>OY293827.1:51416775-57347441 GCA_958507055.1 Crioceris asparagi
CCACAGGCTCGTCTCATTGCCCTTGAATAAAGTTTCTTTTCATAAAGAACTGACAACAATAAAGCAACTAGCTATATGTAATGGATATAACCCACAACTCATTGATAAACTATTATCAAAAAAACAAAAAATAGTTCAAAACAGGGTATACATCGAGAATTCTATATTAACACCTAACACCATCAATAAAAAATACGTATCATTAACATTCAATGGCAATACCTCATATAAACTTGCCAGACTATTCAATGTGTATTTCAAAGTCTCATATCGCAATTCAAACTCATTAAAAACATATTATATTGAATAATATGTTTTTACGCCAGTTTTGTAAGGCTATCTATTTAATCTTTATTATTGAAATAAAGATTAAATAGATAGCCTTACAAAACTGGCGTTTATAAGATTACTTGTGGTTCCTGTCCGGCATTTTACATAGGTAAAACATATCGAAATTTTAAAACTAGAATAAGAGAACATACTAAATTTCAACATGAGAATAGCACGGGTTTCTCAAAGTTCTCAAAGCATCTCTTAACATCTAAGCATAAATATGATGATAAAGTAGGTTTCCAAGTTCTACATTTGGCCAATAAAGGTATAAATTTGCAATACCTAGAATACTTAGAAATAATTAGACATAGTCATAACCCCAATATTATCAACAATAAACTTACCTTTATACGCCGCCTGTATATACTTTGTTCTTCGATAATTAGTATGAAAGATAAAGACGTTTTTCTCTTTGGAATTGAATATCGGTATAGCTTACATTGGATTGTCTATCTCTAAGCATGCGCAAATTATCTCTAGATTAACGTGATAGGCGAATTGTCACTTTCTTTGCGTTGCTCCTCCGATATATTCTAATTTGCAAATCAGATGGCACCACTAACATAAAACAAAAATAAACAACACAATTCAATAATTAAATAGTTTAATAGTATATAAATAAATAAAAATAGGTATATATATATATATATATAAAGTAACACCATAATTAAACTAATTATGGAATTATCTACACATTATCTTTCAAATGTACCTTGTCACTATTATGTATTTAGATCCATAACAATAGTTTTTAAGTTTTATTGATACAGTTTTAATATTTAACTTGAATTTTCATCTTACAATGTTCTTAACTGTGTTTATATCAAAGTATTGTCTGAAGTTTGTGTACACAACCAATATATCTATATATATCTATTAGCCTTGCAGCCTGATGACGGAATGTTAAAGTTGTTCCGAAACCGGTAGCTTAATAAAAAAAAGGAACTGTCTACTATTTTTGAAATATATATATATATATATATATATATATATATATATATATATGCGAATTTTATCTCGAAATCTGGTCTACAGATTTCGATGAAAATTCATATGTATGGGTTTTGGAGTGTATTGAATCGATTGGTTATATTCACATTCACATAAAAAATCGTTTTCAGCAATTAATATTCTTATTTTACCTCCCGTACAGATTATAAATGATATGCGGTTATAAGCTCACGAACATTACCCAACATGAGTAGCTCATTGGTTAAGCTCACGCCTGGTAATCAGAGATCAGAGATCCTCGGTTCGTATCCTGATCAACTTGGATTTTTTTTTGTAAATTAAAGGTGTTAATTAGAGTTTCTGATAATTTCATTTTCAAATTTGGTATATAGATAATGTTGTACTGTTGAACAGTTTCTAAGTGGTTTTCCTGACAAAACCTTCCCACCTTCGGGGTCCATAAACTATTTCTTGAATGATTAGCAGATTTGGATAAAAATGTGCAAAAGGGGGTTATAGGAGCCGATAAATTGATTGGCGTTACTTGCATTTTTAATTAAATTTCCTTATAGACTCTCTAAATCCTGTATTACCCGAGCAAAGCTCGGTCGCCCAGATATTCGGTTATTATAAGAGATAGAGCAACGGTTAAATAGGCAATGTTTTTCAGAATTAAATTCTCGCAACGTTTTTCGTTTTCGAGATATTTTGAAAAAACTCATTTTTGCCGATTTCAGTTTTGCTTAATAACTCGTTAAGGCATAATGTTACAATTTTTAAACTTTGTCGTTGTTAACACACTTTTTTGCGTTAATTCTTATGGTGTGAACATAACCAAAAAATCTTCATTTGTTTTCAAGTTACTAGCGCCATCTTTTGTTTTTCTTATGGCGGCCATATTGGATTTTTGATTTTGTAGATTAGTTATAAGAAGAGCTTTTAAAAAATGTACAACATGCGTTACTAAAGTTTATTTTTAAAGGATATAAGAATAAAAAATAAAATTCACTCAAATTAACTGTTCAATCTAGCGACAATTTTTTTCCACACACTTTTGGCTTCTTGTTTCAACAACATTACACACTCTCCGCAGTTTGTTTCTGTTAAATGCTCTTAGAACATCTCGCACTCGTTCCAAAACTTCCCGATTCTCTGGGGGTTCCAATTTAAATACTTCAATTTTGGCCGCACCCCAAGGAGATCTCGCAGGCTATTGTACTGGTCCACTGTTTGATATTACTCTTTCACCGAAAGCTTCTGACAAGAAATTTCGCTTGTTACGACTCATGTTTGTCTCAGGGCGGGCATTATTTCGTTCGTATAAATCTAAATATCTATCACCATTTAAATTGTAGTCGAAGATGAAAGGACCTATAAAGTGATTATCTGAAATGAAAAGACACGAAGATAATAAAATGATAATGATAATAGTCATGAAATTTTCTTTGGATGACCAAATGTGGATTTTCGTTCGACCAATGGTGGTAGTTGTGCCTATTAAATGACTCACAATTGGTAAACCGTGGTTTATCTGTCCAAAGTATTTTCCTCGGAAAATCACCATTGAAATATTATATTTTAGCCACTTACGCTTATGTCTTGTATAATAGTTGGCTTGTAAGGGTATTATTTATTTTTCTTCAAAATTTTATGAACAGTGGATTTCGCAGTTTTTGTTTCTTGGTCAACTCGACGAACCGATGAACTTGGGTTCTTCAAATCATTTTGTAAAATGTTATTCTCACGAATGACATTATTTGCTTGACAATGTTCACGTTTTTGCCCAAAGCTTCCAAAATTCAAGAAATTTATGATAATTCTGCTGAAAAGAGCCCAACCGCACCGCACAAGGTTGGGGTCTTTCTGGAAAACGTTGTGATTCAATTATGAGTTCCATGTTTTTGATAAATGACGGTGTGACTTATACTATAGATTTCTGTACTAAGCATCTAGCACCACACTTAAACATCCTTTGTTGGTTGTTAGTATTCCCCCCTATCGGGGCCGTGTTCAAACGTTTCCTCAATACTAATTTCGCAGTTTTTGTTTCTTGGTCAACTCGACGAACCGATGAACTTGGGTTGTTCAAATCATTTTGTAAAATGTTATTCTCACGAATGACATTATTTGCTTGACAATGTTCACGTTTTTGCCCAAAGCTTCCAAAATTCAAGAAATTTATGATAATTCTGCTGAAAAGAGCCCAACCGCACCGCACAAGGTTGGGGTCTTTCTGGAAAACGTTGTGCGTATATCGTGCAAGCATTTTCGGAGATTCTGTTGGCTTTGAAGTACACTTCCAACATATCAACCTTTTCTTCATTTGAAAATTTGTTGCCCATTATCACCACTTCAAATGTTAATAAAACTAGTTGAAACTCTTGGAACAATTCTACTTATAATTATCAAAAGTGACAGGCATTCAGAATGTCAGAATGTGAAAAATTTCTTTTGTTTCCATATCCTACTCATTTTGTGTTCAAGCACACCACAAATAAAAGAAAACCAAAACTACATACAAGCGAATAAAATCTTGTTAATTTCGTGTAGGTACATAATTGTTACAAAATTACAGCCGTATTCATAAACAAATTAGTGTCTACTAAGACTCTACCAGAAATCGTGTAAGATAGGCTAGTAGGGTCTTAGTAGCCAATATGGCCGCTATTGTTTAAATCGTTATTTTTCGTTCTTATCTCCTTTAAAAATGAACTTTAATAAGGCAAGTTGTACATGTTTGAAAATCTCTTTTTATAACTAATTTAACAGACCAAAAAATCCAATATGGCTGCCATAAGAAAAACAAAAGATGGCGCTAGTAACTTAAAAACAAATGAAGATTTTTTGGTTATGTTTACAGCATAAGAATTAACGCAAAAAAGTGTCTTAACAACGACGAAGTTTAAAAACTGTAACATTATGCCTTAACGAGTTATTACGCAAAAGTGAAATCGGTAAAAATTAGTTTTTTCAAAATATCTCAAAAACGAAAAACGTTAGAGAGGATATGAAATGATATTCGTTGCGAGCATTCAATTCTGAAAAACATTGGCCATTTAACCGTTGCTCTATCTCTTATAATAACCGATAAGCCAATGGTGAGCATCGAAATGTGGACACACTATATATATATATATATATATATATATATATATATATATATAATATTGTTTTAAACTAGTAGAAATTAAATTAATCAATTCTCACAGTTCCTTTTTATTGCTTAATAAAAATGAACTGTGAAAATTGGTTTTTTGATTTATACTATTTTAAAATAAAATGGACTCACATGGGGTATTCAATCAAGAAAAATATATATAATATAAAATATAATAAGGTAACATAGAAAGAATATATATAAAGATGGTTCTGAAAAAATAAATACTTGGTTAGTTTACGATTATTTTTTTGAAAAATAGGTGAATATAGGTGACGTACCTTGGACAGATGAACTTTTGGTTCATGTAAATAAACTACATTTTATATTAAATTATTTGTTGGTTGTTGGCTCTCGTGAGTTTGTATTTGACGACGTTTTGTGTGCGGTATGGTTGGAATTCAAATATGGTCGGTATCCATGAGAACGGAAATGATGTTAATTTTTAAATATTGTTTTGTTTTTCGTGTCCTTTCGGCTGGTCTGTCGTTCTATAATCGGTATTAAGTTGGCTTCCTATTTTGCCTATATTGTTTGGGGGATAGGGGTGGAATTGCTTTTATGGAATGGCAGTAGAGTACTTTATAGTAATAAATAAATTTCACTCTGATGTTTGTAGGTTGGTATGTTTGGAACATGTTTTCAGTATCGATTTTGTCATTCATTGCATTTTGACTTTTTCTTATAAATATCATTTCTTTGATTTTTCTTTTTTCTGTATTTTTTTCGTAAACTAAAATTTCTGGATTGTTAAAATTCGTGGCCTTTAATTCGGTTTTACAATAATAGTGTCGTCTATCTACCTGAGCAGGTGGATTTTGTGTACCATTTTGTTAAAATGTAGTTTTTTTCTCTAATTAGGGTTAGGTCAAGGAAGTTTATTTATGTTTTTTTTCTTCTTTCAGTGTGAATTGTAATTTCATGTTAGAAGCAAAAATAATAAACACAGAATTACCACTTTAAACTCCAACACTTTTGTCAAACCCGACAATTGTTTCGCCAACAAGGTTGGCATCCTCAGGGGGTTAACCTGTAACTACAGTTATGATTTTTGATTGCTTTGACTACCTTATGTATAACTTCATTTTTGATGTTTTCCGGTGCTTTTGTTAAGTTTGCTTCAATGTTGGCAATGATGTCAACTGTTGGGATGTTTTCTTTTGTTATTGGGTTAATAACGTTCACGCTTATCTCCTAAACCACTCAACCAATTTGAATTAAATTTTATAAATGTGATAATTTTTACCCCAACCCTGAATATTTTTTATTGCAAATTGAAGAATTTTCCATTGGACAAATTATTGTGATTCAATTATGAGTTCCATGTTTTTGATAAATGACGGTGTGACTTATACTATAGATTTCTGTACTAAGCATCTAGCACCACACTTAAACATCCTTTGTTGGTTGTTAGTATTCCCCCTATCGGGGCCGTGTTCAAACGTTTCCTCAATACTATTTTGAGCCATGTAAAATTGGGACTCTACGCATGTCTTGTAACTTATCTGAAATTGTATAATATGGAAATATCACTTGTCTTTTATTTTATTGATCAACATTGAAAGAAATATATACCCGAACTAATAAAAATACCATAAAAAATTTAAATGTATATAGGGCCATAGAAATATTTTTGAAATTCACTTTGCACACCTTATTAACATTTGAAAATGAATTGAATTGAAAATTTTATACCTGTTATTTTAAGCCTCTTCCGAAAAAAAAAATGGTCACGTGACGTTGAAAAAATTGCGACTCGAAAACATTTTCAGAAATTATTCCAGCTCTAGGGAGATTATAAGTGATAATTTTCGGACAGTTCATCTACTCTCAATTTCAGTTCATTTGAACAATTTGGTAATCCTTGTTGTATATAGAAGCTCCTAAATAAGGAATAAATTGCTGCAGATAGATGTAAGCGGGAGCGCGTAAAAACGGGACATATAAGTAGAAATTGCAAGCGACGACCCAGATATAAAGATCGAAATGTTCAGAAAGAGAATACCCAACTTCAGCAAAACTCCACCTTGCAAGTGTAAGGGGGAAACACTGGCGACCACGGATTATCAAGCTCCCAAGTTACATTTGCGCTCCATTAAGAAGAGCTGCAAGAGCCTCGTCCAATGTATTATCAACGGCAAGAAATGTGATCTGACCATCGACACGTAGGCAAACTGATCAGTGGTACGCCCAGACATGGTTTCCAAAGACTATCGTGCAGCACAATATCAAGCCAATACTGGAAACTGCAAAAGGAGATCTGACAGATGGTTTTGGACAGACCACCACCCCTTTGGAAATTGGCAAGGCACAAGTAAAGGTTAACGCAATCGTGGCCGACTTAGAGGATGAATTTATAGTAGGCTTAGACATTTTGGAAACCTTCAATTTCATTACAGTAGACAAAATGTTGAGAGTGTCAAGTAAAAATCATCGTCACCGAAGATACACATATACCTGGGAATAGTGAGAAGATCGTGAAGGCGCACCCAGAAAAACAACTGGAAGGAGTTAACACTATGGTTTATTAACCAACCGAGAACAAAGAGAATGGGACTCTTTTGGATAGGTGCTTAGTTAATTCCAACGACATTATTCCAGTGAGGGTAACGAACCTGTCTGTAAACAGAGTGACATTGAAGAAAGGGGAAGTCATTGGTACCTGTACGCCAGTCACCCGAGTAACAAGATGTGAGCAAGAGGAGCCCGTTTCAAAAGACATTTGCCCCAAGAGCTAATGGAGAGTTTCAAGAAAATCTGGAATCATCTTAGCGAACAAGAAAAGAAAAAAAGGCCAACGAGTCGAGTCGAAACATCGGATCAACACGGGAAGTACTTTACCTATTCGCCAACCTCCACGAAGACTTCCTTTCGTAAAACAACAGCAAGTTAACACCATGGTTCAAGAAATGCTGAAGGATGGCGTCATAGAAGAATCCAACAGTCCTTGGTCATCACCAGTTGTGCTGATGACGAAGAAGGGTGGTTCAATGAGGTTCTTTGTGGATTACAGGAAGTTAAATGATGTTACGAAGAAGGTAAGCTACCCATTACCCCGAATTGACGATACCTTGAATACCTTAGCCGGTTCCAGGTGGTTCTCAACTCTGGACCTGAAAAGAGGATATTGGCAGGTAGAGCTAAACCAAGAACATAGAGAGAAAACAGCCTTTACAGCTAAAAACGGCCGGTTTGGATTATGCAATGCCTCTGCCACTTTTGAAAAGTTAATGGAATTAGTTCTGCGAGGACTAACTTGGGAGACGTGCCTAGTATACTTGGATGACGTAATGGTGATTGGCAAAGACTTCGACAAACATCAATTGAATTTGAAGAAAGTTTTCGCCAGGATCCGATTTGCTATTCTCCAGCTGAATCCAAAGAAATGCGTTCAATTCCAGGAAACAGTCAACTTTCTCGGACACGTCGTATCATCGAAAGGAATTGAGATCGATCCAAAAAAGTCCAGGCAATGCGAAATTGGCCGAGACCAAAGAACAAGCAAGAAGTTAGAAGCTTTTTGGGACTCAGCAGTTACTATCGCCGATCTGTTAAGTATTTTGGGAAGATTTCGAAGCCACTACATCAATTAACCGAAAAGAACTCGCACTTTGATTGGTCACCAGAATGTCAATAGTCGTTTTTGGAGCTGAACCGTTTGACCAGTGCTCCTGTTCTTGCATATCCCCTGGATGAAGGATTGTTCGTGTTAGACACCGACGCTTCACAAAGTGAAACAGGAGCTGTTCTTTCCCAAATACAGAATTGCGAAAAAGCTGTAATTGGATATTTCAGCAAAACGTTGGGAAAAGCAGAGCGTGTGACCCGGAAGGAGCTGCTAGCGGTTGCACTCTGCATTACAGTGGTTGCTGAATTTCACAAATCCGTAGGGACAGATAGCGCGTTGGTTGGAGAAACTGCAGAGTTACGACTTTCAAATTAAGCACCGAAAAGGAAGATGACACGCCAACGCTGACAGCTTGACACAAAGACCTTGTGGCAGTTTCTGTAAATTCTGTAAAAGGCAGAAACAAAGAGAAACAGCCAAGGATGTTACACATATCCAACAAATGCAGATTAGGAATAAAAAACGGAAATTACTGAGGAAATCACCAGAGATAACTTTAGAGGAGAACAATTCGCTGACAAAGATTTAACGATAGTACGGGTCTGGATAGACAAGAAATCTCCCGATTTGATCAGATGGTCAAGGGTTACTAGGTTCTGTGGGATTCGTTGTGCTTGCGGGATGACTTGATCACTCGTAAATGGGAAAGTCCAGATGGTAGGAGCCTTTTGTATCAAATAGAACACTGGCACTTGGTGAAAAAGATGTGACCTCTGTGCTTCTAAGAAGGGTCCGAAGACATGATCCTGAGGGAAAATGAAGTAGTATCTGTCAGGTGAACCTTGAGAAAGAATTGCAGTGGACATTGCCGGACCATTCCCTATGACAGATTCGGGAAACAAGTACATCACGGTTGCCATGGATTACTTCTCGAAGTGGCCAGAAGTATTGCCGATGCCGAATCAGGAAGCAGTTACAGTGGCCGAAGCCCTACTGGAAAACGTGATATCCAGACACGGAGTGTCTTTGGAGCTGCATACCGATCAAGGCAGAAACTTTGAATCCGAAGTATGGACGCAGTTAATGAGATTGCTGGGGATCCGAAAAACAAGAACAACCCCACTTCATCCACAGTCATATGGAATGGTCGAGAGGCACAATAGGACCATCAATCAATACCTCTAAAAGCTTCAGTTAAAGAGCGACAAAATGAAAATGAGACTTAACAAAAGGCAGCCATTATACTCTTTCAATGAAGGCGATGCAGTTAGGTTGTACCAGCCACAGCGAAGAAAAGGATTAAGTCCGAAATTGCAATTTCGCCGAGAGCCAAACCAAAAGTGGTGTGGAAAGGCTGAGTCCGTATCGAGGAGATAATCCACCCATCTGGGCACAAACGGAAGAAGCTGTTCGGGGCGAACAACTTTAAGGGATGAAGCAGTGTAACGTGCAAGGGGTACAGCTGCCGGTATTGCGCCACAAAGTGGCGGCGTCCTTTTGATGCTTATGTGCGAGCCATGGGGATCTAGAGAGCGGCCGCTGATAAAGAGTGCGACGCATGTGCTCACTAGGATGCCGACAAAGGATTTCGAGAAAAGTCCAGTGGCAGCTCGAAAGACCTGGAGTCTTTTTCGGATATATATAGGGAAAATTTGTCGGTATGAGGGAGAATGTAAAAAGACAGTGTGCAATAATAGAAGAGTCAGAGTTAGCTAGTATGAATACTCTATAGTAATGTGAAGTTGTAATTTTTATTATTCTTCTTTCGAATGTAAATAAAGTTTATTTAATAATTGTATTTTAAATTGTAAACGCAACAATAATTTAGTATTCTGTCAATGAACTTCTCCTCAACGGATGGATTGATTTTGATGGAATGTTTTTGATTTGAGTGGGTCCCTGGATGTATTAGATTCCCAATTGGACCACTTTAGGACGATTCCTGACGTCATCTGCCATTTTACGGACAATACTGACATAATATTTAAGGGGTAAATCACTTTCTGAAAGAAATGTTTGACATTAAACGTCAAAGAGAAAAATAACCAGCGTCAAAATAACAATCAGCCGATCTGATCGAAGACATATGTCTATGACTTTAAATTTTTTTTCACCTAATTTACAAACACAAATAAGAGATAGACAAGGTATGATGAAACCCCATTCGATGGTTATTTAAACTATATTTGAATTGATATACAGGGCTGTTTGAAGCATGGTTCCACATGTAATTTGTACATTCTCAAAGCTGCTGATTAATACTTTATTATGTTATGATAAGATATTGTAGCGTGATTCGGTTTGACTAGCAAACAGTCGGTAGATTTGAATACAATTTTACAATTTATTTATTCTGTAAAATAAATAATACACACACTGATTCCAAATTAATAATTAAAAGATGTCTCGCATGTGTAGTATTCTTCTAGAGTCGTCAAAGGCAGCATCGAGATCATTTCATGGCGAATGAGATCACCACAGTGAACTTCGAGGAGAGAGAGAATCGGCGTGCGGATAGGTATTTCCCTGAACTGGCAACACTGCCCTCTCCGTAAAACTGCTCATCTCCAGATGTGTAGTTCCAGAGTCAGGGTATCCCATCGATTTTCTGGGTCCACGATTATCTTTAAGCTGGAGTTGGTGGGATTTGTCGCTATCTCCTTCAAACGGGGCTAGCAATAGACGATTCTCCAGCGGCTTTCTGTATCCGATAAGTGAAGTTGTTCAATTGTTCCAGCAATCGATACTGCCCCTCCCAGGAAGTCTGCAACTTTAGAGATAACCCACATTGCTTACACAAGGAAGTCTCTCGACCAAATACTATTCTGGCATGTGAGTATCCGGTCGTCTCATGATTAGCGGATCTATAGGCGCGGCTAGGAACAGATGGAGCCAGTGGTGATATTTAGAGACCACTTCCGCTATATGTCGATTGATGGTCTGTTCGTGTCATCCGTACGACCATTCCATCAAATTGAGGGTGTTTAGCAGTCGTTCTGGTCTTCTGGATACCCAGCATTCCACAAACTTTTTGGAAAAGGGTAGATTCATAATTCATTCCTTGCTCAGAATGGATAACTATTGGGGCGCCAAATATGCAGATCAAATCTTTCACTAATGCAATAGCTACTGTCTCAGCCTCCTGGTTTGGTAGAGCATAGGTCTCTACACACTTGCTGAAATAGTCCATGAAGACAACGATAACGATATACTTGTTTCCAGCATCGGATTCAGGAGAAGGCTCTGCCACCTCAAAGGCTGTTCTTTGAAATGGACTACCAATATTATACTGGCGATTTTGTTGTTTTCTGCAGTCCATTGCTGGCAGCACAGAAGATACACTTTTTGCACCAATCCTTGATATCATCTTTCAGATTGGCCCAATAAAAACGTTCCCGCATCTTGGTCAATGTTTTTGTGAGTATAAGTTGTTGTGCTGTTATGGATCTTATAGAAGAATTTAAGGAATCCTACTTCTTGGTACTGGCCTGCTGTTCTGCGTTCCATCGGCATTTACCAACATTCATCTCAGAGCCTCATTTTCTAGGAATAAGGAATACTGTTGTGCACGATATATTTCGATACTCAGAGAGTGCCGAGCTAGTTCCATCTTCCCTCAATTACAGTAGAATTTTCAAGACAGGATCGGCCTCTTGGCCTGCATGAAGGGATCCAGTGCTCATCAGTTACCCAGGTTCTCTTGGTAGCAGCATCCTTTTTCGGCCTTCGTTCGTACAATGCATCTGCATTCATATACGATTTACCAGCTTGATGCTCTATGTCGAAATCAAACTGTTGAAGTCACTCGATCCATTTTGACAACGTCCTACTTGATATGCTAAGTGAACAAAACGAGCTACGTAAGATCCGAATTCTTGGAGAAACTCATGCTTCTGGCAGCGAATCTTCAGATGAGACTTTTAAACTTGTTCCAAATGGGCTTGAGCATTTCCAGATGTTTCACCAATAGAGCATAATTTCCATATTCCGCTGGAGCAAATGTTTGAGAAACATCAATCGCCTCACCACGAATGCTCTTGCCTTTTCTTCGTTTGACCATTTATTTGTCCTAGCAGCAGTCTCAAACTGTAGTTGATAATTATTACCATCGAACTCGGGTGGCTTCATTCGGAATCTGTTAAGCTTAACCATGACTTCCGCCACAGGACCATTTTAGCTGGTCTACCTCAAGCTGCTTCTGTGGAAGGCGTGTTTGAAGCTCGTGCATCTCACCTTTAAATTGCTCTTTCAGGAATTTGTAATTTTCTGAGATTTTACCTTCTAAGTATTGAGAATGTTCTGTCATATCAACTTTCATTTCTGCTATTTTTATTTCCAAATCTCGAGATTTTCTGTCATCTGTATATAGAACTGCAAGAATGTGTAATAATTTTTTCCTGACCTTGACTTCCCCCGATGCGTAGTTAGTACCCCCGATACAGAGAGCACTAGTATATCATGGCAAGCAGCGAGCGAGTGGGCGGCTCCCCCGTCCCTCAATATTTAAACCACCACTACCAAGTGTTCCTCGCATAGAAGAAAGTTTATATATATGGTTCCTCGCATTCTTCGTTTCTTTGCAGACTGCCGCAGAGAATAGAGCGAGGCACGAGCAGAGAGCACTGGCCCTAACCTAACCTATTTACTCTATGGCAATGTCATAATAATTATACATACCGCATCTTTCTTTTCAGCGCTTTCCATGAAATGAAATCCAATGTTATTGAAGTTTCCTTTTATTTTCAGATCTTTTTTTGAATTACTGAGCTGAGATTCTTTATTCGCGTAAACAAATATACTTTTATTCAAGTCTTAGAGTTATAGAAAAACGTTCATCATTTCAAAAGTAAGAGGAACATATTGTGTAATTATTGTTAAGGCGTACGAGACGAAAGACGGATCCACTTTTGGACATTTGAATTTGAATGTCCTTTGTGATGGATTTTCAGGATCAATATTAAGTGCGTATCAAATATTTGCTGATCAATTTCAAAAGCTGTTTTCCCTGTTTAAATAAGTACATGTTTGTAAGAGAAGATTTCATAAAGATTATTTTTGAAGAGAAAACGTTTGCGACTCGCATAAGAAATTCGTTTCAAATGTATTTGGATGTATTGGAGGTATGTTTTCTCTGGGATGTATACCTATACAAGGTGGGAGATTAGTGCGTATTCGGACGATTATGGGGTTACTATAGGTAAAGATTAGGAGAAAATGTTTATTGTTTATAATTAACCCCATCTTATTATAAACATTCTACAATATAAAAATATTTTCAATTATACCGCGTGTTTCTAAATAGTTACTGTACACAACTTTGTTTTTTCTTATGGAATGTGTATAATTTTAGTTTATTTTTCAGATCAAAATTTAAAAATAATGTCAGTTTATTAATATGACTTTTTGTTTATAGCTAATATTTTATGAGATATTAATTATTTTCTGAAAATTTTGTCATATAAATAGCATAATATTAAAATTCATATCTCTGAGACCAATTAAGATTAAGAACTGAAATTTTTATGGACACTACTCACTATCGAGAATTATGATACGGTTTATTTATATGTCCTTGATATTATACCGGGTGTGCTTAAAACATATTTGTATAAAGTTTTGATAAAATCAGCTAGAGGTAACTAATTTTTTTAAATAGGACGGTATAATTTTGACACTGCCGATGCAAAGATCGTATAATTTTACTTGGGAATAACTGAACATTTAACTAGACCTTATAATGATTTCTCCGAAATATTTACGATTTTGTAATTATTTAATAGAATTTCATAAATTAATCAGATAGGCCTTGGATTCATGACTAAAATGAAGTTGTCAGTTTGATAATTAAATAATCAATCTTATACATAGAATTATTTAATAAATTAAACGACTGAACTCACGCAATGGTAAATTAATTAAATAAAAACAGAGATTAATTGAATAAGATTATCAATTTCAAATTAGCCATATAATATTCAAAGTTTTACATTTACATTTATACATAATTAGACACGTCTAATAAATGATGTTTTCGTATTTTGCAGCATCCCAGGTGTAATTGACCTGAATGCATTGGTAATAGGAATTTTCATATTGTATCAGTCAGTGGGGGGCTGCTGGTATACAATATCTTTGGTATAGCCCCACAAGAAAAAATCATAAGGTGTAAGATCAGGTGATCTAGGAGAAAATGGAACTGGTACTGCTAAACCAATCCACCGTGCTCTGTAGACTCTAGTCGGTAGAAGAGCGTTCTGAGTAGTCTCGCCCAAAACATAAATCATGTCTTTTAATGCTTCTTGAGTATAATTCATGTTTTAACAATTCATTATGCTGTTGTAGTATTTGCCGATAAGAAATGTAAAAATTGTTGTTGACAAACTGAAAAATTAATTTCTATTGTCATTCTCTCCAAGGCATACTTATGTGATTTATAAAATTCTGTTGAATAATTACAAAATCGTAAAAATTTCTGAAAAATCATTATGAGGCTTAGGTAAACTTTCAGTTATTCCCATGTAAAATTATCCGGACTGTCCATCGGCAGTGTCAATATTAGGTATAGGTACCGTCCTATTTGAAAAAAATAGTTATAGGTACTTAGCTGATTTTATCAAAACTTTATACAAATACGTTTTGAGCACACCCGGTATAATATCAAGGACATATAAATTAACAGTAACACATTACTCGATAGTGAGTAGTGTCCATAAAAAGTACAGTTCTTTATCTCAAAATTTTCAGAAAATAATTATTATCTCATAAAATATGAGCTATGAACATAAAGTCATATTAATAAACTGAGATTATTTTTCCATTTAGATCTGAAAAATAAATTAAAATTATACACATTCCATAAGAAAAAACAAAGTTGTGTACAGTTCTAACTATTTAGAAACACCCGGTATAATTAAAAATATTTTTATATTGTAGAATGTTTAAAATAAGATGGGGTTAGTTATAAACATTTTCTCCTTATCTTTACAATAACCTCTTTATCGTCCGACTACGCATTAATCTCCCACCTTGTATTTCATAACTTACAATGTATTAATCCACAGCGGGCCGCGTCTTAATAAAAAAGCTGTATCGTCTGATCTGAACCAAAAGTAAAAAATCAAGAAAAGTTTTGCACAAGTAGACAATGTTAGAAAAAATATAAGGGCAAAGATTAATAATAATTAGTTAATAATCTTTGCCTATGGTTTGGCGAGTCTCTCCCTTACTAGGTATTTACATTTCCCATGTTACGATTGTATTTCAACGATTTGATTGAATATACAATAATGAATATAGCACCATGATAATACATAAAAATTTTCAAATGTTAAACAGGCTTGAAATTAGGTAATTGGGCAAATTCAGTAAACAAATAATTTTTATTCCGTTGCAGCATAATTATAATCCTAGAATATGAAAGATAAATGTCGGTTGTACGTATACAGGGTGATAAATGTCGGTTCTAGGTATACAGGGTGATTCACGGTCGATGGTACCTTAGACATTTAAGGAAAACTATTCGTAGGATTGTTCGGAAAATTGTATTATGTAGATTATACCTAGAGATTTATCTACTGAAAATATTTTCAGCCTTCCGATTGCCACTTATATCAAAAAGTATTAACAACTTTGATTTTTCAAATGAGCCACCCTATATATTATCAATTTATTAGATTCTCTATCGCCTTCTGGTTATTTTTTTATAAGATACCCATACCACAGAAAAGGCTTTAAAGTATAACAACAAGATAATTATTCTATCTAATATTTGCCTGTATCCTTCCCCAATGCTTTTCAACTCGACAGGTTGAGTTTGGCTCCATCCACAGCATACAAAAACGTCTAATTCCTGATCGCTCTGCCATCTCTTGGTAAATAGATGCATTAAATGTGATCAATTTTATCGGAACACGAGGATTGCAGTTCTATATACGTCTCTGTTCTCTGACAGTGAGTTGGAGAACATTGGCGTGCGGATGGGCATTTCTCCGCGCTCGCAACAATATGATATTGACTATACAGCAACAGATGTCGCAACCGGTACTATTCTATCAGTTTAATTCGGTCAGTTAATTTTTAAGGCCTATTGTAGAAACAATCCTCCTAAACTAACTTATAATACAAGCTATCACTACGAGATGTTTAAACAGAATATACGTATCGAAAAAAACCTAACAGATCTATTATAACTTATAGATGACGTTATGTTAGCTGCATGTGATGTTAGACTGAATACTAATAAAATATCTGACATTTTATTAGTACCTGATTTTAGTATATTCGAAATTCAACATGTTAGAATCTTAATTTTAAATGCTTCCTATCTTCATTTATAATACATAAGAATATTTATGAATGATTATCAGAAAAGATAACTAAATTCAGACTTACTACTTACTAATTGTGGAACTTGAATTATTAATTAAGTATTCCTAGATTATATCAGAAAATATATTTTCAAATTTTCTTTAGGATGGATACGTTAATCAAAATTCTCCTGGCACTGAATCAACGGAGTCGGTCATTGGAGATGGAGAGGAGGATCCGAACGATCCTGAGTGGATTGACATGGAGAGGGCAAATAGAGAACGATATAAAAGATAGAATATAAAATTTATCAGAAATAACTTTAAAGTAAGTCGTTTTCAAATTTATATGTTTATTCAAGTTGTTTTTTAAATCTCTTTAAATATTTCTTGCAAAATCAAACATGTGGATTCTTGAATTAGTATGTGGTTTCAACATAAGAGTTAATACTCTATGGACTGGCCTTTGAAGCAGACTATTGATTCCATCGAAGAAATATAGAGCTATATACGGAAAAAGACCCAAAATAAAAGCAGATACCATATCCGGCAACGTCTAAATTGGACATTTTTCAAAAAAATCTTAGGTTTCCTAATGTATCTTTCCGCGATGTTTTAAAATCTGTGAATACAAGTGAACGCTGAACGATCTTCACTCAAAAAGCACTTGTGGAATTAATAATATTACTTTGTATTTTTCAGTGCATCAATCAAGTCGGTACTATTTTTTTTGTAAAAAGTTACATCAGTTACTTGTTTTGTGAAGTTATTTTTACAATAGTCTACAAATAAGATTTATATTATATTTGCATTATATTTTAAAATGTGAAAAATCCTACGAAAAAAATCGGTTTAAAAGTTTATTTGCAGATTTTAATTTTTTTTTCAAATATTATCACAAAATTAGGTATGTAACAAATATCTGACGTAGTTTCAAGGTGCATACCTCCCCTAAAATAAAATGCACCTCTTTCTCGAGTTGAGATCAAATTCGATAACATGCTGATTTTATTTATTTTCATTTAATATTGGTAAGGGGACTTGCCTTCGATTAAGTAAAGAAAATAATTGAGGCTTTATTAGGGTGTGATCTTGAAATAATTGTGAAAATTTTAACTCGTTCACAGATTTGGAAATATATTGTTATTCGGTATTACAGAGCCACTTCTCAATCAAGTACGTAGGTAGGTAACAGTAAATTTCACGTAGTATTTTCCCCTTCACATTCTTGCATCACGCATTTCACACTTCTGGGCTTCAGGCGTTCACGGCCAAGGCTCATGATACTACGAAAAGAAAATATGACTACGCGCATCTCCAATGCCTTTAGTCCATGACAAAACGTCAGGAACAACCATTAAGCGCATGTTTCAAACGATAGTCTCATATGCTGTGCTCAATTGGAATTTCGGTTGCCGCAATTAGGGTTTTTCTGTTACTAATTTATAATTACATAGTTTATGATTATGGCTTCTGCAATATAATGCATACATCATGAGGGAATAATAAACAATGATCTAAGATCTAGTAGAACATAAATTTAATTTACCAGAATATGTCGATATTTTGAATTATGATCGTGTTGTAAATTGAGCTATCGCTTCTAGCCTCGAGGCATGTCTTTTGGAAGGGAAAAACACAACGTGAACTACCTCTCTCTCTATCTCACTGTAAAACCCATGTAAAGTCACCTTCCACTTAACGTGGCGGAATATGAATTTATCTACGACAAACTATGTTACTCAAATCCTGGCGAAAATAACGCCATAAAGACAGCCGTAATTTAAAAACGATAGGACATCCTTGTTTGATAAATAAGAGAGAGACAAACATAAAAATTCCAGAGGCTAGAAAAATGTTCTGGTTGCCAAAAAAATAGTTTTTTTTTATTATTCACTGTCATCTTGAAATAATTTCATACACATTTGGGGAGATCTGTCAGTTAATGTTAAAAATATGGTTATTCGTTGACAATCTGTCATTAGGTGCTTGTCAGTTTGAAGTAATCTAACCTATTTTATTAAACCTTACAAAAAATCAGCTGGCTGTTCCAAAATTCTAAATATTAGCCTGGAGGCGTATTCTGTACATTTATCGACTTCTTAGCTAAAGGATCGACTTCATATTTATATATATATATATAGATAGACTAATACATGGCGATGTAACAGTTGGTGTCAATCCACAACCAAAAATAAGTGTTCTGTATCGTGACGTTTCGGCGTTATATTCAAAGTTAGTCGGGGGAGCGCGACTTAGTTAGGAAACTAAGTCGATAACAGTTGACAGTGTATTTCGACATCACGGGATCGCATCAACGCATCACCATATATTAGTATATCTATACATATATAGATGAAGTCGATCCTTTAGCTAAGAAGTCGATAAATGTACAGAATACGCCTCCTGGCCAGGGTTAAAATGACCGTCGAAAATTGACAGATATATGGACTTGAGCCAAATTCATAGTCGTCACTCTTTTCACTCACCCTTTTACTCAAATCAATCCTACACTCAAATTTGGGATTAAGAATGAAACTACACTCAAAAGACCCCTTAAATTGATTCTCAATATTGAGTATAAATTAAGGTGTCAAATTTTGGAACTCAATTCAATTTAACTTTTTGAGTTTGTCATAATTTCGTAATTTCGTTTTGTTCATTGCGTTTAATATTAATTTATATATTTAAAATAAATAAATATATTCATTCATTCCAAATGAATAACTTCAACGAATTTATTGATTTCATTGATTGAAGAAAGAAATGCTTTATTGTGAAAAAAAATTTCTAGGCAAAGCAAACTAAAAATATCAAAATTAAATAATACACAAACAAAACAAAGTCAAACTAAAACTAAAAATTAATTTATAAAGATGTAAAAATATAAGATAATAAGAATAAGCATGTAATATACAGCTGTATATCTGGCCCGAAGGTAAGTTAATATACAGCTGTATATTCAGAAGGTAAACACTAACTAAATCACAAGAAAACAAAAACAAATTATGTACAAACCATAAACCAGTGTGAGAGCTGAGCAGAAACGTGCCTTAGTGAAAAAAGTCGTTAACTGCATTCTGTGGAAGATAATGTTTATTTAGCTATTCCAAGATATGGCAGTATTTGTGAGTTAAATTTTGAAATCATCAATGAGAAGTTTAGATAAATTTTGAGAGATTACAACAATCCTCTTAAGAAATTTAGTAAAAGTGAAATTTATATGAGATATAGATTCGATGGAAATATTATTCATTTTTTGATAGAGTGGCTCATCTGTTTTTTTACAATTTATAACCACAGAATAAAGTTATTTAATTTATTGTGCTATAACTGCTGAATAGCGAAATATATTCTTTAAATAAGCATTGCTCATTTGTTGGCATATATTTTTTCTGGTTTTGCGCCATATCAATCAAATATAAAGTTCTTATTTTTATTCAAACTTTTGCAACTGACAATGACAGAATGGCAGGGTAATTATGGTTCATGGTTATCTACACATACCAAAGAATATAGATATACAATGCTCTGTGATGGATACACTCATTAAAACAGGGTTGCCACATGATCCAACCCTTAAATTGAGTTATGATTGAGGAACAACGATTTTCATACCTCTGACTGTCAATTTGAAGCTAGGTCTCCTCTCAATCAAATTGTCCTCAAATTCAGTGTAGTAGATATTGAGTTTGAGTGACGTCTATGAATTCCTCCCTTAATATAGGAATATGAAATTGACTGATGTTATTACATTACATAATTGTTTGGAACCTATGATGCTAGTGATTTGATTCGGAAATTATGAACCGCCTCGTTAAGTGAAAGGCGACTATAACGAAAATTTATTTTCAAATCTGTATAATTTGCTTCACCACTCATTCTGATCACAAACCGCCCAGGATTCTGCTGGCGCTACCTAGCATAAATTGGTCGTGGCTCCCACGATCAATTTATGCGATAATGCGCCGTCCTGTTGGAACCACAGCTATTTTTTTTGATGCGTCCAAAATCGTGACGTGTTTTGCTTTTAGTTCGTAACGTTCAAGTTTTAACGTTTGTTGTATGGTATTCTTAATCGCTTCGAAGGCTTCGTGTTTGCTGTTCCAACTGAAATACGATGTACTTACGTATTACGTAGTAGTGCATTTAACGGCGCCATTGATGACGTTAGATTTGGCTAATAATTGGTTGACCATTCCGAGTAGTCGGTCAACTGCGGTGACGTCAGTCGGTCCCGGCATGTTCACAATCACCTCGACCCGTCTTGAATCCGGGTAAACCTTATAGTTATCGATTTCACACTTCTCCTCGTTTATCCGCTTCATATGAAACCTATTTAAAATGTATATACCGGGTTATTCAGATTGGGATCTCGTAAACCGTAAGAGCTACGAAGAACGTTATATTGGGGCAAAGTTGCGAAATATAATGGAGATTAAAATGCCACAAAGAAATTTGACGAAACATTTTTCGTTTTTGAGAATTGAAAAAAAACAAATTTTCACATTATGGTACTTCTTTAAGAATTTGGTTGTTATGGAAAGAATTGAAAAAACAAAACCCTTTCTCCATAGCAACTTTTTCTGTTGCATCCAGTACGTTATGGAGATAAGTAGCAATCAGAAAAGCTATTTCAAAATCCAGGTCTGTATTTTTTTTTGAGTTGATGATGGTTGTAAAGTGACGAAACGTTGTACCAAAAAATGGTGAGCACAACTGGATGCAACACAAAAAGTTGCTATGGAGAAATGCTGTTGGTTTTTCAATTTGTTGCATAACAATCAAGTTTTTTTTTTTTAATTCTCAAAAACGAAAAGTGATATATCAAATTTGTTTATGGCATATTAATACCCATTACATTTCGCAACTTTGCCCCAATTTAACCTTCTTCGTAGCTCTTACGGTTTGCGAGATCCCAATGGTGAGCATCGGATCTGAATAACCCTCTGTATAATACATATACTACTAACCAAGACATTAATTGAGTCGTTATGTTTTTTCAATAAAACGCATTGCAAATATGTATTTAGATACAAAAATACCCTTTATATGTAGAAAAATGCAGTCTAATGTTGAAAACTTAAGAAGCCAGGTGATCAAACTCATAACGTTTAAAGGTCAATAGAATTTTCGAATGTACATGTGTTTTATTTCATAAAAATCGCTTTTTTTGTTGTGTTCATAAGAAAATATACTTTAGTATAATTGAGAAATTCTTTTCCTAAAATATAAGTAGGTATATTGACGAATAAAATTTCAAAATAAACCTCCTTCCTTTCCCTTATTTATTCATTGAAGAACACGAACTCCGGAAAATGTGAATAATAATACCTTCTTATAAACGAACACACGCCACTGATAAAAATTACTTCATCGTCGCTTCTCGAATATAAACCGAATACGCTATTATGTGAAGTACATACAATTTTCATTTCTTAATATCTGGCGAAATCATGCCAATCTCAACAAAACGAGAATAATAAAAAAACATTGAAAATACAAAAAAAAACATTTAAAATACCGAAAAAAGATGAATATACAAAAACCAATATCAATTGATTCTCCTCATTTTTACCCAGTTGAAGAAAATAATTTCGTAACTAATATTTGTTCTTTGCAGATTCAACTTAGACAGAGATCACTATAGCGTGTTTCGAAGAAACTGAAGAAAGTTTTATGAGGGGAACAGACACTCGATATGATGTTTAATGTCTGAAATTGACTCATTCACCTCTAAAACTCATATGTATTTTTTCCTGTTTAAGCTTCGGATTTTGTATTGAAAAAACATATAAGTCTGTGATTGTCATTATCTGTGTAAAAAAGATATTTTTCATCAATACTGTTGTTGCTTTTCAGTATTGAGTATAAAAATGTAATAACGAAAAGCAAAATACAGAATTCAAAGCTTTCTTAACTTTATTGCTGTACATCATCATGTTTATTCCTTTTTCTTCATGTTCATCTTGTATTATATAAAAAAACTCAATGGACGTTTAAGAAGATCTACAAGACATACGAATTTCAAATTTTGTTTGTAACCATAGTCAACTAAGATCTATCGAATCAAAATATTTTGAGAATTGTAGTGTTGTCACATCTACCCATCAACTTCTCTATTTCAAATGACACCCCATATTTTATTTTATTATTTTGATTGATCATCCAATTTTAAGTTAAGTAATTTTATTGATAATTTCTATACTCATTTCACACCATTCTTGAGATATTAGTTAGTTAGGTTTTTGTTTCCCCAAAAAAAAGACAAACCTTAAACGATATTTGTAAATCTACTCAAAATGGTACGAGTAAGGTAACTGTAATACAGGGTTTCCCAAAAAATATGTCTGCAAGAGTGAGTTATATAAAGACGCCAACTGACAATTTTCTTAGATCTTTTGATATATGATATTCCCAAATCTGTTTCTTATTCTCGATTATTTAGAATTTTTGTAAAAAAATGCTTAGACAGATATTTTATCTAAAAACAAAAATGATATCTTAAAATATTTCAGTCTTTTTTTGATTTATAATAAAAAATTACAACTTTGTAATTATCTATTATTATATATTAATATGTCTGAAACAGCCCAGATGGGTGGGAAAAGAAATTTATAACACAAATATATCTTGCAATCATGGAAATCACTAGATATAACTAGGATTTTTTTTCTTGTGATGTCTTTGTAAAATGGATACTATTTACCCTTATTTCTGCTGAATCCAACCATTGAAATGCTAGTCTCATTCGAGAGATTCCAAATCGACTTTATGCCCTCAATTTTGTATACATTCTCTTTTATTTTACCCCAGAGGGTAATATCAAAGGGAGTAAGATACAGGTACCACAGTGGTCAATTCCAAGGACCAATTCTGCCCATAAAACGGTTTGCATATATTAAAAATGTCAGTACTAACAAAGGGTAGATTTTCTAAAAAGTTTACAGTTAATACATTTTCGATTTTAATAAACAAAACACATTAAAATCGAATGTTTTGAAGGCCAATCTTACTAACTCTAAAGAATTTTGATTCCTGAGAAGATATTACTTGAAAAAATCAGGATCCTCATTTATTTTTATTATGAGAGTCATTTCGCATAACTGTCCCCTTTTTTGATGTTGATGTAGGCTTAGGATATAATTTTGCAGGGATAAATTTGATCCTTTTGTAAGATTCTGCAAATTGAATTAAGTACTTACATCATATTTTCAAGAGGGGATATGCATGAACATATCCAAGTTTTCCTTACCCTTCACTCCGATCATGTTGTGTTTCGTTTCAAATCAGGAATATTTTAATCTATTCATTTCTCAATTAAAATACCATATGCTGTGCTTAAGAAAATTGACTCTTGTAGACATATTTTTTGGACAACCTGTGTAAAAATTGATGCATTTCTTACATAATACCAGTTGCCTTAACCCTTTTTCATGAGATTTTCATAAATTTTATACTCATACCATTGTAAATAGATTTACAAATACAGATTTGTCGGTTTCGGTGGAAAAAAATAATATATTAAGAATAGTATGATATGGGTATAGGATTATTACCAGAAGTACCTTTAAATTGGATACAAAAAAATGGGG
The DNA here is from genome assembly GCA_958507055.1 of Crioceris asparagi. Taxonomy (NCBI): domain Eukaryota; kingdom Metazoa; phylum Arthropoda; class Insecta; order Coleoptera; family Chrysomelidae; genus Crioceris; species Crioceris asparagi. Next base: position 51,440,686 of record OY293827.1, read on the forward strand.
TATGCCATTTGAAATAATGAAGTTTATATCGGATACGGCTAGATGCAACAGCACTGTAATGCTCAAAATATTTTGATTCGATAGATCGTAGGTAGTTGACAATGGTTACAACAAAAATTTGAAATTCATATGTCTTGTAGAAATAATGAGCTCTTATTTGCTACAAAGAAATGTGTTTAATTCTTCACAAATAAAAGTGAAGTTTCAATAGTTCAACAGTTGTTTAATTATTTGTTTGAGAAGTATTTGCCTTCGTTATTCACATGGTATATTTATGATTTTTTTTTGTTGATATTGACAAAAAATGTTTATTACTCTCATAATTTCGAGCTGATCGAAATGTGTACTCTGGAGGATAAAAAGATCGTACTTTGTTGTAACCGATCGTGGTTCTACTCAATATTTTGTGAAAATATAATTACTCACCCCCATACTACAAGTAAGTAAATTCTGCTAATTTGTTCAATACTTTGCAATAAAGGTATCCACCGTTGATGTTTATTTTTTATCGTTGAATCCAGTCTTGCAAAGTTATTTTATTTTGTATACCATTTTTCATCAGTTGAGAAATAGAATCCAGTGAAACTTAGCAGCATTTGAGCAAAATATTTAAAAATGTATGTGTAGAAATTGTTGAAAATTGAAATAGTACTCTTTATAAGAGTAATTCTGTATTATATATATTGAAAATATGTTACTAAAATCATTTCTTCTGGTTAAATTTAATTTTGTTTAGCTTTATGTTCATTTGAGAAAATAAAATGTTATAAAAATGAATTGTACATTGTATCAAAAATTATGAGAATAAAAGAATTATTATTTATTTTCAAACGCTTATGTAGCCAAAAACAGTTAAGTTACTATAGTTGGTACATAAATTTTTATATGCAAATATGTTTTAATATTACAAAATACGAATAAAATACAACTCACCGATATCGTTTATAATTTATTTATTCTGTTCCTGGCACGGTAGTACAAAAATGATCTTGTTTTCTTTTGCGACTTTATATATTACTAGCTGTTTTACCCGGCACTTCCCGGGCAAACACTTCAGTAAATTGTGGTATGAAAACATAAATTCATCAAACGTCTTGAGTATGGAACCCTTCACTACCGAATCGTTCTAATAACAATCTACATACATGTATCAAAATCCAGCCATAAAGTTCAGAAATATGCAATAGACTTTCAGGTACGAAGCCCAGCACATAGAGTCCCACGGGCACTGATAGTTGATGGAAACGCAAGTCGCGTTTTGATGACCGAATGTCCACGATACTTGTTTTCATATCATGCAAATGTCAAAGTTTTGATACCTGATTGGTGCGTTTGAAAGTTCGGCACGTTTCGTTAGGGTCTCGCTAACAATAAACACAACGCTAGTTGCGTTTTGTATCTCGAAATCACCTCGTTAGTTTTTGTAGTACTTTGGTTTGGAGGTTTTGATTGCGTTTCTTTGTTTTTTTTTTTTGGTGTTTTATTTAGGAGTTGAACATGGGTCACTCATAATTATTTATTCTCAGATGCTTCGTCGTCCATCAACATATATCATGAAAATTTATCCAACGTTAACATGACAATAATTTACAGTTAAACCATAGTATAAGTTACTTGAAGTTTACTTATACTATGGTTAAACTTTATAAACCAAACACACAAATAAAAATAAATACTAGTAAAACATAAATAGTAAAGTGTAATAACTGACCAAGGGGAATAAATAAATAATCTTCAGTAAACTTTAAATTCACACTACAAATAAATTGGGGATGAGGAAACGCGCCAACAGCTATATATTTAAAAATATTTTGCTGACTGGATGCTAGTTTGTCTCTGATGTAAGAATCTTGTGAGAATACAAACACTGAAAGGTAAACTCAAAGGATCTCTTTATATACGAAATAAAAATAATGGAAATAAACCACTTACTGAGAGAAATACTAGTAGAAAATGGTGAAACATATGTGCTGAAAAATATTATCTAACAAGAGATTTTTTGTACTTCTTTGTCACTTGGGATACCAATAGGAAGAGCGTGAGTGAATATGAATGTAAAATTAGATTAACGGGTAAAATGGATATGATGTTTTCATAGAGATAATAGGTTAGGTTGATGCATAGATAAGAGATGTTGCATTTACACAGATTGTTGATGGTTTGTAGTTTGTTGTTCACACAGAAATAAGGAGTATTAATTCTATGGTTGTTCACCTCTATTTGATCAGTGGCGGCTCGTGACATTTTTCGCAGAGGGGGCCAATTCTACAAAATTACTAAAAGAATACATGTTGCACTTCTCCACACGACCCCTGAAGGTAGTGCTACGGCACCTTACATTTTTTGTCGTTTATAAGTGGTGAAAGAACCATCGTCTTAGATTTGATACGCAACTACGTCGAAAATATGAGCTGTAGGGGAGGCATTGCCACCTCTGAGGAGCCGCCACTGCTTTGAGTAATTCCTCCTGATAATAGATAGCGCACACTTCGTTCACGATCGCCAATAAGACCAGGTTAAGAAGCTCTATAGACAGGAGATTCAACTGTCTATACAAAACCATGTGACGCGCTGACTCCCCAAACGACGGCAGGGTCGTGGCCTAAAATCGGGTATGCGCACTACGTTAATGCGCACGTGTCATATATCTTCGATGTATTTTTAAATTCAAAATCAAGTCATGCTAAATGTTATTGTTTGACGTTTCAGTGTTCAAAGTTTTCAACTTTGTATTTATTTATTGTCAGAAGAAAGATATTTATTGTTGTATATTACTTAGAAAATATGGCTCACGTTTGTTGTATTGAACAATGTTCTAGCAAGTCGGAGAAAGAAAGCAGTAGAGCTTTATTCAAATTCCCCAAAATCGTGAGTGAACTAATAGCATTTTGTGTGAAAAATACTTCGCTTTATATCATTATTTTTGTTTATTGTAATAAATAGTTGATAATTATCTGCAGAATTCTGAAAAATACCGTACGTGGCTTGATGCTGTTGGTCATCATTTCAAACATATTAAAAAAGGTAGAGCAGCTCCGAAAAAAATGTTTATATGCGATCTGCATTTCGAGGGCAGTTGCTTCGAACCAAATAATTCTACTATAATATTGAGAGACGGCGTTGAAATAACTGTTCCCCGAAAAAAAAGAGATTAACAGCAAATAGTATTCCTACAATACTTACAGTGAGTAGTAAATTTTTTATTGATGTCAATGATAATTTGTCAAATTGCTCGCAGGCAAGCGGGGTAAGTATATTGGTAAACACTGGTAATAGTAATAATTTCAAGCATTCCTCTCTTGAAACAAATTCTACTGAATCCAAAGAACTTAATGAACCGCATTCAAGTCACATAATGCCTCTGCAAGAAGGATCCACTATGGGTATAAATAGCATTTTAGTTCACTGTATTCACGGATCGACGTAAAAGTTTATAAAACAATATTTTTTCAATTCATAGAGATTTCAGAGAATCTACATATAAGTAGTTAAAGACAATAACATACAGTACAGATTCTTTTACCTGAATTCGTCAGAATATTTATTATTTTATGTACGCGCCTTTTGTGTTGTAAACATGTACCGATTTTGATTTCTTTTTCATTTCCCCGTGTAAACTCAAAAAGCGCCCCTAACGAGGTTTACTTCGACTAGATATTGAGTAGTCTAAATAATAAACCAATTCTGAATCTGGGGATTAATTTTTACATATTAGGGAAAAAGGGACATCATGTCATATCAAATGAATATGTTTATTATGAGTAAATTCATTATTATTTTCTTTTGATTTTGAAATAGTCATGATGGTTTATAATGATCATTTTCGTCTATCAACAATCTTCTAAATTTTTATCTGTGACGTAACAAAGAATATACATTTCAATTTTCTATTCATATATTTTTGCGTACTAGTAATCAGATCGTAAAATTCAAAAATCAGGATTTTTTGAAAGAATAAGACACTAAAGAAAACAATATAGCAGAAGATATTGATGAAATTCATGAAGCTTTTATTTATCGCCTTGATCATTATCATTTATAATGGTACCCAATTCAAACTTAAATTTGGATATAATTATATCAGTTGTAATTTTTATTGAATATTCTCATATTTATTTCCTGGATATCTGCTGTATATAGGGATAAATATATATATTTGCATATATTCGGCTCAAACATTTACGTCATCCTTCTTGGATTTCCGTATTTGCACTTGACTATTTGTAGCAACAACAAATCATGGTCATTTTACCTAAGACTTCGCTGATTGGTGACTTTTCATAAGCTGTTACAGGAGAAATTCTTTTCACTATTCAAGTTCTAGACAACTACTCAGCCAGAATAATTTTTTTAGCTATTAATCAGAGACATGCTTGTCTCTGCTACTAATGTTGCTACTGCTACAGAAGAGGCACTTACTTTTCGTTAACATGTAGATCATACAATCCTGAAATTTTAATATTTTTTTTTACGAAAAATTATGTAACTATTCAAGAATGACTTTTGTCAGAGAAAAATGTTGTTCAAAACAAGTTGCTAGGAGTACTGGGCTGCTGCGTAAAAGATGAAGAAACAGTTGATGAAGATATCTCATCACCATGAGAATCGAAACCATCTATTAAAACAAGAGAAACTTTTACTTCATAGGATGATGTTTTCTCTTGAAATATTTCATGCTTCCGATTCCCACGAGTACTCATTTTGTAAATAGCCTCCACAGTGTTTATCCACTCAATACCAGGCTCAGGTTTTTTCCACTACTTCGGAAAATTAGTTTTGTGCAACATTTTTATTATTAAATCCCTTAAGATTATATGGTGAAAAATACTAGGACTGTGTTGTGGACCTTTATGCAACTTTTTTAATAGGGTACCATGAAACTCCTTTGGATTCTCCCACGAAAAATATGATTTACTTTCAGCCAACCGCGAAAACCACGAACTTGTCTCAAGAAATGAATAAAACCCCAAAACCATACAAAGTAGAAGAAATGATAAAGGACTGGAATGTCCTTTATGGAGCAAAAAAAGATTCAGATCATTGGAGAATGATAGAAAATAATGTTGGGGTGATGTTCACGTATTGCGGCGACACGTTTGGAAATTTATCACGAATCGTTGGTGTCAAGAAAGATATGTCCGTCGAGGTAGTATTTTCATAACCAAGATACCTAAACCATATTGTTATAAATTTATATGATGATTATTTTCAGATACGAAGTCATGGCCGCCTTTCAACATTCCCAATGATAAAAAAATAGCATGTTTTCAAGAACTTCAAGCTAGGTTGGAAACAGTTGCTTCTCTGAGAATGTGCGAAGGTACTGATGGAAATACTCCATGTGCTGCCGGATTTTTTATAGCAAAGTTAAGATCAAGCAGCAATAAGTGTCAAGTTTGCCAGATCAAAAGCCGTCAGAAAAAAAATAAAGAGTATCACCGCGAGAAACGTGCGCGATTCCGAAAAAATAATAAACCAACATCTATGAAGACTCTTAAACAAAAGTTACGCCGATCTAGGAAAAGGGTATGGGCGGTTTATGTGCAATGATTGCTATATTTTTATATATAATTAAGTAACATCGTTGCTATCTAGTTAATCAGACTTTTTCGTATGATATATAACAGAATCGTCAACAACTACTGCCATGATAAACACCCCTACGGCGATAGAATGGCGTCAACAAACGTTAACCGCAATGAGAAATAATTTGTGTCGTCAATATATCAACACTATAATTCTTTAGCAGATTACCAAACATATTGATAGTCTCTCAGACATTTATCATATAGTCGTACTCTGCGATATGTTGACGACGAAGAATCGAGCTAACAGCTATTGACAGAAGGGCATTTCACCTGGTAAGAGTTGTGGTCGGAATTCGTAAATATCCTACGAAGCATTTTATTTGACCAATGGGCAACAATATTACGTTATCATATGGTTATTTTAGTATATAAATTTATACATAATCTCTTCTCCTTTTATAAGCAGATTGTCTTGCAAGCACATGAAATACAAAAATTAATGAAACAATGTGCCGTCGTTGATGAAAAATCGCAGACAGATTTCATGAGTAAGTGTCCTGAAAAAATGCAAGAGGCGATTCGAGCCTGCTACACATACGCTAAAATTAATGATAAAAGAGGGATGCGTTATTCAAAACGATGGATTTTAGAGTGTCTTTTGTTACGTATTAAAAGTCGCAAGGCATATATTCACGTTAGGAATCACAAACTATTGGCAGTTCCAAACATCATGACCCTCAATAGGTATCTGAAGAATCTAAAACCATCTTACGGCTTCGACCTTGCAGTCTTCAAGATGCTGAAGAAGAAAGGCGATATGATGAAAATGGAAGATAAACGAGGTAGGCAAGAGTAGTGGAAATCTATAGGGCTTGAGATGCAAAGATTTAATATAGCACGTAAGAAAGCTGACTTCAAATATATGATACATAGCACTGATTGACAAGTATTACGTAAGGAATAATTCTTGCCTATTCCCTGAACTTTTAATGCACGTATCTAATGAGTTAGCAGTAACACTTAAGCCATCCCACAAGGTAAACCACGGACCCTTGACTGTTTCTCTCCGTCACGATAACAGTCGGGAATGTACAATCAACCACAAACAGAAAAGATTTCATAACCATCGATCATTTATAATGAATCAGCCATTTTCTGTTCAATATCTAGACTGTTGTCTTTCATCAGTTTGCCGTAGAATACTTGATAATCAATTCTTCACCATATGACTGACTTGGCTTACGGTCGATTCCAATAAATGCGATGAAGTTATCCTGAACCAGTTATATTAAGATCATTTGAATATAAATTGTTGTTTTTATATAATAATAATAATAATAATGTTTATTTTCAAAATTACAAAAATACAATAAAAGATTATCGATCCTGAAAATAAACATGAAAAAATCACTGAAGCTTCAGTAGCTTGTGTGTGATTTATATAATAATATTTATGCCCAAAATAATTATATTGTGTAAGTAGCATTACATATTTGTATTATACAGTATATTAATATTAGGTAGGTACAGTGTTTTTGTGTAAAAGTAGGATATAACCAAGATGATTATGTAACAACATTAATGATTGCGAATTAATAGTAGTATTATGCAATATTATACGTAATACGTCATAAAAGACTACCATTTTCGCTTAACAAGACTCATTCCAAAGGGTACTATAAATAGGGGGGAAATAGAAATTAAAAAAACTGCTAAAATTGTATAGGGATATAATCGGTCTTTTTATACTGTTTTTGACAAAAGATAGCTAACACTAACGCAATGGAAAATTTACTGCGCCTACCTAATTTGTTCTTTATTTTCACAGGAATTCTCTGCATTGACGAAATGTCTATAAGTGAGGGGGTTTTCTTTGATCAAGAAAAATTAAGCGTTCTTGGGTTTACTAATTTAGGTGATCACACACCAGAAAAGCAAAAGAACGACAGTGGAAACCATGCGTTGGTTTTCATGTTTCAGCCATTTAAAGGGCAATGGGTTCAGTCAGTGGCAGCTTTTCTAAGCAAAGGTGCTGCGAATGGAAGTGTTTTAGCCCAATTGATCACTGAGTGCATAATATTGCTCGAAAACCATGGTTTCTTTGTCGATGTAGTCACATCAGATGGAGCTACATGGAATAGAAATATGTGGAAGAAGTTTGGTCTTGGGCAAAACGATGTCAGTTGTATTCACCCCTATTCAATTGTTGATGACAATGAAACAGAATCTCCTACAGCCCGGCGCTTATGGTTCTGTTCAGATTTTTTCCACCTCATAAAAAACCTACGCAACTTCGTCATGTCGAATGAAGAAATTATGGTAATTTTTATATAACGAAAAACGAGCTAACAGTATTTAAAACATGCTGGAAGTTATTTCTGTAAGGTCGATTTTTCCATTAAATCACATGATAATTTAAATTCTATAGAAAATGGTGCTGAGCATTCTTTTCAGTATTTTCATATATTCGTAATTATATTTTTAGACTCCCGATGGCGTTATTAGAAAAAAACATTTTCGAGCCATTATTGAATGTGACGGAGGACCGAAGCATATGGGACTAAAAATCGCACATAAGTTGTCGCCAGATCATCTCGATCCAAGATTTTACCAAAAAATGAATGTGAATAAAGCATTTGAAGTAAGTTTAGAAAATACTTTTGTACATGCGAAATTATATTCATATAAAAAGTAGTGTCAAACAAAAAGTAACTTTTTTATCTAAAAGAGAAAGGAATCATAAACGATCGAAATACTTTTCTTTTTCAAGAAAAACTAAAAAGAAAGGCATTTTACACATAAAAAATGGAAGATTTTCATCAATTTTTCAAATATATATTTCCCTAATGTTTATTTACAAATTTTGCATTAGGTATTTTCCCCTCAAGTTGTCGCCGCAATGAAGATATACCAAAAATTACATTTAGATTTGACAGACTGCGGCCCCACGATCAATTTTATTAATAGAGTCCATTCGCTAATAGTAGCCATGACGTCACGAAGTTGCAAGAACAGTTTATTTAAGGAAAATGACAGTTTCAAGGTATAATATTATCCATTGTTTTATACCCAAAAAAAACAGTGATAGTGAACACTAAAGCTTCACGCAATCTAAAGCCGGGCCGAACCGCAGCGCATAATTTCAATACCATAGCACGCTAGGTGCGGCCACCGAGTTTTTGTATTGCAATGTGATCCGGCCCGCCTTAATATGCATAAGCCTTAAATTCAATGATTATAATTTTTTTGTAGGCAATCATAAACTTTTTGGAGTATATCAAGCAATGGGAAACAGACGCGAGATCTAACAATTACAGATTTATGTCAGAGAACACTGATCTCGGATTCAATGTGACATTGAAAACAACCATTGAAGTGATGACTTTTCTCACAGAAAAATGTGGCTTTGATTTTTTGATGACTGCGAGACTTAATCAAGATTCCCTTGAGGTAAAGAAAACATTCATGAAAATAATAATAATGCGTGTTTTCCTAAATTCGATCCAGTTTGCCGATCGGTGTACTGAATTGTATTTAGTAACACAGGCTATATCTTGAGTGGTCAATAGTCAAAAATGTTTTTTTTGTGCAGGGTATGTTTGGAATGATACGTAGCTGCTGCGGCGCTCACGATAAACCGGATGCCCTTCTATTTATACAAGTTTATAGATTACTGTCTTTTTATTCGCTTGTAAAACCACCGAAGGGCTCAAATGTAGCTGGCGTAGATGTATTCGAAACATTACTATCAGTCAAAGACGTATCCATCAATGACAACGCTGATGATTTGAATTCTTTTTTGGACGAAATCATCAAGAGAGGTGAAAATAATCCTAAGGGTTGTGGCAGCCGTCGAGAGCATGACTATAACGTTGGCTATGTCAATAAATTCGTGCAAACATATTTCTCTGGATTCGTTGCACGAAAAGTTGAGCGCTGGACAAAGTGCAAATTCTGTATCGCCTCAGTGACAAAACCTCTAACCAACGCAGAACGAGACAGTATGATAAATTTTCTTACCAATGGGTACTTGAAATATCCCTCTGACTCGCTCGCAAATCTCCTCTTAAAACTGGAACACGCTATTATGCAGACTGTAGGGGAGGAACAATTGAATTTTTATACTTTTCAGCATATTCTGAGAAATGTCCTCGCCGAAAGTCTAGACTTCATTGGATGTCCTTCTCACAAAAAAGAATTGACGTGCAGTGTTGTAAATTATTATTTAGTAGCACGAACCAAAATTCTTTGTAAAGTGCACAACAAGGTACACAATGAAGCAAGAAAAAAGGAACAAGAATATCGAAAAATGTCAAAACTAGTGAAATCTTCAAAAAAGCTAATGACGAAATTGAATGTAGGAAACCAATGTCGAAACAAACTCATCACGGTAGAACCAATGACAATCCTGGCAAAAGAGCATTTTCTGACAACGCTGTATTAACTAGAGTTAAAAAATTTAAAAAGTTTGATTTCCAAACTAACCATTTAACTGAATGATACTGTTCAATCAGTTGATCACCTAGTCAGGTGAATTATGTTTAGCGATTTGATGAAAGAGCTAGTCAAATGTGTTCCCCGGTGTCGCTTATTACTTATATCCTGAATTTCACATTCTACACTATACATATTGCATACTTGAAATTCATCTTTTCTGTTCAACTAATAAGAATTAGAAGAGATCTTATAATCAGAAGCCAGAAATATTTAGTATACGGTATTAGAACTGTTATGGTTGCAACTGTCTTGTACTAATCTGAGATATCAATTAACTCGAATGACTTCTCAAATTCCAAATAGATGTACATTTGCATATTTGACAAAAAGGGAAAGACGTCGGAATATTCTATGTAAATATTTGGTATTCAATAAAATCACCCGCTATTTCTAATAGAACGCGTTAAAATTAAAGTAAAATAGAGATTAATATTGTATTTAAATGATCCGCTAACTTTTCCTTGTTCTAAAATAGGCAAATAAACATTTATTTTGGGTATATTATATTGATTATAATTCTAAAATAAGCGTAAACATACGTTCTAATAAACCTTCAAATTTTATCATCATCAAATATCAATATTAAGCCATATTTTCAAAAGGTTGCACAAAAAATATAAAAAAAATATTGTGAAATTCTCCTATCCGCTAGCTACTGGACGTCTATTTTGTCAGAAATGTTTAAAATAAAATAATAATCAAAATATGGTAATGACTGGCACATAATGTTTAATAGAGGGGCCTGGCTTTGGTTACTAACTTAGATAGATAGGTGGGTAAGCAACATAAAGTTCAGTGGATAACAAAAACAGAAACATAAGTCTGCGTATATGTCTATGTGAAGTCCATCCGAAATGAGTAGTACCTACAGGGCTTCCATCACATGGCCTTGTAGATTCTACGAAATGGTTGAACCACTAGGTAAAAATGTCTGTTTAAATTCATCCAGGTGGAGGGGAGGCAAAAATACATCCAGCTAGAGCTCCCATCTTGTATCAATTCGCTTGAATGCTTGGAAATAGGTTACGTAAATACCACTCGTTATCATACATGGAACACAAGCCACCAGAGACCTTCCCCCCCCCGATCTTGCACTCGACGTTCGTGTCAGCTTCCTAGTCTTCAAATGTCCATATGCCTTAATCTAAAACATTCAAGACAATTATTTCCAGTAGTTCTCTGGAGTAATGAGTAAGAATTTCCAATTTTAATGCAAGATTACCAACACCGCGCCAAGATAATTCAAAAATGATTATTTCCATTACCAAGGATTGGGATATTAACTTGAGTTTTTCTTCAACATACCTCAGTTCTTTCTTACAGCCTAGAAAGAGCGACACGAGGTTCTTTGAATTATTTGCATTCCTTCAAATAACCAATTTTTCTGCTTCTAAATGCTAGATCACTCCTTTTTCAGGTCTACCGTATTCCATTTTTACGTTGTGATTTTGTCATTTTCTTTAATTTTTTCTGTATTTGTGTATTGCTGAAACAAAGTTTTATAATCTATTATTTTTTGGGTAATATTTTCAAATAAGTTTAGGAAAAAACAATAAGTTCTATAGTAGAGGGAATGACATGTGCATTGGAAATCTGCACAAATGATCACTTCATGGACTCTCAAAATAGACATACACAGTGTGGAATTCATGTAAATTTATTGCGTAAAAAACATTCAATATTTGCATTCTATTTATATAGGTTTCTTTAGTTGCTCACTTTATTTTGTGTGAAAATAAAGCTTCATCAAATAGGTGCAAATCAATTCAGCAGATAACTCAAAATGTATTTTTCCTACCTTGACAAACATTTAAAATCTCTAAATACGACTTTGACGTTTGTTTATGTTTACTTAAGACTGAATTTAATTTCGGATGATTTTTCTCTACAGCGTCTCTGCTGCAGCAACGTCGCGACACATATTACATAATATTTCTTTTAAACAAATAATTAATATTAGTACTAGTAATAACAAAGAAAAACTTGAGAAAACACACTTAACCTAAACTGCCTCTCAACATAACAGAAAAGCCAAAGTGTCCTTGAGAAAAACTCTTTATAATGGAAGCAATACCACTTTTGTAAGATGACAGCCTCTACCTGCAATTCTAACCCAATGAAAAAAGAATCCACTCCACGACTCTCCTACCGTACTATAAACACAGTATAAAGAACTATAGTTCTTTATACTGTGCTATAAATTCATTCGAATACGAAAATCTAAAACAACAGATCGGGTCGTGTGACCATTCATTGTTTTCACCGCGTCAAGACAAACAAGAATGGTCATATTCAATTTGAAAGTTTAGCCAGAGATCGAGAAAATTTCTATTTTTCCAAAGGTACACCTTGTAGCAGGTGATACAGGACTTTTAGGAGAAGACTTTAGGCAAGCTTCATAGAAATTGTTAGAGCCGATTTCGCGCTACTGACTTGGATGAAGTACATTTTTCAGCTATTGCCTAGCAATCAGCAGGTGAAGGATGTCCAATTTGCGAACCATATCCATACCCTAAAAAGCAAAAAATAAAACAACGAAATCGGTACATCCGTTCTCGAGATAATCTTGGCACCGGACCGGACCGACAGACCAATGGTTGAAATTATGTTTTTTAGACTCAGAGATCTCTAAAACTTTTGTTGAAATCTGGACAAATAACATTTTTTACACTGTTACAATACTTTCCTTACTAGGCTACTTAGGGTAGCGACAGGAAAGTAAAAAAAAACATTAAGCTATTATTAATGGCAAAAGCACAGTCGATAATCTAAAACTGAGCAGTGTTTTTGTCAAAACTTAGCTTCATCATTCACCTTCAATTTTGATGTTTTAATAAAAAAATTTCTTGCACCAAAATTACTTCATCGGCCACAAAAGATGATGAATGACCCCGACAAGTATTCTTGTTGAAAAATTTGAAATTCTATTAGACTATATTACTGGATTTATTCTGTAATCCCCGGCTTGACCAACTTTAAAAAAACAATCCTATGTTTATGACATAGAAATTGTTTACAATACTATCTGTACCCTCTTGTTTGAGAATTTGGAATTTAATATCCAATTTATTTATATTTTAGACAATAGCACTTATCGAAATACAGTTTTTACGTTTCCTTATCGAGAGTTTCGTTTGTAGTAAAACAATTAAATCTATAACCTCATATCACTGATTGCAAAACTTATTTTGCTCATTCTAATTATCGAATATAATATCTCTTCATATACTTTAGACAGTCAGGATTGTATAGTAACAGAACTGCTTTATAACTTTTATATTTGAGATATTTTCATATAATAGATGAACAAGTCGTCCCAAACACACGAGAAATTGCCGGAATGAACAAATGGTACGTGGTCACTGCTACAGCCACACGGTTAATAACTAAGCAATTTACCGAATACTGTGCAATTTCGGTTCAAATAATAATGTACAAGTAACCTGTTATTTAGAGAATCGTAAACATATTTGTCTATTCATTATTTATATCTACATAAAATATACATAAATGCTTATATCCTATATTATTTGCAACAACTTTTATTAATACGTTGACTACTAATTATAAGGTATAATGTAATACTAGGGCCTGTTTCACGGGTTCTGAATAATGTGTCAGACAACAATCTGGCAGTAAACCCACTGTGATCATAATGGGTTAACCGTCAGATTGCTGTCCTTGCTGCTAGGCTCTATGTATTCTTAAAATGTTGTATACTCGATATAACTTAATAATTGTCCCACTACAGAGAATAAATGAAATAAAAATAAAAGAAATGTTGAAAGAGAATAATAATAACAATAATAATAATAAGGAAACTACTAGGATATAATAATATGCGTTGTTATACTAATAATAATCGACATATTTACTACATTATTACATTCCGTCAATAAATTAGCATCCTTTCTATGATAACATATCTTTATAATAATAATAATATTATTATAAAGATAATAAGCCTTCGAAGTTATGGTAATCATACAAAGTTCAATGCGTTTATAATCATATCTACTATGTATGGGCCTTACATCGAAGTAAATAAATGATTTGTGTATAGTTTAATTTTGTATATACCTATTCTATTTATGGCCAATATATTTAGATAAGTTGAGAACAACTAACCGTGTTTCATTTTATACGATATAACCATTAAGATCACCAGTCTGATGTTGAACATTTTCATTAATAGAATGGATATCTGAATGAATATAAATACACATACAAAATAAAGGTGTCAATAAGTATACGACTGCACTATAAAAATAAAATCACAGGAAGTTTCTGTTTTTCCAGAATTGTTGATATTACAATATGTCGTAATGTCTTACGGATTTTGATTGAGGTTACTCTCACTGCAATATTCTTCAATTTGCTGGTGTAGGGTCATTCGTAGGCATATAAAATACTATTATAAATAGATGAAAACTATTTCAAATTGATACTATACAAGTATCAATATTATTAGTGAAAATTCTGATGAATAATTGTTCCATTATTTCAGAATTCGAGGAAAACAACATATGAAATTGATTTACATGTTAGCACTTTTTCCTGTAAATGTACTGGTACTGCATATCATTATTTTACCTTGAATAATATAGTAGGTATTTAGTGAATAATATAGTAGGAACTTTAACCAACATAATGAAAAAAAATTACTGTATTTTTTAAATGTTTGCAAGAATCAACCGAAAGACAAGATCAGCAAAATGGTTGCACTGGAAAATTGTTTGTAATACTCAAAATTTTAAATTATATAGCTTTCTTCCTATTAGGAGAGCATAACATGAACCAATTATTCCAAAAAAACTTACTTTCGTCGATATTGAGGTGATAATTCAAATTTTCTGCATGTGATAATCCTGGTGAACTACATTACTTGGTGTATCTGACATGGAAAGCTTCGCTGCATAATTCGAACTGTAGATGATAGTGATCATAACAAGTTTCTGAAAAGGTATAAAATGAAAAATCAATAACAAGGTAATATATAACACTAGCCTTCATCAGCAAGAGCACATTATTCGATTGGTTTGCTGTCCAGTGACTCACTGACGCATCTCAGAAAAAATGGCACAATTCCTTATGCAATCAATGATGAATGTACCATATTGCTTCCAACAATTTCCCACTTATCTTACAATCTTACTGAATGTAGTGTTAGGACTTAGGACTGCATTTCACTGTACAGAGAACACTTGGGACTGCGGCAGAGAATACTACCTCGATCGCAGATTCTATTGAACGAGAACACTAGTTTAGAACCAGTTAAGAAATAGGTACACAATAAAAACATCATTTTTTAAATTGAAGAGAAGAAACACTATACTTAAGTATTCCTAGTAGTAATTCAGTAATAGCCTATCCAACGACCTTACTTTTATAAGAATAGAGATATTTTGTTATTTGCGTTATGGTATCCAAACGATTTCCAGATATTATACAAGTAGGGCATTTACAATCTGTCCATATTCCGCATACTCGCTGCTCTACCACATTTTAATTCACTCCATAGTCCAGAGACAAAACAATAAACAAGGCGCCAACTTTCTAACTTCAAGTTTCAAATATAATAGCATGCTTTACCAGCAGTAATCAATAGACAATGAGGAATCTGAGGAATGTAATTTTCTAAAAGTTGAATGTTGATCTTGACATTCTTGACGCATTCTAAAATCCCAATACTCTAACCTTATTTGAATTTCACTGTCACAGAGACAGAGAACATAGATAAAATATTATATGACAAAGAAAACATATGGAGGTGCGCACTGTCGTTATGCGCAAACCCGATTTTTAGGCCACGACCCTGCCGTCGTTCACAGCGTCACCCCCTCCACAGGTGTTATTTCTCCTGTCTATAGAGCTTCTTAGACCAGGTATATTCCATTGATGGACGCGTTTTCGTTCAGTTGGCGCACCTCATCCGAAATCCGCCATATTAGGTTTCCCGCTTTCCAATTCAAATTAGAATATCATTTTGCTACGATTTTTGTGTATATCATCAACTAGTCCTCTTATATTCATGCTTTTCATTCTCTCTCATATTACGTATCAGAAGCAGACATGATTAAATTTATGTTTTAAAATGTGTAAATCACTTACGTTAACTATGATGTTATAGCAGAGAACAGAGACTCTGTTCTCTGGTTATAGATATGAATACATGACGAAAACATTATTGATATTTTTTAGAAACTGTAAAGTGGGAAATTGTTTATGAACCTTTTTCATGAGTCTTCGATTCTATTGTTTACTTGTTGAGATGTTTTTAGAGAGAAGGAGAGATCTTGGGTGTTACCATTATCTTGGAGGTAGTGTTCTCTGGACAAAAGTATTCGTGTCCTCTGCACATGACAATAAATATGGTGGCCTTGGGGTGACTCTCGGAAGACAAGGATTACACCCACCAGACTCATTTTTGCGTGAAGAACATACCTGGTCTTATTGTACCATGACCCTATCAATTCTTTTCATGAACATTGTGTCATTACCTACCTTATTATGTCGCGGAAGCTACTTTCGAACGGGAAAAGTCCCCACTCCTCTTTTCTCATAGTTCCTTCGGCCCATGGTACCATGCTTCGGCCGGCTAGGAGCTCAGTACGCTGCAGAGAACACTACCTCCAGAGAAAACATACACTACTTCCAAGAGAATGGTAACTCCCATGTTAATATCGTTGACTATGTTTTGACCTTGAAGTACAACTAGCACTAAAGATGTTGACTCGCAAACCAACTTGCTTATGGCGGCAGATTCAAAGTATAGTAAAAGTGTTATCGTAGCTTATAAGTAGAGAGAATAAAAATCTTTAGAAATTTTTTGAAAATAACTTTCGAGATTATTCATTTTACTTTTCATGATAGTCATCAGAAATGTAATATGAATGCTGAAAGATTTTTCCAAAAAATCACTCCAAGAATTTCTGAAAAGTTTTATTCCTTCCTCAATAGTTCTGATCTATGAGGGGTAAATAAGAATATAAAAACGGTAAATATTTTTAGTTTGTTTTTTATTATTGCAAAATTATAATATAGAAAGAATAAATAAGCAAATCAAAAATCCACTGAATAACTTCTTAAATATGGTTATTTGTAAGTAAACACATTATTATATTAATTTATGGAAGTAACTAGTGCATTGTCTAAATAACTCTTTGAAACAAACAATAATTAGAGCAAATTTTGATTAGCTAAAATCTGATTACTCATCACAAAAAATATATTGACGAAAATATCGACATATAAAAGATAGATAGAAAATACTTAATATCATTAGTCACCTACATATGTTAATGTAAAATCCAAAACATATAAAATACACCGTTTCACTAACACTAATTACACACACAATCCACAAACGAATAACACGTGTTTCATTGTGGCTTCAGCCTTCTTCTTCAGTTATTCCTTATTTAGACATAAAAATAAAAAGAAACAAAGATCGGTAAAATATATAAAATACAAGCCAGCAATTTCAAATGAAAACATACAATAAATATTCGAATGTACTCACAGAAGCATATATTGACATATTTAACGTACTCTCTCATTACACTACCAGGAACGGGATAAGTCAAGGCCTTCGAGGTACTTCATTTTCGGTTCGTCCTTTTCCTCAGTTGTTCCTCATTTGGTCATGAAATTAAAAACAAACAAAAATCGGTAATGTATAATATAAGCAAGTAAACTGAAATTAGAACATCTTATAAATATTCAACTATACTCACAGAAGATATATACTGACACATTCAATGTGTTATATCATTACCCAAATAACAACCGGCATGTAGAAAGTGAGGCACTTCAAAGGCATTTCACTTTCCTTTCGTCCTTGTTCCTAAGCAAACCTCCAATTCTAGTGCACTACCACTTCACTGCAATGCGTAAAAACATCATTACAAATCTGAGATTTGATAGAAGCATGCTAAATTTGCATTGGGAACGAAAAGTTAGACTAATAATCATATTATTAAGGTTGTTAATTGATTTTTAGTGCAAAGAATTCCAGATGCTAACTGAAGCAATCCTTATAGGCATTTTGTTGATGACTGTGACTTGTACTTGTATATCTAGTTTCTCGGAAGCATTAACAAGGACTTATATATTTCGTGATAGCATTATATCTTAACTTTTGCTTGGTTATAGGCTGGATAGAAGAACAGCTGGAAGTTCTAAGTATATTATTGATTAGGCTTTTAATGATACGCGTAGCTTTACTTGATACTCCACTATCAGAATGAACTTGCTTCAAAACATTGTATAAAAGGGTAGGGTCAAGAATATATAAAGGGAGGATGACTAACTCTGTACCCTGTTCTATAAGCAGAAGTGGCTGAAATAACCGTGATAAGTTGTCAATTTGGTATGTTGCGCAGTATTTCACTGAGTGTCTATTGTTGTATTTAAGCTTCCTTCGCCCATACTACATAAGGATGCGCGGCGTGATTTTGCGCAACCCACCGAAATGACATACGATAACCCAATGTTTTTTGTGCTACTCCCACTACTCGTGTTACTCGTCCTCCTTATATGGGTAGGGTAATAGTCTAGTTTAACGGCTTTCGCTATAAAAGCCCTAAGAAATCAAATGTCAAAAAAATACATATATGGTAACATAACTTTTAATAAAATTGAAGCGGAAGACGCTATTTTTAATGATTTGTTACTAAAAAAAGCAAAAAATGGTGTTTTTGGTACAGAAATTTTCGATTTGGAAGTTTCTTTTCAATCCCAAATAGTATATAACTATCCTTGTATTCAATTGAACACTAACATTCTTTAAAATAAGCAAAAATATGCGTGAAAATTGTAAATATAAGTTCACAAAAAAACGAATTGACGGATGATTTATGTAGTACATCCTGAACTATAAAGTGCAATTAATATCAATGTTGCCGCCTCTGTTAGTATAACTTTCGTTCTATGAAATTATTTTACAAATCTGTATTCTATGATTGGAATTTCATTTCCAAGGATACTTGCTTTAGGAGAAAATAAGAACAATAACAACAGAATTTATTATATTATAAGAACTTGTCTTGTACAGTTTAACGTTTTCTAAAATGACAAGTACTGAGCTCTTCTTTCTCTATTTTCTTTCTCAATATCTTGTCGTAACGCAATCAATGAATTTATATTTTCAAAAGCCTGAAGATAAAACTCGTCACCTTCAGCATCAAAAGTTGCCATAATATGTATCGTATTTTTGCTCTAATGCAAGTATTTATGAAAAATTAGTTTTTAGTAAATTTTAAAAACAGAACTGAATCTTTAGACATTTAAAATCTTACTACTTAACTTAGTTTATGCTTTCGTTATCGAATATTTTTAAAGATGTTCAATATCATAAACATTAGTTTTGGCAATGTTGAAATTGTCATATGTCAATGCTGTCAACGTCAAGTCGTGTCGTCAAACATACTACATAAATCAACCGTCAATCCGTTTTCTGTGAACATATATTTACTATTTTCACGCATATTTTTGCTTATTTTGAAAATTTTAGTATTCAATAGAATACAAGGATGGTTATATACTATTTGGGATTGAAAAGAAATTTCCAAATCGAAAATTTCTGTTAAGTACCAAAAACACCATTTTTTGCTTGTTTTAGTAAAAAATCATAAAAATAGTGTCTTCCGCCTCAATTTTATCAAAAGTTATGTTACCATATATGTATTTTTACTAACATTTGATTTTTTAGGGATTTTATAGCAAAAGCCGCTAAACTAGTCTATTACCAAGGGTAGCTCTTCTCCTTCTCCCCTCGTTTTTACTTCTTGAAATATCCTTCTTCGCCTTACAGACATTCCTGATAGCCTTTCCATATGTGCTCGGTGGTATTCTCGCCATTTTCCTATAATTAAGATAAAAATAACATCAGAATGATAGGAACAAGACACTAAATACGTACCAATAACGAATAATCTTTCAATCTTAACAACAGACAAACAGTAAGATTCCTGTGAATATGAAAAAATCGATTCAAATCTAATATAGATTAACACTCAACAAAACTACGTAAATTAATTAAAAATAATGTAAAGCAAAAGAAACACATCGTTAAAAAAGAGAATTGAGGTTAGGCGATGGGACTGCCGGCGCCGGATGCAGCCATTTTAAATATGACATTTTCATTCAAATTCTGCAGTTCCCGCCACATTTTGGTGAGCGATACTAGCGCTGAGAATGGGAAATTTCGCAACAAATGGTCAAAAATTTCCCATAGAGTTGCCACCAGCCCATGGCAACTCTTATGGGAAAATTTTGACCGTAAGTTGCCAAAGTGTACCGATTGATCGCTAGTATCGCTTCCGACAATTAGTGGCGGTAACATTCAAATACGTAAATGTTCTATTATAAATATGTTATCTGTCTAACACCTCTACCTCATTTTTCTGAAGCGTTGTTTGCATTTGTATTTGTGGTATGTTTTCTCTGGTTTTGTAGCTTTTGGATGTTTTGAAGGTACGTACCTGAGAAATGAGAGAATATGCACGTTTTCTCTGCAATTCTCTGTTGTTGAATGTGAATTTTATTCTCTATTACTATTTTAGTATCTTATTCTTATGATTCGTATCTCATTTATTTCAGTGTTCGTAAGGCTTAGTGGCAAGAAAATGCCACTAAAGACATGCTGTAAGGCTGCCGAGAAAGCTGGTTGAACCCAGGAAAACATTTATAAATAGGTATGGCATGAGGAAAATACGAAGGAAAATGGAGAGCAACGCAATTTATATATACAAAGTTTTCAAGGAAGTTCATCCTAAAACTGGAATATTAAGCAAAGGTATGTGTATCATGAATAGCTTTTTGATTGACATTTTCGAACGTATTGTTGCTTAAGCTTTCCGTCAAGCTCATTATATAGAGATCAGAGTAAACAGAAGAGATCGGAAATAACATGTAGGAAATAACTGTTAATCTACTTCTATCAAGTAAATGCTTACCATGTCGTAGGTGAAAGAATCAACTAGTACTCCGGTGAAGCTAAAAATATAGAAAAGTTGTTGAATGAGAATTTTATTCTCTATTTATATTTTAGTATTTTATTCTTATCATTCGTATCTCATTTATTTCAGTGTTGGTATGGCTCAGTGGCAAGAAAATGCCACTAAAGACATGCTGTAAGGCTGCCGAGAAAGCTGATAAAACCCAGGAAAACATTTGTAATTAGGTATGGCATGAAGAAAATACGAAGGAAAATGGAGAGCAACCCAATTTATACATACCAAGTATTCAAGCAAGTTCATCCTAAAACTGGAATATTAAGCAAAGGTATGTGTATCATGAATAGCTTTTTGATTGAAATTTTCGGACGTATTGTTGCTTAAGCTTTCCGTCAAGCTCATTAAATACAGATCAGAGTAAACAAAAGAGATCGCAAATAACATATAAGAAACATCTGTTAATTTAATTCTACCAGGTAAATTAGGGTACCATGTTGTAGGTGAAAGAACCAACTAGTACTCCGGTGAAGCTAACAATATAGAAAAGTTGTTGAATGTGAATTTTATTCTCTATTACTAGTTTAGTATCTTATTCTTATCATTCGTATCTCATTTATTTCGGTGTTGGTATGGCTCAGTGGCAAGAAAATGCTACTAATACATGTTGTAAGGCATGATTGATAGTTTATAATGTATTGCTGTTTAAGATTGTCGTCTAGCTCATTATACAAAGAGATCAGAGAATACTCAATAGATTGTTTGTCTTGTGAACTCTTTACCGAGCATGCTTCTCTGATATCAGCCCAGATTTGTAATGATGTATTTTTTATTGCAGTGAAATGGTGGTGCACAAGGCAAAATCGAATGTTTGCAGATGAACAACGGAAGAAGAAGTTTGTGGCAAAAGTAAAAAACCTCAAAGGCATTTGAAGAATCTAGTTTCCGAGTCCTGGTGGTATAGAGAGAGTATAATGAGTGCATAAATGTGAGTATAGCTGAATTTTGCTTGTAATTATTTCAGTTTACTTGTAATATACGGTGCAGATGTTTAAAATTTGTTTTTTTTATTTACATGTCTAATTAAGGGGCAACAGAAGAAGGCTGAAGGAGAAATGGAGCAATGCAAGGGCAGATGAAGTATCCAGCGTCCGAGTCCTGTTGGTGTAGAGAGCATAATGAGTGCATAAATGTGCGTATGGCTGAATTTTGCTTATAATTATTTCAGTTTACTTGTATGAACGGCGCAGATGTTTAATTTTTTATTTTTATTTAATTGTCTAAATGAGGAGCAGCGGAAGAGGACTGAAGAAGAAATGGAGCAATGCAAGGGCATATGAAGTATCCAGCGTCCGGGTCCTGGTGGTGTAGAGAGCATAATGAGTGCATAAATGTGCGTATGGCTGAATTTTGCTTATAATTATTTCAGTTTACTTGTATGAACGGCGCAGATGTTTAATTTTTTATTTTTATTTAATTGTCTAAATGAGGAGCAGCGGAAGAGGACTGAAGAAGAAATGGAGCAATGCAAGGGCATATGAAGTATCCAGCGTCCGGGTCCTGGTGGTGTAATAAGTGTTTTATAAAAGCAGTTATTTGGACAGTGCTCTGGGTAATAATTTATTATAATAATAAGTATATTATATAAGTAAATTGTTATAGTAATGTATGTTGATGTTCACATTGGCGACCTTCAAGTTATTAAAAAAATACTTCTAACTTTTCGTGTATTTATTATGATTTTATTAATTCCCCTTAGACATAGTGAAAGGAGTGAAACTTTCGGAAATTGTTGGAGAACACTTAATAAAAAAATCTATGCTGCATTCATCTAATGTTTTATTAACTTTCTTCAACAATTTCTGAATGTTTTATTCCTTTCTCTACTTTGCGTTACTTTTATATTCCACCGTTAATTTGAATGTCCGATTTAAATCTGCCGCCACACGTAACTTCGTGAGTGTACCGATTGAGCGCTAGTGTACTCAAGGTCAAAACATGGTCAAAAAGATTAACATGGGAGTTAGCATTCTCTTGGAGGTATGTTTTCTCTGGTTACCACCGCTTGGTACGCTGTTAATTCTTGGAGTGAACAGTGCTGTCAAAAAAGAAACGAGACGTTTCGTGTCTATTAAACACTGATGTAGCATTCGGAACGTGTGTAATAGTTCTTTTCCGTAGGTTTTCGACGGAAATGTAAGTTACGTTTTTATTTAACTTCTTATTATGTTGTACGAAGCTACGAGTGTGCTGATCACGAGGTTATCGTGCTTGCCGAGGCGGTTCCAGTAGAATGATGTTCTTTTTTTTCCTTTTTTCAAATGATTGGACTGATAACGAATAGTCAGAGATCTGGCGGATATGCGTTTCAGTGGTGGGCGTCTCGCCTGCCGTAACGGCAGAATCATCGGCTCATTAGCCGCAGGCCGGGCTCTTCAACCGCAGCCACAGCCGTTTGGGCGCATTGGGCCAGTGAGCCTTAGTTGATCGCAGTCTACACAACCTATTAAAAGCAGCTGTTCTCCAGGAACGCAACCATGCTGTGAACTGGGGATTCCCCTTTTGATTCGAGCCTCTGTGAGTTCTGGCGAAACCTGACGGCTTTACGGGTGGGTTTTGTACCATATTTAGGGTTGGCTTCTTTTTGGATTGTCTAGCATGACGCTTGCTTTGTTCATTCTAACGTATTCCTTGGCTTAGTGTCGTTTATCACCTAGCGAAATTTATCCCTAAAAAGTCGGTCCTTTACCGACTGGAGCACTGAAAAAAAAGGAAGATTTTAATTCTGCTCTCTGTTCCTAGATGGCGCTGCCTAGGTAATTCATCCAGATTTGTTATCTGCTAAAGGAGTCAGTGGAAGATGAAAAGCAGAACGAAGTGCTGGAGAAATTAAAGCTGCTATCTCAAGAGAATTTGCCTGACGGATGGACATAATGGAAGGTGTCTTAGCTATCGAAAGCGCAGTTAGTGGGGGATCCAGTAGATCCAATGATCCTTAGCAGTTGGGCGAGTTGGAGTCCGAGTCCGGTTCGGAGGAGGTCTCTGACTCGTGTGGAAAACGCCGCAAGAGGTGACCAGGGAGAGGTCGAGAAAAAAGAACGAAGATAAATCGGATAAGCATCCTCGAGGATCAGATCAAATCGATGTTCGAGACGATCAGTGCACGATTGGACGACATGGCGAGAGCACCGGAGGAGGCTTCAACGAGTAAAGATCAAGATGAGTCAAATGAGGACAGTGAGGGATCCAAAACCTGGCAAGCGCCAGATTTGAATTTTTCAGATCAGATCAGACCCTAATATCCCGGAGCCAACTCGGGCCATTAAAGCAGAGGGCGTAAGCTGTCAGCATTTTGGGTCTGAGTCGTGGAATAAAATTCGGTCTGAAGATGTGCAGAAGCGCTTACAGGCACCGGTTTTCGGGGCCCTTAAAGTCAATAGCCAACTGGGAAGCTTGGCGGTCAGATCTTTTGCTTCGAACCTATTAATTAAACTAGATGATACTTTAGGCACGGTCTTTTGAATCAGAGAAAAGCTCTGGCAGAAGCTCTAAAGAATCTGACCGTAAAGCACCCAGCAATGGCGGAGGAGATTAAGTTAGTGTTAAGTGATTCAAAATCGGCTTTTAAGTCTATATCGAATAATTTATTACAATTTGTGTGCGCACATAGAGCTGAAGCTATTGAATATAGGCGGCAGGCTTTTGAGACAAAGTCAGATTTCCAATCAGCAAAACTAAATCAAATTCCCCCTTCAGCCACGCTCCTTTTTGATGAGAACAAATTATCAGAGTTTCTCAAGGAACAGGGGGTTTCTTTCGGGTGTTCCCGTCACGAACGGGTAGAACTGGAGCCAAATCGTTTGTTGCTCGGCAAGAGAATAGATCGAGCCACAATAAACAATTCTCAAAATCGAAATCGTCTTAAGTCCTAGAGCTCATCCTGGCGAACGTAAGAAAGTATTCAACAAAAATTTCAAGGGCTATGTCAGTAGAAGTTGAAAGATTAATCGATCAGCAGGTGTTGGAGAGTTCCCAAGCCAAAACAGGGTTTTTATCCCAGTTCATTCCGAAACAGTACGGAAAGGTGCGGCAGATCTTCAATCTTCGTCGTCTCAATGGCTACATAAATCCCAAAACCTTTCGGTTGGTAAACCAAAGCAAGGTGCCGATGTTTTTGCAGCAAGGCGACTTCGTGGGGAAGTTGGATCTTTCTCAAGTTTTTTTTCACATCCCGATAAAAGAAGGGCATTGAAGGTACCTTTCCTTCGCCTACAAGGAAAAGGTATTTCAGATGAAGTGTTTGCCGTTCGGACTGTCCATTGCCCCCTCTGATCTTTTCTCGAGTCAGCAATTGGTTAATAAGCCTCCTTCGCTTGAGAGGAGTTCGGGTGCTAATTTATCTCAACGATTTTCTGTTTGCTCACCAGAACGTGACAGTTCTAGAGGAACAGCTGGAGTATGCGGTGACCTTGTTTCAGGATTTGGGTTGGAAGGTGAATTTGGAGAAATCGGTTCTGAAGGTGAGGAAGTCAGTGGAGTTCCTAGGTATTGTCTGGCATACAAGAAAAAATGTAATGAGTCTTACCAGCGACAAGATTCGGCTCGTGTCAGCGAGTCTAAATCAATTAATAAGAAAGGGCAGATGGAGCTGGGAATCGGGCAAGTTATTGATAGGTAGACTGAGTTTTGCGTCATTGGTAACGCCACTGGGACTTCTTTTTTTCAGGCGTCTTCAGAGAGCGAGCAAGGAATTGCCAGAACTCCAGCCGAAAAAGAAGTTTCCCTTGCCGGAGGGTGCTCGAGCCGATTGTCTTTGGTGGCTGAGGAATTTCTCATTTCCGGGGAAAAATTTTCTGCTCGAGCCGGAAATGTTTTTATCAACGGATGCTTCAGACATCGGTTGGGGCTTTCAGATGGGCGAGATTCAGGAATCCGGGGTATGGACTCAGACACAGAAGAACTGGTATATCAACAGAAAGGAGATGTTTACCGTTCTTATAGCCGTAAAGAAATTGAAGAAATTATTGGTGGGAAGATTGTTAATGATTCAATCGGACAACAGTGTTGAGAGTTGAGAATATGTAAATTTGTAATGTTATATAGAATATAATATAATACTTTATAATTTAATTTATGTATGGTGAGACGGGTGCGCTCAGTGACATTTTGATGTTCTAAGGTTTTTGACAATGTCAATAAACACCTCACTTCGTGCTTGTTCTTCCTTAGTAATAAAAGCGTCATCACGTCTTGTCAAAAGTATGTAATCTTTTTCAGTTAATAAAATGATATTAATAAGAAAAGTATATTTTATTCAACAAACAGAACGGTGGTAACCTACTTAAGGAATCAAGGGGTACAAGATCAAAGATCCTTAGAAATGGTGAGGAAGATTCTCCTGTTGGCCAGAGAATTCGAGGTTTCGCTGTTTCCCTATTATCTTCCCGGTCGTTGCAACACGATAGCAGATCGATTGTCGAGGGGGACGATGCTTCCCGATTGGCATCTTAAGACGGAAGTGACCTCGATGGTGTTTTCCAGGTGGGGAATCCTACAGATAGATTTGTTCGCGTCAGATCAGTCAAGTGTTGTCCCGAATTATGTGGCGATAGATGGAAGGGACTCTCAGGCAACGTTCATCAATGCCTTCAAAAGGCCTTGGAGGTTCAAGCTAGCATGGGTGTTTCCACCACCTCCTCTCGTACCCAGAGTTTTGCAGCATCTGAACGGGTCATCGGGAATCTTCATCTTAGTGGTCCTACGATGGGAGAATGTGTTTTGGAGGACAGACCTCAAAAGCAGAGCCTTGGAGGCACCAATTATGTTGAAAAATCTGGCTCAACCTGGCATGACCTGAGTAAGGCCTTGCGGTCAGCAGGGGAGAAGGACTGAAGAGAGAGCGTTTCGCTAGGTATAGCGCTGCTCCTAGCTGGCCAAATGAACTATGAGAAAAGAGGAGTGGGGACTTTTCCCGTTCGAAAGTAGCTTCCGCGATATGATAAGGTAGGTAATGACTCATAATGTTCATGAAAAGAATTGATAGGGTGATCTCCGTAAGGTCAAGCCTCGGCAGGACCTAACATATCCGTTTTTTTGCCCTTAGTGTGGAAAACGGTTCTATAATTTGTGATGTTTTTATAGTAGGTCTCAGAGGATACAAATAGTTGTTGCCTTTTGGAGCATTGTTTTATCAAGTGATTGTGGAGAAATCAACAGATCTGCTGTCATGATAATCAATTTTGATGTGTTCTAATGGGTTTGTGCTTGGCGATTTTGTGAATTTGAGAAATTTTATAATAGCTTTAAGATTTTTTCAGTACGAACGGTATGATATCATAAAATGTTTCAATCAGTGCCATGAAAATGTTGACGAAGCATTAGAATCATATTTAAAAAGGTAAACGAGTATTTTACAATAAGACATTGTATGACATCTTGTTTTTAAAACTACCTGTTTAAATATGATTCTAAAGCTTCGTCAACATGTTCATGGTACTGATTGAAATATTTTATGATATCACAATTTTCGTTGTTCCAAAAATTTTTTAAAGCCATTCTAAAATTTTACAAAATTCCCAAGCACAAACCCAATAGAATAACCTATTTATTACTCTGTGCAAATAGAACACATCAAAATTGATTATCATGACAGCAGATTTGTTGATTCCTCCACAATCACTTGATAAAACAATGCTCCAAACGGCAACAACCATATTTGTATCAGCTGTGACTTACTATAAAAAAATCACAAATAATAATCCCTGTAGTAAGACTTTGAAATCCATGGTACTATTAAAATTCAATGTGTTAGTAATTTTACAGCATTTTTGAAAACTTTATGTTTATATATTATTATGAGCAACAACACAGGAAGCTCTCTAGAATTTACAAAATGCATTAAGATGTATTGAGAAAATGAGTCAACTATGTGTTAGGGAAAATGGACATTAAATTGAAAAATTAAATAAATAAGTTTTGTTAGTGAATTAGCGTTAGAATTGTTTTTGTTTCTTTCATGGAAAATTCACAAGTAATATTCCGTCAATTGGAACCTTTGTTGTATGAAGAAACCATAGCCCACTATTAAAATTCAATGTTTTGGTGATTTTGGAGAATTTTTTAAAACTTAATGATTTGATTTGATTGATTTGTTATATTATATATTATTTTGAAGGAAGAAAAATAAATAATTTTATAAGGTACAGAGTGTTCCAATGAAAAAAATATACGTTTGAGTCGCATATCCATTACCATACCCGAAAAAAAATTGCGTGTGCCACTGGATTCTGTATAAAGTTCTCTATGGGATGTTTTCAATTTAACATTATCGCTGAGAAACTTCGTAGATTTGTGGGGAATCCAAAAAGTGTGAATTTTCAAAAACGTCCTGAACAAAAAAAGTTAGGCAAAATCTGTTCAGGCCATCTTGAGTTTCACAAAAAAGTGACACAGGAACGCGAAAACCGCAACGTTCTATCTTCAACAACAACCGAGATACCTGGCTGTCTCAACCAAAATGGGATGCACTGTACTGTAGGAAATACGTGTTTCTGCTAGATGGAAAATTAAATATACAATATGGCCTAATTAAAGAAGAGATTAAATTCAGCAACATTTAAATTGGAGAGTTCAAAAAAGTCCGGCTTCCGAGTTACAGCAGTGGGAACGTCTGAAATATGTGTATTTCGGCGAAGCTTTGAAATCTCTGAATAAGTACAAGAAAAGTATTATCTTCTTTGGTGGTAAGCAACAAAGTTTTTGACATAAGAACTTGAAAACGATCAACAAATCTCAACAATGATTTACAAACGTCAACCCGTCTATAGTCGAATCGTCGAAGGTGGAAGTGAAATTTGTGGTGAAGAAAATTATCCTTCAATATAGATAGAATAGGAAGTGAAAAGAAAAAAACCGTGAGTAAAAGGTGTGGTATTACTAACAATATCCTATTGTTAAATACCCTTCCCCAAATTTTAAGGTATATATTATAAAGTATAAATATCATAAATTAATTGGAAGAATTTAAAATATGTCAACCGATTCAGGGGGGGGAGGCTCCTCGAAAAAAAAACAGCTATTTTAGAGAATCCAGATACTAATGATTTAGAGATAACAGAAACATTTAAAGATAAGGAAATTCAAAATATGCTTGAAAATCAGGGCATGTTAGTAGATCAGTTAAAAAAAAGACATTAGACCCACGTGTAGAATCAAAAAAATCCCGATGGCCTGTAGTCAGCGGAAAGGTAAATTTTTCAAAATTCATTGAATTGAAATTTTAACAACCTTTTCATTGGTATACCTACATGTTATTAAATAAAGTTGTCATAGCCTTGCGGTTAGAGGTTTTTGTTTTGGCTGTTGAATATAAAGCAGACAGGGTTCGATTCCACTTCAAGGCAGATTTTTTTTCGTCTATTTCTTTTCAATAAATATACTATATATTTTTTTAATCAGGGTCTATATTAAGATCTCCAGAAAATGTACAATTACATCAAATTTATATTGAGTGTTCATGTTTTATCAATATTTGTTATTTTTCTTTATTCATTTTTATTTTTTTACCTGTGTATTTTATGAAAAATTGTTCTGAACAAAAGTTACTGATTATATCTATAACCTAAAATTATTTTTAATAATATTCACACTACTGCTCTTTTTTGATAATTTTTTAAAATGTTTGAATGGTCGCCATTTTGAAACTACTTACCCGATATTGCCCAATAACGAACTCGACCGAGATATTTGAGAGATTGATTTTTGTAGCAAATTTGAACTTGATACCTTCAAAACTGCGACCTCTATCGTGTTAACAAATTTCGTAATATCCCATACATATATATATATATATATATATATATATATATATATATATATATATATATATATATATATATATATATATATATATATATATATATATATATATTGTTCCTTCATACCCTATTTTTGTTGCAATATTGGGAAATCCTCTCCTCTCAAAGGTCCGATGTCTTCTGAATTATTGACTTTTGGAAAACATTCTGCTGCATCGTATAATGATGTTTTCAAATGCCATTTTCTCTCTGATTTTTTTTGTCTTTCGTATTCTCTACAAATTTTATTTGTGGATTTATGTTGATTACTTTTACAATGGAGACATTTGATGTTTTTACAATTTATGTATTGGTTTTCTGTTTCGTGATTTTCAGCGCAGTTATAACATTTTTCTCCCTCTACATTGATTTTTTGCTCTATCCTCTTGGGCATCCTTTCACCTTCAAAGGTTATTAATACCGTAGTTGTAGCTTTATATGAAGTTATACCTTCTTCTATAGTTCTTCCATTCATTCTTTTTATATTTATTATTTTTACTGGGCTCTCTACCATTTCCATTAGTGTCTCTTCTGTGAAATTTAGCGGAATTCTTCTAACTTTCCCTTTACTTTTCACTCTATTATATGGGATATATAATTTGTAGCCTTTTTCGATTAATACTGGATTTTGAACAAATTGATTTGCCGTATCTTTGTTATTAAAATCTAAACCTAGCCGTAGCCTCTACAATTACCGTGAATGGTCCTTAACCGTTTTTGTAATATATAATTTCCCGTTTTTAGGTAAATTTCTTATAGAAATATACCTATTGCGATCGTTCACACTTTTGAATTTCGAAAAAATTTCAACGGCATGTTGTTATATGTCTATAAGTTAGTCCAAAAAAACATTTGGTTCAAAAGTTTATATATATATATATATATATATATATATATATATATATATATATATATTTGGAAGTACGGCAGTCTTTGTTAGAACACACTAAACTCTATGATTGGGTAATCTGCCGAAGAATTTTTATGGGGCTTAAAAAAAGAATACTCTTCTTGCTAACCAAGCTTTCGAAAAATATATTTTCATCTTCAGGGTTTTGCAAACGAGGTTACAAAATAAAACGAGCAAAAACAAAGTTAGGATTTCCTTCGCCCATATGGACGGAAAACAATTAACACTTAAGACATTTTACAAAATTAAAATTTCTTAAAATTAAATCATCCTCCTCTATTTTCTAGTTCTATTTACACTTTTTTTTTGTTTTCTTTTTTTTTTCTTTTTTTTAAATTTTAATTGTTCTAAAAACATCATGAACAATTCATCTTTCTCTCTCATTTGAAAGTGGGGGAATAATAAATGAACTTTTCGAATTTATCCCGGCTAAATTCAAGACAATAAGACAGGTGATTGTTCTGTCACAACACTTAGAGAAAGTAAGACCAAAAATAACTAGAATAAACACCGAACATAGGCATCTTACTATACTCTATGAATGATTAGTAATATCCCTAATAAAATTAAATTAAAAATTCAGACAGCTTATCAATTAGAATCCAGGCAAAAAGACTTCGATTCAGAATATTAACATTCTAAATAAAACAGATGAACCCAAATCAAATAACAATACTACAATGGAATATCAGTAGTTTCAAAAATAATAAACACAATCTAATAAAATTAATTGAAGTAAATAAACCTCAAATTGTTATGCTTACTGAGACATGGTTAAACTCGAACCAACAATGATATATTAAATACTATAAAACTATTAGAAACGATAGATGTGATGGGTATGGAGGTGTAGCCACTCTCATTATGAATAATATTAAATACCAAACTATAGAATTGGATCCAATTTTGATTGATGAGGAATGTCAAATCATAATAATTAAAGTAAATCAATTTAACATTATTAATATGTACAACAAACCAAACAATAATTTATCAATTAGAAAAATAAATCAAATATTAGCAGGACTAAGCGGAGAAATTATTTGGATGGAAGACTTGAATGCACATCATCTGCTTTGGGGTAGTGCCAGTAGTAACGAGAGTGGTAAAAACTTAAAAATAATACTCGATAATACGGACCTCGTCATCATGAATGACGGATCTAGTACGAGACTACATAACCCTGAAGAGAGACCAAGCCCATTAGATGTTACCATAGTAACCAATAAAATAGCGAAAAAATGTAATTGGAAAGTCCTGGAAGACACAGGAAACAGTGACCACTATCCAACTTTGTGCAATTATAACAACAATTCTATCTGTTTTGAACAAAGTCGTGTGAATAAATATAATTTTCCGAAGCCAATTGGGTTCTATACTCGAGTAACATAGAAAAAAAAGAACTACCATAAGTAGTTATGGAGACTTGGAAAAAATTATTAACGAGACAGCAGAATCAGCGATTCCAAGAATCAAAGATAAGAAAAATAGAAACTTAAAAATCCATGGTGGGACGAGGAGTGTGAAAAAAAATAATGGTAAGGAGAGAAAGTCTAAAATAATTTAGAGAGACGTGTACTATAGAGGATTATATAGAGGCTAAAAGAACTATAGCAAAAACAAAAGAAATTAAGAAATAAAAAAAGACTAGGATTTAAAAAAATTTGCAATTCAGTCACTAGAGAAACTAATGTGTCAATGGTATGGCAAACCATAGGGAAATTTTCTAAAAATGTAACAAGTAACAAAGAAAAAAATCTTCCGAACAGGGAAATGGCGAAGGAGATACTTAGAGATTTATCAGCATGTAAAATATCGATAGAATTCGAAATTCAAAATCATGGACCCAAATCCAAACCATTCGATCTAGCAGAACTAGAAAACACCTTAGAAAGAACAAAAAAATCATCACCGGGAATGGATGAAATAACATACTGTAACGGGAATTTATATTAAAACTGGGTTCGATTTATTTTCACTTATTTATTTATAACAATAACTACACGACTATATACACATTTATATTAACACTTATTTCTCGGGCTATATTCGACTATACTCTATGATACTATGATCTATAACCGATTGTGATCTATGACTAACTAACTATCACTAACTAAATGTCATTGCCATCAGCCTTATATATCTAACCTAAGAAGCTCTAGATGATTCCAGAGTTGTTTCTGGAGGTTATTTCTCAATATATGGCTTCGAGAATAGACCAGGACTTATTCTCGTTACCTCTAATGTCTCCCGTGTTTTCTGGAATGTTTGTGACATTTGTGATAGTTCATTATTCGGGTAAGTCTTCACGTTACACTGCCTCCTCCTTAGCATCTGATCGTCCCGATCAGAATCATCCTTGGTAGTACCTTACTGGATATCCGTTCCATGGCTGAATCTGCACTTGGTTCCTGCCAGGCAAACACCCTTGTTGAAGAAGTAACAGTCTATCGTCTTTCCCGAGTACACTCCTTTTGGATTGAAGCAACACACCGTACTTTACACACCAGCATCCTGGAAGATGTATTCGATCATGCTCCTTACAATCTTCCAATCTAAACCGTCCAACCCGCAGCCTATTTTCGGAAGACTTCATTCCTTAGGCTCTTCAGTGCATGCCAGATGTCCTTGTAAGTGTGTTTTCCTCTAGACCTCTTCGTAACCAAATAGAAGAGGTTCCGATTACCATCTGCTAGTCGCAGAACTTTTCCTACTCTTGTTCGTTGGGCTTACAATTCGTCCAGTCTTCCAAACTTCCTTTTAAACACCAGAGCAATTCCTCGGACCATACGTAGATCCTCCGCTACACAATGGGCAATAGAAACGTCGGCTGGTAGTTTGAAAAGGTCTTGTTGAACCTCAACTGTCACACCGAGTCTGACCTTCTTCCGATCCGCCTAGTTGGACATGAAGTCGTTGAAACTGACATTTCGCTCCTCAACGTTCTTTTCTTGAAGAGCCACTCGTGCTTCCTCCTGGTTGTTCGATCCAGAGTATGGTGCGAGTCAGTTTATGTGCACCACTCTAGGTTTTCCTCTTGGTCATTTATCCTCTTCATAATTTCATATGGACCTTCCCATTGCCTCTGGAGTTTGGGACAAAGGCCTCGACGTCGTTGGGGATTATACAGCCAAACCAGGTCTCCCACTGAAGACTCCATCAGCTGATCGAATATTGTAGTGGTGCTTCATTCGATCACTGGCAAGCTGGATGTTTTGTCTGGCTAGCTATCCTTCCCCTGCGACATTGTCCTCTGTAGGTCTGCGGCCAAATTCCAGGTCGCAGGGTAGGCGCAACTCGCGCCCCAACATTAAACTAGCAGGAGACTGACCAGTTGTTTCATTCACAGTCGCCCGATAGGCCATCAGGAACAAATGAATGTACTGATCCCAATCTCTCTGATGTTCTGAGACAACCTTAGAGAGGTACTTGCCCATGGTTCGGTTCATCCTCTCTACCATTCCGTCCGATTGAGGATGCAAAGGGGTCGTTCTGGTCTTGTTCTCACCTATTAGTCTGCACGCATCTTGGAACTGGGCTGACTCGAAGTTTCTTCCTTGGTCCGAATGGAATTCAAGGGGAACGCCAAAACGTGAAAAGAATTATTTCACCAACACCTCGGCGACGGTCGACGCTTCTTGGTTAGGGATTGCGTACGCCTCTGTCTACTTTGTGAAATAATCCATGGCTACAAGGATATACTTATTCCCATTGTCCGTTTCAGGAAATGGCCCCGCAATATCCACAGCAACTCGCTCCATGGGACTCCCAACATTATACTGCCTCATAGGTGCCCGCTTTCTGCCAAGTGGTCCATTGCTGGCTGCACACAGTTCACACTTACGGCACCACTGTCTCACATCTTCTTTGCAATTCACCCAATAGAATCGCTCTCGAACCTTCTGCAGAGTCCTGGTGATTCCAAAATGCCCACCCGAGGCTCCATCATATAGCTGACGTAGTACCTCCGGCACTTTGCTTCTTGGCACAACTAGTTGTAATCTGGATTCAGTGCCATCTTCAGACTCAATGGTTCTATACAGTAGATCATCTCTTAACACAAGAGAGTCCCATTGGCTCCAATATGCTTTCAGTTCAGGGCTTCGTAAGCTTATATCCTGCCAAGACGGCCTCTCCTTACGGCGCATCCACTCCAAGACCACTCTCAAACATGGGTCGTTCTCTTGGGCCAGTTTCATTTGTTCCGGCTGCCACTCCTCATTCTCTACGGTTGTTCGTCGTATAGGGAAACGCTTCTCTTCCATCTTCGAGCTGTGGGTGCAGTTATAGTTGCACGGTCTTCTGGATAAGGCATCTGCGTTTCCATGAACTTTTCCTGCCCTGTGCTCGATGTCATAGTCATATTCCTGAAGACGTTCTAACCATCTTGCCACTTGTCCTTCAGGATTACGGAATTGCAGGAGCCACTTCAACGCTGCATGGTCAGCGACCATACAAATACTTATGAAAGGGTTCGCAGGCTTTCACTACTCCCAACAGTTCACTTCTGGTAATGCAATAATTCCTCTCCGATTTTGACAAAACCTTGCTGAAGTAGGCAATCACTTTCTCCTGTCCGTCTTGAATCTGAGAGAGGATAGCACCAATGGCTGTATTACTGGCATCTCTGTCCAACACGAATTTTCCGTCATGCCTCGGATAGCCCAAAATTGAAGAGCTGATAAGAGCTTCTTGCAGTTGTTCGAAAGCTCTCTGACACTCATCATTCCAGGAATATTCTTTGCCTTCTTCTGTAAGTTTAGTTAGAGGCTTAGCGATGTTGGCAAAACCTTCCACAAACCGTCGGTAGTAGGTACACCAGCCCAGAAAAATTCTAATATCATGCTTGTTCTTGGGAATAGGCCATTCCTTAATAGCTGTTATCTTTTCTGGGTCTGCCGTGACGCCGTCCCCAGATACGATGTGACCCAGATATCTTACTTCACGTCGGAACAGATAACATTTCTTAGGACTCAGCTTCAGGTTAGCCTCACGTAATCGTTGGAAAACTTCTCCTAAATTCTTCGAGTGTTCCTCAAATAATTTTCCTACCACGATTACGTCATCCAATTACACTAGGCAGGTTTGCCCTGTCAGTCCTCTCAAAACTGCTTCCATGAGCCTCTCAAATGTAGCGGGAGCATTGCATAGTCCAAATGGCATCACAGTGAATTGCCAGAGCCCTGATCATATCGAGAAAGCAGTCTTTTCTCGATCTGCGGAATCCATTCCAACTTGCCAGTATCCACTTTTCAGATCTAGTGTAGAAAACCATCGTGACCCAGAGAGAATATCTAGGGTGTCATCTATTCTGGGTAACGGATAACTATCCTTCTTAGTGACTAAATTCAGAAGTCGGTAATCTACACAGAATCTTGTAGAACCATCCTTTTTCTTGACGAGCACTACTGGCGAGGTCCATGGACTATTTGATGGCTCAATGACTCCTTGTTTGCTCATTTCTTGAGTCATTTTCTCGACTTCGTCTCTTTTGGCCAATGGAAGTCTTCTTGGCTGCTGTCTTATTGGCTGAGCGTTCCCCGTGTTTATCTTGTGAGTCACTATACTTGTTTTACCTTTGTATTCTCCTTCCATCGCAAATACGTCCTGGAATTCCATAAGCATATCTCTCACTTTTCGTAATTGTTTCTCGTCTAAGTCTTGGACAGTCTTGATGACCACATCAATCAGCTCTGTCGAATATCTGGTCCTAGATGGTTTACTAATCGTTCTTACAGAGCATGTCGCTGATACAGGAACACAATTTCCAACCATACTTCCCTTGCTCAACTTGATGGGGCTCTGCTTTAGATTCATTACTCTTACAGGAACGACATCTCCTACTCGAACAAGAGCTCTAGCTGTCAGAAATTCTTTATTATTCATTTCTTCTACCAGTCTCAGACCTCCAGATTTGCAGTTTCCGTCCGGGTTGGTCATCAATATTTTTTCACTATAGCCGGGTATTATTACGTCACTAGTCGTTATCAATCGGACAACATCTTCGTTATCCTCGTGAAAGGGCAGTTCTTCATTGTCGACCTTCAAGACACCATTTTTGACATCCAATACAGCCCCAAGCTTCTTCAAAAGGTCCATTCCCAAAATAAACTGGTTAGATACGTCAGCGATTAAAACTCTGTGCTTGATGGTGATCTTGCCAATGCTGATGGTCATGCTCGCTTCACCATCTGTTCTTATTGTCTCTCCAGTCGCAGTTCTGAGTTGGACCTTTGTTGGCAGTATCGGGGAATGATCTGTGATGAGCTCTGGCCTGGCTATTAGTTCTTGTTGTACCGGTGTCTATTAGGAGTGTTCTGTCTTTTCCATTGATTCGACCATCGATGTATAAACTCAAGGCTCCGCCAGAAGATGACACATTGACCATAATTACTGGGGCACTATTTCTGCAGGTCGACGATCTCATCTCGACCCATTCTAGTTTTCCGATTGTGCAACCTTCTTCTTACAACTGCGGTGTACGTGTCCTAGCTCGCCACAGTTCCAACACCTTGGCTCTCTCTTCTTTGAATGCGCCCCCGTAACTAGCTTCCTTATCATTTCTAACAGGGACTCTCTGTTGGACTGATCTTCTTCCTCGATTGCTCTTAAACGGTGCCCTCGGGCTTCATGCTCCAAAGCAATAGCTAGTGCTTCTAGCAATTTTGGCCTGGCCAGCTTCAACGCCTTCTGCAGCTCGCTGTCCCTCAATCCATTTACAAATGTGTCGACCGCAATTTCATCAAGGAAGCTATCGGCAGCTGTAGGAGATGCTAGTCGCACAATACGAGCTACCTCTCCATCAAAATTTTTCGAGACTTCATCGAATTTCATCCCAAATGTCCTGGTTACTTCTTCGAATCTTTCATTATTATTTCTAGAAATTTCTTCCAATTTTTCATTATTATTTCTAGAAATTTCTTCGATTTTTTTCGAGAGTTCATCGAATTGCACTCCAAATGTTCTGGTTACTTCATCGAATCTTTCATTATTATTTCTAGAAATTTCTTCGAACTTTGTCGAGACTTCATCGAATTTTTCACTATTATTTCTAGAAATGTTTTCCAGTAACAGCTCTTCCGGAGAGTGGAACTCGAACTTATCAGGATCGTCTCCATTTTTAATCAGAGTGTCCCTTAACCGTTTCTGGAGGGTCGCTTTATTACCGGAATCATCACAATCCCGTTCCACCAATTGTTCTTTGAGTTGTTTCACTGTTAGCTGCACTAATTTCATTTTGAATTGTCTTTATCAATAAAGTTAATTAGTCAATACAGTTTTCCAAAGTTCAACACGAAAACAAACAAAATTCTTCACACAAACACGAGATAAAGTCTTCACAAAACGAACGAAAAGTCTTCACACGAAAACGAACAAAAGAGTCTTAAACTTAAACTTAAATCTAACAAAAAGTCACGAAAACACTCAACTCTCAGTCACTCACTGACTGATTCCACACTGACACCAATGTAACGGGAATTTATATTAAAACTGGGTTCGATTTATTTTCACTTATTTATTTATACCAATAACTACACGACTATAATCACATTTATATTCACACTTATTTCTCGGACTATATACTTCTTACTACTGTCTGATCTATGAGCTATATCCGATTGTGATCTATGACTGGCTAACTATCACTAACTAACTGTCATTGCCATCAGCCTTATATATCGAACCTAAAAAGCTCTAGATGATTTCAGTGTTGTTTCTGGAGGTTATTTCTCAATATATGGCTTCGAGAATAGACCAGGACTTATTCTCGTTGCCTCTAATGTCTCCCGTGTTTTCTGGAATGTTTGTGACGTTTGTGATAGTTCATTATTCGGGTAAGTCTTCACGTTACAATATAATTATCAATGCTAGCTGGTAAATTGAACCTACACTTCGTAGGATGCCGCAATAAGAACGAGGTTTGTCGTCTACATATTTCGTTTGTATGCGTTTTTTCCACTATACTGCTCAGTCAGATTGATTACCAAACATAGCATCAGTCTCCCAGACATATATCATGATTTCGAGGTTGTTGCCTCTCATCAGTATGTCGCAGGGCGAAGAGCCATATTTGATAATCAATACTAATTTGGAACTCATACTTATATATATATATATATATATATATATATATATATATATATATATATATTTCTATAAGAAATTTACCTAAAAATAACATTAACACCAAAAAGAATAATTATTTTTCGTCGTGTTTGGTGCTTATCCATGGTATATTATATACTATATGAAACATAAGGTATAATCGATGGCATCTTCCACGAATTTTATTTTACCATAGGAAACAATTTATATCACAACACCCGTATAAAAATAATCATCAATGTCGTCTAAGGTACAAATTACAAAATGTTTTAGTATAGGTACTCTTAATTTAAAAAAAATATATTGTTTTTTTTCAACATTTGTTTAAAGCATGATAAATTCTAAGTTTTAATATAAATTAGAAAATAAAACTTAAAGGTAGGTATTTACTTTCTCTTTTCTATTTCAAAATCTTCCAAAACGGGAAATTTCTTCAAGTTTCACAACACTGTTCTTAAGAAAAGTACATAAACGAATATATAAGATAGACTTTCGCGCAAGCGTATATCATCCGAAACCCTATTACTGTTTCTCTTTCTTCCTGAGGAACTTCCCACTCTATCAGCCTTCTAGGAGTACTAATTCTATGATATAAAGATTATTTAACACAATGGAAATGTTTTATAGTTTAAAAAATTAAAAAATAAATATTCCAGTGCGAAAACAAAACTTTTATTGACCCGTGTAGGTACCGTCTGACATGACCTCCTATAATCATTCTTTGACACATGCGCAATAGTCTCCAAACCCTAGCATTTCTGTCTAATACATGGATTTGTTGTTTCTCTTTCTTCGTGAGTAGATCTGCCTATATACTCTTATATACCAGCCTTCTAGGAATAATAATTCTAAGCTTTATATGCTCCAACATAATAAGAAAATCGCCACTTTTGTATATTTACCTGGTAGATAAATATTACTAAAAATAGGTATATATATATATATATATATATATATATATATATATATATATTATTTATACATAGATCAGGGACCTTTACTGGATCGTTTTACTACCGATACCGAAAGTTTTTATGGGGCTTAAGACAGTTTATTAGAAAATAAATTATTTTGTTATATTGGCTTAGATTTGTTATTAAAGTCAAAATAAAGATATTTCCAGTATATTTAATTTCAATATCAGCTAATATTTAAATTTTCTCGTCAGTTTAGATAGATTTGAACAAAAGTACTAAAAAGTGATAGTGATAAGAAATGTTCAATAAAATAATAACTTCTTTTGTCCTGGTGAGGATACTAACTCTATAAAATAAAACATTAAAAAATCTTGACGGCCTGCATAGAGCCTCCATAGACCAAATCCAAAAAATATTAAATTTGAACTTGATACTTCGACCTCAATCCTGTTAACAAATTTCGTAATATCTCATATATACATATCTATATATAAGAAATAACATTAACACCAAAAAGAATAATTATTTTTCGTTATGTTTGGTGCTTATCCATGGTATATATTATATGAAACATAACGTATAATCGATGGCATCTTCCACGAATTTTATTTTACCACAAGAAACAATTTATATCACAACACCGGTATAAAAATAATCATCAATGACGTCCATAAAATTCTATGATGACGTCCAACAATAAGATTGGCAGGGCATTGTTGCCTGGTCTAAGGTACAAATTACAAAATGTTTTAGTATAGGTACCTACTCTTAATTTAAGAAAAATATATTGTTTTTGTTAATATTCATTTAAAGCATGATAAATTTTAAGTTTTTGATATATAAATCAAAAAATAATACTCAAAGGTAAGTATTTAATTTCACTTTTCTATTTCAAAATCTTCCAAAATGGGAAATTTCTTCAAATTTGACAACACTGTTCTTAAGAAAAGTACATAAACGAATATATAAGATAGACTTTCGCGCAAGCGCATATCATCCGAAACCCTATTACTGTTTCTCTTTCTTCGTAATGGACTTCTCACTCTATCAGCCTTCTAGGAGTACAATTATATGCTTCTAGGAGTACAAATTCTATGATTCTTATAGACCAATTGCATTAAGCGAAAATTGTTCTCCGCTTGTGCGGCGGGAAGTTTGAAACAGTCACTTTTATTTGAAATGTTGCTCTTTTGAATAGAATGTCTTATGCCTGTGCCCAAATGATTCCATGCTAATGGCTGTTTGTGACCGTTTCTATCAATTTCTATGACATCTATGCCCTTTCACAAGAGAAAATTGCTGGCGGATGTTGAAAGGTTGGCGCATCTGGCTTATCCGGAGGGAAACACCAATGAAGTACGGGCAAGCCTTTGAGTGTCAGCGTTCGTCGATGCTATCAAAGATGGTGACATCCAGCAGGGCGTACGGATGTAGCGGCCGAACTGGAAGCAGCTAAGAGGGTGATCAAGCCAACTGTGAGAGTCAGAGCGGTTGGTGACATGGAGGAAGAAGGCCTATCAGTGCCAAGATAATGGAGATACAGTAAACAGGGACATCTCATGGCCCGTTGCCCTAGGCGACGCAGGCATTTGCCTGCTCCGATAACTCGGAAAACTAGGAAAGGCCAGTCCGGAGGGGAGACGACTGACCTTTAATCCCTCATCCCCATCAAAGAAACCTACAACCGATGGAACACGATTGTCGAGATGTCGTTGGTGCCGAAGGTATGGACATGGGAAAGGCCAGTGCCGTATAAACGAGACCAAGCGACTGAAAAAGAATCAATCAGCTGATATCATCGTTAGTAGAGTCGGGACCCACGGACAAAGCTTAACGGTTGATGGAGAAATTGAGAGTATCAGTTGCTCCCTCTTGATTGACACTGGAGCAGTACGAAGCATCGTCCGACCCGATATCATCAAAGGAGACTGGGAACCATTGGACAGGGCCTGTGTGATGCAAACGGCCTCAGGGCAACGCTTGCCAATCCTGGGATTGGGTTCTAGAGAATATCAAACTGTGATCTTGATAGCTAACATCAAGGATGACGCTATCATAGGGCTGCATTTTCTAGCGACATTTGACATCTTGATAGATGCAAAAGGGCGAAGGTTGAAGACCAAGAGTGAAGAGATCCTCTTAGACGATGGGTATAATTCAGCTGCCGTTCTCCGAGTTTCCATTAAAGAGGACGCCAGGGTTCCGACACGAAGAGAAAAGGTGTTAATGCCTGCTGTCACTGCTGATACTGGTAGGCAGTTTGTGGGCGTGGTAGAACCCCAACAGCAGAATGGACAGCTACTGATGGGACTCACATTGAACATAGTACAAGATAGTGGAATTCCAGTCAGAATCATGAACATGAGCGACCAGGAGGTGGTCCTGAAATCTGGGACGAAATTAGGGACGTGCCGTCCAGTAAAACAAGTGATGCACTTGGACAAAGAACGAGGCACTAATAAGAGTAGGTTACCCGCAAATTTAAAGAAGTTGACATCCGATGCCAGAATCCTGTCCGGTGGTGAACAACGACAAACTGAGGCACTGCTACGAAAGTATCAGGACGTTTTCTCCTTGCATGACGATGATCTGGGTCATACTAATCTGGTGCAGCATTCGATATTCACCGGAGATGCCGCTCCGATCAGACAGGCAGCCCGACGGCTACCGCTCGCCAAATAGGAAGAGGTTCAGCAACTGCTGGCTGATATGCAGGAGCGGAACGTTATAGAACCATCCACCAGCCCCTGGGCGTCGCCGATAGTTCTGGTGCGAAATAAAGATGGCTCCACCAGATTCTGCTTTGACTATCGCCACCTTAACGACGTTACAAGAAAGGATTCTCATCCTCTGCCTCGCATCGACGACACCATCGACACATTGGCAGGTACCGAATGGTTCTCTACCTTGGATCTTCGCAGTGGTTACTGCCAAGTTGGCATCCAAGAACAAAATAAAGTGAAGACTGCCTTCATCACGCCTTACGGACTCTGGCTATGTAATTTGCAATTGCAACGCGACTGACGAAAATTTTGCGATCGTCGCTGTCTATCATCAGTTTTG
Source organism: Crioceris asparagi (assembly GCA_958507055.1). Taxonomy (NCBI): domain Eukaryota; kingdom Metazoa; phylum Arthropoda; class Insecta; order Coleoptera; family Chrysomelidae; genus Crioceris; species Crioceris asparagi. The sequence continues at coordinate 51,483,520 of OY293827.1, forward strand.
GTATTAAGCACGGTCGTATAATATAAGGTCTTGCAACTCCACTTAAAAAAATGTCACACTTATTGAAGGCGTTTTTCGTAATTTTAGATTTGGCCGCGCAAGTCATTGTAATCTAGTGTCGTTGCCAATTTCTTAAATATGATTCTTGATTTGTACTGTACTGAATTCAAAGTAATTTCAGAAACGGCAAGTGAATTATTTATTATATAATAAAGGCGATTAAACGAATGATTGTCTCTGAGATTAATTTTAAACAGATACCAGCCACTGACACATTGACACTAGCGACCCAAAATGGCTATAATGCAAACTAAAAATATCAATATCCATGACAATTTGGCCTACCCAAACTCCGTGGTGTTGCAAGACCTTATTATATTATACGACCGTAGTATTAAGTAACAGCAACCGCGAGAAAATAGCAACTGAAAACAGTGCTGCCTCTACCGAACAATTGGTGAGCTATAATTACATTGAATTCTGTATAGGATATCGTATTACGTAACTTGCAACCATAGATAATATAATAAAGATAGATACGCCACTCAACGCTTAAAAATTGTGGCCGTACGCGCGCCACCTCGCGAGATGTGGCCACATTATTTTTATACGGGGGATATTGAAATAGTTCTATACTATCTCAAGATCATTGCAATAAACTTCTTAAATGCTTACGTCACCATTCGAGAAACAAAATTTTCGAATCGTTGAAATATGATATTGTTATATTTGAACGAATCAAAATTTTGTTTGGAATCGTGACGTCAGCACTTAGATATCTATAATTTGAAAATTATTTTAGATATTAAAATATAAGGAATCAAGGAGCTGTGAATAAATAAAAAATGCATATCTTTAATTATTTATTGATATACGGAAGCAATCAGTTACTCTAGATAATAAATAATAATTTAAAAATACTATTTGACCCAAACGACGAAATAAATTCTCTTAATAAAGATATACAAGATTGTCTACATAAAATAGAACAAAATAATAAAAATACCTCAAACCGTAAGAAAAAACCTAAAAAAAGATTGGATATCTAACAGCATTATTATTTCATGTGAAAATAACGAACTGCTTTACAAACAATTAAAAAGCGAGCCAACAAATACTGAACTAAAAAACAAATATAACGCTGCGTTTCGGGATCTAGCCAAAGCTTTTGATAGTGTCAATCAATTATTAGAAAAATTATAAAACTATGGTATCAGGGCAAAAGCTTATGATCTCATAAAAAGCTAATTAAGTAATAGGAAACAAAAGGTCAGAATAGGAGATAGAGTGCATTCAACCCTTTGAATATTAGACAACTTTTCGCCTTCGAATCATATATATATATAAGCAATAATTATAGTTAAGATCTATATTTCCTTCTTTTCAAAAAAACTTCTCTAGCTTGTTTATATAAATCGCAACTTTTAGTGGAAACTGCACTTGATTTGCCACTTATTAAGTCATTAATATTTCTGCAAAAGGTAAAAATACATAAGTCAATCACATAGTTCATTATAAAATTGGATATCTCTTGCTTGTGATGGCAAAGAAATGTAAAATTTACATATTTCAATATCATTTTATATAATATATCTTTAACATGGACATGAAAAAAAAATGGACAAAATAAATTTAGATATGTTGAAAATTTTGGAATCAGTTTTAATAAATATTTCATTACAGTATGTTAATGAATTATGTGAGCCATATTCTTTCTCTTTTATCAACTGCGAGAAAGACATATCTGTGAGATCATTTTTCAATATATGAATTTTGCAGAACTCACAGTTGAACTTTTGAAACACTTTTTTAGCAATAAAACCTGATATATAACCCATTATTGCCTTACTTAAGGGTCTCTGAAGATATTCATCTGACAAATTTGAGATGCCAGTTTCTAAACGAGACAAGTCCACATTAAGAGGTGTCAATTTCTTGGGTTCTACATCAGTTTTCAAAATGCCTTCTAATTGTACCAAAGAGGTTTCAAATGTCTCCTCGCAGTTGGCAGCAGCTGAATGAGAACTTGCAATATTCCTAATAAGCAATGCCTTATAGGAATCTTGAAAAGATTGACACGTTGGATTAATACTCCGTCCTCTGTGCTGCCGTATCTGACCGAAATAGTTCTCCAACGGATCTTGATTGAACGATCGTGCCAGATAATATTTGATATTATTGCGGAAAAGAATATGGCTGATATTAATAAAACCTTCCAAAGTGAATACAAAATTCTTCAGTGTCGGGGGAATGACTCTCTCATTGGTCCCTTCTCGCCTGAAGTACATATTCTTCAATTCGAATATCAGTTCCTTCCAGAAATGAATATGCCTGGATTTGGTCGTGACTGCTCCATTCAAAGTCTTTGTTAACGGGGATTTAAAAGATCCTCCATTTAAACTGTCAAAGAGATTGTTAAACAGTTTTAATATTTTAGCTGTTTCCAGACCTCTCCGGTTCATCACAGTTGTTCCTGTAATATCCTTAGCATCTGTAACAAAAGACACATATAAAACTTTTTTGCTCTTTGATGCTGCGGTTTCGAAACAAGTATTTTATCACTAGTGAAACGCCCGATCATCAATAAAGCCGATCGTCGAGCAGTCAGGTTATTATATCATCAACTTTTAAGCATAACAAAATTTTATGTATATCTGTTTTAAATTTCTAATAAATCTTACATAATCTTGCACTATATTCAAGTAAATCTGATAAACGCCAGGCTACTATTGCGCCTGCTCAGTTGTGCGCGAATATTTCCAATTTAAATGCATACACGGGAAGATTATTATTAGTTTTATGTTTTTTAATATATTTATGGCTTCTGAGTTCATTCTGGAAATTATAATACTTGAGCTTTCCATCATATGTCGCCAGTTCCTGTACCAACTGTTTTACGACGGATGTTGATAATATTTATAAGGGAATGATTTTGTATGTGGGCTTGAGAGTTGAGAGGTTGTCTCTGGTAGAGACGATAATACTATAATAATTGTAATGGCTGTGACTGCTATTTCCATTGATTATTATCAGAATAATGTCCAGAGAGGCGACGTCGGGCAGAATGATTGATGTTACAATGGTTGATGGTGGTGATGATTTGAATAAACTGAAAGTTAAGAAAAGCCCGAACTGCCCGCTTAGAAAGGAAAACGAAAGACTAATGCTTTGCAAAAACAATCTGAAACGTGTAAACAAAGAAATACACGTTTGTCAAATGCTAGACGAGCCTATGTTAAGTCGAGGGCAAATGAGAAGTCTGATAAGACTTCAAGATACTAAATATTAGAATTAGATTAGAAAATATTGTTAAATATTATTTAATTTTAAGAAAAATGTTAATATCTCAAGACCATTTTACTTATTTATTCTATTTGTCAGACTTATTAACTTTTATTTAAATAAGGACTTAAGACTTACTTTCCCTTGCCATTATAGAAATGGCTGCGGCCATGGAATGACTCAACACTTGGGCAGCATTGGAGACTTTCATCTTCTTGATTTTCCCAGGAACCACATGATATTCGGTGATCTTTGGAAGGCTTCGAACATGATCGTAACTGATGTCGATGTTATAGGCTGTTATAATGTCTACCCATTTGCATTCAAAGATTTCTCCTTTATGGTTCCAAATTAAGTTTTTAGTTAATAAATTATTACGTATGCCCTTCAGCAAGTGAGGAACATCATAAAGAGGAATAATTTTTTGTTCATTGATTATCATACACCTTATTGGGTTTTCAATTCCCGTCCTAAGAAAGTATTCTCTACCTTCAGCCACCATCTCCTCTATAGCAGACTTATTTGTAGAGCCTTGGTCGCAAATGGTAGCGATAACATGAAGACCTGGAATAAATTAGAAATAATTAAAATGCATCATTATTATTCAATACAAGCATGTAATACGTATTTCTAACTAAAAAAAAAATAATAAAAAGTAGCACATACCAATAGATTGTAATTCTGAAATAATTGATCTTAACATCCTTTTGATTTCCATTGGCTTCGTTGTGGCTTTACAAAAAGTATAAGAGAGTGTCTGTTTCCATTTCTTTGTGACTCCTCTCACCATGAACACTAAGACATGGTCGCATATTTTCCCATTTTCAATACCACTAATTCTTTTAGTATGTTTACTATAGGAAACATGTGGCATAATGGACATTTCGTCGAACATGACCATGCAAAATCTTTCTTTTTGACTAAAGTGACGGGTCGTTTCCTTCAAATTTTGCATTAGTAACTGACTAATGCCATCTTCGATTGATATGCCCTGTAATAACCTTATCAGGGTCCTTTTCGATGGTAGATTGAAAAGTCTCGCCAGAAATCTGTAACCCGCCCCAGATGTTTTATATAAGGCTAAGGACATTATTTTTTCCTCGAAAGTATACCGCATTCCTCGCTTTTTCGTAGGTTTCCTTGCTATCTGTTGTAAACAAAATTGAACTGCTTCACTCTTCAAACCAGATTTCGATGCAATATTTAACTCTTTTGCTTGTTTCAAATTCTTTTTGAAAGATATTCTTCTAGACTTGTAGGTACTTATAATTTTTCGACATCGCTTAGCTTCTTGGTAAAGCGATTTCGCTTTAGGAGTCAATTCCACAGAATGGAGTACATTGACAGATTTGAGGAGAGATTGTGAGTCTGAAAGTTAGATTATATCATTATCATTCAATTAAGAAATTAAGTTCAACCAAAGCAATTGTAAACAAACATTTTGCAAGGATAATAATAAGTTATTTCTGTACACTACATAGAATGTATATAATTATTATATTATACTTATGTAATAATTAAATAAAACTAGGAACGAAGCCTTCATGGGCATATTCACACCGATTGAGTATACCCAATGTTGTGAGAAAAGTTTGGCCAAGAACACAGAATATATGTATTAAATTAACTGTCAATTCAATGTAATGAGATTGAGATTCAAATAAAGATAATTAACTTATGATTTCTCCTATGAAATCCTCATATAAACCTTTACCGAAATACAAATGTACGGAACCCTCGAGATATGAGTTCTACTCTTACTTGGCCCATTTTTGTTCTTACTTTTGCTCATTTACCCTTGTTATTCCTTTATTCTACCATAGATCATTTTTGCCTATAAATAAATATGTATTTTCAAGTGACCATTTGCAAATCAGTGGATACTACTGTACAAGGAGTATGTTAATCGGTGTAAATATGCCCATGAAGGCTTACTGCCTTCGTTACTAGTTTGATATTTATTTTATATTATTTAAAAATGAATAAATATCGTTGAAAATCTTATCTTAGGTAACCATAAAATTAAATGTTTCAAATTACCCTGATTGACAATACGATGGTCTATAATGCCAAACAAAAAAAGTACTTACGATGCGATTTTGGTGTGACACATATTTCCTGATTAGATGATATTTCCTGGTAGGGAGTCTCTACTCTCGGCAAATCATCATTTTCTTTTTGAGAGCAACCTAGAAATTGAAATGATTAGTAAGAAAAAGCCATAAACCTGAATACAACAGCTTACTGGCTAACTGATCAGAAGATATTTCCTGGTAGGGAGTCTCTGCTGGAGGCAAACCGTCATTTTCTGTTCGCGAACAACCTATTAATTGAAATTATCAGTAAGGAACAGCCATAAACCTGAATATAACAACTTACTGGCTAACGATATCACTTCTAAGTCTTTAGATGGTAGTTTCAATGATGGGACCGATAACTTGTTGATATACATATTGGTGGTATGATCACTACAGGCAAAATGTAAATGGCAAACACGATAATTGTTATAAATTCTTGACGGTTCCATTCCAAGAAGGTTAGAATTTCCAATTACTTCAATCCACAGATCGAAACGTGCCCTGTCCATGTTAGGATTTGGAAAACGGTGTCTTGGAGCACTTCGATCAATGCATCCGGGAACACAACATTTAGCAACCATGTTCTATTAAATAAAAAATAAAATGATGTAACTAATGGAAGCACTATAATATCTACTTATATCAAGTTTCACTGTCACTATTCGTAAGGGCTTACTTTAGCGAAACCGTTTACTTACGATTTTTTTTTCTTAAATCAATAGTATCCGATTAACAAAGTAACCTAATAAGAATTTTATAATACACTAACCCCCAACAAGCTTTCGGAATACTGCTAGTCTGCTTACCCTAGAACGAACTGATTGAGAAATAATGTTATTTCAAAGTCTAACCTAACCTTACCCAACAATAGTTTGATAAGTTCCTATAACTTTCTTATTTTTCACTTATATACAATAAAACAGGTATCAATCGATTCAGCTCGTCAAGTTATTTCTAATAAATCAATTACAACAGTACAATAGGTGATACATACAAAGAAAATTTAATCCAAAGCAATAAAATCAACCACCAAAACTTTTATGTAAAAAAATTCATAACCATAGATATCTTAGATCTATCTATGTTCATAACTCTTTAATTTTTCATTTGCGCATGATAAAATGGTAATAGTCTAGTTTAGGGGCTTTTGCTATAAAAGTCCTAAAAAATCAAATGCTAGTAAAAATACATATATGGTAACATAACTTTTAATAAAATTGAGGCGGAAGACGCTATTTTTAATGATTTATTACAAAAAATAGCAAAATATGGTGGTTTTGGTACTTATGACTTTTAGCAGAAATTTTCGATTTGGAATTTTCTTTTCAATCCCAAATAGTATATAACCATCCTTGTATTCTATTTAATACTAAAATTGTTTAAAATAAGCAAAAATATGCGTGAAAATAGTAAATATAAGTTCACATAAAAAGGATTGACGGTTGATTTATGTAGTATGTTTGACGACACGACTTGACGTTGAAAGCATTTATAAACGACAATTCCAACGTTGCCAAAACTAATTTTTATGATATTGAACTATTGAACATCTTTAAAAATATTCGATAACGAAAGCATAAACTAAGTAGTAAGATTTTGAATGTCTGAAGGTTTAGTTCTATGTTTAAAATTTACTAAAAATGAATTTTTCATAAATACTTGCTTTAGAGCAAAAATACGATACATATCATGGCAACTTTTGATGCTGAAGGTGACGAGTTTTGTCTTCAGGCTTTTGAAAATATGAATTCATTGATTGCTTTACGACAAGATATTGAGAAAGAAAGAAGAGCTCAGTACTTGTCATTTTAGAAAACGTTAAACTATACAAGACAAATTCGTATAATATACTAAATTCTGTTGTTATTGTTGCTAACTTTTCTAAAGCAAGTATTATTGGAAATGAAATTCAAATCATAGAATACATATTTATAAAATAATTTCATAGTACAAAAGTTATACTGACAGAGTATTTCATAGTACAAAAGTTATACTGACATAGTTGGCAACATTGATATTAATAGAACTTGGTAGTTCAGGATGTACTACATAAGACAACCGTCAATTCGTTTTACTTCACTTTTTTGTGAATTTATATTTTATATTTTCACGCGTATTCTTGCTTATTTTGAACTATTTTAGTATTAAATAGAATACAAGGATGGTTATACACTATTTAGGATTGAAAAGAAAATTCCAAATCGAAAATTTCTGCTAAAAGTCGTAAGTACCAAAACCACCATATTTTGCTATTTTTTGTAATAAATCATTAAAAATAGCGTCTTCCGCCTCAATTTTATTAAAAGTTATGTTACCATATATGTATTTTTACTAACATTTGATTTTTTAGGGCTTTTATAGCAAAAGCCCCTAAACTAGACTATTACCGATAAAATTAATATCAATCGTCTCAATTCGAGCATTATCAATATGTGTGAAAATTTCATCAAAAAAAGATTTCGCTAGAGTAAGCCAGCCTTTTTAATTAATTAAGATAATATTCATCTCAATCATCAATTATATTATAAAATAATTCTACTTACCACTAAATTTAACGAAAATTCAACACTAAGAGTCTTTATAATCACACAAATAACTAGAAAAACAAGCACAAGAACAACAAAACAACCAATACGAAAGAAATAAAATGGCGAATGGCGATTGGCATATTGGCAATTCAGAATCAGCTGACGCCGACGACAAAGCGATCTTTTATACCGATTCGAGTGCCAGTGTCACCATCTAGCGAGATGTGGCGGTCAAGTTTTAGTGGTTTCAATTGTTCCCATATGAGTGGCACATCTATCTTTATTATATTATCTATGCTTGCAACTGCGACTGTGTAGCCATAGATAAGTGATTGTCGCATGTGTGTAGCCAAACAATTTGCGACTATCGCTGTATGACAGATTCAGATGACCCAAACTTAACTTTTTGTAATCTGTGCAGATTTAGGATTTAATGTTTTACTTGTGTTATTTAGTTTTTGTGTTTATCTTCGGTATTCGTTTGATGGATGTTGTTTTGGAGTGAAAGAAATGGCTTGCGCTGTGATGTTGAGAGAGCCCTAGATTTAGAGAATGCAAGAGATGAAAGAGTTATTAGTCGTCGTTTACGAAGCAACCTGCGGCGTCAGGCCCATCCTTTGGATATTTCAGACCATAGCTTCACAAATATATAAGAAATATGATTTATATAAGTACATAGGCATACTTATATACCTACCTATTTTGATTACGTTTTCATTTTTAATTTACCTGAAATTATGTGTCCATATTTTGTAGAATCTTTTGCATAAAGTAATAATAAAGAATCGTTAGCTCAACAAAAATTTGAATGATGTTATTTCCTTAGAGTAGGAAAAAGTCGTGCGTACACGACAGGACATGCTGCTCTGTATAACTGCCGTGAAACGAAAGTGAAGCCAATTTTTCGTTGGCCGCCATTAGTTTCACGTCACCTTAGTGTTTACAGCTTATTTTGATTTTCAGTGCTATTTTTTATTCAAAACACATTTTTTTTATCTTAACACAATGGTGAAATGCGAGGCTCTTGGATACTAGAGTCGTTGACGAAAAAATGAATATGGTGTTGCGTCCACTGGCGGCCATTGATTTAGCGTATTTCGCTTCACTTGCTCTCCAAATGCGATGTCTCCTTGGGAATTCCATGCTCTAAGGTTATTTCCGTCAAATAGGTTAATTACGTATGTATTTAAATAATGTTTGGGATTTGGAACCTTTGGCGTAGATACAACAACATAAAAACAGAGAAATACCACAACACACCAACAACATTATTAATTATTGTCACCCGACAATTGAAGACGCCAACCACAGAATACTAATAAATCATCCTATAAATGAAATCTGTGTTTTGAACGTTTGGGCTATACTGCCGGAATTGACGATTGCTTAAAAGAGACCTGTTACTGTAACAGATTTACCCCTGAAGATGCCAACTTTGTTGGCGAAACAATTGCCGGGTGACAATAATTAATAAAGTTGTTGGTGTGTTGTGGTATTTCTTTGTTTTTATATTAGGGAGATTTTAAGCCACAACTTGAGCATCATACGTTAAATCCCTTTATCCGCTATTAAAGTAAATACAGTACGCTTATAACGTTGTTCAAAAATGAGTTTTTGAGCCATCCCATTCTGCCGCTATTTACGTAATAAGTGACTATTACACAAAAAACCAACTTCCCATTTAACAAACGAAAAACGAACGCACAACCAAAAAGCAGGAAGAAACAAACAGGTACCATAAAGTAAAAGTTATAGGTACAAGACTTAAAAGTGACGCAGAGAACACTACCTCTAAGACGGACGGTAACCATATGCCATCTCTGATATCTGATGATGCCATAGCATTTAATTTTATAAAATGTTTTCATTTCATATTCAAAAAACAGTGGTAGAAATGGTGAAAAATAAAGATTTACTCAAATCTTCTTAATTTTACATGTATTTGTCATATATTTTGGAGTTTACGATAAAACTTAAATATAAATTTTCTACTGATGGCATCATGGCAAAATCAATTTCCTTTATTAACGGAACGTTATTTCAACTTAAAACGTAAAGCAATCGGTTAATAACGTTTTCCCTTATTTCAGCACTATTGCGCATGCGATTTATAACGTTTAAAGTAGATTGCTGTTCAAATAGGTGGCTTAAAATCTCCCTATTGACGTATGTATTTGTTTTTATTATTTAGTTCAACTGATTGTTACCAAGCTGCTAGTGGCGCTGTATTTGACAACGACTGCTTGGCCAGCGACCGCTTTACATAATAAGGGTGTTCGAGCAGTAGTTTGGACCAGTTTCCAACTGTGTTCCGTGATTGTGGAGCATGCGCATATTAATTTCCGTCTTCTTAAAATTAAAATGCGCATGCCTCTGACGGTTTGAGTTTGGTTTGAAATCCTGCTCGAACACCCTTAATATTTGCGACTAGCTAGTTGTTAACAACTGCAACTGTCAAAAATCTTGCAGCGCTATCTTCGCTAGATGTGCCCGCTGCAGACGGATTATATTTTGCTACATGTTTCATTGACGGGAGCTAGGAATGGACGGAATGGTGCTGTGCATGCTTCCGTGTCCGTGTAAGAAAATGACATGACATGCACTGTTAGTTGCCTGAACTCATGCATGATTTGATGATAGAACCATTGCTATTTTCGGTGACTGTTTTCACGCATCGTACCTTGTCGGAGCACTCGGAACTAGTCGAGTCGTTCTCAAAAGTTATTTTGCACATGATAACATGTTATTTTTGATTGTTGGGACATTTTCTCTTTAGACCACGGTCATACAGAATGGTCTTGAAACGAGCATGAAAAAAGTGGTTCGGTTAGCGTCCAGTCTTTTCAGCTTCCAATTTCTGCCGCGTGGTTCACCTTTGAAGGGGATGTTGCTTAAAACAAAAACATACCAATTCAAAGAATAATGCAAAGTTGTATGATGTTTCAAACATATTTCCATCTTGATATCCCTTTATATTGTATTCGGCGCTCATAAGCTCATAATTTTTCAATAGAATACCTTAATTTTATGTTCTAAGTAACATCCCCTTTTCTCAATTTTGCAGTGCTATCGTTAACTTTGACATTTGAACAAGACGCTAAGCGACCCATTTGCTACGTATGTAATTAGATCTTCGAATCCAGACCTATGATTCTACGACCGTGCTTTAGACACAGGCAATATCAAGACCTATCGAGATGGAAATATGTTAATGGAGCGTATATATAATACTTCAACTGGAGACAACTTTGCAGCATCCTTTGGATTGGTATTTTTATGTTTTAAGCAACATTCCCTTTCAACTGCAAACCATGTGGCAGAAATTGGAAGCTGAAAAAAACTGGACGCTAATCCAATCAATTTTTTTCGCTCGTTTCAAGACCTTTCTGTATTTCTGTGATCTATAGAGAAAATATGTTTTCTCTGCTGCAATGTTTTCTCTGCTCTGCTGTGATCCCACTTCAACAGAACTTGGAGGTAGTGTTCTCTGAGCAGAACGCAGGTGATCACGGATCACGGTCCGTAGAGAGAGATACGGTTGTCTTGATCAGCAGTTAACCAATCAGGAGCGAGCGCGCGTGTTACCTGAATTTAAATCGGTTGCCACTCTCACTATGTATTGCCTATATGTTTACTACATATATCCTAGTCTTTACATATAATAACAGTAACAAAAGCAAGCAAATCAGTATTTTATTAAGGTAAGTACATATAAACAAAACAAAACGGTTGTAGTAAATGATACTGGCAGACAAAAAACCGGACTCCTTGATAATTGCATGCAATCCGCTTAAAGCAAAAACTTGCCCTACAATTTCGGGAAGCATTGCTCATAAATTGTGGAAAATCAATCAATAAACGAAAAACAGCTGAAAAGGAAATCACAAATTGTTGCGGTTCGAAAGTTTGAGGTGGGTACAAATCGAAAAACAAGTTTTCCAGTTTAAAGAAGAATAGGTACCTACCTTCCTACCTGAAATTTTGATTCAGATATTTCTAAATATTACAACTTGAATGACCAAATTAGCTGAATTGTGCGAAGGTATTAGTTAAAACCGAAAAATGTCAGGTCTCCGTTTTTTGTGTGTGAATTTAAGTCACGATTTTTTTCATTTTTAACCGACAAACGCCGAACGGAGGACGTATTCAATTCGACTGTTTGCTTTTTTTTGGTTCGTACGCGCATTTTATAGAGTACCTAAACGTACTCCGATTATGGATTTTTGATAGATGTTAAAATCTGAAATACGTGTATTTTCGCTATGTGGAAGAGGCATTCCCTTTGGAAAATTGAAAATCTGGGAATGTGAAATCAATGACCAGATTATTCTTCTTAGTTTTCTGAATAATAGCAAATACAAGCAAAGCATATATGGATAATGGCGAACGTTCAACGATTTTCGTGACAAATGTACCTAACATCCAAAAGTGTGAAATAAATATTTTTATAAAAAAATAGAGTTATCAGTTGATGCACTGAAATGTATAAAATATAATTCTATTGGTGCTGGTAGATACTTGTGAAGTTGGTGCCAAAAGTTTTCAACTGCACAACTTCCAAGTACCAGCACCAATAATATATTTAATATATATATATCAAAGTCTATCTAGGTCTTTGATATTATTTTGTACATTTCAGTGCACCAACTGATAACGTCGGTAATTTTTATGTAAAAAATGTTTATTTTGTGTCTCCTTGAATGCTTGTTACGTAATTGCATTCTTATGTAAGTTCTCTGTAGCAGATATGATTGTATTACTTCTTCCGGTAAATGTGGATAGATTACTTTTTCCAATATTAGTCATTTTCTTCACAATATTCTTGGTTTTTTGAAATGGAATGGTTTTATTGAAAGGTATTTGTCACTTTTTATTATATTCAGATTAGAAGTATGTATGCATATCAAAGCAAAAACATTAATCAGACAAAAGTGCCAGTCGAACGCCGAAGCCAAGACTAGATCCTAGATACCATATGTAAAATAAGGTAGATTCCTTAGATAAACTATTTATATACGGAGCTAGATACGCAATTGGTTGCAGGTTGCTTCCCGCACCGAACGCTTCTCTCGCCCTAGTACCCAGGATTGAGACGGACCGTGATCACGGATCACTTCCTTCAACTCAAAGACAACTATCCACTCACTAGGAGAAAAATGGTTGTCTCTGTCACTAGTGACAGACGACAGGCGAGATTCGTGATTGTTGTCAGGGTCAGGGTGTGTTAGTGTGTTGTGTATTGTGTGGTTGTATTTTGAGAAGAAGAAGGGCGGTGAAGGGTGTAAAAGTTATTGAAATTTATTCTACTTTTCTGCATCTCTAATCTCTCTATATTCTAATGATGAAAGATGAAATGTCTATAAACTTGTAAATAGCAAATTAATTCTGTATCTGTGATAGTTATTTTGTAAAGTAATAAAAGAGAAAAATGAGTTTCGTATCATTTTTCAAAAGAAAGCACAAAGAGAAGGAAGATGTTAATATAGCCGTGATTGGAAAGCCAACGAATGTTAATCACGATATCCATGTCACAGTTAACTCTGAAGGAACTCTGACAGGTCTACCATCTTCATGGGTGAATCAAATCGGTTCACAGATTACTAAAGATGAACAAAAGGAAAATCCTCTAGTCGTCAAGCAAGTACTTCAATATTATAATTACTCCATTAAGAAAGGAAATCAAGATGTTCAAGAATACAAACATATTGTTACGGAGAAAGATATCGATGAAGAGTCAAAACAAATTGATTTGTATATGCATTCGAAGGATGCGCACAGAAGTAAGGATTCTATTTTATCCGACTCGGAAGAATCATTTAAGGTTGAAAAGAATGAGACTGTATCAAATAATAGGTAATTTTGTTTTATTTAATGATTTTATAAATAACATTATACAAATATTCAAGATCTACGTACCCGGCGCGACCACCAAGAAAAATTGATGCTAGCAATTTGATTGTCACGAAAAATATTGCTCAAACTGTTGAGAATTTAAATATATCTGAAGACATTGAATATCGTAATAAATCGGATTTATCTGAAGATTTTCTTAGAAGGCATAGTTCCTTTACTGAAGAGGATTATATGAAGGAAATTCGCAATATTTGCAATCCAGGCGATCCTTATGATTTTTATGACAGAAGTAACAAAGATTTAGGTTCTGGTGCATCAGGTAATCATAAAGATAATTTCTTCATGATTTTGTAGGAATTGCAGCCCCATTTAATTCTTAATTTTTATTCAATTTCCATATTTAGGTATGGTTTTTGCGGCAACTGACAAAATCACTGGACAGCTGGTCGCAATCAAAGATATTGATATGACCAAACAGCATAAGAAAGATTTGCTGTTAAGTGAAATTAAGGTAATGAAGAATTTTCAACACAAAAATTTAGTGAACTTCTTAGACGCATTTGTGGTATATGATGATCATCTTTGGGTTGTGATGGAATTATTAGATGGAGGTCCACTTACTGATGTTGTTACCGAAACGGTGATGAAAGAAGGTCAAATAGCAGCTGTTTGCTATGAAGTATTACAGGTATGTTAAAACAAAATATTTGGGAAAATCCTGCATGATTATGAATTTAAGCTAAGAGCTGTGACGATCTGGCACTATAGGCATCCTAAATATTAGGCATGCTAAAAATTGAGTATTTTTCTCAAAAATAGAATTAGTGATAGAGGCTTACTTAGTTTTCTAATTTGACACATTCAAGTTTATTATTTTTCTACAAATTTAAATTCCAGGCTATCGATTATCTACATGAGAGAGGAACTATTCATCGGGACATTAAATCCGATAATGTGCTTCTTGGCATGGATGGCACTGTGAAAGTTACAGATTTTGGGTTCTGTGCCAATGTTGTGGGCAACGAACAACGAGAAACTATGGTTGGAACGCCTTATTGGATGGCGCCTGAAGTTGTAACAAGACAAAAATATGGCAAGAAGGTCGATATCTGGTCATTGGGTATTATGATTGTTGAAATGTTGGATGGCGAGCCGCCGTATCTGCGCGAACCACCACTCAGGGCTTTGTATTTGATAACGGCAAATGGAGCACCGAGAATAGTGCGATGGAATTCCGTATCTGAAAAGTTGCAGAGCTTCATTATAATGTGTCTTCAAGTAGATGTTGATAAAAGAGCGACAGCTCAAGATCTACTGAACCATGAATTTCTGGAAATTCGTATGGAGTTGAAAACGCTCACTCCACTTATTCGAGCCGCCAAAAAAATACTCCATAAAACATGAGTCTTTTTTCAATTTATTTATAAAAAAGCAATAACTATTTGGTAGGAACATCATATAGCCTCGTTGTGTCATATCATTTTTCAGGGTTAATTTCGACGATATGATCGTCTGAAAAATGTTGTTGACTGTTCGAAACGCGCCGACGATCTATTCAATTTAATAACCATAGCATGAGACTATAGATAGAGTAGTCATTTGAACAGTCATATTTATTGGCTGCAGAACAAATTTACTTTGGCTATCGCCTACATTCTTTACTTCAAAAAAATATGGTAGAATCTTAAGATGTTAAATTTATTAGAATGATCAATGGAAAAATATGAGAGCTGATTTGTTAATAACCAAATAAAAGGGAAAATGTGCTGACCAACTTCTCATTTTATGGTTTTTGTTTAAATATAGATAGAGGAACTATATACTACAAATCGGTTGCTTGCTCGATTATATCCTATCACTAAGCGAAAATTTTCATTTATTTCATCAAATATATTCTTGGTATATCTGTATTCAGGTATTTAATACCTTATTAAAAAAATAAATAAATATTTTATTCTATCAATAGATTTTGTTCTATGATTTAGAATGATGGGGAAGTTACTTTAATATGTAAATTAAATGGATAAGAAAGTCATTGTGCCATCGTAATTAGTGTTAGGATATTTATATTACGATGGTTAGATTTGTCTAGAAAATCCAAGTGCAATCTTGTTGTTTTTAAATTCATCAGTATATATATTTTTTATAATTTCTAAAAAATTTGTTCTCTAGAACATAGGTAGTATGAATGTAAGCAATATTCAAAACAAGAAACAATTGTATATTTTTTCAGTATTTTTGTACCTTTTTGTATAAGGGTCCAATTTAGGAAACATATAAGACTGACTATCCATCAATCTGATGAAAGTCCATTTTATAAGCTAAATATTTTGATACATTTATTTTACGAGGGTTTCACGAAGAATTTTTCAACCAAAGAAAGATATATTAGAAATGTCCCAGATAGAAACAAGCTATGAAGCTAAAATACATAAACTATTCTTGTACACTTGGTTTGTAATATAATAAATTTTCAATGTAAACATTTTTTATTTGTTTTCAAATCTTTAGTAGTAGTTATATTTTAGTCCCCCTATATCAGATCAGATTCACTAATACAATAGGATTTCCATTAGGTTTTTGTATTTCTTACTGTTATAGAATCTGGAATGTATTGACCGATTTTGTTGCTTTAATTTTTGTGTTATGGGTACCGATCTCGCATGCCTTTGACACACGGGCATTTGCTCGCAGTAGCTGGTATGCAATGGCCGAAATCTCAAGATTGCAGCACGAAAATGGCTCTAAGAATGCTGATGAAACTGTCCTAAAGTGTTTCCAGAAAGACATTGTGAATAAGATGGAAATGCTCAAATAAAAATTGCTGTTTTGTACCTGTTCTGACTACACAATATATTGTAACTGGATTTATTTATTTTTCAGTTTTATTTATTTTCATAGTCAAAATATCAGTATTCAGGGTGATTCACGGTCGATGGTACCTTAGACGTTTAAGGAAAACTATTCGTAGGATCGTTCTGAAAATTGTATTATGTAGATTATACCTAGAGGTCTATCGACTGAAACTATTTTCTGCCTTCCGACGTTGCCACTTATATCAAAAAGTATTAACAACATTGATTGTTCAGATGTGACACTATATATTGTTGCTTATGTGGGTTCGCAGATAAGTGAGACTAATTTAGAGTTATTAAATTAACTTTATTTACACTCGAAATAATATAAATTACAACTTAACTTTACTATATTCGCACTAGATTACTCGGACTATTCTATTATTCACACTATCTTTTTACATTCTGTCTTCTTGCCGACAATTCTCCCATACATATATCCGACAAAGGCTCCAGATCATTCGAGCGGCTTCTGGTCTTTGATTAGGAAGCCGCCACTGGACGCTTCTCGAAATTCCTTTGTCGGCATTTTAAGGGTAGATGGCGGCATGCTGCCGTCGCTCTCTTTGTCAACGCCGCTTTCGATATTTCCAACCACAGTTTATATCTCGCGCTTACTTCAAACGGATGCCGCCACTTTGTAGCCAATACCGGCGGCTGTTCCCCTTGCACGTTACAATATTATCAATTTATTAGATTCTCAATCGCCTTCTGGTTATTCTTTCATAAGATAGCCACACCTTCCTCTAACAGTTTCCAGTGAATTAATTAATTTTCTTTGGTTTTGTTCAAAACAGGGCTCCAATCAATAGCCAATTACACTGAATTTTGGAATTCTGAAACGATAAAATTCCAGTAATAGCTTTAGAAAGACTTCTTTCTTAAGTTATTATTGAAGATTTTCTTATTATGTTATACAGGGTGGCTCAAAATTTTTGATATTTCCATCGGATCTATAAAGACCCAAAAATGAGGTTTTTTAAATAGAACACCCTATATTTTATTATTTCTTCAGATAGAGAATCAAAATACCTTTGAAAAGATATATCATGTTTCTATACCAAAATGGTCATGTTTTCAAAATATAAGCAACTATTTATTAAAGTGAATTATTTTTAGCATTTTTATAGTAGGTATTTGCTGATTACCATGGTGATGGAAAGTTTGACAAGTAATTATCGTGAGGAAGAATAAGTGTTTAATGAGTTGTTCACTCTTCATAGATAATGTGATCAAATTATTACAAAAACATCCAGAAAGTTTAATGCAAGATACCCAAAAAGTACAAAAAAGACAACAAGAATAAACCTATTCACAGAACAAATAAGTAATTTTCTGATTCCTAGTAGCTAATTCAAAATGTTGATTTACGAAACAGTTTCGTTACTCATCTTTGGGATGATGAGTAGACTGCAGAGACGATTCGGTTACCGTGCTCTGTAAATTCATTCAAAAATAATAATAAACTTTCATAGATATCATACTGTCTTGGAAAAACAATAATGAGTAAGTAGATTCATCAGAACCTGAACTCAACTTCAAGATGAAATTAGCAAGAACTATGCATTGACTGATATTGACAAAATTAATCCATTTCAACGATATACATATGTATTTTGTGATCTTTTGTTAGATTATTTACGCAAAAGACTTTATAAAAACAGTATAATATCTAATTAACAGTCAATAACCATGTGATAAGAACAGAGGTGTTAATAATAATAATTAGTGAAGAAATATAAATTATTAAACATTTATAATACATTCTCAAAATGACAACTTTTTCTTTCCAAACATATAAGAATACGTTTCTCCACAAATAAAATAGCTTTTCTTATTCCACATGCATCTATCTCATCAATGCATTTAATTACGCGTTGATGCAGTTCATCTTTACTTTGTACTGGTGTTGAATACACTTTTTTCTTCAAATATTTGCGTTTCAGATAAATTATTTTAAGGAATACCTCAAATAATGTTTGTTAAATAATAATTGTGTTTTATCCGCATGGTAACCACACACCTACTATAAAAATGCTAGAAATAATTCACCTTAATAGATAGTTGCTTATATTTTGAAAACCTGACCATTTAGGTATAGGAACATGATAATCATTTCAAAGGTATGTTGATTCTCTCTCTGAGGAAATAATAAAATATAGGGTGTTCCATTTGAAAAAACGTATTTCTGGTTCTATATACATCTGATGGAAAGATCAAGAATTTTGAGCGACCCTGTATAATATAAAAAGAAAATCTTCAATAATAACTAAGAAAGAAGACTTTCTAAAGCTATTACTGGAATTTCATCATTTCACAATTCTAAAATAAATTCAAAGTAATGGGCTATTGATTGAAGCTCTGTTTTGAACAAAACAAAAAAAAAATTATTTCACTGGATGCTGTCAGAGATAGGTATGGGTATCTCATTTGAAACATCAAAGTTGTTAATACTTTTTGATATAAACGGCAACGTCGCCTGGCTGAAAATATTTTCAGTTCATAGGTCACTAGGTATAATCTACATAATACAACTTTCAGAACGATCCTAAGAATAGTTTTCCTTAAACGTTTAAGGTACCATCGACCGTGAATCACCCTGTATAAACTATTTATATATCTTGCACTACAATATCGAGCGTTATTTATTTATGTTGTTGGTGTCCCCCTACTAGGGACCCAACTACACCGTACTTCTGGTCTCGTCGGACAGCACCATACTGCCGGTCATCACTGTACCGCTGGTCTCACCGCGCTACCGGTCTCGGTCAATGTGTAGAACAGGTTCCCACCGATTTTTGGCTAGTCGTGTAGGTATAATGTAACGTGAAACCCTGTGTTAAACTTTGTGGGATGAGTTCATTTGCGTAAGACTCAAAAGTTCGCAGATTGCTTCCAATAATTTATTTTCAACACTCTGTACACGAGCTTCTGTTTTAGTACAACTGTCACCACTTTTCACCGTGACAAGCTAAACTGTCACTGTCTTTACCGACTGAACTACTATTAACATCTGATTCAAGAAGACTGGAAATATTCATTTGAATGAATCATCATGAGTGACGTTTTACCGCTTAACGTAACCTCTAAAATTTATATTGATTCATGATTTTTATTATGATGCACACAAAAAAAACTACGCTGCTTTCGTTAAATGAGCATATATATAAGTATATATTGAATAAAATTCATATTTTGGCTATACTATGTTTGAATGAGTAAATTCACTGAATTCTCCTATGTCGTGTATGGTAATATCCCACGAGATCGAGGCCACCTTGATCAAATAACAGGGTTACTTGTATCACAAACAAGGTAGTAGAAATAAATAGAGACTAAACAAATATTAACCGTAAGTACATGACTACCTATCCACGTTACAATATATTATAGAAACACGTTCCAATTAAAATTTTAGCCAGCTCACTTCACATTGCAGAAAAAAAATCTAAAATTTACTAAGTTTAATAAGTTTGATAACTGTTTAAAATGCGCATGTTTGGTTTGAAATAGTTTCCAAGTGGTTTGGGATTTTGTTGCTCGATCACCAAACTTGAGCAAACAGCAGTTTGCAAACTACCCCTTCCACTTTCTTACAATTTCTTCGTCGTAGAACAAATGACTATGCCGATAGATATGTTTTATGACCAAAGATAAGAGAGAACATCAATGAAAGACTGATGGACAAAACACAAAACCAGGGTTTAGTTTAGGACTGTGGTAGTGTTCTCTGAAAGGGATTTCTCCAACAACAGAGAACACTATACTCTAAGAAGAAGAAGACGATTCAACTGCGCCTGTTTCAAACTGAGTCTGGTTTGGAACTCGTCAAACTACTGCTCGAACATCTTACTAGTTGGGAACAGAGAACACCTACCTCCAAGAGAATGGTAACTTCCATGTTAATTTAGTTGACTATGTTTTGACCTTGAAGTACAACTAGCGCTGAAGATGTTTACTCGCAAACTAACTTGCTTATGGCAGCAGATTCAAAGTTTAGTAAAAGTATTATCCTAGCTTATAGAGAAAGAAATAAAAATCTTCAGAAATTGTTGAAGAAAATGTTTAGAAAATAACTTTCGAGATTATTCATTTTACTTTTCATGAGTCATCTGAAATGTAATATGAATGCTGAAAGTTTTTTTCAAAAAATCACTCCAAAAATTTCTGAAGATTTTCAATAGTTCTGATCTATGAGGGGTAAATAAGAATATAAAAACTGTAAATAATTTTAGTTCATTTTTTATTATTGCAAAATTATAACATAGAAAGAATAAGCAAATCAAAAATCCACTGAATAACTTCTTTAATATGGTTTTTTGTAAGTAAACAAGTTATTATATTAATTTATGGAAGTAACTAGTGCATTGTCTAAATAACTCTTTGAAACAAACAATAATTAGGGCAAATTTGGATGAGCTAAAATCTGATTTCTCATCACAAAAAATATAATGACAAAAATATCGACATACTTGTAGAAGATACTTAATATATATATATAATATATTTATGAGTAGACAATCCAAAATATATAAAATACACCGGTTAATTACACACACAATCCACAAACGAATAACACGTGTCGCTTCAGCCTTCTTCTTCAGTTGTTCCTTATTTAGATATGAAAATAAAAAGAAACAAAGATCAGTAAAAAAAAATTCAAGCCGGCAATCTCAAATGAAAACATACAATAAATATTCGAATGTACTCACAGAAGCATATTTTGACACATTCTACGTACTCTCTCATTACACCACCAGGAACGGGATACTTCAATGCCTTCGAGGTACTTCATTTTCTGTTCGTCCTCTTCCTCAGTTATTCCTCATTTGGACATGAAATTAAAAAGAAACAAAAATCAGTAATGTATAATACAAGCAAGTAAACTCAAATTAGAACATCTTATAAATATTCAACTATACTCACAGAAGATATATATTGACACATTCAATGTGTTATATCATTACCCAAATAGTAACCGGCATGTAGAAAGTGAGGCACTTCATAGGCATTTAACTTTCTTTTCGTCCTTCCGTTGTTCCTAAACAAACAGCCAAGTCCTTCTAGTGTACCACCACTTCACTGCAATGTAAAAACATCATTACAAATCTGATATTTGATAGAAGCATGCTAAAATTATATTGAGAACGAAAGGTTAGACTAATAACCAAATTCTAGATGCTAACTGAAGCAATCCTTATAGGCATTTTGGTGATGGCTGTGTCTTGTATGTCTCGTTTCCCGGAAGTATTAACAAGGACTTGAAGTATATATTTCGTGATAGCATTATATTGTAACGTTTAACCCTGTGCTAAACGTTGTGGGGTGAGTTCACTTGAGTAATACTCAAAATTCGCAGATTGCTTCCAATGATTTATTTTCAAACACACTGTACACGGCTTTCTGTTGTAGTACAACTGTCACTACTTGTCACTTTGACTATCGCGTTCCAACTACTTTCGAGTTATGTCTCCAATTGACTGATACAATAAACTGACTGTGTCCCGTGATTGTCACGGCTTTATATATCTGAATCATGATATGACATTCATCGAGAATGTTCTATGATTATCTAGACGAACATAATTAATGTTCTAGATCCTTGTCAAACTGACAATAGTATGACAAATTGTATCTCACATATAGTTTCTGGAAGGATCGAGAATAAATCTACTATAATTCTAGAACTACATAATGAAATACACAAGCAACACTACTGAAAATAAGGTAGCAGAATGAATACAAACTAAAAGAAATAATAACAGTAAGTACATGATAAACTACCCACGTAACACTGCCCCCTTCTTAGCTTTGATCGTCCCGATCAAATGTCTCCTCAGTCCCTTTGTACAGTGAAAGTCTGTCAATATGAACCACTTTCATTTTACTGCGTGGGGATTTCTGAATTCTATATACCACATCGTTTATCTTCTTTATAACGGTATATGGTCCCTCCCATTGTTTGTCAAACTTTGGAGAACGACCTTTTCGTCTTTGTGGATTGTACAACCACTCTTTATCACCAATTTTAAACTGTCCGGTTTCTACACGAATATCATATCGGGCCTTCATTCGATCACTAGAAATCTTCAACTGTTTTCTAACCAGATTGTGTATTTCCTCGAGTCTTCGCCTCAAACTCTGAATGTAGGCATCTACGGATGTGGGAGGTTCGCTTGGTGAACCAAACAAGATATCAGACGGAAGACAGACAGAAGTTTCAGGTTTCTATCAAGCACAATGCCAGCTGGGGATTCTTTGGTCGATTCATGAGTGGAAGATCTATAGGCCAGTAGGAAGAGCGGTATACACTTATCCCAGTTTTTTTGGTGTTCATTGATTGCTGACCTCAAATTTTTAGTGTTCTGTTAAATCTCTCTACCATTCCATCGGATTGTGGACGCAGTGGAGTTGTACGAGTTTTCTTAATCCCCATTAGGTTACACACACTCTGAAAGACTCCGACTCAAAATTTCGACCTTGGTCCGAGTGAATCTCTAACGACACACCAAACCGACTTATCTAATGTTCAATTAGGGCATCGGCCACTGTTTTTGCCTCTTGATTTGGAATTGCGACTACCTCTGGCCATTTACTGAAATAATCCATGATGACCAAGAGATATTTTTTTCCAGAGCTGCTTATTGGAAATGGCCCCGTAATATCGATGGCTATTCGCTCAAATGGGGCACCCACATTGTACTGCTGCATCCTATGGCGGGTTCTGGTATTTGGGCCTTTACTGGTAAAGCAGGTATCGCATCGCCGACACCAGTCCTCTACGTCAGCACGGCTTCCTAACCAGTAGAACCTCTCTCTAATCTTCGATAAAGTTTTATTGATACCTAAATGGCCACCACTTGCTCCACAATGAATCTCTTGCAGTATTTGTGCAATTTTTTTCCGTGGAAGAATTATTTGCAAATGAACGGTCTTACCATCATTACTTTCCCATTTTCTTTTTAAAACTTCATCATCAATTACTAAAGATTCCCAAAGTGACCAGTATCCTTTTATGACAGGAGACAAATCTGATATCTTCTGCCAAGTAGGTCCATTTTCCACCTCATCACTGGTCCAATATCATTATCATCCAGTTGGTCTCGTTTGAGTACTTCCGAACACCAGTTTGGGTCGCCATTTATCAAAGTTCGTTTGACTTTAAGAATTTCTGGCAAATTATTTTCAAGTCTTGAACAGTTTTTACAGTCCTCTGCCCAAGGCCGTCTTGACAATGCATCAGCGTTTCTATGGTTAATACCAGGACGATGTTCAATTTTAAAATCATATTCTTGAAGTTGTTGGAGCCAGCGCGCTATCTGACCTTCTGGGCTCTTGAACTGAAACAGCCATTTAAGTGATGCGTGATCGGTCCGTAGAACAAATGTCTTACCGTATAAATATTTGTGGAAATGTCTTATTGCCTTGACTACAGCTAGTAACTCCTGCCGCGTCACACAGTAATTTTGTTCAGCCTTTGATAAATTCTTACTGTAATATGCTAGTACATACTCCACTCCTTCTATTCTTTGGGACAAAATTGCCCCGATTCCTGTTCTACTGGCATCAGTATCTAGGATAAATTACCCTTCTCTCTGGGGATAAGCCAGAACAATAGAAGAGCACAAAGCACCTTTCAGATATTCGAAAGCATTCTGATATTCTGGAGTCCAATTGTAAGGTCTTTCCGTCTCAGTTAGTCGATGCAATGGACGGGCAATACTATCAAAATTCTTTACGAACCGTCTGTAATATGAACACAGGCCTAAGAAACTTCGCAGTTCTGTTTTGTTCCTTGGTACAGGCCAATTATGAACCACTTCTGTCTTTTCCGGATCTGTTCTCACACCATTTGCGGATATTATGTGTCTTAAATACTTCACCTCAGTTCTTAGGAAAGCACATTTCTCGGGATTAAGTTTAAGATTTGCTTGTGAGAATCGTTGAAATACCTCTTCTAGATTTTTCAACTGTTCCTCAAATGTTTCACTGACAACGATTACATCATCAAGGTATACTAAACATTTCTTTTCAGTGAGTCCACGTAGTACTCTTTCCATCAGTCTCTCAAAAGTCGCTGGAGCGTTACACAATCCGAATGGCATTACAGTGAATTGCCATATACCAGTATTGGCTGAAAATGCTGTCTTTTCTTTATCCTCAGGATGCATTTCGACTTGCCAACCAATCCAGTGTATCGTCTATTCTAGGAAGAGGATAACTGTCTTTTTTGCGATTTCATTTAATTTTCTATAATCAACACAAAACCTAGTCGAGCCATCTTTCTCTGTGTCTAAGACAACCGGTGACAACCAAGGACAGTTCGAAGGTTCAATTACCTTTTGTTTCCTCATGTTATCTATAAGTATTGCCATTTCATTTTGTTTTGCTAATGGTACCCTTCTAGGAATTTGTTTTATTGGTTGTTGGTTGCCTCTGTTAATGCGATGTCGTACCATGTTCGTCCTAGATCTGTTTCCGAAAAAGAAAATAGTTCTTTGTATTTTTCCCATAAATCACCGAATTTCGCCTTCTGTTGGTTAGGAAGTTGAGAAATGATTCTCTCTTTCAGCTCTCTTTCTTTCTGGCACATGGTTTTCCCTTGACTGCTTGAGATTTTGACAGATACTATAGGTTCCGCACAGGCAATTACTTCATTTTTCATTAAAACTCTAGGTTCTTCGGACAGATTTAAAACTCTCACCTTAATTGGATGCTCACTTGATGGATTTAATAATGCGTTTTCTATAATCATTTCCTTTGGCAGACATTCTGGATTACTTTCCAGTACCAGTGCCTCCTTGCACTTAGAACCTTCTATTTTAACATGGATGAGATTGTCAGACCATCCAGGTATCGTAATGGTCCTGTTTACCTTAATTTTTCTTATTCTAGATTCAGATGTTGAAATAAACAACTCTTCTTCATTAACTTTGAGTATTCGGTCTTGGAGGTTCAGATTGAAGCCAAATTTATTCATGATGTCTAGCCCAAATAAAACTTCGTCCAAAACTCGGCAACAAATACTTTATGTCTGAATTTTGATTTTCCCAGATGAATATCTGCCTCGTGAGTACCAATGACGGGTATTGTCACTCCATTTGCAGTTTCAAGTATATGACTTCTATTGGAATGGTCAATTTTGCAAGCATGAATAACATCAGGTCGCACAATGGTAGAACATGAACCAGTATCAATAACAATATTACAATCCCGACCGCATATTCTTCCTTTCACAACCAAGCTGGATCCTTCATGACTCAGTCGGGAAATTTTGATTTTTAATGATGTTGGGGCTTGGTTGGAGTAAGCTAGTCTTCGCCCCGCAAAACTGGCTAATTGGAGTTTTCCTGCACATTGCTATTTTGAGGCTGTGGACAATTCTTCTTTATATGTCTTAGATTTTAGATTTAGATTTAAGAGGGGGTTACATTGCACTGCGACCATAAGGTCTATTGTGCCCCCCACCTGAGTTGCACTTGCCTATACGCGGTCTACAACTCGCCTTCCAGTTCCAGAGTTCTAATGAACTCCAGTATCTGGGTTGGCTTCAAGGAGGATACTTCCTCACTACTGCAGGTTGCTAGTCCAAGGCACTGTTTGCGTTGGCTAGCAATGGCGAGGCATTCCGTCACCAGGTGATCCGGAGTTTCCTCCTCTTCCCCGCAGAATCTGCACTCGTCATCCTCTGCTAGACCTAATCTCATTAGATGCTTCTTGAGGCCTGTAAGAAATCCAGTGAGTAGGTGTAGCTTGTACTTGCTGAGATCCAAATACCTTTTGGATCTTGCAGTATCAAAGTTTTTTAGAAACTTTTTGGAATGATCCAATCCAGGGGTATCCCGCAAGAGTGTTTCTCTTACGGTTTTTTCGTTCTCCAGAAACTCCTTCTTGTAAGTGCTTTTATCTGTGCCACAGAAGGGTTCTGGGCCAGTAAATGGAGTTTGTGCTTCTTTCCTGGCAAGTGTGTTGGCCTCCTCGTTGCCTTTGATTCCCGAGTGGCCGGGAACCCAGACTAAGTAGACCCTGTTGTTCTTGCCTAGCTCATTGAGCTTCCTTCGGCACTCCCATACCATTTTAGAGTCAATGGTATGAGAGTTCAGTGCTTTAATTGCAGCTTGACTATCAGAATGTATTGCAATGTCACATTTCTGATAGTTTCTTTCAAGGTTCACCTCCACGCATCTCTCATTTGCAAGCAATTCTGTTTGAAAGACGCTTGGGCAGCGGCCTAGCGCAAGTTTATATGTCTTTCTTGTCCACAATTCCAACACAAAGTCTTAGTTCATTTGTTTGCCCATCCAATTTTTGTAATATTTTAATAATGTGCTTGATGAAGTTACCATTGCCATACGACTTCTCTTGGGTTGAATTGACCCATCGTGTCTGTCGCAGTCTGAGATGACTTTTGGACGCCTGTTTAGCAGCTTCGTATTCAAGTGCACGTGCAAGGGCATCTTCAATTCTTGTAGGACTACTTAACCGAAGGGCTTGTTGCATTTCAATGTCTCTTATACCATCAATGAATGTTTGTACCGTTAACCTATCAAGAAAGTCTTTTGGTGCTGTAGGATATGCCAGTCGAACGAGCCGGGTAACATCAATTTCATATTGTTGTAGTGTTTCTCCAGACCTTTGCTGCTTATTCTTTAACTGTGCTTGGTAAACTTGTTGTAGATGATGATCACCGTACCGCATTTCAAGTTGATCCACTAAAATCTCATACGAATGTTCGCCGTCAGTTAGGGTATTTAAGATTTCCAATGCATCACCACGTAGAGCCAAGATCAATGCGGTGGCTTTCTCTTCATCTGACCAACCACTAGCCAAAGCAGAATGAATACAAACTAAAAGAAATAATAACAGTAAGTACATGATAAACTACCCACGTAACAATATCATTAGTTACAGTTTGCTTAGTTATACGCCGGATAGAAGAATAGCTGGAAGTTCTAAGTATATTATTTATTAAGCTTTTAATGATACTTGTAGCTTTACTTGATACTCCACTATCAGGATGAACTTGCTTCAAAACATTGTATAAAAGGGTAGCTCTTCTCCTTTTTCCTTCGTTTTTACTTCTTGAAATATCCTTCTTCGCCTTACAGACATTCCTGATGGCCTTTCCATATGTACTCGTTGGCATTCTCCTAGGTATAATTAAGATAAAAATAACACCAGAATGATAGGAACAAGATACAAATACGTACCAATAACGAATGATAATCTTTCAATCAATGTGTTCCTATAATATATACCTAAGCAACTAGCCAGAAAATTTGACTAAAATCGGTGGGAACATGTCCTACACATTTATCCCGGTCTCCACCGTATTCACCGTACTGACCATATAATATAATACTATTATTATTAATAGTATTATATATATGGTACTGACACACTGACTGATCGCAGCAAATCCTCTTCAATATATAGGTAAGCCCGCTCCACCTAGAAATCTTTCACCGACATCTTCTGGCTAGGCCAGGCGGTTTAGGCAGACCTTAACGGATTAACCCAAACTGATATAAGATTTCTCACCTTTTCCCAAGGAAAAACAAAAAAAAAACCCTCCTTAATTCTGATCGTCTCGATCAGAAACATCCTCAGGGCTCAGCCATCTTGCCCATACAGGCAACCCGACATCTTGGCTACAATTGACACCAAATTGACACCTACCTGGTGCCAATAACACCTTGGATGTCACCAACAGAGATGACTGCTTTTTACCATGTTGGGATTATTGGTGTAATTTTCAAATAAAAATTAATCAGTATTTTTTGGTAACAATTTTTGTTAGACTTGAAAAATTAAAGATTATGCAATTTTTTTTATCCTTGTCTATTCAATATTGTAATGAAGGGATTTTTTTCAAGATCTCTTCAGTTGTGTGAAGTATAGTTCGAATTGATCAGAAATTATTGGTTGGGTGGTCGATATGCACCTCAATAGACTCTTTGAATGAGTATGTCATGAATAAATGCATTCCGATCATTATGAAATATATCCATATTAAATGAATTAAAATTAAACTGGGAAACGTTTTAAGAACAGGCTTTCACCCAAATACATTAAAAGGATAATACTTATTTTGCATTTAAACTGTAAACATTACACGAACAGTTTCTTAATCTGTTATCATATTTGAATAAAAGCGTGTTTTAACGAACGACCTCAATTCACAGAGCTCGTGCGCTATTTTATATATTTCAATATTGATTAAAAAAATCATATTTTGCAACTTCGAAATTCCATAGATATTTCAATCATAAAACTCGTCTGCTATCTTAAATTTTAAATTTTTGAATTTTGATAGAAGAATTATCCTACTTCAAAAACCCCTAGCTAATCAATCATAAAACTCGTCTGTCATCTTGAATTTTTCACAATTTTAGACTTCAAAAACCCCTAGACATCTATTTTGAATAGGTTGGAACCATAAGAAAGAAAACTCGTCCACCAACTTGAATTATTAAAGCTTGCCAAAACCTTCAT
Source organism: Crioceris asparagi (assembly GCA_958507055.1). NCBI lineage: Eukaryota > Metazoa > Arthropoda > Insecta > Coleoptera > Chrysomelidae > Crioceris > Crioceris asparagi. The sequence goes on from OY293827.1 coordinate 51,512,611, forward strand.
CATTTCCGATTAAAGAATTCCTAGATAACTCATTTTGAATATAATGGAATCCGGACATATTTCTTAAAGCTGGACCACCAAATTAAATTTTGAAATTTCGACCAAAATTCATAATCTCCGACCTCAAAAACCTCCAGATAGATATTTTGAAAAGAATCATTCGTTAAATCGTAAAACTCGTCAAATATTTTGAATTTTTGGATTTTGACTAAAACCACAGACAATCTATTCCAACTACAGATTGTCTGTGCTAAAACTGTCTGATATCTGACTCCAAAAACCTCCAAATTCATAAAATTTGGAATAGAATCTGCCCATTAATCATGAAATTCGTCCAAAATCTTAATTTTTGTCAAAACACCTCGTTTGTCATCTCGAAATTTTCATTTCGACCAAAAATTCATTACCTCTGACCCCAGAAATAAATGAATGTCGATTCACCTTATTGAATTTTAAAACTTTTACAAAAAATATCGTAATATCCGATTACAAGAACTTCTATATACTAATTTTGAATACTAATAACTAATTTTCGAATGCATGATTCTGACCAAATTGACAAATATTCCTTAATAGAGTTTTCATAAAAATTATGAACACCTGCCAAATTTCACTTTTATTGGACAACTAGAACTGGGTCGAAATTCACTTTCAAAATTTTACCCAAAACAAAAACTTGTAGAAAAGCATTTGGTCTTGTCTGTAATACTTCAATAAAATCATCAATTTATAGGTAGATATTTAACAGATATTTTTATGGCAGCTTAACTTCTGAAATATCGTGTCATATCAAAGCAAACTGAGAACCAAAACAGACTATGTAGTTGCACAGATTTATCAGTGCTCGCAAGGTAATGTATAACGCTTTAGCAAAATTAAATAAATGATAAATCTCCCGCGTAACCTTAAAAATGTAAATTAGATTCAGTAAAAATTAACTACTTTTAAAAGTATCATTCGTCAATTAACAGCAAAACATCCGGCAACGTTGACGTCCTTTTTTGAAATTTGGACATGCGCAATGGGGAGCTCTAAATTGGACCACCTAAAGTGCAAGATTGTCGAGGAGGTATACAACTTGACTGTATGTTTGCATGTTTTTTATGGATTTTCGCGACTCATGCATAGTAAACGTGCTCTGATTGGGGGCCTTTTTCCGAAAATTGAAAATCAGAGACGGCAGAATTAGAAAACAATCCATAACCGGAAACGTTTCAATTGGACATTTTTAAAAATAATTATAGGTTTCCGCGTTACAGTCTGGAATATGTGTTTCAGCTATGTAGAGGGGGCAATTTTTTTCAAAAATCAAAAACTCGAGATGACGAATTTGTAAATTTTTCAAAAAAATCATAGGTTTCCGATTTACAGCAGTGATGACCTCAAATATGTGTATTTGATGTTTTCATATCTTTGAATAAGTAGATATGAGTAACGCATTATCTTCTTTGGAGAACGTTGAAAGATTGTAATGACTAATGTTACACTCAAAAGTGTGAAATAAATATTTTTTTACAAAAACTTGGATCAATGCATTATTAGTTGGTGCCATAGACTAGACATCAAAACAACGATGTCTATGGTTGGTGCACTGAAAAATACAAAATAATATTAATTCTATTGGTGCTGGTACATGTGAAGTTGGTGCCAATTGTTTTTTAATCTAACTGCAACTGCACAAGTACCAGAACCAGTAGGATTAATATTATGTTTTAGTGCACCAATTACGGTCCAATATTTCATCAGCTATGAAATTCATTGAGGATAGAAGTGTTTCTCATAGATATAATATATGTAAATGGAGGTGTTTCTCTATTTCTTAATTCTCAATAATTCAAGATTAACACGACCTTCTCTCTCCTCTCTCTCCGAAGCACATAATGTTCCTTGATCCTTGAATATCACACAAAAATCGTTTCTTGCGAACATAAACATAATAAATATTTTTACAAAACTTGGGCCGACTCTATTATTTGGTGCACTGAAAAATTCAAAATAATATTAATTCTATTGATTCTAGTAATTTTGAAGATGTACAGTTGTTAGAATGAAAACTTTGCCACCAACTTCAAAAGTACCAGAACCAATAGAAATAATACTATTTTGTATTTCTCAGTGCACCCACTAATAAAGTCGATCCAATTTTTTGTAAAAAATATCCCCAAAAAACATTCCCAATGCAAGACTTTTGGAGGTGAGAGCTATACGCTCAGTAAGAGCTCCACACCCATACAACTTTTTATATTTCTTTGTATACGAATTTTGCTTTGATGTACATTTTCATCAAGTGATTCTATCGTTTCTCACCGCCCCCAAAATTCCTTCCATGAAATTACAACTTGACGTATTATATTCATAACCCATAGTTCCACTAAATATGGACTAGCATTTCCAGTCACTTTGAATGATAAAATTGTCAGTACCTTGCATACATAATTGAAATGAATGCACAATATTCCGTCTAGGAAAAGAAGATGAAATAAAACAGAATTAATATTGCATTTGAACTTTTATTCGTTTTTACAAACTACATGTGTATATTTAACTATATGGTCAAGATCTAAGGGTTCTGTTGGGAGAAAAAATCAACTTTATTAGTGAGATAGTGAATATTTTTACACACACTAAACATACAAAAGTGCAATACGATCTATTTCTTAATATACAGAGTGTTTCAAATATATTCACAAGACTTGAGGATCTGATAGCTCGTCCAAAAATATGAAAAAAAGTTTATATTAACTTACCCTTTAAAATGCGTCATTTTTGAGATTAGATTTAGATTTAGATTTAAGAGAGGGTTACATAGCACTGTGACCATAAGGTCTATTGTGCCCCCTACCTGAGTTGCACTCACCCATACGCGGTCTACAACTCGCCTTCCAGTTCCAGAGTTCTCATGAACTCCAGTATCTGGGTTGGCTTCAAGGAGGATACTTCCTCACTATTGCAGGTTGCTATTCCAAGGCACTGTTTGCATTGGCTAGCAATGGCGAGGCCTTCCGTCACCAGGTGATCCGGAGTTTCCTCCTCTTCCCCGCAGAATCTGCACTCGTCATCCTCTGCTAGATCTAATCTCATTAGATGCTTCTTGAGGCGACAGTGTCCTGTCAGAAATCCAGTGAGTAGGTGTAGCTTGTTCTTGCTGAGATCCAAATACCTTTTTACGGTTTTTTTCCTCTCCAGAAACTCCTTCTTGTAGGTGCTTTTATCTGTGACACAGAAGGGTTCTGGGCCAGTAAATGGAGTTTGTGCTCCTTTCCTGGCAAGTGTGTTGGCCTCCTCGTTGCCTTTGATTCCCGAGTGGCCGGGAACCCAGACTAAGTAGACCCTATTGTTCTTGCCTAGCTCATTGAGCTTCCTTCGGCACTCCCATACCATTTTAGATTCAATGGTATGAGAGTTCAGTGCTTTAATTGCAGCTTGACTATCAGAATGTATAGCAATGTCACATTTCTGATAGTTTCTTTCAAGGTTCACCTCCACGCATTTCTCAATTGCAAGCAATTCTGCTTGAAAGAGGCTTGGGCAGCGGCCTAGCGCAAGTGAGCATTTGGTGCGATTCCCAAACACTCCAGCGCCTGTCCCCGTCGTGGTCTTAGAACCATCAGTGTACCATTTAATGGTATTCTTTTTGAGAGCTTGGGTTGTGAGCCCCCTGTCCCAATCTTCTCTGCTACTTACCACCGTGGTGAAAGTTCTCTCGATGCTAATTTTCTTTGTCATTACATCACTGGGAAGGTTTGCTGATGGGATCTATCTATCACTAGATGGAGAGGTGTGAGATCTGTGATGATCTCTAGTGCCCTGGTCGGGCAAGTTCTCATGGCTCCAGTGATACAGACACAGGCTAGTCTTTGTATTCTATCGAGGGTTTTCCTCGTATTGCTCTGACTTGCCTTGCCATGCCAGGCTATTGACCCATATGATATTATCGGTCTTACAATCATGACGTACATCCATCGCAGTATTTTTGGGTTACATCCCCAAGTCTTACCAGTCAGATTTCTGCACGCCATTAAGGCCTTTATTGCTTTGCTAGCAGTAGCTTCAATATGCTTGTTCCACAGAAGCTTGCTATCTAGTGTTAATCCCAGATATTTGACTTCAGCCTTCCAGCTTATTATGTCTCCACTCAAAGTGAGAGGTTTCAAAGCTGGAAGTTTCCTTTTCCTAGTAAATGGAATAATTGTGGTCTTGGATGGGTTTATGCTAAGCCCCACTGACAAGCACCATTGCTCAATAGTTCTGAGGCCCTCCTGCAATAATTCGCATAGGGTGTTCGTGAATTTTCCTCGGACTATTAGGACTATGTCGTCGGTATAGCCTATACATGTGAAGCCAAGCTCCGTGAGTTTGTGGAGTAACTCGTCTACTACTAAGCTCCATAGGAGCGGAGATATTACTCCTCCTTGAGGTGTTCCACGAGTAGCTTTAACAGAGGTGGTATGATCATCTAGTTGGGCCTCAGCTATTCTCGTCTTCAACATCTCATACATCCATTTGATAACGGTCTTGTTCACTCCTCGCCGTGTGAGTGCCTTCCTGATTGACACATGTGTGGTGTTGTCAAAAGCCCCAGATATGTCCAGGAAGGCACACATTGCGATTTCTTTATTGCTCAGAGAACTCTGAATGACCTCAGTTAGCTGATACAGCGCGGTTTCTGTTGAACGCCCCGCCCTGTATGCATGCTGACATTTATGAAGTGGTTTGTCCTTCAGGATCTCTGTTCTTATGTAGTTATCCACTACTTTCTCCATCGTTTTCAGTAGAAACGATGTTAAACAGATAGGTCGGAAAGATCGGGGATCAGTCCCATTTTTCTTCCCTTCGGTATGAAGATTACTTTGGCTCTTTGCCATATGCTAGGTATAAAGCCCCGTGCTAGGCAGCTTCTTGTAATCTTCAGGAGATGGGGAAGGATCTCCTCCATTGCTTTCTGTAGGAGTATTGGGAATATGCCATCTACTCCCGGCGATTTATAAGGTTGAAAGGAGTTGACTGCCCATTCCAACCTTTGTCTTGTGAATATCTTCTTAGCAATACTCCAATCTTTCTTGCGAGGATTCTTGGTTTGGATTGCTACGTCAATACTACTGAGGGGTTCACTTCCTGGGAAGTGTGTTTTGAGAAGTAGAGCAGATCGCTCCTCTTCTCCCTCAGTGTATGACCCGTCTGGCTTCTTTAGCGACATTAAGGGGCTGATTGCCCCTTTTGCCATGACTTTTTGCAATCTGGCTGCAGTAGGAGTCGAAGTGATCTTTTCACAAAAAGCTTGAAAATGAAGCCTCTTGGCCTTCCTGATCTCCTTATTGTATTGTGTGAGCTTCCCGGTGTAGCCCTGCCAAATATCGTTTCTTTTGGCCCTGTTGAAGAGCCGACGGACCTCTAATCTGAGGTTTGACAGGTTTTTGTTCCACCAAGGTGCTTCCTTGCTTAGTCGAGCTTTTGAGAGTGGGCAACTTGATTGGAATGCATCCGTTATCGCCACACTGACCAGTTCGACCTCTTGATCCAGATCGCAGTGTGGGTGTTTGACCCCATTACTTTCGATCTGTTCCAAGTTTTGCTTCAGAAGGGTATTATATTTAGACCAATCTGTATTTCTAGGGTTACGAGTTGGAGACAGTGAGGTTACTTCCCCCGCAATCCTAAACTCTATAATCCTATGATCGGAGAGAGAAGGTTCCTCCATCACTCTTCAATCAAATACGTTATTCCTGGCAGTAAGGCTGGCAATTGTTACGTCCAGGACCTCTTCTCTTGCTCTCGTGACAAAAGTTTGGGTTGTTCCCACATTAAGGGTTTCTAGATTATTAGCTAAGAGATATTCAAGTAAGCACTCACCTCTAGGGTTGTTGTTCGTGCTTCCCCAAATAACATTGTGCGCATTGGCATCACAGCCTATGATGACTGGCAGTTGTCTGCTATTGCAGTATTGCACTAGCTCTTGAGCTTCGACTGGAGGTATTGCAGGATTGTCTCCAGCAAAATAAGCAGATGAAATAACTATGTCTCGGTTGATGCCCCCAGTGTTGAGGTGTACTAGAATTGGAACTAGGTCCCGAGTCATGAATTCTGAAACACATGTGTAATTAATGTTGTTTCTTATGATCACACAGGCACGAGGGGACGCCTGCCTCTGGTCATAGATCAATTCTGAGTCTTTAGATGCCAAACCTTTAATTTGGCCTGCTTTGCCTGTCCAGGGTTCCTGGATCAGTACAAAATCCAGTTGGGATTTCGCAAATAGCCTTGTAATCACTGCTGAAGCTCCCTTCGCGTGATGCAAGTTCACTTACGCCACCTTGGAGAAAGGGATGAAGGTGCTGTAGTCTGAGGTGTAGGGGCTGGGTAGTCCAGCCTCTAGTTCCCCCCTCCTCTCTTTCCTCCTGTCCCTCATCAAGATCCATCGGGAGGGTAGTATCCTTGGAGCTCGAGCGGGTATCTGGGTCTCGGGTTATGGCCTCGACCCCCGCATGGGTTCGCCCTTCCCCCAGGACTGCAGAGAATTTCTCTGCCGCCCCGGCTTCTTTGGCAGAGCCAGCAGAGGCCTCGACCAGACCTGAGCTAGCAGTTTTATCCTGCACACCGGAGTCCGTGGAGATGCCCTCCACATCTTTTGGATCTCCCGCAGGTTTATTTTTCTGTCCTAGCCCCAAAACAGACACACGTCCAAACCTAAAGTTTAAGACGCATCCTTCTGCCTTCAGGGCCTCTCCTGATTGGTGATCGATCCCAATCGTGAGGACAGTACCGGTTCCCTCCTTTTTAGAGTTGAGAACTTTCCCGGCTCCGGTACTGAGCCAGGTGTTCTGTACTTCGACGAGTCGGAGGATTTTCTCCGTCTCCATTTTGAAGCTTCTTGGGAAGTACACCGTTACAGTGACGGGTTTGGGGTTTGCCACTAACTCGTGTCCTTCCCAAGACCTCAAGGCCGGCACTACTCCAATGAGCCAGTCCGCCGAATCCTGAGAACCGCAGTCCACCAGCATCATTCCACAGCGGAAATGTATACCGATGAAGTGCATTCCCTTCACCTCTCCACTGCACATCTCTTTCACTAGAGTATCCTCCAGTGTTGAGAGCCGCTGTGGTTCAAGGATTACTTTAGGGTAATCCTTGGGTATGATACCCACACGAATAGCCTTTACGGCCTTGGCAGCTGCAGCGTATCCAGTGGCATGCCCGGTTTTTGCTGCAGCTGTTTTCGGCTTTTTAGGCTGAGGCCTTTCCGGAGGAGTGATATGCTCCGCACCTCTCTTTCCTGTCCCTTTTCCCGTCGGTGTTACCTTCGGGGTCGGGACAGTAGGTGGTATGGAGTGTTGAAGAGCCTGTTTTCTGGCCTCCTCAGGTGCAAGTCCCTGATGGAGGAGTCGCAGGTACTTCCGCACTCCTGCTCCACTGAGACCTTTTCTCAGTGGATCGTCTCTGCCGCCCGGCTGTCCGAGCTTCGGCAGGTCGAACGGCAGACGATTCCTTTGCCGTTTGGCATTTCCCTTTTTCACAGGGAGCCCGGATGAAGAGGTGGAGGCTTTCTCCATCTCTCCTCCGGTGAGTTTGGGATTATATGAATTTTCCATAAAGTTCCCACGAGTAGCTGGGGACAAATCGGTCCACTTCTGCAGAGCCCCGCATGCAGGAGTAAGGGGTTAACACAATGGAGTTCCCCCTTGTGCTCCAAGGTCGAAACCAGTAGAGACCAGTCCTCTATCTAGTCATGCATCCCTCGGCCTGGTTTCCCGCCTTGGATTTAGAATTTTTGATGAGGTTATTTCCTCTTGGTCCGGGCGGTTAAGCCAAGACCCCCCCGCATCACTGGCCCGCGAGACATGACCACAGACGACCAGGATACGTTGGTTTGACAGGGTGGTTTCGAGGTTAGCTCGAAAGCACACCTGGCATCGTTGTACCTGAGTGCAATTACCTTAGCCACGACACTACAGCTGGGACAGGTGAAGTTGGTCCGCGGCAGGGTATTCGTGGCTGCCAATTGAGTTTTTAGTCTCAATGAGCCCTATTTCCCCGCGGGCCCCCTTCTCATATAAAAATCATCGTTAGAGGCCCCCTCCTATCCGCCACCTGGAGACGCGCCGGGTTGGCACTTCACTCTTCCCAGATGCTGACTGACAACATCCGGACCGGATTTTTGAGATACAGGGCGTTGAAATTTAAAAAAATCGTTTTTTGTGACTATCTCCTGAACCGTTTATTGTACAAGTTTTGAGTCAAAAAACATTTTTGTTTAGTCATAATTGGTGAAGATTTTGAAGGAGTAGTGGGTGTTTTTCTCCACAATTTCTACGCTAATGGAAAAAATACGGTTTTGAGACGCCCATTTGAACCGCCAATGTTTTCTACACCAAAAAGGTACTGTTGGTCGTGACCTCTAAACATAAAATTGATTTTTCTCGAAAACGGTCGAATTCAGAGCTCACGACCAATAGTGTTTTTATTTTAGAAAACATTGGCGGTTCAAATGGGAATCTCAAAACTGTAATTTTTCCATTGGCGTAGGAAACACCCTGTATTTCGAAAGTGGTGCATTCTAGAGGATAAGTTCATTTTTTTGGACGAGCTATCACATCCTTAAGTCCTCCGTATATATTATGAAACATCCTGTATATTTAAACCTAATGAAAATAATTGCTAACACCGTATTAAGGAGACTTAGAAAGGCGTGGAGTATCTATAAAACTTATTATGAGTTGAAAAAAAATTTAACAACTTATGTTTCAACGTCATGGAAGAAATTTTGGGTGCGGTGAGAAGCGATAGAATCACTTGATGAAAATGTACCATTAAAGCAAAATTCGTATACAAAGTAACATAAAAAGTTGTATGGGTGTGGAGCTCTTACTGAGCGTATGCGAAAGAATTGAGATTTTTTTTGTCGAGTTTTATAGCTCTCACCTCCAAAAGTCTTACATTGGGAATGTGTTTTGGGTATATTGATTTTTTTTGGAAGTCGCTTAGCTGTCACGGACTAACTTTAATTTTCAATAATCATATTAATTTTAAATACAAATATATATATATATATATATATATATATATATATATATATATATATTTATATATACAAGGTGGCTCATGGTCGATGGTACCTTAGACGTCCACGGAGAACGTGACATAGGATCAGATTTGGTTGTTGAAGTAATTGCTCTTAATCTATCTATCTAAAATATTTTCATCGATGCAGCGTTGCCGCTTATACCAAAAAGTAGCAGCATCTTTGTTATTTCAAATAGAACACCCTATATATTACTGTCCTGCGTTATACAGGGTCGTTCAAAATGTGTGATTTTACTGCTAGATACAAAAATGTTTAAAAATGCGTTTTTTAAATGGAACACCCTGTATATTATGAAGATGAAGAAGATACCAAAATTTCCTTCGATTTGATGTATCATGTTCCTATAGTAGCCAGAATTCCGGGATAAGAGCAATTGTCTAAAAAAATCAAATTATATTTTTCATATTTATCTAGGTGGTTTCTTAACGTAAGTGACTTGAAAAAATTGAAATGGAGGGAAATAACTATTCGAACAAAGTACTAATGAAATTGTTTATTCTTCATGGAAAATGTGAGGGAATTATAGCAAGAACGTGCAGGAAATTCAATGAAGCCTGATCCTGATTTACATCCAATGAACAAGAGGAAGTTTGTACGATTACAAAATAATTTCATTAATAATGGATCAAAATTAAAAGCGGAACGACATCTACCGAAACCTATAACTTCAGATGAAGACAACATAATAAATGTTTTGGTCTATTTCCGTGCTAATCCCCAAGCTTCCACTCGAAGTTCCGAATATGATTTAGGGATCGTGCGTCTGTTGGAAGGATCATCCATAATCATAACACGCGCCCGTACAAGTTTACAAAAGTTCAAGCTCTAAAACCAGAAGATGATCAAAGTAGGGTTCACTTTTGCGAAACAATCCTATTTCGCACCCAAGAAGATCCTGAATTCTTAAAAAAAATATTTAGACAGACGAATCAAAATTTTGGGATTTCAGGAGAAATTTAGTTTCAACGTATTTTAACTTAAAAAGGATCACCGAATAAGTTTTCTTTTTACAATGAACCGTTGAATTCTGAGAAATATCTGGAAATTCTAAGGTCAGTTGTGAACGACTTCTTGGACAATCTGTCGTTGGAAGAGTATCGTAGCAGTTGGTTTCAGCTGGATGAAGCACCGGTTCATTGCACTGGGGAAGTAACAACGGAGTTGTTTGAAATGTTTGTGGTTCTGTGGCATTGGGCTGCGAGATCAACCGATCTCACGCCACTTGATTTTTTCTTGTGGGGTCATTTGAAGGCAAAAGTATACAAGACACCAGTACACAGTAAACAAGATCTACGCCAACGAGTAATCAACTGCATTGAAGAACCAGATGCCAATGAAATAAGGAGGGCTACAACTATATCTACAAATAAACGGACATTGAAATGTTTGCAAGCCAATGGTCGGCATTTTGAAAACTTATTATGAACGTTTTTTAACAGATAATTAATGAAATTATCTTGTGATCGTACAAACTTCCTCTTGTTCATTGGATGTAAATCAGAGTACGTTTCATTTAATTATCTGCACGTTGTTGCGATAGTTTCCACACATTTTCCATGAAGAATAAACAATTTTATTAGAACTTCGTTTTAATTGTTATTACATTCATTTCAAATCACTTACGTTGAGAAATACTCAAAGGTATTATTAATTATTATTATTATTATTAATATTATTATGGGAGCTGAGACTATAGTCTATAAAAAGCTCTAAATTTACAAAAAATAATCAATATATCGACTCTACATGTACGAATATCATTTAGTTCTTATAAAACATCTAATATACCAAGTTGGAGGAATAGTAATAAAACTTTGGATGTCCTTAAATGTCATTGAGTTCTAAAAAGCAAATAGTGAAAGGGTTCGCATGAAATTAGCACATAAATATGTAAATAACAGTCCATGATCTTTGTCAAACTTTGTCAGAATTTATTGTTTTCGAAAATACTTTCAGGTGTATAGGCTGGTATATCTCTCTTCATTATCGAAAGAAGTTTTTAGAAAGCCCGATTGTTATTTTGATGTAGAATGGACCATTGCAAAAGCGAGTCCTGGGGTTTACAATCTGTGTTTTTTATTTTCCGTTTCGTTGTCAGCAATCCTGAATCATTCTCTGATAATAATGAATGAACGTGTAATAGAAGGTTTGGTTTTCAACTGTAGGAGCGTTTTGCGTACCTCCACATTAGAATTCTAAAAATGAAATAATAATTAATAAGATTTCGTCAACTTAGAAACGCATTAGTTGATTTTTCAATTAGCAAAAAAGCACTTCGAATTTTACAAGCATATCAAAATAAAAGCTCAACTTCCACTGAACATTAATCATCATGGAGGATTTGAGCCTCTTTGTCAAGCTGGTTCCTTGATCAACTGGAAACTGTATGTTTATGATAGTTAAAATTTGTTGAAATTTTTTTGAACTTCACCACGTTACCAAATTTTCTGGGTTCGGAGTTGATTGGATTAGCTTCCATCTACCTTGTGGTGAAATGTTTCATCTAGAAAATAATAGTCTTACTGATTTCACAATATCTTCATCTTTAAAATAATGATTACAAATATATTGCTTTGGGGACAAATGTATTTTTAGGATACAGGGCCATTGTCGTAGTCCTATAAAGTAAGTTTAACTAATTCAAATGATTATTTAATTTTTAGTGAGAGCTCAAAATTTCCGTTACCTGCGGTTCTTTAAATAACCTTGCTTGTTGTAAATTGACTGTTTTTCGTATTTTCCGATCCTTTGGTAAACCAGTTACACATTCACATACCGCAAGACAGCAGTTTTTTTCCATCGTCTTTTATTGTATATTTTTAATACTTTGTAAATTGATTTTAAAAGTTTAAATTGATAAAAAAACACTTTGTATATGAAGACTGCTATCAATTTTGATTAATGTAACTAACTTCAACATTCAACTTATCGACAATCAGCGCCACCGCCCGGCTATTTTCTCTACCCTTATTTGCATACAAAATTTGACCACAATTCGAAGGCTTCGTACATAAGAGATCGCTGCCCTTGAATACGGTCCATACAAGGGCCATTAACCATAACAAGTAGAACCTAACCAGAGAACACCAACCAGCACTATGCCAGCCGATGAACTCTCGTATTATGGACCGTGATGAAAAATCACACAAACAAAGCAGCGATAATTATAAATAGGAAAATATCTGGAAAATATGACTTATAAGAAACTACGTAATATAGGTGTCAAAAAAGAAAATGTAGCTGTAAAAGCTTCACTACACGTTTACCGGTTAGATCCACCGGTTAGATCCCGAAACAACAGTGGACAATCATTTGAAACACAGACCCCCTCAAGGCTACTTGTAGTATTATGCAATCAAAATATCTAGAAAAGAACTTTTGTTGTGACTGCAAATGCTACAAATTTCCAAAAAGCTATGAATCCGAAACTTTGGCCGTATGATACATGTGTACAACGTTTTTTTATATCTACGGAAGACATCGAACAACAAAATATGATCTTTAATACTAATTTTCTTTTCTTAAACTGTCAAGAGAATTTCTTCATATAAAATAATGGCTTAGAGGTTGAAATCTTATATGGATATAATAATCTATATTTTAATTTTTCCTGAAACCTGGGAAAATTCAGAATCAATTAAATTATTAAATCAGGTTACAATTTATGTAACTCTTTTGAAGATCAAAGGAGGAGGGGTTACACAATATGCAAAAATTGAGTTTTATTTAAAAAAATAATTAATTTAAATAATTTTTTAAAAGAAAAGCTGGGTCTGGTTACGATTACGGATGTTGGACTTGAGAAAAATAAAAAATGTAATTTGAAAGTACATTTTCTCAATATCAAAAATCAATAATAAAATTAACGAATTATCAAGACATTTTTGAGAAATTAATTGCTAAGAGTTCGGAATTTCATAAGTCGAAAACATTTTCCATCTTCCCATGACTGTAACGAACTCGGTATTAAATATATAAGAAATACTCTTGAGGAAATCCACCATAGGAAATTGCTGGAAATTATTTCCATGTTCCTAACTATACCTCGTGTATAAAAATGCATTGTTCTTGAAAACGGCTCAATATAAGTTAAGAAAAAATATTACCGAAGTAATGCTGCTAGAATTCTGCATCTTTTGAACTTTTTATTGTAGGACGGGAAATAAAGGCAGTAGGATAGAAAGAAGTTTCACTGACTAATTTTTTAAAAGAAAAGCTGGGTCTGGTTACGATTACGGATGTAGGACTTGAGAAAAATAAAAAATGTAATTTGAAAGTACATTTTCTCAATATCAAAAATCAATAATAAAATTAACGAATTATCAAGACATTTTTGAGAAATTAATTGCTAAGAGTTCGGAATTTCATAAGTCGAAAACATTTTCCATCTTCCCATGACTGTAACGAACTCGGTATTAAATATATAAGAAATACTCTTGAGGAAATCCACCATAGGAAATTGCTGGAAATTATTTCCATGTTCCTAACTATACCTCGTGTATAAAAATGCATTGTTCTTGAAAACGGCTCAATATAAGTTAAGAAAAAATATTACCGAAGTAATGCTGCTAGAATTCTGCATCTTTTGAACTTTTTATTGTAGGACGGGAAATAAAGGCAGTAGGATAGAAAGAAGTTTCACTGACTAAAATGCTTATAATATTGGTTTGCTTAACAGTATTTAGTTTTGAACATGCATTAGATAACGAAAACTAAGAAAAAGTTTTAAGACGTGATAATTTTAATCAAAGCTTTCACCTGTTCTTGTATTTTTTTACTATATTTTTTCTGAAAAAACTTTTTATCAAATCGACAATAGTAAAAAAGGGTTAATAAGGGAATCAAACGATCAGAGAAAAAATTGAAGCAACTCTTTAAAAAAAATCTGCAATGACAGGTTTAATGAAGACTTTAAAAAAGCTGCACGTAACCATAAAAAGATAATTAATACAACCATAGAATTTTTATCAGAACCAAATTAACAGTTCAAAAACACTTCTAGTGCTGTCTGGGGTTTAATAAATGCAGTATCTTAACAGGGCCCAGTTTGTAATCATATAATTATTAACCCTGATGATAAGAAATGTGAGGACCCTTCACAAATTGCTAATCTTTATTTTCTGGATGATCCAATAAAAGTTATTCATCAGATACCCAAAACAAATCAGAACATAAACATTCCTCTAAGAAATGTAAATAAGTCAATGATTTCGAATCCCATATCGGGAGAATGAACCATGTTCAATTGTAAATGACAAAATTAAAAATAAAAACTCACAGGCAGAGACAGTTTTTCATCTTTTCTAATAAAAAGAGTAATAGGTATATAATATAGTTACACCACTCACTTTTTTAATAAATCTTGGTTTTGAAACATAAATTTTTTCCAAGGGCTTAAAATTGAGTAAAGTGGTACCTATATTTAAGAGAAATTACCGGGAAAATTGAGAAAATTATAGGTCGGTTGCAATACCACAATCTTTTTAAAAAATGTTTGATATTGCCTTCTGAGTCGTTTTGAATCAGTCTCATTAACAAATGAAGTTATTTGTTAAAACCAACATGGTGTTCGAACTGGATATTCCACAAATACGGATGTATTTTTTGACCCACGAACTCGGAGGAGGTATACAATAGGATCGTTGAATACATTGGATTTTTTATGTTTTATTAGTTTTAAACAATACAGTTTATACCACAAACAAGCAATTCACCATTAAAATTATATCCAGACATATTTTAAGTATCGAAATGTTAATTTCAGTTTGTCCACGTATTTAAAAACGAGATCGAATTCCCGCATAAAACTACACACTTCTCGGCTCCAATCATGAACAAGTAGTTTGTTCGGGTGCGCAACACTTTATAATAGTTACTTGCTTTGCAAATTGCATTATATAATATGCGTCCATCATATCCACCAGATATAAAATTTACAATCCCGCTTCCTGTTGTCACTGTCACAATGATTACCGACATAATAGATAAGATCAGCCAATGCCAGATGAGCGGGAACTGTGACGTCACATGGCGCTAAAACGCAGATGTTTTAAACCAATTTAATTTTTAGTGTTATTGACCTTTTTTCTTTTTATTAATGAAAATTTGGAAAAAATTACAATGCAAATCAACAATTTTAGATTTAGAGAATTTTTAAAAATAGACAAAAAGCTTTTCTACTTTCCTACGCTACTATATATGGTAGCTGTGTAAGGAAAGTATTGTAATCGTGTGAAATTTTCGGTATCGAGATTTTTACAAATGTTGACGTTTCAGAGTTTTCTAAGTTTAATAAACATATTTTCAGCCATTGGTCTGTCTGTCCGTCTGTCTGTCTGTGACAGCATTATCTCGGGAACGGATCGGTGTATTTTGTTGCTTTATTTTTTATTTTATTTGGTACCAATATCACTCACCGGTGGCACTGAATGAGAATCCTGTATACACTGGGTGTTGAGCTATAGCCAAAAAACGTGATTTGCTCAAGACTATAACGCAAAAACGGCTCTAAGGGTTTTGATTAAACTGTCCTAAAGTATTCTTCTGAGAGCCCTTTACTACCCACATATAGCGCCATCTCTGAGAAAAAGCACAAAAAATGTTATGCTTGAATAAAATTCTGGCTAAAAGTTTCATCTTGCGGAAAAATGTTACATGACCATTGTTGTTTTTCTTGACATGCTGAAAAAAATGAGTGGTTGCACGAGTTATGGGAGCCACAACGCTGACGGTATGAAAATCATCGTCCGTTCTCACACTAGAAGTGCTGACTCCGTGAGACCGTCCGAAGAACCTTTTCACATGCGTTTACCCATAATACGTCATTTTATTGTATTATAAATATATGTAAATTAGATCTAAGATTCATTCTGTTCTTTGCTTTCTTGCTTGTAATAAAACTTTTTAAAAACTATTTTCGTTAATCAGATGATTTATACTTTACTACCGTTAGTGTCGTCGCTATGTAAGGAAAGTATGGTAATAGAGTAAAATTTTTCATTCACTGGAATTTTCCTGCGAGCTGTAGGAAAGTTGTGTGAGTGGACCCACCAGATTTTTTAAGTTAGTTATACATTTCTTGACTATTCCATTACGGTTTATAACTGTCTTCTTTAACAAAAAAATTCATGTGTTTATTTATTTTATTTTTTACCACTCGTATGTTTTATTGTCTTTTTGACCGACTTCAAAAAAGGAGGAGGTATACAATTTTATTTATTTATTTTAAATAAAATAAAAATAAAAAAAAATCTCTCAAAAACGTTCTATAAAACAAACAACTTACAATCCACAAAAGCAAAAAAAACTCAAAGAAAATGATAACTGATGATAATAAGGCTGTTTGAGCAGTAGTTTGGGACGGTTTGATAACTGTTTAAAATGCGCATATGCGGTTTGAAACAATTTCCAACTGGTTTGGGATTTTGTTCTGCTTGAACACCAAACAGCAGTTTGCAAACTACCCCTTCCACTTTCTTACAATTTCGTCGTCATAGAACAAATGATCTGTTTTATGACTAAAGATAAGAGAGAACATCTGTGAAAGACTGATGGACAAAACACAAAACCAGGGTTTAGTTTAGGACTGTGGTAGTGTTCTTTGAAAGGGATTTCTCCAACAGAGAACACTATACCCTAAGAAGAAGACGCTTCAACTGCGCCTGTCTCAAACTGAGTCCGGACTAGTTTGGAAATCGTCAAACTACTGCTCGAACATCTTACTAGTAACTGGGAATAAATTATTTCATCGTAAATTAAAGTGTGTAGGCGTCTGACGGTTTGGGACTGGTTTGAACCGCTGCTCGAACACCCTTTATGATAATGCGAAGTTAGTAAATTAACCATTACCTCTTAATCTTTAATTCCATCCTATCCTGATGGAAAAGGTTTTGCTACCTTCTCGATTGGTTTCCATCAAGTAATTTCAGCTATATAAATAATAATAATCAAAGATTTCGCTCAAAATCCTATTACAAGCTTAAACATATTCAGAATCCTTTATTATATATGTACATATATGTATGTAACTGAAATTAGCAGAACGCCATTCCTTTTAATTTATAATAAAACATTGAGTTTTATATTATTGACTACAGACGCATCGTGTCCTCAAAACGGGCAGTTGATTAAGCATTAGACACTCCAGAACTCTCTCAATGGCAATTAGCCAGCCGCAAGCCACAAAACTACCTATAGCCGTTTCTGGTCTCCTGATAGCTGGATGTTGGATTATCCAACACAATAGACATTTTCGACAGTAGCGCCCTCGTCACTTGGTTAACGAAGCTCACTCGGTTTTCGCCTCATATTTACTATACGATGTATGTAGTATCTATCTTCTTTGGCCCAACAAGTCCACTACAACAAATTTGATAACTTAGTAAATTCAGTGGCCGCTTCTCAGACCTCAGACTAATACTGATCCAAATCATTGGAAACGGTGGAAAAGTCAACAGATGTTCCTCAAGGACTATTTCTATTCAAGGAAATAATACTAACTATTCAGGGTTTATTCAGGGGTTAACTTGTAACCTGAAGATGCCAACCTTGTTGTCGAAACAATTTTCGGGTTTGACGAAATAAAGTGTTGGTGTTTAATGTGGTAATTCTGTGTTTATTATTTTTGATGCTGTCCACGCCAGCGGATCCAGATTTTAAATAGTACATTTAATGAGATTTATTGAGGTACGGGATATCATTAATAATCTCAAAAAGAGTAAATCTAATAAAAGTATAAAAAACCACATTCCTGCACAAAACTCATGTTTCAATAATGCCATCTTCCCAGAAAAATTAAAACCTGCCAAGGTTATCCCTATTTTAAAAAAGTATAACAGAAGACAGGCAACCATATACCTATATATATCTGCAACCGATATTCTCCAAAATCCTTGAAGAATATATTGTAATTATAGCCTAATTTTTCGAAACACAATTTATTTGCACCTCGTCAGATTGGATTTTGATTGTGTCACACAGAGAATATTATTACAAAACATTACAATTTTTATTATAGCAGCATTCAACTCATCCAATATTACCTGGAAAATAGAACACAATCTCTCAAAGTCAATGGTATTCTGTCTGAGATGAAAGATATTAGGAACCGGCGTCCTCAAGGGCCAATTTTATTTTAAATTTATATCAACAATTCACCCAGTACTGATACAACAACCTCGTTTTCTCTTTTTGCGGATGATACGTCACTGTCTTGTCGAGGAGACTCAATAGAGGCTATACTCAGCTTCTTTATTACAGGAAGCTGAGTATGGCAAAGG
This sequence comes from Crioceris asparagi, assembly GCA_958507055.1. NCBI lineage: Eukaryota > Metazoa > Arthropoda > Insecta > Coleoptera > Chrysomelidae > Crioceris > Crioceris asparagi. The sequence continues at coordinate 51,530,968 of OY293827.1, forward strand.
AAGCTGAGTCTGTGCCATGACTGCTGGGGCGAAAACAAATATCAAGGTCTTTTCGCTTCGCAAAATCTCAGTAACAATAGAGCACCCGGAAAAACTGAAGTTTCTTGGTCTTCAGATTCATTCAACCTTAAAGTTTGAAGCTCATATCGACAATGTATGTAAAAAACTTAGAAGAGGTGCATTTATTGTTCTTAGAAATAAAAACCGGTGTATCACATAATGTACTGCTATCTGCATATTGCATTGTAAGCGAGTAACAGGGCTAAATATTAGAGAAATGCTTACCTAGCGTCTACTAAAACGCTGACATATTATAATCTTAGTATTTAAGGACCTTGCCGTATGTGGCCAAGTCACTTATAGTTTTATACAAGTATCGTCACGCTGTCCGATCAAGTTCTAATGCTGTAAAGTCTGTTTTTAAGTTATCAAATAAATCTTTTTAAAAAAGTAAATTTTGGTACAAGAAACATAGCTGGCGCAGTCATCCGTATAGTTTTTCCTCAACTAACAAAGTCGTGAAAACAGTGCTATTAGTTTTTCCCAGAAAATTGTGCGAAAACGTTAGACAAAGTTTTTCTCAAGTTAGTAAGTGAAAACCAGTACGAGAACCTACAACAGTTCAGAAGGAAAGCTGACAACCCAAAGCCAGCATCAACCAACAACTTCACCAACACCAACCAGCAACACCAACAAGCGAAACAACCAAACAAGAAAAGTAAGTCACCACATTCCATTTATCCCAATATATACGATTTTCCTTGCTATATTTTAGTATTACATGCGAAACAGTTATAATTATTAGGATAAACACAATATATAATTTTTTATGTCAGAAAACGACATTCGATTCGAATCAATTGAAGAAACTTTTCTTTACCATCATTGAACTTAAGTGATATCCATGCGGATATCTCCCTAAGTGATACATATTTGGATAATTCAATCAGTAATTCTAATCAAATAAATATGTCTACGGAAGTACTGATTTCAGCAGCCAAAAATTATGGCGATGTTATACCTAAATATAACGGAAATGCAGACACCCTCGAATCATTTATTTGTAGAGTAGAAAGATTTATGAACAAATATGGAAACTCAACAGATGCAACTCTGAGTGATTTTTCATTTTGCCTTGTACTTAGTAAACTCACTGACATTGCTGAACAATACATAAGTACAAGACCAGAAATTACAACGTGGACCGAACTAAAGACATCCCTTAGGACAAAGTTTGGAGATCATACTGACCGACAGACGATTGCTTATAAATTTAAATTAGTCAATATAATAATCATAATACTCAAGCACCGTTTCAAAGAACACCGGCACAGACTACTAGTTTCAGTTCCATTAATAGAAACGCCAATCTGAAAGGTTCTCCTAACCCAATTGCTAATAATAATAGGTTCAATCAATCACAGTTTAAAAACGGGCGAAACCCCCAGATACACTTAAATGAAGTAGAAGAACAACAATATCACGTTGATTTTCCAAATGCCCAAGAATTTGACTATTCAGAATATAACAATAATTTTAATGAAAATGAAATATGCGACGACGAAGAGACCGAAAATTTTCCATTAGCGGCCTCGGAACAACAATCATAGAAACCAACCATAATACTACTATATCTAGTCTACCATATTTTGAAATTAACAATCTCAAAATTTTAGTAGATTCAGGAGCAACGAATTCACTAATAAACCCCCGCATAGCTCATAAATATTTTCCGGACAGAATTCCAAACGAAAATTTCACTATCAAAACTATTATGAACCAATCAGATCATAATGAAGTTTTGATTACTGACTTTTTTGAAGTAGGGCAATTTGTTAAATTTTATATAGTAAATTTTCATCAACATTTCGATATATTATTAGGAACCGAAACGTTAGAGCAATTGCAAATGATTTTAGATTACAACACCGGTAAAATTACATTGAATAATATAGAATATGATCTGTTTAGGTACGAGCCTTCAGCACGTACTTATTTTCAAGCGGAAATTCAACCTGGTCAGAAAACCGTAATCATGCCCACAACAATTCGAAAAGGAACAGTCCTTCCTCATTCCTAAACAACAAATTGGACATTATGTTATCCCAGAAAACATTAATACTGTTTCTAATTTTGAAGTCAATGTCCCGATACAGCATCAGAGAATATCCCAGACTTAGCGTCTTTGCTTGGACAAACCGATTATAGCACAACACCTGAATCCGAAAAGCTGACGCACATTAAGTTCGATTGGTTCGATGGCGATTAAAATTGATGGAATATGATTATGAAATTGTTTACAAGAAGGGTAAACTTAATGCTAATGCAGATTTCCTATCAAGACTTGAAGCGTATCCCTTGCAACTCGATCATTCTTGTGCTACCGATAATTTATTATCTCTGTTTGCGAATCCTGGAGATATCTCTGAACGACCATTACCCAGTTTAGAAAACTTAGATGACATATTAGATATTAGCGAGAATAGTCAAGAACAAAACAAAGTAAATCTAATCTCTGATATTCAGATTAAACCACCAGACAATGAAACACCTATCTTAAATATAAATGTAGAGACACAAACTGATAACAACACTATACATACGCAAGAAGACGATGTTTCCGCTGAATTTACTATAACTGACAAACCTTTGAATTTATACAAAAGATAATTCGTTTTTAAACTTGGACACGAACCAAAGTCGAAGACCACTAAGATATTCAATAGAAAACGATTAGAAGTAGAAATAACCAGAAATAATTATGAGAATGAAATTTTAAATATATTAAAAGAATATGCCTACCTGAATGTGATAAATGCTATCCATTCGCAGATCAAGGAATGTATGAAGAAATAGCGACTATTATAACAACTAACTTTAATGATAATTTGAAATTTATATTTACAAGAAAAATTTTAAAAGACATTACAAATAGAGAACAACAGACTGAAGTATTAAATAAGTTACATAATACCACTCATAGAGTTATACGAGAATTACAGCAAGAAATTGAAAGAATATATTATTGGCCAAATATTATGAAAGATTGTCAACTTCATGTAAACAATTGTTTAATTTGCCAGCAGACAAAGTATGAGAGAAATCCTGTAAAGTATAAATTAGAGACAACATTTACACCTAAATTTGAGATTATATACATGGATATATATATATATATATAAGTATTTAACATGCATAGATAATTTTTCCAAATTTCTCATGTATGAAGAACTAAATTCCACCAATATGGTTGAAATTATACAGAAATTCGTAAAGATCTTTTCACGATACAAACTTCCCAAAATACTCGTAACGGACGGACAATTTAACACAGAATTATTTAAAAAACTGTTAAACTCATATAACGTCGAACATCATATAACAACCGCTTTACACCCAAATTCAAATAGTCCTATAGAAATAGTACATAGTACAATTATTGAAATAATGAGATCGTTAACACTTCAGAATCAGAGAGCTTTATCTCATAATTTGATTGAAACGCAATTATTATTTACAATCGAAGTATATATAGTACAAGTCACTTTAGACCCACTGAGTTATTATTCGGACACATCGATAACAGAGACATTCTCGAAATTACTTCTAAAAATCAATATAACGCATATATATATGATTTAAGGTCCAGAATTAACACTTTGTACAATCATGTCCATGAAAAAACCAAAGACTTGAAAGACAAATATATAGAAAAACAAAATGTCAATAGAATCGATCCACCACCCATAAATACATTAGACGCTTACGTTTCCACGTTACCTAGAAATAAAACCACACCTCTCTACAAAGCCGTAAATGTAAAAAAGGACTTAGGAACAAAGATCTAAGAAACCACTAAGGGACATACATACCACAAACAAGAACTTAAACCTACTCGTAAATACCAACAAACAAATATTCCGTTTGTTTCAGATGGAGTTACTACGAATAACCTACCTACTAATAGTAATAGAGTATGACATAACAGGAGTACCTAAAATAGAAGACAAATCCTTAGAGAATAATCCCGGTATTTTACCATTTAAATTAGGACCTACTAGGATACAATATTCCCATCATACATTTTTACACAACTACCCCACCAAGATTCTTGGACAAAAAATGCTAGAATTAGAGAAACTTATAACAGATTTCTATAATAAATCCCACAATAAGCTTATCATGGCCCAAAAGATAGAATATGAATATATAAGAAATAGAGCAAATCAACTAAAATCACAATTAACTATGATCCACCCCGACATTCTAGAAGATAAGAAAAGAACACCACGTGGAATAATCAATGCACTGGGATCATTATTTAAATTTATATCCGGCAACTTAGACGCATCTGATGCCGAAAGATATGATAAAACATTGACAGACTTGAAAGTAAATCAAGATAATTTGGTAAAACACTACAACGAACAACTATCCTTAAACCACCGTTTAATTAAGAATTACAAAGAAACAATTAGAAATATATCTAATAACTTCAATAGAATTGAAGAATACATTTCAATGGTTAAAGGGGACGAACCAGTATCTACTGATACCTTAACTTTGAATAAAATTAGTCTATTAGATCTTTCTCAAATAATAGAAAGACTATTAACAGCTATAAGTTTTGCTTCGCTGAAATCTTTACACCTTTCAATAATCGAGGAAAAATCCTTGAGAATAATGAAGAATCAATTATCTCAATATCATGGTACAGATTTTTATTATACTAAAGATAATATTTTATTTACGCAAACTATTCACGTAGAATACTATATAACTGAAGAGCATGTAGTATTTTTATTGCATATCCCTTTACTAGACCCTAAAACCTATAACCTGTATCATCTCTATTCATTCCCCACCAATGAATCTACCACAATTATTCCCCAACCTCGTATGTGGCAATGACCGAAGATAAAATCTACTACCTCAATGATAAGAGCCAGGAATTGCAAGAAGAATACTTCTGTAAAGTTTCTGATATCGAAAGAAATTACCAGCATGACACCTGCATCCAGAACCTACTCCAAGTCAGAGAAGACCTACAATGTATCCATGTTCCAGTCGAGATCAACGAGACCCTCGTAGAAACCATAAGCAACGAGAAATACCTACTCATCGCACCTACAGAAACTTTAGTGCATGAAAAATGTGATAGTGAAGAAGTGCATAGAGTCAAAGGTACTTTTCTAATAAACGTGCCTTTCACCTGTAAATTTATCACTAAAGACTTCGAATTTGCAAATCTAGAAGGTTGTGTGCATGAAGAACCTGTTTATCTCCCACATATACCAAGTGAAGTTTTGAAATTTAAACCAATTCAATTAAATTTGAAATCATTCAATCTAGACCAACTTTCTAAATTAACTTTTGAACAAGACAGTTTTGAACCAGTGTCTTTCACTGCGAATGAAACCATGTGAACTCATTTCAATTTGCCCATTTATATTTTTATAATTTTTACTATCATTGTTTCTACATTATTCTATTATAGAACAAACATGTACAACCTAGTTACAAAAAATAAACCTAATGTAAAGGAGGCATTTCCTACACCGTAACTTTTCATTTCATTACATTACTTTTACAACTTGTAACGTCAACTTTGTAAACCCCAAAGTTTCCTCTTATTGGCGGAGGAGTAACAGGGCTAAATATTATATATATACTCCTGTCCATGATACACACAACACGTCGTAGACGTCTCGCTGTACAAAAAATTCGGTAAAAAAATCGCTGAAAATTTATGAAATTATACAGTCAAAACCGCGTAGTGCCAAGGACCATAACTGTGAAAACTGCATCGGAATTGGTGCAACAGTTCAAAAGTTAGTGCACAAATTCCATAACACGGATTAAATTTATATCCAAATAGAGTGCACGTGTGCATTACATCTAAGACTATAAATGCAAAGTGCGACAAGTGCCCCTCTTCGATTTTGGGCAACAAAACAAGTGAGTTTTTCTTGACCATTTCCTAATTCTACTGGGCATACCTCTCTCAAAAAAGCCGAAAACAGCTCCAGAATGCGAATTGGAATCCAAAAAATCCAATTTAAATTCCTGTAAATAGTCAATTTCCAATAACAACACAACAACATAAGATCATCTGTTTCATTCATTATTATTAACCAACATCTGCATCAGCTGATTTCTGCTGGAACATTTGGAAGAATATAGCCAGGGAGCTATAGTGCTTTTATGGGAAGATTGCTGCAGCTGAGAGTGTCTGTGTTGATAAGCCAAAAAATTTATGCAAATACTGCAAGAAAAATACGATAAGTGGTCTATCGTGTTTAAAATGTGACTCAGTGTACCACAAAGCGTGTGCAATAAGATCCAATACTTGCTGTGAGGTGACTATCAAAGAGAAATATCTTGCTGACGCGAATATGACAGATGATTTGTTCGTGACTGAAGATTATTCTCTGATGAAACAAATCATAGCCGACAAGTGCACCATTATTGAGGACAAGGTAACTCTAATAACATTATTAAATGAGAAAATAAGTTTTCTAGAAGAAAAGTTACATAACTACGAAAATAATACCATATCTATTCCAAACAAACAAGGGGCAGGACCAGCAAAAACATTCGAATCCACTGAAAAAGCAGTGTGTTCAAAAAAAGAGACTGAACAAAAAACTAAGAATACAACCAAGCCAACAAAAAACAGTGTGAGCAAGCCCTCCCCAAAAAATGAATTCGTCTAAATACCTCCAATGGAATGTCTAAACAGTCACAATATACAAGGTTGTCCGCTTTTAAACCCAAAACAAATGGCAAGTGAAATTCTGACAGTGCAAACAGTGCAGAAATGTAACGAAATCATCAATTTAGAAAGTGATATTAGAAACGGTGCAGGTGCAACTTCCAACCAGCTAGTATCAAGTCTTAATGGAAATGACAATTCAAACTGGCAAACGGTCCAACGGAAAACATCTTTCAAGCGCAAGCTTGGTCAGTCGGAAGAAGAAATTCAAAGGGGCAAAACGCAGAGTTTGGATGTATATTTATAGAGTAGACGAAGATGTTACCGAAGAAGATATCAAATCATTCCTGAAGATAAAAACAGATGACAAGAAAGAACCCTTCCTGGTGAAATATCTCAAAAACGAAATTAATCTGAAATCTTTCATGGTAGCTGCCGATTACAAATTCAAAGAAAATTTCTACACCCCGTCTTTCTGGCCAAAAGGGGTTGGATATAGGAGATTCAATTTCAAAAAAGATGACATCATTAGAAACGACAATCAACCAAATTCTTTTTTAGGCCCACACAAACTCCGACAAGTTCCTACATAAAAAAATCCAATCTTAATAATGTGCACCCAAGAGACTTGAGAGGTAATGATTCTTTGAGTATATTTCACATAAATACACAATGCCTATCAAATAAATTACTGAAAATTGATTCATTTCTAATAGATTACGATTTCGATATCCTTTGTGTCTCTGAACACTGGCAATCGGAAAATAATCTGAAAACTATCAATATTCCCGGCTACATATTAGCTAGTCAATTTTGTAGAAAACAACGTGCGCATGGTGGTGTCGCAATTTATCTAAAACAATTAATACAAGCTAAATCCTTAGATGTTACTGCATATTGCGAAGAGCGACATGCTGAATTTTGTGGTATCGAATTAGTAGATTCAAAATTATTTATCATAATCCTATACAGACCCAGTGGCTCAATTGTTGATATTTTCATGAAAAATTTAGAGTTGTTGTTAGACAGATTTGTTCATCTTGACAGCAAAATCATATTACTAGGCGATTTTAATATCGACTTCAAAATTAACTCATTACCTACAAATGAGTTATTATGTCTTGTAAATTCGTATGGATTAGCACTTACAATTGAAGAATATACTAGAATTTCCATTCAAAAATCGAGCTGTTCAGACAATATTCTCACAAATTTGAGCTCAAGCCTTTACAAATCTGGGGTCTTGGAAGCCTGCCTCTCAGATCATGCTGGTCAATATATAATAATTGCTGTAATACCCAATATTTCAGTCAATCACACTTACAGTAGGAATATTACAAATTCTGGATTCAAATTATTCAATGATGAATTATCTCAGATAAATTGGAGTGATATGAAATTAGATTCTGATGTTGACTTTGCAGCTTCCTTTTTGATTTCATGTTTTCATGGGCTAATAGAGAAAATATTTCCAATAAAAAAGAACAAATTTAATAAAAACAGACAGCTGGTGCCTTGGTTCAACAACGATCTGAGATCACAAAGAAACACACTGATGAGTTTAAAAACTGTATGTGATTCCACCAAAAACCCACGAGACATCAACATATTTAAGTGTTACAAAAAACACTATGAAACACAGTTAATTTTAACTAAAAAACAGCTTATGATAAGTATCTTTCAGTTGCTGAAAATAAATCGAAAGCAAGCTGGCGCTTGATAAATTTTGAAAGGAACAATTCTAAGTGTAAATGCGACACTTCAACGGACAAACTATCGTCCGAGGATTTCGTTAATTTTTTTTCAAACGTGGCCGAAGATATAATCAAATCTTTACCACATGTACCCACCACAACATTCCAGAATTACAAAAATTTTCCCGCTCCATCTTCCTCATTTTTCATGCGGCCAGTAACAATTTCTGATGTCAGAGAAGCTATCTTATCTCTGAAAAACTCAAGATGCCTAGATATCCATGAACTTAGTAGCAGAATCTTAAAAGGTACTATTGACACAATTGCAGAGCCCCTAACAAACCTAATAAATCAAATTTTCGAAACTGGTAAATTTCCAGACATTCTCAAATACTCCAAAATCATTCCTTTTTTCAAAAAAGGGGATAGGGATAAAACAGACAATTATAGACCCATTTCTATCATCTGTATTTTTTCGAAACTGATTGAAATTATCTTAAAGCAAAGATTATCGAAGTACTTCGAAGACAGCAAGTTTTTTTGTAATGAACAATTTGGCTTTCGAAAAAATCACTCAACAACTAGTGCAACAATGAGGGTGGTTGAGCAAATAGTTGCGGGTCTTGAACAGGGAAATCATGTGGGTATTACTCTCTGCGATTTATCTAAAGCTTTTGATTGTGTTTCCCATGAAATCCTTCTTGAGAAACTCAGCTACTACGGAATCAGAGGTATCACTCTCACACTTATTGAATCCTATTTGACAAATCGTTTCCAAGCTGTATTTTTCAATAACGAATTGTCCAGTTTTAGAGACGTTAAATTTGGTGTCCCACAGGGTTCGGTCCTGGGCCCACTGTTGTTTGTAATTTATATTAATGATCTTCCTTCCTTCTTGGCCCCAAACGAAAGTGTTCTATATGCAGATGACACTACTCTAATTTATTCTCATGAGGAATATAATTCCCTAGAAACCGTATCGGAAGAAATTGAAGAGAAAGCTGAACAGTGGTTCATAGCTAACAAGCTGAATTTAAACAACAATAAATCACAAAACTTGATAATCTCTACCAGGAAACCCATCCCAGAGGATAAAAATTTGAAGCTACTAGGATTCATTTTGGACGATAAGCTAAACTGGACCGAGCACATCAGGCAACTAAATTTGAAACTGTCGCCCTCTCTTTTCTGTATTCGACAACTCAGATATTGCACAAATATAAACACCCTGAGATCAGTTTATTTTTCTATATTCCATTCTCATCTTAATTATGGAATTGTAGTTTGGGTAAACTCATCAGCAGTTTCTAGCGTTTTCCGACAACAAAAAAAGCTATTAGAATTCTGTGCAATGCAAAATATAGAGAAACCTGCCGACCACTGTTTAAAAATTTAAAAATCATGACTCTTCCTTCCATTTACATTTGGAATACTTTGGTCGAAATTCACAAAAGAATTCCCACATTAATAGCACAATCAGACATTCACCAACACAACACCAGAGGTGCAGATAATATAAGAGGACCTAGACATAGGCTCAGTAAATCATTAAATAATTCACTGAATCTGAACCTCTACAACATTCTTCCAGGGGAAGTTAGAAAATTAGGAACATTTGCTTTCAACAAAACAATAAAATTATTTTTGCTCGATAATCCCTTCTACTCTCTTGAGGAATATGTTATATGTGTAAAGCAAGGTGTAACTATGCTCAGGGAATCATGACTTGTCAATAACTTCTAAATTATTTTAAATAATTCTTGTATGTGATGTCCATTATGTCTGGAATAACATATTAATGTATTACTCTATTCTATTCATTTTATTTTATTTATTTATTTACATATATTCTAACAAAAACTTTTTTAATACTTGTGAACTACAATTTTACTAATTTTACTATTTTTGTAACCTGACCTGTCATAAATGTATTTTGTGTACATAGCATGATTAATAAAGTATCTATCTATCTATTAGAGAAATGCTTACCTAGCGTCTACTAAAACGCTGACATATTATAATCTTAGTATTTAAGGACCTCGCCGTATGTGGCCAAGTTACTTATAGTCTTATACAAGTATCGGCGTCACACTGTCCGATCAAGTTCTAATTCTGTAAAGTCTGTTTTTAAGTTATCAAATAAATCTTTTTAAGAAAGTAAATTTTGGTACAAAAACCTAACTCACGGTATGCTTTTTGCTGAACTAAAGTTAAGTTGACAAACCTGACTCGTGCGTTGTTGCCATACTTCATACTGCTCATAAATGGGCATAGTTTGCATATATGTATGTGTATCATTTTATATTTAATTAATATTGGAGTACTACAAAAAGCAAATATATTGAGTTTGCATGTGTGGGTTTGTAGGTGCCGTTTGGGCTCTTATACTATTCAAGATATCCCAACCCAATTTTGCACAGATGTTTATCATACCTCAGTCAAATTCCTGTAAAATTTTAGTACCCGTAGGACTCTTTGTGGTGGGTTCTGTACCTGTAAGTCTATTGTATATAACACTTTGGCTGGATTTTGATGGTCTTTTTACCAAGTATGTAAGTAGAATGATATTAGAATATAAAGTGGTAGCGGCTGTAAGTGTGACTTGGGCCTCCTGTTCTGTTCTCTCTTGGTGTCTGTGAATGGATTTGGGTTGGGTGTTCGGATTTGTTCTACATGCGAGTAGGACTCTGGTGCAGAAGGGTTCCAAACTAAAGACTTTATGGGTTCGTACCACAACCTAACAAAGCATATGCCCGAAATTCCTGGTAAAACAGCTAGTAATAATAATAAAACATAAATGGGAAACGTTATTCACAGGGTATTAGGTAGGTACAATGAGTCTTCCTGTATAGAAGTCCTATACAACTGATTTTAGGGAAGTCATTCCATTGATAAATAAGCCGAAATGTTCTTCTAAAAATACATTTACTTCACTCTCCTTAGGACTTAAAACACATTTTGTGGTCATAAAAATATTTCAATAACTTTTCCCAGTACAAGCGTCCGTGTTTGTTTCATATGTTTTAAATTTGTTATTGTCTGGGAACATACTCATTATTAGAATTTATAGTTATGCCATCGTTGATGGTCTGTACCGCCTCATCCGGTAATCGTTCATCTAGAATTTAATCTATTTGAATGTTTTCGGAAATGGGAGCTAAATCAATGTTTATATTATTTAAGTCTAAGCCCTTATATTTTTCTAATCCTCCTTGAGATGCAAGAAGCAACAATTTGAATAGTTTTGCTGTCTGGTAGGAATTATCGGAAAGTCTATAAAGATTACAATGTGTCTGAAGGGCCCCATGAATCTAGATAGTTGTTCTAAGTCACACTGTGAAAAATGAAATAACTGAGTTAAAGTTGCCAAATGTTTGCGTAATCTAGTAGCGCTTATGGATTTTGCATTTTCAATACACTCTTACCAGCATATTTATACTAAACTTTGGCACCGTCTATAAAATTATTGCCTGTTGTATGAAATATTTAGTCATTATTATTATTATTCATAAAATTGACCCTTATTACAGGGTGATTTCTTTAACGTATCCATTAGAAGATTTTCACTTATAAATCGAGTCAAAAATATAAAAGTTTGATCCTGACTATAATCAATAATATTTACAAGATGATGAAACTGCCGGTTACACCGGAAATTATACTAAATTTGTTTTTTTTTTCAAATGGAACCCCTGTTTTTTATTAGATATTTGAATTCCAGGCATTTATTTTAGTATGAAAAGCCCCAGTTGTTATAACTTCTCATGACAGATGTCTATTCAAACATTCATATCTCTCTTATTGTCAACAGGAAAAGCAAAAAGTTGTTTTTGATCGGTAGCCCAATGTTGGGATCTTCTTCAGAAGGCCCATCATTTTGGAAATTGTCTAACTAACCATACCAAAAAAAAATAAATACGCCAATGACAAAAGTTGAAAAAACAAAACTTTTCTTAATAACACATACCTATTTTTCAATCGTCACTGGAAAAAAATGAATTTTGGGTGAATTACACTCTATTACGTTTTTTTTCAAATCATAAATACGATGTTTGAGATTTTTTACAATTTTCTATGCGAATGTCTTTTTTACGAATTTCAAAAACATAAAACTATCGCTGTTACTGATACCACGTTTTAGCTGTCAAAATGATAGTTTTGAAAGTTGAAGTACAAAATTCAAATGAATCAGTATTTGTTTCAAGATAGGAGGTGGGGAAATAGAGGTCCGCGACTATCGCCCCCACGTTCGCCGGATTTGACACCACTTGATTTCTACTTGTGGGGGAGAATCAGGGAAGAGCTGTATAAAACAGAACCTAGATCTCTATAGGATTTAACAGAGAAGATGAAATAAGAAAAGCCACAAATTAGGCTGTCCAGGAACGTTTTGTTGAATGCTGAAACCAAAAGGGTGGATACACAGAGCAAGTTTTGTTTTTGTAATTTGTTTTTCAAGTTCTTACGTATCATGAATGAATGATTTGTAGGTAAGATAATAAACGGGCCCTTAATGCTAAACTCGATGCTAAATATTATTTTGTTCAACTTATGTTGTTATTATTTCAATCCTAATGTTGAGTGGATTTTTGTTTCAGTAAGAATAAACCTTGGCTTAAGAATGAAAATGTATTCCTATTCATTGGAGGTAGATACCTAACTCAAAATATTTGGCAATAAATTCACGACAGGTTTTTTCCACTGTTCTATCACAACATCCGTACATAGTAAACAGATTAAAAATGACACCTTTTGGATACTGATCCATTTGGGTTTTTGTAACAGAAGTTTACTTCAACTTTCAAAACTATAAATTTGATAGCTAAAACCTGGTGTCAGTAACAGCGATTATTTTTCGTCCAAGGTCACTTAGTCATTCGTAGAAAAGGCGTTCACGATAGAAAATTTATAAAAATCTCGAATATCTTTTTATTACCTGAAAAAAACATAAGAGCGTGTAATAAACATTCCCCTAAAATTAAATTTTCTACTTAATGACGATAGAGGAATAGGTAGGTATGTGCTGTTATGAAATTTAGAGTTTCTTAACTTTTGTCATTGACGTCTTTAATACTATAACATTTAACCCGGTGCTAAACGTTGTGGGATGAGTTCACTTGCGTAATACTCAAAAGTTCGCGAATTGCTTCCAATGGTTTATTTTTAACACTCTGTACACGACCGTCTGTTGTAGTACAGCAGTAACAACTCGTCACTTTGACTATCGCGTTTCAACTACTATCGGCTTATGTCTCCAATTGAAGGATACAATAAAACTGACTGTTATAAAATGACTGAGACCCGTGATCGACACGGCTCATCTGGAGCTTGACATGCCATTCATCGAGAATATTCTATGATTATCTAGACTCACATAATAATGTTCTAGAGGCTTTTTAAACTAACATTACAGTGACAAACTGTACCTCACATATAGTTTCTGGAAGGATCGAGAATAATTCTACTAATTCTAGAACTAATTGAAGAACTACACCACCGACAACTATAGTAAACAAGGTAGTAGAAATAAATAGAGATTAAACAAATAATAACCGTAACTACATGACTACCTATCGACGTTAGAATATTTTTTGGAGTGTTAAACAAGACGATTTTCAGAATGATGGGCATACGGAAGGAAATTTCAAAATTGGGTTACCGATCAAAAACAACTTTTTGTTAGTTAGTAAGTTATTAGAATTTCCGGTGTAACCGGATATGCCACCACCTTGTAAATATTTTCACTAAATTGGGCAACGTTGATTATAGCCAAGTTCAAATTTTCATATTTCTATCTCAATTTATAAGTAAAAATCTTCTAATGGGCACGTTAACACAATCAGCCTGTATATAAAGAAACCAATCAATTGTGTAAGGGAATGTCAAAACTCAAAAGCAATATTTTCTCAATTTCTTTGAATGAAATACATTTTAGTTACATTTTTCTTAGATAATCCCTATACCCGAAGTAACTAGTTTCGGAGATCTAAAATCTTCTCAAAATCTTAGGAATCCCTACCGTTATTTGTAGTTCGTGTGAATGAAAATGAAACATAATTAGAAATTATAATAAAAGAACTATTAATAATCAATAAAACGTTTTTTACAACTATCCAATATCAATTCTTCTATTTCTAGCAATGCAAGGTAATATTATGTCAACTAAATAATTAATAATTAATAATTAATTGAATTTGTGCAGTTGCAATTAGATTGATAACTTATGGCACCAACTTCACAAGTACCGGCACCAATAGAATTAATATTATTTTATACTTTTCAGTGCACCAACTAATAACGTCGGTCGATTGTTTTGTAAAAAAGATTTATTTCACACTTTTCAGTGTAACATTAGTCACGAAAATCGTTGAACGATTACTATACCAATGAAGATGGCTTATCGTATTATCCATGTATATTCTTTGCTTGCAGTTGTTATTATTAAGATCTCAAAACATCAAAATATATGGAAATACGTGTAAGTATTTTAGATGTTACCATTTTACCACCGCACTCGAAAACGGTAATTCTAAGGAAAAATGTTATAAATGTTGATATAAATAATTATGTCTTTCATGAAGTACCCACAGATTTTCAATTTTCGAAAGAAATCGCCCTCTCCACATAGCAAAAATACAAATACCTATTTGTGAATTTAACTGCCTCTATCACGAAAACCGGAACTAAAAAATGTTCAATTTAAACGTTTCCGAACATTGTCCTATCTTTAATTACACCGCCTCAGATTTTCGATTTTCGAGAAAATTCGGCTTCTCCATCCCCTTCGGGGGTGGTTTTCAGAGGGAAGGAGATTTCGGATTTGCGTTTTTATGAATATGAGACCATTTCTCAAGTCTCCTCTTTTAAATGTATCAGAAATCATCAAAATCAGTAGGATTACTATTTAAAACTCGCGTTCAAACAAAAAAAAGCGGACAGTCGAATTGTATACCTCCTCCGTTTGGGGTTCGTCGGTCAAAAATACAGTTAACTGAAAATCTACTCAGAGTTTTTGATATTATTCAAAATGCAAGATACTGATAGTAATAGTATGCTATTTTTTCCACAACCTCCTGAATATGACTCTTGTTCGAGCAATTTCAACAATAATATTAAAATTAGCTATTTTATTTTATCAAGTATTCAGTTGATATAGCAGTGACTTGGATTCCTATTGATAATGAAAATGGATATAAGGTAGTTAGAACTGATTTTTAAATGATTTTTAATAGTTTTATATTCTTTTTTCCAATATAATATCTTATTTTCATTTAAACAACCTAAAGGTTGTAACAACATTTTAAGAAATATATATGATATATAGGGTGTTCCATTTAAAAATATTGAAAAAATATGTCATTTGAGCTTTGACATATGCTGTACATAATTTACGCAATAATGTGAAAATGAGTCATTATTACAATACTAAATAAATAATAATAATAATTATATTGATGTTTTACCTTGTTAGAGAAGATTCTTTGAATTGAAGGTGGACACACTTAAAACTCACCCTGTATATAATTATATTACACGGAAAATGTTGATAAAAAAGTATTCTTTGGTTCATATTTTCTAGCTAATGAATAGTTTCTTATACAAAATCTGGTATGACCATTCATTTCTCTTGAGTACGTCAAGATGAACAAGAATGGTGACATTTAATTTTAACATTGAAGGAACGGTTTAGCCAGAATATGAGAAAATATTTATAAAATTTGACAATTCATAGTATTCAAGTTTGAGAGTAAATATAATAGCAAATCAAATTTTCTAGAATTATTTAGTTTCCATAAAAAAGTTATAAGTATAAAGATCGATTTCGATTCAATCTATCGATTCAAGAAAATATAATTCTTATAATTAGATATTATCAAATTTGTTCCAGTTGCTCTTATATATATCGAATACAATTTTCCTGAAGTACCTATCTGTTAGTTGAATTTCAATTGCGTTTAAATAGAGTTTAGTGTGTAATGAAGTTGTATCTCGAATAAAATGTATCTTTTATTTATTTTTGAGATGTTTATATAAATGCAACAAACAGACATACATATATTATGATCAGTGCCATAAATTTAACAATTTTTTAGTAAACAACGCAACTGGACATTTTCAAAAAAATAGTATTAGATACCTTAATGTATCATTTTTATTTAGATATTCTTACCTTTGCTAGTATTATTTAAAGAAAGAATATAAGTGCATTGATATAGTGCTGTAGGAACAGAATCAGAGCGTTGCCAAATCTGGACGGCTCAGGTTTGATGGTAAAGTAGGGTTCAAAATATACCGTTGATTTTTTGGCTGCAATAAATCCTTAATGATGACTTAGGTCATAAAAGCTCATAAATGTCCATCCCTTTCAGACAGTGCTGGCCCCTAATATTTTACCTGAGACATGAATTATACCAGTTGTTAAGATAATTATTTTCCAATTCATTTTGGGGAAAATGTTTAAAATTACCTTTGATAAGGATTTTTGACGTATGTAAGTGCTGTGTAGGTATATTAACATGAATAAATAATTTTGAAATGAGAGAATATGTATACACATAAAAACAAAATCCACACCTGCGCCTATTCATTGTAGTTTGAAGATGTTGGGAGCAACACAATAGGGTTCAATCAAGTAGTTAATTTATGGCAGTAAAAGCCAACGTTATATTTTGAACATTACTATACAAACATAGATTTACATATATACATTTGTATACGTGACTGGCTACCACAGAGCCACGGTAGGCTTTTTGCTGAACTAAAAGTTAGATATTTCATACAAACCTGAGCCAAATTTTCGAGGGAATAATTGGCGCGTAAAAATTTTTCGGTTATAGTATCAAATGACAGGAGCGAACGTTTCGTGTTGGATACGACTGGGTACCACTGGAAACTGACGCCAACAGTTTTTTGTAAGATACGAGTCTTCTAAAAGGCAAAAACAATCCTGATCCACGTTTTTGTTGCTCTGGCTCAGGACTGCATGTATGATTTGCTATATATATATATATATATATATATATATATATATATATATATATATATATATATATATATATATAATTATAAAGAGAACTATAATTCAGCATTACTGAGATAGATATAATATCAAAATGAGAATGCTATTCACCTTTCGTCGGATACAGCTTCCACTTATGTGGCGCTGGCGAAAGCAAATAAACTTGAAATCACGTGATCCGCTTCTAGTGGATGACTGTATCCGATGAAATTAAAGCATAAAGGTGAATAGCATTCTCATTTTGATATTATATCTATCTCAGTAATATTGAATTATAGTTCTCTTTATAATTATTATATACTTTACGTTAAACGTAATTAGCTATCAATACCTAGGTGGTGCGAATTGCGTCCCACTTAGAGATAGTTGTCATGCACCTATGACATCTTTCAGTTGCTTTTGTTTCGTCGGATACCTTCCACTTATCTGGCGCAGGTAACCTATTTTTATCAACAATGGAGGTCTGAAAAATATGGGGGAAGGGATGACCAAAGTGTTATAGAAAGAATAAAGACCTACAAAAACAAGACATCCTGTTGTGTCTTAACAAAAATCAATTGATAGTTGTTCTGATAACCGCAGTTATGAAAAGGGTTTTTAAAGCAGGTCATGCAGATGAAATGATCTTTATCGACACCAGTGGTTCTTGTGATCAAAACAGAACCTCTGTGACTTTTATTTTTGCAGCAGCGAAAATTGGAGCCTTACCAATAACTGTCACACTTCATAAAAATAAATCAAAAAATGATTATTTATACGCTTTAAAAATTGTAAAGCAAAACTTAGAAGCCACTTGTGATAAATTATTTGAGCCACAAGTGATTATGACCGACGATGATTCTGCAGAAAGGAATGCACTTAGAGTAGTATTTCCAAAAGCTCGTTTGTTACTTTGTATCTTTCACGTAACACAAGCCTTGTAGCGCTGGCTATGGGACTGTAATAACAATATTCAGAAAGATGACCGAAATACCTCAATGACGTTATTTCGCCATATTTTATTTGCTAAAACTACTTCAGAGGCAGACAACTTTATGTTTCAGTTGCTGAATGATCAAACATTAAGCAAGTATAATAACGCCAAAGCTCATTTAGAACATATTTGGAGCCGTCGAGAAGAATGGTGTTTACCTTTCCGTAGTGACGTTTTGCACAGGGGTCATAATACAAATAATTACTGTGAATCTTCCATCAGAATTTTCAAGGACATTATATTGCAGAGATGTAAAGCATTTAATATCTGTGCTCTTATTGATTTCATCACAAAGATTTTCGAGAACTATCTCGAAAATAGACTTCTAAAATTTGTTAACATAAAAGGACGAAATTTAACTTTAGTGTGTAATAACTTTTCTACAATCATAAGAAATATTGAAGAAATAATACAGATTAATGATTCCATTTATCGTGATCGTGTGAAACACAAATGTGACTATTTCGAAGTAGATATTGAAACTGAATGTTGTACCTGTTATTTTGGCCAAGGAGGAAAATATTGTAAGCATTTATGTGCCGTCGAACAAAAATACGGACTTTCGTTAAATAATTCCTTGCTTTTAACTAAAAGAGATCGACAAGATTTTGCTAAAATTGCCTTAGGTGAAATGTATGTTTTATGTATGTTTTATGAAGACATAAATACAAACAATAATGATCATCCTGAAGGAAGCAGTGAAACATCTTGCCCAGAAAATAACATTACCGTCCATGAGCCAAATCAATCTGAATCTCTTAATTGTGCATTCGATTTCGCAATTACCGATACACTAACTGAAGATTACAAGGCAACTATTGATAGAATGCAAGCCGAATTTGCAAGGATTTCAGATATAATAAAACATGATCAATGTCCTTCGAATATGACGGTGATAAAAAAGTTTGTGACTACATTGGAAAAAATACAGACTTCGCCACAAATTATTTCCATGTTTTCCCACACAACTCGATTTGCCAGGAACGGAAAAATGCATGTACAACCAACAGCTGTAGCTCGAAGAAAAGATAGAGGACAAGGTAATAATCGCATACAAGCTGGAAGACCAACCAAATTTGAGGAAAAGAAGAAAAAAAGAATCCTCACAAAAAAACATTAACTAAATAATGTTTAATAACATTAAAAAAGGATAATTTTTTTGTTATAGTTACTTAGTTTTTGTAACGAAATAATAATAATTATATATATATTATTTTTTTTTGCAATTTTTTACCAAAATGTAAGTTAAGTTTTAAAATTGATAAATCTATGTAAATATCAGGTTAGTTTTTCTTTCCCAGGGAATATAAATACTAAAGAGGTAAAATAATGGGGCTATTCCGCATATTTTGAAGACACATCTCATAAGATATCAATTTCCCTTGCCCTTAAATATAAATATAATAAAATAAACAATAGGATAGGTATATAAATAATTTTAATATTGTTGAATATTCTAGGGCAAGAGAAATCTCCTTCTTAAATGCGACATACTTAAATGACAGAAACAATGTAGGGCATTTACTCACTATTGAAAATTAAATTCGTCGCGATCACGACGAGCGTTGACAATAACTGACTGAAATGGGTAAGATTTTCTAATAATATGAAACTTGCAGATTCTATACCAATATGGTACATTTTTGCACTATAATAGATTAGAATATGTAAGGAATATTCTGCAAACAAATACTACTCGATTTCAGTTACCGTCGTGACTGAATTGTTATAGGATATGTAAATACGCGTCTCCTTCGAATTTATCCATCTTCTGAAGCAGACTGTTTCTATATTTGATATATATTCATTCAATTATATGTTTATGTGATGGTTTGCTATCACACAACTCTGTTTCTAACATAAGCTTACATTATGTTATTCACTTGGCGCCCTTTCATAAAATAATCATGACTGCGCCCAGTATATAAGCCAAGACTTCAATTTTTCGATTTCCTGGCGTCCATCTTGTATGTTCTTATTTTATTTGCCGACTTCCAAGCGCTCGGCGATGTTGCCATATTAATTTACTTTATAATTTATATTAGTGAAGTCCAAAATATATGCAATTTCTGCATCTGAAGAGCTAATAAATTGAACAGTGGGTAAGGGTGGCATGTTTCCGTTGTCTCTGCAGCCAGCGCAATTGATCGCTCTCACCTGCTAGGAATTTTCGAAAATTATATATTTCATCGGAGTTCTCGGTAGATAGTTCTAGAGTACCTACTTTCCATGAATTTGAAATAGTTCTTTTGAGTTACGAGAAAAAAAATTAAAATACTGAAATTGGGGTAGCCAACCACTTTGGCAAAAATTAAATATTTCATCGAAGTTCCTGGTAGACAGGGAATTGTTCTGGAGTACTTTGTAAAAAAATAATAGTTTTAAGGGATTTCGTGAAGAAAACTGAAAATACCAAAATGATATTGGAAAAATAAAAAATGTGGAACAGTTCTGTTCAGAGTTCTCTTTAGTATTCTAAGAGTTCTATCGAAAATACTAATCATTTTTCTGTAGATTTAGTAATTAATAGGATATTCAAAAAAAACTAAATTGTTGAAAAACAAAAGAAAATCCCACAATAGTGTTGTTTGCAGTTCTAAATAAAACTCTAAGAGTTCTATCGAAAATACTGATACCATTTTTCAGTAGAATTAGTAATTTATAAGATATAAAAAAAAACTTGAACTTTAATTTTTCTTCTTTCATTATTCAAAAAAATTTGAAAAAATAGAAAAATTTGAACAGTTCCGCTCGAAGTTCTCGTTAGTATTGCAAGAGCTTTATCAAAAATTCTTATAACATATTCTGTAGATTTAGTAATTCATAAAATATTCGAAAAAAACTAAATTGCTGAAAAACAAAATAAAATCCCACAATAGTATTGTTTGCAGTTCTAAATAAAACTCTAAGAGTTCTATCGAAAATACTTATCATTTTTCTGTAGATTTAGTAATTCATAGGATATTCGAAGAAAACTAAATTGTTAAAAAACGAAAGAAAATCCCACAATAGTATTGTTTGCAGTTCTAAATAAAACTCTAAGAGTTCTATCGAAAATACTGATACCATTTTTCAGTAGAATTAGTAATTTATAAGATAAAAAAAAAACTTAAACATTAATTTTTCTTCTTTCATTATTCAAAGAAATTTGAAAAAATGGAAAACTTTAAACAGTTCTCCTCGAAGTTCTCGTTAGTATTGCAAGAGCTTTATCAAAAATTCTTATAACATATTCTGTAGATTTAGTAATTCATAAAATATTGAAAAAAAACTAAATTGCTGAAAAACAAAATAAAATCCCACATTAGTGCTGTTTGCAGTTCTAAATAAAACTCTAAGAGTTCTATCGAAAATACTGATACCATTTTTCAGTAGAATTAGTAATTTATAAGATAATAAAAAAAACTTGAACATTAATTTTTCTTCTTTCATTATTCAAAGAAATTTGAAAAAATTGAAAAATTTCAACAGTTCTGCTCGAAGTTCTCGTTAGTATTGCAAGAGGTTTATCAAAAATTCTTATAACATATTCTGTAGATTTAGTAATTCATAAAATATTCGAAAAAAACTAAATTGCTGAAAAACAAAATTAAATCCCACAATAGTGCTGTTTGCAGTTCTAAATAAAACTCTAAGAGTTCTATCGAAACTACTTATCATTTTTCAGTAGAATTAGTAATTCATAAGGTATTAAAAAAACTTGAATTTTAATTTTTCTTCTTTCATAAGTCAAAGAAATTTGAAGAAATAGAAAAATTGAAACAGTTCTGCTCGAAGTTCTCGTTAGTATTGCAAGAGCTTTATCAAAAATTCTTATAACATATTCTGTAGATTTAGTAATTCACAAAATATTCGAAAAAAACTAAATTGCTGAAAAACAAAATAAAATCCCACAATAGTGTTATTTGCAGTTCTAAATAAAACTCTAAGAGTTCTATCGAAAATACTGATACCATTTTTCAGTAGAATTAGTAATTTATAAGATATAAAAAATACTTGAACTTTAATTTTTCTTCTTTCATTATTCAAAGAAATTTGAAAAAATAGAAAAATTTGAACAGTTCTGCTCGAAGTTCTCGTTAGTATTGCAAGAGCTTTATCAAAAATTCTTATAACATATTCTGTAGATTTAGTAATTCATAGGATATTCGAAAAAAACTAAATTGTTGAAAAACAAAAGAAAATCCCACAATGGTGTTGTTTGCAGTTCTAAATAAAACTCTAAGAGTTCTATCGAAACTACTTATCATTTTTCTGTAGATTTAGTAATTCATAGGATATTCGAAAAAAACTAAATTGTTGAAAAACAAAAGAAAATCCCATAACAGTATTGTTTGCAGTTCTAAATGAAACTCTAAGGGTTCTATCGAAAATACTGATACCATTTTTCAGTAGAATTAGTAATTCATAAGGTATTAAAAAAACTTGAATTTTAATTTTTCTTCTTTCATTATTCAAAGAAATTTAAAGAAATAGAAAAATTGAAACAGTTCTGCTCGAAGTTCTCTTTAGTATTGCAAGAGCTTTATCAATATTTTTTTTAAATACTCTGTAGATTTAGCAATTCATAAGATTATTGAAAAACAAAAAGACTCCACAATAGTTTTGTTAGCAGTTCTCGCTAGAACTATAAGAGTTCTATCGAAAACCTCAATACCATTTTTCTAAAATTTATTAATTCATAAGATATTCAAAAAAACTAAAATTTTCAATGTTTTTCTACCATTCTTCTAAAAAATGTGGAAAAATAGAAAATTTAAAACAGTTCTGTTCGAAGTTTTCGTTAAGAAAAAAGATAAATTTGTCGTCCCTAAAGCTAGTAGAGCAAAGTGAGCAGGATCCAAAATACATCTTTGGTGCTTATATAGCTAACATTTGTATTGGAAGATATTTAAAAAAAATAATTTCGGAACACAGTACATTATTAGTACTTAATTAGTTCTACAAGAACTAAAAACGATTTTCTCAAAAAAAATTATTTCTAAAGGTTGTTGTGCTAACTTTAGATCTAAAGCAAAGCAGCCATTTTTCAAAAAAATATGGAAGCAATTAATTTTGGAATGCCGCAATTAATTAGCCCTGCAAGCACTAAAAAAGTAGTTGTCAAAAACTGTTGATTTTTAAAGGTTGCTGTATCTAAAGGTAGCCAAGCAACAATTTACCAGAAAACTACAAGAGCAATTAATTTCTTTAGTTGAAAGCGGGCAAAGCAGCGATTTTCAAAAAAAAAATATATGAGCAGTTAATTTCGGAATAAAGCACTTAATTAGCACCTAATGTGCGCTACAAGCACCAAATATTTTGGATTCTGCTCACTTTGCTCTACTATCATTTATTAGACATTATGCATATATTTTCACATAAAGAATACTTATTAGGTATGAGATAATATTTTTATTCTGTGGTTCACTTCTATCTACCTATCTGTAAATATAATGGAACAAAGTCACTATTCGCGTTTGTCTGTGAGCTTAGTTCTTTAAAACTATGAAAAGGGTTTTTCTTCCGGAAGAGGTATCCATTGGCTAGGTATATTTTATATTTGGCTCCAGGGTCAATTATAGTGGACCTTACTTTGTATCTTATGAAATAGAGAGTTATTAAGCTAATGAGACATTTAAACAGAACTAGGTATTGGGGGAGTTTCTTGTTTTTCAATAATTTAACTTTTTTCGAAAATCTTATAAATTACTAAATCTACATAAAAATGATATTGAAATCGATACAACTTACAGAATACTAAAGAACAGACTGTCTTAATTTTTCCACATTTCTTTGAAAAATAGAACGAGAAATTTGAACATTCAAGTTTTTTGAATATCTTATGAATTACTAATTCTAAACAAAAATGATACTAGGATTTTCGACTGAACTCTTGAGTTCCAGCGAGAACTGCAAACAGAATTACTTAGTGTGGGATTTGTTTTGTTTCTCAACAATTTAGCTTTTTTCGGATATCTTATGAATTACTAAATCTAAATAAAAATGATAACAGTATTTTCGATAGAACTCTTACAATACTAACGAGAACTTTGAACAAAACTGTTTTATTTTTTCTATTTTTCCATATTTCCTTGAAAAAAAACGGAAGAAAAAATAATTCAAGTTTTTTTGAATATCTTACAAATTAGAAATTTTTCAGAAAAATGGTATGTATTAGTATTTTCGAGAGAACTGTAAACAGAACTATTGTTCTTTTATTAGATAAAGAAAAAATAAATTACCAGATCAGCAGTCTAACATTTTTAAAGTCAAAAAAATTTACGTTAGATTAGGTTAATTATTGATTTTTATATTAAAAACATAGAATCCATTTCCACTTTCCTAGTTGAGCTTCTTGGATATTTCTTATGCAATATTTGGATAGTTATATTGACAAAGCTAAGATATGGGATATTTCCGTTAGCTAGATTCAGAAGCATGTTCGTTTATCAATCTCAAGGGTTAGGCATAAAATTGACTTTTAGCGAAACTTTTCTTTCCTTTTTATGATACAATTTTACAGAAAAAATCACGAATGTAGATCAAACCATGTTTTCCATATTTGAAATTTTATATCAAAAATAGTACTTGGAGGCTTAAGTATAAAACTGTATCATTTGTAGATCAATATTATGTATTTATAAGGGGTATTAAGATCTAAGTACGTATCAAACTAACAGAAAATGATACTAGTCTTCCAATCAACGATAATACAGTATATAGGTACAGTGCAAGAAATAAGGTATGGAGCTACAGTCCATAATATAAGGAGTATAATTTTATGTTATGATGACAAAATATGAGGGGAGTCCGGACGCTCAGAAATAGACAACATGAAAAAAAATCATAAATGTGGCAAATATATAAGCTGGTACAATGTTGCCACTTCACGGACGTTCAGGGATAGGTATGTCTAATATTCACATAAATATACGGACGCTTGGTAATCGTCAAAATTGAACCTTATATATGTTACGGCTAATATACAAACTCGGATAGTTTATAAACTAGCTGAATATTTTATATACTAACCAAACCATTGGCTATTTTGATAGAAAGCATCATTTCCACTAAAATAGCAGCTATTTTGCAAATTAACCAACAGTCTTGGCTAATTTACTTGAAATTATGAAGACAACCAAAATAGCTAGATAGTTTATAAACTATCCAATTTAACCTTGCTAATACAAAATCCATAATATCTAGTAACACAAAATAGCCAAAGGTATGGCTAATTTATAAACTAACCATTGACATAATAATGTCAATGAAACTAACCAACTAATTTACTGGTTAATATAAAATTAAAAATAAAGTTAGGTTATGAAAATGAGATGTTATTATTTTTCTTTGAATTGCCGGATTGGTTTTTATATTTCACCCAAACAGCAAGAGTTGGTGTTTATAAAATCAAAAACAAAAATTCAACGCATATTTATTAGATCTTTATAATAAGAAAGCACATAATTCCAAACTTTACAGCCAAAGTAGCTATAAAAGTGTTGTGGAGAGGTTAATTACCTTACGTGCCAATGGACCATCAAGTGCACGAAAATCTGATTATTATTTCATTAAAAATTTTGATTTACGAGTTGATGCAATATATGCTTCTAAGTAAAAAATCTGGCAAAATATTAGCTTGCATGGACGATTTATTTGATATTATTAAAGGATCTCATCATTCAACTGGGCACGGCGGAAGACAAGTTACAACAAAGCTAATAAAACAAAAATATTCAAATATTATCCAAGAAATTGTTACTTTGTTCATTGAGGGCTGTGAGAATTGCCAGTTAAAAAAGAACAAAGCAAGGAAAGGAATTGTGGTAAAACCGATTTGTTCAAATAATCTAAATTCGCGTTGCCAGGTGGATTTAATAGATCTGCAAGCACGACCTGATCAAGATTACAAATTCATTTTTGTATATCAAGATCACATAAACCAAATATGTCCGGTTACGCCCAATGAAAACAAAAACAGCTAAAGAAACAGCTTACAATCTTCTGGAGGTGTTTACAGATTTGGGTAGTCCATGTGTGCTGCAAAGTGATAATGGGAGAGAATTTGCGAATCAAGTAAGTTTAAGATCATTTCTTTAGTAATCTTATTTTGATCACAATAATAGGCTCTGATTTTTATTTGAAAGCGGAAACAAATTATTTTTTTCTTTTTCAGGTTATTGAAGAGTTAGTTGAACTGTGGCCAAATTGTCGAATAGTACATGGCAAACCACGGCATTCGCAGTCTCAGGGTTCAGTGGAGAGGGCAAACCAGGACATAGAAAATAAACTGGCATCCTGGATGAAAGATAATAATTCAACTAAATGGAGTGAAGGTCTTCGATTTGTACAGTTCTATAAAAATAGGTTAGTGTTCAAGAGAGAGTTCTATTGTTTGATAGTACTTATATAAAGTGGTGACCTGGGAAATTATGGAGGTTTTTGCTCTATATCAATATTTTAGTTTTACGAGCCAGAAATCAAACATACAATAATATATTTATTTCATAGGTGCTTTCACTCTGGAATTGGAAGAAGTCCTTATGAAGCACTATTTGGCGTCCCATGCAGGGATGGATTAAACGACCTTCCTGTACCCTCAGAAAAAATAAGTATGTTAAAGAGCGAGGAAGACTTAGAACTACTTCTTCAAAACTCACATGATGAAAGCCCCACTGGAACAAATCAGGATATATCTTCCACAATGTTTGAAATTTCTGAACAATCAGAGAATACAGAAGTCGATATGATAGATCAAGAAATAAATGAATCTGTAGGAAGAGAAGTAGAAATAGGTAGTGGTAAAATTAAAAACATTATAATTTATTATTTATGAAAATATGACATTTTAGAAACAGTGGAATCAACTTATATCATAGAACCTACCATTAATACTAGAATGAGCCCATCAAATGAAATTATTATACTCACTTTGCAAGACAAATCTAACTCTTTACCAACATTTGAGAGACGTGAGATTTCAGAGAAAGCTTCAAATGCAATAATTAAAATTGAAGAAAACAATGAAAATTTGCGGAGCTGCTCAATGTGCAAAGAAGGTGATTTATGTTTACTTTGTACTAATAGACAAAATACAAAGAATATAAGAAATGAATGCCGCCAAGCTCAAAAAAGCAAGCTGAAAAAATGCTACAGGTTTCTTCTAAAAAGTTCAAGCCTGGAGATGTTGGAATGACAGTACGTGTACCAATTCCAGACGTCGATAGAAGCCGTTCTGATCATAGAAATATTCTGGCGATTATCATGAGTATCGAAGATAATTTTTATCGACTTGGGACTGTTCATGGAGTGCTGAAACAATTATTCTCACGAAATCAATTTGATTTATGTAAGCAAAATTTTTTGTCTCTTGATGATGTCAAAAAAGACACAGAAATAAGTATTAGAAGTGCTGTGCGAAAACTTTCAGTCTCAGGTACAACACAAGGGTATGTAAGGTGTCAATGTAAGAAACGCTGCATGAACAAGAAATGTAAATGCATTTCTATGGGCTACACGTGTAACAGCAAATGTCACAACAGTGAATCATGCTGCAATAAATAATTACCCTCTTGTTATTTCTTACCATTTATTTTATATAACTTTCATTAGTGAGCCCGCTATACACCTAAAACCTTTCTTACTATTAAAATATCCAAGTATGTTGTACTTGTTAGAAAATATGTTATTTTTTCATTAAACATGTTATTAAATTGCATTTTATTCTTCCCTCATCAAATAAGAAACGCCATGAAAATTATGTCTAATTAGTTTATAAACTAGCCAAAGCTTTAGCTATTTTGTGTTACTAGATATTATTGATTTTATATTAGCCAGGTAGCAATGGATAGTTTATAAACTAACTAGCTGTTTTGGTTTTCTTAATAATTTCAAGTAAATTAGCCAAGACTGTTGGTTAGTTTGCAAAACAGCTGCTATTTTAGTGAAAATTACGTTATCTACCAAAATAGCCAATGGTTTGGTAAGTATATAAACTATCCAGCTAATTTATAAACTATCCAAGTTTGCATATTAACCGTAACATATACATTTATATATACGTCGAAAAACCCAGACGCCCCCATCCGATCAAGTGCTAGAACTACTCATATACACTCGTGTATGTAAAAATCAATTTCCCAGATTTCGGAGCGTCTAAACTTATTTTTGTAGAATAATAATAATTCTGGTCAAGACGACCACCTTAACCGATAGAACAAAAATTGGAAGGACGCTCCATGCACGTCCCTAGAGATTTTTGATTGATATTCGAATATAATTAGTTCGATGTATCTGGCATAGCGCGGCGCTGAAAAATTCATTTTGAATACGTTGACTTTCATTCCATCGCGTATTGGGCGTCCGGCAATCTGGCAACAAGGGAACACATGAATTTCATTTCAACGACTTTTCCACTCATCTAGGGTCTTCTGATATACATTCGAAGCATCTTTAAGTTGATCATTTGTGGTCATGTGGATAAAGCTGGTGCCGGACTTATCTATAGAAGAAAAAATCGCTCAAGATAAGAACCATTCATTAAGATTTTTTTAATTTATACTTTGTATTTAAATTATTTTTTTAAAATCAATATTCAATGTATTAGAAACATAGTGAATTAACAATACGAACAATATTGACGAACTACTACTGACAGAAGTTTAATTAAATATGGAGGACATAGACTCTATCGTATCGTATTCCGAGGATATAGACTAATAAGTCATATTTGACAGATTCGTATTCATGGTGGCATTTATGCTAAAATAGAAGCAGAATTTACACTGATTGAGCTTAAAAATATTAGTTTTTGTTGTGTCTACAGATCACCGGATGGTGACAGTGATATTTTTCAAAATTATCTGGACAGAATATTATTTGAAAAAATAAACTCCAATAATAAGGTACCGGCTGTCGTTTACTTCAATTATAACTATAAAACTTAAAACCAATGACAATAGATTATCTGAATTCAAAAATATTTTTCTAATACATGATATGCTAGAAAAAGTTTTTGTTTACCTACACCAGGATAACTAAATCAAGAGGAACTAAAGTAGATAATCTATTCAAAAATTTAAATGATAAAATTTTCAATCTTAAAGTTATAGAGTCGCACTTGTCCGATCATAGAGGAATCTTATTTTCATTAAAAAATTATACCGGAAAACCTAATAATCATTTGTCGACCAATGACAAAAAATCTATCTCAAGTTTCACTGCTGCATTAGATGGAATGATCTGAAATATATGCCATTTAGATACAGAAACAAAAGCTACTCATATAGTTCTCTCTGTCTGATCTTTACAAATCTCGTTTTCTATAAAAATAGGTATGTATCTCTGAAAATACCTTTAAATTGTTGAGATTTCTACGTCCCTAAAGCTAGCAGAGCAAAGTGAACAGAATCAAAAATACATATTTAGTACTTGTAGAGCTAATTAAGTGCTGTCCGAAATTAATTGCTCTTAAAGTTTTTTTGGAAAATGAGCAAACTTCAAAAATTTACTTTTTAGAATTTCTTATACAGTGCTTATAGGGCTAATTAAGTGCTAATTGAGTTCTCTATTCCGAAATTATTTACTCTTATACTTTTTCGGAAAATCGGAGCTTTCCTTTTAAAAATCAACTCTTTCGAGAAAATCTTATTTGATGCTTGTAGAGCTAATTAAGTGCTAATTATTTGCTGTATTCCGAAAAAAATTGCTATTATAGTTTTTAGAAAAATGGCAGCTTTGCCAGCTTTGAATCAAAAGCTAGCAGAGCAACTTTTAAAAATCAACTTATTTGAGAACTTCTTTGTTAGTGCTTGTAGGGCTAATTATGTGCTAATTAAATGCTGTATTCCAAAATTAAATGCTCTTATATTTTTTCAGAAAATGGCTGTTTTGCTTTTAAAAATCAACTTTTTCGAAAAAATCTTATTTGGTTCTTGTAGAGCTAATTAGTTGCCAATTATTTCCTCTATTCCGAAATTGATTGTTCTGATATATTTTTTTAAATGGGTGCTTTGCTAGCTCTAGATTTTAAGCTAGCAGAACAACCTTTGAAAATCAACATTTTTGAGAACTAAGAACTAAGTGTTCTACTCCGGGATTAAATGCTCTAATAATTTTTTTACAGAAAACGTTCTTTCAAGAATAAAAAGGTCAATTTCGCTACTGTGGGGATATTTATAGCTTTAGGTACAACAGGAAACTTGAAAGTCCTTTAGGTAGATTTTTTTAGGTTAGCTTACCTACCAATTTTATGTAATCCATTTTCAATTCTAATTTGAAATTGAAATTTTAATGGTTTTGAATTTATTATCTCTCCCAATTAAGCAATGTACAATTTTGATATTGGAAATCTAAGGGATAAAACTTACATATTGTAGGACCGCACTGTTCTCGATTGCTAATCGTATATGTTCCTACGACAGTAAAATTGGTTTACCGGTGGCTAAGTTTGTTACTAACGAGGTCGGTAAGTATTTTTCTTACCGATATAATTACATTGGCGGAAATCTTATAGAAATTATAAACAATGAATTAGCTCTACAAGCACCAAATAAGATTTTCTCGAAAAAGATGTTTTTTAAAGCAAAGCAGTCATTTTCCGAAGACTTTAAGAGCAATTGATTTCGGAATACAGCACTAATGAGCCCTATAAGCACTAAAAGAGAAGTTCTCAACTTTCTCAACTCTTTTGAAGATTGCATAAGCAACTTAATGCAAAATTCTGCGAACTTTATTGTAAATCTCTTCGATTCGTTCATGCAAAAAATACCAATAAACCATTTGAATTTTTACTTACATCCAACCAGTCAAACAGAAATATTGAACATTGTTCATATCCAAAAAATTCTAGAGCCGCGGATATTTATGGCTAGCATTCGGTTCTCGTGAAACTCATAAATAAAAATGTAGCGATTTCTTTAGCGAATCTATTTAATCGTCGTATGAGTACATGTATTTTTCCAGATATCCTCCAGGTTTCCAAAGTTACACCTATCTATAAAAAGGGAAATACTCTCAGGTAACTGAAGCTGAATGTGAATAAAGTCCATTTAGGAATTGCATATTTTGCTATGTTCCATAGCATAATGACGTATGCTTCGATAATATGGAGAAACACATGTCACAGACACCAAATATTCATTGCGCAAAAAAAGTCAATCGAATAATAACATCCAGCAAATATGATGATCACTGAAAGCCATTGTTAAAAAAATTAAACATCCTGCAATTACCATGTTGCTGGATTTTGTGTGAGTGCCTGCTTCATATAAAAAACATAATATGTCAAAGAATCCAGCACAATTATGTTCACTTTTATAATATAAGAGAAAAAAACGATATCTGTTCTCCATTATTCAAACTTAGACACAGAATTACTATAGATTTCTGGGCATAAAATTGTATAATGCTTTGCCAAAACATTTCAAAGATCACTCAGAGTTAAGATCCGTAAATAATTAACACAACACTGTTTTTACTTCATAAATGATTATCTGGAACATGTTGTGCATGTGTGTAGGTAATCATTTTCTATCCTTTTTTTCTACATTAGTATTACTATTATTTTTTAACATGTTCATAATCCTTGTCTTAAATTAAGTTATATGTACTTTGTCACTTGTATGTTTATTATGTCTTCATCTGAAGCGTATTATACTTTATTTTATTTTATGTGATCTATATCACTATCCAGGACGAATGCATACCTACCAAACTGTTTACATGAAATAAATATTTTTATTTCTATTTGATGTTGGAGACAGAAAGAAGGACGCAGATGAAAATGAGTTTACATTTTAAAATCATTAGCATCTACAATTCCATTTTGCATAAATTTAATTATAGAATATATGACAATTGTGTAATTATAATGAAGTTTGAGGAACAAAAAGTCAGATGAAATACTATTCGGAGAAACAACCAATGCTAGGCAGCCGCTGGTAGTTGCAGGTTATACTTAGCAAAATACGAGAAATATATTTAAGATCACTTTTCATCATCCCATTCCACTGCACAATATGGCAATAGCGCCGGACGCTGTATTTACTGTAAATGAAATAAATATACACCGTACGGACGCTCTATTGTTTTATTGTTTGTAAGATTAAAATTATTATATACATTGGACGCCCAAAAGGCTATAATATACGGCAAGGACGCTTCAATACTGTTTTTTGAAAGGACGCCAGAATGATACCGAGATGTATATATATATATATATATATATATATATATATATATATATATATATACAATTATAAGGAGAACTGTAATTCAGTATTACTGAGATAGATATAATATCAAAATGAGAATGCTATACAGTCATCCACTAGAAGCGGATCACGTGATTTCAAGCTTATTTGCCACATAAGTGGTAGCTGTATCCGACGAAACAAAAGCAACTGAAAGATGTCATAGGTGCATGACAACTACCTCACAGTGGGACGCAATTCGCGCCACCTAGGTATTGATAGCTAATTACGTTTAACGTAAAGTATATAATAATTATAAAGAGAACTATAATTCAGTATTACTGATATAGATATAATATCAAAATGAGAATGCTATTCTATATATATATATATATATATCTTACTATACTCCTCCATACATTGACCATTTTCTATCTTCTAGGCGTCCAAGTTCACCCGAACGTCCGTATATAAGGACGCCCAGATGTATCCCCATAGAAATTTTGCCACCATGCCTAGATCATCATTTGGTATTATTCTACAAAAATAAGTTTAGACGCTCCGAAATCTGGAAAATTGATTTTTACATACACGAGTGTATATGAGTAGTTCTAGCACTTGATCGGATGGGGGCGTCTGGGTTTTTCGACGTATATATAAATGTATATAAGGTTCAATTTTGACGATTACCAAGCGTCCGTATATTTATGTGAATATTAGACATACCCATAGACATCTAAACACCTAGACCAAGCATTTCATTCATAACATGTATCTAAAGACGATCTGTTATTGTTAGAGAATTGCTTTGGTATTTTCCATGTGTAAGAGAGAGACAAAATTTTCTTATAGGAAATTTTGGCAACAGTGTACCTTTGTAGAAGCGTATAAATGTGTAAAACGTAGTAGCAGCACTCAAATTATGAATGGACAATATTCCGTCTAGCGAAGAAAGTCGACGAATTCATACGGACGCCTAAATTATATATTCCTGTGTTGCCGCACTTAACTCAGTCGATCCTCTTATTTCACAAATGAGAAATAATTATTTCGTGTTGTAAAATATAAATTTGGTACATAATTTAATCTGCAGGTGTGTATGAATAATCAATTGTAACTATTACAACGACCACCTTTTAATTACGTCTGAGTGTATTTGATTATTACTTTATAAATCAGAAGTTGCCATGAAAAATAAGAAGTTTGGCAAATATGTTAATCGTATCGGGCGGACACGAACGATTATGGACCAGAAGAATAATGGTCTTGAGATGTTGGATCGCTCTGAAAGAGGCTATGCGTGGTCTAGGTGTTCAGATGTCTATGGACATACCTATCCCTGAGCGTCCGTGAAGTGGCAACATTGTACCAGCTAGGCATGGTTGGAACAGGGTATTTCTAATAACAGGTACAACCTGTTCCATTTTTTAAAAGTACCTGTTCCAAGAAACCTGTTCCAGTTCCAAACTAATCGAAAACTAAAATATATAATTTTACAAAGTTGCTCCGCGCTATTCTTTTCATGTTACGATGCGATGCATCATTCGTTGTTCAAGGCAGGGTTGCCAGATGCTCCAGAGCAGCGTTTACTGTAGTACAGAGAGAACATTGATTGTATGTTCTCTCTGCTGTAGTAGAATTGAAAGATTGGCATTTAGGGACTTCCCTGCTGTTTCTATTCGGTATTGTTATGCCTTATTTATGTTATGTTATATACGTCGTACGTAGTACATCGTTCTGTCTGCCGTTTTAAGTAAGTTCATGTGTTGTTTTTTAAAAGAAAATTAATTTTATAATGAGTCTAATAAAAAGTCTATCAACGCGTAATAAAACAAGTCCAGTTTGGATTTTTTTTACTGTCGTAGATAATACAAACGCGCAGTGTAATATGTGCAAGTTACAAATATCTTTTAAATCTTCAATAACAATCTTAAAAAGACATATTGAAAGGAAACATCCAACAGTGAACATTTTTATATCCTATTTTCGTTATTATTTATATTGTATACTGAGAGTATAGCCTTTATCCCAAGATTTTTTATTTTATTATTTATATTAAAAAGCATTTTCAATAAATATTTATTTTTATTTTGCGTATTTTCTCAAAAATAATAAACATCGACAACATCGAGCGACCACATTAATTCCTTTTTAACCGAAATTCGCAGCGTCGGCAGCAGCCACAGAACACAGAAGCCAATAACTTTCACAGATTACAGATGATATGTTGTGAGTCACAGGTCACAGCACCGCTAGTATTCCACTGGGACTGTTACCCTGCGTTGCAACAGAACAGCACACTCGGAACGGGAAGGAATAAACGATAACGATACGTCATACCCTAATACGAGTTCGCGATCACAGCTCGCAGCACAAACATTAGACACTGAAACACTGTTCCATTGGAACAGGAAAACGTACCGATTCATACCTGTTCCAACCTGCTCCTTATGAAAACCTGTTCCGAAAGAAGCAGATTCTGTTCCAAAGTAACATCCCTAGTACCAGCTTATATATTTGCCAGATTTTTTTTCATGTTGTCTATTTCTGAGCGTCCGGACTCCCCTCATATTTTGTCATCATAACATAAAATTATACTCCTTAGTTAGTATTGCAAGAGTTCTATCGAAAATACTGTTATCATTTTTATTTAGATTTAGTAATTCATAAGATATCCGAAAAAAGCTAAATTGTTGAGAAACAAAACAAATCCCACACTAAGTAATTCTGTTTGCAGTTCTCGCTGGAACTCAAGAGTTCAGTCGAAAATCCTAGTATCATTTTTGTTTAGAATTAGTAATTCATAAGATATTCAAAAAACTTGAATGTTCAAATTTCTCGTTCTATTTTTCAAAGAAATGTGGAAAAATTAAGACAGTCTGTTCTTTAGTATTCTGTAAGTTGTATCGATTTCAATATCATTTTTATGTAGATTTTGTAATTTATAAGATTTTCGAAAAAAGTTAAATTATTGAAAAACAAGAAACTCCCCCAATACCTAGTTCTGTTTAAATGTCTCATTAGCTTAATAACTCTCTATTTCATAAGATACAAAGTAAGGTCCACTATAATTGACCCTGGAGCCAAATATAAAATATACCTAGCCAATGGATACCTCTTCCGGAAGAAAAACCCTTTTCATAGTTTTAAAGAACTAAGCTCACAGACAAACGCGAATAGTGACTTTGTTCCATTATATTTACAGATAGGTAGATAGAAGTGAACCACAGAATAAAAATATTATCTCATACCTAATAAGTATTCTTTATGTGAAAATATATGCATAATGTCTAATAAATGATAGTAGAGCAAAGTGAGCAGAATCCAAAATATTTGGTGCTTGTAGCGCACATTAGGTGCTAATTAAGTGCTTTATTCCGAAATTAACTGCTCATATATTTTTTTTTGAAAATCGCTGCTTTGCCCGCTTTCAACTAAAGAAATTAATTGCTCTTGTAGTTTTCTGGTAAATTGTTGCTTTGCTACCTTTAGATACAGCAACCTTTAAAAATCAACAGTTTTGACACCTACCTTTTTAGTGCTTGCAGGGCTAATTAATTGCGGCATTCCAAAATTAATATCTTCCATATTTTTTTAAAAAATGGCTGCTTTGCTTTAGATCTAAAGTTAGCACAACAACCTTTAGAAATATTTTTTTTTGAGAAAATCGTTTTTAGTTCTTGTAGAACTAATTAAGTACTAATAATGTACTGTGTTCCGAATTTTTTTTTTTAAATATCTTCCAATACAAGTGTTAGCTATATAAGCACCAAAGATGTATTTTGGATCCTGCTCACTTTGCTCTACTAGCTTTAGGGACGACAAATTTATCAGTAGCAGATGCCAACAAAGCAGTGCTCTCATCACGGACATTACGCCGCTATTGGTTTTCTCTCTATCAAATTTTGCTTTTCGAGTATATTAGACTACAAATTTAATTTCATAGAAATATTTATTTATCGTATGAATTACTAATTCTGCTGACTACTACTACTACTCTAGCGAGACTTGTTAACATAACTATTGTGATTTTTCTTAACGAAAACTTCGAACAGAACTGTTTTAAATTTTCTATTTTTCCACATTTTTTAGAAGAATGGTAGGAAAACAATGAAAATTTTAGTTTTTTTGAATATCTTATAAATTAATAAATTTTAGAAAAATGGTATTGAGGTTTTCGATAGAACTCTTATAGTTCTAGCGAGAACTGCAAACAAAACTATTGTGGAGTCTTTTTGTTTTTCAATAATCTTATGAATTGCTAAATCTACAGAATATTTTAAAAAATTTTTTGATAAAGCTCTTGCAATACTAAAGAGAACTTCGAGCAGAACTGTTTCAATTTTTCTATTTCTTCAAATTTCTTTGAATAATGAAAGAAGAAAAATTAAAATTCAAGTTTTTTTAATACCTTATGAATTACTAATTCTACTGAACAATGGTATCAGTATTTTCGATAGAAACCTTAGAGTTTCATTTAGAACTGCAAACAATACTGTTATGGGATTTTCTTTTGTTTTTCAACAATTTAGTTTTTCTCGAATATCCTATGAATTACTAAATCTACAGAAAAATAATAAGTAGTTTCGATAGAACTCTTAGAGTTTTATTTAGAACTGCAAACAGCACTATTGTGGGATTTAATTTTGTTTTTCAGCAATTTAGTTTTTTTTCGAATATTTTATGAATTGCTAAATCTACAGAATATTTTAAAAATTTTTTTGATAAATCTCTTGCAATTCTAAAGAGAACTTCGAGCAGAACTGTTTCAATTTTTCTATTTCTTCAAATTTATTTGAATAATGAAAGAAGAAAAATTAAAATTCAAGTTTTTTTAATACCTTATGAATTACTTATTCTACTGAAAAATGGTATCAGTATTTTCGATAGAACTTTTAGAGTTTTATTTAGAACTGCAAACAACACTATTGTGGGATTTTATTTTGTTTTTCAACAATTTAGTTTTTTTCGAATATCCTATGAATTACTAAATCTACAGAAAAATGATAAGTATTTTCGATAGAACTCTTAGAGTTTTATTTAGATCTGCAAACAGCACTATTGTGGGATTTTATTTTGTTTTTCAGCAATTTAGTTTTTTTCTAATATTTTATGAATTGCTAAATCTACAGAATATTTAAAAAAAAAATTTGATAAAGCTCTTGCAACACTAAAGAGAACTTCGAGCAGAACTGTTTCAATTTTTCTATTTCTTCAAATTTATTTGAATAATGAAAGAAGAAAAATTAAAATTCAAGTTTTTTTAATACCTTATGAATTACTAATTCTACTGAAAAATGGTATCAGTATTTTCGATAGAACTCTTAGAGTTTCATTTAGAACTGCAAACAATACTGTTATGGGATTTTCTTTTGTTTTTCAACAATTTAGTTTTTTTCGAATATCCTATGAATTACTAAATCTACAGAAAAATGATAAGTATTTTCGATAGAACTCTTAGGGTTTTATTTAGAACTGCAAACAACACTATTGTGGGATTTTCTTTTGTTTTTCAACAATTTAGTTTTTTTCGAATATCCTATGAATTACTAAATCTACAGAAAAATGATAAGTATTTTCGATAGAACTCTTAGAATACTAAAGAGAACTCTGAACAGAACTGTTCCACATTTTTTTATTTTTCCAATATCATTTTGGTATTTTCAGTTTTCTTCACGAAATCCCTTAAAACTATTATTTTTTTACAAAGTACTCCAGAACAATTCCCTGTCTACCAGGCACTTCGATGAAATATTTAATTTTTGCCAAAGTGG
This sequence comes from Crioceris asparagi, assembly GCA_958507055.1. Lineage (NCBI taxonomy): Eukaryota > Metazoa > Arthropoda > Insecta > Coleoptera > Chrysomelidae > Crioceris > Crioceris asparagi. The sequence continues at coordinate 51,569,317 of OY293827.1, forward strand.
TTGGCTACCCCAATTTCAGTATTTTAATTTTTTTTCTCGTAACTCAAAAGAACTATTTCAAATTCATGGAAAGTAGGTACTCTAGAACTATCTACCGAGAACTCCGATGAAATATATAATTTTCGAAAATTCCTAGCAGGTGAGAGCGATCAATTGCGCTGGCTGCAGAGACAACGGAAACATGCCACCCTTACCCACTGTTCAATTTAATAGCTCCTCAGATGCAGAAATTGCATATATTTTGGACTTCACTGATATAAATTATAAAGTAAATTAATATGGCAACATCGCCGAGCGCATGGAAGTCGGCAAATAAAATAAGAACATACAAGATGGACGCCAGGAAATCGAAAAATTGAAGTCTTGGCTTATATACTGGGCGAAGTCATGATTATTTTATGAAAGGGCGCCAAGTGAATAACATAATGTAAGCTTATGTTAGAAACAGAGTTGTGTGATAGCAAACCATCACATAAACATATAATTGAATGTATATATATATATTACGGGATTTGTAACAATTAAAACTTTTTTAAAAACTTTATTTATTTAAACTTGTTTCACAACTTGTAGTTCAGTTTGACTTTACAATATTTAATTTTGAAAATAACAATCTGACTTAAAAGGTGACTTCAAAAGTGATTGAAGTGGAGAAGGATCCAATATTTATACCTTCTGTGTTATGACGTCACTAATTACGTTTCAGAACCTTTATGGTAAACAAGTGCAGGTGCCTTTTTGATGATTTTACAAATAAAGGTTCTAGAAGTTTCTCTAGTAATAAAGTACCAAATTAATCAAAGTATAATCAATATTATACAAGATGTGGTTAGCATATAACAACTCCCCTTTTACAAAAAAAGTTTTTGCTATGCGAAAACTTTTAAATGATAAAAATATAAAAATTAAATTGATTAAAATATTATAAATTTGCAATACAATAGGACAATATTTTAAACATAGTGTTTTAATTTAATTCGTATTCTTCATATTCTGGATGAACACTGGGTCTTCTTCTGGGTAGAAAGGATTTCCATCGACCAACGTTTTTATCTGGTGGTTGTGGTGGATCATGAGGTGCTACTGCGATGCTCATTCCTGTAGGTCTTCTTCGTTTACATTTACAAAATATATAGAGCATAATGAATGCAATTATTAATACTATTACTATATAAGTAAACCATGAGATGTTCTTTGTTATAAAAGGTTCATTTATAATTTTGTCTGAATTTTCGGAATATTCATTCAATTTCTGTTGAGCGATGTTTAGATCTTCAGTATCTAATGTGTTGAGTTTCAAAGGTTTTAATTTTGGTAAAAACCTTTTTTCTGGTAAATCTTTACAACATTCATATGGTATTATTACAGGATTGATTTTATAGGTAATATTTTTGTAAGATTCGATAATATATTTCGATCTTATTCTAGTACTTCCAATAAATGCATTACAATTTGGTTTCAATTTCAGTATAGAGTTTCCATTAATTACTCTAGTAACTGGTTCTTGATTATTACAATTTATAGTTATAAATAATGGATCAGAAACGATGATAATCCATACATTTGTGGATATTTCTTTTACATTATAATCTTTAGCAAAAAGTAGCGACACTTCACAAATTTTTGGAATTTCGGTCTGTTGTTTGAGAAGTTGAGCTTCACAGATAGAATTACTGTCAATCGGTAAAGGCAACATATCAAAGCATAATTTGAATCTGAAGCCAAGATCTTTACATTTATCTAAACTAGATAAGGTAACGTAGAACATAGAATCATCATCTTTAGCAACATATTTTTGACTTGTTGAAATAACATGATGAAGTCCAGTTCGATTGTCTTTAGTTGGTAAAGGGTAGATTCTATATACTTTATATATTTCTGGATCAACTAAGGGAATTTTGAGAATATACATGATTCTTGAGTTATCTTGAAAAGCATGAAGTTCTATAATTTCAAAATACTTGGGAATATTTTTAAGTTCCACTGGTAGGGGTAAATTAACATTTTTGAGTGAATTAGAGATTTGCAATAATGAATTCTTGAGATCTCTTGGTTTTATTATAGAAGAGTGTAAAACTTGTAATCTTGCAAAAGTAATTCCATTCAGAATGTCATTCAAACTGTTTTCTAGAAATAATAAACTTTCAGAAAGTTTTTCACATATCTCAAGTATATCTAGTTGAGATTTATAAAATGATAAGTTATCTGTTATATCATAAATTGATTTTTCAATATTTTGAATGTCATTATTAAATGTTGATTCGTCTATTTGAAGTTTATGAATTGTATTATTAAAATTCTTTATTACTGATGTTGTTACTGATATTTGATTTTTCATCAAATTCTCTAACTCATGATCATCATGCATTAATTTATTGATACAATTTGAATAATATTCTCCATCACTGGCATCTAAGTTGCCGGTTATAAATTTCCATACTGTGCCTACACCGTTGAGTAAACCTCTTTTAAATCTAAAGTTATTATAATTTTCTGTATCAATTGTAACTTCATTGAATTTCTGCTCAACATCTGTCATAGATTGTTTCAGTAAACTTATATGCGTTTTAACTGTTGTATAAAAAGTTTTCATCCTATTTGTAGGTTTTTCTACAAGATCTTCTAAACTTTGTATAATTCTATTATTCTGAAGAATAGAATTTTTAATTGGTAATATATCATGGTAAACAATGAGTGTCCATTTAGAATTTGATATTTGAAGGTATGATTCCTCATTAAAATATATTCCTAGTGTATTTGGTATTGGATCAATTGAATATTGACATAAGATATAATTACTTAGAATAACTAAAATTAATATTAACGATTTCTTCTTCAAGTTGTTCATTATTTGCGAACTATACCTGAAAAGAAATTTATAGCTCAGTATGTGGTATCATTCTATCAAAATTAAATTTACTTTTCATTCCTGTTTGTTCATTTAACACCACAGCTGCATTTTGTAAAATTTCAATTATTTGATAAGGACCATTAAATTTATTTTTTAATTTATCGCTTATTTGAGATTCCTTAATGTATACTCTATCTCCGATGTTAAATTCATAACGTTTTTCTGGAATCTTCTGATCATATCTAAATTTTGATTTTTCTTTGGAATCTTGGGTTCTCTGACGGGCAATTTGATAAAAATACTTAATTCGATTATTTAGATCTCGTATATATTTTGAGATTATTTCTTTTTCATTATATAAAGTTTCTGGAGGTCTGCCTGCTGTATGACCAAAAATTAATTCATAAGGTGTAAATCCATGAGTCTTATTTTGTGAATTATTATAGCAAATGACTGCATAAGGTAAGCAGTTAAGAGGGTGTTCATTTGGGTTATCGCTTAAGTGTGCTCGAATGATTTCAAGAAGAGTAGCATTGAAACGTTCTACCGATCCATTTGATTGTGGATGCCCTATACTTGAATAAGAGATTTTGATATCATATAATTTACAAAGATCTTTTAAAAGTACATTATTGAATTCTTTTCCAGAGTCGCAATGAATTCTAATCGGTGTTCCGTAGTGTTGGAAAAATAATAACAAGGTGTTAACTATATTTTTTGCTGTTTTATTCTCAATTGCATATGCTTGTGTGAACTTTGTTAGTTCATCACGAATTACTAGGACATAATTTTTTGTTGGAATCTCTACAATATCTAAATTTATTCTCTCAAATGGTGTTCTTGGAGATTCTGTAATAACTAAAGGTGATGATAGATTTTTTCTACAAATCTTAGTTTTTTTGCATGTCTCACAAGATTTTATAAATTTTTCAACATCTTTAGTCAGACCTAACCAATTATATTTTTCCTTAATTCGCCTGATAGTTTCATTAATGCCACGATGTAAATTCTTCTTTCCATTGTGGTATTGATCGAGTATTATTGGTATATCCTCTTTCTCTGGAGTTTGAACTACGTTTTGACAAATTTTGAATTTAATATTAGTTTCATCAGAAAAGATGTAACATAATATTTCTAGAATTGGAAGATTTAAGTTATTTTCAACTGCATAGACTTTATTTGGGTCGATTTCTCTTTTATATTTATAAATGGAATAGAATAATCTTTCATTTACTTCATCTGGATTGAAAGGTATACATATAATATAATAAGTTCTTCTCTTAACTTTACAACTATGAACAATATTAATTTTGTTGAAATTGAAATCTAAATCTTCTTCGTATATATCTTTAAGAATTTCATCATGTAAATTATTTGTATGATTTTGCCACATTATTGTTATTATGTCTTTATTAAATCTATCTAATAGTTGTTCATTAGAGTATTCAACTTTCGAATAATCTATGAGAGAGTTTGTCTTGTAAAGTTTGCAAAAATTTCCGAACTCTACTGATATTTCATCTACTGTTATTTCTTCTTCTTCTGCAGTATCTGTTTCACTGTCAGATTTATTAGATGTTAATATTTTTGAACTTAACTTAGAGCATTCCTTGAAATAATTAATTTTGATTCTTGATAATGCATCCGCATTTTTGTTAATTTTGCCTGGTTTGTATAATATCTCGTAATCATATTCCTCTAATTTTAAACGCCAACGTGCTAATCTGCTACCTGGATCTTTAATCGAGAATAACCATGTAAGCGGACGATGATCTGTTATTAATTTGAATTTTCTTCCATATAAATAAGGCCTAAAATATTTTACTGCCCATACGATTGCTAGAAGTTCACGTTCAATTGTACTATATCGGGTTTCTGCTGGACACAACGTTCTTGATGCGTACGCGATAGGTAGATCGCTATTCAGTTGACCTTGCGATAGTACAGCACCAATAGCAAAATTACTTGCATCAGTTGTTAAAATGAAAGTTTTTTCAAAATCGGGATAAATTAATATTGGTGATGTTATTAGAAATTTCTTTAAGGTTTCAAAAGAATCTCTACAATCTTGATTGAAATTAAAGGGAATATCTTTCTGAAGTAACTTTGTTAAAGGTTTTGAAATTTTAGCGTAATTTGGAATAAATCGTCGATAATATCCGGTCAATCCTAAGAATGATTTAATGTCTTTTTCATTTTTAGGTTCTGGAAAATTATTAATTGCATCAATTTTCTGTGGATTGGGTTGAACTCCTTCTTTAGTTATGACGTGTCCTAAATAACTTCCAACTTCCTTTCGAAGAAATTCACACTTCTCTGGTTGTAATGTTAAATTCGCACTTCTAAGTCTGGTAAAAACTTCTTTCAGTCTAGAAATATGTTCATGAATTGTTGGGGAATAAACTATGATGTCATCCATATATACGAGGCATCTTTCATTTTGCAATCCTAATAAGACGTTGTCCATAACTCTTTGAAATGTAGCGGGCGCGTTTTTCAAACCAAATGGCATTCGAATAAATTCGTAATGACCATTTTCTACTGTGAATGCGGTTTTTTGAATAACAGGTTTGTCTATCTCTATTTGATGAAATCCAGAAGCTAAATCGAGTGTTGAAAAGTATTGACACTTACCGAGTTGATCAAGTAAATCCGAAATATTAGGTAAAGGATATTTATCATCAATAGTAACCTCATTTAATTTTCGATAGTCGATTACGATACGCCATTTCTGTTTTCCAGATGCGTCTATTTTCTTTGGAACTACCCATACTGGAGAAGAATATGGACTAATTGAATTTTGAATTATTCCTTGTTCAAGCATTTTAGAAATTTGAGATTTGACCTCTTCTTTATGGATATGTGGATATCTGTATGATTTGGAGACAACTGGCTTTGAATCAGAAACATTAATTTTATGTTTAACTTAATTAGTAAATGATAAAATATCGCCATCTAAGAAAAATATATCCGAGAAATCTAAGCATATCTGGGTTATCATTTCTTTTTCTTCTAAATTTAAATGTTCAAGTCTGAGTTGATTTCTGATATTTTCTTCTCTGTTATAATTTTGAGTATTTATTTGAGATATATGATTCATTTCGTAATTTTGAATAGACTCTAATGATAAATCTGAAAAATCTACTGTTTTCGATATTGCATTAGTATTTACTATAGTTGTAAGGAATTCTCCTTTCTCATTAATCTTCACACGTGCATTTGGTAAACGAACTTTTTCTTTCACTTGGGATAATAAAATAGCATCCGTATTTCGTAAATTGGAAGTTAATTTGAATACTTGCTCTGTACGTGGTTCTATATTTATAATATTAGAATGAGGGTTTTGAATTTTCGAATTGTCAGTTAAATCTTCAGTTATTATTGAATTTTCTACTTTATATAAAGGTATGACTCTATATTTTGTAATCAATTTTCTGTTGGTTATGTCTATAACACACTGATAATGTTCTAGGAAATCTAATCCTAATAATCCATCAAATTCAATATTAAGATCATAAATATAAATTTTGTGCGGATCGTCTGATTTTCCAAAAGGTATCATAACTGATTCATTAATCGGAATTCTATGTTCTGTTATTCCTTGTATAGTAATATTTTCTTTAGATCGATTATGGTAATTTTCGCAAGTTTTTCTTTTGAAAACTGATATTCCTGCACCTGAATCTATTAGAATTTTGAATTTATTAGACAAATCTTCTATATAATAAAGTCCCTGTGAACTAATAGTACACAGAGGTGTTTCTATACGAAAGTTTGTTCTAATTTCTCTTGCTTCACTGTGTTTATATGGTGGGTTTGGTTTTTTAATGATGTCTTTTGGGAAATTTCTTCTAAAGGTGGTGGAGCATCTTGAATCTGGGATTCGTGAAAATTTTGATTTTGATATTCATTTTGTGGACTGAAGTTATACTGATCATCTTGATAATCATATTCGTTGATATTGGAATATTGATTATATTGATTGACATCTTGTGATTCGGAATAAGTGTAATCGAATTGATCAGCTTGGGAGTTATCGTTATAATAATATTCATCTGGATAATAGTTGTCACAATTAAAATGATGTGCTCTTTGATTATTCGGACGAAAAATTGGATTTGGACTTTCAAATTTCTTTTTTTGAAGATTGGGATGGGGGATTGGAGCATTGCTAGAATTATTTGGATTTGAAGGTTTCGATACTTGGGAATTCGGTTGACTTTGTTGACTAAAATTTCTGTTTGGATAAAACTGATTTGAATTATTGAAACTTTGCTGAGGATTGAATCTTTGTGGGTTTTGGAATTGTTGTCTTGGATCATTATTATGTGAGTATCGAATGTTTTGTTGTTGCCTTTGCCTACATTCGTTAACTGTATGCCCTGACTTTTTACAAAAATTGCATAATTTGACTGGAGTATTTTTATTATTCTGTTTGAATTTCTGTGTCTCAAAATAATGTAATTGCATTTCTCGTTTAATGCGGCCGATTGCAAAAACTATATCGTTAGGGTTACTGGCACGTATTATCTGACCAATGCGAGGTTCAAGACCTGTCAACAATGTGTTAAGACACATATTTTCTATTAATCTCGTCTGTGCATTTTTCTCATCAGGATTCATGCGTTGTTTATTTATAGCTGCGTATAATTTAGAGTTCAAGGTTTGTAATCTTGATACGAATGTTAATGGTGATTCATTCGGCATCTGTCTTATTCGTTGCAAATCTTGTATAAGCGAATTTAGATCACGGGAGTCGCCAAAATGTGTTTCTAATAGATTTTTAATTTCGTTCCATGATTCTGGATTGCGAGAATTAACTAATTCTGCTGCAACTCCTTTCAATTTATTTTTTATATGTAATACTAGAAAAATTTTCTGATCACCTACTGCCATACGGGTTGCTATGTCGCATGAATTTATAAAAGTAGTTAGAAAAATTTGATTTCCATCATATTCGGGAATTAGTGAAAAAATTTCAGACAGCCTATATGGTTCTATCTGAGATTGTGTTGTATTTGCTTCAGTTGTTTCTGTCATTCTGAATGTATTTCTTAGTTAGTGTAAATTAATATTAATGGTAGATAATATTTAACGAAAGACAATAGAACTTTGTTTTCTTTGTTTCAAATGAGAATAGAATCAATATAAAAATGTAATGAAAGTGTGATTCTCTGCTTACGTTTTCCTTTTCTTTCGTTTGGTAAGTTGTGGGTTGTCTTCAGGACTCGAGCAGATGAAATCCTACTTCGTACGTGTCGACTACAGTTGGGTGATTCTCGACTCTCAATCCTGCTGCCGAAGAGACCGTCTTTTCTAGATGAAATCCTACTTCGTACGTGTTGACTACAGCTTTATTCTTTGGGGCTTGCTTCTCCCATAAAGGTTAGGAAACCACTGTTGATTCTGCTGCCAACGTTTGGGAATCCTACTGACTGCGCCAATTTTTGTTACGGGATTTGTAACAATTAAAACTTTTTTAAAAACTTTATTTATTTAAACTTGTTTCACAACTTGTAGTTCAGTTTGACTTTACAATATTTAATTTTGAAAATAACAATCTGACTTAAAAGGTGACTTCAAAAGTGATTGAAGTGGAGAAGGATCCAATATTTATACCTTCTGTGTTATGACGTCACTAATTACGTTTCAGAACCTTTATGGTAAACAAGTGCAGGTGCCTTTTTGATGATTTTACAAATAAAGGTTCTAGAAGTTTCTCTAGTAATAAAGTACCAAATATTGCGTCTTTGATGAATTTGCAGGTTTCAAGGAGAAACATTAAAACAATAGGAAACTTGATATGAGCGTCTGAGAGAAGAACGTAGAAGATTATTTTAGATAAGTAACAATTAAAATTAGTATGTGACGCAAATTAATCAAAGTATAATCAATATTATTCAAGATGTGGTTAGCATATAACATATATCAAATATAGAAACAGTCTGCTTCAGAAGATGGATAAATTCGAAGGGGACGCGTATTTACATATCCTATACCAATTCAGTCACGACGGTAACTGAAATCGAGTAGTATTTGTTTGCAGAATATTCCTTACATATTCTAATCTATTATAGTGCAAAAATGTACCATATTGGTATAGTATCTGCAAGTTTCATATTATTAGAAAATTGTCAACGCTCGTCGGGATCGCGACGAATTTAATTTTCAATAGTGAGTAAATGCCCTACATTGTTTCTGTCATTTAAGTATGTCGCATTTAAGAAGGAGATTTCTCTTGCCCTAGAATATTCAATAATATAAAAAATATTTATATACCTATCCTATTGTTTATTTTATTATATTTATATTTAAGGGAAATTGATATCTTGTAAGAGATGTGTCTTCAACATATACGGAATAGCCCCAGTATTTTACCTCTTTAGTATTTATATTCCCTGGGAAAGAAAAACTAACCTGATATTTACATAGATTTATTAATTTTAAAACTTAACTTACATTTTGGTAAAAAATTGCAAAAAAATATATATATATATATATATATATAATTATTATTATTTCGTTACAAAAACTAAGTAACTATAACAAAAAAATTATCCTTTTTTAATGTTATTAAACATTATTTAGTTAATGTTTTTTTGTGAGGATTCTTTTTTTTTTTCTTTTCCTCAAATTTGGTTGGTCTTCCAGCTTGTATGCGATTATTACCTTGTCCTCTATCTTTTCTTCGAGCTACAGCTGTTGGTTGTACATGCATTTTTCGGTTCCTGGCAAATCGAGTTGTGTGGGAAAACATGGAAATAATTTGTGGCGAAGTCTGTATTTTTTCCAATGTAGTCACAAACTTTTTTATCACCGTCATATTGAAATGACATTGATCATGTTTTATTATATCTGAAATCCTTGCAAATTCGGCTTGCATTCTATCAATAGTTGCCTTGTAATCTTCAGTTAGTATATCGGTAATTGCGAAATCGAATGCACAATTAAGAGATTCAGATTGATTTGGCTCATGGACGGTAATGTTATTTTCTGGGCAAGATGTTCCACTGCTTCCTTCAGGATGATCATTATTGTTTGTATTTATAAAACATACATAAAACATACATTTCACCTAAGGCAATTTTAGCAAAATCTTGTCGATCTCTTTTAGTTAAAAGCAAGGAATTATTTAACGAAAGTCCGTATTTTTGTTCGACGGCACATAAATGCTTACAATATTTTCCTCCTTGGCCAAAATAACAGGTACAACATTCAGTTTCAATATCTACTTCGAAATAGTCACATTTGTGTTTCACACGATCACGATAAATGGAATCATTAATCTGTATTATTTCTTCAATATTTCTTATGATTGTAGAAAATTTATTACACACTAAAGTTAAATTTCGTCCTTTTATGTTAACAAATTTTAGAAGTCTATTTTTGAGATAGTTCTCGAAAATCTTTGTGATGAAATCAATAAGAGCACAGATATTAAATGCTTTACATCTCTGCAATATAATGTCCTTGAAAATTCTGATGGAAGATTCACAGTAATTATTTGTATTATGACCCCTGTGCAAACGTCACTACGGAAAGGTAAACACCATTCTTCTCGACGGCTCCAAATATGTTCTAAATGAGCTTTGGCGTTATTATACTTGCTTAATGTTTGATCATTCAGCAACTGAAACATAAAGTTGTCTGCCTCTGAAGTAGTTTTAGCAAACAAAATATGGCGAAATAACGTCATTGAGGTATTTCGGTCATCTTTCTGAATATTGTTATTACAGTCCCATAGCCAGCGCTACAAGGCTTGTGTTACGTGAAAGATACAAAGTAGGTAACAAACGAGCTTTTGGAAATACTACTCTAAGTGCATTCCTTTCTGCAGAATCATCGTCGGTCATAATCACTTGTGGCTCAAATAATTTATCACAAGTGGCTTCTAAGTTTTGCTTTACAATTTTTAAAGCGTATAAATAATCATTTTTTGATTTATTTTTATGAAGTGTGACGGTTATTGGTAAGGCTCCAATTTTCGCTGCTGCAAAAATAAAAGTCACAGAGGTTCTGTTTTGATCACAAGAACCACTGGTGTCGATAAAGATCATTTCATCTGCATGACCTGCTTTAAAAACCCTTTTCATAACTGCGGTTATCAGAACAACTATCAATTGATTTTTGTTAAGACACAACAGGATGTCTTGTTTTTGTACGTCTTTATTCTTTCTATAACATTTTGTTCATCCCTTCCCCCATATTTTTCAGAACTCCATTGTTGATAAAAATAGGTTACCTGTCTTTCTGTTGGGTTAACCTGTGCATTGGCCAGAAGCACATTAATGTCGCCATCACAATTTTCGGATAAAACAAATTCATGATAAGTCTAAATAACGAAGAAAAGTTTCTTTTGTATCTTCATTGCATCGTAATAGACTAAATGCTTGAGCAACCTGTATTCGATGACAATGTTCATAAGTTAAATTGATCACTACATTTAAACCTTGTTTTAATAAGTTAGATCTTTTCAAAGTAACTTCAGTAATTTTAAGAATTTTTTTATTTATACTTGCTGAACACTTATAATTTCTTGTACAACCTTTTTTCTTAATTAATCATTTATTCTTTTGGGCTAGATGACAAATATAGAGTTTCAGAAACTCATAACGGACACATTTATTAAACACTTTGTTTACAATCCAGTTTGTTTGTGCTACGAGAAGAAGAAGAAGTTGTTGATGAAGTTTGCACACTTTTCCTGACAATTTCTTCCTTTTTTTAACTTGCACTGAAATTTAGTCACAAATTGATCTTGATTTTTCTCCTCACTTTAGTCTCTGCCGTTTATTGATGATTCGTGTTGAAAAACTCATTTATTCCATCATAAATAGAAAAAACTATTCCACTGGCACTAAGTTTTCGGGTTTACATCAAAACATTTCGACACTTTTTATTGAATAAACTATAGAGATGAAAACGGGAAAATTTATTATATTCTACATATATTTAAAAAATAATAAAAATTAATCACTCACGTAAAACATTGAAATCGAATAATTGAAATAAAAAAGTAATACTTGATAAACAACAGGGTTCTTATTGTGTCATAGTTTTGGTAACTTGTTTCTTCTTTTTCATGGTTTTCATATTGTTCTTTTTAAAATAAAATTATTGAGATGACTTTCTTCGTGTCTTTTACAATTGATATTAGATATTAGTTACCGGAAGGCTTTCCAATAATTAGGCTAGGAGATTTTTTTACAGAACTGATTTATGACATTTTGTTTTATATTACTTACTTACTTACGAAATATTGTTGCACATAATATTTAGTCTATTTTTATCGTTTTATAGTTTACTCTGTTTTGTTTCTACTTTATATAGATCGTTTCCAGAATTACGAGTTAATATGTATTTTGTTCAGTACTTAATATTTTGGTTTCATCATAATTTAAAGTATGTTTTTTTCTCTTCATGATTTGTTAATGCGGTTTAATTTTTTTCTCATATTTGATCTCTGATAAGATATATGCGGTATTTTCGAGTTTGCCCGATATATGCGCTATTGCTGTTATTCCATGGTATTTCACGCTGTGGGTAATCATATTCTTTTTGTTTTTGGATTCTAATTCCTAAGTACATATATGTTTTTTTTCAGAAGGTTATAGACTTTATTATTTTCTTTGCGATATTCTAAATCTGTAAAATTGATTGATTTGTCTGAAAAATTATTGATTACTGATCTCTTTTGGGATAATGGGTGTTCCGAGTTAAAATGCAAATATCTCCCAGGCCAAGTATATTTAGTGTACGATTTTATGCGTTTATTGTTTTGATTGTGTATTAATGTTAAATCTAAAAAAATAATTGAATTTTTTAGTTTAGTTTATATTAAAAATTTTATCTTTTTTTAATATCCTTTATTTCCAAAGATACAATAAAACATTGTGTATGGAATGCGTCAATCTAAGTACATAAATACAGTTACTATTACTTATAATCTATGGCTTATAAATAAAACTATAAACAAAGCATAGAAATACATAGCAATAGGTATAAAATATATAAACATTAATGTATAGGGACAAGGACTCATCTAAAGAAATGTGAAATAAAATTAAAGATCAGATCCCACAGTCAAAGATATATCTAGATTCTGATGATTCTGGGCAGTATGAAATCTTATATAGGTGGTTTTGGAGTTATTGAGATATAAATAATTATTACTAAACCATCTTATTGTGATATGTGTGGAAAAGATCTAGTATAATGTTTTCTTTACCTTTGGGAGTGGTTGATACACAATCGTCAACATATCTAAAGAAAAATGGTATTGGGTAAAATTTCGTTCTCTAGGTCTCCATGTAAGCCCTGAAGGAAGTGAGAGTGAAGAAGAGTGTAGAAGTCTCTCCTACTAGAATCGACTACTTGGGGAATAAGCCCAAATAAGTCCTGAAAGTTAAAATTAGCGTGACAGAATTTAGACAAAGTAGTAAGACTAGTAGTAAAATAAAACTCTCGGTATATATGGAAAACCTGCAGAAGCTGACATGAGATGTTTTCGGAATGAGTCGAAGAAATTGACTGAATTTTATAGCGAAGCAGCACGCCTTTTATACTGCTGATCTGCTTAGCTATTGGTGGAAATTTATTTATCAAAGTTACCCTTTTTGGTTTTTACGTGATTTTCACTTCATGTCAGCTGGATACAGAACCACATTTATTTTTGATATTTACAGGGTGATTTTTACAACAATAAATAATGTTGAATAAAAACTAAGTGTCACAGGGTGATTTCTACAATTTTGAATTAATAATAAACTGAATAAAAACTGTGTCACAACATGTATTTTCATAAGAATAAAAATGAAATAAATAATTCCTTTTGAACCAATTTTCAATAAATATTTATTAAAAAAAAGTGATCTGACTTGGCCCAATTTTAATTAACGTCTGACTTAAAACAATAATTCATTTCAAGCTTGCTCAATTCCTAGAAATAGTACAATATGATAAGAATGCTATGTGAAAAATTTGAATGTGGTGCTTTGTCGTTTCTCCCTCAAGAAACTCTGAAACGTCAACATTAGTTGAAATCTCAAAACCGATAATTCAACACGATTACAATACTTTCTTCACATACATGCTATGGTAGGAAAGTACAAATTGGGCCAAGTCTGATCAATGTCGGTTTTGGTGGTATATTTATATACAAAACATAATCTGTAGAAATAAACAATTTAAGAAGACATGGACCTTTTCCTATGTGCCGATCTATCTACCTAAGGAATATAATGGGTTTTCCAATAAGAGGTGTTATTTTGAATAGCCCGCTATTTCGGTAGATGTCACTTTTGAAGCTGTCATTTCTTGGCATTTGACAAGTAGAAACTACGCCATTAATAAAAATGGTACGATACACGCTTCAACAACGCATTGAAATTATTAAAATTCACTATAAAAATGGTGAAAATTTGGCAGAGACGGTTCGTAAAACTCGAACATTTTTGGGTCGTCGTGAAGCACCTTGTCGGACCGCAATACAGAAATTGGTGGAAAAATTCGAGCTGTTGGGACAAGTTAGTGATGAGAAGAATAAAACCCGTGCACGTCGCTCAAGAACAGCCGAGAATATTGCTGCTGTAGCCGAAAGTGTTGAAGAAAACCCAGGTTTGTCCATTCCTCGTCGTTCTTTGATCTTAGGTATTCCACAAACGTCATTACACCGTATTTTGCATAAAGATTTGGGTCTTAAGGCTTATAAAGTCCAGTTAACACAAGAACTCAAGCCGGCCGATCATCAACAGCGTCGTGACTTTGCTGATTGGGTCGTTGAAATGCATGAAAATGATCCGGAATTCCATCGAAAAATCATCTTCAGTGATGAGGCACATTTCCACCTCGGTGGCTTCGTCAACAAGCAAAATTGTCGCATCTGGGGCTCAGAAAACCCAAGAGTTATTGTTGAAAAGCCTCTCTATCCTCAACGTGTGACTGTTTGGTGCGGTTTATGGTCCGGCGGAGTCATTGGACCTTACTTTTTCGAAAATGAGGCTGGCGCAACAGTTACGGTGAATGGATTGCGCTATCAAGAGATGATTAACGATTTTTTATGGCCGGAATTGGATGGTATTGATCTGGACAACGTTCACTTTCAACAAGACGGCGCTACGTGCCACACAAGCAACGAAACCATTGATCTTTTAAGGGAAAAGTTTCCGGACCGTGTTATCTCTCGAAGAGGTGATCACAATTGGCCACCGAGATCTTGTGATTTAACACCTTGCGACTTCTTTCTTTGGGGCTACGTGAAGGAGAAGGTCTACGCCAACAGCCCAGTATCGATTCAAGACCTCAAAGATGGAATTCGTGAGGCTATCGAGGACATAGAGCAGCCACTTTGCGATTTAGTTATGGAAAATTTCATGAAAAAGATTTTGTCCTGTAAGCGTGGCCGTGGTGGTCATTTGCCTAATGTTATTTTCCACTATTAACGGCATACCTTCCTCTTTGTAATGAAATAAACATCTGATGATTTATAATAAAAAATGGCATTTTTCTTTGAATATCAAAATAACACCTCTTATTGGAAAACCCTTTATGTATATATTTTGCCAGTAATATATTCATATTTCAATATTAATATTATTATAAAGCAAAGATATACTATAAAAGAGTAGATAATCTTTAATAACAGCGACTTGCCTTCAATGTTAATTCTGTTTTTAATCATATGATGCTTATATTTAAATGATTACTCTACTGAAATCGAAAAAATGACCATTTTCACACAAAAAGTTCTTATTTATTTTACTTTTGTTGGTTATTACGTATTTAATAAGTAAGAGTATTCTGTGAATGCAACTATTTCCGGCGTTTTATAGATCTATTTGAAAATGTTCAATTTAAAGACCAACAGCGCCACCCTTATTTGCAACCAAAATCGGTTAACTTTTTTTAACCTAAGATATCTGTCCTTCTATACCCTCCATAGGCCCTTGCTTCCGTCTGGTGCGTTTGCCCAGCTCGTTCGGGGGATTGTAATGTTGTCTGATATTGCATCATATTGTAACCCTTATTATTCTTCTTTTTTGGAAAACTATTTTCTTCTTGTGTGTTAGAGGATTAGTATAAAACATTCACTACACAGGACAAACTTTTCTCGCTTCGGGGCAGCGGCGAAGCATTTCACACCCCAGGATACTGCCTCGGATAGGTTTAGCCCAGGGTTGCTAGTGTAAAGGAAGGAATTTTTATATTTATTTCTTTTTTTAATATAGTCTACATTTATCCTATTTACAATTTTATTTTATTATGATCTAAAAATTTTATTATGTTTTTAATTATTGTCAGATTGAGATGGTTTAAGACTACGTCCATGTTCAGGGCGGCTGTAATTCCATTTTTGATAAATATGTAATATATATCTAAATTTGCTATTTTATTAATCGGGCTAGTAAAGAATATATGATTTAATGTCTCTATTTGACCGCATTCACAGTAAGGAGTTTCTTTGATACCAATTTTGTA
The DNA here is from genome assembly GCA_958507055.1 of Crioceris asparagi. NCBI lineage: Eukaryota > Metazoa > Arthropoda > Insecta > Coleoptera > Chrysomelidae > Crioceris > Crioceris asparagi. The sequence continues at coordinate 51,585,644 of OY293827.1, forward strand.
TAGGTGTTTATTTGTCAGACAATGTCCAGTTTTTTAGGTACAATGGTCGTTATGTGTCTTCTGTCCATATATGGAAGATGAAAGTACCATATTTTGTCCGGATATTTGGGGTGAAATTTTGCATAAGATTTTTCATTTATTTTTACATTTTCTTTCCATTTACCTTCAAGTTCATGTCGTATTTTATCTTTAATGATAGGAAGGATTGTTTCTTTATTGATTTTTATATTCATGGGTATATTCAGAGTGGTTCCAATTTTTGCTAGTCTATCAACTATTTCATTTCCGCTTATATTTTCGTGTCCTGGTATCCAACCCAATAGAAAGCCTATGTTCCTCATCGATGCTTGATAAATGTTTTTCCTGATTTCCATTGTTAGGTAATCTATTTTACTGTTAAAAATGTTATTTTGAATTTTCGTGATGGCACTTTTGGAATCCGTTAGTATTAAATTTTTATTCAAGTTTTTTTCAAGGCATAACTCAGTCGCTTTGTGGATCGCTATTATCTCTGCCTCACATATGTTTTCATAAACATGACTTCATAGTCATAAAGTCTAGATGAAAATGAGTAATCTAAATTCGGTATGTAAATTCCAAACCCTACTCTATTATTCTTTTTTGAAGCGTCTGTATAGATGATATTATATTCAGTATATTTTTCTATTTCCTTTCTAAATGTTATTTTATTTGTTAAGTACCTTTTTTATTTAAATGAAGATCAATCATTTGTGCATTATGTTGATATATTTCATAATCATAGCTAAAGCAAGGTTGTATGTTATTTTGATATATGAACCTATTGTAATTTTTTATATGTTCTAACACTTGCACTAAATATGGTTTCTCCCGATTTCTCCAATATCCTTCTTTATTTTCCTGGAGCTTTTTAATTGATTCTTATAGATGAAAGATTGGTGGTCTATAGTCCATTGTCTTAATTAAGAAATTATGAATTTGCTTGCAAGCCATTTTCTTGTGTATTCCAGATCTATTTCTCCTGTTTCTGCCAAAAGTGCGTTTATTGGTATAGATTTCATACCTCCTGTTATCAGCCTCATTCCTTGGTGATGAATTTTATTTGGTTTATCGGAATTTTTTTTGAAGAGGTTTTAATTATAATTGATCCATAGTCAAGATCAGATTTGACCAGGCCATTATAAGCCATTAACATTGTTTTTGGATCGGATCCCCACCATACCTTACAGAACGTTTTTAAGATATTGATTCCCTTCGTTGCCTTACCTACAGTATAGTTAATATATTTATCCCATTTAAGGTTTATTTCTTTTTGTATTTCTGTTATTTCTGCCCCCATAACAACTTCAAGAGGAGTCATATTGTAATTTCCAGGACTGAACCATATCGCTTTACTTTTTGTTTGAGAAATTTCCAAATCATGTTCTTTCATCCACTTATTGATACACTCTATGTATAATTAGTTTCGTTTTTCATTTCTATATGGTTATTGCCTTTAATTAAAATAACTATATCATCCGCGTAAGCTAACGCCTTATTGTTTTTCGGAATATCTGAGAATAACGATCTCAAGTAAATATTGAATAGTACCGGACTTAATGGCGAGCCTTGTGCCAATCCTTTTGAAGCAGTTCCTGTACCATGGATGTGTCAATTGTCATCTTTAATGTACATAAGTCTATTCGTTGGTATAATTCTAATTAAATAAGCAAAGTTTTTAGAAATATTATAATGTATTAGATAATCATATATAATTTATTGACGTCAACGTTGTCATAGGCCGCTTAATATCCAAGAACACCGCTAAGACCGATTGACCTAGTCCAAAAGCCTCTTGAATGTATGTTGAGAGATAAGCTATACAGTCTAATGTACCTTTTCCTTTACGCAATCCCATTTTCCATTTCGACAAAATTTGTTTTCTTTCTATGAACCATTCCAAATGATTTTTTACCATTTTTTCTAGGATTTTTAGACCGCATGACGCTAACTATTGGTCTATAACTTGATGTTAGGTTTGGATTTTTATTGGGTTTCAAAAATCCCAAGATTACATATTTTCTCCATGCTGTTGGAAGTTTTCCACCGTTAAGCATTTTATTGTGAATTTTCAGAAGATCTACTTTTGCGTTTTTTGGGAGATGTAATAACAGGGAGTAGGATTCTGTCTATTCCTGGGGTTGACGATTTTTTCTTCGTTTGGATGGCTGTTTCTAATTCTATAATATTAAAAATTTCATCCTTTAGATTATATGTTGAAACCTTCTTTGTTGTAACCGTACTACTTGCTGAGTATTTTGCTACCATATCCGCAACTTTCTTATTAGGTAGATTCTTGTTTTGATTATGATTTCTATATTTGGAGAATTTCCCTAAAATTTTCCACACCTTTGAAATATTCATTTCTCTATTAATCGAGCTGCAGAATTTACGAAATCTTAATCTCTTTTTATTCTTTAGTAATTTTCTTGTTTTAGCTATGATTTCTTTTGCTTCTATGTAATTATTAACTGTAAAGTTTTCTCTAAACCTTTTTAGACAATCTCTTCTTTCCTGGATAATTATGTCGCATTCTCTATCCCACCACGGGTTTTTTGGTTTCTTAAATAATTTAATTTTGGCATTTGAAATGGATATTTCTACCGCCTCGTTAATAACATTTTTTTCAAATTCATTTATTATATTATTATTGACTCTTTCACATATAAAACTTGAATATTCATTCCAATCTGCCTTTCTGTAAATTGGTTTGTTTTCAATTATTTCCATGTAACTTAACTCTTTCGATCATGGCGTCCTCATAAGAGGAGTTACTACATTAAGGCTGATGTATCTTATTTCAGTTAAATTCACCCGCTTGTAAACGTTGTCCTCATAAAGTGACAACATATTTTTCAATTTGAAGCTAGTGGTGACATTTTGTTTCCAATGGAGTAATCACAAACCCACCTTGATTAGATGTATTCAAGAAAACTCTATTGAACTTTATTTGTGCCTCCCTGCAATATATAAATATTTTGTAAGGCTATGAATAAAATTTTGTTATGTGTAGAAAAGTGTGATTTTAGAGGAGAATACGAATGCAATTGTAAATAATAGAAGGTATGTAAATTATTTATAATTAAGTACATGTCCTCCTATAAGGACATTTTGCTGTATGGGTAAACATGGCCAAGAAAATATACTTCAATAGTTAGTTTATTTTAGGGTGTTTTTATGGGATTTTTCAATGCCTCCTCCCAATAATTAGCAAAAACCATTTACAGAAGAAGAACTTCTATATTTCGTGAAACATTTATCAGAAATTGAAGATTTATCCGATTTATTCGTTCGAAAAATTTCATCAAGCATTTGATAGAGGTATTGCCAGCACTTTTATATGAGTGTTTACATTTTATTTATTACAATTTTTTGATTTGCAGGCTTTCATTTGACAGGTATAAGAAACCAAATTGTAAAGGAAAAAATAAATATTTTTGTTCAAAGTGACAGAAAAATTGTTTTTTCGATTATCACACATGTTCAAAATTTCTTCAAGTGTATTTTATGTTTACTCCATAGCCAAAATTTTATTTACCCTCCAATATTTATAGTTTTGTTAAGTACCTATTTTGAGACCATTTATTAAGTTACACAGCACCCGTATGGTCGCGATGAGGACACCTCATAGCACTCATAAGGGCTTTCCTGGAAATATCTCATACCTATTAAAAAATATAATTTAAATCAAAGAAATGTTTGGCACAACCTCAAATTTTTTAAGAGAAAAAAAAATTCATGACTGAAAGGGTTAAATTAATATTGTTGAAGTGACATATGGTGGGATAGTGATCGCTATTTCCACAATAATCCAGAACGTTCCATATGCTTTTTGTTGCTATTGAGCTGGATACCATTGTAACATCTAACGGACTCGGATTTTCTGTCGGATTGTGAAATCTAGTATTAGATCCATCGTTCAATATAATCATTTGAGTGTTTTCTAATATTTTTTTTTTTTTATTAAACATATCCGCATCAGCCAAACGGCTATTAGCGGTAAAACATTTTGTATTAGTAACAATTTGTTATATTTTAAACAGGATATTTGATTCCCGGAGAAATGTTATTACATTGTCTGTAGTACAGGAACTGAAAATTTCGCCAAAGTCACTGGGAATTCCATTATTTAGTCTTTCTATTTCGAATCGAGGACACTCCACTAATATGTGCTTTATGGTTAATGGCACTTCACATGCGAAACATTCCGGCTGAGGTTCCTTTTTGAGTAGGTATTCGTGTGTGAGGCGAGTGTGTAAAAGTCGGAGTCTAGTGATGACTGTTTGACGAAAACAATAGAGCTTTTCCACCGACGTCACAAATATGGCCGCAAACAGCTGTTCTGGAGGTCAACAAAGCCACTTCGCCATAAAACCCCATTGTAAGTTCTGTTAGTTTTCACGAAAATTTTGAAGATTTTACCGCAGTATATTTGCAACAAAACCATAAAATTCGTAATTCAAGCAATCCTGAAGGTAAGCATTGAAAATTTAAGTAGAAATAATTAAGATTAAGTATGTATTTTACGAATTACAATTTGATGTTTTTTTTTCATGAAACACCTCTACAGACAGACTAATCATTTAAAATAGCAATATATTCTTTTTAGATGAGAATGCTTTAAAAAATTGTTTCTCTTTCAGATGTCTAATGTAAGTAGATATTTTGAAGGACTTGATTCTGAAGACAAAAAAAGATATCTTCAGAAAATTGAACTTTGATGCGACAACGAACATGATACCAATCGACTATGAACATATCATGAATTATTTATTATTTAGGTTAAGTCCAGGAACACAGGAAGAAATTCGAGCCTATAAAAAGTATGGAAGCCTATACAAAAGTTGTGTGTGGTTGGGTGAAGGAGGTGAAAGTGAAAAAGTTTCCAGACCATTATTTACTTTTCGGAAGAGTAAGTATACTATTTTATGAATTATTATTAATTTAAAACCACTATTTTGCTAGTTACGGCTGCCAGAGGCATTATTATACAACTTTCTTTAAGATATTAACCTATTAAATGTCAACCTCTTTCAATTTGGTAAATTTTTGTGTGTAGAACAAAGAAAGTACCTACCTAGAGTTAGTAAAAAAGTTGCTTCTGAAACTAAATAATGTCTGTATTAGAACAAATTAAATAACATTTCACAGCTGACAGCCATAGGCATTTGCAGTATTAAGTAATAGTAAAATATAAAACTTTTGATCTCTCAATGCTATTTTTGTAATTTTTACTAGTAAAGTAGGGATGACAATCCCGAGCCTTTTCTTACCTAGTACCTACCTGAGATGGTTACCGGGTAATTACCTTAATACGTAACCTAATTCCCAGAGTCGTTAATTTTTCGGATGCATCATAATTACAATTAGCTAATATCACTGTCCAGTAAAATATTTATATAAATAAAATAAATTATCATTTTCGTTATCTATACTTTTTGTTGTAGGTACTGCATTCACAAAAATTAAACGAGGCTCCAACTAAACCTTGGGTAGTTCTAGAACTTTCTGGGAATATTGTGTGTGCACATTGTGATTGCGTAAGTGGATTAGGCGAAGTATGTTCTCATGTTGCGGCTGTTCTGTTTGCTGTGCATGCACAAAATAAAGAAGTATCTGTCACGGACCAGCTTGCATATTGGACTACTCCAGGAAAAAAAGAAATTCATTTAGCAATTGATGAAATGGATTTTTCAACACCACGGGCCCTTTGGAAACAACAATTGAAGGATAGATCAGGTCCAAGAGCGGAATCGAGTGTAGCAACTAAATGTAAAATGTCATCAGCCGATGTGATTTCATTTCTGAAATCTTATAAAAAACTTGGATGTGATTCTGTCCTACATAATGTTCTAGCACCATTTCAAGAAGCTGAAGACAACTCTGATCCAGTCAACTGGCTCACAGAATTATACTCTGATAATTACAGAGGGTTATCTTACCCTGAACTGCTGACAGTAGCAGAGAGTGTAGATTATTCAGTACATGATAGTTTCTGTAAACTTATTGAAGAAAAAACGAGAGATCAAAGTGAATCCGAGGCATGGTTCATTCATCGTTGTGGCAGAGTTACAGCATCTAATCTTAAAGATGTATGTCACACATCCTTGGACAAGCCATCATTGTCATTAATCAAAAAAATATGTTACTCTAAAAAAACATACTTCAAAGCTGGAATTTATGGATGTGGACACGAAAAGGAGGCATTAAAATCTTATTTAGAAAAACACAGAGAAGACCACCCTTCATGTAAAATTATAAAATGTGGGCTAATAATAAATTGTAATTACCCACATTTTGGAGCTTCACCAGATGGATTCGTAGAATGTGAAGATTGTGGAAATGGATGTATAGAGGTGAAGTGTCCTTATTGTGCTAAGGAATCTTCAATTTCAGAACTGATTTCAATACAGAAGTCGTGCCTCAAACAGCAAGACAATGTTATCAGTTTGGATAGAGGACACAGATATTACTATCAGGTGCAAATGCAGCTAGCTTTAACGGGTAAAAGCTTTTGTGATTTTGTTGTATGGAGTCCAAAAGATTTTTTTATAGAGCGTATAACTCTAGATCATACATTTTGGCAAGAAAAAAGTGAAGGTGCAACAAACTTTTTTAAAAACATAATTCTTCCAGAATTACTAGCAAAATATTTTACACAAAAATATTAATATTATGAACAATTATTGTGTTTGGTATATAAGGACATTTAAAAGAATAGATACACTGTGAGTTAATAAATTATAATTTTATTTCATGCATATTACTATCACATTACATAACTAACAAGACAAGCATACATATTATATGAAACATGTAAATATATTTATACACTGTGCCTTAGGCAGTCGAGTCATTCCCTTTAACGTTTTTATTTAATTTTTTTTTGTTTATTAAAGAACTTAGTGACATTGAAAATGTAGAAAAATGGTGCTATTTACAAATTTATTTGCCTAGTACAATGTACATATCTTACTTTGGCGACATTGCAATTGAATTTTTCGTTTAATTTATTTTTGTGAAAATTACATCAAAAATTTAACATATTTTATATTATTGCAGTTTCATACCTTTGTTAAGGAATTATAATAATAAACAGATATTGTGATAAAATACATATTTTTAATTTTGGAATGTCTTTTATTATTGAATGTATTTTTCCCATTATACTTATGTTCAAATGCTACTTTACTCTTGTTTTTAACAATATTCTAATTTATGGACAGCACAACCTGTATATTTTTTTAGAAAATATACACTGAACATCGTTGGTGCGGAACATAAGTGAACTTTTAATAAGATTGATTGGTCTTATTCCGGAAATACAGAAGGACATACATATTATATACCGATGGTAGGTATGTGGTTTTGGAATCTACTGTACTCAGAACGTAAAGAAATAACAAATATTTTGGGATTTCAAGATATGGCCATACTTCTTTTTAAAGGGTAAAGTTAAAAGTATATGAGATGTGCATTCTTTCTGACACACAGTTTTTATGTAAAACAGAATGAAACTGAAAAGTACCTACAAACAACGAAATTGTTTTATTTATTAACAATAGATGGGCATAAATTACATAAAGCACAAGTAACAACTAATATTTTGTCTATTGCATTCAAATCTAAATCGTTATGGGTTTTTTTACTGTGCTTATTGGTAATAAATTGTGCAGTATTTTATATTTTTGGCGTATTTGACCTATAACACGTTCAACATGAATACGAACGTTTGCTAACTTTCGTGTTTTATTAATATCAGCCCGACTCAATTGTTTTTTGGTGTTAAATGCAGGAGTATTAACTTCAGCCAAACGTAATTTTACAGATTCTCTTATTAAAAATCCTCTGTCTGCAAGTATTAAGTCACCAGGGTTAAGCTTGTCCAAAATGACACACTTTTCTGTTATTAATTTGTCGCTATTTCTTCCTCCAAAAGCTTTTGAAATAAAAGTTATAGCTCCTTGAGGGCATATACCAATTAAAACTTTTACAGTGTTATGATGTTTATAATTAGACCACGTTGCTGACTGCACATTTAAATAACTAGATCTTTGCATTCTCACTTCAAAACAGTCTATTATAATTGTAACCTTATTTCCAAAATTTCTCTTAAAATTTTCAGGCATCGTAGCAATCAACTCTGCTCTGGATGGCCAAATTATAAAATTTTGTAAATAACTGTGTAGTACATCTAAACACCTATAAAATGTGCGAGATGCAGTTTGCACGCTAATGTTAAAGCGATAAGCTAAATCGGAAAATGTAAGATTTAATCTTAAATGCATTAAGGTTAAAAGAAATTGTTGAAATTTGGATAGGGATGGTATGTCAATTAAATCATTTTGTACTAATCTAAATATCTCCATTAAGCCAACAAATTTTGGTATTCCGGTATAAAATTTTGTTTTTTTATCATTTCCTTCTAGAGTTAATTCAGACAGTGTCAAAGATTTAATAATAATTGTTTTGGAACGGAGCTCATTTCTTAAATTTTGACATTCTTCCCAATTTTTAGTTTGTTCTTTCTAAAATATTTGTACATACTTACTTAAATTATTCCTTTTACCACAATTGACATGCATTTCAAGTAACATGCAAGCATTTTAAACTAGCCCAAATAAGCATCAACAATTCCACTACATTTTATTACAGCTCTAGTTGCCTTAACAATTTGAATTGAGAGTAAATATATGTGGTGCATAGATTGTCTCTTTTAATTACTCCATTATTTCATTTTCAGCTACTTAATCAGAAGATATAATTCTGGTTTAAACCTGGATTACATAATCTCAATTTTGAGTTTTATAGAATGTTATATCTACATGTTACCGAATTAGTGTAAAATATTTGCGATCAGCAATTTTTCTCACAAACAAGACTGCCACCAGATTATTCTTTTCAGACGAAAATATGGAAGCACTAAATTACCATTGCAAAGCATGTTTAAAAGTTAAGATAAAGCTAACTACCCCGCAACCTTGATTATATACAAATTAAAATAAAATTGTATTCTGTTTCGATGACTGCGAGCCTCAACCCTAAAAAACAAAAAAGGAATATTTTGTATAATGAAAAATAAATAATAATATAATATAAATGGAACCTTAGAACTTTGTTCCTTCTTTATTATATGTTCTTTTGCTCTAGTATACCGTTCCCTCGCTACTTTAGGGGTTGCCTTTAATTTGGATCGGGTGAAACCCATATTTACTGTTGGGATGTAATCCGGATTCTCGTTATCTTCAAAATTTGCGGGCACAACACCACAAAAATGTGGCACTTGAACATAAAAACAATTTTATTTAAGGGATTAAAACTTCGGTGAGTACCTACTTATTAAGTAATTACTTCCAAACTCGAGTTTTTCCAAATATCAATCACTCTAAAACAATTGTATTAGTGTTAAAATACCTTATAATTCACCTGAGCGTTTTGAAACCGAATAAAAATTATTAAAATAAAGTAAAAAGTAAGATCTTAAAATTTAGACTTGCGATTTGTTGACCTCCAGAACAGCTGATTTTGACAGTAGATTAACTGACGCTGACGTCACGTGGAAAAGCCTTATTGGTTGGTGGGATGGTCCATGGTTGAAAAACTGGTTTGATCTCTTTCAGTTTTGAGATTTTGGTTTGCCAGTATTGAGTCCATATATTAGTTATTTTAGAACGGAAGTAAGGTTTCAAGTCCACTGCGAATGTTCTCATATATGGAATGAGTGCTGGGTTCTCTAAGGCTTTTCTCGCGTGCTTGTCAGCTAGTTCGTTTCCTCTTATTCCAGTGTGAGAGGGAACCCTTATAAATGTGACTAATTGGTTTTTGCTGAGTAGGTTTAGTTCTTCTTTGATCAATTTTCCTAATGGATGATGGGTATAGACTTTTGATATTGAGTATAGTGAGTTTAGAGAGTCAGTGATGATTAGAAAGTTTCTTCCAGATGTTGTTTTTATGTAACATAGAGCATTGTAGATTGCATACAGTTCTCCAGTGAGGATGGAATCAGTTTCGGGTAGTTTGTATTCTTTTGTCACTTTATCTGTCACAAATGCGCAAGCCACACCACTATTTGTCTTGGATGCGTCGGTGAAGATTTGTAGATGTGAAGGATATTAGGGTTTGATAGGTTACTTGGATCAGCTGGGTATTTGATTCCTTTTTGTTTAGTGAGAGTAATTGGGTGTTTATGGGTGGTGGGGAAATTAGCCATGGTGGAGTCGTGTGAGTACTAGGACGTTGGATTGGTGGTATTTCTTGAAGTTGGATGAGAGCTAGGGAACGTTTGATTCTTTCATAGAACGGAAGATGTGTTTTTGCGTGCTGGCTGATTGGAAAGTACCTGATTTGATGAGTGTTCTGTTCTTGTCGCTTTGCTGCATATGATAGGCTCAATTCATGTCTCCTCAAGTTCAATGGTAGCTCTCCGAGTTCGCAGGGTAGGCTATCAATGGGAGTTGTTCTATAAGCACCAGAAATAATGCGGAGTGCGTTGTTCTGAATTGTATCCAACGCTTTGAGAGTAGTGGTGGAAGCTGATGAATAGGATATGCAGCCGTAATCTAACTTTGAACGGATCAAAACTCTGTATAATGTCAGTAGTGTTTTGCCATCTGTACCCCATTGTTTGTTTGAAAGACATCTAAGAAGGTTTAGCATCTTTTGGCATGTTACAGATAAGTATCGAATATGGGATTTCCAGGTGAGAGATTGATCGAATATCAGTCCTAAGTATTTTATTTCAGTTTTGTAGCTTAAAATATGATTGTTGAGCTTCAGAATTGGTAAGTTTTGGAGTTGCATTGGCCGTTTAGTAAAAACAATACAGTTGGTTTTTTCTGGGGAGAACTTCAGTCCGCTTCGGGTTGACCAGGAATCGAGGTTTGTTAATTCTTGTTGCAACAAACTGGCCATGCTTTGAAGATTTCTTCCTTTTATGAAAATAATGAGGTCATCAGCAAACAGTCTAGCTTGAACTGGTTTTTGTAGAGTTTTGAGGATGTCGTTGATTCCTATGAGAAACAAAGTGGGACTTATCACAGAACCTTGTGGGGTACCGTTTTGTAGATGATGAACGGTTGATAGAGTGCCATTGGTTTTTACTTGAAAATTTCTATTTGAAAGAAAATTTCTTATGAAGGCCAAGATGTTGCCTTGGTATCCCCAGGACTCCAAGGTTCTGTATATTTTGTGGTGCCATGCCATGTCGAACGCCTCATATATGTCAAACATTTCTGTTTATTTGCAAAGGCTTCATTTATGTTGGTTTCAAAGTCAACGAGATTATCTGTTGTGGATTTTAAGGGTTGGAAACCCGTCTGTTCCTTGATCAATTGGTTGTTCTTCTCTAAGTTCCATATGAGACGCTTGTTGATGATTTTCTCAAGAAGTTTGCAGAAAGCACATGTGAGAGCTAACGTTCGATAAGAATCAGCTTCGTTGGGTGGTTTATTCAGTTTTAATATTGGAATTATATTAGCTGAATTCCATAGTTCTGGAAATGCATGTTGTTTCCAAATTTTGTTGAAAAATTCAAGTAAAAAGTCGAGAGATTCTTCTGGCAGATGTTTAAGAAAAGAGGCAGGTATGTCATCGGGTCCAGCGGATGTATCTTTTAATGTAGCAAGGGCTTCAAGTAGCTCGGTTTTAGAGATTGTTGTATTGATGGGATCATTATTTGGAATTATTTGTAATGGATTATTTTCTTCTTTTTCTTTATATGATAAGAATTTCGGGTCATAATTATGATTTGCTGATATTCTGCTAAAGCTTTTGGCCAATTCTTCCGCGATTTCAGATGGGTTGGTAATTGACATTCCCTGTACTTCTAGTTCTTGAATGCCGTGATGGGTGTTTGTACCAGTAATTCTCTTGATTTTCCTCCAAACTTTGCTGACTGGAGTATTTGTGTTAATACTTTGTACATATTTATACCAAGAATCCTTCTTAGCTTTGGTAGTTACTTGTTTAGCAATCGCTCTTTTTTTCTTTAAATCAATCAGATTGTCTGTGGTGCTGTTGCGCTTGAAAGTATTTAGGGCTTTTTTACTCTGTTTTATTGCTCGATCGCAATCAGGATTCCACCATGGTACTATCTTATCCTTGTCGATATATTTTGTTTTACCTATAGCCTGTGTGGCTGAGTGTATTAAGATTTCGTTGAATTGTGACAAGATGTTATCAATGGTGTCGTTCATGGATATAGTCAATATTTTTGTTTTAATAAGTTCTTGAAAGAGGTCCCAGTTGGCAGTGTCCAGTTTCCATTTTGGTTCAGGTAAGAAAGGAGTTTTGGTGCATCTATTGTTGGTTATTATAATTGGGAAATGGTCGCTTCCATATAGATCTTTAGTAACTGCCCATGTATGGTCAATTAAGATAGAAGGACTGCAAAGGGAGAGATCAATGACTGACGAACTTCCTGAGGCTAGACTGAAATGTGTGTTGGAACCATTATTCAAAAGTGCAAGATTGGCACTGTTGATTATAGCTGCAATTTTTCGTCCATTAGGTGTAGTTTTTTGTGATCCCCAAATAATATTGTGTCCATTGAAATCTCCTAAGATCATTCTAGGTGAAGGAATCTGATTAATTAAGTTTTGGAGATCGCTTTCATCTAGGTCATAGTTTGGAGGAATATATATATTACAAAGATGAATTTTTTTTGTGTTACCAATTTCTACTGCAACGGCTTCTAAGGTTGTCTTGAGAGGGATTTGTCTTGAAATTAGATGAGACTTCAGGTAGATGGCGACTCCTCCCGAAGCGTGGTTTCTGTCTGCTCGGTTTTTGTAATATATGTTGTACGATTTCAGGTTTAGATAGTTGGAACCCTTGAAATTTGTTTCCTGTATACAAATGGCATCTGGAGAATGTTGACTGATGAGAATTTGAGTCATTGGTAGTCGTGTTCGGAATCCGTTGAGATTCCATTGTATGATTGTTCTGTACATTTATTTAATTTTAGAGAGAAATACTGTAGTTTAGTAAGTGGATGAGTCACTTTCGGTATCAATGGTTCCTGTAGCAATTTGTTTTAGTAGTCTTGTTTTCAGCTTGGTACATCTAACTTTGATTTTTTTTTCTGATAGTTGGGGACGAATTTCTTCAATCATTGAAATAATTTTTAGGGTTTCATTGGTGTAATCCTTGACAAGAGCTAATAAGTTTTTAGATCCAAAGGAATTTTCTATAAAATTTTCGAGCTGTTGACTGTTGAGAGGATATTGTGGAGAATGTTTATCTATAAATTCTTTAATGTTATTAGGAAATCTATAGCTGTGATCCAGTTGGTTTTTCTCAGATTTGTACTTTTTTTTCTGGTTACTTGTTGGTATAGCAAAGGTTTTGTTGTTGTCCTCTGGTGTAGGTGTTAGTATATCTGAGACGTTCCTTTTGTGGGACATAGTATCTGTTGGGGTAGTTTGAGAAGGATCTAGATGGATGTCATCAGCAGGGAGTTTCTCGTGGATGGATGTTTGTGGTTTGTTGGCGCGATCGATTATTTCTTGTGAGATAATTTGTGATGAATGTGAAGTATGAGTAATTGCATGTGTGATGTTTTTGTTGAGATTACTCTCAGGTGTTTGTTGTGGTGCTTGTGGGATGGGTTGAGATTGTTGTGTTGAAGGATTATAGTGTTGATGTGAAGTTTGTGAATAATGCGTGGGTGGAGATTCAGAGATGGGGAAGAAAGATTGGGTAGTCATGGGCTTTGCGCATTGTGATGCATTATGACCGGCTTGGTTGCATTTGAAACAGTTGTGATTTTCTCTTGAAATGAATATTCTGTATGATGTTTCATCGTAGTCCAAGTCAATATGTTGTGGTATTTGTATATTTTCGGGTGGAGAAATATATATTTGCCTTCTGAAACTGAGGATGTGACTGTATACCGGATCAGTGGCCCCTATCTTTAGAGATGACATAGGAGACATAGGTTTTAATCCTATATTGTGGAGAGTATCTGTGAGGATTTTATGTGGAATAGTAGGACTCACATTTGAAAGGAGAAGTCTTTCTGATGGGGTGATTAATCGACGTGCTGGGATTATTGTGCCATTGATTGTAATTGCACCGTGGTTATCCAAAAATGTATCTACTAGTTCCTTCTTGGTTAGGTATACACAAATCCGATTATTTGATATGCGTGAACAGAAGGTTATATTTTTAGGGTTAACAATGGGCCCAAGTTTCAGTAGGTAATCTTGGATTTTGAGTCCTTCTAGGGAGGTGAAAACAATGGCTTGATCTTTGCTTGGCAGTTGGTTTGATGTTTGTGTGAGAGCAGATGAGTATGATTTTGAATTTGAGGTGTTGTTGATGTCATGATTCGCAACATCCGTGACTTCCATTTCAGTTGGAGTTAGACAGGTGGATTGTTCCATATTTTTGGCCAGAATTAATTTATTTCATGCGTGCTCTGAATCCGCCCCTGGCGAATCTCAGATACGCGAGATAAGGTTGTTGACAGTCTACTATAGTTGGTAAATTGTTTTGAAAATTGATTGATTCTATTTTAGATTTATGCTTTTCTATGATGGAATGGAAAATGTACTCACTGTTTAGTGTGTATATTCAACTTCACATTGCACTATCAATAATATTTAGGAAATGTTTTGAATCGCGAGTACTTTACGTATTTTCGGGACTGAATGTAGAGGTTATTTAGTCAACTACGTGCAGGTCCGAACTAACTCGTTTTCGAATATTGTTTCCAGATTAATCTCGTTTTGATTCTTAAATGCGCTTCCCCACATCGGATTATGCGCATTCAAATCACCCAACCATATTACATTTTCCGATAAACCTTCTATCATTAACTTTTTATTTTATATACATTATATTTTATTTACCGGAAGTACATTATTTGGTCTGTTATACATATTTATTATATTTATATGATTTATTTTAATTATGATTACTTGAAAATCTTCATTATGTAAAGATGGATCCAAATCAATCGTTTGAAAATTCAAATTTTCCCTAATGAGAGTAGTATCCTTCCATAACCGTCTGATCTATCACTTCTTATGATTTTGTAATATTTGATGTGAAAGTATTGTTTTTTTTATGTTCTGGTTCCCACGAAAAGTAATATCCTGTAATGTTCAGAGGAGAACATCGTGGGAACCAGGGGAAAGAAGGTAGGAATTGGTGTTCTTCTTAAATTTCTGGAGGTTATATGCTTCACGGAACACCTGCCTAAGCAATGTGTTCCAGAGCCTTGCTGTTCGTTGGATGAACGTGTCTTTGAAAAGGGATGTTCTGCAGGTTTCCAAAGTTACCACGAAGGGATGTGAAGCCTGAAGTTGGCGGGTTAATCTCAAGGGGACTGTCAAATATCTATAAAATAGAGCCAGATCGCCAACTTTTCTAAGGTGTAAGAGTTTGTGAGCGAGGCATCACCGACGAGACGATTTTCTTTTTTTTTGGACAGAATCCAACAATTTAAGGATATGTTTAGGTGCAGCACTCCAAATATAGGAACAGTATTCCAGGGCAGGTCGGATCTGTGCCACAGTGTGATCGGCCTTTCTAGAGAAAAGGCATGCTTGTGTTTTGTTCGCATTGAAATCTACCAAGTTATTGGATCCCCATTCGAGAATTGTTGCCAAGTCCATATTTATGTTGTTAACATTTCTCCCTCGTTCGCTTCTGATTTGGCGGACTGGTATTGGAGCTCTGGAGGAGAAGGCTGTGTGGAGGGTCCTATCGTCCGCGAAGCTGTGCACTGGACACGAAGTTGTCTTCAACAAATCGTTGATATGCAGTAGAAATAGTGTTGGTGCTAGAATTGATCCTTGCAGAACACCAGCATTTATGATAAGAGAGTCAGATGAAACTCCATCAACCACAACATGGAGAGACCTGTTTGAAAGAAAGCTGGGTAGCAGAGAACATAGCTGGGGAGGCAAGCCATAAGATGGAAGCTTCCTAGTCCTTGGTGCCAGACACGATCGAATACCTTGAAGATATCTAGAGTCACGGCTAAAGTTTCACCATATTTTCAATAGATTGCTGCCATATATGTGAGACGTAAGCAAGCAGGTCACCCGTTGATCTCTGATGACGGAAACCATATTGCCTATCATTGATAATTCCTGAGTATTCCAGATATTTCATGAGCTCGATGTTGATGGCTTTTTCCATTATCTTCGAAATGTTGTAATGCCACATGAGATGGGGCGGAATTGTGGTGCTCGAAGGTACCAGGAAAGAGCAGGTTATGGAGATCAGAGTGTGGTCAGAGTTACCAAGTGGGGCACAAACTTCTATATTATAAGGATCAGGATTGGTGGTGAAGAAAAGATCTAGTATTTTGGCAGATTGGTTGTTAATATCTGGGATGTGCGTTGGTTGTTCGACTAGTTGTTCTAGACCATTAGTGATAGCAAAGGCCTCAGTTTGACGACCTGCATCATCAATTTTGTTTGAGAATTTGAGCCAGGCTGTATTATGAACGTTGAAGTCTCCGATGATTATGATTTCAGCTGTTGGATGGTTCTCCTGAATGAAATCCAGTTTTAGTGATAAGAACTCAAAGAGGTTGTTATGTGAAGGTTCATTAGGTGACACGTAAAGACAGCAGAGGAATTTGCACAGTTTAGTATCGGCTAGCTTGAACCACATCATATCAAACTCTTTCGGTTCCAAGCTCTCTACACGTTGACAAGAAAGGTTAGCCTTAGCGTATAGGCAGACTCCACCTTTGAATCTGAATCGAGAGTCGAGTTCATAACCAGGACACAGCATGTGGACCTTGTTGGTGGACGAGTTTACCTGTGTTTCTGTTAGTGCCAGAATATCAGGTTTTTCTGTTTGTAGGTGATGGTGGACGTCATTTATGTTTTTGTTGAATCCGCGGATGTTACAAAAGTTTATCTTCAGTGATGAGTCCCCTCGAGTACCTCCCGCCCCGAAATCCGAATGGAGAGGTATTTTACTTCCGGAGTGTTTTACTCTAGGAGACTTCATCATCTTTATTCGTTTAAGGAAATTGGGGAAGGAGTTAGGGGAGGGGGAAACCGGAAAGTATCGACCGAACACTAAAACATGGAGTGATCCATTTCACAGCGCACAAAGTCGATATGGTGGTATTTCACCGGGCGATGAGGACATCTACCACCTAGGGCTATCCTTTTAGTCGCCTCTTACGACAGGCAGGATTTACCATGGGGTTATTCTGAAGCCGCCCCCATACAGTTACATTGCTCCGGGCTTAGCCATTATTATTATGAAAGAACCGGGTATTAGGGATTAGAATAGCTCAGGGCCTGTTGGAAGCCTTTCCGAGCCTTTTTTGGCCAAAGAAGTCAGCTTTTTCGTTGCCTGGAAGGTACTTGTGCCCTGGTATCCATATAAGGCAAACTTTGTTGCCTCTTGCCAGTTGCACAAGACCTTCATGGCATTCTTTTACAAGTTTTGAGGTTTTAGCAACATTTGCCACTGCTTTGATTGCGGCCTGGCTGGAATGTCTTTTAGATGTGGAATTTCGTTTAGAATGCTGCAGTGTCCTGTCACTCTCGCATATCTTGTTTTGCTTGATCTGTGAGTTCTTAGGGCTTCATCTAATGCACACCTCTGGATATGCAAATGCAGTGGAGTCAAGTTCAGGATAACTTCCATTGCTGCAGTTGGTGTTATTCGCATTGCCCCTGAGATTCCTATGCAAGCTAGTCTATGAATTTTTTTTGAGTTCATTTTGAATTGAACTCTGTTCTGTTTTCAGCCACCTGACTCAGGCTGCATATGTAATAGACGGACGGACTATAGTGACATAAGACCAGTAGGCCATATTAGGACTAAGTCCCCAAGTTTTTCTCAGTAGCTGTCTGCATACATTGAGATTCATTTTGGCTTTTTCCTTTATATGTGTAATTTGTCTATTCTAGTTCAGTTTTTGATCCAGGTAAACACCTAGATATTTAACTTCCTTGGAAAGAAATATTTCTTTACCATCTAAAAGTAATGGGACTTCAATATCGACCTTCCTTTTTTTGGTAAATGGTATGATAACCGTTTTTTTAGGATTGATGTTCAGTCCTCTGCCTCTGCACCACCTTAGTACCAGTGCGAGAGCATCTTGCATCAATGTTCTTAAGGTTTTCATACCTTTTCCTAAGATTATTATGATGATATCATCAGCATAGCCGATAACCCTATAGCCCATCTCAGTTAGTTTGCAAACGAGTTCATCCACCACGATGGACCATAGCATGGGAAATAGGACTCCTCCTTGGGGGCATTCTCAGGCAGTCCTTATGGTTTTGGAATCGTCTCCCATTTTTGCAGTAATTTCTCTGTTTGTTAGCATAGATTTTATCCATAGTTAATGGATTTATTCCTTTTGCACTGGCGTTTTCAATGGCCTCAAAGGATGGATTGTCGAAGGCTCCTTGAATGTCCAGAAATGCACATATTGCTATTTCCTTCCACACCATCTCCTTTTCAATCCTCCAGTAAGGTCGTCCAGTGCATTGATAGTCGATATGCCTTTTTGGTAGGCATACCGATTTTTATGGAGTGGGTACCTAGCTAGGCATCCTTCTCTGATTTGAAGGTCCAGCACCTTCTCCATACTCGGGCTTAGCCATGTCTCATTAAGTAACTATCTGAGGTTTCTTTTCCTCCAATATTTTAATCAAGTTGTGTTGATTGGTTTTGACACTTCTAATATTCCATTGAAGGATGGACAATTGTTTTGGATTCATTTTGATTGTTAAAATTCAGAGTCAAGATCCTTATTAATGGTGTCTATCTGATAAGCTGTTGAGAAAAGTTCTATTATTTTCAATTTGGTGTCATTACGTCAAAGAAAAATATGTTCTCAAATGCCATCTTTTCTCTAATTCTTTTTTATCTTTCAAATTCTCTACATTCTCTATTTGTTGACTTATGTTCCATACTTTTACAATGTAAACATTTAATTTTATTGCACAAATTAAATTCTTCTTCCGATTCGTGATTTTCCGAGCATTTGAAACATCTCCTTCTTCCTTTGCATTGATTTTTAGTATGCCCAAAAATTAAACAATTGTAACATTGAGTTACTGGAGGAATGTACGGAATTAAATTAAAGGACATGTAACATAAGTTAATATATTTAGGTAATTTCTCACCTTCAAAAGTAATTAACATTGTGGTAGTAGGCTTATTTGTGGTTTCCCCGCTATCTATTACCCTTCTATAAAATCTTTTAATGCTCATAATTTCATCTGAGCTACATATCAAATTTTTTAATTCTTCTTCTGAAAAATTTTGGTGTAACTACTCTTCTTATTATGCCTTTACAAGTTACTCAATTATAAGGGATATATTTTATATCCTTTTTCTATTAAAACAGAATTTTGTACAAAGTAATTTGCTACATTTTTATTTTTAAACTCCAGTCCTACTTTATTCGCTCCTTTTATATTGATTTTAATAATATCGTCTAGTTTTAAATAAAAGTTTTGCTTTGCTATTTTCAAGTGGTTAAATCTTCCTACATTGTTTCCAGGTCCATGTTCGTTTTTATAGAATAAAAACGAATGTTGTTATTATTCTGTGAGTTTTTTTCGTTTTGCATGGAATTTGTGTTGTTTTCCTGAGATCCTATGTGAGAATTCTTTGAATTCCCATCATACGAAAAGATAGAATTATTAAGAATATTATTAACTTCCATATCAGTACTATCTAGCGAAAAAATGTCAATAATTCCCTGATGATTGGATTTTTTTTATAGGGGGTCCCCCCGAAACTGTAGACATATCTTAAACCTTATCTCAGCTTTTAATTAATTTTATGTTAAACTAAAGGGATAACGAGAGGTTAAATAACAATAGGTAATTATTAGTAATAACACACCTGTTCTTTCAATCACTGATCACTTCACTTAAAATTCGTGCTCAGGTTAATGTCTGTAGGTCATTGGGTGCGGTCGAGAACACACTTCGTTCACTGACAGCAAGAAATTGGTGGTCTAATTTTTTATTTCTTTTTATTTTCCGTTGGAAGAGGTGAGAAATCTTGCATCAGTTTGGGTTAACTCGTTAAAGTCCGCCCAAACCGCCTGGCACCACCGACCAGGAGAGTCCCTCAGGGATGCGCACATGAGGGGGACTGTCAGATTCTTACTGACTAAAACTCACCAACCCTTTACCTGCACGCCTCGCCGGTCTTGGCTTAGAGGCTTTCATCCTCACTGGTGCTCCACCCCAGCACCTCCCGTTCGCTTTGTTTGTTCATCGAGTGGTTCTCGTCCTTGGTCCTTTGTCTCTGACCATACCGTTTTTAAACTGAAAAAAATTGCAATTAGTACTGATCTTAATTGTTTCGACTTACCAGTCCTCAAAATACAGCTGGTTCCTCGGTCTTCTTTTGTATGGTGGTCTAAAATTCACTGACGCAAGTTTTGTTTGCTATTAGATACGATACTGCGCATGCGTTAACTTTACTGCAAATGCTAAATTTGCTTTTCTCGTGGAGGTGGTGTAAGCCATGATATAAAAACAATAATATGACGAGGCGCATCCACGAGCATCTATCTCCTCCCACTTTTTTCCAAAGACGTTACGACCATTGAATATAGTAGTTTATTTAAGCCAAATCTAAGGCAGGTGACAAATCCGAAGGAGCCCGGATACACGGGCACTCGAACATGTTCAACCTTCTCTTGTCCACGCAGTGGTGATGTTAGTGGTTAAAAATGCGCGAGCTTTACCCAATTGAGCTCAAAACGTAGCATACCGTTGTATGTTTATCGTGGTGTAAGCAAGTGCATTGAGATTGAGAGTAGAAGACGCCATATTGTTGTTTATGTTCAGAGAACACTACCTCCAATTTATGTTAACCTATTTACTCTGTGGTTTATGTATAGATAATCCAATAAAAATATTTTTTCATTCAAAATAATGGGTATAATGGAATTAATCTTGTTGAATGAAAGTACCGGGACAAATTACAAAATAAAACTGCCAAGAGAGGAATTTGATAAAGCTCATAGGTAAAATTATACCTATTGATTTTTTACGGTTGGTTATGGCGTTGAAAATTCAATGACAAAGGTAGGGCCTTAATATAAATCACCAGTTCAATTTCCCTGTAACTAACAGTTCCATTGTTATTTATTGAATTAAATTCAGCCCAGGGGATGTGCACTCTAATAGGAAAAAGATGAACTAGCAGTATCTATCGCCACCTGTCCCGGAATTCTCGAAGCATCATAAATTACTATAGGAAGTATGTCACAAAGTAAACAAGAGATGGCTATATTTTTGAAGTCTATCAATTTTATCTAGTTTGCTCCGTATGTAGTTTATTTATTGTTAATCAAGCCATATTATTTTGAATTGTGTTTATGTGTGTTAGATGTGCGAAATAAGTGATATTAACATTGAAATGCCTCGTGAGTATTCAGTGCCTCGTTGTAAAAGTGAACATCCTCGAATGGAATGGGTTTCCACGAAAATCAGGAGATTCAGCGGACCTAGATGTCAAAAATTCCATATAAGTACCTAAGTTTGCGTCAACATTTCCAAGAAGATGTTTTACTAGAAAAGTTGCAATAACATGGCCTTGCCAACATTATACTTGCTCTGTAAGTTCTTCATATAGATTTTTGGTATCTAATATTATGTTTCTCATTTTGGATCATTGAAATTGCTGATGACTGGAGAGCGACAGTTTCTCCAAATATCTAGAGGACATCCCAGGAAGATTTCCTAAGTTTCATGAAATTTTTAAAGGTGAGCAACTATTTAATCTGAACAGATAACGAGTCTAGAAAGATTCGTTCAGAACATTGATGATCATTAATCGTGTGAGAATCTCTTTGATATAATTCATTTTCTTCCAGAACCTATACTGTTCGTTCAAGACCAGAAAGCTTAGAAGTGAGCCTACCAATAATTGTCAACAGACCTCTCCTGCCTCCGAAAATCTATTAAAAAGCATGTTTGAGCGTGACCATGCTGGCTCACTAGTGCCATCAACCAATACGGAACCTGTTGAATTATTTGGTTAGTTATTAATTGATATTGATCATAACTCAACTTATTGTTTATTAGTATAGTTATTGAATATTCCTTAAGAGTGCTGGGTTGTCCACAAACGTGACAACGCATAGAATGTGCAGTGTAATTACTGTAAAAATTTCCTTTCACGAAGCAATCCATCACCAAAATTTTCAGTTTCTTGCCGATCACATCTTGAAAATATCTTTTCAGAAAATATTATGAATATGGATTAAAATATCTTTTTGAAAAATTGCTTAGAACCCCTATATAACATAGACAAAATTTAGATAACATAATAGTATACCAATTTTTTGAAATTTTTCTTTTTAGAAGAAAGAGTTATTGAGTCAGTTGGTGAAGGAAGGAGCCACTCATCTCCACCAAAAGATCTCGAAGGCAACGGAAGAAGACATTTTCTGGAGAACCCTCATCATCCAAGCATCATAATACATTGTTGATCTTCTATACAGGTAGCAAGTTTAAAATCCCCTAAAATATACGGTGGCACCATAATATTAAATAATATCAGATTATGAATTGATCTGTGATTAATAAAATGTCAACTCACTGAACACTTTTCAAGGATTTTACTTCCATGAAAACAAGTATAATCATCATTTACATTTCGTTTCTCAAATCTGGTCAAATAATAATCAGATATTCGAAGCTTCATACACTATGCCTGGGAAAATATGAGACATTTTGAAAATAAACCAACGATTTCAGTATATTTTATTACAATAATTTGTCTATTTGTTGCGAGTTAGATACATTTCATATAATGGTTAAGATATATTTAGTTTGATTGTTCAAATATAGTCACTAATGTTGCAAAGACATCCCGTCATAAATATGCAAGTAAAGTAACTACTGCATTGTGCTGAAAAATCTTATAAACTTCCCGTTCTTATTCGATTTGCACTTATTATTCACGATGTTTCCAAATTAACGACTAACGATACTTTTGTACATTATATAGTAACGAATTCACACTGGTTCACATTTTTCGTTACTTATACAGCTTTATTATTTTGTCAAACATGCATGGTAGAAAGACAACATAAGGATAAATAATAACTATAAAATGAATTAAAAGATCATTACAGCGTCTGAATATGGTAGTTTCACAATTTTATTCTCCATTCACAATCTTTATAAAAATATTTTTTTCATATTTTCTATATTGTACTTTAGAAGGATAATATGTTTGTATTTATGAGAATGTAGAGAATGTTAGATTATTGATATGTATAATTATCTTATAAATAAAAGGTTACAAAAATTCGTTGTTTGATTTTGCCATTAGATTATACTTTAATATTTCTTAGATCATGTTATCAATTAGTTTCTGGATTTCTTATTGAAGCTTATCAATAAAATGTAGTCTTCTTAAGAATTCCTTGAAATTGATTGAAAATATGATTTAAGGAATAATATAAATCCCAAATTTTCAAGAAAAAAAGGATTATATTTCAAATTTGCCGCCACCATATTTCATTATTAGTTCAAAAAATCTGGGACAGATGGCGATAAACAGGTACAATTTTTATATCATAGAGTAGCCTCTCTATATTTATTATTACTCTATGATTCAGCCGTAGTTCCTTCATTCACCGATTGCGATTGACAGCTTGTCGCTTGGAAACAAATTTGCATCAAATGCTACTAACGACTAAATTTAATAAAAAACCACTTGCTGTATTTACTTCACTTTTATTGCTGCAATTGTTTACAGCGCACCCTTTAGGTCATGTCAGCAGTGGAATTCTCATTCACGAACTCGGGACGTCCCGGTTCGACGTTTTAAGCGATTCTAACGGAAGCCCAGCGAGGACAATGGTTGTGTCCACAGCAGTGTCTGATTACCAATCGATTAGTAATCAGGTTATCAAAAAGTTGACGTCTTTAATGTGACAGCTATCAGAAAACCATAGTGTACATAAAATATATTTTGTTTCAGATATTTCCCAATTCTATTATGGACCTCTATCGTTCCGTTTACCACAAAATCTTTTTCATTATAAAAATATTGAATAGAAAATACGTTTTCTTCTTCCATTTTCAATTCCTCTAATATGTGTAATTGTCAAATTAAATTATTTCAAATCATTTGACAAGTGTCAGTTTGACAAATGATGCAGTCGTGTCCACAAGATATCGATTTTTGATTACTGATTACTAATCGATTAGTAATCAGGCACTGCTGTGGACACGACCAATCATATGTCACAGTTCTGACTTCAGTTTTCTTTCGTCATATTCTCTGTTGTCACGTTACGTTTTGTAGGTTAGGTAGAACAGCAACAATTTCCCACCCGGTCCTGAAAAAAAAATACCTAGATCGATTCGATCTTCGATTACAAATAGCAAATATGTAAGCCTATTAGTTGTGGTAACAAATGTTTTATTGATATTAATTATATTCATGAGTCATACACCTTTGAGTATCAGATCCCTAGCGCTTTAATGTTGGGAATATACTACATACTACCGACAACCGCATACCATTTTGCATGATGCAGCTGATATGATAGGTATATATATGAAGAAAACTTAGGAATTTATGTCGTACCATCTTGTACTCTTGAATGTGACCCGATATTTAAATAGTTTTTTAATGGGAAGATTTACAAAGAAGGGTGCATTATCTATTTTACCAATGTATCAAGCAATGTAAAATAAAAATGTGAGATTATATGCAAGAAAAATTAAACTATTTCCACAGCAATTTGTATTGTTATATTTAATAAGGGTATTCAAAATGATACTTTGATGCAGGATGATTTCATGCCTGTCATCACTCAGATTCTGCAACTGATTTACAGCAACAGTATGTCTGGATCCCTAAAAATCGAACATGAAAACAGTGAGATTTGATAGATATGACGTAAGAAAACTGAAGTCGGAACTCTGAACCCCGTGGGGAATTTATCTATGCTCTGAACTGTGAAGTAGGAATGTCCTCGCCGGGCTCCGTACGATTCTCATCTACTCATCTGTACCATGAGACCATGATATAAAAACAATTCTCTCTACCAATTCGGTAGCAGCAGAGAAAACATATTAAGGCTGTTCGAGCAGTAGTTTGGGACGGTTTGATAACTTTTTAAAATGCGCATGTGCGATTTGAAACAGTTTCCAAGTGGTTTGGGATTTTGTTGTTCGAACACCAAACTGCAGTTTGCAAACTACCTCTTCCACTTTTTTACAATTTCATCGTCATAGAACAAATGATTATTCCGATAGATATGTTTTATGACCAAAGATAAGAGAGTACATCAATGAAAGAATCATAGACAAAACACAAAACCAGGGTTTAGTTTAGGACTGTGGTGGTGTTCTTTGAAAGGGATTTCTCCAACAACAGAGAACACTATACTCTGAGAAGAAGAAGACGCTTCAACTGCGCCTGTCTCAAACTGAGTTTGGAAATCGTCAAACTACTGCTCGAACATCTTACTAGTAATTGGGAATAAATTATTTCATCGTAAATTGAAATGCGCAGGGGTCTGACGGTTTGGGACTGGTTTGAACCACTGCTCGAACACCCTTATTGTATGTTCTCTCTGGGTAGCAGCATACATTAAGGCTGTTCGAGCAGTAGTTTGGGACGGTTTGATAACTGTTTAAAATGCGCATGTGCGGTTTGAAACAGTTTCCAAGTGGTTTGGGATTTTGTTACTCTAACATCAAACTGCAGTTTGCAAACTACCCCTTCCACTTTCTTACAATTTCGTCGTCATAGAACAAATCACTATGCCGATAGATATGTTTTATGACCAAAGATAAGAGAGAACATCAATGAAAGACTGATGGACAAAACACAAAACTGGTTTAGTTTAGGACTTTGTTGGTGTTCTCTGAAAGGGATTTCTCCAACAACAGAGAACACTATACTCTAAGAAGACGCTTCAACCACAGACATATAAACAAGGGAGACAGAACTGTTTACATTTTGCTGCGATCACACATCTTTTTCAACAAAAAGCAGTGTTGGCGGACTTACGCTGTCTGCCCTAGATTTGCCGATTGAGTTCGGAACGAAAGCAAAATTATTGTTTTAAAATAAGCGCGTTTAAGTGATACTCAAGTAAAACTATTATATTAAATAAATGTTTACGTTTCTTTATTAAAATACGTTTCTTGTATCCCCAAAATTATGAATATTTTCATAATCAAATTAAATTGTAAGATACTGGGTAAATATTTGTGGCCACGCTGGACGGTTGTATTTACTCATAATTTACTATGACAGACGTCATTGTTTTAAATTCATTCATCGTTAGATTTACAGTGTTGACTTGCGGTCTTTGTGCCATCTTGTGATTCTCTTCGATTTTGAGTATATTTATAGAAATAAAACTTTTATTTATCTATATTTGCTCTACACTATGGTTCTCCAGTGCGGGGTGTGCAAGAAAAATGGATATTCCAACCGCGTAAGTCAGATCATATACATATAAACAGTGGTGTAGTTACAAAAAAGTTAAAGGGCCTCCAAGAGTTTTAATAAATTTTGCACAATATTTATATTGTTAGTCAAGCAAGTCATAGTAGCTTTATTATCTTGCTGAATCTGAATATGTACTTAAAAACTTATAAATACCCAGATTCGCAATCATTGCATCAAATAAATTCAAACCTGCAGAAACTTTCTGCAATAATATAATGATTGCGTAATTTCATCAACGTCAGTCCTAAAAGCTCAATATAGTTGTGTAATACTAATATTGTATTACTGCACGTTTAGGGGGCCTTCAAATTATTATTAAACGACCTTGTGTAATTAGGGGTGAGTTAAAATAATATAATACTTTTTGTTAATTATTGTAGCATTCCTGTAAATGCAGAACGCAGAGCGAGGTGGATTTCGATCTTAGAGTTGGGTAACCAGCATGTAATAAAGTCTGCCCAAATTTGCTCAGATCACTTTGATCAAAGTGATATAATTACTACTGAGAGAACCGGGCGAAGACAAATAAGACCAACTGCTGAGCCCCAATTTAATACCACCGTTTTTACTCAGCCCTTGTCTTTCAGGTAAAAAAACACGCCTTACCTGTTGTATATTTTAATGAAAGTATTTATTTTTTTAGTTCCGACTCAACCGTCAGTGAGTTATCATATATAAAATCTCTTGGGTAAGTTAATTTTACATTGTTGTATATGGTAAACTCAAGAATTTAAAATAAACAATTATTTTTGCAAGATATTGAATACATTTGTAGGAAAACTATATAAAGTATTAACATACTGGTCCAATTTTAGAAACGGATATACACCATCGTTCGTGATCGAATACTTAAAATTTGTTCTTTATTCCACTAGATTGGTAAAATCTGCTGCCAATGTCTTTACCAAGTTCAAATCTGTAGGTGGTCCATCAAATCTCAAAGAATTTACAATTATGCCAGCATTGAACTGTAAGCATTTTCTGACTAATGTGACTGTTCACAAAACATAAAGTACCAACAATAATTTATGGTCTCAATATCCTAGAATCTATTAATTTTGTTAAGAAAAACCCCGATTTGTTTGAAAATAGCACAGGTATACATGGTTAAAAACAAGATTTAATATACTATATAATTTAGCTACATAAAAAATGCTGATTTTTCCATCAAGAAAATTTTGAAATAAACTTTCTTGCAATCAAAACTGCCATTGGAACAATTAAAAGCAAAATTAAAGAAATTTCTTCTAAACAAAGCATATTACTGAACGCAAGAGTTCCTAGAGTTAGGCAGTAAAATGTTTTTCTTTCTAGATATTACAATTATCCTAGTTTAATGCAAACAAATGTTGTTGTACGTATATTTTTTTGGCATGTTCTACCTTATTCAGGAGATTATATCTGGAACAATAAAATATTATCTATCTATCTATTCTCAGCAAGTTCTAAGAATGAAGCCTGTATAAAATGTGTTTGGGTACCTAAATCTACTATCATGTATATGTCTAACATCCATACATTTATGTAGATTGTGATTCATTGTTTCAACTAAACTGTTTAATAATATGATAATCTATAGTTTGAAGTTGCTTAAGAACAGGCTAAAGATATGCATATTTATTGATTCCTTGTTTTATAGAAATATACATAACATGTTGAATTAGTTTCTCTACAAATGTACGTAGATTTATGAATAAAATGCTAAATGTTTTTTCTATTTTTTATTAACCCCTAAAAACTGCACGCCATTGGCAAAGATGATTTCAACAGTAGACGCTAGGGTTACAGTGTTGTCGTTTTTTAAAGCGATCTCTTTCTAACTCGTTTAAGTTTGGAAAAGATGTCTGATTGTAAACAATCGAAATTTATGAATGGAAAGTTCTGTCTCCCTTGTTTATATGTCTGTGGCTTCAACTGCACCTGTCTCAAGCTGAGTTTGGAAATCGTCAAACTACTGCTCGAACATCTTACTAGTAGTTGGGAATTAATTATTTCATCGTAAATTGAAGTGCGCAGGCGTCTGACGGTTTGGGACTGGTTTGAATCGCTGCTCGAACACCCTTTATAATTATCACACAGCACCAACCAATTAAAGCACAGTAGGCGTGGTCTTTATGCCGCTAAATTTGAATTCCCCGCTAGATTCAAATTCAATGTTTTCGCCCCAATATTAAAACCATAACTAATACCTTTACCTAGGTACATATTATACAAATAATGTTCGGTACACAAATTAACTTTGGCTAAATTAAACAAAGCACCCAAGTATATGTATTTTAATTAACCCCTCCACCAACCCCAACAGGCCGACCTTCAAAATCTGTAAAATAAAACTAGAAAATAACATTGTCCAAATAATAGATACCTTTCAAATAAGTAAAAAGTCTTCAATCAAAATTTTGTTATGTTTATGATAACTGACCGGCAAAATTTTATTTTCTCTAAGGATAATATGTCTGGTGCTCAATCTTTCGTTTTTTACACATGCTTACACTTCCTTGTTCTATTTCTGATTTTAATTTTCTGTACCCCTCCATCCATTTATGAAATGTTTCTTCATTTAATAAAGCTACACGCTTCAGTTGCTATAATCTGAAATAATTATAGTATTTATGTAGGTGGTACTACAGTTAATATTATATATTTTACTTGGCGTTTTTCTTCAAAATCAATGTTTGTATCTTGCTTTTTATCTGTTTCTTATATATAGTAGTCTAATTCATCCTCATGCAGAATTTGGATCCTGGTTGGTTCCTGTATATGTAATACTTCTTCTTCTGAATTTAGATCTTATGAAGGTCCGGCAACATAATCGCTTCTCGACTCAAATACGGCTACACCATGTATATGTTTGCACATGGAGTTTTTAACAAGAAATTCTGGACACTGACAACTATATCTATGAATGCAAATTTTATATTTATTACAATAAAATGACTTGCACATCTCATCACACATCTCATTGTAAGATACAATATAAACGATTCCACTTACCGATGCAGACTCTACCTGAAACTTACCAAATTCCAGCAAATGTATTTTATTACTCAATTGAATTTCTGCCTTTCTATGTGTTTCCATTGTAATTTTGTGCTGATAATTATTGGCATTGGGTCTTTCAACATTTGTCATTTGCTTCCAGATTTTGCCATCTACAAGTTCTTCCAATAAATCCAGTAACTTTTCTAGCCTAAAAATGTACAGGATATATAAATATATGTTTTACTAAAAGGAATCTACCATATGTTTCGTTGCTCTTTCATTTAATTATGCTTCAGAACCTTATTTAGACTTTCTATGACCATATTTATGTGTTTATGCCTACATTTAATCTATAATATTGAGCCCACATTTTATTCTATCTTCGTTCTGAAAATAATAACTGAAACAAAATTTTATGTTTATGTCTATCTATCTGTATATCCAGTAATTTATTTACGTGCGCAAATACTTTAAGAATTCTGATGCATCTTCATTTTTCAAATGCTTGAAATAATTTTCTTTCAGTTGGTGAAACTTCTCTGTGTCTGTTTCATTCAAAATTGCTCGCATTTGTTTCTTCATTTCCATCCTGTTCTCTTGCCTCCTCAGTTTAGATCAGGCCCGGACTGGCCAGGTCCGCAGGTCCGCGATCGCGGAGGGCCCCCGGCCAGAGGGGCCCCAAAGGGTACAAGGTACAAAAAAACTTTATGTCGAATGACGCGCATTTTGTATTGTACGCAAAACCAAAAATCTAATCAAGTACCAATAATCTTAAACTCGACGAAAATGACATTGATGTAGAATTAGAGTTGGACTTTAAGAGAAAAAGAACGTCAATGAAAAAATGGATGCATGGTAAAAAATCAAAAGATAAAGCTGACTATTTCAACAGTTCAACAATACAAAATTGTATAGTTTGCCCAAATAAAGACAACGATTCTTTTGTTTGGACCCCAAAAAGTTTAAGTCTATCTTGGAAATCAAAATATTTTCCCACAGAAGCCCTGCACAGTGTTTCTAAACTGTGTAAAATTGAAAGAAGTCGGTTGTTGATAGAGCTGCGACAGTTTGCACAACAATACAGCAACTTCATATCGGCAGAGTCCACTAAGATCTACAGAGACAGATGCTGTTATGAAGAATAGGGTTTGGACCCAACCGAAAAAGCGGAAAAAATACTGACATTTACTGCTCTGAAAACAGACAATATTTTCAGTGTTTGAAATGTGATTTTTCTGTTCTGTTTGAACTTACTCAATCTGGACTGTTCACCAACCCGTATATTGAATATAAATTTGTTCTTTTAGAACTGAAAACAATATATTAAATTTCTACTTTTATATATTCTGAAAATACATAACAATAGTTTCGGCACACTGTACCTCTACAAATGTGAAAATATTTTTTTTCCAAAGAGTCAAAAACCTGGTTGCAGCTTCTTGTGAAGATATAACTGTATTGGCTGATACTTTATGGAAATCCATAATATGGATTTCCATCAACTATCAGCCAATACAGTTATAAATTTGTTCTCACCATACCTTGTACCCAAGTCACATGTGAACGAGTTTTTTCTAAACTTAATATACTTAGTCAAAAATCGACTTCGGTAGTCTTTTGGCCAAGACCTTATATCCAGTCTCCTTTTTATTACTGTTGAGAGGGATTTACTTTTGGACAAAAATTAAATTATAGATGAAGTAGCTTTAACAAGTGAGTTGCTTACAAAGAACCCGTTACTTTAGGGCTAGGGGAGTAAAATGTCGAATCGTCTCAGATAAGTTAAGTAGCCGCTTCTATTCTAGTATAACAACATTGTTATTTTATTTAATAATTTTGACAAAATTCATTAATATTGGTGTGAATAAAATACTGCAGTTTATTTTGAACTCCGTTGTAATTATTGGCAGTATTACAGCATGGGTTTTGTAGTGTTGTGGTATCCTGAGAATTCTGTGAATTTTAATAAATAAAAAAGTTCACAAAAGTCGAAAATCATAATATTCGTATAAAAACCTATCTGAATTTCTTCTTTCTGATAAATGCCAAAATAGCGTAAAACGCATTTTCATGACCCTAATTTTCAAAACTTCCCCGTACCCCGGTAGAGGGCCCCTTTATAGGTTTTAGCTGAGGGCCCCAAATAATCCCAGTCCGGGCCTGGTTTAGATCGTCCTTGTATATTCCAATTTTTAATAACATGCCATGTACACAGTAATCTAGGTTTCCTGTTCTCTTTTGCCATAATTTCAATCCATGCATTATAATATTTTATATCATCATCACTCCTTATATATTCACTTTCAAAAGACTCTCCTAGTCCTAACCGTTCCTTTAGTTTACCAAAAAAATATTTTGGATTACCTGATCTAACCTGTTTGAAACTAAAAAGCCAACAGGAAAACCCATTTTGTTTTCACCTATAAATAGTAGAATCGTCAAATCAAAATTCTTGTTATTTGTCCCATGAGTTCCATCTATACATATAATTCGCCTAAAAGTTTTTTCTCCATAACAGAATTCATGTATGCAACGGCAGTCTTTATCTTTTAAACCAGGATAGCTTTCGCCTAAAATGAACCCATTCCAAAGTTTTGTTCCTAATTCTTCTACAATCTTGAATTATCCTCTCATTAGATACTCCTGATATTATTCCAGTTAATCTGAAGTTTTTTTGACCTAGCTAACGCATACTAAACCATCTGCGCAGATTTGAACAAAATTTTTGCATAAATTTCATCGTACTATGGATAATTAATTCATATTCATAATTATCTTCAGTAAAAATAATTACCAGCAGACAATTGCCCAACAATAATATCCTTCTCCTGCTAAAGCACAGAAACACCAAGCAGAGTTGCCAGCACATTGAATTTGAATTTAGCGGGGAATTCGAATTTAGCAGCATAAAGACTACGCCTACTGTGCTTTCATTGGTTGGTGCTGTGTGATAATGTTGCTTTCGATAGCTCCCGATAGAGCGATGTATAGATATGTATACAGCCAAGGAGGATAGAAGGTAGGAGGTAGCATGGGTTTAGAGTGCATTGCGCGGAGGTGAAGCCACCTGTCGTATAGGCAACCTACGAAGTATGAACATCATACACGCGAATGCATGCTACACTTTCGGTCATAGCAGTGAAAAATAGAGACGGTTTGCTTTATCCTTCCGCTTATTTAGTTAAAATCTGCTTTACAAGTGATAAGTTCATACGTCAGGACAGGTAAAAGTGGTAGGAAGACTTAAGCAAGACAATGGTCGTGTCCACAGCAGTGTCTGATTACCAATTGATTAGTAATCAGTAATCAAAAAGTTGACGTCTTTAATATGACAGCTATCAGAAAACTATAGTGTAACATAACCTACATTTTGTTTCAGATATTTACCAATTCTATTATAGACATCTATCGTTCCGTACAATAAGACCTCTTATTGTACCATGCGATTCTCATCATTCACGCATTCGATAGATCCCGAGCATCTGTCAAATCTACTTCGGACCAAATCATGTACCGAGTTCACGGTCGTACAATCACAGATCTGGAATCGAAGGTCGAATTATATAGGTGGTAAGTGGGTCGCTTAGCGTCTTGTTCAAATATCAAAGTTAACGATAGCACTGTGAAATTGAGAAAAGGAAAAGTTACTTAGAACATAAAATACCTTAGTCTTATTGGAAAGTTATGAGTTTATGTGCTCCGAATACAAAATCAAGACCTATCGAGATGGAAATATGTTAGCGTATACAGTTTGAATGTTAGACTAGGAGAGTAATCTAATGTTTGAATCTTCTTACAACTTTGCAGCATCCTTTGAATTGGTAATTTTATTTTTTAAGCAAATGCGAACCACGCGTCAGAAATTGGAAGCTGAAAAGACTGGACCATATAATCAAAGAATATACTACTCTAGAATGACAATGTAAACGGAGCAATTTCTCCAGGGAAATGTTGTAATTATTTTGTGCAAGAGATTCGTATTCGCTCAACAAATTAATTTCAAACGTTTGGCATGATCAAGTGACCAGCCTGTCTGCAACCTTGAGAACGTCGAGCGGCTGTAATGTGCTGTAATTGGAATTTTTGTTTTGTGATTTGTGGCTGTTAGTGTTAGCTGTTAGCTGTAAGGTTAGATTTAACAGTGCAGCGAGTGTGAGTTAATCAAACGAAATTTAATTTTTGACAACATATTGTAGAAATCATGAAATCATTGATGTTCTGCATGTGTTGAAGTATCAGTATATATAGAAAATCCTCGACACAACTTAACAAGTTTTATGATTTCTGTAATATATGTAGTCAAAAATTAAATTTCGTTTGATTAACTGGATATTTTCATGTTCTATATTGCAGTAGCAATAGATAAAAAAGAGACTTTTTTAAAGTTTAAGTTTTTGAAAAATGTCTAATTTAAATGTCTCATCTGTAATCCCGTCACAATTTTTTTTATTTCTCACAAAAATTTCCCCCTCTCCCCATTTGAAGATATTTAGGGAAGAAGCGCATGGCAAATTTTTTTTTTTTATTAAAAACCCTAATCTCAATGTGCCCCTATCCAATGAAAAAATAATCATTAAATAATGGTTGTAGAAGTCCATTCTCGAAGTGGAGTGAAATGGTAAGACGAAAAAGAAACACAAAGTCTTCTCCACAGTTTATTGTTTGATCCAAGTCGTGGTACCAATGCGGATGGCTTTTTTAGCTGCTGGGGTGGTAATTCTAGATTGTAGGGAGATGTACTTGGGGGGTGAGTCCTTTCCTGAGACATTCATTATTGAACCATATGTCTAGAGAACATGTTTTCCGTCTTAATAACAGAACTTTGTATTGTCGGACTAGTATTGCTCGACCAGCATCTTGATAATGGTTGTAAAAGTCCATTCTCGAAGTGGAGGGAAATGGTAAGACGAAAAAGAAACACAAAGTATTCTCCACAGTTTATTATATATTATTTTAATTTAATATTCTCATAATCATGAAATTCCGAGCATGTCTATTGTATAAAACGCGCACAAACATAAACATACATAGCTCCTCCAATTTCGAAGTCGGTCAAAAAGGGCCTTGCAGGATAATGTATGGATATTCTCTAGTGATTAATTATCGAAGGAATAAATAATTTGAATTACAGTTCCACTGAGGGTGAAAGTGTGTATTTAAAAATGTTGTATTTACGCTAGTTTTAAGAATACCCTCAATTGTATCTGCTAAATAAATAAAAGATTTCATAATGAGATATATTAAAAATATGTATTCAATGATCTGATATTCAAATTTACAGCTTTCTTATTAATTAGCAACTTTTTTCTCAATAACACTATCCTTATGTGACGTAGACTGTAGACGAATGCGGCTCCTGAACTTGTCTCAACTTAGCAACCTCCTAAATCACTCATCCATTCCTCATATATAAACACAAGTTCTCATAAAACTGAATTATCCACCGGATCCAAATCTGACAGGACCTACGAACTTCCCAATTTGGCCTTCCATTAAATCTCGAGCAGGCAATCACCGTCACCATCATCCCAGACAGTAAACCTGAAACCACCGCATCCTCCACCACTTTGCCCAAATTCAACCGTTTCCATGTTCAGGTCTTTTGATGACGCTTCGAGAACATGCTGGAGGTCTGTACAAACCGGTTGCCATTTCGCAGATTGGGCTTGCCATTCTGCACTTTTTCGAGATAGGTTTAGCAGGGGCTACCATCGAGGGTTTGTTCTTGATGCAGCTCTGGTTCAAGTTGAGCATTTACTGTTTGCCTTGACTTGAGGTTCTCGTCTTTGATGGAGTTTTTTACAGAGAACTTGCCTTTATCCATTTGGAATCGGGCTGTTTGATGTATGGTGAGTGGCAGCGACAGGTTTGTGAGGTTAAGGTACTCGCAGACTTGTACATTTTTGTGACGCAAGTTCTTCTGGCGCCATTCCGAAATTGCGCGATCTGTTCACACATTAGCAAAATTGCTCCCAAAGGGGCGACATAAATGAACTGCGCAACTTAAAAATGGCAAAGACTTTTTTTAAAAGTTGCAGAGCTACTCACTCGTTACTCACTTTTTATTGCGATAAAATAATACCTAGCAATTAAAAGTTGCTCTCTTTACTTTCAATAATTTTTTGATGTCGACAAGTATAATTTTGGTGTGATCTGTTGTATATTAATAGTGTATTCTGATGAACAAAGAAAAGCTACTGCAGCAGTAGCCCTGATATTGCTGCGAAGACGACAATATAGAAGACGAGAAAGCAACCGTAAAAATATTTCTTACAAAAATTGGACCGACTTTATTAGTTGTTGCACTGAAAAATACAAAATAAAATTAATTCTATTGGTGCTGGTTCTCTTGGCATTGCTGCCTACAACGGCAACTGGACAACTTCAAAATTACCAGCACCAATAGAATTAATATTATTTTGTATTTTTCAGTCACCAACTAATAAAGTTGGTCCAATTTTTTGTAAAAAATATTTATTTTACATTTTTGAGTGTAACATTAGCCATGAAAATTGTTGAACGTTCACTTATACCTAAAAAGTAATAGGCTTAGCTTGTACTTTTTATTTATTATTCAGAGATCTCAAAACATAGCGGCGCAAATATACATATTCCAGACTTTACTGCTGTAACTCGAAAACCGTTACTCAATTTAAATGTTGCTACATATAATCTTTTCTTTAATTTGGCTGTTTCATATTTCCAATTATCGAAAAAAATTGCTGTTCCTTCCCTCTCTTTTCTAGTTTAAGACTCTTCCACATAGCAGAAATACGCATAGGTATCACATATCTCAGACTTTATCATTGCGAAACTCAGAAACTGTAACTCTTTTGAAAAAAAAATCCATTTAAATGTTTCCGGATATGGTCCCCTTTCTAATTTTCAAATCTCGATTTTCGGAAAAAATTGCCTCTTCCACATAGCTGAAACAAATATTTGAGATTGTATAGCGCGGAAACGTATGATTATTTTTGAATATGTCCAATTTAAACATTTCCGGATATGAAATTTTCATTAATTCTGTAGTCTCGGATTTGGAGGGAAGGTGATTTTGGATTTGATTTTTTTCAATATGGGACCATTTCTCAACTCTCCTCTTTCAAATGAAATAAAAATCTTCTAAATCGGAGTACGTTTACTTTGCGAAACGCGCGAAAAGCCATGAAAAAAGCAAACATACAACCGAATTGTATACCTTCTCCTTTTCTTGAAGTCGGTCAAAAAAGAACAATTTGGGTTCGTGAATGGATTAAAAACCGCAACGGATATGGAGCAGCGAATACATAATTAAAAGAGTTAAGAAATGGCGAATGATTATCCTCTATTAAGCTTATTAAATGAAAAGTGTCCTCAGATTTCTACTTGATTTTCTTGTGATCCATAAGTTTCAATATGTATTATTATGACTAGAATTTACTATACAATTTTCTGAAATAAAAACGTCCTATTATTTTTTATTAACCCTAAACCCAAAACATCAACACATCAAAGTTGCCCTAGAAATAATATTGCAAAATAACCAACTTGTCGGTGCTTTTTTTGGTTGCGCAATATTATTCCATTTGGCTGTTCACACACTGCAATTTCTCAAGTGTACGCAAGTCGAAAAAATGTAGTAAAGTTTTGATTGTTGCACATTTTTTAAAGTTGCAACGATAATCTCACCTTGCAATGTAAGAATGACGCCATTTTTCAGATTGCGCAATACAAAAAGTGTACATGTGTGCGAGTACCTTTAAGCATGTTTTGTTTTAAGGCTGTTAACTATAGAAAATAGAGGACTGTCTAAATTCACGTCACCTGTGATGACTGTCAACCACAGATGACACAACAAGTTGTTCTGTGCTCTGTTGACAGTCAACTGTGAAGCGTCTTCCGATGTAGGCGCCCAAAACTAAAAATTTTGTCTGCGCCATCTATTAGCGGCGCCCATTTGACAGGCCGAAAAATTTGCATGTACTTTGTCATTCTAGTGTAGTATATTCTTTGGTATTAGGTATATATTCACTGCTGCTGTGGACACGGCCAATGGTGGGCGGCGATAATCAGCGATAATACCAGAGATTACCAATAATAATACTCAATACTCATCCATACTAGTTAAGTGTGCAACTCGAGGCAGTGAGGCCACTTGGCGTCTGGCGTATAGGCAATCTGCGAAGTATGAACATCATACGCGCGAATGCATGCTGCACTTTCCCTCATAGCAGTGAAAACTAGAGATGGTTTGCTTTAACCTTCCGCTGAAAATATGCTTTAAGTGATAAGTTCATACGTCAGGCCATGGTAAAAGTGTTGGAAAGACTTAAGCAAGACAATATACGGCAGTGCATTTGTCCAATATGGCTTTGCAATATTTTTCATCAAATTCTATTAAAAGCATAAGGAAGTTAAGGAAGTGGATTTTCATTTCGGTTTTTTTCGGTTTGTGTTGAATGAATTTTTTTGAAATTTTTTTTAAAATGTTCTTTGAGGTGGGGAGCAGATGACCAGCTGGTTTAGAATTCTTCACCCCTTACCAATTTTTAAATATTAAGGGTTGAAAAAATTTGTGATTATTTTTTTTTGAGAGAACGGTAAGTGATATCGAAAAAATTCAAAAGCCAAAAGATAGCCCCAACGATGGGACAAAACATAAAAAATCGTCGGCTGCGCGAATCCCATAGGAACCGCCACGTTCTGGATCATATGAGTGAGGGTAAATTTTCGCTGCGAAAAACATGCAAAATTGGAGGAAATTCTGACACTCACAATTTAATAGATATCTAAAAATTTCAAAATCCATTGCAAAGCTGACGAAATTTTACAAGCTACAAGCGTTCAAAGTTGGAGGACGGAATTTCTGAATTTAATCACAAGTTTCAATCAAGTAAAAAACGTCTGACTTTCAAATTTTATATCTCGGCTATGGTAGGTCCTAGAGGGTTGATTTTTTTGTCAAAACATTATTTGGACATTTCTTAAACTTTCACTCGATCATACTATGCCTCTATCTCTAATATTTCTGGTAGCTCCTCACTGGTCGAAAAAAAGCTTGCATCTCATTTTTCAACTTAAATATTTTCGAAACCCTCAATGACCAAGTTTTCGATCAACCTAGATAATTAATTATTTTTGTTAATAAAGAAAATTGCAGCAAATATGTAGGTATAAGATTTCATTTTATTGCAATAAATGTTTTAAAATAAGTTATATTGTAGCTTGTAGGTAATCTAAACGATGATACAATAAACGCTTTGGCCAGCTTTGACTTTTTTGTGATTTTTCTTCCCTATGACATGCAAAAAATCAGAATATCAACAAAACTGAGGATTTTCTTGCAAATTCACTTTATAACTTAAGTACTCCCTCCCTATCTTCTATCCTCTTTGTTCCCTATATTGGGCTCGTGCGGCATCTGACTGTTGGAAGCGATTGGAGGAAAAACAACCTCACTGTTTACATCGCGTCAAACGGAATTCGTAGTTATATGATAAATGATGAGTTAATCTTTTGTAGCTTGGATTGTGTGTTGTGGACGTATTTGTATTAAAAACATTTGCGAATTAGATGTTTAGTAAAATATGCCGAATTTTTGCCTTGTCAATTGTTAAAGTAATGCTGCACGGAATGCAGGTGTAAAGTTTTTTAGGTAGGTATACCTATCTAAAATTATGTTGAGACTGAATTAATTGTTGACTAATTCTTCCCTATTTTAGAGTGCCGGCTGTAAATATTAAGGGGGGAAGAAATATAATGACCTAGGCAAAAAAGAGATCGTTGGAGTGCTGCCATAAAACGAGAAGACCTTACTGGAACCAAAATAAAGTCGTGTGTGTTCGAAACATTTTATTTCTGGTAATTTAATGTAATTATCATTATTCTTAAAAATTGCCTTTTTTATTCGCTGACAGGCAAACCAGCCAATCTGTTAGATACTAGTAATCCAGACTGGATTCCAACGGAATACATGGGCTATGGTAAAAGAAAAGACTTGCGCAAAAATGCGATATGACCGTCAGCAAAAACGGAGACAGGTGGTATAAATATGTGTGGGTATCGATAAGGCTTGGTGTATTGTGTATGTTCCAGAGTGTTTTTGTTTTGTTTGCTTTATTTGGTGCATAGAGCTGTTTTACTTGGTGCTTAGGGCTGCTTTGCTTTCCATACCAGAGTTAATATATTTTTTTGTAGGATGATGGACATCATAATGTAAAAGCAAATCCCAGTAATAATGTAAGATTAGTTTTAGATGCAAGAAAGAACAAGTACAAAAAATGTAGAAAATATTCAATGAAATGCTACCAATATATCAACTCCATAAAAAGGATACAGAATTTGCTTTCATTGATAAGATTGTTAGAGTGTGTTGCTTTTGCCTCAATTTATGTCCCATCTTCTATTCCATTAGATGATTTTTGGTAGGTACGTGACCCAGCTAATTATTAATTTTTAATGTTGCAGAAAAATAAAAACGTTGCTGCGAGAGTGGCATCAAGCATATTGGACCTTCGGACAAAGGCAGTCCGAAGCCTTTATAGACGGTTATTCCATAGACATATATCTATGGGTCCTTCTAACTCTAAATTAGCAGTAGCGACCAAACAAGTTTAATGTGTATTTGTTACATTAAATATATATATGTTACGTGTATGCGATTCCTAATATAGTATATTAATAAGTTATTACATTGTAATATTATAAAAGTGAATAATATAAATCTCATTGCACTTCATTGGAAATAAAGATTATTCATAACATATTCCTTAGTAATTGATACCTACCATCCTTGAAATCATCAAATTCATTGTTACTTGTTTATTATTGTTACAATCTAAGTGTCAAATGTAACAAACATCTACTGTACCACTTGCCTGTCTTTGTATATTTTAATTAGAAACGATAAATTAACAGTTATATGGTATAAATAACTAAATCTTGAAATACTATCTTTTAATAACCGTTAACTTTTACAAATCATATAGGTATGTGGACATACGTTCACATTTGTAGGTACCTACTAGTACAATAATACAGGTACTTGAAGGCACTAAAACAAGAGATTTAAATCACTTGAAATGTTTTAGGAACACTCAGGCCACCTATTCTTATGCTCCTTTTAATGAATTCATTTAAAATGTAGTAACACTCATTTGACAAGAATTCAAAAATGATGGTATTATATTTGCTTTTATTCAAGTTTTTAACTCGCAGCGGCCTCTTAGAGAGGTGACTGATCTAGATTCATACAAGTCACTTTAGTTAGTTCATTTAATTATATCAAATAATATTGTTTAAAAAAAGTTATAGGTATTATAACCACACATGAACTACAAAAGATAATTCATCATATAACTAAGAATTTTATTTGACGCAATGTAAACAGCAAAGAATACCCTTTGGTAAACAGTGAGTAGTGAGGTTATTTTTCCTCCAATCGCTATCAACTGTCAATAGCCGCACGAGCCCAATATATTCTTGACATGCGACGACAATTCACTTATCCAGTGTTGCCAGACGCCTGGTAATTACCAGAATCTATGGTATTTTTGAAACTTATTTGGTAATTGGTAATAGGCTCCTGGTAATTCCATAATCTACGGTAATTTAACTGTTTATAGATATATAAAAAATGACGACATGAAAGACGATTTTTGTAGGAGATGTCGAATGTGCAAGGTAAAAACGAGGATTATGATGATGATTCTGAAGTGAAAATTGATTAGATTGTTATTGATTATTATATGTTAATTGTTATCTCTGATAAATAGTAGTACAATATTTTAAGGGTATACGATTCTTTAGTCTTTTATCTTTTCTGTAACACAGATTAGGGGACAGTTGCCCTATGCAGGTTTATATGCATTTTTTGTATATAAAAATAGATCTGGTAATTTTTCCTAAATTCTGGTAATTTCGGAGTAATATTCTGGTAATCACACTTAGAATATAGAACAACGGGAAGGAGGGTATCGCACCATACCCACTACTACTAAGCGCGACAAAGACGGCCATCTTGAACTACCAACTATGAGTCATTGATTTGCTATTTCTCTGTCGAACGTTGTAAACAGACAAAGTGGATGTTCCAGTTTTGAGTGTGAAAAGTTATTTTTGTGTAGTTTGTGTAGATAAACGAAAGAAATAGCCATAGAATTGACTATTTTCTATTGACTATATATTATAAACTGATTGTATTAGCGGAATAAAGACAATTAATATGGTTAGTTGTGCATCTTGTGGTTGTTCCTTGACACCAAAACAAAAAAATCTATTGTTTCATTTCACAGGTAAGTGTTTTAAATGCTTAATCAGAGACAACCAGCTTAATTTTAATTTGGTAATCTGTTGAACTAATTTAAAAGAAATATGGAATTGAGGTTAACCAACAAATCAAATATGCCTTGGCGCTGTGCACTGGCGTCACCAAAGAGCTTTGCGGGGGGGTAAACTTATGCCTAATTGGTTTTTATTATTACGTGTTGGGGATTAATATTGTATCAGGTTATTTTGCAGACAAATGCCTGTCATAAGAAGAATAACTCATTTAGGGAAAAACTATTACTCAATTATGCATTATTGTATTTAAAGTTGTCAATTACTATCTTTTTAATTTCAAGATGTTAAGATAAATCATTGTTCTAGCTTTCCTAAAGATGAAAAGAGGAGGGCAGCATGGATTCAGTTTATGAAAAACCCCGAATTTGTTCCAAAAAGGAGTAGTGTTTTATGTTCCTATCATTTTGCTGAAAATTGTTTTGATCGAACATCCAAGATTAAAGTGAGACTACTACCAAATGCTATTCCAACAATTGCAGTGGAACGTTTAAAATATGTAAGTTAGATATTTTGATAACCATTTTTCATCCCTTTAGTAGTTTTGGTTTTGTTGTATGAATAATTTGACATGATGGATGAATGCACTACCTGTTACATTTGTCATTAGAGTAAATTTTATGAACTAACCCACGAAGTAGAAAAGAGGAGTTGAATCTGGCCACAAGCATTCTGTGGAATTCTGTAGGCAAATCTTTCGAAAAATGTATGCAAATGGGCAAAGGTAGAAGTTGTTCTATATTCTAAGGGTAGAAGACTGTATATTAGGAGAGTTATCTCTCCTAATATGCAGTCTTCTTGAACTAACCCATTGACTTAGACTGTGGGTCCCCTAAAAATATCTGAGCCATCTCTTGTGACCAGTGACTACTTCGGTACTTCTCTCTTTAGTATTCTAGTTTAAATAGAGCACGTTTAAGCATAATCCATAGAATGAGCTAGACTTCTCTTTGTTCTCCACTTTCCCTTGCGCCTTGCTTGGTTGCTAATGTTAACAACTAAACAAAATGGAATTTAATGACAAATGACTATTAAAAGCTTGGTAACTTATTGTAGGCTAGAACATTCAATCCAGTAGTAACCAGACCCATAACCTATCTGGAAACGAACATAGCAGACCCGATTACGATACCACTACAGATACCAGGACCTTCATCTATGCCTGAAACTTCATCTGTCCCTAGACCTTCTGTGAGAGAACAGACTCCCACACTTTCTGCTGAATTGCCATTTCCAGAGTTAGAAGACACACCCCGTAAAAAAAATGAAAGCGTAAGATTAGTGATCTAATTGTTAGTAATAATTTGAAGAGCCAAAAAATTCATAAGTTACAGAAGATTAATTGGAGACAGAAAAAACAAATATGTTCACTAAAAGCATTAACATTGCAGTTGAGAGATAAGAATATTTTATTAGAAGAGCATAAAAATGTTATAATTCAACATTTTGGGAAAAACAAAGAAATTATCGAAAGGCTCTTGAAAAAATCTGAAAATAGAAAAGTTAAAAAAACATACGAACATTCTGTAAGAGCTTTTGCGGTCACATTGCATTTTTTTTCACCCAAGGCATACAGTTATGTTCGGCAAAAATTTGAAAATTGTTTACCTCATCCTAAGACATTAGCCAAGTGGTATGCCTCAGTAGATGCAAAGCCTGGGTTCACTTCAGATGCTTTTGATTTTTTAAACCTTAAAACTCAAAATGATAAAAAAACACTTATTTGTTCTTTGGTTTTTGATGAGATGGCAATAAGAAAGCATTTGGAATATGTTGGTAGTGAATATTATGGGTATGTAAATTGTGGTAGTGGTTTGCAAGGTGACTCTATGGATTTAGCTACTGAGGTTCTGGTATTCTTGTTAGTCTGCATCAATGAACCATGGAAAATACCCATAGGTTATTTTTTTATTGCAGGTATTAATAGCCAACAAAAAGCTTCTTTAGTAAAACAGGCTCTAATATTATTGAAAGGCGTAGGAGTTACCGTCAGCAATATTACTTTTGACGGATGTGCGGCTAATTTTAGCATGTGCAATTTATTGAACTCCAAATTTAATAAGGCAAACAAAATATCTGAGTTTTCATTTCAAAATTGTAAATATTTTTTGTTACCCGATCCGGCCCACATGATAAAGCTAGTAAGAAATTGTTTTGGTAAAAAAAGAAAATTTATAGATATTGATGGTGGATTAATTGATTTTGAATTTGTAGAAGAATTAAATAATTTACAGGAAAGAGAGGGACTACATCTTGGAACTAAATTAAGAAAATAACATATTAACTTCTTTAAGCAGAAGATGAAAGTGAAAATAGCAACTCAACTGCTTAGCAGTTCGGTATCCGAGGCATTATTTTATTGTAAAGACAAGTTACAGTTAAAGCAATTTGAGAACTGTGGTCCAACTGCAAAATTTATTTTATTGACGAATAACGCTTTTGATATTTTGAATTCCCACAAAATTTCTGATTGTGGTTTTAGACAAGCTGTATGTCCAGATAATATAGAAGATATAAAATTACTTGTAATGGATTTTGGAACTTATATAAATAATCTGAAATGTAATGATGGGACTCCTGTGCTAGAGTCTCAGAGAAAGTCGGGTTTTATGGGCTTATTATTGGGACTTAATGTTGTGTTAGGTATGTACGAAGAATATATTATCAAGGAAAATTTGAAATTCTTTCCTACCTATAAACTTAACCAAGACCACATTGAGTTGTTCTTTGGAACAGTTAGATCTCAAGGAGGATACAATAATAACCCCACCTGTAGGCAATTCACTTCCGCATATAAAAAAATATTAATTCACGCAGAAGTGAGGAAAGGTGGCGTTGGAAATTGTATCCCTCTTGAAGACATTAATATTTTGAATGTAAGTTCGGGAACCAAACCAC
The DNA here is from genome assembly GCA_958507055.1 of Crioceris asparagi. Lineage (NCBI taxonomy): Eukaryota > Metazoa > Arthropoda > Insecta > Coleoptera > Chrysomelidae > Crioceris > Crioceris asparagi. Next base: position 51,630,308 of record OY293827.1, read on the forward strand.
CTTTACAAATTATCAACGAGTCAGTAGCAAATCGGACAAAAATTGAAGATAATATACAGGATGATTCCATCTTCAACAATATTTTAAACGAACACAGCTACGCACTCAATTATGATTCGTTATCTTCTTATAGTTTAGAAGTGATAACTTACATTGCAAGTTTCGTTTCATTTAAACTGGGACGCAAACTGCAATGTGAGCACTGTGTTTCACAACTGTTTGGAGAAAGAGAGGACTTTTTAAATTCTCTGATAGAACATAAATCCAGAGGTGCTTTGAGTTACCCGAGTAATGATGTAAAAAAAATTTGTGAAAAAACTGAAATATTTTTAAGGCATGTACAAAAACGCAATAAATAAGTTTGTAAAGAAGAGGTGTCTTTGAAAGTTTTAAAATATTTTATTGGTAGAAATGTTTTTGAAAATATGATTGCCCATGATAAAACTCCATTGGAAAATCACAAGGTTTTGTTAATTAAATCTATTTGTATTTCTTACGTTACCACACGTATACATTTTATTTGCAAAAATGTTGTAACACCTGAAAAAATTCGAAATATGTACACTAAACTAATTTTGTTTAAAGGTCAATAAATATGGTTATATTCAGTATATGTTATAGTTATTTTTTAGCCCTTCACTTGGTTTATTTTTAAGAACAATTGATTTATTTCTAGATTGAAATCTACATTGCATAATTACTAATACTCTTTTTATCTGTAGAATTATTTAAAAAATGGTCAAGTAGGTACTATACTTAAGATTTTCATATAGGTTTTTTTGATAACCTTGAGTTTAGCTCTCTATTTTGTAATTTTTCCAAACATTTTGATTAGTACTTTCAGAGATAAGGGGGTACGGACAATTTTCGTGAATAGTATACTGCTCACGGTAATGGTAATAACTTATTAGGTAGTTTTAGTTTGCAACACCAGCTGTAGGCATTATCTCTCTTAAAATAATAATACCTATACGATTTATTATTATACAAAAATATGCTACGCCCCTGCCGGCCGAAACAAACGGACGCCATATGCAACCTCCATTCCCGTCACGTTCATCTGGTCTTATGCTCCTTCCTGTTGTTCTATATTCTAAGTAATCACATATATCGGATCTGGCAACACTGCACTTATCTAACCTATTTACTCTGTCACTTATCTATGATCAGAGAATACTCACACTCGTAAGCGTATGATTAACCTATCAAAATATAATTTTAGCAGAAACAGTACTCTGACAGAAAAAAAATATGTTAGAACTTCGAGATTTTTATGACTTTTCCATTACTAATTGGTATGAAAAATTTAGAGATATTACCCCGGAAACAATCTTGATACCGTTGCCAAAGGAGTTAGTTCAGAAAATTCAAAACGAAGATTTGCAAGTCGATGTGGATGAACATTGTACACAAGATTTTATAGAAACTGTTAACAACGCATTAAATACTTTTGGCAAAAAAGTTTTCGTGAAGAATAATTGGCATGCTCCAACGGATGCTAAAATGTTCAACTTTGGAAATAATTTGGAAGCTTGCAATATAAGGGATATTTTCTTGTACTTGTCAAACTCAATTATAATTCAAGACGATTTTGACTTAGCCCAAGATGTTTCTGCTTGTATCGCATTAAGACAATGGATAAATATACATCCTGCTGCAGAATTTCGATGTATAGTAATCAATAACATTTTACGAGGATTAACACCCAGAGACTGGCCAACATTCTACGCCCATTATAAAGTGGAAGGGAAACAAATTTTAGCAGTTATAACCAAGTTTTACAACGATCAAATACGATTCAAGTTTCCCCGAAATAATTACATTGTGGATTTAATTTATTCTTATCCTGACAAACCCTACGTCCTGGATTTTGGGCCACTTAATAATAAGACCAACTTATACGCATTTACTTGGAAGGAGATACAACCATTAATTAACAGAGATTGTCCGGGTGAAGTGGCACCTGTTTTTAGATTTTTGGAAACCGATATCGGTATTATGGCCAAAGCCGAAACACTCTATAAGTTCTCAAGATCTCATGATTGAATTTGGTAACAATCGAATTTTAAATATATAGTTTTTTTTAATTACTCATGAATGTTCAGAATAAATATTATGCAAAGAAGCTTGTTTCTGTAATTCAATTTGTTCTTTGACAGTGTGTGTTAGTAATAAAAAAAAGTTACAATTAATCTATATTTTCTGATTGTATGGAAACAAAAATTAAATAAAAAATATTAGGTAAATAATCATCTCTAAGATTGTGCTGACTTCTGAGTTCGAATGTTTAATGGCATGTAGCATGAAAGACATTCTAAGACCTTAGGCCAGATCTCATCAGAAGTGTTGCCTTTGAACTCTCGGAGGATGTTCTTATCTCTATAAAAATCGACCACTGGTAATGTTAGTTTTTCATACTGTTCTAGCCTTTTCAGTACTACGTCAGGCTTATCATCCTCTCTTTGCACTAGTTTTTCACCAGTTACGTCATCAGTTCCCTAAAGAATTTAGAGAACCATAAATTTATTTAAGTTTTTAGTGAATGTGTAGTTCAGGTTCCAAAGGATCTCGATAATTTTACTTTAACAGACATTAGGGCATGTTTTGGATCTGTTTCCACAAAAAATTATTAGGCAGTCAGTTCATTTTGGTGAAGGAAAAAATTCTTAAGATTAATATTTTAAACTCGAATTTCTCCTGCACTGCTTACTGTTTACTTTGATGGCATATTATCAATATTTCATTGGTTATTTATTTATCACTATTCCTACAAATTCGACTTCATATATCGGATGTCCGTGCAAACGTGTCATTTAGGCAACATCGCACAATGGCTGTATATATATACAACATAAATTGCGGCAGGCTGATTTTTCCTTCATCTTATATTTTTGAAGGCTCCATTTTCGCTAATTCTAGCACTAGCACTTTTTTATTTATCGGGTTAATTTAGAATTATATTAGCCAAATTACTACTAAAAGTATATCATTAAACACCTACTTTCCCTAGCAAGTACCCCTATTCAATCCACCCTCCCGTAACTTTGTTGGGGCTTGGCGCCATAAAATTTTCATTGGACTGAGTTTCTACAATATCGGCCTACATAACTAAGCAAAAAAAAAATGCCAAAAATCCTTTGGAACCTGATTAACACATTCACCAAGTTTTTTATCATAATAATGTTCAGATAATGCTTACAGGAATTTTTGGTGCATTGAATGTGTCGTTATACACCCTTCCGCTGGGTAAATGTACCCATCTACCTTTAACCCTATCAACAATCACTTGGAACGGTACGACCAAATTTATTACCAAATCCAGTTTTTGAACTTTCCATAATGCCTCGGCTTGAGATATTGTCCTTGGAAATCCTAAAATATAGACTGCCTGAGTTTTTATCTTTCAAATTATGTTTCTTTCTTTACCATCCAACAACCAGCTTTCATTGGAACTGTTTTTGATTTCACTACTGACAAATTTGATGATAACTTCATCCGGTACAAGCTGACCAGCTTGTATATATTTTTGTGCTTCAAGACCAATAGCTAGAAAATATATATTTGAGATACTGCAAGGAACCTGAGAAACTTTGGATATCATTTTTCTGTTGCTATCCTACGTATGTAAGAAAAGTACTGTAATCGTGGAAAATTCTCGGTGTCCGGTTTTCAAAAGATGTTTACTTTTCAAGGTTTTCTGAATTCTAAAAACATATTTTCAGCAACTGGTCTGCTGCTGCGCCAAGATAATGTCGTAGGTGTATGGAACAATGCTAGCTTTCTTTTATGTTTTATAGGGTATCGATAAGGCTCGCCGGTAAAACAGATTGGGCATCCTGCTTGCACTGGTTGTTGAAAAACGTGTTTCGCTCAAGCCTAACGAAAACGGCTCAAACGATTTTTATGAAACTTGCTTAAAACATTCTGCTCAAAGCCATATATAGCAGGTTAACTCTGAGAAATAGCAGGTAAATACAATGATTTTTTATTCGATGGAATTCGTTAGGCACTCTTCTATAGTTCAACTGTCCGATGAAGGTATTCATTGCCTGGGGAAAGCGGACTATCGGGCTATAGTTATGAGGGGACGATTTCCGAATAAACTAAGTATCACAACGTACTCAAAAGGCACTAAATGTAGGAACGAAGAACTCTCAGTGAATCTTCACAAAACCACACTGGTAATTTTTACAAAAAAGAGAAACCTGCAAGGTTTACCAAAGTCGCGGATTAATGGTTTCCCACGAGGGCAAAAACATAAAATACAGAATTGCCCTAGGCTAGATTTCTGTCTTATTGCTAGATATTTATCAAGGAAGATTCTATAAGGCTGTACAGATGTCTATGGGTTGTACATATTTCCTCAATCTCAGATGTTAAGGTTTTCGTAGGTAGGTAATTACTTACAACATCAAAAGCCTTGCTTAGTTTGTCTACAAATATTACCATAACTATTTTACTATTATACATCTCCGTTATACCTATTATTTATAAGGTCAAAGGTATTATATTCTCTGAAATTATACTGAAAATCGTCCCATATATCATTTTTCTTTTGATAATCATTTCAAGAATTTTTGAGAACACTTATTATTATAGTTGATCTTCGTGAACACTTACTACACTTAGTCATAGTTGATTATAGAGTTTTTACAAACTGATGGAAAATTTCTACCGAATTTTATTTCCTGATCAATGGAAAGTCCAAAAGTGATAATCAACTGATGTACTCATAAGAAAAGTAAATAAAGGGTTCCAGAACACATGGGTATACCTACCTGGAAACGAAAGGGCATATAGTATGACTCGCAATGCCTTTTCGAATTCTACAGCAAAAATCGTTTAACAAACACCATACCATGATTTATATAACCAAATAAGAAACGATATCGAAAACTCATAGAACAAGAGATGGCAGGCAATGGATACAAACAAACTACACAGAATAAACCCACATATGAAAAACCCAAATTACACCGGACTTTGTCGAAAACACCAGACGATCATTTCACGACTAGAATTGGACACATCAAACTCCCCAGCATATCCTGAAGAGAGAACCTCCCAAGACGCTGTGAACGTTGTAATATTCCAATATATGTGGAACACCTATTTTTCTCACCTTAATACGAACAGGAGAGAAACAACCTCATCCTGTATAGCGACATGTCAGTGTCTTTAAACAGTGATTTAAAAAAAGTTATCCAGTATCAAACACATCAATATATTACACTTATTATAATCAAAACTGTATTTTCATGTACCACCCTTAATGACCCTAAGAGGTTGATGCGGCTTTTATGTAAGATAAAAAAAATATGCTAAAATAAAAAATATTCCACCTTTCAAAGTAAAGGACCTGCCGTGAGCACACCTCTTTCGCGAACTAGGAATGCCGTAAAAAACTTTTCGAATAATTTATTTCGTAACGAGTTAAAAGACGAAGCGCTTATGGCTTAGACAAATTTGAGCCCTCTCAGTTATGACTCAGATATTTTATTCTTTAAATTAAATTGAATTAATTGTGCTTTAGTCTACGGCAATGATTTACTTGCTAAATAATCTCTTGCCACGTTTCTTTCCAACGGGTGGATCTGTATAGTTGTAATACTGCAAAATTTCCCAAATAAAGTTTAATGATTATATTAAGTTTAATCCAAATTTCAAATTCTTACATAAATATACGTGTAATGTGGATACTTACGAGTCTTTTTTTGAATGTGCTGCCTTAGGCGATCACCGCTAGATATGTGTTCCAAATTGAAATTCTTTAAAATGCGACTAGAAATAGTTCCTTTGCCAGAAGCAGGTGCGCCTAGGATCACAGATTTGAAAACAACAGATGCCATCATTTTTAATAGTAATTAGTAATTAATTTAATGTTATTTCGCCTACAACAAAACAGACTTCAGTATTACGAACTTTGTAGCCAGCATGTTATCGTGAATTTCAACCAGTGGCGTCACATAAGAATAATTTGTCCATAACATACAGATCTATGGAGATTTGAAAGTCTATAAAATCAGATAAAATACACCTTGAATGATGATTCTACTAAGTAAAATATTATTGATAACTTTGGTATTACCTGATATAATAATAATAAATTATCAGAAATATATAATATACCTATATATGTAGTATGTAGGTATGTATATAGGTACGTCTCTATAATCTGTTTAAATTACTCAAGAATCTTTAATACCAAATATATTATGCTGCTGTTAGCTACTTAATATGATTGTTTCATATACCTATTAATAGTATCTTTAAAAAGCAATATATAAACAGATGTCATATTGTTGATATTTATTCAAAAATATGATAACGAGATGGGCGCTCGCTCAATACTCATTATTATTGCCTAATAATGAACCGGCCTTGATTGTTTTTCTAATGATAAGGAATTCATTTTATTTGAATGAAACATTAGAAAGTCAAGATGTCGCGATCTTACGGACAAGTTTTAAATCTTCACTATAAACTGAAATATTTGGTAAGCAATAATATTTTTATATGAGTATTCTTTTAAAGAGAAATATGTAGGTATAGTAGAATCAGAATCACTGAAAACCTTTTTTCATTAAACAAATAGTAAAATTAAATTAAATCAAATACATATACTTATTTATAAATTGAGGAATAGAATAAGTATATTATTTATTAATTTTCATATGATCCTAATACTACTGCTTTATCTAAAATCTAAGACACACTCTTTGTGTTGGGATATTATTATTTGAAATACCTACTTGATAAAGAACACTTATGTTGAATAAAAATGCTTGTTTTTTCAGAATGTTACATTAACCAAAGTGAAAAACTTGCATTTACACCAGAGCTTAGCTGCTAGAGTTGCCTTCAAACTTTCCGATATTGGTGAGGGTATACGAGAAGTTGTGATTAAAGAATGGTATGTTAAGGAAGGTGATAGGGTGTCTCAGTTCGATAATATATGCGAAGTTCAGAGTGATAAGGCTTCTGTCACAATAACTAGCCGATATGATGGGGTAATTGCCAAGCTGCATCACAAAATTGATGACACTGCTCTTGTTGGAAAACCTCTTGTTGATATAGAGACCGAGCAAGGTTTGCGAAATTTAATATAAAACTTGATTTAAAGATTCACTAGTATATCGTAGATATTTTTATATTATTCAATTATGTCAATTTGTACCACAGATAATGGAACATTAAAAGAAGCTGGAATAGATCTAAAACAAAAAGAAAAACCGTCTAGTGTTGAAAATTCAGTCGAGTCATCAAGTGCAAATACTGAAAAGGCTAGGTTTCGATTTCAGAGACCTGTCAACAATACTTTAAGAAAAACAGGTCAGTAGTTTTTTGATCACGAAGTATTATATAAATTATAATAAAATACTATTCCGCAGATTCGATATCGGAAGGAACATTGGACATATTAGCCATACCTAGGGTCAAGATGATAGCGAAAGAAAATATGGTAAGTCAAAATAGTTATTGGGAATGCTAATCGTAAAATTACATGATTAAAATTATGATCACTATCACTAATATATAACTATTTTTTGTTTAGATTGATCTGAAGAGCATTCAAGGTACTGGCAAGGATGGTAGAATAGTAATGGAAGATGTTATGAAAATTATAGGAAAATCTGAAATTTCATCACAAGCAAATATCAAGTACGTTCGAACAGAGCCAATAAAGGGTTTCCAGAAAGCCATGGTCAAAACAATGACCGATTCTCTGGTAAGATATGTGATATGTATTTAGAAAGAAGAGTGTAGACGAAGATTAAAACATGCAAGCTTTAAATACCGCACATGCTCTTTCCTACTGTCTCTCCTAATCACCAACATAATTTTTAGTTGATTCAGTTGAAAACTGCGAATCGGAATAATAATAAAAGCTATCGTTTCCATTCTCATCATCAGCTAATTGTTGACTAATAATATTTTTTGTAAATTTCAGAAAATACCACATTTTGTTTACAATGATGAAATCGAAGTCACCAAACTGTCAGAGCTTAGAAAACAGCTGAAATATAAAGAGAATACTTCGATTTCATTTTTACCATTTTTTGTAAAATCCGTATCCAATGCTCTAAAGAAGTTTCCCGTTCTAAATACTTCGCTTGACGAAACATGCGAGAATGTAACATATCATCCAAATCATAATATTGGAATTGCAATGGATACTAAAGTCGGCTTAGCAGTTCCTGTTATCAAGAATGTAGACAGTCTCAATATTCCAGATATATCAGAGGAGTTGAAACGATTAATAATCTCAGGAAAAGAAGGGCATTTTTCACCATCTGATCTCACTGGTGGTTCATTTACTGTATCAAATATTGGGTCGGTAAGTTTCGCATATTTTCGTCTCTATCACAAATAAAAGAGAACTTAAGAAACATTCAACGGTATTTTTGAATATATTTTTTGGTTGCTTTGCATTTTAGATTGGTGGCACATACACGAAACCAGTGATACTTCCCCCTCAAGTAGCAATAATTGCATTAGGTACATCTCAAGTAAGTCCTCGAAACGACTTGGTCAATTTGAATTTCTTTAATGAAAGAAAAAATGTCCTAGGTTTTGCCACGGTTTGATGAAAATAGAAATGTCATCCCTGCAGAAATAATCAACATAAGTGCTGCAGCCGATCACCGAATTGTAGATGGAGCTACAATGGCAAATTTTATTAATATTTTAAAAAGACAAATTCAATCACCATATCTTTTATTTCTAGATATGTGAAGAAATAGAATTCCGATCGAATTAATTTATAAAAAGTGACTCCTGTGCTTCAAAAATATACGATATTTGAAAAACTATCTCACCTTTTGAATCGTTGAGGGCAAAAAATTGTATAGCTTTTATCTTTGATAAAATGTTCCTTCCTACTCACAAAAACAAAATTGACCTTAGAAACAAAGAATTACGCATTATTCCCAGAGTATATTTGAATATAGATTAATAATAAGTTGTATGTTGTTTTCTATTTCATATTGTCCTATTAGCAAGTTGAGCAAGAGCCAAAATAAATATTTACTAAAAAATGCAGGTATTCTTAATTCTTTATGAAAAGATTGATAATTGTCATAAAGTAAATAGGTTAGACAATTGTCTTACTTTTTGGCAGATATCAGCTGATTTTTTGACAGCTGGAAGTAATCGAAACGAAATCACTTTGTTGAGATTATTTACCGACAGATGCTGCTACCTGTCTTTTGACATTATTGAGTCAAAATAGCTTCCTTACCAATTATATTTATTTTAGAATATATAAAGAATAGGGACATAGCGATTAAAATTTATGTGGAAATGCAAACTGCTAGTGCACAATGTTCAAAACTAATTTTTAAATTGAAATAAAAGAAACTGGAGACTTGTTGGCGCATGATCACAATTGTTTGCTTGACAGGGAAACGTCAGCTGGTGTGCAAATCGAATAATGGACTTACTGGACAGAAATGGCGGCGCTCTGTCCAGGTGTTCAGTATGGGTTATCTTCGCAGCAAAATTTCGGTGAAAATAAAGACTTGATTTTTGTGAAATTAACAGATTCAGCGTTACGTGCAATAGATGAATACATAAAAAATCAGGTGAGTTTCAGAATCTTTTGTCTCGCTAGAGTGATACAATCTGTTGCCTGTTGGATTTGGCAGTCGCCATATTCAGATGGCTTATTAACCTATTATAATTTATATTCCGTGGAATTGTTCATTTGGATTGTTGGATAATATAAATCGTTTTTTTTAATGGATTTCATTGAATTAGTTTATTATGCAAGTAGGAGTTTAATGTCTAAAGCTATAGCCACGTCAACATATTGAAAAAAATTAATATAATATAAAGTTTATATTTCATATTAAAAATATGTTAAAGAAAACCTCTGTTTGGTTCGATATATTTCCTGATTAATATTGAATTTTGTAAAAATGATACTTGATAGTGACCATGAAAGGCATCAATACCTAGGAACGGATAAAAAAAGAAAATATACCTAAACATAAGTGCTATCTGATACCTACACAATAGGTATATCTTAATTCCAATTCCCTATTTTGGCATTTCTGATCAGTTATCAGAATGATTCCTTTGAAACGTGCTACGTTCAAGAACTTTCTACACTAAAAAAATATTTATTTTTACTTGGCCCTGTCTTTGTTGCTTAAGTATTTCTGGTAACAGATGAGGCGATATTAAAAAATATGGTCAAATCATTCAGCAACAGTAGTTGTTACATTTCTTAATTGTTTACCCATTTGTTACTGAAATATTTGACTATCTAATTATTATCAGGGATTGTTCCAACATATATTTATGTATTTACATATTTAATGAAACGTAGGGGAATCAGTACTTTGTTGATAATATCCTAAATAAAAGATTTATATCAGCTTAAGTAGTCATAATATTTACCTATTATATTTTTTTTCAAGAGTTCAAGCAATAATTTAGCATTCGCGAATCAATAACTCAGTATTATTACCTTTTTTCATTAATAATAGACATAATCTAGATTTCTAATTTTATATTTTTTTACAATACTTGTTCGTTATCTTTGAAATTCTGCCTACACCCAGACATTATCTACAAGGTAGGTATCTACTTATTCAGTGGCCATAGTCTTTGCTAGAATAGGTCATCATCAGTTATAGCTTTTTCTGATCTAGTTACAATGTTTGAAATACAATATAGATGTTTCAATTTTGATAACAAAGAATTAGCTGCAAACAAGTGAAAGGTGTGAATATGTAAGTAGTGGTTAAAAGTTGATTATTTTTTGTATTTAAATAATTCATCTGTGCTAGTAAAAGTTCTTTTCGCTTTGTAATTTTTTACGCTAACAATAGATATTTCATACCTAATAGGTAATAGTTTTTTTCTCTTATAAATCTACCTATAAATATTTGAATAACAGTTTTTGCTGACTTTTGAATTTATGACTTCTTTGTGTCGGTTTGTTGTATATTAATATTCTTCCAATATATCTTTTTATTGTTCATCATTCAGTATTCTCAAAACAAAATTGTTCATGAGACATTAGGTCGTACATTCTGTGCAGAACCACTAAAAGTTGTGGTTTTACTCAGATAATAAGCATAAACCAGATATTCTGGCAAAGATCTTTGCGTATGTTTTAAATTGTAACTTTTTCCTCAATCCGTGGTCTGTAAAGTACATAAGACAGTCAATACAGCGGTAAAGTAGTTCCAATTTGTACTCATTCTAGCTTTGGTGAGAACGCGAATAAATGTTAGCCAAATTGAAAGGCATTGTCAAGAAGTAATATTTCTTAGACGAGTCTCTTCATTACAGTATAAATATACCCAGTAGTCCAAATCAACGGCGGCCGCCGTAGATGGTAGTTTCGAGCCATCATTTTTTGCGGTCGTTTGTTAAAGGCGACACAGCGATTTCGTGTCTCCCGTTTTTCTATACTGTGCTATTCATAGACAAAAAATAAGTAAATTTCTTAAGTCAATATTTAGTGCGCCTTAAGCACTACCGTGCAATTTGAGAATGGCAGAAAGCAAACGCAAAATAGCGTTCATGGATCCTACTATCACTCGTCCATCAAGTTAGCTGTACCAAATTTGATTTTTTGTCGTTAAAAACTCAATTTTGTCGCGCTAATAGTTTTTAAGTTAAGCACTAGTACTGCTAACTTGATGATCAAATTAGCACTATCACCCCTTCAAATTGATCAAATCGACCCAAGTTTCTGCATAAATTTGTCGAGAAAAGATCAAATTATAACTTTTTTCATCATTAATATAGTTATTATGTGTATCTCACTTGTGAGTTACCAAATTATCACTGAAATTTTGATCAAATCAACGGGTGACGTTTTAAAAAGCTTCTATACCAACTTTTCCCAGGTCTACCACCCTTGAAAGGGGTTTCCAAATTTAAGTCATTCACTAGTTTCTAAAGCTCGCTTGACATGTAGCAATAGAACATGCAACGCCATGCAAGATGCAATATGTCTTGCACACAGGCATGTGCAGTTGATGCCCAGCTGATCAACTTGTGCAAGACCTTGTCGTTGCAGCATTATCGGTTTGGTGCAGAGAACACCTACCTCTAAGAGAATGGTAACTTCCATGTTAATTTCGTTGACTATGTTTTGACCTTGAAGTACAACTAGCAATGAAGATGTACTCATGGTACAATGTTTACTCGCAAACTAACTTGCTTATGGCGGCAGATTCAAAGTTTAGTAAAAGTATTATCGTAGCTTATAAGTAGAGAGAGGAATAAAAATATTCAGAAATAGTTGAAGGAAATTTTTTGAAAATAATTTTTGAGATCATTCATTTTAATTTTCATGATAGTCATCAGAAATGTAATATGAATGCTGAAAGAATTTTCAAAAAATCACTCCAGAAATTTCTGAAGATTTTTATTTCTTCCTCAATAGTTTTGATCTATGAGGGGTAAATAAGAATATAAAAACTGTAAATATTTTTAGTTCATTTTTTATTATTGCAAAATTATAACAGAAAGAATAAATAAGCAAATCAAAAATCCACTGAATAACTTCTTAAATATGGTTATTTGTAAGTAAACACATTATTATAATAATTTATAGAAGTAACTAGTGCAACTATTTGAAACAAACAATAATAAGGGCAAATTTTGATTGGCTAAAATCTGATTACTCATCACAAAAATATATTGACAAAAATATCGACATATAGAAGATAGATAGAAAATACTTAATATCAAAATAGATAGATAGATAGGTAGAACAAGTAAACTATTTTATAAGTAAGCAGTGCATTAGTCATCTATATATGTTAATGTATAATCCAAAATATATAAGAGATACCGGTTCACTAACACTAATTACACACACAATCCACAAACGAATAACACGTTTTTCATTGTCGCTTCAGCCTTCTTCTTCAGTTGTTCCTCACATAAAAATAAAAAGAAACAAAGATCAGTAAAATATATAAAATATAAGCCAGCAATCTTAAATGCAAACATGCAATAAATAATCGAATGTACTCACAAAAGCATATAGGTATTGACACATTCAACGTACTCTCTCATTACACCACCAGGAACTGGATACTTCAAGGCCCTCGAGGTACTTCATTTTTGGTTCGTCGTCTTCTTCAGTTGTTCCTCATTTGGACATCAAATTAAAAAGAAACAGAAATCAGTAATGTATAATAGCAAAGCAAGTAAACTTAAATTAGAACATCTGATAAATAAATATTCAACTATACTCACCGAAGATATATACTGACACATTCAATGTGTTATTTCATTACCCAAATAGTTACCGGCATGTAGAATCTGAGGCACTTCAAAGGCATATCACTTTCGTTTCGTCTTTCTGTTGTTCCTAAGCAAACATCCAATTCCTTCTAGAGCACCACCACTTCACTGCAATCTAAAAACATCATTACAAATCTGATATTCGATAGAAGCATGATAAATTTACATTGGGAACGAAAGGTTAGACCACAGACAATCTGGTTGGAATAGATTGTGTATGGTTAGACTAATAATCAAATTATTATGGTTGCCAATCGATTTTTAGTGCAAAAAATTCCTGATGCTAACTGAAGCAATCCTTATAGGCATTTTGGTGATGGCTGTGCCTTTTACTTGTATATCTAGTTTCGCGGAAGCATTAACAAGGACTTATATATTTCGTTATTATATCTTTACTTACTTTACTATCTTTTATCGCATTATATCTTTACTTACAGTTTGCTTAGTTATAGGCCGGATAGAAGAACAGCTGGAAGTTCTAAATATATTATTGATAAAATGATAATAGCTTTACTGGATAATCCACTATCAGGATGAACTTGCTTCAAAACATTGTATAATAGGGTAGCTCTTCTTCTTCCTTCGGTTTTACTTCTTGCAATATCCCTCTTCGCCTTACAGACATTTCTGATGGCCTTTCCATATTTACTCCTATAATTAAGATAAAAATAACACCGAAATGATAAGAACAAGATACTAAATATGTACCAATAAAGAATGATAATCTTTCAATCTTAACAATAGACAAACAGTAAGTTCCCTGTGAATATAAAAAAATCGATTCAAATCTAATATAGATAAACTTTAACACTCAACAAAGCTACTTATATTAATTAAAAATAATATAAAGCAAAACAAACACATCGTTTGAATAGAGAATTGAGGCTAGATGATGGGATTGCCGGCGCCGGATGCAGCCATTTTAAATATGACATTTTCATTCAAATTCTGCGGTTCCCGCCACATTTTGGTGAGCGATACTAGCGCCGAGAATGGGAACTTTGGCAACAAACGGTCAAAAATTTCCCATAAGAGTTGCCACCGTCTGGTCGGATTGCACCAAACTTTTTAACCAAAGTTACGACCGAAAAAAAACGACTTTAAATTCGATTGTCCAAACACTTTACGGCGAACTCACGATACTGGGATGCATAACCTGTTAAAGTTTGCGTTATTTCAGTGGAAATTAGCGATTAAACTTGAGTAAAATAACGACTTTCAGTAAAGTGTTTATTCTCTTTTGAGTAACCGTTTAATACTAATTTTACTAATTGAACAGAGTACAGAATGTGTGCAGCGACTTTTTTTTTTGGTAAGTTTCATATCGTAACACAGAGATGGCGCTGCAAGTATTAAAAGCATTATATTTGGAGATTTCGCATTTCGCATCTTCCAACAAAAATAAGTGACGAATGTTGGAACCCAGCAAAAATATGTTCTACACTCAACGGATATTAATAATTTTATAATTAATATAGCAAGAAAAAAGATAACAACGGGCTGACAGACGAATAAAAGGTAATTTTATTACTCATAATCAGTGTAGTAAAACATTTCTTATAGATTGTGATGAATCAAACAAACGGTCAAAAATGTCCCATAAGAGTTGCCACCGCCTGGTTTGGTGCCATTTCTATTACGTGAAAAGTTGCAATTCTAGGGAGAAATTTAGTTACTTTTTGTTTACCAACACACCAAATGTCACTTGTCACCTTGTCAGTCACGATTGAGAAGCGGGTCTGTGTCATATAAAGGGTGTTCGAGCAACTGTTCAAACCAGTCCCAAACCGTTAGACGCCTGCGCACTTCAATTTACGATGAAATAATTTGTTCCCAACTACTAGTAAGATGTTCGAGCAGTAGTTTGACGATTTCCAAACTCAGTTTGAGACAGGCGCAGTTGAAGGGTCTTCTTCTTCTTAGAGTATAGTGTTCTCTGTTAGAGAAATCCCTTTCAAAGAACACCACCACAGTCCTAAACTAAACCCTGGTTTTGTGTTTTGTCCATCAGTCTTTCATTGATGTTCTCTCTTATCCTTGGTCATAAAACCTATTTATCGGCATAGTCATTTGTTCTATGACGACGAAATTGTAAGAAAGTGGAAGGGGTAGTTTGCAAACTGCAGTTTGGTGTTCGAGCAACAAAATCCCAAACCACTTGGAAACTGTTTCAAACCGCTCATGTGCATTTTAAACAGTTATCAAACCGTCCCAAACTACTGCTCGAACAGCCTTATAGTATTCTATTAATCGACAAGATTCTACGGTAATGTTAATTGAATCTTGACGATTAAGGGTGCGGTCGAGAACACGCTGTAAGCAATTGCAGCAATAAAAGTGAAGTAAACACAGCAAGCGGTTTTTTTATTGAATTTTGTCGTTGGCAGCGTTTGATGCAAATTTGTTTCCGACCGGCAAGCTGTCAATCGCAATCCGTGAATGAAGGAACGACGGCTGAAATTATTTAAGATATAGATTACAATGAAACTGTTAGTTACAGGGAAATTGAACTGTTGATTTATATTAAGATACTACCTTTGGCATTGAATTTTAAGCGCCATAAACAACCGTCAAAAATCAATTGGTATAATTTTAACATTATTAGCTCCATCAAATTCCTCTTTTGTCACTTTGATTTTATAATTTGTGCCGGTACTTTCATCCAACAAGATTAATTCCATTATATCTATTATTTTGAATGAAAAAAATATTTTTATTGGATCATCTATACATAAACCTACTTTGGAGGTAGTGTTCTCTGGTTCTACTCTCAATGCACTTGTTTACACCACCTCCACGGGAAAAGCAAATTTAGCATTTGCAGTAAAGTTAACGCATGCGCAGTATCGCATCTAATAGCAAACAAAACTTGCGTTAGTGAATTTTAAACCACCAATTTTTTAGCTGTCAGTGAACGAAGTGTGTTCTCGACCGCACCCTAATAGAATACTATATGACACAGAGTCCCACTTCAGGATTGTCATGTGACACATTTGGGCTAGCTTGAGCATTTTCGTTTATTTTCGATGTGGTTCATCGTTTTCTATGTCGAACGGACCAACAAAAATAATGGTAATCAACACAAAATACTAACGGGTAATGAACAGAAAGACAAATAAAGATATTTGAGGTTAGAAAAATTGCTATTGAACCGCCGCATCGGTCCTTTTAAAATAATTTAAATCGGCGCGCCGCGGCCGGCGGTTCAATATTCTTTTGGGAGTTGGCGGTTGCAATAGCAAGAGACTTGCAGAATGTCAAACGACATGCAAGATCAGCATTGGCAATACTTTGATCTTCCAAGAAATTGCATTCAACTTCTTGCAGGTTGTATTGCTCCATGTCTAGCGAGCTTAAACACTATCTCGTAAATTTTCTTTACCAATTGGAAAAAAGAATGCCTATTGCTGTAGTATGTAAATAAGTATCGTAACCTATTATAACCACGTCAAATAATATCGTTATAGTAGATGATAAAGTACCTGCAAAATATCAACTTCTTAAAAAAAACTCTAGAATGAAATCTTTGTGCACACATTCACTTGCTAATATTGCTTTCTACTACTTACTCCCATTTTGAATCCAGCCAAGTTACGTGGCTGTAAGTTTTGTCTTTCGAATCATAGATGGCTAAGGCACAGCTTACCTAACAGGTAAGCTGTGGCCGAGGTATCTTTTACATTAGCTGTTAAGTTTATAGCAATGAATATTTCAATACTGTGTTATCCTTTAGTTCACTGTCGGGCATTAGTGCTTTTACCTTAGATATAATGCGAGTTGAGACAAAAATCGTTGCAGCATGGGCATTGTATGGTTACAAGGTATACATGATTCTGTAAGTTTCAAACGCATTTTTGTTAGCGCAATACATGCTATTGTTTGAATATCGGTGATCATGGAACTAATATGAATCATGTTGAGGAAATAGGTACACAAGAGATTATATGTGTCGAATAGAATCGTTTAGTCGACGAATTGCGGTAATTTCCAGACATGAAACTTGCTCATATTTTTTTCTGACGGTGTTTTAGTTCGAATTATAAGAGTTTTACCGGGTATATTGTTGTGCGCAGAAATCGTTTAATATTGATATTTCGCAAAAAATGAGCACGAAACGTGGGAAACCTCCTTCTGTGGCTGATGGAACATTAATTAAAACAATATTATCGTTTATAAAAAAAGTTATAAATAATTATTTTAAAGTTTTAATCTATTCGCGGCAAATTTAAGACAAATAAATGCAATACATATGCAAAAATTTGGGTCGATTGGGTTAATTTGAAGGGGTGGTACAGCTAAGTTGACCGTCAATTTAGCAGTACCACGATGTAAATGATAAAAAAATTATAAATAATTATTTTAGAGCTTTGATTCTTTCACGACAAATTAATGTAATACATATGCAGAAATTTGGGTCGATTTGATCAATTTGAAGGGGTGGTACTGCTAACTTGATCGTCAAGTTAGCAGTACTAGTGCTTAACTTTAAAACTATTAGCGCGACAAAATTGAGTTTTTCACGACAAATTTACGAAAAAAAAGCGACAATTAATGACGAATTATTGAAAATCAAATTTGGTACTGCTTGATGCTATCACTAACACACAATTGGTTATGTACGTCAACTTAGCAAAACAACTTTGAAAATGACAATGCCATTATGTGAGGAATTTGCCGCTTTTGCCGTTTATTAGTTGTGGAACTAATAATTTTTCCGCTCTTCTTTTCGACTAGAATAGATATATAAAAATACAATTGTATATTATAGGGGTCGACACAAAACAGGAAATCGACTTCGAATGCATTCCGAGAATATTCAAATGTCCCCCACGAGAACTTGAGATTTTAGGAGTCGGTAATTATATAAGCGACACTGCAATGACTGGAAGACCAAATTTGATTGGTCATTACACTGCCGTTTTAAACCGGAATAGTAATTGGGTTGTTTATGACGACTGCAAACCAAAGGCCGTTCTTATTTTCTTATGAGAAAAGAAAATGGAAAAGTGTAACCTGAGTTATTAGTATATTCTGGAAAATACTAAAAAAAAATTCTTTAATTTTTATTTCATAACCTTTTTTTGATTCTTACCCTCAGAAAATTATCTCATTTTATTTTTAAATTTGTTTTCTTCAGTTTTAACATTCTATATATTGAAAAATATGAACTTATTTTAATAGTTGTTGACATGATTTTGATTGCCAGAAAATCTAGAAAGATCAATAATAGTTATTAAATAAAATAATATATAATCTTATTTATTATTATATTAAAGAAGCAAATCTTGTGTGTGTGTGTGTTTGTATATAAGTTTGGCCTCGGATGAAATCCATTTGCCACAGACTCAAATAAATTTCAAATAAGTTAGAGGATATCGTTTTTCTAACAAAGGGGAGAAACATGAGTACTACTTACTTATGTAGTCTGACATCAAGGTTTATATTTTTCTAGAATTTTATAATTGTATAGAATAGGTATGTTTCTGTATTAAGAGACTTACTAAGGATGTGATGTTAGTCGGTAGTTGGATTTGGTTTGCAACTATGGTATCAATCAAGTAGGTTCATCCTGCTGAGTGGAGATTGCATGTGAAGAAATCCCGACGGTCTATAGCCACCGGAAAGGTAAATTTCTCAAAATTCATTGCCCATTTTTAACCGCATGTGTCATAGCCTTGCGGTTAGAGTGTTAGAGGTTTTTGTTTTGGCTTTTGAATATAAAGCAGATAGGGTTCGTGTACCGCTTCAAGGCTGAATTTTTTTTCGCCTATGTCATATCAATAAATATGCTATATATTTTTTTAATCAAGGTCTATATTAAGATCTCCAGAAAATGTACAATTACATCAAGTTTATATTGAGTGTTCATGTTTTACCAATATTTCTTATTTTTTCTTTATTAATTTTTATCTTTTTTTCTGTGCATTTTATGAAAAATTGTTTCGAACAAAAGTTGTCGCCATTTTGAAAGTACTTACCCGATAATGCCCAATAACGAAGTCGGCCGAGATATTTTGGAGATAGATTTTTGTAAGAAGTCGATTTCTTCAAAACTGCGACCTCTATCGTGTTAACAAATTTCGTAATATGCCATATATTTAAACTTTTGAACCAAAAGTTTTTTGGACTTACTTATAGACATATGCCGTTGATTTTTTTTCAAAATTCAAAAGTGTGAACGATCGCAATAGGTACATTTCTATAAGAAATTTACCTAAAAAATAAGATTAAGCTTGCAAATTGACGTGTTGTGACAAGAACAATAGGGAGTTTCGGCTAGACCAATTTTGAGAAAGGTGTGATTCATTTTAAGTCTTAATAACAGAATGTCTTCTTGTTAACCTAAGCTCTGATAGGTGGGAAATGCGAGCAGGAATTGACGAATGTATTAGAGTATAACCATCTTTAGGTACGATTTGTAACTATCTGGGTAGATGTAATAGTTATTTGGGTAACGACACAGAGTAGATTGGAGGAGTACATCATTATGACTAGAGATTTCTAAAGGGTTTAAATCAGGGGATCTTGGCGGCCAAGCAGTCGGTCGTCCTCTTCCTATTCATCGTTGATGGAAATAATGATTTAAAAATTGTGAAGGGATATCCTCCAACAATTCAATTAAATTATTGGCCAAGAAATTGCGAAACATTTGGCTTGTCAACGATCCATCAAAGAAATGTGGGCCAATTATTTGGGTGCCAATAGTACCTCCCCATACATTTAAAGTCCACCTAACTTGTCGGTTTGTCTATGAGAAAAGGTGTAGATTCGTGTTGGAGTAGTAATGAAAATTGTGGCTATTTACTACCCCATTGTTATGGAATGTCGATTCATCCGTCCATAGAACAAAATTATAAAAATCAGGTTCCTTTTCAAATTTTTTTGACAGCAACTGAAAAAAGTTTATCCTTGCCTCATAATCGCTCGGCAGTAATTCCAAATGTAATTGCACTTTGTACGGATGAAAGTGGTTCTTCTTTAATATTCGACCGATGGATCGAGAACTGATATCTAGATTAGAACTTTAAATTTATCAACTTGCCAACTCATTGCCTTTCTTAGTAACTGTTTTTTCTCGAAGAGGTGTAGTGTAGTACACTTCCAGTTGTAACAAATCTTCCCAATGCCCTCCGAAAACTGCTTTCTTGGGGATGTCTTCTGTCCGGGAACCTTTCTTGATAAACTCTTGAAGCCAATGAACAATTCCTGTGCCATTCACCGAGCATAAAAATAGGGATGCACCGGAATTCCGGCCGGATCGTTTCCAGGATCCGGCCGGAATTTTTAAAATTAATATTAAAATTAGTTTAAACTTTAAAATAAGTAAAAAAAACGTTTAGACTTTATTAAATTGAATTTCACTATGAAAACTCTCCTTTAAGTACAATAACAAACATTAAGCTTGATATCGCTTTTATTTATGAACAGAAAATATAAAAAATCAAACCGAAAATGGTAATAAAAATAATAAGAACACAAATGATAATAGGAACATAACTTATCAATACTACTAATACCAATAGGAACGTAAGAAAGAATACTAAGAATAATAAAACATAATAGGAAGGAACGTTTTGAGAACAAAGTTATTAAAAACATAAATCAAAATTTAAAACTAATAGTCATAATCTTTTTTATCTACCTTGGTTAGATTGTGATGAATAAACAAAAGCTTCTCTCCATTTTCAGAGATTAGCCTATACCTATTGTCAACATATATGCTGCCAATTTCGGAGAACATCCTTTCTGAATAGACACTAGTTGCTGGGCTAGACAAAAACTAGTTGACTGACTATATTAATGAGATCGGGAAATGTGTCGCAGTGGTTACCCCACATGTCAATGGGGTCTGAGTTTTTACCCATATTTGCCATTCCATAATACATTTCAAGTTGTTGGTTTAAGTTCATTTGACCCTTGGGTGCTGCAGATATTGAAGTGTGTATAAATTCATCGTAGCACTTTCATAGTAAGAAAGATGTATTTTTTTAAGAGTCGTTTTTGTTTTGCTTATCTATCTTTTTTGAATAACGGCTAATGGTTCTTCATACTCATCTCCGCTATTAATCATAACGCATTCCTCATTTTCTTTTGCTGCCAGTTGTTCCTTTTTTAGATTTTGATCCGGCTGGAATACCGGCGATCCGGTTCGGCTGTTGGCCGTAATTTCTGTTTCAGTCGGATCGGGAAAACCCCGATCCGGTGCATCCCTAAATAAAAACCATGTCTACGAGTTATTTCTACCGTTAATAACTTCATTTTCAAAATTACACGAGCAAAATAATCTTCGTAAAAACGTGTCTTGCAAAACAAACAATTTGGGTTTGACTCTGTTTGACATATCAGTTCACTCATTTGTTTTTCATTTGTTTCAACGCCAGACTACCACGCCATATTCCGTGAAAGGCTAAAAACAAAAAATTGAATTATCCTCAAAACTATCAAATATACGTATTAATAAAATCAAAAGAGAATTGAAATCCGCCTTTATATGTATATGTAATTTTTTTAGTACTATGCTATTTAAAAAATCGAGTTACCTCTGATTTAAGTTTTCTAAAATCAAAAATTCATTTCAGAGCAACCCTATGTCCTAGAACAAAGTGATGGTCAGTTTCCGGTATAACCGGTAGTCGACCATCTTTGAAAATATGTTTAAATTGTCGATTTAACCACGTATCACTTTTATGAAAACAATTCTGCTATATCTCTAATAGATCAGCCACGATCCACCAAATACCGCCAGCTGCCCCACCCTGTACATAATATATAAATATATATATATATATATATATATATATATATATATATATATATATATATCCTGAAGAAGCAGGATGCTCACCGTAGCGATTCCATTGTGTTTAGTTAAAGTTTGAATACCCATTGGATGGGGTTTCGTCATACCTTGTCGTATTTCTTTTTTTTGTTTGTAAATTAGGTGAAATAAAATTTTAATGTCATAAACATACATACCTACATGCAACAATCAGCCGATCTGATCGAAGAAGTATGTTTATGACGTTAAAATTTTATTTCACCTACTTTACAAACAAAAAAAAGAAATAGACAAGGTATGACGAAACCCCATTCGATGGGTATTCAAACTATACGTTTCGAACTCGATATGCTAATATGGTTATTTATGTGATGAATTCTCAATAAATGATGTCTAATGGAAATAATTAGAAGTTTTCAGGAGTTACCTACTATCAATACAAAAAAATCCAAGATCATTGTATTTTTTCGCAAAGTTATTATAAAAGACCTGTATAACTACTATTTTATTATAGGACTGAATTCAGTGAAAAAAGAGCTTCTCACGGAATTGATAACAAAATCATAATAATACTGTAACGTGCAACAGTCGCCGGCATTGGCCTTTTAATGCTTATGCGCGAACCATGGGAATTTCGGGAGCGGCCGCTGACAAAGAATGCGGCGCATGTGTTCACTAGGATGCCGACAAAGGATTTCGAGGGAAGTCCAGTGGCGGCTGGTGAATCAAAGACCAAAAGCGGCTCGAAAGATCTGGAGTATTTGTGGAGTATATATTAGAGACACAGTATAGATAAACACAGTAGTCCAACTCAAGCCATTCCTTGATGTGACACCCGCCTTTGCCGCTGTGTCTCCCGAACTTATAAACGGGAGACACGAAATCGCGGTGTCCTTTGACGGAATCGCGGTGGCCTTTGACAAACAAACGACCGCAAAAAATGATGCTCCGAAACTATCATCTAAGGCGGCCGCCGTTGAGTTGGACTACTGGGTATATTTATACTGTGATTAGAGCATTGTCGGCATGAGAGACAGAGTGTAAAAAGACAGTCTGCAATAATAGAAGAATCAGAGTAAGCTAGTGAGAATATTCAATAGTAAACTGATTTTGTAATTTTTATTTTCGAGTGTAAATAAAGTTTTTAAATTAGTCTCACTTATCTGCGAACCCGCATACTTGGCTTTGATAGATATTATGAGAAAGTTATAGGCTGTGAACACTGAATACACCTTGATAAAGGCTCCAAAATTTACAATTTATGGAAGAATTCGCCAGGAACAAGCATTTGTCGAAATTTCGAGTTTTTTTTAATTTAATTAGATATATAGATACTAATATGTACTTATACAATAAAAATGGTCACTTGAAAATGGGATCAAATTGAAGTCACCAAAGTTTACAATAAATTTCTAGAAAAACAAACATTTGTAATAATTTCGAGTTTTTATAACTTGTATCACAAATGTATGCTTATATATACAAAAAAATGGGTAGTTTTTAATGGGTTCAAATTGAAGTCCCCAAGCTTTATAATGTATTGCAGAATTCGACAAAAACAAACATTTAAAAAAAATGTTTTTTTTCATCTGGTAACACGTAGGTATACAAGAAAAATGTCCATAGTTTTTTGTTGAAAAGACAGAAAACCCTACTTATGTTTTAAAGGTAGCATTACTTCAAAAGAACATTATACCATTCACTAGCAATTTTCAAATTTGAACAGTTTGAAACATGCAAAAGTCATTTTTTTTCAAATGGGATGGTTTGTTAATTTTCATATCCATGAACGTGAATTAAATTCTCTTTCGATTTTATTAATTATTATTATTATTATTATTATTTAGGTCTATCTCTGTTGATTTTTAGTATCGCTTGAACCACTCTATTTTTACGTATACACGGCGGCCTTCGTTCTTTTATCACATAATCGATCTAAGAACCTAATCAGATCAATAATAGTAAAAACAAAACAGATAATCACCAGGCATCAACGTCAATAACATAACTATAATTTATTAGGAAATAACGCTAGTTTGTCTTTTTTGACCGACTTCCCATAAGGAGGGAGGTATAAAATTCTATTGTTTTTCTTCTTTGTAGGTATATATCTTGGAATCTTAGGTATTGCAAAGAGTTCGACTTTCTTAATACTTTTAACGTAATATTTCATTTCTAAGTCGATCATTACCCCTAGACTACCCTGGATTTTATTGTATTTTTGGACACCACAAATAATTTCAACGCTCATAGGTTTTCCTATACCTAGCATATATCGTTTCTGAAATAATAATAATTTTTATCACAATGTGGAGTTTTACAAAAATTTTAATATCGACAAAACCGATTGATTTGGGGGAAAAACATTCGTCTAGTAGAATAACCAAGTATTTTACCCAACTCTTTGATGTATTGAATATTATCGAATATCCTACAGGGTGTTTGAAATATGACATTTACCTGTTATCATATTTGAATAGATATAACTTGGTTATTTCAAATAGAACACCCTGTATTTTTTTAAAAAAACATCTTATAGCTATTTTTATTCCCTTTTGAACTGTATTAGGTTTCAGTATACCGAGACTAAACTCTAGGAGTTACCTCTAGGTCCTTTTTTGTTTTTTTTATGTACCTACGTGTCTTTTGCATAGTAAACGTGCATCCATATTTAAAAAAATATCAATATCTTCCCCCTGAAAACCTTACCCAAAGGGAAACTTTAAAATGTTATGTCATACAGGGTGAAATATTTTTTAAATAAACAGCAGGCCATTAAGTAGATTTAATTGGCGGGGGAGCATCGCGCTGGAGACTGGAGATTCAAGTGTCGGGAAATTTAGTAACCATAACAAACTTCACCGGAGAAAATATTTTTTACAAAAAATTGGACCGACGTTATTAGTTGGTGCACTGAAAAGTATAAAATAATATTAATTCTGTTGGTGGTGGTACTTTTGAAGTTGTGCAGTTGCAGGTAGATTGATAACTTTTGGCACCAACTTCACAAGTACCACCACCAACAGAATTAATATTATTTTATACTTTTCAGTGCACCAACTAATAACGTCGGTCCAATTTTTTGTAAAAAATATTTATTTCACACTTTTGAGTGTAACATTAGTCCCGAAAATCATTGAATGTTCACTATACCATATCAATGAAGATAGTACTTATCCTATTACCCACGTATATTCCTTGCTTGTAGTTGTTATTATAGAGATCTCGGAACATCGCTGCGGAAATACGCTTGAATATTTTAGTTGTTACCATTTTAACACCGATTTAACTCGAAAACCGTAACTCTATGGAAAAAATGTTCATTATAAATGTTGCTACAAATAATTATATCTTTCATGTAGTATCGAAAAATTTTCAATTTTCGAAAGAAATTGTCCTCTCCACATAGCAAAAATACATATTTAACATGCGTCTATCTCGAAAACCGTAGCACTTTTGAAAAAATGTTCAATTTAAACGTTTCCGGATATTATCCTATCTTTAATTATACCAACTCAGATTTTCGATTTTCGAGAAAATTCGCCCCAACCACCCCTTCGGGGGCGGTTTTCGGAGGGAAGGAGGTTTCGGATTTGCGTTTTTATGAATATGGGACCATTTCTCAATCCCCTTCTTTCAAATGAACCCAAAATCATCAAAATCGGAGCACGTTTACTATATAAAAGGAGCGCACGAACCAATAAAAAAAAAAATAAAAAAAAAAGCACAGTCGAATTGTATACCTCCTCCGTTCGGGGTTCGTCGGTCAAAAAACGTGCATTTTGCGAGAGGGCGTATTATCAATCCAACAATTCGGTAATAGCTACTCCCATTCTTATTTAAATGGGCATGTCAACAAGCACAGGAAAATTCGAATAATGTTCACGAACGACCGTTACATTGACGGAAAGTCACAGTATGGGTTGCAATCTCAAGTCAAAGCATCGTCGGGCCGTTTTTCATTGAGGACGCGAGAGGCAGGCTCGTAACTGTGAATTTAGACCATTATATCGCTATGATACAGCAGTTTTTTGGGCGAACAGATTGCAATGTTGACAGTTGGTTTCAAAATGATGGTGCAACTTGTCATATAACTAACGAGTCCATTGCTGCGTTTCACGAGCTGTTTCCCGGTCGTGTAATTTCTAGACAGGGTGACAATTGCCCCCCACGAAGCCCAGATTTAACTCCTTCAGACAATTTATTATGGGGCTACTTCAAGGAAAAGGTATACAAAAAGCTCCAGCTAATATCGATCAGTTGAAGCGGAATATCGAGGAGGAAGTTGTCCTTATCACCCCTGATCTACTCCGTCGAGTACTCATCCATGTGCGCTCAGTACCTATTTGAAGAATGCCAGCGACGCATCGGACGACATCTGATAAATGTTATTTTTAAGAGGTAATTTTCCAAATGTCTTCTTTCGTATTTTATAAATAAATAAGTTGTGAGTAAAGCTGTTCGGATATTAAAGCGCAAGATTCTTTACGCCATATTTTTAAATCACTGAATTTAAATATACATTCAACAATAATTTTCATGACTAATGAAACACTCAAAAATGTGTAATTCATATTTTTATACTTTACTATTAGAAAACCTGATTTTCAAGCCTACTTATACTGAAAAGTAGTTTTTGCTTTGTACTACTAGATGGCACTTTTTAGTTAATAATTAACAAT
The DNA here is from genome assembly GCA_958507055.1 of Crioceris asparagi. Classification (NCBI taxonomy): domain Eukaryota; kingdom Metazoa; phylum Arthropoda; class Insecta; order Coleoptera; family Chrysomelidae; genus Crioceris; species Crioceris asparagi. Next base: position 51,657,047 of record OY293827.1, read on the forward strand.
TAAAGATCTATTATTTATTAAAGTGGTAGAAATATCTGGAAATATGATATTTATTGTTATTTGTAATTTATTAAGCATAGATTATGACATCATATTATTAATATTTTCAGCTGGCTCTGTTCATAGTGCAAATAGGTATGTTGACCAATTTTTTGAACTGTTCCTATCTTTTAGATCAAACCTTAATATATATGTATACGAAAAAATATTTTACTAAGCAAAAAAAATATTTCTAAGAAAATAAAATGAAAAAAAAATGAATTTTTCCGCTGAAACACGCAAATTATTCATGGACTTCAAACTGAGTCTCGGCTCGCTAACATCAGCAATACATATGATCTGTCATATATAGCTAGGTGTTATGTGATTTTTATCAGAGACAAGTTTATGACTCTTCCTCTGTGGCCTCTTTGTATTTGTCAGTTTGTGTTAATTTTCTGGAGAATTAAGATTATCAAATGAAAAATGAATACAAAGTTTTATAAATACTGTGCAGTTCCCAGCACACAATAAATTATTTATTTATGTTCCGAAAAAGAAAGATATAAGGAGAAAGTGATTAATTTTAGCTAGAAGAGATCCATCATCTTTAACAACATCTACAATTTATTTTTGATTATCACTTTGATGTACGTTCTGATTATAAACAAAAAAATAATATATGTTTATACAGGCAGATTTTTTAACGTGACCATTAGAAGATTTTCCCCTGTTTTTTATTAGATATTTGAATTCTGTACATTTAATTAAGCATGAAAAGCCCTGTTGTTATAAATCATCTGTCATAGTTTTTGACGTATGTCAGTCATTTTTACTGCAAAAAGTTCTCATGACAGATGCCTATTTAAAAATTCATATCTCTCTTATTGTCTACCGGAAAATCAAAAAGTTGTTTTTGATCGGTAGCACGAAGTTGGAATTTCGTTCAGTATGCCCATCATTCTGAAAATTGTTTTGTTTAACACTTAAAAAAAAATCTGGTGTGTCCACTCACACGACTTTACTACCGCTCGCAGACAAATTGCAGTGAATGAAAAATTTTACACTATTACATAATATTTTCCTTACATAGCGACGATAACAGCTGTAGTAAAGTAAAAATCTTCTGGTCAAATCGTGCTACCACTCATTTTTTTCAGCATGTCAAGACATAGACCATGAAGACAAACAACAATGGTGTTGTGTGTCTTGGACACGGTATTTTCTCTTCATGTGCTTGGCTGTAAAATTAAAGAATGGACTGTATATTTAACATTTATTTCAACAAGCTACTTTAACAAACAGCGAGAATCGTCCATCTTGTTCGATTCTGCTAGTCAATCTCAATTTTTTATATTTTAGAAAAGGATGGAGACAAGTATGGCGGCACATCGCTTTTACCTCGCAAATATAGATGGCGCTAGGTGCCTTCAAATGTTTTATTAGTATAGACAAATGGTCATGTAACATTTTTTCGCAAGATGAAACGTTTAGCCAGAATCAGAAGAAACATGTGGAAAATATGGAATAAGTCAATATTAGTAAAAATCTCGATACCGAAAATTTCATACGATTACAATACTTTCCTTTTCCTAAAAAAAATTAAAGACGCCAATGACAAAAGTTAAGAAACTCAACTTTTCTTAATAGCACATACCTATTTTTCTATTGGGGGAATGTTTATTACACTCCTTAGGTTTTTTGAAATAATAAAAAAATTTCGAGATTTTTTAAAATTTTCTATTGCGAATGTCTCTTTTACGAATGACTAACCTAACCTAAGACGTGGAAACAATCGCTGTTACTGATACCACGTTTTAGCTGTCAAATTGATAGTTTTGAAAGTTGAAGTACAAAATGTCTATTACAAAAATGAAGTGAAATGAATCAGTATTCAAACGGTGTCATTTTTCATTTGTTTTCTATTTATGAAAGTTATGATAGAATAGTGGAAAGATCCTGTCGTGAATTTAATGCCAAATATCCTGAGTAATCTCCAAAACCTGTTAGATAATGCTTATACTATAACTCGTCTGAGTGTGATTAGTATAAAATGTATTCTGTCTCTGTGAAGTTTTATATCTGTCTGAATTTTTTTGTACTTTATTTTGTATTTATTTATTTATTGACTTGTCATAGCACTAAGGTGTAATAATTTGACATAGAAACTCAATCGATCAATCAATGAATAGGAAAAAATTGTCATGCTTACAAAAAAGTTTATTTTTAGTGCAAACCAAAATCTACTCAACAGTATGACTAAAATAATAACCGAAGTTGAACAAAATAATGAATTGAATGTTTTGATATTTAGCATTAACGACACGTTTATCAATATTTCTTAGGTTTGTTTCCGTTTCTTGAGGAGGTAGGTATTAGAAGGCATTCTTTGAAGAATTATACGTGCTGGCACTGGCAGATTAAAAACGTTTCCTTTTCAAAAAATTAACCGTATTCCAGGCTTATTTAAACGTATTGTTTACACCCAGACGCCATATTGGACCTTCAACTGACAGCTCGTTGGACAGACTATTGCGCGGTGGTGCTGTCACATAGGGGTTAAGGCACACTAAATTTTACTGAATTGGGATAATTGACTTATTTTTTGTCTCTGACAAAACTCATCTAAGAAATATTACCTACTTATTCAAATTGCCTTTCAATCTGGACTAAAACCAACGTCAATACATGGGATAAACTTGGGATACCAGAATATCTGGTTTATCCTTATAATTGTCTGAGTAAAACCACCACTTGTGTGTAGCTCTCGATATGCGTTTATTGGTGAACACCTTGTTAGTTTTTGCACAAAATGTACAATCTAATTGCATTGTTATAAATCAAAATTAACACTTATATTAAATTTTGATATGAATAAATATTTCTCATTATTTTCATTATTTTTTGATTAACTCGTAATAATTTACCAAACATTAGTATTTAGGTACGTAGCTCAAAAACTATATTGAAAATAATTCCAATAATATTGAAGATTGAATAAACAGAAAAGATTTTGAGAGAAATTGAAGAAATCAAACGCATCCGAGTTTCTTCATTACGCAAACATATAACTTAACTTAAGGATACAAAATAACTCTTTAATATTTTAGTTTTTGTATAGTTGGTTCCCTTGAGACGCAAATGCAACAGTACACGTCAACTCATTCTTTGACGTTCGTCTTGCAGTGCAAAATTAATTATGTATGTGAAAAAATGATAGGTACGAAGAACTATATGACATGGCGATGAAAATAGACGGGAGAATATATGGTCTGAAATTGGAAAGAAAACTAACGAAAGTGTTAATTTTCTTTTTGCATTTACGTCTCATGAGAACCAACTATACAAAAACTAAATTATTAAAGAGTTACTATGTGTTGAAATTATTTGAATTGAAAACTGTTTGGGAAAAACTTATTATTGCTTCTGTATAGGTTGTTTGTTAGTTTAATTATTTACGGATTCATTCCAATTCACAATAACAAAAATATATATAATAATTACTAAATCCTACAAACTATAAAAGTCCATCTCTTTAAATATATCTACTTAAAATAGTAAAATCTTGTTTTATAATATAAATTAATGATATAAAAAATAGGGAAAAGTCTACATTATATTACAGTAGTTCACAAAAATTCAGTCATAGATAGAAATCATGGAAATTATAAAAATAAATGTTATAAAAAATATAATCACTGAAATTGGCACAAAAAAAAACAAGAAAAAAATTACGTTTCTGCTGCTACCAATTGCCGCTTAGGTGGGAATAGCCAATACGAAATGACGCTGCGCTTCGCGTCGCGCCACTACTATCGATGCCGCTTAGATGAGAATAGGCCTCACGCAAACTATTGTGAACGTCATTTTGACGCGCCGCTTCGCTTTTTACCGCTTAGGTGAGAATCGGCCTTCATACATACCAACTAAAAGTATGACTACCATTTTATAATATATTTTTCATGATTGTGAAGAATAAAAAACATTGTTTAGGCCACGTTGCAAAAGCAGGTTTCCGGGCTTCAAGAAGTGAACAACTTTTCTGGAAAATATCCCACCTAGGATCAAAAAATACTATTTTCACAAAATGTAGGACCGCCTTGGTGCACTGAAAAATAAGGCGAGTGGAGCTTTTCAAGAGCAGACAGGGTGTTTTTACCAATATCTACTATGCTTTTACCAACATTGAAAGCCTGTTATTAGAGACTGAATTTCTTTTCGTCAAGCCTTTGGGGCTCTATTTTCCAAACGAACCCAATTTTTTGTGGATAATTGTATTCATTCTTGTGAAGAGGAGAAGTTTCTTTGACGAAACACAAATATTTTCCTCGTGGTTAAGATAACTAGATGAAAATATTGTTAGATTTATGCCAAGGACATCTTTATGCATATTTTCATCAAAATCCATTTAGTGGTTCTTACGTGATCTGTAGCCACAAACATTGTAAGAATGATTATTAGATAATGAATTGTTTTTCAACAATATTCTGTCAGCATCGTAGAACTGAAGAGAGGTACAGATTATACGTTGTAGTGATAACCTTCTCAAAATATTATGTATATTGATATACAGGGTGATCGATTAGTGTGATAAAGCTCTGTAGATACGTTATTATTAAACAAGATATCAAAACAAGTAGCCAGCTTTTGAGCTTCACATTTTAGAATTAGTTACAATGATACAGGGTTTTTATCGCCGTGCTTGATCAAAGTTACAAACATATATACAATACAAAGTTGTAATGTGTTATACAAAGTATTTAAAAAAGTTATAACCAAGTTTTGATGAAAGTCGTTAAGTTCAACGCCCTGTATCTAAAAGGGGAAAAGAGCCATGATCTATAGTAGTCATAACTTTTGAATGAAAAATGATTTCGCTAATACTCAGTAAATCTAATACAAAGTGACAAAACACAAATACAATATTTTCTCGATGCTTTCAAATGGATCACCCTATATTTTATTTTATAGATAGAAAGTACTATCAATTAAGTTTATTTTTTCTTAGATAGTCCCTTATTTAAAATGATCAGTTTTGGAGATATTTTGAATTTTCCTAAAATTTTAGGCTTACATCTAATTTGTTTAAATGAAAAGAGCACATTGTGTGAAAAAAATCTAACAATCATTAGAAAATTGAATTAGAACTAACCAATATCAATTTCCAATATCTAGAGTAAACCAAGACAGTATCTTATCAACTATTTCCTAAATAAAATAATTTTAATGTATCTAAATGTTGAAAAAGCTCGAGTAAGATTAAGCAATATCAGGCAGGTTATGATATGTCCCTGATGCAAGTACGAAATTTTTGGAACACTCTTCCAACACCAATATCATATCTATTTATTTTTTCATAGTATTAATAATTTGCAAAGTTATTTGAAACACGAAATTTACACTGAAAAATCATACATACTGTTAATAATACTTTTCTAAATGCCAACACACTGATACTAGTACCGTAATACTGGGTTATTCGACAAGTGAATGATATCTCGGTATGATGGGTGTTGGGGGAGTTTACCCAAAATTGCCTACTACCAGCAAGAATAAATTATAACAAACCTAATATTCCTTGAGTATTTTCAACATTTAAATACATTACATTTTAGGAAACAGTTGATATACTGTCTTGTTTGTCTAACGATACGAAAATTGATATGACATAGCTATAATAACTGATTTTTCTATTGACTGTTGAGAGCTTTTTATATACAGCGTGTATATATTTTCCCAAATTAAAGGTAAGCCAAAAATTTGAATAAAACTTGAAATACTTCCAAAACTGATATTCGGAATATCTAAGAAATAATAGACTAAAACGATGGGTACTCTTTGTCTATGATATAAAATATATGGTGATCCATTTGAAAAAATCGAAAAAAATATGTATTTGTGTTTTGACTCACTCTGTATAAGATTTACTGAAAATGAGCAAAATCGATATTTTTTCAAAATTTTGTCAATCATTTTAAAAACTGTGACTACAATCTACAATAGATCATTGCTCTAGTACTCCTTTTCAATTAGTCAAGTCATTTATTACATATTTTTCAGTAGTGAAGAATTTCCATCGTTTCACGTGGGTCGCGTTCAACTTCTAAATCCCTGGTGACGCTGAAAGTGGCACTCTGCTTGGGCATTGCATCTTTTCTCGATGTATACCAGCAGCAAAGATTAAATATTCTACCAGCAGTAATAGATGGCTATAATCACATATAACCATAAACTACCAGCGATGAAAACAACTACTTGATGGACAAAGGCCCCATCCCGCTTTGAATTATATCATCGCTAGTAGGTGCAAAGGATCGAGATCTCACTAGACACCAATTGCAGTAACTTCTAACACATTTTTGTTTCATTCTCTATTGAACTCATCACTATTGAACCAAGAACAGGATCACTTTGATTTCGATCTTATTAGGATTTCATCAGTTGAGCATATGGTTCGGGACGTGTCCAAAGAGTCAGAAAACTGCTGGTTCTACATGATCAAACGATGCAAAGACCCAAACAGCGTGCCGCTTTCAGCACCACATAGGAGTTGGAAGTTAAATTTGAACGCGACCCACTTATCAATTTGAAAGGATGTAAAGATTTCGCTACTGAAAAAATGTGAACTAAATGACCGAAGTCATTTAGTACATATTTTTTCATATTCATGCTTTCCTTAGTTCAGTCAGAGACGGTCACCTTAATGTCAATGTTGTGTCGCTGTAACTGGTCGACTGTATATGGGAAAAACATAGATGGCGCTCGTATAGCGCAATTAAATTTTGAAAAATGCGGGAAATTTGAAATGATCCTATTTCTCAATAGGTACTGATTTTTCTTGTTAGAATGGGGTCACAGAAATCGAATCGAAAGTATCACTACCATTTCTGTTCTCGCATATTTAAAAAAATGAATGAATGAAACAAGGGAAAAATAAAACAAGAAAAAAAATCTATTCAAGTAATTTCATTAATTTATTGTTTAAATTATGGTGTCTGTGCCTAGGGTTGTCGAAATGTTCGAGCAAACGTTTTCTTCAGGTGAATAAATTTCCAAGAGATGATCGAAGGCTGTTGGATGCATCTCGATACATGTAGACAGTTTTCAATGCCAAGTTCATGAATGTAATAAAAGCATTGTTATACAAAGTTTTCGATATAACTAAACAAATAAAGAACATATACATATTTGAGAGTTATTGAAAAGTCCGAGCAGACTTCTTCAGATCAATGAATTTCTTAGATGATGGTGATTGCAAGTCAATATATACTTAATACTAGTTGATGATTCTCTTTTGTCTAGTGTATAATTTGATATTATTATTGTTACCCAGATTTTCAATATTATTGAACTAAAAAGAAATATTTACCTTTATTGAACTTGACGATGCAAGTGATCGGTTGAGTTGAAGATTTTAATAAAATTCATAGAATAATAACAAAGTATTTTATTTTAAACTATTGGCATAGTCAATTTCAGTTTTTTTTTCTTCAGAGTTTCAATTTTGCTACTTGAAGGGATCTTGATATCGTTTGCATTTTCATCATGATCTGAAAGACAAGGATCAAATTAAACTCATAAAACACGCTTAGCTTAAATTGCGAAATTAACCTCATTCTTTACTTTATGTTAAAGAAGCATTATTCGTATTAAAATTTCCGGAAATTTCCATTCCATAGATCAGATGTAGCTTCAAGCTTCAATAATAGATATATACTTAACATTATATCCGATCATTTTCGATTTGTTTTGGGTTCCGTTCACCATAAAATTAGAAAGATCTGCCTGGGTCCATTCCATTAGCGAGAGAGTACTTACTTACCCATTCCCGTAAATCAGGACTTGATTTCTAAAACAGCATTTTTACATTCTGAATGAGTTTATTGAGATATTGATGTTAACAACTTCTGATGGAATTGGCCTATTTTGAAATGCAACAATAAATATATATTTAAAAAAAAAATTGGACCGACGTTGTTAGTTGTTGCACTGAAAAATACAAAATAATATTAAATTGGTGCTGTTTTACTTTTGAAGTTTTGAAGTTGGATTGATAATTTTTGGCAGCAACTTCACAAGTACCAGCACCAATAGAATTAATATTATTTTGTATTTTTCAGTGCACCAACTAATAACGTCAGTCCAATTTTTTGTAAAAAATATTTATTTCACACTTTTGAGTGTGACATTAGTCACGAAAATCTTTGAACGTTTACTACTACCAAAGAAGATAGTACGTATCCTATTACCCACGTATATTCTTTGCTTGTACTTGTACACATCGCGGTGGAAATACACATAAGTATTTTAGATTTTACCATTTTACTACTGCTGTAACTGGAAAACCTTAAATCTAAGGAAAAAATGTTCAAAATAAATGTTGCTACAAATAATCTGGTCTTTCATGTAGTTCTCTCAGATTTTCAATTTTCGAAAGAAATTGCCCCCTCCACATAGTGAAAATATACATATTTGAGACTTTAACTCGAAAACTGTAACGTTCCCTGATATTTTCCTGTCTTCAATTCTGCCATCTCAGATTTTTTTGAGAAAAATTGCCACCTTGAAGGGAAGGAGATTTCGGTTTAGAGTTTTTACGAATATAGGACCATTTCTCAAGTCTCCCCTTTCATGAAAATCGGATCACGTTTACTATATGAAACGCGCACACGAACCGAAAAAAAAGCAAACAGTTGAATTGTATACCTCCTCCGTTTGGGTTTGTCGGTAAAAAAAAAATTGGTTTTTGGAATCACCACTCCAAAACTTGTACGTATCTTCTTTTCCTTAGTGTAATTATAATATCAGTTATCAAAGACAACCATGACATGATCAGCTCATTAATACATTTTTGATCCCCAAGAATTCACTGGTCACAAATCGCTAAAATATTTGAAATCTTGTGATGATGTCTACAGAATACATAAAATCTGAGCAGACCAAAAAAACAGACTGTTTTAATAATACAAGTAATTAAAAATTACAAAGGCGCATTAATTTACAACAACCATTTTACCTATGAATACATATTATACATAACTGAATCCTACGGCTACTCCAAAATTGTATCCCCCTGTATTGGCCGTTGGTTGGTTCATTCAATGACCGTTTGTTCGATTAAAAACTTGCTAAGATCTGCAGAGGATACATTCTCATTCAGCATCCATTTTGTGCTCTAAATTTTCAAAGTTTCCACGTAACCCTGTAGATATATAGCTATAATTGTATGATCTTCATTTAAGAGAAAATCTTAGACAAAATAAAACTTACCTGTGACAACATTGTTGAGTGGCAAATTCTCATCGGTTTTGATCTTTGTGTATGTGTGTAGTAGTCCAAGAGCCAGTGGCCGGCTACCTGTATGTATTTGACCAGACCTAGATTTTCGTAGAGTGAGTCCCCTATACCTACCATGCATGAATTGGGGACTCACTAAGCCCAGCGCGGTGATCACGGTTGGAGCTCAGGTAGGCCAGGTATAAAAATTGACAAAATTTAAATGCATTTGACCAAGTCTGCCATTTACAAATTTGAAAATACATTGTTATTATTATTGAAAAATAACAATAGCAGACCATTATCATGTGACTAACATCGTGGCAGATAGTTTTGAATGTGCTTAAAAATTTGCAATTTTGAAAGTAATTGACCACGTCTGCCCTAAATATGTTTTGTTTGTTCTAGTCTTGGAAACGTATATTTCTCACGGCAGACGATTTTATTGTGAACAGACAGCAGCCGACAATAAAATCTTAGCTACTGCCCGAACAGGCTAAATATACAAGGTGTGTAAAAAGTCCCGGAACGGTAAATTATTTCGAAAAAGACGCACATTATCACAAAAATTCTCGTATAGAAGTTGTAAGGTTCTGAAAAATCTACAAAACGAGCATACCTGTAATTATACAGGGTGGCTTAAAAAGTCCTGCCCAACTAAAAAGTTGTTTTTTAAATGGAATGGAATTGCATTTTCTGATTCCAATAAACATTCTGAACAATTATTATATAACATGTCATATGGCTAAACCCGTTAATTTATGAAATAAATCGAATTAAAGAACATACATACGATTTAGAATATTACATTAATTTTATGTTTTAACAACCTGGTGCCAAATAGAATGGCCCGTTAGGTCGTCGACTTAACGCCTCTCTGGGAATCTTCAAGAAATAGAGTGTATATTACATAAATAATAATTTAAAAAAAATGAACCGACTTTATTAGTTGTTGCACTGAAAAAGACAAAATAAAATTAAATCTATTGGTGCTGGTACTTTTGAAGTTGGTGCCTACAACAACAACAAACTACAACGGCACAACTCCAAAAGTACCAGCACCAATAGAATTAATATTATTTTGTCGTTTTTATTGCAACAACTAATAAAGTCGGTCAATTTTTTTATATAAAAAATATTTATTTCACATTTTTGAATGTTAACATTAGTCACAAAAATCGTTGAACGTTCAATAATAACCAAGAAAATATAGGCTTAGCTTGTACCTACTTGTTTTTTATTATTCAGATATCTCAACAAATCGCGCGCAAATATACTTATTTCAGACTTTACTACTGTAACTCTAAAACCGTAACTAAATTTAAATGTTGCTATATACAATCTTTTCTTTAATTTATCCGTCTTAGATTTTCAATTTTCGAAAAAAAATTGCTGTTTCACATAGCGGAAATACGCATATCACATATTTCAGAATTTACCATTGCAAAACTCGGTAACCGTAACTCTTTTGAAAAATGTTTAATTTAATAGTTTCCGGATATGGTCCCATCTTTAAGTGTGCCTTCTCAGATTTTTGATTTTCGAGAAAAATTGCCAGGTCCACCCCCTTCGGGGACGGTTTTTGATGGAAAGGAGTTTCCCAATTTGAATTTTTCTAAACATGGGACTATTTCTTAACTCTCCCCATTCAAATGAAACAAAATCGTCTAGATCGGAGTACGTTTACTATGCAAAACGCTCGAACAGCCATAAATAAAGCAAACATAAAATCGAATTGTATACCTCCTCCTCCTTTTTTGAAGTCAATCAAAAACCTGCCAGTCTCAAGAAATTGAGAAGAATTATTGAAGAATGTGAATTAATTAGTCAGAAAACGTAGCAAAATGTCATTGACAGATTTCATTACATCTTAGGTCATTGTCAAGCAGTTGGAGGGGGACACTTTATTTTTGTTCTTGTAGAATTGGTAGTTAATTTGTTACTTGTATTTTTAATTGTTATTATTATGAAATTATTGAAAAAATCTGTATGTGCACATTTAATTTTGTTTCTTTCGTTTATAAGGTGACACAAAATATTCTGGCACCAGCTTGTTCAAACATAAAATGAATGTAATATCCTAAATGTTCTTTAATTCGATTTAATCCATAAACTAACTGGTTTAGCTATATCACATGTCACATAATAATTGTTCAGAATATTTATTGGAATCAGAAAATGCAATTCCATTCCATTTAAAAAACAACAGTTTAGTTCAGGGTTGGACTAAGTCATGACTTTTATAAAAAAAGTCAAAAAAGTCAGACTTTTTGAAATAATTCGGACTTTTTTGAATTAATTCACTTTGAAAAAATCAACTTTTATTAACTCAAACAAAAAATCTCAAAACATAACATGACAAAACATGCAGTTTTTGCAAAACAAACTGAAACTATTGATTGAATAACGAATGATAAATACAAATGCAACTTATTACTTATTCAGAATCTTCATTAGAAAAGTCAGTTTTCCGGCTTTTACCACCCATAGTCGGTTGCTTAGATCCGAATGTACCAATCCGAAGGATGAAAATATTCTTTCCATCTGAAGATGAAGCTACTGCTGTCATAAGTTGCTTGATTCTACTCTTCGCTGCAGGATCTAAATCTGTTAGTGAAAATGTTGACATCCACCACTCAATATCTGTCATACTTGAAATAACAGAGTCTTGCATCAGGAGGGCATTATAAGGGGATAACTTTCCATGGAATCTTAACAATACCGGTAACATGTTTGGAAACTCTGCAGCTGCAGATTCCAAAGCCATTTGCTTTTCTTCTTCAGTTAAACTTATATTTTCCTTCATATTCGTTGGACTTAACATGTGCGCAATGAAGTGGTACCTATGAACAGTTTGTGTGTACCTGGTAATAACCTTGTTTTCGCAGTGCTGTCGTCTAGTCCCTCATTTAAATATTTTATTAACTTTTTCCAAATAACAACAGACTCATCAATTGTGCAATTCTCTTTTTGAATTAATTCCAGTGCATACGATATAGGTTTTAGTCGAGCCTTCGAGCTAACCAAAGCTTGCAATGTTTTACCGCATGATTTGCACACTTGATATTTTGGTGTTTGGATTTTGTAGATTGCACTCCTCAAAATATTTCCAAATAGGATCCCTTTTTCGTTCACTCATTTTTCACACGTTAATAAACAAACTTTAACAGAATGCAGCTTATTAAAATAATAAAAGTTTTGAAGTTTCAAGCACAATTGGTCCCAAAAAAGCTAAATTTCACGATAACACTACTCAAGACTCTACATCTTAATAGTAATGTCGCAATGCCGGTATTTTTGGGATCCCTCTTTGATTTCGGGTTTTCGGTGATTCCCCGAACCCGACGCGAGGGCGCATTGCATCGTATTGTGTTGTGGGCACTCCACGGTTGTCGGATGTTCAGTTTTTTGAATTAAAACTAGTTTGACTTCGTGCGGGTGTAAAAGTGCATTCAATTACATTCCTTGTAGTAGTTTTGTCGTGATGCGTGTACAAACATACAGAAATACAGACAGACGCGATAAAATGTAGCCTATATTTTAAGTTAGACCTCTAATAATAGGACATCGGTGAAAACTGCATTCAATTCCACTCAGTAGTTTTTGCGTGATGCGCGTACAAACATAAAAACAGACAGACAAAAATTATATTTGGTCCCATCGATAGGGCTTCCTCTTCCCAACCAGAGAACACCTACCTCCAAGAGAATTGTAACTTCCATGTTAATTTCGTTGACTATGTTTTGACCTTGAAGTACAACTAGCGCTGAAGATGTTTACTCGCAAACTAACTTGCTTATGGCGGCAGATTCAAAGTTTAGTAAAAGTATTATTGTAGCCTATAAATAGAGAAAGGAATGAAAATCTTCAGAAATTGTTGAAGGAAATTTTTAGAAAATAACTTTCGAGATTATTCATTTCACTTTTCATGATAGTCATCAGAAATGTAATATGAATGCTGACAGTTTGTTTCAAAAAAATCACTCCAAAAATTTGTGAAGGTTTTTATGGCTTCCTGAATAGTTCTGATCTATGAGGGGTACATAAGAATATAAAAACTGTTAATATTTTTATTTCATTTTTTATTATTACAAAATTATAACATAGATAGAAAAATAAGCAAATCAAAAATCCACTGAATAACTTCTTAAATATGGTTTTTTTGTAAGATAACAAATTATTATATTAATTTATGGATGTAAACAAACAATAATTAGGGCAAATTTTGATTATCTAAAATCTGATTTCTCATCACAAAAAATATAATGACGAAAATATCGACATATAGAAGATACTTAATATCAAAATAGGTTTTGAGTAGAACAAGTAAACTATTTTATGAGTAGACAGTGCATTATTCACCTACATATGTTAATGTATAATCCAAAATATATAAGATACACCGGTTCACTAACACTAATTACTCACACAATCCACAAACGAATAACACGTGTTTTACTGTCGCTTCAGCCTTCTTCATTTGTTCCTCATTTAGACATAAAATAAAAAGAAACAAAGATCAGTAAAATATACAAAATTCAAGCCAGCAATCTCAAATGAAAACATACAATAAATATTCGATTGTACTGACAGAAGCATATATTGACACATTCGACGTACTCTCACATTACACCACCAAGAACGGGATACTTCAAGGCCTTCGAGGTACTTCATTTTCTGTTCGTCCTCCTCCGCAGTTATTCCTCGTTTGGACATCAAATTAAAAAGAAAAACAAAAATCAGTAATGTATAATACAAGCAAGTTAACTCAAATTAGAACATCTTATAAATATTCAACTATACTCACAGAAGATATATACTGACACATTCAATGTGTATCATTACCCAAATAGTAACCGGCATGTAGTGGCAAGTATGGCACTTCATAGGCATTTCACTTTCGTTTCGTCCTTCCGTTTTTCCTAAGCAAACAGCCAATTCCTTCTAGTGTACCACCACTTCACTGCAATGTAAAAACATCATTACAAATCTGAGATTTGATAGAAGCATGCTAAAATTACATTGAGATGGAAAGGTTAGACCAATAATTAAATTCTAGATTTTGGTGATGGCTGTGTCTTGTATGTCTAGTTTCCCGGAAGCATTAACAAGGACTTAAGTATATATTTCGTGATAGCACTATATCTTTACTTACAGTTTGCTTAGTTATAGGCCGGATAGAAGAACAGCTGGAAGTTCTAAGTATATTATTGATAAAATGATAATAGCTTTACTGGATAATCCACTATCAGGATGAACTTGCTTCAAAACATTGTATAATAGGGTAGCTCTTCTCGTTCTTCCTTCGTTTTTACTTCTTGAAATATCCTTCTTCGCCTTACAGACATTCCTGATGGCCTTTCCATATGAACTCGGTGGTATTCTCCTATAATTAAGATAAATAACACCAGAATGATAGGAACAAGATACTAAATACGTACCAATAACGAATGATAATCTTTCAATCTTAATAACAGACAAACAGTAAGTTTCCTGTGAACTAAACAAAACGGAGCTTCCTTGAAAATTTCAACTTCGTAGCTCCATCCGTTTAGCCGTGGCAATGATTCTCGGTCATTCAGTGAGTGAGTGGTTTTCGCTTTTATATATATAGATGTATTATAATAACGGTGCATGTACCTATGTATATTCGAAGCGTTTTGATGGATGGATAATTTCGGTTGTCAGAGTTTGTGCATATTATTAAATCTTAGTCTGATATTTTATTTACCTCTCCTGGTCTCTTTAAGTGGTCCAGTTGTATGTTTACATCTTTACCTATACAATAAATCTACTTTTAAGCTTTGGATGGAATCATAGTTGTTGAAAATGATGTTCTGTTCTTTTGAAGTTTTACTAAAAACTAATGTTCTTGTTTTTGAATTGTTTTTCTCCAATCCTACTGTGGCACTTTCTTCTTTTAAGGTGTTAATACGTAAGTAATAAGTGTAGTGTTGGTAGATTGTAGATGCTGATTTTGCCAGGGCAGGGATTTCTGTTATCTGCGTAATAATTGTAATTGAAATACTAGCAGGTATCCATCATCTAGATGTTGTTTACCTGAAGATAAATTTGACTTCATCATTTTCATACAAGTATATCTTCAACGTAATTTTTATAAACTCACAATAATAAACAAAATATTTATGCCTATGCTCACTAGATTAGCTGGAAATGTATGCATTGCGTGAACCTTATGTTCACCTGAACCACAAAAAATGGAATACTTAGTCACTATTATTAATTTTTGATGAAAAAGTGACCAAGTAACGAATTGTCTGTATTTCGAATATCGTACTGGTCGACTGGCCTGACCAACCTCTCATTCTAGCTCACTGTAAAACTCATGTCCCGAAAATTTATTTCCATATCTGTATTTGATCTTTCGCTTATTATTGTGCCTAGATAGAGCTAGCTGACGGAAGGACGTCGGAGTCTTAGTAATAGGGTCTCGTTTTCACCAATTTGGCAGGTAACCCCAAAAATAAGTTTTACAATCTCAAAAACTAAAAGAGTTATTATATTTTTGTGAACACAATGTAGAAGATGATCAAATTGATCAACTTTTGTCCAAAGAGATGCTTTTGCAAATCAGAATTATCAATGCTAAATCTAAATCGACTTCACTCTCTGACTTGAATGAGCTTATGTACTTTCCACGTCAATAATTACATCGTATCTCTAATTGCAAATTTCACCTACTGCATTTGGGTACCTATGAGATCGAAGGAATTTCGACAGTTTCTGTTCATACTCTAAAGTGAATATAGTGTACATACATGGTATTCCAAAGAATTAGTTAATGTATTAATAAAATCCTATTAGTTGATTTACAATCATTGCAAGTTCATTCAGTATAGAAGAGTATGTATATATATATATGTATATATGTATGTTGACACGGAATGTGTGATTGTTTTCGCATCCAAAAATATGCAATTTTGGATTGAAATTCGAAAATTAAATGAGGACCGCATTTCGCCCTAAGCGGAACAACGGTCAACAGTCAACAACGAGCTTCACGATGTATCGAAGACAGACTAGAGGGTAGGACACAACTACATTCTCTATGAAAAGAAAAATTAAATAATGCGTCTTGGTTATTACTTTTGCAGTCAAATTGTCTTCAATGCACCTTTTAGATAGATTTCTCAAAATCAATTATTAACCAAATGCACATTTTATAATTCTTATATAAATCGGTAGACCAGATTCCGAGATAAAATTTGCATATATATATATATACATATATATATATATATATATATATATATATATATATATATATATATATATATGTATACTCCAATCGTTCTTCCCTCCGTTATAAACCATGGGCGGACCGACCTCCACTAGTTCTGTTACATTTACAAGGACAAGATTGTATATATATATATATATATATATATATATATATATATTTGGGAAAGGTGTATTTATAGGTCGATCAAGAGAGGGGTAAAGAATTTTACCAATAAAATTTATATAAGATATTATTCCTTGTTAGTTCCCTCCAAATCTGTATATATTATATTTAATAATTAATTGTACTTCCCTCCGGCGCGATTACCATATTGTGGAGGGTGCTACGCGTAGTGATGCGCAAAGCAAGACCAAGACCGATATGGTCTTGGTATTGGTCTTGGTCTTGCACCCTTGGTATTGGTCTTGGTATTGCATCAAATCCTTAGTCTTGGTCTTGGGTCTTGGTCTTGCATATACGGTCTTGGTATTGGTCTTGGTCTTGCTGCAAGACTTGCAAGACTTCGCAAGACTCTTGCAAAAATTTTCATCTTCTTATAAGTGTGAAAATTTTAAACCGTAATTAATTAATTCAAATGAAGAAGAACCCTGCAATATGTATGGGAAGTATGTAATTCATAATCTATAAGATTGCCTGTACCTAATTATATTATCATTCGAAATGGATATATAAAGTTTATAAATTAATAATCACCATTCACATAGTCTGCTTGTGCTTTCTTGGTATCATCCGTCGCAACTGAGCACTCATTTTACTACATGCATACATACTTCTATTTCATGACTCATTCTCTCGCTCATTCTACAATGGTTTTGTACCATTTCCTTTGATAAAATAGAAATAATCTCTCAGAGTGGATATTGAGTGAAAGCGATTAAAAGTATATCTGGTTTATAAAACTAACTTCAACTTTTGTATAAAGCTTTTTCCAAAAAAAAGAAAATTAAAAACAGGTAGAGATTTGTTAATACGCGCATTTATAAAACTAGGTATCTATTTCAAAAATCAGTCTTGTGAATATGTCAGCTGAGTTAGTTAATAAGCATGATCGAAAAAATAGTTTCAAAACAAAGGCAACCTAAAATTTTAAAAATATCCAAATGTGGCTACTGGATAAATGTCATAAAAATATATCAGATTTATAGATCATTTGTAACGTTTGCTTAAAACATTCTGCGCGATAGAAAAAATAATAAAAATAAAAAACCGTGTAGTTTACCTTCCCCTGGCTACGAACTGTCGGGATTCTTTGAAAACAGCTCGTTAAGGGAAATCCTAGAAGGGTTGAAATTACTGTATAGGGTATTTCAGAATTTTTTGAAATCCGGAAATCCTAGAAGACTAAAATGAACTTTTAATTCAATATTTTTAGTATATGTAAAATAAAGATCGATAATAAGGGAGTTCAGAGATTAAATCAATTAGGTTATTTACTAGCATTTCTTATCTAATCATCGAGCAAAAAAAATTGTTTCCTACCAATTTGTTGTTTGGTTACGGAACTGCAAGAGTCTTGCAAGTCTCGCAAGTCTTGCAGCAAGACCAAGACCAGGTTAGTCTTGGTATTGGTCTTGCATCCCAGTATTGGTCTTGGTCTTGGGTCTTGGTCTTGCATAGACGGTCTTGGTCTTGCAATTTTGCAAGACCAAGACCAAGACTGCAAGACCAAGACCAGTCTCGCAGCATCACTAGCTACGCGATATTATTATTGTTTCTTTACAACATTTAATTGTGTAATTTCACTCTCTGGCAATATATGTGTTTGAAATAGACTAAACTTTGAAGAAAATGAGTAGGCAACATAAAAATAGTTTTTTTTGTAGGGTATCTGCTTAGATGACCTTTCGACAAAATGTTTCATATAAACTTTGTTAGTTTTTAGATTTTCATTTTTCCAGCGCAAGAGCGTTTTACAAATTTGAAGCTAGATCTCGGAATCTGGAAAACTGAATGAAACGGAAGGAATATTTGGAAAAACATTTCTAAGATTTTCTTGCTAAAAGTAAAAATATATCAATACGATCTTTCTCCAAAATTAATCAAAATAATAATACTAAAGAATACTTATTTGTTATTTATTCTTCATTCTTAACAAATGTTGAATTTTTGATTTTATATAATATTAATTCTAAGAAACTCTTTTATTTCTTCAGCCGAAGGGTTAGTATTTTGTTTCAAGAAATTTTTAAAATAGTTTTCAACCATTTCAACTTCTTGTAAAGTCCAGCCTAAAATGAGAAGGAAAATTAATAAACAATGTTATTATTTCTTACGAAAAAAAAATTATTGTAGTCTTTAAGTAGATACATATTTATTTCTTTCTTTCATTCTTGATGGGGGAAAAATATTACGAAATATAAGGGTTGTAAATTTGATTTTCGTAATGATACTGTACCTTTTTTAATTATCCGTTTTGTTTTCTTTGGTGCAACTTTGATACTATCTGATTGTTTTCGGGATATTTTAGATAAAGGAAAATCGTCTTCGCTTTCACTATCATCTAGAAAACTACTGCTCAAAAATATTTAAATAACACCTATCTACTACCTTTTTTATTACTATCGTATTTTTTCTTCACACAAATATTAGGATTACCTGAAGATTGTTGTCCTGTTTTTTTCAAAGAAAGACTTTCCTCATTTTCTGCATTATCTAAAAATAAAAAAACATTCTACAGAAGATGATAAGGATACTGTTTTATTTACCATTTGATTTATAATTTTCAATTTCGCTGGCCTGCTTCTCTTCTTTGTCATTATCATCTTCTATGTATTCATCAGGCTTAAGTTCAATCTCAGAAAGAGTCTTTCCCTTAAACTCTGTAGGTATTCCTTTTTCCATCATTATTAATAGTTTAACCACTCTTGCCGTTTGAAAAACATCGACAGGTAACCTAAAATTTTAAAAAAAATCACAACAAAACACTTGGGATGATTTCCATATATAAAAATATTTTTTTATGAACATCAATCCCATTTAGAAAAAGAAGTGGTAGTTTAAAATACAATTAAGATAATCAAAAATCATAAGCGCATATACATTTCTATATACCTTGAATGAATATAATTGATACTCCCATTTAAATTGTTCCCTGTGAGTAAAATAAAGCCAGCACATGAATGTAGGCAATTTAAATTTTTCTCAGAGATTGCACAATTTAAATGTCAGCGTCACAGCGTATTTTAGTTTTTTCTATATATTATAATTATTTTAATTTGATCACATTGTCGCCGCGAAATTAAACTATATCGGTCAGGTAGGTAAGGTTAAATGGATTGCTATACCTACTCATAAAACTCTTCATGAGTTTTTTCGGTGTGTCCCATAAATTTCGAAAATTGCTTACAATCGTTTTTGGACATAGTTAAGACCTGCATTGCTGTAGCAATATGCTTTCGAAGTTTATTGCTTGTAGTCAAATTTCTGATAGCAACATCCCCTTGTGCGCATTTGAGGGTACTATTAGGTAAGGCAAAAGCATATCTATTATCGGAGGAAATGTATTTTCCTCGATTGATTATTAACAGATCCATAAAATTCTGTATTATTGGGGGAACCAAAATAACTGCTCGAGAACCTTTTCCTCCATTGACAATCCGTTTGTATTGTTTCGTTAAAACTTTTTCACTTTCCGATAAAGTAGCTTCGAAATCTTGAAAATCGGATTTCCTTGTAGACGTATAATCTTCTACTTTTAGGTATTGGACATCGCCAATTCTTCGTCTATTAAATAAAATTAATAGAGCAAGAGTACATTGCACTCAGAGTTTATAAGTTCAGTATCAATATTTTTGAAAAAATGTTTCTCGCACATTTTGGCATAGTTAAGTACCACTTCTTTAAACTTTTTGACATCACTAATTAAGGGTACCAAAAGGGGTTTTCTCCAGCGTTTTTCATTAAGATCTTTATTTGCCACATATGAAATTTCTTTATTCCACCTAGCTGCAACCAACTTCTCAATTTTTTTACATTTTTTTGCCACTCTTGTGCAATTTCTTTAGATTCGGATTGAAATCCTCTACTCCCCCTTAATATCAAGTTAATTAATTCTTCAGAAATAAGCTTTACAGTTGTTCCTATGTGCGTAGCTAAGCTTGGTGTTTTGTAGGTCTTATTTTTTCTGGATTATATCCGAATAAATGCCTTGTTGCAGATACAACATTATTAAAATTTTTTGGATGAAGAAAATCCTTGAAAGAAATACTATTGTCACCGACAATACTTCTATAGGCCAATAATAGTCGGGCTAGCTCTCGTTATTTATTGCTGCAGGAGTACTCTCTTCTCTCTCTTTTTTGTGATTTAAGATAGGTTTCTCCATAATGCATTGTTAACAAATCTTTTTTGGCTACAAATGAAATTTCGTCAACCCTCATCATGTTTAGCACCAAAAGTATTCTTATAAAAACCAAATACAAAAAAAGTTGTTACCTAATAATGTTAAAAATAATTTGTTTTTTTGTAAATCTCAAGCAAAACAATACATTGAGACACGTTAAATAAAAGAATAAGTACCTCTTGTCTAATGGCTAATTTAGAAATAACGTCGGTAGGATCTAAAGCGCACGCCACATTTGTCTGTGTAGAAGAAACAGCATTGTTTTTGGTAGATTTTTTTGGTTCCCTATTGCCCGTACATTTTTTCACGTGACGATTTAAG
Organism: Crioceris asparagi; assembly: GCA_958507055.1. Classification (NCBI taxonomy): domain Eukaryota; kingdom Metazoa; phylum Arthropoda; class Insecta; order Coleoptera; family Chrysomelidae; genus Crioceris; species Crioceris asparagi. Next base: position 51,678,229 of record OY293827.1, read on the forward strand.
TAACATTTTGAAAATATTCCTTTACAGTAAACGCATGGATAATATTCCATTTCTATAGGTTGGGTTAACTGCTTCTTTGGTCTGATTTTTCCATTTAAATAAAGGTCAAAATTAGAGTCATTTCTTAATTTTTCCAATGCACATCTTCTTTCTTTGCTCTTTATGGGGAATGACAATACGCTTCGAACTTCTGTGTCGTCATTGTGTCGTCTTTCTAAATGACGAACAAAGTTTCTTGATGATACATCTTCGTCACAAAATTTGCATCGAAATTCCTTGTTTCGATAATCTTTTTTCTTATAAAATAATTAATATATACTAATTTAGAATAAAGAAGCAATACTGATATTATCAATTCCAAAATGTTTCTGAACTTATGCTATCTACTGCTGAGTATTAGATCAAGTTTGGCTATACCAAAGAAAAAAGATATTAACATAAAAATATGTTGTATGGAAATAAAAGAAACTCTTATCGTAGGTACCTGTTCTTGATTTTTTTCAATTATGGTCTTCGCTGGTAGTTTACGGGGCGGAGTATTCTTTGTTTCATTAACAGGAGTTTTTACAGTAGCTGTTTCTAATAAGAGAAAATATTCTTCATTTCATAAAATACCTACCTGTATATATTTTTATTAAAAAATTATTTCTTACCTTTGCGGGATCCCCTGTATCTGACAAATAGCTGGATTTGCATTCGTCTAAGGCTAAACGCACATGAAAAAAAAATGGTGTGGATTGAACAGGATGGACACAAACAGCCAAAATTTGTGAAATATTTTACTTAAATTAATTTTATACCAAAAGATAAATTTATATAAAAGTTAATATTTCCAAATGCTTTTGAACAGATCTGAAAATATATCCAAATATGCGTTTATTCATTTTTTCTTTTTTCTATTTTTATTTTGTAATAATTGCACAATTCACCTAAATGGCAATCCAAATATCATTTACTACCATTATTAATATATCGCGGATTAAAATTCTTAGAGCTTCTCATTTTTTAGCCGTTATAATTCAACAAATAAATGTAAGATTTTCAACCAAGCCAAACAGCAATATAAATGATTTCTACAACGATAAGTGAAGATAATTCAAAGAAGAAAACCTGTTAGTTTTTTGTTCTGATCATAAGTACCATAGGTAAATATTATAATAAATACTACTTACATTTTTTACGAGCTAATTTAACCAGTAACTGGCCTCTTGAAGTCATTTCGATAATTTGAACCTAACTTTTTGGTAAAATACTGCCTGGTTAAATTCACCTAGAAAAGCCGGGAAGAAGTAACATAAAGACACAGTTTCGTTGATGGTCTGATAATGGTGTGTTGCCAAATTTCTTCAATTGTGAGGAAGAAGGTTGCAGAGTCGTTTAAAATTAATTTTAACGCAAAACGTTGTTCCCTCCATAATCGGAGGGAAGTTGGTAATATATGAGGGAACTAGGCACTACATATTCCTATTTTTGGGGGAAGAACGTATGGGTTATATATATATATATATATATATATATATATATATATATATATATATATATATATATGTATATATATGTATATATATATATATATATATATATATATATATATATATATATATATATATATATATAAGCATTGCTCGTTTAATATAATTATATACGTCTGAGTCATACTCTTAAATTATCTGTATTTTAGAACATGTTCCACCTGCACTGTTTTTACTTTCCTACGCTACCATAGTAGCTGTATAAGGAAAGTATTGTAAACGTGTGAAATTTTCGGTATCGAGATATTTACAAATTTTTATGTTTCAGAGTTTTTTAAGTCTAATAAACATATTTTCAGCCATTGGTCTGTCTGTCCGCTTGTCTGTGACAGCATTATCTCGGGAACGGATTGGTGTATTCTGTTGCTTTCTTTTTTATTTTGTTTGGTAGCCATATCACTCGCTGGTGGCACTGAATGAGAATCCTGTATACACTGGGTGTTGAGCTATAGCCAAAAAACGTGATTTGATCAAGACTATAGCGCGAAAACGGCTCTAAGGATTTTGATTAATCTTGCCTAAAGTATTCTTCTGAGAGCCCTTTACCACCCACATATAGCGCCATCTCTAAGAAAAAGCACAAAAAAAGTTTTGCTTGAATAAAATTCTGTATTTTCCACATGTTTGTTCAGATTCTGGCTATGGGGTTCGTCTTGCAAAAAGAATTTAATAAAACTATTGTTGTTCGTTTTGATAGGACGATTTATTATTCACTGTAGTTTTGTAGTACAATACCTTATTCTTCAATATCCGTTTGGAAAATTAATGTCAACTGATCTCCAGAGCATCCAGCCGCACTACAAAAAAGGGCTTTAAGAACGTCTAATTGTAGAGAAACTTGAACTTGAACAACTTGAAAATTGCTAACGCTATTATTTAAGAAACGCTATTTTGTCTCCCTTAATATTTATCAGAAGGGATCCTTTTAATTACCTTCCTATTTTAATTTTCTAGATTTCTTCCTCTCAGAAATTTAACATAGCTTTATTAGCTTTTGTTTCACAAGTAAAAAAACAGAAAAAATAATTTGTCTTCAGTTATTGTTTAATAAATAAAATAAAATGGTAAATGCGACTACGAACTTTGGCACAATATGACTACGGACTTTATTTCATATGATGGCACCATCGATATCTTATTGATTACATATTTTATTTTAAAAATATCGCTACTTTGTACTTATTTTCAATTTGAAGCCTTGTAAAAAATGTGCCTGGCTCTTGTAACTCAATGATTCTGAAAATCAAGAATTAAATTCAAATTTTAAGGCTGAGAAAGCTTATTCTACGAAATTTACCAGAACTAACTTAGTATATGCCCTTGAGACTTCGTGAAGGAATCAGTATGATTCTTGAACTAAAATGTTCAAGTTTGGAGATTCCTATAGAAATGAAACATTAATGTTATTGTATAAATAAACAATGTACATTATTGTCTAGATCGTTAATGTAGTTTCTAGTAATTAATGTAAATTTTTAGAAGATTTTTATTGATGAATAATTAGTTGACCATAAAACATGTATTAAGATATAATGAGTATCATGTTCAAGACCCTACAGAACGTAATTTTAAAGATATTTACTATCAATTTATCATGACACCTACCTTATATTACACAAATGTTTGTTATTGAAATCAATTCCCTTGCTCTTTCCATTTACATGTCCACTATAACTAACGAGTTGGTGGATCAAACAAAATTGTTAAATCAATATTTTCAAAAATTGAGGGGGAAGCATCATGAACTATTGGCAATGCTCATCTTGTTGTCTTAGGAATTCCATTCATTTTTCAGGCTAAAACAAATAGCATACTTACGGTTTGATTCACTTACTATCTATTAGTACGTTTGTGCAAAAAGTATACTGAACAGTAACCATTTCATTTCATTATTACTCTCAACTTGTTAAGTCTTGCTCATCAGAATACAGAACAGCACAAGATTTTGAAATCAACAAACCATACTTCCATCATCCAAAAATTACCTGTAAATTCCAGAACTTATATTTTATAAAGTAAAATAGAGAATTTACCTTCGTAAATTTCCCCGACTATCAGAACAATATTGCTGCCTGAATGAGTAGAATAAATATTATGCCTTCAGCTTATAGTATAGAAGATTTTTGAAAAGTTTGTGTTTGTTCTTGATAGTAACCATCTTTTGTTGGTTTCTAAGTTTTGGATCCATTATTTTCCTGTGCATAAAATTAATATTAGCATTTAAAAGTAAAAGTATATTTTCAGAACAAAGCAAGATGACAAAATCACGGACTATAAAACGAACTACTGCATAACAATATAACTTGAAAATAGTACTAAATTTTGTGAGGAACACATACATTTTTAAATAACATAACAAATATACCTTTCATGATGAATAAGTCTTCTTGAATAATTTATAACATTAATCAGATTCTTGATCAGATATAACCATAATCATAATTTTGTCTATGGATGGACATCATAGATAAAATATTTAATGGACATAACCCATAACCACCATAACATTTATTTTTTTGATTGAATTTTTCGTGAAGTGTCATAATTCGTCAGCACTCGGTATTGATAGTAAACGTTCGTGAATAAGCACCTGTTGCGCCACCTAGAACTTATCTAATCTGAAACAAAGAAAAGGATAGCAAATGACCATTTGTCTAAAAGGTGTTCTGACACTTAGAGATCGACAGGCAAACTTAATTTTTGACCGACGAACCCCGAACTGAGGACGTATACAATTCGTGCGTTTTATATAGTAAACGAACTCCGATTTTGATGATTATTGATTTATTTGAAAGAGGAGGATTGAGAAATGGTCCCATATTCATAAAAACGCAAATCCAAAATCCTCTTCCGGCCCCCAAAGGGGGTGTAGGGGGCAAATTTTCTCAAAAATTGAAAATCTGAGTTGGTATAATTAAAGATAGGACAATATCCGGAAACGTTTAAATTGAACATTTTTTCAAAAGAGTTACGGTTTTCGAGTAACATGCATTTTTGCTATGTGGAGAGGGCGATTTCTTTCTACAATTGAAAATCTTTGGATACTACATGAAAGCCATTTTTGTAGCAACATTTATAATGAACATTTTTTTCTTTAGAGTTACGGTTTTCGAGATAAATCGGTGTTAAAATGGTAACATATAAAATACTTGAGCGTATTTCCGCAGCGGTGCTTTGAGATCTCAATAATAACAACTACAAGCAAAGAATATACGTGGGTATTGGGATAAGTACTATCTTCATTGGTATTAGTGAACGTTCAACGATTTTCGTGACTAATGTGACTCTCAAAAGTGTGAAATAAATATTTTTTACAAAAAATTGGACCGACGATTAGTTGGTGCACTGAAAAGTAAAAAATAATATTAATTCTATTTTCTATTGGTGCTGGTACTTGTGAAGTTGATGCCAAAAGTTATCAATCTACCTGCAACTGCACAACTTCAAAAGTAACAGCACCAATAGAATTAATATTATTTTATACTTTTCAGTGCACCAACTAATAACGTCGGTCCAATTTTTTGTAAAAAATATTTATAAAGTTTCGGTCTCGTAAAGACGTCTATGAATCCTAGAAAATTTTCTCGGATCGGATAGTACGCGTTTTGGATAACGCTCTTGGTATATCCGCCAGGCTTCGTATACATCTAAGGTAAATGGTTTGCATTAACTTAAATGAATTACTTTGATAGTAAATAATTAGCTTATAAATGGTAAAACTGGCATTGATACTGAAAAAATAAATGGTCACACGACCTTATCATACGATATTTATATTCGATGAAATTTGTTTGATAGCGACAGGAAAGTCGTGTGGACACACCAGATATTGTTGATCTTCTATAAAAATTTTAGGTACGGAAACCCATGAACAAATAAAAATGTATTAACTTACTTGATTTCATCGAGCGATTTCCCCTAAACTTAAGTTTTATATATTCCGTTTTCCATTTCCAATTTTTTAAAGATAAATAATTGAATATTATAGTAGAATTGAATGAATTTTAATTTCAATTTCTTTAATATTATTTTTTTTTTGTTTCAGAACAAATTTAGTCATAATCCTACCATTAAGTTTACCGGGAATGATAACGGGGTAAGTGCAATTTTATACTATTTAATTTAAATTTTTAGTAGATATTGTGAATTATCTGATATTTTTTATTTTGATGGAGATAAAAATCAGGCTCTTACTTTTTTACCGCTTTCCCAGATGAAACAGGTACAAGTCGTTTTATATTCGTTTACACATTTCGCATAGTAAACTGGCTCAGATTTTGATGATTTTTCTTTCAATTGGAGGAAGAGTTCTGAGAAATGCTCCCATATGGAAAATAAATATTTATTTTCCCCAAAGTGGATGGAGGGGGCATTTTTTCTAAAATAGAAACTTTGAGAAGGCAAAATTAAAGAAGAAACCATACCGGCATTTTTTTAAATTGGGCATTTTTCATAAAAATAAGTGATTTCTAAGTTCCATCAATAGTAAAGTGTGTAATCTGTGTTCTGATTCTGATGACCACTGATAAACTAAAAATGAGAAATATTTCATTCGACAAAAAGTAGAACCGACTTTATTTGCTGCACTAAAAAAAATTTTTACAAAAAAATGGACCGACTTTATTAGTTGGTGCACTGAGAAATGCAAAATAATAATTATTCTATTGGTATTGGTAATTTTGAAATTGTGCAGTTGTAGTTAGATTGAAAACTTTTGGCTCCAACTTCAAAAGTACCAGAACTAATAGAATTAATATTATTTTGTATTTGTCAGTGCACCAGCTAATAAAGTTTCAATTTTTGGTAAAAAATGTATTTCCCATTTTTGAGTGTAGCATTAGTTATCAAAATTATTCAACGTTCACCAAAGAAGATAATAAGTTGCTTATACTTATTCAGATATATCAAAACAACACAAATATTTCTGTCTTTTCCGATGCTGTAACTCGGAAACCATTCTTTTTTTTAAATGTCTAATTTAAATTGTGCAACATATAATCTCGTGTTTGATTTGTCTGTCTCGTATTTCCAATTCTTAAAAAAATGCCACGACCACATAGTGGAGACACATATTGCAGACTTTCCTAACTTCACAAGTACCAGCACCAATAAAATCAATATTATTTTGAATTTTTCAGTGCACCAACAAATAAAGTCGGTCCAATTTTCTGTAACAAATATTTATTTCACACTTTTGAGTGTAACATTAGTTATGAAAATCGTTGAACGTTCACTAATACCAAAGAATATGGTACTTATTCTATTACCCACGTATATTCTTTACGGAAATACGCATATTTCAGATTTTTTTTTTCGATTTAAATGTTGCTACAAATAATCTTTGATTTGGCGGGCTCAGATTTTCAATTTTCAGAAGAAATGACCCCCCTCCGCATAGCAAAAATACACATATTTCTGATTTCAAAATTGCTATAACTCGAAAACCGTAAATCTTTAACCGACGATCCCCGAACGGAGGAGCTACACAATATTTTTCTGTTTGTGCGGGCGTTTTATGTAGTAAACGTACTCCGATTTTGATGATTTTTGATTCATTTGAAAGAGGCGATTTGAGAAATGGTTCCGTATTCGTAAAATCTCAAATCGAAAACCGCCCTTAAAGGGGTGGAGGGGGCGATTTCTTTCGAAAACTGAAAACCTCTTGGTACCACATGAAAGACAATAATATTTGTAGCAACATTTATAATGAACATTTTTTCCTTAGAGTTACGGTTTTCTAGTTACAGGGGTGGTAAAATGGTTAAATCTTAACTAATTGACGTATTTCCGCAGCGATGTTCTGAGGTCTCTACATAATAACAAGTCCAAGCAAAGAATATACGTGGTAATATTATATCTCAACGATTTTCGTGACTAATGTTACAATCAAAAGTTTAAAATAAATATTTTTTACAAAAATTTGGACCGACGTTATTAGTTGGTGGACTGAAAAATACGAAATAATATTAATTCTGTTGGTGCTGGTACTTGTGAAGTTGGTACAAAAATTATCAATCTAACTGCAACTGCACAACTTCAGAAGTAACAGTACCAATAGAATTAATATTATTTCGTATTTTTCAGTGCACCAATTAATAACGTCGGTCCAATTTTTTTTAAATATTTTTTGGAAAAATGTTTCTACATATGGTCTTATCTTTAATTCTACCGTCTCAGATTTTTGATTTTCTAGAGAAATTGCCCTATCTACACCTTTCGGGGGCGGTTTTTGGAGGGAAGGAGATTTCTAATTGGAGTTTTTCTGAATATGGGACCATTTCTCAAGTCTCCTCATTCAAATAAATCAATAATCATCAAAATCGGAGTACGTTCACTATATACAGCGCGCGCACAACAAAGAAAAGCAAACAGTCAAATTGTATACCGCCATAGTTTGGGTTCGTCAATAAAAAAGCAACAGTCGAATTTTATAATACCTCTTCCGTTTGGGAAGTTTGTCAAAAAAGATCTTAATTTACAAATTAGTAAATGATTTTTTACAGAATATGAAACGATTACAAAAGTAAATATGTTATTTCTATGATAAATTTATCAGGGCAACGATCTCGTAATACATCTGTAGGTTATACATTGCTGCAAAAACTGATCCGTTTTCATTGAATTCAGCGGTTCTGCTGCTGAACGCCTTCTTTTAAATATTATGTATTACTTATGGTTGGTTTCCTCGATGTTAGGAAATGTCAAGGATTTGGTATCCGCATACTATTTAATACCATGTGAGTCAACGGAGTAAAATAATAGTGATTCGAAAGTTTATTGTTCTTACTTGATTTGTAGTTTGTTTTGCTCGAGAACTCACTCTGATAAGCGAAATAAAACGTTCAAAATGTAATTTTTTTCTTTCTACCAATGAATTAAGTTAATAACTAGTTGAAGCCTTTGATTTCGTCCATAAAAATCCCTATTTTATCAATATTTATAATATGTATAGGATCCTGCCGCTCAGCTCCCTTTTACTATTGCCCATTCGTTAATTGGTTTGACATCATCGGGATGAATGCGGAAATTATTTCGGATTAGACAGATTGACCCAAAAATTATGTGACGGCATGTTGATTAATTTCCATTGTCCATTTGTTTCTACTTTTATTATTCTAGCAAGAGAAGTAACTAAAGTCAAAAATTCTTTAAAATCATCATACAAGAGTATAAATATAAAACATTTAAAAAGACAAATAAATAGTATGCCTCCGTTTTTCGAAGTTGGTCAAAAATTACTAGCCATTCATAATCAATAAATCATAGACAACACTACGAGTACCTATCTATACTCTGAATCTTGTTATTTTGGGGCTTTTAGAGAATTAGAATAGAGTTAGACATAGGTATCTAACTCTACTTTGACAGTATTCCCAACTTTGGTAATAAATACAGCTGCACATTTTTAATAATTCATTATATTTTTAACGGACGAACCCAATAGGGCCGAGGTATACAATTCGATTGTGTGCTCCGATTTTGGTGATTTTTGATTCATTTGAAAGAGGAGAATTGAGAAATGGTACCTTATTCATAAGGGGACAATTTTTCTCGAAATTGGAAAATCCGAGACGGTAGACAGTTTTTCAAAAGAGCTACGGTTTCTGAGTTTCAGCGATGTTAAAATTTGAAATATGCGTATTTTCGCTATGTAGAAGGGGCAATTTTTTTGAAAATTGAAAATCTGAGAATGCCAAATTAAAGACCACATTATTTACATTCAACCTTTCTTCTATAGAGTTACGGTTTTCGAGTTACAGCGTTGGTAAAGTCTATAATATGCGTATTACCGCGAAGATGTTTTTATATTTCTGAATAATAACATGTACCAGCAAAGAATATACATGGGTAATGGTATAAATGAACGTTCAACTATTTTGGTGACTAATGTTACAATAAAAAGTGATAGTTGGTGCACTGCAAAATACCAAATAATATTAATTCTATTGGTGCTGGTACTTGTGAAGTTGTTGCCAAAAATTTTCAATCTAACTGCAACTGCACAACTTCAAGAAATATCTAACGTTTCTGATCAGCAGCAACATGGAACAACTTCGGAAATTTATGTTCTAATTGTTCAAACTTTACTATCAATTATTGTTCCAATCAATTAATAATTGACTGATAAAAATAAATCATTCAGAAGTTATATTTCATGTTCATTTTGTGAATTATTATTGCAGTGAAAAAAGTAAACATTTACGCATCAATAGTGATGCAGAAATGTTAAGTTTTTTTGACAGTTGTACAAAAAAACTATTTTTCAGAAAATATATCCTCATTTGACCATGTTTGCGATCCTTTAATATTTTATATTAATAATTGAATTTAATAATAAATAATTTAAATATTATGGGATATTAATTAAATTTTCTTATAAATAACTTGAAGGAAAAAAAATTCTGGTGTGTCCACTCACACGACTTTCCTACCGCTCGCAGGCAAATTCCAGTAAATACAAATTTTTACACTATTACAATACTTTCCTTACATAGCGACGATAATAGCGGTAGTAAAGTAAAATTCCTCTAGTCAAATCGTGCTACAACTCATTTTGTTCAGCATGTCAAGACAAACAACAATGGTCATGTAACATTTTTTCGCAAGATGAAAGGTTTAGCCAGAATCTGAAGAAACATGTGGAAAATACGGAATTTTATTAAAGCATAACTTTTTTTTGTGTTTTTTCTCAGAGATGGCGCTACATGTGGGTGGTAAAGGGCTCTCAGAAGAATACTTAAGACAAGTTTAATCAAAATCCTTAGAGCCGTTTTCGCACTATAGTCTTGAGCAAATCACGTTTTTTGGCTATAGCTCAACACCCAGTGTATACAGGATTCTCATTCAGTGCCACCGGCGAGTGATATTGGTACCAAACAAAATAAAAAAGAAGGCAACAAAATACACCGATCCGTTCCCGAGATAATACTGTCACAGACAGACGGGCAGACAGACAGACAGACCAATGGCTGAAAATATGTTTATTAGACTTAGACTTAGAAAACTCTGAAACGTCAACATTGCAAAAATCTCGATTCCGAAAATTTCACACGATTACAATACTTTCCTTATACAGCTACTATACTAGCGTAGGAAAGTAATAACGACAAAAAAAGACCGAGTCTTGTATACATTATCTCCTGGCTTCAATTTCAAAATGTTGATGCTTCCTACATTGTGTGTTGTTATTTCACTTTTTAGTACATCAAATGAAGTCGATGATCGTGGTTAATAAGAAGTTATTTTAAGCCATTCATCAATAAACTCACTACTAAAATACCTAATTATTTTTTTTCTTAATGCTGCAAGAAAGTTACGGTGTCATTGTGATTTGGATGAAAAAGAAAGATATCCTCTCAACCGGGATGCGATCTGAGGATACTGCTTCCTAAACATTTTACAGAAAGAAGGTTACAGAGGCCTCGAAATGGTTTGTTAATTTGTAAATCAATGCATTACTTCAGATTAATAGTTGTTACATTGATACATAACAGTATTGGGTCAATATTTGAAATTATAACCACAAAACCAACAGTGAGTTTTACCGAGCAATTTTCAAGTACAAATATTTGGAAAATATGCTATAAGATGCACAGAAGATTTTTTTTTTAAGTCTGGTTAATCAAAAGTAATCTATGGGCAAGCATGGTTACATGATGGACAAACGAGGACATATTGTCATTTTCTTAAAAACTGTTTTTGTGCCGCATGGCACTCATGGTACCTATGACATCCCCATAACTATGGATCGTAAATCAAAAATAATTTATTGGCAAACATTAAACATGTACAAATGAGAACATATTGTCATTTTCTGAAAAAAAGATTTCTGTGCCCCATGACATCCATGGTATACTAGCCTCCAAAATATAGTGGCAGACTCTGACATCATTACAATTAACATTTCAAGTGGTTTATGACTGTTTACTACCATTTATATAACTAGGTACTTATGAGCCGTATTCAGGAAAATTTCAGGTATTTCGGTACAATACTTTTCTACGCCTATATGACTTGTTCTGTATTTTAATTTCATTTTCTCAAAAATTTATTTGTGAATAATAATTAAGTTTGAGTTACTTATACAATTTAATAATCTACAAAGTTATTCGTTACCTGTCATTAGCTTATAAATTACCCTTTTAAGCATGACTATTATTATCCTTAATATTCTAGGTGTTATTTTCAGAATACTTCTATTTGAAAACAATATTGTGGGTATAATGATCAAGGAAAATTTATTCCTTTATTTATAATAGGTTCTAATAACTTACATAATTAACCTGATTGTTCAAATATTCATTAATACCTGACTTGAGCATACACAATTATAATACCCTTTTAAGTACGCATAATTATTTATTATACTTAGTAATAGGTGTAATTTTCATATTTTCTTAGAAAATAATTTTTTTGGGGTATAACTATTAAGGAGATTCCATTTGCAATTTTAGTTCTACTTGTTTGTTGTCTGTATACCACGTTATTTGTGGTTTGTGTTATTTGCTGAAGATATTCAAAAAGCTTAGAAAGGCATTTAAGATGTGGATGGTTCAAGTCACAATATTTTAGAAAATCCTGTGGTGGTGGATGTGGAAGAAAATTTAAATAATTTGGGGGAAGAAGATTTCAGTGATCATGAAGACGAACCAAATGGAAATATTACGAAACGGCACCATTTGCCCCAAATTGCAAAGAATATATAACGGATTAATGGTGACCGGTCTTACTTTTGGAGAAGCCTTGAAAAAAACAATATTTTTGACACAAATACCTCGCTCAACTGTGCAAAAAATAGTAAGTACGTCGGATGATATAAGAAAGAAACGGGTAGATGCAGGATTATTCAGGAAGGTGGATGAACATGACGCAGACTTAATTAGGAGGAAAATCTACCAGTCCTACGAAGAAAAGCGTCCACCTACTATTCAAAGTTTAATGCGAAAGTTAGAAGACGACGAAACCGGAATTCATTGTTCAGAAACAACTTTAAGAAGATTCCTGAAGACCATTGGATTCCGATACAAAAATGTAGATAAGCGCCAGGTGATAATGGAAAGTAACAGACTGAGGAATGAATATCTGACAGCTATCAGATTATACAGGTTGGAGCAAAGGCCTATTTTTTATCTTGATGAAACGTGGTATGACACCCATGATGTTGTTTCAAAGGGTTGGCAGGATGCTTCAACCTCCTGTAAACTGGATGTTCCCCCATCTCGTGGAAATCGAATATCGATTCTATATTGGGGTTCTAAAGATGGATGGGTTCGAAATGGATTACTTATATCAGCAAAAAACATAAAGGATTGTTCATTGGACTATCATGAAGATATGTGTGCTGATTTATTTGAAGATTGGTTCAAGAATAAATTGCTTCCAAATTTGCCTCCTGCAAGTGTTATTGTTATCGATAATGCTCCCTACTATTCAAGGTTGCTAGAGAAGGTACCTAATTCCGGCTCTAGTAAAGCAGACATTCAAGAATTTCTGATAAAAAATGATATTTATTTCGAAGAAAATTTTACCAAAAAACAATTGTTGGAAGTATTAAAAATCAAAACATATGACAAAAGATATGTTGTAGATAAAATGGCAGAAGACTTGGGGTATACCGTTTTAAGGCAACCACCATATCACTGCGTTTTTAACCCCATCGAATTAATATGGCCCCAATTGAAAAAGAATATCCGACGGGAAAATATTATGCCAAAATCGCGCCATAATTTACTGGAAAAAATTAAAGAATCATTTGAACAAATTACTGCAGATTCGTGGGGAAAAGCTGTTCAGCACATTATTAAAATTGAAGAACAATATTCAGAATGTATTGTAGTTCCACCATTAATTATTAATTTGCAAGACGACAATGATAGTGAGAATTACTCTGAATTGTTCATGTCTATATAATATGTATATATATTTTTCAGCTTTTTACTACATCTATTCTATATTTACATTTTTTAACATATAAAGTACATTTTATGTACATATATATTTTTTCAGGTTTTTATGGCATATATTCAAAATATTTTTTTATGTAAAATATATTCTTACAAAATATTAAAACTAGTTTATTTTTCATTGGAGGCACTGAAATATTTGTATGTACAGATCAATTATTTCAGAATTTATTTCTACCTGTCAATAAGAATTTACAACGTGATAAATCTTCTTATCTTCATTGCCCTTCCTCACTTCTGAGCAATAATATACAAATTAGCCACCATAATTTGGAGGCTACTTTTTTATACCCATGATATCTACATACCAAAGGGTGATAAATCAAAACTAATCTATGGACAAACGACGTGCAATCACATCCCAAAAGTTGGACATGAATTTTGCATTTGGGGTAGCAAACTGCCTATTAATAAATTATATTTTTAATCAAAAAATTAAAAATTCTAAGAGATGGGCAAACGAGGGCATATTTGTATTTTCGGAAAAAACGAGTTTTGTGCCCCATGAAATTCATGGGACCTAAGTAATTTCCATAACTAAAGGTGGGTAAAAAATAATCTATGGACAAACATATCCCAGACTTTGAGCGCCCTTTTCGCAATTGGGGGAGGGGCAGCTTCGCAAAGCCCATAAACACCTTTATTCTACACATCAACAACATCGGTCATCGTGCCTAAAATACAGAGCTAACTGACCAATCTCAGTATTTTTGGAGGATATAGGTACTTTTTCTTGGAAGTAAAAGGTCAACTCTATGTATACTTACCCAACTTCTGTATGAGAATAAAAATAGGCTTTTACTCTATAAATATAAGGTTCTGGTTGAAATTATTATAAGCAGCAGGATTTCCTTAATAGTTTACAAATATAAGCATATTTTGTTTTTTATGAATACGGCCCTGAGTGTTTGGCCTCTCACTGAGAGCAGTGTCACGTCGCCGTCGCAACCCCATATCGAGTTCTGGATCCTAAATAGGCGCCAGGATAGCTGAAAACCCTGTCAACAACAAGGCGGCACCAATTAAGTCCCCTTCATTCACTATCCCTATCCTTATTGTTATACCATAAAGTTATAGGTATACCCTCCTTCTGCTGTTTTTGTTATATTGTTCTAACATATAGACATATAATTATAATATAATAGATATATAGATGGGTTGTCGTTGTTGATCGCACCGAATATTTCCGAATGTTATACCTCCTTCTTTTGGAGTCAAAAGTCAAAACATAGGACCGACTTCATGACATGAAGCACTGAAAAGATCAAAATAATATTTATCATACTTTCTTTATGTATAATAGTACTTATAAATAAATGATCTTTATCTCTTACAAAATTGAAAAGACAAGATTCGCAATATTCCATTATTTGTTATTTGGACACCCTTTCACTTCCTCTTTAGTGCAAATTAATGTAATGAAGCCGATCCTTTTATTTTTTAAATTATCTGTTATTCTAATTGACATATTCAACACCGAAAAGAGGATCTTCCAATACTGTATACTTAATATGTATACCTACATACATAAATATTATAATTCTCGTTTATTTTCGATCGGTCTTGAAATCTCATCTATACATTAGAAGCCTTTGTTTTAGAGTCCTTGGGAATACTACGAGAAAGCATTGAGTGGGGTGGGCTGTGTGTAGTTACTTGATGTATGTTCTCTCGAGACGAGACTGCCAAGTCGTCGCTCCTGTTATTTCTATTGATCACTTCGTACATGTCGTCTTCGTATGTAGGTATATTTGTAGGGTTGGTGAAGGGACGGACACGGGCAAATATCTTATCTCAACTCACATGATATCACTGTGGAGAATAGAGCCATATATTAGCATGTTATTTAGCTATTTATTTTGTTATTTATAACCAAAGAAGATTTTGATGTTGTTCTGCTGGTATTCTGGTATTATTGAAGTGGTCAATTCCCCTGACAATAAACTCATATCTGAGTTCAATTCTAAAGTGCCCTAAGTTATTGTACGATAGATCGTTGACGACTTCAAATTTCAGTATTATATAGGTTTTTCTTGCGATCTCATATACAGAAATTACCTATTGGTCTTAGAAATAAAAAAAAACTTATTTTCATTGTGATTATTTCTAAATTTTATGTTTTATGATTTATTGTTCATGAACATTAAATTTTTGCACATACTTCATTATATATGTATGTTCAGGGTTGGTAGAAAATCTGGAAACACCTTATTTATAAATAATATTAGCTCTTTTCAAGGACCTACTTTGATTTTAAATAGCTACGCTAATATTCAGATATGAAAACATTGTTGGTTTTGTCAACCGTATTACCCTATATATTTTTTAATTTCTGGATAGTCACTTTTTCCACAGTTTAAATGATGGATGTGGTGATATGATTTTTAATAATTATGAACGACCCACCACAAAAAATGTAAGGTGCCGTAGCACTACCTCCTGGGGTCCTGTGGAAAAGTGTAAGGTGTATTCTTTAGTAATTTTGTAGAGTTACCCCCTGCAGTAAATGTCACGAGCTTCCACTGACCAAATAGCGCTGAACAACAAAACATTAACCTATCCTGTTTACCTATGAAAACATCATATTCGTTTTACCTGTTAATCTAATTACATAACATATTCACTCACACCCCTCTTTCTTTTGGTATCTCAAGTGACAATATAATATAATGTTTTAAAAATGTAGCGCAAATAGGTCCTTATCTATCCTAAGGGAAAAACTTTTTTAAATCAAATTCTATAACCATTATGCTTATAACACCAACAAGTATTATTATTATATTATGTCATTTGTCTATATCGCTACGGCGTTACATTGAAATGATTAAAATGAAAGTATGTTGTTATGCTTCGTATCCAGCATAATCAGGTATAGTTCTTTTCAGAATAAATGGTTGACTACGTTTTTTACGTAGGACGTTTTGCCCTTTTGGTCCCTAGTAGGGGGGCACCAACAACATAAATACTATCGGTTCGAATACGGTTGAAAATAGTGTAAATAATAAATATAAATTGTACCTACATAGTTGATAGTTTAGTATAAGATATATAAATACTCTATGATATTTTAATGTTTAAATAAATAAACCCCAGTCACTTTATATGCCCGTTGCAGTATTTAACGACATAAATTACCTCTTTTACAGTTTTTGAAATGTATTTACACCATTTTCATGCACTTTATTTTCACTTACAGTTACGACTAATTCTACGTTGTACTTAGCTAAAACTATTAATACTCTTAATTGTATAAAGCTTTTCCGATATATTTGACCTTTCAGTACTCATCGAATCAATAACTGAGCAATTTTCTATGCAATTCTGCAAAATAAAAGTGGTAAAATAAAGCAGTCGCCTTCCATTTTCGACCTGGTTCGATTGCCCAAAAATAAATATATACATACCCTTATGGGTTACTTCTTAAAGAGGATTCTCATTTCTCCCACGTTTTCTCCTCTATAATCGCGAATACTGCATATAATAAGCTCATGGTACTACTAGTTACCAATAGAAGATATGGCCACGCTTATCTCCAATGAAGTCATTCCGTGGATTCTCTTTTCCCCCACTTTTACACCCCTATAATCGCGAATACCGGAAATAATAAGCTCATGATGCTAAGATAAATAGAAGATATGGCCAAGCTTGTCCCCAATGTCAGTCCGTGACAAAACGTTAGGGACAACCACAAAATGCATGGTTTCAAACGAGAGTCTCATATTTTCTACTGGCTTGCAATTTGGGTAGCGACAATTTTGGTTTTTCTGTACCTAGTACATAATTAATTTATGATGTTTGAGGGTTCTGCAATATAATGCCATACATCATCATGAGGGAAGAATGGAACAAGATCTAGTAAAATATAAACTTTATTTGCGAGAATATGTCGATATTTATGTTCATAAGCTTTTTGTCAAATGCTGTGTTTGTTTTATAAATTTACTAGCTGTTGTACCCGGCACTTCCCGGCCAAACACTGGTATATTGTTGTACGAAATCTTAAAGCCATAAAAAATCTTGAGTATGGAACCCTTCTACATCAGAGTCGAGTAGAGAAACAGCATAAGAATTTCTCCTACTTTCTCTCACAAAGCAGTCCAGTGAAGTACTACATACAAATATAGCGAAAAATCCACGAAAATGCAGCCACTGACCTCAGAAATAATTCTTTGGGTATTTCAGGTATGGAACCCTCCACCTAGGAGGCCCAGTCACACTTACAGCCACTACCAGGTCATTCTAATAACATTCTATACATACATGAAAAGACCATCAAAATACAGCCACAATATTTTATTAACGCTGTTTTTAATGTAACTTTACCTTGTAAATCGTTTTTGCGATAACTATTTTTAATGTCATCTGTTTTTACCATTTCGTCCATGTTTGCGGAGAATCCTGTATAACTTGATGGCGGGTATCTTATTAAATCGCTTCATATATTTATAGACTTTTTTTTTAAATTGAAATAATTTATTTGCCGTCGCACACGATAATGTTATCAAAAGTTGCATATTCAATATATTCCTCATTAGCATCGCTTAAGTGATTACTTCCAAAAAATTATCCATATTTACCAAAATATTAACAGTGTATTTTTTTATAGTTAAGATTTATGTATATTTGAGTAGATTATTACAACTATAGTCTTTAAACAGTTTCTATTTAGAACTATTATGGTGACACACTTTTGTTATTAAAAACTAAAACAACACTTTGTACATATCGTCAACTGTCATAAGTAACCATGGATCACGAAAATTGTAGTTCACCACACTGATGTCCTAACATCCACCATGAACACAATTTACCAATTACATGAGTTACAATATACCCATTTCCTTAGCACAGAAATTAAACCCGTCTCTAAACAGCGGCTTTATCAATGAATCGGCTACCATCTCTCAAATCGGAATTTGCTTGACCACGATGTCACCATTCTCAATTTCTCTCGTGAGAAATGATGGCGAATATCGATATTTTTTGTTCTCTGCCGATAACCGCTAGTCATTGCGAGGTCGATCGCTGCTTTGTTGTCGCAGTAGAATGTTGTTGGACTGGCAACAATGTTTTTGTCCAATTCTTTTGCCAGTGCTCGTAACCAAATCACTTCTTGAGTTGTCGCGGATAGCGCCATGTACTCGGCCTCTGTGGACGAAAGTGCGATTGTCTTTTGCCTCTTGTTTGCCCATGAAATTGCTCCTCCTTGGAACAGGATCACGCTTCCTGTCACTGAATGCCTGTCGAAGACTTGACTCGCCCAATCTGAGTCACTGTAACAATCAAGACCATTAATTTTTTTCTTGAATGTTAATTTCAGTTCAGTTGTCCCTTTCAAATAACGGAATATACGTTTGATAGCATTCCAATGACCTCTGCCTGATTCTGGTTGAATCGACTGGCGTTGTTCGTCGCGAAGGCGATATCTGGAAGTGTACATTGACTTAAGAAGAGGAGACTCCTTACGGCTTCTTTATATGGAACGTTTCTCATCTCTTCGATTTCGTCTTTGTCTTTTGGTCACAGGTCTTCGTTCAATTTGGAGTTCGGATCAGATGGCGTCTGACTGGATTACAATTGCTCATGTTGAATTTCGCCAAAATCTCTCGAATATAGGTCGTCTCTGATGGTAAACAAGGACTCGTCTGTTCTTGTAATTCGCATACTAAGTAAAGGAGCTGCTTTTCCCAAATCTTTCATCTTGAACTCTTCTCTCAAATTTTTCTTAGTATTCTCCAAAATATTGACGTCGTTGTTCAAAATTAATAAATCGTCGATGTAGACTGCAATTATTAAAACTTCCTTCTCGTTGATTTTGGTGTAAATACATTGATCGGATTGAGATTGCTCCAAGTTCATATTTTTGAAAAATTTGTGTAGTCGCTTGTTCCAAGCATGTCCGCTTTGTTAGAGTCCATACATCGCTTTCTTTAATTTATATACTTTGTCGTCATTTTCATCACGTTGCAAATATTCTGGCTGTTGTATATAAATTTCCTCTTCAAGCTTTCCTTGCAAATAAGCCGTTGTCACATCTATCTGATTTATTATTAAATCATATTTTACTGTCAAAGCTAGTAAAAATCGTATTGACGTATATTGAACCCGCGGTGAGAACGTTTCGGTATAGTCGATGCCTTTGACTTGTGCACAACCTTTTACTACAAGCCTGGCCTTGTGTCTTTCGATCTTTCCATCAGTGTCTCTTTTAGTTTTGAAAACCCATTTT
The DNA here is from genome assembly GCA_958507055.1 of Crioceris asparagi. Classification (NCBI taxonomy): domain Eukaryota; kingdom Metazoa; phylum Arthropoda; class Insecta; order Coleoptera; family Chrysomelidae; genus Crioceris; species Crioceris asparagi. The sequence continues at coordinate 51,697,953 of OY293827.1, forward strand.
ATCGTTAACACTTTCTTATTCGTTTGACTGTCAGCAAGTTCCCATGTGCCATTTTCCAGTAAAGATGGCTTTCTTCCATTTTACACTTTCTGAACTGTTCATCGTAACGTTTTGGCTTTGCTGTTCGAGACAATCTTCTCAATTCTTGATTTGGAACTGAATCATCGCTTTCATACTCTGTTAAAAGATCACTCTCTGTTTCTGAATCGAATCGAATTCTGGCTCAAACATGACTTTGCATTCTGCTCCGACCATTTTTGGCGAAGAATCTGGTCTGTAGAATTCATTCTCGAAAAATACATCTCTCAACTGTAGCCTGTAGCCAGCGGAAAGGTAAATTTCTCTAAATTCATTGAATTGAAATTTGAACATCCATAGATTTTTTTTATATTTTTTTCTTTATTTTTTTTCTGTGCATTTTATGAAAAATTACTTCAAACAAATGTTGTAGGTAGTAGGTACTCATTATATCTATAACTCAAAATTATTTTTGATGATATTTTCACTACGACCCTTTTTGGATAATTTTTTATATGTTTGAACGGCCGCCATTTTGAAACTACTTACCCGATAATGCCCAATAACGAACTCGGCCGAGATATTTTTTAATAGATTGATTTATGTAGCAAATTTGAACTTGATACTCTGTCGTGTTAACAAATTTCGTAATATCCTATATATATATACAAGGTGTGTGAATTGAAACTTCCCACCCCGATTATCTCGTAACGAGATAGATTTTGTAAATGTCTTATTGAGTGACACCTCATTTGAAAGCTGTTATGATTCTGATTACAACACACGATCTTTATGATATTCTCGTTGGGCTACGGCCATCAAATCATCAATTCAAAAATAAGACAGGATATCAATAAATGCCCTCTACTTCCAAACAGTACTAAAACCTTTCCTTTTCTTCTGAACGAACATTTTGAAACATCGGGGTGGTATTTGTAAACTTTTTTTAATAAAAATATGTCGTTAAGAATTTTTGTTTCTCAACAGACTCCATACTTAATCAACGCACTGTGTTTTCCTGCTTTTCTTGTTTCAAAACCAGTAAACATCCCGTAAAATAATCACAACGTTGATTGTTGAATCTTGGTTCGTGAAAATGGTTCATACAATCGCTGAAAAAGTGGAAATAATTAGTTTATTTTAGATAGCCCGACTTTTTAATGATCGTCATCCTGATAAAAATGCTTCGCATCGGTACGTCTTGGATTTATTGCATAAATTTTCCGAAACTGGATCGGTTGCAAGCAGAAAACATTAGCAATGAAAATCCCAGAATAAATATTAATTATATCGGTCCTGGTACTTGTAAAGTTGGTGTCAAAAGTAGGGATGCGCCGAAGCACCTTTTTTTCGATCCGGCCGAATACCGAATCGTTTCTAATTTTGCACAAATATTAATATTTATGTTTATAAACAAATAAAAAAACACCATCATTGCATAGAAAACATATTCATTCAAATTAACAGGAACACAAATAAAAAACTAAATAATCTGCTGAATATTGCACCAAAACACTTAAAATGATAAGCTAACAAAAACAAAACCAATTTCTACTTCTAAATAATAATTAATAGTAGGTATATAATATATAAACTTTCCCGTTGGAATTGTTTATATTCTTCTACATGTTTTCTTTTTAAATGATTGATCATAGATGTTGTGGAGGCATTTTTACCAAGACTACCTCGAGAAATCTCACATTTACACTTTGCATATCTATTATTATCTTCAAATAATCAATAATATTTCCAAATATCACTCGACTTTTTATTCATTTCCACGTCGAAACCGCTTAAAATGCTACGCGGTCGCGCTTAAAACGTGAAATAAAAATAATAATATAACCGCAAAAACACAAAAAAGCTCTGACAAGAAAATTTTATCGCATCGCTTCGGCCGAATCAAACTTCTGCTTCGGCCAAAACCGAATAGTAAAAAAATTGGCAGAATACCGAGGCCGAAGCAATGCTTCGGCGCCTCCCTAGTCAAAAGTTTTCAATCTAACTGCAACTGCACAACTTTAAAAGTACCGACACCAATATAATTAATATTATTTTGTACTTTTCAGTACACCAACTGATAACGTCGGCCAATATTTGTGAAAAATATTTATTTACAATAATTAGAACCGACATTTATTTATTGGTGAAATGAAAAATACAAAATAATATTGATTCTATTGGTAATGGTAATTTTGAAGTTGTGCACTCATAGGTAAATAGATGACTTCTGGCACCCCATTTAGGGGAAGGACTTGTTGGATTTCTACTTTTTTTTCAATGAGACCATCTCTCAACAGTCCTCTTTCAAATGAAATAAATATTTTGTACAAAAATAGGGCTGACTTTATTAGTTGTAGTTGGTGCACTAAAAATACGAAATAATAGTAATTCTACTGGTGCTGGTACTTTCGAAGGTGGTGCCAAAATTTATCTATCTACCTATCACTACACAACTTCAAAATCACCACAACCATTTTTACTTTCCTACGCTAGCTGTAAAAGGAAAGTATTGTAATCGTGTGAAATTTTCGGTATCTAGATTTTTACAGATGTTGAAGTTTCAGAGTTTTCTAAGTCTAATAAACATATTTTCAGCCATTGGTCTGTCTGTCTGTCTGTGACACCCTTATCTCGGGAACGGATCGGTGTATTTTGTTGCTTTCTTTTTTATTTTGTTTGGTACCAATACCACTCGCCGGTGGCATTAAATGAGAATCCTTTATACACTGGGTAATGAGTGCTGAGCTATAGCCAAAAAGCGTGCTCAAGACTGTGGCACGAAAACGGCTCTAATGATTTTGATTAAACTTCCTAAAGTATTCTTCTGAGAGCACTTTACCACCCACATAAAGCGCCATCTCTGAGAAATAGCACAAAAAAAGTTATGCTTGAATAAAATTCCATATTTTCCACATGTTCTACATATGTCTTATTCTGGCTAAGGGGTTCATCTTGCAAAAAAATGTAATATAACCATTGTTGTTTTGATCGGATGATTTTTTATTCACTGGAATTTGCCTGCGAGCGGTAGGAAAGTCGTGTGAGTGGACACACAAGTTTTTTTGGGGGCAACTACGGATAATGTCGGTCCTATTTCTTTATAAAAGTATTCATTTTTAAATCAAATTATTTTTCATTAAAAATACCGAATGACTTGAGACGCTACATGTTACTGTGGGAAAATAATGTACCTAACGGTATTGAATGTGTGAAATTAGCACACATCGAAATGGAAATAGATTTATTCTGTTTCTAATGAGTCATTATTAGTTTCACCACAGTAATAATTTGTCGAGAGGGAATACCTTACATACCCAACCAGTATCATTCTTAATGAGACAGAGTGGTTATTGATAACAAGTTTCCATTGATTTACTATGCCGATTTTTAAAGAATTCATTTTATAAGAATATATTCTGATCGCATACAGTATAGAATTTTATAAAAAAATATTTTTTACAAAAAATTTGGATCGACGTTATTACTTGGTGCACTGAATGATGCAATAGTTATTTTTGTATTAACTGCGTTAAATGAATTCTCCCGAATGTGCCATGAACACACGAATTCTATAAACGAAATACAAACAACATTTTTTGTACTACTGTCAAAAAATCTTGACATTTCTGCATCTCTATTGATCTCTCTATTGGTGGCTGGAAATCTGCCTTCGTAGCAGAAGCATATATAGAAGATAGTTTGAATAACAAAATTGAGATTTCTATACCGGAGTTGGTAAATTGTAGGCAGTGACGTCAACAGCGCAAAAAACGAAAACATTGTTGCCGGGTTGTGATGCTAGTTATTTGATCATTTACAATTTTAACAAAAAATATACATAATACAACATTTAGTTAAGAGTATAAAATTTATATTTGCTGGAGGCGTCCTTCTGCTAATAATATGTATTCAGTAACATCAATATTTATTTATTAAATAATAACAGAATTCCTGATTGTAAGAGTCACATAACAACGATGCGTTTCATTGTCACTTAGAAAAGAAAAATATTTTTTACAAAAAATTGGACCGACGTTATTAGTTGATGCACTGAAAAATATAAAATAATATTACTTCTATTGGTGATAGTACTTTTGAAGTTGTGCAGTTGCAGTTAGATTGATAACTTTTGGCACCAACTTCACAAGTACCATCACCAATAGAAGTAATATTATTTTATACTTTTCAGTGCATCAACTAATAACGTCGGTCCATTTTTTTAAAAAAAATATTTATTTCACACTTTTGAGTGTAACATTAGTCCCGAAAATCGTTGAACGTTCACTGTACCATATCAATGAAGATAGTACTAGTCCTATTACCCACGTATATTCCTTGCTTGTAGTTGTTATTATTGAGATCTCAGAACATCGCTGCGGAAATACGCTTGAATATTTTAGTTGTTACCATGTTAACACCGATTTAACTCGAAAACCGTAACTCTAAGGAAAAAATGTTCATTATAAATGTTGCTACAAATAATTATATCTTTCATGTAGTATCGAAAAATTTTCAATTTTCGAAAGAAATTGTCCTCTCTACATAGCAAAAATACATATTTAACATGCGTCTATCTCGAAAACCGTAACACTTTTGAAAAAATGTTCAATTTAAACGTTTCCGGATCTTGTCCTATCTTTAATTATATCAACTCAGATTTTCGATTTTCGAGAAAATTCGCCACCTCCACCCCTTCGGGGGCGGTTTTCGGAGGGAAGGAGATTTCGGATTTGCGTTTTTATGAATATGGGACCATTTCTCAAAATCGAAGCTCGTTTACTATATAAAAGGCGCGCACGAACCAAAAAAAGCAGACAGTCGAATTGTATACCTCCTCCGTTCGGGGTTCGTCGGTCAATAATAGATGAAAGTTGTCGAAAGAGACATAGCACCACAGCTCAGCCGAAAATTCAGTAGCGTATCATTCACGTTATAGTAAGCGGGCTACTTTTTGATGAAATGGGTTGAAGTATGGACCGTATACCTGTTGAAGTGTTGAAAATATTTATATATTATAAGGAATGTTAACATATTTACTGTTTCAGGGCATTATCAATAGGATTTTTGATAAAATAATAAAATACAAGTCTTGTGTGGCAACCTAACGAAAATTTCGTAAAACAGCGGCGTTTACTTTGACTAGGTACTCTTGTCTTCCATATTTCTCACAAACTCATAACACAACTGAAAACTACAGGAATTCACCGCTTCGATATCCGAAAGAAATAAATTGCTAGATAAATACTTGAAAATTATAAATATATAAAAGATGACGAATTTATTTACATAATATTCATATATATGGAAATAAATAGTATATATGCACTTATATATGTATATCATTTTTTAATAAAAATATGTTGTTAACAGACTTAAAATATGGTATGCATTTTGTTCGGATATAGATATATGAAAAAATGACAATACAACCACATTTACTTACACTCACGTGCAATCTGGCAGGCATTAGCTTAAGTATGGGTTCAAACGGATGGAGAAAAATGATGTTTCTGTGTGTTATAAATGTGTTTTTGAATTAATTAATTAACAACTTTTTTCTATTCACTGAACCTGTATCTGCCTTAATATATTTAATTTTAATGTAGGTATGAACACTTTCAACTCTAAATATGCCGTTACCATGACATTTATAAATAACTAATGACATCTCTCATTGATGGTTATGAAATCTTTCCTGTTTGTGGTTAAATTAATCTAAATTCACGAATGTAAAATGATTAATTATTTAAGAGGAATCCTATACGACGGTGGTCAAATTATAAAGGGTTTGAAATGATATCGTGTGAGTATGGGTTAAGTTTCTTGCTAGCTGTCAGATATACCGCTAAGTTGCTCCGCTAGCAGGTGTCTGTTGTAGACAGGGTCAATGCCATTTCAGATCATTGAAGTAAACGACATGTCATCTCACTCTCAAAGGCTTACTCAGATACATATTTTTTCAATAAACAGCCTTGCTTCATCCTCATATAAAGTTTTCCGTACGCCACTGGAAGTCCTAGATGATCACTGAAACGTCATCACCATTTCCAAGAATTTAGTGCCTACAATTTACGAACTGGGGTATAACAATATATTGAATTGTCCATCTTCTTCCAAACAAATTAAAATATCTGATAAAATTGTGGAATCAACCCTTCAAGAAATATCTGACGTTTCTGATCAGCAGCAACTTGGAACATGGAAATTTATGTAGGAAATAATTTTTCAAACTTTACTATCGATTATTATTCCAATAAATGAAATTGTTTTTATGATGAATAATCAATTAATAATTGATTCTGTTAAAAATAAATCCTTTAAAAAGTAATATTTCATGTTTATTTTGTGGAAAAAGACGGTGAAAAAAAGTAAAAATTTACGCATCAATAGAGATGCAGAAATGTCAAGTTTTTTTTTCAGTTGCACAAAAAATAATATTAAGTATTGTTTATTTTTAGAATTAATATTATTTTGTATTTTTCAGTGCACCAACTAATTATCAATTTTTTGACCGACGAACCCCGAACGGAGGAGGTATACAATTCGATTGTCTGCTTTATCTTTTTATTTTTTTGGTTCGTGCGCGCCTTTTATATAGTAAACGAGCTCCGATTTTGATGATTTTGGATTCATTTGGAAGAAGGGGATTGAGAAATGGTCCCATATTCATAAAAACGCAAATCCGAAATCTCCTTCCCTCCGAAAACCGCCCCCGAAGGGGTGGAGGTGGCGAATTTTCTCGAAAATCGAAAATCTGAGTTGATATAATTAAAGATAGGACAAGATCCGGAAACGTTTAAATTGAACATTTTTTCAAAAGTGTTACGGTTTTCGAGGTAGACACATGTTAAATATGTATTTTTGCTATGTAGAGAGGACAATTTCTTTCGAAAATTGAAAATTTTTCGATACTACATGAAAGATATAATTATTTGTAGCAACATTTATAATGAACATTTTTTCCTTAGAGTTACGGTTTTCGAGTTAAATCGGTGTTAACATGGTAACAACTAAAATATTCAAGCGTATTTCCGCAGCGATGTTCTGAGATCTCAATAATAACTACAAGCAAGGAATATACGTGGGTAATAGGACTAATACATCTTCATTGATATGGTATAGTGAACGTTCAACGATTTTCGGGACTAATGTTACACTCAAAAGTGTGAAATAAATATTTTTTACAAAAAATTGGACCGACGTTATTAGTTGATGCACTGAAAAGTATAAAATAATATTACTTCTATTGGTGATGGTACTTGTGAAGTTGGTGCCAAAAGTTATCAATCTAACTGCAACTGCACAACTTCAAAAGTACTAGCACCAATAGAAGTAATATTATTTTATACTTTTCAGTGCATCAACTAATAACGTCGGTCCAATTTTTGGTAAAAAATATTTTTGTAAAAAAATATTTATTTCACACTTTTGAGTGTCACATTAGTCATCAAAATTATTCAACGTTCAACAAAGAAGATCACACGTTTCTTATTCCAAGATTTCAAAATATCGCGGAAATACACATATTTCAAACTTTACCTCTGCTATAACTCGGTAACCATTTTTTAATGTCCAATTTAAATGTTGCTACACATAATCTCTTATTTAATTTGGCGACATCAAATTTTCAATTTTCTAAAAAAAATTTCCCCAGCACGTAGCGGAAACAAATATTTCATATTTTAGCACTGCTGTACCTCGAAAAACTATGTTTCTTTGTCCAATTTAAACGTTACCGGATATCGCCTTTTCTTTAATTTTGTCGTCTCAAATTTTAGATTTTAGAAAAAAAATTACCCCCTTTGGAAGAAGTTTTTGGGTCGAAGGACATGTGAAATGTAGTTTTTTTTTCAATGGGACCAATTCCCAATTGTTCTCTTTCAAATGTAAGAAGAATCATGAAAATCGGAGCACGTTTGGTTCATCGATCAAAAATAGGGCATTTCAAGTTACCAAAATTATCTCAATGCTACTTTATTAACATATAGAAAATCGCAGCAGTAGATTTAAAATCAGAACAAAAATTAACTATAAGGGCGTTCAGATATACCCATATTAGGAATTTGTCCTAGAAATTTCGTACTGACGTTCAAAGTCCGCAGTTCCAGTAGGATTTATTAACTTCCCCCAGTAGGAAGTTATTGTAATGGGTCCGATTTTCTGAAATTGTAATTTTGACAAATCTCGACGTTTTAAGGTACCTACCCATTCATGTAATAATGGTTTATAGGACAATGTATATTTGTCCAATTTTGTGTGTACGTATGTACGGTGTATGTAATGATTTTTGACCGACTTCCAAGAAAGGAGGAGGTATACAAAATGTTTTTATGATTTTTGATTCATTTGAAAGAGAGTTGAAAAATTGTCCCATATTAAGAAAAAGTCAAATTACAGCAGTGGTAAAGTCTTGTAGTATACGTATGTGTATTTCCGCCGCGATGTCTTGAGATCTCTGAATAATAAGTATAAGCAAAGAATATACATGGGTAATAGGATTAGTACTATCTCTAATGTTACATTCCAAAGTGTGAAATATTTTTTTTTACAAAAAAATGGACCGATTTTATTAGTTGGTGCACTGAAAAATACAAAATAATATTAATTCTATTGGTGCTAGTACTTTTAAAGTTTGAAGTGTTGCACAATTGCACATCTTCAAAATTCAAAAGTACCAGCACCAATAGAATTAACTAATAGAACTAATTTTCGGTATCGAGATTTTTACAAATGTTGACGTTTCAGAGTTTTCTAAGTCTAATAAACATATTTTCAGCCATTGGTCTGTCTGCCTGTCTGTATCTCGGGAACGGATCGGTGAATTTTTTCCTTTTTTTTTATTCTGTTTGGTACCTATATCACTCGCCGGTGGCACTGAATGAGAATCCTGTATACACTGGGTGTTGAGCTATAGCCAAAAAACGTGATTTGCTCAAGACTGTAGCGCGAAAACGGCTCTAAGGATTTTGATGAAACTTGCCGCAAGTATTCAAGCAAAGCTCAAAAAAGCTATGCTTGAGTAAAATTCCATATTTCCCACATGTTTCTTCAGATTCTGGCTAAACGTTTCATCTTGCAAAAAAATGTAACATGACCATTGTTGTTTGTCTTGACACGGTGAAAAAAATGAGTGGTAGCACGATTTGTCCAGAGGATTTTTACTTTACTACCTCTATTATCGTCGCTATGTAAGAAAAGAATAGTGTAATATATAATATAATTGTAATAATGTAAAATTTTTCATTCACTGGAATTTGCCTGCGAGCGGTAGGAAAGTCGTGTGAGTGGACACATCAGATGTTTTCTTCTTCAATCGAAACCCTATTTTTTGCAATGACTATCAAAATTATTAAATTATCCTCTTATTGATTTATGCAATATCTCATTGCATATTACATCACTTCATATTACATAAAAAATATAATAATAATAATATCACTGGGAAAAAATAATAGGTTGTGTTGGTGAACCTTGTTTTTGGATCGCGTAAACATAACCCTCTAGACAGATTGCAGCTATGTACTAGCATTGTTATAGCCATATATGTATTTAAATATCTATGGTCTTAGAGCACAAACACTGAAATAAGCAATAGGTTGGCAAAAAAGATCTATATTGTGGCTTAAAGTTCCTAGTAATAGTTAATAAAAATAGATTAAATTATTTCAACATGTTTTTGTTTCTATCAAATCTCTTTTAGAATTGATTTAAAAAAATACTTTTTTTCACAGGAACTCTCCTTCCCATCGCTTCATGATAATACTGCTGGCGGTGCAGGATTTGGCAATGGGGCGACTAACTTCAGGTTCACCATGTCCTCCACAGCAGATATGGAAGGTCAAGGAGGTAGCTTCGAATGCATCAAACAACAACCAAGGGGACCGCTTGAAGGTCTTGGAAGTATACCTAGGAAAATTAGAGTACATGCTAATGATGACTCATTTGGAGCTACTAAACATCGAATGGCCGAGGCTGAAGACAAATACAAGAACAAATGGTAAGTGTTGTTAGAAATGCTATCGGTTCATTTTTGTGGGTAGATAAAGATGTCGTTACTTTAATACAACCTGCCATCCTGTTGTTTATGTAAATCTCTCAGGGATTTACCGGTACTTTTCTATTTACTAATAATCCTTGCAAAGCATTAACAGAACAGTTGTGCTGTAGTTTCTTCTTTAAAACACACAAATTTAACACAAGACACCAAACAAAGTTGGCATATTCAGAAGTAAACCTAGAGGGAGAGATTAACCTGTAGATGACAAATTTGTTGGCTAAACAATTGTCAGGTGATAGTAATAAAAGTGTTGGTAAGTTTGGGCTAATTCTGTCTTTGATGTTTTCTATCTACTCCTACGATTCCAGATCTCAAACATTATTTGAAGAATATTGTTTTTTTACAGCACAAGAGAAATCAAGCCAAATCAAACTGACATAGGTCGTAAGGTTAAAGTTAAACAAAGTAGTCGTCCTTTGAACTACAATAATATACGTAAAGATGTGCCACCGACTGTACCATCCATGCGAGATGCCCTCCTAAAAAACTCAACGCCATATCCATCGAGTCAACCGCCCATCAAGTCCCATCAGCCCCAGCCACTTATGCATTCGTCAGCAACAAATAATGGAGTCAACCATCATCTGTCCAATGGTCTCGGTAGCAATCATGTCAGTAGTTCGAGGCCACAGCCGAGCAAGAAACCGTCCCAGTCGGACATAGCCAAAAGACCACTCAAGTAAGTCCATAGATATTTTTTTAAGTTTAACCAATTCTCATATTTCATTTCTTTCTGTAGGGAACGTTTGATTCACCTCTTAGCCATAAAGCCGTTCAAAAAGTTGGAATTACACGAGAGGTTGAACAAAGGTTTGTATTTCAATGCCAATGATTGCTTCATGAAAATTACTGTTATTTCATGGTTTTAGAAGGGTTGCGGGAGAAAAGCAGTTTTACTACTGTGTTGAGGCAAGTGGCTACTTACAAGGATAATTGTTATCATTTGAATAGTTCATTGTGGAATGAAGTGAATGAGGAATGGCCCTTTTATACGGAATCAGAAAAGCAAATATTGAAAAGGTATGATGACTTTACCATTATCAGTCGAAACATATATTATTCTATCGAAATTATTAGGCGGAAACCCCAAAACCTCACCCCACCAGGTGGTAGTAGCGATGGAGGAAGTTCCGGAAGTGGTCAGTCTCCCACAAGTACACATCCTGGTAGTCCTCCTCCTCCTGTGTCTTCAACGCAAGGCAACAAGCGACCTGGTATCCGTGAAAATCCAGACGGTAATTCATACTAAAGAAAACAGTCCGAAATCACTCTTTATTATTTTCTATCAATTGGTTCCAGGTTTCCCATACAAGAAGCAAAGGATAGCTCACTCAAATAGGCCAACAACTTCTTCGAATTCACAACCGCCACCAATTTCAACTACACAGCAAAATCACAGTGCTGTCGATCAACCATACAAGCTACCTGCTGAGACAAATAGTTTAAGAAGGCCTGTGACAGATTCTAGAGATGCTAGCAATATGAATCCTAGGTTAGTGAGTATTCTTTTATTATTATTTTTTTACCAAATACAATACATACACTAAAAGTGCAGATACATATTGCACCCACTATGATAGTCCAGCTATCAGAGCTTGGGTAGGTAGAAGTGACAGTCTCAGTACACTCACTATTTCTATAAACTATGTAAAGTAACAAATCTATTGTAAAAATAATATAATATAAAAATAATATATAATAAAGCCGAGCGAGAAAAAATACATAATAAATCAGTCCTAAGACGTCAGGAAAAATAAAAAATGTTCCACAATTTATCCTTAAACTACATGAATATTAGGGAATGGTAGAAAAGACGACGCATTCTATTCACTCTCAATACATACATCACAATGCGATATAAGATAACATAAATAAAAATAGCCCAGAGGAAAATATAAATAATAAATTTGTACTAAAATATTAGCAGATAAAAAAAATTCAAACTTATCGCTAATATCTCATAAATGTTCATTGTTTCTACAATTTTTTGACCGACTTCAAAAAAAGAGAAGGTATACAATTCGGTTGTAAGATTCCTTTTTTATTTTTTATGGCTGTTCGCTCGTTTTGCATAGAAAACGTACTCCGATTTAGACGATTTTTTTTTTCATTTGAAAGAGGAGAGTTGAGAAATGGTCCCATATTGAGAAAAATCAAATCCAAAATCTCCTTCCCTCAAAAAACCGCCCCCAAAGGGGGTGGAGGGGGCAATTTTTCTCGATAATTGAAAATCCGAGACGACAGAATTAACGAAAATTCCATATTAGGAAATGTTTAAATTGGACATTTTTAAAAATAATCATACGTTTCCGCGCTACAGTCTGAAATATGTGTTTCAGCTATGTGGAAGGGGCAAATTTTTCCGAAAATCGAAAATTCGAGATTTGAAAATTAGAAAGGGGACCATATCCAGAAACATTTAAATTGAACATTTTTTTGAAAGAGTTACGGTTTCCGAGTTTCGCAATGGTAAAGTCTGAAATATGTGAAATGCGTATTTCCGCTAGTACAAGCTAAACCTACCTATAACTTTTAGGGTATTAGTGAACGTTCAACAATTTTCATGACTAATGTTACACTCAAAAATGTGAAATAAATATTTTTTACAAAAAATTGGACCGACTTTATCAGTTGTTGCACTAAAAAATACAAAATAATATTAATTCTATTGGTGCTGGTTCTTTTGGAGTTGGTGCCTACAACAAAAAACTACAACGGCACAACTTCAAAATTACCAGCACCAATAGAATTAATATTATTTTGTATTTTTCAGTACAACAACGGATAAAGTCGGTCCAATTTTTTGTAAAAAATATCTATTATATTTCATTTTGCGAGAAAGAGAAAAAAAGGTTATTTAGTTAGTATTAATTTAATATCTGCAGTAGCAATACAAGTTATTGTAACCCTTTTAATGGTTGACTTGCTTTCTGTAATTTCTTTCATATTAGTATCTGGAAGAGAATTGAAAGCCTTTATTGCAATATATTTATTGCTTCTTTTGAAAATGGTTCTATTTCCCTTCGGAATAGAGAGTAAATTGTTTCTAGTGTTTTTTTGATTACTTCTAAATAAGTCTCTAAATTTGCTGTATTCCAGTAACAGAGAATTGAGAACGAATGTCTCTATTATACCTAGAGATGTAAAGGTTGGCCCTTTTAGTCTTTTATGAATCTTTTTCAAGGATTCACATAAGCCCCACCCCAAGCGATTATACCATAAGTGCTGATGCTATGTACAAATGCATAATAAATACATTGCAAGGTTTCTTTTGTCAGATGTTTCAGTTTAAAGAAAAATATGAATAATAGGAAGCAATTTATGATCTGTTTTGCAATAAAAATTATCTATACAGGAGCCTCCTGAAACATATTAGGTCTGGGTATTCCCTGAAATTGTGGAACGTTTCCTGAATTTAACATAGTTGTTAGAAAATTTTCATTTCTTTCAGTGGGGTTAAATAAATTTATGTTGAAGTCCCCTGCAATGATATGATGTTTATTTGTTTTATTCATATGTATAAAAGCTGCAATATCATATGTTAACTGTAATTTGCTGGTTTCACTACACCTGTAAACACCAGTTATATTAACCTTTTGATCATTGATATTTACTGTGACATTCAAAAATATTGAAGACCCTATTGTGACTATTTTATTAATAGCCCTTAAATTAGATTTAACATAAATGACAACACCATCTGATCTGCTCAGCTCGCTATTATTATAAAAGATATCATATCCTTCAAAATTTTATAATTGAGGTAGCTGCATCTGCCATGTTTCAGAGCAAATAATAATATTAGGTTTATTCTTCAAGATTTCAAGATATGTCTCCATTATTGATGCATTGTTCTTCAAACTTCTAATGTTAAGCAAAAGAATAACAAATTCTTCATCTTTCAATGCATTAATTAAGTCTATTGTTCTAATAAATCTTTGTTCAGTCTCAAGAAAAAACTAGTTTATTGTTAGGTATAATATTACCCTGCTCACCAAGTACAGTATCTTCGTCATCCGTGATGAACTCTTCATCCAGACTAGGAGCTAGTGTCAGGGTGACACTTCAAGTAAACATCTGCTGGGCTTCTATCAGTTAACATGGTTTCCGAGGGGACCCCAAGGGGTCCGACATAACGGCAAGCCTGGGAAGTTTATAATTTATATTAACTCTAGTATGCACGCCAATGGAGTCCTTTATTTATTTTGAAGACCAGATGATTGCTTCAAATCAAGCAAAAAAACTGTAACATTTACAATTGGCACTAATTTTCCACACTTGTAGTCTATACATTGACCTAGTCAATATCAAAATATATTTAGAAAACAATATCACCAGCAAAAACAAGGCATCTCTTCAGCAATGCTAAGGTATAAATTTAATTTTAATTAAACAAAACTTTCCCACTTAATATCACTGAATACTAGGAGATCAACAATTCACACACATACTTCGAATTGAAAAATTTATTAATTACGATTACATTCTATATTTTATTAACATTTGGATTACCATTACTGTTATAAAATTCTAGACCGAATACTGAGTACATTATTGAATACTAGAACACATACTAAGAACCAATTCTCCTGTAATGTCCCGAGACCAACAATCATTTGCAAAACCAAAACTTGATTTTTGTTTTAATTGTGCAGAAGCAGGGAATCTCCAACTAGCGGCTACTTCCCAGTGTCAAATGGGGTGCATCCCTATTCCTCATCCAATGGTCACATCACGTCTTTGTCCTCGTCAACCTCGCTCAGTGATAAACGAAGCCGCCTTAGTGAAGACGATGATGATGATGACGATGAAGATGTATCTCCAACAACAATCACTAAAAAGCGTTCTTGTGATAGCTTGAACTTTGGTACTTCGCAACGTGAGAAAACACCTTTTCTTAACGGAACTGGCGGCGGCTGCTTCCCATTATCACCCGTGAATAACATTAACAAATCGACAAAAGACCACCCATCGACAACTGATAGATACAGTAATAATGGTGGTACTGCGGTTATTAATAGTAATTGTAGGACCAGGCAGCAAGATGATAGAGATAGAAGTTCGGATGAGAAGTACAATAAAGAGAGGATTGCAAGGGTCAGCCCGGATAGTCAAACTGATTCAATATCTAATGTTGACCTGGAGCTTAAAATGGAGGATGAATTTCCAGACTATAATAAGTAAGTTGAATAGAATTATATATATAATATTATTTATGAATAACTATTATGTAATTTTCAAAAAAATAGAGATTTCATGGTCGATTTTAAAAAGGCTGTTACAAAATTTATTTACACCTCAAAGCATATACGAGAAATCCAACTTTGCATTGAGTATGTCCTTAAAGTAACGTGAATTCCGTTCAACCTCTTGTGATGAAAGGTAAAGTTACTTTTACTATTAGGACTCGTTACCTCTTATGAGTCCTACTGAATATAACATTATCTAAATATATAAAACCAAGTAGTGTTAGTTACACCATTTATAACTAAAGATTGGCTGGACCGATTTTAAATATCTGTTTTTTTATTCAATTTTGATTAAAATATCAGAAAATTACCTGAAAAAGTATACAGGTTATTAATTTTTATATAAATTATAAGATTGGACATCCGCCTTGCCGATATGTCAAAAAGTATTCTGCACCAATACCAAATCGGTTCACGAGTTTCATCTGATCTTCAAAAGGTAGCCCTAGCAAAAACACTATATAATATATATGATGATATATATATATATATACATATATATATATATATATATATATATATATATATATATATATATATATATATGATGAATTAAGCTTTTTTAAATCTTGATACATCACTCATTGACTCTTGGGCAGTACAAAGTTCGCCGGATCAACTAGTATATAATAATGCAGTAAATTGTAATTATTTAATTTATAAAATCCAAACTATGCAGCAAATAGGCACTTTTAATATTTTTTTATTGAAGTAATATTTATCCAAAAGCAGAAAAAACATATATAATAAACATAACGAGAATACATCTACACATGTACAACAAATAAAATTGAAGTGCCTGTCTGTGATTTCGGAATAAAAGCCTTTTTTAATTTATACAATTATTTGCACGTCAACAAAGTCAAAGAAAGCGTTTTCAACATTTTCTCTGTCTGAGAACTGCATCACCAACCTCTTAGTTCCGTAAAAGTGATTCATGACCCTACTTCTTTGTAGATGATCGTAGGAATGCTCTCAACCTTTGAGATTCTCAGATGTGCATAAACCAAATATTTTTTTCTTTGAACGTACGCTGTACGAACACGAACTGGCATTGAACTTCTTATGAACATATTGAGTGCGTTATTTCCCGCTGACGTTAATTCCCGAAATGGAAATATTGCATGGCCCAACATACACTAGACCTCACAGCCTGTGACTTTTTCCCGTGGGGCTATTTGAAAAGCAAGTTGAATCAATATTACCCACCAAGGCGTGTTGAAAATTCGTACCATCGTGACGTGACTTTTCTTAAATGCTTGTTCAAGTACTTTGAGGTGGTGGAAGTGAATTTTGGGTAATTTTTTTATCCTCTGTATTTTTGCCAACGCTTAAGGTCAGTAGAACTCGCGCAAATCCCTCCCGAAAGTATAAATATTATATATTCAATCTATTTTCTTGCAAATCATGAAACTCGATTACAAAAAAAATCATCATCAAAAATTTCATATAAATACTTAAATTTATTTGTTAACTCACACGACATTCTTACCGCTTCCAAACTAATTCATTCGAAAATAAAAATCGTTTGATCAGCTCGTATAACCATTCATTTTTTCAGCGTGCCATGACAAACATTATTAGTCATATTCAATTTTGTCGTAGGAAGAATCATTTAGCCAGAATATTTTCTTTTTCTCTGAGATACGCGTTATAGCAGGTTTTAAAGAAAAGGCTTTAAGCAGAATGTTTTAGACAAGATTCATCAAAAAGAGCCGTTTCCGCGCCACTGTTTAGAGCAAATCACGTTTTTCAGCTATTGACTTGAGATCAGTGCGAGGAGGGTGTCTAATCTTGTCACCGGTGACCAATAGCTGAAAATATGCTTTTTGTACTTGAGGACCTCTGAAATGTAAGCATCTGCGGAAACGGGACACTGAAAATTTTACACGATTACAGTACTTCCCTTACTACTACTTAGGGTAGTGGTGGGACGAATGAAAGTGAATGAAACAGAAAGATTTGGATATTTCACCATAGAGTCATTTTTTTAAATAGTTTGAATAGCTTGCGTTTTGAAAATTTTCATTCGAAATGGCTGCCCCCGATTCAAAATCAAAAAAAAACATTTTATATAAATCATCAGGATTTCTTATCTACACTTTATTTCATTTCTAGACAATATGTTACCATACAAGATCCGGAACAGAGAAGACGATATAAAACGGACTTTAATGCTGACTATGCGGAATACAGGGACTTGCATGGAATTGTTGAAAAGGTGTCAAAAAGGTTTGCCCAATTAGAGGAACGTCTGAAGCAAGAAAATGAAAATAGTCCGAAATACAAAGTAAGCTAAGATATGAAAAAATATTTTGTAATTTGAAACTAAATTTCTTTCATTCAGGACATCAAGAAGCAAATTGTACGCGAATACCAAGAGAACAAAAAGGATATCGAGCACCAAAGGGCGAAACGCAGATTTCAATACTTGCACGATAAATTGTCACACATTAAGCAGCTGGTGCTGGAGTATGATCAAAGTGTCACAGCTGATGGTCAGTACTGACGGTGGGAGACGGCCCGCCGGCCCCCACATCGATTCTGCTTGTCTTATTGTTACGGACGCTTGCCATTAGATAACTCGATGATGATCATTACATCAAGAATTTTATAGGAGAATAAAGAAGAAGAGAGGTGGAAAACAAGCCAAGTTTTTTTGATTATTATCTATTACAGTTTGTCGTCTGTTCCACTGTTCACTTTTATTTTACTCTTTGTAATAATAGTGATATATAATATATTAATATATATATTTATAATATATTATATATCTTTGTTACTGATTATGAATAGTTTGAGAAAAAAGCATTGTATTGGTTATATCATTTTATTTGTTGATGAATTCTGCGATCGTGTGAGTGAAATGGCAGAAAATTTTGTTTGGATTGGAACAGAACTAGATGTGTTACGGAAACTGTTTTTCTGGTTGTGATAAGTTGTTTTTTCATGTGTGTATGTGCGAAGACTGAATTCCCTTTTTGTCTGAAATCGTTTTCTGAACGATAATGATGTAATTTTCCCTACTCTCATCTGAGATCGATACATCTGAAGCAGCCATCCATTTTTCATCTTAACATGTGAGTAACTTCAGACATAAGTATAATTAACATAGTTTCTGGTGACAAAAGCTACGTTCAAATTCTCAGACTTTTGGATTTTTGGGCCATTAGTTTTTTAATATATAAAACTATATGATGGTTAAAGTGATACACAAAAATCTATAGAAAATGTGAAGTCGTTCGAAATCATTATCGGGTTCAATGAAATCGGTAATTTCATAAACGCGATGGTACGAAGAACGGTTATTTTCAAGTTTTAATAATGTATTTTTGAATGATATTATGGCACATTTTTGAGTAGTAAGTTGCTTATAGTTCTTTTAAAAAGCAAACAATGGCGTATTAATTAAGTCCCAGTCGCACTGACCGACTCACAAAATAGTCCAGTGACATACTACACACAAATACAGCGGAGAATCCACCATAGTCAGCCATAGAGCGCAGAGATACATTTGGGTACTATAGGTATGGAGCCGTCCACCTAGGAGGCCCAGTCACACGTACAGCCACAGTCAGACCATTCTAATAACATTCTACATAAATGCATGATCAAAAAAAAGACCATCAAAATCCAGCCATAGTATTCAGAAATGTACAATAGACTTTCAGGTACGGAACCCATCACATAGAGTCCCACGGGCACTGAAAGTATGACAGTACTTTTACTTAAAGTATGATAAACACGTGTGCAAAATTGAGTTGGGATATCTCGAATAGTGTAAGAGCCAATATGGCATATACACACACACACACACAAACACACACCGACGTTCAGTTTTATAATATACAGGATGACGGTCTTGGCCTATTAGAAATTACTGGAGAATGACAAGCTATCGATTTGAAAATTTTATGGCGTCTATTAGACAATTTAAACTATCTTTGGAAAATATTTTCATAGAAAATATGCCGGAAAGTAGTAACAACTTTGTTATTTCAAATAACATACCCGATGTGTCGAAACATTTTTGAAATCTACACAAAATTATGAGTGAAATGGATATACGTTTCCCTATATTACTTAAAGTTAATAGGTTTAGAGTTTTTTTCTTTAAAAATCGACAAATGCGAGTTGATCGAAAATAGGTCATAACTTTTTTGTTATTTGCTTGACAAACGTGCAGTTGGAATTTTTGGAGTCTGTACACTATTTTGAAGATTTCGTTATGATTTTTCTCAATTTCCTAAGAAGTTATTAGAGAAAAATCGATGAAGATGAAGATGACTTAATTTCAAACATTAATAACTTTCTTATTTCAAATAGAACACCCTGAATTTTTTTGCACTAGCATATGCAAAATTAAAATACCTTTATATTGATGTAACAACTTCCATATCTAAAGCTGATAGATTAAACGTTATTGAACAATTACCGATTTTTTCAACAATTATTTTGTATTATCATGATTTTGAAACGCATCAGAACGGTATCCATAGTTACCACTCATTTATGTCAGAAATTGTCTCTTTCACAGTTCCTTGTTACGCAAATCCTCAAGCTTCGATTCGAAGCGCTGAACATGACTTGAGTGTTGCAAGATCATCAATTCTAAGAATTTTAAAACAGCACAAAATATTCGACTTTAAGTTTACACAAGTACAACATCTACACCCCCAAGATGACCCTAAAAGAGTAGAATTTTGCGAAAGGTTTCTGCTATAAATTCAGGAAGACGAAAGCTTTCTGAAAAAAAATAATTTGGACAGATAAAGCCAAATTTTCGCGAGAAGGCATTTTTAACTCACATGAGTTTTATATTTACGACGAAGTGTTGGACAGGGAAAAATATCTTGAAAATTTAGTACCATTATTACAGACTTTGTAGATGACTTGCCAATTAACGAAGCCATAAGGTGCTGGTATCTGATTGACGGAGCACCAGCTCATTACAGCTATGAAGTTACCGAAGAACTTTGTGAAATGTTTGAGGACGCTTGGGTCCTGAAATTGGACACAATGGTCTCCAGATCTAACGCCCCTAAATTCTTATTTGTGGGGGATCATAAAGGAAAAACGTTACACTAACCATCCTCCACTGCAATCGATAGAAGGGCTTAGAAATGGTGTATAAAATGCTTCAGAAGATCTAGACCCGCAGAAATAAGTAAAGCAAAATCTAGTGTGAAATCCAGAGTTATCGCATGTTTAGAAGTAAATGGGGGCGCTTTGAACACTTGTTAAATTACATTTAAAGTATTGTTTTTTTTGTTATGAATAGGTTATTGTGTAGATTATTAAATTTGTTATTGTTTTATTTCTTCGTTTTTTGTTACATACTGATGTGTTCCAAAGTTATGTTAATATAAAGTAAATCGCAAAATGTTCAATAACTTCTAATATATCAGCTTTAATTGCATTGCTTCATCAGCGGTAAGCGGAGGAACACGATTTCTTGGAGCATTTTCTTGGCCATGTTAAACAAAATTATCTTGAATCAGGCAAAATTTCTTTGCAGTCATCGGAAATTGGGATTTCGGTTGTCAAACATCCTGCATGTTCTTGCAACAATCCAATTACACTCTCCATAAATTGCAAAAAGGTTGAGCAGATCGGTATGTGTGTATTCTCGATTCATTATTGTGATAAATTTCAGTCGGAAAAAACTGTAAAAGAGAAAAATTCTAATTTTGCACTTAGACACAGACATAAATGAGTTGTAACTATGTTGAGGTAATAAAAAAAATCCCGATGGCCTGTAGTCAGCGGAAAGGTAAATTTTTCAAAATTCATTGAATTGAAATTTGAACAACCTTTTCATTGGTATACCTACATGTTATTACATAAAATTGGCGTATGTGTCATAGCCTTGCGGTTAGAGGTTTTTGTTTTGGCTGTTGAATATAAAGCAGACAGGGTTCGCGGTCCACTTCAAGGCAGAATTTTTTTTCGCCTATTTCTTTTCAATAAATATACTATATATTTTTGGTGTATATTAAGATCTCCAGAAAATGTACAATTACAACAAATTTATATTGAGTGTTCATGTTTTATCAATATTTGTTATTTTTCTTTATTAATTTTTATTTTTTTACCTGTGTATTTTATGAAAAATTGCTTTGAACAAAAGTTGTAGGTACTGATTATATCTATAACCTAACATTATTTTTGATGATATTTACACTACGGCTCTTTTTTGATAATTTTTTTAAATGTTTGAATGGTCGCCATTTTGAAACTAAATAGTAAATACCCGATATCGCCCAATAACGAACTCGACCGAGATATTTGAGAGATCGATTTTTGTAGCAAATTTGAACTCTTGATACCTTCAAAACTTCGACCTCTATCGTGTTAATAAATTTCGTAATATCCCATATATATATATATATATATATATATATATATATATATATATATATATATATATATATATCGTTGGTTTGGAAGAATAATGTCACAACTCAAAAAATATAAATGTTCAGGAGCAGCGCTTTGAGAATTGCATGTTTTTGTTTTATTTTTAATTTTGTTATGATAAATAATTGGATGCCAAAAATTTTATATCCTGTAACAACTCATCATATTGCTTAAATAGATATAGAGAGACAGTATTTGTGTTCAGAATGAAAGAGTATATTTGATATTTATATTAAGTAATTAGCACTTGTAACAGTTTTTCATAAAATTTCCTCAACTTTTCGCGATATTTTTATACACAAAATAAAACAATATTGTATTTTTTCGAAAGTAAACGTTTATTTCTTTAAAATAAGTGATCTGGTGAAATAAAAAATATTCAACTTAAAAAGAAAAATGATTGTTCCTATGTTCTGAATCTATAGTCTACTATAAAAATCTAAATAATAGTTTCTCATTAAAGAGTGACAGTATGGACTTCTTTTTATTTTCAGTAATGCCAAGTTTTGCCTTGTAAGCACCCTTCAACGCGATTGATGGAAGATCTGGTTTTTGGCGCCTCAAATTTAAAATATTGACTTGTGAATACTCCGTTTCTTCATACGAAGTTTTGTAGAACAGTACTCCTGGAGATTCTTTCTTCAACAAAAATATTTTTAGTGTGGTAATTTTAATTGTCTCACCCTCCTCATTTTTGAAAATGGATTTCATGCCAAGCTGAGATGAAAGATCTTTCAAGTCAAAGATATCTTTGTGACACATTTCATTCACATGAAACGGTTTTCCAGTTTTCTTAGCCTGCCTTATTATTGTCGCGTACTGCTCAGGAACATAGATGGGCCCAGATTTGCGACTTTTGGTAACAGCTTTCTCTATCATAGCGTGTACGTGATCACCTTCATTTTGTGTGTGCCCAGTTATTAGGAATTTATGAGTAATAGATTGTACAGACTCTAAAGTTAAAATCGCATACATGTATAAGGACAAGATAAAACGATTCTTGTTCTGTCCCGCGCAATTGTCACTATAAAAAATAATATCTAAAACTTTGTCTTCTGACTTCTTATTGTCTTGCAAATTTCGTAAATAGTTCCACACACAAGAGCCTATTTCATCGGCTCCTCTTTTAGCTTCAGCCTCATGCCACAATATGCTTGATTCGATTTGTATTCATACACAGTTAAATTGAATACATTCAATTTGGATACATAGTAGTATCTCGAGGCGTTACCAATTAGGCATGGTAATATTGCTTCTAGATCATACACTGCAACTATATTATCTGAAGCTTTATCAGCTAGTTTTTCTGATCGAGAAAGCTCTTTCTCTTTAAGATGAGTTTCGTATTTATCTTTTATGCTGGTCCTTTCCTGCTCGTTTGCATTATTGTAAGCAAAACATAGCTCACATTCATCCTTCTTAGGAATATAAAATCCAATATTAAACTCTTGATTGAAAATGTTATAATACATTAAGTAATTTGCATATGGCTTACTATTTTCTTCACAGAGATTCTTGTAATCCCTGTATAAATCGGCAACAGTTTTACCACCTTCAATATACTCCTTTTTAGTTTGCGACCTACAGTAATGACTGGGAATTCTAGGAATACTGTTAATGTGTACTCTAATGTCTTCCTTTATGTCTTCGGAAATTGAATGATGATTGGAATGTTTTCCTCTTAAATCTTGTTGAAGGATTCCTTTTGTCATTTCGTTCTGCTTTTCGATAACCGTCCGAATAATTCTGCTGTTAATTCCTAATGTGGATATGAAAAATTGTTTGCAAACTCGGATGCTTTGTTCATCACAGTAGAAAAAAAAGCTAGAATTTAGACGTCTAGTATTTTTGCCTTTTTCATATCTATATTTTGGCTTTATAGGAAGTATTCGAATTGCTATGAATCCGCGTTGTGCTGAGAGATCTCCTAATTGCCAATAGTCGTTGAAAATCTTTTGCCTTCCATCTTGGGAAATTTTGGAAGAACACTTTAAGCGGCATTTTTCGCCACAGGGAACAGACATCTTTTTTTCTTCTCTCTTTATTTTTATTCGTTCGATACATCCATCATTTTTCTTGATTCTTTTGATTGATTCATAACTCTGGCCTATGTTTCTAAGGCGTTTCGCTTTGTTCTTCTGCCATTCATCTGGGACCTTTTTCTGTTTTCTGCTTTGCTTTTGATTTTCAGATGGGTACTTTACCAAACGACATTTAGTAACAACTACATTATGGGGTATATTTTCATCATCTTCCGATTCAGTGGAAAAGGCTTTATTTGATTCAAAATCAGGATCGTTTTCTGAGGCACCAGAACCAAAAGGTTCTTCCTTAGAACTGGATGAAGCTGAGTCACATGAGGAGCTACTTCATGAATACTTTTGTGCTTCAACTGAGGGTTCACCATAAAATAAATTTGAATAAGTGGATTCTGTAACAACAAATCGTGCTAGTCAAAAATATAATTTTATAACAACGGGTATGTCCAGTATCCTACCAGTAGAAAAATCATGGGACCCTAAGTCTTCCCATTCCTCTACTGTAAGTGAATCCTTCATTGGAGTACTGCTTAACAATTCAACATCGTCATTATCATTTGAATTGTTATCAATTACAATATCGTGAAGGATTGTTACTTGGAAGTTGCCTAGTTGGTTTGGAAAAAAGGTCTTATTTTCAGACACTATGACATCTTCGGTCAAAATTGTGGCTTCTTTTAAGGTACCACAAGTAGTATTGTTTTCAATAAGGTTGAGGTTATCTATAATTAGACAACAAAATTCAATTTGGTTACTTGAATTAGGCAGAGGAGTATCTTACAAACCTTCCTTGACATTATTAGCAACTTCATCAGTACCGGTATTTATATTATGCTGCGAAACCTTCCAAAAATTAGGCGCACATGTCACTCCAGTGTCTACGTCTAGAGATTTTGCTAGCTTCAAAATAAGATGCGTCCGGTTAGTACTCATTATGTAGACTAGAAAATAAAAGTCATACTTAGATATCGGTAAAGTATGTTAACCATGAACTTTTAAAAATGTCACAACTCAAAATATTATACCACTTATGGATAAAGTAATATTCAAAACATCAAAATTATTTTAATCAATACAGTACAAACTCAAAAGGAACTATGAATGATTAATGGATCTTATATAGAAAAAAGGCACTTGGCGAAATAGTACAGAAGCAAATAAACTTATTTCTGACATTACCATTATATTTTAGAGAATATCGTCCCAAGTCATACAATGACTGTTTAGAAGATGGCAATTCAATTGAACAGGGCATATCTTATATGAAATACTGACTGAAGTCAAAATGTGACGGTATTGCATGAAATATTGAACACTGAATACGTACCTTTTCTAAATGTGACTATTTTCTATAAAACATGCGACCTTACATCGGAGACAACTCACACACTACTAACGGGAGACGATCTTCCATAAAAATGTATGCGAGAGGTTAAGAAAGTCAAACAGTCATAAGTCTCCATCTCGCGGTAAATAGGTTAATGCAACTTATGACAATTTTCTCAAGAATAAAGTGTGTCATTTAGAGTTGGTTGGTGGGTAAAACTCAAAAATGAGAATTTTTGACTTGTGTCTCTTTTCTTCCAAACCAACGATATATATGTAAACTTTTGAACCAAATGTTTTTTTGGACTAACTTATAGACATATAACATGCCGTTGAAATTTTTTCGAAATTCAAAAGTGAACGATCGCAATAGGTACATTTCTATAAGAAATTTACCTAAAAATCTGGTGTGTCAACTCACACGACTTTCCTACCGCTCGCAGGCAAATTCCAGTGGATGAAATATTTTACACTATTACAATACTTTCCTTACATAGCGACGGTAGTAAAGTAAAAATTATCGGGTCAAATTGTGCTACAACTCATTTTTTTTCAGCAAGTCAAGACAAACAACAATGGTCATGTAACATTTTTTCGTAAGATAAAACGTTTAGCCAGAATCTGAAGAAATATGTGGAATTTTATTCAAGCATAACTTTTTTTGTGCTTTTTCTTAGAGATGGCAAATCACGTTTTTGGGCTATAGCTCAACACCCAGTGTATACATTGATCCGTTCCCAAGATAATGCTTTCACAGACAGGCGACGGACAGACAGACAGACCAATGGCTGAAAATATGTTTATTAGACTTAGAAAACTCTGAAACGTCAACATTTGTAAAAATCTTGATACCGAAAATTTCACACGATTACAATACTTTCCTTATATAGCTACATTAGTAGCGTAGGAAAGTAATAATGGTTGGAAAAATCGGAAATGTAAATAACTTGTATTGTATCAGCTTTAGATATGGAAGTGTTTACATCAATAGAAAGGTATTTTAATTTTGCATATGCTACTGCAAAAAAATACAGGTTCTATTTGAAATAAGAAAGTTATTAATTAACGTTCGAAATTAAGTCATCTTAACATCGATTTTTCTCTAATAATCTCTTAGGAAATTAAGAAAAATCATAACGAAATCTTCAAAATACTGAACAGAGACTCCAAAAATTCCAACTGCTCGTTTGTCAAATAAATAACAAAAAAGTTATGACCTATTTTCCATTAACTCGCATTTGTCGATTTTTAACGATTAAAAATAAATAACTATAAGACTATTAACTTTAGGTATACGGAAAGGTATATCCATTTTACATATAACTTTGTGTAGATTTCAAAAATGTATAGACATATGTGGTATCCTATTTGAAATAACAAAGTTGTTATTACTTCCGGCAAAACCAGAAGCGATTTTTTTATGAAAATATTTTCCAAAGATAGTTTAAATTGTCTAATAGACGCCATAAAATTTTCAGATGGATAGCTTTTGTCATTCTCCAGAAATTTCTAATAGGCCATGACCGTGGGACACCCTATATGTCCGTAAAAATGTGTCATCTCGGCAACATTGCAAATTTGCTGCTTTCTCTCTCGAGCTAGTGACGGGATAACATCAATGGCGGCGCGCTGGTTCTCTTTACTTCAATTATTTTTAATAGCTTCCATTTCGTTAATTACAGCTCGTTTTTTATTTATCGGGCTAATTTTATATTACATTAACCAAATTACTACTAAAAATATATCAATAAGCCAGTATTTTTTCTACACGGCACCCCGTGAGCTTGTTTGGGTTTCCGCGTTAAAATGTTAATTGGAATGTCAGTAAAAGTACACTGATTTTGATGATTCTCTTTTCATTTGAACAGTTGGGAGAGGGTACCATATTAAAATTTCCCTTGTCCTTTCGAAAAAGCCCTTCCCTTCGAATGTGAACATGTAACATGTAAATCCGGTCCTCTCTAAAATTCTATCAACTATGAAACTTAGGTATCATAGTGAAAACATCTTAGTCTATAAGCTCCCCAAAGGTGCAATGCGTATGTGTAGTAGCGAAAATTATTATTGATTAAAAATTGTTGAATTTCCATTTGGCCTTCAGAAAATGTGCAAAGATTAATAAGAAAAAAATGAGTAGTTTTTTTACTGTACAATTGATAAATTGCTCTCAGAACTCGAGAGTCTGTCGTTACCTATAAACATTATTTGTTGTATTTCAAGAAATATTTTTCTGAACTGGTGTTTATAGATTTATTGCAGTCTTTTATAAATACTTTGAAAAGAAAGAGAAAAATAAACATTTAAAGTAATATTTATAAGATTAACTGTCACCTTATTAATCTTGTTGGCATTTCACTCTGCAAACAGTCTTAAGATTAAAAAAATATTTGTATTGATTTTTTATTAAAACTTCTTAAACTCGATATTTCATGAAATTTGCCTCTTGGCTGATAATGAACCTCCAGAGATACTTTAAAATTATGATGACAGGAATAAATAATACTTTCGGATTTTGAGCTAACGCATTTCAAAACGTCGAAACATGGAATGGCTCGTTTTATATTATTTAACATTGTTATCATATTATTTTATTTTTCGATCTTAAATATTGTTTTTCTGTTTATTTCAGGCTGAAGATACCAATAAACTATTCCAGAATACGTACTATTTATTAGTTTCTTCACTACTTGATTGAAACTCAAAAAAGGAACTAATTACCATTCGACACCAACAAAATCTGCAACATATCTGCCATAAGAGGAAATTCTTCAAATCAAATACATTCAAGTCATATCTAACATACTGCTATTATTGACTACATATCTTTTTATAGATTGATTCAAAATTTTCCTAAATCAAAAATTTTCACATTCAAATAAGAAATGAAATATTATTTTATTGTGTTATTCAATCTAATTCAGTATAGATTCCTAATTTGAATGTAAGTTCCTGATTCTCATATACATATAACATAACTTAATTATATATTTCAAAATCTCCAGAGTCAAATTGATGTAGATACATATAAATACATATGTATATTAAATATTTATTCTTAACTTCCATTTTTAATAACCATGACATTCAATATATTTTTGAGCTGCTTCTGGAATCTTTAGCAAAAAATTGTTGCTAGTTGTCACTTATGCAGAGATCTTCATTATAACGACATGCAGAGTTTTTCTCTGTGTCAAAACATCTAACTGAATCAAAAATACTGTTTAGGATATTTATTTGAAAAATGCAATAGGTACATGAAATTGAATGCATAATTTAGATGTTTATATTTATTGTGAAGGCATTTTGGTTCTTGTGGTATTACTTCAATGTTGACTGTTACTCCATTACATCAGGTTATTTTATAGCTAATACATAAATAGTAATTAGGCGAAAACTGTATTATAGCTTTTACATTTCTCTGAGTGAAAGCCAATTTACACACATCAAAAGGTCTTGGATCTAAGCTTTATTAAGTTTAATATTTTTATTATATATTTGTTTTTGTTTTTACAGTTTGTTGAACTCCATATTTCTAGCTCGATTATCGCATTTTATTTCCATGATTATTTGTACGTAGTAATTTTATATATACATATTTTGTTTAATCAAGTTTATTGAAGGAAGAAAACATTATACCTTTGCCTTTCTGTTTTCATTTTGGAAATAATAAATAAAGCTTCTTGGCCTTAACAAAAGGAAGTTGAAGCAGCACGAAAGAATGGATAACTACAAAAATTATTTCTGAAATATTTAATTTAACGTGCCGCAGAACAGTTATCAGAACATAGATCTTATTAGAATAATTTTTAGAGAGGTATTTTTCATAGAAGAAAAAATGGAGGGAATCGTGCGACTAACGTAAAACGTAATTTATAAATTTCATTAAACAAATTTTGAGTAAAATGCCGACCTTATAAAATACATCACCATTAGTGTAATCCAGTTCAGCGAAAAAATACGAAGGCAACGTTATTTGCAAGGTTCTCTTAACAACTACAGCGAAATTATTATATTCTTGAAACTGTGATGACCAACCTCATTCCTCCCGTTATGTTTGTCCTATATGGAAAAGCAGTGTCTGTCCTGCCAAATTTCGACTGTCCGTCAATCGCACTTTAAGTCGCGATATGGTTGTGATTGTGTATATAGGTATATATGTATGATTTACGATGACGAAACTGGCCTGTCCTTGACGCATCATGATTATTTATATAATTATTATATAGTATATAAATATATATTTATATATATATTTCACGGTGTGCGTCTCTCGAACGTGTAATAATTATTATAGAATATCTGATCCAAGAAAGTCAAAATATTGCGTTTATCAATTTGTTTTATTTGTTGATATTAATTTATTGAATGTTCATTTGATGATGGCGAGATTTGTTATTTTTTATTATTAAATTATGTTTGCGCAAATCTCATGAATAATTATTTATATTATTGATTGTTCTTTTGTTTGAGAGGTGCACTTTTTCTTTTACCATGTATCTATCTATTACTACATTATATATAGTATATAATGTATGTTAGAAATTATGCTTAATCATTTCTTTATTCTGTCTTCATGCTTATTGTTTTGAAAGATAAAAAAATGCAACTACGAAAACCAAAAAAATTAATGAAAAATATATGAAATATCGTTAGTCCGGGTGGTGTAATTTTCTATATACATACATAATATGTTGAAGTAACTCTACATCAACAGTCTATTTTGTGTATAATTATTTTTTTATCTTTGATTCGTAGTCCACAGAAAAATGAAACAAGTTTAATTAATTGACAAGAGTCAATTACATTATGAATTTGGTCAATTTTTATGTCAAATTTCCTAGATCCTTTATGACAAAATTGAAATCGAAATTTGAGAGTTAATTCAATGACATTTCTTCACCCTTTTCCAGCAAGTTTGTAAATAATTTATGTTCCTCATTCTTCCAACTCCAAGTTTCTTCCTTGGTCTTCCTTGTTGAAAAAATTCATAATTATTTCACAATGATCTTGAGAACTCTTTTTTATATAAATGTTAATTCCTTAAAAAAGATTATAGAATAACAACACATCCATTCACTGTCAATACTCTTGTTTTTTTTCTGTGGAAAAGATATTTATAATATATGTAATTACATGACGCAAGGATTAATGTGATAAACAAAATGAATTTGGTTCAACGGTCCTTTTTTTATGTTTGGTTCGTATTTTAATAATTATTGTATGAGTGATCGTATGTTCTTGAAACTAACAAATTTTAGAGAGCATTTATGCGATGCTCTCTCGTTCTACGAATTACTTTGCCACTTGTGTTTTTCCTTAGGAGAATATAGTTGATTTTTATATTCCTATATATTTACATGTATATTGTAGCTACATTTCGTTGTCACGCACTGTACAATTCTTATAATATCGAACCAATTTGTAAATATCGTGTTATTCAGTTGTAAATTATTGTTGGTCGCTACGTCTATATATGAATATTCTGTTTTGATCAAGTGGCTTAGTTTTTATAACGAACTATGATTTTATTGTAAATTCTGAACTATGCAATATATTCAAAGCATCCAGATTCTGTGTATCAATTTTCCCTTTCGTTTAGAAAACTGTTTGTCTAGTTTTCAGTATAGATCCCTAATTTGAATGTAAGTTCCTGATTCTAATATACATATTACATAACTGATAAATTATATATTTCTAAATCTGCACAATTATTGTAGATACATGTAGATAGTTGAGTTCTAATTATTTTATTTTGATACATGTTTTTTTATTGTATTGTTTGAGTTTTTTTCACATCAAGGTTTATTCAACAGTTTTTGTGTAGAATCCCCTGGTATACGGGCTAATTGAGGTTTCCGGGGGAAATGGGAATAATGATTATCATTGTTTTTAGGGCAATTTGGACGTAAACTGAATAATCAGAGAAAATAAGAATTATTCTTCTATTATTAATTTTCCCAAGACAGAAAGACGTAATATTGCATAGTAGAGTATTGGCAGATATATGCAAAAGATTCCCTAGACACTGAGAAAGCGAAATATTGTGACGTACGATTTTAAGTAAGCTGTCAGTGTTTCTGTATATTCGCTAGATTCTTCAATAAAATAGTTCCTCTACACCTTGGAATATCATTCACCTAGACAAACGAATAAAAAAACTACCTTTTTGGGGGCTCAACCGGGATCGAGAGGAAAATTGAAGTTGGAGCTGCGAACGAGTTGACATTTTTCCTGACGTTTCGAAAACCTAAAGACGAAAGAGATTCAAAGACGTATTAATTGAGGAAGATCAAAGCAAGACGTCGAGGAAAATCAGCCGAAAGAAGATCCAAGAAGAAGTATAGACGTATTGGGTACTTGACATTAATGGAAATTCAATATAAAGTGATGTTCAGACGATATTAGGCAGTCCTAACATACCAAAAATCACATTATGCAGGTTAAATTTCTCTTAGAATTTAAAATATAATCAATTTAATTAGTTGTAATTTCAAATCACGTATCACGTGACTGCGAACGCCTATCAAGATAGTGATGTAGTCTTAGAAGGATGTAGTAATCAACAAGTCGATGAACAAATCCTCCTCAGAGAGAACATACATTATTGTATCTTCTCTCTGGTCAGATAGTGTTCTCTGCTCTATTCCTCCTTTCTTTAATACCGTGGGACACTAACTAAGGGAGATTGTGACGTTGCAGCCGTTATTAGAATTCAAGCGGGAAATTTAAAAACAATTTTTGAATATATTTTTTTTCAAAATAGACCCGTAATTTTTTTTGGTTTAATTGAATGTCCAACTACAAAATAATTTTTTTTTAAGAATTAGTCGAGTACCCAATTGCGGAAGAATCTAAAAAAATGTTGCTTATTGAAGACTACTAAAGAAAGACGTGATTCATTAGCAAGGAAAGGGAGTTCGATGCGGCAATCATAGACATAGGAATAGAAAGTATAGAAGTATTCGCTTCAGTCACTCACTGTTTGGTAATGAGATGACAGATTGAGGGTATTATGCAAATGTTTCTCAAACATGTGTATCGGATGGAGGAGTGAACAAGTTCGAAGATAATAATTCAGCAGAAGAAAGAATTCTGAAGCAGTTTGAATACAACATATAGATATTGTACTGAAAATTAAGGGTTCTATTCGAAAAGATTGAATAGTTAATTAGGAAAAACGAAAACTCCTCTATTTACATCAACAACAAAAAGCAAGAGAAGGAATTTCACTTGAAATGAGCATGGAATGCCAAGGATCTGTCCAGAGGAAACCCATGTGTTACGGAGTATGAGGAATAGCTAAATGCACTTCAAATAAGTGGAAAAAGGATGGTTCAATCTAGTTTCCTATATAAACAGCAAATCTCTTACGAGGAGCAGATCATTTTTCCCAGAGACCTCGTAGAACAATCATCAGTGAGAATCGAAATCAAATTATTCCTAGCTGAATCACCAAAAAGAAGAAGACGATATATGCGACAAGACCAGACCGCACGTGGAATCGATTAATTTGCTACTAAATAGAATAACCAGTGGCGTGCCATAACAATTGTATTTTGGGTAAAATAAAATTATTAACTCAGAAAGTTGTATTCTCTTGAAATTTTGGCAGAGCTGAGATGATCCCGAACTGCACTTCAGTTCAATTGGTGTCAGAAGTGGAATGCTAGTCAAATAACAACAACAACAGAAGATGTCCGTATCAACAAGGAGAGCCGAAATGGATTCTGTTATGGCAGCCCTCGCCAAATTGATGAAACAACAAGCCGAGCAGTACAGCAACCTCGAAGGCAAGTTAGCAGAGCAATCCTGCAACATCAAAGCCAAGTTATCAGACCAGTCCAGCAACATCGAAAGTAAAATTTCTGAACAGGCCAAAACGCAAGCTGAGCAAACCCTGAGACTTGAGGAGCGTATCCTGCAGGGTATGGAAGAACGGTTGAAAGACGAGCAAGCTAAACATCTGAGAGAGATGATCAGTTGAAAGAGCAGAAGGACCTTTGGGTCAACAGTATGGACGTCCTGACCTACAAAATAGAAGAGGTTAACGGTAAGGCGAACGCCGCCGTGACAAAGACTGAAGAGGCCAAGGCGAAAATGGAGCAGCTGCAAATCAAGGTGGTGAGCATGCAAAGGCAAAATGAAGACAATACCGAAAATGTTGTGGAGCGGCTCAACTTCTTAGAAAACCGTACCTATTCAGGACATTCTACAAGAGCTGAGAGTAAAATCCAAGCCCCTACCTACGACGGTAGCGCCTCTTGGACAACCTGTCTGAGGCAGTTCGAGGCAGCCGCTAATGCGAATCATTGGAATCCAATGGAAAAGGCGACGGCACTGGTATTGGCACTCCGCGGAAGTGCTATGGAGGTTCCAAGAAATCATGGAGTTTCCAGCAGTTGGTTGATGCCATGCAACTGCGATTTGGAGAGAGACATCAGGCCGCCATCTTCAACGCCCAATTGAAACATCGAAGTCAACTCTCCAATGAGTCGTTACAGGAGTTGGCAGCGGATGTTGAAAGGTTGGCGCATCTGGCTTATCCGGAGGATGTCACCAGTGAGGTACGGGCAAGCCTAGGAGTGTCAGCGTTCATCGATGCTATTAAAGATGGTGACATCCAGCAGGGCGTACGGATGCAGCGTCCGAAGATGATTGAAGCCCTAATCCATGCGCTTGAACTGGAAGCTGCTAAGAGGGTGGCCAAGCCAACTGTGAGAGTCAGAGAGGTTGGCGATATGGAGGAGAAAAGCCCATCAGTGCCAGGATGC
The DNA here is from genome assembly GCA_958507055.1 of Crioceris asparagi. Lineage (NCBI taxonomy): Eukaryota > Metazoa > Arthropoda > Insecta > Coleoptera > Chrysomelidae > Crioceris > Crioceris asparagi. Next base: position 51,731,836 of record OY293827.1, read on the forward strand.
TGGAGATGCAGTAAAAAGGAACATCTCATGGCCCGCTGCCCTAGGCGACGCAGGCCTTCGCCTGCTCCGATGCATTCGGAATACTAAGAAATAGCAGTCCGGAAGGGAGACGACTGACCTTCTGTCCCTCATCTCCATCAATGAAACCTACAACCGATGGAACACGATTGTCGAGACGTCGTAGTGGCCGAAGGTTTGGACATGGGAAAGGCCAGTGCAGTCTAAAGGAGACCGAGCGACTGAAAAATAATCAATCAGCTGCCGTCATCGTTAGTAAAGTCGGGACCCAAGGACAAAGCTTGATGGTTGATGGAGAAACTGAGGGTACCAGTTGCTCCTGTGTGAGTGTGAGTATCAAACTGTGATCTTGATAGCTAATATCACGGACGACGCTATCATAGGGCTGGATTTTCTAACGACTTTTTACATCTTGATAGATCCAAAAGGGCGAAAGGTGAAGACCAAGAGTGAAGAGATCCTCTTAGGCGATGGGTATGATGCCGTTCTCCGGGTTTCCATTGAAGAGGACGCTAGAGGTCCGGCACGAAGAGAAAAGGTGTTAATGGCTGCTGTCACGGGTGATACTGGTAGAGCTTGTGGGTGTGGTAGAACCTCAACAGCAGAATCGAAAGCTATTGTTGGGACACACCTTGAACGTAGTACAAGATGGTCGAATCATCGTTAGTAGAGTCGGGACCCAAGGACAAAGCTTGATGGTTGCTGGAGAAACTGAGGGTACCAGTTGCTCCTCTGTGAGTGTGAGTATCAAAATGTGATCTTGATAGCTAACATCACGGAAGACGCTATCATAGGGCTGGATTTTCTAGCGACTTTTGACGTCTTGATAGATCCAAAAGGGCGAAGGGTGAAGACCAAGAGTGAAGAGATCCTCTTAGACGATGGGTATGATGCCGTTCTCCGGGTTTCCATTGAAGAGGATGCTAGAGGTCCGGCACGAAGAGAAAAGGTGTTAATGGCTGCTGTCACGGGTGATACTGGTAGAGCTTGTGGGCGTGGTAGAACCTCAACAGCAGAATCGAAAGCTATTGTTGGGACACACCTTGAACGTAGTACAAGATGGTCGAATTCCAGTCAGGTGATCCTGAAATCTGGGACGAAATTAGGGACGTGCTATCCAGTAAAACAAGTGATACACTTGGACAAAGAACGAGGCACCAATAAGAGTAGGTAGTGATGCGCAAAGCAAGACCAAGATCAATATGGTCTTGGTGTTGGTCTTGCAATAAATCCTTAGTCTTGATCTTGGGTCTTGCATATACGGTCTTGGTATTGGTCTTGCTGCAATACTTTGAAAGACTCTAGCAAAAATTTTGATCTTTTTATAAGTGTGAAAATTTGGCGCGATTCTAAACCGTAATTACGTAATTCAAATGAAGAAGAACCCTGCAATATGGATCGGAAGTATATAATTGATAATCTTATAAGATTGCCTATAATTATATTATTATTCGCAATGGATAAATATCGACCGTATAAAAAAAATTCAATCATTGTCCAGAACAAACACGCCTGGTATTGTAATGCTACCAAACCATTCTAGAATAAGTACTGAGAATAAAACTAGGTACGTAGAATCGTATATTACTAGCGCGACTTTGCTTCTGCTTTTTTGACATCTTCCGTCGCAACTGTGCACTCATTTTACTACATTCTAGCAATATTTTCATATACCTAAAGGTAATAGTTTCACTGGCTCTGGTTTATGTTTGTGAATCATACTTCTATTATATAACTCATTCTACAATGGTTTTGTACCATTTTCTTTAATAAAATAGAAAGAATCTCTCAGAGTGGATATTGAGTGTAAGCGATAAAAAGTATTTCTGTTTTATAAGACCAACTTCAAATTTTGTATAAAGCTTTTTTGCAAAACAATAATGAAAACTAAAAACAGGTAGAGATTTGATAATACGCGCATTTATAAAACTAGGTATCTTTTTAAAAAAACAGTCCTGTGAATATCTCAGTTGAGTTAGTTAATGAGCATCATCGAAAAAATAATTTCAAAATAATTGCAAGTTTCAAAAATCTCCAAAAGTTCCAAAAATTTCATCAAAAAAATATCAGATTCATAAATGATTTGTAACGTTTGTTTAAAACATTGTGCGCGATAGAGAAATAATAAAATAAAAAACCGTGTAGTATACCTACCTCCCCTGGCTACGAACTATGGGGATTCTTTGAAAACAGCTCGTTAAGGGAAATCCTAGAAGGGTTGAAATTACTGTATAGGATATTTCAGAATTTTTTGAAATCAGGAAATCCTAGAAGGGTGAAATGAACGCGTTTTTCACCCAACAACTTTTAATTCAATATTTTTAGAATCTATAAAATAAAGATCGATAATAAGGGAGTTCAAAGATTAAATTAATTAGGTTATTTACTAGCATTTGTTATCTAATCATTGAGCAAAAAAATATGTTTCCTACCAATTTGTTGTTTGGTTACGGAACTGCAAGAGTCTTGCAAGTCTCGCAAGTCTTGCAGCAAGACCAGGTTGGTCTTGCACCCTAGTATGGGTCTTGGTCTTGCATAGACCAGTCTCGCAGCTTTACTAAGATTACCTCAACTTTAAAGAAGTTGATATCCGACGCCAAAATCCTGTCCGGTAGTGAGCAACGACAAGCTGAGGCACTGCTACGAAATTATCAGGACGTTTTCTCCTTGCATGACGATGATCTGGTCCATATTAATCTGGTGCAGCATTCGATATTCACCGGAGATGCTGCTCTGATCAGACAGGCAATCCGACGACTACCGCTCGCCAAACAGGAAGAGGTTCAGCAACTGCTGGCTGATATGCAGGAGCAGAACGTTATAGAACCATCCACCAGCCCCTGGCCGTCGCCGATAGTTCTGGTGCAAAAGAAAGACGGCTCCACCCGATAATGCGTCGACTATCGCCGCTTCAACGACGTTACAAGTAAGGATTCTTATCCTCTGCCTCGGATCGACGACACCATCGAAACATTGGCAGGTACTGAATGGTTCTCTACCTTGGATCTTCGCAGTCGTTACTGGCAAGTTAGCATCCAAGAACAAGATGAAGAGAACACTGTCTTCATCACGCCTTACGGACTCTGACAATTCAATGTTATGCCATTTGGGTTGTGTAACGCTCCTGCCACCTTTGAGGGATTGATGGATACAGTTCTAGAAGGATTGTCTTGGCAGACCTGTCTGGTTTATTTGGATGATATGATAGTCTGGGGTAAGACATTTGGCCAACACCTGCGTAATCTGGAAGGAGTACTTCATTACTTTATTATTGTTATCATAATAACAGAACAGGTAAATTTATCAAGAGTTATTATGTTGTAGTGTCAGTAGGCGTATTCTGTACATTTGCGTAAGTCTCACAACTAAAAGTTGAAAGTCAAAATACAACTAAACTTGTTAAGTTTTGATGTATTCTGACTTTCAACTTTTAGTTCCGAGTTCTGAGACTTACGCAAATAAACAGAATACGCCTACAGACCCTTGTGAATTTTCACGACAAAAAGAATTTGTGTTATTTAAAATTTATTGTAAAGTATTTGATAGTACATGGGTTTTTTTCGCTCTTCTTCCCATGTTATGAAGATATTAAGAGCGACCTTCCTGGTCTAAATTACAAATGTCATTGTCTTTTCAAATTGCCAGTATTTTTTTTAATTATTAAATGTTTTCCTATTTAATTCAAGTCAAAAATGATTTGCTGTTTAAATAAAAGGACTGGTAAGGGATTTTTTTTGTTTCAATTACTGTCTACCCCTTCTCCCTACTAGAAGGTTAACTACGATGCATCCTACAAAGACAACCACAACGTGTTTTCTTATACTATCAGAGTGCATGACATTTCAGGTGGGTCCTAAAATCCACTAGAGTACATGATCACAGGCCAAGAGACGAGTCTTAAGGTAAGCTAGAGAATTAGAGGTAAACAGTAGCGCGAACCTGAGGTCCTTGGATAAACTACAACCCTGATAAATGCGAACTCTTCCGGGAGGAAGTACGTGTAGTATCTTTACATTTTAAATGGTATAGAAACTGATGTTAACCTTAATATATATATATATACATATATATAAATTGTTAACCCAAAAATACGATATTCTACGATAGCATTCCAATGTTTTCCAACAATGTATATTTGACCGTTATGAAATAAATCTGTATCTTTATCAATCATCCGTGTAAATTATTGCTTATTACCCCGGCTACACTACAGATTGGCGACGAGGATAATTGGTGAAGTAGTTATTTTTGAGAAACTTGCTGTTTTTCTTGATATTGTGCATTTTTCGGAGTCATGGGTGATGAAGAAAATGCGGCGTCGGTTCAGCAGGTGTTTAGAACACAAGTTGGATCTTTACCCGAGTTCGACTACAAAAAGATGATTGGAATTTGTATTTCGAAAGAATGGAACAGTATTTTGTATGTAACTATGTGGAGGAGACCCGTAAAGTGGCGGTTTTATTGACTGTAATCGGTTCAAAAACTTATGCGATTTTAAGAGAGCTGTGTGATCCTGATTTACCGGCAACCAAAGCTTATGCTGACTTGTGCACACGTTTAAAGAAACAATTTTCTAAGAAGGTTTCTATATATAGAGAAAGGGCTCTATTTTATAATTTGAAACAAGACCATGGTGAAGGCGTAAGTGGATGGTACGTCCGTGTGAAACAAGCCGCAATGAAGTGTAAATTTGGTGCATCGTTAGAAGACAAGGTGAAGGATAAATTCGTCACCAGGCCCAATTTTGGATCGTCTTTGTGAAGAGGACGAAAGGAAAACGTTGACCGAACTTTATGAATTGGCGATTAGCAAGGAATCGTCAATAACGGAGAGCCAGTTGACTAGGGGAATCAACAGGCTACAGGTGAATGACCGGAAGAAGAATGAAGACAAAAGGGACGGAAAGGAGAAGAGAAATACCGTTCCTCTGAAGAAAGTTTCGAGTAAGAGGCTTATTTGCTTTGCATGTGGTAAAGATAATCATGATTTTTAAAAAATGTATATTTAAAGATAAAAGTTGTAGAGTATGTAAACATAAAGGTCATATTTCAACTTCGCCCAGATGCACGGGTAATAAAAATCGGGAACTTCATTTGCAAGATTCTGATAAACCAGGTGGTTCCGATGAATGCCTTGATTTTTTTATAACAATGATAAAGTTAATCCTTTCTATGTTGATATCCAAATAGAGAAAGTAAACGTTAAAATGGAGATTGACTCAGGTTCAGGTGTTTCTGTTTTACCTTTACAGTTTTATAATGAACATTTCGATATAAGAATTGGAAAAAATTGTTTGACGTTAAAGACTTATGATGGTGGCATCATAAGAACGGTAGGGAAAGTAATTTTAAAAGTTGATTTCAACAAGTTAAGTTGCAAAAACGAATTTTTAATTGTAGAAAATGGCGTTAGACATAGTAACATTAAATCCTTATTTGGAGGATGTTCAACATCCTGTTCCAAGAATAGAAGACACATTTCAAAAGTTGCAGGGTGGTCAATATTATTCTAAGTTAGATTTTCTTAATGCATATAATCAGTTAGAAGTTGACGAAGATTCCACTAAATTGTTAGCTTGGTCGACTCATAAAGGAATTTTTAAGGTAAATAGGTTACCTTTCGGAACAAAACCTGCATGCAAATTGTTTCAAAGAGAAGTAGAAAAAGTTTTACAGGGATGTAATGGTGCGGTGAATTTGTTAGACGACATTGTAGTTACTGGAAATTCTTTAGAGGAACATGTTGCTAATTTACGTGAAGTGTTAGGTAGAATAAGAAATGCTGGATTTAAGTTAAATGGGCAAAAGTGTGATTTTTTTAAATCTAAAATAAAATATTTGGGTCATAGGATTAATGCACAAGGATTAAAAAAAGACCCGGAAAGAATTGAGGCAATAGTTAAGGTTACTAAATCCAAAAATCAAACAGAAGTTAGAGCTTTTTGTGGTATGATAAATTATTACGCGAAATTTGTTCCAAGATTGTCAACAATTTTGAAACCTCTGTATAATTTATTAAAGAAAAATGTTAGGTTTAAGTGGGACGATTTATGTGATGAAGCTTTTCAAAAAGCGAAAGATGCAATTTTGTCGGAAGAAGTATTGACAAATTTTAACCCTGAATTACCAATAATTGTAGAAACAGATGCGTCAGATTTAGGTATTAGCTGTGTTTTGTTGCATGTAATGCCAGACAAGTCTGAGAGACCTGTATGCTTTATCTCAAGAACGTTGATTAGTGCTGAAAGTAAATATGCCTCAGTACATAAGGAGGCTGGCTATTTATTGGGGAGTAAAAAATTATATCAGTACCTTGCTGGGGTTGAGTTTACTTTGCGGTGTGATAATAAACCGGTATTAGCTTTGCTATCCGAGACTAAAGGAATACCAGCTATGGCCGCGGGAAGGCTACAGAGGTGGGCTTCTTATTTGTCAAATTTTAAATATAGATTGATACATGTGAAAGGATCGGAAAATTGTGTCGCCGATGCTTTATCGCGTTTACCGAACGTCGATTGTACAGACCACGAGGACGAAAATTTTGATTATTTAAATTTCGTAGAAACTTTTGTGCCTATTAGCGCGAAACAAATAAGATCCGAGACACGAAAAGACCAAACATTATCAAAAATTTATCAATTTATTCAGTTTGGTTGGCCTAATAAAGTGTCCGATGAGCTAAAATCGTTTTTTGAGCGAAGGACCGAGTTCTATATCGATCAAGGAATTATTATGTGGGGTTATCGGGTAGTAGTTCCACAAAAATACTAACAAACATTATTAACTGAATTACACGGTACTCATTTGGGAATCACTAAGATGAAAGCGTTGGCACGGTCCTATTTTCGGTGGCCTTCACTCGATAAAGGGATAGAAGAGATAGCTAAGGCTTGTCACAGTTGTATGATGCAGAGACCAGAACCTGCAAAAACACCTATAACAAAATGGCCTTTAGCTACAAAAGTTTTTGATAGAATCCATACTGATTACATGGGTCCATTCTTAAACAAAAATTATTTGATTATAACGGACGCGTACAGTAAATGGCTGGAGGTGTATATAATTAACACTCCTAATTCTAAAAATACAATCGAGAAACTGAGGGAGACTTTTTCTAGATTTGGTTTGCCTAAAACAATTGTTTCTGACAATGGGGCTCAGTTTTGTTCGTCCGAGTTTGCTGAATTTTGCAGAAATAACGGGATTGAACATTTAACTTCTCCAACGTATCACCCGTGTAGCAATGGCGCGGCCGAGAATTCAGTGAAAAACATAAAAAACGCATTGAAAAAAATGTTAAATGATAATAAAGAAAATACTTCAATTGAATGCTTGATTTCCAGATTTTTGTTTAGTTACCGGGTGGCACCACATACTACCACAGGGGTTTCTCCTGTAAAATTGATGTTTTCGAGAAATATTAGGATGAAGTTCGATTTGTTAAATCCAAAAAACATTAATCATAATAAAAAAAATTAGAGAGCTTTCCGATAACTAAAATATTTGAAGTAGGTGACTTTGTCTATTTTAGAGATTACAGTAGAACAAATAAGAAGGGATGGTTAAAAGGTAAAATTGATGAAAAATTGGGAAATTTTATATATTATTGTTTATCCGATATCGATGGACAATTATACAAAAGACATCGAGATCAAATAATTAAAATAGGCGATTTTTATAAAAATATTAGTTTAGAAGTAAAAAATAATGACGTAGTACGACAAGAACCAATTGCAATATTCCCCGAGCTTTCTCAAAACAAAGATTTAAATAATGAAATTAAGAGAGGCGTAGGCGATAGGTCGGTTGTAGAAGAAAGTGTTGATTGATGAATGTGATGATCAACCAGAAATTGTAGACAAAAATAAGGAGGTACAAATCTCTACAGGAAGATCTATTGAAAGTACTCCGGAACCATTAGGTTTAGCATTGAATAGAAGCAGAAGAGTTATTAAGCCACCCGAGCGATTAAACTTGTAACTGCATGCATTCTTTTTTTTATTATTCTGTTTGTTATGGTAGCATTAAGGTTTTAATGTAATAGGGTACGACAACAGTTTGTGGTGGAGGTATGTAGTATCTTTACATTTTAAATGGTATAGCTAGCGACATCTAGAAATGCTTCCAGAAACTGATGTTAACCTTAATATATATAAAAATTGTTAACCTAAAAATACGATATTCTACGATAGCATTCCAATGTTTTCCAACGATGTATATTTGACCGTTATGAAATAAATCTGTATCTTTATCCATCATCCGTGTAAATTATTGCTTATTACCCCGGCTACACTACAGTACGATACCTCGGTCACGTAGTATCTCCACAAGGAGTCCGATCAGACCCAGCTAAGCTAGCAGGGGTTTAAGAATGGCCTCGTCCAAGGAATGTCTCAGAACTTCGCAGCTTTCTTGGGTTATGTACCTATTACCGCCGATTCGTCAAGGACTTCAGCAACCTGGCTAAGCCATTACATCGGCTGACAGAAAAAGACCAACCATTCTAGTGGAAGCCAGATTGAGAAGAGGCTTTTCAGAAGTTGAAGGAATCCTTATGTACGTCACCCATACTGACCCACCCACAACCAGGTCACCGATTTTATGTGGATAGAGATGCCAGCAATGTCGGTATTTGAGGTATTCTGTCGCAGGAAGAAGAGGGTCAGCAGAAGGTTGTGGCCTACTTCAGTCAGGTGTTGAGTAAGGCAGAGCGCAATTACTGCACTACAAGACGAGAATTGCTTGGTGTTTTCAAAACTCTAAGGCATTTCCACAAATACCTGTATGGCCAGGAATTCACTCTTCGTAAAGATCACGTATCACTGCGCTGGTTTATGAGATTTCGAGAACCGGAAGGACAGGTAGCCCGATGGCTGGAGCAGTTAAAAGAATACAACTTCTCGATTGAGCATCGCAGTGGTAAGACGCAAGGGAATGCTGACGCACTATCTAGGAGACCCTACACGACTGCGTGTAAGCAATGCAAGGGGGTAGAAACACTGGAAGACGTTCCTGTGAGACCGATGGCGCTAGTACTGGTGGATGAATCTGGATGATGTCCATACAATATAGGAATATGACATTGACTGATGACATAATTTAAGCCTGGCCAGTATGGAGGGTATACGGTCCATTCTGGCCAGGCTAATGTTTTGTATTTAGGAACACACTGATAATAAATTGTTCTGGTTTATGGCTTAAGGCCGGTTCACATGATCGGTTGCATATGAATTATTATTTATGTTCAACAATTACTACCTAATCCGCAAAAAAGCATGTACAACATAAACAACACATTAATGTCCTTTAAAATACACAATAATGGCCTTTTAACAAAACTAACTTATTTTAAAACTGCCTCCTAGTTTCAGATATATCTATAACATCTAATGCAATACAATGAAAACTTATATCTAGATATTTTGCCGCCATTGTTTTTATTAACGAAAATTAATGATAATTTAAGGTATGTTGATCGAAAACGTGGTCATTAAGGGTTTTAAAAATAGTAGAATTTGAAAAATATTGCAAAACCATATTGGACAAATGCACTGCCTTATATTGTCTTGCGTAATGCCGGGTTTATGCAGACATTTAACGTAAGATAACTTAAGCATTTAATATAAGGTAACCTAATTCAATTTAACAAAAATTTTCCTAATTTATGAAGGTAAATTTAACATAATTTAACGTTGACGCGTAGGTGTTTGCACTAGATCGGTCAATTGTCATTTATTCTTCTACTTTTTGGGCAGCAGCCGTTACGAAATACTAGTTTTCGTTGTTGATCTGTGGTTTTAGTTCTACCATGACTGCTCAAATGTCAATTGAAAATAAATAAATAATCCCTAGAAAATATTTATAATTTTTGAAATTAAAATTACTGTTATTGCTAATAAAACAATAACTATAACAATATCTATAAATAAGCCTGCGAAATATGAATTCTCAAACACTCTCAAATATTTACGTTAAAAACCCGGGAAAACAAGACAGTAGTGAATATTATTATCCACTGTATTCACCTAGTTCTTTTATATAGTATCGGCTGGTTCCTTTAAGTTGGTCGCTCTGTCGGAGCGCAGTGACCGGTGCAGGCAGAACGCAAAAATTGAGCTCATTTAACGTAACGTAAGATAAAAGTTAACCAACTATTAAATTATGTTACGTTATATTAAATGTTAAATGACGTGCATAAATCGAACAACGTAAACAGCATATTTCATCTTTACCTTATATTATGGTACATTAAATCCTTAAATTATCTTACGTTAAATGTCTGCATAAATCCGGCATAAGTCTTTTCACCACTTTTACCAAGGCCTGACGCATAAACTTATCACTTATAAAGCAGTTTTTAACTAATCTGCGGAAGGATAAAGCAAACCATCTATATTTTTCTATGCTATGAGCGAAAGTGCAGCATGATGCATTCGCGCGTACTTCGCAGGATGCCTTTACGCAGCATACGTTAAATTCAGTACATTCCCTTTGGAGGTCAAATGTTCTAACCAATCAGCGTTGTTTAATTATATATCAAGTGGCGCGCAATTCAAATTTGACAGAATATCAAAACAGGATGTGAGTTCATTTGATTATTAGTTGCGTTGTGATGGAATTGATTTAAATAAGGCCATTCAACTTATTTTATGTTTCTTAGTGTCACAAATAATGAATAAGAGAGTTAATACACTTATTCATGATAGAAAATCAGTCATATATAACAATGATTTTCATTGCTATAACGTGATCTCAAATTCTTCAAAAAGTATATGTCTTTCAATAACTTTTGGAAAGATCAGATAAATAAATCTCTCCAGACTCTACTGGAGCAAGTTTATAATTTCTTGAAGGCTTGAACTTCATTCATTCTTATTGTTGGTGCCAGAAGGAAGATATGTTCTTAGTTGATAATAAGAAAGCAGAAATACAGTTGAAAAGGCTATAATTTAGTAAAAATAGCTATTACACATATTTTAATAATTCTTAGGAAATAAAACATTGATTTTTTATTCTCACAAAAATATAATAAAAACTATATTTGTCTATAGAATTCGAGATTTAAAAAGAAAGTTTTATAAAAAATCATATATTCCATATTCATTACAATTCTGTTTTATATAAGTGATTTAATGCCAAGTAAGAATTACTTGGCTGTGGAAAATATCGGATTAGTGTGAAAGAGCTACGGCTATCAATCTTACACAAAAGCATTGTCCATTTGATTCAGGTGTCAGAAATCGTAGAAAACTTGACCACGATGCCAGTATATTCTAAATAATCTAATGTAGGAACTATGGTGATGGTCCGAGGCTGGAGTTGGCGTCTGCTTCTACAGTAGAAAAAAAGATATCATGTGTTATATAGACATACCAATAAATTTTATAATATTTCCGCAAAATTTTCGTCCGACATCAGGTCCCCCGTTTAAAACTCTTGAGATTTTTTTTCTTCATCTTCTGTTCCATTTTTTGGATTAGTTGGTAGGTACCTGGAAGGTTAGTCCTGTCTTGACTATTAAATGTTGAACTGTTTTTTTAGTAATAAATTATTAATTATTATTACTAAATAGTACTAGCGAAATTATTATTTTTTTGTTGGATAATACGTCTGCTTCTCAATTTTCCTCCTATTGCAAATTGGATCTTGATCCTCTTCTCTTAAAATTTTATATTTTATTTTGTTGAAACAGTCCCACAATACACTGAAATCTTCTTGGCTCATATTTCTACCCATATTCATCATCTCTGAAAAGCAAATCTGAGAATTTTAATACATAATATGCTATGAAAAAGACTGACAAATGTTCATTATATACGTACATCACGATTCTCAGAACTATTCAATGTTTCTTGGTCCTGGGCATTCGATTTCTGTTCAATGAAATGGTGTACGTCCTTCTGATAAATTAACCTACTGCTTGATGATTCTTGTAAAATCAACTCAGCACTCTCATTTGCACCCGCAGCCGAAGCACCTAAAACAAAATCGCCTCTCTTCTCGAACAAAGCTACTGCGTGGATATGCTTACATATATTAACAATAATATATGGACAATCACATTTGTATCTATGAAAGCAAATCTTGCATTCATGACAATAACCTAACATACAATCATAATTGCCTAATTCATTTAAAAGAACATTATAATACTTATCCTTTTCATAGGAAGATTTCACTTTGAAACTTCCGAATCCTGTTATTTCCACACTATCTATCAAATTTTCTGCCTTCTTATGAGTTTCTCTCGTAATTTTATGCTGATAACTTTTCGAATCTGGCCGCTCCGTCTGAATGATATTCTTCCACATCTTATCGTCAACAGTTTCTTCTAATTAGTCTAACAGTTTCTCAACCCTACAGAGAAACATTACAATGCTACTCGAAGAATTACTTTGATTAGACATATATTTACCGGATATTACACTGCCCATTCATTTTATTGTATTTGAGGAATCTATTCAAGCTTTCAACGGCCATATTTGTATTAATTCCCGCACTGACTCGGTAGCAGTGAGTCCACATCATTACTATTTCCTCACTCTGTAAATAATATCTAGAAAAGAAATATTATATTTATATAATTTCTCAACATTTATTAATGCTCACTTCTGCAAATGTTGACGATTTTCTTCTAAAACTCCTAGATATTTATCCCTATACCTATTCCATAAACTTCTCTATATTTGTGACTGTCAGTATTTTACGCATTTTGTTCCTCATTTCTTTCCGATTCTTTTCGTTTTTGATTTTTGCTCTTCCTTGAATATTCCAATTTTTGATTACGTGCCACGTACATAGTAGTCTTCTTGGTTTTGGTACAGAATCCATAACTTTTGTCCACGGATTATAATATTTTGGATCATCATCACTCATAAAATATTCGGTTTGTATTGACTCCCCTAATCTAGATTGAAGAGCACTAAAAAAATGTTCTTGAATTGTTTGATCTAATCGATTACTAAGTAAAAATGCCATTGGGAACCCCATATTATTTCCATCTTTAACCACAGCTGTCGTCAAGTCAAAATTTCTGCGGTTAGTACCATGAGTCCCATCTATACAAATAACTCTCTTGAAATCTTTTAGCTTCTTCTCCATAATAGCGTTCATAAATCCCAAAGCAAAATCTTCACATTTCAACCCAGGGTAAGTTTCACCTAAAATTGATCTTAATCTTCACTTCTATGTCGATATATATTTAGAGTAAAGAAATCATGAACCAGTGAACAATTGCATAATTTTGATATCCTTAATTATGGACATTGGTGTGGTATGAAATAATTCACATTCTTCAAGAATTATATAAATCTCGTAGCATATGCACACGCACAACCCACACAAGCGAAGATGTACTCACCAATTTTCTTGAATAAAAGTGCATGTTTTTTTCCCTTTGGTTCCACTCTTCAATTTTCATAGTCGTGGCTATCATATCATCTTCATATCTTCTATTATCGATGTTATACTTTGCAATAAGATATGAAAGGTCTGCTCTTCGGATTAAATTTATTCTCTTCAATTCCCCATTTTCAATCTTTCTTGCATCCTGTAATATTCTCTCATTTGTGACACCTGCCGATAACTGCATGACAATATGATTTTCTTCTAATTTTGTTAAACGTTTACTTCGTAGCTCATGTAAATTTTACCGACACTTGTCCTGTAATAAAATATAGGAATATTGAAGTTATTGAAATATAGATAGATCGATATTCTAATAAGAAATCTTGACGGGCACATTCCATGAGCGCGAATACTGCATCCAGCCTTCATACTGCGGTTTACAAGTTGAAACAAATCCTAGCAACATATTTATTAAAAAAACCCTTAATATTTAAAATTAAAACCTGATAGATACGTCACTCCTATTACAAGCATAAAAAATGTCTGTATCACCATTTGCGCAATTTTTCCTAGACCAACAAGCATAATTTACATCCCGGTTGTCCAATGCTCTCCAAGCTTCAAACGCCTCAACAACCCTAAAATTATAGATAGATAGATAATAGATATTTTAATACATAACTGATGATGATGAGTCAAACGTTCAATCAAGCTTTTGTGGAATGAAAAGACTTGATCTTTTGGGAAAATTGGGCAGATTATTCTCTTGGTCCTCGTGGGATTGGATTTCAAGATGAACAACTCTAACATGTTTATTTCTATTAAATGGAGATGAGAATCTCTTGCCACAAATCTGGCACAATTTGCTGTCTCTGCAAAAAGTATGTATCAATTAGTTTCTAGCTGGTCATCCTAGATTGAAATAGGTTTTGCGGGAAAAATAACTTACCCTTTCGCTTCCATCTTTCGGTAAAAAAGTTATAATTAACACAGTAGAAGTGAAAACTGTTGACACAATATCAAGAAGGATTTGTTAATAAAACTTTTTCAATGCGTTGCGAATGTAAATCTTGCTTTTTATTTGTCGCTAAGATCATAAAATTTAACTGCTCTATCAAGGATCAAAACAGAAATGCCGCCGAGAAAACTTGCGCAGCAGAAGACATGACGATATGACGATTTTAAACGATTCATGACAATTTGAGTCTCGGATACTCGGATTGATTGACATTATTCATTTGAAATTCTGTCAAATTTATATCGCGCGCTCTCCGCTGATTGGTTGGATCATGTTACCTCCAAATGGAATATATTGAATTTAACGGTTGCTGCCTATACGCCAGGTGGCTTCACTGCAGCACAATGCACTCTAAACTGGAGCACTGTATACTGTATAGATGAATATTATCGCCGCCCACCATTGTGTGTCCTGGCCATGATCATTTATTCAGGCCTTGTGTCTTCCTATCTACTTAATGCTATGAAATGAGCTAGAGACCAGGTGGCGTTGTTATAGAGGGATCAAAATAAAAAATACTATAATGAGAAATTAGGAATACATACATAAACAATAAACATAACCTATCTACGTAATAATCATTGACTAATTTATTATTGCAGTTCTTTTCCAAAATTTTATTTTATTGTGTTTACCCCAATGTAATAAGCGTTACAGGGTAGTTCAAACATTGTGTTTTTAAAATGCCATCCAACAGTCAGCGACTGAAAAATTGGCAAAGTGCTATTCCTAACAGGCAATTGACCTCTTCAAAATATGTAAAAAACTTTTCGAAGAAAAATATATTGGACCCGAGAATTCACTTTGAGCGGAATCTAAAAAATATGTTTATCAAGATTGATTCTCTGTTAAAATGCATTGTACGTACCTAGGTTCACAAAAAGTCGCTTTATTAATAGGGAAAAGTTTCAACAAGTTTGTAAGATTATTTTCGTATTTGCCTTTTTTGTCAGTTAAATCAATTCTCTGCATTATAGAGAAAAAAATAAAGGCTTTTTAAATTACGGTTCATAGCTCCATAGACAAAATATATCATACTAAATTCTCTTTGGTAAATTCGTTCTAGTAAGAGTAGGCGCAAGTATTCTTCGTTACTCTTCGCCATCAGTATCACTGATCCTTCTACAGATGCGATCCTGGCGGGTCAATACGTTAACAGTCCCATGTACAAAGCTCCAGTTGCAAGATCTGAGTAAATAGTCGTGTCCACAGCAGTGTCTGATTATCAATCGATTAGTAATCAGGAATCAAAAAGTTGACGTCTTTAATACGACAGCTATCAGAAAACCATAGTGTTTAATAGGTTGGGGGGGAGTTTCTAAAACACATTTAAAACCAATTGAAATTTTACAAAAACGTTGTTTAAAAATAATATTGAAGAAAAATAGCAGATATCCAAGTAATTTATTATATAAAGAAATTTATATTTTTGATCCAATACAAATTTATTTCAAAATTCTTGTAATAGATCAATTTAAGAATAAAAAAGATCACAATATTGTTTCTCACTGTCATCTCACTAGACAGAACCAAAACATTGTTATACCATTTAAAAATAAAATATAGGTCAAAAAATTGTATGTACATAGGACCAAAAACATATAATTATTTACCCAAAATTATAAAAAATATAAGTACAATCAGAAAATTTAAAAATGTGGTTGATCATTTCTTAAGAAGTAACTCTAGGGAATTCATCAGAAACATTATTCAAAAGTGATAGAACTTACATCTACATATTATATTCCATACTTTTATTTATTTGTAATGCTTTGTTTCTTACCAATTAGCTATTAATTGATTTAAAAATATGTTATTTATAATTACCCTACAAACAGACTTTTTAGTCTCGTAGGTTTTAATATTGTTGTTTGTTGACAAAAATGTAAATTCTCAAATTGTCAATAAACGTTATTTATTTATTTATTTATTTAACATAACCTATATTTTGTTTCAGATATTTCCCAATTCTATTATGGACATCTATCATTCCGTTTACCACATAATCTTTTTCATTATAAACATATTGAATAGAAAATAATTTTTCTTCTTCCTTTTTCAGTTCCTCTAATATGTGTAATTGTGGAATTAAATTATTTCAAATCTTTTAACAAGTGTCAGTTTGAAAAATGGACTAAGCGATGCATCAGTAATCAGCGGTGTCCACAAGATACATATTTTTGATTACTGATTACTAATTGTAAGGATGGGTAATATTCCTTTAATTATTTTTCTAGTTGATATTTAATTGACATGTTATTTGATAGGACGGATTTCTAGACAGAACAAAGAACGTTTTTGAATGTTGACATTCCTGTTCATATATCTCCTCAAATTCTAAGCAAGATGTCTATAACTGACAATCAAAAACGTCAATTGTCGTGTCCTGACTATAAAATTAGTATTCTGCGATGATAGCTGTTCAGAGTGATTCTTTTTAGGTTGGAGTTGAATAGATATATTGTATACTATATGAATATTGGAGATTTTCGCCATTATTGGTGTGCAGACGAATTAAATAGTAATTAGGTGAGTGATTACTGAGCTTTCTTGTATGAGATGATGAAGTGTCGATGAATGATGCGTGAAAGAAGGATAGATATTACTGGATACCATTGGCCTGCATGAGTTTTGGCTGAGATATTGTTATTATCATGGATATTATTATTACCAGGAATGTTATTATTATCATTATTATTATTATTACTGATCAGTAATTAGGGACGCCGCGGTTGCACATGAGTGTGCGATGGGCCTGGAATAGGTGCCCTGGGATTATTCTCGATGCCGTGGTGGGCGTGCGTGTTTTTATCGCCGTCAGCTTAGTTATGAATTCAATTAGGGACGCCACGGTTGCACCTGAGTGTGCGATGGGCCTGGAATAGGTGCCCTGGGATTATTCTCGATGCCGTGGTGGGCGTGCGTGTTTTTATCGCCGTCAGCTTAGCTATATCTTGTACTAGTGTTGCCATGCAAGAGGCTCATACCGTTTCTTTTACCAGGTGAGCTGCTTCCTCCCGAGGGGCTCGGCATCCACGATGCATATTTCCTGGTGGACCTGGGCATTATAATATAACTGATATTTGGTTTTGATATATATATGTTGTTTCTTTTGGATTATATAAACATATTGTTCTCATTTCTTTCTCTATATTTAATTAGATCACCTTAAACATATTCTTCTTATATAATCGATTGGTAATCAGACTCTGCTGTGGACACGACCAATAATCGTGGACCTGGCTGTCATGTCAGTGGTATAGGTTATACTCATAGAATTAATACTCCTAGAAGGCTAGTATGTAATAGTATATAAGCAGATTTAATCACGAAGAAAGAGAGACAACAAATCCATGTATTGCAAAGAAATGATAGGGTTTAGAGACTATTGCGCATGTGTCAAAGAATGATTTTAGGACGGCATGTCAAACGGTACCTACAGGGGTCAATAAAAAAGTTTTGTTTTCACACTGAAATATTATTATTTTTAACTATACTATTTTAACTATAAAACATTTCCATTGTGTTAAGTAATTGTTATATGCTCCAACATAATAAAAAATCGCCACTTTTGTATATTTACCTGGTAGATAAATATTACTAAATATATATGCATATACAGGGTGCTACAAATTCGAGGCTAAGTATGGGGATCTCGTAAACCGTAATAGATACAAAGTCGTTTAAATGGGGGTAAAGTTGCGTATTTCGATGCTCGACCGATAAAAAATATTTTTTTCATTATAACCTTATTTAAACATAAGTTGCAAAGTTACTGATAAATTATTCTTTAAGTTGAGGTTTTATGAAATTTACGTTAAATAAATCAAATTATTAAAAACCACCATCATCTCTTTTCATGCGGATCGTTTCAGATATTCCTTTTATCTACTTAAACTAAGGTGTAACTGTAACTATATACCCAGTATTTTTCTAAATTTTCAGAAGATAATGTGAAATAAAGATAAATTTATGACGGAAACTATGTATTGGGCAGAGATGGACCTGCGCATGAATTTGAAAGCATTGTTTTGCATCGATCTAATAATTGTTTTCAAACTTGTGATACAAAATTGTTTTTGGTGTGTTAAAAACTAACAGAAAGCATAATAAAAAATCTAGGACCGTATTTAAAAAAACCAAGTTGGGGATTGCTGCTCAGAGACGAAACGTCAGTTCTTGAATTTAATAACGCTTGTAAAGGGAAAAAAGTGGCAATGAAAAAGTTCCATTTATTTTAAAATATCTCTTCAAATGAGGTCAGAAAAAAATTAAAACGATTTTGCAAAATTTCGGTTTTGTTCGGATAACTTCGGACGTAGTCGGAATTTCTTGACTTTCAAAACGGCATTTTGTTGAGCATCAAAATACGCAACATTGCCCCCATTTAAACGACTTTGTATCTATTACGGTTTACGAGATCCCCATACTTAGCCTCGAATTTGTAGCACTTTGTATATGGATATATTATTTATTTACATAAATCAGGGACTCTTACTGGATCGTTTTACTACCGATACCGAAAGTTTTTATGGGGTTTACGCCAGTTTATTAAAAAATAAATTATTTTGTTATATTGGTTTAGAAAATAAAGATATTTCCAATATAGTTAATCCCCAAAAAACATTCCCAATGTAAAACTTTTGGAGGTGAGAGCTATATTCTGCAAAACTCAACAAAAAAACTCAAATCTTTCGCATATGCTCAGTAAGAGCTGAGCCACACCGATATAATTTTTGGTATGTTGTTGTATATAAGAATTTTGTTTTAATGGTACATATTCATCAAGTGATACTATCGCTTCTCACCGCCCCCAAAATTCCTTCCATGAAATTTAAACTTGACGTATTTATATTTTTTTATATTTATAACCCACATTTACAGCAGGTGGTGGTAACTCTTATGGGAAAATTTGGATCAAATGTTGCAAGTAGCAGCCGTTAGAGCGTCAGTGTCGCTTTTCCGAAGTATTCCGAAGAATGTCGGGAACCGTTGAATACGAATCAGATAGAACATACAATGAACAATGAATGTTCTTTCTGATACGAATGAAAAATGGCGTTCATTCTAGTTCTTTGTGTGTCAGAGAGCGTTTTGCTTGTCACGATATTACAGACTTGAATTGATTTGTGATTTATATTGAGAGTGAAACTTTGTCGATTTTAATCAAGATTTGTTCCAATTGATGTTTGAATTTCAGAAAAGGACGAGTATGTTCAACTGTGCCAGTGATGAGAATGCGGGAGTAAGTTTTCACCGCTTTCCAAGATCCGGAAAAATAAATGTTAATAGTTGAGTGTAATAACACATGCTTATTCCTAATGTTACTTAGTGTTGCTTGAATGTTGTAAACTATCCGAGCTCCGTATTTGTTATATTTCTTTTAATACTTACTTGAATACTACATCATTGAACTGCCTTTTCAAATCAGGTATTACCTTTACGTATTTGTGTACCAAGATTGATGTCGATAGGTCACTATCGTGTTTGCTGGTAGACGTAGACAGACAAACGGATAAATGAAAATCAATCCCATAGGAGGTATTATTTGTATACCAAATTTGATGACGATCAGTTAAGTATTTTCCGAGTTATAGTGTTTACAAACAGACAGATAGGATGATCAAAACAATAACTACCTCAAAATTTTCAATAGTTAATAAATCAAGAATAACGCTTATATCAAGACATTGTTCACTAGCAAATTCGCCCTTCGCACTCGGAAATCAACTGAGTTCCCAAAAAATTACTGTTCATTAATTCGTCTATGAAATCATTGTTCCAGAATACCTTAACGACAACTACGAACGACAGTGTCTCACCTTGGATTATAGTTTTTTGTCATACTACTTTGGAGCAAAATGAAATTAACGTGTCTATTTGTCACTTTATTATGACTATCTGAGTTTGAATTGCTTTCCGATAAAATTCTTATCTCTAGGGCGTATTCTTTCTAAAACTAGTACCACTTTTTTTAATTACAGGTGCAGATTATGGGCTAAATTCTGTCAGCCACCTAGTTAATGGTTCCTGGTGGAGTCATGAGAGAGCACATTGAATGTGCAAGTATATATCTACCGTGAATATAGTATTGTATATTAATATTTGTGTTTACTTGAATATATTATATTTTTTAAATTTGTTCTATTTTATTAAATAGTTTTTATTACTTTCGGTTCTTGTATCAATGGACTCCGCAGTGATTTCTCAGGCCCCATACGGTCTAGAGACTTGAAATTTCGAATTCGTACTTAGATCGCAGACATCTCGCCGCATGTTAAGCTCCAAGTGTGATCCAATATTGGTAATTATAATTATCTCATTCAACCAAGATCATTATTTTGTCGACATGGAACGACAATTGGATCCGTCACTGAAATTACGCACGAGCATGGAGCGTATATATACTTCTCGTTCTCTGGTATATAGGTACTTTCTGGAAGATCGTCTATGGTTATGTCTCAATTGTCAGACGTTATTGTTAATTTAAAGTTTAATTTTGTGTTGTGGTAGACAAACAGTAATTTGCTATGGAATTGCTGTTGCTGGCAAACACATATACATAAGTATAGTTAAAATCGAGAAAAGGATACCAATAATAGGTACTCATCGGTACGTTTTAAATCTTAAATGCCCAAAAAAAACTATTTTTAATTTTTTTTTCAAAAATTTCACTTGTTTATATGTCCAATGAGGAACAACGGAGAAAGAAGGACGAAACAAATGAAGCCCTTAATATTCGTCTGTGTATTGTGTGTGTTATTATGTTTTATATTAGGGAGCTTATATATGTTATATATTTGAAATTCTTTGTAACTATATCTTAGAAATGATACAATTAACTATTTTGAACAATTTACTTTGTTTGTGATAACTTATGCAATATTAAAGAATGAACTTCTAACAATTTGTTAAGTTTTTATGACCTTATTAATCCAATTAAAAAAAAATTGTGACAGAAATGAAACCTTCAGAAACTGTTGGAGTAGAATTATAGAAAAAATATCTTCAGCATTCTTATTACTTTTTTGGTCACTATCATGAAAAGTTGAACGAAAAGTCTCGAAAGTTATTTTCTATAAATTTTCTTCAACAATTTCTGATGGTTTCCATTCCTTTCATTCTAGCTAGCTTGTTACTTTCGAATTTGCCGCCATCAGTATGTTTAAATTTGCCGCCACTACAATGTTAGCAGGGCAGCCGTCGCAGCGCTAATGTTTCAAGGTCAAAACATAGTCAACAAGATTTACATGGGAGTTACCATTCTCTTGTAGGTATATATTCTCTGAATTACAGTAAAACTGGATTCGAGCATTTCCAGTCACTAACCTGCGGCCTTTTAATGATAAAATTGTCACCATCTTGCATATTGTAATGGGAATTTATATTAAAACTGGGTTCGATTTATTTTCACTTATTTATTTATACCAATAACTACACGACTATAATCACATTTATATTCACACTTATTTCTCGGATTTCTTACTACTGTCTGATCTATGACCGATTGTGATCTATGACTGACTAACTAACTTTCATTGCCATCAGCCTAATATATCTAACCAAAAAAGCTCTAGATGATTCCAGTGTTGTTTTCGTTGTTTCTGGAGGTTATTTCTCAATATATGGCTTCGAGAATAGACCAGGACTTATTCTCGTTGCCTCTGATGTCTCCCGTGTTTTCTGGAATGTTTGTGACATTTGTGATAGTTCATTATTCGGGTAAGTCTTCACGTTACACTGCCCCCTCCTTAGCATCTGATCGTACCTATCAGAATTATCCTTGGTAGTACCTTGCTGGATATCCGTTCCATGGCGGAATCTGCACTTGGTTCCTGCCAGGCAAACGCCCTTGTTGAAGAAGTAACAGTCTATCGTCTTTTCCGAGTACACTCCTTTTGGATTGAAGCAACACACGACAATTTGCACACCAGCGTCCTGGAAGATGTATTCGATCATGCTCCTTACAATCTTCCAATCAAGGCCGTCCAACCCGCAGCCTATTTTCGGAAGACCCGACTTCTTGATGTCATAATTCCCGACTTCATTCCTTAGGCTCTTCAGTGCATGCCAGATGTCCTTGTAAGTGGGTTTTCCTCTAGACATCTTCTTCGTAACCAAATCGAAGATGTTCCGATTACCATCTGCTAGTCGCAGAACTTTTCCTATTCTTGGTCGTTGGGCTGCTGGTTCATGCAGTCTTCCAAACTTCCTTTTAAACATTAGAGCAATTCCTCGGCCCATACGTAGATCCTCCGCTACACAATGGACAATAGAAACGTCGGCTGGTAGTTTCAAAAGGTCTTGTTGAACCTCAACTGTCACACCGAGTCTGGCCTTCTTCCGATCTGCGTAGTTGGACATGAAGTCGTTGAAACTGACATTTCGCTCCTCAACGTTCTTTTCTTGAAGAGCCACTCGTGCTTCCACCTGGTTGTTCGATCCAGCGTATAGTTGGAGCCGGTTTATGTGCACCACTCTAGGTTTTCCTCTTGGTAACTTTCGGATACGATAGGTAACGTCATTTATCCTCTTCATAATTTCATATGGACCTTCTCATTGCCTCTGGAGTTTGGGACAAAGGCCTCGACGTCGTTGGGGATTATATAGCCAAACCAGGTCTCCCACGTTGAAGACGCCATCAGCTGATCGAATATCGTAGTGGTGCTTCATTCGATCACTGGCTAGCTGGATGTTTTGTCTGGCTAGCTCGTGGACTCTATGCATTCTGGCTCTCAACTGGTCGACGTATCCTTCCCCTGCGACATTGTCCTCTGTAGGTCTGCAGCCAAATTCCAGGTTGCAGGGTAGGCGCAACTCGCGCCCCAACATTAAACTAGCAGGAGTATGACCAGTTGTTTCTTTTACAGCCGCCCGATAGGCCATCAGGAACAAATGGATGTACTGATCCCAATCTCTCTGATGTTCTGAGACAACCTTAGAGAGGTGCTTGCCCATGGTTCGGTTCATCCTCTCTACCATTCCGTCCGATTGAGGATGCAAAGGGGTCATTCTGGTCTTGTTCGCACCTATTAGTCTGCACACATCTTGGAACAGGGATCACTCGAAGTTTCTTCCTTGGTCCGAATGGATTTCAAGAGGAACTCCAAAACGTGAAAAGAATTCTCGGCGACGGTCGATGCTTCTTGGTTAGGGATTGCGTAAGCCTCTGTCCACTTTGTGAAATAATCCATGGCTACTAGGATATACTTATTCGCATTGTCCGTTTCAGGAAATGGCCCCGCAATATCCACAGCAACTCGCTCCATGGAACTCCTAACATTATACTGCCTCATAGGTGCCCGCTTTCTGCCAAGTGGTCCATTGCTGGCTGCACACACTTCACACTTACGGCACCACTGTCTCACATATTCTTTGCAATTTACCCAATAGAATCGCTCTCGAACCTTCTGCAGAGTCTTGGTGATTCCAAAATGCCCACCTCATGTAGCTGACGTAGTACCTCCGTCAATTTGCTTCTTGGCAAAACTAGTTGTACTCTGGATTCAGTGCCATCTTCATGACATTTCTTAGGACTCAGCTCCAGGTTGGCTTCACGTAATCGTTGGAAAACTTCTCTTAAATTCTTAGAGTGTTCTTCAAATGATTTTCCTACCACGATCACGTCATCCAAATACACTAGGCAAGTTTGCCATGTCAATCCTCTCAAAACTGCTTCCATGAGCCTCTCAAATGTAGCGGGAGCATTGCATAGTCCAAACGGCATCACAGTGAATTGCTAGAGCCCTGATCCTATCGAGAAAGCAGTATTTTCTCTCAGTATCCACTTTTCAGATCTAGTGTAGAAAACCATCGTGACCCAGAGAGAGTATCTAGGCTGTCATCTATTCTGGGTAACGGATAACTATCCTTCTTAGTGACTGAATTCCGAAGTCGGTAATCTACACAGAATCTTGTAGAACCATCCTTTTTCTTCAGGAGCACTACTGGCGAGGTCCATAGACTATTTGATGGCTCAATGACTCCTTGTTTGCTCATTTTTTGAATCATTTTCTCGGCTTCGTCTCTTTTGGCCAATAGAAGTCTTCTTGGCTGCTGTCTTATTGGCTGAGCGTTCCCCGTGTTTATCTTGTGAGTCACTATACTTGTTTTACCTTTGTATTCTTCTTCCATCGCAAACACGTCCTGGAATTCCACAAGCATATCTCTCACTTTTCGTAATTGTTTCTCGTCAAGTCCTGGGCAGTCTTGATGACCATATCAATCAGCTCTTTCGAATATCTGGTCCTGGATGGTTTACTTATCGTTCTTACAGAGCATATCGCCAATACAGGAACAAAATTTCCAATCATACTTCCCTTGCTCAACTTGATGGGGCTCTGCTTTAGATTCAATACTCTGACAGGAACGACATCTCCTACTCGAACAAGAGATTTAGCTGTCAGAAATTCTTTATTATTTATTTCTTCTACCAGTCTCAGACTTCCAGATTTGCAGTTTCCGTCCGGGTTGGTCATCAATATTTTTTCACTATAGCCGGGTATTATTACGTCACTATTCGTTATCAATCGGACATCTTCGTTATCCTCGTGAAAGGCAGTTCTTCATTGTCGACCTTCAAGACACCATTTTTGACATCCAACACAGCCCCAAGCTTCTTCTGAGTTGGACCTTTGTTGGTAGTATCCGGGAATGATCTGTGATGAGCTCTGGTCTGGCTATTGTTCTTGTTGCACCGGTGTCTATTAGGTGTGCTCTGTCTTTTCCATTGATTCGACCATCGATCTATAAACTCAAGGCTCCGCCAGAAGATGACACATTGACCGTAATTACTGGGGCACTATTTCTGCAGGTCGACGATTGCCCCCTCATCTCGACCCATTCTAGTTTTCCGATTGTGCAACCTTCTTCTTACAACTGCGGCGTACGTGTCCTAGCTCGCCACAGTTCCAACACCTTGGCTCTCTCTTCTTTGATTGCGCCCCCGTAACTAGCTTCCTTATCATTTCTAACAGAGACTCTCTGTTGGACTGATCTTCCACAATTGCTCTTAAACGGTGCCCTCGAGAAGTTTGGCTTGCGGCTTCATGCTCCAAAGCAATAGCTAGTGCTTCTTCTAGCAATTTTGCTCTGGCCAGCTTCAACGGCTTCTGCAGCTCGCTCTCTCTTAATCCATTTACAAATGTGTCCACTGCAATTTCATCAAAGAAGCAATCAGCAGCTGTAGGATATGCTAGTCCCACAATACGAGCTAACTCTCCTTCAAACTCTTGCAGACTCTCATTTGCACGTTGCACCCGAGATCGCAGTTGTGTTTTGTATACTTACTGGAGATGACTGTCTCCATACCGATTCTCCAATTTAGCATCACCTCGTAAAGCAGCGGTTAAGGAAACAGCTTTCTGTTCTTCGGTCCACTGGTTAGCCATTGCCACTGCTTCAAACTGTTTTCGATAGGTTGACCAGGAGCAGTTTCCATCAAAGTTTGGAAGCTTAACCCTCATTACTACCTACGGCTAAGTCATCTTCGCCTTTGAGTGTCTGGCTCCCATTGCAGTTACCATTCTTAACTGCCATTTCCAGTGTGTTGATTTTTTGTTGCAGTTGCTCCATGTTCTTCTCTGTCGTGACAAAGTTTTCGTCAACTGTTCAACTGAAATTTCTTCAAACCTCGCATCACTTTTTCTGGAAACATCTTTTATTTCATCTTGAAGAGTTCTAGAAACTTCTTCAAAATTTTTCGAGATTTCATCGAATTTCACCCCAAATGTCCTGGTTACTTCCTCGAATCTTTCATTATTATTTCTAGAAATTTCTTCGAATGTTTCATTATTATTTCTAGAAATTTCTTCGAACTTTTTCGAGACTTCATCGAATTTTTCACTATTATTTCTAGAATTTTTTTCCAGTAACAGTTCTTCCGGAGAGTGGAACTCGAACATATCAGGATCGTCTCCATTTTCAATCAGAGTGTCCCGGAATCATCACAATCCCGTTCCACCAATTGTTCTTTGAGTTGTTTCACTGTTAGCTGCACTAATTTCATTTTGAATTGTCTTTATTAACAAAATTAGTTAGTCAATACAGTTTTCCACGTCTTCAACACGAAAAAGAACAAAATTCTTCACACAAACACGAGAAAAAGTCTTCACATTCACACGAAAACGAACGAAAAGTCTTCACACGAAAACGAACTAAAGAGTCTTCACACTAACACAAAAACGAACAAAAAATATTTACACCAACACGAAAAAGAACAAAAGAGTCTTAAACTTAAACTTAAATCTAACAAAAAGTCACGAAAACACTCAACTCTACACGAAACTACAGTCTCTTAAAGTCTGTCCAATTTTACAGTCACTCACTGACTGACCCCACACCTGAATCCAATGTAACGGGAATTTATATTAAAACTGGGTTCGATTTATTTTCACTTATTTATTTATACCAATAACTACACGACTATAATCACATTTATATTCACACTTATTTCTCGGACTATATACTTACTACTGTCTAATCTATGACCGATTGTGATCTGTGACTGACTAACTAACTGTCATTGCCATCAGCCTTATATATCTAACTTAAAAAGCTCTATATGATTGCAGTGTTGTTTTCGTTGTTTCTGGAGGTTATTTCTCAATATATGGCTTCGAGAACAGACCAGGACTTATTCTCGTTGCCTCTGATGTCTCCCGTGTTTTCTGGAATGTTTGTGACATTTGTGATAGTTCATTATTCGGGTAAGTCTTCACGTTACAATATATACTTGAAATGAATGCACTATATTCAGTCTAGTATGATACGATCTATTTTTTAATATATACTTAGACCTAATGGAAATAATTGCTAACACCATATTAAGAAAGGTTAGAAAGGAGTGGATTATCTATAATACTTATTGAGTTAAAAAAAATAAAAAACGTCATACAATTGACATTTTGTTTGAATTTTTACTATTGACCAGGGGCAAGAGGAGGAAGGTGGTGGTACTTCTGATCTGGTGAAAAGTTTTAGAATTGACGATGATGATCAAAATGCGTTAATATTGCTAATCATAAATGCAGGCTGGTGAGGAAATGGAAATGCTCGAGTCCAGATTTACTGTAAATGTGGGTTATGAATATAATGTGTCAAGTTGAAATTTCATGGAAGGAATTTTGGGGGCGGTGAGAAGCGATAGAATCACTTCATGAATAAGAACCATTAAAACAAAATTCTTATATACAACACCAAAAATTGTATCGGTGTGGCTCAGCTCTTACTGAGCATATGCGAAAGATTTGAGTTTTTTCTTGAGTTTTGCAGAATATCGCTCTCACCTCCAAAAGTTTTACATTGGGAATTTTTTTTGGGCATCGGATATAATCAGAAATAACACCGTTAAAGAAAAAGCGTCTACAAACGTGACGCTGATAAATGAAAATCAGTTCCCCGTGGACACATCTGTGCAACTAGAATTTGTTGAATTAAATGAATCTGAAATTGATCTGGAAAAAGTGCCAAATATATTTGAGATTTCCTCTGCTACAAATACTTCAATTAAAGAGGATCTTACAAATGAAAGGAATAATACCCACGAATCGGCAGAGCAAAATAATTCTTTTTTGGGACATTCTCAATTAGAAGAAAATTTATTAGATATCGCTAATAAAGAAAATGAAAAAGTCCCAGTCCCGTCTAATGAAAGTCTTCAACGTTATCTTTATTGGCCGGATACTCCTGTGAGGAAAGGAAAAAGAAAAATGGATACGAAAGATCCCTTCGTTAAAACATCTTCAGGATGGAAAAAATAAAAGAAGAAAAACTTACTGCAAAAAAAGAAATGGAAAAGAAAAAAGAAGAAAGAAAAAAACGCCTGGAAGAAAAAAACTGCTAAAAATTCGACCTAAACAAGAATCGACCTCAAAAGTCTGCTAGTATTGACGATCCTACTGACAAGTAAACTGAACAAGTTTCAAAGATGCCTTCACCTCAAGAGTCAGATAGTAGCGACAGTTCCGCAAACAAGAAGTCTAAGCCAGTTTCAAAAATTAATGTTCTGTCAAATATTGTAGTTAAAAATAAAAACAAAGAAAGCCATGTTAAGTTTTTGTTTAAGGAAGAAATTAAAAAAGATAACAATATGCTATTTCAAACAGTGGAGCACATTTATTTGTTGTAACAATATTTCTGAACGTTCAGGAATAAAGTGTTTTTATTGCTCAAGAACATACCATCCAGAATGTATCCGGAAACATCTGAATATGCCACCAATTGTTTTAACGTTTGTTTGTAAAACTTGTACTGATCAAAACAAGGTGTAATGAAGATAATAATCCTAACAATAAAAATAATACAATTACTTATTGTTCTTAATATTTATGAGATTTTCCAGACCAAAATAAAAAAAAATAATAATAAAGAAATGAGAAAGAACCTGCTGGATTAATAATTTATGTATAAAGTTCAGGGTGCCAATCACTGAATTTGGTAAACCAATACCTATAAAAAGGGATGCCAATGACTGTGCTTTCGGAACAACAAATAAAAGCAATGTAAATATTTTTATACTGTATTTTTTAATATGTTAAATAATAATCCAAGATTCTTCAATATATTTGTGATATTTTAAGCACAAAATGATTTGGTTAGGTACATAGTTAAGTAAATAATAATTAATAAACCGTAAATCTTGCCTTAAAGTGCCAATCACTATCTGGTTTACCCTACGACAAAATATTCTTACCAGTTTCCACTGTTTTATCAACATAACCATTGTAATGTTATTTTAAACGCTCACTACCCTGGCTAGGTCAAGAGCAATTAAGGGTGGTGGGTTTAATGAAGTTCAAAAGAAACAACTTAACAATGGGCGCCAAAGTGTTTATTTGATCAATTTCAGATCAGACAACCAGATTAAATAACACTTAAAACTAATCTGGGAAGTACAACAATAAAAATAAGCAATATCCCTTGAAATTTGTAGACTACACAAATGAAAGATGTAACTATTGATAATACTAAAAAAACATCAGTGAATTTCTTTTATATATATATATATATATATATATATATATATATATATATGTATATATATATATATATATATATATATATATATGTATATATATATATATATATATATATATATATAATATATAAACTAATACCAGTGTAAAAAAATAAAAAATAAACCTTTTAATCCTAATAGTAATAATGAAGCAAAATAAGAAGGTAACAAACCTGGGGTTCAAATATACATCTAAATATATATAGATTTAAAGCATGTAATACTAAGCCTAACTAATAATAATGAAGAAAAAGGAAAGGAAACGTAATTATAGAAAATAGATAGTTTACTAGGTTTAGAAGCCAAAATAGATGTGGCTCGTCTCAGGGCCTCAAGAATTGAAAGTATGAGCCGCCGCAACAGGCCACTTCTCGAGCTCTCGCGCCTGACAAATTAAAGGACGTAGATAGAAATCGCAAACAAAATGTATGCATATATACTTTTTTTCTTGAGCGGATGCTGCTCCTCGAAAGATAACGGCTCTCCTACGAACCCTTTAAATTCCGGAACATGAGAATTTTGTTATATTAATTTAAAAAAATATATACCTTTAAATTAAGGGTTTCCGGAAAATATTATTCTGATAGGAAATATTAGATACTGTCACTTGTACACAGACCATTCCCAATGGCACTTTCCACGTGATGGCTTTAATATTTTGAGATTTTCGCAAAATGTCCATTCACTTCCGCTGCCGCCATACCTCTCCTTTTTCAAAATCCTAAATTTTTCAAAAATATTTAATGTGCCCCTACCACCAGCTTCAAACCACAGAATACCCTATCGACATGGATCAGAGAACAGTCTCCGAGCAGGTAATGTTCTCTGTTTCCGACAAGCAGTGTTACGGTCTCTGAGAGACGTTTGACTTTTCTGTCACCGACGATAATTTGAAATCAAAATATAAACAAATATTTTTTAGAAAATTTAAATTTCGGTATTGCGGCATTGAGTGTTGTCGCCTAAAAAGTGATGATTGTGGCTCCAAAAAGTGCAAAATAATAAGGAAATAAGGTATATTAGTTTTTACGTTATAATATAAAAAACTCAGTATCTTATAATAAATGCAGGATTTGAAATTGTGGGTTCCATATCAACAAAAAGAAAAACGGATCCATTTAGGAAGAGAAAGAGAGGATAAGGGAATAACTGAAGATATTCAAGGTAATAATAATAATCTTAATAATCTTTATTCAGGTTAACATACAAATCTTGATTAAAAAATAGTATGCTAATAGATTGTCTGACTTAATAAAGTCCAACAATCCCCTACCGAGATGCAAATAGCATCTGTGTGTAGACCTGAACTTAATAATGTATTAAAATCTACAAGCTTAACATAATCTAAATATACATATTAATATACAATAAATAAACAAATAATAAAATTAAAATGCAACAAAACTATAAATACAACTACAAATGTCAAGAAAGACACATGATATAGGAAGTATTAAATATTAAAACAGATTTTTTAAGTAACATAACAATATCTATGTATATTATAACTTCAAATTATTTAAAATCCAACTCTTAATATGAAATTTAATACGCCCTCTAGAGAAGTTTAATTTTTTTAGATTGTTATCTAATCTATTGTAGACAAGTTTGGATCGATATAAACTAGTTTTTTGACCAATATTTAATTTAGTTTTACTTACTGTAAGCGATTTGTGTCTAG
Organism: Crioceris asparagi; assembly: GCA_958507055.1. Lineage (NCBI taxonomy): Eukaryota > Metazoa > Arthropoda > Insecta > Coleoptera > Chrysomelidae > Crioceris > Crioceris asparagi. Next base: position 51,762,915 of record OY293827.1, read on the forward strand.
AAAATAAACATGCTTCAGCAATAGTATACTCTTCCCGTAGATTACAATAATTATTTATTAGTGCTTCCAAAATATATTTTTGATTGATGTTCAGCAATCGTGTCTCACTAAAAAGGTTGTGTTGTTTACCAAAAGTTAAAATTTTGATAGCACGCTTTTGTATTCTTACTATCGGCCCTAATGTATTTGAATAAGCTGAACCCCAACAAATAATTCCATAAAATAGGACGCTACAGAACAAAGCATGGTATAATTTTAATAAATCGTTTTTTTCAAGAATATATCTCATTTTATAGAAAACAAAAAGAAGGTATCTTACTTTTTAACAATACTAAAAATATTTTTCTTCCAATTCCAATTTTCATCTAGTATAACACCAAGGTATTTAACTTCATTTACCCTTTTTATTTTATCACATCCACAGTTTAAGTTATTATAACAAACATCATCATGTATTGTGAGTCCGTCTGTAACAGGGAGCTTATCCGAATATAGAGACACATATAAAACACTGGATTTTGACATATTTAAAGACACTTTGTGATAATTAAACCATTTCCTTATAATTTTTAAAGAATGTTTGGCATTGGCTGTAACTTCATCCCAACTCTCACCACTACAAATAATGACTGTGTCATCCGCAAAAGATACAATAACACCCGGTAAATTAAGATTCAATAACCCATTAATATAGGCATTAAATAATAATGGACCCAAAATTGAACCTTGAGGGACTCCACAAGTAACTAAGCTGTAAGAACTTTTAATACCATTAATGAGAACACACTGAAATCTATTTGATAGATAGTTACGCATCAAATCATTAACAATCCCTCTTATACATATAACATTCAATATAATCAATAGAAGTTCATGTACTACCGTGTCAAAAGCCTTCGCTAGATCGAGAAATATTGCTATTACCGATCTGCTATTGTCAAGTTGGTTACATATGAAGTTATTGACATAATTTAAGGCATCATTAGTCGATTTATTCTTTCTGAATCCGAATTGTCTCCCATTTATCATTCCCTCTCCCTCTAGAAAATCATTAAGTCTTTTGTGTATCACTTTTTCAGATATTTTAGCCAAATTTGATAATAAGGATATTGGTCTATAATTACTTGTTGATTTATGATCACCAGCTTTATATATTGGTACAACCTCTGCTCTCTTAAAATGATTAGGCCAAATACCAGATAGCATACATTTATTAATTATTTTTGCCAAGGGTTCAGCTATATCCAAAGCAATACATTTTAAAACAGCGATGGTAACTCCATCAATCCCACCTACCTTCTTATTTTTCATTGACATAATAATATCTACTATTTCCCCTGCGTTTGTCTCCTCTAAATACAATGACTTATTATTCCAAACTCTAAGTGGAACATACATAGAATCAGACACTATTTTATCCGAAAGACACTTAGCGATCGTGGTAAAATAATTATTGAACTCCTGACCTATCTCAAATCCGTCCTTTAATACTTCTTTGTTAGTGTCAAATATTTCATTTATATTTACCCTATCTTTTTTAATTTTTGCATTTAATTTACTATTTACAAAATTCCACATACTCTTTGCATCATTAGAGAATTTTTTGAAATTAGTTTTATCATATTTACACTTTGCTATTTTTAATTTTTTATTTAGAGATTTTACAAAAGCATTATATTCTTCTTTAATATCCAACCTATTTGGGAATCTCTTTTTTAAGTATAAACATTTATTTATCCTAACAAAACTAGTAGGTATGGAGGTAAATTGAATAAAATCAGTATAATAAGACGTTCAAGGTATTGAAACTTTCAAACAAAGATTAACGTGGGTATAAGGTAAGGATAATGTTAATAATAAGTGAATGGGAACGTTACACCATACCTACCTACTTGTTTCTGTCTCTCTTTAAAGTTGATGGTTCTTGCTACATTTGTACATTTTGGTGCATTTAGACCAATTCTCTAAATAAAATTATGAAAATCACTGAATTAGAATGAATATTGATCAAATAACATAACCATAACCCAAAACTATGATTTACAGTGATTTTGACTTATGACATTTGGTTAGGTTAGGTTAGGTTTCACGTTTGACGAATATTATTAATGCGTTAACAATGTACCATTTTCGAATAAAACCGAAGTTGTTTGAATGTTTTTAAAAATAATAAACATTTTCAAATGATTGCTTATCAATTTAGAAATGTATTACATACAATATCTCGTTAATTTTAAGCTTTATTTTTTAATTATACAGGAAAAACTAGTACGTGACCTTGAAAATCCAACATTTTTCTGTAAATAATGCTTCTGTAGGCAGAAGTGCGAGCTACCACTCTCACCTCTGCAACCTACAGTTTGCATTGATTTCAATATCAGCTAATATTTAAATTTTCTCAAGTCAATTTAGATGGATTTGAACTAAAGTACTTGAAATTGATAAGAAATTTTCAATCAAATAATAACTACTTTTGTCCTGGTGAGGATAATAACTCTATAAAATAAAACATTAAAATATCCCGACAGCCTGTAGCCAGCGGAAAGGTAAATTTCTCAAAATTTGAACATCCATAGATTATTTCTTTATTAATATTAGGTAAATTTCTTTTAAAAGTACCTATTGCGATCGTTCACACTTTTAAATTTCGAGAAAAAATTAACAGCATGTTGTTTTTTATAAATGTTTTAACGGTCGCCATTTTGAAACAACTTACTCGATAATGGCCAATAACGAACCGAGATATTTAAGATATTGATTTTTGTACCAAATTATTTGAACTTTATACTGTACCGTTTAACCCTGTGCTAAACGTTGTGGGTGAGTTCACTTGCGTAAGACTCAAAGTTCGCAGATTGCTTCCAATGGTTTATTTCCAAACACTCAGTACACGAAATTCTATTATGGTACAACTGTCACCACTTGTCACCTTGACAATCTATACTGTCACTGTCTTCACCGACAGAACTACTATTAACCTCTGATTGCACAGAATGACTGTTATCAACTGCCTTTATAAGACTCACTGCCTTCATAAGACTGACTCTGTCCCGTGATCGACACGGCTTTATATACCTGAATCATGACATGACATTCATCGAGAATGTTCTATGATTATCTAGATGCGCATAATTCATGTTCTAGATCTTTGTCAAACTGACAATAGTATGACAAATTTGTACCTCACATATAGTTTCTGGAAGGATCCAGAATAAATATTCTATAATTCTAGAACTACATAAAGAAATATACATGCAATAACTACTATAAGCAATATAGTAGCATAAATAACTAATAAACGAATATCAACCGTAAGTACATGAATACCTATCCACGTTACAATACTTTCAAAACTGCGACCTCAATCGTGTTAACAAATTTCGTAATATCTCATATATATATCTATATACATATGTAAACAAAAAGTTTTTTAGACTTACTTATAGACATAACAACATGCTGTTTAATTTTTTTGGAAATTCAAAAGTGCGAACGATCACAACAGGTACATTTCTATAAGAAATTTACCTAAAAATAACATTAACACCAAAAAGAATAATTAATTTTCGTCGTGTTTGGTGCTTATCCATGGTATATTATAATGAAACGTCTAATCGATGGCATCTTCCACGAATTTTATTTTACCACAGGAAAAAATGTATATCACAACACCGGTATAAAAATAATCATCAAAGGAGTCCAACCATAGAATTAGTCCTCCTAGAAGGCTGATAGAGTGAGAAGTCCCTCACGAAGAAAGAGAAACAGTAATAGGGTTTCGGATGATATACGCTCGCGCGAGTTAAAGTTTCTCCTTTTATTTTTCACTTTTTTTAAAAATCACTAAGACTTTTTAACAATTTTATTTACGGAATAACGTTACAAATAAACACAAGAATAATTTTCTACCAACTAGTTTACAACATTTACCTTAGCTATATTTATAATATAAAATGTACTGACAGCTTTAAAGCTGCACGATATGCATTATAGTTCATTTGTTAGTCCCGTAACTCCTCCCGACGTGGAACGAAACTCCGGTGAAGTTCAGATGATAATGTCTTGGGGTTGGTCTTCTCTTTTCTTACAATATTTTTGACATATAAATTTTGCAATGAAATATATAGTAACAAAAGTGGCAATTATATAAAGCAATATAGTCCACACACTAACACTATCTAAGTCCACTGGTTTATTATGAAAGTCTTTGATTCGTTGATTTTGTATTTCCAGAGCGGTTCTCACATTTTTCATCGCATCTAAGTTTAGGTGGTCGATGTTAAGAGGTTTCATTTCTTCTTGTTCCTCTTTGTTTGTCTGTTTATCTGTAGCGAAGCTGGTTTTTGGTAATTGAATTTTTCTATAGTTTGTTCTTGTTGGTTTTCGGTTCTTTATCAATATTTGATTCAGATGGATTTCGCATGGTGGGTTGATATCTAACAGATATGTGCCTTGGAGTATGATTTTTTCTTCGGATTGATGGCAATACTGTTGTGCTATTGTTTTCCTTGGAACGACAACGATACATTTTTCTTCTTCTATTTTCCTGGCTTGAATTGATGTTACTTCAATTGGGATTTCTGTGCAATTTATAATCATTTTTGCATATTGCAACATTTGAATTTCACAGGGTACATTTTCGTTAATAAAGATGGGGTTGACACTGTGGCATATGTGTTGGTCAGATGAAATTTCTTGGCATCTGGTATTCGGGAAGACGTATTTGTGCTCATTAAGGATAAGGAAATTTGCTCTCGGTATGATAGTTTTAAAATGATTAGATTGTGGGACAGGTAAGGGATAGAGGTGGAAGTAATTATAGTTTTCTAGTTCCATTAAAGGAATTTCTACTATGAATACGACTTGGTTTCCTTTGCTATAACTTTTGATATTCAGTATTTTTTCGTAATTTAGTATATTTTCGAGCTTGGGTTCAAATGGTAATTTAGCGTTAGTTAAATGAATAGATATTAATTTGATCCCTTCTAATAATTCGTGAGGAGTTATTAGAGAGTTATGGAAAGTGTTTTGAAAAAGATATTGATATTTCTATTTTTTCTAGGATTTCGTATAAATCTCTAAGTAATGATAATATTTGTGTGAGAAATGTCTGCATAGCAAAATGTTCGTTTTTGTGAAGATTTGAAAGTTGCATATAGGTTAATGTTTTTTCTATTTGCAGTAAATGTGACTGTATTGAAATTTCATTCTTCGTTATATTTCTAGTTATATCTTCAAAATTGTTGACTGTTTGATTGAGAATAGTAATTTGTTCTTGAACTAGCGTTTTCATCTTTCCTTGGTTTTTGAAAAGAATGTTAATCGCTTCATCATATTTTACAGCATCTTCTTGATCTAAGTTTCCAGTGAAAACTTTGATAAGACTACCTAAACCGTTTATCAAGTCTCTTCTTTTTCTAGAATTTATTAGAGGGTTTATTTGCAGCATCTGATTATGTATTTTGCTTTGCAGAAATGTAATCAAATTACAGAAATTATAGAAATCTTCCGAAAGTTCTTTGGAATTTTCTATTTTTAATTTGAACTCATCAAATAGTTCGCTTATATAAGTGAAATGTTTTAAAATAATTGAAATATCGAAAACTTGAATGAAAGACCAATTATCTATAGCATTTTGAGCATTACCGATTTTGAAAGGGAGAAGACCTGGATTTTCGTTCAATTCATGAAATTCGGGATATGCGAATGCAGTTCCTAATACTCCACAGTGGGTGAAGATCCTGAAATCACATTTGGGGGTTTCAATTCTTTCATATGGATTATTTGAATTTTATTGTTCTTTTTATTTTTCACTTTTACTTTATGATGTTCTAATATTTCAAGAATTTCGTACGGCCCTAAAAATTTGTTTTCACGTTTGTTCCGTCTGTTGTATTTATAAACTGTTTGACCTACTTGAAATTTAGTTTGTTCTGAGCCTCTATAATTTCGTTTTTCTATAACTTTTTCTTTCTTCTCAATAATTTTTTTGGAAATATTTTGATATAAATGTTTCATCTTATTTCGGTGTGTTGCTACATAATCTGAATAAAATGATGTTTGAATTAACTCTGATGGATCGCGAGATTCTGTATGACCAAAAGTCAGTTCGTATGGGGAATAGTTAGTGGCTGAATGGAAACTACTATTGTAGGCTATAATTGCATAATTCATAAGTTCGGAGATGGTATCTTTTAGATATTTCTGTCTAAGAATTCTGAGATGTTCTATTAAGCTAGAGTGGAGTCTTTCGATAGGAGCATTGGATTCATGATGAAGTGCTGTTGTGAAATGAATATCAATTTTGTGTGATTTGAGTAATTCTTGAACAATTTCATTTTCAAATTCAGTTCCATTATCGAATATTATTTCTTCTGGCACACCGTAATATGAAAAATATTGAACTAGACTTTTGCAAATTTCTATAGAAGTTTTTCCTTGAATCTTTATGGCTTGACCTAATTTTGAGAAGGCGTCAATTATTGTAAGGAAGTTCTGATTGTCAAATTTGAATACATCTGCGTGAAGTAGTTGAAAAGGTCTACCTACACTCTTTGTTAGATTTAATGGTACATATGCAGTTCTTCTTGAATATTTAGACGTCTGGCAGATTTCGCAATCGTTGATATATTTGGTGATATCTTTTTTCATAGAAGGCCAATAATAATTTTTCTTGATTTTTTCCAATGTTTCGTTAATTCCTCTGTGATTGCATTTACCTTCATGTTGATGTTTCATTATTAATATCTTTTCCTCGTTATCCTTAATAGAATTTACTAATTTCGTACATTTTACTAGTTTTAATAGATTGCCATTGAAGTTTTGGATGAATATTTTCTTGAAATCTATATAGAGTGTCTCGTCATTAAAATACATATAATATGTTCTATCGGCTGTAGTATAACAACGAAGAAAGTCCATGATAGCATCATCTGATTTGGAATTTTCACATGTAATATTTTGTTTTTTTCGAATTGTTCTTCTCTAATATCTATTTTGTTATGTGGGTTTTTTGTGATCATAATTTGTAGGGGTTTGTTATTAATTATTTCATCGAGTATTGGGATACCATCGTTAATATTATCATTTGCATCAATTGAATGTGCAGTTTCTGTGCTTTCATCTGTCTGTGCTATTTCAATATCGCTTATTTCTTGGTTAGGTGGTTTTAACTGTTTTTAAATGTTTTGTAAAATTTTGATTTTTTTATTTTTGCTTCTACTTGTTGATGGTTCTGAGTGTATTCTATAATCATTAAATTTCTTATGAGTGACGGGTTCATCATCATTAGTTTCGTAAATTATTGGAATCTTAGCGTAAGGTGTTACAATAAATTTATTTTTAAGATCTATATTGGCTTGCAATTTACTCAATATATCTGCACCAATTAATCCATTGTATTTCTGAGAGAAATTAAAAAGGTAAAATTTGTGAAAATCATTGACATTAAAAATGTTAAAAGCTGGGATTACTGCAATTTCGTTGTGGGATGTTATACCATGTGCAGTTTGAATATTAAAATTCTCGAAATGTATATATTCAGTAAAGAAATAATTTGCTAAATCCGGATGAATTAAACTCTTTGAACTTCCAGTATCTATGAGAAAATTAGCATTTAATTCTGGAATTTCTATGTATGGTAAATCAGCACGTATATGATTCATTTGAATTACTGTCATTCCTGTTGGATATTTTGATGAGCTAATTGAAAATTTTCCTCTTCAGAAACAGTCGGATAAAATTGTTCATAATCATAAAAGTCTGGGTAAGCATTTTCTTGAAAGGTATATGTATCATTTACAACATTTTCTTGTGTTTCTACAACTTCATCAGAATTTGCTTTGGTTGAATAATTGTTATCTTCTATACCGCCGGCGCCAATCTCATGATTATGTAGTTTCGCATTACTTTGTTGGATATGAGGTCTTGTATTACAGACGACGTGTCCATAGGTTGGGGATAAACGCTTCTCTTTGAATTTGTGCTAGCGTTTGAAAAATTTTTAGAATGGAAATTTGGTATGCTATTACGAGGGGTCTGAGAGAAATTCGTTGGAGGTGAATAAATTGGACGGAAATTTGGTTGGTATAGATTAGCTTGATGGAAATTTGTTTGTGAGAATCTTGGTGGTTGGGAATTAAATGAGTTTAGTGGACGCATATTCATTGGCTGAGAAGGATATGGTCTCTGAGAAAAAGAATTTGAAAAATGAGGTGGCATCGATTGGAATGTACGTGTTGGTTGGATAAATTGCGAACTTGATTGATTTGTAAATGGACGTACAATCGTTTCAGGTTTTGAATAATTAGCGTTAATTTGCGGTTGAGATTTATAGTTCGTAGTTTGTAAATTTTGATTCCTGCCTGTACTGAAATATACAAAGTTTTCTTCTTCTGTACAATGTGCGAGAGCTTGTTCTAAAGAAGTGGGATTTCGTAATCTGATTACAAGTTGCATATTATATGGTAATCCACAGATAAAAGTTTTCAATGCAAAGTCGTCATAATGTTTAATTTTTATTTGTTTTTCGATAGCATCTGTTATGGTCGAATTCAATTTAGAAAATAGAAGACTCCTTGCATCTTGTATTCTCATTCCAAATTGAATAGGATTTTAATTTTTAAGAGGTTTGATATGTATTAAGTCCTGTATTAAACAATCAATACTTCTTTGATCAGAGAAAGTTAGTGTCAGAGCATCTTTTATTAGAGCCCAAGTATTTAGTTCTGATCGTGATCTGATTAGGTCTGCAGCACGATATTTACTTAATATAGTGTCAAATAGACAAATGTTAATCGGATCATTCGGTTTTGAATTATTCTGGAATGCTTTAATGAAATTTTCACAAGAGCTTATAAATCTAAATAGCTGTTTTGGGTTACCATCGAAAGGTGGTATATTATCTGCTTGATATTTCAATAGAGCAACATTTACTGTTTCTGGCATTGTTGAAGTTATTTTAATTTCTCTTTTTCTTGTTAAACTGATTTGATTGTGTTGTTCAATTAATTCGTCGTATTCAGAATCAGACATAAAATTATAATACTATATATAGGAACTAGAAATCTAATATATTTAAATTTTGGAAATTATATATATAGGAATTTTCTGGATAAGTAATATTAGGAAATGAGCACTTACATCAATATAATCGTTAGCTGCATGTGGATTCTTTTTCTGTTTTTCTTCTTACTCTATTTCTTACTGCTACTCCCAATAGGTGGTTATCTGCTATAGATGCACCCTGGATTAAATCTATTCTTACTGCTAGGCCCAATAGGTGGATATCTGCGATAGATGCACCCTGGATGAGTTGGATGTGTAGATTTGTAGGTTTTTCCTTTGGTCCCAGCTGGTAAATCGTTGAGACGAACCAGATTTCGGGGTAAATTCACGATGAGATACACCAAACACTGTCCTAGCTGAATTCTACTGACTGCGCCAGTTAAAGTTTCTCCTTTGATTTTTCACTTTTTTTAAAAAATCACTAAGACTTTTTAACAATTTTATTTACGGAATAACGTTACAAATAAACACAAGAATAATTTTCTACCAACTAGTTTACAATATTTACCTTAGCTATATTTATAATATAAAATGTACTGACTCAGCTTTAAAGCAGCACGATATGCCTTATAGTTAATTTGTTAGTCCCGTAACTCGCGAAAGTCTATCTTATATATTTGTTTATGTACTTTTCTTAAGAACAGTGTTATCAGATTTGAAGAAATTTCCCGTTTTGGAAGATTTTGAAATAGAAAAGAGAAAGTAAATACCTACCTTTAAGTTTTATTTTGTGATTTATATAATATCAAAAACTTAAAATTTATCATACTCTAAACGAATGTTAAAAAAAACAATATATTTTTCTTAAATTAAGAGTACCTATACTAAAACATTTTGTAATTTGTACCATAGACTAGGCAACAATGCCATGCCAATCTTATTAAGGGTGATCGAGCAGGATTTCAAACCAAACTCAAACCGTCAGAGGCATGCGCATTTTAATTTTAAGAAGACGGAAATTAATATGCGCATGCTCCATAATCACGGAACACAGTTGGAAACTGGTCCAAACTACTGCTCGAACACCCTTATTGTTGGACGTCATCATAGAATTTTATGGACGTCATTGATGATTATTTTTATACGGGTGTTGTGATATAAATTGTTTCCTATGGTAAAATAAAATTCGTGGAAGATGCCATCGATTATATGTTATGTTTCATATAATATATAATATACCATGGATAAGCACCAAACACGACGAAAAATAATTATTCTTTTTGGTGTTAATGTTATTTTTAGGTAAATTTCTTATAGAAATGTAGGTACCTGTTGTGATCGTTTACACTTTTAATTTCGAAAAACTTCAACAGCATGTTGTTGTATGTCTATAAGTAGGTCTAAAAAAACTTTTTTATATATGTATATGAGATATTACGAAATTTTTTAACACGATCAAATTTGGTACAAAAATCAATCTCTTGAATATCTCGACCGAGTTCGTTATTGGGCATTATCTAGTAAGTAGTTTCAAAACGGCGACCGTTAAAACAATATTTTTTGGATTTGGATTATATATATATATATATATATATATATATATATATATATATATATATATATATATGTGTGTGTATATATATATACATATTCATAATAATATATACACTTTCGTACCAAAAGTTTTTTTGGACCTACTTATAGACATATCACAACATGCTGTTGATTTTTTTCGAAATTCAAATGTGTGAACGATCGCAATAGGTACATTTTTAAAAAAAATTACCTAATACTAATAGAGATATAATTTAAGGAGGTTCAAATTTTGAGAAATTTGCCTTTCCGCTAGCTACAGGCTATCTTTTATTTTATAGAGTTATTATCCTCACCAGGACAAAAGTAGTTATTATTTGATTGAACATTTCTTATCATATTTGAGTACTTTTGTTGAACTCTATCTAAATTTAAATATTAGCTGATATTGAAATTAAATATATTGGAAATATCTTTATTTTGACTTTAATAACAAATCTAAACCAATATAACAAAATAATTTATTTTCTAATAAATTGGCTTAAGCACCATAAAAACTGTCGGCATCTCTAGAAAAACGATCCAGTCAGGGTCCCTGGTTTATATATGTATGTATGCATATGTATGTATAGGTACCGCTTGACATGCCCTCCTATTACAAAATGCTTTAGTATAGGTACTCTTAATAAAAAAAAATGTTTGTTATTCATTTAAATGATATTGTAACGTTTAACCCTGTGCTAAACGTTGTGGGGTGAGTTCACTTGCGTAAGACTCAAAGTTCGCAGATTGCTTCCAATGGTTTATTTTCAAACACTCAGTACTCGAGCTTCTATTATGGTACAACTGTCACCACTTGTCACCTTGACAATCTACACCGTCACTGTCTTCACCGACAGAACTACTATTAACCTCTGATTCCACAGACTATGACTGTTTGCAAGTGACTTTATAAGACTCACTGCCTTCATAAGACTGACTGACTGACTCTGTCCCGTGATCGACACGGCCTTATATACCTGAATCATGACATGACATTCATCGAGAATGTTCTATGATTATCTAGACGAACATAATTAATGTTCTAGATCCTTGTCAAACTGACAATAGTATGACAAATTGTACCTCACATATAGTTTCTGGAAGGATCCAGAATAAATATTCTATAATTCTAGAACTACATAAAGAAATATACATGCAATAACTACTATAAGCAATATAGTAGCATAAATAACTAATAAACGAATATCAACCGTAAGTACATGAATACCTATCCACGTTACAATATGATAAATTTGAAGATTTTGATATTATATAAATCAAAAAATAATATTTGAAGGTAGGTATTTACTTTCTCTTTTCTATTTCTATTTTCAAATCTTCCAAAACGGGAAACTTCTTCAAGTTTGACAACATTGTTCTTAAGAAAAGTACATAAACTAATATATAAGCACATTATAAAGAGCTATAGTTCTTTATACTGTGATATAAGATAGACTATCGCGCAAGCGTATATCATTCGAAACCCTATTACTGTTTTTCTTTCTTCGTGAGGGACTTCTTACTCTATTAGCCTTCTAGGAGTTTTACTTCTATGGTTATACTAAAGTCACTAAGCCACCATATAGGGGGCAAAAGTTGACGGGAAATCTGAACGCATATCAAAATGGTTGTCTCTGCACTAAATTACCAGAACATGACACAACAACTGTAGTGTCAGAGAACAGAGACGTCTGTTCTCTGGCCGTGTTCTCTGCAACATCTACACAAATAACTGCTCGGTGATGTTTGTCTAATGCAAGAATGTATAAAGAGAGGATGAGTAACTCTGTATGCAGTGCTATAGGCAACAGTGGCTAAAATTACTTCGGTGATAAGTTGTCAATTTGGTAGGTTGCGCAGTATCTCACTGACTGTAACTACCTCACTCCCTTTGCGTACGTGCAAGATGTCAAATAAGAAAAGTTAAGCTAACCTATAACAACAAATCCTATAACCTAACCATTTAACCTCTCTTTAAATCTATGCTATTTACTATTTATTACATTACCTGAAGTCATTAGAATAGTCAGTTGAGGTAATTTTTTTGTCATCAAATTTGAATTGTGAGCAATATAAAATCATTGTTGTAATGATATAAAATCAATTAAGAATGTTGGTGCTTTTGTGAACGAGAGCATTTTATTCCTGTGTTCCACTCTTCTGTAAAATACTCTATGGATATGAATTAAAAGGGCTCTACAAGAAGTTTGAAAGTGAAATTACCAAACAAGCATTGGGCGGTATTTCTTAAGGATTGAAGAAAATATTGAAGCATCTGTATTTCTTTCTTTTGATCGAAAGATGTGTGGCGACGTATATCATCAGGAAGATTTATTAACTTGGATGACTTGGGATATTCCAAATTGGATCCAAGATGTGGAAGAACTCGTTCTTGCTCATACTCCAACATAAGGAATAAGTGATAGTAGTTCTTAATGTTGTTTAATTTTCAGATTCCATTTTTTTGTATGTTAAATGTTTATCGCTATCATCTGTGGTTTTTTTATGAATTCGATTGTATAATATTGGTCGTGTCATTAATTTCCTCAATTAATTGTTCCAATCCAATATTTATCCTAGTGGAATCTGTGCTTTTAATCTTACATTTTTCTTTTACTTTAGGTATTGGGCTCAAAAAATTAAACTGTGAAAGGTAGGAAAATGAAACCTCATTAGTTTATAACTAGAAAATGTATTAAGCGTAAGTTTGAAAAATGTTAATAGAAAAATTAAATTAATTATTGGTGAAACATTTTAGTTCTTTGATTTCTCTTATTACATATGTACCTACCTATGTTACGCTCAAAGACATAAATTCTTATCCAGAACGCGACGTTGAATTGGGTTTGATTTTTTTTCTAGTAAAGGAAATATAACACATTTGCCTATGTGTCGTTGTGGGCAAGGAATAATTTTCAGAGGCAGAATTTGGTATTCTAGCGTAGCATATATTTATTATAGAAGGTATTTTATTGTGAACCTGTGTGAAAAAAGTGTTAAGTCCTACCTACCTATATAATAAATTGAATGTAGGATAAGACTACTCACGGAATTGAATTCAAATAAACTTGCACAATTATTCTCTTGGACTTGGCTGCCTGCTTTGGTGCCGCATTGAATCACACAACATGATGGCGGCATTTTCTTCAATTATTTGTAAGCACCACTGTACCTGTACCTCAGGAGCCTCAACTCTTGTACTGTCTCTGTGATACTAAAATATGTATAAACTATAAACCAATATAATATAAATTTTAAACAAACACAACGAACGACAATTGATTTCAGCTTCTAGATACATAAAAATAAACAAATAACTATAACGTATATCTTTGACTATAACTGTGGCTTGGAGGCAGGTGTTCTCTGCTGGCCACCTCGCCCCATACATCAAATAAATAAACAAAACCTCGCTCACAAAGAGAGCATACTACTATGGTACTACTGTATGTACTACGTACAATAAATCATATCATAATCATAACATAAAGTATACAAGTAGATGTAGATAGGTTATCAACATAGAGTAAATAACACAGATGAAAGAGGTTAGGTGAATGATAAATAAATATCAATTTTATATTTTATCCAATCCTGCTCGCCCGGTACAGAAGGATGCGCAGCGCGATTTTGCGCAACCTATCGAAATGACAGACGATAATCCTGTGTCTTTTGTGCTACCCCCACTACTCGTGTTACTTGTCCTCCCTATTCCTCCCTGTTCATGGTCTAATGTTAAAAATCCGCCATATTGGGGGCAAACGTTGTCCTCTCTCTCTAGCACATGGTCCTTACCAATTGCGGTACTTTGAGAGATATAAGTGACTTTAGGTTATAAACGTAAAGATACGTAGATACGTAAACAAGCACCAGCATTACGCCACCAATGAATTCTCGTATATTGAAAAACTATTGATACCAATCGATGTATTTTTAATTGCATTTTCCAAAAATTTAAATATTTAAAACTGCATATACCACCGTTTTTGATATGATCGCCATCAAAGTTGTGAAAGTTCAGATTATTACTAAATTTAAAATTGCCAAATTTCACAAACTTAATTACCAAACCCTTAAAATTTCCATTTAATGACTTAGAAATTAATAAACCATATATTCTTCATATCATCTGCGCTATTTTACGTCCCATGCAATGCTCTCAAAGGTCAATATGGAGACTTTTGAGAGCATAGCATAGGACGTATAATATCGCAGATGCCGTGAAGAATAGCATAAACTAATTTCCAAGTCATTATATGGAAATTCTAAGGGTTTGGCAATTAAGTTTGGAAAATTTGGCAAATTTTAATTTAGTTTTTGATCATCCAGAGTGGTCAGGTTAAAAGATATCATAACCTAAACTCTTACAACTTTGATCGTAATTATTTCAAAAAAGAAGGTATATGCAGTTTTAAATATTTATATTTATGGAAAATGCAATTAAAAATACATCAATTGGTATCAAAAGTTTTTCAATATAAGAGAGTTCATCCGCTGGCGTAGTGCTGGTTAAACAAGCGCTCTAACCAATACCACTGTCTTGACAGTCAGGACACACAATGGCAAGCGGCGATAATACTCTTCTATAAAGCGCTCTACTCTAACCCATTGCTACCTTCTATCCTCCTTGGTAGATTCAGTACTCTGTAAGCCCCCAGATCCATCTACAGATGCACCCAGGAGAGAACATCATGAGAATTTCTCCTACATATGTCTTAAGTGGGTGATCGACGTACGAACCATAAGACCGCGGTCTACTTTTCACGGTTTTGCTCGTCGTCGTTGGTGCTGATCGACGGGCGAGCAAAACAGTCTAGTCCTAAATCTCTTGCAATGAGGTAGGAGCAGTATGTGATTCTGAATCTTAGGCTTGGTCCTATTTAACAATTGCATATTATTTAGTTACTAAAAAGAAGAGAAAAAGTCCAAGACTTTGGATGAAGGATTGATTGGTAATACCACAATTTAGGGTGGTATACTTCTACTCGCTGCAACTTTCTTTCGTTCTTATTGATAGCATGCATAAGCATAAGATTTTTATTTTTATAGTCTTTTGACTTTGTGTTCCAGAGGCATGCATTATTTCGGAAACAATAAATAAATTCCAAGACGTATTCACGATTACAGTTTCGTAAATCCATTTCACTGTTTCGTCTAAGCTCCAGCGTATCATTCCATTACCACTGCCGTTGAGTTGAGAGACTGAACGATTCGACTCGCTTTCGGCGATCGTCGTACATAATCGTAACTGGCTCGCCAAGAAAATTTCAAACAATCTTGAAGAACCACTCGCGTCGGTGTATAAAACCACAGTTTTAGTCTGGTCTGATCGACGAGCGAGCCATAAAACTGCGGTTTTATTCGTATGGAACCGTCGGTCTGTTCGTCGAACACACAGACATATAAACAAGGGAGACAGAACTTTCCATTCATAAATTTCGTTTGTTTACAATCAGACATCTTTTCCAAACATAAACGAGTTAGAAAGAGATCGCTTTAAAAAACGACAACACTGTAACCCTAGCGTCTACTGTTGAAATCATCTTTGTCAATGGCGTGCAGTTTTTAGGGGTTAATAAAAAATAGAAAAAACATTTAGCATTTTATTCATAAATCTACGTACATTTGTAGAGAAACTAACTCAACATGTTATATATATTTCTATAAAACAAGGAATCAATAAATATATCTTTAGCCTGTTCTTAAGCAACTTCAAACTATAGATTATCATATTATTAAACAGATTAGAATATGCCAAAAAAAATATACGTACATTTGTTTGCATTAAACTAGGATAATTGCAATATCTAGAAAGAAAAAAATTTTACTGCCTAACTCTAGGAACTCTTGTGTTCAGTAATATGCTTTGTTTAGAAGAAATTTCTTTAATTTTGCTTTTAATTGTTCCAATGGCAGTTTTAATTGCAAGAAAGTTTATTTCAAAATTTTCTTGATGGAAAAATCAGCATTTTTTTATGTAGCTAAATTATATTAAATTAGTCTTTAAATCTTATTTTTAACCATGTATACCTGTGCTATTAGTCAGAAAATGCTTACAGTTCGGTGCTGGCATAATTGTAACTTCTTCGACATTTGATGGACCACCTACAAATTTGAACTTGTTAAAGACATTGGAAGCAGATTTTACAAATCTAGTGGAATTAAGAAAAAAAATTAAGTATTCGATCACGAACGATGGTGTATATATTATATATACCTATATAATTTATAACTCGTTTGATCAAGTGGAACAAAGTAAGTGAAAACAAAATATAGAAGTAGGTACTACACGCTGCAAATAAAATTCGGATAGGCAATTTTAGTAGAAGCCATAAAAATTCAAGGTTCATTTAGCAACCTAAACACTTACCAAAAATGTTAGCGATGCTATAAGCTTCCTTTGGGAAAAATTCGATAATACCTGATTTTAAGGACACGGTAATATGGGTTTGACGCAAAATTCTGTAGATGTTTTGATCAACTGTATTGCTTGTAAGAATAAAATATCTTTATACTTACAAATTTGAGTGTCCAGCAGTATTCTGATCAACGGGGATTTTAGGCGGATCAGAAAATTTCAGATATGAAAACGTCTAATCAAATTTAATTGCACCTGGTTGTAGTAATGAGCCGTTTCTAGAATTGGACCAGTATTTTAATACTTTATATACTTTTCCTACAAATGTATCCAATATCTTGCAAAAATAATTGTTTATTTTAAACTCTTGAGTTTACCATATACAACAATGTAAAATTAACTTACCAAGAGATTTTATATATGATAACTCACTGACGGTTGAGTCGGAACTAAAAAAATAAATAATTTCATTAAAATATACAACAGGTAAGGAGTGTTTTTTACCTGAAAGACAAGGGCTGAGTAAAAACGGTGGTATTAAATTGGGGCTTAGCAGTTGGTCTTATTTGTCTTCGCCCGGTTATCTCCGTAGTAATTATATCACTTTGATCAAAGTGATCTGAGCAAATTTGGGCAGACTTTATTACATGCTGGTTACCCAACTCTAAGATCGAAATCCACCTCGTTCTGCGTTCTGCATTTACAGGAAAGCTACAATAATTAACAAAAAGTATTATATTATTTTAACTCACCCCTAATTAAACAAGGTCGTTTAATAATAATTTGAAGGCCCCCTAAACGTGCAGTAATACAATATTAGCATTACTCAACTATATTGAGCTTTTAGGACTGACGTTGATGAAATAACGCAATAATTATATTATTGCAGAATGTTTCTGCAGGTTTGAATTTATTTGATGCAATGATTGCGAATCTGGGTATTTATAAGTTTTTAAGTACATATTCAGATTCAGCAAGATAATAAAGCTACTATGACTTGCTTAACTAACAATATAAATATTGTGCAAAATTTATTAAACGTCTTGGAGGCCCCTTAACTTCTTTGTAACTACACCACTTTTCATATGCATATGATCTGACTTACGCGGTTGGAATATCCATTTTTCTTGCACACCACGCACTGGAGAACCATAGTGTAGAGCAAATATAGTTAAATAAAAGTTTTATTTCTATAAATATACTCAAAATCGAAGAGAATCACAAGATGGCACAAAGACCGCAAGTCAACGCTGTAAATCTAACGAAGAATGAATTTAAAACAATGACGTCTGTCATAGTAAATTATGAGTAAGTACAACCGTCCAGCGTGGCCACAAATATTTACCCAATATCTTACAATTTAATTTGATTATGAAAATATACATAATCTTGGGGATAAAAGAAACGTATTTTAATAAAGAAACGTAAACATTTATTTAATATAAAAGTTTTACTTGAGTATCACTTAAACGCGCTTATTTTAAAACAATAGTTTTGCTTTAGTTCCGAACTCAATCGGCAAATCTAGGGCAGACAGCGTAAGTCCGCCAACACTGCTTTTTGTTGAAAAAGATGTGTGATCGCAGCAAAATGTAAACAGTTCTGTCTCCCTTGTTTATATGTCTGTGGTAGAACACGACGCAACGCCCCTGATATACAACTTCTGTAATCTCATGTGGCTACGTAGAGAAGCATAGGAAGTTTACTCCAGAGACAACCATTTACTCTCCTGTTTCCAGTCTTCTTGATATAGAGCATGCTTTCTCTACAGTAGGTAGGTAGTTGGTTATCCTTCTTATAACATCCTTGTCTATTGTCTATGCCAGCATATACTCAGGGTGCGGTCGAGAACACACTTCGTTCACTGACAGTAAAAAATTGGTGGTCTAAAATTCACTAACGCAAGTTTTGTTTGCTATTAGATGCCCTACTGCGCAAGCGTTAACTTTACTGCAAATGCTAAATTTGCTTTTCCCGTGGAGGTGGTGTAAACAAGTGCATTGAGAGTAGAAGCAGAGAACACTACCTCCAAACCAAAGTAGGTTTATGTATAGATGATCCAATAAAAATATTTTTTCGTTCAAAATAATAGATATAATGGAATTATAAAATCATAGTGACAAAAGAGGAATTTGATGGAGCTAATAATGTTAAAATTATACCTATTGATTTTAGACGGTTGTTTATGGCGTTGAAAATTCAATGCCAAAGGTAGTATCTTAATATAAATCAACAGTTCAATTTCCCTGTAACTAACAGTTTCATTGTTATCTATATCTTAAATAATTTCAGCCGTCGTTCCTTCATTCACGGATTGCGATTGACAGCTTGTAGGTCGGAAACAAATTTGCATCAAATGCTGCCAACGACTAAATTCAATAAAAAACCGCTAACCGCTTGCTGTGTTTACTTCACTTTTATTGCTACAATTGCTTACAGCGTGTTCTCGACCGCACCCTATAACTTCTATACCCGAGTTCGTAAACTGTAGGCAGTGACGTCAACAGCGCAAAAAACGAAAACATTGTTGCCGGGTTGTGATGCTAGTTATTTGATCATTTACAATTTTAACAAAAAATATACATAATACAACATACAGTTAAGAGTATAAAGGTTATTTGGTAAGCTGTACCATTGGTACGCTGTGATGTTACCATGGATACCATATGATAAGGGTGTTCGAGCAGCGGTTCAAACCAGTCCCAAACCGTCAGACGCCTGCGCACTTCAATTTACGATGAAATAATTTATTCCCACCTACTAGTAAGATGTTCGAGCAGTAGTTTGACGATTTCCAAACTCAGTTTGAGACAGGCGCAATTGAAGCGTCCTCTTCTTCTTCTTAGAGTATAGTGTTCTCTGTTGTTGGAGAAATCCCTTTCAGAGAACACCACCACAGTCCTAAACTAAACCCTGATATAGTGTTTTGTACATCAGTCTTTCATTGATGTTCTCTCTTATCTTTGGTCATAAAACATATCTATCGGCATAGTCATTTGTTCTATGACGACGAAATTGTAAGAAAGTGGAAGGGGTAGTTTGCAAACTGCAGTTTGGTGTTCGAGCAACAAAATCCCAAACAACTTGGAAACTGTTTCAAACCGCACATGCGCATTTTAAACAGTTATCAAACCGTCCCAAACTACTGCTCGAACAGCCTTGATGTAACTCCAAGCAACCTCTCCTTTCGCGCATGCGTACTAAACTCGCAATCCACATAATGAGCTTCACATTATAATTCAAGGATCAAATATCAAATTATAGGCAGGGTTGCTAGATTTGGCTACTTTTCGCCAAATTGGCTACTTCTGAGGCTAATCTGACATCCGATTTTCTGATTTGGCGACTTGGCGATATTTTGGCTACTCTACGTTTTAGATGATGTGCCCTTCTTTAAAATTAACAGTTTGATAAAAAATAGGAAATCTCTCTCTATATATCTATATTACGGACATGTTTTATTGATTTTGTGTTCCGTGGTTTGATTAAATCTAGTTATTTTTTTTATTTTTTGAAAAAGCTTTTGCTCGAACTTCCAAGGAGACTGCCGACAAACCTAGAGATTTTCCGTAAGTATAAGTCATTAAGCCCTAGTGTGTGTTAGTCTCAAGTTCATATAAAGTTAGACGACTTGCCATTTAAGGATTTCATCGATTTCAAAAGCGATGATATCTCTATCTTCCACAGCCAATGGGACAAATTAAGTTATGTAGATTGGAAAGTCCACTTTAATGGAGACATTACAAAAAACATTTTTGTCTTTTGGCCTGAGGTATATAGATATACCGATGCTATTGGCCGCCAAATTTTTAAGGAACTGACAGAGCTAGTGTTGAAAATGCTGGTCATCCCAACAAGCAACGCTGGGGTAGAATGGGCCTTTCCAGCACTAACTCTAATTAAAACTCGAATTCGTAATAAGCTTCGAACTCCAATACTCGAAGCTTTCTTACGAATCAGATTGCACTGCATTTCCTTCAAAAAATGCTGCAAAACGTTAGGACCAACTAGCGAAATGCTGGAAAGATTTCAATCAAAATACATGTACGGCTCATCAAACGAGTCTTCAGCCTCTTCGAGCGAAAACGAAGATGAATCAGCATTGCTCACAGAAATGCTAAATATTATAGCTGATGTTGTATGAGCAAAATAACTAATTTTAAGAAAACAAAAGCCAAATGGAGTTGTTATTAAAATATAAGATATTTTACAGTACACGTGTACGAGATGTTATCTTTTATATGTCGGAAGAATATTTTATTTGTTATTATTTTTAAATAGTTTTTATTACTTTCGGTTCTTGTATCAATGGACTCCGCAGCGATTTCTCAGGCCCCATACGGTCTAGAGACTTGAAATTTCGAATTCGTACTTAGATCGCTGACATCTCGCCGCCTGTTAAGCTCCAAGTGTGATCTAATATTGGTGATTATAATTATCTCATTCAATCTCATTCAACCAAGATCATTATTTTGTCGACATGGAACGACAATGGGATCCGTCACTGGAATTACGCACGAGCATGGACCGTATATATACGTCTCGTTCTCTGGTATATAGGTACTTTCTGGAAGATCGTCTATGGTTATGTCGCAATTGTCAGACGTCAGACGTTATTGTTAATTTAAAGTTTAATTTTGTGGTGTGGTAGACAAACAGTAATTTGTTATGGAAACACATATACATAAGTATAGTTAAAATCGAGAAAAGGATAGCAATAGTAGGTACTCATCGGTACGGTTTAAATCTTAAATGCCCAATAAAAACTATTTTTAATTTTTTTTTTTAAATCACTTGTTTATTTTGAAGTCTGAAAAGACTGTTCTTGTATTTTAAGTTTGCATAGACTGTTTCTAATTTGTGTTTTTGTTAAAATAAAGCAACTATATAATAAATATGTTTATTAAGCAATACTACAACACTATATTCCCGAAAATTAAATGTATTTTCTTTCCCAAAAACAAGTTTTATATCAATTTGTTATTACAAAATATCAATCATCTTGAATTTTCAATATTAGGTTACTGATATTTGAAATTAGATTGTATTTTTGAATTATGGCGGTAGAATTTAAATACATGATAAAAGTACCCCCACTCCTCGGCAGAAGCTTGGCTACTTTTCGCTAAAGTCCCTATATATGAAAGTCTGGACAGATACATTAATGCATGTGTGTTAAAGAGAGAAGTCGCTGTCCTTTACATAATATTTAAATGGCGGCTGTCATAACTTACGACGTCTGAGGTCTCATGAAATGCAATATTTCAGAATCACAGATAATGAAGTTCTGGTTCATAGACAAATAAAGAGTATGGAGTCATAGAGTAATAGGTTAGGTATATATATATATACTCTATGATATAAACAAATGTTGAAGTAATTGTCGTGAAATGAAATTTATAATATATTTTTAACCGAATTTATAACAGTAGGAAATAGCTTGTTATATTGACTTATTCTTTTAGGAAACTGCCTATTTGTTGATTGCCACATTGCAAAAATGATTCGATGGATACAGCTAGAATAAATATTTGGATAACAAAAATTTGGAATAGAATCAACATCATCCAAGGGAGTTACGAACCTTCAACCCGCTACCAAGACGCTGACATCGCAGATCAACAACCAGCGTGCATCCATCAGCATAATTATATTATAAAAACATTTGTACATAGATTTAAGATGCTTTTTGTCATATCATCTCGTTGTTATAAGATCATTTACATAATTAAATAAATCTTTTTAAAAAGTCTCTTGTGAGTCACAAACATATAATTGGCGCAGTCTTAGTGGATGTGCGAAGTCTGAAAAAGTATCGCATGGTGTCGATATTATCTTTTTCCTGATTTGAAGCCTTTTCTTCTTCATCGCACAAGAACCTGGAAGTTCCTGGAGAACCTGTGACCCTTGGTAGACCATCAACGAGCAACAAAAAGTCGAGGAAGGAGCAGAGACTACAGGACAACCGTCGTCAAAAACTGTAAGTGCCAAATTCCTTCTTGCCTTTTCCAACCCTCTGTTTAAGGACTTGAGAAAAGATAGCTTAGTTACCAAAATTTTTTTCAAGAAAGAACAAAGAAATATATTAAGTATATGTCTGAATTGGACGAATTAACAGATCAATTGAATAATTTTCAAATAACACAAAGTAGAATAGATAGAGATAGTTCAGAATTAGATATTAAGAAAGAAATAAAAAAAAATCCCGATGGCCTGTAGTCAGCGGAAAGGTAAATTTTTCAAAATTCATTGAATTGAAATTTTAACAACCTTTTCATTGGTATACCTACATGTTATTACAAAAATTTGTCGTATGTGTCATAGCCTTGCGGTTAGAGGTTTTTGTTTTGGCTGTTGAATATAAAGCAGACAGGGTTCGAGTCCACTTCAAGGCAGATTTTTTTTTTCGCCTATTTCTTTTCAAAAAATATACTATATTTTTTTTTAATCAGGGTCTATATTAAGATCTCCAGAAAATGTACAATTACATCAAATTTATATTGAGTGTTCATGTTTTATCAATATTTGTTATTTTTCTTTATTAATTTTTATTTTTTTACCTGTGTATTTTATGAAAAAATGCTTTGAACAAAAGTTGTAGGTACTGATTATATCTGTAACCTAAAATTATTTTTAATAATATTTAAACTACGGCTCTTTTTTGATAATTTTTTTAAATGTTTGAATGGTCGCCATTTTGAAACTACTTACCCGATATTGCCCAATAACGAACTCGACCGAGATATTTGAGAGATTGATTTTTGTAGCAAATTTGAACTTGATACCTTCAAAACTGCAACCTCTATCGTGTTAACAAATTTCGTAATATCCCATATATATATATATATATATAAACTTTTGAACCAAATGTTTTTTTGGACTAACTTATAGACATATAACAACATGCCGTTGAAATTTTTTCGAAATTCAAAAGTGTGAACGATCGCAATAGGTATATTTCTATAAGAAATTTACCTAATGACCACACCAGTACCAACAGTTAACTGGGACCTTTTCAAGTCCAGAGTTGATAATATCAAGCCTTATGATGGTAACAGCGATACTTTGAACAAATTTATAAATCGTTGTGACACATTAGTAACTTCTTATGGTATATTTAATGACCGTGAATTAAATAAACATATCATAGATTGCATTCAGGATAAATTAATAGGTAAAGCTGAAGCTATGGTAGGAAATCGTGTTGAGCTTAATAATTGGGAAAGTCTCAAATCAGCGCTTATACAATGTTTCTCCGATCGTAGGGACATAGAATGTTTAATTCAAGAATTAACAAGAACTAGACCTCAGAAAAGCGAACATCTCCTTAATTTTGGCAGCCGTTTACAATTATTACGTAGTAAGATTGTTCAAAGAATAAGCAATGATACAAATATGACACAAGCAGAGAAACTATTGAATATTAAACATTACGACAAAATTGCCTTAGATACCTTTATTGCAGGATGTACCGGAATTTTGAAAAATAATATGCATATCAAAAAACCATTATCTCTAGAAGATGCTATGGCTTATGTGAATGAATTTGAAAACTTTGTAAGATTATACGGTAATTTTCAAATTAATTATAAACAGACATCACACTTTAATCCCACACTCCAACCAAGACAACAAATATTTCCTCAAACCTCTCAAAATTTTCAACTCAATCAGTTCCCGCAAACAACTAAAACAAATTTTTTAACATCAAATAATCCCTTTTCCAATCAAAGATATACCGAAACAAATCAAATATGGCCTAACCAACCACTAGATATCAAACCCATACCTCAGCCAGAAAAGAGATATTTCACTAATCGAGAAGTTTTCGGACCCCCACGTAATGTATTTGCACCAAAGCCAATTCCTCCGGCACAACTTCCGAAACCAGAGCCAATGTCCACCACCTCCAGAACACCTACTATAAATAGTCGACGACAACTCCAGAATCGCCCAAATTTTCAAAAACAAGTCTTCACTAATCGTCAATTTAATAATTCCCCGAAATACACTTTTGAAGAATTATATTCTAACGAATATGATGATGATACATACGTAGAATCAGATTATAATCAATACCCAAACATTCATCAAGATGAATCTCATTCACAAACGCACGCAGAATACAATTACGCCAATCAACAGATACAGTCCGACAACTCAGATTCTATCAAAAATATAGATTTTCATGAAAATTTTTACCAAGACCCATCTCAAAACCAACATCCTTGATAGAAATAAACATTTCATCAAGTAATGCCCTTCCATACTTAGAAATAAAAAATCCAAAATTAAAATTATTAATTGACACAGGAAGCTCTAAATCGATCATTAGACCTTCCATTATTGAGAAATATTATCCAGAAACAATTTATCAATCACCCTCCGAAATTAAAACTGCTATAGGAAGTAAGAAAATCAGATACAAAGCATTAATACCGGCTTTTCAAGAATTTAATTGCCATTATGAAATAGACTTCATTTTATTCGACTTCCACGATTATTTTGATGGAGTTATAGGACTCACAGATTTAATCAAAATGAATTTCAACATCGATTTAACAAATCAAAGGCTATGTAACGAATATGTGGAAATCCCTTTTAAATTTAGGAAACCTTCAGATGTAAATTTTTCTTTTTCATTAGATGCTCATGAGAAAACTATTAAAAATATTCCAGTCAGCATATATGAAGGAGAAATAATAATAAATAAAGGTAATTTAGGAGAATTAATCATTCCTCAAATTTTAAGTATTGCTAAGGATGGATATGCTCCAATAGAAATCGAGAATCCGACAGATAAATCGATAACAGTTAGAATTGATAAACCCATACCAGTTAAATCATTTGATTCTAATCTATATGAAATTTTCAATTGCGAACAAATATCCCATTACTTCAAGAATAACCGAGAATCGCTGTTAAAAGAGACATCCGTAGAAAAGTTCATTAACACGTGTCATATGAATTCTGAGGAACGAACAGCTATACATAAACTCTGCAAACAGTATAGCGACGTATTCTTCAAAACTGATGACAAATTACCTTTTACATCTCGAACAAAACATACTATTAACACAACAGACGAAATGCCGATTCACGTGAAATCTTATCGCTATCCGCATGTACATAAGAACGAAGTACAAAGACAAATCAAAAATATGCTAGATAATGGAATTATTAGAAAATCTACTAGCCCATTCTCATCACCAATATGGATAGTTCCTAAGAAAATAGATTCATCGAACAAACAAAAATGGAGACTCGTTGTAGACTACAGACAACTAAACAACAAAACAATAGACGACAGATACCCCATCCCAAATATTAATGACATACTGGACAAATTAGGAAGATCGCAATATTTTTCAATATTAGACCTCGCTAGCGGATTCCACCAGATAGAAATGAACGAAGACTCAATTGCAAAGACAGCGTTTAGCGTCGAACACGGTCACTACGAATTTTTAAGAATGCCGTTTGGACTGAAAAACGCACCCGCCACATTTCAACGCGTAATGGACGAAGTTTTGAAGGATCTTCAAAACAAAATTTGCATGGTATATATGGACGACATAATTATATTCAGTACAGGGTTACAAGAACACATTCAAAATTTAAAATTAGTATTTGATAAGTTGCGAGATGCAGGCTTTAAAGTACAATTAGACAAATGCGAATTTCTAAAAAAAGAAGTTGAATTTTTAGGTCACCTAGTTACTCCGAATGGTATTAAGCCAAACCCAAAAAAGATAGAAGCAATTAGAAAATTTCCAATCCCAAAAACCCAAAAGCAAATCAAGTCATTTCTTGGACTCCTAGGATACTACAGAAAATTTATAAGAAATTTTTCAAAAATAACAAAACCTCTAACGAATTGCCTAAAAAAAGATAACAAGATAATACATTCAAGAGAATTTATTGAATGCTTCGAGACATGCAAAAATTTACTAATTTCAGAACCAGTCCTTGCTTACCCCGACTTCGAAAAGCCCTTCGAACTCACAACAGACGCCTCAAACTACGCAATTGGCGCTGTTCTCTCTCAAAATAACCATCCCATCTGTTATGCTTCTAGAACCTTAAATCCTTCAGAAATTAACTATTCTACTATCGAAAAAGAACTGCTTGCAATTGTATGGAGTTGCAAATACTTCAGACCATACTTATTTGGTACAAAATTTATTATTAATTCAGACCACAAACCCCTTCAGTGGCTATTCTCAATGAAAGAAGCAAACTCAAAACTTGTTAGATGGCGACTACAGCTTGAAGAATATGATTACACCATCAAGTATATGAAAGGTAAATCAAACGAAGCTGCAGACGCTCTATCACGAAACATGAAATAACGGTCTCGAAACAGCATCCCTAGATAACAATACAGGTGATATCGATGAAATTGTTCAGCGAGAATTAGATAGAATAGGCCCCCTTCCACAACTAGACAACTCAACTATAACTGAAATTTTAGGCGAATGTTCAACTAACATTGACAACGCAAATACGAATCCAACAAGACCTAAGATAAATATAATTAATCACTATATAATACCGCCCAATGATGGACTAATCGAAGATGACAGTAGTACAGAAACAGCCCACTCTACTGACAGTAGTACGGAAACTGCCCATACTTCTCATGAAAATCCCGTATTAGATATTCCAATTTCTGAGAGATCATTCAATATCTATAAAAACCAACTGTTTTTAACGATAGGAGACATCTCGGAAACACAATCTAGAAGAGAGAAAATTTTCAATAACACGAGAACATATATAACTCTACCAAAAAATAACACCGAATTTCACATAGCCGAATTTATCAAAAATTTCCTCAACCCAAAGCAAACGTACGCACTATATTTCCACAACCCCTTATTATCCCATATTTTACCACCCGTAGTACATAGAACATTTAAGAATTCAACGTATAAACTCATCCAGTGTACTAAAATACTAACGGATGTAGAAACACAGGAAGAACAGAACGAAAAACTGAACTATTACCATGTGGGAAAAACATGTCATAGAGGCATGAATGAAATGAAAGCTTCCCTTAGTAAATTATACTACTGGCCGACTATGAACTCTGACATAGAACAATACGTTAACAATTGCGAAATTTGCTTAAGAAATAAATATGATAGAACACCACCCATCATTAAGTTTAACCTAACACCTACGACTTCAAAACCCTTTGAACATATACATATGGACACATTTAAAATTTCAAATGAAGCATTTTTAACGGTAATTGATACATTCTCACGATATGGACAAGCATATCCGATGAAAGTCTTAACAGGAGTTGCTGTAGTTGATAATTTGATAGATTTTATATCTCACCATGGAATTCCAGAAAAAATAACAACAGATCGAGGAACCGAATTTAAGAATTTTGATCTTGAAAATTTTTGTAAACTACATCGCATCGAACTACATTACACCACAGCAAAGAATAGTAATTCGAACTCACCTGTCGAACGATTCCATTCTACTATAATAGAACACTTCAGATGCTTAAGAGAAGAAAATAAATCTTTCACTACACAACAATTAATAAAACGGGCAATATTAGGATATAACAATAGCATTCATAGCGTCACAAAATTTACTCCTTTTGAAGTTATAAAAGGACATATCAATAACATTAACCCATATGACTTAAATGATCATCTCACGATTTCACAGTATGTACAAAATCATAAAGAAACAGCAAAGAAAATCTACGAAAACATAAAACAAATCAACGAACACACAAAAGATAAAATAATCTCTAAACTAAACCAAGCTAGAAACGATCCAC
The DNA here is from genome assembly GCA_958507055.1 of Crioceris asparagi. Taxonomy (NCBI): domain Eukaryota; kingdom Metazoa; phylum Arthropoda; class Insecta; order Coleoptera; family Chrysomelidae; genus Crioceris; species Crioceris asparagi. Next base: position 51,791,663 of record OY293827.1, read on the forward strand.
CTAATTTTGACAATCAAAAAATCGCCTTTATTAAAACTAAAGCAAGAGATAAAAAATTACCTAAATTCGAGAAATTGAAAATTATAGACGAATCTAGACTAAAACTCACAACACCCAAGGGAACTTATCATAAAAACCTTGCTAGAAAACCACCAACCAATATAAAATCTTTGTTACAGGAAGATAATGAAGATCCGTTATCAAGTCATATCAACCCTCAACATGATTCTTCAGATAATAGTAGTTCATAGTTTGGACTCTGACATACAAATGACAGCAGTCGACAATCCCATACTCCCTATCCAATTAGGAAAAGCTAAATTAATTTATACAAAACATACATTTTTACACTATATCGATCTACAACCTATAATTGACCAAATAATTAACATAAAAGATACATTTCAAAGAATTAAAAATAGCATTGACAATGTAAATTCAACAATGAGCAGAAATATGATATCATATCACGGCCTAGCCGACAGCATGTTACTCAGAACAAATTATCTCATCAAATCAGCTGAGAGAAAATATGATAATCTTTACCCACAGAGACGTAGCAAGAGAGGCTTATTTAATATTGTAGGTAAAATTGACAAATGGATATTCGGTACTTTAGACGCCGACGATGGAATCAGATACGAAAATGCTATCCAAACACTTCAACAAAATCAAAAAAGTATACTTATAGAAAATCAAAATAAATTATCTCAGCAAATTGAACTATTCCAAACATTTGTTCAAGGTACGATTACTAATATAGATGAATATTTGAATTTCCAAGCAATTATTTCTCAGATGAATTTGGATTGCCAAAGTTTGATAAATTTCATGGACAATATAGAAAATGCGATAGTATTTTCCAAACTTCATGTCCTACACAACTCAATAATATCCAGCTCTGAACTTCAAGAAATGCTTAAATATCTCGAAAAAATATATAGTTCAAATCAAATTCCACAATTCAGAAATATTCTTACTTACTATCAGTTTTTGGGAACTCAAGTTAATTTTTTGAATCATAAGCTTATCTTTGCCTTACATGTCCCAATACTGAATAACGTTACATTGAACCTATACCACCTATATCCTGTTATCCAAAACCATCAAATATTTATTCCAAAATACCCATATTTGGCACGATCAGAATCAAAAAGACAATTTATTCATCATGAATGTCCTAAACTCGAGGACAAATACTTCTGTCAAGAAAACCATTTGCCTGCAGATAATTGTACACTAAAAATTCTAAATGGAAATCCTACTCAAGAATGTCGAACCATTCAAGTGAAACTCACCGAGACGACTATTGAACATCTCACAGATGAAGACCTACTAGTTACTCCAGTTGAAAAAGAAATAATCTTTTCAAAATGTAATTCTGATAAATACTTTGAAATTTATAAACCAACACTGTTAAAGATCCCACATAGCTGCGAAATCCATATAGACGGGAAAACTTTCTCAAATTGTAATACTTCTAGCAAAGGGAAACCTCTCATTCTACCAAAACTTTCAAGCCCTGATTTTGAAAACCACCAATTTTTCAAAACAATAAATATTACAAATTTGAACCTAGAAGAAATCGGCCGAATTAATGAAATAGCCAGCCAATTGAAACCAATCATCAACGAAGAACCTACATACATAATTCCATCAATAATTGGATCATCTACTATATTAATCGTATCTGTAATAATGGCAGTATGTATTATCAAGAGAAGGAAGCTGAAATCCATACTTAGCCAGAGACGTACAGAAGAGGAAGAAAATACAGACCAACCACTCAAAAATAAGTCCCTTATTTTCTCGTCCTAAGGAGGGAGGAGTTACGAACCTTCAACCCGCTACCAAGACGCTGACATCGCAGATCAACAACCAGCGTGCATCCATCAGCATAATTATATTATAAAAACATTTGTACATAGATTTAAGATGCTTTTTGTCATATCATCTCGTTGTTATAAGATCATTTACATAATTAAATAAATCTTTTTAAAAAGTCTCTTGTGAGTCACAAACATATAATTAGGGTTTTGTTTTTTGCGAGGTATTTATTGTGTTCTTCCGAATAATAATTTTTTTTACACAAGATAACAATGTAATGTCTTTTTCAAATAAAATTCATTTATCGTAGTTATTACTTAATTATATCTTGATTTCTTTACATCTGCTGTGACGTTTATACGTAAAAGTATTGAAATTTATAAAAACAATAATATTTAAATTCAAATTTATGTAAAAGAAGTTAGAAATTGGAATGTATTCAAAAATTAACTTTTAAATAAATTGTGGTTTCCCGCGCTTGTTTCATTGGTGCCGCCATTTAAATATTATTTGGCTGTAGACCAATCCCGCGAACGACCCGATCTGTCCAGACTTTCATATACAGGGGCTTTACTTTTCGCTACTTGCGCGACTACTTCTGGCGACACATGGTTCTAAATATCTGGCAACCCTGATTATAGGTATATATAGAGAATTATGTGAATGCCAGAGACAACAAGGTTCTCTCTGTCTATGCTTTTTGGAAGGGCTTTGAACAAGAAGACTGGAAAAAATAAACGAAGACGCATTTACGAAAGATATGCGTATTTAACACGACTTAGGGCGAGTATAATTTGGAGGTAGGTATGTTTTCTCTGAGTATAATCTCTTTCCAGTCTTCTTAGCTTTGAACGAGGCAAAGACAAAGAGGTTATCTCTGGCGGAAAAAAACTATTTCTTAGTATTCTGTGGATAAAACTGGCAGAGATAAAACTATTTATTAGTCAGTTAGGTTAGTGGAGGTAGTGTTCTCTGTTATTAGTATTCTTTGGTCTGTGAATCTGTGGACAAAACTGGGGCAATCAAAATATAAAGTTGGGTTAAAATTGTGTTATCGAACAAAATATTTATTTTCTAAAATCAAATTCAGCAAGGACAAGATAAATCACAATCACACTGAAATGGCTGACAAGCTAGTGAGTACAAGTATAAATCATTTTACATTTATATCAAATTATTTTATTACACAGGGATCTTCTGAAGAACTCAAAGAATTGGGAAACACTGCTGTAAAAGATCAAAAATTTGCAGAAGCGATATTTCACTATACTTATGCCATAAAATTGGATCCTACAAATTATATTTTATTTAGCAACAGATCCTTGGCCTTTCTCAAAGAACAACAGTATTATTTTGCATTAGAAGATGCGAATGAAACTATAAAGCTGAGCCCTACCTGGCCTAAGGTTTATTACTGATTATTATGTGAGGTCCTACATATTACCTAGTTTAAATTACAGGGGTATTTTCGAAAGGGTGAAGTAGAATATGCAACAGGGTATTATATGCAAGCTTGCGAATCATACAGGAAGGCTTTGGAGCTGAAACCCAATGATATCAATATTATCGAAGCCTTAAATAGAACAGCAAAGGAAATACTCAAAGAACAAAAAGGTGATATTTCAAAATTTTCTGTTTTAAAATAGAAGTAAATTCCTTGTATTTATTATCATTAATTTTATTTTTGGCAGCTGATGAAACTGTACCATGGCTTGGAGCTGGAATTGGTATTATTATTGGAGTTACAATAGTTATAGCTGATTGTGTGTTTACATATAAACCCACTGTGAGTACATAATGATTCTATATTGAAATCTAATCTACACTCCACTCTCAAACGAACTACATCGAATATAAAATCGTCTGATGAAGTCGTGTAACCATTCATTTTTGCCAGCTTGCAGAGATACACAACAGTCATATGTAATTTTGACGTAGGAGGAACCGTTTTGCCATAATATAATTAAAAAGTTAGAAAATCTGAGCATAACTTGGTTCTGACTTCTTATAGATACGCATTATAGCAGGTGCCTTAAGCAGAATGTTTTATATAAGTTTCATCAAAATCGTTCGAAACATTTTCGTGCCAGAGCCTTGAACGTTTCTCAGTTATTGCCTAGCAAACCGGATGCCCAATCTGAATCACCCGCGAGCCTCATCGATACCCTACAAATCAAAAAGAAACCAATAAAATCGATCCATCCATTCCCGAGATAATCTTTTCATAGACAGGCCAATGTCTGAAGTTATATTTTTCAGGGACCTCTGAAACGTCAACATGTTTTGAAAACCGGACACCGAAAATTTTACACGATTACAATACTTCCCTTACTAGGCTACTTAGTGTAATGCTGGAAAATAAAAAAAATGCATTTGATTGAATATGATATATGTGGCACCATGATTTGAACGTTCATTCTAATAGAGCTCCATAAAATAAATCCTAAATAAAGAATATTTTCCATTTTTCCCAAGTAGGTTTAATTTCTAAAAAGGTGAATAGCCATTATTTATCAAAAATATTTTGTGTACATACATTTGATTATGAGAATGAACATTTTTGTACTGGATCTTTCTTTTCCTATTTTTTTTTTGTAAATCTTGTTAGAATGTCAATTAAATATTGAGTTACAGCATCCTATGTTAATGGCGTTTGTAACAATAGCGATTGCCATGATTGGCTATGGAATAGCAAGGTTGTATAGATACTGGCGTAAAACGAGAAGGAACGGACTATTGGAGCCTCCTATAGATTTAAGTAAGCGTTACGTTTTCGCAACATTGCTATTTAAATATTTTTGTTTAGTTCTCTATCAAGAATGTAGAATATTGAACAATTTAGATCTTTATTTTATTTCAGATAAAAGTACGACAGAGAATTCTGAAGATTTAGCAGACAAAGAAGTAAGGCACTCTCCTAGATACACAAAATCACAAGCTAGACATAGATTTAAAAAAGGCAAACTATAACTTTTTAACAGATCTATTATATGTACATAATTCTGAGAATATCCAGCAGATGCCATTTGTTTTCGGGAATATAAATATTTATATTATATTTAGCTTAGTACTCAATATTTCAACTGTAAGTTTGGGAGGGAGAAGCTTATTTGTATAACTTAATGTTGTAAACCGTAGGTAATGAAACACCCTGAAATAATTAACATTATTAAAGTTTGTTTATAAATATATTTACAAACTTTCTATTTACATTTTCGAAAATTGTAATAAAAGATAATAATTATTAAATTTACAATTTATTTAGAAAAAAAACGCACTCCTCTAGTCTCTTGAACCCTGGAAATTATTTAAAAAGAGGAAAACATTTAGTACTAACAGTAGTAACAACTATGTACAAGACGAAATATATATTTATAAATATACAAGAATTATTATGTAGTCAGTCTACTTTATTTGTTCACGTTTATACTAGTCAAGATATAATTTAGTTCATGTTAAATAAAAAAAATTAAACTTGTTTTAAATGGTCGAGAAATCTTACCTTATCAAATCTAAACGAGTTAGCTTATAGTAATATAATGTGAAATTATTTAAATTTGTGTTGTATTTTCGTGAAGTTATTCATTTTAATGCTTCAAAATAAATATGGAGGCTTCATATCAACTGATGGCTTCAATTTATTTCGAAGAATCCGATACATATATATATATATATATATATATATATATATATAATTACTATAGAGTCGATATTTTAAATCATTCTTGATAATTCACTTGAGTAATATCCCTCTGCTGATAACATGATATTAAATAATCTTAAATTATATTTAATTGAATAATCAAATTTGTTTTATTACGCTTATAACATATAAAAAATATTCTTTGATTTATTAACAATAACATTACGAAAGATGAATAGCAGTACCAGCGTAAACAAGAATATTTCACATAATTTATTAAAATTCTAGAAGCAATTATTATTTGAGAATGAATTGATAAATATCAAACGTGAGCTAATAAAATAGAGCTCCCTCAATAATAATTATTTTAAATACAAGGACATATCTAAATAAAATACAGTAATGAATCTTTTGATAAATTTTCAAGGTACATAAATTGTAATCGTTTTTATTTTTCTAAGACAATTATTGCCTTGTTGGGGTGGGGCAGTGGTATTCGCTTCACTTTTAACGTCTGTGAGGAGCCCAAATCGAGACGTATGACGAGGCGACCTTCGGAACGATCACAACAAGCTTGTAAGTGATATGAAGATGATCCAGTACCAACAGCCTACAGAGTCGTCCGGACAAAGTAATCTCTTGCTTCCGTCAATCGCTGTCAGACATTACTTTTTTCCTTTTCTTTGCTTGTTTTGGTTTAACAATCTCCTCTTCCTTAAAAAATATATCACATTGCAACAAATGCTTCATTAATATTATACTCAAACTTACTTCGCTGCTTTCCTCTGACGAATCTGATATTTCGCGCAACACTTGCCTCTTACTAACTGTAGTTGTTGCAGTGGTAGTCTTATTGGCAGCCGGTTTTCTTCCTCGACCTTGTGTTCTTTTTGTCGTTGAACTGATCTCTTCTTCATCCTCCTCCATCAGAGCAAACAGTTCACTGAACTGCCGTCTTTGGCCATCATTGCTGTTATTCTGTGCTATTCTAAGTGCTCTTTGCATCGAATCCAGAGTATAGATTGCCATGCAGTCGTGCTTTTCGCATATGATCCTCAACTTTTCCAAATGGCCGAGAACCTATAAAAATGAGACCAGGGAATTATTTTTCAATTTTAAAATTTCCCACTTGAGCTTGATATAGGGACAACTACATAAAAGTGCCAGTTTTATTGATATGTTTAATTTGTTTGAGTTTGAAGTTTTAAGGAATATAGATATTGCTACCCTTATACTATAGTATAAGCTCCTTAGATAGACTTTTTTATATGTATGTATTATACCGTTGTTCTTGACATATACTGAATTAGGTATACAATTTACTACTGCTTTATTAAATATGATCATTTTTGCATTCGGATACGAAAATATGTTAAAAAGACAAATTTAACTTACTTGATCTGCACTGGGAACTGTGGCACTCAGAGTTTTCCCAGTTGTCCTTTTTCGCTTATTGGGTGATGTAGAAGGATACCTCGTACTCAATAGTGATGAGATCAATTCGGCAACTTTGTCAATGTACTCATCACACCAATACTTGATAATTGTAAATACAAATAAGTCTCCATTTTCACTAATGTCTCTTGAAAAAAGGTATTTTATGTAATCGGCATTGGGTTTTTCTTGTTTTAACATCAATGTGATAGCCATCAAGGCTTCTGAATGTTGCTCATAGTCCAAGTCTGTAATAAGAGGTAAAACTGTGTCTATGGAAATGTCATGAGCGTTAACCAATTGCCACAAAAAAAACTGTTCGATACTTTCCCATGAAAGACTGATTTTTAATAATGGATTCAAGTTTTCCGGTTTAAACATCACAAGATGGCCTTGTAACACTTTACCCACTAAAGTTTGTAATTGTCGAGAGTCGATGGCAGATATAATAACTCTTAAGATTTGAGCATTGTTCAGGGTTTGTTGTTTCAAGTCTCTATACAAATCGGGCACTATCCACATCATCAATTTCGTATCACTCATATGGCATGCATATAAATCATCATAAATACAAATGTCGATTTTTTTCTCTATGCTTTGACAGAAATCTTTGTATACTCCTATCTTTAGAGCACTCGCTTTGGTATGGTCCTCTTTCTTATTTTCTGTCCTTATTTGCACTTTGAGGAAATACAGTATTAAATAACCTAAGATTGGTAGATCATTGTACATTTCAGCGATAAACCGATTGAGAATAGCTTTACCTAGTTCATCTTTGTTGAAACTATAAAGAGCTTTGAATACAACGAATAATGGTGATTTAATACTGTCCAGTAAATTTTCTTGCGTTAACACCTCAGGAAATATTTCCCCCTTCACGTCATATTTGATGCAATTGCTGAAAGATTTTGCAATTGCTGGTAAATTTTCGTCGTCTTCGTCCAATTCAATTAACTGTTCCACTAATTTATCTGCCAGTTCACATCGCTCTTCTTGATCGGTTTCCTGATTCATTTTCAAAAGAGTTTCACCGATTGGTCCCTCGGCGAAGCTATCATCGGATTTTTCACTTTTATCTTTCAACATAACTTTAGATAAGGGAATGTCATCATCGTCAGTATCCTCATCTTGTGTGTGTATCATTAGACTGGGCTCCTCCTCATCATCACTGAAGGAAGGTTCATTATCTATTATATGATTATTCAGACCGGTCGTCGTTCGATGATCGGTATCAGATTCATCAAACTTGGGTGTGGATGCGAAATCATCTTTTGAAGAGCTCTCCAGTGGCAAAGCATTGCAGAACTCTTTGAATGTCTCCCGCACCATATTCCGTAGTTCTCTGTCCAATTTCGAGTTATCAAATAGAGGCAACAGCGATGGTAACACTCTTTTATCCAGTATTTGCCTAAGAGAAGTAAATATTCCCGCTCGTACCTTCTCTGTCAATGGTGGATAAAAATTTGGTATTATTCTACACAGGAAATCCAGAAGAGTTGCTGACACTGCAGGATGTGATCGCATCGAATGGTGCATAACTAGAATGGCTGGCTCAATATTCATAATATTGTCTTTTTCACTATCGAAAAACAACCAATCGTAAAATAAAGCCAATTTTGCGTTTGAAACAGCCACTGTTGAGGTACATGTAGTTAACAACCAACCAATGACTGCCCATCGTGGAATAATATCTGAGCATAAAAGTTCATTTGTCGGATGAATAACTCCAACGATAAAGCGTATTATATCACACCTAAGACTCTGTGATTCTGGTGTGGCTAAGTATTGACGTTGAAACCAATCTTGATAACGTTTGTGATTGCCAAATCTAACTTGAGATGTAAGGAACACCAGTTTTCTTTCCATTTCAGGAGTTAACCGGGATTGCAGAAATCTTCGTGATGTTCGATTTTGTAGTAACTGAAGCACTCCATTGAAGGAAGGACATAATGACTTTGGTACGAGCAGGATATCCCTCCAAAGCTGTTCGAATTCAGGAATCCTAGCGACATTCTGTAGTAGTCGAACTAAATCTCTGCCAATCAATAAACACTCTTGGAACTTATCTCGCATTATACTTATTAGAAAGTTCACTTCTTTTTGTCTCAAATTTGATAGATAAGGCGCATTGTGATCTTCTATTAACCTTAAATATGTATATACAACCGAAGCTATTAAAAGTGGGAATTTCTCTAACCAACTTTTGTATTCTATAAAAACATCCAGAAGGGATTCAATAAGCGTAATATTTTTCGAAGACACATCTCCACCAGCAGCATATCGCATTAGATTCCAAACTAAACTGTCCACATTACTAACCGCATTTTTTATCATTTCTCGGAGGATCCACAACAGCTGTTGTTTAACTACTTCATTGAAACGTAGATACCTGTCCAACACTAATTGTGACAAATTCGTTACTATCAGTCCAAACCCGTCTCGAGTTATTAAAGTCAAGTCTCTGTAGCTTTTCGCAGCATTATGAGGCTCGGTTAATATGGTTATCAAGAGCCCAAAAGACACCTCTTCATAACCTTTATCTCTAGTGAGTGCCTTGTTTAGAGCTTCATGAGCATCCTTATCACTCAATCCAGCAATTGTGCTTTGAAGAAATTGGTAACTACGCTCGAGTTTCTGAAAAATTAAAATTATCATTCAAATAGACCGCCTTGGCAGAGCTGTCAGCGTCAAAATACAAATAAAAGAAGAAGTGAAGGTGAGATCCACAATGGCGGACAAAGCACCATCATTTGCTAAGAAAACGATTTTATATGATTTACCTCCTCTAAATCATCTTTATTTTCCACTGGAGATGTTATAAAAAGCCTAGAAATGCCAGTCGATTTCACTTCCATGTCGTAAATGAATAATTAACGGCTGCTATAATTCTTGCACTGTTGACAAACACGAGAGGGCCTGCATCGTCCCGTCCTCGGAAAATGTTTGTGAAAATCAAGCGCGCGTTGATATATACGTTCTACAAAACACGAAACTAGCCGAGTTTTTTAATCGTTAAAGACCGTATCCTCAGATTTTAAATTGGTTAGTAATTAATAAAACCGTATATCCTCTGTTTTTTTATCAAAATTATAATAACGGGATAGAGATATCGTTAAAATATTGGATTGTTTCAAATTTTAGGTTACCTCACCCATATAATTTGTATACAGGGGGCTTAAAAGAAAAACTTTAACGGAATATATGTATTTATAATGAAGAATGGGAAAGTTTGAAACAGGAAACCAATGGCGTAGTAATTCTCAGAAAAAATAATAATGATAGTAAAACTAAAAGTCATCTTTTATGATATAAGAATAAAAATATAATTGTACAATTGGTCTTATTAAGCCAATTCTTAGATTAAACGTTTTTCTAAGAAAAAAGTTTATAAATTTTTGGTGCTAGTTTTCAGTCTAAAAAACATGGACTGACCTTCACAAAACCTGGCAACGGCAACCCAAAATTTGACACATTTTCAAAATTGGCTATTGCCACAGTATAAAGTATAGTTCTTTATAATATGTTATTGCCGTGTCGGAGAACAGAGACGTATATAGATTATATTATGGCAGTAAATGTTGCCAAAAAGCTGGCAATGCGATCTGAAATCCAGTAGTCACTGTGAGAGATACAGTGACGACGGTGACTTTAATATCAATGATATCAAACAATCAAAATCAAACATTTTCGTAGCAAATTTTACAGAAGTTTGGTCGTAGGAGGAGCCAGTAGGCGTATTCTGTACATTTGCGTTGCGTTGCGTTGAATGTTGAATGTCAAAATACATCAAAAGTTTAGTTGTATTTTGACTTTCAAATTTTAGTTCTGAGACTTACGCAAATGTACAGAATACACCTACAGGCCATAGATGAAATAGTAAATATATATTTTTTGTATATATAATCTATCAGCCAGGCCAAGAAGACTGGAAATAGAAGATTAAACTCGCCCACTCGCCCTAAAAATCGCATATCTTTCGTAATCGTAAATGCGTCTTTGCGCACCATGCCGTGCGCAACCAGCCGCTCTCGTTTAAAAAAGACAGCAGATTATGATCACGAAGATAACTAAAGAAAACAAATATTTATTGTAATTGCCAAGATGTTCGTTGTACACGATGCCACGATACACATAGTTAGGAAACTAAACCAGCACTACGCCAGGCGATGAACTCTCTTATATTGAAAAACTTTTGATACCAATCGATGTATTTTCAATTGCATTTTCCAATATATATATATATATATATATATATATATATATATATATATATATATATATATAAAACTGCCTAAACCACGATTTTTGAAAAAATCGTGATCAAAGTTGTGAAAGTGCAGGTTATGCCAAATTTTACAAACTTAATTGCGAAGCCCTGAATTTTTATTTAATGACGCCCCGATTTCATAATGAATCCCTAATGTCAGATTAGTTAATTCTTCAATTTGTTTAACTAATATCTTGATGAGAGAATAAAAATAGCTAGTGCATTTTGTAATAACTTTTACAACGTCAGTCACCTTATCTTTTGTTCTTAAGTAACTTTGAGATATGTCCAATCAAAAATTTATGAAATTTTTAATGTTGGATAATTATTAATAGGAGATGGCCGATTTCTGAATGAATCCCTAATGGGAGTAGTTAATTCTTCAATTTGTTTAACTATTTGATAACGGAATAAAGCCAGTGCATTTTTGAATCACTTTTATAACGTCAGTCACCTTATCTCTCGTTCTTTTAAAGTAACTTTGAATTATAAGTCCAATAAAAAAATTTATGAAATTTTTAATGTTGTATTAAAATTATTTGGAGATTTAGGTCCGATTTCATAATGAATCCATAACGGGAGGTTAGTTAATTCTTCAATTAGTGTAGCTCATATCATTATGACATAATAAAAATAGTGCATTTAATAATAACTTTTATACCGTCATTCACTGTATCATCCGTTCTTTTAAAGTAACTTTGAATTATAGGTTCAATCAAAAAAAGTATGAACTTTTTAATGTGGGATTAAAATTAATAAGAGATTAAATTTGATTATGAAATCGGCCCTGAAATTGGCCCTAAATTTGATTATGAAATCAGTCCTTAATAAACTATATTTATATAATGATATAAAAACAATGGTATGACGAGTCGCATCCACGAGCATCTATCTCTTCCTACTTTTCAATCACTGAATTCACGTCGTGAAGTTCACGACCAAATTTAATTTAAGCCAAATATAAGGCTGGTGACAGATCCGAAGCAGTGGTGACAATGTGACAACCTCCTTCGTCTGTGGTGGTGACGTTAGTGCAGAGAGAACATACAATATTGTATGTTCTCTCTGCGTTAGTGGTGAACTTTACCAAATTGAGCTCAAAACGTAGCATACCATTGTATGTGTATCGTGCTCAAATATATAGGCAAACCCATAAGCACTAGGCCAGCCGATGAACTCTCGTATATTGAATAACTTTTGATACCAATCGATGTATTTTTAATTGCATTTTCCAAAAATATTTATTTAAAACTGCAAATACCACCGTTTTTGAAATAATCGCGGTCAAAGTTGTGAAAGTTCAGGTTATGATATCTTTGAAACTGACCTCTCCGGATGATCAAAAACTAAAATTTAAATTGCCAAATTTTACAAACACTAAGAATTTCCATTTAATGAATTAGAAATTTATATCTTATTATTCACATCATCTGCGCTATTTTATGTCCCACGATAGGCTCTCAAAAGTCAATATGGAATAATTCTGAGAGCATAGCATAGGACGTAAAATAGCGCACATGACGTGAAGAATAAGATATAATTAATTTCTTACTTATTAAATGAAAACTCTAAGGGTTTGGAAATTAAGTTTGTAAAATATGGCAATTTTTAATTTAGTTTTTGATCATGCAGCGTGGTCACGTTCGAAGATATTATAAACTCAACTTTCACAACTTTGATAGCGTTTATTTCAAAAACGGTGTTATATGCTGTTTCAAATATTTATATTTTTGGAAAATGCAATTAAAAATACATCGATCGGTATCAAAAGTTTTTCAATATACAAGAGTTAATCGGCTGGCGTTAAGACAAAAAAATCGTGGTTTGAATAAAAAATAGCACTGAAAATCAAAATTAGCTGTAAACACGAAACTAATGGCAGCCGAGGAAAATTTGCAGCATCTCCTGTCGTGTACGCACGACTTTTCCCTACCCTAAGAGAGCGGGAGTTAAATATTATCTCTATGACCGAATGCGATGAGAATCTTATAAAACGTCGAATGAGAATCCCACCGCTTAAATCTGCATGGGGATTCTCATTACGCGGGACGTTACTTCCCGACTAAGTATATCCTGGTCGGTAGCCAACTCGGTACCGAGATGAAATGATTCTGAACATTTCGCGAGTCGTAGTGGAGAAGATTGTAAATCTTTTTCGTTAATATTAGAAGACATTATTGCTGACAAAATAAACCATCAAATAAGAAACAGTACACGACGGCTCCAGACAACCCACAGACATATAAACAAGGGAGACAGAACTGTTTACATTTTGCTGCGATCACACATCTTTTTCAACAAAAAGCAGTGTTGGCGGACTTACGCTGTCTGCCCTAGATTTGCCGATTGAGTTCGGAACTAAAGCAAAACTATTGTTTTAAAATAAGCGCGTTTAAGTGATACTCAAGTAAAACTTTTATATTAAATAAATGTTTACGTTTCTTTATTAAAATACGTTTCTTTTATCCCCAAGATTATGTATATTTTCATAATCAAATTAAATTGTAAGACAGGTAAGGAGTGTTTTTACCTGAAAGACAAGGGCTGAGTAAAAACGGTGGTATTAAATTGGGGCTCAGCAGTTGGTCTTATTTGTCTTCGCCCGGTTATCTCAGTAGTAATTATATCACTTTGATCAAAGTGATCTGAGCAAATTTGGGCAGACTTTATTACATGCTGGTTACCCAACTCTAAGATCGAAATCCACCTCGCTCTGCGTTCTGCATTTACAGGAAAGCTACAATAATTAACAAAAAGTATTATATTATTTTAACTCACCCCTAATTACACAAGGTTGTTTAATAATAATTTGAAGGCCCCCGAAACGTGCAGTAATACAATATTAGTATTACACAACTATATTGAGCTTTTAGGACTGACGTTGATGAAATAACGCAATAATAATCTGGGTATTTATAAGTTTTTAAGTACATATTCAGATTCAGCAAGATAATAAAGCTACTATGACTTGCTTGACTAAGAATATAAATATTGTGCAAAATTTATTAAACGTCTTGGACGCCCTTTAACTCCTTTGTAACTACACCACTGTTCATATGTATATGATCTGACTTACGCGGTTGGAATATCCATTTTTCTTGCACACCACGCACTGGAGAACCATAGTGTAGAGCAAATATAGATAAATAAAAGTTTTATTTCTATAAATATACTCAAAATCGAAGAGAATCACAAGATGGCACAAAGACAGCAAGTCAACGCTGTAAATCTAACAATGAATGAATTTAAAACAATGACGTCTGTCATAGTAAATTATGAGTAAATACAACCGTCCAGCGTGGCCACAAATATTTACTCAGTATCTTACAATTTAATTTGATTATGAAAATATACATAATTTTGGGGATACAAGAAACGTATTTTAATAAAGAAACGTAAACATTTATTTAATATAATAGTTTTACTTGAGTATCACTTAAACGCGCTTATTTTAAAACAATAATTTTGCTTTCGTTCCGAACTCAATCGGCAAATCTAGGGCAGACAGCGTAAGTCCGCCAACACTGCTTTTTGTTGAAAAAGATGTGTGATCGCAGCAAAATGTAAACAGTTCTGTCTCCCTTGTTTATATGTCTGTGAGACAGAAAGATTACTGTAACCCTACTTTTCATCAACTTGGTTACGGTCATACAGAAAGGTCTTGAAACGAGCGCAAAAAAGTGGTTCGGTTAGCGTCCGGTCCATATACTTAAACTTCTATACCGATAGCATTGTGAAAAAAAACGAAAAAAGGAAGTCAAAGACCTGGGGATATCTGGCGATATGCGCATGCGTCTTCTGAACTTTTTTGGTAAGAGAAGGGACATGTCATGAACTAAGAGGTGGAACATATCATTATGTTACCTCACTTACCATTGGCACAGCTTATTTGGTAAGCTGTGCCATGGTACAATAAGATCAGGTATGTTCCATTGATGGACGCGTTTTCGTTAAGTTAGCACACCTCATCCGAAATTCGCCATATTTGTTTTATCCCGCTTTCCAGTTCAAACTAGAATATAATTTTGCTACGATTTTTGTGTATATCATCAACTAATCTTTTAATATTCATGCTTTTTATTTACTCTCTCATATTACGTATAAGAAGTAGAAATGATTAAATTCATGTTTTTAAACAAAACTGACAGTATATTCGATTATACGGTGTAAATCACTTAACTATGATGTTATAGCAGAGAACAGAGACTCTGTTCTCTGGTTATAGATATGAAAACTTGACGAAAACCTCATTGATATTTCTTAGAAACTATAAAGTGGGAAATTGTTTATAAAATTTTTTCATGAGTCTTCGAGAGAGACAGATGTTGGGTGTTACCATTATCTTGGAGGTAGTATTCTCTGCATAAGAGTAATCGTGTTCTCTGCACAAGACACAATATTACAATAAATATACCTGCTGGCTGTTCCAAAATTCAAAATATTATCCTGGCCAGGGTTAAAATGGCCGTCGAAAATTGACAGATATATGGACTCGATATAGGAATATGACATTGACTGATGACATAATTTAAGCCTGGCCAGGCTAATGTTTTGTATTTAGGAACACACTGATGGTCTTATTGTACCATGAGTCCATGAGCTGTGCCTAAGAAGCTCTATAGACAGGAGATTCAACTGTCTATACAAAACCATGTGACGCGCTGACTCCCCAAACGACGGCAGGGTCGTGGCCTAAAATCGGGTATGCGCACTACGTTAATGCGCACGTGTCATTTGCCTCTTTGATGTATTTTTAAATTCAAATTCATGTCAAGGAAAATCTTATTGTTTGACGTTTCGATGTTTATTAGTTTTCAACTTTATATTATGGCTCACGTTTGTTGCATTGAATAATGTTTTTGCAAGTTGGAGAAATATAACAGTAGAACTAATGGCATTTTGTTTAAGAAAATCTTCTTCATATCAGTATTTTTGTTTATTGTAATGAATAGTTAATAGTTACCTGCAGAATTCTCAAAAATATCTTACGTGATTTGATGCTGCGGTCATCATTTCAAATATGTCAAAAAAGGTAGAGCAGCTATGAAAAAAATATTTATCTGAGATCTGCATATCGAGGACAGATGCTTTGATCCAAATAATTCTATAACAATATTGAAAGACGGTGTCGAAGAGAAAGATATTAAGTGCAAATTGAGCGAGAACGACAATACGAGTTTAGAACCTATTATGAAATGCACAATAAATACATTTGGATCGTTTTTTTAATTCGGAATCCCATAAAGACAAGAAACACTACTTAAATATTACAACCAATTCAATACCCCATAAAACGATTTTACTTTTATGAGAATAGATAATTAAAGCAGATCTTATCACTAGAACAATTCTTATGCGTTATGCTATCCAAACGATTTTCATACCTATACTATAAAACGAGGAGGTCATTTAGTATCTGACCTATTCATATTTCGGCATAATCGCCACTCTACCACATTTCAAGTCACTCCATAGACAAAAAAGTCGCCCACTTTTTAATGATAATTTTTTTTTCTGGAGCCCGTTTTATATTGCAGTTCAGCGCTCCTTGTTTCATGTACACTCAAGCATCAAGTTTCAAATATAGCATGTTTTACAAGCAATCATCAATAGACAATGAGGAATGTAATTTTCTAAAAGCTTATGTTGATCTTCACGCATTCTAAAAGTTCAATTATCTAACCTTATTTGAATTTCACTATTTCACTTCACAGAGAGGAGACAGAGAACATAGATAAAATATGTAGATACGGAGACAGAGAAGACACATGGAGGTGCGCAAACCCGATTTTTAGGCCACGACCCTGCCGTCGTTCACAGCGTCACTTCCTCCTAAGGTGTTATTTCTCCTGTTTAAATAGCTTCTTAGCTGTGCCATTGGTAATTTGTGATGTTACCATGGATACCATATGATGTGACTCCAAGCTACTTGACCTTTCGCGCATGCGTACTAAATGGTACTAAGCGCGCAATCCCCATACTGAGCTTTACATAAAAATTCAAGGATCAAATTATAGGTATATAGAATTATGTCAAAGAATATACTTCACTAGAATGACAAAGTCCATGCAAATTTTTCGGCCTGCCAAATGGGCGCCGCTAATAGATGGCACAGACAAAATTTTTAGTTTTGGGCGCCTACATCAGAAGAAGCTTCAAAGTTGACAGTCCACAGAACAACTTGTTGTGTCGTCTGTGGTTGACAGTCATCACAGGTGACGTGAATATAGACAGTCCTCTATTATCTATAGTTAACAGACTTAAAACAAAACATGCTTAAAGGTACTCGCACACATGTACACGTTTTGTATTGGGCAATCTGAAAAATGGCGTCATTCTTACATTGCAAGGTGAGATTATCGTTGCAACTTTAAAAATTGCGCAACAATCAAAGCTTGACTACATTTTTTCGACTTGCGTACACTTGAGAAATTGCAGTGTGTGAACAGTCAAATGGAATAATATTGCGCAACCAAAAAAAGCACCGACAAGTTGGTTATTTTGCAATATTATTTCTAGGGCAACTTTGATGTGTTGATGTTTTGGGTTTAGGGTTAATAAAAAATAATAAGACGTTTTTATTTCAGAAAATTGTATACCAAATTCTAGTAATAATAATACATATTGAAACTTATGGATCACAAGAAAATCAAGTAGAAGTCTGAGGACACTTTTCATTTAATAAGCTTAATAGAGGATAATCATTCGCCATTTCTTAACTCTTTTAATTATGTATTCGCTGCTCCATATCGGTTGCGGTTTTTAATCCATTCACGAACCCAAATTGTTCTTTTTTGACCGACTTCAAGAAAAGGAGAAGGTATACAATTCGGTTGTATGTTTGCTTTTTTTCATGGCAGTTCGCGCGTTTTGCATAGTAAACGTACTCTGATTTAGAAGATTTTTATTTCATTTGAAAGAGGAGAGTTGAGAAATGGTCCCATATTGAAAAAAATCAAATCCAAAATCACCTTCCCTCCAAATCCGAGACTACAGAATTAATGAAAATTTCATATCCGGAAATGTTTAAATTGGACATATTCAAAAATAATCATACGTTTTCGCGCTATACTATCTCAAATATGTGTTTCAGCTATGTGGAAGAGGCAAATTTTTCCGAAAATCGAGATTTGAAAATTAGAAAGAGGACCATATCCGGAAACATTTAAATGGATTTTTTTTTCAAAAGAGTTACAGTTTCCGAGTTTCGCAATGATAAAGTCTGAAATATGTGATACCTATGCGTATTTCTGCTATGTGGAAGAGTCTTAAACTAGGAAAAAGAGGGAAGGAACAGCAATTATTTTCGAAAATTGGAAATATGAAACAGCCAAATTAAAAAAAGATTATATGTAGCAACATTTACATTGAGTAACGGTTTTCGAGTTACAGCAGTAAAGTCTGGAATATGTATATTTGCACCGCTATGTTTTGAGATCTCTGAATAATAAATAAAAAGTACAAGCTAAGCCTATAACTTTTTAGGTATATGTGAACGTTCAACAATTTTCATGGCTAATGTTACACTCAAAAATGTAAAATAAATATTTTTTACAAAAAATTGGACCAACTTTATTAGTTGGTGACTGAAAAATACAAAATATTATTAATTCTATTGGTGCTGGTAATTTTGAAGTTGTCCAGTTGCCGTTGTAGGCAGCAATGCCAAGAGAACCAGCACCAATAGAATTAATTTTATTTTGTATTTTTCAGTGCAACAACTAATAAAGTCGGTCCAATTTTTTGTAAGAAATATTTTTAATCGGAATGGCGCCAGAAGAACTTGCGCCAAAAAAATGTACAAGTCAGCGAGTACATTAACCTCACAAACCTGTCGCTGCCACACACCATACATCAAACAGCCCGATTCCAAATGGATAAAGGCAAGTTCTCTGTAAAAAACTTCATCAAGTCGAGAACCTCAAGTCAAGGCAAACAGTAAATGCTCAACTTGAACCAGAGCTGCATCAAGTACAAACCCTCGATGGTAGCCCCCGCTAAACCTATCTCGAAAAAGTGCAGAATGGCAAGCCCAATCTGCAAAATGGCAACCGGTTTGTACAGACCTCCAGCATGTTCTCGGAGCGTCATCAAAAGACCTGAACATGGAAACGGTTGAAATTGGGCAAAGTGGTGGAGGATGCGGTGGTTTCAGGTTTACTGTCTGAGATGATGGTGACGGTGATTGTCTGCTCGAGATTTAATGGAAGGCCGAATTGGGAAGTTCGTAGGTCCTGTCAGATTTGGATCCGGTGGATAATTCAGTTTTATGAGAACTTGGTGTTTATATATGAGGAATGGATGAGTGATTTAGGAGGTTGCTAAGTTGAGACAAGTTGCAGCATTCGTCTACAGTTTACGTCACATAAGGATAGTGTTATTGAGAAAAAAGTTGCTAATTAATAAGAAAGCTGTAAATTTGAATATCAGATCATTGAATAAATATTTTTAATATATCTCATTATGAAATCTTTTATTTATTTAGCAGATACAATTGAGGGTATTCTTAAAACTAGCGTAAATACAACATTTTTAAATACACACTTTCACCCTCAGTGGAACTGTAATTGCAATTTATTTATTCCTTCGATAATTAATCACTAGAGAATATCCATACATTATCCTGCAAGGCCCTTTTTGACCGACTTCGAAATTGGAGGAGCTATGTATGTTTATGTTTGTGCGCGTTTAATACAATAGACATGCTCGGAATTTCATGATTATGAGAATAATAAATTAAAATAATATATAATAAACTGTGCAGAAGACTTTGTGTTTCTTTTTCGTCTTACCATTTCCCTACACTTCGAGAATGGACTTCTACAACCATTATCAAGATGCTGGTCGAGCAATACTAGTCCGACAATACAAAGTTCTGTTATTAAGACGGAAAACATGTTCTCTAGACATATGGTTCAATAATGAATGTCTCAGGGAAGGACTCACCCCCAAGTACATCTTCCTACAATCTAGAATTACCACTCCAGCAGCCAAAAAAGCCATCCGCATTGGTACCACGACTTGGATCAAACAATAAACTGTGGAGAAGACTTTGTGTTTCTTTTTCGTATTACCATTTCTCTCCACTTCGAGAATGGACTTCTACAACCATTATTTAATGATTATTTTTTCATTGGAAAGGGGCACATTGAGATTAGGGTTTTTAATGAAAAAAATAAATTTGCCATGCGCTTCTTCCCTAAATATCTTCAAATGGGGAGAGGGGGAAATTTTTGTGAGAAATCAAAAAAAAATTGTGACGGGATTACAGATGAGACATTTAAATTAGACATTTTTCAAAAACTTGAAACTTTAAAAAAATCTCTTTTTTAAATAGTTTTTATTACTTTCGGTTCTTGTATAGATGGACTCCGCAGCGGTTTCTCAGGCCCCATACGGTGTAGAGACTTGAAATTTCGAAATCGTACTTAGATCGCAGACATTTCGCCGCTTGTTAAGCTCCAAGTGTGATCCAATATTGATTAATCATATTATCTCATTCAAGTAAGATCAAAACTATATTTTCGACATGGAACGACAATGTCGGACAATGGGATCCGTCACTGGAATTACGCACGAGCTTGGAGCGTATATATACGTCTCTGTTCTCTGGTATATAGGTACTCTCTGGCAGATCGTCGTATATATTACATGACTCTATGGTTATGTGGCGCTGTTCACTCTAAGCTGTCGCAATTGTCAGACGTCAGAAATTGTTGTAAATTTAAAGTTTAATTTTGTGTCGTGGTAGACAAACAGTAATTTGTTATGCAATTGCTGGCAAACAGATATAAATAAGTATAGTTCAAATCGAGAAAAGGAGAGCAATAGTAGGTACTCATCGGTACGGTTCAAATCTTAAATGCCTAATAAAAACTATTCTCAATTTTTTACAAAAATTCCTCTTGTTTATCTATTGCTACTGCAATATCGAACATGAAAATATCCAGCTAATCAAACGAAGTTTAATTTTTGACTACATATATTACAGAAATCATAAAACTTGTTAAGTTGTGTCGAGTATTTTCTATATATTCTGATACTTCAACACATGCAGAACATCAAAATCTTCATGATTTCTACAATATGTGGTCAAAAATTAAATTTCGTTTGATTAACTCACACTCGCTGCACTGTTAAATCTAACCTTACAGCTAACACTAACAGCCACAAATCACGAAACAAAAATTCCAATTACAGCACATTACAGCCGCTCGACGTTCTCAAGGTTGCAGACAGGCTGGTCAAGTGATCATGCGGATCATGCCAAACATTTGAAATTAATTTGTTGAGCGAATCCGAATGCTTGTGCCATCTCTTGCACAAAATAATTACAACTTTTCACTGGAGAAATTGCTCCGTTTACATTGTCATTCTAGAGTAGTATATTCTTTGCTAATACCTACAGTCACTGCTAGATAGCAGGTTAGCGGAAACCGGAATTAAGCCCGCTGCAGACGGAGTGTTTTGCTGCATGTTTCCTTGATGGGAGCTAGGCTTGGTGCTGTGCATGCTTCCGTGTAAGAAAATGACATCGCGTGCACGGTTGGTTGCTTGAACTCGTGCATGAATTGATGATAGAACCGGTGGTATTTTCGGTGATTGTTTTCTTGCATCGTGCATTGTCGGAGCACTCGGAACTAGTCGAGTCGTACTCAAAAGTTATTTTGCACATAACTGTTATTTTTGATTGTTGGGACATTTTCTGTGTTGTAACAATGATTAGAAATAGAGCTTGATTAGAATGTTCAATATTTTGTATCATTTGTCACAGTCATATTTCTCTGTACTGTCATTTTACATACATGATGGCCTGCATCGTGTGAAGCCAACACAAGCAAGGGAGCCATCAACACACCATGCGCGGCAACATTTATCGGACCGTGCAGCAAAACAAGCAAGCAATCATGCAGCAAAACATACTCCGTATGTTTTTATGCTCTTGGACACAACTTGTGCTAGCGCTAACTCAAGTGTCAAAGTGACACAACTGATGTTGACAGCTGAGATAATTTAATGAAATTAATGATAATTCAAAAATAGTACTGTGTACTGTCTAATAGTAAATGAAGATAGAAAATCAATATTTAACTATAATTGAGTATATGTATAAAGGAAATGGATACTTATATCGAACCAGGACATGTCCATAGTCAAATCACAACGGGTATTGGGCTATGACAATGGAGGTGATAGAAAATAATATCAAAATATTTTTAGTGTCGGTGTGATTTGTGTTTGAAGATTAATGATTTCAAGAAATTTTTAAACTGCGATAAGTAATCATAGGTATTACGGATTATTTGCCTTTGGAGGTTACATTCCTTGTTAGTTTGAAGCAATTGAATGTATTTCGATTACTAGTAAGTTATGAATATATGCATATAAATCTAAAAATAACTCACTGTTCTCATTAATATTTGTTGATTCGATCGACGTTAAATATACTAACATTAAGAGGTAGAGTAGCACACCAACACTAGATATTTACCTACAATCCGAGAGGTATTCTGCGAAGGTAATGATATCGATTTAGTTCATGGGAGATGACAAATGTGCTAAGCCTTAAAATTTCAATATTGATAAATTATCTTTATTATGATTGAATTAACTTTAAACAATAAATATGTTCAACTCAAATTTCCATTTATTGAATAACTATACCTTTTAATTGCATTATACATCGGTTGCAACATATGTTGTGAGCAAATCATGTGAAAACAGAGTTTCCCTGAAAAATAAACAATACATATTTCATTTTTCTGCAGAATTTGCTATATTTATTGACAGTAGAGCATTACAATAAATTACTAAAGAGAATCAATAATTATTCCAAAGAATAAACCTCAGTATTATCTTTTGATTTGAGATAAAGTAAGTTTGATTGACATTCAATAATGTAATACAATTATTAATGGCAAAACTAAACACATGTATACACTTTTACCAAAAACTGAATGCTTTTACTAAATATATTAATTGTAATAATGGCGATGCTGATAGTTTTTTTTGAACATCTCTTTCATCACATAGTAACTTCATTGTCAAAATAGTAATTACTTTACTTTCATTTTCATACAGCTAGTCTCTGGAAAGGAACGTACGTCGCTAAAATTCGGTATATCGCTTTGAGCTGCAGCATCAACTCTATTTGGAATGTATTCATCGATGTAATCATTGCTAAAATAATATCAGATAAAATAGTAATACTATACTGATTATGAGTAATAAAATTACCTTTTATTCGTCTGTCAGCCCGTTGTTATCTTTTTTCTTGCTATATTAATTATAAAATTATTAATATCCGTTGAGTGTAGAACATATTTTTGCTGGGTTCCAACATTCGTCACTTATTTTTGTTGGAAGATGCGAAATGCGAAATCTCCAAATATAATGCTTTTAATACTTGCAGCGCCATCTCTGTGTTACGATATGAAACTTACAAAAAAAAGTCGCTGCACACATTCTGTACTCTGTTCAATTAGTAAAATTAGTATTAAACGGTTACTCAAAAGAGAATAAACACTTTACTGAAAGTCGTTATTTTACTCACGTTTAATCGCTAATTTCCACTGAAATAACGCAAACTTTAACAGGTTATGCATCCCAGTATCGTGAGTTCGCCGTAAAGTGTTTGGAAAATCGAATTTAACGATGTGTTTGTTTTACTTTATATTATTTTTAATTGATATACGTAAATACGTAGCTTTGTTGAGTGTTAAAGTTTATCTATATTAGATTTGTATCGATTTTTTCGTATTCACAGGAAACTTACTGTTTGTCTGTTATTAAGATTGAAAGATTCTCATTCGTAATTGGTACATATTTAGTATCTTGTTCCTATCATTCTGGTGTTATTTTTATCTTAATTATAGGAGTAAATATGGAAAGGCCTAACCTAACCTAACCTAACCTCAATTCTCTTTTCTAACGATGTGTTTGTTTACTTTATATTATTTTTAATTAATATAAAATATATAAATAACTTGCTGAGTGTTAATGTTTATCTATATTAAATTTTAATCGATTTTTTCATTTTCACAAGAAACTAACTGTTTGTCTGTTGTTAAGATTGAAAGATTATCATTCTTTCTTGGTACGTATTTAGTATCTTGTTCCTTTAATCTGGTGTTATTTTTATCTCAATTATAGGAGAATGCCAACGAGTACATATGGAAAGGCCATCAGGAATGTGTGTAAGGCGAAGAAGGATATTTCAAAAAGTAAAAATGAAGGAAGAAGTAGAAGAGCTAACCTTTTATACAATATTTTGAAGCAAGTTCATCCTGATAGTAGAGTATCAAGTGAAGAGTATCATTAAAAGCTTAATAAATAATATACTTAGTACTTCCAGCTATTCTTCTATCCTGCGTATAACTAAGCAAACTGTAAGTAAAGATATAATGCTATCACGAAATATATACGTAAGTTCTTGTTAATGCTTTCGGAAAACTAGACATACAAGATACAGCCATCACCAAAATGCCTATAAGGATTGCTTCAGTTAGCATACTTAGCATCTAGAATTTGATTATTAGTCTAACCTTTCGTTCTCAGTGTAATTTTAGCATGCTTCTATCAAATCTCAGATTTGTAATAATTTTTTTACATTGCAGCGAAGTTGTGGTACACTAGAAGGAATTGGCTGCTTGCATAGGAACAACGGAAGGACGAAACGAAAGTGAAATGCCTATGAAGTGCCTCACTTTCTACATGCCGGTTACTATTTGGGTAATGATATAACACATTGAATGTGTCAGTATATATATATATATATATATATATATATATATATATATATATATATATATATGAGTGTAGTTGAATATTTATAAGATGTTCTAATTTGAGTTTACTTGCTTGTATTATACATTGTCCAAATGAGGAATAACTGAGGAAGACGACGAACAGAAAATGAAGTAACTCGGAAGGCCTTGAAGTATCTCGTTCCTGGTGGTGTAATGAGAGAGTACATCGAATGTGCCGATATATGCTTCTGTGAGTACATTCGAATATTAATTGTATGTTTCATTTGAGATTGCTGGCTTAAATTTTATTTATTTTACTGAACTTTGTTTCTTTTTACTTTCATATCCAAATAAGGAACAACTGGATAAGAAGGCTGAAGCGACAATGAAACACCTGTTATTCGTTTGTGGATTGTGTATGTAATTAGTGTTAGTGAACCGGTGTATTTTATATATTTTGGATTATACATTAACATATGTCGGTGGCTGTCTACTCATAAAATAGTTTACTTGTTCTATTCAAAACCTATATTGATATTAAGTATCTTCTATATGTCGATATTTTCGTCATTATATTTTTTGTGATAGGCATCTGATTTTAGCTAATCAAAATTTGCCCTAATTATTGTTTGTTTCAAATGGTTATTTAGACAATGCACTAGTTACTTCCATAAATTAATATAATAATTTGTTTACTTACAAAAAAACATATTTAAGAATTCAATGGATTTTTGATTAGCTTATTTATTCTTTCTATGTTATAATTTTGCAATAATGAAAAATGAACTGAAAATATTTACAGTTTTTATATTCTTATTTACCCCTCATAGATCTTCAGAAATTTTTGGAGTGATTTTTTGAAAAAAACTGTCAGCATTCATATTACATTTCTGATGACTATCATGAAAAGTAAAATGAATAATCTCGAAAGTTATTTTCTAAAAAAATCCTTCAACAATTTCTGAAGATTTTTATTCATTTCTCTATTTATGAGCTAATACTTTCACTAAACTTTGGATCTGCCGCCATAAGCAAGTTAGTTTGGGAGTAAACATCTTCAGCGCTAGTTGTACTTCAAGGTCAAAACATAGTCAACGAAATTAACATGGAACTTACCATTCTCTTGGAGGTAGGTGTTCTCTAATTCTGACAAGTGTACAACGGCGTACCGGCTAGGTAAAAAAATGGCGGCTTCACCTTTCATTGCAAACGTTCCAAAACTGAAAGGACGTGAAAACTATAGTGAATGGGCTTTCGCAGTGAAAAACTTTCTCGTGATTGAAGGCTTAGACAAATATATAACGTCAAAACCAACAGCTTCAGAAGCTACTGCTGTTGCTTCAGATCAAAACGCCAAAGCTAAATTAATTCTCACTATTGACTCAACTCTGTATATTCACGTGAAGGTTGCGGTCACGACAAAAATTCTTTGGGAAAAACTAAGTTCGGTGTTCGATGATTCAGGTTTTTCAAGAAGAATTACGTTACTTCGCAATCTGATATCGATAAGGCTAGACAATTGTGAATCCATGAGTTCATATGTGAATCAGATCGAAATTTCTACAGATTCGATCAAATCGAAATTAATGGATTTTGAAGAAGAAAGTTCATCAAAATCGGGTAGTGCGTTTACTGTTGAGAGACAAAGATTTAAAAATTCTAAATCGGTGAAAAAACATCTAACCTGAAGTGTTACGGTTGCGGTCAAGTTGAACATTACAAAAATAAATGTCCACAGCTGAAAAAAGAAGTTGAAGTTGACGGAAAGTAAAAAAAAACTAGTCAAGCTTTTAGTGCTGTGTTCATTACTGGAAATTATAATGCGCATGAATGGTACATTGACAGTGGTGCCAGTTCTCATTTTACTGCAAATTAAGAAATATTTCAACCAATACCACCTTCAATGATATAATAGTGGCTAATAAGATGAAAATTCCAATTGTATGTTCTGGGAATGTCAATCTCAGAACTAAAGTAGGACATGAAATCTATAATATTGTAGTTTACAATACTTTATGTGCACCTCAATTGACAACTAATTTATTATCAGTCACTCAGTTGATAGAAACTGGTAATAATAATGGTTAAATTTGAAGAACATGGTTGTAAAATTTTCAACAAAGATGGAGTGATCGTTGGTAAAGCAGACTTGATCAATGATGTGTATAGGCTAAACCTTGCCGATCCTGTAAGAAATATAGCAATAGCATCTTTGGTGATGGGAAATACAGCGACAACCAGCTTTTGGCACAAAAGATTTGGTCATTTGAACTTTACTACTCTTAAAGCCATGGAAAATGCAGTTGATGGAATAAATTTATCGAAGCAATCTCAAGAAAAGTCGAGAAATAGTTGTGCTATTTGCTATGAAGGCAAACAGACAAGATAATCTTTTCCAAAGATAGGCTCAAGATCGACAGATATCTTGGAAATTATTCATGCAGATTTGTGCGGGCCAATGGAAGTTCCATCCATTGGAGGGCCCAGATATTTTCTTATTCTAGAAGATGATTTCTCTAGAATGGCTTTTGTTTACCTATTTTCTTAAAAAAAAGATGAAACATTTAATTCTTTTAAGCAGTTTAAGGCTATGGTGGAAAACCACAAAGAAGAGAAGTTAAAAATTTTGAGAACGGATAATGGTGGAGAATTTTGTAGCAAAGAATTCGAAACATTCCTGAAAAATACTGGAATTATACACCAGAAAACAAACAGCTTCACACCAGAGCAGAATAGATCCGCTGAGCGTTTAAACAGACCGATTCTGGAGAGAGCAAAATGCCTAATGTTTGATGCAAAATTAGAAAAAAGTTTTGGGCAGAGGCTACTCATACTGCTGTTTATCTCAAAAATAGATCAATAACAAATGGATTGAATGGTAGCACACCTTTTGAAGATTGGCATGGTCATAAACCAAATGTAAGCCATATCAAAATTTTTGGAAGTCAAGCTATGGTTCATATTCCAAAGCAGAAAAGACTTAAATGGGACAGAAAATCTCAAGAAATGATCTTTGTTGGATACTCGGAAGAAACGAAGGGTTATCGGATGTACAATACAAAATCAAATAGCGTTGGCATTAGTAGAGATGTGAAAATCCTAGAAGAAGTCAACAATGATTTAGTTAATCTGGAAGATGCTTCAGAAATCGCTACAGAAATAGATGTTTCAGTGAAGGAAATCCGAAAAGAAATCTCAGAAGAAATTTCTGAAGAAGTTTTATCTCCAAGTAGTGAAGACATTGTGGAAAACAGTGACTATGAAAACGATGAAGAAGTACTATTCAATAATGTTGAAATACCCGAAGAACCGAGAAGATCTTAAAGAATTCTCAAGCAGAAGAAATTTGATGATTTCGTGACATTCAAGTGCGAAACTGAAGAAATCAAGAATCCAGATCCAGAAACCTACAAAGAAGCTATAACAAGCGTAAATAGTAGTGAATGGAAGCGTGCTATGGAAGAAGAAATCTCAGCATTTGAAGAAAACGAGGCGTGGGAAATTGTTGATCGTCCAAAAGATAAGACAATAGTGAAGTGCAAGTGGGTTTATAAAACCAAAAATGATAGTGAAAATCGTTTTAGATTTTGGGCTAGATTAGTCGCGAAGGGATGCTCACAGAAGAAGGGGCAGGACTATGACGAAATTTATTCGCCAGTAGTAAGACATTCTACTTTAAGACTTTTATTTTCTTTGTCGGCTGAATATGATTTAAAAATAACTCATCTTGATGTAAAAACAGCTTTTTTTAAATGGGGAACATCTTAAGATATTTATATGACTCAACCATTAGGGTTTGAAATTAAGGGTCAGGAAACTAAAGTTTTAAAATTAAAGAAAGCAATTTTTGGTTTAAAACAAGCATCAAGAGCCTGGAACAAGAAAATTAATAAAATCTTGATTGATTTAGGGTTTAAAAGTTCAGAATATGAATATTGTTTGTATACAAAGAGAAATGGTAATTTAATTACAACTCTATGTTTATATGTAGATGATATATTTTGTTTTTCGAATGATTCATTAGAAACTAAACAGATAAGAATTAATTTTTCACAGATGTTTAAGATTAGAGATCTTGGTGATGTACAAAACTGTTTAGGGATGAAAGTTACTGTAGATAAAAATAGTAATAGAATCGCTATTGAAAAACTACACACATGTCTGAATGTAAAGGTATTGAGACACCTTTGGAAGTTGATGTTAAACTTAATAAGGCTGAAAGATGTAAAAATGATTTACCTTATCAAGAGTTAATAGGAATAGGTAGTCTTATGTATTTATCTGTTTTAACTAGGCCAGATATTTCGTATGCTGTAAGTTTTTTCAGTTAATTTAATAATTTTTATGATGAAAAACATTGGAAATGTGCGAAAAGGATACTTCGTTATTTGCAGCAAACGAAAGATTTTTGTCTTGTTTTTGAAAAATCAAATTGTAAACCAAGCTTAACGGGTTATGTAGATGCGGATTGGGGAAGCAATTTATTTGACAGAAAATCTTATACTGGGTTTTACTTCAAATTTAATAATTGTTTAATTTCTTGGCAAAGTAAGAAACAGCCCACAGATGCTCTTTCAAGTACTGAGGCAGAATATATGGCCTTAAGTGATGCTGCAAAAGAAGCTATTTATTTGAAAAATCTCTTGAATGATTTACTGGGAGAAAGTTTGAAGATAGATTTATATAACGATAACCAAAGTGCTATCAAACTTTCTGCCAAACCTGTATTCCATAATAGGAGTAAACATATTGATATATGACATCATTTTATTAAGGATTTGGTTGCTAATGAAACTATTGTATAAAAGTATAACGATACCAACCAAATGCCTGCTGATTTGTTAACTAAAGCTTTAAGTTCTGTTAAGCATTATTGTTTTTTGAAGGACTTTGAACTTTATGAATTTTAACAACTGAGTATTGTAACGGGGATTTATATTAAAACTGGGTTCGATTTATTTTCACTTATTTATTTACACCAATAACTACTCGTCTATATACATATTTATATTCACACTATATTTCTTGGACTAAAACGACTTTCTACTGTCTATGTGTTCAATCAATAACTGTCACTGACCGTGCTTTATGACAAACTAAAACTAACTTCCGTGGTCCGTTTGCTTATATTCACTTAACCTCCTATCTCGAAGCTTCTCGTCTAGAATAGACCAAATCAGTAGATTCTCCATCGTGTCCCAGAGAGAGTATCTAAGGTGTCATCTATTCTGGGTAACAGATAACTATCCTTCTTAGTGACTGAATTCCGAAGTCGGTAATCTACACAGAATCTTGTAGAACCATCCTTTTTCTTCACGAGCACTACTTGCGAGGTCCATGGACTATTTGATGGCTCAATGACTTCTTGTTTACTCATTTCTTGAATCATTTTCTCGGCTTCGTCTCTTTTGGCCAATGGAAGTCTTCATGGCTGCTGTCTTATTGGCTGAGCGTTTCCCGTGTTTATCTTGTGAGTTACTATACTTGTTTAACCTTTGTATTCTTTTTCCATCGCAAACACGTACTGGAATTCCACAAGCATATCTCTCACTTTTCGTAATTGTTTCACGTCTAAGTCCTGGACAGTCTTGATGACCACATCCATCAGCTCTTTCGAATATCTGGTCCTGGATGGTTTACCAATCGTTCTTATAGAGCTTATCGCTGATACAGGAACACAATTTCCAACCATACTTTCCTTGCTCAACTTGATGGGGCTCTGCTTTAGATTCATTACTCTGACAACATCTCCTACACGAACAAGAAATTCCTTATAATTCATTTCTTCTACCAGTCTCAGACTTCCAGATTTGCAGTTTCCGTCCGGGTTGGTCATCAATATTTTTTCACTATAGCCGGGTATTATTACGTCACTAGTCGTTATTAATCGGACAACATCTTCGTTATCCTCGTGAAAGGGCAGTTCTTCATTGTCGACCTTCAAGACACCATTTTTGACATCCAACACAGCCCCAAGCTTCTTCAAAAGGTCCATTCCCAAAATAAACTGGTCAGATATGTTAGCGATTAAAACTCTGTGCTTGATGGTGATCTTGCCAATGCTTTTGGTCATGTTTCTGGATTCCCAGGATGTTATTACCAACATTCTCCTTCAAGAGCAATCAAGACGCTTCCAGGGCTCCAGATATTTGTATGATAGTGTGTATGTGTGTGAGTGTCTTTTATTATTTGGGTGAGTTCTCACGTTACACTGCCCCCTCCTTAACATCTGATCGTCCTGATCAGAATCATCCTTGGTAGTACCTTGCTGCATTTCTGTTCTATGGCGGAATCTGCACTTGGTTCCTGCCAGGCAAACACCCTTGTTGAAAAAGTAACAGTCTATCGTCTTTCCCGAGTGCACTCCTTTTGGATTGAAGCAACACACGGTAATTTGCACGCCAGCGTCCTGGAAGATGTATTCGATCATGCTCCTTACAATCTTCCAATCTAGCACTTCCAACCCGCAGCCTACTTTCGGAAGACCCAACTTCTTGATGTCATAATTCCTGACTTCATTCCTTAGGCTCTTCACTGCATGCCAGATGTCCTTGTAAGTGGGTTTTCCTCTAGACATATTCTTCGTAACCAAATAGAATAGGTTCCGATTACCATCTGCTAGTCGCAGAACTTTTCTTACTCTTGGTCGTTGGGCTGACAATTCATCCAATCTTCCAAACTTCCTTTTAAACACAAGAGCAATTCCTCGGCCCATACGTAGATTCTCCGCTACACAATGGGCAATAGAAATGTCGGCTGGTAGTTTGAAAAGGTCTTGTTGAACCTCAACTGTCACACCGAGTCTGACCTTCTTCCGATCTGCGTAGTTGGACATGAAGTCGTTGAAACTGACATTTCGCTCCTCAACGTTCTTTTCTTGAAGAGCCACTAGTGCTTCCTCCTGGTTGTTCGATCCAGCGTATGGTGCAAGTCGGTTTATGTGCACCACTCTAGGTTTTCCCCTTGGTAACTTTCGGATACGATAGATGACGTCATTTATCCTCTTCATAATTTCATATGGCCCTTCCCATTGCTTTTGGAGTTTGGGACAAAGGCCTCGACGTCGTTGGGAATTATACAGCCAAACAAGGTCCCCCACGTTGAAGACTCCATCAGCTGATCGAATGTTGTAGTGGTGCTTCATTCGATCACTGGCAAGCTGGATGTTCTGTCTGGCTAACTCATGGACTTTATCCATTCTGGCTCTCAATTGGTCGACATATCCTTCTCCCGCGACACTGTCCACTGTAGGTCTACGGCCAAATTCCAGGTCACAGGGTAGGCGTAACTCACGCAGTCCTTTCAAAACTGCTTCCATGAGCCTCTCAAATGTAGCGGGAGTATTGCATAGTCCAAACGGCATCACAGTGAATTGCCAGAGCCCTGATCCTATCTTCTCTCGATCTGCAGGATTCCATTCTAACTTGTCAGTATCCACTTTTCAGATCTAGTGTAGAAAACCATCGTGACCCAGAGAGAGTATCTAAGGTGTCATCTATTCTGGGTAACAGATAACTATCCTTCTTAGTGACTGAATTCCGAAGTCGGTAATCTACACAGAATCTTGTAGAACCATCCTTTTTCTTCACGAGCACTACTGGCGAGGTCCATGGACTATTTGATGGCTCAATGACTTCTTGTTTGCTCATTTCTTGAATCATTTTCTCGGCTTCGTCTCTTTTGGCCAATGGAAGTCTTCATGGCTGCTGTCTTATTGGCTGAGCGTTCCCCGTGTTTATCATGTGAGTTACTATACTTGTTTAACCTTTGTATTCTTCTTCCATCGCAAACACGTACTGGAATTCCACAAGCATATCTCTCACTTTTCGTAATTGTTTCTCGTCTAAGTCCTGGACAGTCTTGATGACCACATCCATCAGCTCTTTCGAATATCTGGTCCTGGATGGTTTACCAATCGTTCTTACAGAGCTTATCGCTGATACAGGAACACAATTTCCAACCATACTTTCCTTGCTCAACTTGATGGGGCTCTGCTTTAGATTCATTACCCTGACAGGAACAACATCTCCTACACGAACAAGAAATTCCTTATAATTCATTTCTTCTACCAGTCTCAGACTTCCAGATTTGCAGTTTCCGTCCGGGTTGGTCATCAATATTTTTTCACTATAGTCGGGTATTATTACGTCACTAGTCGTTATTAATCGGACAACATCTTCGTTATCCTCGTGAAAGGGCAGTTCTTCATTGTCGACCTTCAAGACACCATTTTTGACATCCAACACAGCCCCAAGCTTCTTCAAAAGGTCCATTCCCAAAATAAACTGGTCAGATATGTTAGCGATTAAAACTCTGTGCTTGATGGTGATCTTGCCAATGCTTTTGGTCATGTTTCTGGATTCCCAGGATGTTATTACCAACATTCTCCTTCAAGAGCAATCAAGACGCTTCCAGGGCTCCAGATATTTGTATGATAGTGTGTATGTGTGTGAGTGTCTTTTATTATTTGGGTGAGTTCTCACGTTACACTGCCCCCTCCTTAACATCTGATCGTCCTGATCAGAATCATCCTTGGTAGTACCTTGCTGCATTTCTGTTCTATGGCGGAATCTGCACTTGGTTCCTGCCAGGCAAACACCCTTGTTGAAAAAGTAACAGTCTATCGTCTTTCCCGAGTGCACTCCTTTTGGATTGAAGCAACACACGGTAATTTGCACGCCAGCGTCCTGGAAGATGTATTCGATCATGCTCCTTACAATCTTCCAATCTAGCACTTCCAACCCGCAGCCTACTTTCGGAAGACCCAACTTCTTGATGTCATAATTCCTGACTTCATTCCTTAGGCTCTTCAGTGCATGCCAGATGTCCTTGTAAGTGGGTTTTCCTCTAGACATATTCTTCGTAACCAAATAGAATAGGTTCCGATTACCATCTGCTAGTCGCAGAACTTTTCTTACTCTTGGTCGTTGGGCTGACAATTCATCCAATCTTCCAAACTTCCTTTTAAACACAAGAGCAATTCCTCGGCCCATACGTAGATTCTCCGCTACACAATGGGCAATAGAAATGTCGGCTGGTAGTTTGAAAAGGTCTTGTTGAACCTCAACTGTCACACCGAGTCTGACCTTCTTCCGATCTGCGTAGTTGGACATGAAGTCGTTGAAACTGACATTTCGCTCCTCAACGTTCTTTTCTTGAAGAGCCACTAGTGCTTCCTCCTGGTTGTTCGATCCAGCGTATGGTGCAAGTCGGTTTATGTGCACCACTCTAGGTTTTCCCCTTGGTAACTTTCGGATACTATAGATGACGTCATTTATCCTCTTCATAATTTCATATGGCCCTTCCCATTGCTTTTGGAGTTTGGGACAAAGGCCTCGACGTCGTTGGGAATTATACAGCCAAACAAGGTCCCCCACGTTGAAGACTCCATCAGCTGATCGAATGTTGTAGTGGTGCTTCATTCGATCACTGGCAAGCTGGATGTTCTGTCTGGCTAACTCATGGACTTTATCCATTCTGGCTCTCAATTGGTCGACATATCCTTCTCCCGCGACACTGTCCACTGTAGGTCTACGGCCAAATTCCAGGTCACAGGGTAGGCGTAACTCACGCAGTCCTTTCAAAACTGCTTCCATGAGCCTCTCAAATGTAGCGGGAGTATTGCATAGTCCAAACGGCATCACAGTGAATTGCCAGAGCCCTGATCCTATCTTCTCTCGATCTGCAGGATTCCATTCTAACTTGTCAGTATCCACTTTTCAGATCTAGTGTAGAAAACCATCGTGACCCAGAGAGAGTATCTAAGGTGTCATCTATTCTGGGTAACAGATAACTATCCTTCTTAGTGACTGAATTCCGAAGTCGGTAATCTACACAGAATCTTGTAGAACCATCCTTTT
Organism: Crioceris asparagi; assembly: GCA_958507055.1. NCBI lineage: Eukaryota > Metazoa > Arthropoda > Insecta > Coleoptera > Chrysomelidae > Crioceris > Crioceris asparagi. The sequence goes on from OY293827.1 coordinate 51,826,442, forward strand.
TCTTCACGAGCACTACTGGCGAGGTCCATGGACTATTTGATGGCTCAATGACTTCTTGTTTGCTCATTTCTTGAATCATTTTCTCGGCTTCGTCTCTTTTGGCCAATGGAAGTCTTCATGGCTGCTGTCTTATTGGCTGAGCGTTCCCCGTGTTTATCATGTGAGTTACTATACTTGTTTAACCTTTGTATTCTTCTTCCATCGCAAACACGTACTGGAATTCCACAAGCATATCTCTCACTTTTCGTAATTGTTTCTCGTCTAAGTCCTGGACAGTCTTGATGACCACATCCATCAGCTCTTTCGAATATCTGGTCCTGGATGGTTTACCAATCGTTCTTACAGAGCTTATCGCTGATACAGGAACACAATTTCCAACCATACTTTCCTTGCTCAACTTGATGGGGCTCTGCTTTAGATTCATTACCCTGACAGGAACAACATCTCCTACACGAACAAGAAATTCCTTATAATTCATTTCTTCTACCAGTCTCAGACTTCCAGATTTGCAGTTTCCGTCCGGGTTGGTCATCAATATTTTTTCACTATAGTCGGGTATTATTACGTCACTAGTCGTTATTAATCGGACAACATCTTCGTTATCCTCGTGAAAGGGCAGTTCTTCATTGTCGACCTTCAAGACACCATTTTTGACATCCAACACAGCCCCAAGCTTCTTCAAAAGGTCCATTCCCAAAATAAACTGGTCAGATATGTTAGCGATTAAAACTCTGTGCTTGATGGTGATCTTGCCAATGCTTTTGGTCAGGTTATGTTAAGTTAGGTTAGGTTCTTATTGTCTCTCCAATCGCTGTTCTGGGTTGGACCTTTGTTGGTAATATCCGGGAATGATCTGTGATGAGCTCTGGTCTGGCTATTGTTCTTGTTGCTCCGGTGTCTATTAGGAGCGTTCTGTCTTCTCCATTGATTTGACCATCGTTGTATAAACTTAAGGCTCCGCCAGAAGATGACACATTGACCGTAATTACTGGGGCACTATTTCTGCAAGTCGACGATTGCCCCCTCATCTCGACCCATTCTAGTTTTCCGACTGTGCAACCTTCTTCCTACAACGTGTACGTGTCCTAGCTCACCACAGTTCCAACACCTTGGCTCTCTCTTCTTTGATTGTGCCCCGTAACTAGCTTCCTTATCATTTATAACAGGGACTCTCTGTTGAACTGATCTTCCTCGATTGCTCTTAAACGGTGCCCTCGGAAAGTTTGGCTTGCGGCTTCATGCTCCAAAGCAATAGCTAGTGCTTCTTCTAGCAATTTTGGCCTGGCTAGCTTCAACGCCTTCTGCAGCTCGCTCTCCCTCAATCCATTTACAAATGTGTCCACCGCAATTTCATCAAAGAAGCTATCAGCAGCTGTAGGATTTGCTAGCCGCACAATACGAGCTGCTTCCCCCTCAAATTCTTGCAGACTCTCATTTGCATGTTGCACCCGAGATCGTAATTGTGCTTTGTATACTTGCTGAAGATGACTGTCTTCATACCGATCCTCCAATTTAGAAAGCAAGGCATGGTAGTTTGGTTGGCCAGCTGGAATAGACCTAAGGATGTCTGCTGCATTACCTCGTAAAGCAGCGGTTAACGAAACAGCTTTCTGCTCTTCGGTCCACTGGTTAGCCATTGCCACTGCTTCAAATTGCCTTCAATAGGTTGACCAAGAGCACTTTCCATCAAAATTTGGTAGCTTAACTCTCATACTACCTTCGGCTAAGTCCCCTATATCTTCGCCTTTGAAGGTCTGGCTCGCATTTTCATCTTTTTGTACACTGCAGAGACCATTCTCAACTGCCATTTCCAATGTCTTGATTTTCTGTTGCAGTAGCTCCATGTTCTTTTCTGTAGTGACAAATTTTTCGTCAACTCCTCTTGAAGTTTCTTTAAGTCTTTTGTCAGTTTTACTGGAAATATCTTTAATTTCATCTTGAAGAGTTCTAGAAACTTCTTCAAACTTGTTCGAGACTTAATCGAATTTCACTCCAAATGTCCTGGTTACTTCCTCGAATCTTTCGTTATTATTTATAGAAATTTCTTCAAATTTCTCATTTTTATTTCTAGAAATTTCTTCGAATTTTTCATTATTATTTCTAGAAATTTCTTCCTTCATCTCTTTCAGTAACAGCTCTTCCGGAGAGTGGAACTCGAACATATCAGGATCCTCTCCATTTTCAATCAGAATGTCCCTTAACCGTTTCTGGAGGGTCGCTTTATTACCGGAATCATCACAATCCCGCTCCACCAACTGTTCTTTTAGTTGTTTCACGGTTAACTGCACTAATTTCATTTTTAATTGTCTTTATTAACTCAATTAGTCAATACAGTTTTAAAGTCTTCGACACGAAAACGAACAAAATTCTTCACACAAACACGAGAAAAAGTCTTCACATTCACACGAAAACAAACAAAAAGTCTTCACACGAAAACGAACTAAAGAGTCTTCACACTAATACAAAAACGAACAAAAAGTCTTTAAACCAACACGAAAACGAACAAAAGAGTCTTAAACTTAAACTTAAATCTAACAAAAGTCTCAAAACCACTCAAATCTGTACGAAAACGCAGTCTCTTAAAGTCTGTCCAATTTTAGAATCATTCACTGATTCCACACTGACACCAGTGTAACGGGGATTTATATTAAAACTGGGTTCGATTTATTTTCACTTATTTATTTACACCAATAACTACTCGTCTATATACACATTTATATTCACACTATATTTCTTGGACTAAAACGACTTTCTACTGTCTATGTGTTCTATCACTAACTGTCACTAACCGTGCTTTATGACAAACTAAAACTAACTTCCATGGTCCGTTTGCTTATATTCACTTAACCTCCTATCTCGAAGCTTCTCGTCTAGAATAGACCAAATCAGTATATTCTCCATGTTTCTGGATTCCCCGGATGTTATTACCAACATTCTCCTTCAAGAGCAATCGAGACGCTTCCAGGGCTTCAGATATTTGTGTGTTAGTGTGTATGTGTCTTTTATTATTTAGGTGAGTTCTCACGTTACAGTATATTTGTTCGATTTAATGGAGGTGTTGGAAGATGCGAAATCTCCAAATATAATGCTTTTAATACTTGCAGCTCCATCTCTGTGTTACGATATGAAACTTACCAAAAAAAAGCCCTGCACACTCTGTACTCTGTTCAATTAGTATTAAACGGTTATTCAAAAGAGAATAAACACGTTTCTGAAAGTCGTTTTACTCACGTTTAATCGCTAATTTCCCCTGAAATAACGCAAACTTTAACAATTTTTACTTGGAAAGTTATATCAATTATTCAAGTTATCAAGTTTTAATTTTGAGCATATTTAGTTGAATTCAGTATCTAATATTTACGTCTCTGTATCTACTAATTAGAAATAGTACCGACCTACTTTATTTCAACTCACTTCATTTGGTGAAATGACAAATTGCTCACTGCATAGGATCTCTGATACTATATAAGTCTTTGCTGCAAACTTTACATAATATCAGGAACATTCATATTCAATCTCTGGCAAAGTATTTAACATAGATAAAATGTATATATACGGGTATTAACTGTACTTAAAGTTAGGTTATGTTAAAATTACGATTTCACTAGCTGTCAGTTATCCCGCGAACATTTTCTGCTAACCTGCTAGCGCTAGCTAGCACAGATCTAGCAGTGACTGCAGTGGACACGGCCTGTGTGTCCCGGAGAAAACATGTGTGTCCTGACCATATATATATATATATATAAAATACCCCTCTATATGGCCAGTGAAGAGAGAGGTCTTGATTCTTTTAATATGGTCATACGGTACAGACAAGCGTTTCTCTCTTGCACAGTTGTTGTTGTTGTTTGTGCTCATCCTCTCGTTCTATCATTTGTGATATTTATACAAAAATAGGGATAGTTTGCAACACAGAACACCTATAGGTGTTATGTAGTTTGCCAGCACATGTTTGAATATACATATATCATATATAAAGCAGGGGTCGCGCACGCGCATTAGGAGCAAAGTAAACCATTTCTATCTCTCTTTAATGACATCATTTTCTACTTGTGTATTAGATGAGACGGAGTATTATATATATGGTCCTGACTGACACATCAGTGGTATAGGTCACGATACACATACAACGGTATGCTACGTTTTGAGCTCAATTTGGTAAAGTTCGCGCATTTAACCAGTAACGTCACCACTGCGTGGATAAGAGAAGGTTGAACATTCGTTCGAGTGCGCTCGTCATCTATTCGGGCTCCTTCGGATCTGTCACCTGCCTTAGATTTGACTCAAATAAACTACTATATTCAATGATCGTGACGTCACTGGAAAAAAGTGGGAGGAGCTATATGCCCGCGGATGCACCTCTTCATACCATTGTTTATATATCATGGGATAGGTTAGAGCGATTGTTTACGTATTTACGCAAGATTTTATAAACGTTGGTATTTGCGTATCTTTACGTGTATAACCTATACCTATGGACCGTATACAAGGACAGCGATCTCTTATGTACGAAGCCAAGAATATATAAAGGGAGGATGGCTAACTCTGTTTCCTGTTCCATAAGCAGAAGTGGCTGAAATAACGTCCCGTGATGAGTTGTCAATTTGGTATGTTGCGCAGTAATTCACTGATTGTCTGTTGTTGCATTTAAGCTTCCTTCGTCCATACTACATAAGGATGCACTGTGTGATTTTGCGCAACACACCGAAATGAGGGTATCCTCCTTGGAAAGGACGTCATGTGGAAAGTCGTCAATTTGTCAAACAGCATGAATATTCTTACGTATTACTGCAAAGATGAACTTTTACAAAAAAAATCACTTGATACGTTTACTGATACCTTTTGAATAAAGCTTTGCAGATCCACTATTGTGATACTTGCACTATTTATTGTAAAGAGCACACTGAACTGAACATCCTTGTAAATATTTCTCAAAAGAATTTGTACTTAGATTGTATTTGAGAGTAAGAATCTATTACACGTTACGAGTTGCTCTCAGAGCAATCTGGGAAAGATTCACGGGTAAATCGAACACAGAAATCGAATTAAGAGCGGGAGCTCTATCGCAAATCGAATATATTAGTTGCTCTCAGAGCAGTTAATCGAAAACGCTATTAGTCAATGATCTACGCGAAGTTGAATAGAGGCAATAGCAGTATCCTATGGTCGATGGGTCGCGCATGCTGGGAATTGAAATCATTAATGCAGTTGGTCAGGACAGCCCTTAATTCTGATATATTCAAAAATCAAATTCCCTATTCTTCGGTCTGAGATATCTGGCTTACGCACACAAAAATGAAAAACTTTAAATTATATTAAAAATATATATTCAATATTTGATTTGAAACTTAACTGTATTTTTATTTGAAGAAGAATCACTTTCTTTTCAATCTTTGTGAACTTCTTGTGGCTACTCCATGACTAATGGTACTCAAATCTTCGTTTGGGTTATTTTTAATGGTACCCAGTTTCTTTTGCAATTTATTATCAGTAGAATTGTTTTCAATATGCGTGGAATGCAATTGTCTAGAAGACTGAGTAACTTTTTCTGCTAATAAACCTGTTTTAGTTCTTAAACTAGTTTGTGCTGGTGCAACGAGACTTGAAATGGAAGTGGAAGCGACATCTCTTGTGACTGGATTAAGTTTTTTTCTCACAGACTTCTTCAAGCTTTCCATATTCTTGGTTGCGTCACAGAAAATGCTGATTTTTTTCGGAGTTTTAGGATTTTCTTTATCAGGTGAGATGACGAATGGCACGCTTGTCTTGAGTTTTCGATGTGTATTTTCAGTTTTCGATAAATTAGAAACAGCCAACTTTATTCTGGTCGTCAGAGACTCAGGTGTCTTTGATAGATTTTGGTTGTCATCCAGGGAAAGCTCATCCATTTCTGGAATTGGATTCGGATCTAACGAGTTAGTTATGTATGATAGTTTTTGTACCAGTACTTCATTCCACAGATGGATATATTCATTTTTTTTCGGTTTTAAGAGTATAATAAGTTCACGATTGACTGATTTCGCTATTTCAGTAAACTTCATACTGTACAAATGACTACTGTAATTTAATGAAAGAGATGCATAATAGAACATGAATGCGGAATCAAATTCGGCAATCAAACCGCAAGGTATGAAATTAGCACAAATATTTTGATAATTTTCATGTTTCGCTTGATATGTCTTGTATAAGTCACAAGCACTTTCAAAAAATTCTTTCGCTTTAGAAGTATTACCTTGCTTGAGGTTGAGTAATGCATCAAGTCGCACTTTTTCCATAATCAATTTTTGATATTCAAGACAAATGCAGCAAAAGCAGACGCATTCTTCATTATGTTGGAGAAAGGATGGCTCATTAAAACGTACAATACACGTCCCTGGTGATAAGGGACAAATTTGACTTCCTGGTTTATCTAAACCCAACTTCTGTACTTCTGTTTGCTTATTATTTTGCGTGTTTTCATCCTCCATTTTTGTTGAGCGAATACATTTGTTCGTGGTGCATGTTCTCAATTGTAATATAGATTCAATTCCATTTATTTTAACTCTACACTCATCGTATCTACCAGTTCTCAGATCAGCATGGGCACAATAATCTAAGAATACAGCACAGCGCAATGGAAGAATCAGTTTTTGTGTAAGGATGATGATATCTTTGCCAACAGCACGGACTTTTCTGGGTAAACGTTGCAAATGATAAAACTTAATCAACTCCTCGGTTGTATCCAAGAGGAGGCAAATTTCATAAGAAGTATCTGAAAATACACACAAGAAATTGGTATCTACATAATAACGGAAAATTAAATTATATGCTTATTAGGCCTATTCTTGACACAAAACGTAAATTTTTAAACTGGTTAAAAAATGGACCTGTATCTGCTGCCTGCATATATACAATAACATGCAGATAGATACACCATTAAAAAATACGTCCTGTTTTGAAATTGACCATATGAACTTGAAATAGATATATTGAGAAGCTGTATTGGTTATATCAGCCATTATTTTTAAATATAAAAAAATAATATAAAATATCCTCCTTTACTGCCGAATGAGGATAAGTATGTAGGTACCTACTAATACTGATATTTTCTCAATAGATCACCTCTTGCTTAACTCAATGATATCAATTAAAATAACAATATTTAGCTGGAAAATCAGTCTCAGTTATTGCTATTAGGATTCCGTAAAACAATTACTGTTAGTTGAAATTTGGTACTTATAGAAAATTAGGTGAACCAATCATGGATGAATTTTATTTATTTAATTTAATATTTTCCCGAAGGAGGTTATTATAAATACAACCTGTGCACGGATCCAGTACTACAAACAACAATGGCTCTGGCGGGACTCAAACCCGCGCCCACCATGAGCTCTCGCAAGCTGCTACGAACGCATTTCCAGCGCCTTAAGCCAACTTAGTCATCGTGACCCCTAAGCCTAAATAAATAAATTCTGTTCCGAAGAGTTAATTTTCTAGGCAAATTAGAATATCACAAAAAATTTCAAAAAATCAATATATATGGTCGAACCTATAAGAAAATACTATGTTCGGAACCCTATTGCCGTGAGTTGAACTCGCACTTGACCGACTGTTTATTTAAAGCTTAAAAATTCATGAGATAAACAATATATTTAAATTACCACTTACTCAGTTTTCTGCTTTTGTAAAGATCAAACATTCTGGTAGTGGCAGTATGGATCTTCAATTGAGAATCATTTGCATGATCTTGAATACCAAATTTACAAGGCAAAAGTGAGAATTTATGATCTAACACAAGCAGCTGGCTATTCATCAAGGTCAATTCATCTTTTCTACTATCTCCATTAAACATGTCACATGCAATCTTGAATAATTTAAAAGCTTCTTTATAGTCAACATACATAAATGCCTTAACTTTGGCTACAAGAAAATCAAGTACAATTTGCAAATTCTTCGTACAATTTGTATCAAGAAACTGAACTTCTTTATCTGCTAGGCATATTAAATATTTTATATAGGAATTACTAATGTCGAAATTATCAATAATCAAGGTGATTACATGAACAATATTAAATGCATTACTTTCATTTTGAGCATTAGTCAGGGCCAAGTTAAGTGCATGTAAGCTTTTAATTTTATGCATATGTAGTCTATATTCGTGAGATATCCTCACCAGATGGTTATAGACATTAGAAATTATCGATAGTTTTTTTAAACTATCCCAATCTTCAGAGCTGATACATGACAAAAAATCGAAGGATTTGTTCAGATACGATATATTGCTATGATGTTCCTTTAATGTAAGGGCCTTATACGAAAGAAGAATATCACAATCTGCATTTGGATCGCCTGATCCTAATTCATCTTTGTTACCAGTTTCAGCCAAGGCTCGTTCCATTTCAGAAGCGTGCTTCTGTAGGACTTCTTTAAATTTATATTTATATTGCAGCATATATAACACAGATAGATGAAACTTAGCCTCTGGGTCTTTATCGCCCCCTAAGCATTTCTCATATTGTTGTACTATTTTAGCAAGTATCTTTGGTACATCCTCATGCACATTCGTGTAACAATCACCAAATACATTTATAATAACAGTAACGATACAATTCACTTCCACTATACCTTGAAGCTCTTTGAGAGCGTTCATCATTGGAATTCTACTGGGCCATTTCTTTTTGTAGTATTCTAATTCGAGAATAAGCAACCTTTTCCTATCTTCAAGCATTAGTTCATAATTATCACTGACAAAACAATCAGCAAATTCGTTTTTAAATTTGTTGAATGCCGAAACCAGTGTTAGCGTCTGTATCTCCTTGTCGGCACTATTTCTTTTCGCATCTATAAAAATTTCCATGAAAAATCCGGCATCATTTGGACAAAGCAGTATCGATAAAGCAGCATATGCCATTTTTTTTTTGAAATTATCAAGGCCTAGAGAGCAAATACATTTAAGAGATGCCTCTAACATAGAAAACTTCAATTTTAAACAATTCTGTCCGTCGAATTCTATATATTGTTTGATAAGAAGATTAAAATAATATGTGGCAGATTTGATTTCTTTTTTGTAAAGATGCACACCTATATTATAAATACCTATTCCAATAATTTCCCATGCATTTTTCCATTTTACACAGTTTATATCTTTGAGCAATCTAATTTTATTGAAAAATCCATTCAAATATTCCACAGACTTCATGTGATAGTCAAATGATAAATCTTGATCTAAACTGTTAATTATGCTACTCGTTATATATCCAGCATACGAGATTGATTGGAATATAGATTCTTCAGAACTGTAATTTCCATAGTTAGCTAATTGATAGAATAAACCATAAACTTCCAAATATGTATCATTAGAAAAATTTTGCCACTGTTTATGTTGATTTCCTCTATAAATCTTCATCACACAGCTAACAAGACGATTCAAACTTTCTGAGACATATTGTTGGCTACTTAAATTCCTTAGATGTTTTAAAAGTTCCAAGCTTTTTGCTGATGAAGATAATTCTTCCCGTATGTTATTATACCTTCTTGTTGATAACAAAAGGGGTATTTTCAACACTCTATACAAATTCATTAGGTCCTCTCCAGGAAGATGCATCCACGAGCTTTTTATTATTTCATAAAAGGCACTAGCTTTGTTAACATCTTTCTCCAAATTACACTGGTAAACAACAGACGTGACGCGCAATATATAACTGAAAGTTTCAGAATTATGTACGTTGTTTTGCCTCACATGCCTCATCAATTCAAGATAATAGTTTTCTAGAAGTTCTGGAGATATACTAAATTTTTTTGCTGTTAACAAACATGCGTAGATTAATTCAAAACATATCGTAGTAGGTCTGTGAGCGTATATCTTCAACATTAATAAATTGAGCTGCAACCACGAACTTTCTTCAATTATAAGATTTTTTGCAGCACATTTGTTCATATACATGTATATTGTACTAGCCATTTTATTGTAAATATCTTCAATCTTAGGAGACTTCGAGATTAGAAATTTAGGCAACCAAACGTCTTGCATCCGGTCAATAAGAACCAAATTCTCTTTCAACACAAACATTTTCAATATGTGAAATATTGCCTGTGTGTAACTCAACATCCCATTTTCATCAAGTCTATCAATCTGTGGCACCACTAATTTCAGAAGTTCAAAAAGATATTCTGCAGATATATTTTCTGGAATTTTCAGATTAGATACACAACCAGAACAAGTATAAATCACTATTTTTAATGCGACATTATTAGTAATCGCTTCTTGACATGATTGTACAATTTCAAAAGATTTCTCGAACTCTCCTCTTGAACATAGTTCACTGAGCTGTTTAATTCTGGATTTGTCCATTATTATTTCTAGAAATGATAGTTGATCAAAGAAAGATAATTTCTAATTTCTTAACATACCTGAACGTGTTATTTACAAATAAATATATATGTTGGAATAGGTTGGTGTAATGTGGTGAAAAATAATAATTCTTTAAATATTTAAACCCTAAATCATCATAGATCCCAAACCGTCAAGCAAGGACATCTGTAACTGTAACATAGACCGGTAACTGTAACAGAGATAGGTTAGAGTTAGGTGGTAGAGGTAGTACGTAAAGTCCTTACATATGAAAGTCTGGACAGATACATTAATGCGTGTGTGTAAAAGAGAGAAGTCGCTGTCCTTTACATAATATTTAAATGGCGGCTGTCATAACTTACGACGTCTGAGGTCTCATGAAATGCAATATTTCAGAATCACAGATAATGAAGTTCAGGTTCATAGACAAATAAAGAGTATGGAGTCATAGAGTAATAGGTTAGGTATATATATACTCTATGATATAATCAAATGTTGAAGTAATTGTCGTGAAATGAAATAAATAATATGTTTTTAACCGAATTTATAATAGTAGGAGATAGCTTGTTATATTGACTTATTCTTTTAGAAAACAGCCTGTTTGTTGATTGCCATATTGCAAAAATGATTCGATGGATACAGCTAGAATAAATATTTGGATAACAAAAATTTGGAATAGAATCTACATCATCCAAGGGTTTAGTTTTATGCGAGATATTTATTGTGTTCTTCCGAATAATAACATTTGTTACACAAGATAACAATGTGATGTGGGTAGTGTTCTCTGGTGTTAGGTTAGGTGAACAGCATGAACAAATATAGGGAGGACAAGTAACACGATTAGTGGGAGTAGCACAAAAAACATTGGGTTATCCTATGTCATTTCGGTGAGTTGCGCAAAATCACCCAGTGCATCCTTATGTAGTATGGACGAAGGAAGCTTAAATACAACAATAGACACTCAGTGAATTACTGCGCAACATACCAAATTGACAACTTATCACGGGACTTTATTTCAGCCACTTCTGCTTATAGAACAGGATACAGAGTCATCCTCCCTTTATATATTCTTGGTGAAGTGGGAGTTGTGGGAGGTGGCTTGGAGTCACATACGTATGCCACATATGGTATCCATGGTAACAAAATAGGGACATAACCCTCCTCTAAGAAGCTCTATAGACAGGAGATTCAACTATCTATACAAAACCATGTGACGCGCTGACTCCCCAAACGACGGCAGGGTTGTGGCCTAAAATCGGGTATGCGCACTACGTTAATGCGCACGTGTCATATATCTAATATTATATGACAAAGAAAACATATGGAGGTGCGCACTGTCGTTATGCGCAAACCCGATTTTTAGGCCACGACCCTGCCGTCGTTCACAGCGTCACCCCCTCCACAGGTGTTATTTCTCCTGTCTATAGAGCTTCTTACCCTCCTCTTACCAAAAAAGTTCATGACGCATGCGCGTATCGCCAGCTATCCACAATGCTAGCGGTATAAAAGTTTAAGTATATGCTTAGACTAATCACGGTCGTATAATATAAGGTCTTGCATCTTCACTTAAGAAAGTTTTACACTTGAAGGCTTTTTTCGTAATTCTAGGTTTGGCCGCGCAATTTGCTGTAATCTAGTGTCGTTGCCAATTTCTTAAATAAGATTCTTGATTTGTACTGTACTGAATTCAAATTAATTTCAGGAACGGTAAGCGAATTACTTATTATATTATAGCCATTAAAGGAATGATTATCTCTGAGATTAATTTTAAACAGATACCAGCCACTGACACATTGACACTACTGACTAGCGCCACACCCAAAATGGCTATAATGCAAACTAGAAAGATCTTCAATATCCATGAATTTGGCCTACTCAAACTCCGTGGTGTTGCAACAACTTATTTTATACGACGGTGGACTAGATCCTAGTCAAAAGATACAACCAACCATGGTACAATAAGACCAGGTATGTTCCATTGATGGACGCGTTCTCATTCAGTTGGCGCACCTCATCCGAAATCCGCCATATTTGTTTTATCCCGCTTTCCAGTTCAAACTAGAATATAATTTTGCTACGATTTTTGTGTATATCATCAACTAATCTTTTAATATTCATGCTTTTCATTTACTCTCTCATATTACGTATCAGAAGCAGAAATGATTAAATCTATATTTTTAATATATTCAGTATATTCGATTACACGGTGTAAATCACTTACGTTAACTATGATGTTTTGGCAGAGAACAGAGACTCTGTTCTCTTGTTATAGATATGAAAACTTGACGAAAACCTTATTGATATTTTTTAGAAACTATAAAGTGGGAAATTGCTTATAAACTTTTTTCATGAGTCTTCGATTCTATTGTTTACTTGTTGAGATGTTTTTAGAGAGAGAGAGATGTTGGGTGTTACCATTATCTTGGAGGTAGTGTTCTCTGCACAAGACACATGGCGGCTTTGGGATGACTCTCGGAAGACGAGGAATACCCTCAACAGACTCATATCTGCACGAAGAACATACCTGCATGGGGATTCTCATTACTCGGGACGTTACGTCCCGACTAGGTATATACCGTTTGATAGCCAACTCGGTACCGAGATGAAGTGATTCTGAACATTTCGCGAGTCGTAGTACCGAGTTGCTACGAATCTTTGGAACTTAATGACAAATACAAATCTCTATTTAATTTTTTCGCGCATATGTGACACATTTCTAAGCCCTAATTTTTGTTTTTTTTTTCATATATTCATATCGTTAAATACTATAAATGCTACCAGCATGAAGATTCTCATTACCCGGGATGGTACATCCCGAATAGGTCGGTAGCCAACCCGGTACCGAGATGAAATTGAATCTCTCCCCCGAGTCGTAGTACGTAGTACCGATTGGCTACAGGTCTTTTGAAGGTAATAACCATAGAATTAGTCGTAATAACAACTACAAATGAGAACTATATTTAGTTTTTTCACGCATATCTGACATATTTCTCTCTTTCAGTTTCGTATATTGATATTGTTACTTAACATATTAACTATTTATCAGTATTCAGTGATATTAACAGTTTTCTATGAAATGTTATGACATGAAGATATACGTCGCGAAAATATAACATTTCGAAGAAGGCGATCAATAATAATAATAAAGCTTATTCATGTAAAATAAAAAGCAAAATAAAATGCATACATAAATACCAAGGCATTATTACAAATGCGAATAAGAAATCAGTTTAATTGGCAGATTTATCCTGCGCACGTTTTATAGAACTGTATAGAATCAATAAAATGATGTATGGACGCTTATGTCCGATCTTGACAGCATATCTAAAAAATATTCTCGTTAATTTTAGAAGACATTATTGCTGATAAAATACACCCTAAAATAAAAAAAAAACAGTACACCATGACGTCAAACAACCAACTAATTTTATGTAAAATGTAAATACAAAAATTATGTCTATTGTCTTTACTCTTTACCATGTACTTACTCAATAACTTAAAAGAGATGTAGTAAGTATGTAAAAAAGAGACAGAAAGTGATTATTGTAACCCTACTTTTTATCAACTCGGTACATCATTAGGTCCCGAGTAGATTTGACAGATCAGCTCGGGATCTATCGAATGCGTGAACGGATGAGAAAAGATGAGAATCGCTAAAACGTCCATTCGGTACGTAACGTCCCGAGTTCGTGAATCAGAATCCCTCTAGATTGAGATTGTCACTAGATAGTGTTCTCTGGTTCCACTGCAGCTCGGGAGATCAGGGTTGTCAGACGTACCAGTTTCTTGGTACACGTACCAGTTTTTAATATCATGTACAATGTACCAGGAAGATTCTGTCCTTGTACGCAAAAGTACCAGGATTTCAAGAGTACAGCATAAATATAATTTTCAGAAAACGCAATCTTATGTATGTATGATGTTTTCATTGAGGAAAAAGGTTAGGTTGATGGTTTGTCGTTCACTGCTATTTGGTCAGTGGCGGCTCGTGACATTTGTTGCAGAGGGGGGCAATTCTATAAATTAACTAAAAAAATACAACTTGCTCTTTTGCACACGACCCCTGAAGGTACTGCTACGGCACCTTACGCTTTTGGAGGTGGCTCGTTTATAATTAGTGAGAGAACCAAGGTCTTGAATTTGATACGCACTTACGTCAAAAATATGAATTGTAGAGGAGGCATTGCCTCCTCTGAGGAGCCGCCACTGCTTTGAGTAATTCCTCCTGACAATAGATGGCGAACACTTCGTTCACGATCGCCAATACATGATACATGATTGGTGTGTTAGAACGTTCGGTTAGTTTCGACTGGTATCGTCAAACAGAAAGATTGTTCTGTTTGTATCACGAAACATTTTTGTGAAAGTCACAGAACTTGACAAATCTTCCGTGAAGTTCGGTGCTCTTTGGCTTTCATTTGTATACAGGGTGTTTCCGTTTCATAAAGAATTCCTTAGACTAGGAATTTCCTAGTTTAAGAAGAATGGTCATACTCCTAATGGCATATTCTATGGTCAATTTTAAGTCGATTTGACAACATTTATGTATATATATAAACACACCCATATAAATTTATAGCCCTTTAAAGTGGTATTACATCGATAATTGTTTTGCCTGTAGAATCCAACCAGTACTAATTAATAGCTTAAAATTTTGGTATCTACCATTTCTTAGGTCCAAAAACCGGAAAAAGATGTAAAAAAGATTCATAGTGAATTATTCTTTTCAAAATTTCTAAAAGAATTTTGATAGATGTAAAGGAAACTAAAAATATGCTGCAATGCTAATTTCACTCTCTCGCCTTCACTGCAACGTTTTAACTCTATTCGTAAACGATTTCTTAACCTATGAAATGGCAGATACCAAAGTTTCAAGCTATTTTTTGTACTGTTTGGATTTTACAGCCAAAAAACTTATCGATGTAGTACAACTTTGAAGGGCTGTAACATTTTAAGGGTGCGTTTTTGTATATAGATGAATTCTGTCAAATTGACTTTAAATTGACCATAGAATATGCTATTAGGAGTATAACCATTCGTAATGAAACACCCTATATAGATCACGGTCATACAGAAATGTCTTGAAACGAGGGTAAAAAAGTGATTGGCTTAGCACCCAGTATTTTTCAGCTTCCAATATATGCCGTCTTTTAAGTTCTAAGTAACATCTCCTTTTCTCAATTTCGCAAAGCCATCGTTGACTTTTGACATTTGAACAAGACGCTAAGCTAAACTTGTGAAGTTAGCACAATCGAATTTTAAAAATGGTTTATATTGAATAAAATTTATATGGGATGATTGCAACCCATTTGCGCATGTTTGGTCCACATTTGTTTTGTTTTCCGCAAATTGCGTTTTCGACAAAAAAGCAAATGAAAATTTGAATTTATTGTGTAGTGCTGAAACACAGCTTACCAAACAGCCAGCTCTCTATCTCCGTGTCGGTGCTTTTGATCTAACATGTTAGAGGTATGTTTTCTCTGAACATGTTGCACAAATCTGACGTCAGCGACTCCATTTTGGTTTAACAGCATGTAAAGAGTAAAGAAGCAGGTCCGTGTTAGAAGTAACTGATTAATAGTGAACAGTGTGGGATTAGGATGAACTTATTAATTATAAGTTAATATAGATGCTTGATTAAAAATATTTTATTACTTTATTAAAAATAATTATCAATTTTATCAAAATTATGAGGGCGTTATTATAAGTAGAAATCGAAATGTAAAAATTTAAACAACAATCCTTACACTCTTAAATTGTTATTGGTCTCACCAAATTATTATTTTATTTTTATTTACACATTTTAAGTTTTTATTTCCATTTTTGAAAGTAAAATACATTCTAACCCTTATGTTTAATTTGATAACATATTGAAGAGGAAATTCACTGTGGGGTGGTCAGAAATTAATTTCTGCCCAACCTGATTTAATGAAGGCGTAGATGGAAGCATGCAAAATTCCAAGGGGCGAAGATGTTAGCAAAGTTAAAATCTGCATCAAACATTTTCACAACAGTGACTTTGTTTTACCTAACGCACATGCTTCTGGAATGAGATTAAAGCTGAAAGCAAATGCAATTCCCACTTTATTGAATGTTCATAAAGTTCGAAGAAATATCTTTCCCGTGGAAATAAGTATGTGTTATTCTTCCTAGTAGAAACTATGCTTGATAGTATAGAACACGTGTATTTCCTGTTATTTTATATTATAAATAATTTGCAAGATGTTGCTTTGCTCTTCGAAAAGTACATTAGGATTGTTAGAGTTAAAATGTACTACATCTATAATTTTATTATTGATTGATTATTTATACAATTATTGTAGGAACTGCTTGTACATCAGGTTTACAAAACACAGAAGAGGCGACTGAACCTTTGCAGCTTGAGAGAGAAATTCTTTCATGCAATGAGGAATATGAGTTGCCTTTGACAATAGATAACCCTTCGTCCCCTTTCACACCTACAAAATGGAAGTCTAGTTGTGATTTCTCTACTCCCAAAAGAGCTAGAAGACATGCTGAAAATTTAATGAAAACAATTGACAAAAAAAAGAAAAAAATTAGATATCTGAATCAAAAAACAAGAAGGCTTCAATAAAAAGTTTCATCAATGGAAAAGTTAATTCTGCATTTAAAGTCCAAACATTATATCAGCAGTGATGGTAGTGATGCATTGATGGTAAATATGTTTGAAATAATATATTGAATAAAAATTCCCTTTCTTTTTCTTTTTTAGGTAGAATTAAAATAGAAGTAGAAATGGATTTTTTTTAACTTTAGGTATGTTCTTTCTTGCAATGATTGGTAATCGTTTGACAAACAATATACATTATTTACGGCCTTATTCATAAACATCCCTTAAAATAAGTTTTAAATGCTCATTATCTACTTATAATATTCATTAACCTACTACATAAAGTAATATTCACTTATGTTGAACCCGCTTATAGCGAACATCCGTATATAACGATCCCCAATAGGGGGCATTAATTAAGAAATTAATTAAATACTTGTGTCTACTGATAGCGGCTATTACGAACTTCGGACATAATAAACCGTTTTCTGTGGTCGGTCTGGGTTCTTACAGAAAATATTTGACAGTACAAGTAAAAAAGTATACATCTCTTTCCCATAAATATGTAGAATAGCATTTTTTATTTTTCTTACAAAATTGCAAAGGCTAACTTTTTTTAGGAAAAAATGGCTTCACCAATGAGATCACTTATGCTTCGTAAACTAAAGAACACTAGGCGCTATGAAGAAGACTTGAGGAGTTTTGCTATTTCATTAATATTTTATTCGAGAAAAGCGTATATCTATGTAAGAAGTAAACTCAAAAACTTATTGCCCCATCCCGACACAATAAAAAAGTGGTATACTGGTATAGATGGTTCTCCAGGCTTTACAGAAGAAGCATTGATGTCTATAAAGGAAAGGTGCAGAGAAAAGACTGTTTTTGTTAATATTTGCATAGATGAAATGTCTATTAGGGAACAACTTATTTTCCATAAGAACAAATTTATTGGAAGTGTCACATTCAATGCTAATGTGGAATGCACAGATAATGATAACCCCATATTAGCAAAAAGCGCCTTAGTATTTATGGCAGTTGGTATTAATGATAACTGGAAAGTGCCTATTGGATATTTTTTAATTAAAAGTTTGACCGGCGAAGAGAGGCCCAACTTGCTTAAAACTGCATTTCTACTGATGGAGGATACGGTGGCTATAGTACGTTCCATTACATTTGATGGAGCACCTGCTAATTTGAAAATGTGTAGAGAATTGGGTGCAAATTTCAATTTGACTTCTTTTAAGCCTTATTTCAAACACCCAAATAACACTGATAATGTTTATATATATATTGATATTTGTCACAATATAAAGCTTGTTAGAAATACTTTTGGAGACAAGCAAAAATTGTTTTGTGGTGAAAACACCATCAGATGGGAATTAATTAATCATCTGTACAACAGACAATGTGAAGAAGGTCTGAGACCTGCAACAAAATTAACCAAACAGCCTTAGCCTTAGTGTTGCAAACGCTCTATACTTTATGAAGCAGTTGAACGAGGAAAACTTACACCTGATTTTTGCCTACAATTCAATAATATATTTGATTTTTTGAACAGCAAAAATCCATTTGCAAAAGGAATATACCACAGGCCAATTTCTGCAGAAAATTATGAAGAATGTGTGGAGATATGTTCTTCATTCGAACGATATATTAGAAACCTGAAAGATGATGTTGGCAAATCATTCTGTGAGGGCTTAAGGAAAACAGGCTTTGTGGGTATTATTGTCTGTCTACAAAATTCTCTTCGTCTTTTTGAAGACTTGAGCAAGCATGGTCTGCAATACTTGCTTACATATAAGTTAAATCAAGATTATCTGGAGACGTTTTTTAGCTGCATAAGAAGTAGAGGAGGTTTTAATAATAACCCCAACTGTCTCCAGTTTGAGACTGCCTATAAAAAATTATTAGTTAGGCATGAAATAAATTCATGGGACACCGGAAATTGTCTATCTGATTCACTTATTATCTTACAGGCCAGCTCAAGGAGGATCGAAGTTACAGAAGAGGTACAACAATCTCCTATAAATACTTTATTTGATCATGATTATGTCAATACAATGTGGTCTTTAAATTCTTAAATCCACAAACCTCTAAAAATGTGGTAAAAATTTGCTTAGAAACTGAAAGGTCAATTAGGCAACATGGATATGACATTTTACGCAACACAACGTCATCAGCACAAGTCATAAATTCAGCCATACTCAATTCTCATTCTTTTGACAATGAATTAATGAATGAGCATATCAAAGAACAGGGTGTGCTTGATAATCATAAAATAACCGTGATGAAGAAGATAATCAATAAATATATTACTGTGCGTCTTCATCATGAAGCCACCCAGGTGTCTGTGAAGGAGGATTATATTAGGCATAAATTCAATAAGCTGATTTAATTTAAGAATTAATAATTTTTATACTTAAGAATAATTAAAGTTATGTATCGAAGAATGTTACTTTTTATGATATCTTACCTGTCACTAACTGTGATTTATTATGCTTATTATATATTTTTAGCTAATAAAATTGATTTAGTTGAATATTCGTAGATCCTCGCCTTTTTGAATAAAATATGAATTTACATCTTTGTTTTTACCAAAGTTGTGTATCGAATAAAATTATTTTTCATGTTGGCATTTCATTTATTTATTACGCTTATTTGATATTTTTTTTGGCATTTAAAATAAATTAAGTTGAATGTTTGAAGTACCTCGCATAAATGCTGAATTTAATTCCTTGTTTTTATTGAATTCAATCATAATATAATTGCTTTTCTAATATCAGAGTTATGAGAAGGATCTAAATTGATTCAATGATTAGTTGGTGAGTGGAACATCTGATTTGGGAAGTAAATAAAAAGCCCGCTGCAGACGGAGTATGTTTTGCTGCATGATTGCTTGCTTGTTTTGCTGCACGGTCCGATAAATGCTGCCGCGCATTGTGTGCTGATGGCTCCCTTGCTTGTGTTGGCTTCACACGATGCAGGCCATCATGCATGTAAAATGACAGTACAGAGAAATATGACTGTGACAAATGATACAAAATATTGATCATTCTAATCAAGCTCTATTTTTAATCATTGTTACAACAGAGAAAAGGTCCCAACAATTAAAATAACATGTTATTTTGTGCAAAATAACTTTTGAGTTCGACTCGACTAGTTCCGAGTGCTCCGACAAGGCACGATGCATGAAAACAATCATCAAAAATAGCACCGGTTCTATCATCAAATCATGCACGATTTCAAGCAACCAACCGTGCACGCGATGTCATTTTCTTACACGGAAGCATGCACAGCACCAAGCCTAGCTCCCATCAAGGAAACATGCAGCAAAACATACTCCGTCTGCAGCGGGCTTAAGATTTCTTAGTTAACAGCCGCGTGGCCTTAATATATCTAAGACAGTACCCGCCGCCGCCTGCTTTAAAATTTCAGAGTATGCGCACAGAGAAAAGTTTCAACTAGAGATAGAAGAACTACTTCCATCTCACTCCTTTTTGGATTCAGAATAAATACATGCAATAGATAGGCAGTACACCATATAGGTTCTTACATATATGTATACCAGCACTATGCCAGCTGTTGAACTCTCGTATATTGAAAAACGTTTGATACCAATCGACGTAGTTTTAATTGCATCTTCCAAAATTATAAAAATTTAAAATTGTATCGATCGTATAAAGTGGAAAGGGAGATGGCACTCACGAACTCGGAGTAGCATTTATAGTAGATCAAAAAACCAAAACCAGGATCATAGACTTCACACCCATCAACGAGAGGCTGTGCGTTATACGACTAAAGCTAAAGTTCTTCAATATATCAATAATAAATATCCACGTGGAAACGGAAGAAATGGTGAAAGACGAACTCTACCAAACATTAGGAAGGACCTATGACACAATACCAACAAACGATATCAAAATCGTCCTCGGAGACATGAACGCGAAAATAGGGAAGGAAGTGGAATACGAACCAACCATAGGAAAACACAGCCTTCACGACGAATCCAATGACAATGGAAAAATAATAATAGATTTCGCAACAAGTAAAACATGATAATTAGCTCAACGTAGTTCCCACACAAACAAACATGGATACCCCCGGACGACAGAACGGCAAACCAAATCGACAACCTGATACTCGGTCAAAGAAACGCATCCAGCATACGTGATATCAGAACCTACAGAGGAGCAAATATTGACTCGGATCACCACTTAGTTAAAGCTACATACAGAGAACGAATAGCCAACCACGCAAAAATATCCCAGGAATCCCAAACAAAGTATCACCTAGAAAAATTAAAGGAAGAAACAACACTAACAGCATTCCAAAATAACATAGCAGAATTATTACAGAAAGAGAAGGTAAAACAAAACCAGGAAGAATGCGAAATCTTTCAGGAGAAATGGAAAGAAATCAAGGAAGCGGTCACATAAGCCGCCAAGAACACAATAGGCCCCAAACCCAAGGAAAATAAAAGACTGAAGCGTATGCTATATACTTAGAGAGACCCACCCGACTACAGAGGGCCAAATACGAGGATGCTAGAAAAGCAACTCATAAACTGCTACAAAGAAAGAAAAGAGCGGTCATTAACAAGACACTGCTACAAATAGAGGAGGACTTTAAGAACAACGACACCAGGAAAGCATACAGGCAAACAAATATATTCAAGAAAGGTTTCAATATTTCGAGGAACTCCTAAACCCAAATAGCAACCAGAACCCAACCAACAAAGACCAAAGACTACTCGAACTCACAGGAGATGAATGAGAGGAGAACAACGACTCCCCAACTGAAGAAGAGGTGGAAAAGCAATCAAGTCTCTAAACAACAACAAATCACCAGGCATGGATAACATACCGTCAGAATTAATACAATATGGAGGACCACAACTAGCGAAAGCAGTAAAATATGGAGGACCGAAAAAATCGATTATATGAATGGAGAACCAGCATCATCTGTCCAATCCACAAAAAAGAGACAAGCTATAGAGTGTAAAAATTATAGGGGAATATCCCTACTAAGCACAACATATAAAGTCTTTACAACTATCCTCCGAAACAAACTAGAACCACAAGCCGGAAACAGAGAAAAGCTCTACAGCATCATGCTAGACTTTAACATACCAAGAAAATTAGTAAGGCTAACAAGACTAACAATGGAGAAGTCTGAAAGCCGGGTGAAGATACAAGGAAAGCTAACAAACCCATTTAAAATTAACCAAGGCCTCAAGGAGGAAGATGGACTCGCCCCAATGCTCTTTAATCTAGCATTAGAATACGCAGTACAGAAAACCACGGTAGACACCAACGCATCACAGCTACACAAATCCACCCAACTAGCAGGATATGCAGATGACATAAACATACTTGGAAGAAACCTAGCATAAATGATAGAAACCTACATACAACTAGAAGGCGCGGCTGAAGAAGTGAGCCTAAAAGTGAATGAAGATAAGACCAAAGTATTAATATACACCCGAAGCATAGGAGGAGAGGCCAGAACATGACAATAGGTGACCAAAAATTTTAGGTGGTCAATGACTTTACCTACTAGGCTGTAACATATCCAGCAAATGAGGCGAGATAAAGGAAATCCAACGAAGAATCAATAATGCCAATAAAGTAAAGAAACTACCACATTTCGGCCATAATCAGACAAGGGAATGTCCACAGGAAAACAAAACTGAAACTTTACAAAACAATAATACGCCCAATGTTATGCTATGGAAGCGAGACCTGGACGCTCTCACAAAGAGCGGAAACAATGGTGAACGCATTAGAAAGAAAGATCTTACGCATAATATATGGATCGGTCCAAGAAAATGAACAGTGGAGAATAAGATACAACCACGAGATCTACCAGCATGGGCTGGGCATTTACAAAGGATGGAGAAGTCAAGAGTAGTCAAGAGGATTTTCAACCAAAAACCGGAAGGTAAAAGACCGGTAGGAAGACCAGGGGCGAGATGGGCAGACAAAATCCAGGAGGACGCTCGATCCATGCTCAGAACTCCAAACTGGAGAACGGCAGTGGAGGAAAGGGATAGCTGGAGGAAGAAAATAGAGGAGGCCAAGGCCCGATTTAGGCTGTAGCGTCATTGGATGGATGGATGGATGGAACAGTAACAAAAGCAAGCAAACCAGTATTTTATTAATGTATGTACATACGAACAGTAGTAGTAAATTACACTGGCAGACAAAAAAACCGGACACCTTGAAAATTGCATGCAATATACCGCAATCGAAAAACAACACGTATATAAATAGTTTATCTATGAACAACAGGTCGACAAGTTTTCGGTGTCCGAAATCGAAATCTCCTTCCCTCCGAAAACTGCCTTCGAAGTGGGCGGAAAGGGTAAATTTTCTCGAAAATTGAAAATCCGAAATGGCGGAATTAAAGATACCAAAATATCCGGAAACATTTAAATGGAACATTTTTTCAAAATAGCTATGGTTCTTCGGTACTTTCTGCGATGTTAAAGTTTGAAATATGTGTATTTTCGCTATGTGGAACTGGCAATTTCTTTCGAAAACTGAAAATATGAGAATGGGATATTAATGATAATTTAATAATCAATTTATAATTAAATATTTACAAAAATTGGAGTTATCAGTTGATGCACAGAAATGTATAAAATTATATTAATTCTATTGGGACTGGTAGATACCTGTCAAGTTGGTGCCAAAAGTTTTCAATCTAACTGCAACTGCACAACTTCAAAAGTACCAGCACCAATAATAGATTTAATATTATTTTGTACATTTCAGTGCAGCAACTGATAACGTCGGTAATTTTTTTTGGAAATTTATTTTGTTACTCCTTAATACTTGTTAGTAATTTCAATCCAGCAGCGACCATTTGTTTTGTATTGAAATATTTGATTCTTATGTAAGTTCTCTGTAGCAGATATGATTGTAGTACTTCTTCCGGTAAATATGGATAAATTAATTTTTCCAACGTTAGTCATTTTCTTAATATTCTTGGTTTTTTGAAAAGGAATGGTTTTATTGAAACGTAGAAAAATTTCGTCTAAAAGCTTCGATCCTATCGCCCGTTCACCTATTGTGATTTGTCACATTCAGATTAGAAGTATGTATGTATATCGTAAGCAAAAACATCAATCAGACAAGTGCCAGTCGAACGCCGAAGCCCGGCCTAGATTAGAGCGCTGTATAGAGGAGTATTATCGCCACCAGCCATTGTGTGTCCTGCACACAGACATATAAACAAGGGAGACAGAACTTTCCATTCATAAATTTCGTTTGTTTACAATCAGACATCTTTTCCAAACTTAAACGAGTTAGAAAGAGATCGCTTTAAAAAACGACAACACTGTAACCCTAGCGTCTACTGTTGAAATCATCTTTGCCAATGGCGTGCAGTTTTTAGGGGTTAATAAAAAATAGAAAAAACATTTAGCATTTTATTCATAAATCTACGTACATTTGTAGAGAAACTAATTCAACATGTTATGTATATTTCTATAAAACAAGGAATCAATAAATATGCATATCTTTAGCCTGTTCTTAAGCAACTTCAAACTATAGATTATCATATTATTAAACAGTTTAGTTGAAACAATGAATCACAATCTACATAAATGTATGGATGTTAGACATATACATGATAGTAGATTTAGGTACCCAAACATATTTTATATAGGCTTCATTCTTAGAACTTGCTGAGGATAGATAGATAGATAATATTTTATTGTTCCAGATATAATCTCCTGAATAAGGTAGAATATGCCAAAAAAATATGCTTACAATAACATTTGTTTGCTTTAAACTATGATAATTGTAATATCTAGAAAGAAAAACATTTTACTGCCTAACTCTAGGAACTCTTGCGTTCAGTAATATGCTTTGTTTAGAAGAAATTTCTTTAATTTTGCTTTTAATTGTTCCAATGGCAGTTTTAATTGCAAGAAAGTTTATTTCAAAATTTTCTTGATGGAAAAATCAGCATTTTCTTATGTAGCTAAATTATATTATTATTATATTACATCTTGTTTTTAACCATGTATACCTGTGCTATTTTCAAACAAATCGGGGTTTTTCTTAGCAAAAATAATAGATTCTAGGATATAGAGACCATAAATTATTGTTGGTACTTTATGTTTTGTGAACAGTCACATTAGTCAGAAAATGCTTACAGTTCAATGCTGGCATAATTGTAAATTCTTTGACATTTCATGGACCACCTACAGATTTGAACTTGGTAAAGACATTGGCAGCAGATTTTACAAATCTAGTGGAATTAAGAACAAATTTTAAGTATTCGATCACGAACGATGGTGTATATGTTATATATACCTATATAATATATAACTCGTTTGATCAAGTGGAACTTAACAAAGTAAGTGAAAACAAAATATAGAAGTAGGTACTACACGCTGCAAATAAAATTCGGATAGGCAATTTTAGTAGAAGCTATAAAAATTCAAGGTTCGTTTAGTAACCTAAATACTTACCAAAAATGTTAGCGATACTATAAGCTTCCTTTGGGAAAAATTCGATAATACCTGATTTTAAGGACACGGTAATATGTGTTTGACGCAAAATTCTGTAGATGTTTTGATCAACTGTATTGCTTGTAAGAATAAAATATCTTTATACTTACAAATTTGAGGGTCCAGCAGTATTCTGTTCAACGGGGATTTTAGGCGAATCAGAAAATTTCGGATCGACATCTAAAGATCTGTCAGATATGAAAACGTCTATAAGAACAAAACATACAAGTATAAAATCTAATCAAATTAAGTTGCACCTGGTTGTAGTAATTAGCCGTTTCTAGAATTGGACCAGTATTTTAATACTTTATATACTTTTCCTACAAATGTATTCAATATCTTGCAAAAATAATTGTTTATTTTAAATTCTTGAGTTTACGATATACAACAATGTAAAATTAACTTACCCAAGAGATTTTATATATGATAACTCACTGACGGTTGAGTCGGAACTAAAAAAATAAATACTTTCATTAAAATATACAACAGGTAAGGAGTGTTTTTACCTGAAAGACAAGGGCTGAGTAAAAACGGTGGTATTAAATTGGGGCTCAGCAGTTGGTCTTATTTGTCTTCGCCCGGTTATCTCAGTAGTAATTATATCACTTTGATCAAAGTGATCTGAGCAAATTTGGGCAGACTTTATTACATGCTGGTTACCCAACTCTAAGATCGAAATCCACCTCGCTCTGCGTTCTGCATTTACAGGAAAGCTACAATAATTAACAAAAAGTATTATATTATTTTAACTCACCCCTAATTACACAAGGTTGTTTAATAATAATTTGAAGGCCCCCGAAACGTGCAGTAATACAATATTAGTATTACACAACTATATTGAGCTTTTAGGACTGACGTTGATGAAATAACGCAATAATAATCTGGGTATTTATAAGTTTTTAAGTACATATTCAGATTCAGCAAGATAATAAAGCTACTATGACTTGCTTGACTAAGAATATAAATATTGTGCAAAATTTATTAAACGTCTTGGACGCCCTTTAACTCCTTTGTAACTACACCACTGTTCATATGTATATGATCTGACTTACGCGGTTGGAATATCCATTTTTCTTGCACACCACGCACTGGAGAACCATAGTGTAGAGCAAATATAGATAAATAAAAGTTTTATTTCTATAAATATACTCAAAATCGAAGAGAATCACAAGATGGCACAAAGACAGCAAGTCAACGCTGTAAATCTAACGATGAATGAATTTAAAACAATGACGTCTGTCATAGTAAATTATGAGTAAATACAACCGTCCAGCGTGGCCACAAATATTTACCCAGTATCTTACAATTTAATTTGATTATGAAAATATACATAATTTTGGGGATACAAGAAACGTATTTTAATAAAGAAACGTAAACATTTATTTAATATAATAGTTTTACTTGAGTATCACTTAAACGCGCTTATTTTAAAACAATAATTTTGCTTTCGTTCCGAACTCAATCGGCAAATCTAGGGCAGACAGCGTAAGTCCGCCAACACTGCTTTTTGTTGAAAAAGATGTGTGATCGCAGCAAAATGTAAACAGTTCTGTCTCCCTTGTTTATATGTCTGTGGTCCTGCATGGGGATTCTCATTACTCGGGACGTTACGAACCGACTAGGTATATACCGTTCGGTAGCCAACTCGGTACCGAGATGAAGTGATTCTGAACATTTTGCGAGTCGTAGTACCGATTTGCTACGAATTTTTGGAGCTTAATGACAAATTCAAATCTATATTTAATTTTTTCGCGCATATTTACATATTTCTAAGCCCTAATTTTTGTTTTTTGTTTCATATATTGATACCGTTAAATACTAAACATGCTACCGGCATGAAAATGAAGATTCTCATTACCCGGGACGGTACATCCCGAATAGATGTAGCCAACTCGGTACCGAGAGGAAATGGATTATTTCTCCCGAGTCGTAGTACGTAGTACCGATTGGCTACGAGTCTTTTGAAGGTAATAACTACAAATGAGAACTATATTTAGTTTTTTCACGCATATTTGACATATTTCTTTTTTTTAGATTCGTATATTGATATTGTTAAATATTTAAAATATTAACAGTTTTCTATGAAATGTTTTGACATGAAGATACACGTCGCGAAAATATAACATTTCGAAGAAGCGATCAATAATAATAATAATAAAGTTTATTCATGTAAAATAAAAAATAAAATAAAATGCATACATGAATACCAATGAATTATTACAAATGTGAATAAGAATAAGAAATCAGTTTAATTGGCAGATTTATCCTGCGCAAAAAATATGTATCATTCAGGCATTTCTGTTGAAATGAAAATACTGTTGGCATTGAATGTTTATGCTACAGGTTCAAATCAGAGGGTGGTCGGAGAAGATTGTACGTAGTATATAGTATTTAAATATTTCTGGTTAATTTTATAAGACATTATTGCTGATAAAATAAACCCTATAATAAAAAAAACAGTACACGACGACGTCAAACAACCAAATAATTTTATCTAAAATGTAAATACAAAAATTATGTCTATTGTCTTTACTCTTTACCATGTCCTTACCATAGAGTAATAAATAGAATATAGAGCAGCAACTCTATGATGTAAAAATTGTCTCAAATTCTCAAAGTACTTGACTGCCATCTCTGCATAGCACGAAGAACTGAATGAGAAATTTTTGGCCGGCGGCAAATTTGAAATGTAATAGCTCGTGATTTGAAAACATCTTACGTTATTTCATAAATCATATTCTCAATTAATTTCGTAGGTTTCTCATAAAGTAAAATTGTATTGTTCAGCTTTATAAAGAAATCTATGAGATTAATTAATAATATGATATAAGAATTAACAATATTGATGAAGACCGAAAAAATAAAAAAAAATAATAATACATATATAATATTTATTGAATTCTATTTAAAACAAATTATATGTGCAATAATTGTTAAACAATAATGAATTCATGAACAAAAATTCAAACATATTCATGTGATACAAAAGTTTATTATGGTCATTAGATACAGAGATAAGTTTACAGTTAAATACTTTTCCTTGGTTAAATCTTAGAAATAACTTTATTAAATGAAAACAGATTAATAAAGAAAGTCAACTAAATGATGTTCACCGTTCTACAGGGACCTATTTATACATACTTATATTACACTATCAGCACTATGCTTATGGTTAACAATATATCCTTATTTTAATAAATGGTTCAGCTATAATGACCATATAACTTTACAAAAAAGTAATTCAACTTAGCTATTTTTTTAAAAATATTGATATATTAAAAATTGTACAAAAGAGGAATATGTACATATATACAACTACCAAATAATAAATAATATCTGACCGCTAATATAAAAGGTATCAATTTAGTTTGAGTGAAAAGTGAAATCACTAAAAAAATATTACATTAAATTATTATGTATTTTCAGAATGATTTACAGCAATGATTTGTCGTTATGAGAAAGATAAATATCTGAAATTATATCTTCAAAAATATTAGCTCAATTTCTTATAAATAAAATTACAGGACCACTGCATATTTTTTGAGAACATGATTAGATTTAAGGAGAAACTTTTTTAAAATCGTTCTAATATGGATATCAGGTACAGTAGAAACTTCATTATGTGAGGTAGATATAAATAAATTGATGTCATTTTTGTTACATATAAGTTACTAATAACATTAACTTCAAGTAAAATTCACAAACAATATGATACAACTTTCAAGTGTCATATTGGTGTGTTCTCTGTTATTGTTACCAATGATCTAAGAGAACCTACTGTTCCAGAATAGTTTTACTAGGAAAGTCATAGAAATAGACAGTTAATATATTACCATTTAATTCTTATGCATCCAGAAAATGCTGTTTTCGACTGGCACGGTTAATTGGGGTAGTAACAATTTAAGATGGTTTTCAACGGGATTCGATCTCGATAGAATTCTCTTTATTTTCGGTATTATACAATTTGAACAACCTTCATTCCGACAATGGTTATTGAATTTGAAATAGAATCCGATGAGCTCAAACATATAGGTGTATCATATACTTATTTACTCACTAATTAGATTTTCTAAGAAGTATTTTATTTCTTCTCTTTTGTTAGACAGATTTATTTCGTATATAGAGAGATCCTTTCAGTGTTTGTATTATCAAAATATTCTTCAGAGAACTTGCATACAGCCCTCTAACATTTATTAAATTTATAACTGTTGGCGCATGCCAATTTATTTTGCTGTTCACCTCTATTTAACGCCATCTATTTGCACTCAACTTTCGCCAATTCGACTTTCGATTTTAGACCTATATGTACGACCGTGGTACAAACCCAAGTTACCGGAAAGAAGTTGGCGCGGATATTTTGTTTTTCTCAATATTACCAGAGACCTCTGATATTACTAATCTAATATATTAATACGAGCAATTCTTGTATACTCTGAGTCCAATTAAGTCAGAACCATATGGGAAACTTTTTTATTAAAGTTATTCTTGATAAAAAGTTTTGAATAGTCCAAAACTTAAAATTCAACCATCATATATCAATTCTTTTAATCTGTATACGAGGTGAGTGGAAAAATATGAATTTTGCTCAAGAGTAAATTACCTATATTTTTCAAAATATCGACAGTTTTTATTGAAAAGAGTTGATCATAATTGAAAACTATTGTCAGATATCCAGTATTATCCATCGGCTATAAAAAATATTTTTTGTTATAAATAAAATTTTGTAAATTACACAACAGCTATTTTATTGAAAAAAATATTTATTAAAATTATTGTGAACACTTCCAGAAATCTTGAATTTATTTAGAATGTTTGCAACTGTCGAATGCTGAATATTTCTATTCGGATGTCTGTTGTCTTCTCCACTTTTATAATTATCTCCGACAATAAAAACTAGTTCAATTTTCTCGTTACTTGTTAATAGAGCCACCATTTCTTGTTTTTTCTAATACGAACTAGCGATTTGACGTTTCGAGTCAGTGCATTCTAGATTAAATGTTTTATCAGTAGACGTAAATTATCAATGCTAATACACAGAAGTTAATAAAAATAATAAAAAAAATTTTCAAGGCGGATGAATAATATTGGATATATGACAATAGTTTTCGATTATGATCAACTTTTTTTAATGAAAACATTCAATATTTAAAAAATACTCTTGAGCAAAATTCAGATTCTACGACTTACCTGATATGTGATGATTGCATTTGAAGTTTTGGACTATGCAGAACTTTTTATCAAGAATAACTTTTTCATAAAACCAATAATAAAAAAGTTTTCCATATGGTTCCGACTTAATTGGATACAGTGTATAGATATATTTAGCCCCTCGATAGGGGCTGTAGGACCTTGTCGTTGGTTCGGGGGCCTGGTTTCTTGTGGGGCTACTGACGCCGAGCTGCTGCGGGAGAATGAATTAAAGAATGAATGTGCAACCACATAAACGGGCTCTGCTTGTATGAATGATAGGGAGATTCTTCCCTTGAATGTGAACTCAATGCAGCGTGGGGTCAGTATTAGACTTGAACGCTTCGGGCACAGTTCGAACCTCGGTTTGAACTGGGCGCGGAATGTCGAGATGTAAGCCCGGAAGAAATCACTAACAAACAGCCTTTTGATGAGTCTGGTCTCATCGGGTGTCTGCTCCTCTGGGAGTGGACGATACGTAGACCTAAAGGCTTAGGCCTACGTATCTTCATGCCAAGCCACAATTCAACAGCTACGTCAGGGCTGCATGGCCGGGGGCGAGCCCGGTCGTTAGTAGCGGACTCTGGATACCTGGCGACCTCCAGTATAAATAAGCCTCCTCGCAGCATGCGGGCCTCTGCTGTGGGGGACCTTCAGTTTCCTAGCTACTCGTGGGTTCTAAATGAGTGAACTAAATAATAAAAAAAAGGATGGCGATCTTCAATCTCCAAGAATTATAGAAGAGTCTAGTACACCTCAAACCACCCCTGTGAAATCTACTCCCAGGGCAAGGGATCTCGCAGAGCCCCAACAGGCCATGGAAGTGGTTCCCTCACAGGGATCAAGTAGGATGAGTGGAGCTGCGAAGAAGAGGCTTAAATTCCTCCTTCGTAGCGGCATGAGCATTGAAGAGGCTCGTAAAAAGGCCCTTATGCCCATGGAAAAAAGCATCCAACTTCGGAGAAAACTTCCAAAAGGATGAGGTCTGAAGAGTCCTCGCCTATGGAAGCCTCCAGAAAAAAGAAAAGCAAGAAGGATGCTGGAAGCCGACAAGGGCCAAACGCCCAATCGGCTCCTTCGACCAGCCAAGCAGCCGCTGCTTCTGGAGAGACAGCCGAGGGTCGAAAGATTCCACTCAAGGCTGGATCCTACAGGAACGTGGCTTTAGTTATTAGGGTTGGCTCATGCATACCCAATATCTCGACGAACTCCTCAATACGGGCCAATTGAAGGCCGTTCAGAGGCACTTTCTGGAAAGGGTAATGCAGCAGGGAGAGTTGAGGGCGTCAAACCCTGCTTTCTCGATGCCAATTTTAAACCAGGGTGGATCCTTATTTCCTGTAAAAATAAGGAAACTGCTGAGTGGCTTGAGAGCCTAGAGCTCAAACCTTGGAAAGGAGCAAGTGTTGTTGCCGTGGGAGAGGAAAATCTTCCTCGACCATCGGTGATAACTGGTTACTTCAGGGATAGCCACTTTGATAGTACCGATGATATCATGGGATTCATCGAGTCTCAAAATGATGGGCTGGACACCAGCAATTGGAGGGTTCTGCGAAGGACTGAGGAAAGGACAGCAGCCCTACTCACCTTCACTGTCGACCCACAATCAGAGGCCAAATTCAAGAGCAATGGCCTCATTATCAACTTCAAGTTTGGCGATGTAAAGCTAAACTTAAAAAAACTGCTTCCCAAGCAGCGACAAGTCCTGTAGGAGGAATTGACAGGGATCTGGAAGGGGAAACCCAGAAAGATCCTGACCAAAATTCTACTTGATGGTCGCTGCGGGAGCGGACAGCTCAAATGCTATAGGGCCTAGAGCCACAAGAAGAGGCTCCCTTAAGGATAACTCAAAGGTAAGGGGAATTAAATTTGCCCAAATAAATCTCCACCGATCCAAAGCGGCCATGAGTGTCCTAGAGTCGGTGGTAGATAGAGAGTCTATTGGCATTGGTCTGTTACAGGAGCCAAACTACAGCAGGGGCCAAATAAGAGGGTTCCCAAAAAGTACGGGCAAACTGATATACTGCACCAAAGGAGAAAGGCCGCGTGCGGCCATAATCCTAAGTAGCGGAATAAATTTTACACCCGTAACCCAGTTCGTTGGGAGAGACCTAGTCGCAGTGCTGGTTGACCTGATGATTGGGGCACAGAAGATACAACTGATCTGCGCCTCAGCTTACTTCCTGGGAGAGGAACGAGAAGCCCCACCCTCAATTAATTAACTTTTGCATGTTAAAAATCTTGAACTTTATTGTCGGGTGTGACGCAAATGCCCATCACCTGGCATGGGGAAGCTCAAACATAAATTATAGGGGGAAAGTTTCTTTGAATTTCTAACCCGAAATAATTTACAAATTGCAAACAAAGGAAATAATCCTACGTTCGTAAATAAAATAAGACAAGAGGTCTTAGACATTACGTTTTCAAATGCCCTCATGTCTACAAAAATTTCCAAATGGAGAGTTTCGGATGAAGCCTCGATGTCAGATCATAATTATGTTCTGTTTGAGGTGGAATCCGAGAGCCCCCAACTGGAAAAGAGAAGAGTAGTCCAAAAAACAAATTGAACTTCCTTCGCTGATCACATAAAGTCTGAGTTGGAGAAACTAAGGACTGGATCTTTAGAAACTATTGAAGAGCTGGAAAAGGCTGCAAATGACCTGACCAGCATTTTGAACAGCTGCCCCGTTCAGCAAAGGGCGCCTAAGAAAAATGTTCTCTGGTGGAACGGGGAGCTTGAACAATACCGAAAGCTTGCGAGAAGCCTGTTCAACAAAGCTAAAAAACGAGGGGACTGGGATACTTATCCCTCAGCCTCACCAAATACAATAAAACTCTCAGGGAGTCTAAGAGAAACTCTTGGAAATCAATGTGTGAAGGGATAGAAGAACTCCCCACAGCTACCAGAATCCAAAGGCTTTTAAAGAGACAACACTTTAATGACCTAGGTTATCTGGTAAAAGAAGATGGCAGCTACATTCTGGACATGAAAGAGACGTTGGAGCTTCTGCTTCAAATGCACTTCCCGAACTGTAGAACAGAAAACAACCAAGTAGAGGCAAACCCCATGTTACGAAGGTATGGGCCATGAATGCATCTAAAAAAATGATCACAAGGGACAAAGTGGAATGGGCTGTCAACAGTTTCAAACCATATAAGTCCCCAGGTGGTGACGAAGTTGAACCTATAATGATTCATAAAAGTTTGAGACATATAGGTCAAACACTTACAGAAATCTTCAGAGTAAGCCATGATCTAGGTTGGATACCGAAAGTATGGAGGGGAGTAAAGGTGGTCTTTATACCAAAGGCTGGGATAGCAATCGAACAGCCTAACTCATTTAGACCGATAAGCCTATCTTCCTTCTTTCTAAAAAGTATGGAGAAGGTGCTGGACCTTCACATCAGAGAATCATACTCCATAAAAAATCAGTACGCCTACCAAAAAGTCATATCGACCATTAATGCATTGTACGACCTCGCTGGAAGGATTGAAAAGGTGATAGAGTGGAAGGAAATAGCACTATGTGCATTTCTGGACATTCAAGGAGCCTTCGACAATACATTCTTTGAGGTCATTGAAAACGCCATCAGTGCAAAAGGAGTAAATCCATTAACTATAAAATGGATAACATCTATGCTAACAAGCAGAGAAATCACTGCAAAGATGGGTGACGAATCCAAAACGATAAGGACTGCCAGAGGATGCCCCCAAGGAGGGGTCCTCCTATGTTATGGTCCATCGTGGTGGATGAACTCCTTTGCAAACTAACTGAGATGGGCTATGGCGTTATCGGCTATGCTGATGATATCACCCTAATAATCTCACGAAAAGATATGAAAACCTTAAGAACATTGATGCAAGATGCTCTCGCACTTGTACTAAGGTGGTGCAGGGGCAGGGGACTGAACATCAATCCCAAAAAGACGGTTATAATACCATTTACCAAAAAAAGGAAGGTCGACATTGAAGTCCCATTACTTTTAGATAGTAAAGAAATATTTATTTCCAAGGAAGTCAAATATCTAGGTGTTTACCTGGATCAAAAACTGAACTGGAATAGACAAATTACACATATAAAGGAAAAAGCCCTAATGAATCTCAATGTATGCAGACAGCTACAGATAAAAACTTGGGGACTTAGTCCTAATATGGCCTATGTCACTATACTCCGTCCGGCTATTACATATGCAGCCTCAGTCTAGTGGCTGAAAACAGAACAGAGTTCAATTCAAAATTAACTCAAAAAAATTCAAAGACTAGCTTGCATAGGAATCTCAGGGGCAATGCAAACAACACCAACTGCAGCAATGGAAGTTATCCTGAACTTGACTCCACTGCATTTGCATATCTAGAGGTGTGCATTAGATAAAGCCCTAAGAATTCATAGAACAAGCAAAACAAGGTATGTGAGAGTGACAGGACACTGCAGCATTCTAAACAAAATTCCACATCTAAAAGACATTCCAGTCGATGATATGGAAACACAACCCTGCTTCAGCAGAAACTACGAAATAAAAATACTAAAAGTGGACGAATGGATGAGGACTTCTCTGCCTGTGGAAACGGAAAGAGGGGCATTGACCTGGTACACAGATGGTTTACTGAGGGGTGGTAGAGCCGGTCTGGGGATCTGTGGACCTTCCACGGAAATTCGCAGATCCTTGGGCGGGTGCTGCACAATTTTTCAGGCAGAAATAATGGCTATTATAGAATGCACCCATGCAATTCGTAAAAGGAGGCACAAGGTGGCGAAATCTATATAGCAAGTGTTAGCCAAGCCACAATCAAAGCAGTGGCGAATGTTGCTAAAATCTCAAAACTGGTAAAAGAATGCCATGAAGGTCTTGTGCAACTGGCAAAAGGCAACAAAGTTTGCCTTATTTGGATACCAGGGCACAAGAACCTTCCAGGCAACGAAAAAGCTGACTCTTTGGCCAAAAAAGGCTTCCAACAGGCCCTGAGCCATTCTGTGGATATGCAAAGCAACAAGTTAAAACATAAATGAAAAAGTGGGAATCAAGGCTGAAAACCAAGTACTGGCACGACCTAGAGCAAGCCAGTCAGGCCAAACGCCTAATAGACTGGCAATACTCAAAGGAAAATAAACTACTTATCCTTGAAAGAAATGATCTGAGAAACCTAGTTGGAATCACTACAGGTCATTATCCCATAAAAAATCATCTAAAAAATATGGGTTTTATTGAAGATGATTTCTGCAGATTCTGCACAAAAGCAATAGAATCTGTAAATCACCTTTTAACCGAATGCGAAACCTTAGCGCATAAAAGACTAAGGGCCCTAGGAAGGGTGTTTCCCAGGACCTAAAAGCCTGTGGTGCCAGAGCACTAACCTAATACCCGGGTCTTTCATAATAATAATAATATATATATTTATATATTTTTTCTCGGTAACGGCTCTATAACGATTTAGTTCAAATTTGGTACATAGATACGGTTTTAATTTTTAAGATTATCTATATAATTGGATTTCCTGAGAAAACGCGGGGGTGTCACCCTCGAGGTCCATAAAATTTTTCTGGAATGTTTCGGCAGATTTTGATGAAAATTAACAAAAAGGGGTTTTAAGAGCCGAGAAATCGGTTGGCAATACTTTCATTTTCAAATGGGACTCTCGAGGTCCACACTAGCTATGGCTGGAATGGCTCCGCAGATTGCGTTACAAATTTCAATAATGGGGTTTGGGTGCCGAGAAGTCGGTTGGTGATACAGCAGAGTCTTGGTATGAGAGACTTTAATGGATCTGATCCTCGAGGTCCACGCTAGCTATTTTGGGAATGGCTCCGCAGATTGCGATAAAAATTTCAGTGTGGTATTCTGGGAGTCGGGAACAGCTGATATCTGGTATGTTTCACATTCATATTTATTTCAAAATCTGTAACTTATCAGCTATGTTAACGGTAAAGCAATATTTACCGATCTACTGATCGAAATAAATTTAAAATGGAAATATACACATTTTTGAACTAAGATTGAACATCCTTAGTAACTCTAGACCCACTCTAAATCCTGAATTTATACATAAAGTGGAAAGTTAATAATTAATAAGATATTCTCAAATTAAATTTGTGTTTGTAATTTCACGAACACGTAGCTTAATAATTAGTATTTTCGGGATTGAGTTGCGCCAAAAAATTCATCAATCAGTATATATGAATAGTTCTATGTTTTTCGATTCATAATTGAATAAAATTAATAATTAATAGTTTTCAATACGGTTGTAAAGCTATCAAATTTTCGAAGATCGCTATTTTGGAACTACAAAGACAATCATATTGATTATCAAGATTTTCTTTAGTCAGCCAATGACAGATTTTGGTTTGATTGTGTAAGTACAAAATATGTTTCTAATTGGGTACTTGACTAATTTTCTGAACAATTTCTATTTTGTAGTTAGACATTCAATTAAACCAAAAAAAAATACAAACAAAATTACGAGTCTTTTTTGGAAATTTAAAAAAATATATTCAAAAATTGTTTTTAAATTTCCCGCTTGAATTCTAAAAATGGCTGCAACGTCACAATCTCCCTTAGTGTCCGACGATATTAAAGAAAGAAGGAATAGAGCAGAGAACACTATCTGACCAGGGAGATGATACAATATTGTATGTTCTCTCTGAGGAGGATTTGTTCATCGACTTGATTACTACGTCACTATCTTGGTCGATTTTTATAGGCGTTCGCAGTCACGTGACAATAGGTTTGAAATTACAACTATTTAAATTGATTATATTTTAAATTCTAAGAGAAATTTAACCTACATGATGTGATTTTTGGTATATTAAGACTACTTAATATCGTCTGAACATCACTTGATATTGAATTTCCATTATTGTCAAGAACCCAATTGCAGCAATGAAAGTGAAGTAAGCACAGCAAGCGGTTTTTTATTCAATTTAGTCGTTGGCAGCATTTGATGCAAATTTGTTTCCGACAGGCTGTCAATCGCAATCCGTGAATGAAGGAACGACGGCTGAAATTATTTAAGATATAGATAACAATGAAAATGTTAGTTACAGGGAAATTGAACTGTTGATTTATATTAAGAAACTAACTTTGGTATTGAATTTTCAACGCCGTAAACAACCGTCAAAAATCAATAGGTATAATTTTAACATTATTAGCTCCATCAAATTCCTCTTTTGTCACTTTGATGGTAATAGTCTAGTTTAACGGCTTTTGCTATAAAAGCCCTAAAAAATCAAATGTTAGTGAAAATACATATATGGTAACATAACTTTTAATAAAACTGAGGCGGAAGACGCTATTTTCAATGCTTTGTTACTAAAAAAAGCAAAAAATTGTGTTTTTGATACTTACGACTTTAGGCAGAAATTTTCGATTTCGAAGTTTCTTTTCAATCCCAAATAGAATATAACTATCCTTGTATTCAATTGAACATTAACATTCTTCAAAATAAGCAAAAATATGCGTGAAAATTGTAAATATAAGTTCACAAAAAAGTCGGATCAAACGAATTGACGGATGATTTATGTAGTACATCCTGAACTACCAAATGCAATTAATATCAATGTTGCCACCTCTGGTAGTATAACTTTCGTTCTATGAAATTATTTTACAAATCTGTATTGTATGAATGGAATTTCATTTCCAAGGATACTTGCTTTAGAAAAAAATAAGAACAATAACAACAGAATTTAGTATATTATACGAATTTGTCTTGTATAGTTCAACGTTTTCTAATAAGGACAAGTACTGAGCTCTTCTTTCTCTATTTTCTTTCTCAATATCTTCTCGTAAAGCAATCAATGAATTTATATTTTCAAAAGCCTGAAGACAAAACTCGTCATCTTCAGCATCAAAAGTTGCCATGATATGTATCGTATTTTTGCTCTAAAGCAAGTATTGACGAAAAATTAGTTTTTAGTAAATTTTAAACATAGAACTAAACCTTTAACATTTAAAATATTACTACTTAGTTTATGCTTTCGTTATCGAATATTTTCAAAGATGTTCAATAACATAAACATTAGTTTTGGCAATGTAGGAATTGTCGTATGTCAATGCTCTCAACGTCAAGTCGTGTCGTCAAACATACTACATAAATCAACCGTCAATTCGTTTTTGTGAACCTATATTTACTATTTTCACGCATATTTTTGCTTATTTTGAAAAAGTTTAGTATTCAATAGAATACAAGGATGGTTATATACCTACTATTTGGGATTGAAAAGAAATTTCCAATTCGAAAATTTCTGTTTAGTAACAAATCATTAAAAATAGCGTCTTCCGCCTCAATTTTATTAAAAGTTATGTTACCATATACATATTTTTACTAACATTTGATTTTTTAGGGCTTTTATAGCAAAAGCCGCTAAACTAGACTATTACCAAAGAATATTTTTATTGGATCATCTATACATAAACCTACTTTGGAGGTAATATTCTCTGCTTCTACTCTCAATGCACTTGTTTACACCACCTCCACGGGAAAAGCAAATTTAGCATTTGCAGTAAAGTTAACACATGCGCAGTATCGCATATAATAGCAAACAAAACTTGCGTTAGTGAATTTTAGACCACCAATTTTTTGCTCTCAGTGAAGGAAGTGTGTTCTCGACCGCACCCATAATCTTATCTATGTGCCCTCCAGAACAGCTGATTTTGACGGTAGCTCAAATGGCGCTGACGTCAGGTGGAAAAGCCTTATTGATTGACGCAATTTTTTTTGCTATTAGATACGATACTGCGCATGCGTTAACTTTAGTGCAAATGCTAAATTTGCTTTCCCCGTGGAGGTGCTGTAAGCAAGTGCATTGAGAGTAGAAGACGTCATATTGTTGTTTATGTTCAGAGAACTACCTCATATATATATATGAACTACCTCCAATAAGGCTTTTCCACCTGACGTCAGCGCCATTTGAACTACTGTCAAAATCAGCTGTTCTGGAGGGCAACAAATCGCAAGTTTGAATTTTAAGATTGTACTTTTTACTTTATTTTAGTTTTTATACAGTTTCAAAACACTCAGGTTATTAATAAGGTATTTTAACACTAATTGAATTGCTTTAGAGTGATTATATGTTTGAGAAAATTAGAGTTTGTAATTAATTATTTAAAAAGCAGGTACTCACCGAAGTTTTATTCCTTTAAATAACATTATTTTTATGTTCATTTGCCAAATTTTTGTGGGTTGTGCAAACAACAGTACACGCAACCGATGATAAAAATGTATTTGTACAATCGGAAAAAGGCACTAGAGGTAGATTAATTCAACAACGTGCAGCTCGTCGGCAATCCTGGATACAGGCCTTATATAGAGACGATTGAACAGAAAGCAAAATCAAATGGCAAAGAATTTGTAGTGACTATTTTATTTCAGGTAAATTTATCTTATTATTTTTCTAATGAATGCATTTTTTATTACATACATAATGTGTTTTATGTATTTCAACCAATTTAAATAAATATAGTTAGTTATTACAATTACTTATATAAATAGCCGTGAAATTTGTTTTCACCAAATATATCTCAAGAAAAGGCAGCAAATTTTTAAAACAAGAAGATTTCGGATTACATCTCAACAGTACATACGGGTTTCACCCGATCCAAATTAAAAACAACCCCTAAAGTAGCGAGAGAGAGGTATACTAGGGAAAAAGAACGTTTAAAAAAGAAGGAACATAGTCCTAAGATTCCATTTATATTATATTTATTTTTCATTATACAAAATATATAAGGACTCATCGAAACAATATAATTTTATTTTTATTTGTATATAATCAATTGGTGGTGGGGTAGTTAGCTTTATAGCTTAATTAGCTTTTAAACATGCTATATAATGGTAATTTAGTACCTCCATATTTTCATCTGAAAAAAAAAAATCTGGTGGCAGTCAATTTGTGAGAAAAATTGCTGCTCGAAAATATCCACTAATTCGTTAACATATTATAATGTTCATATGTTTATATATAATCAATCGGCATCATGTTCGTTGTTGCATCGAAGTCTGTATTCTTCCTTCAGTCCTTCAAAATATCTACTTACATTGGACATCTGAAACAGAAACATTTCTTGAAGTATTTTCGTCTTACTATATATACTTTTGTTGTATTTTATCAATAGAACAAAAAATAATCTGTGTTTTATTATAAATAGAATTCATATTGCCATTTTAAATGATTATTATGTCTGTAGAGGTCTTTCAAAATAAAAATATATCAAATTATATTTCCTGAAATAACATACTTAATCTTAATTATTTCTACTTAAATTTTAAATGCTTACCTTTAGGATTACTTGAATTAAGAATTTTATGGTTTTGTTGTAAATATATAGCAGTAAAATCTTCAAAATTTTCGTGAAAACTAACGAAACTTACAATGGTGTCTTATGGCAAAGTGGCTTTGTTGAACTCCAGAACAGCTGTTTGCGGCCATATTTGTGACGTCGGTGGAAAAGCTCTATTTATGTTAACCTATTTACTCTGGTTTATGTATAGATGATCCAATAAAAATATTTTTTCATTCAAAATAATAGGTATAATGGAATTATTCTTGTTGGATGAAAGTACCGGGACAAATTACAAAATAAAAGTAATAAGAGAGGAATTTGATAGAGCTCATAATGGTAAAATTATACCTATTGATTTTTTATGGTTGGTTATGGCGTTGAAAATTCAATCCCAAAGGTAGGACCTTAATATAAATCACCAGTTCAATTTCCCTGTAACTAACAGTTTCATTGATAATTTATATCTTAAATAATTTCAGCCGTCGTTCATTCATTCACGGATTGCGATTGACAGCAAATTGACAACTTGTCGATCAGAAACAAATTTGCATCAAATGCTACCAACGACAAAATTTAATAAAAAAACCGCTTGCTGCGTTTACTTCACTTTTATTGCCGCAATTGTTTACAGCGTGTTCTCGACCGCACCCTCCGTCTGCAGCGGGCTTAAATATCTGTTCTCTGCTAATGGTTTGTATTTAGGAACACGCTGCAAGACAAGACATCTGCCATATAATCTTGTCATTTTGTCATTGTCAAAAATTTGTTGCCGCCAAAACGAAGGAAAGGCTACGTTAAAAATTGTTTGCTATGTTGGCTTGGTGCTAAGAACTAAGAATAAATAACTTCGGTTTATTGAGTTCTTTGTGTGGTTATTTGCTCTTCTCCCTTATAATGGATAATAATCTCGATATAGATCAACGGCAAAGAGATTTACAAAGGGAATATTTAGACTTCCTAGATGACGAGGTAATCGTATAATAATATCTGTTAATGTAATCCAATACTCGCTTCATAGGAGGACCAGGGTAAATACTCTCAGTTGGTGAAAAACATGATTGCAGAAAAAAGTCATCGCCTAATTGTCAACATAAACGACTTGAGAAGAAAAAATCCGACCAGAGCCTTCTCCCTCTTAAATAATGCATTTGAAGAACAAATGGCATTCCAAAATGCTTTGAAAGAATATGTTTTTACCATTTCTACTGACTACGCCAAAGATAATGTTGATTTTTTTATCGCGTTTGAGGGAAGCTTTGGTAATAAACATGTTACTCCTCGCTCTCTCACTTCCAGATACTTGGGAAACTTGATTTGTGTTGAGGGTATTGTTACAAAATGTAAGATTTTTATTATCTTTTACGTCGTTTTATATATTGTATCTTTTGGTTTTAAGGTTCTTTGATACATCCCAAGGTAGTTAGAAGTGTTCATTACTGTCCAGCAACCAAGAAAATTATGGAGCGGAAATATACTGATTTGACATCATTTGATGCTGTCCCTACATCTGCAGTTTATCCTACCAAGGTACAAACAGATTTAACGTTACTGCTAAAATCTTTATTTAGTACAGTAAATTTGTTTATTGTGATTAATATTAATATTGTGATAGGACGACGATGGAAATAATTTGGAAACAGAATTCGGTCATTCAACATACAAAGACCATCAAACAATATCAATACAAGAAATGCCAGAAAAAGCACCTGCTGGACAATTACCTCGATCTGTTGATATAATATGTGACAATGACTTGGTAGATTGTTGCAAACCCGGAGATAGAATTCAAGTTATTGGTAATTTCCGATGTCTACCAAATAAACAAGGCAGTTTCACTAATGGCACTTTTAAGTTAGTAGAATAAGTTGTGTATCTTTTATATCAATATATCAGGATTTACAAATATCAAGATTATAGATTTATCTAGAGATTTCATCATTTTCAGAACCATAGTCATTGCTAACAATATTTCACAACTAAGTAAAGAAGCCAATTTGACTATATCCAAAGCTGATGTGTCGCGATGCAAACAACTTGCCAGATCTAAAAAGAACATTTTTAAACTTCTTTCCAAGTCACTTGCACCATCTATTCACGGTCACGAGTATATTAAACAAGCAATACTGTGCCTTTTGCTCGGGGGCGTTGAAAAAGTACTTCCAAATGGCACCCGTTTAAGAGGTGATATCAACGTACTTTTGATAGGAGATCCTAGTGTTGCAAAATCCCAGCTTTTGCGTTATGTTTTGGCAACAGCCCCTAGAGCTATACCGACCACAGGTAGAGGTTCCTCTGGTGTTGGATTGACTGCTGCTGTTACCACCGACCAAGAAACAGGTAAGATAATTTAGATTCTTTACTCACAGTCAAAGTATTTTATTGTATTTGTATAAATTATAATGGATTTTTGTTTTAGGAGAAAGAAGGTTAGAAGCAGGAGCAATGGTCTTGGCAGATAGGGGCGTTGTCTGCATTGATGAATTTGATAAGA
Source organism: Crioceris asparagi (assembly GCA_958507055.1). Classification (NCBI taxonomy): domain Eukaryota; kingdom Metazoa; phylum Arthropoda; class Insecta; order Coleoptera; family Chrysomelidae; genus Crioceris; species Crioceris asparagi. Next base: position 51,869,816 of record OY293827.1, read on the forward strand.
TGAGTGATATTGATCGAACAGCGATCCATGAAGTTATGGAACAAGGGCGGGTGACCATTGCCAAGGCAGGTATACATGCCAGCTTGAACGCTCGTTGTTCGGTATTGGCAGCTGCCAATCCTGTTTATGGGAAAGTGAGTAACAGTTAAACTTCATTGATTTTCGCACCTAGAGTCCGTTTCATTTCAAGTCATTTCAACAGTTGTTGTTTTGAATCTGACCTTCCTCTGGAACAGAAATCATCAATCAATATGTGAATTGAAAAATGTTGATAGTGTTTTTATTTTCTCAGTATGATCAGTATAAAACCCCTATGGAGAATATAGGCCTGCAAGATTCACTCTTATCTAGATTCGATTGCCTATTCGTCATGTTGGATAGCATAAATGAAGATCATGATTTGAAAATTTCTGATCATGTCGTTAGAATGCATAGATACAGGTAATTATTATTCAATCTATAATTTGTTTAAAACTTAATGCAATGCTGGAAGGCCTCCTGTGATCTTTTATCAATTTAACTAGAAATCCTCTCGAGCAAGACGGCGAGGTACTTCCAATGGGCTCTTCAGTTGACATGCTTACAACAATGCATCCAGATGAGATGGATGGTGAAAAAGATATTCGTGTATATGAGAAATACGATGATCTGTTGCATGGAGCTAGCAGAAAACGATCTGATGAAATACTAAGTGTTGAGTTTATGCGCAAATACATCCATTTTGTGAAAATCTTAAAACCATCACTCACGGAGAAAGCTTCTGAAATCATTTCAGATGAATACACGAGACTGAGATCTGAGGAAATATTGGATAATGATGTTGCGAGGGTATAATTTTGGTATTTTTAACGTTCTACATTTTTAGGTATTTATCAATTTTAGACTCAACCTGTGACTCCACGTACACTGGAAACTATGATACGTCTGGCAACAGCTCATGCCAAGGCGAGAATGTCAAAATCAGTAGAGGAAAAGGATGCAATTGCTGCCATTGAACTGGTGCAATATGCTTACTTCAAAAAAGTGCTTGAAAAGAAGAAACGTCGAAAAAGAGATGACGACAGCTCCGAAGATGACGACGACAACGAACAAAGACCTAAAAGGTCCAGAGCTGTAAGTATACTGTTATCAGAGCATTCTAATTTGTAGCTTGACATTATTCTAACAAAATTTTGCAGAGATCTGATGCTGGTGCAGATACTGATCACGAAATCTTATCAACACTGAGTACTACAAATGAGGAAGGAATTTCGCCACAAGTGGTTATATTAAATGGCACTAGAATATCTAATGAGGTAAATGGTCATAGCCAGGAGGAAAGCGAGAGCATGGACATTGATGATGATGCTCCCACAGAAATATCAAGTGAAAGGTTTATCCAATCGATATTTAAATTATGTGTTGATGGATCTCTATTTTTTTAATTTTTCAGATTATCAACTTTCAAAAGTGGTTTGCTGAGAGCTTTCCGAGTAAGTAGAAGCCAATCCTTGAGTCTTATAAGAATCAGAGACTTTGTGAACACAAATAATAGTTCACCATTTACATCAGGTGAAATTAGAGCTGCTGTTAACACTATGACTGAAGATAACCAGGTTATGCTGGCAGATGATTTTGTTTTCTTAATTTAAGTAGTATTCTTCTATTTCAAACATTTATACTTGAATATTTTTACCTGTACCAATAATTTTCACCATTTTTTAATATTAAAGAATTAAAGCAGTATTACCAGGTAATTTTTCTAACTGCCAAGATCATTGTATTTTAAGCTGAGAGAAAGTATTAGTCTTTCGTCGATATTTCGTGACCCTCCGATTTATTATAGTAATTATAGAAATCCTATTGCAAAAATGGATAAACCGTTTGGCTCCCAAGAACGTTGCAATAAATTCAGATCGATCATGTAATAAGATATATTGTATTGAATTATTGTAATTTTGAGAACTATAATTCACCTCCTTTTTATTTCCTACAGCTTCGAGAAGTAGCTTTTTAAAGAAAGCTAAATTATAATTTTCAATCTTTCCAGTCTTCATATCAGGTATTATTGGAAAACTACGGGCTGTATTACTATAATGATTGGTTCCAAAATTATTATCAGCACATAGAGTTTGAATGGAGGTATCCAAAATTTCCTCACTGACGAAGTAGAGGGTGTATGACTAATATCGATGACCTCTTGAAGGACAAACATTTCTTCAAGATTTAAAAAAACTGGTAAAATTCTTTTAGAAATTTTTCAAGTCTATCGGAAAGAGAAAAGTACAATCAATACAAAATGTAAACTTTTTTAAAACTCCCTTATTTTTCAGAACCAATCATTTGAAAAGTATTGACACAATCATCTTGTTTTCTAATGATTCCTAGGTCGGGTACGCTTATGAACATTGTATTATAAAATTTACTACTAAGGCTAGATGTTAGAATCTTTATTTGTATTCATTTTAATGGGTCCGATTTTCCGAAATTGCAATTTTGACAAATTTCAAGGTAGTACCGTCATATAAAATGGTTTTTACATTATCTCGAGAACGAGAAATAATAGCGACATGGTGCTACCTTTAATCGATGCATACTCTCATAGCAATAAGCTGATTAGTTTTTGGTTTAAATCTCTAGAACTGTTTTTTATTATTATAAAATGAGTTGAATTGGGTTCTTGACAATAATGGAAATTCAATATCAAGTGATGTTCAGACGATATTAAGTAGTCCTAATATACCAAAAATCACATCATGCAGGTTAAATTTCTCTTAGAATTTAAAATATAATCAATTTAAATAGTTGTAATTTCAAACCTATTGTCACGTGACTGCGAACGCCTATAAAAATCGACCAAGATAGTAAAGTAATAATCAAGTCGATGAAAAAATCCTCAGAGAGAACATACAATATTGTATCATCTCCCTGGTCAGATAGTGTTCTCTGCTCTATTCCTTCTTTCTTTAAAATCGTCGGACTAAGAAGCTCTATAGACAGGAGATATAGCACCTGGGGAAGGGTGAGGCTGTGAACGACGGCAGGGTCGTGGCCTAACATCGGGTCTGCGCATAACAAAAGTGCGCACCAACATGTGTCTTCTCTGTCTCCGTATCTATATATTTAATATTTGTTCTCTGTCTCCTCTCTCTGTGAAGTGAAATAGTGAAATTCAAATAAGGTTAGAGAATTGAGATATTAAAACGCATGAAGATCAACTTTTAGAAAATTACATTCCTCATTGTCTATTGATGATTGCTTGTAAAGCATGCTATATTTGAAACTAGACGCTTGAGTGTACAGAAAACAAAGCGCGCTGAACTGCAATATAAAACAGGCTCCAGAAAACTTTTAAAAGTAATAATAATAATCTTTATTAGCATTATCAGCTCTAACAAATATAATTTAATTGAATTACAATAGTATAATAAAATAAATGAGATACAATACAGCGAAATAAAATACAGTACAGAAAACATAAATTTCAATTCATGGTCAATTTAACTCTGCATATACAGTCTAAATACGTTACAATGATGGGTTATAACATTTTACATATTTTACACACTGGCTTTTGAATTCTCCAAATGTTGAACATTCTTTTAATTCCTTTGGTAAGGAGTTGTAAAGTTGTAAGCCTTTGATGAACAATGTGTTTGTAGCAGAATTAGCAACACTGATATAGAAATCATTCGAAGCATGGGATCTTGTATTGTGATTATGTATTTCTTGAAGATACGTTATTTCTTCAGTTAAGTAGGTTGGTAAGCACCCTGATTTCAATTTATATACAAACTTGAGCATATTATAAGCAACCCTTTGTCGAACATTCAATAAATTCAAGGTTTCCAACATGTAAGCTATTGGTGTCCTTTTTTTACATAGTAGAATGGCTCTCATAGCACGATTTTGTATCTTTTGTAATGAATCAATTTGTTCATTATTCATCAGGTATATGAATGTTCCACAGAAGTCAAGATGAGGAGATATTACGGTTTTGTATATAGTTAACTTAGCAAAAGATGATACCTTATTATTCAATCTGTATAGGAAATAACTTTTTCTTGCCATTTTTTTCTTAATATACTCACAATGTGATTTAAGATTCAGTTCATTATCTAGCATGAAGCCCAGGTACTTGAAATGCTTAACTTCTTCTATTATTATCAATTAATAAATGGAAACTGGATGTCAAATTTTCAATTTTTTTTAAAATTATGTCTATTTGATATTACCATGTATCTGGTTTTATTTACGTTCAGTTTCAAACCATTGTCATTCAGCCATATGAAGATATTCTTCAAATCTTGATTGATTAGTGATATAGTTTTCTGAACATCCTCTACCTCTCCTTCGCAGTATATATGGTATCATCAGCAAACAACTTTATTTTGCAATTTTTAACATGGTATACTATGTCATTGATGAACAAAATGAATAATATTGGTCCTAGAGCACTTCCTTGAGGGACTCCATAATGTATGCCGTATGTACCAGTAGATGTATTATTATATTTAACTATTTGTGACCTACCAGAAAGATAGCTTTCGAACCATTTCAACGCATTTTCCTGAATGCCCAACTTTTCGAGTTTTCTCAGTAGCAGATAGATGTTTATAGTTTCAAATGCTCTTTTTAAGTCGAAAAATATAACTATAATGACCTTTTTAAAGTATCATTGAAAAGTGGGCGACTTTTTTGTCTATGAAGTGAAATGTGGTAGAGCGGCGATTATGCGGAATACATAGAGTAAAGAGGTTAGGTTTGGGCGGAATATGAACAGATTGCAAATGATCTTCTTGTATTATAATATGTGAAAATCATTTGGATAGCATAACGCATATGACGAAAATTGTTATAGAAATAAGATCTGCTTTAATTATCTATTCTCATAAAAGTAGTTTCGTTGGATAGGATATTGAATAAGTAGGTATATTTAAGTAGTGTTTCTTGTCTTTATGGGATTCCGAATTTAAAAAAACGATGCAAATGTATTTATTGCGCATTTCATAACAGGTTCTAAACTAGTATTGTAGTTCTCGTTCAATTTGCCCTTAATCTCTTTCTCTTCAACACCGTCTCTCAATATTGTTATAGAATTATTTAGATCAAAGTATCTGTCCTCGATATGCAGATCTCAAATAAATATTGTTTTCGTAGTCGCTCTACCTTTTTTGACATGTTTGAAATGATGACCGACAGCATCAAACCACGTAAGATATTTTTGAGAATTCTGCAGGTAACTATTAACTGTTCATTATAATAAACAAAAATACTGATACAAAGTTCAAAACTAATAAACAACGAAACGTCAAACAATAAGATATGCCTTGACATGAATTTGAATTTAAAAATACATCAAAGGCAAATGACACGTGCGCACTAACGTAGCGCGCAGACCCGGTTTTACTAGGCCACGACCCTGCCATCGTTTGCGGAGTCAGCCCGTCACATGGTTTTGTAAAGACAGTTGAATCTCCTGTCTACAGAGCTTCTTACGTCGGACACTAAGGGAGATTGTGACGTTGCAGCCGTTTTTAGAATTCAAGCGGGAAATTTAAAAACAATTTTTGAATGTATTTTTTTTAAATTTCCAAAATAGACTAGTAATTGTTTTTGTATTTTTTTTTGGTTTAATTGAATGTCTAACTACAAAATAAAAATTGTTCAGAAAATTAGTCAAGTACCCAATTGCATACAGCGTGTTCTCGACCGCACCTTATTTGTATATATAATCTATGGGAGGGTAACAAATCGCAAGTTTGAATTTTAAGATTGTACTTTTTACTTTATTTTAGTTGTTTTAGGTAAATTTCTTATAGAAATGTACCGTTCACACTTTTGAATTTCGAAAAAATTTCAACGGCACGTTGTTATATGTCTATAAGTTAGTCCAAAAAACATTTGGTTCAAAAGTTTATATATATATATGGGATATACGAAATTTGTTAACACGCTAGAGGTCGCAGTTTTGAAGGTATCGAATTCAAATTTGCTACAAAAATCAATCTCTCAAATATCTCGGTCGAGTTCGTTATTGGGCAATATCGGGTAAGTAGTTTCAAAATGGCGACGATTCAAACATTTAAAAAAATTATCAATAAAAGAGCCGTAGTGTAAATATCATCAAAAATAATTTTAGGTTATAGATATAATCAGTACCTACAACTTTTGTTCAAAGCAATTTTTCATAAAATACACAGGTAAAAAAATAAAAATTAATAAACAAAAATAACAAATATTGAGAAAACATGAACACTCAATATAAATTTGATGTAATTGTACATTTTCTGGAGATCTTAATATATACCCTGATTAAAAAATATATAGTATATTTATTGAAAAGAAATAGGCAAAAAAAATCAGGCTTGAAGTGGAACTCGAACCCTGTCTGCTTTGTATTCAACAGCCAAAACAAAAACCTCTAACCGCAAGGATATGACAAATACGACAATTTTATGTAATAACATGTAGGTATACCAATGAAAAGGATGTTCAAGTTTCAATTCAATGAATTTTGAAAAATTTACCTTTCCGCTGACTAGAGGCCATCGGGATTTTTTATACAGTTTGAAAACCCTCAGGTTAATAATAAGATATTTTAACACTAATAGAATTGCTTTAGAGTGATTATATGTTTGAGAAAACTAGAGTTTGTAATTAATTATTTAAAAATAATTAATTAAATAGCATTATTTTTACACCCTCTAGCACAACAAAAAATAGAGCTAGCACAACTTTCGTTTAGAATATAATAAGAAAAGAAGGCCGGGGGGCCATCTTAACAGTTACCCCCCATATCAAATTTTAAGATTTTTTATGCCGTCAAAATATGCATCATAGCTTGCTCAACCTAGCACAAGCACATTTGAAGCTAGCACACCTCATATAACTTAAGGAAAAAAATTGAAAGAAAAAACAATTGCCCCCCACATTAATATCTTGGTTTCAAATAAATTGTGCAAGTTTCTACACACCTAGCACAACCCTGCACAACCAAAATTTGCACAGCACCCAATTACTTAAGAAAAAATAGCAGCCCCCCATATTCATATTTTGGTTTCAAATAAATTGTGCAAGCTTCTACACACCTAGCACAACTTTGCACTATCAAAATCAAAACTTGCACAGCACCCAATAACTTAAGAAAAAATAGTAGAAAAATATAGCAGCCCCCCATATTAATATTTTGGTTTCAAATAAATTGTGCAAGCTTCTACACACCTAGCACAACCTTGCACAACAAAAATCAAAACTTGCACAGCACCCAATAACTTAAGAAAGAATAATCAAAAAAATAGCAGCCCCCCATATTAATATTTTGGTTTCAAATAAATTGTGCAAGCTTCTACACACCTAGCACAACCAAAATCAAAATCTTGCACAGCACCCAATGACTTATGAAAAAATAGTAAAGAAAAAATAGTAGCCCCCCATATTAATATTTTGGTTTCAAATAAATTGTGCAAGCTTCTACACGCCTAGCACATACTTGCACAACCAAAATCAAAGATTGCACAGCACTCTATAACTTAAGAAAAAATAAAAAATAGTAGCCCCTATATTATAATATTTTGGTTTAAAATAATTGTACAAGCTTTTACACACACTACCTTGAACAACCAAAATTAAAACTTGCACAGGCCCCCACAATTCTAAATACTACAACTGAAAAAATGTAAAAGAAGACATGTAACCCCCCTCCACAATAATATTTAAGTTTCCAGCAAATTGTGCATACTTGCACACACCTAGCACAAGCTTGCACAACCAAAATTAAAGTTTTCACAACGCCCAATTACTTAAGAAAAAAATTAAAGAGAAATAGCGGCCCCCTTATTTATATTCTGGTTTCAAATAAATTGTGCGAGCTTCTACACACCTTGCACAAACATAATTAAAGCCTAAGCTGACCCCCATAACTCTAAATAAAATTAAATACCCACGTCATCTCCCGGGTCCATAAAGTTGCCCTCCCTCCATATAAATATTTTTTTTATAAATTACTGTGCAAGCTTCAAACAATTTGCATAACAAAAAATAGAACTAGCACAAATAGCGTTTTGAATAAAATTAAAACACACACAAAATATAAAGATATTTATATATTTATATTTATATATTTGACATATTAAAACTTAGAATATGATGTACAAATACAACAAATACAAAAATAGTTTAATGAAGTACATATATAAAATATATATATAAAATAAAAATGAATTCTTATTGTTTTATTTTTTGGTATTGTAAAATACGCGTATATTGAAAACTGTTTCAATTAAAATGTATTCATGTTTGTCAGTAAGGTAAAAAATATTTTCTTTTGATTATATATAAGAGGAATTAAGCACTGTAAAACAATATTTGCACTCTAACAGTGGTATTAGATGAGCATGGCCTAGATTTAGCATCTCTCATCGTCTTCCTCCCAGAGACCATTATGCCTGTAAGCATAACCTATGAAATGACCTAAAGCCATTGCAGGTCCTATATAGCCTATTACCCCTCGTAATATATATGGCATGCTGTTTATACATAATTTATTGGGAATACTTTTTAAAGTTGTTTTAACTCCCAATGTCTCACTAGTAGTATTAATTGGTTCAATTATCAAATGCGTTGCAGAAGGTTCAACAAGCTTGTATAGCGTACCTGAACAAGATTGGCTGGAACATTTATTTTTGTTTTCTTTTTTTTCTAAGCTACTATTTAAGAGAATGTTAAAATTTGATGTATGAAAATTATTAATTTGTATTTCAACATAATTTTTTAATGAACAATATTCGTATTTACAAACATCACAAGTTATAGTTTGAAGGAAACATGGTCCCAACAGTTTATTACTCTTGATACGCTTCCTCCAATATCAATGTTGACAATTTTCTGAAAATGTTCATTTAGTAATTAATCAAATGATACTCAGCCCGTAAGCGATAACTTCTTTTAGACACTCCACATTTTACAACATTTACAAAAAAATTTGATATTAACGAATTCGCAAAGTTTTAATCTATAAGCATTTGAAAGAATAGCTGTCACAATAACAGCATGCCAAACGTTGGAAAGCTGAATCAAACCCACATGTATTCGAGTCACAGGTATATTTTTGATTTTTATAGGTTTCAGAACATCTTAGTTTCCATTTTTTAATACTCCAATAGTACACTTGTACAATTTATTCGAAACCAAAATATTAATATGGGGGGGTGTTATTTATACGAAAAACAATATAGGTAGTCGAAAATTGTAGTTTCTAGCACTGAATAAGTTTCTGCTGCTTTACCAATGCTTAATCTTTTGCTTTTCGTATCTTGAAGAATGCAAGCGTCCGTATCTGCTCTGTTGTTGACTAGCACTACATGCGACGTGATCTTCGAGATGCCGGGGAACAAAATACGGCCATCTCTCTCTAACATATAAGAACCGTTGGATTCGGGATTACCCCGCGTTTGTGTTTCCCCACTTTCCCCTACACATATACACGGTATCTCAGCGAGACCGTTCATTAGAAGTTTATTGGGTTCTGGTCAAAATAATGTATTGAAAATTGAGATTTATATATAATCGATTCAGTTCTCTTCAACTAAAATATTTTCAGATATCTGGTGCTTCCGGTTATACCGGAAGTCGGCATCTACTTTGTTATTTTAAATAGAACACCCTGTATATTTTTATATATTTGGATACAACCATTCTCAGTCTTTATAAATACGTTTAGTTTTTTCAATTTGATCCAGCCGTTTTGGAGTTATTCAATATTTTCTAAAAAAAATTGCGGTAGCAGACATTTATTCGAACAATCATAGAACAATAGATTTTTCGGATATCAATATAGGATCCAAACTATGTGTAAACAACATGTTGGAGTATGTTTTGCGGTCAAAAACGGTTATCTACATTGTAGGGTTACTTTACTACGGCACGTTAATTCTCCGAAATTTTGATGAACCATAACTTGATTTTTTTAAATAGCACCCCCCATATTTTATTATTTAGTCGTCTTCGGCGTTTAATTTCACATCTCCTATATCCCATAAGTTCTATACCTGAGATTGATAGTTTAGGAGATAATTAAGTTTTCTTTAAATGCACACACACATAATATCTCGTCGATACTTACCCACCTGGTATGCCATGGAAAATAAATAAGCATTCTCAATGAATAGTTGTCAAAGTCAAACGACAAAGTAATTAAGCTATTAAGAGTTAAAATGGATAATAATAATGAAAACAATCTCTATACAAATCAAGAAATTCTTAATTTATTTTTTATACATGGAAAGTGTGACAAAATTCTCAGTAGAACGTGTAGAATATTTAACGAGAGCTATCCACATCTATCTCCGATGACCCAAGGTAAATTTAGAAGAATTGAAGCAAATTTTGTGCGTTTTGGAAGAATTAATCATGTATTAAATAGACCAAAAAATGTAATTGATAATGAAGAAGGAGAATTGAATACCCTGGCATATTTCAAGGCGAATCCTTATGCCTCAATTCGAGCTGCCGAAGAAGATCTGAGAGTCAGTAGATTCTCAATACCAAGAATTCTGAAGAAGCATCACTTCCATGATTACAATTTCTCGTTAGTGCAAGACCTTCATCCTCAAGATCCCGACGATAGAGTTAACTTGTGTGAGATGCTATATCTTCGAAGTCAAGAAGACGAGAATTTTCTGAAAAAAAATATCTGGACGGCAGTGGGTTATCTAAATTTATTACGTACAGTGGTTGAAGATTTTGTGGATAATCTGCCTTTGAGTTTAAGTAGAAGCTGTTGGTATCAATTGAATAGAGCTCCAGCCCATTGCACCCAAGAAGTATCTCACGAACTCACCTTAATGTTCGAAGATAAGAGGATAAGGCGCTTAGGACCATGGAACTGGCCTGCAAGATGTCCAGATTTGACACATATGGACTTCTACCTTTGGGGACGAATCATGGTCTACCAGACATGAGTAAACATGAGGGAAGAATTAGAAGCACGCGTGCGAGCAGCCTTCGACAGGTTTACTCCTCAAGAAATACGAAGAGCAACACTTCAGCGTGTTTCTACACGATTAACATTGTGCTTGAATGCAAACCAAAAATTGTATCGGTGTGGTTCAGCTCTAACTGAGCATATGCGAAAGATTTGAGTTTTTTTTATTGATATCCGAAAAATGTAGTGTTCTATGATTGAATAAATAAATGTCTGCTAACGCAATTTTTTTTAGAAAAAATTGAATAACTCCAAACTGACTGGATCAAACTGAAAAAAGTAAAGGTATTTATGAAGCTTCGGAATAGTTGTATCCAAATATATAAAAATATACAGGGTGTTTCATTTAAAATAACAAAGTAGATGCCGACGCAACAGAAATCTAAAAATAATTTAGTTGAAGAGAACACTATCGATTATATATGATTATCAATTTTCAAGTTTTTATTTTGACCAGAAGCCAATAACCTTCTAATGAACGGTCTCGCTGAGACACCCTGTACATATTGATTTGTTTTTGTAAAAAAAAATTTGTTAATATTTTTATGAATTTTAATTGTATTAATGTTGTAAAAGTCTCATTATTAATGTTTTTATACTGTTCCTGTGTGCATATGAGGGCATTTACTTCTTCTATTGTCCTTGCTGATGTGAAAATGTAACCTCGCTTGCACAGCAAGTTCAATACTTGAAAAAATGTTTTAGGTATATTTTATACTATTGTACTACAACTTATTTTAGTTGAAGAGAAATTAATCGATTATATATAAATCTTAATTTTCAATACATTATTTTGACCAGAACCCAATAAACTTCTAATGAACGGTCTCGCTGAGACACCGTGTATATGTGTAGGAGAAAGTGGAGGAAACACGAACGCGGGGTAATCCCGAATCCAACGGTTCTTATATGTTAGAGAGAGATGGCCGTATTTTGTTCCCCGGCATCTCGAAGATCACGGCGCATGTAGTGCTAGTCAGCAACAGAGCGAATACGGACGCTTGCATTCTTCAAGATACGAACTTTTAATTTCTTTGTATATTTCTGATGTAAATTTTTTCGTGAATATATATCCCCAAAAAACATTCCCAATGTAAAACTTTTGGAGGGGAGACCTTTATTCAGCAAAATTCAACAAAAAAACTCAAATCTTTCGCATATGCTCAGTTAGAGCTGAACCACACCGATACAATTTTTGGTATGTTGTTTTGTATAAGAATTTTGTTTGAATGGTACATTTTCATCAAGTGATTCTATCGCTTCTCACCGCCCCCAAAATTCCTTCCATGAAATTACAACTTGACGTATTATATTCATAATTATTTTTTTTAAATTTCACTTGTAACTATTGACCGGGGGCAAGAGAAGGAAGTTGAAAAGATTTACATTTGATGATGACGATGCAGGCTGGTGAGGAAATGGAAATGCTCGAGTCCCGATTTACTGTAAATGTGGGTTATGAATATAATACTTCAAGTTGTTATTTAATGGAAGGAGTTTTGGGGGCGGTGAGAAGCGATAGAATCACTTGATGAAAATGTATCATTCAAACAAAATTCTTATACAAAACAACAAACCAAAAATTGTATCGGTGTGGTTCAGCTCTAACTGAGCGTATGCGAAAGATTTGAGTTTTTTTTTATTGAATTTTGGTGAATATAGATCTCACCTCCAAAAGTTTTACATTGGGAATGTTTTTTGGGAATATGGATTTATTTTGGAAATCGGTTAGCAGTCACGGACTTTATTTTTCAATAATCATGTTATTTTTAAATACGTGTAGGTATACAAGTATCTTAATACCAAAAAAACAAACACAACCGAATTGTATACCTCCTCCGTCTGGCGACATCGATCAAAGACATCGAAAACTCTCTTGATCAAAACAGCTGTTATCAGAATTTGAGTTTTGAGTAACGTGTGGCTTGAATAATAATACTAAGGTGATGTGATAATTATTAACAAAGAAACAAGTTTTATTATTATATATATGATTTAGAAATAGTTCACAATATAAATTTGAAACGCTCGTACTTCAGTATGATATTTTTTAATATTAAGGTGATGTTATAACCACTAGCAAAGAGAATAATGAATGAAGAGAGATTTTAATATCTAATGTTTCGTTCTTATAATATGTATATTGTATTGAAATACTCGTAGTTTATTATAAGTTTTCTATCATGAATGGTATCTTTAACACTTCAGGAAATTAATGAATGATTTCAGTATGATAGGTCTTCAAGATTCAAAATTAGTTTTTTCAATTATTCAATATGCGCAATCTCTTATCTATAATATAATATGTACTTAAATAAACGGTCTCCATCCTGGTCATTCTGTGGTAAACTTATATTGATGCCAACCCAACCTGGCGGTACATCCCAACATAACTGCATAGGGCGATTAACCGATTCCTATTATTTTTCTCATAAATATTTCTAAGACCCACTTAGTTTTACTCACCACTAGGTAGGATCTCCTGGAAATTGATATATTTAATATCCTTGCACAATCTAAAGTCTTTTTTTGGCCAGCTAAGCGGTAAGAATTATGTAGTTCGGCTATTAATGAAGTCCCATTCTTGTACAGATGAAGTTTTACCTACTTGAACTTCAAATAGTTCAAATGTTATGCAAATCTGCATGTGCCTTTACTTGAAAACATCCTGACACGAAAGCTTTTATACGATCCTTTCGCTTACATCAGTCAATGGCAATCTTGCAATTTAGTCCACCTAAATATTATCCATGCTATAAATTGAAACTTCTACAAAAATAAAAGTTGATTTACCTATCGGAACTGAGGGTAAGGGAAAGGTTTCCGTTTCTCTTTAAAGTTCTTGCGTTATTTTGGTCCATTTGGACCAATTCTCTTAATCGAATTATTAAAATCACTGAATTAGAATGAATATTGATTATAATATGAGTTCATCGTCTGGCGTAGTGCTTGTGTATGGAGAGTGTGCGTTTGCAAGCCACAATGACACGAATACTGTATATATCTGACATAGACTTCATACTGACACTGACATAACGAACCGATAATCTTTTATGATCCGGACAGTTTTCTAAAGCGGAGAGGGATTATTTAACTTATCCCTAAAGCCCGCTGCAGACGGAGTATATTTTGCTGCATGTTTCCTTGATGGGAGCTAGGCTTGGTGCTGTGCATGCTTCCGTGTAAGAACATGACATCGCATGCACGGTTGGTTGCTTGAAATCGTGCATGATTTGATGATAGAACCGGTGCTATTTTCGGTGATTGTTTTCACACATCGTGCCTTTTTGGAGCACTTGGAACTAGTCGAGTCGTACTCAAAAGTTATTTTGCACATGATAACATGTTATTTTTGATTGTTGGGACATTTTCTCTGTTGTAACAATGATTAGAAATAGAGCTTGATTAGAATGTTCAATATTTTGTATCATTTGTCACAGTCATATTTGACTGTACTGCCATTTTACATACATGATAGCATGTATCGTGTGAAGCCAACACAAGCAAGGGAGCCATAAACACACCATGCGCGGCAACATTTATCGGACCGTGTAGCAAAACAAGCAAGCAATCATGCAGCAAAACATACTCCGTCTGCAGCGGGCTTAACTTAAATTCGAATTTAAGGATAGTGAACTTGAAAATGCTTCAACGTAGGTACATATACCTAAATTCTTGAAAAACTTCAATGACATTTTTTATTTGTTAAATACCAAGAATTTGTTTTGTAAATCAGTTGGAAAGATGAGTATAACTGAAAAATCATTACCTGAATTGGAAACAAAAATTAAAGTATATATTAGTTACATACAACAATTAAAAATTGATGTAGGTACAAGTTAAAGTTAGGATTAGTAAATTTAAACAATCCAATTTGATAAATTTAAATCAACCTCAGTTTTATAAAACTATTTGCAGGCCTGTTCTTAAATCAATATCGGTTCGAACTGGATTTTTAGTTTTCATTATTTATATACCTACTTCATGTGAAAAACTTCTCACACAAAAAATAGTAAAATATTCTTTATCATATAAATGATCTCAAAACCATGTTGAAATGTTTTTTGCGCTTATTAGGAGAATACATTGATTTAATAATAATCCTACCACGATTCAGTTTCAATCAGCCTTTAAAAAGTTACTTCTTAATAATGTCAATGTATTAAGTTCCTGCTTATGCCAATAGACCGATTGCATTAAGCGAACTTTGTTCTTCGCATGCGTGGCGGGCAGTTTCTGTGGCCACTTTCATTTGAAATGTTACTCTTTTGAACAGAATGTACTATTCGCGAATAAAATTACCCATGGTGGCGCTGGCGAATGTCAACAACAATGGAGGAAAAACGGTACTGAAACATAACCTCACTTCTCTTCTGTGTGGTTTTGTGTTATTTTATTTTCGAAAGCCGAAGTGTGATTTGAGTGTTCTAGTTGTGATGTGTACAAGTTCCTGAAGCAAATGGAAACCTGTAAGCGCTCAAGATCAGTTAGCAATGTAAATTGCTGTGTTTTTGGGGGGTGTTTTAGGGGATGACAAGTTTTGAAGTCATAATAGGTAACTGATGTAAAGGTTGATGCTGAAACGAAAAGGATAATTAAAGACAAACTTGTTATTTGTTTTTTTTTATTTAGTACATAAATAATGCAGTATATATTTGAAATAGTTATCGGTAACTTTCAAAATCAACCTATTAGCAAATTCAGGATCAAAAGGAACAGTAATGTTTAAAAAAGAATCATCATAAGATAAATATAAAACAAAATCGCAAACTGATAAATTTAAGAGATACATTCCGAATTGTACTTGGGCATAATATCGATGTTTCTCTTTTAGCACTTAATTATTTATCCGACATTTATATATGACTTAGGTCTTTATAAACAGGTAAAATTTTAGCACCGGCAACACCGTAGAGTTTTGAAAATAATAAATTGTGAAATCCGTCTAATTGGTTTTGCATATATTGATAATAAAAATATTACAGCCTTTTACGAGTTGAAAACGTTCTCAAATGATTACTTATCATTGTAAGATTGTATTGTATACAATATCTCATTAATTTCAAGCCATATTTTTAAATTAATTGGGAAAAACCATTACGTGACCTTGAAAATCCAACATTTTTCTGTAAATAATGCTTCTGTAGGCAGAAGTGAGAGATACCGCTCTCACATCTGCAAACTACAGTTTGCATTGATATCGATGTAACTTTATTTCTATCAACTATAGCAATTTCACTTTTATGTACTACAATACTCACATAATAGTGAGTTGAATAACAATCGCGCTAACGGCAAATGAAATATAACCTAAATATTTCTTGTCATATTGATTTTTTCATTACCGTGGGGCAATGGCGAACGTTCGGCATTACCCCTTTTTCGTTAGTTCTCTGATCATTTTTATTATTCTTTCAGATGCCTCGTAATTATATTAGAAAAACTGAAACAAAGTACAAACTAGAAGATCTCCAAAGAGCTATTGATGATGTTAAAAACAAAAGATTAAGCATTAGTAAAGCAGCAGGAACTTATACAGTGCCAAAAACTACAATTTTCGACTACCTATATTTTTTTCATATGTATTGTTTTGTGATAACTGTTTTCGTTTAAAAAATATTAATGTTTTATTAATTTCAATTGTAGTAATGTTGCAAAATTTTCATTATTAATGTTTTTATACTGTTCCTGTGTCCATATGAGGACATTTACTTCTTCTGTTGTCCATGCTGATGTGAGAATGTAACCTCGCTTGCACCGTAAGTTCAATACTTGAAAAAATGTTTTAGATATATTTTATACGATTGTACAACTTGAATGTACTTTTTAGCCCTGAAGAAGAGAATAAACTTTCTCGAAAGCTCGGTGAGCAAAAAGAGTATACTCATTTAAGCCCCTTATCGTTTCGGCAGAATACCTATAAATAACTGATTGTGATATAATTAGCACTGCTGTACTTCCAATCAATATATACCTACTATATATATATATATATATTAAATAAGAAGACCCTTTGTGCTGTCCAAGCGTTCGGAAATATTTATTTCCATTATCAAGGCTAAAAAAATATTAGTTTGGAGTGATTTCGCAAACTAATTATGAACTTACTCTGCAAGTGAGGATTATAATTTAAAACTGTACAAACTGTGCGCGGATGGAAATTTCCTCATGGTGGTATTAAAAACTATTACAATGCACAAAATTACATATTAAAAACAGTAGGTAGCTTAAAGAAAAATATAATGTTACAAGTTTCTTGATAACACTATCACATTTCTAGAAATAACTATTAAATAAAAAGATGTTCTTGGGGATACAGTCATGTAATGAATAAAATTCTTTGATTTAAGCCGAGCTTTCGAGAATGTTTATTCTTTTCTTCAGGGCTAACTACAAATCGTTACAGAATTCTTTCGACAGCAACTTAATAGTATTACAAAAATACTAACAGTCGTGAATTTAGAATAAATTAGTTAAAAACAGGAAAGATTTCAAAGCCATCATTTTAGAGAATGCGCTAATCTCCAATCGAAAATAACAATTCTTAGCCGTAAATGAAGACGAGCCCTTAACAAGTAAAGAACAAACATTAAGAGACGAGCAAGATTAATTAATATTAGAGTAATTCAACATCTTTATGAATCTAAATAAAAAAAAAAAAATTGACTATTCTAAGATCGAAACAACGAACGATCTAATGAGATAAAAATCATTTCTGGCAAAATAAATTAGAAGATATGCATTACAAAATCATTGAAGTTATATTCGAAGAACAACCAGATTTCAGTTCAAATTCTATTAACGTTTTAAGTTTTAAATCAGTTAAAGGTCGAAAATATTTTATAATAATACTCATAATGCACCCAAAACTCGTAGAACAACAAATATTTTTATCATTGTTTAGAGAACAGAATAAATTAGACCCATCAAAAATATTTTATATTGGAAACAACCTCGAACTACCAATTTTAGAAACTTTTTCTTATATTTTCGCAAATGTAGAAATTACTTTCAAAATTGGTCAAAATATTCTCAAAACTCCGGGCTCTGATGAAATACCAGTTATATTAGACCAATATCACAAAGGTAAACGTAATATCCACAGTGGGATAAATGAAACGATCCGACGAATGAAATCAAAATATAGTTGGATAGGACTGACAAAAAATGTTGAATAATTTATTAATAAATTGTGAAACCTGCCAGAAAGTAGAAATTTGCTATAAAAAATTAAGTTCACTTAAACATACAAGACTCCTTTAGAAACGATCAGCAGTAGGTGTACCCTACTTCAGACAAGACAACTGTCGTTAACACTTTGTTAGTATTCTTTCAGTATTTTGGTACACCTCTAAGATTTCACTGTGATTTTAAATTCCTTAATAAAAGATATTTGCTCATTATACGATATAAAATTAACGTTTTCAAGTGTTGGTCATCCCCAATCAAACGTTCATTAGAACAATTCCATGGAACCTTATGAGAAATGATTCGAGCCCATAAAGCGGAAAACCCAAAAGAACATCCATTCAAAATTCTTCCTCTCGCCGTAATATCAACGTTATATCAACACAAAAATTAAACAACAGGGTTTACACCGTACGAACTAATATTCGGACACACTTCAAATAGACTAGCCGAAATTCTTTAAAACGAGAAATCTTTAATCAGTAAATATATCCGTTATTTGAATAATCGAATGCATCAAGAACATCAAAAAGAGGAAGCTAAATTATCTAAGGTTTGATAAAAACATTTCTCCCTTTCACCCTTACATCCATGAATAACACCATAGGAATATTTTACCACAAAGAAACCAGAATCGAAATATCCAATGACAAATGGACACTTCTGGTCTGTAAAGATTTAAATTTCATTGAGAAATCGATTGAAAATAATAACAATTTTTTTACAGAAATTGAGATTCCAAGCCTTTAAAATAGCAGTTCAGACACATGTTAGCTTACTCTCGCAAATTTCACAAATTTTAGGAGATTAGGAGATACAAAAGAATGTAACACCAGAGAAAAGAGAGGTATTTTCAACGGATTCGGTACTGTCTGGAAAACGATGACCGGCAATCTAGATACATCGGAAGGAGAATATTTTGACGTCAGAATTGACAAATTAGCAAAAGATGATCATGAATTAGGAAACTTTTCCAAAAAACAGATATCACTTACCACAACAGAGATTAAAAATTTCAACAATACGATCCAAAAATTACAAATTGATGAGAAGACTTTCAACAATGATATGAAATCAATACAAATATCTCTTATTGATATAGCTGACGACTTGGCCTTTTATGAAGCACAAGGATATTTGTGAATCCCTTATGGAAAGTTGCAATATCCTGGAAGAAAATTTAAATACGATATTAAACTCAATTACATTTGCACGAATTAATCTATTGCACAGTTCTATAATCACACCTTATTTAATGAACTCCTTACAGGAAATATATAAATCACTTGTTAAAAATAATTTACCATTAGCAACATATACCTCCAACATTCCCAATTCTTCTTCTTCTGTGGCTGCCGAACTCGTATTTGAGCGTTGGCGGCTACTCTGTCTTGAAAGTGTTACCTCAGACAAGGGCACCCACAGTTTAACGTGAATTCCGAATCACCAATATGTCACAAGATAAATCTCAAGGCACACCCTTCCAAAGAGCTGTACTAGGGAAATATACTCCCACTGGTTTCCCGTTTCTTTGCGAGAGAAGGAGAATGCAACGCAGTCAGAGATTCTAACGCGCGCCCGCATCAACGGTCACTCGTTCAAACAGTTCCCAACGTATTGTGCTGCTTAACTTCGATGATCGAAGTCGGTCATCGTTAGCCCGCAGCTACGCGAACATAGCCAATTACCTTGATATAATGGTCATCAATTAATAGAAAAAAATCTATACATTATAACGGCTTTATCCAATACCGATATTAGGTAATCGAACTGGTCTCTATCACATTTTGCCTACTATGCAAAAATTATTGCGAGAGACCATGATTCACTACTGTAGGTACTTATCATTGAGAAATTTGAACAACTGTGAAACACTCCAGAGAATGAAAATTAGCTCACATGTTTTCCCATACCCAATCGACAATGACGTAATTAGTGAAGCGAACTTCTCAGAAGATTGAGCGAGCTACCCAGGAATTGCCAAACAGCTCTACTTTTTGTCAAAGATCACAACGACCATGATGTTTCTGCAAATTTATTGCTGATAACAGTATCCGATCCTTTACCAGTTACTGTCAAATGCGGAAGCAAGGAAATAAGATCAGAAATCATCATGACAATAGCTTGTGTTGGCGAAACAATTGTCGGGTTTAACAATATAAAGTGTTGGTGTTTAAAGTGGTAAATCTGTGTTTATTATTTTTGATACTTGATAACGTGGTTTCTATAACAATATTGAATTCTAAAAAACTAGAATGGTCTATTTGTTTTATTTTATTAGTAAATTAATCAAATCAAATAAAAAATTCAAGGAAACGACATATATTTGAGCTTATTTTTCCCGTTTTACATATGAAATATAAATGTACTCGGGTACATAGCATATTTTGAGCTTTACTATTTTTATTACATCCATCGTGTAAGTACTTATTATTTTTTTACTTTTATAGAAATGTCATATGGATTATAATATTGTATTTTAGTTAATCAAATGATGACTGAATAGGTCGATTAGGTCGAAATATGCGATTTTACATGAAGATCTTTCTCTAATTGCCCTATTAAGCCGCATATCCTGCTTGAATTTATTCAATATATACCAATAACCAAGTGTAAAATCTGCCCAACAACAAATGCTATAAAAACCCGAAACGGGGGCACTGCCAGCAGGAGGTGTTGAAGCAATGGCTTCGTTTATTTATAAAAAATACTCAAAATCTGTACGAAATTGAGTTTTTACGGTTTTTAATACAATAATTAACTAACTCCAAATTAGTAGTCAAAATTCTCTCTTATTTATTATCGTTGCTAGTAACAGCAAACAACAAACAAAAAATACATGGTATCAAGATATAAAGAATAAACAATTCTAGATACATTTTCTCAAAATTGAGAAATAATAAACAATTTTAGAACATTCTTCCCCCTGTATTGACATATATTTTCAATGCAAGTTTTCACTTTTCGTTCTTGAAAACACCATTCTTCTTGGAATTGTCCTCGTGTTCCTCATTGTGTATGTCTAGAAAACATAATTTCACTGTGGGCCTTTTGAAAATACCAAACTGTGTTTTTACTTCTGCTGAACGTATTTGTCCGTCGGCTTCTGAAAATATGTTTTCAACTATTCCTTTTGGCCAGCAATTCCTTGGGAGATCTTATCAATGGTTATCACGATGTCACCAAGTTTTAATTTTCTGGGATCTCTGAAAAACCACTTCATTCTTCGTGTTAATGTTGGGAGATATTCCCTTACCAACATCTCCAAAAGCAATCAGCGAAAAATTGAGAAATTTTTCAGTTTTCTGGAAACCAAATCGCCTTCACAAAAGTGGCCAGAAACTACTGCTGACCAATTAGAAAATGATTAGGTGTCAATGCTTCTTGATCACCAGGCTCCAAAGGAACGTGGATAAGGGGCCTGCTATTGACAATGTTTTCTGCTTCAATTAAATATGTCAAAAGAATTTCTTCTTTTGAAGATTTTTCTTTCAGCGTAGCACCCAAAGCGATTTTTTCTAATATTATCAATCGTTCCCAACTACCTCCCATATGAGGACTTGCTGGTGGGTTGAAAACGAATGTAATTCCTTTAGCAGTCAACTGTGTGAGAATATCGTCTTGATTCAACTCTGCTATAGCATTTTGAACTTCTTTGTCTGCACCATGAAAATTTGTACCATTGTCGCAGTAAATCTTCTGAGGATAACCTCTTCTTCCTACCATTCTTCGAATAGCCATGATTGCAGAAACAGTACTCAACGACACTGCCAGTTCCACATGTTGTACTGAGGCATGTGAAAAGTATACCATATCGTTTTTCCTTCCTCCTTCCTACGGTAATGCTTAGGGCCAAAAACAATCATACCTGTAAATGTAAATGGTCTGACAAAACTTTCAAGTCTATAACGTGGAAGAGGATGCTCAGCAACTTCTAACTGCAGGTCGTAATACTAAGATATGGAATTTTTGTCTCAGTTCATTTGCGAAGTAGTTCTGATTATGATGACCAGCTATTTTATGATAATGATTTATTAACAGTTTCGTATAATAGTTTTTTATGTCCAGAATGATGGGAAATTTTGTTTCTTCATTCAGAGAATAAGATGCTGATATTCTTCCTTGAACTCTTAGGATTCCATTATTATCAAAATGGGGTCAGTGTCCACAACTTACTTTTTTGTCAGTGGTCTATTTCGTGTCAAATTATGAATTTCTTCTTGGAAATCTCTCTCTTGGATATTTTTAATCCACATCATCTCAGCAGCATCAATTTCTTGTGGTACTAGTTCAGAAGGTAATTTCTTTATATTTGGATTCAATATACTTTTCCTAATGTGTAAAATTCTCAGTATCCACGCTGTTGTCCTAACCAGTTTGAACCATGATGAGAATCTCTGTATGTCTGGTAAACAGTACGATTTTTGAATATACACTGTGGGCAAAATTAAGTTGGAACACATTTTAACCTATTATATCTCTTTTGTTTTCAAGCCGATTTCAATGAAATTTGAACCCAGTATGAATTACTCAATTCTTGAATGGCTGATGTTATTTCGTATAAGGATGACACTACAGTGCCGGATCTAGGCCTTAATTTATATTGCAGTGTTATTTTTGTCGTTGCAATAATAAGCAGCTGTTATTAGTAAACATGTTTTGAGTTCAATCTGACCATTAAACATGAGCACACCAAATAAGAATAAAATAATACAAACGAAATTAAAAATATTCTTTTTTTCCGTTTTTGTTAGAAGGCTGCATAACGGAAGGTCAACTTGCATGACGTCATAATGTCAATATTATTTTATTCAAGTTAGCCATGGAATACCCTGTCAATGTCATGTTTTTGAAATGGTCTTAAATTTTGTGAAATGATAATAATCATAGATATAAAAAAGAAAGTAAAACATTTTCAAACATTATTTATTAATAAAAATAAACTTATTTTACAACAATTCATTGAGAATATGATTCCCTTCACTATTGAGGACTTGTTCCAACCTTCGCCGCCACTGACCTAATCACAGCCGCTTATTATTTCGACGACAAAAATAGCACTGCAATATAAATTTATCCCTAGATATGTCCCTGTAGTGTCATCCTTATACGAAATAACAGCAGCCGTTCAACGTGTCCAAATTTTATTGAAATCAAACAAAAAAAATGTGATAGGTTAAAATGTGTTCCAACTTAATTTTGCCCACAGTGTACACATTTGTTACAGCTATAAATTCTTTTTTCATTTCCGTGGTGTCAATCACAAATGTTTCCTATTCAAACCATTCTTTTTCGGGCATTTTTAGGAAACTTGGACCACTTATCCATCGACTTTCTGCAGTCTAGTCAATAATTTTGTTATCTCTTGTCGCATTATCTGCTATATTTTCAGCTGTTGGGCGCCACTGCCAGTTTGAAATGTCTGAAATTTCTTCTATTTCAACTATTCTTTGAGCAACAAAAGGTTTAAATTTGTAAGCAGCTTCCGATTTCAGCCAACTCATCACGGTTTTAGAATCAATCCAAAAGAAAATTGAATTAAATTTCAAACTGTGATTTTCTAAGATGAATTTTTATAATCGACTACTGCCTAACACCGCGGTTTGTAGCTCGAGTCTAGGAATTGAAATGGGTTTCAAAGGTGGAGAAACTCTTGATTTTGACATAATTGTAGTTGTTTGAATAATTGAATTTATTTCAGCTCTTATGTAGCCAACACTAGCAAAGGCTTTATCGCTAGCGTTACAGAATATGTGTAACTGAATGTTCTTTGAGTTGAAAATATTAAAAATGTAGCACCTTGATATCTGCAATTCTTTCACCTTTTCAAGTTCCAACAGCCAACTTATCCATTTCCTATTAATAGGTTCGTCCAATTCTTCATCCCAGGAGCTTCCTGATCGCCATAACTCTTGCATCAGAATTTTCGCTTTAACAGAAAAATCATTTAGAAAGCCTAGTGGGTCGAATAGCAGGCAAATTCCAGTGAATGAAAAATTTTACACTATTACAATACTCTCCTTACATAGCGACGATAATAGCGGTAGTAAAGTAAAAGTCCTCTGGTCAAATCGTGCTACCACTCATTTTTTTCAGCATGTCAAGACAAACAACAATGGTCATGTAACATTTTTTCGCAAGATGAAACGTTTAGCCACAATCTGAAGAAACATGTGGAAAATATGGAATTTTATTCAAGCATAACTTTTTTTTGTGCTTTTTCTCAGAGATGGCGCTATATGTCGGTAGTAAAGGGCTCTCAGAAGAATACTTTAGGCAAGTTTAATCAAAATCCTTAGAGCCGTTTTTGCGTTATTGTCTTGAGCAAATCACGTTTTTTGGCTATAGCTCAACACCCAGTGTATACAGGATTCTCATTTAGTACCACCGCCGAGTGATACTGGTACCAAACAAAATAAAAAAGAAAGCAATAAAATACACCGGTCCGTTCCCGAGATAATGCTGTCACAGACAGACAGACAGACGGACAGACAGACAGACAGACATACCAATGGCTGCAAATATGTTTATTAGAATAAGAAAACTGAAACGTCAACATTTGTAAAAATCTCCATACCGAAAATTTCACACGATTACAATAATTTCCTTGTACAGCTAGGAAAGTAAAAGTAGCGTAGGAAAGTAAAAACAGCTTACGTATATTGTTTTATGTTCATTACATTCACCTAAGTAGTTGAGGGTTAAAAATACATAAACAATGTTCTAATTTGTTTTTCAGAATTAACTTTTAAAATTATAAATTGGTTTATTTACGTTTGTGATTGCATCTTCTACCTCTTTAGGTAAAGATATAGAACTTTTGTTGTTGAATAGATTAATAGAAAATAGGCTGTGACAGATAGACATACACAAAAGCATAGTCTATGCACAAAAGTGTCTTATAAGGGCTTCGTTTCTTTGGTCGGACATACCAAATATTTGATATAAGAATGAAAGTTTAAGTAATTGTAAAAATTCACAATTCTTGCTTTTTCAAGTATTTTATTTTTATTTTTTGCACTTAAGTTCGTTAATTATATAAATCGGTAATCTTTGATATGTATGGTGTATCTTTTGATATAGGCACTCTCTGTTTCAATTCAAATGATTAAAATTATGTTGTTTACCTATATCTCTGACCAGACACACTTGAAACACGTTTAAATTGTGTCATCCAACAAGTAATAAAATTAGTTAATCAGACGCCATCAATATTGTCACAGGTTTTTTTGAAAAACAAGTAGGTAGTGAATTGTGTTAAATTTATGAAAACTGACTCTCTATATGTTGTTAAATGTTTGTAAGTATAATACTTGGATAACATTTGATGATGACTTTCCAGTTTTTTGCCATAGTTTTTATTATTTTATGTTTATAGATCAAAATGGTATGTTGGGCAACTGTGATATATTGCCTCCTTCTATCTATCAGAATTCTTAAGGTTTCAGCTGATAGATCCCCCGCCGTCTATAAAAAAATAACCTATGATCTAAACCTCAATTTTCATGAAAATGCTCTACTTGGTAATGAGTCGTACATAGGAGTGCTGCGAATAATTTTCGAATTCTTTGAAAAAAACAAAAACGTTCATTTACATACTGAGCACAATTATATATCCATAAATAATATATTCTATAGAGATGGTAATAAGAATGTTTCTATTAAAAATTACAAAGTTAATAAGAAAACAAATACGTTAAACATACAACTTCCTGACAACAGCAAAAACTTGACATCACACGAAATATTGATCGAATATAAATCAAGAATCAGTGTTGATGATATGAATGGCCTCTTCAGAGTTGAACATGTTGCTGAAGATGGTTCACTGAAATATATGGTTCTCTCAAACTTTGCACCAATATATGCAAGGAGAGTTTTTCCTTGTTTAGATGAACCAGCATTCAAAGCAGTTGTAATTTTAACGGTAGTATTGCCCCAAAATATGACTGTTTTGTTCAACTCCAAAGTTATATCCAAGTAAGTTTTCGACTTTGATTAGATTTATTTTTTCTTAAATATTTATACCAGAAATCTTATTTATTTATTAAATATAATCTCTGACAAGCTGATTATAAATAACATTTTAAACAGGGACCCTAATAATCCGCTGCGGACCATATTTGCCAACACGGAGCCTTTATCGCCCTTTGATCTATCAATAGCAATCGTAGATGAGACATTTATAAAAATTTCAGAATGTAACAGTAGTACAACAGTGTATGCAGTCAAATATCATCACGAGAATATTCAATTTCTATTGGATGTATCAACCAAAATGAAGCAACAATATTGTGATATCCTTGGCACTTGCTTGATAAGAAATTTGAATATTGTATCAGTGCCAGATATAAGATTAAAATCATTTGGAAGTTGGGGTCTGATAACGAGTAGGTAGGTATGCATCTAGTCATCCACTAATATTATACACATTTATAAGTTAAAACACAGACAGCCTAACAATAACCTGTAGAGATGAAATTAGCCATCTAGGATTATGCAGTTAAAAAGGTCGAGGCTGCTGTCGGCCAATTTTACAGCTAGTCCGAGTAGGGAAGTGCTTTAGTGATATATACTTATTATCGTTCCAGTCAGCTAATCCTATCTATATAAATAAGTAACTCCCTTGATAGAATGATCTGAACATAAGCTATTGCTTGGAATGAACATTTGTTATAAAGGTTTCCCTGATAGTGAAATACATATAATATTTTTTTTCCATGTACCTACATAATATACCTATCTGTCAATAGAAATAATCTTCACGACTAGAGGGTGCCCATGATTTCGTCAAAACACTCTTGAAATCCCATACAAAATCCCCATTTTGGTAATGAATTTGTATTGATTTGATGGTTTTGTGGAAATAACTCAACAAATTCTGTTCCGATGATAGGACCTAACACCTAACCTGTAAAGTTACAATGTTAAAACATATATACATTGTGTTTTATGATCAATAAAATTGTAGTGAATTGTGAAAAGTGAAAATTAAAATTCAAGCTTAGATTGTGCGAATTCACACGACTTTTCTACCGCTCGCAGGCAAATTCCAGTGAATGACAAATTTTACACTATTACAATAGTTTTCTTACATAGCGACGATAATAGCGGTAGTAAAGTAAAAATATCAAGACAAACAACAATGTTTATGAAAATTTTTTTCGCAAGATGAAACGTTTAGCCAGAATCTGAAGAAAATGGAAAATATGAAATTTTATTCAAGCATAACTTTTTTTGAGCTTTTTCTCAGAAATGGCGCTATGTGTGGGTGGTTAAGGGCTCTCAGAAGAATACTTTAGGCAAGTTTCATCAAAATCCTTAGAGTTGTTTTCGCGCTATTGTCTTGAGCAAATCACGTTTTTTGGCTATAGCTTAACACCCAGTGTATACAGGATTCTTTTCAGTGCCACCAGCGAGTGATATTGGTACCAAACAAAATAAAAAAGAAAGCAACAAAATACACCGATCTGTTCCGAGATAATGCTGTCACAGACAGACAGGCAGACAGTCAGACCAATGGCTGAAAATATGTTTATTAGACTTAAAAAACTCTGAAACGTCAACATTTGTAAAAATCTCGATACCGAAATTTTCACACGATTACAATACTTTCCTTATAGCTACTATAGTAGCGTAGGAAAGTAAAAATTCTTACCAATTTACCAACAAAATAGATACAAAAATTATGGTACCATTATATGCTTGGCGGTTTTGTGGAAATAACTCAACAAATTCTGTTCCGATGATAGGACCTAACACCTAACCTGTAAAGTTACAATGTTAAAACATATATACATTGTGTTTTATGATCAAAAAAATTGTAGTGAATTGTGAAAAGTGAAAATTAAAATTCAAGCTTAGATTGTGCGAATTCACAAGACTTTTCTACCGCTCGCAGGCAAATTCCAGTGAATGACAAATTTTACACTATTACAATAGTTTTCTTACATAGCGACGATAGTAGCGGTAGTAAAGTAAAAATATCAAGACAAACAACAATGTTTATGAAAATTTTTTTCGCAAGATGAAACGTTTAGCCAAAATCTGAAGAAAATGGCAAATATGAAATTTTATTCAAGCATAACTTTTTTTGAGCTTTTTCTCAGAAATGGCGCTATGTGTGGGTGGTTAAGGGCTCTCAGAAGAATACTTTAGGCAAGTTTCATCAAAATCCTTAGAGTTGTTTTCGCGCTATTGTCTTGAGCAAATCACGTTTTTTGGCTATAGCTTAACACCCAGTGTATACAGGATTCTTTTTAGTGCCACCAGCGAGTGATATTGGTACCAAACAAAATAAAAAAGAAAGCAACAAAATACACCGATCTGTTCCCGAGATAATGCTGTCACAGATAGACAGACAGACAGACAGACAGTCAGACCAATGGCTGAAAATATGTTTATTAGACTTAAAAACTCTGAAACGTCAACATTTGTAAAAATCTCGATACCGAAATTTTCACACGATTACAATACTTTCCTTATAGCTACTATAGTAGCGTAGGAAAGTAAAAATTCTTACCAATTTACCAACAAAGGATCAAGTTATTGTGTTTACATCACTTGATGTTTTAAAAATACAAGACTACATCCTAAAACTTGGATTAATAATTCCTACCATCCCTCAAGAAGCTCTCTTGAAGATTCTCACAAATATCCAACTCTTCCTCTGCCCAAGACTCATCCATTAACCTACAATCCTCACCTACATAGCCTCAAAATTTACTACTACAGATTCAACACACTCCGACCCGTAGCCCTCTTTCCAACTATAGTTCTATCTCTGCTAATACACAAAATCCCCTATCCACGCAAATGTTACGACATCCAACAAACACTGGGATTCCATCAACGAGTACCAACGAAGAAATGCATTCAATGCAACATATGACCCAGGTCCCCTCAAACGATGTAACTACAAACAAAAGGAACGCTTCGGAAATAACCACGCCAACTTCGGAAGATCCAAATAAAAACTTTGTGTCGCCCTCAAATTTCCAAATAAAAAAACACAAATCCGATAACAACCAGTAGAATATACAGGACCATCCAATATCAAAAAAATCATAGACAATCACGTTCCAAAATATCCAATAAACAGCCAGCAATTGGAAAATTTCATAAAAACAGTAAAGGATTCAAAAATCTACTGACTACACAAACAACCCGTCAGCGATCATCAAAATGCTTGAAGATATTCATCCTCTTCTATAAGACAAATCAAAACCAGACTTAGTAAGTTGAAAACCAGGCTAGCTAAACAGATTAATAAGCTCTTCAGCAAGTCTCTCTTTTCCTTTTCTTTATTTTATATTGAAACGGGCATATATAACATGACTGGGAATTATTAATTTTTCTAAGTTAATTTATTTACATACTTAAATATTACAGTCTATTTATACAACTACACTATGTATATATCTAACTCTAACTATCGAAAACTATTTACAATTTATATTTACTATTTACTATTTACTATTTTATTTCTGTTGTCGGTCTTCACCGTCCACCCGGTCTCCACCGTACTGCCGGTCTCCATCTTATAACACCATACTGCCGGTCTACACCGCCTCCACAGTATTCACCGTACTGACTCACTCGACTGCACTGGGCTCACTGCCCCAAAGTGATTCCGCTGCAAATCCTCTCTAGTATATAGGCAAGCCCCTCCTTCTTGAATCTTCAACAGACATCTTCCAACGCCAAGCGAACTAGCGCGAACTTACTAGATGCTTTGGGATATAATCTTGACCTTAGCATGTATCGGTGAGCAATAGCAGTATGCCTTACACTCATACCACCCGGGCCTTACTAACGTCCGTACTCGCCAAGATGCTCCACTCTCTGATGAATCGCACACGCCAACGACCCAAGTTTGCTACATTGCTCCCTCCTTAATTCTGGTCATCCTGATCAGAAACATCCTCGAGGATCTCCACCTTGTCCATACACCTAGATACCTGGTGTCAATAACAACAGCTGCATGTCGTCGCCTCATAGGCCCAACAGCACCGCCTTGACATTGACGGGCACCTGCTGGTTTATTCCAAGTTCAACGTCAACTTCCTGTTGTTCAACCACCAGGCTTCTATCATAGTCTAACTGGCTCTGTTCACTTCGTTGAAGCACGTATTGTCACACCACGTTCTCGAATCTTCACCTGCAATACCCTGGATCTTACCGACTGAGATTGTTCGTTTTTACCATGGAGTGTTCTTTATGTTGCTATATACTGGGAGTTGAGCTATCACAGTCTCGTTCTCCTAGCCTAAATTCTGCTCGATGACTACACCAGCTTCTATACTGTCTGTATCTTCGTTCCAGTACCCATTGCCCATCTATACCGTCGGCATCTTCACGTCGTATACATCTCAGAGCGATTTCTCCCTTTCACACTCAGGAATCTTTTCACCAAGTCTAGCAAGCTATCATGCCATCTGGCCGTGTAACATAGCTTCCAGGCTTCCAGGTACATCTATACCACTAGATCCCATCCAAGTCCCACTGGTATACTCCGTTGGCCTTACACCCACAGCATTTCCACGTCCTCTGCTATCCCACAGGCAATTCTTGGTGACACTCACAGGAAATTTGTCAGCAATAACCAGCAAGTTGCTACGTCACCCGTCAATGCAGCACCCCTTGCGGGATTGCATTAGCGCCACCAGATTCTTACCATCGTGCCATGCCCAGCGTCGACGACTTTTTCCATGATGCCGTCGTAGACTTCTAACGTGCCAGCTACCATATCCCAGTGTTCAGAAGATAACTGTAGGCACACCGTTTAGGCTTCTTAGGTTCAATGGTGCCTACTCCACATGGTCTTCAGAAGCTGAATACCTTCATCAAATTTCTGTATGATGACCCTCTCATCTCCTCAACCAACTACGAGGAGCATCTACTGTACCGTGCCCTCCGTTTCCTCCATTCTTCATATGTTTTGCAGCAGGATCGTCGCCACAGCAGCTATAACAGCATGTATCTCAACATCCGATCCACTACCAGTAGCACACCTAAGGCACCGAACTGCACCCCGTTATCACAACCATGTCTTTCTCGATAAAGTTCGAAACAGTATTCTGGAATGATCTGAAAAGTCACTACCGAAAAACCATAGAGCCCGACACAATTCCTCGCGAAAGCTGCAGTCACACAGTTCAGTCCAATGGTCATTCATCCCAGTCAATCACCTTTATATCCCGTTTCATACACCATACAACCCCACACCTGACATCAATGTAATGTACATATAAGAATGTCTGGGAATTATTTATTTCTACATACTAAAATATCACAGTCTATTTATATACCTACACTACACTATTTATATATCTTACACTAACTATCGACTACTTTGTACAATTTATATTTACTATGTACACTATTTACAACAGACCGTTATTTATTTATTTATGGCCACCTACTAAGCTCCCACCAAACGGCAGGACTGCAGCGTACTCCTGGTCTCTCCCGTGTTCACTGTACCGGGCGGACTGACTCACTATCACCTGCCTCAACTGCACCGGGCTGACTGCCCCGGACTGACTGACTCCGCATCACTCCTCTCCAAAATTTAGGCAAGCATCTCGAATCTTCAACAGACATCTTCCAACGCCACACGTACTTTCCACCACTAGTGTGAATTTACTAGATGCTTCGGGATATCATCTTGACCCAGGCATGCATCGCTGACAAATAGCAGCATGCCAACACTCAAACCAACCGGGCCCCACCAACGTCCGTACTCGCCAAGGCCCAAGGTGCTCCACACTCTGACAAATCGCACACGACTACCTCGATCCCAGGTTCGTTACAATATTATTAAAATTACAATGTACAAGACGATTATGTAATGACATTTCAATGGATTTCGTGCTCGCCTACCTATGCTCCAGATTCTGATGAAAGATCATTCACCCGATATCATATGTATTCAGTAAACAAACTTCAACGATTTCTACTATGGAAATCTTAAATCTTACAATGTATACCACAAAAACAGAACTGATAGGGATGATGCAACTGGAGGAGTGGCTATATATCTCAAATCCCATCTAACCTCCAAACAAATTATCCTCAATACAAACCTAGAAGCTATCGCATTACATATAACATTATATGGGGCTTTCGAAAAACCACAACTATGGGTATCATTATCGCTAAAGTTGCAAATAACATGAACCTCGCAATACTCAACAATAGCTCGAATACACATTTTAATCTGGCCGTTGATCTTTCTACTTTCTACTATTAGACCAATCTTGAAATGTCGCTGATAACTTATGGGAAAGTGAACACTTTCCAAATAATAACTACAACAGATGTAATCACATACCTAACCAAAATTGAAACTGGAAACAGCAAAATAGGATCTCTTCAGGGAGCACATTAAAGAACATATAAATATCGTATCAATGAATGACACTACGGATAACACATTTTAACAAATTTCAACAATATCCTGATCAGACCAACTTCGATCTCAATAAGTAAAACTAAACATAAGAAAAAAAATAAAATGGTACCATGGTGGAATCTGGATTGTGAACGAGAAATTAAGTTAAGTAAAAAAGCCCTAAACAATTATCAACAAGGCAGAAAGGGATTCTTGGCGCAGGTATGTGGAGAATATAAACATTGACAGACCACTTACTAACATTTGGAAAAGGATTAAGAAAATAACAAAGACACAATACGGGATCCAGGAGCATGAAATACAAGGGAAAACAATTAACAACTGTAATATCTCTGAGGAGCTAGCCAACAACATCAGTAGGATATCGCAAGACCAAAACTATGACCGCGAGTTACTAGCTTTCAAATAAAAAGAAGAATAAATTCCAGTCATCATTTTTAAAATAACTACCAGAAGAAGCCATTGCATTTCTAGGAGATTTTTTCAACCAGATCTCGACAAAACACAAATTTCCTAAGCTGTGGAAATCAGCTTATATAATCGCCATTCTGAAATCAAACAAGAGTCCTAACAAAGCAGACTCTTTTCGACCTATAGCACTAACGTGTGCTTTATATAAATTGTTACAGAAAATTATCGTCTCATCTGGAGTCTGGCAGAAAACAAACAACTAATTAAGGAACAAGTTGGATTTCGACCTTTAAGATCCACTAATTGGGTCTTGTGACCTAGAAACGAGCATAAGCGAAGCTTTCTCTAACAACCAGAAGTGCATGGCAATATAGATATTTTGACATATCTAAAGCGTCCAACATTGCATGGCAGCATAAGATTTTCAAAACCTTAGAGTCATGGGAATACGAGGGAAACATCCTAGCTTTTGTTCAAAATTTCTTCACAAGCAGATATTTTCAAGTGAAGACAAATGGCATACTATTCTCCACAAAATATCAACAAAATTATTCGCTGATGATCTTATTATATTCTTTAGAGGCAAAAATATGCAAAGTATGGCTGGACTACTACAGCAAGAACTCAACAAACCTGGAAACGTGGTCCACAAGGAATGGTTTCAAATTCTCAGCTGAAAAAACCAAAACCATAGTTTTCACAAAAAAACAAGCTTCAGAATCTAACCATTCTTAAGCTGAAGGATCAAATACTCGGAAATAATCACGGATCCTATCCTGTAAACCCCGAGCCCAATATATATCTGTAACATGCCAAAAAAGTCTGAATCTCATAAAATGCCTCATGAACAAACAATGGGGTGCAGATGGCCAAATACTACTGAGACTTTATAAAACGCTGATTCGCTCGAAATTAGACTATGGATGATCTCCTACTCATCAGAAGAATCCAGAACAACGGTCTCCGTATTATATCAGGACAGCAACTGAGCCTTACTTATGCAGCAAAACGTCAAGCCCAGAACACAACTCCCAGCTCACACCTCCAAAGCAATCAAACATCAAAGAAGAATATCCCCTTTCCTGAAAGGAACGCTGTCTTGCTGAAATACTTTCTCTGAATAAGAAAGACACCAATTCTCAAATAACCTTAAATAGCTACCAAACCGTATCCCAGTATCTAGCCTTTCAACAAATATACAGAGATGCATTAAAATCAAACGGACGAGTAGCCTGTGAAATTGTTACTGAAAACGTGACCCAGAAGTTTAAACTTCCGGTAGCCCCTAATATTCTAACAGGGCAACTTTTCGCAATCTACAAAGCCCTCTGCTACACAAAAACGGCAACTGCGCGATGTTTTATGATTCCAACAGACTCCTTAAATTCTCTGTATATTCTAATACCATCCTTAAGCAAATTTGATACGGGAGGAGTTGAAATCAATCACTCACACCAAAACAATATTTTTTCTCTGGGTTCCCTCACACACTGGCATAGAAGGAAACGACCCAGCTGATAGAAATGCGAAGGCAGCTTTGGATAAAAGATCCAGCCCTATCTCCCATCATAAGGACCCTATCAGCAGATTTGAAATCATTATTCCATTCTAAAATATTCAAAGAATACAATCAAATCTGGCAGTCGAGAGCATCAAAACTGAAAGAAATAAAACCAACCTTCCAGCCATGGTCAATAAACCAGCCGTTTTCATCAAGTGATCATCACCCGAATCCGTCTACGGCATAATCCACGTATCACACATGAACACTTAATAACAAGATACTAACTACCAGAGTGGTATGTGAAGTGCCGAATATGAAAGAACAGTTTACAAAATCCCCAGTAATCTAAAGGACATACTAAGTAATTGCAGTATAGGTACTGTCTGTCATCCAATTTTTTTAGAGTGCAAATGTTTTACATAGAATATAATACCACCTAAGATCCCAATGTAAATACACATCCCCGCTAATAGCCTATTGCCTGATGCGTTTTTTTGTGATAAAAAAATGCTATTCCAAAATCACAGATACAACTTAAAGTTTATTTCTATGTTTAGATGTCTTCGAAGGTATATGTGGAAAATATCTCAAAAATAAATATCGTGTGTTAAAAGTAAGTGGCATCACAATAAAATAAATCATTTGAAATAGAAAACTATTGATAAAAAACAATGTAATTATAAAAAATGCGACTTTATTGGTTGATAAATGAATGGATGTAATAAAAAATACAAAATACCAGCACCAACAGAAATAACATTATTTTGTATTTTTCACCAAATAATAAAGTCATTTAAAAAAAATGTTGTTTCACATTCTTGATTTTTTTATTAATAATGAAATTAGTTGAATGTTCACTAATTTATATTCAGTGATTTCATAAATATTGTTTCCTAGTGTTTTTTTAAAATGTCCAATTTAAATATTGCTCGAAATGATCCTGCCAGATAAAATTTTCAATTAAAAAAAAGTTTTTCCCCTTTGAGAGGAAAAACGGATTTGACAAAAAATAATTGGGACAATTTCTCAGCAGTCTTTTTTGCAATGGAAAAAAAAATCAATTAAATCGATGCACGTTTACGCGCGTACATACATAAGAAAATCAAAGTTGCAGATGAATGGTATACCTTCGTTTTCAGAAGGCGCCGAAAATATTATCGTTAGATAAAGCATATAAAAACACGGAATAATATCCATTCTGTTGGTACTGGTAAATTTGACTTCAAACGTACCAGTACCAATAGAATAAGTATTATCATGCAAATGAAATTTTTGAGTTGCATTCACCAAAATCGTTGACCGTTTACGCAGTCAGTGATCTATACATAACGGGTGGTCCTTTTAAAGTGGTACATGGTAATATCTAGAAAAACGTTGATTTAAAAGAAATGAAATTGGGAGTGATGCAACGGGCCGTTGGAGGGCACCATTTGGAAGCATTAGTGATTTTGTAACTCTCACCTTTTTTTAGGGGTAGGTAACTTTTAAAAATTAAATGGAAAGGTGTAGTTTTCTTTTCAGATTAGTAATAAACAGAAAAAACTACGCTTAAATCAGAACATAATTTAATGTCACTGTTAATGTTAATATATTAATAATATATTAATGAAAAGTTATGTAATAGTATAACAGTAAGCAGTGGTATACTAGCCGTTGTCATGGTAATGCACAGCTGACATATTTTGACATCTGTAAAAATTTTCGTTAATTGTCTTCATATTTCGAGAGTTACTATATAGTGTTTCTTTTGATAATTAGAGTTCATTTTAATTTGTTTTTAACATATTGACATTGACGTTAAATTATGTTTTAATTTAAACGTAGTTTTTTTCTGGAGAATAAGAATCTAAAAAGAAAACTACACCTTTCCATTTAATTTTTAAAAGTTAAAAAATCACTGATCCCTCTAAATGGTTCCCCCTA
This sequence comes from Crioceris asparagi, assembly GCA_958507055.1. Lineage (NCBI taxonomy): Eukaryota > Metazoa > Arthropoda > Insecta > Coleoptera > Chrysomelidae > Crioceris > Crioceris asparagi. Next base: position 51,906,221 of record OY293827.1, read on the forward strand.
CCGCCCCTTCGGATCACTCCAAATTCCTTTTTTTTTAAATCAGCAGTTTTTTAGATATTACCTTGTAACACTTTAAAAGGACTACCCGGTATAATAAAATTGCAACAGGCCGATGTCTGTATATTCTAGATATTTAAGAAAAACTAATATCTTTATTAGAGGAATAGAGACCAAAACAATATTTTTTAGAATTTTGGTGTTTTTATGTTTGTACGCGCATAACGCAAAAACTACTGCATGGAGCTGAATGCAGTTTTCACCTATACATTACTAGAGGTCTAACTTAAAATATCAATTTTACCGCGTCTATAAAGTCTTTCTGTATGTTTGTACGCGCATCATGCAAAAACTACCACATGGAATAGAATGCAGTTTTCAACGCGCACGCAGTCGCGGCCAAAACCTAATTTCAAAATAAAACGGCAACAATCTTGCACGATTATAATGATAATTTCATCTATAAACTCACTTTTCTATGCAATTAAATTATTGATTTTATTATTATTTTTTAAGCGACAAGAATATTGTGTATGAGGAGGTATCATCAGAATTGAGAAGGCAGAAAACTATTTCCAACATTGCATACACAATAGCTCAGCAATGGTTTGAAAATATCATAAGCATCGAATGGTGGTCAGATGCTTACATAATCCTTGGTTTAAATAAATATTACGAATATTACATATCTCATCATGTGAGTTTTTTCTATTTTAACGCTGAATGTATTAACTATTATAAATGCTTATGTGAGTTTGTGAAATTTTGCATGTACGTTGTTGGGGGTACAGAAAGAGCATAGGTTACCATACACCCAGAAATCACAATCATGAAGGTGTAAAATGGGGGTAATTTTTTCAAAGAGAAGTACTATTAAATAGATTTCTCGACTTCGATATGTGATTATAGCCATTTATCTACTGTAAAGACCGAAGTCATTTAGTACATATTTTTGACCGTCTTCAAAAAAAGGAGAAGGTATACAATTCGGTTGTAAGATTGCTTTTTTTATGGCTGTTCGCGCGTTTTGCATAGTAAACGTACTCCGTCCCATATTGAGAAAAATCAAATCCAAAATCTCCTTCCCTCCAAAAACCGCCCCCAAACGGGATGGAGGGGTCAATTTTTCTCGAAAATTGAAAATCCGAGACGACAAAATTAATGAAAATTCCATATCCGGAAATGTTTAAATTGAACATTTTTTGAAACGAGTCACGGTTTCCGAGTTTCGCAATGGTAAAGTCTGAAATATGTGATATGAGCATTTCCGCTATGTACAAGCTAAATTTCCATGACTAATGTTACACTCAAAAATGTGAAATAAAACTACTGAAACTGAACTAAAAAATACAAAATAATATTAATTCTATTGGTGCTGGTAATTTTGAAGTTGTGCCGTTGTAGTTTGTTGTTGTGGGCACCAACTATGAAGCAATGTAGCGCCACCTAGCTAAAAACATTCTCAATACTAGACAGTGTAATCTTTAAAATCCGTACATCCAGTACCCCGGACTCTTATTTTTAAAAGTCATAATCGGGACACATCTCTTTAATCCGGACGCTCGCCATGCGCGCGAATTTTTTTTTTATCGCTTAAGCCTGTCTGAGTTCCTTTGGCAGTCATATATGATTTACATTCGCGTCAAGTGCAGTGGTACCGATAAAAAAAATGTAGAAAAGAAAACATACAATGTTAAAATTGCAACAAAAGCGTGAAATATTTAGAATGGTGGATTCCCGGGAAAGAGAAAGATCAGTTGCCAGTAATTTAGTATTGCATAATCTACCGTCTCGGATATACGTATATAAGAATAACGCCAACATAATGGATTATGAAGCTGAGGATTGGTATTTAGACAAAAGGAAAACCCTAAAGGTTTAGTGCATATCCAGCAATGGAAAATGCCTTGTATACTTGGTTTGTTCAAAAATTCAAAAATTAGTAACGAAAGAATAACCTTCATGCCGTAGGCTAATCTATCTTGGTCCAATAAGTTAAGATTGATGGTTCTTGGAAAGTCAAAAAAACCACACGGGCTTTCGCAAATTCATTTATTTCTGTATCGTACAAAGGGCAAACTGGATAACAAACTATTCATTTCGTGATCGGTTTCATATGGAATTCACCAGCAGTACGAAAAAAAGGAGATAAATTTTCCACAGAAAGCTCTGTTATTATTTGACAACGCCCCAGCTCACCCCGTGGATCTTCGAAGTGACGACAAACAAATTTGTGTTATAGACTGACCATCAAACTGTACACCCTCAATACAGCCCATGGATCAGTATGTCATCTAAACATTACAACTGTTTTACAGAAAAGACCTGTTTTAAAAAAATGTGGCCTCTTAGACTGAGATTCCAACAACCTTAAAGAGCATTAATCTTATAAACCTAATGTTTTTGTTACAAGAAGCATGGTACGAAATGTATTAGGCCGCTATAAAAAATGTCATGGATGGATGATACCTATATGTAGAAGCATGGATCCCAGGAGTGGGTCTGAGACTGATATGTTGCTGAAGCAAATGAAGAGATAAATGATGTAAATAGTGATTCTTCTTTTAGCGACGACAATGTTGAAATTGTTGCAAAAGTAAGGTATGCCGTAAATAACTTTAACAATATAATAGACTATCGAAATGAGTTATATTTTGAATTTAAAAATGTTGCTGTAGAAATAGATATTCATTCAAAAAAAACGAAAAGGTATTAATGTTTTTTAAGATAGTTCCAAATTCAGTCACATTCGTTTGTTCAGGGTTAATTTTTTTAAATTATGTATATGTAGTAGGATAATATGTATGTCCAAAACGTTTTAAGTTTTTTTTGTAAAGTTTTTGATATATTTTTTATTGTTATTTATTATAGAGAATTTGTTTTGTGATACAAAAATAGATGTTTCACGGATTAATTTGGGTTTTACTTATATTAAATTATTATTCAGTAATCCGGACAACCCCCTTACCATCAATTGTCCGGATTATAGAGGTTATACTGTATACCGATTTTCAAAGCGATCGCCATATAGCCGCGAGTTAAAAAAATGGATAGTGATAAAATATTTTCAATGTACCTATACCTTAGAATATAATTTTTTGAGTGTTCGGATAAAGCATAGCATATAAACCTTATCCAGGATACATTACATGAAGTGCCTTAGGGTTATATTGGCCATGCTGAAATATTGCCCGTTTTCAAATTACGTGGCTATTCCATATATTTTTACCGGCCAACAAAGCCGGTTGTGGTATCCCCCCTCAGCAAACCAATCCAAATTGCGTCATGACATATGCATTACAAACCAGTACAGTCCACCGCTAACGGCCAAAGTATTAAACGTTTTCCGTATTTATAAAATAATGGTTATTTTAAATAGGGTTTAACTCCGTGTGAAATTATTTAATTATATTATTATTTAATAATAAAATTATTAAGGTAAGAAATATAGCTTAACATGTTCACCAACGTTAGCCCTTTATCTTAACAAGGTCTATTTGTGATAGCAAGTTTTTCGAAAGAATAACAAAACCTCAAAATGTAGAGTAAATATGGTTGGAAATATCGCCCAGTAAAAATCATGTGGGCGATATTTCAGTCACTTTACATAAAATTCTCAAAAGCGCATTAGGTAAATTTCTTATAGAAATGTACCTATTGCGATCGTTCACACTTTTCAATTTCGAAAAAATTTCTACGGCATGTTGTTATATGTCTATAAGTTAGTCCAAAAAAAACATTTGGTTCAAAAGTTTATATATATATGTATATATATATATATATATATATATATATATATATATATATATATATATATATATATATATATATATTTTTTTTTTTTTTTTTCTATCAAACCCAGGCCACTAGATATTTATATCCAATCTGAGCCAAATATACAACTTTCTGGATTTGAGTTGACAAACCTGACTCGTGCCTGGTTGCCAAACTTCATATTGCTCATAATTTGGCAAAGTTTGCGTATATGTACGTATCATTTTATATGGATTTAATATTGGAGTACTAAAAACAGCAATTATATTTAGTTTGCATTTGTGGGTTTGTATGTGCCGTTTGGGCTCTTATACTATTCAAGATATCCCAACCAAATTTTACACACGTGTTTATCATACCTCATTGAAATTACTGTCAAATTTTCAGTGATCGTGGGACTCTTTGTGGTGGATTCCGTACCTGAAAGTCTATTGTATATAACTCAGGCTAGATTTTGATGGTCTTTTTAACATGTATGTATGTCAAATGATATTGGAATATAAACTGGTAGCGGCTGTAAGTGGGACTGGGCCTCTTATTCTGTTCTCTCTTGGTGTCTGTGAATGGATCTGGGTTGGGTGTTCGGATTTGTTCTACATGCGAGTCGGATTCTGAGGTAGAAGGGTAGAACTCAAGGCTGTTATGACTTTATGATTTCGTACCACAATCTAACAAATTATATGCCCGAGATGCCGGGTAAAACAGCTGGTAATAATAATAAAACAGAAACGGAAAACGTATTCACAGGGGATTAGGTAGGTGCAACGAGTTTTCCTGTATAAACAACTGATTATAGGGAAGTCATTCTATTGTGAAATAAGCCGAAGCCTTAGGACTTATAACACTTTTTGTGGTCACAAAAATATTGCAATAATTTTTCCCAGTACAAGCCTCCGTGGTTGTTTCATAGATTTTAAATTTGTTTTTTTCTGGGAACATACTCATTATTATCATCTATAGTTATGCCATCATTGATGGTCTGTACCGCCTCATCCGGTAATCGTTCATCTAGAATATAATCTATTTGAATGTTTTCGGAAATGGGAGTTAAATCAATGTTTGTATTATTTAAGTCTAAGTCACTCTCTGAAAACTGAAGTAACTGAGTTACAGTTGCAAAATGTTTGCGTAATCAGTAGCGCTTATGGATTTTGGATTTTCATTACCACTCTTACTAGCATGTTTATACAAAACTTTGGCACCGTCTATAAAATTATTGCCTGTTGTATGAAATATATAGTCATTATTATTATTATTCACAGAATTGCCCCTTATATAAAGAGTGATTTCTTTAACGTACCCATTAGAAGATTTTCACTTATAAATCGTGACAAAAATATGAAAATTGTACTAAATTTGTTTTTTCAAATGGAAACTCCTGTTTTTTATTAGATATTTCAATTCCACGCATTTATTTTTGTATGAAAAGCCCTAGTTGTTATAAGTTATCTGTCATAGTTTTTGACGTAAGTCAATTTTACAGCAAAAAGTTCTCATGACAGATGTCTATTCAGAAATTCATAACTCTCTTATTGTCAACCGGAAAAGCAAAAAGTTGTTTTTGATCGGTAGCCCAATGTTGGGATCTCCTTCAGTAGGCCCATCATTTTGAAAGTTGTCTTGTTAACCGCTTCAAAAAAAAAAATTAAATACGTCAATGACAAAAAATAAAAAAAACAAAACTTTTCTTGATAACACATACCTATTTTTCAATCGTCATTAGGTGGAAAATTTAATTTTAGGGGAATAACACTTTTTTTTTTCAAATCATAAATACGATATTTGACAATTTTCTATGCGAATGTCTTTTTTACGAATTTCAAAAACATAAAACAATAGCTGTTACTGATAGCACGTTTAAGCTGTCAAAATGATAGTTTTGAAAATTGAAGTACAGAACTTCGGTTACAAAAATTCAAATGAATCAGTGTTTGTTTCAAGATAGGAGGTAGGGAAATAGAGGTCTGCGACATTCGCTGCCACGTTCGCCGGATTTCGCTGATACGTTCGCCGGATTTGACACCACTTGATTTATACTTGTGGAGGAAGAGAAGTATAAAACAGAACCTAGATCTCTATAGGATTTAATAGAGAAGATGAAATAAGAAGAGCCACAAATTATGCCGTCCAGGAACGTTTTGTTGAATGCTGAAACCAAAACGGTGGACACACAGAGCAAGTTTTGTTTTTGTAATTTGTTTTTCGAGTTCTTACGTTTTATGAATAAATGATTTGTAGGTAAGGTAATAAACGTGTCCTTAATGCTAAACTCGATGCTAAATATCAAAACATTCACTTAATTCTTTTGTTCAACTTGGGTTATTATTTGATTCCTATTGTTGAGTGGATTTTTGTTCCAGTGAGAATAAACCTTGACTTAAGAATGAAAATCTATTCCTATTCATTGGAGGTAGATACCTATCTCAAAATATTTGGCAATAAATTCACGATAGATTCTTTCCATTGTTCTATTACAACTTCCGTACATAGTAAACAGATCAAAAATGACACCTTTTGAATACTGATTCATTTGGGTTTTTGTAACAGACGTTTTACTTCAACATTCAAAACCATGAATTTGACAGCTAAAACGTGGTATCAGTAACAGCGATTATTTTACGTCCAAGGTCATTCATAGCAAAGGCATTCTCCATAGAATTTTTTTAAAATCTCGAATATCTTTTTAGTACCTGAAAAAAGAGCGTGTAATAAACATTCCCCTAAAATTAAGTTTTCTACTTAATGACGAAATGTTTAAATTGGACATTTTTAAAAATAATCATACGTTTCCGCGCTACAGTCTGAAATATGTAATTCAGCTAAGTGGAAGGTTAAAATTTTTCCGAAAATCGAAAATTCGAGATTTAAAAATTAGAAAGGGGACCATATACGTATGTGAAGTTAGCATCTCAAATCTCACCATCTCACACTCTGAGTGGAGTTCTTATAGCATCCGATATAGTTCTATAGTTCCTAATACTTTTTAACAATAGTTCTATTAGTTTTAGTACCAAAAATATTTTTTTTGTAAATGTAAAATTGGGATGCTAACTTCCGTCCGTCGATAGCATCCCAATTTTTGTTTTTAGTGATTTAAAAATAATAAAATGGAAATCGGTACCCCATGAATAGTTCTAGAGTTCCTGCTAGTTTATATTGTCAAATTTTTTGAATGAAAGATTTCACCATGCCAACATGATTGTTGCACATGAGAACACTACGAAAATCGAGTTCTAGCACTATGACGAGTTCTCGTCGATGTAGCGATTATAAATGATGAAGAAAGTTCCTGTCTCTAACATTTTCAGAAAAATTTAAAATTACTGTTGTTGCTAAGAACATTTTTTTACTGTCGTTCTATGACGAGTTCTCGTCGATATGGCGATTCTAAGTGATGGAGAAAGTAAGCTTTCAAGTATTTGTTAAAAGTTCTTGTCTCTAACATTTTTAGAAAAAATTCAAATCACTATTGTTGTTAAAAAAGTTTTCCACTATGAGATGCTGTCGTTCTATGACGAGTTCTCGTCGATGTAGCGACTCTTATTGATGGAGAAAGCATCCATTCAATTACTCGTGAAGAGTTCTAGTCTCTAATATTTTTATAAAAAATCAAACCAATATTGTTTTATTAAAAAAAACAACTATGAGATGCTGTCGTTCTTTGCATTTCTAATTAATTTCAAAATACGAATTGAACGGGGACACACTTAAAACTCACCCTGTATATGACCATGTTCAATTTAATTATATTGCACGGAAAATGTTGATAAAAAATATTCAATAGATCTATCTTTATTTCGATCCATTGGATCCGTTGATTTTGATGCACTGTTTTTGATAAAAAAGTATAATAAAAAAACTGGTATTAAATATCATTAATTTCTCTTGAGTACGTCAAGATGAACAAGAATGGTGACATTCAATTTTAACGTTGAAGGAACGGTTTAGCCAGAATATGAGAAAATATTTAGAAAATTTGACAATTCATAGTATTTAAGTTAGAGAGTAAATTATATAATAGCAAATAACATTTTATAGAATTATTTAGTATCCATAAAAAAAAATAAGTATAAAGATCGATTTCGATTCAATCAAACGATTCAAAAAAATATATTTCTTATTATTAGATGTTATCAAATTTGTTCCAGTTGCTCTTATATAGGTATATCGAATGCAATTTTCCTGTATCTGTGTATCTGTTAGTTGAATTTCAATTGCGTTTAAAAAAAGTTTAGTGTGCTGTTAAAAATGACAGCACTGTCTTCACTTTTCAAGGAGAGATATACCGGCATGTTTTTGGTACACCTATCTCACCAACTATTTCAGCTTTTGTCATGGATAATTGTTTGCCAAAACTACCTTTCAAAATTCCATTTTTGAAAAAGTATGATGATATAATTTGCTCTATTCCTGTAGAATCGAAAAATATTGTCCTACAAGTTTTCAACTGTTATAATGCCAATCTAAATTTTACCATAGACAAGGAACATAATAACTCTCTGCCCTTCACACCAGATGTATCCGCACTGAAAATCAAACAGTAATATTAGATTGGTATCAGAAACCAATCAATTATTATTTATATCATGATGAAAGAGTCAAAATCAATTCGGTTTTGGGGTTAAAAAATATGATTAAAAACATATGTTACCCTACTTTAATAAACAAAAACATTGACAAACTATATCAAATATTACTTGATAATTCATATCCCACCAAACTTCTCCGTAAACTTTTATACAGCTGGGCATCTTTTGACCAAAGCCAAATTTCAATCCAAGGAAGGCCATCTCAACAGGTCGGTCCATTACGATATTTCTCAATCCCTTGGATAAGAGAGCTCACTCCCAAGTTGATCGGAATTATAAGGGATGTACTGACTAACAGTAAAGTTGCTAAGAGGAATGTGAACTTATTAGGCCGTCAGTTCTCTAATATTAAAGACAAAACACCTACCGGGAAAACCCGTAACGTTGTCTACAAAATTCCTTGTAACAACTGTGACCTAGTTTATGTTGGTGAACCAAAGAGACAACTTAATAACAGAATTATCTCACACAGAAGCGATTGCAAGCTAAGTAAACTGAATTGTGCTTTGGCCCAACACACATGATACAATTCCCCCCCTAATTTCCAGGAACCTTCTATTTTAGTGAATGAATCGAATCATACCAAAAGATTGATTCATGCGATGATCGAAATTAGTAAGGAACCCAAAGCCATGAATAAATGTTTCAATGTTCGTGGCTTGAGTTCTATTTAGTCCTATTTGATCTCTAAATATTGTAGCAATCATCAGAAACAAACAATCATTTATAGAGTATTGTAAAATGCCTATGTTCGGTCTTTATTCTAGTTATTTTTGGCCTTACTTTCTTAAATGTGTATGACAGAACAATCACTTGTCTTATTGTCTTGCATTTTGCCGGGATAAATTCGAAAATTTCAATTATTATTACCCCTACTTTCAAATGAGAGAGAAAGATGTTTTTTTTATAATGTTTTTAGAGCAACCATTTCAGTGAATTTTGTAAATAGAGCAATAAAAGAGAGGAAGAAAAAATCTATATGGCGTGCTCAGGATCATATAATTTTAAGAAATTTTAATTTTGTCAAATGTCTTAAATGTTAATTGTTTTTCTTCCATATGGGCGAAGGAAGTCCTTACTTTGTCCTTGCTCGTTTTTATTTTGTAAGCTCGCTTGCAAAAGTAAGTTTGTAATATTTTGTATGTTGATTTGTTTCTTTTTCTTTGTGATATCAAATTCCATCCTTATTTTATATTTTTTAGCCCTGAAGAGGTAATTAAATTTTTCGAAAGCTTGGTTAGCGAGAAGAGTATACTTTTTTTAAGTCCCAATTCTTCGGCAGTTTACCCAATCATATAGTATATATATATATATGTATATATATATATATATATATATATATATATATATATATATAATATATAATATATATATATATATATAAAAGGGCATTCAATGAAAGATCTTCATGTAAAATCGTATATTTCGGCTTAGTTTAAATTTAAGCCTTCATCAGCCTAAAAAAATTACAAAACCACAATGTATATGATATTTCCAACAGTTTTCGATCACAATCGAATTAAGATTATAAGCTTATGAAGATGCCCAATGAAATTTGGGCGAAACGTCAAGCAATTTGTCCAAAAAGGAACGAACAACGGATGTATTCCCGAATAAAACCACCAACATATTTTTCCATCCATGAATCACTTCGCTATAATACATATATATATATATATATATATATATATATATATATATATATATATATATATATATATATAAGAATATGAATAATAATTTACTGCCTAGAACTAGAACTATATCTATATCTATACTGAAGATTGATACAAGTATGAGTTCCAAATTAGGATTGATTATCAAATATGGCTCTTCGCTCTGCGAAATACTGATGAGAGGCAACAACCTCGAAATCATGATGTATGTCTGGGAGACTGATGCTACGTTTGGTAATCAATCTGATTGAGCAGTATAGTGGAAAAAACACATACAGACGCAATATGTAGACGACAAACCTCGTTCTTATTACGGCACCCTACGAATTGTAACATCATATATTTTCGTGTCCATTTTAAGTTTAAAGGTTTTTAATTTAATTTTAATCTATTTGTGTAGTTAGTTATGTAAGTGTAATTATGTGCGATACTCTTTTCCGTGTTAGTCGGTGCTTGTTAAACATTATTATCCTCAACTGCACTCCTTGAAAAAGGTAATAAATTTTATCGAAAGCTTGAGTAGCAAAAAGAGTCGACTTATTTAAGCCCCAAATCAACTCGGCAGAACTTCCAAATTCTCTTTGAATTACTGTATTATATATATCTCCTAAATATCTCTATCGAGTTCGTTATTGGGCAATATCGGGTAAGTAGTTTTAAAATGGCGACCGTTGAAACATTTAAAAAAATATCAAAAAAGAGCCGTAGGGTAAATAAATAATAGACAACTGACAGTTAAAAACATTGCTGATGATCCACTTACTGTTGCGGAATTATTTAACGATTTCTTCATAAAACCTCCTCACGACATGACACCCCCGGTTAATGGTATTGATAATGAAAATGAATTTCATATCAATTACTTTAATCCTAAATCTATATATTTCAATCCGTACACTGAACAAGAATTACTATATACTCTTACAAATAAAATGAAAAAAAAAGATCACCGGGTTCTGATTATATTCCGAATTTTATTATTCAAAAGGTGTTACATCTATTATCAAATCTATAACTTATTTAATCAACCTTTCTCTCAAATGTGGTCTTTTCCTACATTCTTAAAACATGGTAAAGTAATCCCTGTCTATAAAAAGGGTGATAGTTCGTTATTGAACAATTATAGGCCGGCTACGATCCCCTGCAGTTTTCAAAAACTTTTTGAGTATGGTTATCTTGACCGTTTTCTAAATTTTATTGAACGCTTCAACATCTTGCCTACCAGTCAGCATGGATTTCGGTCGGATAAATCAACTTCAACAGCGTTAATAGAGTTTTATAATGAACTTGTATGTCACGTAAACAGCGGCGAAGCACCTATTGCAATCCTGTGCGATCTTAGTAAGGCATTTGATTGTGTGGACCACCAAAAACTTTTTAGTAAGTTATATAAGATAGGGATTAGAGGAAATGGACTTAGTTGGATTAAATTTTTTTTAACTTTTCGTTCTCAGTTTGTCTCCGTGAAACATAATGACACTGAAGGTATTAAAATACGTAATTCTAAGCAATCCTTTTCAACCATGGACGTTCCTCAGGTCCAATTCTATTTATTTTATATGTGAGTGATATTAGCATATGCATTCCTGAGGACAAATATATAGCATATGCAGATGACTTTTCCATTGTAACATAATCAAAAAGCTCACTTACGTTAGAATCGAAATGTCGTGAACTCATAAATATAATATGCAATTATTTCCAAGGTAATTACTTACACTTTAATCAAAATAAAACTGAAATTATTAGGTTCCACACTAGATAGAATTGCCTTTGATGGTGTTATGAAGTCTAGTTCTTCTGACATAAAGCTGCTTGGTCTTCATTTTGATGTTTAAGCTGGAAAATTCACTGTAACAAATTAGTTAACTCCCTAAATTATTTTTGTTATATGTTTAGAAATCTAAAAGCTACACTAAATGAGAAGCAGTTAATCTGCTTTTACTATGGTCAAGTAGATTCCAAATTGAGGTACGGAATTTCTCTGTGGGGCGCATCTGCACACATCTCGAAAGTCTTTACAGCTGAAAAAAGAATTATTATTTATTTTCTTTGTATATATGAATTGTGTCTATATGTTTTCAAAAATCTTAATGTTTTTAAAAAGAATAGTGATGTACACAACAAAAACACAAGAAAAAAAGAGTGTTTGAACATACTCTTTGCTAAGAATAATGTATCCTTGAAATCTCCCAAGATTATGGGACCAAAATTATTTAATACTCTTCCCATCAAGATTAAAAGAAGTGTTTCAAGGCACGTCTTTAAAAAAACCTGAAGGAGTTTTTGTTAGCTCACTGTTTTTATAGTATTGAGGATTATTTAAGTGTAAATTATTAGTTATTTTTCTGTTAATAAAACGTTGTATGTTATTTTTAGGTATATATATTTGTAATTTGATAGATGATAGCTTACATTGTATTCTATGTGTTTCTTTGATTTTCTTTTGTATTTGATACGTTCTATCCCGAGAGGGCGAGCCAGAACTAATAAACTATTATTATTATATTATTATTATTATTATTATTATTATTATCATCATCAACTATTATTATTATTATTATTATTATTATTATTATTATTATTATTATTATCATCAACTATTATTATTATTATATTATTATTATTATTATTATTATTATTATTATCATCAAAAATAATTTTGGGTTATAGATATTGTCAGTACCTAAAACTTTTGTTCGAAGCAATTTTCGATAAAATGCACAGAAAAAAAATAATAATGAAAAAATAAGAAATATTGATAAAATATGAACACTCAATATAAATTTGATGTAATTGTACATTTTCTGCAGATCTTAATATAGACCCTGATTAAAAAAATATATAGTACATTTATTGATAAGAAAGAGGCGAAAAAAAAAATTCTGCCTTGAAGTGGAACGCGAACCCTGTCTGCTTTATATTCAACAGCTAAAACAAAAACCTCTAACCGCAAGGCTATGATACATATGGCAATTTATATGTAATGACATGCAGGTATACCAATGAAAAGGTTGTTCAAATTTTAATTCAATGAAGAAATTTACCTTTCCGCTAGCTACAGGCCATCGGGATTTTTTTTGTTGTTTCTAGCAAGATGGGGAAGAAATGCAGAGGTATTCGAGGCAACTGAACACAAGAGATGATGGAGGAAGGTCTTCGCTTGCTGAGAGAAGGGCGTAGTCAAAGATACGTGGAGAAAGAATGCGGAATTCCAAGATCGACTTTGAGGGATCACATCAAAACTGGAAAAGTTGAAAGGCTTCTGGGTAGATAATCAGTCCTATCATTGCAACAAGAGCGAGAGCTATCCAATCGCATAATAAAGCTTTCTAATGGGGGGGTGCCACTTACACCGAAGTCGGTAAGAAGAAGTGTTTTCAGCTATTGCAAAAAAATAAAATCCCCACCAAATTTAATGATGAAACTGGAATGGCATGTTACACCTGGTACAAATCATTCATGCGAAGACATCCCGAAATGTCAAAAAGAAAGGCCCAATCAATGAATTGGGCACGGGTGCAGAAGCTGGATCCATTTATTGTAAAAGACTATTTTACAAAGCTTTCCAGCATCATGAATCAATTTGATTTGAAGAATTCGCCACATAAAATTTTCAATTTAGACGAAATGGGAGTTCGCTTAAACCTCCACCATTCACAATCAGTACTAGCGGCAACGGGAAAAAAACGTGTTCACATGATTTCGAATGAACATGCAGAAAATGTCAAGGTTATCGCATGGGTAAACGCGTCAGGACAAACAATACCTCCAATGATCATTTTCAAAGGCATACGAAAACAAGACACATTAGGAGACAATTTGCCACCAGGTAGTGTTATAGATATTTCTCAAATGGATCCATCATTTTGGAAAGTTCAAACCATCTGGACTTGTTTTGAATGGTGCTTCTTGCCATATGGATATGGCTGTAGTTGATTTGGCAGAAACCTATGATACGTCTATTTTATGCTTACCTTCGAATACCACATATGAGCTTCAGCCACTGGACAAAGGAGTATTTAGATCTTTTGAGCATTATTGGGATAGCGAACTACTAAAATATTGGGATCAAAATCCTTCAGCCATTTTGGGCTAGTTTTCCAGCCTGTCTGGAAACAAGCCTTATCCATGGACATTATTCAGAGCGGTTTCAGGTCCACTGGCATATACCCATTCGACCCAACCATCATTCCGGAGTGTGCATATTTACCATCTTTACTTACAAATCGAAAGATTGTGTGATCTGATGATGACGACATTCCATTAATAAATTTCAAAAGTAAAACGGAGGAGGTTTCGGAGACAGTTTTGAAACCAAGTGGGACGATCCAGTTCCGTATCAGGATGACTCCCAACCAGTTCCACGGATTAGTTCCTCAAAGGATAACGGACCTTTTGAACAACAAAAGGATACCCAAAGTGAATGTTCCAGTAATAAAATAAAAATTTTAAGCATGACAGTTTTCAAGCCTAAGGAACCTGTTGAAGAAAAAGATTTTGATGATCTTTTGGCCTTTTCTATGTTGATTCCAACACCTGATTTTAAGTCAGAAAAGCAAGGTAAGCCAAGAAAAAAGGCCATCAACTACAAGGCGCAGATACTTAAAAGAGACGTATTTGCGTCTTCCAACCAGAAACCTGAAAGCTGTAATAGATATTTCTCAAATGGATCCATCATTTTGGAAAGTTCAAACCATCTGGACTTGTTTTGAATGGTGCTTCTTGCCATATGGATATGGCTGTAGTTGATTTGGCAGAAACCTATGATACGTCTATTTTATGCTTACCTTCGAACACCACACATGAGCTTCAGCCACTGGACAAAGCAGTATTTAGATCTTTTGAGCATTATTGGGATAGCGAACTACTAAAATATTGGGATCAAAATCCTTCAGCCATTTTGGGCTAGTTTTCCAGCCTGTCTGGAAACAAGCCTTATCCATGGACATTATTCAGAGCGGTTTCAGGTCCACTGGCATATACCCATTCGACCCAACCATCATTCCGGAGTGTGCATATTTACCATCTTTACTTACAAATCGAAAGATTGAGTGATCTGATGATGACGACATTCCATTAATAAATTTCAAAAGTAAAACGGAGGAGGTTTCGGCGACAGTTTTGAAACCAAGTGGGACGATCCAGTTCCGTATCAGGATGACTCCCAATCAGTTCCACGGATTAGTTCCTCAAAGGATAACGGACCTTTTGAACAATAAAAGGATACCCAAAGTGAATGTTCCAGTAATAAAATAAAATTTTTAAGTATGACAGTTTTCAAGCCTAAGGAACCTGTTGAAGAAAAAGATTTTGATGATCTTTTGGCCTTTTCTAAGTTGATTCCAACACCTGATTTTAAGTTAGAAAAGCAAAGTAAGCCAAGAAAAAAGGCCATCAACTACAAGGCGCAGATACTTAAAAGAGACGTATTTGCTTCTTCCAACCAGAAACCTGAAAGCTGTAAACGGCGATAAATCGGAATGAAAAAAGAAGAGAACTGGTTTTGTTCGGTGTTTTATGAAGATTATGAAAGTGACATGAGGCAATGCATAAAATGCAACACTTGGGTGCACGAGGATTGTGTTGGACTGACAATACATGATTTGGAAGATTTTGAGTGCCCCGAGTGCTCGCCATATTCCTATATTTTTAAAGAATTTAACTTCTTTTCATTAGGAATAGGTTTTTATGATTTAGAGTATTTCGAGTGTCCAGAGGGTGCGCTCTAGTGAATTGTATATTATGGGCGATATTTTAGACCACGTGGGCGATAATCCAGTGACGTGCTGAAATATCGCCCATTTCTCATATTTTTTAAAAGTTCAATTTTTGTCGTTAAAAATAGATTTTTTTATTTTTTGTTAAGCTGGTTATTGAGAAATATAGTGTTCTTTTGGGGATGACGCATTTTTTCCACCTTTTCTCTAAAAATCAATTTTCTAAGAAGCATAATTGCTTAGGTGGGCGGTATTACTCAATGGCACCTTATATGTCCCGATTTTCATCGTAATCGAATGAACAGTTTAGCGAGTGCCTAGAGGACAAACATTCTCACATTGATTTTTATTTATTTATGGTTTTATTATCATATTAAACTAGTACCAAACTAAGATTTGATTATGAATATGGCTCTTACTGTAAATAGCATTTGCTGATTTAAATATTTCTTCTACATTCAGGTTTACCCAGAATTCCAGTTCGAAAATCAAATTATTCTTGAAATTGTGCAACAGTCTATGGAACTTGAAGCATCTAGTGAAGCGCAGCCCTTACATATTAATTGTGACAATGATCTAGATATTATTTCAAGATTTGACGATGCTCCGACTCTCAAGGGTTTGTACATTGAACTTTATAAATGATGATTCTTGATGAGTTTTTTAAATTTAATGGACGATTTCATGATATTTAATCTCCTATTAATTTTAATCCCACACTAAAAATTCCATAAATTTTTTGATTGAAAAGATAAGGTCACTGTCGTTGTAAGAGTTGTAAGAGTAAGATTATTGTTAGTCTTATTACATTATCTTATGCTTATTATTATTTGCAGGAGCAAGTATTTTGAGAATGCTATCCAATTCTATGGGAAAAATAAATTTCAACAATGGCTTGCATCACCTTATCTCTGAAAGGTAAATAAATATATGTTTCTCCGCTTAGGTACTTTAAATTATTCCAAATATCTTCTTGGTACATAAATATTATTTGGATGAATTTCAATGATATATTTACACTGCATATTCACGTCGCTACAACAGTGAAGTTTAAATTATGATTGATTATCGAAAATGGATTGTACACCTGCTATATAATATTTTTTCTAGAGCGGTGTTTCCCAATCTTTTTTGTGCCATGCTATGTTCCCCCATGTAATATATATATATATATATATATATATATATATATATATATATATATATATATGATAATAAGATTTATAATATCTTTCAAAACGTACAAAATTTGCTTCAATTCTTCTGAATTTACCTTTGGTCACCGGAGGTAAATGTGTTTTGGCGCCGGAACGATTTGGCGCTGTGTTCAATTATTAAAAAAATATTTGTAACATCAATTGCATATAAATATATTTTTTCACTAAGAATCGAAAAATAAATTTGAACCTGGCTTGAATCTGGTTCTGGTAGAAGAAGATCTACTTTAGTATTATTTTTATGAGATTATGATATTTGTCTACACCGGGTGATCCAAAAACTAGCTCGAAAAATAGAATCTAAAAAACGTCTAAAGTTCATTTTTTCTAAATGAAACTCCTATTTTTTGTTACTTTATCGTATTAAGCAGTATAAATATGGGTGACTTTGTGCAGGTTTCTCTATAACAAAAGTTAGTAGTTTTCGAAATAGATGGCAATCTTTTTTTTATAAAAATAATAACAACTGTCAATAAAAGTCAAAGTTATTTAAATTTATTTATTATTTATGAATAATGTGAAAATGTTTATTTGAAGAACATGTAATACATTTGCGACGAGATTTTCCAAGAATTTGTACAAGGTAAGTAGCATTCGAACCCGGAATAATCTAAAACTTGTTTTGCAGAAATTGCCGGATAGTCCATACATCCCCAAATTGCGAAATGAAATATTTTGGAAAGCATCAATTACTTCAGAAGCTAGACAATTTCTCTCAAAAATTAACTTGAAAAATTTATGAAAATAGCAGATGTCCTAATAGAAAAATATAAACAATTATCAACTTCATTGTATTCTCTTACAATATAGTTAAATAACTTTTCTTGTTAAAGTCTAAAAAAACTTTATTTAATGAAAAGAGATTAACAATATTCAGATGTGGTTAATACGAGTGTCAACTTAAAGATAAATCATAATTCTACAGCTACCTATTTATATATGAATATAATGCATAGTCAGCACTACGCTTATGGTTACATCATATCCTTATTTTAAATACAGTGTTCAGCCATAATGACCACATTAACTCCTCCCTTCCTAAGATATTATTGAACTTTCTATAGTCAATAATAAGTCTCAATTTTTTTTCTCCAGGCGCGTCTTATTTCTTGGGGACTATCCAGACGGGAGAATTAGAGGGTTGAATTATATTGTCACCAAGCATCTTATCAATTTGTCTACTTATCTCATCCTTGTGTATATGGGGATATCGGTAACTTTTGAATGGACTGGTATTTCATCAGTAGTTTTAATTGTATGTTTAAACCGATTAGAGAAAGTTAATGCATCACCTGGTTTATGTAAAACTTTATTGCATTTTTGAAGAATTTTAAATAATTGAGTATTTTCTTCTGAATTTAAATTATCGTGCCTTATCAATGATTTTAAATCGTAATTTTCATTCTGTCTTTTCAATTTTATCTGAGTTAGTTCAATATGGAATATTTCGAATTGATCTTCCTCGAATGATAGCATAGTTACTAATTTTTCCTCAATATTATATAGGTAAAAGTAGAAGTTTTACCGGTTAGATTGGAAATTCCTATTGTATAAGAATTATCTTTTACTATAACAATCGTTGATTGTTTTTTGTTTTAATATGGGGTATTAACCAGGAAGTGTTGTTGGGTAATTTTGTATATATCTTAATATTTTGTAATGTACGAGGTAGAATTTCAAATATATATTGATCAAAATTTTCTCGAAAATAGAATGGAATGTGTATAAAATCATTTTTTAGTAAGTTGTTTTCTAAGTCTATATTCGAATTAAATTTCCTAAGGTCTTTTATTCCTAAAATACCATCAAAATAATCATGGAAGGGGTAGAGAATAAATTCAATGGGTTGAGAAATACCAAAACACAAAAATAGGGGTACATTAGCTTTACTTGTCACTTTCTTTGAACCTGCACATGTTTGTAATTTTGTTACATGTGGTTTAATTAGTTCAGGAAAATAATTTTCTACTATAGAGAATCTAAGTAAAGAAGCATGATAGCCTATATCAATTAATAACATTAAAATTTGGAATTTGTATACAAGGTAATTGGTTAATTTGAAAGCTGTTTAGTTGGAGGTATGGTTTGGGGTTTCCGAGGCTGTTAATCGAAAATTTTCAAATTGATCTTCGAGGTATTCAGAAGGTTCTTCATTGAACACTAGAAGAAGGTTCTTGCTGATCTATAGCATAATAATATGCTTCGGAATATTCAGCTTCTTGTTTAGGAATTTCGTTCTCCAAATGAGTTAAGGTAGATATATTTAGGGGCTCTAGATTGAAATCTATAGGGTTGATTGTTGAATTGGGGACTAAAGTGAGAAGTTTGATTGTTATATTGGGGTCTACACTGATTAGATTGATTATTAAATTGGGGTCTAAATTGACTTTCTGGCGTCTTGGTTGAATACTAACGCCTGACATTGGTTGCGGATATGTTTTTGGTTGTGGTGCCTTAAAGAAATTATGTTTTACAGGGGGATTAGGAAGAGTTTTAGGTTTAGTTCCAAAAACTTGATGAGCTGTTGGAAAATGATGCTTAAAGGGTTGTTGATTGACACGTTAAAATTTCATAATTCGAAATGTCAATAACAGAATTTGTGGATTTTGAACAATTGAAAGAGTTCTTAATTCATTTGAAATAATTGCAAGTATATTTTGTGTTACGGTCAATTCATTTTGAGTTATAAGTATAGTTCTAGTTTCAACATTGGCTATTTCTATACAGACTTTATTATTAATTTCAGTAACCAAGGCCTTAAGTTTTAAAATATAACTTGTCAAAAATATCAACTGTTTTTCCCGATTACATCTAGTTATGGGATCACTGAACTTTTGTTTAAGGGCCAATTTGGTCCCAAGTATCTAAATCGGGTCTAGTCAAAAGAAACTCTTTTGCTGAATTTATTAATTTTGATTTAATTAAATTAACATATTCCTGTTGTGATACGTCATTATTAAAATAACGAGCATAAAATGTGTCAATTTGTTTAATAAAAGTTTCTAAACGATCTGGAGTACCATCAAATGTTTTGAGTAAATTAAGGCGTTGGCCATTGTAAAATTGACTTCAAATTCGTTAATAGTTTCTAATTTTATTTGATCAAAACTTACGTTATGATTATTCATGTCAAAATTTTGAGAAGTTGAAGGATTATAAATTTTCCTAACTTTAGGATAAGTTATATCTAATACTCTATATCTATATTTTTTCCAAAAAAAATAAAATAAAACCTTATAAATATATAAAAAATAATAGAATGCAAATTCAAAATCAAAACAAAATAATTATAAAATGGGAAAATATATAAAAAAATTAATAATCTCCTTTTATTAAAAGGAATTACAACCATAAGAAAAATTTTAAACTCACTGGGAATTAATTGTTTTTCTGTGTTCTCTTTCCGTTATCGGATAGAGGCACGTTCCAGGAAGATTCACGTCCAGGGTGGCAGCTGGATGCTAGCGGGGCCAATACATCCGGTAGATTTACGGATATTAGTCAGACCAAAGTATCCGAAATCTTAAGGGTCGATGACTGACTTGTTGTGGACTTCTTCCAAAGGCAAGTCAGGATCCAAGTTGAACTCTTCTTAACACACACGAATCTTCTTTATTACACCTGTAGAAACAGACGGTACACACTTTTATTTCGATTTCGATGATTTTTGTCGATTTACACTTGTGGTGTCCAGACGAATAAACAAGTCAACAAGTCACGTTAATTTATCGAAAATTATACCGGGTGTATCGCACCAGTTAAATAACTTTTCTTAGTAAAGTCTAGAAAACTTTATTCAATGAAAAGAGATTAACAATATTTAGATGTGGTTAATACGAATACTTAAAGATAAATCATAATTCTACAGCTCCCTATTTATATATAAATATAATGCATAGTCAGCACTACGCTTATGGTTACATCATATACTTATTTTAATACAGGGTCCAGACATAATGACCATATAACTATATGATAAACAATATGAAATATTCTGAAAAGCATGGAATAGAGATCATCATTTCATATCTTCAAATTTTGAAGGTCCTTCCAGTGAATGTAGCTCCGAGCTCCGTTGTGATTGGACAGCAAAAACGTATTTGGCCATGTACTTTGACGATGAGTTTTTCCAAAAAGTGTGTAATTGCACAAATGCAAGATATGTTGAACTAAAAGGGGTATCGCTTAAATTTAGGTCAAACAGTTTTTTGGTATAGTTTGTTTAATGTCTTGCCTAAAATATCCGAGAATCAGAATATACTAGGCGAAGACAACAAGGGTTGCAGCTATCGCAGATATTATGACAAGAAATAGGTTTTTTTCCTTAAGAAGTACCTTGAAAGTTACACTTGATGGCAGTATCTCAGAGGCGGAACGAAAAAATGACAAATTTTGGAAAGTACGTCCTGTTTTGGAAAGAGTGAGGCAGGAATGTTTGCAGCTACCAAGAGAAAAAGTAGTCGCTATAGATGAACAGATGAAACCATTTACTGGAACTTGTCAAATGAAGCAGTTCATCCGGGGAAAGCCCAACCCAGAGGGCTTGAAAAATTTTGTTGCTGCTGCTCCCCCATGGACTTATAATCGATTTTGAATTGTATCAAGGCAAAAATTCTTTTCCTGATGATATAGTAAAACGCCTTGGTGTTGGACCTTCTGCTGTTGTTCGCCTTGTAAGGACACTATTTCCTGAAACTCATTTGAACTGTGATAGATATTTCACAACAATACCACTTCTCGAATATCTGCATCAACAGAACCTGTATTGTACTGGAACGATAAGACAGGATGGCAAAATAGTGGTTGTACAATGGTACGATCTAAAATCTGTGCTATTGGCATCTACTGGCACTGGAATGCAACCCACCGATGAGTGTAGAAGGTGGTCCAAGAAAGACTCCAAATACATTCAGGTTTCAAGACCTCATATTGTTACTAAATATAATGAATGTATGGGAGGGATTGATTTGATAAATCGGATGATCAGCTATTACAGAATTCAGGCCAGATCAAAAAAATGGACCGTTTGAGTAATCTTCCATTGTTTTGATTTGGCAATGGCAAATTCATGGATTTTCTATCGGAGGGATGCAAAGATATTTCATATTCCGCCGCGAAAAATAAAGCAATTTTTGAATTTTAAGATCGAGATTGCTATGTATCTTTTGGCAAATGCATCCAATGCTACACATGAATTCATGCGAGGTATAGGAACCAGAGGAAACCCTGAAGGTAATACTGTTAATTCACGACTGCACAAAAGCGACAACAACATTTTCCAGAGATTGCCACAAATTTGAAGAATTCGGTCAGCTAAGTTTTTCTGTAATACCTGTGACATTTTTGTGCATAACTGGAAACAGAAATTGTTTTATTGAGTTCCATAAATGATAACTTTTAGTTCATGTTTAAATTTTACATTTTGAATGTTACAATTTGAAGTTTTTGGTCTTAAAATATTTCCTAGTTATTTAGACTTCAAAAAATAAGTTTTTTTTTTGTATAGTATAAGACCTAGTGTCCATTTTGATGGACGTCATGTATCTCTAAAACTAAAAAAATAAATAAAAAACTTTACTTAGAAATAATGTTTGTTTATGCATATTCTATTATGTTTTTGAGTTTGACGGCTCTAATTTATAAAAAAACATGTCTGGGTCCCAGGAGGATATTAATAAAATAAGATACGCTGATTTCTCTCACAAATCAACCTTTAAGAATATTGTTAATATCGTTGATGTTATTTAATCCTTTGTACATAGCGATATAAAAATAGTAAATGACGCAATACAAGGAATTCAAGAGTATCAATCTGATTGAACATTTATAGTGGTATTATGCAATATTGTGACAATTTGAAATTGTAGTTTATTTTGGAGGTTGGCCATCTTATTTATGTTGTAGTCAGCTGAGCACTCTTAGGGTACGTACACAACGGAGCTGTAAGATTATAGCAGATAATGTCAGTGCTGGTGGGTGTACACAGCTGTCGCGCAATATGGACGATGTTACCACGAATATTCTAGTTCGTCCGCACCAAAGTGATATACTCTCAACAAATCCAGAAAATTAAACCTGATGTGAAAAGTTCACCCAATTAACTCAAAGAGAAGAAGTTTTATTACCTGTATAATGATGTAAGGTAAGACCCCGGTCGTTGTTATGTTGGAGAAAATCGAACGACAACTGCAGAAAAGTTGTAAAAATTGACTTTAAAGATGGCTGAAGATTTTTATTGAATTTGGAATCTCCCAAATTGTCTGGGAACTAGCGACGGCAAAACGTTCAAGCATGTATATACTATAATTAACATTTTTTTTCTTGGTATTACTTGCCGTTTTCGACGCAGACTCCAATTTTCTATAATTGATGTTGGAGGATATGGAAAGCAAAGTGATAGGGGAACATTTAGAAGTTCTGCAATGTTCATTTTGATGCAAACCAACCAACAAAATATTCCATCAGAGGGTTGTTTTCCACGCACTGACATTCAAAGGCCTTTTCATTGCCTAAGAAGTATTACCATCATTATAAAACGTAATACCTCAGCAATCAATTCGTTGATATCCATGTTTTATGCGTGTTGTCAGCTGGATACTCGCAGAAAGAATAGGCCTGAATATTCTAGTATCAAGCAGCATAGTGAGCAGCGCTGGTAACAACTAGAGTCTCAGCTCCGTTGTGCACGTACCCTTAGTGGTCCACCAGGCATCCTTTATTTCTTTTGATTCTCCGGGTCTGGTGGCATGCAATCTCAACTCTTTTGACTGCACTGACTACCTCCTTGATTGCAGTGTCCTTTGCGGAACCCATGCTGTCGGCTGGACAAGCCTCGAGTAGCCTGGATCGCGAGTTGCAACCTCGGTTTTAGAAGCCTTTCAACAACTTTACCCAGTGTATCAAGCATGGGAATTGGCCTATGAGAAGAAGGGGAAACTGGCTCACCTTTGCCTTTGCTAACTAATACTAGCCGCGCTATTTTCCAGCTTTTTGGGAACACCCCGTCGCTAGACAAGCATAGTACATCTTGTTTGACAACAGTATTGCTAACCAGTTTCAGAGCCTCTGCCGGAACACCATCTGGCCCAGAAGCCTTAGGTGTTTTTGCATAAAAACCGCGTCTACGAGCTCCTCCTCTGTAAAAGAGAGGACATTTGAGCTGGGCAAAACGACATATCCCTCCTTCCTTATTGGATGCTTTAGGAAGAGAGGGTCCACAATACTGCTTATGGTCTTAGCATCCATTGTCTTAGGATCGCTGTTAATTGCTGTAAGCCTTCGTTAGACCAGTTTATACCCTTTTCCCCAGGTATCACGGTCAAGTTTTTGGCACAGCTTATGCCAACAACGGTTCTTGCGCATACGGATGGCTTTATTCAATTGCTTCCTTGCAAATTTATGTTCTGCCAGTTTTGCAGATGCTTCCATGGGTCTACGAGTGTGCTGGGCCCGCCACCTAAGTATCAGGCACTTCTTTCGTAGGTGCGAAATCTCATCCGTCCACCAATATGCCTGGCGTCTGCCACAGCAAGGTCTCTTTCGTGGCATAGACCTGCCGCAAGCCATTTGGATGAGCTTCAAGATGGCTTTGACGTAAGCCTCAACTTCGATTTCCGAGTCTGGCAGCTCAGAGTTCACCAAGGGACTAGATTCCAGGTCCCTGCTTATCAAATCGGTGAACTTGTACTTGTTAACTTTATTGACATTCCAGCCATAACTTCTATCCAGTAGCTTGAATGTGATGAATCGTGATCGCAATCAGTGTAAGTACCTATCACCCTCCAGCCCGAAGCTAGTTGGGAAAGGATACTTGATATCAATGTGACGTCTGGTATTGATTTTCTGAAACCTGACATATATATGTTGTCTTGAGACGATGTCCAGGGTGCTTCCCTTTGGTGTTTGTTACGGGCATACCCCATTCGATGGCCCTAGCATTGAAGTCACCGACCACGATAAAATAGCCTGGAATACTTCGAAGGTTATCCTCCAAAGCTCTCTGTATTCCTGGGCTGAGTAGTTAAGGGACAAGTACACGCTGAGGACGGTGACTTGTCGTAGTCTTACCCAAACGTAACCATTTCCGGACTCATGCCCTTGGATCTGGCCCCCATGTGTATCCGAGAACCAGACGGCCGCGGTGCCAAGCTGGTCGTAAAACCATAGGGGGCTCGTTTTGAAACCATTTGGTTCTCTGAATATTACTATCTGGGCTTTGGCCTCATATGCCAACTACTCTAGGATGGCGTCACCAATTCGGCTTCTCCGCACGTTAGCCTGGATGAGTTGAATCATTTCTAAAAACACTCCAGAAGCTTCCTTGCATAGTATACAAGATGTTGCCGACAAGCAGTCTGCAAATGTATGGCCTCTACTCCCACATTTCCAGCAGTTGCTGCTCCTATCGGGTTCTTTCTAATATTTCGATAGTCTAGACAGCGAAACCAACGCTCCACGTCCAGTCGCTGCTGAACCCTGCAGTTTACCCATCCCACCTTTATCTTTTCTCTCCTCAGAATCTGGGTTGCACCATTTTCATCCAATTGTACAATGGCCTTCTTCTGCTCCCGCTGTTTAGGTGCGAGCAGAGAAATCTGAATTTCGCGTTTTCGAGTTATCTCTCCATATTGCTCCTTCCATATTAGCTTCAGTTATCAAGGTCAAAGATCTCCAGCCTGATCTTCAGGGACACAGTCCTTATCACACTATAGCTCCAAATTGACTCGATGACTGCCTCCTGTCCTGTCATCGCATTTAGAGAGCGCCAAGAGCACTCCTACAAAGGCCGTCTGGATTTGGCCTACCACTATTCTCGATTCCTCAAGAGTGACAGCTCTCCTCATTGCACCCAGCGCTTCAGCGTAGGTCCTACCTTTACACTATTTCATCAAGACAACCTGCCCTTTAAGCTTTGGGTGTGGCTTCTTCGTTGATGAGGAAGCCTTCAAGTCTTTCTCTCGGTTTCTCTCTTTCCTGTTCTTGGTTATCCCACTCTTTCTCTGTGCCTTTGACTTGACCTCTACAAATTCAGCGGTATCCTGAGGTGCTGGTGAAGGAATCACATCGTTTTTTACAGCTCTGCTCGTCTTTTGTTCCAGCTGCTTACTCGATGGGGTGTCCTCTACTCTATCTCTTTTGCGTTTGTTCGTGGTGGAAGGCGATTGGGCTTTATCACAGTCTCGTTCCTTGTACTGCTTGTGAGCGAATCTGTAAGCAGGCACATATCTGTTCCAGGTTGCAGGCAAGTTTGACCATGCCATGCTGCATATTCCTGTTTACATTTCTCTGCTTACCAACTGACTCTCTCATACTTTGGAGTATCTGCTGCATTTCTTGGATCTGCTTTGCCTCTGTTACGTCTAGAGCCGTGAGGCGAGCAAGTGGTTAATCTAGTTGAGACTGGGCGCTGCCCAGATCTTCGTTCGTGGTGGCATCGACGCTAGCATCGTCAGCCAACTTCAAGTGATGCAAAGTTTGCTTTGGCTCTTGCTGTTTCCCCTCGAGCTAATGTATATCGCCACAGCTACTTCTGCGCTCCAATATGGGAGTGCGCAAGATTCCTGCAATGGCTCACCTCCACCCCCTGAGCTTGTACTAGCAATTTTTGCAGTATCTGCTGTAATGGCCACGTGGTTAACCTCAACAACATAACGGTCGAAAGATCTCGACAACCCGGGGCCCGCTTGCTCAGCCTTGACGTACGCCGGTACTGGACACTGCATCGTAAGTTCAACACCTGCATCAACTTGCATGTTTGGTTTTTTGGTCGGGGTTCCTTTCCCTAGTGGATATATACCTGCTTTGGGCTGTGACGCCACTGGCTTGTGGAGCAACGTTACCAGACCGCCCCACGTAGAGGACACAGGAGGAATCCACAACCTCGCGATCTGAAATTGTAGGTATTGCCCTAACAGTTGTTGAAGTTATGCAATGGCAAAAGGGGTGTTTGCCTCTATTTATTTACCAGAAACGGCTCATGTTATATAATCATCTTGATTATTAAGCAATCGAATTCATATTCAGGAATATCATAATTTGCCTAGTACAGGATAATATTGAATTAATCAATTTCACTTGTCGGGTAATTATATCCACTCGGTATAAGTGTTCAATGCATCGCTCATTTTGACCTCCAGCGTCAGTGGTACACTGAAGATTGATACTAGTATGAGCTCAAAATGAGCATTGATGATCAGACATAGCTCGAAGCTCTGCGGCAAACTGAAGATAAGCAACGACCTTGAAATCTTGATATTTTTCTGGGTGGCGGTGCTTTGTTTGGTAATCAATCTGATTGAACATTTATAGTGGTAGAATGCAATATTGTGGCAACGTGAAAATGTAGGTATAGCCTTAACAGTTGTTGACTTTATTCAATGGCGGGAGGGGTGTTTGCCCTCGCAGTAGTTCTTGTCCGCACAGTTAGACGTCCTAGCGTAATATAGTTATTTACCAGAAACGGCTGATGTTATATAATTATCTTGAATATATATATAATTGATATTTCATAATATGAACTCGTCTTGCTTCCTCGAGGTAAGCGAGTCAACTTAGCTTAAATGTTCTGTAAAGTTATTACATTTATTGTTATCAATTAATTCAACGTGGATTCAGGATGGCTACGGCCTTCCGGTACACATGTACATGCTAGTTTGCTTTTTTCATTTATAGTTTACAATTGTTTCAATGTATCATGCAATGACGTATTTAATTGAATATTTTCTTATTTCAAGATCTTTGCAAAGCTTTAATGCTGTTGATTTCTGGACGTATCTATATGAGGCAAATAATAATTCAGTATCATCTCTTCCTGCAAGAAACATTTCTGTTATTATGAATGAATGGGTGGAGAATTCAGGATATCCAATAGTGAATGTGAAATTCCATGAGGGAGAAGTGTCCATTTCACAGGTAAGTGTAAAAGGGAGATTTTGTATAGGGATGAGCAAATGTATAGAACAAGTTTGATAAAAAATAGCTTATGATTTTGATGAAAATTGCTCAGAATTAATGGAAACTCTATTTTTTATGTCATACTTCAAAAACTGCATCAAATTCTAAATTTAATTGATATAAAATAATCTTGTTCTTATGTTTTTCAGAGAATTATTAAAATGGTTAAAGTTGCATTTATACTTAGCTATGTCCTCTATTTAAGCAGCTGGAATAATTTACAGAATATACATATATATAGGTCTCAGCAGCCGCCAATTGACTTTTCTCGAAATCGTTTGTCGGCATCCTAGTGAGTACATGCCTTGCACTCTTTGTCAACAGCCGCTCTCGTGATCCCCAACGCTCGCGCATATACATCAAAAGGACGCCGCCTAGTGCCAACGGCTGTACCCCTTGCACGTTACACTGCTCCCTCACTTAAAGCTGTTCGCCTCGAACAGCTTCTTCCGTTCGTCTCCAGATCGGTGGATTATCTCCTCGATACGGACTCAGCCTTTCCACATGCAACAAATCATTAATCTTCTTGACAATGCCATACGGTCCTTCCCAAGGTCTTTGCAATTTAAGACTTAATGGGAGCAAATATTGAGAGGTATTGATTGATGGTCCTATTGTGCCTCTCTATCATTCCATCTGACTGTGGATGAAGTGGGGTTGTTCTTGTTTTTTGGATACCCAGCAACCTCATTAACTGCGTCCATACTTCGGATTCGAAGTTTCTACCTTGATTGGTATGCAGCTCCAAAGGCATTCCGTGTCTGGATATCGGATTTTTCAGTAGGGCTTCGGCCACTGTAACTGCTTCCTGATTCGGCATCGGCACTACTTCTGGCCACTTCGAGAAGTAGTCCATGGCAACCATGATGTACTTGTTTCCCGAATTTGTCGTAGGGAATGATCGCGCAATGTCCACCGCAATTATTTCCCAAGGTTCACCTGACAGATACTGCTTCATTTTCCCTCGGGATCGTTCCTTCGGACCCTTCTTAGAAGCACAGATGTCACATCTTCTGCACCATTCTTCCACATCTCTTCGACAGTTGATCAAATAATACTCTTTTAAACGTGCCATTGTTCTGTTTACTCCATGGCCTCCACTGCGACTGCCATGCAATTCACGAAGTACTCCAGCTACCATCGTTCGGGGTACAACCGTTTGATACAAAATGCTCATAGCATCTGGACTTTCCCATTTACGAGTGATCAAGGCATCCCGCAAGCACAACTAATCCCACAGATCCCAGTACCCCTTGACCGTCTAATCAAATCTGAATTTCTTGCCACTCAGGTCGTCGCTTTTGGTGTAGCCAGCCCCGTACTATCGTTAAATCTTTGTCAGCAATTTGTTCTCTTTTAAAGTTATCTCTGGTGATTTCTTCGGTAATTTTAGTTTCTTTATTCCTAATCTGCAGTTGTTGGATATGTGCAACATCCTAGGCTGTTTCTATTTGTTCCTGCCCTTGACAGAATTTACAGGAACTGCCACAAGGTCTTCGTGACAAGCTGACAACTTCGGCTTGACTTCTTCCTTTTTGGTGTTTAATTTAAAAGTCGTAATTCTGCCGTTTCTCCTTAATAGAGCGCAAATGTAACTTGGGGGCTTGACAATCAGTAATCGCCAGCATTGGCCCCCTTATACTGGAGTTTTCCTGAAGTCGGGTATTCTTCCTCTGGGTCGTCGCTTGCAATTTCTACTTGCAATTGTAACACTTTTTCATTTTTTTATAACCGGACTCCTTGCTTCCTCGAGAGTAGAATTTCTGGAACATCGCCTCCAGCTTCTTAAAGAAATCAGCATTTTCGTGCGTTTCGTCCGACACCCTGACTTCTCTTACTTTGCTTTGACGATTCACCGAAGCGTTTTTGTTATGCCTACTTAGTCTCAACGCTTGCTAAATGTCTATATCTCGAACTCCATCGATCAAGTACTGGACACTAATATGCTCAATGAATTTGTCCGGAACCTGTGGATAAGCTAGTCGCACCATGCTCTCAATGCTACTGCTGAATTCCTGCAATGACTCCGTGGAACCTTGAATTCTGCTTTTCAACTGGCTCTGATACACTTGGCTAAGATACTTGTTGCCGTATCTTAGTTCCAAGGCGGTCGCAACTGCCGAATAATCAGTTTGTTTGGCTTCAAGAATGTTTTAAAATATTTCAAGAGAGTTTCCTCGCAAGGCCAATACCAACGCCGTTGCTTTCTGCTGATTTGCGTTGGCGGCAGCCTCGAATTAATGTTTTCGTCGTCAAACCTTGGTGGTTTAAGTTTTTCATTGGCTGTAGTGATCGCCATCGTGTCCAATTTGCCGCTTTTTTCGAGTTGGGCATCCCGTATTTTATTCACCTCTTTCTGTCTAGAAAAAACAGATTTATTCAATTGTAAAATGTTTTTGTAAGTGTGTTTATAATTACAATGAAGTAATTTTCGTCGCTCTTACTGTTATGCCAATTTAATATTTTAATTCTCGCATGCCATCCTTGATAATGAAAATAAAAAAATTTCGAAAGCTTGAACAGCATTAAGAGTGTTCTTTTTAAGCTCCATTCAAACTTCGACAAAAATCCCCAATTCAAGTTGATTCTCGTTATTCTAATAAATTACTGCCGTATTTTTATTATATATATATATATATATATATATATATATATATATATATATATATATATATATAGGATGGTAAGTGGACGTATTCCTTTGAGTAGGCGAAAGTAGAGATTAATTGCTACCGATTTTACATTATTTACCTCTATACCATTCTTAACGGTTTTCAAGAAATTTCCTATATATAATAATAAGAGCATTTCTAAATGTCGCATAAACTTACGTCTGTATCAGCATCAGTGTTCTCTTGAAGTTGGCGCTTGGAAGAATCTTTTTTTAACGCATTGGCATCGTAGATATTCTCTCCGGGCAGGCAAAGTTGACAAACTGCAGTCAGGTTGGATCCTAGTATTTCCCTGACTTGGCAAAACTTTTTGTCAAGGAGCGCAGTATTTAGAAGATGATGATGAGTTACAGAAGACTTCGAAGTTTTTGAAGACCCGGACTCTGTGCATTCAAAAGAACTTTACAGCAACTGGGAACTCGCAAAATAACTAAAGTAAGCTGCTGTGAAAGTCATATTAGGCTGTGACGCCAATGCGCATAACGTTTGGGGAAGCAGGAACAACAACTTCAGAGGTGAGTGCTTACTTGAATATCTCTTAGCTAATAATCTCGAGACCCTTAACGTGGAAACAGCTCCCACTTTTGTCACGAGAGCTAGAGAGGAGTTTCTGGGCGTAACAATTGCCAGCGTTGCTACCAGAAAAGATGTAAGAACCTGGAAAGTCATGGATGAACCGTCACTTTCTGACCATATGATTATCGAATTCAGAATAAAGGGGGTGTCACCTCGTCGTCCTCAAGTCTAAATCCTAAAAATACGGATTCGTCGGTGTTTAAGATTTATCTGAAGCAAAATTTGGAACAGATCGAAAAAATGGGACAAGACACTCGCAATATGATCTGGAAAAGAAAAGTAGAATAGGTTAGTGTTACAATAATAGAGGCCTTTCACTCAAGTTCTCCACACTCGAAAGTTCGCCTTGCTGGAACGAGAACCTTTCAAACCTTAGATTGAAAGTCCGTCGGCTCTTCAATAGGGCCAAAATAGAAGGTAATTGGCAAGGGTACACTGAAAAGCTTACTCAGTGTAATAAGGGGATCAGGAAGGCCAAAAGGCTTCATTTTCAAGCATTATGTGAAAAAATAACCTCCACTCCGACACCAGCTAAAAGTCATGGCAAAATGGGGAGTTAACCCCACAATGTCACTCAAGAAGCCAGACGGCTCATATACTGAGGAAGAAGAGGATCGATCGATTCTCTTCTCGAAACACAACCCATACTTAGTATTGAAACAGCAATTTAAACCATGAATCCTCGCAAGAAATATTGCTAAGAAAATATTTACAAGGCAACGCTTGGAATAGGCAATAAACACGTTTCAACCGTATAAACCACCAGGAGTAGATGGAATTTTCCCAGTACTCCTGCAAAAAGGAATTGAAAAGATTCTCCCCCATCTTCTGAAGATTACAAGAAGCTGTTTAGCGCTGAGTCATACCAAAAATAGGGAAGAAAAATGGGACTGATCCCAGATCTTTCAGACCCATCTGCTTAATATCGTTTCTACTGAAGATAATGTAAAATGTGAAGTAATGAATAACCACTTAAGAATGGAGAATCTGTAGAATAAACTACTTCATAAATCTTAGCATGCTTACAGGGTGGGACGATTAAGAGAGACTGCTCTGTATCAGCTGACCGAAGTCATCTAGAGTACTCTGAATAACAAAGAAATCGGAATGTGTGCCTTCCTAGACATATCTGGGGCCATTGACAACACAACACATGTGTCGGTCAAAGAGGCGAGGGGTTAATAAAACCATGATCAATTGAATGTATGAGATGTTGAAGACGAGAATAGATGAGACACAGGTGGGTAATCGAAACACCTCTCTTAAAGTCACTCGCGGAACACCTCAAGGAGGAGTAATATCTCCTCTTCTATGGGGCCTAGAATTAGAGGATCTAGTCCATATGCTTACGGAGCTTGGTTTAGAATGCATATGCTACGCTGACGACATAGTCCTAATAGTTAGAGGAAAATTTGAGAGCACCTTATGCGACCTAATGCAAGAAGTCGAATAACGATGCGATGAATGTACGTCATGATTGTGAGATCAATAATAACTTATAGGGCAATAGTCTGGCAAGCCAGGACACTACATGGAAAACCCTCGATAGAATACAAAGATTGCCCTGTGTTTGTATCACCAGAGCTATGAGAACGTGCCCAATTAGGGCATTGGAGATCATCACAGATCTCACACCTCTTTATCTTGTGATAGATACACTAGCCCATGAGGCCATTCTAAGACTAGCTAGAGAAGGTACCAGCAATGAGGAAATTAGGAATGGGAGAGCCTGGTCCTCTCTGACCAAATACATCCCATCAGATAACCTTCCCAGTGACGAGATAATAAGGAAAGCAGAAAAGAAGATTGGGAAAGGGAGTCCACAATCCAAGCTCTCAAGAAGAATACCATCAAATGGTACACAGATGGTCCTAAGACCACCATGGGGACTGGCGTTGGAGTATTCGGGCCTGGCACCACCACTATCGTTATGTCTCTCATATCATCCATTCTAGAGAGATATGGGAGTGCCGAA
The DNA here is from genome assembly GCA_958507055.1 of Crioceris asparagi. Taxonomy (NCBI): domain Eukaryota; kingdom Metazoa; phylum Arthropoda; class Insecta; order Coleoptera; family Chrysomelidae; genus Crioceris; species Crioceris asparagi. The sequence continues at coordinate 51,939,370 of OY293827.1, forward strand.
CTCAACGAAATAGGCAAGAAAAACAAGGTTTGTTTAGTCTGGATACCCGGCCACTCGGGAATCAAAGGGAATGAAGCGGCCAACACACTTGCCAGAAAAGGAATACGACCTCCTTTCATTGGCCCTGAACCTTTCTGTGGTACAGGTAAATGTACCTACAAGAGAGAGTTTCTGGAAAAGGAAAAAACCGAAAGAGAAACACTCTGGCGGAATCTCCCTGAGTTGGATCATTCCAAAAAGTTTCTTGGAAGCTTTAATACTGCAAGATCTAAGAAATATCTGGATCTTAGCGAGAATATGCTACACCTCCTCACTGGATTTCTTACTGGGCACTGTCACCTCAGGAAGCACCTAACGAGAATGGGTCTAGCAGAGAACGACAAGTGCATATTCTGTGGGGAGGAGGAGGAAACTCCGGATCACCAGGTGACAGAATGCCCCGCGATTGCTAGCCAACGCAAAAACTGCTTTGGACAAGAAACATGCAAAAATTAGTAAGTAACCTTCTTGAAGCCATTCCAGATTCTGGATTTCATTAGAACCCTGTAGACTACGTAATGGCGAGAATAGCTATGATGGGGGGCACAATAGACTTTAAGGTCGCAGTGCAATAAAAACCCCTTAAATCTACAATCTACAACCCGTACATTCAGTTTACTGTCCAGCACGAAGATTCAAAACAATCTGTACCAGTTCTCGATAGTCAAATAATAAGGAAAGATGACAACACCCTTTGATTGTTTCAGAAAACCAATGGCATCTGGAAAGTTTATAAACTATTGGTCTTATCACAATAACAAAGTAAAAATTAATCTCAATAAATAAATGAAAAGCGGAGTACTCAGAATATCGGATCAGACATTCCATTAATTCCACTTGAAGATACTCTACAACTTATTTCATGATAAAGCGTATCCAAGTGCACTTCTGAAAAAAATATTGTAAGGTGGATAGGTATTCATGTACTTATTACTTATTAGCTATTTATTTCTACTACCTTGTTTGCTATAGTTGTTTGTATATTTCATTATATACTTCTAGAATTATAGTAGATTTATTCTCGATCCTTCCAGAAACTATATGTGAGGTACAATTTGTCATACTATTGTCAGTTTGACAAGGATCTAGAACATTAATTATGTGCATCTAGATAATCATAAACATTCTCGAAAAATGTCATGTTGTGATTCAGGTATATAAAGCCGTGTCGATCACGGGACAGAGTCAGTCTTATGAAGGCAGTCAGTGAGTCTTATAAAGTCAGTTGATAACAGTCAGTCTGTGGAATCAGATACTAATAGTGGTTCTGTCGGTGAAGACAGTGACAGTATAGTTTGTCAAAAAGATAAGTAGTGACAGTTGTACTACAACAGAAATCCATGTACTGTGTGTTTGAAAATAAAACATTGGAAGCAATCTGCGAACTTTGAGTCTTACGCAAGTGAACTCACCCCACAACGTTTAGCACAGGGTTAAACGTTACAATATAAAGCTCACCATTATCCTTTGACCATGTTACTAATCGAACAAATGAACCAAGCAATGACCTAATAATTTCATTTCCATCCTTGCTGTACATAAGCCAGACTAGCTAAAATATTTAAACCTTTTAGCGAAATAAAAATAGCAAATAAATAATAATATTTGAGACCTGAATATCGTACTCCACTCACAAACCTATCAGATGTAGACTCCTGTGTCAAGATTGAGAGAAATGTTACATCGGAGAAACAAATAATAGATTAGTGAAAGACAGAATCACGGCACACAAAAGCAATAGTCGATTGTATCCGGAAAGATGCGCATTAGCGAATGGACTATGAAATATTTAAGATCTTAACTGGGGACAAAATACTGTTAAAAGGACGTTTCCAGAAATGGCATATATTCTTAAAAAAAGGAGACAATGAACCAAAAAAACAAATATCAATCATTTGAGTGCTATCTATTCTTATCTACCTTCTCTCATCTGAAAATAGGAGTTAACCGGTGTGTGATGTTTGACATCACATAGAGCAGTTCATTATTAACATTTATTTAATTATTATATTATTTAGGCATCACCTGGGAATCAAATTTCCTGTGATTTACAAAAGTCACCTGCCGTAGAGTAGAGATCTTTTCTGTTGTTAAATTTCTAATATCTTAACTTTAAAAGTTCAAAAATGTGCTTATTTATAGTTAAAATGTATCGTGATCGGTAAATATTGCTTTTATCATTCACATGGCTCAGAATTTAAAGATTTCAAAATAAATATGAATGTGAAACATACCACAACTCAGCTGTATCACCAATCGACTTCTCAACCCCCAAACACTATACATACTTTTATTTGCAGAGCCATTTTTGAAATAGCTAATGTGGACCTCGAGGGTCACACCGATTGAATATGAAGTATCGTCAATCGATTTCTCGACTCCGAAACCCTTTTTTGCTAATTCTTACCAAAATCTGCTGACCCTTCCTTGAAATAGCTAATGTGTAGCTTAAGGGGCGCAATATATTAGATATGTACAAATTTTCTGTGAAAATTTCCGATTAAATTATTAGAAACTCATATTAAATTAAAATCTTTTATTTAAAAAATGGGTTTCGTTAAAAAAACTCAAAGGTGAACAAGATTCGAACCGAGGAATACCCGGAAGATTAACCATAGGATTATTTTTTCCTATGATATTATCGGGTTCATATTGATATCTGAAATATAATCTGTAAAACTCCTAAAATGGGAATATTAATTGCTGAAAACGATTTTTCTTGTGAATGTGAATACAACCAATCGATTCAATACACTCTAGAACCCATACATATCAATTTTCATCGAAATCGGTAGACCAGATTCCGAGATAAAATTTGCATATATATATATATATATATATATATATATATATATATATATATAAGCATTGCTCGTTTAAGATTATAATTAGATACATACATTTTATTAACTTTTATTATTGCCTAGTACATTTTTATATAGTAATTAAGAGCCTCTGTTCGTTAATAATAATTAATCCTATTGTAATCTTTATAGTATAACAACAACAGAAATGATCTCTACGACACGACAAGTGACTTTTATAAATCACAGAAAATTTGATTCCCAGGTGATGCCTAGACATGTAAATGTAAATAATTAACTGCTCTATTTGAAGTCAAATCAAACATCACACACCGGTTAACTCAAATCTTCAGATGAGAGAAGGTAGATAAGAATAGATGCACTCAAATGATTGATATCCGTTTTTTGGTTCATTGTCTCCTTTTTTTAAAGAATATGTGCCATTTCTAGAAACGTCCTTTTAGCAGTTTTTTTCCCCAGCTAAGATCTTAAATATTTCATAGTCTATGGTCTATGTTCTAAGGTTGAGATGATGCACAATCTTGATTTAGAAGACTACATCTGATAGGTTTGTGAAGTGGAGTACGAACTTTAGGTCTCGAATAAACCGAATGGATTATTAAAACTGTTTTATTTGCAATTTTTATTTCACTAAAAGGTTTAAATATTTTAGCTAGTCTAGTTTATGTACGACAAGGATGAGAATGTAATTACTTGGTTCATTTGTTCGTTTAGTATCATGGTCAAGGGCTGATGGTTAGCTGTATATTTTTTTTTCAGAAGTGCACTTGGATACTCTTTATCATGAAACAAGTTGTAAAGTATCTTCAAGTTGATTTGAGGGAATGTCTGATCCAATATTCTGAGTAATCGGCTTTGCATTTGTTTATTAAGATTAATTTTTACTTTGTTATTGTGATAAGACCAATAGTTTATAAACTTTTCAGATGCCATTGGTTTTCTGAACCAATCAAAGAGTGTTGTCATCTTTCCTTATTATTCGACTATCGAAAAATGGTACAGATTGTTTTGAATCTTCTTGCTGGACAGTAAACTGAATGTACGGGTTGTAGATTGTAGATTTAAGGGTTTTTCATTGCACTGCGACCTTAAGGTCTACAGCACGCCCTGCGGTTCCAGGGTTCTAATGAAATTCAGAATCTGGGATGGCTTCAAGAAGGCCACTTCCTCATTTCTGCATGTTTCCTGTTCAAAGCATTTTTGCGTTGGCTAGCAATGGCGAGGCATTGATGCATTCTGTCACCAGGTGATCCAGAGCCTCCTCCTCCTCCCTACAGAATATGCACTCGTCGTTCTCTGCTAGACCCATTCTCGTTTGGAGCTTGCTGAGGTGACAGTGCCCAGTAAGAAATCCAGTGAGGAGGTGTACCATATTCTTGCTAAGATCCGGATACTTCTTAGATTTTGCATTAATAAAGCTTCCAAGAAACTTTCTGGAATGATCCAACTCAGGGAGATTCCGCCACAGAGTTACATTTACCTGTACCACAAAAAGGTTCAGGGCCAATGATAGTGAGCATTTGGTGCCAGGCCCGAATACTCCAACGTCAGTCCCCATAGTGGTTTTGGAACCATCTTTGTACCATTTGATGGCATTATTATTGAGAGCTTGGATTGTGGGCTCCCTTTCCCAATCTTCTAGGATGTATTTGGTCAGAGAGGACCAGGCTCTCCGATTCCTAATTTCCTCATTGCCGGTACCTTCCCTGGTTAGTCAGAATGGCCTCATGGGCTAGTCTATCTATCACAAGATAAACAGGTGTGAGATCTGTGATGATCGCCAATGCCCTAGTTGGGCACGTAATCTTAGCTCCGGTGATACAACCTTTGTATTCTATCGAGGGTTTTTCTCATAGTGTCCTGTCTTGCCATACTATTACCTCATAAGTTATTATTGGTCTCCAATCTATGACGTCTCTATATTAAGAGAGGGACTTCATAGCTGGAAGTTTCCTTCTCCGGGTGAATGGGATTACTGTGGTATTGATTGGGTTAATATGTAGCCCCACTGATAAGCACCATTGCTCAAAAATTCTGAGGCCTTCTTATGTCGCGTAAGGAGCTCTCGAATTTCCCTCTAATTATTAGGACTATGTCGTCAGCGTAGCGTACGCATTCGAAGCCAAGCTGCGTAAACATATGGAGTAGATCATCTACTACTAGGCTCCATTGAAGGGGAGATATTACTCCTTGAGGTGTTCCGCGAGTGAATTTAACAGAGGTGTTTTGATTATCCACCGACACATGTGTTGTGTTGTCAATGGCCCCAAATATGTCTAGGAAGGCACACATTCCGATTTCTTTGTTATTCAGAGTACTCTAGATGACTTCGGTCAGCTGATACAGAGCAGTCTCTGTTGATCGGCCCACTCTGTTAGCATTCTGAGATTTATGAAGTAGTTTATTCTCCAGATACTCCGTTTTTAACTTTCTCCATTATCTTCAGTAGAAATTTTGCTAAGCAGATGGGTCTGAAAGATCTGGGATCAGCCCCATCATTCTTCTCTATTTTTGGTATGAAGGTTACTTTTACCCTTCTCCATATTTTAGGTATATGACCCACTGCTAAACAGCTTCTTGTAATCTACAGAAGATGGGGGAGAATCTCCTCAATTCCTTTTTGCAGGAGTAGTGGGAAAACTCCATCTACTCCTGGTGATTTATATGGTTGAAAGGTGTTTATTGCCTATTTCAAGCGTTGCCTTGTAAATATTTGCTTAGAAATATTCCTTGCGAGGATTCATGGTTTGAATTGCTGTTTCAATACTAATTATGGGTTGTGTTTCGAGAAGAAGAATCCCCGTCTGGCCTCTTGAGTGACATTGTGGGGTTAATTCCCCCTTTTGCCATGACTTTTAGCAGTTTGGCTGGTGTTGGAGTGGAAGTGACTTTTCAACAAAATGCTTGAAAATGAAGCCTTTTCACCTTCCTGATCCCCTTATTATCCTGAGTAAGCTTGTCTGCTGTTGCAGTATTGTACTAGCTCCTGCGCTTCTGCTGGCGGTGTTGTTGGGCCGTCTCTAGCGAAATAAGCGGATGCAATGACATTGTCTCGATCGATGCCCCCAACTTTAAGCTGCACCAAAATTGGGACCAAATCCCGAGTCATGTACTCTGATATACAAATATATTTAATATTGTTTCTTATGAGCACACAGGCACGTGGAGATACGTGCCTTTGGTCTAAATCAATTTTGAGTTCTAGCATGCCAAACCTTTGATTTGGCCTACTTTATCAATCCAGGGTTCCTGGATCAGTACAATATCTAATTGTAACTTTGCAAATACATATCCCCCTCCCTTCTCTCTCTCTGCTCCTCCTCGAATTCCATGCGGAGGTCTAGGGTCAGACCCTCAACCTCTACAAGGATCTGCCCAGCCCCCAGGGACGCAGAAAAATTCTCTGCCACCATAGGCGCCTCAGCCTTTCCTTTTGAAGAGATTTCTATCCTTAGTGATGTTGACGATGATTTAAGCGACGCTGACTACCATCCATGTAGCAGCGGTATTATTTGACCTTCACAGCAGCTTACTTTAAAAAGTTATTTTACGAGTTCCCAGTTGCTGTAAAGTCCTTTTGAATGCACGGAGTCCGGGTCTTCAAAAACTTTGAAGTCTTTTGTAAGTCATCAACCTCATAATACCGCGCTCTTTGACGGAAAGTTTTGTCAGTGAAACACAAGGATCCAACCTGACTGCAGTTGGTCAACCTTGCCTGCCCGGAGAGAAAATTATTCGGTGATCAACCGGATCTCCAGCAATTTTTTTAAAACACTTGCCAAACCTTAATCAGGAGTATGAAGAATACCGACGATGCAAAAGAATTAAAAAAAAGATTCTTCCAAGCGCCAACTTCAAGAGAACACAGATGCTGATACAGACGTAAGTTTTGATGCAGGCAAAAATGGAAAGTAGGTCAAAACTCAACTTTGTTGCAATGTTTATCAAAGCCCACAAACAGGATCAAGCAAGATGAATTTAAAAAGCGTATCATTGCAGACAGTTTGTCAGCGATTTCCATAGTAGAAAAGTGATGCTTTACAAAAAATGTTTTGACGGCATGGACTTAAATAAGGTGATGTCTAGATCAACCGCAGTCAAAACAATCGCGGAAATGGCAACTGAATTAGTCAACAATTTGCGAGAATATTTTGTTGATTATGTCTGCACCACAGCTGGGATATGGTTAAGCAAAGCACGGAGCTTTTTAGGAGTGACCTGTCACTAGATTGATGGCTATATTCTAGCGAAAAGCATGTGCATTAGCGTGTAAATGTTTTGCCAGTGCTCATACATATGACAAGATAGCAGAGCTTCTAGAAGAAATTCGTTTGACTTTTGATTTAAATATAACCAAGTTAGTTGCTACAGTGACAAACAACGGCTTTAATTTTGTAAAGACATTTAAAGAATTTGGTATAAGCAGTATGTACTGTAGCAATATCCAAATGATATATCTGATGCTGAAACGGATAAAACTATTAATACGGCTGAGGATGGTGAAGCTGGAGATCTTTTCTTTCCCGTAAATTTAAAAGATAATGAAATTCATCTACCACACCATTTAAAAAGTATAAGCCACACGTTGAGCTCAATTGCAACAACAGACATTTTAAAAACGATAAATCAAAATCATGGCTTAAGATGTCGGCATACAGCAATAATTAATACATGTTCTGCGCTTTGAAAAAAGGCGGGTAAACTCAAGTCTGCAGAGATCATAAAAAAATGTAGGCTACACTTTGAGAAATTAAGTATAAAAGCACAAACTTTATGTAACACTGAAGTAACCTACCTGCAAGAATATTGCCAGGTATTAAAACCAATAGCCATAGCACTAGATATTTTTACAAGGGGAAGATGGGATATTTTTTGGGATTATTTCATCAATACAGGGTAGTCTGAAAATTAAGGTAGAAAACCTTATGTCAAGCAATAATTTCAAGTACATGGAACCCATTATACAAACTTGTATCACATTTGTACAGAGAATATTCAAAGATAGTACTATTCTCGGAGACCTCCACGCATTGAGAGTACAAGATTTTTTATTGGTTACCGTAATGGCAGATGTACGAGACAAGCTGTGGGGATTAACACGATTGATATAATACCAAGGAAGAAGAAAAGTTCTCAAAGTTACGAAATCCTTTAACTTATACTGGATATGGCTTCCGGGGGACTTCAGTAACAGTACCCTCAGAAGCAGGGGCTGGCATCATTCTTTTAAGGCACCAAGGAAATTGGAAAAGTAATGGCGTGGTTGAATCGTACATAGACAACTCCGTTGAAAATAAATTATGAATAGCCTCCTAAATAATTGGATAGAGAGAAGACACAAGAACAGTATAACATTTTAAATGAAAAGTCGGATGTTAATGCATCAAATTGTAAATTGCTTCAATTTGATGGTCAACATTTATAAACAATAAAAAAAATAAAAAATTGTTTGCATTGCTTGTTTTTCTGTTTAATTTTTCTATCCAAACCGGATTTTACAAAATCTTCTGTGTAATTCATTGGGCACAGTATCTTTTTCTATAGCTATTTTGTTTAGCAAGTCTTCTGGCAAATATTGTAGACATTTTTTAAGTTTTAATTAAAATCGATAGTGACAATTTGTCAATCCTACTCATAAGATAACTGAACGACATTGAGAATGCTGTCCTTAATGGACTGTTTACCAGTGTGGGTGTTTGAACTTTACAGTATACATGCGAAAAATTTCAATACATGCTATTTTTGAAAATCTATGATACGGATTTGCATTTATTTTAGTTTTCAAAATATATTCCTAATGTCTTTAAAAAATTTTGTTTTAATTTTTCTTCCATAACTACCTTACCTCCTCACTGTGTACGTACGTACGTGTGTCAACGACGTTCTGCTTGTGGGTTTTGAATAAAATTTCATTTGCTAATATGCGGGTATAATTGTCCGAAAACTCATATTTGTTTGCAGATATGAAGGTTGGTATTAGCTTCTATTTTCCGTCCTTCTCAAATACTGAATACTGATTTCTTTTTACGACATTTCATTCCATGAACTTGTTACGCGCCAAATAATTAGGTACACTTGAAAGCCTATTGGGTCTGACTCGACCCTCTTTTATATGCTGAGCTGACACAAGAGTCTAGAGTCTAGATGCAATTGGCTCCTCAAGAGCAAGATTGTGATTTTAACAAGTTAAGTTTGTTACTGCCTCATCTCTGGCCATTATTTTTATGTCATGAGAATGAATATTCACTACGTCATTTTATCCCCATATTCTTTTAAATTATTTCATATAGGTATATGTGATGTATAGTTAATTGAATTATTTTTCTAGGAAATATTTTCATATACCGCTCACACTTCTGATACTGAATGGTATATACCAATCACTTACACACTTTCAACAGATACAAATAAATTCGACGTTACCAATCCGATAATGTGGCTTAAGCCGAATACAGGAGAAGTTGATTTATTGACTTTAGGTGATAGCGAATGGATAATAGTAAATAATCAAGTTGTAGGTAAGCACATTATCATATGACCAAAATAGCGGCTATCAGAAATTAAGATATCTCTTAAAAGATATTTTGATTGATAGAAATTACAAAATTTAACTACCTATACGTTTTCCTATTTATTAGAAAATAATAAAAATACAAAATTTTCTTTAAACCTGAGAAAATCATTAGGCATTTTTTAGAAAACTCTATTATTCAAAAACAACGACTTGTTTATTGAACAAACATTTGAGTATGTTGCTTGTATACTTATATCAAAATACATGTATAAAAAGACAACCCAATGAAAAATAAATATTTTTGTGAAAGTTTAAGAAAATTTGGTCGGTACAATAAAGTTCAAACAAGTGTATCAAAGAATCCTCGAGTTGGTGAAGGCACTAACAAAATTCTGCTGCGTAAGCCCTCAAAATAGTTCTTCTAATTTGTATGATGAGCAAGATTACTATTTTTGGTAAAATTAAAAAGGAATAAAATTTATCACAAAAACTAGGAAGGCCTTTATTAGTTGTTGCACTGAAAATTACAAAATAATATTAATTCTATTGGTAGGTATTAGTAATTTTGAGGTAGTGCAGTTATAGTTAGATAGAACAATTTTGGAACCATCTTCGAAAGTACCAAAACCAATAAAATGTAATTTCGTGTTTTCTTGTGCACCAATTAATAAAGTCTGACTAATTATTGAAAAAAATATTTATTTCTCATGTCAACAAAAAATATTATTAAATATAAAAGTTTCAATGCATTTATATGTAGGTACAATGATTTACCATTTTTCTTTGAAAACTCCCCCTTCTCTAACTCTAAGATCGTTGAAGTTTTTGAAAAATGATCAATTCAAACATATTCGGAAATGGTCTCTAATTCTGTCGTACAGCACACATAAGATGAGGATAGTCACTCAAACAATAAATACGGTAAAGTTCGGATCGAAGATTTGTACGTGGTTGGACCTGACTGTCACAAATATATCATTAGTTTTTTAGTTCTGAAATATACTTTTCAGGATATTATCGTGTAAACTACGACAATACCTTGTGGCAGAGAATTATTAAGGCTCTTGATAAAGATAATTTTGGTGGAGTAACGGTGATGAATAGAGCGCAAATAATAGACGATGCCTTCAATTTAGCTAGAGCGGGTAAGATAGAATATCCTCAACTGTTTAGAATAATCCGGTTTTTGAAAAAAGATACATCTTATTATACATGGTATTCAGCTCTGATGGGTTTTAATTTTCTACTCAAAACATTTGGCGAAGAATCTGATTTAGGTAATGAAATAAAGGTGAGTACATTGTTGGTTTAAGTGTTCAAGTGTTAAGCAAGAATCTTTTTTTTCTGTAGGGTGAGCTATTGAGATTATTGGACATGGTATTCCAATCCGTGAATAAAATGTATAGTGAAAAAGAGGAAGAAAGCCAAATTCACCTTTTGAAATATAATCTCATCATGAAATGGGCTTGTCGGCTTGGTCAATCCGATTGTCTTCAAATATCTGAAAATATTTTCAGGCTTAGCCAGTTACAAATTGTCAGGTGAATATACAGGGTGTTTAAATAGAAAAAGTCATCAAGTTATTCACTTACGAAGAGAAAGCGGAGAGTCAAAACGTTGAAGTTTAGCGCAAAAAATCCTCATTTAACTAATAATATGGAGTAGAGAGTAGAACATTTGGCAAATATACACTAAATAGGGAGTCAAATTTTATTAAGAGAGTAGATATACTAAGAGAGTTCTACATCATCATAGTCAGCATGATTTTTCAGAATAATTTCATTGGGGGCGCGCGTGGGGCGCGAGCGTGCAGTATATTTTTTTCCAAGGGGGTCTCAGTTTTAATAAATCATAGATTCCTTCTTTTCAAACAACTAGAGCGCCATCTAGCGTGGAGAGGCAGTAACTGCATTAGTTATAATTCTAATTAAATTCCTACTTTTTAAACATGAGCGTGCGCGCCATCTAGCAGAGAGTGATTAATTACTTTTATTATATTTAATATTGCTGTGAAAAAAAAGTTTCACCATTTCGAACCCACATCCATAAATCCACAAGCTTCCCATACCAGGCGTCTTAACCCAGCGTGCTATTCGGTCCCATTTGAAACATAGGAGATTGTGGAATAGAACGGTGATTTCTTGCGGTCTGGTGGGAAAAATGCATGATTGAATTCCTTATCAATCACATTTATTATACATAAAAAAGGTTTTGTGGATCAAAAAACATTATACTCTACATTCGATTTATTTAATATATAATTTTTATTTGTCAAACAATTAGATTATTTGGAATCCATGAATTGGGAGTGTTGTCAAGGCCAAGTCATTTAACATAAAGTAGGTTTCCTTTCCGTCGTATAATTTTTTCAATCAGGTAAACATCAGGATACTTAGCTTTTTGTAGTTCATACTCATAAAATCCACCCTTAATTTGTTCATTATTTTGGTCTTCTAGTAGATAGGTAGTAGGGTTAGTGAGTTGAACTATAAATTTTAAATATTTCATTGCTCCAATTAGGTGTATATCCTTTGGTAAAATTTTCTCGATATTTGCTTATTCTTACATAGCTTACATAGCTTTAAATTTATTTGGTTTTGGGTCCAATGTTTTTAGTTGATTGTATGCTGTTGAGAGGAGGTGTTTCCATGTCACTTTCTGACATTCGTAGGTTTCATACCAATCGTTTTATGTTTTTGATTATTATATTTGTTAACAATAATAGGTAATAATTACAACCACTTGTAATTACCCTGTAGCGAAAATTCCTTCCACATCATATTCTTTGAAGTTCTATTGAATCTCTCTATTACACTAGCTTTCATGTTCGAGTAGGTAGAGTAGTGATTAATATTAAAATCTTTCATAAGAGCTTGAAACTCTCTTTTATAAAACTCCTTACCCATATCAGTCTGCAAATTTTTTGGAGGTGTTGTTGTCGATAATATTTGTTTCATTGCTTTAGTAACTTCTGTACCAGTTTTATTTTTAACCGGTCTAGCCCAAGAAAACTTGGAGAATACATTAATAACTGTTAAGATATAATTGTATCCTTTGTTAACTTTTGAATAAGGGATCATTTCAACCAAGTCAACTTGCCATAAATCGTGTAAGCCTTTGACCACAATATGTCGTGTCCGGAAATTTCTTCTAGCTGGCTTATGTATTTCTTTTACAACTTCTTCTTTGATGCTCATTGTTCACAGAGTAACACAAACTGGACAAAGCAATGTAAATCAGGATTATTAGGAATAAATTTGTTAGGTTCTATAATGGATATTTTATCATTTTTTCTCAATGTTAGTCCTTCGAAATCTGCGATAGGGTTACCATTAACTATAATTTGATTGTGGGGTTGAATATCTACAGATTCGACAACAGCTGATGGTAGTGGAAAATAATATACGTTATTATGATAATTAATATTATAGATTGTACCATAAATATGGTAAACGGGTCCGCCGCTTGTACCGATAAGGTTCAAGATGCAGTAGTAGATATTAGGTTTATCTAAAAAATGTTTTCCGAGCTTGTTTATAGGCATATTCTATAAGACTGATTACTTTGAATTGCTGGTGATTCAATTTATAGAATTATTTTGGCTTCTCGTAACTCCTCAATTATTGAGAAGATTTCGTTTTCATGCCCAGAATGTCCAGCGATCTGAGATGCCACTAGTAACCTTAGTCGATCCACCAGTTCGTTTACATTGTCCCAGTATACATAGTCTGTCTGGTTTTTTAGGGATTTAAGTAACAAATTTCCACCTATTTTTGTTGTTTTTCTTGTGAGCCTGTATGGGGCTAATGGTCTCACTATACTCGATGATATTGCTACTGCTGCTGCCTTTTTTACTTTTGTAATTCCAACCTTTTGTAAGTAAGGTCCAATTATGCTGATGTATTTTATGGAACCATTTCCCATTACTTTTTCGTTTGGATCAAAATTTTTGCGATATGCATTTGTACGTTTCAATATATCCATATAGTTGTCAAGGTCACTATCCTTGTAACCGACTGGTTCTTTTTTAAATAATAATTCATATAGACCAGGTGTGCCCGGGTAAGTGACACCTGCCACGCGAATATCTTTTCCTAAGATGTCTACAGATTTTTGAGTGAGACCCAAGTAAAATTCATTTGTCTCAATATCATTTATTATTCCGTAATGATGATCGAAATTATCCTCAGTATCTCTAATACCAGCATCAATATTGTCTTGGGAGCGATTCAAAATCTTCTAAATAAGTTTGACATGAAGGAGTGCCTACCACATGCTGAATTGCTTGTCGAGTTTGTTCTAACACATCAGATAAATTTAAGGATTGCGATTTTTCTAACGTGCTTCTGTCTAGAGTTGCATACGATTCTTCAAATGAAATTGTGGTAGGTAATACAGGAGTTAAACCAGTTTTCTGCGGCTGAATGACACATCAAAATCAAGTTGTTGTTTTCTATGTTGATCAATGGGTGGTTTCTTTTTTGGTGTCGATACAAGAAAACTTGAAGACTCTTCTTTTGGTTCAATTTTGGGTTGAAACCTATCAGTTTGCCCAATCGTGGATATAAGGTTTTGCAGTGGTTGTGTTACTGGTCGATATGTTTGCTCCAACTGAGCTTGGCTTCTCGCCATGTCATATTTTAAATTTTGGAATTTTTCATTTACCGCTTTACGGCTTCTGATTAGTTCTCGTGCTAACCTCTTGTCCATAATAGCTTTGAATAGACTTTAATAATCTCGTTGCAGCCTTTTATATGTAAATATAAGAGTCAAAATTTTTCCTATACCTCCCAGATTTTATTTCACTATCTTTGTCTATTACAACAAATCCAAATTTGTCTTCCCAGCACCTCGAACATAAATCTTTAAATTGTTCAAATTTCATATCAGTACCTACATGATCCAAAAAGATATGTATCAAATTGGTATTGTCTTGTTTGAAAATTACTGCTTTGGTATTGATGAGTATTTTTTTTTGAGAGAGATAAAAGCAGTCAGCATCTTTGTGTCGTCCAAAACTAAAATAATCTCTCATCGGACTCTGGTTACAACAAACTATATCATCAAAAATTATGATAGAGTTGGCTTTCACTTGACTAGGTGGAATTATTTCCTCTCCTTCACTAAATTCATGATATCCAATGTTTTTCAAAGGTTCAAACAGTTTTCTTAAATATTCATATTTTGGTTGGTAGAGTGACTTGGAATAAACGTATACATTTTCAAACCTCAACCCTTTGGGATGTTTTAACAATGAGATCATTACATTAGTTTTACCACTCCCAGAAGGTCCAACAATTAAACCTCTTTTTGAACCCCCACCAAATAGACCAGCATGCTTTGAGTAATTGCTTTGTAATTGATTAATTTCATGGTTTGATATCAGAAAGGAAAATTTTTGTTTGACTATTCTCATTATGAGTCCTGTGTATACTACCCTACTACCAGTCATTACGTATATATATAAGAAGATGTTGATGGAAAAAAGTCTTAGTCAAAACGTATAAAAATGATAACTTACACATCAAAGATCATTAAGAAACGCAGATGTATAAAGAGAGGTCGTGGACTAATTAATACGCTTATTAATAAATTACCTTTCGAATTACATATATCAGGGTATAATTATTGTGGACCAGGGACGAAGCTTGCTAAACGACTTGAAAGAGGAAGATCGTGGAATCAATAGTTTAGACGAGGGTTGTCAGCTTGTCTTGAGCACGATATTGCCTATTCTCAAAATAAAGATCTTGAACAGAGACATCAGGCGGATAAAATTTTAGCAAATAAAGCTTGGCAAAGGTTTAAATCAGCTGACGCTAGTTTTGGGGAGAAATCTGCAGCTTTGGGAATAACTGAAGCAATGAAGATTAAACGCAAACTTGGAATGGGTCTGAAACGTGGTAAAGGATTACAGCAGAAAGGTAAAAGAAAAAGCAAGAAACGAGTTTTGAAAACACTCAAAAGTGTTGGGGGGTTCCTCCCCCATTTGTTACCACTTCTCGGCGCTATTGGAGCTCTCGGAGGTGGGGCAGCTAGTATCGCGAAAGCTGTTAATAATGCCAAGGCTAACAAACAGCAGCTGGATGAACAACAGCGTCACAACAAAGCGATGGAAGTCAAAGGAAAAGGTCTCTATCTGAAGCCATATCGCGGACGTGGACTATATTTGGCATCATATAAAAAAACTCCCAGTGAAGCTACCACACCATGCCATGACCAATAAAGAACTTAAACAATACGCTAAACTGTTAAAAATACCACATTTCAGAGGGGTCTTTATGCGAGATGCTCTACCTTTGAAGATACATAAAACTGAATGCGGTATCGTGAATTTGTATGATGAAAAAAATGTGGGGAGTCATTGGATAGCATATGTTAAAGACAACAATTATATCATTCACCAAAAGAACTGATCATATACTTTCAAAATGATGGTAGCTCGAATATTAAATACAATTACAACACAATACAAACTCTTACATACAATCGCGGACAGCTTTGTCTAAAATTTCTATATAATTACTTCTTCTGCACATAACTTTCAACAGTAGTTTGTGGTTCTTTACAACGACAACAATGAGTCTAACGATAACACTTTCTGGGAACAAATCCACTTTAAACGCAGATTTCAATCCACCAATTTACTTAGAAGACAATCAATACGAACTTGGATTAGCCGACTTTGAAACTTTTATGACAATACCAAACATAGAAGAGGGAGTAAACAATAAATTTATTTATGATGATGATGATAAGGAGATTTTAGTTCTAACAGGATCATATGAATTTGAAGATTTGAGTAAACTTTTAATAGACACTATGAAAAGTGATGGAGTCACATTAAACATAACTATCAACAAAGATACCTTAAAATGCAAAATTAACTGCTCAAAATAAATTTCAAATCAGACAATCCTTTGAGAGGAGTTTTTGGATTTGGTAAGAAAATACTAGCTGCAAACAAGGATCATTAATCAGACTCTACAGTAAAAATTTTGAGAGTTAACTAATAAATTTATTCGTTTTGCTTTTTGTAAAAAAGTTATTTATTCTATTTAAAATACATTGCCTATTTCCAGCCACACTACCTTTTCAGTGTGGAACGCAGTATATTCATCATAGTGGGCCGGAAACTTGTATTTCATAAAATATAGTAATTTATCTTTTCCGAGAATTTCTTGAAATAAATACCTATATGGATGCGACCCCCCGAGATCCACAATAGGTATAGAAGCTTTCCGGTGGATCTACATTTCAAACTATCTGACTACCTACAATCAATATATAAAGTTATAGGCAAATAGGAGAAAATCAAAGTCGAACTACCATAAAAGGTTATTTAATATTAAAAAGGTACATATTTCGACCATTCAGGTTATCATCAGCTAAAATAGAAAAACGAGATAGATACAAAAACGAATACAAAAGGTACATAACAATTGAAGTTGATAAAGGTTATCATATAACAATAAATATAATCTTACCCAATTAGTAAAGCATATTCGAAAATGAAACACAAATTAAATTTAGATTTATGAGTCTCAATGCCTAGGTTATACTTGAAGAAAAATGTGGAAAAACTGATAATATGTTTAAGTTTAAAAGTAAAAAACCCAAGACCGTGAAGCGGAATTGGATCAGGAATAAAGAGAAAACCAAATTGGAGCTAGAATTTATATGATTTTGCCGGAAATGGAAAGGTACAACATTTCTACAAAAGAAAAGAATAGATAAATCTGGTGTGAAGTTCAAATCAAGTGTTGAAAGAAATTACAAAATAAAAAATTGAAATAATTAGAACCGTCAACAATTAAATCTGAAAAACAACAACCACAAGAAGTAAACTAGTCCCATGGTGGAATCAATCTTGTGCCACAGCCATCAAAGAAAGTAATAGGGCTCTTAACAAATACCGAAGAACTAGAAGCCAACAAGATTTAGTTAATTTCAAAAAATTAAAAGCCAAATGCAAACGAGTAATTAAAGAAACTAAAAGATGTTTGTGGAACAACTTTACCATCTCAATAACGACTGAAACCCCTCCTGGATAAATATGGACTAAAATCAAACAATTGAGAGGCAAGAACACCACTTACAAAATACCAGCCATCAATTTTCAAAAACAAGTCATCAGTGACAGTCAAAGTATCCCTAACAACTTTTCGAAACACTTTCAAGAAAAAACCAATACAAGACATACTATACTAACGCTACCTGAAAAACAACAACCAACGATTCCATCCCAAGACTTCAAATTCCTCAACAGCTCATTTTCCATGGAGGAATTTACATTCGCTCTTACTTCCACAAAAAATTCTGCGGCTGGACCTGATGACATTCCGGATATATTCTTGAACCAATTCTCTAACCAAACTAAATGAGATATACAATCGTATCTGGTCACATCCAGAATTTCCATCGATATGGCGTTAATCAATCATACTTCCTATCAAGAAACCGAATAAAGCATCTGGAACTTTGAAATTATACAGACCTATCTCACTTACATGCACACTACGTAAACTTCTAGAAAAGCACAACATTCTATCAAAAGCTCAGTCAGGATTTCGACCCAATCGGAGCACCACAGACAACCTAATACTGCTACATAAAGAAATTGAAAACGCTATGTGTAACCAGCAAGACGTCATTGCGGTCATTTTTTATATAGAAAGTGCTTTTGACACAACTTAGAGACCAGGTACAATCCAGAAACTTAAGGAGCTCAACCTATCTGGGAATATCATTCATTTTATTCAACATTTTCTAACAGTTCGAACATTTAAAGTGAAAGTGAATGACAAAACATCTATGTCTCTCTCCACCATAAACGGAGTTCCCCAAGGCTCGTTCCTGAGTTCAACACTCTTTATTTTGGCTATCAACGACATATGCTCAGGAAAATACACGTCCACCACATGTAACTTACTTCAAAACGCCGTCAACAATCTAACCGAATGGGCAAGAAGAACTGGATTCAATTTTTCAGCTTCCATATCCAAAGTAATTAAATTTAGCATAAGAGATATAGCAGTGTCCAAGTCCCATACATCACTATTAATGGTGAGCTGTTGGCAAATGTCGACCACCATAATTTCTTAGGAGTTACCTTTGATAGTAAACTCACTTGGAGAAAACACCTACAAGAACTCAAAGCAAGCTGCTCAAACCGACTGAATATCCTAAAATCTCTCTCTCACTATTGCTGGGGTGCCGACGAGGAGGTCTTGTTAAGAGTATACAGAGCCCTTATTAGATCCAAGTTAGATTATGGTAGTCAGGTTTTTCTTAACGCCTCAAAATCTAATTTAGAAACCCTGAACACCATCCAAAACAATGCTAGTATTGCCTCGGAGCTTTTAGATCGAGCCCAGTAGAAAGTCTCTATTGTGAAGCACACGAACTGCCTCTCTCCCTCCGACGTCAGCAGCTACTACTTTCCTATATTTCTAAAGTATCAGCCTCTCTAAAGAACCCTGTATATACAAGAATGCAAGAATTAACACCCCAAATTATAATTACCTTATCAGAAGATAATTTGTTCAATACAGTCCCAACACTGATTTCAAATACACTACCATGGCACAAAATACTACCCAAATTCAACACATCCTTGTGTGAATACTCTAAACAAGAAACCCCTAACGTAATCCTAAGAAAACCTTTCTCGGAAATAATTAACACGACCATATATGTTCCGTGGTTACTTCACAAAGAACTGTAGCGAATCTTAGACTACCTATTTACTGCAGTGTATATACATGTGAACTATATGCGATTTTGAAAGCCCTAGAAACGCATGAAAATAAAACAGTGGCAATCTGTACAGATTCCTTATCTTCTGTATATTCGATAAAATGTACTTATATATACCAAGCATCCAATAGTCCAAAAAATCCATGAAATATGTCATTATCTTGCTAACGCAGCTGTTTCTATTACTATAATCTGGATCCCGTCACATGTAGGAATTTGTGGTAACGAAAAAGCAGACCAAATTGCAAAATTAGCATCTTCATCAAACCTACCGATAGATAACATACAACTAGAAAATGACCTCAGAAGGAGAATGAAGAATATCATATCGGCAAAATGGTCTGACCAATGAAAAAGATCATGTTCCAAACTCAGCAGTATCCAACCTAACATCAGTTCATATAGAGTACCTGGCATGAACAGAAGATGGAAAACAATCATCCATCGATTGAAAATAGGACACACAAGGCTAACACATGGGTATCTAATGTGCGCTGGAAACCCTCCACGTTGTGACGACTGCTACAAACCGATCTCTATTAGTCACATTTTATTGGAATGTACCAAATACACATACGCTCGAAGGCAAAATGCCCTAAAACGGAAGCTAGAAGAAATCCTTGATTCTACCAGTAAATTTGTATATATAATCTATTTGCTATAAATTACGTTGCCGAGACACATTAAATTTTTTGAATAAAAAAAACTGAAAAACGAAAACAAGAGTAAATCATTTGAAGTTATGTTCCATGTAATTGTGTATCAATGTAAATAGAGGAATAGATAGATCGATTTTGTTATTTAGAAAATTTACATTGGGATCTGACACAGCCTTCTTGATCTCCACCGCTTCTAAAATGTTCAATTTTTTACCTTTATGACAATTATGAATAAGAATAACATCGACAGAGGGATCAAACTGTGATATGTGATGTGATTTTGTAGTATTATTAGCGAATAGGGATCGACTCTTGTGACTGCTTGATATTAAATTATTATGTCTCTGCAGTGTTCTTTGATTCTAGTGTCGATCTTTCTACCTGATTCTTCTTCTTAGTGTGCCATCTCCATCAGTGGAGGTTTGAAATCACCGTGGCAAATTCTTCTCTGTTTTCGGCGGTTCTTATCAGTGTCTCGTAGTCTAGGCCAGTCCACTGACGTATATTTCTCTGCCCTGATAGTTTCTTCCTTCCCCGCCCAAGCTTGCCTTCAATCTTTCCCTTCACAACCAGCTGTGTGTATCGATATTTATCGCTTCTCAGGATGTGTCCTAAATATGCTGTTTTGCGGACTTTTATGAGTTTCAACTTCTTCGTTTGTGGTATGTGATGTCCATGGTATTTTGAGGATTAGGGTATTTATTTCAGTTGAATTATAAAAGAATCATTTTTATTACGTTAATTTGTTAATATCTGATATCTTTTCAAGAAAGAAGAATTAATCTTTGAACCCGAAATAAACTGTAACGCACGCCTTTGAGTTGCCAATTTGAATGGGACATGGTTTTTTATCTGACTTAGACTTATGGTTCCTTATGCATACAAATAAATTTATTAGTTGGTGCACTAAAACATACGAATTAATTGCATTGGTACTGGTAATTTTGAAGTTATATTTAGGTATATGTAGATAAAGGACTTTTGACATCAACTTCAAAAATACTAGCGCCAATGAAATTAATATTATTTCGTATTTTTAGTGCACCAAATAACAAAGTCGGCTGTAGTTTGTAAAAAGTTGTTTATTTCATTTTTTTTATTTCATATTTTTGAGTGTCAAGAGAAAATAAATAAAACATAAGAGTTTCAATAAATATGTACAACAATTTACCATTTTTGGAAAACTTCACTCTCTCTATCTCTGAAGTCGTTAAAGTTTTTGAAAAATGTTCCGTCTAAGTGGATTGTTGATTTTTACCGTCTTTAATTTTCTAACAACTTTGTCCCTCCACCTCCTTTGAGGAGATTCTGACGAGAAAGAATGTTGAATTTAATTTTTTACCATTTCTCATCATTCCTTTTCCCACAGAATAAAGAATGATCAAAATCGGAGCTCGTTCACGAAACGGGCGTTCATGGAAACATAAAACAGCATTCTCGTACATGCTGTTGAATTGAATACCTCCGTTGTCTTCAAGATGCAATTGCTATTACTATTTATATATTGTTGATTATTTGAAATTCAATGAATGGAATCAAAAATAATCTCAGGAGTTTCATTTTTATGAAAATTAAGTAATAGATTGAATGAAATCAATATAATTATCCATGAAAAAAATGTTCTAGACCTAACAAGAGTTACCTAGAAGTAATTGCTTGTAACGCAATGATAAGATCTGATAGTTCACAGTGGAATGATTTATTCATATCGTTGCTCAAATCCCCAAACAAGTTAACAGAAAATTTGGAAATACTTAGAGCGCTGGGTTGTTCTAGAGAAAAGGAAATTTTGAAAAGGTATTTGCTAGAAAAAGCTGAATGACTAACCGATTAATATAAAATTAACTTTTGCAGATATTTAGAAATGACTATTCAACAAGTTTTTAATTTGAGTCAACAGTACTATGGAGTTATTTTCAAATCAGTTTATGAAAATAGTCGAATGGGTTTTGAAGTTGCTTTGGAATTCTTACACCTGAATTATGAGAAAATTTCGCAATGGTAAGTTGTAATACCTACCTAAATGGAACAACAAACACATTCAGATTGAACTGATAGCTTTTTGAACTTTTCTACTAGGAGATAAAATGTTTTTAATTCGATTAAATTGCTATTCGGGATATATACATTTCAAAGTTTTCTTCATGTAGTTGACAAAATCGATAATATATCGGTTGAACTTGTCGAAAACATTTTTAGGGACAAGCTCTTTTACTAAGGTACATCGAAATCCAGGAAAATAACAACATTTCAGAATATAAGTTAATTATTTTGATAACAGTAATCATATTGCAAATAATGATACTTACTACTTATCAAAAATATTTTCCTGATATGCTGAAATCTTGCTTTTATTAATAGGTAAAGTAATAGATATATAAATATCAGTCTGCTTCAGATTTCGAAAAATAAACTTGTTGGTATTTGATTTCTTATAACCGCTAGAACTAGAGAAAGAGAAAACAATTTAAAATTTTCTGTCTCAATAGATACAAAAATAATAAAATACAAATTATTGTACCTTAGGCATTATCAAAAATGTACCTAGTCATCAATTAAAATGATTATTACTTGATTCTGAGAACAAGTTATTTAGAATGAGATTTACCTACGCCATTTTAAATTTTAATTCTTTCGATATTTGCAGTTACGAATATTTGGATACAATTACGGAACTAATATGTGGAATGGCCTCAAAAATTTCTTCAAAATCCGAATTAGAAATGGTTGGTAAAAAATTCAGTTCTTAAATTATTGGTTTATTTCCCTATGCAATTGTACATTTAACAATATTTCTACTTTATTGGCAGCTTTCAAGTATTGTGACTAACGCTAAGCTGTCCGAACGACAACAAAGAACAGCTCACAAAGCTCTAAAAAATGCAGAGAATAATTTGAAATGGAGTGAGGAGTATTCAAAAATAATTAGGATTGTAGAAAATGACTCTGATATTAATTTAGTAACATTATTTATAGCTCTTTCAGTTGTAGCAGGTATTGTAATTCTTGCAACTGGAGTATTTTGCATTTATAAATATAAACGATTTCGGCTTACTTGTTTCACACGAGGATACAGAACTTCTTCTGATATAACACTGGTGGAGATAACTGAATAAGTTCATTTAATTTATTGTATAAAAATGTAGATCAAATTCACAGAAAAACATATTTTCAATCAATAAAATCCGAAAGAATTTTCACTGAGTTTTTTATAACATTTCCAAAATTTTATTTTATTTATTCAATTAAAGTCTTATGAAATGCCATTCTTACGATAGGTAATAAGATTTTCAAGACTAACAGAGGAAAAGAAACGCCTAAGACTAATACCTTCTAAGACTACTATACACTACTGAAGGTAACTGGTTCATTACACTAATCGATAAACAATCACATTAAACCACAGTTAGTTGACAATTAAGGCTAAATAAAAGTAGGTTAAGTAACAAATTCGAAAACTGAATAGAGGTTAGGTTATTTATGCTTAAAAGTTATATGACAATCCAAAAAGATACAATACTGGTTTTGAGTTCTTATACTATTAGATTTCTTATTTTCTTTTCAGTTGTATTAAAAAAATCAATATCCTTACACCTATATAGACTATTACAAAGCTCCAACATTTAATTTAAAGAACTCTCTAATGGGGACTTAACTTGAAACAACCTATTACGCTTACATCTAAGATTAACCTTAGGTACATGAAAACTGATTGAACCAATAAGTGCGCATCTTTGGTATGTTATGTTATTTAATATATATTGAATGAAAATAACAGAATGTTGATTAATCCTGTTACACAGTTTTTGGAACTCATATGTATCTAGCACGTTGAGCACCACCATACATACAATCAGAAAATTTCGTCCCCGTGTTTCTCGTGTACACCACTTGATCAGAAGATGGATACTATTTTTATATTTATTTTTTCCAACCCAGGATCGTTGCCACAGCAGCTATAATAGCATTTATCTCAACCTCCGTTCCACTAACAGCAACACACCGAAGGCAACGAGCTGCACCTCGTTATCGCAGCCATCTCTTTCTCAATAACATTCGAAAGAGTATTCCTGAATGTTCTAAATAGTCACTACCGAAAAACCGTGAAGCCCTCTTGTACTCTGCAGTCAGACAGTTCAGTTCGATAGTCATTCTTCCCAGTCACTATCACCTTTATACCCTGTTTGATATACCATGCTACCCCACACCTAACACCATTGTAACGGGCATATCGAAATGACAGAATTATTTATTAATACATTAAAAATATCACAGTCTATTTATATACACTATTTATATAACATACAATAACTATCGACTACTACGTACAATTTATATTAACTATTTACACTATTTACAACCGGATTCGAACCGAGCGTTCTCTATTTATTTGCTGCTGGGCCGCTACTAGGGAACCAACCAACCTGACTCACTTGACTGCACTATCTGAGGGACTATACTAACTGAACACTTTCTGCCTCAACTGCACCGGGCTGACTGCCCCGGACTAACCGACTCCGCAGCAAATCCTCTCCAATATATAGGCAAGCCCCTACTTCTCGAATCTTCATCAGACATCTTCCAACAAAACGCGAACTTTCCACAACTAGCGCGAACTTACTAGATGTGTCTGGATATAATCTTGACCTTGGCATGTATCGCTGGCCAATAGCAGTATGCCTTACACTCATACGACCAAGGCCCCACTAAAGTCCGTACTCGCCAAGATGATCAGCCCACTGGCGAGGGGCACACAACTACTCGATAATGGCGCCGAATCTACAGCTCAAGTTCGTCACACTATTATTGAAAATCCTTATTGGAATTTCAGATAAAAAAGTCAAATCCATTAACCAAAGTATTATGAAACCAAGAATTCATAGAATTAATCCTGATAAATCCTTAGGAGCTGAAATAAATGGTACTATGTTCAGATCCTATACCATCTACAAATATGTCAGAAGTAGAAGACTCGTTGAGGAAACAACAGAAGAAGGAGACGAGCAATATACCCTATCCAAAAAACTTTAAAAATTTAATATTCTCCATCTGAAATCTGAATATTAAAGTAATCGAAGGTAATTGCGAATCATTGGGCTTATTAGCCGAATAGCATAACCTTGAAGTTATATGCCTAGATGAACACTGACTACTCGAGTTTGCAATAAAATCCATAGCATACAAATAGGAAATTTTTCCTATTTCAGTAGTAGGTACTAGATTTAGAAAGATGCATAATAAAAATTGATTATTTAAACAAAAATCAAGCAATATTTATGGTCTCTGTATACAGAAGCTCTAAGGTGATTTTATAAAATTTATAAAATTACTAGAAAATCTTTAAATCACCATCTTTATTACACAATATCTGGGGACGGAGCTTTGCTCTGGTAAATAATAATTTAGAGTGGGTCTATAAGAGTTAGGTACTAAGGATGTTTAATCTTAGTTCAAAAATGTGCATATTTACAGTTAAAATGTATTGCGATCGGTAAATATTGCTGTTATCATTCACATAGTTGGGAATTTTCTGATGGCAAAATAAATATGAATGTGAAACATACCAGAACTCAGCTGTATCACCAATCACCCAAATCCCATTTTGAAATTTGTTTCGATATCTGCGGAGCCATTCCCGAAATAGCTAGTATAGACCACGAAGGTCACACCCTTTAAAAATGAAAGTATCGCAAATCGATTTCTCGGCTCTAGAAACTCGTTTCCAATTTTTTATCCAAATCTGCCGAACTGTTCAAGAAAAAGTTTATGGACCTCGAGGGTGACGCCCTCGCTTTTTGTCGGGATAGCAACTTATATAGATAATCATAAAAATTAGAACCTTGTCTGTAAACCAAATTTGTTAGAGCAGTTTCCGAGATAATATATATATAATAATTTCACGCCTAGCTGGTAAATTGAACCTACATTTCGTAGGGTGCCGCAATAAGAACGAGGTTTGTCGTCTACATATTGCGTTTGTGTGCATTTTTTCCACTATACTGCTCAATCAGATTGATTACCAAACATAGCATCAGTCTCCCAGATATATATCACGATTTCGAGGTTGTTGCCTCTCATCAGTATATCGTAGGGTGAAGAGCCATATTTGATAATCAATCCTTATTTGGAACTCATACTTGTATCAATCTTCGGTATAGAACTGTCGGTGGAGACAAGTATGAGCGATAAATATATCGCTAGGCGTGAAATTATTATTCATATTCTAATATGGTCATCTGGTACGGATAGCTCCTCATTTATTTAATTAATTATTAACCTTTGCCGATTGTTATTATCCACCATTATACATGCTTAATATATCGCTCATACTTGTCTCCACCGACAGTTCTATACCGAAGATTGATACAAGTATGAGTTCCAAATAAGGATTGATTATCAAATATGGCTCTTCACCCTACGATATACTGATGAGAGGCAACAACCTCGAAATCATGATATATATCTGGGAGACTGATGCTATGTTTGGTAATCAATCTGATTGAGCAGTATAGTGGAAAAAATGCACACAAACGCAATATGTAGACGACAAACCTCGTTCTTATTGCGGCACCCTACGAAATGTAGGTTCAATTTACCAGCTAGGCGTGAAATTATTATTCATATTCTAATATGGTCATCTGGTACGGATAGCTCCTCATTTATTTAATTAATATATATATATATATATATATATATATATATATATATACAGGGTTTCTCAGCGCAGCCGTTCATTAGAAGTTTTTGAGGTTACCAAAATTTGGTACTTATGGTTGTTCAAAATTTGCTTACATTTTAAATTATTTTCAAGATCTCGCGACTTCCGGTTATACCGGAAGTCAACATTAACTTCCGTTTTTTAAATAAAGTATATTATGTCATTTATGGATTTCTCAGGAAATTTTTTGATGTGTTTCATTAGTTTCCCTATACCTATTTTCAACTGTTTCTCAGATATCTTGATTATTTTGAAAAAAAATACATATTTACCCCTGTTCTTAACAGTGGGCATTTTATCCATTTATTATAGGTGATAAATGTTTCTGTGGTAAATTGAAGAAGGAGAATAATAATCTTGAAATCCATATATCCATATATTATCGGATAGTAGGATGCAGAATTTTATTTGGTATCGATTTGTAACTTTTCCTATACCTATCTTCAACGGTTTTTTTTAATAAAAAAATTCTGTTAAAGCAACAAAATTGAATATAATTAGAACGTAAGAACAAAACAGGAATAAAACAAACGTATAAAATATAACAACATAATAAAACAAACGTATAATAATATGTGGCCACACTAACGTCTAAAGGTATGGTTCTGTTTTTCGGCGACCGAAATCGGCTGCCGTTGTCGGTATCGGCGGCGGCGGATCATATGGTTCCGTTTGGGCTGCTCGGAAAGGCAATAGGCAGGTCTTCAGTGGATGTTAGTATCAGTGCCATGTTTTCACATAAACAAACATCAGAGTTAGTGTAATGCCGTCAGCAGCGGCTGTCGACGGCCGCCGAAGAACCCGAAAACAGAGCTATATCTAATAACTAAAATATTAAGTGACATTAAATTTAGGTCTGGCGATGACTTAATGCCTAGTTAACACGTTATCTTATCTCTAGGCCGCGACCTGTACTACCATCTAATGTTTAACACAATAACTATGCCGTTAACTTATCGCGAAACCTGGATGTAATTATATTTAACGCGTTAATTAATGGCTTTATATACGTTAGTATATTCCTACTATAATAAAAAGAATAAACAAAATAATTACAATAATTGTTCGATGTGACCGCCATTTTGGTTCAAACATTGAATAACTCTGCCATGCACTCCTTGCGAAACAGACCTACGGATTTCGTTTGGGCATAAATTAGTAAACGCTTGGTTAACACGGTTTAATAACTCGTTCCTCGTAGGTACAGAAGTAGAGTACACTAGCTCTTTTATACGCCCCAGATGTAAAAATCAAGAGGCGTCAAATCGGGTGACCGTGGGGGCTAGTTCCAAGGTCCATGTGGACCAATCCAACGATCTTCAAACATTAACGTCAACTTCTGATTCTAGCAGAATGTTTGCTCTGTTACTTGGAGGAAGAGTATTTAAAAAATCAGTTACGAACCCTACAAGTATTTCCAGGTACTCATCCACATTTAAATTTTTATCGTATACGTGATACGCCACTCTATTGTCCATAACTAGGCAAAAGACATTAAAACTGAATTGCTCCTGGTGATTATTTTCTCTTACAACATGTGGGTTTTCGCTTGCCCAGTAATGATTATTTCGCCTATAGATAATTCCTTGTCTGCTAAATTTTGATTCCTCTGTCCAGACAATATTATGAAGAAACCTTGGATCTTCAGTTATTTTTACACAAATAAACTTGCAAAATTCGACTCGTCTTGCTTCATCGCCAGGATGTAATCCGTGAATAGTTATTTCAGAATACAGATGCATTTTATGTTTTCTCAATATTCTGTGGACTGAAGTTCTTGAAATACCCAAGTCCATCTCTGCTGCTGGAGTCGAACTTTGTGGATGAGCTTGAAAATAACCCAGAAAATTTACCTCGTTTTCCTCATTATCAACTATGGGGTTTGTGTGTTTTCGCGTTTTTTTATACTTCCAGTAGCGATAAATCGAGCTTCAAATCTTGCAAATTTTCCGGTAGTCATTGCTGGTAGATTCGGGTATCGTTCGTTAAACATTCTGCATGTTCCTGTGACAATTCGTCCATATTCACCGTGCGTGTAAAATAAATTGAGCAAATCATTATTTGAATATTATTCAATATTTTCCATTTTCAGCTTTACACAATTAACAAGACTTCGAAATAATATTGTTTTGACATAAAAACCAACAACATTAATTCATTATCTGCCAAAATCAAGGCTTACTAGGTAAAACTGTTAAAGTTATATCGGCTTCTGATAATAAAATCTGGGATAATAACATAACCGTTGAAGATAGGTATAGGGAAAGTTATAGCAAATCGATGCAAAATAAAATTCTTCATCCTACTATCCAATAATATGCAAGGTGTCTCATTTGAAAAAATGAACATTTTTAACTTTGAAAATAATCTAATCGGTTATCAAATTTTGGACACCCTATATGCGATAAATCAATTGTCAATATGGATTTCCAGATTATTATTCTCCTTCGTCAGTTTACCCACAGAAGCATTTATCACCTATCAAAAATGGATAAAAGGCCAACTGTTAAAAACAGGGGTAAATCTGTAAAATTTGTCAAAATAATCAAGATATCTGAGAAACAGTTGAAAATAGATATAGGGAAACCTAATGACACACATCATAAAATTTCCTGAGAAATTCAAAAATGAAATAATATACAGGGTTTTTTATTTAAAAGAAGGAAGTTAATGACGTGTGACTTTGAAAATATTTTAGAATGAAAGAAAATTTTGAATAACCCTAAATCCCAAAGTATCAAACTTCTAAGTATATATATATATATATATATATATATATATATATATATATATATATATATATATATATATATATATATATATATATATACAGGTTGAATCACGACCAACGGGATGGAGGTTAATGGAGAAACGGTAAAAGTTTTAAACTGTTTGTCACTTTAGAAGTTTGTACATTAATAAACGCTACATTTTAAAATTATTTGGGAATATACAGGATGTCCCAAAAATTCGAAATTCGTAGCGTAACAAAGTTATATTTTTTTATGGAACACCCTATATTTTATTGCATTTTCTGATTCTCCCTAAGAAATAAGATACTCTTTCTTAAGGGTTCCCTATACCTAAGTATAGAGGGTTCCGAGTTATTCTGACTTGTCTTAAAATGCGAACTTCTCGAAAAAAAATAATATCTAATTAATGTAACGAATTCAAGCTAATTTAATTTAACCTTACATCTAAATAGTTGGGCATTTGTTGAATGTAATCCACGATTGAGTACCAAGCATCTCTTTACAGGGTGTTAAGAATTTACAGTTTTATTATTACATCATTCAATGTGTAATATCAGGCTTATTTTAAATGAGACCCGATATTTTATTGATTCACCATGTCAAGAAAGAATTCTTCTTTCGAATGGTATAAAGGTGTCCTATTCCTAGGTATTATACTTTTGGAGCAATTTACAAATTTCAAATTTAATGGTAAATCGAAGTTTAAAAAATTTGCAATTCTCTCTAAATTTTTCAACTTATCATCCTGGCATAGTAGTTGTAAAAAATAGTGTAGTTGCTAATAAATATGCACACTTGTAGTTGCTGAGGTACACTAGCTCCTTTTTTTACTGATAATTATTTGAATACGTAATAAAGCAAAAACACATTTTTAATAAAGCAGATACATAAATACTATAAAACGGACAACAAATTATTAAGAGCAAAAAATGTAAAATTACTATAATAGATAATGCTTGCCATTTTGTGCAATGCAAAACGTAATTCTATCTTCAAACGATTTATTTACATTATTCAACATATCGGATGTTATAGACGCGAAAGCGTTCGAAATTCTTAATTTTATATCGACTGGAGTAGTAGGGCGTGTAGCAAATACAATATTTTTAATATAACCCCATTTGAAGAAATCCATCTTGGTCAATTCTGGTGACCTAGCTGGCCAATTATAAGGACCGCTTCTACCTATCCATTTATTTCTAAATTTTCTATTTAGGTAGTTCCTAACAACACGTAACAAGGGAACCGGAGCTCCGTCCAATTGAAGCTACACTTTCTTTCGGATGGTAAGTGGTTGGTTTTCGAGAAGGATTCAGAAGTCTTTTTTCAAAAAATTTAAAAATTTTCTTCCATCCAGGTGTCCGTCAAAAAAATACGGGCCGATAACAAATTCGCCCACAATCCCTCCTCAAACGTTTACACTCCATCGGTGTTGGCGATCAATAGTACGGAATAAATGTTTGCTGTATCGTAATAATGGAAATTATGTCTATTTACTAACCCATTATTGTGGAAAGTAGATTCATCGGTAAACAATACATAATTTAAAAAATCAGGATCTTCTTCAATTTTATCCAAAGTCCATAAAAATTTAGACGTTTATCATAGTCCTGTTCTGTCAACTGCTGATGTAGTTGAATATGATATGGATAGTGGCGATTTTTCTGAAGTATTCTACACACACTCATTTGAATTATTCCTAATTCACTCGAAATTTATCTAGTACTGGTATTAGGATTATCCGTAACCGACAGCAGTATATCAAATTCGTTGGCGTTGTCACCGGTAACTGGTTTAGTTTTATTCACCTTATCGTATACAACTTTACCAGTATCACGGAATCTACTGAGCGAGAGAGAGAGAGAGAGAGAGAGAGAGAGAGAGAAAGAGAGAGAGAGAGAGAGAGAGAGAGAGAGAGAGAGTCTCGAAGCTATTGACTTTTGAATAATTAAGAGTTCATTAATAAATAATGAACTGTTAATTTGGCATTTTGTGTCTTGTGTTTGAAAGCATGCCACAAAGAATAAATTTTTTAACGCTTACGCGAATGTTAAAAGTCTCTCTCAATTTTAAATTTTGAAGCAAAGGAATTATTTTTAGCCATTCCTTATACCTTTAATCTACTGAGCAGTCTTTCAAAACTTCTTTTTTCGGGTGGACTCTATCAGGGTACTTTTGAGCATAAACTCTAGATGCTAGGAGACAATTTTCTAAACATTCCCCCATGCAAAGTATCATGTCGACTCTTCCGTTTAACGGGTACAGCTTCATTTTTGGTAGCCATAAAATTTGAAGCTAACACAGGATTGTTCAGATCATTAACAGAAATGTCATAAAATGACATTAAGTTAGTCACCAACTAGGTTATGCATGCATTTTTTGTTTTAAAATCGATTTACCATTAAATCTAAGAAAATTGTAAATTGCACGAAAAGTATAATACCTAGGTATAGGACACCCTTATACCATTCGAAAGAGGATTTTTTTGACATGATGAATTAATAAAATACAGGATGTCATCTATGTCATTTAGAATAAGCCCGATATTATACATTGAATGATGTAATAATGAAACTATAAATTCTTAACACCCTGTAAAAAGATGTTTAGTACTTAATCTTGGAATATATTCAACGAATGCCCAACTATTTAGATGTAAGAGAAAATTTGCTTGAATTCGTTACATTAATTAGATATTAACTTTTTTCGAGAAGTTCACATTTTAAGAAAAGTCAGACTAACTCGGAACTCTCTGTACTTTGGTATAGAGAACCCTTAAGAAAGAGTATCTTATTTCTTAGGGACAATCAGAAAATGCAATAAAGTATAGGGTGTCTCATAAGAAAAAATATAACTTTGATACGCCACAATTTTTTGGGACAAACAACAAACAAACTACTAAAGTGACAGACATCTTAAAACTTTTACCGTTTCGCCATAAACCTCCATCCCGTTGGTCGTGATTCACCCTGTATACAAGAATTGCTCGTATTAATATATTAGATATTAGATATGTACAGGGAAGGCAAATTTCAATGCTTTTATAGGGTAACTCGAACTATTAGAGATAGCAAAAAATTATTGGCACTGTCTTCATGTATTTTTTTAGATAAACTCAATGCTGAAAACAAATAGGTATTAGCTATCGTCTTTTGTTTTCAATTTATAACCTAAAATTCAGTTTTTTGTATATTTGATGGATGCCTATATCTTATTCATTTGTGAAGTTGTCGAAAATTAATTTTGACAATCCTATGGCGTAGCTGGATTTTAAATTTACTTCCGCAATTTCAAGGTATGACATAAAGTTTCTCCATAAAAGCATCGAAATTTCCCACTCTGTACAAATTTTCATTAAAAGTTTCCGATTAAATAATACGAACCTCATATTAACACCTTTTATTTACAAAAAAATTGTTTTATTGAAAAAAAATTACATCTGATCAGGATACGAACCGAGGAAATCCAGATTATTAGCTGGAAACTTACCATTGAACTACTTTTGACCTATGATGATATTAGGGTTATACTGAGTTATCACGTATAATCTGAAAAAGTCTTAAAGTAAGAATATTAATTGCTGAAAACGATTTTTTTGTGAATGTGAATGCAATCAATCGATTCAATACTCCCTAAAAATTTTCATATATAGATACATACAAGCATTCATTGCTCGTTTAATATAATTAGATAATAAATTTATTTTATGTGGGGACATTAATATAGACTTTCTGCGATCAACAGAATTTCAAAAAAAAAGAATTAAGTAACCTCCTTCTTGAATATAATAAAACTCACATATTTGAGACACCAACACGTATCTGTAGAATATCAAAAAGCTATATTGACAATATATTTTCCAACATATGAGTCATCAAAATAAAGAAATTATAGCCTCTCATTCTATACACATTAAATAACAGAAGTGAAAAAATGGTTAATGATAAATATTACAAAATAAATTTAAGCAATAACAGTATAAAATCATACCATTAAGCTATGAAAAAATCATAGAAATCAATCAATCAATGTGAATTTTGAATTCAACAATTATAAGCCGGGAAACTTGGAAAATAATTAACGAAAATAACAATAGAACAACTAGACTTTAAAAAACTTGCATTGTCGACATGGAGAGCCAAAAACAGATCACAACCCCCAAAGAAGTATCAAACTATTTCAATAGATTTTTTTTTTGCATGTCAGAATAAACATAAGGATAGAAATCAACAAACTGGCAATAATTCAGTAAACATAATTAAAACACAAGAAAATGCCATGATATTTCCAAAATCCTGGATTTTCTCGCCTACGACCCCATATGAAATAAAAGAAACAATAAATAAAACTACGAAAAAAAATTCTAGTTGTATAGACGATATACACAGCAAAGTGGCCTTAAAAAGTAGTACTTGAAAGAGCGGAGTTGGAAACAGAATCTACAGGCCTGGGCGTACCTCAAAATTCAATAGTTTCCCCCGTTCTGTTTATCATATTTATCAACGAAATTCATTTATGCTGATGATAATAACTCTAACTAATAAGTCAGAAATCACTTGAGACATCAACAAAAAAATAGTAGTTTTGATGTAAACTATCTAGCTTA
Source organism: Crioceris asparagi (assembly GCA_958507055.1). Classification (NCBI taxonomy): domain Eukaryota; kingdom Metazoa; phylum Arthropoda; class Insecta; order Coleoptera; family Chrysomelidae; genus Crioceris; species Crioceris asparagi. The sequence continues at coordinate 51,973,243 of OY293827.1, forward strand.
TACCAAAGATAATGGAACTCATTATCTTTGCTTATACTGTAAGAGAAATAAATAATATATATTCTTCAAATTCAAATGTAAAAAAATCCCATTTTAACAAAATATTAATTGAGTCGTATAAAATAACAGATAATTATTTCTAAATTGTTAGACCGGCACCTAGATGTTTACACATCTATATGTGCAAGAAGAATTCTCGCAATAATTAGTAAACCTATATTTTTATCATAATGATGAGAAAACAATATATAAAATAAAAATAAGAATTAATAAAATAAGCTCAAAATAAGAATAATTTCATATCAATATTTATGACACAAAATGGTATAAAATGTTAAAAATAGCACAATTAATATAAGGTACATAGGCACTTTATTGTTTGCGAGAGCCAGGTAGGTATCTACTTACTTAGAACAATTCTTGAAATTTCGCCCAATTAGATGCTATATATTTTCTACATTTATGGTTGTATAATTTCATGCTAGTAGCATTTTTAATATTAGTTGGTATAATATTATAAATCTTTGGGGCTAGATAATTTATACTTCTTAAATTTAGATTTCTGTTACTAACTGAAATTATAAGATGTTTATTTGTTTTATTTCGTTTGGTAGAGTTGGCTTACATAATTTTTTACTTCTGGTTTCTTAAAAACATATTTGCACATATTCAATACATATAGGGAACGAACGTTTAGGATCTATTCAGAGTATAATTGTCTTAAAGTACTTTGATCCAAGCTGCCCCATATGACAATACCATAACTCAACAATGACTCTACAAGCACCTTATAAGCATTGAAGAGAAGTTTTTTTTATCAGTATTTCCCTTAGAATATAAAACGTGTGCAACAGTTTCCTAATATTATTTGTCAGACCCGCTACATATTGTTCCCATTTAAGGTGTTTATCTATAATGATGCCTAAGTATTTTATGTCAGACAACAGATTTTATTAAAATTGGGTCGATTCACTGAGATAAGGGAAAACGCAATATATTTAGTTTCTTTATATTTAAGGTTAACTTAAAAGAATCAAGCCAATTTTTGTTTTTGCTAAGCCTTGTTGTGTTGATTTTTTTCACATCAAGCCATGTATCACCATAGAAGAATACTCCGTGTCGTCGGCATAAGATATTACAGAGGCATTTTGCACATTAATGTTAGTTCACGAATTTATATATGGTATAAATAGGACCTAACACAGTGCCTTGTGGGATTTATTTTTACTTTTAAGGGATCACTAATAATATTTCCAACCTTTAATATCTGTGTTCTCTCATGGAGAAGACTGATAAGCATTTATTTCTTACATTCAGATGTTCAGTGATATTTTTATTAAGCTCCTATGAGCTTAGACCGTTGGTGAAACCAAACTGTTTGTTTGAAAGAATATTATTATTTGTCAAGAATTCAACAAGCATTTTTCAAAAATCTTTTTAAATGTCTTAATAACACTAATAGGCTTGTAAGTGTATATCTGCCTTGTCTCCATCCTTATGAACGGTTGTTACTAATGTGGTTTTGAATAGTTTGGGGACTAAGCCTGATTTAAAGATTAAATTAATTATATGTACCAAAGGTTTTATAAGATGTAATTGCGAGTGTCTTATGATCTGGGATCCTATGCTATCAATGCCTGCAGAATTGTTTTTTAATGAACCTATCTGCTGTATTATGTCACATTATCTCACTGGCCTCAAGAACATGGAATATATGAAACGTTAATTATTTACAATTGGTCTATCAGGATTTTTGAATTTATTGAACATTTTTACGCCAATATTTACAAAAAAAAAACATTATTGTTTTTGACTTGAAGATTGCCCACATTTTTATTTGTTTTTATATTTGTTGCCTAGCTACCATATTTAAGTTATTTCTATATATATAATAGAAAAACCCTGTCTACCGTTACGTGTAGGGTAAAAAAAACACATTGTCTCTTATTAGGCTTCACCATAAACAAATTTCCTCCATTGGTTTTTGTCCTTTGCAACTTTACTTGCTTCTCTTTTATCAATGCCTCTCTTCTTTTGTGGATATCCTCATCCCAACTTCTGGCTGGTCTTCCCCTTTTTCTTTTCAAGGTTCACTTTGCTTCCCATGTCATTTTGACTGGCCTCGCGTTGTCCATTCTTATTAGATGTCCATACCATCTAAGCTGGGATTTTTCTATTTTCTAAATTACTGGTTCAACCCCTAAACTTTCTCTTATATCGTCATTTCGTAGTCTATCTTTTCTGGTGACTCCTAGATTTTTTCTCAAAAATTTCATTTCGATAGTCTGAACTTTTCCCTTTAGTTTTCTATTCAGCACCCAGCTCTCAGCTCCATAAGTTAGGATCGGTACAAATACTGTGTTGTATATATTTATCTTGGTTGTTCGTGTTGTATCTTTCCTTCCTAGGAATGTGTTTTTGATTGAATGGTATAGTTTTGATGCATTCTCAATTCTCTTGTTAATTTCTGTGCACTGCGAACCTTTATCATTTATATATATATATATATATATATATATATATATATATACATATATAAATATATATATATATATATATTTGTCAAATTGTCAGTAGATACATTCAACTTTTTATAATTGCTATACGGAGTATATTTAATTTAATAATAAATATATGATTATAATGAGCTATTTATATCCGTGTTTCTATTATCATCTAAGTATAATAGATATGTATAAATAATGTTCATTTGTTCTATATCAGTTCGGGCATTAATATAATTTGTTCTTTGGTTTATATGTACCACCTATAAAAATTTTCGTTTGTGTAAATTATTTTCAATATCAAGAATTTCAACTCCTTCATAGTTAACATTGTGATCGTTAGTAACTGCTTGATTTGCAAGTGTACAAGAAAGCACAGATCTTCTTATGTCACTTCTGTGTGATGTTATACGATCTATTAAATGTCTGCTTGTTTCACCGATGTATATATACTTTATTACAATCCATGCATGGAATACTATATATTATACCTGACATCAACATTTTGTCTGTTTTATCTTATAGTTTTGAAAAAATATTTTCAAGTCTGATTGTATTTTTATAAGCTATTTTAATATTTTTAAAAGGTGCCAATATCTGTTTGATTTTAGGGGTTATTATATTAATATTAGGTAGAGAGAAGTATTTGATAATATTGTTTGGTTGTGTTGTTTCAATTCTTGGTTCTCTTAAAGTAGTTTGAGAACTACTAAATAATAATTTCTTGATCAATGGCATCGGATAATCACATTGAATAAATAAGTTTTTTAATTTATCGAGATCTTGTTCTCGCATAGAAGCATGATTAATTTTATATATTCTGTTCTTCATTGTTAGTACCAGGTTAATTTTTTGGCGTATTTGATGGTCAGACTTAAAATGTATAAAACGACCTAAAGATCCTGGTTTAGTATACCAAGAAGTTATAATTTTATCAGGTTTACGATGTAGCCTGGTATCTAAGAAAGGAATAGTATTCTTAATAGCTTCTTCTTCTACTGTAAATTGCAACAGTGGGTTGAAACCATTGAAAATTCTTAAGAGTTCATCTTTGCCATTACTAGGTATGCTGAGAACAATATCATCAACAATTTTTTTTAAGAAGGGTACAGTGAAACTAAGACGACTGAGACATTGATCAACAAGTTCATCCATAACATATTGAGAAACAATAGGTGATACTGCACTTCCCATCGGTGTTCCTAATATTTGTTTATAGAATGTATTTTTATATGAACAAACGTTTGTATCAAATACAAATTTAAGGTGTTTAATACATTATTTTTTAGAGATTTTGCAATATTGTTTTATAATGTTCCATTTATTTACAATACTTCTTTCTGCCATATCAAAGGAAACAGAGCTTTAACATCCAGACTTAATATATCATATTCATCAGGAAGTTGGAATTCATTGATAAATTCTGCAGAATGGAAGGAATCTTTGACAAAATACTGGTTATTGGAGTCATATGAGCGAGTCAAAATATCTGCTACTAATTGAGATGTACCATTGTTAGAGCTATTAATTGCTGAAATTATTGGTCTTAACTGTAAAGTGGGTTTATGTATTTTTGGTAAACCATAGAATTTACTACAAATGCCATTATAAACTTTGTATCGCTTACATTCAGTTAGGTTATAGTTAGGTTAGAGGTTATAATTGCCGCCTTTCCCGCTGCCCATCCTCTTCGAGGCCCTTTCTTTGTCTTAAAAGTTGGCACGGGTAAAATGTTCTTGGGTCCAATACAATCCCTTGCTGCTACACTATTGTCGGCAGTTTTCCATCTACTGTGGCTTCACCTTCCTCAATATTTTCTTGCTCTGCAGCAAGAAAATCGCTATCTGTGAAGACATGCCGATTAGGAGGAAATATTCCTGTTTTTTTAAAGCCGTTAACGGCAATTGCCACAGTTTGCACTTTTAGGTATGCCTTTCCGAATAGTTCCGCAATGTCAAAATGTGTGATTGCTCCTAATTGTCTAATGGTTGCATGTGATGTGTAGAATGAGGGGGCAAGCACACGATTTCAATAAAATTCTGCCTTGCCAAATTTATCATTTCCAAATTGCGACAATGCGTATGGTGTCCGTCTAACACTAGCAACACAGGGTCGTTTTGTGATGGTTTGACCTTCTCGATAAAATGTAGGAACCACTAAGTAAAAATGTGGGTTTGAATCCAAACGCTTGGGTGACAAACAATTTTTAAGCCAACAAAAAATTCGTGTTTTTTCTGGGGAAGATTAGAAATGGTGGAACAAAACTTCCTCCTGCACTCATACACAAGACTGCTTCGTACTCCTAAGCGCAAGAACATATTGGACTTTGGACTGAACAATAGATAAGCCAGTCTCATCCACGTTAAATATTCTATCAGCTGGATATTCGTGATCTTCAAATGCTGCCTCCAAAATATCAAAAAAGTGGGTCACGCTTTCTTTATTGAAGCCCTTGGCTTTATGAATGGACGTTCTAGTTGGCTTTCTGACTGATATTCGGTTTTTGTGACGCTTCAGAAATAAACTCAGCTATTTGCTTCCAGCGCTTTCATTGTCTTTGGAGAATGGGTTTGGTAATTTATTTAGGGTAACCAGCTGATAAGCCATCCGCTTAACATCACTTCGTGTTAATCCGTAAAACTTTTTTTTCCATCAGAAGCAGATATTCTACCAGATGCACTTCTAACGTTTGTGGTAAAACCGAGGATCTTCCTAATTTTGTTTCAACATCCTGGGCTGGTGTGGCATTTGACTTAGCTGATAGACGAAATAAGGTAGTGCGTGGAACACTAAATATATCTGCCGCTTTTTTTTATCCCATCTCGTGAAGTGAAGTGAAGTGACATAAGAAGATCTGTGTTTTGTACACTTGCAAATCATAAAGTTATTAACGATCACAATGTTAACTATGAAGGAGTTGAAATTCTTGATATTGAAAATAATTTACACAAACGAAAATTTTTGAGAGATGGTACATATAAACCAAAGAATAAATTATATTAATGCCCGAACTGATATAGAACAAATGAACATTATTTAAACGTATCTATTACACTTAGATAATAATAGAAACACGGATCTAAATAGCTCATTATAATTATATATTTATTATTAAATTAAATATACTCCGTATAGCAATTATATGACATCAAAACAAAATAGCAATTATAAAAAGTTGAATGTATCTACTGACAATTTGACAAATTGAATGTCTTAATTTAATAAGACATACATTTTATACATTGATTATGTGAATATTTTAAAAGAAGTTTTAAGTTATTTTATTATATGTATCTGTACAACAATAGTTTATGCAACCTCAAATCTTGTAAGTATTCATCATTTGTTACATATTGTATTATATTATAAATATTGTAGATTTCCTGACGAAGAATCAATAAATGTTTCGAAAGCTTGAATAAAAGATAAAGAGTTTTCTTTGTGCCAACAGACTGCAGACTGCAATACCTGATAATTTAAATTTTGTATCTTAACTAGACAGTCGTTCTACCAGATAACTTATTATATATATATATATATATATATATATATTAAAAATTCATTATATATATATATATATATATATATATATATAAATTTTATATCTTTTTATTTGAAATTTACTTTTTTTAAAATAATTTTACACTTTATTTATTGAAACAACCGTACGTGTCTGGAAAGACAGTGTGGGAGGTGGCTTTGTTGTCGGTGCTCTATCTTACAGAGTTGAATATCAAGATTAGCAAGTACCAGATGCATTGTCATCAAATTCCGTTTATACAATATAGGTCATGCAACAATGTCTGTTATAGAGGTTACGTCATCATATAATCTAATATAACAACTATCCCCATATATAAAAAATTGACGTTATACAGCAGTTTTGATCAAGTATTGCTTAACGTAAATTACAAAAAGCTTTAATCTAAAGTTAGGCTTCTTCTTCTTTTTCTTCTTCGGTTTGCAGGGGTGTTCTTCTTCGTAGGATAAAGTCTGGAATTCGTGGAAGTACTTTGTTGGATTTTTGCTCCTCGTGGGCTGAAGGTTTTCTTCTAGGAAATGGGATCCATTTTTTGCATTCGAGGCAAATATAGAAGATTATGAGACATATTATTAAAGTTATGTTTAGATATGAAAACCAAGAAATATTTTTTCTGCAAAAGGCTTATTGATGAGGTCATCTAGGTCTTCGGAGTACTTTTCCAGTTTGTGTTTGGATAATGCTAAATCATCGAGGTTCAAATCGTTCAATTTTCTAATTTGACGTTATTTGGAATGTTTTCAAAACATTTTTAGTCTATCAAGACAGGATGAGGATTTCGTGAAATATCCAGGATTCTCTTCGTTCTTGCTTGGATTTTTGTCATGACAATGAATGCATAACAATTTTGATCTAGTTTCAATATCGAATTTTGATTAATTATAATATTTTCGTTGATGTTAGGACAGTTTATAGCTGCATGTATAGGTTCTGATAAAACTATCAGCCATTCATTTTCTTCTAGTTTTTGGACATTATATCCCTGACTATAAATGATAGAAGTTTGACAATTTTCTGGAACATTATTATAGTTTTTAAGTAATTGCACTTCACATACTGAGTTACTGTCTATAGGATAAGCGTAAATGTTTGAACACAGTTTCTGTTGTGGGGCTAAAGCAAATTCTTCATTCGTCAGCGGGAGATGAAATGTTTCCTCCGTGAACTGTGTTACACAAGGTGAGCGTCTGCGAGTTCCTTGATGCCGGAGAGACCGTCTTCTTGCTCTGAAGAATTTCACTGGTAGTGATTTCTTGATTTTTCTTGAGGTTTACTTCTCTTGAAGATTTGGAAATCACCACAAATAGTTAGAATTCTCTATGTTCTATTCGTGTAGAGAGTATCCTACTGACTGCGCCATTTTTATATCTTTTTATTTGAAATTTACTTTTTTATAAACAATTTTACACTTTATTTATTGAAAGTTATAAGTTACAGGAATTATATTATATTAACTAAGTTACTACGTACTAAGATGATTACTGCTGTGATAATAATTATATTATATCTCGAGCGCGAAAGTTGCTCGCACTTTATATTATAAAAAATGTAGAGTTTGCAATTTGTGTGAAGCTGTTGAAATGTCTTATTACAACCGTACGTGTCTGGAAAGACAGTGTGGGTGGTGGCAACTTTGTTGTCGGTGCTGTATCTTACAGAGTTGAATATCAAGATTAGCAAGTACCAGATGCATTGTCATCAAATTCCGTTTATACAATATAGGTCATGCAACAATGTCTGTTATAGAAGTTACGTCATCATATAATCTAATACAACAACTATCACCATATATAAAAAATTGATGCTATACAGCAATTTTTGATCAAGTATTGCTTAACATAAATTACAAAAAGCTTAAATCTAAAGTTAGGCTTCTTCTTCTTCTTTTCCTTCTTCGGTTTGCAGGGGTGTTCTTCTTCGTAGGATAAAGTTTGGGATTCGTGGAAGTCCTTTGTTGGATTTTTGCTTCTCGTGGGCGGAAGGTTTTCTTCTAGGAAATGGGATCCATTTTTTGCATTTGAGGCAAATATATAGCAGACTCGGCGAACTCTGTTACGCCTTAAAGGCAATAGATAAGCCGATTTTCGAATTTATTAAGTTATTTTTTTATTAGAAAGAAAAATGAAGTACATTAATCATTTATTATTGTTTCTGCATTTCAGTACATAGGTTGCTCTTCACTTAAGTACCTTGTGATATACGACATTTTTTGTTTTCTTATCAGGCGCAAAAACAAACAACCCAGATGGTCTTCCGACCCGTGAACATGCCACATATAATTGACCATTGTAAAAACATGGATGTTCTAGATTCAAACCACAAACTTTTAAGGATTGGCCTTGTGATTTGTTGATGGTCATGGCAAATGTAAGACAGATCGGAAATTGAATTCTTTTAAATTCAAACGGCAAATCGGTTGGGATTATGGGGATCCTCGGAATGAGAACTTCCTCACCTTTGAATTTTCCTTTCAGTATCGTCGCGTACATTACATTGTTCAATTTTCTAACCACCAAACGCGTTCCGTTGCACAATTTTGGTTGGTTTATGTTTCGAAGCATGATTACTACGGAGCCAAACTTTAGGCATAAATTGTGCGGTGGTAAGCCAGGCATATCCAAGGAGTTTAAAAATTCAATTGGATAGTTGGTGGCTTCATCTTCATTTGTGATGCAGTCTATAGATTTGAATGAATGCATTGTTCCAATGATCTTATTTTGAATTTTATAGTTCAGGTCATCTACATCTTTATTCTTAGCCGCTAAAATTGCTCGCTCACTCAACCATTCATTATTTTTGTAGTTAGAAATAATGTCTGGAAATACATTGTTGATAAGTTCGTCTTTTGATGAGACAAAATTACAGAAATTATTTGGAAATGATATAAATCCGCTCGATTCATCGACAGGTACTTGACCATTACCGATAGTCAGCAATTGCTCAGAGAAATCTTCAGCAGATGTATCATTAAGCAATGCAACTCTCATGTTTGTTGTCAGCTGCAGTTTCTTCCAAAGCGCCATAGATTCGACGATTTGAGGCAAGCCTTTATTTCGTCAGCAGCCGTAGATCTTGGAATTACTGGCAGTGTTTGGCGGAAATCGCCGTAAATCTTTCAATTTTCGGTTAAGTGCTTCTAATGCACGTTTATGCGTCATTGTGCATTCGTCCCAGATGATGATTTTTGATGCCGATAAAACTTTGGCCATTGCTGAATTTTTCGTAATATTCCACGTTGGTTCTTCAATAGTTTGAAGATTTAACTGTAATTTTAATGCTGAATGAGCCGTACGGCATCCTTCTAACAATGTGGCTGCTATTCCAGAAGAAGCAACTGCAACCGCTATGTTGGATCTCGCACGAACAGTGGCTAAAACTACTGACATGAGGAATGTCTTACCTGTTCCACCAGGGGCATCTAGGAAATATAAATCACCATTTCCATCATCGATTGCCTTCATTAAAGTATCATAAACATCCTTTTGTTGGGAATTCAACAGGGGTACATTCGTTTGATCTACTAAATCTAATTCCTTGTGATCATATTCACGTTCCCGTTCCAATTCTCGATTAAATGCGTCATTCATTTCGCGATTGGGCGCTGGCATTCCTAACCTGATTAATAAACTACCGCATATGAGGTAACACATATCTTCGATCAAGGGTAAAGCACGATTATATATCTCCTCATTCATCTCAACATCGTGATTTCTGGAAGTGACACGAATTTGATGTAAAATATCTTCTGACATATTATCCTTGTATTTGTGCCACAGGTTACATGGGTTTGATGGAAAGCATGTCGAAATTATGATAGCGAATAATGTGCGTAACTGACTTGGAGATGCAGAGATAATGGCTTCAGCGATTGTCGTATCCCAATGGGTATCGTTTTCTAATAAGTTCAGTTCTTCACATGCAGCACGATATGTCGGGAATATTACACAATTAACAGTCCGTAGTCTCACATGACGTTGGCCAAGGCACATTTACCAGCAACAACCGCAAATAGAAACATTCATCATTCTTTGGACGAACTGTATACATACGGCCAAGAGCATCAGTAGAACGCACATCCGGATACCCAGGAACCGCATCGCGTTGCTTCCGTCTTTGAAAATTCTTCGATGAAGCATTCCAAGTATAATAACGTGGCATCTCTGAGTAAAGCAAAGTTCGTGCAAACGGATTTTGGCAGATCGCAAAGAAACTGGTAGGATGACGTTCGTGAATAGGGAATGCGAATATACGCCAAATCGCTTCATTACAGTTTACATAACGACCAACTTGATAGCGTGAAATTTTATCGTTGGTATTTGAGGATTGCAATCCAAAAACCGCCATGTCGCTGCCTTTCGTGACATATTTAGAAATATATTTTATGGACTTTACTGAATTGCAATACTCAACGTTGCAATGTGTCTTGAACGTTTTAGAAATAAGTGGCGAATATGGAACAATCCAACTGCTGTCGACAACGAAATCCATTCTTTTCACTTTTGTTGTGACAGTTCGATCGTTTTCATCTGGTGATCGACGCCGATACAGCGGATAACCATCGATTGGGGATTGATGGCGCCACACGGTCCATGAATCATATTTGTAATAACAACATCATGTAGGACTGAATCGGCTTCATGATCAGGAATCTCGGTACATATAATATCATCTATTTGCCCAGGTTGAACTCTTTCCGCTAACCAAATAAGAATATGTGCGTGCAGCAGGCCTCGCTTTTGCCATTCGATTGAATACATCGAGTATCTCCAAAGACGCGTTTTTTAACAATGAAGTTCATCAGGGACCGAATTTTTTGTCTGAATATACGTGCTGTGATGTCGTGTCTATCACTTGATGTTTGTCCGGGAAGCAGCAATTGAATAACTTCTATCCATTTTGGATTACAGGTAAAAGTAATAAATAGATCTGGCCGACCGTAATGACGAACATATGTCATTGCATCTTGCGCATATTCATACATATTACGTGGACTACCAATGTACGTCGCCGGCAGAATAGTTAATCGACCAATATTAGCTGCATTTCCTTCAGTACTAACTGCATCACGTAAATGGATGTACTCCTCAGAACGCAGTTTGGCTTGGTTCAACCTAATGAAAGTTAAGCGTTCCGTTTCTATTTTGACATACATGTCGACGCAATACTGCTGAAACAATCGACGAAACCACAGCAAATAGTTGTCAGCATTTTGACGAATCATCAAACGATATGAGTAATAATTCATTGAGCTAACTTTAGTAGTTTCTTCACCATTCAATGGATTTATCATTTTGATATTAAAATAATATCCATCTTCTCCTTGCCAAAACATCAGCGGGTATTGCAATGCGTCATATGATCGGTGTGTTTCAGATATTTTTTGCAGTCGCCCAGTATCGCGACGTGTAAACACAATATCGCGTGTTTCCAATTGTTCACCAACAATCAGGATGGCAACTTCGTCTATTGTTGGAGCGTTATATGTGCGTTCATGTGTTCCAGATGGTCGTGTATCTGCTTTGATGACAACTTTATAGTCATCATTTGGCATGTGCTCTAAAGCACTCTTAAACAACCTGACAAACGCATGATGTTCATGAAGCAGTTGCTACAAGTCTTGAAGAATTGCTCGCTTCATTCCTGCATTGATCTCTCCACGTCGATCAAGTTGTTCTTCCATGTTGCCCATGAAATATATTTGTAAAAATTTATGCTGTGCATCTTCGAGTGGTAGTAATGATCCAATTCGATGATGAATCTGTCCTTGTATCTTAAATGTCGGATTAAATCCTCGCTCTTCGATAATATCTGCCCCAAATGACGTCATTTGGAAACAACCATTATATTTTTGAGTGTTTGCAAGAAAGTGGCGTGATTCTGGTGTTTCGCCGCAAAGCAATGAATACAATGGCTCAGGTGGCGGAGTCATCAATGGCAATTTCACTTTACCACTAAGGCAGCATAAGCCTGGCGTTTCTCCGGAAAACTTTAACGCACCACAATACTTGCAAACAACGTCCATTTGCCCAATTCAAACGCTAGGATGCAAGCTGTAATCATTGCTGCAATCGTATCGAAACGCTGCTCTATTCAAATCAGCACTTGATAAATCTCTTGTTCTGCGTCGCAAATTATCTATTTGTTGACCTCTGTTGTTCGCTCGACGATTTTGCATTGTCAACCGAGCCGTTTCACGGGCTTCCTCACTTTGCTCTTGTGATTGAGAAGCACGAAGTCGAGCCATACTAACGCGGCGCTGTTCACGTGCAATTTCTTGTTCCTCTTCAGTCCTTTAATTTGCAGTGTTTCGTATCCTTCTTGCATTACGGCTTTGTCGGGAAAGATTCGATCGTCTTGGTCGCGGCACTAGTAGTTAATCTTCACTTCACTTCAATTCACCTAAATATTTATTTCAAAACTCAAATTTTCAACCATTCATTCATAGACAAAATTACTTAGCTTTTTGAGATAGGCAATGGCTCCATTATTACATTATGATTGTAATTTATTTAATAGAAATAGTTTTAATATTGATTTCTTACAAAAATCAAATTGTGATCCATATGTCATGTTTTATGTCAAGTCACACGGCAACGCTGTCGAACGGAATAAATAGTATCCTATGTCCATCTCCTGGCTCTAAGCTACATCCTCACCAATTTTTAGCCATATCGGTAAAGCCGTTCTTGAGTTATCAATAATGTAACTAAAACGACTTTCTTTTATATATGTAGATATATATATATATACTTCCACCACTAATTTCTATATATATATATTCCAAGATATTTAAAGTCGTTCGCTCTAGGTATTTTGCAGTTTTGCTGTTGTTTATGCTGCATTCAATTGTTCTCTCCTCCTTGCTTCTTATCATTATTTTTGTCTTTTCTTCAGTTATTTTCAGATTTTGCCTTGTCAATTTAATTTTCCATACTTTTAGGTTCTTAACCAGGTCTGTCTCATTTTTCGCAAAAATAGCAAGATCATTTGCAAACAGACATTCTCTTAAGTATACATGCTTCAGTTGTCTATGTCTTACGTAGAATTTGTTAGTTTCCTCTTTAGTCTCCTTTCTGACATCATCTATGACAAGATTGAATAGCGTTAGGCTTGACACTCCACCTTGTCTGAGTCCAGCATTGGTTGTGAATTCCTCTGACCTCATGTTATCTGTTCTGACATTGGGCACTGCTTTTCTTACCAACGTTTCTTCTATTAGTTCCTTGATATGCTGTCAAATGCCTTTTCTAGATCTATGTAGGCGTGGTACATCTGTGAGTCCGTTTCAATTGTTTTTGCTATAGCTTGTTTCATTGTGAAAATGTGGTCATTTGTGCTTCTTCCTTTCCTGAAGCCACTCTGTATTTTTTCGATTTGATGGCCCACCTCTCTAATAAGTCGTTTTTCTAGAACCCGTTCGTATACTTTCGACGCCACGCTCAGAAGGGTTATTCCTCGGTAGTTTTGACAGTCCCGCTTGTCACCTTTCTTGTATATGGGTAGTATAATCCCTACCTTCCAATCGCTGGGTATTTTGCCCTCTTGCCATGCTCTATTGCATATATAAGTTAGGAGTTCTGTGCCCTTTTCTCCCATAAGTTTTAGCATTTCTGACGATATGTTATCGTGTCCTGTTGCCTTACCGTTTTTGAGTCTTGCTATAGCTTCAATCACTTCCTTTTTGGTTATTTGGGATTCATTTGGCTTTGTGTTAGGTCGGTTATTGGCATTGTATTTGTTTTGTCATGAATTAGTGGACTGTATTCTTGTAAAAGGCATTTTGTTGAGATTTTGAATAGTACAATAATCTTGCAATCAATGTGCTTGCTGGATGTACATTGACGCTACGATACAACGGGAATGGCGGAAAAATAAAAAATGGCTTCCCCGACCATTATGTCCCCACCGGTAAGGTAGCATCCTGTCTCTTCTCGCTTCATGACATGTGCCATGTTGCCAAGTCTTAAAGAATGGCCGGAACATGCCCCCGTCTTGAAATGACCACCATTTCAATTATCCAAGGGAAGCGGACAGATTTTCGGAAAGCTACGCTTCACAACTCCAGCATTCGTTTGTATGGAAGCGACGCGGGCCTTTTGGTCGTCTTTGATTAAAACTAGTAGACCCTCAGTCAACTGGACTTGATTACCTCGCCATTTATGCTTCTCCTGAAGCTCGGATATATAGTCTCGCTGCCAACGTCGCCAAAAGTGTTAGCATATTCTTTGAACTAGTTGAAACCTAGTCAGTCGGTTCAGTTTGATGTCTTCCAAGTTCTCATCTGGGGCAGCTACTAGAGGTTTTCCAATAAGCCGGTGTTAACGGGGAAAGGTCATTAGGTTCGGAAGATATGGGGAAAAGAGGCATATAATTCAAAATAGCTTCAATTTGAGTCAAACAGGTAGTAAATTCTTCAAATGAAAGATGTGCGTTGGCTAGAACACGCTTTAGGTGGTGCTTTGAACTTTTGACTCCGCTTTCCCATAAACCTCCCATATATGGAGAGTATGGACAAATAAACTGCCAATCTATACCCTCGTTGGCTAAAGTAGACTTAACATTGCCTTTATTCGATTCAAGAAATCTTTAAGCTCTCAGTCAGCTCCCACGAAGGTTTTACCAGTATCGCTGCAAATTTTAAAAGGCTTGCCCATTCTTGAAGTGAAATGCCTCAATGCTTGCAAAAATGACTGGGTGCTCAAGCTTGATATTAATTCAAGATGTAATGCCTTTGTGGAAAAATATACGAACACTCCAACATAGCATTTGCAATTACGACCGTTTCCCAATGCTCTTTTAACCAGTAATGGTTCAGCGTAATCCAGTCCTGTGACATGGAAAGATACTGAGAGAACAGTGCGGTCGCGAGGCAAGTTGGCCATGATTGGCTGTACGCATGTTGGCTTGAATCGGAAACATCGTATACAACTTCTCACCGTGGCTCGCGCTAAACTACGACCAGATATTGGCCAGAATTTGTCTCTTATAGTAGCCAATAATAGCTGAGGTCCGGCATGCATTAAGCGAAAGTGTTCGTAAGCAAAGAGCAGTTTTGTTAAATGATGCTTGGAATGTAACACTATGGGGTGTTTTTTATCGGGCGTAAATGCGGAGAGCTCCAGTCTGCCTTCTACATGAATGATATTTTCTTGATCTAGATACGAGGTGAGACTGAAAAGTTTACTCTTCGCGTCCAGGCATCGATTTTGCAAAAGATCAGACATCTCACTGGGGAAGAACATCTTTTGTGACATTTTAACGAGGTTATTTTCGGCGTGATTTAGCTCGGCCGTACTGAGCGGACCGCCTTTTCGATCAGAAGCTGATGTCGAATAGTTATATTTAAACCTAAGCATGTACGCGGTAGCTCGTTCCATCCGCAAATATGTTTAAACTGGGCAGGTCATTATTAAATTTGCACCACTCAGTACCTAGATGTGCCGGTAACCGATCGTCCCACGATATCTTTTCAGACCACAGCCTTTGCATTAGCATTTTGGCTATGATAGTACATGGGCTAAGTAATCCTAACGGATCGAATATTCTTGCCGTAATGGATAACAACGATCTTTTCGTCACGATGATATTGTTAGCGGAATCGTTTATTGTATATAAAAGCTTGTCCCTATGACAAGACCAAGTTAAACCTAGCGTTCTAGCTTTCTCATCGAGACCAAATTCGAGAATCCCGCACGGAATGTCATTGCTCTCGACGCTGTCGAGTATTCTAGGCTCATTTGAATAGCATTTGCGCAGCTCCAAACAACCGCCTTTCAATACGCTTGTTATTTCTTGACATAAGTACTGCGCATGTTCTACACTGTCGCTACTAAACAGTAAATCACCCATATAAAATCGTTTGATGATATCCGCGATCTCTGGATTTGAAACTGCGCATTCATTAGCCAATTCGAATAAACAACGTATAGCTAAAAGGTTGGCACTGGCGTGGCCATACGTTACCGTATTCAAAACCTATGTCTTGAGTTCTTCTGTCGGATTAGCTCGGCAAAAAATCTTTTGCAGGTTTCTTTGGCCTGGTTCCACCAGTATTTGACGCTACATCATCTTGCAATCCGCTGAAACAACATAACGTCTTTGACGAAACCGAAGAAGAATTGACAAAAGATCTTCTTGAAGAACTGGACCAACGTACTGTATATTATTTAAGGACAGTCCGTTGCTAGATGGTGAACTAGCATTAAACACTACCCTAACTTTGGTGCTCAAACTATTTTCGCGTAATACCCCATAATGCGGCATGAAGTATTCTTCTCTTGCCGTGTTCGAGTCAACTTTGTTCATATGGTTGAGTTCTTGATATTCGTCCATAAATGCAACGTATTTTCCTCTTAAGTCTTTGTTTTTAAGAAGTCTCCGCTCGGTACTGTAATACATTCTTTCGGCTTGTCTACGCGATTCCCCTAAACAATCAGCGGACTGCTTCAGTGGTAGCGTCACAATAAACCGTCCATCGGCTTCTCTACGCGTGGTTTCTTGGAAAATTCTCTCGCATTAGGTTTCTTCTTCCGTCCATGATTTACTGCAGCTAACCTCTTCAATTTCCTAGAATTTCAGCAGACTATTCTGTAAATCTTGATTCGTACTTAAGTTGCTTGAGGTTACCCGTTTATTACCTCTTGCCTGAATTTCGCCGATTTGGCCCGATACGACCCATTCTAATTCAGTGTCCTGGAGACATGGATTGTTTTTACCGCATAAAATTTTATCAGCTCTTAGTAATCTCCAGAAAAGGTCACAGCCGATAAGAATTTCTATAGGACCTGGTATGTTAAATTCTCTATCAGCAAGATTTATGCCGCTGGGAATATCTAGTGTCCTGGCATCGATCTTGAAACCTGGTGTCATACATGTGATCACGGGGAGAATGAAACAAGTCA
This sequence comes from Crioceris asparagi, assembly GCA_958507055.1. NCBI lineage: Eukaryota > Metazoa > Arthropoda > Insecta > Coleoptera > Chrysomelidae > Crioceris > Crioceris asparagi. The sequence goes on from OY293827.1 coordinate 51,990,189, forward strand.
GTGTTGCATTAAAATCACTATGCAAAGAGCTTAATCTGATATTGCATTTATTTTGCACTCTGCTTATAGTATTTGATATACCGAAAACCTCTAAATTGGTGCTGATCTTGTCTAGGTCTAGGCGATCACAAAGTTCTCTAGTGATAAATGATGACATTGAACCCGAGTCGAGTAACGCCCGCGCGATATGTGGTCTGCCCCGCTTATCCAGTATCTGAATTTGGGCAGTGGATAACAATACAGTGCGTGAGCAGTTATATACGCCACTGCTCAATGAAATCTCGCTAGGACCCGGTTTGCCAACGTTTTTATTTGTCATCTCACCGTGGTCTCGTGAACGCGCAGCGGTGTTGGGACTGTATTCTTGGTGTAATAGCGTATTGTGCCATGCATAACACTTTTTACACGGACCCATTCTGCATTTTTAGATGGGTGCTGTCGCAAACAATTCAAGCATAGCTTTGCTCTGTTTATAAACTCTGTCCGTTTGTTCACAGCTAAGTTATTGAAATCTTGACATACATATATGGAATGTTCCTTTTTGCAGTAGTAACATGAGTATGATGTAGCATTTAGAGATTTGGTGGCGTGACTTGTCATCCCGCTTGCCTTGCTTGCTGTCTTGATTAGAATTTCTCACGCTTGTCTTGTACTCTAGTGTTTCTATATATATATATACACAATTAGAGATGGCAGGCGATGCTAAAATTACACTTCTGTTGGACACGGGCGCGGATATATCCATCTTTAAGAGAAGCAAGGCGAATCCACATACTCTAGTACATACCCGATATGCCAGTACAATTAAGGCTGTAACAAATGGAATAGTTAAATCACTAGGGACTACAACCACAAATATTTATTTCAACAATTTTAGTACTCCACATAACTTTCACATTGTAAGCGATGATTTCCCAATTCCAAGCGACGGGAATTTGGGTAGAGATTTTATTACTAGGTACAACTGTAAGTTAGACTACCTTAATTGGACGCTTGTGGTACGATTTAATGGGGAAATATCTATTCCAATCTTATACGGTCCAGAGGATGATAGGATTTTTATACCTCCAAGGTGTGAAGTTATTAGAAAAGTCAATCATTTTGGAAAATTCAAGGGAGATTTTGTGGTATTAAACGAGGAATTGGCAACGGGAGTTTTTATAGCGAGAACGATAACATCAGCTGCGGCGCCATACGTAAAAATACTTATACTAACACTGAAAGTGCGACGATCATAAAAGATAATATTAAAACGACGGACCTTCTAGATGAACTGGGACGAGCCAAATGGTTTTTGGTGATCGATTTTATCTCGGGATTTTCACCAAATCCCACTGGAAGAAGAATCTCGCGACTTAACATCTTTTATTGTAGAGACGAGTTCGTTCCGCTTTACTAGACTTCCTTTTGGGTTGGCTGTTAGACCAAACAGTTTATCCAGAATGATGCCCATGGCATTTGCTGGGATTACTCCCGAAAAAGCTTTTTTGTATATGGATGACCTTATAATTGTTGGGTGCTCTGAAAAGCGTCACTTGAAAAACATTAGAAAAGTTTTTGAAACTTGCCGGTGCCTAAATAGATTAACAAAAAAGGGTCAAACTTTTATTTGGTCAACGGAATGCCAGGAATCATTTGACAGCCTCAAATATTTTCTAATTTCGTCACAAATACCCTGACTATTCTAGACTGTTTATAGTCACAATTGATGCTTCAATGGAAGCCTGCGGCGCAATTTAGTCTCAAAATTTTAATGGTCACGACTTACCCATAGCGTACGCTTAAATATATTTTACTAAGGGAGAATCTCACAAGGCAACCATTGAGAAAGAATTGGCTGCCATCCATTGGTCTATTAATTATTTTAAACCTTATTTATATGGTCAAAAACTTCTGGTAAAATCTGATCACAAACCTTTAATATACCTTATTTCTATAAAAAATCCTTCTTCGAAGCTTACTAGAATGCGACTGGACCTTGAAGAGTATAACTTTGATATCGAATATATCAAAGGTAGGTACTCACAACGTTGGTGCAGATGCATTGTCTCGAATAGGTATTGAGGAGCTAAAGGAAATAAATAACAACAGTACTGCTATTTTGGCTATAACACGTTCAAATCAAACCATGGAAAAAATGAAAATAAAGCCGTAGTGCTTGTTAAGTCGTGAAAGTTGGGCTGCCTAACGTCACAAGTAATTCGTCTCGAGTTCTGGCCCCCTCTTAGAGCTGACTATTGGCTTCAACGAGCAATTATATTACTCACTGACTCTGTTCTGTTCTTCGTAGAATAATCATCTGTTTTTTTTCTCGCGTTGTATTTGTCGAACGACCACGTGCTCACGATCTTCTGTTGAAAACGTGCTTGAATCCTTCTGTGCGTGAATTCATCTATTTTCATCTCACAAATTGAGCAAATTAAATTGAAGTGCCTAGAGCCAACAGTGACCGCCAAGACGCTAGGGCCGAGGAGGGCATTCTTCCTTTTCTCCTTTCCCCGAACCCCCCGTTCTTGCTGAATGAGTGGTTGCTGGCCATCTTCTACCTCTGGGGTAAGTACCTTTATATAATTTGCTCAATTGCCATCTCAATAATCATCTGAGATCGGTTCCATCAAAATTTCCGCTGGAACCCTTCATCGGTGCCGAAACCAGGGACCTTTAGATCTTCAAATCTTCAAATCCATCATCTTCATTCATTAACTAATTTGTTATTTAGATTCAATAAAAAAATATTTTTTTTCTTTTTTTTTCATCTGTTTATTATTTTTCAATACTTACTTTCAATCCGATTTTACCATTTTTACCATCTGTTCGATTTCCGAATGCATCGTCAATCGTGAGAATGCTTTCGCCGCGGCCTTGACTTTGTTTAAATTAATTAAAGGTCTGACCACTGAAGTAGATGTGGCTAATATGTACTTAGCCGAATTGTCTAAGGTGGAGAAGGACTTCATGGAGGCTGATGCATTGATAGTTAGGGTCATCTCTCAGTTGGAGGAGCCAGAGCGGGACGGATCACCTTCAAAATTCGCAACATTTTCTGAAATTTGCCTGCAAATCCGCGCCGTCCACAGTCATCTGACCGCGTCTTCTTCGGTCGTGAAGTCTTCGTCTTCGTCTTCCTCTACTGATCTTCCTATTCCTCGGGTCGAGCTACCACGTTTTCATGGCAAGGTTGAGGAATGGCCCGGCTTCATCGCGCTGTTCGATGCCCAAAAATGTCATCTGTTGTCGTGTGCTCTTTCAGGTGAGGCGGCTTCTGTGATCTCCGGCTTCGAGTTGAATTCGGTCAATTACCCTCTCGCTTACAAAGCCCTCTACGATCGGTATCAGAACCCTCGTCGGCTGGCTGATCTTTATGTCAACCAGATATTGGATTCGCGGCCTGCGTCTGTTTCTTCTTTATCCCAGTTAAAACAGTTAGCCACCACGCATCAGAATGCCATCAATGCCCTCAAGGCATTGCCCATACCCGATCTGCAGATTATCTTCTGTTTTCCTTAACTTTGCGCAACCTCGATGTACCATCTCGTCAGTTGTTCGAAGGGCAGTTATCCGCAAATGACTTTCCGAGTCTAGCCCAATTGCTCGAGTTCACTACTCGACAATTACGGGAATTAGAAAGCACTCCTAGCATCTCGTCCCGTGTGCCTTCGCCGAAGAGACTGTCCAGAACTCAATCACCAGCGGGCTCATCTTCTGTTCACTCATCGTCTGTGCTTTCTTCTGCTGGTCCGGCCTCTCGCCGTCCCGCCTACACTGGTGCGCGCGTCCCCCCATCTTCTAGTCCGTCGTCAGGGTGTGTGTTTTGTTCGGCGAATCACTCCATTCGCCAGTGTCGTGGATTCAAGTCCATGACCATTCATCAGCGAAGAGCGTTTGTGACTGAGAGGCGATTATGCAGAAACTGCATGTCGGCATTCCACGCCAATGCTGAGTGCGGTTCCGGTCAGTGCTGCCACACGTGCGGAGAACATCACCACACTATTCTCCATCTGGCATCTGCTGCTTCTATGGTCCCTCCCGTTCCCAAATGGAGGAGAAATCAGCGGATCAGCATATTTCTCAATCTTCTGTTTCATCAGAACAGCCAGTCCGTGCTTCTACCTCCCGGAGTAGTTCAGTAAGAGGCCGAACTACTTGAAGCTCCTGACTACGAGTATGGTCAGCGTGTGATTGGCTAACTCCAACTAGCAACCATCTGCCCCCATCTTCTCGCTCGTTCTCGTCTTTCCATCTGTTTCCACCTACGCGGTCTGCCTTACGTAAGGGTAGCAATTCTGACTTCCTTATGCCTACTGCTTGGGTCCGTCTAGATCACCAGCGGAATGTTGTCTTCGGCCGTGCTCTTCTCGATTCAGGCTGCCAACACACCCTCGTCACCCGAGCTTGGGCCACCAGGCTTCGTCTGCGCATTCACCCTGAAGCTGTTCGACTTCGAACTTTAAGCAACGCAGATCATTTTCGCATCCAAGGGTACGTATACGTCCGTCTCTGTCACCAAGGGGATCCTCCGCATCTTGTCATCAAAGCCTACGTTATTGACAGTCATATAGATCCCCTTCCAGTCCAAGCTTTCAATGGCCGATGGCCTGAGTTTCAGAAATTAAACCTTGCTGATCCACTCTTCTATCTTCCTCGTGTCATCGGGATGTTGATTGGCTCGGATGTGCTCCCTCATCTTATTCTTCCTGGCACGTTATGTCCATCGTCTGAGCTTCCAGGGGCATTGTCTACTACCTTGGGTTGGGTGCTTTATGGGCCCTATGCTCGCCATCGCAAGAAGACTAAACATGTTTCCTTCTCACCAGACACTGTCAATGGTCGTGCTCGACGTCCTCCCAGTGTTCATCGAGGTTTAAGGGGGCACACTTCTCCCTCATCTTCTACTGCGATGCGTTCTCCATCGTCTTCGCAACCCGACTCGCCTCTCTCAGTGATCACCTGCCAATCTTCCTCTGTCAAAACTAACTCTACTGGTGCATCTCATCAAAATTCACTATCTGACGAGATAAGACCTCATAATGTTGAAGACCTTCAACTCATGAATTCGAGCCCCTCGCAGAGGTCAGACCAGGAACTTATCAACATCGTTCGGCGGTTTTGGGAAGTCGATAAGGTGCCTGACGTGCTTCCGTTGGCCCCTGCCGAGAAGGAGTGTGAGATGCTGTATTGCGCTGAGGTCACCCGTGACTCCAATGGAAGATACACTGTTGGTTTACCCTTGTCTTCTCATCGATTGGGTACCTCTGTCAATGTGGCAACTAGGCAGTTTATTCGGTTAGAGCATCGTCTCGACAATGCTCTTCGCGTCGCTTATGATGAATTCATGCGAGATTATCTCGAGAGTGGTCATATGGAATTGGTTCCAGAATCTTCTGATTGTCCGCGATATGAGCCATATTATATCCCTCATCATCCCTTACATCGGCCAGATGATCCTCCTACTAAAATTCGAGTGGTTTTCAACGCCTCTTGTGCATCTTCTAATGGCAAATCTCTCAACGATCTTCTGTTCACCGGCCCGAAGCTACAAGCGGACATTTCAACTCTTCTTCTTCGCTTTCGTCTATATCGTTTTGTCTTCACTGCCGATATTAGGCAGATGTATCGACAGATCTTGATACTCCCTGAGCAAAGGGATTATCAACGTATAGTCTGGCGTTTCAGTAAACAGGAACCTCTCCAATATTATCTTCTGAACACCGTCACTTATGGAGTTTCTTCTGCTCCTTACCTAGCTCTTAGGACCCTCCGGCAGCTGGCTTCGGATGACGGACCCAAGTTTCCTGCTGCTAAGCAGGACTTGCTGGATGCAATTTATATCGATGACATCTTGACAGGCTGTTCATCTGAAGTTGAAGCTCTTGAACTGCGACAGCAAGTTCAGGATCTGCTCATGGCGGGCGGGTTTGAGTTGCGCAAATGGGCTACTAATCATCTTCCTCTGCTGGACGGTATTCCCTCTGATCATCGTAGAGAATCCTCCTCTATTGATCCCATTCTTCTTGACCGTGAACCAAGTCTTAAGATTCTGGGACTTGGATGGAACCCTGCATCTGATCACTTCTTCTACTCTGTACGCTTGACTTCAACGGCAATCACCAAGCGGACTGTGCTGAGTCAGATGGCTAGAATCTTCGACCCCTTGGGATGGTTAACTCCTGTCACCTTCTACGCCAAAATCTTCTTTCGTCAGCTCTGTCTCCTTCATCTGGAATGGGACCAACCTCTCTCAAATGAGGCCCAGCCCTCATGGTTGCGGTTTCAGTCTCAACTTCCCATTTTGTCAGAACTTCAGATACCACGATTCATCCCTGACGTTTCTTCTTCTGCGCATCAGTTGGTCAACTTTTGTGTTGCCTCTGAATCAGGCTACGCTGCGAGGTGAGGCACGAGATGCAAATAACGCTCTCAGCGCTATCTTCACTCCCCGAACGGTTGACAGGTCTCCAAATTTTGATATTAGGGAGATTTTAAGCCACAACTTGAGCATCATACGTTAAATCCCTTTATCCGCTATTAAAGTAAATACACTACGCTAATAACGTAGTTTAAAAATGAGTTTTTAAGCCATCCCATTTTGCCGCTATTTACGTGATAAGTGACTATTACACAAAAAAACTACTTATCATTTAACAAACGAAAAACGAACACTCAACCAAAAAGCAGGAAGCAACAAACAGGTACCATAAAGTAAATAAAATATACAATATACCAGAGACAAATATACAGACCAGAGAAAACATCAATATAGACAAATACTACAAAAGACAGGTTAGGTACGAGACTTAAATGTGACGGACGCAGAGAATACTACTCTCAAGACGGACGGTATCCATATGCCATATCTGATGTTGCCATAGCATTTGATCTTATAAAATGTTTTCATTTCATATTGAAAAAACGGTGGTAGAAATGGTGAAGAATACAGATTTACTCAAATCTTCTTAATTTTACATGTATTTATCATGGACTTTGGAGTTTACGATAAAACTTGAATATAATTTTTTTACAGGTGGCATCATGGCAAAATCAATTTCCTTTATTAAGGGAACGTTATCTCAACTTTAATAACGTAAAGCAATATCGGTTAATAACGTTTTCCCTTATTTCACCACTATTGCGCATGCGATTTATAACGGATAAAGTATATTGCTGTTCAAATAGGTGGCTTAAAATCTCCCTATTGTGTGAATTTTTATGTGTTCTGAGTATTATCCGCCAATGGCGCCAATTGAAACTTCAATTTATAAATATAGTTAGGCTCAATAAATTTAGTTTTTTGGAACAGTTGAGTTCTGAAAGCTTTTTCAACAACGATTGAGCAGGCATTGAATTTTGATGAAAAGATGTCAGAGTAAGAGCTATGTTTATTCAGTTTGCGAAATGGATTTGGGGGCATTGTAGAAGTTTACTTAAGTATTGAAGATGCGAAACGTTATGAAACTGGTAAGCATATATAAAAAGATATTTTATATTCCTAAGTACTGGGCCTGAATATTCTGAAAATATAATATTAGCAAAAAAGAAACTAAGTATAATTTCAAGAGCTCCTGAGAAAGTTATCATCGGCCCAGAGCAAAATAGCTTATAAGGCTTATCAGAAACTTATACTCAAATTTTTGAATCAGGACTAGTTAGTTTGTTAGATAGAGCATAAACAAAATAGTAAATATTTTCTATTAATCATCTAATTGAGTCATATATACACAAATCTTATTTTTCTAGATAGTGTGTTTGTGCAGTCTATAATAGACTCATCAAGAGCTGATGACAAACCTCCGAATTCTGACAAAAACCAGAATTCGAATGACTGTCTTAATAACTTATTTAGATGGTCGAATGCGGCAATTCTCTTGCTTGTGGAAGGATACCGGAAGTTTGAAGTTGACTTCGCCAACGGTAAACTCTCCCAAAAAAAAGGCTGGGAGAAAGAACTTCAAAAACCTTCTTCTCGTCATCGTCTTATCATGAAACTCCGCCTGTTTCGTGACGAGCATGGACTTCTACGTGTTGGAGGTCGCCTTTCAGCCTCCTTACTACCATATAAACACAAACATCCGGTTCTTCTACAAAAAACTAATCATCTCACTCATCTAATCATTGATGATGCTCATCTTCGTCTTCTGCACGCTGGTGCTCTGGCTACTCATTCGTTCATTCGTCAACGGTTCTGGATTTTGGATGGACGTTATGTGGTGCGTAATCGTTTGCGTAATTGCAACCGATGCTTCTCTTGCAAACCCCATCCTCTAATTCAATCAATGGGCAATCTTCCACCTGAGCGGCTATCCTCTGCTGCGGCTTTTTTCACTACTGGCGTTGACTACGCCGGCCCATTTTATGTGACGAGTGCACGACTGCGTGGAGCCATCAGCACCAAGGCATATTTGGTTGTCTTCATCTGTTTTACTACGAAAGCGGTTCACCTAGAACTGGCGTCTGAGCTGTCCACCGCAGCTTTCATTGCTGCTTATCGTCGATTCGCACGCCGAGGTCATCCTTCCGTTATCTTTTCGGAAAACGGGACCAATTTCGTAGGGGCACATAACTATCTCCGTGATCTTGGCCGCCTATTGTCTACTCATGCAGCATCCTCTTCCGGCACCGACTGGCGATTTATACCACCATCTAGTCCCTACTTCGGCGGCCTTTGGGAAGCCGCAGTAAAATCAGCAAAGCATCATCTCACTCGCGTTATTGGCGAGCAAAGGCTCACTTATGAGGAGTTTCTCACCGTCTGCACTCAAATTGAGGCAATTCTCAACTCTCGTCCTCTGTATCTTCCATCGTCTGATCCTTCTGACTTTGAGGCACTCACTCCAGGGCATTTCTTGGTTTTCCGCTCCCTCACCGCTCCTCCGGATCATGATCTCAGTTCCGTGTCTCTGAACCGCCTGTCACGGTGGCAACTAGTCCAACGACTTCAGGAAGACTTTTGGAAGCGCTGGCGTCAAGAATACTTGCATACCTTGCAACAACGTCACAGGTGGTTGCAGCCATCTACCCCTATCTCTCTAGGTACTGTTGTCATCGTTCAAGATGATAGTCTTCCTCCTCTGAAGTGGAGTATCGGCCGTATATCATCAGTTTTCCCCGGAGATGACTCCACGACTCGTGTGGCTGATGTTGCTACTCCTTCTGGGACAATTCGACGACCAGTTGTCAAACTGTGTCCTCTACCAAGTCTATAGGTAGCTTTTTTCGTCTGTTCACTCCTTTCGATTGATTTCACTGAAGGGATCCTTCAGGGCGGGCGGCATGTTAAGTTGCGAAAGTTGGGCTGCCTAACGTCACAAGTAATTCGTCTCGACTTCTGGCCCCCTCTTAGAGCTGACTATTGGCTTCAATGAGCAATTATATTACTCACTGACTCTGTTCTTTTCTTCGTAGAATAATCATCTGTTTTTTTTCTCGCGTTGTATTTGTCGAACGACCACGTGCTCACGATCTTCTGTTGAAAACGTGCTTAAATCCTTCTGTGCGTGAATTCATCTATTTTCATCTCACAAATTGAGCAAATTAAATTGAAGTGCCTAGAGCCAACAGTGACCGCCAAGACGCTAGGGCCGAGGAGGGCATTCTTCCTTTTCTCCTTTCCCCGAACCCCCCGTCCTTGCTGAATGAGTGGTTGCTGACCATCTTCTACCTCTGGGGTAAGTACCTTTATATAATTTGCTCAATTGCCATCTCAATAATCATCTGAGATCGGTTCCATCAGAATTTCCTCTGGAACCCTTCAGTGCTAGTGCCGAATCGCAAAATTTATAATTCTTTGAGGAATCTAAATTGTTTAATAAAAATTCCAAGTTTAAACTTTGAGATGAAAGATAAATACATTAAAATAAAACTGTTAAGTAAAGGAGAAACGCTAGCGCAAAATACAATTGCAATCACAAATGATAACATTCCACTAGAGGATATGTTGTCTCTGACACAAAAAATGTCAGATGATTGTAAATGTATTAAATTAAAATTAAGATTAGACAGTCAAATATTTAAAGTGTGCACCCCTACACAACTGAAAGAGGCCGGACAAAATATTTCAACCTCACTTAATATACTATTATATAAAGAACCAAGAATTGAAAACAATAAAGGAAAACAACAAGACCTTATCCGAAAATTACATGACGACCCGGTTACTGGAGGACATTGTGGACAGAAGACTTCTAAAAAAGTTGAGACTCTCGTACAAATGGAAAAATATGTCGCGGGATGTTGCTAAATATATTAAGAGCTGCGAGAAATGTCAACTAAACAAAATAAAAGTATCAGTGTAAGGAGCCCATGGCAATATCACGCCCACGCCTCAGTCATCTTTTAATATTATCTCTATAGACACCATAGGTCCTTTTCTAAAGAGTACTGGAGGTAATTCCTATGCCATCACTATTCAATGCGAGCTCACACATATTATGATTATTCTGTTACCCAATAAGGAGGCAAATACGGTAGCTGAGGCAATTGTTGAAAAGTTTATTTTAATCTACGCCCCCGTGAAGGTAATAGAAATCGATATGGGGACCGAGTATAATAATCAGCTAATACATAATATATGTAGATTATTAAATATATCGCGTAGAGTGTCAACCCCTTATCACCATCAAAGCTTAGGGTCTTGTGAGAGAAATCACAGAGTACTTAATGAATATGTACGAAGCTACATTGATAATTCACCCACAACGTGGGAACATTGGGTAAAGTATTATTCATTTTACTACAATACAACACCAAGCACGTATCACCAATATACCCCTTTTGAGCTGGTATTTGGTAAAAAATCAGAATTTCCAGAAGTACTCCTGGGAAAAACAATTGATCCTTTATATAACATAGAGGCCTATGACCAAGAGCTGCGTTTCAGATTTCAGACAGCCCATAAACAAGCTGCAACATTTCTTGAACTTGCTAAGAAAAAGCGAAAGTTATCTACGACAAAAACTAATCCCTGTTTGCTGTTAAGCCCGGAGATTTAGTTAGGTTGGCAAATGAAGCTCGAAGTAAATTTGATCCTTGGTACAAAGGCCCTTATACAGTAGAATCTTGCGAAAACTAAAATTGTAGGTATAATTAAAGATATGTGGTAAGTGTACCACAGTTCATAAAAACAGACTACAAATGTTTTACAGATAGATATATAAGAGTATGTTAAAAACATGTTAATTAGTAATAAATACAAATAATTAAACAATTGCTAATTAGGAAAGATAAACTAGGTATATCATTGCGATAAAGAAAAGTTGTGTGTGATTGTATATAACTTGAATAAGCAAAAGTGTAATATTAAGATCGTTAACATTATAAACTGTAAACACAAATATCTTGACCTACTCGAGAGTCGTACGTTAGAAGAAATATACCTAGTATATTTGCAGACGTGTAAAAGTAAAGAAACTTTCACTAAAAACTTCAGTTGCTAACTTTACTTTCATTTTTCGGTTTCCAAATGAGATATGCTGTTCCCTTAGCTTATTTGCCATATGAAACGATTAATTTTTCTGTAAAGTATTCAATTCCTTTAGATAGTACCAAGAAACTATTTTACTGTTGCCGTCTACAAGTGAACCCTTTTCACCCAATGTACTGCGCAATAGTTTGACCATATGGCAGGGGTCTGAAATGAAAACTACAGTCATTTGTTGATGGATTTTTAGATCTTTAAATTCCTATAATCCAATCTGCAGCCCAAAAGTTTTTCCAAGGCCAAATTGGCAGGTGGGCCATCACAAGTTAAGCTGACCAACTGTATACCTGTGGCGCCCCCATCGCCATCAAGCGCAGCTCAGCGCAACAGGCGCAAGCAAACTCTGATACCACGGGACATCTTCGTGTGATCCATACATCCACCCCCGCCCCGAGGAGCTGGAGGGGATAAACACTCTCGCTCGAGATGACGAGCCGAATTCTCTCTTCTGGTCTGCAACCTCAACGGCTCAACACACGCGAGTTTACTCGGCCGTCGACAACGCCTTCTCTTTAAGTATCAAGCTTGTTCATTATTTTATTTCTAAGTAAAAGGTTACTGTAAATAAATATTTATCGTTCAGAGTTGAAAGTTACTTATGCTTTTATTTTCTCACGCCTGGAGTCAAAGCTGCAAGCTCAATTTGTAAGAGAGCTTCACTTGTCGTGAGCGAAGCGCGGGAAGTGAACAAAACTCTAAAGTGGTGACCCCGAACTTTCTTGCAGCCCCCATCGGTCATATTTACGTGAACATTAAGTGCCGCGTACTTCGGCAGGGTTCTGAGACTGATTCACAAAGTGTTATCAACTTTCCTAGCATCGCGTCATTTCGTCCGCCATCTTGTTTTCCCACGTGGCGTCCTGTGGCATAGTAGTGCTTTTTCCGGTCCGCCATCTTCTAGCGAAGCCGTGCAAGCATTCTATCTGAATTCTTCAACGCTTTCACGATGCCCAACACCAACGATGATGCTGCCCACACACCCGAACGAGAGGAGAGCCAACCCCAGCAGGCACATATTGAGACTCGTACAGTAGATGCTGTGAGCAACTGTAAGCTTCCAACCTTTTGGCGAGCCAGTCCCGAGCTGTGGTTCTTCCAAGTCGAGTCCCAGTTCCATGTGCATCATGTGACAAGCGACGCTAGTCGTTACCACATGGTAATAGCCACCCTGGACCATGACACCATCACCGACGTGTCGGACATAATACGTTCACCACCTGAAACAGGTAAATTCACTGCTCTTAAAGCAGCCATTCTTTCCCGCCTCACAGATTCACCAGATGCTCAGTTGCATAAACTACTCACTGGCGTCGAGCTGGGTGACAAGAGACCCTCCCAGTTGCTGAGGCACATGCGCAGCCTAGCTGGCTCACGAGTCGGAGACGACTTAATCCGAGTCAAGTGGCTCGACTTACTGCCACCACAGACGCGCCGCATGCTTCTTCTAATAAAAGGGCAGACCCTGGAGGAGCTCGCTGCCGTAGCAGATGAGGCTCAGGAGATGGGCCCCTCCATCATGGCCTCATCACATCAGCCACGGCCAGCCAGCCACCACACGCCGCAACATTCTATTGACCAGATGGGCCAGGACATCTCCGCAATACGCCTCGCCATCGTGCAACTTACTTCACTGACACGAGAGGTGCTGCAAGCCTTAGGAGAGGGGCATAAACAACGGGGACGCTCAACAGCACGTTTTAGTTCGCAGAGTCGTGAACGTTCAGCCACACCTGGTGCCAACCCTCATACAGGCCTTTGTTGGTACCACTCAAAGCACGGTGCTCAGGCTGTCCACTGCAAGAAGCCATGCAGCTTTACAGCAAATGTTGCTGCCTCCCCCAGGTCGGGAAACTAGAGCTGCCGGCGCTGTACTCGGCAACCGCCGCCGGCACCACCTCGGAGCGCCGACTTTTCGTATGGGACCGCGCTACCAACACCCGTTTCCTAGTGGATTCAGGCTCCGTGCTCTCTATCCTGCCCAGGAAATTAGTTGGCAAGCCACTGCAAAAACAGGACCTCGTCCTCCAAGCAGCCAACGCAACCCCGATAGCAACCTTTGGAATCCAGCACCTGACCTTGGACCTGGGTCTGCGACGCCCCTTCAAATGGCCTTTCGTCATCGCCGACGTCAACACCGCCATACTAGGAGCCGATGCCCTCAGCCACCATGGGCTGCTTATCGACCTCCGAAGTTGCCGCCTGCTCGATGGCCTAACTAGCCTCTCCACTGTGTGCTCCCTTGGTCCAGCACCCGACATCCACACAGTCAGCATTTCAAGCCCCTGCACCATCCCAGAGGGCACGCTTGGCGAGGAATACAGGGTGCTACAAACCAAGTTCCAGCAGGCTGCCAAGTCACCCGGTGAGATGGCCTCATTGCCCGACTTGCCAGTCCACCACCAAATCATCACCGAGGCCCCCCCAGTATTCACCCGGCCACGACGCTTGTCAGGTGAGCGCCTTGCAGCAGCCAAGCAGGAGTTTGATAGCCTCCTCGAGCGGGGTGTCATCCGCCCATCTTCCAGCCAATGGGCCAGCCCACTCCACATGGTACCCAAGCCAGGAGGCGGCTGGCGAGCCACTGGGGACTATCGCCAGCTCAACACCTGCACTCGGCCTGACCGTCATCCCCTGCCCATCATCGAGGATCTTCTCCAGGAGATCAAAGGCAACGTCTTCTCCGTGGTAGACCTACATCGGGCTTTATACCAAATCCCAGTAGCACCGGAGGATATCCAAAAGACAGCCGTTACCTTCGGACTGTTCGAGTTCATTGGTATGCCACTTGGTCTACGCAACGCAGCGCAGACCTTGCAGCGTACCATGAACCACCTTCTTCGAAAGTTGGAGTTTGTCAGATGCTACCAGGACGACCTCCTCGTCCACTCAGATAGTCATAAAGAGCATCTGCAACACCTCCACCTGCTTTTCACCACCCTCCAGGATGCCAAGCTCCGTGTCAACTGGGACAAGTGTCACCTCGGCCAGCGAGAGGTAATCTTTGCTGGCTACCACGTCTCCAAGGAGGGAATCCGCCCGCCTGCCCCCAAGACGAAAGCCATCCTCGACTTTCCCAAGCCCCAGGACTCCACACAGCTGCGGCGTTTCATCGGGATGATCAACTTCTACCGCCGATGTATTCCGCACGCTGCCGCCCTCCAAGCCCCACTCACTGAGCTTCTCAAGGGCTCAATCACCAAAAAGGCCAAGCTCAGCTGGACCCCTGAAGCCGAAGACGCCTTCCACAAATCCAAGGAGAGCATCGCCAACGCCGCCACGACTGCTTTCCTATCTCCAACCGACCCACTCGCTCTACGCACTGATGCCTCCAATACAGCTATAGGAGCAGCCCTGGACCAAAAACGCAGCGACGATACTTGGGTTCCACTCGGTTTCTTCTCGAAGCTGTCAGACACAGAGCAGAGGTACTCCACGTATGACAGAGAGCTGCTCGCCGTGTTCGCAGCCATCAAACACTTTCAGCGCATCCTCGAGGGCCGACAATTCACAGTGTTCACCGACCATCGCCCACTCACCTTCGCCTTGGCTCAGCGCTCCGACAAAGCATCCCCTCGTCAATGCAGACAGCTCGACTTCATTGCGCAATTCGACACCCGTCTCGTCTACACACCTGGCGCCGACAACACCTTAGCTGACGCTCTCTCCCGCGTCGAGACTGTCTCCATGCCCACCGCCCTGGACTCAGCCACCATCAGTGCAGCACAAGCCACCGACGAGCAGCTGCCACACCTCCTCGCCAGCCCTCGGCTCAAGCTACACCGCCTCGACATAGACGAACACTCGCTGGTCTACGTTCAGATCAATGGAGCCATCAGACCCTATGTCCCTACCGAGCTACGTCGCCAAGCCTTCGACACAGTCCACCAACTTTCACACCCTAGCGGAAGAGCTACTGCCAAGCGCGTAGCGCTGAAGTATTTCTGGCCAAGCCTCCGCAAAGACGTGCTCCGCTGGGCAAAGCAGTGTGTGCCTTGCCAACTGTCGAAGGTACACCGTCACAATCGTGCAGAGTTCGGCAGTTTCCACACCCCTGACGGCCGCTTTGATCACATTCACGTGGACCTGATCAAGCTGCCGGAATCACAGGGCTATGAAAACTGTCTGACGATCATCGACCGCTACACGCGATGGCCACAGGCAATCCCCGTCGCAGACACCAAGGCCCCCACAATCGCTCGTGCCCTGTTCGACGGTTGGATTGCTCTTTTCGGCACACCCCTAACCATTACCTCGGACCAGGGAACGCAATTCGAAGCGGACCTCTTTCAGCAGCTCAGTCGCCTCGTGGGAGCCAAGCATGTGCACACCAGCCCCTATCATCCACAAGTCAACGGCATGGTAGAGCGTATGCACCGCACTCTAAAAGCGGCTCTAAAATGCTCACCTCAGACGCCTTGGACACGCAGCCTTGCACCAGCCCTCCTTGGCCTCCGCACCACCTTCAAGGAGGATTTGCAAGCATCCCCGGCTGAGATGGTTTTCGGCACATCACTGCGGATCCCAGGCGAATTCATCACACCACAGGAGTCCCCTTCGACCGCTCCACCAAGTTTCGTAGCCGATCTCCGACGTCTTTTCAAGGCTATCCGCCCAGTTCCAGCTTCCAGGCACGTCGAGCACCATCCATTCACTTTCAAGGACCTGCGTACCTGCGAATACGTTTTCCGGCGAATCGACGCAGTTCGAAAACCACTGGAGCCTCCATACACTGGGCCTCATCGAGTAGTAAAGAGGGTCGACGATCGCTCATACGTCATAGACGTCAACGGAGTAACTAAAACCATATCCACCGATCACCTCAAGCCACCCTATTTAGCACCAGCCGACAGCTACCCTCCGTAGCAGTCCTCGCCGTCTCACACCCCGCATATAGATGCCCCGACACCCCAGCAGACTGAGACCAGAGCAAAAAAGCGAGTCTCCTTTTCACTCCCTTCGCGACCCACGAAGGTCATTGGGGAGGGAGTGACTGTGGCGCCCCCATCGCCATCAAGCGCAGCTCAGCGCAACAGGCGCAAGCAAACTCTGATACCACGGGACATCTTCGTGTGATCCATACATCCACCCCCGCCCCGAGGAGCTGGAGGGGATAAACACTCTCGCTCGAGATGACGAGCCGAATTCTCTCTTCTGGTCTGCAACCTCAACGGTTCAACACACGCGAGTTTACTCGGCCGTCGACAACGCCTTCTCTTTAAGTATCAAGCTTGTTCATTATTTTATTTCTAAGTAAAAGGTTACTGTAAATAAATATTTATCGTTCAGTGTTGAAAGTTACTTATGCTTTTATTTTCTCACGCCTGGAGTCAAAGCTGCAAGCTCAATTTGTAAGAGAGCTTCACTTGTCGTGAGCGAAGCGCGGGAAGTGAACAAAACTCTAAATACCCATTTCATAGCAATTTTCCAAACATTGCAGGACTAGTCCATTTTTTGTTCAGCAGTTATGTCAGCAATAAAAAAATACCAACAGGAATTTTTCAGGAACCGTTGACACAATTTAAAAGAAGCACCAAAGCTTGTTTTGCAAGGGTCACTTCATTTGATACTGTTCCGATATCAACATAACCGTAACACTTGTCCTTTTGAAGATGAAATTCTTCATGTTTCCGGATGGACATCTCTTCTAAGATTAGGCTGCATCAAATTCAAATTCAAAAACGTTTATTTCCTGTAATTTACAATTCTAATTGGGTTTGTTATTTAATACAAGGTGCCTGCTGTAGGGGACAAAGCCTCCTCTGCAGGCTGGAGTATGATTAGGCTGCATATGATAGCACTATATATATAATATACTATACTACCTCAACGGCAAACATCAAAGAGTGTCTCCGAGACAGAGAACACTATTTGCTGCGAGACAGGGAACACTACTTGCTCCGAGACTGTTCTGTGATACCAAGTCGGTCGGTCACTTGGTAGGTCAGATGAAGACGGTGGTGGGGTGAGAGGAGATTTTTGAAAAATTTCGGCTGGCCAAAAGGGATTGCGGCAGCGGAAGTGAAATAAGCGAGTTTTGAAATCTTAAAAGATTGAAGCCATCTCATTGACAGTGCCTTGGTCAATATTTTAAACTCAAGTATTGGTATCCTTTATTTCCTGCCTTTTCCATATTTTGAGGAAAACCCTTGACTTGAGGGTATGTTTTATTATGTTATTTTTTAAGAGGACAAAATTCTCATGTTCCGGAATTAATAGGGTTGTTCGCGGGCCGTTATAGTTTGAAAGGCTGTATTATACAGAGGATGTTTATTAGAGCAGAGCCGTTTGTTGCAAAAATAATTATTTTTGTTGGTCGTCTGAAGACGCCCTTCACCTCGTGGAGCGCGAGAGTTGGAGAGGTGGACTCTGCCTGTGTCGATTTGGAGGTATTGGTAGAATAGTTCCCGGAGCGAGCCGCTCCTTTATTATATTTATACCTGTCCCAGTATAATTTGGGAGTTCAATATTTTGGCAGTTTGCCTTTCTAAGTGGAAAAATATTGTTTTGTCATTTGGCCAGTTGGTAAGACATTCTGTGAAAACTGATGGTAGCAATTTTTTTTATTCTTGTAATTGGAATTGGAAAGTGTAGGACATTTGTAAGCGCCCCAAAATGAACTCAGTTCATGACCGCGATTGTCCGACTAGTACGTAATTTTAACGTTATCTGCCATAGTTTGATATATACAGGCTGTCTCAGCGACACCGTCTATTAGGTTCTGGTCAAAATAATAAATTGAAAATTGAGATTTATATATAATCAATTATGTTCTCTTCAACTAAAATATTTTTAGATTTCTGGTGCTTCCGGTTATACCGGAAGTCGGCATCTACTTTTTTATTTTAAATAGAACACCCTGTATATTTATATATATTTGGATTAACCTATTCTCATTCTTTATAAATACCCTTATTTTTTTCAATTTGATCTAGCATTTTTGGAGTTATTCATTTTTTTCAAAAAAAAAATTGCGGTAGCAGACATTTATTCAAACATTCATAGAACACTAGATTTTCCGGATATGAATTTAGGATTCAAACTATGTGTAAACAACATGTTGGGGTATGTTTTATGTTTTGCGGTCAAAAACGGTTGTCTACCTTGTAGGGTTACTTTACTATAGCACGATAATTTTTCGACGTTTTGAAGAACCATAATTTTATTTTTTAAATAGCACCCCCATATTTTATTGCTTAGTCGTCTTCGGCGTTTAATTTTACATCTCTTATACCCCATATGTCCTATACCTGAGATTGATAGTTTAGGAGATAATTAAGTTTTTTCTTAGATGGGCACATATCTTGTCGATACTTACCTAGTGTGCCATGGAAAATAAATGAGCATTCTTAATAAATAATTTTTCAAGTCAACCGACAAATTAAAAATGGTATTGCGAGTAAAAATGTATAATCATAATGAAAACAATGTCTATATCAATCAAAAAATTCTTAATTTACTTTTGTGCGACGAAATTCTCAGTAGAACGTGTAGAATGTTTAACATTTACTTCCAGTGACCAGAGGTAAATTTATAAGAATTGAAGCAAATTTGTATTTTGAAAAAATTAATCATGTAATAAATATACAAAAGAGTTCAATTGATAAGAAGAGGCGAATCCCTATCCCTCAATTCTGCTGAAAAAGATCTGGGAATCAGTACATCTTGAATATAAAGAATTTGAAGAAGCATCACACTATTATAAGTTCTTGTTGGTGCAAGACTTTCATCCTCAAGATCCCTACGACAGATTTAACTTTTCTGAAATGCTATATCTTCGAAGCCAAGAAAACGAGAATTTTTTGAAAATATTATCTCAACGGACAAATCTTAAGCTTTCGCGTGACTTCTCAACAGACCCAATTATATTTGGGCCTCAGTTAATCCCCATGCGATCCGAGAAAGAAATGATCAGAAGTGTTTCAGTTTCAATGTTTCTCTTACTTCATTTATGACGGCGCGTTAACGGCACTGCGACAAAATTTTTAGTAGAACGTGTAGAATGTTTAACGAGATCAGTTATCCACATTTACCTCCGATGACCAAAGGTAAATTTAGAAGAATTTAAGCATTTTTTTACGTTTCGGAGTAATTAATCATGTATTAAATAGACAATAGTGTATTTCTTGATTTGTATAGACATTGTTTTTATTATTCTTATACATTTTAATTCTTAATTGCTTAATTACTTTGTCGTTTGACTTATTTATTGAGAATGCTTATTTATTTTCCATGGCATACTAGGTAAGTATCAATGAAAAATGTGCTCATTAAAAAAACTTAATTATCTCCTAAACTATCAGTCTCAGGTATAGGACATGTGGGGTATAAAAGATGTAAAATTATACGCCCAAGACGACTAAGCAATAAAATATGGGGGGTGCCATTTAAAAAGGTGAATTTATGGTTCTTTAAAACTTCGAAAAGTTAACGTGCCATAGTAAAGTAATCCTACAATGTAGACAACCATTTTTAGCCGCAAAACATACTCCAACATGATGTTTGAACACAGTTTCAATCCTAAATTTATATCCGAAAAATCTAGTGTTCTATGATTGTTTGAATAAATGTATGCTACCGCATTTTTTTAAATTGAATAACTCCATAACGGCTGGATCAAATTGAAGAAAATAAAGGTTTTTATGAAGAATGAGAATAGGTTAATCCAAATATATAAAAATATACAGGGTTTTCCGTTTAAAATAACAAAGTAGATGCCGACTTCCGGTATAACCGGAAGTACCAGAAATATAAAAATATTTTAGTTGAAGAGAACATAATCGATTAAATATAACTCAATTTTCAAATTTTGATTTTGACCAGAACCCAATGAACTTCTAATGAACGGTCTCGCTGAGACACCCTGTATATAGTTTTATTACTGTTACTAATTAAATGCGTTAATTTCATTATCTAAGAGTAACTAGTTATATTTACTTAGTTTCACGTTAGTAGATAATAATGGTGTATGGAACAAAAGTTACTAGATTTTCTCAAAAAGTTACTAGAAAAGTTACTAGATTCCCCAAAAAAGTTACTAGATTCGCCCCCATGACGTCATCCTCGAACCATGGATCTAGATTCCAAACCCCCCCTCTGGCCACGCCCCTCAGTCAGTTGTTCTCGAACCATGAGAGATGCAACATCGAAGGGTCAAGGATGTGAATCTAGAAAAACTGACTATTCCCATGAAACGTTCCTTCGACAAAATCAACCTTTCCACTTTATGTATATGGTGCATAAGGCTCATGTATTTCTTTTATTGAATCATTCAACCGCTTCCTGTTGTGATAAGTTTACAGCATGTAATTAAGAATTATTTCATATCAATTATTTTTACAATTCCAAATGTTTTGTGGTTTCCTACGCATTGGGGCAGAAAAATAATTGGTTGAAACTCGGACACTCTTATCGTTTCAAGTAAACGGCTCCCAAAATCGTCTTCTGCCAGAAAATTTGATGGCGATTTAGTTTTTGATTCGTTTAAATCGGCCAAGATTTGATTTTCGTATAGAATATACGAGTTTCAAATTATGCTTATTCGACACAACAGCATCACAACAAGATCCTCAGAAGAAGAACAATATTGTTGCATTAAGAAATGATTTCGAATACCAGAAGATCAAGTTGACGGTCGAGCATGTGTGATTACCAATCGAGAGATAAATATAAGATGATATGATGTCTAATGGCTTTCATTTTGTGTCTACGTATTAGAGAAGAAACACTACTGTGAAGATGGCTAAATTGAAGGCATCGGTTTTTTATACAATATAATTGGAAACATGTTGTACGTAGATATACCACCATACAAATATCAAAAAAATGAAGCAAGTATCTCAACAAATGATTGAAAATGAGAGAAAAATGGTGCAAATATCCAGAAAACTGAGACATGTAACTACAAAATAGCTATGTGAAATGTGAAAAATTACAGAAATAAATGTAAAATACATGAAATGAGTGAGAAAAATGGTACAAATATCAAGAGAAATGATACAAGTAACTACAAAATAGCTATGTGAGATGTGAAAAAATTTATACACCACACATACTTTATTTATATGTTACATAAGGTTCATATATTTCTTATCATTTGTTAATCACACATGTGATAATGAATTAATTTTATATCAGTATACAAGATGTGTTGGCATTGATTTAAATTAATATGTATATTTCTCATAACTGCGAAAAAGGTACAAATATCAAGAAAAATGAAGCAATTATCTCTACAAATGAGTGAAAATGAGAGAAAATTGTACAAATATCAAGAAAAATGAGCCATTATAGAAAACATGCCGAGGTTGCACATAAGAATCAACAATTGTGTGATGAAGATCAAGCCTTTTGAACCTTCCTTGTTAATATTGGGCCGATTGAAACGCGAAAAAGACCAATATGCCTTAAATTTAAGGCAGATGGATAAAAATCAAGTAGCTAAAGCTGAAGGGGCACTAGCACTATCCTCGAGTTGGATTGAGGATGACATCATGCTGGTAGGAATGAAATGTTCTCACCAATCGCACTAAATCATCAACCCAAATATAACGGCATGCTTCGGTGATATCACAACTGTGATAAGAGGTTGATAGACCGCATTCAGCACGAATTGTTGTCAATACTCAGCTGATTCAACGTAAAGACCATCTTTCATGATTGTAGCCAATGGTATAAGAATCTGTTCTGTCTTTTAAAATCATAAAATTTATACAGCACAATAATTATTTCTACAAAATCAATATTATACTTTATTTATATGGTACATATATTTCTTATCATTTGTTTATCACACATGTAATAATGAATTAATTTTATATCAGTATACAAGATGTGTCGGCATTGATTTAAATTAATATTTATATTTCTCATAACTGTGAAAAAGGTACAAATATCAAGAAAAATGAAGCAAGTATCTCTACAAATGAGTGAAAATGAGAGAAAATGGTACAAATATCAAGAAAAATGATCCAAGTAACTACAAAATAGCTATGTGAGATGTAAAAATGATAGAAAGAAATGCAAAATACATTAAATGAGTGAGAAAAATGGTGCAAATAACAAGAAAAATGATATGTCAGCAGGATAGGTAGAGTCAACATTAGTGCGCATCTCACTAAATCATCAACAACCCAAATATTACAACGACATACTTTGGTGATATCACAGCTGTTGTGATAAGAGGTTGATAGACCGCACCCAGCGCGAATTGTTGTTATGGTACAAATATCAAGAAAAATGAGCCAAGTAACTACAAAATAGCTATGTGAGATGTGAAAAAATGTCTCAAGCTGACCGTTCAGTTGATAAAACGATGTGACATATTGGAAAAATGTTGCTCTGATTAAATAATGGCGTAGAGAAAATCAAACTTTTTTAGTCATTTAGTTGGAAATAATGAAGAGTATATCTGAAAAATTAGAACTTAGAAAAAACTGATTTCAAAACGTGACAAGAAAATATTTTATTCAGTGGCCGAGCGTCGTAGACAGGAACAGAAGATACGATGAAAGTGAGAACGCACTACAAGCGGGGAGATCCGTTTCAAAGATAGGAGCGAGAATTAAACATGGTTGCAAATGTGTGATGAATGGAAGAGCAGGAAGAGTCTCAAAATATTTTCAAAGATTCCCTCAGACTTTACATGAAAATGAAGGTGGAATTGCAGGTTTCTCAAGAAACAAAGTATGTCACATTAAAAAATGAGAGAGCTCGTAAACAAGCAAATATATCAAAAATCCAAGTTACCATAATTACAAATGCGTTGGGAAGAAACAAATGAAAAGATATTTAAAAAAAACGTTACACAAATCAAGGAAAACCGGTGAAAGAAGAGCGAAATACTTTCCAACTTCATAGAAAAACTCTGAAATTTTTGGTATATAGACAAGACTGAACAATGAAATTTTATATTTCAAAAACAAATAAATGTAAAATATAATGTACATTACATATCAGTTGACGCGCAAAATCTGTCAAGCACAAGTCTGGGAGAGACATCCAATAGACTTTATTATGAAGTCATTTAATGACAATATAGTATTAACAAAAAAAAGCAGTTCGGAAGTATGAAATTGAAAAGCAATATGAAAACATATAAATTTTATCGCTCATTATACACATTGTTTAAATTTCAACGTTTTTCATCTATGCGATGACAATTGAAAATTTTGTCAGAACAAAGAAAAACTCAAAAATACTGAAAACATTCCAACAAAATGTTATGAAAATATCAATAATTGATGACAAGAAGCGTTGAAAAAAAGACCACCACTCAATATAATTTATCAGTAGCCTTGTAAAATAATGTTGACACATGCAATAAGCAGTTAGCATTTAATTTTATTGTAAATTTGACATGGTGGATTTCTCCTGTCAGCATGAGGACATTAAGTATGCGGAGTATGAAGAAATGGAGGATGGAACATGAGGCCCACAGGAAACACCAAGTTTGATGGAGTGGATGAGGGTTTCGTCAAAAACTAAGCACTTCCGGTATAAAAACAATAGCTAGAAAAATAAAAATGTTATATTTGGGTTGTACGTTATATGAAGATTCCAAATCTGCAATAAAATGGCTACTTCCGGTCGGTTACTTCCGGTCGTTCGATTTTGATGAAACGGATATCAATGGATTCGTCTCGACGTCAACGACAATATTTAAGCATTTTTGATTGGCATAATAGCATAGGAAGCTAACTTCATCAATATGAAAGACAGAACTTCGAGAAAAGTTTCAAAAAAGACTGTGTAAAGAGTACTCAACAAAAATGATGAAAACAAAAAAGAAAATATTTCAAAAGCTAACCATTCACTTGAAAAAACGATATAACATATTGCATAAAATGTCACTCTGCCAAGGTCAGTCAAAAATCTGTTCCAAAGAAAAGAGCGAGAGTTAAACAAGGTCGCAATTGTCTGCTGTGTGAAGGAGTCATGCTTGCAGCAAGAGTCTTAAAAACTTTATATTTTTCAATGTACCAGCAAATGAGCCTTTATAGACAAGAACGACAAAATATGCGCGTAAAACCGAACAAGGAAACAGATTGATGTGTAATGTTAAGTATTCCGACACACCTACGTATTAAAAAAGAGGCCGCAAAGTTTCAAACCCTTCCTCTTATGGTAATTAACATGTATTGGAGAGACCAAACGATCAAGATTCGAACCACCTTTTAAACGATTTTTACATTTCAAATTCCTACATTCGCCAGATCGCTTAATAAAAATTGACAAAATCTATATTTTATTCTACTGTAAACGCTTATCTATTTTCATAATTCTCTCAAAATAATAATTTCAATTGTTATTGATATAGTCATATTATTTTTTCCACTCAATTTTATACACAAGCCAAGTGTGCGCTTCCTGTTACACGATAAAAATTATTTCATTCGCGCTTCTGAAACTTGGCTGTATATCTGAATATCCTTTTCGCGGCAAGTGTACGTAGTTTGTGTGGCGGCGTGGAAAAAATTAGTGATGTTTTTTGTGCCCAAATTTTCACATGAGAAGCTGCTACAAACATCTTGGGCGCGTTGGTAGAGTCGGCGAGGACATGGTTTATTATTCAGCTTATTAGAGAAAGCATCAATTGGTGGTAGAGAAGTTTCAGAAAAACGGCCGAAGGAAGAAGATATTTTTTGGTGAGTCTTATAGCTTTTTTTTATTTTCTTCGCTAATTGCACTTAATTAATATTAATTATATATAATTAATAAGTCCGTTTCCATCATCACCCAGGAGGTAAGACTTCCAATGCGTTGTATTTAGCATTTTAAGTGGCAAATACATCCCCAGGAGGCCTACGAACCACTCAGTAATGGGTATTGTCTCTTTTCATTGATTAATGGCTCTTTTGATTATTGGCTCTTTTATATAAATTTTAACAAACATGGACGCAAGTCTCAAAGTTAATAGAAACGGTTCATTATTTCGTTTGTTTTTTGTCTCTTTTCATTGATTAATGGCTCTTTAGCTTATTGGCTCTTTTATATAATTTTTAACAAACACGAACGCTAGTCTCTAAGTTAATAGAAACGGTTCATTATTTCGTTTGTTTTTTGGCTCTTTTCATTGATTAATGGCTCTTTTATATAATTTTTAACAAACACGAACGCAAGTCTCTAAGTTAATAGAAACGGTTCATTATTTCGTTTGTTTTTTGGCTCTTTTCATTGATTAATGGCTCTTTTGATTATTGGCTCTTTTATATAATTTTTAATAAACACGAACGCAAGTCTCTAAGTTAATAGAAACGGTTCATTATTTGGTTTGTTTTTTGTCTCTTTTCATTGAATAATGGCTCTTTTATATAATTTTTAACAAACACGAACGCAAGTCTCTAAGTTAAAAAGGGTTAAAAATGGGGGAGATAGCCTTGAAAAAGGCTGTTTTTTTCTATTCGAAAAAACGGTAAGACAGCACTTGCTTAAAAACATTTTTGTAACATTATTTTAAATGGTAAAACACTTGGTTCAATAAACGATTAGAAAAACAGCTTAGAAGCCCCATGGTAAGGTATCGATAATATCAGAGTCGTCGTTAACAATACGTCTTTTTATAATCCATTCTAAAGGTTTTACTAACTCGTTTTCGGGTTTCTAGATTCTTAGTTATTGTATTACGCGTTATTTGATCGTAGTATAGAGTAGTTTTTAAGGATGGTTTGTCTATTGTTTCAGACATGCTTTTATTATTAAGTAATTGACTATTTTCATAATTTAATGTGAAGCCTTTAATTTTAGTTACTTTTTTAACATTAAAGGTTTTGTAATAATAAGACTTTGGGCCAGTAGACGATCATTCGGTGATGTGATCACCAGGTAATTCATCACTCCAATCATCTAACATTTCACCAGTAGGTGCGGTGTTTTCACCGTTATCTATGTATACAATGCTATCAGTATCGTAGTACACAACAGCCTCACCTAATTTATCCAGCATTTCGTATAGACGGAGACGGAAATTCGATGTTGTAAAGGAGGCTATAAAAATATTTGTTGATGTTGAGTCTTCGTAAAATTGATCTTTATATTTATATGTAACTTGAATGACGTTGTCGTTGATAAAAACGCAATTTGATATATTTATTTTATCATTTAAAAGTATATCATACCAATCCTTCTGTCTGTAATATATTTAGTTTCACCCATGTTAGATCTCTGGCCGAATTTTCGCCAAAGACTATTTAAGCATATTTTGGCTATAGCACGTTTCCCAGGATTGGGGGCTATTTTTCCCACATCCAAATCAATACCCATTTGTTCTTTAATAGCCGAGATATAGGACTCGTTGCTCTCGTAACTATGTGAGCTTGTTTTTAGCTTAATTTTCATAAAATCGTTAACATATTCTTTAAATAAATTTGTTGACTGTTCTTTAAAGTGCCACACTTCAGATATTTTAATAGTTTTGTACCCTTTTTCCAGAGTTTTATTAATCTCCAAGGTTGTCCAGGTACCCGAAAGCATACGTTCTGAGTCATTATGTGTACATTCCTCTGCGTCATTTCCCATACAAGTACGACAAAGAGCAAAAGTCAATTTCGTTGTTTTAACGGGTAGTACAGGATGGTACAATTTTCTCGGTGGTAAAACAGTACATTTTACTAACCCAAACCAGGTAGGATCGTATGATTCAGGTTTAAATATTTTAACAGGATGATCTACAGGATAAGGATCGTGATAAGTTACTGTCGGGTATAAACTTACAATGTCAATATATCTTAGTTTTTTACCTGTCACCTTTAATTTCGAAGCATTTGTACGACCCCCAAAGAACGAATCTCTTGGTTTTAAAGACTCTTCAAATTCAATCGGTGGGGAATTTTTAAATTCATTAGATTTTAACCATTCACATTCCCAGATTTCTATTAAATTATATCCACCCTCTCTAATTTGTTGACTTCGACGCTGGGCTTTTTCGTAGAGATCTTCCATTATGTCGTGATTTACTTTATTAACAGTTAACGAGTTGTAACATTTGGGGCAACCTTGCCAGTAGCAACCGTGGTATTGATACACGGTATTCGACTCTTTGTCAAAACTATCAACCTTAGCACCTGCGATATGCACCTCACCGCCATTTAAAGCGTGTCTCACATTAGGAAACTGTTGTAACCATGTAATAGAGGCCTGACTAAATTGATCTTTTTTCTCGTTTTCCACAACAGCTATTGTTTTATCCTTTAAATATTTTGAGCGAAAAATACTCATACAAACGCTGGCTATTGTAAGATATCTAAAAGGATCGATATTAGCTATATTTAAAAACTCTTTTCTAAATGTCAAGCAACCTCTTCTCAAAATGTCAACATCAGAGTCGCAGTAGGCTTTTATATCTTTCTGCATATCAAAGCGGTCATTTTTATGTTGCTCAAACCATTCCAGAAACTCTTTTCTTTGTTTATCCTTCATGGTATTTGGGCTGTAATATTCTATTGGCGGTAGGGATCCTACGTAATTCTGATTTTCTGGTGTATTAAAGTAGTGTGGAAAAAACCCTTTTTTCAATTCTGACAAGCCGAATGTTTTTGGAAATTCAGAGAGAGGACCACCCACAAAGTTTGAACTATCTATAATTTTTAATTTGATTTGTGGTACTTCCAGAAGCATTAACTTCGATCCATTGTAAATCGTATAGGGTTTAATAGTGTTTTCCACACAATATTTTAAAATGAAGTAAGAGTCATATCCTTTAGAATTGTGTGCAATAGCTGTATATCCTCGATGTTTATCTGATATTAACCACGCACAAAAATCTTCGTTATTATCGAATGTGTATTTGTTACCTTTAAAGTCATGAACTATTACTAGATTAGGTATATGTATACCGGTAACTTGCATCGCCTCATAATCGAAGAATAAATATTGTTCATTGTATGTACATTTCGGTATTTTTTCTTCTGACAACCCGTTGCAAGTACAAGGCTCTGTACAAATAGGTGAATCTTTTTTGAATTTATTGTAAAGACATCCACGATTCATTTCACTGCTACGTCCATTGCATTCACAAGCTACATTACAAATACCTCCGTTAGCAGATTTCTTAGTCATGTAGCACGGATGGTTTGTCTCAACAAAATCTTCACAATTTCCACAGTACGAAAAACCGCATTTCTGAAATTTTTGTCGACTAAGTAGTTTGTTACATTCTGTGCATTTAAAAAAATTGCTACAAACATCATTGTGATTATCCAAGCACTCTTTGTTATAGCAATATCTGTTGCATTTTGCACACATAATCTTCTTTTTAGTGCTTGAATCGTGCTGAGCCTTAATACACAATGTACATTTGGGCGCTTTTTTACACTTGTGTATGTTTTTATTGTCATACCCTGTATCGCATTCATAGCAGTAATAATTATGCCCATAAAAACCTGCTAGTTGGCTAATCACATCAAAGTGATTCTGATTTTTGTATAAGTATAGTATTACAGGTTTTTCAGTACCTTCGTAAATAATCGTATTGAACGATTCAGCTCATATTATTTTAATTTGTACATCTAGCAGGTCCTCCGCGTATCTAATGTCCTCTAAAGGGAACCCATGTACGTAATCACCACCCAGTCTTCGGCATAATAATTGGGCTAAGGTGGCTTGTATAGGTCTACCCGCTCTAACCTGTTTTATATCGCTGGGTGACAATTTTTTACCCAAGATTTCCTTAGTATGATAAGTAAGTGCAACTATTATGGCACGAGCACCACAAAGAGTATCTGTATTATTAACGATTTTATGACCACCACGAGTACCACGCGGTATTTTAAAAATTTGTACGTCGAACGATGTACCTCGTATATCCACATTCTGCCCGGATGTTACGATATTTTCGACAAGTTCCAGTATATCATCAATATTAATTGTAGTGGTCGTTTCCTTCGATATAGGATTATTAAAACCGTCGTTTTGAATAATGACTGATTTTATCACCCTTAACAAATTGGTCCTCTTTTTTAGAATGTTCTAGAGCCTCTTGTAAATTTTTACGTAAAAGCTGTTTTTGGGCTCCTAAACCACCTCCAGTTTTAAACTCTTTATTTAATTGATATTGGAATGCAGATAAATATGTGTTAAATTTTTTAAAATATTTCTTAGAAATATTTTTTAAAGACCAAGCAGAAGCAGTGTTGTTTTCCATTGTTAAAAACTTTCAAAAATTAAAAAATTCTCAAAATGTAGCAAAATGCAAAATTTTTAAAATCAAAAAGCTTACCGTAAGAGCACACGTCTGTTTGTGACGACAGCAAGAACAGAAATGACACACGCACTGTTTTATGGGCTATTTATAACATCGATGAATTCTCAAAATGTAGCAAAATGCAAAATTTTTAAAATTAAAAAGCTTACCGTAAGAGCACACGTCTGTTTGTGACGAAAGCAAGAACAGAAATGACACACGCACTGTTTTAGGGTCTATCTATAACATCGATAAAATTCTCAAAATGTAGCAAAATGCAAAATTTTTAAAATCAATAAGCTTACCGTAAGAGCACACGTCTGTTTGTGACGAAATCAAGAACAGAAATGACACACGCACTGTTTTAGGGTCTATCTATAACATCGATATGATGTACACACCTGACAGTTATGATCATTTAATGTGATTAGTCGATTATACACCGTCGAAATAATTTGGAGCGTGGCTTAGTTACATTGCTCTGCTCAGGTAAACCTGAATAACATATGTTCTAAGGAACAATGCTTCGGTGATAACAGCTGTGATAAGAGGTTGATAGACCGCATCTAGCACGAATTGTTGTCAATACTCAGATAGAAAGAAATGAGAAATGTGATATGTTTTATAATTGAAGAATGGCGAAAAATACTGACAAGAGATTAAATTTTAAGATTTCGGCGAGAATCTTTGGATTGGGTTGACATAAGTAAAAGACGATATTATTTTTTTTCAATTTTATTACTCAAAAAAATACATACCATACAATGTTTATCTATAGTTTTACAATAATATACTATCTCACATTACATTCTTTGTAACAAGCTGCGAAAATGCCCTTGCGATCATAGCGATATTCTTCGTCAACATGGTAGACTTCTTTGCGATAAAAAACAAAAGTATCTTTTATTCAATTATGCCAGCACGTTTGAGCACTTATTTCCCAAAATTCTTCATCTTCTTTTGTCAAGTTTTTTATTCTCTCTACAAGTACGTTTAGATCTGTCCAGTTCTGGAGAATATTACTTACAGGAAGGGCGGTTCTAACATTACTTGGTGACATGTATTCCGGATTAAGCTCTGTTCTAACAAAGGTCTTGGCACTAGGCATCCTTTCCAAATTTATAGATCTTGATATAAGAGTACTTTTTAATTTTCTACGGGCACTGTTACTATTTCTAAATAGTGGTTTGATTATTTTATTGAATTTAGTTGGGCATGATTGATATTTTAAATGTCCGCGACGATTGCGATGTACTCCTGTTAATTCCAATATCAGCTTATAATTTTGATGATCTTCAGGTGTAAACTCCTTTGGGTTTTTAACAAACAAGCGAAGCGAATAAAGACCCGATGTTCCTTTAAACTTCGCATCAGCTAGCCAAATGTCTTGACCATCAAACTTAAGTACTTTATTGCCTAAGTTCCATTGTGAGCCATTATAAACAGGTCCAAAAGCGTTATCATAATCATCACACGTCTTCCAATATGTATCAAAATAAGAATTATTCTTGTTGATTATCGGAAGCTCTCTATTTATTGGATCGTGTGAAAGATGCTCACTATTTTGTTTTGTAGTGTCAATTTCGTGTGAAGACGGTTCAACCTGAGTTGAGGCATCAATTACGTTTTTTATTTATTTTAGTGGTTCTGATATAGGTTTAAATACCTCTTCGAGATGCTCTTGATGATCACGCTCAGTTCTTTTGAGTGATCTATATTTATCGCGAATAGCTTGCGCAAGTTGTGAGACCTGTTGCTCGCGCGATGTCATGATAGTAAATGACAACATGTGGGTGTTTTCATCATATTACAGAAGATTAGTTGATTACAGCCGTTCATACGTGACCATACGCGTTCATAGACGTTCATATATTACCATAGGCGTTCATACGTGAACATTTTTACGTAAAAACGTGACCATAAGCGTTCATAAACGTTCATACATTACCATAGACGTTCATACGTGAACATTTTTACGTAAAACGTGACACTTTGACGTCAAAACGTGGAGCTTCCACGTAAAAATAACTGACCCCTGCCAACACCTGTCTCTGACAAAGAAGTGTGTCTTCCACAAAAGTGACCGTCTCCTGTCGGGGGCTCTGTGGATACGTTAACTGATTTAATGAACCTTTCGAAATATCATCTCAATTTGGTTTGTGTTTGTTATGACCTACATTTTTTTGCTAAAGTCGTTCACAAGGTACGTAGGGGGGCTTTAGCAGGCTTCTTGGTTATGTGGTTTGCTTTTTTTACAATGTCATCCTAATTTCATCTTAATTTGGCTTGTACTGAGCATGTCTTTCGAGACAAGCATATGACTACTCAGGAATCTGTGTTTAGAGTCATTCTTTTATAACAGGCCTTGTCGTCATCTCGTAATTGCTTTCAATACTCACTCTTTTTGACTAATGAATCAGACGACTACATAATGTTTAATATATAACAACAATCAATTTTTCGGTCTCGTAATTGCTTTCAAAACTCACTCTTTTTTGGCTAATGAATCAGACGATCACATAATGTACACAATGCTTAATGTATCATAACAATTTTTTAAATTTTTTGATATATTTTGTGTTTTCGATCTTGTCAATTTTTATTTTAATAATTGCTATGCCCTAAATAGCTGTTTAGTATTTTTTACCAATTGAAAATGGGGGTTAGAGGGGCAATTCTTTTTTTTTATTTTTATCTTTCGAAAACTTTTACAACGACGATCACGAATATTTGTTTTTCCTTTTACTATGCGTAAATTTTTCTCACTCGACACTGACAACCCCTTTGGAGCGCGTGATGCGAGAGAATTTTTGTTAAAATTTTATCTGAAATGAAGACACATGAGACATATGTTCTCTCAGTTTTAGAAAGAACAGTGAACTTTTTTAGTGATTATTTTACAATACCTGAACATACAAAACCCATAACATAAGCAAACCTTTAGTAACTTTTTACAACGTAGGAGATCTGAACATCGAGAAACCAACGGAAAATAGTTTTCATGTACTGTAAGTTTTATTTTTATGTATTTAGGCCTACGAAATTTTGCGTTTTTGGGTAGGGTATGGAACGAGTATTATAAAATAATCGCCACTATTAATACGATTAAGATTGATATATTTTATCAACTAAAATTAATTAGCATAAGTTTATCACCTTCTTATGACCAATGCCTTAGGAAACCGCAAAAAGTTGAAGCATGCATTTTATGCAACGATAAATGATAATCATAATGATAAATGAAATCAGTCGATATTAAGGTCTGAAACTATTTTAACATGTCCGTGTGAAAGTGTCCCTGCGCGGGAATTCTGGGGTAGGGCAAATACAGTTTTGTGAAAACGGTGTTCTTGTTAGGGCTTTGAATTATTATATAAACGAATATTTCTCCGAAGTCGTTGAAAATATTTTTACAGTGGGTTTCCATTCGACCTATATTGCATGTATTTCTGTGGGTCTTCTTCCAAATTTTTTTAATTTAATTTTTTTTAACTAAGATAATAGAAAATAAAAGCTGTTTATCCTTAACAACAGAAACTGCCGGAAGGTGGTGACGTATCTGTCAGGAAAGAAGGGATAAGGAAAACGGTTAAAATAGGCTATTTGAAAAAAAATCTTTATAATTTTCTCTTATATCTTTATTTACATAGTTTTTTCTATTTTTTTTTAAAATATCCCCTTCTTGGTTGTTACTCTGAAATTTTATATTTTTAGCGACTCCTATATATTTAATTTATTTACTTACATATACACCTGTAGACTGAATTTTTTTTTAATTTTTGTGTATATTCAATATTTACTTACATACGCTTCTTGACGAACCAAACACCCTAAAATTTAAATCGTTTTTTTTTTTAATTCTTTCTGAAAATATATTTTATACTTACATCGATTTTTAATAACAATAGTTGGCCCTTTGGCCAAGTTGAAAATCCAGCGGGTTCCCACAGGAGCCCGCTGATATTCAAGAGATTGCTTGAAAATCTCTTGAAAATCTTCAACATTCCTAAAAAACAAGTAATTATTTTCGTATATATAATTAGTTCTCACCTCTTACATGATTTCAGAAAATATGTAATTTTTTTGTGGTCTATGTTTTATATATGTACTACTATTGAGATAAATGATCATGAGCAGTTGTTTATGCGCAATGGTTGTACAATTAAGTGTAAACATCCTGTGTGAAATTGTCTGCAACCCACACATAATTCATAGACCAAACAAGCGGTGTCCATATACATTAACATACAGCAAACCACCCCCATTTTTTTTTTTGGTTATATGCAATGCAATTTTAGTTACAGTTTTTCTTTATTAGGTTTTATACTTGAAGGCCCAGAAAGTTATAACTAGTAGGACATCCATCCCCCCATCAGACCAAGACCCATCGTGTGAAAAATTGACCCCTATCTGTGAATCAAAAACGTAAAATGGTGAGTTTTGTATAGGTCTCTCTAATATATTTTTTTGGCAATTTACACTCATGTTTTTACTTATGTGGTTGCCAAATAATATCCTTAACGCTAAGGAATTTCTTATTTTGCTACCTATCGTTAGATCACTGGGTGTGTGTGTACCCTAAGCTCCATATTCTAATTTTTAATCGTCTTTTAGATTCAACCTTGAGAATAAGCTCCTGCAATTTTGTGCATTTTCTACAGAAAAGTACTACGGATATAAAGCCACAAACCCGATAGAACGCTTTGATAACAATGTGAAATCTGTAAATTTTAATTTTTTTTTGTTATCAAAACTACTATTAGCAGTAAACAACGCCTTTTTTTCTGAAAATTCATAGAAGCTTTCTTACGATTTGTGGTGATAAGATTTTAATACAATATTTACAAAGCAAAGATAACATCGATGACTACTCGTTCCCGAAATTACAACGGGCTCACTTTTCATAATAAAGACGCTAATAATGAATCTTGATAGTTTGGAGATGGCTCGTACTCACCAATAAAAACAGTGACATTTAATAAGAGGGGTTTGAAACTTTGCGGTCTCTTTTGATCTACGTAAGCGTTCCGGTAATACAGATTGCATATTCAGCAACTGGTGTGAAGTTGGCATTTTTTGGAGTCTGGGTTTCTGTTTTTTGTATGCGTATAGCGTTTAAATGTTTTTATATGCTTCCGATATGCACGGCTCGACGGTATTATTTTTTGTTTCGGTGTTTTTTCGTGGTGAAGATGACAATAAATTGAGACAGATATGGTGATTTATATGTAATATCTGACCAACGGGCTCTTCGCCCTAGTGTCACATTTCGTCGTCTTTTTTCGCGTTCAAATTGAACCAACAGGATCGAAGATAGTGATTAGTGCCCCTTCGGCTGTAGCTACTTGATTTTTATCCATCTGCCTTAAATTTCCTACATATTGGCCTTTTTTGCGTTCAAATTGAACCAATGATAACGAAGCATGATCTTCATCACACAATTGTTATTAAAATTATCGACAACTTATTAGATAATACTGCTTACGGTGTCTGGGGCGTATGATTTTAAGATTTTTTTAGCATACATGTCCTTATGCTGCTACATTTCCGACAGCCGTTGTGTTTCTTAACATAATAAAAGCGTTTTTGTGATAATTTTTTAGGTTCACCGTGACGAAGACCAATTTATGAAGTGGATGCATCCGGAAACCACAAACATTGAAGAATCGAGCGAAAAATATATGATGCCAACTTGTCTAGGGAGGATGCCATAAAACGGAAATGAATGTAAGCCCACTTATAATGCTATGAATAAAGTGTATTTTTTAAATGTTGTTCCTTTTATTGTTAAAAATGCGTGTTTTATTGTTTTGTCTTCATGTGTTACAAAAATTGTGATCGAGTAACACCTCTATACACTCTTCCTATTCTATAATGGCAACAAAAAATGAGAAACGAGTTTCGACACAAAAAAACTTTGTTACCTCTTACAGTGAAAATAGAAATGCTTGATCGTTTACGCCTTGGAGAGTCATTTGCAGACATATCACTCTCATTCAATATCAACGAATCAACTGTACGATCGATAAATCCGATCCGAAGATAAGGCGTCTGTAGCTTCAACTTCACTGTCAGCGAAAATTGTTCGCCATCCAGCAATAGAAAAATGGAAATGTTGTCATGGATCGAAGTACGGAACCATGAGAGTGAGTGGGCCAATGGATCGGGCGTCTTTACGCTCATTTTAAAGAACCTGATGATTTTAGTGGTGAATAGATGGCGGATTTCAAGCATCGGTGGTGAAGATGAGACAATCATAGCATAACACCAAAATCGTCGGAGAAGCATCTGCAAACAATGCTGCAGCAGGACGCCAGAATTTGCAAACCTAGTGGCTATTATGACAAATTTTGATGTAGCAGCTATATTCTTGACAATTCAAATTTTTTACTTTAATTTTTATTACTTTTAAGATCAGATATTACAAATTATATTTTGTCTTGTACGTTTTTACTTTGACATAAAAAGTAGAAATATTAAATTAGATTCAACCTTGCAAATTTGTATCATTTTCTGCAGTAGATGCATACGGAAACCGTAAACATTGGAGCGCAAAAATGATAAGCTTTTATCATAATTCTCGGGATATTTTTTTACACGTGTGTTTCAGCCAATTATTTTTCTGCCTCAATGCATAGGAAACCACAAACATTGGAATTGTAAAAATAATTGATATGAAATAATTTCTAATTACATGCAGTAAACTTATCACAACAGGAAGCGGTTGAATGATTCAATAAAAGAAATACATGAGCCTTATGCACCATATACATAAAGTGGAAAGGTTGATTTTGTCGAAGGAATGTTTCATGGGAATAGTCAGTTTTTCTAGATTCACATCCTTGACCCTTCGATGTTACATCTCTCATGGTTCGAGAGCAACTGACTGAGGGGCGTGGCCAGAGGGGGGGTTTGGAATCTAGATCCATGGTTCGAGGATGACGTCATGGGGGGAATCTAGTAACTTTTTTGGGGAATCTAGTAACTTTTCTAGTAACTTTTTGGGAAAATCTAGTAACTTTTGTTCCATACACCATTATTATCTACTCACATTGAAACCGGACATAATTTTTTGTATACCTAGGATAAAATTTTATTTGTATTTTTATTTTTTAAGTGTGAATTTTCACTTCACCAATATCGGTTAGCATTTACCATTTTATTTGTTATTTTTTATAACTAGTGGTAGTTTATTTTTGTGACAACTTTAAAAAACACAGAATAAATAATTTATTACAATTTAACTATATCCTTTCCTTTTTTGAGTCGATTTGTTTTATTGCATTGGTTATTTTTCTCCAGAATTTTAGTGTATACCAGATTACTCTAAAGTGTTATGTAATCCGTTTATCTGGTCTGACATTTGTCAATCAAACACTTTGGCGCCCACTTTTTATTTTATTTGAACTTCTTTGAACCCACACCCTCAAATGCTTTTCACCTAGCCAGGGTAGTGTGCGTTTAATACAGCGTTACACTTTTTCCAACATTTTGCTGAAATATCCAATTACTGCTTCTTCGTCATTCTGTATTTGGAAAAGAACAGATCCTATTCCACTTTGTGAAGCGTCGGTGTTTAACACGAAAAATCTATCGTTCAAGTGATATGCAATAACAGGAGCACTGATCAATCGGTTTTTCAGCTCCAGAAACGACTGTTGATATTCTGGTGACCAATCAAAGTGGGTGTTCTTATCGGTTAATTGATGTAGTGGCTTCGCAATCTTCCCAAAATCCTCAACAAATCAGCGATAGTAACTGCTGAGTCCCAACGTGCTTGTTCTTTGGTCTAGAACAATCTCGCACTGCCTGAACTTTTTCTGGATCGGCCTCAATTCCTTTCGATGATACGACGTGTCCGAGAAAGTTGACTTTTTCCTGGAATAGAACGCATTTCTTTGGATTCAGCTGCAGATTAGCATTTGGATCCCGGCGAAAACTTTCTTCAAATTCGATTGATGTTCGTCGAAATCTTTATCTTCTTTGTTTAATTCTTTTTTAGTACGTCTTCCAACTCGTCCAGGTGTTCTCCTATGCTGTCTGCCCGGGGGTAGTGGGCCGGTACTAACAACTAACTTAAATGATATTGCCACTTTTTGCTTTTTGATTGAATTCAATCAGTATAGAATTCGTCACAAAATTACAACACTAGAACCATCATAAATTGATCTATACTATATAAACAAACATTAATTTGCTAATAAGTCTTTTAATTTTCTACTAAAAATATTGAAGTTTTCTTCTTCTTTTATAACATAAGGTATCTTATTAAACAGTCTTTATCCTAAAACAATTCGGCGTATCACATGAAACTTTACCTAGAAAACGGTATATGATATTTATTTTTTTAACTAGTATTTACATTGTGATATTCCGCAATATGTATAAAAGTATTTCTGTTTTTAAAATATAAATACACATTTCAAGTACAAATAATGCCACAACAGTTAAATTTTAGATTTTTTAAATATTCTCGACAGGATGTTTTTGCGGAGATTCCAAATATGCAACGGATTATTCTCTTTTGTGTCTATTATAACTTTTACTTCTTCAGTTATGTAGGCCAGTAACATAAAAGATCATTTCTTTTGAGTTTTACGTTTGTTTCTTATATTTTTCTTTCTGACAGAGATTTTTGTTAGGTTATGCCTACTTGTTTCGATACGTCGATAGGAAAAGTTATTTTGGCAAAAAGCGCCCTCTCGTTAAGGCGGGAAGTTTCTTTTAAATTGGAAACATCTTTAACACTTTCCCTTGTGAAAATTCAAAAGTTTATATTGACATACAGAATTGGAAACTTAATGAATCTATATAATGCAAATAAATCATCCCTCCATTTTCTTGGATCGGTTTAGTCATCATATCGGCGAGCTGTTGCTCTGTCGAAATTTGCTCAATCTTGAATTCCCCCTCGGCAATTTTCTTACGGATGAAGAAATGCTTGTTGGCGATATGCTTAGTCCGGCGATGAAATTCCGGGTTCTGATATTTCCTTAAAGAATTCTCGTCATTTCTTTGTATGGACCTTAGACTTCCCCCAAGCAACTTTGTATGTTTTGCACCTGCCTGTTCCAAGCCGATATTTGGTAAATTCCTCCAGTTCTCCTGCATCTGCAAAAACTTTTGCATTTTTTTTTCATATGTGCAGTCTTTTGCTTTATGTCCCTTCTGGGCATCCTTGTAGCAATAGTCTTTCCTATCCAGTCCTGTACAGTTCTGTGAAGTATAGTCGAATCCGAGGCACTTAAAGCATCTTCTTGCTTGTTCGCATTGCATTATTCAGCAGCTAAAAGTTCCGATTTCTAAGAATTTCGCCTTCACGAAAGTGAGGCAACAAATGCTATCACTTGCTCTCTTGCGTTAGGATGCGAGAGAGTTAATGACGGATTTTCAGATAAATCTGGGATCAGGTTCTTCAGTACTGCCTTGGCCTGTGGTATTGAAATCAAATACTCTAACAATGGTCATAGCTGTTGAGCTTTTGACTTCGCCTTTGTTTTCAATAGATTTTTTCAAGGCTTCCGTCGTGACCGCGTGATTGCCAACTTTCCCTTTAAATTTAATCAGCAGTTCTCCTTTTTTCGTTTTGCTGAATCTGCTTATCTTGAATTTTCCCTCGGGGAATTCTGTTCCATTGACCTTTTTGACTATGTCTGCCAATGACCTCCCTGATCCATAATAATTTTTGCTTAAGAAAGTCAAGGTTCCTAGTTCTGATGTCACTTTGTACTGCGATACACATCTACCGGCCAACGCAGGCCCATTGTTCCAACTCACCACAGACGACAAATATTCGATGGCCTTCATGGTCTAAGTCATCCTGGACAGCGCGCTACTGCTCGTCTTATTGCAGCTCGTTTCATATGGCCACGCATTTGCCGGGACTGCCACCAGTGGGCACGCGCCTTCATTCCATGCCAACGTACGAAGGTAACCCGCCATTTTTCATCACCTTTAATAATATTTCTTCCACAATCATAACGTTTTCTGGACATTCATATAGACCTCATTGGCCCTCTACCAGCTGCAGGCCCTTACTCCTATTGCCTCACAGCCATTGAAAAACGCTCCCACCCCCAGGCTAATATAGTATTAACAAGTAGTGTAATAATCCTACATACCGATTGAAGTAAGTTTCGGATGCAAAACCAGAATTTCTGTTACTTTGAATAAAGCATTCCAACATATCATACTTTTCATAGTTTTCATAAACCAAAATTTCCATTTTTCAACGCGAAACAGTCATCTTCTAACTCAAAAATATTACTGAACTAGCTTTGACAGGCGTTTTTGAAGACTATTTTAAATGACATTTACGCATATTAGATGAATAGTCAAAAAATAACCAAATACCTCAGGCACCTTTGATAAAATCAGTTTATCTTGAAAAATGTAACTTTCCAAAATTTATGAACACATATATATTATATATTTTTGAAAGGAGAAAAAAATGCTCTATTCAATAAGTCTATAGTCAACTATGATTTACATTTAAAAAAAATACAAGTTATGTTATACACGGAAAACAAAAGAGGATATTCAAAATATGTTAATTTCATTCGATTCTACTCAAAAAAGTGCATGAAGAATGTGTAAATATATTTTTTTTTTATTTGAAAAATTAATCGAAATCGTAAAAAATCTAACTTTTCGATATAGCTCGAAATAAAAGAAGATAACGAGCTCTGAGTTCCTGTCAAAAAAGCGAACGAGAATGTACCATCCATTTCTCCATAGTACTTATAGTTACCGAGATCTCTTATAGAAACATCAAAATTGGCCCACCCTGTACAGCTGTTTCCAAATCTCCTATTAACCAGTATGTAATCTATTTAGTTTCTTAAGATTCTACCCGGTGCGTCCATTGGTGATTTCCAGATGTACAGTTTACGTGCGTGTAGTTTGAACCATGTATTCATTACAGCTATCTGATTTGATTTAGCGAAGGTCTCTAATGCATCACCCCGAGCGTTTCGATTTACCAGTCCAAATGGCCCACTGAGCACAACGTTCTCTACAGTGTAAAGTTTATACTGTGGTTCTACCTACTCCAAGTTTTGCAATGAAGTCTCCCATGATTAAAGTTATATCAGTTGAATAATATTTTTGTCTATTGATCCCCAGTTCATGTTTGTCATTGTCTGTTCCAGAGAAGTAAACTCGATGGTCTTGAATGTTTAGAGAACCTGAACCTGGCCATCTCATTTCGCGTTTCGGCGCCGCCGTTTTGGTGTTCAATTATTTAAAAACATAATTGTAACATTCAATATTTATTCCAGAAAGTAATTACAAATGCAATTCCCACAGAGGTAACAATATAACCTGTACGCAGGGCCGGAAACTAAAATGTATTTATTATACATAGACTTTTTTACAAAATTTATGTCGATAATGCAATGCAAAGAGATAGATAAGTACAAAAAGTAAAAATGTTTTCAAGGAAAGAAATACAAAATTATAAATAATCATCAGGACTATAAATAATTATCAGAAAAAGAAATATCCAATTAAATACTCGCATTATTATGAGATTATGATAATTATGTGTACACCAGGTGATCCAAAAACTAGCACGCAAAATAGGATCTAAAAAAACGTCAATTTTTTCAAACTGAAAGTCCCATTTTTTTAACTTTATCGTATAAATAAGGGTGACTTTGTGCAGGTTTGTCTATAACAAAAATTAGTAGTTTTCGAAATAGATGGCAATTTTTCGTTTTTTATGAAAATAATGTAACGTGAGAACCCACCCAAATAATAAAAGACACACACACACACACACTATCACACAAATATCTGGAGCCCTGGAAGCGTCTCGATTGCTCTTGAAGGAGAATGTTGGTAATAACATCCTGGGAATCCAGAAACATGGAGAATCTACTGATTTGGTCTATCCTAGACGAGAAGCTTCGAGATAGGAGGTTAAGTGAATATAAGCAAACGGACCACGAAAGTTAGTTTAGTTTGTCATAAAGTACGGTCAGTGACAGTTACTGATAGAACATATAGACAGTAGAAAGTCGTTATAGTCCAAGAAATATAGTGTAAATATAAATGTGTATATAGACGAGTAGTTATTGGTGTAAATAAATTAGTGAAAATAAATCGAACCCAGTTTTAATATAAATCCCCGTTACATTGGTGACAGCGGTGGGATCAGAGAGTGATTATAAAATTGGACAGACTTTAAGAGACTGCGGTTTTGTGCAGATTTTAGTGTTTTCGTGACTTTTTGTTAGATTTAAGTTTAAGACTCTTTTGTTCGTTTTCGTGTTGGTGTAAAGACTTTTTGTTCGTTTTTGTGTTAGTGTGAAGACTCTTTAGTTCGTTTTCGTGTGAAGACTTTTCGTTCGTTTTCGTGTCGAAGACTTTAAAAACAGTATTGACTAATTGACTCTATTAATAAAGACAAATCAAAATGAAAATAGTGCAGTTAACCGTGAAACAACTCAAAGAACAGTTGGTGGAGCGGGATTGTGATGACTCCGGTAATAAAGTGACCCTCCAGAAACGGCTAAGGGACACTTTGATTGAAAATGGAGAAGATCCTGATGTGTTCGAGTTCCACTCTCCGGAAAAACTGTTATTGAAAGAAGTAATAACGGAAAAGTTTGAAGAAATTTCTAGAAATAATAATGAGAAATTCGATGAAGTCTCGAAAAAGTTTGAAGAAGTTTCTAGAGCTCTTCAAGATGAAATTAAAGATGTTTCCAGTAAAACTGACAAAAGACTTGAAGAAATTTCAAGAGCAGTTGACGAAAAATTTGTCACTACAGAAAAGAACATGGAGTTACTGCAACAGAAAATCAAGACATTGGAAATGGCAGTTGAGAATGGTCACTGCGGTGTACAAAAAGATGAAAATGCGAGCCAGACCTTCAAAGGCGAAGATATAGGGGACTTAACCTAACCTATCGTAGGCAATTTGAAGCAGTGGCAATGGCTAACCAGTGGACCGATGAACAGAAAGCTGCTGCTTTAAGAGGTGATGCAGCAGACATCCTTAGGTCTATTCCGGCTGGCCAGGCAACCTACCAAGTTTTGCTTTCTAAACTAGAGAATCGGTATGGAGATAGCCATCTTCAGCAAGTATACAAAGCACAATTACGATCTCGGGTGCAACATGCAAATGAGAGTCTGCAAGAATTTGAGGGGGAGGTAGCTCGTATTGTGCGGCTAGCATATCCTACAGCTGCCGATAGCTTCCTTGATGAAACTGCAGTGGACACATTTGTAAATGGATTGAGGGAGAGCGAGCTGCAGAAGGCGTTGAAGCTGGCCAGACCAAAATTGCTAGAGGAAGCACTAGCTATTGCTTTAGAGCATGAAGCTCTAGCCAAACTTTCCGAGGGCACCGTGTTAGAGCAATCGAGGAAGAAGACCAATCCAACAGAGAGTCCCTGTTAGATATGATAAGGAAGCTAGTGACGGGAGCGCAATCAAAGAAGAGAGAGCCAAGGTGTTGGAACTGTGGTGAGCTAGGACACGTAAGCCGCAGTTGAAAGAAGATTGCACAGTCGGAAAACTAGAATGGGTCGAGATGAGGGGGCAATCGTCAACCTACAGCAATTGTGCCCCAGTAATCACGGTCAATGTGTCATCTTCTGGCGGAGCCTTGAGCTTATACATCTATGCTCGAATCAATGGAGAAGACAGAACACTCCTAATAGACACCGGTGCAACAAAACAATAGCCAGGCCAGAGCTCATCACAGATCATTCCCGGATACTACCAACAAAGGTCCAACTCAGAACAGCGACTGGAGAGAAAATAAGAACACATGGTGAAGCGAGCATGACCATCAGCATTGGCAAGATCACCACCAAGCATAGAGCTTTAATT
The DNA here is from genome assembly GCA_958507055.1 of Crioceris asparagi. Classification (NCBI taxonomy): domain Eukaryota; kingdom Metazoa; phylum Arthropoda; class Insecta; order Coleoptera; family Chrysomelidae; genus Crioceris; species Crioceris asparagi. The sequence goes on from OY293827.1 coordinate 52,033,679, forward strand.
GCTGACATATTTGACCAGTTTATTTTGGGAATGGACCTTTTGAAGAAGCTTGGGGCTGTGTTGGATGTCAAAAATGGTGTCTTGAAGGTCGACAAAGAACTGCCCTTTCACGAGGATAACAAAGATGTTGTCCGATTAATAATGACTAGTGACGTATTAACACCCGGCTATAGTGAAAAAATATTGATGACCAACCCGGACGGAAACTGCAAACCTGAAAGTCTGAGACTGGTAGAAGAAATGAATAATAAGGAATTTCTGACAGCTAAAGCTCTTGTTCGAGTAGGAGATATCGTATCGTCATCTATCGTATCCGAAAGTTACCAAGGGGAAAACCTAGAGTGGTGCACATAAACCGACTCGCACCATATGCTGGATCAAACAACCAGGAGGAAGCACGAGTGGCTCTTCAAGAAAAGAACGTTGAGGAGCGAAATGTCAGTTTCAACGACTTCATGTCCAACTACGCAGATCGGAATAGGTCAGGCCCGGTGTGACAGTTGAGGTTCAACAAGACCTTTTTCGGCTACCAGCCGACATTTCTATTGCCCATTGGGTAGCGGAGGATTTACGTATGGGCCAAAGAATTGCTCTTGTGTTTAAAAGGAAGATTGGATGAATGGTCAGCCCAACGACCAAGAGTAGGAAAAGTTCTGCGACTAGCAGATGGTAATCGGAACCTCTTCTATTTGGTTACGAAGAAGATGTCTAGAGGAAAACCCACTTACAAGGACATCTGGCATGCACTGAAGAGCCTAAGGAATGAAGTCAGGAATTATGACATCAAGAAGTTGGGTCTTCCGAAAATAGGCTGCGGGTTGGACGGGCTAGATTGGAAGATTGTAAGGACCATGATCGAATACATCTTCCAGGACGCTGGCGTGCAAATTACCGTGTGTTACTTCAATCCAAAAGGAGTGCACTCGGGAAAGACGATAGACTGTTACTTTTTCAACAAGGGTGTTTGCCTGGCAAGAATCAAGTGCAGATTCCGCCATAGAACAGAAATGCAGCAAGGTACTACCAAGAATGATTCTGATCGGGACGATCAGATGTTAAGGAGGGGGCAGTGTAACGTGAGAACTCACCCAAATAATAAAAGACACTCACACACACTTTCACACAAATATCCGGAGCCCTGGAAGCGTCTCGATTGCTCTTGAAGGAGAATGTTGGTAATAACATCCTGGGAATCCAGAAACATGGAGAATCTACTGATTTGGTCTATTCTAGGCAAGAAGCTTCGAGATAGGAGGTTAAGTGAATATAAGCAAACGGACCACGGAAGTTAGTTTAGTTTGTCATAAAGCACGGTCAGTGACAGTTAGTGATAGAACACATCGACAGTAGAAAGTCGTTATAGTCCAAGAAATATAGTGGGAATATAAATGTGTATATAGACGAGTAGTTATTGGTGTAAATAAATTAGTGAAAATAAATCGAACCCAGTTTTAATATAAATCCCCGTTACATTAATAACAACTGTCAATAAAAGTCAAAGTTATTTAAATATATTTATTATTTATAAAGAATGTGAAAATGTTTATTTGAAGAAAATGTAATACATTTGCTACGAGATTTTAACTGAAATATCTTTATCCAACAATTTGTAAAAGGCAAGTAGCATTCGAACCCGGAATAATCTAAAACTTATTCTGCATAAATTGCTGGATAGTCTATACATCCGAAAATTGCGATTTTCATTGTTAACAACGTATTTCTTCATATGTACTTTAGCCCTTACAATTCCCAAGCTCTTGAAATTTTCTATAATTTTCTTAACATACTTTGGTAATGGTTTATTTTCTATCGCGTCACAAATTTAATACATGTTCTTCAAATAAACATTCTTACTAGCAAATTTTTTTATATTTTTTTATATGATATACAGTTTGTCCTATAGTCCGCACACCTCATCTAAGTAGACTCAATGCATCTAATTCAAAGGTAGGGTGAATTTTTGCTTTTGTCAAAAATAAAGTCAGTTTACCATATTGAGTTTCTAGATTTCTGAGAAAAATACTTAGAGAAAAACAATTAGGAAAAAATTCATATATGTTCATATTTTTACTTTAAACTACTGAAAATAAGCAACATTTCCAACAATTCTTTATGCTTATTATTCTTGATTTACTTTGCGTTTCGTAGAAAATGAAGGGATATTTTATATTTTCAACTATAAATACCGGCGCAAAAACAGTGGCGCCAAACCGGCGTCGCCAAACTGGCGGCGCCAAAATCTCGCATACCCCCAGGATGCACACTTTCATTTGTGTCATCTCCTGTATTGCGTTGTGGATTTTGCCTCCTTGACTCATCGTTTTTACGTTCCAAGTGTCAATTCTTATTTCCTCTTGGCACTTTCATTTATTATTCATGCTTGTAACTGCCCCTCCCGGAGATCCGACTGAGGAGCTTAATTCAGACTTTAATTTCGCTGCAAGCATAACCATCAGACTCTATTAGGACTTATCCGTTCTATATCTTCAATGAGGTGTTTTGTCTTATCCTTTCTTCCTCATCTCTATGCTGTTGACTGCATACTGCAGTTCATCCGCTTTGGAGCTCGTTTCCAAACTCCAGGGCAAAGGCGAGTGCCCTTTTTCGTTAGCTCATCCGCCCGAGACCGTTGGCCTTACAGCTGGATTTATATTTGCCACTCACGCCAGGTACACTTTACCCTGGGCAAGGGGTCGAGTTATACCCAGCAACATTGCCTGAGTTAGTTCAAAGGAGATGTCTCTAGGACTCCCCAAGCCGGATAATGCTCATGTATCTATAGCAATAGCTTTAACTTTATAACTTTTTTACAGATTATAAAACGAGAAAACTTTTGTTTTTTTCTTGAGATATAAGCACGAAGCATTGATAAAGTTTAAAGGATTCAAAACCAAAGTGGAAACTGAAATGCAAGACAATTGGTTTTATCAGTTCTGACAATGGTAAAGAATTCTTTAACAAGAATTCTGTAATGTTAATGGTACCTATACAACATCAGAAAATAATTAATTATTTGCCACAACAGAATCGTACATTGGTGAAAAAAGCTAGGTCTATCCTAATTGATGCAAAATTTCCAGTCAAATATTGGCAGAAGCTGTTTATACAGTATGTTATTTTAAACATGTCTTACTAATGCTGTCATTAAGATGAAGATGATACCCTTTCAAGATTTTTCTTTCTCAACCAGACTCCGAAAACTGGAAGACAGCTATTATGGAAGATTATGAGTCACTTCTGGGAAACAAATCCTGGGAACATGTTGATTATCCTATGGATCAGAATGTTATCAAATACAAATGGGTTTTTTGGAATTAACATGATGGCAACCCAGATCAAATCAAATCAATTGATTTATGTCACAATTTTACGATTTACATATGTCATACATGTCATAAATACACCAGCTGAGATGTTTTGAAGAATAAAAACTTAAATAGGTATATGAAGTTAAATTAAAATATAAATTAAAATACACTATTAAAATGTATATTTGGAGCGAACTGAAAATTATACAAATACACAACCAAAAAACTCATTAATGTTTATCCAAAAGTAAATATCTAATTTTATGCTTGAATGCATTTAAATGCATTTCTTGGAAATTGGATATCGTTATGGGCATTAAAATTATTTTTTTTTAATGTAGAAAAGGCATTCCAGAACAAACAAAGAAGGCAGTGAAAGTACTTTCAACTGTCTGAACGCGTCCCTGCAGTCATCCCTAAAACGCAACCCGGCTACCACTTGTAAGTCTTCCTCTGTAACCAAAACACACATTGGGCACCAGATCCATGACCCCAAATAAAAATGGCATATGATAGGCGAGAGTGAAAGTTGGCGAACTATGCCGATCATAAGACGCTCTGTGAAACACAGTTTCTAAGGTTACGTAAAAGGTACAATGAGCTACAGAGCTTACCAGCGAAGGAATCTATATGACTGTCCCATTGCAGTTTTCGGTCAAGACTGACTCCAAGGAATCTCATATTAGGTTTGTTTGTATCGTCATCCTCAAGTTGTCTCATAGTAAAGATCAATTCGTTTTTTTTGTCGTTGTTAAGTATTAGTTTATTAGTGTTGAACCATTGTTCGGCCTTCGACCTTACTGTTCGGGAGCCTTCCCTTGATTGAGCAAGGGAGTCTGCTGACAGGTAAAAGGATGTGTCATCAGCAAAAAGTACAAATTTAGCATTCAATCCGTCATATGGATGATCATTTAGGTATATCAGAAATAGTATAGGTCCCAGTATGGAACCCTGAGGCGCTCCGATATTTATTGGACTTTTTGTCGACTTTACACCAGCAAATCTGTATTGTATTAGCTTTATACATATACCGCGTTATTCAGAATCGATGCTCACCATTGGGATCTCGTTAACCGTAAGAGCTACGAAGAAGGTTAAATTGGGGCAAAGTTGCGAAATTCACTTGATAGGGATTAATATGCCACAAAGAAATTTGAAGTATAATTTTTTGTTTTTGAAATTTTTGAAAAAAACTAATTTTTAATTTTTTTAATTTCTTAAATAACTTGGTTGTTATGCAAGGAATTGAGAAACCAATAACACTTTTCCATAGTAACGTTTTCTGTTGCATCCAGTTGTGCTCACTATTTTTTGGTACAACGTTTCGTCACTTTACAACCAGTATCAACTAAAAGTAATTAAATACGGATCTGGATTTTAAAATTGCTTTTCTGATTGCTAATTATCTCCATAACATTAGAGTGAGCGTATTTTTTGATATTATCACTTATTTCCCATCAAAATCCTTAATAAGTAAAAAAACTTTACGGGACCGGACATGGTTTGGACATGAAAACTGAAGAATTTATTTTTCAACATAAATCAATAAAATTTATGGGAAATAAGCGATAATATCAAGAAATACCCTCAATCTAATGTGATGGAATACATAGCAATCAGAAAATCAATTTTAAAATCCAGGTCCGTATTTTTTTTAGATGATGATGGTTGTAAAGTGACGAACCGATGTACGTAAAAATGGTGAGCACAACAGTATGCAACAGAAAAAGTTACTATGGAAAAGTGCCTTTGGTTTTTACTGTTCAAAATGTCCGCAACCAGTGTTTCTATGGCCTGTACTGTATTTTTGAAGTGAAAACTTCTATTGGCGTAACACACAAACATTTTTTTGTAGACTGTAAAGAAAGATACAGTCAGCTAGCTGTTCGTCACTGCTGTGGAGCTCTGTTTAATATAGTTTTCAATAGTTATTATTGATACGTTATAATAATTATTTGGTTTACATTGTGAGGTTAGTGTTTATTGTGCTAATTTTATATACCTTCAACATTAAACATTATAAAAAAAACAATTATTGTTATGGTTATTATAAAGAATTATTCGATCGTATAGGGAAGTCACTTCGTGTAGGTATATATATATATATATATATATATATATGAAAAGATGTCAAGATTTCGCTACTGAAAGATATGTGCTAAATGACTTCGGTCTTTACTGCAGATAGATGGCTATAATCACATATAGCCATAAACTACCAACGATGAAATCAACTACTCGGTGGACAAAAGCCCCATCCCGCATTGAATTATATCATAGCTGGCAGGTGCAAAGGATCGAGATCTAACTCGATACCAATTGCGGCAAATTCTAACACCTTTTTTGTTTCATTATCTATGGAACACATCACTGTTGAACCAAGAATAGGATCACTGTGATTTCGACCTTATTAGGATCTCATCAGCTGAACATATGGTTCGGAATGTGTCCAAAGAGTCAGAAAACTGCTGGTTCTACATCGACAAGCGATGCAAAGAAACAAACAGCGTGCCGCTTCCAGCGCCACCTAGGAGTTAAAAGTTACATTTTAACGCGACCCACGTATCAATGTGAAAAGATGTCAAGATTTCGCTACTGAAAGATATGTGCTAAATGACTTCGGTCTTTACAGTAGATAGATGGCTATAATCACATATAGCCATAAACTACCAACGATGAAAACAACTACTCGGTGGACAAAAGCCCCATCCCGCATTGAATTATATCATCGCTGGCAGGTGCAAAGGATCGAGATCTAACTCGATACCAATTGCGGTAACTTCTAACACCTTTTTGTTTCATTATCTATGGAACACATCACTGTTGAACCAAGAACAGGATCACTGTGATTTCGACCTTATTAGGATCTCATCAGCTGAACATATGGTTCGGGATGTGTCCAAAGAGTCAGAAAACTGCTGGTTCTACATCGACAAGCGATGCAAAGAACCAAACAGCGTGCCGCTTCCAGCGCCACCTAGGAGTTAGAAGTTAAAATATAAATATAAATATAATATAAATATTAAGTGAAAATATGGGGAAGTTGATTGAATTATATTTTATTTTATTATATCTGAGTTGTTTTTAAGTTACAATTATCTATTAATAATACACAAAAAAGGATGAGAAAGAAGAGTTATTTTGATTTTATATATATATAATTTAAAATTAACCCAACACTTATTCTCTGTTAACTTTTACTTTCCCATATTCAAAAATAGATATTTTTGAGACTCAAGTTATTTTTATGAGTTAAGTAATAATAATATGACGTAAGTATGGTTGAATAGGTACTGACTTTCTCAGATTGTAGAATGGATAATGGATCAAAACAACAAACTCGTCGATGAATTAAAACGAAAGAGGAAATTAGCTAATGTATGCTTAAAAAATATCGTAAAAAAGGCGTGAAGAAGCTCAGCAGCAGAAATTCTCTCCCAAAATGAACCCGAATATGATAATGAACATATACAGTATAAATATTTATATAGAATTAATATTATTTTATACTTTTCAGTGCACCAACTAATAAAGTCGGTCCAATTTTTTGTAAAAAATATTTATTTCACACCTTTGAGTGTAACATTAGTCACGAAAATCGTTGAACGTTCACTAATACCAATGAAGATAGTACTTATCCTATTACCCACGTATATTCCTTGCTTGTAGTTGTTATTATTGAGATCTCAGAACATCGCTGCGGAAATACGCTTGAATATTTTAGTTACCTTTTTAACATCTATTTTACTAGAAAACCGTAACTCTTTTGAAAAAATGTTCAACCACCATTTCTCAAGGCTCCTCTTTCAAATGAATCAAAAATCTTCAAAATCGGACTAAGATTACTATATGAAAGGCGCGCACAAACCAAAAAAAAGCACCCAGTCGAATTGTATACCTCCTCCGTTTGGGGTTCGTCGGTCAAAAATACGTTATTAGAACGACGATGAGAATTATCTAGGGAACGCTCTAAGATGTATCGTGATAAGAAACGACTTTCTAGCATAAAAAATTGAACATGCGATTGATGATACAAAAATTCCCGGACCATCGCACGGCGATCCGACGCTCACTTAAGGATCGGAGAATCACTATTCATAATTCACAGATACCAGGAACACCCGCAAATAAGAATATTAATATTCCATTTGTTATGAATGATTATATTCAGTAAATTTATAGAAGGAGAATAATTGTACAGGACCTTAACGCAGAACAAATAATGTAATACAGACAAATGAACAAAGTTGTGTATTACTTATTTTAAACATTGTTATAGTCAAAATCAAAATCAAAATCAAAATCAAAATCAAAATCAAAATCAAAATCAAAATCAAAATCAAAATCAAAATCAAAATCAAAATCAAAATCAAAATCAAAATCAAAATCAAAATCAAAATCAAAATCAAAATCAAAATCAAAATCAAAATCAAAATCAAAATCAAAATCAAAATCAAAATCAAAATCAAAATCAAAATCAAAATCAAAATCAAAATCAAAATCAAAATCAAAATCAAAATCAAAATCAAAATCAAAATCAAAATCAAAATCAAAATCAAAATCAAAATCAAAATCAAAATCAAAATCAAAATCAAAATCAAAATCAAAATCAAAATCAAAATCAAAATCAAAATCAAAATCAAAATCAAAATCAAAATCAAAATCAAAATCAAAATCAAAATCAAAATCAAAATCAAAATCAAAATCAAAATCAAAATCAAAATCAAAATCAAAATCAAAATCAAAATCAAAATCAAAATCAAAATCAAAATCAAAATCAAAATCAAAATCAAAATCAAAATCAAAATCAAAATCAAAATCAAAATCAAAATCAAAATCAAAATCAAAATCAAAATCAAAATCAAAATCAAAATCAAAATCAAAATCAAAATCAAAATCAAAATCAAAATCAAAATCAAAATCAAAATCAAAATCAAAATCAAAATCAAAATCAAAATCAAAATCAAAATCAAAATCAAAATCAAAATCAAAATCAAAATCAAAATCAAAATCAAAATCAAAATCAAAATCAAAATCAAAATCAAAATCAAAATCAAAATCAAAATCAAAATCAAAATCAAAATCAAAATCAAAATCAAAATCAAAATCAAAATCAAAATCAAAATCAAAATCAAAATCAAAATCAAAATCAAAATCAAAATCAAAATCAAAATCAAAATCAAAATCAAAATCAAAATCAAAATCAAAATCAAAATCAAAATCAAAATCAAAATCAAAATCAAAATCAAAATCAAAATCAAAATCAAAATCAAAATCAAAATCAAAATCAAAATCAAAATCAAAATCAAAATCAAAATCAAAATCAAAATCAAAATCAAAATCAAAATCAAAATCAAAATCAAAATCAAAATCAAAATCAAAATCAAAATCAAAATCAAAATCAAAATCAAAATCAAAATCAAAATCAAAATCAAAATCAAAATCAAAATCAAAATCAAAATCAAAATCAAAATCAAAATCAAAATCAAAATCAAAATCAAAATCAAAATCAAAATCAAAATCAAAATCAAAATCAAAATCAAAATCAAAATCAAAATCAAAATCAAAATCAAAATCAAAATCAAAATCAAAATCAAAATCAAAATCAAAATCAAAATCAAAATCAAAATCAAAATCAAAATCAAAATCAAAATCAAAATCAAAATCAAAATCAAAATCAAAATCAAAATCAAAATCAAAATCAAAATCAAAATCAAAATCAAAATCAAAATCAAAATCAAAATCAAAATCAAAATCAAAATCAAAATCAAAATCAAAATCAAAATCAAAATCAAAATCAAAATCAAAATCAAAATCAAAATCAAAATCAAAATCAAAATCAAAATCAAAATCAAAATCAAAATCAAAATCAAAATCAAAATCAAAATCAAAATCAAAATCAAAATCAAAATCAAAATCAAAATCAAAATCAAAATCAAAATCAAAATCAAAATCAAAATCAAAATCAAAATCAAAATCAAAATCAAAATCAAAATCAAAATCAAAATCAAAATCAAAATCAAAATCAAAATCAAAATCAATATAGTGATACATACCTACGATTATTGTTAATGATGACAACTTCTATTCTAAAATATTTAATTTTTAACAAAATCTTACTTTTGTAAGTACCATATTTTTCATTTTTACATTGTAATTTCATTATTTACTTTATACTTTAAGTAATTCTGATGAAGAATCAATAAAGATTGGAAAGTTCGAATAGAAAAAAATCCCGATGGCCTGTAGTCAGCGGAAAGGTAAATTTTTCAAAATGTTATTAAATAAAATTGTCATAGCCTTGCGGTTAGAGGTTTTTGTTTTGGCTGTTGAATATAAAGCAGACAGGGTTCGAGTCCACTTCAAGGCAGATTTTTTTTTTCGTCTATTTCTTTTTAATAAATATACTATATATTTTTTTAATCAGGGTCTATATTAAGATCTCCAGAAAATGTACAATTATATCAAATTTATATTGAGTGTTCATGTTTTATCAATATTTGTTATTTTTCTATATTAATTTTTATTTTTTTACCTGTGTATTTTATGAAAAATTGCTTTGAACAAAAGTTGTAGATACTGATTATATCTATAACCTAAAATTATTTTTAATAATATTTACACTACTGCTCTTTTTTGATAATTTTTTTAAATGTTTGAATGGTCGCCATTTTGAAACTACTTACCCGATATTGCCCAATAACGAACTCGACCGAGAGATTTGAGAGATTAATTTTTGTAAGCAAATTTGAACTTGATACCTTCAAAACTGCGACCTCTATCGTGTTAACAAATTTCGTAATATCCCATATATATATATATATATATATATATATATATATATATATATATATATATATATAAACTTTTGAACCAAATGTTTTTTTGGACTAACTTATAGACATATAACAACATGCCGTTGAAATTTTTTCGAAATTCAAAAGTGTGAACGATCGCAATAGGTATATTTGTATAAGAAATTTACCTAAAAGAGATATTCTTATTTCCACATCCAAGACTGCAGAAGCCGTTTTATACCTTTTCCAATCTATATTTCTAGCCAGTCCTTAATAAATTTCACCTTATATATATGTATATATATATAGGGTGGGCCAAACTCCTGTATTTCTTCGATATTGGCTGAACTATAACAGATATCATAAAACATTTTCAACAAAAGTTTATTGATGCAGTCTGTTCCACAACCTAAAAATATTGTAAATTATACAGGATGTTCCATTAAAAAGTTACAGGGTGTCGACCTGTTATTTTAAATAGAACACCCTATATTTTATATGATATTGATTAAGAATGTCTTTACAAATACATTTTGTCTGAAACTATTTTCTATGTAATGAACAGTTTTAGAAATAAACTAGTTTTTTTTTAGAAAAACATAAATCTGCAGAAGGTCAAATGATGAGCTGTCATGTGATTATCTTTCAGTATTTCAATAAATTTTTGAATAATACAGATTTACCATAGTATGGACTTTCTTCCAGCACTTTTCGTTACAAAGTATGCTGTAGCACTTCTCAGTAAAAGAATATTGAAATTGAAGGACTTCGAAGTACGATAACTTTGTTTTTTTAAATGGAATGCTATATTTTTCAATATTTAAAAAGAAACACGATCTATTTCGTTTTATATATCATGTTTCTATAGACAAATTAGGCCATTTTGAAATTTTAGATTTATTCAAGAAACTACCAAATTTAAATAATTTTTGTGCTAGCCTACTCTTAATACTTTAATAAGTGAAGTTTCTGGCAGAGATTTACGTACTTCATAAAAGTCTTAAATTTGTTTTCAGTTCCTGTAATTTTCTTACTTTTCTAAGTTTTTGGTATATCGTTAAGTTCTCGTTTGAATAGTTTAAGTTCGTTACTAGATACACCAACAATTTGTGGTCGATCTACGTCAACGGTTCCAGACCCCAAATAGTATTTGTTAAATCAACGAATACCTATTACGTTTCAAATAAAACATATGTTTCTTAGAAATAACAAGAAGTAATGCCCGAAATGTCCTTTTTCATGTACCTAATAAACACGTTCACAAGTGAACTATTAAGAAAACTTCAAAAAATAATAAATTTCAATAAAAAAATGCATAATAATGAATAAGCACTTAATACAGAAAAAGCGTTTTCAGTATTGTGATACCCGGTTCATGGATACCCAGGTAAACTTCTTTATTTTCCCAGAGAATCAATAATTACACCCAGACCCGCCCCCGTATCATGTAAAATTTCAGTGTTGCCACTGTCTACATGTAGTCCGTTAGACCTTCTCTATTAAATATTGGATAAATATGTGAAAATAGCTATTATATAAAGAACATGTTACAAAAATCCTTAATTATTCACAAATACATATAATCAAATTCGTTTTGATAATTTTATTCAAGTATCAATTAAGGCTTTACATCCGGTCCGGATGTTGTCAATCAGCATCTGGTAGGACCAACCCGGCGCGTCTCCAGGTGGCGGATAGGAGGGGGCCTCTGACGATGATTTTAATATGAGGATGAGGCCTGCAGGGAAATAAGGGGGCTCGTTGTGCCTAAAAACTCAACTGGCAGCCTCAATACAATACCCTGCCGCGGACCAACTTCACCTGTCCCAGCTGTAGTGTCGTGGCTAAGGGATTGCACACAGGTAGTACGATGCCAGGTGAGTTCTTGAGACCACCTGTTAAACCAACGCCTGGCTGTCTGTGGTCATGTCTCGCGGGCCAATACGGGGGGGGTCTTGGCTTGACCGCCTGGACCAAGAGGAAATAACCTCGTCAAAAATTCTAAATCCAAAGTGGGAAACCAGGCTAAGGATGCATGGCTAGTTAGAGGACTAGTCCCTACTCGTGGGACCAGTTATGGACAAAGAAGCGAAAAGAAAACCCACCGGAGGAGAGGAGGAGAAAGCCTCCACCTCTTCATCCGGGCCCCTTGAAAAAGGGAAAAACAAAAATCGCCTGCCATTCGAGCTGCCCAAATTAGGACAGCCCGGCGGTAGAGACGATCCACTGAGAAAGGGCCTCAGTGGAGCTGGAGTGCGGAAGTACCTGCGACTCCTCCATCAGGGCCTTGCACCTGAGGAGGCCAGAAAACAGGCTCTTCAGCACCCCATCAAACCAATCCACCCAACCCCGGGAGTAACCCCGACGGGTAAGGGGAAAGGCAAGAGAGGTCCGGAGCACATCACACCTCCGGAACGGCCTCACTCAAAGAAGCCGAAGACAGCTGCGGCAAAAACCGGGCAAGCCACTGGATTTGCAGCAGCAGTCAAGGCAGAGAAGGCGACCAGGGTAGGAATATTACCCAAGGAATACCCGAAGGTTATCCTGGGAGCCGAGCGGCTCTCCTCACTAGAGGATATGCTAGTGGAAGAGATGTGCCGCAGCGAGGAGAGGGGGATCCACTTCACCGGCATTCATTTCCGCTGTGGAATGATGCTGGTAGACTGTGGATCCCAGAAATCGGCGGACTGGCTCATGAAGTCAGTGCCGACACTAAGTTCTTGGGAAGGACACGAGTTGGTGGCGTTGGGAGAAAATGACATCCCTAAACCCGTCACCATAACCGTGTTCTTCCCACGAAGCCTCGACATGGAGACGGAGAAAATCCTCCGACTCGTCGAGGTTCAGAACTCTAACCTCAGCACTGGAGCTTGGAAAGTTCTAAGCTCCAAGAAAGAGGGAAGTGGCAAGGTTCTCACGATTGGGATTGACCACCAATCGGGAGAAGCCCTGAAAGCAGGGGGGTGCTTAATGAACTTTCGGTTCGGGCACATTCCTGTCTCAGGGCTAGGCAAGAAACCAAACCCAGTGGTGGTTTCCAGAGATGCGGAGATACCCTCCACATCCCGGAAATCTGGGGAGCAGGGAGCTCCAGTTGACTCGGGTCGAACTGGGGCTCCGACCGACTCCAAGGAGACAACCGGGGGGACGGAGAATACCTCTGCACCCCTGGAGGTTGAGGGCCAAACCCAAGAAACTTCCTCGAATTCCGGAAAGGACACCTCCCGTATGGAATTCGAGGAAGGACAGGAAGAGAGAAGGCAGGGGGATTTATAGAGGCTGGACTACCCAGCCCATCCACCCCACACAAATAACCCTTCATCTTCACGAAGGCAGCGCAGGTGAACCTGCATCACGCGAAGGGAGCGTCAGCAGTGATTGCAAGGTTATTCGCAAAGCTAAAACTGGATATTGTACTGATCCAGGAACCCTGGATCGACAAAGTAGGCCAAATCAGAGGTTTGGCCTGTAAAGACTCAATATTGATTTATGACCAGAGGCAAGTATCCTCACGTGCCTGTGAGCTCATAAGAAACAATATTAAATATATTTGTGTTTCAGAATACATGACTCGGGATCTAACTCCAATAATGGTACACCTCAATATTGGGGGCATCGACCGAGACATTGTCATAGCATCCGCTTACTTCGCTGGAGATGGGCCAACAATACCGCCAGCAGAAGTGCAGGAGCTGGTACAATACTGTAACAGCAGACAACTGCCAGTCATAATAGGCTGTGACGCCAATGCGCATAACTTTATTTGGGGAAGCACGAACAACAATTCCAGAGGGGAGTGCTTACTTGAATATCTCTTAGCTAATAACCTCGAGACCCTCAATGTGGGGACAACTCCCACTTTTGTCACGAGAGCCATAGAAGAAGTCCTGGATGTAACAATTGCTAATGTTGCTGCGAGGAAAAATGTCATAGGTTGGAAAGTGATGAACGAACCATCACTTTCAGACCATAGGATTATCGAATTCAGGAACGGGGGAGGTTACCTCGTCGACCTCAAGCAGAAATCCTAGAAATACGGATTGGTCTATGTATAAGATCCATCTGAAGCAAAACTTGGAACAGATCGACAAGAATGGGGCAAAACACCCGCACTACGATCTGGAACAAAAAGTCGAACAGGTTAGTGCGGCAATAACTGAGGCTTTTCACTCAAGTTGTCCACTCTCGAAAGTTCGAACAAGTAAGGAAGCACCTTGGTGGAACAAGAACCTGTCAAACCTCAGGCTAGAGGTCCGTCGGCTCTTTAATAGGGCCAAAAGAGATGGTAATTGGCAGGGGTACACTGAGAAGCTTACTCAGTACAATAAGGAGATCAGGAAGGCCAAAAGGCTTAATTTTCAAGCCTTTTGTGAAAAGATCACTTCCACTCCCACAGCAGCCAGACTTCAAAAAGTCATGGCAAAGGGGGGAATAATTCCCACAATGTTGCTTAAAAAGCCAGACGGGTCATACACTGAGGGAGAAGAGGAACGATCCACTCTCCTCCTCAAAACACACTTCCCAGGTAGTGAACCCTCAATCAGTATGGACATAGCTACTCAAATCAAGAATCCTCGCAGGGAAGATTGGGATATTGCTAAGAAAATATTTACAAAGCAACGGTTGGAATGGGCAATAAACACCTTTCAACCGTATAAATGACCAGGAGTAGATGGAATTTCCCCAGTACTCCTGCAGAAAGGAATGGAGGAGATTCTTCCCCATCTTCTGAGGATATCAAGAAGCTGTTAAGCACTGGGTCATATACCTAAAATTTGGAGAAGGGCAAAGGTAACCTTCATACCAAAAATAGGTAAAAAAGATGCGACCGATCCTCGATCTTTCAGACCCATCTGCTTAACATCGTTTCTATTGAAAACAATGGAGAAAGTAGTGGATAACCACATAAGAACGGAGTATCTGGAGAATAAACCACTTCACAAATGTCAGCATGCTTACAGGGCGGGCAGATCAACAGAGACGGCCCTGTATCAGCTGACCGAAGTCATCCAGAGCACTCTGAATAACAAAGAAATCGCCATGTGTGCCTTCCTAGACATATCTGGGGCCTTTGACAACACAACTCACGTGTCGGTCGAAGAGGCACTCAAAAGGCGAGGGGTGAACAAAACCATTATTAAATGGATGTATGAGATGTTAAAGACGAGAATAGCTGAGACGCAGGTGGGCAATCAAACCACCTCCGTTAAGGCCACTCGCGGAACACCTCAAGGAGGAGTAATATCTCCCCTTTTATGGAGTCTAGTAGTGGATGAACTACTCCACAGGCTTACGGAGCTTGGCTTCGAATGTATAGGCTATGCAGATGACATAGTCCTAATAGTTAGAGGTAAATTCTGGAATACCTTATGCGACTTGATGCAAGAGGGCCTCAAAACTATTGAACAGTGGTGCTTGTCAGTAGGACTAAATATCAACCCAACCAAGACCACAGTAATGCCATTTACCAGGAAAAGGAAACTTCCAACTACGAAATATCTCTCTTTACAGGGAGACATCATAGGATGGAAGTCTGAAGTTAAATATCTGGGAGTAACCCTAGATAGCAAACTTCTGTGGAACAAACACTTCGAGATTACTGCCAATAAAGCAACAAAGGCCTTGATGGCGTGCAGAAGACTCGCTGGTAGGACTTGGGGTTGTAACCCAAAAATACTGCGATGGATGTACGTCATGATTGTGAGGCCTATAATAACTTATGGAGCAATAGTTTGGCATGTCAAGGCAAGGCAAACCTATACGAGGAATGCCCTCGATGGATTACAAAGGCTTGCCTGTGTCTGTATCACTGGAGCTATGAGAACGTGCCCAACTAGAGCACTGGAGATCATTACAGATCTCACACCTCTACATCTGGTGATAGATAGAGTAGCCCATGAGGCCATTCTAAGACTATCCAGGGAAGGTACTGGCCATGAGGGAATCAGGAATCAGAGAGCCTGGTCCTCTCTGACGAAATATATCCTGTCAGCGAACCTTCCCAGTGACGAGATGATAAAGAAAACTAGCATCGAGAAAACGTTCACCACGATGCTAAGTAGAAAAGAAGATTGGGAAAGGGAGTCTACATCCCAAGCCCTTAAAAAAAATACCATCAAATGGTACACAGATGGTTCTAAAACCACGACGGGGACTGGCGCTGGAGTATTCGGGCCTGGCACCAAATGCTCACTACCGTTAGGCCGCTGTTCAAGCATCTTTCAGGCAGAAATACTTGCAATCGAAAGATGTGTGGAAATGAACCTAGAAAGAAACTATCAGAAATGTGATATAGCCATACACTCTGATAGTCAGGCTGCGATTAAAGCACTGAGCTCCCATATCATCGATTCTAAGATAGTATGGGAGTGCCGAAGAAAACTCAACAAAATCGGCAAGAATAACAAGGTCTATCTAATCTGGGTTCCCGGCCACTCCGGAATCAAAGGAAATGAAGAGGCCAACACACTTGCCAAAAAAGGAGCACAAGCTCCTTTTATTGGCCCAGAACCTTTCTGTGGCACAGGTAAATGTACCTACAAGAAAGAGTTCCAAGAGAAGGAAGAAACCGAAAGAGAAAACCTCTGGCGGAATCTTCCTGGGCTGGATCATTCCAAAAAGTTTCTTGGAAACTTTGACACTGCGAGATCTAAGAAACATCTGGATCTTAGCAAGAATATGCTACACCTGCTCACTAGATTCCTTACAGGACATTGCCGCCCCAGGAAGCACCTGTCGAGATTGGGTCTAGCAGAAAATGACGAGTGCAGATTCTGCGGTGAAGAGGAGGAAACTCCGGATCACCTGGTGACGGAATGCCTCGCAATAGCCAGCCAACGCATAAAATGCTTTGGACAAGAAACTGTCAGTAGTGAGGAAGTAATCCGCTTGAAGCCATCCCAGATACTGGAGTTCATTAGAACTCTGGAACTGGAGGGCGAGCTGTAGACATCGAAATAGCGAGAACAGCTCTGACGGGGGGCACAATAGACCTAAAGGTCGCAGTGCATTGAAACCCCCTTTCAATCTACAATCTACAAGGCTTTACATTGAATGAGCGGTAACACTGTACAAAATCGACGTTTTGACAGCGACAATTGTGCAATAGTCGCGGTCGCATTGCAGTCGCTAGTTACATGATAACCCCCCCGGTTTGCGCTGAACTATATGCACTTGTCATACCGAAACGCCTGATTTTAGTACCAGTAAATTATATTTTTCTACCTAATTCTTCTATCCATCATGAATACGAAAACTAAAAATTATACATTACCTTGCTACCCATACTTACATCACCACCATTTCTAATATGACAAATCCAAATGAAAATGAAGGAGCCGGGTAACCGGTTTCTTCCTTGGACATGAAAAGGGTTTCTGGGGTTTGGGCAGAATATAGAAAACGTGTCAGTACCCAACATCATGGAAATGAGGTAAGAAAATCCTCTAGAGACATGTCCTAGTTAAATATTAGAATAACATTGTTTTGTTAATTTGTTATTATAAAGTATAATAATAATTGCCCACAATTTTATTGATAAATCTTCTCATTGTGCAATGCAATGTGGGACATGAAACCCTATCACACAAATTGCATAATGAACGATGAATACACATAAGTACTCAATTGAAGTTGCAGTCAGAATATGTATTATCCCGAATTGAAGAAAAATAAAACAATAATAAAGTTTTTTAGACACTGACAGAAACGTCACTTTTACAATAAAATTTAAAAATAATCATAATTTGGTAGTTTCTTGAATAAATCTGAAATTTCAAGAAAATGGCTTAATTTGACTATAGAAACATGATATATGAAACGACTTAAAAATAAATCGTGTTTCTTTTTCAATATTAAAAAATATAGCATTCAATTCAAAAAAATAAAGTTATCGTACTGCGAAGTTCTTTAATTTTACCATTCTTTTACTGAGAAGTGCTACAGCATACTTTGTAACGAAAAGTGCTGGAAGAAAGTCCATACTATGGTAAATCTGTATTATCCAAAAATGTATTGAAATACTGAAAGATAATCACATGACAGCTCATCATTTGACCTTCTGCAGATTTATGTTTTTATATAGTTTATTTCTAAAACTGTTCATTGCATAGAAAATAGTTTCAGACAAAATGTATTTGTAAAGATATTCTCAATCCAAATATCATATAAAATATAGGGTGTTCTATTTAAAATAACAGGTCGACACCCTGTAACTTTTTATTGGTACTTCCTGTATAATTTATAACATTTTTAGGTTGTGGGACGTACTGCATAAATAAATTATTTTGTTAAAAAATTTGTATTATATCTCTTATAGTTCGGTCAATATCGAAGAAATACAGGAGTTTGGCCCATCCTGTATATATATATATATAGATGATATAGCGCTATATAGATGAGTATTATCGCCACCCGCCATTGTGTGTCCTAACTGTCACGTCAGTGGTATAGGTTTATAGGTTATACACGTAAAGATACGTAAACAAGCGCTCTATTTATACCATTGTTGTGACAGTTAGGACACACAATAACGGCCGACGATAATACTCATCTATTCAGCGCTCTAATAAAATAAGCCGTTTCTGGTAAATAACTAGATTACGCTAGGACGTCTAACTGTGCCGACAAAAACTACTGCGAGGGCAAACACCCCTACCGCCATTGAATAACGTCAACAAATGTTAGGCAATGCCTAAAATTTCACATTGTCACAAATCTTAAGCTCCTGATGAAGATGCAAATGTTGCAATCGAAAGCTCGAGTAAAAAAAGAAAAATAGTACACGCAGTCTTTCCTTTGTAAGGCTACATTCCTAATAACGAATTTGTAATGATTATCTAAGTAGGCCAAGATCAACATAATACTTACACTGCCCCCTCCTTAGCATCTGATCGTCCCGACCAGAATCATCCTTGGTAGTACCTTGTTGCACTTCTGCTCCATGGCGAAATTTGCACTTGATTCCTGCCAGGCAAACACCCTTGTTGTAG
This sequence comes from Crioceris asparagi, assembly GCA_958507055.1. Classification (NCBI taxonomy): domain Eukaryota; kingdom Metazoa; phylum Arthropoda; class Insecta; order Coleoptera; family Chrysomelidae; genus Crioceris; species Crioceris asparagi. The sequence continues at coordinate 52,052,774 of OY293827.1, forward strand.
AAATAACAGTCTATCGTCTTTCCCGAGTATACTCCTTTTGGATTGAACAAAACGGTAATTTGCACGCCAGCGTCCTGGAAGATGTATTCGATCATGCTCCTTACAATCTTCCAATCTAGCCCGTCCAACCCGCAGCCTATTTTCGGAAGACCCAACTTCTTGATGTCATAATTCCTGACTTCATTCCTTAGCGAATGCCAGATGTCCTTGTAAGTGGGTTTTCCTCTAGACATCTTCTTCGTAACCAAATAGAAGAGGTTCCGATTACCATCTGCTAGTCGCAGAACTTTTCCCACTCTTGGTCGTTGGGCTGACAATTCATCCAATCTTTAAAAATTCCTTTTGAACACTAGAGCAATTCCTCGATTATTGAGCTGTGTAATAATCTTATTCGAGCAAAAGTAATAGAATTTAAAATTGTATTAAGAGAATCTTCTAAGAAAATATAGCTTTCCGTTAGTGATTCACATATATTCAATATCCTTATTTCTGCTTCATAATATGCGACATCATCAACAATATTTATCAAAGTATTTTGAATTTCTTTTATATCATCATTAAATTCATTGAATTCGAAATTGGTCGTTGGGCTGACAATTCATCCAATCTTTAAAAAATCCTTTTAAACACTAGAGCAATTCCTCGATTATTGAGCTATGTAATAATCTTATTCGAGCAAAAGTGATAGAATTTAAAAATGTATTAAGAGAATCTTCTAAGAAAATATAGCTTTCCATTAGTGATTCACATATATTCAATATCCTTATTTCTGCTTCATAATATGCGACATCATCAACAATATTTATCAAAGTATTTTGAATTTCTTTTATATCATCATTAAATTCATTGAATTCGAAATTTATGATAATAAAGTTATGTGTGTTTGAACCTCTGATTTAAAAGCTAGAAACCCTGGAGACGGATTTTCTCAAGTATCCAAAATTTCTATAAGTATTTTATCATTGTTTTCCATTGCTTTCTTAATTGGGCCAAGATCTTTATAAACTAAAAGTGTCCATTTTTCATTCGTAATTTTATAGTACATTCTTCATGGAAAAAGATTCCAACGGTGTTATTAACAGGAGTAAGTGTGTACTGAGCTGATATAATATTTATCAGCACGAAGAATCTGAAACCAAAGAAACTACTCATAGTAGGGTTTCAGTCTATCGAAATTAATTTTTGATTAGTTTGTGGATTTAAAACTATTGCAGAATTATCAAATAATTGCACATCTCAAAAGCACCATTAAACAAATTTTGACTTTTATCTTTAATTTGAGATTCTTTAAGATAAACTTTATCTCCTACTTTATATTCTGGAAGCTTTCCTGAAATATTTTTATCTTTTTCCTTTCTGACTTGCTGTTTTTGCTCGTGCAATTTTATAATAATATTGCATGCTCTTGTTCAAAACACGTATATATTTGGTAATAAGGGCCTTCTCATTATACAGAGTTTCAGGTGGTCTACTAGACGTATGACCAAAAATCAGTTCATATGGGGTAAAAACTGTTGTTTAGTTTCTGGTATTATTATAACATATAACCGCATATGGCAAAATATTAAACGTTAATGTTCGTCTAGATTTTCTGTCTTATGTACACGGATCATCTCCACAAGTGTTCCGTGAAATCTTTATAAAGAACCATTCGATTGTGGATGGCCAACACTAGAAAAAGTGAGCTTTATGTCATAAAGCGGGCTCAAATCTTAATGAATTACCAAATTCTCGACCATAATCGCAATGAATTCTCAAAATGTTGAAAGAATATTAATAATGTATTTACTACTGTTGAAGATTTTTTATTTGAAATAGGATAAGCTAGAGTAAATTTAGTTAACTCATCTCGAATTGTTAAAGAGTAATTTCTTGTTGGTTACTCAAAAATATCAATATTGATTTTTTCAAACGGGGTTTTTGGTGTCTCTGTTATTACCAGATGAGTGCTTAAATTCTTACGACAGATTTTTACTTTTTGACAAGTTTCACAGTTTCTAATAAATTGTTCCACATCTTTTGTTAATCCTGTCCAGTTATACTTAGATTTAATCCGTCGTATAGTTTCATTTATTCTGCGATGTAAATTACTTTTGCCTATATGATACTAGTACAATATAATAGGTATTTCATTACGGTCAGGTGTTTTAATGATATTTTGACAGACTACAAATTTTAAATCAACATTAGCAAAAATAAAAGAGAATATTTCTAAAATAGGTAACTCAAGATTATTTTCTATATAATAAATTTTTGAATGATCAAATTTACTTTGTTCTTTAAATAATGTATAAAATAATTGTTGAACTACAAACTCTGGATCGTGAGTGAGAGGTATTATAAAATACTTTCGATCTTTCACAGTCTTACTAGAAACAATATTTACTGAATTCATCTGAAAATCTAAGTTTTCTTCAAAAATATCTTCAATAGTTTTATAATGTAAATCTTCAAGTTTATTTTGCCAAAATAAAGTAACAATATTCTTATGAGCCTTATCTAGTAACTGGTCATATGATGTTTCAATTTTTGAATAATGGATTATTGATTTTGTTTTGTAAAGATTGAAAATTCATCTATCATTAATTCAACCTGTTCATCTATAAGTGTTTCACTTTGTTGTTGTTCTATAGGATCATTAGGGTCTTTACTTGTTGATGGTGTAACCTCATTAGTTTCATTAGTTGCCAAAATTGTAATTTTAGATTGTAGAGTTGCACATTCCTTAAAATGATTAATTTTAATTCTTGAAAGCGCATTTACATTTTTATTAATTTTGCCTGGTTTGTACTCAATTTTGTAATCATATTCTTCCAATTTGAGTCGCCATCTAGCTAGTCTGCTTCCGGGATCTTTTATGGCAAATTTATTAGACAAAATGAGATTAAGATTTGTAACGCTCTCCTGGATAATAAATCCTAACCTCTCCCAGCAAATAAGAACTATCACTTCGTTCTTGATGTGTAACCTGATTTACATGTATAATTTCAGTAAATCCTGATATCCCCACAAAACTCCTTTGTTGTGCTGTTAGTCTTGTCTTATAACACCCATGACCCTCACAAAGAAGAACAATAGCAAATACTTGGGCCTTTAATATAGAGAATAAATAATCAAAATAATTATAAATAAATAAATAAGGACGTGAGTGAGATACGGATTCGAACCGGACTACATCCCACTCACGAAAAGGGTGTAGGAATACCTACGCCGACTCTAGGTAAATGGGCAAGTAGCCCAGCCCAATAAATAAATAGAAGAAGAAGTCAACCTGGCACAGATCATTCTCGCTCAGCTAGCGCTCCGTGATCGCCAAAACGTCATATTGAAACCTATCTATCGACCATGGATTGTAGTCTATTAATATTTAAATTAAATAGTGACAAATTTAGAACGTCTTTAGTCGGCGTTTCATTAGGAGCTCTCCTGCATTTCGATGATCTCTTCACTATTAATTCCCTTTCCATAACGAAAAAAAAAAATATTTATGCGTACACCAGCGGGCCATAGGTTCCCATCCACAAACTTTTCACTGTATCATGCACTGAGATCTTAAAGGAGGAATATTTAGTTGGACGTGCCGAGTTTAATTGTTCGACCATAACATCTTGGAACTGCGGCTTCAAATAATCAACAAGAGTTTCTTCTTTGGTTGACGGATGTAATCTGTAGAAGTGCCAGTGAGAGAATATCGTGGCAGCTTTCAGCTTAGCCTTAGTATTCATAGCTTTCACGTCAATTATAAGTTTGTTTATACGTTTAGTACGCCTTCTAACTGACGTATATTCCTTCACATCGTTAATATTCTTCTCAAGATTTATTATTTGATCGAGTTTTACCTTGCTTAGGGCTTCATACATGTCAATGTTTTTCAGAAAATTATTTCCGTTAGTCGACATACCGGATTCACTGCCAATATTGGGTATAATTTTGTTCTGATTAGATTTCCTGGACGTATTGAATTTGGATAAATTCACAAGCTTAGAGTTGTGAGCACTGTCATTTACCAATGGCTGACTGACATCACTTGTATGATGCCGTTGATTTAGAACTGTTTTCATCATCATTTTCACCTCGAATTTCTCCTAACTCCGACTGATAGGCTTGTGCGCCATCATTCAGCTACAATATTTACTATGGTCAAAGAAGATAGATACTATTCTTTGCTGTGTTGGCGTAATATCGATAGTTCATTGGTTATTTAAATATTTATTAATACCTTTGTTCCTACAAATTCGTCTTCATGTATCGGATGCCCGTCACTCTGCAACATCGCACGTTGGATGTATCTACGACATAAATAGCGGCGGGGTGATTTTTCTTGTCCTAAAATTTTTTAATGGCTCTGTATAGGATAATTGCAGTACTTTTTATTTATTAGGTAAATTTAGTATTACATTAGCCAAATTACTACTAAAGTATATCACAAAACACCTATTTTTATAAAATTTGGTACATTCTATACATCTGTCTATACATATACTTACTAACTGTTTTACCCGGCACTTCCCGGGCAATCAATTTCATAGGTTTTGGTACGAAAACATAGTCATCAAAAGTCTTGTATGGAACCCTTCTATGAGACCTACTCGTACGTAGAACCAGTCCGAACACCAACCCAGATCCATACACAGATATGCACCAAGAGAGCACGATAATTTTCACTACATGTGTCTTTGGGATTTTTCGGTATGGAACCCTTTACCTTTAAATTCCAGTCGCACTGACAGACTCTCACAAAACAGTCCAGTGACATACTACACACAAATATACCGAAAACTCCACGAAAATTCAGCCATAGAGTTCAGATATACTTCTTTGGGAATTACAGATATGGAACCCTCAACCTAGGAGGCCCAGTCACACTTACAGCCACTACTAGATCATTCTAATAACATTCTACATACATACATGGTAAACACACCATCAAAATCCAGCCATAGAGTTCCGAAATATACAATAGACTTTCAGATACGGAACCCACCACATAGAGTCCCACGGGCACTGATAGTTTAACAGTACCTTTACTAAGATATAGAATACTATCTGTAAACCTTTGGTATGATAAACACATTTTGGAGCCGCCGGTTTGGCGCCTCGTTTTTGGCGCCGGCCGTTTTGGCGCCGTTATGTATATTTGAGAATATAGAATATCATTTATTCTTTTACGAAACTCAAAGTAAAACAAGAATAATAATCATAAAGAATTTTTGGAAATGTTGCTTATTTTCAGTAAGTAAAGATATGATCATATATGAATTTTTTCCTAGTTGTTCTTCTCTAAGTATTTTTCTCAGAAATCTAGAAACTCAAAATGGTGAAATAACTCTATTTTTCACAAAAGAAAAAATCACCCTGCTTTTGAATTAGATGCATTCAGCCTACTTAGAACCTCTGAACATTTTCTGTCTCTTTGACATTTTTGTAACATTAAATATAAAAACTTAGATGGGGTGTGCGGACTATAGGACACACTGTATATCGTATAAAAAATATAAAAAAATTATTATTCTTGACTGCAAGTAAAAATGTTTATTTGAAGAACATGCAATAAATGTGTGACTTGATATAACAGAAACCAACTCCAAAATATGTTAAGAAAATTATAAAAAACTTCAAGAGCTTGGGAATTGTAATAGCTAAAGTACATACAGGGTACGATTTTTATTTTTCGGTGGAAAGATTTTGCCTATTTCACCAACCTTCTCACTTTCACCCCTTCGTGAAGGTGAGCTCTAACCCTAAAACCTTAAATGGGAATAGGGGTCAAGTGATATATTATTTTAAAGGCAATCAAATTTTCTTCTCAACACATCTTAGTTTTGCAAATTTGTTGCAGGAGTTTTCGGAAAAATAAGGGGAGAATAATAAAATGAAAATAATTATCGCCCTTCGAAAAAATGTTGACATCTGTTGATTTCTATATCAGGAAATAAGTCTTTTATGTTTATTTTCAACTTTGTCTTTCCAACTTCCTGCAGGCGTAAACTGCAACACATTAAATACATGGTATTGAATGTCAAATGATACCACAATTCAAACATTATGAAAATCTCTGACGACATTGTGTTTCTGGAAGAAATAATTAACTTTAAGCTTAGCTTTACGGTATACTTTAAGGTTTACATAGGAAGATAAGACATTAAATGTAAATATCGTTTATTTATTGCTCATGATAATAAGCGCTCAAAGTGTTGTCCTTCTGCATCTATACAATAATATAAATTCCATTCAAAACGCTCCCGGACATTATGAAGTATTTCTGGTGTAATGGCGCGACATTCATCGAAGATCCGTTGACGTAAATCATTTAATGACTGTGGCTGAGTTTTATAAATTTTACTTTTCAAGTGACCCCATAGAAAGAAATCTAAGGGGGCGAAGTCAGGTGATCTTGCAGGCCACTCTATTGGTCCTTTTCGGCCAATCCATCTACCAGGATAAATCCGATTTAAATATTCACGAACAGCCAGGGTATAATGAGGAGGAGCATAGACAGCGTCTTCTAATAATTACAAATACATCTTTTCATTTAGATTTCCTGGGAGAGAGAAAGGACAAATTAAACGATCGCCATAAATTCCAACCCAGACGTTCAATTTCTCAGGTTGTTGAGTGTGAGCCTCTTGGAATACACGTGGATTTTCGTCAGACCAATATCTACAATTGGGACGATTAACAACCCCATTTACAAAAAATGAACACTCCTCGGAAAAACAAGTACTGAACAGTGAATTCGGATTATTTATTATTCGTTCAGTCATAATCTCGCAAAATTCCAAACGTCTATCGAAATCATGTTCGTTTAATTGTTGCACAATATGAATTTTGTAGGGGTGAAACTTATGTGTCTTTAAAATTCTTCGAATACTCCTACGGGGTACGCCACACACTAAAGGTAGTTGCCGGATGCTTAATGTTGGGTTCATATTGATGTGGCCCAAAACAGCATCTTTCGTTTCTTCGTTTCCCACTATACGTCGATTTGGAACGATTGGTTTTCGGTTTGCCACTGATCCTGTCTCCCTAAACTTTGCTACTAGTTCAATTACGTACTCTCGGTGAACATGTTTATCTGGATTCATTTCATTAAATACCTGCGCTGTAATATTAGCACATCTACCATTTTCATAACATAGTTCAATCGACGATACCCTTTGTTCAGTAGAATAAACCATTTTAGATCAAAATAAAGTTATAAATTATTACTCACCAAATCCAGCAAAATACTAAATTGAAATAAATTAAGTGTCAATACAGTAAGGCCTCCACTTGTGAGAATAAGGAATTTAATAAAACTACACTATTCACAAATTCTTTACTCAAACATTAAATTCCACAGCAGGAAAACTAGGTATTGAGATTTGAATAATTGCAAACAGAATAGTGCGTACTACATTTTTCTTCAGACGATAAAACAAGAATTTAAATTAATTCTTTTGAGTGATAAATGTAATAGAAAACAGTTCCTTAATTTTACATTGGATCTGTTGAAAAGAGAATTTGATGGTAATTAAAATGATCCCATTTTAAATTAAAAGTTGAAGCACACCCCTGTCGGGGGTTAAATAGACAAAGTTCAATGTTATGCATAAAAGTCTTCTTTTAGAGATAGAAATCAACGGATTTTAGCTATTTTCCGTCGAGCAATGAAACCTTTTTTTCATCCTTTATTTTCTCAAAAACGGCTTGATCAAATTCAAGAAACTAAAATCCTTTGAGAAGAGAATTCGATTACCTTTAAAATAAGATATCACTCGACACCTATTCTCATTTAAGATTTTAGGGTTGGAAGAGGTGAAAGTGGCAAGGTTGGTGACATAGGCAAAATCTTTCCCCCGGATAATAAAAATCGACGGGTCTGACCGATTTCCTTTTTAACGAACGGTATATGAAATTTTGGCCTTGTTTCGTTTTGATTGGCCCACCCTGTATAAAGAAATCCTTTGTTAACAATGAAAATCTTGAATTCGTAGTTTTTTGATATATGGACTACCCAGCAATTTCTGCAAAACAAGTTTTAGATTATTCCCGGTTCTAATTAATGCTACTTACCTTGTACAAATTTTTGGATAGAGATATTTCAGTGAAAGGCTTATCGCAGATGTATTACATGTTCTTCAAATAAACATTTTTACATTTTTCATAAATAATAAATAAATTTATATAACTTTGGCTTTTATTGACAGTTGTTATTATTTTCATAGAAAAACGAAAAATTGCCATCTATTTCGAAAACTACTAATTTTTTGTTATAAACAAACCTACACAGTCACCCTTATTTTTACTGATTAATAGATAACGTTATAAAAAATGGGGGTTTTAGTTTGAAAAAATGGACTTTGGACGTTTTTTGGATCCTATTTTTCGAGCTAGTTTTTGGATCACCCGTTGTAAACAATTATCATAATCTCATAAAAGTAATACTAAAGTAGATCTTCTACCAGATGAAAGCCAGGTTAAAATTTTTATATTTCTATCTCGATTTTTACGTGAAAGAATGGTCATACTTTTGAGGGCATATTCTATGGTCAATTTTTAGTCAATTTGACATTTATCTATACACAAAAACACACCCCTAAAAAGTTACAGCTCTTCAAAGTTGCATGACATCGATAAGTCTTTTGGCTACAAAATCCAAACAGAACAAAATAATAGCTTCCAATTTTGGTATCTATTATTTCTTAGGTTTAAAAATTGTTTGCGAATAGAGTTGGAAACGTTCCAGTGAAGGCAAGGTGGTGAAATTGGCATTGCAGCCCCTTTCAACCCACATATTTTAAGTTTCCTTTACATCTATAAAACTTTCTTAGACATTTTTAAAAGGATAATTCCTTAAGATTTTTTTTGCTTTCTGCCGATTTTTGAACCTAACAATTGGTAAATAACTAAATTTCAAGCTATTATTTTGTACTGTTTGGATTTTACAGCCAAAAAACTTATCGATTTTATGCAATTTTGAAGGACTGTAACTTTTTAAGGATGCGTTTTTGTATATAGATAAATGTTGTCAAATCGACTTAAAATTGTCCATAGAATATGCCTTTAGGAGTACGACCTTTCTTTATGATACACCCTGTATATGCAATTAATGCTACATTTTTTTTGAATAATTGAACACAGCCCTAAAACATACGGTGCCAAAATGTCCCGGCGCCAAATCGTTCCAGCGCCAATTCGGCGGCGCCAAAACCTCGATACACCGATAAACCCCGATACTTCTATGAAGTGTGACAATAGAATAGTTGTAAGCAAAAGGTGCAATTTTATATTTTAATTTGGTGGTGTTTTGATCATTCAATGTTATTTATTGTTTGTTATATGTTCAGTCGTGTCTTTTATTGTAAAATTTTAACGTCAATGGCACCATCATAGGTGTATACCCTCACTAACTTTCCCTGAAGATGGAATTAATAGATTTCGAAAGCTCGGCTTAAGTTAAAAGAGTTCTCTTTTTTACCTTACAAGCTGTATTTCCCAATTAATTTACTAAGTTATATATATATATATATATATATATATATATATATATATATATATATATATATGTTAAATCACATAACTTGGATTTAACTTTTTAAAAACAATTATTTATTAACACACAAAAAAATAAAGTACAAATAAAATACAACTTAACTTTACATGACTGTATAAATCTAGACTCACAAGTGTCGACTCACAAGTATCGACTCACAAGTGATGCCGTTAGCTAGAGATCTAGTATTTATACAATCAAAAATGTTTAATCATCAAAAATATAAAAAAACGTAAATTAATACAATGGATCTTTTCTCCTAAGGTTAAATCGAAACTTCTAGAAATATTATAGATATAATACATAGTAATGTCTTTTTGGAGTCCAAACTGGATAACAACTAACAATGGTCTTTATGGTAACTTGCTGACTACTGGTCGGCATCTCTGGCACTTGAATATCCTTATCACTTTTGTTATCTTCTTAAAACTGCGCCTTGCAGATGTAATATGATATGGTGCAATACTACTGCGTCTTGCAGATGTAATACGATAGTATGAAATAATATTTAAATAATACTTTGTTGTTATTATATGACTTTAAAAATAATTCAATTATAACTTTATATAACAACTCCCCCATTTAAGAAAAGTTGGTGGAGATTGCAACAACTTTTTAAGTTAATGATTTATTTGGATTTAATTCGATGATTTCTTATATGGGTTCTCCGACATGGATACTTGCTCTTCTTTTCGGAAGAATTCTTCTTATACTTTGCTGGAATGAAATACAGGAACCTGGTCCTGGTGGTGATGGTGGGTAATCGTTGGTTAAAGCTATTCCAATTCGATGATGCTTTCTTCTACATTTACAGGTCACATAAAGTATTACCAATAAAATTATTATTACAATGGTTAGAATGGTGAACCAATGTGTATATTTACTGATCGGAGATTGTTTCATCATTTTTTCTAATTCTTCTGAATACTGATTTAGTTTGTGCTGTGCAATGTTCAAATCTTCGGAATCAATTTTGTTCAACTTAAGAGGTTCTAGTTCAGGAATTTGTAATTTTTCAGGAATATCTTTGCAACAGTCAAATGGAATTGTGACTGGATGACTTCTATACTTGATTTCTTGGTATCTGTCAATTGGGTATTGAGCATGAACTCTTGTACTTCCAATAAAGGCACTACACTCAGGTTGTAATTTCAGTAAACTATTAGTTTTAATAATTTCTGATTTAATTTCCCTATTTCCACATTTAATCGTGATTGGCAAAGGGTCCGAAACAGTGATTAACCATAGATTTAAATCAATTTGGTAGACATTATAATCTTTAACAAAAAGAAGAGATGTTTGACATGTCTTGGACATCTGAGTTAATCTTCTTAATAGTTGTGCTTCGCAAATTGCATCGTTGTCAATTGGATATGGGAGGAGATTAGAACAGATTTTTATGCTTCTTTCAAGAGTCTTGCAATTATCCAGATTTCGCAATGACAAATACAGCAGTGAATCATCATCCCGCGCAATATATTTTTGTGTAGTTGGTAAAATATGATAGATACCTGTTCGATCATCTAATATTGGTATTGGATAGAGTCGATATAGTATATAAGCTTCTTCTCTTCTCTCTTCTTTTTACACCATCTTGGGTAATGATTTGTCCAAGATAACCGACTTCTTTTCTATGAAATTCACATTTATCTGGTCGAATTTTCAAGTTGGCTTTTCGAAGTCTGTTAAAAACTTCAGTCAGACGAGAGACATGTTCATGAATAGTAGAAGAATAAATTATTATGTCATCCATAAAAACAAGACATCTTTCATTTTGAATGACAAGTAGAATGTTGTCCATGACGCGTTGGAAAGTGGACTGGGCATTTTTAAGTCCAAACGGCATACAAATGAATTCATAATGACCGTTATCAACCGAGCAATCTGAGGCTAAGTCAAGAGTGGTAAAATATTGACATCTTCCTAGTTGGTCAAGGAGATCAGAGATGTTGGGTAATGGATATTTATCATCTACCGTAACTTCATTTAATTTACGATAGTCAACAAACACACGCCATTTTTGTTTTCCTGAAGCATCAAGCTTCTTTGGCAAACCCAAACTGGAGATGCCCATGGCGAAATAGAATGACGTATAATACCTTACTCCAACATTTTGTTCACCTGAGTTTTTACCTCTTCTTTATGAATTTGGGGGTATCTATATGATTTAGTAGATAAATATAGGTCTCGCATTATTAGTTTCAGTTGAATGTTTAATTTCATTAGTAAATGTTAGTTGGTCTCCTTCCAAATAAAAAATATCAGAAAACTCTAAACATAAATTTGTAATAATTTCTCTTCGTTGAGATGATCTGTACGCAACTGGTCCAAAATTATAGTTCTTATATCAAAAGATTGGTTAAATTCAGTTTTATTTCCAATAACAAAATTAAAATTTAAAAAACATTCGGAATGGGATCTAGATTCAAATTTGGAAATTCAACAATTTTTGGAATAGCATTCGAATTAATAATGAAGTAAAGAATTCACCTTCTTCTCTGTTCGTTAATTCACATTTCAGCTTGAAATTTTTTTCAGTTCTTGGTACAATAAAAATTCTATTTTGTATTTTTGGCGAACAAATAACAATTTCAACACCTAATTTTCTAAGAAGATAAGATATCATTTTCTTTACATACGTCCAATCTAACTTGTCTAATCCACACCCTATTTTTGGCATAGCTAATTTTTTAACATTGTTTTTACCAACATGATCTCTCAATTTGACCATAAAGTCTGATAAGTGGGTTTTCCGATTGAAACTTCTTTTGTTACAAGATAATAAATATATCTGCTTGTGTCTTCATTTTTAATTTTCAAAATTGCAAGACCACCTTGTTTTTGATTTTCACTCAGTAAATTTTCTATGTTTCCAAAACGTTTCCTAAATTCTACAATAATACATTTTTGCATTTGCATATCTTCTGCTACGCAATGAGCTAATGAGAAGTCTTTAGGCATGTCAAAAATATTAACTTCTTTTTCAACTATTAATTTATAACATTCAGTACTTTTTTCAAATGCTAAAAATTCCCTATAAATACCCTATACAGTAATTGACAGTTCGTAGCCAGGGGAGGGTAAACTACAGTGTTTTTTATTTTTATTATTTTTTCTATCGCGGAGAATGTTTTAAGCAAACGTTACAAATCATCTATAAATATGATATCTTTTTGATGACATTCATCCAGTAGCCAGAGTTTTTGAAATTTTAGATTGCCCGTATTTTGAAACTATTTTTTCAATCATGCTCATTAACTAACTCAACTGAGATATTCACACAATTGATTTTTGAAACAGATACCTAGTTTTATAAATGTGCGTATTAACAAATCTCTACCTGTTTTTAATTTTATTTTTTTAAAGCTTTATACAAACGGTGAAGTTAGTTTTATAAACCAGAAATACTTTTAATCGCTTTCACTCACTATCCACTCTGAGAGATTCTTCCTATTTTATTAAAGAAAATGGTACAAAACCATTGTAGAATGAGGTATGGAATAGAAATACGATGCACAAACAGAAATCAGGGCCAGAGAAACCATTATATATGAAAATATGGCTAGAATGTAGTAAAATGAGTGCTCAGTTGCGACGGAAGATGCCATGAAAGCACAAGCAGACTGAGTCGCGCTAGTAAGATACGATTCTCATATGTGAATGGTTATTAATATTTTATAAACTTTATTAATTAATTATGCATCTCCCTTGACCTAACTTAATTCTACGCACCTAGTTTTATTCTCATTACTTATTCTAGATTGGTTTGGTACCATTAAAATATCAGGCGTGTTTGTTCTGGGCAATGACATTTTTTTATACGGTCGATATTTATCCATTTCGACTGATAATATGATTATAGGCAATCTTATAAGATTTTGAATTACATACCTCCGATCCATATTGCATTTTTCTTCTTCATTTGAATTAAGCAATTACGATTGAGAATCGCAACAACTTTTCACACTTATAAAAAGAGCAAAATTTTTGCAAGAGTCTTGCGAAGTCTTGCAGCAAGACCAAGACCAATACCATATCGGTCTTGGTCTTGCTTTGCGCATCACTAGTTCAAACGGATGATGGAGAAAAAATGATGTGTTTCTGTGTGTTATAAATGTGTTTCTGAATAAATTCTTTTAACTGAACCTGTATTTGTCCTAATATTTTTAATTTTAATATAGGTATGAATCGTTCAAGTAAGTAACAAACGCAAAGATCATTCATATAAGATTTTTTCTAACAACTTGAATCAGTACATCCATTTGTTCCTGATGACCTATAGAGCGGCTGTGAATGAAACAACTGGTCAGACTCCTGCTAGTTTAATGTTGCGCGTGAGTTACGCCTACTCTCTGAACTGTAATTCGGCCGCAGACCTATAGAGGACAGTGTCGCAGGAGAAAGATACATCAAACAATTAAAAGCTAAAATGGATAAAGTCCACGAGCTAGCCAGGCTAAACATTCAGCATGCCAGTGATCGAATGAAGCACCACCACAATATTCGATCAACTGATGGAGTCTTCAACGTGGGAGACCTGGTTTGGCTGTATAATCCCCAACGAAGTCGAGGCCTTTGTCCCAAACTCCAGAGGCAATGGGAAGGTCCATATGAAATCATGAAGAGGATAAATGACGTCATCTATCGTATTCGAAATTTACCAAGGGGAAAACCTAGAGTGGTGCACATAAACCGACTCGCACCATACGCTGGATCAAACAACAAGCAAGCACGAGTGGCCCTTCAAGAAAAGAACGTTGAAGAGCAAAATGTTAGTTTCAACAAGTTCATGTCCGACTATGCGGATCGGAAGAAGGTCAGACTCGGTGTCACAACTGAGGTTCAACAAGATCTTTTCAAACTGCCAGCCGATTTCTATTAACCACTGTGTAGTGGTGGATCTACGTATGGATCGAGGAATTGCTCTAGTGTTTAAAAGGAAGTTTGAAAGATTGAATGAATTGTCAGCCCAGCGACCATGAGTGGGAAAATTTCTGTGACTAGCAGATGGTAATCGGAACCTCTTCTATTTGGTTACGAAAAAGATGTCAAGAGGAAAACCCACTTACAATGACATCTGGCATTCACTAAGGAATGAAGTCAGGAATTATGACATCAAGAAGTTGGGTCTTCCGAAAAATAGGCTGCGGGTTGGATGGGCTGGATTGCAAGATCGTAAGGAGCATCATCGAATACAACTTCCAGGACGCTGGCGTGCAAATTACCGTGTTGTTCAATCCAAAAGGAGTATACTCGGGAAAGACGATAGACTTTTACTTCTTCAACAAAGGTGTTTGTCTAGCAAGAACCAAGTGCAGATTTCGCCATGGAGCAGAAGTGCAGCAAGGTACTACCAAGAATGATTTGGATCGGGACGATCAGATGCTAAGGAGGGGGCAGTTTAACGTGAAAACTCACCCGAATAATAAAATACACATACACACACACAAGAATATCGGTGACAACATCCTGGAAATCCAGAAACATGGAGAATATACTGAACTGGATTACTCTCGAATGAATATATTAGGAAATAACATCCAGAACAACGAAAATATCACACGAGAACCACTCGAAGAATCTAGACTTTTAGGTTAGATATATAATACTCGCGTCAATGACAGTCAGGCAGTTATAGTCGGAGAGTTGAGTGTGTTCATTAGATTAGATTTAGATTTAGATTTAAGAGGCGGTTACATTGCACTGCGACCATAAGGTCTATTGTGCCCCCTACCTGAGTTGCACTCGCCTATACGCGGTCTACAACTCGCCTTCCAGTTCCAGAGTTCTAATGAACTCCAGTATCTGGGTTGGCTTCAAGGAGGATACTTCCTCACTACTGCAGGTTGCTAGTCCAAGGCACTGTTTGCGTTGGCTAGCAATGGCGAGGCATTCCGTCACCAGGTGAGTTTCCTCCTCTTCCCCGCAGAATCTGCACTCGTCATCCTCTGCTAGACCTAATCTCATTAGATGCTTCTTGAGGCGACAGTGTCCTGTAAGAAATCCAGTGAGTAGGTGTAGCTTGTTCTTGTTGAGATCCAAATACCTTTTGGATCTTGCAGTATCAAAGTTTTTTAGAAACTTTTTGGAATGATCCAATCCAGGGGTATCCCGCAAGAGTGTTTCTCTTACGGTTTTTTCAAGACGCTTGGGCAGCGGCCTAGCGCAAGTGAGCATTTGGTGCGATTCCCAAACACTCCAGCGCCTGTCCCCGTCGTGGTCTTAGAACCATCAGTGTACCATTTAATCGTATTGCTCTGACTTGCCTTGCCATGCCAGGCTATTGACCCATATGATATTATCGGTCTCACAATCATGACGTACATCCATCGCAGTATTTTTGGGTTACATCCCCAAGTCTTACCAGTCAGATTTCTGCACGCCATTAAGGCCTTTATTGCTTTGCTAGCAGTAGCCTCAATATGCCTGTTCCACAGAAGCTTGCTATCTAGTGTTAATCCCAGATATTTGACTTCAGCCTTCCAGCTTATTATGTCTCTACTCAAAGTGAGAGGTTTCATAGCTGGAAGTTTCCTTTTCCTAGTAAATGGAATAATTGTGGTCTTGGATGGGTTTATGCTAAGCCCCACTGACAAGCACCATTGCTCAATAGTTCTGAGGCCCTCCTGCAATAATTCGCATAGGGTGTTCGCGAATTTTCCTCGGGCTATTAGGACTATGTCGTCGGCATAGCCTATACATGTGAAGCCAAGCTCCGTGAGTTTGTGGAGTAACTCG
The DNA here is from genome assembly GCA_958507055.1 of Crioceris asparagi. Classification (NCBI taxonomy): domain Eukaryota; kingdom Metazoa; phylum Arthropoda; class Insecta; order Coleoptera; family Chrysomelidae; genus Crioceris; species Crioceris asparagi. Next base: position 52,069,047 of record OY293827.1, read on the forward strand.
TCTACTACTAAGCTCCATAGGAGGGGAGATATTACTCCTCCTTGAGGTGTTCCACGAGTAGCTTTAACAGAGGTGGTATGATCACCTACTTGGGCCTCAGCTATTCTCATCTTCAACATCTCATACATCCATTTGATAACGGTCTTGTTCACTCCTCGCCGTGTGAGTGCCTCCCTGATTGACATATGTGTGGTGTTGTCTAAAGCCCCAGATATGTCCAGGAAAGCACACATTGCGATTTCTTTATTGCTCAGAGAACTCTGAATGACCTCAGTTAGCTGATACAGCGCGGTTTCTGTTGAACGCCCCGCCCAGTATGCATGCTGACATTTATGAAGTGGTTTGTCCTTCAGAATCTCTGTTCTTATGTAGTTATCCACTACTTTCTCCATCGTTTTCAGTAGAAACGATGTTAAACAGATAGGTCGGAAAGATCGGGGATCAGTCCCATTTTTCTTCCCTATTTTCGGTATAAAGATTACTTTGGCTCTTTGCCATATGCTAGGTATAAAGCCCCGTGCTAGGCAGCTTCTTGTAATCTTCAGGAGATGGGAAAGGATCTCCTCCATTCCTTTCTGTATGAGTATTGGGAATATGCCATCTACGATTTATAAGGTTGAAAGGTGTTGACTGCCCATTCCAACCTTTGTCTTGTGAATATCTTCTTAGCAATACTCCAATCTTCCTTGCGAGGATTCTTGGTTTGGATTGCTACGTCAATACTACTGAGGGGTTCACTTCCTGGGAAGGGTGTTTTGAGAAGTAGAGCAGATCGCTCCTCTTCTCCCTCAGTGTATGACCCATCTGGCTTCTTGAGCGACATTAAGGGGCTGATTGCCCCTTTTGCCATGACTTTTTGCAATCTGGCTGCAGTAGAATTCGAAGTGATCTTTTCACAAAAAGCTTGAAAGTGAAGCCTCTTGGCCTTCCTGATCTCCTTATTGTATTATGTGAGCTTCTCGGTGTAGCCCTGCCAATTATCGTCTCTTTTGGCCTTGTTGAAGAGCCGACGGACCTCTAATATGAGGTTTGACAGGTTTTTGTTCCACCAAGGTGCTTCCTTGCTTGGTCGAGCTTTTGAGAGTGGGCAACTTGATTGGAATGCCTCTATTATCGCCACACTGACCAGTTCGACCTCTTAATCCAGATCGCAGTGTGGGTGTTTGACCCCATTACTTTCGATCTGTTCCAAGTTTTGCTTCAGAAGGGTCTTATATTTAGACCAATCTGTATTTCTAGGGTTACGAGTTGGAGACAGTGAGATTACTTCCCCCGCAATCCTAAACTCTATAATCCTATGATCAGAGAGAGAAGGTTCCTCCATCACTCTCCAATCAAATACGTTATTCCTGGCAGTAAGGCTGGCAATTGTTATGTCCAGGACCTCTTCTCTTGCTCTCGTGACAAAAGTGGGGGTTGTTCCCACATTAAGGGTTTCTAGATTATTAGCTAAGAGATATTCAAGTAAGCACTCACCTCTAGGGTTGTTGTTCGTGCTTCCCCAAATAACATTGTGCGCATTGGCATCACAGCCTATGATGACTGGCAGTTGTCTGCTATTGCAGTATTGCACTAGCTTTTGAGCTTCGACTGGAGGTATTGCAGGATTGTCTCCAGCGAAATAAGCAGATACAATAACTATGTCTCGGTTGATGCCCCCAGTGTTGAGGTGTACTAGAATTGGAACTAGGTCCCGAGTCATGAATTCTGAAACACATGTGTAATTAATGTTGTTTCTTATGATCACACAGGTACGAGGGGACTCCTGCCTCTGGTCATAGATCAATTCTTTAGATGCCAAACCTTTAATTTAGCCTGCTTTGCCTGCCCAGGGTTCCTGGATCAGTACAAAATCCAGTTGGGATTTCGCAAATAGCCTTGCAATCACTGCAGAAGCTCCCTTCGCGTGATGCAAGTTCACTTGCGCCACCTTGGAGAAAGGGATGAAGGTGCTGTTGTCTGGGGTGTAGGGGTTGGGTAGTCCAGCCTCTAGTTCCCCCCTCCTCTCTTTCCTCCTGTCCCTCATCAAGATCCATCGGGAGGGTAGTCTCCTTGGAGCTCGAGCGGGTATCTGGGTCTCGGGTTATGGCCTTGACCCCCGCATGGGTTCGCCCTTCCCCCAGGACTGCAGAGAATTTCACTGCCGCCTCGGCTTCTTTGGCAGAGCCAGCAGAGGCCTCGACCAGACCTGAGCTAGCAGTTTTATCCTGCACACCGGAGTTCGTAGATGTGGAGGGCATCTCCGCATGTTTTGGACCTCCCGCAGGATTATTTTTCTGTCCTAGCCCAGAGACAGACACACGTCCAAACCTAAAGTTTAAGACGCATCCTTCTGCCTTCAGGGCCTCTCCTGATTGGTGATCGATCCCAATCGTGAGGACAGTACCGGTTCCCTCCTTTTTGGAGTTTAGAACTTTCCAGGCTCCGGTACTGAGCCAGGTGTTCTGTACTTCGACGAGTCGGAGAATCTTCTCCGTCTCCATTTCGAAGCTTCTTGGGAAGTACACCGTTACAGTGGCGGGTTTGGGGATGTTTTTCTCCTCCACCGCCACTAACTCGGGTCCTTCCCAAGACCTCAAGGCCGGCACTACTAATGAGCCAGTCCGCCGAATCCTGAGAACCGCAGTCCACCAGCATCATTCCACAGCGGAAATGTATACCGGTGAAGTACATTCCCTTCACCTCTCCACTGCACATCTCTTCCACTAGAGTATCATCCAGTGTTGAGAGCCGCTGTGGTTCAAGGATTACTCTAGGGTAATCCTTGTGTATGATACCCACACGAATAGCCTTTACGAGCGTATCCAGTGGCATGCCCGGTTTTTGCTGCAGTTATTTTCGGCTTTTTAGGCTGAGGCCTTTCCGGAGGAGTGATATGCTCCGCGCCTCTTTTCCTGTCTCTTTTCCCGTCGGTGTTACCTTCGGGGTCGGGACAGTAGGTGGTATGGAGTGTTGAAGAGCCTGTTTTCTGGCCTCCTCAGGTGCTAGTCCCTGATGGAGGCGTCGCAGGTACTTCCGCACTCCTGCTCCACTGAGACCCTTTCTCAGTGGATCGTCTCTGCCGCCCGGCTGTCCGAGTTTTGGCAGGTTGAACGGCAGACGATTCCTTTGCCGTTTGGCATTTCCCTTTTTTACAGGGAGCCCGGATGAAGAGGTGGAGGCTTTCTCCATCTCTCCTCCGGTGAGTTTGGGATTATGTGGTTTTTCCATAAAGTTTCCACGAGTAGCTGGGGACAAATCGGTCCACTCCTGCAGAGCCCCGCATGCAGGAGTAAGGGGTTAATACAATGGAGTTTCCCCTTGTGCTCCAAGGTCGAAACCAGTAGAGACCAGTCCTCTATCTGGCCATGCATCCCTCGGCCTGGTTTCCCGCCTTGGATTTAGAATTTTTGATGAGGTTATTTCCTCTTGGTCCGGGCGGTTAAGCCAAGACCCCCCCGCATCACTGGCCCGCAAGACATGACCACAGACGACCAGGATGCGTTGGTTTGACAGGGTGGTTTCGAGGTTAGCTCGAAAGCACACCAGGCATCGTTGTACCTGAGTGCAATTCCCTTAGCCACGACACTACAGCTGGGACAGGTGAAGTTGGTCCGCGGCAGGGTATTCGTGGCTGCCCATAAAGATTCAAGTAAAAACTTCTATAGAAATTTGCAAAAGTCTAGTTCAATATTTTTCATATTACGGTTTGCCAGAAGAAATAATATTCGATAATGGTACTGAATTTAAAAATGAAATTGTTCAAGAATTACTCAAATCACACAAAATTAATATTCATTTCACAACACCACTACATCATGAATCGAATGCTCCTATCGAAAGACTCCACTCTAGCTTAATAGAACATCTCAGAATTCTCAGACAGAAATATCCAAAAGATACCATCTCCGAACTTATGAATTATGCAATTATAGCCTACAATAGTAGTTTCCATTCAGCCACTAACTATTCCCCATACGAACTGACTTTTGGTCATACAGAATCTCGCGATCCATCAGAGGTAATTCAAACATCATTTTATTCAGATTATGTAGCAACACACCGAAATAAGATGAAACATTTATATCAAAATATTTCCAAAAAAAATTATTGAGAAGAAAGAAAAAGTTATTGAAAAATTATAGAGGCTCAGAACAAACTGAATTTCAAGTAGGTCAAACAGTTTATAAATACAACAACAGACGGAACAAACGTGAAAACAAATTTTTAGGGCCGTACGAAATTCTTGAAATATTAGAACATCATAAAGTAAAAGTGAAAAATAAAAAGAACAATAAAATTCAAATAATCCATATGAAAGAATTGAAACCCCCAAATGTGATTTCAGGATCTTCACCCACTGCGGAGGATTAGGAACTGAATTCGCATATCCCGAATTTCATTAATTAAACGAAAATCCAGGTCTTCTCCCTTTCAAAATCGGTAATGCTCAAAATGCTATAGATAATTGGTGTTTCATTCAAGTTTTCGATATTTCAATTATTTTAAAACATTTCACTTATATAAGCGAACTATTTGATGAGTTCAAATTAAAAATAGAAAATTCCAAAGAACTTTCGGAAGATTTCTATAATTTCTGTAATTTGATTAGATCTCTGCAAAGCAAAGTACATAATCAGATGCTGCAAATAAACCCTCTATTAAATTCTAGAAAAAGAAGAGGCTTGATAAAGGGTTTAGGTAGTCTTATCAAAGTTTTCACTGGAAACTTAGATCAAGGAGATGCTGTAAAATATGATGAAGCGATTAACATTCTTTTCAAAAACCAAGGAAAGATGAAAACGCTAGTTCAAGAACAAATTACTATTCTCAACAATTTTGAAGATATAACTAGAAATATAACGAAGAATGAAATTTCAATACAGTCACATTTACTGCAAATAGAAAAAACATTAACCTATATGCAACTTTCAAATCTTCACAAAAACGAACATTTTGCTATGCAGACATTTTTCACAAAAATATTATCATTACTTAGAGATATATACGAAATCCTAGAAAAAATAGAAATATCAATATCTTTTTCAAAATTGAATACTTTCCATAACTCTCTAATAACTCCTCACGAATTATTAGAAGAGATCAAATTAATATCTATTTATTTAACTAACGTTAAATTGCCATTTGAACCCAAGCTCGAAAATAACTAAATTACGAAAAAATACTGAATATCAAAAGTTACAGCAAAGGAAACCAAGTCGTATTCATAGTAGAAATTCCTTTAATGGAACTAGAAAACTATAATTACTACCACCTCTATCCCTTACCTGTCCCACAATCTAATCATTTTAAAACTATCATACCGAGAGCAAATTTCCTTATCCTTAATGAGCACAAATACGTCTTCCTGAATACCAGATGCCAAGAAATTTCATCTGACCAACACATATGCCATAGTGTCGACCCCATCTTTATTAACGAAAATGTACCCTGTGAAATTCAAATGTTGCAATATGCAAAAACGATTATAAATTGCACAGAAATCCCAATTGAAGTAACATCAATTCAAGCCAGGAAAATAGAAGAAGAAAAATGGATCGTTGTCGTTCCAAGAAAATCAATAGCACAACAGTATTGCCATCAATCCGAAGAAAAAATCATACTCCAAGGCACATCCATCTGAAGCAAATATTGATAAAGAACCGGCAACCAACAAGAACAAACTATAGAAAAATTCAATTACCAAAAACCAGCTTCGCTACAGATAAACAGACAGACAAAGAGGAACAAGAAGAAATGAAACCTCTTAACATCGACCACCTAAACTTAGATGCGATGAAAAATGTGAGAACCGCTCTGGAAATACAAAATCAACGAATCAAAGACTTTCATAATAAACCAGTGGACTTAGATAGTGTTAGTGTGTGGACTATATTGCTTTATATAATTGCCACTTTTGTTACTATGTATTTCATTGCAAAATTTATATGTCAAAAATATTGTAAGAAAAGAGAAGACCAACCCCAAGACATTATCATCTGAACTTCACCGGAGTTTCGTTCCACGTCGGGAGGAGTTACGGGACTAACAAATGAACTATAATGCATATCGTGCAGCTTTAAAGCTGAGTCAGTACATTTTAAATTATAAATATAGCTAAGGTAAATGTTATAATCCAGTTGGTAGAAAATTATTCTTGTGTTTATTTGTAACGTTATTCCGTAAATAAAATTGTTAAAAAGTCTTAGTGATTTTTTAAAAAGTGAAAAATCAAAGGAAAAACTTTAACTCGCGATAGAATTTTTTTTTAAATATCGAATATCTTCTTATTACCTGAAAATAACATAAGAGCGTGTAATAAACATTCCCCGAAAATTCAATTTTCTACTTAATGACGATAGAAAAATAGGTAGGGTATGTGCTATTATGGAAAATATAGTTTTTTAACTTTTGTCATTGACTTTTTTAATATTGTAACGTTTGACCCGCTGCTAAACGTTGTGTGGTGAGTTCACTTGCGTAATACTCAAACGTTCGCTAATTGCTTCCAATGGTTTATTTTTAACACTCTGTACACGACCTTCTGTTGTAGTGCAACTGTCACAACTTGTCACTTTGACTATCGCGTTTCAACTACTATCGGCTTATGTCTCCAATTGACTGATACAATAAAACTGACTGTTATAACCTGACTGTGACCCGTGATCGACACGGCTTTATATATCTGGAGATTGACATGACATTCATCGAGAAAATTCTATAATTATCTAGACGCACATAATAATGTTCTAGAGGCTTGTCAAACTGACATTATTGTGACAAACTGTACCTCTCAAATAGTTTCCGGAAGGATCGAGAATAAAACTACTAATTCTAGAACTAATTAATGAACTACACAACCGACAACTATAGTAAACAAGGCAGTAGAAATAAATAGATACTAAACATATAATAACCGTAAGTACATGACTACCTATCCACGTTACAATATTTTTTGGAGTGTTAAACAAGACAATTTTCACCGAAGAATATTATATATATATATATATATATATATATATATATATATATATATATATATATTTTGAAGACTTAAAAAAAAAACTTTATTTACTTTAACAAATTTATTAGTCGACTTAATTTTGAAATAACAGGCCGAAAATGAGACAATTACAGCAAAGAGTTCTACTCTACTAAATTTTTTACGTACTAATCCGACGATCGCTCTTGGATGTCTACTTAAATAGTTTTTTAGGTGCAAGCTAAGCAGTTTCTAGAATGTTATAAACGATTTAGATTGCACCGTTACAATTTCTATGACTGTCGCGACGGATAAATCGAGAATATTAAATATTTAAAATATAATATATCTGGATATTTGTAATATAACAACTATCTGAATATTTCTAATATAACAGCTATCCCCAATATGAAAAAAAATTGATGTTATACTTCAATTTTTTTAAACATTATAAAACATAAGGTTAAGTGGAGTAAAATTAACATAATAGTTTGAATAACTGAATATATAAGTTGAATTACTTGGCTACAATATTAAATAATTAAAAATAAAAACGTTAAAGTTCATAACTGAAATTAATGTGAGCACTCTAAAGCACTAAACATCAGTTGAGTTCGATTTCTTCGGTATCGGGTTCCTCAAGGGTTGGTCGTTTCCGGGGCAGGTAGCGGCGAAATGACTCGTGGAACTTTCTATTTGGTGAAGGGTTGTTGGTCTGGATGATGATGTCCGTTTTCTTATTTCTACATTTGATAAAGATGTAGACAACCAGTAAACTGATAACTAGGATGATGGTGAAGATTGTTATCCATGGGATGCTCCTCTCGATGAGGGGTTGGTTTATTAAATTATCAAGATCTCTTGAATATTGCTCCATTTTATCTCTGGAGATTTCCAAATCATCGATATTTAGATTGTTGATTTTGAGTGGCTTAAGATCAATTAATTTTACTTTATCTGGTATTTCTTGACAACAATTGTACTTGAGCATGATTGGATGGTGATTGAAACTGAAATTTGTAAACTTGCTTGCCTGAGTCTGAATTTTGGTTATACCAATAAATGCGTAGCCGTTTGATTCCAGTTTCAGTACTGAATGTTGTTGTATGACGATTGATTTTGGGTGTTGACCTGGACAATTGTTGGTGGAGTATGTAGTTTCGGTAACTATGATGAGCCAAAGGTTTGATTCAAGTTTCTGGATGTTGTAAACTTGTCCATATATTATAGAACTTTGACAATTTTCGGAAATTTTGTTGTAGCTTCTGAAGAGGAGTGCTTCACAAGCAGTGTTGTTGTCTATTGGATAAGCATAGAGCCCTGAGCAAAGTACCTTGGTGCCAATGGTATGCAAACACTTAAATCCTTTATGGGTACATACATCAAAGAATCATCGCGCAAGTTATTTTTGTGAAAATGATAAAACATGATGTAAACCGGTTCGTTCATCAAATATCGGAAGAGGATAGAGATGGAATAAGGTGAAGGTCTGTTGTTCTACTAAAGGAATTTTCAAAACGAATACAAGGCTCTCTGAAGTTTGAAAGGCCTCTAATTTGATAATTTCCAAATATTGCGCGATCTTGGAATATTTGACTGGCAAAGGTAAATTACTCCTAATCAAATTTTGAGATATTTCTTTAAGGGAGGATATAAGGTGTTTCGGGAAGATTATGGAGGTGTGGATAATTTCAAGCCTAGCAAAGGTAATTGAATTTAAAATATCATTCAGGTTGTTTTCTAGATATAAAAAGCTTTCCATCAATTTTTCGCAAATTTCGAAAAACTTTAGATTTGCTTCAACTAAAGATACTTTGTTATTAAGATCTCTTGCTGATCTTTCTATTTTTCAATATCCGAATTAAATATTGCTTCATCGAATTGAAGTTTTTGAAGTGTTTCATTAAGGATTTTTGATTACTGATGTAGTTACAGAGATCTGATTTTCTATATAGTGTTGGTCTTCCTGTATTTTATTAATGCAAGATGTGTAATATTCTCCGTTAGAAGCATCTAGATTTCCTGTAATTGACTTGAATATTGAACCTAAACCATTAAGAATACCTCTTTTCTGACGTTTGGTGTCTGCAAATAGTTCTTCAAGTTTTTCCGAAATCGATCTCGATATTTGTGTCAATAGACGTGGGTTCTAACTTCTGATTTGAAAGAGTTCATTGAATGAAAAGTTGGTCTCAAAGTATCGAGTATAGCATCAAGAATTTTGTTGTTGTTATCAAAGGTCTGTTTCAGTAATGAAAGTTTCTTACTAATAAGTAATGTCCACTCATCGTTCGTAATCGAGATTCGAGTTTCGTCAGGGTAATAGACTCCAATCGTATTGTTTATTGTTTCTATTGTGAATTGGCTCAACACTGATCCGAACAGTGTTAGGATGATTCTGAAACAAATTATGCCTCATAATATGGCTTGAGTCGATCAAAATTTATTTTAGTATTTTGACTAGTTTTCTGATTTTTGAGAAGTGCGGAATTTTTATATATTTCTACAATTTCGAAAGGTCCGTTAAATTTATTTTGGAGTTTGTTTTGAATTTGTGCCTCTTTAACGTAAACTTTATCACCAACTCTAAATTGTGGTAATTTGTTTGAAACGTGCTTATCGAATCTCTCTTTCGCTTTTCCTTTTGCTTTTATTGTTCTTTCTCTAGCTACCTTGTAGTAATGCAATATTCTGTTGTTGAGGTCGCGTATGTATTTTGTAATCAATTCTTCTTGGTTATAGAGGGTTTCTGGCGGTCTGCTAGAAGTATGCCCAAATATAAGTTCATATGGCGTGAAACCGTGTGCCATATTTTCTGAATTATTATAAGCGATAACTGCATATGGTAATATATTGAATGGGTGTTCTCCGGGATGTTCGGTAAAGTGAATTCTAATCATCTCTAGGAGGGTTGAATGGAATCTTTCTAATGAACCGTTTGATTGTGGGTGACTAACGCTTGAGAATGTGAGTTTAATATTGAACATTTTACATAAATCTCTCATAAGTGAGTTATCGAATTCTCTACCGTAGTCACAGTGGATTCGTAAAGGTGTTCCGTAGTGTTGAAAGTATAGTAAAAGAGTTGTGACAACTGATTTGGCTGATTTGTCAGGAATTCCATATGCTTGTGAAAATTTTGTTAATTCATCTCTGATGGTTAGGGCATAATTTCGTTTCGGGACCTTAAGGATATCAATGTTTATTCTTTCGAATGGTGTTTTCGGAGTTTCAGTAATGACAAGAGGGTTATCTAAATTTTTACGGTATGCTTTAACCTTGTTGCATATTTCACATGTTCTAATAAAGTTTTCCAAATCTTTAGTAATACCGGGCCAATTATACCTTTCTCTGATACGTCGAATTGTTTCATTGATGCCGCGGTGTAAGTTACTCTTTCCGTTGTGGAATTGGTCGAGTATAATTGGAATTTGGTCTTGATCTGGGACTGTTGTTAAGTTTTGACAGACTTTAAACTTTATATCAATGTCAGCAAAAATGAAAGATAGTATTTCTAGAGCAGGCAAATCGAGATTGTTTTCAACATAAATTGTTTGGTTGTGAGGTAAAGTGTTTTTATTTCGGTACAATGATCCAAAAAGATATTCTATTGAGGAATCTGGATTGCATGGTATTGGAATTATGTAATACTTTCTGTTTTTTACTGTTTTGCTGGAAAATACATTAATAGTCAGATCGAAAAATTCTTCAAAAATGTCGTCTATTATTTTATGATGAAGGTCAGTTAAGTTGTTTTGTCGAATGAATGTCAAAATATGTTTTTTTCTACTGTCTAAAAGTTGTCCGTTAACAAAATCAATTTTTGAATAATCAATCAAAGATTTTGTTTTGTAAAAGTCATTAAAAGTAATAAATTCTTTGTATATTGAATTACTCTCCAGTTCTTCAGGGTTATTATTTCTGGAAGTCCCTGATTCAGTATCTTCATTCATTGAGTAGAGTGGTAGATTATATTCGACTTGGAATTTTGAAAAGGATTCTGCATTATGGTGGTTTATTTTAATTCTTGACAGAACGTCAGCGTTTTGATTAATTCTACCAGGTTTGTATTGAATTTTGTAGTTATATTCCTCAAGTTTTAATCTCCAGCGTGCTAGTCTACTGCCGGGATCTTTGATTGAAAATAGCCATGTTAAAGGTCTATGATCTGTAATGAGAATGAATTTTCTACCGAATATATAGGGTCTGAAGTGTTTGACTGCCCAGACTATTGAAAGGAGGTCTCTTTCTATTACTGAATATCTTGTTTCTGCACTGCAAAGGGTTCTTGAAGCATAGGCTATTGGTAGATCTTTACCTATAGGGCCAATCGCGAATGCGCTTGCATCTGTCGTTATGACGAATGTTTCGTTGAAATTTGGATAAATCAGAATAGTTGTTGAAATAAGACTTTTTTTCAATTCTTCAAAAGCTGTTTCACAGTCCGTGTCGAAATTAAAAGGGGTATCTTTCTGAAGTAACTTAGTGAGGGGCTTGGAAATTTTTGAAAATGTGGGAATAAATCGTCTATAATAGGAGGCTAGACCTAAGAAACTTTTGATTTCCTTTGGGTTTTTGGGTCTCGGAAAATTCATAATACATTTGACTTTATCGGGATTGGGTTTAACACCATCTTTGGTTATAACTTCCTTGCGTAAAAATTCGCATTTATCAGGCTGTATTTTGAGATTTGCCTTACGAAGTTTATCAAATACTTCTCGAAGACGGGATATATGCTCGTGGATTGTTCTAGAATAAATTATAATGTCGTCCATATAGACAAGACATCTCTCATTCTGGATACCAGTAAGGATGTTGTCCATGACCCTTTGAAAAGAGGACGGGGCATTTTTCAAACCAAACGGCATTCTTACAAATTCGTAATGTCCGTTTTCTATGGAAAAAGCAGTTTTGGGAATGTCTTTTGGATCTATTTCAATCTGGTGGAACCCAGATGCAAGATCTAAAGTTGTGAAGTATTTACTCTGACCTAATTGATCTAGCAGATCGGTGATATTTGGCAAGGGGTATTTGTCATTGACAGTAAGCTCATTAAGTTTCCTATAATCAATAACAACGCGCCATTTCTGCTTTCCCGATGCATCTATCTTTTTAGGGACTACCCAGACGGGGCTTGACCAAGGCGAATTTGATGGTCTAACAATTCCTTGTTCTAACATTTTAGATACTTGTGACTTAACTTCTTGCTTATGAATCTGGGGATAACGATACGATTTCATGAATACTGGTTTTGAATTACTTGTATCGATTGAATGTTTAATTTCGTTCGTGAATGTTAAATTATCTCCCTCTAAATAAAATATATCAGAAAAATCGAGACAAAGTCGGGTAATTTCTTCCTGTTCCTAGAAATTGAAATTATCTAATCTTTTTAAATTTTGAATGTCATAATTTCTATTACTATCTATATTGCTAGAATTACAGTTATTTAATGAAAAATTTTGAATAGGTTCTAATTTTGGTATAATATCTACACACTTTTCAATTTCATTAGGGTTTAATACGGAGCATAAAAATTCACCATTTTCATTGACATGAACTAAAGCATTAGGCAGTTTTACTTTATCCTTTTCAGTTGCTAGCAGGATAGCATCTGTGTTTTCGAGATTGCATTTTAATTTACAGATCTTTTCTATTCGGGGTTCTATAAAGATTTTATTAGACACTTCATGTTTTTTTTTCAAATTAGAATGTTCTAAATTATTTGATTTTTCCCCTGCTTTAAAAAGAGGTACAGTCTTAAAACTAGTGATAAGTTGTTTATGAGTGACATCTATTATACAGTTATAATGTTCTAGAAAATCCATACCCAGAAGGCCATCGAATTCAATGTCTAAATCACATACGTAGATCTTATGAGGGTCGTTATCAGCAAATGGAAGATAACAGATTGGTGAACTATAACTTTTTGATCTGTAATGCCCTGAATAACGATATTTTCTGGGGATCTATTGGTATAATTTTCGCAAGCTCTAGGTTTAAAGATTGAAATACCGGCACCTGTGTCGATTAAAATTTTGAAAGTTTTGGTTGCATCGTAAATATAGTACAGATTTCTTGAGCTAACGGTGTGAAGGGAATTTAGATATATTTCTTGTTGTTCGGGCTTTGTGGCTGATTGAAATTTAGGGTTTGAATTTGGGATGTTATTGTTTCCACTGGGGTTCTGTCTATAGGAGGGTCGTCTAGAGTAGCGTCCTGTTGAAAAATTTCCATATTTGGTTGGGTAATATGGAAATTTTCATAACAAATTTCTCTGTCACGTCCGTAGTTGTCGTCATTTTCTAGATAACAGTAATTATTGGGACCGTTATTGTTAATTACTCTTTCAAAGTAATTTTTATTCAAGTGTCCAATTGATAACTCATATTTCAGAATATAACAGATTAGTTTATTCAAATAAACTTTTTAACAAGCACGTGCGTCTCAGATCTTTATACATCAATATCAAACAGCAATCTCCGTCTTCTACTTCAATCTAGCTTCTCTTGACTGTGTGGCTAGGCGCACGCATCACAGACAGGCAATACTTCCTGTGCAGATGCAGCGCTGTTGCCATTCTCACAAAATAAAAATATAACAAAACCAATTACAAAAATAAGAATACTAAACAGTTATAATAATCATTATAGTGATTTTCGGGTTGTTCGTTGACGTGGAAGGTTTTCTGTTGCCTCATGAAGTTAACGTTAGGGTTATGTGGGTTTGGTAACTTTGATTGGTTGGGGTTATAATTTGGATTGGGTCTGAAATTTGGGTTTGGCTTTTGTTCCTTGTTTGGATTTGGCCTGAAACTCGGATTTTGGCCTGGGGAGTTATTTGTGAAATTTGACTGCTGTGTGAATTATCTTTGGGTGTTGTTTGGATTTTTAGGAAAATGATTATACAAATTCTGTGTATTGAATGTTCTCTGTCGGCATTCATTAAAAGTGTGACCTATTCTTTGACAATATGAGCATTGGGGACTCGGATTTTTTCTCGGAATTGGTACGTTATTTGTAGGCTTATTATTTTGAGGTCTATGGGACTCATAGTAGGAGAGTTGTATCTCTCGCTTTATTCTTGAAATTGCGGATATCATATCCTTCGGATCACTGGCTCTGATTATTTGTCCTAACTTATATTCTAAGCCCGTTAGAAGTGTGTTCAATGTCATTGAATTTATAAGGGTTGTTTGAGCGTCTTTTTCTGGTTGGGACATGTTTTGCTTTTCAATGCAAGAGAACATTTTGGCCTCGTGAGTCTGAAGCCGACTCACAAAACTAAGAGCAGATTCTCCTGGAGTTTGTTTAAATCTTTGGAGGTCTTGTATCAGTGAATTTAAATCTCTGGTGTCACCAAAGTTTGTTTCGAGTAACACTAGGATTTCTTTCCATGTTTCAGTGTTTCGCGAGTTGATTAGTTCTGCTGCGCGACCACGCAATCTATTTTTAATATGTAGGGTTAACAAGATTTTTTGTTGTCCTACAGCCATATTTTGTGCTGTTTTGCAGGCGTTAAGGAAGGTGTTTAGGAAAATTTGATTTCCATCGAATTCTGGGATTATTGAAAATATCTCAGATAATTTATAAGGTTCGACGTCTTGTGAACTAGTAGTGCCAGTGGTAGCACCTGAGCGTGTTTCTGGCATTATTTATTTATTTATTTAATAAGCGTATTGGAAATATATCAAATCAGATCAAAAACAGAAATAATAAAAAAATATTAACGAACTGATTTCTATCAATAATACGAGTTGTGAGAAAAATAAAAATAATAATAATCAAACGAGATGATTCTTTAAATAAAATGTACTCACAGTTTGTGGAGCATTTGTTGGTTGTTGGTGGAGATGAAATCCTACTCCGTAAAGCTCGCTCCTTCGGGTTAGCGTCCGCGTTTTCCCAAAGTCGAAGAGATCGTCTCGGCACCAGGGGTTTCTGTAATTTCGGTGGGGATGAAATCCGGCTCCTCAAGCGTAGCGCCAACGGGTTAGCTTGCTATCTGCTGCCTGTTCCCGATGTAGGAGAGACCGTCCTCTGCACCAGTTTCTTCTTAAACTATGTAGTTGATTTCTTCTTTGTAATATGCTTCTTTCAGCTTGGAGAATTGGTTCTTCCTTAAAGGTTAGGAAACCACCGTTGATTGGATACCAACGTTGAGGGATCCTACTGACTGCGCCAAATTTTTATATTGGATTCTTCTTTGAAGACTTTTAAAAAAAAACTTTATTTACTTTAACAAATTTATTTGTCGACTTAATTTTGAAATAACAGGCCGAAAATGAGACAAGTACAGCAAAGAGTTCTACTCTACTAAATTTTTTACGTACTAATCCGACGATCGCTCTTGGATGTCTACTTAAATAGTTTTTTAGGTGCAAGCTAAGCAGTTTATAGAATGTTATAAACGATTTAGATTGCACCGTTACAATTTCTATGAATAATCCTATGTTAGATGATATGATTGTTATGACAGGAAGCTGAAATATGAGATTTCATACTGTAAGGCAATATGTTAGCTTTGAAAGATGAAATTTAATAATTGTACGTGACTTTTATAAAAATACCAGCGACAGGCTGTCGCGAAGGATAAATCGAGAATATTAAATATTTAAAATATAATATATCTGGATATTTGTAATATAACAACTATCTGAATATTTCTAATATAACATATATATATATATATATATATAGAATATTTGGTAGGCTGTGAAAAGAATACATAAAAAATATAATTTACTGCAGATAATCATTCAATAATTTAGCCAGATTGATAACTTTTGGCACCAACTCCACATATTTGAGAATTTAACATGGCTCTTACTCGAAAACCGTAACTCTTTTGAAAAATTTTTCAATTTAAACGTTTCCGTTTCCTATCTTTAATTATACCAACTCAGATTTACCACCTTCGGGGGCGGTTTTCGGAGGAAACAAGATTTCAGATTTGCATCTTTATAGATATGGGACCATTTCTCAAGCCTCCTCTTTCAAATGAATCAAAAATCATCAAAATCAGAGTAGGATTACTATATAAAACTCGCGAATGTACAAACAAAAGCAGACAGTCGAATTGTATACCTCCTCCGTTCAGGGTTCGTCGGTCAAAAAAAAACTGGTATGACCATTCATTTCTCTTGAGTACGTCAATATGAACAAGAATGGTGACTTTCAATTTTAACATTGAAGGAACGGTTTAGCCAGAATACGAGAAAATAATTAGAAAATTTGATAATACATAGTATTTTAGTTAGAGAGTAAATATAACAACAAATAAAATTTCCTAGAATTATTCAGTTTCATTCAACTGGACATTTTCAAAAAAATAGTATTAGATACCATGATGTATCATTTTTATTTAGATATTCTTACCTTTGCTAGTATTATTTAAAGAGAAAATATAAATGCATTGATATAATGATGTAGGAACAGAATCACAGCATTTAGTTTCTAACCGAATATACAGCTGTAGGTTTCATTCTGATACTTACTATCTTATATTTTTACATCTTTATATTTTTATATTTTTGTTTTATATTATATAAATTTATTTAATTTTAATTTAATTTTTAGTTTTGCCTTTGTTTTGTTTTGTAGTGTTTGATTTTGATATTTTTATTTTGCTTTGTCTACAAAATTTATATTTTTTCGACAATAAAGCATTTCTCTCTCTCTCTCTCTCATTGCCAAATCTGGACGGCTTAGTTTGAATTCATATTCAGAAATATCATAATATGACTGGTACAGGATAATCTTGAATTAATAAAATCCCACTTACCGGGTGCTTATATCAACCCACTATACGTGTTCAATGTATGGCTCATATTAGTCTCCACCGTCAGCGGCATGCTGAAGATTGATACTAATATGAGTTCAAAAAATAAGGACTGATTATAAGACACGGCTCGATGCTCTGCGGCAAACTGAAGATAGGCAACAACCTTGAAATCATGATATTTGTCTGGGTGGCGGCTGATTGAACATTTAAGTGGTATTATGCAATATTGTGACAATGTAAAATTGTAGGTATTGCCCTAATAGTTGTTGACGTTATTCAATTGCGGTAGGGGTGTTTGCCCTCGCAGTAGTTGTCGTCGGCACAGTTATACGTCCTAGCGTAATCTAGTTATTTACCAGAAACGGCTGATGTTATATAATCATCTTGATTATATATCTATTGAATTCATATTCAGAAATATCATATATATATATATATATATATATATATATATATATATATATATATATATATATATATATATATATACATATATATATATATACATATATATATTATATGCATACAAGCGCGCGGGATTCGTATTTATCGCAACAACCATAACATTGAAATCTTGCCTTACTAATAGTAAGTTACTATCATATATACATCAGATATCTTCTTAGATATATAGCCATTTTTTTTACTGAAACTCGACTTATTACGTATTTTTATCATTGTAATGAATATATTTGTCCATGAACATTGTTGATATATTTATGACTTTTCTGACATGTCGGGGGGGGGGGGTGTTGAATGAAGAGAATTATTTACCTACATGTTCACAGTGATTGAACCATTGAAGGGGTGTATAAATAAAATTGCTTGAATATATCACATGCAAAATATACATATATATAAATATCTGGGTTACGTAATATAAAAACAAGATTAAATTAATTATATGGGTATTAGTAAAATATTTATAATCTATTGAAATTAAATCTTAATAATTCAAAAATTAAGAAATGCAAATAAAAGGGTGGGACGGAATTTAAAAATTCGAGTGGTTATATTTAATTAAGTATTTGGATCGATTATTCTTCCAATGCTGGCACGAGGAAGCCTTTTAATACATTTTCAAGTGCCTTTTTCAAGTGTTTAATACAGTCACGGCTTTGAATATTTTCTGGTAAGGAATTGAACACCTTTGGACCCAAAGATTTGTGAGATCTTTGTCCTATTGTCTTGTATGCGAACGGAACTAAGTACGTGTTTTTGTGTCTTGTAGTATATGAATATTTCGGTCTGGTGAATTTTGTCTTTTCTTTATATTGATTCAATTCAAGCATTTTAAAGAACCGTTGCCTTATATCGAATATTCTTCATATAATTTGTCACTGTTACATCTTGATGGTTTATTCAGTATTAGTTTTATAAATTTTCTCTGGATTACTTCCAATGGGTACACGTGTGTCTTGGACACTCATCCCCATCCTATAATGCAATAATTAAATGACTTTGTACTAGGCTTCAATAAATGGTTTTCTTTTCCTTATATAGGATACTTTTCAAATTTTTTACCTAGTGTTTTATATGAAAATTCCATCTTAAGTGGGGGTCTATTCTAACCCCCAAGTACTTTATATTTGTAGCTAAGTATAATTGAAAGGTATTTTGAATTATTAATGTTTGGTACGGTGGTAAAGAGGATCTGTTGTTGCAGATTGGTAGGAAGTAAGTTTTTTTAATATTTGAATTAGTTCTAAATCCTTTTCTGTCTGTTCTTTGACCTCGGTCGATGTTTCTCCGGAGTAAACAATAGCTCTGTCATCTGCAAAGCTAGTTATTTTCCACAAGATCCTGCTGAGAATAATCCGTTCACGTATATACAGAATAGTAACGGTCCCAAAACCGTTCCTTGTGGGACCCCACATTCAATTATCCTTTCAGAACTTTTTGTATTTTTTATTTTAATTATCTGTTTTCGATTTTTTATATATGACTGTAATAATCTGGTTGTATTTCCCCTTAAACTAATATTCTCCAACGTGGTTAACAGAATTCCATGATCAACGGTATCAAAAGCTTTTGACAGATCAATAAAAACTCCGATTGATGCATTACTTTCATCTAGTGCTTTGTAAATACGTTCTGTTACTTGTGTTATCGCATTTTGGGTAGATATCCCTTCTCGAAAACCAAACTGTGATTCTGATAAAATTGTATGCTTTTTGATGAATAAATATAATCTAACCTTTAATAATTTCTCTAGTATCTTACTAATATTCGTTATTACAAACACGGGGCCTGTGATTTTTTACTTCGTCTCTTGGTCCGCCTTTGGAAAGTTTCAAGCCTGATGGGAAATGTCCTATGGGTCCTGCGATGTACTTGGCTATTAATAATCTTATTATAAGCTGATCTATCCATTGCTAAAACTGTGTTTCCTTTATCAGCTCGCGTAAATTATGCTCAGTTGTTTTGGACTTAATAGATTTAATTAACTCTAACTCTAAGAGTAAGACCTGTTGTTTCCTTTCTATCAGCTCCAACACATAAGATTTCCTTTAAATTTATAGATGTTTTGCAGAGCTTTTGCCGATTACTCCTAAATACAGTATTAATAATTCATACCAACTTGTGAACAAGATTAAGAGTTTACATATTCCTAATAACGCGAAACTATTATCATTTGATGTACAGAATCTGTTTCCTAGTATTCCTCCTATTTATATTATTAAAATTATCATCTCGATTCTCATCAAAAATAAAACCAACCCTTTTATCAAACAAGATGTTCTAGATCTACTTATTCTATGTTTAGAACAAAATTATTTCGAATTTGATGAAAAAAACTATACTTCCAAAGAAGGTTTGATTATGGGCAACCCAATAAGTCCATTACTTTCAGAAATTCTCATAGATACTTTAGAATCTACTATCCACAACCACCCCTTAAGTAAACATTTCTTATATTGGTTTACATACTGTAACGTGAAAACTTACCCGAATAATAAAATACACATACACACACACACAAATATCGGTGACAACATCCTGGAAATCCAGAAGCAGGGAGAATATACTGAACTGGATTACTCTCGAAGGAATATATTAGGAAATAACATCCAGAACAACGAAAATAACACACGAGAACCACTCGAAGAATCTAGACTTTTAGGTTAGATATATAATACCCGCGCATTAGGAGCAAAGCAAACCATTTCTACCTCTCTTTAATGGCATCACTTTCCACTTGTGTATTAGATGAGACGCTGGCCATATAGGAGTATTATATATATGCGTCAATGACAGTCAGGCAGTCACAGTTAGAGAGTTGAGCGTGTTCGTACACTAATGCTTAGAATAGTGAATATAAATAGAGCACTAAGCGCTAAGTAATGCTGTGAATATAAATGTGTATATAGTCGTGTAGTTATTAGTGTAAATAAATAGTGAAAATAAATCGAACCCAGTTTAATATAAATACCTGTTACTCCCGTTACAATAAGTTGATGATATATTAGCCTGCTTTACTAGCACTCATAGGAACTTCAGTAGATTTCTGAATTTCATTAATAGCCTCCATCCCTCTATTAAGTTTACTATGGAATTAGAGAATAACAGCTCAATCAATTTTCTTGATCTTACCATCTTTAGAGTTAATAATGGACATGAGTTCTCAGTATATCATAAGCCTTCACAAATAGATACTGTTATCCATTACACTTCTAATCATCCGTATAAACATAAACCTTTAATAGTTATATACATAAACTTGTTAATATCCCTTTGAGTCAGAACAACTTTTAGAAAGAATTGAACATTATCAAACAAATCGCTATCAATAATGGCTTCAAAGTAGAGTAAATAGATCATGTTCTTTCCAAAATATGTTATAATCAAGCCCTTAAGATGGCATACCCTATTCTTCCACATTTATCGAGCCGTAATAACAGATTCTGTACGTTAACTTATGCTGGTCGCCCGACAGAAATCGTGACAAAACACCTGAAGAAAAGACATGACCTGAGAATAGCCTTCAGATGTAACAACACTTTTGGTAAATTTATTAAGGGCCGATTTCATAATCAAATTTAATCTCCTATTAATTTTAATCCTAGATTAAAAATTTCATAATTTTTTTGGTTGGTCATATAATTTAAAGTTACTTTAAAAGAACGAAAGATAAGGTGACTAATGTTGCAAAAGTTATAGAAAAATGCACTCTTTTTATTCCATCGAAATATGAGTTAAACAAATTGAAGAATTAACTAATCTCCCATTAAGGATTCATTATGAAATCGGCCCTAAGAATAATAAATCTAAAACTCCTGATAACTGTAAATCTGGTGTCTATCAACTAACTTGTGGAGATTTCCCGAAAGTTTACATAGGACAAACATGTAGAAGTGTCTTGACCCGTATCAATGAACATAAAAGCTCATTCGACCAAAAATCCATTTCCAACTATGCTTCACATCTCATTGCCAACAACCACACTTTTAATGATAATTTTAAAATACTTCACAATGAAAAGAAAGGATTATAATTAAATCTTCTAGAGTCATTAGAAATCAATAAGCGCAAACGTTCAGGTAATCTTCTCAATGACCAGATCGATGGTATGTCCAGTCCACTATTGCATTTGTAATTGTTATTTAATAACTAGCTATTAATATTTATATTATAAATAGGAACTCAACATCTTAGAATTTACTTTATACTCACATTTGATAAAGGTACAGTATGCTGAACCATACTCGTGTTCTTGGAAGATAGTAAACTTGCCACCGGTTTACCTATTTAAAAGCATATAACCTAACCTAACCTAAATCATGAATATCATCTTTTGAAGCTCGAGGGTTATGGGATTCAGGGAGATGCGGTGGTGTGGATTAAATCTTACCTCTCGGATCGTTGGCAGAAGGTCGTAATTAGGAAAGAGGTCAACAAGAATTCTGTTGACCAAATGTCAAATTTCTGATACATGATTGGTGTGTTTATATATTCCGCTCATTGAGGTAGTAGAACACTACCTCAATGGTTCCGCTAGTTTCGTGAAACATAACAATTGTTTATATTTTTATTATATATTTTTATTATAATATATATATATATATATATATATATATATATATATCCATTGAAATAAATAGTATATATTATGCACTTATATATGTATATGATTTAAAACCACATTTACTTACACTCACGTGTCATCTGGCAAGCATTAGCTCAAGTATGTGTTCAAACGGATGATGGAGAAAAAATGATGTGTTTCTGTGTGTTATAAATGTGTTTCTGAATTAATTCTTTTAACTGAACCTGTATTTGCCTTAACATTTTTCATTTTAATATAGGTATGAATCGTTCGAGTAAGTAACAAACGCAAAGATTATTCATATAAGATCTTTTCTTACAACTTGAATCTAAACACTTTCAACTCTAGATATGTCTTGAACGACATTTAATTATTGCATTATAGGATGGGGATGAGTGTCCAAAACACACGTGTACCCATTGGAAGTAATCCAGAGAAAATTTATAAAACTAATACTGAATAAACCATCAAGATATAACAGTGACAAATTATATGAAGAATATTCGACATAAGGCAACTGTTCTTTAAAATGCTTGAATTGAATCAATATAAAGAAAAGACAAAATTCACCAGACCGAAATATTCATATACTACAAGACACAAAACACGTACTTAGTTCCGTTCGCATACAAGACAATAGGACAAAGATCTCACCAATTTTTGGGTCCAAAGGTGTTCAATTCCTTACCAGAAAATATTCAAAGCCGTGACTGTATTAAACACTTGAAAAAGGCACTTGAAAATGTATTAAAAGGCTTCCTCGTGCCAGTATTGGAAGAATAATCGATCCAAATACTTAATTAAATATAACCACTCGAAGATTTAATTTCAATAGATTATAAATATTTTACTTATACCCATATAATTAATTTAATCTTGTTTTTATATTACGTAACCCAGATATTTATATATATGTATATTTTGCATGTGATATATTCAAGCAGTTTTATTTATACACCCCTTCAACGGTTCAATCACTCTGAACATGTAGGTAAATAATTCTCTTCATTCAACACCACCCCCCCACCGAAATGTCAGAAAAGTTGTCATAAATATATCAACAAAGTTCATGGACAAATATATTCATTACAATGATAAAAATACGTAATAAGTCGAGTTTCAGTGAAAAAAGTGGCTATTTATCTAAGAAAATATCTGATGTTAACATGAGATAGTAACTTACTATTAGTAAGGCAAGATTTCAATGTTATGGTTGTTGCGATAAATACGAATTCCGCGCGGTTGTATGCATATATATATATATATATATATATATATATATATATATATATATATATATATATATATATATATGATATGTCTGAATATGAATTCAATTGATATATAATCAAGATGATTATATAATATCAGCCGTTTCTGGTAAATAACTAGATTACGCTAGGACGTCTAACTGTGCCGACAACAACTACTGCGAGGGCAAACACCCCTACCGCCATTGAATAACGTCAACAACTATTAGGGCAATACCTACAATTTTACATTGTCACAATATTGCATAATACCACTATAAATGTTCAATCAGCCGCCACCCAGACAAATATCATGATTTCAAGGTTGTTGCCTATCTTCAGTTTGCCACAGAGCATCGAGCCGTGTCTGATAATCAATCCTTATTTTTTGAACTCATATTAGTATCAATCTTCAGCGTGCCGCTGACGGTGGAGACTAATATGAGCCATACATTGAACACGTATAGTGGGTTGATATAAGCACCCGGTAAGTGGGATTTTATTAATTCAAGATTATCCTGTACCAGTCATATTATGATATTGAGGAAATATTGCTTTTGAGTTTTGACATTCCCTTACACAATTGATTGGTTTCTTAATATATAGGCTGATTGTGTAACGTGCCCATTAGAAGATTTTTATTTATAAATTGAGATAGAAATATGAAAATTAGAACCTGGCTATAATCAACGTTGGCCAATTTAGTGAAAATATTTACAAGGTGGTGGCACTTCCGGTTACACCGGAAATTGTACTAACTTTGTTTTCTCAAATAAAAACCCCTGCTTTTTATCAGATATTTGAATTACGCACATTTAATTAAGTATGAAAACCCCAGTTGTTATCTGTCGTGTAGTTTTTGACGTATATCAATTTGACTGCAAAAAGTTTTCATGACAGATATCTATTCAAAAATTCATATCTCTTATTTTCAACCGGAAAAGCAAAAAGTTTTTTAATCGGTGAAAATTGTCTTGTTTAACACACCAAAAAAATATTGTAACGTGGATAGGTAGTCATGTACCTACATTTATTATATGTTTAGTCTCTATTTATTTCTACTGCCTTGTTTACTATAGTTGTCGGTTGTGTAGTTCATTAATTAGTTCTAGAATTAGCAGATTTATTCTCGATCCTTCCGGAAACTATTTGAGAGATACAGTTTGTAACAATAATGTCAGTTTGACAAGCCTCTAGAACATTATTATGTGCGTCTAGATAATTATAGAATTTTCTCGATGAATGTCATGTCAATCTCCAGATATATAAAGCCGTGTCGATCACGGGTCACAGTCAGGTTATAACAGTCAGTTTTATTGTATCAGTCAATTGGAGACATAAGCCGATAGTAGTTGAAACGCGATAGTCAAAGTGACAAGTTGTGACAGTTGTACTACAACAGAAGGTCGTGTACAGAGTGTTAAAAATAAACTATTGGAAGCAATTAGCGAACGTTTGAGTATTACGCAAGTGAACTCACCACACAACGTTTAGCAGCGGGTCAAACGTTACAATATTAAAAAAGTCAATGACAAAAGTTAAAAAACTATATTTTCCATAATAGCACATACCCTACCTATTTTTCTATCGTCATTAAGTAGAAAATTGAATTTTAGGGGAATGTTTATTACACGCTTTTATGTTTTTTTCAGGTAATAAGAGGATATTCGAGATTTAAAAAAAAAATTCTATCGCGAATGCCTTTTCTACGAATGACTAAGTGACCTTGGACATAAAATAATCGCTGTTACTGATACCACGTTTTAGCTGTCAGATTCATAGTTTTTAAAGTTGAAGTAAAACGTGTGTTACAAAAACCCAAATGAATCAGTATCCAAAAGGTCTCATTTTTAATCTGTTTACTATTTACGGAAGTTGTGATAGAACAGTGGAAGGAACCTGTCGTGAATTTATTGCCAAATATTTTGAGTTAGGTATCTACCTCCAATGAATAGGAATAAATTTTCATTCTTAAGCCAATGTTTTGATATTTAGCATCAAGTTTAGCATTAAGGACACGTTTATTACTTTACCCACAAACCATTCATTCATGAAATGTAAGAACTCGAAAAACCAATTACAAAAACAAAACTTGCTCTGTGTGTCTACTGTTTTGGTTTCCACATTCAACGAAATGTACCTGGACGGCATAATTTGTGGCTCTTCTTATTTCATCTTCTCTATTAAATCCTATACAGATCTATGTTCTGTTTTATAGTGCTCTTCCTTGACTCTCCCCCACAAGTAGAATTCAAGTGGTATCAAATCCGGCGAACATGGCAGCGAAAGTCGCGGACCTCTATTTCCCCACCTCATATCTTGAAACAAACACTGATTCATTTGAATTTTTGTAACAAATTTCTGTACTTCAACTTTCAAAACTATCATTTTGACAGCTAAAACGTGGTATCATATTAGATAGGAGATAAACTGTATTTAAAATAAAATATTTTCTATAACATAACAGAGAATATCCATATCACAAAAATATACACCTGCAAACATATTATATTTATACGATCTCCCAGTATAAGTATAATTTAAACAAATGAAACTTCAAATTGAAAATAACTGACATAAATAAATAATTAGTCCTTTGACAGAATATTTCAAAATTATTTTAAGTAAGAATAATTATATTACTATGTATTTATACTTATAGAATTAATATTATAGCATCCTGATGAAGACATGTATTATGTCGAAACGTTGATGTGAAATATAGAGTTTACAAAATTGGCCAATTTTTGCTGTTTTTCCCGTTATATCTACTAAACTGTTAATCACGTAGTGCAGCGTTACTTCTTCTCTGATATATATATAAATTAGTAGTATATATTTATATATATATATATATATATATATATATAAAGAAAGTGACAAACATTCATAGGGTTGCGGCACTATGGGCTGTAGGATAATGAAAACTCTTTTTCAATTACCAACGTTTCGATAGCGGTGGCTATCTTTTTCAAGGCTGTATTAAAATAAAAGAAATTTACAAAGAAGTACTTAATTAAAGGATATAAGAATCATCGAAATAATAATCAAGAAAATTAGTTATATATAAAAACACGTTATACGAATTCCAACTTACATTGATTTGAGTGTTAAATATAGATAGGTACATCATTCATTCTTATGTTATCAAAACTAAATTGAATTTCTACATCTCATATAAAATACTGAACTCAAATGTACGAGAATTAAGGTAGAACAGAATATTATGGTCATAAATTAAAATAAAAATTATTTATGACCATAATATTCTGTTCTACCTTAATTCTCGTACATTTGAGTTCAGTATTTTAATATGAGATGTAGAAATCCAATTTAGTTTTGATAACATAAGAATGAATGATGTACCTATCTATATTTAACACTCAAATCAATGTAAGTTGGAATTCGTATAACGTATTTTTATATATAACTAATTTTCTTGATTATTATTTCGATGATTCTTATATCCTTTAAGTAAGTACTTCTTTGTAACTTTCTTTTATTTTAATACAGCCTTGAAAAAGATAGCCACCGCTATCGAAACGTTGGTAATTGAAAAAGAGTTTTCATTATCCTACAGCCCATAGTGCCGCAACCCTATGAATGTTTGTCACTTTGGTTATACAATCTCGGCAGTGAATTACTAAAATTATATATATATATATATATATATATATATATATATATATATATATATATATATATATATATATATATATATATATGTAAATTAAATAGTTATTTTTTATTGTTGTTATATTTAGGGAATTATTTACGCAATTTAATGCCACTATTATTATAATTTATGACATATTGTTCTAATAACAAATTAAAATCTGTTCAGCATATAGTTAGCAGAAAATGATTGGAAATTCAGTTTTTTCCCAAATTAACTGGAAATCATTTGAGAAACACGTATCCAAGGTGGAAATAATTTGCGAAATAGATGTTTTATCACAAAAACACGATAAATAAGTCGATCAATTTTTCTGGTATACCCAGTCTCTCAGTCGATATCGCATACTCGATGCGCGCAATATTGTGTGGTGTGATTTGACTATGTTTACGCGGCTCCGTGAACCCAGCGATTCTCAGTACTCTCACTCTCGGCTCACGGTATGTACCAGTCATAACCTGTTCGTATCAATTGATAGTAGTTTGTTATTTATTTGTTTTTGTTTGAGTTTTTCTCTAATAGTTCGCTAATCGCCTCTCGAACTTGAAGCACGCCAACGACAATTATTCTGTACAGTGTCGATTATAAATTACCTCGAGATTGCTGCGACCAGCCCGTGGCAACTCTTATGGGAAAATTTTGACCGTAAGTTGCCAAAGTGTACCGATTGATCGCTAGTATCGCTTCCGACAATTAATGGCGGTAACACTTAAATACGTAAATGTTCTATTATAAATATGTTATCTGTCTAACACCTCTAACCTCATTTTTCTGAAGCGTTGTTTGTATTTTTTGTGGTATGTTTTCTCTGGTTTTGTAGCTTTTGGATGTTTTAAAGGTCCGTATCTGAGAAATGAGAAAATATGCACGTTTTCTCTGCAATTCTCTGTTGTTGAATGTGAATTTTATTCTCTATTACTATTCTAGTATCTTATTTCTTATCATTCGTATCTCATTTATTTCAGTGTTCGTAAGGCTCAGTGGCAAGAAAATGCCACTAAAGACATACTGTAAGGCTGCCGAGTAAGCTGGTTAAACCCTGGAGAACATTTGTAATTAGATATGGCATGATGAAAATACGAAAGAAAATGGAGAGCAACGCAATTTATATATACAAAGTTTTCAAGCAGGTTCATCTTAAAACTAGAATATTAAGCAAAGGTATGTGTATGATGAATAGGTTTTTGATTGACATTTTCGAACGTATTGTTGTATAAGCTTTCCGTCAAGCTCATTATATAGAGATCAGAGTTAACAAAAGAGATCGCAAATAACATGTTGGAAATAACTGTTAATCTACTTTTACCAAGTAAATTAGCGTACCATGTTGTAGATGAAAGAACCAACTAGTACTCCGGTGAAGCTAAAAATGTAGAAAAGTTGTTGAATGTGAATTTTATTCTCTATTTCTATTTTAGTATTTTATTCTTATCATTCGTATCTCATTTATTTCAGTGTTGGCATTCCTCAGTGACAAAAAAATGCTACTAAAGACATGCTGTCAGGCTGCCGAGAAAGCTGATAAAACCCAGGAAAACATTTGTAATTAGGTATGGCATGAAGAAAATACGAAGGAAAATGGAGAGCAACCCAATTTATATATACCAAGTATTCAAGCAAGTTCATCCTAAAACTGGAATATTAAGCAAAGGTATGTGTATCATGAATAGCTTTTTGATTGACATTTTCGAACGTATTGTTGCTTAAGCTTTCCGTCAAGCTCATTATATAGAGATCAGAGTAAACCAAAGAGATCGCTAATAACATGTAGGAAATAATTGTTAATCTACCTCTACCAAGTAAATAAGCGTACCATGTTGTAGGTGAAAGAACCAACTAGTACTCTGGTGAAGCTAAACATATAGAAAAGTTGTTGAATGTGAATTTTATTCTCTATTTCTATTTTAGTATTTGATTCTTATCATTCGTATCGCATTTATTTCAGTGTTGGTATGGCTCAGTGGCAAGAAAATGCCACTAAATACATGCTGTAAGGCATGATTGGTAGTTTATAATGTATTGCTGTTTAAGATTGTCGTCAAGCTCATTATACAAAGAGATCAGAGAATACTCAATAGATCCCTAATAAAATAGACGGCTATTACAGTTACACTTCAGAGAACGTTTAAATTTGATTGTTTGTCTTGTGAACTCTTTATCGAGCATGCTTCTTTCATATCAGCCCAGATTTGTAATAATGTATTTTTTATTGCAGTGAAATGGTGGTGCACAAGGCAAAATCGAATGCTTGCAGATGAACAACGGAAGAAGAAGGATGTGGCAAAAGTAAAACACCTCAAAGGCATTTGAAGAATCTAGTTTCCGAGTCCTGTTCGTGTAGAGAGTTTATAATGAGTGCATAAATGTGAGTATAGCTGAGTTTTGCTTGTAATTATTTCAGTTTACTTGTAATATACGGTGCAGATGCTTAAAATTTGTTTTTTTATTTGAATATCTAATTGAGGAGCAACGGAAGAAGGCTGAAGGAGAAATGGAGCAATGCAAGGGCAGATGAAGTATCCAGCGTCCGGGTCCTGGTGGTGTAATAAGTGTTTAATAAAAGCAGTTATTAGGCAGTGCTCTGGGTAATAATTTATTATAATAATAAGTATATTGTTATAGTAATGTATGTTGATAATCACATTGGCGACCTTCAAGTTATTGAAAAATTACTTCTAACTTTTCGTGTATTTATTATGACTTTATTAATTCCCATTAGACATAGTGAAAGGAGTGAAACTTTCAGAATTGTTAATAAAAATTCTATGCTGCATTCATATAATGTTTTTTTTAACTTTCTTCAACAATTTCTGAATGTTTTATTTCTTTCTCTACTTTGCGCTACTTTTATATTCCACCGTTAATTTGAATGTCCGATTTAAATCTGCCGCCACACTTAACTTCGTGAGTGTACCGATTGAGTGCTAATGTACTCAAGGTCAAAACATGGTCAAAAAGATTAACATGCGAGTTACCATTCTCTTGGAGGTATGTTTTCTCTGGCTGCGACCAAGGCAGGATGTCAGTTGGACACCGTATTGTCTCAGTGGTGAGTTGCACAGGACAAACACTGCGGTGTCGAACTGACACCTTGCCGAAAAATATAACGGCGAGGTGGAATATTTTGTTTAATATTCTTTTTGCTGATTGATATTAGATCGTCCGATTTTCGTCCTCGAAATAGCGGATAATTCGATATAAAGGGGAAGAAACATGTTTGGCCAAGATGGGAAAACCGTAAAAAACAGTCGTTTGTCGTAGCCCCTTGTTTTACTCTCTCGTTTGTTGTTATTTTAACGCGAAATGAATCGAATATGTGAGTGTGTGTCTCGATGCGAGATTACTTAATGCACGCGGGGTGTAAAGTCTTTAGAGTGTCAAAGCGCAACTTTGCAGTTGTGCTGTGACGCACAGTGATGGGATCGTAGGCTTATGAGCAGTCGAGATGCATGTACATTCAAGTGTCTCTGCCTATGCGACTGAAGGATGAAGTTGACATATACCACAAAACGCGCGTATCTTGCAACGGTTTTGATATATCCGTGTATGGATTGATTCTTGATCTTCGTTAAAAGATTGAGTACAAATTATGGTAAAAGTCTAATTAATTAATTTTGTTATGTCACCATATCAATACAAAAACAAGCACTGTCATAGGCCTATATTATATATATATGTAGGTATATATCATACTTCCCCCTTTGAAAAAAAAAAACTTTTAAGCATAAGATATTAAAATGAAAAAAAAATGTTTATGAAATTCAATATGAAATTTGTATACTATTTCGTATACTCTTCGTCTGGGTATCGCCGTGAGGGCTGGCAGGTTCTAGTAGAAGGTGGTCGTCGAACTGGTGGGGGAGATGGTTCCCGCCTCCTTTGCGGTGGTGCAGCTGGAAACAGGGGCTGCTCCGCAGGGTCGTCCTCGTAATCATCATATAGAAGGTAGCCTCCAGCGTCTTGGGGACAGCGGCCGGGAGGTGATTGTAGGAGGGCCAGCGAACATTTGGTTTATGTTTCTTGTATGTTGGATGCCACCGTCGTCCATGATGCGGTACATTCTTGTGCGGTGATCACGAAAGTTAACCCTCTGACCGATGGTGAACGTTTGAGGAGTGCCTGGGCGCAAAGGCGGCGGGACGGTGCGGGGCCGCAGGACGTCCCATGGTGTCCTGAGAGGGCGCTCAGCTGGGGACTCACCGGTTGCTGCGGATGGCGTGACTTGCAGTACGAAGAGTCTGGCAAGCCTTGGCTTCCATGGTGCATTTTCTTAAAGACGCACTTGCAGTTTCTTACCGCGTTTTTGCCCTGTCCGTTGGAGGACGGAAAGTAAGGGGCAGATGTAAGGTGTTTACAACCATTTCGTGCTAGGAATGCGTTGAAATCGGCTGAGACGAGCTGGGGACCGTTGTCGGAGACGAAAAGGTCTGGCACGCCGTGGATGGCGAAAAAGTGCCTCACATGTTGGATTAGCTCGGTGGTAGTCATCGTCTTGACGGGGTAGACCTCCACCAGCGGCTCCATGCGTCGACCATCACAAGAAAGTTACGGCTATCGATGGTGCAATAGTCGACGTGAACCCGCTGCCAATGGCCGGTGGGTGCGGGCCAGGACTGGTAAGTTTTGTGCGGGTTTCGCTGGTGCTCGCAGCAGGTGGGGCAAGCCTTGACGGTGGCGGTGATGTGTAAGCTGGTGAGGACAACGCGATGTCCACGTAGGATTATGTTATCCATAGTGGACAGCTCGGTCCTGACGTTGTAGTAGGGCTCCAGGAACGTAGTGATGACGTCAGGCCATTGCGTGTGGAGGGCATGCCAGATAATCATCAGTGTGGGGTCGGAGGCTGTGGCGATCTCGGCTCTAGTGACTGGGCTGCCTGAGGATAACTCTAACAGATGGATACCAACAGCTTCAGGTACCTTTGTGTCGGCGTCGGTTTGTGGCAGTGTTAAACGCGACATTGCGTCTGCGTTTTTGTTCTTCTTCCCGAAACGGTAGACTATTTTATAGTCGTAGGCTCCTAGGATGACTGACCAGCGCAGAAGTGTCAGAGATATGTGTTCTGGGGTGGGGGCACCGGGATTGAAGAATCCAACCAGACGATTATAGTCAGTAAAAATAGTGAGACCAGAACGGCCGTAAATGTACTTATGAAATTTAGTGATACCAAACATGAGAGCGCAGGTTTCTTTGTTGAAAGTGTCGTAGCAACGTTCCGCGTCGGTGAGGGTACGTAACACGAACTTGATAGGGGGTTCCATACCGTCAGGGTACAGGTGTGACAATATGGCAGATAGCCCATAGGCGGAAGCGTCATCGGCCATACAGAGGAGCTTTTTTGGGTCGTATAAGTCCAGGACCTGGTCTGATGGGAGGATCTCATGGACGTACTTGATAGCGGCGTTGTGCTCTGGTGTCCAGTGCCAGGGAGCGTTGGTATCTAGAAGGCGGTATAAAGGCTCGAAGCGGGTGGCCTTGTCGGGGAAGAAACGGTCATAGAAGTTTACTAGACCAAGGAAACTTTGGAGCTGCGTTTTATCTTGAGGCAGTGGGAAGTTGCAAGTGGCCTCTGAAAGGAAGACGACTTGAGGGACTATGAACATGCACTTGTTAAGGCGGATGCGTAGGCCGGCAACATGTAGTCGATCAAGTACTTGGAGAAGTCGGGCATCGTGGGTGGGGACGTCCGTGTCTGACACAAGGACGTCGTCTTGCAGCACTACGACTCCGGGGATGCCTGCTAGGAGGTCTGTCACAATTCGCTGAAATATTCCCCTAGCAGCAGAAATTCCAAATGGTAATCTGTGCACCTTGTAAAGGCCCATGATGGTATTTATAGTAAGGAGTTCGGAGGCTGCGTCATCAACAGGCACTTGAGTGAAAGCTTGGTCCAGGTCAATTTTCGAGAAAACAGTTGAGCCTGAGATCTTGGCAAAGGCTGCGTCAGCTGTGGGTAATGGGTAACGGTCAGGCCTCAACACCTTGTTTACCGTGGACTTGTAGTCGCCGCAGATCCTGATGCGTCCATCGGAGCGGTGCACGATTACGACAGGAGTGGCGTACCCAATCGGTGCAAAAGGTGTGGGCGAGATTGCACCTTGCCGATGTAAGGTGTGGATGGCGTCAATGACTTACTTCTGGAACGAGAAGACTGATGGTGTTGACGCCAGCGACAGAGATGCCCAGAGCTGGAAAACCATTTCTCCCGAGGAGCGTGTGCTCCGTGCACGACAACCAGTGGAAGCGTGGTTTCGATGTCCTTGAAGCGGACGCGAATAGCGCACGCACCAACGTCGCAGGTGATGGGCGCGTTCAGCCAAGGCTTAAGTAGGATTTCGACGGGGTATAGGGCCGGCCGGTGTCCAGGCGGATAGTAAGACTGGACGACCAGAGCTTGTCGTACGTGCCTGACGTCATGCTGGTGTAAGTTGCACCATTGTCGACCTCAATCTTGTATGGAAGGCCGTGCAGGATAACGTCGACTAATGGGGTCGGATGGGTGCAGCGATGACGGGTTGCAGCGAAACTGCCCAAAGGATTGAGCGGTGGCGCTACGTACTCGTGTATATGCACACCGGCAACATGGAACAGAGATGCAGCGTGTGGTGGCACTGTGCCGTCGTCTGTGGCCCTTACAAGAAATTGGGCAGGTTTCCCGTCAGGGCCTCTTGGGGAAACCCCTGATGAAAAAACTGCATGTCTGCAGCTTGTAGAGGAGCCTCTTTTATCATGGGGCTATGCTCCTGGCTGGTGTAATATATTGGTTAAGATTGAGGCTGGCTGGTCAGCTGTAAGACCGGGGTGGAAGATGCCGTGGGGATGGCTTGTGTTGGGCTGGGAACAGCTGACATCGGAGCTGGCTGGTGTAGTTGTGGTTGATGCGACACCTGGATGTATTGAGGCTGCTGAGTCGGAGGCAGCTGTGCTTGCTGTGTTAGCTGATGAGTGCTGGCGTAGGCTTGTTGTTGTTTGCAGAGACGCGGTAGGCGCAACTGCTTCCTCAGTCGGATGCCGCGGCAGGTTTCATCCGTGTGCTTGGGTGTGTTGCAGCTGATTTTACAAAATAAAGATCGAGGGTTCAGAGGACAACTTCCTGAATGATGAGGACCATTGCACCGCATGCAACCGGAGCCAGGAGTGGAGCGCTGCTGCTGTTGTTGCTGAGGGTGCTGTTGTTGTTGACATGGCTGCTGCTGGCGTAGAGCGTTGCCTGTACTATGGTGTTGTTGATGTTGCTTATGAATAGGGGGGCCGCGAGCCTGGCGCTGCTCTTGATTGTGCCAGTGAGGAACGGCGTATATGTATGCAGTATTTGATAGCTTGGGACATGTGTCTTAAATTTTCTATGGCGACTTCAGCGGTTGTAGCTTTCTTGATCGCCTTCTCAAAATCCAGCCTCTTTTCTGTGTTCAACAGCCGATGCTGGAGCTGCTCATTATTTAGCTTATACACAAATTGCCATAGTAACATGCTTTCAGTCAACTTGTTGTCTGCAAAGCCTGTATTTTAAGCTGCTGCTCGCAGGCGAACCACAAATTGGAGCATTATCACACCTGTAGTTTGGCGTGTGTTGATAAACTGAGCGTAAGCTGTTGATGGGCTGAGGTCTGGCCTGAAGTAGGTTTTTAAGGTTTGGCATACGGTGTCGTAAGAGGTCTCCAGCAACTTTAATCTCTTAAGGCCGCTGCAGACGGAGTATGTTTTGCTGCATGATTGCTTGCTTGTTTTGCTGCATGGTCCGATAAATGTTACCGCGCATGGTGTGTTGATGGCTCCCTTGCTTGTGTTGGCTTCACACGATGTAGGTCATCATGTATGTAAAATGACAGTACAGAGACATATGAATGTGACAAATGATACAAAATTTGAACATTCTAATCAAACTCTATTTCTAATCATTGTTACAACAGAGAAAGTGTCCCAACAATCAAAAATAACATGTTATCATGTGCAAAATAACTTTTGACTAGTTCCGAGTGCTCCGACAAGGCACGATGCCTGAAAATAGTCACCGAAAATAGCACCGGTTCTATCATCAAATCATGCACGAGTTCAAGCAACCAACCGTGCACGTGATGTCATTTTCTTACACGGAAACATGCACAGCACCATGCCTAGCTCCAGTCCAGAAAACATGCAGTAAAACTGCAGCGGGCTTAACTCTTAAATCCGACGCAATGTTGAACAGTCTGGTATCGCCATTGTTGTTCAGGAAAATGCGGCGCTTGACGTTGTCGTTCAGGACTGTGTGGTCGGAGAAAGCGTTGTTGAGGGCGTCGATGAATCAATCCCAATCGACTGGCTTATCAACATCATAATCTAGGAATTGCTTGTCGTTGAAAGCAATGACGGTAGGAGGTTGAACCTTGCGTTGCACTAATAACTGGACAACTTCGCCCAATCTAGAGAGAAGTGCCGTAACAGCGTCCTGGTTCGGGTTTTCCATGATGATGGGTCAAGTTTTTAGTTCAAATATTTTTAACCTGCAAAAAAAATCACTGTCACTTTAACTTTTTCTGTCACTCCATTAAAATACAAGGGCAGAAACCCACGAGGCATGGCGGCTGTGGCATGTGGTCCGATTTTATCACTTAAATCCTCGTCGCCAAATGATATATCCGTGTTTGGATTGATTCTTGATCTTCGTTAAAAGATTGAATACAAATTATATTAAACGTCTAATTAATTAATTTTGTTATGTCACCATAACAATACAAAAACAAGCACTGTCATAGGCCTATATGATATATAGGTATATAACAGGTTTTCAAGATTAGATCATTGTATGTCGTTTGAGAACAATACAACAATTTTTCAATACAGAAAGTACAGTTCATTGTTCAACAGTCTGTGTTTTATTTCATTTACGAATATTGAGCACTCATTATTAATTTAAGGAGTGTGTGTAACCTTTTCTTACCTCAAGTAGAGGAGCAGATTGATACACCAAGCATATAATCGAAAGATTAAACATATTATGGTCCTTCCATCCAAATAGCAGCAGAGCATTTGAAACGAAAAGAAATCACGTACAATACAAATGCATAGTATCGATGAGCTGCACAGGGCTCAATCGAAGAAACAAAGAAACAATAAAGCAGTCACGGTTCAGAAAGACG
Source organism: Crioceris asparagi (assembly GCA_958507055.1). Lineage (NCBI taxonomy): Eukaryota > Metazoa > Arthropoda > Insecta > Coleoptera > Chrysomelidae > Crioceris > Crioceris asparagi. Next base: position 52,104,883 of record OY293827.1, read on the forward strand.
CTGCCGAGTCGATATCGAGTTCCTGAGAGATAGAATCAACCAAATCATTCAAGGACATCAAGCAATCCACAGACGATCTGGAGTATTATCAACCCAGGCAACATCAGGGTAGAAAGGTCAGTCAGTAATCTCTTATCCCATTTGTTCCAAATTGTCATTATCCAACTTTACTCGTTGCATACGTATATTATTCAAAATCAAAGAAACAGCGAATATAGAAGTTCAACTAGCACAGCTAAAGAATGTGCAAAAAGCAGTTAAAGGTAAATTCACACGATTTAGTCATTTTCTTCATAATTCAGAAATACATAATAGTACGGAGTTAAAATTAAGAATGCAAAGGGTTGAATCGGCATTAAATGAATTTGAGAACGTACAAAATCAACTAGACGACTTAATTCAGACAGAGAACAGTGAATTATCTGATTTTGAAACATTATATTATAGAGAAATGAGCCGCGCCCACAACATTCTACAAAGTTTAGAAGTCCCGTTAGCTCAAAACGTCGCAAATCAAGTAATGCTATCAAGTCAAAATACATCAACATGCAATCAATCGAAAAATAATGTACGTTTGCCAAAAGTAGAATTAGCTACTTTTGACGGTTCGTTCAAAAAGTGGTTAGGGTCTTATGATTCGTTCAATGACGTAATACACAAGGATTAAAATTTATAGGATTCAAGTAAATAGCATTATTTACGTTCATGTCTAAAAGGTGAAGCGACCAGCATTATAGATTCGTGTCCTTCATCAGATGAAAATTATAAAGAAGCATGGGACTTATTGATCGAAAGATTTAATAATCCTAGACTCATAGTACAAACGCATGTCAGGTCACTGATGGAACTCCCAGCTATGACAAAGGAGTGTGGGATAGAGCTTAGAAAATTAATAGATAAGGTAAGAGTTAATATGAGAGCATTTAGAATCATGGGATACTTTGCTAATTTATATAATCACGAAAAGGTTAGATAAACTCACGCATAAAGAGTGGGAAAGGTCGATAACGGGCACAGCGGTCCTTTCAACGGAGGATTTTATGAAATTTTTAGAAGAACGTTGTCAAATATTGCAAGTGACTACTCACAATGTGAATTCACCAAGCCACTCTAAGATAAACTGTATCCAGTATAATAAACGCCACGCGATCGTCAGCGCTCAAAAATCATATCAATGTTTGTATTGTAATAAATCTCATCAACTGTTTGCATGTGAAAAATTCAAAAAGTTGACAGTGGTAGAACATTCAGAATTGGTCAAATCAAAAAATGCTGGACATCACTTGAGAGACTTCAAGTCTCAAGGATGCAAAAAATGTCAAAGAAAACATAATTCATTGTTACATAATGATGCGCAACCGGGTAACATGCAAGAAAGGAACCTTCAAAACGTCAAGTCACGAAATCCAGAGACTAAAAGCGTTTAGCGCCATGGTATCGTCGTAAGCCTTATTGTCTACTGCATTAGTGGATTTTGAATCCAACAAAGGTAAAAGAATAAAAGCACGTATTTTTTAGACAATGGATCGCAATTGAATTTCATGACGAAAATATTAGCAGATGCCTTAGGTTTAACATATACTTCCATCAATCTACCAGTAGTCAGTTTAGGGCAGATGCGCACTAGAATCACAGAATCAGCATACGCAATTCTCTACTCAAAATGTACTAATTTTAGGGAAGAATTAGCGTTTCTGATTTGCTCCAAGTATGTGATCAGCTACCAGGGCAATTCATAGAGAAACATCATTTAAACATTCCAAATAATGTTAAGTTAGCAGATCCTGGATTTAACAATCCGGGTGATATTGACGCACTACTCGGAGTAGAAGTCTTTTACGATTTACTATGTATAGGACATATCTCGTTAGGAAAGGACAGTGGACACAAAGTAAAATTCAAATTAGGATGGGTTCAACTTAAATTTGCCACATACACAAATAAGACATGTATGTTAGCAATGGATGCGATTCACAGCCTCGTCAATAAATTTTGGGAAATCGAAGAGATTTCTGAAAAGAAATTTCTATCTGAAGAAGAATTTCAGATAGAACTCGTCATGATCCTTTATCAGGTAGATTTATAGTGCACCTCCCATTTAACGAATGGCTATTGATGTTAGGAGATTCTTATCATGTAGCTCTGTCGTCGCTTGTTAGGATTGGAACGAAAACTATCTCAAAATACGGAGTTAAAAGAACAGTATAATCACTTCATGCGCGAATACCTGCAATTAGGTCATATCATAGAGAAATAAAAAAGAGAGTCCTCGATATACGTTAAAAAAAGAGGATAGTATTTACGGTGGCGCCCTCCTTAGCACCCGGTCTAACAAATTCGTATACCCGGGACATTCAAATTGGAAATTTCTGAAGTAAGGTTAATATTCCACCTTCATTTAGTGTGAACACAATGTTAAAAATCATGTCAATAAAAGCTGATAATGATTTTCACGTTGCGAACACACTAAATGAAAATGAATAACACTTAAGATTAAAAAAAGAAAGAACATTATACACATCCAAAATATATTTCAAATGAAACAACCTAAAGTGAATAAGGAACACTTTCAATGACATAACAACTGAACTAATCTACAAATAGAAAAGATCATCTTATACAGCTAAAATAAAGTAAATGAAAATAAAACACTTTCAATGGCACAACTTTTTGAATATTTAATAATCAAATATAAATATAACTTTTAAATAAATCACGACATATATACAATAATACATTGCACACAATAAATGAAGGTAACATTTCAGTATAAAAATATGCATTGCAGCAGAACAAATAAAAAAATTAAATGTGATAAGTTTTTCTTGTTGGAAACTTGTTGCTAATTTTTTCGCGATGTTCGCGATGAAGATTATTACAATATTTTCTAATCACTAACGTTACACTAAAATCTAAGAAACTTGTGATTACAAAATTTGAGTGCTCTTCGCACGTGAACCAACCAAAGTTCATATTTCTTTTGAGGAACAATACAAGTTTTTTCCTAATATTATATACATGTCCGTAGTTTGGCAAAATATGCATGACTGCATCATGAATTTGTATTAATGTTTCAATTATATCTTTGCTTACATAAGTTAACCTTTTTTTATCATCACAATTCTCTTTGAACATGGTGAACATATGATACGACTGTGTCATGTTCATTATTAAGTTTGACTCACACGCTTTGCAGTTCAAGTCTTTCAATTTTTTTACAAGAAAACCTGCCACGTAACAGGCTGTTTGTTGGTCATAACTATCCACATACCTTGAGACAGGAATACTGACATTTTCAAACTCACAATGTTCTATTTCTGTCAAAGGGATAAAATCTTCATAATTATTATCTACGAATGCCTGTAGATTCTCTAAGAGACTACTATCATCTTTTTCACAATTTCGTCCTTTAGAGTGTGTATCTATTAGATTATTTATCACAGCCGTTTTAAAACTAGATATAAATTGATAACAATTAGGATTATTATTAGCGGCACCAAAACTCCGTATCAAGCCAAACAGGTTTTCGAGACAGTCTTGATTCAAGGATCTTGTTCTCAAAAACAGAAATCCTAGTTTACGGCACTCATCAAATAGCTCCATCGTAGCTTGAATAGTTGTTATCCATCCAGTTTTGAATGGCATTTGGGATTTTCTTCTAGTCCATTTTTCGACAAAAAAACCCAGTTTTTAATTTTGGGTAGCAATTTTCTCCATAAGGCTATATGACGAGATTTCACAGACATACAACTACGGTATACTTTTCCATACTCTGGTTTTATAGACTTGCCATTGAAGCTGTCAAAGAGAACGTCCATATCGTGTATAAATTCGGCCGTGTAAATTGCTTGGCTTGGCAGTCCACCAGCCAAATTTGAGCCAATCATACTTTCAATGGCAGAGGCCATTGTATTACTAAATATTCTTGCAGCTACACAGACTTTCATTTTCAGCTGACTTTGCTTTGAAATGTTGAAATAGGATGATCTAATTTTCGACAATCCCTGGAAAAGTTTTTTTTTATCTATTGCAAAGCATTTCTTTATATAATTTACTTTTGCTACACGTCCCGGTCCCAAACGAATATTATATTTAAAAAATGCATTCCTGGTGGATTTCAAAAGGTGAGGAGGATCGAAAATAGTGAACACTTTATGGGAATTAACATAAAAATAAGGACCCGGCTTCGCAATACTTTTATCACTAACCAAGTGTTTTATAGCTGTGCGATTAGTTACCCCTTGGTCACAAATTGTGGCCATCACCTTTAAACCTATGCTTTGCAATAGACTTATAATTTCTATCAACAAAACTTTCAAAGATTCTGTACTTATTAAGTCTTTGGTAAAGAAATAGGCTACCGGTTGCTTCCATGATCTTTTTAATCCATGTATTAAGAACACTAGCGCATGATTGGCAATTTCATTTTTTCGACCTAATGTTCCCAAGTCAACATATCCTACTAATTTATCGTGATAGTTATCATACACTAGTTTCTGAGAGAGAGCAATCTCATCAAAAACAATGGCACACGTTCTATCTAGAGGCTTCATTTTTGATATCCGTGACTTAAGTTTCTCAAAAAATAGCGTATTGAAACCAGGCTCTAAAGGAATATTTTTCAAAATAGTCTGTAATGTGCTTTCAGCTGGTAACGGAATGATTTTTTTAAGGAACCTGTACGATCTTGCACCTTTCTTATGCAGGGCTAGTGCGAAGACCTTGTCAGATGTAGTCCACGTTGGTCTTTTAGAAGTTGAATTTTTGAACGTGCTTTTAATGAAATTTATGCCCACGGGATCCAATTTTGATTTCAATCTCTCAAACATATTTGTTTTCGAAAATTCATATGCAAACTTTATTTTATTTTTTGAATTTTTCAAACGATGTTGCAGTTTAGAAATTATATGTTGCTGACGTTTACTAATAGCATATAATTTTTTCTTCTTTGGTGTTAAATTTGTGATCCGGGTCTCATTGATGCAAGATAATAATGAATGCTTTCTATTTTTAGGGGTTGAGAAATCATCTTTATTTATTAGTTCTCTTGAATAACTTTTGATAGGCGAAGATAACTGAGAATCTACAGGCATATGTTCAAAATTGTATGTCTCACATTGAGAACTTGAGGAAGGTAGAATTAATGGTGAACTGTGATGTTCTGACTGAGTAGGAGACAAACGAATGCTACTTGAAACATTAATAGATGGAACATTTTTTTTTTGGTAAAGCAAACTTTGATATTCTGGAATGAAGAGTATTGCAGAAATATTTTTCTTCAAAATGATCTTCACACAAATACACCTTCTTTGTCACAAAATCTAGCTCTAATATCTCAAACCATTTACGCCTTCGGTCCTGATCTTTTTCAGGAAAACAAAAAAACTTTTTATTTTTATAATTTTCGTCAGATATATCGACGTAATACCCATTCTTGCAATTTTTTGCAACACAATAATAACTAAGTTTCCCTACGGGCATTGCAAAGCCTAGCAAATAACCACCTACTCACTTATGAATACAATCTTGAAAATAAATCACTTCAGACAGAGACAACCACTTCAGATCAATAATCCTCAACCATCCAATTAACGATTAAGAGATTGTTTTCTGAATGCTGAATATCCTGAAATAATATCCTTGTTTATTTTCAAGAACAAATTAAACAATATCCTCACCTGTAAATCAAAATTCCCAAATCCTTCTCTCCTTTTATGTTTGTTATGGGTTATGGGTCTGAGAATAAGTCAGGTCTTCTCCTATTGAGCAAGGACATGATCATTAAAGGACATTGTAATTGATAAAACTAGTGAATATCTAAAAGCTTACTAGCATAATCACTTTTTCACTTACCTACAGCAACCACGGAAGAGGAGTCGAGTAAAGAGTTCCAAAATGAGCGGTAAGAGTAAGGTTCTTCTCTACTGAAAATGTTGGAATATTTGCGAAAATTATTAATATCTAAAAGTAAACTATAATGTATTTTATTACTTACATCAAATGCCAGATCGTTATCTCTCTAATATTATTAAATTAATACTTTTGGAAAACAACACACACTGAATCGAACTTCGCACAGTTAGGTTAATGATTAAAATTTGAAAAGAATTCGCAATTCGAGCGCCGAGTTGTCAAAATCAGAAGATTATAGCGACCAGGGCGCCCTCCTGCGCACCCGGTATGCGCACAAATATGATTCCAAACATTGCCATAAGATTCGAGGGTCTTTCTTTGTTTGTCTATGGGTCATATGCAGAGAAAACATACCTCCAAGTCATATGTCAGAAGTTACAGATAATTCCAATCAGGGCGGATATGTCATGCCACATCATGCAGTATTCAAGGATTCAAGCCTGACTACAAAACTTAGGGTAGTTTTTGATGCATCAGCAAAGATTGACACAGGTATATCATTAAACAATACTACAACAAGACATTTTTGCAATCATTACGCGTTTTCGTACACATCAATACGTTTTGACTGCAGATGTAGAGAAAATGTACAGACAGATTTTCATAGGTAAATAAGCAAGAGCTTCAAAATAATTTCTGTTTAAATTATACGTAAATAGTTTGTTAAATTTATTACAATTTTACTAACCCATTCGCGTACGTGCCGTAAAGCATGTAGTTTGGCGCTATAAGGCTTTTCCACGTAACGTCAGCGCCATTTGAATTACTGTCAAAATCAGCTGTTCTGGAGGTCAACAAATCGCAAGTTTGAATTTTAAGATTGTACTTTTTACTTTATTTTAGTTGTTTTTATACAGTTTCAAAACACTCAGGGCAATAATAAGGTATTTTAACACTAATAGAATTGCTTTAGAGTGATTATATGTTTGAGAAAACTAGAGTTTGTAATTAATTATTAAAAAAGTAGGTACTCACCGAAGTTTTAATCACTTAAATAACATTATTTTTATGTTCAATTGCCACATTTTTGTGGAGTTGTGCAAACAATAGTAAACGCAACCGATGATAAAAATGTATTTATATTACAATCGGAAAAAGGCACTAGAGGTAGATTAATTCAAGAACGTGCAGCTCGTCGGCAATCCTGGGTCCAGGCCTTACATAGAGACGATTTAACAGAAAGCAAAATCAAATGGCAAATAATTTGTTTCAGATAAATTTATGTTAGTATTTTTCTAATGCATGCATTTTTTTATTACATACATAATGTGTTTTATGTATATATCAATCAATTTAAACAAATATAGTTAGTTATTACAATTACTTATATAAATAGCCGTGTAATTTGTTCTCACCAAATATATCTCAAGAAATGCCAGGAAATTTTGAAAACAAGGAGATCCCGGATTACACTACATACGGGTTTCAACCGATCCAAATTAAAAACAACCCCTAAAGTAGCGAGAGAGAGGTACACTAGGGTTAAAAACGAAGGAACATAGTTCTAAGATTCCATTTATATTATATTTATTATATACAAAATATATAAGAATTCATCGAAACAATATAATTTTATTTTTATTTGTATACAATCAATTGGTGGTGGGGTAGTTAGCTTTTAAGCTTAATTAGCTTTTAAACATGGTATGTAATGGTAATTTAGTACCTCCATATTTTCATCTGAAAAAAAAGAAATTTTAGATGATTATTATGTCTGTACAGGTCTTTCAAAGTAAAAGTATATCAAATTATATTTCCTGAAGTAACATACTTAATCTTAATTATTTCTACTCAAATTTTAAATGCTTACCTTCAGGATTACTTGAATTAAGAATTTTATGGTTTTGTTGTAAATATATAGCAGTAAAATCTTCAAAATTTTCGTGAAAACTAACAAAACTTACAATGGTGTCTTATGGCAAAGTGGCTTTGTTGACCTCCAGAACAGCTGTTTGCGGCCATATTTGTGACGTCGGTGGAAAAGCTCTATTACCAAAGAAGATAGATAAATATATATATAGAAGTGTCCCTTTGTTGAATTTGAGGCGAAAACCAATGAAGCTTCCTTAACCAAATGACAGGAAGCGCTGGCGCTGTATTTTGAAACAAAATTCCTTGTGCGCTATCAGGCGAACAGAAAGAATCATGGTGATTATGGCGTGCTAGCGTGGCGATGTGGGTCTTTCTGGAGTAAATAAGAGAAGTGCTGCGTGCGTTTCTGTTCTCCTGTTAGCTGTACAATGAATTCTTCATGAATTCTGCTTCAACATACACCAGCGCTCCCTGTAAGTTGGTTAAGGAACTTTTCATTGCTTTTCGCCTCAAATTAAACATAGACCGCCATTCGACTTTGCAAGTCTCTGACTATTTTCGATAGATAGATGTTTCGTTTCGTTTTTACATTTAGCGAGAGTCAAGTTGTTGTGTCAATTGTGTGTGTTGGGTTGTTGCGTTAGTTTATTCGGTGGCTCTGTTTAACTCTTCAGTTTGTCCTTTAGTTTGAGCTGGTGCTTTAGTAGTTTTGTTGAGATCTTTAGCTACTAGCTACACACAAGTTCTCTGACGAGAACGACAACACATGCAAGGTAAGATGAGACGATTCATTATATACTTTTTTCTAACTGGGAAAATATATCATTTTAGATAACATGTTTTACTTGCACCTTAGAACATAGATAAATAAATAGGTATCTACTAATCAGTTGTATCTGAGAAAATTCTACTCCTCTATTATTATTTTTTTAGGGAGAAAACTCAAAATAAAATGTCGAAGCGACCTGCCCAGGGACAACCTTCATATTTGATTTTTTTTACGAAAAGTCAAAAAAGAAATACACATGACAGTTGCCAAGTTGGCAATCATAGCGATAATAGTATTCTTGATGCTGCATCTATATCGGGCTCAACCCCTACTCATCAAGAGACTTCTAAAGTTAACGAAAACACGGAAAATGAAAAATCTCATTTACATCCTTTAGATATTGGAAGATATATAAATTCTAATGTGGATAAAAACCTCGAATATAATCTTCTGACTTCTCCTTGGGTTCCAGAGAATTCATTCCTGCGAGTGGAAAAAGGAATCTGCGTTTTCAAAGGCAGTAGTTGACTCATTTCACTTGGCTGGTATATACTCAAAGTGATGGTGCTTTTTGTAAATATTGTGTTTTATTCTCCAAAGAGTGTGTAGGCAAAGGATGTAATCAAACATTGAAATAATTGTGAAAGAACCTTTCACAAAATGGAAGGATGCTTTGGAATTATTCAATAACCAAGAGTCGCATAGCTACCACAAAGATTCTACACTTATTGGTAACAACTTTTTTAAAACAAAAAGTGACTTAAACTCTAATATAAGGAATATCATAGATTCAAGTAGAAAGCAGCAAGTGGAAGATAACAGAAAAAAGCTTCCTGCGATAGTAGAAACCACAAAGCTCTGTGGCCTGCAAGAGTTAGCATTAAGGGGCAGTAATGACCATGGACCAATATCAATCAATGATGAAGAGCCTTCTTTAAATAAATTTCAGGCGCTGGCAGATGTTAATAATACTAAGGCATTTTCAGTTCTTGTGGATGAAACATTGGATATCGTTGGTCATGAGCAAGTCTCAATTTGTGTAATGTACACTAAAGAAGAAAGACCTATTTTTCTATTTGCAAAGAAGATTTTTTATGTTTTGTCAAAGCTGACGACACAACGGGAGAGGGGCTAGCAAACACAATTCTTTCAACTATAAATGAGGGTATGACGGAGCCTCCGCCATGAAGGGCTCATTCAAAGGAGCGCAGGCAATAGTGAAAAAAACTTTTCCTAAAGCACTATATGTTCATTGTAGCTCTCATTCTCTGAATTTGGCTTTATGTCACTCCTGCAGCGTCCCATGTGCTAGAAACTGCATTGGGATTGTAAAAACTGTGACAAACTTTATAAAGGCATCTCCGAAGAGGACAGCTCTATTGCAATCTTTCATAAAATCTAACTTTTCTAATACTAAATGGGAATCTTTAACAGCCAGCCATGTGCGAAACCAGATGGATGGAGAACCACAGCAGTTTGCTGAAGTTTAAGGAGATCTTTAAGGCTATTGTTGAAACTTTAGAAAGTCTTAGCGAAAGTCAGGATATTAAGACATCTTCTAACGCATCGTCGTTTTTAAATTCTATAATTGCTAGAGAATTTGTAGTATGCCTTTGTTTATTGGCTAACACATTCGCTGCCACAATATCTATTAACAAAGTGTTTCAGTCTCCCTGTTGTGACCTTAAGTCTGCAGTTGACCACATTGAAAATATTGTTGGCCATTTTGAAAACTTAAGGAAGAAATTCGTTTGCCAAGATTAACTCCTCGTCAACGCCATAGAAGCAACTACTCTACTCAAGACCCTCAAACCTATTTTAGAATATCTGTGGCAATCCCGATCCTAGACGATCTGATAGATCAGCTCAAATGCAGATTCAGCGACCATAAAGAGCTTCTGGTAACACTTCAGTGCTTTTTACCCACCTTAGTTACTGAGAAAATAGATGTTGAATCCTTGAAACTTTATGAAAAGATGGTGGATCTAGAACTAGTATCTGGTGATTACTCGCTGTGGAAATCGTTTTGGGAAAAACAAATGGAACACGACAAGCGTTCTTGTGCCATTGAGGCATTAAGCGAAAGTAAAAATATTTGCTTCTTTGCCCGTGACCACTGGAACTGCTGAGAGGACCTTCTCTACTCTCAAGTGATTGAAGACGTACCTGAGAAACGCGTGTGAACAAGACCGACTAAGCGGACTGGCTCTCATGTCGGTTCACAGACAAATCTCAACAGACAAAGTGATTGATGAATTTGCAAGAAAAAAGAACAGAAGAATAGATTTTGTTTTGTAATATAATTGTCCCTGTCTGCAGATACAATTCTGTGTTGAATTAAACAATGTTGAGTCTATTTGTATTGTCTGTCTATTTATTTTTCTAGTAACTCTGCGTAAGGTTGTTCTCCATACTTCTTCCGTATTTTTGATTATAAGGGTGGGGGGAGCTGGGAGACAGTACTTTCTTAAACCGCTGTAATCTCCTAGACGCGTTATCCAAATGTAACCAGTTTAGTCTTGCTTGAAAGATAATTCAACGCTTATTTCAAAAATAATAATAATAACGTGTTCGCAAATTCACACTTTTACTTCTAGAGGGCGCTGAATAACCAATATTCAGTTTTCATCGTTCTTTATAAAAAAATGAATACATACGATACATTTTCTTATTATTAGTATTCAAAGCCATATAAATAGTTACATTTTGGCGAAAAACGCGACTCGATATCTTTACTAGTTTTTGAATTATTGTAAAATGTAATCTCAAACGAAACAAAACTACTGAAAGACTGATTAGAAAGAAAATATATAAAAATGTTTTTCTGTTTTTGTTGGAAAATAGCAAATCCGAAATACCAGCACATAGCTGTTATCATTAAGGGTGTTCGAGCAGTAGTTTGGACCAGTTTCCAACTGTGTTCCGTGATTGTGGAGCATGCGCATATTAATTTCCGTCTTCTTAAAATTAAAATGCGCATGCCTCTGACGGTTTGAGTTTGGTTTGAAATCCTGCTCGAACACCCTTATCACATGTTGTTATGACCAATGGCGTGCGGTGAAATCTTAAGTAAGAGAAGCACACACAGTACACATTTACAAACACTCTTTTTGCTTAATTATCCAACATTTCCAATGATATCCCCGACAGCCGAAGCTGACGGTAGTTTCATGTCCATGCCCGTTATTTAAATTATTAATTCACTCAAATAATTATTTTTATGTTTTATTTTACGTTGTTAATAATCCACTAAAATTGCTTAAATAGGTAATTACGTTTTTTCTCGTTTTTTTCCTCGATCAAAAAACTATTTGTTTTTATGGCCCCAATTAATTTGTTATCAAGAATTACTTTTACGCTAACTTAAGAACGAATAAAAATAATCCAATGTTCTATCGGCAAAGTAAAATCGCGCAGCTATCAAAATTTGTACGGATATTATGACTAAAGTACCTAAAGGAATAGTTATAATACTATTTTTTACTCAGTGCTAACATAACCTAACCTAACTGAATAAGCAATAAGTAACTTATATCTTTAAAGATGTAGTGATAATGATTATTACTTTCTTAATAAAACAAAAATATCAATTTTACAATAACTCAAAAACGAGTAAAGATATCGAGTCGCGGTTTTCACCAAAATGTAGCTAATTATGTGGCTTTTAATACCAATAATTAACAAATGTATCGTGCTATTCCATTTTTTGACGAAAAAAGTGAAAACTGATTGGTTCGGCATAGGGCTCGAAATATGTTCATCTTCCGGAGGCAGTTGATCCTCACCGATTCTATATGTTCAGTCCATCTGAGGTTACCGTCGAACGTAACACCCAGTTACTTAACGCTGTTCTTCCACTCGATAATATTTCCATCTATAGAGATTGTTGGTGGGGCTGTTCGCGTTCTACCTTTCCTAAAGATCAGCGCAGAGGACTTGTGAGGGGATATAATAAAATTATGTTCTGTACACCACCTCGATATTTTTTGTAAAAAGGTGTTTGTTGTTTCGATTATTCGTTGTAAATTAGTCCCTGAGATTAGGAACACTATATCGTCCGCATATTGAATACATATAATATTGTCTGGAGTGAGAGAGTGAAGAGATAGCGTGTATATATTGAATAGTGTAGGGCTCAAGAGAGAGCCCTGTGCCAATCCTGTGCTAGTAAACTTCGGGCCAATAATTTTGCCTTTGTTGTCTTTTGTGTATATTTCCCTGTTCATCAAGAATTCCCGAATTATAGGAGTTAGATATGTAGGGATTTTTAATTCAACAAGTTTGTTATATAGTAAAGAAATATTTACATTGTCATATGCAGCTTTGAGGTCTATGAATACTGCTACCGAGAGATAATTTTTAGAGTAGTTTAAGAGAATGCTGTGATAAAGTATAGATAGAGCCTCAGAGCATCCTTTGCCTCTGCGAAATCCTACTTGATGTGGAGGAAGTATCCTTTCGTTCTCCAATATCCATTCTAAGCGATTTTTTATTATCCCTTCTAATGTTTTGCCGACACATGATGTTAAGACTATAGCTCTATAACTGCTTGCCTCATCTGGATTTTTGCCTACTTTTTGTATGGGGATGATTAATGATTTTTTCCATTCGGATGGAATTGAGATTGACCGGAGACAATGATTATAAAATTTTGTGAGGAATGTTATCCCGCTATAAGGTGTGATTTGAGCATCAGGTATGCTATCTGGTCTAAGCCCGAGGCTTTGTTCTTTTTATATTGTAAAATGTTTTCTAGTTCAATAAGAGTTATCGGTCAATGAGATCTGTCGATTGCTTACAGCATAAGTTATCCAGGATTTCAACTGCTATTTTGGTTTGAGGAAGTCGGAAGTTTCTACTAGTTTTTTTGCCTTGACTGAATTTATTAATCACTTTACAGATTTTATTAATAGGTGATTCCCGGTTAAGTCCTGACCAAAATTCTTTAAATTTGGATTTCTTTTTTTCTTTAAATACTAGTTTAGAGAGTGCGATATGTTTTTTTCAAAGAGATGTAGTTTCTCATAGAGGGTTCTTCTCTGAACTTTTTGTATGCTAGTTTTCTATTTTTTAACATATCCGAACAGTCCATGTCCCACCATGGGGTTAATAGTTTGTTCCTGGATTTATGTTGAAATGTCGGAATGGAAACCGACACCGCTTTCATAATAACCTCGCAGAATTCCGCATGTGACAAATGTGAGTCTGTGACAAAAGCATTGTCTATGATTTCTTGAAATCGTTTCCAATCCGCTAGTTTAAAATTCCGTTTTATCTCTGCATTTATGCCGACTGACAATTCGGAGTCTATCTGATTTAAGTGACAAACAGTTGGTAAATGGTCACTATTTCCGCAATCCGGATAGACTTTCCACGTACACCGGGTGCTTAAGATTGAGGTGGTAAAACATAGGTCTAGGGCTGATTTTTTGACTCTAGGGGATGTAACTCTTGTGACCGATGAATCGTTCAGTATGCAAAGATCATCTAAAGAATTCATAATAGTTTTCCCGTTGCTATCACTAGTTTGGCATCCCCAAGTGGGATGGTGACAATTCAAGTCACCCATTAAAATTTTTGGGTTGTCCAGAGATTGGATAATGTTAGACCAGAACTGGAGACTTATCTTAACTTTAGGAGGCTTGTATAAATTTGCAATGGTGATATTTTGGTCAATTAAGACGAAAGCTTGAATTTGGAAGTTGAGTGGTGCGTTACTGATATTCAAGCTGACTGGTCTAAGGCTAATGCCTTGTTTAATGAAGCTTGCTATGCCTCCATATCCATCGTTTCTGTCCTGTCTGTAGCAGGTAAAGTTTTTAATGTTACATTGTATATTATGTTTAAGTCTAGTCTCGTTGAGTAAGATAATATCAGAATCAATGTCGTTTATGAGAATTATTAGATTGTCTCTGTTATTGAGGAAACTATTGATGTTCCATTGAAGAACTACTACGTTTTGGGTCATAGTATAAGGAGTTATCCGTGGTGTCTTTGGTGATTAGCTGGGTCATAGTATTGATTATTTTTTGTTTGTCTGATGTTGAGAGATCTTTGAATATTCGGTAGAAAAGGTTGGTCATGTCAGAGTCGGTGTCAGGAGTATCTCGCGAATTGGGGGTATCTCTTATACAGTAAACAGAGTTAGGGGAACGTGCCGAGATATCTGGCTGAGGAAGTCTACCATTGGGAGAAAAGATAAGTTTTTGGTGCGCGAAAATGTCGTCTCCTGGGGATAGCTTTTTTTTACGGTCTTTTTTACTATGGCTGTATATTTATTCGCTTCGCGATTACTGGTATTATATTCAGTTCTTCTTTGTGCTATGTCTATGGATTGACTATTATTCTTATTAGGGAGAGCCGGGAAGTCGTCTCGATTTTGGTTGAAGGTTTTTGTTCTGGGCACTATTTCGCAGGCCTCAAAAACCGATTTGTTATCGAGTGCCATTATTTCTTTAATTCTTTTTTGTCTAATGTTTTCTTGGCAGGATCTGCTCGCGCTAGAATGGTCGGGTGAATTGCAAAACATGCAGTATTGTTGGCATGGTCCTTCGTGTCTTTCTTTGCTACAGATGACACATTTACTCTTTTTGTTTTTGCATAGTTTCTTTGTGTGTCCATATAAAAGGCAATTGAAACATTGGATAACCGGGCTGATGTAGGGGATTATTCTGTATGGTATTTCACAGATCAGAACTTTCCGCGGAAGCGATGTTCCCGAGAAGGTATAGCATACTGTTAATGACGGTATGTAAGTTGGTGTGTCTTTGTTGTTTCTGTCTCTGGCCGTGATTCTCCTAACATTGACTATTTTTGTGTTGGGGTGCAGGTATTTGGAAACTGATGTTAGTTTTGAAAGTTCTAAATCCGTAATTTCCCTGTCTATATTCCTCGCGATACCTTTGCAAAGGACCCTATGGGCTGGAATAAATGCTTCCAGATCTCTAATTTTTAAGAGTTCGTCTTTGGTTACAAAGCTGTTAGCATCATTGGGTGATTTAAATTGAACGCTAATTCGGTTCCTTCCTTTTTTGCTTATTTTCGCCACTGAATCGAGTTTGAGGTCTAGAATCTGCTTGGCAATGGAGATTACTCTGTAGTTAGCTATATTTTTATTAGTTGCGTTTTATACATATACCTCATAAGGAGGTAATGAATTTATTGAGTATAAGTTACTTGTGCGTTTATTTTCATCTATGATAATGTCAGGGGGGTCTTTCCCCCCTTCCGGGTTAATCATTGTAATTAATTTTTAATTTATCCCTAATTAATTTAACCTTTTTTGATTTTTTAGAGAGAAAACAAAGGATGTTAGTAATAAGGTGAGTCACTTACTTTTGTTACTTCTGATTGGCCCTTTCTAGGAATACACTTAATCTTCGCTTTTCCACGTGGTCACCAGTTTCTATGAGAAATCGAATTTTTCGATTTTTTAAAATGTAGGTTATGTTCCACTATGGTTTTCTGATGGCTGTCATATTAAAGACGTCAACTTTTTGATTACTGCAGTGTAAGAAGCTATTTAAGCAGGAGATATAAAACCTGAGAAGGGGGTGATGCTGTGAACGACGGCAGGGTCGTGGCCTAAAAATCGGGTCTGCGCATAAGTGTGCACCTCCATGTGTCTGTCTAAGTATCGTATCCACAGCAGTGTCTGATTTCCAATCAATTAGTAATCAATAATCAAAAAGTTGACGTCTTCAATATGACAGCTATTAGAAAACCATAGTGTAAAATAAACTATATTTTGTTTCAGATATTTCCCAATTCTATTATGGACATATGTCGTTTCGTTTACCACATAATCTCTTCCATTATAAATATATTGAATAGAAAATACTTTTTCTTCTTCCATTTTCAATTCATCTAATATGTGTAATTGTAGAACTAAGTGATGCACCAGTAATCAGTCGTGTCCATAAGATACATGTGTTTGATTACTAATTACTAATCGATTGGTAATCAGACTCAGCTGTGGACACGACCTATATATTTTATCTATGTTCTCTGTCTCCTCTCTCTGTGAAGTGAAATAGTGAAATTCAAATAAGGTTAGAGAATTAAGCTTTTAGAATGCGTGAAGATCAAAATAAACTTACATTCCTCAATGTCTATTGATGGTTGCTTGTACTTGTAAAGCATGCTATATTTAAAACTTGATGCTTGAGTGTTCAAGAAACAAGGCGTACTGAACTACAATATAAAACCGGCTCCAAAAAACTGTTAAAAGTATCATTAAAAAGTGAGCGACTTTTTTGCTGCTACTGTCCGTGCGGGACTGGTAACAGGGGCTATATCTCTCGGGTAGCTCTGGCGCTGATATAGCGTCCCCAGTGCGGGCTCCGTGGCGGGTGGGGAGCCCGAGGGATGAATAAATTAAAGATCTATGGACACCAAAAAAACTTTTCAGTAGCAAGAAGGGACTTCGGGCGATCTGGCCAGACCAGTGGTACCGAAAAAAACCTCCGAAGAAGAAGAAGCTGTCGGGGGCACCAAGGAGGCAGCTGCAGAAGGAGGAGGGACAAAGAAGCACTCCCACAAAAACGAAGCCTAAGTCGGGCGCGGCAACTGAGGGCACGAGCGGAGATAAAACCCTGCCAACTCAAAGCGGTGCGGCGACTGGCAAGCGCCAACGCTCGCCCGGTAACACGCCCTCTCCTGGGACTCGTCCTGGAAATAGGGCAAAGGCCGGGGCAAACGCGCGCTAGGCAGACAAAGGTTGTCTCGGCGCGGTTCCTCACTGAGGACAAGGCACAAGGCCCACCTTTATCAAGAAGGAGCTCGGCCACATTGTGTCTAACGCGCTGGACATGGCGCAGGGAGCTCCCACTTTCAAGCGCTGTGGCTTCGCAGCGGGAGAGCTGAGAATCACCTGCACCGATGAAGTTGCACGCGACTTTCTGGTAAAGGTGTGGTGGGAGGGAGCAAGGCTTACCGTACTCCCAGAAGATGTGCTGCCTGAGCTAACCAAGGCGACTCTTTGGATCCCAGGCCCTCCTGTCGAGACTGTGGTCCTGAGGTGGCGCCTGGCTGCTCAAAACCCATGGGCAGGCATACCATGGTGGGTCCTCTTCCACGACGCTGTCAAGGAAGAACCTCAGGGCAAACTCCTTGTTTTCGGATTCTTGAGAAAAGAGAGAGACGCCTTAGCCGAAAAAGCAGGCAAATTATTTTACCTGCTTGGTCACGTCACCTGCAAGGTGACCAAGTTGAAAGAGAGAGGTGAGACTGCCTCGGCTCAGGGAGCACCCATGCAAATGGACGCACCGGAGTCAGGTGGGATTGTCGACCCACCACTACATACAAGCCTGATGGCCAAAACCACCGGTGTGGCCATTGTTCAAGCAAACCTGCACCGCTCCCGGGGGGCAACTGTTCTCCTACGTCGTCACCTGGAGGCTGAGCAGACAGCAATAGCTCTTATCCAAGAACCCTGGAGCACAGGCAACCGGGTATATGGATGGAGCGACAACTCCTCCCAAAGGAAAATCTTTGTTGGAGCAATTAATGATAGACCGAGGACATATTTTTCCCTTTCAGGTCATAAAGAGGCCATCCTACTCACAGGACTCTCAGGACGCGACCTAATGACTGCCCAAGTGCACCTGGACTTCAGAAAGGGCAAAGAAGTGGTTATTGTAGCCTCATCCTACCTACCAATAGACGCCACAGAGCCACCCCCCAGCAAGGAGCTGGTCAACTTCTGCGAGTAGGGGAGAAAACACCTCATAGTAGGGTGTAAAGTAAATGAATGCCCACCACTACGCTTGGGGCAGCAGAGGTAGGGCATTACTAGAATACCTGTTAGGGACAAGTTTGGAAAACCTCAACCGAGGGAACGAAAGCACATTCGTAACCTCGCGGTGTCAGACGGTGATTGACATCTCAGTCGCAATAAAAGAGATCTCCAAATCTATCGTGGAATGGAAGGTCAGCTCCGAAGCCACCCTCTCTGATCACACATGGATAATAATGAGACTCTTAGCGCTCAAGACATCAAGAGCCGTACCTGAACCCCAGGAAAACAGACAGGGAAGCGTACCTAATGCACCTGGACTCTTCCATGGGCAATGATGGAGCGGCCACTCAGATAACGTATGTAAAGGTTCTAGACAAGCGAGTCAACGCACTCACTGGGCGGATTATGAGTGCTTATGAGCACGCCTCGCCCCAGAGAAGAGGACAGCTCAGACCTGGCTCCGCCACATGGTGGAGCATGACTCTTGAAATCAAAAGGACCCACCTGCGGAGACTCTTCAACAGAGCCAAGTCATCCCGAAATACGTCCGACTGGGAGGTCTACAAACTATACCAAAGGTCGTATAAGAAGGAAACTCGCTCAAAGCATCGGGAATCATGGATACTCTTCTGTAAAGAGGCAGAAAGTACACCTGCAACATCCCGACTGCTTATGGTGATCTCCAAAGATCCTAGACAAGTGAGCTGTGTCAGAAAGGAGGACGGTACCTATTCTGACACTGCCATAGACACAGCAAAAACACTTCTGTCAACACACTTCCCAGGGTCGATATTACTAGGGAACGTTACGGAACCTCACAACTCGAGATGTCCCTCAGCGGAGGACTGGCAATTGGCGAGAGAAGTCGTAAATCGAACCGGAACAATACAGGCGGTCAAAGCATTCTTCCCATATAAATCATCAGGCACGGATGGGATGTTCCCAGGGTCTCCTTCAGTGGGGACTGGGAACTGTACTGGACGAACTGGTGTTTATCCTCAGGTCGTGCCTTGCATTTGCACACGTACCCGAGAAATGGAGAATAACCAGCTTAGTCTTCCTACCGAAACCAGGCAAGAGTGACTGCTCATCTGCCAAATCATACCGTCCAATTGGCCTGTTCAGTATTACATTATTATAGTAACTCAATATATACAAAAGAACGGTTATTTCTCCATAACAAATAATATAACATAAAATACATTCATGTGAACTGTGAACTCGAAGATGAGAACGTGCTGGGCGTTCCCTTGGCTAACCTGCCGTCGTCATGACATCTGACATATGTCAATATAACAGAACACAACCCAGGACGTTCCAAACTCCGTTCAAGGATTATAACAGTTTCCTTCCTCACAAGGACTAGAAACTCTAGTAATACATTTTACAAATACAAAATACAGATTAAATCCAGAATTTTCTAAGTTGAGACGAACAACAGGTTTTGGAGTTCTAATACTCCTGCGCAAAGTCTGTTTGTCTTGGACGTCTGAACTCCTAACATTATTGTCGGGTTGCAGAATCCTTTCCGACTCATTTTCTGACTTATTGCCAGTGCTAGCTGGATTTCATATCAGAATATTTTCCTCATCGTTAGCAGTAGCCAGCCTTGCAGGAACTGAGTCGAAACTTGGATCATGCATCTGATCGTAGTGGTCAGAATATTTTTCATGAACTATAAGTATTTTATCCCTGACTTTACGCAACTGATCAATATGCCGACGCTACTGCATACCATTGTCGAGTTTGACCGAATAATGCTCCAAGAACCTTACTGATTACTCCTAATTTCCAATTTCCCTCCCCTAAGAAATTCCTGGCAACTACTCTATCACCAGGTCTCAATGTCCTCGCATGCACCACCCTCACTTACTTTTGAGGAAGTTTAGTATCCGTAGGTGGACAGATCCAAGAAAAGCGCGAGTTTGGCGGTAGTTGAAAATCATGTCTGCTGGTGATTGACCCGTAGCAGGATGTGGGGTAATCCGATATTGAAACAGAATTTTATTAAGCTTTGACATCACGCTTCTATTATCGGATTTCAGGCAGCGAAGTTTTTGTTTCAAAGTTTGAACATACCGTTCAACCTGCCCATTTGTAGTAGGGTTGTAGGGCGTAGATCGCTTGTGTGTGATGCCATGTACCTTTAGGTATTCCTGAAACTTCGCATTAACAAATTGGATACCATTGTCACTAGTTAGTATTTTAGGGTAACCAAAAATTGAAAAAATCTTCTCCAAAACTTCTACGGTGGAGTCCATATCTGTTCGCTTAATAATAAGTATCTCCGGCCACTTTGAACATAGGCATTAAGAAATTTATCTGCGAAATCAATGTGAAAGGTTTTTTTGGGTACTCCCATACATACAGAGGTGCTATGGCTGGCGGTGAATTCAGATGCAAAGAGCACTATGCACAATTTTTTGCTATTTCCTTAATCTCGACATCCATTCCATGCCACCAGCAATAACTGCGTGCCAAAGCAATCATTCTGTTTATCCGAAAATGACACGAATGCAGATCTTTTAATATAGCATTTCTAAAGCAATTCGGTACCACTACACATGATCCTCTCACGATACACTCTTGCAATGAAAATTCCGTTTGGTCAATCCCAAATTTGTCTTTGAAAGATATTTTCTTGCCTGACTTTATTTCTTAAAGTAATGGCTTCAGAGAATGATCTTTATTCGTTTCAAATGCAATGTCCTTTGCAGTAATAGGTAAAACATTATTCATTTCAATTTGGAAAATCTCTGGCTCTTCTCGCACAACAGATTCTTTCTCAGCAATAGGTAAACGAGAAAAAGCATCTGCATTAGCATTATCTTTTGAATTTTTGTATTTAATATCGTACTGAAAACCTTGCAAAAAGATAGCATAATGTTGCATTCGGGCAGCAGACAGATGTGGCAATGCTTTCGTAGGTGAAAAAATCTGTACAAGGGGCTTGTGATCAGTAAAGAGAATAAATTTTCTGCCATAAAGATACTGGAAAAATCATTTTACACCAAAGATAATAGTGTAACGTGAAAACTTACCCGAATAATGAACTACACACACAATGCACTGGAATCATCTAGAGCTTTTTAGGTTAGATATATAATGCTGATGGCAATGACAGGATAGTTAGTGATAGTCAGTCGGTCATAGATCATAGACAGTAGAAAAGTCGTATATAGTCCGAGAAATAAGTGTGAATATAAATGTGTATATAGTCGTGTAGTTATTGGAATAAATAAATAAGTGAAAATAAATCGAACCCAGTTTTAATATAAATTCCCGTTACAATAGCGTAAGCTTCTTTATCAATCTGTGCCCATTTACGTTGAGTAGAATTTAATGACTGTGAAGCATAATGTATCTGGCGTTCAGACCCATCTGGCATAATATGCGACAACACTGCTCTCACCCCAAAGGGAAACGCATCAGTGGCCAATACAACTGGTAAGGATGATAAGTAGTGTGCTAACACCGTATCTGACGACATCTGTCTTTTAATTGTTAATAAAGCCCTTTCACATTTTTCGGACCAACGCCAGTCAGTACCCTTGAGTAAAAGCTCATGTAATGGTTCCAAAATATTACTGAGATTCGGAAAAAATCGCCCATAGTAATTTACCAGACCTTATAAAGATTGCAATTCAGATATGTTCGTAGGAGTCAATGCGTCAACTACAGATTTCACTTTACTATCTGTTTAATGAATTCAATGGCGGCTGATTTTATAGCCACAGAACTCAATTTCACTTTTCATAAACTCAGAGGAGGGCGTAGCTGCGGGTTAACACTGACCGACTTCGATCATCGAAGTTAAGCAGCGCAATACGATGGAAACAGCTTGGACGAGTGACCGTTGATGCGGGCGCGCGTTCGAGTCTCCGTCGTATTGCTTTCTCCTCCTCTCGCAAGGCAACGGGAAACCAGTGAGAGTATATATTCTCTAGTACAGCTCTCTGGAAGGGTGTGCCTTAGATTTATCTTGGGACACACCGGTGGTTCGGAATCCACGTTAAACTGTAGGTCCCGTTTTCTGTGGTAACACTTTCAAGGCATAGAAGCCGCCAACGCTCAAATACGAGTACGGCACTCAAAGAAGAAAGAAGAAGATAAACCAGATTTACTTTTAAACCGTACTCTGCGAGCCTAGCAAATACTTGTTCTAGCCTGTCCAGATGTTCCGTATCATTAGGAGCGGTAATGCGAATGTCATCAATAAAACAGTGCGCCCCAGGTATGCCCTTCAAGATATTTTCTATTTTCCTCTGCCATTTAGCAGGTGCGCAGTTGAGCCCAAACATCAAACGAGTAGATTTGTAAAGTACCTTCCAATTAAGGTAAGCATTCCGTAGATCAATTTTAGAATATTTGTCTCCCCCTGCCAATCCGTTAAACAATTCGTCAGATGTGGGTAACAACAAATTCTTATTTATCGTTAATTTGTTATATTCGCAGAGTCTAATTTTCCGATTTGCCTTAACAACTGGCACAACTGGAGTTGCATATTCGCTATAATCAATTTTGATTAACACCCCATCACGCACTAAGTTATTAATCTCCTGTTCGACTCTATATTTCAATGCAAAAGGTACAGGCCTAGCACGAAAAAAATAGGCTTGACATTCTGTTTAAGATGTAAAGTAACAGGATCCCCTTAATCTCGCCTACATTTTTTTCTGTACTTAACGCTTGTAAGGGAGGAGCATGCAGAACATTACCTGAGGACACATTATTAACTTGGGTTATGCAGTCCCTGAAGCCCTTGAAAGTATTGAAAACAAGGATCCACTCCCTTCCTAAGAGTGGATGCTGGTTACCCGATATGATATAAAGCTTAACTATTTTAGTGTCCTATCCAATGGTAGCTGTGACGTTGACAACACCTAAAACCTTTAGAAAATGGTTAGAATATGTACACAACTTGACTTTAGTTGGTATCAACAACTTATCTTTGCATATTTTTTATAATCATCATTGTTCATTATAGATACCGCATAGCCACTATCAAATTCCATTGATACTTCTGAATTGCAAATGTTGATGTTATATTCTTGGGTTCTTATATCTAATAAAACACTTTTGCTATTCAAGATGTTTAATGATTTCTCATCGTACATTACATTTTCTATCAGGTTGTTGAGCGGTAATGACAAAAATACGTAATGTCCGTTTTTGGATGATGACAACGGAACACCGAATATACAAAGAATACAGAACAAGCAAATTAATACATCATAGAATACAACACGTTTCTTTTTTTTTTTTCAATAAGCACTATACTAAGCTAAAATAAACAAACATTAATATATATCAGTCACTATCAGTTAGCTCATTATTACAAATGAAATCACTCAAGTAGGTTGGTGGTTTACGTACACGTTTCAACTTGGTTTTCTCATTGAAACCCGTACTAAACTGAGAACTATCACTATGAACAGAAAATTCAATATTATCGTTTAAAGACAACTCAATAGTAGTTTCAGTTTTAGGATCAGTAGAGAGCATTTCCTTTGAATCCTCACCACCATTCTGAGATTCAATTTCAATTTGAGTATCACTACAATTTTGCGCAGTATTATCGGTATCATTCAAGGTTTCGTTCAAATCTGAAGATTCTGATGATACACATTGCGTACAATTATCATCTGTGGAGATTACGTTCATTATGTCTGTTGAATTATCAGAAATATGAAAGTCATACAGAATACTCTCATTTTCTTCAAAATTTAAATTGGATTTGTTGAGGAATTTTCGATTTCTTCTGTAGATATTTCCACAAGAGTTTTCAACAATATATGATCTTTTATCAACTATATCTTTTATTTTTCCCTTTTCCCACGTTTTTCCTTTTTGGATTAGTATGTTTTCTCCCTTTTCAAGTTTTGGAAGATCTCTTGCGTGTCTGTCGTAAGTTTGTTTTGTCTTTAAATGTTTTGCTTCTAATTTTGATTGTATTTCAGTGGGATCAATTAATTTAGGTTTCAATAATTTTTCAGAGATAGGTAACTTTGTTTTTATAATTCTTTGCAAAAACAACTGAGATGGTGAATATTTCATTTGCGGAATAGGTGTTGAATGGTATTCCATTAGAAATAAGGGTAATTCAGATTCATCTTTGCATTTTTTCAACATGTTTTTTACTATACCGACACATCTTTCAGCCAACCCATTGGACTGATGATGATGTGGGCTACTAAAGACTAATTCAAAATTCCAGTCTTTTGCGAAATCATGAAATTTTTTGGAATTATAAGGTACATTATCTGAAAAAAATTTGTCTGGGATTCCAAATTGCATAAATTTATTTTTACAGAAGTTGATTACTTCATCCACTGTCTTGTATTTTGTTTTAGAAACTTCTATCCAGTTATAATAGGAATCTACAATGAGTAAATAGTTTTTCCCTTTGTACTCAAAAAAATCAGAATGTAAATATTGCCATATGCGGTTAGGTTGCTCATGAGATTGTAATGTTTCTCTTTGGTTAGAATTTCTATTGATTTGACACGTTACACATTTGCTTATGTATGTT
Source organism: Crioceris asparagi (assembly GCA_958507055.1). NCBI lineage: Eukaryota > Metazoa > Arthropoda > Insecta > Coleoptera > Chrysomelidae > Crioceris > Crioceris asparagi. The sequence goes on from OY293827.1 coordinate 52,129,648, forward strand.
TCTATATCGTTAGCCAAGTTAGGCCAATAAAGTATTTGACGAGCTCTTTGTTTTGATTTTTCGATCCCAAAATGTGGTTCATGAATCAACTTAAACATTTCGTTTCTTAGAGATGTAGGAACAATTATCTTTAGATTAAGAAAAAGTAAGTCATTAGAAAGGTATATATTGTCTCTCATTTTATAGAATATCTTAAGATCATGTGATAAACCTTTGGAACTATCTGGCCAAGAAGTGGCACAATATTTTTTAACTTTTGACAAGATTTCATCAGAATCAATTTCTTTAATGAATGCAATTTTTTTTCATTTGTCATGGATAAATCATTTGACAGGGAGTGAATTATATATTCCATTTCTGGATCATTATCTACATGGTCTTTAATAAAAGCGCGAGATAAAACATCTGCAACCAACATGTCTTTTCCAGGCAAATATGTAATTTTTATGTTATATTTTAGTAATTTTAGGAGCATTCTTTGTAAGCGTACACTAACTGTACCTAGATCCTTTGAAAATATGGGTATTAGAGGCTTATGGTCACTTTGAATTATGATCTTATAGCCATACACGAAATAATGAAATTTCTCAACTGCAAACACAATGGCTAATAACTCCTTCTCAATTTGAGCCCATTTTTTCTCGGAGTTGGATAGAGATCTAGATGTAAAACTGATGGGATGTCCACTTTGGATCAAACAAGCACCTAATCCCTGACTACTTGAATAACACTGAATTAGAATTGGTAGTTTTGGATTGAATATTTTAAGTAATGGGGGTTCTGAAATTATTGATTTGAGTAGATCTAATTCTTTTTGATGATCAGAAGTCCAAGAGAAGGCTTTATTTTTCTTAGTAAGTTCCCTCAGATATTTTGTTAAATCTGACAGGTTTGGGATAAATTTTGAGAAAAATTTCAATAAACCTAAAATCCTCAAAACTTCATGTCGATTTTTTGGCGGTTCAATAGCTATTAGAGCTTCAATATTTTTTTTATCAGGTTTAACACCCTCAGACGAAATGACCTGACCCATAAAAATTACTTCCTTCAGTTTGTACTGCAGTTTTTTAAAATTAAATTTCAAATTATTTTTTAAGGCACGGTTAACTACTTCAATTAGTGCTTTGTCATGTGATCCTTCATCTACACCGGAAATTATAAGGTCATCGAAATATAAATCTACACCAGGTATGTCTCCAAAAATTTCAAAGTTCTTCCGTTGAAAAATTTCGGGTGCACTAGATATTCCGAATGGAACTCTATTGAATCTATACCGTCCAAATGGGGTATTAAATGTGCAAAGATCAGCACTTTGACTATCTAGCTCAAGTTGCCAAAATCCATCTTTCATATCTATTACAGTAAAGATACACTTTCCTGATAATTTACTTATTATATCATTGCTAGTGGGGATCAAGAAATGTTCTCTACGGATATACTGATTCAAAGGCTTTGGATCTATACATATTCTTAAACTTTTATCAGGTTTCTCTACTAACAATAGGTTATGTACCCAACTTGTAGGATAATCAACTTTTTGAATTACATTTTTATATTCAAGGTCATCAAGGGTTTCTTTGAGCTTATTATGTAATGAAAATGGAACTCTTCTTTGGTATTGAATAACAGGTTTTGCATTTTTAGTTAACTGAATGGATCAAACTCCAGGAATTTTACCTAATCCTTCAAAAACATCAGTGTATTTCTCATAAAAGTCCTGCTTGGTCTTCAAGGGTGATACTAATGAATCAGTTCGATAAATCAAATTAAATTTCATACAATCTTGTAAACCAAACAGGGCCTCTGTTTGAAAGTCAACAACATGAAATTTCACATTATTTTCCACATCTTTAAATTTACACCATAAAACAACTTCTCCTATAGGTTTAAATCTAAAGTTGCCATAGGACACTAAAGTGACTGGACTACTTTTCATATTATACTTGATATTGAATTTTTTCAAAATATGATTTGGTAAAACGCTACAATCAGAACCTGAATCAAGTTTAAATTCAACTATATGACCTTCTACTAATATGTTGGCAAACCATGATTTATCTGTACCTTGATTGCATGTATTGATGTGCATCTGATTACGGGAACTCGGATCAGTCATAAGTACTTCTTCTAAACTTCTAACTTTCTTTTCTCTACTCTGATGTCGCGTCTCCTGTTGATCAGCTTCTTTTGCATCGTATATTTTTCTTTTCTCATCTTCTTGAAAAACGTTGTGTGGTTCAATATCTTCATCAGTTTTGTTCTTAATTTTCTTTCCAAAACATGCTTTGGCGAAATGTCCTATTCGTTGACAGGATGCACATGTCTTGCCGTATGCTGGACATCTCCTAGGAACATGTTCATATAAACATCTGGAACACAATTTCTTTTCTTGCTGGAAGGTTTTCACATCCTTTCGCAGGGCATGAACTTCTTCTTCTGGGTTGAGTGTTTTTAAATGTTGTTTGCTCAAGGCAGTTGACTTACAGTAGTCTACAATTTTCGAAGTGGTTAAATCTGGTTCTCTTATCAGTCTGGCTTGCATCTGTTTATCATTAATACCTAGGATTAATCTATCCCGTATCATACGCTCTTCATAGCTAGCATTGCAATCATCCTTTGTACATGTAAAACTGCATAGCTTGGCTTGAGTTTTTAGCTCTGTTAGATATTGTTCAATTGACTGTGCATCTGATTGGGTAAGGTTATTAAACTTGAATGTTTCCATCGGTATAACCTTTTTGGGAATAAAGTACTCATCAAATGCTTTTAAGACATCTGCCAAGGTTTTTGTTTGCTCAGGTGGTATCGTATTAAAAATATCAAGTTCTTCATCACCTAGAGAGTTCAATAAAATCGCTATTTTGGTATCTTCATCAACACTCTTTTTGTTTGCTGCCCGCAAATAAATATCAAATTTCTGTTTCCACAATGACCAATTCTTTTGATCATATTCTGTTAACGGGTTTGGTGGTCTGAATGCCTCCATGTTGTGCCGTTTGCTTCGGTTTTTCTGTTGAGTACAATATTTGCCTCTCCTTTTCTTTATTGTCACTGTGAGCTTAAACTAGCTGCTCTCATCTACACACTTGACACCATGTTATATTCTTGGGTTCTTATATCTAATAAAACACTTTTGCTATTCAAGATGTTTAATGATTTCTCATCGTACATTACATTTTCTATCAGGTTGTTGAGCGGTAATGACAAAAATACGTAATGTCCGTTTTTGGATGATGACAACGGAACACCGAATATACAAAGAATACAGAACAAGCAAATTAATACATCATAGAATTCAACAGTTGACTTTAACAAAGAACCTCTTTCTGTATTCACCACTGCAGCAATTGTACATATACTATTTCTGAATCTTCATTTTGACCATCCTCTACCGTTTCTACAGCATGCACCTTTTTTTAACTTCAAACACATTTTCCGTATGTGACCAACCTTGTGGCAATTATTGCATTTATGAATGAGCATTTATTTGCAAAATGATTTCCACCACATCGAAAACAGGTAAGTTGACTTGAATTTGTAGCTGAAAAAGAAGTTGATGGTGTTGTTGTCTTTTTCTTAACGGTAATCGCTTGAACTTCCTGTACACTAGTATGCAAGCTTTCCGTAGAGGCAGTTTATATTCCTGCCGCTATGTCAATAGCCTTTTCAAGTGTAAGGTCACGCATTTCCAGCAATCTGTCTTTAATTCTTTGCGACCCAATTCCACAAACTGATTTCTTAGAGCAGTAGGTAAAAATGTACCGAAATTGCAAGTAGTAGCCATTTTTCGGAGTGTTTTTTGGCTGTACAGCGGGTGGATTTCCACCGGTATCGGCACTGACTTCAGTAGACATTGTTACACAAATCCTCGTCGCCACTGTTCAGTATAACATTATTATAGGAACTCATTATATACAAAAGAACGTTTATTTCTCTATAACAAATAATATAACATAAAATACATTCATGTGAACTGTGAACTCGAAGATGAGAACGTCCTGGGCGTTCCCTTGGCTAACCTTAGAGTAAGAAGCTCTGTAGATAGGAGATTCAATTGTCTATACAAAACCATGTGACGTGCTGGTGGCAACTCTTACGGGCAAATTTTAACCGTAAGTTGCCAAAGTGTACCGATTGATCGCTAGTATCGCTTCCGACAATTAATGGCGGTAACATTTAAATACGTAAATGTTCTATCATAAATATGTTATCTGTCTAACACCTCTAACCTCATTTTTCTGAGGCGTTGTTTGTACTGGCTGTGTTCGGGGAGTTGCTATCTGCATTATCTCGCACTATCAGCTGTTCACGGAGCTCAATGATAGTACCACAAACGCTATCGTGACGTCATTAATTTTTGTGTGTCACGTCATAAATGAATGCTATCAACGCTATTTCTTCCGAAGTAGTGTATGGATAGTGTTTGCGTTTGCAAGCCACAATGACAGAAATACTGTACATCTGACATAGACGTCATAATGAAACTAACATAACAAACCGATAATCGTTTATGATTCGGACAGTTTTCTAAAGCGGAGAAGGATTAAATGTCTACTCAATGGGATAAGATAAATAAATAATTTAACTGAAATATTTTCTCGTGATGGGGAAACTCAGGTTCAATTGTTCAATTAATATGCAGCGGTCACCAAATTCTTCTGCAAGAGAATACTCGTATACCAGTATGTACCAAAAAATAATGAAATGAATGATAATACTATTTATTTAACCCAAAATTTATTAAACGTTTACATTCAAAGTGGTAATTTTTATTTATAACAATGATATTAGAGTGACTATTCTGTGCAAAAACTAACAAGATGCTCACCAATATTGAAAGCTGCTCAAACGTGCAGAAAATTATAAGGATAAACCAGATCTTCAGGCAGAGATCTTTGCGCAGGTTTGAAATTGAAAGTCATGGTATGGCAAATAGATATGCTAGTCAATTCTAAAGTTACTGCTAAGTAGTTTCAATTTGTACATATTCTCAGTCGAGTCTCTTCATTGACAAAAAATAAGTCAATTTTCTTATTCATATTTTTGTGCCTTAACTCCTTAACCTCAATGTGACAGCAAATGATAGAATGTGGACGCAAACGCAAAATAGTGTTCGAGCTTGCTATCACTAACACACAATAAGCTCCACGAACAGCATCGGTAGTGTTTGCATTGATAGTGCAGATAGCGACTCCCAGAACACAGCCTTTGTGATATGTTTTCTCTGGTTTTGTAGCTTTTTGATGTTTTGAAGGTAAGTATCTGAGAAATGAGAGAATATGCACGTTTTCTCTGCAATTCTCTGTTGTTGAATGTGAATTTTATTCTCTATTACTATTTTAGTATCTTATTCTTATCATTCGTATCTCATTTATTTCAGGGTTCGTAAGGCTCAGTGGCAAGAAAATGCCACTAAAGACATGCTGTAAGGCCGCCGAGAAAGCTGATAAAACCCAGGAAAACATTTGTAATTAGGTATGGCATGAAGAAAATACGAAGGAAAATGGAGAGCAACGCAATTTATATATACCAAGTATTCAAACAAGTTAGTCCTAAAACTGGAATATTAAGCAAAGGTGTGTGTAACATGAATAGCATTTTGATTGACATTTTCGAACGTATTGTTGCTTAAGCTTTCCGCCAAGCTCATTATATAGAGATCAGAGTAAACAAAAGAGATCGCAAATAACATGTAGGAAGTAACTGTTGTTGAATTATACCAATTTTAAACTCAGTTGGATGATTTGTGTTTTTGATATTTTGTGTTGGTAACACTTATGTTGGTGACATTTTGCATTGTCTTTCTTCTTAAAAAAAAAAAAAAAGAAAAACACACCTGGGAGAGAACAAAGAAACTGACGGCGTTGGTTCATTTATCCTTGTGTCAAATTGAAAAATATCAAGTGAAATATTAAGAAAATATCAGAAAAATCAGTAAATACGAACAGGTTATGGGCCCAGTGAGGCTAACAAAGAAAAAGACAGTGTAAAGACAGTGAAAGTGATTGAAAGACAGTGAAAAGAGTGCGGCTCAAGATTCCATCATGTCGCACAAAGAAGAGATTGACTCCGTGACCAAACTCACCGACGCCCAGACATTTGCCTTGTGGGAATTCTAAATTGGAATTCTATTTGAAGCAAAAAACCTTAAAGGAATTGTGAGTGGTGAAATCAAAATGCCTGGAGAAGAAAAAGCAATAGCACAGTGGAAAACTCAAGATGCACTAGCAAAACATATCATGTTAAGAACCATCGACTCAAGTGTAAAAGCCCATGTTTTGACTTCAAAGACAGCTTGTGAGATGTTTGCATCAATCACAAAGGTGTATAAAAGGGATACTGAACAAGCAAGGAACCAACTGTTGGCTGAATTTTTGGGTTTGCATTATGACAAGACTAAAGATGTGCTTGGAAATATTGCTCGACTAGAAACACTTAGTTTCAAACTTACTCAGGCAGGACATGCCATAGAAGAAGAAATGCTGATGACAAAAATTTTAGTGACCCTGCCAGAACAATATAAACATTTTGGTGTAGCATGGGATTCGACACCAAAAGAAGAGAGAACAATAGACAATCTTCGGTCAAGACTCCTTAAAGAAGAGGAGAAAATGAAAAGAAATAATAATGAAGCAAAGGTTGCCTTCAAAGCATATAAATTCAGAGGTACATGCAACCACTGTGGAAAAATGGGCCATAAAATGTATGAATGCAGATCAAACCCAAACAATCACAACAAGCAAGGTGAGCAGAAACCAAAGACACAACAAGAGCAGAAGAATCAATCAACAGGTGGCCAGTTCAGGCATTGCAACAAATGTAACAAAAGTGGACATACTGAAGATTTTTGTTGGAATGGCAAGATTTTTTCAACGTGCAAATACTGCAAAAAAAACAACCACCCCGAAGAGAAGTGCAAATACAGGAGGGAACATGAAAATAACAGAAGACAAAATAACAATGTCAGTTATCTCGTAGAAACATACAAGACTGAAAGAGAAGATGAGATGGATACTACGTTTGTTGTTGACAGCGGCTCAACAAGCCATCTCACACATGTTGAAGATTTGTTGTCTAACCTGAAGAAAGAAGAAGTGAACGTGAGATGTGCAAAGAAAGGATCAAGTTTTGTGACCAAATCTGTTGGAAATATTCAAAGTGACACGGTTACTTTAACAAATGTGTCATATGCTCCAGATTTGTCAAGAAATCTTCTGTCTGTGAATGTGGTTACAGAAAAAGGTGGCATAGCAATATTTGATGACAAAAGTGTGAAATTTGTTCATGGAAAAGTAATGTATAATGAAGACGATGTTGTGCTAGTTGGTGAAAAGCAAAGAAATGGTTTGTACACTGTTGATCTTGGTACTGATGAAGAGGCCATGATAACTCGAAAACAAAAAGCAATTGAATGGCACAATAAACTTGGACATCTAAATTTCCAAGACTTGAAGAAAATTCCAAAACTGTGTGATGGAGTGGGTGATGAAATTGAAAAATGTAATGAAGAAATGTGTGAACCTTGTATCAGAGGAAAATTGATAAGAAAGCCATTCAACACTGAAAGAGCAAGAGCAACAAGACCTCTGGAGATAGTACACACAGACATTTGTGGAAAAATATCTCCTGCAACACCAGATGGTGAAGAATATGTTATGACATGTCTTGATGACTATACACATTTTCTGAAGGTGTATTTACTGCGTACAAAGAATGAAGCTGAAGAATACATCAAAGACTATGTTAATGAAGCTGAGGCATATTTCAATCTGAAAACTTCAAAACTGGGACTGGACAACGGAGGAGAGTACTCAAGCAATGATTTCAAATTATGGTGCAGATCAAGAGGAATACAACTGGATTATACAATACCACACTCACCAGAGCTGAATGGAAAAGCAGAAAGAGTAAACTTAACTCTCTTCAACAGAGTACGTGCAATGTTGTTGCATGCCAAGTTGGAAAGCAAAATGTGGGGATTTGCTGTGTTAACTGCAACTTACCTTTTTAATAGGAGCCCAACCACTACAGTGGATACTACACCAGCTGAAAAATGGTATGGAAAGAAACCAAACCTGTCCAACCTGAGAGAATTTGGTCAAGTGGTTTACACAAAGAATTTGGGATACCTGAAGAAACTTGAAGACAGGAGTGCAAAAGGAATATTTGTTGGATATGCCCCAAATGGATATAGGGTTTGGAACCCTGAGACAAGGAAAGTGTATGTATCAAGAGACATAAAATTTACAAACAAATCTGAAGAAAATGATGATTATCAAGGAGTGTCGATTGAAATTGAAAGTCTGCAACAATTTGAAGAAGAATATCAAGATGACAACAGAAATGAAGACAACAATGAAGAAAACAACCAAGAAAATCATGAAGATGAACGTGAAAAACCAATACTCAATGAAGAAAATAATGAAAGAGAAGACAATGAAGAAAATAACGAAAGAGAAGAAATACCAAACCAAAGACCAAGAAGACAAAGACAAATGCCAAAGAAGTATGAAGATTATGTACTGGAAGATGAGTTTGAAGATCATGCATTACTCACTGAAAATCCTATTTTGACTTATGAAGAGTGTATGGAAAGTCCAAATAAACAACAATGGAATAAAGCAATTCAAGAAGAGAAAGACAGCCTGGCTAAAAATGGAGCATGGGATCTAGTTGATGTGAGTGAAAGCTCAAACAAAGAAATTATCACTAGTCGCTGGATTTTTCGAGTGAAGGATGATGGCAGGTACAGAGCCAGATTAGTTGCCCGAGGTTGTCAACAGAAAGAAGGAACGCTAGATTTTGGAGACATTTTCAGTTCTGTTGTACAGTCAACTTCACTGAGAATATTGCTTGCTATAGCTGCCAGTGAAAGCTTGGAAATCATGACTTTTGATGTTAAGTCTGCATTTCTCTATGGACACCTGAATGAAGAAATTTATGTGCGCTTGCCTCAAGGATATAATCATCCTGGAAAAATATGTAAACTGAAGAAAGCCTTGTATGGTCTTAAACAGGCTCCACAGCAGTGGAATAAGAAGTTAACTGATTTTCTAAACAGATGTGGTTTGAAACAACTGAAGACTGATCAGTGTGTGTTCATGGATCCAAAGAAGAAACTTTATGTTGCTATTCATGTGGACGACGGAATAATTGTTGCCAAAGACAAGAAACAAATGATCAAGATTATTGAAGAACTGAAGAAGGAATTTGAGATTACTGTTGATGAAACACCAAGGACATATTTAGGAATGGAGATCAAGAAAATTGAGGAAGGCATACTAATAAGTCAGTCAAGTTATGTCAAGAAAATAATCAGCATGTATGAAATGGAAGGTTGTCAACCAAAGTGTACTCCCATTTCACATCAAGAAAATCCTGACAAGATCAAGAAAATACAGCAGGAAGATTTTCCTTATCAGAATGCAGTGGGAAGTTTGCTATATTTATCATGCAAAACTAGACCAGATATAAGCTATGCTGTGAATTATGAAAGTCGTTTTGTGAAGCAACATACTCAGCAAGACATGGTCAACATCAAGAGAACTTTCCGTTACCTGAAAGGATCATAAGAAACTGAGATACTGTTCTCCAATAGTCCAAATTCTCCTGATACACTGGAAGTATTTTGCGACTCTGACTATGCTGGAGACAGAATTGATAGGAAAAGCACAACTGGCTACGTCATTAAGTTTGCAAATGGGCCAGTGGCATGGTGCTCTAGAAAGCAGAAGATGGTAGCTCAATCAGTAACAGAAGCCGAGTACATAGCAGCAGCTCAATGTTGCCGAGAAATGAAACATGTCAAAAATGTCATAGAAGAGCTACTGGAAAGAAAAATAAATGTCAAGCTTAACATTGACAATCAGAGCTGCATCAAGATGATAAAATCCGGACAGCTGACGCGCAAGAGCATCTACATCGATGTCAAATATCACTTTATCCGAGATGAAATGAAGAATGGATAGTTCATTGCCCAGTATTGTCCGACTCAAGAAAATCAAGCTGATATTCTGACAAAACCAATGCAACCTCAACAATTTGAAAAGTTGAAACTAAAGCTGATGTTTGATTTAAAATAATGTGCCATCTGTAAACAATCTCAGTGATATCATGACCAAGAGATATTGTATTAAGTACTTTTGAGATCATACCTGATTTGCCTATTGTAAGGTAATTTTGTATTGTGCTATTATTGTTCCTATTTCCTTAATTGTAGGATAAAATAATCTTCTATGTGTTCTAACAATTGTTTTTACTTTTCTACTTTTATATGTCATTGTATTAATATGTTTGTTTTTCTAATAATAATTAAAATCATCCGTCCTTCGTTTAGGGGGGAGTGTTGAATTATACCAATTTTAAACTCAGTTGGATGATTTGTGTTTTTGATATTTTCTGTTGGTAACACTTATGTTGGTGACATTTTGTATTGTCTTTCTTCTTTAATAAAAAAAAAAAAAAGAAAAACACACCTGGGAGAGAACAAAGAAACTGACGGCGTTGGTTCATTTATCCTTGTGTCAAATTGAAAAATATCAAGTGAAATATTATGAAAATATCAGAAAAATCAGTAAATACGAACAACTGTTAACCTACATCTACCAAGTAAATTAGCGTACCATGTTGTAGGTGAAAGACCCAACTAGTACTCCGGTGAAGCTAAAAATATAGAAAAGTTGTTGAATGTGAATTTTATTCTCTATTTCTATTTTAGTATTTTATTCTTATCATTTGTATCTCATTTATTTCAGTGTTGGTATGGCTCAGTGGCAAGAAAATGCCACTAAAGACATACTGTAAGGCTGTCGAGAAAGCTGATAAAACCCAGGAACACATTTGTAATTAGGTATGGCATAAAGAAAATACGAAGGAAAACGGAGAGCAACCCAATTTATACAGGGTGTAACTGAATAAGTGTAAAACATTTAAGGAGGTGATTCCTCATCGAAAAAAAGATAGGATCTTTCATATAAAGAAACTTCATTGCAGCATCCCTTGTTAAGATACAGCCCCTTAAAGGGGGTACATAAAATTTGTATAACAATTTTTTTCACAAGCACTGAAAAAGTTACAATATTGAAATTAACCTGACGTTTTGTACTACCAAAAAGACACTTAGCCAGTAATTTATTTGGTTTACCCCATGGTTGTAAGGGGTGAAAAACGCAACCCCTAAAATTTATTTCCAATGTAACTTTTTGTCTTATTATTTGTTTACCATTTAAAAATTTATTTCCGATAGCCTGTTTCATTCTAAACAAAAAATGTCTCTTGGGTTTTTTGCCCAAAATAAACCAGTAAGCAGCAAAACATTTATTTTACGAACAACTACAGAGATACATCGTCATAAATGCGAACTGGATTTATTGTTATTTTGTAGTTAGTACCTGCATTAAACGATTAAAGGGTAATAAACAAAACTAAGTTATTAATAACAACACACAACATGTAGAAATCATAGTGAATGTTCAATATGTCTACCTTCAAACATTACGCATGCGTCTAGACGTCGGCGCATTGAGCCACGTATTCGCTCAAATATTCCTGGAGTCTCTCTGATTACCCTGCACGCATCGATGATGCGGTTTCTTAAGTCCTCTACATCGCGAACAGGAGTACGATATACCAAATGCTGTGAATGGCCCCAAATAGAGAAATCGAGAGGATTGAGATCCGGGGATCGAGCGGGCCATTTATGTGGTCCTCCTCGACCTATCCACTGATTTGCATATGTTTCAGTTAAATGCTGACGTGCTACTTGACTAAAATGGGCGGGAGCCCCATCATGCATAAAAAACATATCCCTTCTGACGCCCAAAGGAACTTCCTCCAGCAGTACTGGATGCACTTCTCTTAAAAATTGAACGTATGCCTCACCATTTAATCGAGGAGGTAGAAAATGAGGCCCAATTAAATCATCCCCAATAACTCCGAGCCACACGTTAAGAGAAAACTGTTCTTGATGGCTAGTTTCGACAATAGCGTGAGGGTTTTCATCAGCCCATATGTGGTAATTATGAAAATTAATAATCTTGTCCCGAGAAAAACTACATTCGTCTGTGAATTCTATCGTCTTCAGAAAGTCACAATTTCTTCTAATCATTTCCAGCATCCAATTGCAAAATTCAAGACGGTTCGGAAAGTCTCGCGGTAACAGTGCCTGTACTCGTTGCAGATGGTAAGGGTATAAGAGTTGTTCCTTTAAAATTCGAAATACCGTCATATGATCAACATTTAGCTGGAAAGCAATCTTTCTAGTACTGGTAGTAGGTTGTTCTTCAATCAAATTAAGTACTGCTTCCTCAAGCTGTGGTGTTCGTATTTCTCGATGGCGACCACAATCCTGCGTTCTTTTGTCGAATGAACCATATTCTCGTAATCGTTGATGAAGTCGAGCAAATATTCTATGTGAAGGATGCTGCCGTTGAGGATACATTTCAGCATATCTTCTAGAAGCTTCTAACCCATTCCCCTGCGACAGACCGTAAACGTAATGCATATCAGCCATTTCCTCATTTGTGTATGCCATTTTATTAACAAGTGAATTATTAAAGTAACAAAGTAAGAACAGAACAACAACACACAATTAGTATTAATTCAATTTCGAAAATTCCCAAACTGACAGCATCATACCAATTTAATTGTCACTATCGCTAATAGCGACCTACTAGATAGATTAGTTTCGTATTTTCGCATTTATGACGATGTATCTCTGTAGTTGTTCGTAAAATAAATGTTTTGCTGCTTACTGGTTTATTTTGGGCAAAAAACCCAAGAGACATTTTTTGTTTAGAATGAAACAGGCTATCGGAAATAAATTTTTAAATGGTAAACAAATAATAAGACAAAAAGTCACATTGGAAATAAATTTTAGGGGTTGCGTTTTTCACCCCTTACAACCATGGGGTAAACCAAATAAATTACTGGCTAAGTGTCTTTTTGGTAGTACAAAACGTCAGGTTAATTTCAATATTGTAACTTTTTCAGTGCTTGTGAAAAAAATTGTTATACAAATTTTATGTACCCCCTTTAAGGGGCTGTATCTTAACAAGGGATGCTCCAATGAAGTTTCTTTATATGAAAGATCCTATCTTTTTTTCGATGAGGAATCACCTCCTTAAATGTTTTACACTTATTCAGTTACACCCTGTATATAGCAAGTATTCAAACAAGTTCATCCTATAATTGGAATATTAAGTAAAGGTATGTGTATCATGAATAGCATTTTGCTTGACATTTTCGAACTTATTGTTGCTTAAGCTTTCCGTCAAGCTCATTACATAGAGATCAGAGTAAACAAAAGAGATCGCAAATAACATATAAGAAACAACTGTTAATTTACTTCTACCAGGTAAATTAGGGTACCATGTTGTAGGTGAAAGAACCAACTAGTACTCCGGTCAAGATAAAAATATAGGGTAATAGTCTAGTTTAGGGGCTTTTGCTATAAAAGCCCTAAAAAATCAAATGTTAGTAAAAATACATATATGGTAACATAACTTTTAATAAAATTGAGGCGGAAGACGCTATTTTTAATGATTTATTACAAAAAATAGCAAAATATGGTGGTTTTGGTACTTATGACTTTTAGCAGAAATTTTCGATTTGGAATTTTCTTTTCAATCCCAAATAGTATATAACCATCCTTGTATTCTATTTAATACTAAAATTGTTTAAAATAAGCAAAAATATGCGTGAAAATAGTAAATATAAGTTCACATAAAAAGGATTGACGGTTGATTTATGTAGTATGTTTGACGACACGACTTGACGTTGAAAGCATTGATAAACGACAATTCCAACGTTGCCAAAACTAATGTTTATGATATTGAACTATTGAACATCTTTAAAAATATTCGATAACGAAAGCATAAACTAAGTAGTAAGATTTTGAATGTCTGAAGGTTTAGTTCTATGTTTAAAATTTACTAAAAATGAATTTTTCATAAATACTTGCTTTAGGGCAAAAATGCGATACATATCATGGCAACTTTTGATGCTGAAGGTGACGAGTTTTGTCTTCAGGCTTTTGAAAATATGAATTCATTGATTGCTTTACGACAAGATATTGAGAAAGAAAGAAGAGCTCAGTACTTGTCATTTTAGAAAACGTTAAACTATACAAGACAAATTCGTATAATATACTAAATTCTGTTGTTATTGTTGCTAACTTTTCTAAAGCAAGTATTATTGGAAATGAAATTCAAATCATAGAATACATATTTATAAAATAATTTCATAGTACAAAAGTTATACTGACAGAGTATTTCATAGTACAAAAGTTATACTGACATAGTTGGCAACATTGATATTAATAGAACTTGGTGGTAGTTCAGGATGTACTACATAAGACAACCGTCAATTCGTTTTTCTTCACTTTTTTGTGAACTTATATTTTATATTTTCACGCATATTCTTGCTTATTTTGAACTATTTTAGTATTGAATAGAATACAAGGATGGTTATACACTATTTGGGATTGAAAAGAAAATTCCAAATCGAAAATTTCTGCTAAAAGTCGTAAGTACCAAAACCACCATATTTTGCTATTTTTTGTAATAAATCATTAAAAATGGCGTCTTCCGCCTCAATTTTATTAAAAGTTATGTTACCATATATGTATTTTTACTAACATTTGATTTTTTAGGGCTTTTATAGCAAAAGCCCCTAAACTAGACTATTACCAAATATAGAAAAATTGTTGAATGTGAATTTTATTCTCTATTACTATTTTGTATCTTATTCTTATCATTCGTATCTCATTTATTTCGGTGTTGGTATGGCTCAGTGGCAAGAAAATGCCACTAAATACATGCTGTAAGGCATGATTGATAGTTTATAATGTATTGCTGTTTAAGATTGTCGTCTAGCTCATTATACAAAGAGATCAGAGAATAGTCAATAGATCCCTAATAAAATAGACGGCTGTTACAGTTACACTTCAGAGAACGTTTAAATTTGATTGTTTGTCTTGTGAACTCTTTACCGAGCATGCTTCTCTCATATCAGCCCAGATTTGTAATGATGTATTTTTTATTGCAGTGAAATGGTGGTGCACAAGGGAAAATCGAATATTTGCAGATGAACAACGGAAGAAGAAGGATATGGCAAAAGTAAAACACCTCAAAGGCATTTAAAGAATCTAGTTTCCGAGCCTGGTAGTAGAGAGAGTATAATGAGTGCATAAATGTGAGTATAGCTGAATTTTGCTTGTAATTACTTCAGGTTACTTGTAATATACGGTGCAGATGTTTAAAATTTGTTTTTTCTATTTACATGTCTAATTGAGAAGCAACAGAAGAAGGCTGAAGGAGAAATGGAGCAATGCAAGGGCAGATGAAGTATTCCAGCGTCCGAGTCATGTTGGTGTAGAGAGCATAATCAGTGCGTAAATGTGAGTATGGCTGAATTTTGCTTATAATTATTTCAGTTTACTTGTAATATACGGCGCTGATGTTTATTTTATTATTTATATGTCTAATTGAGGAGCAGCGGAAGAGGACTGAAAAAGAAGTGGAGCAATGCAAGGGCATATGAAGTATCCAGCGTCCGGGTCCTGGTAGTGCAATAAGTGTTTTACAAAAGCAGTTATTTAGACAGTGCTCTGGGTAATAATTTATTATAATAATAAGTATATTATATAAGTATATTGTTATTGTAATGTATGTTGATGTTCACATTGGCGACATTCAAGTTATTAAAAAAATTACTTCTAACTTTTCTTGTATTTATTAAGACTTTATTCATTCCCCTTAGACATAGGGAAAGGAGTGAAACTTTCAGAAATTGTTGGAGAACACTTAATAAAAATTCTATGCTGCATTCATATAATGTTTTTTTTAACTTTCTTCAACAATTTCTGAATGTTTTATTCCTTTCTCTACTCTCCGCTACTTTTATATTCCACCGTTAATTTGAATGTCCGATTTAAATTTGCCGCCACACGTAACTTCGTGGGTGTACCGATTGAGCGCTAGTGTACTCAAGGTCAAATAGATTAACATGGGAGTTACCATGGAGGTATGTTTTCTCTGGTTACCATTCTCTTGGAGGTATGTTTTCTCTGAACTGCACCCACTGCTCGAAGATGGAAGAGAAGCTGTGCCCTATACGACGAGTAAAATCGGGTCTGCGCGCTACGTTAGTGCGCACGTGTCATTTGCCTTTGATGTATTTTTAAATTCAAATTCATGTCAAGGCAAATCTTATTGTTTGACGTTTCGGTGTTTATTAGTTTTCAACTTTATATCAGTATTTTTGTTTATTGTAATGAATAGTTAATAGTTACCTGCAGAATTCTCAAAAATATCTTACGTGGTTTGATGCTGTCGGTCATCATTTCAAACATGTCAAAAAAGGTAGAGCGGCTATGAAAAAAATATTTATTTGAGATCTGCATATCGAGGACAGATGCTTTGATCCAAATAGTTCTATAACAATATTGAGAGACGGTGTTGAAGAGAAAGAGATTAAGGGCAAATTGAGCGAGAACTACAATACTAGTTTATAGAACCTGTTATGAAATGCGCAATAAATATATTTGGATCGTTTTTTAAATTCGGAATCCCATAAAGACAAGAAAAACTACTTAAATATACCTACTTATTCAATATCCTATCCAACGAAACTACTTTTATGAGAATAGAGAATAGATAATTAAAGTAGATCTTATTTCTATAACAATTTGCGTTATGCTATCCAAACGATTTTCACATATTATAATACATGAAGGTCATTTGCAATCTGTTCATATTCCGCCCTAACCTAACCTAACCTATTTACTCTATGTATTCCGCATAATCACCGCTGTACCACATTTCAAGTCACTCCATAAACAAAAAAGTCGCCCACTTTTCAATGATACTTTTAAAAGTTTTCTGGAGCCTGTTTTATATTGCAGATCAGCGCGCCTTGTTTCATGTACACTCAAACGTCTAGTTTCAAATATAGCATGCTTTACAAGCAATCATCAATAGACAATGAGGAATGTAATTTTCTAAAAATTGATCTTCACGCATTCTAATATCTCAATTCTCTAACCTTATTTGAATTTCACTATTTCACTTCACAGAGAGAGGAGACAGAGAACATAGATAAAATATATAGATACGGAGACAGAGAAGACACATGTTGGTGCGCACTTTCATTATGCGCAGACCCGATCTTAGGCCACAACCCTGCCGTCGTTCATAGCGTCACCCCCTCCTCAAGTGTTATATCTCCTCTCTATAGAGCTTCTTACCTCAGAGAGAACTCTAACCTGCTGTCGTCATGACATCTGACATATGTCAATATCACAGAACACAACCCAGGACGTTCCGAACTCCGTTCAAGGATTATAACCAATGACCTATTAACAGAGATAGACGGAACTGTAAACAAAATATTGTATTGACATTATCCCTTGTTAGGCCACGCCTCATCGCATATCAACTTCTCTCCCCCATTATTTAAATACTTGATGTTTTGGTTGTTTTTGAATATTCTATTATATTCTTTGGTTTCAAAACTTGAAAAAATGAGTAGACGTTGCAAAGTGTGCAGTAAAATGGAATACACGAACCCAGAAGTACCTTTTCATCGGTAAGTAGCCCGTCTAAATTAAAATTTGGTAACATATATTTGAATTTTGAAAGAGAATTATTGACATATAAACGTCGGTCATGGGCGTAGTAAAGAAATTATTACGTAATCATTGTTATTTCATTACAGATTTTTATATTGTTTTCAAATTCTACAATTTAAAACAGAATTATACACACCTATTTAATAATATTGCTGAAACATGCAACTTTCGGACATTGAGCTTTTTTCACCAAGCTCCAGATTTATTTTATGGTATTAATTATTTCGACGTATAGCAAATGAAACTTAAAAGATCGAGATAAAATACGATGAAATAATTTATTCCCAACTACTAGTAAGATGTTCGAGCAGTAGTTTGACGATTTCCAAACTCAGTTTAAGACTGGCGCAGTTGAAGCGTCTTCTTCTTCTTAGAGTATAGTGTTCTCTGTTGTTGGAGAAATCCCTTTCAGAGTACACCACCACAGTCCTAAACTGAACCCTGGTTTTGTGTTTTGTCCATCAGTCTTTCATTTATGTTCTCTCCTATCTTTGGTGATAAAACATATCTATTGGCATAGTCATTTGTTCTATGACGACGAAATTGTAAGAAAGTGGAAGGGGTAGTTTGCAAACTGCAGTTTGGTGTTCGTGCAACAAAATCCCAAACCACTTGGAAACTGTTTCAAACCGCACATGCGCATTTTAAACAGTTATCAAACCGTCCCAAACTACTGCTCGAACAGCCTTTATGTGAAAGTGCAGTGAGGCGGGGTTCAGTTAAAACTGTTGTAGCCCCCAGCCCCCCTTCTGACCGCTTCCACAGCTCAACCCCCCTGGCCAGAAGATGTTGTCAACAAATAAAACGTATTTTATCAATGAAGTGTTCTATCTCTGTTAATAGGTCATTGATTATAACATTGCCTTACCTCGTTTTTACTGAAAACATTGGAGAGTCTTTGCGACGGCTGGATCAGGGGTAACGTCTTAACCCAAAGACCATTACACCCCAACCAATTCGCCTATACACCAGGGCAATCTACGGAATCCGCTCTCCAGGTTCTGGTGAGCAGGATAGAGAGAGCCCTGGACAATGGCGAACACTCCCTAGGAGTCTTCATAGACATCGAAGGTGCGTTCGATCGAACTACCTTCGAAGAAGTCAACAAAGCTCTTCGAGACAGAACTGTACCGCCAGGTTTGCGCAGGTGGATAGGAAAAGTTGAAATTAGTGTCGCAGGCGCAACTGTCTCAGAGAGTGTTACGAAGGGCTGTCCCCTGCTATGGAACATAGTATTAGACGACCTCCTAACGACCCTGAGCGACGAGGGTACGGAGGGTATAGGAGGAGTGCAATCTTAGTGTTGATAAAATGGGACCAATTTTGCTGTACCTTTAGGCGCTGCAGTATAGAATGTACTCAGTTAGGAAGGGGGTAGCGGGAAAATTTAAAATATTGATGTTCAAAGTAATATCCATTGTATGTTCTTTTTATTTACGCTCAAAAATGCCATGCAAAAAGTGTAGAAGTTTTTTCCAAAACTTTTTTGCTAGAAATAAATTTGATTACGATTCCAGTATACTTTTTACTTTCAGGATTATTTCCAAGTCGGAATACTCTGAAATATTTGTGTAATCTCGATAAATATATTTCTTACCATAGGATCAATAGTTTTGGATCTAGAATCTTATGATATAAAAAATAAAAGAGGAAAAATTATCCTTTACACAATTTCGACTTTTAATAAACATTTTCTCTTTTGTGCTATATACTATGTATCCTTCCCAAAAAATAATAAAAGAATTATACTTTTTGTGTAGTTTAAACCGGCTTCGAAATACTTTTTTCATTCGATAGTGGAGTGCTAAGTATGGCACCGTAACAAATTAATAATCACTCCTCTCTCAAGCATAGAAACATAAAACATACGTAAAACCCAGAGAAAACTATAAAATCTATTATAAATACCATAGACATGTATCCAGTTTGCTGATCTGTACCATTTCTTCCTTTTGTTGTTCTAGTACACTATCAACAATCAGCGCTATGCGGATCTTTTCACAATTTTGGTACCCTCTTTTCAGCACATTTGCCCATTCAAGATTGCAGTCCTCTTCTACAGTCCATAGACGAGGGCCTGTACACCATAGGATATGCGAATGATTCATACTACTGACAGGGCAGCACATTGGAGTGCTATGCGAACTGATGCAAAGGGCACTACGCATCCTAGAAAAGTGGTGCAGGGTAACGTCTCTTTCTGTGAATCCCGTTTTCCAGAAAACGAAAGTTGGGCGACATAATAATGCCTACACTAAATGAAATCCGGCTCAAGCTATCCAACGTGGTGAAATAACCTAGGGTTGGTTATCGACAGAAAACTGACCTAGGGAAAAGATCTGGACAGCCAGCTGAATAAAGCCAGTGCAGCTATATGGCAATGTCGAAGAGTTGTAGGTAAAAGCTGGGACCTATCGCCAAAGGTCACCCTATGGCTGTAAACAGCAGTGATAAGGCCCATGATATGCTACAGTTCAATAGTTTGGTCGCGACGCACCAAATTAAAAACTGAGAAGGACAGACTTGCGAGACCACAAAGATCTGTCTGCATCGCAGTCACTGGTGCCGTAAGGACCACACCATCCGCTGCACTAGAGGCGTTGTTGTGCATGCCACCCCTAGAACTATATCTGGAAGGGGCAGTACTACTGACCGCCCTTTGTTTGAAAGATAGAGGGTGCACAAGAGCGCGAAGAGTCTTACAGCCATCTTGGAGGAGGGCCTCGCCAGAATACCACACCTCGAGGCCAGCTCGGACCGCTTTACACCCCTATTCAGCAAATGCAAATACCACGTTTGTTGGGAAGAAACAGACCCACGCACACAACAATGTGTGGGCCTGAACCGGCAGCACCCATCACACCCCATATCATGGCCAACCTCATTAAAGAGGACACACACCTCAGACACTGTCAGAGGTGGAACTCACAGTGGGTGTCATCGACAACCCGACATGTCGGGCATGCATGGAGGAGGAAGAAACAGTGGAGCATCTCTTCACAGAATGCTTCGCTCTATCCGACGTTCGTAAGGCCATCCTAGGACTGAAGTGGTCGGATCTGACCAACATCAGACGCACCTCGCCTGTGGCAATCCTGAGATATCTGGACCAGGTTGTCGGGCTACTCGGGGAACCGTATGTTTGAGGAGCAAGGGGAGAGGCACAATGGGCCGAATTGGCCTAAGTACCCGCTTTGGCACCCCTGCATCAAATAATAATAATACCGAACGGTATATACCTGAGAATCCCCATGCTGATTAATAATCAGACACTGCTGTGGACACGACCACCACTCAATCGAAAAACATAGAACTATTCATATATTCTGATTGAACAATTATTGCTGAGCAATTTTTTGATGCAACTCAATCCCGAAAATTCAAATAATACATGTTCTTGAAATTACTAACAAAAATTTAATTTGAGAATAACTTATTAATTATTAACTTTCCATCTTGAGCAATTTCAGTTTCAGAATGATCATTTAGTGAGCAATTTATGTATATTAGTAATATAGAGAAAAATAAAACATCCGCGTCATCTTCTTTCTTCTTTCCGGTTGCCAAAGTTTTGTAAACCGTAGAATGATAAGTGTCTACTCCTACTCTACGGGATAAGTTAAATAATAGTAGTTTACGCTACAAGTGCGTAAAGGGGCGAATCAACGAGTAAGCTAGATTTGTTTGAAATGTTTTTTTCCAAAAAACTGGACCTACTGTATTTGCTAGTAGCTACACTGAAAATACAAAATAATATTAATTCTATTGGTAGGTACTGGTAATTTTAAAGTTGTGCAATTGTAGTTAAATAGAAGAGTCTTGGCACCAACTTCACACCTACCAGCACCAATAGAAATAATATCGAGCGATCAAAAAAAACTCATCCCCATTAGGCCTTTAAAAATGAGAACATGCCTTTCTAAACACAGATAGATAGCTAAAAGTGACAAGTGATATTTCGAAAAATATAAATGCAACTGCCGATGACTCAAGTAGACATTGTCTCATTTTCAAAGGCCTACTGGGATGAGTTTTTTTGGATCGTTCGATATTATTTTGTATTTTTCAGACCACCAATAAAAAAAGTCGATACAATTTTTTGTAAAAAAATATTTCACAATTTTGAGTGTAACATTAATCATGAAAATCGTTGACCGTTCCCTAATACCAAAGAAGATAGTACTTATTACTTGTTATTATTCAGAGATCTCAAAACAACGCGGCGGAAATACGCATAATTCAGATTTTACCACTGGTCTAACTCGAAAACCGCAACTCTATGGAAAAACTGTTCAATTTAAATGTTACTACAAAAAATCTGGTCTTTAAGTTGGCTATCTCAGATTCTCCATTTTCGAAAGAAATCTCCCCCTCCGTTTGGTTTCGTCAGTCAAAATATTTTCAACTACGTCAAGTTTGCTAAAATCCGTCCAGCCGCTCTAAAGTTACATCTGTTTATTTCCAAAAACATTTGAACTCCCCCACCGTTTAATTTTCAAAGATAAGGAAAAAGTTTTAAAAAAAATTAGTCTAATTTATCTTTAAAAAGAACACTTTTGTATATCTTAATTGGTAAAATTTCGGGAAAAATTACTTTTTCAATTCATTCATCTTAGAAGTCTGAAAATAATTTCTAACCTTTTCTTAAGGCTACTTTAGTCATTAATTAATTTACAGTGGGTGGTTTCTGACATACAGCATCTTCCACGCTTATTTGGACAGCCGGTACATAACAGAGGTAATTTTCAATTATTCTGTGAGCGAAATTTATTCGAGACAAAATTTCAGTATTTTTGCTAACTAGCATCAGCTAAACATCCACATTGTTTGATTTTCTAATTTGCTGTTGTCAAATTTGGGGTACATTGGCGAAACCATGGTTTCTTTTCTAACATCTAGAACGGAACCCTAAATATATGGCGCCAAAACTACTGAGCACTGAAAAACTCTAATTCTGCATTTACTATGAATATCCACATGTCACTAATAAATGCAGGAGGGAGTCCCTATGTTACCTATTAGGAGTTTTGTCTAGGATTGAAAAACAAAGAAGTGTCATTAAAATCTTTATTTTATAAGATTCATGGAGTGACAATAGAACAAATATTCAAAGTAGTAATCCCCATCGGTATTCTAAAAAAAACAAATATATAAAAATTCTATGGAAGTCACCAAGTCAAAAACTCAAGTTTTTGAATGTGGAATTCAAAATTATTCGTTCTTTGTGTTGCTATTTTAAATTACAAATTACAATTCCCATTTTTAGAAACTCAACAGAAATAGTCTTTTAAAAATCACTGGCATAGTATACAACTGCCTAGAATTACTTAAGGTACACTAGAACTACTATAAGCGCTACTGCTATCATCGTGATCAGCATTCAGGTTTAATTCTTTCACCGGCATATCATTCATTTCGTCTTCGGAATCATAATTATCTGACTGCGGTTCTCTGGGTGATAATTTACAGCCCCTTGCGAAATATGACTTAAGCCTATCTTTCGCTGCTAAAATAAGACCCATGAATGGTGGCGATGGGTTCATTGGTCGTGACAAATATTCCGGATGATATTGGACAGCAACATAGTAAGGATGATTCTCCAATTCCATGATCTCCATTCTCTCTTGATCAATATCCACACCTATACCATAAATTTAGAATATCCACATTAGTAAAATTTGTTATCGAAATGAAAATCACATTCGAAATATTTAATTTTATTTATTCTGCTTCAAAAATGTCGTTTTTTCAATATTGTCAAAAATCAAATAAAGCTAAATGATACACTGTTATATCAAACCAACTATTAATTATACCAGGTGAAACAGTTTGATATTCACACTCTTCTGGTTTTTTTATTTTAACAAAAGAGATAGTACCGTACTCGTATTGGCGAATATAGGCGACTTCTCCGCCTTAAAAGTGTTCAAAGAAAATGTGGATTCCCAAACACCGATGTGGTGCAGTATTCTAGATCAATTATATTCTATTAATACATAGCTCAATACGTTGAAAAGAGAAGCTAAAAATCTAAAACAAAATAGGTACATGTGCATCATGGTGTAAGACCATGTACGTGCATGTCATCGTAGAGATACTTTAATGGGAAGTCTGAGCATTTAAAAATGTATAAGGTATATTACAGTATTTTTTATTGTGGATAAAATGAATTTTATATAAACCTGTGTACATACATATAAAGGATAGGCCAAAGAAAACTTTACACTCCGATTCTATGACTTTAAAATTAAAATATGGAAAAATGCTTAGACCCGTCGATTTCTGATTTGAGGGGTACAATTTTCCTGCTTTTTTATCCCCGTAACTCTAACCCACTAACAGGGTTAAGCACAACCCCCCGATTTTGAATAGGGGTGTAGCGTAACCTAACCTAACTGCAAAGATCTCATCGAGTACTGTCTGACCTATGGAGGGTATTTTTGGTCGGAAACAGATTGAGACCGTATTATTTACTATTATTTACCTCAGTTCATCGTGAATTTTTAAGAATGTTACAACCGTTCCAACTCGATTGTGTTTTGTGTAAGCCGTAAAGGAAAAGGTGAAAATTATAAAATTGTTTTTTAAGAACAACGACTCTGCGCGAAGAATAACAGTTAATTTATCTAACGAACGTCATCCTGAAAAATCTCCGCTACTTACGTTTCGCAACTGGTTTCCAAATTTGATACTACTGGTTCAGTCGGAAATAAAAAGAGGGTGCATGAAATATACGAAGCGAAGGAAGTGGCTGTTTTCGGTCATAGATTCGACCCTCAGTACTAGGAAATTGCCTGACGTATCTGGTGTATCTCACGCACAACAATCAGGGGAATCCTTTAACAACAACAACATCAAGTTTCATTCTATCAAGATTGGTTCAGAAACTGAATGAGGATGATTTTGATCGCCGACTCCAGTTTTGTGAAGTGGCCAAGTGACCCGTGAAAATATTAATAATAATCATAACTACATGTTTGATATCTGTTTTTCGGATTAGTGTTCAATTTATCTTAACGTAATTGTAAACAGGCATAACTGTCGGTCAGACGAAAATCCTAGAATATTTCGTGAAGTACATACTTACAAAAAGTTAATGTTTGGACGGTATTTATGGGGGTATTTATAAAAATACCTTAATCAGCCCCTTTTATACCCAGTAATCTCTATGGCCAAATTTACCAGTATTTATTAGAGAACGCTATTTATCCAGTTCTCGTGCAGAAATTGGAGAATGAAGAAGACCATGATATCATCATTTTTCAGCAAAATTGCACACCACCTCATTTCGTACAACCTGTGCGTCATTTTTGGACGAAACTTTTCCTCAAAACTAGATTGGAAGAAGGGGACATATTGAGTGGCCACCCAGTACACCCGGATCTGTCTCCACTGGTCTTTTTATCTAAGGGGTCATCTGAAATCTAAGATTTATGCTACCCTGCTCTGGAAGATTTACGAAATCACATAATTAATGAATGCCGTCAAGTTACACCCGAAATATTGCTTAATGTACAGGAACGTTTTCAACAAAACTTGTTTTAGTGCATCGAAGTGAATTTTGGCCATATCCAGCATTTAATAATCTAATCACAAAAGAAAGTAGTCTTTTTATGGTTATTAAGAAGACTTTTTTGTTCACATTCTCTTTCACTATTTTAGCTGTCATTTCGTTATTCAAAATCAGGGGGGTGAAGTTACGGGTCTGAAAAAAGCACGAATCAGAAAGCGACGTCTAACATAGTTTCCACATTGCTGAATGTTTATAATAGAATAGAAAATGGAACAGAATATAAAGCTTGTCATTTGACAAAAAAGTTTACTATCGCGGTTATCGTAAGGATAACTCAATGACAATGTTTAAAAGCAAGCGAGCGAGTTAGTCGGCAATGACAACAGTACTAACGAAACAGGAAATTATTAGTATTCAAAGTTTACTATATTTTGTTAAATTACTTTCTTATGTAATTTTTGCTAAACAATATCTTATGCTAGATGATACTCACCGACAAAATGCATGCCATTATTTTCATATTGCTCAATATATGCAGGATTTACCTCATATCTATGCCTATGTCTCTCATCTATGCTGTCTTTATTACCATAAAGACGTTCTTAAAAAAACAATGACTTAGAACCAACAATTTCCAAATATTCTATTAATTTAATATATAAATATAATATATGTAGGTACATACGAATTTTGCTTTTATATGCTGATGTTTTGAAATTAGTCGTTCTTTTTCCCAATCTCATTGTACCACCCATTTGACCAGTATTGTGTTCAGGCATGTCTATCACAACCGGATGTTTGGTATCTTCATTAACCTCTGTAGAATTAGCGCCCTCCAATTTGAGGACATTTCTACCGAATTCAATTACAGCTGCTTGGAAGCCAAGGCAAATACCCAACATTGGCTTATCATTGATGCGGCACCATTTGCACGTCTCGATTTTACCTTCGACGCCGCGCTTTCCAAAACCACCAGGTACCACAACACAGCTGAAGAATGCAAAAAAAGATCATGAATAAAATTAATTTTCCGCTATAGAAACAAATGTGAATAATGGCACCAACATGTCGGTGGTAATAAATTTCAACTTACTCGCAAACACATAAATTGTGCCATGCACTGTGATAGGAAGCAGGATCATCAGCCAACATTGTCGTTTCCAAATTTGAAGCTTCTATAAACTTCACATTTACTTTGTAACCTATTTTATTACCAGCATGACTTAAAGCTTTGGTGATGGAAGTGTACGAATCTTCAAGTCTTGTGTATTTACCAACTATTGCTACAGTGACTTCATATTTCAGGTGATTCATTCTTTCACCTAATTCAATCCATGGTTTCATATATTTTCGCATTGGAGGAAGGGGCGTTATATTCAGTTGTAACCTTTGACTGAGATACTCCGCCATTCCATGATTCTCCATGAAGACAGGTACTTCGTAAACAGATTTCAAATCAGGAATACTAATGATCTGGAAAACATAGACAATTTTAACAAAATTCTGAAAACAGTGAGATTATTCGTATAAGCTATATTATTATTTGAATACCTGTTGAGGGGCAACATGGCAAAAGTTTGATATCTTTTCCTTCACGCTATCCCCAATAGGTTTCTCGGATCTGCACACAATTATATCTGGCGATAAACCTAAACCTCGCAGCTCCCTTACAGATGACTGAGTTGGTTTTGTTTTATGTTCACCTGTAGTCCTTGGCTAAAACAAACAAATATATAAATATTCAGCTCGAAACTATAAGAACTTCGTATTTATTACCTGTGGAATTAAAGAAACATGAGCAACGCAAAAATTCTCACGTTTAACTCTAAACTGAAATTGCCTAAAGGCTTCGACGAAAGCCATACTTTCGATATCACCCACAATACCTCCCAATTCAATTATGCAAACTTCAGGAGTCTTACTGGATTGAGAAACTGGTTTCTGTGCTACTTTTTCCACCCATTCTTGAATAGCATCCGTTATATGTGGTACAACTGCAACAAATCAATATCATTTTTTACTTTGCCAAGATGCAAGGTACAAGATGTAAATTTTAATGAATTAATGAAGTATCCTACCCTCGCATTATTAATTCACACGGTAAAATCTGAAACATACCTTGAACTGTTTTTCCAAGATAGTCTCCATGTCTCTCTTTGTCTATCACTTGTTGGTAGATTTTACCTGTTGTAATATTATTTTTCTTGTGCAACGTAATGTTCAAGAATCTCTCATAATTTCCCAAATCCAAATCCACCTCACCACCATCATCCAAGACATATACCTCACCTAGAAAAATAATTTATCTACAATGGAAATGAAACATCACAACTAGTCGTAATTTTGACAATAATTGTCATAATTTTTTTACCATGTTCATAAGGCGAAAATGTTCCAGCGTCCAAATTAATGTATGGATCAATTTTTATGGAAGTTACTTCGATACCACAACATTTAAGAATGGCTCCGAAGGAACTTGAAATGACACCCTTCCCAACTCCACTGATAACACCACCAGTAACAAGAATATACTTCATTTTAAACAAAAATCTTATTATAATCCCAATTTCATCAAGAAATTAATTATTTTAAAGCCAGTGCCAGTACACCAATAGTAAGTTCACCGAACATGGAACATGTGGCGCGTTAATTTTCTATTATATGACCGGACATGGACATGCGCACATACACAGGCGCTCTTTCTTCTTTCATGCTCAGCAGCAAGGGCCTAAATTTTGGTATTTACAATTTTCTTTATTCATAACATTGAGTAATTTTGAGAAAATTTATGAAAAAATAAATTTCAGAAATAATTTATCGTCAAATAATCGAGGCACATTATAAAACTCTTATTATTTAGAGATTTGACTAAAAAGAATCGCTCATGGAGTTTGCTCATAATTTGAAGAAAAAATAGCTATTTGCCTAACCCTAACTAACCCCGAGACAGTGGTGTCTTAGGTGGTATATGATATTCAAGAACTTTCTATTTTCTATGCTTCTCTACGTAGCCACATTGCCAGATGGGATAACAGAAGTTGCATATCATGGCGGTGCCTCGTGTACTCGTGTACGACTGTACCATGGAGCTGTACGATGAACATTCTTGACAATTATCTTAAATATTTGTTCTCTTTATTTATCTTCGTGATTATGATCTGCTGTCTTTTTTGCGAGAGTCGCATTTACAAAATATATACGTATGAAATTTTACACGATTTTTAGAGCGAGTTTAATCTCCTTGTTTCAGAGAAAACATACCTACAACCTTGTTTCCAGTCTTCTTGGTGGTATTATTCATATTCATTCGTTCCAGGTAGCGTTCTCTGATTCATTCTCACTCGAGCACATGGCAGTAAGGGTGTTCGAGCAGGATTTCAAACCAAACTCAAACCGTCAGAGGCATGCGCATTTTAATTTTAAGAAAACGGAAATTCATATGCGCATGCTCCACAATCACGGAACACAGTTGGAAACTGGTCCAAACTACTGCTCGAACACCCTTAGTAGCAGAGATAAGAATATATAAAGGGAGGATAACTAACTCTGTCTCTGTATCCTGTTCTATAAGCAGATGTGGCTGAAATAACGTCCCGTGATAAGTTGTCAATTCGGTATGTTGCGCAGTATTTCACTGAGTGTCTATTGTTGTATTTAAGTCACGGTAGTATAATATTAGGTCTTGCATCTCCACTTAAAAAAGTGTCACATACGTCGCGTTCATCAGAACAATTTGATGAGATAGCGATTTTTACAAGCGCTCTATCAGATAATTATTCTGCTGAACGTACGTTTTGACATTCAAATGCGATTGATTCTTGCGCATGCGCGCATGCTACAATCACAGATCAAGGTGTTAAGGTGCTACAATTATGTCGAGTTTGAGCTTTCTGGTGAGAACCTAGGCCCTAAATAAACCCAAATAAAGGATACTGAAACGTGAAAGCCGTTCTGCCATTTCCAATATTTCCATCTGTTATTGAGATGGAAATTATCCCAGCTGCATTGGCAATTGCGAAAGACGACGGTTTAGATATCGGTGGATTAATGAATAGAGCTGTGGAACTCTTACAGCCCATAGAAACTCATGAGGTTTGGCAAGGACGGGAACGGTTGCCGCGCAATAGAAATAAATATTTTTTGAAACTATTCTATTGTATCCTAACTATTTATTATTACTATATGAAGCAAACCGGTATAATAACAGAATAGAACATAACTTTTTAAATTTTGACAGAAATGACAAATGATGCAGCGATTAATCGTAGCGTAGCGGGATTTAATTCCGCTCGAAAAAATGGCGACCGCTCATCCAGCGCTCTATCCGATCAGTGGACAAAACATGACGTTCAAAAGAAAATTGTTGATCGCTCTAAGAGCGCTACGTTCTGATGAACGCGACCATTCCCTGTGTCCAACACACATCTAGCTAAAAAAGCGCTGCAACATTTTTGACAGATTTTGGTAGAAAACGCTTTTGCTTTTTAAGCTGCAGCATTAGAAATACCCCAACAGTTACTTTTAAAAACTTCTTTATTATTCAGCTTACGAGCGCAAGACGTCTAACAGCAAATCCTGTCAAAAATGTTGCAGTGCTTTCTTAGCTAGATGTGTGTTGGATACAGGGACTTATTCAAGGACTTTTTCGTAATTCTAGGATTGGCCACGCAAGTCGCTGTAATCTAGTTTCGTTTAAAATCCCTATCGAGGATGTTATAAGGAGGATAAGCGACTCAGTATATCTCACTGTGTTAGGAAATATGCTTTCTAGAGTCGACGAGGTGGGTGTGGCTTAACTTCCCACTCTCCCGTACGTACCTTAATCTTTCTCTGTCATACTGCACAGATAGAAATATTGAGATATTTTAATGTGTTGATTGTTGGTTTGATGAATAAAATACAAAATTATAAGTTATAAGCCATTTTTTTGATCCATGATTTTATTCCTATTTGACACTTTAATTTTAATCTACTATAAAAATAACGTATTTTCATGAAGTTGTGGCTTGTGGGCCACTTTCATTAGTGAATGAATCTCTGGAAGAAAAGAAATCACAAAATAAGTTTGAACTTACGCGACGGAAATTACTTAGAATACCCGAAGGATTAACATTTATGAGGAGCTCCAATAATTAATTCACTGGAGAGAGTAACATCTTTGATGAGATCAATAAGACAGCAACTGAAAGATTATTTTGACCACATACCACTACAGTTTTAACGGACTTCATTATCTCTGTAAAATATCGTTTCGTTCGCTTTTGATCAACTACGAAAGACATCACGAATTATTGCTTGTTCAGACTCAAATTATGTAACTTGTAAATTATTCTGAAAGAAATAACTCTTGCATCGTTGCATTGAGTGTAAACCTTGCTACACTATCTATAACTAGTATCATGAACATAGATAATGTTGAAGATACGATGTCGAGATTAAATAGGTTTGGTCTTAGGTTCCGTCACAGCGCAAACATAATATGATATGATATGACTGACATTTCACTAGTCACCGACACCAACTAACAGCGATTGGCTCGACTCATTAGTAGACCCGCCCACCGACTCGACAATATACGGCATGCTTTCTCAAACAGTAGTTGATTATCCTCCTTATAACATCCTTGGTCCCTATATATATATATGTCTGGACAGATCAGGTCGTTCGCGGGATTGGTCTACAGCCAAATAATATTTAAATGGCGGCACCAATGAAACAAGCGCGGGAAACCACAATTTATTTAAAAGTTAATTTTTGAAAACATTCCAATTTCTAACTTCTTTTACATAAATTTGAATTTAAATATTATTGTTTTTGTAAATTTCAATACTTTTACGTATAAACGTCACAGCAGATGTAAAGAAATGAAGATATAATTAAGTAATAACTACGATAAATGAATTTTATTTGAAACTAATGACATTACATTATTATCTTGTGTAAAAAATGTTATTATTCGGAAGAACACAATAAATACCGCGCATAAAACTAAACCCTTGGATGATGTAGATTCTATTCCAAATTTTTGTTATTCATATATTTATTTTAGCTGTATCCATCGAATCATTTTTGCAATATGGCAATCAACAAACAGGCAGTTTCCTAAAAGAAGAGGTCAATATAACAAGCTATTTCCTACTATTATAAATTCGGTTAAAAATATATTATAAATTTCATTTCACGACAATTACTATATATATATATATATATATATATATATATATTTATATAAATATATATATATATATATATATATATATATATATTTATTTATTTAGGGAGCAGCTTCTCTTCTACACAGCGCTTATTAAATTGAATTGCGAATAACGCGTCAATCTGTTTTTTGACAATTTTTCCAATCGTCTAAATAACTTTTTTTTGTCCAGTGTCCAGACTATGAATAAGTGAACCAATATTTTCCATATTTTTATTGCAACGTTTCGATTACTTCATATAATCATTTTCAAGCTTAACTAGTGTCTAAATGCTGTCGATTGAATATTTATAGTGGTTACATAATTAGGTGATCATTAAGATTCAATTAAGGTTGTAATTTCCGGGATTGTTACCGTGTAGGTAGAGGGTCCGTGTTGATCCTGTAAATTGCAGATTTATCTCGGGACGGGAATTCCTAATGACCAGCGCTTCATGGATTTGCAGCCTTTGGAATTCTTGAATTTTCTTAATGATGCAGGTGTTGTTTACAAGGACATCTCTGGTAAGAGTTGTATTGTGTTTGTTTGTGAAATGTTTTTTGATGGCTCCATTTTGAAGGTGCATTGTTAATCTTCTGGATAAGGTTGTTGTTGTCATACCAACGTATTCTACTCTACGGGGCTCACAGTCCTCGTGTTTGCATGTGAATTGGTAGATTACGTTGGTTTGTTTCAATGTGCTCGTCTCAGGATTCATATATGTTGTTCCTCATGAGTAGATGGGCGGTCTTGAGGTTTTTGTAGTAAATTCTCAGTTGGATCTTGTCGTTGTTATTTAAACATACGATGTTGTTTCTGACTATCTCTTTTAACACTCTTTCATCCGTTTTGTAAGATCTAGAGAAATGATTTTTGTAGTATAATATATGTTTTGTCACGTTTATATCTTCGTGTGTGGTTTTTGGGTTGGCCTGTTTATCTAGATATCTTTTTAATAAACTATCGAAGGTCCTGTTGCTGTAGCCGTTGTTTATTAATGTTTGTTTGAGTTTCTCAGTCGCTGAACAGAAGTTGGCCCAAGTTGATGATATTTTATATGCTCGGTGGATTAGGTTGGTGATGGTTCCTGTTTTATATCGATCTGGGCATTCACTTTGGGCATTTAGGTATGACCCCGAATGAGTGGGTTTTGTGTATACGGCCGTCTCATATCTACCGCTCGTGTAGTCCACCTGCACATCCAAGAAGTTGATAACTTTGTCCTGGTTTTCTTCAATGGTGAATTTTAATCCTGATATTGTTTCAAATCGAGTTTTAGGGCCTTCAGGTCGTCACAACTATTAGTCACGACAAAGCAGTCATCTACGTATCTGCAATATACGCCTGGTTTTAAGGTTACATCTTCTAAGACGAAGTTTTCAATGTGGCTCATGTAAAAATTAGCAAAGGCAACTCCTAGAGGTGAACCCATTGCAACACCCCAAAAACCACACACGAAGATATAAACGTGACAAAACATATATTATACTAAAAAAATCATTTCTCTAGATCTTACAAAACGGATGAAAGAGTG
Source organism: Crioceris asparagi (assembly GCA_958507055.1). Lineage (NCBI taxonomy): Eukaryota > Metazoa > Arthropoda > Insecta > Coleoptera > Chrysomelidae > Crioceris > Crioceris asparagi. The sequence goes on from OY293827.1 coordinate 52,162,518, forward strand.
TTAAAAGAGATAGTCAGAAACAACATCGTATGTTTAAATAACAACGACAAGATCCAACAATTTACTACAAAAACCTCAAGACCGCCCATCTACTCATGAGGAACAACATGAATCCTGAGACGAGCACATTGAAACAAACCAACGTAATCTACCAATTCACATGCAAACACGAGGACTGTGAGCCCCGTAAAGTAGAATACGTTGGTATGACAACAACAACCTTATCCAGAAGATTAACAATGCACCTTCAAAATGGAGCCATCAAAAAACATTTCACAAACAAACACAATACAACTCTTACCAGAGATGTCCTTGTAAACAACACCTGCATCATTAAGAAAATTCAAGAATTCCAAAGGCTGCAAATCCATGAAGCGCTGGTCATTAGGAATTCCCGACCCGAGATAAATCTGCAATTTACAGGATCAACACGGACCCTCTACCTACACGGTAACAATCCCGGAAATTACAACCTTAATTGAATCTTAATGATCACCTAATTATGTAACCACTATAAATATTCAATCGACAGCATTTAGACACTAGTTAAGCTTGAAAATGATTATATGAAGTAATCGAAACGTTGCAATAGAAATATGGAAAATATTGGTTCACTTATTCATAGTCTGGACACTGGACAAAAAAAGTTATTTAGACGATTGGAAAAATTGTCAAAAAAACAGATTGACGCGTTATTCGCAATTCAATTTAATAAGCGCTGTATATATATATATACATATATACCTAACCTATTACTCTATGACTCAATACTCTTTATTTAAATATTACGCCACCAGAAAATGTCCAGTATTTTAGATTAAATCATCCATCTACTTTATTCATTGTATATTAATGAATACCATTATTTACGAAGATCTACTTAAGTGTACCCAAACCATAAGCAGGAGGAGGAAGCCAATAAATCGGGATACTAGAAAATGTTTATTATAACGGAAGATTGAACTATATGAGTTATCAGTCTCAAGGTAAGTACAAATTTACAGCAAATTTATCTAATAATATTGTTTATCTTACAGAAAATACATTCTTCAATATTCTAATATCAGTCAAGTGTACTGAAGACAAGAAGCAGCTAAACCAAAATAAATTGAAATGTAATAAGATATACTTTAAATTCAAACTGTACCAATACTTTCTAGCCGTTTATACCTATATGGTCAACGAAATACTTTCAGCTCATTTTAGGGAAAAATAGGTACCTAATAACTTTATGACTAGCTTAGGTGATGTTCAGTTCACTTCATTGGAATTGTAATGTAGTGTTTGATAATAAAAGATTATATTTCGACTTTTATTTATTTCTACATAACATTCAACTCTAATTCTGATTCCTCGTTTCTATGACATATATGACATGACGTATGACATGACGTTCACGCTTAAGGCGTGTATGCAGCGTGGTGTAAAGCCCACGTTACAGGAATAATAGACTAACTAAGGTTAAATTAGATCTACCTGTCGAAACATAAGGAAAACTTCTCTGTACGGGTTCATTTGGCTCCATATAACATATAAATATATGAAATACGAAGGTAAATAGTGCCATAGCACAAATATTTCCAACTTACGACGAACATAACACGATTCTCTGCAGTCCTATCACTTTTTCAAAAATAGCCATGGATTATGGATAATTATTTGTTTTTTATAGGAGACAGAGAAGACTACCTACATAGGAGATGTGGATAGTAATGTAGTTGACACTTTCGTGCCATACAGTAATGAAATAAAATTATTTTCGTACAGTATGGATACGACACTTTTCAATGTTTATGTTAAAGAGTTTGATGTATTTTTAAGAAACCCTAAAGAAAATACACATAAAGGGTAAAAAATAGCCAATATGGAACTCCAGTTTTGAATGCCTGTATATTTATAAATAATTGTAAGTACGGGCTATGGAGGCTTCTACAGTCAGTAGTACCTGCCTTCAGAAACCCTTATTTTAACTAACGGAAATATAGCTCGCTACAGTCCTCAGTATGTTAATATAGGATATAGGCACTCTAATACTTACTTAGTCGGAGTCTTGTAGAAGGTTTGGGAAACAGGTTAGAAAAATAATAATAGAACTTTTTTTAATCGTTAAAAATTATTTTATTTTATTCAATTGTTTGTCAATTTGGATTTTTTTTAGTAACAAAATTATGTGCAAGCATCATATTTTGCTGATGAGTTTGTTGCCTCATTCTCAATTGGATATAATTATTGTAACTACAGTGGTTCTAGTGCCAATGATCAAAGTAGTCTTGGAATAGTTGTCCAGCTTGCAAGTGATGCATATTTAATTAACCTAAACTACGATCCCTCCACTTTGAACAGTCGCCTATCCTTTATCGCTGGAAATGCACTTCTGAATGACTGGCGATTCTACTCCATTCTTTTTCATCATTCGAACTTGTGAAAAAAAAAACTTTTGCCTTTGGTCCTTTGGATAATTTGGTAACACACCAAGACTTTGGAATTACTACTGAATATTTCTTCTCATTCTCAATGGGATGTAAGTTTCGGGCAAGGCCTATAAATATTTTAGTTAATAATAAAACCATACAAAACCCCTCATTCTTAAATTTCCAATGTAAATTTTTCATTTATAGTAAGTATTTAAAAAAACTCAATTCATTTAGAAGTTTCGCAGATTTCAAATAAAAAACTTCACAAAGTTGATTTTTTCTTGTTTTATAGGAAAAAAAATATTTAGAAATGTTTCACGAAATACATAAACCGAATGCGGAAGTTCAGCAAAAAAGAATACTTTTACTTCTCAACACAGGTATATGATATGCAGATGTCAATAAATTGTTATATAAGTTCCTTGATTATAATATTCGGGATCTCGAACGGCCTATCATCTATCTGGAACTCCAACAAAGACGTTTCAGCTGTTGACGATGCTACTATATGGAATGACTTCTGCAGCTAAGTTAGTTCGATGGACTTCTCGACTGAAAGGAGCTGGTGTATCTACATGCTCCATTTTGTTGAAGTTCTCTTCCGTTATATCTGTAGTCACAGATAACAAGATTTTTAACTTTTTTGTTCATATTACTAGTTCATGCACATATATGTGGTCTATCAAGATTTTAATTTTCATTATTCCATGCTGTTGATAATTATTATTCTATAATAGTTGAAAGGGTTAAATTACAATCTATGTCCATTTCTTTTTGAATTTGTTCATCGGAAATTCTGCAGTGCTCGTCCATAATATTAGATGTACTCGGAATGATATCACCAAGAATGATTGGAATAGTGGATGTCCGGCTCCACGAGGATGCTAGGAAAGAGTCTGCAAGAAATTATTTAATTTAATGGTGTGTATTGAACAGCTATATGATAACAGGGTTATATAAAACGTTAAAAAATAAAAGCTCACTTCTGCAATTACTTTTCCGCTCGAGTCATGTTTTACATGTTTACTAACAATATATTTTTCTTAAGAGTGCACTACGAATAGCACACAATCTTGCCATGTTATAACTCAATTGTGTTAGTCAATATAATAATTTAATAAAGTTACAAAAAAAACATTTAATTTTAAACAGTATTACTCGAAGCCACTGACACCCGACACTAGCGACTAGCGCCACACCCGAAATGGCTATAATACAAACTAAAAAATTCTTCAATATTCATGACAATTTGGCCTATGGAAGACCTTATATTATACGATCGTGATTTAAGCTTCCTGCGCCCATACTACATAAGGATGCGCTCCGTGATTTTGCGCAACACACCGAAATGACACGATAACCCAATGTTTTTTGTGCCAATCCCACTACTCGTGTTACTCGGACTCCCTATATTTGTTCATGAGCAGAGACATGTGTAGTAAACAGATTGCGCCTATCGCAGACTAGCAGTACTCGGGAATGATGGTTAGGCAACCAGTATATTGCATTGTGGGCAAAAACCAGGGTGCGCCGTATTATCGCAAATGAGAAATAGCAAAAAGTTTTAAAAAACCTAGTAAATTTTAATGATCATTTAAATTTGGTGTACGAAAAAACCACAAAAGTGTTAACCTACTTATTATATTTGTCAAATGTGTAATAAAACAACGAAGGCAAAAAACAAGAGATAAATAGAATTAATACATACAATTCTACTGGTTCTTAAAAAGTATAAGATTTGTATACATTTGTCTAGCCCTATCGGAAACAGCACTGGTGCGCTTATTACAGTAGTGGATTCGAACTATAAAATAAAGACATAAAATAATATTCACAAGCTGAAGCAGGTTGCTGTTCCAAGTTTTGGTTGCAAAGTTCTTTGAAATAGCTATTAATGTTCATGTCTGTCATGGTCCACAATATAAGTTTGTTAACGATGGTACTCGGGGTGTAATGAGTTCGAAAATATTTTTTCTGCAGAATTACACAATTGTAGAACATCATCCGACGCTTTACACAATCCACCCAGATCTTTTCTTTTCAATAAAGGTGATGCGGATTCTTCAGAAAATAAGAAACTACAGCAAATTGCACAGTTAATTACACTGGCGACTCTTCTTGAGACAAACCCGGAAATTTTTTGCCAACAACGCGATTTACGGGTTGCCTACCATGTTTACATCATCTCTGACTCCGTACGCTTAGTCTATTCACTACACTCTGTCTCTGGGCAGTAGGCGTATTCTGTATATTTGCTAGACTCAGAACTAAAAGTTGAAAGACAGAATACATCAAAACTCAACAAGTTTAGATGTATTTTGACTTTCAACTTTTAGTTCTAAGACTTTTGCAAATGTACAGAATACGCCTCTGCAGTGGTGAAACGATACAAAAGTACTTACTCGATACTTTTCTTTTGATACCAAGTACTTTTGAACAAAGTAATGAGTAGGTATCGATAAAAAGTACTCGTATCGATACTCGATTTGTTTGAATTACAGAACAGGCTGCAAGTTACCATGTTCATAGACAACATTCATCTTTTATTCTATTTCTTGAAGCGAATTGCATGGTTGTGTCTGGCATTGCTGCCTTGAGATTTTTTCTATGGTTTGTGTCGTTTATTTAATTATTTGTCCTGTGCTATGCATGGCATGGAACAAGTAATATGAATAGTCGCGGAAGTCTCGGAACGTGATATCAGAGATCACTCTGGTGATATTTCATATTTCTGTATAAATGGTAATCCTACGAGTAAATTTGCTCGTTGTGGTAATCTGACCAATCTCCAATTTTATAAATGGATGAATGGAATGTAATCGGGAAGGGAAAGGCGGGAAGTGAAAATTGAAATTTAAAGCTAAAGGGTGAAGGGTTGAAGCGTCTATTCTCATTCAGAATACCATTTTATAGTAAAGCAAGTGCCCTTATTACGTATAAGTACAAAATATCGTTCAAAAAACTAAGAAAGTTAAAAACTTCTACTTCTAATTCGTTAATTGATAATTGTTACATGGCTGCATGAACACTCTCATTAAAAAATAAGAAGTTCATTTGTTATTTGCTAGGTATTTGTAATTGTTACTTGATACTCATTAATTTGTGCTGCACAAGTCCACACTTATAGATATATTTTATCTATATAACATCTTACCATTGACATAATATCTATATTGATAATAACCCATGTCAATGCATCTTAAGCCCGCTGCAGACGAAGTATGTTTTACTGCATGTTTCCTTGAAGGGAGCTAGACATGGTGCTGTGCATGCTTCCGTGTAAGAAAATGACATCGCGTTCACGGTTGGTTGCTTGAACTCGTGCATGATTTGATGATAGAACCGGTGCTATTTTCGGTGATTGTTTTCACGCATCGTGCCTTGCCGGAGCGCTCGGAACTAGTCGAGTCGTACTCAAAAGTTATTTTGCACATGATAACATGTTATTTTTGATTGTTGGAACATTTTCTCTGTTGTAACAATGATTAGAACTAGGGGTTGATTAAAATGTTCAATATTTCGTATCATTTGTCACAGTCATATTTTTCTGTACTGTCAGTTTACATATATGATGGCCTGCATCGTGTGAAGCCAACACAAGCATGGGAGCCATCAACACACCATGCGCGGCAACATTTATCGGACCGTGCAGCAAAACAAGCATGCAATCGTGCAGCAAAACATACTCCGTCTGCAGCGGGCTTAAACTTATCTTTTATCAACATCACAGAATACTAATAAATGATCAACATAGAGGGAATCATGGTACAATTGTATTTGTACCATGGTGGGAGTCATTTACGAAATCTATATTTCTTTCTAGATATTCATCAATATTTTTTATCCATGTCATAGGTCAAAAGAGGTATGCTAAGAAGTAAGAATTATCGATCGATACGAGTAGGTATCGATACTTTTCATTCGATACCGAGTAGGTACCGACAATTTAATTCGATATAATTACCAAGTAAAAGTATCGATATTTTCATGGTATCGTTTCATGCAAGGAGGATAGAAGATGAGGAGGGAGTACTTAAGTTATAAAGTGAAGTCGCGCGGAATGTAGGCAACCCGTCAAGTATGAGCACTGGTGCACAGTTTGGCTGGTGTTCTGATTTTTTGCTTGCTATAAGGAAGAAAAATCACAAAAAAGTCTTAGCGCTTGTTGTGTCGTCCTTTAGAGTTTCTACAATCTTATAATATACATTTTATATACAAACAAAATCTCAAAAAAATTGAAAACTAAAAAAAATACAAAAAAACTTTTAAACACGCCAGCAAATCGCTCCAGTCCTAAGCCTGGAAAAAGTGTGAAGGAAAGTTTTAAGAATAAAATTAAGTATACCTAACCGTATATGTACGCAAGTAGGACTGACTATATATCGTAATACTTTTACCTGACTCAAGGGATGATCTAACCCGTGTACGCAAATTTGACAAAATTGACCGTGTACGCAAATGGGACGTACGCAAATAGCACGTATCCGATTTGAATATACAACAATAATTTTCTGAATTTGAATTATATTACCAAGCAAAACAAGTCATTTATTTACAATTATTTCATGGAGGACTTTAAATTATTCAATTGCAATTATGCTTTATTACCTATAATTGTCATATATTTCTATGGTCACAAACTTTTTTGTGAATAATTTCCTTGTAAATATTTTTGGTTATTATTTTTATTTTATGTCATTAAATAGCAAAACGGCGCGAGTTATGTAGCCATACGACTCCACAACAGCTACATATCATATCATATTACACTTAGTCAGCATACATGTAAGATTAGATATATTCTTGTGATCTTATTGTACGTTTCTATTGTTCATTAAATACTTATTAAAAATATATTTTTCAGTCTTTCGAATTTAACTGGCGCTGCGAACAGTCGGTAAAATCATGTCGTTCCCTTCACTGTGATAAACGGTTTACCTTTTTCTCTTAAGAAATTAAGACGGTCAATCAGAACTTATATAAACAAAAAACATTTTTTCCAGACTGTGAGTGAAAGGTGCAAAAGAAAATAGAAGTATCTCCGGCCTAGCAGTTCGTCCCTCAGAGAAGAACAAGTCGTCATAAGGCTCCGTTTCATTCAGTGAACACAGACACTGAGAAGAAGCTTGCAAATGTTCTTTCAGTGTATCATCTTCCTGTAAGTCATTCTTTCCTTAATCTTAATTTATTGGCTAATTTTCACTTGTAGAACTTAGACAAATAGGCGTTCCTTCAGAGAACGGATATTTTATATAAGGTTGATTTAGATTTCGATTACAATTTTTTTTCTTCTTTTTACATTTTTTAGATTCAATTTAACATTCAATTACCGAAGAACCATTATCTGCTTTTATTGAAAGTGATTGATTTCTCCTCATTAAATTCCATTATAATTTATGAGTACACAATCAGGTAATAACCGTAGTCGATCTAGATCTCCGATACTACCAGAGAGAACATACAATAAAGAGAGTGTCAGATTCCATGTAAATAGTTGAGACCTTGTGGAGCCAGCGCCACCGACTTGGTCCCACATAAACTACGAAAACGGCGCGAGATTTTGAATTTCAAATCTACCATTTCACTCGCAGAAATGTATATTTTGTGTAGTGTAATGAATGGTTTATATGAAATGAAATTAATGAAACCTTTGCAATGATTTATTAAAAAATATATAAGAATAATTAAAAGGCAGAAAAAGTGTGCAAACAATAATAAATTTATTAAGTTGCAAAATTTATTAAAAAAGTATAAGACAAGATTCCTCAATAATTAATACTAATTGGGAAGGAAGTATATAAAGATACTAATGGAGCTCTACTTGGACAATAAATTAAATATTTGAAGTTAATGATTGACTAAAATTGTGTTCATGCATGAAATTAATTAGATTACTTTATTATTCAGCGGAGAACCTTCCCTAAAGAAAAATACCCAAATCTATACTACAGCTCGGCAAGAATCAATGAGAAGGTGTAAAGTTATATCTTGCCAGGATGTAAGAGAGGTTGCACGGCATATTGGGGTACAGATAGGTATAACAGATGAAAAATAGTTAGAATTTCAAAAATATATCAAAAACAAATGAATAAACACTGAGTACATAAAAAGCAACTATTAAATAAGAAGAAGTATATACAGTAGTATAAAACAAATATATAATAACTCTGAAAATATAACAAAAACAACAAATAAACAAAAGGAAGAAGATAAAAGCAATCTTAAATATATCAAAAAAAAAATAAATTCCTCAAAATATATCAAAACTAAAATTAAATAGCAGGAAACAGAAATAAAATTATTGATTACATTAAAGACAAAGAAATATTATCTCTGAAAATATAAAAAATATAACCATTTAGGTCCGCGTTTGTATAAAGCTTTCATATTATTAATCGAAGACCTATATGTATACATATTACTTTTTAATAATAAATTCTATACATACTGTAACGTGGATAGGTATTCATGTACTTACGGTTGATATTCGTTTATTAGTTATTTATTTCTACTACCTTGTTTGCTATAGTTGTTGTTTGTATATTTCATTATCTACTTCTAGAATTATGGTAGAGTTATTCTGGATCCTTCCAGAAACTATATGTGAGGTACAAATTTGTCATAGTATTGTCAGTTTGACAAGGATCTAGAGCATTAATTATGTGTGTCTAGATAATCATAGAACATTCTCGATGAATGTCATGTCATGATTCAGGTATATAAGGCCGTGTCGATCACGGGACAGAGTCAGTCTTGTGAAGTCATTGAGTCAAGTCAGTTGATAACAGCCAGTCTGTGGAAACAGAGGTTAATAGTAGTTCTGTCGGTGAAGACAGTGACAGTATAGATTGTCAAGGTGACAAGTGGTGACAGTTGTACCATAATAGAAGCTCGTGTACTGAGTGTTTGGAAATAAATCATTGGAAGCAATCTGCGAACTTTGAGTCTTATGCAAGTGAACTCACCCCACAACGTTTAGCACAGGGTTAAACGTTACAATTGGTGTCAGAAGTGGGATCTTTGCATTTTGCTGAGAATATATGGTGAATACCAGATCGAAAGATTACGACGAAATGGCGAATTTTGCAGAAATAATGAAGTACTTAGAAAATCAAAAAGAAGAACAAGAAAGAATTAGACAACAAGAAAAAGAAGAACAAGAAAAAATTAGACAACAAGAAAAAGAAGAACGAGGAAGAATTAGACAGGAAGATCAAACAAAAATGAATCAATTTCTAGAAAATCAAGAAAGAATTAGACAGGAAGACCAAACAAAAATGAATCAATTTCTGGAAAATCAAGAAAGAATTAGACAACAAGAAAAAGAAGAACGACAAAGAATTAGACAACAGGAAAAAGAAGAACAAGAAACAAGAATAAGACAAATCTTAGAAGAACAAGCAAGAGTGCGACAAGAAGATAAACAGGAAGTAGACCAGAAATTAGATAAAGTTGAACAAAAATTAGAGAAAGTCCAAGAAAACTTCATACAGAATTTTCAACTAATAGATGACAAGATGTTGCAAAAAGAAGAAGTTGACCAGAAATTAGAAAAAGTTCAGGAAAATTTTAATCAAAAACTTCAAATAATAGAGCAAAAGATGTTGCAAATGAAATCTGAAGTACCTCTGAGACGATCGTCGAATGAAATTCAAAATGGTGTAGTTAATCCAGTCAAAATTGAAGCCCCAAAATTCGATGGTAAACAGTCTTGGTCTACATATAAAAAACAATTTGATGCTGCTGCTTTGGCTAGTGGTTGGTCAGATGAAGAGAAGGCCACTGCATTGATCTTGGCTCTACGTGGTGATGCATTGGAAATCTTAAATACCGTAACTGGCGGCGAACCTTCATATGAGATTTTAGTGGATCAACTTGAAATGCGTTACGGTGACCAACATCTACAACAAGTTTATCAAGCACAGTTAAAGAATAAGCAGCAACGGTCTGGAGAAACACTACAACAATATGAAATTGATGTTGCCCGGCTCGTTCGACTGGCATATCCTACAGCACCAAAAGACTTTCTTGATAGGCTAACGGTACAAACATTCATAGATGGTCTAAGAGATTTTGAGATTCAGCAGGCCTTACGGTTGAGTGGTCTTACAAGAATTGAGGATGCCCTTGCTCGTGCACTTGAGTATGAAGCTGCTAAACAGGCATCCAGATCTCATCTCCATCGGGGACAGATTCGACGAGTTAGCCTCATTAAAGAGGAGAATTACAGAAAAAGTAACATCATTAAGCAAATTATTGAAATATTACGAAAACTAGATGGTCAATCAACTGGATACAGTACTCCGAGGTTGTGTTGGAACTGTGGACAAGGAGGACATATCAAAAGGAATTGTTCACACTTTCAATCTAGCAATAAGTCAGAAAATTTCAGTACTCCGAGGTTGTGTTGGAATTGTGGACAAGAAGGGCACATGAAGAAGAACTGTCCACTTCAACCTGGTCATGTACAAGAAAATTTCGAAATCCGGAAGAAAGAAAATTGCGCCCAACAGAAATATCCTTATTGCTCTAACAAAGACAGCTCAGATATGGAGCCTGGTGTTAAGAGGGAAGATGTCATACCTAGTTCGAAGGAGAGCAGTATCTCTAGAGAGAGATCATGCAGTAGAAGAAAGAGTCTTGTTAAAAGGCGCAGTATATCCAGATGTCGAAGAAGTACCAGACAATGTGTAGGCACTAGTGTTCGTGGGAAAAGCAATTCACGTTGCAGTAGTCCACAAAGAGGCTCAGCAGGTAGAAGGTGCTTCGACCGCAATAGAAGGAAGCGCATGAGGCGACGCAATGACCGAAATAGTAGGCGCAATCGCAGTAGTTCAAACAATATTAAAGATAGTGAGATGTACTGTAGTGAATTGACGTCTCCTTGCCATATACCTAAATTGCGTGATCGTGGTTCAAGATCACGTAGTGGTGAAGGTTGTGTGGCCGCCAAGGATCGTGTTGGCTTGTATAGAAGCCGATCACCTGTTCGAGTATGTTCACCTGGAGGTAATCATAGTCCGGTGAAACATTTTGATGATCACCGAAGAGGATCACAAGTACTGCCAAGTAACCTGTCTTCCTCGTGGGTCGAGAGCGAGGATTGGGACAAGAGGATCCAAGGAGCTCCTCCAGATGAGATTGAAGAATGCATTGGGATGATGTTTGATCGGGACGATCAAATCTAAGAAGGGGGCAGTGTAACGTGGATAGGTATACATGTACTTACGGTTGATATTCGTTTATTAGTTATTTATTTCTACTACCTTGTTTGCTATAGTTGTTGTTTGTATATTTCATTATCTACTTCTAGAATTATGGTAGAGTTATTCTGGATCCTTCCAGAAACTATATGTGAGGTACAAATTTGTCATAGTATTGTCAGTTTGACAAGGATCTAGAACATTAATTATGTGTGTCTAGATAATCATAGAACATTCTCGATGAATGTCATGTCATGATTCAGGTATATAAGGCCGTGTCGATCACGGGACAGAGTCAGTCTTGTGAAGTCATTGAGTCAAGTCAGTTGATAACAGCCAGTCTGTGGAAACAGAGGTTAATAGTAGTTCTGTCGGTGAAGACAGTGACAGTATAGATTGTCAAGGTGACAAGTGGTGACAGTTGTACCATAATAGAAGCTCGTGTACTGAGTGTTTGGAAATAAATCATTGGAAGCAATCTGCGAACTTTGAGTCTTACGCAAGTGAACTCACCCCACAACGTTTAGCACAGGGTTAAACGTTACAATACATTTAGAAGAATATTCAATCAAAGATATGAAAGTTCCAAACAAGTAAATCATAGAATATTAAGTTCTACTTAAATTTTCTTATTAGAGGGTTTGTTGCCCAAAAGTACAAAAAATCATTTAGGGAGGAAAGCACAAATATTCTAAAAATCTCCTCTGAATGTTATCAATAATATCAATGTAACTGTTTGTAAAAAGGATTCCAAATTATTGATTTACATTTCAACCTGACATGAATAGACTGTAATATAACATTGATAATGTTGCTATAGTATTCAAGTTGTTACAAATTTTGATAATAAAGCCATATGCACAATAATTTAATTTTATTTAATTAATTAATATTGAAGATATAAACGTTCGTACCTCAAAAGTAGCCATGTACACAAAACAAGCTCTCGCCGTGTATAAAGCAGGCCTTTTGAATCCCTATCGTGATCACCTCCTTCACATATCAGTTCCAACCATCAAACATGCCCTATATGAATGCAAAAAACTTGATAACGAAAAATCACAAATCGATTTCGCCAATTTCCTTAGATCATATACCAAAACTAGTCAGCCCAAATTTAAAAAATCTTTCCAGTTGCCAAACTCACAATTTAGATACCAAACTCCAAGTCAACCATTCCCACACCAATTGCCACACCAGCAATTCAACAATCCACAATTTCCCCCAAAATTCCCGAATGAAAATAAACCGGTTCCACCCAGACAGTTTCCGACAAATTCACAAGTTTTTGGTAAATAACAAAGACCGCAAGACCATTACAAACCTACCCCAATGAGTATAACGACCGCACACACTTTCAGACCACCAAATAAAGCTCCAAATCATTTCAAACAGACTGGTCCTCCAAGAGTTCATGTCGAAGAATTATTTAATGTTGAAAATGACAATTACGATGAACAATTCAACGAATATCAAGAAGAAAATCTATATTATGATCAAACATATACAGACTATAAAGACTATCAATATACCGAAGATCAATTTCAGAATTTGCAAATCGAAGATCGTGAGGAAACTCAAAATTTTTTATTACAAGCCTCGGTATAGACATCAATAACATAAATTCATCGCCAAAAACCATTTATATTTATACCATCATTAGATTTGAAAATATTAATAGACCCAGGTGCCACAAATTCAATCATAAACCCAGAACCAGCTTTTAGATTATTTTACAACTATATCTACAAATCAAATTTTTCGGTGAAATCAATTAAAACAACCTACAATGGTTCTTTAAGTTGCCATTACCCTATACTAAACGAATTTGGCATAAGACATGATTTTGACATGTTTATAGTCCCATGACATGACCGATTTGACGCCCTCATTGGCAGTCAAGACTTTGATATCCTAAAAGCAGTATTGACTATGACAAACATACTCTGAAAACCATGAATCAAAAATACCTTTCTATTTTGAGATGAAACCTAGCTTCTTCAAACCCTATACAGAACAACTCGAACCTGTATTAAAAATCCCAGTATCAATAGATAATAATAATTCTTCCAGAAATTCATTTAAATAATATATCTATCCCAGAATGCATAACAACAGCCTCCGATGGTTATGTCCAAATTCCCATAGAACAAAATTTACCATTTTCTCAGCTATCGATCAATTATCACGAACCCATTTTAGTCCAACCACTGTCAAAATTTAATCAGACAAACCCAGACTTTCAGCATGATAGTGATTCCGACATCAGTAATCTAATTCGCATAGAACACTTGAATTCAGAAGAGAAAAAACTGATCATTTCCCTCTGTAGATCGTACAAAGACGTTTTCTACAATGAAAATTCAGATCTTTCATTTACACATGCCGTCAAACATCATATTAGAACCACTGATGAAAACAACCAATTTACCAGAAGTCATATCGATACCCTCATCATTTAAAAGAAGAAATACAGAATCAAATAAAGAAACTTCTTGACAATAAAATCATAAAACCAAGCATTTCCCCATATAGTTCACCAGTATGGATCGTTCCAAAGAAAATTGATTCCAGCGGAAAAATAAAATTTCGCATGGTAATAGATTACCGAAAACTGAACGAACGCACCATTGAAGACAAATATCCCCGCCCTAGAATTGATGAAATTCTTGACAATCTCGGAAGATGTACTTATTTTTCAACCCTAGATCTTGCACAAGGTTTTCACCAGATAGAAATTCACCCTGACTCCGCTGAAAAAACAGCATTTACAGTAGACAACCGGCTACCTTAGAGTTATGGATACTATATTGCGCCCATACCTTTACAAATTTTGTTTTGTTTATATCGATGATATAGTTATTTTCTCCAGATCACTTCAAGATCATATATTTCATCTCAAACAAAACAACTTCAAAAATACAATCTCAAAATTCAACTTGATAAATCCGAGTTTTTAAGAAAAAAGGTAACATTTTTAGGACAGGTAATTACCCCCGAAGGTATAAAACCTAACCCAGAGAAAATAGAAGCAATAGAATCGTTTCCCATGCCGAAAACCGAAAAGCAAATTCAATCATTCCTTGGTATGATGTCATATTATCGCAAATTTATCGAAAACTTTGCAAAAATATCCCATCCAATTAACAAGTACCTCAGGAAAGGCACTAAAGTCAATGTAAAAGAACCCGAATACATAGACGCCTTCGAGAAGTACAAACGAATAATTTGCAACGCTCCAATCCTTGCCTACCCCGATTTCTTTAAGACATTTATACTCACGACAGAAGCTAGTATCATAGCCATTGATAGTATCCTTTCACAAAACTCTCATCCTATAGCATTCTATTCACGAACTCTAAATTCTGCTGAGCGAAATTACGGCACTATTGAAAAAGAACTTTTATCGATTGTTGATAATTGCAAACATTTCCGGCCTTACCTATTTGGTAGAAAATTTATAATTGAGACTGACCACAAAGCCTTAGTTTGGCTTCACTCCCTGAAAGAACCCAACCAAAGACTTATAAAATGGAAGCTTAAGTTAGAGGAATTCAATTTTAATATACGATATAAAAAGGGCACAGAAAATTATGTAGCAGACGCTCTACCGAGAATAGAAATCAATGCCATAGATGAAAAAATCCCAAGCAGACGTGGCAGAAAAAACTTGGCACTTTGAAAAAAAGTCCAAAATAAATATTATCAGCGATATTATTCTCGCCCCTCCAAGAAATACCGCAAGCAAAAACCTAGAATTATTGAAACAAGATTTAGATAAAAATTCTACCATTAAAAAAAGATAACATCGATTTATTATCTGTACTATCCACATTTGGTTCTGAATCCAACTTATCCATTACTTTTAGCGAAGCAGATGATATCTTGAACGCTAACCCATTCTCACAACAATCTAGCGTCCAACCTGATAACGATAGTGAGAGTAACGACTCTGGTGAAACCAGACACAGGGCGCAGAAAACCCAGTTTTCAATTTTCCCATAGCCGACAAGCCACTAAATTCAACACATTATCAGATCGTGCTAGAATATGTTCACTAAACCATTTAGAAAAAATAGACACACACTTACGTTCAGGAATGGAACTGATGAAAATATACTACGAAATATGTTCCATGAAATAATAGATCGATCAAAAACATTCTACATATTTCCAAGGAAGAAGAATTAATACAAGTAGCATACAGAAAATGTTCAGAAATATTCGAGCCGAACGTAAAAATTATTAAAGTTAACAACTTTTTGAAAGACATCCTAGCAAAAGAAGAGCAAGTCCGAATAATTTCCGATTATCATTCACTAACTCACAACGGTATCACTGAAACTGTGAAACATCTCCAGTCATTATATTATTTCCCCAAGATGCAAGACTTAGTTACAAGTCACATCAATAGATGCGAGTTATGCTAAACATCTAAATATGATCGAAATCCCAGAAAATTTCCACTCTCCGGACCTCTAATAGCAAAAAGACCAGTCGAAATACTACATATAGACATATTCTTTGTAGAGAACAAAAGATTCTTAACCATTCTAGATCTTTTCACCATATACCTACAAGCATACGAACTATCCGATACTAATTCGATAACAATATTTAGTAAACTACGACATTACTTTACACACCACAATTACCCATCACAAATAACCTGTGATAACGCTAAAGAATTTTCGAGCGAAACTTTTAAAGAATTCATGTCAATGTTCCAAATTAATATCCACTACACTACCCCTCAATCTCATACCGGCAATTCGCCGATCGAACGAGCTCACTCTACCCTCGTAGAGAAACTACGAATCCTTAGACAAAAATCTAAAGAGACTACTATAGAATTGATCACTACAGCTATTTTAATTTATAATCAATCCGTTCATTCTGTTAGTAACTGCACCCCATTATGGCCCTTACGAGAAACTCAACCTACATGAAATTGATCCGGAAAAACAAATTTTCTAAGATTACAAAGAACATAGAAAGAAGGAAATCATACCATTTTATAAAGAACTCTACCAGAAAGAATTTAAGAAACGAACTGACCAGCTAGAAAAAATAAATTTCAAACGTACAGACGAAATCTCCAAAACCGACGTCGTTTACGTAAACTTAGAACCCAGAATTAAAATAAAACCCAAGTACAAAAGAACCATCCTAAGCTCTAAAGACACGAACAATACAAAACTAACGGTACAAATAGGAAAGAGAATTAGTAAACATATGATCAAACCTAACTATTTTCAGGTTGACAATGACAGACCTCAACCAGGGACAACTGAAACCAATTGACTCCCCTGGATATATTTCAGATAACTTAGGATTATCTAAATATAAGTTCAATATATACCATAAAATATATTTTACGATTAGTATAGAGAACTTAGAAACTACATATGCTAAATTATCATTAAATCAATTTCCTATCTAATAAATCTAATCATAATCAATTAAACTTACGAAAGAGATATTGATCTTCTCCTTTCAGAAGATATAAATAAACTTAGAATTTACTCTTGCCCTGAAAAAGTAAGCAAAAGAGGACTAATTGATGGCTTAGGCTCAGTGGTAAGATATATATCTGGAAATCTCGATCAGACCGACTTAATCGAAATAGAAAGTAATTTCCAAAGAATCAATTTAAATGAAGAGACATTATTGACTGAAATTTCTAAATTACGCACTTTAGCAGGCCAAATAACACAAAGATGGCAAAAAAATTTACAAAAAATTCAATCATATGCAGAAAATGTTTACAAAGAATTGTCTGATTTAGAAGATAGACTGAATAGTGAAATCTTAATTCATATTAAATTAGAACAGATTAGGAATCTAAGGAGCTATATACAAACTCTTTTAAGAACTATATCTTTTAGCAATCAAGGAAATTTAAATGTTGAATTGATAAAACAACAAGAATTACAAGAGATATTCAACTACCTTCATTCTATTCACTCTCATAATGAAATTGCTCCAGATATACCTACATTACTCGAAATCAGAAAAGTTGATCTTATATTCACTCTATGCTTTGTACATTAAAAATACCACTGTTAGCCAATGAATTATATCAACTATCCAAGATTATCCGTATCCCTAGTAGCCATAATAATATCCTTATACCACCCCACGCCTTTGCCCCGAATTCCAAAGGATCAACTAAATGGACAAACGAAGACTGCAAGAAGACCCAACATTCAAGAACCAATAAAAACTGGATATAAATTAAACATCAAACCACTACACCTTGACGATCCAACAAAGATGATACCCCAATAGGAAGAGCCAACCATGATACCTGCTGAATTTCACAAGGGACATTTTGGTATTACCATGGCCCAAATCATTATTTTCATCCTCGGTGCCACTTTTTATTTATTCAGAAACAAACTAAGATTTCTAACCAAAAGAACTCCAGGACCAACAGCCATCATTGAAATCCCACTAGAGGAACACAAACATCCACCATCCCTTCTGGCAACCAAGCACGAGGACGTGCAATACTCCAAAATGGGAGGAGTTATGTAGCCATACGACTCCACAACAGCTGCATATCATATCATATTACACTTAGTCAGCATACATGTATTCTATACTATAAAAAGCTTGTTCGTAAGATTAGATATATTCTTGTCATCTTATTGTACGTTTCTATTGTTCATTAAATACTTTTTAAAAATATATTTTCCAGTCTTTCTAATTTACTCGCGCCATATGTACACTATTAAGAACAGCTTTACAGTATGTTTCGACTTGCGGCAAGTTCGTGCTCTGCCTAAATTGAATATAGGGGGAAGCATTTTATTTGCCTCAACTTGCTTTTATCCATCAGAACCTACTACAAGACGTACTTTTTTATATACATGGACAGAGAAAAGGGTACCTAATGAGATAGGGTACCCTATACCATTTCCAGACTATTAGCCGACGAATGCGGAGGCCAAAATAAAAATTATTTTATTATCCACATGTTTGATGTTTTGTCATCCCAACAAGGCACCTAAACATATTCAAGAGTTTGTGCAGTATTTGCCGGTGAGAGGACAGTCATTCTCATCTACCTACGGACTGAATATTTGGTCGGATAGACAAATTATCACAAAGGAAGAATGATGAAATATCTTTAGAGATGTTGAGAATGTTGAAGTGCTGGGGCAAGATTGGAACTTCTTGGATTGGAAGGATCTTTCTGGTTCAAAATTTAAAAAAATCTATGGAAATACAAGAAATTAAGCGAGTGCATTTGAAAAGGTTTGGTGACAAGTGGTTGACGAAATTAGAAGTTTTCTATATAACAGACAACGACAAACAATATCAAAGCTATTTGAAACGGGGTGCGAAACTAAAGAATTACCAACCTAAGCAAAATGAACTGCGCAATAGCATTAAAAGGGTCAAGCTAGTAAACGTTGGAAACCTGTTGAAACATTATCAAGAAAAATGGGAAGATAACAAAATCTTTGCCTAGTACAAGAAAGAAACTACTAGATGACGGTTTGAGACATCAAGTGAAGATTGAGAGCTGTCTAAACTGACTAAAACCTTTTCCTCTAAGTTTCTACTTCGCCTCCTCATGGAAGCTTGGAAGTTTGGTGTCCCTCGCAGCGTCACCTACGCCTTCTCCTGTCCTTCATTTTTATCATGACTTTCTTCTTGCTTTGCGCTTGTCCAATACGGGTTCCTATTCGTATCCTCAGGTGTTTTTTCTCTCTTCAGCTTTCCTTTATTGATTTATTTGGTGTCTTGGCCGCTTGTACCATGGTACAGGTCGGTCTGATTGTACCATGTCTTGTACTTTTTGTACTTATGTTCCGCGTTTTGATGGTTGGCAGCTTTTTTCATTCTACCCGTAGCAATCCTTTTCATTTTTTCTAGAGCTGGTGTCCATCCCAGATCGTCTTATATTCTTCTATCTGACATGTAGAATGGCGTGTTTAAAGCCATTCAGGGCTTTGTTTTCTTGGACTTGTAATCTTGTTGTGTTGCTGCATGCCTAGCCCCATACTATATACGCGGTCCATATAACCAGACAACGTCTCACTGGATCATATTACAACTTAATGCTGATCTTTCATTTATTTTAATATAAAAACCATGTAATGCATATAATAACCTCATATATAATCTTGTCCTATTGATGTAATCTTGTATGTTAAAATAAACGTTTTTAAAAAGTTATTTTTCGGTCATTAAAACTTAACTGGCGCTGCGAACAGGATATCGTCGGTGAATCGATTAATTACCCCTTCAGTGCGGTAGACGTTTTATTGTTTTCTATCAAGAAATTGAGACGATATCTCAAACAATTTTTGATAAGACATTAGTAACTGTGTTCAACTACGAGGTGCATCAAAGAAGAAATATCTCCGGCCCACATCAGATCCCTTCAGTGGAATACAGGTCGCCAAACAGGCTCCAGTTCCTTCAGTGAATCTAGAGACAAGGAAGAACCTTACAAATGATCCTTTTGTGCATTATCCTGTAAGTCATTTTCCTTTAATTTAATTTATTGGCTAATTCTCATCTGTGGAATTTGGTAAAGAAATATTGTTCCTTCAGTGAATATATTCTTTATAAAATAAGATTGACTTTATTGATTTACTTAATATAAATACCAGTAGTCGATTTTTTTGCATGTACTACACATTCTCTGCAATTTAATTTTTTCATGAATCATATTTTTAGAAATTGAAGTGATTAATTTCTCGTATTTTTTTATATATTTTTTGTTGTTAGTTGAATTTATTTATGAGCAATAATCGTAGTCGATCTAGATCACCTATTCGTACAGACAGTTTACTAAAATTACTCGAACATTTAGATATCTCTCAATCGGACGTAACAATAAACAACATGGCTAATCCTATCCCTATTACCCAACTTGAGTTAACAATGGCAAACAACCTCCTACCCAAATATTCCGGTGGTTTGAAAGACCTCGCATATTTTATTAGGCAGTCCGAGAAATATATAATGCTTCTAGAAACAAAAGACAATCATCTGTTCAACACTCTAGTCTTAGAACAAATTAAAGCCAAACTTGGCTTAGCCTGAAGAAAGCTCTTACTGATCGTTTCGGAGATCCTACTTCCGAAGAGCTTCTAACTCACGATCTTAATGTCACGATTCAAATCTATTCACAAACCTTTTCAGAATTCTATGAAGAAGTTATTTCCAAATTACAAATTCTTAAGGAACATTTAGCAATCAATACAAATGATGAAAGTGTTCGTAAGTCCAAAGAAAATATGTACACTGAACAAGCCCTTGCAATATTTGAAGCAGGTCTATTAGAAACCTACCGAAATAATCTTCTTCACATTTCAATTCCAAGCCTTGAACATGCCCTGTTTGAGTGTAAGAAACTAGATAACGAAAGGTCCCAGATAGAATTTGCAAACTTCCTTAGAGCTCAGAAGTCAACAAAAATACGTCCACCCCAGAAATCTCAATCGTCAAATTATCAGAATAAACAACCCGTCCACTTCCAACAATTCAGATCTCAAAATTCACATTTTCCCGTTCAATATCAACAATTCAGGCCACATATGCCTAGTCAACCATTTCAACCTCGACAATTCCAACCTCCAATGCCAAATCAGTCCACTCAATATCAGCCATTTAGACCACACACAAATTCCAATTAAACATGATCTACAATTCTCGCAAATTGCCATAAAATTTCATAAATCAATTCCAGTCCAACCCCTATCAACATTCAAGCAATCTAGTCCAAATTATGACATTTATAATGATATAGATATTACTAAACTTATTCGAACAGATCAACTGAACCCCGAGGAGAAAAACCTCATCATTTCAACTTGCAAAGCATACAAAAACATCTTCTATAACGAAAACTCTGATCTTTCTTTCACTCATGCTGTCAAACATAACATTAGAACTGCTGATGAAGAGCCTATTTATCAAAAGTCATATAGATATTTATACCATCTTAAAGAAGAGATACAAAATCAGATCCAAAAACTTCTAGATAATAAAATTATAAAACCCATTACCTCTCCTTATAGTTCCCCTGTTTGGATTGTCCCCAAAAAATTAGACTCCAGTGGAAAAAGGAAATTCCGTATGGTCATAGACTATCGAAAATTAAACGGAAAAACTATCCTTTACCCAGAATCGACGAAATTCTTGACAATCTTGCCAGATGTGTTTACTTTTCGACACTAGATCTTGCCCAAGGATTCCACCAAATAGAAATTCATCCAGATTCGGTTGAGAAGACTGCCTTCACTGTCGACAATGGTCACTACGAATATACTCGTATGCCATTTGGCATCAAGAACGCCCCAGCAACATTCCAGAAGGTTATGGATACAATTCTACGACCATTCCTTTATAAGTTCTGTTTCGTATATATGGACGATATCGTTATATTCTCTAAATCACTTCAAGAACATATATTACATGTAAAACAAATTTTCCAACAGCTTCAAAATTATAATTTAAAAATTGAGTTAAATAAATCCGAATTCCTGAGAAAGGAGGTATCATTTCTAGGACATATCATCACTCCAGATGGAATTAAACCTAATCCAAATAAAATTGAAGCAATTCAATCGTTTCCCCTTCTGAGAAACAAATAAGATTACCGAAAGTTTATTAAAGATTTTGCCAAAATTTCCCATCCGATCAATAAATATCTTAAGAAAGGTACTAAGATAAACCTTAAAGATCAAGAATATATTGATTCATTCGAAAAATGTAAACAAATTATTTGTAATGCCCCTGTTCTTGCATACCCCGATTTTTCAAAAATATTCACTCTAACTACAGATGTTGCCATAGGAAGCGTAATCTCTCAAAACTCTCACCCAATCGCATTCTACTCAAGAACATTGAATTCAGCCGAAAAGAATTATGGTACTATTGAAAAAGAACTGCTTGTAATTATCGACAGCTGTAAACATTTCCGTCCCTATCTATTTGGTAGAAAATGCCTTATAGAAACTGACCATAAACCCCTAGTTTGGTTACATTCATTGAAAGAACCAAATCAACTGCTTATTCGATGGAAACTAAAACTTGAAGAATTTAATTTTGAAATTAAATATAAGAAAGGTAAAGAGAACTACGTAGCTGATACTCTATCAAGAATTGAGACAAATGCTATAGATGAGATCATCCCGAACAGACGCAATAGAACAAATTTAGCTCTTATGAAATCCGCTAGAAAGGAATCTAAAGTGAACATTATTAGTGACATTATAGTTGTGACCCCTATGAATACCGCAAGGAAAAATTTAGACTTAATTAAAGGTGATCAAAATAAAGATATCGACCTTCTGTCGGTATTACCAACGTTCGGCTCAGAATCCAATTTATCGATAACAAATAGTGAAGCAGACAATATTTTGAACGCTAACCCTTTCTCAAATCAATCAAGTGCGTAACCAGATGATGACGAAAAGAGTAACAATTCAGATGAAACTAGACATAAAGCACAAGAAAATCCAGCGTTTAATTTTCCAATATCTGAAAAATCTTTAAATTCCGCTCATTATTAAATTTTATTGAAATACGGTGACAAAAACGATATTGAATTTACAAAACTTTCTGGAAAGAATAGATACACTTTAACACTCAGAAGAGGAATTGACGAAACTATTCTAGGTAACATGTTTCACGAAATTATAGACCCCTACGAAAACGTACTATATATACTGCCAAGAAGACGATCTCATTCAATCGGCCTACAGGAAATGTTCCAAAATATTTGAACCCAACGTAAAAATTGTTAAAGTTAATACGTTTCTCAAAGATATTCTTAATAAAGATGAACAGATACGAATAATTTCAGACTATCACTCACATACCCACAATGGAATAACAGAAACTACAAAACACCTTCATTCTCAATACTATTTCCCAAAAATTCAAGAACTTGTCACAAATCATATTAATAAATGTGAATTATGTTTAACTTCCAAATACGACCGGAATCCTCGGAAATTCCCATTTTGAGGACCACTCATAGCCAAACGACCTTTTGAAATACTCCACATAGACATATTTTTTGTAGAAAACAAGCGATACTTAACAATCATAGATTTATTTACTAGATACCTTCAAGCATATGAACTTCACGACGCAAATTCCATAACAATTTTGAATAAATTACGCCATTAGTTTTCTCATCATAATTATCCTTCACAGATAACTTGCAACAATGCCAAAGAATTCTCTAGCGAAACCTTTAAAGATTTCATGTCCATGTTCCAAATTCGTATTCACTATACTAGTCCTCAAGCTCATACTGGGAATTCACCAATCGAAAGAGCACATTCCACTTTAATAGAGAACCTACGTATTCTCAGACAAAAATCCAAAGAAAGTACAACGGAATTAATCACCACAGCAATTTTAATTTACAACCAATATTTCAATATTTCAAATATAATATAATGAGCATAGGAAACAAGAAATCATCCCTTTCTATAACGACCTTTATCAAAAACAATTCAATAAGCAATCAAACAATTTAGAGAAAGTAAATTCAAAGCGTACAGGAAAAATCTCAAAAACTGATATTGTTTATTTAAATACACATGATCAAAAATACTCTTTTCAGATTGACAATGACACTGACAACCATCAACCAGGCACTTCAGCTGACACCAATTGAACCCCCTGGATACATATTAGACAACTTAGGCTTAGCTAAATATAAGGTTAACTATCATAAGGTTTATTTTACAATAAGTATTGAGAGTATCGAGACTACATATGCTAAATTATCATTAAATCAAATACCTATAATCAACCAAATTAACCCTGATAAACTTAACTTAGCAAATACTTAGAAACCAGACGTTGATTTTCTATCAGAAGATATTAACAAAGTGACTCAGCTCAGCTATAAGATACATATCAGGAAATCTAGATCAAAACGATCTAATTGACATTCAAAATAATTTTATGAAGATTAACTCTAACGAAGAGAAATTAATGACTGAAATTTCCAAGCTACAGACATTAGCAGGTCAAATAACAGAAAGATGGCAAAATGATTTGCAGAAAATACAAACACATGCAGAAAATGTTTATAAAACTTATCAGACTTAGAAGATAGGTTGAATAGTGAAATAATTATTCACATAGAGCTAGAACAGATCAGAAATTTAAGAAATTACATTCAGACACTTTTGAGAACTATATCATTCAGCAATCAAGGCATACTAAATGTCGAATTGATAAACCAACAGGAACTAAAAGACATTTTCAATTATTTACACTCAACTCACTCTCACACTGAAATCGCTCCAGATAATCCAACTTTATTAGAAATCACTAAAGTTAATCTTAAGTTCACTTCAAAAACACTCATTTGTACTTTGAAAATACCTATATTAGCCAATGAATTTTATCACTTGTCCAAAATAATTCCTATTCCTAGTACTCGTAACAATATCCTCCTACCAGAATACGATTGCCCTCAACTTAAAAGGCTCAGCCAAATGGACCAGCGAGGACTGCATAAAGACTTTTTCACTCTGGCACTGCCAAAAAGTACCACATGAAGACCTGTGTAGCCTAGACGATTTATCAAAATGCAACTTTGCCACTGTCAACAACAATTTCTCCTTATTCACCCAACTAACTAACGGAAATACAATCATCTGCACAAAACAACCCGAATACATCAATGAGCATTTTTCTAAATCTTTTAAATCCGTCAAAATCATAAAATGTTATGCTGTCTTGGGAAATAGCGACTGCACATATTCATTCCAGAAACATACATGGACAGGTTCAAATAGAACTTTTTCACAAGAATGGCCTAATAACCAAGAACCAACAAAAGTCAAACATAAGCTAAATGTCAAACCACTACATCTAGACGATCCGACTAAGAGCCCAACATACTACCCATTGAGTTCCACCGAGGACATTTTGGAATCACCCTTAGCTTTATCATATTAATCACCATTGGTGCCATCATCTTCCTAATAAGAAGAAAAATAAAAATCCTGAAATCAAGACGACCAAAGCCAGCTACTGTCATCGAAATTCCGTTAGAAGAACGAAATCTGCCTAGATCAATCCTGAAGTCGAACCACGAGGACGTGCTTCATACCTAGAGGACGTGCTTCATACCTAGAGGGGAGCAGTCATTTAGCCAGACCACGGCTCCACAACGTCTCACTGGATCATATTACAACTTAATGCTGATCTTTCATTTATTTTAATATAAAAACCATGTAATGCATATAATAACCTCAAATATAATCTTGTACTATTGATGTAATCTTGTATGTTAAAATAAACGTTTGTAAAAGTTATTTTTCGGTCATTAAAACTTAACTCGCGTATGTCAATCTAGGCGTGATGATCGCTCTCATAATAGACCGATTGCATTAAGCGAAAACTGTTCTTCGCATGCGCGGCGGGAAGTTTACAACGGCCACTTTCGTTTGAAATGTTACTCTTTTGAACAGAATATACTATGCCTGTGGCCAAATATTTCCATGATAATGGCTGTCTGTGACCGTTTACATCATTTTTTTATGTACTGTGACATCTATGCGCTTTTACCTGAGAAAGCTGCTTTTACATAAAGTTGAATATTTGTATTCTAAGGCCAATGGGTCGCGCATGCGGAGAAATGAAATCATTAATGCAATTGGTCTATTGCCAGCTTATTCTTTAGTGACATTTTGTTGCTTCGTCTCCCAAATAGAGGGTTTAGCTTTGTCGTGGCTACAGTTGAATTCTGAACTGTTGACTTGACGTGATCTTTCCATGTTACACCTTTGACAATTATGACTCCTAGGTACTTTACTTTATCACTTCATATAATACCCCTGCTTTAATTTTATATTTCCGGCCGGTTTGCCTTCCTGCCTCTTATTACTAGCGCTTGGCTTTTCTAGCGTTAATTTTTATTTTCCATTTTTTGCTCCAGTCTTCGATGGCTTTTGTTGATCGCGGTGTCATCGCTTATAATGACATGTGAGTTATATTGATTCGTGGTGTATCTGCTCCGTATATTATGCTGTATAGAAGGGGAGACAGTAATATGACCTAGTTTAACTTGGAACATTCTGTTACTCATAAGCCCATTATGCCAAACCCTGTTGACCGCTTTTTCTACGTCTAGAAAAAGCATCCCGTTGCCCCCCATTTTTAAGTTCGCAAACCGAGTGCTCTACAGGTTTCAGAGCTTGTAAATCCGTAGAGTGCCTTCCCGGAATTAGAATTGTTCCTCTGGAAAAATGTATACTGTAGTTACGGTATCTTTGAGTCTTCTAAGTATGGCCCGTAGCTCTCGTATGCAACGAGCGCAGTATTTTGAAAGAGAATTTCATTTTGGAAAACGAATGTCCAAATATATACAGAGTAGTCTATAATATAAAATACAAGTTTATATCATAGCTTGAAAACCAACTTGTTAACTAAAAAATAAACAAACATTAGATTCCTTTTTAAAAAAATGTTTTTTCAGAAACAAAAAAATATTCATAAATAAAGAAGTTACGGGGTAAGTAGCTCTTTTAAAAAAATGTTCAATTTAAATATTGCTACACATAATCTCTTCTTTTGGCTGTCTCATATTCTCAATTTTCCAAACAAATTGCTCCTTCCACATAGCGGAAATATACACAGGTATCACATATTTCAGACTTAACCAATGCTGTAACTCGAAAGCCGTAACTGATTTGAAATAATGTTCGATTTTAATGTTTCCGAATATGGCTCCTTTCCAATTTTCCAATCTCGAATTTTCGATTCTCGGAAAAATTGGACACTTCCCCCTTCCACATTGCTGATACACAATTTTCAGACTGTGACGCGGAAACCTATGATTATTTTTAAAAATGTCAAATTTAAACGTTTTCGGATATTGAATTTTCTTAAATTCTGCCTCTCAGATTTTCAATTTTCGGGAAAAATTGCCCCCACCACCCCTATTGGGGGAAGTTTCGAGGGGACGGGCATGTCTGTTTTTTTTGTTTTCAAAAGGACCAGTTCTCAATAGTCCTCTCTCAAATAAAAAAAACTGGCTCTGCGTCGGACCAGACGGTGGAAATTATACTTCTTTTGTTAGTTAATAAGGAAATTTAATATATAATTTAATTATTAAAAATTTCTCTAGAAGTCAAATTGTCCAAAAAGTATACGAAAACGTATAATCGACGATTTTTCTCACTTTTAGCGTGACGCGGTTTCTCGACGAACACCCCATTCCAACGAGCCCAATGAAGTATAACTTCAAAAATCATCGAAATCGAAGCAGGTTTACTATGCAAAAGACGTGAACAAATATAATAAAATATGCAGACATACAGTGGAATTGTATACCTCCTCCGTTTGGTTCGTCAGTTAAAAAGTTCCATTACCACACTCTAACCCTAAAGATTCAGAAAACGTAATGTGATGCGACCTTGAGGAAAGAGTAGGTATGTGGCCACAGCAGATTCACTAAAAAAAATGAATCAACGGGTCCGAGCGTTTTATAAAAAAAACGTGCCTGAATTTTCAGTGAATTAAAAAAGTTTTTCCGGGATTCATTATAAATAAATTGTATAATAAAAAGTATCAGCAAGTGCATTTTTACGCACACGGACAGATATTTTTTTATTATTCTGATATGGGTTTATTTACTTATTTAGCAGTTAGAAATTTTCAAAAAAAAAAGCGCTCCAAATATCCATTTTTTTATCTCGTGAATATGAGGTAACAATTTGTAAACTCCTTTTAGAGGCAACCTGGCTCTATTTCAGAAAACCTTGATTTTCGAAAAATATCTGCAGCGTGTTCCTAAATACAAACCATTAGCCTGGCCAGGCTTAAATTATGTCATCAGTCAATGTCATATTCTTATATCCGTATATCTGTCAATTTTTCACGGCCACTTTAACCCTGGCCAGGCTAATGCGTGTGTAGGTATTTATAAGAAAACGCTGCTGGTTAAAAAATCCCTCTATACTTCTTTTCGGAGAAGACATGTTGGTTTTCCAAAATAACTTCCAGCACTCATTTTTAAGTGAAAAATTATGATTAAACTGTGCTATTCTGCTTTGTTTACCTCCTCCTTTTTATGAAGACAGTCAAAAACCAATGATATCATCCTTTAGCTTTAGATCAACTGTTAAAAATTAATTATAATATTCCGGAATATTGATTGTCGTTGTTGTATGTGAGAAGTGAAGTATTAAAGTATGTTATTCGAGATAAGTCCATAGTAAATAGTAAGACTTGGAATTTCTTTTATATAGGTATCATGCTCTTCTTTTGAGAGAAGCTCCGCTAATGAGGTTGTGTCTTAAAAAATCACCCGGTAGAGCAAAGTAGACTACGCTACTGTCTACCCAAATACCAAGACAAGAAAGACAGGTTCCTTAGTGAGGTGAGGACTTTCCTTTTTACGGGCTTATAACACTGAAAAAAATATTCAACTCGTTCTGAAACAATAAAGTGCATCGTTTCGAATTCGCAATTAATACTTCGGTACTGGTGAAGTAAGAACAGAAAATGTACGTGTTAATGTTATACACCCTCCAGTTGTTAATTTATATTTGTGCTATAATTTATCAAAATATGTTATATCAATTGCTGAGACAGAAGAAAGATATACCACAAATTTTTCGAGACATCGATATGTACCGATTTTGCTACTTTACTGGGTGGACGCTGGTAAGTACCAAAACGAATAATAAGTACTTAAGTAGGTACCTACATACATACCTATTCAGTTTTTGTTGCACATGAATTTGGCAAATTCAGTTGTATATATTTCATATTCTATATGTAATACTGAAGTAAATATTAAAAAATGGCATGCCTAATATTTTTTTATTAAATCAAAGTCTCACCCAGGTATTAAACAATTGTTTGTTGTCTACATTCATGCTGTCATTTTTGTTTTCATCTTAAGGTATGCCTAGGTACTTATTATTTTTGAGCATTCTATTATAATATACATATATTTTTGACATTCTATTATCTTGATATTTCTATTTTCGTTTTTTAAATTTATTTGAAAATACTATTTCAATCATGCCCGTTAACAAACTCGAGTGAGATACTTGTACAATCGATTTTTACAGAAAATTTGAACTTGATACTATTAAATATATATATATATATATATATATATATATATATAATACGATGCCAACTTTGTTATTTTGAATGGAAAACTCTGTATATTACCGCATTCTTAGATTTCTTGTATAATTTTGAAAATATTTTATGTATAATATCCTATACCTAAGTCTAAGCGTTTTTGACATATCTCAAATACCATGTCAAAAATTAAGTTTACAGTCCAAAACATAATTATCAATCTTTCCTATGAGAAAGCCTTTAATATTTAATTTTGGTTGGTTTTCTTGTAGAAGAAGATCAACTTTATGAGTATTTTTATGATATTTTGATAATAATTTATACAGAGTGATAAAAAAAGAAGCTTGAAAACTAGATCCAAAAAACATCAAAAGTATTTTTTCAAATGAAAACCCCCGTTTTTATTAGTTTATTGAATTAAGCAGCAAAAATAAGGGGAGTGTAAGGTTGTCTATACCAAAAATTAGTAGTTTTTAAAATAAATGACAATTTTCCATTTTCCTACACATCTTTAAAGTTGTGTTAGAAGTAGGCCCTGATTGCATTAGAATATAATAACAAATGTCAATAAAAGTCAAACAAGCGTCAAAAAAGTCAACATAATACTTTTTATTTGCAAATTTTGAGTAATTAGTATGCCGAGAAGAACTCGATTCTTCGTGAGAAATCAGCCAGGAAATCAGTCTCTTTACTCTTTCATAATATTATGCTGAACTACCGAAAATGAGTATGGATGAAACTCGTGTTTCCATAAAATTCTTAGAACATATTCCTAATTCGCATCCTACTTGGCTTTTAGAAATTGTTGGATATGCGGCAAAATATCCCAAAATTGCGATTTCAATATTTTCATTGTTAATAATTGTTTTATTTCTACCTACGCCTACTTGAGGCTTTATAGTTCCAAAGTTCTTGAAGTCTTCTTTAATTTTCTTAACAGATTTTGGTGTTAGTTTGTGTTTCTGTGGATATAGCGTTACGATTGTATTACATGTTCTTGAAATAACTTTATCACATTCTCCATCATAATAAATAAACTCAAATAATCTTTACTTGTATTATTAAGTCTTCTTGGCATGATAATTACTCAAAATTTGTAAATAAAAA
Source organism: Crioceris asparagi (assembly GCA_958507055.1). Lineage (NCBI taxonomy): Eukaryota > Metazoa > Arthropoda > Insecta > Coleoptera > Chrysomelidae > Crioceris > Crioceris asparagi. The sequence goes on from OY293827.1 coordinate 52,193,344, forward strand.
TGTTATATTGACTTATTTGGCGCATGGTTGACTTTTATTGACATTTGTTATTATTTTCTAATGCAATCATGGCCCACTTCTTACACAACTTCAAAGATGTGTAGAATTTTTACATAGAGAAATGGAAAATTTTTAATTATTCTAGGAACTATTAATTTTTGGAATAGACAGTGATATTACTGAGAGTTCATTAAAATTAAAAAAAACTTTTTCAACAATAATAATAAATAATATCCTATACCTAAGTCTAAGCGTTTTTGACATATCTCAAATACCATGTCAAAAATTAAGTTTACAGTCCAAAACATAATTATCAATCTTTCCTATGAGAAAGCCTTTAATATTTAATTTTGGTTGGTTTTCTTGTAGAAGAAGATCAACTTTATGAGTATTTTTATGATATTTTGATAATAATTTATACAGAGTGATAAAAAAAGAAGCTTGAAAACTAGATCCAAAAAACATCAAAAGTATTTTTTCAAATGAAAACCCCCGTTTTTATTAGTTTATTGAATTAAGCAGCAAAAATAAGGGGAGTGTAAGGTTGTCTATACCAAAAATTAGTAGTTTTTAAAATAAATGACAATTTTCCATTTTCCTACACATCTTTAAAGTTGTGTTAGAAGTAGGCCCTGATTGCATTAGAATATAATAACAAATGTCAATAAAAGTCAAACAAGCGTCAAAAAAGTCAACATAATACTTTTTATTTGCAAATTTTGAGTAATTAGTATGCCGAGAAGAACTCGATTCTTCGTGAGAAATCAGCCAGGAAATCAGTCTCTTTACTCTTTCATAATATTATGCTGAACTACCGAAAATGAGTATGGATGAAACTCGTGTTTCCATAAAATTCTTAGAACATATTCCTAATTCGCATCCTACTTGGCTTTTAGAAATTGTTGGATATGCGGCAAAATATCCCAAAATTGCGATTTCAATATTTTCATTGTTAATAATTGTTTTATTTCTACCTACGCCTACTTGAGGCTTTATAGTTCCAAAGTTCTTGAAGTCTTCTTTAATTTTCTTAACAGATTTTGGTGTTAGTTTGTGTTTCTGTGGATATAGCGTTACGATTGTATTACATGTTCTTGAAATAACTTTATCACATTCTCCATCATAATAAATAAACTCAAATAATCTTTACTTGTATTATTAAGTCTTCTTGGCATGATAATTACTCAAAATTTGTAAATAAAAATGTTATATTGACTTATTTGGCGCATGGTTGACTTTTATTGACATTTGTTATTATTTTCTAATGCAATCATGGCCCACTTCTTACACAACTTCAAAGATGTGTAGAATTTTTACATAGAGAAATGGAAAATTTTTAATTATTCTAGGAACTATTAATTTTTGGAATAGACAGTGATATTACTGAGAGTTCATTAAAATTAAAAAAAACTTTTTCAACAATACGTTCCTCTTCCTCTATTTCGGCTGGAGTTCTGTTACCATAACTTTTGCGAGGCTTATTGAATGATCCTAATGTATGTATATATATATATATATATATATATATATATATATATATATATATACAGGGTGGCTCATGGTCGATGATACCTTAGACGTTTACAGAGAACGGGACATAGGCTCATTCTGAAAATGCAGCATCTTTGTTATTTCAAAAAGAACACCCTATATATTACTGCGTTTTTGCATTTGTCCTCACTTTCTTAATATTTTTGCCCCATGCCCCACTTACCTACACCTATCTCTAACGGCTCCCGAGATATTAATTATTTTCCATATTTTTGATCCAAAACATAGCTCGAATCAAATGTTTATTTCTGCGTTATTTCGATTCCTAGGAAGCTGTAACTTTGTTAGTAGGTCAACGAGATAATGTTTATGGATTCTGAATAGAGAAATTTGTCCTGCGTTATACAGGGTCGTTCAAAATGTGTGATTTTACTGCTACATACAAAAATGTATAAAAATGCGTTTTTTTTAAATGGAACACCCTGTATATTATAAAATATCTTGAAAGATGCCTAAATTTCCTTCGATTTGATGTATCATGTTCCTATACCTAAGTAGCCAGAATTCCGAGATAAGAGCAATTTTCAAAAAAATCAAATTATATTTCTCATATTCATCTAGGTTGCTATTAAATGTCATCATAGTACATGACATAATGAAAATTTGACAATTAGTGCATTATTAATAATACCTTTGAGTATTTATCAACGTAAGTGACTTGAAATGAATGAAATAACAATTCTAACGAAGTTCTAATAAAATTGTTTATTCTTCATGGAAAATGTGTGGAAACTATCGCAACAACGTGCAGAAAATTAAATGGAAAGTACTCTGATTTACAACCAATGAACAAGAGGAAGTTTGTACGATCACAAAATAATTTTATTAATTATCTGTTAAAATTTAGAAAACGTTCATTATAAGTCCTCAAAATGCCGACCATTGGCTTCCAAACATTTCAATGTTCGTTTATTTGTAGATATAGTTGTAGCCCTCCTTATTTCATTGGCATCTAGTTCTTCAATGCAGTTGATTACTCGTTGGCGTAGATCTTGTTTACTGTGTACTGGTGTCATGTATACTTTTGTCTTCAAATGACCCCACAAGAGAATTTCCAGATATTTCTCAGAATTCAACGGTTCATCGTAAATAAGAAAACTTATTCGGTGATCCTTTTTAAGGCGGAATACGTTGATTTTGATCAGCCGAGAAATGCTCGTTTCTTCTATTAAAAATTCCTTCTCTGGAAAATTTTGATTCGTCTGTCTAAATATTTTTTTTAAGATTCAGGATCTTCTTGGATGCGAAATAGGATTGTTTCGCAAAAGTGAACCCTACTTTGATGATCTTCTGGCAATTTCCAGGGCCGTAATTTAAAAGGGAATAATTCACCCAATTATAATAAAATATTACCAAAACATCCAGACCTTCTGTTGTAGTACAACTGTCAGAACTTGTCACTTTGACTATCGTGTTTCAACTATTATCGACTTATGTCTCCGATTGGCTGATACAATAAACCGACTGGGGGACTTTCTGATAACTGTGGCACCAATATTTGACGATGTATTCTGAAAGAACACCCCAAAATAAGACGAAAATCAAGAATACTGATTTTCGAGTTTTCATCTCCTTTTGGAGATATTGGCCCTTTTTGGTCCCAACATGCTAGCGGGATATTTGAGCAAAAGGTATGTTGTTTGATAATGTTTGGGTGGAGAGACACGCGTTTAGAAGTTGATAAATATTTGTACTTACCAGTAAAATCACTGTTATACCATCACAATACCATAAATTGCCAGTTTTCAACGTTATAAACTACAAACACATTTCACTTTCTCTACTAGGTTAGCCCCCATACTGTAATTATTGAAATTTGAAAAACTAAATATTGGAAATACGATTCCAGGCGATTACAAATACAGTGTTGCCATTTACTTCATTTTGGCAGCTCATATAATTATTAATTTATTCTATGACAGTAGGATAAGTTGTAGACAATAGAAAAATGTATCACTATATGAAACATAATTTAAATGAAAATTATTCAAACAAGGAATCTAAGGAATAAAATTAAACAAAGATTTAGTGTTTTTGGAAAAAAAATGTAAGGTTGGGTTCAGGTTAGGTCAAGTTAGGTTTATGTTTAATTTTCTATTGTCCAAAAAGATTTTCGGTAAGGTTAGGTTTAGGTTAGATCAAGTTAGGTTCAGTTAGGTTCAGCAGAATACTTCGTTACACAAGTAGTAGCCTCAGCCTTACTTCTATTTTCCATAGTTTTTAACCTTAACCTTATAGAATTTAACTTTACAGGGCAAGATGATCTCCCTCATCATATTGTAAATTTAACCTTTTTTTCTGCTCTTTTAATCAAAATAGGGGCTGCTCCCTTCCATGTCTGATTCCCGGAAATTTTAGAAGGGTTAAATTGGATTAACGCTTTGATTATATTAACTTGACAAAAAATTGCTCCCATGGTTGTCATACTATTTTACAGTAAAAACAGACTTTTTCTCCTCAGAGTCATTGTTTCATCAGCTGTAGTAGGAAGAATCCTAGGATTAAACCAAATTAGCTTACGAAAAATTTTAGCTTATTCTTCGATTAATCATATGGCATGGATAATTAGAACAATGGTATCAGTTAAAACTATCTGGTTACCATCCTTCCTAATTTATAGGGTCGCGACCATCAATATTGTGTTGATTTTTAAAAGCTTCAATATCTATTTTCTTAACCAACTCCTCAAAATTTATGGTCAAAATAAGCATTTCAACTGATTAGTTGCCTTAAACTTTCTCTCCCTAGGAGGAATCCCTCCTTTTTTAGGATTTTTGCCGAAATGATTTACAATCATGGGATTATCGAAAATAGGGTTGTTTCTAATTAGAATTCTGCTAATCTTCTTTGCCCTCATTGTTCTGTTTTTTTACTTACGATTAACTTTAACAGCGTTTCTTCTAACTAAAAGAGAATCGGTTACAAAAATTCAAAGTAATTTTTTATTGCTAACTAGAAATTTTACTGTTCTAGCTAGACTCCCAATTATTAGGTTAACTTATTTCTACTAAGGATTTAAGTTAAGAAAACTATTAACCTTCAAAGTTAAAAATAGGTTAAAAGTCTAAGCCTTAAAGATTTACCTTAGCTTTAAATTTGCAATTTAAAATCATTTTTGACTATAAGGCTAAAATTGGTGAAAGAATTTTTTATTCATGCATAAATTTACAGTTTATTACTTTTATCAGCCATTTCACCGAACAAATGGCTGTTTTCCACAAATCATAAGGATATTGGAACATTATACTTTATTTTCGGTGCATGAGCAGGAACAGTAGGAACCTCGCTCAGAATTCTAATTCGTACAGAATTAGGTAACCCAGGATCTTTAATTGGGAATGACCAAATTTATAATGTGATTGTCACAGCCCATGCTTTTGTCATAATTTTTTTTATAGTTATACCAATTATAATTGGTGGATTTGGAAATTGACTCGTACCTTTAATATTAGGAGCTCCGGATATAGCTTTTCCTCGGATAAATAATATATGATTTTGACTTTTACCTCCATCGCTTTCATTGCTTTTAATGAGTAGAATTGTTGAAAATGGAGCTGGGACAGGTTGAACAGTTTACCCCCCTTTATCTGCTAATATTGCTCATAGTGGAGCTTCAGTTGATTTAGCTATTTTCAGTCTTCATTTAGCAGGGATTTCCTCAATTTTAGGAGCTGTAAACTTTATTACTACAATCATAAATATGCGACCTGAAGGTATAAGATTAGACCGAACACCTTTATTTGTATGAGCTGTTATAATTTTTATTACTACTTAGGTTACCTGTATTAGCTGGAGCAATTACAATACTACTTACTGATCGAAATTTAAACACATCATTTTTTGACCCTGCAAGAGGAGGAGACCCAATCCTCTACCAACATTTATTTTGATTTTTTGGGCACCCAGAAGTGTATATTTTAATTTTACCAAGATTTGGACTAATTTCCCATATTATTAGACAAGAAAGAGATAAAAAGGAAGCTTTTGGAACGTTAGGGATAATCTATGCTATAATAGCAATTGGATTATTAGGATTTGTTGTATGAGCTCATCATATGTTCACAGTTGGTATAGATGTTGATACTCGAGCCTATTTTACATCAGCAACTATAATTATTGCAGTCCCAACCGGAATTAAAATTTTTAGATGAATAGCAACATTACATGGCACACAAATCTTGTATAGCCCAGCAACTTTATGAAGATTAGGATTTGTATTTTTATTTACAGTTGGTGGTTTAACAGGAGTAATTTTAGCTAATTCTTCGATTGACATTATTTTACATGATACCTACTATGTAGTTGCTCATTTCCACTATGTTCTCTCAATAGGAGCAGTGTTTGCAATTATAGCAGGGGTAGTTCAATGATTTCCTCTTTTTACTGGAGTAACTTTAAATAACTATTATTTGAAAATTCAATTTGTTATTATATTTATTGGAGTAACTTTATCCTTTTTCCCACATCATTTCTTAGGGTTAAGGGGAATACCTCGTCGATACTCAGATTACCCAGATGCTTTTACCATATGAAATGTGGTTTCATCTGTAGGATCTTTAATTTCTTTAATGGCAATTATCTTTTTTATTTTTATTGTTTGAGAAAGACTTTCAGCCTTTAACCTAAGGTGGTCTATTGAATGAATACAATGCCTTCCCCCTGCTGAACATGGTTACTCTGAGTTGCCTATTTTATCTAATTTCTAATATGGCAGAATAGTGCACTGGATTTAAGCCCCAAATATAAAGATTAAACTTTTTTTAGAAATTGCAACATGAAAAACTTTATTACTACAAGACAGAGCTTCTCCTAGAATAGAACAATTAATATTCTTCCATGACCATGCCCTTTTGATTTTAACTATCATTACTATTTTAGTTGGACAGTTATTAATAACAATTTTTTTTAATAAATTCCAACATCGTTTTTTACTAGAAGGTCAAACTATTGAAGTAATTTGAACTATCTTACCTGCATTAACATTAATTTTTATCGCTGTTCCTTCTTTACGACTATTGTATATTTTAGATGAAATTAATAACCCTATAATTTCAATTAAAACTATTGGACACCAATGATATTGATCCTATGAATATTCAGATTTTAAAGATATTGAATTTGATTCTTATATACTCCCAACTAACGAATTAAAATCTTTTAATTTTCGTCTTTTAGATGTAGATAATCGAGTAATTCTTCCATATGAATCTCAAATTCGAATACTAGTAACAGCTGCTGATGTTCTCCACTCTTGAACTATTCCTTCCTTAGGAGTAAAAATTGACGGAACCCCTGGACGATTAAACCAAATTAGCTTTACGATTAATCGAACTGGGTTATTCTTTGGACAATGTTCCGAAATTTGTGGGGCTAACCATAGATTTATTCCTATTGTAATTGAAAGAATTTCTCCTAAATACTTTATTAAATGAATTATGAAAATAACTCAAATTTCATTAGGTGGCTGATTTAAAGCATTGGAATTTTAAACCAAATTATAGTAAAATTTTACTCCTTATGAAAAATTTAGTTAAATTTATAACATTAGTTTGTCAAACTAAAATCATTTTAAAATAAATAATTTTTAATCCCACAAATAGCCCCTTTAAATTGAGTCAGATTATTTGTATACTTTATTTTAATTTTTATTATTTTTAATGTAAGAATTTATTTTATCCATTTATACCAACCAAATAAAGTAGATACAAAAGTATACGCCAAAAAAATTAACTGAAAATGATAATAAACCTTTTTTCATCTTTTGATCCTTCTACTAATTTTAATATATCAATTAATTGACTTAGAACAATAATTGGATTAATTATTATTCCGCCAATATATTGATTAATCCCTTCACGAATTTCTATACTTAGATTTAAAATTATAACAACTTTACATAATGAAATAAAAGTATTAATTAACAATCCTAAATCTTTAGGAAGAACATTAATTTTTATCTCATTATTTAGACTTATTTTAATAAATAATTTTTTAGGACTATTTCCTTATATTTTTACGAGAACAAGACATATTATTATATCTCTAACTTTAGCTTTTCCTTTATGATTAAGATTTATACTATATGGATGAATTAATAATACTACCCACATATTTGCCCATTTAGTACCTCAAGGAACTCCAAACGTTCTTATACCTTTTATAGTATGTATTGAAACAATCAGAAATATTATTCGTCCTTTAACTTTATCAGTACGGTTATCTGCTAATATAATTGCTGGTCATTTACTAATAACTTTAATAGGAAACACCGGCCCTATAATAACATCAACATTAATCTCTATTTTGATTTTTAGAAAAATTTTATTATTAATCTTAGAAAGAGCTGTAGCTATTATTCAATCATATGTTTTTACTATTTTACCCCTTTCATCTAGTCGATTAAAGACCTTGACCTTTATTAAGATCTTTTAACGCTTTAGCTATTATAATAGGATTAATTAAATGATTTCATTTATATGAAATTAATTTATTCTTAATTAGAATTTTTTCTATAATATTAATTATATACTTATGATGACGAGATATCACTCGAGAAGGGACATTTTTAGGATTTCACACCTTTAAAGTAACTTTAGGGTTACGTTGAGGAATAATCCTATTTATTGTGTCTGAAATTTTTTTTTATTAGATTTTTCTGAGGATTTTTTCATAGATCTCTAGCTCCTAGAATTGAGTTAGGAGTGACTTGACCCCCTAATGAAATTATAACTTTTAACCCAATAGAAATTCCTCTATTAAATACTTTAATTCTTTTAACTTCAGGATTAACTGTCACATGAGCTCATCATAGGCTTATAGAAAATAATTACTCACAAACTATCCAAGGATTAGCTATAACTGTCCTTCTAGGGATTTATTTTACAATTCTTCAAGGATATGAATATATAGAAGCACCTTTTACTATCGCTGACTCTATTTATGGAGCTTCATGTTTTATAGCTACTGGATTTCATGGACTGCATGTAATAATTGGTACAACTTTTTTATTAATTTGTTTAATCCGACATTTTTTAGGACATTTTTCTTCTAAGCACCATTTTGTGTTTGAAGCTGCTGCCTGATATTGACATTTTGTTGATGTAGTTTGGTTATTCTTGTATATTTCTATTTACTGATGAGGTAGATATTTATATAATATAAAATATTATATTTGACTTCCAATCAAAAAATCTAAAATTTAGTATAAATAATTCAATTATTAACTAGGCTTTTCATAATTATATGTACAATTACAGTAATTATAATCATCTTATTAAATTTAATTTCTAAAAAAACTTTCTCTGACCGAGAAAAAAACAGGCCATTTGAATGTGGATTTGATCCTAAATCTTCAGCCCGACTACCCTTTTCTTTACACTTTTTAGGTAAATTTCTTATAGAAATATACCTATTGCGATCGTTCACACTTTTGAATTTCGAAAAAATTTCAACGGCATGTTGTTATATGTCTATAAGTTAGTCCAAAAAAACATTTGGTTCAAAAGTTTATATATATATATATATATATATATATGGGATATTACGAAATTTGTTAACACGATAGAGGTCGCAGTTTTAAAGGTATCAAGTTCAAATTTGCTACAAAAATCAATCTCTCAAATATCTCGGTCGAGTTCGTTATTGGGCAATATCGGGTAAGTAGTTTCAAAATGGCGACCATTCAAACATTTAAAAAAATTATCAAAAAAGAGCAGTAGTGTAAATATTATTAAAAATAATTTTAGGTTATAGATATAATCAGTACCTACAACTTTTGTTCAAAGCAATTTTTCATAAAATACACAGGTAAAAAAATAAAAATTATTAAAGAAAAATAACAAATATTGATAAAACATGAACACTCAATATAAATTTGATGTAATTGTACATTTTCTGGAGATCTTAATATAGACCCTGATTAAAAAAATATATAGTTTATTTATTGAAAAGAAATAGACGAAAAAAAAATCTGCCTTGAAGTGGACTCGAACCCTGTCTGCTTTATATTCAACAGCCAAAACAAAAACCTCTAACCGCTAGGCTATGACAATTTTATTTAATAACATGTAGGTATACCAATGAAAAGGTTGTTAAGATTTCAATTCAATGAATTTTGAAAAATTTACCTTTCCGCTGACTACAGGCCATCGGGATTTTTTTTAATCGCTATTATTTTTTTAATTTCCGATGTAGAAATCACTTTACTAATCCCAATAATTTCTACTCTTAAAATTAGTAATATAATTAATTATTCAATTTTATTAATAAGATTTATTATTATCTTACTAATTGGACTTTACCATGAATGAAGCCAAGGGGCTTTAAATTGAGCTATCTAACTTAGGATAATAGTTAAATTAACATTTAATTTGCACTTAAAAAATATTGAATATTCAATTTATCTTAATAAAATAAGAAGTAAAATATTACATTTAGTTTCGACCTAAAAAATTGCTTTATAAGCCTTATTTTTAATTGAAACCAAAATAGAGGTATATCACTGTTAATGATAAAATTGAATTAATTTTCCAATTAAGGAAGTATGGTAATCAAAAATAAGCTTCTAACTTAATTTTTTAGCGATGAAATTTCGTTTATACTTCTATTTATATAGTTTAAAAAAAACATTATATTTTCACTGTAAAATTAGAAAAATTCTTATAAATTATTCAAAAATTAAAAATTACCTTAGCTGCTTCAAAGCTATGCTCTTAACTTAAGCTATTTGAATAAAAAATATTAAATAAAAATATTATTGAAATTATTAATATTAAATAAATTCTTAAATGATTTTAAGACAATAATTGTAAAATTCTAGAAATTAATCTAAGAGAAAATGATAAATTTTTAGCACCATAATACTCTAACCAACCCTGATCAATAATTTGATAATATAAATTACCTAAATAAATAGGGTAAAAATTTACCCCAAAAGTTGATAAAATAGGTATATTTCATATAGAAGATAAAAATAAGCTCAATGATAATACTATTGAAGATTTAATTTTATAACTTAATTTAAATTTTGCTAATTCATACCCTAAAATAAAACCTAATGAAATTATTAATAAAGTTATTATTTTTATAAGATTATCTAAACAAAGTAAAATTGGATCAACAAAAATTAATCAATTTAACACAGAACCCATAAAAATTACAAAAAAAATTAAACCCCCCATACCTCGCAATATGATAGATCTTTGGTCATTAATTATATTTAATGAAAGAAAATTTTGGTTACCTACTAATGAATAGTATAATAAGCGTGCTCTATAAGAAACGGTCAATCCAATTGATAAATAAAAAATAATATAAACAAATACATTTAAATAATTTATTGATATAAATTCTACAATTAAATCTTTTGAATAAAATCCAGATATAAAAGGAAGACCACATAAAGCAAAATTACAAATATTAAAGTATGAACACGTTAAAGGTATATGATTAATTAAACTACCCATAAAACGGATATCTTGACAATTATTTAAATTATGAATGATAGCTCCAGCACATATAAATAATAAAGCCTTAAATAATGCATGAGTTAATAAATGTATAAAAGCTAAAATATAACCTCCTAAAGATAAAATTGCAGGTATAAATCCTAACTGACTTAAAGTTGATAAAGCAATAATTTTTTTTAAATCAAATTCAAAATTTGCACCCAACCCAGATATAAATATAGTAAATATTGAAATAAATAATAATAATATCATTAAATTTTCAGATAAACAAAAATTAAAACGAATTAATAAATATACACCTGCGGTCACTAAAGTAGAAGAATGTACTAATGAAGATACGGGTGTAGGGGCTGCTATAGCAGAAGGAAGTCAAGATCTAAACGGAATTTGAGCAGATTTAGTTATAGCAGCTAAAACAATTAAATAAGATAATAATTCTATTAATAAATCTGTTTTTATTGATTCTAAATAAAAAATATAATTTCAACTACCAAAATTTATTATCCAAGCAATAGCAATTAATAAAGCTACATCACCAATTCGATTAGATAGGGCCGTTAATATCCCCGCATTAAAAGAACGAACGTTTTGATAATAAATAACTAAACAGTAAGAAACCAACCCTAATCCATCTCAACCTAATAAAATAGAAATTAAGTTAGGCCTAATAATAAGCAATATTATAGATAAAACAAATATAGCTACCAAGAGAATAAAACGAGTTAAAGTTAAATCACCTTGTATATATTCTTCTCTATAATAAATCACTGAAGAAGAAATTAATAATACAAATCTTATGAATATTAAGGATATTCAATCTAATAATACAACTATAATAATTATAGTTGAATTAAATCTAAAAACTTCTAATTCTAATAATAATCTATATTCTTCAATTAAAAAATTTAATGATAAAAAATAAGTTAATAATGAAAAAAATATAAAAAGTTGCTGAAATTTTAGTACAAATTTTAATTATCTAAATTAACATTATTTCTTTGATATCACAAATCAATATTTTTTATAAACTATTTAGATAAATTAATATAATCAAGGCATTTTTTAAAAATAATAAATTTAAAGGCAATCAATGTATAAATAATAGTAAGTATTCTCGATAAAACCCTTGATAAATTGAATAAATACCTCTATTGAAAGTACCATGTTGAGAAAAAGAATATAAATATAAAGAATAAACTGCCCTAAAAAAAGATAATAAAGATAAAAAAATAATTGTTAAAGAATTTAAAAAAACTAATCTATTAATTAATATAATTTCACTAAATAAATTTAAAGTAACAGGAGCTGCTATATTACCAATTAATAATATAAACCATCAAAAAGATAAAGACGGAAAAATATTCAATAATCCTTTTCTTAAATAAAGCCTACGAGTTAATAATCGTTCATAAATAATATTAGCTAGACAAAATAAGCCTGAAGAACATAAACCATGGGCAATTATTATTATTAAAGACCCATAATATCCCCATAATCTCATTGTTATAAGACCTGCAACCACTAATCCTATATGTGCTACTGAAGAGTAAGCAATTAAAGATTTAATATCTCTCTGGCGTAAACAAATCAAAGAAACAAATATACCCCCCACTAATCTAATTACAATAAAAATAAATCCAATATTTAAAGTTAAAGAAATAAATAAAGGTAATAATCGTATTAAACCATATCCACCTAATTTTAACATAACCCCAGCTAAAATTATAGAACCAGCTACAGGAGCTTCAACATGTGCCTTTGGAAGTCACAAATGAATAAAAAATATAGGAATTTTACAAAAAAAACTATATTAATACATAAATATATATATAAATTCATATCTCCTGTTATTAAATAAAAGATTAAATTATAATTTTTATTATAATAATAAAAAATAGCAATTATTATAGGCAATGATATTAATAAAGTATAAAATAAAAGATACAAGCCAGCCTTTAATCGCTCAGGCTGATATCCCCATCCAATAATTAAAAATAACACTGGAATAAGCCTAACTTCAAAAAATAAATAAAAAACAAAAAAATTCAAAGAAACAAAAGTTAAAAATAACCTAATTATTAAAAAAATAATTATAAATAAAAATATCTTGTAATAATTTAATTCTTTAAATAACTTTTCACTTGCTATAATTATTAAAGCGCAAACTCAAAATCTTAATAAATCTAAATAATAAGATAAATAATCACACCCAAAAATATATGATAAATTTAGTATACCTAAATTTATTGTATATTCAAAAATAAATAAAAAACTAAGAATTAAAAATACTCACTGTATTAATCAATAATTTTTATCAAAACATAAAGGAATCAAAAAAATTAATCTTATAATAAATTTTATCATAATAAAGAGAAAGTTATAATATAATCATTACCATGAACTCGTACTATTGAAACTAAAATTGAAAGCCCTAAAGCACCCTCACAAACTCTCATTGTTAAAAAAATTATAGAAAAAAATCATTCAAAACCTAATAATCTAAAATAAATATATATAAATAAATATAAAGAAATAACTAATATTTCTAATCTTAATAATATTAATAATAAATGCTCTCGTTTATAGAAAAAACAATTAAAGCCGAAGTAAAAATAAAAATATTTAAATATATTAACATTAATAGTTTTAATAATTTAATTAAAATATTGGTCTTGTAAACCAAAAATAAGGAAACTTTTAAAACATCAAAGGAAAAGAAATTCTTTATCTTTAATCTCCAAAATTAAAATTTTTATAAACTATCCTCTGACATTTATTTAATAATTACTAGAATAATTTTAATTTCAGCCATATTTATAACTATAAAACATCCTCTATCTATAGGGATAATACTACTTCTCCAAACTATTATAGTTGCTTTAGTAACAGGAATAATAAATTTAACCTTTTGATTTTCGTATATTATTTTTATTATTATAATTGGTGGAATATTAATTTTATTTATATATATAACTAGAGTTGCTTCAAATAAAAAATTTAAATTTTCTAACAAAATCTTAATCATAAGTATTATTATTCTAATTTTATCATTAATAATTTGAATTAAAGATTTTCAACAAATCTATCAATTAATAAATATAGAAGAATCATACCAAGTTACAATATCTAATAATTTCAATCATGCCTTAAATAAATACATAAACTACCCAAATAATTTAATTATATACACCATATTTTTCTATTTATTTATTACAATAATCATAGTAACAAAAATTACTAAAATTGAATCAGGACCCTTACGACAAAAAAACTAATGAAAAATATAATTCGTAAAAATCATAGATTATTTTTTAATGCATCTTTAATTGACTTACCAAGACCTTCCAATATTACTACTATATGAAACTTTGGATCTTTATTAGGCACTTGTTTAATAATTCAAATTTTAACCGGCTTATTTTTAGCTATACATTATTGTCCAGATACATCAAGAGCTTTTGAAAGAGTTTCTCATATTACACGAGATGTAAATTATGGATATATATTGCTAACCAAGTAGTGAAAGTGAAATGTGTTTGTAGTTTATACGTTGAAAAAATATCAATTTATGGTATTTTGATGGCATAACAGTGATTTTACTGGTAAGTACAAATATTTATCAACTTCTAAATGCGTATCTCTCCACCCGAACATTATCAAACATACCTTCTGCTCAAATATCCCGCTAGCTTGTTGGGACCAAAAAGGGCCAATATCTCCAAAAGGAGACGATAACTCGAAAATTGGTATTCTTGATTTTCGTCTTATTTTGGGGTGTTCTTTCAAATCGTGGAGCCGCAGTTATCGGAAACGTGCCACTGACTGTGTCCCATGATCGACACGGCTTTATATATCTGAATCTTGACATGACATTCATCGAGAAGGTTCTATGGTTATCTAGACGCACATAATAATGTTCTAGATGCTTCTCAAACTGACAATATTGGGATAAAGTGTACCTCACATATAGATAGATAGATAGATAGATACTTTATTTCATTACTTTTTTTGTAAATACATACATAATTGTAGTAAGTCAATAGGGATGCACAACTTAGGCAAACATATATCATAATTTGACATAGTGCACACAATTAAAATAAGAAATATATAACATGTAGATAATAATAATATTAACAACATAATAATCAAAAGAAAATAAATTAAAGAAGGCATAACAGTCATTGCGAATGAGTGCATTCAACAAAGTGCACAACAATTAAAAAGAGAAATATTTGATATTATAAAGAATGTTAACATTAAAAAGATAATACAAAAAAAAACATTTAAATTAAAAAAGGCTAGCAGTCATTGTGAATGAATGCATGTTTTCCTCAACAGAATAAAAACAATGTTTGAGCATGTGTTTTTTTATTATTGGTTTGAAACGGTTAAATTCAAGATGTTGGAGAATCAAAGGTAACAAGTTATAAAGCTGCAGTTGTAATGAATTTTTATTAGATTTTGTTAACCTGTACCTAGGCTCTCTTAAATTCGGATATGCTCTAGTATTATAATTGTGCAAGGATCCATTTCGTTCGAACGTATTTTTACTGTTATGTATTTCAAGTAGTTGATGGTAAACAAAAATAGATGGAAGAGGCATAATACCAAGCCTTTTGAAAAGAGGCTTACTGTGCTCTAAATATCCACTGTTAGTGATCACTCGTACCACCTTCTTTTGCATTTTAAATATTTGGTAGGCGGAAGTCGAGTTACCCCATAGTATTACACCATAACTGATATGTGAATGAAACAAGGAGAAATATACGTTTAATAGAGTTTTATCATTCAAGTTATGTTTGAGTTGGCGAATAACAAAAATACTAGAGGCTAGTTTTTTTTTAGAGTAACTATATGTGGAG
Source organism: Crioceris asparagi (assembly GCA_958507055.1). NCBI lineage: Eukaryota > Metazoa > Arthropoda > Insecta > Coleoptera > Chrysomelidae > Crioceris > Crioceris asparagi. The sequence continues at coordinate 52,209,227 of OY293827.1, forward strand.
TCCAGTTTAGGGCGTAATCCATTTTTATACCTAATAGGTTAGCTGTATCACCAGTGCAACTACTATAGCTACTAGAAAAAATAACTCTCTGTGTTTTTTCTAAATTAATATTCAACCGATTGTTCGAGAACCAGAGATTCACCTGACTTTCAAGTTGAGCCACAGATGTACGCAGAGAAATAATGTCCTTATTGCTGCTCAATAAGGATGTATCGTCTGCATAAAGGACACACTTATTAGGCATAAGGTAATAATATAAATCATTTATATAAATTACAAAGAGATGTGGACCAAGAACAGAGCCTTGGGGCACTGGATTTATTCGAGTTTAACGCTACACATTGTTTACGATCGGATAGGTGAGATTTGATTAATTGTAATGTTATTCCTCTTACGCCATAGCGAGACAGTTTTTCTGCCAGCAACTCATGAGAGACACAGTCGAAGGCCTTGCTAAGATCGCAAAGTGTAAGACCAACAAGCTCACCTTTTTCAAGACCCTCTACTATGTCCCCAATTGGCTACAGCATTGATTGTGGAAAAACCCTCTCTAAACCCGAATTGACCGTTAGATAAAAATTTCTTTGATTCCAAGAAACTATATAGTCTACTTTTTATTAGAGATTCAAAGATCTTGCCAAAAAGCGGTACCACAGATATAGGTCGATAATTACTTGCAGAGTTAATATTGCCTTTTTGAAAATAGGTACAACTGGTTAATTTAAACGGATCGGGAAAAGTGCCGGTGTTAATGCACATATTGAAAATATATGTAAGTGGTTTGATAATTATATCCGCGAACTCTTTGATTAAAAAGCCAGTTATATCATAAAAATCTGCACTGCTTGAGTTTTTTAACAAACATATGGAGATAGCAACATCAATCTCAGACACAGGTGTCATAAAAAATGAAGTAGTCGCATTCGGAATTTTTTGTAATAACTCATACTGAATATTAGGGTTAACAGAGAGAGACTCAGTTATTTTTGATCCGATCGATATGAAAAACAAACTCATTGAAGTCATCAACAGAGAGATTACTGTCGTTTGGTTGCATCTTGTTATAATTACGCTGAGAATTTACTAATTTCCATATGTCTCTTTGTTTATTGGAGGAATTGTTAATAAATTTTTCGAACGCATCTTTTTTATGTCTTTCTATACTTTTTCTGTTCTCTATTTGTAAGCAATTATATACTTTCCGATGATTAGGATCACTGGAAACTTCACAGATAGTCTTAATAGCCTTTTTATTTTGAGAGTATTACTATACCAATTAAGCGGTGTTTTCTTATTGACATATTTTTTCAAAGGAAAATATTTATTAATATTCTCTTGAAAATTTTCTATTAAAAATGATGCAATAAAATGTACATCAGAAGACATATAAAAGGTGTCCCAATCTAAAGTTTGTAATGAGATCTTCATTCTTTCAAGTGATTTCTTTATTATCATTCTACGCGAACTGGAATTTATCTTTATTTGACATGTTACTCGAATCTCCATAACTTGACCAGCATGATCAGATATCGTCTTCTTTGAGTGCCGTACTCGTATTTGAGCGTTGGCGGCTTCTCTGCCTTGAAAGTGTTACCACAGACAAGGGGACCTACGGTTCAACGTGGGTTCCGAACCACCGATGTGTCCCAAGATAAATCTTAAGGGCACACCCTTCTAGAGAGCTGTACTAGGGAATATATACTCTCACTGGTTTCCCGTTGCCTTGCGAGAGGAGGAGAATGCAATGCGACAGAGACTCGAACGCGCGCCCGCATCAACGGTCACTCGTCCAAGCCATTTCCATCGTAAGTAAGTAAGTACATAATAAACTACCCACGTAACACTGCCCCTTTCTTAGCTTTGATCGTCCCGATCAGATGTCACCTCAGTCCCTTTGTACGGCGAAAGTCTGTCGATATGAACCACTTCCATTTTACTGCGTGGGGATTTCTGAATTCTATATACCACATCGCTTATCCTCTTCATAACGGTATATGGTCCCTCCTATTTTTTGTCAAACTTTGGATAACGATCTTTTTGTCTTTGTGGATTGTACAACCACACTTTATCACCAGTTTTAAATAGTCCCGTTTCTGCACGAATATCATATCGGGCCTTCATTCGATCACTAGAAATCTTCAACTGTTTTCTAGAAAGATTGTGTATTTCCTCGAGTCTTCGTCTCAAACTCTGAATGTAGGCATCTACAGATGTGGGAGGTTCGCTTGGTGAACCAAACAAGATGTCAGACGGAAGTTTCAGATTTCTACCAAGCACAATGCCAGCTGGAGATTCTTTGGTCTATTCATGAGTGGAAGATCTATAAGCCAGTAGGAAGAGCGGTATACACTTATCCCAGTTTGTTTGGTGTTCATCGATTGCTGACCTCAAATAATTTTTTAGTGTTCTGTTAAATCTCTACTCCACTCCTTCTATTCTTTGGGATAAAATTGCTCCAATTCCTGTTTTACTGGCATAAATTCTCCTTCTCTCTGGGGATAAGCCAAAACAATAGCAGAGCACAAAGCACCTTTCAGATATTCGAAAGCATCCTGACATTCTGCAGTCCAGTTGTAAGGTCTTTCGTTCTCAGTTAGTCGATGCAATGGACAGGCATCACAAGCAAAATTCCTTACGAACCGTCTGTAATATGAACACAGGCCTAAGAAAATTCGCAGTTCTGTTTGTCCCTTGGTACAGGCCAATTACGAACCACTTCTGTCTTTTTTGGATCTGTTCTTACACCTTTTGCTTGTGAGAATCGTTGAAATACCTCTTCTAGATTTTTTAACTGCTCCTCAAATGTTTCGCTAAAACGATTACATCATCAAGATATACTAAACATTTCTTTCCAATTAGTCCACGTAGCACTCTTTCCATCAATCTCTCAAAAGTCGCTAGCTAAAAAGCTGTCTTTATCCTCGATGCATTTCGACTTGCCAATATCCAGTTTTCAAGTCCAATGTAGAAAACCATTTCGCTCCTGACAGCCAATTCAGCGTATCGTCTATTCTGGGAAGAGGATAACTGTCTTTTTTGGTGATTTCGTTTAATTTTCTATAATCAACACAAAACCTAGTCGAGCCATCTTTTTTGTGACTAAGACAACCGGAGATAACCAAGGACTGTTCGAAGGTTCAATTACCTTTTGTTTCCTCATGTTATCTATAAGTATTTCCATTTCATTTTGTTTTGCTAATGGTACTCTTCTTGGAATTTGTTTTATTGGTTGTTGGTTGCCTGTGTTAATGCGATGTTGTACCATATTAGTTCGTCCTAGATCTGTGTCCACAAAAGAAAAGAGTTGTTTGTATTTTTCCCATAAATTACCAAATTTCACCTTCTGTTGATTAGGAAGTTGAGAAATGATTCTCTCTTTCAGCTCTCTTCCTTTCTGGCACAAGGTTTTCCCTTGACTGCTTGAGATTTTGACAGATACTATAGGTTCCGCACAACCAATTACTTCATTTTTCGTTAAAACTTTAGGTTCTTCGGACAGATTTAAAACACCTTATTTGAATGCTCACTTGATGGATTTATTAATGCGTTTTCCAAAATCATTTCCTTTGGCAGACATTCTGGGTTACTTTCTAGTACCAGTGCCTCCTTGCTCTTGTTCTGTTTACCTCAATTTTTCTCATTCTAGATTCAGATATTGACATAGATAACTCTTCTTCATTGATTGTGAGTATTCGGTCTTGGAGGTTCAGTTTGAAGCCAAATTTATACATGATGTCTAGCCCAAATAAAACTTCGTCCAAAATCTCGGCAACAAAAACTTTATGTCTGAATTCCCAGCTGAATATCTGCCTCGTGAGTACCAATGACGGGTATTGTCACTCCATTTGCAGTTTTAAGTATATAACTTATATTGGGGTGGTCAATTTTGCAAGCAGGAATAACATCAGCTCGCACAATGGTAGAACATGAACCAGTATCAATAACAATATTACAATTCCGACCGCATATTCTTCCTTTCACAACCAAGCTAGATCCTTCATGACTCAGTTAAGAAATTTTGATTTTTAATGTTGTTGGGCCTTAGTTGGAGTAAGTCAGTCTTCACCCCGCAAAACTGGCTAACTGGAGTTTTCCTGCACACTGCTACTTTGAAGTTGTGGACAATTCTTCTTTATATGTCCTACTTGTCCACAATTCCAACATAAAGTCTGAGTTCTTTGTTCATTTGTTTGTCCATCCAGTTTTTGTAACATTTTAATAACTTGTTTAATGGAGTTGTCTTTTCCATACGACTTCTCTTGGATTGAATTGACCCATCGTGTCTATCGCAATCTGAGATGACTTCTGGACACCTGTTTAGCAGCTTCGTATTCAAGTGCACGTGCGAGAGCATCTTCAATTCTTGTAGGACTACTCAGAGCTTGTTGCATTTCAATATCTCTTATACCATCAATAAATGTTTGCACTGTTAACCTATCAAGAAAGTCTCTGCTGGTGGTGTAGGATACGCCAGTCGAACGAGCCGTGCAACATCAATTTCATATTGTTGCAGTGTTTCTCCAGACCTCTGCTGTTTATTCTTCAACTATGCTTGGTAAACTTGTTGTAGATGTTGGTCACCGTAACGCACTTCAAGTTGATCCACTAAAATCTCATACGAGTGTTCACCGCCAGTTAGGGTATTTAAGATTTCTAAGGCATCACCACGGAGAGCCAGGATCAATGCAGTGGCTTTCTCTTCATCTGACCAACCACTAGCTAAAGCAGCAGCATCAGATTGCTTTTTATATGTAGACCAAGACTGTTTACCATCGAATTTTGGGGCTTTAATTTTTACTGGATTAACTACACCATTTTGAATTTCATTGGACGATCTTCTCAAATGCACTTCAGGTTTCATTTGCAACATCTTTTCTTCTATTAATAGAAATTTTTGATCAAAACTTTCTCGAACTTTTTCTAATTTCGGTTCAACTTGAACTTTAACCCATTTTTGGTCAACTTCCTGTTTATATTCTTGTTTCTTGTTCTTCTTTTTCCTGTTGCCTAATTCTTTCTCGTTTTTATTTTTCTTGTTGTCTAATTCTTTCTTGTTCTTCTTTATCTTGTTGCCTAATTCTTTCTTGATTTTCTAGAAATTGATTCATTTTTGTTTGGTCTTCCTGTCTCATTCTTTCTTGTTCTTCTTTGTTCTCTTTCAGAAACTCCAATATTTCTGCAGAATTTGCCATTTCGTCGTAATCTTTGGATCTGGTATTCACTATATATTCTTAGCAAAATTCGAAGATCCCTTTTTTTGACACCAATTGTAACGTTTAACCCTGTGCTAAACGTTGTGGGTTGAATTCACTTGCGTAATACTCAAATGTTCGCAGATTGCTTCCAAAAGATTTATTTCGAAACACGCTATACACGACCTTCTGTTGTATCGCCGCCCACCATTGTGTGTTCTGGCTGTCACGTCAGTAGTATAGGTTAATAGGTTATACACGTAAAGATACGTAAGCACGCGCTCTACCATCGAGAAGGTTCTATGATTATCTAGACGCACATAATAATGTTCTAGCTGCTTGTCAAACTGACAATCCGGGTATGCGATCTCAGATTGCCTAGAGCAAGAACAAATATAGGGAGGACGAGAAACACGAGTAGTGGGAGTAGCACAAAAAACATTGGGTTATCGTATGTCATTTCGGTGTGTTGCGCAAAATCACCCAGCGCATCCTTATGTCGTATGGACGAAGGAAGCTTAAATACAACAATAGACACTCAGTGAATTACTGCGCAACATACCAAATTGACAACTTACCACGGGACGTTATTTCAGCCACTTCAGCTTATAGAACAGGATACAGAGTTAGTCATCCTTCCTTTATATATTCTTGGCCTAGAGTCTGTTATTGATAGAGCTGGTGCCATCCCCAACTGCGTTATGAACTAGAGAAAAGCAAATGTATCTTTTACAGGAATCTGCATTTGAGCATCATACACGGTTATCAGTCTCAGTATAATAAATTAATGTTCTTATTTATTATTTTATTCTTAGTTCTTATGGTTTTACAACAGTGACATTGAAACTTTGAAATGAGTGCTGTGTGCCTCCCCTCGTATATTATCTAAGGTGCCTTCATGTGGAAGTGATCATCCTCGAAGGTTAGTAAAAGGTTTATTAAATAAGAAGAAATTATAGTTTTTAAGCTAAATTTATTGCTAACTCAATCTTACAAATGTCAGATTAAGAGTAAAAGATCTATAGAAAATAAAATTATCAAAGGAATTATGTACTTAATACGAATATTTATGACCATGTAGAAATTATATGATTTTTTCCAGACATCGATTATTCCATTCATTGACATTGATCGCCGAAGGGAATGAGTGAGAATGATTTCTTCAGAATTTGAAAATATGTACCTCAGAGACTGTTATGATTGTCAAATCTATTCTCATCCAGACTATAACATATGGCTGTTTCGGGGGCAGTCCTCGTAGTTCTTTCCATATTATGTATATTTCGAGGACTGTCCTCAAAGTATACCCCGTTATTATAGAGTATCATTTGAGGACATCATTACTGAAGAGCGTATACGGGGACAATGTCTCCAAAATAGTTAATGGCCAAAAGTATGATTTGAGGACTTAGAAAGAAATGTTCACAATTTCATCAATTATGTGAAAAGTGATCATAAATTATAAAAAAAACTAAATATCAGTCAAGATTTAGCAGTAGAGGAAAGTATGCAATGTTTAACTATTTTTATTAAGAATAATAACACATATCTACAGTGTGTATTTACTAAAAAAATGTTTAAAGCTGTTAAGTTCAAATTCCATATTAGGCACATAGCATAATATGGGATACATATTCGAAGGCTAAATAAGTGATTGAAGTGATTCAGTCAACTTTTTATTCTTGGCCCTGATATGGGGTACCCTATAATAAGCAAGTTACTATTTTGACTATATACAGTCCACAGTTTTGACACAAATAATAGAAAAAAAAGCAATTATGGCATTTTTAATCTGAAGAGGAATTAGACAGGATTTCATATTTGTAGGTAACCAAAATAAACACGTAGTTTTTATCTGTTAGATTCACATACTATAAATTGAAATTCACATAGAAATCTTTTGAAATTCTCGATCTTCGATTTTAACCTAGACTGGAAATAATTGGAATTGTATCATAGGCTATTGTTTAAGAGATGGCGATAGCTGTATTCTGTCAATCTGTGAAATAAGTGAGTACTCCATAATTATATATCAAAGAATATACACAGATTAGTGAGTACATTCGTTGCTGATCTTACAAACGTCAAGTGATCCATTGCACATGCGCAATAATGTTTTGACTTCTTCTTATCTTCTTATGGCAGAAGTGGCATATTTCAAGACAAAATGTTATTGCGCATGTGCAACGGATCATTTGACGTTTGTAAGATCAGGCAACGAATATACCCATTATATATAAAAAGGTGTAACCTCATGATGACGCATGACGCTGGCGTTGAGCGTCAAATTATGGCTCTACCTTGCTGAGATAAGTAGAATTAAGTTTTTTCAATATCGATTACTATCGAGTTCGATTCTATACATTCTGAATTAACGGTTGATCTTTAAAACAAAAAAAGCTAATTTGTGTTTAGCTTTTTACGATTGATGTCACGAGATTTTTTTCTAGGTGGCAGCACAGCCTAAATTGATCACGTGATGTGATTTGACGCTCAAAGCTAGCGTCAAGCGTCAGCATGAGGTTACACCTTAAGTGTACATCGAATGTTAAATTTGAGGCTAAAACCAATCGTGCTTTCACACCCAAGTTGACGAGGGCGCCACCGACAATCAACTCTATTTTGAAGCAAATTTGATTTTACTTTCATGTTACTTCAACCAGGAGAGCAGTAGTGATTCCGGTAATTTTTCTGTTAAATTGTTCTGCTCTTCTGGTGGTATAGTAAAGGATATGCATATCTAAGATTTAATCGACAACTAAATATTTGCTTTCATACCGCCTTCATTGAAGGCTCCTCAAATTTTTAAGGGTGCCTCCAATAGATCCTTGGCTCATTTCAGAGTACAATCTCAAGGCTTCCTTCCAAAAGGAAGACATATACTAGGGATTTTTGTAGCCATATAATGGCAGCATCGTTAATCTTTGTGTTCTGTCATTTTTCATTGGTTTTCTTTGGAAGGCATATATTATTGGGTATATTCGTTGCTGATTTTACAAACGTCAAGTGATCCATTGCACATGCGCAATGATATTTTGACGTGGAATTCTTATGGCAGAAGTGGCATATTTCAAGACAAAATGTTATTGCGCATGTGCAATGGATCATTTGATGTTTGTAAGATCAAGCAACGAATATACCCAATATGAATATCTATATAATCTATATATCTATAATATCTATATAATATATAAATATATCGACAGCCAGTAGCCGCTACTGATATTGTAAAAATGTCAAAGATTCTCCAGATGGTGCAAGGCATGAATGATATCAGTGATGACTCTACCGATGATGAAGCGGAGCCAAGTGCTTCACGTGTCACATTCGCTGAACCAAGTGTTTCTAAGACCGATACAATTTATGGATCTGATTCTTCCAAATTCAATTTTAAATCTCACTTCAATCAATCGTCCATACGATCTGATTATTCAACTCCAAAACATTGGACAGATGAAGCACGGTCCATTGTTTTATCAGCTTTCAGGAGACATCTGGAGAAGGGGACTATGCCGTCAGGGAGAGAGATGCAAGATTTGATTGATAAGAATAATTGTTTTAGAGGACGTTCCGTAGCCCAAATGAGAACGTGGTTACATATATACAAAAAAAAAAATGAATAAATAATTTTTTTCATTTTATTTTTCGTATAATCTAAAACTGTGATGACTTTCCTAACTTACAAGTCAGATTGTTCATACAAATTATTATTAAAAATATTTTTTGTTAAGTTTGGATAATTTTATATTTTGCTTCTGAAAAATCCAAAATACTAAAACGTATCGATGTTAGATTAATTTATTTACAATTATCTACTAAGTTTCAGTTTCTTACTTTAAGTATAAATACGAACCACTACTTTTGTGTTCTCTAGAATAATGAACAGTATTATTATTATATTTTTTTTGTTACTGTAAAAAAATTTAATAAAAACATTTGAATTATCAACTGATGAATGATTTATTCCAGATTTTATAAGCGATCATAAATTTCATTACAATTCAGGCTTAGAATGTTACAAATAAGATATACGAGAATTTATAAGTTTCATTATTTGCATGCTATGAGGACACTAGGGAATTATGGAGACATTTTATATCTATAGAATGGACATTACAAGGACAATATTTGTACCTGTAACGGTTGGTATGACGACTCTGAACAAAATATTTTTTTTCTCCTCATTCATGCTGAGAAAAACGCACTTTTCAAGCACAAATATCACTTTTCTTTGTTAGAACATTTTTTATCGATTTGCGATAAAAAGCTAGACATAGATATTTCTCAATTTCTACACGGAAAAAAAAACATGAAAAGTTGGCTATTTATTAACATTAATTACAGTTTCAAATAGTAAGATGGCCCTTAGATTTTATTGTATTAACTGCAGTTTTTCGGTGCACAGCAATTATTAAAATTTTAAACAAAGTATTATCAGTCTTTTATAGGGTATAATTTATATAAATTGCAGAAATTACAAACGCACAATAAGTTTCACTGTAAATAATGAACATTTTATTAAATAAGGCATAAAAATTAATTTTTACAGAATGATGGACCCGAATACACCACATTTGGCATCTAACACATATTTGTCCTGTGCTTCAGTTCCCTTGGCGACTGCACGAATTAAAAAACATGAAAATTTATTTTCAACGTAATTCACCCAAAATATTACAGAGCCAAACTACAAAATTTGCTGACTCTAAAATACTTTATACAAATAAATGTAGCCAGAGTTACAATAAATTGTAAAAATTATATTAGCTTACATATTAATCTCAACCATTACTAGTTAACACTGTAGTTTTTAATTTAAAATCAATAATAATTATTAATAATAATTAATATTAAAAATTTAAAAGAAATCGTAATTTCTTCAGTTTGTAATACGAATGAATAGAAGCAAGAAATAGAATGTGAATAATATTTTTATATTTATTTAGATTAAATTACATTTTCAAACAGTAAAACATACTTGCTTATATTATTTATTACTATACAAGATTTTAAAATTACAGTATGTGCTGCAGTCTTTTTTTTTCAAAGCGCCTGTTTCTACAATCTACATTGTAATTGTTCGTGTTTTCTTTTTTCCGTCTATAGACTCTCTCCGATTTTTATCAAAAAGAAATGACATTATCTTATATTTGAGGTCATTACTTCTATCAACTACATGAGCAGTAGCTGCTATAATCTTCATAAAATTAGAACTATCCGAGAAGTCATCATACGAATGTCCCCGTAATTGACTGTACAAAATATAAAATATACATTCTCACCTAATTTATATATGTCCCGATATCAGTCGATCGTTAAACAAATTTATATGTCCTTAAATCATCCTTTATATAACTGGTCTCATATTCAATTCATAAAAAAATGTGTTAAAAGTCCCTCAAAAACCTATAGGTGACGGAGATATTGATATTGTTTGATCAATAATGAAATTTTCTACTACTTAAACAGGTTTTCGTATTCTGTCCTCAAAACAGCCAATAGACATATATATATATATATATATATATATATATATATATATATATATATATATATATATATATATATATATAATTATAATAATTGGGATAGCAGAGAAACGTCTCAGATTTCTAGACGGTAGACATTGCTAGAAAATCTAATTAGTGAGTAAATTACCGAAAATAATGAAGAGAATTCTATCGAGATCGAATCACGTTGAAAACCATCTTAAATTGTTACTACCCCAATTAACCGTGCCACCCGAAAACAGCATTTGCTGGATGAATAAGAATTAAAAGGTAATCCAAAAATATATTAACTATCTATTTCTATGTCTTTCCTAGTAAAACTATTCTGGAATAGTAGGTTCTTTTAGATCATTAGTAACAATGACAGAGAACACACCAATATGGCAGTTGAAAGTTATATCATATTGTTTGTGAATTCTACTTGAAGTTAATGTTATTAGTAACTTATATGTAACAAAAATGGCATTAATTTGTTTATATCTACCTCACATAATGAAGTTTCTACTGTACCTGATATCCATATTAGAACGATTCTAGAAAAGTTTCTCCTTAAATCTAATCATGTTCTCAAAAACTATGCTGTGGTCCTGTAATTTTATCTATAAGAAATTGAGCTAATATTTTTGAAGATAGAGTTTCACATAATAATCTTTCTTATAACGACAAATCATTGCTGTAAATCATTCTGAATATACATAATAATTTAATGTAATATTTTTATTAGTGATTTCACTTTTCACTCAAACTAAACTGATACTTTTTATATTAGCGGTCAGATATTATTTATTATTTGGTAGTTGTATATATGTACATATTCCCTTATTGTACAATTTTGAATATATCAACAATTTTTTTTAAAAATAGCTAAATTGAATTAGTTTTTTGTAAAGTTAATGGTCATTATAGCTGAACTATTTATTAAAATAAAGATATATTGTTAACAATAAGCATAGTGCTGATAGTGAAACATAAATATATATCCCCAAAAAACATTCCCAATGTAAGACTTTTGGAGGTGAGAGCTATATTCTGCAAAACTCGACAAAAAACCTCAAATCTTTCGCATACGCTCAGTAAGAGCTCCACACCCATACAACTTTTTATGTTTCTTTGTATAAGCACGAATCTAGCTTTAATGGTACATTTTCATCAAGTGATTCTATCGCTTCTCACCGCCCCCAAAATTCCGTCCATGAAATTACTTGACGTATTATATTCATAACCCATAGTTCCACTAAATATGGACTAGCGTTTCCAGTCACTTTAAATGATAAAATTGTCACTACCTTGCATACATACTTGAAATGAATGCACAATATTCCGTCTTGGAAAAGAAGATGGATTAAAACAGAATTAATATTGCATTTGAACTTTTATTCGTTTTTACGAACTACATGTGTATATTTAACTATATGGTCAAGTTCTAAAGGTTCTATTGGGAGAAAAAATCAACTTTGTTAGTGAATATTTTTACACACACCAAACATACAAAAGTGCAATACGGTCTATTTATAAATATACAGGGTGTTTCAAATATATTCACAGGACTTGAAAATGCGTCATTTTCGAGATGCAGGGCGTTGAAATAAAAAAAAAACGTTTTTTGTGACTATCTCCTGAACCATTTATCGTACAAGTTTTGAGTCAGAAAAACATTTTTGTTGAGCCATAATTGGTGAAGATTTTGAAGGAGTAGTGGGTGTTTTTCTCCATAATTTCTACGCTAATGGAAAAAATACGGTTTTAGACGCCCATTTGAACCGCCAATGTTTTCTACACCAAAAAGGTACTGTTGGTCGTGACCTCTAAACATAAAATTGATTTTTCTCGAAAACGGTCGAATTCAGAGCTGACGACCAATAGTGTTTTCTTGTAGAAAACATTGGCGGTTCAAATGGGAATCTCAAAACTATAATTTTTCCATTGGCGTAGGAAATGGGGAGAAAAAACGCATTACTCCTTCAAAATCTTCACAATTACGACTTAACACAACAATTTTCTGACTCAAAGCTCAGCTTATTATGAGAGGAAAATGCTTACAAAAGGTGTTTACTGCAAGATAAACGGTTCCAGAGATATTCACAAAAAACGATTTTTTTCTTTCAATTTCAACACCCTGTATCTCGAAAGTGGTGCATTCTAGAGGATAAGTAAATATTTTTTTTCATTTTTTTTGGACGAGCTATCACATCTTCAAGTTCTGCGCATATATTATGAAACATCCTGTATATTTAAATCTTATGAAAATAATTGCTAACACCGTATTAAGGAGACTTAGAAAGGCGTGGAGTATCTATCAAACTTATTATGAGTTGAACAACTTATGTTTCAACGTCATGGAAGGAATTTTGGGGACGGTGAGAAGCGATAGAATCACTTGATGAAAATGTACCATTAAAGCTTAATTCGTATACAAAGAAACATAAAAAGTTGTATGGGTGTGGAGCTCTTACTGAGCGTATGCGAAAGATTTGAGAGTTTTTTTGTCGAGTTTTGCAGAATATAGCTCTCACCTCCAAAAGTCTTACATTGGGAATGTTTTTTGGGGATATGGATTTTTTTTTGGAAGTTGCTTAGCTGTCACGGACTAACTTTAATTTTCAATAATCATATTAATTTTAAATACAAATATATATATACAAGGTGGCTCACGGTCGATGGTACCTTAGACGTTTACGTAGAACGGGACATAGGATCGTTCTGAAAATTTGGTTGTTCAAGTAATTGCTCTTAATCTATCGATCTAAAATATTTTCAGTGATGCTGTGTTGCCGCTTATACCTAAAAGTAGCAGCATATTTGTTATTTCAAATAGAACACCCTATATATTAATGCGTTTTTGCATTTTTCCTCACTTTCTTAATATTTTTGCCCCACTCACCTACGCCTATCTCTAAAGGTTCCCGAGATATTAATTATTTTCCATATTTTTGATCCAAAACAAAGCTCGAATTAAATGTTTATTTCTGCGTTATTTCATTTCCTAGGAAGCTGTAACTTTGTTAGTAGGTCATCGAGATAATGTTTATGGATTCTGAATAGAGAAATTTGTCCTGCTTTATACAGGGTCGTTCAAAATGTGTGATTTTACTGCTAGATACAAAAATGTTTAAAAATGCGTAAATGGAACACCCTGTATATTATGAAATATCCTGAAAGATACCTAAATTTCCTTTGATTTGATGTATCATGTTCCTATAGTAGCCAGAATTCCGAGATAAGAGCAATTGTCTAAAAAAATGAAATTATATTTCTCATATTTATCTAGGTTGCTATTAAATGTCATCATAGTACATGATATAACGAAAATTTGACAATTAGTGCATTATTAATAATACCTTTGAGTGTTTCTTAACGTAAGTGTCTTGAAAGAATTGAAATGGAGGGAAATAACTATTCGAACGAAGTATTAATGAAATTGTTTATTCTTTATGGAAAATGTGAGGGAATTATAGCAAGAACGTGCAGAAAATTCAATGAAACGTACCCTGATTTACATCCAATGAACAAGAGGAAATTTGTACGATTACAAAATAATTTAATTAATAATGGATCAAAATTAAAAGCGGAACGACATCTACCGAAACCTATAACTTCAGATGAAGTCAACATAATAAATGTTTTGGCCTATTTCCGTGCTGATCCCCAAGCTTTCACTAGAAGTGCCGAATATGATTTAGGCTTAGATCGTGCGTCTGTTGGAAGGATCATCCATAATCCATAATCATAACATGCGCCCGTACATGTATACTAAAGTTCAAGCTCTAAAACCAGAAGATCATCAAAGTAGGGTTCACTTTTGCGAAACAATCCTATTTCGCATCCAAGAAGATCTCAATTCTTCAAAAAATTATTTAGACAGACGAATCAAAATTTTCCAGAGAAGGAATTCTTAATAGAATGAGCATTTCTGGGCTGATCAAAATCCAAATATTGTCAAGGAAATGGGATTTCAGGAGAAGTTTAGTTTCAACGTATTCTGCCTTAAAAAGGATCACCGAATATGTTTTCGTATTTACGATGAACCGTTGAATTCTGAGAAATATCTGGAAATTCTCTTGTGGGGTCATTTGAAGACAAAAGTATACATGACACCAGTACACAGTAAACAAGATCTACGCCAACGAGTAATCAACTGCACTGAAGAACTAGATGCCAGTGAAATAAGGAGGGCTACAACTATATTTACAAATAAACGGACATTGAAATGTTTGGTCAATGGTCGGAATTTTGAGAACTTATTATGAACGTTTTCTGAATTTTAACAGATAATTAATGAAATTATTTTGTGATCGTACAAACTTCCTCTTGTTCATTGGTTGTAAATCAGAGTACGTTCCATTTAATTTTCTGCACGTTGTCGCGATAGTTTCCACACATTTTCCATGAAGAATAAACAATTTTATTAGAACTTCGTTTGAATTTTTATTTCATTATTTTCAAGTCACTTACGTTGAGAAATACTCAAAGGTATTATTAATATTGCAATAATTGACAAATTTTCGTTATATCATGTACTATGATGACATTTAATAGCAACCTAGATAAATATGAGAAATATAATTTGATTTTTTTGAAAATTCAAATCATTATTGTTGGGAACATGAATATGGAAATACCTACTAAAAAAATTGTGAAATCGCGAATAACTACATACTGACTCTCTCATCCTTTGGATTAATAATAATTAATATCTCATAAAATATTAGGTATAAACATAAAGTCATAATAATAAACTGACATTATTTTTACATTTTGATCTGAAAAATAAATTAAAATTATAAACATTCCATAAGAAAAAACAA
The DNA here is from genome assembly GCA_958507055.1 of Crioceris asparagi. Taxonomy (NCBI): domain Eukaryota; kingdom Metazoa; phylum Arthropoda; class Insecta; order Coleoptera; family Chrysomelidae; genus Crioceris; species Crioceris asparagi. Next base: position 52,224,734 of record OY293827.1, read on the forward strand.
AGTTGTGTAGAGTTCCAACTATTTAGAAACACCCGGTATAACTGAAAATATTTTTATGTTGTAGAATGTTTAAAATACGATTGGGTTAGGTACTTATAAACATTTTCTCCTAATCTTTGCAATAACCCCGTAATCGTCCGAATACCTACGCACTCCTAATCTCCCACCTTGTATTTCATAACTTGAAATGTACCTAGATATTTATCAACAGCTGGCCGCGTCTAATTATAAAAAAAGCTATATCGTGTGATCTGAACCAAAAGCAAAAACCAAAAAAAATTATGCACGAGTAGGCAATGTTAGAAGAAATGTGCCTAGGTATCAAATATTAATAATAATTAATAACCCACAGCGTACGAAAATGTCTAATTCCTGATCGCTCTTCCATCACTTAGTAAATAGATATATTAATACGTGTGCCATAAGGATTGCAGTTCTATATACGTCTCTTATTTGTATATAAGCTGTGTCTATGTTCTCTGCTACTGCTACCTCTACCTTGTTGCCATTTAGTTGGAGTATACGTTTGACAAATAATTATTAATGCGTTAAAAATGTACCATTTTCGAATAAGAGCGAAGTAGTTTGCATGCTTTTTAAATAATAAATGATTTGACAATCATGATCATAATTAATTTGTTAGTTTCACATAGGTATTTATCCGATATCTATATCACTTAAGTATTTAAGAGCAGGTAAAATTTTAACACCGGCAACACCGTAGAGTCTTGAAAATAATAAATTGTGAAATCCGTCTATTTAGTTTTACATATATTGATAATATAATTGTTACAGCCTTTTACGAGTTGAAAACATTTTCAAATGATTACTTATCATTGTAGCATTGTATTAAATACAATATCTCGTTAATTTCAAGCCACATTTTTAAATTAATCGGGAAAAACCATTACGTGAACTTGAAGATCCAACATTTTTCTGTAAATAATGCTTCTGTAGTTAGAAGTGAGAGATACCCATATACTTAAACTTCTATACCGCTAGCATTGTGGAAAATAAATACGCAAAAATGAAGCAAAAGACCTGGGGATAGCTGGCGATATGCGCATGCATCATGAACTTTTTTGGCTGAGAGGAGGGACATGTCTTTATGTTACTAAGCTACCATTGGCACAGTTTATTTGGTAAGATATGCCATTGGTAAGCTATGATATTACCATGGATACCATATGATGTAACTCCAAGCCACCTCCCCTTTCGCGCATGCGTACTAAACTCACAATCCTCATACAGAGCTTCACATAAAAATTCAAGGATCAAATTATAGGTATATAGAATTATGTGGAGATACCGCTCTCCCCTCTGCAAACTACAGTTTGCATTGATAGGTCCCTGTAGAACGGTGAACATCATTTAGTTGACACTCTCTATTAATCTGTTTTCATTTAATAAAGTTTTTTCTAAGATTTAACCAAGGAAAGGTATTTAACTGTAAACTTATCTCTGTATGTAGGTAATTACCAAAATGAACTTTTGTATCACAAAATGACATGTATATGTTTGAATTTTTGTTCATGAATTCATTATTGTTTAGCAATTATTGCACATATAATTTGTTGTAAATAAAATTCAATAAATATAAATCTATTAATAATATTTTTTTTTCGGGTATTCATCAATATTGTTAATTCTTATATCATATTATTAATTAATCTCATAGATTTCTTTATAAAGCTAAACAATACAATCTTACTTTATGAAAAACCTACGAAATTAATTGAGAATATGATTTATGAAATAACGTAAGATGATTTCAAATTACGAGCTATTACACATCAAATTTGCCGCCGGCCAAAAATTTCTGATTTAGTTCTTCGCGCAATGCAGAGATGGCAGTCAAGTACTTGAATTTGAGACAATTTTTACATCATAGAGTTGCTACTCTATATTCTATTTCTTACTCTATGCTGACAAAATTGGGACAAAGTGTACCTTACATATAGTTTCTGGGAGGATCGAGAACAAATCAACTAATTCTGGAACTACTTAATGAAATATACAAGCAATCACTACCCACGTAACAATATATATATATATATATATATATATATATATATATATATATATATATATATATATATATATATGATTGGCTGAATTTTCATTTTATTTTTATTTTCCATCTTCTACTTTATTAATTCTAAGTCAATAATAAAACACAATCCAAGACAAATTCCATTCAAAACCAAATAATAAAACCAAAAATGTCAAAATCTCGAAAACTATGACGGATAGGTATAGGACATATTTATACCAAAAGGAAGCATTTTGAGTCACCAAAAGTATAAAATAAAATAAAGATAGACATTCTATTTAAAAAATTAAGATCTGATGTTTTGATTTTTTTATTTCCGGTACTTATCTGGGACACCCTGTACATCGCAAACAACTTTTGTTGGCGCTAAAAGTTAAGCCATAGTTATAGTGATATTTCTGCCCAAAAATCATAATCCTGTAGCAAAAAGCAAATGGCACATGACATTTGAAAAAATTCATATATTTTCTTCAAAATGGCGGATAACAGAAAAACTATCCGATTTAGTTATAGGACATTGTTCACTATGCCTAGAATTACCAGCAGAATCCAAATATGCAAAAATATACAGGTTGTTCCATAGGAAAAAACATTACTTTGATTCTTTAAAAATTTTTGTATTTGATTTTTTTTATCAGTAGCCCTTATCAAGATATCAACCGAGATCGCACTATCGGGACACCCTGTATATAATCTTTTGAACCTAAAGTTATATATAACAACATGCCGTTGCAATTTTTTCGAAATTCAAAAGTGTGAACGATCGCAATAGGTACATTTCATAATAAATTTACCTAAAAGACCTTGAAATAGATAATGACCGTTTTATGAAAACTATTAGATGATGCAATGAAGAATAAATAAGGATATAAAAGGTGATCCAGTTAGTGCTTCAGGATTTTATAGAGTAGGTTATTACAAAACAACATAGAACTTCTAACACCACAGCGACATAATTCAAATTTACTTATCATGGACCTTATTTATTCAAGAATGATCGAGGAGAGCGTATCACCATTCCCTGGCATTCTTCAACGACTATTTCCAGAAAAGATGATAAAAGAAACCTGCCCGTGCACCTATATTTTTGTTTTAAAATACTAAAGCACTAATTGTATAACCCATTATAATTAGTACTGTCAATTTTGACTTTGTGCTTAAGAAGAATCTACTATAGGTGGGGTACCAATTATACCTTATAAATAGATATCTACCATTTTGAATCATTATAGGTAATAAGTAATAAGTACCTAAATGTACTGCTAGCTCACTTTTTTGTTTGGACCATTTGAAATTTAATAATTTGTTTAATATCTTTGTATTCGACTAAGATTACCGCACTATTACTTAAAGTAGTTTTTACTCTTTCTACGTCATTTTAATTGAGTTCTATCGAACAGGAATGCAAGTTTTATTTATAAACTGTATCAAACCAGCATGAAAAAAACATCGTGCTTATTCAGTCTCGTCGTAAATATCGGAATTTTATGTTAACGATGGTTTCATTACATGTGACAACACTTTTTCTCTATTGTATACAGTTGATGGTTTATTTTCCAAGTTTTATATACCAAAAAGTGCTTTTCGACTATCAAAGAATACAACCAGTAACACCTAGAGAATTCCATAACATTGACGCATTTATGCTCTATGCTTTCACTGGATGGACCATGGTAAGTGGTAGGAGACGTTTTTTATGTATCTAGACAACGTACGCTGATCTCTCTTTTCTGGTATCGTTATTTTCTGGTTTTCAGGGTATATTTAGATTGATAAATGCTATTTTCGATCGACTTCCAAAAGAAGGAGGTATACAATTCGACTCATGTTTGTTTCTATCGAACTCACTTCTTACATCTTTCTATGTTCTAGATAGGTATTGTACACACTAAAATATCACAGATTATATATATATATATATATATATATATATATATATATATATATATATATATATATATATATATATATATATATATATATATAAATATTGATTTTGTATTCTTGACTGGTTTTATAATAAATAAAAAGATGCTCTTGAAAAATCATATCCAAAATCTCCTTCCCTCCAAAAACCGCCCCCAAAGGGGTGGAAGGGGCAATTTTTCTCGAAAATTGAAAATCCGAGGCGACAAAATTGATGAAAATTCCATATCCGGAAATGTTTAAATTGGACATTTAAAAAAATAATCATACGTTTCCGCGCTACAGTTTGAAATATGTGTTTCAGCTAGGTGGAAGGGGCAAATTTTTCCGAAAATCGAAAATTCGAGATTTGAAAATTAGAAAGGGGACCATATCCGGAAATTTTTAAATTGTACACTTTTGGAAAAGAGTCACGGTTTCCGAGTTTCGCAATGGTAAAGTCTGAAATATGTGATATGCGTATTTTCGCTAGTACAAGCTAAACCTGCCTCTAACTTTTGGGTATTAGTGAACGTTCAACAATTTTCATGAATAATGTTACACTCAAAAATGTGAAATAAATATTTTTTACAAAAAATTGGACCGACTTTATCAGTTGTTGCACTGAAAAATACAAAATAATATTAATTCTATTGGTGCTGGTTCTTTTGGAGTTGGTGCCTACAACAGCACCTACAACGGCACAACTTCAAAATTACCAGCACCAATAGAATTAATATTATTATGTATTTTTCAGTGCAACAACTGATAAAGTCGGTCCAATTTTTTGTAAAAAATATTTATTTTGTATTTTTCAGTATACCACGTCCAATTTTTTGTAAAAATAATTATTTCACACTTTTGAGTATTGCCTTACTTAGTCATTAAAATCATTCAACGTTCACCAAAGAAGGTTGCTTATTCTTATTCAGAGATATTAAGACATCGCGGGAAAACACATATTTCAGACTTTATCACAGCTGTAACTCGGATACCATACATTTCCTTAAAATGTCCAATGTAAATGTTGTTACATATAAATTCCTTTTTAATTTGGCTGTCTCATATTTTTTATGTATATATATATATATATATATATATATATATATATATATATATATATATATTTTATATTTGTTTAGTAATAATTGTTAAGCTACTATTTTCTTTTCCTCTGTCATTATATCTTAAGTATTTTTATTATTAAGGCTATTTGATTATTTGTTCTTTAAAATGCCCATGTATGTTACACAAAACCTATGTTTTTTTTTCCTCATCCTATAATTGGACATCTGTTGGATGTTGTAAAATAAATAAATAAAAAAATAAATAAATAAATATTTTAAATTTTCCAAAAATTACCCCCCCACATAGCGGAGGCACACATATTTGAGAAAATATTTTGTAAGTTCTGTCATTAGTAGATACTGTTACGAATTTGGGATATAGTGTCGACGCTATTCGGAATGGAGGCATGTGCGATTAGTCAGAGTGCGGATCATCTTGACTTGCTAATAGTACGATGGAGACCGGTAGTACGGTTTAGTTTGGTTCCTAGTTGGGGGCCACCAACAAGATAAATAAGTAACGCTCGGTTCAAATACTGTTTTGGTGTGTAAATAATAAATATGAATTGTATGTCGTACTCGATATTGTAGTTTAAGATATATACTGTGGGCAAAATTTAGTTGGAACACATTTTAACCTATTAGTTTTTTTTGTTTGCAAGTCGATTTTAATGAAATTTGGACACAGTACGATTTCGTCAATTTTTTGACCGACTTCCCAAAAGGAGGAGGTATACAATTCGAATGTGTGCTTTTTTCAACGACTGCTGTTATTTCTTATAAGGATGACACTACAGGGCCGGATCTAGGGCTTAATTTATATTGCAGTGCTATTTTTGTCGTTGTAATAATAAACGGCTGTGATTAGTAAACATGTTTTGAGCTAGTCACATGTCTAACAAAAGACACCAGTTTGGCATACTCAGCTTTATTAGTTGATGCGGTATTACATGTCGTAACATTTGTTCTAACACGAGTAGCTTTGTAGCTGATGCAGCTATTTTATAATTATAAATATATCTAAGGTAACCATTCTATTTTTTTAGTTGGTAGAAGATATTATTGTAATACACTTCATGGTGATATCTGTAAAAGTAATTTCCAAAAATAAATTTGATAAGCTGATTAAAGATTAAAAAAAAAAAAAATCTGAGATCAAACTTTAACTGGCGCAGTCAGTAGGATCAGCAAGGACAGTTTTGTGTATTTCATTGTGAAGTTACTCAACAATTGGTTCGTCTCTACGATATACCTGCTGGAACTACCGGAGAACTTTCCAGAACTACACTCCTCCAACTCATCCAGGGTGCATCAAATGCCGAAACACCTATTGGGCCTAGACATAAGCAATAGAATTAAGAAGAAACAAGAAGATAATCCAATGCAGCTCACAGTAATCTTTATGTAAGTGCTCATTTCCTATTTGTTTTATCCATCCATATAATTTTACCTATGTATTGATAGTAGTGATAATCTTATGAGTGACACTGAACTAACAGAATTAATTACTAAGATAAATCAAGTTAGATTAGACGTTAGAAAAGAACAAGAACAAGTAAATTCATTAACCATGCCAGAAACTTTGAACGTTGCATTTTTAAGATATCAGGCTGATAATATTCAACCTTTCGATGGACATCCCAAGCAATTATTTAGATTTATAAATGCTTGCGAAAATTTTATTAAGGCTTTTCAAAATGCTTCAAATATCAATGATCCCATCAATATTTGATTATTTGACACTATTTTAAGTAAACTAAGAGATCGAGCAGCCGATTTAATAGACTCAAGCTCCGAACTAAATTCATGGCCATTGATAAAAGATGCGTTAACTTTAACTTTTTCTGACCAACGCAGCATAGATTGTTTGATACAAGACCTGATAAATATTAAACCTCAGAGAAATGAAACACCGTTACAATTCAGAATGAGAATTCAAGACGCCAGAAGTCTCTTATTTTCAAAGTTAAATACCAGTATTGTAGATGCAGTTGAAAGGCGAATAAAAATTCAACACTACGATGATTTTGCTCTAAAAACATTCATTAATGGTTTACCATATAATGTGCAATTAGAAGTAAGATTGCGAAACCCAACATCATTAGAACAAGCATTAGCTTATTGTACCGAAGAAGAAAATTTCGTATACTTTAGCACAGGGAGAAACCAAAACCTACGTACATTTATAAACCCCAACCACCAATTAACCCAATTTTTCAAAAACCTCAAACGAATCTCCGACCATTCGTTAACCAAATGTCACCACAACAATTTACTCCATGTACACAAACACCCCAAATATTTCAGCCAAGACCTAATTTTAACTATTTTCCATATAGACCGAACACTAATCAACCATGGAATATGTATTCTTCAAATTCAAATTCGAATACCCGGTATTCTGAATCCTATTCAGAATACATTTGGCTGGTATTCGAATACTATTCGAATACATTTGTGTATTTGGTATTTATTATTCGACTGAATACTTTTTTGCACAGTACTCGGTATTCTGGATTCTGAATACCGTTTTTGAAACCCTGTATTCGAATACCCACTATTCGAATCTTAGTAATCGTTACGCTTAACGCAACTGAAACGTGTACCAAAGCATTTTATGTTTTATTCATAACTTTAATTTTTTTTTTTCAAATCTTTTTTACTGAAACTTTAAGAAATAAAAATAAGCGCAAAAAACATTTCAACATGGTTTTGAGATAATTGAACTTCAGAACCAAAGAGTCACAAACATTGATAGTGAACCAGTGGATTTCGATAGTGTTAATGTATGGACTGTTGTTCTTTACTTGATAACCATTTGTTCAATTTTATATTTAACACTAAAACTACTATTTCAAAGATATTTTAAAAAGAAAGTTGAACAACCCCAAAATATCGTCATTTGAACTTCTCCGGAGTTTCGTTCTTCGATGGAAGGAGTTACATGTCTAACAAAAGACACCAGTTTAGCATACTCAGTTTTATTAGTTGATGCGGTATTACATGTCGTAACATTTGTTCTAACACGAGTAGCTTTTTACCTGAGGCAGCCATTTTATAATTATAAATATATCTAAGGTAACCATTGTATTTTTTTAGTTGGTAGAAAATATTATTGTAATACACTTCATGGTGATATCTGTAAAAGTAACTTCCAAAAATATTTTTTTAAGATGATTAAAGATTAAAAAAAAAATTCTGAGATCAAACTTTAACTAGCTCAATGGATTTTTGTAAAGTACATTTATTTTTATTAATAAATAATATTTACTGTAAATAATAAATGTTTGAAAATGTTTTACTTTTTATTTTATATTTACGATTGCTGCAATACCTACACTATGACGCCCTGCAGTGTTATGCAGCCTTCTAACAAAAATGGAAAAAAAGGAATGTTTTTAATTTCGTTTGTATTGTTTTATTCTTATTTAGTGTGCCGATCAGATTGAACTCAAAACATGTTTACTAATCACAGCTGTTTATTATTGCAAATTAAAAACATTCCTTTTTTTCCATTTTTGTTAGAAGGCTGCATAACACTGCAGGGCGTCATAGTGTAGGTATTGCAGCAATCGTAAATATAAAATAAACACACCAAAACAGTATTCGAACCGAGCGTTACTTATTTATCTTGTTGGTGGCCCCCAACTAGGAACCAAACTACACCGTACTACCGGTCTCCATCGTACTATTAGCAAGTCAAGATGATCCGCACTCTGACTAATCGCACATGCCTCCATTCCGAATAGCGTCGACACTATATCCCAAATTCGTAACAGTATCTACTAATGACAGAACTTACAAAATATTTTCTCAAATATGTGTGCCTCCGCTATGTGGGGGGGGGGGTAATTTTTGGAAAATTTAAAATATTTATTTATTTATTTTTTTATTTATTTATTTTACAACATCCAACAGATATCCAATTATAGGATGAGGAAAAAAAAACATAGGTTTTGTGTAACATACATGGGCATTTTAAAGAACAAATAATCAAATAGCCTTAATAATAAAAATACTTAAGATATAATGACAGAGGAAAAGAAAATAGTAGCTTAACAATTATTACTAAACAAATATAATATATATATATATATATATATATATATATATATATATATATATATATAAATATATGAGACAGCCAAATTAAAAAGGAATTTATATGTAACAACATTTACATTGGACATTTTAAGGAAATGTATGGTATCCGAGTTACAGCTGTGATAAAGTGTGAAATAATTATTTTTACAAAAAATTGGACGTGGTATACTGAAAAATACAAAATAAATATTTTTTACAAAAAATTGGACCGACTTTATCAGTTGTTGCACTGAAAAATACATAATAATATTAATTCTATTGGTGCTGGTAATTTTGAAGTTGTGCCGTTGTAGTTTGCTGTTGTAGGCACCAACTCCAAAAGAACCAGCACCAATAGAATTAATATTATTTTGTATTTTTCAGTGCAACAACTGATAAAGTCGGTCCAATTTTTTGTAAAAAATATTTATTTCACATTTTTGAGTGTAACATTATTCATGAAAATTGTTGAACGTTCACTAATACCCAAAAGTTAGAGGCAGGTTTAGCTTGTACTAGCGAAAATACGCATATCACATATTTCAGACTTTACCATTGCGAAACTCGGAAACCGTGACTCTTTTCCAAAAGTGTTCAATTTAAAAATTTCCGGATATGGTCCCCTTTCTAATTTTCAAATCTCGAATTTTCGATTTTCGGAAAAATTTGCCCCTTCCACCTAGCTGAAACACATATTTCAAACTGTAGCGCGGAAACGTATGATTATTTTTTTAAATGTCCAATTTAAACATTTCCGGATATGGAATTTTCATCAATTTTGTCGTCTCGGATTTTCAATTTTCGAGAAAAATTGCCCCTTCCACCCCTTTGGGGGCGCTTTTTGGAGGGAAGGAGATTTTGGATATGATTTTTCTCAATATGGGACCATTTCCCAACTCTCCTCTTTCGAATGAAACAAAAATCTTCTAAATCGGATTACGTTTACTACGCAAAACGCGCGAACAGCCTTAAAAAAAAGCAATCTTACAACCGAATTGTATACCTTCTCCTTTTTTTGAAGTCGGTCAAAAGGTCGAGAAAGCTCATATGATTATTTTTTTTACATAAGTTCGTAAGAGAGATAGAGAAATCGTTGATTTTGATCAAATTTTACAAATATTTGGTCTGTTTGAAGATGAATCTGCTAATGTAAGGACATGTGCACGATCTGCTATAACAATTATTAGACCTGCAGTCTTTCTGCTGTGCAGCTGGACTTCTACCGTGGTAAGACAATTTAATTTAGGAATATGTGTTAATTTTTTTATTTTGAAATTTGTATTAAAAAAATCAAAAAAAAATGTTTCCTGTGCTTACCTGCCTTATTTTTTCGGCGTTGCTCATCTCATCAAAATTATTTACAAATATTTGACATATTTCTTCCCAAGCCTGTCCTTTCCCCGCAGTGGCGCCACAAAGAGGCCCGTCTGTTCTAGCCCTAAAATTTGATTCTACCATTATATGGCCAATGCATGTCATTCCATTATTTAACAAACTAGGTCTAGTTATAGTGTTTATATATACATATACATATATACATTCAGTGAAAATTTCAACTGTTCACCTATTATGGTTCAAGATACAACCCGCTGACAGACGAATGGACGGACTTAGTAAACTGTTTGAGGTTGTTGTAACGGCAAAGAAATATACATGCTCTGGAAAATTAAGCTTTCTACCTGTAAACGGTTCATAGCCCGTTGATAAAATGACGGACAGCGGAGTCTCATTATTAAAATTACTTCCCGCAGGATTTATACCGGAATATTTGTCATGAATATGTTTTCATGATGAATAGTCTACAAAACTTAAGAATTGTCCGACGACTCAAGGTATAAAATACTAGGTTCTCGTACTATGTATGTGCGTATTTTACAACCTGTAGTTAAGAAACCAATCACAATACAAAATACAAGATCATTTAAACAGTTAGCTAGTTGGTCTGAACCAGAGCCATTAATCAAATACAACATTTTATCAAATATTCTGACAGACAAATATTCCAGTAAATATAGCAATGAAGTATGGCAAATAATCACCAATTCAAATTTGACAACGTTTTGGACATATCAAACTATTATTCTATTGCGTAAATAAACCTGTGTAATTGCTCTAGGCCATAGACTATATCTGTAGTTGTTAGGTATATTCATTACATAGGTTGTTATTATTACATAGGTATATTCAAATGGGATTGATAATTATTGTGTTATGTTGTTGTGATAATTTTAATATATTTACTCACTTTTATAAGTAATTTAGGTGCAGGTTTCAAGTTTCGACCTTGCTGAATAAAATACATCTATAGGTACAGATGTAAATACAGCAAATATGATAGCCTAGAAATTATATGATGATAGGGTAATTGAACAAAACATGGATTTAATTGTTGAAAATTACTTAATAGCCCGTAAAACTCTTCAAAAAACGGTACAGGTTAGAATAACACCATAAAAAATATTATAGTTCTTAAAATTGATTGGTGCTCTTAGGTGTCGTAAAAATTTCATTGGTTTCAATTATTAATTCACAAAAATATGTTTTTTATATTAAAAGTTGTTCCGTACGCTGCTTGTTTATTCGTATATCATTCAGCTCTCATAGAATTAAAGGATATTGATAATCTGATGGAAAGGAATTTTCAAAATGTTGATTCCAGAATTATAGAGCTGAGTAAATTTGGGGCTTTTTTCTTTACCATCTGGAATTACGTAAGTACAACGTATGGCGACAATATTTAGATGTAAGTAACTTTCCGTTGTATTGACATTTTTTGATCAACAAAATTATTTGAAAAGTCGAGGAATAAAATTAATAAACAATAAGAATAACCGGCAATTTTATTGCAACGTTGTAGGTCACTCATTAAAAATAATATATTTTATAAAATTAAAATATAATAAATAGTATTTTAATATATTAATTTCCGTGAACACATTCTTCTATTATAACTTTTCTGCATCTGTTGTTTTTACTTTCATACCACTACTTTAATTCTACTCCCAAGTAGATATGTAAGGAGTGTTGTAATTCTGCAATTGTAATCGTTTAAAATTTTCGACGTCCGGTTTTCAACAGATATCTATGTTGGGTCCCGTGAAGAAGCGTATCTTCAATTATTCTGTCTGTCCAAGATTATCTCGGGAACGCATGATCAGATTTTGTTCGAAAAAAATTCAACGGCATGTTGTTATATTTCTATAAGTTCAAAAAAACTTTTGGTTCAAAAGTTTATAGATATATAAATATAATGGTTGTAGAAGTCCATTCTCAAAGTGGAGTGAAATGGTAAGAACAAAAGGAAACACAAAGTCTTCTCCACAATTTATTCTTAAAGACTTAAAGATTAATTATTGATGAGACATGTTTCGAGATTGTACAATCTCATTTTCAATCAAACGGTTCAAAGTTCTGTAACAAATTATATTATAAGATATAGAATACATTTCTATATCTTATATTTTGTTTTTGTTTGTTATTGTTACTACCTATCACAACAATAGTATTTGTATGTGAGATCGAGATTGCCTGCGATATTTTTGTTGTGAATAGTGTTTATTTATCTAAAATAACAAGAATTAGTTCGTGTAAGTTATAACAGGTAAGCCGATATATGCCCGCACCTTAATCAAAATAAAAACATTGTGTATTACTAATTAGTGTCTCAAAGAAAGTGTTATCACAAAATTTCATAAAAGTCAATCATGATATGAAAATAAATAAATGCACAATGATTTCTTTTGAGAAAATGTAGGGATAGGTTGTCTACGGTTGTCTGTCTATTCATGTTTATTATTTTTGTATAGTTAACCTATTCACGCTATGATCCATATAGACATTAGGCATATTCAAGAAGCTACAAATGAACAATAAATATGTTTGCGTTTTATTCAATAAATACATATTCAAAAATCTTGGTTTTATTTTTCTGTTATACCTTTTTTTTCATTTATACATCATGTTTTCAATCAGCTTCTAATTTCATTTATAAAGGTTATCGATGAAATTCGGCTTTATAAATACATTTCCGGCATTGATTGAAAACATGATGTATAGAAGAATGTATCATTTACATGTCACTTGTAATTTTGAATTTATCGCCGGTCGTACCTTGCAAAGATAGTATTCTGCGGGACTCATAGATCGCGCAGTTTAATCAATTATTTTTGGAACATATTTATAAAATAGAGTGACCTCTCTATAACCTATTTACTCTATGGACGAAGCGAGATGCATGAGAGAAATAATTTGCTGCAATAAATGTAACTAATCATTTCTCTTCTGAAAATAACTGTTTAACTGTTGTGGTTCCTTTTTGCCACGATGAATAAAATACATTCTACGAATAATAAAAGAGAGAATAAATAAAACATAACGGTGATTTCTGAAAAAATAAACTAAAACTTACATCATACGAAATTAAAAAAAACTATTTCTCAATAATAAACTAAAATGTAAAAAACTGCAAATCTAATGTAATAAAGGTTCAAATAAACCACCTTGTTGTGCCAAACAATAGCCAAATCTGTGAAACAGAGCTAATCTCATATCGCTGAGTACATATGGCGTAATGTCTCTGAAATTCACGCCGACATATGGATCCTTTCAGATATCCCCAAAGAAAGAAGTCATTGGGAGATAAATCTGGTGATCTGGGAGTCCACTTGATAGTATCATGTGTAGATATCAATCGATCAGGAAACGTATTTTCGAGAAATTGTGTTACTGGTCGTGCATTGTGACTTGTACATCCATCCTGTTGAAAACAAATGTCCCCTGAATTAATGGAAGTAGCTGAACTGCCAGCATAATTTGATTTTGCAGGAGCTGTAGATATTTAGGACCGTTCAGGTTACCATCGATAAAGAAGGAACCTATCATATAGTCTCCTAACATTCCTGTCCAAACATTGAGTTTTTGTGGGTAATGAGTACGCACAGGAATACTTCGATGCTGATTTTCCCGAGACCAATATCGTACAACGGATTGATTATGTTTTGCATGTAAAGAAAACGATGACTCATCTGTAAATAATATGTTTTCAGAAATAAATCATTGTCATTTTGTTTTTCCATCATGGTTTCACAAAATTCCATTCGTTTAATGTGGTCCTGGGGATAAATTTCGTGAGTTTTCTGAAATTTGTAATAATGGTATCCATTCCTTTTCAAAATACGCCGAACAGTTTTGTCATTGATATTAACTTGATCTACAATTTCTCGACTTGTACAAGGTTCACTGGCTTCAGCAGTGGCACAAACAGTTACTTCCCTATTCGCACGTTCTTCATTGATTGGTATTACACGTGGTGGCTCATCAAGATTTTGACACTTCAGGCAGTTCTCGATTTTTTTAATAATTTGAGAAATGGTGGACTGTGACGGAATTGGTCTATTTTCAAATGCCACAATAAACAAATTTATAGTAGCTTACATCGAGTGACCCCAAAATACCACTTTAAAATTTGCATCTTTTCATGCATTGTATACATTTTGGAATTCCCATGAAATGATTTTATTTATTGGTTATTAATTAACTGAGTCCCAGTATGTGAATTCAGTCGAGCAATACATACTGTCTGCAGAAAGGGGAACAGCGCACCAGATGCATACTTGAATTCACATCGATACTCAATGACGAGTATTCGGATGGTCAACTCTTCTCAACACATCGGGGCTATATCCATTCAAAATCGTATCATCCGTTCGAATATGTCCAGCTCTGTATACAGGGAGATTCACGGTCGATGGTACCTTAGACGTTTAAGAGAAACTATTAGTAAGATCTATCGACTGAAAATATTTTCAGCCTTGCGACGTTGCCACTTATATCAAAAAGTATCAGCAACTTTGATTTTTCAAATGAGACACCCTATATATTATCAATTTATTAGATTCTCTATTGCCTCCTGGTTATCCTTGCATAAGATACCCATACCCAAACCTGACAGTTTCCAGTGAATCAATTAGTTTTCTTTTGTTTTGTTCAAAACAGAGCTCCAATTTTAGAATTGGGAAACGATGAAATTCCATTAATAGCTTGAGAAAGACTCACTCCTTAGTTATTATTGAAGATTTTTTTTTCGTTATACAGAGTTGCTCAAAATTCTTGATCTTTCCATCAGAGAATCAAAATACCTTTGAAATGATATACCATGTTCCTATACCTAAATGGTCAGGTTTTGAAAATATAAGCAACTATCTATTGAAGTGAATTATTTCTAGCATTTTTATAGTAGGTATTTGCTGGTTACCATGGTGATAAAACACAATTATTATTTAACAAACACTATTTGAGGTATTCCTTAGAATAATTTATCTGAAACGCAAAGATTTGAAAAAAAAGTGTACCTATTCAACACCAGTACAAAGTAAAGATGAACTGCGTCAACGCGTAATTAAATGCATTGATGAGATAGATGCACGTGAAATAAGAAAAGTTATTTTATTGACGGAGAAACGTTTTCTGAGATGTTTGGAAAGAACCGGTTGTCATTTTGAGAATGTATTATAATGTTTAATTATTTAAATTTTTTTCACTAAATTATTATTATTAAAACCTCTGTCCTTATCACTTGGTTATTGATTATTAAGTAGATATTATACTGTTTTTATAAAGTCTTTTGCGTAAATAATCTAACAAAAATTCACTAAATATATATGTATATCGTTGAACTGGATTCATTTTATCAATACCAGTCAATGCTAATTTTATCTTGAAATTGATTTCAGGTTTTGATGAATCTACTTACTCATTATTGTTTTGCCAAGACAGTATGATATCTATGAAAGTTTATTATTATTTTAAAATGAATTTACAAAGCACGGTAAACGAATCGTCTCTGCAGTCTACTTATCATCCCAAAGATGAGTAACGAATTTTTTTTCGTAAATAAACATTTTGAATTAGCTTCTAGGAATCAGAAAATTACTTATTTGTTTTGTGAATAAGTTTATTCTTATTGTCTTTATTGTAATTTGTGGGTATCTTGCATTAAACTTTCTGGATGTTTTTGCAATAATTTGATCACATTATCTATGAAGAACGAATAACTCAATAAACACTTATTCTTCCTCACGATAATTACTTGTCAAACTTTCCATCACCATGGTAACCAGCAAATACCTAATATAAAAATGATAGAAATAATTCACTTTAATAGATAATTGCTTATATTTTGAAAACCTGACCAATTGGGTATAGGAAAATGATAATCATTTCAAAGGTATTTTGATTCTCTATCTAAAAATATAATAAAATATAGGGTGTTCTATTTGAAAAATGCATTTTTGGTTTTTTACAGATCTGATGGACAGATCAAGAATTTCGAGCGACCCTGTATGAGATAAAAAGAAAATCTTCAATAATAACTAAGAAAGAAGTGTTTCTCAAGCTATTACTGGAATTTCATCGTTTCACAATTCTAAAATTCAGAGTAATGGGCTATTGATTAGAGCTCTGTTTTGAACAAAACAAAAGAAAATTAATTAATTCACTGGAAACTGTTAAAGATAGGTATGGGTATCTCATGAAAAAATAACCAGAAGGTGATAGAGTATCTAATAAATTGATAATATATCGGGTGTCTCATTTGAAAAATCAAAGTTGTTAATACTTTTTGATATAAGTGGCAACATCGCAAGGCTGAAAATATTTTCGGTCGACAGATCACTAGGTATTATCTAAATAACACAATTTTTAGAGCGATCTTATGGTCAGTTTTTCTTATACGTCTAAGGTACCATCGAGCGTGAATCACCCTGTATATATATATATATATATATATATATATATATATATATATATATATATACGAGTGGGGCAGCTGGTGGTAATTGGTGGATCGTAGCTGATCTATCAGAGATAGAGCAAAATTGTTATTATTCAAAATTGTTCACGATCAAGTCGACTACATTTTAAAATTATTTTCAAAGATGGCCGACTTTCGGTTATACCGGAAACTCGCCATCACTTCGCTATTTTGAATGGAGCACCCTGTATTGTATACATTTTTAAATTCCTTGTTAAAAATAAAGGTCAGTTTGTTAAGTATTTGTTGGGCATAAGTCTGAAGGTTTCGACGATATTTTCAGTTTTCTGAAAAAAAGACAGTTGCAACATCCCAGAAAAATGGCAATAACCTGAAAAGTATGAGAGATTTTAAAGTACAGTTTTTTGCAATTAATGAATCGTTCCCTTATTCAAGTTGATTTGAAAGTTCTAGTACAAAGGGTTACTCTGAAGTTTTTTTTGAATTCAGAAAACTTAAATCAGAGATAACTCGATTTTAGACAAACTAACAAAACTAAACAAATAACATTGATAGATGTGGATTTTAATTCTCTTTCGATTTTATTAATACGTATTGACATTTATTTTTGATAGTTTTGGAGATATTTCAGTTTTTCAATATGGCGCGGTAGTTTGGCGTTAAAACAAGTGATAAACAAATGAATCAATGGTAGACTTGGTTATTATTTTCGGTGAATGCTACAGGAACCCTTTATTGGCTTCAAGAGTTAATCAAAAAAAATTTCGGAAAGAAGACATTCTTAAGAAGGAAGGTTTTGGAGAGAATTAGGAAGATTTCTTACAACGGGAACTGTGAAATACTTTTAACACTTCTTTCTGAAACTAAACAATAAAAATAAACATAAAATTAAAATAATATTAAAACTAAAAAATTAAAAAAATACATAAAAAATAAATAGTAAATTGTTCACAGCAACTGTTCAAAATGACCACCTGAGACATATAAGAGGAATTCGTTCACAAAATGAACGTTGGATTCGTGCTAACATATTGGGTGTAATTCGTCCAAAAACTTGAATTATGCGAAACTGCATGTCCTCACGAGTCTTAGGCGGTACTTTATATACCTCACTTTTCACACAAGAAAAAGTCTTAAGGGTTTAAATTAGGGTATTTTGGCGGCCAAGCAATCGTTCCTCATCTTTATATCCATCGTTGCTGAAAATGTTGATTCAAAAATTTTCGCACAATGATGCTGAA
Organism: Crioceris asparagi; assembly: GCA_958507055.1. Classification (NCBI taxonomy): domain Eukaryota; kingdom Metazoa; phylum Arthropoda; class Insecta; order Coleoptera; family Chrysomelidae; genus Crioceris; species Crioceris asparagi. The sequence goes on from OY293827.1 coordinate 52,242,854, forward strand.
ATGCGCTGATGCTCCATACAGTTGCTCCACAGATTTTGTCGGATTAGTAGGGGGATATCCTCCAACAATTCAATAATTATTTGGGTGCCAATAATACCTCCCCATACATTTGAAGACCACCTAACTTTCAGTTTTGTCTCTGAGAAAAGGTGTAGATTCATGACGGAGTAGTAATAAAAAATGTGGCCATTTACTACCCCATTAATATGGAATGTCGATTCATCCATCCATAAAACGAAATTATAAATATCAGGTTCCTTTTCAAATTTATTTGCCAGCAACTGGTAAAAGTTCATCCTTGCCTCATAATCGGTTGGCAGTAATTCTTCATGGTCTATTTATAAACTATGGTAATTCCTGATGTAATAATTGCACTTTATTCATTTTATACGAATGAATGTGGATCTTCTTTAATACTCGATCGATTGATCGAGAACTGATGTCTAGATTCGAACTGAAAATCCATCGACTTACGTTCGGGTCTTCGATACCAACAGCTAATACTCGAAACTCATTGCCTTCCTTAGTAACTGTTTTTTTCTCGAAGAGGTGTAGTGTATTTGACTCTTCCAGTTGTTACAAATCTTCCAAATACCCTCCGAAAACTGCTTTCTTGCGAATGTCTTCTTCTTTCTTGATAAACTCTTGAAGCCAATAAACAATTCCTGTGGTATTCACCGAGAATAAATACCATGTCTACCATTTCTTCCGCAGATAAGTTCATTTTCAAAATTACACGAGCAAAAACAAACAATTGTCATAAAAATGTCTTGCAAAACAAAAAATTTCGGTTTGATTGTGTGTGACATATCGGTTCACTCATTTGTTTTTCATTTATTTCAACACCAAACTACCGCGCTATATTCCGTGAAAGGGTGAACAGAAAAAAATAAATATCTCTCAAGTTTTTGTACAAATTACACCGAATATGTGCTAGAGTGCAACGTTCATTTCGTGAATTCCTCTTTGTTTGCAGAACGCAAGTGGCCATTTACTTGTTATTTTTTATGTATTGTTTTGGTTGTTTAGTTTCAATATTATTTTAATTTTATGTTTATTGTTGTTGTTTAGTTTCGGAAAGAAGTGTTAAAGTATTTCACAGTTCCCGTTGTAAGAAATCTTCCTAATTCTCTTCAAAACCTTCTTTCTTAAGAATGTCTTCTGTCCGAAAAAAAAAATTTATTAACTCTTGAAGCCAATAAAGAGTTCCTGTAGCATTCACCGAAAATAAAAACCAAGTCTACCATTGATTCATTTGTTTTTCACTTGTTTCAATGCCAAACTACCGCGCCATATTGAAAAATTGAAAATGAAAAAATAAAAATGTCATCTTTCATATCACGTTAGATACTGCGTTCATAGACTTGGCAACGCTTATGTCGTGTTGTTATGTTATATGCTCTAATATATTGCGTACTTAGGAGAATGCCTTAAACCTCATAAAATGAGAGAGATGTTCAGTAGAAACAGACAATGCAGTAATATTTTGTTAATGCTATATACCTACTGTCTTGAATTTCACAAGATGAGTTTCACTTCTCCATTTTATGTTATTTTGTACTTTTCAGTGCAATAATCAATTAGTCGGTCCAATTTTTTGTAAAAAATATTTATTTCACATTTTTTTAGTGTAACATTAGTCATGAAAATTGTTGAACGTTCACGAATACCAAAAAAGATAGTACTTATTCAATTTCCGTGTACCTATAGGCTTAGCTTGTTATTTATTAATGTATTATAAGATATCAGAATATCGCGGCGCAGATATACATATTTCAGAGTTTACTGCTGTAACTCGAAAACCATCTTTGAAAAAATGCTCATTTTAATTGTTGCTACATATAATTTCTTCTTTAATTTGGCCGTCTCATATTTTTAATTTTCTAAAAAAATGGCCCTTCCACATAGCGGAAATACCTACGCATACCTATCACATAGGTATTTCAGACTTTACCATTGCTGAAACTCGAAAACCATAACTTTTTTGAATACATTTTCATTATAGACGTTTCCGGATATGGTCCCATAATTGATTCTGCCATCTCGGATTTTTGATTTTTGAGAAAAATTGCCGCTTCACTTTCCCAGGCGGTTTTTGGAGGGAAGGAGATTTCGAATTTGAGTTTTTATAAAAATGGGACCATTTCTCAACTCTCCTCTTTCAAATGAGACAGAAATCGTCTAAATCCGAGTACCTGCGTTTACTATGCAACACGCGCGAACAGCCATAAAAAATCAAACATACAACGGAATTGTATACCTTCTCATTTTTTTGAAGTCGGTCAAAAATTGGCTGAATTACTTGACGAACATGACGAAATAGAATATTTCAAAAGTACCTCCAGTTCAAGTCTTGAACTTGAAACACAAAAATCATATTGAAAAACAGTAATGTGAATGTGAAGAATTAATCGAACAAAATGAAAAATAATTGCATTATAAAAACTTGATTAAAATCAAAGTATTCATAAAAAATAGATATCAGGAGAGCAAATGATTTCAATTTTCTTATAAAATAACTTTGCTATAAGCGTTTTTTCTCATTTTCATGTTATCGTTTGTTTTTATTTATATATGTATTTGATTGCTCTCAGATAGAAGGTAGGTAGGTACCCCATTTTTGACCGACGAACCCAAACACGTGTGACAACTTACCACAAGCATTTCAACGAAAATAAAAACTAATTGTACTATAAATTGTCGTAAATTTGCCGTGAACAAAGAAAATTTGCAGCTCTTGTATTTCTTAGAAAATTCATAAACTTTTTTCGGTTTCATATAAAAACTGTTCCAGAACCGTCAGGAATGTGCGCAGTACACGTTCAGGTTGAAATTGGATCTATTCTGAGTTCTGGGACGTTTCCCGAACTATTAGGAAAGATTCCAGGATTACATCAAGAACTGTTTTTCGCTTATTGATCATACATGGGCATGTTCGAGGTAGTGTTCTCTGGGATGTTCGTTCTATGTTGTATGTATGTTAATAACCTGCGATAATTAAATAAATTCAACTCTTACATTCACTATCCATTTTATTTTAATCCAAGTAGGTGTATGGAAATTTCAAAGTTGAAATCAATAACAAATAATAACAAAACCCATAAACACAACAATTACAAGCCGCAACAAAACAGAGAGCCAGAGAAAAATCATGAAATCATTTAAATTAACAAAAATAACAAAGCAAAGAACATCTGTTTCATTGAGATTAATGTATTCTTCTACTTCTTGAAAAGTTTCTCAATTCGCTGATAGTTTTTGAACTATCTGATAACAGTTCCAGATGTGGAACGATTGCGCAAGCAGTTCTGCGTAGTTCAAGAACTATCCGAGTCAGAATTTAAAAATCTCAAAATAATAACAATTGAATTGACAAAGAAGTTCAACATAACGTCTAAAACAAAACTTATATTACTTTATGATTTTAATTATTATGCACCCATAAGAGACTACGCTACTTTCGTTAAATGAGCATATACATAAATATCACTTGAATAAAATTCATAGATTGGCTATATTCTGTTTGGATGAGTAGAGTCACTGAATTTTATTACCTATATTGTGTAAGGTAATCTCCCACGTAATCGCGGCCGCCCAGATCAAATAACAGGGGCAAAGAAGATAGATACTACATAGAAGTCTACATCGTATAGTAAATTTGAGGCGAAAACCGAGTGAGCTTCGTTAACCAAGTGACGAGGGCGCTACCTTCGAAAATGAGTATTTTGTAGAATTATTCAGTATTCGGCTATCAGGCGATCAGAAACGGCTCTAGGTACTTATGTGTTCTAGCGGGCAGTTGGCTGGTGATTGCCTTTGAGAGACGCTAGGAACTCGTAAGTACCTAGCCATTTCTGGTCGCCTGATATCCGAATGTTGAATTATTCTACAAAATACTCATTTTCGACGGTAGCGCCCTCGTCACTTGGTTAACGAAGCTCACTCGGTTTTCGCCTCAAATTTACTATACACTTACTTCTACTTCTGCTCTTTTTTGGTTTGTACACGCACTGTATATAGTAAACATACTTCGATTTTGATGATATTGATTCATGTGAAAGAGGATACTAGAGAAATGGTCTCGTATTCATAAAAACTCCAATCTGAAATCTCCTTCCCTCCAAAAGTCGCTCCAAAAGGGATGGAGGGTCCAATTTCTCTCGACAATCGAAAATCTGAGAAGGCAGAATTAAAAATAGGACAATATCCTGAAACGTTTAATTGATTTTTTTTTCAGTGCTCTAACAAATAAGTTTGGTCAAATTTTTCATTCCGTCTCATGTTAGTATGGGATGTTTTCAATTTATTTTAAGACTATTTTTTGTTTTCTTTATTATTTTTAAGTGAAGTATTTTATATTGTTGTTTCATTTGTTGTTTTGTATGTATAAATATTTTGATATCTCCAGTTTTTTTACTATACCCAATATTTTGTTCCCGACTATACAAAAAAATAATTGTTCTGTAATATATACCTATAATTTTGTAATCGCGCAAGGAAACCTAGTTAGTATTCGGGGCAAGCTTTAAATAAATTGATATAGCAACACTGTTGGACGCAGAATTGAGAATTGATTGCGAACTGAAAATAAATATACTTACTCTTTGGACGCACTATCCAGCGTTAGATAAAAATAAATATACAATGGATTCAACAATGATATACAAAATGAATATTTTTAATATCGCTGAAACAAAATTTTGAAATAGCTCACCTCACTTAAAATTTTGCGCTATTTAATATATCTCAATCAGATTTAGTTTATCTCGCTTCTTTTTAGGGGACGCAATATGCAAGGATTATGTAAGGACGCAATATTGATATGGGGATATATATATATATATATATATATATATATATAGGATGAAGCTCTACACCTTTATGCTTTTATTTAGTCGGATACAACCACCCACTAGAAGCGGATCACGTGATTTCAAGCTTGTTAGCGCTAACTTATAGACATATAACAACGTGCCGTTGAATTTTTTTTGAAATTCAAAAGTGTGAACGATTGCAATAGGTAGGTACATTTCTACAAGAAATTTACCTAAAAATTATGCAAATGAAATTTCATATGCCCTATGACCAGTGTTGTTTTGTTGTTGTTTCTTGGTACGGCAGATAAAATTGAAAGTATATTACGAGTCAGTCGGACTATTTTCATATTTAGTAAAATTTGTTTAAACAAAACGGCAGGCGTGTGACTTTCTGAAAACTGGCAAAAAATTATACCATCACAATTTCTTTCAGATATTTTGATATTCTACTTCGCTTAAGTTCGCATACAATGGCCTTATTCATAGGGGTTCCTTTTCACCTTTTAAGGTACGGAATCCTTACAACCTCATCTGTAGGAGTAACAAATAACTTTTATCTGTTTGTTATAATAAAAAGTTAGATAGTCCGAATCATGCAGCTACTTAGATAAAATGTCTAATTGCACATTAAATCATCCGCGCTATACTGTTGACCTCACTTTAAAGACCAGCAACAAAGAGCCATGATATATATAAATATATATAATATGGAAACAGTGTCTTCTCAGATTGCTTGATTTTCTTGAGTTAAAATAATCGTGTCAAATGCGACATTAGTTAATTATTGTGATTACAAGTTTCAAGTCAATAAAAATGGTGTCATCTAGAGTTAATAATATAACTGTTCTTTTGTTCGGTTCTTCTTTGAGTCTTTATATTTATGGAATTAAGGAGTTTAAAGTTGCTGATGATCTAATGAATGATGATAATCAGGCCGTGAATGCGCAAGTTAAAATATTAAGTTCGTTTGCAATCTACTTCTTCACCATTTGGACGTATGTAAGTTTAAACATTGTTGTATTTTCCATATCCTGTAACAGTTTATTTTTATTCAGACAACATAATCAAATACCAAGTTTACAACTCTACTGCATATTTGAAACTATTCTTTCATAACATTAACTACTAAAAATATTTCATAATGTCAAAAAAGTAGTAAATTTTTTCTGAACCATTTTAAAAATCGTGACAGCTCGTAGCCTGTTTTAAATTTTTATTATTTTTTGGAAAAATGTTTCAAAGAACTTGTAGTTACAGATCATATTTGTGAAAGAGAAATATTTTTCAAGATATTTCGTCAATAACAAGTTTTTGAGATTTTTTTTTAAATTTTGGACGACCTCCACTTTGAAACTGGTAGTCCGATCATGCCCATTAACGAGACTAGAGAGATATTTACACGACTGATTTTCAATAACAGCGACCTCTATCGTCATTACAAATTTCGTTACCTACCTTAAATTTGTCACCACTATATTCTGAAATGGCTGAATATATGTAACTTAAACAATTTAGGGCCGAATATTGTATTAATTAAACAAAATATACTTCACAAGAACACCTATAGACTGAAGACTATTGGCTCCAGCTTTAAAAAATATAATTTTCAAAAAAATGACCACCTCTCCCGCTCGAGAGTTTGCGAGTTGAAGTTTTTGAAAAGTATTCAATTTTAAGCTTGCCTGATATGTTAATTCATTTTGCTGTGTCAATTTTTTTATTATAACAAAAGATCTACTCCTCTTTTTTATGAATTCGTCAATAAAATTATTGCGATTTTTCACTTAAAGACGTTTTCAGGAAGATATTAATTCGGAAATTGAAAAGATTTAATCAGTCTGTAAATATGTATTTGAATTTGCTGAATGATTTATGTTATACGGCAACCACAATTACATTAAACAAAACACTTAATGTTTGTGGGTTATTACGACGCAACTCAGAATTATTAATGAAATGAAAATGGGACTGATTAGACGATGCGCTGAAAAATACCTAAATGATATTTACTGCCGTATTCATAGAGCTTCCTAAAATAATGAGGATACCTTGTTCCTCATTTCTCGTTTCATAATCATTCCTTCATCAAATAAGGAACCTTATTGGCTCCTTATCTCAAGGAAGCTCTCGAGGTTTCTTGGGGGAGCCTTCCTAACCTCAAACTAGAGAGAAGATATAATAACAAAACAAATTCTCTAAGATTACAACCTCTAAATAGACCGTTTTGAACTTGTGGAAAAGCACACGTTCAAATTTCTTTACGGAGCATAGTGGACAATGATTTTTTGAATTTGAGGACGATGACATTTGGTGACGATTTATTAAACGGTAGGTACTTCCGCAACATGGAAGATTCATTCTTATTAATACCCAATTAAGGAAATTAAACCGTCGAGGACTGCCCTGTTTCTCCCTGGATGCAGTTATTAATAACTTCACCAGTCTATGCAACAGGCAGTTCTTAAGTTTGTAAATTTTCAATATTAAATTTTTATCACATAATTAACCATGGGTAGGTAATCCATTCTCATATGTGGTTAGTGGTGATTTGCGTGTTGCATAGATACAGCCAAGCATCAGGGTAAAAAAAAATCACTCGAATTTCCAAAATTTCATACTCAGCTGTCCATATATATTTTTACAGAACCAATTCCTTCAAATTGTAAATAATAATTTTGTTACCAATAACGAAAAACTAACCTCACAAATGAGAAATGAACGAGACTACGAGACACGGGGCCTAGTTTATTTAGTGATTAACGATGTTGCCATTAGAAAGTTACAAAAATCCCTAGTAAATGTCTTCCTTTTGAAAGGAAGCGTTAAGATTTGACTCTGAAATGAGGCTCCCTTTATAATTTGAGGAACCCTCAATGAAGACTTCCTCAGCACTTAAGATAAGGACAGACTATGAATTCAGCCGTTATTCTATGGTTAATATAATTACAATCATATGTATAATGTGTAAATCAGACAAAACCTATTTACAACACATAATGTAAAAATTATAAAATTTTATATTCTGATACATAAACTGATACATTATCTATTGCACAACTTTTGTTTTACGTGTTTATTTTATTGTTGTTTATTATTATGATTTTCACGCAAGGTTTGTTATTCTAATATTAGCCAATATTATTTTTCAGTATATAACATATTTATGACGTCGGTTATTTAATTTGAAGACTTGTGGATGTCATGAGCGTAGAATATGTGTGTTAGTAATCACGTGATAAAGATAAAAAATTCAAATGATACTATCATCAAAGTCTAAGATAGACTTTACTATCACAACAAAAGTATGTCTAGTAAAGTAAGGTAAAAATAAACAAGTAATTCATTATATCCAATAAGAATGTTCTTTATGGGTTATACAATCCAGTGCCGTGCTCTTTTTTGCTGAGTGTGAGATACCCTTGTTACGTAACCGACAACTAAAAAAAATGTAAATACATCAGCAATTGAGTATGCCCCTCGAGATACAAACTACGAACTTCCTAGCAGATAGTTCAACTCAGAAAATAAGGCAAATGCGAGTATAACTTCTTCTTTGAGTGCCGTAGTTACATTCGAGTGTTGGCGGTTAATCTCCCATGAAAGTGTTACCACAGACAAAGGGACCTACAGTTTAACTTGGATTCCGAACCACCGATATGTCTCAAGACACACCCTTCCAGAGAAGCTGCACTATAGAATTTGAGAAAAATAATATCGCTGGTTTCGCGTTGCTTCATCAAGGCCAACGGTCACTCGTTCAAACAATTCGTTATGCACAGCCAGACTTTGTTTCGAGTCGGCTGTGGCACAGCGCTACTTAAATTTTACCTTCGATAATCGATAATATCGACATCGGCCCAGTGGGGTACACCGAAGATACATGGATGTGCGTGGTGTAGGTCTCGGTCGTAGTTGAGGTTTACATCGATGAAGGGCAGAATATACCGAAAGTGCCCTCCTTTCATGTATTGAAACAACAGTAGTGACGACAATAATTTTATGTATTCAACTGAAAGTGGTGTGCCGTCATTTGTAATTCTTCAAATCGCCAGTGTTCGGCACATTCTATTAACCAATAAAGGTAGTATGTAGGAGAATACCATCACTTATTTAAAGAACTTAAGAAACACCACTCAAACAGATTTTATGTTTATATTAGAATGAGTCTGGATACATTTCAGTATATTTATGACAACATAGACACGTAAATTGAACTTTGCAATTATAATAACTATCATACAAACACAATTTAACCAGAAGAAATGAATAAATAAATAGATTCGTATATCAGGCGAATGTCACGTGTTATTAAGAATACCAATAAACGTGCAATTTACCACGCGATAAACAGCTCAATCGCGATGCAAAACAAACTATTTTGTTCTGGCGTCGAAATCGCTGTAAACTGTAAATCGCGATGATAGGCAGTGAAGAGGTGACATCTTTGGTATGTGCGATCTTATAACCGAGACCTCCACCAAGATAGGACACCCGGCAGAATTCCTTTGATCTTTTAGCTCGGGTCCTGGTGACCTTGAGTGCCGTTTTCAGAAAATATTGTGCTACCAGATTAAACCGAAATTAAGACCTTTTCTGTTAACGTTCATATATAAAATACTGTAATAAACATCTGAATTCGTCCTCGTATAAGTATACCAGAAAGTTATGCTAGACCCAACACTTTTTAGAAACTCACATCCATGCAATCACCCCGCTACTTATCTGAGCTAATGGACAAGTGGCTCGAGACCTCTGAATTGTATGCAAATGAGATTTACATGAGCGTACATTCGGGTTATTAGTTAGTGCTGATTCAATAATTTTATTTGATTTGAATTTGAACAATTTAGTAGTAAATATTATTTTATTTGATTTTGATTATTATATATGATAATTAGTTAGGTATGTATAATATAAAAATATACCTAATCTCTATTCCAGAACAAAGTAATTTAAACGATAATCTTTTCCTGTAACAAACCATCATTTTAATAGTATTCGGAATCTCCTAAATGAAACGATTAAACATCATTATGAGGATTTAACTAATTTTAAATACATTTGGTAGGTGTAGAATTGGAATAAAACAAAACTATCAAATATAAAATTTTATTATAACAGAACTTGACAATATGTAACGATAATTATAATTATAAATTTAACAAAATAGATAGTTTCCTATATTTTCTAGGAGTAACTCTGAAAATTGTATTATTATTGTTTCAATAGAAAATATATTCATAATCTAATATACAGCAAAATGGACACTGCAGACACGATGCATGTTGTAGGCTTTAGATGTAACAAAGTTAGGATGTAACAAAGCTTGGCATCCGGAAGCCTTAAGCCATTCTCGACCAATATTTTGTAGATTTCCTAACATCTGCAATAGAATAGTAATGTCATATCAGTAATGTTTTTTATATTATAGTTTTGGATAATACTGAGCAATAATTGAAAAAATCAACGGATGGCTTTTCAAATATTTTTTAATACTCGAGTTATCTCAGTATCACTGAAAAATTAGGATTATTTAAAAATTCTTACCTGATTTCATCATTAGGATCTCGAAAAACACTTACTCACCACAGTTTTTGTATATGCACCTCTCTTCTTCTGATTTTCTTCATTTTCCATATTTCAAGGACACAGGAAATAAAATAAAATAATTGAATCTCTCGCTGCGGAATGCATTCAATCAATGACACAAACAGAGTATAATATCAACGATTATATAGTATTTAATCGTTGCTAATGAAACCCTTGGAAAAAATGATGCGCCGACGCCCTTGAAATCGCCTATCTGGCTCTTTAAATTGGTGAGCTGGTGAGCAAATTTTATCTCTCTCACATTTTATCTGCCTTGTCTGACTGTCCTATCTTGGTGTTTCTAATCTTTGCCTCCACCACACACATCCATGTATCTTCGATATGTCCGTACCCTTAGTCTGCAGCTGTAGCTACGCGCTCCCATGATATAAAGACAATGGTATGACGAGGCGCATCTTAGAGCATCTAGCCCCTCCCACTTTTTTCCACTGACGTCACGACCATTGAATATTAGTGCCAAATCTAAGGCAGGTGACAGATCCGAAGGAGCCCGAATACACGAGCACCACTCGAACACCTTCAACCTTCTCTTGTCCACGCAGTGGTGTTGTCAGTGGTTAAGAATGCACGAACTTTACCAAATTGAGTTCAAAACCTAGCATACCGTTATATGTGTATCGTGCGCGCTCCTCGTTTTAAGACCAATTCTCATTTGGCGACGCGAAGAGGCGCGTCGCGTCCCGAAATTTTTTGCTTTCAAGAGGCGATTAAATTTATCCCGAGGCGGAGGCCGCAAAGCAATTGAGAATTGAGTCATTTGAAAGCAAGTAAAATTTGGGAACCAGAAAATTGTATTTATAAAGTTACGAAACGAAAAACTTAGAACACTTTAGATACATTTTATCCTACTACATATTCCTATTTGCTCTTTAAAATTGTTGCAATGTCGGACTCAGATGCCACAATTTTTTAAGCGGGTTCTTTCTGTGAAACAGTTCTACTGCTTGGATGACATGCTGACCCATAGGTTGTATTAAGGGTGTACAGTTTGGTGGTAGGTCCATAACACAATTTGTTTGTCATCACTTTCAAGATTCACAGGATGCCCTGGGGCATTATCTAATAATAACAGAGCGTTTTGTGGCAAATTTAATTCTTATATTTTAATTCGTACTGCTGGTACGAAATCCGTATGGAACCATTCACGATATAAATGCTTTGCTATCCAACCCATTTTTGCCCTTTGTAAGGTATAGAAATAAATGAATTCCCGAAACCTCATGGTTTTGCTGATTTTCTAACAACCAGCAATCTTAACTTATGGGACCCAGATGGATATAACACATGCACTTGCCAAAATACAACACTTTCGTCGGCATTATAAATCTGATCCATTACTCTTATTTGTGAGTGTAGCTTTTCATTAAATGGTTCCACTGCGTCCACAGCTTTTATTTATCCAGATAGTACGGGGAAATGCCAAAGACTTTGTTTTGGTTTGGTTAATAGCCCATTTGAATTTTAGAAATTGATGTCACTAGTATTAGGACCATTAAAAAACAGAATTGCAGTGTCATATCTGGATGATATTCTCATCGGTGCTACAGACTGGATACCTATATGTGATGGAGAAATTGAGGAAAATATTTTCTGCTTTCACAAAAGCAAAATTAACCTTCAAGTTAAGTAAATGAGAATTTAGATATAAAAGCGTGATGTTTTTAGGATTATGGATGGAGGGCAATTGAGGAGTTTCCCCTTTTCAGAAATCAAGCACGATGTCCGAAGATTCCTTGGACTGACAGATTTTTTCCGAAGGTTTGTTAAAAGTTAAGCACCAATCACTAGAGTAATATCAGACTTCACGAAGAGTAACGTTGATTTTGTTTGGGGAGAAAAACAATAGGAAAAGTTTTGTAGACTGAAGGACTGTCATCAAAAAGCACCAGTGTAGCAGTTATATAATCCCAAGGCGAGAACAGAGCTTAACTGTGATGCATCATCATTAGGAGTAGCAGGTTTATTGTTACAGGTAGGAATAGATGGTAGAATGCATATAGTTTGCTGTGTCTCAAAGCAAACAAATAAATGATGCTGAGAAATTATATCATTCTTCGAAGCTTGAGCTTTTAGCTATTGTTTGGTGCTGTGAAAGATTGCGATCTATGTTACTGGGTATAAGATTCACGATTGTGAGTGATTGTCAAGCACTAGTATTCTTGAATGCTAAGAATACTATCATACCTCAAATTAGACGTTGGTATATAACTCTGAGTATGATTTTGAAATGAAACATAGACCAGGCGAGAAAATGGCACACGTAGATAATCCGAGCAGAACAGCAGTGGTAAAAGGGAATCATGAAGGTATATTGAAGAGGTTTATAAAAGGAGGTTGAATATGTTCACTATTGTATCAGAGGGAGACAGAATTTTGATGATTCAGAGTGGAGACGAGAAAATGAAGAAAATGAGCGAAAGTTTTAGAAGTGAAGAGAAGGAAAGGAAGAAAATAACTTGATTAAAGACTCAGGAAGAACACCAGATTCAATGAGAAAGGCGACTTTGTTAAATATCACTCTCAGGTGGGTCAATGGTCATTGGATAGAACAGTTTCTGGAATACTACGGAAGCTTTCGTTTAAAGGGTTGAGGAGATATGTGAGAAATAAAATTTAAGGATGTTTTGAATGCCTTTTAGCCAAAGTTCCAGGAGGAAGGAAACTAGGTAAACTTTGTAGTCCAAAAATACCTGACAGCCCAATGATAAGACATCATTTGGTTCACCTAGGACCATTTCCAAAAAGCATTTCAGGAAAAATGTATATTTTAGTTGTGGTAGATGCTTTTTTGAGATTCATAGAACTGATTCCAACAAGGATAACAACTGCAAAAGAAACTGTGAAACATTCTGTAGAAAGTATAATATTGAGCATAAACTTATAGCAGCAAAATTTCTACAGGCTAACGGAATGGCTGTAATAAGAATGAAGTCTATTTCTCCGGTAGTGGTAACATCTCTGGATTTCAAGAACGGAAAATGGGACAAGAAGATTTCTTTTGTGGAAAGGAAAATGAATGCAGTCGCAAATAAGACACTTGGAAAAACACATTATATGGATATCAGCCAACTTTCGAGGAAGCAGCTATGGTGAATTTAACGGAAAGAGAATAAGATATTCAGAAACATGAGACGATAATAAATTAAGCCAAAGAAAGAGTGAAGAAAATGCAAGAAAAATCCAAGTTTCGAGACACATTATGTTGGCTTTATTCTTAAATATATCAGAGACGGTAGATTTTCCAATACAAAACTGATCGAACAATTTTCCCGGAATCCACCGAACCTATTCATTTCATAATTCTGTTGCAAATTTAGCGTTCTGAGTTTTCTTTTCAATATTTTTTTAACGATAAACACTGCACTTGATGTGAATGTAATTGATGTAATACTGAGGAAAGTTCTACTGCCAAAAACGCTCTGACAGGCTTAAACAAGTAAAACCAATGACCTATTAACAGAGATAGACGGAACTGTAAACAATATATTGTGTTGACATCATCCCTTGTTCGGCCACGACTCATCGCATATCAGTTTCTCCCCTCATTATTTAAATACTTGGTGTTTTGGTTGTTTTTGAATATTCTATTATATTCTTTGGTTTCAAAACTTGAAAAAATGAGTAGACGTTGCAAACTGTGCAATAAAGTAGAATCCTCGAACCCAGAAGTAACTTTTCATCAAAGTAGACCGTCTAAATTAAAATTTGGTAACTTATATATATATATATATATATATATATATATATATATATATATATATATTATATATATATATATATTGAAAATTATTGACATATAAACGTCGATCATGGGCGTAATAAAGAAATTATTACCTAATCATTGTTATTTCATTCAAGAGATTTTTATATTGTTTGCACTTTCAAATCGTAGACTTTAAAAAAGAATTATACCTACATACCTATTTAATAATATTATTACGGGATAGGAACAAAAATCAATGTCCATTTAAGAGTCAACTGAAACTGATAAGAAGATAAACTTAAGCCAGTATGTATTTAATAGGTATGTATATATGTTGACTTTTTTTACCAAGCTTCAGATTTATTTTGTGGTATTAATTATTTCGACGTATAGCAAATGAAACCTAAAAGAACGAGACGCCACTGGTGTCATATTTTCTATGCGAAAAGACGAGTACAGTGAGGCGGGGTTTAGTTAAAATCGTTCTATCCCCCTTCTGACCGCTTCCACAGCTCACCACCCCTGGCCCACAAAGTTGTCAACAAAAAAAACGTATTTTATCAATGAAGTGTTCTGTCTATCTCTGTTAATAGGTCATTGAGTAAAACATTTCAAAAAAAAACGAGCGTCCGGATTATGACTTTTAAAAATTAGTGTCCGGCTTATACAGGTTACACTGTATACCGAAACCTGCACCGACGGTAACGTTCTATGTTCTATGAATACATCCATTATAAAAAAAACTTTATGAAACTTTAGAAAACATTGCTGACCTTTTCAGATCTATTGTAGTTCTCCATTTAATTAGAGTTCCTGCCTGGTCGATATCATACATGTGCTTTCAATTTCTAAATGTGCATACTCATAGACAACCCACTTGCATACTGACTTCATTTACACTGAATGAACCAAACACGCAGAGCGCGCACGAAAGAATCGAACAATTATTTCGTAAGAGAAATTCGAGGTTTCACTGCGTTCGTCGTCGTCGTGTTCCCAGGTAAATTTAGTTTTGATTCGTCGTTTGGCGAGGTTAACCATGGTTGCTAAACATTTGATTATTACTGCTAGCGCTTCCTTCCTTAAACTATCTATTACTGATCAAAATAAAGAGAAAGCATACAAATTGTATATGGGTGAGGCCTCTGTATTTATATCCTGAATATTTCACATTGCTGCGAAACATGGACATAACTCATTTATAAAATTTCACTAGAATGACTGAAAATACTTTGAAAAGTTGATATTCCTTGTGGGCGCTAGTATATCTGAAAATGAAACGAAATTTCGAAAAGCTATACCTGTGAAAGAGCGCTTAGCTCTTACTTTATGCTTTTTAGTTACAGGTGATTTCAAAACAACGCATCATAACTGACAAATTAAAGGATTAAATTAAAAAACAATTTTTTAACCAGGGGTGTTCTATTTAAAATAAGAAAAACTAAACACCCTGTACACAAGACAACTGTAAAAAATTCAAAGAAATTAACAATGATTCTATTCCTGCTCTTTTTTGTACCCCTCATAGTTGCTGAGATAAGGGGATAGTGAATTTTATTCTGGATAGCCTCTACAAGTATTTCACTTTCTATGCTATTTCTGCTTTGTTTATAGCTCGAAATGATGACTTCGTCGTTTTTATATAAGGATGACATATTTGTCAACTGCAACCTACACACAAACTAAACCACGGGTTTTTCAGAGTTTCTAGGGACTTCGCTATAATCAGAGTTTAGGGGAAAAGATCGGGCGTAAAAAAGGCGAGTCTATTGGTTTCTTTTTGTTATCTTTCATGGAACTCTAAAATCTGGTTTGTCCATTTACTCAACTTTCCTACCGCTCCAATACAAATTCCACGGAATACTAAAATCCTCTGGTTTGTCTATTGCAACCATTATTAGTGAAAAACTAGAAAATATGAAAATTATAGAAGTCTAGAACAATACCAAAGATTAGAAACACCAAGATAGGACATCCGGCAGAATTCCTTTGACCTTTTAGCTCGGGTCCTGGTGACCTTGAGTGCCATTTTCAGTAAATACTGTTCTACCAGGTTAAATCGAAATTTGGCATTTTAAGTTATCATTCATATATAAAATATTGTAATGAACATCTGAATTCGTCCTCGTATAAGCAAAGATTAGAAACACCTTAATCTTTGGTATAAGTGTATCAGAAAGTTATGCCAGACCCAATACTTTTTGAAAACTCACCTCCATGCGAACACACCTCAACCACATTCATTTTGATAATTATCGCTTGATAATTAGTTAGATATGCATAATAAAAATATATACCTAATCTCTATTCCAGCTAAAAGTAATTTAAACGATAATCTTTTCCTCTCACAAACCATCATTTTAATAGCATTCGAAATTTCCTAAATGAAACGATTAAACATAATTATGAATAAAACAAAACTATGAAAAATAAAATTTTATCATAACAGATCTTGGCAATATGTAACGATGATTATAATTATAAATTTAACAAAATAGATAATTTCCTATCTTTTCTAGGAGTAACTCTGAAAATTCTATTATTATTTTTCAAGAGAAAATATATTTTTAATCTAATATACCTACAGCTTCATTAAATAAATAAGGGGAAATTTGGCCAGGGATAATGATATTTTACATTTTACATTAATAAATATTTGAAATAATGAGTTCAAAGGATTTTTTAATATAAAATTTCCAATATTTTGTAGATTTCCTAACATCTGCAATACAATAGTAATCTCATATCAGTAATGTTTTTTATATTATAGTTTTGGATAATACTGAGCAATAATTGAAAAAATCAACACGATGGTTTTTCATTAAATGTACGAATTATCACAGTATCATTGGAAAATTGATGTTATTTCAAAATTCTAACCTGATTTCATCCTTGGGAACACTTTTGTCTCATCAGAACACAAATAAGACGTACAGTTTTTGTAAATACAGTATGCACCTCTCTTCTTCCGATTTTAATCTTCTTCATATTTCTGAAACAAAGAATAAAACAAAATAATTGAATTTCACTCTGTGGAATGCATTCAGTCAATGGCATAAATAGAGTAATATCAGCGATTATGTAGTAATTAATCGTTGCTAATGAACCCATGGAAAAAATGATTCGCCGACGCCATAGAAATCGCCTACCTAGCTCTTTAAATTGGTGAGCTGGTGAGCAAATTTTATCTCTCTCACATTTTATCTGCCTTAATCTTTGACAATACCATGTGAACTCAGTGAATGGTCATAAGCGTGCACCGTACAGTGCTTCCTAGTTAGCATTGTACTATCGCATCCCTGTGCTTATTGATTATTGCTATGTAAGTATGTATCGATTAAAGACAGAACAATTTCTATGTACAGGGTACATACAAAAACGGACACAAAGGAATTTTCCAAAAAAAACATTTTATATGACTCTGAGTACCCTGAATCGTGGAGTTTTCGGAAAACCAACCCATAACAAGATCCTATTAATAAAATAGACATAATAACTATCGGTGAAATAAATATCTTGGTCAGCATTGCACTTAGATTAGAGCGCTGTATAGATAGGTATTATCGCCCGCCATTCCATTACATAGGTATATGTAAACACAATGCAATTTAAAGAGTAAGTTTAATATTTATTAATTTATTGGTATATTTATTATAGAAAATGAACGCGAATCTAACATTTGGGAATATGCGTTTATTATGTCATTTTATCATCATAATCATTTTTTGTGTGAAATTCCAGAGTAAATTTTACTTCATATATGCTCCAGAATGAAATTAGGTCCTATCAAATTGATTTATTTTGTTATATCCAGATTTTCGGCATGGACCAATAATTGCACTCTTAAGTACCACTAAATGAGCCAAATTCTGAAACAAAGTAGGTGACATTTCATGATTACCTACATCATTCATCTATTTCTATTTAATTAACAGGGTTTGTACTGCATGTTTAAGATGAAGATGAAAAGGAGAATGTGCGGTTCAGAAAAATATATGATGATATTTGCATTGTGAAATGATATTCAATCAATAAAGGAAGAATCGAATTTAACTCTTCTGTTGTACCTACTTAAAATAGGCTGACTACTCGCGTTGAAAATATTTGCCTACCTCCTACCTTTTTCTACTCGCAGTACTAACGTGACTACATATTACATTTCAAACTCATTTGTGAAATCAATCCTTACTACTCTATTCTATTGTAGCTTGCGCTCGTGATTTTCTATGGTAAGTTGCGTTTTACTCTTGTTTATATGTTTCTTGATGTTACAGACAACTTTTTATTTATTATTTTTAGACATTTTGATTGTATTTTCATTTTTTTAATCAATGTAATTGCTAATTGTCAATATATTTTTAATAAAAATTCCAAGTTCTATGTTAAATTTTCGGAAGGCATTTGATATCCTTCACTATATTTTATAATTTTGAAATTTCATACATTTTGAGTAAAGTAATTATATCTGATGTAGATTTTATTGTACTACTAGATATATATCTTCAATAAAAAAGTTGACTCTATTTTTCAATTTATTATTTTTTAACTGTGATAAACATTTCGTTTTTCCGTATAAAGTAAATTGAAGTAGCCGTTTCTAAGAATGTGGGTTTTATCAACATTAAAAAATATATGCCGCTCTCCTTTCACAAATTTGCTTAATTAATGAGTTTGTCGTGTTTCGAGCAATATAGAAATAACAATTCGCGTCATAGGTACTCTGAAAAATTTGAAGAAAAATATTCCATCGGAAACGTTTGTAGCTGAAACTAAAAATTGGCTTCTTTGACAATTTCCAAAGGTTTTGTGGGACTAGCAGTTGAACGATTGACAAATGATTTGTTTTTGCTTACTTTTCTAGTAATAAATATACCAAATAAATATGATAAACTCTTTCTTGATATGCTATCTTTACGTATACAAGCCACACCATTGATTGGCTGCTATGTCGGAATTGGCAGAATTGGATTAATCGTTCTTGTTGTCAACGCCGCTTAAATGACAAATAAACAGCCTGTTCCGAAATATAAAGGGTTGAAATGGCCGTCGAAAATTGACAGATATACAGAATTCTGCGCAACATCCCAAATTGACAACCTATCACGGGACGTTATTTCATCCACTGCTCTTTATAGAACATACAGAGTTGAGCCCGCTGCAGACGGAGTGTTTTGCTGCATGTTTCCTTGATGGGAGCTAGGCTTGGTGCTGTGCATGCTTCCGTGTAAGAAAATGACATCGCGTGCACGGTTGGTTGCTTGAACTCGTGCATGATTTGATGATAGAACCGGTGCTATTTTCGGTGATTGTTTTCACGCATCGTGCCTTGTCGGAGCACTCGGAACTAGTCGAGTCGTACTCAAAAATTATTTTGCACATGATAACATGTTATTTTTGATTGTTGGGACATTTTCTCTCTTGTAACAATGATTAGAAATAGAGCTTGATTAGAATGTTCAATATTTTGTATCATTTGTCACAGTCATATTTCTCTGTACTGTCATTTTACATACATGATGGCCTGCATCGTGTGAAGCCAAAACAAGCAAGGGAGCCATTAACACACCATGCGCGGCAACATTTATCGGACCGTACGGACTCCGTCTGCAGCGTGCTTTAGTCATCCTCCCTTGATATATTCTTGGTTTGTATTTAGGAACAGACTGAAAATATCTATGACCATTTCCTCAGCAGTAATCAGGTAATTGACAGGTAATCAGAAAACAATAGTGTAACATAACCTATCTTTTGTTTCTTCTTCCATTTTTAAGTTTCTAATAAATTTAATTTTCAATTTGAATGATAATTTCGAGATACACAATACAACAATCTTTGTGTTTAACCAAACTAATCGAAATTAGTCGAACTTACAAACGCACTAATTATGTATCAGAAATTTGACATTTGGTCAACAAAACGCTTGTTTTGTTTCTGTCTCGAAATCATCATATTTCAATTCTTTCGACAAATGAGCTAAGTGGTGCACCATTCGTATCCACAAGAGTATGATTACTGATTACTAAGCGATTGGTAATCTGGTATATTTGAAGCTGAACAACGAAGAGAAAACAAGACCAAAAACGAACTGGGGTTCATAATATACATTTGGAAAGAAAACTTCTATCGCCTTCAATAGCTATAATCTTAATTTTTTAAACTATAAATTTAACTATGCTTGATACCTTAGACCTATCAGTAATACTTATCTATTCCGATTCCTGTCAACACTTCTTCACTTCAAAGAATTCTGGGCGGATTAAGATAAATAATAATTTCTTAGGGCCGCACATTGGATTATATCGTACGTGGAACTCCCCCACTAGTAATCCTGGCTTGACTTCTGAAAATTGTGTTCCATCTCTGCCTCTATTTTATGCTTGCGCATCTCAGAGGCCAAGCTAGGATCGGTGAGACGAAAAAATGCACATTTTTGAACGTACGAATTGAGCGCGCATACTGGTTGCGTTTTTTTCTACAGTGAAAGACAGTACCTACCTAATTGGTATGTAGTGTTAATATCCCGGAGACATTTCTTTGGTCTCTGAATAATTTTTATTTTTATGACAATGTTTCATGACTATCTACGTATGAATAAAGAAATCTAGGACCAGGTTGTCTCTGTAGGTACCATCTTCTGATCTAATATAAGTACTTTCTCAAGGTCATATCTCCTGTGTAAATGCATAAATGTGTATAGTACACCAAGTTGATAATGTCTGGAGAATTCAAACAACTTGAAGATTTTAAATTTCCGAACCTACCGAGATGCGTATTTACGTCCTATACCATTATACAGATGAATACCATTCTATATAGTAGTACGATTTGTATATGCGAAATGCGCGTATGTATACTTCAAATCATACCGCGAAACCGAGGGACGTCTTTCTGTAACATAGTAGAATATGAAGTAACAATACGCGCCTATTTCTACTCCAAATCATATCCAGTATTCAATGGAATGCAATAAGCCAGCCACGTGTATCGCAATTTAAGATGAAAGTAACCCTGAAAGTCTTGAAGGATATTCCATAAAGAGAATCTACATGTCCACAGCAAAGATGATTATTTTTTTCTGATGGTATATTTAATTAAGGAAATTAGTTTTAAAGATAAATAAATATTTCTTACCAAAAATTAGACCGACGTTATTAGTTGATGCACTGAAAAGTATAAAATAATATTACTTCTATTGGTGCTGTTACTTTTGAAGTTGTGCAGTTGCAGTTACATTGATAACTTTTGGCACCAACTTCACAAGTACCATCAACAATAGAAGTAATATTATTTTACTTTTCAGTGCATCAACTAATAACGTCGGTCCAATTTTTTGTAAAAAATATTTATTTCACACTTTTGAGTCTAACATAAGTCCCGAAAATCGTTGAACGTTCACTACACCATATCAATGAAGATAGTACTTATCCTATTACCCACGTATATTCCTGGCTTGTAGTTGTTATTGTAACGTGCAAGGGGAACATCCAACGGTATTGGCTACAAAGTGGCGGCATCCTTTTGAAGAAAGCGCGAGATGTATGCTGTGGTTGGAAATATCGAAGGCGACAAAGAGAGCGATGGCAGCAGGTCGGCATCTACTCCTAAAATGCCGACAAAGGAATTTCGAGAAGCGTCTAGTGGCGGCTTTCGAATCAAAGACCAGAAGCCGCTCGAATGATCGGGAGCCTTTGACGGATATATATATATATATATATGGGAGAATTGTCGGCATGAGAGACAGAATGTAAAAGACAGTGTGAATAAATAGAATAGTCCGAGTAAGTTAGTGAGAATATAGTAAAGTTAAGTTTTAATTTATATTATTACGAGTGTAAAAAAGATAATTTAATAACTCTAAATTAGTCTCACTTATCTGCGAACCCACATACGCAACCATTTGGTGTTAGAAGAGGGATAAGTGAGTGAAGAGGCTTTTGTCTATGGTGAACACCCGAAAGCAGACGGAAAAAATGGATGAACAACTAACCAAGTTATTCTCCGATTTTCCGAGAAGACAAGAAGAATTACGACAACAAGAAAAGAAAGAAGAAGAGGAACGACGACAACAAGAAAAGAAAGAAAAAGAGCGAAGGCTGCGAGAAGAACAACGAAGGAACAACTAATTAAGGTAGGGGAAAAGAGGGTAAGTTGGCGAACATAAGACTTAAAATTAAATTTTGACGTACTTTGAGGAAAATAGAAATAGTCTTTTGAAAACTTATTAAGCTTACACGTTTTGTAACTGATTTACATTTTTTTTTATTAAATATATACTTTTTTAGAAATTTGGAGATAAAAATACAAAACGTGACCAATTCGTTATCTTAACCGCAAGTGTAGATAAGTTGACGAACGCATGTGGGTAAGATGGCGAGGTACTTCAACGAAAGAAAAACAATATTATGAAAGAAATACAGTTTAATAGTAAACATGCAACTAAATTTTACAGTGATAACAATACCATATCTTAAATTTAGATTCTTTCAAGCTCAATTCGGTACATTCACCATGTGCCCAAAGCTTGCAGTTAAAACACTGAAACCAAAGTTCATTGTCTTTGCCTATGTCTCCACATATTAAGCAAGGTTTGTCATCTTCTTCTGGATCCATTTCATCATCTGTATCAACATAAGTTATTTCGGCTGAACTCTCCGAATCCGAAGAATCATCTTTAAATATCTGTCGATTGGTTTTTTTTACTTGCAATTTTTTTTGCTTTACTTTCCCATCTTTCTTATTAACTTTCTTTTCCTTTGTATTTTGTAGTACAATACGTTTTTTCCGTTCTTTTTGAAGTTTTTCAATATTTTTTTCTTCGAGAGCATCTTTAACCGGAGTGCTAGAAATAACAAGCGATGGAAGTTTCTTTCTAGGTCGTCTAGCTCTTGTTTCTCCTCGAGGTAATGAGGGAAGACCATATGCTACTCCTTCATTGTTTAGGTTTCTTTCGTCCTCTTTGTTTGGCGTTTTTGCTGGCTCTAAATTCCTTGGGATAACTGTCGAGGTTGATGGCTGCTGTGTGTCCAATCCTTGTAGGGCCTCTTTCTCTGTTTTTTCCTTTTCTAGGTTTGCGGTATTGACTGGTGTTGGTGTAGATATATCTCTCTCCGTGGTGGCAGAAGGTTCGAAATCATCATCCGAAAATATCTGAGAATTAAATGGTTCTATTCCTGTCGCTTTAAAACCACTAATAGCATTTGATAGAGTGGCCACTTTTAAATAAGCTTGACCAAATAGTGAGGCAATGTCATATAGAGTAATAACTCGTCCAGGAATGCTGCTTAAAAAGTCCTCGCATGCTCTACTGTATGCGGTTTTTAAGGGACCATATAATGCCACATCAAGTGGCTGCATACGGTGACTTGTATGTGCAGGAAATCCAAGTAAAATAATATGGTTTTGACGGCATAGATTAACTGCTTCTAATGTGACATGACTTGCATGATTATCCATTAAAAGTAAAACAGGGGTTTGTTTGTTAGGTCTTACATGTTGAATGAAATGCTCCAGATAGTTTATAAATATGTTGGCAGTCATCCAGCCACGATCATGTGCAACACCAACAAATCCTGGAGGTGTATTATTCATAAAAGATGGCTGCATCCTAACCCGCGGAAATATTAAAAAGGGTGGAACAAACGACCCATTTGCATTCATGCAACACACTGCTGTAACATTTGTGCCTCTTTCTGCTGATGAAACTTTAACCACCCTACGTTTTCCTCTCGGAGTAATTATTTTTGGAGTTTTCGTGGCCACTGTAGAGATACCTGTTTCATCCAAATTGTAAATTTGATGGGGTTTGAAAGAGTACTTCTCCCTCAATTCCCTAAGTGCTTCAAAAACTTATTTACGTTTTCTCTGTTAAATTTGATCAATCTTGCGACAGAAGTAGCCTCAGGACATCTTAGTGACAATTTATATTTTCGCATAAACCATTCTACAAAGTATCTACCAGCCGTCTTTTTAGCGGTATTAAATCTGTGTGGAATTTTTTGCTTTTCGGAATAATCATATATAATTCTGCCAAACTGAACTTTGGTAAGACCAAATGCCCTTTTGTCTATGCTGACAATGTATTGAAATAAGGTGTTCAGCTGTTCTTCGGAAAACGTTGTTTTGAACTGTCCAGCGTTAGAGGGAAAAATCTAACAACAATAAAAAAATATTTTAAGATATCTCTACAGCTTCAAATTGCTTTGATCTTTTGTTACCTCATCTTCATATTTCCTCAAATATCTCCGCAAGGTAGGCTCTGGAATACCATGTTTTTTTTGCGGCGGAATTAACAGAATTGTTGTTAATCCGAACAGATCGCATTGCTAATTTCATGTTCTCCTTATTCCAGGATTGCCTCCTAGTTTTCCGCACATATATTCTTCCCATGGTTTTGGGTAAACTATAAAGGAACGCATGTAATTAAGAATATACTACTAGCTTAGACATGAGGGTAAGATGACGAATTCGTCAACTTAGGTCCCTACAATCTTCGTCAACTTAGCCACATCTATCAGTTTTCATTTTTTTTAGAATTACTTTGGTTTGTATAGATAGAAAACTATTTTAAGAATTTTAGAAGATAGAAGAAACAGTCTATTTTCTCATGCAATCAAAATTTTATAGTTAGGATTTACCCAAGAAAATAATCACACTATTTTCTCAACAACAAATATCGCAAGAATTGATCACGTGCACACATAACCTTTGTCAACACGGAAATGAACCTTCCAAATAATGTTTGATATAGACCTCTAGTGGCGTACTGACAAAACACAAAAGCTGTTATAGAAGGAGTTGCCAAATCTACCGATTTATACTTTTATTTGTCGATTCGTCAACTTACCTACTTCGTCATCTTATGCCCCTTTCCCCTACTCTCCGATTTTTCGAGAAAACAAGATGAGCTACGACAACAAGAAAAGAAAGAACAAGATGAGCTACGACAACAAGAAAAGAAAGAACAAGAGGTACGACGACAACAAGAAAAGAAAGAAGAAGAGGTACGGGGACAGAGAGATTTCGAGCAGATTGCAGGATTGATCTGAAATGTCCATCAAGAAATAAATAGCGTTAAACAAGAAGTTCGAGAAGAAATTGGAACAGTTCGAGAAGAAATTGGGACAGTTAGAGAAAAGTTGAGTTGAGGAAAAGTACCTACGATTAGAGAAAGAGGTGAAGAAAATACGGGATACCAACCACGACGAAAGCAGCAAATTGGACACGTCGGCGATCACTACAGCCAATGAAAAACTTAAACCACCAACGTTTGACGGCGAAACATCCTGGGCCATGTACAAACGTCAATTTGAGGCTGCAGCCAATGCAAAAGGATGGGATCAGCAGCAGAAAGCAACAGCGTTGGTATTGGCTTTGCGAGGAGAGGCGCTTGAAATACTTCAAAACATTCCTGAAGCCAAACAAACTGATTATTCGGCTGTTGCGGGCGCCTTGGAACTAAGATACGGCAACAAATATCTTAGCCAAGTGTATCAGAGCCAGTTGAAGAGCAGAATTCAAGATTCAACGGAGTCACTGCAGGAATTCAGCAGTAGCATTGAGAGCATGGTGCGACTGGCTTATCCACAGGCTCCATATGAATTCATTGAGCAAATTAGTGTCCAGTACTTCATTGATGGAGTTCGAGATATCGATATGCAGCAAGCGTTGAGACTAAGTAGGCATAACACCTTAGCCAAAACAGTTGCCCAGGCATTGGAATACGAAGCTGCCAAAAACGCTTCGATGATTCGAGAAGCCAGGATGTCAGACAAACCGCAAAACAATGAAGAGTTCTTTATGAAGCTGGAGTCGATGTTTCAGAAGTTCGTCTGTCGAGGAGGTAAGGAGTCCGGATATAGAAAACCGATTAAGTGTTACAATTGCAACCAAGAGGGACATATAAGTAGAAATTGCAAGCGACGACCCAGATTTGAAGAACGAAATATTCAGAGAGAGAATACTCGACTTCAGGAAAACTCCAGTGTTAGGGGGCCAACGCTGGCGACTACTGATTATCAAGCCCCCAAGTTACATTTGCGCCGCATTAAGGAGAAACGGCAGAGTTACGAGTTTCAAATTAAACACCGAAAAGGAAGAAATCACGCCAACGCTGACAGCTTGTCACGAAGACCTTGTGGCAGTTCCTGTAAATTCTGTCAAAGGCAGGAACAAAGAGAAATAGCCAAGGATGTTGTAAATATCCAACAAATGCAGATTAGGAATAAGGAAACGGAAAATACCCACGAAATCACCAGAGACAACTTTAGAAGAGAACAAATCGCTGGCAAAGATTTGACGATAGTACAGGGCTGGCTAGACCAAAAGCGACGAGGGGCAAGAAATATCCAGATTTGATCAGACAGTCAAGGGGTACTGGGCTCTGTGGGATTCGTTGTGCTTACGGGATGACTTGATCACTCGTAAATGTGAAAGTCCAGATGGTAAGAGCATTGTGTATCAAACCGTTGTACCCCGAACGATGGTAGCTGAAGTACTTCGTGAACTGCATGGCAGTCGCAGTGGAGGCCATTTTGGAGTAAATAGAACACTGGCAGGTGTGAAAGAGCGGTTTTACTGGATCAACTGTCGAAGAGATGTGGAAGAATGGTGCAGAAGGTGTGACCTCTGTGCTTCTAAGAAGGGTCCGAAGACACGATCCCCAGGGAAAATGAAGCAGTATCTGCCAGGTGAACCTTGGGAAAGAATTGCGATGGACATTGCAGGACCATTCCCTACGATAGATTCTGGAATTAAGTACATCATGGTTGCCATGGACTATTTCTCGAAGTGACCAGAAGTAGTGCCAATGCCGAATCAGGAAGCAGTTACAGTGGCCGAAGCCCTTCTGGAAAACGTGATTTCCAGACACGGAGTACCCTTGGAGCTGCATATCGATCAAGGTAGAATTTTTGAATCCGAAGTATGGACGCAGTTAATGAGGTTGCTGGGGATACGAAAAACACTAACAACCCCACTTCATCCACAGTCAGATGGAATGGTTGAGAGGCACAATAGGACCATCAATCAATACCTCTCAATATTTGTGGATGAGCACCAACGTAACTGGGATAAACTGGTACCTCTCTTTCTCCTGGCCTACCGAAGTTCCCGGCATGCATCCACTGGCTATACACCATCGATGCTGTTGTCTGTGTCTCTTCCAAATTATGTAGCTGACCTACAGGAGCGACTTAGAGTGGTCCACGATTTTGCCAGACAAAAGCTTCAGTTGAAGAGCGACAAAATGAAGATGAGACTTGACAAAAGGCAGTCATTAAACTCTTTTAATTAAGGTGATGCAGTTTGGTTGTACCAACCACAGCGAAGGAGAGGATTAAGTCCGAAGTTGCAAAGACCTTGGGAAGGACCATATCGCATTGTCAAAAAGATTAATGACTTGGTGTACAGGATCCAACTTTCGAGTCAAGCCAAAAGTAGTGCACGTGGAAAGACTGAGTCCGTATCGAGAAGATAATCCACCGGTCTGGAGACAAACGGAAGAAGCTGTACTCCTATAATGCCGACAAAGGAATTTCGAGAAGCGTCTAGTGGCGGCTTTCAAATCAAAGACCAGAAGCCGCTCGAATGATCGGGAGCATTTGTCGGATATATATATATATATATATATATATATATATATATATATATATATATATATATATATATATATATATATATATATATATATATATATATATATATATATATATGGGAGAATTGTCGGCATGAGAATGACAGATTTTAATACTCTAAGAAAAAATATATTTTCCAAATTAAAAACTTTCAACCCTGAAGAGGAAAAAAACCCACGTTGTATACGAAATCCCCTGCAATGAAGTAAACTGTAACAAAGTATATATAGGTGAAACATTACAATACTTAGAAAACAGAATAAAAAATCACAAATACACAAAAGACTGTGCTACCGCTTTGAATAAACACAAAAAAGCCACTAATCACGAGTTCAATTACAATGAAACAAAAATTCTAGCTACCGAAACAGATAGTAAAAAAAAGGAAGTTCTTAGAAATGATACATATTAAAAAAAACCTTAACGCTCTCAACGATAAGGCAGACATAAAACAGCTGAGTAAAATATATCACAACATTATATAAACTAGCCAACAATAATTACGTATTTATGTTTTGATCTCTTAGAAACATATTTTCTTCCAAATTTATATCTATCATTAATTTTTCAAATTTACAATATATTTTCATTTGCTTGTAGTTGGTATCACCAACTGTCCAATATTCAACAAAATAAACAAAATTCCTAGTAATATCTGACAGACCAACGATAGTGGAAAATAACAATCAAAAATTATGATTTTGCATTTTAAACATTTTATTATTATGTAACCAACTGGTTTTAAGGTTATTTGTGTATGTTGGTATGTTTTTTCTTTTGTTCATATATGTCTCATGTTTTTGTACAATTTTATCTTTTAAATATATATTATGTACTTTTAGCTAACTTAAAGATCTGATGAAGTTTGGAAACCTCCAAATGAAACGTTATCAAAATATAATTATTATGGCAAATATATTTCTATAATCTTTTTAACGAACTGTATACTCAAGAGAATTTCCAAATATATATATATATATATATATATATATATATATATATATATATATATATATATATATATATATATATATATATATATATATATATATATATATATATATATATATGTTATATTAGAAATATTCAGATAGTTGTTATATTACAAATATCCAGATATATTATATTTTAAATATTTAATATTCTCGATTTATCCGTCGCGACAGTCTGTCGCTGGTATTTTTATAAAAGTCACGTACAATTATTAAATTTCATCTTTCAAAGCTAACATATTGCCTCACAGTATGAAACCTCATATTTCAGCTTCCTGTCATAACAATCATACCATCTAACATAGGATTATTCATAGAAATTGTAACGGTGCAATCTAAATCGTTTATAACAATCTAGAAACTGCTTAGCTTGCACCTAAAAAACTATTTAAGTAGACATCCAAGAGCGATCGTCGGATTAGTACGTAAAAAAATTTAGTAGAGTAGAACTCTTTGCTGTACTTGGCTCATTTTCGGCCTGTTATTTCAAAATTAAGTCGACTAATAAATTTGTTAAAGTAAACAAAGTTTTTTTTTAAAAGTCTTCAAAGAAGAATCCAATATAAAATATATATATATATATATATATATATATATATATATGCATATAGATATATGTAAAACATTTTATCTTGTAAACTGTTACTATATGTTTTTGTAATGTATACATTTTTGACCGACGAACCCCCAACGGGGGAGGTATACAATTCGACTGTCTGCTTTATTTTTTTTTGGTTCGTGCGCGCCTTTTATATAGTAAACGAGCTCCGATTTTGATGATTTTGGATTCATTTGAAAGGGGAGGCTTGAGAAATGGTCCCATATTCATAAAAACGCAAATCTGAAATCTCATTCCCTTCGAAAACAGCCCCCGAAGGGGTGGTGG
This sequence comes from Crioceris asparagi, assembly GCA_958507055.1. Lineage (NCBI taxonomy): Eukaryota > Metazoa > Arthropoda > Insecta > Coleoptera > Chrysomelidae > Crioceris > Crioceris asparagi. The sequence continues at coordinate 52,272,493 of OY293827.1, forward strand.
GGGCGAATTTTCTCGAAAATCGAAAATCTGAGTTGGTATAATTAAATATAGGACAATATCCGGAAACGTTTAAATTGAACATTTTTGACCGACGAACCCCAAACGGAGGAGGTATACAATTCGACTGTGTGCTTTTTTTTTGCTTTGTGCGCGCCTTTCCTATTGTTATAGTTGTCCGATTTTGATTATTTTTTATTCATTTGAAAGCAGAGCCTTGAGAAATGGTCCCATATTCATAAAAACGGGAATCCGACATCTCCTTCCCTCCGAAAATCTGAGATGGTATAATTAAAGATAGGACAATATCCGAAAACGTTTAAATTGAAGATTTTTTCAAAAGAGTTACGGTTTTCGAGATAGACGCATGTTAATTTCTCAAATGTGCAATGTGGAGACGGCGATTTCTGTCGAAAATTGAAAATCTGTGGGCAGTACATGAAGCACATAATTATTTGTAGCAACATTTATAATGAACATTTTTCCCTGAGAGTTACGGTTTTCCAGTAAAATCGATGTTAAAAAGGTAACAACTAAAATATTCAAGCGTATTTCCGCAGCGATGTTCGGAGATCTCAATAATAACAACTACAAGCAAGGAATATACGTGGGTAATAGGATAAGTACTACCTTCATTGGTATTAGTGAACGTTCAACGACTTTTTGGGACTAATGTTACACTCAAAAGTGTGAAATAAATATTTTTTACAAAAAATTGGACCGACGTTATTAGTTGGTGCACTGAAATGTATAAAATAATAATAATTCTATTGGTGGTGGTACTTGTGAAGTTGGTGCCAAAAGTTATCAATCTACCTGCAACTGCACAATAACGTCGGTCCAATTTTTTTTTTAAATATTTTTTTCAAAAGTGTTGCTGTTTTCGAGATAGACGCATGTTAAATATGTATTTTTGCTAAGTGGAGAGGGAAATTTCATTCGAAAATTGAAAATTTTTCGATACTACATGAAAGATATAATTATTTGTAGCAACATTTATAATGAACATTTTTTCCTTAGAGTTACGGTTTTCGAGTTAAATCGGTGTTAAAATGGTAACATACAAAATACTCAAGCGTATTTCCGCAGCGATGCGTTGAGATCTCAATAATAATAATAACAACGGAACGGAAATATTAATTACACAGTGCGGCAACAGATGTCGCCAAGCTGCACTGATAGAAAATAATATTTAGGAATTCAAGAGGATGCCCGAGAAAACGGCAAGGTCAGCGCTCACGCTCATATCAAACGAGTTGGGGGGTCAGTGCCGTCGTTGACTGATGAATTTATTGTTTTTGCTCTCTAACGCCAGCTGCCTGGAATAGTAAACACCTATTTGCTTTCAGAAACTTGGTTATTTTGTACTTTAAGACTAAAATCACAGACGCAGTAAAAAATTGATGGATGTAATACATTCGATCCAGTATATGTTCTGATATAGGAATAAGAAACTAAAATAAGTAGGTATATTATTTGTTCGAAGTTTTTAATAATCAAGTTCAGTACTTTGTGATGAGATTTTTAATTTTTCTGCTGCAAAAATAATACCGTTGAAAAAGGTTATTTTTTGACCGAATTCAAAAAAAGGAGAAGGTATACAATTCGGTTGTAAGATTGCTTTTTTTATGGCTGTTCGCGCATTTTGCATAGTAATAAATATTTTTTACAAAAAATTGGACCGACGTTATTAGTTGGTGCACTGAAAAGTATAAAATAATATTAATTCTATTGGTGCTGTTACTTTTGAAGTTGTGCAGTTGCAAGTAGATTGATAACTTTTGGCACCAACTTCACAAGTACCACCACCAATAGAATTAATATTATTTTATACTCTTCAGTGCACCAACTAATAACGTCGATCCAATTTTTTGTAAAAAATATTTATTTCACATTTTGAGTGTAACATTAGTCCCGAAAATCGTTAACGTTCACTATACCATATCAATGAAGATAGTACTTATCCTATTACCCACGTATATTCCTTGCTTGTAGTTGTTATTATAGAGATCTCAGAACATCGCTGCGGAAATACGCTTGAATATTTTAGTTGTTACCATTTTAACACCGATTTAACTTGAAAACCGTAACTCTAAGGAAAAAATGTTCATTATAAATGTTGCTAAAATTAATTATATCTTTCATGTAGTATCGAAAAATTTTCAATTTTCGAAAGAAATTGACCTCTCCACATAGCAAAAATACTTATTTAACATGCGTCTATCTCGAAAACCGTAACACTTTTGAAAAAATGTTCAATTTAAACGTTTCCGGATATTGTCCTATCTTCAATTATACCAACTCAGATTTTCGAGAAAATTCTCCCACACCACCCCTTCGGGGGCGGTTTTCGGAGGGAAGCAGATTTCGGATTTGCGTTTTTATGAATATGGGACCATTTCTCAATCCCCTTCTTTCAAATGAATCCAAAATCATCAAAATCGGAGATCGTTTACTATATAAAAGGCGCGCACGAACCAAAAACAAAAAAAGCAGACTGTCGAATTGTATACCTCCTCCGTTCGGGGTTCGTCGGTCAAAAATACTCCGATTTGGATGATTTTTCTTTCATTTGAAAGATGAGAGTTGAGAAATGGTCCCATATTGGGAAAAATCAAATCAAAAACCGCTCTCAAAATGGGTGGAGGGGGCAATTTTTCTCGAAAATTGAAAATGTATAAAAAAGGTTCAGTTTTCAATATTTTCGACTTATCCCAGAATTTTCGAAAATTATCAAAAACTTGGAAATATCTTACAACTAAAAAATTGACAATAGTCTCATTGATAATATTTCGACCTCGATTTCAAAACATAAACAATAGAAAAATATTATCTAACAATCAAATACAAAATTATAATGAATTTTTACTCGAAAGTAGAAACAATGAAATAAAACCAAGTTAAAATAAAAAATAATGCAGTTGTTTTGGATTCTTTAATATTAGATAATATTAAAAAATAAGAAGCAATATACAAAATATAAACTATATAAAATTGTAATAAGCATGTAAAATATATATTATATACACGATATTAAACGCTATAAAACTAAATTAAAAACAGTGTGGAATTAATGCTAATGAAAGTTATTTATGCCGCAAAATTTTTTGGGTGTTCCTTATAACCCTAACTTTTGTTTAATATTGTTCATTTACAATATTTAAACAAATTTGTCCTTATCAAGGTTTGTAACAGAAAGGTTTTGTGTCCAACACAGTCGCTATTCTGTTCAAACCAGTCTTTTCACCCTTTCGCTGCGGAAAGTGCACATGTGCGTCCTGGGTCGGTTTAACGTGGCGGTACGATTTTCGCATTCACGGTGGGATGTTGTATTTTTATACGCATATGAAGAGGTTTAGGCTTACGAAAAATTATTTTCGTTCTAGTTTTTTTATTATTTTTTTTTCTTATGACTTTATTTTATAATGAGATATATGTTCCGCAAATGGCTAAGATAACTTTTGCTTTGGTCCGCAGCGAAAGGGTTAAATTACGATTTATTTTCCTTAGAATAATTTCGTTAACGTTTTTGATCCATTGGGTTACAAGCTCTTTATTTTTGATGGGGAATCGACGTATAACTAACTGTGGATACTTCCTTTTGAATTTACCGCAGTATAAATAGGCACATTTGTTACCAAACATGGTTTCGAGACATAAATACAAATCAAATTAGGTATAACAGAAGACAGTAATAACACTTGTTGCTACACACTGAGTCTTTTTCAAATATTGGTGCAAACTAAATGCTAAGGTGCCTATTTATACACTGTAAAATATTAAAAACATATTAAGGTTCTAATGCTAATAAAGGGCTGGAAACCCATCTAACTAATCGTTGAGATTAGATTAGATTTCCATAGGATAATTTCTAATGCTTCTAATAGGTTTAATTTTAATCCTTTATTCTCAACATTTCTCGGAATTTTAAAATTATCATTAAATGTATTACCATGTTCTATATGATGTAATGCATAATTAGAATCTGTTTTCTGATTAACAAATGATCTCTTCTGTTCATTAATTCTAGTTTCAAAATCTAGGATTATTCATAATCTCTTCATAAAACATCCAATAATAATGTATTCATCCACTTCGGCCGATGCTAGCATCCAAAATCAGCGCAACACATTAAAGTATAGGAACGAGCTGTCTGTGTTGAAATAGATTGTCTGTGACATGGGTAATAGGATAAGTACTATCTTCATTGGTATTAGTGAACGTTCAAAGATTTTGGTGACTAATGCTAACATTAGTGTACCTAAGTACACTCAAAAGCGTGAAATAAATATTTTTTACAAAACATTGGACCGACGTTATTAGTTGATGCACTGAAAAATATAAAATAATATTAATTCTATTGGTGGTGGTACTTGTGAAGTTGGTGCCAAAAGTTATCAATCTAACTGCAACTGCACAACTTCAAAAGTAACAGCACCAATAGAATTAATATTATTTTATACTTTTCAGTGCATCAACTAATAACGTCGGTCCAATTTTTTGTAAAAAATATTTTTGACCTCTCAAAACACTACGGTGTTGATTTCTCCTCAATACACGCTACCACAGACAATCTATTCCAATAGAATAGATTGTTTGTGACGCTACTGATCTTTTATCAAACGTCCGACCTTGCGCGTTACGGCCATGAGCAATTTGTGTCTATGAATTTGCTAGCGTGTATAAACATAATCTAGATAAACATTAACATTAAAAACAATTTTCAATACCCAAATCGATTACAGATACTAATGAAATATTTACTCGAACCCGACCATTGAAATATTATTATAAGTAGAGTGTTGAGTCCTGACGACACTCCGAATTATCAAACACATCGTAACAGCAGGTCATTTTTACTTTTTTACAATCACTGCATACGATAAATAATAATCCAACACCTGGTTGGTTGATCATTGACCTCGGTATGATAGTATGATGAGAAATCAGGAATCAGAAATTGTATACTCTCTTTCTCCATTATGATCAGTGAGCAATAAAATAATTATACAGAAAAATGTCGGGTAGAAATAATTATCAAGTTGGAGCTATCGTATTGTACCTATCAGTGTTACTTGTTTATATGAGGTCAATTTTTGCTTTCAAGCATGTAGGTGAAGTGTTGCACCGAAACAGAGATTCCTTGGACAAAAAACTCCTACGCATGAATGGTTTGGGTGGCTACTTTTTTACGAATTGGAATTACGTAAGTTTTTTTGATATAGCTTGAATAAAAATATGTTTAATTTATTTATTTATAAAATAATATAATATATTGGACATATTTTTATAATGACTGATAAGTACCACCTACCTATTTGATTTTTAAATAATGATTTAGTGCGTATTGAGTAAAAGCATTCTTTAGCATGTAGAGGTAAAACTATTTTTTTCTATTGATTGATTTTAAATAAAAGTGCCTACAATTTTTGGGGTTATTATATCAACATTTAATGGATTTTTTATAAATCGCCTATATCAATCTAAGTTATTAAGATGATTTTTCTACAAAAGCTAGGACGACTTTATTAGTTGTTGCCACTTGTTGCAATCAATGTGTAGAACAAGTCCCCGCGGATTTGAGCAATTTCGCTTTAACTGCAACTTGGACATGTAATGGAACTGTTTCCATCAAAAATTATTAGGCGGTCACTTCATCTTGGCAAGGAAAAAAATTCTGAAGTTTACTATTTTCACCTCGAATTTCTCCTAATTCCGACTCATACGACAGGGCTGTGCACCACCACGCTGCTACACTGTTTACTATGATGGCGTATTATTAAATATTGATATACCGGGTGGTTCTTTTAAAGTGTTACAAGGTAATATATATATCTAGAAAAGTGCTGACTTAAAAGAAATTAAATTTGGATTGATGCAACGGGGCGTTGGGGGGCATCATTTGGAAGGATCAGTGATTTTGTAACTCTCACCACTTCTTAGAGGTGGGGGTAGCTTTTAAAAACTAAATGGAAAGGTGTAGTTTTCTTTTCAAATTCGTAATCTCCAGAAAAAAACTACGTTTAAATCAAAACATGATTTAATTTCAAATGTTAATAACAAATTAAAATAAACACTAATTATCAAAGGACACACTAAAATAACTCTCGAAATGCGGAGAAAAATTGTTACGAATGTCAAAATATGTCATCAGAGCATTACCAACGACTCGTATACCACTGCATACTGTTTGCTATTACATAATTTTTTAATTTGTTATTAACATATTGACATTGACATTAAATTATGTTTTGATTTGTTTTTTTTTTCTGGAGATTACGAATTTTAAAAGAAAACTACAACTTTCCATTTAATTTTTAAAAGTTACTCCCCACCTCTAAGGAGTGGTGAGAGTTACAAAACCACTGATGCTTCCAAATGGTGCCCCTAACATCCCGTTGCATCACTCCAAATTTCATTCTTTTTGAATGCGCAGTTTTCTAGATACACTTTAAAAGGACCCGGTATATTTATTTAGTAATTTATTCCTAGATATTCGACTTCTCGTATCGGATCTTCATACAAACGTGTCATTCTGGCAACATCGCACAATGGCTTTGTCTACAACATTTATAGCGGCAGGCTGATTTTTCTTGCCCTAATATTTTTTATGACTCTGTTTTGTTAATGGCAGCACTTCTTTATTTATTGGGTACATTTAGTAGTATACATTACCCAAATTACTACAAAGGTATATCACTAAACACCTATTTTCCCCACCCCGGCCCTCCTGTAAGCTTGTTAGGGATTCCTCCGCTAAAATTTCAATTGAAAGGTCTTTCCTACACATCTAGCAAAAAAAATCAGAATTCGATGGGGACCTCTTCTACACATTTACCATACAATGTTTGTACGACAGGAATATTTTGTGCCCAAGTGGAATGTGATGGCATTAAAGAGAGATGAGAAATTATGGAAATGCTTGCTTGCTTGCTTGTTTTATGGCACTTGCTACGAGGCAATTGGCCAGCTCATTCAGGGTGACAGTGGCTTGTCTGGCTCTAAACCATACCACTATCACTAATTACTTTTCATAAAATTCTATGCAATGCACGTGTCAAGAAATGGCCAGGATTTTGCCCTGATCGGAATATAACCGTCACTGTCACGCCCTTGAGATTATCCGCGAGGTGTTCCTCGTGCCTCCGCCAGGCCACGCTACCACGTGCTTTTAACCTAACAAAGACTTTTTAGGAATCGACTTCTTCTCTAAAGCAAACCCAGAACCACACTTGATTATCACGGCCACGACTTCCCTATCCACCTCGGGGGCCCAGCACTCGAGTCTTCTACGTACCACGTGTACTACCCGTACGAAATTTTTTAAATTCCTTCCAACCCGAAGTGAACTCTGCCGAGGTTGAAGAGGAATTGGGATTATGGAAATGGTTTGCCTTGCTCCTGATGCGCGTGCACGACCCCCCCCCCCCCAGGGACAAAGAAGATAGATGTAGTATCTATCTCGTTTGCATATGAACCCCCTGCCAAAGAGTTTCTTATCATTGCCCTTGCTTTGTAGATAGATAGATAGCAGTGGCGGCTCCTCAGGGGAGGCCGGGCCTCCTCTACAATTTAAGGCAAATTCATATTTTTGATGTAGTAACAAATCAAATCTAAAACGTTTTATATAAGATATATTTTATACAATATATAAAATAGAAAATTCAAGATCGTTATATTTCTAACGAAAATAGCATATGTCTGCATATTAACTTAAGACTTATCATTGACATCACTAAATGAGCGCCACCGCATTCCAGTATACGCAGCGTAAAAATTATACCTAGACGTCTAACGGGCGTCCAACCGACAACATTTCGAGCAGAGGAGGCTGAAAATTATTTGCCTCCGTTGAAAATGTACAGATCTTATTGCAGCGTGACCTTGAATTTGGTGGTTGTCGATTTTAGCGTATGAAATTTTACGGACTCTGGGGAGTCTGGCTTCCACTCGACACGCCCACTTTGCATCGTCGGTCGATCATTGTCGGAGTTATTCGCATATCACACGGTTAACAGTAAACTAGTCATAGTATTTCGAATTTCTGGTACCGCGTGTTTTATTTAGAATTTCGGCTTTGCTTGAATGGTAAGTGTGAGAACTAACTTAATTTATTGTCGCTAGATAGTATTTATCTATATCTATACTAATAAATAAAATCGTAGTGTCTGTAATATGAAAATAACAGGTTTTAACTAATTGCATTAACAAGTAGGTCACTAATAACAAAACAACAATTTTTATAGTTTTTGTCTGTCTGTCTGTTTGTTTCGGCTAATCTCCGTAACGGTTGAATCAATTCCGACGGGATTTTCACTGGTAGGTAGCTAATATAAGGAATAACTTTGTAATAAATGTTTCTATTTTAGAAAAAAATCCAATGGCAGGTAGCATGGACGAAGCCGCGAGTAACAAGTTAAGTGAATATGTATATCATTTGATTATTTTATTAGAATATTTGACAGGCCATCGAAAATGAGTATTCTAGATGAAAATTTCATAAATTATTGGCTTCTATTGATGATCTTTAGTAGATTAATTTTTATTGAATGCCTCCAGACCACCACAAAAAATCTAAAGCGACATAGCAATCCCTCTAGGGGTGGTGTGGAAAAATGCAAGTTGTATTCTTCTAGTAATTTTGTAGAGTTGGTCTCCTCTGCAATAAATGTCACGAGCCGCCACTGATAGATAGGGAATTTATACGTAACTGGGTTCGATTTATTTTCACTTATTTATTTACACTAATAATTACACAACTATATACACATTTATATTCTCAGCATTACTTAGCGCTTAACGCTCTATTTATATTCACTGTTCTATGCACTAGTGTATGAACACACTCAAATGTCTGATTATATATAACTGTCTATGACTGACTAACTCTGTGATTGACATGGCTATTTATATATCTAACCTAACCCCCTATCTCGAAGCTTCGAGTTGTTCTCGTCTGTTCTATTTCCCGCATGTTATTTCCCAATACACTCCTTCGAAAGCAGCCCAGGACCTATTCTCGGTGCCTCTGATATTTCTCGTGTGTTCTGGAATGTGTGTGTGTATTTCATTATTCGGGTAAGTCTTCACGTTACACTGCCCCCTCCCTAGCATCTGATCGTCCCGATCAGAATAATTCTTGGTAGAACCTTGCTGCATTTCTGTTCCATGGCGGAATCTGCACTTGATTCCTGCCAGGCAAACACCCTTGTTGAAGAAGTAATAGTCTATCGCCTTTCCCGAGTGTACTCCTTTTGGATTGAAGAAACACACGGTAATTTGCACGCCAGCGTCCTGGAAGATGTTTTCGAACATGCTCCTTACAATCTTCCAATCCAGCCCGTCCAACCCGTAGCCTATTTTCGGATGACCCAACTTCTTGATGTCATAATTCCTGACATCATTCCTTAGGCTCTTCAGTGAATGCCAGATGTCCTTATAAGTGGGCTTTCCTCTAGACATCTACTTCGTAACCAAGTAAAAGAGGTTACGATTACTTTCAGAACTTTTCCCACTCTTGGTCGTTGATCTAACAATTTATCCAATCTTTCAAACTTCCTTTTAAACACCAGAGCAAATACCGCCAAACCAGGTCCCCCACGTTTAAGGCTCCATCAGCTGATCGAATATTGTAGTGGTGCTTCATTCGATCACTGGCAAGCTGGATGTACTGTCTGGCTAACTCATGGACTTTATCCATTCTGGCTCTCAATTGCTCGACGTATCCTTCTCCTGCGATACTATCCTCTGTAGGTCTGCGGCCGAATTCCAGGTTACAGGGTAGGCGTAACTCACGCCCCAATATTAAACTAGCAGGAGTCTGACCAGTTGTTTCATTCACAGCCGCCCGATTGGCCATCAGGAACAAATGGATGTACTGATCCCAATCTCACTGATGTTCTGAAACAACCTTAGGGAGATGCTTGCCCATGGTTCGGTTCATCCTCTCTACCATTCTGTCCGATTGAGGATGCAAAGGGGTCGTTCTGGTCTTGTTCGCTCCTATTAGTCTGCACACGTCTTGAAACAGGGCTGACTCGAAGTTTCTTCCTTGGCCCGAATGGATTTCAAGAGGAACGCCAAAACGTGAAAAGAATTCCTTCACCAACACCTCGGTGACGGTCGATGCTTCTTGGTTAAGGATTGCGTACGCCTTTGTCCACTTTGTGAAGTAATCCATGGCTACCAGGATATACTTATTCTCATTGTCCGTTTCAGGAAATGGCCCTGCAATATCCACAGCAACTCGCTCCATGAGACTCCCAACATTATATTGTCTCATAGGTGCCCGTTTTTGCCAAGTGGTCCATTGCTGGCTGCACACACTTCACACTTCCGGCACCAGCGTCTCACATCTTCTTTGCAATTCACGCAATAGAATCTTTCGAACCTTCTGCAGAGTCCTGATGATTCCGAAATGCCCACCCGAGGCTCCATCATGTAGCTGACGTAGTACCTCCGGCACTTGATGGGACTCTGCTTTAGATTCATTACTCTGACAGGAATGACATCCCTTACTCGAACAAGAGCTTTAGCTGTCAGAAATTCCTTGTTATTCATTTCTTCTACCAGTGTCAGACTTTGTAGTATCTGTCCAGGTTGGTCATTAATATTTTTTCACTATAGCCGGGTATGATTACGTCACTAGTCGTTATCAATCGGACAATATCCTCGTTATCCTCGTGAAAGGGCAGTTCTTCATTGCCGACCTTCAAGACACCATTTTTGACATCCAACACAGCCCCAAGCTTCTTCAAAAGGTTCATTCCCAAAATAAACTGATCAGATATGTCACCGATTAAAATTCTGTGCATGATGGTGATCTTGCCAATGCTGATAGTCATGCTCGTTTCACCATGTGCTCTTATTGTCTCTTCAGTCGCTGTTCTGAGTTTGACCTTTGTTGATAATATCCGGGAAATATTTTTGATAAGCTTTGGCCTTGCTATTGTGCTTGTTGCCCCGGTGTCTATTAGGAGTGTTCTGTCTTCTTCATTGATTCGACCATCGATGTATAAACTTAAGGCTCCGCAGAAGATGACACATTGATCATAATTACTGGGGCACTATTTCTGCAGGTGGACGATTCCCCCTCATCTCGACCCGTTCTAGTTTTCCGACTATGCCACCTTCTTCTCACAACTCCGGCGTACGTGTCCTACCTCACCACAGTTCCAACACTTTGGCTCTCTCTTCTTCGATTGCGCTCCCGTAACAAGCTTCCTTATCATGTCTAACAAGGACTCTCTGTTAGATTGGTCTTCTTCGTCGATTGCTCTTAAACGGTGCCCTCGGGAAGTTTGGCTAGCGGCTTCATGCTCCAAAGCAATAGCTAGTGCTTCTTCTAGCAATTTTGGTCTGGCCAGCTTCAACGCCTTCTGCAGCTCGCTCTCTCTCAATCCATTTACAAATGTGTCCACCGCAATTTCATCAAGAAAGCTATCGGCAGCTGTAGGATATGCTAGTCGCACAATACGAGCTACCTCTCCCTGAAACTCTTGCAGACTATCATTTGCATGTTGCATCCGAGATAATAATTGTGCTTTGTATACTTGCTGAAGATTATCTCCATAACGATTCTCCAATTTAGAAAGCAAGACTTGGTAGTTTGTCGGAATAGACCTTAGGATGTCTACTGCATCACCTCGTAAAGCGGCAGTTAAGGGAACAGCTTTCTGCTCTTCGGTCCACTGGTTAGCTATTGCCACAGCTTCAAATTGCTTTCGATTGGTTGACCAGGAGCACTTTCCATCAAAGTTTGGCAACTTAACTCTTATACTATCTGCGGCTAAGTCCCCTATATCTTTGCTTTTTTGATTTTCTGTTGCAGTAGCTCCATGTTCTTCTATGTAATGACAATGTTTTCGTCAACTGTTCTTGAAATTTCATCAAATTTCTTGTGACTATATCTACCAGCTTCTTTCCTTTTCCTCGATAGTTCTGGAAACATCTTTGAGTTCTAGAAACTTCTTCAAACTTTTTCGAGACTTCATCGAATCTCACCCCAAATGTCCTAGTTACTTCCTCGAATTTTTCATTACTATTTCTAGAAATTTCTTTCAGTAACAGTTCTTCCGGGGAGTGGAACTCGAACATATCAGGATCTTCTCCATTTTCAATCAGCGTGTCCCTTAACCGTTTCTGGAGGATCACTTTATTACCAGAATCATCACAATCCCGCTCCACCAACTGTTCCTTGAGTTGTTTCACGGTTTACTGCACTAATTTCATTTTGATTTGTCTTTATTAACAAAGTCAATTAGACAATACAGTTTTCAAATTCTTCAAACTTACACGAGAACGAGCCAAAGTTTTTACATTCACACGAAAACGAACAAAAAAGACTTCACACGAAAGTGAACTAAAGAGTCTTAAACATAAATCTAACAATAAGTCTCGAAATCACTCACTGGGTTCGATTTATTTTCATTTATCTATTTACACTAATAATTACACAACTATATACACATTTATATTCACAGCATTACTTAGCGCTTAACGCTCTATTTATATTCAATGTTCTATGGCCGAGTTTATGGACACACTCAACTGTCTGACTATATATGACTGTCTATGACTGACTGATTCTGTGATTGACGCGACTATTTATATATCTAACCTAACCATAACCATATGATTTCTTTGTACAAGATTTTGAATTGGATGATAGATAGTTACTGCAGAATATTGAATATCTTAGGTAATATTGGTAATTCATTCACTTAGGAAATTTATTTTTTTTGTTTCAAATTATTAAGGTATAGGTCAAACGTTGAATTTTTAATTATCACTGATGTAATTATTTACCTGTTTCAATTTTTAATATGGTTATTCCGTTAATAAACTTTATTCTGGTACTTAGTCTCTCATTGGCTCAGCTTTGTGGTCGCAGCGTTCCCATTATTACGCATAGTAATAAATCCTCACTCTCTTCTCTGACGGTCGAGAATACGGCTTTGTAGCGGTGTAGGAGAAAGACGTGTGAGTTAGCCATAGATTATATATACAAATATTCCTATGTGAGTGACACATCTGTATTTACTATCTTATCTATGGATCTAGCGTTCTCGCATAAGAACGGGCTCACATCGTCTGAGTTCAAGCATACGGCCCCTCTGGACTCCATTAGTGCAGAGAAAACATACCTCCAACATTAGTGTGCGTCGTATACAAAAGTGCAAAATAGTTGTTTGCGTCTTATCTTCGGAATAAGACGTACACAACATGTATCCTACAAGCTTAAAGATTTGAATTGGTTGAGCAGGCACAATAGGCGTAAAATACATACTTTAATTTACTATTATAAAATAATCAAATATCAAAAACCGTTATATCTCTACAGTCGTATCACATTTTCAAGGAAACTTCCCAATCTAAATACACGTCGCGATAATTTGATTGTAATACCGCGTCACCGGAAAGAATTGTTTAAAAGAAGCTTTTCTTACAACATTGCCAAAAGGTTCTCCAAAATCGCTGAAAAAACACTTATTCCAAATTCTTGTAAACACACAATAAGTTTCTTAATATCATTGTTACTGCATTTAAGTTAGTATTAAGGTAGGCTGGGTGGAAGAACGGTGTAAAAAAAATTTTTTTTGATTTTCCGAACCAGAGACAGCCATTTGTCTCTGGCCCGAACGCTGTCCTTTTGTCCAGAGAAAAAAAAAATAGTTGGTAGTCACACATACGTGTAATAAACACTCTTTTTATTTCCGCATTGTAAACATGTTATAGGTAATAATGTTTTGTCATTGTTTTTTTTTTGTTTGTACAATAAACGATTTATTATTAATATTATAGAGCAAAGAACAATATGAACAAAGAAAATCTGCAAGTATGAACCTATAGTAAGGATGTTATAAGAAGGATAAGCGACTCAGTATCCCACTGTGTTAGGAAATATGCTCTCTAGAGCATATCTTTCTCTGTCATATTGCGTAGCACAGCACCTGCCTAGAAATATTGACATCTTTTGATTGTCTATAGTTTGATGAATACAATACAAAATTATAAGTTATAAGCCATTTATGTGATCCATGCTCTTATTTGACGAGATCAATGAGATAGCAACTGAAAGATTATTTTGACCACATACCACCGCCGGTTTAACGGAGTTCATTATCTCTATAAAAATCCGTTTTGTTCGCTTTTGTCAACCACGAAAGACATTACGAATTATCCAGTGGCGGCTCCTCAGAGGAGGCAGGGGAGGCCGGGCCTCCTCTACAATTTAAGGCAAATTCATATTTTTGATGTAGTAACAAATCAAATCTAAAACGTTTTATATAAGATATATTTTATACAATATATAAAATAGAAAATTCAAGATCGTTATATTTCTAACGAAAATAGCATATGTCTGCATATTAACTTAAAACTTATCATTGACATCACTAAATGAGCGCCACCGCATTCCAGTATACGCAGCGTAAAAATTATACCTAGACGTCTAACGTGCGTCCAACCGACAACATTTCGAGCAGAGGAGGCTGAAAATTATTTGCCTCCGTTGAAAATGTACAGATCTTATTGCAGCGTGACCTTGGATTTGGTGGTTGTCGATTTTAGCGTATGAAATTTTACGGACTCTGGGAAGTCTGGCTTCCACTCGACACGCCCACTTTGCATCGTCGGTCGATCATTGTCGGAGTTATTCGCATATCACACGGTTAACAGTAAACTAGTCATAGTATTTCGAATTTCTGGTACCGCGTGTTTTATTTAGAATTTCGGCTTTGCTTGAATGGTAAGTGTGAGAACTAACTTAATTTATGGTCGCTAGATAGTATTTATCTATATCTATACTAATAAATAAAATCGTAGTGTCTGTAATATGAAAATAACAGGTTTTAACTAATTGCATAAACAAGTAGGTCACTAATAACAAAACAACAATTTTTATAGTTTTTGTCTGTCTGTCTGTTTGTTTCGGCTAATCTCCGTAACGGTTGAATCAATTCCGACGGGATTTTCACTGGTAGGTAGCTAATATAAGGAATAACTTTGTAATAAATGTTTCTATTTTAGAAAAAAATCCAATGGCAGGTAGCATGGACGAAGCCGCGAGTAACAAGTTAAGTGAATATGTATATCATTTGATTATTTTATTAGAATATTTAACAGGCCATCGAAAATGAGTATTCTAGATGAAAATTTCATAAATTATTGGCTTCTATTGATGATCTTTAGTAGATTAATTTTTATTGAATGCCTCCAGACCACCACAAAAAATCTAAAGCGACATAGCAGTCCCTCTAGGGGTGGTGTGGAAAAATGCAAGTTGTATTCTTCTAGTAATTTTGTAGAGTTGGCCTCCTCTGCAATAAATGTCACGAGCCGCCACTGGAATTATCCCTTGTTCAGGCTCAAATTATACAACTTGTAAATTATTACGATAGAAATAACTTTTGCTTCGTTGCATTTAGTGTAAACTTTGTAATCTATCAACTAATATCATAAACATTAATAAAAAATGTACTGTGGAAAATACGATGTCGAGTAAATAGGTTAGGTTTTAGGTTTCGTCACGGCCACGGTCGTACAAACAGGTCTTGAATCGAAGGTCGAATTACATAGGTAGCAAGTGGGTGGCTTAGCGTCTTGTACAAATGTCAAAGTCAACGATGGCTCTGCGAAATTAAGTAAAGGGGATGTTACTTAGAACATAAGATACCTTAATCTTATTAAAAAGTTACAAGTTCATGAGCGCAGAATACTATGATGAATAATATCAAGACCTATCGTGATGGAAATTTGTTAACGGAGACAGTGTGAATCTTCTTACAATTTGGCAGCATCCCTTGAATTGTTATTTTCATGTTTCAAGCAACCCTTCAACTGCGAACCACGCGGCAAAAATTGGTAGCTGAAAAAGACTGGATGCTAAGCGAACCTCTTTTTTTAGGCTCGTGTCAAGACCTTTCTGTATGACCGTGGTCACGGCTCAAACATAATATGAATATGATATGAATAACATTTCTCTGATTTACTGGTCGTCACTGATACCAACTAACAGCGATTGGCTCGATTATTTTTCCTATCTCTCTTTAATCTCATTAGTAGACCCCCCCACCAACTCGACAATATAGAGCATACTTTCTCAAACTAGTTTATTATCCTTCTTATATTATCCTTGACCTATAGTTATTAGTATTAGTCATAGAATTAATACTATGGTATTAGTACGCATAAGCAAAAAAAATCCCTAGAATAATACGCTGCAGGCGATAATAAATAAATTGATTTTTATAAATAATTACCTGATTATAATGACAATTAAACTATAGAGCAATTTTTTAAATCGTCAGAGCAGCTATTAAAAAAAGCAATTCATTTCGGAATACTGCACTTAATTAGTTCTACAAGCACTAGAAAATAAGTTCTCAAAAAAGTTGATTTTTAAAGGTTGCTGTCTAAAGCTATCGAAGCAGCTATTTTCTTAAAAATCATAAGAGCAGTTAATTTGGGAATACAGCACTTAATTAGCAACTAATGTGCGCTACAAGCATCAAATATGTATTTTGGATTCTGCTCACTTTGCTCTGCTAGCTTTAGGGACGTCATTTTTTATTCTCCCTGTATGTTGGTTTAGTGCCCAGAAAATCCAGAACAACATCTACTTCATAAAGTAAAATATCCGTCTCCGGGCCATGTAGTTCATTATCAAAATTGTTATATTACAATTATTTGCAATCTCGAGCTTAAACTGTAGGTACTGTAACAAGTTTGCGATGTGGTGTCGGCGCCGTTCCGCCGAGGAGGTGTGAGCGGTTCGTCGCAGGGCGTAGCACCTTGACGAGTATTTACGTTATTGGGGCCTGGGTGGTATGATTGGTCACCGATACATGCCAAGGTCAGGATATATCCCGAAACATATACTAAGTTCGTGCTGCTGGTGGACTGTTCGGAGCGTTGGGATGCCATTAGAAGCTTCGAGATGGTGGGGGCTTGCCTATATATTGGAGAGGATTTGCTGCGGTGTTCAGTCAGTGTAGTCAGACCAGGGTTGCCAGAGCTATTACTATAGTAATAGATCTATTACCTTTTGAGACGATCTATTACTTCATTACTCGTCACCAAAAATCTATTACCTTTTCAAAGTCCCAAAGAATTATTCTACTTTTTTACTCTTTGCAGCGTTTTGACCAATAATAATTGTCCCAGTGTCATCTATTATAATTAAATTACACTACACTGTTTCAAAATCCTTAGTGGTAGTTAATACTAGAAGTTTCAAAGTAAAAAAGGTATCGGTAAGTATCGGTATATTCAATATTTCACTTGAAATTACAAATTGCATGGTTTTTTGCGTTGTAAGTATTTTTGATCATTTTACTCTTTTTTTCTATTGATTGTATTGGTGATGTGATTTTTATTTAGATACTATTATTATGTTTATTATTGTGTAATATTTTTGACTGGATCTGTTATTGTTGCTACTCATTAATATACATGTATATATTTATATTATATTTTTTATATTAGTTTCTGTTTTTTTTTTCATATTAGTATTCCATTTTTCATGTAAATAAAATGATTTTCCAGAAGCTATTTTATTTATCTTCCTCTAGCGGCTGGTAATAATAACAAAAAATTTAATCTATTACTTTTTTAAGAAATCTATTACTTTTTCCACCGCTTGTCTATTACTTATTCTGGGCAAGCACTGGCAACCCTGAGTCAGACTGATAGTCAGTATTGTGCAGTCAAGTAAGTCTGTACGGAGTACGGTGCAGTCCGGTGGACCTCTAGTAGGGGCCCACCTACAACATAAATATATAACGCTCGTTCCAAATACAGTTGTAAATGATAAATATAAATTGTACATAGTAGTCGATACTGTAGTGTAAGATATCTAAATAGTGTATATTAATGTCTGTGATATTTCAGTGTGTAATTAAATAACTTTGAAAACTAAATAATTCCGTCATTTTTTATATGCTCGTTACAGTATGTTGTTATATTTATCAAAAAGAATCTGGTAACACGACTTTCCTACTACCAAATTCCACCAAATATGAAAATCGTCCGATACAGACTACCTATATCTTTTTTCAGCGTGCCCAGATAAACAAAAATATTCATACACAATTGTTTCGTAAGATGAACCTTTAAGTCAAAATATGAACATATATTGAGAAGTATCGATCAATAAATATTTGTTACTTCTCCAATGTTATTATTTTAAAAAAAAGTAGGACATCCCCCAAACCATACATCATTCAAATTGTTGATGACTATCTGAAAATAGAAAAATGTATGCAAAAATTTTCTGAACATATTTTTTTAATATAATGTACTTAGATATAGTTTAGACGGAAATCAGATGGTTCCACACATTTACCCATCTCCGAGTATGGAATATAATGACATTTGTTAACACGATAAGAAGACGCATTCGCAAAGGTATCGATATCAAATTTTGTAGTAACTTTTTTGATATATTAGTCGAGTTCGTTTATTGGCACCAACCGTTTCAAAATTGCAACAGTCCAGATTTAAGAAAATGGCCGTTGATTTGATGTCACTGAAAAATATCTTAGATTTGTAGATATGATCTTTAGCCACAACTTTTCCGATCAGTTTGTTTTTAAATAACAGCATAAATAACGGAAATTTACCTAGGGCCATCGGATTTTTAAATGTTATAACTATTTAATAAATAAATTTTACAAAAGTATTCTTGTTTCAGGTACTGCAGATAATTTTTTTGATAACAGCAATCCTTCACGAATTCTCAATCATCTCCTCGAAGTCTATGGATCTTCAGAAACGTTTGGGGCGTTTCAGAGCTTTTCTATTCAATGCACTAACTTTTCCATGTTCTTGTATAGTATTCTCAGTATTTTGGACGATATGGAATGTGGACAGGGAACTGATATTCCCAAGGTGAGTCAAAAGAAATATACCTATATGTTTTGTTAATTAACTCAAATTAATTCCAGGGTTTTGGATCTATACTTTCCATCGTGGTTAAATCATGTTCTCCATACATTCATTATGGTTCCAATGGTGATTGAATTGTTACTGCCAAAGCAACATCATTTTGTGTCTTTTTATCAAGCAGCTAGGGCACTGCTCATTTACGTTACCATTTACCAAATACTGTGAGTAATTCATAATGATATAACACTGATTTTGTTAAAACCACCAAAATGATAGAAGATGTTCAATAAAATACATCAGATTCTTTTTGAATATTTAAATCGGTAACAAGAGAGCTATTTCTTTTTGACTTAACAACTATTCAATTTTCAAACTGATTTTAGCTATCTGTCAGTCTACGTTCGGTTTGGCGTTTGGCTCTACCCCATCTACGATGTACTCAACTGGCCTCAAAGGATTGTATTCACTTTATTCCAATTAATATTAGGTTTAACTTATGTTAAATTAGGTACAAGTATACAAAGTTTAAAAAAAAATGTTAAGAGTAAAGGTGCTTGAGAAATTATTGAAATAAATTGTATTTTAGTATTAAAATATTTTTATTACATAATTTAGGGTAAGAATTAATAATACATGTTCTCTTATGATGGGAAAAGTTCGTTCTCATATACCAGAAAAAGCAAGACTCCTAAAATTAAATAACATCATACAACATCATGCTATTCAACATATCACTTTATATAATCTAGAACTTTCTTCTCTTCAATATATCAGGCTTCCAGTTAATAGGATGAGTATCTTCAGTCGCAGTATCATCCTCCTTATATATTTTGATTGTTTTGTCAGCTTCAGTTGTTATCAGTCGGCATCCTGAATTGTCATATGTCATGGAAAAAATTCCGGCTTCACTGTCCATAGAACCTGGCTGGACGGGAGCTTGCAATCTAACGAAGAAAACATATGCTCGTATAAAAAAAAACAATAATTATTACATCAGACTTGATATATCTTTATAACAATTGTAATTCAGCCACTTCGAAGTTTTCAAGACTTTTGTTTCATCTGCAGATTTTTAGTTAATATTTATTTCTAATATAGAAAATCGATTAATATACATCTTAGAGCTATGTATTACTGTAGTTTAAACTGTAGTATTACTACCAATGTTGGATACAAGTTTTCAATGATCAACACAAACACAAACACCGAGAACAAAAATGCGTAATCTATAAATATTACTAATGAACGAATTTAAAGGAGTTGCGTGCCTAGCGTATGCACTCTCGCATTCTATGATTATATGGGTGGCTGTTTCGTCCTTATTGCACAATCTGAATATAGGTACTGTATTCAATACGCCTATGTTGTGCAGATGTTTCATCAGAAACCAGGGTCCAGTACTAAGCCTATGACTGTTCTGGGTTTTTCACTACTTAGCGAGAGCAGATTAACTGCTTGCTTAGTCGAAGGTTCTATCTGGTTGTACCCACTTCAGTCGATGCTGTGAGCGGACCCCATCGATCGCTAGTTTAACGCTGGTTCTGGATATCCCTATCACTGGTTCTGGCCCAGTGAATAGTGTTCCAGAGCCTGGCCTAGTTCAGTTGTCCGCTTCTTTGTTGCCATTGATACCTTTGTGCTCTGGTACCCACGACAATGTTACTTTGTTATGGTTTGCCAGGTGAGTCTATGCTCCGAGATGCCAATGCTATGATTACTAAACAATTGAATTCTTTGGCTAAAAAACTCCCTGGCATCAGATTTATACAGATATCGCAAAAGCCAGAACCTACACTCATTTAAAGAGAAATACCTAAGTCATTTCACATCACAGAATAAGAATTATCTACCTCAAGAAAAATTTTGACACTACCTTTGGAAGTTATATCCTGTTCTCCAGTCCCAAAAATGTAAAGTACCATTATCACCTCCAGAAACAAGTACACCTTCAGGATTAACAGCTAGACAGTTTATAATCGCATTATGGCCTGATAAATTTTGAATGAATTTACCATCTGGACATTTCCACTGTTTAATATTATCTGGGGAACCAGACGCGAACATATTCCTGAAAATAATTACATTTAAAAGGTACCTTAGTCTATGTTTCAACTCACAGTGTGGGATGGAATACCAAATCTCTGACGCTCTTCTTGTGATTGGTTAACGTGCAAATCGACTTGCCAGCTGCCAAGTCCCACAGTCGAATTGTCGAATCATGAGAACCTGTGATAACTTGGGGCTCAGAAGCCTGTGCTAATACAGTCGAAACGGTATGAGTATGGCCCGTAAGAGTGTGAACATTCGCCTTAGTTCGCATGTCCCATACCCTTGCAGTGGAATCTCGACCAGCAGTGAGTAGAACATCGATAGTTGGATGAAGGGAAAGGGAATATACAGCTGAAAGATGACCATGATAGTGACGAATAACCTAAAGATAAAAAAAGTATAAATAAATAGCTCACATGCACATAAGTAGTTGAGCACTTACTTTGTTGTACTCCAAATCCCAGCATTTAACTTGCCTATCTTCACCGCAACTGAATAAATAAGGATGTCTCGCACTGACCGCTAATCCTCTTACTGTACTTACATGTCCAGTCAAAGAAACTTTCAATTGACCGCTAGCCAAATCCCAAATTTTGATTATTCGATCCGCAGCACCCGTAGCAAACCACTAAAATTATTCGAAGATAGAATAAAAAACTTACAGCTTAGAAGAAGTTCTCACCTCATTTCCTGGTTCGACAGCTACACACCGTACCCACCCTAAATGACCAGCAATAACTCTGTACAGTTTCCAAGGTGGATGCCATTTAGGTTTCGGCATAGTAGGCCCCTTCTTAATGATGTTTGCTAGTTGAATTTGATTGTTTTGTTGCGGCATTCTTGACATTAAGCTGGTATCAGTGTAGGGCACAACAGCTCCTTCTGTAGATGATACCGGGTCAGTAGCATCATTCGTACCTGGTGGTGGAGGGTTGGGGCCGGCTTCTGCCTCACGCAGGTGTTTCATAGCCTGCATCTTTTTTACATCGTCAAATACCATTCCATAGTTATCTCTGGCCTTCACTGCTCGTCTTATTTTCTCTCTGAAAATAAAAACAAATTAGTTTAAATCTGCAATTCATGTTTATTCATTTCACTTACGCTGTTTCATCAACCGGAGGTAAAACTCCATGATTTGATAGAAACATATCGTGTGATCGTTTTAAAGATCTAAAAACCAGTGTGTGCACAGAGTGTCTTTGTACGTCTTCAATCATTTTGTAACTCGTATTGTAATATTTGCAAGATATCCTTAATAATTTCTTTAAATCCAAAATATACTCATAATATAATCATAATCGTTGATTTATAAGCCAGTTGGTTCACTGACTACAATAAATAGTTGCAAGCAATCACAATACACAACTCAACTAGGAGGTATGTTTTCTCTGACTCAACTCGGTATACATGCGACTTCTTTTATCTATGGACACAACAGCACAAAAACCACATAAAATTACAAAATACTAATAAATAAGAAATGCTTTGTGTAAGCTGAAGGAAACACCGTTGACGTTTAAGAGCCGCCATTATGGAACAATGGTACCAATTCCTATTTTTGTGATGACAGCTGCAATAGCGGGAATTTCAAAAGTTTGCTTTTAATCGGCTGGGAATTAAGTATGTCCTAAGTTGAAGGATGATATATTTCAGAAATAAAAAGATCAACTTTAGCAAACAATTTATTAAAAACATAGCAATACAAATAATGGGGGTAATAGTATAGTTTAACGGCTTTTGCTATAAAAAGCCCTAAAAAATCAAATGTTAGTGAAAATACATATAGGGTGTCCCACGGTCATGGCCTATTAGAAATTTCTGGAGAATGACAAAAGCTATCGATATGAAAATTTTATGGCTTCTATTATACATTTCAAACTATCTTTGGAAAATATTTTCATAAAAAAATCACTTCCGGTTTTGCCGGAAGTAATAACAACTTTGTTATTTCAAATGGGATACCTCATATTTTGATACATTTTTGAATTCTACACAAAATTTTGAGTAAAATGGATATACCTTTCCCTATACTTAAAGTTAATAGTTTTAGAGTTATTTAATTTTATTCGTTAAAAATCGACAAATGCGAGTTGATCGAAAATATATCATAACTTTTTTGTTATTTGCTTGATAAACATGGAGTTTGAATTTTTGGAATCTCTGCACATTATTTTAAAGATTTCATTATGATTTTTCTTAATTTCCTGAGAAATTATTAGAGAAAAATCGATGTAAAGATGACTTAATTTCTAACGTTAATAACTTTCTTATTTCAAATAGAACACCCTGTATTTTGTTGCACTAGCGTATTCAAAATTAAAATACCTTTCTATTGATGTAACGACTTCCATATCTAAAGCTGATAGATTAAAAGTTATTGAACAATTTCCGATTTTTCAACAATTATTTTGTATTACCTTAACTTTGGAACGCATCAAAACGGTAACCATAGTTACCACTTATTCATGTCAGTGTCAAACTGTAAGATTAGAAATTGTCTCATTCATAGTTTTTTTATTGAAATTAATCACAATCATGAATCAAGAATACACAAATGCCGATCTGCTCAACCTTTTTGCAATTTATGGAGAGTGCAATAGGATTGTCACGAGAACATGCAGGACGTTTAACGACCGAAATCCGAATTTGTCGTCGATGACTGCAAGGAAATTTTGCCGGATTCAAGATAATTTTGTTCAATATGGCCAATAAGATGCTCCATAAAATCGTATTCTTCCGATTTCCGCTGATGAAGCAATGCAATTAAATCTGATATCTTAAAAGTTATCGAACAATTTCAGATTTTTTCAAAAATTAATTTAATTATCTTAACTTTGGCATGCTACAGTATGTATTAAAAAACGAAAGAATACTAAAACAATAACAAATTTAATAATCTACACAAAAAATATTAATCAATAACCTATTCAAAAAAAAACATAACAATACTTTAAATGTAAATTTACAAATGTTCAAAGTGCCCCCCATTTACTTCTGAACATGCAATAAGTAAGTATAAGATATAAATAAGTGGTAACTATGGTTACCGTTTTGATGCGTTCCAAAGTTAAGGTAATATAAAATAATTGTTGAAAAATCGGAAATTGTTCAATAACTTTTAACCTATCAGCTTTAGATATGGAAGTGGTTACATCAATAGAAAGGTATTTTTGAATATGCTATTGCAACAAAATACAGGGTGTTCTATTTGAAATAAGAAAGTTATTAACGTTAGAAATTAAGTCATCTTTACATCGATTTTTCTGTAATAATTTCTCAGGAAATTAAGAAAAATCATAATGAAATCTTTGAAACAATGTGCAGAGTTTACAAAAATTCAAACTCCATGTTTATCAAGCAAATAACAAAAAAGTTATGATATATTTTCGATCAACTCGCATTTGTCGATTTTTAACGAATAAAATTAAATAACTCTAAAACTATTAACTTTAAGTATAGGGAAAGGTAAATCCATTTTACTCAAAATTTTGTGTAGAATTCAAAAATGTATCAAAATATGAGGTATCCCATTTGAAATAACAAAGTTGTTATTACTTCCGGCAAAACCGGAAGTGATTTTTTATGAAAATATTTTCCAAAGATAGTTTAAAATGTCTAATAGAAGCCATAAAATTTTCAGATCGATAGCTTTTGTCATTCTCCAGAAATTTCTAATAGGCCATGACCGTGGGACACCCTGTATATGGTAACATACCTTTTAATAAAATTGAGGCGGAAGACGCTATTTTTAATGATTTGTTACTAAAAAAAGCAAAAAATGTTGTTTTTGGTACTTACGACTTTTAGCGATTTTGAAGTTTCTTTTTAATCCCAAATAGTATATAACGGTAATAGTCTAGTTTAGCGGCTTTTGCTATAAAAGCCCTAAAAAATCAAATGGTAGTAAAAATACATATATGGTAACATAACTTTTGATAAAATTGAGGCGGAAGATGCTATTTTTAATGATTTGTTACTAAAAAAGCAAAACTTGTGTTTTTGGTAGTTACGACTTTCAACAGAAATTTTCGATTTGGAAATTTCTTTTCAATCCCTAATAGTATATAACCATCCTTGTATTCTATTGAATTCTAAAAGTCTTCAAAATAAGCAAACATTTGCGTGAAATTAGTAAATATAAGTTTACAAAAAACGGATTGACGGTTGATTTATGTAGTATGTTTGACGACACGACTTGACGTTGACAGCATTGACATACGACAATTCCAACATTGCCAAAACTAATGTTTATGATATTGAACATCTTTAATAATATTCGATAACGAAAGCATAAACTAAGTAGTAAGAGCTTAAATGTCTAAAGGTTTAAATCTATGTTTAAAATTTACTAAAAAATAATTTTTCATAAATACTTGCTTTAGAGCAAAAATACGATACATATTATGGCAACTTTTGATGCTGATGGTGACGAGTTTTGTCTTCAGGCTTTTGAAAATATAAATTCATTGATTGCTTCACAAGAAGATATTGAGAAAGAAGAGCTCAATACTTGTCATTTTAGAAAACGTTAAACTTTACAAATTATATAATATACTAAATTCTGTTGTTCTTAATTTTTTCTAAAGCAAGTATCATTGGAAATAAAATTCAATTTATAGAATACAGATTTGTGAAATAATTATATAGAACGAAAGTTATGCTGACCGAGTTGGCAACATTGATATTAATAGCACTTGGCAGTTCAAGTATGTACTACATAAATCAACCGTCAATTCGTTTGACCTCACTTTTTTGTAAACATATATTTACTATTTTCACGCATATTTTTTGCTTATTTTGAAGAATGTTAATGTTCAATAGAATACAAGGATAGTTATATACTATTTGGGATTGAAAAGAAACTTCCAAATCGAAAATTTCTATTGAAAGTCGTAAGTACCAAAAACACAATCTTTTGCTTTTTTTAGTAACAAATCATAAAAAATAGGGTCTTCCGCCTCAATTTTATTAAAATATGTATTTTTACTAACTTTTGATTTTTTGTGCTTCTATAGCAAAAGCCGTTAAACTAGACTATACTCTATAATTATACAATAATTTGTACAACTCTGTTTATAAGCAACTGTCATCTTACAATAACGTACTAGATAATATTATGGTATGTATTTCGAGAGTGTTAGTGTTGACATATGCTCCAGTATATTTCTTATTTCTAAGTGAAAAATTGTTGAAAAATATCGTAAGTCTTGCACAGTAAAGAAAAATATTACTTACGAGTGTTACCTAATATTAACAAGTAATCACTTTATTGGCTGAAATGTATGAATTTGATAACATTCTTGTACTTCGGGGCCTTGATTAGCACACAGCAAAACTTGGCACATTGAATTTTGGGAATAAATAACATCTGTCCGTTCATTAACAAAATCACCAACAAGTTTCTGTAAATTGTTTGGGTGCACATTCATAGAACATTTTCCACATCTTTTCGCACAATGAGCGAGAACAAAATCAAATTACGCTCCTTTTCGCGATCAACTACTAAACAAGTATCGACACCAGCTGAAAGTACTATAAACAATCTCCAGAGTCGAATAAAACAATTGGAATCGGAACTCTCTACAAAAAATGAATATATAAACAGACTGAAACGAACATCCCAATCTTTCGAAGCAGATGTTTTGGACGCAGAAAACACTCACAAAAAAACAAAATTAAGGCATCAAAAGGAAAAAATTGATGTATCCTTGAGCCATGTTTGCAACTGTTCAGAATGCCATCACATAAAAAAGTGAATCAAGATCTTGAAGAAGTTGTTGAGCGATTGCACGCGGAAAACAAAGAACTATTACAGGAGCTAGACACAATTAAATTGGAAAATATAAATTTTCAATTAGAAATAGATAATATGAATCCTATAGATAGTCATGGAAGAAACAAAAAACAATTGAACGCGACTGAAAATAAATTTCCAGTCGATAAGGGAACTAGGAAATCAACCTCTCATACTGACTTACCCGACAAGAAAAAAAAAGTGAAAAAAGGACAAAGACATTAGCTGAAACCAGACTGCAAACTGATTTAGCCACTGAATTGTTGAATGCATCAGAACCCGCTGTCACTGATTCTGAGGGATCAATATCTAAGAAATTAGAAAAATTGCCTGAAAACCTAGTTACGGATGCAGCACCGGATGGACTTAATAATTTGTCTGCTGGATGTAACCAAAACAAGATCCTTGTTTTAGGAGATAAATATGCTGTCAACTTTCGTAAGGTTCTCAATCGTATGGTCAATTTTGAACAAAAATACAAAATATTCTCGACTATTAAATCTAATGCAGAGCTCACTCATCTGACAGAGGCTTGCTTTAAAGATACACTTGACTATGGTAAGTTGGATCATATAATTGTAATGTTTAACACAAATAATATTAGTAACACAATGTCACTTAATCAAGTAGCAAAAAATTTACTGCCTATTGCCCGCACTACAAATGTCACTATTGTAGCGCAGTTAAATACTCCTACAGATATAACGATAATCCGCCACATGCGACAAAAAATTGAGAGATTCAGAGAAAAGATTAGAAATATTTCAATCTCATTACTTGTTGGTTCAATGTTCAAAGTTGCACTTGAGGTGAAGGAATTAGTGCTGAATAAGTCTTTATCAAATAATATTGTATTAAAATCAATCAAACTTGTAAACAAAAATATGGTTCCTAAGCAATTTTTTCGTTAGAAGAGTATTTAAAAATATAAACGAACAAATGAATCAACCATCTCAAAAGCGAAATAATAATAACTTTAAAAATATTTCCCTCGATATATTTCATCAAAATATACAATCCCTGTGTCCAACACACATCTAGCTAAGAAAGCGCTGCAACATTTTTGACAGATTTAGGTATGAAACCCTTGCGCTTTTTAAGCTGCAGCATCAGAAATACTTATTTTTAAAAGCTTCTTTATAAACCAGCTTAAGAGCGCAAGACGTCTAACAGCAAATCCTGTCAAAAATGTTGCAGCGCTTTTTTAGCTAGATGTGTGTTGGACACAGGGAATGTATAGGAAATAAAAGTCTTATTCTAGGAGATCTATTCTGTAATCTTAAATGTGATATTCTTCTAATAACTGAACATTTTCAAAATGAATTAAAATCTCCTTAGAAGGAGTATTTGAGTCTTGTGCTCTAGCTTATGAAAAATATATTATTGTAATTGTAGTTTATAGACCTCCTGGTACTGATTTCAAATTGTTTTTAGAATGTTTTGCAAATATGTTGGAAAAAGCCGCTTCTCACTATAAAGGTATTGTTATTGGGGGAGATTTTAATATTAATTTCCTAGAACATAGCAATAACCGTGTACTTTTCGAAGATTTGCTAGGATGTTATGATTTAGCAATAACAATTAGATCCCCAAGTAGAGTAACTGCCACTTCCAGTACTTGTGTAGACAACTTTATCCTAAGTTCTAATATAACTAACTGGCAGTCACAAGTAACGAACCTGAATCTATCGGATCATTTCTCTCAGCATCTTGCATTCAATGTTAAATATAATTTCAAATCTATTACACAACAATATAAGTACATTCGAAAATTCTCTAAACAGAATACATTGAAATTTTATGATAAGCTGGAATATGAACAATGGAAAAATATCAAACTGGAATATAATGTTAATAATGATTGGAACAAATTTTTGAATACCATCAGTATTACGATAGAATCTTGTTTCCCAATTCAAAAAATATTCATAAACGAAAATGGAAGATCTAAAAAGATAATTTATTTTAACAAGGAACTTCTTCGTCTGAAGCGGCAATTAACAATTATATTAGATTTAGCTACAATTAATCCAATATATCATCAACCAAGAGTAGAGCTACAGAAGCACTACTGTAGTGCACTGTCAGATGCTAAGAAAAAATATAATGACAAATTGATAATGGAATCAAATAATAAATCAAAAACAATGTGGAAAATTATTAATAATTTAAAAGGAGCTACGCAAAAAAGTATGCCTATCTAAATTCACGATGGAGATGGAGAACAAATGACTAATTATGAGATGGCCAAGCAGTTTAACTTCCACTTTACCAGTGGCGGCTCGTGACATTTATTGCAGAGAAGGCCAACTCTACAAAATTACTAGAAGAATACAACTTGCATTTTTCCACACCACCCCTGGAGGTATTGCTATGGCGCCTTACATTTTTTTGTGGTGGTCTGGAGGCATTCAATAAAAAATAATCTACTAAAGGTCATCAATAGAAGCCAATAATGTATGAAATTCTCATCTAGAATAATCATTTTCGATCGCCTGTTAAATATTCTCATAAAATAATCAAATGATATACCTACATATTCACTTAACTTGTTACTCGCGGCTTCGTCCATGCTACCTGCCAGTGAAAATTAAAAATCCTGTTGGAATAGGTTTAGCCGTTACGGAGATTCGTCGGAAGTTAAAACCAGTTATTTGAAATTACAAACATACGTTTCAATTTTATTTATTTGTATAGATCTTTTTTCTAAAATAAAAACATTTATTACAAAGTTATTCCTTATAAAACATTAGCTACCTGCCAGTGAAAATCCCGTCGGAATTGATTCAACCGTTACGGAGATTAGCCGAAACAAACAGACAGACAAAAATAATAAAAATTGTTCTCTTATTAGTGACATTTATAGTTACTTATATTTGTTTATGCAATTAGTTCAAACCTGTTATTTTGATATTACAAACAGACACTACGATTTTATTTATTAGTGTAGATATAGATAAATACTATCTAGCGACAATAAATTAAGTTACTTCTCACACTTACCATTCAAGCAAGGCCGAAATCCTAAATAAAACACCCGGTACCAGAAATTCGAAATACTATGACTAGTTTACTGTTAATCGTGTGATATGCGAATAATTCCGACCATGATCGACCGAAGATAGTGGGCGTGTCGAGTGGAAGCCAGACTCCCCGGAGTCCGTAAAATTCCATACGCTAAAATCGACATCCACCAAATCCAAGGTCACGCTGCAATAAGATCTGTACATTTTGAACGGAGGCAAATAATTTTCAGCCTCCTCTGCTCGAAATGTCGGTTGGACGCACCTTGGACGTCTAGATATAAGTTTTACGCTGCGTACATTGAAATGCGGTGGCGCTCATTTAGTGGTGTCCATGATAAGTTGATATGCAGACATGCTATTTTTGTTAGAAATATAACGATTTTGAAATTTTTATTTTATATATTTTATAAAATATAACTTATATAGAACGTTTTAGATTTGATTTGCCACTACATCAAAAATATGAATTTGCCTTAAATTGTAGAGGAGGCACGGCCTCCCCTGCTTCCTCTGAGGAGCCGCCACTGCACTTTACTAAAGAATCATCTTCTGTATGTCAGCATGATCTGGATTATTTAAAACTGAACGTGCCAATGTCTAAAAGTTCCTTTTTCTTAAAGCCAGTGACACCCACAGAAGTGAACATTTTGATTGGTGATTTGAAATCATCCAATTCATGTGGTTTTGATGAAATATCAAATAATTTACTTAAATCAACGGCCACAAGTTTATGTGGCTTTCCTTATCAATCTTTGTTACTCTGAAGGTTTTTTTCCGGAATGTTTGAAAATGGCTGTTGTTCTACCATTATATAAAAAGGTGATTCTGATGACTTTTCCAATTATAGAGCTATCAGTTTATTGTCTAGTCTCTCCAAACTTATTGAAATGGACATCAAAAATCAACTTTCCTCATTTTTGTGGGGTAAGGGAATTTTAAATAAAAATCAGCACGGATTTTGTAAAGGTATGAGCACAGAATCAGCTCTGTGTGATTTTCAAAAATGTCTTGTAGACAAACTTGATAAAGGAGAGCATGCTCTTGGTCTCTTTATAGACTTTTCGAGAGCCTTTGACTTAGTGAATCATATTCTTTTATGTAAAAAGCTAGAATTGTACGGAGTTAGAGGGGTCCCGCTAAAAATTCTTGAATCCTATTTAAAGGGTAGAAGTCAGGTTGTTCTGAATGGTATTCTCAGTACTCCACGTAAAATAAATGAAGGTATACCCCAAGGCTCTGTATTAGGACCTTTACTATTCAATATTTTTATTAATGATCTCATTACTCTTATGGAACGAAAACAAGATATTAAAATAATATGTTATGCAGATGATACCAATTTATTAATTTTTGAAAAAAGCATGGACATGCTACTGACTAAATGTGAGAAGATTTATGAAGAAATTATTCGATGGTCGAAAAAAAAATGTCTATTAATAAATCATAGCAAAACAGGAACATTTTTTTTGGGCGCTCCATACAAAAACCACCCGTGTTATTAAAAAAATACGGAAATTACTAGTAGTGATAAAGTTAAACTATTAGGAGTAACTTTTGACAAATATCTAAATTGGTCAGATCATACAGAACAGCTGTCTTAAAAGCTAAGAAGTTGTTGCTTCAGCATAAAATATATGAAAAACCACTGCAGCAAAAACATTCTGCTTACACTGTACTTCGCACACTTTTACTCACACTCGAAGTATGGTATTCTTAATTGGGGAAGCAGTGCTTCGGTAAATCGAATTTTAATTCTCCAAAATTATGTGATTCGAATTATTGAAAATATTGATAGGAAAACCAGTTGTCGACATTTTACATCTCTTGGTATATTAACAGTCTTTGGTATATACAAAGAATATACTACACTAGAATGACAATGTAAACGGAGCAATTTCTCCAGTGAAAAGTTGTAATTATTTTGTGCAAAAGATGGCGCAAGCATTCATATTTGCTCAACAAATTAATTTCAAATGTTTGGCATGATCACGTGACCAGCCTGTCTGCAACGTTGAGAACGTCGAGCGGCTGTAAGCTGTAATGCGCTGTAATTTAAATTTTTGTTTTGCGATTTTTGGCTGTCAGTATTAGCTGTAAGGTTAGATTTAACAGTGCCGCGAGTGTGAGTTAATCAAACGAAATTTAATTTTTGACAACATATTGTATTAATCATGAAGATTTTGATGTTCTGCATGTGTTGAAGTATCAGTATATATAGAAAATCCTTGACACAACTTAACAAGTTTTATGATTTCTGTAATATATGTAGTCAAAAATTAAATTTCGTTTGATTAACTGGATATTCTCATGTTCGATATTGCAGTAGCAATAGATACAAAACGAGATTTTTTTAAAGTTTCAAGTTTTTGAAAAATGTCTAATTTAAATGTCTCATCTGTAATCCCGTCACATTTTTTTTTGATTTCTCACAAAAATTTCCCCCTTTCCCCATTTGAGGATATTTAGGGAAGAAGCGCATGGCAAATTTATTTTTTTCATTGAAAACCCTAATCTCAATGTGCCCCTTTCCAATGAAAAAATAATCATTAAATTACGAACACGTTAATTGTATAAAACGCGCACAAACATAAAAAAACATACATAGCTCCTCCAATTTCGAAGTCGGTCAAAAAGGGCCTTGCATGATAATGTATGGATATTCTCTAGTGATTAATTATCGAAGGAATAAATAATTTGCAATTACAGTTCCACTGAGGGTGAAAGTGTGTATTTAAAAATTTTGTATTTACACTAGTTTTAAGAATACCCTTAATTGTATCTGCTAAATAAATAAAAGATTTTATAATGAGATATATTAAAAATATTTATTCAATGATCTGATATTCAAATTTACAGCTTTATCTTATTAATTAGCAACTTTTTTTCTCAATAAGACTATCCTTCTTTGTGACGTAGACTGTAGACGAATGCTGCTCCTGAACTTGTCTCAACTTAGCAACCTCCCAAATCACTCATCCATTCCTCATATATAAACACCAAGTTCTCATAAAACTGAATTATCCACCGGATCCAAGACGTACGAATTTCACAATTCGGCCTTCCATTAAATCTCGAGCAGACAATCACCGTCACCATCATCCCAGCCAGTACACCTGAAACCACCACATCCTCCACCACTTTGCCCACATTCAACCGTTTACATGTTCAGGTTTTTTGATGACCCTTCGAGAATACGCTGCAGGTCTGTACAAACTGGTTGCCATTTCGCAGATTGGGCTTGCCCTTCTGCACTTTGTCGAGATAGGTTTAGCGGGGGCTACCATCGAGGGTTTGTTCTTGATGCAGCTCTAGTTCAAGTTGAGCATTTACTGTTTGCCTTGACTTGAGGTTCTCGTCTTTGATGAAGTTTTTTACAGAGAACTTGCCTTTATCCATTTGGAATCGGGCTGTTTGATGTATGGTGTGTGGCAGCAACAGGTTCGTGAGGTTAAGTATGTTTTGTTTTAAGGCTGTCAACTATAGATAATAGAGGACTGTCTAAATTCACGTCACCTGTGATGACTGTCAGCCACAGACGACACAACAAGTTGTTCTGTGGTCTGTTGACTGTCAATTGTGAAGCGCCTTCTGATGTAGGCGCCCAATACTAAAAATTTTGTCTGCGCCATCTATTAGCGGCGCCCATTTGGCAGGCCGAAAAATTTGCATGGACTTTGTCATTCTAGTGTAGTATATTCTTTGGTATATACAGGGTGTAACTGAATAAGTGTAAAACATTTAAGGAGGTGATTCCTCATCGAAAAAAAGATAGGATCTTTCATATAAAGAAACTTCATTGGAGCATCCCTTGTTAAGATACAGCCCCTTAAAGGGGGTACATAAAATTTGTATAACAATTTTTTTCACAAGCACTGAAAAAGTTACAATATTGAAATTAACCTGACGTTTTGTACTACCAAAAAGACACTTAGCCAGTAATTTATTTGGTTTACCCCATGGTTGTAAGGGGTGAAAAACGCAACCCCTAAAATTTATTTCCAATGTAACTTTTTGTCTTATTATTTGTTTACCATTTAAAAATTTATTTCCGATAGCCTGTTTCATTCTAAACAAAAAATGTCTCTTGGGTTTTTTGCCCAAAATAAACCAGTAAGCAGCAAAACATTTATTTTACGAACAACTACAGAGATACATCGTCATAAATGCGAAAATACGAAACTAATCTATCTAGTAGGTCGCTATTAGCGATAGTGACAATTAAATTGGTATGATGCTGTCAGTTTGGGAATTTTCGAAATTGAATTAATACTAATTGTGTGTTGTTGTTCTGTTCTTACTTTGTTACTTTAATAATTCACTTGTTAATAAAATGGCATACACAAATGAGGAAATGGCTGATATGCATTACGTTTACGGTCTGTCGCAGGGGAATGGGTTAGAAGCTTCTAGAAGATATGCTGAAATGTATCCTCAACGGCAGCATCCTTCACATAGAATATTTGCTCGACTTCATCAACGATTACGAGAATATGGTTCATTCGACAAAAGAACGCAGGATTGTGGTCGCCATCGAGAAATACGAACACCACAGCTTGAGGAAGCAGTACTTAATTTGATTGAAGAACAACCTACTACCAGTACTAGAAAGATTGCTTTCCAGCTAAATGTTGATCATATGACGGTATTTCGAATTTTAAAGGAACAACTCTTATACCCTTACCATCTGCAACGAGTACAGGCACTGTTACCGCGAGACTTTCCGAACCGTCTTGAATTTTGCAATTGGATGCTGGAAATGATTAGAAGAAATTGTGACTTTCTGAAGACGATAGAATTCACAGACGAATGTAGTTTTTCTCGGGACAAGATTATTAATTTTCATAATTACCACATATGGGCTGATGAAAACCCTCACGCTATTGTCGAAACTAGCCATCAAGAACAGTTTTCTCTTAACGTGTGGCTCGGAGTTATTGGGGATGATTTAATTGGGCCTCATTTTCTACCTCCTCGATTAAATGGTGAGGCATACGTTCAATTTTTAAGAGAAGTGCATCCAGTACTGCTGGAGGAAGTTCCTTTGGGCGTCAGAAGGGATATGTTTTTTATGCATGATGGGGCTCCCGCCCATTTTAGTCAAGTAGCACGTCAGCATTTAACTGAAACATATGCAAATCAGTGGATAGGTCGAGGAGGACCACATAAATGGCCCGCTCGATCCCCGGATCTCAATCCTCTCGATTTCTCTATTTGGGGCCATTCACAGCATTTGGTATATCGTACTCCTGTTCGCGATGTAGAGGACTTAAGAAACCGCATCATCGATGCGTGCAGGGTAATCAGAGAGACTCCAGGAATATTTGAGCGAATACGTGGCTCAATGCGCCGACGTCTAGACGCATGCGTAATGTTTGAAGGTAGACATATTGAACATTCACTATGATTTCTACATGTTGTGTGTTGTTATTAATAACTTAGTTTTGTTTATTACCCTTTAATCGTTTAATGCAGGTACTAACTACAAA
The DNA here is from genome assembly GCA_958507055.1 of Crioceris asparagi. NCBI lineage: Eukaryota > Metazoa > Arthropoda > Insecta > Coleoptera > Chrysomelidae > Crioceris > Crioceris asparagi. Next base: position 52,307,733 of record OY293827.1, read on the forward strand.
ATAACAATAAATCCAGTTCGCATTTATGACGATGTATCTCTGTAGTTGTTCGTAAAATAAATGTTTTGCTGCTTACTGGTTTATTTTGGGCAAAAAACCCAAGAGACATTTTTTGTTTAGAATGAAACAGGCTATCGGAAATAAATTTTTAAATGGTAAACAAATAATAAGACAAAAAGTTACATTGGAAATAAATTTTAGGGGTTGCGTTTTTCACCCCTTACAACTATGGGGTAAACCAAATAAATTACTGGCTAAGTGTCTTTTTGGTAGTACAAAACGTCAGGTTAATTTCAATATTGTAACTTTTTCAGTGCTTGTGAAAAAAATTGTTATACAAATTTTATGTACCCCCTTTAAGGGGCTGTATCTTAACAAGGGATGCTCCAATGAAGTTTCTTTATATGAAAGATCCTATCTTTTTTTCGATGAGGAATCACCTCCTTAAATGTTTTACACTTATTCAGTTACACCCTGTATATACTGGAAGCTTACTTTTACATTTATAAAATTAGAAATAAATTAGCCTTAGATAGCAATCACTTTTATAATACTCGCCATAGAAATCTCCTGCAGGCCGATAATTATCGCACAACGCTTTACCAAAAAAACTTTTATTGTATAGGTTGTAAGCTAAATAATATGCTTGACAATCATAGAAAATCATCCCCGAATATCAGTATCTTTAAAGCAAGGCTGAAAAAGTTTTTAGTCAGAAAATGCTGTTATTCCCTAGATAAGTTTTCTTGTGACAATATATATATTATTTTTATTTTGTGAAAAATATCTATATATACATATTTACATATATATATATATATATATATATATATATATATATATATATATATAATTTTTTGTTTAAACAAAAGTGTAATAGCTGTTATGTAAAGTAACTATATATATATATATATATATATATATCTAATACTGACGTTTTTATACATTTATGTATCTTGTGTGCATTTAAATGTGAAAATAAAGGAATATTATTATTATTAATTATTTGAATTTAAAGATACAACAGTTCTCCCCCACTTGACTGCAAACATTACAAAAATAAATATTGAATTCTTATACATTAAGCTACATAATCATTAAGATATGCGGGTGGACGTCTTCTTCGAAGCTCTTTAAGCGGTTCCATAATTACTTCTTCTTGTGGTTGTTCCACTGGGTTATGATCCAACGGATTTGGTCTGTACTCAACGTTATCTTGTCCTACCGGAACCATAGTTTCATAGTACACTGGATCGAATACTATTTGGCTGTCTTCTCGATGTTATCTGGTACAATTGTTGTTTCTCCAAACGTAACTATCTTTTTTGATACATTTGATTTATGTAGTTGGTTTATATGACGTTTAAGCTTTCTTCCGTCATCTAGTTTTATTCTTATTTGTCGATTTAGGTACATTTCTTCCGGATTTTTCATTTATTAAGGGAGTAGCCCTATAACGTAGTAATATTTTTTGAACTTTTTGATGCATTGGAATCTTTTGAATGTTACATTTATCACGAGAATCGTTGAACGTTCGCCATTATCCATATATGCTTTGCTTGTATTTGCTATTATTCAGAAAACTAAGAAGAATAATCTGGTCATGAATTTCCCATTCTCAGATTTTCAGTTTTAGAAAGAAATTGCCTCTTCCACATAGCGAAAATACACATATTTTAACATCAATCGAAAATCCATAATCGGAGTACGTTTGGGTACTCTAAAATGCGCGTACGAACCAAAAAAAAGCAAACAGTCGAATTGTATACCTCCTCTGTCAAGGGTTTGTTGTTTTAACTAATACCTTCGCACAATTCCGCTAATTTGGTCATTCAAGTTGTAATATTAAGAGATATCTGAATCAAAATTTGAATGAGGTAGGTACATATTCTTCTTTAAAGTGGAAAACTTGTCGACCTATTGTTTTTCGATTTGTACCCACCTCGAACTTTCGAACCGCAACAATTGGTGATTTCCTTTTCGGCTGTTTTTCGTTTATTGATTCATTTTCCACAATTTATGAGCAATGCTTCCCGTAATTGTAGGGCAAGTTTTTGCTTCAAGCGGTATATTGCATGCAATTTTCAAGGAGTCCGGTTTTTTTTGTCTGCCAGTATCATTTACTACTACCGTTATTTATGTTTATATGTACCTACCTTAATAAAATACTGGTTTGCTTGCTTTTGTTACTGTTATTATATGTAAAAACTAGGATATATGTAGTAAACATATAGGCAATATGTATTGAGAGTGGCAACCGATTTAAATTCAGGTCTACGGCATACGTCACACGAGCGCTCGCTCCTGATTGGTTAACTGCTGATCGAGACAACCATATATCTCTACGGACCGTGGGAGAAATCCCTTTCACACCACAGTCCTAAACCAGAGACAAAAACTAAACCCTGGTTTTGTGTTTTGTCCATCAGTCTTTCATTGATGTTCTCTCTTAACCTTGGTCATAAAATATATCTATCGGGATTATCATTTGTTCTATGTCGACAAAATTATAAGAAAGCAAAGAAAGTGGAAGAAATAGTTTACAAACTGCAGTTTGGCGTTCGAGCAGAACAAAATCCCAAACCACTTGGAAACTGTTTCAAACCGCACATGCGCATTCTAAACAGTTATCAAACCGCAACCAAACTACTGCTCGAACACCCTTTATAAGGGTTCAAACCAGTCCCAAGCCATCAGACGCCTGTGCACGTCAATTTACGATGAAATAATTTATTCCCAACTACTAGTAAGATGTTCGAACAGCAGTTTGACGATTTCCAAACTAGTCCGATCTCAGTTTGAGACAGGCGCAGTAGAAGTTTCTTCTTCTTAGAGTATAGGGTTCTCTGATTCTCTATTGTTGGATAAATCCCTTTCGTAGAACACTACCATAGTCTTAGACTAGGCTCTCTTTCCTAGTCTAAGACGACAGTCGTGAACTAAACCCTGGTTTTGTGCTTTGTCCATCACTCTTTCATCTTTCATTGATGTTCTCTCTTATCCTTGGTCATAAAACAAATCTATCGGCATAATCATTTGTTCTATGACGACGAAATTTTAAGAAAGTGGAAGGGGTAGTTTGCTAACCAGTTTGGAGTTCGAGCAGAAGAAAATCCCAAACCACTTGGAATCTGTTTCAAACCGCACATGCGCATTTTAAACAGTTATCAAACCGTCCCAAACTATTGCTCGAACACCGTTTATACCATGGTACAATAAAAGATCAGGTATGTTCTACATACCGTACACTCTTCCCACGGTCGTATGATATAAGGTCTTGCATCTCCACTTAAAAAAGTGTCACACTTATTGAAGGCATTTTTCGTAATTCTAGGTTTGGCCAAGCAAGTCGCTGTAATCTAGTGTCGTTGCCAATTTCTTAAATATGATTGGTACTGTACTGAATTCAAATTAATTTCATTAATTGTCTCTGAGGTTAATTTTAAACAGATTCGAGTCACCAGACACTAGCGACTAGCGCCACACCCAAAATGGCTATAATGCAAACTAAAAATATCTTCAATATCCATGGCAATTTGGCCTACCCAAACTTCGTGGTGTTGCAAGACCTTATATTATACGACCGTGCTCATCCCAAAGCCGCCATATTTATTTTTGTCTTTTGCAGAGAACACGAACAGTCGTGTGCTGTCCTCTGCACACCTCCAAGATAATGGTTACACCCCAAGGATATTATAAGGAGGATAATCAACTACTGTTTGAGAAAACATGCCGTATATTGTCGAGTCGGTGGGCGGGTCTACTAATGAGTCGAGCCAATCGCTGTTAGTTGGTGTTTTGGTGACTAGTGAATTGTCATTCATATCATATCATATTCATATTATTATGTTTGCGCTGTGACGGAACCTAAATTCAAACCTATTTAATCTCGACATCGTACATCGTATCTTCAACATTATTTATGTTTATGATACTAGTTATAGATAGTGTAGCAATGCAACGATGCAAGAGTTATTTCTTTCAGAATAATTTACAAGTTAAATAATTTGAGTCTGAACAAGCAATAATTCGTGATGTCTTTCGTAGTTGATCAAAAGCGAACGAAACGGAATTTTACAGAGATAATTAAATCCGTTAAAACTGTAGTGGTATGTGGTCAAAATAATCTTTCAGTTGTTGTCTTATTGATCTCATCAAAGATTTTACTCTCTCCAGTGAATTAATTATTGAGGCTCCACATAAAAGTTAATCCTTCGGGTATTTTAAATAATTTCCATCGCGTAAGTTCAAACTTATTTTGTAATTTCTTTACTTCCAGACAGTCATTTACTAATGATAGTGGCCCGTAAGCCACAACTCCATAAAAATACATTATTTTTATAGTAGATTAAAATTAAAGTGTCAAATAGGAATAAGATCATGGATCAAAAAATGGCTTATAACTTATAATTTTGTATTTTATTCATTAAACCAACAACCAACACATTAAAATATCTCAATATTTCTAAGCGGGTGCTGTGCAGTATGACAGAGAAAGATTGAGGTACGTACGAGAGTGCGACTCTAGAAAGCATATTTCCTAACACAGTGGGATATACTGAGTCGCTTATCCTTCTTATAACATCCTTGTTACACCCATATACTTAAACTTATATACCGCTAGCATTGTGGAAAAAATAGGCAAAAATGAAGCCAGAGACCTGGGGATAGCTGGTGATATGCGCATGTGTCATTAACTTTTTTGGTAAGAGAAGGGACATGTCCCTATTTTGTTACCATCGATACCATATGTGGCTTACATATGTGACTCCAAGCCACCTCCCCCAACATCCCCTTTCGCGCATGCGTACAAAAGTAGCAATACCCATAGTGCGCTTCAAAAAAAATTCAAGGATCAAATTATAGGTATATAGAATTATGTGGTTACACCAGGAATATATAAAGGGAGGATGACTCAAGATCATTAATGATCTTGAGGATGACTAACTCTTTATCCTTCAGTATCCCTGTTCTATAAGCAGAAGTGGCTGAAATAATGTCCCGCAATAAGCTGTCAATTTGGTATGTGGACTTACGATAACCTAATGTTTTTTGTGCTACCCCCACTACTCGTGTTACTTGTCCTCACTATATTTGTTCATGCGTTACACCCTCATACAAAAAGGTCTTGAAACGAGCGTAAAAAAAGTGGTTCAGTCTTTTTCAGCTTCTAATTTTTGCCGCCTGGGGCCTTATTCTCGATCTCAGACGATATGACCCCGTTCCTATACAGGAACGCTAACTCATATCCAGAGAATATATACCTTCATATCACACGTCTTTCTCCTACACCGCTACAAAGCCGTATTCTCGACCGTGAGAGAAGAGAGTGGGGATTTATTCCTATGCGTAATGCTGGCAACGCTGCGACCGCACGGCTGAGCCAATGAGGGTTTAGGCGCCAGATTATCCATTTTCGATTGTTTTCAATTTTATTTCAGCCCCATTGTTTTATTCATGCATGGGTTGTATTGCTTGAGGGTTATAAAGATAATAAAGTTTATTAACAAAATAACTATTTTAAAAAGTGAAACAGGTAAATAATTACATCAGTGATAATCTGAGAATTAAAAATTAAACGTTTGATCTATACCTTCGTAATTTGACACCAAGCCAACATAATCTATTAGTTGGAATTTTTTGGCCGTAGTTCATTCTATGATATTCAATATTCTGCAGTAACTCAGATGAATCGATCATCCAATTCAAAATCTTGTACAAAGAAATCATATCTAAAAATTTTCTTCGAAGTTCTAATTTAGGCAAATTTTATAATTTACTATTTTCTTCATACTTTTAATTATCCATTGGTATGCTGAGCTTATAACCAATAAATCGAAGGAACTGTCTACTTTCTTTGCACTTACTTTTTCTAGGCCATTCACATGGATATCATAAAACGGAGACCAAATTTTGATTGCATTATTCCTTTTTATAAACTTGAAATGCCCATGTTTCAAAATTTCCTGAATATTCATTGTCAACAAAACGTTGATACATTAAGCAGCTCAACTTTGTCTGAGAAATATGTAGTTGCAGATATTAATAAAAATATTGTTTTCAATAAAATGGCGTTTTACTTTTTGATATAAATGCAACATTAATTTATTATATGGCATGAGATTGAAATAATTTAATGTAGAATAACAATAAAGATATTATTTTTAATAAAATGGTGTTTTATTTGTAGATATAAATGCAACATTTGTTTATTAACATTAATATTTGGTAAACAACTGACAATTTACCGCTCTTAACCTAAACTGTCAAGTCAATTTTCGCGAACCGTGAATTAGTTTCCCATAGGAATATCTGTTTCTCATAGGAATTACCAAGAGAGCCTGGGTTCTCTCGATTTTCGTGAGAAGTGAATTCTCCCTAGATCCAAGAAAGTATGCGCGTTCCGTAAGAGAACTCCGCCCACTTTCTCATAGGAATTCTACTCCTGCGACTTCGAGAATAAGGCACCTGGGTGCGTAATCGAAGGGGGAGGTGTATAAATTGCAGATTGTCGCTTCTTTGCATTTTCAATAACCGCGTGCATGCTGTCGCCTTCGTTTTGTTTAGTTCCTGTTTCTAGAAAACGATGAGTTATTTGCAGATTTAGAGACATCGAAGCATAAGAAAACATTGAGAAAATGAAATGGTTACGGTTTTGTCCGCCGCATTTATCAGAATAAAGAATCAACTTCTTGACTCCTTTTTCTCTTTGATTTTTAAGAAAATTCAAAATACAACTACTTATTTCATTTGGTCCCCTCTTCGCAATTACCTCATAACATACATAACAATATCCTTCATGATTTCCCATATCGTAAATTGTAAAGTTATACGTGGCGAGCTTACTCTTGTAATAGAAATCACTCACAGAAGATTGGGGTGTTATGAGTACTTTTTGTAAGTCAAAACAAGCGCTATAAACCGACTTATCATTGATTGCCGTTTCCTTATCCGCGTCTTTTAAAGCTCTAGCAGCTTTCTTATTACTAAGATGTTTATCATACCTTTCTTGTATTTTATGTTTTTCCTTTGGAGTTGCTCCAAGATAGGCTGTGCAGAGACTGCATTGGTCCTTTTTAGGTTTAAAAAGGCTAAATTGAATTCTGCATTTATTATTTCCCTATACTGTCTTAAAGTACCTATTTCTGCAGAACTTCTTTCTTCCATGTATTGTTAGTACATACGGTGCATTATAGCAATGTTGAGTCCCTCCTCTAAATACATTTTTGTTGATTTTTTCTGGTGTAGTGAGAAGGTACTACAGGAAATAGTTGAATGTGTTGTCTTATGCTATTTAAGATCTCTTCGTTAATTTTATTCGATCTTGTAGAGTGCTTTCCTCGTCTATCTTCTTCAAGGGATCCGGTTTTTCCAATTTTGCCTAGAGCGGTTGTCACCCATTGTTCCAATAACCCATAAGTATTAAGATACATGGTTTTGCAAACCTTTATTTCACTATTGTTGATAGTGAGAATATATTCTCTGGAGAAATTTCGTTTTGATCCACCGTCTACTTTTTTCACCTGCTTTTTTTCTACTGTTCTAATATATCTTGTAATCCCATTGTCTAGTATGGTCACCTATTTTCCAGAATTCTTCAAACAATGCCTTTCTATTCTCGTCAGTTATCTTCTGACGACATTTATTTCTGCATTGTTCTTTACAGGGATTTCTCATTTGTTTCGCGAGAATAAGTTTACCATTGCGGTTTTTGTGTTCGATGCTTAAATCAATCCACTCACTTAAATACATATTTCTTAAATGTTTCCTACCCATCTTTTCTTTTGGGGTTATCTTACGCTTCCCACAGATTTGAATTCCCAGCATTTTCTTATTGAGTACATCAGGCGTGGGTGGATGAGCTCGAGCTTTCCGTCTAAGTAATTCATCTGTATCAAAGTTAGCCTAACGGTTAGAATCAACTGCTTCTTCAGGCTCATAATTAGGTTCAATGTAATTGTATATAATTAGAACTAAGATCCAAGTAATTGAAACATCCTTCTGCAGAAGTTCCAGCAATTGGTACAATTTGTACTTTACCTGCACAAGCAGAATCAGAGTTTGAGCAGTTAGATTTTAGATTTAGATTTAAGAGAGGGTTACATTGCACTGCGACCATAAGGTCTATTGTGCCCCCTACCTGAGTTGCACTCACCTATACGCGGTCTACAACTCGCCTTCCTGTTCCAGAGTTCTAATGAACTCCAGTATCTGGGTTGGCTTCAAGGAGGATACTTCCTCACTACTGCAGGTTGCTATTCCAAGGCACTGTTTGCGTTGGCTAGCAATGGCGAGGCATTCCGTCACCAGGTGATCCGGAGTTTCCTCCTCTTCCCCGCAGAATCTGCACTCGTCATCCTCTGCTAGACCTAATCTCATTAGATGCTTCTTGAGGCGACAGTGTCCTGTGAGAAATCCAGTGAGTAGGTGTAGCTTGTTCTTGCTGAGATCCAAATACCTTTTGGATCTTGCAGCATCAAAGTTTTTTAGAAACTTTTTGGAATGATCCAATCTAGGGGTATCCCGCAAGAATGTTTCTCTTACGGTTTTTTCCCTCTCCAGAAACTCCTTCTTGTAGGTGCTTTTATCTGTGCCACAGAAGGGTTCTGGGCCAGTAAATGGAGTTTGTGCTCCTTTCCTGGCAAGTGTGTTGGCCTCCTCGTTGCCTTTGATTCCCGAGTGGCCGGGAACCCAGACTAAGTAGACCCTGTTGTTCTTGCCTAGCTCATTGAGCTTCCTTCAGCACTCCCATACCATTTTAGATTCAATGGTATGAGAGTTCAGTGCTTTAATTGCAGCTTGACTATCAGAATGTATTGCAATGTCACATTTCTGATAGTTTCTTTCAAGGTTCACCTCCACGCATCTCTCAATTGCAAGCAATTCTGCTTGAAAGACGCTTGGGCAGCGGCCTAGCGCAAGTGAGCATTTGGTGCGATTCCCAAACACTCTAGCGCCTGTCCCCGTCGTGGTCTTAGAATCATCAGTGTACCATTTAATGGTATTCTTTTTGAGAGCTTGGGTTGTGAGCCCCCTGTCCCAATCTTCTCTGCTACTTAGCACCGTGGTGAAAGTTCTCTCGATGCTAATTTTCTTTGTCATTACATCACTGGGAAGGTTTGCTGATGGGATGTGTTTGGACAGAGAGGACCAAGCTCTCTGATTCCGAATTCCCACAATGTCTGAACCTTCCCTAGATAGTCTTAGAATGGCCTCATGGGCCAATCTATCTATAACTAGATGGAGAGGTGTGAGATCTGTGATGATTTCTAGTGCCCTGGTCGGGCAAGTTCTCATGGCTCCAGTGATACAGACACAGGCTAGTCTTTGTATTCTATCGAGGGTTTTCCTCGTATTGCTCTGACTTGCCTTGCCATGCCAGGCTATTGACCCATATGATATTATCGGTCTTACAATCATGACGTACATCCATCGCAGTATTTTTGGGTTACATCCCCAAGTCTTACCAGTCAGATTTCTTCACGCCATTAAGGCCTTTATTGCTTTGCTAGCAGTAGCCTCAATATGCTTGTTCCACAGAAGCTTGCTATCTAGTGTTAATCCCAGATATTTGACTTCAGCCTTCCAGCTTATTATGTCTCCACTCAAAGTAAGAGGTTTCATAGCTGGAAGTTTCCTTTTCCTAGTAAATGGAATAATTGTGGTCTTGGATGGGTTTATGCTAAGCCCCACTGACAAGCACCATTGCTCAATAGTTCTGAGGCCCTCGTGCAATAATTCGCATAGGGTGTTCGCGAATTTTCCTCGGACTATTAGGACTATGTCGTCGGCATAGCCTATACATATGAAGCCAAGCTCCGTGAGTTTGTGGAGTAACTCGTCTACTACTAAGCTCCATAGGAGGGGAGATATTACTCCTCCTTGAGGTGTTCCACGAGTAGCTTTAACAGAGGTGGTATGATCACCTACTTGGGCCTCAGCTATTCTCGTCTTCAACATCTCATACATCCATTTGATAACGGTCTTGTTCACTCCTCGCCGTGTGAGTGCCTCCCTGATTGACACATGTGTGGTGTTGTCAAAAGCCCTAGATATGTCCAGGAAGGCACACATTGCGATTTCTTTATTGCTCAGAGAACTCTGAATGACCTCAGTTAGCTGATACAGCGCGGTTTCTGTTGAACGCCCCCTCCTGTATGCATGCTGACATTTATGAAGTGGTTTGTCCTTCAGAATCTCTGTTCTTATGTAGTTATCCACTACTTTCTCCATCGTTTTCAGTAGAAACGATGTTAAACAGATAGGTCGGAAAGATCGGGGATCAGTCCCATTTTTCTTCCCTATTTTCAGTATAAAGATTACTTTGGCTCTTTGCCATATGCTAGGTATAAAGCCCCGTGCTAGGCAGGTTCTTGTAATCTTCAGGAGATGGGAAAGGATCTCCTCCATTCCTTTCTGTATGAGTATTGGGAATATGCCATCTACGATTTATAAGGTTGCAAGGTGTTGACTGCCCATTCCAACCTTTGTCTTGTGAATATCTTCTTAGCAATACTCCAATCTTCCTTGCGAGGATTCTTGGTTTGGATTGCTACGTCAATACTACTGAGGGGTTCACTTCCTGGGAAGGGTGTTTTGAGAAGTAGAGCAGATCGCTCCTCTTCTCCCTCAGTGTATGACCCATCTGGCTTCTTGAGCGACATTAAGGGGCTGGTTGCCCCTTTTGCCATGACTTTTTGCAATCTGGCTGCAGTAGGATTCGAAGTGATCTTTTCACAAAAAGCTTGAAAGTGAAGCCTCTTGGCCTTCCTGATCTCCTTATTGTATTATCTGAGCTTCTCGGTGTAGCCCTGCCAATTATCGTCTCTTTTGGCCTTGTTGAAGAGCCGACGGACCTCTAATATGAGGTTTGACAGGTTTTTGTTCCACCAAGGTGCTTCCTTGCTTGGTCGAGCTTTTGAGAGTGGGCAACTTGATTGGAATGCCTCTATTATCGCCACACTGACCAGTTCGACCTCTTGATCCAGATCGCAGTGTGGGTGTTTGACCCCATTACTTTCGATCTGTTCCAAGTTTTGCTTCAGAAGGGTCTTATATTTAGACCAATCTGTATTTCTAGGGTTACGAGTTGGAGACAGTGAGGTTACTTCCCCCGCAATCCTAAACTCTATAATCCTATGATCGGAGAGAGAAGGTTCCTCCATCACTCTCCAATCAAATACGTTATTCCTGGCAGTAAGGCTGGCAATTGTTATGTCCAGGACCTCTTCTCTTGCTCTCGTGACAAAAGTGGGGATTGTTCCCACATTAAGGGTTTCTAGATTATTAGCTAAGAGATATTCAAGTAAGCACTCACCTCTAGGGTTGTTGTTCGTGCTTCCCCAAATAACATTGTGCGCATTGGCATCACAGCCTATGATGACTGGCAGTTGTCTGCTATTGCAGTATTGCACTAGCTTTTGAGCTTCGACTGGAGGTATTGCAGGATTGTCTCCAGCGAAATAAGCAGATACAATAACTATGTCTCGGTTGATGCCCCCAGTGTTGAGGTGTACTAGAATTGGAACTAGGTCCCGAGTCATGAATTCTGAAACACATGTGTAATTAATGTTGTTTCTTATGATCACACAGGTACGAGGGGACTCCTGCCTCTGGTCATAGATCAATTCTTTAGATGCCAAACCTTTAATTTAGCCTGCTTTGCCTATCTAGGGTTCCTGGATCAGTACAAAATCCAGTTGGGATTTCGCAAATAGCCTTGCAATCACTGCAGCAGCTCCCTTCGCGTGATGCAAGTTCACTTGCGCCACCTTGGAGAAAGGGATGAAGGTGCTGTTGTCTGGGGTGTAGGGGCTGGGTAGTCCAGCCTCTAGTTCCCCCCTCCTCTCTTTCCTCCTGTCCATCATCAAGATCCATTGGGAGGGTAGTCTCCTTGGAACTCGAGCGGGTATCTGGGTCTCGGGTTATGGCCTCGACCCCCGCATGCGTTCGCCCTTCCCCCAGGACTGCAGAGAATTTCTCTGCCGCCCCGGCTTCTTTGGCAGAGCCAGCAGAGGCCTCGACCAGACCTGAGCTAGCAGTTTTATCCTGCACACCGGAGTCCGTAGATGTGGAGGGCATCTCCGCATGTTTTGTACCTTCCGCAGGATTATTTTTCTGTCCTAGCCCAGAGACAGACACACGTCCAATCCTAAAGTTTAAGACGCATCCTTCTGCCTTCAGGGCCTCTCCTGATTGGTGATCGATCCCAATCGTGAGGACAGTACCGGTTCCCTCCTTTTTGGAGTTTAGAACTTTCCAGGCTCCGGTACTGAGCCAGGTGTTCTGTACTTCGACGAGTCGGAGGATCTTCTCCGTCTCCATTTCGAAGCTTCTTGGGAAGTACACCGTTACAGTGGCGGGTTTGGGGATGTTTTTCTCCTCCACCGCCACTAACTCGGGTCCTTCCCAAGACCTCAAGGCCGGCACTACTAATGAGCCAGTCCGCCGAATCCTGAGAACCGCAGTCCACCAGCATCATTCCACAGCGGAAATGTATACCGGTGAAGTACATTCCCTTCACCTCTCCACTGCACATCTCTTTCACTAGAGTATCATCCAGTGTTGAGAGCCGCTGTGGTTCAAGGATTACTCTAGGGTAATCCTTGGGTATGATACCCACACGAATAGCCTTTACGAGCGTATCCAGTGGCATGCCCGGTTTTTGCTGCAGTTATTTTCGGCTTTTTAGGCTGAGGCCTTTCCGGAGGAGTGATATGCTCCGCGCCTCTTTTCCTGTCTCTTTTCCCGTCGGTGTTACCTTCGGGGTCGGGACAGTAGGTGGTATGGAGTGTTGAAGAGCCTGTTTTCTGGCCTCCTCAGGTGCTAGTCCCTGATGGAGGCGTCGCAGGTACTTCCGCACTCCTGCTCCACTGAGACCCTTTCTCAGTGGATCGTCTCTGCCGCCCGGCTGTCCGAGTTTCGGCAGGTTGAACGGCAGACGATTCCTTTGCCGTTTGGCATTTCCCTTTTTTACAGGGAGCCCGGATGAAGAGGTGGAGGCTTTCTCCATCTCTCCCCCGCTGAGTTTGGGATTATGTGGTTTTTCCATAAAGTTTCCACGAGTAGCTGGGGACAAATCGGTCCACTCCTGCAGAGCCCCGCATGCAGGAGTAAGGGGTTAATACAATGGAGTTTCCCCTTGTGCTCCAAGGTCGAAACCAGTAGAGACCAGTCCTCTATCTGGCCATGCATCCCTCGGCCTGGTTTCCCGCCTTGGATTTAGAATTTTTGATGAGGTTATTTCCCCCCCGCATCACTGGCCCGCGAGACATGACCACAGACGACCAGGATGCGTTGGTTTGACAGGGTGGTTTCGAGGTTAGCTCGAAAGCAAACCTGGCATCGTTGTACCTGAGTGCAATTCCCTTAGCCACGACACTACAGCTGGGACAGGTGAAGTTGGTCCGCGGCAGGGTATTCGTGGCTGCCAATTGAGTTTTTAGTCTCAATGAGCCCTATTTCCCCGCAGGCCCCCTTCTCATATAAAAATCTCCTATCCGCCACCTGGAGACGCGCCGGGTTGGCACTTCACTCCTCCCAGATGCTGATTGACAACATCCGGACCGGGTTTGAGCAGTTGTTCAGTCCTAGAAAACTTAAAGGATTTGTTATAACATTATACTTATTGTAAAGAAACAGTGAACATATACCTGAATTCTCTGATATACCTTTTGATTTTACCATGATTGAAACAGATCTTGATATAGTAGATTCTAATGTATCACTGGTAGATGCAGATACCATCTTTGAATGATTTACTTGCTCTAAGAAAATTGATTACTTATATTAGCTAAAAGTTTTATTACTAAAAGACACTTACCTGAATCCAATTGGTCATCAATTTCACCAAGCTTTTTTGCATTGGCCAGTATTATTTTGGTCCTTGAACTCATTTTTAATCCAATCAAATGTATTTATTTTAACACAACTACGAGTTAATGTTCACAATGATGCACAAACTTGCTACACCTTCCATCGTTTTTTGCAAAGAACACTATAGTAACTCAACTTAATATAGTTTTCGCCTACAGGAAGTGCGTTATTATACTTACTACCTACCAATCGATGGTTTTGAAAGTGACAACTCTAACTCATAGACAAAAAAGAATAAGCTTATTAAAAACGTAAAGAATATACCTAACGTAAGGTATTGCTTGATGTGTTAGTAGGTATCACCAAATTATAAGTAAAAAGAGGATAACTTAAAAACGTAAAGGAAATAATAATAAATAACTGTCTCGCTCGGTTATCTACCTATTAATTATTGTATATTTTAAGACACAAGAGACAAGCTATTTGAATTAGCCCAAATTTCAAATGCACCAATCATGTAACAGAAATTCGATGTATGGTACACCACAGAATATTAATAAATAGTTAACACAAACAAGTAAGCTAAGGGTGCGGTTGAGAACACTCTTCGTTCACTGACAGACTGACAGCAAAAAATTGGTGGTCTAAAATTCACTGACGCAAGTTTTGTTTGCTATTAGATACGATACTGCGCATGCGTTAACTTTACTGCAAATGCTAAATTTGCTTTTCCCGTGGAGGTGGTGTAAGCAAATGCATTGAGAGTAGAAGACGCCATATTGTTGTTTATGTTCAGAGAACACTAACTACCTCCAATTTATGTTAACCTATTTGCTCTGTGGTTTATGTATAGATAATCCAATAAAAATATTTTTTCATTCAAAATAATAGGTATAATGACAAATTACAAAATAAAAGTGACAAGAGAGGAATTTGATAGAGCTCATAATAGTAAAATTATTTATATTATTTTTTACGGTTGCTTATGACGTTGAAAATTCAATGCTAAATGTAGGGCCTTAATATAAATCACCAGTTCAATTTCCCTGTAACTAACAGTCTCATTGTTATTTATATCTTATATAATTACAGCCCTCGCTCCTCCATTCACGTATCGCCATTGACAGCAAATTGACAGCTTGTCGGTCGGAAACAAATTTGCCATAAATTTGCATCAAATGCTACCAACGACTAAATTTAATAAAAAACCGCTTGCTGTGTTTACTTCACTTTTATTGCTGCAATTGTTTAGAGCGTGTTCTCGACCGCACCCTAATAATAAGAATAGGGTATTAGATGTTCTAGTAACATCCCCTTTTCTCAATTTCGCAGTGCTATGGTTGAATTTGACATTTGAACAAGACGCTAAGCGACCCACTTGCTTCCCACCATAGAATTAGTCACATAATTCTATATACCGATAATTTGATCCTTGAATTTGTATGTGAAGCTCAGTATGGGGATTGCGAGATTAGTACGCATGCGCGAAGGGGAGGTGGCTTGGAGTCACATCATATGGTATCCATGGTAACAACACAGCTTACCAATGGTATAGCTTACCAAATAAACTGTGTCAATGGTAAACTTTGTAACATAATGACATGTCCCTCCTCTCAGCAAAAAAAGTTCATGATGCATGCGCATATCGCCAGCTATCCCCAGGTCTTTGACTTCATTTTTGCGTATTTTTTTCCACAATGCTAGCAGTATATAAGTTTAAGTATATGAGAATTAGTACGTCTAGAAGGCTGGTATATAAGAGTATATAATCAGATCTACTCATGAAGAAAGAGAAACATCAAATCCATGTGTTGGACAGAAATGCTAGGGTTTAGAGACTGTGGTACCGCACAATAATACAACATTACCTAGATAAATTCCAATCTTTATTTCTTATCCCAAAACCAAGTAAACAATAATAATAATCTAAATTCCTCTCTTCTCGCTCGCCCGTCGCTTCCCCACTCCAGTCGAGCAACAACTGTCTTCCTCTCCCACCTTGACGTCAACTCCCCGCGTCATCGGTGCGGGTCTCCACAATCCCTCCTTTTTTTCCAGTCTGAGTGGTTCAACCCTTCGTGTTGGAAGCTGCTCCTTTTCTTCTTGGTAGATGGGCGTCTCGTCTCCCATTGTGGTTTGATTCATGATGGCATCTTGTCGTTGGGCAGAAACTGGAATTGTTGGTGGGATGTTAGGATCATGGTTAGATTTATTTGGAATCTTCTTTACATGTGATATGTGTCGTTTGAATGTATTGCCGTCACTTTTTATTGTAACCTCATTTCCTCTCCTCTCAACTACTTCGAATTCTTTGTTTAGAAATCTACTCTCCAGCTTGTTTGAAGTTGTCATATTGAGGGTAACAACTTTATCTCCCGGTTGTATATCGCATTGTTTTGCTCTTCTGGCCGTATCTTCCCTTTCTTTTCCTTTTTGTTTATTTATTACGTCATTATCTCTGGCTTCTTCGTCTATATCTGTGTTAATCAAATCATCAATGGATGGAATTTTATCTCTGATGTTTCTGCCAAATAGCAGTTGAGATGGAGATTTACCCGTTGTCCCGTGTGGTGTTACGTTGTACATTAATATAAATTTTTGAATTTCTTTGTGATAGTTCTTATTGTTTGTGTGGGCGATTTGCAATCTTTTAAGTATGGATTTATTTGCATTCTCGACTTCTCCATTCGCTTGAGGCCAGTACGGAGGGGTTTGAATAATTTCAATGCCAAGGTTGTTACAAAATTGTTTAAATTCGGTACTTACGAACTGTCTTCCATTATCTGCTCTTATACTTTTAGGATATCCCAGTCGTACAAATATTTCGGACAGATGATCTATAATTACGGATGAGGTAGTAGTCTTCAGAAATTTTATCTCTTGGTATCTGGAGTAATAATCGATTATTACAAGAACCATTTCTTTGTTTGGCAAAGGTCCCATCAGGTCTATAGCTAGACATTTCCATGGTCCCTCTGGAAATTTATGCCGTGACATTGGCGGAGGTTTGTTGGGTTGTGAAACTAATAGACAATCTCGACATGCTTTGACATATTGTTCAGTATGTTTGTCTATCAGCGGCCACCATACTTTTGAGCGTAGACGCCTTTTCATGAGCGTTTCGCCAGGATGTCCCTCGTGGGCTAATTCCAGAATTCGTTTTGTTAAGGATTGTGGAATCACAATTCTATTACCTCTTAAAAGTATTGGCCCCATTGTACTTAATTCTGTTTTGAAGGCTGAGTATATGTTTTTATCATTTGAGCTCCACAAGTCATTATTAATTTTATTTACGGTTTCAGCTATTAGTATGTCAGCTTTGCTCTCTGATACGATTTCTGATATGTTCATGGCTTTTGGTGTGTTTCTCTCAATTAATGTAAAAACATGGAGTTCTCCTTCGTAGTCAAATGGTTCGTCTTTGTGCAGTTTACACAACCTGGAAAATGAATCGGCAATATTGAACTTTCCTTGTTTATAAATAACTTTAAATTTGAATGCCTGCAATCTTAGTAACCATCGTTCTATTCGAGCAGGTGGTTTGGATGTCGGTTTAAATATCATCTCTAATGGTTTATGATCGGTTACTAATTCGAACTCTAGGCCCGCAAGGTAGAAATAAAATCGCTCTACTGCCCAAACCAAGGCCAGGCTCTCTTTTTCGGTTTGTGAGTACCGTCTCTCCACTTCCGATAAACATTTACTAGCAAACGAAATTGCTTTAGGATTGTGTAAATGATCAAATTGCAAGAGTACTGCTCCTAGTGCCACTGGACTAGCATCTGCAAATAGCTGAGTTCGTCTTTTTGGATCAAAATACGATAGAGTAGGCAGCTTAGCTAAAGATCTTTTAAGACTATCAAAATGTTGTTGATGATCTTCATTCCAATCGAATATTGCCTCTTTCCTTGTAAGTTGTCGTAGTGGTTCCGTAGTCGTTCCTAAATCGGGAAGGAATTTCCCTAAGTAGGTGACTAAGCCTAGGAAGCTGCGAACTTCTTCTTTATTTTGAGGAGCGCGAAACTCCATAATTGTTTTTACTTTTCTTTGATCCGCCTCTATGCCTTGACTCGACAATTTGTGGCCTAAGAACTCCAATTCCTGTACTTTGAATACACATTTTGATTTATTTAGGAGAACATTGTGGGTGTCCAAAACGTGGATAACTTCCTTGAGGTAGTAGTCATGTTCTATCTCTGTAGATCCATATATTATTATATCATCTAAATAGTTCAGGCAATTTTGGCAGAGCGCTAAAATTGCTTCAAAAATCCTTTGAAATATTTCTGGTGCAGAATTAACTCCGAACATAAGGCGTTTGTAGCGGAAAAGGCCCTTATGAGTGATGAAAGTCGTGATGGGGCGACTTTCGGGCTCTAGTTCTAACTGATGATATGCACATTCCAAATCTAAACGGGAAAAATATTTTGCATTACGGAGTTTTGTCATGAAGCTGTCAAAAGTTGGCAATGGATAATTTTCTCTCAGAATTGCTTCATTTGCCCTGCGCATGTCCACGCATATTCTAATGTCTTTATTTGGTTTAAAAATTATTACAATAGGTGATATCCACGCACTGGGCTCTGTAACTCTTTCAATTATATCTTTTTGTAATGCTTCCCTAATTTTATTTTCTACTTCCAATTCCACTGATATTGGAATTTTTCTTACTGGCTGTTGCACTGGTTTGATATAAGGATCTATGGACAATTTAATAAGAACACCTTTAATTGTAGGAAACGGTTTTACCTTTTCAAGCATAGTTGTATTTACTCCTAATTTTAAAACGCCCAATTGTTTTGCTACTTCTTTTCCCAGTAGAGATATATCTCCATTTACGACAACATAGAAATGTGTAATAATTTCATTTTCATTTGGGATGTTAATAGTTGTCGTAAATCGGTGATTAATTTGTAGTGGCTTCCCAGATGCGTATGATTTCAAGGTATCTCTAGGTAAATTATCTATATTCCACACAACTGCATTATTATTCGCAAGTAATATCCAATCTTTATCACTTATGATGTTAGCCTTTTAGCCTGAATCGATAAGTAAAGTAAGTTTTACTCCTCCTACCAGGCATTCAATAAGATCATCCGAAATACTCTGAGGTCCTAATTTTCCTGTGTTGTCAACTTTAAAGCAGTCAAAGCTTTTAATATTGTCTTTGCTTCCCTCTTCAGGCTCTTCGGCTTCGACCAAGTTTACTCCAGACCTATACCTTTTTCGATTTTGGCCGGTCGAAATGAACGATCTCTTTAGAGATTGTCTGGTTTTACAACAAATAGCATAATGTCCTTGAAATCCACACTTCCTGCATTTTATATCCTTTGCAGGGCACGCTTGAATGTTGCCTGCATGACCTGGTTTACCACATCTTAAGCAAAGCTCAGTTTGTCTTCTACGTTGAAATCCTACTTTATGCACCGTAATTGCTGATGATGATGCGCCTGGGTCATTTGTACCCTTGTCCATTACGGTTGACTGGTTGCTTATTTGTTCGTGAATTTGACACAATTCGATAATTTCATTTAAAGTTCTTTCTTTTTCAAGAAGATTTTTCTTAAGGTCCACTGATGCCCAACTGTCAATAATTTTATCTTTCATATTGATTTCTGTGGCTTCAATTTCGCTTTTCCCAAATGAACATCGCTTTGCTTGTTGTCTGATTTTTAGTAAGAACGAATTAAAATCTTCGTCTTCTTTTCGGATGCTTCGGAAAATGTGCCGTTCAAAAGTTGAGTTTTGTTTCGGTGAAAAGTAATCAGTTAATTTTTCAACAAGTAATTTAAAAACGTTATTATTTTCTTCCTCCTTGTAAGTTTCTATAGCCCCAGGTATACTATAAGCCACTTCTTGTAACTGAGTGCCTCCTAAATGTAAAAGTTTATTTCTTTTTTTCTCCACGCTCGTAATATCTTCGGAAGCTAAATACAGTTCCAAAGATCTGACCCATTTTTCCCAATTACCCCTAATCAAAGATTTATCAAAAGTTTCACATAAGAAAGTTTTTATTCCAGTTTCTGCCATCTTGATCTGTAATTAAATATAAGAATATGTGTACGTGCTTTATAGTACGCACTGTGTATGCAAAAGTAATTTGTATGAATTGTTATGTCAGTGCGTAACACAAAATATGCTTCCTTGATTTCTTTTATTTTACTCAATAAAAAAAACAAATTACGCGAGCTAGTATCAATGAGAACGGCCGAATTATAAACGATTCATACCTGCTTAGATTATTTATTTATTTAAATTATGTATGTATATTCAACAAATGATAAAGAAAATATTTCCTATAAGAAAATTGTAAATAAACTAACTTCATTGGCCATCGAGAAGTATGTTGTTTTTAAAGAAAACAAAATCATACCTACTACAAATCTGAAACACAACGTGTCGCCTTATGTAAACAAAAGCAAAGATGTGTTAATGGGTTCTGTCTAAAGCCCATGAATGAAATCTGTTTATTAGATATCAAATTACAATTATTATTTCTTACATATTATATATATATATACGCATATATATATATCCATACACACATATTTGACACAATAATTTTAAAAACTTACGTTTCTGAAACGACTCTTTGGTTTGGTGCTCTCAGCCCTTCTTTCGTTGGTGCTCTCAGCCCTTCTTTTGTTGGTGCTCTCAGCCCTCTTTTATTGATGCTCTCAGCCCTTCTTTTGTTGATGCTCTCAGCACTCTTTTATTGGTGCTCTCAGCCCTCCTCGATGTCTATATTTTAAACATCGGAAATGTTGTATACTTATTATATATATATATTTCTTATTATTATTATTTTTCTTTTCTTTTTTTTTCAGTTATCTTTTTATGATTGATATTTATTATATATTTATGTTCCTACCTTATGGTTCAGTGAAATCCTCGTCGCCAGTTTGTGGTACCGCACAATAATACAACATTACCTAGATAAATTCCAATCTTTATTTCTTATCCCAAAACCAAGTAAACAATAATAATAATCTAAATTCCTCTCTTCTCGCTCGCCCGTCGCTTCCCCACTCCAGTCGAGCAACAACTGTCTTCCTCTCCCACCTTGACGTCAACTCCCCGCGTCATCGGTGCGGGTCTCCACAGAGACTATTGCGCATGTATCAAAGAATGATTACAGGAGGGCATGTCAAACGGTACCTACAGGGGTCAGTGAAAAAGTTTTATTTTCAAACTGAATTATTTATTTTTTTAAACTATAAAACATTTCCATTGTGTTAAATAATCGTTATATGCACCAACATAATAAGAAAATCGGCAATTTTGTATATTTACCTGGTAGATAAATATTACTAAATAGGTATATATGCATATATATATATATATATATATATATATATATACATATATTATTCATATACATAAATCAGGGACTCTTACTGGATCGTTTTACTACCGATAACGAAAGGTTTTATGGGGTTTAAGCACAGACATATAAACAAGGGAGACAGAACTTTCCATTCATAAATTTCGTTTGTTTACAATCAGACATCTTTTCCAAACATAAACGAGTTAGAAAGAGATCGCTTTAAAAAACGACAACACTGTAACCCTAGCGTCTACTGTTGAAATCATCTCTGCCAATGGCGTGCAATTTTTAGGGGTTAATAAAAAATAGAAAAAACATTTAGCATTTTATTCATAAATCTACGTACATTTGTAGAGAAACTAACTCAACATGTTATGTATATTTCTATAAAACAAGGAATCAATAAATATGCATATCTTTAGCCTGTTCTTAAGCAACTTCAAACTATAGATTATCGTATTATTAAACAGATTAGAATATGCCAAAAAATATACGTACATTTGTTTGCATTAAACTAGGATAATTGCAATATCTAGAAAGAAAAACATTTTACTGCCTAACTCTAGGAACTCTTGTGTTCAGTAATATGCTTTGTTTAGAAGAAATTTCTTTAATTTTGCTTTTAATTGTTCCAATGGCAGTTTTAATTGCAAGAAAGTTTATTTCAAAACATTCTTGATGGAAAAATCAGCATTTTTTTATATAGCTAAATTATATTAAATTAATCTTTAAATCTTGTTTTTAACCATGTATACCTGTGCTATTTTCAAACAAATCGGTGTTTTTCTTAACAAAAATAATAGATTCTAGGATATAGAGACCATAAATTATTGTTGGTACTTTATGTTTTGTGTCACATTAGTCAGAAAATGCTTACAGTTCAATGCTGGCATAATTGTAACTTCTTCGACATTTGATGGACCACCTACAAATTTGAACTTGGTAAAGACATTGGAAGCAGATTTTACAACTCTAGTGGAATTAAGAAAAAAATTTAAGTATTCGATCACGAACGATGGTGTATATATTATATATACCTATATAATTTATAACTCGTTTGATCAAGTGGAACTTAACAAAGTAAGTGAAAACAAAATATAGAAGTAGGTACTACACGCTGCAAATAAAATTCGGATAGGTAATTTTAGTAGAAGCCATAAAAATTCAAGGTTCATTTAGCAACCTAAACACTTACCAAAAATGTTAGCGATGCTATAAGCTTCCTTTGGGAAAAATTCGATAATACCTGATTTTAAGGACACGGCAATATCGGTTTGACGCAAAATTCTGTAGATGTTTTGATCAACTGTATTGCTTGTAAGAATAAAATATCTTTATACTTACAAATTTGAGGGTCCAGCAGTATTCTGATCAACGGGGATTTTAGGCGGATCAGAAAATTTCAGATATGAAAATGTCTATAAGAACAAAACATACAAGTATAAAATCTAATCAAATTTAATTGCACCTGGTTGTAGTAATGAGCCGTTTCTAGAATTGGACCAGTATTCTAATACTTTATATACTTTTCCTACAAATGTATCCAATATCTTGCAAAAATAATTGTTTATTTTAAACTCTTGAGTTTACCATATACAACAATGTAAAATTAACTTACCAAGAGATTTTATATATGATAACTCACTGACGGTTGAGTCGGAACTAAAAAAATAAATAATTTTATTAAAATATACAACAGGTAAGGAGTGTTTTTTACCTGAAAGACAAGGGCTGAGTAAAAACGGTGGTATTAAATTGGGGCTTAGCAGTTGGTCTTATTTGTCTTCGCCCGGTTATCTCAGTAGTAATTATATCACTTTGATCAAAGTGATCTGAGCAAATTTGGGCAGACTTTATTACATGCTGGTTACCCAACTCTAAGATCGAAATCCACCTCGCTTTGCGTTCTGCATTTACAGGAAAGCTACAATAATTAACAAAAAGTATTATATTATTTTAACTCACCCCTAATTACACAAGGTCGTTTAATAATAATTTGAAGGCCCCCTAAACGTGCAGTAATACAATATTAGCATTACACAACTATATTGAGCTTTTAGGACTGACGTTGATGAAATAACGCAATAATTATATTATTGCAGAAAGTTTCTGCAGGTTTGAATTTATTTGATGCAATGATTGCGAATCTGGGTATTTATGAGTTTTTAAGTACATATTCAGATTCAGCAAGATAATAAAGCTACTATGACTTGCTTAACTAACAATATAAATATTGTGCAAAATTTATTAAACGTCTTGGAGGCCCTTTAACTTCTTTGTAACTACACCACTGTTCATATGTATATGATCTGACTTACGCGGTTGGAATATCCATTTTTCTTGCACACCACGCACTGAAGAACCACAGTGTAGAGCAAATATAGATAAATAAAAGTTTTATTTCTATAAATATACTCAAAATCGAAGAGAATCACAAGATGGCACAAAGACCGCAAGTCAACACTGTAAATCTAACGATGAATGAATTTAAAACAATGACGTCTGTCATAGTAAATTATGAGTAAATACAACCGTCCAGCGTGGCCACAAATATTTACCCAGTATCTTACAATTTAATTTGATTATGAAAATATACATAATTTTGGGGATACAAGAAACGTATTTTAATAAAGAAAAGTAAACATTTATTTAATATAATAGTTTTACTTGAGTATCACTTAAACGCGCTTATTTTAAAACAATAGTTTTGCTTTAGTTCCGAACTCAATCGGCAAATCTAGGGCAGACAGCGTAAGTCCGCCAACACTGCTTTTTGTTGAAAAAGATGTGTGATCGCAGCAAAATATAAACAGTTCTGTCTCCCTTGTTTATATGTCTGTGGGTTTAAGCCAGTTTAATAGAAAATAAATGCTTTTGTTATATTGGTTTAGGTTTGTTATTAAAGTCAAAATAAAGATATTTCCAATATATTTAATTTCAATATCAGCATATATTTAAATTTAGATAGAGTTCAACTAAAGTATTCCAAAGTGATAAGAAATGTTCAATTAAATAATAACTTCTTTTGTCCTAGTGAGGATAATAACTATAGAATAAAACATTAAAGAATTCCGACTGCCTGTAGCCAGCGAAAAGGTAAATTTCTCAAAATTTGAACCTCTATAGGTTATTTCTTTATTAATACTAGGTAAATTTCTTTTAAATATGTACCTATTGCGATTGTTCACACATTTGAATTTCGAAAAAAAACAACAGCATGTTATTTTATGTCTATAAGTAGGTCCAAAAAATCTTTTGGTTCGAAAATTATTATATATATATATATATATATATATATATATATATATATATATATATATATATATATATATATATATATGTATATATGTTGGTGGTTTTATTCGAAAATACATCCGTTGTTCGTTCCTTTTTGAAAAAATTGCTTGACGTTTCGCCCAAATCTCATTGGGCATCTTCATAAGCTTGTTATCTTAATTCGATTCTGACC
Organism: Crioceris asparagi; assembly: GCA_958507055.1. Classification (NCBI taxonomy): domain Eukaryota; kingdom Metazoa; phylum Arthropoda; class Insecta; order Coleoptera; family Chrysomelidae; genus Crioceris; species Crioceris asparagi. Next base: position 52,332,344 of record OY293827.1, read on the forward strand.
GAAAACTGTGATTTAACCGTTTGGTTGTCTGCTTTTATCCTTGTGTCGTGGTCTCAATTGCTATCCTGTGGGCGTGGCCTTTGATAGTGGTGGTAGTGGATTCGCCTGTGTTGTTGTTGATGCGGATTCTGGGAATTGGTTGTATTTTGCTAATAAGGGATTTCTCGGTAATTTGAGGGAAACATCTTTGTTGTTGAGATCCCCTTGTTTTTTGATTTCTATGGCTTCTCGAATAATTCTATTCTTATATATTTTGATGTTAGCGATTGAAAACGATTTTGTGGCCTGTCTCTTTTTCATGAAGGTGAAGTGCTGATGTATTTTGTTTGTTTTTGATGCTTAATTTGTGTTCTTCCGCTCTCGTTGCGATTCTTCTATTAGTTTGTCCCACATATTTCTTTTGGCAATCACCGCAGGAAATACTATATACTCCTTGATTTTCTAATTTGTTTTCGTTTTTTGGGCTACCTAGGGCGCCTCTTATCGTACTCTGGGGTTTGAATATTGTTTTTATATTGTTTCTATGCAGTATTCTCCCAATTCTGTCGTTTACTTCTTTCATGTAGGTGAGAATAACTCTTTGTTTGAATAATTCTTCTTGTTGTGGTTGTTCTTCGTGTATTTGATGTTGTTTTCTTATAGCTCTATTGATTGTTTTTTGTTTGTATCCGTTCTTTTGTAGTGTCTCTCGCATATGTTTTATTTCTTTATCTAAACCTTCGGCGTCTGTTAGTCGTATGGACCTGGGTATTAGAGTATCTGCCACTGCCTGGATTTGTGTTGGATGATGGTGGGAGTTGGCATTTAAATATCTGTTTGTGTGTGTTGGTTTTGTATATACTGTGTGTCTTATTCTTCCCTCCGGTGTTTTTGTTATCAGTACATCCAGGAATGGTATTTTATTTTGGTGTTCTATTTCCAATGTAAATTGTATATTCAGGTGTATTGAGTTCATGTGGCCCAGAAAATTGGATAATTCATCTCTATCTCTACCATGTTGCCAAATGATGAATATATCATCTACGTAACGACACCATGTTTTCGGTTTCAATGGAGCTCTGTTTATGGCATCTTCTTCAAAATAAACCATATATAGATTGGCGATTGCAGGTGACAGTGAGGATCCCATCGGTGCGCCTTTGAGTTGTTTATAAAGCTGACCTTCGAACGAGAAATATGTGTTTTTGAGGCAGTGTTTTGCGAGTTGAAGAATGTGTATTGGGAATTTTTAATTTTTCTCTATCTTCTCCAAAGCTTCGTCAATTGGTATGCTGGGGTAAAGTGATTTTACGTCGAGACTGGCTAATATATCTTCTGGTTCGACTCTGATGTGTTTTACTTTTTGTATGAAATGTTCGGAGTTTTTGATGCATGAATTTGCTTTCTCTACCGTTGGTTGGATTATTTTGGCTAGGTGTTTCTCGAGATTTTGTAGTGGTGAGTTGAATGCGCTTACTATGGGTCTCATGGGTATGCCGTCTTCATGTATTTTTGGTAAGCCATATAGCTTAGGACATCTGCTGGATTTCTCTCTCGGAATTTATAGTTCCTTGAGGTTGGTAGGAAGAGGTGACTCATTTATTATCTTCTTTGTTGTTTTTTCCAAGTGTGGTGGGGTCTCTTGGTATTGTATGTGTTGTCTTCTAGCAGTGTCTTCATCTTCTCTTTGTAGTCAACGCTGTTCATGACCACGGTGGCGTTTCCTTTGTCTGCTGGTAGTATTGTTATATTTTTATTTTTTCGCAGGTTAATGAGTAATTTTCGTTCAAGTTTGTTGATGTTTGCAGGTGGAGGTTTGGCCAATCTGACGATGTGTGCGACCTGTTTCAATTTGGGATATGATTTCTTCAGTTGGTATTTTTCTTGGTGTTAATGCAAAATTGAAACCCTTCTCGAGAATTGTCCTTTCTGTTGTTTTGTTTGTGTTTCGGTTTTTTATTGAGTCTGTTGTATTTGTTTATGTGTACCTATCTGTTTTCTTAGTTGTAGGTTTGATTCTGTTCTCCAGAAAGTTAAAGTTCCAATTCGGTTCCAAATAATAGGGTGTATTCTGTTGGCCAAAGCAACGTGTATGTGAAGAAGTTCTTGTTCTGTTTTTGATAGTTGTTTCCTGGTTCGGAGGATTTGTTCTTTTAGTAGGGCTTTACTAGCTCTTTGAATGATTTGTTGTGTTTTCTTGTTCTTTGTGTGGTATGTTATTTTTGTGAAGGTTGGCCGGATATCGTTGTTACGGCATCGGATTTGAAATGTTAGGCTGCATAAAAGCGATATTCTCTTTTCTCTTAGCCTCCCGTATTTCTTGATGTCTTTGTCTGTCTTCTCCCCGTAGAGGTGCAATGTATTATAGCGAAGTGAAGTGGAAAAATATATGGTTTATTTTGAAGAAGATGCCATAAACAGAGCTCCATTGAAACCGAAAACATGGTGTCGTTTCGTAGATATATTCATCATTTGGCAACACGGTAGAGATGAATTATCCAATTTTCTGGGCCACATGAACTCAATAAACCCAAATATACAATTTACATTGGAAATAGAATACCAAAATAAAATACCATTCCTGGATGAACTGATAGGAAAAAAACTGGTGGGAAGAATAAGACACACAGTATATAGAAAACCAACACACACAAACAGATATTTAAATGCCAACTCCCACCATCATCCAACACAAATCCAGGCAGTGGCAGACACTCTAATATACAGGTTCATACGACTAACAGACGCCGAAGGTTTAGATAAAGAAATAAAAAATGCGAGAGACACTACAAAAGAACGGATACAAACAAAAAGCAATCAATAGAGCTATAAGAAAACAACATCAAATACACGAAGAACAACCACAACAAGAAGAATTATTCAAACAAAGAGTTATTCTCACCTACATGAAAGAAGTAAACGACAGAATTGGGAGAATACTGCATAGAAACAATATAAAAACAATATTCAAACTCCAGAGTACGATAAGAGGCGCCTTAGGTAGCCCAAAAGACGAAAACAAATTAGAAAATCAAGGAGTATATAGTATTTCCTGCGGTGATTGCCAAAAGAAATATGTGGGACAAACTAATAGAAGCATCGCAACGAGAGCGGAAGAACACAAATTAAGCATCAAAAACAAACAAAATACATCAGCACTTCACCTTCATGAAAAAGAGACAGGCCACAAAATCGTTTTCAATAGCTGTAAGCAGATCGCTAACATCAAAATATATAAAAATAGAATTATTCGAGAAGCCATAGAAATCGAAAAACAAAGGGATCTCAACAACAAAGATGCTTCCCTCATATTACCGATCACATGGAAATCCCTTATAAGCAAAATACCACCAATTCCCAGAATCCCTGAAATAATCACCCAAGCATAAACAACAATACAGGCGGATCCACTACCACCACTATCAAAGGCCACGCCCACAGGATATCAATTAACAAGCTTATGAAGATGCCCAATGAGATTTGGGCGAAACGTCAAGCAATTTTTCCAAAAAGGAACGAACAACGGATGTATTCCCGAATAAAACCACCAATATATTTTTCCATCCGTGAATCACTTCGCTATAATATACATATATATATATATATATATATATATATATATATATATATATATGTAGTATGTAAGGGGTTGGCTTGGGTCGTTCGGGTGGCGTAGCGAAAGGAATTGGACAAGGTTTGTGGGTGTTCGAGTAGTCTGTATTATGCACAACACTTATTGCAGCTGTTCAAGACTGATACTTTATTACTATTATTATTGAAAGCTATACAAAATGCGTTTTTATTACGAGACCATTTAGGCTACCATTGAGAGATAGATATAGGCAATAAGATCACTACCGGGAAATAGTATTGACGAAACTTTAGAAATCTTTAATAGTTATAATCCGTATATACAATTTACTATCGAGACGGAAGACTCTAGACAATCTGTACCCTTTCTTGATACAAGACTAATAAGAAAGGAAGACAACACTATAATTATTGATTGGTATAGAAAACCAATGGCATCTGGAAGATGTATAAATTATTGATCAAATCATAATAATAAGGTGAAAATAAACCTTATTAAACAAATGAAAAATCGAGTTCTCCAAAATATCAGATCATACTGTTCATGAAAACAACTTTAAAATATTGTACAACTTATTCCTGGATAATGCGTACCCCAGAAAGCTCATCAATAAAATCTATAGTACACCATCAACCCCTAACCATGATACTAATGCTATATATGAACTATCGAATGACCAACTAATAACATTTTCAAGCTTGACCTATATATATAACTAGTCAAAATATTCAAGCTTTTTAATAATATCAAAATTGCAAATAGAAGCGTTTTAACTATACATTTTGTTTATTCAAGACTAAAAGATCGAACACCTGTCACAAGTCTCTCTAATAAAGTATATTGCATTCATTGTCATGATTGTGAAAAATATTACATTCGTCAAACAAGTAGATTACTTATGGTGCAGTCGAAAACACAGTTCGTTCACTGACAGCAAAAAATTGGTGGTCTAAAATTCACTAACGCAAGTTTTGTTTGCTATTAGATGCGATACTGCGCGTTAAGTTTACTGATATATATCCGCTTCTTTGTTTTATTTCTGTCATGTCAATGCCTACCGAGAGTCCTATATATCATAATTTTCTTGGATAAAGTATTAGGTTGTTATTACAGTTATTTGTGTTTAATTTTCATTTAATTACACTAATCTTAAATTACCCCATCTAGAACGACCTAGGTAATAGAACATTTTTGTTGTTAAAGTAGATTATATATAGGTTTCATCAATAAAAATGACCGATACTCAGTATTCTCTAATTTTGTTACTTAAAAATGAAGGTTTAAATATATTTTTGAATAAGTCTATAAGAAATAATCATATCACGTTGCGGTTTTCATTACTAACTGGAATTTTTCACGCTCCTTCTTCCTAGTGAAAAATGAAAATACTGTTGCATTTGAAATTTTTGAGAAATTCATAAAAATCTGCGACTTTGTCATAAAGCTCCATCTACCGACTCGGAAAATATTTGAACTAAAAAGGTTATTATACCAAGAAAGCGCATTAGAATGAAATAAAGTTATTCAAAATAGGTCGTACCAAAAAGAAGTTATCCCGTTTTTTTCAAAACCAACATTTGAACCTCCCCCCACCCGTTATTTGACAAGATAGAGACAAAATTTTAACACAAAAAAGTTGTCTTATTTTCAGTAAGATCCAAAAAAATATTTTCAATATAATTTGGGATAATTTTGAAAAAACAGTATTTTTTACTTCTACTAAAAATTCTAGGCATATTTATAAACACTTTTACACTCATAACAACTTTTTTTTATAACACTTTAACAACACTTATGATAATAAAAGTCAACTCACATAAGACTTGTCATTTTGATTTTTCATGGCATACTACACGAAATGATAATTAATGCTTGCAACTGGGTAGTGCTATGCCTCGAATTTTATAAAATATCTCAAGAAAAGAGCAAAATATCAAAAAAATACAAGAATGGAAATAGTTTTGAAATAAATCAAGGTATAGATCTAAATAGTTATCACAATTAAAAATTATTATTTGTAAAAGTTTTGAAAACATTTAGGTGGGGGTAGCCCCTAAAACCCACTTAATAGAGAGTGGGCAGTTTGTTACTTTCAAGGCTTATGCAAAACCATAAGAAGTGTTTCTGTGTTAAATTTGAGATAAATCGGAAAACCAAATTAAAAGTTATGAATAAAAAATATAAAAAAATACGCAACATCAATGCCCTGTATTTCCGAAACTAAGAGGTTTAACTAAAAAATTATATTGAGAACTAACATTATTTTTACAAGTTCTATCAACTCCCGAAGTTATCCAGATAAAATCTGAATCACCCTATATATAAATAAATTTTACCTCGGAAAGTGCTATAACGATTTTGATCAAATTTGGTTTACAAACAAGGTTCTGACTTTTATGATTATCTATGCAAGTGGATTTCCTGACAAAAAGCGAGTGAATCACCCTCGAGGTCCATAAACTTTTTCTTTAATAGTTCGGCAGATTTGGATAAAAATTTGCAAAAGAGTGTTTTAAGAGCTATATATATATATATATATATATATATATATATACATATATATATATATATATATATACATATATATATATATATATATATATATATATATATATATATATATATATATATAAACTTTTGAACCAAATGTTTTTTTGGACTAACTTATAGACATATAACAACATGCCGTTGAAATTTTTTCGAAATTCAAAAATGTGAACGATCGCAATAGGTACGTTATATTTTAAAGCTGAGTGAATCAATATACATAAAAAAGTAGAGCAAAATCTAAAGAAATACAATATAAGATGTTTATCGTTACTAATAAATTTTGAGCTATAATACATAGTAGATATTGAATATGAACTCTATACATTAAGGAACATAAGATAAATGAGTTAATTACTTTAATAAAACTGTTTTCTAAGCTAACCTTGTATCCACTTTCTCGACCACTCCAAAATCGTTCTTAGTATAGAAAAATCCTGATCCTTTATTGGGAAATCGATGAAAATGGATTGTACTGTACTTATTTTTCTGCTCTGACAATTATATTACCACAATTTGTATTTAAAACAGTTTTCTTCGGCATGATGACTGAAATGAAATGTTAACAAATACGAATGTAAACAAACGATTACCTATCTGTTCTCAGTTGGCACTTTTACCAGCAGAGGGCGAACGCTTGACTGGATTCGCTTATAGTAATTTCGTAAGAATTGAACCCCTCTGCAATCAATGTCAAGAGCCGCTACTGACCAAATAGCGGTGAACAACAAACCATCAACCTAACCCTAACCTATTTCCTTTATGAAAACATCATATCTATTTTATTCGTTAATCTAATTACATTGCAAATCAAAAATCACCATTGACATAATAACCCAATGTCAATGCAAATCACTCACACCGCTCTTCCTATTGGTATCCCAAGTGACAAAGAAGTACAACAAATTTCTTGTTAAATTATATATTTCCGCATATATGTTTCACCATTTTCTTCTAGTATTTCTCTCAGTAAGTGGTTTATTTCTGTTATTTTGTTAGACAGATTTATTTCGTATATAAAGAGATCTTTTGAGTTTACCTTTCAGTGTTTGTATTCTCAAAAGATTCTTACATCAGAGACAAAACTAAGACAACCATTGTCTCTGCAAAACTAGCATCTAGCCCGCAAAATATTTTTAAATTTATAGCTGTTGGCGCATTTCCACGGTTCACCTCTATTCAACGCCATCTATTGGTATCTTACTTTCGCCAATACACAGCAGCATTTCCTGTCGTGTACGCACGACTTTTCCCTATCTAAGCTGGTCATATCTCTTTCCAGAGCGACTACCAGGTAGCCAACACGAATTCTAAAAAATTATATTTTTTAATTTCTATTGATGACAATCGTTTGTAACACTATTCTCTTTGTTTGTGAGCAATAGTTAATGAGTAATTAGATTGTTAATTATTTGATACCAGATAGCCAACACGCTTTAAAAATAGAAAGTAACAAATATGCTATACACTCCAACGATCAGATATCGTTTGTAAGTCTCAAATATAATAATGATATCGATTGTGATTCTCTGCTTTTCCAAAAAAATCAAAATTTATTTCAAAATTTGTAGATTTAGACAACTACCTTTACACTACTGTTAAGGTGTTAATTCCTTCACCTCTTCAGTTTAACAGTGGTGTAAAGTTAGTTATCTAAATCTACAAATTTTGAAATCAATTTTGATTTGATTTGAGTCACAAAAGATTTCATTATTATATTTGAGACTTAAAAACGATGTCTGATCGCTTGAACTTATAATATATATTTGTTACGATCTATTTTTAAAACGTATTGGCTATCTGGTATCACATAATTAACAATCTAATTTGACTCATAGAAGAAAAGAAAAATGTTACACTTACAAACGATTGCCATCAATAGAAATTGAAAAATATATTTTTTTCAAATTCGTGTTGGCTATCTGGTAGTCGCTTTTTTCCAGTCTTCTTCTTCTTGGCATAGGCTTTTATTAATTCTTTCTGGGCATATGGCGACTGGGCGTTCATCGATCGTTATCTTCTTCTTCTTCTCTGATCCATAAGAGAGTGGCATACGACATACGACATACGATGTGACAGTTTTCACAATTTGTGGTTATTGTTTTTGTTTATAAATTTTTTTCTCTAGCATAAAGTTCAAAATTCCTATCAATTTGTGGTTGAGTGACAATTTTAAATCTGTGGATTGTTAAATACTGATGTGCACGGTCTGATTTATTAGATAGGGGACATATATTTCTAAGGTGAAGAATGTCGAAGACTCTAATGAGGCCAATTTTTGGCTCTTCACCAGTCTGTTCCTTATCGATGAGGTTGGAAGAACGAATTAATACAATAAAAGCTATGAAATTAGTTCAAGTCCGTAAGCCTGAAAAACCAGAAGATTTCATATCATACGATGATAGTGATAGTGAAGATGAATCAATTGGGGTTCAGAAAGAAATATTGAATACATCGTATAATTTTGTAGATTATATTAGAAATCGGGAAATACAAAATACAAAAATTACCTCTGTAGGAAGTGATTATGGTAGTAGGCACATACTGACTCATGAAATGTTCAAAGAAACTCCTATTAGTTTGGGTAATATGAATAAAGTGTTTTGCTCCCAATGGCTGAGTGATCGACAGATTGTATTTGGAACGAAATGTAATAAGGTATAGTTGCAAAGTTGTTGGTTTATATAAGTTTTATATTATTTTTATAAATAGCTTATGAATAATTGGAATAGTCAAGCAAATGTCAAAGAAGCATTGACCTATCAGTAGATTAATAGAATAATAATAATAAACTTTCCTCAATTCAAATACAGCCGTTTTGATAAACAACTCTCAGTTTGAATGAAACAATATCTACCTACGGAGGTAAATATTCTTTTTTCTGTGAAGGGAAAAAGTTTGACATTTTATCTCTGTTGAGAGATGATAATCACTTTGTTCCCGTGGGGAAACACATAATAAATCAAATCATTGAACATAGAATTAAATTGACAGATATTTGATTACTTTAATATATTGTAATATTTTTTAAATATTAAATCATCGTTTTTCCCGTCACAGAAAAAATAGTGTATTATACAGGGGAAAAATTTTAGATTTTAACCTAGAGCTATAATCTAGTACTTTTTCCCTTGTACAATAAATAAAAGCGGAGTGAGACAAAAACCGAGAGCTAAAATCTAATTTACTTCCCGTGTATAATAAATAACTGTTGTTCGAATATATGGTTTAATTTTTTTATTATTATTGTTAACATAGTGCCGAGCTAGTTTTTTTTATGAATACCTCTGATAGTTTTCTCTTGGCGTCGCAATATTTTCCATATGATTAAAAGATTTAATACACTCTATTCTGTATGTTCATAGATTATTAAGTTCTCAGTAAGAAATTAGTGTAATGGGTCCGATTTTATTTATTAATTGTAGCTGATGGTGTATGATGTTGTAACACACAAAATTGATCAAATACCATCATTACTGAGTAAACGTGATCTAGTTGGTAATGATCAACAACAACAATGTGGAATACATTCAGTGCAAATAAATCCTTCGAGAACATTGCTTGCAACAGCTGCCCGAAACACTTGTGACATTGCTGTCTATAGGTTACCAACTCTTGATCCAGTATGTGTTGGAGAAAATGCTCATAGGGATTGGGTAAGTATTGGCAAATAAAATAAATAGATAGTTAAGGTTCAACAATCTATTTTTATTATTTAAGTTCGATACTAACGTTAATATCATACGTGAAAGATAAAACTAAGCCTTTGTTCATAAACTCATCCTTACTGACCAGCATAGAGTGATGTCTTCTACTGACGCCATAGGCTGTGTTCGGAGAGTCGCTATCAACGCTATGAATGCAAACTACCGGTGCTATTCCCATGAAGGGCTCCGTAGCCAATTGGGTTTAGTGACAGCAAATTGCACTCTTAATTATACTAAATTGAGAAAATCGACTTATTTTTTGCCTCTTACGGGACTCGTCTAAGAAATATTACTTATTGAAATTGATTTTCAATCTGGACTAAAACCGGCGGCAATACATGGGATAAACTTGAGTTGAAGTACAAAATAGCGATGAAAGCTCTTATATTTCATTGGTATTCTTACTAACGCTGGAATAAGTACAAATTGAAACCACTTTTGCGCTGTAACCACAGTATTGGCAAGAATATCTACTAGCGAGATTAAATTTTAAACTTAGGTAAAAGCCAAAATATTTAGTTTATCCTTATAGTGAGGGGTAAGCATCTTGATAGTTTGCAGATAATGTGTGTGTGTTTTATGTGACAATGAATAAAGAATAGAAAGGAAAGAGCATATGCGCAAGTTTATATCGAAAACGTGAATTGACTGTTTGACACCAAGAATTCACTTTTTAAAAATTAATTTATTTAATTAAACAATACATAGACGATAGTTACTACAAGGATTATAATTACTGACTGATACAATTGGCGTGAAGCGAATATTTATATGTTTATACAAAGTTGCTGATATAGCAGATACTATATATATTCTTAGGGCTAAACGTTGATATTATTCGTGTGACCAAGTTGGTCATATTGGGTAAGCAAATATGAGTCACGTCGTTGTTATGGTTGTAGTGTTTTGTATGTTTTGATAGTATTTTTTGTGTTTAACTGCGAATTTGGAATATTTACTTGTATAGTTATCTTATTGTTAATATTGCTTGGTTCCTAGTGTTTATTCAGTGCATAGTGTTAATTTAGTGGCATAAGTGTTTATTATGGACTAGAAGCATATAAGGAATAACATTTCACCGGAAAGTACTTTTCCATTATTTTTGGGACTGCTTTTCACTATTTGATGATAAAAAATAAAAAATCTCATTTCCAATAAAATTGTAAACAAACAGTGACATTGATATGTCATGGGCGTAGGCATAAAAATATAGCATCAACATTTTTTTCACTTCTACACCATGTTTTATTCATTAAAAATTGCAGTTTTTCTTATAAGCACAATAAAAATCATTAAATATGACATTCCTTAGGTACATGAAAATATAAAATAAGTATACCAAACATTTTTTTCTTAATGACCAATCGATTTATGATACGTCACTGGTAACCTAAGACGCTATATGCAAGAACCATTTTGGTCAACTTTCAAAATGCATTATCCTCCTTCCTTTATACCTTTCAAGAATATATTAAGGGAGGATGACTAACTTTGTATCCTGTTCTATAAGCAGAAGTGGCTGAAATAACGTCCCGTGATAAGTTGTCAATTTGGTATGTTGCGCAGTATTTCACTGAGTGTCTATTGTTGTATTTAAGCTTCCTTCGCCCTAAAAAGCTCTGTAGACAGGAGATTCAACTGTCTATACAAAACCATGTGACGCTCTGACTCCGCAAACGACGGCAGGGTCGTGGCCTATTAACATCAGGTCTACGCGCTACATTAGAGCGCACGTGTCATTAGCCTTTGATGTATTTTTAAATTTAAATTCATGTCAAGGAAAATCTTATTGTTTGATGTTTCGGTGTTATTAGTTTTCAACTTTATATTATGGCTCACGTTTGTTGCATTGAATGATGTTCTTGCAAGTCGGAGAAATATAACACTAGAACTAATGGCATTTTGTTTAAGAAAACCTTCTTCATATCAGTATTTTTGTTTATTGTAATGAATAGTTAATAGTTACCTGCAGAATTCTCAAAAATATCTTACGTGGTTTGATGCTGCGGTCATCATTTCAAATATGTCAAAAAAGGTAGAGCAGCTATGAAAAAAATATTTATTTGAGATCTGCATATCGAGGACAGATGCTTTCATCCAAATAATTCTATAACAATATTGAGAGACGGTGTCGAAGAGAAAGATATTAAGTGCAAATTGAGCGAGAACGACAATACGAGCTTAGAACCTGTTATGAAATGCACAATAAATTTGGATCGTTTTTTAAATTCGGAATCCCATAAAGACAAGAAACACTACTTAAATATTACTACCAATTCAATACCCTATACAACGATTTTACTTTTATGAGAATAGATAATTAAAGCAGACCTTATCACTATAACAATTTTAGTCTTATGCGTTATGCTATCCAAACAATTTTCATACCTATATTATAATACGAGGAAATCATTTGCTATCTGTTCATATTTCGCATAATCGCCGCTCTACCACATTTCAAGTCACTCCATAGAGAAAAAAGTCGCTCACTTTTTAATGATAATTTTATTTTTTTTCAGTTCAGCGCGCCTTGTTTCTTGTACACTTAAGCATCAAGTTTCAAATATAGCATGATTTACAAGTAATCATCAATAGACAATGAGGAATGTAATTTTCTAAAAGCTTATGTTGATCTTCACGCATTCTAAAAGCTCAATCTAACCTTATTTGAATTTCACTATTTCACTTCACAGAGGGAGGAGACAGAGAACATAGATAAAATATGTAGATACGGAGACAGAGAAGACAAATAGAGGTGCGCAATTTCGTTATGCGCAGACCCGATTTTGAGGCCACGATCCTGCCGTCGTTCACAGCGTCACCCCCTCCTCAGGTGTTATATCTCCTGTTTAAATAGCTTCTTACTTCGCCCACACTACATAAGGATGCGCAGCGTGATTTTGCGCAACCCACCAAAATGACATACGATAACCCAATGTTTTTTGTGCTACTCCCACTACTCGTGATACTTGTCCTCCCTATATTTGTTCATGATTCCTTTATTCATGGGTTAAAATGACCGTGGAGAATTGACAGATATACGGACTCAGTATAGGAATATGACATTGACTGATGACATAAGGCCAGACTGATTTTTATTTGCTGTGACTCTTTAACTAGACGAACATCCATTTGCCTTGACTACTGCCACGTCCAGGATGTTTTCTCATTAAATCGAGGAGGTTTCAGTGTAGTTTTCCCCGCTGGTACAAAAAATGGTTCAAGTGTCCCCGTCGATATACCAGCCTCATACACATGTGATATCTTCAACTTGCTTCTCAATTCATTTACCTCGGCTTCTACCTGTTCTTTTAGAACTCCAAAATTACCTAAGAACTTATCTTCCAAACATTTAGATTTTTCTTCTAATCGTTCTTCAAATTTCTGCTCTAAGCTTACTTGTACTTACTTTCAAGCTTTCTTATTGTTCTTGTTTCTGCTTCAAGCTTACTTCCTGTTGTTCTAATTTCTGCTCTAAGCTTACTTGTACTTTTTTATATTCTGTTCCATATTTGCTTGCACTTGTTTTACATTATCTTGTAATTCTTTTATATTTTGTTTCATATTTACTTATACTTGCTTCAAGCTTACTTCTTGTTGTTCAAGTTTATGTTTCAAATTTACTGCCTGTTCTAATTTCTGTGCCAAATTTATTCGCCCTTGTTCTATATTCTGTTCCATATTCATTTGCACTTGTTTTTATTCTGTTCCATTCTTTCGAAGTCCGACAGTTCGAATTGAAAAGTTTCTGAGTCTTCACCTTCCTCAACAAGTCTTTTTCTGAGTCGATCTTGTAGGTCCTGTTTCCTTCCAGTAATCTCCTCGCCAAGCACTTGCAATGCTCTTTAAAAGTCCGAGACCTTCAGCTCCAATAATTTCGGCATTTTATCGAAATGTTTTTAATTTATTTTAATGTCCAAATATTTCTATCCACTCCATACCTGACACCATTTGTAATGTTCTTTGTTCTTATGTGGATAGAAATTCACTCACACGTATTACAATTTATATACACTACTAACTAACTATTTACAATTTATATCACAATATTTATTTCACTGGTTGGCAGTTGGCACGTTTAAAACTAACTGACTTGCCGTGCTCTCATTGCCGTATTTAAATCTATTGAATAAGACGCCGAGATGCTTCTCGACGTATATCGACTGCACTAGATGCGGGTTGAAGATATTTCGAGTGCCATCTAGCTGGTAGCTAGTATTCTCTGTTCCATAACTGTGAGTGAGAAAACGTCACATAGCGCAGTGACGTGCGTCTGGGTAACATTACATTGCCCCCTTCTTAAGATCGTTTCGCCTTTGAAACGTTCTCTTCCGGACCATGTCTTAAGCGGCAACGGATACTCTTTTTACACTAGGAGGTGTGATAAAAAAGTCTATGGTCTTGCGTCGCGTCGCATCCGCTGGATTCCAGCAGCATATTCAAATCTCTATTCTTTTGAACCTGAATAGGACTTCCAGCATGTTGCTGACCATCCTCCAGTCCAACCTGTCTAGTCCACAAGCTCTGTTAAGCTAGCAGTGACAAGTTAGCAGAAACAATCGAAACCGGCATGGGAATTTGTTGCTAATTAGTTGCTTATTAGTTGCTAAAATCCCGATTTTGTTGCTCGAAGCAGTTTTGGAAAAATTGAGTTACTGCTATCTTAACGTGTAAGATAGAAGTGAAACCACTAAAAAATATTTTTTTTCAATTCTAACACCACCTGAATTTGTTGCTAATTTGTTGCTGGAAGATAGTAAAGAGAAAATTGAAAAAATATTAAAAATAAAAAAATATAAAAAAATTAAAAAAATATATTGAAAAAACGTACTTTACTGTACTTCTTCCTAATGCTACGCTAATCCAAAACTCAAAAAAATAGTAAGTAGTTAGGATATTCACTGATTAACCTGAAATCAAGTGTTGTTGTTGAAGCTATTAGAATTCCTATATTTTCTCTCTTAATTTCTAGCAGAAATTTTGTTGCTCATTAGATAAGTCTTTATTAGTACTTGAATTACCAGCAACAAAATACAAACAAAAAATTTTACCAATAATAAACTTGTGACTGATTTTTTTTATGTCGCTATCAGAATACCTCCATTATCTCTCTTAATTTCTAGCAGAATATTTGTTGCTCATTGGATAAGTCTTTATTAGTGCTTGAATTACCAGCAACAAAATACAAAAAAGAATAGTACCAATAATAATTTTGTGACTCATTTTTTTTGGTGTCGCTATCAGAATACCTCCATTATCTCTCTTAATTTCTTGCAGAAATTTTGTTGCTCATTGGATAAGTCTTTATCAATGCTTGAATAACCAGCAACAAAATACAAACAAAGAATATTACTTATAATAAACTTGTAATTATTTTTTTTTGGTGTTGCTATCAGAATACCTCCATTATCTCTCTTAATTTCTAGCTGAAATTTTATTGCTCATTGGATAAGTTTTTATTAGTGCTTGAATTACCAGTAACAAAATCCAAACAAAGAATATTGCCAATAATAAACTTGTGACTGATTTTTTTTATGTCGCTATCAGAATATCTCCATTATCTCTCTTCATTTCTAGCAGAAATTTTGTTGCTCATTGGATAAGTCTTTATCAATGCTTGAATAACCAGCAACAAAATACAAACAAAGAATATTACCAATAATAAACTTGTGACTGATTTTTTTTGGTGTCGCTCTCAGAATTCATCCATTATCTCTCTTAATTTCTAGCAGAAATTTTGTTGCTCATTGGATAAGTCTTTATCAATGCTTGAATAACCAGCAACAAAATACAAACAGAATATTACTAATAATAAACTTGTAATTATTTTTTTGGTGTTGCTATCAGAGTACCTCCATTATATCTCTTAATTTCTAGCAGAAATTTTGTTACTCATTGGATAAGTTTTTATTAGTGCTTGAATTACCAGCAACAAAATACAAACAAAGAATATTACCAATAATAAACTTGTGACTGATTTTTTTTGGTGTTGCTATCAGAATACCTCCATTTTCGGTTTTAATTTATGGCAGAAATTTTGTTGCTCTTTAGATAAGTCTTTATTAGTACTTGAATTACCAAACAACAAAATACAAACAAAGAATATTACCAATAATAAACTTGTGACTGATTTTTTTTGGTGTCGCTATCAGAATACCTCCATTTTCGGTTTTAATTTATGGCAGAAATTTTGTTGCTCTTTAGATAAGTCTTTATTAGTACTTGAATTACCAGCAACAAAATACAAACAAAGAATATTACCAATAATAAACTTGTGACTGATTTTTTTTGGTGTCGCTATCAGAATACCTCCATTTTCGGTTTTAATTTATGGCAGAAATTTTGTTGCTCTTTAGATAAGTCTTTATTAGTACTTGAATTACCAGCAACAAAATACAAACAAAGAATATTACCAATAATAAACTTGTGACTGATTTTCTTTGGTGTCGCTATCAGAATACCTCCATTTTCGGTTTTAATTTCTAGCACTTGATACGCATAGGTATTATATCTCTATTTCTCTATTATAATATGATAAGATTGTTGCGACATTCGTAAGAAACCGTATTTGTGTGGTTCCCCAAATCAAAGAAGCAGTCGTATGTAATTGGTCGTTCATCGAATGAGGGGAGCGGTGACCTTTCCACAATAAGTGTTTTGTCACAGAACAACTAACAACCAGAAAAAGAGATCCGATATTGTCGCCTCTGACGTTGGGCTATCTCTGGCGTAATACCTCGTTGCCGTATTGGGGCCGGCGTGAGGTAACTATAATAAAACTGTGCATAACATTAGAGGGATGTTTAATCACATGTTTCCGAAAAAATATCTAGATATCACCTACAATGTCGTGTCTAAGGAGAAATAAAATCATGCTGAAAATTAAGAGAAAAAATGGAGGTATTCTGATAGTAACAACAAAAAACATCAATTACAAATTTATTATTGGTAATCTTCTTTGTTTGTATTTTGTTGCTGGTTATTCAAGCATTGATTAAGACTTATTCAATGAGCAACAAAATTTCTGGTAGAAATTAAGAGAGATAATGGATGAATTCTGAGAGCGACACCAAAAAAAATCAGTCACAAGTTTATTATTGGTAATATTCTTTGTTTGTATTTTGTTGCTCGTAATTCAAGCACTAATAAAGACTTATCTAATGAGCAACAAAATTTCTGCTAGAAATTAAGAGAGATAATGGATGAATTCTGAGAGCGACACCAAAAAAAATCAGTCACAAGTTTATTATTGGTAATATTCTTTGTTTGTATTTTGTTGCTGGTTATTCAAGCATTGATAAAGACTTATCCAATGAGCAACAAAATTTCTGCTAGAAATTAAGAGAGATAATGGAGATATTCTGATAGCGACATAAAAAAAATCAGTCACAAGTTTATTATTGGCAATATTCTTTGTTTGGATTTTGTTGCTGGTAATTCAAGCACTAATAAAAACTTATCCAATGAGCAATAAAATTTCAGCTAGAAATTAAGAGAGATAATGGAGGTATTCTGATAGCAACACCAAAAAAAATAATTACAAGTTTATTATAAGTAATATTCTTTGTTTGTATTTTGTTGCTGGTTATTCAAGCATTGATAAAGACTTATCCAATTAGCAACAAAATTTCTGCAAGAAATTAAGAGAGATAATGGAGGTATTCTGATAGCGACACCAAAAAAAAAAAATAGTCACAAAATTATTATTATTATTGCCATAAATTAAAACCGAAATGAAGTTATTCTGATAGTAACAACAAAAAAAATAATTACAAGTTTATTATTGGTAATATTCTATGTTTGTATTTTGTTGCTGGTTATTCAAGCATTGATTAAGACTTATTCAATGAGCAACAAAATTTCTGCTAGGAATTAAGAGAGATAATGGAGGTATTCTGATAGCGACACCAAAAAAAAATCAGTCACAAGTTTATTATTCGTATTATTCTTTGTTTGTATTTTGTTGCTGGTAATTTAAGCACTAATAAAGACTTATCTAATGAGCAACAAAATTCCTGATAGGAATTAAGAGAGAAAATGGAGGTATTCTGATAGGGACACCAAAAAAAATCAGTCGCAAGTTTATTATTGGTATTATTCTTTGTTTGTATTTTGTTGCCGGTTATTCAAGCTTTGATAAAGACTTATCCAATGAGCAACAAATATTATGCTAGAAATTAAGAGAGATAATGGAGGTATTCTGATAGCGACACCAAAAAAAATAATTACAAGTTTATTATTGGTAATATTCTTTGTATTTTGTTGCTGGTTATTCAAGCATTGATAAAGACTTATCCAATGAGCAACAAAATTTCTGCTACAAATTAAGAGAGATAATGGAGGTATTCTGATAGCGACATCAAAAAAATCAGTCACAAGTTTATTATTGGTATTATTCTTTGTTTGTTTTTTGTTGCTGGCAATTCAAGCACTAATAAAGACTTATCTAATGAGCAACAAAATTTCTGCCAGGAAATAAAACCGAAAATGGAGGTATTCTCATTGCGACACCAAAAAAAATCAGCCACAAGTTTATTATTGGTAATATTCTTTGTTTGGATTTTGTTGCTGGTTATTCAAGCACTAATAAAGACATGCAATGAGCAACAAAATTTCTGCTAGAAATTAAGAGAGAAAATATAGGAATTCTAATAGCTTCAATAACAATACTTGATTTCAGGTGAATCAGTGGATATCCTAACTACTTACTATTTTTTTGAGTTTTGGATTAGCGTAGCATTAAGAAGAAGTACTGTAAAGTACGTTTTTTCAATATATTTTTTTATTTTTTTTATATTTTTTCATATTTTTTTAAATATTTTTTCACTTTTCTTTATACTATGTTCCAGCAACAAATTCAGGTGGTGTTAGAATTGAACAAAAATATTTTTTAGTGGTAGCACTGCTATCTTACACGTTAAGATAGCAGTAACTCATTTTTGTCAAAACTGGTTCGAGCAACAAAATCGGGATTTTAGCAACTAATAAGCATCTAATTAGCAACAAATTCCCATGCCGGTTTCGATTGTTTCTGCTAACTTGTCACTGCTAGCTTAACAGAGCTTAGTCCACAGGCCAGCTTTGGAAAGGCCAATTTAAAAATGTTGTTAGCCAACAGTTTTTCCCTGAGACTCAGCAGCGTTTCCTAGACAGTCCCATATGATGGCTTTTGGTACGAAGACTCCTTGGATACCATTTAGAAGATTCGCCTCTGGCCCTTTTTCAACTCTAATACTTGTCCGACCTGACTATTCTGCTTTTGAAGCTCTTCTACACGACCGAACGAAGCTTTGAAAGCTTTGGCAATTCCTTGGGATATTTTCAGATCTCTTGCAACACAGTGTGCTATGGAATTGTCCTCTAGCACATTGAAGATGTCGCGATGCTCCTCTTGAGTCACGCCAAACCGAGCTTTAGCCATGTCAGAGTAGGCAGCCACGAATGCATCAAAGTCAATATCAGTGCTCTGCAGAGAAAGTTCTCTTGCCTGTGCCTCATCATTGTCACCGGCAAATGGAGCCAGTCTGTTAAAATGCACAACTCTGTATACTACATCATTGATCTTGATTAATTCTTAGGTTCCTTCCCAAGAGGTCTGCCATTTCGATGACAATCTTCGACGTTTATGAGGATTATATAGCCAGACAAGATTGGCAGCTTCGTATCTCGAATCACAAGCATCGACGTCATACATTTTCTTCATGCGATCACTTGTGGTTTGGATGTTGTGTCAGATCTTTTCAAGGGCATCATTCATTTTCTTGTGTAGTTTAGAAAGGTAATCTTCACCAGCGACGTCATACCCAGGTTTACAGCCAAACTTGAGATCGCAGGGAAGTAGCAAATCTCACCCAAAGACAATACTAGCTGGAGTCTGACTAGTAGTGTCGTGGACTGCAGAGCGGTAAGCAAATAGGAATAGATGAAGCCAGCTATCCCAGTCTCCTTGGTGTTCAGAGACAAATTAAGAGAGATATCGGCTTACAGTCCTATTCATTCTCTCAACCATGCCGTCTGATTGAGGATGCAACGCCGTTGTCCTTGTCTTCTGTATCCCCAGAGTGTTGCAAAGGTTCTGGAATAAGGCAGACTCAAAGTTTCTCCCTTGGTCAGAGAGTAGCTCAAGCGGTAACCCGAAGAGGCTTATCCAATCCTTGACCAAAGCATCAGCCACAGTTATGGCTTCTTGGATTGGCAATGCGTATGCTTCTACCCATTTGCTGAAGTAGTCCATTTCCACCACGATGTATTTGTTCCCAGTTTTACTCTCAGGAAAAATTCCTGCTACATCTATCGCGGTTCTCTCGTATTGGACTTCCAACATTGTACTGGCGCATAAGCGTAGACCGCACATTTCCTACACAAGTTGTGCACGTCTTCCTAGCAGTTGACCCAATAAAATCGCTCGGAGTTTCTCCATGGTCTTAGCTACGCCTAAATGACCTCCACTGGTCCCACCGTGAATCTCTTCCAAAATTTCAGCTTTCCTGCAGTACCAGTACCATCCGGGTTCTCGAGTACTCATTTCAAAATGCCGTTCTCTAAAACAAGAGAATTCCACTGGGCCCAATACGACTTAGCAGTAGGTGAATAGCGTGAAACCTCTTGATCTTGATCTTTTCGACGTTTATCCGGTTGCCAGCGGTCATCTATAACGGTGGTTTTCCTAGAAGCTGCGTCCTTCTCCTCAGCTCGGTTACAGTGGGAACAGTCACCGGGACAGGGTTTCCTCGAAAGTGCATCGGCATTGCCGTGGAATTTACCAGCGCGTTGTTCGATGTCGAAGTTGAATTCTTGGAGCCTTTCGATCCATCTGGCTAC
This sequence comes from Crioceris asparagi, assembly GCA_958507055.1. Classification (NCBI taxonomy): domain Eukaryota; kingdom Metazoa; phylum Arthropoda; class Insecta; order Coleoptera; family Chrysomelidae; genus Crioceris; species Crioceris asparagi. Next base: position 52,352,990 of record OY293827.1, read on the forward strand.
CAGACCGGGTTCTTAAATCGCAGTAGCCACTGAAGAGACGCATGGTCGGTTCTTAACAAGAATTTTCTAACATATAAATATATGTAGAAAGCTTGGTATCTAATATACGTGTTACCAATTTTTATATTTATTTCAATTTCGCCATGGATTTTCGCAGAATCACCCGTAGCAGTACGCAGCCTCCACCTAGATGGTTTCACATAACTATTCCCTGTTACCGCATCAGGTCTAACAATACTCCAATATCCAAGAGCAGCAACTTTTGTTTACCATTTACGAAACCATTCACAAATAAACTGTTCATCTGATTCTTCATGGATGCTACGCGAGCAATCTTTCTTGAGGCATTCCGGACACGGGTCGATGATCGCCTCTTCTCTTCGATCTCACATAGTTATTCCACCTCAGATTGCGGTTACATATCCTTCTTTTTCTTACGGCGACTTACCACATGACCAATCTGACCACAATACCGTGCGGCTTGATTGTCGTTATAAATTATAATTGTTTTATGATGACATCCCCTATCGGTAATTAGGTTTTTGAGTTATATGGCTTCCTTTGATGCTTCTGTTAGTGACATGTATTCGACTAGGGTGTTGATAATGCCACCGTTCTTTGTTTCCTTGATTCTAACACAGTGCCGCCAAATACATGGTGTCCTGGAACTAATGGGAAAAAAATCAGTAGCGTATAAGTATAGAGTGAGCGAAAATAATATTAGCACTTCATATACTTCATTTTTGCAATTTTCCATCTACATCAAAATAACAATCGGGCTTTCCAAAAACTTCTTTCGATAATGAAGAGAGATATACTAACCTATACACGTGAAAGTATTTTCGAAAACAATAAATTCTGACAAGGTTTGTTACGTCATGGACTGTTATTTACATATTTATGTACTAATTTCATGCGAACCCTTTCACTGACATCTCTATTTGCGTTATTAGACCTCAATCACATTTAAGGACATCCAAAGTTTTATTAATATTCCTCCAACTTGGTACCTATTAAATGTTTCATAAGAAAGAAATGATATTCGTATATATAGAGCCTTTAAAGTAAAGGTAAGTAACAAAATGTATACCGCTGATTGTTATATAGCTCCAAACAAATTTATTTAGATGTTCGTAGGTTTCATTTCATCTGCAACAAAAATCCAACTTGAATTTCAAAATAACTTGGTTTCTTGTCTACTTTGGTTACTTTTTGAACATAATATAAATTTATGTTCTAGCGGAAATATAAATAGAAAGGATTACTATTATTTTATTTATTTTCAGTGCCTCTGAAAGATGATGTGGTGTAAAAGCAGCTAAGCAACATAGTTTTTGACATTAGCACTTGAAAACGATCAACAAATCTCAACAATTTATAAAGTTTGCTAAGGCTTAAAGCACTCCAAAGCGCAAAGTTTGCTGATAATTTGCATTCTTAATAGATTACAAATATCATATATTTATATACAAAACATAATCTGTAGAAATAAATAATTTAAGAAGGCATGGACGTTTTCCTATGTACCGATCTAACTACCTAAGGAATATATGTTTTTTGCCAGTAATATATTCATATTTCAATATTAATATTATTATAAAGCAACGATTATATACTATAAAGTAGAGTAGATAATCTTTAATAGTAGCGACTTACCTTCAATGTTAATTGTTTTTTATCATATGATGCTTATATTTAAATGATTACTCTACTGAAATCGAAAAAATGACAATTTTCACACAAAAGTTCTTATTTATTTTACTTTTGTTGCTTATTACGTATTTCATAAGTATTATAGTATTCTGTGAATGCAACTATTTCCCGCATTTTATAGATCTATTTGAAAATATTCAATTTAAAGACCACAGCGCCACCCTTATTTGCATCCAAAATCGGTTAACTTTTTCTATATCCTCCATACTACTATGGTAGAACAAGACGTGTTGACAGAAATAGTTTTATCATGAAATTAACATAACTAACGTGGATAGTTTGTCATATACTTACGGTTGTTATTCGTTTTAGTATCTATCTGTTTTAATAACTGATTTGCTATAGTTGTTTCATGTGTAATTCATTAATTAGTTCTAGAAATGGTAGATGTATTCTCGAACATTCTATAAACTTGTATGTAAGATACACTTTGTCATAGTATTGTCAGTTTGACAGCGTCTAGAACATAATTACAAGCGTCTACACCTTTTTTAATTGTATTTCGGATTAGTAAATTGTAATCCAAAACTCTTCAGATGAATTTCAGATGGGTCAATTGTAATTCAGAATTCTCCAAATGTATTTCATATTGGTCAAATGTAATTCAGAACTCGTCAAATTAACTTCAGAACCTATCAAATGTAAAACATAAAGCATCAGATGTAATTCAGAATATATTGGCTGGTTGATTCTCCGCCCATAGTTATTCCCAGAAATGATTTGTCCTCAGATATAAATACTCCTACAATTGCCACCCATAATTTTGTTAACATGTCTGCTAGTGAGTGGACAACATGCTTGAGACCTCACCACAGAGACTAAAGTTCTTGATAATGGTAACAAAACCTCGAACAACTCGTCAGAAATATCTCGCGGTCCAACCCGGATCAATCAAACATAAACCGCGGAAGCCTACCTGATTAAATTTGGGGAAATAACGTACGGAAACTTTTTCCCACAAATCCTTTTTATTAGCTACCGGTTTCGGAATTAAATTAAAATTCCATCATCAGGGGGCCAGGAATCTTTTTTTGACCACTACGTGTTGATTCCTGGCCGCGTGATGACGGAATTTTAATTTAATTCCGAAACGGGTAGCTAATAAAAAGGATTTGTGAGAAAAAGGTTCCTTCTTTCCCCACATTTAAACATAAATATGGACTCACACTGGGACTTCTATCGCATATATATTATATAGCGGGTTATTCAGATTCGATGCTCACCATTGGGATCTCGTAAACCGTAAGAGCTACGAAGAAGGTTAAATTGGGGCAAAGTTGCGGAATGTAATGTGGATTAATATGACACAAAGAAATTTGAACTATCATTTTTCGTTTTTCAGAGTAAAAAAAACAAATTTTGTTATTTCTTTAATAACTCGGTTGTTATAAGAATAATAATAATACTTTATTTGTTCCATTAGTAAAAGAAAATTTACAATAAATACCTCATCGAGAGGTGTGGAACTTGTCACATAATATACATTCAGAAATTTAAATACGTCACAATATAGATAAAAATACACAACACAACTTATGGATAAAATACGGCTTATAAAAGATAAATTTGAGGTAGTAAATTGAAAACATAAATAAAAAGAACAATCAAAATTTTTTAACATCACTTTATGTGGTAGTGTTCTAAAACTGTCTGGGATTTTGTTCCAAAGTTTGATCATACTAAACTTTAAATTCTTTTATACAAAAGTATAATTTGCTTTATCTGATACAAGATCATTTCTTGTTCTTGTATCGTATGGTTGTTTTTTATAATTTCCCTCGAATAAAGGCATATTTTGAGATATGAACTTTATAGATTCAAAAATATACAGGTTGGTGAAGGTAAGCAATTTATTATTTTTGTAGAATGGTTTACAACTGTCTCGAGGTCGTAAAAGATTATTGTAATAAATCTCTTTTGCATAATCTGCACCCTTTCTGCATTCACTGAATTTCCCCAGAAAATGATACCATATCTGATTCTGGACATGACATGAGCATGATATATACACAGAGCTGCCTCCATCCTACCTCATTCACAATCACTCTTAACGCATAACAATATCTGGATAATTCACCAGACAGTCTCTCCACATGCACTTTCCGCTAACAGCGAAAGTGTCATCTGCATACATGATCACATGATCATCGATTAGGGAGGGAACCTCGTTAGTATATAGAATGTTCAAAAGTGGGCCTAATTGAGCCTTGGGTTACCTTTTTTTATATCAGACACATATCTGACTTGATTGTCAATCCTCTCTCATTCCTTTCAAACACACATTGCATCCTATCAGTTAAATAAGAATCAATTTTATCAAATACTCTCGTCAGGTCTAAACATACTGCAAGAGTATGTTTTTTTGATTTACTGATTCCAGGATTTGTATCAATGCTGAGTAGACTCCTTTAATTGTCGAATAGCCCCTTCAAAATCCAAACTGATAGTTGTTGGTCACCTTACACGCATCCAAGAAGCTTGTAAATCTTTCATATACTAATTTTAAGACTCTACTTATGTTAGGTAAAATTGACACTGTTCTATTTTTTTCATTATTATCTTCTCCTTTATTTTTATATATAGATTTTACATTAGCCAGTTTAAGTTCATGTGGGAATACGCCAAATTGGAAGCATAGGATAATTATGTGTGATGATGCTTCCGATATAATATCAGCTACTTTTTTTAACAGGGAAATAGGAACTTCATCGTCTCCAACAGATTTTTTATTTTTTAACCCTTTTATACATTAGTAGACGTCTATGTGTAGCACTCTAAAAAAATGGACTGATTGTTAGGTACTATTTTTGAGAAGTCTGGAGATAGTGCTCTCCTAATGTTTGGACATGCGTTTATAAATGTAGTGTTGATTGAATCTAATAGATCTTTTTCAGATTTCCCATTATCCCTTAGTTTATCAAAGATAGTGGTGCTTCTGGATTCTTTTTTAGTTATATTATTAGAGACCACGTGGCCTTGCATTTATTCTCAGCTCGGATTATATAGTTATTATTATGTAACCATTTAGCTTTTCTAATTATTATTTGTTTTTATTATTTATTTCCAATTACCTTTTACATACAATAAAAGACCTATAGGAGGCATAAATGCCCGTACATAGGATGGTCCAGAAAAAAAATAATTAAAGAAATAAAATAAAATTAATTATCTTATAACAACATAACATATCATCATATATATCAACTAAATTAATAAAATAGAGAAAAAAAGAACAAAAAATAATTCTATGATTTTCCAATTTTGACTAATCAATGATAATATCTTTAATTTTCTCTTTTATCTTTCTTTTGGGCACATTTCTATTTACACTTAAAGTTTTCAAGTCATTTAGTAGATCATTAAAATACCTTTTAGCATAATATTCGAAACTTCTCTGCCCAATGGTTGAAGAATGTAGTGGTAATGCAAGACTTCTAAATCTGGTGTTAACTGGTTTATTTATAAATTCACTTTTTAAATCATTATATTGATGAATAATAGCTTTAACAACAAAAACTTGCCTAATATTTAAAGGTTTGTCCGGATCATCTTCAGTTATACCAATAATTTTGAAAATACGTTTCTGCAGTCTATCCAATGGATCAAAACATGCATCATAAAGACCACCCCATCCTATAACAGCATATGAAGCCACACTATGAAACAATCCGTAATATATTTGTACCAATTGACTTTTGCTTAACAGATGCCTAAGCCTGAAAAAGACGTAAACTAAATATTTGCTTTTTTTTTACTGTGTTGGCTACATGAATGTCCCATTTCATATTACAGTCATAAGTTATTCCTAGATATTTAGTACAAGTTACTCTTTTTAATTTTTTACCATTCATATAAATTACAAGGTCTTTAGGGAACGAGTCACTATAATTACCAAACGTAATGAAAACAGACTTGTTTGTGTTAAGCACCAGGTTATTATTATAAAGCCAAGAATAAATGAAATCTAATGTTGTTGTCATTTCTTTAACAAGTTCAGGCCATGTAAAATTTTTCATTGCAACTGCCGTGTCATCCGCATATGCAACTAATTCGTTTCGTAAGACAAGCAAATCATTGATATAAAGTATTAACAGCAAGGGCCCCAGAATAGAGGCACACCAATATTGGTTTTTATAGGCCGACTTTTGATTCCGTTAACCTTAACAACTTGTATTCTGTCATGCAAATAGCTCCTAAATAGGGATAAACATACTCCTCTTACTCCCATTTTTTGTAACTTGTCTAGAAGAATTTCATGATCTATCGTATCAAATGCTTTGGAGTAGTCCAAAAAAGCGACAACCGTTGGTTTGCTAAAACTTAAATTTTCATATATAAATTTACTTAATAGAGCAATAGCATCTTCAGTGCCTTTTTTCTTAAGGAAGCCAAACTGTTTGGCACTAATCAAATTATACTAATTGAAAACTTATATAATCTCGCAAAAATATTTTTTTCAAAAACTTTTGCAAGATTAGATATTAAAGTAATTGGTCGATAGTTAGACACCATTCTTTTTGAGCCATCTTTGTAAATTGGACAAATGTCAGCAGTTTTAAATTGAATTGGGCACTCACCTTGTAATAATGCCTTGTTAATTACATGAATAAGTATTGGAGTAATGTATGGAGCAGCTAATCTTATAGAAAAGGCATGAATATCATATATACTTTACTTTTTAGATCATGAATATTTTTGAAGACCTCTTGATTATTTGCTGGTGCAAGAAATAAAGTATTCTGATTTACAGGCAATTCAGGTATAATATGTTGCTGAATGGGTGCAGAAGCACTGGTACAAAGACTAGACGCAACAGTACTATAATATTCATTGAAATAATTAGCTTTAGACCAATCACAATCACTTAAATTATTTTCAATCAAAATTTCCTTAATTTGCCTGTTTTTTGTAGTTTGATTCAGTTTACTGTGCACAAAATTCCACATCCTTTTTGAATCAGCATTTTGTAATTGCCTTCGCTCGTGTTTATATTTGGCTGCTCTAAGTAACGATTTCAGTATTTTTTCGTAATTGACGAACTGCTGTTTTTTAAGCAAATTGCCTTGATCCTTCTTCCATGTTTTATATAGTTTATTTTTAATATTTACAGAATTAACAAGAGCAGGTGTCAGCTTGATAATCATGACAATGATAGATTCCAGATATCCTTAAACTGCTTTTATTAGGTAATTCAAGTAAACAACTAGTAATTTTTAATTCGTTGAATTGTTCATAATTAACTTGATACTGAACGCTGTTTTTAACATAAACGATTACGCCATCTGCTCTATTTATTCTGCTATTATTTTCAAAATATGTATAACCAGTGATATTTATAAAATTTATATCATCCATCAGCCAAGCATCTAATCATATTATTACATCTGGTGTGTGCTTAAAAGAACCAATCATAGCTTCAAGTTTTAATATATTCTTTCTTATACTTCTAATATTCACATGCAAAATCATAAGTTCAGATTTACAAAAATAGGATTAGTGTTAACTTCCGTGATTTCTTGATGGAATATTTTTTATATGTTTTGTAATAACATTCGCTTACCTCGTTATTCAACCATTTATTGTAAAGTTTGCGCTTTCTGGCACATGATTTTTTTACACCCACTGTGAGCCAATGGGGCTCTGATGCTTTACTTTACGCTTAGTAATAACTCTATCCAACACTTTTAATCCTATAAAGTTTTTGAAGTTATGCAACGAAATAAAAATCCAAAGCCTTTCACCATAGCAACTGTTTCTGTTGCATCCGGTGTGTTATGGAGATAAGTAGTAATCAGAAAAGCAATTTTAAAATCCAGGTCCGTATTTAATTTTTTTAAGTTGATGATGGTTGGAAAGTGGCGAAACGTTGTACCAAATGGTTCGCCCATAGTACGGCAGAATACGCTAAAAGCATTGCTAGAAGTAGCTTTCGAATTAGAACTTGACGTAGATTTGATGGATGTAAATGCGCATCTTAATTCAAATTTGGACGAAGGAATTAATATAGATTTACCAAACTCAGCTCTTTATATAATTTCAAAAAAAGATATACGGACATGAGTAATCAGGTAGAACTTCGAACAGAAAATTATCAAAAATGATATTGTAACGATTAATCCTGTGCTAAACGGTAGGGGGGAGTTCACTTGAGTAAATCACTCAAACGATTTCAATTCGCTTGTACACCACCGTCCGTAGTAGTACTTTTTGTCACCACTTGTTACTTTTACAATCACCTGTCTGTACCACGGTGATACAGAAAGGTCTTGAAATGAGCCTGAAAAAAGTGGTTCGCTTAGCGTCCAGTCTTTTTCACCTGACAATTTCTGCCGTTTGGTTCGCAGTTGAAGGGGGATGTTGCTTAAAAGATAAACATAGCAATTCAAAGAATGCTTCAGTTGCAAGAAGATACACACTGTCTCCGTTAACATATTTCGATCTCAATAGGTCTTGATATTATTAATTATAGTAGTCTGCGTTCATAAACTCATAACTTTTTAATAAGATTAAGGTAATTTATGTTCTAATTAACATCCCCCTTTAGCAATTTCGCAGTGCCATCGTTGAGAATATTCAGAGATGGGAAAGGAAAATACTACGAAGAGTCTTTGGTGGTAAAAAGACGGTGGAAGGGTACATAAGAAGAACAAATAGGGAAGTCTATGAGTTATATGGAGAACAGGATATAGTAGAAACAGTTAAAACAAGAAGATTGCAATGGTTAGGGCATCTAGAAAGGATGAATGGGGATCGTACAGTAAAACAAATAGAGTGGAAACATATAGAGGGGAGAAGAAGAAGGCGAAGACCAACAATAAGATGGCGGGAAGCAGTACGAGAGGATATTAGAGAGAGAAATATCACAAACTGGAAGGAGATAGCAAAGGACAAAAAACAGTGGAACAAACCTAACCTTACCTAACCAAGCTCAGGGCCTAAATGGCCTGTTTATAAGCTCCGTGGTACCGACTGAAATACTATACTCTGATTCATGAATGTTCTCCATTGCGTCATCAGAGCCGACCACCTGAAGTAATCTGTTGAAGGTCAGGCGAAATATTTTTCATTGGCGTTTCGTTTCGCAGGGTGTTACAAATTGCGTGTATTACGGGTTGCCGGATTGTTGGAAATTGAATACATTGTAATTTAAAACAAATTTCATTGTAGAAACCTGCTTGTTTCTGGTTTTGTTTCTAAAAGGGAAATTATTTTGTTTTTGTAGAAATGGGAAAGTGACTGAAAGAAAGAATTCTTTCCGTTTTCATCATAACTTTCGAACAATAGTTGTCAAATTGAGCGATTAACGAAAAGTGAGCTATAAAAATGTGATTTTGTGGGTTATTTTGTGTAAACTGAGGTCAATTAGGTATGTTTCTGAAAAGGAGAATATATATTAAAGAATTCTGACCATTGGTTAACTACATCGCGGTGCTCCAGATATCATTAAGCAATGGCATATGAAATACTTAAAGACTTACCTGCTGCAAACATATCATATTACACATTCCGTGTCCGTGTTTCCATTTTTGCACCCTCGGACAAGTAAGCACTCTTCCACTTTTTGCGTGGCGTGTATTCAAATTTAAACTTAGACATATGCAGCATGCTCCTTCATAATTGTCCCTACCGTCTTAATGGAAATGCCCAGTCCATTAGCAACCCGCTGTAACACAAATTTCCAAGTCATGATCTAACTCATAATTTCGTGAAAAAAATATTTACCTCCTTGACATAGTTCAATGGGATAATGGGACTCATATTTTCAAGCTTACGCTGGAAATAAGCCACTAAATTGGCCACCATCTGCCTTTATTCTTCGCTTAATCTTTTGCCTTGCATTTTGACGTATGTGCCAAACAAACGTAAGTTAATAAAATACTTATACAATTTACTTACGAACGGCTATGACGATACTACACCTTTTACAACTGTAATTCAGAAAGCATCAATTTAACTTCAGAAGATATCAAATGTAATTCAGAATAATCAATTAAATTTTAGAAAGCGTCAAATGCATTTCATATTAGTCAATTGTAATTCAGAATTCATCAAATGTTTTTCATATTAGTGCATTGTAATTCAGAACACGTCAAATTTAATTCAGAACTTATCAAATGTAAATTAGAACGTATCAAATGTGTTTCAGAATATACGAGTATCAAATATAAATCAGAAAGCATTAGACGGGTAATTTGGAACATATGTATCAAATCACAGGTAATCGTGTTGATTATTTTTGTTCATCATATTTGTGCATTGTTTTTGATTGTAAAAAAGCAGCTATACACTTACCAATTTGCCAAAATAAACTTCAAAGACAATTGTAAAGTTTGCAGACCTACAATGATAAGAAATACATCTGATGCTTTCTGTTTTACATTTGATATGTTCTGAAGTAAATTTGACGAGTTCTGAATTACAATTCACCAATATGAAATACATTTGACGAATTCTGAATTTCAATTTACCCATCTGAAATTCATCTGTCCAGTTCTGAATTTCAATTGACATCCGAAATACATGTGATGCTTTCTAAAATACAATTAACTATTCTGAATTACAGTTGACGACTTCTGAAATACAATTAAAAAGGTGTAGACCAACTGAAGTAAAATATAACAAACTGAACACGGCTGCCCTGCTTGACGCACATTGCGATAGAGAGCGGAATGCACTGGTGGCGTAGTGCCATCGGAACGTGTCGAGACATACGTCAAAACATATTTCAAATTTATGGAATGCCATGAAATTAACAAAAAGCTTATACAATTTGTCGGTGATTCGTTCAGACTATAATGACGCAATGGAGATCTTTCATGAATCAGACTATATTAAAATCACTCTGACTGACGATGATTTCGAGACAATGATGTATCAGAAATTTGACATTTGGTCAACAAAAGGCTTGTTGCGTTTCTATATCGAAATCATCAGGATACATGATTGAGAAAATGTTCTAGACGACGCTTGTCAAACTGACAATACTTTGAGAAAATGTATGTATAATCTACTAATTATAAAATTAATGTTTAAAGTAGACAATCAATAACTAAACTAAATAAGGTAGACGCTAAAGCAAATAATAATCGTAAGTTCGTGATAATTCATCATCGTAACAATATGATTCAACCGAAAATTGATCCATGCGTATATTTCCGTTTAAAATATGATAATGTACCATAATAACGATCTATCTTGATGATTCAAAGGAACAGGAAGAAATGGAAAAAAATCCATACCGAGAAGCTGTCGATAAAATAATTTACCTCTCGCAATGGACTAGACCACGCTGTTAGTGTGGTCAGTAAATTTAATAACAATCCAGTAAAAAGGATTTTTCGTTATCTCAAAGAAACAATTAAGCAGAAGATGGTATTCAAAGACGGTGAGGCCAAATAATCATCGGTTTCTGTGATTCCGATTGGGGCAGCGGCATTGATGATTGTGTAATGTCACCCAGACCCACGCCAAAGCGCGATACGACGTTTCTAGCTCACTGTTATGAAAACATCTCGATGCCACAAGAAATATCTTCCAGTAGCATCGAGTACAATCGTTATGCATCGGGAGGGTTCGAGAAGCTTCTCGGAGTCTTATTCGATAGATTTAAACACCGCACCGCATAAATTGTAAAATATGATTAGTGAATATAAATTGTAATAGGTGTGTTCAATTGTGAATTTTTGTTATATTTTCTGGTGGATCACGGTCGATGGTACCTTAGACATTTACGGAGAACGGGACGTAGGGTCATTCTGAAAATTTTGTTACTGAATTAATAGACAATTCTCCGCATGCGCGAATTATCGGCCTTAGGATACCTCTTTATATTGAAACTCAGGCATGGTTCGGGTAATAAAAAGTTCTGAAGATTATGTCACAAAAACTATATTAACTGAATACAAAATAATGAGAACTAACGAGACAAATAAAATACGAGAGTAACGGCCATTATCCACTTGACATGTATCTTGTCCTTTTTGACATATATGACATCAGCGTTAATTGTTATGCATCAAGTTGACAGATGGCGCTAATTACACTATAAGTTATAATATTGATTTTGAACTAATTCTAACACCCCCACTAGATCAAAACAATATTTTTCCTTCTTTAAAACATTAATTTACATTGCTATAAGACCCAAACACTTAACAAACTTATAATGTTTAATACTACCCAAACTTTTAGTAAATATATCTGCAGGCATGCTATCAGTATCCAAATATTCAATCACAATTAACTTGCTAGAAATAACATCTCTAACAAAATGATGTCGCACATCTATATGCTTTGATCTTTTGTGAAAAAGAGGGTTTCCTGCAAGTTTATGTGCACCCTGATTATCATTATATATAGTGGTACAGTTTAACTTCCTGCCTAATATATCTCCCAACAAACTTCTCAAATAAATAGCTTCTTTGGCAGCCTCGGAGAGTCCCATGTACTCTGCCTCCATGCTGGACAAAGCAACCGTTTTTTGCTTTGAACTGCCCCAAGAAATCATTGCATTTGACAATTTAAAACAAAATCCTGTATAGGATCTCCTATCAAAAGAATTACTCGCCCAATCGGCGTCAACAAAGCCAATTAGCTCTAAATCTAACACTATTTTCCGCATCCATTTTCTTGCGAAAAACCCATTTGCACTGAACTAGAGACACTTTACGATCTTGTGGAATGTCTACCACTTCCCACGCATTGTTTTCATTGAATGAACTGATCTCTTCCTCCATTGCCTGCCGCCACTGAGTCGAATCTGCTCTTGACATTGCTTCTAATACACTTTGAGGGTCATCTTCCAAACTGCTAGTACACATGTAGGACACAAAATCGTCAAAGTTTTTTGGTTTGGGCATACGTTGTGATCTTCTAGTTGGTTGAGATATCTCTGACTCAAGATCATTAACTGAATACTCTTCTTCACTGTCTTCTCCATCCAACACATAATCACTGTCACTATCATGCATGTCTCCATCAGGTAAACGGTCACAATCGGCTGAGGAATTGCTGCTTGAGCCTTCATTTTGTTCACGTTCTGTAACAGGAATTGGCTCGGGTTGAATTTGCTGTTGATCCCCCACTGAAACTAGTACCTTATCTTCTTCTGTAACTTTCTGTTGTTCTGAGGCTTTTTCTTTATGATTTTCAAAGACTACCACATCCCTGCTTGTAGATACTTTTCTCTTTACTGGATCATAAACCCTATATCCCTTTACAGTTTCACTGTAACCTACTAAAATTTTCTTCTCGGCCTTCCTGTCCCATTTCAAACGCTTCTCTTTAGGAACATGTACCATCACTGGACTGCCAAAAATTCTAAGATGGTTAACGTTTGGTTTTCTCTTAAACCACATTTCAAAAGGTGTTTTATTGTCTGGTAAACCAGTTGCTGGCGATCTATTTCGTAAATATATAGCAGTATTAATAGCCTCTGCCCACAACTCTTTTTTTAAGTCTGCCTCGAATAATAAACACTTTGCTCGTTCTACAATTGTTCGATTGAGCCTTTCAGAAACTCCATTTTGTTCTGGGGTATATGAGTTTGTCTGTTGGTGAATTATGCCATTCATTTTAAGGTAAGTATTCATTTCATTGTTCACAAACTCACCACCGTTATCGGACCTCAAAATTTTTATCTTTCTTTCTTGTTGATTTTCGACAAGATTCTTGAATACCTTAAAACATTCTGTTACTTGATCTTTGGACTCTAAAAAGTAAATAAACCCATACTTAGAGTAGTCGTCTTCTAAATTTAAAAAATATCGTGAGCCTCCTATGGATTTAGTTTCCATTGGGCCGCATAAATCACAGTGTATCAAATCTAATACATTTTTTGCTCGCTTAGCCCTTTTTGGAAAAGGTAATCTATGTTGTTTTCCTTCGCAACATGTTGTGCAGTTATACTTTCCAATGTCTATTTTTTTAGTGCATACTAACCCGTTTACAGCACCATTTCTCATCTTCGTTAGGTCAGCACTGTTTAAATGACCAAGTCTCTTATGCCACGTTTCTGCTGTCACTTCTCTGCTGCTTGTTAAAAAACATTTTTCTGACCAAATGTTTAACTTGTAGACACCATTAACTAAATCAGCTACTGCTACTAACTCAGCGTGCTTGTTGTAAATTTTGCAACACTGTAAATCAAAAACTACCTTATTACCATTTTTGATTAATTGACTTACCGAAAGTAAGTTGGTCGTAAGATCTGGCACACAGAGAGCTTTCTGGACAACTATGTCATGTGTCTCACTATTGACAACTGTGGTAATTTTGACATCGCCACAATAGACTACCGGAATTGCTGTGTTATTGGCCACCAATATCTCTTTTGTTTGACAAGGACCTTTTTCTCTTACTAGCTGAGTATCTGACACCATATGCATAGTTGCACCACTGTCAATATACCAATCTGTTTTCTTGTACGCCCCACTTAAGAACACCACACTGAAAGCATTTCCAGTTTTCGTTTCTTTGTTGTTGTCTTTCTTAATCCTTGGTTTTGGACATCGCGTTTGATAATGCCCATAATCTTTACAGTTAAAACATTGTATGTTTTTCAGCTTGTCCTTACTGTCATTGGTTGAACTGCCCGTCTTGTTGGTTGACCTGCCCTTCTTGTGAGATGGCTTACTATTATTTGCATAAAATGCACTGCTTGCCTTATTGACGTCACTTCCTTCCATATCTAGAAGTTTGGTTTTGATGGAATCAGTCGTGATGGCTATGCCAGAGTGTTCGATTGCCATAATCATTGGCATAAATCGCTCAGGCAATCCTGCGAGCATCAACGAACCCACCCATTCGTCATCTATATTGAAACCTGTGCCTTGTAATCGCTGGCTAGTTTCTACAATCTGGTTAATATAAGTACCCATTGACTCACATGATTCTAACCTTGTAGAAATTAACGTTCTCAGCAAGCTTATTCTTCTTGTAAACCCACTGTCATCGAACATAGCCTTCAGCCTAGTCCACAAATCTCTGGCTGTCTCTGCAGACTTAATATGGACATATAAACTAGGATCAATCATTAAGATTAACTTGGCTTTAGCTTACTCGCGTACTCGCCTTAATGCAATGCTGCAAACCTTCTAGGATTAAGAAATTCTGCGCTCCAAATGCCCACTCATCATAATTGTCCCGGCCTTTTAATTTAGGCACACCTATCTGGTAATTCGCCATTTTTGTATACTTGCACGCCTGTGTAATCTTCCTTTTAATTACTTTAAACTACGTTGTCTGGGCCCATAACCTATTGAAACTCAGGCATGGTTCGGGTAATAAAAAGTTCTGAAGATTATGTCACAAAAACTATATTAACTGAATACAAAATAATGAGAACTAACGAGACAAATAAAATACGAGAGTAACGGCCATTATCCACTTGACATGTATCTTGTCCTTTTTGACATATATGACATCAGCGTTAATTGTTATGCATCAAGTTGACAGATGGCGCTAATTACACTATAAGTTATAATATTGATTTTGAACTAATTCTAACACTTTATTTATGTAGAAGCAGCATAGATCTTAGAAGCATTGTTCTCTGTGGTAAAAGCGAATAGATGTCATAGTACATAAAGAAATTGATAGAAACCGTCACAGACAGCCATTAGCATGGAATTATTTGGGCACAGGCATCGTATATTCTGTTCAGAAGAGTAACATTTCAAATACAAGTGGCCGTTGCAAACAATCTGCAGCGCATGCGCAGAACAATTTTCGCTTAATGCTATCAATCGGTCTATTGCTATTGATCTATCGATCTAAAATATTTTCAGCGATTCAGCTTATACCAAAAAGTAGCAGCATCTTTGTTATTTCAAATAGGACACCCTGTATATTACCGCATTCTTGAATTTCTGATTATTTTTGCTCCATACTCAAATATACCTTAACGGTTTCCGAGATATTAATTATTTTCCATATTTTTTATCCAAAACAGCTCGAATTAAATTTTGATTTCTAGGAAGCTGGAATTTTGTGTGTAATTCGTCAAGATCAGCTATATTGATTCTGTATAGAAAAATTCGTTCTGCGTTCTACAGGGTCGTTCAAAACTCGTGATTTTACTGCTAGATCCAAAAAGGGTTGAAAGTGCGTTTTTTCGAATGGAACACCCAATATATTATGAAATATCCTGAAAGGTGACTAAATTCCCTTCGAATTGATTTATTTTCTATACCTAAATAGCCAGAATTCCGAGATAAGACCAATTTTCTTAAAAAATCAAAAAAAATTTCTCATATTCGTCTAAGGTGGCTCGTACATGTCACGATGGTAGATAACATGAAAATTTGACAATTAGTACATTATTAATAACATCTTTGTGCGTTTCTGAAAGGAAGTGACTCGAAGTTCTGATGAAATCGTTTATTCTTCATGGAAAATGTGAGGGAATTATAGCAAGAACGTACAGAAAATTCAATGAATCGTACCCTGATTTATAATCAATGAACAAGAGGAAGTTTGTACAATTACAAAATAATTTCATTAATTATCTGTCAAAAATTAGAAAACTCTTACAATAAATTTTAAAAATGCCGACGATTGGTTTCCAAACATTTGAAAATCCGGGTATTTGTAGATACCTGTAGCTCTTCAAAGCTAGCTAGCAAAGTTGATCACTCGTTGGCACAGATCTTGTTTACTGTGTACTGGTGTCATGTATACTTTTCTCTTTAAATGATCCTACAAGAAAAAATTAAGTGCCGTGAGATCGGTTGATCTTGCAGGAAAATTTCACTGACCCAAACGTCTGAACCAATGATCGAACATCTCCGTTGTTACTTCCCTTGTACAATGAGCTGGTGCTCCATCCAGCTAAAACCAACTGTTACGATACTCTCCTAATGACAGTTTGACCAAAAGTCTTTCACAACTGACCTTAAAATTTGAAGATATTTATCAGAATTCGACGGTTCATCGTAAAACAAAAACTTTTTCGTTTATCCTTTATAAGGCAAAATACGTTGAAACTAAACTTTTCCTGATATCCCATTTCCTTGACAACATTTGGATTTTTATAAGCCCAGAAATGCCCGTTCCTTTTATTAAAAATTTCGTTTATCCAAATATTTTAGAAGTTAGGATCTTCTTGGGTGCGAATCAGGATTGTTTCGCAAAATTGTATCCTACTTTCATGCTTTTCTGGTTTTAGACCTTTAACTTCTGTACTTGTAAACTTGTATATGTGCATATTATGATTATGAAGGATCCTTCGTCTTCGAACAGAAGCTCGATCCAAGCTTGGGGATCAGCATGGAAATAGCCAAAACATTTATTATGTTGTCTTCATCTGTAGTTATACGCTTCAGTAAATGTCATTCTTCAATTCTTTTCAAGTCACTTCCGTTGAGAAACGCACACAGGTATAATTAATAATGTACTATTTGTCACATTTTCATAATGTCATCTACCATCATGACATGTACTTGTAATAGCCATGAATATGAGAAAAATAATCTCTTATCTCACACTCACACTGAATTCATTCCTAACACAGCATAACGGCACGTTTCCGATAACTGTGGCGCGACGATTTAACAGTGTTTTCTGGTAAACCACCCCAAAATAAGATGAAAATCAAGAATACCAATTTTCGAGTTTTCGTCTCCTTTTGGAGATATTGGCCCTTTTTGGTCTCAAAATGCTAGCGGGATATTTGAGCAAAAGGTATGTTTGATAATGTTTGGGTGGAGAGACACGCGTTTAGAAGTTGATAAAGATTTGTACTTACCAGTAAAATCACTGTTATACCATCTCAATACCATAAATTGCTATTTTTTAACGTATAAACTACAAACACATTTCACTTTCACTACGAGGTTAGCCGCCATACTGTAATTATTGAAATTTATCGAGATTTTTACAAATGTTGACTTTTCAGAGTTTTCCTAGTCTAATAAACATATTTTTAGCCATTGGTCTGTCTGTCTGTCTGTCTGTGACAGCATTATCTCGGGAACGGATCGGTGTATTTTGTTGCATTCTTTTTTATTTTGTTTGGTACCATTACCACTCGCCGGTGGCACTGAATGAGAATCCTCTATACACTGGGTGCTGAGCTATAGCTAAAAAACGTGATTTGCTCAAGACTGTAGCTCAAAAACGGCTCTAAGGATTTTGATTAAACTTGCCTAAAGTATTCTTCTGAGAGCCCTTTACCACCCACATACAGCGCCATCTCTGAGAAAAAGCACACAAAAAAGTTATGCTTTAATAAAATTCCATATTTTCCACGTTTCTTCAGATTCTGGCTAAACGTTTCATCTTGCGAAAAAATATTACATGACCATTGTTGTTTGTCTTGCCATGCTGAAAAAAATGAGTGCTAGCACGATTTGACCAGAGGATTTACTACCGCTATTATCGTTGTTATTCATCTAGCAAAAAAATGTAATATAACCATTGATGTTCGTTTTGATCGGACCATTTTTATTGAAATTTGCCTGCGAGCGGTAAGAAAGTCGTGTGAGTGGACACACCAGATTTTTTTATTTTTATTTATAATGATTATAATAAAATTTATTGCACTATGAAAGAAAAAAATACATAATAAGCCAGTCACACAAGAAGCAT
Source organism: Crioceris asparagi (assembly GCA_958507055.1). NCBI lineage: Eukaryota > Metazoa > Arthropoda > Insecta > Coleoptera > Chrysomelidae > Crioceris > Crioceris asparagi. Next base: position 52,371,290 of record OY293827.1, read on the forward strand.
ACAGAAGATGCGTACAAAGCTATAAACATGAATTTTTGACCGACTTCAAAAAAAAAGGAGAAGGTATACAATTCGGTTGTAAGATTGCTTTTTTATTGCTGTTAGCGCGTTTTGCATCGTAAACGTACTCCGAGTTAGACGATTTTTTATTTCATTTGAAAGAGGAGAATTGCGAAATGGTCCCATATTGAGAAAAATCAAATCCAAAATCTCCTTCCCTCCAAAAACCGCCCCTAAAGGGGGTGGAAGGGGCAATTTTTCTCGAAAATTGAAAATCCGAGACGACAGAATTAATGAAAATTCCATATCCGGAAATGTTTAAATTGGACATTTTTAAAAATAATTATATGTTTCCACGCTATAGTCTAAAATATGTGTTTCAGCTGTGTGGAAGGGGCAAATTTTTCCGAAAATCGAAAATTAGAAAGGGGACCATATCCGGAAACGTTTAAATTGAACATTTTTTCAAAAGAGTTACGGTTTCCGAGTTTTGCAATGGTAAAGTCTGAAATATGTGATATGCGTATTTCCGCTATGTGGAAGAGCAATTTTTTTCGAAGGTTGAAAATATGACACGGCCATATTACAGAAAAGATTATATGTAGCAACATTTAAATTGAGTTACGGTTTTCGAGTTACAGCGGTAAAGTTTGAAATATGTATATTTGCGCCGCGATGTTTTGAGATCTCTGAATAATAAATAACATGCACAAGCTAAGCCAACCTATAACTTTTTGGGTATTAGTGAACGTTCAACAGTTTTCATGACTAATGTTACACTCAAAAATATGAAATAAATATTTTTTACAAAAAATTGGACCGACTTTATCAGCTCTTGCACTGAAAAATACAAAATAATATTAATTCTATTGGTGCTGGTAATTTTGAAGTTGTGCCGTTGTAGTTTGTTGTTGTTCTAGGCATTTTTCAGTGCAACAACTGATAAAGTCGGTCCAATTTTTTTTAATATATATATATATATATATATATATATATATATATATATATATAAACGTAGGGGTATAATATGTGACGCAGTAGTTCTCTCCGCTATTGATGGCGCGATGAGAGCAGAGAACACTACCTCCAAGAGAATGGTAACTCCCATGTTAATTTCGTTGACTATGTTTTGACCTTGAAGTACAACTAGCGCTCAAGATGTTGACTCGCAAACTAACTTGTTTATGCCGGCAGATTCAAAGTATTATCGTAGCTTAAAAGTAGAGAGAGGAATAAAAATATTCAGAAATTGTTGAAGGATATTTTTTAAAATAATTTTCGAGTTTTCGAGATTATTCATTTTAATTTTCATGATAGTCATCAGAAATGTAATATGAATGCTGAAAGATTTTTTCAAAATATCACTCCAAAAATTTCTGAAGATTTTTACTCCTTCCTCAATAGTTCTGATCTATGAGGGGTAAATAAGAATATAAAAACTGTAAATATTTTTAGTTCATTTTTTATTATTGCAAAATTTTAACATAGAAAGAATAAATAAGCAAATCAAAAATCAATCCACTGAATAACTTCTTAAATATGGTTATTTGTATGTAAACACATTATTATATTAATTTATAGAAGTAACTTGTGCATTGTCTAAATAACTATTAGAAACAAACAATAATTAGGGCAAATTTTGATTAGCTAAAATCTGATTACTCATCACAAAAATATATTGACGAAAATATCGACATATAGAAGATAGAAAATACTTAATATCAAAATAGATTTTGAGTAGAACAAGTAAACTATTTTATGTGTAGACAGTGCATTAGTCATCTATATATGTTAATGTATAATCCAAAATATATAAAATATACCGGTTCACTAACACTAATTACACACACAATCCACAAACGAATAACACGTGTTTCATTGTCGCTTCAGCCATCTTCTTCAGTTGTTCCTCATTTAGACATAAAAATAAAAAGAAAAAAAGATCAGTAAAATATATAAAATATAAGCCAGCAATCATAAATGAAAACATGCAATAAATATTCGAATGTACTCACAAAAGCATATAGGTATTGACACATTCAACGTACTCTCTCATTACACCAGGAAATGGATACTTCAAGGCCCTCGAGGTACTTCATTTTTGGTTCGTCGTCTTCTTCAATTGTTGTTCCTCATTTGGACATCAAATTAAAAAGAAACAAAAATCAGTAATGTATAATAGCAAAGCATGTAAACTTAAATTAGAACATCCGATAAAAAGTGGCGGCTCGTGACATTTATAGCAGAGGAGGCCAACTCTACAAAATTACTAAAAGAATATAACTTTTCCCCAACCCTGGATGTATTGCTACGTCGCCTTACATTTTTTGTGGTGGTTTGAAGGCATTCAATAAAAAATAATCTACTATAGGTCATCAATAGATGCAAAATCTATGAAATTCTAATCTAATAAAATAGTCAAATGATATACCTATACACTTAATTTGTTACTCGCGGCTTTGTCTGTGCTACCTACCAGAGAAAATCCTGTTGGAATCGGCTTAGCCGAGATTTGTCGGAAGCTAAGACCTGTTATTTGAAAATACAAACATACGCTTCGATTTTATTTATTTGTATAGATTTTTTCTAAAATAACAATTATTACAAAGTTATTCCTTTTAACATTAGCTACCTGTCAGTGAAAATCCCGAATCCCGTCGGAATCGGTTCAGCCGTTACGGAGATTAGTCTAAACAACCAGGCAGACAAAAATTATAAAAATTGATGGTTTGTTATTAGTGAAATTTATAGGTACCTACTTATATATGTACATATATGCAATTAGTTAGAATCTGTTAATTTGATATTACAAACAGACACTTTTCTATTCTATTTATTAGTATAGATATAGATAAATACTTTCTAGTGATAATAAATTAAGTTACTCTCACCGTCACTCAGCCTTAAAGCACGGCCAAAATATTAAATAAAACACGCGGTACCCGAAATTTGAAATACTATGACTAGTTTACTGTTAACCGTGTGATATGCGAATCAGTCCGACAATGATCGACGGACGATGAAAGTGGGCGTGTCGGGTTGAGGCCAGACTCCACAGAGTCCGTAAAATTTCATACGCTAATATCGACAACCACCAAATCCAAGGTAACACTGCCATAGGATTTGAACATGTTGAACGGAGGCAAATAATTTTCAGCCTCCTCTTCTCGAAATGTCGTCGGTTGGACATCTATAATTTTTGCGCTGTGTACTTAGAAATGCGGTGGCGCTCATTTAGTGTTGTCCATGATAAGTTAATATGCAGACATGCTATTTTGGTTGGAAATATAACGATCCTGATTTTTTATTTTATAAATTATATAAAATATACCATTCATATTATGTTTTAGATTTGATACGCTCCTACATAAAAAATATGAATTTGTCTTAAATTGTAGAGGAGGCCCGGCCTCCCCTGCCTCCTCTGAGGAGCCGCCACTGCTGATAAAAAAATATCCAACTATACTCACCGAAGATATATACTGACACATTCAATGTGTTATTTCATTACCCAAATAGTTACCGGCATGTAGAAACTGAGGCACTTCAAAGGCATATCACTTTCGTTTCGTCTTTCTGTTGTTCCTAAGCAAACATCCAATCCCTTCTAGAGCACCACCACTTCACTGCAATCTAAAAACATCATTACAAATCTGATATTCGATAGAAGCATGATAAATTTACATTGGGAACGAAATGTTAGACCACAGACAATCTTGTTGGAATAGATTGTCTGTGGTTAGACTAATAATCAAATTATTAAGGTTGCCAATCGATTTTTAGTGCAAAAAATTCCAGATGCTAACTGAAGAGTTGGTGATGGCTGTGCCTTGTACTTGTATATCTAGTTTCTCGGAAGCATTAACAAGGACTTATATATTTCGTGATAGCATTATATCTTTACTTTTACATTTTGCTTAGTTATAGGGCGGATAGAAGAAAAGCTGGAAATTCTAAGTATATTATTGATTAAGCTTTTAATGATACTAGCTTTACTGGATACTCCACTATCAGGATGAACTTGCTTCAAAACATTGTATAAAAGGGTAGCTCTTCTCGTTCTTCCTTCGTTTTTACTTCTTGCAATATCCCTCTTCGCCTTACAGACTGATGGCCTTTCCATATTTACTCGGGGGCATTCTCCTATAATTAAGATAAAAATAACACCGGAATGATAAGAACAAGATACTAAATACGTACCAATAAAGAATGATAATCTTTCAATCTTAACAACACACAAACAGTAAGTTTCCAGCGAATATGAAAAAATCGATTCAAATCTAATATAGATAAACTTTAACACTCAACAAAGCTACTTATATTAATTAAAAATAATACAAAGTAAAACAAACAGATCGTTAGAAAAGAGAATTGAGGTTAGCCGATGGTATTGCCGGAGCAATACCATTTTTTTTGAAATTCTGCGGTTCCCGCCACATTTTGGTGAACGATACTAGCGCCGAGAATGGGAACTTTGGCAACAAACGGTCAAAAATTTCCCATAAGAGTTGCCACCGCCTGGATGAGAGTGTCGAGTCTCGAAGTGCGCCTCTCGCACTTCCTTCGCTCGCCTGTCCTGACTTCGCAACGTCAGCAAATCGGTCTCTACAGTGGTGTAAGTTAGATACCGCTAACACGGTCATCCTGTGATAGGAGCATCCCCGCTCCATTTCTGAAATTTATAAAGCTGGAACAGTTTTTTATTATTATTGCTAATGGGATTGCCATTATAACTCCATTTAAATATTTTAGATACTCCAAAATATCATTATTCTCTATATATTTTTCTGAGTTGATAATGGGGCTGCCATTATTACCATAATATTCAATATTTTAGACATTCTAAAATATTTTCTATACATAGTGTGCCTGTTATTACAAAATAAATCTTAGTACTTCGTACATATTCTCTTTGTTAAGAATTATTACAGTTTTTTATTATTATCGATAATGGGATTGCCATTATAATTCCATTTAAATATTTTAGATACTCCAAAATATCATTATTCTCGATATATTTTTCTCAGTTGATAATGGGACTGCCATAATATTCAATATTTTAGAAATTCTAAAATATTTTCATTACATAGTGAGCCAAATTAAAATTTCTTTACTGTCAATATAAAGTTATTTCAATTAATAAAATTGTAAGAATCGTTACTCACTTTATTTTGTTATTGGATAGAAGGCCATGGACGTAGTTGTTGATGAGCGGCAACAGTGGTCCGCAGTCCTTGCTTATGTAGCACATATCTCTCATTGGGCAGAACCGCACGGACAGTAAATGGTTCTTTGTATTTTGGCTTCAGCTTTCCGCCGCCAGCCAACTGAGAATCATCCACAGCCACTCCAATTGTAAACAAGCTCGCTTGACAGCGCGAAGCATTAAAGTGCTGAGCCTGCTTATTGGCACTATTTTTCAAACATTCTTGAGCCTCGGCAACTGCCTTGTCTGGATCAACAAAGTTATCAGTCGGCGGTGCGTCAACTAAAAAATGTTGAGTAGCCAATAATCTCGTGCCATGATGTAATTCTTTGGATGTATGACCCGTTATTGAATGAAGTAGTTTATCTTTTTCGGCTGTCAGGGTTGCTCGCATAAAATTGAATATTGTCCGCATAAGGCGTTCGACTTGACCGTTGCCTCTCGGAACTCCGGTAGCAATGTGATGAAATTCTACATTTCGTTCACTCAAAAAATTTCGGAACGTGATCGAGGTAAATGCACTTTTCTATCAGCAATTATTCTTTTCGGGGTTCCCAGTTCATCCAAAATGGGAATTAGTGCATGGATAGAATCTTCTGATGTTTTCTTTGGAACTGGCAATAAACGGAGAGTTTTAAAAATTCGTCAATCACTACTAAAATTTGGGTGGCCCGATTTGATTTAACCAAAGAGCCCGAGTGATCAATATGCCATGTATGTAGGATATCATCGGGTTTATCTCCATGTTGCCACTTTCCTGCTCTATAGCCAGTATGCGATTTTCCTAAAACACAAGCTCTGCAGTTTCTAATGTACTTTTTTAGACACTGTCCCATTTTCGGCCAAAATAAGTCTTCTCTCATTTTGGAAATACACATGTACCATCCGATGTGCGATTATTCATCGTGATATAGCCGCATGATTAACAATCGGGCAACAACTGGTACAAAACACTTTGGGGGTCTTCATGTTAGTTACAACGATATTGTTTATGACAGTATAATCCACATTAAAATTTGGTTCATTAAATATTTCAGAACAAAAAGCGTCATTTATCTGGAATTCTTGCAGAGTGTTTACATTTGATATTTTATCCGCAGTTAGTGTCTTAATTGCACAAACTTTTAAAATATTTTCATTGTCTATTGGATTTCTGCTTAAACAGTCCACGTGAGCCATTTTATTTCCAGGTCGATATTCGATCGAAAAGTCATAATCCTGTTATTTCACCCACCAACCCGCGACACGAGGATGTAAGTCTTTCTTTAGAGCAGTAGCATGCACTACATTACAGTCGGTGAATATGGTAAAATGTACACCATACAAATAAACTCTAAAATGTTCAACAGCTTCAACAATAGCTAATGTTTCTAAGTCATACGAATGATATCGTGTATCATAATCAGTTGTACGACGACTGAAAAAAGCAACAGGATGAACTACACCATTTTCATTTTGCAACAGAGAAGTTCCTAGTCCAACTGAACATCTGCATCTGTATGCAACTCACAAGGTAAATTCGGATCATAGATTCGTAATACCGGCGACTCGGTCAATTTATTTAATATTAATTGTCTTGCTTGTTCGCACTCAGGAGACCAATTAATCACGCAGTCCTTTCGTAACAGAGCTGTTATTGGTGCAGGTAACTCTGAGAATCCTAACGAATCGGCGAAAGTAACTGGCAAGTCCCATAAACTGTCGCACACTCTCAACATCGGTCGGAATAGGTGCTTGCGTTAAAGCATCTACTTTACGCTGACTGGGTCGCACTGAACCGGCACTCAAAATAACGCCAAGATATTCTCGGGCAAAAAATTTACATTTTTTATAGTTCAACGCAAACCCATGAGTAGATAGAGCATTTAGTACTTCCTCCAAGTGTTGTAATCCTTCTTCAATACTCGTTAAAGATACCAGTACATCATCTAGGTACACGAATGCTTTTGTTCCCTTTAAATTACCTAATACTTTATCGACAGAGCGCTAATATATTGCTGGAGCATTAACATAACCAAAAGGCATACGATTGAACTCATAGTGCCCATCTGGTGTAATAAAGGCCATTACGTGTCTTGATTTTTCTTCTATTCGTATTTGATAGAAGCCGGACTTCATGTCTAATGTAGTCAAATACTTGGCATGGCCGAGGGAATTGATCTGATCTTGAATATGAGGCATTGGATATCTTTATTTAACTACTTTCTTGTTGACATCACGCAGATCCACATACATTCGAACCTCACCATTCTTTTTCGAAACTAGCATTATGGGGCTTGCGTATTCTGCACCACTACCAACCAGATATACAAAAGAAGGAGCACTGTTTTTACACAATAATGTCGCCATTGGTGTTGTGTTCAGGTGGCGTCATTTTTTGAGTAAAAATGTCTTTTCGGGTCTGCCATTTTTATATCAACAATCACTTTCGTTATGGCCGATTTTCTTGCAGTGTTTACAAGCTGGGATTTGGGAGGAACCTGGAATGTCCTTTTGAACTTCATTTGAAGTTTATTGTTTATTACGAATTACGACAAATGTTACTTTGGTGCCCTTGACGACCACAATTAAAACATGATCCTTTGAATATTTTCTTTGAAGTTTCATGGTTTAACTCTCGTCTGTCCCCTAATCGGTATTCTTTTGGGCGCCTCTTCGGCATCTAAGGGCCATTTTGTATTGCGTCTTACATCAAAATCGCTTAGTATGGTCATGACTTCGCGATCAGATTGCGGCGGTGGTATAAGCAGCGATGCACGTGCTTCGGCGTGGTCTAAGCCATATTCGATCATACTAAGTACCTTATCCCAAGGCAATTTTTCGTAAAACCTGTTATACTTCGAAGCTTCTGATTCCCATAATCACAGAGTGAATCACAATCACGGCTTCGCGGCGTGGCAGCTTTAAATGCTCGAGCCCTTGATGTTTCTTTGTCAGGAAAAGCCGTGATGAGGTCGTTACAAAAATTTTCCCAAGATTGGCGGATTGGTTGCCAGTCACAACAGTATCGATATCCTCTGTTTTTCAAGGCCTCGCCTGCTTTAACGATCATTAAATTATCGCTGACGCATAATTCGTCTTTCAATTTCGTAGCATCTTCTAACCACTCGTCGATTGCGTAAGCGCTGTTATCCGGATCGTAGCTGGTTAGTTTGAATGTTGTGTAGCCATGCTTTGATGCTGACGCTTGCGTACTTGTTCCATCTACTACGGGAAGGATGGGCGTTGTCGTTGGCTGATAAGGTGACGATGACGAATCGGTCTCTACAGTAGTGTAAGTTAGATACCAATAACATATATAAAAGAAATAAGCTGAAATAATGTACAATGAAAATTAGCTAAAAGGTATGATTCATATAATTGTCAGGTTCCTATGGCTCCAGATTGATAAGTATGCCTACTAAACATTTCTTGATTTCATTAAAATTGCCTTCTTTTGGCAGAGGTAAAGAGCAGTTTGTTTCATCTAAATTACTAATTTGTGGGAATTGTGTCTGAAGGTGTCCTGGAAAATTCGGAGGATTAATGGTTCTAGTTCTTTACATGGGAAGTGTAAACAATACCTATCAGGAGGTAAATAATCTCTTACAAGTTCTTGTATTTTTTGGGTGATAGGATTATCATGAAAACGAAAAATCTTTTCTTCAATTCGAATATTCTTTCACTAGTTACCTATGGTTGTTCTTTATTGGTCCACTTGAATATGACTGGATTTTTGAAAGTATTAAGACTTTTTTTACATAGGCTGCACCTAAAGAAGAATGAATTGTTTCTGTTTCTGGGGTGTCATGGTTATTATCACATTATCCTACAGGAATATTTTTGGAGGAAGTTGTAGGAATAGAGCTTTGTATACTGTTAGTTTTTATTGTCGGTGGTCTAATTTGAATATCTGAAATAATATTGATCTTAGGTTTTTCTGACTAATGACGCACAAGAATTTCAATATTTTGATTTTTGAAAATATGATTGATCATAGATTTTACTTTTATCCAATCTAATTTATCGTGTCCACACCCCAATCTAGGAATTGCAATCTTCTTTAAGTTATTTCTGATCGCGTGATTTCTCATTTGATTTAACGCTTTCCATAACATGAAATAGATTGGTTTCAGATTAAATTCTTGTTTTGTAACCAAATAATAAATAAAACGATTATTTTTATTATCAAATAAAGTAGCAATTTCTCCTTCTTCAGCTTTTTGATTAATTAAATTTTGCATGTTTTTAAATTCATCTTTGAAGACTACAGAAATACCTTTTTTCGTATGGAGATCAGCTGAAACACAGTGGCCTAGGGAATAATCATTAGGTTGTTCAAATAAATTGCTATTAATTTATTTAATTACCTCTGAATTATTAATTGGTTTCCAATTTTGATTAAACTCATTAAATTCTGCTTTTTGGTTTATCAAAGGTTCACAAGTAGGAACGGAATCTTGAGTTTCAAAAAAATGTTTTATTCTATCGTGCCATAAATACTGATCATCGTCATTTTTTTTGGATTTCTCACATGTTGAAATATGTGTAATAATATCGTCTTTTTCAACATCATGAATATCTATAGCGGGTCGAGAAAAAGCGTCTGCATTTAAATTTTGTTTGTCTTTTTTATAACTGATAGAATAATCAAATTCTTCCAATTTGAGTCGCCATCTTACCAGTTTCGAATTTGGTTTTTTGATAGAGAAAAGCCATTGAAGAGGTTTATGATCGGTTATAATAGTAAATTTCCGACCAAACAGATAGGGCCTAAAGTACTTTGTTGCCCAGACTGTACCGAGCAATTCCTTTTCTATCGTTGAATAATTACATTCAATTACATGATTTTATTTTTCTTGGAGTGTGGAATTTTGCATTTTTTTATTGCTGAAATCTTATCAGGGTTCGGCTTAATTCCATCTGGCGTAATGACATGTCCTAAAATTCTACGGTCTTTTTCAAAAATTCTGATTTGTCTAGTTGGATTTTCATGTTAAAAGAAATAGGTCTCTCTTAAACTTTATGAATCGAATTTAAATATTCTTGTAAGGAAGTCGAATAAATGATAATATCGTCCATGTAAACTGGACAGATCTTACCCTGTAATCCACCTAGTACATTGAATGGGTTTGAATCCGAATAAAAGTTGGTCTGGCGATCTTCGGGTGGACCTGTTAGATGTGCAATTGATGGCACTTTGAACCTTTTTCACTTTTCTGTCCCAAAGCTCCTCGTCATTCTGGGGTGGGGTGGGTTCCTCTATATCTTGCTGGGTTGGTATGTCGTCCTCCTGCATTCCATCCTCGTCCCCATTCAGTAATTCCTCAAAGTGTTATGCCCACCTTTTTAATTTTCCCTCTACATCACCTATCAAATTTAGTTGTTTGTTTTTTCAATATACTACTGCTTGATATTGCTTGGTACCCTGCTTCGCTTTCTTGGCCTCCTAGTAAAAATTCCTAACCTGATTATTGATGAACTGACCCTCAAGTACATCCAGTCTGTGGTCTATATCTTTTCTCTTTTTCTGTCTAAGTAGCTTTTTGTATCTTTCTCCACCTCGACATGGATCCTCCTAGCTTCTTCTGTCTCTTCTTCTAGCAGTTCTACTGCTACCTTGCATTCTTTATCGAACCCGCTCTTAGTTTTCCCTTTTTCTTCCCTTCCTATTATTTCATTTGTTGTCTTCCACATTATATTCTCTATTTTCCATTCTTCTTCTATATCATTGCTGTCATCTGTGTGTTCTAGGTAGCGATCGAATTGTTCGCCCAGTTGCTCCTCTATCTCTTGTTTTTGCATTTTTCGTACCTTAAATTTGGCACGAGTTTTTCTACTCCTCTTCATCTGTGGTAGCTGTTGTTTTATTTTCGATATAACTAGGAAGTGGTCCGTATTCGCATCTGCACCTCCAAAACTTCTGACATCTTTTACTAATTTCTGATCCATGTATTCTGTAAGAAGGTGATCAATCTGATTCGTTGTCCGTCCATCTGGTGATACCCATGTTGTTTTATGTATGTCTATGTGATCGAAGCTGGTGCTTGCAATTCTTAGGATACGTTCCGATGCAAATTCTATCAAGATTTTTCCATTTTCGTTGTTTTCTTCATGTTTGCTTTTTCCTCCTGTTACTCTTCTATAAGCTGGTTCTCTGCCTACTTTCGCAGTCATATCCCCAGTTATTAGCTTGGTATCGTATTTTGGAATCTCTTCATAGAAGCTGTCTACTTTATTATAAAATTTATATTTATCCATCAGCTCTTTATCTTCAGTGGGTTTATGTATATTAAATATGCTTATTTTCTTATATTTGCCCCGTATTCGGATCAGGCGAATTCTCTCAGATATCGCTTTAAAGTCTACTACCATGTGTTTAACTTTTTGACTCACTATATAACGTACTCCTAGGTATCTATTATCTTCCTGCCCACTATTGAAAAAGGTGTGTCCGTCTATCATTTGTGTCGTAATCCCTTTCTGGTTTGTCTCCTGCAATGCCAATATGTCTATTGTATATTTTCTCATTATTCTTACTATAATTAATAAACCTCCTTCTTCAAAAGTTGACCTCATATTCCATGTACCAACCTTTACTATTTCTTGATTCATTTTTTATCTAAAATTCTTTCGGCATTCTAGTTTGCTTATTGAGTTTCTTACGGTGTTTTCCTGTTCCATAGCCTCGTCGTTATTCTGAAATCCAACCAAACTTCCCATATTTACTAGTTTTTTTGGTGCATCCTCCATTTCAATCAATTTAGCCTCTTTCTCTTCCCACTTTCACAATTTTCCGTTCACTGTCAGCCTTTTATATCATACTTTCGTGTTTTTCCCATTCTCCCTATCTTTTTTCGCTATGTCCCGTATTTCTTTTTGTATCTTCTGCTCTTCATTTGTTAAGTCTGAGTCGATAAAGATCTTGTGGAAGACTTCTTAGTTTGCCCTTATTTTTCAGAATTTCAATTTTATCCATAAAACTCTCGATCTCTACGATGCAGGCTTTTTCTCTAATTCTCCTAGCTTCCCTTAGCTTCACTTCTACTTTCACTTCTTTCCTTATAAAGCTTTCGATTTTTTCTTTGAGTTTTTTTATCATCCTGTTCATCCATTTTTATTCCAAATAATTTCAAATTTTTCTTTCTACTTTCTTTTTCTAAGCTTTCTACTCTACTATTTAGCTTTTCAACTTCCTCCTTCAGTTTCAAATTCTCTTCCTTTATTCCTAGTAATTCTTTATTGTTCTCTGTCTGTTCTTTTCTCATCTACTTGATGTCATTCATATTCATCAGTTCATCATTCTAGCTGATTAGAGTTTCATTGCTAGCATTTTATCCTCTTTTTCCTTGCTTCCTTTCCCAGGTAATCTTCTCGTTATTTTACTTCTCCCAAAAGCTTCATCCTGTTAATCCCTTTTCCTCTTGTATTTCTCTTCTGTGTCGGTTTCGCTTCCCTCGTACATTTTCTTTGGGTTCAAGTTGCTATATAGTCTTATACCGCCTTATTTACTTGCAATATTCTATGCACCTTGGACTACCCTTCGGAAGTTTTGCCTTCTATCCGTGCTTTCTGCCTTTTAGCTGTTTATTACAACTTCAGGCAACACTGTACGGCAGACGGACAAGAGATCGTTTCTGTTTATCTTTCTTGGAATGCGTTGTTTGTTTTCTTAATTTATTTCTCTCTACTTACGAAATCCGTGTATTTTTTTTACACTGCACTGAGATTACCACGTACCTTAGCTGGATTATGAAATCCAATTTCGTCACAATGAATGTATTGCTGAGTTATAGCTTTATTTTGATGATTATTGACCATATTTACTTCCACAGTATCGCCAGACTGCTTCATATAAAAATAATTTCGATCCTCGAAATTGCCTTTTTAAAAACTAATTTATTAACTAAAGTTACAATTTCTTTATGTTTATGCTACAAAGGTTACTACCGAACTATTCTAATTGTTTACAATCCTATATTTATATAATATACAAAAGTGTTTATGTTAGTAGAAATAAGAGTCCAGTGGGAGTCCTGATGGAGATATAATTCCTCCCCCTGTAGATCCAACTTCGGAGATTTCAGCGAGGATGTTGGAGGTTAAGAAGTTCTATTGGTTCGGCTGGACCATTTTTTCCCATTTAGTCTGGCTTTCTTATAGGTAAAGTAGATCCAAGTTCATTCATCTAGGTTTCTAAATGTAGTTTGTGTGATGGTTATTTGTGCATAGTTACAACTAGAAGTATTCTTCATTCGTAGTAAATGAACTTTGCAGGGGCTGAGATCGTCTATTTCGTAGATTTCAGTATTTTTACAGATGTACTGCTATTTGTTCACAAGAGTTCCTCGATAAAGCGTAAAGTAACTCTTTTGATCAAAAATTTACCATTCGGAAGAATGGTTCTGAATTGACCTTTCGAGAAGACTGGTATAGAAAATAAATGATAAAGATGAAATTCGGAAGGATAAGTTATAGGTATTTTTAAGTATAGAAGAGTATTTCCTAGATCAACAGGTATTGGAAATTGGTCAGGGGTGAATTTTGTTTGAAGAGTTTTTAATATATTAAATAAATCTGATATAGGCATTATGCTTGGATGCATAGTTCTAAGTTTTGCAAAGGTAATGGAATTCTCTATATCCATTACCATCCATCCATCCATAGATATTATGGTTTCGTACAAATTAATGATTTGAATCATAACATCTTTAATAAAATTACTATTCTGTCTGTAGGCTCGTGTGGTTACAATTAATGAGATTTGATTTAGCTTTTCATTATGATTAATCTGGCTAATTGTTCCAATCAATTTGTCTATCAATAGCAAGTGAACATTGATATTTTACCCTTGAAGTTATTTTGTTCAGATTCTCTTGAAGTTGTCTAATTAGTTAATTAGTAGATCATATCTCTCGCCGTCTCTAGCATCAAGATTACCTGAAATTGATTTGAATATGGATTCTAATCCATTGATCAGCCCTCGTTTCGTTCTTTGTGAATGAGGTATAATTTCTGATAGTTTTGACTCAGCCTTATTTTCAACATATCTTAATATTTTATGGTAATTTGCATTCATTTGAAGCGAGAATGTTAAATTCGTAGACGTAGTTTTAAGCTTATTGATTTCTAAAATTATAAGATTCAGATCGTAATAATGAAAGAGTGAATGTGAATATTCTTATAGATTAGCGGTACCGATCTTTCGGGGTATTAATCCTGGGTTGCCTTGTAAGTTTCTTACACTGACTACAAGACTACGGGAAACCTGTAATATAATAATCTATCTTTATCTAAAAAGTATTTTTTTCTTAAGGGACGCTTAAGGTTGTTTATGTGGTTTTTTATGTTGATCAGTTTTCACCACTTTTCTTTCGGTATTGATTTTTGTTAATTTTGAGGGTTTATCAAATTTATTGGCGTGCTTTTGCCAATGTGTTTCTTGGAAAAAAACTACTTGGTTTTCTTCAAATAATTCTGATTTATCTCGTTTTTCATTAGCTTTTCCTTTTGATTAATTAACGCTGAATTTATCTAAGAGTATAATAATCTAGACTTTTCTTTATCATAGTCATTCAATATAAGTTTATCTATTTCAATATTAAATGGGTCGTTATCTGTGACATATACTTTTATAACGTCTATAGGTTTGAATTTGGTGACAGAGTGGATTGAATTATTGTATGCCAAAATTGCATATAGCATTTTCATATTTTCGCTGGTGTTTTTGAGAAACCTTGAGTATTTAGTAATCTGAGATGTTCCGTGATTGTAGAATGGAATCTCTCAACTATGCCATTTGATTGGGGATGATTAGGAGAACAAAAGTGAATTTTGACTTGGTTAAGTTCAAAAGCTCGGTAATAATAGAGTTTTTAAATTCTGTTCCGTTATCTACAACAATCAGCTTAGGTATACTATGATGTGACAAAAAGTTATTAGCAATTTCTGTTCTTGACCATATTGGTTATGCTTGTGAATATTTTGAAAAACTGTCCGAAATTGTTAAAAATTTTATTTGTTCGAATGTAAACGTATCCATATGCACTATTTCAAATGGTTTAGAAGCTGTCGGTGTGATGTCCATTTGCATTTTTACGGGTTTCATCTCGTACTTAGCTTGCTGGCATATTTCACAATCATTTATATAAGTTGCAATTGAATTTTTCATTAACGGCCAATAATACCTTTCCTTGATTCTACTTAATGTTTCGTCTATTCCTCGATAGTTGGTTTTACCTTCGTGGTATCCCTGTATTTTTGATAAGATTTCTTCTTTATGGTACATCTTTTAAATTTAATAGAGGGCCATTTGAATTTTTGTTGGACTACTGCAGAAAACGATTCATAAATTTCTGGATCTTCGAAATATAGGTGATAATTTACATTGGGTGATACATACTCTTTTATAAAGTTTACTATAGATTTTTTTAAATTTTGTTCGGATATTTCGAGATGAATTCTTAATTTATTTTCAAATAGATGAGATATCTTCGGTTTTGTTGGTGAATGATGTTCATCGCTATCTTCGTTGACATTGTTCGTGATTGGCTTATTCTCTTTCGAAGACGACTGCTCCTGCCCTTCTGCAATTGATTGATCATGATGTACAATCATTGAAATGTTGTCGTCATCGTCCAGAGTTCTTTCCATAGTATCTAAATCTAGATAAACACGAGGTGATTTTGGGTATTTTTTACGAAGTTCGATTTCTCTATATTCCGGGGTATTCAATGCATTGTTAGATAGATAGATAGATAGATATTTGTGATTGTGATCTTGGTTTGATGGTTCTCGCTGGTAATTGAATGTTACTGATAGATTTTGATAATTTGGATATTCTTCAGTATATCATCTAGTTGTTCCCAGAATTCTTTCGTATGTATTTTGACTCTTGAGAGCGCGTCTGCATTTGTGTTTAATTTTCCTTTCTTGTATATGATGTTATAATCGATTTCTTCTAGTCAAATTCTCCAACGCATAAGTTTTGAGTTTGGATCTTTAAGTGAGAATAACCATTGCAAAGGTTTGTGATCTGATATTATATTGAATTTACGACCATGCAAATATGGGCGGAAGTACTTGGTTGCCCAAACGATGGCGAGGAGTTCTTTTTCTATCACAGAAAAGTTAATTTTTGAATCGTTGAGAGTCCGTGACGCAAATGCAATGGTAAATCTCTACCAATCGGGCCTTGTGAAAGGACCGCACCAAGAGCAATGTTTGAAGCATCTGTTGTTAGATTAAAAGGTTTCGAAAAATCTGGTTATTGTAAAATTGGCTGGTCTGTTAAAATAGTTTTACAATTTTCGAAACAATTAATAAAATCTAATAAAATTTTTGATGAAATGTCTATAGTATCCTTAGAATCCCAAAAATCTTTTGATTTGTTTGGTGGTCTTCGAAATTGGAAAATTTCGAATAGCCTTAATTTTGTCCGGATTTGGCTTGACTCCTTGTGGTGTTACAACATGAACGAGATATTCAACTCCGTTCCTGAGAAACTCGGATTTGTCAAGCTGTAATTTGAAGTTGGAATCTCTGAATCTCTTGAAAACACTTTCTAACCTCTCTAGATGTTCTTGCAGATAAGTCGAGAAACATGGCAGGGGCGTTCTTCAACCCAAATGGCATGCGGAGGTACTCATAATGTCCATTTTTTGTACTGAATGCTGTTTTCTCGATATCCTTTTCTTCCATCTCGATTTGGTGGAATCCACTTTCTAGGTCCAAAGTCGTGAAGTATTGGCACTTCCCGAGTTTATCCAACAAATCATTAATATTTATCATCGATAGTATTTTTATTGAGTTTTATATAGTCCACTACCAGGCACCATTTCTATTTGCCAGAGCCGTCCATTTTTTTTGGAGCTACACAAATTGGAGAAGACCAAAGCGAATTACTAGGCCGGATGATATTGGTTTTCAGCATTTTTGTTATTTGGCTATCTACTTCGTTCTTGTGAATAAATGGATATCTATACGATTTCGTATAAACGGGGCTTACGTCGGATGTTTTGATTTGATGTTTAATACGGTTTGTAAAAGTTAATGAAGACATTGTAGAATATGTAGAGTATTTTCGACAAAGTGATAGTATTCTTGAAGATTCTTCAGAATTTAAATGGTCTAATTTAATTTTATTTAAATCTAATATATTATTTTCTTCGCTCGAAATATAATTTAAATTCGAATCTAGAGTGTAATTTTTCTGGAATTTCTCTACAACGAATGGTTCACTAAGGTCAAGTTTAATGATATCGTTGGTAGTATTCAGGATTGTGGTTAACGCTTCTCCGTTTTTTGCGACGCTCGGGCTTTCTGGAATCTCGCAATTATGAATTTTAATATGTGGGATAAAAGATCGCCATGTCTTACAGATGTTCTTATCTTGATAACTTGTTCAACACGTGGCAATACGGATATTAAATGAGTATTGTTTGCACTTTTCACTTTGGTAATGCAATTTAATCCTTGCATTCGGGGTCATAAGAATATCTCTACTAAAATCAACACTAGCCTGTAGGTTTTTCATATTGTCTAGACCGATAAGGCCATTGAATTTTTCGTGGAATTTGAAGAGGTAAAATTTCATGTTGCCAGGGACGTTAAAAACTTGAGTCGGAATTTCTGTACTATATTTATGAGATGATTTTTGATACACTGTGGAAACTATAAAAGGGTCATTTTTAATTCTATCTGGAAATAATTTAAAAGCTAAAGCTGGGTGGAATCATTATATAGGGTTCATTGGATTTTGAAAAATTGAATGAAAAAACTTTAGAGGTTATCTTTCCTCGGAATTGGGAAAATCCGTATGAAAATTTTCAGTCTCAATTTTGTTTTCATTAGAAAAATCTTCTGGATTCTCACATTCTACTTCGGGATAGTAGTTTTGATATTAGTTAAAATAGTTTGGATCATAGTCAGATTCGCAAGTATTTACTTCTGTATTATACAGTTCTTCGACTACTTTATAACGAGGAAGTTGATTCGATGGTTTGAAGAAACTTGAATGAGGTTTGAATGTTTTTTGAGTTGAAATACTCGTTGGAGTTGGTTTTGTTAATTGGCTAGGATTTTGTTGTTTAAAAGTACCGTGATAATTTTGTGAAAATCTTTGTTGTGTTGGGCCAAAACGGGGGTCTAAAAGAATTGTTCTGATAAGATTGCATTGAATTTGGGTTTCTAGGGAATATGTGATTTGGATTAGTTCTAAATTGAAATTGAGGTTTCATTGGAATCTGGCGCTGATTTTCGTTTTTTTTGTTAGGGTACCTCTGAAAATATTTTACATTTTCCTCTTCAGTTACGTACTGTAAGGCTTCGCTCAAACTTTTCGGTTTCATACATCGAATTGTTGTTCCTAACGGTTCGCGTATGCTTGCTAAGAATGTTTTAAGTGCTAAATCTTGGTATAAATCTACCTTAGCCGTTCGTGCTTCTTTAGTTAAAATTTGAGAATTAACATGGCTGCACAATAAATTTAGAATATGTAAGTTTCTATCATAAAAATGTTGTGTTGTTTCACCAACAGTTTGTCGTAACATGAGAAGATCCCTATTTAGACAACTTTCGTCACGTTGATCAGCAAAATTCCTAATTCCTAATTCTCTTAATTCTGTCCATGTGCTAATACCTTGTATATTGAATAGAGTTTCTGCATTTCCACTGAGCTTTGATACAATGGAATTCATTAAAAACGTATTTGAAAAACTTTCTGGATTCGCTTCATCATAGAATTGATTTATTAGCGATTGACTAACCAAAAGAAATCTCTGTAAATCATTAGCGTCGCCACTAAATTCAGGGAGGCAATGAAGATAATCAGGATTGAATTGGTTCATTTTGAATTTTTCTTTTGAAGACAGTTTTAAAATAGTTGGCTTAATAACTGGGCTTACTCTAATTGAACTAGGTAATTCTGAATCTTCTAAGGGTTTTTAGGTGATGAAAGCGCTTCTTCCAAACTTTCGTAAAGGTTAATCAAATTTCCAAAAGACATAAAATGAACAAAAATGAGTTAGACTTACATTAATATTAAGGCAACTCTGAGCATCCTCTCTATAAGGGCGTCGGCTGGATCGGCGATTGTTGTCCTTGTCCAATTGCTGTTGTAAGTAAGATCTTGTGATGGAATCACTAAATTTTTGGCGGAGGGCCAATTTAATTTGATCCCACGTATCGTGATCAGGTCTAGTTAGTAAAAATTCTTCAGCAACATCTTGTTGAGAAATGTCATTATTGTAGTAACGACTATGGAAGGCTCGATTTGCTTAATGAATGATTTTAGGTGACTTGGGGTACCATTGAAAGTTTTAAGTAAATAGTCTCTTAACTGTAGGATAAGTTATATCCAATATTTGGTTTATATACTTTTTCATAGAAAGAAAAATTCAAATAATATTTAACATCTACAAATACTTTTGTAATAAAATATCAAAAATATTCAAATATTAAAAAAATCGATAATCGACTTAATTAAGAGAATTACTACAATAGGAGAGTTTTTTAACTCACTGAATTAATTAATCTTGTCCTTGTTTTGCTTCTGTTATCGGGTAGAAACTCGATCGGGAAGGTATACTTCTAGCACAGCTTATTTGTTTGGTGAGCTGTGCTTCTAGGTTGGTGGCTGCTACTCGTTGTGGTTGCTATTTAGACCAATACATCCGATGATTTACAGTTATTGGTTACACCAAAGTATTTGCTGATTTGTTGTGGATGACTCCAAAGGCAAATCAGGAGCCTCAATCAACTTTCTTGTATACGCTGCTTCCAATACACCTTAACTTATTAAAACAGACGGTACATACTTTTCGATTGGCACTTTCGATTTTCACTTGGATACATTTCATAAGAATCGGGCACTTTAATTATCGTATGCTATACCGGATGTATCCTACCGACTACGCCAGTTAAATAAGTTTCTTTCCGTGTTGTCTTTTTAAAAACAATTTTATTACATGAAAGATATATTTAACAATAATATCTGTACTATATCAAAGTTAACTGAGAACTGATTACCAATTTTACAGTTGCTAAATCATCTATAATGACCATATAACTGTAGCATCTGTTTTCAAAGACAAATTTTATACATTCATAAATATACAACGCAAAAAACCCATTTTTTAAAAATGATTCCTAAAAGATTCAAAATATCCCATTTGGTTCATACTGCGGATGACTCGCTTCTGAATTTTAAAGATTCTATGTATTTTTGTGCTGCCACTCCGTAATATTATACCATACCTAGTTACCTACCATGAGAATAAAATTTGGCAAAGTAAAACGTTGTAGTGATACTCAAATTGCAGCTATTTGATATAACTCTTAGTCCGTAGCAGGCTCTACAAAGTTTTTTTGATAAATAATCTATATGATGGTCAAATTTTAGAGTATCGTCTATAATACCTAATGCCTAAATATTTCTGAGAGGTTGAGAAAAAGATGTCATGTCCGTTGAAATTGGTCTTCTGTGGGTTTTTCAAACTCTGATATGCTTTGAACAATATCGCATTTGTTTTTTCGGGATCCAACACCAATCTACTATTACATAGCCTCTTTGTTGCCGAGTCCATAATGGAATTTCCTATTTCACACATTTTTGGGAAATTATCTTCACACACCAGGACTGAACTATCGTCGGCATAGTTAATTATTTTTATGTTTTTATCATCCATGATGATGTTTTGGGCGGCAAAATTTATAAGCCAATTTCAAATTTGAGATGGTATTGACACTTAGTTGTTCCTCATCTTGCCAATATTCTGACACACAGAATATTTATAATTTGCTTGTGCGTGATGTTAATGTTGGTAACACTTGAATAAAGGTTGGAGGAAAGCTGTTCTGTTTTGGTTTTGAATCTGTCTTTGTTGTTGACGGAAGTTGGTTGGTCATCATTCAAAAATCATTGTCGTTCTTTTCCATTCCGTTCTGACTTTGGTACATATAGTATTTACGAAAGTCAAACCTTCTAAAGGCCACACTTTTTGGCCAGGTTGCAGGATCATATAGGTCATCTTTTGCCTCATAACCAGCATGAAGTACTTTTGGAATTCTGAAGTGGGAAGTTCTTTTATTGTTATTTTGGAATCTTTGAATTTTGCTTAGTCTTTTAGAAATGTCATCAATTTCTCGGATGTTACATGTCTTTTGATGCGGTAGTGATATAACCATTTTTTTTTCTCCATTCCGAAATCTTTACATTCATTTTCACAGAAATTCTTTGCGCGATACTCGAGATGTTTTCTATTTGGTTTTTTATAGCTGACCCTCTGGAATCCATCTGCTATCCCCATGTGGTCTCTTAAATTTATGATTTCATCCATCTTTACCCTTTGGGCTTTCTATATATCTTCCTCAGATGTACATTATTAGAGGTTATATTTACGTTTTGTCTTTGAATATTGGGGAGATTTAAATTATGTTGTTGGCCCTTTAAATCTGCACTGGTTACCTTAGTTGTTTGAACAGATTTTTTTACTTTTACACTGTAAATTTGTTTTTCTTCTTCACACATTGTTTTGTTACTATTATTGGTTTTCTGTAGTTTACCATGAAGCAATTCATTATTTTCCTTGTGCATTTTTATATTTTCTCTTAGTATGCACTTTTCGTTCTTCTTTATTAGCAGATTTTTCTATTTCAACTTCGTTTTTAAGAAACTCGTTTTCCTTCTCAAAAAGATTGTCTGTTGGCACCATATTTTTACTGGAACAAAATTTTATTCTTGTATCGGATAGTCTAACAAATTTTAACTTGTTTATTGATGCACATGAGTTATGGTACACACTTCTACATGTGACGCACACTAGAACTCTGGATTGTTTAACATTTAAACTTTGCAATTATTTATTTTTCGGAATTTGATGCCATAGTTAAATAACTTTGTTTGCTAAGTCTAAAAAAAACTTTATTAATTAGCAAAAGTATATTTAACAAATTTGTTCGATGTGCTTGGTACAAGAGTAACTAATGATCTAAATCGGATTACAATGCTAAGTATATTTATATAATAAAATCTGCACATTCAGCAATATGTCTAAGATTACAATATATATATATATATATATATATATATATATATAGATATATATATATATATATATATCTTATTTAATAGATGAGTCAACTATAATGACCATATAACTCCTCCTTTCCTAAGTTTGAGAAAAGAGCGTAACCTTTTCGAGAGTTTTCAGTCTATACTCATTTTAGGTTTTTCCTATTTTTACAATAATACACTATGTTTATAATTGTTACAATAATTATGATAGAGAATACAATACTAAATACAGAAACTCCTGTTTCTACAGTAAAATGTTTAAGCGGGTGAATTTCGAGAGTTTCAACATGTTTTAAGTCGTCATGAATAGAATCTAAGTTTAGTTCTTCTAATTGTAGGTGTTCAATTCCTTGAATTAAAGCTTTATATATCTGTACTGGTGGTAATTTTAATCTTAAGTTTATAGTATTTATTTTTTGCGAGTCAAAATGTTTATTTTTGATTTTAACCATACATTGTTGCGGAATTATTAAAGATGGTTCATTAATTGTCTCTTTCGTTTGTTGATTTGGGCATTGAAAGGATATTTTTTCTGTTGGTGATGGCAATACTATCAGAGAATTATCTGGTAATTGAGTTATAGAAGTTTCTTTATGATAAATTGGGGTTAAGGGACATTGATTTGTTAAATAAATCGTTTTGGCTATACAAGGTTCATTCTTACTTTATTGACTCTCAAGGCATAAATTTATTTCTTCAACCTTTTTACATCTTTTATTGACATTAAAATAATCATCTGAAGATATTAAAATATAAGGATTTTTAACAACCATTATTTTGCTATTTATATTATATGGTTTATTAACTATTAGTGGTATAGCAATATAAAATATAATTATATTGTTTTTAATGATTACATCAACTTGTGCAACTTCATAGAATTTAACAATATTATCAAAAGGTATTCTTTCTTCAATTTTAAACTTAGAGACGACCTCTTTTAATTCGTTGTATTTTGGAATGCTGTAGTGCATTACTTTAGCGAAATTAATTGCTGTTTGGAGATTTGTTCATATTTCCTCTAAAATTCGAATGTTATTATCAATATTATCAACCAATAAAATAAAATCCATCGTTGATTCAGTTACATTCTGTTGTATTGAGTGTTCTGCTGGCATATGCAACTGGAAGGTCATTGCCAACATTGCCTTGCGATAAAACAGCACTGATTGCGTAATTAGATGCATCAGTCGTTAATATGAATGGCTTATTGAAGTCGGGATATGGGGTGATTAATCAAGATATCTTTGCAGGTGTTAAAGGTGTCAATGAAAGCTTTATCATGGATGATTTTAGCATTCTTCTTTAAACAGGAAGTAAGAGGCTTAGTTATTTTTGCTATATTTTTTTTATGAATTTACGATAATATCCAATGAGACCAAGAAATTATTTTATTTCTTTTTGAGTATTAGGAATTTTAAAATTTTCAATCGCTGAGGTTTTGTTCGGGTTGGGTTTAATTCCATCCGGGGTAATGACATGTTCTAAAAATTCGACTGTTTTCATTAATAATTCTGATTTATCTAGTTGAATATTTTCATATTAAAAGTCTTTCTAGAACTTTTTGTATAGAATTTAAATGTTCTTGTAGTGAACTTGAATAAATTATAATATCGTCCGTATAAACTAAACAAATATTTCCTTGCAATCCGCGTAAGACATTATCCATCGTTCTTTGAAAGGTGGAAGGGGCGTTTTTAAGACCAAAAGGCATGCGTTTATATTCGTAGTGTCCATGTTCTTCACTGAAAGCGGTTTTTTGAATTGAATCGGTGTCCATTTCAATCTGATGAAACCCACTGGCTAGATCAAGAGTTGTAAAATATTGCGAACGTCCTAATTTATCTAGAATATCTGTGATGTTTGGAAGAGCGTATCGATCTTCAATTGTTTTTTCATTTAACTTTCTGTAATCAATAACTAATCTCCATTTTTTCTGACCCGAAGCATCTAACTTTTTTGGAACTATCGAAATGGAAGAATTCCAAGGGGAATTGGATGGCTGAATTATATTATCCTTTGAAATCTGTGTTCGATTATGCGCAATTACTTTAATTTCAATTTCACATCTAGTTGAATTAATATAGGATGCACCTACCTGACGGTCAGCGTCTCCTCTCCTCAATCTGCAGCTGGAAGCAGTGGCCATTGGTGGTAAAGGTAGATAGCAGTTGCACAAGGACTAAGGTTGCCCTGTGGGTCTGGATACAAGCGGTATGCGGATGTAAAATGCGAAGCGGGGTTAAGGTAAATGTCGATATTCGAGAGAACTATCTTTGCTCTATCTTTGCACATGATCAGCGAAGTCGGCACATGAAACCCCGTTCAACCAGATGTGAAAACAGGCGTGAACAATCTGATCGATTTGCTTATTTACTTCATCTTTATGAATATGTGGATATCTATAACTTTTCATATGGATTGGAATTTCATCGGTCGTTTTATTTTTGTGTTTGACTTGATTGGAAAAGGTCAATGCATCGCCAGGTTATGTAGAACTTTATTACATTTTTAAAGCACTTTAAATAATTTAACTCTTTCTTCGGAATTCAAATGATCATGTCTTCTCAAAGATTTTAAATCATAGTTTTCATTTGGATTTCTCAGAGATATCTGTGGTGATTCAATATGAAACATCTCAAATTGATCTTCGTCGAACGTTTGCATGGGTAATAATTGTTCATCAACATCAGTAATTCCTATTATATAAGAATTATTTTTAACTACAACGATTGTTGGTTGGATTTCTATGTTATTGGTTCTTATTGAGGTATTAGCAAAGAGGTATTATTTGGTAATTTCGTATGTATTTTGATATTTTGTGATGTACGTGGTGGTATTTCAAAAGTATACTGATCAAAGTTTTCTCGAAAATAAAACGGAATTTGTATAAAATCGTTCCTTAATAAATTATTATCTAAAGCAATACTTCAATTAAATTTCTTAAGATCTTTAATTCCTAGTAATCCATCAAAATAATCGTGAAGTGGGTATAAAATAAATTCTACAGGTTGAGAAATACCGACACATAAGAATAAAGGGACATTAGCTTTACTAGTTGCTTTTTTAGATCCGGCACATGTTTGTAACTTGGTTACATGTGGCTTGATTAATTTTGGGAAATAAGTATTTGCCACAGAAGGTCTAACTAAGGAAGCATCAGAACCTGTATCGATTAATATGCGAACATTAAAATCAGGAATTTCTATGTAGGGCAATTGATTTATTTGAAAACTATTCCATTGGAGACAAGGCTTGAGTTTTCTGAGGCTTACAAGCGAAAATTTTCAAATTGATCCTCGAGTTGTTCGAATGGTTTATCTCTAATGTTTTCGATTCTTCCTGATAATTATCAGAAGTTTCTTGGGAATCCATTTGACAATAATCTGATTCGTAATATTCACAATCTTGTTGATAAGGTTTTTCGTTTTCCAAATGAGTAAGCTCTTCGAAAGTA
Source organism: Crioceris asparagi (assembly GCA_958507055.1). NCBI lineage: Eukaryota > Metazoa > Arthropoda > Insecta > Coleoptera > Chrysomelidae > Crioceris > Crioceris asparagi. The sequence continues at coordinate 52,397,006 of OY293827.1, forward strand.
TATTTAGGAGTATTAGATTGGTATCTATAGGGCTGATTGTTATATTGGAATCGATTGTGAGGGTAATTATTAAACTAAGGTTTAATTTGACTAATTGGGCGTTGGTTGAATGCTAACACCTGACATTGGTTGTGGGTATGTCTTTTGTTAGGGTTTAAAAAGATTCACCGGTGGATTTTTTCCAAATCCAACTGGTTTAGTTCCAAAAGATTGTGAAGGAAAATTTTGTTTAACAGTTTGTTGACTGTTAATACTTGGGAAATTATGTCTAACAGGTTGTTGATTATTACTAATTGATTGTCTTGGAAATTGGGGTTGATTAAATTCAAGGAAATTCGAAAATGTATGGTTACTTGGTTTCTGTCTCGCAGGCATATTTTGAATGAAATTATTTTTAAAAGTATTCTGGCTAGTTAGGATTTCATAATTAAAAATGATATCAATAGCAGAATTTAAATTTTGAGGATTCTGTACAATTAGGAGAGTTCTTAGGTTATTATTAATATTTGAAAGTAAATTTTGAGTCGCAGTTAATTCATTCTGCGTTATAAGAACAGTTCTGGCTTCAACATTTTGAATTTCAAAATATAATTTATTATTGATTTGGGTAACCAAGGCCTTAAGTTTAAGTCTTGAACAGACTCATCTTTATTTCTCTTCAAAAATATAAGTTGTTGTAAATTTGTTCTGGTTATTGGATCACTAAATTTCTGCCAATTTGATCTGATCCCAGGTATCCAAATCTGGTCTAGTTAATAGAAATTCTTCAGCTTCATTAATCAATTTAGATTTGATGGCTAGATTAACATATTCATGCTGTGTGACGTCATTAGTAAAATATCGAGCATGAAAAGTATCTATTTGTTTGATGAAAGATTCCAGACGAGCTGGTGTTCCATCAAAACTTTTCAACAAACCAACAGTAGATCTTAAGGCGTCGGCTATTGTAAAATTATTATTAGTTTCAATTATAGTCTCTAAATTATTATCTAATGTATTTTTATTAAATATTCTATTAACTCTAGTGTATGTTATATCTAATATTCTATTTAAAACTTATATATCTGTATATATTTTTCAAAAATAATCAAATAAATATCTGCTTACAATAAACGGAATACAACTATGAGAATAGTTTTCAACTCACTCAGGAATAGTCTTTTCTCAGTTTAACTTCCGTTATCGGGTACATACTGCTCCAGGAAAGATGCACGTCCAGGGGGTAGCTACTTGTAGTGCATGCTAGTGAACCAATACATCCGGTGGGCTTCCAAAAACTAGTCAGACTAGGATATCTGAAGTCCTCGGGGTTGTGTACTGACTTGTTGTGGCTGATCTCCAAAGGCAAATCAGGAGATCCCAGTTAACTCTTAATCGCACTACACCTTAACTGATTGAAACAGACGGTATCACTTTTTCACAATAATTGGCAGTTGATGTTCTCTTTCAGAAATCTGCATAACTTTTTGTTATCGACGAACTGATACCGGGTGTATCCTACTGACTACGCCAGTTAAATAACTTTGTTTGCTAAGTCTTTAAAAAAACGTTATTTATTAGCAAAAGTATATTTAACAAATCTGTTCGATGTTCTTGGCACAAGAGTAACTAATGATCTCAATCGTATTACAATGCTACGTATTATTACAATATATATATATATCTTATTTAATAGATGAGTCAACTATAATGACCATATAACTCCATCTTGTATCCTGATGTCTTATGTTGTATTGTTATTGAAAATTAACTATTTACAGGAATTTAAATTAGATTCTTAGGATTCGAATTCGCATTCTGGAGCTGTTTTCAGCTTTTTGAAAGAGCTATGCCCGATATAATTAGGAATGGTCAAAAAACTCACTTGTTTTGATGTCCAAAATCGACACGTGTCGCACTTTTGCATTAATAGTCTTAGATGTAATGAACATATGCACTCTATTTGGATAAAGATGTAATCGCTGTTATGGAATTTGTGAACTAACTTTTGAACTGTTGCACCAATTCCGATGCAGTTTTCACAGTTATGGTCCTTAACACTATGCTGTCTCGACTGTATAATTTCATAAATTTCAGACGATTTTTTTTACCGGATTATGAGTATTATCCAAATCTGCACACCGATGTTGTTGCTCTCTACTCTTAGTAACGAGGATAAGCAAACATGGTTTTGCAACACTACGGAGTTGAGATATGCCAAAGTATTCTGCAAATTGAAGTTTTTTTAATTATTATAGCCATAGTCGTATCTGGCGCTATTGTCGATATTTTTTTTTCTGTGGTGACTATATTATTATCTATAAAGGAAATGAAAAATTCAATCAACCATTTATGTATTTATTCTAGGTTTTCGATATGTGCTGGCTAGATGATGAGTTTCTAGTATCAGGATCGAGGGATACAAAAATGGCATTATGGAGAATAACGCCAGATATGTTGGAATTTAAAGAGGAAGTTCCGCGACATCGACACATTTCAGCTGTCTCAGTAAAAGAATGTAGAGCTGCTCAGAAGGTAATTTTGAAAGATTTTCCTGAAGTTGATTTAAAAAATTTAAACTTGTCGATTTTTTACTTGATAATAAAAAAAAATAAAAAAAAATACTGGGCTTCACTCATAGTTTACATAAAGCGAAAATCCTAAATACTAAGACCATGCGAGCTCAACAAACACCTGAACGATTTCTTTTATTTCGCTGTCGCCCTTCTGCATTGTGTTATTTCAGCTCTGATCATGCGACTTAAGCTTTACAAGTATTAATTTCGTTGTATTTCTTCTTTTTCATTCGTTTCAACGACTTGTTCACCAGCGCATTTTAACGTTTATGTATGTATATTTCTCCAGATCGATGACCATCCCATTGAATATTCCAAAAAAGTGCCAATGTCCATTGTTTTTTCAAAGCTAAGTCTTTTATCATACTATCCGTCCGGAAAAATATGAATTTTCGATATGTATTTTTACAATTGAAAGGGGACCGGCCTGCGAAAATTGGTTGTCATTCTAGACCCGAATACTCCTATATCTGTATCTAGAAATGTACAGTAATTTCTTCTTCTCTTCTGGACGAGAAGGGGTGTCATATAAAACGCACCGCTGGGTCGCTTACACAATGAGCGGGACCCACCTCCGAGACATGGACGCGTTTGCTAAGAGAAATCTGAGTGGAATCGTGAAGATGCCTCAGGTTTCTCTGAGGCTGCGTTCTAGCATGAATGTACAAACAAAAGCAACTCTAATTGAATTTACATGTTCCGAATCACTGTTGTTAAATACATTAAAAATGACATTTTTCTATAAAATATTTCCTATAGGTTAGGGCTATCACCTACAACAAAAAATATGAAGAAATAGCTGCATTAAGTTTAAATGGATATATTCATATATGGGAAGCTAAGAACTTTAAACAGAAACTATCAAGGAAACTTCCATCAGCACAAGAGAATGTTTGTTTGGCTGTACAGGACTCTGGATTATATGCTATAGGTTGTAAATCATATACCTTGCTTCTCGATTGCAGAACATTACAGGTAATAGTAATTTATACTTACTATATAAAATAATATATTGTAACGTAATATTTTCACAATTCATGTTCATACTAATAATCACGCCTCAATAATGGCTGTTCTGATTTATATAGATGCCTAATTCATGTAGAATAATCTAGAATTTTGTATTAAAATAACACTTACTAGAATAATAATTGTTAGAGTGACGAACGCCACTCGAACTATTAGTGTGGCTTCACCTTTTAAAGCCTGTACTGAGTTCTCTCATGTTACACCGCCCCTCCTTAATATCTAATCGTCTCGATTAGCAGCAGCTTTCGTAGAACTTCGCAGCTTGCTCTGCTATAGCGGAATCGACAGCTGAAACCTGCCAACAAAGGCCCTTGCTGAAGAAGTAGCAGGCTAAAGGCTTCTCTGGGTAAACTTATTTGAGTTGAAACAACACTCTGTACAACATCAGTATCCTGAAAGATCTATCTATTTTTTCCAACCCACAACTTCTTCATGACGTAATTTAGGACGTCATTCTTCAGGCTTTTCAACGATTGCCAGATTTATTTGTAACTTGGCCTTGCTTCTTCGAAACCAGGTACAATAGAAACCGATTACCGTGTGGTGGTCACACCGAATCTCACTTTCTTTCGGTCCGCGTTGCTGAACATAAACTCGTTGAAACTGCAATTCGGCTCGTGTTCTTCATAAAGGACTATTCTAGTTTCCTCATTGTCATTCGAGCCAGCATATGGTGCTAGTCTCAAAACAAGAGAAGAATTATTTCACTAATACCTCTGCTACGACGGTCAGTGCTTCTTGGTTGGGTATTGCATATGCCACGGTCCATTTTGCAAAATAATGAATAATTACCAGGATATACATAATTGAATTTAATTATTTCAATTAAACAAATGCTCATAATGTTGTCCGTTGGCCGTTGACTATTTGACAATATCCTAAACGCGATCTAAATTCATTTGTAACATTTCGAATCACTTGGGGAGAAATCAATCTACACTCATTTCTCAGTCGTGTTTTTAAATCCTCGACATTTGCCGGTTTGGTCTTTTAATTGGTAAGGAATGAAAAAGTGATATTTGGCAGTTATGTACATACTTGTTACCATTATCCGTTTCCGGAAATGGCCCTGCAGTGTCCACAGCTACTCGTTCCATGGGACTCCTAACGTTGTATTGTCTCATAGGGATCCGCTTTCTGCCAGCTGGTCCATTGCTATCTGCACATACTTTAAACTTCTGGCACCATCGTCTCAAGTCCTCCTTGCAGTTCACCCAATAGTAGGTAGTCATAGTAATTCCTAAATGTCCCGAGGCTCCATTACGCAGTTGGTGTCAAACCACCGACACTTCGCTTCTTGGTACAACTAGATACAATCTAGATTGCGTACCATCCTCTGACTCGAAGGTTGTATACAGGATCTTCGACCATCTTCGAAAACCAACGCAGTCAATTACTTCAGTTCTGCTAACACAGTAATGCCTCTCTGGTTTGTAAGACTTTAATAAAATAGGGTGACTTTCTTTTTCTTGCTTATCTTGTATTTGTAAGAGGTTAGCCCCTACAAGTAGTATTACTGACATCTGAGTCCAACACGAATTTTCCATCTTGCCTAGGATAACCTACGATCAGAGCACAGCTGTTGAAAGCATTTCTGACACTCTCCATTCCAATAGTCTCTGCTCTCTTTTGTCAGCATTGTCAAAGGTTTAGCCTGTTGATAAATCCCTTTAACAACCGTTGATAGTAGGTACACGAGCCTAGAAAATTTCCAACTTCATGCCTTTTCTTGGGAATAGGCCATTCCATCATTGCTGATAATTTGTCCGGATCTGCCATAACACCGTCTATCTTCTCGTCGAAACAAGTAACATTTTTTAGGATTTAACTTGAGGTTAGCCTCACGTAAGCGTTAAAAAACTTCTTTATGTTCTTTGAATGTTATTCGAAAGGTTTTCCTACCAAGATCACGTGTAGTCACTCCTATTAAAACCGCATTAGCCTCTCAAATGTGGCAGGTGCATTGCAAAGTCCGAAGGACATTACAGTAAATTTCTAATCCTATCATAAAGGTGGTCTTTTCTCGATCAATTAGCTCCGTCCCTACTTGCCAGTAACGACTTTTCAGATCCAAGGTAGAAAACCATTGGTATCCAGAGAGTGTATCCGAGGTGTAATTTATTCGGGGTAACGGATAACTTTCTTTTTTTGAAGTCAACAATCGGCACACAATCTTATAGATCCATCCTTTTTCTTTATAACTACTACTGGCGAGGTCCATAGACTATTCAATGGCTCAAGAACTCCTTGCTTGCTCATATGATTAATCTTCTCGGCTCCATCTCGTTTGGCCAATGAAAGTCGTCTTGTAGAAACTCAAGGTTTCGCCACAAGAAGAAATGTTGACTATAATTACTGCGGTATTGTTCTTCAAGGTCGAAGGCTGCCCCCTCATGTCTAGTTTCTAGTTTCCTGGCTGCTGCGTCTTTTTATTATAATTGCGGCGAATGTGCTCTCTTTCGCCACAGTTCCAAAACCTAGGCTGTCGTCTCCTTGGTTGTTCTTCCCGCAGTATCTTCCATAACATGTTCCACCATTCTATTGATTCTCTTCATCAATGGATCTTACACGACGTCCTCGGGAACTTTGACTAGTGGTTTCGTGCTCTAAAGCAATAGCAAGTGCTTTATCCAATTATTTTTAACTCCGGCAATCCACTTGCTTTTAAAACATTTACGAATGTAGCTATTTCATGCAGGAAGCTATCAGCTGCGGTAATATATGCCAGTCGCATAATACGGGCCACATCCGCCTCAGATTCCTGCAAACTGTCATTTGCCCTCTGAACTCGGCTTCGTAGCTGCGCTTTATAGACTTACTGTAGATGACTATTACCATATTGATTCTCTAACCGATATAGCAACATTAGATAGTTTTCATGGAATTGATCTTAGAACATCACCTCGTAGAGCAGCAGCAGTTAAGGAGACGGCCTTTTGTTCTTCAGTCCACTGCCTGGTCTTGGTTACTGCTTTAATCTGCTTTAGGCATACGGTCCAGGAACATTTGCCTGCACTTTAGCCTTTAAATCTCTGAAAGTCATTCTCGTTTTTTCGATAATGCAGCCACCACTCATAACAGCCATATTCAATTTCGTGATTTTATTTTCTATTTCTTCAAACATTTCTCTTCCTCATTTCTTCTTTTTTGGCTAATGGGGACATTTAAGTTGATAATATGCTTTAACTTTAATTTAGAGTTAATTTTTGAGTCCAACTTCTTTTGAAGCCTTGTATAATTTTTCCATCATGTTGGAGGCTTGATCTATACAGTCTATAAGTTATTTAATATTTCACCGTCTATATTTAGGCCCATCTCCTCTCAGTCAATTTTCTTAAAAGCATATTCGAGCAACGTGGTGAACAACTTTGAAGATAAGGTATCTCCTTGACGTACGCCTTGCTCTATTCGGAATGTTTTTGTATTTTTATGTAATGTTACACACGCCGTTGCTTTCTCGTATATACCGTTAATCAGTGCAATGTACCTGTAATCAATTCTGCACTCTGTTAATGATTTCATCATATGTTGTTGGCTAATTTAGTCAACAAGCCTTTTGGTAATCTATGAAAATAAAGACGAGGGGTTTATTACATTCTTTTGACTTCTGTATAAGCGTCTTACTTGTACTGATAGTAATTTAGATATATTTGCAACAAAGTTGTTAACATTTTAAAAAATCTCAAATTTTTAGAATAGACTTCTATGTGATATTATGGAGTGACAAGTGTACCTACATATAATTTGTGATAATACCTTACTTTGAATAATGTAAATACTTACGTAGATATTACTCTTTCAGGATCGAACATTAATTATTACATTTATGTATATTTTTTGTATTCTGTGTACTGTAATATCGGGACAGTATTTTTGGACTATGTCTGTTTGTGTCTCAAACCCCCTAAATAAATAAAATAAAAATAAATGAAATAATTGTATGTAGATGATCATCTGCTGCTGTTCTTTTTGCTGGTAAAAATCTAATTTCGTAGTTACGCGTTTTCTCCATGTTTCCCTTCTTGTGCATTATTACTATTATGGCGTTGTTCCATTTTGAGAGTGTTATACCTTGGTGAAGGCATTCATTAAATAATTTACATAAGGTTTTAATAACTATGTGGCCGCCTTCCTTTACTGCCTCTCTAAACAACTTCATCTTCTCCTGGTGACTTGTTATTTTTCATCTCAAACACCGTCTTCCTTACTTCGCCATACGTTATGTATGGTACATCTTCCTGATCCATGGTTCAGTACTTTTGGGATAGGCACCTCTTCCTCTTCTGTTTTTTTATAAATATAAAACACTTCAAAAAAAACTTTCAACAATTTTTACAATTTTATCTTCATTGGTAGTAACTTGCCCTGCCTTGTTTTCTAATTTGCAGATGTTGTGTTTTCACACTTTTAGGTTTTTACGCAAAAATTCAAAACTCTGTATTAAATTTTCTGATATCCTTTCTCATAGCCTTTGATATTTCTTTATTAAGTTGTCTTTGTTCCTCGTTGTTGGTAGTGTATTTGTTCCTTAGCTCTCTTCTTCTCGTTAGTAATTGTTTTGTGCTTGTAGACAGTTTTTCATCTTTTTCTGTTCTCTTTGGTTCATATCTTTTGCGTGCCTCTGTCGAAGCTGTACATATTTTGTCATTTATGTTTTCGACGTCAGTGCCTAAATTTGCTATACTTTCTAAATCATTTCTTATAACATCTCTATATTCATTGGGGTTCTCTATAGGATTCCATCCGAGATTTCTTTTCTTATATATAAACTTAGATTTGTCTCTCTTTATACAGAATTCTATTTTTGCTTTTACCAATTGAAATACTATTGAAAACTGGAGATCATGCACTATGTGTTTGTTATCTGAGACGATGTCGTCTATCTCGTTTTTGGTAGTGCCATCTGGGCTTGCACAAGTCCACATTCTATTTGGGTTTTTCTTGAAAAAGGAGTTCATCGCGAATAGATTATGCTGCAGTAGATAGTCTATAAGCATATTTCCTCTATCATCTCTGTCTAAGAATCCAAAGGTCCATATCGTTGTTACATTGTCGTCTGCTTTGTGTCCTAGTTTGGCATTGAAATCTCCGTTGATAAAAGTAACGTGCATGCAATCCTTTTCTATTGCTTTAGTGATATCTTCATAAAAGTTTTTTATCCCTTCATGGCTATGCTTGGATGTTGGATCATAAACTTGTATTATTTTAACATTGTATCGGTCATTCAGTATAAATATCAATATCAGGGCGACCGAGCTTGGCTCAGGTAACACAGGATTTAGAGAGGGTCTAAAAGAGTTACTAAGAATGTTTAATCTTAGCTCAAAAATGTGCATATTAGTATTGATTTTATCGTTCACATAGATCATAATTTATAGATTTCAAAATAAATATGAATGTGAAACATTCCAGAACTCAGTTTTATCACCAATCGCCTTCTCGACCCCCTAATACCATACTGAAATTTTTATCGCAATCTGCGGAGCCATTCCCGAAATAGCTAGTGTGGACCGTGGACCTCGAGTGTAACACCCATTAAAAATGCAAGTATTGCCAATCAATTTTCCAATCCAATCCAACTTTCACTAGCAATTTCACGAGTAGACGTTCTCGCCTCTTCCAGAACACTGAGAAGTACAGGGCAAAGATTAAAAAAATGAAAGTCGATGACATCTTGTAAAACGTATCAAACCATTCATTTGTTTTTTTTTTTGAATTTTCAAAATCCGCCAATAAATAACGAAATTACAGTTTGGGGAGTTTTTACGATACAGCCTGTATATATATATATATATATATATATATATATATATATATATGTCTATATATATACCACGGAGTAAGGTGGATACCGGGAGTACGATGCCATTCAGTGAGGTTGGGTCCCTAGTAGGGGGCCACCAGCAATATAAATAAATATCGCCCGATTCGAATACGGTTGTAAATAGTGTCAATATAAAAATATAAATTGTACATAGTACCTAGTCGATAGTGTAATGTAAGAAATATAGTGTATATAAATAGTCTGTGACATTTTACTGTGTAAATAAATAAACTTGAAGATAAATAATTCCCAGTCATTTTGATATGCCCATTACAGTATTATACTGTTGAATTGTAGTTCTTCAAAAATCTTAAAGTAAAGGTATCGACGGTATATATCTAGAATAACCCAGAGTAACCATTTATATTCTTTTCCCTATCCTATTGTATTTGTATGTTTTCTATCGTTTAAATTCTGTAAAGATATATACCAAACTAGGGTAACCAAATGATTTTCCGTGGGCGTAATAGCGGGTAAAAACTATTTTTGTATTAAAATAACACTTTCTAAAAGAATAATTGTTGGCGTTGTATTAAAATGACACTTTCTAAAAGAATCATTGTTAGCGTGATGTTTTACAACAAACGCACTCCAACTGTCAGCTTGGCTTCACCTTTTTAAGCATATACTGAGTGTTCTCTCACACTACAATATCTTATTATAAATATGTACTTTAAATGAAAAGTATATGTATCTTATACATTTTCCATTTAGGCAGTGAGAAAGGTATCATCCAGATATTCCGGATGTGGTATAAGATCTGCAAGTTTTCAAGGTGACGTTCTCACCGTCGGCACTGGTTTAGGAATGTTAATGTTTTACGATTTAAAAGCTGGAAAGTATTTGGAGTGCAGTGTAAATTCATCAAGGACTGTAGTACTGAAAGCTAGTAAAGGATATGTGGTAAGTTTATTACATTACATTTCATAAAAGTTTTAGCAAATAAATAATGAACTTCCCGTGAAAAAATATTGTAATGACCAAATTTATTTGGCTCATCTCGACATGAGAATACTTGATGAGTTTCTTTATTCAATTCCTTGTAGTAGTCTATCTAGTACGGAGCCTTCTATCTGGAACACGACTTCCATAGTTCCAGATGCAATATCTATTGTTGAAATTACTGTTTATTGAGAAAAATAATGATGCTTTCTTTGCAGTTTCCTGACGAAGAATACGTTGACAACGTTCATAATAACAAATATGTACCTGCCATTTATACACACTGCTACGATTCCAGTGGTATAAGACTTTTTTCTGCCGGTGGACCTCTTCCGGCTACATTGACAGGAAATTATGCTGGTTTATGGCAATAATAATAGACTATTTTATATTTTGAAAGTAAATAAAATTTCACTTTATTATATACAGTGTGTCCAAGATAAACATGGGATAACATTGCCTCGAGAAGGGTAAAAGATAAGAAGTCGACTAAATGGAGAAAAAGGTCTGCAATTTGATGGTTTCTAATATTGTGCGTACAAAAATTTAAGAGACTAAAACTCCCTTTTTGTGTTTTTGAGCACTTTGTGTACGATTGGTCTTAGTAGGCGATGCTTAAAGAAAAATAGGATAATTTGATGTCGGAAACTATAATTTTTATTATTCTGTTGCGAGTTATTGTTTTTTTTTTCATTCAACATAGACTTTTTAGAAATCAACTAATAAATTGGCGGTAGTTTTCAATCTTAGTTATCTACAAATAGTGTTCAAATTAAGGATCATTATTTTCTAAGCATAAGTAACATTAATTACGTCTGGTTGATGAAAACCGTCTAAAACGTTGAAGTTATTTTTTCTCTGTTTTAAATTTACTTTGGTTCACATATCAAAATCTTCAACAAATTATTTATTAGAATGATAACAAATATGCGATTTTTCTTTAAGCATCACACTAAGCTACTAACTACAATACAATGCGCTCATAAACAAAAAGGCGTTTTCACTTTTGCTAAAAAAAATTAATGAGGTATTACAGAGAAAAAAAAATATACCTGTTGTTTTAAGCCAATCAGATGCATTGATTTTGACAAGTTGACGACAACCTGAATTTTCCAAAAAAAATCGGTCGCAAAATTAATAAGTGATAATTTCCCTGGCTCGACAGCTGTCACGTGCAGATGCCAGAATAACAAGCGTAGATTATTTTTGACAAATATTTATTTATAAACTGTCAAAAGTTGTATTTACTTTTTTTGGTATAAAATTTTCGTACCGAATCTCCCGCAAGTTTGAATTAGTCTCCGTAATTTTTTCTCAATTGTGATTTTTTTAAGAAAGTTTCCCTCTGCTGGGGCCTCGGAAAATAATTGTACCTCGAAAATTTTTTCCGAAATTATTCAAGCTCTAGGGAGATTATAAGTGGCAATTTATAGCAGTAGATGGCTTCCTAGTATTGGTAGAGCGCTGTATACATGAGTATTATCGCCGCCCGCCACTGTGTGTCCTGACTGTCACGTCAGTGGTATAGGCTATACACGTAAAGATACGTAAACAAGCGCTCTACTTATACCATTGACATGACAGTCAGGATACACAATGGAGGACGGCGATATTACTCATCTATACAGCGCTCTAGTTTTGGTAGTCGTCATTCTTTATTAAATGTTTCTCTATGCTGTGTAATACAGATACACCATAGAATTGTTTATTTTGTGTATGAAATTTTATGATATGGCATGTGACAAGAAACGCTTACTCTGTTACAGAGTATATTATCCCTGGTCTAAGATGATAGTACAAATATTAAACAATATCATCAGCCAGTTCTGAAACATAAACCATTAGCCTGGCCACAGTTAAAATGGCCGTAAAATTAACAGATATACGAACTCAATGTAGGAATATGACATTGGCTGATAACATAATTTATGCTTGGCCAGGCTAATGGTTTGCATTTAGGAACAGGCTGTGTACAGGGTGATTCACGGTCGATGGTACCTTGAACGTATAAGGAAAACTGACCGATCGCTCTAAAAATTGTGTTATTTAGATAATACCTAGTGATCTATCGACTGAAAATATTTTCAATCTGGCGACGTTGCCACTTATATCAAAAAGTATTAACAATTTTGATTTTTCAAATGAGACACCCTATATATTATCAATGTATTAGATTCTCTATCACCTTCTGGTTATTTTTTTATAAGATACCCTTACCTATCTCTAACAGTTTCCAGTGAATTAATTAATTTTATTTTATTGTGTTCAAAACAGAGCTCCAATCAATAGCCCATTACTCTAAATTTTAGAATTGTGAAACGATGAAATTCCCGTAATAGCTTTAGAAATACTTCTTTCTTAGTTATTATTGAAGATTTTCTTATGATTTTTCCATCCCATCCCAAATATGCGTTTTTTAATTGGAACACCCTATATTTTATTATTTCTTCAGATAGAGAATCGAAATACGTTTGAAATGATATATCATATTCCTATACCAAAATGATCAGCAACTATCTATTAAAGTGAATGATTTCTACCATTTTTATATTAGGTATTTGCTGGTTACCATGGTAACGGAAAGTTTGACAAGTAATTATTGTGAGGAAGAATAAGTTTGTTGAGTTGTTCATTCTTCATAGATAATGTCACAATAATGTGATTAAATTATTGCAAAAACATTGAGTGAGTTTAATGCAAGATAACCACAATGTACAAAAAAGACTACAGGAATAAACCTATTCACAGAACAAATAAGTCATTTTCTGGTTACTAGAAGCTAATTCAAAATGTGGATTTACGAAACCATTTTGTTACTCGTCTTTGGGATGATTAGTAGACTGTAGAGACGATTCGTTTACCGTGCTCTGTAAATTCATTTAAAAATAATAATAAACTTTCATAGATATCACACTCAGTCTTGTCAAAACAATAATGAGTAAGTAGATTCATCAGAACCTGAACTCAATTTCAAGATAAAATTAGCAATAACTATACATTGACTGATATTGAGAAAATGAATCCAGTTCAACGATCTACATATGTATTTAGTGATCTTATATATGTTATATTATGTACGCCAAAGACTTTACAAAAACAGTATAATATCTAATTAATAATCCGTAACCAAGTCATAAGGAGAGAGGTTGTAATAATAATAATTAGTGAAAAAATATAAATAATTAAACATTTATAATACATTCTCAAAATGACAACCTTTTCTATCCAAAAATCTAAGAATACGTTTCTCCATCAATAAAATAGCATTTCTTATTTCACATGCATCTATCTCATCAATGCATTTAATTACGCGTTGACGCAGTTCATCTTTACTTTGTACTGGTGCTGAATACACTTTTTTCTTCAAATCTTTGCGTTTCAGATAAATTATTCCAAGGAATACCTCAAATAATTTTTGTTAAATAATAATTGTGTTCTATCACCATGGTACATACCTACTATAAAAATGCTAGAAATAATTTACTTGAATAGATAGTTGCTTATATTTTCAAAACCTGACCATATATATCATTTCAAAGGTATTTTGATTCTCTCTCTCTCTGGAGAAATAATAAAATATAGGGTGTTCTATTTGAAAAGTAAGGAATAAGTCTTTCTCAAGCTATTACTGGAATTTCATCGTTTCAAAATTCTAAAATTTAGAGTAATAGGTTATTCATTGGAGCTCTGTTTTGAACAAAACAAAAGAAAATTAATTAATTCACCGGAAACTGTTAGAGATAAGTATAGATACGATATACGATAGATGTTGAATTAGAGTCATTTAACATAAACAATGTGCTAAAAATTGCATTTATTTATTTGAACAAAATAAAAGATTATAGTACTTTAATGCTAGATTCAAAAGTGTAGTGCAAAAATGGTAAACAAATTATTATACAAAAAACAGACAGAATGTTTCAGATGTAATTTTTTAGATGTAGTGATATAAAACAAATATTTTTCCGACAGAGATAATATCAAACATAGAGCGTCTGCCAGCAACTTGAATATTTTTGAGTAATAACTTGAAGTTAACTTGAAACTGTTTATCTTTGGTAGAGTGGTTGTAAGATATAGGAAGTTTTTCGTTGTATTTTAAAGCAGACAGTTCAAATTGATCAGAAGGCACCAAATCGTTTTTTTCTGCTTTCCTTTACGTGGTACCACTGCAGAAGTCGTGCATGGTTCATTATATGGTTTACGATAGATATTCTATTAATCTCGGTGTTGCAGTTACTGTAAGTTCCTTGATTGGCCCACGAGCGAAAAAATATCTTGATCTTCACAGTCATTTACATGAAAAGGACCTGGTTTACTTCTAGCACTGAGAAATTGTCCATTCCATCCACTCGGAAGTTCTACTGTTGCCTTTTGGTTTATTAGACAAATGTTACGGTCGTATTCTAGATAGCTGTGTGACCGAACTGGAAACGTCATCTTAATTTCTCTCAAGCGTTTCGTCTTATGGACAACAAAATGCGTCAGACGAAATATAGTTCTTATTTTGATCGCTACACGAATCGCAGAAAATTTCAAGCTCTTGGACACTTTCATCCAAGAAATTAAAAATAAAATGAAATAGCACAGATGCTACTTCATCCGAGCCCTTCTTTCCATCAGATTCGGTGTAAGTATAAAAATATGGCATTTGATTATTTTACACAAGCAATTTTTTTCGAAAGTCCATTACTATTGCCTTCACTTCTGTACTGTTTTGAGTATTTAAACGAGCTGCTCTCTTCCTCTTTTAAAATATCTCACCTTTTAGAAGATGCAGTTTATATTCTGTTTCCAAACAAGATAAGAGCGCTTTTTGTGAAGAATCGTTTTCCAAACTTATTGGCCTTGTGCTGATCGCAGGTACCTACTGCAGGTATTTGTTCTTGGGTAACCAAAACGTATATTGCATTTATTTACAAAAATGGTTCTATATATAGGTTTCATATGAAACGGTTTTTTCAGGATTTTGCTGCAGAAACATCTTGAACATCTTAAGATCTTTGGGTAAATATATCCGTTGGGAATCACGGAGAGTGTAGTGTGATTTTCGGCCTTTAAACGACGCAATATACTCATATACAGCAATAGAAATTTTATCTGGGAGACAATTTTTTCCATTGGAATGTTGACCTCGTCCATCATGCTTAACATGTCCAAGAGTAACTAACTGTCTGGATATTCTGTATTATCCCGTTGCACACGAATTTTGTATGTGTACGAATATGAATGATAATTAATAAACATCTTCATTATTGTGCCTTCTACTCCGGTGTCGCTTAACAGGGGTATATGAAATTAAACCTCCCAGATGCATATACTGTTCATCATGATTATAAAGTTCATTAAAATGTTTGCATCCTCTCTTCTTTCAAAATATTTAATTCTGGTACAATTACAGCTGGGACCAGTTTACACGTCCATGAGATACTCGTTTCTTAGCCTTTAGAGCTTAAACTTCACTATTTATTAACTTCACTGTGGTCCTTGCTTATTACTAAATATTTGGATAGCACGAAAAAAAACAAGAACTTGCGATAGACTCAACGGCACATTAAATACTCAGCATTAAAATTAAAATGGCCTTGGAAAATTGACAGACGTCATATACCCGGACTCAATATAGAATATTTAGGAACACGCTGACTATTTAACTAGTGCGTAATACAGTGAGACAGACAATAGAAAATTAACAACGCGCCATTGCCATATTTGTAGACATTCATCTTTTTTTCCCGGTTCGCTAGGACGTTTGTCTTTTTTCCTGTACGGTATAATTTAACTTATCTGTGGCTTGCGACTCTCATACTCTCTCTATTTTGCATGGCCTCAATATTTTGACGGATTCTTACGGCTTTTTATAATATTTTCCCGCTATTATCTCAAAACGGGAATTTTTGGACATTCATCTTTTTTCCCGTGTACCCTTCAATTATGAACATATATGAGCGTTATCATTGTAAGTCAAATTCTGGTGATACTTATATCACATAATATATAACCATTGTTATTCTGTGTTTATATCATCCAAAGACGATTATAAAAGAAGAATTTTTAGCATGGCATTGAATAGCTAAATGTTTACGGATCTAAGTGATTATCACAGTATAGATAAACAAAGTAGTCCAACTCAAGACATTCCTTGATGTGACCCGCCTTTACCGTACGAAATTGCGGTGGCCTTTGACAAACAAACGACCGCAAAAATGATGCTCTGAAACTATCATCTAAGGCGGCCTCCGTTGAGTTGGACTACTGGGTATATTTATACTGTGATGATTATATTACAAGTATTGTTCTTAAGTATGTAATTTGTATAACAACATGCACGTGAAGTTTGAACTGAATATTATTGATGATTGAATAAAATTAATTTATGAAATTTGTGACGTATATGTGCCTTTTTTGGGTAGTTTTTTGGCTTCATAAAACAGCATAGTATCAAGATAAAGATTGATAATATATCTACATAACTGAATCCTGTGATCATCCTGTGATGCTTATAACGAGAATGCTCAATCGAAGTAACGTCTGCATAAAAAATTGCACATGTTCGTCCAGCATTGGATTGGAAATGGGGATTCCAATGTTGTTAAAAATATTCCTGGCCAAGGTAGATTTTACACAAGCTTACCAAACCGTAACCATCTCGCCCAATGTTTCTTTTGCATACATTACAAATGTGGCACTTTGTAAGTTTCGCATTGAACAGATTTATGCAGTTTCCATGCTACAAAACTTGCAACGTATTCTACAAACGCCGTCAAAGCCTACATTGATTTGATATAACAGTCATGGCCAAAATCTACGCAGTCGTGAACCACGCGTTTCTCGATCTGGTGAATTCTGTCACTTGCCGATGATACATGCAAAATGTCTGCCCCGTCAAAAATATAATTAGCATACTCCAATTCTTTAAATTCATGGCGAACGAACAATCTCTAATAAAAACTCTTGAACTGCACGAGAACTGATCCAATATAGTTGAGTATTACGCTATCTCCTAAAGGAAGGTAACGGTCAACCTAATAATAAGAGCCGGATCCCGTGCAGTTCAAGATATATATATATATATATATATATATATATATATATATATATATATATATATATATATGTCAATCACATAGAGTATATAGTAAGACAATAATAATGTCAACAAATGAATAACATACCTGTAATCGTTTTAAACACCTACCTGTTATACCTATGTATTTTAAAATTTTGTTCAACGTTTTGTCGAATTTTATTTTTATTGTATGTTTGTTTTGTTTTTCCTATCGTATTTGTGTCCTTTTATTCTATTTTCGATGTATCGACTTGTTTGTGCAGTTGCATTCGTTGCATGGTATTTCGTATACAGCATGGGTTGTTTTATTTTTATTATTTTTAGCTTTTAGTTTGCTGAATGTTGATTTTAACAGATTGTGTGCTTTATGACTAGTGCAGATGTTATAGTTTTTGAATAACGCTTGTAATTTATTTTATAGGTTTTCTACGTATAGGATTGTGAGGTAGTTTTTATTTTTTTTTCTAATTTTTGTTTTATTTTATTGTTTGTATTATATGCTATATTGACTTTGTGTTTGAAAATAGAATTAATTAGATATTTAGTGTAGCCATTTTGTTCAAGGGTGGTTTTGGATTTCTTTATTGCTTTTTCTCTAAATTCTGGGTCTGAGAGTCTAATAGCTCTGTCCGCAAGGCTGTCAATGACCTGACCATGTGTTTTTTGTGTACCATTCTGTTTTAATATTATTATTATTATGTAGAGTCAAAGAAATTGATTGTTTTGTTTTGTTCTATTTCTATGGTAAATTTGATCTTATTATGGTATGATTGGAAAATGTTTAAGATGTAATCTTCTTTGCTTATGGGAATAGCTTTTAGACAATCATCGACATATTTATAGTAAAAGGGTACATAGAAATTTAGTTTTGGAAATATCTCGTTTTCGAGGTCTTCAAGAACTAACTGCGCTATGCAGCCACATCCCCTTGCCAAAAAAAGATCGGTCATTAACAACCTTGCGAGAGAGCTATTAAACTCTCAGACCCAGAATTTAGAGAAAAAGCAATAAAGAAAGCCAAAACCACCCTTGAACAAAATGACTACCCTACATATCTAATTGATTCTATTTTCAAACACAAAGTCAATATAGCATATAATACAAACAATAACATAAAACAAAAATTAGAAAAAAACAAAAACTACCTTACAATCCCATACGTAGAAAACCTATCAAATAAATTACAAGCGTTATTCAAAAACTGTAACATCTGCACTAGTCATAAAGCACACAATCTGTTAAAATCAACATTCAGCAAACTAAAAGCTAAAAATAATAAAAATAAAACAACCCATGCTGTATACAAAATACCATGCAACGAATGCAACTGCACATATATAGGGCAAACAAGTCAATACATCGAAAATAAAATAAAAGGACACAAATACGACTAGTCATAAAGCACACAATCTGTTAAAATCAACATTCAGCAAACTAAAAGCTAAAAATAATAAAAATAAAACAACCCATGCTGTATACGAAATACCATGCAACGAATGCAACTGCACATATATAGGGCAAACAAGTCAATACATCGAAAATAGAATAAAAGGACACAAATACGATAAGAAAAACAAAACTGCGTTAACAAAAACATAAATTTAATTTCAACGATTTTAAAATAACAACAAACAAATTTCCTGCACACAACATCCGGCCATTACTTAGAAAACAGACACAAATTCTTTTCCAAAATATAACACCAAAAATTTCATCCAAACGCATCCTTTCGTAAAATGAAAAGGAAAAAGAAGAAAATGTAGAGGACATATTACACTCTAATAAGAATTAAAATCTTAAGTTTATTTTTACATGTTAACCATGGTTTAAGAATAAATTTCTTTAATTTTTAATGTTTTCCTCCATTTTATGTCTTAGGTAAGTCTAACTATTTTCAAAGTTTTTTCTGTTCAATAATTCAATTTTGTAGATTTTAGTACCCTAACTGAACTTTTATTTGAAAAAGATAACAAAGATCATCGAAACGTAATAAATAACATTTGGAACAATTATAATAAACTATTTTCATATATATATATATATATATATATATATATATATATATATATATGTTATTGGGGATGCTGTCATGTAATGATTAAAATTATTTGAATCAAGCCGAGCTTTCGAGAATGTTTATTCTCGTCTTCAGGGCAAAAGTCGTGAATTTAGAATATAAAATCAGTCAAGAATCTAAAATCTATTTATATATAGGTATATATATACAATGTGATTCATTAAGAATGTCAAATCTCATTGATTCTAGGCCCAAAAATATGATGATTTAGCTCAAAGGTCCTTGTACAAATATTGCAGGTTTCCAAGATATAGGGTGTTTTGTAGTATAGGTCGGGTTTTCGGGTTAACGAAGTACACGCAACTGCTTGCTTTTGATCAACGTCCCCTTATTAACTCTTGAGTATTGATAGTATAACAAACAATCTAGTTTTACTTCTATTGCCTACCTAAGCATTTTCTTTATAACTACCAAGTTCGTTGCACTATATCTTTCCCTTTTAGAAAGAATGGAATTCTTTTCAAAATAAATGACATTTGATCTAACTTAGGAACAGTGTAATGCAATTTAAAAATAAACTTAATATATGGATCCATATTACAATAAATTTTAAAGAAATTAAATAAAATTAATTTAAGAACTATCAAATAATTTAAAAAACTAAAATAATGTAAATTTAAAAATAATAATAGTAGTCTTTTGCAATCAAAGTTTTTAGTTAATATTACGTGATATTAAACTTTTTAATACGGTTTTCGTCAACCGTGAACCTTATTGTTTTGACTTTTAAGGTTGCAATTAACACCATTAATACTAATTACAGTGAAAGGACCTTTAAACCATGAGTGAAATTTCTTGCGGTTTCATTGCTTACCATCACCAAGTCACCGAGATTTCAGTTAAGATTTCGCGATGTTAGGTAATTAGGTAATTTTACGATTTTGTTTGCTTTAATTGAAATATCCCTCGCTCTTTTATGCGCGACTTGTAACCTGTACTTAACTTCTTGATAGTACACGTCAATATTGCACAGGGGTCAATTTTGCTTGTCAGTTACTCTGTAAGTTCCGACTTTCGGCCAAACACGAGTTCAAACGGATTATATTCATGGCTCATGGCACAGCTTAATTAAGCTGTAGTCCTGGCAAACTCCAGGAGTTGTGTTGAAAAAAGTCATAAAATTTTATCCAATTATCCCAATCTGTTTGCGCGTCGTTAATGTAAAATCTTAAGTACTCATTTAATAGGTCTGTGGTTTCTCTCGCATCCTCCAATACTTTCGTGATGATATGCTGTTGAGAACTTCTGGTTGATATTCGGCAAACTTGACAACTTCTCCAAAACTTCATTTCGACATTCTGTCCCCATATCGACTCTTATCCCTTTCATTGGGCCATAGATTAAGATGAAATGGTCAACTATTGCTTTTGCCACTGTGTTGGCATCTTTATTTTGAATGGGTGCAATGACCACGTATTTTGTAAGTTCGCATTGCATAGTGACACTATAAACCATGTTATCGTTTGTTTTTAAGTATGATATCTATGCAATCAATATAGAACTATGTGCTGAATTTTACTTTTGTTAAGTTGGCATTTTCTCAATTTTTAATGTATATTGCAACATATTTTTACAACGGTACTTAACCTTAGTTTTTTCAAGTCTCTTTTGTCTACAGTGTCCTGTAAGTGAACTTTCATGAAATAGTTTATTCAAGCCTAATTTTCCTCCTCGTTTAAGATTATTTTGGGATCTCCGTATAAATAAATAATTAAATTTTCTAAAAAAAATTGTCCTACCTATTTAAAATCGTTTAACGTGCATGTTTTGAAAATTTCATCAGTAATTTTTAAATGAATCTTTTTAGTTCATTTTCACTAGCCATTTTTTCAAGCTGAGACAAAAGTTTCCCTAAAGAAAAATTGTCATTAGTGAAAAATATCTTATTTTTGACCGACGAAACCCGAACGGAGGAGGTATACCATTCTAATGTCTACTTTTTTTTTGTTCGTGCGCTCGTTTTATATAATAATCGTACTCTAATTTTGATGATTTCTAATTCATTTGAAAAAGAGGAGGCTTGAGAAATGGTCCCATATTCATAATAATGCAAATCCAAAATATCCTTCCCTCCGAGAACCGCCCCCGAAGGGGGTGGAGTGGCAATTTTTTTTAGAAAATCGAAAATCTGAGGTGGTATAATTAAAGATAGGACAGGACAATATCCGGAAACGTTTAAATTGAAAATTTTTTCAAAAGAGTTACAGTTTTCGTGTTAGAGGCGGGTCAAATTCTCAAATATGTGTATTTTTGCTATGTGGAGAGGGCGATTTCTTTCGAAAATTAAAAATCTGTGGATACTACATGAGAGACCTAATTATTTGTAGCAACATTTATAACATTTTTTCCTTAGAGTTGTGGTTTTCAAGTTACAGCGTTGGTAAAATGGTAACATCTAAAATACTTTGCGTATTTTCACAGCGATGTTTTGAGATCTCGAAAATAACAACTACATGCAAAGAATATACGTGGATAATAGGATAAGTATTTACTATCTTCATTGGTATTAGTGAACGTTCAACGATTTTCGTGAATAATATTACTCTAAAAAGTGTGAAATAAATATTTTTTACAAAAATACAAAATATTATTCATTCTATTGGTGCTGTTACTTTTGAAGTTGTGCAATTGCAGTTAGTTTGATAACTTTTGGCACCAACTTCACAAGTAACAGCACCAATAGAATTAATATTATTTTGTATTTTTTTTCTTTTAGTCCAAATAGTAGTCTAGTAAGACGGCACGAGCCGGGGTGTGTACTAAAAGAGGTTATATCTCTCTTCTGAAGGAATTTGGTGAAATCCAGCTTTCAGATCTAATGTAGAGAACCATTTTGCTCTACCCAGTTGGTCCAGAATTTCATCAATTCTACTGATTGGAAATTTATCGCCACAAAGTTTTTTCTATTAATCTGGCGATAATCTACCACTAGACGCTATTTTTTCTATTCAATAATGGACTTTTTTTGTACAAATAGTATTGGACTGTTGTATTCCGATTGTGATGGCTCAATAGCTCGATTATTTTTTCTTTCAAATTTTTTTCGACCTGTGCATTAATTTCGTTGACCTGTGAATAAGGTGTCCTGTAGTTTGTTATATAAACTGCCGTTTTATCTGTCAATCGCAGTTTTTGCTCATAAAAGTTATCCGTAGTCAATTGATCATCTTCAAGTGCAAAAATATCAGAATATTCTTGGCATAAATTTATCGTCTCTGGTCTCACAAAATCTGGTATAGTGGTAGTGGTTAGTTCGTTCATTAATTATCTCTTGTTTACTATAATGGTCGGCCGTGCTGTTTACACAGTAAAAATTATAGTTTTCTAAATTAATGCATGAAATTTTTGGGTTTCAAAATTTGAATTTAAGATCTTTATATACGGACTTTGGCTAGACACTATAGCTCCGGCCACAAACACTCCTGAAGCTATTTCGTCATTCTGGACTACTGAATCTTGTTTAAGGCATGATAATGAGTTTAATTTTCTTATGACTTCACATTTAGGTGGAATGGTAATGACGTCGTCTTCCGGATTATTAAAAATTGGCAAAATAATGTCTCCGCCAAGAGTTCTTAGTGTGACAGTCCAGTTATGATAATCAAGTTGACAGCGATATATTGAAATAAAATCTCTTCCAAGGATTCCAGCAGCAGGTATTGGGAAGTCTAGGCCTACTATGTAAAAATTGTGACTGAAAACGTAGTTTTCGACAAAAATATTTGTATTTGTAGTCCCTATGGAGTTTGTGCAACCGTCAGTAACTATTTGAATTTTGTAAACGTTGGATCTATTCAGTATTTGTTGAGGGTCTATTTTGTTTTGTTTTGAATAATGATATATCAGTACCAATATCGATTAATAAAGCGACGTTTTGGTTTCCTGTCATACCTGTCCGAATTACAAAATTTGAAAGTGTTAGGTCCATATTAAAAACTTTTAGGATTGCCCCAAAGACCTTGTTGAGGCTCCTGTTGGTTTTCCTGGTCGTGTTCTACATCGTAGGCTCTTACGTACCATTAAGGCCTACTTCTTTGAGAAAAACCCGTATTTTGGTAAACCCCTCTATGTTGAAAATTTGTTTGGAATCTGGGCTGATGTCTATTTTCGCGGTAATAATTGTTATCTGAATGAGAATAATTTCTGGCTGAATAAGAATAATTTAAATTTCGTCTTCCGCAAAAATTATATCTAGGTATTACTCTGCTGTGACCACTCGTGAAAAAAACATTTCCTGTCTAAAAACTTTCCTCGCTGATGTTATTGTATTTTGTTAAAACATCTTGAACGGTCTGAAAGGTAGCTGCTTCCATAACTATTTTTGTTTTTTCCGAGGTCGAGTTTTTGATAAGGGATTTGACAGTCGTGTTTTTTGTGTAGTTTTCTGCTGCTTCCTCTGGCACTCCTTCGCTAATATGGCCTCTTTTTGACCGACGAACCCCGTACGGAGGAGGTATACAATTCGACTGTCTGCTTTTTTATTTGTTTGTTCGCGCATTTTATATAGTAAACGTACTCCGATTTGGATGATTTTTGATTCATTTGAATGAGGAGGCTTGAGAAATGTTCCAATATTCATAAAAACACAAATCCGAAATCTCTTTCCCTTCGAAAATCTGAGGTGGTATAATTAAAGATAGGACAATATTTCGGAAACGTTTAAATTGAACATTCTTTCAAAATAGTTACGGTTTTCGAGATGTTGAGAGGGCGATTCCTTTCGAAAATTGAAAATCTATGGGTACTATATGAAAGACCCAATTATTTGTAGCAAAATTTATAATGAACATTTTTTCCTTAGAGTTACGGTTTTCGAGTTAAGCGGTAGTAAAATGGTAACATCTAATACTTATGCGTATTTCCGCGGCGATGTTTTGAGATCTCAATAGTAACAACTACAAGCAAAGAATATACGTGAATAATAGAATAAGTACTATCTTCATTGGTATTAGAGAACGTTCAACGATTTTCGTGACTAATGTTGCCCTCAAAAGTGTGAAATAAATATTTTTTACAAAAAATTGGACCATCATTATCAGTTGTTGCACTGAAAAAAAAAAAGTTAATTCTATTGGTGCTGGTACTTGTGAAGTTGGTGCCAAAAGTTCTCAGTTTAACAGCAACTGCACAGCTTCAAAAGTAACAGCACCAATAGAATTAATATTATTTGTAGTTTTCAGTGCACCAACTGATAACCGTCGGTCCAATTTTTTGTAAAAAATATTTATAATTTTTAGTAAGAGTCTCGAGTTCTATCATGTAGTTTCAGTTATTTTGACATTGTCTTAAGTTAAGAATTTTTGAATATTTGATACTATTTTTAAGCTTTGTGCAGATTTGGTCAATGATGGTGCTCTCACCTACTAAATCTCTTGCCGTTCCTGTCAATCGCGTTCTGACATAAGCAACAGCTTTGCTTTCGTGAGTGTCTATATTGGCCTTTAATCAATTTAAAGCGTCTATAAATGAGGTGAGCTTTTCTACAAACCCGTCAAATTCGTTGGGAATAATTTTTCTGGCAAAGCTTAAAAATTCTGGGGTTATGAGAGCCGTGGTGGATGTAGAGTCTGATAGAGTAAATTTTTTGTTTTATTTTCGTTACTGTCGCCGTCACTTTTGTCTGTTAGTCTGTCATGGTCAATTCGTCTTTTATTAATGGATCTATTTTCGACAAAACGTGAGTAGGGATTTTATAATCGACTCGCAAAACTTGATATGAACAACTCTATCTCTAACTGTGTTTAATAAAGGTGTTATACTTTTTATCGTCAAGGTCTTTATAACAGCTATTTACTATTCAAACAAACTTATTATATAAGTATAATAAATTATCTCTAACTTGGTTCTTGACAGTTTCCGACTTTGTGATTCTTGCCTCTAAAACTCTTTTAGACTCTCTAATAATTTCTTCTTTCAAATTTGACAGCTTGGTTTAAATTTCCTCTCATGTAACTTACCTTACTCATTAATTAACAATAAAACTTTCAAATATATTGGGCATTTTAACAAATTATGCCTACCAATTTTTAACAAATTATTTTTACCAATTTTACTAAAATAATTTTCTTAAATATTAACTCTAAACTGAAATCGGACCTAACATAAAAAAATTAAAAAATACTAGTAAAATATCTGCAAATTTGATCTCCACAAAAAGTAAACATCTGGGCGGAAAGCACCTTATAAGCAAAAAAACAGCGTGCACAGGAACCAAGGGTTTAGTAGCAACAGATGTACTTACAGTTCTGCCAAGTTATTTTTGTTTGTTCACTTAGCTATATCCAGTTTATACATCTTCGGCTGCAGCTTGCGGTGGTCTAGATAACCACTTCTGCTTATGTCTCTTTTGAGGCCTCTTCGGTATGATTTTCTCACTTTTAGAGCTGTTATTATTACCAAACAAAACGTAGCAATGTACATTAACACTTTTAATTCGATCGAAGAGTTTGTACTTTGTTCGTCGACGATAACATTTGATGTGACAACTGCCGTACTCGAAACACTTTTTCCCATTTAGTATAGGCACAGCTTGTTTGTGGTGAGCTGTGGTATAGGTATTAACCAATTAATTTTTGGTTTCAACTTCATTACATTAAAATAAACAAAGTAAGATATAAAGAAAGAAAAATTAACAGTCATTATTTGCTATAGCAATCACGATTTTTATCAGCTGCTGTCGATAGACACTGTCGCTAGGCAATGGCTACGCATTACCTACGCCGCTGAGAAGTAGCCCCAATCTTTATTTATTTATTTATTTTAGAGAAGCTATAAGAACATAAAATATAGCCTATGCCACCCGCGCAGATATATTAAATTCAATAAAAATAAAATTATTGAACTCGGATAAGCAGTTTTCGAGATTTTCGTGGTCATATGAAAAGTCCTTACTCGTATATATATTAGTATAGAAAAGCTATAAGAACATAAAATATAGTCTATGTCACCGGCGCAGATATAGAAAATTCAATAAAAAAAATATTAAAATCGGATTAGTTTTCGAGATTTTCGTGGTCATAAAAGTCCTTACTCGTATATTGTATATATATGAGTATAGATTGTTTGTATCAATTGAATTCATATTCAGAAATATCATAATATGGCTGGTACTGGGTGGCCCATTAATAAAGGACGCCGGCTATATCTCAGGATCCGTTAATCGAATGACGCGGAAAAAAAGAAAGAAAAAGCTGGGAAATATTTATAAGTTGCTAAATTTACCGCTAGAGTGTGTAACTCACTCCGCGTATTAATAAACACTGTTTTATTCAAGATTATCCCTATATTGAAAATATTTTTTGTAACCTTCTGAAAATAAGACAACTTTTTTGTATTGAAGTTTTTTCTCTATCTTGTTAAATAACATGTGGGGAGAGGGGCGAATGTTGGTTTGAAAAAAACTGAATAACTTTTTTTTGGTATGACCTATTTGGAATAACTTTATTTCATTTTGAACCGCTTTTTCGGGCGCTTCTACTGAAATAATAACATTTTGAGTTTGCTCATTTTCCGACTCGGTATATGGCGCTTTATAACAAAGTCGCAATTTTTTATGAATTTCTCGAAAATTTCAAATGCAATGGTATTTTTATTTTTCAATATGAAGAAATAGCGTGAAAAATTTAATAATAATATTAATAATAAGTCAGAGAAAAAAAATTATAAAAAGTTTAAAACATGTTTAAAAGAAAAATTCAACAATAAAAGTAACATATACATTGACATGCTATATCAATCTGTTAACAAACAAGACACAGAAGAAAAATTATCACTCAGAAATTCTTCGAATGGGTAGAATGCATTTTGAAATAAGTACAATTTAATTTGCTTTTCAAAGGTTTTCAAGTTCATTACCTTGACTGAAGTCGGTAAAACATTGAACAGAGTTACGCCATAATAGTTAACACCATCTTTAGATTTATTCAGTCTGTGAAATTCTGTAACTAGATTCTGACGGTTACTTGTATCATACTTATGTACTTGTTGATGGGTAAGATATTTAATCTCATTTTTTTAACATGAAGAAGACAGTCGTATGAACTGATATCTACAATCATCCTTGTATCCGTAGTAGGCAGTTTTCAGACATACTTCACCAATACAGTTGGAGAGTTTCCTCAGGAGAAATAAGTTCCGTGAGGCCTTTCCCTGGATATGCCTTGCGTGGTCTAACCAACTAAGTTTGCTGTCAAGCATCACCCCAAGGAATTTGACGGAATCATTTTCAATTCCCGATGGTCTTAGTGAGAATGTTAGATTTTCAATTTTCTGCGTATTCAGGCAGAGTTTGTTCGCGGAGTACCATTCCTTGGCGATAGACTGCGCATCCGTTATCCATTTATTGAGTTCAATCAGGCTAGAGTGTTTGCCTACTATGGTTGTATCGTCAGCAAATAATACAGAGTTTGTGTTTTCAAATATACCTGGAAAGTCGTTGATATAAATTAAAAACAAAACTGGGCCCAAAACAGAACCTTGATGTACCCCATATTTTATTTGTAATTTTGATGATGTGTTGTTATTATATGTGATGCATTGTGTACGATCATTCAAATATGATGTCAACAAAAGAAAACTGTTGACATCGAAGCCGTAGTATCTTAATTTGAACAACAATAAATCGTGAGACACACAGTCGAAAGCTTTGGTAAGGTTTAAGAACCGAGTCTGAATAAAAGATTTATTCTCAAAGCCTTTCTGAATTATATATGTTATTGCTAGAATAGCCGTGGATAATCCCTTTCTGAAACCAAACTGTTGAGTGTCGAGAATATTGTTAGTATCTAAGTGCGCAGTAATTTGATTTTTCAATGCTATCTCAAATACTTTACCAAATAAAGAAATATGACGATAATTTGATAATTCCTCTAATGAACCCTTTTTGTGAATGGGTACTACTCTGAAGAGTTTCAATATACTGGAGAAAGTATTGTGTTCTATGCAGATATTTAAAAGGTTTGTTAAAGGAATAACAATTTTGCGTCTAAACGAATAAAATATTTTAATGTTGATGCCATATGCTTCCTTACTATTCGTTTTTTTTCATCCCTTGTATTATATCTCCGACTTGAAAGTAAGTTAGTGGTACGAGATGGAGATGTGAATACTCGTGGCAAGTGTGTTTGAGGAAATCTTTTGATGTTTTATTTCCCTGAGTAATGTTTCTCACAATATCTACCGCAATTTTGGTGAAGTATTTGTTAAAATCATCGACTGTGTTGTTATCGGACAAATTTGTGGGTGTACTAGATAGGTCATTTTTTATTAATTTTCACATTGCTCCCTGCTTGTTTCCGGACCCGCTTATGAAATTATCATGATGCAGTTTTCTACAACGAGCTATTTCCGATTTGTATAATTTCCTATGGCTTTTTATTGAATTTCGTAGATTTTCCGACGGTCTTTCCTTATGCATACTCCTGAGCAAAATGAGTTTTCCCCTCATGTTGTTCAGGTGTTCTTTAAACCAATTGCAGTTTTTTTGTTTGTTATATCTGGGTCTGGTTTTAACCGGTAGGCATGTATCTATTGCTGTGGTAATACGCTAGAGAAATGTTTCAAATTTGTCACTGATGTTGATATTTGAGTCTTTAATGAAACCGAAGTCCACGGTATCGAAATAGTTATTCAGATTATAGAGACCGCCGTCAGTAATAGGTCTGTAAGAAATATGTTGGTTTGAGATAGTGTTTGAAGAATTGATTTCGAATTCAAAGTTAATCCCCAAATGGTCGGAAAAGCCCGGATCAGTAGTATTAACTTTTATTGCAGCAACTTTTTCGGAAATGAATATATTATCTAAATAGTGATTCTGTCTCGTATTTTGCGAATTTATGGCTGTGAAGCCGTATTCGTTAAAAATATTCACCAAATTTGCCGCTCGTGTACACGTTGCACAGTTGCTCTCAAAGTGTACATTGAAGTCACCCGTTATTATGGTGGCTTTATTATTTTTATTAACATGTTCGAGTAACTGGATGAGTTTATCGATATAAATGTCGAAATCGCCATTAGAACTAGAGCGATAGATTGTGATGACATCAATACAGTTACTGGTGAAAACCGCAACTCGATATAATTATTCCTTATAGACTTATTTAAAAATATATTTAAACCTTCATTTTTACTTAGCAAAATTAGAGAACAGTATCAGTAATTTATATTAAAGTTACCTATATTTTATATAACCTATTTTAACAATAACAAAAATCTTCCATTACCTATGTCGCTCTAGATGGGGTAATTGAAGTTATGTGTAATTAAATGAGAATTAAATACAAATAACTGTAAGAACAACCTAATACCTACTTTATACAAGAAAATTATAATAAGACTCTCGGTAGGCCTTGACATGACAGAAACAAAACAAAAGAAGCGAAAATAAAAATATATCTTTCTTTAGGGTAACAAAAACTTTATTTATATTTAAGATCATCGAATTTAGAAAAAACCTAGACACCTAGAGCTAAATAACTTAGAACCTAGAACTAAAATTAAAAAATATTAATGACGCTTCAAGTGCTCAAAATGTCGTCTGTTCGGGACAATACAAAGCTGTAACCTGTGGTGGGGAGTTGTTTGTGTTTAATTCTCATTTAATTACACTTAATTTAAATTACTCAATCTAGAGCGACATAGGTAATTGAAGATTTTTGTTATTGTTAAAGTAGGTTATATAAAATATAAGTAACTTTAATATGAATTACTAATACTCAGAGTGTTCTCTAATTTTGTTACGTAAATATGAAGTTTTAAATATATTTTTAAATAAGTCTATAAGGAATAATAATATCGAGTTGCGGTTTTCATCAGTAACTGTAATTTTTCACGCTCTTTCATCATATTGAAAAATAAAAATACCATTGTAATAGAAATTTTCGAGAAATGCATAAAAATCTGCGACTTTGTTATAAAGCGCCATCTAAGGACCCGGAAAATAAGCAAACTCAACATTTGCCCCTCCGCCCACCTGTTATTTGACAAGATAGAGAAAAAACTTCAATACAAAAACGTTGTCTTATTTTCAGTAGGTTACAAAAGAAAAGCTCAATATAGGTTAACTTGGGATAATCTTGAATAAAACAGTGTTTTTAATATGTGGTGTGAGTTACACACTTTAGCGGTAGATTTAACAACTTATAAATATTTTCCAGCTTTTTCTTTTGGCCGATTTACCCCTAGAAAAAATTCTCCGGGTCGTCCGATTAACGGATCCTGAGATATAGCCGGCGTCCTTTATTAATGGGCCACCCAGTACAGGATAATCTTGAAATAATCAATTCCACTTGCCGGGTGTTTATATCCACCCACTATGCGTGTTCAATTCATCGCTCATATTGGTCTCCACCGTCGGTGGCACGCTGAAGATTGATATTGATACTAATATGAGTTCAAAATAAGGATTGATTGTCAGACACGGCTCGATACTCTGCGGCAAACTGAAATCATGATATCTGCCTGGGTGGCGGTGCTTTGGTAATTAATCTGATTGAACATTTATAGTGGTAATATGCAATATTGTGACAATGTGAAATTGTAGGTATTGCCCATAGACATATGTCTATAGTATTGCCTTAACAGTTGTTGACGTCCTAGCGTAATCTAGTTATTTACAAGAAACGGCTTATGATATATAATCATATTGATTCTGATATTCAGAAATATCATAATATGACTGGTACAGGATAATCTTAAAATAATATATATATACAGGAAGGATAATAATGGCTGAATATTGTAAATGTATATATGGGGTGATTATTTGGAATGGCAGCATGAATAATAGAGAACTCTTTCAACTCACTCCCTTGAAAATGGAATTAAACAATTCCGAAAGCTCAGAGTGAGTAGAAAGAGTTCTCTTTTATGCATCCTGCCATTCCCAATAACCACTCCCATCTACATATATATATATAACTCCAATCAATAGCCTATTACTCTAAATTTTAGAATTGTGAAACGATGAAATTCCAGTAATAGCCTGAGAAAGACATATTCCTTAGTTATTATTGATTGAAACGCAAAGATTTGAATAAAAAAGTGTATTCAACACCAGTACAAAGTAAAGATGAAGTTGTCTTTTTGTACTTTGTGGGTATCTTGCATTAAACTTTCTAAATGTTTATGCAATAATTTGATCGCGTTATGAAAAATGAACAACTCAACAAACACTTATTCCTTCTCAAGATAATTACTTGTCAAACTTTCCATCACCATGGTAACCAGCAAATAACTAATATAAAAATGATAAAAATAATTCACTTTAATAGATAGTTGCTTATATGTATTTTGAAAACCAGACCATTTTGGTATAGGAACATGATATATCTCTATCTGAAGAAATAATAAAATATAGGGTGTTCTATTTAAAAAACGCATTTTTGGGTCTTTATAGATCTGATGGAAAGAACAAGAATTTTGAGCGACCCTGTATAACATAAAAAGAAAATTTTCAATAATAACTAAGAAAAAATTTCATCGTTTCACAATTCTAAAATTCAGAGTAATGGGTTATTGATTGGAGGTATGTTTTGAACAAAACAAAAGAAAGTTAATTAATTCACTGGAAACTGTGACAGATAGGTATGGGTATTTTATGAAAAAATAACCAGAAGGTGATAGAGTATCTAATAAATTGATAATATATAGGGTGTCTCATTTGAAAAATCAAAGTTGTTAATACTTTTTGACATAAGTGGCAACGTCGCAAGGCTGAAAATATTTTCAGTCGATAGATCTCTAGGTATAATCTAAATAATACAATTTTCAGAACAATCCTACGAATAGTTTTCCTTAAACATCTAAGGTACCATCGACCGTAAATCACCCTGTATATATATATATATATATATATATAAATATAATATATATATATATATATATATATATATATATAATATATATATATATATATATATATATATATATTATATATATATATATATAATATATATATATATATATATATATATATATATATATATATGAAAACAAAGGCCCCATCCCGCATTGAATTATATCATCGCTGGCAGGTGCAAAGGATCGTGATCTCACTCGACACCAATTGCGATAACTTCTAACACCTTTTTGTTTCATTATCTATGGAATGGAATATAATTCAATGCGGGATGGGGCTTTTGTCCACCGAGTAGTTGTTTTCATCGTTCGTAGTTTATGGCTATATGTGATTATAGCCATCTATCTACTGTAAAGACCGAAGTCATTTAGTACATTTCTTTCAGTAGCGAAATCATTACATCCTTTATATATATAAATAAATATTGCTTTTATCATTCACATGGCTCAGAGTTAAAGATTTCTAAATAAATATGAATGTGAAACATACCAGAACTCAGCTGTATCACCAATCGACTTCTCAACCCCCAGACACTATTCATACTGAAACTTTTATCTGCGGAGCCATTCTTGAAATAGCTATTGTGGACCTCGAGGGTTATACCGATTGAATATGAAGTATCGTCAATCGATTTCTCGACTCCGAAAACCCCTTTTTGTTAATTTTTACCAAAATCTGCTAATCCTTCCTTGAAATAGCTAATGTGTAGCTTAAGGGCCGCAATATATTAGATATGTACAAATTTTCTGTGAAAATTTCCGATTAAATTATTAGAAACTCATATTAAATTAAAATCTTTTATTTAAAAAATGGGTTTCGTTAAAAAAATTCAAAGGTGAACAGGATTCGAACCGAGGAACTCTAGATTAATACCCGGAAGCTTAACCATAGGACTATTTTTTCCTATAATATTATCGGGTTCATATTGATATCTGAAATATAATCTGTAAAACTACTAAAATGGGAATATTAATTGCTGAAAAGGCTTATTCATATGAATGTAAATATAATCAATCGATTCAATACACTCTAGAACTCATACATATGAATTTTCATCGAAATCGGTAGACCAGATTCCGAGATAAAATTTGCATATATATACAAGCATTGCTCGTTTAATATAATTAGATATATATAAATATATATACATATATATGTAAACAAAATACTATATGTAGACTTAATACACTATATCTCTATGCCAAGATCAATTACCGATTTACTTTGGCATATCCTGTGATGTGATAGGCGCTACTGTAAGTGGAATTGCTGTAGCGTCCTAAAGACCGATTCTCATTTAGCGTTGCATTGCGTCGCGAAATTTTCTGCTTCCAAAAGTTTACTTGCTTTTAAATGGCTTAGTTCTTATTTGCGCGGCCCAAAGCAGAGGCAGCGCATCGCGATAAATTTTATAGCCTCTTGAAAGCAAGTAAACTCTTGGAAACAGACAATTTCGCGTCGCCAAGTGAGAATCGGCCTTTATAGATAAATATGATCGAGGAGGGAGTTCGTTCCTTTTTAAACAACAACCTCGATCAATCTTATATTTCTTTTCGAATATTCTTCAGTTTTTCTCATGGCATTCCTACTCTACTGTATTAACTTTATGGATGTGATACACTGTTGATTTGGTAATAAAAAGTGCTACCATATTAAGGATGCGCTTTTATCAGAGAACTTTACTATCTCCAAGAATTTATTTCGGTCGGTATGAAAAAAAAAGTTGCTGATGGTTTCTGGAAAACGCCATTTTACACAGCTAAAAAAGATGTTGTGAAGAACTTTTTCCGTTTTTGCTAACTTCAGAATAGAAAATTGTGAAAAGCCGAAATAGATATAAATGTTTGTTAACATCACATCTATCAACTTTTTCCTATTTAATCAATTTGGTACTTTTTACCGTTTTCGTTAATGTTATAACATCCTTATCTTGGACACACTGTAAAAATTAAAAATAATAATTCAATTCGAAGAAGTTGCAATACTGTAAGAGAATTCTTGAGACATGATACCTTTTGTGAAATGTAATATAATTTCTTTTTTTTGGCTGTCTTGTCCTATACATAATTGTATCTCTTGAGGGATCAATAAAGTTCTATTCTATTCTGTATATGTTCTCGTGAATATTATCCGGTAGGATTGTTGGATTAAAGGGAATTTGCTGGTATTTTTATTCTTTTGTAACTTAGAATAACGATTATTTTGAATTCACTTATCTAAATATGTAGGTATGTTGATATTTCTGTATTCAAATATTATTTATCTAATCTGTACATACTGGAATTGATATGATTCAGTCATCGAAATGATTATGACTACTAGATTTTTTACATTTGAAGCACCTCTCGTTTTTGTAAACTATTTAATGTTTTTTTCACTTCTAGACATATTTATAATTTATTGAGATTATTTTTTGAATTACAGCTTTATGTATGTGTATATATAGAAATGAATAAAGGTGACAGATATTCATAGTTACTGGTATTCCTTAAAGGAGGTTATGATAGAAATTTCAGTTGAAATCAGTCTTATGGCTTGTTTTAATGATAATATTTCACCAAATTTATTTTGTTTTGATCAGTTGTAATAACTTTCGCATTTTTTCGGTTACCTCAGCAATTATTGCGTAATATCATAATAATGTTTGACATTTCTCTAACAAATATTTATTGAAACAATGCTTTTTTGCAATCCTATAATACAATAATAATGTACAAGTTTTTGGAAATAACTCTAATAATAGGGTCTTCTTGGATTATTCTGAAAGAAACTCAATCTTTAGCTAACTTACAAAAAATTATATTTAATATTTCACCTACCAGTGGATTAGGTCTAAATCTGTATGCCAACATCATACGTTTTCTATAAGTCTCATACTCGTCTTCATTATCTTCAGTTTGATTCAAACCCAAGCCTTGGGTATGATCTCGAATGGTACCTCTACAAAATAGGTAATCATTTCTTAAATACATTCTTTTTTCAAATTGGTCCAATGACACTCACTTATTGATAGGTTCCACAATACCACTACTAGAGGAACCTAATCCCTCGCCTTCTGACCAACCCAATTTCTGTAACATCTTGAAACCGATATTGTCCTCCTTAATTTTAAACTCTTTGTAATCTGATAGATTTGGTTGACGGCCCTCCTTTACTGCCGATGATTTTTCCATGAAACGTTTGAACTCTTCAGGTGGTAAAAAATCGCCGATGTGATGTTTACCCTCAGCCTGTCTTGTCAGTTCTTGAGCCCATAATTTGGTAGCTGTCATTTCCTATGGAAAAATAAATCCCATGACCTTCTCTTTCACATCATACTTACTTTTTCTCTTATTTTATGCTCCCACGTTTCGCCTTCAGTATCCTCATCGGAATCATATTCATACTTCTGCTTGCCAGATGCTGCAAGTTTCTCAGTCTCAGCTCGTTTCCGCAACATATCCTGGTATAATAGATGCACTTTGTAATTTTCTTCAGCTTTTTTCCAATCTTCTTCAGACAAGTCCAAAGTTTTGTATGCGCTTGAAACGTACCGCATTAAATTGGGATCATTTCTTGTTATTTTAGACAGCATTGGTGATTCTATCAAAAAGGAATAATTTACACTAAGTACACAATGGTCTTCAACTTAAAAGATACGTGTTAATTATCAAATCTCCACCCAAACATGAATCATGACAATTGGCTCTCGTACGCACGTGTTACTTATAGATGTATGAAGATGATTTTAAACGTTTGGCAGTGTCGGATTAATCATTTTAGGAGCCCAAACACAACAAATGAACATAAACACGTGATAGAAACAAAATAGTTTTTCAATGAATAATAATTGCACTGAAATATGAATTGAAATTATGAACCTATTTGTTATAATTTGCGTCTGATTTTTATGGTAGCAAATTCTTAAATTGACGCATGGAACATGAAAAAAAAATTGATGGATAATGTTGTTAAACGCTGTTGGTCAATTGTATTTAGGATATTTTTTAGGCTGGAAAATGATCTTCCATCTTTCAAAATTTATGTGGATTCTAAAAATAATTTCCACAATGGGAAAAGTTACATATTTGCAAATCATTGGTTTTCATATATGTATATTATATATATATATATATATATAAATTAATTCAAGATTATCCTGTACCAGTCATATTATGAAATTTCTGAATATGAATTCAATTGATATATAATCAAATTGATTATACAACATCAGCCGTTTCTGGTAAATATTACGCTAGGACGTCTAACTTTGCCGACAACTACCTGCGAGGGCAATACCTACAATTTTACATTGTCACAATATTATATAATACCACTATAAATGTTCAATCAGATTGATTACCAAACAAAGCACCACCACCCAGACAAATATCATGGTTTCAAGGTTGTTGCCTATCTTCAGTTTGCCGCAGAGCACCGAGCCGTGTCTGATAATCAATCCTTATTTTGAACTCATATTAGTATCAATCTTCAGCGTGCCGCTGACGATGGAGACTAATATGAGCGATACATTGAACACGTATAGTGGGTGGATTATTTAGAAAGTTCAATTTTTCATATCATCTAGAATGTCTTTATATCAGATTTTTTTTAAATTACTCAATAAGGGCCCTAAGCAGTGTATGTGAGTGTAATACAACGAATCATCTATAATATAAAAATGAATCGCTGAATGTGTTGCTAAGCGCAAATCTCGAGAGCAGCTGAACCGATTTCGCTGATTCCTTTTTTGTTGTGTTCATTATTATCAGAAGAAGGTTCTTATGAACGAAAAAATTAAGAAAGGTAAGCGGAACATAAGGAAATTTAAGAACATTTATGAAAACTTAAAGACAATATCAATTCTACATACAGTACATACAGTTGTTTCACAACTGTCAGCAATTGACAGAACGTGCGCTCGAAATATCGTTTAACATAGATGAATCGGTCAATTTATTATATAGTGAGTTTTTGAGAAGTGTTTATTTATCTCGGTATATTAAAATCAATCACACCTAATTTTGTAAGAATGAAGCCCCTGGATTGTGTTGCGGGAGCGGTAAAGTCAAATTGACGCCATTGGTACTGCCACCACAGCCTCTGCATTTATTGGTTTACGGAAATGAGACAGATTCTATACATTTTTAACTCATATACAGGAATACAATAATTGTTTTCAAATGAAGTCATTTGGCGCAACAAAAGTTATTCAAGACAACTTTATGCTAACTTTCAAGGTAACTATATTGTAAAACAATAAACTTTTACCACCTCGTGCCTGAATACGTTGTTAATTTTCAATTTAAATCATATATCAATTAAAGTAGCATACAGTAGGTTTCTAGCTAGGTTAATAACTAATAACTAAAAGCAGCCAGTCAAAAGTTGAAGAGGTATGGCAATGCTGACAAAGTATCTTGAAAGTCACATGGTGGTACAATTTTTGCAAATTTATTTCATGGACGATTCAGCAAAACAAGTCGATAAGCGTTATGCAAACAATATAATCGGTGAACAGACCAAGTGTGGAGCAACTTCAAATGATTTTTTCCATCAGACAACGAATTGGTTGTATTTTTCAGATTGTCAGTAAAGCCTATAAGACGCCTGCAGGAGAAAACCAAGACATTGTTTTTGCTTTTGTTAAGACAGGACAACGTGTGTCGGGTCAGCTAGTACTTGATAAAGATCCCAGAGGAATAGTAGCATGAGATGATTCTTGGGATGTAATTTCACTCAACTCCTTCTCTCCCCATCTGCTCTTTCTTCTTCTTCTCCTCTCAGTCTGATCATTTTTTTCATCCTAAAATCTCTATAGTATAGATAATGGTCCGAATAACATTCAGAGTAATTAAACCTTGATTTTGGTATTCTCGTTTTTAGTGTATCCAATCGGTAGACCAGATTCCGAGATAAAATTTGCATATATATACAAGCATTGCTCATTTAATATAATTAGATATATATAAATATATATGTAAACAAAATACTATATGTAGACTTAATACACTATATCTCTATGCCAAGATCAATTACCGATTTACTTTGGCATCTCCTGTGATGTGATAGGCGCTACTGTAAGTGGAATTGCTGTAGCGTCCTAAAGACCGATTCTCATTTAGCGTTGCATTGCGTCGCGAAATTTTCTGCTTCCAAAAGTTTACTTGCTTTTAAATGGCTTAGTTCTTATTTGCGCGGCCCAAAGCAGAGGCAGCGCATCGCGATAAATTTTATAGCCTTTTGAAAGCAAGTAAACTCTTGGAAACAGACAATTTCGCGTCGCCAAGTGAGAATCGGCCTTAATAGATAAATATGATCGAGGAGGGAGTTCGTTCCTTTTTAAACAACAACCTCGATCAATCTTATATTTCTTTTCGAATATTCTTCAGTTTTTCTCATGGCATTCCTACTCTACTGTATTAACTTTATGGATGTGATACACAGTTGATTTGGTAATAAAAAGTGCTACCATATTAAGGATGCGCTTTTATCAGAGAACTTTACTATCTCCAAGAATTTATTTCGGTCGGTATGAAAAAAAAAGTTGCTGATGGTTTCTGGAAAACGCCATTTTACACAGCTAAAAAAGATGTTGTGAAGAACTTTTTCCGTTTTTGCTAACTTCAGAATAGAAAATTGTGAAAAGCCGAAATAGATATAAATGTTTGTTAACATCACACCTATCAACTTTTTCCTATTTAATCAATTTGGTACTTTTTACCGTTTTCGTTAATGTTATAACATCCTTATCTTGGACACACTGTAAAAATTAAAAATAATAATTCAATTCGAAGAAGTTGCAATACTGTAAGAGAATTCTTGAGACATGATACCTTTTGTGAAATGTAATATAATTTCTTTTTTTTTGGCTGTCTTGTCCTATACATAATTGTATCTCTTGAGGGATCAATAAAGTTCTATTCTATTCTGTATATGTTCTCGTGAATATTATCCGGTAGGATTGTTGGATTAAAGGGAATGTGCTGGTATTTTTATTCTTTTGTAACTTAGAATAACGATTATTTTGAATTCACTTATCTAAATATGTAGGTATGTTGATATTTCTGTATTCAAATATTATTTATCTAATCTGTACATACTTTGGAATTGATATGATTCAGTCATCGAAATGATTATGACTACTAGATTTTTTACATTTGAAGCACCTCTCGTTTTTGTAAACTATTTAATGTTTTTTTCACTTCTAGACATATTTATAATTTATTGAGATTATTTTTTGAATTACAGCTTTATGTATGTGTATATATAGAAATGAATAAAGGTGACAGATATTCATAGTTACTGGTATTCCTTAAAGGAGGTTATGATAGAAATTTCAGTTGAAATCAGTCTTATGGCTTGTTTTAATGATAATAGTTCACCAAATTTATTTTGTTTTGATCAGTTGTAATAACTTTCGCATTTTTTCGGTTACCTCAGCAATTATTGCGTAATATCATAATAATGTTTGACATTTCTCTAACAAATATTTATTGAAACAATGCTTTTTTGCAATACTATAATACAATAATAATGTACAAGTTTTTGGAAATAACTCTAATAATAGGGTCTTCTTGGATTATTCTGAAAGAAACTCAATCTTTAGCTAACTTACAAAAAATTATATTTGATATTTCACCTACCAGTGGATTAGGTCTAAATCTGTATGCCAACATCATACGTTTTCTATAAGTCTCATACTCGTCTTCATTATCTTCAGTTTGATTCAAACCCAAGCCTTGGGTATGATCTCGAATGGTACCTCTACAAAATAGGTAATCATTTCTTAAATACATTCTTTTTTCAAATTGGTCCAATGACACTCACTTATTGATAGGTTCCACAATACCACTACTAGAGGAACCTAATCCCTCGCCTTCTGACCAACCCAATTTCTGTAACATCTTGAAACCGATATTGTCCTCCTTAATTTTAAACTCTTTGTAATCTGATAGATTTGGTTGACGGCCCTCCTTTACTGCCGATGATTTTTCCATGAAACGTTTGAACTCTTCAGGTGGTAAAAAATCGCCGATGTGATGTTTACCCTCAGCCTGTCTTGTCAGTTCTTGAGCCCATAATTTGGTAGCTGTCATTTCCTATGGAAAAATAAATCCCATGACCTTCTCTTTCACATCATACTTACTTTTTCTCTTATTTTATGCTCCCACGTTTCGCCTTCAGTATCCTCATCGGAATCATATTCATACTTCTGCTTGCCAGATGCTGCAAGTTTCTCAGTCTCAGCTCGTTTCCGCAACATATCCTGGTATAATAGATGCACTTTGTAATTTTCTTCAGCTTTTTTCCAATCTTCTTCAGACAAGTCCAAAGTTTTGTATGCGCTTGAAACGTACCGCATTAAATTGGGATCATTTCTTGTTATTTTAGACAGCATTGGTGATTCTATCAAAAAGGAATAATTTACACTAAGTACACAATGGTCTTCAACTTAAAAGATACGTGTTAATTATCAAATCTCCACCCAAACATGAATCATGACAATTGGCTCTCGTACGCACGTGTTACTTATAGATGTATGAAGATGATTTTAAACGTTTGGCAGTGTCGGATTAATCATTTTAGGAGCCCAAACACAACAAATGAACATAAACACGTGATAGAAACAAAATAGTTTTTCAATGAATAATAATTGCACTGAAATATGAATTGAAATTATGAACCTATTTGTTATAATTTGCGTCTGATTTTTATGGTAGCAAATTCTTAAATTGACGCATGGAACATGAAAAAAAAATTGATGGATAATGTTGTTAAACGCTGTTGGTCAATTGTATTTAGGATATTTTTTAGGCTGGAAAATGATCTTCCATCTTTCAAAATTTATGTGGATTCTAAAAATAATTTCCACAATGGGAAAAGTTACATATTTGCAAATCATTGGTTTTCATATATGTATATTATATATATATATATATATATATATATATATATATATATATATATATATATATATGTATATATATATATATAAATTAATTCAAGATTATCCTGTACCAGTCATATTATGAAATTTCTGAATATGAATTCAATTGATATATAATCAAATTGATTATACAACATCAGCCGTTTCTGGTAAATATTACGCTAGGACGTCTAACTTTGCCGACAACTACCTGCGAGGGCAATACCTACAATTTTACATTGTCACAATATTATATAATACCACTATAAATGTTCAATCAGATTGATTACCAAACAAAGCACCACCACCCAGACAAATATCATGGTTTCAAGGTTGTTGCCTATCTTCAGTTTGCCGCAGAGCACCGAGCCGTGTCTGATAATCAATCCTTATTTTGAACTCATATTAGTATCAATCTTCAGCGTGCCGCTGACGATGGAGACTAATATGAGCGATACATTGAACACGTATAGTGGGTGGATTATTTAGAAAGTTCAATTTTTCATATCATCTAGAATGTCTTTATATCAGATTTTTTTTAAATTACTCAATAAGGGCCCTAAGCAGTGTATGTGAGTGTAATACAACGAATCATCTATAATATAAAAATGAATCGCTGAATGTGTTGCTAAGCGCAAATCTCGAGAGCAGCTGAACCGATTTCGCTGATTCCTTTTTTGTTGTGTTCATTATTATCAGAAGAAGGTTCTTATGAACGAAAAAATTAAGAAAGGTAAGCGGAACATAAGGAAATTTAAGAACATTTATGAAAACTTAAAGACAATATCAATTCTACATACAGTACATACAGTTGTTTCACAACTGTCAGCAATTGACAGAACGTGCGCTCGAAATATCGTTTAACATAGATGAATCGGTCAATTTATTATATAGTGAGTTTTTGAGAAGTGTTTATTTATCTCGGTATATTAAAATCAATCACACCTAATTTTGTAAGAATGAAGCCCCTGGATTGTGTTGCGGGAGCGGTAAAGTCAAATTGACGCCATTGGTACTGCCACCACAGCCTCTGCATTTATTGGTTTACGGAAATGAGACAGATTCTATACATTTTTAACTCATATACAGGAATACAATAATTGTTTTCAAATGAAGTCATTTGGCGCAACAAAAGTTATTCAAGACAACTTTATGCTAACTTTCAAGGTAACTATATTGTAAAACAATAAACTTTTACCACCTCGTGCCTGAATACGTTGTTAATTTTCAATTTAAATCATATATCAATTAAAGTAGCATACAGTAGGTTTCTAGCTAGGTTAATAACTAATAACTAAAAGCAGCCAGTCAAAAGTTGAAGAGGTATGGCAATGCTGACAAAGTATCTTGAAAGTCACATGGTGGTACAATTTTTGCAAATTTATTTCATGGACGATTCAGCAAAACAAGTCGATAAGCGTTATGCAAACAATATAATCGGTGAACAGACCAAGTGTGGAGCAACTTCAAATGATTTTTTCCATCAGACAACGAATTGGTTGTATTTTTCAGATTGTCAGTAAAGCCTATAAGACGCCTGCAGGAGAAAACCAAGACATTGTTTTTGCTTTTGTTAAGACAGGACAACGTGTGTCGGGTCAGCTAGTACTTGATAAAGATCCCAGAGGAATAGTAGCATGAGATGATTCTTGGGATGTAATTTCACTCAACTCCTTCTCTCCCCATCTGCTCTTTCTTCTTCTTCTCCTCTCAGTCTGATCATTTTTTTCATCCTAAAATCTCTATAGTATAGATAATGGTCCGAATAACATTCAGAGTAATTAAACCTTGATTTTGGTATTCTCGTTTTTAGTGTATCCAATCGGTAGACCAGATTCCGAGATAAAATTTGCATATATATACAAGCATTGCTCATTTAATATAATTAGATATATATAAATATATATGTAAACAAAATACTATATGTAGACTTAATACACTATATCTCTATGCCAAGATCAATTACCGATTTACTTTGGCATCTCCTGTGATGTGATAGGCGCTACTGTAAGTGGAATTGCTGTAGCGTCCTAAAGACCGATTCTCATTTAGCGTTGCATTGCGTCGCGAAATTTTCTGCTTCCAAAAGTTTACTTGCTTTTAAATGGCTTAGTTCTTATTTGCGCGGCCCAAAGCAGAGGCAGCGCATCGCGATAAATTTTATAGCCTTTTGAAAGCAAGTAAACTCTTGGAAACAGACAATTTCGCGTCGCCAAGTGAGAATCGGCCTTAATAGATAAATATGATCGAGGAGGGAGTTCGTTCCTTTTTAAACAACAACCTCGATCAATCTTATATTTCTTTTCGAATATTCTTCAGTTTTTCTCATGGCATTCCTACTCTACTGTATTAACTTTATGGATGTGATACACAGTTGATTTGGTAATAAAAAGTGCTACCATATTAAGGATGCGCTTTTATCAGAGAACTTTACTATCTCCAAGAATTTATTTCGGTCGGTATGAAAAAAAAAGTTGCTGATGGTTTCTGGAAAACGCCATTTTACACAGCTAAAAAAGATGTTGTGAAGAACTTTTTCCGTTTTTGCTAACTTCAGAATAGAAAATTGTGAAAAGCCGAAATAGATATAAATGTTTGTTAACATCACATCTATCAACTTTTTCCTATTTAATCAATTTGGTACTTTTTACCGTTTTCGTTAATGTTATAACATCCTTATCTTGGACACACTGTAAAAATTAAAAATAATAATTCAATTCGAAGAAGTTGCAATACTGTAAGAGAATTCTTGAGACATGATACCTTTTGTGAAATGTAATATAATTTCTTTTTTTTTGGCTGTCTTGTCCTATACATAATTGTATCTCTTGAGGGATCAATAAAGTTCTATTCTATT
The DNA here is from genome assembly GCA_958507055.1 of Crioceris asparagi. Lineage (NCBI taxonomy): Eukaryota > Metazoa > Arthropoda > Insecta > Coleoptera > Chrysomelidae > Crioceris > Crioceris asparagi. The sequence goes on from OY293827.1 coordinate 52,441,123, forward strand.
CTGTATATGTTCTCGTGAATATTATCCGGTAGGATTGTTGGATTAAAGGGAATGTGCTGGTATTTTTATTCTTTTGTAACTTAGAATAACGATTATTTTGAATTCACTTATCTAAATATGTAGGTATGTTGATATTTCTGTATTCAAATATTATTTATCTAATCTGTACATACTTTGGAATTGATATGATTCAGTCATCGAAATGATTATGACTACTAGATTTTTTACATTTGAAGCACCTCTCGTTTTTGTAAACTATTTAATGTTTTTTTCACTTCTAGACATATTTATAATTTATTGAGATTATTTTTTGAATTACAGCTTTATGTATGTGTATATATAGAAATGAATAAAGGTGACAGATATTCATAGTTACTGGTATTCCTTAAAGGAGGTTATGATAGAGATTTCAGTTGAAATCAGTCTTATGGCTTGTTTTAATGATAATAGTTCACCAAATTTATTTTGTTTTGATCAGTTGTAATAACTTTCGCATTTTTTCGGTTACCTCAGCAATTATTGCGTAATATCATAATAATGTTTGACATTTCTCTAACAAATATTTATTGAAACAATGCTTTTTTGCAATACTATAATACAATAATAATGTAGAAGTTTTTGGAAATAACTCTAATAATAGGGTCTTCTTGGATTATTCTGAAAGAAACTCAATCTTTAGCTAACTTACAAAAAATTATATTTGATATTTCACCTACCAGTGGATTAGGTCTAAATCTGTATGCCAACATCATACGTTTTCTATAAGTCTCATACTCGTCTTCATTATCTTCAGTTTGATTCAAACCCAAGCCTTGGGTATGATCTCGAATGGTACCTCTACAAAATAGGTAATCATTTCTTAAATACATTCTTTTTTCAAATTGGTCCAATGACACTCACTTATTGATAGGTTCCACAATACCACTACTAGAGGAACCTAATCCCTCGCCTTCTGACCAACCCAATTTCTGTAACATCTTGAAACCGATATTGTCCTCCTTAATTTTAAACTCTTTGTAATCTGATAGATTTGGTTGACGGCCCTCCTTTACTGCCGATGATTTTTCCATGAAACGTTTGAACTCTTCAGGTGGTAAAAAATCTCCGATGTGATGTTTACCCTCAGCCTGTCTTGTCAGTTCTTGAGCCCATAATTTGGTAGCTGTCATTTCCTATGGAAAAATAAATCCCATGACCTTCTCTTTCACATCATACTTACTTTTTCTCTTATTTTATGCTCCCACGTCCCGCCTTCAGTATCCTCATCGGAATCATATTCATACTTCTGCTTGCCAGATGCTGCAAGTTTCTCAGTCTCAGCTCGTTTCCGCAACATATCCTGGTATAATAGATGCACTTTGTAATTTTCTTCAGCTTTTTTCCAATCTTCTTCAGACAAGTCCAAAGTTTTGTATGCGCTTGAAACGTACCGCATTAAATTGGGATCATTTCTTGTTATTTTAGACAGCATTGGTGATTCTATCAAAAAGGAATAATTTACACTAAGTACACAATGGTCTTCAACTTAAAAGATACGTGTTGATTATCAAATCTCCACCCAAACATGAATCATGACAATTGGCTCTCGTACGCACGTGTTACTTATAGATGTATGAAGATGATTTTAAACGTTTGGCAGTGTCGGATTAATCATTTTAGGGGCCCAAACACAACAAATGAACATAAACACGTGATAGAAACAAAATAGTTTTTCAATGAATAATAATTGCACTGAAATATGAATTGAAATTATGAACCTATTTGTTATAATTTGCGTCTGATTTTTATGGTAGCAAATTCTTAAATTGACGCATGGAACATGAAAAAAAAATTGATGGATAATGTTGTTAAACGCTGTTGGTCAATTGTATTTAGGATATTTTTTAGGCTGGAAAATGATCTTCCATCTTTCAAAATTTATGTGGATTCTAAAAATAATTTCCACAATGGGAAAAGTTACATATTTGCAAATCATTGGTTTTCATATATGTATATATATATATATGTATATATATATATATAAATTAATGCAAGATTATCCTGTACCAGTCATATTATGAAATTTCTGAATATGAATTCAATTGATATATAATCAAATTGATTATACAACATCAGCCGTTTCTGGTAAATATTACGCTAGGACGTCTAACTTTGCCGACAACTACCTGCGAGGGCAATACCTACAATTTTACATTGTCACAATATTATATAATACCACTATAAATGTTCAATCAGATTGATTACCAAACAAAGCACCACCACCCAGACAAATATCATGGTTTCAAGGTTGTTGCCTATCTTCAGTTTGCCGCAGAGCACCGAGCCGTGTCTGATAATCAATCCTTATTTTGAACTCATATTAGTATCAATCTTCAGCGTGCCGCTGACGATGGAGACTAATATGAGCGATACATTGAACACGTATAGTGGGTGGATTATTTAGAAAGTTCAATTTTTCATATCATCTAGAATGTCTTTATATCAGATTTTTTTTAAATTACTCAATAAGGGCCCTAAGCAGTGTATGTGAGTGTAATACAACGAATCATACTTGATAAAGATCCCAGAGGAATAGTAGCATGAGATGATTCTTGGGATGTAATTTCACTCAACTCCTTCTCTCCCCATCTGCTCTTTCTTCTTCTCCTCTCAGTCTGATCATTTATTTCATCCTAAAATCTCTATAGTATAGATAATGGTCCGAATAACATTCAGAGTAATTAAACCTTGATTTTGGTATTCTCGTTTTTAGTGTATCCAATCGGTAGACCAGATTCCGAGATAAAATTTGCATATATATACAAGCATTGCTCATTTAATATAATTAGATATATATAAATATATATACATATATATGTAAACAAAATACTATATGTAGACTTAATACACTATATCTCTATGCCAAGATCAATTACCGATTTACTTTGGCATCTCCTGTGATGTGATAGGCGCTACTGTAAGTGGAATTGCTGTAGCGTCCTAAAGACCGATTCTCATTTAGCGTTGCATTGCGTCGCGAAATTTTCTGCTTCCAAAAGTTTACTTGCTTTTAAATGGCTTAGTTCGTATTTGCGCGGCCCAAAGCAGAGGCAGCGCATCGCGATAAATTTTATAGCCTTTTGAAAGCAAGTAAACTCTTGGAAACAGACAATTTCGCGTCGCCAAGTGAGAATCGGCCTTAATAGATAAATATGATCGAGGAGGGAGTTCGTTCCTTTTTAAACAACAACCTCGATCAATCTTATATTTCTTTTCGAATATTCTTCAGTTTTTCTCATGGCATTCCTACTCTACTGTATTAACTTTATGGATGTGATACACTGTTGATTTGGTAATAAAAAGTGCTACCATATTAAGGATGCGCTTTTATCAGAGAACTTTACTATCTCCAAGAATTTATTTCGGTCGGTATGAAAAAAAAAGTTGCTGATGGTTTCTGGAAAACGCCATTTTACCCAGCTAAAAAAGATGTTGTGAAGAACTTTTTCCGTTTTTGCTAACTTCAGAATAGAAAATTGTGAAAAGCCGAAATAGATATAAATGTTTGTTAACATCACATCTATCAACTTTTTCCTATTTAATCAATTTGGTACTTTTTACCGTTTTCGTTAATGTTATAACATCCTTATCTTGGACACACTGTAAAAATTAAAAATAATAATTCAATTCGAAGAAGTTGCAATACTGTAAGAGAATTCTTGAGACATGATACCTTTTGTGAAATGTAATATAATTTCTTTTTTTTTGGCTGTCTTGTCCTATACATAATTGTATCTCTTGAGGGATCAATAAAGTTCTATTCTATTCTGTATATGTTCTCGTGAATATTATCCGGTAGGATTGTTGGATTAAAGGGAATGTGCTGGTATTTTTATTCTTTTGTAACTTAGAATAACGATTATTTTGAATTCACTTATCTAAATATGTAGGTATGTTGATATTTCTGTATTCAAATATTATTTATCTAATCTGTACATACTTTGGAATTGATATGATTCAGTCATCGAAATGATTATGACTACTAGATTTTTTACATTTGAAGCACCTCTCGTTTTTGTAAACTATTTAATGTTTTTTTCACTTCTAGACATATTTATAATTTATTGAGATTATTTTTTGAATTACAGCTTTATGTATGTGTATATATAGAAATGAATAAAGGTGACAGATATTCATAGTTACTGGTATTCCTTAAAGGAGGTTATGATAGAAATTTCAGTTGAAATCAGTCTTATGGCTTGTTTTAATGATAATAGTTCACCAAATTTATTTTGTTTTGATCAGTTGTAATAACTTTCGCATTTTTTCGGTTACCTCAGCAATTATTGCGTAATATCTTAATAATGTTTGACATTTCTCTAACAAATATTTATTGAAACAATGCTTTTTTGCAATACTATAATACAATAATAATGTACAAGTTTTTGGAAATAACTCTAATAATAGGGTCTTCTTGGATTATTCTGAAAGAAACTCAATCTTTAGCTAACTTACAAAAAATTATATTTGATATTTCACCTACCAGTGGATTAGGTCTAAATCTGTATGCCAACATCATACGTTTTCTATAAGTCTCATACTCGTCTTCATTATCTTCAGTTTGATTCAAACCCAAGCCTTGGGTATGATCTCGAATGGTACCTCTACAAAATAGGTAATCATTTCTTAAATACATTCTTTTTTCAAATTGGTCCAATGACACTCACTTATTGATAGGTTCCACAATACCACTACTAGAGGAACCTAATCCCTCGCCTTCTGACCAACCCAATTTCTGTAACATCTTGAAACCGATATTGTCCTCCTTAATTTTAAACTCTTTGTAATCTGATAGATTTGGTTGACGGCCCTCCTTTACTGCCGATGATTTTTCCATGAAACGTTTGAACTCTTCAGGTGGTAAAAAATCTCCGATGTGATGTTTACCCTCAGCCTGTCTTGTCAGTTCTTGAGCCCATAATTTGGTAGCTGTCATTTCCTATGGAAAAATAAATCCCATGACCTTCTCTTTCACATCATACTTACTTTTTCTCTTATTTTATGCTCCCACGTTCCGCCTTCAGTATCCTCATCGGAATCATATTCATACTTCTGCTTGCCAGATGCTGCAAGTTTCTCAGTCTCAGCTCGTTTCCGCAACATATCCTGGTATAATAGATGCACTTTGTAATTTTCTTCAGCTTTTTTCCAATCTTCTTCAGACAAGTCCAAAGTTTTGTATGCGCTTGAAACGTACCGCATTAAATTGGGATCATTTCTTGTTATTTTAGACAGCATTGGTGATTCTATCAAAAAGGAATAATTTACACTAAGTACACAATGATCTTCAACTTAAAAGATACGTGTTAATTATCAAATCTCCACCCAAACATGAATCATGACAATTGGCTCTCGTACGCACGTGTTACTTATAGATGTATGAAGATGATTTTAAACGTTTGGCAGTGTCGGATTAATCATTTTAGGGGCCCAAACACAACAAATGAACATAAACACGTGATAGAAACAAAATAGTTTTTCAATGAATAATAATTGCACTGAAATATGAATTGAAATTATGAACCTATTTGTTATAATTTGCGTCTGATTTTTATGGTAGCAAATTCTTAAATTGACGCATGGAACATGAAAAAAAAATTGATGTATAATGTTGTTAAACGCTGTTGGTCAATTGTATTTAGGATATTTTTTAGGCTGGAAAATGATCTTCCATCTTTCAAAATTTATGTGGATTCTAAAAATAATTTCCACAATGGGAAAAGTTACATATTTGCAAATCATTGGTTTTCATATATGTATATTATATATATATATATATATATATATATATATATATATATATATATATATATATATGTATATATATATATATATAAATTAATTCAAGATTATCGTGTACCAGTCATATTATGAAATTTCTGAATATGAATTCAATTGATATATAATCAAATTGATTATACAACATCAGCCGTTTCTGGTAAATATTACGCTAGGACGTCTAACTTTGCCGACAACTACCTGCGAGGGCAATACCTACAATTTTACATTGTCACAATATTATATAATACCACTATAAATGTTCAATCAGATTGATTACCAAACAAAGCACCACCACCCAGACAAATATCATGGTTTCAAGGTTGTTGCCTATCTTCAGTTTGCCGCAGAGCACCGAGCCGTGTCTGATAATCAATCCTTATTTTGAACTCATATTAGTATCAATCTTCAGCGTGCCGCTGACGATGGAGACTAATATGAGCGATACATTGAACACGTATAGTGGGTGGATTATTTAGAAAGTTCAATTTTTCATATCATCTAGAATGTCTTTATATCAGATTTTTTTAAAATTACTCAATAAGGGCCCTAAGCAGTGTATGTTAGTGTAATACAACGAATCATACTTGATAAAGATCCCAGAGGAATAGTAGCATGAGATGATTCTTGGGATGTAATTTCACTCAACTCCTTCTCTCCCCATCTGCTCTTTCTTCTTCTTCTTCTCTCAGTCTGATCATTTTTTTTATCCTAAAATCTCTATAGTATAGATAATGGTCCGAATAACATTCAGAGTAATTAAACCTTGATTTTGGTATTCTCGTTTTTAGTGTATCCAATAAAAGACATTGACTCCTCCCCCAACATTTGCTCTGGATCATACTTATCTTCAGACTTCTCTATTTGGTTAAGATCTTCAGTCATTCGTTTGACGTCATTTTCTCTTTTAATGTCTTCGATCACTCGGCGATATTGTTGATAAGCGGCGGAATTCTTCTGATGCAGAAACCTATAACATGTCCCCAAAAGAGAGGTCTGTATTAGTTAATATTCATATATATGTAAGATATGTTTTTTATTTTGATTCAATAGCGAGATCAAGTTTAGATTTGGATTGAATTTACCCTAAATTGGAGATCACACTTTTTTCAAGTAGAAATGCTGCAGAAGAGAGATCTTGAAACTTTTTATTCAATTGTTTGCATTGAATTCTTGAAATAAGTGCAAGTGCTCTCTAAATCTATACAAATTTTATGTAAAACTGTAAAAAAGACTGTATCTCTTTTGTGTCAGATGAATGAATCGGGAATGGTTTTGGGCTGAAGCTCCACACAGCTGAGATTCCTGATAGTTGTTGTGTCTTTATACTTTTCATATTACCACAAGTTAGGATCTTGACTTTTGCGTTGCACTACCATATCCTCTATACATTGTCCGCATTCGGCAACCATGCGAGCCAGCGACGCCATCGACTCGTACTCTGCTGAACCTGGGGGGAAAACTTCACAACACGTCACTAACACGGTCCCCACACAAGAGACAGGGGTGACTAAAGGTATCTTTCAACAGAATAGAATCAAGATAGATTTTGATTTAGCTCTAGATATCTTTTGTTTACTTATTAAATAACAATGTGTACTCCATTATGTTGAATTAATTATCAAAGTAAATTATGAAGAAAAACAATTATTCAAATAAAACAAAGCTGCTTGCATTATAGTCATCCCTGTTAAACAAGAGAAAAAATAAGCAAAGAATATTGTGGTTACATTCCTGAAACATTTCATCTAAATGAATCAGGTTCAAGGTAAAATATCTTATCAAAAATAACCCCTTCATTATTAATTTCTCTATATCTCATTTTATGAAAATTCACAGCAAGTAGTTATGTGTACTTAAAATCAAATATATCTTATCCCATAAGGCTGATAATTAAAGTTAGTAGAAACAATCAAAATTGATATCGGAAATAATGGTTAAATTTTTACTGAAATCGATTCTCTTGAAAAAACCGGATGAACAAAAATCGAATAAATGCTAACTTTCATACAAAAGAGCAGAAACATTACATAAATATAATTCAATTTAATAATTTAAATACGTTACTAATAAAATAAATATTTTTTGGGATTTCAGCAACAACTAAAAATTCACATGTAAATTTCGCTTATTTTTGCTAACTATCCACTGCTAGCTTTATTGAGCTTATATAATCCTTTTTTCAAAGCCTTATAAAAGAATATTTATACGTAACCCAGTTTGAATAATCACCTGCATTTAAATCGTGATAGCCAGCAATCCCTTCAATCATTTGTACGTTTGATGGTGGCGGTATGTTCATAATGGGCGGCAACTGTGTAACTAGCGGTGGCGGTCGGTTGATGAAAGAGGGCAACGAAACCTGTAGACCACCCCCAGTAGACAAGAGAGAAGGTGCAGGACAGCCGATACCCATTCCAGAGGGGGGCAGAATCGGTTGTGCCATCAGAGAAGGTATAGGATTTGGAAGTGAGGTTGCGCTACTCACCAAAGCAACAGTAACGGCGGAGAATGATTGCGTTGGCTGTAAGATTTGTGTGGAAGGTGTAGCTTGAAGATTTTGAATAGTGAGAACATTCTGTTGAACGGGAATCGTGATTGTTTGTATCTGACTATCATTAAGATGAGGAGGTGGGACAGCTTTGTTTGGTGGTGGGATGTTTTTGAGAAGATCGGGATCCGATATGGACTTATCTTCATTGGGTGCAGGAATTGCCAATAGATCCAGCGGTTTGGGATTGGGAATATCCGTCAACTGAATGGTATTCGGTGTTGGGATATTTTGCACTTGTATCGGTGCCGGTGGAGGGATGTTCAATGTATTAATAGGATCTGGCTGGGGGATATTCTGCACTTGAATAGGATTTGGCGGTGGAATGGACGCTAACTCAACTGTTGGTAAGCAAGGTGGGGGTACAGGAGTGATGCTGGTTGATACCAAGGTATGAGGGGTACTAACTAGTGACTGGGGAAGAGTCATGGTTGTGAGAATGGGTTGTAGGCTTGTAGATACCAGCAAACTATGGCTAGGTTGTGCTTGATTTAGAACCAAAGTATTGCTTATCTGACCCTGGACTATCTGAGGCGGAGGAACATTTAACAATACTGGTGGGGCAGTTATAACAACGTCAGTTTGCTGAATTTGTTGTTGATGGTGCACAACAGGTTGTGGAAGACTTAAATCAGTAGATATTTGTTGCTGTGATATATTGGAATAATTAAGGTTATTATGAACCATATTCTTCAGTAATGGTTGACCAGTCACATCTTGAGCTGCTACACCATATGTGGCAGATGAATTCTCCAAACTCTGAGTGATTGAGCTGCTGAATGAAGTACTGATTGTTATTTTCTGTTCAAAATTTGTTATTTTTTCTGATGAAAATCTAGATACTCTCTTATGGAGGCGGTCTTTTGGTGATGGAGATCTACGACGAGGTATCCACCTATTCGATTTATTCTTCTCATCACTGAATATGGAATAATATAAGTTTTAATAAATAACGAACTGAAATAAGTATATTCATATGTAAGTACAACCTGAAACACTTATCATAATCCTTTCCTCTTTTGAGTAATTTGGATCTATTATCATTCTTCTTTGATTCCTTCAATTGTTTGAATTGATCCAAAAAAGACCCGTCGTTAGAAAAACTATTTTTAACATCCTTTTGTGTACTACTTGTAGATGGCATAGAGCTGAAAATGAATAAATAAATATTTCTACATATCTCTAATGTTGTCAGAGAAACTCACTTCTTATTACCAGTTTTAACAGGTTCATTTTTAGATTTAGTTAAATCTGCCTTATTGGCTTCAAGTTTAGCTAATATCTCTTTTTTCTTCTGTTCTATAAGCTTCTCTTGGTAAGACATTTGAGCAAAGCGATCATTTCTTGTAAATTTTGGTTGGAAATTACTTTCTAACTTCTTCGACATTTTCCAATAACAAAGGAGAATCCGTTGGTGTGAAATAATGTAAATAGAGTTATCTTGACTATTTACGCATCATTCATCCTCATCATATGATAAATATGCTTCCACAAGTATTCTCCTATATTTGTTTTCTTTTTGTTTAGGGGAATATAATATAATGAATATAACCTCGAATTGGTTTGTTAAAAGAAGACGAAATAGATTATTAGATAAGCTAGGTTAGAAGATCAAACTCGCCCTAAACATAGATTTTATTTCATATGCATATCTTTTGCAAATGCGTCTATGCGCATCATGCCGTGCGCAACAAGCGACTCTCACTTAAAAAAGACAGCTGATCATGATCGCGAATAGGGATGTTACTTTGGAACAGAATCTGCTTCTTTCGGAACAGGTTTTCATAAGGAGCAGGTTGGAACAGGTATGAATCGGTACGTTTTCCTGTTCCAATGGAACAGTGTTTCAGTGTCTAACTGTGATGTTTGCTGTGGTCGCGAACTCGTATTAGGGTATGACTAAGAAGCTCTATAGACAGGAGATTCAACTGTCTATACAAAACCATGTGACGCGCTGACTCCCCAAACGACGGCAGGGTCGTGGCCTAAAATCGGGTATGCGCACTACGTTAATGCGCGCGTGTCATATATCTTCGATGTATTTTTAAATTCAAAATCAAGTCATGCTAAATCTTATTGTTTGACGTTTCAGTGTTCACAGTTTTCACTGTCACAGAGACAGAGAACATAGATAAAATATTATATGACAAAGAAAACATATGGAGGTGCGCACTGTCGTTATGCGCAAACCCGATTTTTAGGCCACTACCCTGCCGTCGTTCACAGCGTCACCCCCTCCACAGGTGTTATTTCTCCTGTCTATAGAGCTTCTTAGGTATGACGTATCGTTATCGTTTATTCTTTCCCGTTCCGAGTGTGCTGTTCTGTTGCAACGCAGGGTAACAGTCCAGTGTTCTGTGGGTCCCAGTGGAATACTAGCGGTGCTGTGACCTGTGACTCACAACATATCATCTGTTATCTGTGAAAGTTATTGGCTGCTGTGTTCTGTGGCTGCTGCCGACGCTGCGAATTTCGGTTAAAAAGGAAAACGTGAATTAATGTGGTCGCGCGATGTTGTCGATGTTTATTATTTTTGAGAAAATACGCAAAATAAAAATAAATATTTATTGAAAATGCTTTTTAATATAAATAATATAATAAAAACTCTTGGGATAAAGGCTATACTCTCAGTACAATATTAATAATAACGAAAATAGGATATAAAAGTTTTCACTGTTGGATGTTTCCTTTCAATATGTATTTTTAAGTTTGTTATTGAAGATTTAAAAGATATTTGTAACTTGCACATATTACACTGCGCGTTTATATTATCTACGACAGTAAAAAAATTCCAAACTGGACTTGTTTTATTACGCGTTCATAGACTTTTGATTAGACTCATTATAAAATATTTTTTTTTTCAAAAACAACACATGAACTTACTTAAAACGGCAGACAGGACGATGTACTACGTACGACGTATATATCATAACATAAATAAGGCATAACAATACCGAATAGAATCAGCAGGGAAGTCCCTAAATGCCAATCTTTCAATTCTACTACAGCAGAGAGAACATACAATCAATGTTCTCTCTGTACTACAGTAAACGCTGCTCTGGAGCATCTGGCAACCCTGCCTTGAACAACGAACGATGCATCGCATCGTAACATGAAAAGAATAGCGCGGAGCACGGAGTAACTTTGTAAAATTATTTATTTTAGTTTTCGATTATTTTGGAACTGGAACAGTTTCTTGGAACAGGTACTTTTAAAAACTGGAACAGGTTGTATCTGTTATTAGAAATACCCTGTTCCAAACATGCCTAATCGCGAAGATAAATTTAAAGACTGTTCGAGCAGTAGTATGGGACGGTTTGATAACTGTTTAAAATGCGCATGTGCGGTTTGAAAGTTTGAAACAGTTTCCAAGTGGTTTGGGATTCTGTTGCTCGAACACCAAACTGCAGTTTGCAAACTACCCCTTCCACTTTCTTACAATTTCGTTGTCATAGAACAAATGACTTTACCGATAGATATGTTTTATGACCAAAGATAAGAGAGAACATCAATGAAAGACTGATGGACAAAACACAAACCGGTTTAGTTTACGACTTTGGTGGTGTTCTCTGAAAGGGATTTCTCCAACAACATAGAACACTATACTCTAAGAAGAAGACGCTTCAATGCGCCTGTCTCAAACTGAGTTTGGAAATCGTCAAACTACTGCTCGAACATCTTACATTTGGAATTAATTATTTCATCGCAAATTGAAGTGCGCAGGCGTCTGACGGTTTGGGACTAGTTTGAACCGCTGCTCGAACACCCTTAAAGACAACAAATATTTAAGGTAATTGTTAAGATGTTCGAAAATGTTCGTCGTACACGAGGCCACGGCCACGCTGTGATGGCTGTTCTGCTCTATGATCTCATGTGTGGAGAAGCATAGGATAGAAGCATGTTTTTTGTGCTACTCCCACTACTCGTGTTACTCGTCCTCCTTATATTTGTTCATGGAATGCCCGTCGGAAATTGACAGATATTTGGACTCAATACAACGTTTATAGAAAAATAGGAATATTACATTGACTGATGATATAATTTAAGCTGGCCTGGAGGCGTATTCTACCAGCAATACGCCAGCCGATGAACGCTCGGAAATTAAAAAACGTTTGATACCAATCGATGTCTTTTTGATTTCATGCAAAAATGCAAATATTTATAACTGCATATACCACCGTTTTTGAAATAATCGCGATCAAAGTTGTGAAAGTTTAGGTTATGATATCTTTCAACCTGTCCAATCTGGATGATTAAAAACTTAATTTCCAAACCCTTAGAATTTCCATTTAATGACTTAGAAATTAATAAACCATATTTATCTTATTCTTCACATCATCTGCACTATTTTACGTCCCATGCTATGCTGTCAAAAGTCGACATTTGAGAACATAGCATAGGACGCAGATGTTGTAAAGAATAAGATAAATTTGATTTTAGACTGATAATCGAATCAAATTAATGATTAATAGTTTTTCAATACGGTTGTAAAGCTATGACATCATCATGCTTGATTGCTGGTGTTATCTCTGTTGGTAGTTGGTGGTAGTGTTCTCTGGTTGGTAGCCTCTGTCTTCCATGCTTCTGTGCAAGTGTAGCTTGTAACTTGTAAATGTCAACTTCAGTCGTGACCACGGTCGTATAATATTAGGTCTTCCATCTCCACGGAGTTTGTGTAGGCCAAATTTTCATGGAAATTGAAGAAATTTTTAGTTTGTATTATAGCCATTTCGAGTGTGGCGCTAGTGTCGAGTGTCAAAGTGTCAGTGTCTGCGGGTATCTGTTTAAAATGAAATGGTAAATTATTATATTATTGCGTATGTGGGTTCGCAGATAACTGAGACTAATTTAGAGTTATTAAATTATTTACGCTCGAAATAATATAAATTACAACTTAACTTTACTATATTCGCACTAGCTTACCCGAACTATTCTATTATTCATACTATCTTTTACATTCTGTCTCTCATGCCGACAATTCTCCCATATATATATCCGACAAAGGTTCCAGATCATTCGAGCGGCTTCTGGTCTTTGTTTCGGAAGCCGCCACTAGACGTTTCTCGAAATTCCTTTGTCGGCATTCTAAGAGTAGATGCCGATATGCTACCGTTGCTCTCTTTGTCAACGCCGCTTTCGATATTTCCAACTACAGTTTATATCTCGCGCTTACTTCAAACGGATGCCGCAACTTTGTAGCCAATACCGGCGGCTGTTCCCCTTGCAGTTTAAGACTTACAGCATGGCAAGATTGTGTGTTATTCCGGAATGAAAGTCCATAGGTCAGTGGTGTGAAGAAAGTTTCGATTTTTAAAGAGCCAAATGATTTCAAAAGTTTGCAAATTTGGAAAGCCGCTGTTTCTAGATTAGTGAAGTTAAAATCTTCGCATTGCATTTGTGAAAAGCAGAAGAAAAAAAAATATATATATATATATATATATAATAAATATATATAAAGTATAATTTTTTTGCTGAACTTCCGCATTCGATTTATGCATTCCGTGAAATATTTTTAAATATATTTTTCCTATAAAACAAGAAAAAATCAACTTTGTGAAGTTTTTTATTTGAAATCTGCGAAACTTCTAAATGAATTGAGTTTTTTAAATTCCTACTATGAATGAAAATTTTACATTGCAAATTTAAGAATTAGTGTTTTCTAAGGTTTTATTATTAACTAAAATATTTATAGGCCTTGTCCGATACTTACATCCCATTGAGAATGAGAATAAATATTCAGTAGTAATTCCAAAGTCTTGATGTGTAACCATATTATCCAAAGGACCAAAGGAAAAAGTTATTTTTTTTCACAAGCTCGAATGATGACAGAAAACGGAGTAGAATCGCCAGTCTATCAGAAGTGCATTTCCAGCGATTAAGGATTGGGTTATCACGTTTATGGGCGACTGTTCAATGTGGAGAGATCGTAGCTACCTCGATTCTTAGATTCATTAAATATGCATCACTTGCAAGCTGGACAAGTATTCCAAGACTACTTTGATCATTGGCACCAGAACCACTGTAGTTACAATAATTATATCCGATTGAGAATGAGACAACAAACTCATCATCAAAATATGATGCACATAATTTTGTTACGGAAAAAATCCAAATTGACAAACAATTGAATAAAATAAAATATTTTTTAACGATTAAAAAAAAGTTCTATTATTATTTTTTCTAACCTGTTTCCCAAACCCTCTATAAGACTCCGACTAAGTAAGTATTAGAATGCCTATATCTTATATTAACATATTGAGGACTGTAGCGAGCTTGACTATATTTCCGTTAGTAAGATAAGGGTTTATGAAGGCCCGTACTACTGACTGTAGAAGCCTCCATAGCCCGTACTAACAATTATTTATAAACATACAGGCGTTCACAAATGGAGTTCCATTTTGGCTATTTTTTACCCTTTATGTATATTTTCTTTAGGGTTTCTTATAAATACATCAAACTCTTTAACATTATCATTGAAAAGTGCCATATCCATATTGTACGATAATAATTTTATTTCATTACTGTACGGCGTGAAAGTGACAACCACAGAATACTAACATTACCATCCAGATCTCCTATGTAGGTAGTGTTCTCTGTCTCCTGTAAAAAACAAATAATTATCCATAATCCATGGCTATTTTTGAAAAAATGATAAGATTGCAGAGGATCGAGTTGTGTTCATTTTTATTTACAAAAATTGAACTTTAACATTGAAATGTCCGAATTTAAGTGTGATTCCTGCCAAACAATCGTCTCGGAAAAGGACAAATACAAACTTCGCTGCAGTGGAGAGTGTCGCCGGATTTTTTGTATGACCTGTACTGGGTTGGATAAATCAACAACAAAAGTGCTCTACCACCAAAAGTTCCATAACATTAGATTCTTTTGTAATGTTTGTGACTCTCCTACCTTAAAATATCTTCACGACAAAATATCACAGGTACATAAATCGCAGATTTCTATAGAAAATGTTGAAGCTCTAGGAACATGCTTAAAGAAAAATAATGACCTGTTTCCAATATTTTCTAAAATGTACGACATTTTAAATAATCATGATACCAAATGGAAAACGTTATACAAAAAGATAGATGAGATTCATAGTCAACATACAAGATTGGCGGAAATTACACAAGAATCTCTGTTCCATTCTATCAAGGAAATGAAACAGGATATTTTTAATCTGTCATCTATTTTTATGGACAATCAAGACGAATCTATTAAAGTTCAGATTTATGACTCATCAAAGGATGAGTTATTGAAGGAAATGGCCGATATGAAGAAAAGTATAAACCAAATGGCATACACGGTTGAAAAGTTGGCTGCCAATGATAAGCCAATTACTAGATGTAACCCAACAATAGTCAAAAAGTCCGTTTCGACTCAAACCAACCATACGGATAACCAAAACACAGAGATTTTTACTTCTACAAAAGACATTACTCCCAGACCTCCCAAATCCTCCATTAAAGAAGAATGGCATTATGTGGTAGTGTCCAAAATCCCATCGACATATACAGCTACCCTTCTTGCACACTATGCGAAGGAAAAACTTGGAACTACTGACTTTATCCGATGCTTTCCAATGCTGAAGAATAAGGACAGTTCGCACACCGATTTCAAAGTTGGTTTGCAGAATAAAAGTCACCTAAAGCAGCTAAAAGACCCAAGGATGTGGCCGCTAGGCACTGAAATTGCAAAATCATCTTTAACACCCTTAAAGATTTCACCACCAGCGTCAAATTTTTCGACCACAGGCTGTCATTCTATTCCAACCTCTGTAGACATCCGTAGCTCAACACCACGCCCTGACTTAACTGACTTAAAAACTGTAAAAGCTAGGGAGATCAAATCTGTTAAGATTGGATCTGACAGGGAGGCTTTAGCTGCCTGTAAGTCTCTTGCGCAGGAAAATGTAGACTTTGTCATGGAAAAAAATACAAGGAAAGGTAATTTGCTAAATATTGACCCGATGACTCCACCTATAGTACGGCTGTCCCGTAATTCGGATACGGCTGATGGTCGTTATTTGTTGGCTAGACTGAGGGACTCTTCCTTATTAAAAGCTCTTCGGCTATTTCTAGCCTATCTCCATGACCAACCATCGAGTGTATGTTTTGAAGGACACACCACCACCAGCATCAAATTAACTCTAGCTTCAGAGGGACTTCCTAGTGACGTGGACACCTTGCGTAAGTTGTATTATCGCTACCACAACCAAGGTTGGGATTTTTAGTATAATTCTACTAAATTTAGTACTTTTCGATTCTATTTAGTAGCCTAGTATTCTCTGAGGAAATCTAGTATTTTCAAACAATATGCCAATATATGAGTAATTCTGTGCTTTTACTTGGAACTGCTTGGAAAATATCTCTATCTCTGCTTGGAACTTGGAATGTGGGCCTGAAGCACGGTCAAATCTGTTTTGTGCTCTACGCTCATCTTTGTCATTCATGTTCTGTTCGATCCGTTTCCGTTAATCTTTTCTTTTTGTCCAGAGAACACTACCTTTGTTGTCAATTCTCGTACGTTGTCCGTCGTAATCGTACCCACAGAATACTAATAATGTGATACCCGGTAGCTTTACCTTAGCGTTGTTTAACCTAATTTTATAATAAATGAACAAGTTTTATGGCTTTCATTTGAATTTCCCACGTTTTGTCGGTATAGAAGGAATTTAGTATTTGAGCTTCAAATTTAGTAGCCAATCAAGTCATTTTTAGTACAACTGGCAACGGCGGCTAGCACAACACTGACCACAACGCATATGGTATTGGCTCAGCCGAAGTGGAAGCTGATCTTGCTGCCTTCAGGTCTTTCTTTTCTTCCGAGAAAATTCAACAGCTTCAAAAAATTAGGGAGAGTCATGGCAAATATTTTTCTACTGGCTCTCCAAAAAGGAATCAAAATTTTTAACTAAATTGACGCGAACAGAGGATCAAGCACCCTCTGTAAAATTGGACGATGGCAAGCTTAGTGGTTTTCTTGTTAATATTCAGTCCTTAAGACACAAAACAGATGAATTATTTCTCTTATTAGATGAACTTAATTTTCCAGAAATTATTGCCATAACTGAGCATTGGTTAAATGTTGATGAGCCCTTGTTTATCAAAAATTACGCTACAGTAACTAGATTTAATAGAAGTAATTTATCTCATGGAGGTACTATGATAATGTCTACAAATAGCGACTTTTCAGCTGTAACTAAATTCGATAATCTATTGTCTGAAAAAGTATTTGAATTTTCCATTGTCTTTCATAATGCTTATGAACTTTATATTGTTTGTATTTACAGAACACCTGACGCTGACTTGTATATATTCAGTCAAAAATTACTGAGCTTGCTTGAATACCTGCCTTTAAAAAGCAAGTTAATTTTATGTGGAGACCTTAATATTGACTTTTCCAATGTGTGTGCTGCTCAAGAATCTCTTCAGTCCATTTTCGACTCTTTTGGCATAATCATGCATGTTGACTCACCAACCAGAATAACTAAAACTAGTTCTGGTACTATAGACTATGTCGTATCATCTTTCGATCCAAAATTCGTTGACTGTACTGTCCTTAATTCAGGTTTCTCGGATCATGAAGCAATTCTAACAAAATTTTCGGCTAAATCTAAGTGCAAAAATGCTTCGCGCCAATTATGCCGTATTTTTTCTGATAAAAATTTTCGTAATTTCAAGCACCTATGTCTAACAACAGACTGGTTTGTCGTCTCTGACGATGTCAATATCGAATTTCCGAGATTTATAAAAACTTTATCTAACTTGGCATTCAAATCCTTTCCTCTTAGGCCTCTAAAAATCAAACAACATAAACCCTGGTCTACTAAAGGCTTACGTACATCTGCAAAGAACATGCGCTCACTATGCTACCTAAAAAAATCATCGGACAGCGTCTTCTACCATGATTACGTAAAACGTTACAGAAAAATCTATCATAAGACTATAAAAGCGGCCAAGGACATTTATTATAATAGGAGGCTGGCCAATTCCGGTAATGTTGCTAAAGAAATGTGGTCTATTGTGAATGACTTAAGAAATAAGACCTCTTCATCTAACACAATCTCTATTTCACCCGAGAACCTAAATAATTACTTTGTAGATGTAGCAAAAAAATTAAAGAACACCATAACTCCTTCCGATGACCCCCTCTCATTTCTCCCTAAGGCTAATATGAATTTACACAGTTTCTTCTTTACGCCCGTAGTATTAGCAGAGCTTAACAGTACAATTAATGACATTAAAAGCAAATCCTCATCTGGGGCTGATGGGCTTACAATGAAAATGTGCTCGAACCTGCCGGAATGCACATTGAATCATTTTATTACTTTAATTAACAAATCATTCCAAAATGGAGTTTTTCCAAACTGTCTTACGACGGCAATAATTGTTCCTTTGCATAAAGGAGGAGATAAAGATCAAGCTTCGAACTATCGCCGAATTGCAATCCTTCCCACATTATCAAAGATCATCGAAAGATTGGTTAAAAAAAGGCTTCTATCTTTTCTCTTTAAATATAATATACTCTCTACCCATCAATTTGGATTTTTAAGTAACAAATGCACAAATGATGCCATGTTTTCCCTCTTTAATAATGTATACTCAAACCTGATCAACCATCACTCTATAGCAACAATTTTCTGTGATTTCTCTAAGGCTTTTGATTGCGTAGATCATAATATATTAACTAACCAATTGGAGTACTACGGTTTCAGAGGAGTGTCTCTCGAATGGTTTAAGTCGTATCTCAACAGCAGGAGTCAGATTGTGAGGGTTGATACGTCGATGTCTTCTTGCAAGCCAATTGAATATGGAGTGCCTCAAGGTTCAGTACTGGGCCCTATTTTGTTTCTGCTTTTTATCAACGACATTGCTAGTCTGAACATTAGCGGTGAAATCTGCCTCTTTGCGGATGATACTAGTTTCACGTGGAGCAACGCGGATATTACGACACTTCATAGGACTGTATCTAGAGACTTAGTCACGATTAAATCTTGGTGCGATTCAAATCTCCTATGCCTCAATATTTCTAAAACAAAAGTTTTGTCATATAAAAGTACATTGCAATCTTTTGTACTTAATAACACCACTATTGAGGCCGTTGAATCTGTGAAATTCTTAGGGCTTATTGTAGACAACCGCTTAAAATGGGACTCGCACATCGATGCTTTATCAAAAAGGTTAAGTTCTGCCTGCTTTGTGCTGAGATCAGTTTCCAAGGAGCTCAACTTGTCTACTTCTAGAACAGTCTATTATGCCATTTTTGAGTCGCACCTCCGATACGCCCTTCCATTCTGGGGTACGTGTTGTGCGACTCAATTTGAACGTATTTTTAAACTGCAGAAGAGAGCTGTTCGGTATTCACTGAGACTTAGCAGTAGGACTCACTGCCAGGATTACTTTAAAAAATTTAAAATATTAACTCTTCCGTCCCTATTCATATTTGAATCTGTATCCATAATCCGCAAGCACGTATCTTCTTTTCCAGAGAGGCCATCTCACAACTATCCGCTTAGAAACACGGAGCATGATCTTTATCTGCCAACCCCTCGCTCAGAGTTGGTTAAAAGCTCTATAATGTACAATGCAAAAAAAATGCACAATCATCTACCATTTGAAATAAAATCCATAAGATCTTTTCCTGAATTTCGAAAGGTTTTGAAATCATACTTACTGGAGAGAGCCTTTTATGCAGTAAGCGACTTGTTTGTCAAAAATTGTTAATACTTAATATTAAGCTTCTTACACCCACTGGTTTAGTGAATATTATTTGATGTTTGATATCCTAAGGGTCTTTTGTAATGTAAAATCACACGAAATTAAATCTATAACGGCTTTTCCCAGTTTTTGCCAAACCTTCAATTAAATACATACTATCTAGGATAATGCCTTTTATGCAGTTAACGAATTTTTTCACTAAGGCACGTTTCTGCTCAGCTCACGCACTGGTTTATTGTTTGTACAAAATTTGTTTTTGTTTTGTGATTTAGTTAGTGTTTACCTTCAGACTGAATTTACAGCTGTATATTAAGTTACTTTCTAACCGAATATACAGCTGTAGGTAACATTCTGATACTTATTATCTTATATTTTTACATCTTTATATTTTTATATTTTTGTTTTATATTATATAAATTTATTTAATTTTAATTTAATTTTTAGTTTTGACATTGTTCAGTTTTGATATTGTTTGATTTTGATATTTTTATTTTGCTTTGTCTACAAAATTTATATTTTTTCGACAATAAAGCATTTCTCTCTCTCTCTTTCTCTCATCGTAAGTTGGAAATGCTTGTGCTATGGCACTATTTGCCTTCGTATTTCATATATGTGTAGTTATGACCGATAGGAGCCACAATGAACCCGTACAGAGATGTTTTCCTCATGATTCGACATGTAGACATGTAGATCTAATTTAACCTTAGTCACGGTCCGTAGAGACACAGGGTTGTCTCAATCAGGGGTACTAGGACGGGGGAAGCGTTAGGTGCGGGAAGCAACCTATGACGTAGCCGGTAGACCCAGCTCAGCGATCACTATCTAGGCTCGGCTTCGGCATTCGACTGGCACTTGTCCGTTTAATGTTTTTGGCAAACATTCATAATAGGTGCATCTTCTATCTGCTAAACTGTTAACAAATCTGGGGTGTTGCTGTAGATAAGGTAGGTATACTCAATGAAAGCTTGTACTTACTAAGTGTAAAATAAAATTCAGAACTCTGCCTTATTTGTCGTGACAATTCCAAATTTTAATTCATTTGCCATTGTGTTTATTTAATTATGTACTCAATTTGGGCGTACGTTTTAGGTGACGAAAAAGTGAATTATCTTGAGGTCGGAGTTTCTGAAATTCGTGGAAAAAGTGAAACATCCCAAACAAATTCTAAGTATTATTGCGTAAGTATAATATATGAGACCGAATTGTTCTTTTTTTGTTTTCAGCGTAATCCTAATGATAACTTAATTCTAGAACCAAAAATGCCTGGTACTCGGTGTACAGTTGCTTTTTGTAAAAACTCCAGGCAAGCCGCAATTGCGTCAGGAAAAGAGATAACATTCCACTTTGCAAGGTTTGGGTGTAAAAACGTAAACGGGAAGGAAAGTGGAATCCCCTTAGCTGTCACGTTTGTTCAGATCACTTTAAAAGCAATGATTATGAGCGCGACTTGAAATGTGAGCTACTCAGTCAAAAGTCAAAAACGAAATAGAGCTTTTCCACCGATGTCAGAAATATGGCCGCAAACAGCTGTTCTGGAGGTCAACAAAGCCACTTTGCCATAAAACTCCATTGTAAGTTTTGTTAGTTTTCAAGAAAATTTTGAAGATTTTACTGCTGTATATTTACAACAAAACCTTAAAATTGTTAATTCAAGTAATCCTGAAGGTAAGCATTTAAAATTTGAGTAGAAATAATTAAGATTAAGCATTTTATTTTGCGAATTATAATTTGTTGCATTTACAAAACTTGGTTGCATTTCTATCTTGAAACACCTCTAAAGACAGAATAATCATGTAAATGGTCATATAGATTCTGTTTATAATTAAAAACAGATTATTTTTTGTTTTATTGACAAAATACAATAAAATTATATACCTACAGTAGGATGAGAATACTTTTAAAAAATGTTTCTATTTCAGATGTCTAATGGAAGTAGATACTTTGAAAGACTGAATTTTGAAGACAAAAGAAGATATCTTCAGAAAATATGAATATAATAATAATATATTAACGGAACGTTAGAGCAAAATTTGTTCGAACAGCAATTTTCCTCACAAATACGATTGCCACCAGATTTATATTCTTTTCAGATGAAAATATGGAGATTGCAAAGCTAATTAAGCTCTAAAGCTAACTACCCCACCACCTTGATTATATACAAATAAAAATACAATTGCATATTGCATTCGGTTTCGATGAATCCGTGCATTAATTCTAGGAAACAAAAAGGGAATTCTTATATATTTTGTGTATAATGAAAAATAAATATAATATAAATTGAATCTTAGAACTATGTTCCTTCTTTTTACACTTTCTTTTGCCCTAGTATACCTCTCTCTCCGGCTACTTTATATAAGTAATGGTAACAACTATATTTATTTAAATTGATTGAAATACGTGAAACACATTATATATGCAATGAAAAAATGCATATTAAGACAAATTTACCTGAAATAAAATGGTCACTAAAAATTCTTAGCCATTTGATTTTACTTTCTGTTAAATCACCTCTATGTTAATCCAAGATTGCCGACGTGCTGCACGTTCTTGCATTAATCTACCTCTAGTGTATTTTTCCGATGGTAATAGAAATAATTTCTTATCATTTTACGTTTATTGTTTGCACAACTCCACAAAAATGTGAATATTGAACATAAAAATAATGTTATTTAAGGGATTGAAACTTCGGTGAGTACCTACATTTAAAGTAATTACTTACAAACTCTAATTTTCTCAAAAATACAATTACTCTCAAACAATTCTATTAGTGTTAAAATACCTTATTATTAACCTAAGTGTTTTGAAACTGTACAAAAATAACTAAAATAAAGTAAAAAGTACGATTTTAGAATTCAATCTTGCGATTTGTTGCCCTCTAGAACAGCTGATTTTGACAGTAGTTCAAATGGCGCTGACGTCACGTGGAAAAGCCTTATTAAAGTCTACAGCGGTGCCATCCTTAAATCTGCCGCAATCTGCTGAATCACAGTGCGAACAAGAAAATCGTCGGGAATGTTTAGAAAAAAGGTGGTGCCGTGAATTGGCACAGGAGTTAATTTCAAGTCCATCAACATCGGAAAAAACTTCCGCAGGGGATCCCATACAACCATTAGTGTCAGATTTGTCGTTGCAATGTACACAAATGGTGAAGAAGATAGATTATGAAGTCCTATCAAAATAATTGGACGACATGAAAAAGCAGATGGAGGAACAAAAAATATTGTAAAGAAAATGACTAAAATTGAAAAAAGTAAACTATCACATTTTCCGGAAGAAGTCATACAATCATATCTGCTACAGAGGACTTACATAAAAATTAAATATTTGAATACAAAACAAATGGTTGCTGCAGGAATGAAATGCAAATTAGGAAATGAGTATTCAAAGAGTAACAAAAAAATTAAAAAAATAGTAACTTGATTTCACTATTTTTATGAGAAGCTCTTTTTAGTTTTCTACTTATTACTTATTTATCTGGTGGAAGTTATTTTCTTATACCTACTTACTGCTGGACAAAAACTTATTTGGTCATTCAAGTTGTAATATTAAGAGTTATATGAATCAAAATTTCAATGAAGTACTCTTCTTCAAATTGGAAAACTTGTCGACCTGTGGTTTTTCGATTTATCCCCACTCCGAACTTTCGAATTGCAACAATGCTTCCCAAAATTGTAGGGCAAGTTTTTCTTAGCGGTACCTATATTGCATGCAATTTTCAAGTTGTCCGGTTTATTTGTCCGCTAGTGTAATTTACTACTACTTTTCTTATGTTTATATGTACCTACATTAATAAAATACTGGTTTGCTTGATTTTGTTACTGTTATTATATGTAAAAACAGGGATATATGTAGTAAACATACAAACAAAACATAGTGAGAGTGGCAAACGATTTAAATTCAGGTCTACTTCATACGCGCGCTCGCTCCCGATTTGTGAACTGCTGATCGAGACAACCGTTTAATTCAGCTGAAACATGGATAAAAAATATATATAAGGAGCTGAAATATATTGTAACGGAGGGGAACAGCCGCCGGTATTGGCTACAAAGTGGCGGCATCCGTTTGAAGTAAGCGCGAGATATAAACTGTGGTTGGAAATATCGAAAGCGGCGTTGACAAAGAGAGCGACGGCAGTATGTCGGCATCTACTCCTAAAAATGCCGACAAAGGATTTTTGAGAAACGTCCAGTGGCGGCTTCCGAATCAAAGACCAGAAGCCGCTCGAATGATCTGGAGCCTTTGTCGGATATATATATGGGAGAATTGTCGGCATGAAGACAGAATGTAAAAGACAGTGTGAATAAATAGAATAGTCCGAGTAAGTTAGTGAGAATATAGTAAAGTTAAGTTGTAATTTATATTATTTTGAGTGTGAATAAATTTAATTTAATTAATTTAATAACTCTAAATTAGTCTCACTTATCTGCGAACCCACATATGCAACAATTTGGTGTTAGAAGAGGGATAAGTGAGTGAAGAGGCTTTTGTCTATGGTGAACACCCGAAAGCAGACAGAAAAAATTGATGAACAACTAACCAAGTTATTCTCCGATTTTTCGAGAAGACAAGAAGAATTACGACAACAAGAGAAGAAAGAAGAAGCGGAACGACGACAACAAGAAAAGAAAGAAGAAGAGAAATGACGACTACAAGAAAAGAAAGAAGAGGAGGAGCGAAGACAACAAGAAGAGGAGGAGCGAAGGCTGCGAGAAGAACAGAAAAAGGAGGTACTCTCTGATTTTTCGAGAAGACAAGAAGAGCTACGACAACAAGAAAAGAAAGAAGAGGTACGACGACAGAGAGATTTCGAGCAGATTGCAGGATTGTTTCGAAATGTCTATCAAGAAATCGTGACTGTAAAACTAGAAGTTCGGGAAGAAATTGGGACAGTTCGAGAAGAGTTTGAGGAGAAGTACCGAAAACTAGAGAAAGAAAATGCGAGATACCAACCAAGACCAAAGTAGCAAATTGGACACGTCGTCGATCACAACAATCAATGAAAAACTTAAACCACCAACGTTTGACGGCGAAATATCCTGGGCTATATACAAACGTCAGTTTGAAGCTGCAGCCAATTGAACTAAGATATGGCAACAAATATCTTAGCCAAGTGTATCAGAGCCAGCTGAAGAGCAGAACCCAAGGTTCAGCGGAGTCACTGCAGGAATTCAGCAGTAGCATCGAGAGCATAGTGCGACTGGCTTATCCACAGGCCCTAGATGAATTCATTGAGCAAATGAGTGTCCAGTACTTCATTGATGGAGTTCGAGATATCGATATGCAGCAAGCGTTGAGACTGAGTAGGCATAACACCTTAGCCGAAACAGTTGTCCAGGCACTGAAATACGAAGCTGCCAAAAACCCTTTTATGAATCGTCGATGTTCCAGAAATTCTGCTCTCGAGGTGGCAAGGAGTCCGGATATAGAAAAGTGATTTAGTGTTACAATTGCAACCGAGAGGGACATATAAGTAGAAACTGCAGGCGACGACCCAAATCTGAAGAACGAAATGTTCAGAGAGAGAATACCCGACTTCAGGAAAACTCCACCTCGCCAGTATAAGGGGGCGAACGCTGGCGACCACTGATTATCAAGCCCCCAAGTTACATTTGTTGCTCCATTAAGAAGAACTGCGAGAGCCTCGTGGTCCAAGGTTTTATCAACGGCAAGAAATGCGATCTGACCATCGACACGGGGGCAACAAGATCAGTGGTACGCCCCGACATGGTTTCCAAAGAATCTATTGTGCAGCACAACATCAAGCCAATACTGGAAACTGCAAAAGGAGATTTGATAAATGTTTTTGGAGAGACCACCATCACTTTGAAAATTGGCAATGCACAAGTAAAGATTAATGCAATCGTGGCCGACATAGTGGATGAATTTATAGTAGGTTTGGACGTTTTGGAAACCTCAAATTTTATCACAGTGGACTTTAAAAACAGAATGTTGAGAGTGGGCAACGAGGAAATATTTTTCTCAGCATCTTCAAACAAGAACTGCCCTGTTAAAATAATCGTCACAGAAGATACACGAATACCTGGAAATAGTGAGAAGATCGTGAAGGCGCACCTAGAAAAACAACTGGAAGGAGTTAATGATAAGAATATATTTATATTCCAGAATAGCAGAGCGAGGTTGATAATTAAAAGAAAAAACACTTTAGTTTTAGTTGACGTATATGTTCATGACACACTGACACTTGACATTCTCATCTACACAGTACCAACCTATATCTAGTTACAAAGAGAAAAAAGGAATTCAAACAGTTAAATTGCTCTATCCAATACTCCCCTTCAATTTAACAGTTATTATAGTAAATAAAATAAATAAAATTCTAATTTCTTACATTTGATAAACAAACTATAACATTAAATCTTAAGTCGTAACATTTAAGAGATCCATATTTGCAACTCCAAGAGCAATACACAGTTTACTGAACTGAATAGAAGTTAGCGGTTTAGTTAAAATATCAGCCTTTTGATCCTTGGATGAGATGTAGAGAACTTGTATCTCTCCCTTCTTACAATTATCTCTAATGATATTATATTTGACGTCGATGTGTTTTAGGCGTTTTTCTTCCCATTTTTGAAGACAATGAATAACGGATTGGTTGTCCTCATAGATTGTTACGGGTAATTTCACATCAACGTTCAGATCACGTAGAAGTTTCCTTAACCAAAGAAAATCCATGACTGCGTTGCCTAAGGAAACATACTCAGCTTCGGTAGACGACTGAGCTACCGCCTTTTGTTTTCTGGTTACCCATAGTACGTTGGATCCATGTACTTCGAATAAGTATCCTGATGTAGATTTTCTGTCTCCTTTGCTGCCCGCCCAGTCTGCATCTGCATATCCCACCAAATTAGTTGTTACTCTGGAAGCCTTATGAAAATGAAGCCCTTTGCTGGTTGTTCCCTTCAGATATCTCAGGATGCGCAGGAGTCCGCCCCACTGGGAATGCGTTGCATTGCTTTGAAATCTGCTAAAATAGTTCACTGCTACACTAAGATCTGGGCGTGTAGTAAGCATTAGATACATGAGACATCCTATGAGTTCCCTGTATGGATAAAGATGTAAAATACATTCGCCTTCCAATTCATGTCCAGATTCTACTTCCATAGGTGTTGCGACAGAGTGACAGTCTTCCATATTAAAGCGTTTGAGTATATTCTGTATGTACATTGACTGATTAAGGAAAATACCACTTTAACAATGCTCAATTTTAATTCCAAGGAAAAAATCAAGTTTTCCCATGTCAGTCATCTTGAATTCAGACATCAATAAATTCTTACATTTTTGCAGATCTTCCATAAATTCTCCCGCTAGTATAATGTCATCAACATATAACAATAAGTAAATACACTTAGTTCCATGCATGTATAAACATCTGTCAGCATCTGATTGGTTAAATCCATGTGATTTTATAAATTCATCAAAACGTCCATTCCACTCTTTGGGCGCTTCTTTTAACCCGTAAAGAGTTTTATTCAATTTACAAACAAGAGGTATATTAGAATATGGTACAGGCATACCCTCTGGAATCTTTATGAAAATTTCTTCCTTGATAATGCCGTGGAGGAAGGCATTTTTGACGTCTAGCTGCATGGCATACAAATCTCGTTTGTTGATTATGGATAGTAGTTCTCTCACTGTGACCATGTGTGCGACTGGTGCATACGTTTCATTGTAGTCGATTCCTTTCTTCTGCGAGCAGCCTTTCACTACCAATCTTGCTTTATATTTATCTATATTCCCACTGGAATCATATTTGACTCGAAAAATCCATCGATTGTTGATAACTTTCTTTCCAGGTTTCAGAACAGTCAGACTCCAAGTATTGTTCTCTTGAAGAGCTTTCAATTCCTCTTCTACTGCCGCATTCCACAATTTTTCATCAGATCTTCCTTTGATATCTTCAATTGAATCAGGAATATCTAAATCAGCAACAGTATTCATTGCAATTTCACTAAAGTCTGTTTCATAATCTTCAAGGTAAGCTGGTCTTTTCCTCTCTCTCGATCCTCGTTTTTGTTCTTCAGTAGGTTGTATGTTGCCATCAACTTCTTGGTATTCCAATTCTCCCCTTGAATTTGGGTCTTCTTGATAGGCTCTTTCGTTCACAGATTCTTCCACAAATATAGGTTCTTCTTGTGTATGAGTTTTCTTTGCATCGTAGTCTACATGCATATTTGCAAATTCCACATATTTGTTGCTTTTACCACTTGTTTCATCAAAAATAACATCATGACCTTCAACAATTTGTTGAGTGATGGGACACCAAAGCCTGTATCCATTATGGCAGTAACCAACTAAATACATTTTTCTGGCACGAGTTTCTAATATTTCTCCAGTGATTTGTTTGGGGCTGCGCAGATGTGCGGGTGAACCAAATATTCTAAGTTTGCTTACATCTGGCTTATAACCATACCACAGTGTCGCAGGTACACTTCCTTGAATTGCACTTGTTGGACTTCGATTGATCAGGTAAACAGCTGTTTTTACAGCTTCACTCCACAGAAATTTTTGAAGTCCAGAACTCAGTAATAAGCACCGTGCTTTTTCCATAATGGTTCGGTTCATGCGCTCTGCAACGCCGTTTTGTTCCGGGGTATAGCCGATCGTATATTCAGTTTGTATTCCTTGTTGTTGACAAAAAGACTTCAATTCCTTGGAAATATATTCTCCTCCTCGGTCACATCTCAATCTGCTGATTTTGGCGTTGAAATGAACAGTTGCCATAGCTTCGTAGATTTTATAGTATTTAAACCCATCACTTTTCTTTTCTAAAAGGTAAATTGCCGTAAAGTTCGTGTAATCATCAATTAGAGTCAGACCATATCTTTTTCCATCATATGACTCTGGACTTATAGGACCAAACAAGTCGCTATGTATCAGTTCTAGTGCACGCTGTGCTCTTTTTCTAGCATGACTATGAGGCAATTTGCTCATCTTGCCTTTTACACACGTTTCACAAACCTCCTTGGGTTTGGTTTCATGCAATCCCTCAACTAAAGTTCCAAGTTTTGTGAGCGCAATCCTATTGATATGTCCATACCTTTGATGCCATAATTCCTCGCTGGAACTTGATAAACATGCAACTTCTTTGTCGATCTTGAATGATAGTTTATACATTTTGTTGCTACGATAAGCCACTGCAAGTATTTTATTACCCTTCTTGATAAGAGCTTTCCTATTTTCAAAAATGATTGTACATGCCTTCTCTTCAAGTCTTCTTACAGACAGCAGATTCATCTCCAGACCTGCTACATATAATACATCAGGTATGTTTATCGTATTCCAGTTGTCTTCCACAGAAGAGTGCAGTTTTAAGGTTCCTCTTTGCGTTGCTGTAAGAAATTCTCCTGATTTTGGCACATTAATTTTAATAGGTATTAATAATATTTATTAGGTATTAGTAATATTTCTGATCGTTTGGAAATAATCTCTCTGATTTATCATATGCTCACTTGCTCCTGAATCTAGCCACCAAATCATCTCTCCTGATATTGCTGATTATGCTACCTCAGTAATTGTAGCTGGGAATACATATACACAATACACAAGAGTGCTTTTCTTGCCTTTAGTTGATTGGCTATTCCTTTTCTTTGGAAAGTATCTTGCAGATTTTTCCATACAGCATATGCAGTTTCTTTTCCACTGCAATATTCGAGATATGTGTCTCCAATAGCACTAACAATGAGACGTAGGCAGTACTTATCTCTTTGTTTAAGTCGAGCATTGGCAGCTTCACGTGCAGTTTGTTGTTGGGTTGTTTCATCTTGTGAATCTTCGGCGTAGTTCACTGGCCCTTCAATATGAGCTATGAGATCCTTCTCGTCAAGTAGTACTTCCAATCGGTATTTCCAATTGTCATAATTTTTCCCATCAAACAATGGAATGTGGTACCTTTCGTCATTGGCTCTTTGTCTTTCCAAAACCGCAGCGTCGGCCATGTTTCCTTTTGTTTCCTTTGTTCTCAACACGAGTTCAGAGTTCTATTAACTTTCCGTCAACTGAATGTTTCTGGTCTTCGCAGTATCAAGCGTTGTACTGGGCCCATAACCTGATAAGTATATATTTATATTCCAGAATAGCAGAATAGCAGAGCGAGGTTGATAATTAAAAGAAAAAACACCTTTTAGTTTTAGTTGACGTATATGTTCATGACACACTGACACTTGACATTCTCATCTACACAGTACCAACCTATATCTAGTTACAAAAAGAAAAAATGAATTCAAACAGTTAAATTGCTCTATCCAATAGTTAACACTATGGTTTTTGAACCAAACGAGAACAAAGAGAACGGGGCTCTTTTGGCTAGGTGCTTAGTTAATTCCAACGAAATTATTCCAGTGAGGGTAGCCAATCTATCTGTAAACAGAATGACAGTGAAGAAAGGGGAAGTAATCGGTACCTGTTTGCCAGTATCCCGTGTAACAAGATGTGAGCAAGAGGAACCCGTTTCAAAAGATGTACATTTGTCCCAAGAGCTAATGGAGAGTTTCAAGAAGACCTGGAAACAACTTAGCGAACAGGAAAAGAAAAAGGCCATCGAGTTTGTAAAGCAAGAGGCTGATGTTTTCGTACAAGGACAAATTACAGGGCTAACGAATTTAGTCGAACATCGGATCAACACGGGAAATGCTGTACCTATTCGCCAACCTCCACGAATATTTCCTTTCGTAAAACAACAGCAACTTAACACCATGGTTCAAGAAATGCTGAAGGATGGCGTCATAGAAGAATCCAGCAGTCCTTGGTCATCACCAGTTGTGCTGGTGACGAAGAAGGATGGTTCGACGAGGTTCTGTGTGAATTACAGGAGGTTAAATGATGTTGCGAAGAAGGACAGCTACCCATTACCCCGAATTGACGATATCTTAAACACCTTAGCTGGATCCAGGTGGTTCTCAACTCTGGACCTGAAAAGTGGATTTTGGCAGGTAGAGATAAACAAAGAAGATGAAGAGAAAACAGCCTTTACAGCTGGAAACGGCTTGTATCAATTTAATGTCATGCCGTTTGGATTATGTAATGCGCCTGCCACTTTTGAAAGGTTAATGGAATTAGTTCTGCGAGGACTAACTTGGGAGACGTGCCTGGTGTACTTGGATGATGTAATGGTGATTGGCAAAGATTTTGACGAACATCAATCGAATCTGAAGAAAGTATTCGCCAGGATCCGAAGTGCTAATCTCCAGCTGAATCCAAAGAAATGCGTTCTATTCCAGGAAAAAGTCGACTTTCTCGGACACGTCGTATCATCGAAAGGGATTGAGACCGATCCAGAAAAAGTTCAGGCAGTGCGAGATTGGTCCAGACCAAAGAACAAGCATGAAGTTAGAAGCTTTTTGGGATTCAGCAGTTACTAACGCCGATTTGTTAAGGATTTTGGGAAAATTGCGAAACCACTACATCAATTAACCGAAAAGAACTCCCACTTTGACTGGTCACCAGAATGTCAAGTCGTTTCTTGAGCTGAAAAACCGTTTGACCAGTGCTCCTGTTCTTGCATATCCCTTGGACGAAGGATTGTTCGTGTTAGACACTGACGCTTCACAAAGTGGAATAGGAGCTGTTCTTTCCCAAATACAGAACGGCGAAGAAGCTGTAATTGGATATTTCAGCAAAACGTTGGGAAAAGCAGAGCGAAATTACTGTGTGACCCGGAAGGAGCTGCTAGCGGTTGTACGATCCATAGAGCATTACCACAGTTTTCTCTATGGACAGAAATTCTTAGTAAGAACAGACCACTCTGCACTACAGTGGCTGCTGAATTTCCGCAGGGACAGATAGCGCGTTGGCTGGAGAAACTGCAGAGTTACGACTTTCAAATTAAATACGAAGACCTTGTGGCAGTTCCTGTAAATTCTGTCAAAGGCAGGAACAAAGAGAAATAGCCAAGGATGTTGTACATATCCAACAAATGCAGATTAGGAATGAAGAAACGGAAATTACTGAGCAAATCACGAGAGACAACTTTAGAAGAGAACAAATCGCTGATAAAGATTTGACGATAGTAAGGGGCTGACTAGACCAAAAGCGACGACCTGAGTAGCAAGAAATCTCCAGATTTGATCAGACGGTCAAGGGGTAGGGCTCTGTGGGATTCGTTGTGCTTACGGGATGACTTGATCACTCGTAAATGGGAATGTCCAGATGGTAGGAGCATTGTGTATCAAACCGTTGTACCCCGAACGATGGTAGCTGAAGTACTTCGTGAACTGCATGGCAGTCGCAGTGGAGGCCATTTTGGAGTAAATAGAACTCTGGCACGTGTGAAAGAGCGGTATTACTTGATCAACTGTCGAAGAGATGTGGAAGAATGGTGCAGAAAGTGTGACCTCTGTGTTTCTAAGAAGGGTCTGAAGATCCCGAGGGAAAATGAAGCAGTATCTGTCAGGTGAACCTTGGGAAAGAATTGCGGTGGACATTGCAGGACCATTCCCTAGGACAGATTCTGGAAATAAGTACATCATGGTTGCCATGGACTATTTCTCGATGTGGCCAGAAGTAGTGCCGATGCCGAATCAGGAAGCAATTACAGTGGCCGAAGCCGTTCTGGAAAACGTGATTTCCAGACACGGAGTACCCTTGGAGCTGCATACCGATCAAGGTAGAAATTTTGAATCCGAAGTATGGACGCAGTTAATGAGGTTGCTAGGGATACAAAAAACACGAACAACCCCACTTCATCCACAGTCAGATGGAATGGTCGAGAGGCACAATAGGACCATCAATCAATACCTCTCAATATTTGTGGATGAGCACCAACGTATCTGGGACAAGCTGGTGCCTCTTTTTCTCCTGGCCTACCGAAGTTCCCAGCATGAATCCACTGGCTATACACTATCGATGCTGTTGTCTGGAAGAGAAATGAAGCTCCCCGTAGATCTGATGTTTGGCAGACCATCAGCCGACGATCATGAAGAAGTGTCTCTTCCACATTATGTAGCTGACCTACAGGAGCGACTTAGAGTGGTCCACGATTTTGCCAGACAAAAGCTTCAGTTGAAGAGCGACAAAATGAAGATGAGACTTGACAAAAGGCAGTCATTAAACTCTTTTAACGAAGGCGATGCAGTTTGGTTGTACCAGCCACAGCGAAAGAGAGGATTAACTCCGAAGTTGCAAAGACCTTGGGAAGGACCATATCGCATTCTCAAAAAGATTAATGACTTGGTGTACAGGATTCAACTTTCGCCTAGAGCCAAGCCAAAAGTAGTGCACGTGGAAAGACTGAGTCCGTATCGAGGAGATAATCCACTGGTCTGGAGACAAACGGAAGAAGCTGTTCGGGGCGAACAGCTTTAAGGGAGGGAGCAATGTAAATCATATAGTTACTCAACCTTCCGTTATAATATAAACATTTTCTAGTATCCCGGTTTATTGGCTTCCTCCTCCTCCTCCTTATGGTTTGGGAAGTAGATCTTCGTAAATTATGACAGCATTCATTAATATACAATGAATATAGTAGATGGATGATTTAATCTAAAATACTGGACATTTTCTGGTGGCCGTTCAATTATCGAAATAACAAGAGCTGAAATTTGTCTTGAATTTAAATCTGATTTATGGAAAGAATCGAAAACGTACCTTGGAACTAAAATCCCAGCAGCATTTCTTACTCCATCCTGCCTTAATCAGAAGCAAATAGATTATTATTGAATTGAGAAATTTCGATCAATTTCTGAAGAAAATAGACTGTCAAAAAGAAAAGTAACGCCAGATTAAATGATTCACTTACCGTTTGTGAAATTAATTTTAATTCAGTACAGTACAAATCAAAGAATACTAATAACTAATAAATAGTGCAAATTAAGAATCAAATTTAAGAAATTGGCAACGACACTAGATTACAGTGACTTGCGTGGCCAAACCTAGAATTACGAAATAAGTGTGATTTTATAAGTGGAGATGCAAGACCTAATATTATACGACCGTGGTCTTTTCCAAGAGAACACCTACCTCCACGGTCCGTAGAGAGTACGGACCGTGGGTCTTAACAACTTATTTTGATTTTCATTTTTTGTGCTATTTTTTAATGAAAACGACGTTTTTTTTACTTTAACACACGATGGTGAAATTCGGGGCTCTTGGATACAAGAGTTGCTATCGAAAAAAAATATGGTGTTACGCACGGTCCGTAGAGAGACGGTTGTCTCAATCCTGGGTACTATGGCGAGAGAAGCGTTCGGTGCGGGAAGCAACCTGTGACGTAGCCGGTAGACCCAGGCTCAGCGATTGCGTATCTAGCTCCGTATATAAATAGTTTATCTAAGGAATCTACCATATTTTATCTATGGTATCTAGGCTGGGCTTCGGCGTTCAACTGGCACTTTTTTCTGATTAATGTTTTTGCTTATGATATACATACATACTTCTAATCTGAATGTAATAAAAAGTAATAGGTGAACGGGCGGCAGGCGCGAAGCTTTTAGACGAAATGTTTCCTTTCCTTTCAATAAAACCGTTCCATTTCCAAAAACCAAGAATATTGTGAAGAAAATGACTAATATTGGAAAAAGTAATTTATCCACATTTACCGGAAGAAGTAATACAATCATATCTGCTACAGAGAACTTACATAAGAATGCAATTACGTAACAAGTATTCAAGGAGAAACAAAATAAATTTTTTTTACAAAAAAAATACCGACGTTATTAGTTGGTGCACTGAAATGTACAAAATAATATCAAAATCAACCTAGATAGACTTTGATAATATTAAATCTATTATTGGTGCTGGTACTTGGAAGTTGGCAAGTTGAAAACTTTTGGCACCAACTTCACAAGTATGCTTGTATTTGCTATTATTCAGAAAACTAAGAAGAATAATCTGGTCATTGATTTCCCCTTCTCAGATTTTCAGTTTTCAAAAGAGATTGCCTCTTCCACATAGCGAAAATACACATATTTCAGATTTTAACATCAATCAAAAATCCATAATCGGAGTACGTTTAGGTACTCTATAAAATGCGTGTACGAACCAAAAAAAAGCAAACAGTCGAATTGAATACCTCCTCCGTTCGGCGTATGTCGGTTAAAAATGAAAAAAATCGTGACTTGATTTCACACTCAAAAAAACGGAGACCTGACTTTTTTCGGTTTTAACTAATACCTTCGCACAATTCAGCTAATTTGGTCATTCAAGTTGTAATATTAAAAGATATCTGAATCAAAATTTCAATGAGGTTGGTAGCTATTCTACTTTAAACTGGAAAACTTGTTGAACTGTTGTTTTTCGATTTGTACCCATCTCAAACTTTCGAACCGCAACAATTTGTCATTTCCTTTTGAGCTGTTTTTCGTTTTTTGATTGATTTTCCACAATTTATGAGCAATGCTTCCCGAAATTGTAGGGCAAGTTTTTGCTTTAAGCGGATTGCATGCAATTATCAAGGAGTCCGGTTTTTTGTCTGCCAGTATCATTTACTACTACCGTTCTTTATGTTTATATGTACCTACCTTAATAAAATACTGGTTTGCTTGCTTTTGTTACTGTTATTATATGTAAAAACTAGAATATATGTAGTAAATAAACATATAGGCAATACATAGTGAGAGTGGCAACCGATTTAAATTCGGCATACGTCACAAGCGCGCTCTCTCCTGATTGGTTAACTACGGATCGAGATAGCCGTATCTCTCTACGGACCGTGGGAGTTACATCCATTGTCGGCCATTGATTTAGGGCTCATTTAGCTTCACTTGTTCTCCGAATGCGATATCTCACACGGACATGGAAATTAAACTAACCAGAGAACACTACCTCCTAAACCTAACACAGACATCACTTATCTATGTCTGAAATTTTCTTTATTATTTAGTAATTTACCTAAATAAAGAAAATAATAAAGGATAAGTCTATATAACTACTATTTGACCTAAATACAACCAATATACATCAGTTTGAAAATAATATTAAAGCACATTTGTCAATTTGATCCCCTACTGATTATCTCTGTTACTACCACCACAGTATAAAGAAATATACAGTATTCCAACCAAGAACGTTTTAATATAAATCCCCGTTACAATAATAATTAGTGAAGAAAAAATTTTGTGGCTGGAGATATGGCTTAGAGCCAGACGATCCTCAGCCACACGGACGAAGCTTCGATTACGGAACGTAGTCGAAGGAGTGTTGGCCAAATGCAAAAGGAAGTATGGGCCAAATAACCATAGAAGAAGAAGAAGAAAGGTAACCTCAATGTAAAATATTGAGTTTTAGAAAAAAAACTGTTGTCTGGATTCTTGAATTCTTGATAACCAGACTGAAACAGGCAAATGAACAACTAACAAGTGGCAAAGTTGTCTCTGGGATTATCAAAACCAAATAACGGTAGCAGACGATATAAATATCTAAGGAGATAGTGTTCTCTGCTAAGGAATATTAGATTATAGCAGATACATACGTCTGTCAGATGGGACATACTAAAAACGAAAAATCAAGGAAAAAAAGTTGGAGCGAAATTAATAAATTGAAAAAAGAGGAAAGGAAAAAATGGAAAGAAGTAAATATGAAAAAGAAACTTGACGGTGCATTAGATAGATCTTTTGAAGGTATAAGTGAATTGAGACATCGGGAAGTGAGTGAGGTGAAGCCACCTACCGTCATTTCAACAATTTCTATTGCTGTTCCTGGCTCTATACTAGAAAATGCACAATCACCAGAGCTACGTACTTATCTTGCTGGTCAAGTAGCTAGAGCTGCTTGTATCTTTCAAATAGATGAAATTGTTGTATTTGATGATTATGGAGATGAAGCTAACTCGAAAAAGTCTGCACTGGAGTATGAAACAGGAGTAATATCAGCTAGACATTCATGTATTCAATTTGGTCGGATACTACAGTATTTAGAGTGCCCACAATATTTGCGCAAACACTTTTTTCCGATTCACGTAGATCTTAAATATTGTGGCTTACTTAATCCTATAAATGCTCCCCATCATTTAGGTCCGAATGAAGAATTTGAGTTCAGGTACATTTATTATCTTACTGTCATTCAAATAGGATAAGGAATTAATAATAAAATTATAGAGAAGGTGTAGTTGTCAACAAACCGGTGAAAAACGGCAGTGGTTCGTTTGTTAATGTAGGACTCTTAAAAGAAGTACAAGTGGAGAAATCACTAACACCTGGAATTAGATGCACCGTTAGAATTTCAACACATCAGGAATCGAGTAAAAAATTGAAAGGTACTGTTGTTTCGCCAAGAACACCCAAAACAGAAACAGGAGTTTATTGGGGATATAATGTCCGGATTGCGACCAGTATATCAAAAGTTTTTTCACAGTGTCCCTACAAAGATGGGTGAGTTTTCAATATAACAATTTAGATAAGTTCAAACATCATTTAAAAAATTTAAGGTATGACTTAACGATTGGAACATCAGACAAAGGAACATCGGTAGATCATTTCGAATGCAGAAAATATAAACACTTGCTTATAACTTTTGGGGGTTTGCAAGGACTGGAAGCAGCTGTTGAAAATGATCAAGTATTGAATGTCGATGATCCGAAGTTATTGTTTGATCATTATCTCAACACACTACCCAACCAGGGATCAAAGACCATACGCACTGAAGAGGCTGTTTTGGTGAGCTTAGCGGCGTTGAGGGCAAAACTCAATCCTGAAGGAAAAGCTACAGAGTTTCCTGCAACTAGCATGAAACATAGCGAAGGCGCGAGGGAGGCTATCAATGATGAATTTAGCCGATTTGATTATATGTGACGGAACATTTTTATGAGAGCGTTGATTATAACTTAATCCTTTGTAAAAATGAAAATTGTATAGAATGTCTAATAAAATAACGGCTACATTAACAAGTTTTTTTCTAAATTCATTATGCAAACTTCTTGCTCCTCTAAATCTACAAGAAAAAAATACAAATGAAAGAAAGACATGTCTTGTAATTAATGAAATCAGGGATGAAAGAACATACGCACTGAAGAGGCTGTGTTGGTGAACTTCGCGGCCTTGACTGCAAAACTCAACACTGAAGGAAAAGCTACAGAGTTTCTTGCAACTAGCGTGAAACATAACGAAGGCGCGATGGAGGCTATCAATAATGAATTTAGCTGATTTGATTATATGTGACGGAAATTGTTTTTGAAAGCGTTGATTATAACTTAATCCATTGTAAAAATGAAAATTGTATAGAATGTCTAATAAAATGAGGGCTACATTAAGATGTTTTTTTTTTAAATTCATTATGCAATCGTCTTGCTCCTCCGAACCTACAAGAACAAAAAATACAAATGAAAGAAACATAATGTCTTGTAATTAATGAAACCATATATTTAATGATGTGTAACTGAAACCATGATAATAAACAAAGGTATTACAAGTATCTCTCTTTGAAAGTAATTCGATGAATTATGATGGATAAAATGGAAATTATTGTTGCTTTTCATAAGCTGGCATATTTCAATTCAATATCTCTAAAATGAGAAAATTGTGAAGGGAAATAATAGTGCCATAATACGAATTCATTTTGAGGAAGTGTTGTAGGTATAATTTTTAATGTTCCATTTTGATTATATTTCGCGCTAACTTTATTGGCATATTAGTGTACAGTGAGATAAGGATATGATCCTCTGGAATTGTAAGTTCTTTTAATTCAGATTTAAGATGAAAAGAATCTTTAACAAAATAAGCATTTTTTCCTATACAATTACTGAGGATATTTGCGAGAAATTTGGATAATTTTTCGAATGGTTACTGAATACATGATATGGTCTGAGGGGAACGTTTTCTGTTTTATTAAATTGTTATTTTTAGTCTGAAAGATGTTGGCAGACATAAAACATCTGAGTAAAATATATCATATATATATATATATACATACACAGTGCGTTCATAAAGTATGGAAACGCTTCAATAACTACTAAAATATTAGCATATAGAGAAAAAGCTTTGAAAGGTCAATTTTTGCTTTTCTGCCATAAATGAAAATATATTAATTTCTTAGCACCCTGTATTTCATATATTTTTATATTAATACCCATGTATTTGGTATTTTTGAGCTCAGAAAATTGCCAGATTGCCGCTAATAATATAAAATTATGGCCTTCCCATTTAAAAAAAATAATGATGACGTCATAATTTGGAAGGTAGAGGAGATAAAATGATGCTGCTTGCATAAAAAATCAAAATCAAAAATCGACCTGTCAGAGCTGCCTCTCTATATGTTAATATTTTAGAAGTTATTGAAGCGTTTCCATACTTTATGAACGCATTGTATATATCATTGGTATATATTTTCAAATTTACAGTATATTTCCATTTGCTTGTAGTTGGTATCACCAACTGTCCAATATTCAATAAAATAAACAAAATTCCTAATAATATCTGACAGACCAACGATCAAAAATTATAATTTTCCATTTTAAACTTTTCATTATCATGTCACCAACTGGTTTTATGCTTTGTGTTTGATGGTATGTTTATTTTTTTTGTTCATTATGTCTCATATTTTTTACAATTTTATCTCTTAAATATAAGTGAAGTATATTATGTACTTTTAACTAACTTAAAGATCTGATAAAGTTTGGAAACCTGCCAAAAGAAACGTTATCCAAATATAATAATTATGGAAAATATATTTCTATGAATTTTTTTAACGAACTCAAGAGAATTTCCAAAATATTACAATAGGTATAGCGGTTCAAGAAAAGTGAACAGAAAACATATAGGTAGCATGAGTGAAACAATGCAGACTTTTTACAAGTCAATAAATAGAAGATATGGCTACCCCACAGTAAAGCTGATGAAAACGTATTCCAATATATCGAAGAAACTAATACATCAATCGAACAGAGAAGAATTTTTCTCTTACGATGCAAAGACCAGTGTAGGTATATTTCCGAAATTTCTTGATATAAATCTCACACATATTGCACCAATTGATGTAAACCTCAAACACAAATTCGAACAGATAATTGTAATGAAATTCAAACAGCAAACCTTAAGTTTACTAATAACTGACAATGCAAAATACATAAAATTTTTCGAAAGATCAATCGAAAATACCAGGCAATCTTTGAAAAACATACCTATTAGCTAATGATATTACACTAATTTCATGAATGTAGAAACTATAGATAAAATGAAACTCTTTTCAATAACCCAAAAATTGTATTTGTAATTGAAAAAATTATCAAGTAATAAAAAATATAAAGTATAGAATATAAATCAGACTAGTTAGAAAATAGAACTAATATTTCCATACATAAACAAATAGA
Organism: Crioceris asparagi; assembly: GCA_958507055.1. Taxonomy (NCBI): domain Eukaryota; kingdom Metazoa; phylum Arthropoda; class Insecta; order Coleoptera; family Chrysomelidae; genus Crioceris; species Crioceris asparagi. Next base: position 52,481,465 of record OY293827.1, read on the forward strand.
AATTAAACCCCAATTCACGATATACTAGCATCTATTGAAAAGAACACAAAACATCTAGGTATACGAATGAGGTCAGATCTAACATTTGTAATATGTTCAGTTAATTAGTTCTTTGGTGTTCAATTAACTTGATATGTTAGTCTTTTGGTGATTTATATTCCACAGTTTTAGGATGGAAATGGATAATTAATATTACTCGGGTTTTTATTTTTGTTTTTGTACTATTTAATTCTTTCACTTGTCATGTGTCGTTTTTTGACACTTAAGAAAACAATAGATAGAACAACAACATTATAGACACTCAAACTTGAACTGTTACCAACCTTACCGACAGTGACTTTAGCATTACCAATACACTCCCTTAACAGTGAGAGTTCTAAGTGTTTTTTTAAGCATTGAAGATTATATAAATATATAAGAAATAAATGCAATATTATAAAGTTACAGGGTTAACAAAATAAGAGCAATTATTTCTTCATGATGTCATCACGGAACTTCTGGAACTTGACTCGACCCAGGGGTTTGGTGAAAACATCTGCCAACTGATCTTCAGATGGGCAATGCTTCAAATTGAACCAGCCTTGTTTAAATTCATCATGAATGAAATGATACTTCAGTTGAATATGATGACTATTGAAAGACATTTGACCAGATTTTATCATTTTTATAGATTGTATCATTTTTATAGCGCTGGTGTTATCAATGTGAAGAGTGATTCTTAATTTCTTTCCCAAAAGCTCTTCTATGACCGTCTTCTAGTATTTCATTTGTGCCCAGCATTGAGCGGCTGACACATACTCAGCTTCAGTTGCAGATTTTGAGACAGTTTTCTGCTTCTTGGAACTCCACATAATGGGACCATTACCATAGATCATTACAAATCCACTGGTACTCTTGCTATCCTTCTTGTCTCCAGCATGATCAGAGTCGCAATATACATGCATTGTTTCCAGATCTTCTTTGTTCTTGCTATAGTATTTAATTCCCATGTTTGCAGATCCCTTGAGATATCTGACAGTCCTTTTCACATCAGTGACATTAGATGGCGAGGGATTCTCCATTGATCTACTTTCAAATCCAACAGCAAAACTTATATCAGGTCTTGTCTTGCATGAGGCGTACAACAGACTACCCACAATTTGTCTATATGGGAAATCTTGGCTCGGTTTGTCAACATTTTGTCCTTCCTTAACAATAGGAGTGTTCTTTGGCTTGCAGCTTTCCATAAATGAAGTATATTTGGCAATAACTTCATTACAATATCTTTCTTGACTTAGTGTGTATTTGCCATTTCCTTTCAGAATTTCCATTCCCAAATAGATTCTTGGTTCTTCATTGATCGTGACTTCAAAAGTTTCCTTCATTTTCTTGAACAGATTTGTCATTTCATTTTGATCTTCACCAACAACAACCGTCGTCCACATAAATGGCAATGTAAACTTTCTTCATGTTCTTGGGACTCTTGAAAACACACTTGTCTGACTTGAGTTGTATGAAACCTTCGCTTTTGAGGAAATCAGTAAGTTTTTTGAACCATTTTAAAGGTGCTTGTCGGAGTCCATAGAGGGCCTTGCGCAAAAGACATACTTTTCCTTTGTTGTCATACCCTTCAGGGAGTCGAAGAAATATTTCTTCCTCTAAATCTCCATAGAGAAAAGCAGACTTTACATCAAATGTCAGGAAACTGTAGTTTTTCATGGCGGTTACTGTCAACAGAATTCTCAATGATGAGGGCTGCACCACACTGCTGTATTTTTCCTGAAAATTTAGTGAGTCTTTTCTTTGCTGACAGCCACGAGCAACTAATCGAGCTCTATAGCGTCCATCTTCCTTAATCTTGAACACCCAGCGGCTTGTCAGTATTTGTTTGCCCTTTGCATACTTTTGATCAACCAGCTCCCAGGTTTAATTCTTCTCAAGACTGTTTTTCTCCTCATTGATGGCTTCTACCCACTTTTCTTTATCTTTTGATTTGATGCATTCTTCGAAGGTTAACAAAGCTTCAGTTTCCTCCAAACTATTTAAATATAGCTCATATTCATCATATCTTCTGGGCATTTTTCTTTCTCTTCTTGGTCTTTCATGTATTCCTTCATTTGGGTCTTCTCGATTAGCTTCTTCTTTTGTTTCTGTTTCATCTTCTGTATCAGATTCATCTTGTTTCAGTTTCATATTCTGTTTCTTCTGAGTCAGATTCTGATTCCTTTTTAAAGTTCAGGAGACTCTCCGCAACCAATGGTAGATTTTCTTCCTCTTCTTGTTCTTCAAATAGATTGGTGAATTTTGTATCTCTTGACAGATAGATTTTCTTAGTTTTTGGATTCATAGCTCTGTAGCCATTTGGGGCATACCCAACAAACAAAGCCTTCTGGCCACGATCATCTAGTTTCTTCAGATAGCCAAGATTTTTGGTATAGATGATTGAACCAAATATTTTTAGATATTTGAGGTTTGGTTTTTCTCCATACAACATTTCAAATGGGGTGACTTCAATTGTTGACGTTGGGCTCCTATTCAACAGATATGCAGCTGTAAGAACCACGAAACCCCACATTTTGTTATTCAATCTTGCTTCTTTGATCATGGCTCTGGCCTTGTTCATAAGCGTTAGAGTCAGTCTTTCACTTGACCCATTCAGCTCAGGGGTGTGAAATTGTCTGAGCGGTATTCTCCACCATTATCACAGATGATTTTCTCTGTCTTTAGATTAAAATGAGCTTCTGCACTGTTTATATACTCCTTCAGGTATTGTTCAGTTTCATCCTTCGTGTACAGGAGAAATACCTTGATATAGTGGGTATAATCATCCATTACAGTCAGAAAATATTTCTCACCCTCATAAGTTTCGGGTGAAACTTGACCACATATGTCAGTATGAAGGATTTATAATGGTCTTGTTGCTTTTCTTCTTTGAGTATTAAATGGCCTTCTGACCATTTTCGCTATGGCACATTCTACACAGAAGTCATCTGGATTGCATTTAGATAATGCTTAATCCACACCTACACATAACTTTGGTATTTTTCTAAGTCATTGTAGTTAATATGGCCCAACTTACTGTGCCACTTTTTGGCAGTTTCCATGGCAGTGACTAGTGATTCTTGTTTGGTCTCTAAATCCACTATGTACAGTCCAGATGGGGTTTTCACTCCCTCAAGGACAACATCCTCTTCCCTGTAGAAAACTTCACCAAAAATTATTCTCACCTTATCTTTGTCAAAAACAGACACACCACCTGCATCGGCAGCTGCACCCAATGACAATAGGTTTTTTGACAAGTCAGGCACATGATGCACATTTTTGAGAATCACATTCTCAGCTTCAATATCACCAATTAGTGAAGTGACTAGCTTAGCTCCCTTTTTGGCACAGGATATATTACAGTCTTTGGCTTTCTTTGTATTTATCATAGTGTTTTTATCATGCGACATATGATTGGATGATCCACTGTCACACACAAACTTGAAATCTTGATTCTCTTCTTCATCTTCAAGGGATGTATTATTTGTTTCCATCAGGAAAGCAGTCTTGTTATTGATATTTCTTGGACCACTATTTTCATGTTGATTTTTCCACCTGCATTTATCTTCAGGATGATTTGTTTTCTTGCAATGCTTGCACACAGGGAAAGTTTTTCCTTGCCAACAATCTGGAGTATTGTGGCTGTTCTTGTTACATTTTTCACAGTGTTTGAAGACACGTCTTCCTTGTGGTGCCCTTGTTCCTTGCACTTATAACAAGTTATTGTTTTTGATTTACCCTTTTATGGTTGTGCCTTGAATGCAACCTTGTTTTCTTCTCTGATGTTTTTGATTTTTTCTTCTTCACGTTGAAGCCTAGCTCTGAGATTATCTATGGTTCTCTCATCCTCTGCCGTTGAGTCCCAGGCACTGGAGAAATGCTTGAATGACTCAGGAAGACTCAGGAGGATTTTTGTCATAACCATTTCATCGTCTACAGGTATTTTTATGCTACTCAACTTGAAAGCTGTTGTTTGTAATCGAGCAATGTTGGTCATTACATCTTGTGATTTGTCATAGCTAAAACTGAAGAAATCAGCGAGGAGTTGACTCTTTGATTGCTCAGTATCCCTTTTGTAAACTTGGGATAAGACTTGGTGCATTTCATGAGAGCTCTTGCAGTTTAATATGTGTGCCTTAACGTTATTTTCAATGGTTCTAAGGATAATATGCTTCGCCAAGGCATCCTTAGTTTTCCATTTAGCTATGTCTGCCTGTTGCTTGGTGGCATCATAACCGCTCAGTGTATCGGTGCCGCCCACAATATCCTTTAGTCCTTTAGCTTCGAACATAATGGAGGTCTCAAACTCCCACATGGTGTAGGACATGGAGTCCTTAAGCTTGGCAATAGATTCGATTTCTTCTTTAAACATCTTGATTAGAGACTTACTCCGTCTTGGAGATACTGCACGTGATCAAAGAGTACACAAAGGTTATGATATTTAATCTTCGAATCTTGAAGCACTTAGAGTTCTGGGCCCATAACCTGTTCAGTTAATTAGTTCTTTGGTGTTCAATTAACTTGATATGATAGTCATTTGGTGATTTATATTCCACAGTTTTAGGATGGAAATGGATAATTAATATTACTCGGGTTTTTATTTTTGTTTTTGTACTATTTAATTCTTTCACTTGTCATGTGTCGTTTTTTGACACTTAAGAAAACAATAGATAGAACAACATTATAGACACTCAAACTTGAACTGTTACCAACCTTACCGACAGTGACTTTAGCATTACCAATATAATATTATAACCAATTTCAAAAATAAAAATGAACCTCTAGAATATAAACAGAAGATATTCCTTCGTAAAATAAAGGAGATACAACGTTTTATAAGATAACACATCAAAGTCGTACAGCCGGACAAAACTAATAAAACAGTTATCAAGTACCTAGGTACTCAAATGAATTTGATGCGAAAATTTGTGAATTACTACAAGACCAGACCATGTACAAAGAAATAAAGAATAACCCTACCAACATCTTTCAGACTAAAATAACAATTTAATAAAACAGTGGGAGGAACAAAAAACATAGCTTCATCCTTGACAATAAAAAAATCTCTTCCACCAAAAATATAAGGGCTTCCAAAATTACATAAGGAGAACGTTCCCCTCAGACCAATTGTACCATGTATTCAGTCACCATTCGAAAAATTATCCAAATTTCTCGCAAATATCCTCAGTAATTGTGTTGGAAAAAAAGGCTTATTTTGTGAAAGATTCTTTCAATTTTAAATCTGAATTAAAAGAATAAGTTACAATTCCAGAGGATCATATCCTTACGTCATTAGATGTTGTCTCACTGTTCACTAATATACCAATACTGTAAAATATAATCAAATAACATTAAAAATTATACAACACTTCTTCAAAATGAATTCCTTACAGCTTTGGAATATACATTAACTTCAAAATATTTCCAATTTAATGAAAAATTCTACATACAAGTAGAAGGTTGTGTCATAGGAGCATCTAGTGGCGGCTTGTGACATTTATTGCAGAGGAGGCCAACTCTACAAAATTACTAGAAGAATACAACTTGCATTTTTCCACACCACCCCTGGAGGTATTGCTATGGCGCCTTACATTTTTTGTGGTGGTCTGGAGACATTCAATAAAAATTAATCCACTAAAGATAATCAATAGAAGCCAATAATGTATGAAATTCTCATCTAGAATACTCATTTTCGATCGCCTGTTAAATATTCTAATAAAATAATCAAATGATATATATATTCACTTAACTTGTTACTCGCGGCTTCGTCCATGCTACCTGCCAGTGAAAATCCTGTTGGAATAGGTTTAGCCGTTACCGAGATTCGTCGGAAGTTAAAGCCAGTTATTTGAAATTACAAACATACGCTTTAATTTTATTTATTTAAAAAATAATATATATTACAAAGTTATTCCTTATAACATTAGCTACCTGCCAGTGAAAATCCCGTCGAAATTGATTCAACCGTTACGGAGATTAGCCGAAATAAACAGACAGCCAGACAAAAATTATAAAATTGTTGTTTTGTTATTAGTGACATTTATAGGTACCTACTTATATCTGTTTATGCAATTAGTTAAAACCTGTTATTTTGATATTACCGATACTACGATTCTATTTATCAGTATAGATATAGATAAATACTAAAATAAATAAATAATAAAATAAAACACACGGTACCAAAAATTATAAATACTATGACTAGTTTACCGTTAACCCTGTGATATCCGAATAATTCCGACAATAATCGACCGACGATGCAAAGTGGACGTGTCGAGTGGAGGCCAGACTCCCCAGAGTCCGTAAAATTTCATACGCCTAAATCGACAACCACCAAATCCAAGGTCACGCTGCAATAAGATCTCTACATTTTGAACAGAGGCAAATAATTTTCAGCCTCCTCTGCTCGAAATGTCGGTTGGACGTCTAGGTATAATTTTTACACTGCGTACACTGGAATGCGGTGGCGCTCATTAGTAGTGTCCATGATAAGTTTTAAGTTAATATGCAGACGTTTTAGATTTGATTTGCTACTACATCAAAAATATGAATTTGCCTTAAATTGTAGAGGAGGCCCGGCCTCCCCTGCCTCCTCTGAGGAGCCGCCACTGGGAGCATCCCTATCAAGTGTCATTGTTCAACTAGTATTAGAAGATCTTGAATTTGTTCAAGTTTGCGTTATTTCAGTAGATATTAGCGATTATTAGTAGATTAGATTATTAGTTTTAAACCATAAATTGCTTTCTTTAATTTTAAAACTTTAGTTTCCTGACCCTTAATTTCAAACCCTTATGGTTGAGTCATATAAATATCTTCAGATATTTCCCCATTTAAAAAAGCTGTTTTTACATCAATATGAGTTATTTTTAAATCATATTCAGCCGACAAAGAAAATAAAAGTCTTAAAGTAGAATGTCTTACTACTGGCGAATAAAGTTCGTCCTGCCCCCCTTCTTCTGTGAGCATCCCTTCGCGACTAATCTAGCCCGAAACGAATTTCACTATCATTTTTGGTCTTATAAACCCACTTGCACTTCACTATTGTCTTATCTTTTGGACGATCAACAATTTCCCACGCCTCGTTTTCTTTAAATGCTGAGATTTCTTCTTCCATAGCACGCTTCCATTCACTACTATTTACGCTTGTTATAGCTTCTTCGTAGGTTTCTGGATCTGGATTCTTGATTTCTTCAGTTTCACACTTGAATGTCACGAAATCATCAAATTTCTTCTGCTTGGGAATTCTTTGAGATTTTCTCAGTTCTTCGGGTATTTCAACATTATTGAATAGTACTTCTTCATCGTTTTCATAGTCACTGTTTTCCACAATGTCTTCACTACTTGGAGATAAAACTTCTTCAGAAATTTCTTCTGAGATTTCTTTTCGGATTTCCTCCACTGAAACATCTATTTCTGGAGCGGTTGCTGGCATCTTCCAGATTAACTAAATCATTGTTGACTTCTTCTAGGATTTGCACATCTCTACTAATGTCAACGCTATTTGATTTTGTATTGTGCACCCGATAACCCTTCGTTTCTTCCGAGTATCCAACAAAGATCATTTTTGAGATTTTTTATCCCATTTAAGTCTTTTCTGCTTTGGAATATGAACCATAGCTTGAAATTTTGATATGGCTTACATTTGGTTTATGACCATGCCAAGCTTCAAAAGGTGTCCTACCCTTCAAACCATTTGTTATTGATCTATTTCTGAGATAAACAGCAGTATGAGTAGCCTCTGCCCAAAACTTTTTTCTAATTTTGCATCAAACATTTTGCTCTCTCCAGAATCGTTCTGTTTAAACGCTCAGCGGATCCATTCTGCTCTGGTGTGAAGGTGTTTGTTTTCTGGTGTATAATTCCAGTATTTTTCAGGAATGTTTCGAATTCTTTGCTACAAAATTCTCCACCATTATCCGTTCTCAAAATTTTTAACTTCTTTTCTTTTTGGTTTTCCACCATAGCCTTAAACTGTCTTCAGAAAAGATTCTCTTGTCTGTTTGCCTTCATAGCAAATAGCACAACTATTTCTCGACGTTTCTTGAGATTGCTTCGAGAAATTTATTCTATCAACTGCATTTTCCATGGCTTTAAGAGTATTGAAATTCAAATGACCAAATTTTCTGTGCCAGACGCTGGTTGTCGCTGTATTTCCCATCACCAAAGATGCTATTGCTGTATTTCTTACAGGATCGGCAAGGTTTAGCCTATACACATCATTGATCAAGTCTGCTTCACCAACGATCACTCCATCTTTATTGAAAATTTTACAACCATGTTCTTCAAATTTAACCGTATTACCAGTTTTTATCAACTGACTGACTGATAATAAATTAGTTGTCAATTGAGGTCAGAGAACACTACCTCCAAATTGAGGTGCACATAAAGTATTGTAAACTACAATATTATAGATTTCATGTCCTACTTTAGTTCTGAGATTCAGAACATACAATTGGAATTTTCATCTTATTAGCCACTATTATATCATTGAAGGTAGTATTGGTTGAAATATTTACCATACCTTCTTGATTTGCAGTAAAATGAATACTGGCACCACTGTCAATGTACCATTCATGCGCATTATGATTTTCAGTAATGAACACAGCACTAAAAGCTTGAATAGTTTTTATTCTTGACTTTCCGTCGACTTCCACTTCTTTTTTCAGCTGTGGACATTTATTTTTGTAATGTCCAACTTGACCGCAACCGTAACACTTTACGTTTAAATGTTTTTTCACCGATTTAGAATTTTTAAATCTTTGTCTCTCAACGGTAATTGCACTACCCGATTTTGATGAACTTTCTTCTTCAAAATCCATTAATTTCGATTTGATCGAATAAGTAGAAATTTCGAATCCACTATGCTAAATCGCCATTATCATGGGCAAAAACTTTTCAGATAATCCAGCCAACAAAAGAGATACCCTGAAGTTTTTGAGCAACCTCAACGATCTGATTCACATGTGAACTCATGGATTCACAATTGCCTAGCCTTATCGATGTCAAATTACGAAGTAACGTAATTCTTCTCGAAAAACCTGAATCATCGAACATCGAACTTAGTTTTTCCCAAAGAACTTTTGTCGTGACCGCATCCTTCACGTGAATATACAGAGTTGAGTCAATAGTGAGAATTAATTTAGCTTTGGCTTTTTGATCTGAAGCAACAGCAGTAGCTTCTGAAGCTGTTGGTTCTGACGTTATATATTTGTCTAAGCCTTCAATCACGAGAAAATTTTTCACTGCGAAAGCCCATTCTCTATAGTTTTCACGTCCTTAATTTTGGAACGTTTGCAATGAAAGATGAAGCCGCCATTTTTTACCTAGCCGGTACACTTGTCAGAATGCACCACACTTTTTAACCAAAGTTACGACCGAAAAAAACGACTTTAAATTCGATTTTCCAAACACTTTACGCCGAACTCAGGATACTGGGATGCATAACCTGTTAAAGTTTGCGTTATTTCAGTGGAAATTAGCGATTAAACGTGAGCAAAACAACGATTTTCAGTAAAGTGTTTATTCTCTTTTGAGTAACCGTTTAATACTAATTGACTTGAACAGAGTAACAGTAACAGAGTACAGAATGTGTGCAGCGCTTTTTTTTGGTAAGTTTCATATCGTAACACAGAGATGGCGCTGCAAGTATTAAAAGCATTATATTTGGAGATTTCGCATCTTCCAACAGAATTCACTAGGTACCATCCTAATTTAAAATTTACAATAGAGCTAGAAAATGATAATAGCATAAACTTTTTGGATATAATATTACATAGAACCCTTGGTATGATAAAAAGAATGGTATACAAAGAAACGTGGTCGGGCAGATACTTAAATTTTAAATCCCATCATTCTCTCTGCCAAAAGAAATCAGTGATAATTGTACTGGCTGATAGATCTATCACTCTCTCAGATCCAGAATATAGACCAATGGCAATAAAAAAGCTAAGCAAGAATGACTAGATAACAATTATTCAAAAACCCTCATAAACAGTATTTTCACAGAAAGAATCAACACGTATTACAACCACACTATACCTAAAAATAAAAATCAGAAATTTCAGCGCATTGGAAAATAGGAAGATCGATGAGACCCTACATGATTAGTATAGGACATAGAGGTTTTAATACTCTATAGAAAAATATATTTTCCAAATTAAAAACGTTCAACCCTAAAGAGAAAAACCCACGTTGTATATGAAATCCCTTGCAATGAAGTAAACTGTAACAAAGTATAAAATCTGGTGTGTCAAAATTTACACTATTACAATCCTTCTTTAAATAGCGACGATGATAGCGTTAGTAAAGTAAAAATCCTCTGGTTAAATCGTGCTGCCTCTCATTTTTTCCAGCATGTCAAGACAAACAACAATGGTCATCTAAGATTTTTTCGCAAGATGAAACCTTTAGCCAGAATCTGAAGAAACATGTGGAAAATATGGAATTGTATTCAAGCATAACTCTTTTTTGTTTTTTTCTCAGAGATGGCGCTTTATGTGGGTGGTAAAGGGCTCTCAGAAGAATACTTTAGGCAAGTTTTATCAAAGTCCTTGGAGCCGTTTTCGCGCTACAGCCTTCAGAGCAAATCACGTTTTTTGGCTATAGCTCAACACACAGTGTATACAGGATTCTCATTCAGTGCCACCGGAGAGTGATATTGGTATAAAAAAGAAAGCAACAAAATCCACCGATCCGTTCTCGTAGGCTTATTGGTCTGTAATTTTGCGGTAATTGCGGATCTTTTCTTGGTTTTTGTATGACTATTAAATGTGCATGCTTCCATCTATTCGGAAAATAGGATAATCGGAGGCACGAGTTAAAATAGTCCTACAAGTCTGTCTGTGTATTTGTCAGGTAGTTGTTTCAGAATTTTGTTGGTGATATTGTCATGTCCTGGTGCTTTTGATATTTTAAGTGCTTTAATAATTTGGGTTACTTCATCATTCGAAGTTGGTCCAAAGGAATTGTCTGTGTTTGTTTGTGAGCTGACTTTATTTAGGGGACATAGTATTTCATCTTTCAGTGGTTGGTCGTTTACATCAGAGCTGTTTAGTGAGCATTGTTACTGAAGTGAGTCCGCGAATGCTTCTGCTTTGTCTTCCGTCTTGTATACAGATCCGTTGGATCCGTGTATTGGTCTGTTGGAGTGTAATCTTTTTTGAGGTATCACCAACTGTCCAATATTCAACAAAATTCCGGATAATATCTGATAGACCAACGATAGTGAAAAATAATATTAAAAAATTATGATTTTGCATTTTAAACATTTCATTATCATGTCACCAACTGGTTTTATGCTTATTTGTGTTAGTGAAGTGAACACATTTTCTAGTTAATTTTGATTTATATAGTTACTTCTTGTTTACACTGTTCATGTACACACTGACTTTAGTAACTTAATTTGTCTTTTATGTATGTCAAATAAACTGCTAATTTTTTCTTTCAATTGGCGATTTTTTATTTAATATTATTGTGGACCTCATCAGGTTATGGGCCCAGGCCATAGAAGTGAGCCTCAGTTTTATCTAACGAAAGAAAAACAGTGAAATAGCAGAAGTTATACTGAACCCACGTCGTGTTGAAAAACAACCTAAAAATGCCAACCACGCCACAGAGTCAATTTCCCGTTGAAAAGTTAATGGGCAGAGAGAATTACAATTCTTGGAAGTTCGGCATGAAGGCCTATCTGGAAATGGAGGACTTATGGGGTTGTGTTACTGGCGATGAGAAATACATAACACAGACACAAAAGATGACGCAAGCTAAATCGAAAATTATATTATCTGTACATTCTCTAAATTATGTGCATATACAGAGGGCCAATACGCCCAAAGAAGCATGGGACAGTTTAAGAGCAGCGTTCGAAGATTCAGGATTTACAAGAAAAGTAGGCCTAATGCGTACATTAGTTACGGCGCAGTTAAGAAAATGTAGTTCAGTGGAAGCATACGTAAACACCATAATGACCACAGCACACAAGTTAAATGAATTGGGTTTCACCGTTGAAGACGAGTGGACGGAACACTGTTACTGGCAGATCTGCCTGAGCAATATTCGCCGATGATTATGGGCCTTGAGAGTTCCGGCGTACCAATACAAAATTATTGCAAGACATTAGATCAGTAAGTGAAGCGTCCGAAAATGCCATGTATTCTGGAAGAAACAAAAGTAGAAATCCATCCATGGACAAAGTACGTTGCTATGCATGTTACAAATTCGGACATTATGCCGCCAATTGTAGAAGTAAGAACAAAAAGTCTGAACAAAGTGATCAGCAAAGTGACAAAAAATCAAAGAAGTCTGAAAAGTCATTTTATGCATTCAATGTGACACATGGCTCTAATTATTCAAATGAATGGTTTATCGATTCATGTGCGTCTTCACATATGACACCAAATGAGAATTTTCTGGAAAAAGCAGTTACGTACGATCAAGTTGAAGTTACGGCAGCTGATAATGTAAAAATGAAGTCAAAATTGAGGAAACGTAATACTTCCGATACAAACAAGAGAGGGCAGCACCGAAGTTACAGCGAAAAATGTTTTGATGGTTCCCGAATTGACAGCGAATCTTTTGTCAATTAGTAAAATTGTGCATCAAGGACACACAGTCAAATTTAATGAATCCGGTTGCAAAATAAGCGACAAAAATGGAAAAATGATAGCGACAGGTTCAGAAATAACTGGAATTTAAAAATTGGACCAGAAAACGGAAAGGTTGGGTCACCTTAATAGAAATGGAATGTCAAAGCTGAAGAATGGCTTAGCCACAGGCGTAGATTTTAATAAGCACGATGGCAAAACATGCGTTGCGTGTCTTAAAGGCAAGCAAAGCAGACAGCCATTCAGAGAGAGTAAAACGAAGTCGTCGCTGATTTTAGAACTTGTCCATTCCGATTTGTGTGGGCCAATGGAAATAAGCTCTATTGGCGGATCAAGATATATGTTTACTTTGATTGATGACTATTCCAAAAAAGTTTTTGTTTATTTTCTAGAAACCAAAAGTCAAGTTCCAGAAGTGTTTGCAGAATTCAAATCCATGGTAGAAAATCAGACGGACAAGACAATTAAAAAAATCCGTACAGACCATGGCAAAGAATATGTCAATAAACAGATGGCAGATTTATTGAAACGTTCGGGAATAGTACACCAGTTAACGATTCCGTACACACCACAACAAAATGGTACCGCTGAAAGTATAAATAGGACACTTGTTGAAAAAGCAAGGTCAATGCTATTCGGTGCAAATTTGCCAACGCCGTATTGGGCAGAAGCAGTTTTCACATCTGTGTATCTTATCAATCGTTCCCCAACGAGAACAAATGACGTCACACCTGAGGAAAAATGTAGTGGAAAAAAGCCCAATCTGTCATTTAAAAGCATTTGGATGCAAAGCGATGGTGCACGTGCCTAAAGAGCAAAGAAAGAAATGGGATCAAGAATCAAAAGAACTTATTTTCATGGGCTATTGTGAAAATAGCAAGGGTTATCGTCTAATTGACCCCGAAAGTGGAAATATAACCAAAAGTAGAGATGTTGTATTTATTGAAGATAAATTTGAGACTGGGCAAAGAGATTCAGAGGAAAAGCCGCATGAATTTATACAGCTTCAAGTCAATAACAACAACCAAGATGGCGTTGAAGAAATTAGCGATAATTCTAATTCAGATGATTCTAATCCAAGTTCAAATGATCAGAGCTCAGATGAAAATAATGACGATACAAGCGATGAATTGTACCACCATTCGGTAGCCGATGTTATCGAACAGCCTGAAGTTAGACGCTCTACACGAATAGCTAAGCCTAAAGTTGATAAAGACTTTATAACATATTTAGTGGAAGAAAATAATATTGACGAACCAGCTACTGTAGAAGATGTATTGAAGAGCCCTGAAAAAGAGAAATGGCTACAAGCAATGCGTGAAGAAATGAACTCGCTTATCGAAAACGAGACCTGGCAATTAGTCAATATTCCAGAAGATAGAAGAATCTCAGAAACGAGATGGGTGTTAAAATTGAAAAAAGATAAAGAAAATAATGATTGTCGTTACAAAGCCAGACTTGTCGTCAAAGGATATTCTCAAGTTCCAGAAATTGATTTCAACGAAACATACTCACCAGTGGTAAGATATAATTCGATTCGATGGTTATTGGCCACTGCAGCTAAATATAATATGGAAGTGCATAATATGGACGTAACAACAGCGTATTTGCAAGGTGAACTTTACGACGAAGTTTATATACGACAGCCAGAATGTTTTCCACAGAAAAAGGACAAAGTTTTACGGTTAAGGAAAGCAATATATGGTCTTAAGCAAAGCGGAAGAGCATGGAATGTAAAGCTCAGCAGTACACTGAAGAAAATAAATTTTGAAAAGTCAAAAACGGATCAGTGTGTTTATTTCAAAAGAAGCAAGGACAAATTAGTTATTATTGCCACATATGTTGATGATCTTTTAATAACAGCAAGCGACAATGAGTTATTGAAGAGTACGAAATGCAAATTAATGGACGCATTTAAAATGAAAGACTAAAGGACAAGCCACAAAAGTATTGGGAATTCGAATTAATCAGAAATTGGATGAAGGCTTGATTACAATAGACCAAACTGAATACACCGAAAACATATTAAAGAAATTTGGAATGTGGAAATGTAAACCAGTTACGACACCAGCTGATCCACATCAAAAATTTGATAACACCTCCGATGAAAAAGATATGTCTGAAATTCCGTATAAAGAGGCCGTTGGAAGTCTTTTATATCTGTGTCAATGCACAAGACCAGATATAGCATATGCAACAGGATTTGTTAGCCGCTATTGCAACAATTATGGCAGGACTGGATGGACAGCTGTAAAAAGAATCATGAGATACCTGAAAGGCACTTTAGATGCAAAAATAGTGTATAGAAGAAATGGAAATGACACGATTAAAGGCTATAGTGACGCAGACTGGGGAAATGAAGTCAATGATAGACACTCAGTCACTGGTAGCCTTCTAATGCTACAAAATGGTGCAATCTCATGGTCGAGCAAAAAACAGCGCACAGTAGCTCTTTCAACGACGGAAGCAGAATATGTGGCGTTATCATCTACTTGTCAAGAAGTCCTTTGGCTGCGTCAATTATCGAAAGAAATAGACCCGAACACTGTCTCTTCGCCGACTATTATTTTCTGCGATAACAGAGGCGCAGTTGATTTGGCAAGAAACAGTGGTTACAGACAGAGAACGAAACACATCGATATTCGGCATCATTTTCTGAGAGAAAAGATTGATAATGGAGATGTCATGATTGACCATTTGCCAACAGAAAAGATGTTAGCCGATTCACTAACGAAGCCGTTGTTCAAGCAGAAGCATTTATTCTGCACGGAAGCGATGGGAGTAGTTTTGGAAAAAAGAGATGTTTAAAATGGAGAATACGATTTTTTAGAAAATGGTTCAAGAGAGGGTGTTAGTGAAGTGAACACATTTTTTAGTTAATTTTGATTTATATAGTTACTTCTTGTTTACACTGTTCATGTACACACTGACTTTAGTAACTAACTTAATTTGTCTTTTATGTATGTCAAATAAACTGCTAATTTTTTCTTTCAATTGGCGATCTTTTATTTAATATTATTGTGGACCTCATCAATTTGTGTTTGTTGGTATATTTTTTTGTTCATAGTCTCATGTTTCTTACAATTTTTATCTCATAAATATGCATAATGTACTTTTAGCAAAGTTAAAGATCTGAAGTTTGGAAACCTCCATAATAATTATGGCAAATATATTTCTATTATTTTTTAACGAACCGTATACTCAAGAGAATTTCCAAAATATTACAATATAGCGGTTCAAGAAAAGTAAAAAGAATATATATATATATATATATATATATATATATATATATATATTGTTGGTAGAATACCCCATGTGGATCCATATTTCAGAAGATTCAATGGAAGAACAAAAATAACCAATTCTCACAGTTCCTTTATTTATGCTACCGCTTTCGAAACCTCATAGTTTCATCATCAGGCGGCAAGGCTGTTTGATGTTTCCATTATATTATAAAATGTAATATGTGAAATATAGAAATTTTGCAAAATTGTTATAAAAACCAAATACTTAACAATAATCTACACGAAGTTGTATACATACACAAGGATGGACAACAATTTGATACGTTAAGTACAGTTAAAAAAATAATAGTACCTATAGTTAAAAGAATAAGTTAAATAGATAAATAGTATAAATAAAACTTATTTGATTTATAAAAATGTTTGTTACAAAGGTGGAATGGAATCTATAGAAGATATTTAAAGATATAGATGGAAGATATAAAAAAATTGTTTCATATGTTTACGTGTATAATATAAATGTTAAATTAAGTATAAAATTATAAATAAAATGTACATATTGTAAAATAAATCATGAACATGATTATTAAATAGATTGATGATTCCTTAAGTTCACTGTAGTATTGTCTCGCCATGAATCCACTCTCCACAATGCTCAAAAGCACCGGGTTCCATACGAAACGTATACAGACTTTTACTTTTTTTTCTGAAGAAGCGCAAGTTAAAGTTTGAAAAATCTTTAATCAGTTTAACAAATGTAGTTTCGCAAATTACTTTCACTTTCACCACATGAAGTATATATAATACAATAATATCTTCTACCAACTAAAAGATACAATGATTTCCTTAGATATATTTAAAATTATATAATTGCTGCATCAGCTACAAAGCTACTTATGTTAGATCAAATGATACGATCAATGTTTGTGACTCCTTGGTTTTGAAGTTCTAGAGCTGTTCGAATATCTTTTATGGCATCTAGATTCAGGTGTTCAATTTTGATAGGTTTAATTTTTCCATTGTTATTTTCTTGTTCATCTATAGTGGGAGTAATTTTGGGAAGTAGAATTTTTCTAAATTGTGATCTTGTTGGTTTTCTGTTTCTTATTAGAACTTGATTGCATGGATCTTTGGTTTGAGGTAAATGAACTTGTAACGTCATTTCATTCTTTGTTATTATTTGCTATCTCTTCACAACCTTTGATTGTTTGGTTATAAATAGTAACCTGTTCCTGAACTGATATTTTCATTTTTCCTTGATTTTTGAATATAGTTATTTATTGTATAATGCCCGTTTCCACAAACTTCTCTATAGAGAAAGAATAAGTAGGGCTTCCTTAATTTAGGAATCCCCTAAAGTTGTGTAATGCGTTCCCTATAGCTAGGTGGTGAAAAGAACCGACAACACACAACACCGCAGAAGTTTAGTGACTTTTTGTTGTGAAGGGTCCGCGGTTGCGCTATACCTAAGTATTTTTCTGTTTTGTTTTCTCGTTTTCTCTAACCTGCAATTAGCAACTTTTTGAAAAAGTTAATAATAAATAAGGAACTGATGTTAAATACAAAAATAATATAATTATGGAGCAAGAACAATATTCTTGTCAAGATACAAATATATCCAAAGAGAGAGCAACAAACTATACAAGGAGTACTTGCTTAATAAAATTCTAAAGTATAAAAACATAATTGAGAATAAAAGAATCGATGGCTTGTCAGTAAACGAAAAAAGAAACATGGGAAAAAGTTTGTCAAGAATTTAATAGTGCCTCACCAAATTTACATTACAGGTCAATGGAATCACATAAAATTCTATGAAAAAATGAGAGAAGATTTGAGAAAGAAGACTGCTGAAATCCAAAAAGAATTATATAAAATAGGTAGAGGGCCTGGACCTTATCCTGAGCCAAACTACAATAACCGGCACGATGAATAATTGTTGATCAGCTATTGCTTCGGACATTTTCTTCACAGTCCGTGAAGCAGTACTTCAGAAAGACCCATGAAAACCGCATACGAATTCAAATTGGCCACCTGTGTCAAAGCACCGTAAACATGTTAATCGTTTATTAAACGGTCATAAAGCATTGTTCCTAAAAGTACCTATAGAATCAAGTCATACATAATATCTCACAAACCTACTACAGCTGTATCTGTGATCTGGATATTCCAGTCGCTCTTCTATAACCTCCAAAACATTCAAAACATTTGGTTTTATCAATCTGAAGCGTCGGAAAAAAGTAAGATTATACATATCGTCAAAATGATTATTTCTGTCATAGATTCGCCTAGGAAAACCATTTTGAACCAAATCCAATATCCAATCATCGTCATATATTTCCATATTGACCAAACAACAACCACAAAAATAGAAGAAAAAAACTCTCAAGACTAGTTAACTTTTTACGAAATCTTTAAAAAATAGTGGAAAAGTGTAATACCTTTGTTGTATTTCAAAATCATCATTAAAAATTTTCATTTTTTTAACAGAGAAAACCGGTACGGTTTTTCTGGTTCGAATAAAAAATATGATAAATACATAAATAAAGACAGAGAATATACACAAATTTGAAAAAAATTGCTTATGCTTCATCATTCACTTACTTACGTGACTGTTTAGGAGGAGAAATTCGGACCCCTAAATATAGGGCGACCCTAGGCCAGTTTAGGTAAAGATTTCACTTGGTGGAATCTAAATCGACCCCTAACCGAAAGTTATTCTCTACCTAACCTTAAGTAAGCCCCAACATTGTTGATGGAATCGGGCGTAAGTGTCTTAGTAGGCATATTATGCCCGATTCCACCAACATGTTTAGGGCTAACTTAAGGCTAGGTAGAGAATAACTTTAGGTTAGGGGTCGATTTCAATTCCACCAAGTGAAATCTGTCCTACGGTCACCCTATATTCAGGAGTCCGAATTTCTGCACCTAAACAGTCACTTGAGTAAGGGAATAGTGAACTATAAGCTCATTTTTTCAAATTTGTGTATTTCTATGTTACAGAGATAACCATATCTCGGTATGTAATCTCTTTGTTGTATTTATGTGTTTATCATAGATAAGATAATTTTAATTTTTTGACTTATAACCACAAAAAACTATATGTTTGATGATGACTTTAAAATACTTAAGAAAGGAATTGAATAGAAATATGACAAATGCTACATTGTAATCTCACTTTTCCACTACTTTTTAACGATTTCGTAAAAAGTTAACTAGTCTGGAGAGTTTTTTTTCTATTTTTGTGGTTGTTTGGTCAATATGGAAATATATGACAATGATTGACAAAACCAACAGTTTTGAATGTTTTGGAGCATATACAAGAGAGAGAGAATATCCAGATGACAGGTAGACTATTCTTCTATTTTTGTGGTTGTTTGTTCAATATGGAAATACAATGACAATAAAATAAATAATAAATAATGTGAGATTCTATAGGTACTTTCACGAACAATGGTATATCACCTGCTAATCAACTATTAACATGTTTACGGTGCTTTGACACAGATGAGCATTTGAGTTTTTGTGCAGATTTCATATTTCATGGGTCCGAAGCAATAGCTGGTCAACAATTCATCATGCCGGTTAGCGAATTTACAATTCCTATACCAATTCAGTCAAGACGGTGACTGAAATCGAGTAGTATTTGTTTGCAACAAATTAGTTACAAATTCTATTATATTTCAGTGCAGAAATTTACCATATTGGTATAGAATTTGCAACTTGCATATTATTAGAAAATCTAACCCATTTCAGTCAGTTATTGTCAACTCTCGTTGTGATCGCCTTAGTATAGAAAAAAAAAAAAACGAATCCAGTGCAAAAAAACAATAACTTAATAATGTTCAATAATATTAAAAAAGGAGACATTTTTGGAATACTTTCTTGATTTTCGTAACGAAATAATATGAATAAATTATTTAACAAACTTTTACCAAAATCTATTGAGTATACTAGGTTAGTTTTTCTTTCCCAGGCAGTAGGTATAATTACTAACTCTTATAGTCCGTATATGTTGGATATACTTCTCTTACAAGATATTAATTTCCCTTGCCCTTAAATATAAACATAATAAAATAAATAATGGGATAGGTATATGAATAATTTTTAAAATGTTGCATACTTTAGGGCAAGGGAAGTCTCCATCATAGTTAAATGACTGAAACAATGTAGACATTTACTCACTATTGAACCTCAAATTCGCCTTACCAATATGGTGCATTTTTTGCACTCTGATGGAATAGGTTATGTAACTAATATTCTGCAAATAAACTACTCGATTTCAGTCACGGTCGTGACTTTTCATTTCAGCAGTCTTCTTTCTCAAATCTTCTCTAATTTTTTCATAGATTCCATTGAACTGTAAATTAAATTTAGTGAAGCACTATTAAATTCTAGACAAACTTTTTCCCATGTTTCTTGTTTTTCATTTACTGACACGCCATCGGTTCTTTTATTCTCTATGTTTTAATACTTTTCATTTATTTGAAGCAAGTAAGTACTGCTTCTCTTTGTTTGTAGTTTGTATGGGTAGTTTAGTGCTCTCTTTTTGGATACATTTGTATCTTGACAAGAATTTTGTTGTTGCTCCAATATTATGTTATTTTTGTATTCATTTGCAACAAAACACAAATGAACACTAGGTTCACTGTAACATCAGATTCTTATTTATTATTTACTTTTTCAAAAAGTTGCAACTTGCAGGTTAGAGAAAACAAAACAAAAAAAATCCCGATGGCCTGTAGTCAGCGGAAAGGTAAATTTTTCAAAATTCATTGAATTGAAATTTTAACAACCTTTTCATTGGTATACCTACATGTTATTAAATAAAATTGTCATAGCCTTGCGGTTAGTGGTTTTTGTTTTGGCTGTTGAATATAAAGCAGACAGGGTTCGAGTCCACTTCAAGGCAGATTTTTTTTTCGTCTATTTCTTTTCAATAAATATACTATATATTTTTTTAATCAGGGTCTATATTAAGATCTCCAGAAAATGTACAATTACATCAAATTTATATTGAGTGTTCATGTTTTATCAATATTTGTTATTTTTCTTTATTAATTTTTATTTTTTCACCTGTGTATTTTATGAAAAATTGCTTTGAACAAAAGTTGTAGGTACTGATTATATGTATAACCTAAAATTATTTTTAATAATATTTACACTACTGCTCTTTTTTGATAATTTTTTTAAATGTTTGAATGGTCGCCATTTTGAAACTACTTACCCGATATTGCCCAATAACGAACTCGACTGATATATTTGAGAGATTGATTTTTGTAGCAAATTTGAGCTTGATACCTTCAAAACTGCGACCTCTATCGTGTTAACAAATTTCGTAATATCCCATATATATATATATATATATATATATATATATATATATATATATATATATATATATATATATATAAACTTTTGAACCAAATGTTTTTTTGGGCTAACTTATAGACATGCCGTTGAAATTTTTTCGAAATTCAAAAGTGTGAACGATCGCAATAGGTATATTTCTATAAGAAATTTACCTAAAAATATGAAGAGAGATCCATAGGTCAAAGTGGAAGGTGTGAAGAAGGCGAATTGGAGAAAAATCAAAGTCGAACTTTTGTGGAAGTTCGACATTTATTTTTCTCCAATTGACCTAAAACAGAAAAATAATAATAATGCGCAGCCGCGGGCCCTTCAAAACAAAAATTCCCTGAACTTCTGCGGTGTTGTCAGTTCTTTCCACCACCTAGCTGGGGATTCAATAATTTTGACAATTTCACATTATCACAAATTGCAAAATACCACTATAAATGTTCAATCAGATTGATTACCAAACAAAGCACTGCCACCCAGACAAATATCATGATTTCAAGGTTGTTACCTATCTTCAGTTTGCCGCAGAGCATCGGGCCGTGTCTGAAATCCTTATTTTGAACTCATATTAGTACAGAGAATATATACCTACAATATTAGTATCAATCTTCAGCGTGTCGCTGGCGGTGGAGACGAATATGAGCAATGCAATGAACACGTATAGTGGGTGGATATAAGCACCCGGCAAGTGGAATTTATTAATTCAAGATTATCCTATACCAGTTATATTATGATATTTCTGAATATGAATTAAATTGATATATAATCAAGATGATTATATAACATCAGCCTTTTCTGGTAAATAACTAGATTACGCTAGGACGTCTATCTGTGCCGACAACAATTACTCCTCACCTTGGTGTTTACTGCTTATTTTTGATTCCAATTTTTTGTGCTATTTTTTAATAAAAACGATATTTTTTTCATCTTAACACAATGGTGAAATGCAAGGCTCTTGGATACAAGAAACGCTGTCGAAAAAAAGAATATGGTGTTACGTTTCACAGGTAAATAAAAATTGTCTACCTATACATCAACATAAAAATAAACAAAATACTTCCTTATAATTTGGTATCTCGTTTTAAGCTTCAAATATGTAATAAATCAATATAAAGTAGACGTTTCAAAAGAAAAAAATGTCTTTAGTTTAAATTGAAAAAGAAATAATTGTATAAAAGTTGAAAATGTTTGAACAAGCTAGGCACCACCAGTGGTGTGCTAACAAAGGATTTTTTTTATTAAGTTTTGTTGAAAATATGAAGTTTCTGAGGACTGGGAGTTTCAAATTTTGGATCGTACTTTAAAAATATAATATAGCAAATTCAGGAATGGTCGATTTATGTCAAATCTTGCACATCATTTACGTCAAATCTTGCAAGTCAGCTTAGAGATATCTTGTGAGTTTGAATTTTTCTATGCATTTAGATTTTAGATTAGTTATGACTTTGGTAAATCTCAAGTATCATCTCTTTTGGGGGCGCTAGGGGGTGGTACCAGGTGGAACTAACTATACAGGTACGTCAAATTTCGTTTTTTGTGATTGATATCAAACATTTCTGCGGTGTTCAAGTTTTGTTTAACTTCATTTTAGCAATCCAAAACATATTTCAATAGACAGTTCTTGACAGAGAATCTCAATATTTAAACTACAACTCATTGTATGCACAGTTTTGGTAATACATAATGTTGGGTGTTTGTGTGCCGAGATTGTAATAAAGATATGCTTATTTGATACTTCCCTATTTTATTATAAAGTAACAATATAATTTTACAAAATTAACAACCTTCACCATGCTTGTCTACCATACTACTATCAAATAACTTCCGTTTCCACTGCCCCTTGTCATTGTCAAGTTGACGATGACAGTGGTACCAACATATAGAAATATTTTCATTGGGTTATTCAAACTCCAACACATAAGACTTTCAAAATGATTGATTACATATTGAAATACCTAACTTTAAATAAGGAGGCATTATTACCTATCAACTATAATGTACCTACCTATAAGCCATATTTTGTACTTTTTCGATATGTCAAAACTTATTTTAATAACGTTTCTTACCATATAAGCCTTATTACATTTCGATTGACACCCCACAAGCAATATTTTAAACCCTTTTGCAAGAATGTGAAACTGTCAATATAAAGATGACATGATTAAATAAATCTTTTTACATTCTGTCTATTTATCTTTCAAAGATACAACGTGGCAGATGTCAATTGTTATATTTTTGTAATGTAATGTAATTTTGTAATGCGTCAATTTTTTTTACATGACCTCCATCCTTCTTCTTCGCTTCCAGGGAGTTTAGTTACTACTCGAATTTTCATTTTCATTCGAGTGAATGACTTGATTTTGTCAATTTTAGATTATAAACAAAATTCTTAATTTATTAAGTCAACAAATTGACAAATATTCATACTGATACGTTAAGATTTTAGTAGAGAATAGAAAATGTATAGGTACCCTGCACGTGATATTTTATATCATTATATAAGGATCAACACTAACCTATATCCAGTATACCTACCAAATTTCATCAATTTTCGTGAATTACAACCTTCAATTAATATTTATGCATATTTTGGCGTTGTCTAAGCTTTACCCGATTAAATGCCACTGGCGAGTATACCTTCCACTGGCGGCCATTGATTTATTACTCACTTGGCTTCACTTGCACGGTCCGTAGAGAGATCTCTAAACTTGGCGAAATGTTCCTTCTTGAAATCGTCCATTGACTATTTGAGACACGAGGTGAGCGGCGAGGGTATTAGGCCCGGTGGAAGAAAGATTGAGGCGGTCCGTTCTTTTCCCACACTTACCAACATTCATGGCCTTCGGCAATTTATAGGTTTGGCGTGTTATTTCAGGAAGTTCATTAAGAACTTTGCAATTTTAATGAGACCATTAACTCCTTGGACAGCTAAGAATGCTGAGTGGCACTGGGGCGAGCAGGAGGAAGCATCGTTTGCCGAACTTAAACGGCGGTTGGCGGAGAGTCCTATTCTCGCACTATATGACAGCAATGCGGAGACTGAGCTGCATACAGATGCGAGTAAAGTAGGTCTTGGCGGGATTTTGTTCCAAAAACAAGCGGGCGAGAGTTTACACGTTATCTCATATGTTAGTAGGACCACTACTGCGTCGGTGGCGAACTACCACAGCTATGAGTTGGAAACTTTGGTGGTTGCGGAATCGATTAAACGATTTCGAGTTTATCTTCTAGGCGTCCATTTTAAAGTGGTGACAGATTGTTCGGTGGTTAGGGCAACCCTGCTTAAGCGGGATTAGGTGCCGCGCATAGCGAGATGGTGGCTGCAAATTCAAGAGTATGATATAGAGGTGCAACACAGACCTGGCGATGCTTTGAGTCGTAATCCGGTGCTTGTGGGTGTTGTCAACATGTCAGAGGTAGATTGGTTCCTGACAGTACAGTTGCAGGCCGAAAAGGCACAGGCGAGAGTGAAGTCTCTTTGACAAGGCGAGGCGAATAAAGACATCCAAGAGAATTTTAAACTCAAGGATGGGCGATTGTGGCGAAAGACGGGAGATGGCGAGAGATGCTTGGAACTTTTGAGGCGACAGTACTGGTTTCCCGGAATGAGGTGGTATGTTAGAAAATACACGGCGGCGTGTCTCAATGGTGCGTTTGCGAAAGGTGTCTATGGAAAAGGTGAGGGATTTTTACATCCAATAGAGAAACGACCGATCCCATTCGATACATTGCATGTGGATCATGTTGGTCCATTCACGAAGAGTAAGAACCGGAATAGTTATCTCCTTATGGTGGTCGACGCGTTCACAAAGTTTGTGAGTGTAAGACCCACACTCACGTTGAGTTCTGCGGGGGCGATTAAGACCTTGAGAGGCTTGGCGTTTACTAGCAAGGCGTTCGCTAGTTACATGGTGGAAAAGGGAGTTTACCATGTGCAGAATCCCATTGCTACCCCAAGGGTGAATGGGCAGGTGGAAAGGCCCAACTGCACTATTATAGAGGCGATAACGGCGAGTGCGGAGAGTAAGGCGAGATGGGACGAGAAGTTGCCGGAGATCGTATGGGGAATTAATCACACCGGCAACGCGAGCACGCAGTTTTCTCCAGCGGACCTCCTCTTTTCATATCAGTCAGGCACAGTGGGGGATTTAGCAGGCACTTCTCAGGATTTCCATGCGGTGGGCGAGGCGAGACTGCTAGCAGCGCGGCGAAAAGCGGAGGAAAACTTGGCGAATACTTAAACGCATGAAGGCGAGATATGACAAGAGGCGAAAGGTTGCAACCGAATATAAGGCGGGCGACTGGCAGCAACGTCTGTAGGCGAAAAATTATCAACCGCAAGGTGGCGAATAAATATCATGGTCCCTATCGGATTACGAGGACGCTCGGAAACGATAGGTACGAAATCACTTCCCTGAAGGGTGTCAGGGGATACAAGCGATTTAAGGCGGTCGTGGCGGCTGACTCTTTACGGCGGTATCAGAGCAGCACTGTTACTGTAAGAGGCGAATTGGACAGTGACTCCACAGATAATGAGGTAGAGCAATCAGGCAATCAAGACCTGATAGATCTCCTAGAGGAGTGATTGAGGTGAATGAATTGTGGTGGTAAATTCATTGTTTCAGGATGGCTGAGTGTTACGATCCTAAATTTGAGATGCAGGCGAGCTGTGGCGACATCTTTGGCGAAGGTGATCAAGTCGGCTCTCTGGTAGCTAGCCGGCTGAGAAGGCGTATGTGGACCTCTACGTTACCGCCGAATGTGACGTAGAGGAGGGGTGGTTGGTGAGGACTTGTAGGTATATATTCTTTGGTGAGGACCCACATAATAATGGCGGCATTAGGCAAGCGATCGTGGTTATGCCCTTTTCTTTATAGAAATAAAGTTGAAAAATAAGGCAGTGTAACAATATATATTGGTTAGGTGGTAACTTTTTTTGTGAGGGGATTACGCGTCATCGCGTGTGCAGCGTGCCGTCATGCCGTCATTCTTTTTTTTTACTTGGTGATTAGGAGTTCTTTTGAGCTTTCCTGGTTTAATTTTCAAGTCTGAGGTGTTTTATTTAACAATTTTCTTTTAAAAATTTATAACATTTGTTGTGATTCGCTTCGCTGTCATTATTTACATGGACTTGGAAGCTGAAAGCTTTCCAAAAGACATTTATTTTGTCCTAAACCTTTGTGAGCTTGTGTGATATTTTACACATTGTAATAAGGTTATTTTAATACTAATTGATATTTTAGGCTTATAAACAATCGGTTTTGCTCCTCTTAATATCCAAACATAATACAACTCAAATCTCTTTCATTGTTTTGTTCAAAAGAATGACAGGATAGACATAGCAAAAATTATGACTTTAACAGTTAGACGAGTCTGAAATATGATACTTTCTAATGATAATTAATTGGTTATTGTTAAATATGCCAGGAGGAACTGTGTGCAGTGTGACTACCTGCAAAAGCAATTCTAAAAAAAGCTAAAGAAAAAGAGGAAGATCTTATGTTCCTTGGATTTCCGAAGTAGGTGCTCTAAAATTGAAAAAGAACGGACTCGAAAATGTGCAAGAAAGCATAAATGGAATCCGATTGAAAAAAGGCTTTACAGTAAACATTTCAAGCCTTATGATTATGAGGATGAAATGCAAGGGATATTGCTGAATTTACAACAGAAGAAGCTGTTAAAAGATGGTAAGTGTACTAAAATCTCAATTACTATACTTGCATAAATAACGACGTCCTGTTTCAAATTAGAAATGTTATATATCTGTGCATGTATTTATCTAAACTCTGTTCACTACTATTTAAACAAATTAAGATTTGCTGTTCTACCTAATGGTATTGAAATATGTACGATCTGTTGAATATATACAAATTATTCAGGTGAAGTGAACTGAACTGTAAATAATATTAATGTTTTTTTTTCAGCAATTCCATCATAGTTTTTGCCATCCTCTATTAACAAGCCAGTTGGTGACCGTAATCAACGTATGCTTAAGAAGGAGAGAGAGACAAATGTTGGAAAACTACTGCAACATAAGATCATCACCATCACCAAGATCATCATTGTTAATTAGTACCGCATCAGTGTGTATTTTCAACATTCTGTAATCTTTTATTAATAATAATTAAGTACTTGAAAGATTTCTTGGTTCTTAGCATATTGTAAAGTTTTTCTAAATAAATTATTAATTTTTGGACTTGATATGTTCATTATCTTCTACGAAATACACATTTTGTCCTTGTAATGATTTTTTTCTTAAATACCCATACAGGGTGTCTAAAATATGAGCAGTGTGTATAAACGTGAAGTTTAACTGCCATTTTGTATGATTACGAATATGAAATTGAAAAATAAATTTCGAAATCAAAAATATTAGCTTCCTATCTAGATGAAAACGCTGAAGCTGGTTGGTACATAGAGACTGATTTGGATCACATGTTTTTTTTTGGTTCAATAGATCTGGCCCCAATCTGTATAACAAAATGAAATAAATTAATATATACTTTATGCAATTAGTTTTTTTAATCTATCACAAAGTCTAACTAACCTTTACTGTTACATGATATTTTAAGTATAAATAAATCATGTTTTCTTAAAGTAAATACCAATTCAATCTATGTATTTCATAAAGGGAATAACTAGGGACAATTTGGGAACATATAGGCCTCGATATACTCATATAAACTGGAAATACCGTCAAACCATACTGCTTCCTTCTAGTTCAAAGGCTATTTATTCAAATGGGCACTCCGGGTGACTTCACTCCCGCGTTTGAATAGCTGTCGCTGATTGGTCCGAAAGTTACCATATAACCTATGTATCTAATGATCTTGGGTAGCAAGTACGTCGCTTAGCGTATTTCACAAATGTCAAAGTCAACTATGGCCACGCTCGTATAATATAAAGGTCTTGCATCTCCACGGAGTTTCGGTAGGCCAAATTGTCATGGATATTGACGATATTTTTAGTTTGTATTATAGCCATTTTGAGTGTGGCGCTAGTCGCTAGTGTCGATGTGTCAGTTGTTGGAACCTCATTAAAATTAATCTCAGAGACAGTCATTCATTTAATCGCTTTTAGTATTTAATAAATAATTCGCTTACCGTTTCTGAAAATAATTTGAATTCAGTACAGTACAAATTATCACTGGATTCCTAAATACAAAACATTAGCTTGGCCAAGCTTAAATTATGTCATCAGTCAATGTCATATTCCTATATCAAGTCCATATATCTGTCAATTTTCGATGGCCATTTTAACCCTGGCCAGACTAATGATTGCAATTTTGGAACAGCCAGAATCATATATAAGAAATTGGCTTCGACACTAGATTACAGCAATCCTAGAATTACGAGAAACGCCTTCAATAAGTGTGAAATTTTATTGAGTGGATATGCAAGACCTTATATTATACGACCGTGACTATGGCACTATGGAAAAGGAGATGTTACTTCGAACATAAAATACCTCAATCTACTAAAAAGTTATGAGCTTATGAGTGCAGAATATTATAATGCATAATATCAAGACCGTTCGAGATGGGAATATGTTAACGGAGACAGAGTAAATATTCTTACAACTTTGCAGAATTCATTGAATTGCGATTTTTATGTTTAAAGCAATATCCCCTTTGAATGCAAACAAGGTGGCAGAAATTGGATTCAAAATAAATAGTCTGTAATAGACCAATTGCATTAAGCGAACATTGTTCCCCGCATGCGCAGCGGGAAGTTTCAACGGCTACTTTTATTTGAAATGTTGCCGATTTGAATAGAATGTACTATGCCTGTGCCCAAATACTTCCATGCTAATGGCTGTCTGTGAGCGTTTCTATCAATTTCTTCATGTACTATGACATTTATGATCTTTCACCAGGGAACACTGCTTCTAAATAAGCTTGAAAGGGGTACTCTAGGGCCATAGACATAGCAATCCATGGACAAGCCTTAACCCAAGAATATATAAAGGGAGGATGACTAACTCTGTATCCTGTTCTATACGCAGAAGTGGCTGAAATAACGTCCAGTGATAAGTTGTCAATTTGGTATGTTGCGCAGTATTTCACTGAGTGTCTACTGTTGTATTTAAGCTTCCTTCGCCCATACTACATAAGGATGCGCAGCGTGATTTTGCGCAACACACCGAAATGACATATGATAACCCAATGTTTTTTGTGCTACTCCTACTACTCGTGTTACTCATCGTCCCTATATTTGTTCATGCCTTATCCTATATAGCCTGTACAATAATTTGCGGCTATCGGAAAAGAGAGAGGTTGTAGACAGAGATGGAGCTAAGAAGGTAAAAAGACGGTTATTTGGAAATATCGAGTGGTGGTGTATCAACTGTCAAATAATAGTTGAATATATTCAAGTTAATGAAGTATCAGTCCTACACAGAAAGTCTCGACAATAATTTCGCTTATTCACTAAGAATAAGTCCTCCGAGGTTAAAAGCTAGTTGGTAAAAGATGTGCGTGAGTAAGGGAACCAGCCTTATTCACTAGTGTCGACTACTTGGGGAACAAGCCCAAGTAAGCCATGAAGGAAGTAGGAGTGTAAGAGAGGCGACAAGCCTTTCTTACTAGAGTCAACTACTTGGGTAACCAGCCCAAGTAAGCCCTGAAATATTAGAGTCGACTACTTGGGGAACAAGCCCAAGTAAGCCCTGAAGGAAGTGAGAGTGTAAGAGAGGCGACAAGCCTTTCTCACTAGAGTCAACTACTTGGGGAACCAGCCCAAGTAAGCCCTGAAGGAAGTGAGAGTGTAGAAGAGTGAGAAGTCTCTCCTACTAGAATCGACTACTTGGGGAACAAGCCCAAGTAAGCCCTGAAAGTTAAAATTAGCGTGAGGGAATTTAGACAAGATAGCAAGACTAGTAGTGAAATAAAACTCTCGGTATATATGGAAAACCTGCAGAAGCTGACATGAGATGTTTTCGGAATGAGTCGAAGAAACTGACTGAATTTTAATGCGAAGCAGCACGCCTTTTATACTGCTTATCTGTTAGCTATTGGTGGAAATTTATTTATCAAAGTTACCCTTTTTGGTTGTTACTTGATTTTCACTTCATGTCAGCTGGATACGACATTTATTTTTGATATTTACAGGGTGATTTTTACAACAATAAATAATGTTGAATAAAAACTAAGTGTCACAGGGTGATTTCTATAATTTTGAATTAATAATAAACTGAATAAAAAATGTGTCACAACATACCTCCCTCCAAATCAACGGTAAATATAATAATAATAAATAACAATAAAAATGATTAATAACAATATTCAACAAAATTAAAGAATAGAAATAATAACAATTTTTAACATAAAAATTAAGTGTTCGTAAATTTATTTCTTGCATCTCCAGTACACTGTCCTCCAGGACCTGGCACGATCCCACATTTCCATTTTTTGGGCGTCCGCGTCCTTGTATTTTTTTTAAACCCCTCCAGCACTTTCACCGGTGTTGGTTGGTTGAATTTGACGACTCCATCGTCAAACCGACAGAAACAAATGGCTCATCTTCGATGGGCTCCACCAACTCCAAGTGTGGGAAGACTCTTACTTCCCACATTCTCTTTATTTTACACTTATATCCGGGTCTGGGATTTGTACCTCCTGTAATTTCCATGGTAGGTCCATTCTGGTTTGATCACTTTTTTGAACTGATCAATTTTGGTGATTAATTGACGTTATATATACTTTTTTATTTGATTGTATCCAAGAAACGAACTGATCTTTTAGGTAAATTTCTTATAGAAATGTACCTATTGCGATCGTTCACACTTTTGAATTTCGAAAAAATTTCAACGGCATTTTGTTATATGTCTATAAGTTAGTCCAAAAAAACAATTGGTTCAAAAGTTTATATATATAGTTCAAATTTGCTACAAAAATCAATCTCTCAAATATCTCGGTCGAGTTCGTTATTGGGCAATATCGGGTAAGTAGTTTCAAAATGGCGACCGTTCAAACATTTAAAAAATCATCAAAAAAGAGCCGTAGTGTAAATATCATCAAAAATAATTTTATGTTATAGATATAATCAGTACCTACAACTTTTGTTCAAAGCAATTTTTCATAAAATAAACAGGTAAAAAAATAAAAATTAATAAAGAACAATAACAAATATTGATAAAACATGAACAGTCAATATAAATTTGATGTAATTGTACATTTTCTGGAGATCTTAATATAGACCCTGATTAAAAAAATATATAGTATATTTATTGAAAAGAAATAGGCGAAAAAAAAAATCTGCCTTGAAGTGGAACTCGAACCCTGTCTGCTTTATATTCAACAGCCAAAACAAAAACCTCTAACCTCAAGGCTATGACACATACGACAATTTTATGTAATAACATTATACCAATGAAAAGGTTGTTCAAATTTCACTTCAATGAATTTTGAAAAATTTACCTTTCCGCTGACTACAGGCTATCGGGATTTTTTATTTTTCTTTTACTAGGTTCCTCGTTGCCATGATTATGCAAAATTTTGTCATTATATTTTGAAAAATCTGTTTGACTTGAGTCAGAAAATAAATATGCTGGCTTTACTCTATCTAATGAGATTCTGACCTCACGATCATTTGTAAGTATCTTTATAGTTTTGTTATCTCGGTCCAGAACTTTATATGGTCCCAAATATGCTGGCCTTAATCCTTTTTTTGATATATCATCTCTCAGAAAAATGTGAGTGCATGTAGATAGGTCTTTACCCACAAAAGATTTGTCTTTTGTTTCTCTAAAACTTGTCATTTCTTGTTTCAGGCGTCGCAAAACTTCATCAGACTCTATATTATTGGAGCTTGGAGTGAATATATCTCCTGGGAGTCTTAATGGTTGCCCATAAAGTAGCTCGGCTGTACTAGCATCCTCGTCCTGTCTAAGTACTGCTCTTAATCCCAATAATACAGTAGGTAAACTTTCAGTCCAACTCTTAGTTTCTTGAATCTAAACTGTTAGAGATGCTTTTAATGAACGATGCCATCTTTCAATACATCCATTACTTTGAGGATGGTATGGTGTTGTTCTGATTCTAGTGATACCGAGTAATGATGTTAATTTTTTAAATAGTTCCGATTCGAACTGTCTTCCTTGATCTGTAGTAATTTTTGCAGGAACTCCGAATCGTGCTACCCAGTGCTTATAAAATGCTACAGCAATTGTTGGAGCTTCTGTATTGCTGAGTGGAACTACTTCAGGCCAATGTGTGTTCCTATCTATCATCGTGAGGCAATACTTTTTCCCATTTGATGGAGGTAATGGTCCAATTAAATCTATGTGGACATGTTCTAATCGTCTTGAAAAACCGTAGGTGCCTCGTGGAGTGATGGTATGCCTATTGATCTTTGAAGTCTGGCAGGGAACACAACATCTAGACCAATTTCCTATATCCTTGTTCATGTTTGGCCAGAAATAACGTTTGTTAACAAGACTTCTTGAAGCTCGATTACCAGGATGACTTATATTATGGAATTTTTGGAAGGTTGGTAGTCGAAATTGTTTTGGTAAATATGGCCTCGTTGAATTTGTTGATGTTTCACACCATAGACATATTTCTGTTCCTGGTATTGTTATTTTCTGAAGTTTAATATTTTTCCGTTGATTTAATTGTTTGATTATTTTATCATCTTCCTCTTGTGCTTTAGCCAACAGATGAAGGTTCTCAGGGAGACATATTTCAGATAATCTTGATAATGTGTCTGCCACTAGATTATCTTCACCAGGTTGATAAATTATTTTTGTTGTAAATTGTGAGATAAAATTTAGCTGACGTAGACGTCGTGGACAGGCTGATTTAGAAATTTTGTATTAATGCGTGGGCTAGCGGTTTATGGTCAGTATATACACAGAATTCTCGTCCTTCAATAAGTGGACGAAAATATTTGATCGCTTCGTAGATTCCCAAAAGTTCTCTATCATATGTAGAATAATTAACCTGAGCCTTATTAAATGCTCTGGAGAAAAATCCTAGAGGTTGTTGTTTTCCGTTTACTAGTTTTTGAAGGACCGCTCCCATTCCAGTATTGCTTGCATCAGTTGCCAATGATAATGGCATGTCAGGTGCTGGATGTAATAACATTGTTGCGTTGATTAGTGCTTTCTTGGTTTATTTATAGGCTTCATTTGCTTGCTCTGTCCAAAATATGAGTGATTTATATCTTTTCTTGGCGCCGGCCAAAATTTCATTCAAAGGTTTCTGAACTGTCGCTGCGTTTGGTAATTTTTTTCTATAGAAGTTAACCATACCCAGGAAACGTCTTAATTCAGACTTATTAGTTGGCTTCTTAAAATTTATTATTGCCTTGACTTTATCGTCTAAAGGAGTGATACCATCTGGGGAAACATTATAACCGAGGAATTGAACTGAAGGTTGCCCTAGGTTGCATTTAGCTAAATTTAGGGTCAATCTATTATCATTTAGACGTTTGAGTACTTCATTTAAATGCTCCTCGTGTTGTTGTTTGCTATGTGAGGCTATCAATAGGTTGTCCAAGTAGACAAAAACATATCGAAGATCTCTAAATAAATGATCCATGAACCTTTGAAAAGTTTGTGCAGCGTTCCTTAAACCAAATGTCATTCTAAGAAATTCAAAAAGTCCGAATGGCGTAATTATTGCTGTTTTCTGAATATCCTCTTCGGCTATTGGAATATGAAAATAAGCCTTATTAATGTCCAAGGTTGAATATACCTTTGTGCCAAATAGTTGATTAGTGAAATCATGAAGGTTAGGCACTCCGTATCTATCTGGCTTGGTGCGAGAGTTTAATAACCGGTAATCTCCACATGGTCTAAGGCTACCATCTTTTTTAGTTACTACATGTAACGGACTGGCCCAAGGACTCTTTGATGGTCTACAAATTCCTGCTTCCATCATTCGGCGAAATTTTTCTTTAACAGCTGCATATTTGTTTCAGGGCAGACTTCTTGCTCTGCAACTTATTGGAGCTCCATCTGTTTCAATATAATGCTTATTTGCAGAATCTGGCGGTTTGCCAATGACTGTCGGTCTAGTTATATCAGGATACTTCCTTAGTATTTCTTGATAATTATTTTTTTTGGGAATAGTATCTATTTTTTCGGCATAAATAGAACTGAGACGACCAATGACTCTCAATTTAGTAACTTGATCAATCAATTGTCGATGTCTAATATCCACCCAAAGATTATGGTAATATAAAAAATCTGCCACTATTATTGGATGTGATGCATTTGCTATCACAAAATCCCATGGATAAGGTCTCCTTGTTCCCAAATTTAATTCTCTATGTTCAATTTCATAGGTGGGTATTGGAGAACCATTGGCAGCATATAGATTATAATTTGTGTTTCCGTTTACTAATAATAATACGGAAATTGAAGCGCCAGAATCTATAAGATAATTTTCACCATCTTCTCCACCATCTATCTCGATCAGTAATAAATAATCTCTGGGCTGACATTGCGGCGGTGGACATCGTATTATCCGTTGATTTGTCCACCGCCGAGGTTAGTTTTCCTGATTCAATTTGGATTTATTTGCATTCCAATTACATGGTTGGACGCATTTGGTTGCTTTTTCTTTAAATCTATAATGATAGTAGCAATAAGGCTTTCTTCCTCGTGAAGGAGATTGGGATCTTGACCCTTTTCGACCTCTATCACGAGATCTATGTTTAAGTTCTTCTATTTCATGTTTTAGGTTCTGCAGTTGATTAATAATTTCTTTCATACCATCGGAAGAAGAAGAAGAAGTAGCTGCAACTGAAGGATTTTGACAATGAGTTTCCAAAATTTTATCGGCGATATTTGCCATTTGTTCTAAATCATCGCTAGTGAAAGCAGCTAGAATGGCCCTAACTCGCTGAGGTAACGCTCTAAGCCATACTGTTCTAATAATTTGTATTGATGCATTATTGCCAGCCAGATTTTGCATTGTTCAAAGGAGCTGTGAGGGTTTCGAATCACCTAATTGTGTTTCCTCCAACAGTTTTAATAATTTCTTCTCCTGGCTCTGACTAAATATAGCTGTCAAGCGTTCCTTTAGAGCGTCGTATGGGTTGTCACTTGGTTCTTTAATCAATCCTGAGACTTGGCTCAGTATTTTATAAGGTAGTTGGCTTGCTACCAAATTAAATTTCTTTACTTGGTGTACCACGTTATTGGCGGCAAAAATCATCTTAACTTGAGTGAACCATAGGGACGGATCTTCTTCCCAGAATTGAGGAAGTCTTAGTTGAAGTTGTATCGCTTGTATTGCATTACTTGGTTCCATTTTCCTATCTTCTTCCATTTATAAGGTCTTGCGAAAGTCTTTAAGTCTTGTCAGTGGTTAGTTACGACAGTAGTATTATTCACGCTTTGAATCCGGTCGGTCTCTGTATCACGTCGAGGTTTGATCACGTCGAGCTTTTATCACGTCGGGCTTTTATCACGTCGGGGTCACCAATTGTCGAGTGGTGGTGTATCAACTGCCAAATAATAGTTGAATATACTCAAGTTAATGGAGTATCAGTCGTACACAGAAGGTCTCGACAATAATTTCGCGTATTCACTAAGAAGAAGTCCTCCAGGTACAGAGGTTAAAAGCTAGTTAGGTAAAAGATGTGCGTGAGTAAGGGAACCAGCCTTATTCACTAGGGTCGACTACTTGGGGAACAAGCCCAAGTAAGCCCTGAAGGAAGTAGGAGTGTAAGAGAGGCGACAAGCCTTTCTTACTAGAGTCAACTACTTGGGGAACCAGCCCAAGTAAGCCCTGAAATATTAGAGTCGACTACTTGGGGAACAAGCCCAAGTAAGCCCTGAAGGAAGTGAGAGTGTAAGAGAGGCGACAAGCCTTTCTCACTAGAGTCAACTACTTGGGGAACCAGCCCAAGTAAGCCCTGAAATATTAGAGTCGACTACTTGGGGAACCAGCCCAAGTAAGCCCTGAAGGAAGTGAGAGTGTAGAAGAGTGAGAAGTCTCTCCTACTAGAATCGACTACTTGGGGAACAAGCCCAAGTAAGCCCTGAAAGTTAAAATTAGCGTGAGGGAATTTAGACAAGATAGCAAGACTAGTAGTGAAATAAAACTCTCGGTATATATGGAAAACCTGCAGAAGCTGACATGAGATGTTTTCGGAATGAGTCGAAGAAACTGACTGAATTTTAATGCGAAGCAGCACGCCTTTTATACTGCTTATCTGTTAGCTATTGGTGGAAATTTATTTATCAAAGTTACCCTTTTTGGTTGTTACTTGATTTTCACTTCATGTCAGCTGGATACGACATTTATTTTTGATATTTACAGGGTGATTTTTACAACAATAAATAATGTTGAATAAAAACTAAGTGTCACAGGGTGATTTCTATAATTTTGAATTAATAATAAACTGAATAAAAAATGTGTCACAACATACCTCCCTCCAAATCAACGGTAAATATAATAATAATAAATAACAATAAAAATGATTAATAACAATATTCAACAAAATTAAAGAATAGAAATAATAACAATTTTTAACATAAAAATT
Organism: Crioceris asparagi; assembly: GCA_958507055.1. Classification (NCBI taxonomy): domain Eukaryota; kingdom Metazoa; phylum Arthropoda; class Insecta; order Coleoptera; family Chrysomelidae; genus Crioceris; species Crioceris asparagi. Next base: position 52,518,185 of record OY293827.1, read on the forward strand.
AAGTGTTCGTAAATTTATTTCTTGCATCTCCAGTACACTGTCCTCCAGGACCTGGCACGATCCCACATTTCCATTTTTTGGGCGTCCGCGTCCTTGTATTTTTTTTAAACCCCTCCAGCACTTTCACCGGTGTTGGTTGGTTGAATTTGACGACTCCATCGTCAAACCGACAGAAACAAATGGCTCATCTTCGATGGGCTCCACCAACTCCAAGTGTGGGAAGACTCTTACTTCCCACATTCTCTTTATTTTTACACTTATATCCGGGTCTGGGATTTGTACCTCCTGTAATTTCCATGGTAGGTCCATTCTGGTTTGATCACTTTTTTGAACTGATCAATTTTGGTGATTAATTGACGTTATATATACTTTTTTATTTGATTGTATCCAAGAAACGAACTGATCTTTTAGGTAAATTTCTTATAGAAATGTACCTATTGCGATCGTTCACACTTTTGAATTTCGAAAAAATTTCAACGGCATTTTGTTATATGTCTATAAGTTAGTCCAAAAAAACAATTGGTTCAAAAGTTTATATATATAGTTCAAATTTGCTACAAAAATCAATCTCTCAAATATCTCGGTCGAGTTCGTTATTGGGCAATATCGGGTAAGTAGTTTCAAAATGGCGACCGTTCAAACATTTAAAAAATCATCAAAAAAGAGCCGTAGTGTAAATATCATCAAAAATAATTTTATGTTATAGATATAATCAGTACCTACAACTTTTGTTCAAAGCAATTTTTCATAAAATAAACAGGTAAAAAAATAAAAATTAATAAAGAACAATAACAAATATTGATAAAACATGAACAGTCAATATAAATTTGATGTAATTGTACATTTTCTGGAGATCTTAATATAGACCCTGATTAAAAAAATATATAGTATATTTATTGAAAAGAAATAGGCGAAAAAAAAAATCTGCCTTGAAGTGGAACTCGAACCCTGTCTGCTTTATATTCAACAGCCAAAACAAAAACCTCTAACCTCAAGGCTATGACACATACGACAATTTTATGTAATAACATTATACCAATGAAAAGGTTGTTCAAATTTCACTTCAATGAATTTTGAAAAATTTACCTTTCCGCTGACTACAGGCCATCGGGATTTTTTATTTTTCTTTTACTAGGTTCCTCGTTGCCATGATTATGCAAAATTTTGTCATTATATTTTGAAAAATCTGTTTGACTTGAGTCAGAAAATAAATATGCTGGCTTTACTCTATCTAATGAGATTCTGACCTCACGATCATTTGTAAGTATCTTTATAGTTTTGTTATCTCGGTCCAGAACTTTATATGGTCCCAAATATGCTGGCCTTAATCCTTTTTTTGATATATCATCTCTCAGAAAAATGTGAGTGCATGTAGATAGGTCTTTACCCACAAAAGATTTGTCTTTTGTTTCTCTAAAACTTGTCATTTCTTGTTTCAGGCGTCGCAAAACTTCATCAGACTCTATATTATTGGAGCTTGGAGTGAATATATCTCCTGGGAGTCTTAATGGTTGCCCATAAAGTAGCTCGGCTGTACTAGCATCCTCGTCCTGTCTAAGTACTGCTCTTAATCTCAATAATACAGTAGGTAAACTTTCAGTCCAACTCTTAGTTTCTTGAATCTAAACTGTTAGAGATGCTTTTAATGAACGATGCCATCTTTCAATACATCCATTACTTTGAGGATGGTATGGTGTTGTTCTGATTCTAGTGATACCGAGTAATGATGTTAATTTTTTAAATAGTTCCGATTCGAACTGTCTTCCTTGATCTGTAGTAATTTTTGCAGGAACTCCGAATCGTGCTACCCAGTGCTTATAAAATGCTACAGCAATTGTTGGAGCTTCTGTATTGCTGAGTGGAACTACTTCAGGCCAATGTGTGTTCCTATCTATCATCGTGAGGCAATACTTTTTCCCATTTGATGGAGGTAATGGTCCAATTAAATCTATGTGGACATGTTCTAATCGTCTTGAAAAACCGTAGGTGCCTCGTGGAGTGATGGTATGCCTATTGATCTTTGAAGTCTGGCAGGGAACACAACATCTAGACCAATTTCCTATATCCTTGTTCATGTTTGGCCAGAAATAACGTTTGTTAACAAGACTTCTTGAAGCTCGATTACCAGGATGACTTATATTATGGAATTTTTGGAAGGTTGGTAGTCGAAATTGTTTTGGTAAATATGGCCTCGTTGAATTTGTTGATGTTTCACACCATAGACATATTTCTGTTCCTGGTATTGTTATTTTCTGAAGTTTAATATTTTTCCGTTGATTTAATTGTTTGATTATTTTATCATCTTCCTCTTGTGCTTTAGCCAACAGATGAAGGTTCTCAGGGAGACATATTTCAGATAATCTTGATAATGTGTCTGCCACTAGATTATCTTCACCAGGTTGATAAATTATTTTTGTTGTAAATTGTGAGATAAAATTTAGCTGACGTAGACGTCGTGGACAGGCTGATTTAGAAATTTTGTATTAATGCGTGGGCTAGCGGTTTATGGTCAGTATATACACAGAATTCTCGTCCTTCAATAAGTGGACGAAAATATTTGATCGCTTCGTAGATTCCCAAAAGTTCTCTATCATATGTAGAATAATTAACCTGAGCCTTATTAAATGCTCTGGAGAAAAATCCTAGAGGTTGTTGTTTTCCGTTTACTAGTTTTTGAAGGACCGCTCCCATTCCAGTATTGCTTGCATCAGTTGCCAATGATAATGGCATGTCAGGTGCTGGATGTAATAACATTGTTGCGTTGATTAGTGCTTTCTTGGTTTATTTATAGGCTTCATTTGCTTGCTCTGTCCAAAATATGAGTGATTTATATCTTTTCTTGGCGCCGGCCAAAATTTCATTCAAAGGTTTCTGAACTGTCGCTGCGTTTGGTAATTTTTTTCTATAGAAGTTAACCATACCCAGGAAACGTCTTAATTCAGACTTATTAGTTGGCTTCTTAAAATTTATTATTGCCTTGACTTTATCGTCTAAAGGAGTGATACCATCTGGGGAAACATTATAACCGAGGAATTGAACTGAAGGTTGCCCTAGGTTGCATTTAGCTAAATTTAGGGTCAATCTATTATCATTTAGACGTTTGAGTACTTCATTTAAATGCTCCTCGTGTTGTTGTTTGCTATGTGAGGCTATCAATAGGTTGTCCAAGTAGACAAAAACATATCGAAGATCTCTAAATAAATGATCCATGAACCTTTGAAAAGTTTGTGCAGCGTTCCTTAAACCAAATGTCATTCTAAGAAATTCAAAAAGTCCGAATGGCGTAATTATTGCTGTTTTCTGAATATCCTCTTCGGCTATTGGAATATGAAAATAAGCCTTATTAATGTCCAAGGTTGAATATACCTTTGTGCCAAATAGTTGATTAGTGAAATCATGAAGGTTAGGCACTCCGTATCTATCTGGCTTGGTGCGAGAGTTTAATAACCGGTAATCTCCACATGGTCTAAGGCTACCATCTTTTTTAGTTACTACATGTAACGGACTGGCCCAAGGACTCTTTGATGGTCTACAAATTCCTGCTTCCATCATTCGGCGAAATTTTTCTTTAACAGCTGCATATTTGTTTCAGGGCAGACTTCTTGCTCTGCAACTTATTGGAGCTCCATCTGTTTCAATATAATGCTTATTTGCAGAATCTGGCGGTTTGCCAATGACTGTCGGTCTAGTTATATCAGGATACTTCCTTAGTATTTCTTGATAATTATTTTTTTTGGGAATAGTATCTATTTTTTCGGCATAAATAGAACTGAGACGACCAATGACTCTCAATTTAGTAACTTGATCAATCAATTGTCGATGTCTAATATCCACCCAAAGATTATGGTAATATAAAAAATCTGCCACTATTATTGGATGTGATGCATTTGCTATCACAAAATCCCATGGATAAGGTCTCCTTGTTCCCAAATTTAATTCTCTATGTTCAATTTCATAGGTGGGTATTGGAGAACCATTGGCAGCATATAGATTATAATTTGTGTTTCCGTTTACTAATAATAATACGGAAATTGAAGCGCCAGAATCTATAAGATAATTTTCACCATCTTCTCCACCATCTATCTCGATCAGTAATAAATAATCTCTGGGCTGACATTGCGGCGGTGGACATCGTATTATCCGTTGATTTGTCCACCGCCGAGGTTAGTTTTCCTGATTCAATTTGGATTTATTTGCATTCCAATTACATGGTTGGACGCATTTGGTTGCTTTTTCTTTAAATCTATAATGATAGTAGCAATAAGGCTTTCTTCCTCGTGAAGGAGATTGGGATCTTGACCCTTTTCGACCTCTATCACGAGATCTATGTTTAAGTTCTTCTATTTCATGTTTTAGGTTCTGCAGTTGATTAATAATTTCTTTCATACCATCGGAAGAAGAAGAAGAAGTAGCTGCAACTGAAGGATTTTGACAATGAGTTTCCAAAATTTTATCGGCGATATTTGCCATTTGTTCTAAATCATCGCTAGTGAAAGCAGCTAGAATGGCCCTAACTCGCTGAGGTAACGCTCTAAGCCATACTGTTCTAATAATTTGTATTGATGCATTATTGCCAGCCAGATTTTGCATTGTTCAAAGGAGCTGTGAGGGTTTCGAATCACCTAATTGTGTTTCCTCCAACAGTTTTAATAATTTCTTCTCCTGGCTCTGACTAAATATAGCTGTCAAGCGTTCCTTTAGAGCGTCGTATGGGTTGTCACTTGGTTCTTTAATCAATCCTGAGACTTGGCTCAGTATTTTATAAGGTAGTTGGCTTGCTACCAAATTAAATTTCTTTACTTGGTGTACCACGTTATTGGCGGCAAAAATCATCTTAACTTGAGTGAACCATAGGGACGGATCTTCTTCCCAGAATTGAGGAAGTCTTAGTTGAAGTTGTATCGCTTGTATTGCATTACTTGGTTCCATTTTCCTATCTTCTTCCATTTATAAGGTCTTGCGAAAGTCTTTAAGTCTTGTCAGTGGTTAGTTACGACAGTAGTATTATTCACGCTTTGAATCCGGTCGGTCTCTGTATCACGTCGAGGTTTGATCACGTCGAGCTTTTATCACGTCGGGCTTTTATCACGTCGGGGTCACCAATTGTCGAGTGGTGGTGTATCAACTGCCAAATAATAGTTGAATATACTCAAGTTAATGGAGTATCAGTCGTACACAGAAGGTCTCGACAATAATTTCGCGTATTCACTAAGAAGAAGTCCTCCAGATACAGAGGTTAAAAGCTAGTTAGGTAAAAGATGTGCGTGAGTAAGGGAACCAGCCTTATTCACTAGGGTCGACTACTTGGGGAACAAGCCCAAGTAAGCCCTGAAGGAAGTAGGAGTGTAAGAGAGGCGACAAGCCTTTCTTACTAGAGTCAACTACTTGGGGAACCAGCCCAAGTAAGCCCTGAAATATTAGAGTCGACTACTTGGGGAACAAGCCCAAGTAAGCCCTGAAGGAAGTGAGAGTGTAAGAGAGGCGACAAGCCTTTCTCACTAGAGTCTTGGGGAACCAGCCCAAGTAAGCCCTGAAATATTAGAGTCGACTACTTGGGGAACCAGCCCAAGTAAGCCCTGAAGGAAGTGAGAGTGTAGAAGAGTGAGAAGTCTCTCCTACTAGAATCGACTACTTGGGGAATAAGCCCAAGTAAGCCCTGAAAGTTAAAATTAGCGTGAGGGAATTTAGACAAGATAGCAAGACTAGTAGTGAAATAAAACTCTCGGTATATATGGAAAACCTGCAGAAGCTGACATGAGATGTTTTCGGAATGAGTCGAAGAAACTGACTGAATTTTAATGCGAAGCAGCACGCCTTTTATACTGCTTATCTGTTAGCTATTGGTGGAAATTTATTTATCAAAGTTACCCTTTTTGGTTGTTACTTGATTTTCACTTCATGTCAGCTGGATACAGAACGACATTTATTTTTGATATTTACAGGGTGATTTTTACAACAATAAATAATGTTGAATAAAAACTAAGTGTCACAGGGTGATTTCTACAATTTTGAATTAATAATAAACTGAATAAAATCTGTGTCACAACAGGAAATATTGAATTGACAGTGAAAAGTAGATTGAGGTTCTAGCATAGACCAAGGATCAAAAAACAAAAGATGTTATTTATTCTCTGCCAAGGACCAAGATATAATACATATTATATTGAGTCCATGGTACAAGGTACCATGATTGAGTCTATGTCTATGGCCGATAATTCGCGCATGCGGAGAATTGAATTCATTAATTCAATTGGTCTATATGTTCTTGATAGTTTACTGAAAATTAAGGGTTCTATTCAATACCATTGAATAGTTAATTAGGAAAAACGAAAATTCCTCTATTTACAACAAAAAGCAAGAGAAGGAATTTCACTTGAGCATGGAATGCCAAGAATCTGTCCAGATGAAACCCATTTGTTATGGAGTGTGAGGAATAGTTAAATGCACTTCAAATTAGTGGTAAAAGGGTGGATCAATCTAATTTCCTATATAAACTGCAAATCTCATACGATGGGCAGTTTATTTCTCCTAGAGACCTCGTAGATCAAAAAAAGATTTGACATTGTCAGTTGTCATATTTCAGTCAGAAATAGACGGTTATTATTATGATTCAAAATGTTGGCTAACTTGAAAGTCCTGGGATTGACACATGTCAAATGTGTTTCGAGGCACGGTCGTATATTACATGACCGTGTTTCGAGGTCACCAATATAACTTTCATACCCGTGTATGTTTGGAAAATTTGGCAATTATAAATATAGTTTTCGATCATCCGGAGTGGTCAGTTTCAAAGATATCATAACCTGAACTTTTACAACTTTGATCGCAATTATTCAATTCAATTCAAAAACAGTGGTATATTCATTTAAATATTAATATTTTTGGAAAATGCAATTAAAAATACATCGATTGGTATCAAAAGTTTTTCAATATACGAGAATTCATCGGCTGGCGTAGGGCAGATAAACCCATGGTACTATGACAAACATACAGTGTGTTCCTAAATACAGAAGGCATAATGGGCCAAACCCACCTCCTCGTCTCTAGACAGCATATTTTCTAGCACAGTGGGATCTAGGATACACTATCGCTTAGCCTTCTTATCACTTCTTATAACTGCTTATAACTATCCTTGTCTCAGAGGGGGTAATCTGTCTCAGAGTTTGGTGGGTGTAGTTTTGGCAGAAAAAAATATGTTTTGGTAGTTTTATAATGGTTAATATATGTGAAAATGATGGAAAAATTGTGTATTAATAATGAATCATATTCAAGGGGGACTACAAGTTAGAATTTAATACTGATACAAAATTCAATACGGCAAATTTATTTCCAAATAATCAGAAGTGAAACGTTATTATTATGACATATACAGTTGTCAGTCTTTCTTTGACCAACTTCCAAGAAATGAGAAGGTATAATTTTGTTGTATGTCCACGCGTTTTGCAAACGTGCTCCGATTTTGATTCATTTGAAAGAATTGTGAAATGGTTCCATATTTATAAAAATTTAGCAATGGTAAAGACTGAAATATGTGTACCTATTTCCGCTATATGGAAGTGGCAATTTTTTACGAAAATTGAAAATGAGTCAGACAAAGAGATTTGTATTGTACTAACATTTAAATTACATTTTTCAAAAAAGCTACGGTTTTAGAGTTACAGCAGTGGTTAAGATTGAAATATGTGTATTTTCGCGGCAATCTTTTGAGATATCTGTATCATAACAAGCAAATAATATACATGGGTAAGAGGATATGTACTATCGATAATCTTGCAGTTTGAGGTGTCCCTTAGATAAGGAAAGAAGAGAGGATGTGTAACTGTAACGTCAACGCTTGCGCTTGCCCATTTGTGGGTACCAAAAACACCAAAAAGATACGTCCGCCATTGCGCTGGTGTCAGGCATCCTTTACGCACCAAGAGAGTTTAATGCAAATATTTACGTTTTATCAACCTTATTATCAGTGCTTAATATTATTTCAAAATGGTACAATGTGCAGCTTATGGATGCAATAACAGAAGCGAGAAAAAAATACCCGGAATTACATTTCACAGGTAAAAAAACATTATGATTATTACAGGTTGGTACGAAATACTAGCATTTTATATACAGTAAATACAGCTACTGGCATGGCCTTTGAAGGATACATAAAGTATGTCTGAGTAAACTCTGAAAACAAATTGGATGTTTTTAATTCATGATTCAATGTTTATATATTACAAATTTTCCTGTCCTGTCATTATTCCATAGGCGTAGATATTTCTTGTCTTTAGAATAAAACTTATTTTATAATAAAGTATATTAGACAATCGAATTGTATACCTCCTCCTTTTGGGAAGTCGGTCAAAAATATATTAAAAATGGGTTGTCAAAAAACATTCAGGACAAAATATTTTTAATTATTAAAAAAAAAGATTTTTCATTAAATGTTGCAACATCAAGATAATAAGAAAATTTTATACTGGACTTAAACTATAAAACATATAGAATGTGCAGACGTAGGGTTGTCTATAATTTACCTGGACAAACTACTAGGCTGCCAGGTATAAAAAGTTACTTTTACTTGTTATGATGATAGATAAAAAATGATATCTGCATAAGCGCTGTTTTATTGCGAACACGTTGATATAGGGTTGACTACAAAAAATTTGGTCCAAATAGAGGTTTGCGAATTTTAAAGTTTTAAATTTCAACGCGTGTGAAAATGAGTGACAGAGAGATCCCAGGTAAGTTTACTGTGTAATAATAAGGGACCGAACATTGCAGTCGTCTCTGATGGGACCTTTTATTTATATTATTTTTGTACTTTTGCTGTTCTGTAATAACATTTTTAAATATAATACAAGATCTTTAGTCTATGTATTTTGTAATTTTTTATTTCAATTTTCGGCACCTTGTTTCTCCTCATTTTTTTTAGAAAAAGCAAAAATATTTTGAAATGGGTAATTGATATTTTCATTAATTACGTTATGATATTTTGAGTTACAATAAATTGTCTATTATAGACATATTATTATACTTATACGCGTACTGTTTACAATATAGATGATATTAGGGGTACCCCTACCTTCCATAGTTTACGTACCGAGCATGCGCACTTTCTTATATTGAAGGTCCCATCAGAGACGACTGCAATGTTCGGTCCTTTATTATTACACAGTATACTTACCTGGGATCTCTCTTTCACTCATTTTCACACGCGTTGAAATTTAAATCTTTAAAATTCGCAAACCTCTATTTAGACCAATTTTTTTGCAGACAACCCTATATCAACGTGTTCGCAATAAAACAGCGCTTATGTTGATATCATTTTTTTATTATCATAACAAGTGAAAGTAACTGGCATCGACATACCTGTTTATACCGGGCAGCCATGTAGTTTGTCCAGATAAATTATAGACAACCCTACGTCTGCACATTCTATATGTTTTTTAGTAGTCCAGTATAAAATTTTCTTATCTTATTATATTAAACGAGCAATGCTTTTATATATATATATATATATATATATATATATATATATATATATATATATATATATATATATATATATATATAAATAAAAAGATGTTCTTGGGGATGCAGTCATGCAGTAAGAATTTTATTGAATATATGACTGCATCCCCAAGAACATCTTTTTATTTATTATAAATCCAGTCAAGAATACAAAATCAATATATATATATATATATATGCAAATTTTATCTCGAAATCTGATCTACAAATTTCGATGAAAATTCATTTGTATGGGTCTTAGAGTGTATTGAATCGATTGGTTGTATTCACATTCACATAAAAAATCGTTTTCTGCAATTAAAATTCTTATTTTACCTCCCATACAGATTATAAATTATATGTGGATATGAGCCCACTAATATTACGCAACATGAGTAGCTCATTGGTTAAGCTCACGCCTGGTAAACTGGAGATCCTCGGTTCGTATACTGATCAACTTAGACTATTTTTTTGTAAATTAAAGGTGTCAATAAGAGTTTCTAATAATTTAATCGGAAATTATCAATGGAAAATTTTTACATATCTAATTTAATATGAGCAATTCTTGTATATATACATAAAAAAACTCGAAAACAGCTCCAACGATTTTGATTAAATTTGGTATATTTGTTCAAAAGTAGAACATTATCTAAGTGGCTTTCCTGACAAAACGTGAGAGTGACACCTTCGGGGTCCACAAACTTTTTCTTGAGTGATTCGAAGATTTGGATAAAAAATTGCAAAAAGGGGTTTTAAGAGCCGAGAAATTGATTGGCGTTACTTGCATTCTTATTTAAATTTCCTTATAGACTCACTCCAAATCCTGTATTACCCGAGAAAATCTCGGTCGCCCAGATATTTATCTTGATGTTGCAACATTTAATGAAAATTTTTTTTTTTAAATAATTAAAAATATTTTGTCCAGGATTTTTTTTGACAACCTATTTTAATATATTTTCTAATATACTTAATTTATTATAAAATAAGTTTTATTCTATTATCAGCTCGGTGAAGGTCAATTTAGGTTCGGATCTTAGGCTAATAGAACAGAAAAGAAGGTGAAACTAATAAATAAAGCAGTTCCCACAATATTCAAAAAATTGCCAGAATATCTTCAATTATCTGCTAAGGTTTGTATTCTCTTCATATAATATAAATATTATCTTTTTATAAAATGGTGACAAATGTTTTAGAAAACCCGAAAGAATGTACGTCAAAAGTCACCAGAACCTCGGGCAACTACAAGTATCCAAGGAGTTGAGTCCCCAAGAAGAAATAAATTGAAAAGGCAGTTTTACACTTTGAAGAAGGAACCTAGAAAATTCTCGAAAGCTGAAAATATTAAGGCAGTCGTTGAAAAGGTATAAAATAAAAGTTATATCTGTAAATCATAAAAAACATAAAATGAAAAAAAATTAAAGTCTCGCAACACAGTCCTTCCAACGCAAAAAGTTGTGAACCCGAGTCAGTTAGCTTAGTTCCTATTAATGGCCGTACCTATTCAACATTTTCATAAATTTGATCTAATAATTTACCCATCATCATTTATTCTCACCGAATAATTTTATTAGACATCTTTTTTCTATAATACATGTATAATGACTTAGTAATCGAAAGACAATAATCAGATCAAATAAAAAATGAGACACTGAAAATTCTATGTAAATATATTAGTGGACCACTTACCAATATATTTAATAAATCATTGTCTACTGGAATATTTCCTGAAGAATTCAAGAAATCCACTGTTATACCAGTTTATAAAAATGGAGACAAAATAGATATTATAGACCAAATTTTTTGCAGACAACCCTATATCAACGTGTTCGCAATAAAACAGCGCTTATGCTGATATCATTTTTTTTTATTATCATAACAAGTGAAAGTAACTGGCATCGACATACCTGTTTATACCGGGTAGCCTAGTAGTTTGTCCAGATAAATTATAGACAACCCTACGTCTGCACATTCACAAATTATTGTCTACTGGAATATTTCCTGAAGAATTCAAGAAATCCACTGTTATACCAATGGAGACAAAACAGATATTATAGACCAATTTCCTTAACTTCAAATGTATCCAAAATATTCGAAAAAATAATAAAAAATAGAATCTACAATTTCTTAGTAAGACACAAATTATTATCTGATATGCAATATGGTTTTAGAAATAAAAAATCAACTAAAGATGCAATAAAGGATCTGACTGGCCTCATTTATAGTTCAATCGACAATAAAGAACCATCAATTGGTATATTTTTGCATTTGACAAAAGCCTTTGATACTGTCAATCATAAATTATTACTTGAAAAATTGGATCAAATTGGAGTAAGAGGATTGGCTCATAATCTTATCTGTTCCTATTTATCAAGGAACTGTTTTGGGTCCGTTACTATTCATTATATATATATTAATGACTTTTTCTCAATTAAAACAGAAGGTAAAATTATTTGTTTTGCTGATGACACTGTTGTATATTATAAATAGCAGTTGGAAACAATTGAAACTTAAGATTGAAAATGATTTCAAGAAAATTATACTCTGGCTTAGTACAAATCTTCTTTCCATCAATTTAAAAAAGACATTTTTCGTTCCTTTTTGTAGTTATGGCAAAGGTATTCCAGAATTCAAAATGTCCTTAAGTTTAGAAACAGTTATTTATTCAAAATCTGAAATCAAATATCTAGGTATTATTATAGATAGCCATCTTAGATGGGATAGACATATTTCTTTCCTTAGTAAAAAACTAAGGCGAATAGTATACAAATTTAAATTGCTTTCAAATATTTTGGATTTTAAACATATGAAAATATTGTACAATAGCCTTTTTAGACCACATCTAGAATATGGTTTAATAGGATGGGGAGGAATTTCAAAGACACATTTAAAACCTATTGAAATTTTACAAAAGCGATGTTTGAAAATAATATCAAAGAGGGATTATAGATTTCCAAGTGATGTATTATATAAAGAAACAAACACCATTGATCCAAAACAAATGTATTTCAAAATTCTTGTAATAGATCAGTTTGAAAACAAAAAATACAAAATACAGTTACTCATGATTATGATACTAGACAAAAACAAAATATTTCAGTACCATACATGAAAAAAACTATAGGTCAAAAAAACTTTATATATTTAGGACCAAAAGCCTATAACTATTTACCTAAAAATATCAAAGATATAAATTCAATTAAAAAATTCAAAGCTGAGATTCATGTTTTCTTAAAAACAAATTCAAGGAAATCTATAATAAGAATTATTCAAAAATGATAGCGCTTTTTCTATCACATTTTCATTTTATTTATTTTTTTATTTGTAATTTTTAGATACAACTAACCTAGTGTATGTATGTATATATGTATATAAGTATATAGGTCTGTATTTATTATTATTATTTTTTTTATAATCTGATACTTAAATTTGTAATAATTAATGATAAAATAATAATTAATGTAATATGTATTACCACCTACATACAGACTTAAGAGTCTCGTAGGTTATTTGTTGTTTATTGACAAACTATTATTTGTTATTCTTATATTTTTGTTAATAAACGTTATTATTATTATTATTATTATTATTATTTAAAAATTAAAGAATTTTAAATAGTAGTTTACTCTTACGTGATCATATTGCCTTGATAGGTTAATGTACCTACATGTATACTTTTTTAAAACCTAAAGCTGCATTTACTACCAATTATAAGTTAACCAATAAAAAATGTTAGTTTATGACGTTAGTGTATATTTCATTGGTATTTGATTATTTCTGTCAGTGAGGGAGCCGTGCGATTGCCAATTCATTATACATGTATTATAGAAATAAAGATGTCTAATAAAATTATAAAATTGAATCAAATTTATGAAAATGTTGTTGAATAGGTACTGCCATTCATAGGAACTAAGCTAAATGACTTGGTTTTACATGTGATCTCACATATCACAACTTTTTGCGCTGGAAGGACGGCGTTGCGAGATTTTAATTTTTTTACATTTTATGTTTTTTATGGGATCTCATCTCTTTTTGTATGTAATTCTCACTTATTTCTTCTCATGTAACATTTTTTGTACGTTAGCTATGGATAATTATGTGCATGGCTATTAATAAACGTTTTCCAATAATTCAACAAGAATGTTATTGAATTTATGATTTAGGTTTTTTTAATTTTACAAGTCAATTGATGGCAATATAATCTATATATTTACTATTTTACTGGTAGAGCGCTATAATACTAGCAAATGCCAGTAATAACTGGAAAACCGGCAACCTTGCACTCTGGCTACGTGCGAAAGGCTAATAGAGTGAGAAGTCTCTCACGAAGAAAGAGAAACAGTAAATAGGGTTTCGGATGATATGCGCTTGCGCGAAAGTCTATCTTATATATTCAGTGTTGTCAAACTTAAAGAATTTTCTCGTTTTGGAAGATTTTGAAATAGAAAAGAGAAAATAAATACCTACCTTCAAATGATTTATGAAAAATCAAAAACTTAAAATTTATCATGCTTTAAATTAATATAAAAAACAATATTTTTTTAAATTAAGTGTACCTGTACTAAAGCATTTTGTAATTTGTACCTTAGACTAGGCAACAATGCCATGCCAGTCTTGTTGTTGGACGCCTTTGATGAGTATTTTTATACCAATATTGTGATATAAATTGTTTCCTGTGGTAAAATAAAATTCGTGGAAGATGCCATCGATTATAGACGTTATGTTTCATATAATATATAATATACCATGGATAAGCACCAAACACGACGAAAATTATTTTTTTTTTGGTGTTAATGCTATTTTTAGGTAAATTTCTTATAGAAATGTACCTGTTGTGATCGTTCGTTTGAATTTCCAATAAATTAAACAGCATGTTGTTATGTCTATAAGTAAGCCTAGAAAAACTTTTTGTTTATATATGTATATCTATATCTATAGATATAGATATATATATATATATATGAGATATTACGAATTTTTTTAACACGATTGAGGTCGCAGTTTTGAAAGTATCAAATTCAAATAATTTGGTACAAAAATCAATCTCTTAAATATCTCGGCCGAGTTCGTTATTGGCCATTATCGAGTAGGTAGTTTAAAAATGGCGACAGTTAAAGTATTTATAAAAAACAACATGTTGTTAATTTTTTTTAAAGTGTGAACGATCGCAATAGGTGCATTTTGAAAAGAAATTTACCTAAATAATATATGGATGTTCAAATTTTGAGAAATTTACCTTTCCGCTGGCTACAGGCCGTCGGGATTTTTTAATGCTTTATTTTATAGAATTATTATCCTTACCAGGACAAAAGTAGTTATTATTTGACTGAAAATTTCTTATCAATTTTGAGTACTTTAGTTCAACTCTATCTAAATTGACTTGAGAAAATTTAAATATTAGCTGATATTGAAATTAATTCTATGTTCTTTAGTTAAAGATGAGATCGCTATTCGCCACAGTTAGATTGGGATGGCAAAAGTTTCTTTGGCAATGTTAATTTTGAAGTAGATTATAATACAGATACCAGTGCTCTAGCTAAAGAAGCCTTTGTCATAATGGTAAATATTAATGGTACATGGAAACTGCCAGTTGGATATTTTTTAACAGATTCATTAAGTGGGGATCAAAAAGGCTCCATAATATTAGTGTTTGAAACTGTTGGAAGAAACTGGGGTTAGAATTGTATCATTAACATTTGACGGAGTTCCTTCAAATATTTCAATGAGTAATTTATTAGGGTGCATTGAAGACTATCCATCTATTCAACCATACATCACCTATTGCAATCGCAAAATACATGTATTTTATGATCCATCTCATATGTTGAATTTAATAAGGAACTGTTTCGGTGAGCAACTTTTTTTTCAGAGATGGAGATGGTCAAATAATTAATTGGCGGTTTATTAAAAAAATACATGACTTACAGTAACAAGAGGTACTACATTTAGCAAATAAGCTCCCGGTTAGCGCATATTAATTTTTTTAAACAGAAAATGAAAGTGTGCCTTGCTGTACAGTTGCTTAGTGAATCGGTAGCAAATACTTTAGAGTACTGTCAAATAAAATTAAAACTACCAGAGTTTGAAGGATGCTATGGAACTGTAAGCTTTATAAGATATATAAACCGTATATTTGATATACTAAATAGTAGGAAGTTACAGGCACCAGGATTCAAAAAGGCTTTGTGTGAAGGAAACATAGTTGAAATTACATTGTTTGCGAATGATGCAGTTGAATATATTTCAAAATTACAGTTAGGTAATGGTCAATTATTAATAAAACCTCCTCGACAAACTGGATGTATTGGGTTGATAATGTTTGAAAAGTGATTTACATTTATACACAGAAATAGTTACTACGCAGAAACTTTTACTGTAACGTTTAACTCTGTGCTAAACGTTGTGGGGTGAGTTCACTTGCGTAATACTCAAAATTCGCAGATTGCTTCCAATGGTTTATTTTCAAACACTCAGTACACGAGCTTCTGTTGTAGTACAATTGTCACCACGTATCACCTTGACAATCTATATTGTCACTGTCTTTACCGACAGAACTACTATTAACATCTGATTCCACAGACTGACTGTTTCAACCAGAGACAACCATGAGACGGTCAACTAGATAAGCAAATTGTGTTCGTCTCACAAACAAATATTGGTGTAAAGGCATCCTTCTTCAATGTTTATTATCTTTCATTTATCTGTCCTTGTCTCACAATTTGGATCCCGAGTAGTAGAGGGCACTGAAGGAAAATATTTTCTGGCGATGCGAACTATATCGATCGTTGTCGAATTTTGCCAAAATTGCTCAAAATGACAAGTTTCAAAAGTCGGCGTACTTAACCTAACCTATTACTTTGTGGTCGGCGTCGCCATTGTTTGATTTTTGATGTATGGTTTTTATCAAAAAATTATAATAGTTGCTAAAGCCCGCTGCAGACGGAGTATGTTTTGCTGCATGTTTCCTTGACGGGAGCTAGGCATGGTGCTGTGCATGCTTCCGTGTAAGAAAATGACATCGCTTGCAAGGTTGGTTGCTTGAACTCGTGCATGATTTGATGCAAGTATATATAAAGGGAGGATAACTAACTATGTATCCTGTTCTATAAGCTGAAGTGACTGAAATAACGTCCCGTGATAAGTTGGCAATTTGGTATGTTACGCAGTATTTCACTGAGTGTCTATTGTTGTATTTAAGCTTCCTTCGCCCATACTTCATAAGGATGCGCTGCGTGATTTTGCGCAACACACCGAAATGACATACAATAACCCAATGTTTTTTGTGCTACTCCCACTACTCGTGTTACTCGTCCTCCCTATATTTCTTAATAAGGCCGTTCGAGCAGTAGTTTGGGACGGTTTGATAACTGTTTAAAATGCGCATGTGCGGTTTGAAACAGTTTCCAAGTGGTTTGGGATTTCGTTGCTCGAACACCAAACTGCAGTTTGCAAACTACCCCTTCCACTTTCTTACAATTTCGTCCTCATAGACCAAATGACTATGCCGATAGATATGTTTTATGAGCAAAGATAAGAGAGAACATCAATGAAAGACTGATGGACAAAACACAAACCAGGGTTTAGTTTAGGACTGTGGTAGTGTTCTCTGAAAAAGATTTCTCCAACAACAGAGAACACTATACCCTAAGAAGAAGAAGACGCTTCAACTGCGCCTATCTCAAACTGAGTCCGGACTAGTTTGAAAATCGTCAAACTACTGCTCGAACATTTTACTAGTAGCTGGGAATAAATTATTTCATCGTAAATTGAAGTGCGCAGGCGTCTGATGGTTTGGGACTGGTTTGAACCGCTGCTCGAACACCCTACTTATTTTTCTTGTTACCTTGAATAATATAGTAGGTATTTAGTGAATCATATAGTAAGAACTTTAATCAACATAATGAAAAAAAATTACTGTATTTTTTAAATATTTGCAAGAATCTACCGAAAGACAAGATCTTCAAAATTGTTGCACTGGAAAATCGTTTGTAATACTCTAAATTTTAAATTATATAGATTTTTTCCTATTAGGAGAGCATAACATGAACCAATTACTAAAAAAAATTTACTTTCGTCGATATTGACGTGATAATTCAAATTTTCTGCATGTGACAACCTGGTGAACTACATTACTTGGTTTATCTGACATGGAAAGCTTCGCTGCATAATTCGAACTGTAGATGATAGTGATCATAACAAGTTTCTGAAAAGGTTTAAAATAAAAAATCAATAACAAGGTAATATATAACACTAGCCTTCATCAGCACCAGCACATTATTCGAATGGTTTGCTGTCCAGTGACTCACTGACGCATCTCAGACAAAATGGCACAATTCCTTATGCAATCAATGATGAATGCACCATATTGCTTCCAATAATTTTCCACTTATCTTACAATGGTCGCGTTCATCAGAACGTAGCGCTCTTAGAGCGATCAAAAATTTTCTGCTGAACGTCATGTTTTGTCCACTGATCGAATAGAGTGCTGGATGAGCGGTCGCCATTTTTTTGACCGGAATTAAATCTTAAATCCCGCTACGCTACGATCAATCGCTGCATCATTTGTCATTTCTGTCAAAATTCAAATAGTTATGTTCTATTCTGTTATTATACCGGTTTGCTTCATAAAGTAATAATAAATAGTTAGGATACAATAGTATAGTTTCAAAAAACTGTTAATTTCTATTGCGCGGCAACCGTTCCCGTCCTTGCCAGATCTCATGAGTTTCTATGGGCTGTAAGAGTTCCACTGCTCTATTCATTAATCCACCGATATCTAAACCGTCGTCTTCCGCAATTGCCAATGCAGCTGGGATAAGATCTATATCGCTAACAGATGGAAATATTGGAAATGGCAGAACGGCTTTCACGTTTCAGTATCCTTTATTTGGGTTTATTTAGAGCCTAGGTTCTCACCAGAGAGCTCAAATTCTCAAACTTGACATAATTGTAGCACCTAACCTCCTTCATCTGTGATTGTCGCATGCGCAAGAATTAATCGCATTTGAATGTCAAAACGTACGTTCAGCAGAATGATTATCTGATGGAGCGCTTGTAAAAATCGCCATCAAATTGTTCTGATGAACGCGACGAATCTTAATGTAGTGTTAGGACTTAGGACTGCATTTCACTGCACAGAGAACACTTGAGACTGCAGCAGAGAACGCTACCTCGATTGCAGATTCTATTGAACGAGAACACCAGTTTAGAACCTGTTAAGAAATACGCACACACAATAAATACATTAGGATAATTTTTTTTTAATTGAAGAGAAGAAACACGATACTTAAATATTCCTAGTAGTAATTCAGTAATAGCCTATCCAACGACCTTACTTTCATGAGAATAGAGAATTTTTGTCATTTGCGTTATGGTATCCAAATGATTTTCAGATATTGGTCGTGTCCACAGCAGTGCCTGATTCAAGTATATATAAAGGGAGGATGACTAACTCTGTATCCTGCTCTATAAGCAGAAGTGACTGAAATAACGTCCCGTGATAACTTGTCAATTTGGTATGTTGCGCAGTATTTTACTGAGTGTCTATTGTTGTATTTAAGCTTCCTTCGCCCATACTACATAAAGATGCGCAGCGTGATTTTGCGCAACCTACCGAAATGACATACGATAACCCAATGTTTTTTGTGCTACTCCCACTACTCGTGTTACTCGTCCTCCCTATATTTGTTCATGGCCTGATTACTAATCGATTAGTAATCAGTAATCAAAAATCGGTATCTTGTGGACACGACTGATTACTGATGCATCATTTGTCAAAGTGACAATTGTCAAATGATTTTAAATAATTTAATTCGACAATTACACATATTAGAGGAATTGAAAATGGAAGAAGAAAACGTATTTTTTATTCAATATGTTTATAATGAAAAAGATTATTTGGTAAACGGAACGATAGAGGTCCATAATAGAATTGGGAAATATCTGAAACAAAATATATTTTATGTACACTATGGTTTTCTGATAGCTGTCACATTAAAGACGTCAACTTTTTTATTACCTGATTACTAATCGATTGGTAATCAGACACTGCTGTGGACACGACCATTATACAAGAAGGTCATTTACAATCTGTCCATATTCCGCATACTCGCATACTACTTATTTGAATTTCACTGCCACAGAGGCAGAAAACATTGAGAACATAGATAAAATATTATATGACAGAGAAAACATATGGAGGTGCGTATATCTCCTGTCTATAGAGCTTCTTAACAGGGCCCTAACGAGAGTTCACCTGCTGGCATAGTGCGGTTACAAGGTTTCTAGATGGACTCAATGGACTGGGTTAGGTGCAGGTGCTAACTTTTTGTGCGAGGGGATAATGCGTGCCGCGGGCCGCCATTTTTCTTTGTTTACACGGTGGTTAGGAGTTCTTTCCAGCTTTTCTGGTTTAATTTTCAAGTTTGAGGTGTTTTATTTGACTATTTTCTTTTAAAAACTGTTTACATTTGTTGTGATTCGCTTCGCTGTGATTATTTGCATGAAGCTGAAAGCTTCCCAAATGACATTGATTTTGTCCTATACCTTTGTGAGCTTGTGTAATATTTTATTGGAAGATTACTACAAGACAGCAACATAAGATCATCACCATCACCAAGATCATCATTGTTAATTAGTATCATTATAAGTGTATTTTTAACATTCTGTAAACGTTTATTAAATAGACCATTTGCATTAATGAATACAATTCTCCGCATGCGCGAATTATCAGAAAAGGTGACAGACAGCCCTTAGCATGGAATTATTTGGGCACAGGCATAATATATTCTGTTCAAAAAAGCAACATTTCAAATGAAAGTGACCGTCGAAACTTCGCACCGCGCATGCGGAGAACAATGTTCGCTTAATGCAATCGGTCTATATTTTATAAGGCTGCTCGAGCAGTAGTTTGGGACGGTTTGATAACTAAAATGCGCATGTGCGGTTTGAAACAGTTTCCAAGTGGTTTGGGATTTTGTTGCTCGAACACCAAACTGCAGTTTGCAAACCAGCCCTCCCACTTTCTTACAATTTCGTTATAGAACAAATGACTATGCCAATAGATATGTTTTATGATAAGAGAGAACATCAATGAAAGACTGATGGACAAAACACAGAACCAGGGTTTAGTTTAGGATTGTGGTGGTGTTCTCTGAAAGGGATTTCTCTAACAACAGAGAACACTATACTCTAAGAAGAAGACGCTTCAACTGTGCCTGTCTCAAACTGAGTTTGGAAATCGTTAAACTACTGCTCAAACATCTTACTAGTAGTTGGGGATAAATTATTTCATCGTAAATTGAAGTGCGCAGGCGTCTGACGGTTTGGGACTGGTTTGAACCGCTGCTCGAACACCCTTTATATCTGTAGTAAATGTAACTATACCAATTACAATATTATAAGAGTAATTTTTAATTTGAAATTTTCAATATGTATATCTTTTATATTTTTTGTATTTATAGTTTCTGTATTACGTTAATGAATCCTTTATTTAATTATTTTATTTATCTTAAAAATTGTAAAGTACTATTATAATCCATTATATTTCTTTGTATTTATCATTACTATATTATGTTGATGGATCCTTTATTTTAGTATTTTAATTTTATCATTTTACTTATACATACATTTAAGTCAAAATTTTATAAATTTCTACTTATCACTACATTATTTAATTCTCGAAACAAGCGTGAACACGCTTATCGAGTAGCCATCATTTAAATCTTCGTACTACTGTATTTATTGTTGCACTATTAAATGATATTATTATTATATATACTTGGTTTTAAACTTTGTCTAAGTAAATTATAAATTTTTGGACTTGTGTCTTCATTATCTTCTATGAAATACACATTTCTCCTTGTAATGCTCGAAAAACGTTTTTTTAAATACCCATACAGGGTGTTTAAATATGAGCAATGTGTACCAACGTGAAGTTTAACTGCCAGTTTGTATGATTATGAATATGAAATTGAAAAATAAATTTCGAAATCAAAAATATTGGCTTCCTATCTAGGTAAAAACTCTGAAGGTGGTTGGCACTTAGAGACTGATTTAGTTCACATGTTTTTTTTGGTTCAATAGATCTGGCCACATCCTGTATAATAAAATGAAATAAATGAATATATAGGTACTTTATGCAATTAGTTTTTTAGTCTATCACAGAGTCTAGCCAACCTTCACTGTTACATGATATTTCAAATATATTTAAATCATGTGTTCTGAAGTATATACATATATACGAATTTAATCTATGTATTTCATTATGGGGATAAATAAGGAAATTTGGGAAGATATAAGCCTCGATATACTCATTTAAACTAATGGAAATACCGTCAAACCATACTGCTTCCTTCTAGTTCAAAGGCCATTTATTCAAATAGGCACCCTGGGTGATGTATTTCCCGCTTTTGAATAGCTGGCGCTGATTGGTCCGAAAGTTACCATGCAACCTAACTCATCTAAAAATCTTGGTCTAGTCGTGATTGCCGTAAAATATCGGAATTGCATGAACTGCTTCAGAGACAACGAGACAACTGTCATTGACTGCATCTAGCCTCTAGCCAAAGAAGACTGGGATGAGGAGGTTAAACTCGCCCTGAAAATCGTTTAAAATTTCATAAGCATATCTTTTTTAAATGCGTCTTTGCGCACCGTACCGTGCAAACAAACGGATCTCGGTTAAAAGAGACAGCGATCATGATCACGAAAATAAATAAAGAGAACAAATATTTAGATGTTCGTCAATGTTCGTTGTACACGAGGCTACGCGTCTGATATGCAACTTCTGTAATCTCATGTGGCTACGTAGAGAAGCATAGGAAGTTTACTCTCCTGTATCCAGTCTTCTTGCTCTAGCCTCTCAAGTTGGGCCAAAGACGAACATGTCTATAAAAAGGCCTGAGTCTATGGTTATCAAAGAACACCTACCTCCAATGTGACATGCGTCGGCGCCAATTTACTATTTTGAGTTTTGACATATAATCGGATTTGTGACTGGTGACTTTGGAAACAAAATTGTTGGTTCAGTTTTCAGTTGGCAACAAAATTTCTTTCCGGTTAAAGTTTTAGAACCGTCAACATGGGTGAGAATTTTTTTTCAATATTCATTCGCATTATATGAATTAACGGACTTTAGCTTTATAAAATGCTTGTTTTTCGAATCCTTTTGGATTATTATATAATGGTAATATCAGTTTTGTCAAAATATCGCTCGCTTTTTCAACGTCTTGGAATATTCATTTTTATTTAAGTCTACTGAAACACCAGAACCAGATCCTGCTACATCGATCAATTGACTAGTGATAATTGTATTTTATTTATACATTACATTTCGAAATTATCCGATGTTCATGTTCTTGAAAATATTTGTCATTAATTTGATCAACTTCCAGGAAAACCCCGTGGATTGAGAACTGCTAGAAAACATGTTAACCATCGAAGGGAACAAAGATGGGCCGATAAAGATTATAAAAAAGCACATTTGGGGACACGTTGGAAGGCCAATCCATTTGGTGGTGCATCTCACGCTAAAGGAATAGTTTTAGAAAAAGTGTAAGTTACTACCAAACATACTAGTATAAGTGTTGAAGCTGGATTCATGTGCACTGCGAGACCACTGTGACATTATATCTATGCTCTCGGTGGATTTAAAAAAATAGTGCTATATCAAAACGTACTCTGAACCATTGGGTAGACGATTTAATCGACTATACGCTCTGATGTGTGTGCAACATACATATGTTTGTTTTTGTAAATACGTTGCGCAGAATTTTCTTTGTGAATGGGTTTTTGTGAATTTCAATCACAGGAAAATTCTGTGCGACGTGTTGTTCTATCTGCAACAAGTAAAATACATTATTTAGTACATACTTGTATTTTACCTGGTTTGATAATGTCTTAGTATTTTCATGCTTTTGTAGAGGTGTTGAAGCCAAGCAGCCTAACTCTGCTATCAGAAAGTGTGTTAGGGTACAATTGATCAAGAATGGAAAGAAGATAACGGCTTTCGTACCTAGGGACGGTTGTTTGAATCATATTGAAGAAAACGACGAAGTCCTCGTGGCAGGATTTGGACGTAAAGGTCACGCTGTGGGTGATATCCCTGGAGTTAGATTTAAGGTGAGTGCAAGGAAATTATTCCGATATAGAAATCCTTCAATTTAATTTATGATGATATAAATAGAGCCAATCCTATGATTTATTTACTGATTCTATTTAAAATCTGATGCTATATTTTATAATATTCGTTGCAGTCTATGCAATTGCTTTTTCCAATCAATTATAACATTTTTAGGTGGTGAAAGTGGCTAATGTCTCCCTTCTTGCTTTATATAAGGAAAAGAAAGAAAGACCAAGATCGTAATTTATAATGAATTATTTTGTTTTTTATTTTCTGGAATCTTGTATTAAATAAAATACAAGTGCAATTGTTGTTTTATTCCAATAACTCTTTCAATGGCTAAGGTTTTTGTATCATAAGATTTTGTTTGAAGGTTTGACTTATTACAAAAAAATGGACCGACTTAATTAGTTGATACACTGAAAAATGCAAAATAAATATAAATTGGTACTGGTACTTTTGAAGTTGAGCAATTGTAATTCGAAGACTTGGTACCAATTTAATACCAGCACCAATGGAATTTCATATTGCGTATTTCAGTGCACTAACTTTTCAAGTAAAAAATATTTATTTCACACTAGTGTAGCATAAGTCATGAAATCGTTGAAAGTTCACTATTACTAAAGAATATAGTACAAATCTTATCACCCATATATATTTTGCTTGCATTTATTCCGATATCTCAAAACATTGCGGCAGAAATACACATATTTCCGACTTAACCACCGCTGTAAATAACCGTAGCTTAAATGTTATAACCAATCTCTTTGTCCATCATATTTATACACATATCAGTCTTTACAATTACTGGGGTTTTGACTGACAAAAAAAGACTTCTACAATTCGGTTGTATGTTTTTATGGCCGTTCGCGTGTTTTGTATAGGAAGCGTACTCCGATTTAGACTATTTTTGTTTCATTTGAAAGAGACTTAAGGAGTGCTCCCATATTTAGAATCATTTAAATCCCATAATTGCCCGAAGGGGTGTAGGGGATAATTTTTATCGAAAATTTGAGAATGCAGTATTAAAAATGAGACCATATCCGAAAACGTTTATATTGAATATTTTCTCAAAATAGTTACGGTTTCAGCTATGTAAAGTCGGAAATATGTGGAAAATTGAGAATATGAGAGGGAGAGATATGTAGCACTTTCAAAAGAGTTTCGAGTTCAGCAGTGAAATATGTAACCTGCGCCGCCATGTTTTGAGATCTCTGAATAATAAATAACAAGTACAAACTAAGCCTATACATGTGTAATAAGCTAAATACTATCTTTTTTGGTATTAGTGAACGGTTAACAATTTTGATGACTAATGTTACACTCAAAAATGTGAAATGAATATTTTTACAAAAAATTGGACTGACTTTATTAGTTGATGCACTAAAAAATATTAATTCTAATGGTGTTGGTTGTAGGCACCAACTCCAAAAGTACCAGCACCAATAGGATTTTGTGTTTTTCAGTGCACCAACTAATAAAGTTGGTCCAATTTTTTGACAAAAATATCTGAAATTCAAGACGGGTAAGGAAAATCAAAATGTCGATTGTCTTCTACGAGCACCTGATTAATCAAGAATATATTCCTTCAGATAGTTTATTCAACGATGAATTAAATAAAGTTTGCACTTTGAGAGGTTTAGCGCCGGGGCGGTCACCCGTGACTATTTTAGACTTTCCTCGGGTCTTCCGGAATAAATTCAAATGTAACATCGTCGTAACCACTGTTAAATGCATTTTGGGTATTACGAGACCGCCCTGGATCCAGTAACCAGTGTTTCAGAGTTGGGTTGCGGAATATATCCATAGTTTAATTGTTATTAAAAATTGCTACATGAAAAATGTTAACAGTTTTATTTATCTTATAAACAAAACGTTGTTACTTATGTATTAGGTTCAAACAATAATGCGGACTACCCACACAAACCTTACAACATTTTGTATGCTACTTTCTTTACGTGGTTTTTATGTATTTCTCCTCTTGAATATGATTTCTTTTTTTATTATTATCATTTGCAATCTAATGAGGTACATTTTCCTGACGGTTTTCTAATAATTTTGTAATTGCTTCCTGACGAAACTGATTTATGTTTAGGTATTGAATATTGCTAGGGCCATCATTTTTTAGTGACTGAATTGTTTTTATATTTGATGGTAAAAAATTGCTCTCTATAGTTATTTATTATCTGTCTTAACTCACGAAATTCGTAAGCAAATATATAAAAATAATAATTTGATCCATACGGCAAAACCTACTTTTGAAACGGCGCTCAACCTGTTAAGGGAAATATCATTAGATGTATTGAAACTGGGAAAAATTGCATTATAAACGGGGGCAGACGGTGAATTAACTATAAAAAAAGGACACAATCGAATTGTATACTCCTCCGTTCGCGGTTCGTCGGTCAAAAATAAAACAAATATGGATAGTGAGTACACCTTGAACAATGATATTATTTTTATTTTCAAAGGGTTGTGATTTCAAAATTTCTCCAATCGGAAGTTTTAAGGGAGCTACATTCAACACATACAGGAATTACTAAAGTGAAACAATTGGCTAGACGTCATTGCACTTGGAAAGGTATATAGATGAGGATATACAGCAGCTGGTCAGGTCCTGTAAGAAATGTGCGGAAATCATACATCATTCGCCTAACGTTCCTGTACATCATTAGGACGATCCGGAAGAAAATTGGGAACGCGCATGATATACATTTGTATCGTGGGAACGCGTACACGGACAACGCTTATCCATTCACAGGATATTTTTTATTTATTTTCAATCGATGCAAAATTTCGTTGGACTGAATTATAGTAATTACCAAAGAGTCACCTACATCAGTGGATACAATACCTAAGACTTAAATACATTATTTAGTACATACTTGTATTTTACCTGGTTTGATAATGTCTTAGTATTTTCATGCTTTTGTAGAGGTGTTGAAGCCAAGCAGCCTAACTCTGCTATCAGAAAGTGTGTTAGGGTACAATTGATCAAGAATGGAAAGAAGATAACGGCTTTCGTACCTAGGGACGGTTGTTTGAATCATATTGAAGAAAACGACGAAGTCCTCGTGGCAGGATTTGGACGTAAAGGTCACGCTGTGGGTGATATCCCTGGAGTTAGATTTAAGGTGAGCGCAAGGAAATTATTCCGATATAGAAATCCTTCAATTTAATTTATGATGATATTATGATGATTAATTATATTACATTTTGCGACCTCAGCAAGGCCTTTGACTCGCTCTCTCATGATATTCTATTAACAAAACTTGGTTATTATGGTTTTTGGAGCACATCTCTGATTCGATCTTATTTGAACAACAGAAGACAAAGCGTTTTTTACAACAGCTCGTTCTCAGAATCTCAAGTTGTTGGCGTCGGCGTGCCGCAGGGCTCGGTCTTGGGTCCTGTCCTTTTTATCATTTATATAAATGATCTTCCGGCCAATATACCTCGTGTGAATGTTGTGTTGTATGCTGATGATACAACCTTGGCCAGTAGAAATACCGATGCAGCTAACCTTAAACTTGCCATGAATGAGGCACAATCAACAGCTTCACTTTGGTTTGACGCTAATCAATTAAGCCTGAATATAGATAAGACCAAAAATATCATATTTACTCAAAGAAACCTAAATGATGCGCCACCAGCTGTAAACTTCTTAGGAATATCCATAGATTATAAGTTATTGTGGAATGAACATATTCAATATGTTGAGGGCAAATTGTCAAGAAATCTTTACCTCCTGAGAACATTACGACCAATTGCTAACCAGGAAACGTGTATGATCGCCTACTTCAGCCTCTTCCATTCTCATCTGTCATATGGAATTCTTATTTGGGGTTATTCACCCCATTCAGGCCGACTGTTTGGCCTCCAAAGAAAAGCAATTAGGATAATTAACTGTCTTCATTTTCGTGCAGATGTCAAGATACATTTTAGAAAACTAAAGATTATGACACTACCTTCCCTATACATTTTCAAGTGCTTGATATGGATTTATGAGAGGCAGAACCTTTTCATTTGTCACAGCAATACACACCATCATAACACACGTAATGCCCATGATATAGTGCCAGATTTTGTTCGCCTAACAAGGAGCCGATACTCTAAGAACTACTATGCTCCAAGATTTTATAACAAACTTCCCCAGCACCTTAGAGTCTTATCTCTTAATCTATTTAAAGACAAAACTAGGAAACTCCTTATAAAAGCAGCTTTCTTTTCAATTGATGAATCATTAGATGCAGATTGGAATATTTATGATGGTATGTTGATATGAAATTAGTTTATCGTTAATATAGCTGTATTTTAATATTCACATGTACTTACTTGTCTATTTTGTGTGTTTACTATTGTAATCCTGTATCTTGTATTTTAGATGTAATTATTAATGCTGTTTATTTTAATTCTACATATACTTCTTTTTGACGTGTGTAAAATCAGTATTGATTGGTAACACAAATAAATATCTATCTATCTATAGTAATTACCAAAGAGTCACCTACATCAGTGGATACAATACCTAAGACTTAAACGAAATATATCTGCTTATTATGGTTTCTGAGAATGCTAGACTTTTTACCAGTGAAATATTCATCGAATACTGTAAAATAAATGGAATTCAACAGAAATGTAGCTATAGCGCCGGGCCATACGCAGCAACAAATAGGTTAGCTGGCAAACAAAAAGGTTCCAGCTTATGAAAAAAATATTACTTCGTTATAGGATTACTCCACTAATAAATATTTTAAAAAATGGACCGACTCTGTCAGTTGGTACACTGAAAAATACAAAATAATATCAATTCTATTAGTGTAGGTACTTTTGAAGTTGTGCAGTTGCAGTTAGATTGAAAACTTTTGGTACCAACCAGCACCAATGGTATTTTATATTTATTTAGCGTTTTTTTTTCAGTGCTTCAACTAACAACGTCGGTTCAATTTTGGCCCTCTTGCAGTGTAGGTCATAGAAAACCCACTGAGTTTAGGTGTTATACTCGAATTCGTAAATTGTAGGCACTAAATTCTTGGAAATGGTGATGACGTTTCAGTGATCATCTGGGACCAGTGTTGCCAGACGCCTGGTAATTACCAGAATCTATGGTATTTTTGAAACTTATTTGGTAATTGGTAATAGGCTCCTGGTAATTGGATAATCTACGGTAATTTAACTGTTTATAGATAATATAAAAAAAAATGACGACATGAAAGACGAGAAATGTCGAATGTGCAAGGTAAAAACGAGGATTATGATGATGATTCTGAAGTGAAAATTAGTGATTAGACAATAATAATTTCAAATATTTATGAAAATACTTATTTGAATGCCTGTTTTATTTCATTGAAGTTATGCTTTTTTACTGTTGTTATTGATTATTACATGTTAATTGTTATCTCTAATAATTAGTAGTACAATATTTTAAGGGTATACGATTCTTTAGCCTTTTATCTTTTCTGTAACACAGATTATGGGAAAGTTGCCCTATGCAGGTTTATATGCATTTTTTGTATATAAAAATAGATCTGGGAATAATATTCTGGTAATCACATATCTTGGATCTGGCAACACTGTCTGGGACTTCCAATGGCGTACGGAAAACGTTATATGAGAATGAAGCAAGGGTATTGTTTATTGAAGAAATATATATCGAGCAATCAAAAACAATATTCTTCCTAAGTAGGCCTTGGAAAGGAAGATAGTATGTCGTTTACTTGAATTATCTGAAATAGCATCACATGCTAGCTACTGCTAGCGGAGCAAATTACCAATATATCTGACAGCTAGCAAGAAACTTAACCCATAATCACACGATATCATTTCAAAATTACCCTTTATAATTTAACCACCGTAATTTTGTATACGATTTTAATATTTTTACATTCACGAATTTAGATCAAATTAACCACAAAAAGGATTTCATAACCATCAATGGTCAATGAGAAATGTCATTAGTTATTTTTAAGTGTCATTGTAACAACATATCTAGAGTTGAAAGTGTTTAGATTCAAGTTGTTAGAAAAGATCTTACATGAATGATCTTTGTGTTTGTTAC
Source organism: Crioceris asparagi (assembly GCA_958507055.1). Taxonomy (NCBI): domain Eukaryota; kingdom Metazoa; phylum Arthropoda; class Insecta; order Coleoptera; family Chrysomelidae; genus Crioceris; species Crioceris asparagi. The sequence continues at coordinate 52,547,857 of OY293827.1, forward strand.
TTATTTGAGCTATTCATACCTACATCAAATTAAAAATATAAAGACAGATACAGGATCAGTAAAAAGAAAAAAGTTGTTAATTAATTAATTCAGAAACACATTTATAACACACAGAAACACATCTTATCTATTATCTCCATCATCCGTTTGAACCCATATTTGAGCTAATTATGCCTGCCAGATTGCACGTGTAAGTAAATGTGGTTTTATTGTCATTTTTTCATATATCTATATCCAAACAAAATGCATACCATATTTTTAGTCTGTTAACAACTTTTTTGTTATTAAAACAGCATATATATATATATATATATATATATATATATAAGTGCATATACCTATACTATTTATTACCATGTATATGTAAATAAACTTATCATCTTTTATATCTTTTAATTTTCAGGTATATCTAGTAATTTATTGATTTCTTTCGGTTATCGAAGCGGTGAATTTTTATAGTTTTCAGTTGTGTTGTGAGTTTGTGAGAAATATGGAAGACAAGAGTAGTCAAAGCAAACGCCGCCGTTTTTAGAAATTTTCGTTAGGTTGCCTCACAAGACTTGGATGATTTTATCAAAAATAATATTCACAATTCCCTGAAGCAGTAAATATGTGAACATTCCTTATAATTTATAAACATTTTAAACACTTCAACACATTTCATTAAAAAGTAGCCCACTTACTGTAACGTGAATGATACGCTACTGAATTTTCGGCAGCGCTGACAGCTATGTCTCTACCTTACGACAACTTTCATCTATTATTATTATATAAGTGTCAATGAAACGCAACGTTGTCATGTGAATCTTACAATCAGAATCCTGTTATTATTTTTAAATAAATATTGATGTTACCGAATACATTCTAGTAGCAGAAGGATACTCCAACAAATAATACAACCTGTAAACTCTATGTTGTATTATGTATATTTTTTATTAAAATATATATATATATATATATATATATATATATATATACAGGCCTCACATACGCTACGACGCCCACTATGAACTTGGAGGTATGTTTTCTCTGCTATGAACTAAAGGTGAATCGAAGCCTGGAGCGCTATTCTGTACACGTTTCCGATAGCCGTCGGTATCGGTATGTTATCGACAAACATCGGTTGCGCTGCCGACGGGATCATGACGACGCTATTCTGTATTCCATTGTTACCGACGCTCGGAAACGCAACCGAAAATTATCGGTAAACGAGTGACTTCACTTAAACGTCAGTCGTTTCGGTATTTTCTGCCAATGAGCATTGAGGCGAGCTGTGAACGTCAGCCGAAATGTCAGCTTTTGCGATTTTAAATTGGAGGTAGTGCATAGAGGTAGTGTAGATAACCAAGATCAGTAGTCATCTGTCAAGAATTCAATAAAATAATTATTATCGTACAATAGCGTAATTCTGAGAATGATTTCTTGTGAACACTTTTGCACATTTATATATTTATGATAAATATGAAGATCAAACTACTTTTATAAAATGATTCGAAGATTTCTTTAAACGAAATATTCATTTGTGTGCGAATTAGAAACGGTTTTGAACAATAATGTGATAAACCATTGTTGACTCTAATTCCTTATCTCTTTAAGAATAAAATAAAAATAAAAATATTGCAATTTTTTGACTAATATTTTTTACCTACCTCATAAAACGCTAGTCACTACCCTGTGAAATCACTCTTCAAATAGTAAAATCGTCCAAATTCACTGTAATAATCCGCAATTCAAACTTATAGAAAACATCAACAAAGAATGACAATTCCAATATACATCGGTATCGGTTACCGTGGGGTTCACGAAGGCACGGTAGAGATACCGACTCTCGTCGACTCACATTCGCGATATCGGTCGGTAACAGAGCATACAGAATGCCGCACAGTGTGAGCTACCGACGGCTGTCGGTAAGTAACACTTACCGATACCGACGGCTATCGGAAACGTGTACAGAATAGCGCTCCTGGTTGAAGGTGAGTGGGATGAAAAATCGGTAATGCGGCAGTTTAGGATTCCTAATTTGGGAGTTATTTGGCGCATGCGCAATAATACAAATATGACCGTGATTTGTCCACAGTGTTGCCAATAATATTTTTATAATATGATGGTAAATGTTCTGTCATTATTTCATCAATTAGTTCATTTATTTATTAGAATTTACCACAGTCTTACAGTAGATATTTATAGTTTTTTTAAAAAAAAAGTAATTTGTCGTGTGAAATAATAAGAAGAAAAGCTAATTATATTGATCTTGCTAACTTCAGGTTTGATTGTTGGTAATTTGTGTATTGGCATATTATATATCAGTTCTTCAATTATCTAAATTTCAAATCTTTAGGCCAGAAAATACAAAATAGTATTAATGGTGGTGGTAATATTGAAGTAACGCAACTGTAGTTGTATAGAGGACTTTCGGCACCAACTCAAAAGTACCAGAACCAATTATTACTTTGAATTTTTCAGTGCCCCCACTAATGTTTTAACATTTAGATAATTGAAGAACTGATTCTTCAACACATGAAACCGTAAAACTGACTAAAATAACCCAATCCACCAAACAAGAAGTTAAGAAGATCACTTCGATGTAGCTTATCTTACACGAAAATTTACTCTAATTACCATCACATCATTGTTCTTTCGAAATTAGTATTTTACGGCTCATCAAATCAAATACGATTTTTAACTGTCAATCATAAATATTAAAAAGAAGCCCTACTCCCAAGATTAGTAGAAATCTCTACTAATCTTGCCCTACTCCTGTGTATTTCATTCATACATGTTTGAGTTGAAGTTTAAATTCAATATTTCTCAATAACAATGTTCATCTTTGGACCATAGGGTATATTTTAATTCCTTATGTTTCGATTTAAATTTCACAGTACTTATGACACAAGAGAAATATCATTCTCTTATATTTCTTCTTCTGTTTAATAAGATTTTCTGTTATATGCTATTTGACCTACCAGCATTGACAATTAAAACTATATAAGGCGAAGTAAAACACAAAGCTTGGCAACCGCGCTTGAACATTTCATCGGCGGCCGGCCTACGTCAAATTAGCAATCCTAAACTGCCGCATTACCGAAAAATCTGTTTGTAGGAAAAATATATGTAACACCGGCACTAGGACGCCCACAAATATACATTATAATAAAGGCTGTTCGAGCAGTAGTTTGGGACGGTTTGATAACAGTTTAAAATATGCATGTGCGGTTTGAAACAGTTTCCAAGTGGTTTGGGATTTCGTTGCTCGAACACCAAACTGCAGTTTGCAAACAACCCCTTCCACTTTCTTACATTTTCGTCGTCATAGACCAAATGACTATGCCAATAGATATGTTTTATGACCAAAGATAAGAGAGAACATCAATGAAAGACTGGTGGACAAAACACAAACCAGGGTTTAGTTTAGGACTGTGGTAGTATTCTCTGAAAAAGATTTCTCCAACAACAGAGAACACTATACCCTAAGAAGAAGAAGACGCTTCAACTGCGCCTGCATGAACAAATATAGGGAGGACAAGTAACACGAGTAGTGGGGGGTAGCACAAAAAACACAGGATTATCTTCTGTCATTTCGGTAGGTTGCGCAAAATCGCGCTGCGCATCCTTCTGTACCGGGCGAGCAGGTTTGGATAAAATATAAAAATGATATTTATTTATCATTCACCTAACCTCCTTCATCTGTGTTATTCACTCTATGTTGATAACCTATCTACATCTACTTGTATACTTTATGTTATGATTATGATATGATTTATTGTACGTAGTACAGTGTGAGCGAGGTTTTGTTTATTTATTTGATGTATGGGGCGAGGTGGCCAGCAGAGAACACCTGCCTCCAAGCCACAGTTATAGTCAAAGATATATGTTATAGTTATTTGTTTATTTTTATGTAGCTAGAAGCTGAAATCAATTGTCGTTCGTTTTGTTTGTTAAAAATTTCTATTATATTGGTTTATAGTTTATACATATTTTAGTATCACAGAGACAGTACAAGAGTTGAGGCTGCTGAGGTACAGGTACAGTGGTGCTTACAAATTAATGCCGCCATCATGTTGTGTGATTCAATGCGGCACCAAAGCAGGCAGCCAAGTCCAAGAGAATAATTGTGCAAGTTTATTTAAATTCAATTCCGTGAATAGTCTTATCCTACATTCAATTTATTATATAGGTAGGTAGGACTTAACACTTTTTTTCACACAGGTTCACAATAAAATACCTACTATAATAAATATATGCTACGCTAGAATACCAAATTCTGCCTCTGAAAATTATTCCTTGCCCACAACGACACATAGGCAAATGTGTTATATTTCCTTTACTAGAAAAAAATCAAACCCTATTCAACGTCGCGTTCTGGATAAGAATTTATGTCTTTGAGCGTAAAATGTTTCATCAATAATTAATTTAATTTTTCTATCAACATTTTTCAGTCTTACGCTTAATACATTTTCTACTTATAAAAAAATGAGGTTTCATTTTCCTGCCTTTCACAGTTTAATTTTTTGAGCCCAATACCTAAAGTAAAAGAAAAATGTAAGATTAAAAGGACAGATTCCACTAGGATAAATATTGGATTGGAACAATTAATTGAGGAAATTAATGACACGACCAATATTATACAATCGAATTCATAAAAAAGCTACAGATGATAGCGATAAACATTTAACATACCTACAAAAAAATGGAATCTGAAAATTAAACAACATTAAGAACTACTATCACTTATTCCTTATGTTGGAGTATGAGCAAGAACGAGTTTGAGTCTTGAGTAGTTAGGCATTCATTCACTGAAAGTTCTTCCACATCTTGGATCCAATTTGGAATATTCCAAGTCATCCAAGTTAATAAATCTTCCTGATGATATACGTCGCCTCACATCTTTCGATCAAAAGAAAGAAGTACAGATGCTTCAATATTTTCTTCAATCCTTAAGAAATACCGCCCAATGCTTGTTTGGTAATTTCACTTTCAGACTTCTTGCAGAGCCCTTTTAATTCATATCCATAGAGTATTTTACAGAAGAGTGGAACACAGGAATAAAATGCTCTCGTTCACAGAAGCACTAACATTCTTAATTGATTTTATATCATTAAAACAATGATTTTATATTGCTCACAATTCAAATTTGATGACAAAAAAATTACCTCAACTGACTATTCTAATGACTTCAGGTAATGTAATAAATAGTAAATAGCATAGATTTAAAGAGAGGTTAAATGGTTAGGTTATAGGATTTGTTGTTATAGGTTAGCCTAACTTTTCTTATTTGACATCTTGCATGTACGCAAAGGGAGTGAGGTAGTTACACTCAGTGAGATACTGCGCAACCTACCAAATTGACAACTTATCACCGAAGTAATTTTAGCCACTGTTGCCTATAGCACTACATACAGAGTTACTCATCCTCTCTTTATACATTCTTGTGCGCCTGTCTCAAACTGAGTCCGGACTAGTTTGGAAATCGTCAAAGTACTGTTCGAACATCTTACTAGTAGTTGGGAATAAATTATTCATCGTAAATTGAAGTGCGCAGGCGTCTGACGGTTTGGGACTGGTTTGAACCGCTGCTCGAACACCCTTATAGATTTCACGCATCGTGCCTTGTCGGAGCACTCGGAACTAGTCGAGTCGTACTCAAAAGTTATTTTGCACATGATAACATGTTATTTTTTTATTGTTGGGACATTTTCTCTGTTCTAACAATGATTAGTAATAGAGCCTGATTAGAATGTTCAATATTTTGTATCATTTGTCACATTCATATTTCTCTGTACTGTCATTTTACATACATTATGGCCTGCATCGTGTAGAGCCAACACAAGTTGGAGGTATGTTTTCTCTGAACACAAGCAAGGAAGCCATCAACACATCATGCGCGGCAACATTTATCGGACCATGCAGCAAAACAAGCAAGCAATCTTGCAGCAAAACATACTCCGTCTGCAGCGGGCTTAAGTATTCCAGTTTTTGTGGTTTGGGTGACTATAAGGTTTAAGGTATGCATACATTTCAAGTAAATCTGGTGAGTATTTGCATTATTATGTTGCTAATATTGTTTATAAGAATAACATTGAAATTATATTTGTATGCAAATGATTAAATCAAATTTATCTTCAGGTAAACAACAATCTAGATGATGGATAACTGCAAGTATTTCAATTACAATTAGGTACGCAGATGACATGGTAATCCTTGCCCTGGCGGTCGGCATCTACAATCTACCGACATCAGGGACATCACACATATCTTATACCTTAATTCAAGTAAGTACCACATTGGGATTGGAGATAAGCAAGTCAAATAACGAGAATACTTGTTTTTAGTAGAACTTCAGAAGAACATTACATCGCGCCTGCATTTCCAACAACTGTGATTCCATCCAAAGCGTTTATAAAAGTAGATGAATAGGTAAAGATGTAAATATGCAACTAAACCACTTAGTGTGGATTTATGCAGCCCAAATTAACGAGTAACAAGTAACAATTAACAATTACAAATAGCAAGTAAAAGGTGAACTTCTTATTTTTCAATGGGTGTGTTCATGCAGCTAAGTAACAGTTATCAATTAACGAATAAGAAGTAGAAGTTGGCCAATTTTTAACTTTCCTACTTTAATTTAACGAGCTGAACGCGGATTGGTCAGGCCGATGATGTAAATAATCTCACTTTTTGAAATATTTGGGAACCTTGAAAAATGATTCGGTATCTTCCATTTTTATTGAAAATTTGGAATTCTAAACACTTGTTTTCAGTTATCCAACGGCGAAAGAGGTTATTTTGAAAAATGAATACCGCGGATGTCAGACTTGTGCGCATGCTTACTTTCTACTTCTTAATTTGCGTGCATGAATGCTACATACTTATTAATTGATAATTGTTGTTTGATACTTTTACTCGATAATTCTTACATGATGCTGCATGAATCCACACTTAAAAGAGAACAGCAGAGTGATCGAAATTGTCAGATGGCTGTGAAACATGAGACGATGAAGATGAAATCTGAAACACAAAGCTTATAACCGAGGCGAATTTGCCAAAGAGGTCACCAAATTCAACAGAAATGGAAAATAAATCATTGTTAACACAGGTAAGTTTTATTTTGTTATATATTAGATTATCTCTTAAATGAAAATGATATTATTGTAACGTGGATGGGTATTCATGTACTTACGGTTAATATTTGTTTATTAGCTGTTTATTTCTACTACCTTGTTTGCTATAGTTGTTGTTTGTATGTTTCCTTATGTAGTTCTAGAATTATGGTGGATTTATTCTAGATCCTTCCAGAAACTATATGTGAGGTACAATTTGTCATATCGTCAGTATGACAAGGATCTAGAACATTAATTATGTGCATCTAGATAATCATAGAACATTCTCGATGTCATGTCATGATTCAGGTATATAAAGCCGTGTCGATCACGGGACAGAGTCAGTCTGTGAAATCAGAGGTTAATAGTAGTTCTGTCGGTAAAGACAGTGACAGTATAGATTGTCAAGGTGACAAGTGGTGACAGTTGTATCATAATAGAAGCTCGTGTACTGAGTGTTTGGAAATAAACCATTGGAAGCAATCTGCGAACTTTGAGTCTTACGCAAGTGAACTCACCCCACAACGTTTAGCACAGGGTTAAACGTTACATTATCATATATATATATATATCCACAGATTTACGTAGAAACTCGGAGAATTAAAGTAAAAAATGGATGATGAACGAGAAGGTATCATTTGCAGATCTTAGCAAGTTTTGGAGTGAACATACGACCGTGGAATGAACCCACTATCCACCAAAATAGGTGGATACAATTCTGAAGAAGCCTTGGGATTTAGACAGTGGTGGCTTGTCCTATGAGGCAGGTGAGGCAGTGCCTCATCACATTTTTTAATGCTTGCCTTGCATTTTTATTTAAAATAAATAATAATATTAAAATTTGAACGCTGACCCGTTGACCATTGCTATCCTCGGCTTGAATTTAAAAATTAAACCGTTGTCCAATTTACTGCTACCCACAGACATCGAAATGGGAGATGCGAGATGACTCATCATATTTTCATTTATTTCTTTCTAGCCTACAGAATAACGCATACACTTATTCCTCTCTAGACCGCAACACTGTCGATAGAAAACACGGCGCTAGCGATCGGAATATAGTGTGCTAAAAAGGATCATCTTGAGGCTAGCCTCAGGCTCCATATTACAACGCGTCTGACAGAGATACATAGATAGTCGTAGCAGCAGTGCATGTACAGGGTAATAAGTCAATGGTGTATAATGGTAATGCTAATGTGATTATTGTAGGGTTTGTTTTTTTATTAATAATTATATAATAAAACTCTTTATCTAGGGAAAGGAGCTTTACATTAGTTCAACCACAGTTTTTTGCCTCTTTTCCCTGTGTTATTACCGGAAATAATAATTATTGAAAACTTCAAAATATGGTAACTTGGTGATTAGTTGTTTCATCTGAACTTTCTGTTAATGATCTACTTACATTTCTTTCGCGGTTTCTAGCAATATTAAATGTTAGTTTAGTGCAATAATTATACACAAATGGAACTTCCGGGGTGCAGTATCCAAGTAGATGGGATCAAAGTCGACGTAAATGTTGATATTCGAAATTGTAAAGTTATGGTTAATTTTTTAATCAATACGCGGTCATTTTCTCAGTTAAACTACGATGAAAAATTATTGATTATTATCAAAAAAATTAAATGTCCTATGCCAGATATGAGCAAACTGGTAAATCTTGGTACTGCGGGAAAGTAGCAGTTTGGTAAAAAATACGATTGGCTGACAGTCTAGAAAAAAAATGAAATTTGGCTGGCAATGTGTATTGTTCGCATATAATAGTAGAGAAAAGGTCTGAAGCAAAACTGGATTTTCAGATTTGAAAGTTTTAACTGCGGTACTGCCTATGCCATGCTTAAATATTGGCATGAACACGATCTAAAATCTTGCATGCCAGAGATTTTTAAACTGATTTGCGTCGCTGTTGTTCTCGTTCTAACGGTATGAACGGCATCCATAGAGAGACATTTTTCGGCACTTCAAAGAATAAAGTTTTACATAAGAAACACTTCAGGTCTAAGCAATGGTCGCGTTCATCAGAACGTAGCGCTCTTAGAGCGATCAACAATTTTCTGCTGAACGTCATGTTTTGTCCACAGATCGGATAGAGCGCTGGATGAGCGGTCGCCATTTTTTCGAGCGGAATTAAATCCCGCTACGCTACGATCAATCGCTGCATCATTTGTAATTTCTGTCAAAATTCAAACAGTTATGTTCTATTCTGTTATTATACCGGTTTGCTTCATAAAGTAATAATAAATAGTGAGGATACAATGGAATAATTTCAAAATACTATTTATTTCTATTGCGCGGCAACCGTTCCCGTCCTTGCCAAACCTCATGAGTTTCTATGGGCTGTAAGAGTTCCACAGCTCTATTCATTAATCCACCGATATCTAAACCGTCGTCTTCCGCAATTGCCAATGCAGCTGTGATAAGATCCATCTCAATAACAGATGGAAATATTGGAAATGGCAGAACAGCTTTCACGTTTCAGTATCCTTTATTTGGGTTTATTTAGGGCCTAGGTTCTCACCAGAAAGCTCAAACTCGACATAATTGTAGCACCTAACCTCCTTCATCTGTGATTGTAGCATGCGCGCAAGAATTAATCGCATTTGAATGTCAAAACGTACGTTCAGCAGAATAATTATCTGATGGAGCGCTTGTAAAAATCGCTACCTCATCAAATTGTTCTGATGAACGCGACGAATATGGCAAAAATTTCAATCAAAAAATAAAAACAGAAATCAACGATGATAATTTTATAGAAAGATAGTTTTACCTCTATCGTATGCTGCTTGTCGAGGTGCTTCCACAAATTAGTATGTTCTCACTCAGAATTTTGTTTTATTTGTTAACCTCTTTTTTTTCTATGTTTTAGTATAGTTTACCGATTATTTTCTTTTGGATAGCAAATAATTTACTTTTACATTTAAATTATTTTTAAAATAATAAGAATCCTACAGCAAATATATCGAAATAAAAGTATTTACAAATTTTATTTTTTTTAACAAATATTGTCACAAAATTTTGTAACATATATCTGACCTAGTTCTGGTACACATCTCCCCTAAAATGCACCTCTGATTGAGTAAAGATCAAATTTCGTAACTTTCTTATTTTCATAATCAATATTGGTAGCTAAACACCGAGACATTGGCGCAACTAAAGTAAAGAAAATAAAACTTAATTTTGATTGGAATTATGCCCCTATTAGGGTGTGACCTTGAAAGTGTGAAAAATTTGTTGCCTGCGGCACATTTTTTTCAGTATTACGTATTTGCCTCATCACTAATTTTGATCACAAGCCGCCACAGATTTAGAAAGGTATAGATATTCATAAGTCAAATAGTTGTTGCAAATTAATGTGCATTTGTAAGGGAAGCACCCAATTTTTTAATTACTTATACGTTTAAAAAAAGTCAGTTATCTTGGTCTTCTCAAATTGTATATATTTTTAGACGACGTTAACATTGAAATCAAAAATAATATGTTCTCGACATCAAAATTTCAGATTTGTCAACTTGTTGATTTCAACTTTCTCATTCCCCTGCTCTTTGAAGAACATTCCTGTAGTTTATGAAGAAATATAAATATATAAATTATAATTGTATGAATTTGAAGTCTGTAGATAATTATAAATAGCATTTCGATTGATTAAATATATTTTGTAAGCAGATGTTTTTAGATAAGTTCTGGTTTTGTAATTATTAATTATTAACTCTTATGAATTTATATATTAGCATAACAGAACACAATATTTCTATTGTTAAACTATATTCTTTGCAGATAATTTTTATTTGATGTATGAAGTTTTTGGTGAATGATTTGTTTTTTGTAATTTGGATTTATTATATTAATAAAAATTTCATTATTCTAATAATTATAGTTTTATTCAAAGAAAAATTGCTGTAATACCTTAGAATGTATAACAGCAATTTTTGTGAATGCTTCTTCTAATCATTAAGTATTATTAAATGACACGATATTTTGAATATTCCCGCGATTTTTTAATTCTTGATGTGAGCGCCATCTAAGACGCGGTCGTTGGAGAATGTGGACCAGTGAATTCTTGGGGATAAAAAAATTATTATCGAGTTGACTGTCTCATGGTTGTCTCTGAATTAATATATCTTATACTTCACATCATCTGGGCTATTTTATGTCCCATACTAGGCTCTCAAAAGTCAATATGGAACTTAGACTAGGAAAGAGAGGGGACTCGTAACGATGCAGTCAAAAATGAGGCAATTTGTCACCAAAAAGGGGTTCGCCAGTGGCGTAACCCACGTAGCGTCTGAATTTAATATGAATTTATTGAAATGATCAATGACAGAATTTCCATTTTGTTAACCTCAAGATGTAGATTTTAAACATACTGAATTAAAACATAGATTTTATAAGAACGGTTAAATGCATCAAGATTTATCCAAATAGATGGCGTTGAATGTTACGAAATAAAACAACTAAAAATGTTATCCTTCATTTTAATTCTTAGAAATGGGAATACATGGTATCACAAAATACTTCAATACCTTTTACATTTTAATTCAAATTCGCATAGGTAGACGGAAACATTTATTTGTGACTCTCCAATTACATAACTGTGTGTAGCTATTGTAATTATTTAAATAAAAACAAGAATATAGAATTCAAATCTTATAAAATAGAAACAAAAATTATATAAAATATTAAATAACAACAGGAAAAGAGATTCAGCACGTTCAATTATTTACCAATTCGTGAAACTTACTGATAGTTTACATTATTGTCCCTTAAATAATACAAGTTTAGATTATCTCTTCATCACAAAATGTAATTTTACATTTATATACTTAGAAATAACTGACTCTCTTCACATTTTTTCAATAACTGGCATTTTACAAGGCCTGCAATATATATATATATATAAACCATCATTACGAAGCCCGAATTTCTAGATTTCACCTATTCTAAGGTGTTGGGATTGATTTTGGGTTTGAATGAAATTTTGTAGTGGGTGGAAGCGATGTTGGGTGAATAGCTTGATTGATTTCTTTGCATAGGGGATTGATAATATTGTGGTGGTTGAGGAGCAGTACGTTTATGATTATTCATAGGCATTCTAAATAGATTCTGGGTATATTGAAAATTTTGTTCTTCGATAATAATTGTAATGGCCCCTTCTAGAGATTTAGGATCTTTCATTCTAACAAACAATTGCAAATGAGCAGGCAAACCACGAATGTAAGTTCTAAGGGATAATTGGTCGTATTGTCTCAGATGTATCTCTTTAGTAGCAGCATTCATGGATTGATTAGCAATTTTCTGTGCAAGGTTGCTTCTTAAAACTTGCGAGCGTTTGCCGAAGTCAAGAGAACTCTCGTTTCTATTAGGCCTAGCCATGAACAGATCTTGCTCTAAACATTCTAAATTTCTATTGTCACCAAAACATTGCTCAAGAGCCGCTTTTATCAACGGCCAACTAGTTAGTTCTGGGCGTGACCCTACCTACTAGTTTAGTTTGAACAACTCTAATTAAATAATTTCTTACCCTAATATCTGTTGTATTTCCAAAATTATCAAAAAGGAAGTTACAAGCATGTATAAAATTATTAAGTAAATTAATATCGCCATCGTAATTAGGTATAGTATCAACAAACATTTTAAGCATATTTAAGCCGCTAATGATTTGTTCGTTATTACTATCTGGCATTTTGTTACTAACTTTAAGTGTTGTTGAAAAATTATCTATTAAATCGTCAATATTACTCATAAATTATTACTCCTTTAAGGTTGGTTATGTATATTATTCTAATAAATCTAGAAGTATCAAATTTTCTTATCCGGAGAAAATAAGGAAATAACAGGAACTTGGACTTACTTTGTCGTTGTTTCTCTGTTGAGCGATTCTGTTTTGGGTCCTTGCGTTGTCCTCAGGTGTACCAAACAATTGTGGAACTAGGGAGGTTCTGTAGTGCCAAGGGATGAAAATCCGCGTTAGTGTCCAAAAATACGTATTCTACCGTAATTTAGCCAAAAACTGCACAAAAACGACTGACTGCGCCAATAATGGTTTTCGGTTAACGAAAATAGTTTTAAAAAAAGTTTTATTACAAGCAAGATAGCAAAGAACAGAATGAATCTTAGATCAAATTTACATATATTTATAATAGGATAAAATGACGTATTATGGGTAAACGCATGCGAAAAAGGTTCTTCGGACGGTCTCACGGAGTCAGCACTTCTAGTGTGAGAACGGACGATGATTTTTATACCGTCAGCGTTGTGGCTCCCATAACTCCTAAGAGTGACTATTTTTCGTGTTCTTATTGTTTGGGAGAATACTCCAAACATCTTTTGTATAAGCATGTAAAAAAGTGCAAACAGAAACCAGAAAATATATGACCCCGGAAAAAAATGTTTAAGCAGCAATTCTCAAACGTTTCTAGCTTTAGCAACATCAAAAAATCAGGAATTTCTCAATACCGCACGAATTAAAAACGAAGTATTCGGAATAATGCGTGCAGATAATATAAGCATGATAGCAAAAACCGATCCTTTGATATGTTTATATGGAGAATACCTTATAGTAAAACATAAAAGACAGCAATTGGCTGTTGTGGTATCTAACAAGATGAGAGAGATGGCAAGGATGTTGAATGTTATACAAAATACTGACAAAAGTGTTCGTGGCTTTTTTGATGTAATTAAGCCAGATATGTTCAGAACATTAATATTTGCTGCAAAAAATATAAGTGGATATGTTGTGAATGAGAAAACATTCAAAGCACCTTCACTGGCTTTGCACATGGGAACAAATCTTAAGCAGATCTGCGATGTTGCCTTCAAAATTGTCCTGGAAAACAGAAATATTCCAAATATATGTTGGAATGACAAAGTTCAGAAAAAGATGGAAATAAAGGATTTAAAAAAACTAATTGAAGGACATTGGTGTAATGAACTGTCAAGTCTAGCATTGAAGTCACTTCAAGAACAAAGATGGAAGAAGCCAACTCAGTTACCAGTTACAAATGACATTCTCGTTTTCCAAACTTATTTAAATGAGCTTGCTCAGAAAGCATTGGATAAAATAACAGAAAATATTGATATCTCCACAAATTATAAAATATTGGCTGAATGTGTTTTATCACTAACTGTTATGTTTAACAGAAAAAGAATTGGAGAAGTACAGTATCTAACAATGGAAACGTATAACAATGCTAGCTTCAATGTTGAACAACAGGCGTTCAATGAGTCTTTAACAATTGTCGAAAAAATAATCAGCAAACAATTCAAAAGAATTGTAACAGGAGGAAAGGGCTCCAAACCTGTACCAATTCTTTTTTCCAAGCGAATTCAAAAATATATCACTTGTTTGTTAAAAATTAGGGAAACAACAGATATAGTCCTAAAAACAAATCAGTATCTGTTTGCCAATCCCGGATCGAAAGACAAATGGAGCAAATTGCAAACTTTATGGGACATACACCAAAAACACATGCTGCATTTTACAGGTGAGTTTTTAGAGATTTCTATCTAAATTCCAGAATTTTTAAGATAATTTTTTGTGCTCTTATAAGGCTCCCTCAAGACATATATCAGACTGCCAAAGTGGCGAAGATATTACTTCTGCTCGAAAAAGGGCAAGGAATTTAAAGGGAAAAACTTGAATGAAATTGAACTTGAAAATGAGCGAGAGTAAAATAATAAGGTAGATAAAGATAATTGGAATAATGAAAAGGAATGTAAAAGAAAAGTAAGCCAAAATATTGAGAACAATGATGAGAAAAATGATAAGGAAAAAATAATGTAAACAAAAGGAAAATACGAGATTCCTATGGTTCTAAAATTTCTGCAAATAGAGAGAACGTTGGTCGTATTCGATGGTCCAAGCAGGAGAAGAAACTTTTTATTTTAAAGAACATATAAAGCATAAAATTACTCAAAAAAAATGAGTGCGATGAGTTTCTGAAATTGAATAAGAAAAATATGGTAAATAAAGACTGGGTCAGGGTTAAGACTTTTGTTTACAATTTTTTTAGAAAGATGAAAATATGTTTTTATTTTTCCTTGTTTCATTCTTATGTTTCTATTTTATATACCTACAGAAATATTATTTTAATTTCAATGTATTATATATAATAAAAGTATTTTCTGACAAAAGAAGTTTTCTTATCAATATGTTATTGTAACCATAAAAATTAGTCCTCATTTCACTTCTCCAATTTATGTCTTCTTTATTATTTTTATAAACAGGAAAATGCTGTTTCATATTCGTATTTGCTGATCATATATACTACTATTTCGCAGTTCAAACAAGCAGACACCTTAATAATCAAAACTAAAAATTGTATAACACACCAAAGCTTTGCTACCCTTCAAGTATTTCCCATATTTCGCTATTATTGCTGAATGCGATATTGCCAAATCATTGGGCGTCAATAAACCGTTGTATAATAAATAAATACATATTTTCATCTTTCTAAAAAAATTGTAAACAAAAGTCTTAACCCTGACCCAGTCTTTATTTACCATATTTTTCTTATCCAATTTCAGAAACTCATCGCACTCATTTTTTTTTGAGTAATTTTATGCTTTATATGTTCTTTAAAATAAAAAGTTTCTTCTCCTGCTTGGACCATCGAATACGACCAACGTTCTCTCTATTTGCAGAAATTTTAGAACCATAGGAATCTCGTATTTTCCTTTTGTTTACATTATTTTTTCCTTATCATTTTTCTCATCATTGTTCTCAATATTTTGGCTTACTTTTCTTTTACATTCCTTTTCATTATTCCAATTATCTTTATCTACCTTATTATTTTCACTCTCGCTCATTTTCAAGTTCAATTTCATTCAAGTTTTTCCCTTTAAATTCCTTGCCCTTTTTCGAGCAGAAGTAATATCTTCGCCACTTTGGCAGTCTGATATATGTCTTGAGGGAGCCTTATAAGAGCACAAAAAATTATCTTAAAGATTCTGGAATTTAGATAGAAATCTCTAAAAACTCACCTGTAAAATGCTGCATGTGTTTTTGGTGTATGTCCCATAAAGTTTGCAATTTGCTCCATTTCTTCGGGGACCATTGTCATTAGTTGTAGAGTTGTTGCTATGTGTTTTCGAAACCGTGTTGAAGTCAACAGTGCAGGTTTTTGAGCTCCTGAGCTGCTTGCCAATCGTCTTATATTAGCACCAGCCATCCATTTGTCTTTCGATCCGGGATTGGCAAACAGATACGGATTTGTTTTTAGGACTATATCTGTTGTTTCCCTAATTTTTAACAAACAAGTGATATATTTTTGAATTCGCTTGGAAAAAAGAATTGGTACAGGTTTGGAGCCCTTTCCTCCTGTTTCAATTCTTTTGAATTGTTTGCTGATTATTTTTTCGACAATTGTTAAAGACTCATTGAACGCCTGTTGTTCAACATTGAAGCTAGCATTGTTATACGTTTCCATTGTTAGATACTGTACTTCTCCAATTCTTTTTCTGTTAAACATAACAGTTAGTGATAAAACACATTCATCCAATATTTTATAATTTGTGGAGATATCAATATTTTCTGTTATTTTATCCAATGCTTTCTGAGCAAGCTCATTTAAATAAGTTTGGAAAACGAGAATGTCATTTGTAACTGGTAACTGAGTTGGCTTCTTCCATCTTTGTTCTTGAAGTGACTTCAATGCTAGACTTGGCAGTTCATTACACCAATGTCCTTCAATTAGTTTTTTTAAATCCTTTATTTCCATCTTTTTCTGAACTTTGTCATTCCAACATATATTTGGAATATTTCTGTTTTCCAGGACAATTTTGAAGGCAACATCGCAGATCTGCTTAAGATTTGTTCCCATGTGCAAAGCCAGTGAAGGTGCTTTGAATGTTTTCTCATTCACAACATATCCACTTATATTTTTTGCAGCATATATTAATGTTCTGAACATATCTGGCTTAATTACATCAAAAAAGCCACAAACACTTTTGTCAGTATTTTGTATAACATTCAACATCCTTGCCATCTCTCTCATCTTGGTAGATACCACAACAGCCAATTGCTGTCTTTTATGTTTTACTATAAGGTATTCTCCATATAAACATATCAAAGGATCGGTTTTTGCTATCATGCTTATATTATCTGCACGCATTATTCCGAATACTTTCATTCGTGCGGTATTGAGAAATTCCTGATTTTTTGAAGTTGCTAAAGCTAGAAACGTTTGAGAATTGCTGCTTAAACATTTTTTTCCGGGGTCAGTTATATTTTCTGGTTTCTGTTTGCACTTTTTTACATGCTTATACAAAAGATGTTTGGAGTATTCTCTCAAACAATAAGAACACGAAAAATAGTCACTCTTAGGAGTTATGGGAGCCACAACGCTGACGGTATAAAAATCATCGTCCGTTCTCACACTAGAAGTGCTGACTCCGTGAGACCGTCCGAAGAACCTTTTTCGCATGCGTTTACCCATAATACGTCATTTTATCCTATTATAAATATATGTAAATTTGATCTAAGATTCATTCTGTTCTTTGCTATCTTGCTTGTAATAAAACTTTTTTTAAAACTATTTTCGTTAACCGAAAACCATTATTGGCGCAGTCAGTCGTTTTTGTGCAGTTTTTGGCTAAATTACGGTAGAATACGTATTTTTGGACACTAACGCGGATCTTCATCCCTTGGCACTACAGAACCTCCCTAGTTCCACAAGTATTTGGTACATCTGAGGACAACGCAAGGACCCAAAGCAGAATCGCTCAACAGAGAAACAACGACAAAGTAAGTCCAAGTTCCTGTTATTTCCTTATTTTCTCCGGATAAGAAAATTTGATTTCCTTATTTTCTCCGTATAAGAAAATTTGATACTTCTAGATTTATTAGAATAATATACATAACCAACCTTAAAGGAGTAATAATTTATGAGTAATATTGACGATTTAATAGATAATTTTTCAACAACACTTAAAGTTAGTAACAAAATGCCAGATAGTAATAACGAACAAATCATTAGCGGCTTAAATATGCTTAAAATGTTTGTTGATACTATACCTAATTACGATGGCGATATTAATTTACTTAATAATTTTATACATGCTTGTAACTTCCTTTTTGATAATTTTGGAAATACAACAGATATAAGGGTAAGAAATTATTTAATTAGAGTTATTCAAACTAAACTAGTAGGTAGGGTCACGCCCAGTACTAACTAGTTGGCCGTTGATAAAAGCGGCTCTTGAGCAATGTTTTGGTGATAATAGAAATTTAGAATGTTTAGAGCAAGATCTGTTCATGGCTAGGCCTAATAGAAACGAGAGTTCTCTTGACTTCGGCAAACGCTCGCAAGTTTTAAGAAGCAACCTTGCACAGAAAATTGCTAATCAATCCATGAATGCTGCTACTAAAGAGATACATCTGAGACAATACGACCAATTATCCCTTAGAACTTACATTCGTGGTTTGCCTGCTCATTTGCAATTGTTTGTTAGAATGAAAGATCCTAAATCTCTAGAAGAGGCCATTACAATTATTATCGAAGAACAACATTTTCAATATACCCAGAATCTATTTAGAATGCCTATGAATAATCATAAACTTACTGCTCCTCAACCACCACAATATTATCAATCCCCTATGCAAAGAATTCAATCAAGCTATTCACCCAACATCGCTTCCACCCACTACAAAATTTCATTCAAACCCAAAATCAATCCCAACCAATTCAACAAAAATTTTTCACTAATAGAGATGTTTTCGGACCTCCTAAAGACGTATTCAAACCAACCGGAAAAACTCCAACCAATAAACCAGAACCAATGTCTACCAGCTATACACTTCCTAGTATGAAGAAACATACAAATTCTAGAAATTATTTCAAATCTTCTGGTCCACTGGAAACTTTATTTCAGAAGAGCTTTATGAAATTGACGTAGAAACTGTCGAGAATCCTGAAATAACATACGATCAGCCAGAGATTCTAGGAAACTATCTCGAAGGGTACGATAATGCCGTTACAGAAAATCAAACCCCAAATTATGTCGAACACTCTGAAAATTTTCTAATAGATGCCCAGGAAACACCTCCCCATTAACAATAACATCCGAAATGTACACTGAAGTTAATAACAGCTTACTTTACATAAAATTCAAAACCCTCCAATGAAATTATTGATAGACACCGGCTGTTATAATTCTATCATAAAACCTTCTATTGCACAAAAATATTTTAGTGATTGTATGTATCATTGTCCAACACAAATAAGGACAGGCGTAGGAGAAAAAGAAGTCCGTTTTAGAGCTGATATTCCAGCAATGCCCGAATTGAAAAGCGATAAACAAATAACTTTTATTCTCTTCGATTTTCATAATTTATTCGATGGTATTATTGGATTAAAAGAGCTTCAAAACCTTAAATTTTCGATTGACTTGGTAAATAAAGAGCTTTCCAATAATAAAAATAATATCCCAATTATTTTTAGGAACCCTGAAACAGAAAAATATAAGATTACCCAGTGTTTAAAGAATGGGGAGGGAATTGAACATACTCCCGAGTTTATACAAACTTTTGAATTATGCAAGCATATTTTATGTAATGATCCAATCCTGCAATAGCCAGATTTCAGCCGTCCATTCAACCTTACAACAGACGCCTCGAATTTTGCAATCGGTGCAGTCTTGAGTCAAGGTAAGGAAGGTCAAGATTTGCCTATTGCATATGCTTCACGTACCTAGAACCCAGCTGAGATTAATTACAGCACGATCGAGAAAGAGCTCCTTGCGATTGTATGGGCCACTCAACATTTTCGCCCATATTTATTCGGTAGAAAGTTCACAATAGTTACGGATCATAAACCTCTTCAGTGGCTATTAAAAGAGCCAAATTCTCGACTAGTAAGATGGCGCCTTAGGATGGAGGAATATGACTATCAAATACTATATAAAAAAGGATCCAGAACACCAACGCAGACGCGCTCTCAAGGATAGAAATTCATGTCATTGAAAATGAATCTCTCATAGGTAATCCTGGTGATATATCAATAGATATAAACGAATTCCTTTCTCAACAACCACCGCATAATAACGATAATCTTAACGATTTCGACGATCTCGAAAAAATTGATAATATCTTCATTCCAAATGCTCACCCGCCACCACTAGAACCGAAGATAATTATACACTCAAATATACAAGTGCGCCCTCCAGACTCCGATAGCGAAACGACACATTCAGCTGTCGAAGACCCCATATTAGAAATACCTTTCACCGAAAATTGTGTGAACCACTACTCTAACCAAATTATTTTTAATCAGAGTGCTAATACATCATACCATATCATCAGAAGCAAACTTTTTGAGTTCACCTCTCAGAAAATTATGATTATGAGATTTTCAAATTCTTCAAGGAAAATGTTGACCCAAAGAAGTTGTACCGTATTTATGTTTGCAAATCAGAAATCGATTTCATTCCAGCATTAACCATAACGTTGTAAAAAACCTTCCAAAACCATGCCTATAACTTGGTAATATCCAACCAATTTCTCAAGGATGTTACTGAAAAAAAAAACAAAGGGAAACTATTTCACACCACCATGAAACAACATACCATAGAGGAATAAACGAATCCGCCGAAGCTCTGAAGAAAATTTATTATTGGCCAAATCAAAAAAAGAACAAAACCGAATTTATTAATAACTGCGATATTTGTCAACAAGCCAAGTACGATAGACATCCCCCGAAAATCAACTTCGAACTCACTGCAACTCCAACTCAACCACTCGATTCGATCCATATCTTTCCAAATCGCTAACACGAAATTTTTAACCATAATCGATGTATTTTCTAGATATGCTCAAGCTTATATTCTAGAGCCTACCTACAATGCCCACATAGTCTTCGAAAATTTATTAAACTTTGTATCACATTTCGGTATTCCAAAACTCATAACCTGTGACAACGGAACAGAAGTCAAAACATCAATTCTACTAGATTTCTCTAAATTACATCGTATACAGTTACATTTTACTACTCCAGGAAATTCCAACAGAAATAGCCCTATTGAGAGAGCACACTCAACCTTCATCGAACTCTTCAGAGTTCTCAAATTGAAAGATCCAAACGCATCTATAAAACAATTATAATTCATCTGTTCATAGCATAACGAAACAAAAACCGTTTGACGTAATAAACGGCAGAATTAATTCACTCGATCCATTCGATATGACTGATGAGATCATTTTAAACCAATTTATGGCCGACCGGCGACAACGACTAAAATTTATTTACGAAAAAATATACAACACATCATTACAAACCAAATCTAAACTAATTGAAAAACAAAATATCAAAAGAGAAGACTCTCCGGAATTTCTGCCCAATACTAAGGTATTTATTAAAAACAAGAGTGCCCTTAGAAGCAAGACCAAACCACGTCATATTATTACAACTGTCGTTAGAGATATTGGCAATAAAATCCAAACCAGTAAAGACAAATTCATAAACAAATCACAGATTCAAAAGCCTAAAGCTTTTCATTCTTATTCGCAGGGCAATGAAGTGGACAATGATACTCCTTCTCATAGCTATACATCGAGTACAAGCAGCCATCCCTGCCGTCAAAATAAATCCCATAGATAGTCCATTACTTCTCTTCCACATTGGACAAACTCGAGTGATAAGCTCAAAACATACTTTTACTCACTACTTCGAACTTAAACCTTTACAAGATCAATTGATAAACTTAGACAATTTCTTCTCCAATATAGAAAAATCCCTAAACCTTACGCACAAGCACCCTGGTTTATTTTTAGGCCTTTATACTAGTATATTAAACCATGCAAAATATCTAATAACTGAAGCAAATACCAAATTGAATAATTTAACACCGCATATGGGATCTAAGCGAGGTCTAGTCGATCTAGTTGGAAAAACCTCCAAATGGCTATTCGGCACTCTCGGTTAAGACGATGGATTAAAATATGAAAAAGCAATTGTAGATCTCCAAACAAATAAAAAAAACAATGGCAAAAGAACTCTCGTTACAATTATTATTATTATTGATAATTATAATTAATCAATAAGTATTTTGAGCGAAAACCAAAAACTGATCAAGATGCGCTTAGAATATCTTCAAGGCTATGTTGATAAAACTATTGACGATATTGTAATTTATTTAAAAACTCAAAACATTCTAGGCCAGATTATTCTTAATTGTCAAAGTCTCATAAATTTTCTCGATAACTTAGAAAACGCAATATCATTTTCCAAAATTAACACACTTCATAGCTCCGTAATTTCAGCACAAGAATTAAATAATGTAATAGATCATTTAGTAAAAATATATGGACAATCCAGATTCCTTATTTTTAAGAATACCATGGATTATTACTCCCTAGCTAGCCTTCAAATTTCGTTCTCTGGAAGTAAAATAATTTTCGCTATACATTTACCAATTTTCTCACCAGAAACCTTTGAAAGCTTCCATCTTTTTCCAATCCCGATAAAACAGTCAATAATCATACCTAAACTACCCTACCTTACACTTGGTAAAACTGAAGAACAATAATCAGAAGAATCCTGTCCTACGATCAACAATAAAATATGTCCTAATCATCTAGAGCCATTAACTGAAAGCTGCATAGCCAACCTGATCAAAGAAGCAGAAGCTCGAAACTGCCAAACTGTTACTGCCCATGTACAAAAACCCATTCTGGAATCAATAACTGACGAGTATTTAATAGCCATTCCAGCAAGCAGTCCTCTGAAACTCCAGAACAAGTGTAATTTCAAGGAATTCAACCTCATAGACAAACCAAGCTTAATCCAAATCCCTTTTAATTGCGGCATTAAAATCAATAACTTGGAGTTTTGGAACAAACAAGAATGAAACCACTATGATTACCAAAGATTGACTTGTCTGTGTCTAGTGTTGACCAACCAATAACACTACAGACACTAGATCTAAATAAAATTCAAAATCTCAAACAAGAAATTCAGACACCAATGAATTTCCCACAGGAGACTTGTCATCCAGCTACCTGGAGTTTAGCAACAACTGTTACGTTACTTGCAATGGCCGGATTGGTAGCATTTTTCCTAAGAAAATGGTACAAAAAACCAGTAGCGACAACCAACGAAACGGGAAACCAAAGCTCACCGTTTTCGTTTCCTCTTCAGATGGGAGAAGTTATGCCATCCAGCTACCTGGAGTTTAGCAACAACTGTTACGTTACTTGCAATGGCCGGATTGGTAGCATTTTTCCTAAGAAAATGGTACAAAAAACCAGTAGCGACAACCAACGAAACGGGAAACCAAAGCTCACCGTTTTCGTTTCCTCTTCAGATGGGAGAAGTTATGCGAGCCACAACGCTGACGGTATGAAAATCATCGTCCGTTCTCACACTAGAAGTGCTGACTCCGTGAGACCGTCCGAAGAACCTTTTCGCATGCGTTTCACCATAATACGTCATTTTATCATATTATAAATATATGTAAATTAGATCTAAGATTCATTCTGTTCTTTGCTTTCTTGCTTGTAATAAAACTTTTTTTAAAACTATTTTCGTTAACCGAAAACCATTATTTAGAGTGTTTTGAAGTTTTTGTTGGATTTACTACATTTTTCTCAACTTTTAGATGAAAATATCCTTGTTTACGTAAAGCCGCTACCATAGCTAAGCGCTCCTTACTCCCTGGTTTTAGCTGTTTAATCAATTTGACTTGCTTAGTATTTTTGTGGTGTCTAAATAAATGCCTTGGAAAATGCGTTATCACATTTTCAAAACATATTGGGCATATAGTTGGTCGCTCTCTGGCGGATGGTTTTTTGGTATATCGTTGGTTTAATTCCTAGATAAAATTTACCTTTAATGAGCATTCCATTGATTGATGAATAAATAACTTAAAAGCGTAAGCTAAGTTTTTTAAATGAAGTTCCTACTGAAAAATTCAAAATTATATTTATTTTATTGGTATATTGGAATAAATATTATTTAGAGTTTTTCAGTAAATATGAATTTATTCTTTTTTTTTGTATTATTCTATCATTCTATTCTATCAAAATATGAAGGCAACAATCTCGAACTTTGCCCTCTAACTTTGCTCTATATATACAGGGTTATTCAGATTCGATGCTCACCGTAAGAGCTATAAAGAAGGTTAAATTGGGGCAAAGTTTCGAAATTTAATGGGGATTAATATGTAAAAAAATTGAGTATCATATTTGTGAGAATATTTGAAAAAAACAAATTTTCACATTTTGTTTATTCTTGAATAACTTGGTTGTTATGCAAAAATTTCAAAACCAAAGGCACTTCTGCATAGTAACTTTTTCTGTTGCATCCTGTTGTGCTCACCATTTTTAGGTACATCGGTTCGTCACTTACAACCATCATAATCTAAAAAAAATACGGACCTGGATTTTAAAATTGATTTTCTGTTTGTGACGTATTCCATCACATTAGAGTGAGGGTATTTCTTGATATTTCGCTTATTTCCCATTAATTGTTTTAATTTATGTTGAAAAATAAATTCTTCAGCTTTCATGTCCAAACCATGTGCTGGCCAGTAAAGCTTTTTTACTTATTATGCATTTTGATGGGAAATAAATGATAATATCAAGAAATACGCTCACTCTAATGTTATGGAGATAAATAGAAATCAGAAAAGCAATTTTAAAATATAGGTCCGTATTTATTTTCTTTTAGTTGATGATGGTTGTAAAGTGATGAATTGTACCAAAAAAATGGTGAGCACAACTGGATGCAATAGAAAAAGTTAATATGGAAAAAAGCTTTTGGTTTTTCAATTAATTGCCTAATAACCAAGTTCTTTAAGAAATTAAAAAAATGAAAATTTGGTTTAAAAAAAAATCAAAAACGATAGATTATACTTGAAATTTGTTGGTGATATATTAATCCCAATTAAATTTCGCAAGTTTGCCCCAATTTAACCTTCTTCGTAGCTCTTACGGTTTACGAGGTTCCAATGGTGAGCATCGGATCTGAATTACCCGGTATAGAAACTATTTTATCCAGAATTATTCTGATACCAGAAGTACTGGCAATTATTAGAACAAAAAATAACAATATATATGGAAACTTACACTATATTGATGATCTTCAATTGTTCTCTCTTGTGAATTAGAAGAATATGTTATTTTGTTATCATTTACATAAATAGGAATCTCAAGTTTTTCGATAAGATTTTCACTTGAGATTTTAGTAGTTTCATGGGAAGATTCACAGTTGAATATCGGAAAATCGGGCGGAGTATTCTCACACCCGGTGATCACAAGATGTTGAAGCCGCGGCAGGATCGTTATTACCATCAATAAGTTTATTCAAACTTACAGTTGTTTCTAATTGAGTGTATGCTTTGGAGACTTGTTTATTTTGTTGTACACTTGGACCCAAAATTGAAGAATGCTTTTTTGAATCATTTGAATGGAATGATTCGCAACTTGAAAATGAAAACTCAGATGGTATATACTCAGATCCTGTACTTTCAAATTTTTCAAAATCACAATTATTCTGAGCCAGATGCAATGACTGATGTTTCATTAATATTGCCAAATACATTAGAACTTTCGACAATCTTGCACCTTAGGTGGTCTAATTTGGAGCTCCCCATGTCCCCATTGCGCATGTCCTAATTTCAAAAAAGGACGACAACGTTGCCGGATGTTTTGCTGTCAATTGACGAATGATACTTTTAGAAGTAGTTAATTTTTACTGAATCTAATTTACATTTTAACGGTTACGAGGGAGATTTATCATTTATTTAATTTTGCTAAAGCGTTATAAACTACTTTGTGAGCTCTGATAAA
The DNA here is from genome assembly GCA_958507055.1 of Crioceris asparagi. Taxonomy (NCBI): domain Eukaryota; kingdom Metazoa; phylum Arthropoda; class Insecta; order Coleoptera; family Chrysomelidae; genus Crioceris; species Crioceris asparagi. The sequence goes on from OY293827.1 coordinate 52,573,732, forward strand.
TCTTTGCAATTGTATTCATATAATAGGAAGTATAAATTCATATTCAACCTCACGAAATTTTATATCTTGATAATGGGACATTATCGTCATCAGCATCTGATTCTTCGGCATATCCATTTTAAAGTACATAGTCTCTTTTTGCCAAATAACATGAAAAGCTTCCAACCTATTTAACATATTAAACCAAATCAACCAATAAATATCACGATATATATCAATGATATTTATCTGATATATATATATATATATATATATATATATATATAATATAATTTTAGTAATTCACTGCCGAGAATGTATAACCAAAGTGACAAACATTCATAGGGTGGCGGCACCATGGGCTGTAGGATAATGAAAACTCTTTTTCAATTACCAACGTTTCGATAGCGGTGGATATCTTTTTCAAGGCTGTATTAAAATAAAAGAAACTTACAAAGAAGTACTTAATTAAAGGATATAAGAATCATCGAAATAATAATCAAGAAAATTAGTTATATATAAAAACACGTTATACGAATTCCAACTTACATTGATTTGAGTGTTAAATATAGATAGGTACATCATTCATTCTTATGTTATCAAAACTAAATTGAATTTCTACATCTCATATTAGAATACTGAACTCAACTGTACGAGAATTAAGGTAGAACAGAATGTTGGAAATGTATATTGCAATTGTTTATGCATGTTCATTCTCTTCTTTGTAGTTGTGGCCTTTTGTGAAAAGACAACAAATAGGAATAAACCTGACTCAGACTATGGATGTCAGTTCTTTTGTTCATGCTGTTGCACTCCTTGTCTATTTCCACCATTTCAAGAAAGATGCGTTTATGCCAGTTCTTTTCTATGTGAAGGACTCTAGGGTTATCCAGGTCAGGTAGATGTTTGGTTTGGTTGAGGTTGCATGCTCTGCCAGAGCACAAAACGTCTTTTTTATGTTAATATCACTGCGATGGCCTATTATTCGATTTTTAAGAAGTTGGATGGTTTGTCCAATATATTTCATTTCACAGTCTGAGCATTGAATGCTATATACACAGTGAGATATGTTGCTGGTAAGTACTTTATCTTTAGTTCTGGTATATAATCGACTGATAGGTTTGATGTTCTTTTGTGCTATTTTTAAGTTCTCTTGTTTAAATACACTTATTAGTCTAGTAGAAAGCCCTTCAATGTAAGGTAAGGAACCATATCTAACCACTAAGTTCTGGTTTTCTTCACAGGTTCCTGTTGTCTTCTAGTCTGATAACATGAGTGTCCAAAAAGGGTAATCTTCTATTAGTCTCTCTTTCGACAGTGAACTGTAAGTGTCTATGATAGCTGTTAAATGTTAATAGAGTTATTTCAATTTCTGGAACTGTACAAATTATGCCATCTACATAGATTTTAAGCTCAATTACCGTTTGCAATTCCTTGGCTTAAAATCTATGTAGATGACATAATTTGTACAGTTCAGGGAAATTGAAATTGAACAAACTCTATTAACATTTAACAGCTATCATAGACACTTACAGTTCACTGTCGAAAGAGAGACTAATAGAAGATTACCCTTTTTGGACATTAGTAGTATAGCTAGGAGAGACCCAGCCCAAAATCGGTCAATTTTACATGTAATTTCCCATAAGGAATTCTAAGGTTCATTTTGCAATATTTGGTCAATTTTAGAAATTTTTCTAAGTCCCGTTCAAGGTTGGCGATAATTGTCATGAGCGCCATCTAGCGGAGAGGGGATAAGTAACTGCATTTAGGTTCCTACTTTTCATAAGCGCCATCTAGCGGAGAGGGGATAAGTAACTGCGTTATTTAATTCAATTATTTTAAAGCTGAGGAAAAAAGTTCATGATCGCGCGGGATCGAACCCACAACCACACCCTCCAAGACGCCAACAAGCTAGACGTTTTCCAAGCCTGCCATCTCGGTAACTGTATGCATGTGAGAAAGCAATGTATATATGGAAGATAATGACGGCGCGTGCGCACTTACATCAGATAAGCCGCGAGCTCATAAATTGAAATGTTGTCGCTGTGTTAACATCGATGTCGGCACCGCTTCGACGTAAGCAAGAGCGATAAGCCGTTTGGGTCTGCGCGCTCGGACAGTCCTTATCGTTTCAAGCAAACGACTACCAAAATCGTCTTCTGCCGAAAATTTGATGACGATTCAGTTTTTGATTTGTTTAAATCGGCCAAGATTTGATTTTCGTATAGAATATCGAGTTGAATTGCAAATTATGCTTATTCGACACAACAGCATCATTAAAAGTGCTTAAACAATAAATCAGGAGGAAAAGAAAATGTGTTATGTTTAATATTGTATCAAAAAGATTTTCTGAATAAAACATTTTATTTAAAATTTGCTTTTTACCCATGTGAATGAGAGAAATCAAAGAATGTATGTTGGATGACGGCGCGAGCTCATAAATTGAAATGTTGTCGATGTGTTAACATCGATGTCGGCACCGCTTCGACCTAAGAAAGGACGATAAGCCGTTTGGGTCTGCGCGCTCGGACAGTCCTTATCGTTTCAAGCAAACGACTACCAAAATCGTCTTCTGCCGAAAATTTGATGACGATTCAGTTTTTGATTTGTTTAAATCGGCCAAGAAATAGCGAAGATTTAATTTTCACATAGAATATCGAGTTAAATTGCAAATTATGCTTATTCGACACAACAGCATCATTAAAAGTGCGTAAACAAGAAATCAGGAGTGAAAGAAAATGTGTTATATTGAATTTGATTGATAACAAAACTTATGTGTTAGTGGATCATGATGGAGGTTACAGAGAAGCAAGAAAAGGAGAATGGATGCAAATTGTTAGTGAATATTAGAGTTTTGAGAAAATTTATCAAATAAACATGAACGTCAATATGGTATATTATCCTATGCATATTAAGAAAAACAATTAGTTGATTGAATGCAGCATAAAATAAATGTTGTTCTTAATGCTTACAACAAAAAAAAGTGTATCGTGAAATTGAAAAAGATATTTCAGATCTCATAAGCGGTGTAAGTTATCTTGGAGAATTATTCAAGCTAATGCGTTGGGATGCTGATCATGAGAGCATATATGGATTAAATAGGATGTATAATGAGGAAACTTGTTTGGAATTCGCAAGAAAATATAGAGAGGCTGTAGAATTATGTACACTATTTCTCGAACATAAAATGAATATAGGAAAACTTGTAGATGAACTTAAAAAATTGGGGTTAGCAGAATACTTAGAGTGTTTGGAAGAATATCTACCTTTTCCACACCAGGAGGAAGATGATGGTTATCAACATCAAACTGAAGCATAAATATTGATTATGTTAAATAGATGATTATCTCATTGAATGTATTTTATTTCATAGTGTTGTTATGAATGATTATCATTTGTATAGGATATATAAGCTTATGGATAGGTAGGTGAATTGAAACACTATAAGAAGAAATTTATCGTTTATTTTACTTCTATAAGTGTGAATAATCTTCAGACATTTTAAATTCATTTCTTAAGACTCATCCTTTGACATAAAACAGTAGAAATATTAAATTTAACAGTCTTATAGATTCATCCTTGCAATTCTGTTCATTTTCTGCATTAGATACATACGGAAACCGTAATCATTGGAGCGCAAAAAATGATAAGCTTTTATCATAATTCTCAGGATATTTTTTACACGTGTGTTTCAGCCTTCAATTATTTTTTCTAGGCGTGCCCCAATGCATACGGAAACCACAAACATTGGAATTGTGAAAAATAATAAAAATTGATATGAAATAATTCTTAATTACATGCAAACTTATCACAACTGGAAGCGGTTGAATGATTCAATAAAAGAAATATATGAGCCTTATGCACCATATACATAAAGTGGAAAAGTTGATTTTGTTGAAGGAATGTTTCGTGGGAATAAAGACTCAGTTATTCTACATAATGTCCATCACAAAGAGTCTCATGAAACTGAATCTATGATTCAAAAATCAAAAAAAGTGATTAGAAATGGGCAGACATAAGATTGTTACCCAAAACAATAAGAGGTTTTAGTGCCTGAAACATTCTCTTGATATTATTCTATTAGAGTGAGAAGCAGCTGAATTACATGGTTAATAATGTTTCTAATATTGAAATCTTTTTTCGGGGTTCATCGGAATCATCAATTCTACGTTTATTGAGCGAATAATGTCCCCACGGTAGAGTGTTGAATGTTCCAGGTACCAAATACCTCTTATCATCTTCTGGACTCAGGGCTATCTTATCTTGCTTAAAGGAATATACATGGTGTTCCTTTGCCTGAATTAAATTTTGTGAAACAATTTTATGCTTCCATGATTCCAAACATTCTATATAATCGTTGAAACATATATTATTTTTCACAATAGATTTTTTCACACCCTTGGCTTTCTTTGTGATTCCATAATTTCGAACTAAGGATTCAATCTCCTCAGGATCGTATTCTTCCTTCATCCACTGACATCTCTTGGTATCCAGTTCATCATCAGCATTTTTCACGGCGTATAATTTTGATCTAAGACCTACAAAATCAGTTACCGGAACACCATTGTTCTCATCCTTCATCATACCTAGTACTTTCTTGTTCACACGTAGTATGCCATACTGATTTTCTTCCTTATAATCAGAAGTATCGAAGTGTTTGTGACAATCTCTTCTTATTATTTCATATGGATCTTCAGAGATCTCATAAATGAGAGAATCGGTATCAGTATATAGCGCGATACAGCCGCCACCAAAAGCTTTCTTCATATAATCATAATGGAAATCATAAATAGTGGTTTTTGCTAAATCCAGGATACTCATTCCTACATAAATTGGTTTATTCAAATATATTTGTAATTTCTGAAGCTCAACAGCCACCAAGTTCTCATTAAAAATAACAGAATTCTTGAACTCCGGTTTCGCAATGTACGATTCCGCACCATATCGTCCTTCCCATTTCGTTAGAAGATGTACATTAACTCTCTTCCTTATATTCTCCATCGTTTTTCCTGTAACAATAAAAAAAAATGTATGAATATATAGATTTGTGAAGTGTAAAGCGATTACAAATAAAATATTGTATAGAATCGAACATACCAAAAACGGCGTTATTCATCAGCTTGAAAAGATTCTTCTCAAACTCATTCTTCGCCTGCTTCCTCAAGTTCGTATTCAAATCGATGTATGACTTGAGCCACGCCGACTGCTTGAATTTCAGTACTCGATGTATTTTAGTTAGGATCAATCCATTCTTCAATGCTTGTTTAAGATTTCTATAATGTATAACATACTTTTTCTTTTTATGTAACGTAGCCATAAGTTTCACATTTTGTTGAGAAGCTACACAGGGTGTTTGAGTTTTAGAGTTGTAATGTTCAGGGCAGAATGGAAGATCTTTGTGTTTGTCATGTAATTCTCTGGGATACTCGAGGTCAACTTCTAAAATATATCCTTCTGGAGCATCATCCGGGATTTGGGCAACATCGATATTAGGGTCCACCCATTGAAAACCACCATATGGTAGATGTTGTGACATCGCCCAGCCATATTGATTGTTAACATCAAAGTACATGAGATAATTTTCTGGTTTAGTTGGATCATAATTAGAAAGGTACTTGTTGTTTGCATGAGCTCGTCGTTTACCACATACTTGACTCAATCCTCCACGAATCCCTCGCTCAACAAACAAAAACATGTCAATATCTGTAAGAAGTTCCAATTCTTGTTTTGTATGTTTTAACATCGCATCCCACGTATATCCAGGTAAGGTGAAATAATGTGCAGGATCCAATCCATAAGTTTCATGACAGCTTGATCGAAATTGTTCAAAGACATCAGCCAATAGAAGAATATCAGTTTTCATGTAGAGATCGCTGTATTCACCTAAATTCTGACATCTGAATTCATTCCAGACGAGTTGAGCCCTCATATAATTTCTTCGTGGACATGGTTTATTCTCTAATTTATTATAGAAAGCATCAATTGGTGGTAGAGAAGTTTCATTGAAACGGTCATTAGAATCAATATAATCATATGGCATTACCCCTTTCTTTGTAAGAAGACTAATATGTTCTTCAGATTTGTCAGGAAACTGTGATTTCAAGTTGGGAAACTCTACTAAATATGAAGATAACTGATCTAGAGAGGAAGCCATAAATCGAAAACTATCGATGAATCGGAAATTTATACAATAATCATCATAATGTTTGGTGAAACTGATATATTTTTCCTTGGTTATTGGCAGTAAATCAATCTTTCCTTCCATTCTTGTGGCTATATCTTGTATAACAAAATTAGCGTCATATCCACTCAAGTTGTGAAATACTACAGGGATCATGTGACTATCCTTATAATTAATATTACATCCTTCATGTGCTGCTCCACGATAATTGTTCGCATCTAGGAGATGCTTGTGATCTCGCACTTTCTTCTCCCCAGGTTTGAAGATTCCTTCGCAAATATGACAGTGAGTTGCCTTCCGAAATTCAGCCTCCTGTTGTGATGTCATATCAATGTCATAAGGACAGAGGAAAACAGTCTCTACATCTTCAGCGAATTGATTCATCTCATCAGCGAACCATTTCATACAATTGAGTCCTCGATATGAGCGGTAAAAACTCAGAGAGTCATCATAAGTGCATTTTACATAGTATCCAACAGCAGCAGCTTTATGCTCTTGATAGTTATTTTTAGTATTAATCGGTTTCAAAATACTCTCCAGATCAGCATAAATAATAAAGGGTGTCTTCTCCTTGTTTTTATGGTTTTTGAATTTGAGGATATTGTTCCCTATTTCAGGCATTTTTATAGCAGTTTCATTCATTTTTTCACAATCCTCCGAATGATTTTTAAGTTTTTCTTCAGATCGGAAGTACCGGAGACATCTATCACATATGAATTTCTGTCCATTATGTTTACTCAACTGGTTTGATATAAGATGAGAGAGATTTTTGATCCATACGTAATGATATCGAACAGGTGTATCATCATCATCATATCTATCTTGAATCATTAGTAAATTAATGTGATTTTTCATCTTATTTTTAGTTAGATATGTAGGCAATGTAGTGTAGTTCTTATTTTCCTTCTTCAGAATATAAACGTTGATAGATATTTCGTTTTGTTTCTCAAAATTTGGTATCTGTTTCATTGTCATCGGGAACTGAATACCTTTGAGTTTTAATACCTTAGAATAATGTGGGTACTTAGCAATTCTTTGAGGGTGCTTCTTAACAGAATGGAGAGCAGATGTAACAGCCCATGCGAAACATGCATTATCATCATTTTTCACATTGATACATGCTCCTTTGTTTTTGATTTGTGGAGGTAGCTCGATGAAGGAACTTCCAAGTTGAGGTGTGAACTTGTTTATATTCACCCCTAGGTTAATGACATTCACCAAAGCCCATCCGCTATCACGTTCTTGAAATTCCTCAAGATCTTTGAGAATTGGTATCAAGACATTTCTATTGAACCATTCAGTAATATTCGTATCTCGGTAAATAGGTGAATTAGATGTTGTGAAATATTTATGTTCCTTTTGAATTTTATTCGCTGTCATTATTTCAAATTCTCCACAAAATACCATATTCACCTTGACAGCTTCGTCCTTTTTCAATGCATTCCGAATTCTTTGTCGAAAAATTGCTTCACAGTCCACCAAAAAATCCCTAGGATCTTTATGCTTCAGGTTACTAATCACACCAGTTCTTATTCTTGACTCAAATGCTGATAATAAATCATCCCAACGTACTCTGTTCCAAGCGCTTTCCCTTCGGCTATTCAGTCCTGCTCCAATTCGTTGTTGTTTTTTAAAATTTTGTTTCAAGGATTTGATCTCCCGAATCTGAGCCTCAAGTTGTTGCTTTTTTCCAGGGGAGCCACAAGTTCGTAATTCGCGGTAAAGCTTTCTAATAGCTTTTATACATTCCTTCATACCTTTGGCTACATGCTCATTATCATTGGTGACTATAAATAAAGCCACTAACGACTTTATTGTACGAAGACAATCCTCTATGTTGAACATTTTCGGTGAAACTGAAACAAATTCTTCATATCAACATTCTAAAATACTTCAAGACTCATAAAGCCGAAGATAGCCGAAGATAGCCGAATATTTCAAGTCTTTTATAGCCGAAGATTGCCGAAAATAGCTGAAGATAGCCGAACAGCCGAAGATAGCTGAAGATTTCTGAAGGTGGTTGAAGATTTCCGATGGTAGCAGGAGATAACTGAAGATACAAAACGGATATAAAACGGATACAAAACGGATACTAATCAGTTCCACTTTACTCCCCCAAGAAACAAGATGTATACTTGTCAAATCTGTAGAAAAAATTTCACTCTGCCTAATAATTTGAGCAGACATCTAAATAAACATAAGCAAATTGACTTCGCTTGTACTGAGTGTGGAAAGAAATTCACGCGAAGTGATACATTGAAAAACCACTTCTTCATGAGACATGTTGAAAAAGCTGATCGCAATGGTACGAATAACAGAAAGTGACGGCTCAGATATAAAAGATTACAGGACACCGAAAGAGATGATGCTACAAAGCAGCTTGATGAAGATTGCGCTACACTTATTATTAATGATGTAGTTGATGAGCTGCGTCTATTATATAGAAAAAAATTTACTGAATATTCGTCAGAAAGAATGCAATATTTGATGGATCATCTTCGCCAAGCTGGAGTTATTTATTAGAGAAAATATGATGAGAATCTGGATTTTTCAAATACTATTTACTACTATTTTCTATCATCTGAAATTTTTCGATCACCAAAGATATTATTACCGATTTGTATAAAAATATTCATAGGAACATCTATCTGATACTCTTTATGAGATTATTCATCAACAAAAAAAATTCTTTCAATATGACCCAGCCATTAATTTCTAAAACGGTATTGAGTGAACTATATGAATTAATTCGAATAATATTAGGAATATTACTCACCTGAGGGAAAAAATTACTATCACTCACTTATGTAAAGACAGTCACGACATAATGGGAAAGCACAGACTGTTAATACCTCTTATACTGAAAAAACAGTGGGAATGTAGTATCAAAACATGTAGAAACCACAACAGGATGATATGGTTGTTTTTCCCCCTATTTCATCATCTTGTTCAACCTCTAGATTTTTATACGATTAATAGCAATGAATCTTATTACATATTTAGTTACTCCAGTGCATTCATCGTGAAAAGTATAATTACAGAAGATGCCAATTATCAGATGTTTCAGTGATTCTCAAGCTTCTAAAAAAATTAGAAGAATGTATATTTCTAATAATTATATTAATCAATGGCTCAACGATAAAGAAATACAATGTTATATTCTCTATATAGATGAAAAACCAGCATCTTTCATATTACTCTCAAGAATGGATTTTGATCCTCTTCAAACTCATAAGAATCCAAAGTGTCTTAACTTTATTTACACGTTTCCAGAATACCGAAGGAGAAATCTGGGGACATGAGACATGGCGTCATACGTCACTCTGCATCCCTCCCCGCTTCCAAGATGGCGCAGCTGTCAAATTTAAATTTCCCGCCGAGGAGGCGTGGCCGGAGAGCAGCGAAGATGCTACTGCGCATGTCCGATTGAGCCAGTTTCCCTATTTTTGACCTTCCTTCCTTATGGGAAATTACATGTTAAATGGATCGATTTTGCACCCGAACCTCAACCAGCTCATATGTGGATGAACATCGATAACATGAACTCATATTAGTATACCTATGATAGGGAAAAATGGTGAAACTTCATCTTTGTTGTGAGAAAAAAAAACGATAGATTTCATATTTTTTTATTTACTGAAAATGGGTGTGATACATCTCAATGGTTAGTTAGGATATCTCACCATTACACTGCCATTCATCATTCCATGATTGAAACAATTACATTTCATAAATAATTTTTCTGATAAAGAGGAAAAGCAGAAGGCTGTAAATTCATTTTCCTTTTTCACATGGTTTATCAGTTGAGTTGCCAGATTTCTCCTTCGGTATTCTGGAAACGTGTAAATAAAGTTAAGACACTTTGGATTCTTATGAGTTTGAAGAGGATCAAAATCCATTCTTGAGAGTAATATGAAAGATGCTGGTTTTTCATCTATATAGAGAATATAACATTGTATTTCTTTATCGTTGAGCCATTGATTAATATAATTATTAGAAATATACATTCTTCTAATTTTTTTAGAAGCTTGAGAATCACTGAAACATCTGATAATTGGCATCTTCTGTAATTATACTTTTCACGATGAATGCACTGGAGTAACTAAATATGTAATAAGATTCATTGCTATTAATCGTATAAAAATCTAGAGGTTGAACAAGATGATGAAATAGGGGGAAAAACAACCATATCATCCTGTTGTGGTTTCTACATGTTTTGATACTACATTCCCACTGTTTTTTCAGTATAAGAGGTATTAACAGTCTGTGCTTTCCCATTATGTCGTGACTGTCTTTACATAAGTGAGTGATAGTAATTTTTTCCCTCAGGTGAGTAATATTCCTAATATTATTCGAATTAATTCATATAGTTCACTCAATACCGTTTTAGAAATTAATGGCTGGGTCATATTGAAAGAAATTTTTTTGTTGATGAATAATCTCATAAAGAGTATCAGATAGATGTTCCTATGAATATTTTTATACAAATCGGTAATAATATCTTTGGTGATCGAAAAATTTCAGATGATAGAAAATAGTAGTAAATAGTATTTGAAAAATCCAGATTCTCATCATATTTTCTCTAATAAATAACTCCAGCTTGGCGAAGATGATCCATCAAATATTGCATTCTTTCTGACGAATATTCAGTAAATTTTTTTCTATATAATAGACGCAGCTCATCAACTACATCATTAATAATAAGTGTAGCGCAATCTTCATCAAGCTGCTTTGTAGCATCATCTCTTTCGGTGTCCTGTAATCTTTTATATCTGAGCCGTCACTTTCTGTTATTCGTACCATTGCGATCAGCTTTTTCAACATGTCTCATGAAGAAGTGGTTTTTCAATGTATCACTTCGCGTGAATTTCTTTCCACACTCAGTACAAGCGAAGTCAATTTGCTTATGTTTATTTAGATGTCTGCTCAAATTATTAGGCAGAGTGAAATTTTTTCTACAGATTTGACAAGTATACATCTTGTTTCTTGGGGGAGTAAAGTGGAACTGATTAGTATCCGTTTTGTATCCGTTTTATATCCGTTTTGTATCTTCAGTTATCTCCTGCTACCATCGGAAATCTTCAACCACCTTCAGAAATCTTCAGCTATCTTCGGCTGTTCGGCTATCTTCAGCTATTTTCGGCAATCTTCGGCTATAAAAGACTTGAAATATTCGGCTATCTTCGGCTATCTTCGGCTTTATGAGTCTTGAAGTATTTTAGAATGTTGATATGAAGAATTTGTTTCAGTTTCACCGAAAATGTTCAACATAGAGGATTGTCTTCGTACAATAAAGTCGTTAGTGGCTTTATTTATAGTCACCAATGATAATGAGCATGTAGCCAAAGGTATGAAGGAATGTATAAAAGCTATTAGAAAGCTTTACCGCGAATTACGAACTTGTGGCTCCCCTGGAAAAAAGCAACAACTTGAGGCTCAGATTCGGGAGATCAAATCCTTGAAACAAAATTTTAAAAAACAACAACGAATTGGAGCAGGACTGAATAGCCGAAGGGAAAGCGCTTGGAACAGAGTACGTTGGGATGATTTATTATCAGCATTTGAGTCAAGAATAAGAACTGGTGTGATTAGTAACCTGAAGCATAAAGATCCTAGGGATTTTTTGGTGGACTGTGAAGCAATTTTTCGACAAAGAATTCGGAATGCATTGAAAAAGGACGAAGCTGTCAAGGTGAATATGGTATTTTGTGGAGAATTTGAAATAATGACAGCGAATAAAATTCAAAAGGAACATAAATATTTCACAACATCTAATTCACCTATTTACCGAGATACGAATATTACTGAATGGTTCAATAGAAATGTCTTGATACCAATTCTCAAAGATCTTGAGGAATTTCAAGAACGTGATAGCGGATGGGCTTTGGTGAATGTCATTAACCTAGGGGTGAATATAAACAAGTTCACACCTCAACTTGGAAGTTCCTTCATCGAGCTACCTCCACAAATCAAAAACAAAGGAGCATGTATCAATGTGAAAAATGATGATAATGCATGTTTCGCATGGGCTGTTACATCTGCTCTCCATTCTGTTAAGAAGCACCCTCAAAGAATTGCTAAGTACCCACATTATTCTAAGGTATTAAAACTCAAAGGTATTCAGTTCCCGATGACAATGAAACAGATACCAAATTTTGAGAAACAAAACGAAATATCTATCAACGTTTATATTCTGAAGAAGGAAAATAAGAACTACACTACATTGCCTACATATCTAACTAAAAATAAGATGAAAAATCACATTAATTTACTAATGATTCAAGATAGATATGATGATGATGATACACCTGTTCGATATCATTACGTATGGATCAAAAATCTCTCTCATCTTATATCAAACCAGTTGAGTAAACATAATGGACAGAAATTCATATGTGATAGATGTCTCCGGTACTTCCGATCTGAAGAAAAACTTAAAAATCATTCGGAGGATTGTGAAAAAATGAATGAAACTGCTATAAAAATGCCTGAAATAGGGAACAATATCCTCAAATTCAAAAACCATAAAAACAAGGAGAAGACACCCTTTATTATTTATGCTGATCTGGAGAGTATTTTGAAACCGATTAATACTAAAAATAACTATCAAGAGCATAAAGCTGCTGCTGTTGGATACTATGTAAAACGCACTTATGATGACTCTCTGAGTTTTTACCGCTCATATCGAGGACTCAATTGTATGAAATGGTTCGCTGATGAGATGAATCAATTCGCTGAAGATGTAGAGACTGTTTTCCTCTGTCCTTATGACATTGATATGACATCACAACAGGAGGCTGAATTTCGGAAGGCAACTCACTGTCATATTTGCGAAGGAATCTTCAAACCTGGGGAGAAGAAAGTGCGAGATCACAAGCATCTCCTAGATGCGAACAATTATCGTGGAGCAGCACATGAAGGATGTAATATTAATTATAAGGATAGTCACATGATCCCTGTAGTATTTCACAACTTGAGTGGATATGACGCTAATTTTGTTATACAAGATATAGCCACAAGAATGGAAGGAAAGATTGATTTACTGCCAATAACCAAGGAAAAATATATCAGTTTCACCAAACATTATGATGATTATTGTATAAATTTCCGATTCATCGATAGTTTTCGATTTATGGCTTCCTCTCTAGATCAGTTATCTTCATATTTAGTAGAGTTTCCCAACTTGAAATCACAGTTTCCTGACAAATCTGAAGAACATATTAGTCTTCTTACAAAGAAAGGGGTAATGCCATATGATTATATTGATTCTAATGACCGTTTCAATGAAACTTCTCTACCACCAATTGATGCTTTCTATAATAAATTAGAGAATAAACCATGTCCACGAAGAAATTATATGAGGGCTCAACTCGTCTGGAATGAATTCAGATGTCAGAATTTAGGTGAATACAGCGATCTCTACATGAAAACTGATATTCTTCTATTGGCTGATGTCTTTGAACAATTTCGATCAAGCTGTCATGAAACTTATGGATTGGATCCTGCACATTATTTCACCTTACCTGGATATACGTGGGATGCGATGTTAAAACATACAAAACAAGAATTGGAACTTCTTACAGATATTGACATGTTTTTGTTTGTTGAGCGAGGGATTCGTGGAGGATTGAGTCAAGTATGTGGTAAACGACGAGCTCATGCAAACAACAAGTACCTTTCTAATTATGATCCAACTAAACCAGAAAATTATCTCATGTACTTTGATGTTAACAATCAATATGGCTGGGCGATGTCACAACATCTACCATATGGTGGTTTTCAATGGGTGGACCCTAATATCGATGTTGCCCAAATCCCGGATGATGCTCCAGAAGGATATATTTTAGAAGTTGACCTCGAGTATCCCAGAGAATTACATGACAAACACAAAGATCTTCCATTCTGCCCTGAACATTACAACTCTAAAACTCAAACACCCTGTGTAGCTTCTCAACAAAATGTGAAACTTATGGCTACGTTACATAAAAAGAAAAAGTATGTTATACATTATAGAAATCTTAAACAAGCATTGAAGAATGGATTGATCCTAACTAAAATACATCGAGTACTGAAATTCAAGCAGTCGGCGTGGCTCAAGTCATACATCGATTTGAATACGAACTTGAGGAAGCAGGCGAAGAATGAGTTTGAGAAGAATCTTTTCAAGCTGATGAATAACGCCGTTTTTGGTATGTTCGATTCTATACAATATTTTATTTGTAATCGCTTTACACTTCACAAATCTATATATTCATACATTTTTTTTTATTGTTACAGGAAAAACGATGGAGAATATAAGGAAGAGAGTTAATGTACATCTTCTAACGAAATGGGAAGGACGATATGGTGCGGAATCGTACATTGCGAAACCGGAGTTCAAGAATTCTGTTATTTTTAATGAGAACTTGGTGGCTGTTGAGCTTCAGAAATTACAAATATATTTGAATAAACCAATTTATGTAGGAATGAGTATCCTGGATTTAGCAAAAACCACTATTTATGATTTCCATTATGATTATATGAAGAAAGCTTTTGGTGGCGGCTGTATCGCGCTATATACTGATACCGATTCTCTCATTTATGAGATCTCTGAAGATCCATATGAAATAATAAGAAGAGATTGTCACAAACACTTCGATACTTCTGATTATAAGGAAGAAAATCAGTATGGCATACTACGTGTGAACAAGAAAGTACTAGGTATGATGAAGGATGAGAACAATGGTGTTCCGGTAACTGATTTTGTAGGTCTTAGATCAAAATTATACGCCGTGAAAAATGCTGATGATGAACTGGATACCAAGAGATGTCAGTGGATGAAGGAAGAATACGATCCTGAGGAGATTGAATCCTTAGTTCGAAATTATGGAATCACAAAGAAAGCCAAGGGTGTGAAAAAATCTATTGTGAAAAATAATATATGTTTCAACGATTATATAGAATGTTTGGAATCATGGAAGCATAAAATTGTTTCACAAAATTTAATTCAGGCAAAGGAACACCATGTATATTCCTTTAAGCAAGATAAGATAGCCCTGAGTCCAGAAGATGATAAGAGGTATTTGGTACCTGGAACATTCAACACTCTACCGTGGGGACATTATTCGCTCAATAAACGTAGAATTGATGATTCCGATGAACCCCGAAAAAAGATTTCAATATTAGAAACATTATTAACCATGTAATTCAGCTGCTTCTCACTCTAATAGAATAATATCAAGAGAATGTTTCAGGCACTAAAACCTCTTATTGTTTTGGGTAACAATCTTATGTCTGCCCATTTCTAATCACTTTTTTTGATTTTTGAATCATAGATTCAGTTTCATGAGACTCTTTGTGATGGACATTATGTAGAATAACTGAGTCTTTATTCCCACGAAACATTCCTTCAACAAAATCAACTTTTCCACTTTATGTATATGGTGCATAAGGCTCATATATTTCTTTTATTGAATCATTCAACCGCTTCCAGTTGTGATAAGTTTGCATGTAATTAAGAATTATTTCATATCAATTTTTATTATTTTTCACAATTCCAATGTTTGTGGTTTCCGTATGCATTGGGGCACGCCTAGAAAAAATAATTGAAGGCTGAAACACACGTGTAAAAAATATCCTGAGAATTATGATAAAAGCTTATCATTTTTTGCGCTCCAATGATTACGGTTTCCGTATGTATCTAATGCAGAAAATGAACAGAATTGCAAGGATGAATCTATAAGACTGTTAAATTTAATATTTCTACTGTTTTATGTCAAAGGATGAGTCTTAAGAAATGAATTTAAAATGTCTGAAGATTATTCACACTTATAGAAGTAAAATAAACGATAAATTTCTTCTTATAGTGTTTCAATTCACCTACCTATCCATAAGCTTATATATCCTATACAAATGATAATCATTCATAACAACACTATGAAATAAAATACATTCAATGAGATAATCATCTATTTAACATAATCAATATTTATGCTTCAGTTTGATGTTGATAACCATCATCTTCCTCCTGGTGTGGAAAAGGTAGATATTCTTCCAAACACTCTAAGTATTCTGCTAACCCCAATTTTTTAAGTTCATCTACAAGTTTTCCTATATTCATTTTATGTTCGAGAAATAGTGTACATAATTCTACAGCCTCTCTATATTTTCTTGCGAATTCCAAACAAGTTTCCTCATTATACATCCTATTTAATCCATATATGCTCTCATGATCAGCATCCCAACGCATTAGCTTGAATAATTCTCCAAGATAACTTACACCGCTTATGAGATCTGAAATATCTTTTTCAATTTCACGATACACTTTTTTTTGTTGTAAGCATTAAGAACAACATTTATTTTATGCTGCATTCAA
Source organism: Crioceris asparagi (assembly GCA_958507055.1). Classification (NCBI taxonomy): domain Eukaryota; kingdom Metazoa; phylum Arthropoda; class Insecta; order Coleoptera; family Chrysomelidae; genus Crioceris; species Crioceris asparagi. The sequence continues at coordinate 52,590,246 of OY293827.1, forward strand.
TCAACTAATTGTTTTTCTTAATATGCATAGGATAATATACCATATTGACGTTCATGTTTATTTGATAAATTTTCTCAAAACTCTAATATTCACTAACAATTTGCATCCATTCTCCTTTTCTTGCTTCTCTGTAACCTCCATCATGATCCACTAACACATAAGTTTTGTTATCAATCAAATTCAATATAACACATTTTCTTTCACTCCTGATTTCTTGTTTACGCACTTTTAATGATGCTGTTGTGTCGAATAAGCATAATTTGCAATTTAACTCGATATTCTATGTGAAAATTAAATCTTCGCTATTTCTTGGCCGATTTAAACAAATCAAAAACTGAATCGTCATCAAATTTTCGGCAGAAGACGATTTTGGTAGTCGTTTGCTTGAAACGATAAGGACTGTCCGAGCGCGCAGACCCAAACGGCTTATCGTCCTTTCTTAGGTCGAAGCGGTGCCGACATCGATGTTAACACATCGACAACATTTCAATTTATGAGCTCGCGCCGTCATCCAACATACATTCTTTGATTTCTCTCATTCACATGGGTAAAAAGCAAATTTTAAATAAAATGTTTTATTCAGAAAATCTTTTTGATACAATATTAAACATAACACATTTTCTTTTCCTCCTGATTTATTGTTTAAGCACTTTTAATGATGCTGTTGTGTCGAATAAGCATAATTTGCAATTCAACTCGATATTCTATACGAAAATCAAATCTTGGCCGATTTAAACAAATCAAAAACTGAATCGTCATCAAATTTTCGGCAGAAGACGATTTTGGTAGTCGTTTGCTTGAAACGATAAGGACTGTCCGAGCGCGCAGACCCAAACGGCTTATCGCTCTTGCTTACGTCGAAGCGGTGCCGACATCGATGTTAACACAGCGACAACATTTCAATTTATGAGCTCGCGGCTTATCTGATGTAAGTGCGCACGCGCCGTCATTATCTTCCATATATACATTGCTTTCTCACATGCATACAGTTACCGAGATGGCAGGCTTGGAAAACGTCTAGCTTGTTGGCGTCTTGGAGGGTGTGGTTGTGGGTTCGATCCCGCGCGATCATGAACTTTTTTCCTCAGCTTTAAAATAATTGAATTAAATAACGCAGTTACTTATCCCCTCTCCGCTAGATGGCGCTTATGAAAAGTAGGAACCTAAATGCAGTTACTTATCCCCTCTCCGCTAGATGGCGCTCATGACAATTATCGCCAACCTTGAACGGGACTTAGAAAAATTTCTAAAATTGACCAAATATTGCAAAATGAACCTTAGAATTCCTTATGGGAAATTACATGTAAAATTGACCGATTTTGGGCTGGGTCTCTCCTAGCTATACTACTGACATTCATGTTATCAGACTACAAGACAACAGGATAATCCTAGATTGGTACACTAAACCCAACAGCTCTGGGAGATACATCAATTATAAATCTCACCATCCTGTTAAAATTAAAATAAATTTAATTCTAGCACTGAAATACAGAGTTTTAACAATTTCGCATCCTAGTCTGAAAAATGAGAGTCTAAGAAGAGTGTATAGAATTCTCACACAAAATGGCTATCCATCTGGGTTGTTACGCAGACTCTTATACAACACAACGGTAGATCCACATACAAGACAAACCTGTGAAGAGAACCAGAACTTAGTGGTTAGATATGGTTCCTTACCTTACATTGAAGGGCTTTCTACTAGACTAATAAGTGTATTTAAACAAGAGAACTTAAAAATAGCACAAAAGAACATCAAACCTATCAGTCGATTATATACCAGAACTAAAGATAAAGTACTTACCAGTAACATATCTCACTGTGTATATAGCATTCAATGCTCAGACTGTGAAATGAAATATATTGGACAAACCATCCAACTTCTTAAAAATCGAATAATAGGCCATCGCAGTGATATAAACATAAAAAAGACGTTTTGTGCTCTGGCAGAGCATGCAACCTCAACCAAACATCTACCTGACCTGGATAACCCTAGAGTTCTTGACATAGAAAAGAACTGACATAAACGCATCTTTCTTGAAATGGTGGAAATAGACCAGGAGTGCAACAGCATGAACAAAAGAACTGACATCCATAGTCTGAGCCAGGTTTATTCCTATTTGTTGTCTTTTCACAAAAGGCCACAATTACAAAGAAGAGAATGAACATGCATAAACAATTGCAATATACATTTCCAACATAGATTACTCACCAGACTTTAACTTGTTGCACCCTAGACCATACATGACTTGTTGTTGTTTTTAGTCATTTCCTACATTACTTGGTTTCAAAAGGAAACTAAACTACAAATATTATAACTTTGCGCCATACGTTTGCTGTTTGTTTTTGTTTTTATTTTTAATTCTTAATTGACAGCTTAGACATTAGACGTCAGACATGCAACCTATAGATAAAATTAACAAAGAACACACAAATCAAGGAACAAAATAAAAGACAGTAACTTTGAATTCCATGTATTTGAAAATTTTTAAATAGAAAGTAAAAACACAATCTTACCCTGTTTCTTTATTCTAGTTTTTTGCTATTTATGAACATAATATTCTGTTCTTCCTTAATTCTCGTACAGTTGAGTTCAGTATTTTGAGATGTAGAAATTCAATTTAGTTTTGATAACATAAGAATGAATGATGTACCTATCTATATTTAACACTCAAATCAATGTAAGTTGGAATTCGTATAACGTGTTTTTATATATAACTAATTTTCTTGATTATTATTTCGATGATTCTTATATCCTTTAATTAAGTACTTCTTTGTAACTTTCTTTTATTTTAATACAGCCTTGAAAAAGATAGCCACCGCTATCGAAACGTTGGTAATTGAAAAAGAGTTTTCATTATCCTACAGCAGCCCATAGTGCCGCAACCCTATGAATGTTTGTCACTTTGGTTATATATATATATATATATATATATATATATATATATCGGCGAACCCTGCTTCAATGTAAACAAAATGCAGGTCTCCTTACTCCTTTAAGTAGCAAATGCGTCTTTGTTGAATTTGCAAGCTTGAGGAAAAACATTACTTATACCTATTGAAGTTGTGCCTATTTGAGTATTTGAGTGATACGAACAGAAGCAATAAAATTAAAGTCTTCTATTCCAAAGCTTAGGCAACTAACACTACACTACAAAGTATATTATATTGTTTATATGTCAATAAATTAGTAATTTGAAAATATTTTCAATATACGTTAACCCTAGTGATAATTGTTTCAAGGCAGAAGACGGCAGAAGTTCTTCCATATTTTATAGAATTAATATATAAGCAGATAACATTTTTAATATTTTTTATATCTATTGCGTTTTGTTTTCTATCCAAATTAGACCACCTAAAGTGCAAGATTGCCGAACTTTCAAGTCGAGTATATAGTTTGATATGTTGACTTTTTATGTCATCAGTTATATCTGAATATTCATAATTTGGTAAAATATTATTTTCTTTTATATTATATTCGGAAAAGGATACTGAAGAAATATTATAGTTATTTCCCGTTGCTCTTGAGAAAGATTTATCAAATGAAGAAAATGTGGAAATTTCTAGATAATTGTCATTTATAAATGAATCAGTAATAGGCAGATTTGGGTCAATTATTTCAGACTCCAAAATATCATGGTTGTATCCTGAAGAGTTTTCAATATTTAGCTCCTGAAAGACGAAAGTGTTTCTACAAACAATACCGTGCACTTAAAGGAGAACCAATAGCATGTGAGTCAAAAACAAGTGGAAATTAATGTATCAATTATACCTACCTCATCTATTCTGCAACTGTCATATGGATTCAGGTTCTTATAGAATCAGTATCTGATCTATTATTTTTTGGCAGAATCTATAGATGCAGAACCTGTTTCAGAAACCACGGCCAATTTATTGTCTACAGACAAATATAATAAAAACTCACTGCGCTTCATTTTACATATTCATTTAAATTTAAAACAATAGGAATCACAGCCTTGTGCTTCCTTATATTGGGAGTTTATCACACGAAATAGATGCAGATAGGAGTAAATACTTATTATAAGTCGAAATGTTTCATTCCCTTGTCAGTTTATTTCAATTCGCATGTATTAAACGTTTGGCAACAGAGCTGGGCTTCATTATACGTGACAACTCTATAAGGGTGTTCGAGCAGCGGTTCAAACCAGTTCCAAACCGTCAGACGCGTGCGCATTTCAATTTACGATGAATAATTTATTCCCAACTACTAGTAAGATGTTCGAGCAGTACTTTGACGATTTCCAAACTAGTCCGGACTCAGTTTGAGACAGGCGCAGTTGAACCGTCCTCTTCTTCTTAGGGTATAGGTATAGTGTTCTCTGTTGTTGGAGAAATCTTTTTCAGAGAACACTACCACAGTCCAAAAATAAACCCTGGTTTGTGTTTTGTCCATCAGTCTTTCATTGATGTTCTCTCTTATATTTGGTCATAAAACATATCTATGTATGAAATGAAATGTAAGAAAGTGGAAGGGGTAGTTTGCAAACTGGCGTTTGGTGTTCGAGCAACAAAATCCCAAACCACTTGGAAACTGTTTCAAAACGCACATGCGCATTTTAAACAGTTATCAAACCGTCCCAAACTACTGCTCGAACAGCCTTAACATTATGAAACTATTTGATATACATGCACCATATAAATCTATAAAGGTAAACAAACCCAAAACGCCGTGGCTAACCAGCGACGTACTTTCCATCATGAAACAAAGAGATAGAGCATTATCCAAATTCAAGCGTAAGAAATCCAATGAAAATTAGATTGATTAAAAAACTAAGGAATAAAGCCAGAGCACTTATTATTAAAGCAAAAGCATCACATGTTGAATCTTCAATGGCAGAGAAGGACCCGGCATCTTTTTTCAAAGCCCTAAAATCCCTAAAAGTTCAATCGAAAAACACCTTTGAGATGCCCGAAAAACTGTCAGATGTGAACGTTAATAATGATTATTTCATCTCGGTTTTCAAATCAGACAATGAAAATTGCACTGATCAAATAAAAAATTACAAAAATACAAAATTCAATGCTGCTATAAATTTCGATTTGAAATTGACGGATTCACAGACAATTCTACAGGCTATTCACATAGATGGCATAACGATACACATGATAAAACTTTGTTTGCCTGTAATTAGTGATTATATTTTACATATTATAAATTGTTGTATTAAAACTGCATATTTCCCACAACAGTGGAAAACATCCTTGGTTATGCCTCTTCCTAAAATAAGCAATCCTAAAACCTTTAACGATCTTCGACCCATAAGCGTTCTACCGGCCATAACAAAAATTTTGGAAAAAATTGTCTCCAAGCAAATATTAGCATACGCTACCACCAACAATATTATTCCAGAGGAGCAATACGGATTCAAAAAAGGGCTCAGCACAGCTGCAGCACTGACAAATATGATTGATGATATTCTTGTCAAAGAGGAAGATGCTCTTGCATCTGTACTCGTCTTACTAGATTTCAGCAAAGCCTTTGACACAATCTGTCATGACCTATTATGTCAGAATATACAGTAATTCTACAATATTTGATTCAATCTCTGCTTTATGTTTGTTCTCTGCTTGAAGTGTCATTACTTCTACTTTTGTTTCTTCTTATCGTGTAAACTGTGTGTTTCCTGTTTCCGGCTCTCAGTTCAGCCCAGTGTATTGTATTGTGTACACACAACTTTCGTTTAATAAAAGTTGTTGAGTTTATATCTTTGTCCATCAATGAACAATCATCAGAAACCTGCATAAATCGATCAGGTTATGGGCCCAGGACGATCAACGATGTTTGTTTGATGCTGAAGGTGTTGGTTGCACCTCAAAACTGAGAAGTGAAGATATCCTTAGCACGGCAGCATGGCGACGACCGGCAATGGCACTGGAACGACGACCACGACTACAACTGTTATGTCTGTGTCTGGTGTTCCTGGTGTTAATAAACTCAAAGGAAGAAACAACTATGCACTATGGAAATTTCAGATGAAATGTTTCCTTATCGACGTTGGACGTTGGAAGGCCGTCTTGGGAACGGATGGTGACGCCACCAACAACGAGAGAGCTGCGGCCAAGATGGGATTAACGGTATCAAATACGCTATATTCCCGCATCATGACCATCGAGGACGCGAAAGGAAGATGGGATAAATTGGCCAAGGACTTCGGTGAACAGGGTGTGACAGGCCAGCTGATTCTGGAGAGGAAACTCTACCGGACCTGTGGATGAGTACATAAACTCTGTGTTAAGTTTACGTGCTGAGCTAGCTGACTGTGGAGTGACTATAGAAGATGACAAGATTGGATCAATGCTATTGCATGGACTTCCTGATTCTTGTACTTCTCTCATCCTAGCGTATGGTGCTGCCAACAAGAAAGTTACGCTGGAGACTGTGCTCGATTTTCTTCATAACTATGATGAGGGAACGAAGGAGCGTCAAAGTGAAACTGCTCTTGCAGCCAAATTTGTGCCAAGAAAGAAAAAGACTAATGCTAATTTTGTGCCTACATGTTACGAATGTAATGAAAAAGGTCACAAGAAGCCAGACTGCCCCAAATTCAAGAAACAGAAGGCTGAGAAGTTTAGAGAGAAGAAAAAGCAACAAAATGCGAATTCACAATCGACTTCGAAGAGTGACAGTACCAAGAGTGTTGGACTTTTGACTGTTGCCATGGCCAGTGGTGAATTAGGGAGAGAAGATTGGTACTTCGACAGTTGCTGCAGTAGACCAGTATCACATAGAGACGATCTTGCAGATTTTGTTGACACCAGTCAATCAAGAGAAATTCTTGTTGCTGACAATACAACTTGAAGAGTAGTGGTGTAGGTGATGTGACTCTTACTATTAATAATAAGGGGTTAACTAAAGCAACGATCTCTGCTGTAACTTTTTGTCCTGACAGTGCAGCTAATTTGTTATCAGTGCATCAGATAGCAGAAAAGGGAAACATCTTAGATTTTGATAAAAATGGTGTGAATGTTTTTCCTGAAAAAGATGTTACTGTAAAAGGTGAAAGTGTGTTGACTGGAAGTGTAGCAAATGGTATTTACAAATTAGATAGAGATACTAAAACTCCAGGCTACTAGCTATGATAGTTGTGACGAGGTAATTGTAAATGTAGATCCTGTGTTGTCAAATGATAATTCTCAAGAATTGTGGCACAAACGAATGGGCCATTTGAATTACCAAGATTTGTCGAAACTGAAGAAAATAGCTGAGGGTGTTGATTTTGTATCTACTAAGGCAGAAGTATGTATACGTTGTGTAAAAGGGAAGCACAGTAAATTGCCATTTCAGAAACCTGCTACCAGAGTAACCAAGTTGTTGGAATTAGTTCATAGTGATTTAGGATTTCCTGAAAAAGATGCATTATCCTATGGAGGAGCTACTTGTTTTGTTACGTTTACAAATGATTTTTCCAGAATTATTTTCTCAAACGAAAGAGTGACTGTTTTGCCAAGTTTAAGGAGTTCAAACTAATGGTTGAGAATCAAACTGATTGTAAAATCAAAAGATTCAGATCTGACAATGGTAAGGGGTATGACAATAATGCCATTGAATCTAGAAATGTTAAATTCATTGAAAATAAGTTAGGTTGTGACCTAGATGGTAACAATACTGAACCCAAGTTTGATGAGTTAATTCCTGAGTGGGACATGATTATTACAAATACTGAAGTGCATGAAACCGTCCAAAATAATGATTTCTTTGAAAGTGATGAGGAAAATGATTTTGAGACTGGTGATGATGAGAATGAGTACCTATGATGAAAATAATGAAGAAAACCAAGAGGAACGACAACCTAGAAATAGGAGGAAGCCAGCCTGGCACGATGACTATGTAATGTTATGTCATACAGCTTGGAGTACTGTTGATGTTGTTCCATCCTCTGGTAGTGTTGCCCTTAAAAATCCAGACTGGAAATTAGCCATGGAAAAGGAATATAATTCTCTTGTCAAGAATGGTGTATGGGAGTTACTTGATAGACCTAAAGGTGTGAATGTTATCAAATCCAAGTGGGTATTTAAGGTCAAAAAGGATGCTGCTGGAAATTATGATTGTCATAAAGCAAGGCTTGTTGCCCGTGGATATTCACAAAAGAGAGGTGTTGATTATGAAGAAGTGTATTCTCCTGTAGTTCGACCAGAAACTTTGAGACTAATAATGTGTATCTCTAATGAGTTAAGTCTAGATATGGAACATGTTGATATCACAACAGCTTTTTTGAATGGAGTGTTAACAGAAAATATCTATATGGAACAACCTGAGGGGTTTGTTAAAGATGGTAAAGTATGTGCTCTAAAGAAAAGCAGCTATGGCTTAAAGCAGGCGTCTCATGCCTGGAATGAGAACATTAGAACTGTGTTCTAAGAATTAGTATTTGTACAATCTGTTTGTGATCCGTGTGTGTTTGTGAAGCGTGAAGGTGCTCTAGTGGTATATATTTGTCTGTATGTGGATGGTATATTTGTTTTCACTAATTGGGATGATGAAAAACAGAAATTGTATCAACATTTGAAAAGCAAATATGATGTTAAGTTTTTAGGTAAACTTAAGAATTGTTTGGGAATGAGAGTTCAATATGATAAAGATGCTGGGATCTTAAAATTAGATCAGAGTGAATATGTGTCTGAGTTGTTGAACAAATTTGAGATGAATGAATGTCACCCAAAGAAAAACGCCAATGGCTGCTAATGAAAAATTACCAAAGTTTGATACTAAAGATGAGACAATTCCATTTCAGGAAAGTGCAGGTTCTCTTATGTACTTAGGCGTATCGACTAGACCAGATATTATGTATACTGTAAGTAAGCTTAGTCAGTACAATAAGTGTTACCAAAGTGTGCATTGGACTGCATGTAAGAGAGTACTTAGATATCTTGCTGGTACCAAAGATGTAGGTTTGGTGTTTACTAGGAGTGGTAATCTTAATGTTGAATGTTTTGTAGATGCATCTTATGCCTGTGATGAAATAAAAGGGTATTCTCATATAGGTTACGTTGTTAAGCTGGGAGGATCTGTGTTTGCGTGGCAATCCAAAAGGCTTAAAACTGTGACTCTGTCCTCAACAGAGGCCGAGTACTTGGGTCTAACTGAAGGTATTAAAGAGTCAATGTATGTGAGGAATGTTCTTGAAGTTTTGGGTTTTAATGATGTTTGTGTTCGAGTGTTTAATGATAATCAAGGAGCCATGAGTATTGCTAAAGATGAGCAAACTCACAAGAGAACTAAGCATATAAATTTGAGAAGTCTCTTCATTAAAGAAAAAGTTTGAAATGGACTTGTATGTTTGGATCATGTTGGAACAAATGATCTTGTTGCTGATGTTATGACGAAACCTCTAGGATATATTAAGCATCAAAAGTTCAGTGAGGCATTGTGCTTGAAAAATATTTTGAATTAGGGGAGTGTGTCAGAATATACAGTAATTCTACAATATTTGTTTCAATCTCTGCTTTGTGTTTGTTCTCTACTTGAAGTGTCATTACTTCTACTTTTGTTTCTTCTTATCGTGTAAACTGTGTGTTTCCTGTTTCCGGCTCTCAGTTCTGCCGAGTGTATTGTATTGTGTACACACAACTTTCGTTTAATAAAAGTTGTTGAGTTTATATCTGTGTCCATCAATGAACAATCATCAGAAACCTGCATAAATCGATCATATTACTTGCAAAGTACCGTTCAAAGCTAAAAAGAAGCTATGTGAAACACTTATTATGTCCAGAATATCTTACAGCTGCATCTCATATTACCCTTGCTTAAACCAATCTACAGCGAATAGATTGAAAAAAATTCAAAATACATGTTGTCGACTGATATATGGCCTCAAAAATTATGATCACATAACTAATTCGTTCAAAAATGTAGGATGGCTAAATGTGAAAAATACATTTATATATCATCTCTTGAGCTTTCTAAAAGTAATCATAATTACGCATTCTCCGCCTACATTGCATAACAAACTCATTTTTAGAAGAACTGTTCATGATAGAAACATCAGGTGCCCGAATTTATTGACAATGCCGCTTCATCGTACAGCCATGTTTCAGCGCTCATTTTCCTACAACTGTGTTAAATTATATAATGCACTAGATTTACAGATAAGAGAAATTTCAAATGTAAATAAATTCAAAATATGCCTCAGAATGTTTCTTCTTGAAAAACAATAGCTTATATCGAATTTCTAGTGAGTATTATGTATGTGTATGTATATATGTATGTACATATAAAAAAAACAATGTATTATTTGGAAATAATATTAGTTGTTAAATATTAGACCATTATGGTTATAGATATCCCCAAAAAACATTCCCAATGTAAGACTTTTGGAGGTGAGAGCTATATTCTGCAAAACTCGACAAAAAAATCTGAAATCTTTCGCATACGCTCAGTAAGAGCTATATAACTTTTTATTTTTCTTTGTATACGAATTTTGCTTTAATGGTACATTTTCATCAAGTGATTCTATCGCTTCCCACCGCCCCCAAAATTCCTTCCATGAAATTACAACTTGACGTATTATATTCATAACCCATTGTTCCACTAAATATGGACTAGCATTTCGAGTCACCTGCTCACTTTAAATGATAAAATTGTCACTACCTTGCATACATACTTGAAATGAATGCACTATATTCCGTCTTGGAAAAGAAGATGAAATAAAACAGAATTAATATCGCATTTGAACTTATATTCGTTTTTACGAACTTCATGTATATATTTAACTATATGGTCAAGTTCTAAAGAGTTCTATTGGGAGAAAAAAATCAACTTTGTTAGTGATCTACAATATTTTTACAAACATCAAAAATACAAAAGTGCAATACGATCTATTTCTTAATATACAGGGTGTTTCAAATATATTCACAGGACTTGAGGATGTGATAGTTCGTCCAAAAATATGAAAAAAAAGTTTATAGTAACTTACAGTTTAAAATGCGTCATTTTCGAGATACCTAAATGGCGTTGAAATTGAAAAAAATATTTTCTTGTGACTATCTCCTGAACCGTTTATCGTATAAGTTTTGAGTCAGAACAACATTTTTGTCATAAATGGTGAAGATTTTGAAGGAGTAGTGGGTGTTTTTCTCCACAATTTCTACGCTAATGGAAATAGTACGGTTTTGAGATGCCCATTTGAACCGCCAATGTTTTCTACACCAAAAAGGTACTGTTGGTCGTTACCTCTAATTATAAAATTGATTTTTCACGAAAACGGTCGAATTCAGAGCTCACGACAGTTCAAATGGGCATCTCAAAACTGTAATTTTTCCACTGGCGTAGGAAATGGGGAGAAAAACACGCAACGATATTCTAGAGGATAAGTTAATATTTTTTTTCATTTTTTTGGACGAGCTATCACATCCTCAATTCTGCGCATATATTATGAGACATCCTGTATATTTAAACTTAATGAAAATAATTGCTAACACCGTATTAAAGAGACTTAGAAAGGCGTGGAGTATGTATAAAACTTAGTATGAGTTGAAAAAAAAATGAACAACTTATGTTTCAACGTCATGAAAGGAATATTGGGGGCGGTGAGAAGCGATAGAATCACTTGATGAAAATGTACCATTAAAGCAAAATTCGTATACAAAGAAAAATAAAAAGTTGTATGGGTGTGGAGCTTTTACTGAGCGTATGCGAAAGATTTGAGATTTTTTTGTCGAGTTTTGCAGAATATAGCTCTCACCTCCAAAAGTCTTACATTGGGAATGTTTTTTGGGGATACGGATTTTTTTTTGGAAGTCGCTTAACTGTCACGGACTAACTTTAACTTTCAATAATCATATTGATTGTAAATAGAAATATATATGTATATACAAGGTGGCTCACGGTCGATGGTACCTTAGACATTTACGGAGAACGGGACATAGGATCGTTCTGAAAATTTGGTTGTTCAAGTAATTGCTCCTAATCTATCGATCTAAAATATTTTCATCGATGCAGCGTTGTCGCTTATACCAATAAGTAGCAGCATCTTTGTTTTTTCAAATAGAACACCCTATATATTACTGCGTTTTGCATTTCTCCTCACTTTCTTAATATTTTTGCCACACTTACACCTATCTTTAACGGTTCTCGAGATATTATTTTCCATATTTTTTATCCAAAACATAGCTCGAATTAAATGTTTATTTCTGCGTTATTTCAATTCCTAGGAATTTGTCCTGCGTTATACAGGGTCGTTCAAAATGTGTGATTTTACTGCTAGATACAAAAATGTTTAAAAATGCGTTTTTTAAATGGAACATTCTGTATATTATGAAATATCCTGAAAGATACCTAAATTTCCTTCGATTTGATGTATCATGTTCCTATAATAGCCAGAATTCCGAGATAAGAGCAATTGTCTAAAAAAATCAAATTATATTTCTCATATTTATCTAGGTTGCTATTAAATGTCATCATAGTACATGACATAATGAAAATTTGACAATTAGTGCATTATTAATAATACCTTTGAGTATTTCTCAACGTAAGTGATTGGAAATGAATGAAATAACAATTCAAACGTAATTTTACGCTAACTTAAGAACGAATAAAAATAATCCAATGGTCTATCGGCAAAGTAAAATTGCGCAGCTATCAACATTTTTAGGGATATTATGATTAAAGTACCTAAAGAAATAGTTTTTTTTACTCAGTGGTAACCTAACCTAACTGAATAAGCAATAAGTAACTTATATCTTTAAATAGGTAGTGATAATGATTATTACTTTCTTAATAAAACAAAAATATCAATTGTACATTAACTCAAAAACGAGTAAAGATATCAAGTCCCGGTTTTTGCCAAAATGTAGCTAATTATGTGGCTCTTTATACCAATGATTAATAAATGTATCGTGTCATTTAATTTTTCAACAAAAAAATATGAAAACTGAATATTGGTTTATCAGTGCCCTCTAGGAGTAAAGTTGTGAACTTGCGAACACATCCGACATTATTTTTAAAATAAGCGTCAAGTTATCTTTCAAACATGACTAAACTTCTTAGATTTGGATAACGCGTCCAGGAGATTACAGCGGTCTAATAAAGTACTCCCCCCACCCATTTAATCAAAAATACGGAAAAAGTGTGAGGACCAAAATTACGCAGAATGAAATGAACGTTTCATTTCCGGTACCAAAACAATACGTTAATATTTCGATTTTTTGAGAAAAATTTAATTTTTATTTATACCATGGTAATTACGCCGCCTAGCGGCCCTTTGGCCACGCAAGTCTCTGTAATCTAGTGTCGTTGCCAATTTCTTAAATTTGATTCTTAATTTGTACTATTTATTAGTTAACAGTATTCTTTGATTTTTACTGTATTGAATTAAAATTAATTTCACAAACGGTAAGCGAATTATTTAATCTGGCGTTACTAATTTTCTTTCTGACAATCTATTTTCTTTAGAAATTGATCGGAATTTCTCAATCCAATAATAATCTATTTGCTTCTGATTTTATATCATTGGTTGATAATTTGCCGAATATCAAAGTACTTATACCGAAGACCAGGATCAGATAAACCGAGGCTATTATTAATGTATAATATAAAAGGCAGGATGAAGTAGAAATACTGCTGGGATTTTAGTTCCAAGGTACGTTTTCAATTCTTTCCATAAATCAGATATTAATTCAAGACAAATTTCAGCTTTCGTTATTTCGATAATTCAACGGCCTCCAGAAAATTGCCAGTAGATTCCATCCATGATCCATCTACTATATATTCATTGTATATTAATGAATGCCGCAATAATTTACGCAGATCTTCTTGAGTGTACCAAAACCATAAGGAGTCGATAAACCGGGATTCTAAAAAATGTTTATTATAACGGAAGATTGAGTAACTATATGAGTTACGTTATCAGTCTCAAGGTAAGTACAAATTCACAGCAAATTTATCTATTAATATTGTTTATCTTCCAGAAAATGACTGACATTGTTCAATATTCTAATGTGGGCCAAGTGTACTAAAGACAAGAAGCAGCTAACCGAAATACATTGAAATGTAATAAGGTATACATTAAATTAAAACTGTATCATTATATTCTAGCTGTTTATATATGGTCAAGGAAATACTTTCAGCTCATTTTCGGGAGTTTACAGACTACATGTATAATCTCATTTTCGTTTTTCATACGAAAGCGAACTTATAGCCATCGAAAAATAGGTATATATTAACTTTGTGACTGGCTTAGGTAATGTTGTTTTAATAATAAATATGTAATTTATTGAGAATCTTTCTTTTCATTAAACTTGGCTTATGTTCATAATAGAGGGTGTGATAACCATATATCTTTCCAAATATTCAATCATGGAATAAAATTTAACTTAAATTCAGATTTGTCAATATATTTCTGCTCCGTATATATATTTTTTATCTATGTTTCAGCTTAGTAAGCTCAGGTCATTGGAATAATAGGCTGTAACTAAGAAGCTATTTAAACTACAGAGCTTCTTAGCTGTAACTAAAGCCCGCTGCAGACGGAGTATGTTTTGCTGCATGATTGCTTGCTTGTTTTGCTGCACGGTCCGATAAATGTTGCCGCGCATCCGCGCATGGTGTGTTGATGGCTCCCTTGCTTGTGTTGGCTTCACACGATGCAGGCCATCATGTATGTAAAATGACAGTACAATGAAATATGACTGCGGCAAATGATACAAAATATTGACATTCTAATCAAGCTCTATTTCTAATCTTTGTTACAACATAGAAAATGTCCCAACAATCAAAAATAACATGTTATTATGTGCAAAATAACTTTTGAGTACGACTCTACTAGTTCCGAGTGCCCCGACAAGGCACGATGCGTGAAAACAATGACCGAAAATAGCATCGGTTCTATCATCAAATCCTGCACGATTTCAAGCAACCAACCGTGCACGCGATGTCATTTTCTTACACGGAAGCATGCAGCAAAACATAATCCGTCTGCAGCGGGCTTAAGGTTAAATTAGATTTACATGTCGAATCATAAGGAAAACTCTGTACAGTTTCATTGTGGCTCCTATCGGTCATAACTATACAATGAAATACGAAGGCAAATACTGCCCCAGCACAAGCATTTCCAACTTACAATAAACATAACTCGATCCTCTGCAATCTTATCATTTTCTCAAAAATAGCCATGGATTATGGATAATTATTTGTTTTTTTATAGGAGACAGAGAACACTACCTACATAGGAGATCTGGATGGTAATTTGGATGTATGTTTTCTCTGACGGTAATGTACTTGTCACTTTCACGCCGTACAGTAATGAAATAAAATTATTTTCGTACAATATGGATATGGCACTTTTCAATGTTTATGTTAAAGAGTTTGATGTATTTATAAAAAAAATATACATAGAGTGGAAAAAAATAGCCAATATGAAACTCCAGTTATGAACGCCTGTATGTGTATAAATAATTGAAAGTACAGGCTATGGAGGCTTCTACAGTCCGTAGTACGGGCCTTCAGAAGCCCTTATCTTACTAAAAGAAATATAATCAAGCTCGCTACAGTCCTCAATATGTTAATGATGTACTTATGCATTCTTATACTTACTTACTTAAAAAATATTTTATATTATTCAATTGTTTATCAATTTGGATTTTTTTTAGTGACAAAATTATGTGCAAGCATCATATTTTGCTGATGAGTTTGTTCTCATTCTCAATCGGATATAGTGTAACTACAGTGGTTATGGTGCCAAAGTAGTCTTGTAATACTTGTCCAGCTTGCCAGTGATGCATAATTAATGAATCTAAGATTCCAAGTAGCTGGCATCTCTCCACATTGAACAGTCGCCCATAAACGTGATAACCCAATCCTTTATAGCTGGAAAGGGTTATGATTTTCTGAATTACGGGCGATTCTTGGCCGTTCTTTGTTATCATTCGAGCTTGAAAAAAAAATAACTTTTGCCTTTGGTCCTTTGGATAATTCGGTAACACTCCAAGACTTTGGAATTACTCCGGAATATTTCTTCTCATCCTCAATAGAATGTAAGTTTCGAGCAAGACCTATAAATATTTTAGTTAATATTAAAACATCAGAAAACACTAATTTTTAAATTTCCAATGTAAATTTTTCATTCATGGTATGAATTTAAAAAAAACTCAATTCAATTAGAAGTTTCGCAGATTCCAAATAATAAACTTCACAAAGTTGATTTTTTCTTGTTTCATAGGAAATAAATATTTAGAAATGTTTCACGAAATGCATAAATCGAATGGGGGAAGTTCAGCAAAAAAAATAATAATTTTACTTCTTAACACAGATATATGATAGGCTGATATCAATAAATTAATATTCAAGTTCTTGGATTATAATATTCGGGATCTCGAACGGCCTATCATCTATCTGGGACCTCAACAAGGACGTTTCAGCTCTTGACGATGCTACTATATAGAATTTGGAATGAATTCCGCAGCTAGGTTAGTTCGATGGACTTCTTGAAGTTCTCTTCCGTTATATCTGTAATCACAGATACCTAAGAGGATTTTGAACTTTTTTGTTCATATTACTAGTTCATGCACATATATGTGGTCTATCAAGATTTTAATTTTCATTAATCCATGCTGTTGATACTTATTCTATAATAGTTAACAGAGTTAAATTACAATCTATGTCCATTTCTTTTTGAATTTGTTCATCAGAAATTCTGCAGTGCTCGTCCATAATATTATCTGTACTCGGAACGATATCACCAAAAATAACAAAAATAATTGGAATAGCGGAGCCGGGCAATCGAGGGCGTTAGGAAAGAGCCTGCAAGAAATTATTTAATTTAATGGTGTGTCTTGAACAGCTACATGATAACAAGGTAATATAAATCGTGTAAAAATAAATGCTCACTTCTGCAATTACTTTTCCGCTCGAGTCATGTTTTACATGTTTCCTAACAATATATTTTTCTTCTGCTTTACACAAATACAATGCGAATATTTTAACTTCACTAATCTAGAAATAGTGGCTTTCCAAATCTGCAATCTTTTGAAATCATTTGGTACTTTAAAAATCGAAACTTTCTTCACACCACTGAATCTATGGACTTGCATTCCGGAATAACACACAATCTTGCCATGTTGTAAGTCTTAATATAATAATTTAATAAAGTTATAAAAAAAACAAGATTATATACTAAAAGCGATTAAACGAATATTGACTGAGATTAATTTCAGAGACAACCATTTCATTTTAAAGAGATACCCGCAGCCACTGAAACATTGACACTCGACACTAGCGACTAGCGCCACACCTGAAATGGCTATAATACAAACTAAAAATTTATTCAATTTCCATGACAATTTGGCCTACACCTACACAAACTCCGTGGAGATGGAAGACCTAATATTAAGGGTGTTCGAGCAGGATTTCAAACCAAACTCAAACCGTCAGAGGCATGCGCATTTTAATTTTAAGAAGACGGAAATTAATATGCGCATGCTCTACAATCACGGAACACAGTTGGAAACTGGTCCAAACTACTGCTCGAACACCTTTATTATACGACCGTGATCGATACGATCACAGACAGCCATTAGCATGGAATTATTTGGGCACAGGCACGGTCATATAATATAGGGTCTTGCAACACCACGGAGTTTGGGTTGGCCAAATTGTCATGGATATTGAAGATATTTTTAGTTTGCATTATAGCCATTTTGGGTGTGGCGTTAGCCGCTAGTGTCAATGTGTAAGTGGCTGGTATCTGTTTAAAATCAATCTCAGAGACAATCATTCGTTTATTCGCTTTTATTATATAATAAATAATTCGCTTACCGTTTCTGAAATTAATTTGAATTCAGAACAGTACAAATCAAGAATCTTATTTAAGAAATTAGAACTATGGTTATCCCTGACACTGACATTGATATTGGAGGTAGTGTTCTCTGATTCTGATTGATATATATCAAGAAGACAGGGTAGACTGGTTACACTATATATATATATATATATATATATATATGAATTAAGAATATAATTTCGTTCCATGATGAAATGAGAAGTTACAAGTTGACAATTATTATTAAAAAGTCTGTTAAAAATTAGGATCTTGTATAATAAGTATAATAATTATTTACACGACTGAGACGGAAATTAATCAATATTGTATTTTAATATGGATCATGCGAAAACTGTATGGTGTGGAAATTTATCTCCTCAAGTCACTGAAGAGCTACTCTACGAACTTTTTCTTCAAGTTGGACCCTTGGAAAGAGTAACTATACCCACCGACAAAGAAGGAAGGAAATCTAACTTTGGCTTTGTTACATTCAAACATGAAGATTCTGTAGAGTATGCTGTTAAATTGTTTGAAAATACCAAACTGTATGGACAGAATGTTTTGATTAAACCAAGAAATGTAGGAAATCCTCAAAACAAACGATTAGATAGGAACGCATCTAGAGAAGAGCGACAAAATAGTCAGATGAGTCCAATAGAGACATTGCATATGTGCTCTATGAATCCCTCCTACAATATTAATGATAGACTAGGCTATAACTTTGATCATAACAGGAAGAGAGATCGGGAAGATCGATATCGAGATAATCATATTTCACACAGACGACTCGATTTCCACGAAAGGAGAAAGTCTCCTGATAGACGAAGACATTTTAATGAAAGGAGAGGAAGAAATTTTTCTGGAAACAGAAGAAATAATCATTATTAAATTCAGTTTATATGATCAATTAACAAAATATTCAATGTGTTCTGTTGTCTATTTCCAATGTTCCTAATCCATAGATGCGATTGGTGTTTATCAGAGCGGCTGTTATAAATTATTTAGACTACTGTGCGTGGAGACTGTTTTCATGGAAAATGGTTTAGATATTTTTTTTAGTTTACACTTATGGATATTTTTGTCCTGGGTTTTGTTTATTAGCAAATGCATTGATTGAAACCGTTCTGTAATATTACTTTGTTACTTCTCGTGTTTTGCTTGTTGTTTATTATATATAATACCAAATTTTTGATCTTGTAATGGGATTAAAAACTGTTAAACTGGCTTCTATCGCAGTGGAAGAGTTTTATCTATTCAGAGACGCGTGGTATCCCAGCTCATAATAATCCATCAAAAAGAATTTGTTGAAGCTGGATTGCCATATGTAAAGGTTACTTGAAACCACAGTCGTGGTTGAAACTAAAAATCGTACAATTTATTCTCTTGATATCAATGATTTATTCAGGAACTAGTAATGAAGGCAGTCATGGGGATATTCACACCGATTAGCATACTCCTTATACCAACAATTTTAAATTTTATTGCCCAGATAAAGTGAAAAAAATTTTGATTTTCCTCAGAAAATGGTCTAAAAAACAGTTTCTTTTGGCCGTAACTCTACACCAGTGTATCTAAATTTCACCAAAAACAATAGGGCTCTTCCTTGGGCATATACCAACCAACAGCAAAAAAACCTTGATCGAAATTCGGTTCCGTTCTTGAGTTCGTGCGGATCAACTTTCTTGCTTGCCTACAGACACATGTTTTTTGCGAATATCTCGACGTGATTTTTTTGGGTTTTTAAAAACTATACATAATTTCAGGCACAACATTGGGTATATTCAACACTTTTTGATTGGATTAGTATTTGTGGGTCAAAATTCCAAAAATACTGATTTTTCAAAAAACCAAAAGTAATCAATCACATCGTGAAACGGCGTGAATATGAATATATATCTTATCACATATAACCACTAATTTTGTAAATATTACATAACACATTAAATTTAGAACAGTTTATAAGTAAAAAAATATCTATTACGGAATTGCGATTGTTGATAATAAATTTGAAAAAAATAAGTAGGCACGTATCAACTATTAATATTCGTATTCAATATTTATCTCAACCAAGTATACCCTTGATTTCAACAAAGTTTTTATCACTCCCACAAAGAGGTGTGTTTTGTTTTATTTTCCTAGTTTATTCGAATGATGGCTGAATCTAATCTATAAAACGTACATAATTCTAAGATCTACCTTTCTCTTTTTTATGCTTGAAAATTATACCTCACAAGAGAGACAGAAGGTTGCTCTTCTGAATGAAATATTCCGGTATAGAACGAATTTATTAGTATTCTATGGAACGAATGTTTTTTACGATCGACGTGTGTTGTAGGTTGTGACAGTGGTGTGTTGCGCAAAAGGCAATTTTCCCAATTTTCATTGAATTTTAATTTATCTACAAGCTTCTTTTTGTCTTTATCACGTTAGGTAAGTTATAAACTATTTTGCTTGCCAAATGTTATTATCAGTCTCCATTGTACAGCGTGGATGTTCACTGTTTATTTGTTCAGCCAGCTGGATGTTTTTGTTTACTTCTTGTATGCTATCAGCGGGTTGCGGCTTCTAGAAACATCCATAATCGATGTACTCTTGACAACTTCTTTGTAGTTTTTATATCATTTAAGTTTATCAAGACGTATTCAGAGTACGGTACTCTACCATTCTTATTTGACCAGAGCTATGCATACAAATTGTTGATAACTTTCATTTATGTCAATCATATCACATATCACATCACGTAGTTCATTTGTGAGTGCGGTCGGAATTTGGAACCACATTTCATTGATATATTCGGACTTCATGATTACATTCCAATTTCAGGTTTTTGGAAACAAAGCTTTGTTGAAGAATTAAGAACCTACCTAAATCGAATTCCGCATTTTCCGGAGCAAAATGGCTTCAGAACGCGGCGGTGTCAATGTGGAAATCAACGAGAAGGAGATTGACCTCGAAAAAGTTGTGGAGGATCAGTTAGCTGCGAAGGAAAATGCTACCGGAACTGATAGTGCTCTCAAGCGTCGCCCAAAAAAAGTTAACAGACAAAATTCTAAGGAAAATGTTGTAAGTAGCGGATTTGTACATGGCCCAAGATCTTGGAAAAATAGTCGTAGATCAAGAAATGGTTATGGGAGAGGTTTACCCAAGAAAGGTGGTGCAGGAGGTAAAGGAGTTTGGGGTAAACCTGGTTCAGAGTTACTGGAAACTTATGAGGACGTTAACGATCCCAACTTTGACTGTGAAAACTTCAACAATGGAGATATTGAACTGAAAGCCGTCGTACCTGAAGTGTCAGATGAAGAGATACGCAAAAAAATTGAACCAATCGTTCTTGAATATTTCGAAAATGGTGATACCCAGGAAGCTATCCTTTCGATCGAAGAACAAATACCTATAACTAGAAGAGATTCACTTGTTGAACAAATAATTGAGATTGCTATGGATCATAAACCGTCGCACCGTGAAATGACTTCGGTCCTCATATCTGATCTCTTTCCGCACGTTATCAACGAGGTCGATATTGCACAAGCTTTTGAAAATTTGCTTGCCAACCTCAACGATTTGATCCTAGACATTCCGGATGCTCCAACAGTTCTAGGAAACTTTATAGCCAGAGCAATTGCTGATGATTGCATTCCTCCAAAGTTTATCACAGTTACAAAGTGAGTATTTCCGATATATATTATTCTTTTTAAATTAGGAATTAAAGAACCTTGCAAAACGTGAATTTCAGAATCTTTCTTTACATAAATAATATCATTTAGCATTATAAAAACATGTTCAGTGTTAGTATTGGTCAAATAAATGTAACCAAGCAAATACCTGCCTTTGCAGTTTACAACGATATCGATATAAATTTGTCAGGTGTGACTATAAATTGCGATATTAATGAAATTTTGTGAATGTGTTTTGCTGGGTCCAATTTAAGAGATAAGATAGTTTTTTTTATCCCGAAAAGTGACCCTGAATCTACAGTGTCTCCAATTGAGTCGGCACAAATGGAAAACTTTTTATTATTCGTTTTATAAAATATAGATTTTGTTATTTTTTTACTCTCTTCTTTACTCAGCACTGACGATGACTAGGTATTTAACGCCGACGAGAGGTAGTTCGTCTCTTTGTTGAGTTCATAACTTTAGTTGCATGTCAACAAAACCGAAACAAGAATGTTTATTTTTTTGTTCTGTTTGTTTGCCCGGGCTAATCTCCAAATTGGTTGAACCGAGGCTTTTTAGATAAAAATATAGCCCGTTTTTCGTCTGAAATGTGTTTCGCCAGCCAAAGAGTCCCACTCGTATTTACACACATGCAGAATTCCACGAGAATCCATTCATAGAGCTCAGAGATAAAGGTATGAAATCCCCAAATCAAGGAGTCTCACTCGCACATACACACCATGAACTTATTGTATTGTCATCGGTCCTTTAGAAGTATACAAAGTTTCAAGTCGATCCGATGTTTTTAAGTGGGCGAAAACGTGTCCAAAGATTCATTTACATACATACATACTAAGCTAATAAAAGCATGTTAAAAACACTCTCCTACCATAACAATGACATAAGAGTCATAAACCTAATTCAAGATTAGACCTCCGCACTTAATTTAGTAACCTACTAAGTTTAAATTATGGTTACGCCTGATAGAGTTTAAATTTCTTATAATATCGATCGAACATATATCTTGTTTGATTTCATTACCGGGCATGTTTGGACTAGTAGTTTCAATATGGCGGCCAACCAAATTTTTTCAAAAAATATGCATCGACTAAATGTCAATACTAATATTTATAGTTAGTTAGTTATAGATATAACTATACCTACAACTTCTGTTTGAAGCATTTTTCCTTAAGTGTGTAAAATCCAGAGCTTATGCGATAGGTGGCACCGAGCAATAAAAACGTGCAAGTGGAATTCGCGTAAGTCGGGGCCTAATTATGCATATAAATAGGTACAGGGTGGCCCGTTTAAGAGGGGACTATACCTTATCTCGAAACCTACTGGGGTTACAAAAAGATACAAGTTATTTTTTTTTAAATTGAACACCCTATATTTTATTACATTTTTAGATAGTCCTGTCCGGTTCGAAGTTGTTAACGATCATCTTCAGAATTCAGGTTTTGTTTTAACCATCATTGATGGGTTGCTCATTAACTTTTTAAACTTTTATCCGCGTATTATTTTTAAGAAAATAATGATTCTCTTTAGGCAATGATAAAATTTTAAATATTTTCTTAAAATACGCGGTGTTGCAACGATTCGCAAAATGATGCTTTTCTCAATATTCTTATATAAGACATGTATATATATATATATATGTATATATTATTGAAATTTCGAATAGTCATTTGAATAGCAATTTCAGTTATATAACATAGTACGGGTCTCTGACTTACCGTTTTGGCTTAATTGCCAGATAAAATTAAAAATTGAGTATAAGATTTAAATTATTAAGATATGAAACTCGGAATTAGCTCCTTATCAACTTGTTCACAACCGTTTTAGGGCGTTGTTGAGAAGTCAACAGAATCTCAAGCTTTGCACAATTTTATTTCTACGTCTAAATCATAGAGTAATAAATAGAATATAGAGTAGCAACTCTATGATGTAAAAATTGTCTCAAATTCAAGTACTTGACTGCCATCTCTGCATTGCATGAAGAACTGAATGAGAAATTTTTGGCCGGCAGCAAATTTGAAATGGAATAGCACGTAATTTGAAATCATCTTACGTTATTTCATAAATCATATTCTCAATTAATTTCGTAGGTTTCTCATAAAGTAAAATTGTATTGTTTAGCTTTATAAAGAAATCTATGAGATTAATTAATAATATGATATATGGATTAACAATATTGATCAATACCGGAAAAATAAAAAAATAAATTATTAATACATATATATTTACTGAATTCTATTTAAAACAAATTATATGTGCAATAACTGCTAAACAATATTGAATTCATGAACAAAAATTCAAACATATACATGTCATTTTGTGATACAAAAGTTTATTATGGTCATTCGATACAGAGATAAGTTTACAGTTAAATACTTTTCCTTGGTTAAATCTTAGAAATAACTTTATTAAATGAAAACAGATTAATAGAGATGATAAATGATGTTCACGGTTCTACAGAGACCTATTTATAAATAATTATATTGCACTACTAGCACTATGCTTATGGTTAACAATATATCCTTATTTTAATAAATGGTTCAACTATAATGACCATATAACTTTACAAACAAGTAATTCAACTAAGCTATTTTTTAAAAAATTGTTGATATATTCGAAATTGTACAATAGAGGAATATGTACGTATATACAACTACCAAATAATAAATAATATGTGATCGATAATATAAAAGGTATCAGTTTAGTTTGGGTGAAAAGTGAAATCACTAATAAAAATATTACATTAAATTATTATTTATTTTCAGAATGATTTACAGCAATGATTTGTCGTTATGAGAAAGATAAATATGTAAAATTCTATCTTCAAAAATATTAGCTCCGTTTCTTATAAATAAAATTACACGACCACTGCATATTTTTTGAGAACATGATTAGATTTAAGGAGAAACTTTTTAAGAATCGTTCTAATATGGATATCAGGTACAGTAGAAACTTCATTATGTGAGGTAGATATAAACAAATTAATGCCATTTTTGTTACATATAAGTTACTAATAACATTAACTTCAAGTAGAATTCACAAACAATATGATATAACTTTCAAGTGCCATATTGGTGTGTTCTTTGTCATTGTTACCAATGATCTAAGAGAACCTACTATTCCAGAATGGTTTTACTAGAAATAGATAGTTAATATATTTTTGGATTACCATTTAATTCTTATTCATCCAGCAAATGCTGTTTTCGGGTGGCACGGTTAATTGAGGATGTAACAATTTAAGATGGTTTGCAACGGGATTCGATCTCGGTAGAATTCTCTTCATTTTCGGTATTATACAATTTGAACAACCTTCATTCAGACAATAGTTTCTACAAGGTGATCAGTAGGGGATCCTTGCTGGTAATCTGCAATCCCAATTATTATATTATGTATATATATACGATGAGAAATATTCTATATTGAAAGTAGGAAGAATACTTACAGGGCAAATGTAATGTCGGAAATGCGATCTTATTCAATTTTACTGTCACTTCCACATGAAGGCACCTTAGATAAAATACGAGGGGAGGCACACAGCACTCATTTCAAAGCGTTTTAATGCCACTGTTGTAAAAATCAATCAAATCTGGACTTCTGACTGGCCAGGAGTTGGTTCCGTCCCAGAAACGGCTTTTTATATCTATTGATAACATATTTTCAAATATCGTTTGGACCGATGAGTCAGGGAATTATCGCAGTTGCTACGGTAAAATAGCGGGTACCATAACTTTAAAGGATTGTAAAATGCGCAAACGCAGAACTTAACGGACCGCTAAGGAAATATTCTCGAATGTTTAGCGTGAGATTTATCGTAACCGTAATTCAACGTTTGAACGTGGAAGGTCTTCTGTCAGGTGTGGTAAATTATCGGTCTTGTTGTGGTGATCGATTTATTTGGTGCGTATTTGTATGTTTATTAGTAAGAAAGTGAAACATGTAGAAAGCAGAACGATTAAGATTTTGTAACCTAACCAAATTTCGTCGTGTTTTTTCTTCGGTTTTAGAAGTTTCTGGTGATTTTTTGTAGTGTAAATGCGGTGTTCTGTGGCGGGATGTAACACAGATAAATTTACAAGCGATCTGATGCTACTTCGGTTTCCCAAAGATGAAAATATCCAAAAAGGTGGGTTATAGCTTGCAGACGGGAAGATCACATTAATGTGAAGACTGCCAGAGTGTGTTCTAAGCATTTCGACGGATCATCCTATAAATGAAATCTGTGTTTTGAACGTTTGGACTATACTGCCCGAAATCGACGATTGCTTAAAAGAGACCTGTTATTGTAACAGGTTTACCCCTGAAGATGCCAACTTTGTTGGCGAAACAATTGTCTGGTGACAATAATAATAATAATAAAGTTGTTGGTGTGTTGTTATATTTCTCTGTTTTTATATTGTTAAAATCATTGCAGTTGAATATAATTGTTGGCAGGTCTTGCAAAAGAAGTTTCTGATTTATCTTAAAATCAAGAATGGCAAATTCTACAATAATTTTGCTAAATCCTCTGCTGAACAGAGCTCATTCTATTATTAAAATTTTGCTGCTCTGCTGTAAGATTCCTATTTGAAAAAGGAAATACCAGCAACTCACTGATCCCATATGCCTGGTCACCATATAGAACAAATCTGTCCCTATTAGGAAAAACCATACGCTGCTGTAACTGACCGTTAAATTCGAATCCAGAAATATGTCAGCATCATGCCTCCGACCATTGTGAGCTGCACCTAAGCTGGCCACAATACCATCAGGACGAAACAGACTGATAACTTGATTTTTATGTCCAGAATAGTATTCTTCTTGATGGTCTACAAATTGCTCGTGCTGATCTATAAATTCCCAACAATTATTTAAGGCTTCGCCTCTTCGTGCAATATCCTAAAAATTAAAATCTAGTAGGGTAAGGTACTTGATAGATATTTATATTCAATTTATAAGGTTCACCTGCGCATATTGGTGCAATTTATTCTTTGTGAGCCATCTGAGATTTCCCAAATTTTGTAGACGATGAATGTGATTTTCGTAAATAATCTTCATAACTACAGTTTGGGTCAATGATTGAGCAGACAATCCAAACAATGGTTCCAAATCTGACAGTCTATTTGGATATGCGAGTCGTCGAAGATAAATACACAATCCCTCAGTTCCTAAAATGCATTGATCTAAAAATATACTCACCTATCACTAAGTTATACTCTTCTTACCTGTTGCTGTATATCTGTTCGCTGTTATTATATGATTTGGAATACCTAATGCCCTCGCAAGTCTTGGAATATGGTCTCAACTGAATCGAAAATAGAAACGTATGTCTTCATCGCTCATATCATTTAAATTTAATTTACCATAAAGTTCCCCACGATTTCTGCGCTGTATGTTCTAAATCAAATTCGCTGAATGCTGCTGCTCTTAACAAATTTTCCATAGCTGTCACCAACCAAAACAGTAAACATAACACATGATTTGAACAGATCGTTTTTTGCCCCGCAGCCCTCTAGCGGTCATTAAAGCACCTACACAAAATATCGTCCGCTATGATAATTTTGCGATAACTAAATTTTCTAGTCTACGCTAATGTTGCAGTACCGTAGGTCACATGATATATAGCGTATTGGATGTTTTAACGGAACTACCGCGATAAATTCCTAATATCTTCGACTTATGCGGTGTTATTTAATAGAAAAAATACGCATTATTCGAGTTTGGATCTAGAATTTTAGGACCCATATTTTACCAACTAGATTTAATATCAGTACGATATTTAAACTCTTTAAGGAACGAAATTTGGCCACTTTTGCATTATAATATTCTCCAAAGAGAGCATTCAACCTTAATTTGGCAGCAAGATGGTGCTCCTTAACATCGAAGTGTTGGAATCATTCGTCTTTTAAATGAAAGTTTCAGAGAGTGGATTGGAAAAAACGGGACCATCTCCTGGCCAGCAAGGGTCCAAATTTGAGCCCGGTGCAATTTTTTGTGGGGCACATTGAAAATATGGTTTACAAAGATAAACCGTCAAAAGTTTTGGAAGTGCTGCAACGAGATCGCAATAAACTATCTGAATGAAACGAATTACGCCTCAAATGCCATACACCATTTAGAAATAGCATATTCTACTTGTATTCTTCAAAAAGGCGGAAATATTAAAAATCTAATTTAATTAATTTACTTGTAAGTAATATGTGTTAGTAGTTAGTTAATAATTTTTTGTTGTCATTTCACGTAGACATTTAGACGTAGAAATAAAATTGTGCAAAGCTTGGTATTCTGTTTTTAATATGACTTCTTAACAACGCCCTAAAACTGTTGTGAACAAGTTGATAAGGAGCTAATTCCGAGTTTCATATCTTAATAATTTAAATCTTATACTCAATTTTTAATTTTATCTGGCAGTTAAGCCAAAACGGTCAGTCAGAGACTCGAACTATGTTATATAATAATTAAAATTGCTATTAAAGTGGCTATTCGAAAATCCAATAATATACAGGATGGCTCATATGGGAAATTGAGAAAAGTATCCTTTTGCGAATCATGGCAACACCGCGTATTTTATAAAATGTTTTAAATTTGATCATTACCTAAAGCATTATTTTCTTAAAAAATAATACGTGGGTAAAAGTTTATAAAGTTAGTGAGCAACCCAACAATGATGGTTTAAACATAACCTGAATTCTGAAGATGATCGCTAACAAGTTCGAAACGGTGCATCACAGACCCCTATACTCATATATATCGTTGAATTTGTCTTTGAAAGGACTATTTAAAAATGTAATAACATATAGGGTGTTCTATTTAAAAATGTAACTTTGTTTGACCACCCTGTATATAACAAAGTGACGATTAGAAAAATTAAAAAAATAAAGATCATTCTAGTAGAAACAACTTTTGTATTTAATTTGTTTTTGTAATCCCCGTAGATAAGGTCACCTCTTAAACGGACCACCCATAACAAAGAAATTATGTTTAAGTTGTATCAGCATCTAAAGATAACAATAATTTAAAAGAACAATATTTATCAACGAATAATTTACATTGTTATAGATATAAAAAATCCCGAGGGCCTATAGCCATCGGAAAAATAATTTTCTCGAAATTCATTAAAATTAAAATTTGAACATTTTCATTGGTATACCTACATGTCATTACATGCCAATTGCCCATTTTAACCGCATGTATCATAGCCATGCGGTTAGAGTGTTAGAGGTTGTTGTTTTGGCTGTTGAATATAAAGCAAATAGGGTTCGGATTCAGCTTCAAGTCTGACTTTTTTTTTTCGCCTATTTCTAGTCAATAAATAACTATATATTTTTTGAAATCAGGATCTATATTAAGAACTTCAGAAAATGGACAATTACATCAAATTTATATTGAGTGTTCTTGATTTACCAATATTTCTTGTTTTTTCTTTTTTAATTTTTCTTTTTTTTCTGTGCATTTTATGAAAAATAGCTTCGAACAAAAGTTGTAGGTACTGATTATATCTATAACTTTTTTTATTTTTGATGATATTTACACTACGGCCCTTTTTTGATATTTTTTTTAAATGTTTGAACGGTCGCCATTGTGAAAGTACTTGACAGATAATGCCCAATAACGAACTCGGTCAAGATATTTAAGATTGTTTTTTGTAGCAAATTTTCAGTTGATACCTCCAAAACTGCGACCTCTATCGTGTTAACAAATTTCGTAATATTCCATATATATATATACAGGGTGTCCCACGGTCATGGCCTATTAGAAATTTCTGGAGAATGACAAAAGCTATCGATCTGAAAATTTTATGGCTTCTATTAGACATTTTAAACTATCTTTGGAAAATATTTTCATAAAAAAATTTTGAGTAAAATGGATATACCTTTCCCTATACTTAAAGTAAATAGTTTTAGAGTTATTTAATTTTATTCGTTAAAAATCGACAAATGCGAGTTGATCGAAAATATATCATAACTTTTTTGTTATTTGCTTGATAAACATGGAGTTTGAATTTTTGGAATCTCTGCACATTGTTTTAAAGATTTCATTATGATTTTTCTTAATTTCCTGAGAAATTATTAGAGAAAAATCGATGTAAAGATGACTTAATTTCTAACGTTAATAACTTTCTTATTTCAAATGGAACACCCTGTATTTTGTTGCACTAGCGTATTCAAAATTAAAATACCTTTCTATTGATGTAACCACTTCCATATCTAAAGCTGATAGATTAAAAGTTATTGAACAATTTCCGATTTTTCAACAATTATTTTGTATTACCTTAACTTTGGAACGCATCAAAACTGTAACCATAGTTACCACTTATTTATATCAGTGTCAAAGTGTAAGATTAGAAATGGTCTCATTCATAGTTTTTTTATTGAAATTAATCACAATCATGAATCAAGAATACACAAATGCCGATCTGCTCAACCTTTTTGCAATTTATGGAGAGTGCAATAGGATTGTCACGAGAACATGCAGGACGTCTAACGCCGGAAATCCGAATTTGCCGTCGATGACTGCAAGGAAATTTTGCCGGATTCAAGATAATTTTGTTCAATATGGCCAATAAAATGCTCCATAAAATCGTATTCTTCCGATTTCCGCTGATGAAGCAATGCAATTAAATCTGATATCTAAAAAGTTATCGAACAATTTCAGATTTTTTCAAAAATCATTTTAATTATCTTAACTTTGGCATGTATTAAAAAACGAAAGAATACTAAAACAATAACAAATTTAATAATCTACACAAAAAATACTAATCAATAACCTATTAAAAAAAAGATAACAATACTTTAAATGTAAATTTACAAGTGTTCAAAGTGCCCCCCATTTACTTCTGAACATGCAATAAGTCTTGATTCCACAATAGATGTTGCATTTCTTATTTCTGCGGGGTCTAGATCTGCAAAAGCATTTTGTACCCGATTTCTCAGGTCTTCTGTCGATTGCACTGGAGGACGGTTATTATAAACTTTTTCTTTTAAGACCCCCCACAAATAAAAATCTAGGGGCGTTAGATCTGGTGACCTTGGTGCCCAATTACAGGGACCCAAGCGCCGAAGCCACCTGTCCTCAAACAATTCATAAAGTTCTTCGGTAACTTCATGGCTGGTGCTCCGTCAAGCTGATACCAGCAGCTTATGGCTTCGTTAATTGGCAAGTCATCTACAAAGTCTGTAACGATGGTGCGCAATATTTCAAGATATTTTTCGCTGTCCAGCACTTCTTCGTATATATAAAACTTAAGTGCGTTGTCTTTTATAAGAGCAAAAACGTTGAAACTGAATTTAACTTGAAACTTTTGTTCTTTCGTCAAATGTGGGTTTGCGTCTGCCCAGAAATGATTACTTTTTGAATTAAAGATTCCTTCTCGCGAAAATTTGGCTTCATCTGTCCAAATTATTTTTTTCATAGTTTTCGTCTTCTTTTGTGTTGCTTCATCAGCGGAAATCGGAAGAATACGATTTTATGGAGCATTTTATTGGCCATATTGAACAAAATTATCTTGAATCCGGCAAAATTTTCTTGCAGTCATCGGCGGCATATTCGGATTTCGGGCGTTAAACGTCCTGCATGCTCTCGTGACAATCCTATTGCACTCTCCATAAATTGCAAAAAGGTTGAGCAGATCGGCATTTGTGTATTCTTGTTCATGATTGTGATTAATTTCAATAAAAAACTATGAATGAGACAATTTCTAATCTTACACTTTGACACTGATATAAATAAGTGTTAACTATGGTTACCGTTTTGATGCGTTCCAAAGTTAAGGTAATACAAAATAATTGTTGAAAAATCGGAAATTGTTCAATAACTTTTAATCTATCAGCTTTAGATATGGAAGTGGTTAATCAATAGAAAGGTATTTTAATTTTGAATATGCTAGTGCAACAAAATACAGGGTGTTCTATTTGAAATAAGAAAGTTATTAACGTTAGAAATTTTCTCTAATAATTTTTCATGATATTAAGAAAAATCATAATGAAATCTTTAAAATAATGTGCAGAGATTCCAAAAATTCAAACTCCATGTTTATCAAGCAAATAACAAAAAAGTTATGATATATTTTCGATCAACTCGCATTTGTCGATTTTTAACGAATAAAATTAAATAACTCTAAAACTATTAACGTTAAGTATAGGGAAAGGTATATCCATTTTACTCAAAATTTTGTGTAGAATTCAAAAATGTATCAATATATGAGGTATCCCATTTGAAATATCAAAGTTGTTATTACTTCCGGCAAAACCGGAAGTGATTTTTTTATGAAAATATTTTCCAAAGATAGTTTGAAATGTATAATAGAACCCATAAAATTTTCATATCGATAGCTTTTGTCATTCTCCAGAAATTTATAATAGGCCATGACCGTGGGACACCCTATATATATATATATATATATATATATATATATATATATATATATATATAGATTATCCTGTACCAGACATATTATGATATTTCTAAATAAAGAATTCAATTGATATATAATCAAGATGATTATATAACATAAGCCGTTACTGGTAAATAGCTAGATTACGCTAGGGCGTCTAACTGTGCTGACAACAACTACTGCGAGGGCAAACACCCCTTCCGCCATTGAATAACGTCAACAACTGTTAGGGCAATACCTACAATTTTACATTGTCACAATATTGCATAATACCACTATAAATGTTCAATCAGATTGATTACCAAACAAAGCACCGCCACCCAGACAAATATCATGATTTCAAGGTTGTTGCCTATCTTCAGTTTGCCGCAGAGCGTCGAGCCGTGTCTGATAATCAATCCTTATTTTGAACTCATATTAGTTTTAATCTTCAGCGCAGACGGTGGAGACCAATATGAGCGATGCATTGAAAACGTATAGTGGGTGGATATAAACACCCGGCAAGTGGATTTATTTCATTCAAGATTATCCTGTACCAGACATATTATGATATTTCTAAATATGAATTCAATTGATATATAATCAAGATGATTCAGTTCCCGTTTTATAAGATTAGTGACGTCAGAAAATATTCCCCTATTACCGTTTATGTCGCGAAAACGTACCGGGAAGCACAATTCGGTTCCCGCTAGTTCACCGGGAACTCGCGAAAAAATCCTAATTGTGACAATGTAAAATTGTAGGTATTGCCCTAACAGTTGTTGAAGATATTCAATGGCGGAAGGGGTGTTTGCCCTCGCAGTAGTTATTGTCGGCACAGTTAGACGCACTAGTGTAATCTAGTTATTTACCAGTAACGGCATATGTTATATAATCATCTATATATCAATTGAATTCATATATATATATATATATATATATATATATATATATATATATATATATATATATCAAATCAAATCAAATCAAAAGTTTTTTTGAACTTGAACCCGCTGCAGATGGAGGATATTTTGCTGCATGTTTCCTTGACGGTAGCTAAGCATGGTTGATTTGATGATAGAACCGGTGCTATTTTCGGTGACTGTTTTCCCTGCATCGTTTGTCGGAGTTATTTTGTACATGATAACATGTTATTTTGATTGCTGAGACATTTTCTTTGTTGTAAAATTGATTAGAAATAGAGCTTGATTAGAATGTTCAATATTTTGTATCATTTGTCACAGTCATATTTCTCTGTACTGTCATTTTACATACATGATGGCCTCCATCGTGTGAAGCCAACACAAACAACGGAGCCATCAACACACCATGCACAGCAACATTTATCGGACTGTGCAGCAAAACAAGCAAGCAGTCATGCAGCAAAACATACTCCGTCTGCAGCGGGCTTTACTTATAGACATATAACATCATGCCGTTGAATTTTTTTCGAAATTTACCTAAAAATGTAAACCGCAAGCTTGGAAGTCTTTGATAATATTCACTTTACAATGACTCATTTTTGGTACATAATAAGAGTTTATCAACAAAACCCATACGAACGTCAACCGGAGTAGAAACTAGAAACCGTCGCGCGTGGCGATCAAAAGATCATAGAAAGTTTTTCTGTTTTTCTCCTATATAAATATAAAGGAAATTTGATTTTTGTTTTTCTCATTTTGAAAATACTCCTGAATATATGTATAATAAACGCACTAGAATTGTATATATTCTCCCTGTTCCAGAGAGAAAAGTGATAATAAGGATTTCCAGGAGGCTCTAATTCGTGCCGATACTCTACTGGGTATGAAACATGGATTGGTACGATTACATAACGTATGGGGCGTCGGGGGAGCTCTTAGACCGGTCAAAGCTCTCACTCGTCAGATGTCTCTGCTACTCCAAGAATTTATCTCATCTGGGGATATCGCAGAAGCGAGTCGTTGTCTTCGCTTGTTAGAAGTACCACACTTCCATCACGAACTGGTCTATGAGGCTATTGTTATGGCACTAGAAGCTAATAGTGCTGTCAAAGAGGAGGCCCTATGCAATCTACTGAAAAGCTTATCCGATGCCGTTATAGTGACTGTCGACCAAATGGAAAGGGGCTTTTTGAGAGTGTTCGATGATTTGCCCGACATTTCAATGGATGTTCCTCTTGCTTATATTATTTTAGATCGTTTTGTCGATCGTTGTCATAATTTAGGTTTCCTTACGGAAAATATTTTGAAGAAGTTGCCTTCCCGTGGGCGTAAACGCTTTGTCTCCGAAGGAGACCAGCATTTCTTTAAGAATCATAAGGTACAGCATTAGAATGCTCATTTCTCATGAGCAATAACGACGTGTGTAGTTTCTTTCATAAAAATTATTGCATTTGTATTCTTTCGTTAATAAAACCTTAATTTAGCACTAGTTGCAAAATTGATATGAATATAACCTTGAAAGTGTTATTTTTTGTAATTTGTTCTATGGAAGTAAATATTATTCCAAGTTTAAGTTGTTTTTTTTAATATTTTTTGGTTTTATATGTATAATGATGGCGGAAATAGAAAAATATCAATTTACTTTCTTTAGTAATGAAAGTTATTTTTTCAAAATGCATACCTACGACATCAATTTCAAAACCAGTTTATTTACATAAAGAAAATAAGAAAAATTAAATGTATTTCTTCTTCCCCATTCATTATCATGTAATAGTAATAAAAAACTAGATTTGGTTTAAGTTCTTAAATTATTTTTTTTAGATTATACATTGCGAACATTGCTTGAAAAACAATTCGAAATTGAATATAATTCTAATTTTCCCCCATTTTTTCGTTAAATTACATGATTTTTTTCTTGTCATTTCGGTTTTTATTTGTTTTTTAACGTTTATTTAGATTTAAATTAGTTTTTGATTTTTTTTTACAAATCTGTGCTCGTGTTGATGGCGTAGCCGGAAATACGGAGAACGAAATTGCTATTCAAGGTTATTTTTGAAAAACATGGATAGTTTTATGGGTGACAGTCGATTTGTTTATTTTTTTGATTTTGTACCTTCTTGGAATTGAAAAAATGTTCACTTTGATATTGTTATTTATGTTTTATATATTCAGATATCAGTATGAACCCGATAATCTCATAGGAAAAAATAGTCCTATGGTTTAGCTTTTGGGTATTAATCTAGAGTTCCTCGGTTCGAATTCTGATCACCTTTAAGTTTTTGTTTTAACAGAACCCATTTTTTAATTTAATACGAGTTTCTGAAAATTTAATCGGAAATTTTCAATGAAAATTTGTACATATCTAATATATTGCGACCCTTAAGGTGGTACACATTAGCTATTTCAAGGAAATCTTTCAATTCTGAGCCATGTGAATGATAAAAGCAATATTTACCGATCGCAATACAATTTAACTATAAATATGCACTTTTTGAACTTTTGGGTAACTATTATAGACCTACTCTAAATTTTGTGTTACCCGAGCAAAGCTCTGTCGCCCAGATATTAATATTGTTATAGATAATACGTAGGAATTTTGCTTCAGTTTTTTCATTAATTACATTTGAGTTTTTTTCTAATGTATATCATTTCTAGAATTTAACGTTTAAATTCGGGAAAAAGAAAATTATATTCACTTTCATTATACATAACAATCGAATTGTTTTTTTAAAGGTATATCCACATTATATCATCTAAAAAAATAATTTAAGAACCTTAATATAATTCTAGTTTTCTATTACTATTATACAAGGGAAAAAAGTATTAGATTTTAGCACGAGGTTGTGTAGTCGACCGAAGCGAATCGAAGTGAGGCAAAAAACCTAGAGCTAACAAGTGAAATTTTTGAAAAAAAATAAAAATAGTTTTTACTGGGCATTTAAGATTTAAACCGTACCGATGAGTACCTACTATTGCTATCCTTTTCTCGATTTTAACTATACTTATGTATATGTGTTTGCCAGCAACAGCAATTCCATAACAAATTACTGTTTGTCTAGCACAACACAAAATTAAACTTTAAATTAACAATAACGTCTGACAATTGCGACATAACCATAGATGATCTTC
This sequence comes from Crioceris asparagi, assembly GCA_958507055.1. Taxonomy (NCBI): domain Eukaryota; kingdom Metazoa; phylum Arthropoda; class Insecta; order Coleoptera; family Chrysomelidae; genus Crioceris; species Crioceris asparagi. Next base: position 52,626,091 of record OY293827.1, read on the forward strand.
CAGAAAGTACCTATATACCAGAGAACGAGACGAATATATACGCTCCATGCTCGTGCGTAATTCCAGTGACGGATCCCATTGTCGTTCCATGTCGACAAAATAATGATCTTGGTTGAATGAGATTGAATGAGATAATTATAATTACCAATATTGGATCACACTTGGAGCTTAACAGGCGGCGAGATGTCAGCGATCTAAGTACGAATTCGAAATTTCAAGTCTCTAGACCGTATGCGGCCTGAGAAATCGCTGCGGAATCCATTGATACAAGAACCGAAAGTAATAAAAACTATTTAAAAACGGGAAGAGACGGGAAAAACGATGATTCAATATTGAAAAAATACGACAATATATTAAAGTCAGAAAATTATCACTTATAATCTCCCTAGAGATTGAAAAATTCCCGAAATTGTTTTTAGACAAACCTATGACCCAAAAACACTGCCGTGATAAATACGCATTAAAATTGTGCAGCGTTATGTTCAACTTTAAATAGCTCGAAAAATAATGATTTTATCGTTAGAAAGGTAGAGTATGTTATTTACACAGAAAATATTGGAAAATATAAAAATTATTATAAAATGGCAATTCCGCCAGTGGCGTAGAATTTAGGAAGGGTTAACCTTTCACATACCCCTATCGTACGCCTCTGGTGGTAGCCAGAAACGTTTAAGTACCATAATTTAGTAAGGTTTGCAGTGTCTACACTTTCTTCCAAACATGATAAAGATTAGTCAAACAGTTCAAAATTAATGGGGAGAGACATTTTATCTAAGTGAATTGGGTTAAATCTTATTATTTTGACCCAAAGATTCTCCAGTTAAATTATTTCGCATTATTAATGAAACACTCTGTGTATATATATATATATATATATATATATATATATATATATATATATTTCGCGCCACCTAGGTATTGAGAGCCTAATTACGTTTAACGTAAGGATATGTGTAAATGAAGATATCTATATTTCATAAATGAAAGAGTATATATAATATATATAATAATGATAGATGCTCTACACCTTTGTGCTTTTATTTAGTTGGACACAACCACCACTAGAAGCGGATCACGTGATTTCAAGCTTGTTAGCTTTCATCAGCGCCGCATAAGTGGAAGCTGTATCTAGTTGGAAACGTAATTAGGCTCTCAATACCTAGGTGGCGCGAAGTGTGTCCCGCTGGTAGATCTGGTCTGGTAAATTCCGACTATATATATATATATATATATATATATATATATATATATATATATATATATATATATATATATATATATATATATATACATATAGAGCAAACCCTTCTTCCTACTGCTCGTTAAAAAAAAGAGCAATCAATATCAGTAATATCTGAAGTATTTAAAAAAAAAAGATGAACTATAAGGATACCAGAATGGTATCAGTAGTAACAGAAAAAAGAAGAACAAGAGAGAAGAGAGATACATATATATATATATATATATATATATATATATATATATATATATATTCTTTAGAGCTAAGTATTTTCATTGATAGCTAAAAATTGAGCAAAGTAAATCAGCAAAATTAATCAAAATTGAAAATTAATTATTGGCAGACTATCTAGATTGGTTTCAAGTCATATTAATTTGAAATAGTAGATATGGCAGCACCAGAAATAAATTTGAGTTTATTCCGTTCAAAAGTAGAAAATATCAAATCGTATAATCGTGATAGTATCTAATACCCTGAGTAGCTTCATCAATTGATACGATGCTTTGGTAAATAATTATCTAGTTTTTAACGACGCTGATTTGAACGCCCATATTTTAGTTGTATACAAAATAAACTTGTTGGAATGTTGGAAGAACAATTCGTTGGTAATCGACTGAGTTAAATACTTGGGAATCACTAAAAGCTGCTCTTAAGCAATGTTTTTCAGGTGATTTAGATTGTTTTATTGAAGAACTAACTCGCGTAAGACCTAACAAAGATGAACACATCATTAATTTCAGACATCGATTATAGTTAATTCGGAGTAATGTAGCGCAAAGAATAAGTAACGATACTGATTTAACAGCAGAAAAGTTTTTGAGTATTAAACAACATGAAAAAACAGCTTTAAATACTTTAATAGCCGGATGTACAGATATTTTACGGAATAATTTACATCTGAGAGGACCCGAATCATTAGAAGATGCAATGGCTTTTGTACATGAATGATAATTTCGAGAGACTATGGTAGTATACAACAACTAAAAGTTGAAATGAATAAGAATGTGACAGAAAATTCCACAGAATTATTTCCAAAACAATCCCTGGAATAATGCGAAACCACCAATGACTAATCAAAGCATATTTAATAGAAACCAAATACCAATGAATAATGCATTCCAAAATCAATTATCATATAATCAATTCCAAAATCAAGTACCCTATAATCCATTTCAGAATAGAAATCAAATGAATATCAACCCTTTTCAAAATCAATTTCAACAAAATCAATTCCAACAAAGAAATTTTCCCCCACAACAAATGAATAATATGCAATTACCAAGAAATTACCCTACGAATCAACAAGTGTTTGGTACACCCAGACCACAACAAAATGTTTTTGCTCCAAGAAACATTCCCTAACAAAAATTACCTAAACCAGGACCCATGTCTATATCGCCAACATTACCTTCAAGCATGGTACAATAAGACCTTCAAGTATTAAAAAGAAACCCTATCCTGAATTACATAATAAGGAATATGAAAGTAATGAGTATGATAATAGCTACGATTAGTATAATCAACAATATTATCAGGATTATACTGTTGATCTTGAATATGATGACAAACTGTATACTGAATCACAAGATGCTTATCAAGAACAATTACCACAAGGATCTGGATTCTGATGAAGTAAATTTTCCAAAAGAGCCTCTGAAAACTCAGAATTAACCGAAATAAACATGTAATCCACTATGTATATAGAGGTAATGAATCCGAAATGTAAATTATTATTACAGGAAGTTCACGATCAATTATACGACCAGCAATCGCAGAATATTATTTTCTAGAAACAATATATCATTCAAGTACCTTAATAAAAATAGCAACGGGTAGCAGAAAGATAAAATATCAAGCATCAATACCATCATTTCCAGAATTTGTTAGTGATTATATAATAAACTTTATATTATTTGATTTTAATGATTTTTATGACGGAGTAATAGGTTTACAAGATTTAATAAATATGAACTATAACACAGATTTGATAAATCAAAGATTAATTAATCGATATAATGAAATACCACTCAGAGTTAGACATCCATCCGAAGTAAGTTTTACTTTCTCAGTAGATGCATATGAGAAAATTAAGAAACTTCTACCAGTAAGTGTTGCTAACGGAGAAATTAGAATACATCCCGGAAAAGTTGGAAAATTAATAATATCAGAAATGTTAACAATAACAAAGAACGGTTATGCATTAATGGAAATTGAAAATCCAACTGATAATATGATAACAATTACTTTTCATAAACCAATTCCAGTAACAGAATTTAATTCTGATGAGTATGAAACATATTCTTTTGAAGAAACTTTAGAAAATATAAGATTACAAAACCATTAACACTATTGGAAAGAGTGAAAAAAGTGGCAATGTAAATGTGCTATTTATTTTGAAATTCATTAAGAAATAAAGTCAGGAAAAACGAACGATAAATGATTTCCTGAAAATTCGGTTTTCTTTGGATATCTCCGGAACTACTAGAAATAAAAGCTTTCTAAACGGAGTATTGTTGAGCACATAAATGCGCAACTTTGCCCCAATGGTGAGAGTGTGAGAGTCGAATTTGAAACAGCCTGTATATCCAACTAAGAGGTTATACCCACGAAAAAGTTAAAGATCTTAATGAAAAATATAAAGAAAGAATAATTAATAAACGAAATGAAAAGCGAACAAATCCACCTGATTTTTGTAATCAAAAAGTAGCTTACCTATATTAAAACAAAAGCGATAGATAAAAAGTTACCAAAATTTGAAAATGTTAAGTTGATACAAGTAACTAAAAATAGAATAGTAACTACAAAAGGAGAATATCATAAAAGTTTAGTACGGAAACCACGAAGTAATAAGTCTAATTTGTTACAGAGCAAAGATGAACTAAAGCCTGGTACTTCTCGTGACTCTGATCAGCTCTTGTTATGCCATAGAAATAACAAAAGTTGAAAATCCAATATTACCAATACAACTGGGTAATAGTAAACTTATATATACGAAACATACGTTTATACACTATCTTAATTTAGAAGACATATTTAACCAAATAAAAAGTATTAATCAGACATTCTATATAATAAAGAATGCCATAACCTTGGAAGATAAGATAAATATAACCAAGAATATAATATCCTACCATGGACTCACAGAAAATTTGTTATCAAGAACCAAGTATCTAATCCAAAGTCTTTTTAAGAAATATGAAAATTTATATCCACATATTAGAAATAAAAGAGAACTATTCTACGGAATAGCTAAAATACATAAATGGCTTTTTGGTACAATGGATGCTGATAATGGTTTAAAATACGATCAAGCTATACAAACCTTACAACATAATCAAAGAAACATTATACATGAATTAAATTTACAAACTTCCTTATCAAAGAAGTTAATTGCTAATTATAATCATACGGTTAAAAAATTGACATGTAACTAACAGAAGTTATTACAGCAACTGGAACTTTTCGAGAGTTACGTGCACAAAGCCATAACTAAGTAATACAAAAATGTATATTATTTTTCAAGCCACAAGCATTCAGATAAATCTAGATTGTCAAAGTATAATAGATTTTCTAGATAATATTGAAAATGCTATACTATTTGCTAAAGTAAATACTTTGCATAATTCTATCATATCAAGTTCAGAAATCAGAGATATTATGAACTATTTAAAGAGAATATATAATGAAGATCAAATACCAAATTTTGAAAATATATTAACATATTACCAATTTTTGGGTACACAAGTAAGTTTTGAAAGATCTAAATAATTAACCTTTGTTATTCATGTTCCTATCCTTAGAAATGAATCCATAAACTTATTTCATCTATACCCAATAATCCGAAATAATCATATTCATACCAAAATATCCTTACTTAGCACGAACAAGTACGAAATACCAATTTGAGGAAGAGGATTGCCCTCAACTCAAAAATGTATATTTTTTGTAAAGATTATGATTTAATTGAAGATCAATGTGTTTTAAATTTATTGGACGAAAAGTCAATAAATCTATGTCAAGCTATACCTACCAATTGAATGTCATGGCCATAATTGAAGATTTAACTGAAGAAGAAATCTTAATTATACCAGCAAAAAGAAAAGGTATTTTCAAAATGTGTGAAAGATGAATACATCGCTATCACTCAACCAACCCTGATACGAATACCAAAAGGATGGGAAATTCAGATACAAGAAAGAAAGTTCTTTCATACTAATGGTTCCAATCAAATTAAACCACTGGTTCTACCCAAACTCAAGAATACAAACTTCCAAATGGAAAAGTTTCACAAGAAGATCAACATGTCAAGAATTAACTTCGAAGAAATATAGAGAATTAATGAACTTGCTAATCATTTAATTCCAATTGAGAATAATCAAACAATATATTCAAATGTTTCAATCAGTTTACCTGTTATAATCATTATTATAATAATTGCATTAATAATTTATTGGAAATATCTAAGAATATGTCCAATACGATTTAAGAAGTATTCCGTTCCAGTTCACGAAGAGGATCAACCCGAAGAAATCAAGATGGTCCAACTCCAAAATCCAGATCGTTAAAATCATTCCATTATTTTTTCAGCTTAAGGAGGGAGAAGTTACATGCTGAGAACCCCCCGATATGACGTAGTTATTGAGGGATAAACAGTCAGCATTATTTTAGTATAAATATAAGGAAAGATTGTAAACGTAGAATTCACAATTAACTTGTACTTAAAGTGAGTCGTTCTAAATAATAATTTTCAAATTATATTGTAAAAAGTATATTTTGAAAATATTTTTTTTTAATCTGCTTCCAACGTGAAGAGATCTAACTTGCTTTTTGAGCTTCCTTATTTGTCTTAAATTCAAAGGTTACAAATGCTAAATATTTGGTTATTAACTATACCGAACCAGGACATTAAGAACCATAAAGATTCTTATAATTGGAAATAATTTTCATCACCACAAAAACTAAAACAATTCAGTCGAATTTGTCTAAGAGACATTGTGCAAATAACAGCTCCCCGAGAAGAGTTCAATCAGCTTTTGTCTAATTCTCAATTCGAACTAAATAATTGTTTAGATTTTCTCCAATTAGCAACTAAGAAAAATGTTAAGAAATCAACTGAGCATTTAAGTTAAGAAAATATCTAAAAAAAATTAGGTGAGGTGATGCTAGACAAATAGAAATACAAGTGTGAAAACCGCATCTAGCTAGCTTCTACGGTTCGTGACTTATTTTTCTTCTAAATTTTTAAATACCTCAAAAACTACGCATCTGACGAAATTTAGTAAAAATACCATTTTCGTTGGAAATTTAATTCTCCAACCAGACGTGAACCACATCTCGCTAGCTACTTAACTATGATGGTTCATGAATTATGACTGATTTCTTTAATACACATATGTTCCTGACCCTCCACCACAAGGACTGGCACGAAAGGGCATATTTTTGCTAAATTTAATTAAAATAAATAGGTTTATCGGTTTTTCGTGTCCCAGACAGACCTACAGATACCCAGGCACCATCGCAATATTTTGTATTTACTTAGTTCTCTTATACTATTATGGAAGGCTAAAAAATGCGGCTCAAACAATTGTTTGAGTTGTACTTTTCCAACCTCCTCATTTAATAAAATGTTGAAGTGCTCGTAAGAACTCAGTACTGCATTTTTCTCAAGCAAGCCTTATACCTATACTGGTTTGGTTTGACGCTTAGGAGAAACGCAGCATGTGCCATAAAAATATCACCTAAAGCGTTTGCTGTAATTTTTTACGGAAATATGATTTTTACAACAAAAAAATAAGTATACTTCATCAAAAAATCTAGCAAAATCCGTTCAAGTTACTACGGCTGTTAAAAAAGAAAAAGCTGTTTCTTTCATTTGTTATATGTTTTTAGATACGGCGCTTTTGCCAAGCACGGCTGTATACTGCAAGATCGCCAATTATGTAGGTAGCTTATGATATACGAATTTCAAGCAATATTTATATTATCTAATTTCAACTGAACAGTTTCCAAAGTGTGATATAATTGTGAGAGATCATCTTCGTCCATTTCCACTGTAAAACTTTCCACTGAGGCCCTAGACTTTCCAAGACCAAATTTGAGTCTTGCCATCGACACAGACTGTTTATCTTCGATCTGATCAGCTATCTGCATATTTAGTTCCCATGTGATATCCTTAACTATGAGTCGATTCTCAAAGTCCCCCACTTCACTTTTCAAATATTCTGCCCATATTCTCACAAACTCTACAGCTTTTTCAGGAGCTATGATTAGATTATCAATAAGATGCTTTTGTAGATGAGTTGGTTTCAGAACTACTTTGTTTGATTGTTTAAATATGTATATTACAGTCTGCATGAGTAAGTTGAGATTTTCATCTGTAATAGATAATGTTTTTTTCAGCTGCGATAACTCTTCTTCAGAAAAATGTGATTCATTGTCAGAAGTGACTAGTCGTTTTAGTAGCTTTTTAAACGTTTCTGTCGATACGTTGTTTACAAGAGCTATACCGTCCTTGAGTCTGTAAAAATTTGCTTAGCTGTAACTTGAATTCAAATGTTTAATCTCCTCACCTAGTATTTGCTGTTATCCACTTGATACTCGTATCCAAACTCATTTTAGGTATGTTCTTTGTCATTACTCATGTATTTGTAAAGTATCCAAGAATACATAATACATGTATCAAGTATCAACATACATACATCTCCTCTAACCAGAGAATATATTATACCAGAGAGAACATACAACAAATGTTCTCTCTGATATATAACCACGTACCACATTTTCAGCCTGTTCATCAATACAAAGGGGGAAGGGTTAGTGTTCTCTGCATTGAATTTCTATTGTTCTGCGAATACAAATATAAACCATTATGGCCACAGAATACACCAGCACTCCATCACCACAGATTAAACATATTTAATCTGTGTCAGCACTATGCCAGCCGATGAGCTCTCGTTTATTGAAAAACTTTTGAAACCAATCGATGTATTTTTAATTGCATTTTCCAAAAATACAAATATTTAAAACTGCATATACCACCGTTTTTGAAATAATAGCCATCAAAGTTGTAAAGTTCAGGTTATGATATCTTTGAGCATGACCATTCTGAATGTTCAAAAATTAAATTTAAAATTGCCAAACTTTACAAACTTAATTGCCAAACCCTTAGATTTATTGACTTGGAAATTAATTTATCCATTCTTCATATTATCTGCGCTATTTTATGTTCTATGCTATGCTCTCAAGTCTCCATTGACTTTTGAGAGCATAGCATGGGACAATAGGACGTAAAATAGCGCAGATGATGTGAAAAATAAGATAAATATGTCATAAATAAAAATCCTAAGGGTTTGGCAATTAAATTTGTAAAATTTGGAAATTTTGATAGTAGTTTTTAATCATCCAGAGTGGTCAGGCTCAAAGATATCTTAAGCTCAACTTCCACAACTTTGATCGCGATTATTTCAAAAAGTGTGTGCAGATTTAAATATTTATATTTTGGGAAAATGAAATTAAAAATACATCTATTGGTATCAAAAGTTTTTCAATATACGTGAGTGCTGGCCAGTGACAGTGATCGAATTTTTAATAAAAAAAAAAAAAAATTTGGAGGGTCAAGGATGTTATAAGAAGAATAATCGACTTAGGCTGTGTTCGGGGAGTCGCTATCTGCACTATTTCGCACTATCAGCTGTTCACGGAGCTCAATGATAGTACTACAAACGCTATCGTGACGTCATTAATTTTTGTGTGTCAAGTCATAAATGAATGCTATCAACGCTATTTCTTTCGAGGTGGTGTATGGCATAGATAAGTGATTGTCGCATGTATGCTGAGGCTGTGTTCGAGGAGTCGCTATCTGCACTAATAAATGCAAACACTACCAATGCTGTTCATGGAGCTTATTGTGTGTTAGTGATAACAAGCTTCATGAACACTATTTTGCGTTTGCGTTCACATTCTGACATTTGCTGTCACATTGACGTTAAGGAGTCGAGACACAAAAATATGAAAGAAAATTGACTTATTTTTTGTCTATAAAGAGACATATTACAAATTGAAAATGCTTTTCAATCCGGAATAGAACCGGCGTCAATACAGTGGATAAATTTGGGTTGAAGTGCATAACAGCGAAGATGGTTCTTACATTTTATTAGTATTCTCACTAAAGCTGGAATATGTACAAATTGAAACTACTTAGCAGTAACTTAAGTACTGACTAGCATATCTATTTGCCAGACTACTTATGAGTTTCAATTTCAAACCTGCGCAGAGATCTCTGCCTGGATATCTGGTTTATCCCTATAATTTTCTGCACGTTTGTGCAGCCCTCAATATTTGTGAGCCTCTTGTTAGTTTTTGCATAGAATGGACACTCTAATATTATTGTTATAAATAAAAGTTACCACTTCGAATATAAACTTTTAATAAATTTTGGGTTAGATAAATAATATTATCATTCATTTCATTATTTTTTGGTACATACCGATATACGAGTATAGCCTGCAGAAGAATTTGGTGACGGCTGTATATTAATTGAACGTGAGTTTCCCCATTACGTGAAAATATTTCAGTTAAATTATTTATTTAACTTATCCCATTGAGTAGTCACTTATTCTTCTCCGCTTTAGAAAACTGTCCGAATCATAAACAAATATCGGTTTGATATGTCCGTGTTATTATGACGTCTATGTCAGATGTACAGTATTTCTGTCATTTTGGCTTGCAAACGCAAACACTATCCATACTCTACCTCGGAAGAAATAGCGTTGATAGCATTCATTTATGACGTGCCTCACAAAAATTATTGACGTCACGATAGCGTTTGTAGTTTGTGGTCAAATAAGGCTTTTCCACCTGACGTCAGCGCCATTTGAACTACTGTCAAAATCAGCTGTTCTGGAGGGCAACAAATCGCAGGTTTGAATTTTAAGATTGCACTTTTTACTTTATTTTAGTTGTTTTTATACAGTTTCAAAACACTCTGGTTAATAATAAGGTGTTGTAACACTAATAGAATTGCATTAGAGTTATTATATGTTTGAGAAAACTAGAGTTTTTAATTAATTATTTAAAAAGTAGGTGCTCACCGAAGTTTTAATCCCTTAAATAACATTTTTATGTTCAATTGCCACATTTTTGTGGGTTGTGCAAACAACAGTAAACGCAACCGATGATAAAAATGTATTTATATTACAATCGGATAAAGGCACTAGAGGTAGATTAATTCAAGAACGTACAGATCGTCGGCAATCCTGGATCAAGGCCGTACATAGAGACGATTTAACAGAAAACAAAACCAAATGGCAAAGAATTTGTAGTGACCATTTTATTTCAGGTCAATTTATCTTGTTCTTTTTCTAATGAATGCATTTTTTTATTACATACATAATGTGTTTTATGTATTTCAATCAATTTATATAAATATAGTTAGTTATTACAATTACTTATATAAATAGCCGTGTAATTTGTTTTCATCAAATGTATCAAAAGAAAAGCTAGCAAATTTTGAAAACAAGGAGATCCCGGATTACATCCCAACAGTACATACGGGTTTTACCCGATCCAAATTAAAAACAACCCCTAAAGTAGCGAGAGAGAGGTATACTAGGGTTTTAAAAAGAAGGAACATAGTCCTAAGATTCCATTTATATTATATTTAATTTTCATTATACAAAATATATAATAATTCATCGAAACAATATAATTTTATTTGTATATAATCAATTGCTGGTGGGGTAGTTAGCTTTAAAGCTTAATTAGCTTTTCAACATGCTATGTAATGGTAATTTAGTACCTCCATATTTTCATCGGGAAAGGAAAGAAATCTGGTGGCAGTCGATTTGTGAGAAAAATTGCTGCTCGAAAATATCCACTAATTCGTTAACATATTATAATATTCATATGTTCATAATCGATTGACATCATGTTCGTTGTTGCATCGAAGTCTGTATTCTTTGATATATAAGAATCAACATTTCCAATCAATTCTATTTTTTTAAGATATCTTCTTTCGTCTTCAAAATCCAGTCCTTCAAAATATCTACTTACATTGGACACCTGAAATAGAAACATTTTCTGAAGCATTCTCAACAAAAAATAATCTGTTTTTTATTATAAATAGAATTCATATTGCCATTTTAAATGATTATTATGTCTGTAGAGGTCTTTAAGAAATAAAAATATATCAAAGTATATTTCCTGAAATAACATACTTAATCTTAATTATTTCTACTCAAATTTTAAATGCTTATCTTCAGTATTACTTGAATTAATAATTTTATGGTTTTGTTGTAAATATAATTGAAGTACATAAAACACATTATGTATGTAATAAAAATGCATTCATTAGAAAAATAATAAAATAAATTTACCTGAAAAAAAATGGCCACTACAAATTCTTTGCCATTTGATGTTGCTTTCTGTTAAATCGTCTCTATGTAAGGGCTGGATCCAGGATTGCCGACGAGCTGCACGGTCTTGAATTACTACCTCTAGTGCCTTTTTCGGATTGTAATATAAATACATTTTTATTGTCGGTTGCGTTTACTGTTGTTTGCACAATCCAAAAAAATGTGGCAATTGAACATAAAAATTATTATTATTTAAGGGATTACAACTTCGATAAGTACCTACTTTTTTAATAATTAAGTACAAACTCTAGTTGTCTCAAACATATAATCACTCTAAAGCAATTCTATTAGTGTTAAAATACCTTATTATTAACCTGAGTGTTTTGAAACTGTATAAAAACAACTAAAATAAAGTAAAAAGAACAATCTCAAAATTCAAACTTGCGATTTGTTGCCCTCCAGAACAGCTGATTTTGACAGTAATTCTAATGGCGCTGACGTCACGTGGAAAAGCCTTATTCAATAAACCTATAATTTGATCATTGAATTTTTTTAAGCCCACTATGGGGATTGCGAGTTTAGTACGCATGCACCAAAGGGGAAAATGGGAGAGGTGGCTTGGAGTCACATATGTATGCCACATATGGTATCCATGGTAACAAAATAGGGACATGACATCATAGTAGCATTCCGCGTTCAACCTCGCTTGCGAAAAGAGCTCGAAAATTCAAACTGTGCTTGTGCTTGCCCAGCGGAAAAAAGGTCTTGTCTTCCTGATTAACATTGGTAGTGCTTGTCCTTTCTGAAGGTAAGTTGAGCATCACTAATATAAAGCTTTTATTACAACTGGCCTATGCTTATATTTATTATATTATTTGGAAGATATTTAAATTTGCCATAAATTTAACTCCCTATAAACAATGATCAACAACGGGGGGGACGGAGCCCCCCTAAACTCTTTATTATTCAAGGAAAATAATGATAATAGCTATGATATTATCGAAAAATCTAAAAATATTGATTCAAATAATGTAATTCTTGAAGAAAATATTTCAAGGTCACTATCACCACATTCCCAGAAAAATAACAAAACAATTTTTTATTCAAATAACGACTTTGGCCCGTTCGTGGTCTACTTAGAATCGACAGAACAAGTTGGTTTCAATATCGGCAAATTCAATAACATAAAAATTGCAAGAGATATTTTTAATTTAAATTTGACAGATATTAAAAAAAATAATAATAAAGGATTGAATAGAATTTCAATTGAATTCCTTAATTTCCATGCAGCGAATAGCTTTATCAAAAATAAAGCCTAGATAAAGGATACAAAATTTTTATACCATACAATTTCGTGACTTGCAAAGGCATTGTGAGACAAATTGACCCAGACATTCCAGAGGAGGAATTGCTGAAATGTTGCCGGGCAAATGTGGAAATTCTTAACGCTAAGAGATTAAATAGAAAAATTATCAGAGATAAAGAGACAAAATATGAACCAACTGGTACTATTCTTTTCACATTTAAGGGTGTGTTATTGCCAAAATCTATAAGCTTATACAGACTCGAGCGCCCTGTAACGGTTTATGTCCCGCCGGTAACGCAGTGCTACAGATGTCTTCGTTATGGACACACTAAACACAATTGTAAGGGCAAGGAAAAATGTTTTAATTGTGGTATGGACGGAAAACATACGGAAGACGGGGATACATTTTCATGTAATACTCAATGTTTCTATTGTAAAGAATCTCATAAATCAATATCAAAAAAATGTCCCGAATATTTGAGACAAAGAAATATAAAAGAACTCATGGCTTTCGAAAACTATACTTTCTTCGACGCAAATGAAGCTTGCCAAAAGAACTACGTCACTAAAGGAGAATTTGTCTATAATCCAAGCGATTTTCCGAAAACTCTTAATAAACAAAATAATCAACAGACACTACATACTACCCCATCCCAAAGGCGAACACAATACATGAATAACAATCCAACTAAAAGGACATATTCACAGGTTGCAATCAACAATAACAATAAAAAAAGAATAATACTGTAACGTGGATAGGTATTCATGTACTTACGGTTGATATTCGTTTATTAATTATTTAAGCTACTACGTTGCTTACAGTAGTTATTGCATGTATATTTCCTTATGTAGTTCTAGAATTATGGTAGAGTTATTCTCGATCCTTCGAGAAACTATATGTGAGGTACAAATTTGTCATAGTATTGTCAGTTTGACAAGGATCTAGAACATTAATTATTTGTGTCTAGATAATCATAGAACATTCTCGATGAATGTCATGTCATGATTCAGGTATATAAAGCCGTGTCGATCACGGGACAGAGTCAGTCTTATGAAGTCAATTGGAGACATAAGTCGAAAGTAGTTGGAACGCGATAGTCAAAGTGACAAATAGTGACAGTTGTACCATAATAGAAAGCCGTGTACAGTGTGTTCTAAATAAATCATTGGAAGCAATCTGCGAATTTTGAGTATTACGCAAGTGAACTCACCCCACAACGTTTAGCACAGGGTTAAACGTTAAAATTGGTGTCAGAAAAAGGGATCTTCGCATTTTGCTGAGAATATATGGTGAATACCAGATCGAAAGATTACGACGAAATGGCGAATTTAGCAGAAATAATGAAGTACTTAGAAAATCAAAGAGAAGAACAAGAAAGAATTAGACAACAAGAAAAAGAAGAACGAGAAAGAATTAGACAGGAAGACCAAACAAAAATAAATCAAATTCTAGAAAATCAAGAAAGAAGTAGACAAGAACAAGAAGCAAAAATGAATCAATTTCTGGAAAACCAAGAAACAAGAATAAGACAAATCTTAGAAGAACAAGCAAGAGTGCGACAAGAAGATAAACAGAAAGTTGACCAGAAATTAGAGAAAGTTGACCAAAAATTAGAGAAAGTTCAAGAAGAAGTTGAACAGAAATTAGAGAAAGTTGACCAAAAATTAGAGAAAGTTCAAGAAAGTTTTGATCAAAAATTTCAATTAATAGAAGAGAAAATGTTGCAAACGAAACCTGAAGTGCCTCTGAGAAGATCGTCCAATGAAATTCAATATGGTGTAGTTAATCCAGTAAAAATTGAAACCCCAAAATTCGATGGTAAACAGTCTTGGTCTACATATAAAAAGCAATTTGATGCTGCTGCTTTGGCTAGTGGTTGGTCAGATGAAGAGAAGGCCACTGCATTGATCTTGGCTCTACGTGGTGATGCATTGGAAATCTTAAATACCGTAACTGGCGGCGAACCTTCATATGAGATTTTAGTGGATCAACTTGAAAGGCGATATGGTGACCAACATCTACAACAAGTTTACCAAGCACAGTTAAAGTACAGGCAACAAAGGTATGACGAAACATTGCAGCAGTATGAAACTGATGTTGTCCGGCTCGTTCTACTGGCATACCCAACAGCACCGAAAGACTTTATTGACAGGCTAACAGTGCAGACATTCATTGATGGTCTAAGAGATTTTGAGATTCAGCAGGCCTTACGGTTGAGTGGTCTTACAAGAATTGAGGATGCCCTTGCTCGTACACTTGAGTATGAAGCTGCTAAACAGGCATCCAGATCTCATCTCCATCGGGGACAGATTCGACGAGTTAGCCTCATTAAAGAGGAGAATTACAGAAAAAGTAACATCATTAAGCAAATTATTGAAATTTTACGAAAACTAGATGGTCAATCAACTGGATACAGTACTCCGAGGTTGTGTTGGAACTGTGGACAAGGAGGACATATCAAAAGGAATTGTTCACACTTTCAATCTAGCAATAAGTCAGAAAATTTCAGTACTCCGAGGTTGTGTTGGAATTGTGGACAAGAAGGGCACATGAAGAAGAACTGTCCACTTCAACCTGGTCATGTACAAGAAAATTTCGAAATCCGGAAGAAAGAAAATTGCGCCCAACAGAAATATCCTTATTGCTCTAACAAAGACAGCTCAGATATGGAGCCTGGTGTTAAGAGGGAAGATGTCATACCTAGATCGAAGGAGAGCAGTATCTCTAGAGAGAGATCAAGCAGTAGAAGAAAGAGTCTTGTTAAAAGGCGCAGTATATTCAGATGTCAAAGAAGTACCAGACAATGTGTAGGCACTAGTGTTCGTGGGAAAAGCAATTCACGTTGCAGTAGTCCACAAAGAGGCGCAGGAGGTAGAAGGTGCTTCGACCGCAATAGAAGGAAGCGCATGAGGCGACGCAATGACCGAAATAGTAGGCGCAATCGCAGTAGTTCAAACAATATTAAAGATAGTGAGATGTACTGTAGTGAATTGACGTCTCCTTGCCATATACCTAGATTGCGTGATCGTGGTTCAAGATCACGTAGGGGTGAAGATTGTGTGGCCGCCAAGGATCGTGTTGGCTTGTATAGAAGCAGATCACCTGTTCGAGTATGTTCACCTGGAGGTAATCATAGTCCGGTGAAACATTTTGATGATCACCGAAGAGGATCACAAGTACCGCCAAGTAACCTGTCTTCCTCGTGGGTCGAGAGCGAGGATTGGGACAAGAGGATCCAAGGAGCTCCCCCAGATGAGATTGAAGAATGCATTGGGATGATGTTTGATCGGGACGATCAAATCTAAGAAGGGGGCAGTGTAACGTGGATAGGTATTCATGTACTTACGGTTGATATTCGTTTATTAATTATTTAAGCTACTACGTTGCTTACAGTAGTTATTGCATGTATATTTCCTTATGTAGTTCTAGAATTATGGTAGAGTTATTCTCGATCCTTCGAGAAACTATATGTGAGGTACAAATTTGTCATAGTATTGTCAGTTTGACAAGGATCTAGAACATTAATTATTTGTGTCTAGATAATCATAGAACATTCTCGATGAATGTCATGTCATGATTCAGGTATATAAAGCCGTGTCGATCACGGGACAGAGTCAGTCTTATGAAGTCAATTGGAGACATAAGTCGAAAGTAGTTGGAACGCGATAGTCAAAGTGACAAATAGTGACAGTTGTACCATAATAGAAAGCCGTGTACAGTGTGTTCTAAATAAATCATTGGAAGCAATCTGCGAATTTTGAGTATTACGCAAGTGAACTCACCCCACAACGTTTAGCACAGGGTTAAACGTTACAATACAAATGGGATACGATAGAAAAAAACATGAAGATACTCTTTTCTTCCCCAATTCGAGACCGGATAGGTCAAATACGCGCACCCCTTCACCAAATGAAGTCCAATCACAACCTCGTATGGCACCCATCCCAGGGCCTAGTAGTGCACATCATAGCTTCGATATTCCCAAGCCTTTAGAGCAATGCATCCAATTTATTATGAATACAACAAATGACGACTTCAACACAATCAAAAAAGCAATTCTACCACGACTAGATCCACAGTTTGAAATGGATCCAACTGACTCAGACTAATACAAATAACGACAACCCCACAATTACAAACAACTACAACAATATAACAATTCATAATCTCCCTCAACCATAATAACACAAAACACATTCAATCATTTACAACTTAAAAATAATACAATGGAATATTCGCAGTATCAACTCAAATAGAGATAACTTAGTAGCCCTAATACATAGGGAGTCTCCGGATATATTATTACTAAATGAAACTTGGCTAAAAGCAAAACAAAACTTTAATTTACCCGCTTACAACATAATCAGACAAGATCGAAATGATGGTTACGGGGGGGTAGCAACATGTATTAAAAAGAATATTATATTTAACAGCCTAAAAAACTTCAATTCTGATTCTACACAATATATTATCATCCAAATAGGTAACATATGCTTAATAAATATCTATGTTAACTCAAACAAAAGTATCACAATTAATCTCTTACAAGAACTTATATACGATATAAATATAGATAAAATTATAATTATGGGAGATCTTAATTCGCATCATCCGCTGTGGGATAAAGCCCCCATTAATAAGGGGGGGAAAATAATTTCAGATTTTGTCATGAACAATGAGTTGGTGGTCGTAAACGATGGTTCGGGTACTTTGGTACAGTGCCCAAATGCCAATTTGAGTGCTCTTGACCTCTGCATAGTAAGTTCTTCCTTAGCAGCCAACAGCTACTGGAGAGTAATTCATGACTGCGCCAATAGTAATCACTATCCAACCTGCTTAGAGCTAATTATTCCAAACAACCTTAATTCAAAAAAGATTTTCGCTGGAACCTATAAAACAAGGAACTTTAATAAAGCAAACTGGCAACTGTATCAAGACTGCATAATTTCACAATTGAATTCAAGAGAACAATACGTAGACTATAAAGACCTAATGGATATTATGGATGAGGCTGCGGATACTGCAATCCCACTAAAGGACTGTGGCGTATTCAGAAGAACGGGTAATCCTTGGTGGGACCAAGAATGTTCTGAGTGGATCAAGGAAAGGAAAAGGGTAATCAGAAGATTTAATGATCATCTTTCACTAGAAAACTATAAAGTTAAAAAATGCATAGCAACCACAAAGAAAAAGCTCAAGATAAAGAAAAAACAAAAATTCAAACTCTTCTGTCAATCTCTGAATAGAGATTCAGAGATTAGCTACGTCTGGAACAAAATCAAAAAATTCTCAAACAATAATAGCAAACTACCCAATTACAATATCTCAGACGAAATCAAAAAAGATATTCTCAAGAAAATGTCAAGTATACATATTGATCCGGATTTCAATATCCTACAAACAAACAATGATAATGATATCCAGCTTTTTAGCATTAATGAACTCACCAATGCTTTAGTAAAGAAAAAACTATCCGCACCTGGAATGGATGACAAAGCATACCCTATGTATAAGAATCTACCAATCAGAGCAAAACTAATATTACTCAATTGTTATAACAAATGTCTTCTAGGGGGAAAAATACCAGATTCATGGAAAAAATTCAATATTATCAATATCCTTGAACCAAACAAAGATCCTACGATTCCAGGCAGCTATAGACCTATAGTGTTGTCAACATGTGGCTGCAAAATACTTGAAACTTTGATCAAAAATCGCATAGAATGGTACCTAGAGAACAAAAACATTCTACCGAACGAACAATCAGGCTTCAGAAAAGGTAGGGGTATATACGATAACGTAGCATACCTTTCTAGCTTTGTCTCCGAAGCCTTTGGCCAGTCAGAGTCAGTTTTAGCAGTATTTTTAGACATCAAAGCGGCATATGATAATGTAAATTTATATAAACTATATCATAAATTACACAGCTTGGGGATTCATATAAAAATAATTAACCTAATCTATAGCATCATATCCAATAGACTTCTGTTCAGCAGAAGAAGTGATGGAAAATTTATGGGACCATACATGGCAACTAAAGGGCTCCCTCAGGGCTCTCCTCTGAGTACAATACTATTTAATATATATATACTAGAACTATTTGGCACTAATTTAGATTCTGCGAAAATAATTGGGTACGCGGATGACTTAGTAATCTTTATAAAGGGCCACAACATAAATGTAATGACTAAGAAAATAAATAAAGCTTTAGAGATAGTTAACAACATGCTCCTAAACAACGACCTTTCTCTGTCCATAGAAAAATGTGAGGCCATTTGGTTCACAAGAGGTAAACGTAAAATACAACCCCCACCAATATTTGTCGGAAACACAATCATCAACTACAAACGTCATGTCAAATATTTAGGACACATCTTCCAAGAACATCTGAAATGGAATTTACATATCGAACACACAACTAATAAGGCAAAAAAAGCATTGAACATCCTAAAGGCCGTTTGTAGGGTATGGTGGGGCGCAGACCCTAGCACACTTTTGATTATATTTAACGCACTGGTTAGATCGCACCTTGACTTCGGAGCTATTATTTTAAAACCAGTAAATCAAAAATGCCTAAACAATATGGATATTATCTTCTACGAGGGTATAAGAATCTGTCTAGGATGTATGAAATCGACTCCAAGAGCAGCGTTATTAGCGGAAGCAGCGACAATTGACTTGGATCAGAGGAGAAAAATTTTAGCTAATAAATTCATAGCAAAAATAATCACAATAGTCAACCACCCCATATTGGAGATTTTACTAAATATGAGAAGGAAAATGATTTCAACACCTGCGTTTATTAACTCCAGCAAAATCCCATACTTAATAATGGCTATACAAAATTTCTTACCATATTTAAACAAAATAAAGAAAGGGACCAACTTTCCTTGTTATAATGTAGAGTTAAACTGTCTGAATGACCCCATAAAAACTGTAGATCTTAAAATAAAAAAGAATGACATCATGATTAAGCACCTCTTTTACACAGCTACGGAAAATATGAAAAACTCACATACATTTATTTACACAGACGCTTCAAAAAAAAATAAAAGAACAGGGTACGGAATATACATCCCAGACATTGAATATAGATTTTCCTCTCGACTCCCCGACTCCATAAGTATATGTAAGGCGGAAACAGTGGCTATTCACGAGGCAGTATAACTGGCGGTTAAAAAACAGCTCAAAAAAGTGGTCATTTTATCGGATTCTAAGAGTGCCATAGAAAAGATTAATAAATATGGACTAAGTGCCTCAGCAGATTATTGGACGTTAAAAACAAAACGACTGATTTCCCATGCAAATATGAATGATTTTGACATAAGGATGGCTTGGATTCCAGGACACTCAGGAATCCCAGGTAACAAGGTAGTAGACCTACTAGCTAAGATAGGTAAAGATTTAAATGTCCCTAAAGCCATACCATTAGATTCTATCGAAATATTCAATATAATCAAAATGCAGATGTACAAAGAGTTCAAAAATAACTGGAAAAATCCAAGGTAAATTTCCAAATAAAACGTGGTTTTCAAATTTTCCATTCAAAAACCGTAAACACATCTCAACCACAATTAGGCTTCGAACGGGCCACTGTATGAGTAAAGAACATTTATATAAAATAAAAATTAAAGACAACCCATATTGTGAATGTGGTGCATTAGAGAATTTGAATCACATATTTTTAGAATGCCCAATTAACTTCATTCCAAATCTCAACCTCTATGATGAATTAATAGCCTTGAATTACCCCCCTCCTATATCAATTTTCTCAGTCTTATCTGAACCAAAGGAGGAGTCAATAAAGTTGATAATGAATTTTCTTAACATAAATAGAATCCAATTGTAATCTGTAATCCTTACTAGAAAACATACTTCATACTGTTTACATATTGTGATGCTCAACTACATATTGTATGTTTTGTGTTTCATACTCCTAGAATCCCTGTGATCGATCTGTGATGTTTATGCCTGATACACCTATATGTTGTGTTGTACTCTAATTAGACCTACTCGAAGTCGAAGTATCAAGAAAAACTAAACATTCCAAGCAATAGGCAGGCACTTTGATCCTGCATAGACAAGTCAGTGGTCCCGGTATGGTTTAGAGCCAGTCAACACCGAGATCACACACAAATTGAGCTGGCAATTGCCTCGTAGCAGTGCCATAAAACAAGCAAGCAAGCAAGACATCATAGTAGTTTACCTAAGGCAGGTGGCAGATCCGAAGGAGCCCGAATACACGAGCAGCACTCGAACATGTTCAACCTTCTTGTCCATGCAGTGGTGTTAAAAATGGGCGAACTTTTCCAAATTGAGCTCAAAATGTAGCATACCTTTCTTATGTGTATCGTTCTTTACCCTCCATAACTCATGTCAATAAACCAAACAACACATTTTATTAAAGTGAATCAGTGAAGCGGGCTGATAGCTTGATCAGTTGGATTGAAGCGCTTCAGTTAATATTATTTCAGTTGTTAAACGAACAGTTTAAAATTATGTGAAGTGTTAAGTCCGCAACAGATTAAGCCCGCTGCAGGCGGAGTATGTTTTGCTACATGATTGCTTGCTTGTTTTGCTACACGGCCCGATAAATGTTGCCGCGCATGGTGTGTTGATGGCTTCCTTGCTTGTGTTGGCTTCACACGATGCAGGCCATCATGTATGTAAAATGACAGTACACAGAATTATGACTGTGACAAATGATACAAAATATTGAATATTCTAATCAAGCTCTATTTCTAATCATTATTTCAAAAGAGAAAATGTCGCAACTATCAACAATTTTATCATATGCAAAATAACTTTTGAGTACGACTCGACTAGTTCCGAGTGCTCCGACAAGGCACGATGCGTGAAAACAATCACTGAAAATAGCACCGGTTCTATAATCAAATCATTCACGAGTTCAAGCAACCAACCGTGCACGCGATGTCATTTTCTTACACGGCACCATGCTTAGCTCCCGTCCAGGAAACATGCAGCAAAACATACTCCGTCTGCAGCGGGCTTTATAAAGCGGACCATTACTCTAAACAGAATGTTTGAAAAAAGTTTCAGTACCTGCAAATATCTTGCAGATTCAGCTTTGGCATTATAATATGTATCTAGTTTACATTTATTTATAAAAAAATATTGTTTAATCCATATTCTGATTTCTAGTGGTTGTGTTGCACCAAAGAAAATTAACATAATATCAGATATTGATATTAAAAAGTGGTGCTTGATTAATAGTGTAATAAATAATGCAGCAATATCCGAAATCATGAAAAATATTTATGCATTGCCACGTCAAAAACTAAGAAGTTTTTGTAGTCAGTCTTAAAAATTATTTTCTTGTGACAATATCACAAAAGTATGTTGATACATTCAACAATAAAGCTGTCTGACACGAGCAAAGAGGTATCGGATTACAGGGTCACGTTGCTATGAATTATATACCTATTCTAAAAAAGACAGGTCTCAAAAAAATTAAGATATGTTAATCCCCTGAAATTTAGCAGTAAGTCATGACTTACTGCTAAATACCATGGTATTGGATATGAAAATGAAGTCAGAACTTTATATAAAAAAGAAACTAGGAAATGTTGGTTGAAACTGGATTTATTAAATCAAAATCTGAACTAATGCATAAACATAACCATAACAAATCAGAGTACCACAGAAAAGGACTCACGTTGAGTAGTTAAAAAATTTATCGCCAGGGGTATCGCTTAGCTAGATTCGCGAATAGTCAAATTATTGAAAAACAAAAGATTGGCTCCAATAGCCAATAGATTTCTACTCAGGTAGTGTTCTCGTCATAGAAATAATACTCCCTAATTTAAAGTTTTTGTTCAATTTCTTCACTTTTATGTGTGGATTGGACATATTACACCTTATTTAGTCATTCATAAAATGCTGAAAACAGACATTTTAGACGAAGTTATGACAAAAAATATTTAATAATCTTATATTCCGAATTAAAGTTATTTTTAAAATTTTTGCACTTTTATGTGTGGATTGGACATATTATACCTTACATAGTCATAAAATGCTGAAAAGAGACATTTTAGACGAAGTTATGAGTAAAAAATATTAAATAATCATATTTTGCGATTAAAAGTTATTTTTTCAATTTCTGCACTTTTATGTGTGGATTGGACAGATTATACCTTATTTAGTCATAAAATGCTAAAAAGAGACATCTTAGACGAAGTTATGAGTAAAAAAATATTAAATATTCTTATTTTCCGAATTAAAGCCATCCACAGGGATAAATAACGACCACAGCATAGAAAAAATAACTTGGAGCTTGGAATTACCAAGGTGACATCGCATTCGGAGAGCAAGTGAAGCCAAATGAGAACTAAATCAATGGCCGCCAATGGATGTAACACCATATTCCTTTTTCGATAGCATTTCACCATTATGTTAAGATAAAAAAAATCGTTGTTTCCATTAAAGAAAAGCACAAAAAATGAAAATCAAAATAAGATGTAACCACCAAGGTGAACTCGAAACTAATGGCGGCCGACGAAAAATTGGCTTCACTTTCGTTTCACAGCGGCTAATGGCAATACAAGTAACCCTGTTATTGTTATTTCATCATTTCATCATACACGACATAAGAGAATTCAGTGAATCTACTCCTTCAAACATGTTTTGCCAATATATGAATTGTAGTCAAGTGATATTTATATATATGCTCACTTAACAAAAGCAGCCTTGCCTTCTATTGGGACTTCATATTTAAAATCAAAAATAAAGATATGTTTTAGAGATTGTGTTGAATTTTTATGTCAACCATTTTAGGATTCTTAAATTCTGATTTTCTTTTTCTACTTCTTCTATGGTTATTTGGCCTTGCTTCCTTTTTGGCGCATTTGGCCAACACCATAGAATTAGTACTCCTAGAAGGCTAGTATATAAGATATAAGCAGATCTACTCACGAAGAAAGAGAAACAACAAATCAATGTATTAGACTACTGCTCATATGTCACGGAATGATTATAGGAGGGCATGCCAAACGGTACCTACAGGGATCAATAAAAAATTGTTTTCATACTGAAAGATCTATTTTTTATTTTTTAAACTATAAAACATTTCCATTGTGTTAAATAATCGTTATATGCTCCAACATAATAAAAAAATCGCAATTTTGTAAATTTACCTAGTAGATAAATATTAGGTACTAAAGGTATATATGCATATATATATATATATATATATATATATATATATATATATATATATATATATATATATATTATTTATATACATAAATCAGGGACCCTTACTGGATCGTTTTACTACCGATACCAAAAGTTTTTATGGGGCTTAAGCCAGTTTATAAGAAAATAAAGTCTTTTGTTATATAGGTTTAGATTTGTGATTAAACTCAAAATAAGGATATTTCAGATATATTTAATTTCAATATCAGCTAATATTTAAATTTTCCCAAGTCCATGTAGATAGAGTTGAACTAAAGTACTCAGAATAGAAAAGACATGTTGAATCAAATAATAACTACTTTTGTCCTAGTGAGGATACTCTATAAAATAAATCCCGACGGCCTGTAGCCAGTGGAAAGGTAAATTTCTCAAAATTTTAACCTACATAGATTATTTCTTTAGTAATATTAAGTTTTTTGAAACCTACTTATAGATATACATTTTTAAATTCAAAAGTGTGAACGATCACAAAAGGTATATCTTCCACGAATTTTATTTTACCACAGGAAACAATTTATATCACAACACCGGTATAAAAATAATCATCAATGACGTCCAACAATAAGATTGGCATGGCATTGTTGCCTAGTCTAAGGTACAAATTACAAAATGTTCTAGTATAGGTACTCTTAATTTTAAAAAATATATTGTTTTTTTAATATTCATTTAGATCATGATTAAATTTTAAGTTTTTGATATTATTTAAATCAAAATATAAAACATAAAGGTAGGTATTTACTTTCTCCTTTCTATTTCAAAATCTTCTAGAACGGGAAATTTCTTCAAGTTTGACAACACTTAAGAAAAGTACATAAGCGAATATATAAGATAGTTTTTCGCGCTAAACGTTGTGGGATGAGTTCACTTGCGTAAGACTCAAAAGTTCGCAGATTGCTTCCAATGGTTTATTTTCAAAGACTCTGTACACGAGCTTCTGTTGTAGTACAACTGTCACCACTTGTCACCTTGACAAACTATACTGTCACTGTCTTCACCGACAGAACTACTATTAACCTCTGATTTTACAGACCGAGTGTTATCAACTGACTTTATAAGACTCACTGACTTCATAAGACTGACTGACCCTAACCCGTGATCGACACGGCTTTATATAACTGAATCATGACATGACATTCATCGAGAGTGTTCTATGATTATCTAGACGAACATAATAATGTTCTAGAGCCTTGTCAAACTGACAATAGTATGACAAATTGTACCTCACATATAGTTTCTGAAAGGATCGAGAATAAATCTACTATAATTCTGGAACTACATAATGGAATATACAAGCAACAACTATTGTAAACAAGGTAGTAGAATAAATAGCTAATAAACGAATAACAACCGTAAGAACATGACTACCTATCCATGTTACACCCTATTACTGTTTCTCTTTCTTCTTGAAGGACTTCTCACTCTGTCAGCCTTCTAGGAGTTCTAAATCTATGGCCAACACTCCCATAGAGTAAATAGGTTAGGTTAGGAACACTCCTTCGACTACGTTCCGTAACCGAAGCCCGAAACTTCGTCCGTGTGGCTGAGGATTGTCTGGCTTTAAGCCATACCTCCAGCCACAATTTTTTTTCCTCACTAATTATTAATAATTTCCATAACAAAAAAATTATGCAATGCACGTGTCAAGGCAGGACCGAAAGTTTGCTTTGATAATAATATAACCGTCACTGTCACGCCCTTGAGGTTATCCGCGAGGTGTTTCTCCTGTTTTCTTCAGACCACGCTACCACCTGCTTTTAATCTACAAGGACTTATTAGGAATCAACTTCTTCACAAAATTAACCCCAGACCCACACTTGATTATCACGGCAAATGACTTCCCTATCTACCTCGGGGGACCAGCACTCGAATCTTCTACCACGTGCACTGCCCGTGCGAAAATTGTAACAATTTCCTTCCAACCCGAAGTGAACTCTGCCGAGGTTGAACAGGAAGTTGAATTCTGATGTTTAAGAAGTCATTAAAAGACAATTAGGTTATGATCTTCACATTTCGTAAGTACGTTTGTATATCTATATATAAGGCATATATATACAGTGTGTTCCTAAATACAAAACATTAGCCTGGCCAGGCTAAAATTATGTCATCAGTCAATGTCATATTCCTTGAGTGAGTCCATATATCTGTCAATTTTCGACGGCTATCTTAACCCTGGCCAGGCTAATGTTTTGAATTTTGGAACAGCCAGATAATACTCCTATATGGCTAGCGTCCATTAACATGATAACCCACAAGACCACGCCATGTCTCAGAATGCCAGCGTCTCATCCTTAGACTAGGAAAGAGAGGGGACTCGTAACATTACATTACCTGCGCGTGTTGGGTTTTGTGACCAAATAAGGCTTTTCCACGTGACGTCAGCACTATTTGAACTACTGTCAAAATCAGCTGTTCTGAAGGGCCACAAATCGCAAGGTTGAATTCTAAAATCGTACTTTTTGCTTTATTTTAGTTATTTTTATACAGTTTCAAAACACTCACAGAATTGTTTTAGAGTGATTGTATGTTTGAGAAAACTAGAGTTTGTAAGTAATTACTTTAAATGTAGATACTGACCGAATTTTAATCCCTTAAATAACATTATTTTTATGTTCAATTGCCACATTTTTGTGGAGTTGTGCAAACAGTAAACGCAAACGATGTTAAGAAATTATTTCTATTACCATCGGAAAAATACACTAGAGGTAGATTAATTCTAGAACGTGCAGCTCATCGGCAATCTTGGATTTACATAAAGGTGATTTAATAGAAAGTAAAAATGTCTACGAATTTGTAGTGACCATTGTATTTCAGGTAAATTTGTCTTAATATGCATTTTGTCATTGCATATACCTATAATGTGCTTTATGTATTTCAATTCAATTTAAATAAATATGGTAATAGTCTAGTTTAGGGGCTTTTGCTATAAAAGTCCTAAAAAATCAAATGTTAGTAAAAATACATATATGGTAACATAACTTTTAATAAAATTGAGGCGGAAGACGCTATTTTTAATGATTTATTACAAAAAATAGCAAAATATGGTGGTTTTGGTACTCACGACTTTTAGCAGAAATTTTCGATTTGGAATTTTCTTTTCAATCCCAAATAGTATATAACCATCCTTGTATTCTATTTAATACTAAAATTGTTTAAAATAAGCAAAAATATGCGTGAAAATAGTAAATATAAGTTCACATAAAAAGGAATGACGGTTGATTTATGTAGTATGTTTGACGACACGACTTGACGTTAACAGCATTGATATACGACTATTCCAACGTTGCCAAAACTAATGTTTATGATATTGAACTATTGAACATCTTTAAAAATATTCGATAACGAAAGCATAAACTAAGTAGTAAGATTTTAAATGTTTGAAGGTTTAGTTCTATGTTTAAAATTTACTAAAAATGAATTTTTCATAAATCCTTGCTTTAGAGCAAAAATACGATACATATCATGGCAACTTTTGATGCTGAAGGTGACGAGTTTTGTCTTCAGGCTTTTGAAAATATGAATTCATTGATTGCTTTACGACAAGATATTGAGATAGAAAGAAGAGCCCAGTACTTGTCATTTTAGAAAACGTTAAACTATACAAGACAAATTCGTATAATATTGTAACGTTTAACCCTGTGCTAAACGTTGTGGGGTGAGTTCACTTGCGTAAGACTCAAAGTTCGCAGATTGCTTCCAATGGTTTATTTTCAAACACTCAGTACACGAGCTTCTATTATGGTACAACTGTCACCACTTGTCACCTTGACAATCTACACTGTCACTGTCTTCACCGACAGAACTACTATTAACCTCTGTTTCCACAGACTGACTGTTATCAACTGACTTGACTCACTGACTTCACAAGACTGACCCTGTCCCGTGATCGATACGGCTTTATATACCTGAATCATGACATGACATTCATCGAGAATGTTCTATGATTATCTAGACGAACATAATTAATGTTCTAGATCCTTGTCAAACTGACAATAGTATGACAAATTGTACCTCACATATAGTTTCTGGAAGGATCCAGAATAAATCGTCTATAATTCTAGAACTACATAAGGAAATATACATGCAATACCTACTGTAAGCAACGTAGTAGCATAAATAACTAATAAAGGAATATTAAACGTAAGTACATGAATACCTATCCACGTTACAATATACTAAATTCTGTTGTCATTGTTGTTAACTTTTCTAAAGCAAGTATTATTGGAAATGAAATTCAAATCATAGAATACATATTTTATAAAATAATTTCATAGTACAAAAGTTATACTGACAGAGTAATTCATAGTACAAAAGTTATACTGACAGAGTTGGCAACATTGATATTAATAGAACTTGGTAGTTCAGGATGTACTTACTACATAAGACAACCGTCAATTCGTTTTACTTCACTTTTTTGTGAACTTATATTTTATATTTTCACGCATATTCTTGCTTATTTAGAACTATTTTAGTATTAGATAGAAAACAAGGATGGTTATATACTATTTGGGATTGAAAAGAAAATTCCAAATCGAAAATTTCTGCTAAAAGTCGTAAGTACCAAAACCACCATATTTTGCTATTTTTAGTAATAAATCATTAAAAATAGCGTCTTCCGCCTCAATTTTATTGAAAGTTATGTTATCATATATGTATTTTTACTAACATTTGATTTTTTAGGGCTTTTATAGCAAAAGCCCCTAAACTAGACTATTACCATAAATATAGTTAGTTGTTACCATTACTTATATAAATAGGCATGTCATTTTTTTTCAACAATATATCAAGAAAAGCCAGCAAATTTTGAAAACCGTCCGGATTACATCCCAACAGTACATATGGGTTTCACCGGATCCAAATTAAAGATAACTCCTAAAGTAGCGAGAGAGAGAGAGGTATACTAGGGCAAAAGAAAGTGTAAAAAAAGAAGGAACAAAGTTCTAAGATTCAATTTATATAGAGCTTTTCCACCGACGTCACAAATATGGCCGCAAACAGCTGTTCTGGAGGTCAACAAAGCCACTTTGCCATAAGACACCATTATAAGTTTTGTTAGTTTTCACGAAAATTTTGAAGATTTTACTGCTATATATTTACAACAAAACCATAAAATTCTTAATTCAAGTAATCCTGAAGGTAAGCATTTAAAATATTTTAAATTTAAAGTAGAAATAATTAAGATTAAGTATGTTACTTCAGGAAATATAATTTGATATACTTTTACTTTGAAAGACCTGTACAGACATAATAATCATCTAAATTTTTTTTTTTTCAGATGAAAATATGGAGGTACTAAATTACCATTACATACCATGTTTAAAAGCTAATTAAGCATAAAAGCTAACTACCCCACCACCAATTGATTATATACAGTTAAAAATAAAATTATATTGTTTCGATGAATTCTTATATATTTTGTATATAATAAATATAATATAAATGGAATCTTAGAACTATGTTCCTTCGTTTTTAACCCTAGTGTACCTCTCTCTCGCTACTTTCGGGGTTGTTTTTAATTTGGATCGGTTGAAACCCGTATGTAGTGTTGGGATGTTCTAATACTTAATTACAAACTCTAGTTTTCTCAAACATATAATCACTCTAAAGCAATTCTATTAGTGTTAAAATACCTTATTATTGACCTGATTGTTTTGAAACTGTATAAAAACAACTAAAATAAAGTAAAAAGTACAATCTTAAAATTCAAACTTGCGATTTGTTGACCTCCAGAACAGCTGATTTTGACAGTAATTCAAATGGCGCTGACGACACGTGGAAAAGCCTTATTATATTTATTTTTCATTACAGAAAATATATAAGAATTTCCTTTTTGTTTCGTAGGATTAATGCTCGGATTCATCGAAACCGAATTCAATTGTATTTTTATTTGTATATAATCAAGATGGTGGGATAGCTAGCTTTAGAGCTTAATTAGCTTTGCAATCTCCATATTTTCATCTGAAAAGAATAGAAATCTGGTGGCAGTCGTATTTGTGAGGAAAATTGCTGCTCGAACAAATTTTGCACTAACGTTGCGTTAATATATTATTATTATATTCATATTTTCTGAAGATATCTTCTTTTGTCTTCAAAATCCAGTCTTTCAAAGTATCTACTTCCTTTAGACATCTGAAATAGAAACATTTTTTAAAAGTATTCTCATCTTACTCTTACTAGGTATATATAATTTTATAGTATTTTCTCAATAAAACAAAAAATAATCTGTTTCTAATTATAAACAGAATTTATATTGCCACTTTAAATGATTATTCAGTCTTTAGAGGTCTTTCAAGATAAAAATGCAACCAAATTTTGTAAATGCAACAAATTATAATTCGCCAAATAACATGCTTAATCTTAATTATTTCTACTCAAATTTTAAATGCTTACCTTCAGGATTACTTGAATTAACAATTTTAAGGTTTTGTTGTAAATATACGAGCAGTAAAATCTTCAAAATTTTCTTGAAAACTAATAAAACTTACAATGGCGTTTTATGGCAAAGTGGCTTTGTTGACCTCCAGAACAGCTGTTTATTTGTGACGTCGGTGGAAAAGGTCTATTATGAAGGAGACGCCATTTTTTGGTGACAAACATTGGTTGTGACATCGTTCGAATTTTGTGATTTTGTGACTAAATTTGTAAACCCAAAATAACAAAATTAGCTCAAAGCATTTTATCATATTCGGGAAAAAATCTCGCCTGCATGATGATGCAGTACCTATGATTTTTGATCAATTGCTAATTCCAAATTGTTGTGCAAGTATATTGCAGGCCTTGTGACATGCCAGTTATTGAAGAAAATGTGTAGAGTTAGTTATTTCTAAGTATATAAATGTAAGATTACATTTTGTGATGAAGAGATAATCTGAAGTAATAGATCCTGTAAGAAATCAGTTCACTAAACTTGTATTATTTAAGGGACAATAATGTAAATTATCAGTAAGTTTCACGAATTGGTGAATAATTGAAAGTGCTGAATCTCTTTTCCTGTTGTTATTTAATATTTTGTATAATTGTTATTTCTATTTTATAAGA
Organism: Crioceris asparagi; assembly: GCA_958507055.1. Taxonomy (NCBI): domain Eukaryota; kingdom Metazoa; phylum Arthropoda; class Insecta; order Coleoptera; family Chrysomelidae; genus Crioceris; species Crioceris asparagi. The sequence goes on from OY293827.1 coordinate 52,657,239, forward strand.
TTTGAACTCTATACCTATGTGAATTTGAATTAAAATGTAAAAGGTATTGAAGTATTGTGTGATACCATGTATTCCAATTTTCAAGAATTAAAATGAAGGATAACATTCTTAGTTGTTTTATTTCGTAACATTCAACGCCAGTCGATTTGGATAAATCTTGTCGCATTTAACCGTTCTAAATCTATATTTTAATTCAGTATGTCTAAAATCTACACCTTGAGGTAAACAAACTCAAAGAAATTCTGTCATTGATCATTTCAATGGATTCATAATTAATTCAGACGCTACGTGTGTTACACCACTGGCGAACCCCTTTTTGGTGATAAATTGCCTCATTTTCAGCTGCTTCGTTACGAGTCCCCTCTCTTTCCTAGTTTAAGGTCTCATCTAATTCTAATTCACAAGTGGAAAGTGATGCCATTAAAGAGAGATAGAAATGGTTTGCTTTGCTCCTAATATATCTGAAATATTAGAACTTATATAAATACTCACATGTATTCAAAATGTGAAAAGAAAATATTTTATTCAGCGGCCGAGCGTTGTAGAAAGGAACAGAAGCTACGAGGAAATGGAGAAGGGAGAACGCACCACAAGCGGGGAGATCTGTTTCAAAGATAAGAGCGAGTATTAAACATGATTGCAAATGCCTGCTGAGTGGAAGAGCAGGAAGAATAACAAAATAATTTCAATGATTCCCTCAGACTTTACATACATGAAAATGAAGGTGGAATTACAGGTTTCTCAAGAAAAAAAGCATGTCACATAAAAAATAAAATGAGAGAGCTCCCGAATCGTATCATTTATTTTATTGGCGAAGAGGTACAAATATCAAAAATCCAAGTTACCGTAATAACATATTCGTTGTGAAGGAACAAATGAAAATATATTGATAGGCTTCAACGAAAAAAACGTTACACAAATCAAAGAAAAACGGGGAAAGAAGAGAGAAATACTTTCAAACTTCATAGAAAAACGCTGAAAATTTTTGGTATATACAAGGCTGAACAAATAAATTTAATATTGAAAAAAAAATCTGAAAAAATAAATATAGAATATAACGTATATTACATATCAAAATCTTTCAACCACAAGCCTGGAAGAGACATCCAATAAAATTTATTATGAAGTAAATCATTTAATGTCAATATATTGTAACGTGGATCGTTTATAATGTGACACTGTTATTATTTCTTTCAGTGTGTATTTGTTCTATGTCCTTATTTGCTACAGTTGTTTCTTGTATATGTCATTAATCAGTTTTAGAGTTAGTAGATTCTCTATCTTTCCAGAAACTATATGTGAGGCAGAGAATGGTAACTTCCATGTTAATTTCATTGACTATGTTTTGACCTTGAAGTACAACTAGCGCTGAAGATGTTTACTCGCAAACTAATTTGCTTATGGCGGCAGATTCAAAGTTTAATAAAAGTATTATTGTAGCTTATAGAAAAAAGAATGAAAATGTTCAGAAATTTTTGAAGGAAATTTTTAGAAAATAACTTTCTAGATTATTAATTTTACTTTTCATGATAGTCATCAGAAATTTAATATGAATGCTGAAAGTTTTTTTTCAAAAAATTACTCTTGTTTCCTCAATAGTTCTGATCTAGGAGGGGTAAATAAGAATATAAAAACTGTAAATATTTTTAGTTCATTTTTTATTATTGCAAAATTATAACATAGAAAGAATAAATAAGCTATTCAAAAATCCACTGAATAACTTCTTAAATATGTTTTTTTGTAAGTAAACAAATTATTATATTAATTTATGGAAGTAACTAGTGCATTGTCTAAATAACTCTTTGAAACAAACAATAATTAGGGCAAATTTTGATTAGCTAAAATCTGCTCATCACAAAAAATATAATGACGAAAAAGATAGGTAGAAAATGGAGACCTATTCTTACATCTATATGTTTTGAGTAGAACAAGTAAACTATTTTATGAGTAGACAATGCAGTAGTCACCTACATATGTTAATGTATAATCCAAAATATATCAAATAACAGATGTTTCATTGTCGCTTCAGCCTTCTTCTTCAGTTGTTCCTCATTTAGACATAAAAATAAAAAGAAACAAAGATCAGTAAAATATATAAAATATAAGCCAGCAATCATAAATGAAAACATGCAATAAATATTCGAATGTACTCACAAAAGCATATAGGTATTGACACATTCAACGTACTCTCTCATTGCACCACCAGGAAATGGATACTTCAAGGCCCTCGAGGTACCTCATTTTTGGTTTTTTGTCTTCTTCAGTTGTTGTTCCTCATTTGGACATCAAATTAAAAAGAAACAAAAATCAGTAATGTAAAATAGCAAAGCAAGTAAACTTAAATTAGAACATCTGATAAAAAAATATTCAACTACACTCATCGAAGATATATACTGACACATTCAATGTGTTATTTCATTACCCAAATAGTTACCGACATGTAGAAACTGAGGCACTTCAAAGGCATATCACTTTCGTTTCGTCTTTCTGTTGTTCCTAAGCAAACATCCAATTCCTTCTAGAGCACCACCACTTCACTGCAATCTAAAAACATCATTACAAATCTGATATTCGATAGAAGCATGATAAATTTACATTGGGAACGAAAGGTTAGACCACAGACAATCTTGTTGGAATAGATTGTCTGTGGTTAGACAAATAATCAAATTATTAAGGTTGCCAATCGATTTTTAGTGCAAAAAATTCCAGATGCTAACTGAAGAGTTGGTGATGGCTGTGATATATTTCGTGATAGCATTATATCTTTACTTACAGTTTGCTTAGTTATAGGGCGGATAGAAGAACAGTAAGTATATTATTGATTAAGCTTTTAATGATACTAGCTTTACTGGATACTCCACTATCAGGATGAACTTGCTTCAAAACATTGTATAAAAGGGTAGCTCTTCTCGTTCTTCCTTCGTTTTTACTTCTTGCAATATCACTTTTCGCCTTACAGACATTCCTGATGGCCTTTCCATATTTACTCGGGGGCATTCTCCTATAATTAAGATAAAAATAACACCAGAATGATAAGAACAAGATACTAAATACGTACCAATAATCTAATAATGATAATCTTTCAATCTTAACAACAGACAAACAGTAAGTATCCAGTGAATATGAAAAAATCGATTCAAATCTAATATAGATAAACTTTAACACTCAACAAAAGCTAATTATATTAATTAAAAATAATATAAAGTAAAAAAATCCCGATGGCCTGTAGTCAGCGGAAAGGTAAATTTCTCAAAATTCATTGAATTGAATTTTAACAACGTTTTCATTGGTATACCTACGTGTTATTACATAAAATTGGCGTATATGTCATTGCCTTGCGGTTAGAGGTTTTTGTTTTGGCTGGTGAATATACAGCAGATAGGGTTCGCGTTCCACTTCAAGGCAGAATTTTTTTTTCGCCTATTTCTTTTCAATAAATATACTATATATTTTTTTAATCAGGGTCTGTAGTAAGATCTCCAGAAAATGTACAATTACATCAAATTTATATTGAGTGTTCATGTTTTATCAATATTCCTTATTTTTTTTAATTAATTTTTATTTTTTTATCTTTGCATTTTATGGCATATTGCTTTGAACAAAAGTTGTAGGTACTGATTATATCTATAACCTAAAATTATTTTTGATGATATTTAAACTACGGCTCTTTTTTGATATTTTTTTAAAATGTTTGAACGGTCGCCATATTGAAACTACTTACCCGATGTTGCCCAATAACGAACTCGGCCGAGATATTTAGAAGATTGATTTTTTTAGCATATTTGAACTTGATACCTCCAAAACTGCGACCTCTATCGTGTTAACAAATTTCGTAATATCCCATTGTAAATTTTTATACTACACGATTAGTTTACCGTGAAGTGGTGATTCAATGAAATACTCTTATTTCGTTTTCTATTTTTTATTGTTGATATATTTGTAACCGATTATACAAATAGAGTAGACAGGTTAGGTGGAATGCGAAGTAACACTTTGGTAAAACTTGGTAACAATTTGATTATGTGTAACTACCGCATAGCTGATACTTTGTCGTAGTTGTTCTACTACGTTTCTGCTGGGTCTTGGCAAAGGTAGTTGTTCTACTACCTTTTCGACTGGGTCTGCTATGTCTACTGACTAAAAAATTAACAATCTGCACCTTAAATAACTAAATATTGAATATAATCCCTAGAGTAAATTGGTAGGAACTCAGGGATTCTCATTGGTTAAGAAATGTAACAATTTTCACATTAACAAAAGGGGCGTACCTATCTCAAGAAGTGGGATTTTACAATCAATCATCAGATAAAATATTTGTAATTTGTTATTGCTATACTTCAGTATGATACTGTCATAAAATTTTAAGTGAACGTGACTGGTCATTTGCCATATAACTTAAACAGGAATAATCTTGAGAATGGAAACGCACATAACTAATACTAGCAGATCGTATCCCAATAAACTGAACAACGGTCGGATTCGATTGAAGATCATAAATAAGTCAATGGTCATTGATCCCTTTTACTATTCATAAATACCTTTTTTAAGGCAATTATTGGAATTTGGATTATTTGGAGAATTGTTTATTATCTCTACCGACCCTTCCAATGTATAGAACATGTGAAAGTATTTATGCTGGATATTTCCCAGCTGTATTTCTCGAAAATGAACGTATCTACAATAACTCTGTGAACAATATTTTACAAAAAAGAGCTGTGCTGGCATCTATATGTACAAAACAATGGATTTACAATCTATTTCTTAAATCTATACGTACAAAAAATCTATTTACAATCAACTCCAAAACACTCCCCCCGTTGAGAAATAATATTGTCCCTTTTTATTTTTCAACATTTGCTTGCTTGAATACTGGTCCGGGAAGTATCACTAATCTTTTAATGTTTCTTTTTAAACTCGTGGTCGCAGTTTTCACCAACACTGTTCGGATTACACCATCACTACCCGGGTAACACTCCACTACGCGACCCATAGCCCATTGTGCTGGAGGTAGAGGCTCTTCATTCAGTAACACCATGGTTCCGGTGCTGATATTGGGCTGACTCTTCTCCCATTTGGTTCGACTTGTTAATTCGTTTAGATACTCTTGCCTCCATCGTTTCCAAAAGTGTTGTTTAACCTTTTGAATATGTTGCCAAGTTGACAACAGATTTGTCGACGTGATCGTATGATCACCGGAATGCAAGTTGGTCAATGAGTCACCTATTAGAAAGTGACCAGGTGTCAAGACTAAAGGATCATTAGGATCTGATGAGAGGGTTGTGAGGGGACGGGAATTCAATATAGCTTCAATTTCAACTATGAGTGTATTGAATTGTTCATATGTGAATAACATATCTTGACCAGCAACGTGTTTCAAGTGTTTTTTAAATGACTTTACTGCCGCTTCCCATAAACCTCCGACATGAGGCGCTTGAGAGGTAATGAAGTGCCACTGAATTTTCTTGGATGTTAAAAATCCCTGGATCTTCTCTTGATTCTCCGAACCTTGGAGAATGTTGTGTAATTCTCTCAATGCATTATTAGCACCAACAAAATTTCTTCCATTATCACTGTAAATGTCATGACATGGACCTCGTCTTGAAATAAATCGACGAAGAGTGGAAATAAATCCTTCGGTCGATAAGTCAGTTACTAACTCCAAATGCACTGCCTTTATGGCAAGGCATACGAAAACTGCCACATATGCCTTAATCCCTGATTTATTACGAAATTTCTTCTCCTTTAATATGAAAGGACCACAATAATCGACCCCTACGTGGCTGAACGGCCTTGATTCAGTAACTCGTGGCCTTGGTAGATTGCCCATCAAATAATTGGTCGGTGATGGATTTAATTTGCAACATTCCATGCAGTTCCTAATAAGTTTCCAAACTTGGCTTTTACCATCGATCAGCCAATATTTTCTTCGCAATAAATAAAGTGTTTGTTGAACACCAGCGTGAAGATGGATTCTATGTTCATTCTGAATCATCAGTTTGGTTACCTGGTGATTCTTCGGTAAAATTATGGGGTACTTAGCATCATATGGTAAGTTTGATAGTGATAATCGGCCTCCTACTCTCAGAAGTCCTTCTTTATCTAGGAAGGGATTTAACTTTATTAAAGATGTATTAATTCTGTTTCCTTTGTTCCGAAGAACCAATCTTCGTTCCGCTGGAAATGATTCTTTTTGAACGACTTTTATGATCTTATTGAAAACGTTGTGTAGTTCTTCTGCTGTAATTGGCCCTTTGCATTTCTTTCGTTCTATAAATCGAAAACAATACGCTAAGGATCTCGTTAATCTTGTAATCGATGAGAATCTTCTAAAAATTGGGTTTTCCACTATCTCTGTAATGGTAGCAAAACATGTTGACGTCTTTTGTTCGGGTACATTAATCATTGGATTATTTTGAACGATTGGCCAATTCTTTCTTGGTTCAAGTAGCCAAGATGGTCCAGATCTCCATAATTTCGATGATATTAACTCATCTGGCGTAACACCTCTTGATACCAAATCCGCAGGGTTATCCTTTGTATTAACATAATGCCAATGTTCTATGTCTGATATTTGTTGAATTTCATTAACGCGGTTGGCAACAAATGTTTTCAATTGAATTGGTGGCGTCTTCAGCCAATGTAGAACAATGGTAGAATCACACCAGTAATATATTTGATCAAATTTCAATTTTATGGCTTTAATAACAGATTTACGCAGATTTGCAAGGAGTTGTGCAGCACATAATTCCAATCTAGGTATAGTTTGAGTTTTCAGTGGGGTTACGCGTGATTTCGCACATAGTAATTGGATTCTTGTATGTCCTTGTTTGTCAGTGCATCTTAAATATATACATGCGCCATACGCCCTTTGACTGGCGTCCGAGAATCCATGCAATTGTATATTGATTGAATTGGATGAGATAACAGTTCGGAGGAAAACAAGATTATTTAACTTTGATAGTTGATGATAATAGTTTTGCCATTTTGTGTGAATATCATGAGGTAATGACTCGTCCCAATGAACCTTGAGATTCCATAACTCTTGAAGTATAATCTTTGCAGTAACTATGACAGGTGCTAACAATCCAAGAGGATCAAATATTTTTGCAGTCTCTGACAATATGTAACGCTTAGTTATTTTATTTGTCCCCTTTGAAAGTTTTACCATATAGGTGATTTCATCTGTCGCAGAATTCCAATAAATACCGAGGGTTTTCAACGTAGATGTTTCGCCCAGTTGTAACTGTCGATGGACATTGTTTTTTGGTATGTTCTCGAATACTTTTGGGTCATTAGATGCCCATTGTCTAATGGCGAGACCTGCCTTTTACAGAACTGTGGTTAATTGTCTCCTTATATGTTTTACTTCTTCCGAAGTGTTTGCGCCGGTGAGTAGATCATCGACATAAAAATCTTCCTTTATCATATTTGATATTTTCGGGTAGGCTTGACCTTCATCCTCAGCAAGTTGATGAAGGCATCTTACTGCGAGGTATGGTGCAGGTTTCAATCCAAATGTCAAAGTGTTTAACTGATATTCTTGAACGATATTATTTTCGTCATGCCACAATATTCGTTGATATGTCCTGTCTTCCTTTCTTACCAGAAACTGGCGATACATCTTTTCAATATCTCCCGTGAGAACTATAGGATATTTTCTAAATCTTATTAATAGTGAAAATAGATCAGATTGTATGGTTGGTCCAGTTAGAAGTGTGTCGTTTAGTGAAATACCAGTGGTGGTTTTTGCTGAACCATCAAAGACGACTCTCACCTTGGTGGTCGTGCTGGATTCCTTAACTACTGCATGATGTGGTAAGTAGTATTTTGATGATTTGGTAGTGTAATTCGTGACTCGGGACATGTGGCCAAGTTCAATATATTCGTTCATGACATGGGTGTATTGTTGACGCAGATTTTCATTACGGTTCAATTTACGTTGTAGTAATTCCAATCTTTTTAATGCAGCTTGGTATGATTCACCTAATTGATTTGAGTAATCGTTAAATGGTAGTGCTACTATATATCTACCTGTTGGTGTTCTCTTAACATTTATTTGAAAATGTTTCTCACATTGTTCGTCTTCGACAGATAACTTTCGCTCAGTAGGACAGTCTTCTAATTCCCAAAATTTGTTCAGATCTACTCCTAAAGATGTTAGATGACACATTCGTTGGTTGGTGGGTTTGACAGATGGTGCGGATCCTCCCACAATCCATCCAAGTAAGGTTTTTTGCATGTATAGCTCTCTATTATTTGGCAGAGGTATACGAATTTGTCCTACAGAAAATAATGATAGTGTGGTACCTGCCCCTAACAATAAGTCAACGGGTGATGGTTTATGGAACTCCGGATCTGCTAGTTCTAAATTTTTTGGGAGCGGTAATATGGTCTTATCAATACTGCTATCTGGCACAGATTCTGATATAGAAGGTATGACTAGAAATGTGAGCTGTTTCTCATAATTGTTGATTCGCGATTTTATAGTCGTAGTCACCATCTCCTTAGAATAAGTCATCATCGTATTCAATGCGCCAATAGGTATTTTACAAACCTTTTTCTCTAATCCCGTTATTTTTACCAGTCTTTCTGTTATAAAATTGGTAGTTGAGCAGGTATCTAGCAGGGTTCGGCATCGGATCAGTTGGTTATCCTTGTTATGTATGAGAATGCTTGCAGTAACCATAATATCATTAGATACTGAATTGACTACAAAGCTAACTGGATAGTTTCGGACAGGATAGTGGTTTTGTTGATCTAGTCATGCTGACGTGTCCTCGGAAGTTTCCTCCTGAATTGTCTGAGTGGATGGTCGTGTATCGATTGGGTCAATATGTAAGAGAGTATTGTGTCTCTTCCTACACAATTGACATGACGCTTTCGACTTGCATTGCCCGACTCCATGTCCCTTTCCAAGACAGTTAAAACAAAGATGTCCCTCAGAAATAAAACCTCTTCTATTTTGAACATCCATTTCTTTAAATTTGTCGCAAAAAATAGAGAATGGTTGTTCTTGCAGACAATACAGGATTTAATCTTGTTAGGAATTAAAGTATTTCCATAAAGCGATGAAGGTTTGTTTACTTTGTGAGGTTGATTTGTTAGAAATGTTTGCGACTGCCTACGGTTGGAAGGTACCTTCTGTTGGATGAGATTGTCGGTTTTTCTACCCTTTGAAGAATTGCTATCCGTGGCTACATCTGCGGCACAGCTAACTCTTTTGTCAAGAAATTTTAACAATTCTTTAAAGGAAGGTATCGCATTATCACAGAGTGTTAACTCCCATTGCCAAACTGTATTGGAATTTAATTTTGACAAAATTAGATAAGTTAATGGAATGTCCCACTGATCCACAGGTGCCTTCAAATTTCTCAATGCCCCAATACATAAGGTGAATGTATCAATTAAGTCACCGATAGCTGTAGGCGTGTCCTTTTGTAATTTAGGGTAATCCTGCATTATTGTCCAATGACGACGTGTTGTGCGGCGTACCTTTTCATATTTGTCCTTCAACATCTGAATAGCAACATGATAATTCTCATCGTTATTTTCTAAGGTTTCAATACAATTCGCCGCCTTTCCAGTTAGAGATAAGCGAAGGTATTGAAGTTTTTTAATTGGCGGTAAATTCTCTTCATCAATTAATTTTGAAAAAACATTAAAAAAAGACGCCCATTTTTCTACCGTACCATCAAAACTAGGTAGATTTATTGTTGGAAGTTGTATTTTTGGTATATAATCATTTCTTGATGAACTAGACGATTCCTTTGAGTTGATAGTATTTACTGCTATAATACTGATTGCACGTAATTTTTCATTATCAAAGGATTCATAGTAATCCATACGGCGTTCTGCTTCAGTCTCATCAAGGATTTCGATTTCATCTTGTATGGCATCGAATTTTTCAAAGGCTTGTTGCGTTCTTTCGTATGCTATTCTGATACGATCTACATTGCGACCAGTTATATCTTCATCCCATGCATCTAGATGATTTTTAAGACTTGTTATTGTAGCCATGATGTGGCCGCGTTTTCTTTTCCATATTGTTAGATCCGCCATAGTTAAATTTATATTGATATGAATGTATGGATGTAAGTGGACTGTATAGGAAGTTGACAGATTGGTCCTATCAATAGGTTAAAATAAGTTGACCAACTAACCTTGATTTCTGATGTCCTGTTGACGTCCTCGATAGGTGTAGATGTAGCTTATGCAATCCAATCCTTGGTCGGTGGAAAGCTTCTGGTACTCTTGGCTACGTTGTTCTGCTTTGGATTTGAAGATACGATGAGTCACTTTGTTTCATGCACTCACTCGCGAACTTGAGACGAACAGGATCCGGCTCGAAGGACCATGTAAATTTTTATACTACACGATTAGTTTACCGTGAAGTGGTGATTCAATGAAATACTCTTATTTCGTTTTCTATTTTTTATTGTTGATATATTTGTAACCGATTATACAAATAGAGTAGACAGGTTAGGTGGAATGCGAAGTAACACTTTGGTAAAACTTGGTAACAATTTGATTATGTGTAACTACCGCATAGCTGATACTTTGTCGTAGTTGTTCTACTACGTTTCTGCTGGGTCTTGGCAAAGGTAGTTGTTCTACTACCTTTTCGACTGGGTCTGCTATGTCTACTGACTAAAAAATTAACAATCTGCACCTTAAATAACTAAATATTGAATATAATCCCTAGAGTAAATTGGTAGGAACTCAGGGATTCTCATTGGTTAAGAAATGTAACAATTTTCACATTAACAAAAGGGGCGTACCTATCTCAAGAAGTGGGATTTTACAATCAATCATCAGATAAAATATTTGTAATTTGTTATTGCTATACTTCAGTATGATACTGTCATAAAATTTTAAGTGAACGTGACTGGTCATTTGCCATATAACTTAAACAGGAATAATCTTGAGAATGGAAACGCACATAACTAATACTAGCAGATCGTATCCCAATAAACTGAACAACGGTCGGATTCGATTGAAGATCATAAATAAGACAATGGTCATTGATCCCTTTTACTATTCATAAATACCTTTTTTAAGGCAATTATTGGAATTTGGATTATTTGGAGAATTGTTTATTATCTCTACCGACCCTTCCAATGTATAGAACATGTGAAAGTATTTATGCTGGATATTTCCCAGCTGTATTTCTCGAAAATGAACGTATCTACAATAACTCTGTGAACAATATTTTACAAAAAAGAGCTGTGCTGGCATCTATATGTACAAAACAATGGATTTACAATCTATTTCTTAAATCTATACGTACAAAAAATCTATTTACAATCAACTCCAAAACACCCATATATATATAAACTTTCGACCAAATGTTTTTTTGGACTAACTTATAGACATATAACAACATGCCGTTGAATTTTTTTCGAAATTCAAAAGTGTGAACGATCGCAATAGGTATATTTCTATAAGAAATTTACCTAACAGATCGTTAGAAAAGAGAATTGAGGTTAGCCGATGGTATTGCGGGAGCCAGATACAGCCATTTTAAATATGACATTTTTTTTCAAATTCAGCGGTTCCCGCCACATTTTGGTGAACGGTACTAGCGCCGAGAATGGGAACTTTGGCAACAAACGGTCAAAAATTTCCCATAAGAGTTGCCACCGCCTGCTAGGGAAGCCTAGTCAAGGTTTGTTGTTCACCGCTATTTGGTCAGTGGCGGCTCATGATATTTATTGCAGAGGGGGACAAATCTACAAAATTACTAAAATAATACAACTTGCAGTTTTCCACACGACCCTTGAAGGTAGTGCTACGGCACCTTACATATTTTGTGGTGGGTCGTTTATAGTTAGTGAGAGAACCAACGTCTTAAATTTGATACACACCTACGTCAAAAATATGAATTGTACAGATGAGGCAATGCCGGAGTCGCCAGTGCTTTGAGTCATTCCTCCTGATAATAGATGGCGTACACTTCGTTCACGATCGCCAATACAAGACTAGAGCACTTAATAGATCTATACAGGGCCTAAGAAGCTATTTAGACAGGAGATTCAACTATCTATACAAAACCATGTGACGCGCTGACTCCCCAAACGATGACAGGGTCGTGGCCCAAAATAGGGTCTGCGCACTACGTTAGTGCGCACGTGTCATATACCTTCGATGTATTTTTAACTTCAAAATCAAGTCATGCTAAATCTTATTGTTTGACGTTTCAGTGTTTATAAGTTTTCTACTTTGTATTTATTTATTTATTATCAGAGGAAAGATATTTATTCTTATATATTACTTAGAAAATATGGCTCACGTTTGTTGTATTGAACAATGTTCTAGCAAGTCGGAGAAAGAAAGCAGTAGAGCTTTATTCAAATTTCCCAAAATCGTGAGTGAACTAATAGAATTTTGTGTGAAAAATACTTCGCTTTATATCATTATTTTTGTTTATTGTAATAAATAGTTAATAATTATCTGCAGAATTCTGAAACATACCTTATGTGGCTTGATGCTGTTGGTCATCATTTCAAACATATTAAAAAAGGTAGAGCAGCTCCGAAAAAATGTTTATATGCGATCTGCATTTCGAACCAAATAATTCTACTACAATATTGAGAGACGGCGTTGAAATAACTGTTCCCCGTAAAAGAAACAGATTAACGGCATATAGTATTCCTACAATACTTACAGTGAGTAGTAAATTTTTATTGATGTCAATCATGATTTGTCAAATTGCTCGCAGGCAAGCGGGGTAGGTATATTGGTAAACGCACTGGTAATAGTAATAATTTTAAGCATTCCTCTCTTGAAACAAATTCTACTGAATCCAAAGAACGTAAGGAACCGCATTCAAGTCACATAATGCCTCTGCAAGAAGCATCCAATATGGGTATAAATAGCATTTTAGTCCAGTGTATTTACGGATCGACGTAAAAGTTTATAAAACAATATTTTTTTAATGCATAGAGATTTCAGAGAATCTATATATAAGTAGTTAAAGACAATAACATATAGTACAGATTCTTTTACCCGAATTCGTCAGAATATTTATTCTTTTATGTACGCGCTTTTTGTGTTGTAAACATGTACCGATTTTGTTTTCTTTTTCATTTCCCCGTGAAAACTCAAAAAGCGCCCCTAATGAGGTTTACTTCGACTAGATATTGTGTAGCCTAAATGATAAACCAATTCTGAATCTGGGAATTAATTTTTACAAATTACATATTTTACATTTACATATTGTAACGGGGATTTATATTAAAACTGGGTTCGATTTATTTTCACTTATTTATTTACACAAATAACTACTGGACTATAATCACATTTATATTCACACTTATTTCTCGTACTATATACTTCTTAATACTTTCTGATCTATGAGCTATATCCGATTGTGATCTATGACTGGCTATCTATCACTAACTCACTGACCGTGCTCTATGAGAAACTATCTATTACTAACTGTGCTTTATGACAAACTAAACTCTGTCTATGCCTTCAGCCTTATATAAATCTAACCTAAAAAGCTCTAGATGGTTCCAGTGTTTGTTTTCGTTGTTTCTGGAGGTTATTTCTCAATATATGACTTCGAGAATAAACCGGGACTTATTCTCGTTGAGGATGTCTCTCGTATTATCAGAATGTGCATTGCGTGTGTAGTTTATTATTCGGGTAAGTCTTCACGTTACACTGCCCCCTCCTCAGCATCTGATCGCCCCGATCAGAATCATCCTTGGTAGTACCTTGCTGGATTTCCGTTCCATGGCGGAATCTGCACTTGGTTTCTGCCAGGCAAACACCCTTGTTGAAGGAGTAACAGTCTATCGTCTTTCCCGAGTACACTCCTTTTGGATTGAAGCAACACACGGTAATTTGCACACCAGCGTCCTGGAAGATGTATTCGATCATGCTCCTTACAATCTTCCAATCTAGCCCGTCCAACCCGCAGCCTATTTTCGGAAGACCCAACTTCTTGATGTCATAATTCCTGACTTCATTCCTTAGGCTCTTCAGTGCATGCCAGATGTCCTTGTAAGTGGGTTTTCCTCTAGACATCTTTTTCGTAACCAAATAGAAGAGGTTCCGATTACCCTCTGCTAGTCGCAGAGCTTTTCCTACTCTTGGTCGTTGGGCTGACAATTCATCCAATCTTCCAAACTTCCTTTTAAACACCAGAGCAATACCTCGGCCCATACGTAGATCCTCCGCTACACAGTGGGCAATAGAACCGTCGGCTGGTACTTTGAAAAGGTCTTGTTGAACCTCAACTGTCACACCGAGTCTGACCTTCTTCTGATCTGCGTAGTTGGACATGAAGTCGTTGAAACTGACATTTCGCTCTTCAACGTTCTTTTCTTGAAGAGCCACTCGTGCTTCCTCCTGGTTGTTCGATCCAGCGTATGGTGCGAGTCGGTTTATGTGCACCACTCTAGGTTTTCCCCTTGGTAACTTTCGGATACCATAGATGACGTCATTTATCCTCTTCATAATTTCATATGGCCCTTCCCATTGCTTTTGGAGTTTGGGACAAAGGACTCGGCGTCGTTGGGGATTATACAGCCAAACAAGGTCCCCCACGTTGAAGACTCCATCAGCTGATTGAATATTGTAGTGGTGCTTCATTCGATCACTGGCAAGCTGGATGTTCTGTCTGGCTAACTCATGGACTTTATCCATTCTGGCTCTCAATTGGTCGACATATCCTTCTACTGCGACACGGTCCACCGTAGGTCTACGGCCAAATTCCAGGTCACAGGGTAGGCGTAACTCACGCCCCAACATTAAACTAGCAGGAGTCTGACCAGTCGTTTCATTCACAGCCGCCCGATAGGCCATCAGGAACAAATGGATGTACTGGTCCCAATCTCGCTGATGTTCTGAGACAACCTTAGAGAGGTGCTTGCCCATAGTTCGGTTCATCCTCTCTACCAATCCGTCCGATTGAGGATGCAAAGGGGTCGTTCTGGTCTTGTTCGCACCTATTAGTCTGCACACATCTTGGAACAGGGCTGACTCGAAGTTTCTTCCTTGGTCTGAATGGATTTCAAGAGGAACGCCAAAACGTGAAAAGAATTCCTTCACCAACACCTCGGCGACGGTCGATGCTTCCTGGTTAGGAATTGCGTACGCCTCTGTCCACATTGTGAAATAATCCATAGCTACCAGGATATACTTATTCCCATTGTCAGTTTCAGGAAATGGCCCCGCAATATCCACAGCAACTCGCTCCATGGGACTCCCAACGTTATACTGCCTCATAGGTGCCCGCTTTCTACCAAGTGGTCCATTGCTGGCTGCACACACTTCACACTTACGGCACCACTGTCTCACATCTTCTTTGCAATTCACCCAATAGAATCGCTCTCGAACCTTCTGCAGAGTCTTAGTGATACCAAAATGTCCACCCGAGGCTCCATCATGTAGCTGACGTAGTACTTCCGGCACTTTGCTTCTTGGCACAACTAGTTGAAATCTGGATTCAGTGCCATCTTCAGACTCAAAGGTTCTATACAGCAGATCATCTCTTAACACAAGAGAGTCCCATTGGCTCCAATATGCTTTCACTTCAGGGCTTCGTAAGCTTATATCCTGCCAAGACGGCCTCTCCTTACGGCGCATCCAATCCAAGACCACTCTCAAACATGGGTCATTCTCTTGGGCCAGTTTCATTTGTTCGGGCTGCCACTCCTCATTCTCTACGGTTGTTCGTCGTATAGGGCAAAGTTTCTCTTCCATCTTCGAGCAGTGGGTGCATTTATAGTTGCACGGTCTTCTGGATAAGGCATCTGCGTTTCCATGAACTTTTCCTGCCCTGTGCTCGATGTCATAGTCATATTCCTGAAGACGTTCTAACCATCTTGCCACTTGTCCTTCAGGATTACGGAATTGCAGGAGCCACTTCAACGCTGCATGGTCAGTTATAACTAGAAACCGGCGACCATACAAATACTTATGAAAGTGTTCGCAGGCTTTCACTACTCCCAACAGTTCCCTTCTGGTAACGCAATAATTCCTCTCCGATTTTGACAAAACCTTGCTGAAGTAGGCAATCACTTTCTCCTGCCCGTCTTGAATCTGCGAGAGGACAGCTCCAATGGCTGTATTACTGGCATCTGTGTCCAACACGAATTTTCCGTCATGCCTCGGATAGCCCAAAATTGGTGCGCTGATAAGAGCTTCTTGCAGTTGTTCGAAAGCTCTCTGAGACTCATTATTCCAGGAATATTCTTTGCCTTCTTCTGTTAGTTTAGTTAGAGGCTTAGCGATGTTGGCAAAACCTTTCACAAATCGTCGGTAGTAGGTAAACAAGCCCAGAAAACTTCTAATCTCATGCTTGTTCTTGGGAATAGGCCATTCCTTAATGGCTGTTATCTTTTCTGGATCTGCCGTTCATTATTATTTTCTTTTGATTTTGAAATAGCGATGATGGTTTATAATGATCATTTTCGTCTATCAACAATCTTCTAAATTTTTATCTGTGACGTAACAAAGAATATACATTTCAATTTTCTATTCATATATTTTTGCGTACTAGTAATCAGATCGTCAAATTCAAAAATCAGGATTTTTTGAAAGAATAAGACACTAAAGAGAACAATATAGCAGACGCTATTGATGAAATTCATGAAGCTTTTATTTATCGCCTTGATCATTATCATTTATAATGGTACCCAATTCAAATTTAAATTTGGATATAATTATATCAGTTGTAATTTTTATTGAATATTCTCATATTTATTTCCTGGATATCTGCTATATATAGGTATAAATATATATATTTGCATATATTCGGTTCAAACATTTACGTCATCCTTCTTGGATTTCCGTATTTGCACTGGACTATTTGTAGCAACAACAAATCATGGTCATTTTACCTAGGACTTCGCTGATTGGTGACTTTCCATAAGCTGTTACAGGAGAAATTCTTCAATTATTCAAGTTCTAGACAACTACTCAGCCAGATTTATTTTTTCAGATATTAATCAGATACATGCTTGTCTCTGCTACTAATGTTGCTACTGCTACACAAGAGGCACTTACTTTTCGTTAACATGTAGATCATACTGTCCTGTTATTTTTAATATTTTTTAAGAAAAATTATGTAGCTATTCAAGAATGACTTTTGTCAGAGAAAAATGTAGTTCAAACAAGTTGCTAGGAGTACTGGGCTGCTGCGTAAAAGATAAAGAAACAGTTGGCATGTAGATATCTCATCACCATGAGAATCGAAACCATCTATTAAAACAAGGGAAACTTTTACTTCATAGGATAATGTTTTCTCTTGAAATAATATATGCTTCCGATTCCCACGAGTACTCATCTTGCAAATCGCCTCCACAGTGTTTATCCACTTAATACCAGGCTCAGGTTCTTTTCACTACTTCGGAAAATTAGTTTTGTGCAACATTTTTATTATTAAATCCCTTAATATGGTGAAAAATACTAGGACTGTGTTGTAGACCTTTATCCAACTTTTTTAATAGGGTACCATGAAACTCTTTTGGATTCTCCCACAAAAAATATGATTTACTTTCAGCCAACCGCTGAAGATATTTCCCGGGAATCATGGTACTGCTATGGTGGCAACATCACAAAATCCACAAAAACACGGACAGTCAATCTTTTGTGAACTCAATAATGGGAGTGAGGACACGAACTTGCCTCAAGAAATGAATAAAACCCTAAAACCATACAAAGTAGAAGAAATGATAAATGACTGGAATGCCCTTTATGGAGCAGGTAGTCTTTTCATTACCAAGATGCCCAAACCATATTGTTATAAATTTTATGATGGTTATTTTCAGTAGTACAATTCTGTCGTTTTCACGATACGGTTGTGCTATACCATCGATTTTTAGTTCCTCGAAGCCGATGAAAATAAATCATAATAATACAGATCAGCAAAATCAACGTTTTGGTGCCTCTGCCTGCAGCGAAATCGCGCCCGCAAATCTCATTTCACTAGTAAATCTCGCAAAACTCAGCGGGAAGCTTCGTCAGCAAAAGACGTTCAGAAAACGAATCAGAAATTCAGACACTCTTTTAAATCTTGACAGACTTGACGAGACAACAGTCTCCTCTCATGAGGAGACTGCAGACACAAACTTTTCAAACTATAGAACATTTAAAGACTGTTTCTACAGAAACAACTCTTTACCCAATATGGAGGGTTCAAACGTCAACGTAATGGAAATTTGCGACGATAGTGACAAATTTACAAGACCAAAACGTACTGGAAAACAACCAAAAGGCCTGAAAACGAAGAACATCAAACTTGATAACCAATTCCAAGCCCTCACCGACAGCGAGGAGGAAGGAGATCCGAGACCTTCAACGTCAGGCCATCCCCACACGGCAGTTGTCACCCCCGCTAAACCACGGAGGAAATGGACTCCACCCATTGTTATCGTTGAAAAGGTAAAGAACCCGTTCTCACTTATCGAAAGCCTAAAAGAACTTCTTGGACACGATAAATTTTCTATATCAGTCAAAAATCATGTTACCAAGATCGAAGTCAACTCAGAAGTCGATCACGACTTAATCTATAAATCATTTGAAAAGGACGGGGTAGAGTGTAACACCTACCAAACAGTCCAATAAGGGAAAAACTTATCTTGCTCAAGGCGGCACCTAATTTTGAACCCAAATATATAATTAATTCTTTACCGTCTATTAAAATTTCAAAGTGTGTGCCCCTACTTAATAAAAACAGAGAAGCTGGGCTATCATATCTCGTAACGGTATCAAGTGATACTGACATTAATTCTGTCAAGAATATTAGATATATAAATCAACTCAAAATTAGCTGGGAAAAATACACCAGATCACAAAATTACATTCAGTGTAAGAGATGCCAGGCTTTTGGGCACTCAAAAAACTACTGCAATAGAAAGCCGAGATGTGTGAAGTGCATGCTTCCGCATCTGACTTCAAATTGCAGTAGAGACGAAAATTCAAAAGTTAAATGCTGCAATTGTCACCAAGAACATGCAGTCAATTACTCCAAATGCCCAGCTCTTCTGAAATATCTTGGTGATAGGAATATTTCAACAAAAGCTCAACCTTCAGTCACAGCAACTCCAAAAAAGGCCCCAGAATCCCCAAAATTCACTAATGCCGACTTCCCGGCCCTTAAAAATTCTGAGACCCCTATTGCTAGCGCTATTAATAGAACTAGCTATAATAGAGTAGTATCAGCTTCACAACCTTCAAAGGATTCAACTTCCGAGCTGCAGGAATTGATGCAAGAGATAAAAGAGCTTAACAGCATATGCAACATTTCGCATATGATCAAAGTCGTTAGAAATTTAAAAACGGAGCTTTTCGAGCCAGTTCTGGGCTGGAAAAAATTAAAATTTAATTAATTAAAATATGCTGATTTAGTCTAATGACTAAGTCCCCATTGGCGAAGTCAGCTAAACTCAATATTATCCATTGGAACTGTCAAAGTTTAACACCTAAATTGAACGAAGTCCGATCGTTCGTTAACACCAACAACTTCGACATTATTGCTCTTAATGAGACCTACCTCAGTCAAGTAAAGTCAACTCCCAAATTCAGCAATTATTATTCATATACCCAGAATCGAGCTCCAAATTCTAGAGGTGTTAGTACAGGAGGTCTCGCAATTTTTGTCAAAAAATCAATTCCAACGCAGCGTATCATCAATACGAATCCGATTGAGAATATCACCATCAGATTGAAAGACGGAGCACACATTATTGCTTGTTATATTAAAAACAATTACAAAACTTTAGAAAAAGATGTTGAGGGCCTATTTGAAGGGTTGGACAGAGTCATTTTAGTTGGAGATCTCAACAGCAGAAATATCTTGTGGGACTCTAAAAATAACAACAACGGCACTAAGCTAGAACGTGTCTGTGAAAACATCAATATTAATATTCACCCGCCAGCCGAACCCACTAGATACTCTGCTGATGGGAAAACCAAAAGCGTTATCGATCTAGCCTTGTGTAAAAACACAAACATTTCGAAAATATATGTCTTAAACGACCTTAATTCTGACCATAGACCAATTCATTTAAAAATATCTAATCTGGAATTCGATGAATATCAACCTCGAATAATGAAGGATTATGCTAACGCAGACTGGCCGGGATATAAGAACTTTATTAAATCCAAATTAATTTTAAACAGAAATCAAATGTCGAATAACGACATTGATTTAACTATTCATAAATTCAATAAAATCAATCGGAAAGCGAGCGACAAGTTCATTCCAAATCAACCCGAATGCACTCACTATAAATTGCCCCCTAACCTCGAGAAATTGAGGAAGTCTAGAAACAGGGCGAGGCGTATATTTCAGAGAAATCCAAATAACTTTAACAAGATTGACCTCTTTGCATTGGATGCCCTATTTCAAACACAATTAAAGGAACATCGCGAGAATATGTGGCGCAAATCGTTACTAAACGCACAATAATCTAGAGGCAATGTTTGGAAAGAGGTCAAAGCTCGAAAATCGGGTGGATTTGGAAACATACCGACACTCAAAAATGGTAATATAACGGCTGTCACCTCCTTAGAGAAAGCCAAATTACTTGCAAATACACTCAATAAAAACCACCTCATTACCGACACCAATGAATTCCACGACCCAGACTTCGAAAATATTATTCGAACGGGAGTCGAGGATCATCTCAGCGCCACAATTGGCAGGGATTATTTAATTAATCGTATGCAAATTATTGAAATAATCCGCCACTCCCGGCCCTTCAAGGCACCAGGGTATGATGGAATTCAGAAAAAACAACTTAAAATGTTGCCGCGAAAAGGTTTAATACAAATATATTACATAATTAAAAATTGTTTAAATAATGGCTACTATCCGAAAGGATGGAAACAAGCCGTTATACTACCATTAAAGAAACCTAATAAACCGGCAGATAAACCGGAAATTCGATCGTCCGATCAGTCTGTTACCAGCACTAAGTAAAATAATGGACAGAATTCTGGTCAAACAGATCATGAAATTCGAAAATATTAATAAAATCCTTATTTAGAGCAAAATAAAGTTAAAATTAATTATAATATCAATCAGACAACTTCAGTTGTTACACTAGATATAGAGAAGGCTTTCGATACCGTATGGCATGAGGGCCTTGTCTATAAACTTATCAAATTGAAATTTCCTTCCCATTTAATAAATATCATAGAGTCGTTCCTCAAGAACAGACAATATGCAGTCAAAATTAATAATTTTTCTTCTGAAACATTAAATATACCAGCTGGGGTACCACAAGGCAGCCCTCTTTCTCCAATTTTGTTTTTATTTTATATAAACGACATACCTAAAGGCAATAACACTGAACTTGCAATGTTCGCGGATGACACCGCGATCATTGCAAGCTCAACAGCACCGCGATTAAACTATAAAAGGCCAGATCTTCATTTAAGGATTTTGTCCGAATACTTCAAAAAATGGAAAATTAAGGTTAACGCAGACAAAACAAGTCTGATTAACTTTAACCGCAAATCAGAACTAGAGCCAATTTTAAGACTCAAACTCAATAATTCATTCATAACAGAGGTAAAATCTTTGACATACCTAGGAGTGACACTAGACAAGAAATTAAATTACAATGAACATGTTCACAATATTATCAACAGAACAAAAGGAGCAGCTTGCGTCCTTTACCCCTACATATGTCAAAGATCACCTCTTGAATCTAATACTAAACTTCAGCTTTATAAAGCATATATAAGGCCAGTTCTGACGTATGCGGCTCCTGTATGGTCCTCGACATCAAATTCCACTTTCAATAAAATAGCATTTGCCGAAAGGCGGGTTCTAAGAACTATCAAAGGTGCCAGACATTGGGAGATTACAAACAATGACCTTTATAGACACTTTAGAGTCACCGCGATAGAGAACTTAATACTCAAAAATACAGAAAGATTTTATTATCTAACTGTATTGAATTCACCTCTGACGGACGACATAGGGTCTCTGACATTCGAGAACGCGCCATATCGAATACGATACAAACTGATACACCATCGCATCATGAGATGAGAGAATTATTTCAAATTTTAGATCTGTAAATTCATTTCTATACGCCTATATACCACCATCATTCAAGGTATAAGGAATGGCTAAAAATAATTCCTTTGCTTCAAAATTTAAAATTGAGAGAGACTTTTAACATTCGCGTAAGCGATTAAAATTTATTCTTTGTGGCACGCTTTCAAACACAAGACACAAAATGCCAAATTAACAGTTCATTATTTATTAATGAACTCTTAATTATTCAAAAGTCAATAGCCTCGAGACTCTCTCTCTCTCTCTCGATTATTTTCAGATACGAAGTCATGGCCGCCTTTCAACATTCTCAATGATAAAAAATAGCATGTTTTCAAGAACTTCAAGCGACGTTAGAAACAGTTGCTTCTCTGAGAATGTGCGAAGGAACTGATGGAAATACTCCATGTGCTGCCGGATTTTTTATAGCAAAGTTAAGATCAAGCAGCAATAAGTGTCAAGCTTGCCAGATCAAAAGCCGTCAGAAAAAAATAAAGAGTATCACCGTGAGAAACATGCGCGATTCCGAAAAAATAATAAACCAACATCTATGAAGACTCTTAAACAAAAGTTATGCCAATCTAGGAAAAGGGTATGGGCGGTTTATGTGCAATGCTATATTTTTATATATAATTAAGTAACATCGTTGCCTATCTAGTTAATCAGACTTTTTCGTATGATATAGGTATAACAGAATCGTCAACAACTACTGCCAGGTTAAACACCCCTACGGCGATAGAATGGCGTCAACAAATGTTAACCGCAATGAGAAATAATTTGTGTCGTCAGTATATGAACACTATAATTCTTTATCAGATTACCAAACATATTGATAGTCTCTCAGATATTTATCATATAGTCGTACTCTGCGATATGTTGACGACGAAGAATCGAGCTAACAGCTATTGACAGAAGGGCATTTCATCTGGTAAGAGTTGTGGTCGGAATTCATAAATATCCTAAGAAGCATTTTATTTGACCAATGGGCAACAATATTGCGTTATCATATGGTTATTCTACTCTATAAATTTATACATCTACAACCTATAAGCAGATTGCCTTGCAAGCACATGAAATACAAGAATTAATGAAACAATGTGCCGTCGTTGATGAAAAATCGCTGACAGATTTCATGAGTAAGTGTCCTGAAAAAATGCAAGAGGCGATAAAATTAATGATAAAAGAGGGATGTGTTATTCAAAACGATGGATTTCAGAGTGTCTTTTGTTACGTATTAAAAGTCGCAAGGCATATATTCACGTTAGGAATCACAAATTATTGGCAGTTCCAAACATCATGACCCTCAATAGGTATCTGAAGAATCTAAAACCATCTTACGGCTTCGACCTTGCAGTCTTCAAGATGCTGAAGAAGAAAGGCGATATGATGAAAATGGAAGATAAACGAGGTAGGCAAGAGTAGTGGAAATCTATAGGGCTTGAGATGCAAAGATTTAATATAGCACGTAAGAAAGCTGACTTCAAATATGTATATGATTGACGAATATTACGTAACGAATAATTCTTGCCTATTCCCTGAACTTTTAATGCACGTATCTAATGAGTTAGCAGTAACACTTAAGCCATCCCACAAGGTAAACCACGGACCTTTGACTGTTTATTCTGTATATTAACTTACTTTCTAACCGAGTATACAGCTGTAGGTTACATTCTGATATTTATTATCTTATATTTTTACATCTTTATATTTTTATATTTTTGTTTTATATTATATAAATTTAATATTTTATAATTATATAATTTTAATTTAATTTTTAGTTTTGACTTTGTTTTGTTTTTGTATTGTTTGATTTTGATATATTTATTTTGCATTGTCTACAAAATTTATATTTTTTCGACAATAAAGCATTTCTCTCTTTCTCTCTCTCTCTCTCCGTCACGGTAAAAGTCGGGAATGTACGATCAACCACAAACAGAAAAGATTTCATAACCATCGATCATTCATACTGAATCAGCCATTTTCTGTTCAATATCTAGATTTTTGTCTTTCATCAGTTTGCCGTAAAATACTTGATAATCAATTATTCACCATATGGCTGACTTAGCTTACGGTGGATTCCAATAAATGCGATGAAGTTATCCTGAACCAGTTATATTAAGATCATTTGAATATAAATTGTTGTTTTTATATAATAATAATGTTTATTTTCAAAATTACAAAAATACAATAAAAGATTATCGATCCTGAAAATAAACATGAAAAAATCACAGAAGCTTCAGTAGCTTGTGTGTGATATAATAATAATATTTATGCCTAAAATAATTATATAGTGTAAGTAGAATTACATATTTGTATTATATAGTATATTAATATTAGGTAGCTAACAGTGTTTTTGGGTAAAAGTAGGATATAACCAAGATGATTATGTAAAAACTTTAATGATGGAGAATTAATAGTAGTATTATGCAATATTATACGTAATACGTCATAATATACTACCATTTTCGCTAAACAAGACTCATTCCAAAGGGTACTATAAATAGGAGGAAAATAGAAATAAGAAAACTGCTAGAATTATATAGGGATATAATCGGTCTTTTTATACTGATTAGTTTTTGACAAAAAATAGCTAACACTAACGCAACGGAAAATTGACTGCGCCTACCTAATTTTTTCTTTATTTTCACAGGAATTCTCTGCATTGACGAAATGTCTATAAGTGAGGGGGTTTTCTTTGATCAAGAAAAAATTAGCGTTCTTGGGTTTACTAATTTAGGTGATCACACACCAGAAAATCAAAAGCACGACAGAGGAAACCATGCGTTGGTTTTCATGTTTCAGCCATTTAAAGGGCAATGGGTTCAGTCAGTGGCAGCTTTTTTAAGCAAAGGTGCTGCGAATGGAAGTGTTTTAGCCCAATTGATCACTGAGTGCATAATATTGCTCGAAAACCATGGTTTCTTTGTCGATGTAGTCACATCAGATGGAGCTACTTGGAGTAGAAATATGTGGAAGAAGTTTGGTCTTGGGTAAAACGATGTCATTTGTATTCAATTGCTGATGACAATGAAACAGAATCTCCTACAGCCCGGCGCTTATGGTTCTGTTCAGATTTTTCCCACCTCATCAAAAACCTACGCAACTTCGTCATGACGAATGAAGAAATTATGGTAATTTTTATATAACGAAAAACGAGCTAACAGTATTTAAAACATGCTGGAAGCTATTTCTGTAAGGTCGATTTTTCCATTAAATCACATGATAATTTAAATGCTATAGAAAATGGTGCTGAGCATTCTTTTCAGTATTTTCATATATTCGTAATTATATTTTTAGACTCCCGATGGCGTTATTAAAAAAAACATTTTCGAGCCATTATTGAATGTGACGGGGGACCGAAGCATATGGGACTAAAAATCGCACATATGTTGTCGCCAGATCATCTCGATCCAATATTTTACCAGAAAATGAATGTGAATAAAGCATTTGAAGTAAGTTTAGAAAATACTTTTGTACATGCGAAATTATTGTTTTCGTATAAAAAGTAGTCTCAAGCAAAAATTAACTTTTTTGTCTAAAAGAGAAAGGAATCATAAACGATCGAAATACTTTTCTTCTTCAAGAAAAACTAAAAAGAAAGGTATTTTACACATAAAAAAAGAAAGTATTTAATCAATTTTTCAAATATATATTTCCCTAATGTTTCTTTACAAATTTTGCATTAGGTATTTTCCCCTCAAGTTGTCGCCGCAATGACGATATACCAAAAATAACATTTAGATGTGACAGACTGCGGCCCCACGATCAATTTTATTGATAGAGTCAATTCGCTAATAGTAGCCATGACCTCACGAAGTTGCAAGAACAGTTTATTTAAGGAAAATAACAGTTTCATAATATTATCCATTGTTTTATACCAAAAAAACAGTGATAGTGAACACTAAAGCTTCACGCAATCTACAGCCGGGCCGAACCGCAGCGCATAATTTCAATACCATAGCACGCTAGGTGCGGCCACCGAGTTTTTGTATTGCAATGTGATCCGGCCCGCCTTAATATGCATAAGCCTTAAATTCTATGATTATAATTTTTTTTTAGACAATCATAAACTTTTTGGAGTATATCAAGCAATGGGGAACAGACGCGAGATCTAACAATTGCAGATTTATGTCAGAGAACACTGATCTGGGATTCAATGTGACATTGAAAACAATCATTGAAGTGATGATTTTTCTCACAGAAAAATGTGGCTTTGATTATTTGATGACTGCGAGACTTAACCAAGATTCCCTTGAGGTAAAGAGAACATTCATGAAAATAATAATAATGCGTGTTTTCCTTAATTCGATCCAGTTTGCCGATCGATGTACTCAATTGTATTTAGTAACACAGGCTATATCTTGAGTGGTCAATAGTCATAAATGTTCACAACCTGTTTTTTTTGTGCAGGGTATGTTTGGAATGATACGTAGCTGCTGCGGCGCTCACGATAAACCGGATGCCCTTATATTTATAAAAGTTTATAGATAACTGTGTTTTTATTAGCTTGTAAAACCACCGAAGGGCTCAAATGTAGCTGGAGTAGATGTATTCGAAACATTACTATCAGTTAAAGACGTATCCATCAATGACAACGCTGATGATTTGAATTCTTTTTTGGACGAAACCATCAAGAGAGGTGAAAATAATCCTAAGGGTTGTGGCAGCCGTCGAGAGCATGACTATAACGTTGGCTATGTCAATGAATTCGTGCAAACATATTTCACTGGATTCGTTGCACGAAAAGTTGAGCGCTGGACAAAGTGCAAATTCTGTATCGCCTCAGTGACAAAACCTCTAGCAAACGCAGAACGAGACAGTATGATAAATTTTCTTACCAATGGGTGCTTGAAACATCCCTTTGACTCGCTCGCAAATCTCCTCTTAAAACTGGAACATGCTATTATGCAGACTGTAGGGGAAGAACAATTGAATTTTTATACTTTTCAGCATATTCTGAGAAATGTCCTCGCCGAAAGTCTAGACTTCATTGGATGTCCTTCTCACAAAAAAGAATTGACGTGCTGTGTTGTAAATTATTATTTAGTAGCACGAACCAAAATTCTTTGTAAAGTGCACAACAAGGTACACAATAAAGCAAGAAAAAAGGAACAAGAATATCGAAAAATGTCAAAACTTGTGAAATCTTCAAAAAAATCTAATGAAGAAATTGAATGTAGGAAACCAATGTCGAAACAAACTCATCAAGGTAGAACCAATGACAATCCTGGCAAAAGAGCATTTTCTGACAACGCTGTATTAACTAGAGTTAAAAAATTTAAAAAGTTTGATTTCCATACTAACCATTTAACTGAATAATACTGTTCAATCAGTTGATCACCTAGTCAGGTGAATTATGTTTAGCGATTTGATGAAAGAGCTAGTCAAATGTGTTCCCCGATGTCGCTTATTACTTATAACCTGAATTCCACATACTACACTATACATATTGCATACTTGAAATTCATATTTTCTGTTCAACTAATAAGAATAAGAAGAGATCTTATAATCAGAAGCCAGAAATATTTAGTATACGGTATTAAAACTGTTATGGTTGCAACTGTCTTGTACTAATTTGAGATATCAATTAACTCGAATGACTTCTCAAATTCCAAATAGATGTACATTTGCATATTTGACAAAAAGGGAAAGACGTCGGAACATTTTATGTAAATATTTGGTATTCAATTATATCGCCCGCTATTTCTAATAGAACGCGTTAAAATTAATGTAAAATAGAGATTAATATTGTATTTAAATGGTCCGCTAACCTTTCTTTGTTCTAAAATAGACAAATAAACATTTATTTTGGGTATATACAGGGCTCTGTCTTCATAGCAATACTATAGATTTGATTAAAATTCTAAAGTAAGCATAAACATACGCTCTAATAGACCTTCAAATTTTATCATCATCAAATATCAATATCAAGCCATATTTTCAAAAGGTTGCACACAAAAAATATAAAAAAATATTGTGAAATTCTCCTATCCGCTAGCTACTAGACGTCTATTTTGTCAGAAATGTTTAAAATAAAATAAAAAGTATTATGTGGTTTTATGAAACCACGGTAAAAGTGAAACTTTTTTTCACATTATAGACATTTAACTAAAATTTTTTGGAATAATATTCTATTAAGGGTATAAAAATCGCTTTATCAATCTTAATTTTTTACTTGGAAAATTGAAATGATAATGGTAAATAATAAAAGTAGATTAAGTCTCCAAGTAATATTTTTATTGAACTCTGTGTCTTAGCCCTGGTTAAAAATGTTGATTGAAAAGGATGAAAAATGATGAAATTTGAATACTTTCAATTCTTTTTTTTACATGGGGTGACTGATTCCCAATACTTCTCTTTCTTTTTTCTTATCAATTCCATCTTCATTATGAGTTTCACAGTTTATAAATGTAACCAATATTTAATGGGAACTAAAATACTAATACGGACACTAAATCTAATTCAGGGAGATTAGGCTTAAGCGGATACTTAAATCCATTGTACACAGCCAAATTTGGTATTTTTCCAGCAGTTAACGACGTTTTACAAGTCACACAAGAATGTCTTGCAACGAGACAGTTGGGCATATTTGTTCTAAGATTGCACTGCACGATAAAGGTGGAGATTTCAAATCATTTTTGAACCATAATCTATCACAAACAGTGCACGCCAAACCAAATGGATTATCCTCAAATAATTTTTTAAAAAGATTATGAGCTCCGTTATGTCTCATATATAATGTAGAGATCGATGAAGGATTTTCTTCTGCGAGAGCTCTTCGTGCGTTGAGTCTTGGTCGGTACCGACGACAGCGTGCGCCCGCAGCAGTGTTGCCAGACGCCTGGTAATTACCAGAATCTACGGTCATTTAGACCCTTATTTGGTAATTGGTAATAAGCTCCTGGTAATGGGAAATCTACGGTAATTTCATTGTTTATAGATAATATTTAAGAAATGACAACATGAAAGATGATTTATGTAGGAGGTTTTGTATGTGCAAGATAAAAAGAGGATGATTCTGAAGTGCCAGTTGATTAGACAACAATAATTTGAAATATTTATGATAATACTTATTTGAATGTCTTTATTATTTCATTGAAGTTATACTTTTTTTTCATTGTTGTTATGTTTGGTTTAATTGTGTTTGTTTTAAGATATATTTATTTGTTTTGATTAATATATGATAATTAAAAGTATAATATTTTATGGGTATGATCCTTTTTATCTTTTCTGTAATACAGATGACGGGCAAGTCGCCCTTTGCAGGTTTATTATGCATTTTTTGTACGTATATATTGTACATAAAAATAAATCTGGTAATTTTCCCTAAATTCTGGTAATTTCAGAGTAATATTCTGGTAATCACATATCTGGGATCTGGCAACACTGGCCCGCAGGAGTAGAGGTGTTTGCATTTGCATTGCCAGTTGTATGATTTATTTTCAGGAGCCTACGGCGAAGATTCATCGTTGAAAAATTGTTGAGGGTGATCTGAGGAGTTTCGAAATTCCTCTGGATTAACAATTAATTTTCGACTTGTACTTGTATTGCTGTCACTAGTGCCTCGGTTAAAATTGCCACCCGATTTTAGCCGCTTGCATTTTTGACGATACCTGCGGCATCGTTCGGCGTTTAGTAGAGAACACCTACCTCCAAGAGAATGGTAACTTCCATGTTAATTTCATTGACTATGTTTTGACCTTGAAGTACAACTAGCGCTGAAGATGTTTACTCGCAAACTAATTTGCTTATGGCGGCAGATTCAAAGTTTAATAAAAGTATTATTGTAGCTTATAGAAAAAAGAATGAAAATGTTCAGAAATTTTTGAAGGAAATTTTTAGAAAATAACTTTCTAGATTATTAATTTTACTTTTCATGATAGTCATCAGAAATTTAATATGAACGCTGAAAGTTTTTTTTCAAAAAATTACTCCAAAAATTTCTGAAGATTTTTATTGTTTCCTCAATAGTTCTGATCTATGAGGGGTAAATAAGAATATAAAAACTGTAAATATTTTTAGTTCATTTTTTATTATTGCAAAATTATAACATAGAAAGAATAAATAAGCTAATCAAAAATCCACTGAATAACTTCTTAAATATGTTTTTTTGTAAGTAAACAAATTATTATATTAATTTATGGAAGTAACTAGTGCATTGTCTAAATAACTCTTTGAAACAAACAATAATTAGGGCAAATTTTGATTAGCTAAAATCTGCTCATCACAAAAAATATAATGACGAAAAAGATAGGTAGAAAATGGAGGCCTATTTTTACATCTATAGGTTTTGAGTAGAACAAGTAAACTATTTTATTAGTAGACAATGCAGTAGTCACCTACATATGTTAATGTATAATCCAAAATATATCAAATACCCCGGTTCACTAACACTAATTGCACACATAATCCGCAAACGAATAACAGATGTTTCATTGTCGCTTCAGCCTTCTTCTTCAGTTGTTCCTCATTTAGACATAAAAATAAAAGGAAACTAAGATCATTAAAATATATAAAATACAAGCCGGCATTCTCAATAATATACAATAAATATTCGTATGTACTACATTCAACGTACTATCTCATGTATAATCCAAGCAAGTAAACTCAAATTAAAATATGAATATTCAACTATACTCACAGAAGCTATATACTGACACAGTCAATGTGTTCTATCATTACCCCAATAGTAACCGATATGTAGAAAGTGAGGCACTTCAAAGGCATTTCACATTAGTTTCGTCCTTCCATTTTTCCTAAGCAAACATTCGATTCCTTCTAGTGGACCACCACTTCACTGCAATAAAAAAACTTCATTACAAATCTGAGATTTGATAGCATGCTAAATTTACATATGGAAAGAAAGGTTAGACTAATAATAAAATTATAGTAAGGTTGCCAATCGATTCCAGATGCTAACTGAGGCAATCCTTATAGGCATTTTTGTGATGGCTGTGCCTTGTACTTGTAGGTATATCTAGTTTCCCGGAAGCATTAACAAGGACTTATATATTTCGTGATAGCATTATATCTTTACTTACAGTTTGCTTAGTTATACGCCGGATAGAAGAACAGCTGTAAGTTCTAAGTATATTATTGATTAGGCTTTTAATGATACTCGTAGCTTTACTTGATACTCCACTATCAGGATGAACTTTTTTCAAAACTTTGTATAAAAGGGTGGCTCTTCTCATTCTTCCTTCGTTTTTACAACTTGAAATATCCTTTTTCGCCTTACAGACATTCCTGTTGGCGTTTCCATATGTACTCGGTGGCATTCTCCTATAATTGAGATAAAAATAACACCAGATTAAAGGAACAAGATACTAAATACGTACCAAGAAAGAATGATAATCTTTCAATCTTAACAACAGACAAACAGTAAGTTTCTTGTGAAAATGAACAAATCGATTAAAATTTAATATAGATAAACATTAACACTCAGCAAGTTATTTATATATTTTATATTAATTAAAAATAATATAAAGTAAACAAACACATCGTTAGAAAAGAGAATTGAGGTTAGACGATGGGATTGCCGGAGCCCGATGCAGCCATTTTAAATATGACATTTTCATTCAAATTCTGCGGTTCCCGCCACAATTTGGTGAACGATACTAGCGCCGTGAATGGGAATATTGGCAACAAACGGTCAAAAATTTCTCATAACAGTTGCCACCGCCTGATGTGAGGTACAGTTTGTCACAGTATTGTCAGATTGACAAGCCTCTAGAACATTATTATGTGCGTCTAGATAATCGTAGAACATTCTCGATGAATGTCAAGTCAATTTATTCAGATATTTAAAGCCGTCCCAACTAACAATTGATGTTTTATTAATAGCCTAACAAAGTTTACAGAACTATTTTTATAAAATAACAATGTCGTTATAAACGTCCTAACAACGTTTATACGACGCTTATAAACTCAAAAAGGGTGCACTCTTGTGCAGCATCTTTGTTCTTTAATTTGTTTTATTATGGCTTCCACAGCTTTCACCGAATAGTTGCTTAAACATTTACAAAATTATTATAAAACATAGTTGGTAACATTTATGAAACAGTTTTATACAACATTTATCGAGCTAAAATAAAACACTTTTAATAAAAATTGTTTTCTTATCTCAGATGTAGCTTTTTGTTTTGAGCAACACTATAAAAGTAAGCTTTTGTTGTTTAAATATATAAGAATAGTTTATTTTTGAAGTTTTACTTCTTTGGGCTCGTTGGGATGGGGTGTTGGTCGAGAAACCACGTCACGCTAAAAGTCTGAAAAATCGCCGATTATACGTTTTTGTATACTTTTTTGTACGTTCTGGCTTTTAGATAAACTTTTAATAATTAAATTATATATTAAATTTCCTTATTAACTACCGATTTTTTTGAGGTAGTTATTGTTTTGATCATCCTGTCTGTCTGTCTGTCAACACTATAACTCGGAAAATACTTAACCGATTAACACCAAACTTGGTACACAAATACGTAAGGGTAATACCTCCTACGGGATTGATTTTCAGCTGTGTGTATGTCTGTCAAGACGATATCTCGGAAAATACTTAACTGATCGACACCAAACTTGGTTCACAAATACGTAAGGGTAATAACTTCCTATGGGATTGATTTTCAGCTGCCTGTCTGTCTGTGTGTGATATCAAGATTGTTTTCGGTAGTTTTCCTCTCTATGCTTGCATAAATAGTTTATAATACTTTAGGTGGCGCATTAAAATTTTATTAGAATTGTGTGCGAATAGCCATCGAAGTATAACTTCCACCGGCTGATCCGACGCAGACCCAGTTTTTTTTATGGTCCTTTAGATCACAAAAAGGCAAGCATATTGCATCTTTTGTAACAAATAAAATATGTCTGAGTAAATACATCAGCCATATTATATTTAGTTCTGATATGTACATCCAATACCAGATAAATAGAAATTCGATTTGCATCTGATGGTTGATATTTTAGTGCGAGAAAAGTTTTTTTGTATAATATATGGCATATATATATAGCAAAATTTTCAAGCGCCTCAAATATATTAGTTATTATTGAGTTTTAGCAGAAAAGGTCAAATATTTCATTCCGTATATTTCTATCATTTTGGCCTTTATTGTAATAAAATAATTCAAAGGATCGATTTTATACCAATATTAATACTAAAATAGTTATAGTTAAGTCATTTTATCATTGCAAATGTGTTTTTTTGTAATACACTTAAAAATGGCCGTAGTAAAGATAGCTGTCACAACAGAAAATATGGCTTCCATTTTATAAAATACTTACCACCTTGGGAGTTGTTATAAAATGTTTTTGCTTTTTGAGAGTTTTTTATAAAATATTTAATTTATGGCCTTATGGCTGCAGAAACGTACTCAGAGAACACGACCTCCAAGACGTGCTGCAGGAAAAAAGGCATGATCTAAAAGACATGTATGCATATATGTATATACAGGGTGATTCACGGTCGATGATAACTTAGACGTTTAAGGAAAACTATTCGTAGGATCGTTCTGAAAATTGTATTATGTAGATTATACCTAGAGATCTATCGATTGAAAATATTTTAGCAATATTAGCAATAACTATGCATTGACTTATATTGAGAAAATGAATCCAGTTCAACGATATACATATGTATTTTGTGATCTCTCGTTAGAGTTACGCAAACGACTTTATAAAAACAGTATAATATCTAATTAATATTCAATATATATATATATATACCTATAATAATTAAACATTTATAATACATTCTCAAAATGACAACCGTTTCTTTCCAAACATCTAAGAATAGATCCACCAATAAAATAACTTTTCTTATTTCACGTGCATCCAACGCAATTTTGGTTCTTTCTGTATCTGATGGACAGATCAAGAGTTTTGAGTGACCCTGTATAACATAAAAAGAAAATCTTCAATAATAACTAAGAAAGAAGACTTTCTAAAGCTATTACTGGAATTTCAGCGTTTCACAATTATAAAATTCAGAGTAATGGGCTATTGATTTGAGCTCTGTTTTGAACAAAACAAAAGAAAATTAATCAATTCACTGGAAACTGTTAGAGATAGGTATGGGTATCTTATGAAAAAATAAGTAGAAGGTGATAGAGAATCTAATAAATTGATAATATATAGGGTGAAAATCAAAGTTATTAATACTTTTTGATATAAGTGGCAACGTCGCAAAGCTGAAAATATTTTCAATCGATAGATCTCTAGGTATAATCTACATAATACAATTTTCAGAACGATCCTACGAATAGTTTTCCTTAAACGTCTAAGGTATCATCGACCGTGAATCACCCTGTATATACATATATGCATACATGTTTTTTACATCATGCCTTTTTTCCTGCAGCACGTCTTGGAGGTCGTGTTCTCTGAGTACGTTTCTGCAGCCATAAGGCCATAAATTAAATATTTTATAAAAAACTCTCAAAAAGCAAAAACATTTTATAACAACTCCCAAGGTGGTAAAGTATTTTGTAAAATGGAAGCCATATTTTATGTTGTTACAGCTATCTTTACGACGGACATTTTTAAGTGTATTACAAAAAACCACATTTGCAATGATAAAATGACTTAACTATAACTATTTTAGTATTAATATTGGTATAAAATCGATCCTTTGAATTATTTTATTACAATAAAGGCCAAAATGATAGAAATATACTGAATGAAATATTTGACCTTTTCTGCTAAAACTCAATAATAACTAATATATTTGAGGCGCTTGAAAATTTTGCTATATATATATATATGCCATATATTATACAAAAAAACTTCTTTCGCACTAAAATATCAACCATCAGATGCAAATCGAATTTCTATTTATCTGGCATTGGATGTACATATCAGAACTAAATATAATATGGCTGATGTATTTACTCAGACATATTTTATTTGTTACAAAAGATGCAATATGCTTGGCTTTTTGTGATCTAAAGGACCATAAAAAAACTGGGTCTGCGTCGGATCAGCCGGTGGAAGTTATACTTCGATGGCTATTCGCACACAATTCTAATAAAATTTTAATGCGCCACCTAAAGTATTATAAACTATTTATGCAAGCATAGAGAGGAAAACTACCGAAAACAATCTTGATATCACACACAGACAGACAGGCAGCTGAAAATCAATCCCATAGGAAGTTATTACCCTTACGTATTTGTGAACCAAGTTTGGTGTCGATCAGTTAAGTATTTTCCGAGATATCGTCTTGACAGACATACACATAGCTGAAAATCAATCCCGTAGGAGGTATTACCCTTACGTATTTGTGTACCAAGTTTGGAGTTAATCGGTTAAGTATTTTCTGAGTTATAGTATTGACAGACAGACAGACAGGATGACCAAAACAATAACTACCTCAAAAAAATCGGTAGTTAATAAGGAAATTTAATATATAATTTAATTATTAAAAGTTTATCTAAAAGCCAGAACGTACAAAAAAGTATACAAAAACGTATAATCGGCGATTTTTCAGACTTTTAGCGTGACGTGGTTTCTCGACCAACACCCCATCCCAACGAGCCTAAAGAAGTAAAACTTCAAAAATAAACTATTCTTATATATTTAAACAACAAAAGATTACTTTTATAGTGTTGCTCAAAACAAAAAGCTACATCTGAGATAAGAAAACAATTTTTATTAAAAGTGTTTTATTTTAGCTCGATAAATGTTGTATAAAACTGTTTCATAAATGTTACCAACTATGTTTTATAATAATTTTGTAAATCTCTTATAGAAATGTACCTATTCCGATCGTTCACACTTTTGAATTTCGAAAAAATTTCAATGGCATGGTGTTATATGTCTATAAGTTAGTCCAAAAAAACATTTGGTTCAAAAGATTATATATATATATATATATATATATATATATATATATATATATATATATATATATATATATATATATATACATGGGATATTACGAAATTTGTTAACACGATAGAGGTCGCAGTTTTGGAGGTATCAAGTTCAAATTTGCTACAAAAATCAATCTCTTAAATATCTCGGCCGAGTTTGTTAATTGGCAATATCAGGTAAGTAGTTACAAAATGGCGACCGTTCAAACATTTAAAAAAATTATCAGAAAAAAGCCTTAGTGTAAATATCATCAAAAATAATTTTGGGTTATAGATATAATCAGTACCTACAACTTTTGTTCGAAGCAATTTTCCATAAAATGTATAGAAAAAAAATTAAAAATTAATAAAGGAAAAATTCGAACTATTGATAAAATATGAACACTCAATATAAATCTGATGTAATTGTACATTCTCTGGACATCTTGATATAGACCCTGATTAAAAAAATATATAGTATATTTTTAGATATGAAATAGGCGAAAAAAAAACAGCCTTGAAGTGGAACGCGAACGCGGTCTGCTTTATATTCAACAGCCAAAACAAAAACCTCTAACCGAAAGGCTATGATACATACGGCAATATATATGTAATGACATATAGGTATACCAAGGAAATTGAGAAATTTACCTTTCCGCTGGCTACAGGCCATCGGGATTTTTTTTGTTCTTTGTGGGTATCTTGCATTAAACTTTCTGGATGTTTTTGCAATAATTTGATCACACTCAACGAACTCTTAGGGCCTGTTGTTCGAAAATAAATGACATCGGCTAAGCCCGTGCTAAACACACGATTATCTTTGACGTGAGCTAAAGCGTTGTTCGAAGCAGACTTTTCAAAAGTTTAGCGCGGTCTTAGCCGGTGACCTGTTTAACCTACTTATACGGCGATTTTGCGTTGTTTGAACGCCAAACGCCGCATTAGCCTGGTATTATCCAGTGATTAGCCGCTTGCTTTTTAAACCAGGCAGGGGGGTTGATTTAAATAGGTATTTGACAGCCGGCAACAATTTCGTTTAAACCTTCGATCGAAGCTATGAGTGAATAAGTGCAACAAAATTTGTGTTTGGATGCAATTTACACTGTTCGTTTGTTTGTTATTACCTTTTTGTAATGCAAAATTCTGTAATTTTATAGTAAGTATTTACATGACTCAAGTTCCGTGAGGCTGGTATTTGCTGTTAATATATTATGCATACACGTAATTGCTATGACTTACAAAGGCAGAGTTTCCCAATATATGCCTACTTTATACTAATAAAAATCTATTACGAGATCTATCTCGGTTCTCGGTACAATAATTAGTCTACATCTGCACGTAATGAAGAAAATAATGTGGGAACATTTATACGCTCGGCCAGACACAACCCTTGCTCCGCATACGTTCTTATACAGTTATCACAGAGTACCCTATTAAAAAGCATTTCAAATTTCCCGCCATTTTTCAAAATAAATGAAAACTCGCAGGAGCGCCATCTATCTCTATCCCATCCAGCGGACCAGTTATAGCGACCAAAAATCAACATTGACTTGACCGTCTCTTCTTTGTCTCTGAGTTATCACATAATTCACATTTCACAGCTTTTATATCAAATATTAGTTATTTGTATAATGTATACCACAGTCACAGAGACGCGACGGAGAAAATGATGTGGGTATCATCGACGGTAGGCGGGGGATACGGGCGAAACGGCAGTCGCGCAGTCGCAAGCAGTAGAGTAGTGAGTCCTAACCTAACCTTTATAATCTGTGGAGTAGTTTGTCGTGTTGTGTTGTACACAAGTCGCGTTATAAGAATCATGGATGCGAATATATGTTTACTGTTAAATATGTGTATTGGTTAGTAAGAAGATCACGATAGAAAACTTTCGCGAAGCCTGGGTATCTGGCCGAGTGGAGCCGTGTCTCAATTATTAAAGAAGAAGAGGGCGGCCCAAATGACTCAGAGGTTCCTCAGCTAGAAATGGCAATCCTACCTCATCCTTCTGTAAATCTGTAAGTGAATATATATATTTTAAAGGTTACTACCAAAATTTGTATAGCATACACACGACGATCAATATAACAAACGGTTTTATCATTATATTTGCAATCGTCGAACGATGTAAGACAAAACTGCAATAATTATCAACATAATTTTAATCAACTGATTTAACAGCCTGCGGTAGAACAGAAAAAGGTATATTGTAATTTAGTAGAGCTGATCATTGTATTTATGCTTATATACCTATATGTAGGTTCTAACGTAAGTTCCCAGTACCAGAATTTTACTGCTACTCGAAAAGATGAAAACAAGCAGATATGTATTTCTGACAATATTCAAATTGAATTTAAAAGTTATAGCCTTTCACATTGAAAACTATTTTTCAAAAAGTTGAAATACTAGAAAAATTTATGAAACACCCAATTTTGTAATTAGAAATCAAAATGACAAAATATGAATGTCAGCTGAGCAAAAGCTTAGTATTACAGAATGAATGAATTCAGTTCAAAGTTTTTCTAAAGAATTTTTATTTTTCTATGCTTTCCTAGTAATATTTTCTTTTATATTGTTCCACACTAATATTAAACTGCAAAATATACATATTGTAATAAATATATGCAAATATTGTAAATATTTTTTTCTGTATATTTTCAGTTGTAATTACAAAATTATATATCTTTCTATTAAAAATAATAATTGTTTATTCCATTCTAATGTTTCTTATGGGTATAATAAATAATAATACTATTTATGCATCTTATCATTTCAATACCTTTTTATGTTCATTGTAAAATACACTTGAAAATAATTAACTTACCTTTCAATAAGCCGCAGGAGTGTATCTCGGTCCACAAGAGTAAAATTCTTCCTTTTTCTTTCCATTTTCTCAAAATTATTTTACAAAAAATATTTAGATTTCATTATTCACTACCAAAACAAACAACGATGACAACTAGTTTAACCTATTAATCAATAAAATTTTGAAGTTTGCAACGAAAGGACAAATGGCTTAGCCGCCGCTAAGGTTAGCCACCGTTAATCCCACTTCGAACAACGCTAAAAAAAATCAGCCTCAATGCGAGCTAAGCACGGGTTAAACTTAGCACATGATTAGCCACTGTTTCGAACAACAGGCCCTTATTCTTCCTCACGATAATTACTTCAAACTTTCCATCACCATGGTAACCAGCAAATACCTACTATAAAAATGCTAGAAATAATTCACTTTGATAGATAGTTGCTTATATTTTAAAAACCTGACCATTTTGGTAAAGGAACATGATATATCATTTCAAAGGTATTTTGATTCTCTATCTGAAGAAATAATAAAATATAGGGTGTTCTATTTAAAAAACGCATTTATCTTTATCGATCTGATGGAAAGATCAAGAATTTTGATAAAAAGAAAATATTCAATTATAACTAAGAAATAAGTCTATTTAAAGCTATTACTGGAATTTCATCGTTTCACAATTCAAAAATTCAGAGTAATGGGCTATTAATTGGAGCTCTGTTTTGAACAAAACAAAAGAAAATTAATTAATTCACTGGAAACTGTTAGAGATAGGTATGGGTATCTTATGAAAAAATAACCAGAAGGTGATAGAGAATCTAATAAATTGATAATATATAGGGTGTCTCATTTGAAAAATCAAAGTTGTTAATACTTTTTGATA
This sequence comes from Crioceris asparagi, assembly GCA_958507055.1. NCBI lineage: Eukaryota > Metazoa > Arthropoda > Insecta > Coleoptera > Chrysomelidae > Crioceris > Crioceris asparagi. The sequence goes on from OY293827.1 coordinate 52,696,784, forward strand.
TAAGTGGCAACGTCACAAGGCTGAAAATATTTTCAGTCGATAGATCCCTAGGTATAATATAAATAATACAATTTTCAGAAAAATCCTACGAATAGTTTTCCTTAAACGTCTAAGGTACCATCGACCGTGAATCACCCTGTATATATATACACGTCTACCATATGATACAAAGCCCGACAAACTCTACAGGCAAATGGAAGCCCGGGTTAATGGGTGCGGGAGGAATATATATATAAATGCTCAGCGCCAATAGGAAGTCCAGTTATATACAGCTTATATGAACCTGTATCTTTAATAAGACCAGCGATGTTGCCAAACTTACATATCTACGAAGTCCTCTGGAACCGTGATTTGTGTACTAACGACGTATATATCCACAATACGAGTCCCGCCAAATAACAAACCGTTTATTTTTGCCTATTTCCACTGTCTATCCAACGCTCTTTATTATTTCTTTATATTTTTTTGCAGGAGTCAATGTGAAACGTAGTGAATTTTTATTGAAGTTAGCCAATTAAAACAAGTTTGCATAGTACTTCCATATCTTCGAGTTCTGAGAAGTTCCCTTCATCTATTCCAGATGAAAACGACATTTATGATTAATTATCCATCGAGTCTCTTATAAAGAGAATAAATTATCCATTCAAATTGTCTGATATCTAATAACTTTCAGAAAAATTCTACAGTTGAGAGCGTAGTAGTTGTAGTCAGGATGAGTGATGATAAAACTGATTTACAAAAAGTAAAACTGAGTGATTTCTTAAAAATGAATGAAAAAATTGATTTAATACTGCGCAATTTATCCTTTCATGGAATTTTTCAAGATCATTTGCAAGAATCTTCTGTTGAATCGATTTTGCAGATAACTAATTATTCTCGAAAATGTTTTTAATAATAGCCCTTCATCTATGCAAATGAATATTCCAAATGATAATTCCAAGAATGATGATTTCATAACACTCACGAATGTGAGAATTAATAAAAATCCTGTTACAAAATCTGATCATCAGTTGGAAAAACACGTCCAGGACGACCCACAATATTCACATTTTGCATTCAATGATAATTTAGAACAAAATAAATATTTTTTAACAAAAAATGGACAAACTTTATTAGTTGGTGCACTGAAAAATACAAAATAATATTCATTGTATTCAGGCTGATACTTTTGAAGTTGCAGAATTGTAGTTGAATAGAAGACTTTTGACACCAATTATTTCAAAAGTACTAGCACCAATAGAATTAATATTATTTTTTATTTTTGACCGAAGAACCGAAACATAGGAGGTATTACATTTTATTTGTTTTGTCCTTGCGCTGTATACAAGGTGATTTCTTTAACGTGCCCATTAGAAGATTTTCACTTAAAATCGAGATAGAAATATGAAAATTTGATCCTAGCTATAATCAACGTAGCCCAATTTAGTAAAAATATCTACAAGATGTTAGCATTTCCTGTTATACCGGAAACTGTACTAACTTTGTTTTTTCGAATGGAAACCCAAGTTTTTTGTTAGATATTTGAATTCTAAACATTTAATTAAGTATGAAAAGCCCTAGTTGTTATATCTGTCATAGTTTTTGACGTTTGTCATTTTTATTGCAAAGCGTTCTATTTAAAATGCAAAAAGTTGTTTTTGATCGGTAGCCCAAAGTTGGAATTTCCTTCAGTATGCCCATCATTCTGAAAATTGGCTTGTTTAAGACTCAAAAAAAATTAAATAATATATATATATATATATATATAAATATATATATATATATATATATATATATATATATATATATATATATATAAGTTGAAAAATGACTTGAATATTTTGAAATTTAGCTTTAAGGACACGTTTATTAATTTTTTTTAGGTTTGTTCCGTTTCTCAAGGAGGTATTTAGATTTTTAAGAATTTCATGTCCGAAAAATATGAACGCCTTAATTGGTCTTTAAACATGAAAAAATTGTAACTACTGTCAACATTCTTTATGTAGATGTTTAATTTGATCAGTTATTGAAAAATGGGGATATTATTTTTGTAACAGGCGTTTTTTTCTTCTACTTTAAAAATTATCAATTTGACAGTTGGAACGTGGTATCAGTAAAAGCGATTGTTTTACGTCCATGGTCAACTAGTTATTCGAAAAAAGACATTCCCGATAGAAAATTTAAAATAATTTCGAATATCTTTTTTATTAATTAAAAAAAAACATAAGAGAGAATGTAATAAACATTCCCCTAAAATTAAATTTTCTACATAATGACGATAGAATAATAGGTAGTGCTATTAAGAAAAGTTGAGTTTTTTAACTTTTGTCATTGACGTATTTAATAATGTTTTTTTGGAGTATTAAACAAGATAATTTTCAGAGTGATAATATTACTGAAGTGAATATCAACTTCGGGCTACCGATCAAAAACAGATTTTCCGGTTGACAGCATAGGTACATGGATAATCGTGAACGTTCAACGATTTTCGTGACAAATGTAACACTCAAAAATGTGAAATAGATATTATTTACAAAAAAATGGACCGACGTCATCAGTTGGTTCACTGAAAAATACAAAATAATATTAATTCTAGTGGTGCTGGTACATGTGAAGTTGGTGCCAAAAGATTTCAGTTTAACTGCAACTGCACAATTTCTAAAGAATCGAATTAATATTGATTTGTACTTTTTAGTACACCAACTGATAACGTCGGTCCAATTTTTTTATATTGATTTTAAAGTGCACCAACTAATAAAGTCGGTGCATTTTTGTTAAAAACTATTCATTTCACAGTTCTCATTGTAACATTGGTCATGAAAATCGTTGAACGTTCACTTATACCAAAGAAGATAATACTTATCCTATTATCCATGTATATTATTTGCGCTTGTTCTTGTTATTATTCAGAGATCTCAAAACATCGCGGCGGAAATACACATAGGTATTTCATACTTCACCACTGCTGTAACTCGAAAACCGTAACTTCATATTTGATAAATGTCCAATTTAAATGTTGCTACAAATAATCTCTTCCTTAATTTGGCGATTTCATATTGTCCTCCACATAGCGGAAATACCGTTGCCGTAACTCGAAATCCGTAGCTTTTGAAAAAAGTTTCAATTCAAACGTTTCTGGATATTGTCTTATCTATATTTCTGCCGTCTCGGATTTTTGATTTCCAAGAAAAATTGTCCCCTCCACCCTGTTCGGAGGCGGCTTTTGGAAGGAAAGAAACTTCAGATTTGAATTTTTCTTGATATGGAACCATTTCTCAATTCTCCGTTTTCAAATAAATCAAAAATTATCAAGATCGGAGTACATTTAATATACACAGCGCGCGCACAAACTAAAAAAAGCAGGCAGTCGAATTGTCATATGTTTGGGTCAAAAAGTAGGTTTTATTAATTTTGAAGATTTCTCCAGCTCAGCATCTGAATTTATACCTCCAAATTATTTAAGTAAATCTTCTGATATGGATGAAAGGTTTTACTGAAAGTCGAAAAAACTTCAAACTTCAAAAAGTAATAAACTTACATCCGAAAATAATGGAAAATAAACTATGATTTGAAAATATTGTTAAACAAAGAATAATTACCTTTATATACAATTACTTTAGAAACATTTAATCCTTTACATATTATTTTGTATCTAACCTAGGTACCTGTTTGTATATTCAGCCAAGTTTTATATTTAGTTACAATTATCTTAGCAAACCGTAAATAGCTCTATGATTATTTTTTTAAAAGATCTGATTTCATTCAGTACATCAATAAAAAAGAACAAAACGTTTTACTTAGTTTAAATAACCTTCAAACTTCAGAATCTTCTTCTATCTATAATTTTAATCAATTGCGTGTTTTTATCTATACTGTCTCTCTCGTCTCATAGGAAAGTACCTATAGTAAAAAGTGTATGTATAGTAAGTATAGTAAAAAGACTGATTAAGAGTAAAACCTTTTTTATACAGGGTGAATCACGACCAACGGGATGGAGGTTTATGGCGAAACGGTAAAAGTTTTAAAATGTATGTCACTTTAGTAGTTTGTACATTGATAAAGGCTACTTTTTAAAATTATTTTGGAATATACAGGATGTCCCAAAAATTTGTGGCATATCAAAGTTATATTTTTTCTTACGGAACACCCTATATTTTATTACATTATCTGGTTGTCCCTAAAAATTAAGATGCTCTTTCATAAGGGTTCCCTATACCTAAGTACAGAGGGTACTGAGTTATGCTGACTTTTCTTAAAATGTAAACTTTTCGAAAAAAAAATCATATCTAATTAATATAACAAATTCTAGTAAATTTTCTCTTACATCTAAATAGTTGGGCGTTCGTTCACGATTGAGTACTAAACACCTATTTACAGGGTGTTAAAAATTTACAGTTTTATTATTACATCATTCAATGTGTAATATTGAGCTTATTTTAAATAAGAGTATTTTATTAATTCACCATGTCAAAAAAGAGTTCTTCTTTCGAATGGTATAAGGGTGTCCTATACCTAGGTATTATACTTTTCGTTTAATCTACAATTTTCTTAGATTTAATGGTAAATCGATTTAAAAACAAAAAATGCATTCATAATCTGGTTAGTACCTATATCAATGTCATTTTATGACATTTCTCTGTTAATTATCTCAACAATCCTGTGTTAGTTTCAAATTTTATTACTACTAAAAATGAAGCAGTACCCGTTAAACTAAAGAGTCGTCATGATACTTTGCATTGGGGAATGTTTAGACAATTGTCTCCTAGCATCTAGAGTTTATGCTCAAAAGTACCCTGATGGAGCTCACCCAAAGTTTATGAAAGACTACTCAATAGATTCCGTGATACTGGTAAGGCTGCATACGAGAAGGTGAATAAAACTAAACCAGTTACTGATGACAACGCCAACGAATTTGATATACTGCTGTAGGTTGCGGAGAATCTTAATACCAGTACTCGAAAAATTTCAAGTGAATTAGGAATAAGTCAAATGAGTGTGTAGAATACTTAAGAAAAATCGCTACCATCCATATCATATTCAAGTACACCAGCAGTTGACAGAACAGGACTATGATAAAAGTCTAAATTTTTGTTTATGGACTTTGGATAAAGTTGGAGAAGATCCTGATTTTTTTAATTATGTATTTTCTACCGATAAATCTACTTTCCACAATGATGAGTTAGTAAATAGACATAATTTCCAATATTACGATACAGTAGACAAACATTTATTTCGTACTGTTGATCGCCAACACCGATGGAGTGTAAACGTTTGGGGAGGGATTGTGGGCGAATATGTTATCGGCCCGTATTTTTTTGACGGACACCTGAATGGAAGAAATTTTTGAATTTTTTGAAAAACGACTTCTGGATCCTTCTCGAAAACCTACCACTTACCATCCGTAAGAAAATGTGGCTACAATTGGACGGAGCTCCTGCTCACTTTTCACGTGCTGTTAGGAACTACCTAAATAGAAAACTTAGAAATAAATGGATAGGTAGAAGCGGTCCTTATAATTGGCCAGCTAGGTCACCAGAATTGACCAAGATGGATTTCTTCAAATGGGGTTATATCAAAAATATTGTATATGCTACACCTCCTACTACTCCAGTCGATATGAAATTAAGAATTTCGAACGCTTTCGCGTCTATAACACCCGATATGTTGAATAATGTAAGTAAATCGTTTGAAGATAGAATCACATGTTGCATTGCACAAAATGGCAAGCATTTCGAGCATCTATTATAGTAATTTTACATTTTTTGCTTTTAATAACTTGTTGTTCGTTTTGTAGTATTTATGTATTTGCTTTATTAAAAAATGTGTTTATGTTTGATTATGTAGTCAAATATTTATCAGTAAAAAAGGAGCTAGTGTACCTCAGCACTTACACGTGAGCATATTTATTAGCAACTACACTATTTCTTACATCAACTATGCTAAGATGATTTGTTTAAAAATTTAGAGAGAATTGCAAATGTTTTAAAGTTCGATTTAACATTGAATTTAAAATTTGTAAATTGCACACAAAGTATAATACCTAGGTATAGGACACCCTTATACCATTCGAAAGAAGAATTATTTTTTGACATGGTGAATTAATAAAATATAGGGTGTCTCATTTAAAATAAGCCCGATATTACACATTGAATGAAGTAATAATGAAACTGTAAATTCTTAACACCCTGTAAAGAGATATTTAGTACTTAATCGTGGAATACATTCAACGAACGCCCAACTATTTAGATGTAAGAGAAAATTTGCTAGAATTTGTTATATTAGTTAGATATGAATTTTTTTCGAAAAGTTTACATTTTAAGAAAAGTCAGCATAACTCAGAACCCTCTGTACTTAGGTATAGGGAACCCTTATGAAAGAGTATCTTAATTTTTAGGGACAACCAGAAAATGCGATAAAATATAGGGTGTTCCATAAGAAAAAATATAACTTTGATATGCCACAAATTTTTGGGACATCCTGTATATTACAAAATAATTTTAAAATGTGGCCTCTATCAATGTACAAACTACTAAAGTGACAAAGATTTTAAAACTTTTACCGTTTCGCCATAAACCTCCATTCCGTTGGTCGTGATTCACCCTGTATAATTGTCTAGATAGGTCTTTTACCTATTTGATATTCATTTCACAAAAATAGTGTCATTATTTTCAAGACCTATTATGTTTGCAGAACCATAAAATGTTTTTTTTCGGCTTTATAGCATTGAAACCCAAGGAACACTTCAAAATACTTTTCTCTGACTATTGATATTTTTGGTTCGCTCTCCGCTCGTTCTCACTTGAAGTTTTCATTTATACCCCACGATACACATACATATATATCATGGTATGAAACTTCAGAAAATTGCAGGATTCGTTATATATATATATTGTTGCCAAACCATTGGGCTTCGCAAAATACTGAGGGTTTATACACTGAAGTGTATAAAAATACGCCCTCTACAGTTAATTTCAAGAAACTTTTGGTGTATATTTGCAGATGAATGGCCACCATAGGAGGATCACATAAATTTCAAATGCATTTTATTTCCAGGCCATCTATCAGATATATTTTAAACCTAGACCCATTATATGAAAGACTGACAACTAATAATTTTTTCTACAGTCAACAGATGGGGTTTTCCACTCAAAATTTAGAATATACATACAGAAAATTAGGAAGCCCGTTTCGGGCTGCGTAAAACTGCAACGGACTTCGTATAACCTGCGAAATATGCAATGTTGGGCTTGGTAATGGTTGTTTACACGTATATATATATATATATATATATATATATATATATATATATATATATATATATATATATATATATTACATTTAAAATTGGGAATATCTCACAAATCCTTTATTGGTGCTACCGGTTTCAAGATTTTATTTTACAATCTCATCATCAGGCACTAGGCTACAATTAATTAGAGAAAATAATTACGTATGAATAAAAATAAACACCATAATTTAGAAATTTAGTGACATCTATTCAGTTGTGCCCGAAGCCTTAAATGTCAAGTTATCATGTGTCTTTTTCTGCTCTATGATTCTCAATACAAACCACAGACATATAAACAAGGGAGACAGAACTGTTTACATTTTGCTGCGATCACACATCTTTTTCAACAAAAAGCAGTGTTGACGGACTTACGCTGTCTGCCCTAGATTTGCCGGATTTGAGTTCGGAACTAAAGCAAAACTATTGTTTTAAAATACGCGCGTTTAAGTGATACTCAAGTAAAACTATTATATTAAATAAATGTTTACTTTTCTTTATTAAAATACGTTTCTTTTATCCCCAAGATTATGTATATTTTCATAATCAAATTAAATTGTAAGATATTGGGTAAATATTTGTGGCCACGCTGGACGGTTGTACTTACTCATAATTTACTATGACAGACGTCATTGTTTTAAATTCATTTATCGTTAGATTTACAGCGTTGACTTGCGGTCTTTGTGCCATCTTGTGATTATCTTCGATTTTGAGTATATGTATAGAAATAAAACTTTTATTTAACTATATTTGCTCTACACTATGGTTCTCCAGTGCGTGGTGTGCAAGAAAAATGGATATTCCAACCGCGAAAGTCAGATCATATGCATATGAACAGTGGTGTAGTTACAAAGAAGTTAAAGGGCCTCCAAGACGTTTAATAAATTTTGCACAATATTTATATTGTTAGTTAAGCAAGTCATAGTAGCTTTATTATCTTGCTGAATCTGAATATGTACTTAAAAACTTATAAATACCCAGATTCGCAATCATTGCATCAAATAAATTCAAACCTGCAGAAACTTTCTGCAATAATATAATTATTGCGTTATTTCATCAACGTCAGTCCTAAAAGCTCAATATAGTTGTGTAATGCTAATATTGTATTACTGCACGTTTAGGGGGCCTTCAAATTATTATTAAACGACCTTGTGTAATTAGGGGTAAGTTAAAATAATATAATACTTTTTGTTAATTATTGTAGCTTTCCTGTAAATGCAGAACGCAGAACGAGGTGGATTTCGATCTTAGAGTTAGGTAACCAGCATGTAATAAAGTCTGCCCAAATTTGCTCAGATCACTTTGATCAAAGTGATATAATTACTACTGAGATAACCGGGCGAAGACAAATAAGACCAACTGCTAAGCCCCAATTTAATACCACCGTTTTTACTCAGCCCTTGTCTTTCAGGTAAAAAACACTCCTTACCTGTTGTATATTTTAATGAAATTATTTATTTTTTTAGTTCCGACTCAACCGTCAGTGAGTTATCATATATAAAATCTCTTGGTAAGTTAATTTTACATTGTTGTATATGGTAAACTCAAGAGTTTAAAATAAACAATTATTTTTGCAAGATATTGGATACATTTGTAGGAAAAGTATATAAAGTATTAAAATACTGGTCCAATTCTAGAAACGGCTCATTACTACAACCAGGTGCAATTAAATTTGATTAGATTTTATACTTGTATGTTTTGTTCTTATAGACGTTTTCATATCTGAAATTTTCTGATCCGCCTAAAATCCCCGTTGATCAGAATACTGCTGGACCCTCAAATTTGTAAGTATAAAGATATTTTATTCTTACAAGCAATACAGTTGATCAAAACATCTACAGAATTTTGCGTCAAACCGTGTCCTTAAAATCAGGTATTATCGAATTTTTCCCAAAGGAAGCTTATAGCATCGCTAACATTTTTGGTAAGTGTTTAGGTTGCTAAATGAACCTTGAATTTTTATGGCTTCTACTAAAATTGCCTATTCGAATTTTATTTGCAGCGTGTAGTACCTACTTCTATATTTTGTTTTCACTTACTTTGTTAAGTTCCACTTGATCAAACGAGTTATAAATTATATAGGTATATTTAATATATACACCATCGTTCGTCATCGAATACTTAAATTTTTTTCTTAATTCCACTAGATTTGTAAAATCTGCTTCCAATGTCTTTAACAAGTTCAAATTTTTAGGTGGTCCATCAAATGTCGAAGAAGTTACAATTATGCCAGCATTGAACTGTAAGCATTTTCTGACTAATGTGACACAAAACATAAAGTACCAACAATAATTTATGGTCTCTATATCCTAGAATCTATTATTTTTGTTAAGAAAAACACCGATTTGTTTGAAAATAGCACAGGTATACATGGTTAAAACAAGATTTAAAGACTAATTTAATATAATTTAGCTACATAAAAAAATGATGATTTTTCCATCAAGAAAATTTTGAAATAAACTTTCTTGCAATTAAAATTGCCATTGGAACAATTAAAAGCAAAATTAAAGAAATTTCTTCTAAACAAAGCATATTACTGAATACAAGAGTTCCTAGAGTTAGGCAGTAAAATGTTTTTCTTTATAGATATTGCAATTATCCTAGTTTAATGCAAACAAATGTTGTACGTATATTTTTTTTGGCATATTCTAATCTGTTTAATAATATGATAATCTATAGTTTGAAGTTGCTTAAGAACAGGCTAAAGATATGCATATTTATTGATTCCTTGTTTTATAGAAATATATATATATAACATGTTGAGTTAGTTTCTCTACAAATGTACGTAGATTTATGAATAAAATGCTAAATGTTTTTTTCTATTTTTTATTAACCCCTAAAAACTGCACGCCATTGACAAAGATGATTTCAACAGTAGACGCTAGGGTTACAGTGTTGTCGTTTTTTAAAGCGATCTCTTTCTAACTCGTTTATGTTTGGAAAAGATGTCTGATTGTAAACAAACGAAATTTATGAATGGAAAGTTCTGTCTCCCTTGTTTATATGAAAAATAATTTCGATCCTCGAGATTGCCTTTTTAAAAACTAATTTATTAACTAAAGTTACAATGTTTATTCTACAAAGGTTACTACAGGACTATTCTAATTGTTAACAATCTTATATTTATACTATATACAAAAGTGTTTATATCAGCAGAAATAAGATTCCAATGGGAGACCTGATGGAGATATAATTCCTCCCCCTGTAGATCCAACTTTGGAGAGTTCAGCGAGGAAGTTGGACGTTAAGGAGCTCTATCGGTTGGGCTGGACCATTTTGGTTCCCATTTGGTTTGGCTTTCTTATAGGTGAAGTAGATGATCAAGAATATTACAATACAGTATATAATGATCGTCTAGGCATCGGGAATATATAGGTGGGCCATGCTGTCTTCTTTGATCGTTGGAATATTTTCAACGAACCTGGTTTTCAGATCTTGGAGTTCATCGAGCTGAAGTTGATCTAATTGTATGTTGATGTTGGGTATTTTTGAGTCGTATTGATTAGTATTGAGATCTGCAAATAGTATTGGTTTATTTGCAGTTGGCTCTTCTTTTTCGTTTTGGATTATTTTGGGATTTGTTGATAGTCTGCATCCTTGTGGAATTTGGAATAGATAGGTACCATATAATTTTAATATTTCTTCTTGGCTGGTACATCGAAGAGTCACTGGTTCTTCGGAAGGAAACAACCCTATCCAAGTTGATTCATCTAGGCTTCTAAATGTAGTTTGTGTGATGGTTATTTGTGCATAGTTACAACTAGAAGTATTCTTCATCCGTAGTAGTTGAACTTCGCAGGGGCTGAGATCGTCTATTTCGTAGATCTCAGTATTTTTACAGATGTATTGCCTATCTGCTATTTGTTCACAAGAGTTCCTCAATAGTGCGTAATGTAACTCACTTTTGATCAAAAATCTACCCTTCGGAAGAATAGTTTTGAATTGACCCTTCGAGAAGACTGGTATAGAAAATAAATGATAAAGGTAATTTTTCAAAAAGAAGGGTATTTCCTAGATCAACAGGTATTGGAAATTGGTCAGGAGTGAATTTTGTTTGAAGAGTTTTTAATATATTATATAAATCTGATATAGGCATTATGCTTGGATGCATAGTTCTAAGTTTTGCAAAGGTAATAGAATTCTCTATATCCTGTAAAATAGATATTATGGTTTCGTACAAATTGATTATTTGAATCATAACATCCTTTATAAAACTACTATTCTCTCTGTAGGCTCGTGTGGTTACAATTAATGAGATTTGATTTAGCTTGTCTTCCAAAAGTTTTTCATTATGATTAATCTGGCTAATTGTTCCATTAAATTTGTCTATCAAGGTAATGGCAAGTGAACATTGAGATTTTACGCTTGAAGTTATTTTGTTCTGATTCTCTTGAAGTTGTCTAATTAGTAGATCATATCTCTCGCCGTCTCTAGCATCAAGATTACCTGAAATTGATTTGAATATGGATCCTAATCCATTGATCAACCCTCGTTTCGTTCTTTGTGAATGAGGTATAATTTCTGATAGTTTTGACTCAGCCTTATTTTCAACATATCTTAATATTTTATGGTAATTTGAAACATCTCTAGAATAATTTGCATTCATTTGAAGGGATAATGTTAAATTCGTAGATTTAGTTTTAAGCTTATTGATTTCTAAAATTATAGGATTCAGATCGTAATAATGAAAGAGTGAATGTGAATATTCTTGTAGTTTAGCGGTACCGATCTTTAGGGGTATTAATCCTGGGTTGTCATGTAAGTTTCTTACACTGATAGTTTCTCGGAGACCCAAGACTAATGTGTTTCTTGGGAAAAACTATTTGGTTTTCTTCAAATAATTCTGGTTTATCTCGTTTTTCATTAGCTTTTTCAATAACCTTTTCCTTTTGATTAAGTAACGCTGAATTTATCTTAGAGTATAATAATCTAGACTTTTCTCTATGTTGATTAACATAGTCATTCAATATAAGTTTATCTATTTCAATATTAAATGGGTCGTTATCTGTGACATGTCCGTTTATAACGTCTATAGGTATGAATTTGGTGACAGAGTGGATTGAATTATTGTATGCCAAAATTGCATATAGTATTTTCATTTTCGCTGGTGTTTTTGAGAAACCTTGAGTGTTTACTAATCTGAGATGTTCTGTGATTGTAGAATGGAATATCTCAACTATGCCATTTGATTGGGGATGATTAGGAGAACAAAAATGAATTTTGACTTTATGCAAGTTCAAAAGCTCGGTAATAACAGAGTTTTTAAATTCTGTTCCGTTATCTACAATAATAAGCTTAGGTATACTATGATGTGAGAAAAAGTTTATTAGGTTATTAGCAATTTCTGTTCCAGGCATAGAAGATATTGGGTATGCTTGTGAATATTTTGAAAAGCTGTCCGAAATTGTTAAAAATTTTGTTTGTTCGAATGTAAACGTATCCATATGCACTATTTCAAATGGTTTAGAAGCTGTCGGTGTGATGTTCATTTGCATTTTTACGGGTTTTCTCTCGTACTTAGCTTGCTGGCATATTTCACAATCATTTATATAAGTTGTAATTGAATTTTTCATCAGCGGCCAATAATACTTTTCCTTGATTCTACTTAATGTTTCGTCTATTCCTCGATGGTTGGTTTTACCTTCGTGGTATCCCTGTATTTTTGATAAGATTTCTTCTTTATCGATAACGTCAATAAGTTTTTAGTACATCTTCTAAATTTAATAGAGGGCCATTTGAAATTTTGTTGGACTACTGCAGAAAACGATTCATAAATTTGTGGATCTTCGAAATATAGATGATAATTTACATTGGGAGATACATACTCTTTTATAAAGTTTACTATATCTTTTTCAAAATTTTGTTCGGATATTTGGACATAAATTCTTAATTTCTTTTCAAATAGATGAGATAGCTTCGGTTTTGCTGGTGAATGATGTACCTACTAATTTTATGAAGATTTGGTTTTGTCCGTAATTGATTGCATGATCTGTGACTGGTATATCTGCTATTGGATGTTGGTCAGCGTTCGAATGTATCGTTTGTTCATCGCTATCATCGTTGACATTGTTCGTGATTGGCTTATCTTCTTTCGAAGACGACTGCGCCTGCACTTCTGCAATTGATTGATCATGATGTACAATCATTGAAATGTTGTCGTCATCGTCCAGAGTTCTTTCCATAGTATCTAAGTCTAGATAAACTCGAGGTGATTTTGGAGATTGTGTACGAAGTTCGATTTCTCTATATTCCGGGGTATTCAATTCATTGTGATCTTGATTTAATGGTTCTCGCTGGTAATCGAATGTTACTGATGGGTTTTGATAATTTGGATATTCTTTCAGTATATCATCTAGTTGTTCCCAGAATTCTTTCGTATGTATTTCGACTCTTGAAAGCGCGTCTGCGTTTGTGTTTAATTTTCCTTTCTTGTATATAATGTTATAATCGAATTCTTCTAGTCGAATTCTCCAACGCATAAGTTTTGAGTTTGGATCTTTAAGTGAGAATAACCATTGCAAAGGTTTGTAATCTATTACTATATTGAATTTACGACCATACAAATATGGGCGGAAGTACTTGGTTGCCCAAACGATGGCGAGAAGTTCTTTCTCTATTACAGAATAGTTAATTTCTGAATCGTTGAGAGTACGAGACGCAAATGCAATGGGTAAATCTCTACCAATCGGGCCTTGTGAAAGGACCGCACCAAGTGCAATATTTGAAGCATCTGTTGTTAGATTAAAAGGTTTCGAAAAATCTGGATATTGTAAAATTGGCTGGTTTCTTAAAATAGTTTTACAATTTTCGAAACAATTAATAAATTCTTCGTTGTGTTCGATTATTGCACCTTTCTTTAAACATTTTGTTAGCGGTTTTGTTAAATTAGCAAAATTTTTGATGAAACGTCTATAGTATGCTAAGAGTCCCAAAAATCCTTTGATTTGTTTGGTGGTCTTCGGAATTGGAAAATTTTGAATAGCCTTAATTTTGTCCGGATTCGGCTTGACTCCTTGTGGTGTTACAACATGTCCGAGATATGCGACTTCTTTTCTGAGAAACTCGGATTTGTCAAGCTGTATTTTGAAGTTTGAATCTCTGAGTCTCTTGAAAACACTTTCTAACCTCTCTAGATGTTCTTGCAGAGAAGTCGAGAAAACGATGATATCATCCAGGTAGACTAGACATTTTTCGTTTTGTATTCCTCGCAGTATATTATCCATTACACGTTGAAACGTGGCAGGGGCGTTCTTCAACTCAAATGGCATGCGGAGGTACTCATAATGTCCATTTTCTGTACTGAATGCTGTTTTCTCGATATCCTTTTCTTCCATCTCGATTTGGTGGAATCCACTTGCTAGGTCCAAAGTCGTGAAGTATTGGCACTTTCCGAGTTTATCCAACAAATCATTAATATTCGGAAGGGGATATTTATCATCCATAGTCTTTTCATTTAGTTTTCTATAATCTACTACGACGCGCCATTTTTGCTTGCCAGAGGCGTCCATTTTTTTTGGAACTACCCAAATTGGGGAAGACCAAGGCGAATTGCTGGGCCGGATGATATTGGTTTTCAGCATTTTTCTTATTTGGTTATCTACTTCGTTCTTGTGAATAAATGGATATCTGTATGATTTCGTATAAACGGGGCTTTCGTCGGATGTTTTGATTTGATGTTTAATACGGTTTGTAAAAGTTAAGGCCATCTCTTCATTGTAGAATATGTCAGAGTATTTTCGACAAAGTGATAGTATTTTTGAAGATTCCTCAGAATTTAAATGGTCTAATCTAATTTTATTTAAATCTAATGTGTTATTTTCTTCGCTCGAAATATAATTTAAGTTCGAATCTAGTGTGTAATTTTCCTGGAATTTCTCTACAACGAATGGTTCACTAAGGTCAAGTTTAATGGTATCGTTAGTAGTATTCAGGATTGTGGTTAACGCTTCTCCGTTTTTTGCAACGCTCAGGCTTTCTGGAATCTCGCAATTATGAATTTTAATATGTGGGATAATGATATCGCCATGTTTTACAGATGTTCTTATCTTGATAACTTGTTCAACACGTGGTGATACGGATATTAAATGAGTATTGTTTGCGCTATTCACTTTATGGTAATGTAATTTAATCCTTGCATTCGGAGTAATAAGAATATCTCTACTAAAATCAACACTAGCTTGTAGATTTTTCATATTGTCTAGACCGATGAGGCCATTGAATGTTTCGTGGAATTTGAAAAGGTAAAATTTCATGTTGCCAGGGACGTTAAAAACTTGAGGAGTCGGAATTTCTGTGCTATATTTATGAGATGATTTTTAATACACTGTGGAAACTATAAAAGGGTCGTTTTTAATTCTATCTGGAAATAATTTAAAAGCTAAATCTGGGTCAAGAAAAGATTTTGTAGAGCCAGAATCAATTAATAGTTTCAGATTATATTGTGGAATCATTATATAGGGAAGTTCATTGGATTCTGAAAAATTGAATGAAAAAACTTTAGGGGTTATCTTTCCTCGGAATTGGGAGGATCCGTAT
Organism: Crioceris asparagi; assembly: GCA_958507055.1. Taxonomy (NCBI): domain Eukaryota; kingdom Metazoa; phylum Arthropoda; class Insecta; order Coleoptera; family Chrysomelidae; genus Crioceris; species Crioceris asparagi. Next base: position 52,712,583 of record OY293827.1, read on the forward strand.
GAAAATTTTCAGTCTCAATGTTGTTTTCATTTGAAAAATCTTCTTGATTCTCACATTCTGCTTCAGGATAGTAATTTTGGTATTCGTTAAAATAATTTGGATCATAGTCAGATTCGCAAGTATTTACTTCTGTGTTATACAGTTCTTCGACTTTATAGTGAGGAGGTTGATTAGATGGTTTGAAGAAATTCGAATGAGGTTTGAATGTTCTTTGAGATGAAATACTCATTGGAGTCGGTTTTGTTAATTGGCTAGGATTTTCTTGTTTAAAAGTACTTTGATAATTTTGTGAAAATCTGGAGGTCTGGGTAGGAGCTCTGAAATTTTGTGGAGCTCTAGGATATTGTGGATGATGAGCAAATTGTTGCGGAGGTTGATTGAATCTTTGTTGTGTTGGAACTTGCCAAAACGGGGGTCTAAGAGAATTGTTCCGATAAGATTGCATTGAATTTGGGTTTCTAGGGAATATTTGATTTGGATTATTTCTAAATTGAAATTGAGGTCGTGAATTAACCTGTGGTTTCATTGGAATCTGTGGCTTGAAAATTTCTGATTTTTGGTTTGTTTTGTTAGGGTAACTCTGAAAATAATGTACATTTTCCTGTTCAGTTACATACTGTAAGGCTTCGCTCAAACTTTTCGGTTTCATACATCGAACTGTTGTTCCAAACGGTTCGCGTATGCCTGCTAAGAATGTTTTAAGTGCTAAATCTTGGTATAAATCTATCTTAGCCGCTCGTGCTTCCTTAGTTAAAACTTGAGAATTAACGTGGCTGCACAATAAATTTAGAATATGTAAGATTCTATCGTAAAAATGTTGTGTTGATTCACCAACAGTTTGTCGTAACATGACAAGATCTCTATTTAGACAACTTTCGTCACGTTGAAAAAAATTCCTAATTAATAATTCTCTTAATTCTGTCCATGTGCTAATACCTTGTATATTGAATAGAGTTTTTGCATTTCCACTGAGCTTTGATACAATGGAATTCATTAAAAACGTATTTGAAAAACTTTCTGGATTCGCTTCATCATAGAATTGATTTATTAGCGATTGACTAACCAAAAGAAATCTCTGTAAATCATTAGCGTCGCCACTAAATTCAGGGAGACAATTAAGATATTCAGGCTTGAATTGGTTCATTTTAAATTTTTCTTTTAAAGACAATTTTAAAATAGCTGGCTTAATAACTGGGCTTACCACAATTGAACTAGGGTATTCTGAATCTTCTAAGGGTTTATTAGGTGATGAAAGCGCTTCTTCCAAACTTTCGTAAAGGTCAATCAAATTTCCGAAAGACATAAAATGAACAAAAATGAGTTAGACTTACATTAATATTAAGGCAACTCTGAGCATCCTCTCTATAAGGGCTTCGGCTGGATCGGCGATGGTTGTCCTTTACCAGGTCGATAGCTCTTGCGAATTTAGACGATTTGGGTTCTAAATTCCGATGATCTGCCAGTGGGTTGTGGTTTCCAGGTCTTCGATAGACTGGGATGAGCCAAGATTGGTTTGCCTCTCTGGATTTTCACTATCACTCACAGTTCAACAATTTCGAATGTCCGATTAATCGTTGACACGAAAAATAATCAAACGATTTGATTATTCTCAGACAATCCTACTGACTGCGCCAAAAATAATTTCGATCCTCGAGATTGCCTTTTTAAAAACTAATTTATTAACTAAAGTTGCAAACCTTGATAATGGAAATAAATAGTTCCGAAAGCTTGGACAGCAAAAAGAGTTTACACTTTGTTATCTAACACGTACTGCCGTACTTCCATCTACTATATATATATATATATATATATATATATATATATATATATATATATATATATATATATATATATATATATATAGTAGATGGAAGTACGGCAGTACGTGTTAGATAACAAAGTGTAAACTCTTTTTGCTGTCCAAGCTTTCGGAACTATTTATTTCCATTATCAAGGTTTGCAACTTTAGTTAATAAATTAGTTTTTAAAAAGGCAATCTCGAGGATCGAAATTATTTTTGGCGCAGTCAGTAGGATTGTCTGAGAATAATCAAATCGTTTGATTATTTTTCGTGTCAACGATTAATCGGACATTCGAAATTGTTGAACTGTGAGTGATAGTGAAAATCCAGAGAGGCAAACCAATCTTGGCTCATCCCAGTCTATCGAAGACCTGGAAACCACAACCCACTGGCAGATCATCGGAATTTAGAACCCAAATCGTCTAAATTCGCAAGAGCTATCGACCTGGTAAAGGACAACCATCGCCGATCCAGCCGAAGCCCTTATAGAGAGGATGCTCAGAGTTGCCTTAATATTAATGTAAGTCTAACTCATTTTTGTTCATTTTATGTCTTTCGGAAATTTGATTGACCTTTACGAAAGTTTGGAAGAAGCGCTTTCATCACCTAATAAACCCTTAGAAGATTCAGAATACCCTAGTTCAATTGTGGTAAGCCCAGTTATTAAGCCAGCTATTTTAAAATTGTCTTTAAAAGAAAAATTTAAAATGAACCAATTCAAGCCTGAATATCTTAATTGTCTCCCTGAATTTAGTGGCGACGCTAATGATTTACAGAGATTTCTTTTGGTTAGTCAATCGCTAATAAATCAATTCTATGATGAAGCGAATCCAGAAAGTTTTTCAAATACGTTTTTAATGAATTCCATTGTATCAAAGCTCAGTGGAAATGCAAAAACTCTATTCAATATACAAGGTATTAGCACATGGACAGAATTAAGAGAATTATTAATTAGGAATTTTTTTCAACGTGACGAAAGTTGTCTAAATAGAGATCTTGTCATGTTACGACAAACTGTTGGTGAATCAACACAACATTTTTACGATAGAATCTTACATATTCTAAATTTATTGTGCAGCCACGTTAATTCTCAAGTTTTAACTAAGGAAGCACGAGCGGCTAAGATAGATTTATACCAAGATTTAGCACTTAAAACATTCTTAGCAGGCATACGCGAACCGTTTGGAACAACAGTTCGATGTATGAAACCGAAAAGTTTGAGCGAAGCCTTACAGTATGTAACTGAACAGGAAAATGTACATTATTTTCAGAGTTACCCTAACAAAACAAACCAAAAATCAGAAATTTTCAAGCCACAGATTCCAATGAAACCACAGGTTAATTCACGACCTCAATTTCAATTTAGAAATAATCCAAATCAAATATTCCCTAGAAACCCAAATTCAATGCAATCTTATCGGAACAATTCTCTTAGACCCCCGTTTTGGCAAGTTCCAACACAACAAAGATTCAATCAACCTCCGCAACAATTTGCTCATCATCCACAATATCCTAGAGCTCCACAAAATTTCAGAGCTCCTACCCAGACCTCCAGATTTTCACAAAATTATCAAAGTACTTTTAAACAAGAAAATCCTAGCCAATTAACAAAACCGACTCCAATGAGTATTTCATCTCAAAGAACAGCAAAAAGAGTTTACACTTTGTTATCTAACACGTACTGCCGTACTTCCATCTACTATATATATATATATATATATATATATATATATATATATATATATATCTATATATATAATGTATGTAACTGAAATTAGCAGAACGCAAAACACAATTTATTTTGATATTAAATAAAACATTGACTTTTATATTATTCACTATAAACGCATAGCCGTATATTGAATTATAAAATACACATTCTCGACGGTAGCGCCCTCGTCACTCGGTTTTCGCCTCAAATTTACTATACCAACTTCTATGTAGTATCTATATTCTTTGGTAATTCCATCTGACGAATGTTGTCACTACAATTTTAACAAAACAACAATAAATTTAGTTCTAGAAATTTTAAATGATACAGATAAGGGCAAAATAAGGGCAACCTAAAATTTCAAAAATCTCCAAATGTGGCTACTGGATAAATGTCATCAAAAAGATATCAGATTTATAGATGATTTGTAACGTTTGCTTAAAACATTCTGCGCGATAGAAAAAATAATAAAAATAAAAAACCGTGTTTTTACCTTCCCCTGGCTACGAACTGTCGGGATTCTGTGAAAACAGCTCGTTAAGGGAAATCCTAGAAGGGTTGAAATCACTGTATAGTGTATTTCAGAATTTTTTTAAATCCGGAAATCCTAGAAGACTAAAATGAACTTTTAATTCAATATTTTTAGTATCTGTAAAATAAAGATCGATAATAAGGGAGTTCAAAGATTAAATCAATTAGGTTATTTACTAACGTTTCTTACCTAATCATCGAGCAAAAAAAAATGTTTCCTACCAATTTGTTGTTTGGTTACGGAACTGCAAGAGTCTTGCAAGTCTCGCAAGTCTTGCAGCAAGACCAAGACCAAGACCAGGTTGGTCTTTTGGTCGTTTCTTATCTAATCATCGAGCAAAAAAATATGTTTCCTACCAATTTGTTGTTTGGTTACGGAACTGCAAGAGTCTTGCAAGTCTCGCAAGTCTTGCAGCAAGACCAAGACCAAGACCAGGTTGGTCTTGGTATTGGTCTTGCATCCCAGTATTGGTCTTGGGTCTTGGTCTTGCACCGACGGTCTTGGTCTCGGTCTTGGTCTTGCAATTTTGCCAAGACCAAGACCAAGACTGCATGACCAAGACCAGTCTCGCAGCATCACTATTTGTGACTCTCCAATTACATGATTGTTTGTAGCTATTGTAATTATTTAAATAAAAACAAAAATATAGAGTTCAAATCTTATAAAATAGAAATAACAATTATATAAAATATTAAATAACAACAAGAAAAGAGATTCAGCACATTCAATTATTTACCAATTCGTGAAACTTACTGATAATTTACATTATTGTCCCTTAAATAATACAAGTTTAGTGAACTGATTTCTTACAGGATCTATTACTTCAAATTATCTCTTCATCACAAAATGTAATCTTAGATTTATATACTTAAAGTAACTAACTATCTTCACCTTTTTTCAATAACTGGCATGGCACAAGGCCTGCAATATACTTACACAACAATTTGGAATTAGCAATTGATCAAAAATCATAGGTACTACATCATCACACAGGCGAGTTTTTTCCCAAATATGATAAAGTGCTTTGAGCTAATTTTGTTATTTTGGGTGACTACCCAAGCAGCCCTGTCCATTTTTTGAGTCCAAAGTACAACTTTTTTGCATCTCCATGCATGCAAGAAGGTAAATGTTCTAAAAAATATCCTCGAGAATTAATAGCTAAAACTCAAACAGGCCACTATGGTTACCTGAAGTATAGACGAAGATTGCCAGAACACGGAGGTAGCGTAACTACTATCAAAGTTAAGAACATGGACGTTGAAGTTGACAACAGATGGGTAGTCCCTTACACGTCGTTACTTTCTAAGATGTTCCAGGCCCACATCAATTTTGAATTTTGCAATTCGGTGAAAGCGATAAAATACATTTGTAAGTACGTGAACAAGGGAAGCGACACGTCCATTTTCGAAGTTACCAACGGAAGCGACGAAATCGCTCAATACAATAGTAGCAATGAAGCATGTTGGAGAATATTTGGCTTTCCTATTCACGATAAGCATCCAACGGTGGTGCATTTGGCAGTACATCTCGAAAATGGTCAGAGAGTTTACAGAAGAAAACGACCGGTAAATGGCAGACAATCCATCAAACACAACATTGACGGCGTTTTTTGAAACGTGCAAAAATGATTCATTTGCGAAGAAACTACTGTATCCAGAAGTCCAGATTTTATACATGGAATCCATCGCAAGGACAATCTTTAAAAATAGTTGATCTTAACCTTTCAAACCCCTGATTTTCTCACGGCCAATTTTATGTTATCTGTTCTCGAGTTGGTACGGCACAATCTTTGTATATAAATATTCTTAACAATGAAACACGAAACAAACTTTACCCCAATGTTTTAGAAAATTAAAACTAAACTGTTAACAATCTGCTAATATAACTACGCAATCAGAATGAAACATCATCATCATTTGTGCAAATTTACAATTATTATTATAAACTACGTACTCAAAGATGTTCTTATGTTAAATTAATGTTTATAATCACGTTTTTAATGATAAATCATAATTAACAAACTTTTATCATATATTTACTCAGAGACATTGATTTCATGTGTTTGTTGACACAGTATAATAACTATTATGAGTTATTGGTTTTGCGAATATAATATTCTGTACCTTTCAAAAGTTTAATTTTAAAAGGCTACTTTTCCTTGAAAAGTTACAATGATTTTTAATATTAAGAATCATGTCCTTTGTTATGGTAAGCATTTTGTTATCAAGTTCATATCAGGTAGTTTTTAGGTTCATACGACTGATAAGTTTGTAAGCGAATACTTTTAATTTACATAACATACATCATATTGTAAAAAAATAATCATGGATTACTCATTATATTAATACTTTTTTGTTCCGATTTTTGTTATGTTTACTATCCTGTAAGAAATTTAACGTTTACATTCATTTCCATAAATACATTCCTCAGGGCAATTTTTCAATTTTGAATACATAGGTAAAATTACAATAGGAGATGTATATAATCGTTTTACAATACTCTACATACGGTTCATTGCTCTTCATATAAAAAAAAAGATGCAAGATAGATAGACAGGATTTGTGGAGCCACGAAAAAGCTTCAAAATTTTGCAAACAACGATCCACGTGCGAAACACGCGGGCGAAAGCTAGTAACAGAATAAATTTGAATTTTGTAACCAGGAAAACCAACTATACATTGCTTTTTACCTGTTCAATGTAATTCCTGGCTCCTTTTGATCACTGCAGCCATAAGTAGAACACTCTACCATAATAATCCAATGAAAATATTGAAGTTTTTATCACAAATTTAGTCACAAAATCACAGATTAAACAGGGATAAATATTTAATCTATGACAAAATCACAAAATTGGATCGATGTCACCAACAATGGCGTCTTCTTCATATTTTGGTTTGGTTTGACGATCTGATTCTCAGTATTCCTGAAAATAGTAAAGAACAATTGTTAAATGTATTCAATAGTTATGATTACCTTCTAAAATTCACAATAGAAGAAGAAGTGAAGTGTTCCTTTTTTAGATACTCGAGTTATACGAAGAAATGACAATTCTATAATTACTTCCTGGCAATTGAAATCTGGTTCTTCGGGTAGATTTCTTCATTATCAGTGGCGGCTGGTGACATTTATAGCAGAGGAGGCCATCTCTACAAAATTACTAAAAGAATACAACTTGCACTTTTCCCCACACCTGGACGTACTGCTATGGCGGCTTCCATTTTTGTGGTTGTCTGGAGGCATTCAATTAAAATTGATCTACTATAGGTCATCAATTGAAACAAAATCTATGAAATTCTCATGTAGAATACTCACTTTCGATCGCCTGTTAAATTTTCTAATAAAATAATCAAATGATATACCTATACATTTAACTTGTTACTCACGGCTTCGTATGTGCTACCTATCAGTGAAAATCCTGTTGGAATCGGCTTAGCCGCTACGGAGATTTGTCGGAAGTTAAAACCTGTTAGGTATTTGAAATTACCCACATACGCTTCGATTTTATTTATTTGTATAGATTCTTTCTAAAACAAAAACTCGAAATTGGACGTCTATAATTCTACGCTGTGAACTTAGAAATGCGGTGGCGCTCATTTAGTGATGTCCATGATAAGTTAATATGCAGACATGCTATTTTTGTTAGAAATATAACGATCCTGATTTTTTTATTTTATAAATTATATAAAATATAACTTTCATAAAAATGTTTTAGATTTGATACGCTCCTACATCAAAAATATGAATTTGCCTTGAATTGTAGAGGCGGCCCGGCCTCCCCTGCCTCCTCTGAGGAGCCGCCGCTGTTCATTATCAATCTTATCATCCGGCAAAACAAAAAACCAACTTGATACTAGGAATGAAAAAGTAATAAGAACGTCTCATTCTTCAAATAAAGAACAAAATTTAAAAATTCTATATGATAAATTCATAATTTGCGGATATCCACGAAATTTACTCAAGTCTTTACTGTTTAATAGAGCATCTATAGAACATTATAATAATGATTATCATCAGTTCATCAAATATTTTTCCGTCCCGTTTATACATGTTATATGCTAACCACATCTTGTATAATATTGATTATACTTTGATTAATTTGCGTCACATACTAATTTTAATTGTTACTTATCTAAAATAATCTTCTACGTTCTTCTCTCAGACGCTCATATCAAGTTTCCTATTGTTTTAATGTTTCTCCTTGAAACCTGCAAATTCATCAAAGACGCAATATTTGGTACTTTATTACTAGAGAAACTCCTAGAACCTTTATTTGTAAAATCATCAAAAAGGCACCTGCACTTGTTTACCATAAAGGTTCTGAAACGTAATTAGTGACGTCATAACACAGAAGGTATAAATATTGGATCCTTCTCCACTTCAATCACTTCTGAAGTCACCTTTTAAGTCAGATTGTTATTTTCAAAATTAAATATTGTAAAGTCAAACTGAACTACAAGTTGTGAAACAAGTTTAAATAAATAAAGTTTTTAAAAAGTTTTAATTGTTACAAATCCCGTAACAAAAATTGGCGCAGTCAGTAGGATTCCCAAACGTTGGCAGCAGAATCAACAGTGGTTTCCTAACCTTTATGGGAGAAGCAAGCCCCAAAGAATAAAGAAGAAACAAGAAGTCCCCAACTCAAGAAGACGGTCTCTTCGGCAGTAGGGAGCGAAGATCGATCATCATCTAGCTGTAGTCAACACGTACGAAGTAGGATTTCATCTAGAAAAGACGGTCTCTTCGGCAGCAGGATTGAGAGTCGAGAATCACCCAACTGTAGTCGACACGTACGAAGTAGGATTTCATCTGCTCGAGTCCTGAAGACAACCCACAACTTACCAAACGAAAGAAAAGGAAAACGTAAGCAGAGAATCACACTTTCATTACATTTTTATATTGATTCTATTCTCATTTGAAACAAAGAAAACAAAGTTCTATTGTCTTTCGTTAAATATTATCTACCATTAATATTAATTTACACTAACTAAGAAATACATTCAGAATGACAGAAACAACTGAAGCAAATACAACACAATCTCAGATAGAACCATATAGGCTGTCAGAAATTTTTTCACTAATTCCCGAATATGATGGAAATCAAATTTTTCTAACTACTTTTATAAATTCATGCGACATAGCAACCCGTATGGCAGTAGGTGATCAGAAAATTTTTCTAGTATTACATATAAAAAATAAATTGAAAGGAGTTGCAGCAGAATTAGTTAATTCTCGCAATCCAGAATCATGGAACGAAATTAAAAATCTATTAGAAACACATTTTGGCGACTCCCGTGATTTAAATTCGCTTATACAAGATTTGCAACGAATAAGACAGATGCCGAATGAATCACCATTAACATTCGTATCAAGATTACAAACCTTGAACTCTAAATTATACGCAGCTATAAATAAACAACGCATGAATCCTGATGAGAAAAATGCACAGACGAGATTAATAGAAAATATGTGTCTTAACACATTGTTGACAGGTCTTGAACCTCGCATTGGTCAGATAATACGTGCCAGTAACCCTAACGATATAGTTTCTGCAATCGGCCGCATTAAACGAGAAATGCAATTACATTATTTTGAGACACAGAAATTCAAACAGAATAATAAAAATACTCCAGTCAAATTATGCAATTTTTGTAAAAAGTCAGGGCATGCAGTTAACGAATGTAGGCAAAGGCAACAACAGAACATTCGATACTCACATAATAATGATCCAAGACAACAATTCCAAAACCCACAAAGATTCAATCCTCAGCAAAGTTTCAATAATTCAAATCAGTTTTATCCAAACAGAAATTTTAGTCAACAAAGTCAACCGAATTCCCAAATATCGAAACCTTCAAATCCAAATAATTCTAGCAATGCTCCAATCCCCCATCACAATCTTCAAAAAAAGAAATTTGAAAATCCAAATCCAATTTTTCGTCCGAATAATCAAAGAGCACATCATTTTAATTGTGACAACTATTATCCAGATGAATATTATTATAACGATAACTCCCAAGCTGATCAATTCGATTACACTTATTCCGAATCACAAGATGTCAATCAATATAATCAATATTCCAATCCCAACGAATATGATTATCAAGATGATCAGTATAACTTCAGTCCACAAAATGAATATCAAAATCAAAATTTTCACGAATCCCAGATTCAAGATGCTCCACCACCTTTAGAAGAAATTTCCCAAAAGACATCATTAAAAAACCAAACCCACCATATAAACACAGTGAAGCAAGAGAAATTAGAACAAACTTTCGTATAGAAACACCTCTGTGTACTATTAGTTCACAGGGACTTTATTATATAGAAGATTTGTCTAATAAATTCAAAATTCTAATAGATTCAGGTGCAGGAATATCAGTTTTCAAAAGAAAAACTTGCGAAAATTACCATAATCGATCTAAAGAAAATATTACTATACAAGGAATAACAGAACATAGAATTCCGATTAATGAATCAGTTATGATACCTTTTGGAAAATCAGACGATCCGCACAAAATTTATATTTATGATCTTAATATTGAATTTGATGGATTATTAGGATTAGATTTCCTAGAACATTATCAGTGTGTTATAGACATAACCAACAGAAAATTGATTACAAAATATAGAGTCATACCTTTATATAAAGTAGAAAATTCAATAATAACTGAAGATTTAACTGACAATTCGAAAATTCAAAACCCTCATTCTAATATTATAAATATAGAACCACGTACAGAGCAAGTATTCAAATTAACTTCCAATTTACGAAATACGGATGCTATTTTATTATCCCAAGTGAAAGAAAAAGTTCGTTTACCAAATGCACTTGTGAAGATTAATGAGAAAGGAGAATTCCTTACAACTATAGTAAATACTAATGCAATATCGAAAACAGTAGATTTTTCAGATTTATCATTAGAGTCTATTCAAAATTACGAAATGAATCATATATCTCAAATAAATACTCAAAATTATAATAGAGAAGAAAATATCAGAAATCAACTCAGACTTGAACATTTAAATTTAGAAGAAAAAGAAATGATAACCCAGATATGCTTAGATTTCTCGGATATATTTTACTTAGATGGCGATATTTTATCATTTACTAATGAAGTTAAACATAAAATTAATGTTTCTGATTCAAAGCCAGTTGTCTCCAAATCATACAGATATCCACATATCCATAAAGAAGAGGTCAAATCTCAAATTTCTAAAATGCTTGAACAAGGAATAATTCAAAATTCAATTAGTCCATATTCTTCTCCAGTATGGGTAGTTCCAAAGAAAATAGACGCATCTGGAAAACAGAAATGGCGTATCGTAATCGACTATCGAAAATTAAATGAGGTTACTATTGATGATAAATATCCTTTACCTAATATTTCGGATTTACTTGATCAACTCGGTAAGTGTCAATACTTTTCAACACTCGATTTAGCTTCTGGATTTCATCAAATAGAGATAGACAAACCTGATATTCAAAAAACCGCATTCACAGTAGAAAATGGTCATTACGAATTTATTCGAATGCCATTTGGTTTGAAAAACGCGCCCGCTACATTTCAAAGAGTTATGGACAACGTCTTATTAGGATTGCAAAATGAAAGATGCCTCGTATATATGGATGACATCATAGTTTATTCCCCAACAATTCATGAACATATTTCTAGACTGAAAGAAGTTTTTACCAGACTTAGAAGTGTCGCTACTTTTTGCTAAAGATTATAATGTAAAAGAAATATCCACAAATGTATGGATTATCATCGTTTCTGATCCATTATTTATAACTATAACTTGTAATAATCAAGAACCAGTTACTAGAGTAATTAATGGAAACTCTATACTAAAATTGAAACCAAATTGTAATGCATTTATTGGAAGTACTAGAATAAGATCGAAATATATTATCGAATCTTACAAAAATATTACCTATAAAATCAATCCTGTAATAATACCATATGAATGTTGTAAAGATTTACCAGAAAAAAGGTTTTTACCAAAATTAAAACCTTTGAAACTCAACACATTAGATACTGAAGATCTAAACATCGCTCAACAGAAATTGAATGAATATTCCGAAAATTTAGACAAAATTATAAATGAACCTTTTATAACAAAGAACATCTCATGGTTTACTTATATAGTAATAGTATTAATAATTGCATTCATTATGCTCTATATATTTTGTAAATGTAAACGAAGAAGACCTACAGGAATGAGCATCGCAGTAGCACCTCATGATCCACCACAACCACCAGATAAAAACGTTGGTCGATGGAAATCCTTTCTACCCAGAAGAAGACCCAGTGTTCATCCAGAATATGAAGAATACGAATTAAATTAAAACACTATGTTTAAAATATTGTCCTATTGTATTGCAAATTTATAATATTTTAATCAATTTAATTTTTATATTTTTATCATTTAAAAGTTTTTTTTGTAAAAGGGGAGTTGTTATATGCTAACCACATCTTGTATAATATTGATTATACTTTGATTAATTTGCGTCACATACTAATTTTAATTGTTACTTATCTAAAATAATCTTCTACGTTCTTCTCTCAGACGCTCATATCAAGTTTCCTATTGTTTTAATGTTTCTCCTTAAAACCTGCAAATTCATCAAAGACGCAATATTTGGTACTTTATTACTAGAAAAACTTCTAGAACCTTTATTTGTAAAATCATCAAAAAGGCACCTGCACTTGTTTACCATAAAGGTTCTGAAACGTAATTAGTGACGTCATAACACAGAAGGTATAAATATTGGATCCTTCTCCACTTCAATCACTTTTGAAGTCACCTTTTAAGTCAGATTGTTATTTTCAAAATTAAATATTGTAAAGTCAAACTGAACTACAAGTTGTGAAACAAGTTTAAATAAATAAAGTTTTTAAAAAAGTTTTAATTGTTACAAATCCCGTAACATACATATAATAAAATAAAATAGAAAATACTCTTTCTAAGTATACTGATATTACACTAGCTTTTAGAAACATATTAACAAACAAATCATTGTTTTCAAAATTAAGAGATAAAAATCACATATTAAATAAGTCTAATGTAATTTATAATATACCTTGTAGCAGTTGTAATAAAAAATAAATAGGAGAAATAAGTAGATACTTGAAAGACCGTATTAAATCACACAAAAGTGATATAAGGCTAAAAACACTTATACTTTAGCAAAACATGCAGTAGAATCCAAACACAAAATTAATTTTGACGATGTCAGGATCTTAGATAAGGAAATAAATCTTATGAAAAGATTATTTCTTGAGATGTTTCATATAGCAAAAGAACCTAATACTGCAGTAATTATATTATCTTTTTCAAGATCTGAGATAATTGAATTTGATTTTTGTTGAATTGTAGACGTCGAATCTCTTGGTAAAATACTCTGTAGTAATCTGTATCATTTAAAATTTCTAGAACTAAATTTATTGTTGTTTTGTTAAAATTGTATTGACAACATTCGTTACATAGAATGTAAATTTGAGGCGAAAACCAGTGACGAGGGCGCTACCGTCGAGAATGTGTATTTTGTATAATACGGCTATCAGGCGAACAGAAACGGCTATAGGTAGTTGCTAGCGGGCTGGTGATTGCCGTTCTGGAGTGCCTAATAAGCTGCCCGTTTCGAGGACACGATGCGTTTATAGTGAATAATATAAAAGTCAATGTTTTATTTAATATCAAAATAAATTGTGTTTTGCGTTCTGCTAATTTCAGTTACATATATTATATATATATATATATATATATATATATATATATATATATATATATATATATATATATATATATATATATATATATATATATTATAATCTTCCTATCAAACTCATGCCACTAGATATTTCGTACTATACTGAGCCACCCTTTAAATATTAAAGAAAAATATTTTTGAGAATTTTGAGTTCATTTATAGGCTCAAGTGTAACCATTTATCGTAATATACATCCGCTAAAACATTTTTTTCATTATTTTTGTGCTGTCCTGAGCCACTAGATACTTATATCCAATCTGAGCCAAATATACAACTTTATGGATTTGAGTTGACAAACCTGACTCGTGCGTTGTTGCCAAACTTGATACTGCTCATAATTGGGCAAAGTTTGCATATATGTATTGTAACGTTTAACCCTGTGCTAAACGTTATAGGGTGAGTTCACTTGCGTAATACTCAAAATTCACAGATTGCTTCCAATGGTTTATTTTGAAACACTCTGGACACGAGCTTCTATTATGGTACAACTGTCACCACTTGTCACCTTGACAAACTATACTGTCACTGTCTTCACTGACAGAACTACTATTAACCTCTGATTCCACAGACTGACTGTTATCAACTGACTGTCTAAGACACACTGACTTCATAAGACTCTGTCCTTTGATAAACACGGCTTTATATACCTGAATCATAACATGACATTTATCGAGAATGTTCTATGATTATCTAGACGTACATAATAATGTTCTAGAGCCTTGTCAAACTGACAATTGTACCTCACATATAGTTTCTGGAAGGATCGAGAATAAATCTACTATAATTCTAGAACTACGTAATGAAATAGACATGCAATAACTACTGTAAGCAAGGTAGTAGAATAAATAGCTCATAAACGAATAACAAAACAAGTACATGACTACCTATCCACGTTACACTGCCCCCTTCTTAGATTTGATCGTCCCGATCAAACATCATTCCAATAAATTCTACAATCTCATCTGGGGGAGCTCCTTGGATCCTCTTGTCCCAGTTCTCATTCTCACTTCCCGAGGAAGACATATATCTCGGTGTTCCTTTTGATCCTCTTCTTTGGTCATCAAAATGTTTCACCGGAGTACGACTACTTCTTCCTATAGGTGAACATCTTCGAACAGGTGGTCTGCAACTACACAAGCTAACACGATCGTTGGTGGCCATACAACCTTCATCACTACGTGATCTTGAATTACGATCACGCAATCTAGGTATGTGGCAAGGAGACGTCAATTTACTACAGTACATTTCACTATTTTCAATATTGTTTGAACTACTGCGATTGCGCCTACTATCTCAGTCATTGCGTCGCCTCATGCGCTTCCTTCTATTGCGGTCGAAGCACCTTCTACCTCCTGCGCCTCTTTGTGGACTACTGCAACGTGAATTGCTTTTCCCACGAACACTAGTGCCTACACATTGCCTGGTACTTCTTCAAAATCTGGATATACTGCGCCTTTTAACAAGACTCTTTCTTCTACTGCTTTATCTCTCTCTAGAGATACTGCTCTCCTTCGAACTAGGTATGACATCTTCCCTCTTAACACCAGGCTCGATATCTGAGCTGTCCTTGTTCGAGCAATTTTGAAGTTTCTGTTGGTTGCTGTTTACTATCTCATTTTGTTGTCTAATTCTAGCCGGTTCTTCTTTATATTCTCGTTTAATTCTTGCCAGGTCTTCTTTATATTCTTGTCTGATTCTTGCATGTTCGTCTTTATATTCTTGTGTAATTCTTGTCTGTTCTTCTTCATATTCTTGTCTATTTTTTTCCTGTTCTTCTGCATATTCTTGTCTAATTCTTTCCTGTTCTTCTTTATCTTGTCCAATTTTGGCCCGTTCTTCTTTATATTGTAGCATAATTCTTGCATGTTTTTCCTTACGTTCTAGTCTAGTTCTTGCCCATTCTTCTATTTCTTGTTGTATTTTTCTTGTATATTCTTCATTTTCTTGTTGTCTTCTTCTTGCCCATTGTTTTTTCTCTTGTTGTCTTTTTCTTGCATATTCTTCTTTTTCTTGTTGTCTTTTTCTTGCGTCTTCCGATCTCCACTTCATAAGAAACTCGATAACATCTGCAATAGTTGCCATTTCACCAAATCTTACGATCTGATATTCACTATAGATTTTCAGCAAAATGCGAGGATCCCTTTTTCTGACACCAATTGTAACGTTTAACCCTGTGCTAAACGTTGTGGGGTGAGTTCACTTGCGTAATACTCAAAATTCGCAGATTGCTTCCAATGGTTTATTTTCAAACACTCTGTACACGAGCTTCTATTATGGTACAACTGTCACCACTTGTCACCTTGACAAACTATACTGTCACTGTCTTCACTGACAGAACTACTATTAACCTCAGATTCTACAGACTGACTGTTATCAACTGACTGTCTAAGACACACTGACTTCATAAGACTGACTCTGTCCCGTGATCGACACGGCTTTATATACCTGAATCATGACATGAGATTCATCGAGAATGTTCTGTGATTATCTAGACGCACATAATAATGTTCTAGAGCCTTGTCAAACTGACAATAGTATGGCAAATTGTACCTCACATATAGTTTCTGGCAGGATCGAGAATAAATCTACTATAATTCTAGAACTACGTAATGAAATATACATGCAATAACTACTGTAAGCAAGGTAGTAGAATAAATAGCTCATAAACGAATAACAACCGTAAGTGCATGACTAACTATCCACATTACAGTATGTATCATTTTATATTTATTTAATATTGGAATACTAAAACAGCAAACATATTGAATTTGCATGTGTGGGTTTGTATGTGCCGTTTGGGCTCTTACACTATTCAAGATATCCCAACCCAATTTTGCACACGTGTTTATCATACCTCAGTCAAATTACTGTATTTTCAGTGCCCACGGGACTCTTTGTGGTGGGTTCCGTACATGAAAGTCTATTGTATATTTATATGGATTTTGATGGTATTTTTATCATGTATGTATGTAGAATGATATTAGAATATGAACAGGTATCGGTTGTAAGTGTGACTTGGACCTCCTATTCTGTTCTCTCTTGGTGTCTGTGGATGGATTTGGGTTGGGTGTTCGGAATTGTTCAACGTGCGAGTAGGACTCTGATGTAGAATGGTTCCAAACTCAAGGCTTTTATGACTTTCTGGTTTCGTACCACAATCTAACAAAGCATATGCCCGAGATGTCGGGTAAAACAGCTAGTAATAATAATATAACAGAAACGGGAAACGTTATTCATAGGGTATTAGGTAGGTGCAATGTGTTCTCCTATATAAAAGTCCTTATCAACTTATTTTATGGAAGTCATTCTATTGTTGAATAAGCCCAAATGTTCTTCTAAAATACATTTACTTCACGTATACTCTCCTTAGGAATTAAAACACATTTTGTGGTCACAAGAATATTGCAATAATTTTTCCCAGTACAAGCGGCCGTGGTAGTCTCATACGTTTTAAATTTGTTCTTGTCTGGGAATATACTCATTATTAGAATTTATATTTATGCCATGTTTGATGGTCTGTACCGCCTCATCCGGTAATCGTTCATCTAGAATTTAATCTATTTCAATATTTTCGGAAATGGGAGCTAAATCATAGTTTATGTTGTTTATGTCTAAGCCCTTAGATTTTTCTAATACTCCATGAGATGCAAGAAGCATCAATTTGGATAGTTTTGCTGTCTGGAAAGTCTGTGAAGATTACAATGTGTCTGAAGGGCCCCATGAATCTAGATAGTTGTTCTAAGTGTAAGTCTGAAAACTGAATTAACTGAGTTAAAGTTGCCAAATGTTTGTGTAATCTAGTAGCGCTTATGGATTTTGGATTTTCAATACCACTCTTACTAGCATGTTTATACAAAACTTTCACCATCTATAAAATTATTGCTTGTTGTATGAAATATATAGTCATTATTATTATTATTCACAAAATTGCCCCTTATATACAAGGTGATTTCTTTAACGTGCCCATTAGAAGATTTTCACTTATAAATCGCGACAAAAATATGAAAATTTGATCCGGTTACACCCAGTTGTTATATGTTATCTCTCATAGTTTTTGAAGAAAGACAATTTTACTGCAAAAAATTCTCATGACAGATGTCTATTCAAAAATTCATATCTCTCTTATTTGCCTGAAAAGCAAAAAGTTGTTTTTGATCGGTAGCACAATGTTGGGATTTTCTTCAGAAGGCCCATCATTTTGAAAATTGTCTTGTTAACAACTCAAATAAGAGGAATTTTTGAAAAAAAATAAAAAATAGTTTTTATTGGGCATTTAAGATTTAAACCGTACCGATGAGTACCTACTATTGCTATCCTTTTCTCGATTTTAACTATACTTATGTATATGTGTTTGCCAGCAACATCAATTCCATAACAAATTACTGTTTGTCTACCGCAACACAAAATTAAACTTTAAATTAACAATAACGTCTGACGTCTGACAATTGCGACATAACCATAGACGATCTTCCAGAAAGTACCTATATACCAGAAAACGAGACGTATATATACGCTCCATGCTCGTGCGTAATTCCAGTGACGGATCCCATTGTCGTTCCATGTCGACAAAATAATGATCTTGGTTGAATGAGATTGAATGAGATAATTATAATTACCAATATTGGATCACACTTGGAGCTTAACAGGCGGCGAGATGTCTGCGATCTAAGTACGAATTCGAAATTTCAAGTCTCTAGATCGTATGGGGCCTAAGAAATCGCTGCGGAGTCCATTGATACAAGAACCGAAAGTAATAAAAACTATTTTAAAAAAACCCGATGGCCTGAAGTCAGCGGAAAGGTAAATTTTTCGAAATTCATTGAATTGAAATTTGAACAACCTTTTCATAGGTATACCTACATGTTATTACATAAAATTGTCTTATGTGTCATAGCCTTGCGGTTAGAGGTTTTTGTTTTGGCTGTTGAATATAAAGCAGACAGGGTTCGAGTTCCACTTCAAGGCAGAATTTTTTTTTTCGCCTATTTCTTTTTAATAATTATACTATATATGTTTTTAATCAGAGTCTATATTAAGATCTCCAGAAAATGTATAATTACATCAAATTTATATTGAGTGTTCATGTTTTATCAATATTTGTTATTTTTCTTTATTAATTTTTATTTTTTTACCTGTGTATTTTATGAAAAATTGCTTTGAGCAAAAGTTTGAAACTACTTACCCGATATTGCCAAATAACGAACTCGACCGAGATATTTGAGAGATTGATTTTTGTAGCAAATTTGAACTTGATACCTTCAAAACGGCGACCTCTATCGTGGTAACAAATTTCGTAATATCCCATATATATATTTATATATATATATATATATATATATATATATATATATATATATATATATATATATATATATATATATAGATATATATATATATATAAACTTTTGAACCAAATGTTTTATTGGATTAACTTATAGACATACAACATGCCGTTGAAATTTTTTCGAAATTCAAAAGTGTGAACGATCGCAATAGGTACATTTCTATAAGAAATTTACCTAAAAATTAAATACGTCAATGACAAATGTTAAAAAAACAAAACTTTCCTTAATAACACATACCTATTTTTCAGTCTTCATGAGGTAGAAAATTGAATTTTGGGGGAATTATACGCTATTATATGCTTTTCTTATCAAATCATAAATACGATGTTTGAGATTTTTTACAATTTTCTATGCGAATGTTTTTTTAACGAATTTCAAAAACATAAAACAATTGCTGTTACTGATACCACGTTTTAGCTGTCAAAATGATAGTTTTGAAAGTTGAAGTACAAAACCTCTGTTACAAAAATTCAAATGTATCAGTATTTGTTTCAAGATAAGAGGAGGGGAAGTAGAGGTCCGCGACTTTCGTCGCCACTTTCGCCGGATTTGACACCACTTGATTTCTACTTGTGGGGGAAAATCAAGGAAGAGCCGTATAAAACAGAACCTATATCTTTATAGGATTTAATAGAGAAGATGAAATACGAAGAGCCACAAATTATACCCTCCAGGAACGGTTTGTTGAATGCTGAAACCAAAACGGTGGATACACAGTGCATGTTTTGTTTTTGTATTTTTTTTTCGAGTTCATACGTTTCATGAACGTTCACTTAATTACTTCGTTCAACTGGGGTTATTATGTTAATCCTATTGTTGAGTGGATTTTTGTTCCAGTAAGAATAAACCTTGGCTTAAGAATGAAAATTTATTCCTTTTCATTGGAGGTACATACCTAACTGAAAATATTTGGTAATAAATTCACGACATGTTCTTTCCACTGTTCTATCACAACATCCGTACATAGTAAACAGATCAAAAATGACACCTTTTGGATACTGATTCATTTGGGTTTTTGTAACAGATGTTTACTTCAACTTTCAAAACTATAAATTTGACAGATAAGACCTGGTATCAGTAACAGCGATTATTTCACGTCCAAGGTCACTTATTCTTTTGTAGAAAATGCATTCGCGATAGATTTTTTTTAAAAATCTCGAATATCTTTTTATTGCATGAAAAAAACATAAGAACATACTTAAAGACGATAGAAAAATAGGTAGGTATAGTTATTATGAAAATTACAGTTTTTTAACTTTTGCCATTGACGTCATTAATACTGTAACGTTTAACCCGGTGCTAAACGTTGTGGGGTGAGTTCACTTGTGTAATACTCAAAAGTTCGCGAATTGCTTCCAATGATTTATTTTTAACACTCTGTACACGACCTTCTGTTGTAGTACAACTGTCACAACTTGTCACTTTCACTATCGCGTTTCAACTACTATCGGCTTATGTCTCCAATTGATTGATACAATAAAACTGACTGTTTTAAATTGACTGTGACCCGTGATCGACACGGCTTTATATATCTGGAGCTTCACATGACATTCATCGAGAATATTCTATGATTATCTAGACGCACATAATAATGTTCTAGAGGCTTGTTAAACTGACATTACTGTGACAAACTGTACCTCACATATAGTTTCTGGAAAGATCGAGAATAAATCTACTAATTCTAGAACTAATTATTGAACTACACAACCGACAACTATAGTAAACAAGGTAGTAGAAATAAATAGAGACTAAACAAATGACTACCTATCGACGTTACAATATTTTTTTGGAGTGTTAAACAAGACAATTTTCAGAATGATGGGCATACGGAAGAAAACTTCAAAATCGGGCTACCGATCAAAAACAACTTTTTGCTTTTCCGGTTGACATTAAGAGAGATATGAATTTTTAAATAGATATCTGTCATGAGAACTTCTTGCAATAAAATTGATATACGTCAAAAACTACGACAGATAACTTATAACAACTGGGATTTTCATAATTAATTAAATGTGCTGAATTCAAATATCTAATAAAAACTATTTGAAAAAACAAAGTTAGTACAATTTCGGGTGCAACCGGAAGTGCCACCACCTTGTAAATATTTTCACAAAATTGGGAAACGTTGATTATAGCCAGGTTCAAATTTTCATATTTCTATCTCAATTTATAAGTAAAAATCTTCTAATGGTCACGTTAACACAATCAGTCTATATATTGAGAAACCCATCAATTGTGTAAGGGAATGTCGAAAGTCAAAAGCAATATTTTATCAATATATAAATATAAATGAAACACATTTTAGTTACATTTTTCTTAGATAATCCCTATAAGTACCTAAAATAACTAGTTTTGGAGATCTAAAATCTTCTCAAAATCTTAGGAATGCCTACCGTTATTTGTAGTTCGTGTGAATGAAAATGAAACAAAATTGGAAATTATAATAAAAGAGCTATTAATGATCAATAAAAACTTGTTTTGCAACTATCCAAAATCAATTTTTCTATCTCTAGCAATGCAAGGTAATATTATTTCAACTGAATAATAATAAATAATAACTTGTGCAGTTGCAATTACATTGATAACTTCTGGCACCAACTTCACAAGTACCGGCACCAATAGAATTAATATTATTTTGTATATTTCATTGCACCAACTAACAACGTCGATCCATTTTTTTGTAAAAAATATTTATTTCACACTTTTGAGTGTAACATTAGTCACGAAAATCATTGAACGTTCACTAATACCAACGAAGATGGCTTATAGTATTATCCACGTATCCACGAATATTCTTTGCTTGTAGTTGTTATTATTAAGATCTTAAAACATCGTTGCGGAAATACGCGTAAGTATTTTAGATGTTACCATTTTACCACCGCTGTAACTTGAAAACAGTAGTTCTAAGGAAAAATGTTATAACTGTTGCTACAAATAAATAGGTCTTTCATGAAGTGCGAAAGAAATCGCCCTCTCCACATAGCATACAAATACCTTGATAATTTGAGAATTTAACTGCCTCTATCTCGAAAACCGTAACTCTTTTGAAAAAATGTTCAATTTAAACGTTTCTGGACATTGTCCTATCTTTAATTAATCCACCTCAGATCCTTCGGGAGTGGTTTTCGGATTTGCGTTTTTATGAATATGGGACCATTTTTCAAGTCTCCTCTTTTAAATGAATCAGAAATCATCAAAATCAGAGTAGGATTACTATTTAAAATGCGAGTTATGTAGCCATACCGTCGCTACACAACGTATATCTTCTAGATATAAGATCATATTTCACCTATTCAGCATACTTGTAATCTTTATAGTAAAAAAGCTTGTTAATCATGTAAAAAGGTTCAGATATCTTCCTGTTATCACATTGTACATTTCTATTGTTCGAATAAATATTTTTAAAAAGACATTTTTCAACTAATAAAATCTAACTGGCGCTGCGAACAGGATTACAGTCGGTAAAGTCGTGAAAATCCCTTCAGTACGATAACCGATTTACTTTTTCTCTTAAGAAAATAAGACGGTAACATTTTCGAAACTGTGATTCAAGTGCAATTGAGACAGAAGTATCTCCGGCCCAACAGTTCATCCTTCAACGAAGAACAGGTCGTCAAAAAGGCTCCGTTCCTTCAGTGAACCAAGAGACAGGGAAGACGATTACAAATGTTCCTTCAGTGCATCATCCTTATGTAAGTCATTTTTCCCTTACCTTAATTTATTGGCTAATTTTCATTCGTAAAATATAGACAAATAAGCGTTCCTTCAGAGAGCGAATATTTTATATAAGATTGATTTTGATTTTACTCATTATATTTTACCAATTTAAAAATACATATATATGTATAAATAGGTGTAACTTCGCATTGATTTAAACATTTATTGATTTATATATTATTTACTACTATAATTTTGATATTCGTGATTGATTTCTCCTCTAATTACATATTTATATATACACATATTTGATCATTTGATGAGTCAAAGTCCCAGTCGTAGTCGATCTAGATCCCCAATTTTAAGATCCATTAATCTTGATACTGTACCTATTTCTGACGAAGTACAAGACATACAGACAGACACTATGGCGAATCCTATAACTCAACTGGAAATGTCAATAGCAAATAACATTTTACCAGTATATACAGGTGGCTCAAAAGATCTGGCTTATTTTATCAGACAATCTGAGAAGTATATTGAATTACTTGGACAAACTAATAATCCTTTATTTAACATTCTCATATTAGAACAAATCAAAGCTAAGCTTTCCGGCCCTGCCAGAGATGTTGTTGTGAATAGATCATTCGATAGTTGGGAAAATCTTAAAAAAGCCCTTACCCAACGATTTGGTGACCCTAGATCTGAAAAACTACTGGCACATGATTTAAATACTTCTATTCAAATCCATTCTCAATCCTTTGTCGATTTTTATGAAGAAATTACTTTTAAACTTCAAATTCTGAAAGAACATCTAGCCATTAACTCCGAAAATGCTAATGTACGAACTTCAAAAGAAACCCATATCGTGACCATCTTCTTCATATACCTGTTCCAAGTCTTGAGCATGCCCGTTACGAATGCAAAAGACTCGATAACGAGAAGTCACAAATAGACTTCGCAAATTTCCTTAGGTCACAGAGATCGTCAAAAACTCATCACTCTCTAAAACCACACACATTAACTAGTAATCAGCCCAAACTTCAAAATTTTTCTCAAATTCCAAATCCTCCATTTAGGCAACAAATTTCAAGCCAACCATTTCAATCCCAAAATCCAAGCCAACCATTTCGACCCCAAATTCCACACCCTCATTTGAGCAAACCACAGCCGCCACCAAAATTTACAAATTATAGTAATCCGATTCCACCAAGACAATTTCCAACGAACTCTCAAGTTTTTAGTAAACAGCAAAATAGGATACAAAACAGCTACAAACCTACTCTAATGAGTGTAACGACAGCTCACACATTTAGACCTCAAAATAAACCTCCAAATTACTTTAAACAAACCGGACCTCCAAGAGTTCAAGTCGAAGAATTGTTTAATGTAGAAAGCGAAAACTACGATGACGAACATATTAACGAATACCAAGATGAAATTTCAGACAACTACACATCTCCGGAATATCAAAATATTGAAGATGAATATCAGAATATATCAATTGATGATAATCTAGAGACTCAAAATTTTTGATCACGAGCCTCGGAATAGACATAAATAATATAAATTCATCGCCGAAGCTACCATTTATTTACATCCCATCTTTTGATCTCAAAATATTTATAGACCCAGGCGCAACTAATTCAATTATCAATCCAGAACCAGCTTTGAGATTATTTCGTAACTATATTTATGTCTAATTTTTCTGTTAAATCTATCAAAACAACTTACAATGGCTCACTAAGTTGCCAATATCCCATTTTAAATGAGTTTGGTATAGATCACGTATTTGACATGTTTATAGTTCCTTGGCATGATCGATTTGACGCTCTCATTGGCAGTCAAGATTTTGAAATTTTGAAAGCAGTAATTGATTATAATACACATATTTTAAAAATTTAAAATATCAAATTACCTTTTTATTTCGAAATAAATCCTAGTCTCTTCGAACCATATTCAGAACAACTCAAACCAGTACTCAAAATCCCTGTATCAATAGACAACGGTCCCATAATTCTACCAGAAATCTATATTAATAATATTTACATTCCAGAATGTATCACGTCAGCTTCTGATGGTTATGTTCAAATTCCCATCGAACAAAATTTACCATTCTCTCAACTTTCTATCAATTATCACGAACCCGTTCTTGTTCAGCCACTATCAAAATTTCAGCAAACAAATCCAGAATTTCAACTCAATAGTAATATCGATATTTGCAATCTCATCCGCATAGAACACCTCAACCCCGAAAAGAAGGAATTGATTACTTCCCTTTGCAGATCACACAATGATGTCTTTTATAATGAAAATTCCGATTTAACCTTCACTCACGCTTTCAAACACAACATTAGAACTATTGACGATCAACCAATATACCAAAAATCATATCGATACCCTTACCATCTGAAACAAGAAATCCAAAACCAAATAAAGAAGCTATTAGACAATAGAATCATAAAACCCAGCATCTCCCCATATAGTTCACCTGTACAGATTGTCCCGAAAACGTTAGATTCCAGTGGAAAAAGAAAATTCCAAATGGTGATCGATTATCGAAAATTAAACGAGCGCACCATAGAAGACAAATATCCTCTCCCTAGAATCAATGAAATTCTCGACAATCTCGGAAGATGTACATATTTGTCAACCCTAGACCTCGCACAAGACTTTCACCAAATAGAGATCCGCCCTGACTCTGCCTAAAAAACAGCATTTACTGTAGATAATGGACACTATGAATATATTCGTATGCCATTTGGCCTTAAGAATGCTCCGGACACATTTCAAAGAGTCATGGACACAGTCCTTCGCCCTTATCTTTATAAATTCTGTTTTGTTTATATGGATGATATAGTTATTTTCTCCAGATCTCTTCAAGATCATATTTTACATCACACAACTTCAAAAATATAACCTCAAAATTCAATTAGATAAGTCCGAATTCCTGAGAAAGGAAGTAACATTTCTAGGACACCTTATTACCCCCGATGGTATAAAACCTAATCCCGATAAAATTAAAGCTATACAGTCATTCCCCTTGCCAAAAACTGAGAAACAAATCCGATCCTTTCTTGGCATGATATCATACTATCGAAAATTTATTGAAAACTTTGCTGTTATCTCCCATCCAATCAACAAGTACCTTAAGAAAGGCACAAAAATTAATATAAACGACCCCGAATATCTAGATGCCTTCGAGAAATGCAAACAAATAATTTGCAATGCCCCAGTCCTTACTTACCCTGATTTTTCCAAACCATTTACACTCACAACAGATGCGAGTAATATAGCCATTGATAGCGTTTTATCACAGAATTCCCATCCTATTGCATTTTATTCAAGGACTTTAAATTCTGCCGAAAGAAACTATGGTACCGTTGAAAAGGAACTTTTATCAATCATCGATAGTTGCAAACACTTCCGCCCCTACCTATTCGGAAGAAAATTTGTTATCGAAACAGATCACAAACCTCTTATTTGGTTACATTCCTTAAAAGAACCAAATCAGAGACTTGTCAGGTGGAAACTAAAACTCGAAGAATTCAATTTTGACATAAGGTACAAAAAAGGTAAAGAAAACTATGTAGCCGATGCTTTATCTAGAATTGAAATTAATGCCATAGATGAAACTATCCCCAACAGACGTGGTAGAAAAAATTTAGCACTCATAAAAGTGGCGAAAAAGAAACCAAAAATAAATATTATCAGCGATATCGTTGTAGTCCCACCAAGACATACTAGAAGCAAAAATTTAGATTTAATAAAAAACGATTCAAATAAAGACATCGATTTATTATCTGTTTTACCAACATTCGGCTCCGAATCAAATCTATCTATTACTCCCAGCGAAGCCGACGATATTTTGAATAGTAACCCATTCTCACAACAATCTACCGTTCAACCCGACAACGACAATGAAAGCAACGACTCAGGCGAGACCAGACATACGGCACATGAAAATCCATCTTTTAATTTTCCGATATCAGACAAGTCATTAAATTCAGCCCATTATCAAATAGTATTAAAATATGGTGATAAAAATGACATAGAATTTTTCAAACCATTTGGCAAAAATAGATACATACTTACATTCAGAAACGGAACTGACGAGAACCTATTGAGAAATATGTTCCATGAAATAATAGACCCCTCAAAAACATATTATATATTCTCTAAAGAAGAAGATTTGATGCTTTTAGCTTACAAAAAATGTTTAGAAATTTTCGAAGCAAACGTTAAAATTATTAAAGTTAATATCTTTTTAAAAGATGTTATTTCCAAAGAAGAACAAATCAGGATCATTTCTGACTATCATTCGCAGACTCACAACGGAATCACAGAAACTGTGAAACATCTCCAATCCGTATATTACTTTCCTAAAGTACAAGAACAAGTCACTAATCACATCAACAAGTGCGAACTATGTTTAACATCTAAATACGATCGTAATCCAAGACGATTCCCATTTTCCGGACCACTAATTGCAAAAAAGCCATTTGAAATACTACATATTGACGTATTTTTTATAGAAAACAAAAGATTTTTAATCATCCTAGATTTATTCAGTAGATATTTACAAGCATATGAACTTTCCGACACCAATTCAATAACAGTTTTGAACAAACTACGTCACTATTTCGCCCACCACAACTATCCATCCCAAATAACTTGTGATAATGCAAGAGAATTTTCTAGTAAAACATTTAAAGAATTTATGTCTATGTTCCAAATTAACATCCACTATACTACACCTCAATCACACACCGGTAATTCACCTATCGAACGAGCTCACTCTACTCTCGTTGAAAAGTTACGAATTCTTAGACAAAAATCTAAGGACAGTATAACTGAGCTAATTACAACAGCCATTTTAATATACAATCAATCTGTCCACTCTGTTACAAATTTAACACCCTTCTCTCTTCTTTACGGCCCTTATGAAAAGCTTAACCTTCACGAAATCGATCCAGACAAACAAGTGTTCCAAGACTACAACGAACACAGGAAACAGGAAGTAATTCCGTTCTTCGATGAATTGTATCAAAAAGAATTAAGGAAACGGACAGAACAACTGGAAAAGGTAAACTCCAAACGTACTGACGAACTCCCTAAGACTGACGTTGTTTATATAAATCTAGAACCCAGGAACAAGATTAAACCAAAATATAAAAAGACTCTAATAAATTCAAAAGACTCAGACAACACGAAACTAGTGACTCACAAAGGCAAAAAAATTAGTAGACGCATGGTCAAAAGAACTAACTCTTTTCAGGTTAACACTGACGAACCTCAACCAGGGACTTCAATTGAGACCAATTGATTCTCCCGGATATATTTTAGATAGCTTAGGATTAGCTAAATATAAGATTAATTATCATAAGAATTATTTTACGATTAGTATAGAGAACATAGAAACTGCATACGCAAAATTATCATTGAACCAAATACCTATTCCCATTAAAATTAATCAAGACCATTTGAATTTAGCCAGCGTTTACAAAAGAGACATTGACCTATCTGAAGATATCAATAAGCTTAGAATATATTCCCGCCCCAAAAAAATTGATGAAAGAGGACTAGTTGATGGCTTAGGGTCTGTAATAAGGTACATATCTGGAAATCTAGATCAGACCGACCTAATTGAAATAGAACACAATTTCCAGAAAATTAACTTGAATGAAGAGAAATTAATGACAGAAATTTCAATATTGCACACACTAGCAGGCCAAATAACTCAGAGATGGCACTCAGATCTACAAAAAATTTAATCATTTGCAGAAAATGTTTATAAAGACCTAGTGAATTTGGAAGATAGACTGAATAGTGAAATCGCAATTCATATTCAATTAGAACAGATTAGAAATTTAAGAAATTATATTCAAACCCTTTTGAGAACCATTTCATTTAGTAATGAAGGCATTTTAAATGTAGAACTAATTAAACAACAAGAATTACAAGAGATATTTAACTATTTACATTCAATTCAATCTCATAACGAAATTGCACCAGATATACCTACTCTACTTGAAATCACAAAAGTTAATCTTATATTCACTCCAAAAACTATGTTTTGTACATTAAAAATACCACTTTTAGCCAATGAATTATATCACCTATCCAAAATTATCCCTATTCCAAGTAACCATAATAATATCCTTATTCCACCCCACGCCTTTTCACTGAATGCCAAAGGATTAACTAAATGGACAAATGAAGATTGCAAGAAAACCTTCTCATTCTGGTATTGCCAAAATCTACCACATGAAGACCTTTGCAACCTTGATAACCTTTCTCAGTGTAACTTTGCCAGAGCCAATAACAATTTCTCATTGTTTACCCAATTATCAAACGGGCAGACTATTATCTGTACAAAAAACCCGGAAGACGTCAACGAAGACTGTTCACAATCCTTCAAATCTACAAAAATGACGAAATGTAATACAGTTCTAGGGAAAGCCAACTGTATTTATTCATTCCAAAAATATACGTGGACTGGTTCCAACAAAACATTCTCCCAAGAGTAAGCAAAAGCAGACCAAAACCAACAGCAACCATCGAAATTCCACTTGAAAACCGTCATCTTCCAGAATCCTTGCTGACAACAAAGCACGAGGACGTGCAAAAATCCAAGAGGGGAGGAGTTATGTAGCCATACCGCTACACAACGTATTTCTTCTAGACATAAGATCATATTTCACCTATTCAGCATACTTGTAATCTTTATAGTAAAAAAGCTTGTTAATCATGTAAAAAGGTTCAGATATCTTCCTATTATCACATTGTACATTTCTATTGTTCGAATAAATATTTTTAAAAAGACATTTTTCAACTAATAAAATCTAACTCGCGCGTTCAAACAAAAAAAAGCAGACAGTCGTATTGTATACCTCCTCCGATCGAGGTTCGTCGATCAAAAAATGCAGTCAACTGAAAATCTACTCAGAGTTTTTGACATTATTCAAAATGCAAGATACTGATAGTAACACGTGGTTATCTGACAAGTACCTAAATTATATTTTTATGCTATTTTTTTTCACAGCCTACTGAATATGACTCTTGTTCGAGCATTTTCAACAATAATATTAAAATTAACTATTTTTGAATGATTTTTAATAGTTAATTTCATTTAAACAAACGAAAGGTTGTAACAACATTTTAAGAAATATATATGATATAAAATACAAGGTGTTCCATTTAAAAATATTGCGAAAATATGTCAGTTGAGTTTTTACATTCGATGTACATAATTTACGCAATAATGTGAAAATGGATCATTATTACAATACTATATAGGTAAATAATAATAATATTGATGTGTTACCTGTATATAATTATATTACACGGAAAATGTTGATAAGAAATATTCAATAGATCTATCTTTATTTCGATTCATTGGATCCGTTGATTTCTAATTTTGATGTAATGTTTTTGATAAGAAAGTATTCTTTCGTTTATATGTTCTAGCTAATGAATAGTTTCTTATACTGGTATGATCATTCATTTCTCTTGAGTACGTCAAGATGAACAAGAATGGTGACATTCAATTTTAACGTTGAAGGAACGGTTTAGCCAAAATATGAGAAAATATTCATAGTATTTAAGTTAGACGGAAAATATAATAGCAAATTAAATTTTCTAGAATTATTTAGATTCCATAAAAAAATATAAGTATAAAGATCGATTTCGATTCCATCTATCGATTCAAGAAAAACTATTTCTTATTATTAGATATTATCACATTTGTTCCAATTGTTATTATATATATCGAATACAATTTTCCTGAAGTATCTGTTGAATGTCAATTGCGTCTAAAAAGAGTTTAGTGTGTAATGAAGGCGTATCTCGAAATGTATCTTTGATTTATTTCTGAGATGTTTATATAAATGCAACAAACAGACATTCATATATTATGATCAGTGCCATAAATTCAACCAATTTTTAGTAAACAACCCAACTGGACATTTTCAAAAAACTTTTGCTAGTATTATTTAAAGAAAGAATATAAGTGCATTGATATAATGATGTAGGAACATAATCACAGTGTTGCCAAATCTGGACGGCTCAGGTTTGATGGTACAAACTTAGATTTACATATATACATTTGTATATGTGACTGGCTACCACAGAACCACGGTAGGCTTTTTGCTGAACTAAAAGTTAGATGTTTCATACAAACCTGAGCCAAATTTCGGAGGGAATATTTGGCGCGTAAAAATTTGTCGGTTATATTATCAGGTGACAGGAGCGAACGTTTCGTATTGGATACGACTGGGTACCACTGGAAACTAACGCCAATAGTTTTTTGTAAGACACGAGTCTTCTAAAAGGCAAAAACAATCCTGAGCCACATACACGGCTCAGGTTTGTTGCTCTGGCTCAGGACTGCATGTACGATTTGCCATCACTGGCTCAGGTTTAATAGAAATCTCTGAATATATATATATATATATATATATATATATATATATATATATATATATATATAAACTCTATGATTGGGTAATCTGCCGAAGAATTTTATGGGGCTTAAAAAAGAATACTCTTCTTGCTAACCAAGCTTTCGAAAAATATATTTTCATCTTCAGGGCTAAAAAATATACAATAAGGGTGGAGTTTGATTATCACCAAGGAAAAGAAACAAATCAACATACAAAATATTAAAAACTTACTTTTGCAAACGAGGTTACAAAATAAAAATGAGCAAAGACAAAGTTAGGACTTCCTTCGCCCATATGGACGGAAAACAATTAACACTTAAGACATTTGACAAAATTAAAATTTCTTAAAATTAAATGATCCCCCTCTATTTTATAGTTCTATTTACAAAATTACTGAAATGTTTGTTCTAAAAACATCATGAAAAATACATCTTTCTCTCTCATTTGAAAGTGGGGGAATAATAAATGAACTTTTCGAATTTATCCCGGCTAAATACAAGACAATAAGACAAGTGATTGTTCTGTCACACACACTTAAGAAAGTAAGACCAAAAATAACTAGAATAAACTCCGAAACATAGGCATTTTACAATACTCTATGAATGATTGTTTGTTGCTGATGATTGCTACAATATTTTGATATCAAATAGGAATAAATAGAGCTCAAGTCACGAACATTGGAACATTTATTCATGGCTTTGGGTTCCTTACTGATTTCGATCATCTCATGAATCAATCTTTTGGTATGATTCGATTCATTTACTAAAATAGAAGCTTCCTGGAAATTAGAGTTGTGATTTGTATCATGTGTGTGTTGGGCCAAAGCACAATTAAGTTTACTTAGCTTGCAATCGCTCCTGTGTGAGATAATTCTGTTATTGAGTTGCCTCTTTGTTTCACCAATATAAACTAGGTCACAGTTGTTACAAGGAATTTTGTAGACCGCGTTACAGGTTTTCCCGGTAGGTATTTTGTCTTTAATATTAGAGAACTGACGGCCTAATAAGTTCACATTCCTCTTAGCAACTTTACTGTTGGCCAGGACATCCCTTATAATTCCGATCAACTTGGGAGTGAGCTCTCTTATCCAAGGGATTGAGAAATATCGTGATGGACCGACCTGTTGAGATGGTTCTCTTTGGATTGAAATTCGGCTTTGGTCAGAAGATGGACTGCTGTACAAAAGTTTGCGGAGAAGTTTGGTGGGATATGAATTATCAAGTAATATTTGATATAGTTTGTCAATGTTTTTGTTTATTATTATTTATTATTAAAGTAGGGTGACATATGTTTTTAATCCTATTTCTTAACCCCAAAACCAAATTTATTTTGACTCTTTCATCGTGATATGAATAATAATTGATGTACCTACCACTGCTCGTTGGTTTCTGATACCAATCTAATATTACTCTTTGATTTTCAGTGCGGATACATCTGGTGTCAAGGAAGGGCAGAGAGTTATTATGTTCCTTCTCTATGGTAAAATTTAGATTGGCATTATAGCCGTTGAAAACTTGTAGGACAATGTTTTCCGATTCCACAGGAATTGAGCAAATTATATCATCAACATACTTTTTCAAGAATGGAATTTTGAAAGGTAGTTTTGGCAAACAATTATCCAGCAAGTCGTCCATGACAAAAGCTGAAATAATTGGTGAGATAGTGGAGCCCGTAGGTGTACCAAAAACTTGCCGGTATATCTCTCCTTGAAAAGTGAAGACAGTGCTGTCGAAAATGAACTTCAGTGCCGAAAGAAAGAACTCTAGATTAAGACTACAACAGGATTGTATTTCATCCCAATGTTTTCTAATGCTGGACTCAGCAAGCTCATAGGGGATGTTAGTAAACAAACAAGTGGTTGATAATCATTCATAAAGTTTGCAAAATGGAATGAATCCCGGAAAAAATAGTCATTACTCTTGTTGTAAGCGTTCGTTAGAATTTCAGTAATAAATTTACATAAGCCCGAGTTGGGCGTGCCAATAGAAGAGATAATAGGTCTAAGCATTAAAGGTTCTTTATGAATTTTCGGTAAAGCATAAAATCTGGCAGGGAGTGAGTCATACACAGTGTATTTTGCCTTGGTCACCTTATCAATATAATTATGTCTGAACATCTCAGCTAGGATTTTATTTGCTTTGCCCTGTAATGTAAGTGATGGATCTCTCGGTACTCTCTTATAGTATTTGACGTCATCTCATAGCCTTTTACAAAGATTAGTATACTCTTGTTGGTACATGATAACCGTAACATTACCTTTGTCAGCCTTTAAAACCAACAAATCTCTATGGTTATTCAGAAATCTTCTAGTTTCCGAGA
Source organism: Crioceris asparagi (assembly GCA_958507055.1). Taxonomy (NCBI): domain Eukaryota; kingdom Metazoa; phylum Arthropoda; class Insecta; order Coleoptera; family Chrysomelidae; genus Crioceris; species Crioceris asparagi. The sequence goes on from OY293827.1 coordinate 52,746,164, forward strand.
CTAACTTTTCATAATGATTGATACGGGTAATTGGGCTACCGCAAAAATTTGTTAAACAGTTGGTGACTCTTGCGGTGGTGATGTTTCTTATATTTATGTCTACTACGTTAATAAGCACCGTTTCAAGATCTGCAAGTACACTCTGGAGCAACCTATTATCAAGTCTGGGTGGAAGGCTGAATTTGGGCCCCAAGGCGAGTAAATTGACTATCTTCTCCGGGACTGCAACGTCCGTTGAATTTCTTATCCAATTATGTTTGGTCTTTATGTTCAAGTTAACTTGCGAATTGATTAATTGATTTAATTTGACTTTTGTTTTATTGTAATAACTATGATAAATCTTGTGATAACTAATAGTTTGGCGTCTCTTAAAATCATTAATAATATAAATGGGTATACGACCTGAGATCATGTCGATTGTCTTGTCTAGCTCATTATTAAACTTCTTGAGATTGATAAAAGTTATTTCAATTTCAAACGAGAGAGTTCTCCGTTCCAACCTTTTAGTGAATTGTGTGATTTGACCAAAAGTGCGACCATTGGTCACATCTAGAACTCTATGCAAATTGCTGGTGTTGTTAAGAATGTGGTTTGGAATGACGCCGTTGCGTCTGCATCCAATGAGGAATTCCCTCCTACTACTAAGTCTTGCTAATTTGTTGGTGATTTTGGCCCATCTGCGGAAACCTCCTGCTACTTCCGCGCCGTAAGTTTGTTGTAGATCTTGAAACGGTGCTTATTAACGTAGTAGACATAAATATAAGAAACATCACCACCGCAAGAGTCACCAATTGTTTAACAAATTTTTGCGGTAGCCCAATTACCCGTATCAATCATTATGAAAAGTTAGTCTCGGAAACTAGAAGATTTCTGAATAACCATAGAGATTTGTTGGTTTTAAAGGCTGACAAAGGTAATGTTACGGTTATCATGTACCAGCAAGAGTATACTATTCTTTGTAAAAGGCTATTAGATGACGTCAAATACTATAAGAGAGTACCGAGAGATCCATCACTTACATTACAGGGCAAAGCAAATAAAATCCTAGCTGAGATGTTCAGACATAATTATATTGATAAGGTGACCAAGCAAAATACACTGTGTATGACTCACTCCCTGCCAGATTTTATGCTTTACCGAAAATTCATAAAGAACCTTTAATGATTAGACCTATTATCTCTTCTATTGGCACGCCCAACTCGGGCTTATGTAAATTTATTACTGAAATTCTAACGAACGCTTACAACAAGAGTAATGACTATTTTGTCCGGGATTCATTCCATTTTGCAAACTTTATGAATGATTATCAACTACCACCAGAGTATGTATTGATCAGCCTTGACGTTTCATCTTTGTTTACTAACATCCCCTATGAGCTTGCTTAGTCCAGCATTAGAAAACATTGGGATGAAATACAATCCTGTTGTAGTCTTAATCTAGAGTTCTTTCTTTCGGCACTGAAGTTCATTTTCGACAGCACTGTCTTCATTTTTCAAGGAGAGATATACCGGCAAGTTTTTGGTACACCTATGGGCTCCACTATCTCACCAATTATTTCAGCTTTTGTCATGGACGACTTGCTGGATAATTGTTTGCCAAAACTACCTTTCAAAATTCCATTCTTGAAAAATATGTTGATGATATAATTTGCTCAATTCCTGTGGAATCGGAAAACATTGTCCTACAAGTTTTCAACGGCTATAATGCCAATCTAAATTTTACCATAGAGAAGGAACATAATAACTCTCTGCCCTTCCTTGACACCAGATGTATCCGCACTGAAAATCAAACAGTAATATTAGATTGGTATCAGAAACCAACGAGCAGTGGTAGGTACATCAATTATTATTCATATCACGATGAAAGAGTCAAAATAAATTTGGTTTTGGGGTTAAGAAATAGGATTAAAAACATATGTCACCCTACTTTAATAATAAATAATAATAAACAAAAACATTGACAAACTATATCAAATATTACTTGATAATTCATATTCCACCAAACTTCTCCGCAAACTATTGTACAGCAGTCCATCTTCTGACCAAAGCCAAATTTCAATCCAAAGAGAGCCATCTCAACAGGTCGGTCCATCACGATATTTCTCAATCCCTTGGATAAGAGAGCTCACTCCCAAGTTGATCGGAATTATAAGGGATGTCCTGGCCAACAGTAAAGTTGCTAAGAGGAATGTGAACTTATTAGGCCGTCAGTTCTCTAATATTAAAGACAAAATACCTACCGGGAAAACCTGTAACGCGGTCTACAAAATTCCTTGTAACAACTGTGACCTAGTTTATATTGGTGAAACAAAGAGGCAACTCAATAACAGAATTATCTCACACAGGAGCGATTGCAAGCTAAGTAAACTTAATTGTGCTTTGGCCCAACACACACGTGATACAAATTACAACCCTAATTTCCAGGAAGCTTCTATTTTAGTAAATGATTCGAATCATACCAAAAGATTGATTCATGAGATGATCGAAATCAGTAAAGAACCCAAAGCCATGAATAAATGTTCCAATGTTCGTGGCTTGAGCTCTATTTATTCCTATTTGATATCAAAATATTGTAGCAATCATCAGCAACAAACAATCATTCATAGAGTATTGTAAAATGCCTATGTTTCGGTTTTTATTCTAGTTATTTTTGGTCTTACTTTCTTAAGTGTGTGTGACAGAACAATCACTTGTCTTATTGTCTTGTATTTAGCCGGGATGAATTCGAAAAGTTCATTTATTATTCCCCCACTTTCAAATGAGAGAGAAAGATGTATTTTTCATGATGTTTTTAGAACAAACATTTCAGTAATTTTGTAAATAGAACTATAAAATAGAGGAGGATCATTTAATTTTAATTTTGTCAAATGTCTTAAGTGTTAATTGTTTTCCGTCCATATGGGCGAAGGAAGTCCTAACTTTGTCTTTGCTCATTTTTATTTTGTAACCTCATTTGCAAAAGTAAGTTTTTAATATTTTGTATGTTGATTTGTTTCTTTTCCTTGGTGATAATCAAACTCCACCCTTATTGTATATTTTTTAGCCCTGAAGATGAAAATATATTTTTCGAAAGCTTGGTTAGCAAGAAGAGTATTCTTTTTTAAGCCCCATAAAATTCTTCGGCAGATTACCCAATCATAGAGTTTAGTGTGTTCTAACAAATATTGCCGTACTTCCATATATATATATATATATATATATATATATATATATATATATATATATATATATATATATATATATATATATATATAACTGGTAACTGGTAACCAGCAAATACCTAATTTAAAAATACTAGAAATAACTCACTTTAATAGATACTTATTTGCTTATATTTTGAAAACCTGACCATTTTGGTATAGGAGCATGATATATCATTTCAAAGGTATTTTTATTCTCTATCTGAAGAAATAATAAAATATAGGGTGTTCCATTTTAAAAAAACGCATTTTTGGGTCTGTGTAAATCTGATGGAAAGATCAAGAATTTTGAGCGACCCTGTATAACATGTTAAGAAAACCTTCCATAATAACCAAGAAAGAAGTCTTTCTAAAGCTATTACCGGAATTTCATCGTTTCACAATTCTAAAATTCAGAGTAATGGGCTATTGATTTGAGCTCTGTTTTGAACAAAACAAAAGAAAATTAATTAATTCACTGGAAATTGTTAGAGATAGATATATCTATCTTATGAAAAAATAACCATAAGGCGATAGAGAATCTAATAAATTGATAATATATAGGGTGTCTCATTTGAAAAATCAAAGTTGTTAATAGTTTTTGATATAAGTGGCAACGTCGCAAGGCTGAAAATATTTCCAATCGATAGATCTCTATGTATAACCTACAAAATACAATTTTCAGAACGATCCTACGAATAGTTTTCCCTAAACGTCTAAGGTACCATCGACCGTGAATCACCCTGTATATATGTATATATATATATAAAAGAGATCTATTAGTTCATTAATGAATGATATATAAAATATATATATATTTTATATATCATTCATTAATGAACTAATAGATCTATTTAATTATTATACATAATAACGTAATTGTGCTCTCAATACTTAGGTGGCGCGAATTGTGTCCCACTGGTAGATAATGTTTCAAATTTTTTGACTACTTCCAGTTGCTTTTGTTTAGTTGGATACAGCTTCCACTTATGTGGCGCTGATGAAAGCTAACAAGCCTGAAATCACGTGATCCGCTTCTAGTGAGTGGTTGTGTCCGACAAAACAAAAGCATAAAGGTGTAAAGCTTCATCTTATTTTTATATTTTATATATTTCATTCATTAATGTATTAATAGATCTCTTTAATTATTATATATACTTACGTTAAACGTAATTGTGCTCTCAATACCTAGGTGGCGCGAATTGTGTCCCACTGGTAGATAATGTCTTAAAGTTATTGACTACTTCCAGTTGCTTTTGTTTAGTTGGATACAGCTTCCACTTATGTGGCGCTGATGAAAGCTAACAAGCCTGAAATCACGTGATCCGCTTCTAGTGGGTGGTTGTGTCCGACTAAACAAAAGCATAAAGGAGTAGAGCTTCATCTTATATATATATATATATATATATATATATATATATATATATATATATAACACACTTCCTTTAATTTTAAATAAAACATTGAGTTTTATATTATTGACTACAGACGCTTCGTGTCCTCAAAACGGGCAGTTGATTAAGCAGTAGACACTCCAGAACGTCTTTCAAAGGCAATCACCCGGCCACAAGCCACAAAACTACCTATAGCCGTTTCTGGTCGCCTGATAGCTGTATGTTGAATTCAACAAAATACACATTTTCGACGGTAGCGTCCTTGTCACTTGGTTAATTAATTAACGAAGCCTCACTCAGTTTTCGCCTCAAATATCTCTATCTTCTTTGGAATTACCAACAGTTCTGGATTATTCTTTGAGAAATTCTTACATGTTTTAAATTGTGATTACCTAAATCTTTAAATGTATGTAGGTACTGTATTAGTTATTATATTAGTAATTATGTTAATATTTAAATTTCTTTAATTATTTGGAAAGTTAGATATAACAAGATCAATGTCTGAAAGCCATTTGGAAATATTAATATTAATGAGGTTCAACACTCAATTTTGGTCCAAGAGACAAAAAATGTTTGACAACTGATGGTATTATAAACACCAGATAAATTTTTATTTCAATGTGTTGGAGTTTCGATAGTTTTAAGCTGAGTAGCTATTAAATTATTGAATTTTCTTTTATTATTTTCTTTGATTTTGTTGTAACTGATTGATTGTTTTCTATAAAAGTCCGTACTATATTATGAAGAATTGAGTTAGTAATATCATTTTTCAACTTTGTAGATTTTTTTTTCAAAAGAATTAATTCTGTCATGGATTCTTCTAATCTCTAAATTTAAAATACGGAACCTTAGTTTGTCATTAAATTCTACGATACGATGGAGTGTACGTCCCGTTGCTGATCTTGTGAGATTTTCAACATTCTTGACACCATATATGGTACTTACGAAGTTGAGATTTAATTAAACATTAAATATTTTGGAATAGAAGTTATCATCAGTAACAATAATCGTATGTATCACTATAACAATGTTTAAAATAAAAAATGTAAAATAAATTTAGAGACTAGAAAGCTTTTGAAAATTTAGATTGTAATACTGAAATTTTGACATAATATTGAGTTGACAAATTTATTTGATTGAAATCTAAATAGTCGTGAAACAGATTCATACAAGGTATTAATAATATTTATGTTATTTTGATTAAATTGCAGTAAATGTTGAAAATCACACAAGAACAGCAACGGGACGTACACTCCATCGTATCGTAGAAATTCTTTTGAAAAAAGATCTACAAAGTTGAAAAATGATATTACTAACTCAATTCCTTATAATATAGTAACAGACTTTTATAGAAAACAATCAATCAGTTACAACAAAATCTTTTACAAAATCAAAGAAAATATTAAAAGAAAATTCAATAATTTAATAGCTACTCAGCTTAAAACTATCGAAACTCCAACACATTGGATTGAAAATATATATGGTGTTCCATCAGATGTTAAACATTTTTTGTCTCTTGGACCAAAATTCAGTCTTGAACCTCAACTTATTAATATTATTATTTCAAAATGGCTTTCAGACATTGATCTTGTTATATCTAACTTACCAAATAATGAAAGAAATTTAAATCTTAACATAATTACTAATATAATAACTAATACAGTACCTACATACATCTAAAGATTTAGGTAATCACAATTTAAAACATGTAAGAATTTCTCAAAGAATAATCCAGAACTGTTGGTAATTCCAAAGAAGATAGAGATAAATATTTGAGGCGAAAACTGAGTGAGGCTTCCTTAATTAACCAAGTGACGAGGACGCTACCGTCGAAAATGTGTATTTTGTTGAATTCAACATACAGCTGCGACCAGAAACGGCTATAGGTAGTTTTGTGGCTTGTGGCCGGGTGATTGCCTTTGAAAGACGTTCTGGAGTGTCTAATGCTTAATCAACTGCCCGTTTTGAGGACACGAAGCGTCTATAGTCAATAATATAAAACTCAATGTTTTATTTAAAATTAAAAGGAAGTGGTGTTTTGCGATCTGCTAATTTCAGTTATATATATATATATAAATATATATATATATATATATATATATATATATATATATATATATATATATATATATATATATATATATATATATAAGATGAAGCTCTACCCCTTTATGCTTTTGTTTAGTCGGACACAACCACCCACTAGAAGCGGATCACGTGATTTCAGGCTTGTTAGCTTTCATCAGCGCCACATAAGTGGAAGCTGTATCCAACTAAACAAAAGCAACTGGAAGTAGTCAATAACTTTAAGACATTATCTACCAGTGGGACACAATTCGCGCCACCTAGGTATTGAGAGCACAATTACGTTTAACGTAAGTATGTATAATAATTAAAGAGATCTTATTAGTTCATTAATGAATGAAATATATAAAATATAAAAATAAGATGAAGCTCTACACCTTTATGCTTTTGTTTTGTCGGACACAACCACCCACTAGAAGCGGATCACGTGATTTCAGGCTTGTTAGCTTTCATCAGCGCCACATAAGTGGAAGCTGTATCCAACTAAACAAAAGCAACTGGAAGTAGTCAAAAAATTTGAAACATTATCTACCAGTGGGACACAATTCGCGCCACCTAAGTATTGAGAGCACAATTACGTTATTATGTATAATAATTAAAGAGATCTATTAGTTCATTAATGAATGATATATAAAATATATATATATATATATATATTTTATATATCATTCATTAATGAACTAATAGATCTCTTTTTATATATATATATATATGTATATATATACAGGGTGATTCACGGTCGATGGTACCTTAGACGTTTAGGGAAAACTATTCGTAGGATCGTTCTGAAAATTGTATTTTTTAGGTTATACATAGAGATCAGTTGAAATCTGGTTCTTCGGGTAGATTTCTTCATTATCAATCTTATCATCCGGCGAAACAAAAAACCAACTTGATACTAGGAATGAAAAACAGAGTAATAAGAACGTCTCATTATTCTAATAAAGAACAAAATTTTAAAATTCTATATGATAAATTCATAATTTGCGGATATCCACGAAATTAACTCAAGTCTTTACTTTTTATCCGGTAGGCAGGTAGATAGGTTCTACCTACCTAGTCATGATAATTATAGTTTTAATATATTGTGAATGTAATGCTAATTTTATAATATATATTGTATGTTTCTATTTATAACTGTGTCATGTGTAAATCGTACTATTTTCCAACAACTATACAGAACAATCTCACCAAAGTATTCCCTGAAGATGGAAATGATTAAAGATTTCCGAAAGCTTGGAAAAACGTTATAGAGTTTTCTTTACCTTAAATGCTGCATCCCATTAAACCTATTGGTTCTATTTTACTATTATTCAGCAAATAATTCTCAAATATTTATATATATATAAATATATTGCAATGTTCTTTTTTCTTACGTGGATAGAAATTTACGTATAGGCTCTCCAGAATAAGATTCACTACCCCATATCTCAGAAACGTTGCCATATTCACAGGGTGTCAACTATCTTATTTTAAATGGAATATGTTTTTTTATGTTTGGATTCTTCGTAACATTTTATGTTAACTTTGTTTAACAGACCATACATATTATACCTAGTATAAGAAGCTATTTAAACAGGAGATATAACACCTTAGGAGGGGGTGACGCTGTGAACGACGGCAGGGTCGTGGCCTAAAAATCGGGTTTGCGCATAACGAAAGTGCGCACCTCCATGTGTCTTCTCTGTCTCCGTATCTATATATTTTATCTATGTTCTCTGTCTCCTCTCTCTGTGAAGTGAAATAGTGAAATTCAAATAAGGTTAGATAATTGAGCTTTAAGAATGCGTGAAGATCAACATAAGCTTTTAGAAAATTACATTCCTCATTGTCTATTGATGATTGCTATATTTGAAAACATATATATATATATATATATATATATATATATATATATATATATAAGTGTTAAAAAAAATGGGAATTCTGCCGAAGTTATATGGGGCTTAAATAAGAAAACTCTTTTTGCTGTCCAAGCTTTCGGAACTATTTATTTCCATTCTCAAGGCTAAAAATATATAAAAAAAAAAAATACTAGTTTGGAATGATTTCACAAACTGAATTTTAAACTTACTCTGCAAGTGAGGATTATAATTTAAAGCGGTACAGACTGTACACAATTGAAGAATTCCTCATTGTGGTATTAAAAACTAGTTTTTAATACCACAATGAGGAATTCTTCAATTGTGTACAGTCTGTACCGCTTTAAATTATAATCCTCACTTGCAGAGTAAGTTTAAAATTCAGTTTGTGAAATCATTCCAAACTAGTATTTTTTTTTTTATATATTTTTAGCCTTGAGAATGGAAATAAATAGTTCCGAAAGCTTGGACAGCAAAAAGAGTTTTCTTATTTAAGCCCCATATAACTTCGGCAGAATTCCCATTTTTTTTAACACTTTGTTATTTAACACGTACTGCCGTACTTCCACCTACTATATATTATATATATATATATATATATATATATAAATTGAAGATTTCTATTTCATAAATGAAGGAATATATAATATGTAATAATGGAGATTCTCTACACCTTTGTGCTTTTATTTAGTTGGACACAACCCCAAAATATATAGATACGGAGACAGAGAAGACACATGGAGGTGCGCACTTTCGTTATGCGCAAACCCGATTTTTAGGCCACGACCCTGCCGTCGTTCACAGCGTCACCCCCTCCTAAGGTGTTATATCTCCTGTTTAAATAGCTTCTTATACTAGGTATAATATGTATGGTCTGTTAAACAAAGTTAACATAAAATGTTACGAAGAATCCAAACATAAAAAAACATATTCCATTTAAAATAAGATAGTTGACACCCTGTGAATATGGCAACGTTTCTGAGATATGGGGTAGTGAATCTTATTCTGGAGAGCCTATACGTAAATTTCTATCCACGTAAGAAAAAAGAACATTGCAATATATTTATATATATATAAATATTTGAGAATTATTTGCTGAATAATAGTAAAATAGAACCAATAGGTTTAATGGGATGCAGCATTTAAGGTAAAGAAAACTCTATAACGTTTTTCCAAGCTTTCGGAAATCTTTAATCATTTCCATCTTCAGGGAATACTTTGGTGAGATTGTTCTGTATAGTTGTTGGAAAATAGTACGATTTACACATGACACAGTTATAAATAGAAACATACAATATATATTATAAAATTAGCATTACATTCACAATATATTAAAACTATAATTATCATGACTAGGTAGGTAGAACCTATCTACCTGCCTACCGGATAAAAAGTAAAGACTTGAGTTAATTTCGTGGATATCCGCAAATTATGAATTTATCATATAGAATTTTAAAATTTTGTTCTTTATTAGAATAATGAGACGTTCTTATTACTCTGTTTTTCATTCCTAGTATCAAGTTGTTTTTTTGTTTCGCCGGATGATAAGATTGATAATGAAGAAATCTACCCGAAGAACCAGATTTCAACTGATCTCTATGTATAACCTAAAAAATACAATTTTCAGAACGATCCTACGAATAGTTTTCCCTAAACTTCTAAGGTACCATCGACCGTGAATCACCCTGTATATATGTATATATATATATATATAAAAAGAGATCTATTAGTTCATTAATGAATGATATATAAAATATATATATATATATATATTTTATATATCATTCATTAATGAACTAATAGATCTCTTTAATTATTATACATAATAACGTAATTGTGCTCTCAATACTTAGGTGGCGCGAATTGTGTCCCACTGGTAGATAATGTTTCAAATTTTTTGACTACTTCCAGTTGCTTTTGTTTAGTTGGATACAGCTTCCACTTATGTGGCGCTGATGAAAGCTAACAAGCCTGAAATCACGTGATCCGCTTCTAGTGGGTGGTTGTGTCCGACAAAACAAAAGCATAAAGGTGTAGAGCTTCATCTTATTTTTATATTTTATATATTTCATTCATTAATGAACTAATAAGATCTCTTTAATTATTATACATACTTACGTTAAACGTAATTGTGCTCTCAATACCTAGGTGGCGCGAATTGTGTCCCACTGGTAGATAATGTCTTAAAGTTATTGACTACTTCCAGTTGCTTTTGTTTAGTTGGATACAGCTTCCACTTATGTGGCGCTGATGAAAGCTAACAAGCCTGAAATCACGTGATCCGCTTCTAGTGGGTGGTTGTGTCCGACTAAACAAAAGCATAAAGGGGTAGAGCTTCATCTTATATATATATATATATATATATATATATATATATATATATATATATATATATATATATAACTGAAATTAGCAGATCGCAAAACACCACTTCCTTTTAATTTTAAATAAAACATTGAGTTTTATATTATTGACTATAGACGCTTCGTGTCCTCAAAACGGGCAGTTGATTAAGCATTAGACACTCCAGAACGTCTTTCAAAGGCAATCACCCGGCCACAAGCCACAAAACTACCTATAGCCGTTTCTGGTCGCAGCTGTATGTTGAATTCAACAAAATACACATTTTCGACGGTAGCGTCCTCGTCACTTGGTTAATTAAGGAAGCCTCACTCAGTTTTCGCCTCAAATATTTATCTCTATCTTCTTTGGAATTACCAACAGTTCTGGATTATTCTTTGAGAAATTCTTACATGTTTTAAATTGTGATTACCTAAATCTTTAGATGTATGTAGGTACTGTATTAGTTATTATATTAGTAATTATGTTAAGATTTAAATTTCTTTCATAATTTGGTAAGTTAGATATAACAAGATCAATGTCTGAAAGCCATTTTGAAATAATAATATTAATAAGTTGAGGTTCAAGACTGAATTTTGGTCCAAGAGACAAAAAATGTTTAACATCTGATGGAACACCATATATATTTTCAATCCAATGTGTTGGAGTTTCGATAGTTTTAAGCTGAGTAGCTATTAAATTATTGAATTTTCTTTTAATATTTTCTTTGATTTTGTAAAAGATTTTGTTGTAACTGATTGATTGTTTTCTATAAAAGTCTGTTACTATATTATAAGGAATTGAGTTAGTAATATCATTTTTCAACTTTGTAGATCTTTTTTCAAAAGAATTTCTACGATACGATGGAGTGTACGTCCCGTTGCTGTTCTTGTGTGATTTTCAACATTTACTGCAATTTAATCAAAATAACATAAATATTATTAATACCTTGTATGAATCTGTTTCACGACTATTTAGATTTCAATCAAATAAATTTGTCAACTCAATATTATGTCAAAATTTCAGTATTACAATCTAAATTTTCAAAAGCTTTCTAGTCTCTAAATTTATTTTACATTTTTTATTTTAAACATTGTTATAGTGATACATACGATTATTGTTACTGATGATAACTTCTATTCCAAAATATTTAATGTTTAATTAAATCTCAACTTCGTAAGTACCATATATGGTGTCAAGAATGTTGAAAATCTCACAAGATCAGCAACGGGACGTACACTCCATCGTATCGTAGAATTTAATGACAAACTAAGGTTCCGTATTTTAAATTTAGAGATTAGAAGAATCCATGACAGAATTAATTCTTTTGAAAAAAAAATCTACAAAGTTGAAAAATGATATTACTAACTCAATTCTTCATAATATAGTACGGACTTTTATAGAAAACAATCAATCAGTTACAACAAAATCAAAGAAAATAATAAAAGAAAATTCAATAATTTAATAGCTACTCAGCTTAAAACTATCGAAACTCCAACACATTGAAATAAAAATTTATCTGGTGTTTATAATACCATCAGTTGTCAAACATTTTTTGTCTCTTGGACCAAAATTGAGTGTTGAACCTCATTAATATTAATATTTCCAAATGGCTTTCAGACATTGATCTTGTTATATCTAACTTTCCAAATAATTAAAGAAATTTAAATATTAACATAATTACTAATATAATAACTAATACAGTACCTACATACATTTAAAGATTTAGGTAATCACAATTTAAAACATGTAAGAATTTCTCAAAGAATAATCCAGAACTGTTGGTAATTCCAAAGAAGATAGAGATATTTGAGGCGAAAACTGAGTGAGGCTTCGTTAATTAATTAACCAAGTGACAAGGACGCTACCGTCGAAAATGTGTATTTTGTTGAATTCAACATACAGCTATCAGGCGACCAGAAACGGCTATAGGTAGTTTTGTGGCTTGTGGCCGGGTGATTGCCTTTGAAAGACGTTCTGGAGTGTCTACTGCTTAATCAACTGCCCGTTTTGAGGACACGAAGCGTCTGTAGTCAATAATATAAAACTCAATGTTTTATTTAAAATTAAAGGAAGTGTGTTATATATATATATATATATATATATATATATATATATATATATATATATATATAAGATGAAGCTCTACTCCTTTATGCTTTTGTTTAGTCGGACACAACCACCCACTAGAAGCGGATCACGTGATTTCAGGCTTGTTAGCTTTCATCAGCGCCACATAAGTGGAAGCTGTATCCAACTAAACAAAAGCAACTGGAAGTAGTCAATAACTTTAAGACATTATCTACCAGTGGGACACAATTCGCGCCACCTAGGTATTGAGAGCACAATTACGTTTAACGTAAGTATATATAATAATTAAAGAGATCTATTAATACATTAATGAATGAAATATATAAAATATAAAAATAAGATGAAGCTTTACACCTTTATGCTTTTGTTTTGTCGGACACAACCACTCACTAGAAGCGGATCACGTGATTTCAGGCTTGTTAGCTTTCATCAGCGCCACATAAGTGGAAGCTGTATCCAACTAAACAAAAGCAACTGGAAGTAGTCAAAAAATTTGAAACATTATCTACCAGTGGGACACAATTCGCGCCACCTAAGTATTGAGAGCACAATTACGTTATTATGTATAATAATTAAATAGATCTATTAGTTCATTAATGAATGATATATAAAATATATATATATTTTATATATCATTCATTAATGAACTAATAGATCTCTTTTATATATATATATACATATATACAGGGTGATTCACGGTCGATGGTACCTTAGACGTTTAGGGAAAACTATTCGTAGGATCGTTCTGAAAATTGTATTTTGTAGGTTATACATAGAGATCTATCGATTGGAAATATTTTCAGCCTTGCGACGTTGCCACTTATATCAAAAACTATTAACAACTTTGATTTTTCAAATGAGACACCCTATATATTATCAATTTATTAGATTCTCTATCGCCTTATGGTTATTTTTTCATAAGATAGATATATCTATCTCTAACAGTTTCCAGTGAATTAATTAATTTTCTTTTGTTTTGTTCAAAACAGAGCTCAAATCAATAGCCCATTACTCTGAATTTTAGAATTGTGAAACGATGAAATTCCGGTAATAGCTTTAGAAAGACTTCTTTCTTGGTTATTATGGAAGGTTTTCTTAACATGTTATACAGGGTCGCTCAAAATTCTTGATCTTTCCATCAGATTTACACAGACCCAAAAATGCGTTTTTTTAAAATGGAACACCCTATATTTTATTATTTCTTCAGATAGAGAATAAAAATACCTTTGAAATGATATATCATGCTCCTATACCAAAATGGTCAGGTTTTCAAAATATAAGCAAATAAGTATCTATTAAAGTGAGTTATTTCTAGTATTTTTAAATTAGGTATTTGCTGGTTACCATGGAGATGGAAAGTTTGACAAGTACTTATCGTAAGGAAGAATAAGTGTTTGTTGAGTTGTTCATTCTTCATAGATAATGTGTTCAAATTATTGCAAAAATATCCAGAAAGTTTAATGCAAGATACCCACAAAGTACAAAAAAGGCAACAAGAATAAACCCATTCACAGAACAAATAAGTAATTTTCTTCCTAGAAGCTAATTCAAAATGTCGATTTAGGAAACAGTTTAGTTACTCATCTTTGGGATGATAAGTAGACTGCAGAGACGATTCGTTTACCGTGATCTGTAAATTTATTTAAAAATAATAATAAACTTCCATAAATATCATACTCAGTCTTGGCAAAACAATAATGAGTAAGTCGATTCATCAGAACCTGAACTTAATTTCAAGATAAAATTAGCAATAACTATGCATTGACTGATATTGAAAAAATGAATCCGGTTGAACGATATACATATGTATTTTATGATCTTTTGTTCGATTATTTATGCAAAAGACTTTATAAAACAGTATGATATCTAATTAATAATCGATAACCAAGTGATAAGGACAGAGGTTTCAATAATAATAATTAGTGAAGAAATATAAATAATTAAACATTTATAATACATTCTCAATAATAACTAAAAAAGAAGTCTTTCTAAAGCTATTACCGGAATTTCATCGTTTCACAATTCTAAAATTCAGAGTAATGGGCTATTGATTTGAGCTCTGTTTTGAACAAAACAAAAGAAAATTAATCAATTAACTGGAAACTGTTAGAGATAGATATATCTATCTTATGAAAAAATAACCATAAGGCGATAGAGAATCTAATAAATTAATAATATATAGGGTGTCTCATTTGAAAAATCAAAGTTGTTGATACTTTTTGATATAAGTGGCAACGTCGCAAGACTGAAACTATTTTCAGTCGATAGATTTCTAGATATAATCTACATAATACAATTTTCAGAACGATCCTACGAATAGTTTTCCTTAAACTTCTAAGGTACCATCGACCGTGAATCGCCCTGTATATCCAATCGAGAAAGTAGCAAAAGCTTCCATCAGGATAGGGTGGGATTAAAGATGGTCATTAGATTGTTAAACGTATATGAATATTAATTAGAGGTAATGGTTAATTCACTAACTTCTATTGTATGATTAGAAAACTTCTCTATTTTGACCAATATTTGAAATGAATGAATGAGTTAAAAGCATAATATCGATTGACAAATTTACATAATAATAAGCAAAATTATTAAAGCTTCCTACCTAACCGTGTCATTACATTTCTGGTCATATCATACCATAAGTATGAATGAATTATAAATCGTGAATCTAAACCCACTCATAAATATTTACTGTAGTTGTTGGCTTGAAATTTTTCCACTTTTTTCTAAATTTTACAGAAGATATGCTTTAGTTTCAAGTGAAAGAATTGTTGTTTTTCTTTCAATTAGACTGCGAATGTATTTTATTTATTTTAATATGTTATCCTTTATTGATTTCTGCTGACTAGATACTTAATATGTAAATTTGTCAACTAATATGCTTTTAACTCAATCATTCATTTTAAATATTTTGAATATTGGACAAAATAGAGAAGTTTTATAATCATACAATAGTAGTTAGTAAATTAACCATCACCATTAATTAATTTGTCATACATGTACATCGAGTAATTTTTATATATATATATATATATATATATATATATATATATATATATATATATATATATATATATATATATATATATATATATATGGAAGTACGGCAATATTTGTTAGAACACACTAAACTCTATGATTGGGTAATCTGCCGAAGAATTTTATGGGGCTTAAAAAAAGAATACTCTTCTTGCTAACCAAGCTTTCGAAAAATATATTTTCATCTTCAGGGCTAAAAAATATACAATAAGGGTGGAGTTTGATTATCACCAAGGAAAAGAAACAAATCAACATACAAAATATTAAAAACTTACTTTTGCAAATGAGGTTACAAAATAAAAATGAGCAAAGACAAAGTTAGGACTTCCTTCGCCCATATGGACGGAAAACAATTAACACTTAAGACATTTGACAAAATTAAAATTTCTTAAAATTAAATGATCCTCCTCTATTTTATAGTTCTATTTACAAAATTACTGAAATGTTTGTTCTAAAAACATCATGAAAAATACATCTTTCTCTCTCATTTGAAAGTGGGGGAATAATAAATGAACTTTTCGAATTCATCCCGGCTAAATACAAGACAATAAGACAAGTGATTGTTCTGTCACACACACTTAAGAAAGTAAGACCAAAAATAACTAGAATAAACACCGAAACATAGGCATTTTACAATACTCTATGAATGATTGTTTGTTGCTGATGATTGCTACAATATTTTGATATCAAATAGGAATAAATAGAGCTCAAGCCACGAACATTGGAACATTTATTCATGGCTTTGGGTTCTTTTATTAAGTGTTCTCCAACAATTTCTGGTACTTTCACTCCTTTCACTATGTCTAAGGGGAATTAATAAAGTCATAATAAATACACGAAAAGTTAGAAGTATTTTTTTATCAACTTGAAGATTGCCACTGTGAACATCAACATACATTACTATAACAATATACTTAAATAATATACTTATTATTATAATAAATTATTATCTAGAGCACAGTTTAAATAACTGCTTTTGTAGAGCACTTATTACACCACCTGGACCCGGACGCTGGGTACTTCATCTGCCCTTGTATTGCTCCATTTCTGGTTCAGCCTTCTTCCGTTGCTCCTCAATTAGACATGTAAAAAAACAAATTTTATACATCTGCACCGTATATTACAAGTGAACTGAAACAATTATAAGCAAAATTCACCCATACTCACATTTATGCACTCATTATGCTCTCTACACCACCAGGACTCGGACACTGGATACTTCATCTGCCCTTGCATTGCTCCATTTCTGCTTCAACCTTCTTCCGTTGCTCCTCAATTAGACATGTAAAAAAAACAAATGTTATACATCTGCACCGTATATTACAAGTAAACTGAAATAATTATAATCAAAATTCAGCTATACTCACATTTATGCACACTATCTCTATACCATCAGGACCCGGAAACTAGATTCTTCACATGCCTTTGAGGTGTTTTACTTTTGCCACATCCTTCTTCTTCTTCCATTGTTCATCTGCAAACATTCGATTTTGCCTTGTGCACCACCATTTCACTGGAATAAAAAATATATCATAACAAATCTGATATGAGACAAACATGCTCGGTAAAGAGTTCACAAGATAAACAATCAAATTTAAACGTTCTCTGAAGTGTAACTGTAATAGCTTTCTATTTTATTAGGGATCTATTGAGTATTCACTATGAATCATGCCTTACAGCATGTATTTAGTGGCATTTTCTTGCCACTGAGCCATACCAACACCGAAATAAATGAGATACGAATGATAAGAATAAGATATTAAAATAGTAATAGAGAATAAAATTCACATTCAACAACTTTTCTATATTTTTAGCTTCACCGGAGTACTAGTTGGTTCTTTCACCTACAACATGGTACCCTAATTTACCTGGTAGAAGTAAATTAACAGTTGTTTCTTATATGTTATTTGCGATCTCTTTTGTTTACTCTGATCTCTATTTAATGAGCTTGACGGAAATCCTAAGCAACAATACGTCCGAAAATGTCAATCAAAAAGCTATTCATGATACACATACCTTTGCTTAATATTCCAGTTTTAGGATAAACTTGCTTGTAAACTTTGTATATATAAATTGCGTTGCTCCCCATTTTTCTTCGTAATTTCATCATGCCATACCTAATTACAAATGTTTTCCTGGGTTTAACCAGCTTTCTCGGCAGCCTTACAGCATGTCTTTAGTGGCATTTTCTTGTCACTGAGCCATACCAACACTGAAATAAATGAGATACGAATGATAAGAATAAGATACTAAACTAGTAATAGAGAATAAAATTCACATTCAACAACAGAGAATTGCAGAGAAAACGTGCATATTCTCTCATTTCTCAGATACGTACCTTCAAAACATCCAAAAGCTACACAACCAGAGAAAACATACCACAAATACAAACAACGCTTCAGAAAAATTAGAGGTGTTAGACTCGTTAGACAGATAACATACTATAATAGAACATTTACGTATTTAAATGTCACCGCCAATAATTGTCGGAAGCGATACTAGCGATCAATCGGTACACTTTGGCAACATACGGCCAAAATTTTCCCATAAGGGTTGCAACGGGCTGGCTAGCAGGTGTCTGTTGTAGACAATGCCATTTCAGATAATTCAACTAAACGACATGCCAACTCACTTTCAAATACCTACTCAGGAAGAATATTGTTTTTGATCGCTCGATAAATTTTTTTCAAAAAACAGTAGCCTTGTTTCATCCTCATATAAAGTTTTCCGTACGCCACTGGAAGTCCTAGTAGTCCTAACTCGAGTATACCTGGTATTCAAGCAGTCGTCGTACCAAAAACCATCCTACAGGACTGTCTGGGAAACGCTGCTGAGTCTCAGGGAAAAGCTGTTGGCTGACAACATTTTGAAATCGGTCGTTCCAAAGCTGGCCTGTGGATTAGACGGGTTGGACTAGAGAATCATAAGAAACATGCTGAAAGTTCTCTTAAGGTTCACAGGTATGGAGATTTTAGTATGCTGTTGGAATCCAGCGGGTGCGACGCGACGCAAGACCATAGACTGTTTTGTTTATCGCAATTTCCAGTGCAAGAAGGGTATCCGTTGCCGCTTTAGACGTGATGCGGCGTGCGGAAGAGAACATTTCGAGGGCGAAACGATCTTAAGAAGGGGGCAGTGTAATGTTACCCAGACCCAAGCCACTGCGCGTTGCGACGCTCTCTGACTTACTGTTCAAGAAACATCTAGATGGCAACCGAAATATTTTACGACCGCATCGAGTAGTTGGTATACGACGGGAGCTTTCGAGAAGCATCCCGGCGTCTTATTCGATAGATTTAAATACGGCAAGAAGAGCGCAACAAGTCAGTCAGTTCTAAACGTGCCATTCAAGTGAAATAAATAGTGTGATATAAATTATAAACAGTGAGTTAGTAGTGAACAGTAGTGTATATAAATTGTAGTACGTGTGTGAGTGAATTGTGTATTTTCGTTATATTGAATAAACTAGCAGTACCCGGCGCGTTGCTGTCGTAGCAGTAATAATTATAGAGATATATGAAATTTGAAATAAATAGTTATATTGGTGATCGGCCATGTGCAGTCCAATAGAAAAAATGAATAAATAAAACGAATTTCAGAGTAATCACTTTATTAATTTATTATCTCAATTTTAAATGACGATTACTTACAAAAATAACTTCCTATTTTCATTGTAATGCTTTATGGTACACGATATTTTTTTACTTGCTTAATTATTTTAAATAATTTACTTTTATCACCTATATTTCCAAAGTGTTAGATGGAATAAGTTTAATATTTGTCCCTGTCCCTACCAGAAGTGCTGCCCTCTCGTAGCGAAAAGTCACACTCTTCTAAGTAAAAAGACACTTTTCTAAGAAACCGTATGGGAAAAGCGGTGTTTTCACTATTTTCCTCGCAATTTTAACGATTTTTCTCTCCATAAGAACCTTCCTTATGCCGTAACGAAAATATTAAAACAAAAATTACCAGAATTCGTAGAGCCGTTCTCGAGTTTTGCGCTTAGCAACGCATTTGGCTATTCCTCTTATTTTAAATGGAACACCCTATATATATATATATATATATATATATATATATATATATATATATATATATAATATCTAATAATGGAGATGCTTAGTTGGACACAACCATTTAAAATAAGAGGAATAGCCAAATGCGTTGCTAAGCGCAAAACTCGAGAACGGCTCTACGAATTCTGGTAATTTTTGTTTTAATATTTTCGTTACGGCATAAGGAAGGTTCTTATGGAGAGAAAAATCGTTAAAATTGCGAGGAAAATAGTGAAAACACCGCTTTTCCCATACGGTTTCTTAGAAAAGTGTCTTTTTACTTAGAAGAGTGTGACTTTTCGCTACGAGAGGGCAGCACTTCTGGTAGGGACAGGGACAAATATTAAACTTATTCCATCTAACACTTTGGAAATATAGGTGATAAAAGTAAATTATTTAAAATAAATAAGCAAGTAAAAAAATATCGTGTACCATAAAGCATTACAATGAAAATAGGAAGTTATTTTTGTAAGTAATCGTCATTTAAAATTGAGATAATAAATTAATAAAGTGATTACTCTGAAATTCGTTTTATTTATTCATTTTTTCTATTGGACTGCACATGGCCGATCACCAATATAACTATTTATTTCAAATTTCATATATCTCTATAATTATTACTGCTACGACAGCAACGCGCCGGGTACTGCTAGTTTATTCAATATAACGAAAATACACAATTCACTCACACACGTACTACAATTTATATACACTACTGTTCACTACTAACTCACTGTTTATAATTTATATCACACTATTTATTTCACTTGAATGGCACGTTTAGAACTGACTGACTTGTTGCGCTCTTCTTGCCGTATTTAAATCTATCGAATAAGACGCCGGGATGCTTCTCGAAAGCTCCCGTCGTATACCAACTACTCGATGCGGTCGTAAAATATTTCGGTTGCCATCTAGATGTTTCTTGAACAGTAAGTCAGAGAGCGTCGCAACGCGCAGTGGCTTGGGTCTGGGTAACATTACACTGCCCCCTTCTTAAGATCGTTTCGCCCTCGAAATGTTCTCTTCCGCACGCCGCATCACGTCTAAAGCGGCAACGGATACCCTTCTTGCACTGGAAATTGCGATAAACAAAACAGTCTATGGTCTTGCGTCGCGTCGCACCCGCTGGATTCCAACAGCATACTAAAATCTCCATACCTGTGAACCTTAAGAGAACTTTCAGCATGTTTCTTATGATTCTCTAGTCCAACCCGTCTAATCCACAGGCCAGCTTTGGAACGACCGATTTCAAAATGTTGTCAGCCAACAGCTTTTCCCTGAGACTCAGCAGCGTTTCCCAGACAGTCCTGTAGGATGGTTTTTGGTACGACGACTGCTTGAATACCAGGTATACTCGAGTTCGTAAATTGTAGGCACCAAATTCTTGGAAATGGAGATAACGTTTAAGTGATCATCTAGGACTTCCAGTGGCGTACGGAAAACTTTATATGAGGATGAAACAAGGCTACTGTTTTTTGAAAAAAATTTATCGAGCGATCAAAAACAATATTCTTCCTGAGTAGGTATTTGAAAGTGAGTTGGCATGTCGTTTAGTTGAATTATCTGAAATGGCATTGTCTACAACAGACACCTGCTAGCCAGCCCGTTGCAACCCTTATGGGAAAATTTTGGCCGTATGTTGCCAAAGTGTACCGATTGATCGCTAGTATCGCTTCCGACAATTATTGGCGGTGACATTTAAATACGTAAATGTTCTATTATAGTATGTTATCTGTCTAACGAGTCTAACACCTCTAATTTTTCTGAAGCGTTGTTTGTATTTGTGGTATGTTTTCTCTGGTTGTGTAGCTTTTGGATGTTTTGAAGGTACGTATCTGAGAAATGAGAGAATATGCACGTTTTCTCTGCAATTCTCTGTTGTTGAATGTGAATTTTATTCTCTATTACTAGTTTAGTATCTTATTCTTATCATTCGTATCTCATTTATTTCAGTGTTGGTATGGCTCAGTGACAAGAAAATGCCACTAAAGACATGCTGTAAGGCTGCCGAGAAAGCTGGTTAAACCCAGGAAAACATTTGTGATTAGGTATGGCATGATGAAATTACGAAGAAAAATGGGGAGCAACGCAATTTATATATACAAAGTTTACAAGCAAGTTTATCCTAAAACTGGAATATTAAGCAAAGGTATGTGTATCATGAATAGCTTTTTGATTGACATTTTCGGACGTATTGTTGCTTAGGATTTCCGTCAAGCTCATTAAATAGAGATCAGAGTAAACAAAAGAGATCGCAAATAACATATAAGAAACAACTGTTAATTTACTTCTACCAGGTAAATTAGGGTACCATGTTGTAGGTGAAAGAACCAACTAGTACTCCGGTGAAGCTAAAAATATAGAAAAGTTGTTGAATGTGAATTTTATTCTCTATTACTATTTTAATATCTTATTCTTATCATTCGTATCTCATTTATTTCGGTGTTGGTATGGCTCAGTGGCAAGAAAATGCCACTAAATACATGCTGTAAGGCATGATTCATAGTGAATACTCAATAGATCCCTAATAAAATAGAAAGCTATTACAGTTACACTTCAGAGAACGTTTAAATTTGATTGTTTATCTTGTGAACTCTTTACCGAGCATGTTTGTCTCATATCAGATTTGTTATGATATATTTTTTATTCCAGTGAAATGGTGGTGCACAAGGCAAAATCGAATGTTTGCAGATGAACAATGGAAGAAGAAGAAGGATGTGGCAAAAGTAAAACACCTCAAAGGCATGTGAAGAATCTAGTTTCCGGGTCCTGATGGTATAGAGATAGTGTGCATAAATGTGAGTATAGCTGAATTTTGATTATAATTATTTCAGTTTACTTGTAATATATGGTGCAGATGTATAACATTTGTTTTTTTTACATGTCTAATTGAGGAGCAACGGAAGAAGGTTGAAGCAGAAATGGAGCAATGCAAGGGCAGATGAAGTATCCAGTGTCCGAGTCCTGGTGGTGTAGAGAGCATAATGAGTGCATAAATGTGAGTATGGGTGAATTTTGCTTATAATTGTTTCAGTTCACTTGTAATATACGGTGCAGATGTATAAAATTTGTTTTTTTACATGTCTAATTGAGGAGCAACGGAAGAAGGCTGAACCAGAAATGGAGCAATACAAGGGCAGATGAAGTACCCAGCGTCCGGGTCCAGGTGGTGTAATAAGTGCTCTACAAAAGCAGTTATTTAAACTGTGCTCTAGATAATAATTTATTATAATAATAAGTATATTATTTAAGTATATTGTTATAGTAATGTATGTTGATGTTCACAGTGGCAATCTTCAAGTTAATAAAAAAATACTTCTAACTTTTCGTGTATTTATTATGACTTTATTAATTCCCCTTAGACATAGTGAAAGGAGTGAAAGTACCAGAAATTGCTGGAGAACACTTAATAAAAAATCTATGCTGCATTGATATAATGTTTTTTAACTTTCTCCAACAATTTCTGAATGTTTTATTCCTTTCTCTACTTTGCGCTACTTTTATATTCCATCGTTAATTTGAATGTCCGATTTAAATCTGCCGCCACACGTAACTTCGTGAGTGTACCGATTGAGCGCTAGTATACTCAAGGTCAACACATGGTCAAAAAGATTAACATGGGAGTTACCATTCTCTTGGAGGTATGTTTTCTCTGCTGCTAGCGGAGCAAAGTAGCGATATATCAATGCAAACTGTAGTTTGCAGAGGTGAGAGCGGTATCTCTCACTTCTGCATACAGAAGCACTATTTACAGAAGAATGTTGGATTTTCAAGGTCACGTAATGGTTTTTCCCGATTAATTTAAAAATATGGCTTGAAATTAATCAGATATTGTATATAATATAATCCTACAATGATAAGTAATCATTTGAGAACGTTTTCAAGTCATAAAAGGCTGTAATATTTATATTATCAATATATGTTAAGAATTTCATAATTTATTTTTTTCAAGACTCTATGGTGTTACCGGTGCTAAAATTTTACCTGTTTATAAAGATCTAAGTCATATATAAATTTCGGATAGATACTTAAGTGAAACCAATAATGTAATAATGAACGTGATAGTTAAATCATTTATTAATTAAAAAGCATACAATCGACTTTTTGACCGACGAACCCCAAACGGAGGAGGTATACAATTCGACTGTGTGCTTTTTTTTGTTTGGTTTGTGCGCGCCTTTCATATAGTAATCGTAGTCCGATTTTGATGATTTTTGATTCATTTGAAAGAGGAACCTTGAGAAATGGTCCCATATTCATAAACACGGGAATCCGAATTCTCCTTCCCTCCGAAAACCGCCCCCGAAAGGGGTGGAGGGGGCAAATTTTCTCGGAAATTGAAAATCTGAGATGGTATAATTAAAGATAGGACAATATCCGGAAACGTTTAGATTGAACATGTTAAATTCTCAAATGTGCAATGTGGAGAGGGTGATTTCTGTCGAAAATTGAAAATCTGTGGGCAGTACATGGACCGACCGACCGGGTCCGGATGTTGTCAATCAACATCTGGTAGGGGTGAAGTACCAACCCGGCGCGTCTCCAGGTGGCGGATAGGAGGGGGCCTCTAACGATGATTTTAATATGAGGATGAGGCCTGCAGGGAAATAAGGGGGCTCGTTGTGCCTAAAAACTCAACTGGCAGCCTCAATACAATACCCTGCCGCGGACCAAATTCACCTGTCCCAGCTGTAGTGTCATGGCTAAGGGATTGCACACAGGTAGTACGATGCCAGGTGAGCTCTTGAGACCACCTGTTAAACCAACGCCTGGCTGTCTGTGGTCATGTCTCGCGGGCCAGTGCGGGGGGGGTCTTGGCTTGACCGCCTGGACCAAGAGGAAATAACCTCGTCAAAAATTCTAAATCCAAAGTGGGAAGCCAGGCTAAGGATGCATGGCTAGTTAGAGGACTAGTCCCTACTGGCTTCAACCTTGGAGCACCGGGGGGAACTCCATTGTAACAAACCCCTTACTTCTGCATGCGGGGCTCTGCAGAAGCGGACCGACGTGACCCTTGCTACTCGTGGGACCAGTTATGGACAAACCGAAAAGTAAACCCACCGGAGGAGAGGAGGAGAAAGCCTCCACCTCTTCATCCGGGCCCCTTGAAAAAGGGAAAAAGAAAAATCGCCTGCCATTCGAGCTGCCCAAATTAGGACAGCCCGGCGGTAGAGACGATCCACTGAGGAAGGGCCTCAGTGGAGCAGGAGTGCGGAAGTACCTGCGACTCCTCCATCAGGGCCTTGCACCTGAGGAGGCTAGAAAACAGGCTCTTCAGCACCCCATCAAACCAATCCACTCAACCCCGGGAGTAACCCCGACGGGTAAGGGGAAAGGCAAGAGAGGTCCGGAGCACATCACACCTCCGGAACGGCCTCACTCAAAGAAGCCGAAGACAGCTGCGGCAAAAACCGGGCAAGCCACTGGATTTGCAGCAGCAGTCAAGGCAAAGAAGGCGACCAGGGTAGGAATATTACCCAAGGAATACCCGAAGGTTATCCTGGAAGCCGAGCGGCTCTCCTCACTAGAGGATATGCTAGTGGAAGAGATGTGCCGCAGCGAGGAGAGGGGGATCCACTTCACCGGCATTCATTTCCGTTGTGGAATGATGCTGGTAGACTGTGGATCCCAGAAATCGGCGGACTGGCTCATGAAGTCAGTGCCGACACTTAGTTCTTGGGAGGGACCCGAGTTGGTGGCGTTGGGAGAGAATGACATCCCTAAACCCGTCACCATAACCGTGTTCTTCCCACGAAGCCTCGACATGGAGACGGAGAAAATCCTCCGACTCGTCGAGGTTCAGAACTCTAACCTCAGCACTGGAGCTTGGAAAGTTCTAAGCTCCAAGAAAGAGGGAAGTGGCAAGGTTCTCACGATTGGGATTGACCACCAATCGGGAGAAGCACTGAAAGCAGGGGGGTGCTTAATGAACTTTCGGTTCGGGCACATTCCTGTCTCAGGACTGGGCAAGAAACCAAACCCAGTGGTGGTTTCCAGAGATGCGGAGATACCCTCCACATCCCGGAAATCTGGGGAGCAGGGAGCTCCAGTTGACTCGGGTCGAACTGGGGCGCCGACTGACTCCAAGGAGACAACCGGGGGGACGGAGAATACCTCTGCACCCCTGGAGGTTGAGGGCCAAACCCAAGAAACTTTCTCGAATTCCGGAAAGGACACCTCCCGTATGGAATTCGAGGAAGGACAGGAAGAGAGAAGGCAGGGGGATTTATAGAGGCTGGACTACCCAGCCCATCCACCCCACATAAATAACCCTTCATCTTCACGAAGGCAGCGCAGGTGAACCTGCATCACGCGAAGGGAGCTTCAGCAGTGATTGCAAGGTTATTCGCAAAGCTAAAACTGGATATTGTACTGATCCAGGAACCCTGGATCGACAAAGTAGGCCAAATCAGAGGTTTGGCCTGTAAAGACTCAATATTGATTTATGACCAGAGGCAAGTATCCCCACGTGCCTGTGTGCTCATAAGAAACAATATTAAATATATCTGTGTTTCAGAATACATGACTCGGGATCTAACTCCAATAATGGTACACCTCAATATTGGGGGCATCGACCGAGACATTGTCATAGCATCCGCTTACTTCGCTGGAGATGGGCCAACAATACCACCAGCAGAAGTGCAGGAGCTGGTACAATACTGTAACAGCAGACAACTGCCAGTCATAATAGGCTGTGACGCCAATGCGCATAACGTTATTTGGGGAAGCACGAACAACAATTCCAGAGGGGAGTGCTTACTTGAATATCTCTTAGCTAATAACCTCGAAACCCTCAATGTGGGGACAACTCCCACTTTTGTCACGAGAGCAAGAGAAGAAGTCCTGGATGTAACAATTGCTAATGTTGCTGCGAGGAAAAATGTTATAGGTTGGAAAGTGATGAACGAACCATCACTTTCAGACCATAGGATTATCGAATTCAGGATAACGGGGGAGGTTACCTCGTCGACCTCAAGCAGAAATCCTAGAAATACGGATTGGTCTATCTATAAGATCCATCTGAAGCAAAACTTGGAACAGATCGACAAGAATGGGGCAAAACACCCGCACTACGATCTGGAACAAAAAGTCGAACAGGTTAGTGCGGCAATAACTGAGGCTTTTCACTCAAGTTGTCCACTCTCGAAAGTTCGAACAAGTAAGGAAGCACCTTGGTGGAACAAGAACCTGTCAAACCTCAGGCTAGAGGTCCGTCGGCTCTTTAATAGGGCCAAAAGAGATGGTAATTGGCAGGGGTACACTGAGAAGCTTACTCAGTACAATAAGGAGATCAGGAAGGCTAAAAGGCTTAATTTTCAAGCCTTTTGTGAAAAGATCACTTCCACTCCCACAGCAGCCAGACTTCAAAAAGTCATGGCAAAGGGGGGAATAATTCCCACAATGTTGCTTAAAAAGCCAGACGGGTCATACACTGAGGGAGAAGAGGAACGATCCACTCTCCTCCTCAAAACACACTTCCCAGGTAGTGAACCCTCAATCAGTATGGACATAGCAACTCAAATCAAGAATCCTCGCAGGGAAGATTGGGATATTGCTAAGAAAATATTTACAAAGCAACGGTTGGAATGGGCAATAAACACCTTTCAACCGTATAAATCACCAGGAGTAGATGGAATTTCCCCAGTACTCCTGCAGAAAGGAATGGAGGAGATTCTTCCCCATCTTCTGAGGATATCAAGAAGCTGTTTAGCACTGGGTCATATACCTAAAATTTGGAGAAGGGCAAAGGTAACCTTCATACCAAAAATAGGTAAAAAAGATGCGACCGATCCTCGATCTTTCAGACCCATCTGCTTAACATCGTTTCTATTGAAAACAATGGAGAAAGTAGTGGATAACCACATAAGAACGGAGTATCTGGAGAATAAACCACTTCACAAATGTCAGCATGCTTACAGGGCGGGCAGATCAACAGAGACGGCCCTGTATCAGCTGACCGAAGTCATCCAGAGCACTCTGAATAACAAAGAAATCGCCATGTGTGCCTTCCTAGACATATCTGGGGCCTTTGACAACACAACTCACGTGTCGGTCGAAGAGGCACTCAAAAGGCGAGGGGTGAACAAAACCATTATTAAATGGATGTATGAGATGTTAAAGACGAGAATAGCTGAGACGCAGGTGGGCAATCAAACCACCTCCGTTAGGGCCACTCGCGGAACACCTCAAGGAGGAGTAATATCTCCCCTTTTATGGAGTCTAGTAGTGGATGAACTACTACACAGGCTTACGGAGCTTGGCTTCGAATGTATAGGCTATGCAGATGACATAGTCCTAATAGTTAGAGGTAAATTCTGGAATACCTTATGCGACTTGATGCAAGAGGGCCTCAAAACTATTGAACAGTGGTGCTTGTCAGTAGGACTAAATATCAACCCAACCAAGACCACAGTAATTCCATTTACCAGGAAAAGGAAACTCCCAACTACGAAATATCTCTCTTTACAGGGAGACATCATAGGATGGAAGTCGGAAGTTAAATATCTGGGAGTAACCCTAGATAGCAAACTTCTGTGGAACAAACACTTCGAGATTACTGCCAATAAAGCAACAAAGGCCTTGATGGCGTGCAGAAGACTCGCTGGTAGGACTTGGGGTTGTAACCCAAAAATACTGCGATGGATGTACGTCATGATTGTGAGGCCTATAATAACTTATGGAGCAATAGTTTGGCATGTCAAGGCAAGGCAAACCTATACGAGGACTGCCCTCGATAGATTACAAAGGCTTGCCTGTGTCTGTATCACTGGAGCCTTGAGAACGTGCCCAACTAGAGCACTGGAGATCATTACAGATCTCACACCTCTACATCTGGTGATAGATAGAGTAGCCCATGAGGCCATTCTAAGACTATCCAGGGAAGGTACTGGCCATGAGGGAATTAGGAATCAGAGAGCCTGGTCCTCTCTGACGAAATATATCCTGTCAGCTAACCTTCCCAGTGACGAGATGATAAAGAAAACTAGCATCGAGAAAACGTTCACCACGATGCTAAGTAGAAAAGAAGATTGGGAAAGGGAGTCTACATCCCAAGCCCTTAAGAAAAATACCATCAAATGGTACACAGATGGTTCTAAAACCACGACGGGGACTGGCGCTGGAGTATTCGGGCCTGGCACCAAATGCTCACTACCGTTAGGTCGCTGTCCAAGCATCTTTCAGGCAGAAATACTTGCAATCGAAAGATGTGTGGAAATGAACCTAGAAAGAAACTATCAGAAATGTGATATAGCCATACACTCTGATAGTCAGGCTGCGATTAAAGCACTGAGCTCCCATATCATCGATTCTAAGATAGTATGGGAGTGCCGAAGAAAACTCAACAAAATCGGCAAGAATAACAAGGTCTATCTAATCTGGGTTCCCGGCCACTCCGGAATCAAAGGAAATGAAGAGGCCAACACACTTGCCAAAAAAGGAGCACAAGCTCCTTTTATTGGCCCAGAACCTTTCTGTGGCACAGGTAAATGTACCTACAAGAAAGAGTTCCAAGAGAAGGAAGAAACCGAAAGAGAAAACCTCTGGCGGAATCTTCCTGGGCTGGATCATTCCAAAAAGTTTCTTGGAAACTTTGACACTGCGAGATCTAAGAAACATCTGGATCTTAGCAAGAATATGCTACACCTGCTCACTAGATTCCTTACAGGACATTGCCGCCTCAGGAAGCACCTGTCGAGATTGGGTCTAGCAGAAAACGACGAGTGCAGATTCTGCGGGGAAGAGGAGGAAACTCCGGATCACCTGGTGACGGAATGCCTCGCAATAGCCAGCCAACGCATAAAATGCTTTGGACAAGAAACTGTCAGTAGTGAGGAAGTAATCCGCTTGAAGCCATCCCAGATACTGGAGTTCATTAGAACTCTGGAACTGGAGGGCGAGCTGTAGAAATCGAAATAGCGAGAACAGCTCTGACGGGGGGCACAATAGACCTAAAGGTCGCAGTGCATTGAAACCCCCTTTCAATCTACAATCTACAATCTACGGTTTTCGAGTAAAATCGATGTTAAGAAGGTAACAACTAAAATATTCAAGTGTATTTCCGCAGCGATGTTCTGAGATCTCAATAATAACAACTACAAGCAAGGAATATACATGGGTATTAGGATAAGTACTATCTTCATTGGTATTAGTGAACGTTCAACGATTTTCGTGACTAATGTTACACTCAAAAGTGTGAAATAAATATTTTTTTTCAAAAAATTGGACCGACGTTATTAGTTGGTGCACTGAAAAGTATAAAATATGGGATGGGGTAATTGAAGTTTAGTGTGATTAAATAAAAATTAAACACAAATAACCATACCTAACAACAACATGACAGAATCAAAACAAAAGATGCGAAAATAAAACATAAGTAATGCTTAACGTCAAAAGTATTGTTTGAAAACTTATTTAACTATTGAAAATTAATTTCAAATTGCCGTTAGCGAATGAAATAGCATTTGATATGCTCGCGGTGTATTTCGAATGCATGCAAAATGCAACCATTGCTGCCAGAGTATATGCTGTAAGGTATCCAGACAGGCGTAGCTATACCAAAAAAGTTTTTTTTATTGGCACAACGCTTGAGAAATTTCGAAAGTTTTACCTAGACGTGGTAGAGCCCGTACTGAAGGAAACGTCATAAACGTTTTAGCTTTCATAGAATATGATCCTAATGCAAACACGAGAGTCACGAGAGGCCTTTCGCAGGACTTGGGCGTCACCCACACAACCGTCCAACGAATTGTAAAACATCATAGGTAAGTAGATATTAATAACATCCCTAATATAATAATATGCCCATCTAGCCAAGTCAGAGTGTTTAAAGACTGCCCACAGATTGGTCAAATCAAACTTAAAAATGTGTAATAAAAATATATATTTCGATTTTAGGCTTCATCCGTATCATTTAGTGCTTCATCAGGTCTCAACATTGCAGTATTTTGATAAGAGGCTTGATTATTGCCATTGGTTACTAAACATGGTAGCCAAAAATCCTACACTAATATCAAATATATTATGGACAAACGAGGCTACCTTTAAAAGCGATGGACAGTTGAACTTGCACAACATGCATTATTGGTCTCTAAGCAATCCTCAATGGATGCAGGAGGTCCAACATCAGGGCAGGTGGAGTGTAAATGTTTGGTGTGGCGTACGGGAAGCCCGGGAGGCATGATCATTGGTCCATTTATCTTTGATCAGCCCCTTACCGGTGAAATTTATTTAAATTTTCTCACGAACCATTTAACTATTCTGGCAATAGAATTTTTTTGTTGTTGTTAAAGTAGTTTATAGAAAATATAGGTTTCATCAATAAAAATTACCGATACTCAGTGTTCTCTAATTTTGTTACTTAAAAGTAAAGATTTAAATATATTTTTGAATAAGTCTATAAGGAATAATTATATCACTTGTAACTGGAATTTCTCACGCTCCTTCTTCCTAACGAAAAATAAAAATATCGTTGCTTTTGAATTTTTTGAGAAATTCATAAATATATGCGAATTTTTCATAAAGCGCCATCTACCGACTCGGAAAATAATTGAACTTAAAATGTTATTATTCCAGTAGAAGCGCCCAAGAAAGCGCTTTAGAATGAAATAAAGTTATTCAAAATAGGTCGTACCAAAAAAACATATCCCGTTTTCTCAAAACCAACATTTGAACCTCCCCCCACCCGTTATATGACAAGATAGAGAAAAAACTGCAACACAAAAAAGTTGTCTTATTTTCAATAAGATCCAAAAACAATATTTTCAATATAAGATAATTTGGGATAATTTTGAATAAAACAGAGTTTTTTACTTCGCGGTGTGAGTTACGCCCTCTAGCGGTAGACTTAGGAACTTAAAAATATTTTTCAGCTTTTTATTTTGGCCGATCTACACCTACAATTTTTTTTCTCCGGGTAGTCCGATTAACGGATCCTGAGATATAGCCGGCGTCCTTTATCAATGGCCACCCAGTACATTCTAATTCTTAATTTTAGGTCATTTAATTTGTCACTTTCATGTTTTAGGCTTATAGGCGAATATCTATGTAGTTTTGTACTAGGTATATAAGCTACTGTCTGTGATCGTAAATAGGTTCTTGCTCGAAAATATTTGTCATTGGTTAATATTTTTAAGGTTTCACTTACAATTTTGAAATATATATTTTTCATTAACAAGGAATCTTTATATAAACGCAGTATTCTTTCTGTATGATGACAAATTAGATTGACATCATTTGATGCAAAGTTTAACTTTTCTTACCAATTTTTCAATTCTAATTTATCGGAATTTTCAAAAACCAACAAAGTTAAACATTGCTCACAGTGAATTCTTTTCTTTAAGGTATAAACTATAAATACAGCGATATGTTTTATGATGTCGTCTGACTGTTCCAGTATGTTAAAACTACTATGAAGCATGTCATCGAATAACAAATAATATATGTTTTATTTTGTTATTTTTGGCAGAAGTCGTTGCTAGAAGTGTGAGATCTTGAAGCGTGTGAATAGACCAATTGCATCAATGGATTCAATTCTCCGCATGCGCGAATTATCGGTCATAGAATACTTCTTTCAAGCTTATTTAGAAGCATTGTTCTCTGGTACATGTCATAGAACATAAGGAAATTGATAGAAGCGCGCACAGAGAGCCATTAGCATGAAATTATTTGGACATAGGCATAGTACATTCTGTTCTGTTCAAATGAAAGTGGCCGCTGAAACTGCCCGCCGCGCATGCAAAGAACAATGTTCGCTTAATGCAATCGGTTTATTGGCAGAAGCAGGAACTTAATACATTCACATTATTAAGAAGTAACTTTTCAAAGGCTGATTCGTGGTAAGCTTATTATTAAATCAATGTATTCTCCTAATAAGCGCAAAAAAATTTCAACATGGTTTTGAGATAATTTATATGATAAAGAATATTTTAAATTTTTTTGTGTAAGAAGTTTTTCACATGAAGTAGGTATATAAATTTCTTAAACAAATAATGAAAACTAAAAAGCCAGTTCGAACCGATATTGATTTAAGAACAGGCCTGCTAATAGTTTTATAAAACTGAGGTTTATTTAAATGCCTCACATTGGATTGTTTAAATTTGCTAATCTTAACTTTAACTTGTACCTACATCAATTTCTAATTGTTGTATGTAACTAATATATACTTTAATTTTTGTTTTCAATTCAGGTAATGATTTTTCAGTTATACTCATCTTTCCAACTGTTTTAAAAAACTGATTCTTGGTATTTAACAAATGAAAAATGTCAATGAAGATTTTCAAGAATTGAGTTATTTACTGACGAACCCCGAACGGAGGAGGTATACAATTCAACTGTCTGCTTATTTTTTTTTTGTTCGTGCGCGCCTTTTATATAGTAAACGAGCTCCATTCATTTGAAAGGGGAGGCTTGAGAAATGGTCCCATATTCATAAAAACGCAAATCCGAAATCTCCTTCCCTCCGAAAACCGCCCCCGAAGGGGTGGTGGGGGCGAATTTTCTCGAAAATAAAAAATCTGATTTAGTATAATTAAAGATAGGACAATATCCGGAAACGTTTAAATTGAACATTTTTTCAAAAGTGTTACGGTTTTCGAGATAGACGCTTGTTAAATATATATTTTTGCTATGTGGAGAGGGCAATTTCTTTCGAAAATTGAAAATTTTTCGATATTACATGAAAGATATAATTATTTGTAGCAACATTTATAATGAACATTTTTTCCTTAGAGTTACATATAGTTAGGTAACATATAAAATACTCAAGCGTATTTCCGCAGCGATGCGTTGAGATCTCAATAATAACTACAAACAAATAATATACATGGGTGATAGGATAAGTACTATCTTCATTGGTATTAGTGAACGTTCAACGATTTTGGTGACTAATGTTAGGTACACTCAAAAGTGTGAAATAAATATTTCTTACAAAAAATTGGAGCGACGATATTAGTTGATGCACTGAAAAGTATAAAATAATATTAATTCTACTGGTGTGAAGTTGGTGCCAAAAGTTATCAATCTACCTGTAACTGCACAACTTCAAAAGTAACAGCACCAATAGAATTAATATTATTTTATACTTTTCAGTGCATCAACTAATAACGTCGGTCCAATTTTTTGTAAAAAATATTTATATGTACCTACGTTGAAGCATTTTCAAATTCATTATCCTTTATTTCGAATTTAAGTTATTTTACTGCAGCTGAAGTACTTGAACTTAAAACTTGCGCTGAGAGATAAACTTTCTTTTCATTATTAGTATATTGTTTACCGTTTAATTATTAACTATTTTCCTATTTACAAATTATAAAAACGTAACTGCTTCGGATTTCTATTTGAGTTTGGATGACGGCTGAGTCGGATGCGGATGACAGATAGGTACAGTAATCCACCAATCACGTGTAGTAACTTAAGTACTGACTAGCATATCTCTTTGCCATAGCATGACTTTTAATTTCAAACCTGCGCAAAGATCTTCCTGAATATCTGGTTTATGCTTATAATTTTCTGCACGTTTGTGCAACCCTCAATATTGGTAAGCATCTTGTTAGTTTTTTCACAGAAAGGTCATTCTAATATCACTGTGATAAAAAACTTTTAATAAATTTTGGGTTAAATAAATAATATTTGACATTAATTTCTTTAATTTTTGGCAAAAGCGTTAGTTTTTCGGTGCCAACTTATCTCAAAAACTAGATTGAAAATAATTCCAATAATAATGAGGATTGAATAATTAGAATATAAATCAAACGTAGACATACTGGTATAAGAGTATACTCTTGCAGAAGAATTTGGTGACCACTGCATCTTAATTGCACCTGAGTTTCCTCATCGCGTGAAAATATTTCAGTTAAGGCGCCTCTATACCACGTGCTCGTTTCAAACTCTTCCTTTTCACCTCCCCTAGGGGAAGTAAGAAGGTTGACCCGATAGCGAGACTGATGAGATAACACTCGACAACCCTATTTTTCGTTTGATGCTGTTAATGTCAATGAGCAGCAGCGAGAATGTTCGGTACGTATGTCGAAGGCTAGTGACCAATCATGATGGACTTCAGAATATCGCGGCTGTGATGAATTTTGCCGTTGTAGTTTGTTGTTGTAGGCACCAACTGCCGAAAGAACCAGCACCAATAGAATTGTTATTATTTTGTATTTTTCAGTACAACAACTGATAAAGTCGGTCCAATTTAAAAAAAAAATATTTATTTCACAATTTTGACTTTAACATTAGTCATGAAAATTGTTGAACAATCACTAATACCCAAAAAGTTATAGGTAGGTTTAGCTTGTACTAGCGAAAATACGCATATCACATATTTCAGACTTTACCATTGGGAAACTCGGAAACCGTAACTCTTTTGAAATAATGTTCAATTTAAATGTTTCCGGATATGGTCCCCTTTCTAATTTTCAAATCCCGAATTTTCGATTTTCAAAAAAAAATGTCTCTTCCACATAGCTGAAACACATATTTCAAACTGTAGCGCGGAAACGTATGATTATTTTTCAAAATGTCCAATTTAAACATTTCCGGATATAGAATTTTCGTTAATTCTGTCGTTTCGGATCTTCAATTTTCGAAAAAAATTGCCCCTCCACTCCTTTTGGGGGCGGTTTTTGGAGGGAAGGAGATTTTGGATTTGATTTTCCTCAATATGGGACCATTTCTCAACTCTCCTCTTTCAAATGAAACAAAAATCGTCTAAATCGGAGTACGTTTAGTATGCAAAACGCGTGAACAGCCATAAAAAAATATAAAAAACCAATCCTACAACCGAATTATATACCTTCTCCTTTTTTTGAAATTGGTCAAAAATGGAAACCTGTTTACTATGGGAAACGAGCAAACAAAAATAAAAAAGCTAACAATCGATTCTTCTACCCTCTCCGTCTAGAAAGTCGGTCAAAAATGAGCCTTAAGGTAAGTTTATACAGTAAATAAAATAAAATAAGAAACCAATTAAAATTGAAATAAGAACACCCTCAAAAAAGATTGGTTTATACAGATGACGAAAATAAAATAAGAAATAAGAATGAACCAATCAAATCACAGCATTTTTGACAAAAACTTTTGTGTTATATGCTAGTAAAGTGTTCTCTGGTTATTGGTCATGCGCATTATCAGTTTTTCAAACAAAATAAAATAAAATAAGAAATAAAGATGAAAGTTGGCCATCTCTAATTCTTATTCTTATTTCTTAATTAAGCTTATTTCGTGTATAAATGCTCCCATGGAAATGAGCATGTTCAACTTTCTTATTTTATCTTAATTTGTTTCTTATTTTATTTTATTTACTGTATAAACTCACCTTTACTTACATTCCATGTCTTATACGTTCGGTTCGTGGAAAGAGAATTTATTTCGATATATAGGTATGTACTTGATGATCTTATAAACATGCGATATTTAATAATTCTAACGATTATTAATTTGATATAATGAAAAGAAGGTAAGAAATACGTTGCCTAAACAATTCATAATAATTATTTAAATATAATGTTTTTCAACATCATAAGTTGATAACCTCATCAAGTACCTACAGTTCGTAAAAGGTTAGGAGTTATTGTTGAATAAATGACGTACTTGAGAATGGAAAATTTTGTTGGTTTAAAAAACCGGCTGTCAGCATTTGGCAAACATTTTTTTAAATTCTTCAAATTTTATATTAGGTATAATTTATAGGCAAATTAAAGGTGAGTTTATACAGTAAATAAAATAAAATAAGAAAAAAATTAAAATTGAAATAAGAATAATCTCAAAAAAGATTGGTTTATACAGATGACGAATATAAAATAAGAAATAAGAATGAACCAATCAAATCACAGCTTTTTTGACAATAACTTTTGTCTTGTATGCAAGTTGAGTGTTCTCTGGAGGTTGATCATGCGCATTATCAGTTTCCAAACAAAATAAAATAAAATAAGAAATAAAGATGAAAGTTGGCCATATTTAGTTCTTATTCTTATTTCTTAATTTAGCTTATTTCGTGTATAAACGCTCCCATGGAAATGAGCATGTTCAACATTCTTATTTTATCTTAATTTGTTTCTTATTTTATTTTATTTACTGTATAAACTCACCTTCTTTATTTTATTTTTATTTGCAACAAACGAAGAGATGTGTAGTTCTTGGAGTGAGAATTCATATTTGTAAATTCTCTTTTATAGGCGGGATAACGAATGCAATTATAGTTGAAATATGTTCTTTAACTCTGCTTAACAACAATTAACATAATCTTCAGCTTGTTGAGTTTACTAAATTTTAAGAAAATAAAGAATGTTGATTAGTTTATAATGTTTTATTTGCTTAAATGGTGAAATATTTAACATCTATTACAATGCGCGATCGGGGTTTCATATTTCCATATTTCGTGTAAATCTCGTGTAATAGAAATATTTCAACCTGGGTAACATGTTATTTTCCCAAAAAGCCACATCTCAGATAATTTGTAGAGAGACAAGCAAATTAGTATACCAAATACTGGAGATTTAAATTTCATTCACCTTTTCTACCATAATGCATATGGGACTCAACACAACAAAGTAACAAACATTACGGTCTGTAAAGTTTAGTTGGCCTTGAATTTGGTAATAGTAGTTGTAGAAATAAAATAATTTGTTGTTTTATTCATTTCTCTTCCTTCTCCCACATTTGGATTTGCTTGGGAGACAACGTTTACTATTGCTTTTCTTTCCCATAACGTGACAACACAATACAAATTTATCACTCAACACTTACTCACCGCACAACAGTCAGACAGAAAACAAACAATAGTACCTACGCCTCTAAACTCTAAGATATTATATAGCTGCCGGCTGGTTGATTAGAGCATTACTTCTATCTATGGCCGCAGGTGGCAGCATCTACAGGGATAATTATTTTAAAAAAAGGTTTTTCCACTATATTTCAAATTTTAATGAATTGAGACACTTTTTGTATTGAGATAATATCTCTAGAATGGCTGAAAGAAGTGCGGCTCATATTTTCTATTACCAAAAAACAACAACTAACAAAGTTTTTTTCGAAAAATTTGGATTTTCCACTTCTACAATATGATCCGCACTTTTCACTGGCCTTCTCAGTAAGGATACAAAATTTCGTTCTGATTAAATATTTGGTTTCGGAGAAATAGTGGAATAAAAATTTAACTGGGTATAGAGGCGCCTTAAATTATTTATTTAACTTATCCCAAAGTAGAAACTTATCCCTCTCCGCTTTAGAAAACTGTCCGGATCATAAAAGATTATCGGTTTGTTATGTCAGTGTCAGTATGAAGTCTATGTCAGATATTACAGGATTTCTGTCATTGTGGCTTGCAAACGCACACTCTCCATGCACACCAGCACTACGCCAGCCGATGAACTCTCGTATATTGAAAAACTTTTGATACCAATCGATGGTTATGTTATTTAATCAATATTCGTTCTAATTCAATGATTTTAATAATTCGATTAAGAGAATTGGTCCAAATGGACCAAAATATAGCAAGAACCATTAACTTTAAAGAGAGACAGAAACATTTCCCTTACCCTCAGATAGGTAAATCAACTTTTATTTTCGTAGAAGTGTCAATTTATAGCATGGGTAATATTTAGGAGGACTAAACTGCAAGATCGCTATTGACTGTTGTAAGGCAAAGGATGACATACAAGCTTTCGTGTCGGGATGGTTTGAAGTTAAGGCATATGCAGATGTACATAAAATTTGAGGTTAAAGTAGGTAAAACTTCATTTGGACAAGAAGAGGAGTTCATTTATAGCCGAACTACATAATTCTTACCGCTTAGATGACCGAAAAACAAGACTTTAGATTGTGCAAGGATCTTAAATATATCAATTTCCAGGAGATCCTAGCTTTTTATATGTAGTGGTGAGTAAAAGTAAGTGGGTCCTAAAAATATTTATGAGAAAAATAATAGGAATCGGAGAATCGCCCTATGCAGTTATGTTTGGATGTACCACCAGGTTGGGTTGGCATCAATATAAGTTTACCACAGAATGATCAGGATAGAGACCGTTTATTTGAGTAAATATTATATTATAGATAAGAGTTTGCGCATACTGAATAATTGAAAAAACTAATTTTGAATCTTGAAGACCTATCATACTGAAATCATTCATTAATTTCCAGAAGTGATTAAAATACCATTCATGATAGAAAACTTAGCATAATAAACTACGAGTATTTCAATATAATATACATATAAGAACGAAACATATTAATATTGTTTGAGAATGAGCTGCGTTATCATTAATTTAATTTTGAACCAACCAATTGCACGATCGACCCCTCCGTATCTACGGTTGTCTTGACCGCGCAGGATTACTTCCTGCGAAAAGATGAACATTTAAGTGTGGGTGCTCAAGAAGATCCACGAGTGGACAGTAGCCAATGTACATCGTTCGTTGTGGTTTACTGCCAATTCAATCTAATTTTGCACCACGTCGTGTACTCAAGTCTTCCGGTGTGAGTGTGCACCTGAAAGCAGCACATGCGAACCGAAGTCAAAGAGGCGCCTCTATCGGTTAATGCAATTGTTTACTCCTTGGTTTTGCGTTCTAAAGTAAAGAGAACAGTATCTTCATAATTATTATTACAGTCATTTATCGATACC
This sequence comes from Crioceris asparagi, assembly GCA_958507055.1. Taxonomy (NCBI): domain Eukaryota; kingdom Metazoa; phylum Arthropoda; class Insecta; order Coleoptera; family Chrysomelidae; genus Crioceris; species Crioceris asparagi. Next base: position 52,785,829 of record OY293827.1, read on the forward strand.
ACAAAAAAGCTATCGATCTCAAAAACAAATATGTATATAAATAAATTCAATATTTTTATTTGCTGGTAGTTACATCACCTTAATATTATACAATAAATGCCTAAAATAAAAGTACAATTCCTCGAAAAATTGAAAATATAAAATATTCTCCGTTATTGTCCAGTTCACCAGCAAGCAAGAATAAAATCGACATATAGCAGAAACATTGAAGGAAATTTTGAGTAAATAATGTAACATTAACATTAATGGGTGGTATGAATAAAAACGAAGTACTTGCTAATAATAAGAGTACTAGCATGTTCTACATAGTAAATTCTTCAAAACTAAGAAGGAACTACGTTTTAAAGTAAATATTTTTATTTTTTCCGTAAGTTACTATACCAAGTAGCACGATCGTGGAAATGAGAAAAGTATTTACTACACTTTGAAGCATCGACTTCTTACAGCAGATGCTTTGATTTCATAACGAAAGTGTAGTATTTGCTTCATGTTAGCGAAATTGGTCTTATAACAGCTTCACTGAGAATACTACGGTTGTTTTTTTGAAAAATGGATGGAATACGCAGAAGAAAAATCTACAGTGGAAGACGGCATATCAGTGATGATAATTTATATTCGAAGAGTATCTTGTAATCTTCTAACATTATAACGAAAGCTAATTGTATGTCCTCCATTTGGGATTCTTCTTCATGTGAAGACATTTTTACACTAACCCCTTTAATACTTTAACAATTTAACTAACTCCAAATGTTACTTACAAATATGCGTACCAACAACGATGGAGAAAATCTAATAAACTTGTCATAACTTGCTCCCGATCAGACGGAGTGGGATAGATGCTACACATGTTGAAGCATATACTACAGGCTTAAAGTAGATACTACAAGCAGTCTAGTTCATACTTCGACGTTAAGCAAATACTACCGGAACCGCCCAGATGCTTCATGATATAGCAGATACTTCGAAGTAAATACTTAAAGTTGTAGTATTAGCATGTACTTCGTTTTTATTCATACCACGGAATATCTTATCTTCATACTATAGGTATTTATAGTCTTATTTAATATTGTATTTCACTATTGTAATTTTAACTATTGATAAATATACGATTTTCTCTTTGCTAGAGGCTATAACATCACCTTAATATTAAAAATATCATACTGAAGTACGAGCGTTTCAAATTTATATACTGAACTATTTCTAAATTATATATATATATATATATATATAATATATATATATATATATATATATATATATATATATATATATATATATGTTATATCACTTATCGTGGAATTAACTTTAAAAAAAAAACAATTATTTATTAAGACAAAAAATTAAAGTACAAATATAACTTAACTTTACTTGACTGTATGAATCTAAACTCACAAGTTGACTGACACATTCGCCAGAAGATTCACAAGTTGTTGCCGTTAGCTAGAGATCTAGTATTTATACAATCAAAAATGTTTAGTCATTAAAAATATAAAAAGAAACGTAAATTAATACAATGGATCTTTTCTCCTAAGGTTGAATCGAAGCTTCTAGAAATATTATAATTAAAATACATAGTAATGTCTTTTTGGAGGCCGAACTGGATAAACAATTAACAATGGTCTTTATGGTAACTTGCTGACTACTGGTCTGCATCTCTGGCACGTAAATATCCTTATCACTTTTGTTATCTTCTTAAACTGCGTCTTGGAGATGTAATATGATATGGTGTACTGCGTCTTGCAGATGTAATACGATATGGTGAGATACTGCGTCTTGCGGATGTAATATAATATTATGAAATAATATTTTAAATAATACTTTGTTATTATTATTATATGACTTTAAAAAGTAATTCAATTATAACTTTATATAACAACTCCCCCATTTAAGAAAAGTTGGTGGAGTTTGCAACAACTTTTTAAGTTAATGATTTATTTGGATTTAATTCGATGTTTTCTTCTATGGGTTCTCCGACATGGATACTTGCTCTTCTTCTCGGAAGAATTCTTCTTATACTTTGCTGGAATGAAATACTGGAACCTGGTCCTGGTGGTGATGGTGGGTAATCGTTGGTTAAAGCTATTCCAATTCGATGATGCTTTCTTCTACATTTACAGATCACATAAAGTATTACCAATACAATTATTATTACAATGGTTAAAATGGTGAACCAATGTGTATATTTACTGATCGGAGATTGTTTCATCATTTTTTCTAATTCTTCTGAATACTGATTTAGTTTGTGTTGTGCAATGTTCAAATCTTCGGAATCAATTTTGTTCAACTTAAGAGGTTCTAGTTCAGGAATTTGTAATTTTTCAGTAATATCTTTGCAACAGTCAAATGGAATTGTGACTGGATGACTTCGATACTTGATTTCTCGGTATGTGTCAACTGGGTATTGAGCATGAACTCTTGTACTTCCAATAAAGGCACTACACTCAGGTTGTAATTTCAGTAAACTATTAGTTTTAATAATTTCTGATTTAATTTCCCTATTTCCACATTTAATCGTGATTGGCAAAGGATCCGAAACAGTGATTAACCATAGATTTAAATCAATTTGGTAGACATTATAATCTTTAACAAAAAGAAGAGATGTTTGACATGTCTTGGGCATCTGAGTTAATCTTCTTAATAGTTGTGCTTCGCAAATTGCATCGTTGTCAATTGGATATGGGAGGAGATTAGAACAGATTTTTATGCTTCTTTCAAGAGTCTTGCAATTATCCAGATTTCGCAATGACAAATACAGCAGTGAATCATCATCCCGCGCAATATATTTTTGTGTAGTTGGTAAAATATGATAGATACCTGTTCGATCATCTAATATTGGTATTGGATAGAGTCGATATAGTATATAAGCTTCTGGATCAGTGAGAGGAATTTTGAGAACAAAAATTATTTTACTTTCTGATTGATATGCCTCTAATTCAATAATATTAAGATAATTAGCTATATTTGACGTATACGGTTGTAAAGGTAAATTATTTCTTACAAGAGATTTTGCTATATCTTGTAAAGAATTGATTAAATCTGAAGGTGCTATTATTGAGCTATGTAATAATCTTATGCGAGCAAAAGTGATAGAATTTAAAATTGTATTAAGGGAATCTTCTAAGAAAATATAGCTTTCCATTAGTGATTCACAAATATTCAATATCCTTATTTGTGCTTCATAAAATGCGACATCATCAGCAATATCCATCAAAGTATTTTGAATTTCTCTTATATCTTCATTAAAAGTTTTTTCATCAATTTGTAATTTTTGTATAGTATTATTAAAATTTTTAATAACAGAAGTTGTAACTGAAATTTGTTTTTTAAGAAGATTTTCCAATTCAAATTCATCATGAGATAATTTTAATTATTAACATACAATCATTATAATATTCTCCATCTGATGCATCTAAATTACCAGTAATAGTTTTCCAAACATTTCCGATTCCATTAAATATACCTCGCTTTGCCCTGAATTTATATGATTTAGTTTCTCCTATAATTTCTTTATATTTTTGACCTATTGAATTCGAAATTTGTGATAATAAACTTATGTGTGTTTGAACTTCAGACTTAAAAGCTATAAACCTTGGAGACGGATCTTCTAAAGTATCCAAAATTTCTATAAGTATTTTATCATTATTTTCCATTGTTTTCTTAATTGGGGCCAGATCTTTGTAAACTAAAAGTGTCCATTTTTCATTCGTAATTTTGATAGTACATTCTTCATGGAAAAAGATTCCAACGGTGTTATTAACAGGATTAAGTGTGTATTGAGCTGATATAATATTTATCAGCACGAAGAATCTGAAACCAAAGAAACTACTCATAGTAGGGTTTCAGTCTATCGAAATTAATTTTTGATTTTTGATTAGTTTGTAGATTTAAAACTATTGCAGAATTATCAAATAATTGCACAATTTCAAAAGGACCATTAAACAAATTTTGACTTTTATCTTTAATTTGAGATTCTTTAAGATAAACTTTATCTCCTATTTTATACTCTGGAAGCTTTCCTAAAATATTTTTATCAAATCTAATTTTTGCTTTTTCTTTCTGACTTGCTGTTTTTGCTCGTGCAATTTTATAATAATGTTGCATTCTGTTGTTCAAATCACGTATGTATTTAGTAATAAGGGCTTTTTCATTATATAAAGTTTCAGGTGGTCTACTAGACGTATGACCAAAAATCAGTTCATATGGGGTAAAACCAGTTGTTTTGTTTTTAGTATTATTATAACATATAACCGCATATGGCAAAATATTAAACGGATGTTCGTCTGGATTTTCCGTCTTATGTGCACGGATCATTTCCACAAGTGTTCCGTGAAATCTTTCTAAAGAACCATTCGATTGTGGATGGCCAACGCTAGAAAAAGTGAGCTTTATGTCATAAAGCGTACACAAATCTTTTATTAATGAATTATCAAATTCTCGACCAAAATCGCAATGAATTCTCAAAGGTGTTCCAAAATGTTGAAAGAATATTAATAGTGTATTTACAACTGTTGAAGCTTTTTTATTTGAAATAGGATAAGCTTGAGTAAATTTAGTTAACTCATCTCGAATCGTTAAAGCGTAATTTCTTGTTGGATACTCAAAAATATCAATATTAATTCTTTCAAACGGAGTTTTTGGTGTTTCTGTTATTACCAGAGGAGTGCTTAAAGTCTTACGACAGATTTTTACTTTTTGACAAGTTTCACAATTTTTAATAAATTGTTCTACATCTTTTGTTAGTCCTGTCCAGTTATACTTAGATTTTATCCGTCGTATAGTTTCATTTATTCCGCGATGTAAATTACTTTTGCCTTTATGATATTGGTCCAATATGATAGGTATTTCATCTCGATCAGGTATTTTAACAATATTTTGACAGACTACAAATTTTAAATCAACATTAGCAAAAATAAAAGAGAATACTTCTAAAATAGGTAACTCAAGATTATTTTCTATATAATAAGTTTTTGAAGGATCAAATTTACTTTGTTCTTTAAATAATGTATAAAATAATTGTTGAACTACAAACTCTGGATCGTAAATAAGAGGTATTATAAAATACTTGCGATCTTTCACAGTTTTACTAGAAACAATATTTACGAAATTCATTTGAAAATCAAAATTTTCTTCAAAAATATCTTCAATAATTTTATAATGTAAATCTTCGAGTTTATTTTGCCAAAATAAAGTGACAATATTCTTATGAGTCTTATCCAGTAACTGGTCATTTGATGTTTCAATTTTTGAATAATCGATTATTGATTTTGTTTTGTAAAGGTCAACAAATCTATTAAATTCGTCTGTCATTAATTCATCCTGTTCCTCTATAAGTGTTTCACTTTTTTGTGGTTCTATATGATCATTAGGGTCTTTACTTGTTGATGGTATAACCTCATTAGTTTCATTATTTGCCAAAATTGTAATTTTAGATTGTAAATTTGCACATTCTTTAAAATGATTAATTTTAATTCTTGAAAGTGCATCTGCATTTTTATTAATTTTGCCTGGTTTGTACTCAATTTTGTAATCATATTCTTCCAATTTGAGTCGCCATCTAGCTAGTCTGCTTCCGGGATCTTTAATGGAAAAAAGCCATGTTAATGGACGATGATCAGTGACTAGCGTAAATTTTCTTCCAAATAAATAAGGACGAAAATGTTTTACTGCCCATACAATAGCAAGGAGTTCTCGTTCTATTGTTGAATACATTGTTTCTGCACTACATAATATTCTCGAAGCATAACTTACTGGTAGATCTTTACCAATGGGACCTTGTGATAGAACAGCGCCAATGGCAAATCCACTAGCATCAGTTGTGAGAATAAATGGTTCTTCAAAATTTGGATATCTCAAAATAGGATCTGAAGTAAGTGCAGCTTTTAGATCATTGAAAAAATTTTTACATTCATTATTAAAAATAAAAGAAACATCTTTTTGTAAAAGTCTCTTAAGGGGTTTAGAAATTTTGGCAAAATTTGGTATAAAGCGAGATAATATCCTGCTAAACCAAGGAAAGATTTTACATCTTTAGGATTTTTAGGTTCCGGGAAATTTTTGAGACATTCTATTTTAGCTGGATTTGTTTTAACACCATCTTGGGTAATGATATGTCCAAGATAAGCGACTTCTTTTCTAAGAAATTCGCATTTATCTGGTTGAATTTTCAAGTTGGCTTTCTGAAGTCTGTTGAAAACTTCAGTCAGACGAGAAACATGTTCATGAATAGTAGAAGAATAAATTATTATGTCATCCATATAAACAAGATATCTTTCATTTTGAATGCCAAGTAAAATGTTGTCCATGACGCGTTGGAAAGTGGACGGGGCATTTTTTAGTCCAAACGGCATTCGAACGAATTCATAATGACCGTTATCAACTGAAAAAGCTGTTTTGGAGATATCTTTTGGTTCAATTTCAATTTGATGGAAACCTGAGGCTAAGTCAAGAGTGGTAAAATATTGACATCTTCCTAATTGATCAAGGAGATCAGAAATGTTGGGTAATGGATATTTATCATCTACCGTAACTTCATTTAATTTACGATAGTCAACAACCACACGCCATTTTTGTTTTCCTGAAGCATCAAGCTTCTTTGGCACAACCCAAACTGGGGATGACCATGGTGAAATAGAATGACGTATAATACCTTGTTCCAACATTTTGTTCACCTGAGTTTTTACCTCTTCTTTATGAATTTGGGGGTATCTATATGATTTAGTAAATATAGGTCTCGCATTATCAGTTTCAATTGAATGTTTAATTTCATTAGTAAATGTTAGTTGGTCTCCTTCCAAATAAAAAATATCAGAAAATTCTAAACATAAATTTGTGATAATTTCTTTTTCTTCTTCGTTGAGATGATCTGTACGCAACTGATCCAAAATTATAGTGTTTCTATCAACAGGTTGATTAAATTTTGTTTTATTTTCATTAACGCAATTAAAATTTAAAAAACATTCGGAATTCGGAATGGGATCTAGATTCAAATTTGGAAATTCAACAATTTTTGGAATAGCATTTGAATTTATAATTGAAGTAAAGAATTCACCTTCTTCATTTACATGTACCAAAGCATTTGGAATTCTAACATTTTCTATTGCTTGTCCGAAAAGTAGTGCATCTGTGTTTGTTAAATTACATTTCAATTTGAAAATTTTTTCAATTCTTGGCTCAATAAAAATTCGATTTTGTATCTTTGGCAAACAAATAACAATTTCAACACATAAATTTCTAAAAAGATAAGATATCATTTTTTTAACATACGTCCAATCTAACTTGTCCAATCCACACCCTATTTTTGGCATAGCTAATTTTTGAACATTGTTTTTACCAACATGATCTCTCAATTTCTTTAAAGATGACCATAAAGTCTGATAAGTGGGTTTTCCGGTTGAAGTTTCTTTTGTTACAAGATAATAAATATATCTAGTTGTATTTGCATTCTTAATTTTCAAACCTGCTAAACCACCTTGTTTTTGATTTTGACTTAATAATTTTTCTATATTTCCAAATCGTTTCTTAAATTCTGCGGCAATGCCTTTTTGCATTTGCATATCTTCCGCAACGCAATGAGCTAATGAATAATCGTGAGGCATGTCAAAAATATCAATGTTTTTCTCAGCTATTTTTTTATAACAATTTTCAGTATTTTGTTCAAATTGTAAGAATTCAGAATCTTGTTCACAAATTTGATTATTTTGAGACAAGTGTGATGTTTCAGTAACTTTAAACAGAGGTATAGTTTTGAAATTAGTTATCAATTGTTTTGAATTCAAATCAATTATACAATTATAATGTTCTAGGAAATCTGAACCCAAAATTCCATCAAAATCAATATTAAGATTATAAATAAAAACTTTATGTGGATCTTTTGCAGAAAATGGAATAAGTACAGATTCTTTTAGTAAAATTTTTTGATCAGTTATCCCTTGAATAGTTACATATTCAGTAAATCTTTGAGGAAATTTCTTAACAGTATTTTCTTTAAAAATAGAAACTCCTGCACCTGTATCAATAAGCAATTTAAATTCTTTAGAAGCATCTTCAATATAATAAAGATTTTTGGAATTAACAGTCAAAAATGGATTTAAAGAAAATTTTGTTCGGGAAAATTTACATTCGGGTTCATCTCTTCGAAATTTAATGTTTGGATTCTGGTAACTGTTTCTGAAATTAAATTCTCTGTTGTCGGACAATCTGGGGGATGGTCTTTGACTGGGGCAATAGGAAAATCCTGAAAATTTGAAATTACTTCAGCAGAAACAAAATTTTGAGAATCTCTCTCAAACTCAGAAAAATGTTCTTTATTTTGAGCAATTGGCAATTCTTGGAAATTTGAAATTACTTCGGCAGACATAAAATTTTGAGAATCTTTTTCGAACTCAGAAAGATTATCAAATGAATAATTATTATTATCTTCATGATGAACATTACTATTTGGTCTATTTTGTAAATTATTTTGTGGTTGATTTTGGAAATTTAATGGTCTTTGAAAATTTTGGTAGAAATTCTGATTGGAGCTTGGAATAAAAGCTCTTTGCTGTTGAAAACGACATTGATTAGAAGTATGACCATTTTTACCACATGAAAAGCATTTTACAGTTTGTATTTGGGGTTTTCTAACATTTAATATATTTTGAGGTTTACTTACAATATTAGAAGCTGGCTTATTAAATTTTTGGTTCTCAAAATATGATAATCGCAATTCTCTTCGTATGCGAATTTGTGCTTCTAACAAGTTTTCAGGCTGACTAGCACGAATAAGTTGTCCTAGACGGGGTTCAAGTCCAGTTAATAAACTATTAAGAGCCATAGTATCAATAAGAATTTCTTGTGCAACCTTTTGTTCATTTGATAAGTTTGATGTTTTTTGTATATTTGCATGCATTTTAGCATTCAAGACTTGCACTCTATTGAAAAATGTTAGAGCTGACTCATTCGATAATTGTTTTAATCTTTGTAAATCATGAATAAGAGAAGTAATGTCTCTTGAATCACCAAAATGAAGATTTAAAAGTTGTCTTATCTCTGCGTAAGTCTGAGGATTTCGCGAGCTGATTAGTTGAGCCGCTTTTCCCTTTAATTTATTTTTAATGTGAATCACTAACAGAGCCTTTTGGTCTCTGGTAGACATATTATAAGCACAATCACATGCATTTAAAAATGTTCCGAGAAATATCTGATCACCTTCAAATTCAGGTACGATACAAAATATTTCCGAAATTCTATATGGTTCAAGCTCAACCTCTTGAGCTAGATTTCTTTCATTTGCCATTTTGATTTAATGAAATATAAAGTATCAAATATATAAAAAATATGATAAAAGAAAATCGAACAGTTTAAAAATTAATATACGTGATAATTCACTTACAGTAAGATGTACATTTGTCTTGTTCGGTTCTTTTCTTCAAAAGTCAGGAAACCACCGTTGATAATGAGGGGGAACTTGTTGTTGAAGTAAGCCTTGTTTTATCAACGTTGAAGTATCCTTTTCTTCTGATTCTAATAATTTTTCTTCTTCTTTTGAAGCTATTTTTCTTCACTTGAAGATTTGGAAACCACCGTTGATAATGAGGGGGAACTTGTTGTTGAAGTAAGCCTTGTTTTACCAACGTTGAAGTATCCTTTTCTTCGAATTCTAATAATACTTCTTCTTCTTTTGGAGCTGTTGATTCTTCACTTGAAGGTTTGGAAACCACCGTGATAATGAGGGGAAACTTGTTGTTGAAGTAGGCCTTGTTTTATCACGTTGAGTTATCCTACTGACTGCGCCAATTTGTTATATCACGAATTAACTTTAAAAAAAAACAATTATTTATTAAGACAAAAAATTAAAGTACAAATATAACTTAACTTTACTTGACTGTATGAATCTAAACTCACAAGTTGACTGACACATTCGCCAGAAGATTCACAAGTTGTTGCCGTTAGCTAGAGATCTAGTATTTATACAATCAAAAATGTTTAGTCATTAAAAATATAAAAAGAAACGTAAATTAATACAATGGATCTTTTCTCCTAAGGTTGAATCGAAGCTTCTAGAAATATTATAATTAAAATACATAGTAATGTCTTTTTGGAGGCCGAACTGGATAAACAATTAACAATGGTCTTTATGGTAACTTGCTGACTACTGGTCTGCATCTCTGGCACGTAAATATCCTTATCACTTTTGTTATCTTCTTAAACTGCGTCTTGGAGATGTAATATGATATGGTGTACTGCGTCTTGCAGATGTAATACGATATGGTGAGATACTGCGTCTTGCGGATGTAATATAATATTATGAAATAATATTTAAAATAATACTTTGTTATTATTATTATATGACTTTAAAAAGTAATTCAATTATAACTTTATATAACATATATATATATATATATATATATATATATATATATAAACTTGTTTCTTTGTTGATAATCATAACATCACCTTAGTCTTATTAGTCAAGCCACACCTTACTCAAAACTCAAATTCTGATAACACCTGTTTTGCTCAAGAGAGTTTTCGATGTCTTTGACCAATTTCGCCAGACGGAGGAGGTATACAATGCGGTTGTGTTTGTTTTTTTAGTATTAAGATATTTGTATACTTAGACGTACCTATTTAAAAATAACATGATTATTGAAAATTAAAGTCCGTGACAGCTAACCGATTTCCAAAATAAATCCACATCCCCAATGTAAAGCTTTTGGAGGTGAGAGCTATATTCTGCAAAACACAACAAAAAAACTCAAATCTTTCGCATATGCACATTTACAGTAAATCTGGACTCGAGCATTTCCATTTCCTCACCAGCCTGCATTTATGATTCGCAATATTAACGCATTTTGATCGTCATCGTTAATTGTAAATCTTTTCAACAAAGTGAAATTTTTGAAAAAAATAATTATGAATATAATACGTCAAGTTGTAATTTCATGGAAGGAATTTTGGGAGCGGTGAGAAGTGAGAATCACTTGATGAAAATGTACCATTCAAACAAAATTGTTATACAAAACAACATACCAAACATTGTATCGGTGTGGTTCAGCTCTAAATGAGCATATGCGAAAGATTTGAGTTTTTTTGTTGAGTTTTGCAGAATATAGCTCTCACCTCCAAAGCTTTACATTGGGAATGTTTTTTGGGGATCTAACAGCTAGCAAGAAACTTAACCCATATTCACACCATATCATTTCAAACACTTTATAATTTGACCGCCATCGTATACGATTCCTCTTAAATACTTAATCATTTTACATTCGTGAATTTAGATTAATTTAACCACAAACAGGAAAGATTTCATAATCAATGAGAAATGTCATTAGTTATCTATAAATGACATGGTAACGGCATATCAAGATTGATCAAGATGTTGAAAGTGTTAAGATTGAAGTTGTTAGAAAAGATCTTATATGAATGATCTTTGTGTTTGTTACTTATTTGAACTATTCATACCTACATTAATAACAAAATTAAAGCATGATACAGGTTCAGTGAAAAGAAAAAAGTTGTTAAATAATTAATTCAGAAACATTTATAAAACACAGAAATACATCATTTTTCTCCATCATCCGTTTGAACCCATACTTGAGCTAATGCCTGCTAGATTGCACGTGAGTGTAAATAAATGTGGTTGTATTGTCATTGTTTCATATATCTATATCCGAACAAAATGCATACCATATTTTAAGTCTGTTAGCAACTTATTTTTATAAAAAAATGATATACATATATAAATGCATGTACCTATACTATTTATTTCCATATATATGTTTATGTAAATAAATTCGTCATCTTTTATATATTTATAATTTTCAAGTATTTATCTAGCAATTTCATTATTTCTTTCGTATATCGAAGCGGTGAATTCCTGTAGTTTTCAGTTGGGTTGTGAGTTTGTGAGAAATATGGAAGTAAAAAAGTAAACGCCGCCTATTTTCTAAATATTCGTTAGGTTGCCACACAAGACTTGTATTTTATTATTTTATCAAAAATAATAGTCACAATGCCCTGAAATAGTAAATATGTTAACATTCCTTATAATATATAAACATTTTAAACACTTCAATATGTATACGGTCCATACTTCAACCCATTTCATTAAAAAGGAGCCCGCTTACTATAACATGAATTATACGCTGCTGAATTTTCGGCTGAGCTGACAGGTGGTGCTATATCACTTTCTACCTTACCACAACTTTTATCTACTATTCTTTTCTAAGTGTCAAACGCATAACGCATCGTTGTCATGTGACTCTTAAAATCAGGAATCGTGTTATTATTTATTAAATAAATGTTGATGTTACCGAATACATTTTATTAGCAGGACACCCCAGCAAATATAACCTGCATACTCTTAACTATATGTTGTATTATGTATATTTTTTGTTAAAATAGTAAATAAAATAGCTAGCATCACAACCCGGCAACAAAGTTTTCGTTTTTTTGCGCTGTTGACGTCACTGCCTACAATTTACGAACTCGGGTATAGAAGATTCGCCTCTGGTCCTTTTTCAACTCTAATACTTGCCTAACCTGACCATTCTGCCTTTGAAGCTCTTCTACACGACCGAAAGAATCTTTGAAAGATTTGGCGATTCCTCGGGACATTTGCAGATCTCTTGCAACACAGCTCAGTATAAAGAACTATACAGTATTCCAACTCTCATGGAATAGGTAAAACCGCGCATACCCAAGCGCGCATGTGGCAGCCATGTTTTAATCTTAAAACCTTGAGAATTCAGATGCGTACGAGTAGAATTTCTGCGGCTATCCTACGTGCTAATACAGTGATGTCCGTGATTTTTTTTGTATACTGATTGACCACATTACCGATGTAGTGGAGATGTGTGTGGTGCGAAGAACTGTAACAACAAAAGCTACAATTGTGACTTCAGTTTTTTGATTTCTCGAAAGATAAAAACAGGTAACTTAAATTTACATTTATTTGTTGGTGTTATCGTGTCTACTGAAATATACACGTTTCTGAACCAATTAGATATAATTTGTTTTTTTCTCAAGGTGAGAAATCTGGTTACTGGCATGTAATATAAATGATTTGCTGGACAGATTGGAACGTGATGGGTGTTTACCCTCCTTCAAATTGTGTTCGGCACATTTTGAAAATAATGGAATGCTATCAAGATTATTAAACATAGATTTTCAAGATAATATCAAAGACATCGTCGAAGAAACTGAACCTTTACAACATTTTGATGACTATCAAACCTTGGATATAAAAAAAAATTGAAACATATATTTCATGTTACCTGATCAAGAAATGCCTTAGAATTTATGATTGCGAAACATGTAGCAAATATGCAATAAGTTCTGTTGATGAGCTTGATGATGACCGAATATTTTGTTATTTCAAAAGTTATAATCAAAATACCAGTGGCTTTGAGGGTTTAATGATACCTGATGTTAACTTTGTAGCACTGATTAGTAAACATCATTTTTTTATAACATCTTTTCAAGATGTAATGAAATCGAATATTGTAAAAACTCTTTTAGAATGTACCACTTGTGATTTTAAAGACCCATGTGAATTTTTGCCCTATAACTATTTGTTGAAGTTATTTTTCTGTATTTCATTATATTATACATTAAGAACTATAAACGAGAAATTGAAATCAAAATTGAGGAAAAATGATTGTATGGAACAATTTGTGATAGGTAATCATATGTTTTCAATAAATTGATTTTGTATTAAGGAAGTTTTAATTACAGAGCTGTTACTAACCTTGCAATTTTTCACTATGGCTCTGACTACAACTTCCACTAGAATTTATTATTAATTTACTTTGCGAATGATAAATAAAGTAATCAAAACAAATACAACCTGAGATTTTATAGATCCTCGTGGTTTTCGATTATTTTTTTCTGTTTCTGTTCTCAAATTTAAAATAAATAGTGACAACATTATTTTATGGACCAATTTATAGATGACTAGGCAGTCATGAAATGCATCCAACTCAGCGTTTAGCAGAGTAAGTTCTCTTGCCTGTGCCTCATCAAATGGAGCCAGTAAAATGCACAACTCTGGGTTTCCCTCCGGTAGCCTTCCTGATCCTGTATACTACATCACTGATCTTCTGGATTACTTCATAGGGTCCTTCCCAAGAAGTTTCCCATTCGGTGACAATCCTCGACGTTTACGAGGATTATATAGCCAGACAAGAGTGCCAGCTTCAAGTCGTATGTCGTCTGCGACCACTTGCGGTATGGATGTTTCGTCGGACCTTCTCATGGGCTTCATCCATTTTCTTGCGTTGTTTAGAAACGTAATCTTCACCAGCAACATCATCCCCAGGTTTCCAGCCAATACTAGCTGGAGTCTGTCCAGTAGTATCGTGGACTGCAGAGTGGTTAGCAGGAATAGATGAAGCCAGCTATCTCAGTCTCTTTGGTGTTCAGAGACAACTTTGAAAAGATATCGGTTTACAGTCCTACTCATTCTCTCAACCATGCCGTCTGACTGAGGATGCAACGCCGTTGTCTTTCGCAACCCCAGGGTGTTGCAAAGGTTCTGGAATAAGGCAGACTCAAAGTTTCTCCCTTGGTCAGAGTGTAGCTCAAGCGTTACCCTGAAGCGGCATATCCAATCCTTGGCCAAAGCATCAGCTACAGTTATGGATTCCTGGTTTGGCAACGCGTATGCTTCTGACCACTTGCTGAAGTGGCCTATTACCACCACTGGATTTGTTCCCAGCTTCACTCTCAGGAAAGGGTCCTGCTACATCCAATGCATTTTTGGACGTCTTTGTGGTCCATTGCTAGCTGCGCAGACCACATATTTTCTGCACCAGTTGTACACGTCTTCCTTGCAATTGATCCAATAAACTCGCTCACGGAGTTTCTCCAAGGCCATAGCTACGCCTAAATGACCACCATTGGTCCCACCGTGAATTTCTTCCGAAATTTCAGACCTTCTGCACTTATGTTCGATGTCGAATTCTTGGAGCCTTTCGATCCATCTAGTTACCAGACCCTAAATCGCAGTAGCCACTGAATTGACGCATGGTGGGTTCTTAATGAGAGGAAGCTTCTTACTTCATGCTTAAGACTTGGGTGTTGGCCATTTTTACACAGCTTGTATCTTCTGAGGATCGACTGCTATTTCTTCTTTCGACTCCACATGACCTAAATACTGAACCTCCTTTTGGAATAATTGTCATTTCTTGGGCTCAACAAGGCCTGACTGTCGTAGTCGCGGGAATACTTGATCCAAGTTCTTAAGGTGGTCTTCGAATGTTTTTCCTACAACGATGATGTTACGATGATGTTATCTAGGTAGACCAAACAGGTCTCCATTAGCCTCTCGAATGTAAACGGTGCATTACAAATCCAAACAGCATAACTGTAAGCTGCCAGAGGCCGGGGCCAACCATGAATGTTTTCTCTCGGTCCTCGGGATCCATCTTGACTTGCCAATAGCCACTCTTCAAATCAAGTGTAGTGTAGCCGGGATAATAAGCGATAATTTACACGGATGATTGATACAGATTTATTTCATAACAGTCAAATATACATCGTTGGAAACATTGGAATGCTATCGTAGAATATCGTATTTTTTAGGTTAACAATTTATATATATATTAAGGTTAACATCAGTTTCTGGAAGCATTTTTAGATGTCGCTAGCTATACCATTTAAAATGTGAAGATACTACATACCTCCACCACAAACTGTTGTCGTACCCTATTACATTAAAACCTTAATGCTACCATAACAAACAAAACAATAAAAAAAGAATGTATGCAGTTACAAGTTTAATCGCTCGGGTGGCTTAATAACTCTTCTGCTTCTATTCAATGCTAGACCTAATGGTTCCGGAGTACTTTCAATAGATCTTCCTGTAGAGATTTGTACCTCCTTATTTTTATCTACAATTTCTGGTTGATCATCAAAATCAACACTTTCTTCTACAACCGACCTATCGCCTACGCCTCTCTTAATTTCGTTATTTAAATCTTTGTTTTGAGAAAGCTCGGGGAATATTGCAATTGGTTCTTGTCGTACTACGTCATTACTTTTCCCTTCTAAACTAATATTTTTATAAAAATCGCGATGTCTTTTGTATAATTGTCCATCGATATCGGATAAACAATTGTATATAAATTTTTCATCAATTTTACCTTTTAACCATCCCTTCTTATTTGGTCTACTGTAATCTCTAAAATAGACAAAGTCACCTACTTCAAATATTTTGGTTATCGGAAAGCTCTCTAATTTTTTCTATTACGATTAATGTTTTTTGGATTTAACAAATCGAACTTCGTCCTAATATTTCTCGAAAACATTAATTTTACAGGAGAAACTCCTGTGGTAGTGTGTGGTGCCACCGGTAACTAAACAAAAATCTGGAAATCAAGCATTCAATCGAGGTATTTTCTTTATTATCATTTAACATTTTTTTCAACGCGTTTTTATGTTTTTCACTGAATTCTCGGCCGCGCCATTGCTAGACGAGTGATACGTTGGAGACGTTAAATGTTCAATCCCGTTATTTCTGCAAAATTCAGCAAACTCTGACGAACAAAACTGAGCCCCATTGTCAGAAACAATGGTTTTAGGCAAACCAAATCTAGAAAAAGTCTCCCTCAGTTTCTCGATTGTATATTTAGAATTAGGAGTGTTAATTATATACACCTCCAGCCATTTACTGTACGCGTCCGTTATAATCAAATAATTTTTGTTTAAGAATGGACCCATGTAATCAATATGGATTCTGTCAAAAACTTTTGTAGCTAAAGGCCATTTTGTTATAGGTGTTTTTGAAGGTTCTGGTCTCTGCATCATACAACTGTGACAAGCCTTAGCTATCTCTTCTATCCCTTTATCGAGTGAAGGCCATCAAAAATAGGACCGTGCCAACGCTTTCATCTTAGTGATTCCCAAATGAGTACCGTGTAATTCAGTTAATAATGTTTGTTGGTATTTTTGTGGAACTACTACCCGATAACCCCACATAATAATTCCTTGATCGATATAGAACTCGGTCCTTCGCACAAAAAACGATTTTAGCAAATCGGACACTTTATTAGGCCAACCAAACTGAATAAATTGATAAATTTTTGATAATGTTTGGTCTTTTCGTGTTTCGGATCTTATTTGTTTCACGCTAATAGGCACAAAATTTTCTACGAAATTTAAATAATCAAAATTTTCTTCCTCGTGATCTGTACAACCGACATTCGGTAAACGCGATAAAGCATCGGCGACACAATTTTCCGATCCTTTCACATGTATCAATCTACATTTAAAATTTTACAAATAAGAAGCCCACCTCTGTAGCCTTCCCGCGGCCATAGCTGGTATTCCTTTAGTTTCGGATAGCAAAGCTAATACCGGTTTATTATCTCACCGCAAAGTAAACTCAACCCCAGCATGGTACTGATATAATTTTTTTACTCCCCAATAAATAGCCATAGCCACCTTATGTACTGTGGCATATTTACTTTCAGCACAATTCAACGTTCTTGAGATAAAGCATACAGGTCTCTCAGACTTGTCTGGCATTACATGCAACAAAACACAGCTGATACCTACATCTGACGCATCTGTTTCTACAATTATTGGTAATTCAGGGTTAAAATGTGTTAATACTTCTTCCGACAAAATTACATCTTTCGCTTTTTGAAAAGCTTCATCACATAAATCGTCCCACTTAAACCTAACATTTTTCTTTAATAAATTATACAGAAGTTTCAAATTTGTTGACAATCTTGGAACAAATTTCGCGTAATAATTTATTATACCACAAAAAGCTCTAACTTCTGTTTGATTCTTGGGCTTAGCAACCTTAACTATTGCCTCAATTCTTTCCGGATCTTTTTTTAATCCATGTGCATTAATCCTATGACCTAAATATTTTATTTCAGATTTAAAAAAATCACACTTTTGTCCATTTAATTTATATCCAGCATTTCTTATTCTACCTAACATTTCACGTAAATTAGCAACATTTTCCTCTAAAGAATTTCCAGTAACTACAATGTCGTCTAACAAATTCACTGCACCATTACATCCCTGTAAAACTTTTTCTACTTCTCTTTGAAACAATTTGCATGCAGGTTTTGTTCCGAAAGGTAACCTATTTACTTAAAAAATTCCTTTATGAGTCGACCAAGCTAACAATTTACTGGAGTCTTCGTCAACTTCTAACTGATTATATGCATTAAGAAAATCTAACTTAGAATAATATTGACCACCCTGCAACTTTTGAAATATGTCTTCTATTCTTGGAACAGGATGTTGAACTCCAAATAAGGATTTAATGTTACTTTATAGTCTGCGCAGACTCTTAATTTACCATTTGCTTTTAGGACTGTAACAAGTGGAGTTCCCCAGACACTACTTTCTAATTTTGTTATAATTCCATTTAGTTCCATTCTTTGAAGTTCTTCTTCAATACTCTTACGAAAGGCAAAAGGAATATTCCTGGGTTAACAAAACTTTGGTTTTGCTTCGGGTTCTAATTTCAACATAATTTTACAATATTTATATGTACCTAATGTACCATCGAACAAATCAAAAAACTCCGAGCAAATGTTGGACTTTAATCTATCTATTTCTGAAGAATTGCCCTCTGTTATTTTTAAACAATTTGTAAAATTTAAATCAAATTTAATTCCTAACTTTTCCATTAAATCTCTACCCATTAAAGGTCTAACGCCATTTTCTACAAATACAAATTCCTTACTTACTTTTCCTACCGTTCTTATGATGCCACCATCATAAGTCTTTAACGTCAAACAACTTTTTCCAATTCTTATATCAAAATGTTCATTATAAAACTGTAAAGGTAAAACAGAAACACCTGAGTCAATCTCCATTTTAACGTTTACTTTCTCTATTTGGATATCAACATAGAAAGGATTAACTTTATCATTGTTATAAAAAAAAATCAACGCATTCATCGGAACCACCTGGTTTATCAGAATCTTGCAAATGAAGTTCCCGATTTTTATTACCCGTACATCTGGGCGAAGTTGAAATATGACCTTTATGTTTACATACTCTACAACTTTTATCTTTAAATTTACAATTTTTAAAATCATGATTATCTTTAGCACATGCAAAGCAAATAAGCCTCTTACTCGAAACTTTCTTCACAGGATCGGTATTTCTCTTCTCCTTTCCGTCCTTTTTGTCTTCATTCTTCTTCCGGTCATTCACCTGTAGCCTGTTGATTCCCCTAGTCAACTGGCTCTCCGTTATTGACGATTCCTTGCTTATCGCCAATTCATAAAGTTCGGTCGACGTTTTCCTTTCGTCCTCTTCACAAAGACGATCCAAAATTGGGCCTGGATAAATCTCGGTGACGAATTTATCCTTCACCTTGTCTTCTAATGATGCACCAAATTTACACTTCATTGCGGGTTGTTTCACACGGACGTACCATCCACTTACGCCTTCACCATGGTCTTGTTTCAAATTATAAAATAGAGCCCTTTCTCTATATATAGAAACCTTCTTAGAAAATTGTTTCTTTAAAAGTGTGCACAAGTCTGCATAAGCTTTGGTTGCCGGTAAACCAGGATCACACAGTTCTCTTAAAATCGCATAAGTTTTTGAACCGATTACAGTCAATAAAACAGCCACTTTACGGGTCTCATCCACATAGTTACATACAAAATACTGTTTCATTCTTTCGAAATACAAATTCCAATCATCCTTTTTGTAGTCGAACTCGGGTAAAGATCCAACTTGTGTTCTAAACACCTGCTGAACCGACGCCGCATTTTCTTCATCACCCATGACTCCGAAAAATACACAATATCACGAAAAAATAACTACTTCACCAATTATCCTCGTCGCCAATCTGTAGTGTAGCCGGGGTAATAAGCGATAATTTAAACGGATGATTGATAAAGATACAGATTTATTTCATAACAATCAAATATGCATCGTTGGAAGCATTGGAATGCTATCGTAGAATATCGTATTTTTTAGGTTAACAATTTATATATATTAAGGTTAACATCAGTTTCTGGAAGCATTTCTAGATGTCGCTAGCTATACCATTTAAAATGTAAAGATACTACAGTAAACATTATCTGGGATCTGGCACTCCTGTCATATGGAAAAGGTCTTTGCACAACAACGTAAAAGTATTCGTATTATTTGTGGATTGGGCTACAGAGATGATTGTCGTCAGTCCTTTATATCTCTAAATATTCTCACTTTACCATGTTTATATGTGATGAACTGTCTGTTATACATCAAACAAAACATTCACTTTTACAAAACCCATTTGGACCTGCACAGTTATCCAACCAGAAGTAATGGAGATCTGGTTCCATATTTTAGTCATCTTGAGAGAACCAGAAATGGCACTAAGTATCATGCAATAAAATTTTCGTTTTTTTGTTTTACCATCAAATATTAAAAATCTCAGCTTCACCCAATTCAAGATAAGTATTGAAGCCTTTCTATTGAAATGTAATATTTAAACTTTGTTATGTATAGTGTATATGATTTCTTTTATCTTAATATCGTATTTCGAACTACTTATATATATATATATATATGTGCATTCGTACATATGTGCGTACGTATGTGTATATTTGTTTATATGTATGTACATCTATAGAACTGACCTGTAAAAATGTGTTTTATACATATGCTATTATCAATAAATTACAATGCAATACAATACAAAAAGTGTTCTCAATACTTGGCAATGGGTAACTGTCCTTTTTGGTAACGTTGTTGAGTTGTCGATAATCTACACAGAATCGTGTCGAGCCATCCTTCTTAACCAGTACCACTGGAGATGACCATGGGCCCATCGATGGTTCGATCACTCCTTCTTGTTCTATTTCTTTTATAATTTTGTCGGTTCTTCCCGCTTAGCCAGTGGTAGCTTTCTCACTCGTTTTCGAATAGGGCGGTCTTCACCTGTGTAAATTTTATTCCGTACGATATTTGTTCTACCTTTTCCATCAACAGTGGATGCATGAATATCAAATATTTCCTGGAATTTGGCTATAAGCATCCTTAATCTTGCTCACTGTTCGATTTTCAATACCTTTGATGATGTAGCCAGTAACTCCGAAAGCTTATCAGATAATCGAGCAGGGGTTTTGGCTGTAACATAATAGCTATTTACTATTGAAGATCCCGAAGAACACCGTCCTAGTTGTGTCCCTTCCTTGAGCTGTACATAAAAGCCATTCACGTTCATCAATTTTACTGGAATCACATCATCAGCTCGAACTAGACATTTTCAGATCGCAATTCCACGTCTGATTTGCTGATCATACATCATAATGCTTCTCTGAAGCCATCTTCTACTCGAGTTTCTACAACCATCTTACTTTTTTCTGGTATCGCAGCCTCTTCGGATAGTATTACTCTGACAGCTTCTTCTTGTCTACGGTGAAGAACCTCATAATTGACTTGGATAACGCCATGCTTCAAATTCAGTTGGAAAACAGTTTACGCTTGTTGCATATTTACATCCCCTGGC
Organism: Crioceris asparagi; assembly: GCA_958507055.1. Lineage (NCBI taxonomy): Eukaryota > Metazoa > Arthropoda > Insecta > Coleoptera > Chrysomelidae > Crioceris > Crioceris asparagi. The sequence continues at coordinate 52,807,292 of OY293827.1, forward strand.
TTACGATTAATAAGAAAAGAAAAATAATTCAAACTTCGGCGCCATTTTACTCCAAACGGAAGCGTTTTCGGAGTATGATTTATAATACAAACTATATCCAATATAAATACACCCAGAGAGATCCAATTTGCAAATGAAACTTTGAAAGTCGACTAGATTCTTAGGATTACCTCTATAGTTATAGTTCATCTATATGAAAATATTCAATGGATCTTGCATATTGAATATTTAAGTAAGAAGTTGAACTCCATTCTATATACCTTGCGAGTACTGAAACCTTACTCCGATATAAACACAATGAAAAACGTGTATTTCTCAAATTTTTAGTCAGTTGTCAGATTTGGAATAATTTTCTGGGGAAACAGGTGGGAAGCAAATGACTTGTTTATAATATAAAACCGAACACTCAGAACCATTTTGAATCTGGGGTACAAAGAATCATGCAGAACCCACTTTCGAGAAAATAAAATGCTCACATTGACAGGGCTTTATTTATATGAAATCATCATATTCCTGTTCAAAAATAGAAGTTCCATCAGCGGTCTAAAAACACGAAGTGATAGAAATTTTGACTACAATTTTCCAAAACATCGATTAACACAGTTTGAGAAGGGATGCCTTTACTCGAGCATAAAGCTTTCAACAAGTTACTGCAAACAATAAAAGTCATAAACAACGAAAGATTATTCAAAAAACAAGTGAAATCATTATTGCTAAATTTAGAACCGTACGGCATTTCTGAATATTTAGAGCATACCTTCTGAAGAAACAACATTTAATTTTAAATTTGTATATATTTGTGTACCTTTTCTTTTTCTTCTATGACAAATTTCATTTTCATGATCATTTTATATTGTAATATGCGAAATAAATAAATAAATAATTATTATTATTATTATTATTTTGGTTCGTTGCATCGACCCCTGAAGTTATTTTGGTAAAAACTGACCTACCATGTATATTATAAAATATTTAAATGAATATTATACAGAATATACCCATGGCCCATATGTCAGTTATTCCGAACCGATTCACAAAAATCAGAATATTAAGTGACCAAACAACGAATGCTTACAGGCGAAAGCCAATTAAGAGGGAATAAAAGAAATATATTATCACACAGTTTATTTGGATACTTAGCAATACATTATCACACTAACATATATATTGAAAAAAGCATAACTACTCATAGAAAAAAAAAAACAAAGTAAAACATGTATGTGTACAGATATACCAAAAAAATATATATACAACAAATAAAGTACTAATAGAGTTTTTAAATAATAAATGACTTTTTGATCAATAAATAGGTAATTCACTTAAAGCTACTTTTTAATACACACATGTTGAACTAATATTCTTTTCTTGGACCTATACTGAACAATGTGAAAAAATGGCACAAATCTAATAAACAAACTCATGAATCGTCAATATTTGAAGCTACATCAAAGAAACAATGAGTAGCTATATGTCTTATTTTGTGATGTCTGAATCTATTCTGAAAATGTCAATAAAAAGGACATGAGTTTGATTTTAAGCCCATGCAATTGAACCAACATGTTTTGGGATAAATAAGTTCGAATTAATTAGAACTTCAATATTAGAAAGATGAATATATCACATTTATGTTTTTTCTTCGTTGTTTTTAAATTCATATTTTTGTACCTATCAAATTCTCTTGGTCCTTTTCACCGGCATTTATAGAATGATTAATGCAGACGTTATTTACAATATACTAATATATTTACCTACAAGTAGAAAAGCACCCTTAATGAATATAAAGTAAATAGACACTAAAATTAACATCACAGATTTTACAAAAAAAATGCACTAAAACATTTAAAAATTTGTTAAGATGCCTCGTCTTTTGTAGTTTTACACAAATTCGTGGTGGTCTTTTATGATTGATATGTTGATTTAGAATCGGTATATGGTTTGTCTATAAACTGCGTATTAACTTCTCTCGATTTATAAATTATTTTCGGTGAATTTCCAGAGATTACTTACGTTTCTATTTATTAACTAATTCTTTTGATTCTGTATGAAAAATGGGGTTCAGCTAATTGACTATGAAAATGATGAAAAGTATTTTTCGTCTGGAAATATTATTATGATTCTGATAATAATATTTGGAAACAAGTAAATTTTATTTAAAAAAAATATACCTTCTGATTTTCTTCCATATAATACTACAGAGATTTGATATAAAAGAATCAATATTTATCTTAGAAAAAACGAATTATGCTTAAATTTTAATTAGGCCTTCTCTAATCAGTAAATTTTAACTATTACTTCTGGCAGATTTGCGTAGGAGCATTATTCAAAAAATGGTATTTATTTTTGAATAACTTGGCATGTTATTCTCTACACAGTATTTTCTTTAGATAACGATATCAATATATCAACACAGAAATATATTCAATTATATTAGGTACGCCTAAATCTTTTGAAATGTGGAAAAGTGAATATTTCATATATTATTTGTTAGTCGTCACGTCGGGTGCTGATGTTTCACTCATATCTGAACTCCATTAAAGAATTTTTGGTCAAACCATTGAGGCAAGTTATTTAAAAAAATTAGAAACCTTTTGTTTTCAAAGAATTAGATCAAATAATTATTGATGACAAAGAGAACCGCATTATCTTTCAGCTCAGATAATTTCATAAAAAAGCAAGATCGACTGACGTAAGTGAAAACATCAACTTGATGAATTGAGAAACATAGAGACAAACAAGTTTTCAAATTTATTTGTAACTGTCGTAGATCTCAATTATTTGCAATTTAAATAATTCTTTGGTGGCACCAAAAACTACTTTTTAGATTTTTCTAATTATTATATTTATGGATGATCTTCAAATCATTGATTGGCTTTCACAGATTTCGTTATATAACAATAAAGTAACTCCCACTTTAAATTCTTTTGAAATTTGGCATTGTGAACGATCGTATAGCAATAGAAAAGATACCAGGCATTAATAATTGTTTTAAATACATTTTCTCAACTTTATTTCTAAATGGGAGAATAAAATTGTAAATATTTGTTTAAAAATATTACTATGCATATTGTTACATTTCTTTTTAAAATATGCTAAGAAGAATCAGTCTTTTACGAAGCTGGGTATATATGTGGAAGTAATGAAATATTCCCAAAATATAATCGAATATCAAATTATTACGTGATGTTGACCTTTAGCGACTGTTTTGGGAACGTACCTTTACTTACCGAGATAATTTTACTCATATTTCTATCGAAAACAAATAAATTTAAGAATTATATACTTGAAAATAAACAACACACACATTGTTTGCTTCGATATTGAGGAAGACTATGAAAAATCATAATTTCTAGATTCTAGATAGATTTTTAGATTTTTCTAGATCCCCCGCGCGTAAATACAACTACCTAAAAAATATTTTGGCCCAAATGGTAAATTTAAAAAAAATATAGAAATAACTTTTTTCGATGCCAAATTCATTGTCTAAATCTAAAAATGAGGAAATGATAAGTTTTATCGAAAGCATTCACAAACGACAGCGATTAATCATTATGCTATTCTGATAATTAAATATTATATATGGTCTATAGAAAAAAATACTTTTGTTGCAGACTTTTTAAATAACATTTGACAACCACTAAATAATGTACATACATAAACTTCATTGTAAAACTTATTAAGTTGAATACTACAGTTTAAGGTGAGTGTGAAGATCAGGTTCCAAAAAAATTTTTACATTTTTTTTTGCTTAGTAATGTAGGCCTGTATTGTAGAAACTCATTCCAATGAACATTTTAAGGCGCCAAGCTCCAGCAAGGTTACGGGAGGGTGGAATGAATAGGGGTGCTAGAATTAGCGAAACCGGAGCCATATAAAATATAAGGGGAAGGAAAAATCAGCCTGCCCATATAATAAGTTGTAGATTGTAGATACAGCCATTGTGAATAAAGTAATAAATAAATAAATAAATAACCAATGAAATATTGATCAAAGTAAACAGTAAAGCAGCGTAGAGGCACAAAGGCCTGTCATATGAGTCGGCATTAGGAGAAATTCGAGGTGAAAATAGTAAACTTTAGAAGTTTTTCCTTCGCGAAAATGAAGTGACCACCTAATACCTTTTAGTGGAAACATATCCAAAACAATCGCTAAGGTTGCTGTTAAAGTGGAACTGTAGGGATCCTTTGGAACATGATCTACACATTCACCCATTTTAACCTGTTGTTAATACCTACCAACCCGACATGCAGATCAATATATATATATGACTTAAAATAAATAAATAATTGCACCTAAAATCGATAACAATATATTGTATTGCTTTGATTGACGTTCAATGAATAGTTTTCTTGCCACCGCGGGGTTTAATGGTTTCAGATAATTTCCACATTGCATCCTCACCTATGCAATCGTCGAAGTTTTGGAAGAAGTTGATTATCTTTTCTTGCTTTTTAAATGTGTATGTTCTGTAAGAAAAGCCAACATTTATATTTTTTACACTTAATCTGCTAAATACCTATTAGTCCCTAAAATGCTTTCCTATCCATAAAATATCTAATTATTCCGAAATAAACCTGCGCTTTTCTGAAATCGGTCCAAACGAATATTCAATTTTGGAAAATAAAAAGCATGAGCAAGTCCCTGTTGATAGAGCTTCCACTGGACTTTCTATCTTCGGAAATCACGTCACATAGCTAGGGAAAATTAGCCCACTAGCTGAACATGAGGAGATCTCAAGATAAAGCTCGTTTGTTCGACCTTGCATCGTGGCTTAGGGAAGGTTCAGACATTGTGGGAATTCGGAATCAGAGAGCTTGGTCCTCTCTGTCCAAACACATCCCATCAGCAAACCTTCCCAGTGATATAATGACAAAGAAAATTAGCATCGAGAGAACTTTCACCACGGTGCTAAGTAGCAGAGAAGATTGGGACAGGGGGCTCACAACCCAAGTTCTCAAAAAGAATACCATTAAATGGTACACTGATGGTTCTAAGACCACGACGGGGACAGGCGCTGGAGTGTTTGGGAATCGCACCAAATGCTCACTTGCGCTAGGCCGCTGCCCAAGCGTCTTTCAAGCAGAATTGCTTGCAATTGAGAGATGCGTGAACGTGAACCTTGAAAGAAACTATCAGAAATGTGACATTGCAATACATTCTGATAGTCAAGCTGCAATTAAAGCACTGAAATCTCATACCATTGACTCTAAAATGGTATGGGAGTGCCGAAGGAAGCTCAATGAGCTAGGCAAGAACAACAGGGTCTACTTATTCTGGGTTCCCGGCCATTCGGGAATCAAAGGCAACGAGGAGGCCAACACACTTGCCAGGAAAGGAGCACAAACTCCATTCACTGGCCCAGAACCCTTCTGTGGCACAGATAAAAGCACCTACAAGAAGGAGTTTCTGGAGAAGGAAAAAACCGTAAGAGAAACACTCTTGCGGGATACCCCTGGATTGGATCATTCCAAAAAGTTTCTAAAAAACTTTGATACTGCAAGATCCAAAAGGTATTTGGATCTCAGCAAGAACAAGCTACACCTACTCACTAGATTTCTTACAGGACACTGTCACCTCAAGAAGCATCTAATGAGATTAGGTCTAGCAGAGGATGACGAGTGCAGATTCTGCGGGGAAGAGGAGGAAACTCCGGATCACCTGGTGACGGAATGCCTCGCCATTGCTAGCGAACGCAAACAGAGCCTTGGACTAGCAACCTTCAGTAGTGAGGAAGTATCCTCCTTGAAGCCAACCCAGATACTGGAGTTCATTAGAACTCTGGAACTGGAAGGCGAGTTGTAGACCGCGTATAGGCGAGTGCAACTCAGGTGGGGGACACAATAGACCTTATGGTCGCAGTGCTATGTAACCCCCTCTTAAATCTAAATCTAATCGTGGTTTGGCCCTCACCATTATATTCAGGTTTTTCATGAAGTTCTCTCCTCTTATTACAGTTATCTAAGCCCCGAGTCATGTTTTCATTGTCAAATGAACCAATCAGGTGCCCGGTGTGCAAATTACTTCATTTTTACGCATAAAACACTGAAATTCTATTATTTGAATGGAAGGGAAAGTTCTATTCTTCCTAATTGTGTAGTTAAGTTGTCAAGTAATACTTTATTTTATATTTTGGAACAATAATTCAAAATACTTACGCTTTCTTAAACTTTTTCATATTATCCACAATGTTAAATTGTTGCCACCTTTTTGAAAAATTGATAGAACCATCTTGTAATAGATTGCTATTACCTATGTGGACGAATGTTAGGTCCTGAAGTACCAAACCACTGAAACATATGAAGAAAAATTATAATAAAATTCAGAAGTTACATATTATACATATAAGAATAATTATACACGTTTTCCAAAACTATTTGAGCCGTAAAATATTTTATGATCCTTCTTTCTTTATTGGTTATTGGCTAGCTATACTTACATGTAAGGGATGCAGGGGGGTTGTGTTTCGGCTAGTGCCATTCTGTATGCTCGAAAGCTTGACGAGCTATCAATTAGAGCGCAATACTCTTTCAGACCTTCTTGGACGTGTTTTTGCCACTCGAGGCGACGGACAGGCCCCGAGTCTAGAGCTGATAGAAGAGCCAAGTACGAATTGAAATTATTAATCTTTCTCAGGTGCTTCATAATCTTGATGAATTTCATAAAATATTTTTCTCTGATATCCTTGCCTTCTGCTGTGAGAATCTTCGTTCGAGCCCTAATTTAGACATAATGAAGCAATGAGAAATGTCCACAAACATATAGAAAAGTACTGTAATGAGTTTGCGATGGAGACCGACGACATTCGGCAGAGGAGACGTGTGCGATTCGTCAGAGGGAGGAGTATCTTGACGTGCACGGATGTTAGCGGGGCCGGCGGGGTTATCATGTAACTTGAAACTGCAACGCGACCGCGACTATCGTCGCTGTCAAAAAGTCGATTTGGTACAGTGTTGTAGCTCTGTTAGTCTTGAGCCTGAACTGATACTCGAGTAAAAAGTACCAAAGTGAGATTGATTGCATGTATTTGAGAATATTAAATTATTTTTAATCATGTTCTCGATGAAATTGATATTTTCTCTTTTTCTATATTTTATAGACAGCCTCTAATAGACTGTAGCAAAACTGAGACAATAACGCGATTGCGACTACTTGTTCAATTTTACATGATAGGGGGGCCGGGATCGGCTTCAATCTGAACTTGCTGGTAGTAATGGCGGCTTGGCCATGAAAATTCCAGTGCTTCGAGTTTACAGTGGCTCATTCTGGGATTAAAAGAGCATGTTGGAATGTGACGGAAGCACGGTTGTTGCGTTCAACAAGAAGGTGCCGTTGAACTTGGAGTAAACCAGCGAGTGGCCATCAATGTCAAGGCGGTGCTGTTGAGCCAACGGTTAACGACAATATGCAGCTGTTGTTATTGGCGCCACGTAGGCTTCAATTTGGCTACAACTGAAGTCGTGTTGCCTGCATGGACAAGATGGCTGAGCCTCGAGGATGTTTCTCATCGAAATGATCAGAATTAAGGCAGGGCAATGTAACGAGTTTGCGATATAGTCCGACGCCATTCGGCCGAGGAGGCGTGTGCGATTCGTCAGAGGGCGGAGCATCTTGACGAGCACAGACATTAGCGGGGCCCGGCCCCCATATCACGTAAAATTTAGCAACCAGTTGCAATCGCCTTGTTGCCACTGTCTACATGCAGTCTCTTGGACCATCTTTATAAAACATTGGATAAATAAGTGAAAATTTTAAAAGAACATGTTAAAAAAATCCCTAATTATTCACAAATACATGCAATCTACTTCGCTTTGATAATTTTATTCGAGCATCAATTTAGGCTCTACATTGAATGAGCGGCAACACTATAGAAAATCGACGTTTTGACAGCGACAATTGTGCAATAGTCGCGGTTGCATTGCAGTTGCTAGTTACATGATAACCCGCCGGGTGGAATGAGTGTAAGACATACTACTATTGGTCACCGATACTAGTGAAGTCGTGCTATGGGTGGAATGTTCGGGGTGTTGGGAGATGCCGGTGTAAGCTTCTAGATAGAGGGGGGCTTACTTATATATTGGATAGAATTTGCTGTGGAGTTAGTCGGTATAAAGCAGTAGAGTGAGTCAGTACGGTGCAGAAGTCAGTCAGTCTGGTGCAGTCGAGTCAGTCAGTCCGGTTCAGTCAGATATATAAATAGTCTGTGATATTTTAGTGTGTAGATAAGTAAACTTGAAAAATAAATAAGTCCCAGTTATTTCTATATGCCCGTTACAGTATGTTTACTACTAAAATCACCTACCAGTATGACATTTTGTTGAAATGTTCTGTAAATCTTGTCAAATTTGGGCTTCTTTCCTCGTTTTGTTCTTGTGCCCAAATGAGGACTTCAGGTATTTCTATTTTCATAAATAACTCAGCATCCAGTAGAGTCATTTGCTCAGCAATCTGTTCCGATTTGAAATCTAATAGCGAAAAGTTTCTGTTGTTTAGAGAAAGACTGGAAACAATGTTCGTATACTTCAAGGACACTTGCTTAGCCTCATATCGTTGTAAATGATTCACGCGCAGGTTTTTGGCCAAAGTTAGCTCACCACATTCGATGAGTTTCTGAACAAAGTTCATCAGCTTTAATTGAAGTTCTTGGTCCAGATCTAAGCTACTGCAAAATAAATGTGTAAGGTATTTTTTTTAGCTTTTTATAATTTTCTGGTATTTGTTTTTTCAATTTTCTACATAAAAAAAGTGGGTAGGTGTTTTAAATTCAGAAGGCATTAATATTTATTTGGCGTAGTTGGTCAATAACAGATAGACTATATTAGTATTTCGTACTTACGTGAGGTCGCTAACTACTCTGACTATTAGTGCAAATGCCTCCCGCGACCTCGGTTTATTATCAGACTGATAATAAAAGTAGTTGTATCTTCTCATCAACTTATTTATTAGATCATGAGGTGTGATGAATGTCCTATAGGTCGTCAGAAACGCCTCGACGTATATGAAAACTAGAAGAAATAGATATAAGAACATAGATGTTAATACAGACATTAAAGCAGAAGTTTGAATGTCATTTAGTCCGTGTGTTTGTGTATACAGGGTGGTTCTCCGACATTGATCGATTGTGGGTATTAAAACTTTTACAACGTGTGTTCAAATTGTGCGCCCTTCAAATCAAGGCATAATTGACTTCTTTTCCCAACATTATTGACAGCACTAATTAATTCTACTGTAGATATTGAATTAAATTTAGTTAAGACCTATAGGACATGGTATGCTCATATTCAATTTATTTTTTCAAATAGAGCCTATGTCGCAATGCATTTATGAATAAGATTTAATTTTATATCCCAGTGATACAGAGGTAATTTTATTTATTTACTATTCATTCCAGAGTTGACTTGTAAAAAAATACAGGGAAATTGTGAAAATTTTCAAAAAACTAAAGTCTGTACATGGTACAGGTAATATAATGTTGCGTATGTGGGTTCGCAGATAAGATAGACTAATTAACAGTTGTTAAATTAACTTTATTTACACTCTAAATAATAAAAATTACAACTTCACTTTACTATATTGTCACTAGCTTACTCGGACTATTATATTATTGCACACTGTCTTTTACACTCTGTCTCTCATGCCGACAATTCTCCCATATATATACCCGACAAAGACTCCAGATCTTTCGAGCCGCCACTGGACTTCTCTCGAAATCCTTTGTTGACATTCTAGTGAGAATGCCGACATGCGGCCGTCGCTCTCTTTGTCAGCGCCGCTCTCGATATTCCCAACGCTCGCGCATGCATCAAAAAGATGCCGCCACTTTGTGGCCAATACCGGCGGCTGTTCCCCTTGCTTGTTACACTGCTTCCTCCTTTAAAGTGTTCGCCCCGAACAGCTTCTTCCTTTTGTCTCCAGACCGGTGGATTATCTCTTCGATACGAACTCCGCCTTTCCACATGTACAACTTTTGGCTTGGCTCTTGGCGGAAAATGAATCCTGTACACCAAGTCGTTAATCTTCTTGACAATGCGATATGCCCAAGGTCTTTGCAATTTCGGACTTAATCCTGGCTGATGGTCTGCCAAACATAAGATCTACGGGGAGCTTCATTTCTCTTCCAGATAACAGCATCGATGATGTATAGCCAGTAGATTCATGCTGGGAGCTTCTGTAGGCCAGGAGAAAGAGAGGTACCAGTTTATCCCAGTTACGTTGGTGCTCATCCACAAATATTGAGAGGTATTGATTGATGGTCCTATTGTGCCTTTCGACCATTCCATCTGACTGTGGATGAAGTGGGGTTGTTCTTGTTTTTCGGATCCCCAGCAACCTCATTAACTGCGTCCATAATTCAGATTCAAAGTTTCTGCCTTGATCGGTAAGCAGCTCCAAAGGCACTCCGTGTACCACGTTTTCCAGTAGGGCCTCGGCCACTATAACTGCTTCCTGATTCGGCATCGGCACTACTTCTGGCCACTTCGAGAAGTAGTCCAAGGCAACTATGATGTACTTGTTTTCCGAATCTGTCGTAGGGAATGGTTCCGCAATGTCCACCGCAATTCTGTCCCAAAGTTCACCTGACAGATACTGCTTCATATTCCTTCGGGATCGTGTCTTCGGACCCTTCTTAGAAGCACAGAAGTCACATCTTCTGCACCATTCTTCCACATCTCTTCGACAGTTGATCCAATAATACCAATCTTTCACACGTTCCAATGTTCTATTTAGTCCGAAATGGCCTCCACTGCGACTGTCATGCAGTTCACGAAGTAGCCCAGCTACCATCGTTCGGGGTACAACGGTTTGATACACAATGCTCCTACCATCTGGACTTTCCCATTTACGAGTGAGTGATCAAGTCATCCCGCAAGCACAACGAATTCCACAGAGCCCAGTAACCCTTGACCGTTTGATCAAATCTGGAGATTTCTTGCCACTTAGGTCGACGCTTTGGTCTAGCCAGCCCTGTACTATCATCAAATATTTGTCAGCGATTTGTTCTCTTCTAAAGTTATCTATGGTGATTTCCTCGGTAATTTCCGTTTCTTTAATCCTAATCTGCATTTTTTGGATATGTGCAACATCCTTGGCTGTTTCTCTTTATTCCTGAATTTGACAGAAACTAAAGTCGGGTATTCTCTCTCTGAACATTTCGTTCTTCAGATCTGGGTCGTCGCTTGCAGTTTCTACGTATATGTCCCTCTCGGTTGCAATTGTAACACTCGGTTTTCTATATCCGGACTCCTTACCTCCTCGAGGGAAGAATTTCTGGAACATCGACTCCATCTTCTTAAAGAACTCTTCATTGTCTTGCGGTTCATCTGACACCCTGACTTCTCGATTCATTGAAGCGTTTTTGGTAGCTTCGTATTCCAGTTCCTGGACAACTGCTTCGGTGAAAGTATTATGCCTAATTAGTCTCAACGCTTGCTGCGTTTCTATATCTCGGACTCCGTCGATGAAGTACTGGACACTAATTTGCTCAATAAATTCGTCCGGGGCCTATGGATAAGCCAGTCGCACCATGCTCTCAATGTTACTGCTGAATTCCTGAAGTGACTCCGTTGAACCTTGAATTCTGCTTTTCAGCTGGCTCTGATACACTTGGCTAACTTATTTGTTGCCGTATCCTAGTTCCAAGGCGCCCGCAACAGCCGAATATTCAGTTTGTTTGGCTCCAGGAGTGTTTGAAGTATTTCAAACGCCTTTCCTCGCAAAGCCAATACCTACGCCGTTGCTTTCTGCTGCTGATCCCGTCCATTCGTATCGGCTGCAGCCTCAGACTGCCGTTTGCACATGGCCCACACACACTTGTTTACACACATAAATAACATTAATACTAATAAATGAAATTAATACGCGAATTAAAATTACAAGTTTCCTAAATAAAAAAATCTTCTATGGTGTAGCAGCTTTTGAGTACTAAGAGTTTTTTCAGTCAATTTTTGAAAATTGGCAAAGAAGCTGCGTTCTTTATGTCTGTCTGTTTCGCCTATCATGTTCATGTTGTATTCTGATAGTATATGTAGCCTTATTTTTGAAAATTTAACAAGCTTCGAGGATGGACGGACTCATAACAGTTAAAATATTTTTTTTACGGTATCTCTGCATGAGTCACTTCTACTTAGTTTTGCAGATATTCTAATTGTGTATTTATATAAATATGTGTAAAACACTTATTGTACAAAAGAACTTGCTCCCCAGTTTAGAATTCCATATCTCATATGAGAATGGATGGGCGAAGTACAAAGGCAAAAGGATATATTCACTTATATTCGAGGTGAAATTTTATTTAATAAAAGCGCAACTGAGAAAAAAATTACGGAGAATAATTCAACCTCGCGGGAGATTCGGTACGAGAATTTTATACCAAAAAAGGAAATACATTTTTTGACAGTTTATAAATAGATATTTGTGAAAAATAATCTATGCTTGTTATTCAGGCATCTGCACATGACAGCTGTCAAGACAGGAAAATAATCACTTATTAATTTAGCAACCGATTTTTTTTAATTCAGATTGTCGTCATAGCAACCTGTCATTATCAAAGCATCTGATTGGCTTAAAACAACAGGTATAAAATTTTCACTGCAATGGTTCGACATGAATTTGAGTGCATCCAATGTCAATATGAGATTTCCATAAAGTTTGTAATCAATGGTAGTTTCAGAAGAGGACACAACGTTATCGGCCTTCTCAAACAAAAGCTGGTGGTGTTCCCGACTATTTGCTCTAAGTATTAGGGTATTGGTCTTTGTCTTGTAAATTATCAGATTTTCAGATCAGGTTTTTGTCTGACCACTTTATCACTTTAGTATAGGTATTCTCAGCCATTGATTTTAGTGATAATAAATCCTTTTCTAGAAATAAAATGTTTGTGTCGTCTGCATAACATGTTGTAATGATTTTATTATGTTCATTCAAGTATGATATGAGGTCGTTGGCAAATACTAAAAAAAGGAGGAGGTTATTCACATCTTTAATATTTGCAGTAGTACCTAGTATTTTGTTGAATAATTTCATTTGTTATATTTGCTGCTTCCAATACTTCAAAACTACTAGTTGAGTTTCTATCTTCTTTAGTCAATTTTTTCTTTCTCAATCTGTCATCTAGTATTGGAATGTTTACGCCACTGTTAAAAGGGGGATCAGTAATTGTCGATTGATGATTCATATGATGGGTGTATGTTTGTGTTTCAGCTGAATTTACATAAAACCTTTTTTCTGAGATTTCTTTCATTTCTTCAATGTGTTTTTTTTATTTTCTAGAAGATAATTCATTTCTTTCTCACATTCTAATGCCTGCTATATTGCAATTTGGTTTTCATTTTTCAGTTTTTGTATGTACTTTTTTTACTTTTAGAAGTCAATTTTCCGCAAGTTCGTTTATTGTTTTTTCTAATATACTGTTTTTTTTTCATGTCCATCTTTGATGTTCTCTGGGCAACAGAATATTTTTATTGTCTTTAACAAGTTTAACTTTTTTCTTCCACTGTTGCTGCCAGCTTTTATGGAACACACTAGCACCTTGTGCACACATAATGAACAAACAGTTTCTGTTTACAATATTTGTAGTTCATTTTCGGGACCATATTACAAACACGTATTATAAAAGGTCTTCACAATATCATTCAACATATTTCATAGAATAAGGCGAATAAATTTATCTTGGTACAAAGTTCCTTAGATTGAAAAACTTATCAATTACAAAAGATATTTTAGATACGACTCGATTATTCTTCTAGTTTTCAATATTTTTCATTTTTCTGTACTCATGATAATATTATTCATGAATTTTGTGTCAATTTCCCACTTTAACTACAACTAAAAGCCGTTACAATCTATCTAGGGTCTTTTAATATTAGTCGATAAAAAAACCTGACGGCCCTTAGCCACGATTTTTCATTTTTTGACAAATTTCATATAGAAATGTACCATTGCGTTCGTTCGCACTTTTAAATTTGAATATATAGTTTATATATACAGGATGGCCCATCGAAAACAGTCCAGCAAGGTATACGGCTTTGTATGTGAAAATAAAAAATCCTCGGACCCGTATACTTTTGTTTTCAGGGGCAAATATTTACACATGAATTTCTGACACTAACTTCGACCCCTTAGCGGGGGCGGCTTGCACCATTATTCTTTCGAATGGAAAGAGAGCTAAACAATGAACCGTCCAATCCTACAACTATTTTTGCATCATTGCCATATATCAAAGATATCACTCATAAGCTAGCTAAAATCTTTAATAAAAATATTGATAATATAAAACTTGCTAATAAAACAATATTAACAATAAATTCACTTTTCTCAAAAAATAAGGATAAAACTCTTATCTCATCCGTATCTGATGAGGTTTATTTTACCTGCAAAGACTGGAAAAAAATATATTGGTGAGACAAGTAGGCCAATCAAGGATCCAATAGCAGGTCACAAAAGTGATAGTAAATTGTACCCAGAGAGATGTGCTCTAGCCCAACATGTTAGTAGTCATAAAAGGCATAAAATGGATTATGAAGCAGTGCAAATTCTTGTCCACGAGAAAGATCTTACTAAGAGGAAGTTTATGGAAATGGCTTATATTTTTCAGGATAATGAAACTATTAATAAGAGAACAGACGTTAATCATCTGAGCGTAATATACTCTTATTTACTTTCGGGAGATAATAGACGTGACAGGAATGGTGTTTCATGAAATAGCACAGACAACTCTAATGTGAAATTTTTTTATTATTGATTTACGAAATGTCAATTGTCTTGAATTTGTATTTAATATCTGGGTGATCGAGCTATGCTCGGGTAACACAAAATTTAGAGAGGGTCTGTAAGATTTACTAAGGATGTTTAATCGTAGTTCGAAAATCTGCATATTTCTAGTAAAAACGTATTGCGATCGGTAGATCGATAAATACTGCTTTTATCGTTCACATAGCTCATAATTTACAGATTTCAAAATAGATATGAATGTGAAACATTTCAGAATTTAGCTTTATCACCAATCGCCTTCTCAACCCGCAAACCCCATATTGAAATTCTTATCGCAATCTGCGGAGCTATTCCCGAAACAGCTAGCGTGGACCTCGAGGGTTACACCCATTAAAAAATGAAAGCCAATCGATTTCTCATAACAGAACTCACAAAACACAAATCGAATTCTCAACCCTGAAACACCATATTGGAATTTGTATCTCAATTTGCGGAGCCATTCCCGAAATAGATATTGTGGACATCGAGGCGCACACCCATTGAAAATGCAAGTATCTTCAATCGATGTCTCGCGTCTTAAAACCCCATTCTGTAATTTTTTATCCAAATCTGCCGAACCATTCAAGAAAAAGTTAATGGACCTCGAAGTTGACACCCTCGCGTTTTGATGACAGGGAAACCACTTTTATAGAAAATCTTAGAAATCAGAACCTTATCTATATACCAAATTTCATCAAAATCGTTAGAACCATTTTCGAGAAAAAATTATATATATATATATATATATATATATATATATATATATATATATATATATATATATATATATAGGTATATATAATTCAGGAAATTTATTCACGACTGGTTAGGATATACTTCGATTGCAGAAGCCGTTTTATACCTTTTCCAATCGAAGTATATATATAAGAATTGCTCGTATTAATATATTAGATCAGATTTACTTACGTGCTGATTGCTGATTATTCCTTATTTTCCAAAAGGATACATCAAAAAACTATTCTGTATTCTTTTAACTAGTTATATAGTCTTAGTATTATTTGTTTTTGTGATACATTTACTGTTTTTTTATCGTTCACACTGAAATGTTATAGATAGAACAAAATTACCTACATCAAAATAATCAACCTCAATTAACTTAAGTAAGTTGGCAGGAAAAAAAGTAACTGAAGAACTTCTTTCTAATTATAGCTGTTTTATTTATAGTTTCCCTGATGATGGAATAAAATATATCCTGAAAGCTTGGATTAAAAATACAAGAGTCTACTTTGTTTTTTGCTGCCTTCCCCAATTATTCTGAATTCTTTATTATAATCATTCAGCAATTATCATCCATATATATATATATATATATATATATATATATATATGTATTTTTTTTCTTTTACTTTTTTTGAACCACTGTATTGTAATATTTTGGAAATTCTTTTAAGTATACGATTCGTTAAAAAAATCACAGAAATATGTTTGCCATAATTATTATATTTGGATAACGTTTGGTTTGGAGGTTTCCAAACTTCATCACCTTTTGGCTATTTTTTCATAAGATACCCATACGTATCTCTAAGAGTTTCCAGTGAATTAATTAATTTTCTTTTGTTTTGTTCAAAACAGAGCTCCAATCAATAGCCCATTACTCTAAATTTTAGAATTGTGGAACGATGAAATTCATTCCAGTAATAGCTTTAGAAAGACTTATTCCTTAGTTATTATTATTATGTTATACAGGGTCGCTCAAAATTCTTGATCTTTCCATCAGATACATAAAGAACCAAAATTGCGTTTTTTCAAATGGATATATATTTTATTATTTCTTCAGAGAGAGAATCAAAATACCTTTGAAATGATATATCATGTTCCTATACCTAAATGGTCAAGTTTTCAAAATACAAGCAACTATCTATTAAAGAACTATTTCTAGCATTTTTATAGTAGGTATTTGCTGGTTACCATGTGATAAAACACAATTATTATTGAACAAACATTATTTGAGGTATTCCTTAAAATAATTTATCTGAAATGCAAAGATTTGAAGAAAAAAGTGTATTCAACACCAGTACAAAGTCAAGATGAACTGCGTCAACGCGTAATTAAATGCATTGATGAGATAGATGCACGTGAAATAAGAAAAGCTATTTATTGGTGGAGAAACGTATTCTTAGATGTTTGGAAAGAAACGGTTGTCATTTTGAGAATGTATTATAAATATTTAATTATTTATATTTCTTCACTAATTATTATTATTAAAACCTCTGTCCTTATCACTTGGTTATTCATTATTAATAAGATATTATACTGCTTTTCTTTTGCGTAAATAATCCAACAAAAGATCACAAAATACATATATATATATATATATATATATATATATATATATATATATATATATATATATATATATATATATATATATATATATATATATATATATATCGTTGAACTGGATTCATTTTCTCAATATCAGTCAATGCATAGTTATTACTAATTTTATCTTGAAATTGAGTTCAGGGTCTAATGAATCTACTTACTCATTATTGTTTTTCCAAGACTGAGTATGATATCTCTGAAAGTTTATTATTATTTTTAAATTAATTTACAGAGCACGGTAAACGAATCGTCTAGTCTACTTATCATCCCAAAGATGAGTAACGAAACTGTTTCGTAAATCAACATTTTGAATTAGCTTCTAGGAATCAGAAAATTACTTATTTGTTCTGTGAATAGGTTTATTCTTGTTGTCTTTTTTGTACTTTGTGAGTATCCTGCAATCAACTTTCTGGAGGTTTTTGCAATAATTTGATCACATTATCTATGAAGAATGAACAACTCAACAACCAGCAAATATCTAATATAAAAATGATATAAATACTTCACTTTAATAGATAGTTGCTTATATAATGAAAACCTGACCATTTTGGTATAGGAACATGATATATCATTTCAAAGGTATTTTGATTGTCTATCTGACAAAATAATAAAATATAGGGTGTTCTGTTTAAAAAATGCATTTTTGGGTCTTTATAGATATGATGAAAATATTAAGAATTTTGAGCGACCCTGTATTACATAAAAAGAAAATCTTCAATAATAACTAAGAAAGAAGTATTTCTAAAGCTATTACTGGAATTTCATCGTTTTGCAATTCTAAAATTCAGAGTAAAGTAAGTAAATGAGTAAAGTAATTGATTGGAGCTCCGTTTTGAAAAAAATAAAAGAAAATTAATTAATTCACTGGAAACTGTTAGAGATAGGTATGGGTATCTTATGAAAAATTAACCAGAATGTGATAGAGAATCTAATAAATTGATAATATATAGGGTGTCTCATTTGAAAAATCAAAGTTGTTAATACTTTTTTATATAAGTTGCAACGTCGCAAGGCTGAAAATATTTTCAGTCGACAGATCACTAGGTATTATCATAACACAATTTTTAGAGCGATCTTATACGTCAAGGTACCATCGACCGTGAATCACCTTGTATATTTGAAAGATAAAATTGTAAAAATCATGAGATATATATGAACAAAAAAAAACAAACACAAACAAGCATAAAACCAGTTGGTGACATAATAATGTAATGTTTAAAATGCAAAATCATAATTATTGATAACTATTTTCCACTATCTTATCAAATTTACAATATATTTTCATTTGCTTGTAGTCGGTATCACCAACTGTCCAATATTCAACAAAATAAACAAAATTCCTAATAATATCTGACAGACCAACGATAGTGGAAAATAATTATCAATAATTATGATTTTGCATTTTAAACATTACATTATTATGTGTCAATTATGGACTTTTAAGAGACGTTTCAGACAGTTTTTCATGTATTGTATATGAGACCAGTTATATAATGTACACTTTGAGAATTTATACGTTTTTTTACGTATCGACTGCTACGGGGACAGTGTGAATATAATGTATGGTTTGGGGACATTCATATGATGACTAAATGGAGGATACTCTACTGTTCATATAATTGATAGAAGCCATAGCCCAAAACGTATGATACTATATTTTCTATTAGCTATGTCTCAAGCGTTAATCAGATCATACATTTCGATACCGAAGGAGTTAGAAAATTCTTCTAGCCTAGCTTGTGTTTCACGAAATCTACCTCATTTGTGATCGGAAAATGTGTTTCTCTCGGCATGGATGAGGGAAAAAAATATTTTAGATTCCTTATACGAACCGTTACAATTACAAACCGATGTCTTTATAACCCTGAAATCGAAGTTTCCATAGCCTTCTGATGTTCTCATAGTAAGCAAACAGTGAAATTTATAAATCACCGTGTATTTTATCTGTTCTATGAAATTGTAAGCGTAGAATAGAATAAAATTTTGGGTTATCAATCAGATTATATTACATTTTGATACCGATCGTATAAGAAAGTACTATTTGTTCATGTGTTACACGAAATCTTCCTCATTTATTCTCGGAAGATGCGATTCTCTTGTCATAGATATGGGAAATCAATGTCCTCATAACGACCATTCCACTGAATTGAAATGTCCCCATAGATGCAAACAATGAAATTTATGGAGCCTGCCTCATGTACCACATTTATTTTTATTGTGTCGAATGGGACATATTTAATTTAGTACAATTGCCAAAATTTTGTCTCTATTATAATGTCCAGTTGACCGAAAGTTGAAACTCGACCGAGGGTTAACCTTGACTTTATGTATTATAAACCTTCAACCGAAGGTTGAAATAATAGCAACTGACAGTTTTCTCAAACATTTCAACAGTAGATTTTGCTTCAACCAGCGGTTGACCAACCGACGGTTGAAATGTCCCTTATAAAACTGGCCCTAACTGGCTGAAATATGACAACAGCGCATTTTCAGGATAACTATCGGAATATCGGAACACTAGTATCTTCAAAAACGTTTAAGTTGTACTTTGAAAATTTGGTATTTGGGGATTTCTGGGCATGCAGAGTTAAAAAAATATACTTATTAACACTGCTACCAGATTTACTCTTACTCTTGCGCCAGAAGTAGTTATTTTATATTCTTTAGTAGAATACCACATTTAATCCTATTATATTGATTTGAACTTATTAAATTTAGTATCTATAATCTAAAATTTTCTAAACAAAAATATCTATAATAATCGCTGCAGATTTAGGTAAAAAATCAAATTACATCATATTTAAATTGAATTAGTATCTCTGATATTCTAGACGCCCATGTCATAACAATAACATAGAGAAATGAGGCAATCCATTCAAGATAAAAAAAACTCCCTGTAGGTATACCAAATTATGCATGTACAAATTAAGTGGTTTTGAAGATATTCAAGTGTGTTGGTAGTTATGTTGAAAATACATTGTTGACATATTTCAGCCACTAGTTGAGACAAAATTTATAAAATTTGGAATCATACTAAGTTTAATATGTTCTTCTGATGCAATTGTGGTGAATCTGGCAGCAGTGCCAATATCACTTTTTAATTCTGCAAGTCCAGGAATCCCAATTTTTTTATGTACAACTTAAGGTGTTTTGAAAATATTTAAGTGTTCCGGTATGCTGAAAATGCTTTGTTATCATATTGCAGCAACTAGTTGAGATAAAATTTTGAAAATTTGGTATCATACTAAATTTGATACGCTCAATTCAATATGGAGTATTCTATTCAAGAAAAGGAAATAACTACTTCTAGCGCAAGGTGGTAGATCTGACACCAGTGCCGATAACATAGGTCAATTCTGCTTGCTCAAATACATCCGAATATCAAATTTTGTGCTTGTAACAGAAGTGGTTTCAAAGATTGAAGCGGTACCGGTACTTTTTACTAACCCTATATAACTAGCTTCTTGCGTAGACCATATAGAGGGATGTTCCGTTTACACTGAGCCAGAGAACACTATCTCCGTTACTATAAGCACAGTATAAAGAACTTTATACTGTGCTATAAGGGTGTTCGAGCAGTAGTTTGGCCCTTAGACTAGGATCTCTTTCCTAGTCTAAGTTTGGACCAGTTTCAAACTATGTTCCCTGTTGTGCAGCAAGCGCCTTTTAAGTTCGATTTTCTCAAAATTGGTTTGCGCTTGCTTCTGACGGTTTGAGTTTGGTTTGAACTGCTGCTCGACCACCCTTTGTATTTCTATCTCGATAAGTCTTGATAATATTCATCATGGTATTATGCGAGCATAAGCTCATAACTTTTTATTAAGATTAAGGTAGGTATTTTATGTTTCAAGTTGTACACCTCCTTGGTTTTAAGCATGAACAAATATAGGGAGGACGAGTAACACGCGTAGTGGGAGCAGTACAAAAAACATTGGGTTATCTTATGTCATTTCGGTGTGTTGTGCAAAATCACGCAACGCATCCTTATGTAGTATGGGCGAAGAAAGCTGAAATACAACAATAGACAATTTGGGATGTTATTTCAGCCACTTCTGCTTATAGAACAGGATACAGAGTCATCCTCCCTTTATATATGTATACTTGGTTTTCAGTAACATCACCATTTGTCACCAGCACTACGCCAGCCTATGAACTCTCGTATATTGAAAAACTTTTGATACCAATCGATGTATTTTTAATTGTATTTCCAAAAATGTAAATATTTAAAAATGCATATACCACCGTTTTTGAAATAATTACGATCAAAGTTGTGAAAGTTCAGGTTATGATATCATTGAACCGGACCACTCTGGATGTTCAAACACTAAATCTACAATTGCCAAATTTTAAAAACTTAAATGCCAAACCCTTACAATTTCCATTTAATCACTTAGAAATTAATAAATCGTATATTCTTCACTTCATCTGCGCTATTTTACGACCCATGCTATGTTCTCAAAAGTCAATATGGATACTTTTGAGAGCATAGCATAGGACGTAAAATAGCGCAGATGACGTGAAGAATAGGATAAACTAATTTCCAAGTCATTAAATGGAAATTCTAAGGGTTTGGCAATTAAGTTTGGAAATCTTGGTAATTTAAAATTCAGTTTTTGATCGTCCAAAGTGGTCAGGTTCAAAGATATCATAACCTGAACTTTCACAACTTTCATCGCAATTATTTCAAAAACGGTAGTATATGCAGTTTTAAATATTTACATTTTTGGAAAAAGCAATTAAAATACATCGATTGGTATCAAAAGTTTTTCAATATACGAGAGTTCATTGGCTGGTCCATTTGTCAATTTCACAGTCTCATCTTTGACTTTGACATTTGACCAAGACGATAATGGTGATTTCGAGATGCAAGAAGACTAGAAACAAAGAGAGAACACTACCTATGCTTATCTACGTAGCCACATGAGATCACAGAGGGTGCATATCATAGCCTGGCCTCGTGTACGACGAACATTTACGAACATCTTGACAATAACCTTAAATATTTGTTATGTTTATTTATCTTCGTGATCATGATCTGCTGACTTTTTCAAGCGAGAGCCGCTCGTTGTGCACGGAGGTGTTTTCTCTGTTCCAGTCTTCCTTCATGGTTCCAGTCTTCTTGTCGAGATGGAAACACAAGACGCGTTTTAATGACCGAATGTCAAAGTTCGGCAGGTTTCGATTGGCCTCGCTAAACACAACGTTAGTTGCGTGTTGTATCTCGAAATCACCATAAGCCACCCACTTGCTACCAATGTATTTCGAACTTCGATTGGTACGACCGTGGTCCATATCTGATTGCCAACCGCTTAGTAATCAGTACCATGTTCAGTACCTAATCTCACTCTCTCTTGTTTAATGATAGCTGTCATATTAAACATAAAAAGACGTCAACTTTCTGATTACCGATTACTAAGCGATTGGTAATACAGTTTTCTTGGGTAATCAGTTACTGCTGCGGACACAAGTATCCCACGGTCTTATAATATAAGGTTTTTCAACATCATGGAGTTGAGGTAGATCAAATTGCCCTGCATATTGAATTCTTTTAATTCTTAATATAGCTATTTTCGTATATGACCTAATGTCAAGTATCTATGGCTGCTGTTTTCTGTGGTAACTTTAAATATCATTATTACCTAATTATAAAGAAAAGCCAATAATCATTATTTCGGCAATCGGCAACGATACTCGACTAGATCGAAAATTGCCTTCAAGAAGTGTGACACTTCTAAATACTACCGGAGATGTTAGCTGCAAGACCTATATTATACGAACTTGTTATCATAGAGTAAATCGTAAAAATAATACTCCTAGAAGGCTAATAGAGTGAGAAGTCACTCACGAAGAAATAGAAACAGTAATAGGGTTTCGGCAGATATACGCTTGCGCGAAAGTCTATCTTATATATTCGTTTATGTACTTTTCTTAAGAACAGTGTTGTCAAACTTGAAGAAATTTCCCGTTTTGGCAGATTTTGAAATAGAAAAGAGAAAGTAAATACCTTACCTTCAAATATTATTTTTTGATTTATATAATATCAAAAACTTGAAATTGAATATCAAAAAAAAAACTATATTTTTTTTAATTAAGAGTACCTATACTAAAGCATTTTGTAATTTGTACCTTAGACTAGGCAACAACGCCATGCCAGTCTTGTTGTTGGACGCCTTTGATAATTATTTTTATACCGGTGTTGTGATATAAATTGTTTCCTGTGGTAAAATAAAATTCGTGGAAGATGCCATCGATTAGACGTTATATTTAATATAATATATAATAAATACACCATGGATAAGCACCAAACACGACGAAAATAAATTATTCTTTTTGGTGTTAATGTTATTTTTAGGTAAATTTCTTATAGATATCGTTCGCACTTTTGAATTTCCAAAAAATTAAACACCATGTTGTTATTTCTATAAGTAAGTCTAAAAAAACTTTTTGTTTATATACCTATGTATATAGATATATATATATATGAGATTACGTAATTTGTTAACACGATTGAGGTAGCAGTTTTGGAAGTATCAAGTTCAAATAATTTGGTACAAAAATCAATCTGTTAAATATCTCGGCCGAGAATGTTTTTGGCCATTATCGAGTGAGTAGTTTCAAAAAGGCGACCGTTAGGACGTTTAAAAAAACAACATGCTGTTAATTTTTTTTCGAAATTTAAAAGTGTGAACGATCTCAGTAGGTACATTTTTAAAAGAAATTTACCTAATATTAATAAAGAAATAATCTATGGATGTTCAAATTTTGAGAAATTTACCTTTCCGCTGGCTACAGGCCGTCGGAATGTTTTATTTTATAGAGTTATTATCCTCACCAGGACAAAAGTAGTTATTATTTGATTCATAATTTCTTATCAATTTTAAGTACTTTAGTTCAACTCTATCTAAATTGACTTGAGAGAATTTAAATATTAGCTGATATTGAAATTAAATATATTGGAAATATCTTTATTTTCTAAACAAATATAAAAAAAGAATTTATCTTTTAATAAACTGGCACAAACCCCATAAAAACTTTCGGTATCGGTAGTAAAACGATCCAGTAAGGGTCCCTGATTTATGTATATAAATAATATATAGATATATATTTAGTAATATTTATCTACCAGGTAAATATACAAAAGTGGCGATTTTTTAATTATGTTGGAGCATATAACGATTATTTAACACAATGGAAATGTTTTACAGTTTAAGAAAATAAAAAATAATATTTCAGTGTGAAAACAATGCCGTCCTATAATCATTCATTCACACATGCGCAATAGTCTTTAAGCCCTATCATTTCTTTCTAATACATGGCTTTGTTGTCTCTCTTTCTTCGTGAGTATATCTGCTTCTATACTCTTATATATTAGCCCGAACTAGCCTTCTAGAAGTACTAATTCTATGGAGTAAATAGATTAGGTGTTACTCAAGACATTTAATTGGTTATTAGCGTAGAACCTAATCAGGCATTAATAACAGATTAGATTAGCTTCTTTTGCCATTAACGGAGTGATATGCATTGTGTACCTAATTTATGAAAAACTTGCTATTGTTAGTTGTTGAATATATTGACTTGACTTTTGATGATTTCGAGATGGAAACACAAGTCGCGAAAGTTCATCAGGTTTCGTTTGGTCTCGCAGTCTTGCTAAACACAACGCTAGTTGCGTTTTGTATTTTGTATCTGGAAATCACCAGCACTACGCCAGCCGATGAACTCTCGTATATTGAAAAACTTTTGATACCAATCGATGTATTTTTAATTACATTTTCCAAAAATATAAATATTTAAAACTGCATATACCACCGTTTTTGAAATAATCGCCATCAAAGTTGTGAAAGTTTAGGTTATAATATCTTTGAACCTGATCACTCCGGATAATTAAAAACTAAATTTAAAATTGCCAAATTTTACAAACTTAATTGCCAAATCCTTAGAATTTCGATTTAATGACAGAAATTAATTTATCTTCTTCTTTACGACATCTGAGTCCTATGGTAAGCTCTCAAATGTCGATTTTTGAGAGCATAGCATGGGACGTAAAATTGCGCAGATGATGTGATGAAATAGATAAATATGGTTTATTAATTTTTAAGTCATTAAATGGAAATTCTAAGGGTTTGACAGTGATGTTTGCTAAATTTGGCAATTTCAAATTTAGTTTTTAATCATCCAGAGTGGTCAAGTTCAAAGATATCTTAACCTAAAGTTTCACAACTTTGATAGCCTCACTTCCTCTTCAACCTCGGTAACGTTCACTTCGGGTTGGAAGGAAATTAAAATAATTTTCGTACGGGTAGTACACGTGGTACGTAGAAGACTCGAGTGCTGGGCCCCCGAGGTGGATAGGGATGTCGCGGACGTGATATTCGAGTGTGGTTGTGGGTTTGCTTTAGAAAAGAAGTCGATCCCTAAAAAGTTTTTGTAGGTTAGAAGCACGTGGTAGCGTGGGCTGGCGGAGACAAGAAGAACTCCCCGCGGATAACCTCAAGGGCGTGACAGTGACGGTTATATTCCGATCAGAGGAAAACCGCCATTTCTTGACACGTGCATTGCATAGAATTTTATGAAAATACATTCTAAGTCATTAGTGATAGTGGTATGGTCTAGAGCCAGACAAGTCACTGTTCCCCCGAATGAACTGGCCAACTTCCAGTTTGAAAAGGGCCAATTTAACGGAAAGAAGAAGAAGAAGAAGAACTTTGATAGCGATTATTTCAAAAACGGTGGTATATGCAGTTTTAAATATTTATATTTTTGGAAAATGCAATTAAAAATACATCGATTGGTATCAACAGTTTTTCAATATACGAGAGTTCATCGGCTGGCATAGTGCTGGTCTGGAAATCACCATTTGCTTTTACGCATAGATCATAAATAAAATATGTATATACGGATATAGATAAAATATACAGTGTGTCCACATTTCGATGCTCACCATTGGTATATCGGTTATTATAAGAGATAGAGCAACGGTTAAATGGGCAATGTTTTTCAGAATTAAATGCTCGCAACGAATGTAAGTTTTTAAGATATTTTGAAAAAACTTATTTTTGACAATTTCAGTTTTGCTTTATTACTCTTTAAGGCATAATGTTACAGTTTTTAAACTTTGTCGTTTTCTAGACACTTTTTTGCGTTAATTCTTGTGGTATAAACATAACCGAAAAATCTTCATTTGATTGCAAGTTACTAGCGCCATCTTTTGTTTTTCTTATGGTATATATTGGGTTTTTAGTCTGTTAGATTCGTTATAAGAAGAACTTTTCAAAAATGTACAACTTGCCCTATAAAAGTTAATTTTTAAAGAAGATAGGAACGAAAAATGCCGTTTTAAACAATAGCAGCTATATTCATATACAATGTTAGTGGCTACTGAGAACCTACTAGCCTATCTAACACGGTTTCTGGTAGAGTCTTAGTAGACTTGTTTATTAATACGGCTGTTATTTTTTAACAGTTATGTACCTAAACGAAATTAACAAGACTTTATTCGCTTGTCTGTGGTTTTCCTTAATTTGTGGAGTGTTTGAACACAAAATTAGTAGGATATGGAATTAATCGTCGGTGTGAAACCAGAGATTTTTTTTCACATTTTGACATTCTGAATACCTTTCACTTTTGACAATTATAAGTAGAATTGTTCCGAGAGTTTCAACTAATTTTAGTAAGATTTGAAGTTGTGATAATGGCCAACAAATTTTCAAAAGAAGAAAAGGTTGATATGTTGGAATTGTACTTCAAAGCCAACAGAAACACCGAAAATTCTTTGCTCGAAATACGCACAACCTTTTCCAGAAAGACCTCAACCGCACCGTACAATTTTCAGCAGAATTATCATAAATCTCTTGAATTTTGGAAGCTTTGAACAAAAACGTGAGCATTATCAAGCAAACAATGTCGTTCGTGAAAATAACATTTCACAAAATGTTTCGAACAATCCAAGTTCGTCGGTTCGTCGAGTTGCCCAAGAAACAAAACTGTGAAATCCACTGTTCATACAATTTTGAAGAAAAATAAATACTACCCTTACAAGCCAACTATTGTACAAGACTTGAGCGTAAATGACTAAATGACAATTTGGAAGGTGGTATCTCCAAAATGTGAAAATACTTTTGACGGATGAACCACGGTTTACCAATTGTGGGGTATTTAATAGGCACAAATACCACCATTGGTCGAACGAAAATCCACATTTGGTTATCCAAACAAAATTTCAGGACTATTATCATTATCATTTTCTTATCATCGACTACAATTTAAATGGTGATAGATATTTAGATTTATTGACTAACGAAACAATGCCCGCCCGAGACAAATTTTCGACCCAGAAACAGTATTTAATTTGGAACCTCCAGAGAATCGGGAAACTTTGGAACAATGAGTGCAGGATGTTCTAAGAGTATTTAACAGAAACACACTCGTTTAAAAATAAGTTTTAGTAAGGTATGTTGTACATTTTTCAAAAGCTCATATATATATAATAAATAATAAAATCTAACAGTAACAGGCCGATGTCTGTACATTAAAGATATTTAAGAAAAACTAAATTTATTAGAGCAACAGAAGGCAAAACAATTTTTTTTAGAATTTTTGTCTGTATGTTTGTACGCGCATCACGTAAAAACTACTTTATGGAATTGAATGCATTTTCCATTTTACAACGTATGTCTGTCTGTCTGTATGTTTGTACACGTAAAAACCACCGCATTGAATTTTCCACGCGCACGAAGTTGTGGGCAAAAGCTAGTATTAAATAAACTTGAATGCTAGGAGAAAGCAATGAGTGCGATAAATGATGATTTTTTGGCAATCCTATATTTTGAAATTGATATGGATTCAATTTTTAATGAAGTCTTTTCTTCAGTATGCTTGTAGGCAGAGTACTGAGCTCTGAAGATAATGAATTTAGAACTTTACATATAATATATGAAAATTAACTCTTGAATGAGGAAGAAACGTGTTTGGGTATGGTTAAATTATCTTTATTCCTTATATTCAAGTTATGAAAGTAGGTTTTAGTTTTTCATAGAGATATGCGGGAGATTGTGATTTAATATTTTTTAAGAATAGTACGCTACTGTTGACAAAGCGTCTCAAGTTCACTGGAAGCCAGCATCATCATAGTTCACCAAAAATACCAGTCTACACATTTAATTTTTCAGAATGTCGAGTATGGATCTCATGGTACAACCTTGGATTCGTGTCGGACCAGTTACGGTAATTATGTCGATTAATAGTGCCATTGAAAAAAAAAACATTCGTCTGAGAAGCAAACATTGAAAAAGTAGTTGATATTATTTCTAATTTGTTCGTTCATTACTTCACGAAATTGTAAACGACGATCATTATAATCTAACCATCTTCGTTCAATTCTTCAAGAAGTTGAATTTTATATGGGTTAATGTAGGGCTCATACTACTTTGACCCAGAACAGCTACTTGTACTGCCTCGTTTCTCACGGAATTTTCAATATTCCGTATTTTTATTTCAAATGAATCAGTTTGACGGAATTTTACTACTAATTCTAGGATGTAACTGTACGTGTCTATCTGCTTGTTTCTCATTAAATAAAGTTGCTGTTACTCTTGCGCATTCATTGTTTGTAAAATACAATTCAATCATTTCAATTCTTACGTATTATGAACCATTTCGTTCGAAATATAGGCTGAACCTTTTGAAGGTAAAAGGAGCATTGCAGAGCCTGAATGACGTAACTGTAAATTGCCACAGTCCAGAGTCCATAGTAAATGCGTCTTCTCTCGGTCCTCTTGGACCATCACAACCTGTCAATAGCCACAGTTACAGCCAAAGTATCAAGTATCAATTATTGGCAAGGCTATCCTTCTTAGTAATGCCACAGAATATATAACCAACACACAAAACCGACACTGTTATCTTCTCTGCTATACTGGAGAAAAAGTCATTAAACTCATTCGCAGTCAAATTTACATCTCGTTCACACATTCGATTTACACCTCTTACCTGGTTTATACTTAATGTCCTAGGATGTTTTTACTACATTAGTTGTATTGAGAATGTGGTTTGTGTATGCTGTCTTTTTCGCATCCTGAATTGTTCGAATATACAGTTTCTTGATTCGGTTTCCAGGGAAGATTTTCCTACACCGCAAACACTCCACCCATATAACATGGTCTTGGCGTGTATCAAGGACCAATAGCAGTATGCCTTACACTCACCATCCGGGCCCCACTAACTTGCACACTCGCCAATATGCTCCGCTTTCAGGCGATTTGTACACGCCTCCTCAAGATGGTCGCGACTGTGTATCCCAGACTCTTTATTCTGCCCCCTCCTTAATTCTGATCGTCCCGATCAGAAACATCCTCGAGGCTCCGCTATCCAAACCCAAAGCTCTATTGCGTTTATACAGGCAAATCTTCCTGGTTCCAGTCGACACCTACCTGGGGGCACTAACGACAACTGCATATCGTCGTTGGTTTAGTCCAAGTTCATAACCACTAGCGAGTTCAGATCGAAGCCGATCTCTTCATACATTCTGTTTACCTCGTTGAAGTAAGCACGTGCACATCACGAACGTTCACCTGCAGCACCTTGGATCTCACCTACTGTTTCCGGAATATTCCTCTATGTTGCTAACGGTCTCGTTTTCCGTATTTAGAATCTGAGGACGAACATACCAGCTTCTACAATGTCTGTACTTTCGACCCTGTTCTCAATTTCAGCCACAGGAATCTGATCAATAAGACAAGCAAGCTACCGCACAATCCGACAAAATAGCACAGCTTCCAGATCCAGATAAGTCAAGTTGGTATCAATAATATCAAAAGTTACAGTTTTAGTATCTAACTAAACTTGTACCAAACTAAAGCTTATATTCTTTTAATTAAGGACCGGAATGTCTAACTGGGTATTCCAAATAGGTTTAAAATACTAAGAGAAATATTTTTATATAAGTGATATGCATATAATACGTATTTATTTCCGTATGTTCTAGGGACTAGACCTAATGACCTCGTTTTCCATATAAGGGATTCTAACGATCTTCAGAAAATCATTCCATGTATGGGCATCTATTGGAAGAACTCAATGATAAGTTTTATTAATTAGTTCGGATGCATGATAAAAACAGAAGTAAATGTTATAGATTCTGGAAGTAGTCGGAGGTGGCCAACGAAAATCTATAAGGGGCTCTTCCACAAAATATTATTTTCTGCAGGTAATCTAAGTTCTGTTGAAAGAATCTGTCATAAAAAGCTACATACCGTTGTCATTTTCTTCTGGGTTTGGCCGTAACAAATGTAGGTTAGTTTTACGTTTAATTACAGAAACTCTTACCTCCGTTTTTGGTAGCCTTAGTAGCATGTATAATCAAAGCATCAATAGGTCCTCCCCGAATGTCAGGTCCATCTTCATCGGGCTTCTTCAGAAGCAGATACTCATCGGCGTTGACCATTTCCATTAAATCAACTTCCACCTCACAGGGACTTACATCGCCACCACTACTAGCCTCAGTTGTCTTATTTTCTTGTTTCTTTGTGTGCTCAAGAAGATCAGGTAGGGCTTTCGTGATGGGTGAGGCTGGTTTTGATTCAGAGACAGGAGTAGGAGCAGGAAAAGTTGGGGTATTGATTGGAAGTGGAGGTCTTGATGATGGAGTAGGGGGAGGTGAACGTGCCGAAGAGCGACGTGAACGTTGTTTGGGAGGAAGTGCGGGCGGCATATTAGATGAGGGAGGTGATGAGGCAACAGACGATGAAGAGCATATCGATGCTGTATTTGGTGAATGGAGCGGTGATGGTACCCTAATTAATAATAAAAGAGAGATTAAAATAAAGAAATAATCTTTAACTTTGTGAGTATGTTATAAATAACTGGCTAGGTGACAAACAATACGAAAGTTTTCCCGTCGCAGGTATCCTGCTAAAACTATAAATATAGGTGCGCTTGATTAGTACACTCAGAAGGAAATAGCAGTCTCAAAATAAATTACTTTTAAATTAAAATGTTAACGAAATCATGAGATATTACATTGAAACCTACAAAATAATATATATAAGTATGAAAATCATAACTTGAAATTCTTCCAGATTTATATTAACTGTTGTTTTTACATAGTGTTTCGTCCAAGCAATGTTCGAGATACCAATATAACATAAATAGTATACCTAATTAACTTGACAACCGGTTTTTGAAAGAAGTTCAACACAAAGATAGCTGGAAAGCTAGAAACAATATAAGCCATTCTCATATATCAAATTGTTGACAAAAATCACTCTACCACTTTGGAAGGTATTTTAGGTATGAAAGACACAAGTAAAATTTCCTAAACTTTTATATGCGACCATTTCTCATGATCCGCTTTCTCGCATGGAATGAAAATATAAATCAGATCAAGTTTACTAAGGAAAACGCACAAGCATACAATCAAATTCTGTACCACCTACACATAAGGTGAATTTAGAACCAACAATATGTATGAGCACACAGTTTTTTTGCTCGCGGACGCTCTTTGCTGATCAATACTCAAATCTATGTTATATCTATGTCAATTAAGAAGACCAAAGCTTTTTTCAATTACAAATACACACACAATATATATATATATATATATATATATATATATATATATATATATATATATTTGATAAAATAGATTTATGTTGGGGATGCAGTCATTTAATAAATAAAATTCTTTGGATTATGCCAAGCTTTCGAGAATGTTTATTCTCT
This sequence comes from Crioceris asparagi, assembly GCA_958507055.1. Classification (NCBI taxonomy): domain Eukaryota; kingdom Metazoa; phylum Arthropoda; class Insecta; order Coleoptera; family Chrysomelidae; genus Crioceris; species Crioceris asparagi. Next base: position 52,839,098 of record OY293827.1, read on the forward strand.
TCGTCGGGGCAAAATTCGTGAATTTATATAAAATTAACCACAAACAGGAAAGATTTCATAGTCAGCAATCAGAAATATCATTAGTTATTATATTATTTTATTGCTGACTATGAAATCTTTCCTGTTTGTGGTTAATTTTATATAAATTCACGAATTTTGCCCCGACGAAGAGAATAAACATTCTCGAAAGCTTGGCATAATCCAAAGAATTTTATTTATTAAATGACTGCATCCCCAACATAAATCTATTTTATCAAATAATAAACCAGTCAAGAATTCAGAATCAAAATATATATATAATAACGTGAATCAACTTGAATTGGGGATTTCTGCCGAAGTTTGAATGGGGCTTAAAAAGGACACTTTTTATGCTGTCCAAGCTTTCGAAATTTTTTTATTTCCTTTATCAAGGCTGAATAAAATAAAACACATATTAGTTTGGAGTGAAAAACAAACTAAGATATTGAACTTACATGGCATGCTGTATGGGGGCGGCTTCAGAATAACCCCATGGTAAATCCTGCCTGTCGTAAGAGGCGACTAAAAGGATAGCCCTAGGTGGTAGATGTTCTCATCGCCCGCTGAAATACCACCATATCGACTTTGTGCGCTCTGAAATGGATCACTCCATGTTTCAGTGTTCGGTCGATACTTTCCGGTTTCCCCCTCCCCTCTTTCTCTTTCCCCAATTTCCAAACGAATAAAGATGATGAAGTCTCCTAGAGTAAAACACTCCGGAAGTAAAATACCTCTCCATTCGGATTTCAGGGCGAGAGGTACTCGAGGGGACTCACCATTGAAGATAAACTTTTGTAACATCCGCGGACTCAACAAAAACATCAATGACGTCCACCATCACCTACAAACAGAAAAACCTGATATTCTGGCACTAACAGAAACACAGGTAAACTCCTCCACCAACAAGGTGTCCTGGTTACGAACTCCACTCTCGATTCAGATTCAAAGGTGGAGTCTGCCTATACGCTAAGGCTAACCTTTCTTGTCAACGTGTAGAGAGCTTGGAACCGAAATAGTTTGATATGATGTGGTTCAGGCTAGCCGATACTAAACTGAGCAAATTCCTCTGCTGTCTTTACGTGTCACCTAATGAACCTTCACATAACAACCTCTTTGAGTTCTTATTACTAAAACTGGATTTTATTCAGGAGAACCATCAAACAGCTGAAATCATAATCATCGGAGACTTCAACGTACATAATACAGCCTGGCTCAAATTCTCAATCAAAACTGATGATGCAGGTCGTCAAACTGAGGCCTTTGCCATCACTTTAGAGAACAACTAGTCGAACAACCAACGCACATTCCAGATATTAACAACCAATCTGCCAATATACTAGATCTTTTCCTCACCACCAATCCTGATCCTTATAATATAGAAGTTTGTGCCCCACTTGGTAACACTGACCACACTCTGATCTCCACAACCTGCTCTTTCCTGGTACCATCGAGTACCTCAACTCCGCCCCGTCTCATGTGGCATTACAACTCCGCCGACTGGGAAGGTCTTCGTATGTTTTTCTCAGCGTTTCCATGGAAGAGAGTTTGTTTCTCCTTAGCCGATTCAACTCGATGTGCTGAGCCAATTTCTGAAATCATCATGTTGGGGATGCAAACCTACATACCCCACACCACAAGGAGAACATCGTCCGATAAGGCCTGGTTCAGCCGAAACTGCTCTAGAGCTGTCGCTTCCAAACAGGCAGCATTCCATCGATGGCAGAAAAATCCGGGCCCTGAGACTAGAGCAGCATATGTCGCGACAAGAGGCATATGCAATGAGACAATTCGCTCTTCAAAAGATTCTTATAATGCCAAAAAAAGATCAAAACTTGTTGAGTGTCCTCACGGATCCCGTTCATTTTGGTCCTTCGCCAAAGCTGTGGGAAGAAACTTTCAGCTCTTTTCCTCCTTTAACCAAGGATGATGAAACTCTAGCCACCACTGCTCAGGAAAAAGCGAACATTTTTGCGCATTTATTTGCAGTGAACTCTACTCTGAATTCATCGGAAAATCAACCCCCGAACATTACACCAGTTGAGAGTCATATGCCCGAGATCACATTTCATCAACGTACCATCAGAAAGATTATATTGGGCCTTAACACCAACAAAGCCTGTGGATCTGACGGAATTCCACCGATTGTTTTGAAGAAATGTGCCCCGGAACTAACACCTGTTCTCTGCAAGTTGTTTAACTTCTTTTACAAATTGGGGATATTCCCGTCCAACTGGAAAAATGCAAGAGTGCAACGTGTTCCTAAAAAAGGCAAGAAGATTCTACCTAACAACTACAGACCTATCGCACTGCTATCTATTATTTCGAAGAACATCGAGCTCATGAAATATCTGGAACACTCAGGAATTATCAATGACAGGCAATATGGCTTCCGTCATCAGAGATCAACGGGTGATCTGCTTGCTTACGTCTCACATATATGGCAGCAATCTAGTTGATAAATATGGTGAAACCTTAGCCGTGACTCTAGATATCTCCAAGGCATTCGATCGTGTCTGGCACCAAGGACTCCTCAACAAGCTTCCATCTTATGGCTTGCCCCCCTCCCCAGCTATGTTCTCTGCTAGCCAGCTTTCTTTCAAACAGGTCTCTCCATGTAGTGGTCGATGGAGTTTCATCTGACTCTCTTATCATAAATGCTGGTGTTCCGCAAGGATCAATTCTAGCACCAACACTATTTCCACTGCATATCAACGATTTGTTGAAGACAACTTCATGTCCAGTGCACAGCTTCGCGGACGATAGTACCCTCCACACCGCCTTCTCTTCCAGAGCTCCAATACTAGCCCGCCAAATCAGAAGCGAACGAGGGAGAAATGTTAACAACATAAATATGGACTTGGCAACAATTCTCGAATGGGGATCCAATAACTTGGTAGATTTCAATGCGAACAAAATACAAGCATGCCTTTTCTCTAGAAAGGCCGATCACACTGTGCCCAACATAAGCATGTCAGGAGTAACCATACCTTTGAAGACATCCATTTTGATGCTTGGTATTACTATCAGCAATAACCTTTCTTGGGAAAATCAGGTGAGATCAATTGCTAAAAGTGCATCCCAAAAATTTGGTTTTCTGTTTTGGGCAAGGAGCTATTTCACTTCCAGTCAGCTGTTTATGATCTATAAGGCACAGATCCGACCTGTCCTGGAATACTGTTCCCATATTTGGAGTGCTGCACCTAAACATATCCTTAAATTGTTGGACAAAAAAGAGCAATTCGTCTCGTCGGTGATGCCTCGCTCACAAACTCTCTCACTTCACTGGAACATCGTAGAAAAGTTGGCGATCTGGCTCTATTTTATAGATATTTTCACGGGCGATGCTCTTCCGAAATATCAACAATTGTTCCTCCTTTGGCAGTCCCCTTGAGATTAACCCGCCAACTTCAGGCTTCACACCCCTTCGTGGTAACTTTGGAGACCTGCAGAATATTCCTTTTCAAATACACGTTCATCCAACGAACAGCAAGGCTCTGGAACACATTGCCTAGGCAGGTGTTCCCTGAAGCATATAACCTCCAGAAATTTAAGAGGAACACCAATTCCTACCTTCTTTCCCTTGGTTCCCACGATGTTCTCATCTGAACATTACAGGATATCCCTTTTCGTGGGAACCAGAACAAAAAAAATGTGAGGATTGAAATATTAAATTGGCATACCACTAAGAGTGACAGAACTTCCTTCATTATAACACTAAACACACTTACAAAAACATTTTAAAATTGAATAAAAACAAATGTACAATTAAAATTTTCAACATAAAGAATTATATAAAATTCAAAGAGGAGTTACATAGTGCGTGTTACTTAGAAATCACCATTTTACAGATTAGGATATCAGTGCGAAGAAGACAGAAGAAAAGATTTTTTTATTAAGAATATCAAACAATTTATTCCCTTATTAGGTAAAATTATCTGTTTAAATGATGGGTGGGAGTTGGAACTAACTCAGAACATATAAAAGGTATAATAGACCATGTCAATTGATGTTCTGCCATCACAGATCTCAAAACAACATACTGTTATAATTTCACAATGTATGTAAGCTTCAATACACATCTAACCTATGTACGATTGTTTATGTTGTTAGTGCAAAACTTTGAAATCACATAGGAATAAATAGAACTAAGACCACGTATATCGGTACATGCATTAATAGATTTATGATCTTTAGTAATTTCAATCATTTCTTGTATTTTTCTTTTAGATGTATTGGGCTCATTAATCAAGATTGAAACACCTTCAAAATTGGGAGTATGTCTTTTTTCCTTTGCATGTCTTGCTAGAGTGCATTTTTTGGTTTGGGCATTTCTGTGATCACTTTTGTGAGCAACGATTCTGTTTTTTAGTAACCTTTGTATTTCGCCGATGTATACAAGATCACAATCACGACAAGGAATAGAATAGTAAGTTCACATTTCTTTTGGCTAATTTACAGTTACTAATGACATCTTTGATGATGTTGGATAGTTTTGGAGTGAGGTCCTTTATCCAAGGAATGGAGAAATAACAAACAGATCCTTCTTGTTGTAACCCAGGATTAGGAGACGACCCTGAATGATTGGTAAGGGACGGACTACTATATAACAGTTTACTTAACAGATTTTTAGGGTAAGAATTGTTTAATAGAATTTTATATAGTTTGTTTATGTTTTCGTTGAATAGAGATGAATGACAAATTTGTCTGATCCTATTTTTCATTCCTAAAACTAAGTTCACTTTGATTCTTTCATCATGGTAGGAAAGATAATTCAAATATCTTCCACTATTGGTGGGTTTTTGATACCAATCAAGTATAATTGTTTGATTTGGAGTGCGGATACTTCTGGTGTCGAGGAAGAGTACCGAGTTGTTCTCTTTCAATTGTGAACTTGAGATTATCATCATAGGAGTTGAAAATTTGTAAGACCATATCATAAGAATCATTAGGAACAGAACAAATTATATCATCAACGTACCTTTTTATGAATGGAAGGAGAAATGGTAATCTGGACAAGCAATCATCTAATAAATCGTCCATAACAAAGGCCGATAATATCGGTGAAATGGTGGAACCCATTGGTGTACCAAAAACTTGTAAGTAATTCTCCTCTTGGAAGGTAAACACTGTACTATCGAATATGAATTTTAGTGCTGAAAGAACTTATATCCAGACCGAAATGGGACTGGATCTCATTCCAATGTTTCCTGATACTCGACTCCGCACGTTCGTATGAGATATTAGTGAACAGAGAAGAAACATCTAGGCTAATTAAGACATAGTCCGGAGGTTACTGAAAATTGTTGATGAAACTAGCAAAATGAAAGGAATCTTGAATAAAATAATTGTGTTATTGTAGGTGTTGGTTAAAATTTGTGTAATATACCTACAAAGCCCTGAATTTAGGGTGCCAATTGAGGAGATAATGGGCCTGAGAGAAAGGGGCTCTTTATGGATCTTAGGTAAGGCAGAAAATCTCGCCGGAACTGAATCGTATGTCGTATGATTTTTTTTCTGGCAGTAATATCAATAAAATTCTTTTTATTATCTTCTCCATTCCTTGGATAAAGGACCTCACTCCAAAACTATCCAACATCATCAAAGATGTCATTAGTAACTGTAAATTAGCCAAAAGAAATGTGAACTTACCAGGACAACACTTTTCGAATATTAAAGATAAAATACCTACCGAAAAAAGACGAAATGTGGTGTATTCTATTCCTTGTCGTGATTGTGATCTTGTATACATAGGTGTCACAAAGGTTACTAAAGAACAGAATCGTTGCTCACAAAAGTGATCACAGAAATGCCCAAACCAAAAAATGCACTCTAACAAGACATGCAAAGGAAAAAAGACATACTCCCAATTTTGAAGGTGTTTCAATCTTGATTAATGAGCCCAATACATCTAAAAGAAAAATACAAGAAATGTTTGAAATTACTAAAGATTCTAGATCTATGAATGCATGTATTCTATTCTATTTATTCCTATGTGATTTCAAAGTTTTGCACAAACAACATAAACAATCGTACATAGGTTAGATGTGTATTGAAGCTTACATACATTGTGAAATTATAACAGTATGTTGTTTTGAGATCTGTGATAGCAGAACATCAAATGACATGGTCTATTATACCTTTTATATGTTCTGAGTTAGTTCCAACTCCCACCCATCATTTAAACAGATAATTTTACATAATAAGGGAATAAATTGTTTGATATTCTTAATAAAAAATTATTTTCTTCTGTCTTCTTCGCACTGATATCCTTATCTGTAAAATGGTGATTTCTAAGTAACACGCACTATGTAACTCCTCTTTGAATTTTATATAATTCTTTATAATGTTGAAAATTTTAATTGTACATTTGTTTTTATTCAATTTTAAAATGTTTTTGTAAGTGTGTTTAGTGTTATAATGAAGGAAGTTCTGTCACTCTTAGTGGTATGCCAATTTAATATTTCAATCCTCACATGCCATGTAAGTTCAATATCTTAATTTGTTTTTCACTCCAAACTAATATGTGTTTTATTTTATTCAGCCTAGATAAAGAAAATAAAAAAATCGAAAGCTTGGACAGCATAAAGAGTGTTCTTTTTAAGCTCCATTCAAACTTCGGCAGAAATCCCCAATTCAAGTTGATTCACGTTATTCTAATAAATTACTGCTGTATTTCCACCTTCTTCATATATATATATATATATATATATATATATAGGGAGGTTCTCAAAGACATCGATCGATTGTGGACAAAGGATAAGTACAGTCCGAAAATTTGGTAACTTACTAAAATCACTGAGGGACATACGTCTAACATATTTTCATGTTAGTCGTAACTTCCGGTTATTTTTAATGGATTACCCTGTATATTACCAAATTTTTAGATTTCTTGTAAAATTTTGAAAACATTTTATGTATAATGTTTTATACCTAAGTCTAACCGTTTTTGAAATATTTAAAATTTTATGTCAAAAATTAAGTTTGCAGTCCAAAACAGAATTATGAATCTTTCCTATGAGGAAGCGTTTAATATTTAATTTGGGTCGATTTTCTTATTGAAGAAGATCTACTTTATCAATATTTTTATGATATTTTGATAAAAAATTGTGCAGAGTGATCAAAAAGATGCCTGAAAACTAGATCCAAAGAAACGTCAAAAGTTATTTTTTTTAATGGAAACCCCCATTTTTATTATTTTATTGTATTAAGCAGCAAAAATAAGGAAAACTTTGTATAAGGTTGTAGTTTTTTTTAAAAATTAAAATTTTCCATTTTTATGTAAAAATGCTGCACATCTTTAAAGTTGTGTTAGAAGTGGAGCGTGATTGCATTAGAAAATAATAAGAAATGTTACCCTTGTTTTTGCTGCCTAATACAATAAAATAATAGAAAAAGGGGGTTTCCATTTAAAAAAATTACTTTTGACGTTTTTTTGGATCAAGCTTCTTTTTTTATCACTCTGTATAAATTATTATCAAAATATCATAAGAATACTGATAAAGTAGATCTTCTTCTACAAGAAAAGCATCCAAAATTAAATATTAAACGCTTCCTCATAGGAGAGATTGATAATAATTATGTTTTGGGCTTAATTTTTGTCATAAAATTTGAATTATGTCAAAAACGGTTAGACTTAGGAATTGTACATAATACATAAAATGTTTTCAAAATTATACAAGAAATCTAAAAATGCAGTTATATACAGGGTATTCCATTTAAAATAGCAAAGTTGGCATCTACTTCCGGTATAACCGGAAATGCGACAAACATGAAAATATTTTAAACGTATGTCCCCCAGTGACATTAGTATGTCACCATACACATCACATCAGATTGTTTGTAGTTATAGTTTGCCCACAATCGATCGATGTTTTTCCCGGAGAACCACCCTGTATATATATATATATATATATATATATATATATATATATATATATATATATATTATATTTATTTATATTTTAATGATTGGGGTTGCAGTCAAAATACCAATAAAATTAAAACTCTTTAATCAATGTCGAGCTTTCGGTAACGCTTGTTACCTTCATCGGGACAAACTAAAATAACGAACAAATTAATTATAACGAAAAATATTAATAATATGAACTACTTACAATCGTGAGATTAATGAAATTTACCAGCTACAAACATTTGTTATTATGCATTTAACTTTATGATTGAGTTTTTTAAGTTTCATAATTACGAGTTACTATGGAATTACGAATACTAAGATCAATCTATGTATGTAGCTAATAAAGATGGAACACACTTCAGAAGTTAATCACAGGAAATATCGTTTAAAAAATGGATATAATATAAAAATATGGCATTATCTTGTATAATATGAAACAATATATTAATTTAGAGAAACATCAGATGGCACACTACGATAATTATCATTATATAATTTTAAAATATATGAATAAATGGAACTAAGTCCATTTATATCCGAACGTTTATTCATAACGTTTGTTTCTTTTTGAATAGGAATCATTTTCAAGAAACTTCGTTTAAAAATGTTCTTTTCAGAACATAGAACAATTGAGTTATCAAAATCTATAGTGTGCTTTTTGTTTATGGCATGTTCGGTCAAGGCACATGACAGCTTTTTACATCTTATATCACTTTTATGAGACGTAATTCTTCCTAATAAACTGCTAGAAGTTTGACCTATATATGATAAATCACAATCATTACATTTGATCTCATATACTATTCCAGATTTTTCTGTTGTTTTTAAAGACGTTTTTACTTTTGAAAATAACTTAGAAACTACTTTTATATTTTCCTTTTTGCAAATGAAATATTATATCCTTTAAAAACATTAAGTTTATTGGTTAATTCATCAATAAAATAGAGAGAACAGTATATAGGAAGAGTATTTGAGCGAGGTTGTGATTGATCAATAATATTATTTTCATTTAAAGACATTTCTAAAATTCTATCAATATTATTTCTGAAAAGAACATTTTTAAACGAAGTTTCTTGGAAATGATTCATATTCAAAAAGAAACAAACGTTATGAATAAACGTTCGGATATAAATGGACTTAGTTCCATTTACTCATATATTTTAAAATTATATAATGATAATTATCGTAGTGTGCCATCTGATGTTTCTCTAAATTAATATATTGTTTCATATACAAGATAACGCCATATTTTTATATTATATCCATTTTTTTTAAACGATATTTCCTGTGATTAACTTCTGAAGTGTGTTCCATCTTTATTAGCTACATACATAGATTGATCTTAGTATTAATTCCATAGTAACTTGTAATTATGAAACTTAAAAAATTCAAACTCAATGGTAAATTTCATTAATCTCACGATTGTAAGTAGTTCATATTATTAATATTTTTCGTTATAATTAATTTGTTCGTTATTTTAGTTTGTCCCGATGAAGGTAACAAGCGTTACCGAAAGCTCGACATTGATTAAAGAGTAGAATGCTATTCACCTTTATGCTTTTACTTCGTCGGATACAGTCATCCACTAGAAGCATATCACGTGATTTCAAGCTTGTTTGCCATCTACAATGATGAAAGCTCACTACTAGAGAAGTATTAAGATTTAAAACCCACAGATGGTGTCAGTGTCGACAAAATCTTTGGAATCATCCAGAGAGAACATCTATTTTATATGTTCTCTATGGTCTTGGAAATTCTGAAAGATTTTGGTGGGGGCCGGGGGTTAAATGTGGGTAATTACATTATAATTACTCTGATAGTTATATAAAGTAATTTTTTTGTATTTATATTAGTGTTCTGTATTATTTGTTTAGTGAGTTCTTGTTGTTGTCTCTGTGTTTGATTTGATTTATTGCAGTTCTAGGTAAGTAATCAAATTTATAAGTACCCATGTTATTAATAAAGTTTTTTATATCTAGTTAACTATAATGAGATAGAGAGAAGTGTTCAATCAATTGATCACTTATTAACTCATTTAATTGTATTTTAACATATTATCTACTTATATACTATTGGTAATATAATTAATAATTAATTATCTTTTTACAGATACTTTTGAAATCTAATCTAGCATGCCAGCTCTTTCATGCTGTTAGTGATTGCTATAGAAAGCTTCGCTTTCCCAATCCTTCCCAAAAGAGTTACAAAACTCTTTTTGATAAATGGGTCAATTTATCTGGGAATAAATGTTTGAAGGAAGAAATGACAACTGAAGAAGTTTACATCAATCGTCGGGTTTGTGCCCTACATTTCACGACTCAAGACTTTGGACCCAATAGTGTTCTTAAGAAAGGAGTTTGGCCATCGGTTCAGCTGCTACCAGGTATAATTCGTTTTTTATTTAATAACTTATTCCTATTAATTGATGTAACCCGTGATATTGCATATTTATTGCGTTTTAATTAATTTTAACATGAGGCCCTTGTTAATCAATTTAAGATACAATATTTTCCCTGAAATATATATTACTTTTTTATAACACTAGAGCTAGTTGAGGACTTTCCTTCTCATTCTGAAACTGTACCATACACGTCAGCTTCATCTTCCAACCCTGACATTGATAATCCAAGAACTAAGAGACTGAATGAGATATTCAACACATTCAAGAAAATAATCAGATCAGAGACAGAACCACATGCAAGTAAAAGTGCTGATAGATATTGCCAATCACTTGAGCCAGAAATTGAAACATTGGATGCTCCTGAACGTTCAAGTGTTATCAGACCATCAACTCCGAAAATTATAAGTACGTTTCAGTATTTAGCATATTATTATTAGCTTATAGAATATATTCTATCTCTAAACGACCTGATAGAGGCCAATTCTTTCATATGAAGAGATTGAATATTATCTCTAAAGCAAAGTTGGATTTCATTTTGTTTAAAAAATGGGTGTTATAACTGTGTATCGTATGTGGTTCTATGTGTAGATTATTTTGTTGATAAAGGATGTAGGACAATACTTTTTATCGGCAAAATTGATTACATTCTATTTATTTTTATGTGGTATTATATAGTATATTAACAGTTTAAAAATATACGTCAACCAACAACTATATCGAGCGATCCAAAAAATATCATTCGCAGTAGGCATTTGAAATGGGCAGCGTGCCTTTACCTGAATCATCTGCAATTGCATTTATATTGATTAAAACATCACTTGTCACTTTTAGCTTCCTATCTGTGTTTAGGAAAGACATGTTCTCATTTTCAAATGCCTACTGGGGAAAGAGAGTTTTTTTTGGATCGCTCGATTTAACCACAGCATAGGTATCTTATGCTGTGATATAACTAGATAAACTTCGACTAAGTTCTTTTTTTTTCCTGGGATTTAATTCAATAATGATGCGGCAATATTTTGTTTTTTTTACCTATATTATACTTTTTTCAAATTGATCTAATAAAATAATTTTAAAATAAATTTTGAATTGCATCTACTGAACACATCTTTTCCTTTAAAGGGTCTAACAGAAGAAGCGGATGAGGATATTTTTGCAAAGGACTATTGCGATAACCCTGAGAATGTGCCCCTATCCGTGCAATATGTAGAAGCGCAGGCTTCGAGGATCCTTTCAGGATACCTCATTAATAAATGCCATGCCATGATCATGTAAAAAGTTTCTTTTGAAGAGGACACCTGACAGCATGGAAGGAAGTAAATTATTCCTCCGAGCAAAAGAAAATAACAAAAGGACGCATTCTTTGAATTATGTAAGTGGATATTTACACATTCAACATCTACATAAAAATAAAGTTGTAGAATTTACTTTAAGAATGTACAAAGTAGCATAAGCATTACTCCACGTTTTATGGTACAGATTTTCAATTTGATGAAAAAAAAAAGAATAATTAAAAGAACAGATTTAAGATCTGTTTCCAGTAATGCTACGATTTTCAAAATGCAAAAGCAATTCAGAATGTGTCTAGATTAATGAGAAACAAATGTTCACTATGTATTTTAATTTATTTTTATATACATATGTCGAATTCATTTTTAATTTTCACTAATGCTTTCTATAGAACTTCCGATTAGCTTAAAACTGTAGCTTTTTCCGATGATAACATGCTATCTCCAGATTTCTGAAGTGATTGAGTTGCCATATTAATTCTATATATTGTGTGAACATTGACTGTGAAAACTAAATACTTGGGTTGCGAATGTTCTTTTTTTATTAATACGTAGATATTATAAACAATACCTGTATATTTTCTATTCTGTACAGTCTGTTTAAAATTTGATGCTTTGTATGACATGTATATATTGTATTATTCTGTATTGTATTAATTCTGTTTTTCTTTATTCTGATTTTGATGTATATTTTGTTATGTTATTCAAATTTATATTAATTAACAAAATTATTTCAAAAGATTCTATTTTTATTATTTTATTTCAATTCAAATTTCAACAGAAATGTAAATATAATTTCAAAAATACCGCCAATATTTATGATGCTTGGCTGCAGGTGTCTTTCATATATCAGATCATTCTTATTTAATAATAGTATTTCACACTAACAGATGGCGCGAAAGATGCTGTCAACAAATTTATACAGGAGTTTCCATTCTTCTCCGTATATAAATATTTTATCTATGACAGCTTCCGCTGATGTGTAGAGCTGGGCGATACTCGAATTTCTGCATCGATTTTCGATACGCAAAAAATATCGATATCGTATCGATACATCGTTTTTTTTTAAATTTATCGATACATATCAATATATGCGTTCAATACGTATCGGTATTGAGTTGACATGATGCTTATGTCGGTGCATATCGATATGTAACGATACGTATCGATGTTAATACCGACAGATATTTCCGTGCGAGCTTAGAAAGTGTTGGTACAGCCGATTCATGTAATTTCCACCATTCCAAAGGATTTTCCGATATTTCTATAGTCTCTTTACAGAGGTACGAATCAATTTCTTTATCGCTTTGGCTTTCGGGCGACGAGCAGCTCATCTCATTTTCATTTTTCGACAGTATTAGTGCTAAGCCAGATAATTTGGCTTTCTTCTTCTGTACTTGTTCCGACACGTTTACATGTTCACGCAATTCTTCTTTAATATCATTCACTATTTCGCCAGTGTTGTCAAAAATTGAGCTAAGAAATCCAAATCTTGGGTAGAGGACTGTTGCTTTTCAAAAATGTGTAAGTGGCTTCGTTACAATAATATCTTTCCTACAATTCCAATATTGGTTCTCCCAGATCTATGATTAAGTTTTTACCTTCAGTCTCGATTGAATTTAATAAATTTTCAGTACCGTAGATGTAAACAATATTAGTCTCAGAATCGGCTGCCTCCAATGAATATTTTTCTTTGGTGTGCGATAGCTTTCCTACTATTTTGTGGACAATCGGTAAAATAGTAGACGAGGTAATATGTTATTACCAATAACTTTTTCAGACGACATATGCGAAGATATTTCTTGTGGTTATTGAATTCTGTCTTTTACAATCGTATCAAAAGTCCAAGTTGATAATTCGATTTTCGATACGTATCGAAATTCGATATATCGATACATTGCTCTAAACTGTATCGTTGGTTCGATATGACATTGGGTATCGATTTGAATCGATATATCGATAAGTCGACCCAGCGCTACTTATGTGGCGCTGACGAAAGCGAACAAGCTTGAAATCACGTGATCCGCTTCTAGTGGATGACTGTATCCCACGTAATAAAAGCATAAAGGTGATTGTCTAATTATATATATAAATAGAAAAATGTTCTTGGGGATGCAGTCATGTAATGAATGAAATTCTTTGATTAAAGCCGAGCTTTCGAGAATTTTTATTCTCTTCTTCAGGGAAAACTACACATCGTTACAAAATTATTTCAACAACTTAATAGTATTATAGAAATACTTACAGTCGTACCTAATAATCGATTATTTATTCTACATTTATATATATATATATATATATATATATATATATATATATATATATATATATATAATTTTCAGACCTTATTCATACGATTTTTCAGGTAGTGGCCTCTTTTACATATTTACATATTGTTCTCTCATTTGAGCCCATTGTTGTCTATTGTTGGCTATTCGGGCCCATATCGTTCCGCATAATTTCTTAATATCGTGGTCCCATCTTAAGTTAGGTCTTCTTGGTCTCTTCTTGCTTCGTGGGTACCATTTTGTTATTTTTGTGGTCCATCTGTTATCTGTCCTAACCTAACCTGTGTCTTCTGTCTTATCCACTCGATTCTCTTGCGATCAATCTTATTTGATCCTATCATACTTTTTTCATAGATCTTTGCGTTACCTGGAGTTTTCTTATGATATCTGATTTCAGAGTCCAGGTTTCGCATTCGTATGTTAAGACTGGTAGTACACATTGGTCGAATGCTCGTTTCTTGAGATAGAGTGGCATCTTCGATTTGAAAATGATCGTGTTTCTTCCAAATGTTTTCTATGCTAATTTGATTCGTCTGTTGATCTCTAGAAGTAGAAATCCTGAGTTATGTATTAGTTGGCCTAGGTATATGTATTCTTCTACTATTTCCAGTGTTGTTTGTTTATTTGTATTTCCTGTGGGTTTGCCAGTTCGTTGTACAAAATCTTAAGGTAGGTTAAGGTATTCGCCGTCTATATATAGACCTTTGTTGTTCCAGTCTAACTTTCGGAAGGTTTCTTCTAGTGTCGCTGTGAAGAGTATGGTATGACGTCTCCTTGTCGCACTCCCTTGCCAGTTGGGAATTCCGGAGATTCCTTATGCAACATCACTCTAGCCTTGGCTTCTTTATATATATTAGCTAGAGTTTCTATGTATGGTTTACCGACACATCGGTTTATTAGAGCTTCTATGATGGCTTTAGGATATAACGAGTCGAATGCCTTCTCGAAGTCAATGAAGGCTAGTACTAATGGTAGCTCATATTCGTTTGTTCGACTGATAACTTCTCTTAATGTTTGGATGTGGTCTATTGTACTGAAGCCACTCCTAAATTCAGCTTGTTCTCTTGGTTGCGCAGCGTCTAGTGTTCTCTCTATCATATAGCTAATGATTTTAGTGAGTATTTTGTATGCTACCGGTAGTAAACTTAGGTCGGTAGTTTCTTATATCATCAGTATTATAAAAATACTTACAATCGTGAATTTAGAATAAATTAGCCAAAAACAGGAAAGATTTCATAGCCATCAATTACAAATGTCATTATTTATATTTGTCATGGTAACACAATAAGTAAGAAAGTATCTAGATTTAGTTGATAAAAATGAATATTACTGAATGATCTTTATATGTTTGTAGCTATTTGAACAAGGAGCACAATTAAATTCAAATTATTATTAAGGCAGATACAGGTTCAGTTTAAAAAAAAATATGTAATTTAAGAATAATGCATAAATACATACATCTATACCCATATGTTGTGACACAGTTTTTATTCAGTTTATTATTAATTCAAAACTGTAGAAATCACCCTGTGACACTTAGTTTTTATTCAACATAATTTATTGTTGTAGA
Source organism: Crioceris asparagi (assembly GCA_958507055.1). Lineage (NCBI taxonomy): Eukaryota > Metazoa > Arthropoda > Insecta > Coleoptera > Chrysomelidae > Crioceris > Crioceris asparagi. The sequence goes on from OY293827.1 coordinate 52,854,573, forward strand.
AATCACCCTGTAAATATCAAAAATAAATGTCGCTCTGTATCCAGCTGACATGAAGTGAAAATCGCGTAACAACCAAAAAGGGTAACTTTGATAAATAAATTTCCACCAATAGCTAAGCAGATCAGCAGTATAAAAGGCGTGCTGCTTCGCATTAAAATTCAGTAAATTTTTTCGACTCATTCCGAAAACATCTCATGTCAGCTTCTGCAGGTTTTCCATATATACCGAGAGTTTTATTTCACTACTAGTCTTGCTATCTTGTCTAAATTCTCTCACGCTAATTTTAACTTTCAGGACTTGTTTGGGCTTGTTCCCCAAGTAGTCGATTCTAGTAGGAGAGGCTTCTCACTCTTCTACACTCTCACTTCCTTCAGGGCTTACTTGGGCTGGTTCCCCAAGTAGTCGACTCTAATATTTCATGACTTACTTGGGCTCGTTCCCCAGGTAGTTGACTCTAGTGAGAAAGGCTTGTCGCCTCTCTTACACTCCTACTTCCTTCAGGGCTTACTTGGGCTTGTTCCCCAAGTAGTCGACACTAGTGAATAAGGTTGGTTCCCTTACTCACGCACATCTTTTACCTAACTAGCTTTTAACCTCTGTACCTGGAGGACTTCTTCTTAGTGAATACGCAAAATTATTGTCGAGACCTTCTGTGTAGGACTGATACTCCATTCACTTGAGTATATTCAACTATTATTTGAAAATTGATACACTCCACTCGACACCATACATAAAAGAAAAATATATATAATATTATTTAAAATTTCTATATAAGTGTAATCATATTCTCTCACAATACGAAACATATAAACATGATTATTCTGAAAAGTGCACTGATACTTATTCACTCAAAAAAGGCCGATTTCTCTTACTAATCAACCTCTTTTTGGGGGAAATAGATGTTTTGAAATCCTAAAATAATCTTTAATGTTCTTTCAAATATTCATAAATATTCAAAATAATATATAAAATCATATTCTCTCACAATACCACATGAGAATGAAACATTCTGAAAATCATTCACTTTTCCAGAAACAAGCTGATATCTCTCACTAATCAACATGCATATTTTCGAAAACAGTAAATGTTATGAAAATCTTTCATAAATAGATTATACATTTAATCTCAAATAAACATATAATGAACTTTAAGAGAATAATTCTCTTTGATCAACTAAATTTCTCTCACTAATAAGTTGATCTAAATATTTCTATTTTTTATAGAAACCTAAGATCCTAAAGTTAATTACTATAAAATCAGTTAAGACCAGTCCTTCATCTATATATAGTTACATATATCCCATACACATTAATCCATTTATAACCAATATACACATATAGATAGATAGATACATAGATGTTTATTTAACCACGTTTTGTAAATAAAATTGTAGCAAGTCTTGATAAAAAAATATTAAAACATATAAATTGACACATAAAACTGATAAAATAGTAGCTAAGAAAATAAAATACAGGTATATGGTTATAAAATGATAGTTTGTATTGGAGTGTAATGCTCTCTTAAATAGAAAGATAGTCTAAATACTCTTCAATCGAATAAAAAGCATTCTCGAGTAAAAACTTTTTAATTTTTGTTTTGAAACTATTTGAAGACAGAGTTTTGAAACACTCTGGAAGGATGTTGTATAGTTGGAAATGGGGAGAATTCTTCACAGATTTTTCTAGCCTTAATCTGGGCTTTCTAATCAACACAGCTGAACGGGTGTCGTAGTTATGATATGCCGAATTTAATTTTAAATTATATTTATTTTTGTGAATATCTAATAATTGGTAAAATATATATAAAGAAGGTAAAGTCAATATCTTTAACTGAACAAAAAGTGGTTTACAGTGCTCTCGGAAGCTGGCATCAGCAATTATTCTAATGGCTTTTTTCTGGAGTCTAAATATAGGTAACATATATGAAGACTGGCCCCATATTATAATACCATAGGATATTTGAGAATGAAATAACGAGTGGTAAACAATTTTTAGTGAATTTTGGCTTATCAGTCCACGTAATTTTCGAATAACGAATAAAGTAGATGAGAGTTTACCGTGTAAAAACGATGCATGGGTGCGCCAGTTTAACCTATCATCTAATCTCAATCCCAGAAAATTGACACAATGGCCGTGAGCAATACCTGCAGTTGTTGAGAAAATTATGTCTTGTGTCTTGTCGATGTTGAGCTTAAGACAATTTTGCGTAAACCAGTGCTCGGCCCTTTTCTTACTGACTATCATTCTATTTTCTAGTTCCTCCAGTGACTTGGCTCTGCAAATTATTGTATTGTCATCCGCATAACACACATTTTTGTGAGGTAATAAATAGGTAAATAAATAGACTATAAAAAGGAAGGGCCCTAAAACAGAGCACTGAGGCACCCCACAATCTACTGGTTGAAAATTTGACATGATACCATTTAGATCTACACACTGAGTTCTTGATGTTAGATAGGATCTTATTAAGCTAAGAGGAAGTCCTCGTACACCATACCGTGACAGTTTTGTTAGTAAAAGCTCATGGGAAACGCAATCGAAAGCCTTGCTAAGATCACATAAGGTAAGACCTACATGCTCTCCATTTTCGAGGCCTTCGACTACGCCTTCCACAAGCTTGGTTACAGCTTGAATAGTGGAATGGTGTTCACGGAAACCGAATTGTGAGGAACATAGTATTTTGTATTTATCAAAATATGAGTTCAATCTGTTTTTGAGAATTATTTCGAAAACCTTCCCAAAAAGGGGAACAATGGAGATTGGACGATAGCTCTCTGTTGAATCCAAGTCTCCTTTTTTGAACAGAGGAACCACTCTAGCTATTTTGAAACAATCAGGGAACTTGCCTTGAGCAATACATATGTTAAAAATGTGAGTTAGAAGTTTAATCAGACTTGAATTTATTAGCTTGAGAATATTATTATTTAAATCATACACATCAATGCTATTGGAATTTTTTAAACTCAAAATTGCATTCTCGACATCGTTTTCTGCTACCGGTAAAAGAACAAAAGATTGTGAAACTATGGGAATGTCATGTAATAAAGCATTCTGCAAGTTTACGTCAACTGTCAGGCTCTTGACAATAGCTGATGCTACGGATACAAAATAAATATTGAAATCCTTAGCAGATAATTTTTCAGTAGTTTGTCTATTTTTATTATTATTTCTCTCAAAATTTACAATTTTCCACATATCCTTGCATTTATTTTGCGACTTATTTATATATCGATCAAAAGCCATTCGTTTATTTAAAGTGATACTTTCTTTATATTCAGAACGCAACAGGTTATAAGTGTCTTTGAGTATTGGGTGTCCCGAATGGTCAGATATGAATTTAATTGTAGAAAGATATTCTCTTTGTTTCTTCAACTCATCATTGAACCATTTTACTGGTTCCTTATTAATAGAGACATTACGTAATGGTAAGTTTTCACAAATTAACGCTTGGCATTTAGTTAGCAAGAATCTAGACATATATTCGACACAACCAGAGTCATAAAATAAACTCCAGTCTATACATTTAAGACTATTATTTATAGATGTAACGCCTAAAGAAGTGATTTTTCTTACTTTATGTCTTTGGACTTCTAATTTTATTTCTTCTCTAATCTTAATAAACTGACCATAGTGATCGGAGAGACAAGGTTCACAAATACCTGATACAAAGCTGCTCGGATTTATATTTGTTAGAATATTGTCAATGCAACTTCGAGAGCCACTATAAACCCTTGTATATTCTGTTATGGTAGGGAAGATACCAAAAGAGTCCCCAGTATTAATTAATTCAGAGAGAATATTCGAACTGATCTTAAAGTTTATATTAAAATCACCCAATATATATATATATCCTATTGTAAGTATCAAATAAATACTCAAGAAGATAAACATATATATGCACACACATACATACATACCATAAATACATATATAAACATAAAATAAATATTACATGTCAAGTATAGGTACATATTACATACCTAACTATACATAAATATCTATACATATTAATTTTGAGATACATCTGGAGAAAAATTATTATAATTATCATTGTATAATTTTAGAATATAAGAATAAATGGAGTCCTTTTATATCTGAGCGTTTATTCATAGTGTTATTATGTTTCTTAATATTCACCATTTCTAAGAAACCACGTTTAAAATAATTTTTCTCAGAACATAGTGGAATAGTATTATCAAAATCAATACTATGTTTCTTACTGATAGCATGTTCTGTCAAGGCACAAGATTTTTTATTTCGTCTAATATCACTTTTATGAGATGTAATCCTTCCCGAAATATTTCTGGAAGTTTGACCAATATATGATAATTCAGTCTAGGCAATTTACTTTATATACTACTCCAGATTTTTCTGTTATTTTTAAACGAGTCTTTAATTTCGAAAATAAATTAGACACTGTTTTTACATTCTTTCTCGAAATTATAACATTATACCCCTTAAAATATTAACAAGTTTACTAATGAGTTCATTGATGTAATGTAGAGATCTATAGATAGGTAAAATATTATTTGCATTAGAAATATTATTAGGATTTGGTGAGTTATTGGGAGCTATTTCATTTATTTCAAGATTAAGTTCAGGATGCATCAAATATTTGTTTATCAATTTTAGAGGAAAAGAATTTTCTAGTAACATTTGTTTTAATTTAGTTAAACTTTCATTTCTGAGAAAAAATGTATGTATCTATTACTCATATCATCCACAAAAAATGAAAATTAACTTAATTATGGCATTAAAAAGTAGAGCTATCAAACTTTTACATAATTTATATATAAATGAAATTTTAACTAAATCAAAACAAATGTTACTAGAAAATTCTTTTCCTCTAAAATTGATAAACAAATGTTTGATGCATTCTGAACTTAATCTTGAAATAAATGAAATAGTTCCCAATAACGCACCAAATCCTAATAATATTTCTAATGCAAATAATATTTTACCTATCTATAGATCTCTACATTACATCAATGAACTCACTAGTAAACTTGTTAATATTTTTAAGGGGTATAATGTTATAATTTCGAGAAAGAATGTAAAAACAGTATCTAATTTATTTCCTAAATTTCTCCTTTAAAAATAACAGAAAAATCTGGAGTAGTATATAAAGTAAATTGCCTAGACTGTGAATTACCATATATTGGTCAAACTTCCAGAAATATTTCGGGAAGGATTACATCTCATAAATCTGATATTAGACGAAATAAAAAATCTTGTGCCTTGACAGAACATGCTATCAATAAGAAACATAGTATTGATTTTGATAATACTATTGCACTATGTTCTGAGAAAAATTATTTTAAACGTGGTTTCTTAGAAATGGTGAATATTAAGAAACATAATAACATTATGAATAAACGCTCAAATATAAAAGGACTTAGTTCCATTTATTCTTATATTCTAAAATTATATAATGATAATTATAATAATTTTTCTCCAGATGTATCTCAAAATTAATATGTATAGATATTTATGTATAGTTAGGTATGTAATATTTACCTATACTTGACATGTAACAATTTATTATTTTGAAAAGAGATAGGTACCTAATAATCTAATATTTATTTTATGTTTATATATGTATTTATGTAATACATACATATATACACCCATACATAGACTAAATTACTTTTACTCTTGGGCTTGACTGACAGTTTAAAGAAAAAAAATCCCGATGGCCTGTAGCCAGCGGAAAGGTAAATTTCTCAATTTCATTGGTATACCTATATGTCATTACATATATATTGCCGTATGTATCATACCCTTTCGGTTAGAGGTTTTTGTTTTGGCTGTTGAATATAAAGCAGACCGGGTTCGCTTCCCACTTCAAGGCAGATTTTTTTTTTGCCTATTTCTTATCAAAAATATACTATATATTTTTTTAATCAGGGTTTATACTAAGATCTCCAGAAAATGTACAATTAAATCAAATTTATATTGAGTGTTCATATTTTATCAATATCTCGAATTTTTCTTTTATCAATTTTTAATTTTTTTTCTATACATTTTATGGAAAATTGCTTCGAACAAAAGTTGTAGGTACTGATTATATCTATAACCCAAAATTATTTTTGAAGATATTTACACTAAGGCCCTTTTTGATATTTTTTTAAATGTTTGAACGGTCGCCATTTTGAAACTACTTACCCGATATTGCCCAATAACGAACTCGGCCGAGATACTTAAGAAATTGATTTTTGTAGCAAATTTGAACTTGATACCTCCAAACTGCGACCTCTATCGTGTTAACAAATTTCGTAATATCCCATTTATATATATATATATATATATATATATATATATATATATATATATATATATATATGAAAAGATGTAATGTACTAAATGACTTCGGTCTTTACAGTAGATAGATGGCTATAATCACATATAGCCATAAACTACCAACGATGAAAACAACTACTCGGTGGACAAAAGCCCCATCCCGCATTGAATTATATCATCGCTGGCAGGTGCAAAGGATCGAGATCTATCCCGATACCAATTGAGGTAACTTCTAACACCTTTTTGTTTCATTATCTATGGAACACATCACTTATGAACCAAGAACAGTATCACTGTGATTTCGACCTTATTAGGATCTCATCAGCTGAACATATGGTTCGGGATGTGTCCAAAGAGTCAGAAAACTGCTGGTTCTATATCGACAAGCGATGCAAACAACCAAACAGCGTGCCGCTTCCAGTGCCACCTAGGAGTTAGAAGTTAAAGTTGAACGCGACCCACGTATCAATGTGAAAAGATGGAAAGATTTCGCTACTGAAAGATATGTACTAAATATAATTCAATGCGGGATGGGGCTTTTGTCTACCGAGTAGTTGTTTTCATCGTTGGTAGTTTATGGCTATATGTGATTATAGCCATCTATCTACTGTAAAGACCGACTAAATAAAAGCATAAAGGTGTAGAGCTTCATCCTATTTTTATATTTTATATCTCATTCATTAATGAACTAATAGATTTCTTTATATATAAATGCGGGATGGGGCTTTTGTCCACCGAGTAGTTGTTTTCATCGTTGGTAGTTTATGGCTATATGTGATTATAGCCATCTATCTGCTGTAAAGACCGAAGTCATTTAGTACATTTCTTTCAGTAGCGAAATCATTACATCTTTTCATAAATATATATATATATATATATATATATATATATATATATATATGGGATATTACGAAATTTGTTAACACGATAGAGGTCGCAGTTTGGAGGTATCAAGTTCAAATTTGCTACAAAAATCAATTTCTTAAGTATCTCGGCCGAGTTCGTTATTGGGCAATATCGGGTAAGTAGTTTCAAAATGGCGACCGTTCAAACATTTAAAAAAATATCAAAAAGGGCCTTAGTGTAAATATCTTCAAAAATAATTTTGGGTTATAGATATAATCAGTACCTACAACTTTTGTTCGAAGCAATTTTCCATAAAATGTATAGAAAAAAAATTAAAAATTGATAAAAGAAAAATTCGAGATATTGATAAAATATGAACACTCAATATAAATTTGATTTAATTGAACATTTTCTGGAGATCTTAGTATAAACCCTGATTAAAAAAATATATAGTATATTTTTGATAAGAAATAGGCGAAAAAAAAATCAGCCTTGAAGTGGAAAGCGAACCCGGTCTGCTTTATATTCAACAGCCAAAACAAAAACCTCTAACCGAAAGGCTATGATACATACGGCAATATATATGTAATGACATATAGGTATACCAATGAAATTGAGAAATTTACCTTTCCGCTGGCTACAGGCCATCGGGATTTTTTTTCTTTAAACTGTCAGTCAAGCCCAAGAGTAAAAGTAATTTAGTCTATGTATGGGTGTATATATGTATGTATTTATGCAATATTCATAAATTACATATTTTCTTACACTCAACCTGTATCTGCCATAGTAATAATTTCAATTTAATTGTGCTCGTTGTTTAAATAGCTACAAACATATTAAGATAATTCATAAATATTCATTTTTATCAACTAAATCTAGAAACGCAAACTTATTATGTTGACACCATGACAAATATAATGACATTTGTAAATGGTGGCTATGGTTGTCTCTAGCTATGGAATATTTCCTGTTTTTAGCTAATTTATTCTAAATTCATGACTGTAAGTATTTTTATAATACTATTAAGTTGTTGAAATAATTTTGCAACGATTTGTAGTTTGCGCTAAAGAAGTGAATAAACATTCTCGAAAGTTCGGCTTTAACCAAAAAAATTCTATCCAGTACATGACTGCATATCCAAGAACATATTTTTATTTAATATAAACCAGTCAAAATCTATATACATACATATATATATATATACTTTTCCGCAAAAAAAACAATTGGAAATATGAAATTTACCTTATGATATGTGCTCTGATTACTGAATATTTTGATTATTTTGCTCACCTTTCATCGGATCTTGGTGGTAGGCTCAGCGTTTGCACATGTGTATGTGATGACCGAGTGGAGCTGTGCGAGATATGGCTGAAGGAGCATGATTGCGTTGTGGGCAGACCAGGAGCAATCATTGGTGGGGTATAATGTGTAACATTATGGACAGAATGTCTCAAGAATTCCTGATCATTGGTGTGAGAGCAATTGCCGAACATCTCCATATAGGCCATAACTAGAATTTATTAATCAAAGTTGTAATAATAAAACATCTTAGATTTAGCAAAAACTAAAATTCTAGGGTATTGAAAATTACAATGATTTTTTTCTTAAAAGTTCTTTCAGCTTTACTGAGACAAATATCAATATCCAAATTTGTGATGAATCTTGCTTGTAAATTCAATACCTTAATAAGCGATTGTGTTTCATGATTCAATTCATGGATCATTAGCGTAGCATTTTTTATTTCTTTCAATAACAAACGAGTTAAATGGAATCTCAAATTTTCGGTAATGAAGGAAATTAAAAACTTCCACCTTCTATTGATGGAAAGTGTTAATAGTTAAAGCGATTAGCGATTCCATGTGAAAATCAATGTCATTCTTTCCAAGCTAGCAGCGGCTCACTTACCAGAATAAGCCACACTTTGGAACACTAAGGAGAAATGGGTTGTATTAATAATAGTATATAAAAGATATTTAGGATTCCGTAGTAATTAGTATGTACAGGGTCATTGATTATATTTACATGGCTATCTGTAGCCTTTATTTTTTAAGATAGAAAAAAATGTTTAGTCTAGTTATCTACGGAAAAAATCAAATAAAATAAGCCTTTGTTAGGTTTTTTACCGTAGTAACAAATAATAATATTGTATTATCTTGACAATTTATTAAATTTTTACAAAATTATTTTCGAAAATTCCACCGTTATTATTGATACAAGCGCTGCATCTGAATTAGTTGCCTTTCGTAGACATCGCCTATCCATATTATTGAAAGCTCAATTACAGCAGCATAAAGTTCATGCATTGAAGCATAAGTTTGTTTATAGACTTTGTCTTTAACAGCTCCCCACAAATAAAAATCTAAAACTGAAAGATCGGGAGATTGTGGTGGTCATAAAACAGGGGCATTTCTTCCTATCCAAGAATTAGGAAATATTTCATTTAGATAATTCCGAACTAATAGAAAATAGGAAACTTGAATATATATTTTTTATTTCGTTAATATTTGTGTTTATGTATAATAACACCCTATACCAAATATAAGCCCTGAAATCGCAGTACTTATTTTACACTAAATTATTAAAGTTGAAATCCTCGCTAAGTTAATTCAAACGAGGCCAAACTCGCGGGAGCTGCTGTGACGTCACTCCTTGCATCGAGACGAGTCAAGCCGCCGCAGCCATGCTATTTGATACACATTGCTTTTGTATTCTGGCGTGATATTTGGTTTGTTTATTCGGTTTTAGTTATTTTTTTTATTAAATGGAAAATACTTATTATAAGTACTGCATTGTGCCACTGTGCACTAGTACAACCGTGAAAACTCCAAATAACATTTTTATTTACGTACCTGAAGATAAAAATCGCCGATCAAAATGACGAAGAGTATGCAGAAGAAATGTGGGGGATATTTCTCAAAAGAACACTGCTATTAGGTAAATTTCTTATAGAAATGTACCTATTGCGATCGTTCACACTTTTGAATTTCGAAAAAATTTCAACGGCATGTATATATATATATATATATATATATATATATTTTATATTATATTAAAACTGGGTTCGATTTATTTTCACTTATTTATTTATACCAATAACTACACGACTATATACACATTTATATTCACACTATATTTCTTGGACTATAACGACTTTCTACTGTCTATGTGATCTATCACTAACTGTCACTGACGGTGCTCTATGACAAACTATCAACTTCCGTGGTCCGTTTGTTTATATTCACTTAACATCCTATCTCGAAGCTTCTCGTCTAGAATAGACGAAATCAGTAGATTCTCCATGTTTCTGGATTCCCAGGATGTTATTACCCACATTCTCCTTCAAGAGCAATCGAGACGCTTCCAGGGCTCCAGATATTTGTGTGATTGTGTGTGGGTGTCTTTTATTATTTGGGTGAGTTCTCACGTTACACTATATATGGGATACTACGTAATTTGTTAACACGATAGAGGTCGCAGTTTTGAAGGTATCAATTATTTCAAATTTGCTACAAAAATCAATCTTCTAAATATCTCGGCCGAGTTCGTTATTGAGCAATATCGGGTAAGTACTTTCAAAATGGCGACTGTTCAAACATTTAAAAAAAAAACAAAAAAGAGCCGTAGTGTAAACATCATCAAAAAAAAATTAGGTTATAGATATAAGCAGTACCTACAACTTTTGTAAGAAGCAATTTTCCATAAAATGCACAGAAAAAAAAATAGAAATTAATAATGAAAAAAATAAGAAATATTGATAATATAAGAACACTCAATATAAATTTGATGCAATTGTACATTTTCTGGAGATCTTAATATAGACCCTGATTAAAAAAATATATAGTATATTTATTGATAAGAAACAGGCGAAAAAAAATCAGCCTTGAAGTGGAACGCGAACCCTGTCTGCTTTATATTCAAAAGCCAAAACAAAAACCTCTAACCGCCAGGCTAGGATACATACGGCAATATATATGTAATGACATATAGGTATACCAATGAAAAGGTTGTTCAAATTTCAATTCAATGAATTTTGAGAAATTTACCTTTCCGCTGACTACAGGCCATCGGGATTTTTTTTGTATGTGAAGATCATTTTAATGTATATTATATCCAGAATTATTTGTTTAAAAAATGCTCTTAAATTAAGTCGGGGACGAATTCAAGGATCTATTTTTGAGGACCTATTCTTCTTGGGGACTAGTTTAGGGATACTTTTTCAGGTAATAGATTAACTAATTACTCCATTTTATTTCTGGGGACGAGTTTTGGTACGTCCCGTTTTAGAATTGCACGTTTATTGCTATGGGCTTTTACCTGCTGTCCGCCGTCGTGACGTCAACCATTGGCAGCCCGTTTAAAGCGGAGGTCAAAATAACACCATTTTAAACTCTCATATTTCAGTTAAAGAATTTTTTTCGACTTTCTTTCTTGACTATTTTTACTAACTTATTTTTTTGGCAAGTTCCCTATTTTGTGGTGGAGCGCCAGCATGTTGAAACCATTGTAAATGTCTTCCGAGTATCTAGTTACAAATTGTCCAACATTTCTTGTTAATCATTTTGAAGAAACTGAAGATAGCGGTCGCCTGTTAAAGTTTTCTCAAAAATAAATGTCCAATAAGTGTTGAGCCCATAACACCACACCAAACGTTAAACATGCCACAATTAGTAAATCTCGTTCCATCTGTTCATAATATTTTGAAAGGAAAATTTTGTACGTGTTGGCAAATATTCCTAAACCACGAACCACGTACAACATTCCAGACGTCGCTCAGGATTCCCAGGATGAAGAGTTTGGGTATTGAATTTAGTACAGCTCTAAGATGTTTTACTCAAGTCACTGAATTTATCCAATTGAGTTTCCTGTATGTAAAACAAATAGTTGTTGTAGATCTGAAATATATGCTGAAATAAAAAATATTTGAAATAAGACGTACAAAATTTGTCACTGCAAACAAAATCATTTTATAGTTTCATTTTAGTTTACTCTAGTGATTTGGAAATAGATAAAACTCAACAGGTTATGGGCCCAGATCACACAGCTGCAAAAGTAAACTGAAAGTGAGGTGAGAGAGGCAGTCAGTGACCATTTGTTGCATGCGGGCCAGTTAGCGTTATCTTTGTCGTAAGTCTTGCTTCACGTAGATCAAAAAAATTAGGACTTTCAGCGTGCGGAGAATTGAAAACTGAGTTTATTCGAGATTTCAAAGCTGACAAATTCAAAACCAAACAAATGGAGATCGAAAGAGTAAGCATTGAAAAATTGGAAGGCATCCAAAACTACTCGATGTGGAAGTTCCAGTTGCGCCAAATTATGGAAGCTGCTGAACTCTTCGACTACATCGATGGAACAATCGACAAACCAATGGTTTCAAATTCAAATGCATATTACGCTACGAAAAAAGGCAAATGCAAAGGCGCGGCGGACGATTTCAACAGCATGTGCCAACCAATCAATAAGGTTGATCATGAACTGTGAGGCAGCGAGTCAGATGTGGACGGATCTTACAAGTACGTATGAGCAAACGTCGCAAAACAATGTGTACTTTCTGCAGCAAAAGTACTACCATTTTAAGAACGAACCTTCAGATGATATGGCGACATTTATGTAAAAATTATTAGAAATTGTGCAACAGTTGATAGATAAGAAGATCATTTGTGATTCAATGCTTATTTCAAAAATTTCTAACACGATGCCTGCCGAGTACAATCATTTCAACAGTGCATGGGAATCAGCGAGTGCGAATGATCGGTCGCTCACAAATCTGAGAGCGCGATTAATGGCGGAAGAAATACGTCTCAAGTCACAGAGCCAAGTTGGTTAGGTGGAAGCGTTGATGGCCAAGCGGACTTTACCAAAGAGAAACAACAAAGGGCGAAATTGTCAAATGACAACAACAAAACAACGAATAGAAATGACAAGCCGAAAGGAAAATGCTTCAAACGCGGAAAAGGCGGCCGCTGGAAGCGCGATTGCCAAGAAAAACAGAACAGCTTAAGAAGAAAGCAGGAAGAAAGTTCAAGCGACGCTTTCATGTGTTACACGGTAACAATTGAAGATAATGATACTTGGATTTTGGATTTATGGTGCAACTGAACACATGAGCTATCGGCGTGAGTGGTTTGAAAGTTTTGATGAGATCACTGAACCAGTTACAGTTGGCAATGGTGAACAGATTATGGCTCGGGGTAGAGGCGATATAAGCATTTTTGCATTCAATGGAAGTGACTGGATTCGTAAACGAGTTATGGACGTCTTGTTCGTGCCGGAACTGAGGAAAAATTTGTTCTCGTCGGGAAAAGTAACGGAACGTGGATACAAACTGAACATGAACAACTAAGGCTGCAAACTGCTGAAGGATGGAAGCGTTGTTGCAGTGAATGGGCTTGATGCAAATGATGTTCAAACCAATTCATCGGACCGAACTGAAGATTGCAGCAATCGTGGTAATCAAGAAAGCATCGCTTCGTTCAAGGCACGAGCAACTTGGACACCAGAACGTGACACATGTGAAGAAGTTTCTTCAGGCTCGAAATATTGATTTTATTGATGGAGATTTCGAGTGTGAAGCCTGTATATATGGAAAACATCATCGTAGGAACTTCAAAAATCGTGAGAGAAAGGTAAATTTACGACTGGGAGAGCATCTGTGTCGCGACGCGAGTTTAATTTCGAAAGATTACCGTGTATTAGAACTGTTAACTGTTTGTGGTGATAAGACTAAGTTGGACAATTTCTAAACATCCTTCACAAAAAGGGGTGAAGGTCCCAACAGGACGTGAAAGTGCATCTGCATCTTCTGTTCCTGTTTGAACAAACAAGCTTAAGGACTTTATTTCTAGATCACGATACATTTCTAAACACGTGTGTGTCTATCAGCTGTTAAACTACCAGCACTGTTGTTGTAGCAGGTGTCGATTTTATTTTTGGTTTCCTTCTGGCAACCAAAAAGTGCTATAATGAATGTAGAGTTATCTATAATAACAAATCAACATGAATGATAATGATATTGTCCAAGCTGATTCTGACTACAGGGGCAGCCAAACCATAAATCAAACTGTTCCACAAGCATTGCAACCAGAGACTACCAACAACGCCAACCTAAATTCAAATGCAAGTTACTCAAATGAAGCTAAATCAACACCAACCACAAGTTTTCCGAAGAAAGAACAAGCGATTGTCATAGGCGCTATTGATCAAGCTAAATTAGTAGATTACATAAAAGGTCTAGCATCTATAATTGGTTCAAAAAACATCTTATTAGCTTCAAGAATAGCAAATAACAGGATTTGTGTTTATTTGTCATCAGCGGCAATTGTAGAATCTATAGTAACATCCCACAAGTTAATCAATGTAGCAGGCTTTGATACGCAGATAATCGCACCCTCCAAACGAATAGTGATTTCTAATGTGTGCGTCTATCATCCTCATTCTGTAGTAGAAAACGTTTTGAAATCCATAAATTTGCAACTCGTTTCCCCAGTGTCGTTCCTAAGAGCAGGTATACCAGGAGTGGAATTCAACCATATAATGAGTTTTAGAAGACAAGTTTAGGACTCTCTCATGAAGATGAACTAGGTAAAAACAGCGAAGTTTCTACAACTATTGGTGCTCAAAAACGGCCACTTAGCGTTTCTATTTCATCAAAGTCACTGACCGGTAAAGATGTACTAGAAGAAATAGGAGAAAGAGACAGCAACGAAAAAAGAACGATGCCACCACCCGAACGAGTTTCCACAGACCAATCGGAGGCCCTTAAACAGAAAAAACTCAGAAGGTCTATGTCATATAAAACTAAAAAAAGACTTCACCTCAAGAGAAATTAACAGAGATTATAACTGCATTAGACTCTTTAAAATCAGCATGCACTGAACATCCAAAATTGTTAAAAACTTCTTCAGTACAATAAAAACTTTCCTGGATATCTCTTTTGTATAAAGCGATCCCCTGTCAGAAGCTAATAGACTAACAAATAACGTTGCGGACCTCATTGCTAATCTCCAAGAGATTCATCAAATTATAATGGACAGAGCGCTTGAAAGCAGAATAGCACGAAGTCGTAGAAAATTGCATAATCAGAGCAAATGGATGACACCTTAAGTCAATCTGCTATGGATCAAGAGCAAGACCTCCAGCTGTCAACGGAAAGTTTATCCCAAGAAATTTACTAACACCACAGTATAACAACCATTTTACTTCATTTGAAACAATATGAAAGCTTCAACCACATACGTACATCTCATCAAAGAGCAAGTGGTGGTGTTACAATCTTCGTCAGAAACACTCCATTCGCTAAAGAAATACAAATACCAAGTGATTTAGAAGTAGTAGCTGTCAATTGTTGGTGTCCGAATAGACTTACTATTTGTAATGTCTACATACCACCTGACAAACAAATTACAACTACGGATATAGAAAAAATCATCCACCACCTACCAAGACCATTTATAATTCTGGGAGACTTTAATGCTCACAACCAAATGTGGGGATCAGAAAAAACTTTTGGAAGAGGAAGAATTATCGAATCTGTGCTAAATAATTCAGTTTTATCACTGCTGAACACCGGAAAAAGTACACATTTGCACGCTCATACAGGTGCGTTCTCTAGCATAGATTTAAGTTTTTCTGATCCTAACACAGCACCATCACTAACTTGGAATACACTAAATTCAACTTACGACAGTGACTATTTTCCCATAAAAATATGCAGCGCAAGTCAGACTCAAGTTCCCAGGCTTATCATAAAATGGAAAATAGCGACAGCAAATTGGCGCGGCTTTAGTGAATACATCAACAACAGAACACACAGTATCGAGATGTCTAACAACATTGATGAACTCATTAAAAACATTACTGATTATAGATGCCGCCGAAATTTACGTTGGCAAAAGTAGAATAAACACAAAAAAAATTATAGTACCATGGTGGAATGAGCAGTGCAATTTAGCTGTCAGGAATTCAAAAAGAGCTCTGAATCTCTACCGTAGGCATAGGTCACAAGAAAATTTTATCGAATTTAAAAATAAGAAGGCTATTGCCAGAAAGGCAAAGACAGAGTAAACGCGACAGCTGACAGGAGTTTTTATCAACAATAAACCACCTAAGGAAGTATGGACAAAACTGCGACAGATGAAGGGGATCGATACAAGGATTCATATTATTACCTTGAAAGATGCTTCTGGAAATTTAGTTATGGAAAGTAAGGAAATTGCCGAAATATTAGCCCAACATATGCACCAGAACTTGAGTGACCGAAATTACAATAACGATTTCTTAGCGCATAAAAAGAATACTGAATCCAGACCACACGATTTTAACAAGAACTCAAACTCCATACTAAACACAAGAATAACATTAGAAGAGCTTACAGACGTATTGAACTCTTACAAAAATTCAGCACCAGGTCCAGATGATATCCCAGTAGTTTTTTCGAAGAATCTTCTTCATACAGCACTTCTTCAACTACTGGAAATTTTCAACCTCATCTGGCATCAACAAATTTTCCCAAAGAAATGGAGTAAATCCATCATTGTTCCGCTTCATAAGCATAGTAAACCTAGACTGCACCCTGCATCCTACAGAGCAGTGAGCTTGACATGTACAATGTGCAAAGTGTTGGAAAAAATCTTCAACAATAGATTAGTCTGGCATTTAGATAAGAACAGTTTATTGTCACCCGAATAGGCAGGCTTTCGTCGTTATCATAGCACCAATGATAATTTAACCAGATTACACACAGAAATTACTGATGCTTTTATTACAGATCAGGAGGCAGTAGCAGTCTTCTAAGATATTGAGCAGGCGAAAGATTCTGAGTAAAAGGTCGTTCAGGGTGAAAGTAAATGGTGTCTTATCTTAGGAGTATGAACAGGAAAACGGTGTTCCAGCAGGTTCAGTCATCAGCACAACGCTCTTTCTGATAGCAGTAAACAAGATATCGTCCCTTACTTGCCAACCAGTACAATGTTCCCTATAGGCAGACGATGTAGTTTTATTTACAAGAGGAAGATGCATTGAAATATCACAACAACAACTACAAGAGACGATCACAAAACTGGAACAGTGGTCTGCCGAAGTAGGTTTTAAGTTCAGTCATTCCAAAACAAAACTTATGAAATTTTCAAGACGTAGAACCCCATCTGCAGACCCAAGTATATTTTTAGGAAATAATCAGTTAGAAGTGGTAGATCAACATTCCTTTCTAGGTCTCACATTTGACAGAAAGTTAACATGGAGACCCCACATAAGAAAACTCAAAACAGAAAGCAATAGAAGACTCAACATTTTGAAAATAATGGCTCACCAACACTTTGGCGCTCATGAAGATATCCTTATGAAGGTATATTGAGCTCTGCAAACAAATCTGACCTTCGACCACATAACGTTAGCTAAAATACAGCATTGAGGTGGGCTTTAGGCGCTTTTCACACAAGTCCAGTAGTGAGTATGCAGGTGGAAGCTGCGGAACCACCATAATGGCTTCGACGTCAGCAATTACAGCTTTGCTTCGCAAGTAGACTCTCAGCCAATAGCACCAATATTACTTACAAAGCCGTTTTCAGTCAAAATCATTCACAACTTTATAGAAGAAGATCAAAATCCTTCCCCTTCCCCTTCCCCAAAGTCATTGGCTGAAATGATTAGCATGAAAGTGGAAGAACTGGACTGGAGAGCACAACACAAATAAACACACGAAATGTACCGCCCTGGATGAAAACAATACCATATTTTGAACTGTCTCTACGGAAATTTAATACAAAAGCTGTGACTCCATGCATAATACAATCAGAATTCAACCGGTTATCAGAGCAATACTCACAACAAAAATTTATTTACACTGATGCGACCAAAGATAGTAGCAAAGTTGGTTGTGTAGTCGTTTTGGCAGACACCGAGTTGCACTACCAACTCAGACGTTCAACAAGCATATTCTTTGCAGCCATTCTTAAAGCTGTGGAATTAATAATGGATGAAGCGGACCTTTCATATGTGGTATGCACCGATTCCCTTTCAACAGTACAAGCAATAGCTACGCGTTTCACCTCTAACCCTCTAGTATGTAGAATACACGAAGTCTTGAACAGAGTCCACCTCTCTGGAAGACAAGTCGACCTTTTTTGGATACTCTCACATTGTAGTATCAGAGGTAACGAACGGGCTGATGCCGCAGCGAAAGTTGCAGCAGAGTTGGACGAACAACTCATTCATACCACAGCATTTTCATCAAGATGTAGAGAATGAGGTTAGGAAGTCAAGCAACAACAAATGGCAAGAAAATTGGAGGCAACAAAGTACGAAGTTGAATACAATTTGCCCCATAATTGTCTCGACCCAAGTACCAACTGGTCGACGAGAAGGAATGATTCTTCGGAGGCTCAGAATTGGACACATCTTACTTACCAACAGCTATCTGTTAAAACGCGAATAAAGACCTCTATGCGAAAGATCTGACGTAGATCTAACTGTACAACATGTTCTAGTAGAATGCCCAAAGTACACCTTAGACCGCAAAAACGCGAAACTAGGGACTTCAATTGGTGATATTCTTCAACTAAATAACAGTGCTGTTAAGAGACTCATGAAGTTCCTGAAAAGTTCAAATTTATACAAACTCATTTAAATTAGATAGAAATGCAACATTAAATTATACCTGAATTGTATTTGTGTGGTGTCAATGACCGGAAGGTTGAGACACATTTTTTGTTTTTTAAATAAAAAAATTTTTGAGATGAAGTCAAAAACTTGTGACGAGATAATTCATACAGATGTGTTCGGACCATTCCAGACGGATTCGATCGGTGGTTCAAAATATTTATTGTTACTTAAGAATGATCACTCGCATTTTCATTTGGGGAATTTCATGAAACAAAAATCTGGAGTGGCAGGGATCATCAGGAAATGTGTTGAGCTGATATAGAAGGAGCATGGTCACAGCATTCGCATTATCAGATCTGACAACGGCAAAGAATTTGTCAACAACGAAATGAAGAAGTTCTTGGAGGAGACTGGAATTTATCATCAGCGGACTGTGCCTTACACGCCGGAACAAAATGGCTGTGCGGAAAGAGAAATGCGAACGATCGTCGAGTCAGCAAGAACAATGCTTCATTCAAAGCAGGTGGACAAGAAATTTTGGGCGGAGGCAGTAAACTTAGCCGTCCATGTGCTCAATCGTACTGGAACGAGCACAGTTGCTTACAAAACACCGTATGAATTGTGGTATAACAAAGAGGGAAAATTGGATCTGAGAGTTTCGGTACAAATTTTTCACCAATTTTCCAAAGAATAAACGCCAGAAGCCTGATGCAAAAGCAACAAAGTGCATGTTTGTTGGCTATGACAATAAGTCGAAAGGATATCGAGTATGGAACCCGAATAATGGTAAAATTGAAATCTCAAGGAACGTCATTTTTCTACCAGAGTCGATTGTCACCCTCGACGTTGAAGCTGAGAATGGTGCTGAAAAAGAAAATGCGGATACCAACGGCAGGGACGTGAATGATGAAGGCGCAAGTGATTATGCTACGCCAGTTCAACAAAATGATCGCGGTTCGATTTGTGATCTTGATAACAAAAATATTGTCAATCGAAATACCATCAGACCAGCGAAACGTTTGACATTTTAAACATCCAGTGAAAGCTGTGCAATGTTAGCAATCAGCGAGGAACCAAAAACATAAAAACAAGCGCTACAATCAGATGATCACAAGCAGTGGGAGCGTGCGATGGATGAAGAGTATGATTCGCTCATTAAAAATCATACTTGGATTTTGGTTGAGAAGCCAGTCGAACAAAAGGTGATTGATAAGCGATGGGTTTTCAAGGTGAAACAAAATTCAGATAGAAGCATCGATCGCTACAAGACACGATTGGTAGTGCGGGGCTTCACGCAAGAATGTGGCATCGATTACCACGAAATGTTCAGCCCGGTGGTAAAGTTCACGTCAATTAGAGCTATCCTAGCATTGGCAGCGGCAAAACAATTACGTATGACGCAGTTCAATATCAAAACGGCATTTTGGAAGAAAATGTCTACATGAACCAGCCAATTGGATATGACGATGGAACTGGGACGTCAGGTTATGTCTTTATATTTAGCGGAAGCGTCATCAGTTGGGGATCGGAGCGGCAAAAATCAGTTGCGTTATCTACAACAGAATCAGAGTACATGGCGGCATCATACGCTGTGAAGGAACTAGTTTGGTTAAAAAATCTGTTGGGCGAACTGCTACCAAAGACACTGAATACGCCAACATTTTATATGGATAACCAGAGTTCAATACGACTTGTGAAGAATCCCGAATTTCACAAAAGAACCAAACACATCGATGTGCGCTACCATTTCATTCGAGAGAAGTTTGAAGAGGTATTTTCGAATTTAAATATGTTCAGACGGTCGATTAGGTAGCGGATATAATGACAAAAGCGCTATCAAAACTTAAACATCAATATTTTTGTAACCTGATGAGTGTCATGCCAAAATAATGTAGAGTAATTTGATTAATTTTGATTTAGATTTTAGATAATCATGTTCCTGTAATTAAATTATGTTGTTATTTTGGTGAAGTTGGCATTGACTTGCAGCAAAAAGTGGGAGTATTGAATTTAGTACAGCTCTTAGATGTTTTGCTCAAGTCACTGAATTTATCCAATTGAGTTCCCTGTATGTAAAACAAATTGTTGTTGTAGAACTGACATATGTTGAAATAAAAAATATTTGAAATAAGACGTACAACTTTTGTCTCTGAAAACAAAATCATTTTATAGTTTCATTTTATTTTACTCTAGTGATTTGGAAATCGATAAAACTTGTAAGGGTGGAATTTATGTGCTCTGCGAAATACCAGCTTATTCAGCTGTCTGTGGTGGACATTCTGGGATTTTCATCCACATTTGCCAAAACATTTACCTCAGCAGCCTCATTTATTTTAACATTGTTTTAAATTTTTGGCTTGGTAAAACTACCATAGGTTCCCAAATCATACAACCTTTTAAAAGTTAGCAACGATGGTTGATGACAGTCAAAATGTATGTTAAAATAATCCTCAGCACATCTTACAACATTTTTATAGCATGTTATCGCGTTTTTCTAAATTGGTAAACTCCATTCTAGCACAAAAATTATTTCAGGAAAAATTAAGTGTCAAAATAATACAATATTATTATTTGTTACTACGGTAACCATACTAACAAAGGTTCATTTTATTTGATTTTTTCCATAGATAACTGGACTAACCACCTTGAGGTAATACGTGAATCAGAAAAAAATATAAAATTGCCCATATCACTGGATTCGCAATAAAATTCTTTATTTAATAAGAATAAAATTTAATATCGTTCCCATTTAAAAAAACGCAAGTTTATGTCATATGTCAAAAATGACAAGTGTGATAAAAAAAGTTTTTAGGTTATTTTAGTTAGAATAAAATTTCTCATAACTTTTGTATTTAACATTTTTATCTAAAGTTAGTATTTGCGGAGCTGGGGCGTTTTAAAAAATCACCAAAAACCATTTAAAAAAATGTTGATAGCTGTAAAATTTTGTAAAACTAAAACTGGTTTTGAGTATGGCTTACAAAACTGCAATTCTTTGCCAATTTAAACTTTTTCGTTTCTGCCGTGGTATATATATTCAAGGGCAGTTGTTGCAAATTGAAAGAATATACTCTTTAAAGTGATATCCAAGCTTTCGGTAATTTATTCATTGTTACCATCCTCAGGGAAACTACAAGAATACAACACAGTCAATAAATTTACAAACTGATCATAAACAACTTACACTTTTACGAGATTGATTAAAAAACTCCCGATTAAGTTGGTCTGTAGCATTACTTGTGCTGACTATACAAAATATACATTGGTCAAACTTCAACTATACTATCCACTCGAATAATAGGGCACAGGAGTGACTCCAGATTGCACAACGAGAGATGTTCACTGGCAGATCATGTATTTTCTTTGAAACATAATATGAATTATGAGGCTGTCAGAGTGTTGTATCATGAACCGATCTAAAAAGAGACTGTGCTTGAAAATGGCCTGAATTTTCATAACTAATTTTTGCATTAATACAAGAAAAGATATACAAAATCTTGGTGGATTATACAAACATTTGCTGTAATTTCATTAGGATTATTGATAATTAAATTCTCAGATTTATTATGTGTAAAGTTCGCAATTTTCCCCATTACTCTTTCACATTAAGTTGCCTATCTTATGACTTTCATATTAGCGTTTTGTGTTGTGGCCTGCACAGCCATAATGTTAACATTAATAATTTTTATCATTTTTTATAATCAATCTTTTAAAAGTGAAAGTTGTTTATGATTAGTTTCTAAATTTATTGGTGTTGTATTCTTGTAGTTTCCCTGAGGATATAAAATCCCGGCAAGTGCAGTTGATTAAATCAAGATTATCCTGTACCAGCCATATTATATTATTTCTGAGTCTGAATTCAATTGCTACTGAATCAAGATGATTATATAACATCAGCTGTTTCTGGTAAATAACTAGAATTTAAATTTAATGTTTTATGCATCGAATTACACTAATTCTGCAATGTTCTTTAATACACTATTGAACTGTCTTTGTCTACATTCATCGTATGCCTGAAGAATACGCTTGTGTTTCTCCACATACTTCAATATTACTATTTAGTAAATTATATTTTGAGTGTTCCGATATATAAGAAAATATGTTGATCAGTGTTAAAATGGCCGTCAAAACTTGCCAGATATATGATGACACCATAGACATTGACTCATAACATAATTTATCACTGGTACTGGTTTTAATTACAAAACACGCTGAATATGTAGGTGTTTCTAGAAAGAAATGAACAAATCAATTGATGTTCATATCATTGTTGAAACAATTCTTTTTACTTTGACTGTTGGAAACCTTCCATGAATTAAGATGTAATTAAAAACTGGTCCAGCTGTCTTGTTAAGGGTAATCTTCGAGCAGGAAACAAAGATACATTTTTCTTGCATCCAGTCTATACTCATCTCAAAACCACAAATAAGATAATAAGCGTTTGGAAACTTGCCTCAAATAAATTAATAAATAATGAACAAAGTAGGAACATGTAAATTTATATTAACGTGTTTTACAGATATAAAAATTCCGAAAACTATTAAACGGAATTTTAACGATTTGGTTTACATAGCAGAATTTTAATAATTCATGCCGGGTTTATGCAGACATTTAACGTAAGATAACTTAAGCATTTAATATAAGGTAACCTAATTTAATTTAACAACCAGTTAGTTAACCAACTATTAAATTATGTTACGTTATATTAAATGTTAAATGACGTGCATAAATCGAACAACGTAAACAGCATATTTCATCTTTACCTTATATTATGTTACATTAAATCCTTAAATTATCTTACGTTAAATGTCTGGATAAATCCGGCATGATGCCAATGTGTAAATCTCAAAATATTTAGGTTTTAGACATCATAATAAAAAAACATCCAATTCAGAAATATAGTGGAGAAACAGCATGCGGAAAATAAAAAGTACTCTGTTTGTTTTAGCTTTTTGTGCCATTTTCACAATTTTAATGACAGCATATTTTGAAAATTCGAAGCTACTGTTTTTTTTTTTGAGGTCTAACAAAGATAAAGTTTTGTTAATCCAGTCCTGGATTCTTCAACTCATTCAACTGACTGATAGGCAAATAGTTTAGGTACAAGTAGGAGAACGTGTGAACTAAATATATAAGAAATATACTAATTGGCTTGTTGTTGGCAACTGGTATGGCTGCGTCCGACGAAATTAAAGCATAAAGTTTGAGAGCATCATCATTTCATTGTATATAGGTACATATAGTACATAAATATACTAGCTGCTAGCTGTCCCGACAGACAGCATACATTAATTATCACACAGCACCAACCAATGAAGAAAGCACAGTAGGCGTGGTCTTTATGCCGCTAAATTCAAATTCAATGTGCTGGCAGCTATCCTTGGTGTTTCTGTGCTTTATGAATTTCATATCCAATCTAGATTCAAGTTGCCTCCGTTGCTACAGTCGAATGATTTGATTCAAATCTATTAGCCGTTTCACCTTTTTGATGGTTAGATTGTTATTTGCAGTATTGAACTAGAACATTTTAATTATATCTCTTCTTTTTTTGCAAAAGAGCTAAATTTAGTATTAAAGAGCAATTTTCTTTGCTTAGTTTGAACCTGCCATCTGAATTATGGAACCACAAACGTACGTTCTAGGTTAGCAGAATGATTGGAATATTTATGTTTAATATAATACGTTTTAGGAAGAGTGGTATATCTTGTGATATTTGTAAGACAAAAAACAGACACTTAAAATTGATATCATGCAGAAAATGTGGAGAAAATAAAAATTCAACGCATTCGATGCCCTTTCTGCCCAGGAGGAAACGAACTGTTCCGTTGCTATGAAGATTTGGATAAACATGTATCAAATATTCATAATATAGAGGTAAAAAAAATCTATTTTATATTTCAGCAATCTTCAAGAGTTTCAAACGTGGATGGAAATGGAAAATCGAGAGGTCAGATATGCATGTAACATGAGAAATAAACGTAGCAATCGAGAAGAGCATATATATTACAGTTGCAATCGTAGTGATTTAATAGGTCAAATTGAGTATATATGTGAAAAATTTAAATAGTTTAGTAAATATGTTTAGGTTACGTTAGCAAATGTGAATGACGTGGAATCAAGTCTGGAGGAAGCATTAGAATTCCTGGAATATGCCCCTCAAGAATCGGAGCAAAATTATTAAATGGTATATACTTCAATTTTATGCTTACTTGCTATAATAATTAATAATATAATTCATTTTATAGGACGTGTTGAAGTGCATTTCATTGAAACTCATGTGGGACATGCTGAAGAATTACGAATGAAACGTTTGTCTAAAGCAGAGCAGGATATTATTGTTGGGCAATTGTCTGCTGGTAATTATTTTTACTGAAGTTAATTATGAATATTAATTAATGATCCATATTACGATGAAATTTATGCAAAAATTTTGTTTAAATCTGCGCAGATGGTTTAGTCTGCTTACCTAGGTCAAAAAAACTTCAGATTAACTGAATAATTTCAGGAGTAATGAGAGGATAATTCAAGATTGTAGAAGAATTAGGAACAAAAATTTGGAACGAGTGAATCATAGTTACTAGGGCAGACTTAGCATACTTAATAAGGAAATTCAATATTGACAAAAAACGAGATGCAGATGACATGATAGCCACAGCTTTGAAAATTGAAGAATGGAATAAGGAAGGAAAAAAAAACATGCATTTTTCTTCAAAAGAATCGGTATGTAAAATGATAAAGGCTATGGTGGTAGTGACAGTTGGTTTATGGGTTCATTTTAGGCGAAAGCTATCCTGGTTTAAAAGATGAAGACTTTGCAGTTGCATACATGAATTCTGTTATGGAGAGATTTTAAGCGAATTATATGTATAGATGGAACTCATGGGACAAATAACAAGAATTTTGATTTGACGATTCTACAAATTATAGATCAAAACAAAGTGGGTTTCCCTGTTGCTTTTTTAGTTTCAAACAGGTTAGATCAGGTAATCCAAAAGATTTTTCTTAGGAAACTAAAGGAACGGTTAGGAGAATCTTTGGAGTGAGTGAATAAGTATATAATGAGTGATGACATAAAATATTATAATGCATGGATTGAAGTTATGGCAACAGAGAACAGGAAACCTAGAAGATTACTGTGTACCAGGCATGTTATTAAAAATTGGAATATACAAGGACGATCTAAACTAAGGAAGTAAGAGAACAGGATGGAAATGAAGAAACAAATGCGAGCAATTTTGAAGGAAATAGACACAGAGAAGTTTCACCAACTAAAAGAAAATTATTTCAAGCATTTGAAAAATGAAGATGAATCAGAATTCGTAAAGTATTTGCGCACGTAAATATATTACTGGATACCTATATAGATAGATAGACATAAACATAAAATTTTGTTTCAGTTATTATTTTCAGAACGAAGATAGAATTAAAATGTGGGCTCATTGTTATAGATTAAATGTAGGCATAAACACAAATGTGGCCATAGAAAGTCTCAATAAGGTTCTGAAGCATAATAAAATGAATGAAAGGGCAACGAAACATACGGTAGATTCCTTTTAGTAAAAAATATATTTATATATCCTGTACATTTTTAGGCTAGAAAAGTTACTGGATTTATTGGGAGAACTTGTAGATGACAAAATGTGGAAGCGAATAACAAATGTTGAAAGACCCAATGCCAATAATTATCAGCACAAAATTACAGTGGAAGCACATAGAAAGGCAGAAATTCAATTGAGTAATAAAATACATTTGCTGGAATTTGGTAAGTTTCAGGAGAGTCTGCATCGGTAAGTGGAACCGTTTATATTGTATCCTACAATGAGATGTGTGTTGATGTGCAGGTCATTTTATTGTAATAAATGTAAAATTTGCATTCATAGATATAGTTGTCATTGTCCAGAATTTCTTGTTAAAAATTCCAGGTGCAAACATATACATGGTGTATCCTTATTTGAGTCGAGAAGCGATTATGTTGCAGGACCTTCATATGATCTAAATTCAGAAGAAGAAGTATTACGTATACAGGAACCAACCATGATCCAAATTCAGCATGAGGATGAATTAGGGCACTATATAGAAGAAACAGATAAAAAGCAAGATACAAACATTGATTTTGAAAAAAAACGCGAAGTAAAATATATATTAACTGTAGTACCACCTACCTAAATACTATAATTATTTCAGATTATAGCAACTGAAGCGTGTAGCTTTATTAAGTGAAGAAGCATTTCATAAATGGATGGACGGGTACAGAAAATTAAAATCAGAAATAGAACAAGGAAGTGTAAGGATGTGTAAAAAACGAAAGATTGAGCACAAGGCATATTATCCGCAGAGAAAATAAAATTTTGCAGGTCAGCTATCATAAACATAACAAAATTTTGATTGAAGACTTTTTACTTATTATTTGAAAGGTATCTATTATTTGGACAATGTTATTTTCTAGTTTTTCTTTTACAGATAAAAGTCTAGTTTAGCGGGTTTTGTTATAAAAGCCATAAAACATCAAATGTTTTCAAAAATAGGCGTAGTTTAGCATAATTTTTAATAGACTTGAGGAGGAAGGCGCTGTTATATATAAACTGGTGGACAGTTGCTTTGCAACATGTAAATTTTTAACCAAATTCAAATCTCGATATTTTCGGATATGAAAGAAATATCGAGTTGCGGTATTTGGGTGGTTCTTGACGAACTCTTTGAGAACACGTGCAGTGTCCGACGGGTACCTATATATTTTTTATTTACACTTATACAGGGTAAGCAAAGGAAGTCATGTTTTTTATCAAAGTTTGGGGCTAAGTTAGATTCTCAATTTTTGATATTGGAAATGTTTCTATGCATCTTTTTGATCTTTAGACTATCCTAAAAAAAGTATTTTCTCAAATTTTTCGAATGTTGGCTGTAACTCAAATTATGGAACTTTTTAAAAAGGGCGCCTCCAGTGGCGTGCATTAAAACACTGCTTCATTGATATTATGTAATTTAAACAGAATTTATAAAGTATACTATGCACTTAACAAATAAATTCAGGTTTTACCACTCTTAACATAGGGATGTATTCCAGTGGCGTGACACCAAAAGCACTTTTTGGTTTGGTGAGAAGTGCTAATAACATAAAAATTGTTATTTTTTAAAATGCTATGATACTGGCCAGCACTGATATTAATCTTTTATATGATTTTTTTTATTTTTCTCATTCCAAATTGGTGTCTTCATTGGGGAATTCAGTAGGTCAATAGGTAATAGACTCTATTAAATTTGTAAACAACATCAAATAATTCATTGATGGACAATAACCATATGTATAACATTTTAGAAAACAAAAATTCGGAACCAGTTAAATAACTAAATAGCAATGACAAAAGCGAACTTTCTATAAAACAGCAAAAGTTATTTTAAACAATATTGTTAGTAGTAGAGGCACCCCACACATCGATTACAGCCTGGCATCTTCGTGACGTACTCTGCAGAAGGTTATTAATAAATTCCAGATAAATAATGAATAGCAGTGTTGGCCAGCATCATAGGATTTTGAAAAATAACAATGTGCCGAACCAAAAAATGATTTTGGTGTTACGCTACTGTAATACACCCCTCTTAAGAGTAGTAGCTTGGATTTGTTCATTAAGCTGTTTAATTGCATAGTATAATTTATAAAATCGGTTTAATTTACATAATGTCAAAGTAGCAAATTTTAGTGCACGTCACTGGAGGCAATAACATTTAATGAGTGCTTCAATCTTTTCTTGGGTGCAAAAAAATCCACTTTATGCAACAGTATGAGAAAAATACCCATTCTCAATAGAAACCCCGAAAAATTATCTTTTTAAGGGATAAATATAACCCTTTTTTAAAAATTCCATTATAGCCAATTTTCGAAACATTTGAGAAATTACTTTTATTTAGGATAGTCCAAATATCAAAAAGATGCATAGAAAAATTTCCAAGATCAAAAAGTCAAAATCTGACATAACCTTAAACTTTGATAAAAAAACATGACTACTTTTGCTCACACTGTATAAGTGGATAATAAAAAAATATACCGGTCGAACTTGCACTCGTTCTCATATTGGTCAAGAACCTCCCAGTACCGTAACTCGATATCTCTTTCCGTTTCGAAAATACCGAGATTTGAATTTGGAATTTGGGTAAAAATTTCAATGTTGCAAAGCAACTATCCACCAGTTTATATACATATATGACTTCGGTCTTTCAGTAGATAAATGGCTATAATCAAATATAGCAGCAAACAACTACCAACGATGAAAACAACTACCATCGATGAAAACAACTACTTGGTGGACAAAGGCCCCATCCCGCATTGAATTATATATTATATCATCGCTGGTAGACTAGTAGGTGCAAAGCTGCAAAGGATCGAGATCTTTACCTCGACACCAATTTCGGTATAGTTATTTTCACAATAAATTTTATTGTCTTTATGACTACAATAAAACTACCGTGTGTATTCTCAATATGTACACAATCCACAAGCAAATATACTACAGGATCGGACTTTATATATTTAATTCGATATATAATAAAGGTAGTTAATTTAATTAAAATTATTGAGGTACTTAGGAAACAAGTAATTTGACACATATTGTATGTTTATATAGGGTGTCCCACGGTCATGGCCTATTAGAAATTTCTGGATAATGACAAAAGCTATCGATCTGAAAATTTTATGACGTCTATAAGACAATTTAAACTACCTTCGGAAAATATTTTCATAAAAAAATCACTTCCGGTTTTGCCGGAAGTCATAACAACTTTGTTATTTCAAATGGGATACCCCAGATGTCGATACATTTTTGAAATCTACACAAAATTATGAGTACAATGTTACCTTTCCCTATACTTGATGTTAATAGTTTTAGAGTTATTTAATTTTTTTCGTTAAAAATCGATAAACGCGAGTTGATCGAAAATAAGTCATAACTTTTTTGTTATTTGCTTGACAACGGTGGAGTTGGGGTTTTTGGAATCTCTGTACACTATTTTGAAGATTTTCTTATGATATTTATAAATTTCCGTAGAAATTATTAGAGAAAAATCGAGGTGAAGTTGACTTAATTTCAAACGTTAATAACTTTCTTATTTCAAATAGAACACCCTATATTTTTATATAACATACCTTTCTATTGATGTAACACTTCCATATCTAAAGCTGATAGATTAAAACTTATTGAGCAATTTCCGATTTTTCCAACAATTATTTTGTATTATCTTAACTTTGGAACGCATCAGAACGGTATCCATAGTTACCACTCATTTATGTCAGTGTCAAAGTGCAAAATTAGGAATTATATTTTTCACTATTTTTTGATATCAATTTATCATAATAATGAATCGAGAATACACAAACGCCGATCTGCTCAACCTTTTTGCAATTTATGGAGAGAACAATAGGATTGTCGCGAGAACATGGAGGAAGTTTAAGGCCCAAAATCCGAATTTTCCGCCGATGACTGTAAAGAAATTTTGCCGGATTCAAGATAATTTTGTTCAACATGGCCAACAAAATGCTCCAAGAAATCGTGTTCCTCCGATTACCGCTTATGAAGCAATGCAATTAAAAAAAAATTTTTTAATAATTATTTTATATTAACTTAACTTTGGAACGCATCAGTATGTAATAAAAAACGAAGAGATAAAACAATAACAAATTTAATAATCTACATAAAAAATGTTAAACAATAACCTATTCATAACAAACAAAACAATACTCCAAATGTAATTTAACAAGGGTTCAAAGTGTCCCCATTTACTTCTAAACATGCAATAATTCTGGATTCCACACTAGATGTTGCTTTTTTTATTTCTGTGGGGTCTAGATCTTCCGAAGCATTTTGTATACGATTTCTATCTCTTCTCTTCTATCGATTGCACTGGAGGATGGTTAATGTAAACTTTTTCCTTTACGATCCCCCACTAATAAAAATCTAGGGGCGTTAGATCTGAAGACTTTGGTGCCTAATTCCAGGGACCCAAGCGTCTAAACCACCTGCCCTCAAACATTTCATAAAGTTCTTCGGTTACTTCATAGCTGCAATGAGCTGCTGCTCCGTCAAGCTGATACCAACACCTTATGACTTCGTTAATTGGCAAGTCATCTACAAAGTCTGTAACGATGATACGCAATATTATAAGATATTTTTCGGTGTCCAGCACTTCGTCGTAAATATAAAACTCAAGTGCGTTGTCTTTCATAAAAGCAAAAACGTTGAAGCTGAATTTAATTTGAAACTTTTGTTCTTTCGTCAAATGAAGGTTTGCGTCTGCCTAGAAATTATTATTTTTTGAGTTAAAAGGCGTTCTCGCAAAAATGTTGATTCATTTGTACATATTATTTTTTCAAAAAGTTTTCGTCTTCTTGAATTTTTAGCAGAAACATTTCGCAAAATTCTACTCTTCTAGGGCTATCTTGGGGGTGTAGATGTAGTTGTGAAAAAAAAGTCGTGAATTTTCTTTGAATTGATGATCTTGCAACACGTAAGTCATGTTCAGCGCTTCGAATCGAAGCTTGAGGATTTCCGTGACAAGAACTGTGAAAAAGATAATTCCTAATTTTGCACTTTGACACTGACATAAATGAGTGGTAACTATGGATACCGTTCTGATGCGTTCCAAAGTTAAGATAATACAAAATAATTGTTGGAAAAATCGGAAATTGTTCAATAACTTTTAATCTATCGGCTTTAGATATGGAAGTGGTTACATCAATAGAAAGGTATTTTAATTTTGCATATGATAGTGCAAAAAAATATAGGGTGTTCAATTCGAAATAAGAATGTTATTAACGTTTGAAATTAAGTCATCTTCACCTCAATTTTTCTCTAATAATTTGTTAGGAAATTTATAAATATCATAACAATATCTTCAAAATAGTGTACAGAGATTCCAAAAATTACAACTCCACTGTTGTCAAGCAACTAACAAAAAAGTTATGACTTATTTTCGATCAACTAGCATTTGTCGATTTTTAATGAAAAAAATTAAATAACTCTAAAACTATTAACTTTAAGTATAGGGAAAGGTATATCCATTGTACTCATAATTTTGTGTAGATTTCAAAAATGTATCGATATATGGGGTATCCTATTTGAAATAACAAAGTTGTTATTACTTCCGGCAAAACCGGAAGTGCTTTTCTTATGAAAATATTTTCCAAAGATAGATTAAATTGTCTAATAGAAGCCATAAAATTTTCAAATCGATACCTTTTGTCATTCTAATAGGCCATGACCGTGGGACACCCTGTATAATATATTGTACTGAAAATTAAGGGTTCTTTTCAATACCATTGAATAGTTAATTAGGAAAAACGAAAATTCCTCTATTTACAACAAACAACAAAAAGCAAGAGAAGGAATTTCACTTGGAATGAGCATGGAATACCACGAATCTGTCCAGATGAAACTCATGTGTTACGGAGTGTGAGGAATAGTTAAATGCACTTAAAATAAGTGGAAAAAGCATGGATCAATCTAATTTCCTATATAAACTGCAAATCTCATACGACGGGCAGTTCATTTCTCCTAGAGACCTCGTAGAACAAAAATCAGTGTGAGCCGAAATCAAATTATTCCCAGCTGAATCATCGAAGAAGAAGAAGACGACATCTGGAACCAGACCAGCTTGCACGTGGAATAAATTCGCTATCAAATTATATTGCCAGTGGCGTACCAAAACAATTTTATTTTGGGAAAATAAAATTCTGAAACCAGAAAGTTGTTTCCTTGTTATTTTGACAAAGCTGAAAGGATCCCAAAATTGCAATTCAGTTCAATATTTAATGACATGAACACATGTTAATTATTTCGTAGAAAAAAAGATATTTAAATATTATTATACTACTATATTATGTATGCGTATCGTGATTATAATCTGATTCTGACCAACAGTTCATTGCATGTTTATGGCCGAACTCTGCCAAAACGTCCCAGGTAAAAAACCGTAGTAAACCATTAATCTGAAAAGAACTATAACTTCAATCACCTTTTTATTTCATTATCTATGGAACACATCACTATTAAACCAAGAACAGGATCAGTGTGATTTCGACATTATTAGGATTTTATCAGCTGAAGTTATGGTTCGAGATTGAGTAAAAAAACTACTAGTTCTAAATGGGCAAACTATGCAAAGCCCAAACAGCGTGCTGCTTTCAGCGCCACCAAGGTGTTAGAAGTTAAAATTGAACGCGACCCACATATTAATGTGAAAGGATGTAAAGATATATATTATTATAATTATAGCCATTTATCCAATCAAAGACCGAAGTCATTAGAACATCTTTTTCAGTAGCGATGTGTTCCATGGATAATGAAACAAAAATGTGTTAGAAGTTACCGCAATTGGTGTCGAGTAAGATCTCGATTCTTTGCACCTACCAGCGATGATATAATTCAATGCGGGATGGGGCCTTAGCCCACCGAGTAGTTGTTTTCATCGTAGGTAAGTGTTATATGTGAACTTGAGAATAACGAAAAAAAGTAGTTTTTTGATGAAACAAGTTTTGAGTAAATTCAAAGATCCATCTCCTAAAGAAAAAAAGTTAGATGTAGTATACCGAGTTCCTTGTTCTTCTTGTGATTTAGGTTACATAGGTGAGACTTCCCAACAACTAAAGAGAAGACTTATTCAGCACAAAAGTGACGAAAAAACCCTAACATTATGATGATACCACAATACTAGACATAGAGAGAAAATTTGAAAAAACAAAAATCTTGGAAACGTTCCACATTAATAAAGATAATAAATAACTCTATGAACACGAAAACCAATATCAATAACATCAGCAATATATATTCTTTGTTGTCTAAGTTTGAATCACAGTAATACTTATCATGTAGGTGTAACAAAGATGCCATTATCAAATCATCGTAAATTAAATAGGTTTCATAATACGTCCCGAGTAGGCATCCGAGTAGGTATATACCGGTCGGTAGCCAACTTGGTGCCGAGATGAAATTAATATTCAACATTTCTCGAGTCGTAGTACCGATTTGCTACGAATATTTTGAGGTTAATGACAAATTAAAAATCTATTAAGCCCTCATTTTTGTTTTTTGTTCCATATGTTGATATCTTTAAATACTAAATATGCTACCAGTATGAAAGATGATTCTCATTACTCGGTAGCCAACACGGTGCCGAGATCAAATTGATTCTCAACGTCTCCAGAGAGGTAGTACGAAAACTACAAATGAGAACTATAATTAATTGTTTCTTGCATATTTGACATATTTCTCATTTTTATTTTTAGTTTCATATATTGATATCGTTAAATACTAAATATACAACCAGTTTTTCATGAAATATTATGACATCAAGATATACGTCATGAAAATATAACATTTCGAAGTAGGCGATCACTAAGAATAAAGAATCAGATTTATCTAGCGCACGTTTTATAGAACTGTTTAGAATCAACAAAATGATATATGACGTTTCTGTCCGATCTTGACACCATATCTAAGCAATTCTAGGTATCGGTCAGGCGTTTCTGCTGAAATGAAAATACTAATAACATTAAGTTTCTATGCTACCGGCATCGGAGAAGATTGTACATACCTACCATCTAACTCTTCTTCTTCAATTTTAGAAGACACTGTTGCTGACGAAATATAGAAACTCTAAAATGAAGAACAGTACACGACGATGCCAAACAACCAGATAAACTTATGTAAATTGTAAATAAAAAAATGTTTCAATTACGCGATTAGGGCACTTACTCAATAACTCAAAAAAGATGAGTTTGTAAAAAAGAGACAGAAATATTACTTTAACCCCACTTTTCATGAACTCAGTACATCATTAGGTCCCAAGTCCCGAGTAAATTTGACAAACCAGCTTCGAATGCGTGAAGGGATGGGAATCGCTTAAAACGTCGATTCGGTACGTGACGTACCGAGTTGCTGAATGAAAATCTCACTGGTCTTGCATCTGGAGCTTTGTACATGGGTCTGTTAACGTTTTGACTCCCCAGGCTCGCTGTTATCGAGGGATCAGTGCTACGAATGGCGCCGAGTTACGAAGATGCAATGAATAGTAATCGAACGAATTTATTCAATGACACGAACAATGAACCGCTGCTTTTTGTGAACCTAGGTACGTACAGTGCATTTTAACAGAGAATAAAACTTGATAAACATATGGTAATTGTTTGTTATCCAGGTTCCTGCTATTTTTAGAGATTTTTGAAAATTTTTTATGGTCTTTATATAGATTGAATAAAACATAAATCCGCGAGCGCCTTTGTAAAAATCGATTTATATAATTTTTTATAACATAACAATAACATTCTTACGGGCGGTGGAGCGAACATGGGTCCTGGGTGGGTATAAAGCCGCTAAAATCCTATGTAAAACAAACAAAAGCAGTCAGTCACTTCATACACGGGATTTTGTGTTCATAAAAATTTAAAAACATAATTTATTGAAATGAAAAATGATTCAAAACAGTTGTATGAAAAGGTTATGAAACTTGGAACATGACAGGCAAAAATATGTGCGGTGTTGCCAAAGAAACAGATAATAGAGATAGTGGATACCAGAGACAACCATTCGATACAGAACATTTAAGAAACCATTTGAAATAATAAAATAATAAAAAATCACTTTATGGGGCATATCGATTGTATAGTTGTGCTGCCGCAATTCATATGCCACACGGTGAGTTTTTATTATCCTATTTTATTATTTCAAAAGGTAACCCCTTCTTCTAAAATATAAAATAGGAACTCACTGCGCATCCGGAAGTCCGAAAACCAAAGTAGATTGGTATCATGATATCACTAGACACAACTATAGTTATTTATACTGTGATATAGGCTTAGCTTGTACTTATTTATTATTCAGAGATCTCAAAATATCGCGGCGCAAATATACATATTTCAGACTTTAGTGCTGTTACTCGAAAATCGTAGCTGAATTTAAATGTTGCTACATATAATCTTTTCTTTAATTTGGCCGTCTGATATTTTCAAAAAAATTGCTCTTCCACATATCGGAAATACGCATATCACATATTTCAAACTTTACAATTGGTCCCATCTTCAAGTCTGCCTTGTCAGATTTTCGATTTAGGAGAAAAATTGCCCCCTCCACCCCCTTTGAAGGCGGTTATTTGAGGGAAGGAGAGTTCGGATTTGAATTATTCTAAATATGGGACCATTTCTCAACTCTCCCCTTTCAAATGAAAAAAATATCGTCTAAATCGGAGTACGTTTACTAAGCAAAACGCGCAAACAGCCATAAAAAATTAAAAAAGCAAAAATACAACCGAATTGTATACCTTCTCCTTTTTTTTAAATCGGTAAAAAATAGCAGATTGCGTT
The DNA here is from genome assembly GCA_958507055.1 of Crioceris asparagi. NCBI lineage: Eukaryota > Metazoa > Arthropoda > Insecta > Coleoptera > Chrysomelidae > Crioceris > Crioceris asparagi. The sequence continues at coordinate 52,890,657 of OY293827.1, forward strand.
GCGTAGATTTGGTGAAAGAAATGACATACAATTTTAAGGTTTAATATTTTTCTAGCGCTTTCCGAAAGTCTTCTATTCCATATTAAATTTGGCAACGCTGCATCTTTCTTTCTGCTTGACATATATCAGCTGACCAAAATTAGAAAATCACAAATCACAGTGATGGTGATGGAGAACAACATATTTGTGGAATTGTTTTTAGAAATTTAAAAATTTATTTTTCTGTTTTAATGAATACTGGGTGCCGTATGTGAAGTTTTTTACTGTTTTTGTTTCTTTTAAATTGAATTTTTGCTGATTTATACCCACCTAGGACCCCTGTTCGCTCCACCATCCCGCAAGAATTTTTTGTTAATAAAAAATTATATAAATCGATTTTTACAAAGGCGCTCGCTAATTAATGTTACATTCAGCCTATATAAAGACCATAAAAAAAACATTCCCAAAAATCTCTAAAAATAGCAGAAACCTGAATAACGAACTAGTTTGGCGTGCCAGTCTTCGGGTACTAGATCCTGTATTATTTTCAAGTATTTCCACCTCAGCATCAGGAGTTCTGGCGTGACGAGGTCGTCCAGCATTATTTCTGTTCGGTTTTAGTTGATGGTTCATGGTATACCCAAACGCTTTCACGACAGTTGCCATTACAAAAACCAACTACTAGCAACCTATGAGTTTGTTCATGGAATGTGTACTCCATACCAGCCACAAAATGTACTCCTTCACAAGAACTTTGAATCGAAATAAAAAATACAATAGTATCGATATTATTTAAAGTTCTACACCATATCTGTCAAAATTATCATTTTTTTATTAGTAACGTTGACAACCGCCAACTTACGTTTTCTTGAAAATTTCAAGATATTAAACATCAGTCCATTTAATTTTTTTTAACTTAAACACCATGCGAGATACATGTTTCTGCAAGGGACAAAAATGCTGCATATGAATACATCTCTCCATAAAAAAAAATTGAAAGAACAGGGGCGGTCCTAATAAAAATACGATGTCATTTATGGTAGGATTAGGGTGGTTTTTACCCTTCAATGATTTCAGTGTAATTTTTGCTTTAAACAATGGCTCTTCCAATAAAATAGCTACATACCAAATTTCATAAAAATCGAACGCGTTTTTGAGTTATTCAAAAAAAATGACTGAAGCTTCCTCACAGACAAACGAAGCACTTTGTGATATAGGTAATTTTGGCTCAATCGACATATTTTGATCTCACCATACAGTAGCTCTATGTATCTTTTTCAATTGACGTTCTCATTATAAAATTGATGTTTGTAAAGTATATAAAAATATGGTTTATTCCAATAAAAAACTCTGAAATAAAATATATTTTTTTTCATTAAACAAAATACACTTACTGTGTTTTTTCTTTGGTGGCAATGGTGGGGGTTTGGGATTGTCCGAATCTAAAGTACTAGAAATACTTGTACTACTCGATAAGCTTTGATGTGACTGATGTCTTTTACAGGTTATGACTAAATCACCTGCAAAGTAAAAGACATAAATTCCATAATTAGGGAAACAACTGAAGTTAATGTTATTATCAACATTTAAACAATTTGAAAGATAAAGTTAAGTACAAAACAAATCCTACAACATACAATATTAGTGACAAGGATTAAGGTATATTTTCATAAATTTAAATAAATTATGTTGATTAGGCTTACCTATTTTATCTTCAAGCATGTTATCGTAAGGTGATGGTTGTCGTCGTACTTTGTGTGGTATTGCTGGCGGAATTTGTCCATTTTCACCTTCCAATTTACCCAACATAACTTTTGAACTACTACTAGTGCTTACTGACTCACTAAAACTCCTAACGCTCATTACATGGTTCTCGACACTGCCACTCAAACTTTGGATGACATTTTCTAATTTCAACTGAAAATTTGATTGTTTCAATTAATCATGGATAAATTTAAATTCTATTCACGTACCAGCTCATTGGATGATGACTGTTGTTTCGAAGATGAAACATGAAATTGTGAACAACTCAAAGAACTTTGTTGTGAACTTCGTTTGGAGTAGGACGATGAACGGATGGAAACAATTCCTGAATCAGCATTTGATAGTCGGTGATAATCCACTGTAGATGGGAACGGATGATCTCCATTGTGATTTGAAACTCCAGAGCTCAGTGAGGATTCTTCCCATGAATTTGAACCATTTCCTTTTATTTGTTTTATTTAATAGATACTCTACATCTTTTCAGATAAGTAAGTAATTAGAATAAAGAGGTAATTTACAAACATTCAAAATTGGCAAATGCAGTAGGCAGTACTGAGAGAAAAAAATCAGAAAGAAAGCAATAATATCTGGTATCATCTTACCAAATATATCTGAAGTATGATTATCCAGAAAAATATCATCTCCATCCATGAGGGCTTTAATTTCATCTTCTTCTCTTGAAGAATGATTCAACATTGAATCGACGCTACCTGCACTTTCTGATAATAATGATATGGAGTCTTCAGGGGACTTTGACCTCAAGGAAACCCTGGAATTTACATTTGCTTATTGAAAACTTGATAAATCGTTAAAGTATATGAAAGGTTTTTTAATGTAAATGTACCAAGTAATAAGTATTTGTGGAAAATGTATTATAGCAGACTTTACGCATTGTAAAAAGCATATTGTAATGTTACCCAGACCCATGCCATCCATGCGCGATGCGACGTCAGCTCACTGTATGGAAAAACCTAGATGCCACAGGAAATATCTTCCAGTTTCCAGTAGCACCGGGCGTAATCATCGGGAAGTTTTGAGAAGCTTCACGGCATCTTATTCGATAGATTTAAATACTGCAACGAGACCGCGACAAGTCAGTCACTTTTGACGTACCAACCGAGTGAAATAAATACTGTGGCCTTGGCTGGTTCTCGGCTATTTTAGTGAGACTTTATCGACGTCGGAAAAAACTACTACGACATCAGAAAAGAATTGTTGGCCATTGCGAAATCCGTGGAGCATTTCTATAAATACTTATATGGTAGAAAATGCTTATTAAGAACCGACCAGGCATTCCTTCAGTAGCTACTGTGATTCAAGAACCCGGAGGGCCAGGTAGCCAGGTGAATCGAGAGGCTCCAAGAATTCGACTTCGACATCAAATATCGCGCTGGTAAATCCTATGGCAATGCCGATGCACTTTCGAGGAGACCCTATTCTAGTGACTGTGCCCATTGTAACCGAATTGAGGAGAACCACCGTTATAGATGACCGCTGACAACCGGATCAAAAAGAACTTGTTTTAGAGAAAGGTATTTTGAAACGAGTACTCGAGAACCCGGATGGTACTGAGGACAGAAAGCAAGCAGTTGGTAGTACCAAAGTGGAAGAGATCCTCTGCGGAGTGGAGGTCATTAAGGCATAGCTAAGACCTTGGAAAAACTCCGGGAGCGATTTTATAGCCTGTAAAACAAATACATGACAACGGTACATACATTGTTGTTTCATTGATAAGTAGAAAAGAAAATTAGATAGAAATTATCGTAGAAGGTAGAAAGAGAAATTTCACCACCTCACAGCGCATGTTATTTGATCAAGGCGGCTGCGGACTCGTGGGAGATTACCATACACGATATAGGAGAATTCAGTGACTCACTGAAACTGTGTTTTGCCAAAATATGAATTTTGTTCAAGTGATATGAGTTTTGGAGGTTACGTCAACGTTTAGTGGTAATACCTCACTGGTGAAGGTTCATTCAAATGAAAGTCAGTGTCAATATGACCACGTATTTGACACAGAATATAAACCTAAACATACTTACGAAATATTCAAGATCATAACCTTATTTTGAATTAAAATTCAACATAACCTGTAAAGCTTATTTTTATGATTTTAAATATAAAGTTCAAAAAGAAGACTAAAGCTGCTTTTGTTAAATGAGCACATATCTAAATATGGTAATAGTCTACTTTAGCGGCTTTTGCTATAAAAGCCCTAAAAAGCAAATGTTAGTAAAAATACATAAATGGTAACATAACTTTTAATAAAATTGAGGCGGAAGACGCTATTTCTAATGATTTATTACTAAAAAAATCAAAAAATGGTGTTTTTGGTACTTACGATTTTTAGCAGAAATTTTCGAATTGGAAGTTTCTTTTCAATCTCAAATAGTACATAACTATCCTTGTATTCTATTGAACATTAACATTCTTCAAAATAAGCAAAAATATGCGTGAAAATTGTGAATATAAGTTCTCAAAAATTCAGGTCAAACGAATTGACGGATGATTTATGTAGTACATCCTGAACTACCAAGTGCAATTAATATCAATGTTGCCAACTCTGTCAGTATAACTTTCGTTCTATGAAATTATTTTATAAATGGAATTTCATTTCCAAGGATACTTGCTTTATTATTATTAAGAACAATAATAACAGAATTTAGTATATTATACGAATTTGTCTTGTACAGTTTAATGTATTGAGCTCTTCTTTCTCTATCTTCTTTCTCAATATCTTCTCGTAAAGCAATCAATGAATTTATATTTTCAAAAGCCTGAAGACAAAACTCCTCACCTTCAGCATCAAAAGTTGCCATAATATGTATCGTATTTTTGCTCTAAAGCAAGTATTTATGAAAAATTAGTTTTTATTAAATTTTAAACATAGAACTAAGCCTTTAGATATTTAAAATCTTACTACTTAGTTAATGCTTTCGTTATCGAATATTTTTAAAGATGTTCAATCATAAACTTAAGTTTTGGCCATATATATAATACTCCTATATATGGTTTTGGCAATGTTGGAATGCTGTCAACGTCAAGTCGTGTCGTCAAACATACTACACAAATCAACCGTCAATCCGTTTTTTGTGAACTTATATTTACTATTTTCACGCATATTTTTGCTTATTTTGAACAATTTTAGTATTAAATAGAATACAAGGATAGTTATATACTATTTGGGATTGAAAAGAAATTCCCAAATCGAAATTTTTTGTTAAAAGTCGTAAGTACCAAAAACACCATTTTTTGCTTCTTTTAGTAACAAATCATTAAAAATAGCGTCTACGCCTCAATTTTATTAAAAGTTATGTTACCATATATGTATTTTTACTAACATTTGATTTTTTAGGGCTTTTATAGCAAAAGCCGCTAAACTAGACTATTACCCTAAATATCACTTGAATAAAATTCATATTTTGGAAAAACACATTTTGAATGAGTAGTATCACTGAATTCTCCTGGATCATCGTGTATGGTAACCTACCACGAGTCCGCGACCGCCTTGATCAAATAACAAAGGTATTTGTATTGCCAATAGTACTACTTTTCTTATTTTACAGGATGTTCACAAAATTTGGCAACACATCCCTATTATGATATCTTCCGAACGTCACTGGAACAGCCAGGAGAGCACTAACTTTTCTCTTTCAACCATCGTGACTCCAGCTAAGGAAAAAATTTAAAATATTTCAAGTAAGTAGTATTTTAGGGTGATTTCATTCAAGACGCAATAAATTTGTTTATTAATTTGAGCAGACAAATTGCAGGCGTAAATAATATGAATGAAAGAACTATTCCGAATTGGAGCAGAAATGGATACCGGTGTTATAAGGTTTTTTTTCCCAGGACAAAACTTATTATTCACAGACAAGCATGGTTTTCTTTATATAGCATAAACAGGCCATCAGCTGGTCTCGGATGAAATGAGTATACAAGTACTTCCGTGCGTACTCAGTACCCACTTAATATTTGAAAACGAATGTAACGAGATTTGTCGTAGGTCCGTACTCGAGCACAACCGATTTTTCTGCCTTGAAAGTGTCGCCTTAGACAAGGAAACGTACAGCAGTCGAACCAAAACCAGCGATAAGTCTAAACCCTTTATATAGATGATGTACTAGGGAAATGTTCTCTCGCTGGTTTCTCGTTGTCTTAAAGATGAGTTAGCAGAGTGACAGCTAGGGATACAAATGCGCGCCCGGCTCATCACCGGTCACTCGTCCATAACTTTCGTCACACTCTGCACTCTCCAAAATCAAATTATTCCGAAAGTTAAGCAACTTTTCCTTAGTTTTGAGGACGTCTGGTTTCAACAGGTATTTTATATAATTCACAATGTGGTAGCAGTGACACAATTTCATGTTCCTGATAATTTAATATCAAACTGAGTGCCACACATTTTTTTTAAATTTGAAATTAAGAACATATCTTCATTCTGGCTCCAACATTCTCCACCCAAAGCCTAGATGAGCTAACTGCCATTTCACTCCATTGCAGGAAGAATACATAATTTTGCTACTGAACTCATGCAGGTTCCTTTTCCAGTCTTTATTTGAACGACTCTTATCATACCATTCCTGGGAGCTTTCTCATCGACAACCAGGACTGTTTCTGTTCCCACGTGATTAGACTCTTTGTGATACTGATCAATTATCAAAGACGTGAATTTATTATTTAGGTTCAAAACAATAGGAATTCTGCTCCTCAACCGTATAACCTTTTCATCGAAGAATACAGTAAGTTTATCGAGTTGACTTTACACTTTTTTGTTTCTTCAGAAGTTTCACTTTGACTTTTTATGATCCATAACTTCCTCGCATTTTTTTACCTTTTCCATGTCTAAACTTGCTTGGTCTGGTCGAATATTTTTTTTAATTTTTTATAATTTTCTTGAAATACAAAATCCATGCTGTAGTTCTGACGAGTCGCGTGAATTTTGAAAATCTTGTTATATCTGAAAATTCCATCTGGAGAGGTTCTTTAAACTGAACAAAAAGAATCTGCTCATGTTCACAATGTGGTTCTTCTGGCCAGTTTGCTTCGCGTAACTTCAGAAAGTCTGGTCCCGAAAACCATTTTCCTTCAGGTGAAAAATCAATATTTTTCATTTCCTTTGTGGCTTGATCAGCGACACTCGGTTCCGATGATAACCAGTGCCACTGTGAAATGTCTGTATCTTCGTGAATTTCTCCTAGGCTACAGGCTACAAAAACGGGAAAACTTCTAGATTCGGATATAGTTTGTTGCAAAACTACCATTGTGTCTGTCTAGAAGTACACTTGATCTATTTCGTATTCAATTTCATTGCATATGGTTTTGGCCAATCAACATGAAAGTACTGCACCATGTAGCTCCAGTTTCGGAATGGTCTGTTGATTCATAGATGCCACTTTATATTTTGCCATTAAAAATGCAGTGCAAACACAATTATTCTCTTTTATTCTTAGAAAGGCAAGTACAACATATGCTTTATCACTGGAATCACAGAACAAATGCAGATCTACATTTTTGACGAATGCAAGAAGAAAATAGTACTTAGGAATAACTATTATAGGAGTCATTTTTTTCAGTTGCTTCAGCCATTTGAACCAGACGTCGAATATATCTTCTGTGATTTCTTGATCCCAGTAAATATTTTTCCTCCAATATTTTACATCAGCAATCCTGGAATTGATCATTAGTGGAGCAAGAAAACCCAAAGGGTCAAATATGGACATCACTATGCGTAATAATGCTCTCTTCATTGGAATCTTCAATCCGTCAGATATTTCAGAAGGTATCTTCTTCAAGTTATCTCCTTTGCCATTTGTCAACTGGAAAAAAGGGGTACGACAGGACCAGGAAGTTGCATTCTACTAGCCAAATCTTTTTCAATCATGGTGCACCTTCCTTTATCAAAAATAGCATAATATATTTTTTCCTGCGGGTCCCCGTATATTAAGGGGCTATCCTCAGTAAAGCAGTTCTATTTTCTTTTGGTGTATACTTCCTGTTTAAACTAACACCAAAATCTGCAGAAAAATTTCATTTAGTGGAATCACTTTCCCTGTTGTCAGGATATCCAACATCATGTTCATTCTGTTCATTGCGTTGGACATAAAGAAGGGATTTATGTCTTCTTCTACATCCATCCTTGCCACATTTGGATTTCAAGAAACAGCCATGGAACCCACTTTGAGGCAATGGAAATACAGCTTCAAATTGAGAACATCATCTCTTCTTGTGGTAGTGGTAGTGGAAGGTCTATGAATTTCGTGGATTTGACAATCGTATGGCCGGAACTTTTACAGAAAATATATTCATGGTTAGTTTTCTACCACTTTGGAAACCATTACGGGTTCCCTTTCGATGAAAAGGTTTGTTTGAGCTACATTTTTGGAAAGGGAAAGGATCACTGATAGCCGCCATGGAATACAGTTCTTCCAACCAGACCGTGAAATCTTCTAAGAAAGTTTAAAGTCCCTTAACATCACGATTATGCTTGAACTTTCTCCAAGAGAATTTTTGAATGGTAGGAAGTTTCTCTAACATACCTACAAATAATTCTGGATTGAAAAGATGAGGGGAAGAATTCACAGTTTTCATGGTTGGGACCATATTATTATAGTATTATAGAACTGAATCCAAGAATCCAATCTGTCTTCTTTCACGATGCTCACCTTTCTCTCTTTTTCGATAAAGGAAAGGATTATCCAATCTGGCCTTCCAAAGTTTATTTCCAACATTTTAATAATTTATGTAACATTTCTTGGAGACAGTGTCTCTCGCTTTACCTTCGAGAGCTTTGTTCAAATGTATCAAATTGTCTTGATCAGATAAATGTAGTTCTTATAAAGACCTTTTGTCTCTCATTTCTCAGTTACAAAAATAGACCATTCTGAAAGAACTCTAGAAAACTGAAGGAGATTCCGCATTTTATGTCGCATCAAAATTTTATTGGTAATTTTTGTATATTCAATAAACTGCCTAATAATATCCATAGATTGCTTCCTCCGCCCTCCCAACAGAATACAAAGAAATTTTATCGGAAAAAGGTCGCAGAAAAGCTGGGCAGATAGCAACTTTTTTTAAATAGACACCCTAAAGTTTTTGTTATTTTTGGATTCCTGATAAACTTCTAAGCATTTTTTATGTAATATGTCCTATACCTAAATTCAACTGTTTTTAAATTACAACGTGTTAAAAAAATCATTCGCCAGTATCATAAACTTGAGCAACAATACATTTAAATCAGGCCATGGGTGGGTTGTGACTTTTTGACAGAAAACAAACACTTTAATGTATTTTGTACTTTATTTCTTTGTTGTTAAGCATGTTTCTCGATTTTTAAATATTCTAAGTATCGTTTTACCTAGTTTCAATAGTTTTTTTTTATGTTTTTGTAAAGTTCACATTGAAAATCTTATTATCAAAAATATCCCGATCGGCCAACAATTTCTCACTAAAGAGTAAGTAAGATTGAGAAAAAAATCATCAAACTGGTCATGTACGAGATACCCCAAAGACTGGTAGGCTATCAGTTTATGAAGAAAAGCAATTGGATGTCTTACTAAGTGTCTAAGAACGGCCTCCTGTGACATCTAGAGACAGTGCTCAAAATATTGCATGAAAGCAAATACCACCTTTACAAAATGCAAGTTCTTCAAGAATTTTATGAAGCAAGAAATAGAACGTATTACACCGGAAAGTCATTAATAATGTCCAGAGGGAGTTTATTATTCGTTTAGGTTGCTGTCAATTAACAAATGGAATACATTTTCAACATTTGTTAATATGTAATTAATTAAACTATGTAATACATTCTCTAGTGTCTTATTGGCTCATGTTCTGTTTTGATTTAAATAGTATTGTTGCCCATGTTTGTAATAATGGCAAATACATTTTTTTAACACGTTGTAATTTAAAAACAGTTCAACTTAGGTATGTTTCATGAAAAATTCTTTGAATTTTATCAGGAATCTGAAAATGCAAGAAAATTAGGGGTGTCTATTTAAAAAAAATGAGTTTACTACCTATCCAGATTTTCTGCGACCACCCTGTATAAGAATTTTATTTTCAGAAAAATGTTAGACAAAAAACAAAATCGACGTGTTCGAGGATTAAAAAAAATGGTTAGAAGAGTAGTTATTGAATTTATTCCTTACTTTACGGTCGCACTGTATATACAATATACATGCCAACAAGATTTTTTCTGAAATTATTAAATAGGATAAAAAACGGAAACAGGGAAATAACAGTTAAAGAATTTTTTATATGTCGAAATTAGTAGAATCATACTCTAATATATAAACATTTGCCACTTATATACAGTAAAGATAATGGTTTTCTCAACGGAAATCACCAGCCCGTTGCCCACTAGAACACATAAGTACCTATAGCTGTTTCTGATCGCCTGATAGCCGTATGTTGAATTATTCTAGAAAATACTCGTTTTCGACGGTAGCGCTCTCGTCACTTGGTTAACGAAGCTCACTCGGTTTTCGCCTCAAATTTACTATACGATGGGCACTCCTATGTAGTATCTATCTTCTTTGCTAATACCAATGAAGATAGTACTTATCCAATTATCCACGTATATTCTTTACTTGTAGTTGTTATTATTGAGATCTCAAAGCGTCGCTGCGGAAATACGCATAAGTATATTAGATGTTACCAATTTACCACCGTTGTAACTCGAAAACCGTAACTCTAAGGAAAAAATGTTCATTATAAATGTTGCTACAAATAAGTCCTTTCATGTAGTCTACACAGATTTCGAATTTTCGAAAGAAATCGCTCTCTCCGCATAGCAAAAATAAAAATACATATATTTGAGAATTTAACATGCCTGTATCTCGAAAACCGTAACTCTTAATTAGCACCCTCCACCACCTTCGGGGGCGGTTTTCGGAGGGAAGGAGATTTCGGATTTCCGTTTTTATGAATATGGGACCATTTCTCAAGCCTCCTCTTTCAAATGAACCAAAAGTCATCAAAGCAGAGTAAGATTACTATATAAAAGGCGCGCACAAACCAAAAAAGCACACAGTCGAATTGTATACCTCCTCCGGTCGGGATTCGTGGGTAAAAATAACCAAATTTCAATCCAGTATGATATTGTCCTTGTATATTCACTGAAAAGGATTTTACTCTGCTACAATTGGTAACCATAAGTAAATAAACCATAATATGAAAGGAAATCTCACATTATTTCAATAGGTATTTACTACATTTATCGAGACATTTATGTTCCAAATGGTATATTCAATTAGTTTCTTAACTGGAAATGTTTACAATGTATGTGTTTTAGCTTTGATAGTATATTCTTAATAATAGATATAATAAGTTATATTTTATATATAAACATATTTGAGGTGATTTGTCGTAAATGCGTCTGGGGTGTTTTGTAATATGAAGTTAACCAACAAGTAGTTTTTGACTTAATTATAGCTTTTACAAAATTTTATATATTACTTCTATTCTTAATAGAAAATATTATGTTGTGGTATATTCTCATATAAAACAGAATAAAATTTCATAAAAATCTGCAAAGTCCCCGGGTTAGTTAAATTACACATACATTTTAGTAATATAAACAGATTTTCAAAATTATTCCTTTCAGTTTACTTACATATCTCATTATTTTATTAGTTACAGAGTTACAATTACATATCTCATTATTTTTTTGTTACAGTTATCAAAAATCTTGTTTTAATTTCTAATCATTTAACTAAAGTTAAGAACAATATATTTAAGAACACTGGACTAATACTAATTCCCAATAAATTACGAGTTCCTCCAGACTTTTTAATAATATCGATAAAAATTCTATTGGGTCCCCTGAACGATTGGCAAATAGATACATTGCGTTGTATATCTATGAGTTCCATTATCTTTGGTTATGGTATGTTCCTGAAATGTCATATTCTTTTGCAGATATTTGTTTTGTTAGTTTATTATTTTAGTTATTGTGTTCCAATGGTAGGTTCTCATTTTTAAGGGAGTGTTGAAGGAAGAATATGTCCCTACCCTATTATATATATGCTTGAGAATATGTATTGTAGAATTGTAGATAGCCAGTAGGTAGTAGCAAAGAGACTTGTTACTTGAACTGCGATTGTACGGTATAATATTTACTTATTGATCATATATGTATCTTTCTTAGTTATGTCACTTGCAGTTAAATGTAATAAATTAATAGGAGCAATTATTATATAGTGTGTTTGGATGATAGGAGATGTTCCGAAAATTGGGAGAAGCCTGTGCTGTTGAGGGGTTTGAATTTGGTGTGCTCTGTTATACGTTATATATATATATAGAATAAACTGTCCTTTTATATCTGAGCGTTTATTCATAGTGTTATTATGTTTCTTAATATTCACAATTTCTAAGAAACCACGTTTAAAATAATTTTTCTCAGAACATAGTGCAATAGTATTATCAAAATCAATACTATGTTTCTTATTGATAGCATGTTCTGTCAAGGCACAAGATTTTTTATTTCGTCTAATATCAGATTTATGAGATGTAATCCTTCCCGAAATATTTCTGGAAGTTTGACCAATATATGGTAATTCACAGTCTAGGCAATTTACTTTATATACTACTCCAGATTTTTCTGTTATTTTTAAAGGAGAAATTTAGGAAATAAATTAGATACTGTTTTTACATTCTTTCTCGAAATCATAACATTATACCCCTTAAAAATATTTACAAGTTTACTAGTGATTTCATTGATATAATGTAGAGATCTATTGATCGGTAGGATATTATTTTCATTAGAATTATTATTACGATTTTGAGCATTATTGGAAACTATTTAATTTATTTCAAGATTAACTTGAGGATGCATCAAACATTTGTTTGTCAATTTTAGAGGAACATAATTTTAAACTAACATTTGTTCTAGTTTTGTTAAGCTTTCGTTTCTATAAAAATTATGTGAAAGTTTGATAGCTCTATTTTTTAAAGCCATAATTAAGTTAATTTTCATTTTTTGTATATATCTATTACTGCATAGGCGTTCTGTACCAATTTGTACGTAATATACCTGCATTATCTCTACATACCATCATATCTAAGAAAGGAAGACATTGATCACTTTCTAGTTCAACTGTCAATTGAAGATGTTCATTATAAGTATTAAAAATATTTTATGTTTCATCAACTTTATTTGAGGGTAAAGCCAAGATTAGATCATCAACATATCGCTTAATAAATGGTATTGGAAAAGAAATTCTCGTTTTTGAAACTTGAATCAACTCATCTAGAACATAATTTACTGAAATAGGTGATATGGTTGAACCCATTGGAGTGCCAAATATTTGTTTATAATATTCGTCATGGAAAACAAAAAAAATTGAATCATATGGACAAATGAATGTAGTTTTTCAAGACATGGACAATTTAATAGACGAAAAGAAAACTGTTAGGAAATAGAAAACCCAAGGCAACATCAAGAAGTAAGACCTCATGGACAACAATCATTTAATGTATGGGACGGTATGTGGCACAATAAAATTATCGGCCCGTCTTTTCTTCTTGAAAGAAATTTAATATCCGAAAAATATGCAGAATTAATAAGAACCTTTGGACGTATTACGTTAATTATGGTGCCAACAGGACGGTGCACCACCTCATAGTGGAAGACGCATTACCGATATATTTAATGAATTGTTCCCTAATAGATGGATTGGAACCCAACGACCCGTACGTTGGCCAACTAGAAGCCCCGACCTAAACCGTCTAGATTACTTTCTTTGGGGATTTCTCAAAAACCATCTTCATCGAAACACGCCACAAAACCTTGAAGTTTTACGTCAAAATCTACTAAGGGAGATCAGGGCTATCCCGCGTGCAATCCATAAAATTCACAAACACTCAAAAATGCATCCGAGCAGGCGGATTGCAATTTGAATATTTGCTTCAACTTTCATTATTAAGTTAAAATCCGTTATAAAAAATCCATGGCAGTATTAAAAAAAACAAAGTTGATGATGGCAGCTCGAAGACGAAACGTCGGTTTCACCATCTGGTAGAACAAAAAAAGTAGCAGTGAGAATTTGAAGTTTATTTTGTTACATTCATTCAAATAGTCATAAAAAGTGCGATTCATCAGAGGGCGGAGCACCTTGGCGAGTACGGACGTTGGTTGGGCCCGGGTGGTGTGAGTATGGGGCATGCTGCTATTTGGTCAGCGATGAATGCCAGGTTCAAGATGATATCTGGAAGTATCTAGTAAGTTCGTTACATTGTTGTCAGGTGTGGGTAGTATAGTGTATTAAACGGGTTATAAAGGTGATAATGAAGAATAATGAATATCGGACTAAACTGCGTGACTGCAGATTTCGCGAAGAATTGTGTATTAGTGACCTTTTAGAACATTCCCGAATGCTCTTTCGAACGTTATCGAGAAACAAATGGCGGCGATACTGAAAAAAATAAATATGAATAATGGAGGAAAGCAGGACATGTCGCACGCTCCTCGTAGTTGGTTGAGGGGATGATAGACTCAATTTGATGATAGTACCCAGCTTCTGAAGACCAAGTGGTGTTCCACTGACCTTAAAGAGCCTAAACGGTGTGGCTACCGTCATCTTCTGAACAATCATGGGCTACTGGGATCTGGTTGCTGACACGTTAGAAGTCTACGTCGGCATCATGGAGAAGGTCCTCGACGCTAGGCATGGAACGATGGTAAGGATCTGATGATGCAATCCCGCAAGTGGTGCTGCATTGCCGGATGGCGTGGCAACTTGCTAGGTATTGCTGAACAGTTTCCTGTGGGTTTCAGCGAGAATTGCCTGTGGGCTAGCGCAGGACGTGGAGATGCTGTGGGTGTAAGTTTAACGATGTAGACTAGTGCGCCCTGCGTGGTATCTAGTGGTACAGAAATACCTAAGCATTGAAACTGTGTTAAATGGCCGGATGGCAGAGCTTGCAAGACTTGGAGGTAAGATTCCTGGGCTGAAGATATAGACAGTAAAGAAACTGGTGTGGTCATCGAGCAGAATTACGGTATTTAGAACGAGACCTTAGTAGCTGAGGGCATCAACTCCCAGTATATGGCAACATAAACATTCCACGGTGAAAATTAACCACCTCTGTCGGTGAGATCCAAGGCATTGCAGGTGAACATTCGATGACGTGGTGTGACAATAAGTACTTTAACGAAGTGAACAGGCTTCATGGAGAGATCGGCTTCGATCTGAACTTGCTGGTGGTCAAGGCGGTATGGCCATGAAAATTCCAGTGCTTCGAGATTACAGTTGCTCATTCTGGGATTAGAGAGCATGTTGGACTGTGACTGAAGCCTGGTGGTTGAGTTCAACAGGAAGCTGCTGTTGAAATTGGAGTAAACCTGCGAGTGCCTGTCAATTTCAAGGCAGGGCTGTTGGGGCTTACGGTTGGCGACGATATGCAGCTATTGCTATTGGCATCAGCTAGGTGTCAGTTGTAGCTAAGAAGTCGTGTGCAATTCGTCAGAGGGCGGAGCACCTTGGCGAGTACGGATGTTGGTGGGGCCCGGGTGGTCTGATTGTGGGGCATGCTGCATGCCATGGTCAAGATGATATCCCAAAGCATCTAGTGAGTTTGCGGTAATTCGCGTGGTGTTGGAAGATGTTTGGTAAAGATTCGAGAAGAAGGGGCTTGTCTATATAATAGAGAGGATTTGCTGCGATGGGGATCCGGGGCAGTCAGCCCGGTACGGTGAACACGGTGGAGATCGGACTATGGTGGAGACCGAGAGTACGGTGCAGTCCGGCAGTTCGATGGGTCCTTAGTAGGGGGCCATAAATAAATAAGGCTCGGTTGTAAATAGTGAATATAAATCGTATATAGTAGTCGATAGTGTAGTTAGTGTAAGATATAAATAGCTTAAATAATAATATAATAATGTCTATATGCCCGTTACAATATAAATAAAGTCGCGAATGTTTGGTTTTTATAATATATATATATATATATATATATATATATATATATATATATATATATATATATATATAAATTTTTTTTTCAAATTTCAAAGCGCCGTTTTAATGTGCACCATATCGCGCAACTTTGCCTTTATATAATCGACCTCTTATCTCTTCTAGTTTCCGACATCCCAATGATGACGCTCGAATTTGGGAAATACTGTACATTCCGTCGATAATTTTTGAAATGCGAAGTGCGTTGCGCCCAAAAGAAGGAAGGAGAAAGGTTTTCTGTTGCTAAAATTTAAGATTTTATAAATAAAAAAAATACCTTTCCAAGCTACTTGTTATAGGGGGTGGATGATCCATACTATAACAGCATTCATCAACCAACTGATTCATCCTAATGTGTTTCTTCTTTGGAGGTAACGGTGGCGGTGTTGCAGAAATATGAGATTGGGCGATCGAATGGCACAAGCTATCCGGCAGGGGTGGCTTTGGTGGTGGACTTGCATCTCTGCTAATTTTTTTTTTGTTTATTGTATTCTATAATTGAACAAATCTAATATGCAAATACCTTAGAATTGATTCCGTACTATGACTGCTTCGAACCATGGAGGGGGTAATGCAAGATTTGATTTCTAAAATTTGCCTCTCCCTAGGAGTCAACGGAATATCAGGTAATGAATTACGCTGGACTGGTTGGGAAATTTTTTCTTGAGCCAATTTAATAAGATCCTGCAATAAAGTTCCAAATTTAGTTGGTAACACAAAATCAAAAGTTCGTCTTTATTAATCATACCCGGACCGCATCCTCAACCTGCTTCACAATCTCATTCACATTGTCTTTGTTCAATTCGGAGCTTTTGTCATCGATTAGGACATCGTCACAAAGTTTAATCAATCTTGCCACACTCTGATACATACGAAGTGTTGCCGATTTAATGCTGTTAGAATTTTCAGAAGACACAGATGATTTAACAGCAAGATTTATCAACCACACTGTATCCAATACAATAGTTCCATTGCCTGGCAACATTTCGAGCTTCTGCTTTGATACAACATCCCTATTACAATAATAAATAAGCAATCCAATCACGAGCTTAAAACATGAAACTTACCGGAAATGTTTTAATGCAATTTCGATCTGCTTCCACAAGTCATCCAATTCTTGTGTTGGGCCCTTCCTAGTTGCGTAGCCTCTATCTGTTACTGTTTGTGATGAGGCCAGCGGTATCTTTGGACTCTGGGCTCTAGCCAAGCCCAAGGTGCCACCGCTAGCCGATTGAGGACTTCTCATCTGGGATATTTTACCAAGAAAATCGTCCTTGAAAGAGCGTGCTCTCCTTGCAAGCTTTGTACCTTTAAATGATGGCTTGTGTCCTCCTGGAAGAGTAGTAGAAGGTGGCTGAGGTGGCGGGGTAGATGATGCTGGCGATGAATCGTTCTCTGTAATTGGAAGATAAAATATAAATGAGGGTCCTCCAAATAATATAATGATAATGTTTCAGTTTTATAAAATTCGTAATTAAGTCTGAGTATATATAAAAAGAAGATTGTTTGGTTCCTAATCAACCCCTTAATTCTGTTGAAACACTTTACTAAAACTAAACTATCTGACTACCAATCTGAGCTCACGTGAATGACACACAAATTATCAAGTTCAGAGAGTAAAGTTGAGAGCTCTGTTGTGAGCTATTGAGTAAATATAAACTTCTTTGAGAATATTTTCAGGATAAACATACCATCAGTTTTAAATGAAAAGACAATGAATTCAGCACAATCTTTCTTGTATACTGAAGGATGTAAGACCAAAAATGGTGCGAAAGCATGAGTATTCTCCATGAATCCAAGCACTCACATAGCTTGTGCAAGACAAATATAAGAGAGCCGTTGAAAACGAGAAAATCTATCACAGAGAGGCAGTCGGGTCTTTAGGCCTTAAACAGTCAGGAGTTGACATCTCAACTGGTATGAACTTGCAATGAAAAACTGAAAACTCTGAGAACGGACATATACCATGATTTCGAGGATGAGGGAGACTGATGTTATTTATGGTTGGTAATCAATCTGATTGAGTAGTATAGTCGACAAACAATCGTTCTTATTGTGGCACCCTACAAAATGTAAGTTTAATTTACCATCTAAGCATTGATTTAAATTCACATTCTTATAATATTGTAACGAGTACGAGGAAGTATGTGCGATTCGTGATTCGTCTGAGGGCGGAGCACCTTGACGAGCACGTACGTTAGCGTGAGTTAGTACGGTGAATACGATGGAGATCGGTAGTGCGGTGAAGACCGGCGGTACGGTGGAGACCGGTATTTCGATGGTGACCGGTAGTATGGTGCAGTCCGTCGAGATCGGAAGTACGGTGGAGACCGGAGTTTGGTTGAGACCTAAAGTACTGTGCAGTTCGGTGTAGTTTGGTCCTAGTAGGGGGGCACTAGCAACATAAATAAATAACTCTCGGTTTGTATACGGTTGTAACTAGTGTAAATAATAGATATAAAATGTACATAGTAGCCGATAGTGTATTGTAGGATATATAAATAGTCTATATAAATAATCTGTGATATTTTAGTGTGTATATATTCATCCGAAGTTGATCACTACCTACGACAATTAGAACTGAATCGAATTGCTTATTTTATTGAAAGCGGTTCAACCAAACCAAATCTGTAAGCATTTCATTTTCATACATCCCAACTCTCCCTCATCCTTTATTTGTTCGTAATTTATGCCTTATTCTAGTTTACTTATTCAAGACCTTCTATAAATCGACATATTTAAAAGAAAAATGACTTTTTAATTTTTATTAAAGGATCGCGTCCTCTAGCGGTAAATCTCGATACTCCAAAGTTATTTCCAGCAATTTCTCTTGGCCATTTTTGTCTAGGATGTTTTCTCCATAATTGTACGATGATAATACTTCCTGAATCCGGAGAATCAGTTTATTGACGATACAGGGTGGCCAAATAATCCGGCAAGGTACTTGTAAAATCGTGAAATTGACACTTGAGCTGATCAATTGTCACATATTTGATGTTTAAACTATTTGACATAAAGAAAAGGATTTGTGTTGTCATTGGTTTGATATTGACCAGTAACAACATAATTAAATAGGAATTATAACCTACAAACATGAGAATGCCCCTTGACGTGGTTGTAGGCGTCAATAATAAATTGATTCGACAACTTTGTAAAACTGTATTATTCGAAATAATAAATTTCAAGACAATCGCTGTATACATACATAATAAAAAAGTTACAAAAAGGCCCTAGCTGATGACGTAGTGACTGCTCATTTAAGGTAGTTATCGCGTAAATTCGTTTTCGAGGGTGAAGTGAGATAGAGCTATGTATTATTTCACATTTTATTTTTTTTTTCGCTTAAACTTCCCGAGAGATGTCAATGAAAAACTATTATATTGTAAAATAAACCTTGATAAAAATGTGTATAAAAATTCAAAGCGATTCATCGTTCTGTTTTTTTAATATAAGTTTTTGAAGTGTAGTATCTCCGAAAATTTCGTATTATACACTTATAATTTTGGTGATATTTGGTAACACAGGGTTAATATGAACCGGAAAAAATAACACAATTGATTCAAGTAAACTTTGTATTATGCGAAATTTACAAGAACAAACAATTTAATCAATATAAAATCATACGCAATAAAATTATTCATAGTAGCACAGACCTGTGACTTCGCAAACGATTTTATTCACATTTATTGTACATCTACGAAGTTTTGAAAGTCTTATATAGATAACAACAAAATAAAATTGAAAAGCTAAATATTGCAAATATGAACGATTTTAGTATTGTTAGGTTAGGTTAGGTTAGGTTAGGTTAGGTTAGGTTTGCGATAACAATTTGCCAGGATTATCATTTTTATAAGCTTCTTTTAAAACCATTAAATATGGTAATAATATTTTTTTCGTCACTTCATTCCTTGAACAATCTTTCTTCTAATATTTGCACATCATATGTTGCGTTATGGAAATTTCTTCTTTTATCTAGTACTACAGATTACACATAATACACTTCAATTTTTTGCAAGAAACAAATATCTTTTATAAAATCATCATTTTCTGCTTGGATTTCCTTTTCTTGCCTTAGGTATATTGAAATTTTGTAGCTTCTCTGGCATTCCCTTTTTAATAAATCTACCTTTTGACAGGAATTGACTAGACATCATATTATTCAAATTTTAACGCTCTAATGACAGCTCAGTAACTAACCTTGCTTGTATCAGAAACATGACAATTCTACGTTGCCACATTTCGTCTCAAATGAAAAATATATCAACCAAGTGTGAAAAATGAACTGTACATAGTCAAAAGTTTTTGACAGATGTTATCTTTGAAAACATAAAAACTAGAAAGTACAAGAAATATAACATTAAAAATATTGTCGTACTCTCTATTGAAGATGTTCTTATAAAATAAATATATAAATATTGACATATTTTCCAAAAATTTTGACGCATAGAACTTCATACTTTTGTCACTGACTATCTCGCGATAACTACCTTAAATATATTGCTACTTATTGTAGAGACTTGCAGTAAAACTTGATGCCTAAAATTATTAAATGAAAATGCCGGAAATTATTTTCAAATTTCTAATATTTTAATAACATTCCGAACTAAAAAAAAATAAAAAACGATTTTGAAATATTGAGTAGTAAAAAGGGTGGGGTGCTTGACATCAAATGTTATCAAAAGTACGTTTATTATAAAAATATAGTGAAAAGCACCCCACGCTTTTTTATAATCAAATGTTTTTTAAAATTTAATATAATAATTTATATTTTAAAATTATTTTCTTACTTTTTAGTTCGGATGGATATTACAGAGCGTATTTTTAGTTTTCTTTCTAACTATAATTTATTTTCTTATTTTTTAGTAGTTATAAACATGATACTAGATTCCTAAGTGTATCGGCTTTGTGGAAATGCCCCCCTAAAATGCGAAATTCGCGCTCAAACTTTGGGTTATGTTTGACCATAGATAAGTATTTTGCCCACCTCTATACCACAGTACCACAATTGTAGATAGTGACTCATGTTTGGGCGTGCTGATAGATATTTCATAGACCGGAATTGTTTGTTATTATTAGTAAAAGAGTTATTCAGTTTCAATCACATTGTTTGAATAGAGGCAGCCGATACTTGATGAAAATCCATAATAAAAGTATACAGACACTGAACACAAAAAATATTTTTAATAATAACCGCACGCCTATGAATCGTCGATTAACTTTCCCTTAGAACCGCAAAGGCCTTTGTTGAAATATGAGTCACTATCTACAATAGTGGTGTCATACTATAGTTAGGAAATAACAAAATTAGTTTTTTTAGAAAATTCATATATGCCCACATTTGCCCATCGTTTGATCATGATTGCCCATCCCTTAGAATTTTTAATTTTTTGAAACAACATTATTAATAGACAGTTTGGTGCCCCCCAAATGCAAAATTCAAGCTCAACTTTTGGGATCTGATAACCCATCGTTTGCCCATAGATTAATTTTAATGCACCACCCATAGTTAAGGAGATATCATAGGTACCATGGATGTCATGGGGCATAAAAATCGTTTTTTAAGAAAATGACAAAATGTGATCGTTTGCCCATAGATTAGTCTTGATTTACCACTCATAGTTATGGAGATACCATAGGTACCATGGATGTCATGGGATATAAACATGTTTTTTTTATAAAATGCAAATATGCCCTCGTTTGCTCATCTTTTGACCATGCTTGTCCTTAGATTAGTTTTGATGTACCACCTTAAGTTATGGGGATGTCATTTCAGAAAATAACAATGTGTCCTCGTTTGCCCATAGTTTGAACATGTTTTCCCATAGATTAGTTTTGATTTACCACCCTTTTTACAAAAAAAATAATTTTCTTCTTCTTTTCTTCTGTACATCAGATACTTATTTTTTAATATTTGTACTTGAAAATTGCTCGGTAAATCTTAAGGTTGTTTTGTAGTTAGGGCTCTGACAATTAAAAAAATCTTATAATTATATTGGTTATTATTTCAAATACTGACACAATAATAATATGTATCAATATAACAGCTATGAATCTGAAATAAGTGCTTTCGCATTAATGTATGGATTTACAAATTAACAAACCTTTTCGAGTCCTCTATAAACTTCTGGCTGTCAATTCTCTAGAAAGCAGGATCCTGAGATCGAATCCTAGTTGAAAATTGAAATCACAATGACAACATAATAAAAATAGTTAGGTATTTGAGTAGAGAGTTTATTGATGAATGAATAAATCTTATTAACCACGATGAACGACCTCATTGGATGTTATACCGAAAAGTGAAATAACAACACATAATGTAGGAAGCATCAACATTTTGAAATTAGAGCCAGGAAAGATGTATAGTTAACTATATAAGACTCTGTCCTAGTTTTTTTATTCAAATTAGTATATGTATTATTAAATTCAATTATTAATATAAAGAATTAAAGGGTAGAGCAAACATGGTCAAACTAGGATATATTTTCTAGAAAATATTTTTCCCCTTCTATGACATCCATGGTACCGGTACCTATGACATCCCCATAACTTAAGGTGGTACATCAAAACTAATCTCAGGACAAGCATGGTCAAAAGATGAGCAAACGAGGGCATATTTGCATTTTATAAAAAAAAACATTTTATACCCTATGACATCCATGGTACCTATGGTATCGCCATAACTATGGGTGTTAAATAAAAACTTAATTATGAGCAAACATGATCAAACGATGAGTAAACTAGGACATATTGTCATTTTCTGAAAAAAAATGTTTTGTTCCCCATGACACTCATAGTACCTATGTTATCTCCATAACTGTGGATGATACATCAAAACTAATCTATGGGCAAACATGGTCAAACGGGGGAATATGTACATTTTATGAAAAAATAATTTTATGTCACATGACACTCATGGTACCTATGATATCGCCATAACTATGGGTAATCAAAACTAATCTATGGGCAAATATGGTCAAACGATGGGCAAACGGGGACATATTGCCATTTTTTTATATAAACTTTGTTTTGAAATTTATCAGTTGATACATAGTAGTTTTGTAAGTTGTCAAATCGATTCATTGCCGTATTCATAAAACTGAAGGATATCCTGGTAAGTATAAGGTAGAAGTATAAGCTTTTGAGTTGAAGAAACAGGTAGGAGTATAAGCATTTCCTTTTTTTCGTATTCATAATGAGCACCTTATACTTTCAAGGATATCCTCCAAGAATAAGTAAAAGGTTGAAGGCATTTGTGTGTGCCGCGGCAGGTTCCAACCTGTTTTCGATGGGTTGTTTATTTACAGTATTTCTTTCTTATCGGTGTTATTACAGTACAGTACTTCGATCAGAGAAGAACGAACTGCATCTCAAAGCAGATGAAATTGCCAATGCCCCCATGATTTGGGAGAAATCCTAAACACCAAAAATAAAAGCTAGAAAGGATGAGGCTATTAGAAATTTTACCAGGAAGTACGTGGTAACATTTGGTAAAGCACTGAATGCGAAAGGCTTTTTAAGCAATATGAACGGAATGTTGAAGAAAAAAACGGACTTAAAAAAAACGGAAACTTTATCCAGTAAATTGATTGCGCCATTATACTGTCAATTACGGCAATCACTATACGAGATAATTGTAGCTTGACTTACACCCAGTTCTTAACCAATAAGTTGCTGATACCCATGGTCACTGACATATAAAGCGTAAACATATTTGCATTTTTAGGACGGATGATAACGCACCACCTCTAGTTTCAGCATTTATTATTCCCAAAAATCTGTTGGCCAGCCAATGCAAATTTTTCTTTTCATCCCGGAATCCCGGTATAATACTTTGTAATCACGAACAGGTGTTGATAAACGCTTCTTGTAGTGTTGAATCTCTTCAGTTCCACAACATCCCCCATCGCTACAACTGATACTAAACGACTGAATCTGCTACTGACCACACTCGAAATTATTGAAGGATATCCTTTTTATTTTGAGTAAAAGGTAACGTTTAATAAATAAGTATAATGTTTTACTCGGAATATTATGATTGCGAGCTGAAGGATTTTCTTTATATTCTGCAAGTATAAGCATAACCTTTTTTATGCATGCGGCCCATTATTGACGTCTATAAATATGACAAAGGAAATTGTCCTGTTCGTAGGTTATGATTCGTAT
Source organism: Crioceris asparagi (assembly GCA_958507055.1). Classification (NCBI taxonomy): domain Eukaryota; kingdom Metazoa; phylum Arthropoda; class Insecta; order Coleoptera; family Chrysomelidae; genus Crioceris; species Crioceris asparagi. The sequence continues at coordinate 52,914,521 of OY293827.1, forward strand.
TTGACTATGACGTTACTTGGAATACCAAACCAACCACAAGTTCGTTTATTGATGTCAAATACTTTGAACGTCGAATGTGAGAAATAATTATCATAATCTAGGTATTAGACAGGTAATTAGCTGATTCTACTCGGTGTCTCTTTTAAGATATGAGAACGTTGAAAATTTCAGGCGTACTAACTCACCTGTGACGCAATACAACTGGTTTCTTAAATGGACTATAAATTCCTTTAATTGCATTGAAGGGTAATATCAAAAAGTGTCAACAATGTAACCTATAATATAATATCTTAATAAGCTGTCAATCAAATTAAAAACAACATAAATTTGTTTTTCTAGTGGCTGCGGTAGAAATTTTATTTTGCCTAGTGTAAACCCTCAGCCGGGTGGTCATTTCAGTGAGGGCGATTAGGTACAATTTATTAGATATTGAATGTAATTATTGTATTCAGATTTATTTATAAACTGATAACTTTGTCATTTTGTCAGTTGTGAAGACCTTGTCGTTATTTGAAACTGGCTTTCGCTATGTTAACTACTTATACAATTCCAAATACAGACCACTGTACCGAGTGTACCCAATCAATAAGCAACCCGAAGTGATATTAAAAAGCATTTTATGACGCTACGAGAATATTATTGTGAGTAAATCGAAACATACCTTACATTTAAAATAGTTTTGACGCAAATAACTCCCGAATATGTATCGTTAGTTGTATTGAGATACCTCATTTATTTAAAATGAAAACGTTTATGAATCTTTATCGGGTCCGTCAAGCTACACCCCCGATAAAACGAATATGAATTTTTTTTAATGCAAAATTATGTGCAAATTATGTGCAAATTACGGCCACAAAAAAAAAATTTTGTGCACAATTCCTTGACCATTTTTTCGTTATTTGAAAAAAGGGGGTGCAGCTTGACGTCAAGCTGCACCCCGCACCAATTTCTATTGCCGAAATTTGAAAATCGATTACACCATAATTATGTGCAAATTATGTGCTCTCCAATGACCTAAAGAACAACTATGCTACTCTAAGCATACACCTTCTTTTTTTTTATTTATTAAAGGGGGTGTGGCTTGACGTCAAGCTACACCCCCGCACCTATTCCTGTTGCCAAAATTTAAAAATCGATCACACTATAATTATGTGCAAATTATGTGCAAATTACGGCCAAAGAAAGGAAATTTTGTACTCCATCCCTTAACTTTTTTTTTCAAATTATAAAGTGGTGTGTAAACGAAATTAAAAATTATTTATTGCAAAATTATGTTCAAGTTATGTGCGAATTACGGCCACAAAAAAATAATTTTGTGCACAATTCCTTGACCATTTTTTCGTCATTTGAGAAGAGGGGGTGCACCCCCGCACCAATTTCTAATGCCGAAATTTGAAAATCGATTACACCATAATTATGTGCAAATTATGTGCTCTCCAATGACCTAAAGAACAACTATGCTACTCTGAGCATACACCTTCTTTTTTTCATTTATTAAAGGGGGTGTGGCTTGACGTCAAGCTACACCCCCGCACCTATTCCTGTTGCCAAAATTAAAAATCGATCACACTATAATTAAGTGCAAATTATGTGCAAATTACGGCCAAAGAAAGGAAATTTTGTGCTCCATCCCTTAACTTTATTTTTCAAATTACAAAGTGGTGTGTAAACAAAATAAAAATTATTTATTGCAAAATTATGTTCAAGTTATGTGCGAATTACGGCCACAAAAAAATAATTTTGTGCACAATTCCTTGACCATTTTTTCGTCATTTGAGAAGAGGGGGTGCACCCCCGCACCAATTTCTAATGCCGAAATTTGAAAATCGATTACACCATAATTATGTGCAAATTATGTGCTCTCCAATGACCTAAAGAACAACTATGCTACTCTGAGCATACACCTTCTTTTTTTCATTTATTAAAGGGGGTGTGGCTTGACGTCAAGCTACACCCCCGCACCTATTCCTGTTGCCAAAATTAAAAATCGATCACACTATAATTAAGTGCAAATTATGTGCAAATTACGGCCAAAGAAAGGAAATTTTGTGCTCCATCCCTTAACTTTATTTTTCAAATTACAAAGTGGTGTGTAAACGAAATAAAAATTATTTATTGCAAAATTATGTTCAAGTTATGTGCGAATTACGGCCACAAAAAAATAATTTTGTGCACAATTCCTTGACCATTTTTTCGTAATTTGAGAAGAGGGGGTGCACCCCGCACCAATTTCTATTGCCGAAATTTGAAAATCGATTACACCATAATTCTGTGCAAATTATGTGCTCTCCAATGACCTAAAGAACAACTATGCTACTCTAAGCATACACCTTCTTTTTTTTATTTATTAAAGGGGGTGTGGCTTGACGTCAAGCTACACCCCCGCACCTATTCCTGTTGCCAAAATTTAAAAATCGATCACACTATAATTAAGTGCAAATTATGTGCAAATTACGGCCAAAGAAAGGAAATTTTGTGCTCCATCCCTTAACTTTTTTTTCAAATTACAAAGTGGTGTGTAAACGAAATTAAAAATTATTTATTGCAAAATTATGTTCAAGTTATGTGCGAATTACGGCCACAAAAAAATAATTTTGTGCACAATTCCTTGACCATTTTTTCGTAATTTGAGAAGAGGGGGTGCACCAATTTCTATTGCCGAAATTATGTGCGAATTATGTACTCTCCAATGACCTACCTAAAAAAGTTAAGGGATGGAGCACAAAATTTCCTTTCTTTGGCCGTAATTTGCACATAATTATAGTGTGATCGATTTTTAAATTTTGGCAACAGGAATAGGTGCGGGGGTGTAGCTTGCCGTCAAGCCATACCCCTTTAATAAATAAAAAAAGAAGGTGTATGCTTAGAGTAGCATTGTTGTTCTTGAGGTCATTGGAGAGCACATAATTTGCACGGTGTAATCGATTTTCAAATTTCGGCATTAGAAATTGGTGCGTGGGTGCACCCCCTCTTCTCAAATGACGAAAAAATGGTCAAGGAATTGTGCACAAAATTATTTTTTTGTGGCCGTAATTCGCACATAACTTGAACATAATTTTGCAATAAATAATTTTTAATTTCGTTTACACACCACTTTGTAATTTGAAAAATAAAGTTAAGGGATGGAGCACAAAATTTCCTTTCTTTGGCCGTAATTTGCACATAATTTGCACATAATTATAGTGTGATCGATTTTTAAATTTTGGCAACAGGAATAGGTGCGGGGGTGTAGCTTGACGTCAAGCCACACCCCTTTAATAAATAAAAAGAAGGTGTATGCTTAGAGTAGCATTGTTGTTCTTGAGGTCATTGGAGAGCACATAATTTGCACGGTGTAATCGATTTTCAAATTTCGGCATTAGAAATTGGTGCGGGGGTGCACCCCCTCTTCTCAAATGACGAAAAAATGGTCAAGGAATTGTGCACAAAAATATTTTTTTGTGGTCGTAATTCGCACATAACCTGAACATAATTTTGCAATAAATAATTTTTAATTTCGTTTACACACCACTTTGTAATTTGAAAAATAAAGTTAAGGGATGGAGCACAAAATTTCCTTTCTTTGGCCGTAATTTGCACATAATTTGCACATAATTATAGTGTGATCGATTTTTAAATTTTGGCAACAGGAATAGGTGCGGGGGTGTAGCTTGACGTCAAGCCACACCCCCTTTAATAAAGAAAAAAAGACCGTGTATGCTTAGAGTAGCATAGTTGTTCTGTAGGTCATTGGAGAGCACATAATTCGCACATAATTTCGGCAATAGAAATTGGTGCGGGGTGCACCCCCTCTTCTCAAATTACGAAAAAATGGTCAAGGAATTGTGCACAAAATTATTTTTTTGTGGCTGCAATTCGCACATAACTTGAACATAATTTTGCAATAAATAATTTTTATTTCGTTTACACACCACTTTGTAATTTGAAAAATAAAGTTAAGGGATGGAGCACAAAATTTCCTTTCTTTGGCCGTAATTTGCACATAATTTGCACTTAATTATAGTGTGATCGATTTTTAATTTTGGCAACAGGAATAGGTGCGGGGATGTAGCTTGACGTCAAGCCACACCCCCTTTAATAAATGAAAAAAAGAAGGTGTATGCTCAGAGTAGCATAGTTGTTCTTTAGGTCATTGGAGAGCACATAATTTGCACATAATTATGGTGTAATCGATTTTCAAATTTCGGCATTAGAAATTGGTGCGGGGGTGCACCCCCTCTTCTCAAATGATGAAAAAATGGTCAAGGAATTGTGCACAAAATTATTTTTTTGTGGCCGTAATTCGCACATAACTTGATCATAATTTTGCAATAAATAATTTTTAATTTCGTTTACACACCACTTTGTAATTTGAAAAAAAAGTTAAGGGATGGAGTACAAAATTTCCTTTCTTTGGCCGTAATTTGCACATAATTTGCACATAATTATAGTGTGATCGATTTTTAAATTTTGGCAACAGGAATAGGTGCGGGGGTGTAGCTTGACGTCAAGCCACATCCCCTTTAATAAATAAAAAAAAGAAGGTGTATGCTTAGAGTAGCATAGTTGTTCTTTAGGTCATTGGAGAGCACATAATTTGCACATAATTATGGTGTAATCGATTTTCAAATTTCGGCAATAGAAATTGGTGCGGGGTGCACCCCCTCTTCTCAAATTACGAAAAAATGGTCAAGGAATTGTGCACAAAATTATTTTTTTGTGGCCGTAATTCGCACATAACTTGAACATAATTTTGCAATAAATAATTTTTATTTCGTTTACACACCACTTTGTAATTTGAAAAATAAAGTTAAGGGATGGAGCACAAAATTTCCTTTCTTTGGCCGTAATTTGCACATAATTTGCACTTAATTATAGTGTGATCGATTTTTAATTTTGGCAAAAGGAATAGGTGCGGGGGTGTAGCTTGACGTCAAGCCACACCCCCTTTAATAAATGAAAAAAAGAAGGTGTATGCTCAGAGTAGCATAGTTGTTCTTTAGGTCATTGGAGAGCACATAATTTGCACATAATTATGGTGTAATCGATTTTAAAATTTCGGCATTAGAAATTGGTGCGGGGGTGCACCCCCTCTTCTCAAATGACGAAAAAATGGTCAAGGAATTGTGCACAAAATTATTTTTTTGTGGCCGTAATTCGCACATAACTTGAACATAATTTTGCAATAAATAATTTTTATTTCGTTTACACACCACTTTGTAATTTGAAAACTAAAGTTAAGGGATGGAGCACAAAATTTCCTTTCTTTGGCCGTAATTTGCACATAATTTGCACTTAATTATAGTGTGATCGATTTTTAATTTTGGCAACAGGAATAGGTGCGGGGGTGTAGCTTGACGTCAAGCCACACCCCCTTTAATAAATGAAAAAAAGAAGGTGTATGCTCAGAGTAGCATAGTTGTTCTTTAGGTCATTGGAGAGCACATAATTTGCACATAATTATGGTGTAATCGATTTTCAAATTTCGGCATTAGAAATTGGTGCGGGGATGCACCCCCTCTTCTCAAATGACGAAAAAATGGTCAAGGAATTGTGCACAAAATTATTTTTTTGTGGCCGTAATTCGCACATAACTTGAACATAATTTTGCAATAAATAATTTTTAATTTCGTTTACACACCACTTTATAATTTGAAAAAAAAAGTTAAGGGATGGAGTACAAAATTTCCTTTCTTTGGCCGTAATTTGCACATAATTTGCACATAATTATAGTGTGATCGATTTTTAAATTTTGGCAACAGGAATAGGTGCGGGGGTGTAGCTTGACGTCAAGCCACACCCCCTTTAATAAATAAAAAAAAAGAAGGTGTATGCTTAGAGTAGCATAGTTGTTCTTTAGGTCATTGGAGAGCACATAATTTGCACATAATTATGGTGTAATCGATTTTCAAATTTCGGCAATAGAAATTGGTGCGGGGTGCAGCTTGACGTCAAGCTGCACCCCCTTTTTTCAAATAACGAAAAAATGGTCAAGGAATTGAGCACAAAATTTTTTTTTGTGGCCGTAATTTGCACATAATTTGCACATAATTTTGCATTAAAAAAAATTCATATTCGTTTTATCGGGGGTGTAGCTTGACGGACCCATCTTTATCAAGTCATCAATTTAGAAGATGATGTAATTATGTTTTATATAATTACTAATGCTAAATACTTCCAGATTGTTATTTCTAGATCTGTGGTGACTCACAGATGAAGTCACATATAATATAATATACCTACTTAATTACCTAATCATTAATATACATTTTGACAACAATTCCTTTTTTTGAAAATATAGTCAGTGAAAAGAAACTAAGCACCTACCTACACATTTCACATCAATGAAATGGTATTGTCCGATGATCAGATGATAATGAAAATTAATTATAATATACATGGTGAATGAGAATAGGTATTGACGTTTTATTTATTCTAAACTCAGTGTAATAATTACTCTTATGGCCTCAATTGGAAAGCTACTTTACAGAGTAGGTATAATACATACATAAACCTATATAAACATTTAATGAAAATGTTCTCGTTTTTCTTGTCCACACCTACATTAAACTACTAAGTTTGCTTTTGCTATCATGTCTTAAAAATATAGAACAAAATTTGAGCAATAGTTTATATCATGCATTCTTGAAATACCAGCTTATAGGTAAATGATTTTGAATAAAATTCGCTCTAGACAGTCCACAACCTAGTGATTACACGTAAATTAAAAAAACCTTCGATCTGCAAGATAATACTTTGAATATTTTTCTATAGAATAGTGAATCATAAATTATGCGACGGATATTATCTTCATGTAGCTTTTACCTTTTAAGGCAGGTAAATATCCATAAATATGCTCAACAGGCTCAACAAACTTTCAATCAACACTGTTAAAAATAAAACCATTACAAAACACTACTAAGCGTCGATAATATTCACTTTATTCACTAGCTCAAATGTCAACTAAATCAAACTACTATAACATTTAGAAAATTGAGAGTATAATAAAATGATAGCATTCAGTTCAACACCCGTCCACTGCGATAAACTAGGAATTTTGACTGACTCGGGCTCGTGCACTCTGCCATGTAAATGTAAAGACACAGACAGACACACACACTCTCACACACTTACCACACGCCACACACATACACACACTCATGTGTTCTGTGTAGATATCTAGTGTAGACGCCGACATGACTTAAGAATAAATGGAACTAGGACGTAAGTCAGGTATATAGTACGGGCGATTATATGCAAAATTTAATTTGCGATATTCGAACGAGTGCCGATCAATATCCCGATAAAATCAATATAATAAAAATGTACAAATATTTATAAAAATTGGCTAGAATTATTATATTATTGTCTCAAAACAATTTGTGTTTATAAGGAAACACTATGAGCAATTCTGCACTCTTACAAAGTTACAGTTGGGCCATTATTAATCACGTTTTGAATTCTTCTCAAGTGTCGTTTTCTTCTTTTTTTTAACTTTTTCGCCTCTAATACACTCTATAGTGTTGTCCACTAGCTGCTGCATTTTTTTCAATAAAATTATAAAGCCCTGCCAACTAAATTTTCCCATCCCTATCGGTGCCATGCTTAAATAATATTGCATTCCAGATTCTATGGCATCAACATAACTCAGGCGGAAACATTGGCGGAGTAGTACCATTTCTTAAATATTGAGATTCTAATATGTTGGGATTTTGATTGTTGGGATTCTGATTGACGGCATTTTGATCGTCGGGATTTCGTAGTGATTCCAAGCTGCACCGACCATTTTAGCATGCCACAAAAAAAGTGGTACATATTTTTTTACACAATTATTGCAATTTATTACACGCAAAATAAAATTTATTACACGTTCCGGTGTTGAATTACAAGGTGGCAGTGCTGCTTGGATATCAAGCTACACCGCCATCTTGTTCTTTCACCATACCTATAGAAAAAAACAAGTGGTCCATATTTTTTACAATGAAGTGAATAGTGTTGAAGAAAGACGTCAAAGAATTACTTCAGCTTTTAGAGACATCACACCTGAAATTGTATCGAGTGTAGTGGGGTAGTTGCGTCTAAAGAACCCAAAAATGTATTGAAAATAATGGTGGGCACTTTAACCAACACTTAAGTTGAGTGGTTAATTTCCCTATTGGTTATTTATTTATGGTTATTCTATTGTTCTCAAATTATTTTATTTGTTAATAAAATTGTTATTTTTAAACAAGTAATTTGACTTATTCATGGCTGCAAAGAGAATAATTTATACTGTAGTCATGAAAATTGATTTTTTTTGTTCCTGATGATTATGGCTTACCACATTTGAAAATATTTTTACCGTTTTTCTACGACTTTCTGGCTTTAAGTATCGACATGGTACACATTGTTGCGATAACAATATTGTCTCTATGATATGATACGGTATTTCTGAAATAACATGTTAATATTTAATTAGGTTATTCTTGGGCTAATTTTGTGAAGAAATTATCTTATGAACATATACCTTATCTTTTAAACTACAGAGTGCTAAAGTTTTGAGAAAAACATATTTTTAAGATAAATTTAGCATAACTTTAATTTTATCATTTTGCCGTTCAAAATTTATTCTCTGGATATTTTTTTAAGTTACATTTTTTCTGATCTCGTCGTCTAGCGAGAGGCAAATGAATGATTTTTTTACACGAAATCCGTAAGACGATCGAAATAAAATCAGGAACCAGGTTGACTCAGAAAGGATTGAGGATTTCATACACAATTTTTACTCTAAGAAAATAGAAAATATGTTCTAAAGCAGAAAATCTGTTTCGAGGCATAGAAGATGCGTAATACTTTTTACAAACATATCTAGGGTTATACCAAAGTTATAAGAAAAATATTTTTTTCTTTGAAGAATTTAGTGCATACTTAAAAGAAGCAATGTATAATAAGTATAAGTAAAATCTTTTGGCACCAACTCCAGAAGTACCAACCCCAATGGAATTAAAGTTATTTTAAATTTTGAATGCATAAACTAATAACTTCGTTTTTTTGTGAAAAATATTTTCTCTACATTTTTGCGTGTTAATTTAATCATGAAAATATATATTCAATGCTTTCAAAAATGTCGCTAACAATCTTGCACATTCCTAGTGCTTGCTGTAACAGCCTGGAAACCTGTGATTTTTTCCAAATATCCCATTTGAATGATACCACCCGTTGAGTGTATTTTTTGGGGAAGGATATATTGCATTTTGACAATCTCTCAACACTCACCTTTCCAATGAAAATATAATCCTCAAAATCGGTACTTGTTTACCATTCAAAACTGAAATTAGTGAAATAAAACTGAAGGTGAATTAAAAATCCATTCGTTTCTGAATTGTTGATGCAATGGACGGATAGACGAAAAAATCCTCGGTGTCTCCTTCCAAAGGTTACTGAGAAAGTCAATGTATCTGAATCCTACTGTATAGTAAAGACAGCATCTAAAAGGTATTGTCATCACAAAACAAGCCATCTTGAGTAACATAAATGACAACAGACAAGTTAAATTTGTTTGGCAGTTCTGATGAAATTTGTGTCAAGTTTTTTCTTTCTCAGAAAAGTTTAAATCTATGTAAAGAACCATCCTCATCATCACCAGTGTACAACGTGTTATCAAAACAAAAACAGTAAGTACATATGTATTTATCTGTTCTAAAACATTTTTCATCAAACATGTATATAAGACATGTATGTTGATAGAGTTCAAAAATGCATTTGGTTTATTTTTCATCTTCCAAAGATCAACATGCATATAATTTGTGGTATTATTGATAAACCGATATAAAATTCTCTTTTGATTTTTTGAGTACCTACATACCCGTATAGGGAGGTTTCAATTCGCTATATTGAAAATATTTCTTAATGGGAAAACAAATGTTCCTGTCGGCACCTTCATGAGTTATAATAATTAAGAAAAAATATTATTAATTAGTTAACCCGTGGAATATTTCGCTCAATAAAAGAGTCACTGTATGAGAACCTATATAATAGTGTGGAAATACGTAAACGCAAGTATTTGTCCATGAAAGGTATTGTATTGATAAACGCGTGTTGCTTTGGCCGACTTTTCAATTTATTTTTTTATTTTTAATCTATAGTGTAGCTTTTTTACACAACTGTACAATCATAAACGTAGTTTATAAAGGCTTCTTAATTTCTTACAAGGCTGTTACCTAACTTTGAAGATACATTTCATAGAAATCAGCCTTATTGCCGAGTTCGAGATTGAAATTTTCGCGTAATACACTAAAACCTATGTTAGCGATCACTACTTGCCTTTAATTTAATGACATAATGAATTCCCCGTGTTTACTGCCTTTATTTCATACTAGTATTAACTAAATTTAAAAATTGAAATGAAATACTATCAACCTTATAATACAAGAAAACGATATTTTAACCATTTTTATTATTTTTTCATATTTTACTAAATTCAAAATCGTTATGGTGGTAATTGGCCACATAGAAATTTCACTTCACTAAAGGTTGTCGCCCACATGGCCGTCACGTCCCGTCCCGTCCCGGCCCTTTAAAATACGGATAGGATTAAGCAAGCAAATGAATATACTACCGCACATTAGCCCGTCACGGCACGGAACGGCGAGTCCGTCGACGGAACAGATGCTGGTTTGAAGTCAATGACATGGGATACGTCGTTAGTTCATATTTAAATATCTCTTGATAATTCGTCTTACCCTTCTGTTGATACGTCGGTTTACTGCCACCCATCTTCATTAAATGTATTTTTTAGTGGTTTGTAAAATTCGTCGGATCAATGATTACGACAAACGCTCGGAGAGCATCCTCACCGGCCTTCTCAGCATTTAAGAGAATGTTTGTAGAAATACACAACAGGTTCACTTTTAACCGACAGAACTGTTCGTGCAATGTTGGAACAGCATTTTCGTCGTCACCAACTTACCTTCGTGGGCCAGTTTCTATATTTTGACTAAGCTCTTCAGCTTTAATTCCAAATTTATCGACCGATAACCCGATTTCATTGAAACTAATAAACCACACGTCAAGTTCTTTCACACTTTCAGCTTATTGAGAAATCAGTAGTGTTACTAACCAGATAAGGGTTTCTATAATATGCTGTTTAAAACTGAAGATGTCCGTTTCTTGAAAATTAGAAAACGTTGAAATTTTGTCCATTTCTTGCTTAATATTGCTGACAATCTTATGAAGTACGGAGTAATCTGAAAAGCCACTAAATGTAGGTGTTGTGTCACCATCTGATATTTTTTCTAAATATTTCATCTTTTGTGACTTTCGTAGGCGTTATTATGTCTGATTCGTTAGCCTTCTTTGACTGAACAATGTCTATACGATCTTTAAAATAATTCTTGACAAGCTTCATTAACTGACGTTTAGACATCTCTCCTTTAAGTGCCACATATCTGTTATAAATGGTAGTTGCAGAAAATGTATTCCGATTTGTGAAACCCTTTTCCATTTCATCAAATAGCATATTCATAGTAACGTTAATGTGCTCTTGCTTTGTTGGTGCATCCTCTTTAGAAGTTGAGGGAACAGGTGCGTTTTTTAACTTTTGACCAAGTTGTTACAAAACATCGGGGATGGTATTTCACCTCCAGTGTAATTAGATCATTGGAACCAATGCGTTTAAGAATCGTAGAGATTCCTTTCGATTTTAATTTCATTTTTTCTTCAATGTTTGTTGTTAACTCTTGAGACAGATTAATTATATTAGACCTTTTTTTACAAAATATACATTTTTTATATCAAAGCTACCTCTTGGATATTCAAAGCGCCTTCATGTCCCTCTCTTGTATATCAGATCTGAATATCCCGATCCCGCAGCCAAACCTTAGTCAAGAGGGTGAGAGACGCGAGGGAGAACGATCGAGAGTATGTATGATCTTCGAGCCTGTCGCTTGTAACAGCGCCATGGATTCGACCAATGTCTTAGTTTTACATTTATTGTTACAGCATGCTTATTATTTACGTTAATATGAATGTTGAACCGTTATCACCGCAGAGCACGTGGCAATAATTTTTAAAGAGAGCAGTTTTTGAAATTAAGGCTTAGTTTCCGAGATAATGAGTGATATATGATAAAAAGTATTAAAACTGTTGCATTCTTGGCAGGTTGCGAGCCGAGATATTCGCTCTCGAAAGTTACAAAACACGCGGGATTGCACTGTTTTTCCAAATTATTTTAATTTTTTGGGACGATACGGCCACAAACGAAACATTCGAAATTTTTGAGACCGAAGCAGAATTTTATGCTCTATCGACATACGTAAAAAAAACAAAAAATTTCGCATAACTTTTTTTGCACAGGACGATCGTTTGACGACTTTGGGGTTAAATTATTTAAGGTAATACCAATCGTTCCTGTAAGTTACAGATTTTAGTCTCGAAAGGCCCACATAATTTTTTAAAGCGACTTTCGGGGCTCCGCGCACTACACTATTTGTAAATTTAGGGCTCCATTTTCCACAAATATTACGCTATGTCCTAGGTGAACACGATATATGCGGTGCGTGCGTTGCGTGCGATGCGGGGAACGTATGCGATCAAAATGTACCTACGCTATGTCCTATGTAAATAAGATATATGCGTTGCGTGAGTTTGCAAGAAGTTAATTTATTTTTGTATTTGTGAACCATGGCTCCAATAGAAATAGCATGTAAAATATTAAATATTTCTTTATATATATATATATATATATATATATATATAATAAAATAGATTTTTGTTGGGGATGCAGTCATTTAATAAATAAAATTCTTTGGATTATGCCAAGCTTTCGAGAATGTTTATTCTCTTCGTCGGGGCAAAATTCGTGAATTTATATAAAATTAACCACAAACAGGAAAGATTTCATAGTCAGCAATCAGAAATGTCATTAGTTATTTATAAATGTCATGGTAACAGCCATTTATATTTAACAGTTTGACCGCATATGTTCCCGCATCGCACGCAACGCAACGCACGCACCGCATATATCGTGTTCACCTAGGACATAGCGTTAGGTTTTTATGTCCTCTAAAACTTCCTGCCCATATCATCACATATCCGCCATAGAACGAAAGTCGCTCCGATATTGTACAGTCGGCAATCTGTTCATTACGTCTCAAACCCGCTCACGCCCATCTGGCGATCGATGACAAACCCTTGATTCGTCTGTGAAGTCTGTTAACAATACGTTTCGCCATTCTTCTTCTGTCCAATTAACATGCTGCATTGTAAATCTTAGGCGATTCTGACGATGGTAAGAAAGCAATCGAGGCGCTACAGCAGCTCTGCGGGAATTAAGCCCACCTTCCTTAAACCGTCTTCTTATGGTAACTTCATTAACGTTCTTTCCACGTAACTGCTGTAGGTCATGTTTTAGTGAACTGGGTAGCTCTTCGATCCCTTAATGACTTTAGCAATATGAAACGGTTGTCGAAAGGTGGTTGAATTTTTTCTTCCAGGCCCTGGTCTTCTAGTATGATTCCCCGTCTCCAATATAGGTACCTATTCCAAGCATCTTAACCGTAGATCGCGCAATGCGTAAAGTACGGGCAACATAACTATTTCGACCATCTTCTATTATAGCGAAGATTTTACCTACGTCTGCACTGGTTTACATAATTTTAATTACGATTTTAAAATTGACAAAATAATATAATAAAAGAATCACTAGTTAACTTGATCATTTCACGCTAATTATTTTTATTGACAATGAAAAAATGCAGCCTTTCAATTAAAAATGCGTAGCTCATCAAAGAAACAAGATAATCAGATGATTCAAAAAACAAAATGCTAGGAATACATCCAGATTTATCGACTAAAAACATCATTTTGACTTACCCTGGTATTTAAACATTTAAGCAACCAAAATTATATCAGAAAAAACTGCAGCGAAAAATCTTTGCAATAAATACAAAAATAAAATAGTTAGGTATGTCTTATTGAAATTATTAGGAAAATTTAAGAGCCGTTTTTTGTCGGTGACTTTATGGCTATAAAGGCGTTTTAACGGTATTGAACTTTTATAAATGAATACAGTTTTTCGACTGTCGCGTTATAACGAGCTTATAAACTTCCAATATGTTATTAGAATTAGACAGTAGGATTATTACTTTAATTACAAATCATGCTATTTACCTTTCAACTAGTTTCGGTATTTCACTCAATTTTTACTTTCATAGCGCTACCCCTAGTAGGTATGTAGATAAAGTAGGTAGTAGGTATAATCATGTTTCAAAAGATTTTATCGTTTCAGAGGTCCCTGAGTAAAAAAACATATTTTCAGCCACTGATCTTCTGTCCGTCTGTGCCAAGTTTATTTCTGAAACGGAGATACCCATTTGGCTGTTTTTTTTTTAATTTGTAAAGTATCGGCTTCCCATGCCGATTACATAGATTGGATATCTGACCACAGCTGAAAAACATGATTCGCTCAAGATTTTGGCGTGACAACGGCTCTAACGTGTCTCAAATATTCTGTTTTAAGCCCTCTAACTTTTTGTATAATTCGTATGGCAGGAAAAAGCTGAAAAAAAGTTGTGCTCAAATGAACTGTTAAATTTTCTGGCAGTTTATTCATATGGCTGAACAGTTCCTACTACTTATGACAAACTTAACATTTTGTTTTTTGTCTTGGTACGCTAAAAAGATGAATGGTCACATAAACTGATTAGATGATTTTTGAGTGGCACACCAGATTTTTCATAAAAAATGTTGCCATTAGAACTATTTTTTATTCCTGAGTATATTTGCCGCTATATTTATCTAATTGTGAGCTATTTGATTATAGTATTTATTTAGGGTGAATGCAAAGAAAATACCAAGATATATCTTGACTCTGATAGATTTTTGAATTTTAGTATTTCTTTTGAAAAGTTTATATTCCAATATACTGTAATAATTAAGGTAATGCTTATTTTAATTAAAATATTTATATGTGGTGATGACGTCTAGACTAGATCAATTAAAAGTAGAGGTTTGTTAGGTATGAACGACAATATCAAGATTATTCTTTAGTGTATTTTTGATTTCGAAATTTTCAATACTGTAAACCACCCAATTATGATATTTTATCAAATAATTAAATTATCTGTTCAAGTAAAAACAACTGATTAGTTTACAATACTAATGGAATGTTATATTGAGGAAAAGTAATATTTAGGTATGTGTTGACTGCTGGAATCGCGATAGCTTTTACTATTACCAATTAATATATTTGCTATTACTTACACGAAATACTATTAACCTTATTATACGAGATGATGTTCTATTTTTGCAATTGTTGAATACATATGCGATATATCACATATTATAGAGAAGGAAATAAATATTTCAGAAGGTTGGTAAATCCAAATACCAATTTATTTATAAGAAAATTATTCTAGCTGCAGACTTTTTTTGTAGGCACTTCAAGCAGGTAGAGGGCCGCTGATATAGTTTGATTCCAGATTGTCCATATTTCAACTCAAGTTGGTCTTATTAACAGGTTAATAGTATTTAATTTGCTTACATGCATCTCTAGTATGTTGAGAGTAAACATATGTAGTTTTAATATAGAGAATGCTCCTGATTACCTACTATTAAACAAACAAGAAACAAAATATTTACGGGAACAGACGCGACACGTACAATGTTCGAGTTTGAGTGAAAAGAAAGAAACCAGGATTGATACGCAGTCAAAAATAAGCTGGGCGACAATTGCAGTAGAGAGTTTAAATAAGTACACATACATAAATACAGCCCGTAGCCAAATAATAGAACAGAACAGATTTTAGTGCAGCTTTGCGCAATATAATCAAGAAGCAACTACACAAATACGAGCAATTCTAATATATGCAAAGATTTTCATAAATAACGACTGCAACTCTGGGCACAAAGAAAACTCTTTTAGGTAAATTTCTTATAGAAATGTACCTATTGCGATCGTTCACACTTTTGAATTTCGAAAAAAATTCAACGGCATGTTGTTATATGTCTATAAGTTAGTCCAAAAAAACATTTGGTTCAAAAGTTTATATATATATATATATATATATATATATATATATATATATATATATATATATATATATATTCGATCGATATATCTCTAGGTATAATCTACATAATACAATTTTCAGAACGGTTCTACGAATACTTTTCCTTAAACGTCTAAGGTACCATCGACCGTGAATCACCCTGTATATATATTTAATTCAATGTTTATATCCACCCACTATGCGTGTTCAATGCATCGCTCATATTGGTCTCCACCGTCTGCGCCACGCTGAAGATTGATACTTACATGAGTTCAAAATATAAATTGTTTGATTTTGAATTCTTGACTGATTTAATATTTGATAAAACAGATTTTTGTTGGGGATGCAGTCATTTATTAAATAAAATTATTTGGAGTCAAGCTTTCAAGAATGTTTATCCTCTTCTTCGGGTCAAAATTCGTGAATTTAGATAAAATTAACTGTAAACTGGAAAAATTTCATACCCATCAATCAGAAATCAATTTCCATTTCCACCAAAACAGTAGTGCATTCCTTATGCCATACCCCCATCATGTCTTTAGGACATAGAGAGAGACAGTAGATGTTACCACCGCTTGGAGGCACTAGGCACGATTAGCAGGTAGTTGTTACGAATAAATTAAAAATGTAAAAAATAATTGCACAAAAACATTTTTTGGAATATGAGAGAGTAATAAAAATCAATTGTACGTCCCAAAAACCCTACTTGAGATATTTGAGCATAAATGTAAAAGTATAAAGATAGACAGATAAATACATTTTAGGATGTTGACTATTAAAATAGATTCGTTGAATGGTATGGTGTCATACGTATGTAGGTTTGTAACATAAATATGTGTGACAGATATCTATTATTAGATAGTATGTGTGGATCATCTTTTCGATAGTAGGGAACGTAATATGATATCGATTTTCTCTTGAGATTATTACCGCCTGCACATTCTTTTTTTATTAGTAGGCTAAAACAATAGACCTTTTGGTAGTAGTCTTATGTATCAATTTTACGACGAAATATTTGGGGTGTCACCACACATGATCCTCCTACCACGATCATTTAAATTTCACTTAGTAGTAGAGTTATTCATTATCTTTTTATATAAGTGAACATTTTTTTTTAAATCTTCAAGTTGAAAAATGAAGTCGACGACAAAATCGTGATACTTGGACAAAGCCATAGTTTTGTAGGTATGTGCACAGGGCTAGTTTTTCAAGACAAGTGACGTGAGCGAATTGAGGCATGCCCATTTGTTCGCTCTCAGTTCTCCTTTGAATGTTAATTTTTTCCACACAGGAAAAGCTGAAATTTTGAATAAAACTGAATTGACGACTGATCTGACAGGGTATTGAGGAAAGTATCGTTTTAGGGTCCCCTGAGTCTACTTAGCACATTTTCAGTCAATGCTCAGTCTGTCATTTCCAAGATTATCTCAGGAGTTTGATAAACCGACTTTATTTTCTGTTTTGTAGGGTATCGATGTCGCTCGTCTATGACACAAAATGGACATACTTCTAACTTTAGTTACTAGGCAAATGACGAAAGACATCCGTTGCTCAAGAATATGCTTTAACTACCTATTTTGATGAAACTTTCGAAAAGTATTAACCTCAAGCATCAGCTATTTCTGAGAAAAGGAAAATTAATTTTCAGATTTTCTACATGTTTACTAATATTCTGGTTGTCTTGCGACAAAATGCAAAATGAAAAAAATCAATAATCGCACGAATCCCTATGACAATTATTGTATTTGGTGCAATTTGCATAAAAGCGGTAGGAAAGCGTGAGAGTGAACACAGAAATCAAATCATTAGGAAGAAATATATTAGTTGACTAATCAATGGTTGATTTAAAACAACAAGTTCTCTGGTGCTAAGGATTTCATATATTATTGTGGTTCATAATTTTATTATTCATCGACATTTTATATTCTGTCCATATTCTACAGATATGGTTGATGATAACAAAACCACAGAAGTTCTGCCATCAGTGACGGTAGATTATAACACATCATCTTCGAACCAACTACACAAGACATCGAGATCGGAGAATATTGCTGTGCCGAAAAGTAATTCTTATAGTAGCAGCGAAGAAGTGCTAGAAAAGTTGCACGATTCATTGGAATTTTCGCATCATGAGAAAGGTGGGAAAAAAGTTGAAGAGGAAGGTGACAAGGGGTGCGAGAAGACAGATAATCAGGTATTGGTACAGAATAGTGTGTATGTAAACATCAACATATTTGTTTGTTTATTCATTTTTATTTTGAATCAAAAGTTCAGATTTCAAGCATTGTCATGACGAATGTTCTCAATATCCAGCTGAATGACAGTACTGATCGTAAAATGATGAACAATAATGACATGTAAATTACTAAAATAAACAAAAAAATCCCGATGGCCTGTAGCCAGTGGAAAGGTCAATTTCTCATAACTCATTTTCAAACTACATCAATAAAATTGTGTATCCTTTGATTACCTATGAATCTGGTATCGCTTTCTTTAACAAATAGATTCTCAACACCACGTATGTTCAATTATTTACATTGATGATCTGCGATTGGTAATTATTTATCAATGTCAGGATGGCTTATCAGCTTGGGTAGCCGAGTGACTAGCGGGAGAGCCAGGTTCGTATCCGCGTGGCTAAATATATTTTTATTTACTTTTCTTACTTATTTCTTATAAATAACTTTTTTAATAAAATTATAAGATTATATCTATAGTTGAAAAAGATTTTCGAATACATTTAGTCAATGGTTACTTTTTGTGATTTTTTTTTAAGTTTGACCGGTCGTCATTTTGAAACTATTTGTTCGATCATAGCCATTAACGAACTCGACCGAGATATTTATACATTCGATTTTTGTGGAAAATTTTGATATCTTCAAAAATGCGACCGAGCGTGCGTTAGCCGTATATGGGAAACTATACAAGATACAAGTATGAAAATTCGTGTACGAATATTTTTGATGAGGGCGAATAAATGAAAATATTTATACATTCGAGGAGCTTCCGATTAAATCGGAAGTGGTCATCATTTTTGTTTCTTTTGCTCTAAATTCTAAAATAAAAGTCGTTTATCCACAAGATATGTCCAACTATACAGTATTCGTTGACATTCTCCAAAATTGATAAATCGATTTAAATTGTCTTCTTTATTCTTCGAAAAATTGTCAACGTATTAACTGACACTGACATAAACTGACTTATCAACTGAACTGACAGAATTGTCAACAATAGATTTCTAATCCATGGATATCTGGTGGAGAAAATCCGGGTATATTATAGCTTTTACGTTGAATTTTATAGTTGGTTGCAATATTTCAGAAACTGTTAGGTTTAGGTATAGGGAATGCTAATATGAAACGAAATATAATAAAAGTGTGAATACCATACGTCAATGAAATACAGGGTGTTTCATTTGAAATTATCGAAATTTGAGGCTTACAAGATGTTCATAATTGTAGCTCAATTTACAACACCCTGTAAACTTTAGAACATTTTTGATCTTACTGCTAAATAATGTATACTATTTTTAATATGACAGCCAAATCTTGTTCAGTTCCCTTCACTGATTTCTATAAGAAATTTACCTAAAAATGTTTACAGTTTACAACTAGTTTTGCAAAAAAGGTGGGGCCTAAGGGGTTGTTGATATCCTAGAGTTTTGACCATTTTTTGTTATCACTTTCTTACGCTACTATAGTAGCTGTATAAGGAAAGTATTGTAATCGTGTGAAATTTTCGGTATCGAGATTTTTACAAATGTTGACGTTCCAGAGTTTTCTAATAAACATATTTTCAGCCATTGGTCTGTCTGTCTGTCTGTCTGTCTGTGACAGAATTATCTCGGGAACGGATCGGTGTATTTTGTTGCTTCCTTTTTTATTTTGTTTGGTACTAATATCACTCGCTGTTGGTACTGAATGAGAATCCTGTATACACTTCGTATTGAGCTATAGCCAAAAAACGTGATTTGCTCAAGACTATAGCGCAAAAACGGCTCTAGGGATTTTAATTAAACTTGCTTGAAGTATTCTTCTGAGAGCCCTTTACCACCCACATATAGCGCCATCATTGAGAAAAAGCACAAAAAAGTTATGCTTGAATAAAATTCCGTATTTTCCACATGTTTCTTCAGATGCTGGCTACACGTTTCATTTTGCGAAAAAATGTTACATGACTATTGTTGTTTGTCTTGACATGCTGAAAAAAATTAGTGGTAGCACGATTTCACCAGAGGATATTTACTTTACTACCGCTATTATCGTCGCTATGTAAGGAGAGTATTGTAATAGTGTAAAATTTTTCATTCACTGGAATTTGCCTGCGAGAAAGTCGTGTGAGTGGACACTCCAGGTTTTTTTGTTTGTAATATATAAGCGCATTGTAATTTTTCAAATTGTAACAGTGTTTACTAACTAAAAAAAAGATGTTTTGTATCGTAACCTCTTGGTGTTCTCTTCAAACATTTGTCGGGGTCCGCTTGAGCGTGACCCGAGATTGTCCGAAGTGGTGATCGCCTCTCTCTCTCACTCACACACAAACACTGAATAGCAAAGAATAAGTAGAATTAGCACTTAATATCTTTATTAGGTGTTATCTGTTTTTTCACTCAGATATTGGCAAGATAGATGAATAAAAGTTTTGTTTATGACTCCAGTTTAATTTACATTTTTGAAATTATTATAGTGTCATTGGTTTCCATTACGTGTTACAAATTATTCACACAACTGGAAGTGGATAAAAACTGAATCCCAGGTTTTAAGGGTGTGTGGAGAAGCCAATAAATTTATACTAGGATTCAAATTAATCAATTTGACACTGCAAAATACAAAATAATTTCTATTCTATAGGTAACGTACTTCGGAAATTTTGCAAAAGATGTATAGTATCAGTTATAGGAAGACAGAAAATTGGTCGTAGTTTTTTGAAAAGTTACTTATTTATATTTCTGAGCGTCAACAGAATATACAGGGTTGGGCAAAATGAGCGGAACACTTGGGTTATGGTTTATATATAACTGGTACGAAAATTTGTCTTAAATAAAAGTATTTGCATATTTTATGTATTATTTAGTGGTGTTTGCAGATTTTCCGTTTACCTCATATTTTAGGTAAATTTCTTATAGAAATATACCTATTGCGAACGTTCACACTTTTGAATTTCGAAAAAATTTCAACGGCATGTTGTTATATGTCTATAAGTTAGTCCAAAAAACATTTGGTTCAAAAGTTATATATATATATATATATATATATATATATATATATATATATATATATATATATATATATATATGGGATATTACGAAATTTGTTAACACGATAGAGGTCGCAGTTTTGAAGGTATCAAGTTCAAATTTGCTACAAAAATCAATCTCTCAAATATCTCGGTCGAGTTCGTTATTGGGCAATATCGGGTAAGTAGTTTCAAAATGGCGACCATTCAAACATTTTAAAAAATTATCAAAAAAGAGCAGTAGTGTAAATATTATTAAAAATAATTTTAGGTTATAGATATAATCAGTACCTACAACTTTTGTTCAAAGCAATTTTTCATAAAATACACAGGTAAAAAAATAAAAATTAATAAAGAAAAATAACAAATATTGATAAAACATGAACACTCAATATAAATTTGATGTAATTGTACATTTTCTGGAGATCTTAATATAGACCCTGATTTAAAAAATATATAGTATATTTATTGAAAAGAAATAGACGAAAAAAAAATCTGCCTTGAAGTGGACTCGAACCCTGTCTGCTTTATATTCAACAGCCAAAACAAAAACCTCTAACCGCAAGGCTATGACAATTTTATTTAATAACATGTAGGTATACCAATGAAAAGGTTGTTAAAATTTCAATTCAATGAATTTTGAAAAATTTACCATTCCGCTGACTACAGGCCATCGGGATTTTTTCAAGATATGACTTTATTGGATAATATTCTAAATGGTTGACCCAGTATTTATATTCTTTTTCGACTAAGTATGATTTTTCTCAATTTACTTATACCAGGTTTGGTTGGTTTGTGGCTTATAGTTTTATAAAGAAAAAAAAATTCAATAGTAAACATTCATTTTAATTGTCTAAAACAAAATTAACGATAATTGAAAATTACACATTTACCGAATTGTAGGAGGTGTTCAAAGTGAAATCCTTCGACTACTTGACAGTATCCTTATCTGTCTACAAATGACCTTAGTGAATTTATTTTGAATAGTTTCAGGCGTTATATTTTGAACCGCCGCTCTAATTAGATCTTTTAGTTTTTGGAGAGATTGAGGTAGATCTTTATAAATTATAGACTGCAAATGACTCCAAAGAAAAAAGTCTAATGGAGATAAATCTGGTGACTTTGCCGGCTATTCAATATATCCCCTTCGTCCCACCCATATCCGTGGAAATACTGTGTTCAAGTATTCCCTAACCCTGGCAGCATAATGAGGTGGAGCACCATCTTGCTGGAACCAAATTTCTTCTGATAGCTGTGACCGATTAGCACGACCTGGAAACTATCTGATCTCGTAAAAGTTGTAAATAACTATCACCATTTAACGTTTTGCATAAAAAAGGTCAAATTATTCTTCCTCTAACTATTCCACACTAAACATTCAGCTTTTCTTTATATTATGTGTGATCTTCTTCCATCCAGTGTGGATTATTATCCGACCAATACCGGCAATGATGACGATTTACAAAATCATTTAGAAAAATGTTAGAAACATATTATTCACATCAACTACATGATCCTTCTTACAGATCTCTCACTAATATCGTTAATTAATGCAAGTTTTGTTATTGAAGTTTTAAGTTCTTCGTGTAGTAGTTATTCCTTTCTTTTAATATATATGGCCTTCTTTCATGCTCTATAAATTCCACTATTTCTTCGTCATCGTCACCAAATTCGTCTAATTGAAATTGCGCTTGCTATAAACGTACAAACAATGTTTCAACGAAAATGAAAACAGTATCTAATTAGCTGTTGGTTAAATTACAAAAAGAATATTGAAAGCTCCTGTCAGTTAACTCTATTAAATGACTACTAGTTAACTTTACCGCAAAGTAAATAAACATTTCTGACAGTTAGTACATAGCTGTCAGTCAATCCGACTTAACTGAACATTGATAAACCGGCCCGATTTTCATGATATTTTTAGGTAAATTTCTTATAGAAATACACCTATTGCGATCGTTCACACTTTTGAATTTCGAAAAAATTTCAACGGTATGTTGTTATATGTCTATAAGTTAGTCCAAAAAAACATTGGGTTCAAAAGTTATATATATATATATATATATATATATATATATATATATATATATATATATATATATATATATATATATATATATATATATATATATATGGGATATTACGAAATTTGTTAACACGATAGAGGTCGCAGTTTTGAAGGTATCAAGTTCAAATTTGCTACAAAAATCAATCTCTCAAATATCTCGGTCGAGTTCGTTATTGGGCAATATCGGGTAAGTAGTTTCAAAATGGCGACCATTCAAACATTTAAAAAAATTATCAAAAAAGAGCCGTAGTTTAAATATTATTAAAAATAATTTTAGGTTACAGATATAATCAGTACCTACAACTTTTGTTCAAAGCATTTTTTCATAAAATACACAGGAAAAAAAATAAAAATTAATAAAGAAAAATAACAAATATTGATAAAACATGAACACTCAATATAAATTTGATGTAATTGTACATTTTCTGGAGATCTTATTATAGACCCTGATTAAAAAAATATATAGTATATTTATTGAAAAGAAATAGGCGAAAAAAAAAATCTGCCCTGAAGTGGACTCGAACCCTGTCTGCTTTATATTCAACAGCCAAAACAAAAACCTCTAACCGCAAGGCTATGACAATTTTATGTAATAACATGTAGGTATACCAATGAAAAGGTTGTTAAAATTTCAATTCAATGAATTTTGAAAAATTTACCTTTCCGCTGACTACAGGCCATCGGGATTTTTTTCATTTGAAAGAGTACAATTAAGTAAAGTAAATTGTCCCATATAAAAAACCCGAACACGGTAGAGGAAAAAAGATGCTTTAGCGTTAAATACAAAGTTTATATAATATGGGCAACTTGACAAAAGCAATCATATAGTAGCTGTGCCCCATGACCTAGCAAAGGTTTTTGATATGGTGAATCATCAAGTATTATTTCAAAAATTACACAACTATGGTATCAGGGGAATTTCACGTACTCTTATAGAGAGCTATTGACGAAAAAAATACCACCGCGGGAATGGCGGCGCTAGTGTTCCTGATTAAAATTTGAAGCTACTAGCGAAACATGTCAGTGTGATTAATAGGAAAAAAGGCGATTTTGTCGGTTGTATCGATAATTTGTAAAATGACCGCATATGTCGCATGCTAATTTAATTGTCTCAATATAACTAAGAAACAACAATCCGTTAAAATCTTTAACATGAGAAGTGATGAAATGGTGGTTGATTCGGGTGTCCCACAAGGTAATATATTGGTGTCTCTCGTCTTTATAATATATATAAATGGTATTTTTGAACTTAATAAAGATAAAGAATGTTTAATCATATCATATGCAGACGATACCGTAATACTGTTCTGTGATGAAACTTGAATGTTTATGATAAGTTAAGTGAAATACTAAAGAACATTAACAATTGACATAGTCAATTATCTAGTTTCAAACAGTAAGAAAACTGTATGTATTACTTTTACACATGATGCAGATTCATCACCCCTCTCATTTAACCTTCAGATCAATGGTGAGCAAATAGAAAGAGTTCAAGAAACTAAATACTTGGGTGTAAAAATAGATAATAATTGGCGTTGGATACACACATACAGCATATAATTAGGAAAACAAAGTATTTAATTTATGTATTGGCCAGACTAAAAAGGTATTATCTGAGCTACTTTAAGAGCCATTATGTATGGATTGTACTATAGCAAAGCTACATATGGTATTATAGCATGAAGAAGTGCCTACGAGACTTTTATAGAACCTCTAAATAATATCTTTCATAAAATAACATATATTTTATATGAAACTAAACAAAAAAAGCTCATTTAATACCACCTCATCCTAATAATAAATACAATATTGAGTGTATTTTATATAATTATGAAATTCTAAAAAATTAATCACTTAATAGTACATCCATTAACAGATTTAAACTGTTATAGTCCTCGAGCCAGCAACAGATTTTCATGACCAAGTTTCTCCCGTGCGATAACTTAGAGTTGTATCATGAAGCTCCGTGAATGTCAGCTCCAGATCGGTGGGTGGGTTAAGCAGTGGCAGCCTTCCACACACAATGCAAAAAAAAAATTAATCATTTCCTCCCGATTGAAAATTTATCCAATTGTAGCTTATTCAATATTTTCAGGAAAAAAAGTGGTGGATAATACGTGAGCTGGTCACACGAACATGAAATATATATATATATATATATATATATATATATATATATATATATATATATATATATATATATTTATTTTGTATGTATCTTGGGATTTAGGTTCGGTTTGCACAAAAGGGGTCAGATATAGATAAAAATTAATTAATTAATATAATTCTTTGGATTATGCCAAGCTTTCGAGAATGTTTATTCTCTTCGTCGGGGCAAAATTCGTGAATTTATATTAAATTAACCACAAACAGGAAAGATTTCATAGTCAGCAATCAGAAATGTCATTAGTTATTTATAAATGTCATGACATTTCTGATTGCTGACTATGAAATCTTTCCTGTTTGTGGTTAATTTTATATAAATTCACGAATTTTGCCCCGACGAAGAGAATAAACATTCTCGAAAGCTTGGCATAATCCAAAGAATTTTATTTATTAAATGACTGCATCCCCAACAAAAATCTATTTTATTAAATAATAAACCAGTCAAGAATTCAGAATCAAACTATATATATATATATATATATATATATATATATATAATGATATTTCCTGTCATTAACTTCTGAAGTGTGTTCCATTTTTATTAGCTACATACATAGATTGATCTTAGTATGCGTAATTCCATAGTAACTTGTAATTATGGAACATAAAAAACTCAATCATAAAGTTAAATGCATAATAACAAATGTTTGTAGCTGGTAAATTTCATTGATCTCACGATTGTAAGTAGTTCATATTATTAATATTTTTTGTTATAATTAATTTGTTCGTTATTTTAGTTTGTCCCGATGAAGGTAACAAGCGTTACCGAAAGCTCGACATTGATTAAAGAGTTTTAATTTTATTGGTATTTTGACTGCAACCCCAATCATTAAAAATTCATCATTAATTAGACAGTCAAGAATTTACAATTCATTTTATATATATATATATATATATATATATATATATGTACATTCAGTAATTGCTTCTCAATTGGGTACTTGACATTAATGGAAGTTCAATTTAAAGTGATGTTCAGACGATATTAGGTAGTCTTAACATACCAAAAATGACATTATGCAGGTTAAATTTCTCTCAAAATAGTTGTAATTTCTAACCCATTATCACGTGACTGCGAACGCCTATCAAAATCGACCAAGATAGTGACGTAGTAATCAAGTCGATGAACAAATCCTCCTCAGAGAGAATATACAATATTGTATCTTCTCTCTGGTCAGATAGTGTTCTCTGCTGTATTCCTCCTTTCTTTCATACTGTGGGACACTAACTAAGGAAGATTGTGACGTTGCAGCCGTTTTTAGAATTCAAGCGGGAAATTTAAAAACAATTTTTGAATATATATTTTTTTTATTTTCAAAGCAGACTCGTTTTTGTTTTTTTTTTTAATTGAATGTCTAACTACAGAATAAAAATTGTTCAAAAAATTACCCAAGTCAAGTCAAGTACCCAATTGAAAATTTCACACATGACAGTATATATGATATTGTGAATGCATAAACACGTCAGCTGGCAATATCTTGGTGGAAAAAGTGTTAGCTGATGCTCTGAAGGATCTAACGCAGGAGCCACAAAGCAGCATATATCGCCTATTCAAATTCACTAGCTAACGAGTTTTAGCTCGGCATATTGCTAGCTGATTTTTTTATTACTTACAGGATCATATATATTAACAACAGCTTACATTTTTTTATCCGTGATAGAAATGACTTTCAATAACGAAATGTGGTTACATGTGTACCTACCTATTCTAAGTCCAAGTTATTTGTAGCTGAGTATCTCTTTCTATGGTACCAACAACTTTATTTGAAGAAAGAGTGGCCCTATATGAAAATATTTCAAGGTAAAGCGCGTTTTCAGCACCTTTTCCCGTCTTCTGTTCCGTTTAAAAGATACTTCTATTGTCCACATGCTATTCCTATTGTATTAACTCTATGGTTTGTGCACTTTTATCTCCACCTAAGGCGAGATACAGCGCGAGCATCAAGATACATAATTCAAAAAGGAATGTTTGAGAAAAATTAGCAGATTAGGATTAGGTGACTATTCAGAGAACACTACGGACTGTTGAACTGAAAATAAAAATGTCTAACGTAACTCCTTATTGTGTCTTTTGTAGTAAAACAACTTTTGAGTTCAAATTGTTTAGTAGAAAAGACAACTGGTAAGGACACGCTCCACGATACCGTGGCCGTGGGCATAATTTTCCTGATTGAAAATAATATTTTCGGTGAAGAAGCCGCTAAAAATGAAAATACACAGGCGAATGCTCAAATTGGAAGTGCTATTGTCGGTGCAGAAGCAGCTGAAAATAAAAATGCACAGCCGGATGTTCCGATTGAAAATGAGATTGTCGGTGCAAAAGCAACTGAAAATGATAATGCACAGGCAAATATCAGTGTGAGCAATGTTCCAACACCGCAATTCCGCAAACACAGGCCGAGTTGTGATATTATCACTCAGAACTATTGCGATACACAAAAAAACGAGACTTATTGAAAATATGCTGCCACCTTATCCATTATCGCAATTGAATACTCAAATGTTCAATCGATACAGCACATTGATTTTGCATGGGTGCTTTCACACTATTTGGATTTGACAAGCATACCGATGTGGGTTGGTTTTACCTAATAGTTTGTGAATTTAAATAGACACTCTTTCCACCGAGATATAGCCATCTGACGTGTTTATACATTCATAATATCATATAAACTGTCATCTGTGAAATTTTCAATTGAGAAGACATGACTGAATATGTATAATATATATATATATATATGTTACGCCCCAAACACGGAATGGGCACGTTTTTGCACATTCCGCGGAATCAGCAATGGCGTTGCCCATTCCGCGGAATGGGCAAATGTTAACTCAATATTGCACCATTCCGTAGAACGGGGCAACGAATTTTATTTCATTCTCCAATTTGGGGCAACACTTAGAAACTATTGTTAATGTTAGCATTTTAAACATATGATCTATTTTTTTCTTGTAAGCACATTCCCAGTAGGAAGTTGTTGTAATGAGTCTGATTTTTCGAATCTTCAATTTTGACAAATCTTTTCGGATCATTTATAAAATTGCAAAATACAGAATTTCAATAATTACATCTCTTGAAATAACTTCCGTGGTTTCTGTGAAGGATGGGCTAATGGTAAAGAATTGGAAATATTGAAGTATTTGTGAAAAGTGTGGATGGTTATTCCATCTCTTTGAAGAAACAAGAAACTCGTGTTAAATACATTAAATTCTACGGGAACGCTAGCAACTCTATATCGGTATGTATTTGTTCTGTGCATCATTTTAACACTAGAGTCTAAATAATTCAGTTGATATTTTTGTGAGTCACGAAATTGAAGTGCGCGAATAACTAGGTTTATAACAATGGAAAGTTCAAATAATTTGACTCAGACAGTTGGTCAGCAGATTATGCAAAATTGGTGATCAACATACTGAAAATTTTTAAACCAGGTGTACGAAAGAAAAAAATTGATATCGTCTTTAAGAGAAGTATGTAATCAAGTATTTTGCTGGCGTTGAATAAATGGCATTGAGACAAAATTATTTGGTTATGGCTAACAAAGAATCGGTTCTTACAATTATAAAGAATATTCGTGATTCGGTTGGTCATAAAGAAGAAAAAAAAACTCACCAAAAAGTCGGTGAGAGCTGTGCAAATATTCCTCAAAAATATATTAGTGGAAACATTCGGCAGTGCGTAAGATGCACTGGAAAATTTAAAAAAAAGGAGAAGTCCGGAATCTGGAGTCCGGTTATTCAACCTATAAAAAATGAAAGGGGAAAAAATAAATTTTATATTACCAAACACAACCAGATGGTAATTACAGATAAGTTATTTGCACTTTAAATATGCCCATTGGCATCATATTTTTTTTTTCATTTTTCCTTAGGTAGGAATGTTATGCACTATCAAGATCACCTGTCAAAGTTTCATTTTCTTCGACCGCTTGAAACTAAGGAAGCTAAAGGAGTCGTGGAACGTTTTATGAAGATTTTCACGGATTTTGGTGCATCTCAAATCCTGCAGAGTGACAACGGTCGCCCAAGGTTGAATCTCATAAATGGACGGCCACGACATCCGCATGGTCAAGGGTTCGTTGAAAAGAGTAATGATACCTTGGAGAAATATCTCATGAGATAATAAATATCAAATTGACACGAAAGTAGGGGTAATAAAATGTTTGCTTGAAAGGAATGCTTTCGAATCAACTAAATATAGAGGACTTTTGATTACGGATGTACCAGACCAAGTATTAATTTTGCGTGAAATTGTGCGTGGATGTCTATAGGATCGGGCCAAAAATTTCGGAAATGTTCCTGCAAATCTGGTTGCATCAACAATCAATGTAAATGTAAAAAAATAATTTGAAATGTAATTCTGCTTATCACTCTGGAATAAGCTGTAGCAATCATGATTAATTACATGACCTAATGCTGATGTAGCAATAGAAAAAATCCCGATGGCCTGTAGCTAGCGGAAAGGTAAATTTCTCAATTTCATTGGTATACCTATATGTCATTACATATAAATTGCTGTATGTATCATAGCCTTGCGATTAGAGGTTTTTGTTTTGGCTGTTGAATATAAAGCAGACCGGGTTCGCGTTCCACTTCAAGGCTGAATTTTTTTTCGCATATTTCTTATCAAAAAATATACTATATATTTTTTAAATCAGGGTCTATACTAAGATCTCCAGAAAATGTAAAATTACATCAAATTTATATTGAGTGTTCATATTTTATCAATATTTAGAAATTTTTCCTTTATTACTTTTCAATTTTATGGAAAATTGTTTCGAACAAAAGTTGTAGGTACTGATTATATCTATAACCCAAAATTATTTTTGATGATATTCACACTAAGGCTCTTTTTTGATATTTTTTTAAATGTTTGAACGGTCGCCATTTTGAAACTACTTACCCGATATTGTCCAATAACGAACTCGGCCGAGATATCTAAGAGATTGATTTTTGTAGCATATTTGAACTTGATACCTCCAAAACTGCGACTTCTATCGTGTTAACCAATTTCGTAATATCCCATATATATATATATATATATATATATATATATATATATATATATATATATATATATAAACTTTTGAACCACATGTTTTTTTGGACTAACTTATAGACATATAACAACATGCCGTTGAAATTTTTTCGAAATTCAAAAGTGTGAACGATCGCAATAGGTACATTTCTATAAGAAATTTACCTAATATTATCTAGTGATTTTAAACACGTTCACTAAAAATATATTATAACATGAATATAATAATGAATGTGTTTCTCGAGATACATGTTACGAACTTTCCATTATCGATAATAATGGAATCTCTACCAGAGAGTACCCATGTTATACACAAAACTTTCAAATAAACAGTTTCCTTGAAAACATTTTATATGACTCTACACTACTCATTACAACAATTTCCTACAGGGAGTGTAATAAAAGCATAATATTTGCTTAGATAAAAATCATATGTTTTAAATACTGACATGAAATAGTTTTTTAAATGTTACCCCAAATCGTTCAATTAAATAAAATCCGTTGCCCCGTTCAATGGAACGGAGCAATATTGATTCGACATTTGCCAATTCCGCGGAATGGGCAAAGCTCTTGGTCAATCCGTGGAATGGGCAAAATGTTGCCCATTCCGCGGAATGGGGCATTCCTTGTTTGGGGCGTAACATATACATATTGTCATGTTCGTGTGACCAGCTGACGTATTATCCACCACTCTATCGTCAGCTGACTTTTTTCCTGAAGATATTAAATTAGCTAGAATTTGATACATTTTCAGTAGGGATGAAATGATTTTTTTTTCCAACGTGTTTGGGAGGCTGCCAATGCTTAACTCACCCACCGAACCGCAACTAACGTTCACCTAGCTTCATGATACAACTCTCTGAAGCATTTCACAAGTTATCGTCCGAGAGGAAATGATTGACAAAATTTGTACCCTAGCTCGAGGACTATTAAAACTACCTGATATATCTAAAGAGGTTGGTAAAAAAGACATGAATATAAGGCAGTCCAAATTTTCAATGTCCTACCAAACAAATTCAAAAACCTACAAACAAAACAGTATAAATTTATATTAAAAAAATACTTGACGAATGAAATTTTTCAAAATTCTCTTTGATATGATGCACCAGAAGTAAGAAAAATAATTAAAATAAAAACAAACAATGACAGCTGGCAAATTTTTGGCAAATAAAATAGATAAAAATTGATTTATGTATATTTAGTTGTAGGAATTAGTATGTAAGAATACATGATTGAGCTGCATACAGACGTTTTTTGTACATCTTCACAGATACAATTATTTATTGTATTTTTGTTAAACCAGTCAATAAATAGATAAATAAATAAAAAAAACCTTCCCCCAAAAACTGCTGCAAAAGGGGGAAGGGCATTTTTTTGATATCGAAAATTTGAGATGGCAGAATGAACGAAAAGTCCATATCCGGCAATATATATTTTGTTAATTTTTCAGAAAAATTAACGGTTTCTCAGTTACAGCAATAGTAAAGTCTAAAATATGTGTATTGCCGCTTTGAAATCTCAGAATATAAATGGCTCTTTTGATTTTGATGACTAATAATACACTCAAAATGTGAAATACATTTTTTTATAAAAACTATGACCAACCGATTAGTTGAGACACTAAAAAGAACATGCAGATAGTCGAATTGTACACTATACCTCCTCCGTTTAGTTCGTCTGTCAAAAATACAAGATATTATTAATTTAACGGGTGTACTTTTGAATTTGGTGTCAAAAGCCTTCTATCTACCTACATATAACGGTACTACAAAATTACCAGCAGCAGTAGAATTCAAATAATTTTATATTTTTTACTGCAACAACTCATAAAGTCGGTTCTATTTTTTTATAGAAAAATTAATTACTAAATCTTCTCCGGAAAAGTCAACACCATTTAATTAAAACATATTTCTATGCCTCTACAGGAGTGTAAAGTAGATACTAATGCCCCAAGTGAAAAAACTGAAGATGATGGGTTGGACAAGGTTATTGCTCCACATATAGATAAAGAACCTGCTCTATCTGCGATAGTTGATGAGAAGCCGAGAATTGGGTCAGCAGCAAGCGAAGTAGGTCACAATGATCGAATTAACAGAAATCAGAGTGATATTTTTTCATTGCAAGAACAAAATACAGTAGCTTCCTCCATATTTTCAGTAAATGGATCACCCTCAAGAAAGGTATTTCTTAAAAGATAATTTATCTATACATCCAACCTGCCACCAATAGACTTGTGAATTCTTACATCCCAAGCTATATTAGATCACATCTTTTTTTATAGAAAATATGTAGAACGGTTTGTAGATTCTGTTCTATAATTTCTTGTCGCTACCTTTCTCCAGAACAGATTTTATAAAATTTGGCAGACGAAACTTGACTTTACGTAGATTGAGATATTCAATATCCCGTAGCATAAAAATAATTTAAGCATATGAATTCAATATAATATAATAAGGGCACACAGTACAAATACACCACTTGAGAAAGGTGTAGAGTAATAAATTATAATAATGAAGGGATCTCTATTGTATTCCGCCATATAAGCGCCACAATACAATAGAGATCCCTTCATTATCATTTTTTTACTCTACACCTTTCTTAAATGGAGCATATACCGTAATACCGTACGAATCACCCGAATAGTATCATAGCCTGTGAAAAAGCCGACGCTAGTATATTCTTCCACCATTACCAAACGATAGTGAGGAAACGCTTATGTCCAATCCAGCAGACAGCCGTTCACGAAGCGCTTGGATTCGAGACATTATGTAAATATGGGTCTGTTTCATCTATGAGATATTCGGCTGATTCGATTTGTATGCTATATTGTCCGTTTAAAAACATGCCATCTCGCCAGGACTGTTTAATATTTTGCCTTATAGATTTATAGAAAGAAGGAGACAAATCCAAGCAATGTCTTTCCTTTTGGGCAACACTATGAACCGCCATCTGACAAACTTCCATCCCCCAGAGATAAGATGCGAGAAGGTAAAGATAATTATAATGAGATCAAGAGACCATCAAGCTCTGCACGTAATCCATTGACAGGGACAGGCTTAAGTTCCAACGACGAATACAAATTCAAAGGGAATAAGAGAAAGGGTATGGAACAAATATGAATTTATTAATTGAATATTCCAATGGAATTCGATAATATTTAGTTCTGCCTTTCCGTAAATTCAACAATAAAGCTTTTTTCTAAATAAAATCTCCTCTTTGCAGATGGAAATCCTTTATTGGGCTTGGGATATTCCCCAGAAGTAACACCATCAGCGCACAGAATACCACCTGGTGGATATTCTCACAAGCTGTGGTAGAAGCAAGAATTTTAGCTCTCAAAATTGCAAGTATTTGTCCAACAGGCTAACGAGTACATTTCTTTCATTGATATGACAAAACAAATTATTAGTATTTTTGTATTTTGCCAAACATGTACAATATTTTAGACATTACGAAAACCAAATTTATAAATATAATGATAATACGATTATTTGAATATTAGAACTACCTACCTATAGAGCGTTTCGCTCAGCCAGGATGAGAATAAAGAGAAATATGAAATTTTATTTCAGCATAACATGGTAGGGAAGATCCGTTTCAACAAAACATGTTACTTTGATAAAGCAAAACAACGAACCGTTTAGCCTGAATATGAATAAACAGGTCGAAATTTAATTTGAAGATAACTTTTTTCTGCGTTTTCTCAAAAACGCGCCTTGGCAAATCGTTAAGGCCGCAAACGCATTGACGCATGCCTTGCGAACACGGTTATAAAGAAAGGTTCTCAAACGAGCGTAAAGAAAGTAGTTCGCTTAGCGTCCAGTCTTTTTCAGCTACTAATTTCTGCCGCTTGGTGGGCAATCAAAGGGAGATGTTGGTTAGAACATAAAAATAACAATTCAAAGGATAGTACAAAGTTGCAAGAAGATTCGTGGTAGGTTTTGTTTTATTTATCTTATTTATTCTAAAACGTATCAAGATTATAGAAATGGACAAAATAGTAGATAATAAATAAGCATTCGATCACAAAAGTTTAGTGCGCATGCGCCAGCGGCTC
Organism: Crioceris asparagi; assembly: GCA_958507055.1. Classification (NCBI taxonomy): domain Eukaryota; kingdom Metazoa; phylum Arthropoda; class Insecta; order Coleoptera; family Chrysomelidae; genus Crioceris; species Crioceris asparagi. Next base: position 52,949,092 of record OY293827.1, read on the forward strand.
AGTTTGATCCAAGATCAGCAACGATAAACCTAACCTTGTATTTAATTTTAAGTTCTGAGGTGAGTACCTACTAATCTTATTCTATGGAGATAATTGATTCTAGAAATAAATAACGATTATCTTTTAGTTCAAGTGGCATGTCAAGTATTCAGGACGATAATTTTACTTTCGTTATAGTATCATCAAATTTTTAATTTACAAGTTAATCAATTTCTTCTGTCTCTTGTGAAAAAGCCGAAGATCTGTAGAGAGAATCAACAAACTTCCTGGAATGGAAGAAATGCATATACATATTAATTAATAAATAATAATATTTTTCAAACGTATATTCCAACTAAATGGCAACAATAAGGTAGATGTAGCAGTAGTAGAGGGCTGCATACTCTCCCAACTGACACTGACAAATGACATACATAGGCTGTGTTCAGGGAGTCGCTATCAATGCAAACACTACCGATGCTGTTCATAAAGCTTATTGTGTGTTAAGTCCGCTGCAGACGGAGTATGTTTTGCTGCATGTTTCCTTGATGGGAGCTAGGCTTGATGCTGTGCATGCTTCCGTGTAAGAAAATGACATAGCGTGCACGGTTGGTTGCTTGAACTCGTGCATGATTTGATGATAGAATCGGTGCTATTTTCGGTCATTGTTTTCATACATCGTGCCTTGTCGGAGCACTCGGAACTAGTCGAGTCGTACTCGTTATTTTGCACATGATAACATGTTATTTTTGATTGTTGGCACATTTTCTCTGTTGTAACAATGATTAGAAATAGAGCTTGATTAGAATGTTCAATATTTTGTATCATTTGTCACAGTCATATTTCTCTGTACTGTCATTTTACATACATGATGGCCTGTATCGTGTGAAGCCAACACAAGCAAGGGAGCCATCAACACACCAAGCGCGGCAACATTTATCGGACCGTGCAGCAAAACAAGCAAGCAATCATGCAGCAAAACATACTCCGTCTGCAGCGGGCTTTAGTGATAGCAAGCTCCATGAACAAACACTATTTGCGTTTGCTTTCTCAAAATCCCACTGTCCAACACACATCTGGCTAAGAAAGCTTCTAAAAATAACTGTTGGGGTATTTCTGATGCAGCAGCTTAAAAAGCGCAAGTGTTTCATACCAAAATCTGTCAAAAATGTTGCAGCGCTTTCTGAGCTAGATGTGTGTTGGACACAGGGATTTTCACATTCTGTCAATTGCTGTCACATTGAGGTTAAGGAGTTAAGGCACAATAAATATGAATAAGCTAAGAAAATTCATTTATTTTTGGTCTATGAAAAGACTCATCTGAGAAATATTACTAATTGAACATGCTTTTCAATCTGAAATAGAAGGATTCAATATATGGGATAAATTGGGGTTAAAGTAGGTACATAATAGCGAAGATGATTCTTATATTTTATTCGTATTCTCACTAAGGCTGGAATATGTACAAATTGAAACTACTTTCACGTAGTAACTTAAGTATTGACTAGCAAATCTATTTGCCATACCATGACTTTCAATTTCAAACATGCGCAAAGATCTCAGCCTGAATATCAATACATACTGTAGTTTGCAGAGGTGAGAGTAGTAGCTTGCGGAACAAAGTGTTTTGGCGTTGTTTCATTGAGATTTGTTTTATAATAAATAATAAATACAGTGCTTTTGTTAGACATAATTAGAATATCCCCTGTAGTAGGTTTTTTATACTGTATCGAATGGGCGTTGAGTTTTGTTTCAGAAAACAGGAGATGTCAGATTATTTTGTGAGTGAGTTAAAAAAGCAATTTTATGGAGGTTTTTTCTGATAAACACAATATGGTAGCAGAGGTCCGTGGTTTGTAAAGAATATTGTGTAGCTGAATTTTGAAATTGAAGTCATGGCTGGTGATCACAAAAATGATGTGCCCATTTTCAAAATTAACTATCAAATAACGGTAAAAATTGCCTCTCGTTGTAATGAATTTACATCTAAAATTAATTGCTTGGTCATAGAGCAAATCACTGATGTTTCACCACAATTAACGTTTAGCGTGTCCGATTTAAAGATACCCAATGTAAATCTAGCTGATATTAACTTTAACGTAGCATCGAACGTCGATATGCTTATCGGTTGTTCTCTGTTTTATGATCTATTATTGACTGGCCAAATAAAACTTGGTAAGAATTTGCCCATTTTGCAAAATAGTGTTTTTGGTTGGTTAGTGTCCGGAAATGTACCCATTGCACATCAACAATCGAAATGCCTTTTTGTAAACGTGTCGCAAGAAACGATAAAGCAAAAAAATGGCGATAGCTTAAGTAATCATCTCGAGAAATTCTGGGTCGTGGAGGAAATTCCTGCTAAGGATCAAATTAAATGGACGCAAGAAGAGCGCGATTATGAAAAACATTTTGCTGAAAATATTTCGCGTAATCCGGAAGGTAGATTTTGTGTTAAACTTCCTCTGAAGGACAATGTAAGGCATTTGGGTGAATCGTAGAGCAGGGTTATTAATCGTTTATTTTCGTTGGAGCAAAGGTTATCAAAAAATGCCGAATTAAGCGAACAATATAATGCGTTCTTATTGGAATACAAAAATTTAAATCACATGACGGAAATCTCTCGCGAACAAACTAATTCTGAATTTCCTACATATTATTTACCGCACCAAAGTGTAATAAAGGCAGATAGCATTACTACAAAGGTGCGTGTTGTATTTGATGCTTCTGCAAATACATCTTCACAGTTAGCCCTAAATGACGTTTTAAAAAATGGTCCAGTTATACAAAAGGATTTATTTGCAATACTTGTAAAATTCAGAAAGCACGAATTAGTTTTTATTGGGGACTTAACTAAAATGTACCGACAAATTTTAGTGCACCCTTCCCAGACTAACTTACAGAGAATAGTTTGGCGCAAAAGTACGGAAAAAAATATTAAGCATTTTGAGCTGCGAACTTTAACCTACGGGACAAAGCCGGCTGCATTTTTAGCTACACGATGCTTAAAACAAATCGCAATGGACAATAAAGAAATTTATCCAAAGGAATGTGAAATTATTATCAACGATATGTACATGGATGATATTCTCAGTGGGGCATCAAATAGCGCCGATTTAAACAAAATTCGAAATAATATTAATTTATTGTCTGGTTACGGGTTTGAGATAAGGAAATTTCAATCAAATGATAAATCTTTTCTTAAAAATGTTAGCTTGAAGTCAGAGGCGCAGTATATTATAACGGATGATTCTTCTACCAAAACGCTAGGAGTAAATTGGAAACCTTCTTTAGATGTTTTTCAATATAACTGTCAGGTATTTTTCAAAAATGCTGACCATGTTACAAAAAGATCGATTTTATCCTTTGTAGCGAAGGTTTTTGATCCTTTAGGACTGCTGGGTCCGATAATTATTCGATTTAAGATGTTAATCCAGGCCTTGTGGCAATTGAAAGTGGCATGGGACGATCCAGTGCCTACACAAATCTATGATCAATGGATCGACTTTAGGTCTCAATTGTCACAGCTCCATTTAATTCAAATACCAAGACACGTTCTTATAAAGAATTGCACGAGCATAGAGCTGCACGTCTTTTCTGATGCCAGTGAGAAGGCATATGCGTCTGCTATTTATTTAAGATCACAGGATAGTAACTACCAGGTGGAATGCCATCTTCTTTATGCCAAGTCTCGCGTTGCGCCCATAAGTTCCATAACATTACCTCGGCTAGAATGATGTGGCGCCCTTCTTGCTGCTAAGCTAGCAAATAAATGTATGGAATCTCTAGAGATAAAAATTGATAACATTTTTATGTGGACAGATTCGACTATTGTCCTGGCCTGGATATCAGGGCAACCACGTATGTGGAAAACCTTTGTATGCGTACAGGAATTCAAACTCTCACAAAGGTCCAAGACTGGAATTATATTTCGTCGCCCAACAACCCTGCAGATATTATTACACGGGGATCAAATCTTACAGATCTTATTAATTCTGAGTTATGGTGGCATGGCCCCACCTTTCTAAAGTATAACAAAGGGAATTGGCCAAAGGGCTCTAATATTGCGCACTTTTCTCGAAATTTAGATAAATCTCAAGAATTTAGAGCACCTCCAGTAACAAGTTTTCTATGTCACAAGGCCAACGAATGCTTCGATCTTGTTGTAAGGTTCTCGAACTATAATAAGCTTTTGCGCGTAACAGCATATTGCTTAAGATTTGTGAATAATTTAAGATGTCCTAAGAATCGTCAAACTGGACATTTAACTCCTTTTGAGTTAGATTTAAGTTTAAATATTTTAACAAAGGTAGTTCAAAGTTCCTGCTTCTCGAAGGAACTTCAGTTACTTAAAGATAATAAATCGGTACATCATAAAAGTAAGCTTAAATCCTTATCCCCTATATTGGATGAAAATGATTTGATACGAGTAGGAGGCAGACTAGAAAATAGTACTCTTTTATTTGATCAGAAACACCCGATAGTTTTGCCTTCAAAACATACCTTTACAAAACTAATAATAGATGGTGAACATAAAAGAGCATTGCATGCCGGTGTAAATACTACGCTCTCCCACGTTAGACAGAAATTTTGGCCCTTGAACGGAAAAAATGCCGTAATGTCATGCATTAGAAAATGTGTCAAATGTTTCAAGGCCAATCCTAGTGAATTAACTGTTAAAATGGGACAACTCCCTAGTGCTCGTGTTTCTCCATCTTCTCCTTTTCTTTCTTCTGCTGTAGACTTTGCGGGACCATTTGAATTAAAGGATGGAAAAACAAAAAACAAAAAAATTATCAAAGGTTACATTAGTGTATTTGTATGTATGTCCAGTAAAGCTGTTCATTTCGAATTAATTACGGATTTGACCAGCGAAGGTTTTCTTAATGGTTTAAAACGTTTTGTCTCAAGGCGGGGACTTTGCAGCGACTTGTATTCCGATAATGCCACAAATTTTGTAGGTGCAAAAAATGAGCTTTTGGCTATTCAAAATATTGTGGAAGATAATAAGTTTCAGAACTACTTCATGTCTTCAAAAATTAAGTGGCACTTTATTCCTGCTCGTTCGCCACACTTCGGTGGATTATGGGAAGCCGCGGTTAAGTCTTGCAAGCACCATTTAAAACGCGTTCTAAATCAAACACCATTGACTTATGAGGAATTTTATTCAATTTTAATACAAGTGGAGGCAGTCTTGAACTCTAGACCGCTGATGCCCATGTCGGTAGACCCTAATGACTTAGAAGCTCTGACACCTGGCCATTTTTTGATCGGTCGTCCTCTGACTGCTGTACCTCAACAAGATTTGACTGGCACAAAGGTTAATTTTGTAGAGATACCGTCACATGCAGCAGATTTACCAACATTTTTGGTCTCGATGGATAGTTGAATATCTACATATGCTGCAGCAACGAACAAAGTGGCAATTCGAAAAGGATCCAGAGCTTAAGCGAGGTTCCATGGTGCTTATGAAGGAAAATAATCTACCACCACTGTGCTGGCCTCTCGGGAGGATCGTCGAACTTCATCCAGGTTCTGATGGTTCTGTGCGAGTGGCTAGTGTAAAGACTAAGAATGGTGTTGTCAAGCGTGCTATAGCAAAGCTTTGTTTGTTACCCTTGGACGATTGTGAAAGTGTTTAGACGATGTTAAGACTTATTATGTAATTAGTGTTTTTCTTCGATTTCTGAGAGTGCATAAGAAATGTTTTTTTTTATTTTTATTTTTTTTTGAAATATTAGTTGCCTTGAGTTATCTAGATAAGTTAGTTAGATAGAACTTTGTGGTCTGTTTATATCGTATAGATTATCGGATTAGATTGTTTTTTTGAAAGCCCATTCTTTCAAGAGGGGCGGAATGTTAAGCCGTTTAACATATTTTGTGAACAGTGGCAACGCCGCTTATTAAAAGGATTATTTGGCGGTTGGCATCGACAGTTGAGTTGTCAGCACCGGCATCCGGCATCCCGTCGATCGGCCATTAATACATATATCTTCGTAGTCATAGTAAGCAGCATGTCTGTATTAAAATTGTCTAATAAAGATTACGCTAAAGAATGGTTGATTAATTGAAACTCCAGCATTGAACCAGCCACGAGCTCAACGTACTTGCATCCAGAGCCCACAGGCAAAGGGCAGGTATTCAACAGATCCTTTCGCCCTTTTGGGTCGTGTCTTTTCTTCCACCCATGGTGATTTAAGGTAGATACTGTACACGTTGGAATAGAATAAGGAATGAGATGAGGAAGATGATACGATACCAGTAGGCCTCAGAATAGGGCCCACAACTCCTCGATGATTAGATTAAACTATCGCTTCAAGTCGATGTTGGAATTGGCGCCTGGACCACTCAGGTCTTCCACTTGTAAGTACCACTTGATGCACTCTAGTCGATGAAAGAGTGAGTTGTCACTTCAGAGGGACTCGAGGAAGGACTGCTCCTGACTCACAGTTTTATATGTTTACAACTTGCTGATCTCCGAGCGTTCCCACACTACCCTTCTGAGCCTATTTGACGTACTGCTCAACTCACTGCACTTTTTAACTGTTTATGCACCAAAACACTACTAAATCACTGAACTACTGGATCACTACTTTTAAACCCTTAATGCACTGCACTTCAGCTTTAACTGCACTAATACTGCACTTTTGCATCAACTGCACTAATACTGCACTTCTGCATCAACTACACTAATATTGCACTGAAACAATGCTCTGGAAATTCTCCTCGAAAGCTGTTTGAACTGTATTAAATTAAACTATATGATTAGATTTAGTGGTGCTGATCCAGGCAGAAATTCTTAGCGCGCTCTGTGGGTGAGTGGAGCAGGCGCGCTATGGCAGTTGGTAATGAGATGCCAATGGAGGACGCCACATCCCATATCGATACCCTACAAATTAAAAAAACTCCGACGGATGGCAGCCAGTAGAAAGGTAAATTTCAAGGTTTCTAATTTTTATATTTTTTTCTATTTTAGGGATAATGCCATAATGAAACTACTAGTTGATCATGCCCATTATCGAGCTCGAACGAAATATTCATGCGACTGATTTGATTTGAACTTGATATCTTTATAAATGTGACCTCTATGGTGTTTACAAATTTCATAATATCCGATATACATATATATATTGGATTTCTTTATCGACCTTATAACACCATTGCCGTTGATTTTTTTCGGAATTCGAAAGTGCCAACGATCGCAAAAGGAACATTTCTATGTGCAATTTACCTAATAAAGCAATAAAATATATGTTGAAAACCAAACTCCTAAAATGTTACACGATTATAAATTACAACATTAGCTTCTTGGTGAAGCGGTAGGAAAGTAAAAAGGAAGAAACTACATCAATTATGTGCGTTAGCGGGAATCTTTGCCAAGACAGACAGATCAAAAGTTGAAATACCTACACCTTTTTTTACTCAAGAAGGCACTGAAACCTAGATAAAATACCTACGTTTTTTACTCAAGAAGGCACTGAAACCTAGATGAATATATTTATGTTGAACATTGTTGTCACCACAATAATTAAGAAGTGTATATATAACGGGTATGATTATATCAAAAATATTGACATCAAAACCGGGCTTATCCTTATTGGAAAGCAAAACTGGCTAAATTCAGAATACATTCTTATTTTTGAGAAAACCTGTAATCAATACCGGTCAGGATTTTTAGAATATCATGAGAGACTCTGACTGATGAAACATGCACTGAAGTACTGCGTCTTTGTTCATTCTAGGTTTCGGTCAGTTTTCTCAGAACTATAAAATCCCATAATCAACATAAAATGTAAGTCTCGCAACGCAGTCCTTCCAAAGGCAAAAAGTTGTGAGATTCAGTTAGTTCCTATCAACAGAAGTACCTATTCAACAATATTTTCATAAATTTGATTTAATTATTCAACCATCATCATTTATAGTCACCGAATAATTTTATTAGACATCTTTTTTTCTATAATACATGTATAATGACTTGGCAATCGAAAGACAATAATATTTAAAAATTAAAGTATTTTAAATAGTAGTTTATTCTTACATGATCATGTTGCCGTGATAGTTTAATATACATAAATGTATACTGTTTTAAAACCTAAGTTTATAACGTTAGTGTATATTTCATTGGTATTTGATTTTTTCTGTCAGTGAGGGAGCCGTGCGATTGCCAAGTCAATTATACATGTATTATAGAAATAAATATGACTAATAAAATTATTCGGTGACTATAAATGATGGTGGTTAAATAATTAGATCAAATTTATGAAAATGTTGTTGAATAGGTACTTCTATTGATAGGAACTAAGCTAACTGACTTGGTTTTATATGTGATCTCACAACTTTTTGCGTTGGAAGGACTGCGTTGCGAGACTTGCATTTTTTACATTTTATGTTTTTTATCTCCTACCATAAAAAAATTGTGGTGGTGGACTTGATGCAAAGCAGGTATAAGAAGTTTTGGGAAAAGCTGTAGAACATATAACGGAGGATCAATGGAGGAAAGCTGTGGAGCATACGGAAAAATAAATCTAGACTGGTGGAACAGAGACAAAATGCTAGATATTCAAGTGGCGCTACTAATGATATCTACTACAGAAGATGGATAAATTAGTCCAGAAGAATCAGATGATTCTGAATTTGAATAATACTGCTAGTAATATTTTCATTTATTTAGTTATAATTGTATGATTTTCAGAAAATGATAATTTTCAGGGCGGTGATGCATCGAGACAGATAAAAAGTCGCTGCGCTTATTTTCCATTGTAAGTTTAAATTGCTTCCTGATTTTGCCATAAAGCACTTGGCCAGCTTCTGCAAAAGTTATTTTAGTATTAAACGCTGACATATTTTTCGGCCTGCCAAATGGGCGCCGCTAATAGATGGCGCAGACAAAATTTTTAGTTTTGGTCGCCTATATCAGAAGGCGCTTCAGAATTAACAGACCACAGAAAAGCTTGTTGTGTCGTCTGTGGTTGACAGTCATCACAGGTGACGTGAATTTAGACAGTACTCTATAAGAAGCTCTATAGATAGGAGATATAACACTTGAGGAGGGGGTGACCTATGAACGACGGCAGGGTCGTGGCCTAAGATCGGGTCTGCGCATAACGAAAGTGCGCGCCAACATGTGTCTTCTCTGTCTCCGTATCTATATATTTTATCTATGTTCTCTGTCTCCTCTCTCTGTGAAGTGAAATAGTGAAATTCAAATAAGGTTAGAGAATTGAGATATTAAAACGCGTGAAGATCAACTTTTAGAAAATTACATTCCTCATTGTCTATTGATGGTTGCTTGTAAAGCATGCTATATTTGAAACTAGGCGCGCTGAACTGCAATATAAAACAGGCTCCAGAAAACTTTTAAAAGTATCATTGAAAAGTGGGCGACTTTTTTGTCTATGGAGTGACGTGAAATGTGATACAGCGGTGATTAATTCTCATAAAAGTAGTTTCGTTGGATAGGATATTGACTAAGTAGGTATATTTAAGTAGTGTTTCTTGCCTTTCATAACAGGTTCTATAAACTAGTATTGTAGTTCTCGCTCAATTTGCCCTTAATCTCTTTCTCTTCAACACCGTCTCTCAATATTGTTATAGAATTATTTGGATCAAAGCATCTGTCCTCGATATGCAGATCTCAAATAAATATTTTTTTCGTAGCCGCTCTACCTTTTTAGACATGTTTGAAATGATGACCGACAGCATCAAACCACGTAAGATATTTTAGAGAATACTGCAGGTAACTATTAACAATTCATTACTAATAAACACCGAAACGTCATGACATGAATTTGAATTTAAAAATACATCAAAGGCAAATGACACGTACGCACTAACGTAGCGCGTAGACCCGATTCTACTAGGCCACGACCCTGCCGTCGTTTGCGGAGTTAGCGCGTCACATGGTTTTGTATAGACAGTTGAATCTCCTGTCTACAGAGCTTCTTAGTCCTCTATTATCTATAGTTGACAGCCTTAAAACAAAACATACTTAACCTCACATACATCAAACATCCCGATTCCAAATGAATAAAGGCAAGTTCTCTGTAAAAAACTTCATCAAAGACGAGAACCTCAAGTCAAGGCAAACAGTAAATGCTCAACTTGAACCAGAGCTGCATCAAGAACAAACCCTCGATGGTAGCCCCCGCTAAACCTATCTCGACAAAATGCAGAAGGGCAAGCCCAATCTGCGAAATGGCAACCGGTTTGTTCAGACCTCCAGCGTGTCTCGGAGGGTCATCAAAAGACCATGGAACATGGAAACGGTTGGTTGTGGGCAAAATGGTGGAGGATACGGTGGTTTAATTTTTACTGGCTGGGATGATGGTAACGGTGATTGTCTGCTCGAGATTTAATGGAAGGCCGAATTGGGAAGTTCGTAGGTCTTGTCTGATTTGGATCCGGTGGATAATTCAGTTTTATGAGAAGTTGGTGTTTATATATGAGGAATGGATGAGCGATTTGGGAGGTTGCTAAGTTGAGACAAGTTCAGGAGCAGCATTTGTCTACAGTCTACGTCAAATAAGGATAATGTTATTGAGAAAAAAGTTGCTAATTAATAAGATAAAGCTGTAAATTTGAATATCAGATCATTGAATACATATTTTTAATATATCTCATTATGAAATCTTTTATTTATTTAGCAGAGAAATAAAAAAAATGTGACGGGATTACAGATGAGACATTTAAATTAGACATTTTTCAAAAACTTGAAACTTTAAAAAAATCTCTTTTTTATCTATTGCTACTGCAATATCGAATTTTAAAATATCCAGTTAATCAAACGAATTTTCATTTTTGAGTACATATATTACAGAAATCATAAAACTTGTTAAGTTGTGTCAAGGATTTTCTATATATACTGATACTTCAACACATGCAGAACATCAAAATCTTCATGATTTCTACAATACGTTGTCAAAAATTAAATTTCGTTTGATTAACTCACACTCGCAGCACTGTTTAATCTAACCTTACAGCTAAACAGCCACAAATCACAAAACAAAAATTCCAATTACAGCGCACAGCCGCTCGACGTTCTCAAGGTTGCAGACAGGCTGGTCACGTGATCATGCCAAACATTTGATATTAATTTGTTGAGCGAATATGAATGCTTGCGCCATCTCTTGCACAAAATAATTACAACTTTTCACTGGAGAAATTGCTCCGTTTACATGGTCATTCTAGTGTAGTATATTCTTTGATTATACCTAGAGATCTATCGACTGAAAATATTTTCAGCCTTGCGACATTGCCACTTATATCAAAAAGTATTAACAACTTTGATTTTTCAAATAAGACACCCTATATATTATCAATCTATTAGATTCTCTATCGCCTTCTTTTTCTTATTTTTTCATAAGATACCCATAAGTACCTATCTCTAACAGTTTCCAGTGGATTAATTAATTTTCTTATGTTTTGTTCAAAACAGAGTTCCATTCAATAGCCCATTACTCTGATTTAGAATTGTGAAACCATGAAATTCCAGTAATAGCTTTAGAAAGACTTCTTTCTTAGTTTTTATTGAAGATTTTCTCTTTATGTTATACAGGGTCGCTCAAAATTATTGATCTTTCCATCGGATCTATAAAGACCCAAAAATGCGTTTTTCCAAATAGAACACCCTATATTTTATTATTTCATCAGAGAGAGAATCAAAATACCTTTGAAATGATATATCATGTTCCTATACCTAAATGGTCAGGTTTTCAAAATATATCTATTATGGTGAATTATTTCTAGCATTTTTATGGTAGGTATTTGCTGGTTACCATGGTAATAAAACACAATTATTATTTAACAAACATTATTTGAGGTACTCCATAAAATAATTTATCTGAAACGCAAAGATTTGAAGAAAAAAGTGTATTCAACAGTACAAAGAGGAATTGTGTCAAGGCGTAATTAAATGCATTGATGCACATGAAATAAGAGAAGCTATTTTATTGGTGGAGAAACATATTCTTAGATGTTTGGAAAGAAACGCTTGTCATTTTGAGAATGTATTATAAATGTTTTATTATTTATATTTCTTCACTAATTATTATTATTATAACCTCTGTCCTTATCACTTGGTTATTGATTATTAATTAGATATTATACTGTTTTTATAAAGTCTATTGCTTAAATAATCTAACAAAAAATCACAAAATACATAAGTATAGTAGGTATATTCTGTATTTGCCTAGAAGCCCTTAATCATTCTCTCAAGGTGCATCTCTTGGAAAAACTAAGAATAGTTTTATGTTCTACTTGGTTATTCACATTCTGGCTAAGATTCGAAACATTAATATTACCATTATTGTTTGTTATGGCACGTTGAAAAAATAATTGTCGCACGATAGGTAGTTAAATTTTTTATCTGATGTAGGTACCTAGGTAATTTATTTATTTATTTTTTATTCGTTTTGATAATCGCGTTGACTTTAGTTATTCCTGATTCTGGAAGAACTATTTAATATTTTAAATTGTTTTGAAATTAATTGAGTTTTTGCCAAAATAAAAGAATAAAACTAATTTCTTATCACTAGTATGAAAATCTCATTGCAATTCAAATTAATTTATATTATCTAAACCAAACTTAATCAGGTAGTCTTCGACCCAATGAAATAATCTATAATATTCACAGCCGTTTTATCCTGGAATGGTATTTTCTTTCAGCTCTCTACGATTTGGGTAGAGTAATGAAATCTGTAATGAGAAAAGTTTGAGAAATATATTTTCTAGGAATTATAAAAGAAAATCTCAAGACACATTTCCGATACTGGTCAAAGTGATTTTAATTCAAAACAATTTGTTTACTCTGATGCTCGGAATTATCGGAACATCTGTATCATACGAAGAATTATATGTTTAAATCATCTGATTGATAAAATGTATATTTTAGCAAATTAATAAAGTAAGCTTTTTTTAAGGGTTCCGTATCAAACTGGTGAAAACTGGACCCTATTTCTGAGACTCCGCTGTCCGTCCGTCCGTATGTCAGCGGACTCTATCTCATCATCCGTCATAGTTATTGTTGTCTCTGCTGTTGCCTGTTGCTACAACAAATACTAAGTCCGCCGCCCGTCTGTCCGAAACTGTATAGGTATCTCGATTTTTGCTTTTTAAAATTCAAAATTTCATGGTCTGAATGACATGCTTTTTGTGTCATATAACTATGGCGAACATTCCAATTGCGAAGTTTACAAATATATTTTAGATTTAATTAATATAAGAGTACCATAACTACAAAAAACGGGTGTGTTTTGATTGCTCATAACAAATTAAACTCAGTTTTGGTTACAGTTTTCGATATAGTATTCCTAGATATTTATTCAAGATTATTAACGAGACGAACCTGTGACTAAAACGAAAACCTGGCCACAAATGATAATGATAATTGATGGCTATGAAATCTTTCCAGTTTTTGGCTAATTTATTCTAAATTCACGATTTTTGCCCTGAAGAAGAGTATAAACATTCTCGAAAGCTCGGCTTTAATCAAAGAATTTTATTGAATATATGACTGCATCCCCAAGAACATCTTTTTATTTATTATAAAACCAGTCAAGAATACAAAATCAAAATATATATATATATATATATATATATATATATATATATATATATATATATATATATATATATATATATATATCATAGATACTATACAGCGATTATGACATCATAGATACAAATTATTTTTTTTCCTAACTTAGCAACAATTGTAATCAGATAAATTGAAAGACATCAGATTAGTTTGATATTTTGATATTCTGTGATGATTCTATGAAAATTATATGCATTCTTTAATTCTATGATTGCTGCGCAATTGAGTACCTAGTTCATATGTTATCAATAAAAATTAAATTAACAAGTAAAAGAAAGTTAGGTCAAGGAACGTAGAAGAGATTTTAAGTTGAAAAATAATTAATAAGGTATAAGAATACTTCTATCCGTGTCTAGATTTATTCAAAAATACTTGAAAGGTAAGTTGAATCAAAAAATTATAAATAAAACATAATATATCAAACATCCGTTTTAGGCACCGAAACCGTATTTTCTGATAAATACCTAATTTGTTTGAAATATATCCAAAACGAATTCGTTTTCGATTAGTTATTTCAGTCATGTAACAGATTCAATAAAACTGTAATTTCTAAAGAGGTAACTTGAAATGATTCTAAATTTTCAGGTAGTAGGTAGGTATATGTACGAAGTAGCTATTTTATGTAAGGAAAAAGGTTAAAGGTCAACAATTATTTACACATTCGAAAATGCTCATAATAAAAATTCATCTCTCAATAGGTAGGTATACGTACTTATATAATTCACACATTTTTCAAACGCATTATTGTCAAATAACAAATAACAGGTAGGTTGGATGCAAGACAGTATTCTATATGATCAACGGACCTTTGTAGTTTGTAGAATATTCAAAAATAAATAGGAAACTGAAGAAGATTTTAATTTAATAGAAGGTATAAGTTTTTCTCAAACGTATAAAAAAATGGTTCTAGAAATTAGGAAAATATAAACGCTTACCTTGGACATATTTTCCCGATTTTGGTGTCGAAGTCATTCTTAAAACCTACATTTCACAGGGGGAAAATACCATCACAATCACTTGGATACTATTTCATTCAGACGATGCGACCGTTGGCAATTCTTGCTAAATAAAGAGAACCGCCACATCTTCAAATTGAGATTTTTTTAATAGAATTTGGAAAAACAGAAACTAGAGGCACGAACAATATATATACTCTTTCGGCACGAAACTGTACGTCTGTCTCTGTCATAAACAAATGACATTTGCATTTGACATCTTTAAAATCGATAGTTTCACTTGAAAGTCTACAGTGTTGTCGGTTGTTTTCATAGTTCCTAGATATACAAAGCCTATATATAGAATTTTGAATCTTCTATTCCACAGATACTATCACTCAACTTTATCGATATTCCAGAGTAATACCATATGTTTTTCTATATATTATAATGAAAGGTAGATTTGTAATGATATCTCATTCATTTTCAATAATATCAAGACTCACCTTTCAAAAATATTAATATTATATAAAAACGTTGAGAGGCCGTGTCTTGTAAAAACTCACTAAGCACTTCCAATGCATGATGGACACATGCAAGCTTCAAAAAATTACTATATTTCAATTATTGTAAAAAGAAACATTATTTCTAGAAACCTGACAATAACAGAAGCAATAAATGTATGTACTTATTTGTAATGTTTCGAAATATGATAGTCTTATCTATAGATAAACATTCTTAACAAGTAGTAAGTAATATTCTATACAGTAAGTATATATGATATTAGCTGCATATTAATTTTAGTTCTAATGCTATATAAGCTTATATAATATATGATTTAAAACGATAGGCCTTTATGATCAAATAATATATTTGATCTCTCTACTCAACTGGCAACAGGCAACATATTTCACATACATCAGCATACATGCATTAAATGGACTTCTTGACAACAGTTTAGACAACGACAACGTCAAAAAGTCAAAATTGTGAGTAAACGTCATAATTCACAAATACAGAATAAATAGACAATAATACATAATATTTAGTTTTCTGATGTGTTTCTTGTTATTTTTAGGTTGATTCCTTGAGCTGATACTCTAAAATAAAATTCACTTTTACGATTATGGAAAGATAGCTAGCCACCACAATGTAAGTTTAATAGAATATAATTAATCTGGTTGCACCTTGTAAAGTTCGAGGTATTCTCAAATATTTCGATTCTCCTTTATAAATATGTTTTTTTCTTTTTAGTGATGATTTATCTCATGGCCTTTTTCTAGAATTGAAAATCATGGGTAACTCTGGCTTGAAGCAACATATTGAAACTGCACAAAAAACAGGGGTACTTAAAGTATCACAAGGAAAACTTAACGAGTTTCCACCAGGATTCAAGCAACTTGAGAACTCATTGAGAACACTCGACATATCAGACAACAAATTCGTAGTTCTACCAAATGAAATAAGTAGATTTATGCAGTTGAAGCATCTAAACCTGAGCAAGAATAAATTAGCGAAAATACCTGATTGCATTGGAGCTCTAACGAAGCTAGAAACTCTTAATGCTAGTCACAATAATCTTACTAATTTACCAAGGACAATATCCAATTTGATACATTTAAAGCAGGTGAACTTGAGCGAAAATAGAATCAAAGACTTTCCACTGATGTTTTGTGGATTGAAACACTTGGATGTGTTGGATTTGAGCAAGAACGAAATTACATCTGTACCGCCAGAAGTTTGCGGGTTGAATGTTACCGAGCTTAATTTGAATCAGAATCAAATTTCACACATTTCTGGACAAATTGCCGAATGTCCACGACTGAAGACTTTACGATTAGAAGAAAATTGTTTGCAGCTCAATGCAATTAATACAAAAATACTGACAGATTCCAAAATATCCATCTTGGCTGTAGATGGGAACTTATTTGAAACAAAGCAATTGGCCAATATTAGCGGTTATGATGCTTATATGGAAAGGTTTACTGCTGTCAAGAAAAAACTATTTTGAAATCTTAAATTAGTTGTTCTAGGTTTTTCTTAATCATTTTGTTTTCAAAGGGATTGCACGCCTAAATTAAGGTACGATTCTAGTGGTGAACTGTGTAATTCTTTTACAGTGATTTGAAATATTTTCTAATAAGTGATAATATTGCTTTACTATATCTTTTTTTGTTGACTTGAAAGTAAAATGAATTTCTAACCAAGTTATATTCAGATTTAAAATTAAAAGATTGATGCTTCTTTGTCAATTTTTACAGCGATATTGATATCAAAACTACTTTCTAACTTTCAATAAGGTTGTGACGTGACAAAATATTTTTTAATCGTATGGGTGGCTTACAATATCCAAATACCTTACAGGCTGCTCATTTGTTTGAAAAATTAGGTATTAGAGAGAAAAAACAAAATAATGAATATTTGGTACTTAGATTAGTGTCAGTAAGCTTTTTTCGAAGATTTTTTTGTTTTGAGTTGCCTTTACTTTGCATCTACGTGTATAGACAATCAATGTTTTACAATAAATGTTACCAGCTAAGAAAAATGAGTAGATTATAATAATTATAATCTTGGGTCCAAAATTAAAGTCTCAAGTCTATCTTCTATCTACAAGAACTTATCATCTATCTTATACTCATCTTGGTATAAAATAAAATTCTATAGTTACTGTATCAATACTAGCATTAATTAGATTTTTATATTCCTGATATTGTATATGTACAAACTTATTTTCTCTTTTTAATAATGTTAGCCTAAAGTGTACTTCTCTCAATATATTGATTATCATTTCTTTACAGATATTTTTGCACTTCCGCTCTATATTTTTGTTAAAAATATATAAACTTCTAAATAAATTTTGTGTCTTGAACGTTTTTTTATCCAAACCAGGAACATATTAGGCATAGGAGTATTAAGGTTGCCGTTATTTTGGCGTTGGGAAAGTTTTCTCGACCATACTTGATAAATTAATCAAGGAATTCAAAATAATGTGTGTACAATTTGGAAGCGGTCTTATAATTAAAACAGAACCCTCCGAAAAATTTTATTTTCTAATAGAAAACGTTTATACCTGTTTTTGCTATGCCAATAATATACCAATACCAATCAGAAAAATCTAACATTGTGTACCGGGTGATTCAATAAGGGTAAACAGGTACTGTATTTCAGGAACTAATGGTCGTAAAAGTTTGGGAGAAAAATCCATTAGAGGAAATCGACCAGGAAATTTTTTTTTTAATTCATACGTCCACCGCTAGGAGACGTATAGAAAATGCGATTTTTTCGAAAATTTTCCGATCTAAGTTTGGAAATAAATACTCTCACGTTAATGCCACCATAATGGTCCATTGGTTTGATATATGATTTTTTATTGTAGGAGGTAAAATTAAAGCGGGAGGGGTTGCTAAGCTTTTTGTATTATAAGTGTGTATAACTTAAGTTTGACTAAACGGAACTTTGCTAACAAGTTCTGGTTCAAAAAAGGAAGGTTTGGTCAATATAATATAAAACCATCCATACCATTCTGGTTCATGCCACACTCGCTAGGGGGCAGATTTTATAAAGTTAACCGTTTTATTAAATTTTGCTCCGAAATCGCAAATAGAAACGTATGCATATTTTATTATATTTGGAAAGTATGCAACAAATATGTCCAAAGAGCATGAGCATATCTTCATTCGTTTAAAAGTTATGGCTTATAAAGAATATTTTATTAACGAATTTATTAAAGAAACAAAACAGGTAGGTAATTCAGTTTTCAATTTTTGATGTGAATCTTTTATAGCGTGGCTAAATTCAGTTCAATATGTCACAAAATAGCGAAACGAAATTGGCATTTTACAAATTTCAGTTTCAAAGAATAAACTGTCTATTTGTGTAAAATCGCCGTTTTTATTGGAACTGTCTACCAAGTCTTTTTACGGCCCTCAAGAAATTGGATATTTTTGAATTTTAATACCTACTCACAGGCGACACAAACGAGCTTTTGATTTTTGGCTGAATTATAAATAGGTAATTTTGGAAATAAAATGAAAACGTGATATGAAATCCTATTTTGGATAAAAGCGCTATTATTATTATTGTTGTGATTAATTTAAAATGAGAACGAAGCTTTAAACTGTTTTTTAAATTGTTCATGGCATGCTTGACTAAGAAACTTAAAAAGAAATCAAAAATCAATTACCTATCTCGTATTTTTAATAACTTCGTTAATAAAATATTCTTTAAGCCATAAATTTCAAACGAATAAAGATATGGTCATGCCGTTTGGACATATTTGTTGCAAATTTGATCTATATTCCGTTCCGAATCTAATAAAATATGTATACGGTTCCATTTGTGATTTCGTAGCAATAAAAAAACTGTTAACTTTATCAAACCCGCCACCTAGCGAGGGCGGACAGAACCAGAATGGCTTGGATGGTTTTATATTATATTCACCAAACCTTCCTTTCTTGAACCAGACCTTGTTAACAAAACTCCGTCAAGTGAAACTTAAGTTATAGACACTTATAGTCCAAAAAATCAGCATCCGCTTCCATCTTTATTTTACGTCCTACAATACAAAATCAATTATCAAAAAGATGGACAATTATGGAAGCATTAACGTGAGAATATGCATTTCTAAACTAATATTGGAAAATTTTAGAAACAAACAAATTTTTATACAATTGAAGCTATTACGCCCTCTAGCGGTGGACGTATGAGTTTAAAAAATATTTCCAGCAATTTTCCTTGGTCGACTTCCTTGGAAGGATTTTTTCCTAAAGTTCTGCGACTATTAATTCCTGAGATACAGTACCTCGTCAACCTTATGGAATCACCCGGTAGCATATTTACATATCCTCACATACGATGGCTCCAGAATGCTTGCTGTAAACTGTGAGCATTTGTGAAGCTACAAAAGCTCACTGGTTTCGGTACCTATGCGAATTATTTAATTTATCGCAGAGTTTATGTTTTTAAGAAGATAGTAACCCAAGTGTCTTCGTGTTCGACATTTCCACATGGCCTGTTAGAGACTGAAGCCACGCTTTTGTTATTTATACGTCGCTGTCGTAATAGAAGAGGCATTTGCAAAAAATATGAATCATTTTTTAATAATTTAACTGAATCCAGTGGATTTACAAGTGAAACCCCAAGTGTTTCCAAGACATTATAGCAACAGACAGATGATCAGTTTCTTAAAGAAGGAATAGTTTGTATGGGTACTCAGCCCTCACAACTGTGTTGTGACACTTGGTTTTTATTCTAAATAATTTATATCAAAAATTATTTAAATGTAAATATTGAAATAAATTTAATTCTGTATCTATCTGACATGAAAAAGAAATAGCGTGACAACCAGAAGGTAACTTTGATAAATAAATTTCCACCAATAGCTAAGTAGATCAGCGGTATAAAAGGCGTGCTGCTTCGCATTGAAATTCAAAAGAGACGGGAGGTGCTGGAGTGGAGCACCCGAGAGGATCTAGCTTCAAAGCCTAGGTAAGGCGAAGCAGAGTAAGTATAAAAGGGTTCGTGAGTTTTAGTCAGTAAGAATCTGACAGTCCCCTCATGAGCGCGACCATGAGGGACTCTCCTGGCCGGTGGGCTATAGGCGGTTTGAGCGGACTCTAACGAGTTAACCCAAATCGATGTAAGATTTCTCACAGTCTCCCACGTAAAAAAAAATAAAAAAAAAAAATTGAAATTCAGTCAATTTCTTCGACTCACTTCGAAATCTTCTCATGTCAGCTACTGCAGGTTTTTCCGTATATACCGAGAGTTTTATTTCACGACTAGTCTTGCTATCTTGTCTGATTCTCTAACGCTAATTTTATCTTTCTCTTCAAGAATTACTTGGGCTGGTTCCCCAAGTAGTCGACTCTCATATTCCAGAGTTGTGAATATTCAAGTGTATGTGTAGAGATAGAGGATTAGTCCACTCCAACACAGAAGGTCTCGACAATAATTTCGCGTGTTCACGAAGAAGAAGGCCTCCAGGTACAGAGGTTGGAAGCTAGTTAAGCATAAAATGTGCGTGAGTAAGGGAACCAGCCTCAACCACTAGAGTCGATTACTTGGGGAACCAACCCAAGAAAGTCCTGTTCTACCAGTCGATAAGGCAGAATTTCGCAAAGGTAACATACTTGATGAAACAATATTCCAAAGTATCATTCAAGCTGGCTAAACTAAAAAATAGAAGAATTTTCCTTCTACGGTTCAAATCTCTTAATATAATTCCACAATTCTTAAATTCCAAATGTTCAAATGTACAAATATGCCATGTAAACTTCAAACAAAAATTTCAAAAGACATTAGTCAAATTCCAGTCAAAAACCCTTAAAATTCTTATTGCTGATACAAAGAAAATTATAAACACAACCAAAAGTAACCTGAATAACATCCAAAACTCAATTATTGCACAACTACCCCCTAATATTTATAACACGTTTTTTCAATCGGAAAAAATAAAGATAGAAACTGTTTTCAAAAGTTCTCGACAAAAACCAAAGAAAAAGTTTACGTCTCTTCTCAACCAAACTTCTACCAGTATACAACTAGGTAACCCTACTGAATGTCTCGAAAACCGCATTGACACACATATACCCCTTGAAGTTCAAGAAATACTTTCATTAGGACCAAATTTCGCCATCCCCTATACAACCAATAACATACCAACACACGATATAATCTGTAGTATTGAAGCAAACATCGGCCACCTAACTGAATCCGAAAAAAATGATATTAGAGCTAAATTGTGCAATTCCCTTACCAATTGCAAAAATAAACAAAGGACGTGGAAAAGACAAGACAAGACCAATAAAACTGTGCAATGCAAGACACCGAATACAATAACAAAATGATGGAACTGCTAACAGATAAAAAGACTTACTAATATCAAAACCGACCCAACTAATATTATGCAAACTAAAAATAACACAATCATAAAAGAATGATGTTCAAAAAACTATATAACAAAAGCGGAAGAGAATTTACTAAAAATCAAAAACGCCCACCCCCCTTCAATATATGGGCTCCCAAAATTGCATAAATAAAATGTGCCTTTAAGACCAATTGTATCATGCGTCCAATCCCCAGCGGAAAATTGGTCGAAATACCTAACGAAGATATTAAACAATATTGCTGGAAAAAATCCTTTTTACATAAAAGGTTCCTGGCATTTTCAAACAATAATCAACAATTTCGAGATCCCCTCTGATCATATCCTGATATCCTTAGACGTTGTATCTCTTTACACAAACATTTCAGTCTGTCTAGCAAAAAAGATAATTGAAAAAATTGGATTAATATACAACAATACATCAAGATACCTATTGAACAATTCGTAAAAGCAATTGAATTCACCCTCAGGTCAACTTATTTTAAATTTCAAGATACTTTTTACAAACAAATCGAAGGTTGTGCGATGGGCTCATCCGTTTCTAGCGTTAATGCACAATTGCAATATGTGTACCAAATGATAAATGTTTCAACTTATACCACCCTAATCTACAATTCACAATCGAAAAAGAACAAAACCATTCAATAAATTTCCTTGATCTTACTCTCCACACTAATAATAACACAATAAAGACAGAATGGTACACGAAAGATACCTGGTCAGGACGATACCTACCTCAATTTCTTCTCTTACCACCCTTTCACCCAAAAAAATGCGTCATAGTTGGCCTAGCCGACAGATCTATTGTCCTATCCGATCCTCTATACCGTCCGGTAGCCATCAAAAAAGCTAAATCAGCCCTACTGAAAAACAATTACCCCAAAAAATTGATCGACTCCATTTTCAAATCTCGCATCGACCTACATTATAACCAAACTCAAAATAAGAAGACAACAAATCCTGGTACACACATAGCCATATGACAATATAAAGAAATATAGTTCTTTATACTGTGGCCATAGGTATATTACAAGAAACATTTGACAGAAAATATAGCAAATTTACAACCTCAAACCTTTCAACCTAAAAATTGGGCATAAAAGCGATAAAACTTGATCATTGTAGCAGTCAAGAACCTATAGGTTCTTTGTAGCAGTGATGCATATAAGATTGACAATCATATAGGTATTAATGTTTCGCTGATATAAAGATTTATATTACATATCAATTGTAGATTATAATATAAAAAATGTACTTTGAATATCATTTTTTTCTAATTAATTGTTGCAATAATATACGTTTTTGAGCAAATTAGAACTTTTGTAAAGCGGGTACAATATTTCATAACTTGAAAATAGCATGAAATATAATATAACAATATTAAATGAAATATCCTTTTCCTATTATTCCAAACTTTATTGCAGAATATGAAATGGTATGATGCAAGAAATTGAAAATCAACCAACTGTAGCGTGAGAAGGTTTTTTTTAAATCAAACTTTAAATTGTTTGGTGTCAAATTCGGCGTTTGTTGAAACTAATCTTTTATGTAATACAACAGCAGCACCGTTAAAATAAATACTCACGGGTGTCATCCGAAATGAGCAGCGCTGAATACTGCACACATGCGACATCGTAAAACGTAATGAACAGTAACAAAAATTAATAAATTAAATGTCAACACGGTTGTAACCAAAACACTACCACGCTACTGAACAAGTGAGAGAGAGAGAGTCTCCAGGCTATAGACTATTTAAAATTAGAAGTCTATTAAAATAATAGACTGTGACTATTAAATTTGTGTTGCATGTTTGAAATATGCCATGAAATATAAAGTTCTAATTGCCTTCGCGACTGTTAATAGTCTCTCTCGGTTCTAAAATTTCTACTAAAGGAATTATTTTAAGCCATTCCTTCTCACCTTGTACTGAACAAGTAAAGGTGAGTTTATACAGTAAATAAAATAAAATAAGAAACAAATTAAGATAAAATAAGAAAGATGAACATGCTTATTTCCATGGCAGCGTTTATACACGAAATAAGCTAAATTAAGAAATAAGAATAAAAACTAAAGATGGCCAACTTTCATCTTTATTTCTTATTTTATTTTATTTTGTTTGGAAACTGATAATGCGCATGATCAACCACCAGAGAACACTTAACTTGCATACAGCACAAAAGTTTTTGTCAAAAAAGCTGGGATTTGATTGGTTCATTCTTATTTCTTATTTTATTTTCGTCATCTGTATAAACCAATCTTTTTTGAGTTTATTCTTATTTCAATTTTAATTTGTTTCTTATTTTATTTTATTTACTGTATAAACTCACCTTAATACAAGAACTTATTTAAATACGTTCTTGGAGTAGTGAGAAGAACAGAGACAGCACTAGATGCGCAGTAGCCGTTTGCGCGAGTCCAGTCTCTTGCTTCCATCAGGCGTGCATACCATATAAATATTTTATCTATGGTGCATACCCCCACCAAGCGAATAGAGCATCCTTCTCAAATACGTTCTTGATCATGGATATGCTCACGCGCATCTCTGGTGACGTCAGTCCGTGACAAAACGTCAGATTCATAAATTTCAAATTATATTCCTTGTTCGCTTGCAGGTTAAGTTACGTTAATTTATTTTTAAAAATGGTTTTATGTGCTGTGGTTGGTTGTTTTAACAGTTATAATATTAAGAGTAAGCAGTGTCCAGACTATCGCAATTTTCATTTGCGAAAAAGGAAAGTATTTGCAAGGCTTGGGTTCATACATGTAATCAAAAGCACAAATTCAACAACGACACTGCAAGAATATGCTCAGATCATTTCACAGAGGCTGATTATCAGTTGAAAGAAAGACTTAAAATTGCCAAAGAATAAATGGAAAATGAACCGGGATGCTGTTCCATCTGTTAAACTAGTTACTAATCATTCCAACCTCGAGATGAGTAATCTTCATTCCATAAAAGATTTACAAAGTTTAACAAGAACTATAAAAGTGTAAGTAATGAATTTAGACAATAATTGTATGTATTATAAAGTTTATCACGATATTTTTATATAGACACAAGAAGATAATTAGTGATGAAAATATGCTAGAAAAGCAGGAGCAAGAAATGTCTATAATATAAATGAAGGTGTATCCGAAAGAGAATCTGAAAACATGTAGGCGTTTCAATCGCCACTCCAACAGAAAGGTAGGTATAGGTACCTAAATTATAAACGCCACTTGGAGATCAAATTTGTTAAATAATTAATTGTCCGGGTTAGAAGACCAATCGGGTAAATTAAAATTGCTTGAACAAAAATGTTCACAACTTCAAGATGTTGAAGAACAAAAACGTGAACTACAATCCACAAAATTTTCACATAAGGACAAATAAAAAAATAAAGTCTGGTAAAGAGCGTGAAATGGAATGAAGAAGATGTTGCTTCAGCAATCTCTTTATATGCGGGAGGACCTCGCTCATACAGACTACTTAGAAAAAGAGGTTATCCTTTACCGGGAGTT
The DNA here is from genome assembly GCA_958507055.1 of Crioceris asparagi. Taxonomy (NCBI): domain Eukaryota; kingdom Metazoa; phylum Arthropoda; class Insecta; order Coleoptera; family Chrysomelidae; genus Crioceris; species Crioceris asparagi. The sequence continues at coordinate 52,973,984 of OY293827.1, forward strand.
TCCACTTTGACAAGATGGGCCGCAAAAATTGATGTAAAACCTGGTGAGTGAATGAATAAATGAGAATTGAATTTGTTTTTGATAATATAGATGGATTTTTTAAGGAATTTTAAACTCAATATTAAAATTTATGAAACATTCTTCATTGACTAAAATGGAAAGAGCTTACTTATTCGACGAAATGAAAATACAAAAATCATATGAGTATGACAAGAGAATAGACACAACTTCAAAACCATCACGCTATGTTCAAGTGGTTATGTCAAGAGGAATATGTGGAAATTGGAAACAACCGCTATTTTATGATTATGACTGTAATATCAAGAAATAATTATTATTTGAGATAATAAAGAAACTTGAAAACATAGTATATGCTATAAATAGTGATTTGGGATGTTGCAATAGAGCACTTTGGACGGATTTAAAAAATTCTGAAAATAGACCTTCTTTGCGAATCCTGTAACTAATAAATATATTTATGTTTTTGCTGATGCCCCTCACATGATAAAGCTTATCCTCAATCATTTTCTTGATACAGGATTCGATATCAATAAGAAACTAATAACTTTCAAACCAATTGAAGAACTTCTGCAGAACACTCAACACTTGGATTTGAGTATTGCCCATAAGATCAATGAAAGTTTTTTAAAGGATCAGATCGCCAAAAAGTAAAGTTAGCTAAAAAATTGATTTCTCATACCATTTCTAGAGCTGTCTCAAGGTGAGGTACTTTGGGAAAATATCAGAATGACAATAATTGGTTCGAATGCTCAGCATAACCTATTGAAAATTACAAATGACTGGTTTGATGTTTTCAATAACAAAGTTCCGATTAGCAATTCAAGAAATCCAATTAAAGCTTACGGTTTAGCCTTGTGTTGTGGCACAGTTTTTATTCGGTTTATTATTAATTCAAAATTGTAGAAATCACCCTGTGACAGTTAGTTTTTATTCAACATAATTTATTATTGTAAAAATCACCCTGTAAATATTAAAAATAAATGTCGTTCTGTATCCAGCTGACATGAAGTGAACATCGCGTAACAACCAAAAAGGGTAACTTTGATAAATAAATTTCCACCAATAGCTAAGCAGATCAGCAGTATAAAAGGCGTGCTGCTTCGCATTAAAATTCAGTCAGTTTCTTCGACTCATTCCGAAAACATCTCATGTCAGCTTCTGCAGGTTTTCCATATATACCGAGAGTTTTATTTCACTACTAGTCTTGCTATCTTGTCTAAACTCCCTCACGCTAATTGTAACTTTCAGGGCTTACTTGGGATTGTTCCCCAAGTAGTCGATTCTAGTAGGAGAGACTTCTCACTCACTCACTCTTCTACACTCCTACTTCCTTCAGGGGTTACTTGGGCTTGTTCCCCAAGTAGTCGACTCTAATATTTCAGGGCTTACTTGGGCTGGTTCCCCAAGTAATTGACTCTAGTAAGAAAGGCTTGTCGCCTCTCTTACACTCCTACATCCTTCAGGGCTTACTTGGGCTTGTTTCCCAAGTAGTCGACACTAGTGAATAACTCACTTACTCACGAACATCTTTTACCTAACTAGCTTTTAACCTCTGTACCTGGAGGACTTTTTCTTAGTGAATACGCGAAATTATTGTCGAGACCTTCTGTGTAGGACTGATACTCCATTACTTGAGTATATTCAACTATTATTTGACAGTTGATATCCCACCACTCGACACCTTTGATGAACAAAATGTTGTTTTAGATAAAATGAAGAAAACAATATCAATTTTAAGAAAAACAAACTCTAAGAACTTATTACCTTTTCAGTAAGGAATTTTAATCATTATTACATCAATAAAACTACTTTTTGCTGATATGAGGTTTTTTTTCAATTATGAGGTACAATGGAGGTCTTCACGATCATCCAAGTTCACTACAATTGAAATATAGAATCAAATCTTTATTTTTTAGATGTAAAATGTTTTTTCGAATGAGATTTTTGAAAAAGAAAAAAAATTGTTACCTAATTATACCTACATTCATAAATCAATTGCTGCATTTATATATATTGAAAAAGTAAACAAGTAAATACGTGTTTTATTTCGGTGCAATACGAAATATTAGTAACTATTGAGAAGATAGCGTTTCTTACTGGAACAGTTTATCAAAATTTTACAAAACAATTCCTTTTCTATGACTATTACATAATGGGTACATACATGATAAGAGAATATTAACAAAAGATCAAAAACAGGCCTCATAATTGTTCAAAATAAATTTAATTCACCAGAATATATCGATATTTATATTTATTCAATTAGCCCCCCATATGTTTATCCGTTCGATTTCCTCATTTTGTCACGGAATGACGACATGCGCGCAGCGGTTCAAAACGCGTTCACCAACTGAGTATATCTTGTTTGTTATATTATCATGGTTCTTGATTATATATATGCTTATAAGCAACCATTGACACTCAGACATGCGCAACGATTAAAAATAGCACATACAATTTATTTCAATCAAATAACAACAATTTCTCACACATATGACTACTCTTAAAAACTACCTATATTTAAAGGAGTGAGAAAAAAAATTAAAACACACCAGAGAGTCAACCTATTTCTATAATTATAAATATTGATATACCTACGAGTACGTCGCTTGACTAAATTATTGTATGAAGGTATGGCATTCACATAAAAAGATGTTTTCAACTTAATAATATTGTTACGTGGGTAGTTTATCATGTACTTACTGTTATTATTTCTTTTAGTTTGTATTTGTTCTGATTCTTTGCTTACAATAGTTATTGCATGTATATTTCATTATGTAGTTCTAGAATTATAATAGATTTATTCCCGATGCTTCCAGAAACAATTTGTGAGGTACAATTTGTCATACTATTGTCAGTTTGACAAGGATCTAGAACATTAATTATGTGCGTCTATATAGGCTGTATTCTGGGAGTCGCTATCTGCACTATCAATGCAAACACTACCGATGCTGTTCGTGGAGCTTATTGTGTGTTAGTGATAGCAAGCTCCATGAACACTATTTTGCGTTTGCGTCCACATTCTGTCATTTGCAGTCACATTGAGGTTAAGGAGTTGAGGCACAAAAATATGAATAAGAAAATTTACTTATTTTTTGTCAATGAAGAGACTCGACTGAGAATATGTACAAATTGAAACTACTTAGCAGTAACTTAAGAATTGACTAGCATATCTATTTGCCCTACCATGACTTTCAATTTCAAACCTGCTCAAAGATCTCTGCCTGAAGATCTGGTTTATCCTTATAATTTTCTGCACGTTTAAGCAGCCTTCAATATTGGTGAGCATCTTGTTAGTTTTTGCACAGAATGGCCACTCTAATATCATTGTTATAAATAAAAATTACCACTTCGAATGTAAACGTTTAATAAATTTTGGATTAAATAAATAGTATTATCATTCATTTCATTATTTTTTGGTATATACTGGTATACGAGTATACTCTTGCAGAAGAATTTGGTGACCGCTGCATATTAATTGAACAATTGAACCTGAGTTTCTCCATCACGAGAAAATATTTTAGTTAAATTATTTATTTATCTTATCCCATTGAGTAGACATTTAATCCTTCTCCGCTTTAGAAAACTGTCCGAATCATAAACGATTATCGGTTTGTTATGTTAGTTTCATTATGACGTCTATGGCAGATGTACAGTATTTCTGTCATTGTGGCTTGCAAAGGCAAACACTATCCATACACTACCTTGGAAGAAATAGCGTTGATAGCATTCATTTATGACGTGACACACAAAAATTAATGACGTCACGATAGCGTTTGTGGTACTATCATTGAGCTCCGTGAACAGCTGATAGTGCAGATAGAGACTCCCCGAACACAGCCATAATCATAGAACATTCTCGATGAATGTCATATCATGATTCGGATATATAAAGCCGTGACGATCACGGAACAGAGTCAGTTTATTGTATCAGTCAATTTGAGACATAACTCGAAAGTAGTTGAAACGCGATAGTCAAAGTGACAAGTAGTGACAATTGTACTACAACAAGCCGTGTACACTGTGTTTGAAAATAAATCATTGGAAGCAATCTGCGAATTTTGAGTATTAGTGCCCATTTATAATGGACGTAAGACGTAGGGCTACCTAACGCATAAGATAGACGTAACATTTTTCTATTTATAATGAACGTAAAAACTTAGTTGCTACGCATGCGTGAAATAATTTGACGGCTATAGTTCATCTGGGGTTTTCTCTGGTGTAGGTATATTAACTTTAACGTCATGGAATTGGAATTGCAGTTAGTGATTCTGTTATTAGCAATGTGTAGAGCACAAGGAAGATATTGAGTAAAAAAAATCTAGGCGATGGAGTGTGCGTCCAGTAGACAGGGATCAAGAAAAAGAAAGGTGAATACCGACATACAAGAATGCGAACCGATACTTACCAACCGACGAATAATTCACCCAACCCAAAAAATCCAAATCCCCTAAAAATGTTCCTAAATTTTCCGTAAGCCGCACGTAAAGTTGAACATTGTCCAACTTTATGTCCGCCTAACGTTCGGCCGTAAGATCTTACGGTCTACCGCAACACATAAGTGATACGTTCGCTTATTGTGAACGATCCCACTTATTTTCCAATGTTCAACTTTATCCATTACGTATATCTTACGCCTTACTTACAATTGGTGTCAGAAAAAGGGATATTTGCATTTTGCTAAGAATATATGGTGAATACCAGATCCAAAGATTACGACGAAATGACAAATTTTGCAGAAATAATGGAGTTCCTGAAAAATAATAAAGAAGAACAAGAAAAGAGTAGACAAGAACAAGAAACAAAAATAAGTAAAATTCTAGAAAATCAAGAAAGAAGCAGAGATGAACAAGAAAGAATTAGGCACGAAGACCAAGCAAAAATAAGACAAATCCTAGAAAATCAAGAAAGAAGTGGGCAACAAGAAAGAATAAGACAAATTTTAGAAGAAGAACAAACAAAAATAAGACAAATCTTAGAAGAACAAGCAAGAATGCGACAGGAAGTTGACCAGAAATTAGAGAGAGTTGACCAAAAATTAGAGAAAATTCAAGAAGAAGTTGAACAGAAATTAGAGAAAGTTCAAGAAAGTTTTGATCAAAAATTTCAATTGATGGAAGAGAAGATGTCACAAATGAAGCCTGCAGTGCACTTGAGGAGATCGTCTAATGAAATTCAAAATGGTAGAGTTAATCCAGTTAAAATTGAAGCTCCAAAATTCGATGGTAAACAGTCTTGCTCTACATATAAAAAGAAATTTGATGCTGCTGCTTTAGCTAGTGGTTGATCAGATGAAGAGAAGACCACTGCATTGATCTTGGCTCTACGTGGTGATGCATTGGAAATCTTAAATACCATAACTGGCGGCGAACATTCGTATGAGATTTTACTGGATGAACTTGAAATGCGGTACGGTGACCAACATCTACAACAAGTTTACCAAGCATAATTAAAGAATAAGCAGCAAAGGTCTGGAGAAACACTACAACAACATGAAATTGATATTGTTCGACTGGCATATCCTACAGCACCAAAAGACTTTCTTGATAGGTTAACGGTACAAACATTCATTGATGGTATAAGAGATATTGAAATGCAACAAGCCCTTCGGTTAAGTAGTCCTACAAGAATTGAAGATGCCCTTGCACGTGCACTTGAATACGAAGCTGCTAAACAGGCGTCCAGACGTCATCTCAGACTGCGACAGACACGATGGGTCAATTCAACCCAAGAGAAGTCGTATGGCAATGGTAACTCCATAAAGCACATTATTAAAATGTTACAAAAATTGAATGGGCAAACAAATGAACAAAGAACTAAAACTTTGTGTTGGAATTGTGGACAAGGAGGACATATAAAGAAGAATTGTCCACAGCCTCAAAATAGCAATCTGCAGGAAAACTCCAGTTAGCCAGTTTTGCGGGGCGATGACTGGCTTACTCCAACTAAGCCCCAACATCATTAAAAATCAAAATTTCCCGACTCAGTCATGAAGGATCCAGCTTGGTTATGAAACGAAGAATATGCGGTCGGGATTGTAATATTGTTATTGATACTGGTTCATGTTCTACCATTGTGCGAGCTGATGTTATTCCTGCTTGCAAAATTGACCATCCCAATAGAAGTTATATACTTGAAACTGCAAATGGAGTGACAATACCCGTCATTGGTACTCACGAGGCAGATATTCTGCTGGGAAAATCAAAATTCAAATTCAAAGTTTTATTTGGGCTAGACATCATGAATAAATTTGGCTTCAGTCTGAACCTCCAAGACCGAATACTCAAAGTTAATAAAGAAGAGTTGTTTATGTCAACATCTGAATCTAGAATAAGAAAAATTAAGGTAAACAGGACCATTACGATACCTGGATGGTCTCACAATCTCATCCATGTTAAAAAAGAAGGTTCTAAGTACAAGGAGGCACTGGTACTGGAAAGTAATCCAGAATGTCTGCCAAAGGAAATGATTATAGAAAACGCATTAATAAATCCATCAAGTGAGCATCCAATTAAGGTGAGAGTTTTAAATCTGTCCGAAGAACCTAGAGTTTGATTGAAAAATGAAGTAATTGCCTGTGCGGAACCTATAGTATCTGTCAAAATCTCGAGCAGTCAAGGGAAAACCATGTGCCAGAAAGGAAGAGAGCTGAAAGAGAGAATGCTTTCTCAACTTCCTAACCAACAGAAGGCCAAATTTGGTGATTTATGGGAGAAATACAAAGACTATTTTCTTTTTCGGAAACAGATCTAGGACGAACTAATATGGTACAACATCGCATTAACACAGGCAACCAACAACCAATAAAACAAATTCCAAGAAGGGTACCATTAGCAAAACAAAATGAAATGGAAATACTTATAGATAGCATGAGGAAACAAAAGGTAATTGAACCTTCGAACAGTCCTTGGTTGTCACCGGTGGTCTTAGTCACAAAAAAAGATGGCTCGACTAGGTTTTGTGTTGATTATAGAACATTAAATGAAATTTCAAAAAAGACAGTTATCCTGTTTCCAGAATAGACGATACACTGGATTAGTTGTCAGGAGCGAAATGGTTTTCTACATTGTACTTGAAAAGTAGATATTGGCAAGTCGAAATGCATCCTGAGGATAAAGAAAAGACAGCATTTTCAGCCAATACTGGTGTTTATGACAATTCACTGTAATGCCATTCGGATTGTGCAACGCTCCAGCGACTTTTGAGAGATTGATGGAAAGATTACTACGTGGACTCATTGGAAAGAAATGTTTAGTATACCTTGATGATGTAATCGTTTTCAGTGAAACATTTGAGGAACACTTGAAAAATCTAGAAGAGGTATTTCAACGATTCTCACAAGCAAATCTTAAACTTAATCCCAAGAAATGTGCTTTCCTAAGAACTGAGGTGAAGTATTTGGGATACATAATATCCGCAAATGGTGTAAGAACAGATCCTGAAAAGACAGAAGTGGTTCATAATTGGCCTGTACCAAGGAACAAAAGAGAACTACGAAGTTTCTTAGGCCTGTGTTCATATTACTGTAACGTTTAACCCAGTGCTTAACGTTGTGGGGTGAGTTCACTTGCGTAATACTCAAAATTCGCAGATTGCTTCCAATGATTTATTTTCAAACACTCTGTACACGGCTTTCTGTTATACTACAACTGTCACTACTTGTCACTTTGACTATCGCGTTCCAACTACTTTCGAGTTATGTCTCCAAGTGACTGATACCATAAACTGACTTCATAAGACTCACTGACTGACTGACTCTGTCCCGTGATCGACACGGCTTTAGATACCTGAATCATGACATGACATTCATCAAGAATGTTCTATGATTATCTAGATGCACATAATAATGTTCTAGAGCCTTGTCAAACTGACAATAGTATGACAAATTGTACCTCACATATAGTTTCTGGAACGATCGAGAATAAATCTACTATAATTCTAGAACTACATAATGAAATATGTAAGCAACAACTATTGTAAACAAGGTAGTAGAATAAGTAGCTAATAAACGAATAACAAACGTAAGTACATGACTACCTATCCACGTTACACTGCCCCCTTCTTAGCTTTGATCATCTCGATCAAACATCATCCCAATACATTCTATGACCATCAATGAATGTTTGCACTGTTAGCCTGTCAATAAAGTCTCTCGGCGTTGTAGGGTATGCCAGTCGAACGAGCCGGACAACATCAGTTTCATACTGCTGCAATGTTTCGTCATACCTTTGTTGCCTATACTTTAACTGTGCTTGGTAAACTTGTTGTAGATGTTGGTCACCGTAACGCATTTCAAGTTGATCCACTAAAATCTCATACGAATGTTCGCCATCAGGGTGTTTAAGATTTCCAAGTCATCACCATGGAGAGCCAAGATCAATGCGGTGGCTTTCTCTTCATCTGACCAACCACTAGCCAAAGCAGCAGCATCAAATTGCTTTTTATATGTAGACCAAGACTGTTTACCATCTAATTTCTGGTCAACTTCTTCTTTTTGCAACATCTTGTCATCTATTAGTTGAAAATTCTGTATGAAGTTTTCTTGGACTTTCTCTAATTTCTGGTCTACTTCCTGTTTATCTTCTTGTCGCACTCTTGCTTGTTCTTCTAAGATTTGTCTTATTCTTGTTTCTTGTTCTCCTTTTTCCTGTTGTCTAATTCTTTCTCGTTCTTCTTTTTCTTGTTGTCTAATTCTTTCTTGTTCTTCTTTATCTTGTTGTCTACTTCTTTCTTGTTCTTGTCTACTTCTTTCTTGATATTCTAGAATTTGACTTATTTGACTACCTACTACTACCTATCCACGTTACATTACAGACGGTTCGTAAAGAATTTTGCTAGTATTGCCCGTCCATTGCATCGCCTAACTGAGAAGGAAATACCTTACAATTGGTCTCCAGAATGTCAGAATGATTTCGAATATCTGAAAGGTGCTTTGTGCTCTTCTATTGTTCTGGCTTATCCCCAGAGAGAAGGAGAATTTATCCTAGATACTGATGCCAGTAAAACAGGAATTGGGGCAATTTTGTCCCAAAGAATAGAAGAAGTGGAGTATGTACTAGCATATTACAGTAAGAGTTTATCAAAGGCTGAACAAAATTACTGTGTGACGCGGCAGCAGTTACTAGCTGTAGTCAAGGCAATAAGACATTTCCACAAATATTTATATGGTCAGACATTTGTTCTACGGACCGATCACGCATCACTTAAATGGCTGTTCCAGTTCAAGAGCCGAGAAGGTCAGATAGCGCGCTGGATCCAACAACTTCAAGAATATGACTTATTGAACATCGTCCTGATATTAACCACAGAAACGCTGATGCACTGTCAAGACGGCCTTGTGCAGAGGACTGTAAAAACTGTTCAAGACTTGAAAATAATTTGCCAGAAATTCTTAAAGTCAAACTAACTTTGATAAATGGCGACCCAAACTGGAATTCGGAAGTACTCAAGCAAGACCAACTGGATGATAATGATATTGGACCAGTGATGAGGTGGGAAATGGATGGAGCAAGACCTACTTAGCGGGAGATATCAGATTTGTCTCCTGTCATAAAAGGATAGTCGTCACTTTGGGAATCTTTAGTAATTGATTATATAATATATATAATATAATTGGGAAAGTAATGATGGTAAGACTGTTCATTTGCAAATAATTCTTCCACGGAAAAGAATTGCACAAGTACTGCAAGAGATTCATTGTGGAGCAAGTGGTGGGCATTTAGGTATCAATAAAACTTTATCGAAGATTAGAGAGAGGTTCTACTGGTTAGGAAGCCGTGCTGACGTAGAGGACTGGTGTCGGCGATGCGATACCTGCTTTACCACTAAAAGCCCAAATACCAGAACCCGCCATAGGATGCAGCAGTACAATGTGGGTTCCCTATTTGAGCGAATAGCCATCGATATTACGGGGCCATTTCCAATAAGCAGCTCTGGAAATAAATATCTCTTGGTCATCATGGATTATTTCAATAAATGGCCAGAGGTAGTTGCAATTCCAAATCAGGAGGCGAAAACAGTGGCCGATGCCCTAATTGAACATTGGATAAGTCGGTTTGGTGTGCCGTTAGAGATTCACTCGGACCAAGGTCGAAATTTTGAGTCGGAAATCTTTCAGAGTGTTTGTAACCTAATGGGGATTGAGAAAACTCGTACAACTCCACTGCATCCACAATCCGATGGAATGGTAGAGAGATTTAACAGAACACTAAAAAAATTATTTGAGGTTAGCAATCAATGAACACCAAACAAACTGGGATAAGTGTATACCGCTCTTTCTACTGGCCTATAGATCTTCCACTCATGAATCGACCAAAGAATCCCCGGCTGGCATTGTGCTTGGTAGAAATCTGAAACTTCCGTCTGACATCTTGTTTGGTTCACCAAGCGAACCTCCCACATCTGTAGATGCCTACATTCAGAGTTTGAGGCGAAGACTCGAGGAAATACACAATCTGGTTAGAAAACAGTTAGAAAACAGGCCCGATATGATATTCGTGCAGAAACCGGACAATTTAAAATTGGTGATAAAGTGTGGTTGTGCAATCCACAAAGACGAAAAGGTCGTTCTCAAAAGTTTGACAAACAATGGGAGGGACCATATACCGTTATGCAGAGGATAAACGATTTGGTATATAGAATTCAGAAATCCCCACGCAGTAAAATGAAAGTGGTTCATATCGACAGACTTTCACTGTACAAAGGGACTGAGGTGACGTTTGATCGGGACAATCAAAGCTAAAAAGGGGGCAGTGTTACGTGGGTAGTTTATCATGTACTTACTGTTATTATTTCTTTTAGTTTGTATTTGTTCCAATTCCTTGCTTACAATAGTTATTGCATGTATATTTCATTATGTAGTTCTATAATTATGATAGATTTATTTTCGATCCTTCCAGAAACAATTTGTGAGGTACATTTGTCATTCTATTGTCAGTTTGACAAGGATCTAGAACATTAATTATGTACGTCTAGATAATCATAGAACATTCTCGATGAATGTCATATCATGATTCGGATATATAAAGCCGTGACGATCACGGAACAGAGTCAGTTTATTGTATCAGTCAATTGGAGACATAACTCGAAAGTAGTTGGAACGCGATAGTCAAAGTGACAAGTAGTGACAGTTGTACTACAACAGAAAGCCGTGTACAGTGTGTTTGAAAAGAAATCATTGGAAGCAATCTGCAAATTTTGAGTAGTGCGCAAGTGAACTCACCCCACAACGTTTAGCACGGGGTTAAACGTTACAATATATTAAAATGTTCAGTTCTCAAGCATAGTGGTTTAATAGTTTTATCATCAATATTCGCAATACTTATGGGTAAAACTGATATAAATAATATGTTATTTACATCAAAATTTTCAGAACTATATGGTGAATCTAAAAATATCCAACACTAGAAGTTTTGAATGATACTTTCTTAATAATTGATTGATGAACCAATTCATAGTGCAATAAACTATCAAAAATTTATAAACTGTGTGCTACAGCTGTTTATACAGACGTATATGCTTTCCGGATTCTGATCACCTGTTTGGAATTGTTTATTTCCCGCTGATAGTCCAGAAGAACTCAAATGTGGTGAAACAGAATGAGGAGCTCAAGGCTGATAGTGACAATATAATTATGACGGCGAAAGGTAAAGTGCCTCCTGATATTATTTATGAAATCACGTATAAATGTCATCCTAAAGTAAAAGTCACTATAGTGATATGTATTTTTTGCGACAAGTACCACTTAAGTGATTTTAATAAGTTAAGCGATCCAACTTTCTTAAGTTCTACCTTAGTTATCTGCCTGGAACATACGCATTTAAACTTAACATCAGAATATATTATTATATATTGATTTGAATGAAACAACAAGATTACTAATAGCTCAAATGTAAAAGAGAAAGTATTAAGAAAGAAATTTTAAATGAAACACAAGCAGAGCAGAGCTTATGGATAAAAATTCTGTATTAAAAGAGATTTTATTAGAGAGAAATCTTCTCACAACAAGATACACCTAACATATGCTGAAACTTTGAGTAATACTAAACATATTTCTAAAGAAGTTCCAAAAATTATTATAAAGAAAAAGAATCCAGGGGATCTAACAAACCTTAAAGAAACTAATTATTGTAAAAGCTCACTTATGTGAAGCTTCTTAGTAAGCAAAAAAAAACATGTAAAAGAAATTAAATAACTTTTTTATTTACTACTTACATTAAATAAACAATTAATTAGATTATCTTAACAAATAATAACTAAGTTGTCCGTCTTTTGCTGATATTGATATTTACCTGCAAGTAAAAGAAAAACCAGGTGTTGAGCCAAATAATTTGGTTAAATAAGTAAAGAAATAAATATTATCACATCATTTATTATTATTTATTTTATTGATTACAATAATTAAAAATGGCCAGGATAATACTGAACGACAGTATGTGGGCATGAACGACAATGCCAAATATTCCGAACGATAGGAATGTGGGTGTAACACTGAACAACAGCGTCTAATTGACACGAACGACTGTGTCTATCTGAACGACAGATAATTAATTAGGCCTAAGTTTAAATATTTCATAGTAATCAATAATTCTTAGATGCTCAATAAAATAAAAGATCAGCGAAATCATTAAATAATAATATTATTTAAACTTTTAAATAAAAATGCAAGTATATAACTGAATTACATTGCCCGTGAGTATAGACTCACCTAATTTGTTGAGCACTAATCAATAACACACACTAATAACTTGAACAATACTCGTACTATCACTCTGGATATCCAATTCTAACTGAAACAAAATCACACGAACTCGACAAGATGTTATATAAAAAAATCTGGTGTGTCCACTCACACGACTTTCCTACCGCTCGGAGGCAAATTCCAGTGAATGAAAAATTTTACACTATTACAATACTTTCCTTACATAGCGACGATAATAGCGGTAGTAAAGTAAAAATCCTCTGGTCAAATCGTGCTACCAATCATTAATTTCAGCATGTCAAGACAAACAACAATGATCCTGTAACATTTTCTCGCAAGATGAAACGTTTAGCCAGAATCTGAAGAAACATGTGGAAAATACGGAATTTTATTCAAACATAACTTTTTTTTGTGCTTTTTCTCAGAGATGGCGCTATATGTGGGTGGTAAAGGGCTCTCAGAAGAATACTTTAGGCAAGTTTAATCAAAATCCTTGGAACCGTTTTCGCACTATAGTCTTGAGCAAATCACGTTTTTTGGCTATAGCTCAACACCCAGTGTATACAGGATTCTCATTTAGTGCCACCGGCGAGGGATATTGGTACCAAACAAAATAAAAAAGAAAGCAACAAAATTCACCGATCCGTTCCCGAGATAATGCTGTCACAGACAGGCAGACAGACGGACAGACATACAGACCAATGGCAAAATAAATGTCATCTGTTAAATATGTATACTAATAATAAAGGATGGCAAAGTGCAATATTAGAGGTTATTTCTGATATTTATAAGTATATAAAAATAATGCTGGAAAAATCTTTGTTGGATATCAAAGATTTATAATTTATGATGTTATTGCGACAAAACCATGTTATAACAGTAGACATAGTGGCCCTAAATGTGAAAATAAACCAGTTTGTTTGAAATGTACCGGAAACCATCTAACAAAGTTTTGTAACCAAACAGTGACCAAATGTGAAAATTGTATTTATCATAATAAATCTTACAATGAAAATTGGACACTGCGCACATGGCTATTGATACTACATTATCATAGGTACATTATGTCAATATCTTAAATACAAAATTAATAAAAAGACAACTGAAATGACAGATTACCCAATAATGCCTGATATACCAAGATACCTAGGTAAAATAGTTTCTCGAAATTCAACCGAAGAAGAAGATAGCAGCAAAAAACCTAATAATCAAAACAATAGTAATAAGAATAATTCATAATTTTGAAATTTTTGATAATATGGTAAACGATATGTTGGTAAGAGAAAAAAATTGTGTTAATATTGAAACTCTTAATAAAAATTTAAATAGTAATGATGAATTGATTTTGTATTTAAATATTAGAAGCATTAATGTTAATTTTGCAAATTTAGAGATTTATATTAAGAGTTTAGTATGTAAACCTTTTTATATTTGCTGTTCTGAAGCCTGGACTATTGAAAATCCAAACTTTTTCCAACTTAATGGATATAATATGTACTATAATGAAAGTGACCTAAATAAGGATGATGGAGTTGTGGTATATATCAAAGACTGTTTGACTGAAGAAACTGAAATCATTCAAATCGATAAGTTAAGAATAGTAAGTAGTAACATAAAAATGAGTGATGACAGTACCACGACAATATCTGCCTTTTATAGATCACATAGTTTAAGCAAATTGAAATTTATTACTAGTCTAAGAACTTATCTGATATGCATGAAAAACACTGAAAATCATTTGGTAGTTGGTGACTTCAATATTGATTTTTTAATATCTGATGTATTTAGCCAGGAATTCTTAAGTAATTTCCTTGAATTCGGTTTTTTACCATCTTTTCAAAATGTTACAAGACCGTCGTCAAATGATAATTTAAAAGGAACATGTATAGAAAATATGTTCTACAAATTTAATAATGTTGATATTATGTCATTTACAGTTAAAAATTCTATAACTGATCACTATACTTTATTAGCTAAACTCAAATTAGTATTGCACCAAGGAGTAAAAACTAATACTCTTGTATACACTGATTACAAAAAAACTATGGATAAACGCTAGTTACATTGACTGGTCGTCAATAAGTTACATTAATGATCCAAATGATGCGGCTGATTATTTTTGACAAAAGATGAAAACTTGTATCGATAATGCGAAATATACAAAAAAAAAAATAATAGAGGCAGGAAAATATTGTTGAGATTATTATTTTACAAGGATGGAAGCGCTAGATTTGATTGTTCAACTTGACAAATATGTAAAACCAAAGCTATAATTAAGTCATGTAGTGAAAAAGAAAAATTATATTTGAAATATAAAAATAATCCAAATCATGAAAATTTGATGAAATATAAAAACTATCTTAAAATCTTAAATAAAGTAATTTATCAGGCGAAAATAAAGTTTGATAAAAACCAAATTAAAAAGACCTCTAATGATCCAAGGAAACTATGGAATTATATTGGTCAAAAAGTAAACAAAAAAATTAAAAATCCTATCATCAAGTTTGTAGTAAATGAAAATAATGAAAAAATAGAAGATAGAACTGATATTGCTAATGGTATGAATAATTATTTTTGTTCGATAGGTAAAAAACTCAGTGACAAGATTGTTAATACTGATGATAGAGCAATCCAGATGCCTATACAAAATAGCAAGTCTATATTTGTAAACCCTACTGATGTTAGAAAAATCATTATGAAATTTAAGTTTAAGAAAGGTGGTGATTAGTACTAAAGCCCTCCAAGTTGTCAATGAGTATGTATGTGAACCATCGAGTTACATTTTCAATCTTTGTTAAAAAAGTCAATCTGGCTTGATTCATTAAAAATCGCTGATATCATTCCTGTACACAAATCTGGAAGTAGAAGCAATATGGGTTTATCAAGAATAGAGGAACTAAAGATGCATTAAATTTTATCACCAATATGATATACAATAAATTAGACAAAAGCACTCCAATTATTCTATCATTTTTAGATCTAGCTAAAGCTTTTGATACAGTTGATCACAAAATTTTGTTAAATAAATTAAATTGTCTGGGAATTAGAGGTAATGCCAATCTACTTATAGCTAATTATATACAAAATAGGAAACAAAGAGTTAGAATTGGCGATAATTTCAGTTGAAATTATTACATTAATACAGGAGTTCCTCGGGGTACTATACTTGGTCCTAATTTGTTTATAATCTATATTAACTATTTATTAGAGAGTCTTCCAGATGATTCTATTTTATCTTATGCGGATGATACCACTGCTATTTCCACTGATGAATCATGGACAGGGGCGATAAATAAAATGAATGCTCTATTTGATAAAATCTCTGTATGGCTGAAGCTGAATAAACTCAGACTTAATATTGAAAAAAGTGTCTATATAACATTTGGTAATTATTGTGATAGCGTACCCAAAAATATTGATATTCTTATTGATGATAAACCTCTCAAAAGAGTTGAACATTGTAAATACTTGGGTATTATTTTTGATTTCAACCTTAGATGGAATAAGCAGATTTAATACTTACTAAAAAAACTAAATACTTAATGTATGTGTTTTACAAACTTGCCAAAGTAATGAACACTGAAATGTTAAAGATTATATATTGTTGCGTATGCGGGTTCGCAGATAAGTGAGACTAATTTACAATTGTTAAATAAACTTTATTTATACTCAAAATAATAAAAATTACAACTTAACTTTACTATATTCTCACTAGCTTACTCGGACTATTCTATTAGTCACATTGTCTTTTAAATTCTGTCCCTCATGCCGACAATTCTCCCATATATGTATATCCGACAAAGGCTCCAGATCATTCGAGCGGCTTCTGGTCTTTGATTCGCAAGCCGCCACTGGACATTTCTCGAAATCCCTTTGTCGGCATTCTAGGAGTAGATGCCGACATTCTGCCGTCGCTCTCTTTGTCAACGCCGCTCCCGATATTTCCAACCACAGTATAAATCTCGCGCTTACATCAAAAGGCTGCCGCGATTTTGTGGCCAATACTGGCGACTGTTCCCCTTGCACGTTATACTGCTCCCTCCCTTAAAGCTGCTCGCCCCGAACAGCTTCTTCCGTTTGTCTCCAGACCGGTGGATATCTCCTCGATACGGACTCAGTCTTTCCACATGCACTATTTTTGGCTTGGCTCTCGGCGAAAGTTGGATCCTGTACACCAAGTCATTAATCTTTTTGACAATGCGATATGGTCCTTCCCAAGTCCTTGGAAATTTCGGACTTAATCCTCTCCTTCGCTGTGGCTGGTACAACCAAACTGCATCACCTTCGTTGAAAGTGTTTTATGGCTGCCTTTTGTTAAGTCTCATCTTCATTTTGTCAACAGCATCGATTGTGTATAGCCAGTGAATTCATGCTGGGAACTTCGGTAGGCCAGGAGGAAGAGAGGTACCAGTTTGTCCCAGTTACGTTGGTGCTCATCCACAAATATTGAGAGGTATTGATTGATAGTCCTATTATGCCTCTCAACCATTCCATCTGACTGTGGATGAAGTAGGCTTGTTCTTATTTTTCGTATCCCCAGCAACCTCATTAACTGCGTCCATACTTTGGATTCAAAATTTCTGCCTTGATCGGTATGCAGCTCCAAGGGTACTCCGTGTATGGATATCACGTTTTCCAGTAGGGCTTCGGCCACTGTAACTGCTTCCTGAATTGGCATCGGCACTACTTCTGGCCACTTCGAGAAATAGTCCATGACAACCATGATGTACTTATTTCCAGAATCTGTCTTAGGGAATGGTCCTGCAATATCCACCGCAATTTTTCCCAAGGTTCACCTGACAGATACTGCTTCATTTTCCCTCGGGATCGTGTATTCGGACCCTTCTTAGAAGCACAGAGGTCACATCTTCTGCACCATTCTTCCACATCTCTTCGACAGTTGATATAATACCGCTCTTTCACACGTGCCAGAGTTCTATTTACTCCAAAAAGGCCTCCGTTGCGACTGCCATGCAGTTCACGAAGTACTTCAGCTACCATCGTTCGGGGTACAACGGTTTGATACACAATGCTCCTACCATTGGATTTCCATTTACGAGTGATCAAGTCATCCCGTAAGCACAAGGAATCCCACAGAGCCCAGTAACCCTTGACCGTCTGATCAAATCTGGAGATTTCTTGCCACTCAGGTCGTCGCTTTTGGTCTAGTCAGCCCTGTACTATCGTCAAATCTTTGTCAGCGATTTGTTCTCTTCTAAAGTTATCTCTCGTTATTTCCTCAGTAATTTCCGTTTCTTCATTCTTAATCTGCATTTGCTGGATATGTACAACATTCTTGGCTGTTTCTGTTTGTTCCTGTCTTTGACAGAATTTACAGGAACTGCCACAAGGTCTACGTGACAAACTGTCAGCGTTGGCGTGACTTCTTCCTTTGCGGTGTTTAAGTTGAAAGTCGTAACTCTGCCGTTTCTCCTTAATACCGCGCAAACGTAATTTGGGGGCTTGATAATCAGTAGTCGCCAACGTTGACACTTACACTGGAGTTTTCCTGAAGTCGCGTATTCTCTCTCTGAATATTTCGTTCTTCAAATTTGGGTCGTCGCCTGCAGTTTCTACTTATATGTCCCTCTGGGTTGCAATTGTAACACTTAATCGGTTTTCTATATCCGGAATCCTTACCTCCTTGAGAGAAGAACTTCTGAAACATCTACTCCAGCTTCTTAAAGAACTCTTCATTGTTTTCCGGTTCGTCTGACACCCTGACTCCTCGATTCATCGAAGCGTTTTTGGCAGCTTCGTATTCCATTGCCTGGATAACTGTTTCGGCTAAGGTTATGCCTACTTAGTCTCAACGCTTGCTGCATGTCGATATCTCGAACTCCATCGATGAAGTACTGGACACTAATTTGCTCGATGAATTCGTCCAGGGCCTGTGGATAAGCCAGTCGCACTATGCTCTCAATGCTACTGCTGAATTCCTGCAGTGACTCCGTTAAACCTTGAGTTCTGCTTTTCAGCTGGCTCTGATACACTTGGCTAAGATATTTATTGCCGTATCTTAGTTCCAATGCGCCCGCAACAGCCAAATAATCAGTTTGTTTGGCTTCAGGAATGTTTTGATGTATTTCAAGCGCCTTTCCTCGCAAAGCCAATACCAACGCTATTGCTTTCTGCTGCTGATCCCATTTATTTGCGTTGGCTGCAGCCTCAAATTGACGTCTGTACATGGCCCAAGATGTTTCGCCGTCAAACGTTGGTAGCTTAAGTTTTTCGTTGGCTGTAGTGATCCTCGACATGTCCAGTTTGCTGCTTTCGTCTTGGTTGGTTCCCGTATTTTCTTCATCTCTTTCTCTAGTATTCGGTACTTTTCCTCAAACTCTTCTCGAACTGTCTTGCTTGAAAATTGTAAATATAAGTTCACAAAAAAGTGAGGTCAAACGAATTGACGGTTGATTTATGTAGTACATCCTGAACTACCAAGTTCTATTAATATCAATGTTGCCCACTCTGTCAGTATAACTTTCATTCTATGAATTGAATTTCGTTGAATTTTTAATTTCAAAAGCCTGAAGACAAAACTCGTCACCTTGAGCATCAAAAGTTGCCATATGTATAGTATTTTTGCTCTAAAGCAAGTATTTATGAAAAATTAGTTTTTAATAAATTTTAAACATAGAACAACAAGATGTTCATTATCATAAACATTAGTCTTGGCAACGTTGGAATTGTCGTATGTCAATGCTGTCAACGTCAATTCGTTTCGTCAAATATACTATATAAATCAACCGTCAATCCGTTTTTTGTGAACTAATATTTACTATTTTCACCCATATTTTTGCTTATTTTGAAAAATTTGAGTATTCAATAGAATACAAAGATATACTATTTGGGATTAAAAGAAATTTCCAAATCGAAAATTTCTGTTAATAGTCGTGAGTACCAAAAACACCATTTTTGCTTTTTTTGTAGCAAATCATTAAAAATAGCGTCTTTCGTCTCAATTTTATTGAAAGTTATGTTACCATATATGTACTTTTACTAACATTTGATTTTTTAGGGCTTTTATAGCAAAAGCCGCTAAACTAAACTATTACCGATTGGGAAATAGCTTCAGCCTGCGGTCTAATCAAATATATTGAATTGACTTGATCGTTTCCCGCCTTTATTTCTAAGCCAGACGCGCTTCAAAACCTCAAAAACCGTGATTACCATTGCTCCCAATCTTCGCTTTTGAATGAGCCTGGCCCCATTATCATGGCTGAGGTAGTCGTTGTTGTGGTTGTCGATTGCGTTGGCGTCGTAGTTGTTTCCGTTGGGTTCCGCATGTTTTCTTCATTCGCTTGCTTTATTTTCAACTTAGCTAAAACACTGGAAAACCTTGATCGCTGCCACCATGTAGTGAACTCACACTTCTATAGTCTTAAATTAGTTTATTTAGCTCTCTCATTACAATTATCTCTTAGAATTATCCTGACTTAAAAAAAACAATTATGTGACATGACTTGACTTTCCTTGACAAACTGACAATTGACACTTCATACTTCAATGGAACATTTCAGCAACTCTCAAACATGAGACTGATCCTACAGGGCCCCACATAAATGTTAATCTTTCGGGTGTCTAAATAATTTACATCGCGTAAGTTCAAATTTATTTTGTGATTTCTCTACTTCCAGCCAGTCTTCACTAATGAAACGCCCACAAGACACAACTTCATAAAAATACATTATTTTTATAGTAGATTAAAATTAAAGTGTTAAATAGGAATAAGATCATAGATCACAAAAATGGCTTATAACTTATAATTTTGTATTGTATTCATATCACCAGACCACGATCTTTTACTCAGGTCTTGCGACTGGATCTTTGTACATGGGACTGTTAACGTGTTGACCCGCCAGGATCACATCTGTAGGGGGATAAGTGCTACTGATGGCGAAGAGATACGAAGATGCCACGAAGAATACTCGAACTAGAGCTCATCATATAGCGCCCTGTGCCTACTACTACTCTTACTAGAACAATTTACCAAAGAGAATTTACTCTGACACGAACTATGATAGTGTAACATGGATAGGTAGTCATGCACTTACGGTTGTTATTCGTTTATTAGCTATTTATTCTACTACCTTGCTTACAATAGTTATTGCTTGTATATGCCATTGTGTAGTTCTAGAATTATAGTAGATTTATTCTCGATCCTTCCAGAAACTATATGTGAGGTACAATTTGTCATACTATTGGCAGTTTGACAAGGCTCTAGAACATTATTATGTGCGTCTAGATAATCATAGAATATTCTCGATGAATGTCATGTCATGATTCATGAGTCTTATAAAGTCAGTTGATAACAGTCAATCTGTGAAATCAGATGTTAATAGTATTTCTGTCAGTAAAGACAGTGACAGTATAGTTTCTCAAAGTGACAAGTAGTGACAGTTGTACTACAATAGAAAGCTGTGTACTGTGTGTTTGAAAATAAACCATTGGAAGCAATCTGCGAACTGTTGAATCTTACGAAAGTGAACTCGCCCCACAACGTTTAGCACAGGGTTAAACGTTACAATATATTTTATCTAATTTAGAAAGCCTTCATTTTATTCTCTATGATACAGAGTATTGATTTAACTGACAGAAAAGGCAAACATGAAAATAATTTTAGACTATGGTTGATTCTTAAACTTTTCCCTATTAATCAAGCGGCTTGTTGTGAACCTAAGTAGGTACGTATAGAGAATCAAACATCATATTTTGTAGATTCCGTTCAAAGTGAATTCTCAGGGCCAATCTATTTTTCTTTGAAATGTTTTTCACTTACATATTATTACCATATTATGAAGAGGTCAATTGCAAATAGCACTTTGTCACTTTTTCAGTCACTCACTGTTTGATTTGAAGTACCCTGTAGGGCTTATTACATTGCAGTACAACGCAAGGTTTTGTCATTTTTTAATAATTTCACAGTCACTTCAACACAATAAAATAAAATTTCTGAAAAACTGTAATAATATTATTACATATTACATAGATAGGTTATGTTTATGTACGTATTCCTTAGAGATGTATTCCTTATTTCTCATTATGGTATTTTTTATTTTTATCCCTCTATAACAACGCCACCTGGTCTTTAGCTCATTAGCAGTCTATCTTTCATAACATTAAGTAGATAGGAAGACGCAAGACCTGAGTAAATGATCATGCACCAGATACATTAAAATATGTCAATATTTCTATGTGGGTGCTGTGCTAAGTAGTATGACAGAGAAAGATTGAGGTACGTGCGAGAGAGTGGGAACTTAGGCCACACCCACCTCGTCGACTCTAGAGAGCATATTTTCTAACACAGTGGGATACGCTGAGTCGCTTATCCTCCTTATAGCATCCTTGGGCACAGCTTATTTGGTAAGCTGAGCCATTGGTAAATTGTGATGTTACCATGGATATCATATGATGTGACTCCAAGCCACTTCCCCTTTCGTGAAATTCTGCGCAACACCCCAAATTGACAATTTATCACAAGACGTTATTTCGGCCAATGCTACATAGAGAACAGGATACAGAGTTCTTCTTCTTGCTTGTTTATGGCACTGCTACTAGGCAAAGAGTTAGTCATCGCTTGTGTCCAACACAGATCTAGCTAAGAAAGCGCTGCAACATTTTTGAAAGATTTTGGTATCAAACGCTAGCGCTTTTTAAGCTGCAGCTTCAGAAATATTCCAATAGTTATTTTTGAAGCTTCAGCTTACACCAGCTTAAGAGTGTAAGGAGTCTAACAGAAAATTCTGTCAAAAATGTTGCAGCGCTTTTTTAGCTAGATGTGTGTTGGACACAAGAATCCTCTCCTTATACATTCTTGGAGTGAGATATAACCTAACGTAGCCTATTTACTCTATGGTGAGTTATAATGAGCCACATGCAACCATAGAGACATACAACATCCCAAATTGATAACTTATTACCGGACGTTATATGGATGTCTTGCAACACCACGGAGTTTGCGTAAAGCGCTGTATAGATGAGTATTATCGTCGCCCGCCATTGTGTATCCTGACTGTCACGTCAATGGTATAGGTTGAGGTAAGAAGCTCTGTAGACAGGAGATTCAACTGTCTATACAAAAGCATGTGATGCTCTGACTCCGCAAACGTTAGTGCGCACGTGTCATTTGCCTTTGATGTATTTTTAAATTCAAATTCATGTCAAGGAAAATCTTATTGTTTGACGTTTCGGTGTTTATTAGTGTTTATTAGTTTTCAACTTTATATTAAGGCTCACGTTTGTTGCATTGAATAATGTTTTTGCTAGTCGGAGAAATATAACAGTAGAACTAATGTCATTTTGTTTAACAAAATCTTCTTCATATCAGTATTTTTGTTTATCTTAATGAATAGTTAATAGTTACCTGCAGAATTCTCAAAAATATCATATGTCAAAAAAGGTAGAGCAGCTATGAAAAAAATATTTATTTGAGACCTGCATATCGAGGACAGATGCATTGATCCAAGTAATTCTATAACAATATTGAGAGACGGTGTCGAAGAGAAAGATATTAAGTGCAAATTGAGCGAGAACGACAATACGAGTATAGAACCTATTATGAAATGCACAATAAATACATTTGGATCGTTTTTTTAATTCGGAATCCCATAACGACAAGAAACACTTACTTAAATATTACTACCAATTCAATACCATATACAACGACTTTACTTTTATGAGAATAGATAATTAAAACAGATCTTATCACTATAATAGCATGTTTTACAAGCAATCATCAAGAGACAATGAGGAATGTAATTTTCTAAAAGCTTATGTTGATCTTCACGCATTCTAAAAGTTCAATTATCTAACCTTATTTGAATTTCACTATTCCACTTCACAGAGAGAGAAGACAGAGAACACAGATAAAATATATAGATACGGAGACAGAGAAGACACATGGAGGTGCGCAATTTCGTTATGCGCAAACCCGATTTTTAGGCCACGACCCTGCCGTCGTTCACAGCGTCACCCCCTCCTCAGGTGTTATATCTCCTGTTTAAATAGCTTCTTAGGACACACAATAGCGGACGGCGATAATATAGATCTATATAGCCCTCTAGTTTGGGTAGGCCAAATTGTTATGGATATTGAAGATATTTTTAGTTTGCTTTATAGCCATTGCGGGTTTGGCGCTAGTCGCTAGTGTCAATGTATCAGTGGCTGGTATCTGTTTAAAATTAATTCAAAGACAATCATTCATTTAATCGCTTTTCTTATATAATAAATAATTCCCTTACTGTTTCTGAAATTAATTTGAATTCAGTACAGTACAAATCAAGAATCATATTTAAGAAATTGGCAACGACACTAGATTATAGCGATTTGCGCGGCCAAACCTAGAAAAACGCCTTCAACAAGTTTGACACTTTCTTAAGTGGAGATGCAAGACCTTTTATTATACGACCGTGCCTACAGCACTACAAACTGAGTTAGTCGTCCTACTTTTATATGTTCTTGACTATAACCTATCATATCGTATTTTCATATACTTAAAATTCTATACCGCTAGCATTGTGGAAAAAAATACGCAAAAATGAAGCCAAAGACCTGGGGATAGCTGGCGATATGCGCATGCGTCATGCACTTTTTTGGCTAAGGGGAGGAACCATTGGCACCACAGAATACTAATAAATAAGAAATGCTATCTGTGTGTAAACTGAAGGAAACACCGTTGACGTTTAGGAGCCGCCATTAACCTGGAACTAAGAAGCTCTATAGAGCTTCTTACCTGGAACAATGATACCAACTCCTATTTTTGCGATGACAGCTACAATATCGGGAAATTCAAAAGTTTGCTGTTAATCGGCTGGGAATTAAGGTTATATCCTAAGCTGAAGATATATCTCAGAAATAAAAGGATCAACTTCAGCAAACAATTTATTAAAAAATAGCAATACAAATAATGAATAATACAATACATAAAAGTGACACAGTACCTTTATCAAATGTGAGTACTAAACTAAATTCGAAGTGAACAACACCTACGCCTATTTATATAACAAAGAGAATGAAACTGAAACTTATAATGCTTAATGACTATTGCTTAAGTATTTTCTAATTATATATTTAGTAATTGGCTAGACATGCTATCTATCTGGTCATTGAGGGGATTACCTGAATGTTTACGAATATAGATTTCTAATAATTCAAGTAAATTCATTTTAATCTTTTATGATTTCTCACAAATTTATTGATAATTTCAAGATATCACATTCACAGAATAAAGGATTAAAATTAAATTTACTTGAATCAAAAGAAATCAAAATTTGTAAACAATCATGTAATGACCAGATCGATGACAAGTGTAGGCCATTACTAAGTACATAAATAAATAAAGAAGTAGGTACTTAAGAACTTGTTACCAAGCATTATGAGTATCATCCTCTCTTCTCTTAGAATTTTGTATTCACATTTGATGAAGTTCCAGCGTGCTATAAACACAAAAGAATTCTTGAAATGAACAAAAAGGACAGAACCTGTCTCATTCGGAGGTATCAGGTGCATTATTGTACCCCACTGCTGTTTTTACCTATGAAACAAGAAAAATATTTAAATTTTTAAACAAATCGTAAAATAGAAAGAAAATCTGAAATGAAAAATAAATTGATTCAGTTGATTTTAAAACTTATTTATATAGAATAAACCTTTTTAGCTGGGTAAATTGATGCTAATGTTGAGAATATTAGGAGTTTCACAAAATCTAAGTTTCACAAAAAAGCCTTCATATTTTTTAAGAAACATTCTCTAGATTAACGCAATGCCACTAGAATCATTTAAATGGAAAATATGAATACTGAATACAGGATAATTTAGAATGTAAAGAATACCAGTGGAGAATTGTGATTGACACACGTCAAATGTGTTTCGGGGTCACCAATATAACTTTCATACCCATGATTGGCACAGCTTATTTGGTAAGCTGTGCCATTAGTAATCTATGATTTGACCATGGATACCATATGATGTGACTCCAAGCAATACCGACTCTACAGAAAGCCAGGAAGCGGGCATGTATGAGTCATCAAGAGTAGATATACATTAGCCCGCGCAATTCAAATGATAATGGAACTTTTTGTGTTGTTTAAGATTGTTTACAAATATATATTAGATATATATATATATATTTATTTATTAACTTTGTTTACAAACAATATAATTTACATATAATTCTGTTATTTTTCAGAACTAAAATGTCACTTTGATTTCCCAAAAAACAATTCGTAAAATTTTGTCATAGAATTTTTTTTAGAAATACAAATTTCTAATAAGAGATCCTTTAACTTTATAATCAGAAATTGATATCAAAAAAAACTTCTGATATAGAATTTTATAAATTGTCCTTCGTAAAATGGACAAGTGACATATCTGCTTTGAATAACGACAGAATTATTTTTATATTAAGTTATACTTAGGTATAGGTATAAGGTATCTATATAGGTTTTTAACTAATATAAATTCCTTAAAATGAAAGGTAATTAATCAAACTAATACTTTTCAGATTAAAATAATTTATTAAACAAATTGGGATTATGATTATTTAAACACTGGGTTTGATTTGATTGAACGAGAAGATGTCTCAGCTTTTGAAAGATATTCTGGACATCCAGGCAGTTTACTTGGCACAACACCTAAAAAATAATGGAATATTATGGAATAATGTTTACTAATCAAAATAAAAATCCATAAAAATACAATATAGGTATTTAGGTATCAGGTCACTACCTTTATAAATAAAAAATACAAATATTATAGCGACCTAGACCTGTACAACATATAATATAACTGCAATGATTATGAGCATTAGTGAGTAATTCAATTACATTTTTTTATTCGAGGGTGTTTCAACGGAACTGTTAAAATCTCTCCCGTGGACTCTACATGATAGGATGTAAATCTTTCAATATCATCTACTTGAAAATGTAGTTCACACACCTACAATAGACAATTGCAGCTTCAATGGCATATCATTTTTCTTTTTACGTACATTTATTTACCTTTGACGATCTTGTTGGAGTAAAGTTTTCCCTTTTTATGGCATGTAACCATTTCCTTCGGCTTTCAGTGTCTTGTGGAAATCCAAAACAAGAAATCTTGGGACCATCAGGATAGTTTCCATTACAGTTGGGAACACAACACATAAACGGCATAATTTTGTCCAGGATTAAACTAAGAATCAACAAAAATACCGCGGAGCATTTTTTTAACCTCACTTTATTAGAACCGCAAACACAAACGAAACACCATTTTATGTTGTCTTAAAAGTATATGAAAGCAAGGCAAAAACTTCAAATGAACATGAAATTGCTATTTTAAACAATGTAAATGGAAAATATACGTCTCATAAACTATGCAGACGTATATATTCTCTGATCTAAACACAAACACTGTGAAATGCATAGGTGAAATGTCAAACGTTTTATAACTACTCTGCGTGACTCATCGACCGTTGAAAACCGCCGCTTCCTGGCTTTATGTAGAGTCGGTATTGCTCCAAGTCACTTCACTTTTCACGCATGCGTACTAAACTCGCAATCCCCATACTGAGCTTCACATAAAAATTCAAGGATTCAAGGTATTAGAATTATATGGGTATTTTGTGTTCTATGGTTTTAACTATTCTGTGGGTTTAATTAACAAATAACCGCAAATACATTCTGTACTCTTTGCTGTGCTCAAAAACCCAAATATATTTGTATTTGAGCAACAAAGCCGCTAATATAATATGCCTTCTTTCAAAAAATTGAATACTAAAATTTATCAAAAGAGTGGCCCTAATGTGACACCCGACTATATATATTGGAAACAATTGGGGGTTCCAGTGCTTGTGAAAGAATTCGGCCCCATTGATTATATAGATTTCTCACCTTTAGAGCCCCATTATTTTGCTGTGACATGTTCTGTACGTGTTCAAATATACAATCCCATAACAAAGCTTGTTGCTAAAAATTTGTCGCGATTTAGGGAAAGTGCTTACGGTGCTGTATTCAGGTCTGATGGACATTTGATATGTGCTGGTGGTGAGGAAACCAATGTAAAGTTATTTGATGTCCAATCAAAAAGTTTGTTAAGGTAGATTTCAGGTAACACCAACTTCCGCTTTAACTTTGCACTTTTTAATTTTTTCAGATTGTTCAAAGGACACACAGCTCCTGTACATCGAACTCATTTTATGCCCGTCAAATCTCAGATATGTTCATTTTCTGACGATAAAACTGTTCGCATTTGGGATATACCTACAGAGAAAACAGTATCAACATTCAGCTCCCACAATGACTATATTAGGGCTGGAGCTGTATGTGAAGCAGTGCCTGATTTAGTTTTATCTGGAGGTTATGATAACATAGTAAAACTTTATGATGTAAGAAATGATCAAGAAGTGCTGTCAGTTGACCACGGTAGTCCAGTCGAAGCTCTTTTGTTTTTACCGTCAGGAGGAGTATTTTTGTCTGCAGGTATTGTAAAACAAAGTGTTTTTTGTTGGTAGTAGTACAACCTCAGTGTATGAAACGAAGTTCAATCATCTTGAAATTCTCAAAATAATTGTGCTAGAACTTGAGATATCTCATCATTTTGTAGATGAAAAATAAGAAGATAAAAGAGACTTTCTAAAACTACACATAATTCAAAGAGAGCGAATTTTCGATATATTTTAATAATGAGTCTAGATTAAACCACAACATAAATTGAAGGCTGTGACT
Organism: Crioceris asparagi; assembly: GCA_958507055.1. Classification (NCBI taxonomy): domain Eukaryota; kingdom Metazoa; phylum Arthropoda; class Insecta; order Coleoptera; family Chrysomelidae; genus Crioceris; species Crioceris asparagi. The sequence continues at coordinate 53,002,406 of OY293827.1, forward strand.
GTGACCATTCGCACTTTCCCGTGCCACGGGTATGCAGGTACACATATAAGTATCCTATAAGATGAGGAAATAATTATTTTATTATTAACTAGCCTTTGCCCGCGACTTCGTGCGCGTGGAAAACTGCATTCAATTCAATTTGGTAGTTATTGCGTGATGCGTGTACAAACATACAGACAGACAAACAATCTGAAAAGTGTTATGGCTTCTGTTGCTCAAATAAAGACCCCCCAATATTAGTTTTTCTTAAATACCTATCTATAATGTACAGAAATCGGCCTAGTACATTTTTATTATACATATATATATATATACACATAAAAAATAAAAAGATGTTCTTGGGGATGCAGTCATGTAATGAATAAAATTCTTTGAGTTAAGCATTCCCAAGAACATCTGTTTATTTAATATAGAAACAGTCAACAATACAAAATCTCTCTCTCTATATATATATATATATATATATATATTATATACCTATCTAGGTATATATATTTGTATGGATGCATGATGTATGATATTGAGTTATGTAAACATTGAAGTAGGGCTCTCTCTTATTAGGTATAGCTAATAATTAATATCACAGGATTTTGTTATTATCAATCTAGTACGATCTTTTTTTTTCGAAAAGAATCAACTCTGATATTATCTGGAAGGATTCTGAGGAGAGAAGTAATAAATTTCGTACAATTATTGTGTGGATTCGGATTCCTATACAGGTGCAGCCTCTGAAGAAAATGTGCAGCACGTTTTCTCTTAATTTGCTTTATGAAGACATTATTATTATTTTATTAAATTATGTTATTTTTTTAGTTTTTAGTCTCAGCTGCATCTTACTGATAACATTGATTTGGGATTTTGTACTTTCCTACGCTACTATAGTAAGGAAAGTATTGTAATCGTGTGAAATTTTCAGTATCGAGATTTTTGTAAATGTTGACGTTTCAGAGTTTTCTAAGTCTAATAAACATATTTTCAGACATTAGTCTGTCTGTCTGTCCGTCTGTCTGTGACAGCATTAACTCGGGAACGGATCGGTGGATTTTGTTGCTTTCTTTTTTATTTTCTTTGGTACCAATATCACTCGCAGGTGGCACTGAATGAGAATTCTGTGTACACTGGATGTTGAGCTATAGCCAAAAAACATGATTTGCTCAAGACAGTAGCGCGAAAACGGCTCTAAGGATTTTGATTAAACTTGCCTAAAATATTATTCTGAGAGCCCTTAACCACGCACACTTAGGGCCATCTCTGAGAAAAAGCACAAAAAAAGTTATGCTCAAATAGAATTCCATATTTTCCACATGTTTCTTCAGATTCTGGATAAACGTTTCATCTTGCGAAAAAATGTTACATGACCATTTTTGTTTGTGTTGACATACTGAAAAAAAATGAGTGGTAACACGATTTGACCAGAGGATTTTTACTTTACTACCGCTATTATCGTAGCTATGTAATGAAAGTATTGTAATAGTGTAAAATTTTTCATTCACTGGAATTTGCCTGCAAGCGATAGGAAAGTCTTGTGAGTGAACACACCAGATCTTTTATACCTACTTATACTGTTCGTTTAATGTTTCTATTTTGACTCGGGTGAATACATATTTAATGTACGAGCAAAATCTATAAGTAACAATTACTAACTGATATGGAACAAAGGTAATTGTTTTTCATTAAATATAAAATTTACAAAACAAATCTATTTTTAATAAAAAAAAATCCCGATGGCCTGTAGTCCGCGGAAAGGTAAATTTTTCAAAATTCATTGAATTGAAATTTGAACGACCTTTTCATTGGTATAGCTACATGTTATTACATAAATTTGTCGTATGTGTCATAGCCTTGCGATTAGAGGTTTTTGTTTTGGCTGTGGAATATAAAGCAGACAGGGTTCGAGTCCACTTCAAGGCAGAATTTTTTTTCGCCTATTTCTTTTAAATAAATAAACTATATATTTTTTTAATCAGGGTCTATATTAAGATCTCCAGAAAATGTCCAATTAGATCAAATTTATATTGAGTGTTCATGTTTTATCAATATTTGTTATTTTGCTTTATTAATTTTTATTTTTTTTACCTGTGTATTTTTTGAAAAATTACTTTGAACAAAAGTTATAGGTACTGATTATATCTATAACCTAAAATTATTTTTGATGATATTTACACTACGGCTCTTTTTTGATAATTTTTTTATATGTTTGAATGGTCACCATTTTGAAACTACTTTCCCGATATTGCCCTATAACGAACTCGACCGAGATATTTGAGAGATTGATTTTTGTAGCAAATTTGAACTTGATACCTTCAAAACTGCGACCTCTATCGTGTTAACAAATTTCGTAATATCCCATATATATATATATATAAACTTTTGAACCAAATGTTTTTTTGGACTAAATTATAGACATACAACAACATGCCGTTGAAATTTTTTCGAAATTCAAAAGTGTGAACGATCGCAATAGGTACATTTCTATAAGAAATTTACCTAAAAATCTGCATCAATTTATTAAATTTTTCATGTATCACTCACTTTTGGGAAAACTGTAAGAAATCAATTCTATGAATTGGTTGAAATAATAAGCTTGTCATGTGGCAAAGATTTTGATTTTGAAATTGTTGATCTACAAAATTCATATAAAAAATCCTGACGGCCTATATCCACCGGAAAGGTAAATTTCGCAAAATTCATTGAATTTAAATTTGAACAACCTTTTCATTGGTATACCTACATGTCATTACATGTCAATGTTCATTTTCAACCGCCTTGTGGTTAGAGTGTTAGAGGTTGTTTTGGCTGTTGTATATAAAGCAAATAGGGTTCGCGTTCCGCTTCAAGGCAAAATTATTTTTTTCGCCTATTTATTATCAATAAAAATACTATATATTTTTTGATGAGGGTCTATATTAAGATCTCCAGAAAATGTACAATTACATCAAATTTATATTGAGTGTTCATATTTTACGAATATTTCTTATTTTTTCTGAATCTTGACATGACATCCATCGAGAAGGTTCAAGACGCTTATCAAACTGACAATATTAGAGAAAATTTACTTCACATGTTGTTTCTGGAAGTTTCGAGAATAAATCTTGACATTCTAGAATTAATTAATGAAATATACAAGCCACAACTATAGTAAATGAGGTAGTAGAACAAATAGATACTAAAACGAATAATAACCGTAAGTACATGATACACTATCCACGTAACACTGCCTTCTTCTTAGCTTTGATCGTCCCAATTAAATGTCACCTCAGTCCCTTTATACAGCGAAAGTTGATATGAATCACTTTCATTTTACTGCGTGAAGATTTCTGAATTCTATATACTACGTCGTTTATCTTCTTCAAAACGGTGTATAGTCCCTCCCATTTGATGTCAATCTTTGGAGAACGACCCTTTCGTCTTTGTGGATTGAACAGCCACAATTTATCATCAGTTTTAAATAGCCTCGGTTCCGCACGAAGATCATATCGAGCCTTCATTCGATCAGTAGTGATCTTCAACTGCTTTCTGACAAGATTTCCTTCCTCGAGTTTTCGCTTCAAACTCTAAATAAAGGCATCTACAGATGTGAGATGTTCGCTTGGTGAACCAAACAAGATTTCAGATGGAAGTTTCAAATTTCTACCAAGTACAAAGCCAGCTGGGGATTCTTTGGTCGATTTAGGAGTTAAAGATCTATAGGCCATTAGGAAGAGCGATATACACTTATCCCAGATTGTTTGTTGTTCATTGATTGCTGGCCTCAAGTAATTTTTCTTTGTTCTGTTAAATTTCTCTACCATTCCATCGGATTGTGGATGCAGTGATGTTGTAATTTTCTTTATCCCCATCTTGATCTGGAAGATTTCAGACTCAAAATTCCGGCCTTGGTCCAAATGAATCTCCAAAGGCACACCAAACCGCTTATATAATATTCAATTAGCATCGGCTACAGTTTTTGCCTCTTGATTTGTAATTACGACTACCTCTGGCCATTTACTGAAATAATCCATGATGACCCCGTAATTTCGATGGCTGTTCGCTCAAATGGGACACCTACATTGTACTGCTGCATCCTATGGTGGGTTCTGGTTATTTGGACCTGGTAAATCAAGAATCACATAGTCGACACCAGTCCTCAACGTCAGCACAACTTCCTAACCAGTAGAACCTTCATCTTATCTTCGACGAAGTTTTATTGATACCGTAATGGCCACCACTTGCTCTACAATGAACTTCTTGCAGTATTTGTGCATTCATTTTCAGTGGAAGAATAATTTGCAAATTAAGTGTTACCATCTGTACTTTCCCATTTACTCTTCAAAACGTTATCATCAATTATAAGGATCCACAAATTGGCAAGTATCCTTTTATCGAAGGAGACAAAGCTGAAATCTCCTGCCAAGTAGGTCTTGTTTCATCCATGTTCCACCTCATAACTGGTCCAATATCTTTGTCATGCATTTTTTTTGTGTTGTAGGAAATCCTCCTTATGGACATCGAGTGGACCCTACCCACTTGATAGTGTGAGGCTCTCCAGTCTATCCATAGCCTGGTATACTCACTAAAACCTCAATTCCGTCTAGGTTTGTCTGACCTACTGGTCTCCATCGTTACTTAGGACAGTTGGCCCATTGTAGTAGCAGTCGCAGCCTGTACCATTCCTTTGCTGGTTATGACCTTAAAGATTCTGGGTAACCTTTTGGTAACCTAAATATTTTTGTATTTTGCGGTCTAGGAATCCGCAATCGCACAGTATGTGAGAAACTGTTTCCGGTTCCTTACCGTATAATCTGCATGTTTTTTTTTTGAAAACATCTTTATTCTGTATCATTTCACAGCTTAGAACAATATAGTGGTACTCCTCTAATCAGTACAGAAGTACTGGTCTCGAGGAAAACATTTATATTTATGTATGTCATTTATGTTAAGACCCCGTTGTACAATATAATTTTGTTGAGGTGCACCGTGACCGGTGCATGACCAGTCATAAGCCCCTATACAATCTTAAGCTGGTTTCTGTTTAACATCATCATTTTCCCTATTTCTTTTGCCATGGGCTTAGAATGTATTCTTTCCCATGTCTGTTACCTGGTGTGTTGCTCCAGTCTTGTTTGTGTTTCTCCAAAACCCATTGGTTGACTGATACTTGTACTCTGCGTTTAGGCACCCTCTTCTCGCAAGTTCGTCGGCATTTTCGGTGCCTGCCGTGCCCTGATGTCCTGGCGTCCACATCAGTTTTACGTGATTCCGATTCGCCAGAGTTTTCAGTTCCTTCGTGCAAGCTCATACCAGCTTTGACGTCATCTCCTGACTTTTTAAGGCCTTAAGTACCGCCTCATTATCAGACCATTCAGTCCTGCTTGATATATTTATCCTGAATGTATTTTCAAAGAATTGTCGTTTTGAAATGTGATCAGTTTCCATGTTTAACACATCCCATGTCACAGCTTCGACGATAATCATTTGTCCTGTTCCAATGTTGACATTAACCAGTATGTTACTTATACTGAAAGCACCTAGTCTTGCCTCACCCTGCACTAATAGATACAATGGAGGCAGTGGCAGAAGAACTTCCAGGCAGTTGGTCTTGCCTGAGTAGTTCGTCACACAGTAATTTTGTTCAGCCTTCGATAAACTCTTACTGTATTGGGCTAGTATATGTACTATTTTTTCAAAGAATCGAAGGAATGGAGTATGCTCCATTCCTTCGATTCTTTGGAAAAATGGCCCCAATTTTTGTTTTACTGGCATTGGTATCTGGGATAAATTCTCCTTCCCTCCGGGGATAATTCAAAATAATACAAGAGCCCAAAGCACCTTTCAGATATTCGAAGCTGGGATTAAAACTTACAAAAAAAAGTAGTTTACCTGTTAAAAATCTAGTAGCAATCATTTTCACATACAAGAGCCTTATTGTCTTTATATAACAGATCAAAAGTAAATCTTGTTAAATATTTTCTTCAGGGGAGGCCGCATCTGTATGAGAATCCTACAAAGCGATCAGCGAGATGGTATTACATAAAATATATTCATATCCAAAAGATTAACACCATGGTTAATGCTGTACAAATGATTGAATATATGCCTAAAAGTATATAATTTTTTTAGACCAATAACAGTGTAACGAGTTTGCGATGTAACTTCGGCGCCATTATGAGGATGCATGTGGGATTCGTCAGAGGGCGGAATATGTTTACCAGTACGGACGTTAGCAGGGTTGGTTGGTATGAGTGTAAGGCATACTGCTATTGGCCACCCATAAATGCCAAGGTTATGGTTATATATCGCTGTTGGTGGAATTTTCGGGGCGTTGGAAGATGTCGGTGGAAGCTTTCTTTCCTCCGTACTCACTCAACTATTGCACCTGACTGACTGACTGAGCTCCTGAGTATACTGACTGACTGACTGATTCCGCACCAAATCCTCTCCAATATATAGGCAATCCCTATCCATTTAGAAAGCTTCCACCTACATCTTTCAACGCCCCGAACATTCCACCAACAGCGCGAACTCACTAGATGTATCGGGATATAATCTTGACCTTGGAATGTATCGGTGGCCAATAGCAAGCAGTATGCCCTACACTCATACCACCCTGCCCCGCTAACGTCCATACTTGTCAAAATGCTCCTCCCTCTTATGAATCGCACATGCTTTATCATTATGGCACCGAAGCTACATCGCAAACTTGTTACAATAGTGTAACTGGGTTCGATTTATATACACTAGATTTATTTTCACCCTATGTATATCAACCACTACGTTAGAAGTGTTCTAACTCATGTCCATACTAATGATGACCCCCCTCTTAAGCGTCCTTGTAATTTATCTGCACGAGTAATGATTTGAGAATTATCTCGAATCCACCAAACACATAATTTTGTATTAAAGCAACACTTCCTAGAACAATAATTACTACCGTCACGTTTAGCAATAAACGCTACTCCAATTGTCAGCGTGGCTTCACTTTAATAATGGATCGTCTGGATCACAAATAGCTTCGGTAGAACCTCGCAGCTGGGTATACTCCTTTTGGTTAAATCAACACACTGTAATATGGATATCAGTATCCTGGAAAACGCCTGCGGGTCCATTGCTGGCTGCACATAGTTCACACTTCCGCCACTATCATTTCACGTCTTTCTTGCAGTTCACCTAATAGAAGCCCGAATCTTCTGCAGAATAAGTGCCTCCTCGAAGCTCCATCGTGCAGTTGGCGTAATACCTCCGACACTTTGCTTGTTACAGTTAGTTGTAACCTAATTTTCTTACTATGCTCTGACTCGAAGGTTCTATAAAGGAGACCATCTTCCAAAACAAGAGAGTTCTATTGGCTCCAATAGGCCTTTACTTCCGGGCTTCGTGCACTTATTTTTTGCCAAGTCGGTCTCTACTTACGGGGCATTCAATGTAAGAAGATTTAGAAAAAATACCGATGGCCTGTAGTCAGCGGAAAGGTAAATTTTTCAAAATTCATTGAATTGAAATTTGAACAACCTTTTCATTGGTATACCTACATGTTATTACATAAAATTGTCCTATGTGTCATAGCCTTGTGGTTAGAGGTTTTTTTTGGCTGTTGAATATAAAGCAGATATCCCATATATATATAAACTTTTGAACAAAATGTTTTTTTGGACTAACTTATAGACATATAACAACATGACATTTTTTCGAAATTCAGAAGTGTGAACGATCGCAATAGGTACATTTCTATAAGAAATTTACCTAAAAATGGCCGTTCTCCTAGGCTGATTTTATTTGTTCAGCTCGCCACTCCCCGTTTTCTACGGCTGTGCCGGGTGCAGTTATCGTTGCATGTTCTTCTGGACAAGGCATCTGCGTTCCTATGAATTTTCTCTGCCCTGTGTTTGTTCTGATAGTCATATTTTTGAAGAAGCTCTAACACTCTTTGTACCAAGAATAGTCTCTGCCCTCTTCTGTCAACTTTGTCAAAGGTTTAGCGATATTGGAAAATGCTCTCACGAACCATAGATAGTAGGTACACAAGCTCGGAAACTTCTAACTTAATTCTTGTTCTTGGGAATAGGTCATTTCTTCATCGCTGTTCCATTCTTCTAAATCTGCCGTAACACCATCACCAGAGACAATGTGACCCAAGTATCTAACTTCTTGTCGAAACGAAAAATATTTCTTGTGAATCAAATTTGGAGTTAGCCTCACGTAACCTTAGGAAAACTACCTTCATGTTCTTCGAGTGTTCATCAAAATAGTTTCCTACAACCATCACGTCGTTCAAGTACACTAGACAAGCCTACCATGTCAATCCTGTTAAAACAAACCGCATCCATTAGCATCTCAAATTTGGCAGGTGCATTTCAAAGTCCGAAGGGTATCACAGTAAATTAACAAATACCTGATCCGATGGAGAAGGCGGTCTTTTTTCGATCTGAGAACCATCGGGATCCAGAACGTATCCAAGGTGTCATCTATCGGGGTAATGGATAACTATCTTCTTTAGTTGTAACTTAATTTAGAATTCGATAATCGACACAGAATCTTGTAGACACATCCTTTTTCTCCAAACGTACTACTAGCGAGGTTAATGGGTTATTCGATGGCTCAACGAGTCCTTGCTTGCTTATATCTTGAATGATCTTCTCGGCTTTATCTCGTTTGTCCAATGGATGTCTTCTCGGCTGTTGTCTTATAAGCTGATAGTTCTCCGTATTCATCTTATGTATTACTAAGCTTGTTTTACCCTTATCCTGTTCTTCCATCGCGAGTACATTCTGGAATACATTCTGAAATTCTACAAGCTTTCACATTTTGAATCTCTTTGTTTTCTTAATCCTGGACAGCTCTTTTAGATAACAAGTCCTTACTGGTTTGTCAGTCTTCGTCTCCGTTTTATTGGTCTTTCCATAAAATTCATGACTCTTAACAGGAATTACATATTTAACTCATACAAGAGTTTTAGTAGTCAAGAACTCTTTGTCATTTCAACCATCCTTTAACTTCGCGATGTTTGCAATATCCATCCAGACTGGTCATCAAGGTTTTCTCACAATAGCCAGGTATAATAACGTTGCCAGTTCTTATTAAGTGGACAACATCCTGGTTGTCTTCATTAAATGGCAATTCTTCATCGCCGACTTTCAAGACACCATTTTTGACATCTAACACTGTTCCAAGTTGACATGAAATGTTGACTAATTACTGTGGCATTGTTCTTCATGGTCGAAGACTCTCCCTTGTTTAGGGCATTGTCCTTCAAGGTTGACGACTGAACCTTCATTTCGACTCGTTCTTGTTTTCAGGCTGCTGCGTCTTTTCCTTCCAGTTGTGGCGAACGTGCCCTATTTCACCACAATGGATGTCATGCAGGAACTCACCATTCCGTTGTTCCCCTTCATCGATGGCTCTCACACGATGTCCTGAGGAAGTTCGACTAGCGGTTTCGTGCTCTAAAGCAATCGCGTCATCCAGTCTGGATAACTTTAACGCCTTCTGCAGCTTGCTCTGTCTTAAATTGTCTGATTTCATCGCTTTACAATGCAGAAATTTTGCGGAATCTTCCCTTGAACTTTGCATCGCCCTTTCTAGAGGCTTCTTCTAGAGATTTTGAAACTTCGTCGAACTTTTCTTCACACTCTCTGGAAGAGTCTTTTCCTCTATTAATAGTCTTACGAGGGTTGCTTTGGTAGCGGTATCATCCCAGTCGATCTCCAATAATTGTTCCATAAGTTTTTTTACCATCAACTGGGCTAATTTTATTTTGTAAGTATATTTTAACACAAAAGTATCTCCGAAAGTTTTTCAAGTCTAACGCAAAAACGAACAAAAAGTCTTCAATACCAAAAATCTGCCCAATCTTTAAAACTCAGTCCAAATTTTGAAACTATTAAACTCCGGATAATGAAAGATTATTCAACATCTTTCAGATTGAGACAATTATTTTTCATATTCTTGAAAATATGATGTATTTTGGATTTTCCATAAAAAATTTACCTGAAATCAATTTCAACATATTCTGATTTATTCTATTATTATCGGCAATAGCACACAGTGCTTTGAATCCCTTGTACCGAATATAATCTATTGCTTCCAATGTGATATGCTTTAATTTAACAACTGATAATTGAGAAACTGACAGCAAACGAACAACCACTTAGAAATGACCGAACGCAGGTGATATAAAAGTTAGGATAGTTTTAGCAAGTTTATTGCTATTATTTCAATCCTAACCAGACATTTTCTGACTTTTATATTGTAACCTACTTTTCAAGTATATTTCATCAACAAGAATACAAACAATTTCCTCTCTATCGGGATATTCCTAGAAACCCTAGACAGATAATTTGAATTTGTATGTTCATTTTCTGATTGTATATTTGGTGAAGAAATTTGACGTAAATTTCTCTTTGTAGGCTAATATAAAAAATGTCTCAAATCCTCATAGACTGGCAAAGGTCTATTATAAATACTCAAAGCAAAAAATAATGTAGTAACACTTTATCTTTTCCTCGTATCTGTCATTGAATTCAACTGGTCAGCTATTATTTTTAAAGTCATATTACAATCTTCGTCACAATTATTTTCTAGTTCGCATTTTACAAGATGATTTTTTTTCATGAGCTTGGTTTATTGATTGTTTTCTTTGGATATGATGAACTTTTTGTTCATTTGAATAATGAGATAGAATATTCTCATCTTCTTATTATTTTATCGGGATAATCCATTTTAAAACATCAAGACATCAAAAACACGTTTTTCAAAATTCTCGTTAACTATGATAGTTGAAATTGATCTCTCATTTTCAACGTCTACATTTAATAAATAGAGAACGATTCTTGATTAAAATGTACTGTAGATATTTAAAATTTCGCAAATTGATTTTATGGCCAATGGTCGTTTCTATCTTATCAAGGTCTTTAATTAAATCACTCTGACGGAACAAGTCGATTAAACTTTTTTCTCTTTCAACGAGCGCTTTCTTTCTTTCTTCGGGATCTTTTCTAGCGGAACATAGGGGTTTTGAAATATACTTAGGTAGATTGGGGGGTATAGCACCTTGTTGTAACTTAGGCATCCTTGAAACCTCATGATCGATACCGCTCAACTTATAAATTATATCAGTGCTGTATATAATATCCTGAACCTCAAAATGTCTTATACAAACCTCTCCATTTGATGTTGGTGTAAAATTATCTCTATGGATCGGTACAATGCAACCATGTACCTAGGTATCTCTCTCATGTGGAGTCTTCGGAAACATGAAGACATTTATATATCATTCATTTTTGATAACAATATCTTAATACGATTTGCACCCAGGCATTACACATTTGTTTAATAATTACACTTATTACTGTAAGTAGAAGTCCATAATCTCGAAGTGGAGGGGAATATTAGTTTAAAGGAAACTCGAAGTCATCTCCACATTTTTATTGATAATTTAGTTAAATATGCTGAGACATGTTTCTTCGGGCTTGTACAAGCCCATTATCAATCGTTAGGTTATGGAGGTGAACGTTGTTATTCACATACCAGAATAAAAATAAAAATTTGTTTCTAATAAAATAAATAAAGTAAACTTAAAATTAACCCTGTCCCATTATAAAATTGAAGAATTTAAAAATAGAGAATAAATTCTAAAAAACAAAATAAAATAAAATTCACTTGACATTGAATTTATTTTTTATTTTTCAATTTTCTAATGGGACAGGGTTAATTTTAAGTTTATTTATTTTATTAGAATCAAATTATTAGTTTTATTATGGTATGTGAATAACAACGTTCACCTGCATAACCTAACGATTGATAATGGGCTTGTACAAGCCCGAAACATGTCTCAGCTTATTTAACTAAATTATCAATAAGAATCTGGAGATGACTTAGTTTCCTTTAAACTAATAACACGTATATTTTTCAGCACACGGTCTAAACACAAGTGATAACTTTCAACTAAACAAATGCAAAGGCTAAGCAAGGAAGGTTAACTCACTTTTAAAAGATACGCACTCTTGCTCAACAATAACACTTCACAATAAGCGACAGTTTAACATAACCAAGAACCTTGCTGGCTAGAGTTGGCCTCGGGGCTGTTGCCAAATTTCCTTGTTCTGGGCAATGAGTGAAGGATGCTGTGGTTATATGCTTTATTGTTGTTTCAGGTGGCACCGAGATAAAGATTTGGGACTCCTTAGCTGGCGGTAGACTCCTCGGATGCCTATCACAACATCATAAAACCATCACATGTCTACGACTTACTTCAGAGAATCGAAGGCTTTTATCTGGAAGTCTCGATAGGCATGTTAAAATATACGATATAGCTACATTCAAAACTGTGCATACATTAGATTTTCCAAATGGAGTATTGAGTTTGGGTGTATCTAAAAACGATGATACCTTAGTAGCGGGTCTTGTAGATGGTTTGGTATCAATTAGTCGAAGAGAAAATGATGCAGAAAAGAAAACAGTAAAGAAAAAAGTTAGCCCCTATCATTTTAGTAATGATTCACAATTAGCGGCAGCTGATACGATTGTCAAGGAATTGCACCAAGAGAAAGAAACCAAATACGATTTCCATCTACGTAAATTTGAGTTCAGCAAAGCTCTAGATATTGTTCTGTTGCCTTATGTAGCAAATAAAAATCCACAAGTTACTGTTACAGTGATTCAAGAGTTAATAAGGAGACGAGCTCTCGATAAAGCTTTCAAGGGCAGGGAGAAGAAGTCACTAATGCAAATTATTCGTTTTTTCATCAGATATCTTACTGATTATCGATTTACACGCATTCTTATCGATGCTGTAAATATCTTTCTAGATACTTACAGTGACCATATTAACAAATTTCCTATAGAAGTGAGAAAGCTGATTATAGAACTGGTAAATGTGTTGAAGCAGGAGATAGAGCATGTCAATAACTTAGCTTCAGTTCAGGGAATGATGGAAATGTTGTTAGGTAGTCAGGTAACAGCTGCAGATTTAAATACAGGGGAGAAGAGAGGCCATAACTTGGTACCCAGCGCTAGTGCTCAGAAAAATTTTGTTTTAACAATAACTTGATTATAGGTATTAAAGAATGTTTTTAGTTGTAAATTTTGTAAATAAAAATGTTGAAAAAGTATTATTATTTTAACTGATTATTATTAATACTCTAGAACAATGAAATGAAATTGAATCTTTATATCACTTATTGTGTATATTTATGAAAAATCAGTTCTCGATTATAGAATTACAACGACAAACTTTTATCCCTACATTGGGCCCTTTTATATGAAAAATGTTATGGTTTCTGAATTTATTTCAAAATTGAGCATAAAATAAATACTTTTTACAAAAACTAAGACCGACTTTATTAGATGTTACAATAAAAAACAACTCCCCACAACTTTAATGACTGACAAAAGAACTATGAATGAAAAGGCGAGAACGTGTCTTTATTTAAATTTTCAATATTTGAATTCAATCTTAGAATTCTCAGTTTTCAAAAGAATATTGGTCTATATATATTTTCCAGATAATTTCTAATGTTCACAGTTACAACTAAGTAACTGAATATATAAATAGAAGAATATTCTTCTGAAAACATGTTTCCAATCCAAGCTTCTAATATTCAAATGAATAAATAATGCATGTACATACTTTTCATTGCAGTACGTAAATAAAGAATTGAGTCTCAACATTTTTTGAAAATCAAAAAAAGTTTGATTGCATAGCTATAATGATTCTTAGAATATAATATGAACCATGGATCAGATAAATACATATATTTTCATGTAAGAAATATTTCTCCACGATCAAAGCTGATTAACTGATTACATAGCTATAAATATTCTTTAAATTTAATATATAATACACAGTGCTACCGTAAAGTATGGAATAAAATATATACATTTCAAAAACCGTCGTCGGTCATAATAAAACGAGAATTCATATTGAGTTCCACCAACCTCTTGAAAGTAAGCCAAACGGAATTCAAATTCTCTTAGAACATTGACAATAATTCTTGAGGTTATATTCCGCCTCTTGAATATTCGCCCGAAGGTCTTCTTCATCATAAGGTTTTGTTCTATACATATACAAAAAAATATTTATTAACTTTCAAACAATAATAATTATACACTCAAAATATAAACTTGTAAAATAAAATATAAAATGAAATTAAACTAATGACTTAAATGAATCTAAACTCAAAAATAAGACTCTAAATAGTACCTAATTCAAAAACTGTAACTAATCGTAAAGCGCTTGTATTTATACAATAAAAATATCCACTCAGCAAAAATGATAATGACGTCAAAATAATATATATAATATAGTAATATGAAACTTTAAATCGAAAGTTGAAAATTAAGGGTTATATTCAATAAAGGCGGTGGCAACCAGAGAATATATACCTACAAGAGAATGGTAACTCCCATGTAAAGCCCGCTGCAGACGGAGTATGTTTTGTTGCATGTTTCCTTGATGGGAGCTAGGCTTGGTGCTGTGCTTGCTTCTGTGTAAGAAAATGACATCCCGTGCACGGTTGGTTGCTTGAACTCGTGCATGATTTGATGATAGAACCGGTGCTATTTTCGGTGATTGTTTTCTCGCATCGTGCCTTGTCGGAGCACTCGGAACTAGTCGAGTCGTACTCAAAAGTTATTTTGCACATGATAACTGTTATTTTTGATTGTTGGGACATTTTCTCTATTGTAACAATGATTAGAAATAGAGCTTGATTATAATGTTCAATATTTTGTATCATTTGTCACAGTCATATTTCTCTGTACTGTCATTTTACATACATGATGGCCTGCATCGTGTGAAGCCAACACAAGCAAGGGAGCCATCAACACACCATGCGCGGCAACATTTATCGGACCGTGCAGCAAAACAAGCAAGCAATCATGCAGCAAAACATACTCCGTCTGCAGCGGGCTTTAATCCTGTTGACTATGTTTTGACCTTGAAACACTAGCTCTATGACGAGTGTCCCGCTAACTTTGTAGTGGCGGCAAATTTAAACATACTGATGGCGGCAAATTCGAATGTTAAAAGCTAGTTTAGAATAAAAGAAAGGAATGGAAACCTTCAGAAATTGTTGAAGAAAGTTTATAGAAAATAACTTTCGAGACTTTTCATCTGACTTTTCATGATAGTAACCAAAAAAAAGTAATATGAATGCTGGAAATGTATTTTCTATAACTGTACTCCAACAGTTTCTGAAAGTTTCATTGCTGTCACTATTTTTTTTAAATAACTGGATTAATAGGGCCATGAAAACTGAACAAATTGTTAGAAGTTCATTCTTTAATATTACATAAGTTTATCACATATAAGTATACAAAGTAAATTGTTCAAAATAATTAATTGTATCAGTTTTAAGATATAGTTACAAAGAATTTCAAATATATAAGATATATGAGCTCCCTAATATAAAACATAATAACACACACAATACACAGACGAATATCAAGGGCTTCATTTTTGTTTCTTCCTTCTTTCTCCGTTGTTCCTCATTGGACATATAAATAAAAAAGAACAAATTTTAAAAATATAATATAAGCAAGAAAACGCAAATATTAATATACAATAGATATTCTACTATATTCACGGTAGATATATACTTATATATTCAATGTGCTCTCTCATGAACAACTTGTCCATAAACTCTACCAGGAACGCTGTGACCATAGCAGATTCATCGCCTTTCAACCTGTGAAATAGGAAGATACAAAGATATTAATTATTAATTAAATTAATATTAATTTTAAATATATATATATATATATATATATATATATATATATACACTGTGTCCAATAAAGTCGGAACCATATGAAAAACTTTTTTATTATAGGTTTTATGAAAAAAAGTTATTCTTAATAAATAGTTTTGCATGGTTCAAAACTTAAAATTCAACCATCAGATATCAATTATTTTAATCCGTATACGAGGAGAGCCGAAAAATATGATTTTTTCTCAAGAGTAAAGTACCTTTATTTTTGAAAATATCGAAAAAATTATTGTGAATACTTCCAGACGTCTTGAATTTATTTAGAATTTTTGCAATAGTCTAATGCTGAATATTTATATTTGGATGTCTGTTGTTAAAAATAGCTGCTGCTTCTCTGTGAGTTTTATAATTATCTCCGACAATAAAAATTAGTTCAATTTTCTCGTTACTAGTTAATAGAGCCGCAATTTCTTGTATTTTCTAAAAACGAACTAGCGATAATTATTTAACAGTTTTGAGTGGCAATACAATAGTAAAGTACCATTGAATACGTTCAATGATTTATTTTTATCACAAAACTCTTACATTCCACACGATAGTGATCTATAGACATCGATCTTGGTACACAAATACGTAATGGTAATACCTGATTTGAAAAGGCACTTAAATGCTGCAGTATTGCAGTAAGTATTAAAAGAAATAGAACATCACAAATGCGGAGCTCGGATAGATTAAAACATTCAAGCAACACTAAGTAACATTAGGAATAAGCATTTGTTATTATACTCACCAATTAACATTTATTTTTCCGGGTCTTGGAAAGCGGTGAAAACTTACTCCCACATTCTCATCACTGGCACAGTTGAGCTCAAAACACTTGTCCTTTTTCGGAGCCATATCTGATGAATGCTCTAATCAATTCTCAGGCGCTAATGCTTGAGATATCTCAAGTAAATAGTATAAATATCCCTCTCTTATAGGTTCACTCCGGGAAATGGAAGTTGCAGGTGAGTATATATTCTCTGGATGGAAATTCCAACATTAATTGGTACAAATCGTGATTAGATTAGAGTTTCACTCTCAATATAAATCACAATTCAAGTCTGTGTTATCGTGACAAGCAAAACACTCAGTTCTCAGATAGACACAGAACTAGAATAACGCCATTTTTAATTCGTATTCAACGGTTCCCGACATTCTTCGGAAGAGCGACACTGGCGCCATAACGGGTGCTACTTGCAACATTTGATCAACATTTTCCCATAAGAGTTACCACCACCTGGTGGCAACTGCTGAGAGAAATTTTTGACCGTTTGTTGCCAATGTTCCCATTCACGGCGCTAGTATCGTTCACCAAATTGTGGCGGGAACCGCAGAATTTGAATGAAAATGTCATATTTAAAATGGCTGCATCCGGCACCGGCAATCCCATCGTCTAACCTCAATTCTCTTTTCTAACGATGTGTTTGTTTACTTTATATTATTTTTAATTAATATAAAATATATAAATAACTTGCTGAGTGTAAATGTTTATCTATATTAAATTTTAATCGATTTTTTCATTTTCACAAGAAACTTACTGTTTGTCTGTTGTTAAGATTGAAAGATTATCATTCTTTCTGGGTACGTATTTAGTATTTTGTTCCTTTAATTCTGGTGTTATTTTTATCTCAATTATAGGAGAATGCCACCGAGTACATATGGAAACGCCAACAGGAATGTCTGTAAGGCGAAGAAGGATATTTCAAGTTGTAAAAACGAAGGAAGAATGAGAAGAGCCACCCTTTTATACAATGTTTTGAAAAAAGTTCATCCTGATAGTGGAGTATCAAGTAAAGCTACGAGTATCATTAAAAGCCTAATCAATAATATACTTAGAACTTACAGCTGTTCTTCTATCCGGCGTATAACTAAGCAAACTGTAAGTAAAGATATAATGCTATCACGAAATATATAAGTCCTTATTAATGCTTCCGAGCACAGCCATCACAAAAATGCCTATAAGGATTGCCTCAGTTAGCATCTGGAATCGATTGGCAACCTTAATATAATTTGATTATTAGTCTAACCTTTCTTTCCATATGTAAATTTAGCATGCTATCAAATCTCAGATTTGTAATGAAGTTTTTCCATTGCAGTGAAGTGGTGGTCCACTAGAAGGAATCGAATGTTTGCTTAGGAAAAATGGAAAGACGAAACTAATGTGAAATGCCTTTGAAGTGCCTCACTTTCTACATATCGGTTACTATTGGGGTAATGATAGAACACATTGACCATGTCAGTATATAGCTTCTGTGAGTATAGTTGAATATTCATATTTTAATTTGAGTTTACTTGCTTGGATTATACATGAGATAGTACGTTGAATGTAGTACATACGAATATTTATTGTATATTATTGAGAATGCCGGCTTGTATTTTATATATTTAACAGATCTTAGTTTCCTTTTATTTTTATGTCTAAATGAGGAACAACTGAAGAAGAAGGCTGAAGCGACAATGAAACATCTGTTATTCGTTTGCGGATTGTGTGTGTAATTAGTGTTAGTGAACCGGGGTATTTGATATATTTTGGATTTTACATTAACATATGTAGGTGACTACTGCATTGTCTACTCATAAAATAGTTTACTTGTTCTACTCAAAACCTATAGATGTAAGAATAGGCCTCCATTTTCTACCTATCTTTTTCGTGATTAGATTTTTTGTGATGAGCAGATTTTAGCTAATCAAAATTTGCCCTAATTATTGTTTGTTTCAAAGAGTTATTTAGACAATGCACTAGTTACTTCCATAAATTAATATAATAATTTGTTTACTTACAAAAAAACATATTTAAGAAGTTATTCAGTGGATTTTTGATTAGCTTATTTATTCTTTCTATGTTATAATTTTGCAATAATAAAAAATGAACTAAAAATATTTACAGTTTTTATATTCTTATTTACCCCTCATAGATCAGAACTATTGAGGAAACAATAAAAATCTTCAGAAATTTTTGGAGTAATTTTTTGAAAAAAAACTTTCAGCATTCATATTACATTTCTGATGACTATAATGAAAAGTAAAATGAATAAACTAGAAAGTTATTTTCTAAAAATTTCCTTCAAAAATTTCTGAAGATTTTCATTCTTTTTTCTATAAGCTACAATAATACTTTTATTAAACTTTGAATCTGCCGCCATAAGCAAGTTAGTTTGCGAGTAAACATCTTCAGCGCTAGTTGTACTTCAAGGTCAAAACATACTCAATGAAATTAACATGGAAGTTACCATTCTCTTGGAGGTAGGTGTTCTCTGATTCAATACCATTGAATAGTTAATTAGGAAAAACGAAAATTCCTCTATTTACAACAAAAAGCAAGAGAAGGAATTCCACTTGGAATGAGCATGGAATGCTAAGGATCTGTCCAGATGAAACCCATGTGTTACGGAGTTGTTAGGTATTCAGACTTATGTCCTGAATGAAAGACTACTTTTATAAAAAGGTTTTATTAAGTCTTACGTGGCGTTCACTCCCTGACGCCGTTACATTCATATCATTGACATTTACCAAAAACTAAACGTCCTTATGTCATAACCATAGATTACGAAACAACACAAAACATTGATCACAAGTAGAATATGTTACAGGAGTGTGAGGAATAGTTAAATGCACTTCAAATAAGTGTAAAAAGTATGGATCAATCTAATTCCCTATATAAACTGCAAATCTCATACGACGGGCAGATCATTTCTCGTAGAGTGAAAATCAGTAAAATTCGAAACAAATTATTCCCAGCTGAATCATCAAGGAAGAAGAAGAGGACATCTGTAACCATACCAGACTGCACGTGTCATCGATAAATTTGGTATCAAATTGTATTGCTAGTGGCGTACCAAAACAATTTTATTTCGGGAGAATAAAATTCTGAAACCGGAAAGTTATGTTTTCTTGTTATTTTGACAAAGCCGAAAGGATCCCGAATTGCAATTCAGTTCTTTGGTTAAATATACTTGAGGCACCAGCAGTTAAATCAATGACAAAGTGACACCATCTGATTAAACCTCGTTATGACCCCAGCAAAGATTAGGGTGTATTTAATCTTTGGCCCCAGTGTATATAGTTTTAGGTGTCAATAAGGCACCATACAGCGTTGCCAAGTTTCCATGGTGCATCAGATTAATTTTAGGCTTCTGGTGTGGAATGTTTCGATGGAATATATAGTTTCGCAACTTAACATGATTATCAGCGTGGCTCAACATTAAAGCTGACAGCATTCATTTAAACTAAACTATGTTCTCTTGAAGTACTCATGTCGGACTGAACTCAAATGTAATACCTATGTAGAATGTAGGCACATAGTACGACTATTCTGATAAATAAATCTAACATAAAATCAAATTTTCGTAATATACGTCTCAGTGAACTAATTTTCTATGTCTTATCAGTCCCTGATAAAATTTTCCATTGATATTTTCTCAATTTCCCCTAAACACCTAAGCCTGTAATACATACAGGGTGAGATTCTATTGTATCCACGGTCGATAAAATGGATGTCTTATCACTATTGCTGTCTTCATTGTGATGATCTGACAAAACAAACTCTGATTCTTCATCTTGGGGGTATTCATATACCTAGGTACAGAATGCTTCAAAGCAGACAATTCGAGTAACCGCCTTGAACAAAATTAACCTAGCTCGCGGAACAATAATTATGACTAACTTGAATTGAAACTGAAAGATCGGAATCACAGAACTCACGCCTGAAAGTACGTGTTTTTTTTTCGGTTTGCGATCAACTATTTTTGACTGATGATACGACCGTGGAGATATACAATTCAACTGTATGTCTACATTTTTTATAGATGTTCACGCCTTTTGCAAAGTAAACGTGTTCTGATTTTGAAGATTTTTTGTTATTTTGGAAAGGAGTTTCAAAAATTGACAATATTACACATGCCCTTTCCCTTTAAGCTGGACATTTGTGAAAATAATCATAGGTTTCCGAGTTCTAGCAGTAGTCCAGTCTGAAATATGTATCAACGCTATGACGTGGGGGATTTTTTTTTGAAAATTGAAAATATGAGACTGTCAAATTATAGAAGGGAAAATATAAAGCAACAATTGAATGAGACATTTTTGAAAAACGGTTACAGTTTCCGAGTAACGGTAGTGGTAGTATCTGAATTATGTGTATTTTCAACGGGATGTTTTCAGACTTCTGGATAATAACATGTAGAAACAAAGAATATAGGTACCTACATGGGGAAATTTCCATGTTTTGAAATATCTGATTAATAATGATTTTGACGACTAATGTTACACTAAAAAGTGTGAAATAAACATTTCTCACTAAAAATAGGACCGACTTAATTAGTTGGTGTACTAAAAAATAAAACAAAATAATATTAATTATATTGATGCTGGCACTCTTGGAAGTCATGCCTACAACCAATTTTAGCTGTACAACTTCAAAATTACCATTACCAATAGAATGAATACTATATATAAATTATAACCGTTACCTAGTGCGATGTTGCCATACGTCACTGGTGCCAGAACGTATGGTAATCTGAATTGGTGTCTCATCGCTGAGGAATTAAGTAGTCTATAAGGCTCTTCGAGCAGTAGTTTGGGACGGTTTGATAACTGTTTAAAATGCGCATGTACGGTTTGAAACAGTTTCCAAGTGGTTTGGGATTTTGTTGCTCGAACACCAAACTGCAGTTTGCAAACTACCCCTTCCACTTTCTTACAATTTTGTCGTCATAGAACAAATGAGTATGCCGATAGATATGTTTTATGACCAAATATAAGAGAGAACATCAATGAAAGACTGATGGACAAAACACAAAACCAGGGTTTAGTTTAGGACTGTGGTGGTGTTCTCTGAAAGGGATTTCTCCAACAGCAACAACAAAGAACACTATACTCTAAGAAGAAGAAGACCCTTCAACTGCGCCTGTCTCAAACTGAGTTTGGAAATCGTCAAACTACTGCTCGAACATCTTACTAGTAGTTGGGAATAAATTATTTCATCGTAAAGTGAAGTGCGCAGGCGTCTGACGGTTTGGGACTGGTTTGAACCGCTGCTCGAACACCCTTTATATATGATATAACAGGCAGTTCCTCTAGTTCGAAACATTGAGAACTATTTCGTATAAAAGTATGTGTTGAAGGTAGAAATGGCACCAATACAAAAATTCGCATCTGGTCACTATCTAACACCATTAACAAAATTTCGCCAGAACGAAAATTTTGGTGCCTCAGAGTTATGAAAGTAGGTATATAGAAAGGTGCCTCATGTACAGTTGATATATATATATATATATATATATATATATATATATATATATATATATATATATACGTGTAATATACGTGTAAACCACCATTACCAAACCCTATATTACATATTCCGCGGATTATACGAAGCCCGTTGCAGTTTTACGCAGCCCGAATCGGGCTCTCTAATTTTCTGTGTGTATATTCTAAATTTTGAATAGAAATGCCCCATCTGTTGACACAAGAAAAAAATTTATGAGACTTCCTCAGTTGTCAGTCTTTCATAAAATGGGTCTAGGTCTTAAATACATCTCATAGATGGTCTGGAAATAAAATGTATCTGAAATTTATGTGGTCCTCCTAAGGTGGCCATTCATCTGCAAATATACGCCAGAAGTTCGTCGAAATCATCTGTAGAGGGCTTTGTTTTGTACACTTCAGCGTATATGGCCTCAGTATGTCGTGAAGCCCAATGGTTTGGCAACAATGTATATAATTAATCCTTCAATTTTCTGAAGTTTGGGATATACCATGATATATATGTATGAGTATCGTGGGGTATACATGAAAACTTCAAGTGAGAACGAGCGGAAAGCGAAACAAAAATATCAAATCAAATCAGAGAAAAAGTATTTTAGTCTTCTTAGGGTTCCAATGTTATTAAACCAAATGAAACATTTTATGATTCTGCAAACATAATATTGAAAATAATGACACTCTTTTTGTGAAATGAATATTAAATAGGTAGAGGATACGCGAGTCATGTAGCCAGACCACGGCTCTACAACGTCTCACTGGATCATATTACAACTTAATGCTGATCTTTCATTTATTTTAATATAAAACCTTGTAATGCATATAATAATCTCAGATATAATCTTGTCCTGTTGATGTAATCTTGTATGTTAGAATAAACGTTTTTAAAAAGTTATTTTTCGGTCATTAAAACTTAACTGGCGCTGCGAACAGGATATCGTCGGTAAATCGATTAATTACCCCTTCAGTGCGGTAGACGTTTTACTGTTTTCTATCAAGAAATTAAGACGATATCTAGAACAATTTTTGATAAAACATTAGTGACTGTGTTCAACTACAAGGTGCATCAAAGAAGAAATATCTCCGGCCCACATCAGATCCCTTCAGTGGAATCCAGGTCGTCAAACAGGCTCCAGTTCCTTCAGTGAATCCAGAGACAAGGAAGAACCTTACAAATGATCCTTTTGTGCATTATCCTGTAAGTCATTTTCCTTTAATTTAATTTATTGGCTAATTCTCATCTGTGGAATTTGGTAAAGAAATATAGTTCCTTCAGTGAATATATTCTTTATAAAATAAGATTGACTTTAATTGATTTACTTAAAATAAATACCAGTAGTCGAATTTTTTTTTGCATGTACAACACATTCTCTGCAATTTTTTTTTCATAAATCATCTTTTTAGAAATTAAAGTGATTAATTTCTCGTATTTTTTTTATATATTTTTTGTTGGTAGTTGAATTTATTTATGAGCAATAATCGTAGTCGATCTAGATCACCTATTCGTACAGACAGTTCACTTAAATTACTCGAACATTTAGATATCTCTCAATCGGACGAAACAATAAACAACATGGCTAATCCTATCCCTATTACCCAACTTGAGATAACAATGGCAAACAACCTCCTGCCCAAATATTCCGGTGGTTCGAAAGACCTCGCATATTTTATTAGCCAGTCCGAGAAATATATAATGCTTTTAGAAACAAAAGACAATCATCTATTCAACACTCTAGTCTTAGAACAAATTAAAGCCAAACTTTCTGGTCCAGCTAGAGATGTCATTATTAACCAAACCTTCGAAACTTGGCTTAGCCTAAAGAAAGCCCTTACTGAACGATTCGGAGATCCTAGGTCCGAAGAGCTACTAGCTCACGATCTTAATATCACAATTCAAATCTATCGACAAACCTTTTCAGAATTATATGAAGAAGTTATTTCCAAATTACAAATTCTTAATGAACATTTAGCAATCAATACAAATGATGAAAGTGTTCGTAAGTCCAAAGAAAATATGTACACTGAACAAGCCCTTGCAATATTTAAAGGAGGTCTATTAGAACCCTACCGAAATCATCTTCTTCACATTTCAATTCCAAGCCTTGAACATGCCCTGTTTGAGTGTAAGAAACTAGATAACGAAAGGTCCCAGATAGAATTTGCAAACTTCCTTAGAGCTCAGAAGTCAACAAAAATACGCCCACCCCAGAAATCTCAATCGTCAAATTATCAGAATAAACAACCCCTCCACTTCCAACAATTCAGATCTCAAAATTCACATTTTCCCGTTCAATATCAACAATTCAGGCCACATATGCCTAGTCAAACATTTCAACCCCAACAATTCCAACCTCAATTGCCAAATCAGTCCTTTCAATATCAGCCATTTAGACCACAAATACTTCCGAAATTTCCAAATGAAAATCAACCCATCCCATCCAAACAATTCCCTTCTAACTCACAAGTTTTCAAAAGACAACAGAAACCACATGACAATTACAAACCCACACCGATGAGCATATCAACAGCTCATACTTTTAGGCCCCAAAACAGACCACAGAACCATTTTAAACAAACCGGCCCCCCTAGAGTAATGGTAGAAGAACTATTCAACGTCGAACAAGACTATAACGAAGATGAAAATCAAGATTACGGTACTTATCAAGATGAATACACATATAACGAACAGACATACATAGATAATACAGATGATCAGTTCCAAAATTTAAATATCGAAGAAAATGAGGAAACTGAAAATTTTTAATTAATAGCCTCGGAATAGATATCAACAATATAAACTCATCACCAAAACTACCTTTCATTTACCTTCCCGGATTAGATCTTAAGATATTAATTGACCCAGGAGCAACCAATTCGATAATCAATCCAGAACCAGCCTTTAGACTATTCTCCAATTACATTTACAAGTCAAAATTTTCTGTGAAATCAATTAAAACCACTTATAATGGTTCATTGAGTTGTCAATATCCTCTATTAAACGATTTTGGAATAGAACATATTTTCGACATGTTTATAGTCCCATGGCACGAAAGATTCGATGCTCTTATTGGTAGCCAAGATTTTGATATTCTTAAGGCTCTTATAAATTATAAGAATCATATATTAAAAATTGCAAATATTAAAATACCATTTCATTTTGAAATAAATCCTGATTTATTTGAACCATACACAGAACAACTTGATAAGCCTATATTGAAAATTCCTGTAACACTTGACAACGGCCCTGTAGTTTTACCAGAAATTTCTTTAAACAATATTTCTATCCCTGAGTGCATCACTTCAGCTTCAGACGGATACGTACAAATTCCAATTGAACAAGATCTACAATTCTCACAAATTGCCATAAACTTTCATGAACCAATTCCAGTCCAACCCCTATCAACATTCAAACAATCTGGTCCAAATTATGACATTAATAATGATATAGACATTACTAAACTTATTCGAACAGAACATCTGAACCCCGAGGAGAAAAGCCTCATCATTTCAACATGCAAAGCATACAAAAACATCTTCTATAACGAAAACTCTGATCTTTCTTTCACTCATGCTGTCAAACATAACATTAGAACTGCTGATGAAGAGCCTATTTATCAAAAGTCATATAGATATCCATACCATCTTAAAGAAGAGATACAAAATCAGATCCAAAAACTTCTAGATAATAAAATTATAAAACCCAGTATCTCTCCTTATAGTTCCCCTGTTTGGATTGTCCCCAAAAAATTAGACTCCAGTGGAAAAAGGAAATTCCGTATGGTCATAGACTATTGAAAATTAAACGAAAAAACCATTGAAGATAAATATCCTTTACCCAGAATCGACGAAATTCTTGACAATCTTGGCAGATGTGTTTACTTTTCGACACTAGATCTTGCCCAAGGATTCCACCAAATAGAAATTCATCCAGATTCGGCTGAGAAGACTGCTTTCACTGTCGACAATGGTCACTACGAATATACTCGTATGCCATTTGGCCTAAAGAATGCCCCAGCAACATTCCAGAGAGTTATGGATACAATTCTACGACCATTCCTTTATAAGTTCTGTTTCGTATATATGGACGATATCGTTATATTTTCTAGATCACTTCAAGAACATATATTACATGTAAAACAAATTTTCCAACAGCTTCAAAATTATAATTTAAAAATTCAGTTAGATAAATCCGAATTCCTGAGAAAAGAAGTAGCATTTCTAGGACATATCATCACTCCAGATGGAATTAAACCTAACCCAAATAAAATTGAAGCAATTCAATCGTTTCCCCTTCCGAAATCTGAGAAACAAATAAGATCATTTCTTGGTATGATTTCATATTACCGAAAGTTTATAAAAGATTTTGCCAAAATTTCCCATCCGATCAATAAATATCTTAAGAAAGGTACTAAAATAAATCTTAAAGATCAAGAATATATTGATTCATTCGAAAAATGTAAACAAATTATTTGTAATGCCCCTGTTCTTGCATACCCCGATTTTTCAAAAATATTCACTCTAACTACAGATGCTAGTAATGTTGCCATAGGAAGCGTTATCTCTCAAAACTCTCACCCATTTGCATTCTACTCAAGAACAATGAATTCAGCCGAAAAGAATTATGGTACTATTGAAAAAGAACTGCTTGCAATTATCGACAGCTGTAAACATTTCCGTCCCTATCTATTTGGTAGAAAGTTCCTTATAGAAACTGACCATAAACCCTTAGTTTGGTTACATTCATTGAAAGAACCAAATCAACGGCTTATTCGATGGAAACTAAAACTTGAACAATTTAATTTTGAAATTAAATATAAAAAAGGTAAAGAGAACTACGTAGCTGATGCTCTCTCAAGAATCGAGATAAATGCTATAGATGAAATCATCTCCAACAGACGCAATAGAAAAAAATTAGCTCTTATGAAATCCGCTAGAAAGGAACCTAAAGTGAACATTATTAGTGACATTATAGTTGTGCCCCCTTTGAATACGGCAAAGAAGAATTTAGACTTAATTAAAGGTGATCAAAATAAAGATATCGACCTTCTGTCGGTATTACCAACGTTCGGCTCAGAATCCAATTTATCGATAACAAATAGTGAAGCCGACAATATTTTGAACGCTAACCCTTTCTCAAATCAATCAAATGCGGAACCAGACGATGACGAAAAGAGTAACAATTCAGGTGAAACTAGACATACAGCACAAGAAAATCCAGCGTTTAATTTTCCAATATCTGAAAAATCTTTAAATTCCACTCATTATCAAATTTTATTGAAATACTGTGACAAAAACGATATTGAATTTACAAAACCTTTTGGAAAGAATAGATACACTTTAACACTCAGAAGAGGAATTGACGAAACTATACTAGGTGATATGTTTCACGAAATTATAGACCCTACGAAAACGTACTATATATACTGCCAAGAAGACGATCTCATTCAATCGGCCTACAGGAAATGTTCCGAAATATTTGAACCCAACGTAAAAATTGTTAAAGTTAATACGTTTCTGAAAGATATCCTTAATAAAGATGAACAGATACGAATAATTTCAGACTGTCACTCACATACTCACAATGGAATAACAGAAACTACAAAACATCTTCAGTCTCAATACTATTTTCCAAAAATTCAAGATCTTGTCACAAATCATATTATTAAATGTGAATTATGTTTAACTTCCAAATACGACCGGAATTCTCGGAAATTCCCATTTTCAGGACCACTCATAGCCAAAAGACTTTTTGAAATACTCCACATAGACATATTTTTTGTAGAAAACAAGCGATACTTAACAATCATAGATTTATTTACCAGATACCTTCAAGCATATGAACTTCAAGACGCAAATTCCATAACAATTTTGAACAAATCACGCCATTACTTTTCTTATCATAATTATCCTTCACAGATAACTTGCGACAATGCCAAAGAATTCTCCAGCGAAACCTTCAAAGAATTCATGTCCATGTTCCAAATTCGTATTCACTATACTACTCCTCAAGCTCATACTGGGAATTCACCAATCGAAAGAGCACATTCCACTTTAATAGAGAAACTACGTATTCTCAGACAAAAATCCAAAGAAAGTACAACGGAATTAATCACCACAGCAATTTTAATTTACAACCAATCCGTTCACTCCGTAACTAATTTTACACCGTTTTCATTACTTTATGGTCCCTACGAAAATCTTAATCTACATGAAATTAATCCAGAAAAACAAATATTTCAAGACTATAATGAGCATAGGAAACAAGAAATCATCCCTTTCTATAACGACCTTTATCAAAAACAATTCAATAAGCAATCAAACAATTTAGAGAAAGTAAATTCAAAGCGTACAGGAAAAATCTCAAAAACTGATATTGTTTATTTAAATACACAACCTAGAAATAAAATAAAACCTAGATACAAAAAAATTTTACTAGATCCAAAGAAATCAAAGGAACAAAATCTTGTATCACAAAAAGGAAAGAGAATCAGTAAACACATGATCAAAAATACTAACTCTTTTCAGATTGACAATGACACTGATAACCATCAACCAGGCTCTTCAGCTGACACCAATTGATCCCCCTGGATACATATTAGACAACTTAGGCTTAGCTAAATATAAGGTTAACTATCATAAGGTTTATTTTACAATAAGTATTGAGAGTATCGAGACTACATATGCTAAATTATCATTAAATCAAATAACTATAATCAACCAAATTAACCCTGATAAACTTAACTTAGCAAATACTTACAAACGAGACATCGATCTTCTGTCAGAAGATATTAACAAACTGAGAATATATTCTCGCCCCGACAAAAATCAAAAAAGAAGTCTATTCGATGGTTTAAGCTCAGCTATAAGATACATATCAGGAAATCTAGATCAAAACGATCTAATTGACATTCAAAATAATTTTATGAAGATTAACTCTTACGAAGAGAAATTAATGACTGAAATTTCCAAGCTACATACATTAGCAGGTCAAATAACAGAAAGATGGCAAACGGATTTGCAGAAAATACAAACACATGCAGAAAATGTTTATAAAGACTTATCAGACTTAGAGGATAGGTTGAATAGTGAAATAATTATTCACATAGAGCTAGAACAGATCAGAAATTTAAGAAATTACATTCAGACACTTTTGAGAACTATTTCATTCAGCAATCAAGGCATACTAAATGTCGAATTGATAAACCAACAGGAACTAAAAGAAATTTTCAATTATTTACACTCAACTCACTCTCACACTGAAATCGCTCCAGATATCCCAACTTTATTAGAAATCACTAAAGTTAATCTTATGTTCACTTCAAAAACACTAATTTGTACTTTAAAAATACCTATATTAGCCAATGAATTTTATCATTTGTCCAAAATAATTCCTATTCCTAGTACTCGTAACAATATCCTCCTACCACCCCATACGTTTGCCCTCAACTCGAAAGGCTCAACCATATGGACCAGCGAGGACTGCATAAAGACATTTTCACTCTGGTACTGCCTAAAAGTACCACATGAAGACCTGTGTAGCCTAGACGATTTATCAAAATGCAACTTCGCCACTGTCAACAACAATTTCTCCTTATTCACTCAACTAACTAACGGAAATACTATCATCTGCACAAAACAACCCGAAGACATCAATGAGGATTGTTCGAAATCTTTTAAATCTGTCAAAATCACAAAATGTAATGCTGTCTTGGGAAATAGCGACTGCACATATTCATTCCAGAAACATACATGGACAGGTTCAAATAGAACTTTTTCACAAGAATGGCCTAATCACCAAGAACCATCAAAAGTCAAACATAAGCTAAATGTCAAACCACTACATCTAGACGACCCGACTAAGATGATACCACAATACCAAGAGCCCAACATACTTCCTATTGAGTTCCACAGAGGACATTTTGGAATCACCCTAAGGTCGAACCACGAGGACGTGCTTCAAACCTAGAGGGGAGGAGTCATGTAGCCAGACCACGGCTCCACAACGTCTCACTGGATCATATTACAACTTAATGCTGATCTTTCATTTATTTTAATATAAAACCATGTAATGCATATAATAATCTAAGATATAATCTTGTCCTGTTGATGTAATCTTGTATGTTAGAATAAACGTTTTTAAAAAGTTATTTTTCGGTCATTAAAACTTAACTCGCGTAGAAATAGTTAAAAATTAAACGTATTTAAAACAATTTTATACAAACGTTTTTATTCTGAATCAGTCTTTTCTTAAATCAAATTAACTATATTTTTCTATGAGACGAGAGGTACAGTATAGATAAAAACACACAATGGATTAAAATTATAGATAAAAGAATCCGAGAATCATCCTGAAGTGGTTATTTAAAATAAGTAAAACATTTTTTTATTGATATATTGAATGAAATCAGATCTTTTTACAAAATAATCATAGAGTTATTTACGGTTTGCTAAGATAATTCTAACTAAATATAAAACTTGACTGAATATACATATAGGTACCTAAGTTAGATACAAAATAATCTTTACTAATATACAGTGTGGCCGTAAAGTAAGGAAAAAATTCAATAATTACTCTTCTAACCAATTTTTTTAAAAATCCTCGAGCACGTCGATTTCGTTTTTGTCGAGCATTCTTCCAAAAATAAAATTATTATACAGGGTGATCGCAGAAACCCTGGACAGTTAGTAAACTCATTTTTTTAAATAGGCACCCCTATTTTTTACATTTTCAGATTCCTGAAAAAATTCTAAGCATTCTTCATGAAATATGTCCTATACCTAAACTGAACTGTTTTTAAATTACAACGTGTTAAAAAAAATATTTGCCAGTATTACAAACATGGGCAACAGTACTATTTAAATAAACAGGACATGAGCCATTAAAACTCTAGAGAATGTATTACATAGTTTAATTAATTTCATTTTAACAAATGTTGAAAATGTGTTCCATTTGTTAATTGGCAGTAACCTAAGCGAATAATAAACTCCATCTGGACATTATTAATGACTTCCGGTGTAGTACGTCCTATTTCTTGCGCAATACGAATTCTTAAGTCGTCGAAATCCTTAGGTTTTGTTTTAAAAACTTGTCCTTTAATGTAACCCCCACTGAAAAATGTCTATAGGTATCAAGACCGGGCAAATTGGAGGCCATTCAATCTTACCTCTTCTTTCAATCCACCTATTTGGAAACACTTTATTTAAAAATGCGCGAACGTTTGTATGGCAATGTAATGGGGCGTCGTCCTGTTGGAAACAAATGTTTGCATTAGGCAAGTCTAGATTTTCTTCTTCCGGAAGTAACGGTGGGAGAAATGAAATCAAATCGTCCTGCGAAAACCGCAAGTACCTGTCACCAGTCAAATTTTCTTAAAAAAAAGTTTCCTATAAGAGTGTCTCCTACAAAACCAGACCATACGTGGATTTTTTCTTTATTCTGGCTAAGTTCTTCTCGCATCCAATGCGTCCTACCAATAACGTTAGTTTTGAGTGTTTAAGATGAAAAAAGTGTTATTTTCTGTCAAAAAGTCACAGGCCACCCATGGCCTGCTTTGATTTAAATGTATTGTTGGTCGAGTTTATGATACTGGCAAATTAATGTTTTTTGTAATTTAAAAACAGTTAAATTTAGGTATAGGACATAATACATGAAAAATGCTTAGAAGTTTATAAGGAATCCAAAAACGTAAAAAAATAAGTTGCTATCTGTCCAGCTTTTCTGCGACCACCCTGTATAATAATTTTATTTTCTAAAAAATCCCTATAAAAAATAAAATCAATGTTTTCGCGAAATTTTGGAAAAAAGCTTGGATGAGTATTTATTTAATTTATTCCTTACTTTACGGCCGCACTGTATATACGAGTATCGACTTTTCGTATAACCACAAAAATCTCGAAAACTACTTATCCGATTTCAATAAAGATTTTTTTTAGGTAAATTTCTTATAGAAATATACCTATTGCGATCGTTCACACTTTTGAATTTCGAAAAAATTTCAACGGCATGTTGTTATATGTCTATAAGTTAGTCCAAAAAATAATTTGGTTCAAAAGTTTATATATATATATGGGATATTACGAAATTTGTTAACACGATAGAGGTCGCAGTTTTGAAGGTATCAAGTTGAAATTTGCTACAAAAATCAATCACTCAAATATCTCGGTCGAGTTCTTTATTGGGCAATATCGGGTAAGTAGTTTCAAAATGGCGACCATTCAAACATTTAAAAAAATTATCAAAAAAGAGCAATAGTGTAAATATTATTAAAAATAATTTTAGGTTATAGATATAATCAGTACCTACAACTTTTGTTCAAAGCAATTTTTCATAAAATACACAGGTAAAAAAATTAATAAAGAAAAATAACAAATATTGATAAAACATGAACACTCAATATAAATTTGATGTAATTGTACATTTTCTGGAGATCTTAATATAGACCCTGATTAAAAAAATATATAGTATATTTATTGAAAAGAAATAGGTGAAAAAAAATTCTGCCTTGAAGTGGACTCGAACCCTGTCTGCTTTATATTCAACAGCCAAAACAAAACCCTCTAACCGCAAGGCTATTACACATACAACAATTTAATGTAATAACATGTAGGTATACCAATGAAAAGGTTGTTCAAATTTCAATTCAATGAATTTTGAAAAATTTACCTTTCCGCTGACTACAGGCCATCGGGATTTTTTATTTGCGCCGTTGACATAGGCTATATTTTATGTTTGTCTGGGCCTCCTAGGTTGAGGGCTCCATATCTGTAATTCCCAAAGAAATATCTCTGAATGGCTGAATTTTCGTGGATTTTTCGGTATATATTTGTGTTTAGTATGTCACTGGACTGTTTTGTGAGAGTCTGTCAGTGCGACTGGAATTTAAAGATGGAGGGTTTCTACCGGAAAATTCTTGAGACATATGTAGGAAAAATTATCATGCTGTTCTCTCTTGGTGCATATCTGTGGATTGATCTGGATTGGTGTTCGGACTTGTTCTACGTGCGAGTAGGTCTCAACGAACGGGGTGGAGGAGATAATTTTTCTAGGAAATCAAAAATCCGGGACAGCAGAATTATAGATAAGACAATATCCGGAAACGTTTAAATTGAAACTTTTTTCACAAGAGTTACACTTTTCGAGTTACGGCAATGATAAAGTCTCTAGTATATGTATTTCCGCTATGTGGAGGAAAATATGAGATGACCAAATCAAGGAAAAGATTATTTGTAGCAACATTTAAATTGGACATTTATCAAATGAAGTTACAATTTTCGAGTTTCAGCAGTGGTCTAAAATATGTATATTTCCGCCACGATGTTCAGAGATCTCTGAATAATAACAAGTAGGTACAAGCAAAGAATATATAAGGATAATAGGATAAGTACTATCTCCTTTGGTATTAGTGAACGTTCAACGATTTTCATGACCAATGTTAGAGTCAGAACTGCGAAATGAATATTTTTTAACAAAATTGCTCCGACTTTATTAGTTGGGGCTCTGAATAAATACTTTTAAAATAAATATTTAAAAAAAATTGGACCAACGTTATCAGTTAATTAATGTACAAAATAATATTAATTGTATTCTTTTGAAGTTGTGCAGTTGCAATTAGATTGAAAACTTTTGTCACCAACTTCACAAGTACAGCAACAATAGAATTAATATTATTTTATACTTTTCAGTGCACAAACTGATAACGTCGGTCCATTTTTTGTACAAAATATTTATTTCACACTTTTGAATGTTACATTGGTCACGATAATCTTTAAACGTTCACCATTATCCATATATGATTTGCTTGTATTTGCTATTATTCAGAAATCTAAGAAAATCGTCGCGAAATACGCATATTATAAATTTTACTACTCTTTTAACTCTATGGAATGGAAAAAAAATCAATATAAATGTTGTTACAAATAATCTGGTCATAAATTTTCCATTCTCAGATATTCAGTTTTCGAATGAAATTGCCTCTTCCACATAGCGAAATTACACATAGATATTTCAAATTTTACAGAAATTCGAAAACCGTAGCTTTTTTGAAAAAATGTTCAATTTAAACGTTTCCGGATATTTTGGTATTTTTAATTCTGCCATTGGGATTCTCGATTCTCAAAAGAAAATTGGCCAATCCACCCCTTTCGGGGAGGTTTTTGGAGGGAAGGAGATATCGGATCTGCGTTTTTATCAAGTCTCCTCTTTCAAATGAATCAAAAATTATCAAAATCGGAGTACGTCTACTATAAAGGCTGATTTTTTTATCGTGCCCATTAGAAGATTTTCACTTAAGAATCGAGATTGAAATATGAAAATTTGAACCTGGCTTAAATGAGCGTTGCCCAGTTTAGTGAAAATATTTATAAATTGGTGTCACTTCCGGTTACATCAAAAATTGCACTAACTTTATTTTTTCAAATGGAAACCCCTGTTTTTTTATTAGATATTTGAATTCCGCAAATTTAATCAAGTATGAAGAGCCCTATTTATTTAACTTATCTTCCATAGTTTTTGACGTATGTCATTTTTGACCGACGAACCCCAAACGGAGGAGGTATACAATTCGAATGTGTGCTTTTTTTTTGGTTTGTGCGCGCCTTTCATATAGTAATCGTAGTCCGATTTTGATAATTTCTGATTCATTTGAAAGAGGAGCCTTGAGAAATGGTCCCATATTCATAAAAACGGGAATCCGACATCTCCTTCCTTCCGAAAACCGCTCCCGAAGGGGGTGGACGGGGCAAATTTTCTCGAAAATTGAAAATC
This sequence comes from Crioceris asparagi, assembly GCA_958507055.1. Taxonomy (NCBI): domain Eukaryota; kingdom Metazoa; phylum Arthropoda; class Insecta; order Coleoptera; family Chrysomelidae; genus Crioceris; species Crioceris asparagi. The sequence continues at coordinate 53,037,155 of OY293827.1, forward strand.
TGAGGTGATATAATTATAGATAGGACAATATCCGGAAACGTTTAAATTGAAAATTTTTTCAAAAGAGTTACGGTTTTCGAGATAGACGCATGTATAATTCTCAAATGTGCAATGTGGAGAGGGCGATTTCTGTCGAAAATTGAAAATCTTTGGGAAGTACATGAAGGACATAATTATTTGTAGCAACATTTATAATGAACATTTTTCCCTTAGAGTTACTGTTTTCGAGTAAAATCGATGTTAAAAAGGTAACAACTAAAATATTGAAGCGTATTTCCGCAGCGATGTTCTGAGATCTCAATAATAACAACTACAAGCAAGGAATATACATGGGTAATAGGATAAGTACTATCTTCATTGGTATTAGTGAACGTTCAACGATTTTCGTGACTAATGTTACACTCAAAAGTGTGAAATAAAAATTTTTTACAAAAAATTGGACCGACGTTATTAGTTGGTGCACTGAAAAGTATAAAATAATATTAATTCTATTGGTGGTGGTACTTGTGAAGTTGGTGCCAAAAGTTATCAATCTACCTACAACTGCACAACTTCAAAAGTAACAGCACCAATAGAATTAATATTATTTTATACTTTTCAGTGCACCAACTAATAACGTCGGTCGATTTTTTTTGTAAAAACTATTTATTGTTGCAAAAAGTTCTCATGACCGATGTCTATTTAAAAAATCATATATCTCTTATTGTCAACCGGAAAAGCAAAAAGTTGTTTTTGATCGGTAGCCCTAAGTTGTTATTTCCTTATTATGCCCATCATTCTGAAAATTTTCTTGTTTAACATTCCAAAAAAAATATATACGTCAATGACAAAAGTTGAAAAACTGAACTTTTCTTAATAGCACTACCTACCTTTTTATCGTCATTAGGTATAAAATTAAATTTTAGGGGAATGTTTATAATATGCTCTTATGTTTTTTCAAATAATAAAAGAAATATTCGACATTTTTTTCAATCTTCTATCGGGAATATATTTTTTCGAATGACTAGTGGACCATGGACGTAAAACAATCGCTGTAAATTAAATAACTACATAAAGAAAGTTGACAGTAGTTAAGGCGTTCATATCATTTGGAACATAACATTCTTAAAAATCTAAATACCTGCTTGAGTAACCGAATAAGCCTAAGAAAGATTATTAAACGTTTCCTTAATGCTAAATATCAAAATATTCACGTCATTATTTTGTTCAACTTCGGTTATTATTTTTATACTACTGTTGAGTGGATTTTTGTTCCAGTAAGAATAATCCTTGGTGTATGCATGAAAATTTCTTTCTATTCATTGGAGGGATCTCAGGATATTTGGCATTAAATTCAAGACATGGTCTTTCCAGTATTCCATCGTAGCTTCCGTAAATAGTATAAAAGACACCCATTGGATACCGATTCATTTGGATTTTTGTAACAGACGTTATGTACTTCAACTTTCAAAACTACCAACTTGACAGCTAAAACGTGGTATCACTAACAGTCATTCGTAAAAATGACATTCGCGATAGAAAATTTAAAAAATCTCGAATATCGTTTTCATTATTTGAAAAAACATAACAGAGTGTAATAAACATTCCCCTAAAATTCAATTGTCTACTTAATGGCGATAAAAAAATAGTTATGTGATATTAAGAAAAGTTGAAATGTTCAACTTTTGTCATTGACGTCTTTAATATATTTTTTATTTTTTCAACAACAGAATTTTCAGTATGATGGGCATACTGAAGGAATTTCAACCTTCGGGCTAACGATCAAAAACAACTTTTTGCTTTTCCGGTTGACAATAAGAGAGATATGAATTTTAAATAGACATCTGTCATGAGATCGTTTTGCAGTAAAAATAACATACGTCAAAACCTGTGACAGATAAGTTATAACAACTGGGGCTTTTCATACTTAATTAAATATGTGGGATTCAAATATCTAATAAAAAACGGGGGCTTTCATTTGGAAAAACAAAGTTAGTACAATTTCCGGTATAACCGGAAGTGGCAATATTTTATATATATTTCTACTAAATTGGGCTACGTTGATTGTAGTCACGATCAAATTTTCATATTTCTACCTCGATTTTTAAGTGAAAATCTCGTAATGGGCACGTTAAAGAAATCACCCTGAAAAAAATATTTAAAATATAACTCCTCCGTTTGGGTTTAAATTCTATTGGTGCTAGTACTTTGGAAATTCGTGCCAAAAGTCTTCTATCTAACTACAATTACGCAACTTTATAAGTACCAGCCCGAATAGAATTAGTATTATTTTGTATTTTTCAGTGCACCAACTAATAAAGTCGGTCCATTTTTTGTTAAAACATATTTATTTTGTTATAAATTGTTATCATCGAATGCATAATTTGAATGTTGTGGGTCGAACTGGATGAGTGATTCCAACTGATGGTCAGATTTTTTAACAGGATTTTCATTAAAACTCACATTCATCATTTCAGGAACTATCATCCGGGTCCGGATGTTGTCAATCAGCATCTGGGAGGAGCGAAGTGCCAACCCGGCGCGTCTCCAGGTGGCGGATAGGAGGGGGCCTCTGACGATGACTTTTATATGAGAAGAGGGCCTGCGGGGAAATAAGGCTCATTGAGACTAAAAACTCAATTGGCAGCCACGAATACCCTGCCACGGACCAACTTCACCTGTCCCAGCTGTAGTGTCGTGGCTAAGGAAATTGCACTCAGGTACAACGATGCCAGGTGTGCGTTCGAGCTAACCTCGAAACCACCCTGTCAAACCAACGCATCCTGGTCGTCTGTGGTCATGTCTCGCGGGCTAGTGATGCGGGGGGGTCTTGGCTTAACCGCCCGGACCAAGAGGAAATAACCTCATCAAAAATTCTAAATCCAAGGCGGGAAACCAGGCCGAGGGATGCATGGTCAGATAGAGGACTGGTCTCTACTGGTTTCGACCTTGGAGCACAAGGGGGAACTCCACTGTATTAACCCCTTACTCCTGCATGCGGGGCTCTGCAGGAGTGGACCGATTTGTCCCCAGCTACTCGTGGGAACTTTATGGAAAATACACATAAAACCCAACTCACCGGAGGAGAGATGGAGAAAGCCTCCACCTCTTCATCCGGGCTCCCTGTAAAAAAGGGAAATGCCAAACGGCAAAGAAATCGTTTGCCGTTCGACCTGCCGAAACTCGGACAGCCGGGCGGCAGAGACGATCCACTGAGAAAGGGGCTCAGTGGAGCAGGAGTGCGGAAGTACCTGCGACTCCTCCATCAGGGACTTGCACCTGAGGAGGCCAGAAAACAGGCTCTTCAGCACTCCACACCACCTACTGTCCCGACCCCGAAGGTAACACCGACGGGAAAAAGGACGGGAAAGAGAGGCGCGGAGCATATCACTCCTCCGGAACGGCCTCAGCCTAAAAAGCCGAAAACAGCTGCAGCAAAAACCGGGCATGCCACTGGATACGCTGCAGCTGCCAAGGCCGTAAAGGCTATTCGTGTGGGTATCATACCCAAGGATTACCCTAGAGTAATCCTGGAACCACAGCGGCTCTCAACACTGGAGGATACTCTAGTGGAAGAGATGTGCAGTGGAGAGGTGAAGGGAATGCACTTCACCGGTATACATTTCCGCTGTGGAATGATGCTGGTGGACTGCGGTTCTCAGGATTCGGCGGACTGGCTCATTGGAGTAATGCCGGCCTTGAGGTCTTGGGAAGGACCCGAGTTAGTGGCGGTGGAGGAGAAAAACATCTCCAAGCCCGTCACTGTAACGGTGTACTTCCCAAGAAGCTTCGAAATGGAGACGGAGAAGATCCTCCGACTCGTCGAAGTACAGAACACCTGGCTCAGTACCGGAGCCTGGAAAGTTCTCAACTCCAAAAAGGAGGGAACCGGTACTGTCCTCACGATTGGGATCGATCACCAATCAGGAGAGGCCCTGAAGGCAGAAGGATGCGTCTTAAACTTTAGGTTTGGACGTGTGTCAGTCTCGGGGCTAGGACGGAAAAATAATCCTGCGGGAGGTCTAAAAGATGCGGAGATGCCCTCCACATCTACGGACTCCGGTGTGCAGGATAAAACTGCCAGCTCAGGTCTGGCCGAGGCCGCTGCTGGCTCTGCCAAAGAAGCCGGGGCGGCAGAGAAATCATCTGCAGTCCTGGGGTAAGGGCGAACCAATGCGGAGGTCGAGGCCATAATCCGAGACCCAGATACCCGCTCGAGCTCCAAGGAGACTACCCTCCCGATGGATCTCGATGAGGGACAGGAGGAAAGAGAGGAGGGGGGGAATTAGAGGCTGGACTACCCAGCCCCTACACCCCAGACTACAGCACCTTCATCGCTTTCTCCAAGGTGGCGCAAGTGAACTTGCATCACGCGAAGGGAGCTTCAGCAGTGATTGAAAGGCTGTTTGCGAAATCCCAACTGGATTTTGTACTGATCCAGGAACCCTGGACAGGCAAAGCAGGCCAAATTAAAGGTTTGGCATCTAAATATTCAAAATTGATCTATGACCAGAAGCAGGAGTCCCCTCGTGCCTGTGTGATCATAAGAAACAACATTAATTACACATGTGTTTCAGAATTCATGACTCGGGATCTAGTTCCAATTCTAGTACACCTCAACACTGGGGGCATCAACCGAGACATAGTTATTGCATCTGCCTATTTCGCTGGAGACAATACTGCAATACCTCCAGTAGAAGCTCAAGAGCTAGTGCAATACTGCAATAGCAGACAACTGCCAGTCATCATAGGCTGTGATGCCAATGCGCACAATGTTATTTGGGGAAGCACGAACAACAACCCTAGAGGTGAGTGCTTACTTGAATATCTCTTAGCTACTAATCTAGAAACCCTTAATGTGGGAACAACCCCCACTTTTGTCACGAGAGCAAGAGAAGAGGTCCTGGACGTAACAATTGCCAGCTTTACTGCCAGGAATAACGTATTTGATTGGAGAGTGATGGAGGAACCCTCTCTCTCCGATCATAGGATTATAAAGTTTAGGATTGCGGGGGAAGTAACCTCACTGTCTCCAACTCGTAACCCTAGAAATACAGATTGGTCTAAATATAAGACCCTTCTGAAGCAAAACTTGGAACAGATCGAAAGTAATGGGGTCAAACAACCACACTGCGATCTGGATCAAGAGGTCGAACTGGTCATTGTGGCGATAACGGAGGCATTCCAATCAAGTTGCCCACTCTCAAAAGCTCGACCAAGCAAGGAAGCACCTTGGTGGAACAAAAACCTGTCAAACCTCAAATAAGAGGTCCGTCGGCTCTTCAACAGGTCCAAAAGAGACGATAATTGGCAGGGCTACACCGAGAAGCTCACACAATACAATAAGGAGATCAGGAAGGCCAAGATGCTTCACTTTCAAGCTTTTTGTGAAAAGATCACTTCGACTCCTACTGCAGCCAGATTGCAAAAAGTCATGGCAAAAGGGGCAATCAGCCCATTAATGTCGCTCAAGAAGCCTGACGGGACATACACTGAGGGAGAAGAGGAGCGATCTGCTCTACTTCTCAAAACACACTTCCCTGGAAGTGAACCCCTCAGTAGTACTGACGTAGCAATCCAAACCAAGAATCCTCGCAAGGAAGATTGGAGTATTGCTAAGAAGATATTTACAAGACAAAGGTTGGAATGGGCAGTCAACACCTTTCAACCTTATAAATCGCCGGGAGTAGATGGCATATTCCCAATACTCCTACAGAAAGGAATGGAGGAGATCCTTCCCCATCTCCTGAAGATTACAAGAAGCTGCCTAGCACGGGGCTTTATACCTAGCATATGGCAAAGAGCCAAAGTAATCTTCATACCGAAAATAGGGAAGAAAAATGGGACTGATCCCCGATCTTTCCGACCTGTCTGTTTAACATCGTTTTTACTGAAAACGATAGAGAAAGTAGTGGATAACTACATAAGAACAGAGATTCTGAAGGACAAACCACTTCATAAATGTCAGCATGCATACAGGGCGGGGCGTTCAACAGAAACCGCGCTGTATCAGCTAACCGAGGTCATTCAGAGCTCTCTGAACAATAAAGAAATCGCAATGTGTGCCTTCCTGGACATATCTGGGGCTTTTGACAACACCACACATGTGTCAATCAGGGAGGCACTCACACGGCGAGGAGTGAACAAGACCATTATCAAATGGATGTATGAGATGTTGAAGACGAGAATAGCTGAGGCCCAAGTAGGTGATCACACCACCTCTGTTAAAGCTACTCGTGGAACACCTCAAGGAGGAGTAATATCTCCCCTCCTATGGAGCTTAGTAGTAGACGAGTTACTCCACAAACTCACGGAGCTTGGCTTCACATGTATAGGCTATGCCGACGACATAGTCCTAATAGTCCGAGGAAAATTCGCGAACACCCTATGCGAATTATTGCAGGAGGGCCTCAGAACTATTGAGCAATGGTGCTTGTCAGTGGGGCTTAGCATAAACCCATCCAAGACCACAATTATTCCATTTACTAGGAAAAGGAAACTTCCAGCTATGAAACCTCTCACTTTAAGTGGAGACATAATAAGCTGGAAGGCTGAAGTCAAATATCTGGGATTAACAGTAGATAGCAAGCTTCTGTGGAACAAACATATTGAGGCTACTGCTAGCAAAGCAATAAAGGCCTTAATGGCGTGAAGAAATCTGACTGGTAAGACTTGGGGATGTAACCCAAAAATACTGCGATGGATGTACGTCATGATTGTAAGACCGATAATATCATATGGGTCAATAGCCTGGCATGGCAAGGCAAGTCAGAGCAATACGAGGAAAACCCTCGATAGAATACAAAGACTAGCCTGTGTCTGTATCACTGGAGCCATGAGAACTTGCCCGACCAGGGCACTAGAGATCATCACAGATCTCACACCTCTCCATCTAGTGATAGACAGATTGGCCCATGAGGCCATTCTAAGACTATCTAGGGAAGGTTCAGAAATGGTGGGAATTCGGAATCAGAGGGCTTGGTCCTCTTTGTCCAAACACATCCCATCAGCAAACCTTCCCAGTGATGTAATGACAAAGAAAATTAGCATCGAGAGAACTTTCGACACGGTGCTAAGTAGCAGAGAAGATTGGGACAGGGGGCTCACAACCCAAGCTCTCAAAAAGAATACCATCAAATGGTACACTGATGGTTCTAAGACCACGACGGGGACAGGCGCTGGAGTGTTTGGGAATCGCACCAAATGCTCATTTGCGCTAGGCCGCTGCCCAAGCGTCTTTCAAGCAGAATTGCTTGCAATTGAGAAATGCGTGGAGGTGAACCTTGAAAGAAACTATCAGAAATGTGACATTGCAATACATTCTGATAGTCAAGCTGCAATTAAAGCACTGAACTCTCATACCATTGACTCTAAAATGGTATGGGAGTGCCGAAGGAAGCTCAATGAGCTAGGCAAGAACAACAGGGTCTACTTAGTCTAGGTTCCCGGCCACTCGGGAATCAAAGGCAACGAGGAGGCCAACACACTTGCCAGGAAAGGAGCACAAACTCCATTTACTGGCCCAGAACCCTTCTGTGGCACAGATAAAAGCACCTACAAGAAGGAGTTTCTGGAGAAGGAAAAAACCGTAAGAGAAACACTCTTGCGGGATACCCCTGGATTGGATCATTCCAAAAAGTTTCTAAAAAACTTTGATACTGCAAGATCCAAAAGGTATTTGGATCTCAGCAAGAACAAGCTACACCTACTCACTGGATTTCTTACAGGACACTGGTGCCTCAAGAAGCATCTAATGAGATTAGGTCTAGCAGAGGATGACGAGTGCAGATTCTGCGGGGAAGAGGAGGAAACTCCGGATCACCTGGTGACGGAATGCCTCGCCATTGCTAGCCAACGCAAACAGTGCCTTGGACTAGCAACCTGCAGTAGTGAGGAAGTATCCTCCCTGAAGCCAACCCAGATACTGGAGTTCATTAGAACTCTGGAACTGGAAGGCGAGTTGTAGACCGCGTATAGGCGAGTGCAACTCAGCTGGGGGGCACAATAGACCTTATGGTCGCAGTGCAATGTAACCCCCTCTTAAATCTAATCATCTGGAATATTCATTTGCATAGATGTAGGGCTATTATTAAAAACATTTTGGAAAATATTTACTTATTTGCAAAATCGATTCTTGCAAATGATTTTGAAAAGTTGCGTTAGTGGATAAATTGCCCAGTATTAAATCATTTTTTTGAATAATTTCATACCTATCGCGAAGTTCTGAAATATTAGAAAATGTTAAATTATTCTTAGTATCCCTTAATTCAGTAGCACTATCAGATTTCATTGTTAAGAAATCAGGGAGTTTTACTTTTTGCAAATCAGTTTTATCATCATTCATCGTGACTACATCGCTCTCAACTGGTAACTGGTGAATTTTTCTGAGAGTTATTAGATATCAGATCATTTGAATGGATAATTTCTGTTCTTCATTAGAGACCCGATGGATCCTTTATCATAAATGTCGTTTTAATCTGGAATAGAATGAAGGGAACTTCTCAGAACTTGAAGATGTGGAAGAACTTAACATGCTGCTAATATTTACGTTCTTTGATACATATGCAAACTTCTTTTGATTGGCTAACTTTAATAAAAATTCGCTACGTTTCACCTTGACTCCTGTAAAAAAGTATAAAGAAATAATAAAGAGCGTAGGAAAGACAGTGGACATAGGCAAAAGTAAACGATTTGTTATTTGGCGGGACTTGTATTGTGGATATATACGTCGTTAGTACACAATTCGTGGTTCCATAGGATTTCGTAGACATGTAAGTTTGGCAACAGCGCTGGTCTTATTAAAGATAGAGGTTCATATAAACTGTATATAACTGGGCTTGCTATATATTAACTTTAGATTCATTCTTGGATTTGAATAATTTGTATTATTGGAGTTTATATTTCTTTATTTATAAAACGTTTCGCCCAATTTTTTTCCTGGTCTTCTTCAGTTGTATTACAAAATTAATTTAGAGTTGGAAGTTCATTAATATTAAATAATGTACTGAAAATTATGGGTTCTATTCAATAACATTGAATAGTTAATTAAAAGACGAAAATTCCTCTATTTACAACAAACAACAAAGAGCAAGAGAAGGAATTTCACTTGGAATGAGCATTGAATGCCAAGGATCTGTCCAGATGAAATCCATCTGTTACGGAATGTGAGTAATAGATAAATGCACTTCAAATAAGTGGAAAAAGGATGGACCAATCTAATTCCCTATATAAACTGCAAATCTCATACGACGAGCAGTTCATTACTCCTAGAGACCTCGTGGAATAAAAATCAGTGTGAGTCGAAATCAAGTTATTCCCAGCTGAATCATCGAAGAAGAAGAAGAAGACGACATCTGCAACCAGACCAGCCTGTACGTGGAATTAATAAATTCGCTATCAAATTATATTGCCAGTGGCGTACCAAAATAATTTTATTTTGGGAAAATAGAATTTTGAAACCAGAAAGTTGTGTTTTCTTGTTATTTCGACAAAGCTGAAAGGATCCCGAAATGCAATTCAGTTCAATAAGAAAAAATAAAAAGTCCTTCTACAATAATAATATTCAGTTAGTTTTGTATTTTATATTCTGTAGTGTTAATATGACATACCTCTGACATAAAATTTGATAATTAATTACCATGGTAAAAAAAAATTCTGCTGTGTGTTTTGTGGCTATATTTTATTTATTGTTCAATGATGTATAGATCGTGTTCGATTTGTTTGTTTTATTTAATTTGGTTATACCTATAGTTTTATTAGATTGTTATATATGGTGCTAGGTTTTTTTATACCTATCGGTTTTATAGTTTATTTTGTTGGTATTTTTTTTGATGTGAATCATTTCCAAAATTTTTCGTTTTAACAAGATTCTTTCTGTTGTAATTATTTTTGTGTCGTTGAAACTGAATTTGTGTGGTTTTTTGGTGGTTTGTAAGAGCAGTTTTATTTTTTTGTTTCGCATGTATGTCCTTTTCTAAATTAAATTCTGATTCGTTTGTCCAATGTAGATACTGTTACAATTTGTGCATGGTAATTGGTATAGGTACTTCTAATCAATGTCGTTCTCAACAGCAAAGAGCATTAGTTCCAGGCTATAACCCAAATTTCAATAATAATTTCCAAAGAGCAATGAATTTCTAAAACCAACCACAAAATACTGTGCAAAATAGACCTGAACAATAATGTTCCTAATCAACAAAGACTATTCTCCGGATTTTGAAAATTATCCATAAGATTTTGAATCTCCTAAATGTTGATTTTAGAGAGATTTCTGTGAAAAACGTTGATTCAATAAAAGTTTATTACACACTAATGGTAACTTGTACACTGATACAGCTCTTTATATTACTCTCTTACTTATTCTCTTTTTACGTTGACAGTTGACATTTATGCATTTGAACTAAAACTATACTCTTAGAACTATTATAATAACAGAATTGGTATTTTGGGTTGCATAACCAACACCCCTCCTCAATTCTGGAACAGGAACAGGAACAGGAAATGTATTCTTATTTAAAATTTCGCTTAGCAATTGTGACAAGAAAATTGATTCGGTAACACAGTTTGATAGTGCAACATACTCAGATTCAGCACTTGATAATGAAACAGTTGGTTGTTTCTTGCTTTTCCAAAATAGTAAATTATCAAATATTTTTATACAAAATCCCGAAACACTTTTTCGATCATTCGGATCATTATCAAAATCGGCATCGACAAAAGCACTTATAATATTCTCTTCACAATTAGATTTAACAAATTTCAATCCAAAATTTTGTGTGGCTTTCAGATATCTGAGAATATTCTTCAAAAATTTCCAGTGCTCTCTTCCAAAATTATTTTGAAATTGACTTAAATATGTAATTGCAAAACACAAATCAGGTCGACTACCTAATATTTCATACATAAGATGACCTATCAATTGTCTATAAGGTAAGTTATCAATATGTTATGTTATCTCAAAATCATTTTTGCCCAAAATAATTTTTAGTTGTATCGCAATATCCGATAAACGGCAATTGTTCATACTTTCGTTTCGTTTCGTTTAACTTCTGCAATGATCTTGAAAATAAAACTAAATCATCAACATGTACGATCAAAAATATATCTGCATTGTAATATAAACAAGGATCTGAGTTTGAGCTTTTTAAACTGATGTCTGTCAAATGACAGTGTAGTTTTTCATACCAAAATTTTGGAGCTTGTCGAAGTCCATACAACGACTTCTTCAGCTTACACACCATGTCAGGATTGTATTGTTTCATCTTAAGTCCTTTTGGTATCTCCATGTAGACTGGTTCTCTCAAGTCACCATTCAGGAATGTGCACTTCACATCAAGTTGTCCGATATACAAATCTTGTTGAACGCATAGGGAGAACAACACACATAATGTAACCATACGCGCCACTGGCGAGTACATTTCGTAGCTTTGATCGCACTGCTTATAACCGCGAGCTACTAATCTTGCTTTCTTCACTAATTTTTCATCAAGTTCTTTTTCTTTGAAAACCTATTTCGAATCGATTACACTCTGATCTCGCGTTCTCCGCACTATGTCCCACGTTTCATTCTTAATCAACGCACTCATTTCACTTTCAATGGCTTCTTACCACTCTTTACCTATGGACATGGCCTCATCAAACGTCTGAGGTAATTCTTCTAATAGATTTCCCGCAGATAATGCTATCATTAGGTTTTCTTCTTCATTCATGTCATAATTTTCGTATCTTCTGGGTAATTTTATTTCTCTACCACTTCTTGTTTTTGCCTTTGGCTGCTCTTCGGTTTCATGATTTTCTTCAAGGCTGTTTTGATGATCATTGTTTATTTCACATTTGATATCTTTAGTATGGCTGTCATCTTGTATTGGAATAATTACTTTATTTTCTTTACAGTGTTCGTTGAAAATAACATTTCTTGCTGTAATTATTTTGTGTTTTTCTGTATCCCAAATTCTATAGCCGTTGTCTGTGTAACCCATCATGATCATTTTTCTGCTACATGCATTCCATTTCTTTCTTCTCTTATAGTATGGACATAAGCATCCCATCCAAATATTCTTATTTTCTCAAGATTTGGTTTTTTCCCATACCATAGCTCAGCTGGTGTCTTCTTTTCTGCTATTGTGGAAGTTGCAGTTCGGTTGATTAGATAAGCTGCAGTTTTGATTGCTTCACTCCAGAATATTTTGTCTACATTAGAATCGAATATCATACATCTGGTTCTTTCTAGGATGGTTCGGTTGAACCTCTCCGCAATACCGTTTTGTTGGGGGTTGTGTGGAACAGTATATTGTACCTTTATTCCTTTGTTTCTGCAAAATTGTTTGAAATCTGTGGATATGTATTCTCCACCATTATCGCATCTTAGTCTCTCGATTTTGCAACTAAACTTAGCTTCAACCATCGATACATATGTCTTAAACTTTTCCAATACTTGACTCTTCTGTTCCATACAGTATACAAATTGAAAAATGACTGAAATTATCTATGAAAGTGACGAAATACTTCTTACCGTCGTGGGATGTTGGTGTAATAGGACCGCACACATCTGTTGATACTGATTCCAATATTCTCTTTGCTTTTCTCTCCTCGTCAAGCTTCTTGTAAGGTTTGTTTCCCTTTGAGACATATTTCACAAGTTTCCTCTGAGGCATATCTCGATGAATGTCCCATTCTTCTTTGCCACAAGTTATTTTGTTCTTGTGCTATGTTTACTTTTACTGTAGATTGTGGGTGTAACGTTAAAGTATATAAGTTTCCTTTCAGATTTCCTTTTGCCATTTCTTCACCATTTTTCATGATAACTGCATTTTTATTTTCAAAAATTACTTGGAGACCTTTCTCTTCCATTCTTCTTACCGACAGTATGTTGTACATTAAATTTTCACATTCTAAGACATTCTTAATTTTGAGTTTTCTTCCTTTCTCAGTCTCAACATGCAATGTTCCTTGTCTTCTACTTATAATAGTTTCTCCTACCTTGGCTACGTTTATTTTGCAGTGTATGTCTTTGACGTCTGACAAATATTTTCCCATACTTTTGTTCACCAGGTGGTTTGTCGCTCCACTATCTATAATGAAATTGACAATGTTATTTGCTTCTGATATTGTTTCTGTACCTGCAGAGGTTATGAAGCATATCTCTTCTTCTTTATCTTTTTCGGTAACGTTACAGATATTCTGAGCTTTCCTTTTACGACATTCTGACTTCTTATGGCCCTTCACTCTACAGAAATAACATCTAAACTTGAATGTGTTCATTTCTCGTGTGTCTTCGTGATTTTTATTTACAGGCTTTTTCCATTTCTTCTTGTGTGCCATAAAAGCTTGACTTGTCTCTCCTTGTCCTTTCTCCTTTTTCTGTCTTTCTTCTTCCTGTAATAAATTCGATTTCACAAAGTCTAATGTAACTGCGTTTTGATTCTGACAGAAATAGATATCAATCGCTGTTATTACTGTTTGGAATGTAGTCGGCATGCTAGATAATAAGTTATCATTTCCACATCGCTCATGTTTCCTCCACAGTTCTTTAGGTCCGACACTGTTTTCTTGAATTCAATAATAAAGTCGTTAAGTGAGCTAGAACCAGCAAAATTCATATTTCTGAGCTTACTTTGTAACTGTACCTGTGTGGCTACTCCACTTTTAGCAAAAGTTTTGTTTAAAGTCTGCATGATTTCCATGGCTGTTTTTTCCCTTTATCATTTCCAGCACCTTGTCGCTCAAGCCATGTACGATCAAGTTTCTTGCTCTCAAGTCCTTCTTTCTCCAAGCACAAACAACCGCTTCGTCACCGACTGGAGGTTCCTCGGTAATTACGTTTAGTACTTCGTGATGCTCTAGCAGAAGTTTCACTCTAAACTCCCAATTCCCGAAACCGCTTCCGTCGAATGGCTTCACTATGATCGTGTTACTTCCGGACGCCATTTTCTTCCCACTTTTTGAACTTTTCCGTACCACGAGTCTAACGGTAATAGTTTCCAACTTTCTAGAATTCGTTCGTAATCACTTTTTCAAACTCCGCAATTCACTCGGTTAACTGGGCCCTTAACCTGTTGATTTTAGAGAGGTTTCAGTGAAAAACGTTGATTCAATAAAAGTTTATTACACACTCATGGTAACTTGTACACTGATACAGCTTTTTATATTAAGCCCGCTGCAGACGGAGTATGTTTTGTTGCACGATTGCTTGCTTGTTTTGCTCCGCGGTCCGATAAATGTTGCCGCGCATGGTGGGTTGATGGCTCCCTTGCTTGTGTTGGCTTAACACGATGCAGGCCATCATGTATGTAAAATGACAGTTCAGAGAAATAAGACTTGGACAAATGATACAAAATATTGAATATTCTAATAAACCTCTATTTCTAATTATTGTTACAAAACAGAAAATATCCCAACAATCAAAAATAACATGTTATCATGTGCAAAATAACTTTTGAGTACGACTCGACTAGTTCCGAGTGCCCCGACAAGGCACGATGCGCAAAAACAATCACCGCGTGCACGGTTGGTTGCTTGAAATCGTGCCTGATTTGATGATAGAACCGGTGCTATTTTCGGTGATTGTTTTCACGCATCGTGCCTTGTCGGAGCACTCGAAACTAGTCGAGTCGTACTCAAAAGTTTTTTTGCACATGATAACATGTTATTTTTGATTGTTGGGACATTTTCTCTGTTGTAACAATGATTAGAAATAGAGCTTGATTAGAATATTCGATATTTTGCATCATTTGTCACAGACATATTTCTCTATAGTGTCATTTTGCATACATGATGGCCTGCATCGTGTGAAGCCAACACAAGCAAGGGAGCCATCAACACACCATGCGCGGCAACATTTATCGGACCGTGCAGCAAAACAAGCAAGCAATCATGCAGCAAAACATACTCCGTCTGCAGCGGGCTTTACTTTAACATGTGTTTATATCACAGACATATAAACAAGGGAGACAGAACTTTCCATTCATAAATTTCGTTTGTTTACAATCAGACATCTTTTCCAAACATAAACGAGTTAGAAAGAGATCGCTTTAAAAAACGACAACACTGTAACCCTAGCGTCTACTGTTGAAATCATCTTTGCCAATGGCGTGCAGTTTTTAGGGGTTAATAAAAAATAGAAAAAACATTTAGCATTTTATTCATAAATCTACGTACATTTGTAGAGAAACTAACTCAACATCTTATGTATATTTCTATAAAACAAGGAATCAATAAATATGCATATCTTTAGCCTGTTCTTAAGCAACTTCAAACTATAGATTATCATATTATTAAACAGATTAGAATATGCCAAAAAAAATATACGTACATTTGTTTGCATTAAACCAGGATAATTGCAATATCTAGAAAGAAAAACATTTTACTGCCTAACTCTAGGAACTCTTGTGTTCAGTAATATGCTTTGTTTAGAAGAAATTTCTTTAATTTTGCTTTTAATTGTTCCAATGGCAGTTTTAATTGCAAGAAAGTTTATTTCAAAATTTTCTTGATGGAAAAATCAGCATTTTTTTATGTAGCTAAATTATATTAAATTAGTCTTTAAATCTTGTTTTTAACCATGTATACCTGTGCTATTTTCAAACAAATCGGTGTTTTTCTTAACAAAAATAATAGATTCTAGGATATAGAGACCATAAATTATTGTTGGTACTTTATGTTTTGTGTCACATTAGTCAGAAAATGCTTACAGTTCAATGCTGGCATAATTGTAATTTCTTCGACATTTGATGGACCACCTACAAATTTGAACTTGGTAAAGACATTGGAAGCAGATTTTACAAATCTAGTGGAATTAAGAAAAAAATTTAAGTATTCGATCACGAACGATGGTGTATATATTATATATACCTATATAATTTATAACTCGTTTGATCAGGCAATCATAGGCAATTTTAGTAGAAGCCATAAAAATTCAAGGTTCATTTAGCAACCTAAACACTTACCAAAAATGTTAGCGATGCTATAAGCTTCCTTTGGGAAAAATTCGATAATAACTGATTTTAAGGAAACGGCAATATCGGTTTGACGTAAAATTCTGTAGATGTTTTGATCAACTGTATTGCTTGTAAGAATAAAATATCTTTATACTTACAAATTTGAGGGTCCAGCAGTATTCTGATCAACGGGGATTTTAGGCGGATCAGATAATTTCAGATATGAAAATGTCTATAAGAACAAAACATACAAGTATAAAATCTAATCAAATTTAATTGCACCTGGTTGTAGTAATGAGCCGTTTCTAGAATTGGACCAGTATTTTAATACTTTATATACTTTTCCTACAAATGTATCCAATATCTTGCAAAAATAACTCTTGAGTTTACCATATACAACAATTTAAAATTAACTTACCAAGAGATTTTATATATGATAACTCACTGACGGTTGAGTCGGAACTAAAAAAATAAATAATTTCATTAAAATATACAACAGGTAAGGAGTGTTTTTTTACCTGAAAGACAAGGGCTGAGTAAAAACGGTGGTATTAAATTGGGGCTTAGCAGTTGGTCTTATTTGTCTTCGCCCGGTTATCTCAGTAGTAATTATATCACTTTGATCAAAGTGATCTGAGCAAATTTGGGCAGACTTTATTACATGCTGGTTACCCAACTCTAAGATCGAAATCCACCTCGCTCTGCGTTCTGCATTTACAGGAAAGCTACAATAATTAACAAAAAGTATTATATTATTTTAACTCACCCCTAATTACACAAGGCCGTTTAATAATAATTTGAAGGCCCCCTAAACGTGCGGTAATACAATATTAGCATTACACAACTATATTGAGCTTTTAGGACTGACGTTGATGAAATAACGCAATAATATATAATAATTATTGCAGAAAGTTTCTGCAGGTTTGAATTTATTTGATGCAATGATTGCGAATCTGGGTATTTATAAGTTTTTAAGTACATATTCAGATTCAGCAAGATAATAAAGCTACTATGACTTGCTTAACTAACAATATAAATATTGTGCAAAATTTATTAAACGTCTTGGAGGCCCTTTAACTTCTTTGTAACTACACCACTGTTCATATGCATATGATCTGACTTACGCGGTTGGAATATCCATTTTTCTTGCACACCACGCACTGGAGAACCATAGTGTAGAGCAAATATAGTTAAATAAAAGTTTTATTTCTATAAATATACTCAAAATCGAAGAGAATCACAAGATGGCACAAAGACCGCAAGTCAACGCTGTAAATCTAACGATGAATGAATTTAAAACAATGACGTCTGTCATAGTAAATTATGAGTAAGTACAACCGTCCAGTGTGGCCACAAATATTTACCCAATATCTTACAATTTAATTTGATTATGAAAATATACATAATTTTGGGGATAAAAGAAACGTATTTTAATAAAGAAACGTAAACATTTATTTAATATAATAGTTTTACTTGAGTATCACTTAAACGCGCTTATTTTAAAACAATAGTTTTGCTTTAGTTCCGAACTCAATCGGCAAATCTAGGGCAGACAGCGTAAGTCCGCCAACACTGCTTTTTGTTGAAAAAGATGTGTGATCGCAGCAAAATGTAAACAGTTCTGTCTCCCTTGTTTATATGTCTGTGGTTTATATCATAAAGTATATATATATACCTAACCTATTACTCTATGACTCCATACCCTTTATTTGCCTATGAACCTGAACTTCATAATCTGTGATTCTGAAATATTGCATTTCACGAGACCTCAGACGTCGTAAGTTATGACAGCCGCCATTTAAATCTTATGTAAAGGACAGCGACTTCTCTCTTTTACACCCACCCGTTAATGTACCTGTCCAGACTTTAATATATAGGGACTAAGAAGCTCTATAGACAGAAGAAATAACACCTGTGGAGGGGGTGACGCTGTGAACGACGGCAGGGTCGTGGCCTAAAAATCGGGTTTGCGCATAACGACAGTGCGCACCTCCATATGTTTTCTTTGTCATATGATATTTTATCTATGTTCTCTGTCTCTGTGACAGTGAAAACTTTGAACACTGAAACGTCAAACAATAAGATTTAGCATGACTTGATTTTGAATTTAAAAATACATCGAAGATATATGACACGTGCGCATTAACGTAGTGCGCATACCCGATTTTAGGCCACGACCCTGCCGTCGTTTGGGGAGTCAGCGCGTCACATGGTTTTGTATAGACAGTTGAATCTCCTGTCTATAGAGCTTTTTAATAGGGACGGTGCGCTACGCCCTCTGCAGTGAAAGGCAACGTACTAAGCCTGTATAAATTGCGATAAAATCATGATTTATGAGTCCCTACCATTTTTTGTAAAAATCGCTAGATGGACCCACATGTCAAAAGTATGAAATTATACACGTAGTTTTTGCGAAGCCCGATTTGGGCCTCGTAAAACCGGGCCGGGCGTCGGATGAACAGTGAAATGTATCATTTCAGGCTTCCTATATATATATATATATATATATATATATATATATATATATATATATATATATATATATATATATATATATATATATATATATATATATATATATATATATTATACAAGCATTTCTCGTTTAATATAATAAGATATTGAAAAGCGCAATAAATTGAGAAATAAAAATATATTTCGTATTTTAGGAATTAAAGTAATTGCTACACTTTGTGATCAGGGACCAACCAATAGATCAGCTGTTGAAAATATGGTTAAAGAGGCAAGAGAACTATACATTAAAAATGGACTTACACCAAAGAGAATAATTATCATTGATGATTAAGAGATAATCCCACTTTATGATGTCCCTCATTTAATTAGAGGTATTCGAAATAATCTTAAGGTGAAGGTTTCAGTTGCCACCCAAATACTTAGTAATTCGATGTCTGCTGCAGTTGCCATAATGGCAAGAAGCAGTAAGTTATAATTTTTTACAGCTATATTACAGCTAATAAGCTCAAGTGGTGAAGTTTTATATTGACAATATTGATTATGCCTAAAACAGCTGCTTGGATTTATTGTATAGATTCATCATTTTGGGGAAGATCGGTCATCAGAATTAATAAATTGTTAAAATTATATACTTAATCATATCAGATGAAACAGATGCTTCTGGTGTTTATACCATAGAAAAGAGGGCTAAAGAAACATCTAAGATACTAAAATATTTCGATACCTTATTTGATAGTCTAAATGGTGGCACATTGAAGGCACCACCTGGAAAGCTGTTGGAAGGTGCAGTTACGAGCAAATTCACTCATGTCACTTATTGGAAGCAATGTGTTGCGGATATGAGAAAAATGTTTTTCAGAAGTGAGGGATCTCAGGAAAGGTTCATTCCTCCTTCATTAAAAAAAGATTATTTTAACCCTTCAGGGATTTATCGTCCTAGCTGAAGTAATCTTCGCAAATAATATACTATTTTGGTTACCAAGATCTTTCAAACAAGATCCATTAGAAAATTATTTTGGGAAAATACGAGAACATGGTGTTCGCAATATAAATCCTACTTGTGCTCAATTTAAACATTCTTATAAAGCACTTCTTATTAGAAACATTACAAGTACAAACTCTATTTCTGCAAATTGAGAAGAGACAGTTGAAGTGTCTCTCATACAAATACCAGATCTATTGACAACGAAAAAAAACATTAGTGCTAATGAGAATTGTCCAATAGAAGATTCTAGACTTGTGAATTGTCCCAATTATCTCTAGAATATTTTCAAAGACCAATAAATAAAGTTGCAGTCGGTTATATTTCTAGATTTATTGCTAGGAAGGTATTGCAAAAATGTTCTTGTGAATATTGTAAAATTCATATTTTAAGGAACAATTTCACGCCGGAGGTATTCTCAGAATTAACTACAGAGAAATAATTTCCCAAGGATAAAAGATTAACCTATTGCAATGATGTTTTTATTAAGAGCGTATATAAAATTTATAACATATCACAATTTATCCTTGGAAATTATTTGACATGCGATGTTAAAAAAACTATTTTCTTTATGCAAAAAATATGTTAGATTTTGTTTTGTTTGTGATCACAAAAATATTTTGATTGATTTTATCTTGAATTATGTTAAACACATATCTATTTTTATATTTTGTAATAGCATAAATAACATTATATCTGGAAAAGAAACAAAATTGTCTGTAAATAGCTGCAGATTATTCAAAACTGCTTTAGAGTTAAATGCAAAGCGAAAATGGTATATTAAGAGAGGGAATGACTAGATGACTACAGCCTATACCTTTTCTGCTTTGTTGAGAAAAGTAAGATTCTTCTGTTCTTAACGATATAAATGATGATGAACCTCACGTTAAATGATATGTGGGTCATCACAGCGTACCTGCAAGAGAAAATCTGGAAGTACAAGAATACCTATGCAAGTATATTAGATAAATGTAACAAACTGAAAAGTACTAAATCGGTGAATACTGAAGGATTGTTGTCTGGAATAATAAATGAAGAGGTGATTATTGATAATAATTATGGAATTCAGAAGAAAACTTATATAATTGATAAACAAAAGGATAAAATTAATCTCACAAGAGAGAATCACCTACTAGAAAATCTAAATACTGAAATAAAGGATAGAAAACAGGCTTCTTCAGGATAACATTAATTTATTGAGTAAAAAAAAAAATTAATCGCAGAACAATCACTTACTCGGATATTGCCAAGGTAAATAAAACTCAGAATGGTTGTGAAATGAAATTGAAAAGTATTATCCTAGTTATCCTATCCTAGCTAAGTATGATATTGATTCCACATTGGTGAAAGTTAAAGAAAAACTAAACTAACAATAGAGAGAATCTTTACCAACAAGAATATGTAGACTGAAATAAACACTGACAGAGACTGAAAATGAAACCTATGAAGTCAAACTGGCTGAATTACTCAATCCAAGAGTAAAAGTTGTTGGCATAGACAATATATGGAAATATAATAAAACTCTGAAAATAGATATCTGCAGCAAAAACAGACTAAAAGATAAGGACAAAGTAAAGATTATTCACTCCTACATTAAGATATGTGGTAAATAAGAATATGAAAAAAGGAAAATTGATCACACAGTTGATGATCCGTGCTGTGAAACTTTCTTAAGACAAATCAAAAACAATAGAAAATTACCTAAAACGGACTATCCTTTCTCTCCTATTGAGAATGAATCGTATTAATTCAAGTGAAATTTTGAGGACAGAAATGCAAGAGAACCAGTCAATAATAATGAATAAACTCCTAGTGTTGGTGAGCAAGGTAGTATTATTTTGCTTAACAACAGAAGTTTAAACAAAAATGTATCACTATTGGAGACAGATCTTGAAGAATAAACCTAATATTGTTATTTGCACATGGCAGATACAGCTATTATATATGGGATATGAAATATTTTATAATAATAGCAAGCTGAACAGATCAGATGGTGCTGTCATTTATGTTAAATCTAATTTAAGGGGTACTAATAAAATAGTTACAATAGAGTCAACGATATTTTTAAATGTGACAGTAAATATCAATGATCAAAAGTTCAATATCACTGATGTTTACAGGTGTAGTGAAAGGAGTGAAACCAGCAAACCACAGTTAACATAATATGATATTGCATCTTTTATACATATGAATAAAACAAATCATCATATCATTGCAGGGGACTTCAACATAAATTTATTTAATCCCACTGAAAAAAATGGAAATTTTCTAACAACTATATTAAATTTAGGATACGTTCCCCAATTTCAGGAAATTACCAGACCTAATGTTTCAGGAGGCTGTAAGTATAGATAATTTTTATTGCAAAACAGATCTTAAATTGCTTCCTATTACTCATGAATTGATCTTGCCCGACCACTACTTATTGTTCCTTAAGATATATATCTAAAGTGCCATTCCCAGAGCAAAAAATGTATTATATATTAACTATAAGAAACTTGTAAGCAAAGAAAACTGGCATGAGATAACAAATTGTGATAATCCTAGCGTTGCTACTGATTTGCTGATATCTACTTAAGATCAAAATATTATTAAAAAAGCTACACAACTAAGATTCAAAAAGTACAATATCAGAAATAACTACATAACTAAAGGAATATTGACCTCCATAAAGATGAATTAGATGCTCTGTGGAAACTAGATAGAAAAAACGATACCCTCAAACAACAACATAATAAGTAAGTACAGTAAAATATTGCGTAAAGTCATCATGATCAATAGTTACGATCGTTAACTTGCGACAAGTCTCCTTTTTGGTTTAGACCGCCCTGTATATGTACTTGATAAACGATAGTAGTATCTATTTATACAGGAATTATTGGCTGAAGCGTGAGGGGAAAGCAGTTAAAATGCTCTAATTAGAGAAAACTGCAGCATATACAAACATATAGGCTTTGGAACATCCCTGAAGTTGTACAAAAGATTTCATTTGAAGTACAAGGGAATCTTTTTTATCTTATAACACTTAAGTTATTAGCTAAAGTGTTTTTCTTTCCGAACTTAAAAAAAAATATTTCTTTCGAGGACATAGTCGATCAGAGAACAGAGAATACCTCCAAAGTGTAAAGAGCAGATAAAACATACAATTTGTGTGTGTTGTACGTTCCCTCTGGTAAAGACGGAAATTAATTGGATATGACAAGTGACATATTTGAAATTCGAAATTGAATGATTCTACAAGTTGATTCTACAATATTTATAAATCTGTTTTCTATAACAGAAATTCTGCCTCTCATTCAATAGCTACGTAATTATATTGTGGAGATATGTAAAGTATGTTACAGGTGAGTTTTGTAATGCTTTGTTAATTTTTAATAAATATATAAGTACTTTGCAGGTGGACCTTTGGAAATACTACGCAAGAATATCATCAAAATTGTACAACAGGAAAAGGATTATACTCTACTGAAGGAAGAAATCCTTTAAACTACACTACGGTGAAACTTAGGAGTAGAAAATGTCATGTGAGTACATACGGATTTAATAGTAGATTTTGAAATAATTTGTGTATATTATACTGACGCAGGTTCAATCAGTCCCAGATTGATATATTCTGCCAAAGAATAGACGTAGATAAGTATCTGTCTTTAGTTCTAATATTCTATGTTATGAAAGAGCCTAATAAGCCACCATATAATAAATATCTGAGAACGGTACCCATCAAAATACAGATATTCAGCAAATTTTATGTACAGATGGAATAAGTGAGTGTTTAAATTTTGAAGAAACTTTTTCTAATACGGTAATTGCATCAAAATATATTCAAGTATCAGTTGATGACTTCAATTATCTCTTTCATGAAAGAAAACTCTCCTACCTAATTGATCTATCTGCGAGATTTTGATTCCGAGTTAAAGTGCAAATATCTCCCTGACCAAGTATCTTTAGTGTACCATCTTGTGTGTATATTCTTTGATTGTGTATTAATGATAAATCTAGAAAATTAATTGTATTGCTTTGTTCAGTTTATATTGTAAACTTTATTTCATTGTGATGGGTGGAAAAGATCTTGTATAAAGGTTTCTTTATCTTTGGGAATGGTTGTTAAACCATCGTCAACGTATCTAAAGACAAATATTATTGGGAAACCTCTTTTCGGTAACATTTCGTTCTCTGAGTATTCGAGGACTAGTTGTGCAATGCAGCATGAGATGGAAGAACCCATGGCGCAATCATAGATTTGTTGATAGAATTCTTCCTTGTACTTAAATTGTCAGTTTTATAGTTTCTTTAAATTCAGTTTTAGAGATTTCCTTTTGTTGTGTTATATCGTTCCATTATTTTCGATAATTTTCAGAGCTAAATCTATAGGAATATTTATGTAAAAGGATACTACATCAGCAGCCTGTTCCTAAATACAAACCATTTGCCTGGCTAGGCTTAAATTGGCTGTGGAAGTTTGACAGATATGCGGACTCAGTATATAAATATGACATTGACTGTTGACATTTAATATATAGCTCAATGATATTAAATTCATATTGACAAATTTGAAATAGAAGAATCTCGAAATCAAATTGAAATTCATAGAATTAAAATAGGTATAAGTATATTTTGTTGGTTTTGATTAAATGGGGTTTTAAAAAATAACTTGCATCTAAAGAATTAAATAAAGAACTGTGGAATAAGTGGGTACAGGAGGCCACAATATTGATACAAAACTTTAATATATTCTAATCAAAAGTAGGTACTGTTTCATATTTTATTAATGAATCGTAGTGTTTTGGTTTAATGTTAATAACAGTAATGGTATTAATACTATATCGAAAGATAACCCTTATAATATATGAACATAACAAATAGAATAACTTTTCTATAAAAAATATAATATATTTAAAATTAAAACAACAAAAATAATTGAAATACCACCAAAACCGACATTTCTGGATGTCGGTGAAACTTTGCTCCAAGCACATATTTTGAGTTCATCTGGAATTGAAGACAAAAATTCTTTGAAATCAACTGAAATGCCAAGATATTCATAAATTATGAGTAACCATTACCATTATGTGTGATAATTTTAAAAAAAACTATAACCAATTTCAAATTATCTAAAATAACTATTTTCATAAAATAAAAATGAAATAAATAATTCCTTTTAGACCAATTTTCAATAAATTTTAAAAAATATTTATTCAGAAGAAAATATCAGACTTGGCCCAATTTTAATTAACTTCTGACTTAAAACAATAATCCGTTTCAAGCTTGCTCAAGTCATAGAAAAAATAAATAATACAATATAATAAGAATGCTATGTGAAAAATTAGAATGTGGTGTTCTGTCCTTTCTCATTAGAACATACGCGGCTTTTGTCCAATGACAACAAACAATTTGAAAGGATAATTTAGGACGAACCGTTTAGCCAGAATATGAATAAACAGATAGAAAATATGAAATTTTAATTGAGCATAACTTTTTTTCTCAGAGAAGGCATTTTGACTGGGTGATCAGGGGCGATCAGAAAAATATTGTAAAAAAGTTTATTCAAAATCCTTTGAGCCGTTTTCACGCTACAGTCTTGAGCAGAACAAAATTTTCGGCTATTGCGCTGCAACGAGTGTGATCAAGATTCTCATTCAGTGCCACCGCCGAGCGGCAATAAAAAAAACCCGACGGCCTATAGTCAGCGGAAAGGTAAATTTTTCAAAATTCATTGAATTGAAATTTGAACAAGCTTTTCATTGGTATAACTACATGTTATTACATAAAATTGTCGTATGTGTCATAGCCTTGCGGTTAGAGGTTTTTGTTTTGGCTGTAAAATATAAATCAGACAGGGTTCGCGTCCACTTCAAGGCAGATTTTTTTTTCGCCTATTTCTTTTCAATAAATATACTATATATTTTTTTAATCAGGGTCTATATTAAGATCTCCAGAAAATGTACAATTACATCAAATTTATATTGAGTGTTCATGTTTTATCAATATTTCTTATTTTTCTTTATTAATTTTTATTCTTTTATCTGTGCATTTTATGAAAAATTTCTTTGAACAAAAGTTGTAGGTATTGATTATATCTATAACCTTAAATTATTTTTGATGATATTTACATTACGGCTCTTTTTTGATAATTTTTTTAAATGTTTGATCTGTCGCCATTTTGAAACTACTTGCACGATATTGCCCAATAACGAACTCGGCCGAGATATTTGAGAGATTGATTTTTGTAGCAAATTTGAACTTGATACCTCCAAAACTGCGACCTCTATCGTGTTAACAAATTTCGTAATATCCCATATATATATATATATATATATAAAACAATTATTTATTAATACAAAAAAATAAAATATAAATAAAATATATCTTAACTTTACATGACTGTATGAATATTGACTCACAAGTAAGTAAGTGAATAAGTGAATGATGCTGTTAGCTGGGGATCTAGTATTTATACAATCAAAAATGTTTAATCATCAAAAATATAAAAAGAAACGTAAATTAATACAATGGATCTTTTCTCCTAAGGTTAAATCGAAACTTCTAGAATATTATAAATAAAATACATAGTAATGTCTTTTTGGAGGCCAAACTGGATAAACAACTAACAATGGTCTTTATGGTAACTTGCTGACTACTGGTCGGCATCTCTGGCACGTAAATATCCTTATCACTTTTGTTATCTTCTTAAAACTGCGTCTTGCAGATGTAATATGATATGGTGCAATACTACTGCGTCTTGTAGATGTAATACGATATGGTGAGATACTGCGTCTTGCGGATGTAATATAATATTATGAAATAATATTTAAAAATAATACTTTGTTATTATTATATGACTTTAAAAATAATTCAATTATAACTTTATATAGAAATAAGAAATTTACCTAAAAAACAAAAAACATAGCGACAAAATCCATGGATTTGTTCACGAGATAATCGTGCCACAGACAGACAGTGAAAATATGTATTTTGGCCTCAGAAAACTCTGAAATATCAACATTTGTTGAAATCTCGACACCGAAATTTTTTTACGAATACTATAGGTACTTTCCTTGCATAAGTTACTATGGTAGCAGTAGGAGAGTAAAAATTGAGCCAAGTCTGATAATTTTTTTTCTGAATAAATATTTTCTTAAATTTATTGAAAATTGGTTCAAAAGGAATTATTTATTTCATTTTTATTTTATAAAAATAGTTATTTTAGATAAATTGAAATTGGTTATAGAATTTTTCTTGAATTATCACACAGAATGGTAATGGTTACTCATAATTTATGAATATCTTGGCATTTCATTTGATTTCAAAAATTTTTGTCTTCCAGAGTAACTTTAAATACGTATTTGGCGAAAAGTTTCACCGACATCCAGAAAAGTCGGTTTTGGTAGTATTTCTATAAACAACTATGAGAGTTTAAAATTCCAAAAAGCAGTAATAATCCGAGAAAATTTTGGAGTAACATAAATCAAAAGTTAGGTAGAAGTAAACTTAAATCAAAACCAATTGATGAAATATGTTATGAGAACTCTACTGTAACGGATCCTTCAGAAAAAGCTAATAATCTCAATAATTATTTTCCGGATATGGGTCTCAACTAGCAAATAATATGCAAATAAATACTTCAAATAATTCTAAATTCGAAACTAAGACTTCAACAGATAAAAAAGTTAATAAATAGTATATATTTCAATCCGATAAGAGAATTTGAAGATAATCAATGGAATGAAGAAAAAAGCGGGGGTCATGATGGAATTAATGTAAAAGTTCTGAAAACAATTTGTAAATGTATCACGCATGCACTTGAATATTAGTTCAACCTGTGTTATAAGGAGTCAGTCTTAGCTTTTATCTCTCAAAAACGCACAAATAGTACCTGTTCATAAAAAAGGAAGTGTTACTGACTGCAATAATTATCGACCCATCTCTTTATCTCTAATATTTCCGTTTCAAAAAAGTTTGTTCATCACAGATTATATAATTTTATGTCTAAATTCAAACTAATATCGAATTATCAGTTTGGGTTCTGTTAGCTAGTTTCCTCTTACTAGTTAATTGTCAGGTTCTCCTTTATTAAAACTCGGACTCGTAACTTTTACTCTTGATTATATATTACTCTTATCCATCTACACCTTAACACGTCTTGCTTCATACTGACTACTCACGCTCCTAGCCTACTCTACTTCTACCACTCTACTCTCACACTAAATGTATACATGGTTGCATATCCTTAATTTGATAATTGCTAACACTCGGGCATCCTGAATGATGAATGCCCTCATTCATAAAAGTTTTAAATGAACTATAACCACTAAATTTATTCGTAGTCCTGTAGATACGCTGGCCGTCTTCGACGTCGCTTCTCAGGTGCTGTCCTCTTCGGAAGTTCCTGATGCGCAACCATTGAGGGTGACTCTTCCTCACTGGGTTGGTGTTGCTCCATAATTCGCTGCAATTCGATTTTCGGTTGTCTCGGTGCGTTTTCATCGCTTGCGTCAGGTGTCTCACTACTGTCCTCCGACTCTGAATGATCTGAATCATTCGGTGTTTGGTAAAGTTTTAACTGACTCACGGTTGCTGTCGTTTCATAGCGTCGTCCTCCTGCTCCTTGTATGCTTGCAATTCTGTATGTGTCACTTGGCAATTTCTCAGTGACTACTAGAGGCCCACGATATTTTGGCTGAGTTTTGGTACTCTCCCCAGTCATCGATGGAACTCTGCGCACAACCACGATGTCTCCTATGTTAAATTCAATGCCCTTGTATCGTTTTCTATCAAAATTGTCCTTGTATTTTCTCTGTTCCTCGATGATTGTTTTCTCCACTTCATTTTGTACTTCTCTGGCAAGTCTCCAACTGTCTTGCTCATTCAATGCTACTGCTGTCAGCAATCCGTCTGAAAATCTTGGTAGGTAGCCATACAAAACTTCATACGGTGTCTTGTGCGTTGTTTTATTAGGCGCTGTATTTAGAAATCTTTCAACTTCTGGTAGTTTACTTGCCCAATCGGTCTCGTTCTCCAAAGATGTCATTAGTGTTGGTATTAATGTTCGATGCACTCGCTCGCACTGTCCATTGGCTTGAGCCCAATGTGTGGAAACTAATGTCAATTTTACACCATTTTTCCTCAAGTTCTCGCGAAAATTCTCTGACGTAAAACAAGTACCTCGATCACACACTACTCTGTCTGGTAATCCGAATTGTTCGATTACTTTATTTAGCGCTTTCACTGCAGATCTCGTTTTAGTGTCCTTCACTGGAAACAATTTCACAAATTTCGTTAAGGCGTCTACGAAAACAAGAATGTGCTTAAATCCTTTTTCTGTAGTTACTAATGGCCCTACATGATCCAAATGCACACGCGAAAAGGGTCGTTTTGGGGGTGGGATGGGGTGCAATTCACCTGGTCTTTTCCCACTTGGAATTTTCACCAACAAACACTCTGCACAACCTCTGATGTGTTGTCTTAAATAGCGTCTTACCCTCGGAAACCAATAATAACGGTAAATTCGCGAAACAGTTCGATCTAGCCCGAAATGTCCCATTAAATCGTGGTATTTAATCGCGATACTCTTTCGTAATGATTTCGGAATCACATATAAATGTCTCTCAGTACCATTGACACTCACTTTTCGATATAGTCTCGAATCTTGTAACACGAAATTATTTGCGTCTTGTGTCTCGGTTCTCGTTCGGTCCTCGCTAGGTTTTTGTAGGATTGTTATTAGTCTTTTTAACTCAGGATCACTCTGTTGTATCAATAAAATATAATCCTCTTCAGACATTATTTTCATTACCTCCGTTTTCTCGTACATTTCCCGAGATGTATCACTAGGTTCTTTGACGGCTGCTCGCGACATGGCGTCCACGTGAACCATCTTCTCTCCTGACCGGTGTCTAATCTCGAAATCATATTCAGAAAGTAAATTATACCATCTAGCAATCTGAGGGTTTTGAGTCTTTTGCGCGTTTAAATAGACCAACGCCTGGCAATCGGTATACACTATGAACTTAAGACCAATTAAAAAGTTTCTCAACCTTTCGATACAAAACACTACTGCCATTAATTCTAATTTCGATGAATGATAGTTTTTCTCGACATCAGTTGTCTTTTTTGACACGTAAAATATAGGGTGTAACTCATTGTCCTCGAATTGTCTTTGGGTCAAAATTCCAGCCAATCCTTGGCTCGATGCATCGGTGTATAAAACGGTTTCACTCGCGTTCGGATTGTAAAGTCTTAAAACCGGTGTACTCGCCAACGCATTTTTCAAATCATTGAAAGAATCTTCTTCCTTTTCTGTCCATACGAATTTTTCACTCTTTCGCGTCAAGTCACTCAGAGGTCTCGCTCGAATCGCATAACTCTCCACGAATTTCCGAAAGTACGATGTTAATCCTAGAAATCGACGAACTTCTGTTACGTTATGCGGTCGCGGGAAATTCACTACAGCTTCGGTTTTCCTCTGACCCGGTTTGATACTTCCTCCCGATAACAACATTCCTAAATATTCAACCTCTCTCGCCCCAAACACGCACTTATTCAATTTTAACGTCAATTTTGCTCTCCTTAATGCATCGAATATTTTCCGCAATTTTCTAATCATATCTGGCCAGTGTTTTGCAGGACATATCAGATCGTCGAGATAACTCATCACCACTTCGTTTTTCAAAGGACCTAGTGCGAGGGTCATTAGTCGACTGAACTCATAGGGACCATTGGTAAGCCCAAACACCATTCTCTCAAATTGCCCTGTCTCGTCTGGTGTGATGAAAGCAGTTTTGGGTTTTGCTTCCTCGGTGAGCGGTAACTGTAAATATCCATGCGCGAGATCTAAAACTGTAAACATTTTACATCCGCTAATGCACTCCAGATGCTCCTCGGGATTTGCAATGGGAAAATTGCTTTTCACTGTCTGCTTGTTTAGCTGCCTATAATCGATCACTAAGCGCGGTCCTCCTGTCTTTTTAGGCACTAATAATACCGGACTCGCATATGCCGAATTAGTTTCCGTCACAATTCCGTGCGATTTCCACTCACCAACAATGTTTTTAATCGTTTGTCTTTCTTTCAAGCTCACACGATAAGGTTTCGCACGAACTGGAATTCCTGTATCTTCAATGTTTACCTTCATTAACGTTGTACATCCCAACTCGCTGAGATTAAACGCGAGATCAGCCCTCTTACTAAACTGTTTAATCTCTGTATTGTCGAGGGAGTTTACCCTTCTATCTTTAAATTAAGCAAGACTATCCCAATCTTTAAGAATGGCGACCAGCGCAGCTTTAATAACTATCGTCCTATCTCCTTGTTACCAGTTTTTTCAAAGGTTTTTGAGGTATTACTCAAGGACCAGCTCTATGGGTATTTTGAGGAAAACGGTCTGCTGATTCAACAACAGTTTGGTTTTAGGAGGGAGCGGTCGACTACTGGAGCAGTGTGTAGGATGTGTGATTGCATAGTTGAAGGCCTTGAGGATGGCGATTTTATGTGTGGCACATTCTGCGACCTCTCCAAGGCCTTTGATTGTGTTTCTCACGATATACTGCTGCAAAAGTTAGAATTCTATGGTCTGGATGTGAAGAGTGTCGCCTTGATTCAGAGTTATCTGTCGGGCCGAAGACAGGTGACTAGTCTTGGGGGAAATGTGTCGGAGGAGAGAATCATGAGGCATGGGGTACCTCAGGGTTCGATTCTGGGTCCCCTGCTCTTTCTTATATATATTAATGACATAACATCATCTATGTTGGATTGTGTAGTGACTGTTTACGCGGACGATACAAATTTTCTTGTAAAATCAAAAGATCATGGAACCTTGATGGAGCGAGCAGGTGAATGTACAATGGGTGTGAATGATTGGTTTAGGGCGAATCGCCTGAATCTAAATCTGACCAAGACTGAACGAATGGTCTTTTCCTTGAGGAGGGATGATGCTATTGATAATCCGGACAAAGTAAAGTTTTTAGGAATTTCTTTAGACCCCAAACTAACATTCGAACAACACGTTGTCACTATTTCCAAAAAAATAACATCTGGAATATTTGCTCTTAGAAATTTGTCCAAAGTGGTTGAGGGTAGAGTGTGCTTAATAGCATACCACTCACTTATCCATTCGGTGTGTATGTATGGCATACTAGCATGGGGTCACTCACCTCATGCTTCTAGGGTGTTTGGGTTACAACGCAGAGCATTGCGGATTCTGGCTGGGATCGGATATAGGGATGATGTAAGAGAATTTTTCAGGCAGCTTAGTGTTCTCACATTACCTTCACAGTACATTCTTGAATGTCTGCTATATGCACACAAGAACGTGCAGGATTATGGAACCTCTCTCCAGATCCATCAACATGAAACAAGAAAAAGGAATGACTTGAGGATACGGTTCTTGAGACTCAAGACATCGTGGAATGCAACTCTTCACTACTCCCCGGCCTTTTTCAACAAATTACCTTCACGGGTGAGAGAAATGCCCCTTTTGTCATTTAAAAGAGTAGTGAAAAAGTATTTAATACAAAAGGCTTTCTATAGCATCGATGAGTTTTTAACATGTGATATTAGAGATGATGATTTTTCTTAACCAAAATTTATTGTAATGTTATTCTTTGTCTTGTCATTGTACAAATTGTGAATTTTTATTATCAATTTTCTTCTTACTGTCTATTTTATGTAGAATAACTAACTGTAATTTTTAATCTTAGGCTAAGTGACGATTGTTAAAACTATACTGTTCGGTCATGAATAAATCTATTGTCTATTGTCTATTGTCTATTGTCTAATTTTATTTGGTCCGTCCACCCGTGAAGTAGACCACAACTCGTGATGCGATCCAACCATTCTCTAGGTTGGTCATCCACGATCAAGCCATCGAAATCCGGAACTGCCCTCGATAAGTCAGGCATAACGTGAAAATCCGTTGTCTGACTTTGATTGTTGATCACAGTTCGCATCATTTCATCACTTCTTGCTCTATTTTCCTCGACTCTAGTTATTAAATTCAAAACTGCCGTCATTTGTTGCTGGATGACGTCAACATTTGTTGGCACACTTGTCATAAAGGTCGCTGTCGTCTCAATGCGATCCTCTTGCTCATCCATGGTTTCGCGCACGCGCTGTTGCTGTCCTTCTCCATTCAGACAATGCCCGCTTTGGTCGCCATTTTGACTCTGTTGGCTTGCCATTTTTCTCGAAGTTTTGTGGTTCACTGGTTCACTCAAGATTCATTCTCATCTTCTGATCTTCTTATCTTCAAATCCCACTTCTGAATTGTTAGCTAGTTTCCTCTTACTAGTTAATTGTCAGGTTCTCCTTTATTAAAACTCGGACTCGTAACTTTTACTCTTGATTATATATTACTCTTATCCATCTACACCTTAACACGTCTTGCTTCATACTGACTACTCACGCTCCTAGCCTACTCTACTTCTACCACTCTACTCTCACACTAAATGTATACATGGTTGCATATCCTTAATTTGATAATTGCTAACAGTTCATTCAGTATTAAATACAATCTCTGATGGTCTTAACACTAATAAGGCTATAATTGGTACATTTATTGATCTCAAGAAGGCTTTTGATAAAATCGACCAGAGTTTATTATTAAAGAAAATGAATATGTTGGAATTAGGGGACACACTCTCAAACTATTACAAGGTGTTAGTTTCTTCTTCTGTAACGGATATTATAGCATATGCTGATGACACGCTTGCACTCAGTTTATAAAGTACCTGGGATTGAACGGTGAGGGTCATGAACAATAAATTAAAAACTATTGCTAAATGGTTTTGTTCTGTTGTAGTTTTTTATTTCAGCGATTTGGGTTTAGCTCCAAGGATAAAATGAGCACTGTTAATAATTTCTATTAACTTTTATTTCAGAAACTTGGGTTTTGGCTATTCACATTTTACATTCGAGTTCTGATTCTGTCATATATGACTTATGATATGACTTATTTTATATCATAGAACATTATATCATAGGATATAGAACAGAAATTGCTATTCACAACAGGTTCAAATAAGCTTACAATTAAGAAGGACAAAACTGGTCGTGTCCACAGCAGTGTCTGATTACCAATCGATTAGTAATGAGGTCATGAGGTAATAAAAAAGTTGACAGGTATCAGCAATGTTGCCATCTGAGATACAATAGACGTCACAAAATTGGGCTTCCAAAAACACTAGAAATCCCCAGATTACCAATATTTGGAAAACACTATAAAATCACCATATAATTTAAGTCAATTTGAACACTTGATTTATTTCACGTTCTAAATACAAAGATTAAATATAAGCTATACAGAAAAACAAAACAAAATAATTTATATTCTGAAGCCAAAAATAAATTATATTCAATAAGGGCAAAAAGAAAAATTAAATACTTTTCATTCTGATTACAAAAATAAAATACATAGTATAGGGAAAAACAAAACTTAATAGTTTATATCTCAAATGCAAAAAATAATTAAAATGTATTAACGGCAAACAAAATAAAATAATTTATATCCTTAATACAAAAAAAAAAATATATTCTATACTGCTAAACCAAATAGTTTCCCTATATTAACAATTAGTCTGAACGCCAGGTTATAATAACAGTTTTATTTCCTTAACCACGGATTTAGGGTGCATTCATTAGTAAATTTAGTAATTCAAATTCAAACATATTAGAACGTCTTGGACTTCGTTGTCAGCTCCACTAAGGGCAAGCACTCTTCTATGTGCTGTGCTCTGTGCAGTCTATTTGATATATCTCCAAAGTAGTGGGTTAAGCATGTAATTTAACAAAAATTAGAAATCTCCAGAAATCTTCATCATGTCTGTTAAAAAACACCATACTTAAGACGCGTCACAAATGATGTCCGAAAGGCAGAATCAGTTTTGAAAAAACACTAGATCTGGTGACAAAATCACCAAGTTGGCAACGCTGGCTATCAGAAAAATATAGTGTAACATAACCCATATTTTGTTTCATATATTTCCCAATTCTATTATTCTATCGTTCCGTTTACGACATAATCTTTTTCATTATAAACAAATTGAGTAGAAGATAATTATTCTCCTTCCATTTTAAATTCCTCTAATATGTGTAATTGTAGAATTAAATTATTTCAAATCTTTTGACAAGTGTCTACTATGACAACAAGAAAAGAAAGATGAGGAGGAGCGAAGGCTGAGAAAAAAACCGAAAAAGGAGGAACAACTAACTAAGGTACTCTCCGATTCTTCGAGAAGGCAAGAAGAAGTACGACAGAGAGATTTCGATCAGATTGCAGGATTGTTCCGAAATGTCCATTAAGAAATCGAGACCGTAAAACAAGAAGTACGAGAAGAAATTGGGACAGTTCGAGAAGAGTGTGAGGAAAAGTACCGAAGACTAGAGAAAGAGGTGAAAAAACTACGGGATACCAACCACGACGAAAGCAGCAAATTGGACAAGTCGGCGATCACTACAGCCAATGAAAAACTTAAACCACCAACGTTTGACGGCAAAATATCCGTCAATTTGAGGCTGCATCCAACGCAAATGGACGGAATCATCAGCAGAAAGCGACGGTATTGGCCTTGCGGGAAAAGGCGCTTGAAACACTTCAAAACATTTCTGAAACCAAACAAACTGATTATTCGGCTGTTGCGGGTGCCTTGGAACTAAGATACAGCAATAAATATCTTAGCTAGTTGAAAAGCAGCGTTCAAAGTTCAACGGAGTCACTGCAGGAGTTCAGCAGTAGCATTTAGAGCATGGTGCGATCGGCTTATCCACAGGCCCCGGACGAATTCATTGAGCAAATTAGTGTCCACTTTTTCATCGACGGAGTTCGAGATATAGACATGCAGCAAGCGTTGACACTAAGTAGGCATAAAACCTTAGCCCAACCAGTTGTCTAGGCACTAGTATACGAAGCTGCTAAAAACGCTGCGATGAATCGTCGCAGCAAAGTAAGAGAAGAAGAAGGTTGTCAGACGAACCGCAGGACAGACAGGTTAATGCAATCGTGGCCCATATAATGGATGAATTTATAGTAGTCTTAGACTTTTTAAAAACCTTCAGTCTCATTACAGTGAACTTTAAAAACAGAATGTTAAGATTGGGCCACGAGGAAATATTTCTCTCAGCATCTTCGAACAAGAACTATCAAGTAAAAATCATCTTCACCGAAGATACACGAATACCTGAGAATAGTGAGAAAATCGTTAAGGCGCACCTAGAAAAACAAATGGTTTTTGAACCAACCGACAACAAAGAGAACGGGACTCTCTTGGCTAGGTGCTTAGTTAATACCAACGACATTATTCCAGTGAGTGTAGCTAATCTATCTGTAAAGAGAGTGACATTGAAGAAAGTCATTGATACCTGTACGACAGTCATCCGTGTAACAAGATGTGAGCAAGAGGAACTCATCTTAAAATATGTACATTTATCCCAAGAGCTAATGGAGAGTTTCAAGAAGACCTGGAATCATCTTAGCGAACAAGAAAAGAAAAAGGCCATCGCGTTTGTAAAGCAAGAAGCTGATGTTTTCGTTCAGGGAAAAATTACAGGGTGAACGAGTTTAGTCGAACATCGGATCAACACGAGAAGTACTGTACCTATTCGTCAACATCCACGAAGACTGACTTTCTTTCGTAAAACAACAGCAAGTTAACACCATGGTTCAAGAAATTCTGAAGAATGGCATCATAAAAGAATCCAGCAGTCCTTGGTCACCATTTGTGCTGGTGACGAAAAAGGATGGTCAGACGAGATTCTGTGTGGCTTACAGAAGGTTAAATGATGTTACGAAGAAAGACAGCTACCCATTACCCCGAATTGACGATAGAACAACCGGATTCAGGTGGTTCTCAACTCTGGACCTGAAAAGTGGATAAAGAAGATAAGAGAAAACAGCTTTTACAGCTGGAAACGACCTGTATTAATTCAATGTCATGCCGTTTGGATTATGCAATGCCCCTACCACTTTTGAAAGGCTAATGGAATTCTAAGAATTCTACTTCTGTAATTCTCCCGAAAACCTGTAATGTCCCTTCGGCCGAAATCCTCGATCGCGTCAGGATATTTTTCAATGGAATATTAAAAAACGTACCAGAACCAGAAAGCCCTGATAACAATTTAAATATAGCCATTGATATGTTGAATAACATTGATTCCAACTCTCGAACCTTTGCTGCCAGGGCAACTCGGCTTGGGAAAACTCGATCAACTGGTCCACGTATGTTGAAAGTCACGTTCTCTAATACTGATATCGTCACTGCCCTGTTGCGTAAAAAGAAGAACTCAGTATTCCCAAATATAAGCACATTATTCTATCTGATGATAAAACATTTGGGTCGCCGAACTGAACGAGCCTTGTGACGAATTGAAGTCCAAGGAATCTGCTGGTGAACAAAAGTTGACCATCAAATATATCAACGGCAACCCAGCTATTGTCACAAGAAAAATTTTCAATGATTCAAAAAACTGACTGGTAACCTCTTAGAGTGGACGATCACATATTCTAATGTACAATCATTATGTTCCAAATACCGCGAACTCCTATCATTTCTTCATTGTCAAAAACTTTCCTTCATTTTGCTCTCAGAAACTTGGCTCCAACCCAGCATACCCGATTCAGTTGTACACATACCAAGACTGTTCAGAAGGCAGGAGATCATTTCTACCTCAACTATTCATACCTCCCAAGTTCATACTCCAGGCATAGACGATCTCTTAATGGAGAATAAATGCAATGAATTATCTCAAACTATTGGTTGCATTTACCGCCTGCGTCGCTGTATCAGTGATTCTGTTTTGGCTGATCATTTGACACAACTTTCAAAGGGCAATAACTGTGTGATATCAGGCGACTTCAACTTCCTGACGTTGTTTGGCCTCTCATCAAAATGCCGTCGCCTTTGTCGCCCTCACTTCCTTTTGCTAAACTGGTACACGATTCTAACTATGAACAACTCATCCTAAAGCCAACAAGATATCGTCAAAACCAGGTCCCATCACTGTTGTATCTCGTTCTAGTCAATGTTGACAACTTAGTTTCAGACATCGAATATCTCCCTCCTTTCGGTAAATCAGACCATCTCACTCTCAAAACTAAAACCCAGTTCAGCGTTTCTTCACCCTTGAAAATGGTAGCGAGAACGGTCGAGATTATCAATTTCGGCAATCTAAATAGGAACCTGGCAAGTATTAACTGGAAGGAGTGCCCTCCGTGCTCTGGTGTGGACGATATGTGGTGTTTTTTCGGATATCCTGAGCTCCGCTATACAAGCCAATAGATCTGTGAAAGTGGTTTCCACCAACCCTACTAAACTTTGGATCGACGACAACCTATCTAGCATGATCCGCCGCAAGAAAAGACTTTGGCAAAGATTCACCAGACGTAAAAAGCCAGAAGACTACGCAGTGTATTGATCATATTCGAATAACTTATCCAACACCATTAGACAGACAAAAAAAAGTCAAAGAATGCCGAAAAATCCGAAGAAGTTTCACAAATACGTTAGATCTTTCCTGAATACTAAAGTGTCTGTTCCCCTGGTCAGAAATCCCTCTGGAGCTGTCTGTATTGACTTCCAAGAATCGGCTGAAGTACTGGCCGAAACTTTTTCCGCATTTCCGTCTCATTCACAAACGAGCCTGATGGACCTATACAGGGCATAAAGTGTCCGCGCTGCAGATTCGATATCTGCGACATAACATTTCCTGTGGAGATTGTTGAAAGAGAACTGAAGGAGTTAAATGCAGGCTCGTCCCCCGGACCAGATGGTTTTAAACAAAGAATTCTCAAGAACTGCTCTGGTTCCCTCTCTGAACCTCTTGCGATTATATTTGAGAAATCTCTTCACACGCACGCTCTACCTTTATCATGGTTAAAATCAGCAGTGACTCCCATTTTCAAGAAAGGTGACAAATTATCTCCAACCAATTATCGTCCAATAAGTCTAACTGCTGTGGCTTTCAGGATCATTGAAAGGGTGGTACTAAACTACTTGTTAGAGTTCCTTCTCGAAAATGAGATTATTCCACAGGAGCAGCATGGATTCCTACCAGGTAGATCTGTGATCACGAATCTTCTGCGATGTGTGAATGATTGGACAAGGGCCATCGATGCTGGGATTCCTATCGACATGATCTACTAAGACTTTTCTAAGGCCTTTGACCGAGTCCCCACAAAAAGACTCCTCGCCAAACTCGAACACCTTGGAGTTAGAGGAAACCTTCTGATGTTTCTTAGCGGCAGGGAATTTAGCGTGCATGCATCAGACGGAACCTCCCGACCCAGACCAGTATCCAGTGGTGTTTCTCAAGGATCAGTCTTAGGCCCTATTCTGTTTCTTCTATATACGGCTGACCTACCACTCCTCCTAAGAGCTTCGTGCTCCCAGTTTGCGGATGACACCAAACTCTACAATGACGCAGACAAAAATTCGGCTGCTATACAACATGACCTCGATACTGTCTCTCAGTGGTGCGAGGACTGGCTGCTTCCACTGAATCTGGATAAGTGCACTGTGTTACATATGGGAAAAAAGAACCCAAGAAACCCATACACACTGGGCGGTCAACTATTGTCATCCTCAAATCACCATAATGACCTGGGCCTAATAATTTCAGACGACCTAACCTGGTCTAGACACGTCCAAAAGACAACAGATAGGGTTAAGACAATAATTTATATGATCTCCAAGGCCTTCCATAACTGTGACCCTGATGCCTGCTGCAAAATTTATGAATCGTATGTTCGTCCTATTCTGGAGTTTTCCGGCCCAGTATTGTGTCCTAATCTCAAGGGAGACAAGGATAAATTAGAAGCAGTTCAAAGATCATCTACCCGACTTCCGTGTGGCTCCAATCGCCCCAGCTACCATGAAAGACTAAAAACATTCAGCTCAACCACTTTTAAGGATAGACGCGAGAGAGGAGACTTGATTATTGTTTACAGAGCCTTGCACAACAAATGTGGGACAGAATTGTCGTCTTTGTTCCCACTCAATTCCAACAAACTGAGGGGTCATTGCTATAAATTACATAAGGAGAACTTCAAAACTACTCCTCGGCAGATCTTCCTATCTAATCGAGTTTTTGAAGCTTGGAACCGTTTTACCTCTGAGGTCGTTGACGCTGCCAGTGTGAATACCTTCAAAAATAAATATGATCAATTTACCAAGAGAACCGAGGTGCCGGCGGATTTGTAATCTGTGTGTGAAAATCTTTAAACTTTTCTTTCATTTATCTTTGTAGTTACAAGTTTCAACAGATATATTGATTATTTTTTGTAAATTTAGAGCTTTTTATAGACTATAGTCTCAGCTCCCATAATAATATTAATAATAATAATAGTTCTGCGAGGACTAACTTGGGAGACGTGCCTGGTATACTTGGATGACGTAATGGTGATTGACAAAGATTTCGACGAACATCAATCGAATTTGAAAAAAGTTTTCGCCAGGATCCGAATTGCTAATCTCCAGCTGAATCCAAAGAAATGCGTTCTATTCCAGGAAAAGTCAACTTTCTCGGACACGTCGTATCCTCGAAAGGAATTGAGATCGATCCAGAAAGAGTCCAGGCTTTGCGAGATTGGCGAAAACTTTGGATTTCTTTGGAACAAGCACGAAGTTAGAAGCTTTTTGAGACACAGTAGTTAATATCGCCAATTTGTTAAGAATTTTGGGAAGATTACGAAACCACTACATCAATTAAACTAATAAAACTCTTACTTTGATTGGTCACCACTAAACTTGCCCGTACAAGTGTGACATAGAAGCAATAATTGTGGCCATCTTGCTCGAAACTGCTTTTTCAAAGACGCAGGACCATCTGGACAGAATAAATACAATGAACCCGGAAAATCGAAGGACTACAAGGCATCGAACCCTAGTGGCTCTAAGGTAAAAGAGTGTTCCCACTACAACAGAAGGGACATGTGAAAGCGGAATGTTGGCTTTCAAACCCTGCAAAAGTACAGCTGCTACAAAGTCAAATACCAAATAGTTGTTATATGATTGAAGTGTTAATAAATAAAATTAGCTTCAAATGTTATTTAGATACAGGT
Organism: Crioceris asparagi; assembly: GCA_958507055.1. Classification (NCBI taxonomy): domain Eukaryota; kingdom Metazoa; phylum Arthropoda; class Insecta; order Coleoptera; family Chrysomelidae; genus Crioceris; species Crioceris asparagi. The sequence continues at coordinate 53,077,572 of OY293827.1, forward strand.
AGCCAAATAAACGTTCCCAACATCTCAATTATAAACAAGCTTAAAATTAAGTTGGAACCATCCAATACTGTTACTGAAGGTTTTGGTAAGACTATTATTTTTATCAAAGCGATGTCTTAATTTTAAGTTTAGGAATTTCAATATCAGATGTGATTTACATTTTGTAGAGGTCGACATGGGTAATATCGAAGTAATAATAGGCCAACCAATTATCAATCACAAAGATGAATTCATGCAAGTTCAAGGCGAAACAGTTATATTAAATGATATAAAAGACAGTCCCAATAATACTAAACGAAAATATCATTTATCATCATTCTACATCTCTTGTACCTATAAGCACAGTATAAAGAACTATACAGTATTCCAAATCTCATGGAAGGGGTAAAACCGCGCATACCCAAGCGCGCATATGGCTGCCATGTTTTAATCTTAAAACCTTGAGAATTCAGATGCGTACGAGTAGAATTTCTGCTGCTGTTCTACGTGCTAGTACAGTGACGTCCGTGAATTCTCTTTTGTATACTGATTGACCATATTATCATCTCGATTGTATTTTATAATAAGTATTATTTGTTTTTACAAAATGTCGAAAGGTGGAAATATGTGTGTTGCGAAGAACTGTAACAACAAAAGCTACAATTGTGACTTCAGTTTTTTTGATTTCCCGAAAGATAAAAACAGGTAACTTAAATTTACATTTATTTGTTGGTGTTATCGTGTCTACTGAAATATAAACGTTTCTGAATTAATTTGATATAATTTGGTTCTTTCTCAAGGTGAGAAATATGTTTACTGGCCTGTAATGTAAATGATTTGCTGGGCAGATTACTCACCTTCAAACTGTGTTCGGTATATTTTGAAAATAAGGCTTTTTGGATGATTTCTGGAATTCTGGAACAGAGAATTGTGAAGGGGATATCCATGGAATGCTATTAAGATTATTAAACGTAGATTTTCAAGATAATATCACCGTCGAAGAAACTGAACCTTTACAACATTTTGATAATGACTATCAAACCTTGGATATTAAAAAAAATTGAAACATATATTTCAGGTTACCTGATCAAGAAATGCCTTAGAATTCATGATTCCGAAACATGTAGCAAATATTCAAGATCAGTCGATGAGCTTGATGATGACCGAAAATTTTGTTATTTCAAAAGTTATCATCAAAATACCAGTTGCTTTGGGGGATTAATGATACCTGATGTTAACTTTCTAACACTGATTAGTAAACATCATTTTTTAAGAACATATTTTCATGATGTAATAAAATCGAATATTGTAAAAACTCTGTAAGAATGTACCACCTTTGATTTTAAAGACCCTTCTCAATTTTTGCCCTATAACTATTTGTTGAAGTTATTTTTCCGTGCTTCATTATATTATACATTAAGAACTATAAACGAGAATTTTAAATTAAAAATAGAGGAAAAATGATTGTATGGAACAATTTGTGATAGGTATTCATATTTCTTCAATAAATTGTTTTTTGTATTAAGGAAGTTTTAATTACAGACATGCTACTAACCTTGCAATTTTTCACTATGGCCCTGACTACAACTTCCACTAGAATTTATTATTAATTTTCTTTGCGAACGATAAATATAGCAATCAAAACAAATACAACTTGAGATTTTATAGATCCTCGTGATTTTTGATTATTTTTTTCTGTTAACTGAAATTAATTTTCTGGGTTTCATTGTATTATACCTACTCTGAAAACTATAACCAACAATTTCAAGTTTAATACAAATAGTGACGAAATTATTTTATGGATCAATTTATAATATCTATTATACCAGTTCAGTGAATTAACTTCGTATCAATAAATTTTAATTACGGTCCTGCCACAGTTCATGTTAATTTCCAGTACAGACCCGAGTTTTTAAGATTAAAACATGTCCGCCAGCTCTTGACCTTGAGTCAATAAAATCAAAGGTTCCGCCGAGAGTTGGACTACTGTATATTTCTTTATACTGTGCTATTAGTATAAATAATGACGATAATAATAATTGCTTGTTCGTTTATTCACGAACATATGATTTCAATGAACATTACTCAATTCCAACTTGTTTATTAACTCAGTATGATAATACAATCAGTTTACCAATACAGAGCCAATTAAACTTAACTGGACAAAAGGTAGAACTTTAGCCAGGGCAATGCCAACAGATTTTTCCAAAATTCCAAATTTGACAACGGCTGATGTTACACAGACAAGGTCATTGGATATAGTTCATCTCAAAGTGAATTTGGAAGTCTTCAAATAACTTTCATAACATTTTAACTAGATTTCAACACTGCTCTGCTAAAAATTCCACCGAATTGGGCATTACAAATTTAATTGAGTTTGAACTAAATATAGAGAAAAATGAGCCAATGAGTAAAATTAAGATGCTAGAAAATGGAACAATACGGAAATCTCATTCAAACTTTTCTAGCCCAGCTATATTAGTAAAAAAGAAAAATGGCGATCATCGGTTATGTGTTGATTACAAAAAATTTAATGCTCCAACAAAAAAGACAGATATGCACTACCCCACATTGAAGATCAAATCGGTTGCCTTGCAAACAAAACATGTTTCTGTACTTCAGATATGACTCAGGGGTACTATCAAATACCTATTTCTGCAAGTTCAATTCATAAAGCAGCTTTTGTGACACAGGATGGACAATACGAATGTTTACGTATGCCTTTTGGACTGTCAAATGCACCAGCCACCTTCCAAAGGCTATTAAATCATTTATTATCCGACCTATGTTATTACAATGTTAGTATTTATCTTGACGACATTTTAATTTCTTCCGAAAGAGTCGAAGGACTTCGAATTTTAGAGACTGTTAAGAATAGAAACCGCTCACTTAAAATTGAACATAGAAAAATGTTACTTATTGGAGACAACAATCGATTATCTTGGATACGAAATAGATGCAAATGGAATTGGATAATTCAAAATAACAGCTGTTGCAAATTTTCCAGCTCCTAAAAACTTACATGAGCTATGATGGGCTCAAGTTCTTATTTTCGAAAATTTATCAAAAATGATGCATTAATTGTAGCTCCATTGACAAATTTGTAAAAAAATTGGTATCGTGGAAGTGGACTCAGGAAAAAGGACACGCATTCAGTACTATTAAAACAAAATTAACACCTAGGCCACTACTTGGCATTTATGATCCAAATCTTGAAACTGAATTACATACCGATGCCAGTAGCAAGGGTACCTATTGTTGGTATTTTATTACAAAGACACGATGAACATCTCAAACCGATAATGTACTATAGTCGCATGACCAGTAATGATGAAAAATTATATCATTCTTATGAATTAGAAACTCTGGCTATTGTAGAGTCTATTAAAAGATTTCGTGTTTATTTAACGGGAATACATTTCATAATAATAACAGACTGTGCTGTAGTATGATCAACTTTTACGAAAAAATATCTTCTGCCACGCTTGGCACGCTGGTGGATGGCTATACAAGATTATGATTTGGAAATTAAGTACAGGCCAGGAGAAAAGATGGAACATGTAGATGTTCTCACCCGAAATATTCCATTTTCCAATGTATCGACAATAATAGGGTCCTATGACTGGTTCTTATGCATTCAGCTTCACGATGACACTTAATTTGTAGGAAAATTTCCTTAAAAGACTGTAACAAACAGTTAAAAAATATTTACACCATCAAAAATAATAGACTTTACAGAAAAACGGCAGATAATCAGGAGAAATTAGTTATACCCAAATCCCCTAGATTAAACATATTAAGAAAGTATCATCGGTAAAAGTTCGTTATCCAGGTTTCTGCTATTTTTAGAGATTTTTGAATATTTCTTTTTTATGGTTTTTATATAGGTCGAATAAAACCAAAAATTCGCGAGCCCCTTTATAAAAATCGATTTATTTAAGTTTTTATTAACAAAAACATCTGTCTAGAATGGGTATAAAACAGCAAAAATACAATTTTTAAAAAACCATTCCACAAATATGTTGTTCGCCATCACTGATTTTGATTAGATGATATGTCAAACAGAAAGAAAGATGCAGCATTGCCAAGAGTTCCTATTTGATATTTTAAAAGAAGGGATAACTATTTGAAATAATAAAATAAGATAATAAAAACTATAGAATCAATTTGCTACATAAAGTGAGTTTTTATTATTTTATTTTATTATTTCAAATGGCTACTCCTTCTTCTTAAATATTCTGTATCGAATGGTTGTTTCTGGTATCCACCATCTCCATAATCTGTTTTTTGGCAACACCACACCTATTTTTCGCTTGTCAAGGTCCAAGAGTACAGTACGCTACTGTCGTTTCATAACCTTTTCATACGACTGTTTTGAATTATCTTTCATTTCAATAAATTATAATGTTTTTAAATTTTCATGAATGCCGTTTGTGAAATGATTTACCGTTTGTTTTACATTGGATTTTTGCTGTTTTATATCCATTCTGGACCCCTGTTCCCGTAAGTATGTTTTTGTTAATAAAGAAATAAATAAATCGATATTTATAAAGGCGCTCGCGGATTTATGATATATTCGACCATAAAGACCATAAAAAAGAAATTTTCAAAAATCTTTGAAAATAGCAGAAACCTGGATAACGAACCGTTAGCGTATCATCAATTAAAAGTAAATTCTGGTTTAAGCATATGACAAGATTCATAAGAAAATATGTCTATTGCTTGTATTGACTGTGCATACAAAAGAAAATATGGGGAAAAGCAAGGCTTTTTAGATCCCATTATAGTAAGACGATAGCACCTTTAAAAATATGGCGTATTGATCATTTGGGTCCGTATGTCAGAAGTGTTGGTGGGTTTTGTTATATATTAACCATAGTCGACACGTTCTCTGAATTTTTATTTGCACGGCCAACAAAAGCTGCCAATTCTAAAGAGGTAATAGACATTTTGAAAGACCTCTTTAATATCATGGTACATGGTTTAATATGTTTACAGTGCCCAAAAGGATTATATCTGTTAAAGGTAAAGCTTTGACAAGTAAAAGTTTTAAAGAATTTGTTGAGTACCAACAATTGTTTCTATGTTACGGAACGTAGCCAAATCTGTCTATGTCATCTATCAGGTTTGACTTCTCTGATATATTGTCAATTGTCATTTGATGTCATTATTAATGTAACGTTTAACCCTGTGCTAAACGTTGTGGGGTGAGTTCACTTGCGTAATACTCAAAATTCGCAGAATGCTTCCAATTATTTATTTTCAAACACTCAGTACACGAGCTTCTATTATGGTACAACTGTCACCACTTGTCACCTTGACAATCTATACTGTCACTGTCTTCACCGACAGAACTACTATTAACCTCTGTTTCCACAGACTGACTGTTACCAACTGACTTTATAAGACTCACTGCCTTCGTAAGACTGACTCTGTCCCGTGATCGACACGGCTTTATATACCTGAATCATGACATGACATTCATCGAGAATGTTCTATGATTATCTAGATGCATATAATTAATGTTCTAGATCCTTGTCAAACTGACAATAGTATGACAAATTGTACCTCATATATAGTTTCTGGAAGGATCCAGAACAAATCTTCTATAATTCTAGAACTACATAAGGAAATATACATGCAATAACTACTGTAAGCAACGTAGTAGCATAAATAACTAAAAAACGAATATTAATCGTAAGTACATGAATATCTATCCACGTTACATTAAGATATAAGTGTATACGTAGTAAAGTAAGTAAATAAATCTAATCTATCAACATCTATCATTTTGAAATCTAAATCCAAAATTAATAATCACAATACAAGCAACGGCTCGTAGACCTTCCCTAAAAATAGAATTTTCCCTAAAATATCATTTTAAACACACATTTAAACAGCGTTGCTTCACCCAGATCCCAGATCCAACGGTCAAGTGGAAACATAAAACAGTATCTCCTAAGTCGAAAGATATAATTTATATTTTAAATCTGCAATCAACGCTAGTATTGATGAAGATGAGTGGTATTCTGTGCTTCGGGATGTAGTATGGGGCATTAATAATACTATTAACACAGGCAAGGGATTTACCCCGCAAAAACTCATGTTTGGTTTTGACCAAGCCAAACATGGGGATCCAGAAAGGAATAGTAGCGTTGTAATAGATAAAATCAGTGTTAGAAGCCCTCATACCCCCTCCGCTCTCTTTCGCTTGCTACCAGCGAACGGCTTGGCCGTGTGTCATCAATGCTAAAACGAGCAGACGCTTATAAGCTATATTTTCATGTTCCTTTCTCAATTTTGTATATAAAAGGTATAATAAATGTAAGCAAGCAAAACGTATTACTACGAGTGTTATTATTATCGTTCGATAAGTCCACCATCATAAAATCTATAGTCAAACAAAGTAAAGCCATACAATCCATTAGAATCGAAGAAGATATCAAACGAAACATGGCCCATAGAGCCGCATAGCAATAGCGCACTTCTGGTGTTCCACGAAATAAACGAAAGTCAAGTCCCTAAATTCTTAAAGCCGATTTACATTATGCAATTCTTAAGCAAGTTTCATGCAATGCAAGCCTTAAAGTAACCAATGCGCATGCGTCGACGCAATTCCACTGCAAGACATAAAAATAGAAACCTTTCTATTTTTGGTGCAGTTTTCCTTGCAATATCGGCACAGAACAAAAAATAATTTTATATTCCGTGGTTAAGAAGTAGCAAGGACAAGTGACACCAATAAATTTCAACCAAAAACTAAATAATAACATAACCTATTGTTTATTGGAATAATGTCATTATCTGTTTATTATTTTTTTTTCTCTGGGCTTCTCGAATCTTTTTTATTCTGACAAGATGGTGAAACCGAATGTTGTTAGCAGGTAATATTTCTTTATTGAGTTAAATTGTTTTATACTAATTATTCAATACTTTTAATAGGATCAACTGGACGACTGAGATGACAACTTCTCTGATTTTGCTCTACGAGAGTTACCCAGTGTTGTATGATGTTCGATCGAAACATTACCACAATCGGCAAATGAGGAACAGTGCATTAGCTGAGATTCATCAAAATGTATTAAGCTCGTATCCTCTGGCTGGGTTGACTGAAGCCATGATAAAAGCAAAACTCCATGTTGTTAGGACGCAGTACATGGCAGAATTAAACAAGATAAAGAAGTCAGAAGTAAGTGGTGCCTCTCATGACGATTTATACCAACCCAAACTGTGGTGCTTCGATATGCTTAACTTTTTGTCTGAATCAAGTTATGTTGTTACGCCAGGGATATCAAACATTCAAGGCAATACTCAGACGTCAAACATTCAAGAGAATACCCAGGATTCTTCTGAAGTGACGGAGTATGAATTGATACCGGACAATTCAATAGAACACACATTTCCAACTCCAACTTCTCCACAACCAGGTACGTCTGCTCAGCTCATGCCCTCGGAGGACGAAAGAACTCCAACAACTTCAAAAGGACGCAAAAAGCGGAGGATGCTGATTTGGGTAATCTGTTGTCAGTTGCTACAGAAGTAATGAGTAAATTGAATAATGAGTAGCCAACAAAAACCGAGACCCACATAGATTCTTTCTGCAAATACATATGCAACGAGATGCACAGGATTGAAGACAAGGATATCTTAGATCAGCTATTAGAAGATATTTTCGCTTTAGTGTCGCAGTCCAAGAAAGCTGATAAAAATATAAAAAAATAGTTTGTATATTAATTATTTAATAAATTTTATAAACTTATCGATCATTCAATTTATTTACACTTTTTGCACGTTACAAGAAGAAAATATAACAGAAAATAATTTTGTATACTTTTATTTAATCAGAAAATGGGATTGTTCTAAGTATCAGATCATATTATCTTGCCAAGGAACACTTCCAACGCCATTGAAATATGCTGTAAACTCCTCTCTTATATTCAAAGCTGCATTTTTTGGGCGATTACCACTTTGTGCAGTTAAACCATAGCCAAAAGTATTTGCTCTGTCAATGTTTTTTTCAGGTTCAGAACCAATATATTTTACATGCATCTCCTTGCTAAGAAAATTATGCAAAGCACAACAAGCTTGTGTAATTTTTATAACTTTTTCTGGAATTAATGGGTTTACATTCAATAATATCCTAAAACGATTTGCTAATATACCAAATGCATTTTCTACAACACGGCGTGCACGGCTTAATCTGTAGTTAAAAATACGCTGTTCTTTAGTCATCTTAGTCAGGGGATATGGCTTAAGGATATTTGCAGATAAGGGAAATGCAGCATCTGCTGCAATTATAAAAGGAACCGGGTTAGTACGTGACGGGAGAGGTGTATCTTTGGGAAAATTTAACACATTTTCTTGAATTGCTTTGCATAAATCGCTGTCTCTATACACCCCTCCATCTGAGGTTCGACCGTTTACTCCAATATTAATATATGTGAAATTATAATTTGCATCAACCATTGCCAATAGAATAATACTGTGTTGTTTTTTGTAATTAAAATATGCTGATCCGGAATCACTTTGGCATCGAATTAAAATATGTTTGCCATCCAACGCACCCAGACAATTTGGTAAATTCCATTTGTCTTCGACTTCGTTTGCTATTTTCAACCAGTGAGCTGTAGTATTTGGAACCTTAAACAATAATATTCAATGCAAAGAGTGATGAAGTGCAATAGGACACTCTTCAAGCACATGTATGCCTTGATATAGATATTTTATCTCTTATAGTTACTATAGTGTTGCCCAGTAGTCGAAAGTATATCAAAATCATCATTGACATTTTGAGGAAAATATATATCAATAGTGCGGCTTCGATCTGTATCAAATGTGAGAAAAAAAACTTATACCTAAAACTCTTCAATAGACTATAGATACTAAACGAAACAAAATGGACATCGGTTGACAAACACAGGAGAAAACGGTAATGAACTGTTCTGTCTTTACATATTTATGTATAGATAATAAAATATTTGTTAACTTACGTTTAAATATTCATTTTTGAGTTCTTCGTAGATTGCATTACATACAATGGGAATAAATTTTGATATAGCACTATCTGATATGCGATAATTGTACTTTAAGGAAACAAAACTTTCGCCTGTTGCTAGATACCTTAAAGTAATAATAAGTTTTGCTCTGGGTGATATAGCCATTCGTAACTGGGTATCCATTTTTGCAATTCTATGGGTTATCTTTGCTAACAGTTTATCAAAAATTTGTTCATCCATTCGCAGGTAGTTCTTGATACTTTTTACATCATCTCATTCTTTGAATTCTTCAATAATGGACAAATTTCCTAAGGTCTGATCGACCCAAGGTTTTATCCACCACCTTCTCACTTGCCTTTGTTTCTCTTTCTGCTGCCTTTTTTTCAATAAGACTGCCAAGACCGCTATTGTTGTAGCTGTAAGTACTTGCTTCTTGCGCGATAGTACCATCTCCGACTTATGTTTAAATGTATGTTAAATGTTTAAACGAACTATATATATTTTATTTTTGGATATTCGCGCTTTTTCAAATATCTCTGCGACAATTGACAGATACTTTTCTAGGCATAGAAACATGAGATTATTGTTCGTTCTCTGTTCTTGTCATTTGCCAAACAGAATTTCAACAAACTTGCTTGAATGTACGAGACTGCGACCGTGCAAGTTGCAGGCAATTCTTTTTCATCTATTGCATGAAACTTGCAAATGTAAATCAGCTTTTACCTTTATTTGTTCTTCAATTACATTAGCTTCGATTTTTGCTTGTTTAAATACTCTAATATCTGGGCGACACAGAATTTATAGTGGGTCTATAAGAGTTACTTTAAAAGTTCGAAAATATGTATATTTATATTTAAAATATATTGCGATCGGTAAATATTGCTTTTATCATTCACATGAATCAGAATTTAAGGATTTTAAAATAAATATGAATGTGAAATATACCAAATATACCAACCCCCAAACACTATACATACTGAAACTTTTATCTTCAGAGCCATTCTTGAAATAGCTAATGTGTACCTTAAGGGTCGCAATATATTAGATATGTACAAATTTTCATTGAAAATTTCCGTTGAAATTATTAGAAACTCATATTAACCATCTTCAAATTAAAAAATAAGTTTTATTAAAAAAACTCTAAGGTAATAAGAATTCGAACCGAGGAACTCTAGATCGACACCCAGAACCTTAAAGACCTAAGGCCTATTCTCACCTAAGCGGCAAGGAGCGAAGCGGCGCGGCGCTTCAAAATGATGCTCACAATAATTTTCGTGTTATTCATAGAAATATAATAAAGAAAAGTTATTATTGTTGCTTCTTAAAAAAAAAAAAGTTTAACTGTTTCGTTTCAGCTGCTACCAAATGCCGCTATTAGGTGGAAATAGTTCCCTGCGCTTCGCTCGATGCCGCTTAGGTGAGAATAGGCCTCTATTCTCATCTAAGCGGCAACAAGCCAAGTGGCGCGGGGCGGCGCAGCGCGTCAAGATGACGCTCACAATAGTTTGCGTGTTATTGAATGAGACGGTCCTCACTTAGGCAGAGCGGCGCCAAGCGCATCGTTCGGGCCCGACGCGTCATCTTTTCAAAGCGGCCGGGAGCGTTGGCACGCGTCAACTCATGCTTTGACGCTCGTGAACGCCTGCCGACCTGAAGATCTCACAGTGCAAAATCGGTTATAGATGTGGACAAAATTGATATATACGAAGAACTATATGACAGGGTGAACAAGAATTACAGGAATCAAATTATACGGGAGAATATATGGTCTGAAATTGGAAAGAAAACTAACGAAGTGTTAAGTTTCTTTTGCATTTATGTCGCAAGAGAACCAACTAGACAAAAACTAAATTATTAAAGAGTTATTATGTATTTTTAAATTGAAATTATTTAAATTGAAAACTGTTTGGGAAAAAGTTATTATTATTGCTTCTGTATAGGTTGTTTCTTTGTTTATTTATTTACGGATTCATTCCATTTTAAAATTTAAAAAATATAGATACTAAATCCTACAAATTATAAAAGTCCATCTATTAAATATATCTACTTAAAATAGTAAAATCTTGTTTTATCCTATAAATTACTGATATAAGAAAAAAATAGGGAAAATAAGTCTACATCATAGATAGAAATCATCGAAAGTAGAAAAATAAATGTTGTCAAAAATGTTTAATCACACTTTGTTCTTGAAATTGGCCATAAAAAAACAAAAAAAAAAACAACTTTCTCGTTTCTGCTGCTACCAAATGCCGCTTAGATGAGAATAGGCCTTAACCATAGGACTATTTTTCCTATGATTTTATTGGGTTCATATAGCTATCCTAAATATAATCTGTAGGACTCCTAAAATAAGAATATTAATTGCTGAAAACGATTTTTATTGCGAATGTGAATACAACCAATCGATTCAATACACTCCAAAACCCATACATATGAATTTTCATCGAAATCGGTAGACCAGATTCCGAGACGGATGCGCTCAGTGACATTTTGATGTTCTAAGGTTTTTGACAGTATGTCAAAAAACACCTCACTTCGTGCTTGTTCTCCCTCAACAATAAAAGCGTCATCTCGTCTTGTCGAGAGTATGTAATCCTTTTCAGTTAATAAAATAATATTAATAAGAAAAGTATATTTTATTCAACATGGTAGCAGAGCATGGTTTACTTAAGTTGCTGAATTATTGAATGATTTGTGAGTTAATAGTAATCCACCAAAGTGATACGCTTCGAATTTGAAGGTTAAAACAAAAACTAACATGTACAGTGTGAAGCACGTGCGTTAGTTTTACATTTTGAAGATTATTGCACCAATTGACGTACTAAAAATGTCTTTTTAGTGCGATGACATCGTAATACCCATCTTCGATGGTTATTGCGATGACATCGTAATACCCATCTTCGATGGTTGTGATTATACAATCTGGAAGCAACGCCTAAAGATGTTTCTGAAATACAAAGGGTGCCACATGATTATAGAGAGAGAACAGAATGAAAGGTATACAGCCGACACATGGACAGCAAACGACATTAAGGCTTCAAACTTTATATATAGCACTGTTTCAAATCGAATATTTGAACATATTTGTGAAATTGATTCGGCATATAAAATGATCACGAAACTAGATGGTATGTTCGATAAGCCATCAACTGCTTTGCAAATTGTTGTAAGAAATAAGCTGGAAAATTATTATTACAAAATTATAAAGATGTAGATACATTTTTCTATGATTTCGAGAAATTATCCAACGAATTAAAAACAGCTGGTGCTACTCTGAGTGTTTTGTCACCAAATTCACAAGTAGCCCGCTGATAATAATCAATTTGTTAGTTTAAAATGGCAAACGTCTCAGAATTAGATAAGCTTATCAGGAAAAGAGGCTCTGTTAAAGTCAAAATCACAAACTTTTGCAAATTTTTGGATGGTTTGAAGGCTGCTTATCCCGAGAAAAAAGTATCTGAAGCCATTTTAGTAAACGAACTAGAGGATCGTTCCGAAAGATTTAATAATATTCTGGAGGAGTTCGACTTGTTGTAGGGTGATATAGATATTCTGTCGAACGATAATGATAAACAGCTAGAAGAACGCGAAACTTTTGAGGTCGAATTTTATGCAGCGAACGCGAGAGCAAAGGTGTTTTACAGGGAGAGTATCGCAGTGTCCGACCGGGGTGTGTCAAGTAGTGCACATTCCATAACGTCAGGGCCGGACTCGTGTATGAGTCACGTCGATCCAAATATTAAGTTTCCTACAATACAACTCCCTAAATTTGAGGGAAATTACGATAGCTGGCTTGAGTATGGAGATCTATTCGATTCTATAATTCACCAAAACGAATCTGTTAGTGAAATACAAAAGTTCCATTACTTGCGCGCTAGTTTGTCACAAGGCGCATTGGAGATCATTGCTAGTCTGGAATTTACATGCCAGAATTACTCAGTTATATGGGACCTGGTGTGCAAGCGGTATAATAATACCCGCATATTAGTTCAAAATCACATGAAAGCCCTATTCTCTTTAGAAAATCTTACACACGAATTATCTCAAGCATTACGCAAAATTGTAGACAATGTTCTTAAGCATCTTAGAGCCTTAAAAGTTTCAGAAGAACCCACGGAAAATTGGGACACGCTTGTCATATACCTAGTGGCACAAAAATTGGACTCAGAAACAGCTCGCGAATGGGAACAAAAAAAGGCTGTTTTTGAAAGGCCATCGCTACAAAACCTGCAAGATTTCCTTAAAGAGCGTGCCGATATTTTAGAATCATTAGAAAACAATAATCAAAAAAGAATAGTTTTCAAAAAACATGAAACAAAAACTAAATCTTTTCTTAACAGCAATAGTAATATTTTGGTTTGTTCGTTTTGCAAGAAAGACCACTACGTGCAAGAGTGTCCTAACTTTCTGAAACTTAACGTAAACGATAGAATAGCTGAAGTCAAAAAATTACGTCTAAGCATAAACGTTCTAAGACTTGGTCTTGTAATAAAACAATGTCTGCTCTGGTTCATGCAGACAATGTAAAGGTCGACATCACTCACTTCTACACATAGAAACGAAAGCTCAACCGCTTGAAAATAAATCCGAGACAGCCTCCAATCAGACTAGTATAGTCTGTTCTTCCAGAAATATTAATATAGGTAGCGGTCAGGTCTTACTATAGACAGTATTAGTAAATGTCTTTGACAAAAATAATAGATTGAAAACCGCACGCGCACTTCTAGACTCTGGAAGTCAAAGTTGTTTTATTACCTCTCGACTCGCAAGAGATTTGAACTTAGACTTGTCCGAAATAAAGGTGTGTGGCTTAAACCAAACGGAGTCCAGTACAAATACAAAAACTGAAGTGCATATACAATCTAAGCATAGAAATTTCAGAAAAAGGGTGTCGTGTTTAGTTGTACCTGAAATTACAGGTCCTTTACCTAATTTAGAATTTAACAAAATTCCTTAGTTAAACCCGAAAACATCCAGCTAGCAGATCCTTATTTTAATCGACCCGACAAAATAGATATACTTTTAGGTGCAGAGTACTTTTGGCAAGTCATGTGTGTAGGCCAAATTAAACTCAACAACCACGCAGCAGTTTTACGAAAAAGTAAATTTGGTTGGATCATTTCAGGTAGCATTTCGTGTAACAGCTCCCGTGTAGTTCATTGCAACCTTTCTTCCAACATAGATATAGATAAACAACTCACGCGATTTTGGGAGGTGGACAAAATATGCACCACGAAACCTTTGTCTATAGAGGAAAAACTTTGTGAACCAATGTTTGTCGATACAGTCAAATTCATAAGCGGATACATTTCTTTAGGGCATATGCAAAAGGTACCTTTAGACGATAGTGCCAAGATGGTGAATTTCTTACCCCACCACGGTGTATTAAAAGAGAATATTCTAAGCACGAAATTGCGTGTTGTGTTTGACGCCTCCTGCATCTCCAGTTCTGGATACTCATTTAACGATTTGCAAATGGTCGGACCCACAATCCAGCCTGAACTATTCTCTGCCTTGATCCGTTTTAGACAGTATAACTTTGTCACAGCTAGCGACATGAAAAAAATTTATCGCATGTGCCTAAAATCCTACCCAACCTTCATTACAATGAATTTTATGATGAGAATCTCCCAACGATACCATAGATATTTACGAGTTATCTACAATCACGTACGGGTGTTCTGCTGCCTCCTTTTTAGCCATTCGATGTTTGTACCAAACCGGTATAGATTGCTCCGTAAGTTTACCTTCGATTTCCCATATAATCAAGAATCATTTCTATGTGGACGATTTTCTCAGTGGTGCGGAAACCATTGACCAGACAATCCTCCTTGCGAATTCAGTTTCTAAATTTTAAGAAGGGTATGGGTTCAAGTTGGGCAAATGGGTTTCAAATTCTACAGAGGTATTAGCAGGTATAAGCTCTTCACAGGATAAAATTCATACTCTAGATTTCGGAGCCCACGAGAGCACGAAAAATTTAGGTCTAGTATGGAAAGTTCAGTCAGATTCTTTAGGTTATATATATAAACGACAACTTTTTCAAACAGATAACCAAGCGTATTCTCAGATATTCGACCATTTAGGAATGCTAAGTTCAACTATCCTCGCTAAAATCTTACTTCAAGATTTATGGTCAGAGAAGGTATCCTGGGATGAAAGTCTTCCTTACCATCTTCAAACTCGATGGCTGCAACTACGTAACGCGTTAGCGCGTTTAACAATCTAAACATAGACCGTCAAATCAATAGCCAAAATGGAAGCAATCTAGAATTACACGGCTTTTCTGATGCATCCATGCGAGCGTTCGGAGCTTGTGTGTATTTAAAGTCTCAAGGTAAGGTTTCTATCTAAGGATTCCGATGGCAGCTATAGAGTTTCGTTAATATCCGCTAAAACAAAGGTCGTTCCTCTCAAACCCAGACCATATCACGTTTAGATCTAATGACTGCACTTCTCTTAGTGCAGCTAGTGGCTAAGGTCTCAAATAGTTTAGATTTACCTATCAAAAGGAACTTTTACTGGTGCGACTCAACTATGGTTTTGGGATGGCTGAAAACTTCTCCAAGCCTTCTTCAGTCATTTGTAGCTGACAGGGTAGTCAGAATTCAGGAGCAATCCGATATTAACGAATGGAGACATGTCCCTACGGCCGACAACCCTGCCGATTATGTCTCTCGTGGGGTATTGCCCAGTATTTTATGCTCACTAGATATATATTGGATTGCACCAGAATGGCTAACCCAAAAAGGAGCCACTTGGCCTAGTTTGCCATCAGCTGAAAACGAACTTCCAGAAATGCGTAAAATTGTAAAAAGCTTTACTGGTACTGTAAAAAGCTATTTTTTATATAAAAATATTCAGATTTGTCCAAACAAGAGAGAATAGTCGCGTATTGTCTTAGATTTAAAAATAATTGCTTAAGAAATAGAGCAGAGAGAAACATCCTGTCCTGTCAGTCATATTGAAGTAACCGGAGCTCTTTTGAGACTTGCAAAACTTTCGCAAATATATTCGTTTAGCAATGAAATTGATACTCTTATGCGTAAAGGTACTATAAAGAAAGGCCAAATCGTGAAACTAAGCCCCTTTATAGATAAAAATAATATTATCAGATAAGGCGGCCAGCTTAGTCAATCGAATTTTAATTATCAGAAAAAAACACCCGATCCTACTCTCTTCGAAGCACCCGTTTACGATGCTTCTATTTAAAAGAGAACATATTCGGTTGCTACACACAGGCCCGCAGTAATTATTATTTTCCATTCGTGAGAGGTTCTGGCTTTTCTCTTTTCATTTGCTTTGTGACACGTGCTGTACATTTAGAGCTCGTGTCTGATCTCACCAAGGACGCATTCGTAGCAGCACTGAGACGCTTCATTGCAAGGCGAGGTAAACCGTCTCACATATATTCCGACAACGGTACAAATTTTACTGGAGCCAGCTCTGAATTAAAGCAATTAGGAGAGTTTCTTGAGTCAAACTCTATAGATTTTTCTACTTCACTCCCCTCACTTTGGAGGTTTTGGGAAGCGGGTGTAAAATCCACAAAGTACCATTTAAAAAGAGTAGCTGGCAACGTTCCTTTAACTTTCGAGAGTTTGACCACATTACTTAAACAAATCGAAGCAGTGTTAAACTCGAGACAAATTTCTCCCCTTTCCGCCGATTCGTCTGACCTATCTCCTCTTACCACTTCTCATTTCTTGATTCGAAGACCTATAAATTCTATGGCTGCGAATCCAGATTTACACGCAGCCCCAAGCAACCGATTAGACCACTATCAACAAGTTCAACAACTCCAGCAGCATTTTTGGGCGAGATGGTCACTTGAGTACATCTCCGAACTTCAACTGGTTGAAGCCATCCAACAGACAACTCCGAGGAAACGATCTAGTTCTCATTTAGGACGACAACCTGCCTCCGTTGAAATGGAATCTTGGCCGCATCATTGTTCTTCATCCAGGTGTTGGTGGCATGGCAAGAGTAGCCACCATAAAGACTTCCTACGGAACAATAAAACGCTCCTTCGCAAAACTATGCCCACATAGTGATGTGCAGTGTGCGTAAATGTTCTTGCGTTCATATAAACCTTGTCAAACTTTGTGTATTGTGAAAATCTGTGTTGAATACATTTGTATTGTAAATGTCAGAATAGTTATTTAATATAAAAATATATTTTGTTTATATTTTAGCATCTTTGAAAGTACCGCCTTTCAAGGGCGGGGGACATGTTAGAAGCCCTCATACCCCTCCGCTCTCTTTCGCTTGCTACCTGCGAATGGCTTGGCCGTGTGTGGCCAAGGCTAAAACGAGCAGACGCTTATAAGCAATGAAATGAGCACAACGTATATTTTCATGTTCCTTTCTCAATTTTGTTCATAAAAGATATAATAAATGTAAGCAAGCAAAACGTATGTTATTATTATCATTCGATAAGTCTTCCATCATAAAATCTATAGTCAAACAGCGCAAACAAAGTAAAGCCATACAGTCCATTAGAATCGAAGAAGATATCAAATAAAACAATCAGTGATCGTCAAAAAGCGAAATTAAATATGGGTAAACAGTCCATAAGAATGAAAAGATTAATTCGGCACCAAACGAAAAACAGCACACAGACATACAGTTGGTGACCTGGTATTGGGGAGTGGAAGTGGTATTACAAAAAAAGTATCCAAAAACACGGGTCTTAAATTTCGGGGGCCTTTACAAAATTATAAAGGTGAATAAAAACGATAGGTATGAAATTGCTAACTGAACACTACAAAAAATATACGACCACTGTACCAGCTGATCAACTAAAAGAATACAAAGGGGGTGTAGTAACCGAAAGTGATTCAGACAGCGGTCAATAGTACAGGCGAGTTGTTAGATTTACTAGAAGGTTAAAACTAGACCTCTGGCGGGCATAAAATAATACAATAGAGCTCTAATGAGCATAAAAACATAGTATAGCTCTAGGAGCATTAAAATATATTGGAGCTCTAGAGACCATAAAAATATAGTATAGCTCTAGAGAACATAAAACTCAGTATAGCTCTAGAGAGCATAAAACACAGTATAGCTTTATAGTCAGCAAAACATATTTAAAAGAGATTAAGTTATAATACCAGTGAAACTTCAAATACCTGTGCTGTTTCTTTTACAGATCCTGGATCCGAAAACCACTTGTTGGGAAGACGGGGATGTCTAAGTATCCGGATGGCCGAATCCCTATTTACATATATTGTAAATAACTTTCTCAACACCCTATATACATGCATTCGGTTGGACCTGAATAACGTCGCATTACGCGCCAAGCTACGGGCCTCTTGCTTATTTATTTAAGAACGGGCCGAAAATAAGCCGAGGGGGTGAGGTGCAATAACGATGCAACCAAAGACATATTTATGGATGCGAATGAATGCTAAGAGGTCATAAAATATTTTATATAAACAAAAATTTCGTGAGAAATAAAAGGAAAGATACAGACCGTTTTGAAACGTTAAAGCGTAGGCTTGTGTTTTATTTCTTGTCCGTAACACAACATTCGTGGAAAAAAATGGTGGTGGTGCTTGTTCACACACATAATAAATGTAGCCGTCGTCAATACTTGGAGATTATATCAACTAGAAAACCCAGGGCTAAATTTACTAGAGTTCCAGAGAGCCAACATTTTACGTTAGGTGTTATGGTAAATCTCAAAATAAAGATGTGTAGGGAATACTTCTGATGATGTTTAGCGAAGGATTTTCCTGAAAAGTTGGAAAAACAACTTCCATGCACTCAGTGTTACCTTCGAGCTAGATGGAGATGCAGAAAATGCAAAGTGACGCTTTGCTAAGAGCGGGAGTGTTTTGTAAATTATCATTCGTAAAGTATTTTTCATTAATTACTAATTTGGAAATTGACTTTTAATTTTTAAAACTGCGTCTTGTAGATGTATTATGGTATGGTGAAATACTGCGTCTTGCAGATGTAATATAATATTATGAAATACAATATTTAAAAATAATAGGTACTTTGTTACTATGACTTTAATAATATTGCAAATATAACTTCATATAACAACTCCCCCATTTAAGAAGAGTTTTTTGTTTTATATGAATTTAATTCGATGTTTTCTTTTATGGGTTCTCCGACAAGGATACTTGCTCTTCTTTTAGAAAGAATTCTTCTAATACTTTGCTGGAATGAAACACTGGTACCTGCTACTGGTAGTGATGGTGGATAATCGTTGGTTATAGCTATTCCAATTCGATGATGCTTTCTTCTACATTTACAGGTCACATAAAGTATTACCAATATATTTATTATTACAATGGCTCAAATGGTAGACCAATGCGTATATTTACTGATCGGAAATTGTTTCATAATTTTTTCTAACTCTTCTGAATACTGAGTTAGTTAGTTTTTGTTGTGCAATGTTCAAATCTTCGGAATCAATTAATTTTGTTCAACTTAAGAGATTCTAGTTCTGGAATTTGTATTTTTTCTGGTATATCCTTGGAACAGTCAAATGAAATTGTGACTGGATGACTGCGATACTTAATTTCCTTATGTGGGTATCGGGCATGAACTCTTGTACTTCCAATAAAAGCACTACACTCGGGTTGTAATTTCAGCAAACTATTAGTTTTAATAATTTCTGATTTAATTTCCCTATTTTCAGATTTAATTGTGACTGGCAGAGGGTCCGAAACAGTGATTAACCATAGATTTAAATCAATTTGGTAAACATTATAATCTTTAACAAAAAGAAGAGATATTTGACATGTCTTGGGCATCTGAGTTAATCTTCTTAATAGTTTTGCTTCACAAATTGCATCGTTGTCAATTGGATATGGGAGGAGATCAGAACAGATTTTTATGCTTCTTTCAAGAGTCTTGCAATTATTCAGGTTTCGCTATGACAAATACAGCAGTGAATCATCATCCCGCGCAATATATTTTTGTGTAGTTGGTAAAATATGATAGAGACCTGTTCGATCATCTATGATTGGTATTGGATAGAGTCGATATAATATATAAGCTTCTGGATCAGTGAGAGGAATTTTAAAAATAAATATTATTTTACTTTCTGATTGATATGCTTCTAATTCAATAATGAGATAATCATCTATATTTGATGTATACGGTTGTAAAGGTAAATTATTTCTTAGAAGAGATTTCGCTATATCTTGTAATGAATTGATTAAATCTGAAGGTGCTATTATTGAGCTATGTAATAATCTTATTCGAGCAAAAGTGATAGAATTTAAAATTGTATTAAGACAATTTTCCAAGAAAATATAGCTTTCCATTAGTGATTCACATATATTCAATATCCTTATTTGTGCTTCATAAAATGCGACATCATCAGCAATATTCATCAAAGTATTGTAAATTTCTTTTATATCATTATTAAAAGTCTTCTCATCAATTTGTAATTTTTTAATAGTATTATTAATATTTTTAATAACAGAAGTTGTAACAGAAGTTAGTTTTTTAAGAAGATTTTCCAACTCAAATTCATCATGAGATAATTTGTTAATACAATCATTATAATATTCTCCATCTGATGCATCTAAATTACGAGTAATAGTTTTCCAAACAGTTCCGATTCCATTAAATATACCTCGCTTTGCCCTGGAGTTATATGATTTATTTTCTCCAATAATTTCTTTATATTTTTGACCTTTTGAATTCGAAATTTGTGATAATAAACTTATGTATGTTTGAACTTCTGACTTAAAAACTAGAAACCTTGGAGACGGATCTTCTAAAGTATCCAAAATTTCTATAAGTATTTTATCATTGTTTTCCATTGCTTTCTTAATTGGGCTCAGATCTTTGTAAACTAAAAGTGTCAATTTTTCATTCGTAATTTTGATACTACATTCTTCATAGAACAAGATTCCAACGGTGTTATTATCAGGATTAAGTGTGTACTGAGCCTGATATAATATTTATCAGCACGAAGAATCTGAAACCAAAGAAACTAGTCATAGCAGGGTTTCAGTCTATCGAAATTGATTTTTGATTACTTTGTGGATTTCAAACTATTGCAGAATTATCAAATAATTGCACAATTTCAAAAGGACCACTAAACAAATTTTGACTTTTATCTTTAATTTGAGATTCTTTAAGATAAACTTTATCTCCTACTTTATATTCTGGAAGCTTTCCTGAAATATTTTTATCAAATCTAATTTTTGCTTTTTCTTTCTGACTTGCTGTTTTTGCTCGTGCAATTTTATAATAATGTTGCATTCATTCTGTTCAAATCACGTTTATATTAATTTGGTAATAGGGGCCTTCTTATTATAAAGATTTTCAGGTGGTCTACTATAGACGTATGACCAAAATCATTTCATATGGGTTAAAACCAGTTGTTTTGTTTTTGGTATTATTATAACATATAACCGCATTTGGCAAAATTTGAAACGGATGTTCGTTTGGATTTTCTGTCTTATGTGCACGGATCACCTCCACAAGTGTTCCGTGAAATCTTTTTAAAGAACCATTCGATTGTGGATGGCCAATGCTAGAAAAAGTGAGCTTTATGTCATAAAGCGTGCACAAATCTTTTATTAATGAATTATCAAATTCTCGACCATAATCGCAATGAATTCTCAAATGTGTTCCAAAATGTTGAAAGAATATGAATAATGTATTTACTACTGTTGAAGCTTTTTTATTTGAAATAGGATAAGCTTGAGTAAATTTAGTTAACTCATCTCGAATTGTTAAAGTGTAATTTCTTGTTGGATACTAAAAATTATCAATATTGATTCTTTCAAACGGGGTTTCTGTTATTAACAAAGGAGTTATTAAATTCTTACGACTGATTTTTACTTTTTGACAAGTTTCACAGTTCTGTATTAATTGTTCCACATCTTTTATTAGTCCTGTCCAGTTATACTTAGATTTTATCCGTCGTATAGTTTCATTTATTCCGCGATGTAAATTACTTTTGTCTTTATGATACTGATCCAATATACTTAATAGGTATTTCGTCACGATCAGGTGTCTTAACGATATTTTGACAGACTAAAAATTTTAAATCAACATTAGCAAAAATAAAAGAGAATATTTCTAAAATTTTAACTCAAGATTATTTTCTATATAATAAGCTTTGAAGGATCAAATTTACTTTGTTCATTAAATAATGTGTAAAATAATTGTTGAACTACAAACTCTGGATCGTAAGTAAGATGTATTATAAAATACTTCCGATAATTTTATAATGCAAATCTTCAAGTTTGTTTTGCCAAAATAAAGTAACAATATTCTTATGAGCCTTATCAAGTAACTGGTCATTTGATGTTTCCATTTTTGAATAATCGATTATTGATTTTGTTTTGTAAAGGTCGACAAATCTATTAAATTCATCTGTCATTAATTGATCCTTGATTAATTGTAAAGTTGCACATTCTTTAAAATGATTAATTTTAATTCTTGAAAGCGCATCTGCATTTTTATTAATTTTGCCTGCCTTGTACTCAATTTAGTAATTATATTCTTCCAATTTGAGTCGCCATCTAGCTAGTCTGTTCTGGGATCTTAAATAGAAAAGAGCCATGTTAACGGAAGATGGTCAGTGACTAGCGTAATTCTTCTAAATAAATAAGGACGGAAACTCGGACGGAAATGTTTTACTGCCGATACAATAGCAAAGAGTTCTCGTTCTATTGTCGAATACTTTGTTTCTGCACTACATAATGTTCTAGAAGCATAACTTACTGGTAGATCTTTACCAATGGGACCTTGTGATAGAAAAACGCCAATGGCAAATGCACTAGCATCCGTTGTGAGAATAAATGGTTCTTCGAAATTTGGGTATCTCAAAATAGGATCTGAAGTAAGTGCAGTTTTTAGATCGTTGAAGGAATTTTTGCTTTCAGTATTAAAAAAAAAAGGAACATCTTTCTGTAAAAGTCTTGTAAAGGGTTTTGAAATTCTGGCAAAATTTGGTATAAAGCAACGATAATATCCTGCTAAACCAAGGAAAGATTTTGTCTTTTGGATTTTTAGGTTCTGGAGAATTCTTTAGGCATTCTGTTTTGGCTGGATTTGTTTTAACACCATCTTGGGTAATGATATGTCCAAGATAAGCGACTTCTTTTCTAAGAAATTCACATTTATCTGGTTGAATTTTCAAGTTGGCTATTCGAAGTCTGTTAAAAACTTCAGTCAAACGAGAGACATATTCATGAATAGTAGAAGAATAAATTATTATGTCATCCATATAAACAAGACTTTTTGAATGCCAAGAAAAATGTTGACCATGACGCATTGAAAAGTGGACCATTTTTGAGTCCAAACGGCATACGAACAAATTCACAATGACCGTTATCAACCGAGAAAGATGTTTTGGATATATCTTTTGGGTCAATTTCGATTTGATGGAAACCTGAGGCTAAGTCAAGAGTGGTAAAATATTGACATCTTCCTATTTGGTCAAGGAGATCAGAGATGTTGGGTAATATTTATATATTTATCATCTACAGTAACTTCACTGAATTTAAGATAGTAAACAACCACACGCCATTTTTGTTTTCCTGAAGCATCAAGCTTCTTTGGCACAACCCAAACTAGGGATGACCATGGCGAAATAGAATGACGTATAATACTCTTCTTTGTGAATTTGGGGGTATCTATATGATTTAGTATATATAGGTCTCGCATTATTAGTTTCTATTGAGTGTTTAATTTCATTAGAAAATGTTAGTTGGTCTCCTTCCAAATCAAAAATATCAGAAAATTCTAAACATAAATTTATGATAATTTCTTTTTCTTCTTCGTTGATATGATCTGTACGCAACTGATCCAAAATTATAGTTGTTCTATCAACAGGGTGGTTAAATTTAGTTTTATTTCCATTAACACAATTAAAATAAAAAAAACATTCGGAATTCGGAAAGGGATCTAGATTCAAATTTAGAAATTCAACAATTTTTGGAATAGCATTCGAATTAATAATTGGAGTAAAGAATTCAACTTCTTCATTTACATGTACCAAAGCATTTGGAATTCTAACATTTTCTATTGCTTGTCCGAAAAGTATTTCATTTGTGTTCGTTAATTCACATTCGAATTTGAATTTTTTTCCAGTCCTTGGTTCAATAAAAATTCTATTTTGTATTTTGGCGAACAAATAACAATTTCAACACCTAAATTTCTAAAAAGATAAGATATCATTTTCTTAACATACGTCCAATCTAACTTGTCTAATCCACACCCTATTTTTGGCATAGCTAATTTTTGAACATTGTTTCTACCAACATGATCTTTCAATTTCTTTAAAGATGACCATAAAGTTTGATAAGTGTGTTTTCCGGTTGAAACTTCTTTTGTTACAAGATAATAAATTTATCTGCTTGTGTCTTCATTTTTAATTTTCAAAATTGCAAGACCACCTTTTTTCTGATTTTGACTCAGTAAATTTTCTATGCTTCCAAAACGTTTCCTAAATTCTACAGCAATACCATTTTGCATTTGCATATGTTCTGCTACGCAATGAGTATTCTTTGGGGATATCAAAAATATTAATTTCTTTTTCAACTGTCAATTCACAACATTCAGTACTTTGTTCAAATGCTAAAAATTCAGAGTCCGTTTCCAAGATATCTTGATAATTTTGAGATAAGTCTGATGTTTCAGTTGTATAATTTTCAGTAACATTATGCAAAGGCAAAGTTTTAAAATTCGTTATTAATTGTTTCGAATTCAAATCAATTACACAATTATAATGTTCTTAGAAATCTAAACCCAAAACTCCATCAAAATCAATATCGATATTATAAATATAAACTTTATGAAAATCTTTATCAGCAAATGAAATAAGAGTAGATTCTGTTATAAATTTTTTTTGATTAGTTATACCTTGAATACTTACATATTCAGGAAATCTTTGAGGAAAATTTTTAACAGTGTTTTCTTGAAAAATCGAAATTCCTGCAGCTGCATCAACAAGCAGCTTATATTTTTTTGAAGCATCTTCAATATAATAAAGAGTCTTAGAATTAACAGTTAGAAATGGGTATAAAGGAAAATTCGTTCGGGAAAATTTATATTAGGGTTCATGTCGTCTCAATTCAAAGTTATTTCTGTAATTGACAGTCCGGGGTATGGTCTTTGACTTGAGAAATGGGAAAATCCTGGAAATTTGAGTTTTTAGTGTTGGTTATGCAACCCAAAATACCAATTCTGTTATTATAATGGTTCTAAGAGTATAGTTTTAGTTCAAATGCATAAATGTCAACTGTCAACGTAAAAAGAGATTAAGTAAGAGAGTAAAGCCGTAGCCACCGAAATATATATGTCTCGGTGGCAACGGAATTGTCGTGAAGTGAAATTATTAATATATTGTTAACCGAATTTATAAAAGTAGGAAATAGCTTGTTATATTGACTTATTCTTTTAGGAAAATGCCTGTTTGTTGATTGCCATGTTGCAAAAATAATTCGAACAATGGAAATAAAACATACATGGCATCCTTCCCTATGGATAAAGCTAGAATAAATATTTGGATACTAAAATTTGGAATAGAATCTACATCATCTTAGTTTTATACGAGGTATTTATTGTGTTCTTCCGAATAATAACATTTTTTACACATGATAACAATGTAATGTCCTTAGTTTCAAATAAAATTCATTATTTGCTATTAATTAATTATATCTACATTTCTTTATATCTGCTGTGACGTTTATACGTAAAAGTATTGAAATTCACAAAAACAATAATATCTAAATTCAAATTTATGTGAAAGAAGTTAGAAATTGGAATGTATTCAAAAATTAACCTTTGAATAAATTGTGGTTTCCCGCTCTTGTTTCATTGGTGCCGCCATTTAAATATTATTTGGCTGTAGACCAATCCCGGGAACGACCCGATCTGTCCAGATTTTCATATATAGGGACTTTAAGTGCATATCAGAGAAAACATACCTCCAAGTATGGAGGTAGCCTTGGTTTAGAGTGCAAAGTGCGGCAGTGAAGCCACCTGGAGTATAGGCAGCCTGCGAAGTATGAACATCATACGCACGAGGGTTGGTCCAGGACGGCCGCGATTGTAGCGACAACTATTGCCGAATGATTTAGCGGGTAATTCAAATTTATGTTTTACCAGCATCAGTGAAATATCTCGTAGAGGTACTACCGACACCGCTTATCCAATATTTAAGCTGTGCTATAACCGAGTTGTCTGAAAGGTGCCGTGAAATGCGGACGGAATTTGTTCACCTCGCCCCCTATAGGATAATTGGGTGTTAGCCCTATTAGGGCAAGGGCTGTCACATAAGGAAAATCATGTGTTTGTACATATACAAAGATAATTCTAAAAAATAAATGAGCTCAAATTTATTTAACATTTATTTTCTATTTATAACTAACATTTATTCGCTATAAATAACTATGATCGTTTTTAACAGCGTCTTTTATTAAACGGTTATAATGAATATCATCGCCTATTTCTTTCTTCTCTGTAGTAGTTGGTTTCTTTAACATATTTGTTGTAACTTTTCGCTTTTTCTTAGTACTTTGAAACCGCAGCTGTTTGTCAACTTTTTTGTTTGTAGGTTCTTTTGATTTAACTTCTTTTATTTCATTTTGTTTTGCAATATATAAGGCGCTATCTAACAATTTTTCAATTTTTAAGCAAATATTTTTATCATATGTATTCTCCGATACATATTTATACAGCATGTCCAGCTTTGATTTTATTTTTAAATTTTCATTGTCGGTTTGCAATCTACCATGCTGAGAAGCAAAGGCCAGCAAAGCGAACATTTTCAGAATTTTCGAGAGATATTTTAGAAGTAGATGGTTCACAATTTACATTTTTGTTAAATCTACATATTGCATGAATGTGCTTGCAGATATTGCCTTTTACAAAGTTGTCGAGACATGTGCATGTATAGGAATGGACACATACATTACAATACATGCAAATTAACTTACAATCACAGCAAGAATTTTGTTTTTGAACAAAATATTCATGATTTTCCGTTTTAATAGATTTGATTTTCCATTCATTACTGGATGTTTCTGTAACAGCTGCCTTCTTAATTGACATACTATTTTTATGGCTCTTTTGAATTAAACTTATCCTATAAGTTACTTTGCCTTTAATAGTTTTCTTTAATTTCTTGAACATATGATCACGAATCATGGTTATTAACGCTTGAATACATTGATTAACTCTTTTAAACTTTTTCTCTTCAAGGTATATATGTTTCAATGTCTTATGCATGATTCAAGAAGGAATTATTAAATTCTGGAGCATCATCGGACATGAATGTTTCAGTTGTCAAAGAATAGCCAATTGGAAAAAGAAAGACAGAGTAACAGTATCTCTTTTATTTGAAATTAAAAATACTAGAGGTACCCCTTCTCCATATTCATCTACTTTTAGAATTGTGGTTAATAAAAAATGGTAACCTGTAGTTCCGTGAGTAGAATCTACATAAATCTTTGTAAAACCAAACTTTTTTGCCAAAGATACTTGAAAATTTGTCATTATAGCAAGGAAAAAATCTGACACCCCAAAAATATGCTTCACTTCCCCTTGTTTTTTATAATATAGTATTGGACTGTCTTCTTGTAATTCTTGCATGTGATTAATCATTAAATCAACACTGATCACATCACTCTGATGATACTGCGGCGTTAGATTAAATTTTCTCTTCATGTTTTTTAGATCCTGCCTATCAAGTCGATGGATTCGCTCCAGAGATCCTTCAGATTTTACATTATTTCTAACATCATCAAGAATTCTCTCAAATAATACATCTTCTGCAATTTTTCCTAAAATAAACATCAAAAATAAATCACAAAATTATAAAATTATTTAATAAATACTATTATATACCTGCAATTTGTGTTCTCTCAAAAGTTGATAAATTAATATGCTCTAATGAAGATCGGGGTTAAGTAAATTACTACTTTATATTGTCCATCTTTTTCTACCAATTCAATAGCAGAAGGGCATGAGTACATGGTTTTAACATAACCATTCGTTTTTTTCAGTTTTTTTAGAAAAGCTGTTGAAGAATGTTTGTATTTTTCTTGTTGGTATGACCTGTGACAAACGTAATATTCTTTTTTGAAATTCGCTCTCATTTTTGTTCCTGTTGGCTTAAAATAAAAACATTTTAGATCTTTCTGCTTTTCGTTTTTCCACAATAGAAAATCTGAAATTTAGAGACACCAATATTAAATTATAATAAAAGTTTTACTATACAGCATAGAAGGTATATATAGGTTTGTTATCTATATCAATATTATTATATAAAATCGAAGTGTATATTTGTAATTGCAAAATAACAAGTTTTAACTAATTGCATATGGAGGTATATGTGTCACTAATAACAAAACAATCTTTTCTGTCTGCCTGTCTTTTTGTTGCGGCTAATCTCCGTAACGGCTACGAATCAGACAGGATTTTCACTGGCAGCAGGTAGCTTACAGGAAGCCGCGAATAACAGCTAATGTAATATAAAATACCTACATAAGCATTTATAACAAAATAGTGATATGCTATATCAAACATTGAAAATAAATACATCCGAATTTCGGCTAGGTTTATCCAAC
This sequence comes from Crioceris asparagi, assembly GCA_958507055.1. Lineage (NCBI taxonomy): Eukaryota > Metazoa > Arthropoda > Insecta > Coleoptera > Chrysomelidae > Crioceris > Crioceris asparagi. The sequence continues at coordinate 53,106,106 of OY293827.1, forward strand.
ATCTTAATGGGTAATTCTTTATTTATAATCCTTAATGCTAATTTCTACGAGTATATCTATCATGTTTTTATTTATTCAAAAGTAGGTACACATAATACAATCTCTTTATTCATAAAAATAGACAGATAACACCAGAGAAATAAATAGGGATAACAACACAAAATTTTGTTTGACACATGAGCCTTTCATATTTTTCCTAATCCCTATTTCTTAATATTTAAAAGTTAAAATTTGGGAACTTTCAAAGTCAAGCTTTGAGAAAGAATAGATATTACGAATTAAGAATTAAGGACTTTTATAATCTGTGCTATATCAATGCTTTTAACTAGTTATGTATTATGAATTAAGATTAAAGGATTAAGAATTAAGGAGTTGGATAAATCCGGCGTCTGTTGTGTTAATGTCAGGACTAATAATTGCTTGAGACACTTACAAAGTGTGAAGCAAGTGACACGCAAGATTTACTTATGAAAAAAAGGAATCTAATATACACATATGACAGGTGTAACATATTTTAACAAATTTATAAAATATTTGTACCTCGGTTTCTGCTTACCATTTCGATTTTGAAAATGCATTTCTTCCTTAAAAAACTAATATCATGTTTGCTAGCGATATGATCCCTTAAATTTCCATAGGAACTAAAAATACTGGAACAATAAGAAAAAATAATGGAATTTCTTGCTCGGTGTGTAGAAACAATTGGGTCCTTGTGATGAATATTTCTGAGATGATCATAAAGGTGTTTACGTTGGGAAAATCTTCTACAGCACCTCGTCGACTCTAGAAAGCATATTTCCTAACACAGTGGGATACACTGAGTCGCTTATCCTCCTTAAACAAGACAATATACGGCAGTGTATTTATATGGTTTTGCAATATTTTTCAAATTCTACTATTTTTTAAACCCTCAATGACCACGTTTTCGATCAACCTCCCTTAGATAATCATTTATTTTTGTTAATAAGGACAATTGCGGCAAAATATTTAGATGTAAGATTTAATTTTATTGCAATAAATGTTATAGATATATGTGAAACTAGGAGGCAGTTTTAAAATAAGTTAGTTTTCTTTAAAGCACATTATTGTGTATCTTATAGGACATTAATGTGTTGTTTATGTTGTACAATCATGTGAGTTTCTTTTTTTGCGGATTTATGTAGTAATCAATTTTATGCTTATCATATATAAAATGTATATTATAAGATTGTAGGTACTCGATGATACAATAAACGCTGTGACTATTTATGTGATTTTTCTTCCTTATAGCAAGCAAAAAATCAGAACATCAGCAAAACTGATGATTTTCTTGCAATTCCCTTTGTTACCGTGCTCACCGGTGTTCATACTTGACGGGTTGCCTACATTCCGCAAGGCTTCACTTTATAACTTAAGTACTCCCTCCCTATCTTCTATCCTCCTTGACATGTCCCGGTCCCTCCTCAGCCAAAAAAGTCCATGACGCATGCGCATATCGCCAGCTATCCCCAGGTCTTTGACTTCATTTTTGCGTATTTTTCCACAATGCTAGTGGTATAGAAGTTTAAGTCTATTCCATTCTCTTGGAGGTAGGTGTTGTCTGTATTCAGATGAACATAGTTAAATATTTGTTGGTTTGGTTCTTTCACCTACAACATGGTACGCTAATTTACTGGGTAGAAGTAGATTAACAGTTATTTCCTACATGTTATTCGCGATCTATTTTGTTTACTCTGATCTCTATATAATGAGCTTGACGGAAAGTTTAAGCAACAATACGTTCGAAAATGTCAATCAAAAAGCTATTCATGATACACATACCTTTGCATAATATTCCAGTTTTTGTGTGATACGGGGGTACATGTCGAGAGTTTCTGTGAACAGAAAGCAGTTGAGGAGAAACAATTTGTGTAGAGAGTAAAAAGTATTGTACTAGGAAGTAACCTAAAATTGGCTGATACGAGAACGTGGACACACGACTTCATTGAAGAATTTATTGAACTGTATGTCACTACATTGTTTATATGATATAAAGAGCAAGCAGTATTTAAATAAATCATTTGAAGTTAGATACCTACAATAAGTTGGTGGAAAAATTAAAGACAGTGGATGCCACAGCTACAGCTTTTCATTTCACTTCATATAGTAAATATTTTCACACTACACTAAACCTGAACAAAACCTTGCATTAAAATGTTTAGTTAGTGGCTATGCCGAGAGTTCAGGTTTAGCCTTCGGGTTAGCAGATCGAAAGGCCTGCCTTCCGGTGAACTGCATCGTATATGGGGACCTATAGATTCAAAATACAAAGTCAAGTTCTTCTGTCAAATTGTTTCAGAATTCAGTAGAGCGCCATCTCTAAATATGGTTTAAAAGCTTAACTATATTTCAATTCGTCCTATGAGTGCCCATGCCCGGTCAAGGTGACACTTGAACTAAATACAAAACATTAGCCTGGCAAGACTTAAATTATGTCATCAGTCAATGTCATATTCCTTTATTAAGTCCATTCGCACGGTTCCAAGGTACATATCATTGCACGTGACCAGACTAGCACCTTGCACAAAATCATCAGACCTACAAAAGTCCCTAAATCTTGTGTTCTCGGAATTGCAATGTGAAGATCATACCTCGAAATACCCTGAATTGTACTCAGTTACAATAAAGAGAGAAGACTTAAGAAAGGCTTGGAAGCGAGAGAGCTGGCCAAATGGCGCACTCGTGTCATATTTTTTATCAAAAAAGAGGATGCCAGCAGACCACATGGATCCTCAGGTGAAAATTGCCTCCACAGCATAACAAACAATTACAAGAAAAGTTACTTCCACACTTACATTATGCACCAAAACATCCAGTGCCTACGCAACAAAGTTTCTGATATCGAAGTCCTAATCGAGAACCTTAAAAATAAACCACATATTATTTTGTTTACTGAGCATTGGTTAGATGAAATGGAATCCTCTTATGCAAATCTCAGTGGATACACAATGGTCTCATGTTATACCAGAAAAGCAATGAAACATGGAGGAGTATGTATTTTTTGCAAAGATTCTCAAGATTTTAGTGAGGTGAAATGGATTGTCGAGAGGAGTATTGAAGGTACTGTTGAATATTCCTGTGTTGTGAATAAAAGAATAAAATTGATTGTAGTGTGTATCTACAGAAGAGGTTTAGGATGCTATAATACATTTATTGAGAGTTTAGAAGAAGTAGTAGATTATATTTTCTTAAGGTATCTATCTTATACAGTAGTAGTAGGAGGTGATTTCAATATTAATCTTTATGAGCAAAATGAGCATAAGAAGACTTTCATAGACCTAATGCATTCGTATAATTTATCTCCATTCATATCTGAGCCTACTCGTGTAACTAAAACTACATCTTCACTTATAGATAATATATTTTGTAATCTGGAAGCAGGTATGTGTAATAGTTATGTACTAAATACAACCCTCTCTGACCACCATGCTCAAGTCCTAGAAATTTCAGATGTAAGTTTGGATACATCTAATTGTAAAATAAAAAGAGTTTACACAAGTAATAAATTATATCATTATAAAGAAGAATTAGCACAAGTAAATTGGTTTTCGCTTTATAATATTCAAGATGTTGATTTAGCATACCGATATTTCTCTACTTTGTTGAAAAATATATTTGTAATGAAAAAAATCAATCAAACAAATAACAGTAACTCATGGATTACAACCGGTATTAAAATTTCATGTAAAAAGAGAAGAGTTCTATTCTATAGCCAATTGAGAGGAGACATAACAAGAGCATATTTTAAGAAATATTGTTCGATTCTAGGAAAGGTCATCAAGAAAGCCAAACAGATTCATAATCAATCTATAATCGAGACCTCGGAAAATAAAACATATGCTACTTGGCATATTATTAAAGAGATCACATCTAAACGACCAGTGTAATTTCAAATTTTGCAGAAAAATATGGTGATGAGACATTAGTACTAAACAAATTGAATACTTACTTCGCGAAGGTATGTCCGTCACTCTCCAGTAATGACTGGAAGAAATATTGTAACTCAACAGTTAATAGTACAATTTTTCTAACACCTGTCACACCTGACGAAATTAAAATAACAATAAACAAACTTGCAAATAAAACATCGGTCGGTGACGATGAAGTTCCTGTTAAACTGTTAAAAACTGTTTCAAATATAATAGCAGAACCAATTTCGTATATAATCAACTTATGTTTCACTACTGGTAAATATCCAAGCTTATTGAAGAATGCGCTTATTAAAGCCATACATAAAAAGGAAGCGAAAGACGTGGAAAATAACTATAGACCCATATCTTTGTTGTCAAATATAAATAAGATTTTTGAAAAATGTATCTATAATAGACTTATTTCTTTCTTAGAGACTAATTCTATATTGTCAGATAATCAGAATGGATTTCGAAAGGGTAAGAGCACAATTCGTGCAATATATCAAGCTCTTGAAAAAATCCTAGATTCATTAAATAATAAATATCCAACAGCAGCTATGTGCCTGGACCTTTCGAATGCATTCGACAGCGTTAATCATGATATTCTTCTTAGTAAATTGAACCTATATGGAATTAGAGGTATGGCCCTGGCGCTGGTTAAATCATATTTGACAGGAAGATCTCAACAGGTAGTAGAGTATGGCAAATGTGGCAGTTTGTTAAAATCTGAAAAAGTATTAATAGTAAAAGGTGTTCCTCAAGGCTCCGTGCTCGGGCCAATTTTATACATAATTTATACTAATGAATTACCTAGGGTATCGCCCGAATGTATGGTTCTTTATGCAGATGACACAACTCTAACTTTCAGTGAAAAAAGTGAAATACTCTTAATGACAAATATAAAAAATACTTTGAAAGATCTCGACGAGTACTTTGCAGAAAATTACTTATCATTAAATATGAGTAAAACACAAATAGTATATTTTGGAAACAGAGTGAACAACAAAATTAACGTTGCCTATAATGAAATTGAGGTTGTGTCATCTGATAATGTTCTCTTCTTGGGCGTACACATGGATCGTAGATTAGATTGGAGGGCACACATTACTGGGGTTGCCCAGGGAATTGCCAGATATGCTTATGCTCTTAGAATTATATCAGAAAATGTGGGTATAGATGCAGCTACTACAGCATATCATGCTTATATACAATCTAGATTGAGATATGGATTAGTATTCTGGGGTAATTCCTCAGAAATAGATAGAATTATGGTCCTTCAAAAGCGTTTTATAAGAAATATATATGGAATGAAGCATACCGAAAGCTGTAAAAAAGCATTCATTGATAAAAGAATACTTACGCTTATAAGTCTTTATATCTTGGACACAGTTATGTTTGTAAAGGATAATATGGATTTATTTGCAGACTTTGATATAAACCATGATCATTACATAAGAGATAAAAATTATCTATCTTGTAAAAAGTGTAATTTCTCTTATATACAAAGAAACGTCAAATACTCATCAATTAAAATATTGAATTCCTTTCCGGAATCCATCCGTACACTGCCCAAAGTAAGTAATGAAATGACTACAATTATACCTTTAAAATAGAATGTTGTCAAAGTATAGAAAATATTTACCTTCTATGTCAGGCTTGCAGGACGGGTTTGCTCCTTAAACGTCTTTATTTTGTTATTATAACACCTGCACTTTGTAAAGTCTAATTCCACACTGCGGGATCTAAGCATATACCCTTAGAATGCCGTGTCGAATACGAAGTTTCCGCTATCCTCTATATATTGTAGCTCTATGCGGAATAGTCAACTGTACTCATTTGAGTACAATGGGAACTAATGGGTTTTAAGGTACCCTCATAAAAGTTATTCCATGCCAAAGTTCCTCTCGTCCTATCCTTCAAATGTTCGCCAAAGCTGTCATTAGAGTGTCACGCACAGGTCTGGCATAATGTGGTGGAGCCCACAACGATTCCTCTGGTAAGTCGGGATCTTGATGATTGGGATATAACTGGACTAATGTGGGAATTAACTCATTCCTAAAGTAATCTAAGTACGTTCCATTTGTTTCCTGTACCTTGGAAAAAATATGGTCCAGGTCTACTATTCCGGCCCATACATTAAGCTTTACTAAGTATTGCATATGACTTTCTCATATAAAGTGGGGATTTTCGGCTGCCCAATATCGTACATTTCGCGATTAATATCCCCGTTTATAGAGAAAGTAGCTTCATCACAAAAAAATATTTTGGAGGCGACAGCCTGGCTTTCGTTGCATTTTGCTATCATGTATATATATATATATATATATATTTTTTTTTTCTTAATATGTGATTATTAAGCCTCATCAATCTGTTGCGGGTACGGTTTGAGTTTCAATATGTGATTATATAAAAATTGCATGTTTTTAAAGTTAATTTGATATATTGTATTTATATGAAATGTTATTTAGATATGTTACAAATCAATGCAAATCTTTTTGATAAACATTTTTTTTGCCTAGGTAATTATGTAACAACGATGGCTTTCTGACAAGCGAACATGCGACATATAGTTGTACATGCGCGAAACATACGATGTATCCTTTGATTTGTTTATTGTTATTGCAAAGGCCAGACGCACGGGAAAATGCAGCCGCTTAAATTCGAATGGCAAGTCTGTTGGAATCATCGGTATACGTGGAATTAAGACATTCTCATTGCATAGTCGAGGTTGATAATTGTTACGCAACATGATGATGACTGAGCCTATATTTAATGGCAAATTATAAGGTGGTAGTCCAGGCAGTTCCAGCGAATTCAAAAATTCTGCGTGATAGTTAACTACCTCATCCTGGTCTATAACAGTAACGAATGATTTGAAGGAAAACAACTTTCCCGGAATGATATTTTGGATGGTTGCGTTGAGATCATCGACATCTTTATTTTTAACCACTAATATTGCTCGTTCGCTCAGCCAAAGATTGTTTTTGAATTATTGTGCTACGCCTGGAAAACACACTGTATTAGCTCCTTCTCTGATATGGTCAAATTCCATGACTAATGTCCAGCAATTGCTTCGAAAACACCTATGCACTTGGTTGAATGCATTGTGCATTGGAAGATTGTGTGATATCATACCCAAACATGACACCAACTTATTCGCGATCAATAAACACATGTCTTATATCATAAACAATGTTTATTGAAAACTTCTGCCATCAATTGTAGGGTTGGAGTTAAAGATTGACAGCGCACATTATGCAAAACATCTTCAGACATATCGTCCTTATTTTTGACCCACAAATCGTACGGACTCAAAGGGAAACATGTTGATTTGATAGTTACAAAAAATGTAATTTAATGTGGTGATGAAGATATGATGGAATCTTTTAGTGTATTATCCTAATGCGAATCGTTCTCAAGTGAGAGTTGACACGGTTCACGGTAAGTTGCACACGTATTTCCATATTCACTATTCTCAGCAATTGAAACGAAATCGGACCAAAAACATTCACCAACAACAATCGTAGATAATAACATTCGTTGTTATTTGGATGCTCATTGTAGATGCGGCCCAAAGTATCTGAAGCGTATACATGTGGATGTTCCTCAACTGGCATTCCTTGTTTCCGCCGTGTTACAGTATTCCACACTGATGTGAGCTTCAAAAGTTTTGGACAATATTGGCGAGTATGGCACAATCCAACGATTATCCACAATAACGTCTTGTCCTTGGACGTTCATAACTATAGATCGTCCCTTGTCCGCAACTGATTGGCGACGATATAATGGGTACCCGTCATTGCCTATGATGGTATCATCAATTGAGTCAGATTACAGAATACTTACCGTCGATCATAGAAATTCTTGAAAGATCCGCAAGGTCCATGTTCATTGTGTTGTGCTCGATGTTGTTTTGTTTGGTGTTCACGAACACGTTGAATTCCTAATCTATCCACTTCTCAATCGTTTTCACTAACTCTAGAACGCGATTCGGACATTCAAATACGACTATTATCATTATCAAAACTAATAGTATTTTCATTCTTAGAAAAAAACGAATTTCAACCAACTGCACGAAAAGATTGACAGTAACTATTATTCTGGCATCTGTTAGACAAAAGACGATACTATGCAACTTATTGAAAGTAATACAAACAGGCGATTTCCAAGTCAAGGTTATCCTGTACCAGTCATATTAAGATATTTCTGAATATGAATTCAATTGATACATAACAAAGATTAGTATATAACATCAGCCATTTGTGGTAAATAAATAGATTATTACGCTAGATCGTCCAACTGTGCCGACAACAACTACTGCGAGGGTAAACACCCCTTCCGCCATTGAATAACGTCAGCAACTGCTAGGGCAATACCTACAATTTCACATTGTCACAATATTGCATAATACCACTATACATGTTCAATCAGATTGATTACCAAACCAATATGAGTGACAAATATCATGATTTCAAGGATATTGGCTATTTTCAGTTTGCCGTAGGGCATCGAGCCGTGTCTGATAATCAATCCTTATTTTTAACTCATATTATTATCAGTCTTCAGCGTACCGCAGACGCCGCATCACTCATATTGGTCTCCACCGTCTGCGGCACGCTGAAGATTGATACTCATATGAAACTGAAGATAGGCAACAACCTTGAAATCATGATATTTGTCTGGGTGCCGGTGCTTTGTTTGGTAATCAATCTGATTGAACATTTATAGTGGTATTATGCAATATTGTGACAATGTGAAGGTATTGCCCTGTCTGTTGTTGACGTTATTCAATGGCGGAAGGGTAGTTGTTGTCGGCACAGTTAGACGATCTAGCGTAATCTAGTTATTTACTAGAAATGGCTGATGTTATATAATCATCTTGATTATGTAGCAATTGAATTCATATTCAAAAATATCATATATATATATATATACAGGGTGGATCTCCGGGAAAGACGACATCTATCGAAATTCACTGGGGGGACATACGCCTAAAATATTTTCATGGTAGTCGTATTTCCGGTTATACCGGTGCCAGCATTGTTATTTTGATTGGAATACCCTATATATTACCACATTTTTAGATTTCTTATACAATTTTGAAAACATTTTATGTATAATGTCCTATACCTAAGTCTAACAGTTTTTGATATATTTCAAATTTTATGTCAAAAATTAAGTTTGCAGTCCAAAACATAATTATCAATCTTTCCTATGAGAAAGCATTTAATATTTAATTTGGGTTGATTTTCATGTAGAAGAACATTTATTTTATCAGTATTTTTATGATATTTTGATAAAAGTTTGTACAAAGTGATCAAAAAAGAAGCTTGAAAAAAAGCAAAAAAAAACGTTCAAAATATTTGTTTTCAAATGGAAACCCTCGTTTTTTGTTATTTTATTGTATTAAGCTACAAAAATAAGGGGAACTTTGTATAAGGTTGTCTATACCCAAAATTAGTAGTTTTTGAAATACAGTAGAACTTCTCTATAACGAGAGCGCTTGATCTACAAAAAATAGTTATACGGAAATTTCGTTATACAGAATATATTTGTTTCTTGTGTCAAATAACAAAATGTGCAACATCGACCTCATTGATAATTTTAAACTTATCATCCAAACTTAAACACTTCCTTTTAGACATTTTCTCAAGATAACTTTTCAAGCTCACGCAGTTCAATTGAAACTAAACAATCTGGGTAGTAAGAGGTACCTGCAGATTTATAACTCTCCCAACATAGCTAAACATTTCGTCCTCCGTAATGCTTTACCAGATTTATTACCTACGTTCGAAATAATTAGGAAAAAACCCTTCTTATAAATACCCGTTTAAACAGTGTTGGTCCAAGAATAATCATTGATGGATATTTCACAAACATTTGTTATAGAGAGAATTTACTTCGCTCTAGAGGGTGTTTTAAATATGGAAATTGGATTCAAGGTGCAAGATCTTACAAACAATTCGTTATACGGAGAAATTAATTATACGGACGTTCGCTATAAGGAAGTTCTACTCTAAATGTAATTTTTTTATATAAAAATGCTAACATCTTTGAAGGTGTGTTAGAAGATACTTTTCATTTGCAAATTTTGAGTAATTATCATGCCGAGAAGACTTAATTATACAAATGAAGATTATTTTATTTTACTTATTATTATGAAGAATGTGATAAAGTTATTTCAAGAACACGTAATACAATCGCTATGCGATATCCACTGAAAGAGAAACCAACACCAAAATATGTCAAGAACTTTGGAACTATAAAGCCTAAAGTACCTAGAAATAAATCAATTGTTAACAATGAAAATATTGAAATAATTGTCAAATTTTCAATTTTCTATGCAAAAATGTATTATAATAAAATCACCCCTTTGAACTTCCAGACATTCCGCGTACCTAAGCAGGAACTGTTCATGCGTATCTTTTCTTAGAAAACTTCAAGAGCTTCGGAACTATAAAGCTTAAAGTACCTAGGAATAAACTAGTTGTTAACAACGAAAATATTGAATCGGGATGTTTTGCTGTATATCCAAATACTTACATGTAGTTCGATAGTTGAGCATATGAAAGAGACTGATTTCCCATGAAGAATGGAGTTCTTTGAATTTATTCTACTTCGTGCGCAAGAAAATCCTTTCTTTTTAGATAATATTATTTGGTGGAACGAAACTAAATTCACCAAAAAGGGGGTATTTAATTGACCCAATTTCCATTATCGGAGTGATTCAAATGTACATCCATACAGAGAGCAGAACTTTCAAAAATCCTAGTAGTTTAACGTTAATTGTGCAAAAAGAAACAACTGCATCGTTGTCCTTGAATTCTATTAAGATAATCTAAATTTTGAGACTTTCTCAAATTTTGAAGTCATTTACCTAGACAAGTTGCCGCGGGCTGAATATAAACATTTTATCAATGCGATGGTGCGCTTCCACATAATGGTCATTTAGTCAACAACCATCTGCAAAGGTTGGATAGCCAACAATGGGCCACATCTTTGACCACCTCGATCCCCCGACCTATCAGTACTCCATTTTATTGTTTGGGGAGCACTCAAAAATAAAGTTTATAACACCGTTTTAACCACCATTGAAGACTGCATGTGACGAGTCAGAACAGCGTTTTAATCCGCAATCAGTAATAACATAAATAACAGTTCCTGCTTAGGTGGAAGAAATGTTTGGAAGTTCAAGGCATCATTTTGAACATTTATTAAAATAAATTTTTACTTAGAAAATTGATAATTTACCAATTATTTCAATATTTTCATTGTTAACAATTGGTTTATTTCTAGATACTTTAGGCTTTATAGTTCCAAAGTTCTTGAGGCTTTCTATAAGTTTCTTATCAGATTTTGGTGTTGGTTTCTGTTTCTGTGAATATCGTATAGCAATTGTATTATATATATTCTTGAAATAACGTTATCACATTCTCCATAATAATAAATAAACTCAAGTAATCTTCATTTGTATAATTAAGTCTTCTCGGCATAATAATTACTGAAAATTTGCAAATGAAAAGTATGAATATTGACTTTTTTATGCTTGTTTGACTTTTATTGACATTTGTTATTATTTTCTTATGCAATCATGGCCCATTTCTAACAAAACTATAAAGATTTGTAGCATTTTTACATAGAAAAATGAAAAATTGCCAATTATTTTAAAAACTACAAATTTTGGGTATAGAATAACTTATACAAAATTCCCCTCATATTTGCCGTTTAATACAATAAAATAATAAAAACGGGGGTTTCTATTTGAAAAAATGACGTTTTTTGGATCTAAAGCTTCCTTTTTGATCACTCTGTATAAATTTTTATCATAATATCATAAAAATACTGATGAAATAGATCTTCTACAAGAAAATCAATCCAAGTTAAATAATAAATGCTTCCTCATAGGAAAGATTGATAATTATGTTTTGGGATGCAAACTTAATTTTTGACATAAAATTTGAAATTTGTCAAAAACCGTTAAACTTAGGTATAGGACATTATACAAAATTGTAAAAGAAATCTAAAAAGGTGGAATACAGGGTATTCCATTAAAAATAACAAAGTTGGCATCTACTTCCGGTATAACCGGAAATACGACTAACATGAAAATATTTTAGACGTATGTCCCCCAGTGACTTTAATAAGTCATCAAATTTTCAGACTGTATTAATGGTTTGCCTACAATCGATCGATGTATTTTCCGGATACTTTTGCGGATGCAGAGAACATCCGTTGTTTGTTACGTTCCTGTTGGGAAAGTAGTATCTGGAAAATACCTACTAGCATTAGGCATTCTTAACGCTGGAGACACTACCTCCGCTGGAGATTGTAGTATGTTCTGCTACTTTTGTTTGATATTTGATGCAAAGCGATTGGTAATAGGACAATGCTGTGGGCACGACCAATGTTCTGCTACTTTTGTTTGATGCTAACTTTAGAGACACATTTTTCGTGGTTGGTGTTCAATTATATTACGGAATCGCAATAATTGCATCATGTAAAATATCAGAGAGTACATAAGAGAGTTCTGTATTTTATTATACTCTCTGATAAATATGTGGTGTGGTGTGTGTGAATTATAAAAATCTTTCTATTGACTCTTGGGATCTTTAATTTTCTTCAGTGTGCCAAGTCAAGCAACAATTAATATAAATTTTTCATCTGACAAATCTTGAATATGGTATATGGGAATAAGCAGGGAATAGTTACAAACAAATGTATTTTCATACAGCTGTATTCTTAAGAAAATCTTAATTCGATACTAGTTTAGTTTATTTGTTAGTTAGTATGGTAACAATATCATTCGTGACAGTTCTAGTATGAAACTGAACTGGAGGCTGTTTTAAACTAAACCTGTATATTAATTTTCATGATTATAATATACCTACCTACAATGTGTACATAAAGAATAGAAAAAAATCTCTATTTCTTAAATTAAATATATTTAAGAAAACCTCAAAAAAGATATTTTCCGGTCTTTCGAATTTAACTGGCGCTGTGAACAGGATACCTTCGGTAAAGTCTTGTCGTTCCCTTCAGTGCTATAAACGGTTTACCTTTTTCTCTTAAGAAATTAAGACAATCAATCAGAACTTAAAAAAACAAAAAATATTTTTTCTATACTTTGTGTGAAAGGTGCAAAGGAAGACAGAAGTATCTCCGGCCTAGAACAGGTTGTCATAGGGCCATTCAGTTAACACAGAGATAGAGAAGAAGCTTGCAGATGTTCCTTCACTGTATCATCTTCCTGTTAGTCATTCTTTCCTTAATCTTAATTTATTTGCTTATTGTCACTTGTAGAACGTAGACAAATAGGCGTTTCTTCAGAGAACGGATATTTTATATAAGGTTGATTTAGATTTCGATAACATTTTGTTCTCTTCATTTTTTAAAGATTTAATTCAACAGTCAATTATCGAAGAAACATTATCTGCTTTTACCAAAAGTGGTTGATTTCTCCCCATTATATTCCATTATAATTTATGAGTATACAACCTAGTAACGAACTTTCTTCTAGTTTTGAAGTAATATAAGTCACTCTAACGTACAAAATGCCGAGTCCGACTCAGGTTCCAGTTTCCATTACCCTAATTAAAATGTCAATGGCAACCAACATTCTGCCAAAATATACAGGTGGCTCCAAAGATCTCGCTTATTTTATAAGGCAATCAGAAAAATATATACAGTTACTTAGGACTGATACCAAGCCTCTATTCAATTCTCTCATGCTAGTGCAAATCAAATCTAAACTCTCTGGCCCTGCTAGAGATGATAAAAACGGGCAGATTACGAAAATACTTTTGTTGTTTTCTTGAGTCATGTAAACAGTCAAAACTGCGCTTCCCGTAGTACGCCACTGAAATGTGTCGGCAGCTGATCGTTGCTAGGCAACGAGACATAGTGACCAAAACTGGTTTTTGCGCTGATGACGCGGTGGCCTTTTCTCTATTTGAATGGACCATATTTATGAATGTTTGAAAGAGCATTAAAGAGTATTTTGTTCAAATGAGTCTAGGATTTCAAAACATCTATTTCACCCAAAAATGTGGAGGTTGATTAGTGAGATAAACCAGCCTTTTTTGAGTGAATAAGTATCAGTGCAATATCCAGAATTATCATGTTCAACTTTTGTGTGTCGTATTGTGAGAGAATATGATTACACTTATATAAAAATTTTAAATTATATTATATATCTTTTTCTTTTAACTATCAGTTTAAGCCCAGAATAAAAGTAATGTAGTCTTTGTATGGGTATATATGTATGTATTTATGTAATATTCTTAAATTACGTAATATTTTTTACACTGAACCTGTATGGGCCTTAATAACAATTTTAATTTAATTGTGCTCCTTGTTCAAATAGCTACAAACATATAAAGATCATTCAGTAATATTCATTTTTATCAACTAAATCTAGATACTTTCTAACTTATTATGTTATCATGACAAATATAAATAATGACATTTGTAATTGATGGCTATGAAATCTTTCCTGTTTTTAGCTAATTTATTCTAAATTCACGATTGTGAGTATTTTTATAATACTATTATACTATTAAGTTGTCCAGTCAAGAATACAAAATCAATATATATATATATATATATATATATATATATATATTTATATATATATATATATATATATATATATATATATTTAGGGAGCAGCTTCTCTTCTATACAGCGCTTATTGAATTGAATTGCAAATAACGCGTCAATCCGTTTTTTTGTCAATTTCTCCAATCGTCAAAATATTTTTTTTTTGTCCAGAGTCCAGACTATGAATAAGTGAACCAATATTTTCCATATTTTTATTGCATCGTTGCGATTACTTCATATAATCATTTTCAAGCTTAACTAATGTCTAAATGCTGTCGATTGAATATTTATAGTGGTTACATAATTAGGTGACCATTAAGATTCAATTAAGGTTGTAATTTCCAACCTAATCCACCGAGCATATAAAATATCATCAACTTGGGAAAACTTCAGTTCAGAGACTGAGAAACTCAAACAAACATTAATAAACAACGGCTACAGCAACAGGACCTTCGATAGTTTATTGAAAAGATATCTAGACAAACAGGCCAACCCAAAAACCACACACGAAGATATAAACGTGACAAAACATATATTATACTACAAAAATCAATTCTCTAGATCTTACAAAACGGATGAAAGAGTGTTAAAAGAGATAGTCAGAAACAACATCGTATGTTTAAATAACAACGACAAGATCCAACTAAGAATTTATTACAAAAACCTCAAGACCGCCCATCTACTCATGAGGAACAACATGAATCCTGAGACGAGCACATTGAAACAAACCAACGTAATTTACCAATTCACATGCAAACACGAGGACTGTGAGCCCCGTAAAGTAGAATACGTTGGTATGACAACAAAAACCTTATCCAGAAGATTAACAATGCACCTTCAAAAAACATTTCACTAACAAACACAATACATCTCTTACCAGAGATGCCTTTGTAAGCAACACCTGCATCATTAAGAAAATACAAGAATTCCAAAGGCTGCAAATCCATGAAGCGCTGGTCATTAGGAATTCCCGACCCGAGATAAATCTGCAATTTACAGGATCAACACGGACCCTCTACCTACACGGTAACAATCCCGGAAATTACAACCTTAATTGAATCTTAATGGTCACCTAATTATGTAACCAATATAAATATTCAATCGACAGCATTTAGACATTAGTTAAGCTTGAAAATGATTATATGAAGTAATCGAAACGTTGCAATAAAAATATGGAAAATATTGGTTCACTTATTCATAGTCAATAGCATATTTACATTGCCACTTTTTTCACTTTTTTCAATGGTGTTAATAGTTTCGTAATCTGACGTTTCGTCTATGTGTAACATGTGTGTATCATGAACTTTTTTTTTCTCATAGGAGCCATATTGGCATTTCATAAATTTGAATAGCCCTTTTTATTACCTTTTTGACGATGTATCATAAGTTGGCCTTGTCCTAAAAATCCGAGAAATTAAATAAATTTCTTTTATAAAGTATAAATGACACTCTGTAGAAGTACGCGCTAGTGGTGGAATGTACGCGTGGCGTTGGAAGATGTATGTTGAAGATTCGAGAACGAGAGGCTTGCATATCTATTCGAGAAGAGTGCTGTGGACTGCGAAGTCAGTCACACCGGGGCAATCGCTCGGTGCAGTAGAGTAAGTCCGGGGCAGTCAGCCCGGTACGGTGTAAACGGTGGATATTATATATATATACCACCCTACGAAATGCAGGTTCAATTTACCAGCTAGGCGTGAAATTATTATTTATATTCTTATATGGTCATCTGGTACGGATAGCTCCTCATTTATATATATATATATATATATATACATATATGAAAAGATGTCAAGATTTCGCTACTGCAAGATATGTACTAAATGACTTCGGTCTTTACAGTAGATAGATGGCTATAATCACATATAGCCATAAACTACCAACGATGAAAACAACTACTCGGTGGACAAAAGCCCCATCCCGCATTGAATTATATCATCGCTGGCAGGTGCAAAGGATCGAGATCTATCCCGATACCAATTGCGGCAACTTCTAACACCTTTTTGTTTCATTATCTATGGAACACATCACTGTTGAACCAAGAACAGGATGAGTGTGATTTCGACCTTATTAGGATCTCATCAGCTGAACATATCGTTCGGGATGTGTCCAAAGAGTCAGAAAACTGCTGGTTCTACATCGACAAGCGATGCAAACAACCAAACAGCGTGCCGCTTCCAGCACCACCTAGGTGTTAGAAGTTACCGCAATTGGTATCGGGATAGATCTCGATCCTTTGCACCTGCCAGCGATGATATAATTCAATGCGGGATGAGGCTTTTGTCCACCGAGTAGTTGTTTTCATCGTTGGTAGTTTATGGCTATATGTGATTATAGCCATCTATCTACTGTAAAGACCGAAGTCATTTAGTATATATATATATATATATATATATATATATATATATATATATTTGATTCTGAATTCTTGACTGGTTTATTATTTAATAAAATAGATTTTTATTGTATCAGTCAATTGGAGACATAAGTCGAAAGTAGTTGGAACGCGATAGTCAAAGTGACAATTAGTGACAGTTGTACTAAAATAGAAAGCCGTGTACAGTGTGTTCTAAATAAATCATTGGAAGCAATCTGCGAACTTTTGAGTCTTACGCAAGTGAACTCACCCCACAACGTTTAGCAAAGGGTTAAACGTTACAATTAATAAATAACTAATGACATTTCTGTTTGATGACTATGAAATCTTTCCTGTTTGTGGTTAATTTTATATAAATTCACGAATTTTGCCCCGACGAAGAGAA
This sequence comes from Crioceris asparagi, assembly GCA_958507055.1. Lineage (NCBI taxonomy): Eukaryota > Metazoa > Arthropoda > Insecta > Coleoptera > Chrysomelidae > Crioceris > Crioceris asparagi. Next base: position 53,123,396 of record OY293827.1, read on the forward strand.
TAAACATTCTCGAAAGCTTGGCATAATCCAAAGAATTTTATTTATTAAATGACTGCATCCCCAACAAAAATCTATTTTATTATATATATATATATATATATATATATATATATATATATATATATATAAAGAAATCTATTAGTTCATTAATGAATGAGATATAAAATATATATATATATAGTTGGATACAGCTTCCACTTATGTGGCGCTGATGAAAGCTAACAAGCTTGAAATCACGTGATCCGCTTCTAGTGGGTGGTTCTATCCGACTAAATAAAAGCATAAAGGTGTAGAGCTTCATCCTATTTTTATATTATATATATATATATATATATATATATAACGCTCGGTTGTATACATATAGTGTAAAAATAAATTATACGTAGTAGTCGATGGTGTGAGATATATGAATAGTATAGTGAATTTAAATAGAATGTGATATAAATAGTGTAGAAATCACTAAACTTATGAGATAAATAAATCCCAATCATTTTTACATGCCTTTTACAATATAATACAAGTTCTAGTAAGCATTAAAAAATATGATACTCTATGCATCAAGCGGGCAAATTTAGGCCACCAGATGGCGAAAATAGATATTCACTTGTCTTGGCGTGATATTACGGGAATCACTACATATAATGGGAATAATCGTGCAATCGAAATCTGGTGTTCTTAAATGGGGCATACCCATACGCCCGTATCAGACAATTCTTGATAATTGGTAAAATTAAGTTCGACTTTTCGAGAAATTTTATTATACTTATAAAATGCACTGTGAATGTAAAATTGTAACTACTTGTATGCTAGATATACAAATTTAATGGCTCTAAAATACAAAATTGACTCTAATATAGAATCCATAACAATAAATACAATAAGATAATATCCCCCAGTTCTATACTATCACATTTACAATCATACAGTCTTATTCAATTTATATTTTTAGTATTTGAAGGTCATTTTTTTCTCCCTGAATGGTTATTGCTATCTTCTTTCGATCCACTTTTGCTAAAAACATTATGTATCAGACATTTCGTTTGATTTTTCCCATATATTGTGATCAATTCATTGGAAATTTCTCTCAGAATAGCATTATTTTTTCTTTGCTGATCTTGATGGAGAATATTTTGAACTTTTTTCTTCTTAATTCCGGGCTTGTGAATCAGAAACGCATTGTCAAGAACATGGAAGTCATAGTTGAGTGTACAGAGGTAGTAAGCCTAGAAAAAATCTATTTGTAATTACTGCACATTTTGATTTGTTTATGTCTATGGAAACACTTTGAGATATTCCTTCATCATCATTTTAACAATATTAATGTCATTCAGATTGTATTGTTTCACGCAAATAATTCGGAGCAAGTGTTTTGAGCTTATTGAATCCATTATCAAATAACAAGTTCAAACCCATTAACGAAAAAAACCCTTTTTATTTCGTACTTACTTGACACATTTTATTTCCTTGACCTTCCCAGTTTAGCCGTTCATCCCATAAGGGTTCCTTCTGTGTGCAAACAAAGAATGGCTCCCATATTTTCTGATCACCTTCTCGTTTAGCAGTTGTAAACACGTTGATGCCATTCGTTTCATGTGCTTCACGCCATCTTTTCTCGTTTGGAATACTGTGGCATCTGCGGCAAACTTTTTGATGGAATAAGAATGCCTGATTTCTCTCTAGCATTTCCTGTAGTATAGTTTTGTTCTCAGGTACCTATGAAAAAAAAAATAGTTATTAAGAGTTCATGATTATAGAAGTAGTAATCTTACAGTCTGATTCTCAATGATCTCAAATAGAGGTAGAACGAAAACATTTCTATGATTTTCTTCCAAATATTGAGGGTTAGATTTGATGAAATGCAAGAATTTCTTGATAAAATGCTTTGTTGGATACAACTCGATGTCGGAGGGAAATACGAAATGCGTTTGAGCTGTTAGTTTAGCCACATTTCTGGCAACATTGATAGGATATGTTAGATTTTGTCGCTCTTTGTACATGTGATGGTCTTCCAATGTTTTGTAAGGGGGTGGGTTTGAGCAGTTATATTCATCTTCGTATATATTAATCAAAGGTGAGGCACGCTGCGAAGAATAATCAGTTTGTTTACGTCTAGATGTATTTGAAAAACACCACTCAGGTAATTAATATAATGATATCTGCTAAAAATCATTTTAAGATAATAATATAACCACCTACTATTTAAATATAGTGAAACATAATTACAAATTATGCAGATGTAACACTTACTGCAGTTGGAATATGTTGTTGATCGAAAAACAAGTGAAAAGTAACATGCTCCTTGATTAGTTTGGTTTCACAATTTCTCAAGTAGGCTATGGAATCAAGCGTGCTGAAGAAATCATAACCAGGTGAATAGAGGGCGACGCTGATTGGTCCTAAAAATATATATACATATTATTTTTTGGTGCCTTTTATGCAAGAGTTGTCAAATGCATTTAAGAAGCGGGTGTGTAAGGGGTAGGAATGGAAACTAGAGTGTGGGAAATAGCACTCTATGCTACCTAACAACCTCTGACGTGAGCCCCATCATCGTAAAACCTCTGTGCCATGCGGATACACCAGGCGTCACGACTGTAGTTAAAGTTGAGGGAACATAGTGCTACTCTTGGCTATACTCACACGCTGCAATCGTATAAAATAGATAGTTTTAGTACATCAAATATGTCCGGAAGTTTTGATACTCCCAATCGTATCTCCGGACAAGGGTGCAAAGCAATATTTCATAAAGAAATCATTCAACTTCGTAGCTTGGAACATTCGAAATCTTCAAGATACCAACATGTCAAACCCCACAGAGCAAAAAATTGCCACAATCAGCCACGTACGCAATCGTCTTAGCTTTGACATTACAGCGTTGAGTCCTTCATGAAGGTAATCTTGTAGATGGTAGCTACATCTTTTTCTAAAAGAGTCTTCCTGAGGATTTAAGAAAGATTCATGGTTCATCGTTTAATTTTACTCAGAGGAACATGATCTAGCAATTACAATTATTGTATTCAGACAGAAAAGCAAATACAAAGGAACGTATAGCAGCCCCCGAGATCCTTTCACGGGTACCTCATAGATTACGCAATTGTTATGAAGAAAAATCTTGTACAGGTTTAAAATTACAAAGGCCATTACGTACATCAAAAACTGAACTACACCATTGTCTGGTACTCTCTAAAATACCAACTGATTCAACCTCGACACGCAAAACCATCAGAAAGTACCCATTCCAGAATAACTGTATCTTGTACAAGCCTGTACAAGTCCTTTGGTGGTTATTGGTTTGTTGGTTTCTTTTTAGCATCAGCATTTCCCTTGCTTTCTTTTGACATGGGCTTGGAATGTATTCTTTCCCGTGTCTATCACCTGATGTGTTGTTCCAGTCTTGTTAGTGTTTCTCTAAAACCCATTGGTTGACTGATACTCGTACTGTGCGTTTAGGCAGGCCTAGTATTATTCTTTGCAAGTTCGTCGGCCTTTTCGTTGCCTGTCGTGCCCTGATGTCCTGGCATCCACCTGTCCTCGACCCCTCTATGTCGGAGTAATGGAACAATTGCGGTTATAGAGGTCTTGTCGAAAGCTCCTTCTATATCTAGAAAGGCCGCTAATTATACCTCTTTGTTTTCTAGCGCATTTTCAATTCTCACAACCAGTTGATGAAGTGCTGTTTCTGTAGAACAGTAGGTGGTGTAATGGTCTTTCCACCATCTCGTATAAATATGACCCTAACCTTTGTCCATTGTTTGGGTATGTATCCGAGTACCAAGCTACTTCTGAGTAGGTACATTAAAATTATTCTGTGCAGTGGTTCTGTTTCTCTGTTGCAGCAGTGCTGGATAAATAGCATCTGAACCCGGCGATTTGTTGGGTTCAAATGAGTTAACTGCCCATTGTGTTTTTCATAGGTCATCACCTTCTTGGCTACATGCCAAACTTCTCTGGTTTTTCTGGTAAGAGTTACCAATTTTGGTTATTCTCTGAGGCAGGTGTCTGGAGGCTGTCTTCTCTCCCGTGGATGTGTATTCTCCTCCTTCATTGTTGAGTGAGTTAATTACGTAATTTTTTTCTTTAGAGAGTATATTCTGGAGTCTAGCCGCCTTCTGAGTACTTTCTACATCTTCGTAGTGTTTCCTCCATAAGTCTCTCTTTGTTTTTTTCAAAGCCTTTTTGTAGCGGTTCAAGGTGTCTTTGTAAACTTCCCACCTTCCCGTGTGCTTGGCTCTGTTGAAATCTTTCCTTGTTTGCCCCCTAATTTTCACAAGATCTGTATTCCACCACGATACATGCCTGTTGGAGCACCTTATGAAAGCAGACAATTGATATTAAATGCAGATATGACGATGTCACTTAATTGTTCCACAACTGACTGTTTGAACTTATCCTTGATGGAAATCCCAGCAGTTTACGGCCCAGGTATACTTCCCAGTTTGTTTTCCGGAGATTCCGATAAGTTATTGGTTCAGCTTTTCTGTTCATCTTGAATCTTATATAGGTATCTGTGGTCAGAGCACATCGTTAGATACATGCCATGACATTGGTGTTCTTGTTATTTGTAACAACCTTCGGGTTGGTTTATTGATACGTTGAGTATGTCGAGGTCGTTCGCCATCACAAACCATAGTTGGTATGATGCGCATTCGCATCACAGCCCATGATCAGCTGCAGTCCTTTATTCCTCCAGTCCCTCACAAGTTCCTGCGCAGCTTTGGTAGGTGGCGGTTCAGGATCATCTGAGGGGGAGTAGACTGAACCGAATACTAGTTCCTTTTCCCTGCCTGCCACATTTATCTTGATTTTCACTACCGTTAAATCTCTGGAGCAGAAATTTGTTAACGGCATTATTTTAATATTTTTTTTGATTAGTATGCATGTGCTAGGGTTCCCTGCAGATCCTTGCATGTCTCACCCATGGTTCCTGTATTAGGGCCACATTGATTCCCTCCATAGCAGCTGCAAGTCCTGCCGAGGCCACATTGCAGTGTTGTAGTTTTATCTGTGTGACTCTAATCCTTTGGATTTTCGTAACAGACGTTTTGTACTTCAACTTTCAAAAATATAAATTTGACAGCTAAAACGTGGTATCAGTAACAGCGATTGTTTTACGTCCAAGGCCACCTAGTCATTTCGTAAAAAATAAATTTGCGATAGAAAATTTTTAAAAATCTCGAATATTTTTTTTTATTATTTATTAACATAAGAGAGTGTAATAAACATTCCCCTATAATTCAATTTTCTAGCTGATGACGATAGAAGAATGTGCTATCAAGAAAAGTTGAGTATTTCAACTTTTGTCATTGATGTCTTTAATATTTTTTTTGGAGTGTTGAACAAGAATTTTGAGAATGATGGGCATACTGAAGGAAATTTCAACTTTGGGCTACCGATCAAAACAACTTTTTGCTTTTCCGATTTACAATAAAAGAGATATGATTTTTTAAATAAACATCTGTCATGAGAATTTTTTGCAGTAAAAATGATACACTTCAAAAACTGTGATAGATAAGTTATAACAACTAGGGCTTTTCGTACTTAATTAAATGTGCGGAATTCAAATATCTGATAGAAACAGGGATTTCCATTTGAAAAAACAAAGTTAGTATAATTTCCAGTGTAATCGGAAGTGCCACCATTTCGTAAATATTTTTACTAAATTAGGCAACGTTGATTATAGCCAGGTTCAAATTTTCATATTTCTATCTCGATTTTTAAGTGAAAATCTTCCAATGGGCAACTTAAAAATTTACCCTGTATATCCCAGCCCAATGCTCGCGATCAATCAAGAGATCATCATCGTTTCGCCGAAGATGATGGCCGCCTTTATCGTATAGATGTAGTGCGAAGGTTCTTGCCCTGCCTATTAGTCTTCCTCTTCATCATTCTTCATTTGTGACAGAAAGTACATTGGCGTGCGTATGGGATTTCTCCGGGCTCACCTCAATACAATAAGCGAAGGCATGATTGTTAATATGGGAGTTCTACAAGGAATTGCTCTTGGCTCAATACTTTTTCCAAACTACATAAACTCATTGCTGAGTTAAAGGAATAAACAAAATTAATATCATACGCTGATGATATCATTGCAATTTTAGATTACGTATGTTCTTTGGCCATAATTTGAATAGTAAAATTAATTTGAAATTGTTATAATTCTGTTTTGAGTTTGTACCTATAATATAATATATATAATATTATAACTGGTACAGTATAATCTTGAGATTAATTTATATTTTCATCTTCAGGAAAACTAATAAGACATACCTATACAATTCGTTCAACAGAGAAGTTACCAAATCTGTCTGACAGTGCTATGCTATCAAAAATATAAATAGATATTACAAAACTGTAATGTTGGAGTTATTATTCTCTAATAATCTAATAAGATTTAGGGAAGTATGCACTATTTTTTCAACAAGTTATTTACTTCACACGCGTGAAAATATATAAGTTTCGAATAACGTGAATCATCAGCTGTTTTTGCCAAGTGCTCGTATTTGGTGAATAAAAATTCGTTCGACCTAAGGCGCCGGAAGTGCACTATAGCATAGTACCAAAATTGTAGATAGTGACTAATGTTTGGGCGTGCTGATAGGGATTTCATGAAGCATTATTATATACATAAACTATTTTTACTAATAGCCGCACGCCTATGAATCGTCGATTTTCTTTCCCTTTAGACCCGCAAAGGTCTATGTTGAAAATATGAGTCACTATCTACAATAATGGTACTGTGGTATAGATCTATCCTTTTGAACCCTGTGAGAACTGCCATCTAGGTAACTCTAATCCCAAAATTCTTCGAAATAAGGAAGATATTGCAATTTCATTAGATTGGAATGCAAAGAATGTTAAATTATTTTCCATTAACATAAGTTTAATAGGTAGAGACACGAAATTATTCATCATCCAGTGGCGTACCAGTTATACACCAGAAAAGTGGAAATAGTTCACATGATATAATAGAAGTGTTATCATTGTTATTAATATCAGGTAATGGAACCTGCTTTCTATGTAGTGGCTTTTGCGCTTTCAAAGAATCAAAAAACTGAAACGTTCGGTTACTCATGTGATTTATGTAAGAGGATAATCTGCAAAAACTGTTCAAACATATCAACAACGGAAATTCGTGTACTTCAAATGACTTCAAGAATTATGCCGTTTGTCTGTACAGATTGCAGGGAAAATGTCATCAAGTTGCCAGATTTAGTAAATAGGGTGAGTGATCTGGAAGATGAAATTCATACTTCATCTGATATGAAGGGAAAACTATTAGCTGTTGAGCAGAGGATAGTCAAGCTGGAACTCAACACCCAGGATAAGCCTGAAAATTTGTTACGATTGGAGACATTGGAGAAAAGATTTAAAGAAGTTCTGGATATCAAAAATAAAGATCAAATTCGCTATAGGAATGGGATCTAAAGTTCGGAAGAGCAAAATTCTACTATCCAATTTAAGAATGCCATTGCTGAAGTGGAAGTAGAAAACGTCGTACAAACAATCTCATAATATTGAACATCAAAGAATCTTCCAAATAAGGTAAAGCAGAAAGGATAAGTGATGAAATTGAAACTGTAATAAATATCATTAAGGATGTAACTATAACCGGCACAAATATCAAGGTTTTCAGGGTAGGAAAATATGATCCAAGTAAAAGTAGACCAGTGAAAGTAGTTTTCAAAAATGCTAATGATGCAAAAGAAATATTGAAAACCGAAAGAAATTTGAAGAAATTAAAATGTTCAGTGATCAAACGAAAAAACAGTGGGATTATTTTTAATATATAAAAGAAAGATTGAATCAAATGATTGCTGAAGGTCTCAAGGATAAGAAAAAGCATTTCAAAAAACCATTAAAAAAGCCAATATACAAGTAAACCAGTCCTCACCTTTTGGTGAAGATATTGTTTAATTGAATATCCAAAGCCTCATATCTCACAAAACCGAAATAATTTCTGATCTTCTTTGCTATAATCCCTCGATGATTATTCTGAGCGAATCACGAACAACCAAGGATTTTTGGATTCAGAATTACAAATCGAGGATTACAACATTATCCGTTGTGATAGCAAAAGTAGATATACTTGAGGAGTATTTTTTTTAAATGAAAAAAAATGGGAATAGAATACAAAAAACTCAAAAATCTCATTTTGGATCAAAACTATTGGATCCAATTTATTGAAATGAAACCATGTGGACAAAAACTCAAAATTGGATGAGTGTACCATTCACCCAGTTCTTCCCATGGGTTGTTTATTGACAAGATTAAAGAAATTCTGGATGCCAACTTCACAAACTCAAAAGGATTATTATTAGGAGACTTTAACATCAACTATAATCAAGGTGACTGTTTTTATGTAAAGAAAATGAAGAGTATTTTTTAAAATGTAGGGATTTGATCAAATTGTCGAAGGTCCTACTAGATGTACTAACAGTAGTAATACATTAATTGATTATGTTTTATCTAACTGTCATACTGTTAAAGCAGAAGTTCATGATGTTCCTAAAATAAGTGAATTATATCCATTAATTGTGGTAGCCATTCAAAGTTTCATGCTGCCCAAAAAATATTGCAAGTAAGAAAAATTGATAATGCTTCATTTGTCAATTTCAATAAAGAACTGATAAGCTCTAATTTTAATTTGAATTCAATAGATGTAGATGTAATTTTAGATGACATTTTGGGTAAGACTGAAAGTATAGTTAATAAATTTGCGCCATTGACAACAGTAGTAATAAAAACAAAGCAAAAGATAGAGATCGGGCATATAAGATTTTCAAAAAAGCAAATTCTCATTAGAAAGAAAACAGATGGAACCAATTAAAAAATATTAGAAATGAATATGTTGCATTGCTGAAAATGAAAACGGTTAATTATTATAAAAAAAATGATTTGAACAAAAATAATCCTAAAGAAATGTGGAGATACTTGAAATCTCTTATTAAACCAAAAATTAACAATGAATTTTCTAAAATTATATTTTCTGACGAAATTCAAAGCAAAAGTGTTACTAATAGCTTGGAAATGGCAAATTGTTTCAATTCATTTTGCACAAACAGTACCTATCTGCAACATAACTAAAAGCATAAGTGATGGTCCAACATGGTCTTCGGAGTACTTCAGAGTTTTGAGTTTCAGTTTCGGTAAATTTGAATTACTCTCATTGTCTCAGATTTTCGTGCTATAAATACACTTCCCACGCTTGAGAAAGTTCTTGAAATTGCAGTGTACAGACAGTTGATGAGTTACCTGAATAATAATAACATTTTGATAGAATGCCAATCTGGTTTCATAAAAAATCTTTCAGCAATTCAGTATAAGATAACAAATTGGAAAAAACATGTTGATCAAAATAAATTCGTTGTTGCATTTTTTTTAGATCTGAGATTTATCTCAATGATTTGAATTACATTCCTGGTTTCCATATGTTTAACTTATTTGCTGATGACACCCTCCTATATACATCAAATGAGAATTTAGAAATAGCTGTAAAGAACATAAATGAGTCTCTAAAATCAATTAATTAATAATTACTTTAAAACCAACAAATTGAAACTAAATGCTTATAAGTCTAAAGCTATGATTATTTCGACAAAAAATAAATTGTATAATGTGAGCTTGGAGGAAGTTCACATTCAAATTGATGGTGAAGCATTACAATTTGTATCGGAAATGAAAGTCTAGGATTCATGGTAGATAGTACGCTAACACTAAATAATCATGCAGAATATGTTATAAACAAAATAAGCAAAAAACGGTAATTCTTGTCAAGGACTGTAAACTTGCTGTCACTGTCACCTGTTACAACTATATTAACAAACTCCATTTTGAATACTGTGCTACTTTAATGTATCTATTTACTAAAACAAAATATCTTAGCTACTGAAATTACAAAACCGCGGCATGAGAATAATTCTTAAATTTAATCGATTCACCTCAGTTCAAGAAATGCATAAAGTTTTGGAATGGATGCCAATTTGCAAACATTTATTTAACTTGGCGATGATATTTATATACAAAATCTTGAAGGGTTTACAACCACAATATTTTAATAAATTTATTGTATTGAAGAATGAGATTCATGGCTATGAGACCAGGTCGAAAAATGAATTCCATATTGAGAAAACAAATTCGAAAAACTGTATGAATTCTTTATTTTTCAAAGGCCTGAAAGAATTCACTAATGTACCAAAAACTTTAAGAGGGTCTCAGAACTTGAGAAGTCTCTGTTGCGAAAACATATTTTAAATACTATGCTTTAAATTTTAATTGTTAATTTAATATATTAAATGTATTTGTATTTTATTATTTTTAATGAAGTTACTGTATATGTACTATTTTTCTAATGTTTGTATATTCGGCTTGCCTATTTCAATAAAATTACTTACTTACCTACAAATAATATCTTTCTTCTCTAATATCCTATACCCGGCCTAAAAATTCACAAATCAACGTTATTGATTAGACCAATTGTGGCATTTATAGGTTCTCCTACCGAAAAATAGCTTCGTTTTGACGTTCTGAGAATGTCATAAGATTTTGACAATGATTCTTATATAAAGGAAGCATTTGCATCATCGGAATTGTTTAACTAGTTAATACCAAGTTTTACATACAACAACTTGGCACTCCAATGAGGGCATGCAGCTCTCTTAGCAGCTTGTTTATTGTATAATGTGCTAGATATACCTAGTAGGTACTAAATTAGATAGATATTGATTAAATTTTGTGTACTTTCAACATCTATGACCCTTACATTCAATTCACCATGGAAACTGAAAATATGAAACAGAATATGAATCAGTCAGTTTTTCGATACTCAACTAATTCGCTGTCCGGTAATTTTGAGTCATATCGTATCATTGAAACTGTACGGAAATCTGTGGAATCTACGTAAGATTTTGTCCGAGTTATTTAATAATAAAGCTTACCCACAAAGGTTGGTAAATCAAATATTATTTGACACTTCATCCGAATCACCCACATGACAATATAAAAAATATCATCTCAAGTACAAGTGATATTCAAGTCAATGTACAAATAACAATAGGTACGAATAATAATACTAATCCTTTACCTGATAACATAAATCAAAGATAAGTTTTTGTAAGCTTAGGTACCTTACATCAGAGAAATAAATTGAAAATTTCACGAATTTTAAAAGTCATTGGTAATGTAAAAATTGGAAATAAAAATGTTCTGCAACTCGGTTCATTATAATACTAAAATGAAAGACAAGACCCCAATCGCATCTCAGTTAGGTGTGTATATCAGGTGCCGACTGTAATAATAAGTAGGTATATTGGTATATTAATCTATTATCTATCCGACTGACAGCGCACAGAAATGACTCCAGATTGCACCGTAATATTGGCCCAGCATGTATTTTCTACAAAATATTAAATTAACTATGAGGCGGTTAGAACATTACATCGAGAATCGAATAATGTTAAAAGACGTTTCTTGGAAATGGCTGAAATATTCAAAGCTTATAATTGTATGAATTGAATTGAAAAAATCCCGTTGGCTGTATTGATTTTTGGTAGTTCGGTTTAGGCCGTTGCTACTCACTCAGCATGGTCGTTTGTTGTTATGCTGTCAAATCTCGAAATATCATATCAGTAATGGCCTCCATATTAATAGCATAGTTAGTGGCATTTAAAATTTTATTACGTCGAAGAAAATAATTATGTGATCGTGAGACATATTTTAATTTGTTGTGCATTGTGAATCGTTAGATTTAAAATTATTTGCTTATGTCAACCCTGTGTAATGTTTGTAAAGGTTTTATTATTGTCCTTTGTTTATGAACAATCTCAATTAAGTTTGAGTATATTAGGTAGGTATATTATGAACCATTTTAGAAAGATATTGATTTGTATGATTTCGCAGTTTTTCTGAAGATTGTAATAATAAATAACTTACCGAAAACTTGGAATAAACTTTGAAAATTTTTCCTTTTATAATTACAGCATCCCCACGATTAGTTTAATCCTATATATATTAGGAAGCACTATGCTTGTGTACGGACATGATGTCGATATTTTATCAAGAAACTTTGTTTTTGTTTGGTATAAGTACTATTGTACTATCCGATTTTGATATGTTTTACTAGCATTATGCAAAAGTGATGTGAGATAAGAAATTGCTGAGTGATGTGCTTAGAATACAGCAATTTTATAGCACCGCGATAGATGAAAAAAAAGACGGGCACTAGAGAGTTATAAACCATTTTTATGGACATCTTTATAACTATAATTGTATAAACCAACGATTTTTAGGTAGATTATAAACAAAATGTAACGTATACTGAAAAAATAACAGTCAAAAATATATTTTTCAAATCTCACCTGACCATCTTTCCACCAAAGGTATGATATTGTCTAAAAATCTGTAGTCCCCAGGAGCTGTCAGCGTGATACTTTCGTGACAGCTGAAATTCTTCTGCGCTCTGATGTAATTTCTGAAAACAATGAAGTTGCCTCTTTGCTCTACACTTTTCACCAAAGGCCTGTCCGAGCATTGTAACAGCTCTTCTAATGTTGGATCTGGTTTACCTTCAGCATTATATCCAGCTTTAACAATTCTGTTATTAAGGTGAGACTGGCTGATTCGGTTATTGGATACGACGAGAAGAGTTATTAGAAAAGCAGCGCTGCAAAGGAGGGAGAAACCAATGGTATATGTGCGGCACTTCATTTTTGATCAGAACATTTGGGACACCAGTTGTAATTTGCACTGATGATGTTTTTGAGTGTTATTATTAATATTACATTTCTTATCTATACTATTTTCTCACATTAATGTTATCTTTGTATTTGTATTGGACTTTTCTGTCAATCTATTTGTAAAATAGAGAGTGAAAATTTATAAATTTGTTGGCTTCAGCATTTCATTGAAATAGATGATTAACTTAAATTAATATAAGGTAAATAAAATTGGGTTGTAATTATATACAGGGTTGTGGCACAGGCACTTTTCAAATTAGAGAATTTATGTGTCACTAATTTTATCGATTTGACTCTGTCGAAAGAGCAACGTCTATCAGAAAATTTTTTACAAGTATGGCAACACTTTATGGGTCAAATTAGATAACTAATAAGAGAAAAATATGAGCCATAGTGCTGGACTTCCGGGCGTAATCGCAGGGTTAATAATCAAACTTCCGATTAGGTAGGTATAGGTAGGTATATTAGAGAAGTCTACTTCTTTGGGCTGGTAGAGCGGCTATTTTGATTTGTCGGAAAAGTATAACACACCTATTTTCGTGAATGTTGTGTAATTGTGTAACTAATCGATCGAATATCGTAATTTTTCGAACAAGTTAGACTAATTACCTTGCGATTACGTCCCGCCGTCCAGCACTCTGACTATAAGGTATATTGCTTTTCTTAGACGTTCAGTGCGTTGACAGAGGTGTTTTTTAGTGAACTCTCTTGGCAATGAAGTGAAGCTTTCAAAATCATCAGTGAATGAAAACCAGTGCTTCTTTCACTCATGCGAAACAAACTCTGAACTGCACCCTGTATATTAGAATAGTATGAGATTTACATTATTGTCTGGGTCAATATTTAGACAATTTTTTGAATTTTGTTCCAATTTCGGTCCGCAGATTTTTTGAGCCTTAACAAAAATAAGAAAAAACTACGAGAGTCAAAAGCCTTTCTCACTTTTTTTATGACCTACTAACGTAATATTTTGAAAGATATAGCCGACTATGGCAGGCAATCAGCTTATTGTAATAATTTGGTAACGTTTGTGTATATCCGGCATTTTCCGGCACACCAGACCACCTGTGACGTAATGCAACATGCTATAACGTCACGTGTTAGTGTGAATAGTTTTATTGAAAATTTAAAATTTTTAATATTTTTGTCGAATACCCTATTTATTGGTTGTTTAAAAAATTCAATATTTTGTCCACATAGGTATTTTTGTATTTTTGCGCACCGAGTATGTTAATCAGGAATGATCTTTTTATTTGAGAGCTCTATACGTTTTAAGAATACTGAAGAATACCGGACAAATTTAAATAGCACCAAAAACATTTCATAAGAAGAAAAAACTAAACATTTTTATGTTAACAATTTAAAAAAAAGAAATAAGAAAATTACCAGAAAAAGTTATCAAATATAAAGGATTTCATGGAAATTGCAATCAGTTTTGTTCTCATGGTAAAGTTTTGTGAAAACTCGAAGAAATAAATATTTATTCATATAGAATAACTCGTAAACCTATATCTTTATAATGAGTTGTTCCTGGTATCTGTTCAATATAAATATTGCAGTTCCTTACTTCCTGCTGAGCTGGATCGCATCTATTAGTTAAAATAGCTGTTCACGTGAAAATTAGTTTCATTTTAATACTGCAAATGAGGATATTTTTTTCACTGACGTCATATTTAACAAAAACAAAGTATTTATTCTGCTTCAAGGCAATCTTCATCTACACATGAAAACCGCATTAAAATCCGTTCAGTAATTTCGAAGATGTGTGCGAACAAACAAATAGACATACTGTCAGAAAAATGAAAATCATTGTTATGTGTTGTATTACATTTATCTTATCATGCTATCTCCATTTTTGATACATACCTTCAATGTACGGACACAACGGGCTCTACTGTTTTGACCGGCTTCCCAAACGGACAATTCAACTACCTATGTGCTTTTTTATGTTCATTTCCGCGGTTTACATAGCAAACTTGCTCTAATTTCGAACATTCCCTTCCCCTGCAAAAATTGACCCCAAAAGGGAGTGGAGGAGCAATTTTTAACCGACGAACCCCGAGCGCAGGAGATATACAATTCATTTATTGTTTTTGTTTGTGTGCGCGTTGTATATAGTAAACGTACTCCGATTTTGATGATTTTTGATTCATTTGAAAGAGGAGACTTGAGAAATGGTCCCATATTCGTAAAAACTCAAATCCGAAATCTCCTTCCCTTCGAAAACCGGACGTGGAGGGGACGAATTTCCTCGAAAATTGAAAATCTGAGGTGGTAAGATTAAAGATAGGACAATATCAGGAAACATTTAAATTGAACATTTTATCAAAAGAGTTACGGTTTTCAATTATTCAGAGATTCAAAAAAATAGGGGTAATACACTTATTTCAGACTATACCGATATATTGTTTAAATGTTTAATTTAAAAATATTTTTACAAAAAGTTGGACTGACATTATTATAATATATATACCTACATATATATATATATATATATATATATATATATATATATATATATATATATATATATATATATATATATTAATTCTATTGGTGCTGCTACTTGTGAAGTAAGTGCCGAAAAGTTATCAATCTAACTGCAGCTGCACAACTTCAAGTAACATCTTCAATTGAATTAATATTATTTTGTTACAACTAATCCAACTTTATTTATGGTGGAATACTATTGAGTAGTAAGTACATACTATATTTATACCTATTTTAATGGATATATAGAACCAGCGTTATCAATTTCCGTTTAAACTGCCCAATAAATATTTATTTATATTAAATTAAATATTATAATACTAGCTGCTGCCCGCGTCTTTGTCGGCATGAAATTCAGTTTCATCTTATTATCCATAAATGAAGATAACTTTATATATTTTGACCATCCCTCCTAGTCTTGCATAGTAAATCTCTTCAGTTTTGCTTATGCAGCCACTGATTTAGCAAAAATTACTATCACCGAACTGCGACGCCCCATACTAAAACTTAATACTGTAGAAATTGTGTGGAATGTTAACTCAAAAGCCACTAAAAATAGTAAATCCACTTTCAATGCCATTACCATATGATCATACTTAGTAGCAGTAGTATAAAGATATGTCAATTTTATGTAACCGAATGTAGATCTTTAAATAAGGATAACTGTTTTATGACACTTGTTTTAAATAAAATAGAGCCTATAGACGCCAAGCACTACGTATCTACCCGTGAAAACCCAATTAAAATCCAAGATTCTGGCAAATAAGTATTTTTTACAAAATATTTGACCGACGTTTATCAGTTGGTTCACTGAAAAATACAAAATATTATTAATTCTATTGATGCTAGTACTTTTCGAGTTGTGCAGTTGCAGTTAGATTGAAAACTTTTGGCATCATCTTTAGAAGCACCAGCACCAATAGAATTAATATTATTTTGTTTTTTCCAGTGCACCAACTGATAACGCTAGTTAATTTTTTTGTAAAAAATATTTATTTCACACTTTTGAGTGTTAAATTAGTCACGAAAATCGTTTAACATTCACATATACCATATTACCTATGTATACTTCACTTGTATTTGTTATCATTTAAAAATCCACATCGGAAATACGCATATTTTATACTTTACCAATGCTGTAACTCGAAAAGCTTAACTCAATGGAAAAAATGTGTTCAATATAAATGTTGCTACAAATAATCTGGTCTTTAATTATCCATTCTTAGATTTTCAGTTTTCGAAGGAAGTTGTCTCTTGCACATAGCGAAAATACGCATATTACAAATTTTAACGTCGCTAAAACTCGAAAACCTTAACATTTATATAAAGTTTCAATCTAAATTTTTGTGAATATTTTCTTATCTTTTATTCTGCCACCTCGTATTTTCGAAAAATTTGCCCCTCCACCCCATTCGGGGGCGGTTCTCGGAAGGATGGAGAATGCATTTTCCACGATGTTAGCTGCTCCTTCGATATGCTGGATATCAGTGGTAAACTTCATAAACGATGAGTAACTCATGATAATACGCTGGCCATTCAGATGGGTCAGAAGTGAGTCCTGTGGGGGGTCAAGCTTTTCCACCGATATGGCTGGGACGCGAGAATGAGTCGATAGACGCTTTACGTGCTGGGCAGAGAGCTTATGTGAAAAGAGTGCGAAGGGCTGCCAAGTCGACGACCTGCATTAAGCTGGCTCCAGCAGAAGTAGCTGAAGCGTCAATGAACAGTCCGAGAGGAACATCCGTGACTGGATGGTAGAGGAGTGTAGCGTTTGAGAGAGCTGCCTTACAGGCCTCAAAAGCCTTTTCCAAGGGCGCTGTCCATGGAACTTGTTGTAAACCACGAAATTTGGATACTTCTTGAAGTGGGGCTTGGTGTTCAGCCGCAGAAGGTTAGAACCGAATGTAAAAGTTTACCATACCTAAAAAACGGCGGAGTCACTTTAGAGTGTTTGGGCAAGGACTAATTCTTTAGAGCGGAAATGCGATCTGGGAGACCACGCGTACCTGCAGCGGAGACTCCGTATCTTAGGCAGTTGACTTGGGGTTTACCAATGGTGTTCTTTGAGATGTTGACTGCAAGGCCATAGGCGTTGGAACACTAAATGAAGATGTTAACGGTGCTCTTCAACGTCGACGGAGAAAACCAAGATGTCGTCAACATAGGGAAAACAGAATTCAAGATCACGGGGGACATCGTCAACAAATCTTTGGAAAGTTTGTCCTGCGTTGCCGAGATCAAAACTGATGTAGGGGAATTCGAAGAGTCTAAATGGAGTTATGATCGCAATCTTCCCAATGTCAACTGGGTTGACAGGAATCTGTGGGTAAGCCTTAATCAAGTCGATGACTGAAAACACTGTACGACCATGGATACGGTGAATAAAATCGTGTTTTTGACGAACAGGGTATCTATCTGGGACTGTTTGAGCATTAAGCAAAAAAGTCAGTAATAGAATACCGCGAAACATAAATTTTACCCATATGTGTTCTCCATAGTACAGTCCCTGACACAAAATGATTTTCCGCGGACAGTGTAAGCTATTGTCATTACTGGAGTGACACAATAATTTTCAGGAGTCTTAGCAGTTCAGTTCAAAGTATAAATGATCAAAATATATGTAGCTTCTTCTTCTTGTGGTGCCTATCCGTTCCGGATTTGGCGATCATCATGGCGATGCGTACTTTGTCGACGGCCGCACGAAAAAGGCCTACCGTTGTTGTATTAAACCATGTGCGCAAGTTTTTCAACCATGATATTCTTCGTCTTCCAGATCTCCTCCTGCCCTCTACTTTGCTCTGCAATATCAGTTGTAGTAGTTCATACCGTTGACTGTTTCTCAATATAGGTCCCAAATATTCCAGCTTGCGCGTTTTTATTAAAACAAGCTATTCCTTTTCTTTACCTATTCGTTCTAGGACACTAAGATTGGTGATATGGTCCGTCCATGGGATTATCAAAATTCGTCGGTACAACCACATTTCAAACGACTCGAGTTTTTTACAGGAAGCCTGAGTCAGAGTCCAAGACACCGTAGAGTAGCACTGGAAAGACATAGCACTTTAGCAGTCTGATGTTGGTTGGCAGAGATAAGTCGTGGCACTTTGACATTTTCAGAAATACGCATCTTTTGGTCCTTTGGTACCTACTTCAAAAGTAGCAGCACCAATAGAATTAATATTATTTTGCATTTTTCGGTGTACCAACTAATAAAGTCAGTCCGAGTTTTTGTGAATAAATTATATTTATCATTTTTGAGTGTAATATTAAAGTCATTAAAATCTTTGAATGGTCATTTACACCTAATCAGAGATTTAAAAAATAGGGGCAATACACTTATTTCAGACTATTCCGATATAAAATTTTTAATTTAAAAATATTTTCACAAAAAAATGGAGCGACGATATTAGTTGGTACACCGAAAAATGCAAAATAATATTAATTCTATTGGTGCTGCTACTTTTGAAGTAGGTACCAAAGGACCAAAAGATGCGTATTTCTGAAAATGTCAAAGTGCCACGACTTATCTCTGCCAACCAACATCAGACTGCTAAAGTGCTATGTCTTTCCAGTGCTACTCTACGGTGTCTTGGACTCTGACTGAGGCTTCCTGTAAAAAACTCGAGTCGTTTGAAATGTGGTTGTACCGACGAATTTTGATAATCCCATGGACGGACCATATCACCAATCTTAGTGTCCTAGAACGAATAGGTAAAGAAAAGGAATAGCTTGTTTTAATAAAAACGCGCAAGCTGGAATATTTGGGACCTATATTGAGAAACAGTCAACGGTATGAACTACTACAACTGATATTGCTGAGCAAAGTAGAGGGCAGGAGGAGATCTGGAAGACGAAGAATATCTTGTTTGAAAAGTTGCGCACATGGTTTAATACAACAACGGTAGGCCTTTTTCGTGCGGCCGTCGACAAAGTACGCATCGCCATGATGATCGCCAAATCCGGAACGGATAGGCACCACAAGAAGAAAAAGATACATATATTTTGATCATTTATACTTTGAACTGAACTGCTAAGACTCCTGAAAATTATTATGTCACTCCAGTAATGACAATAGCTTACACTGTCCGCGGAAAATCATTTTGTGTCAGGGACTGTACTATGGAGAACACATATGGGTAAAATTTATGTTTCGCGGTATTCTGTTACTGACTTTTTTGCTTAATGCTCAAACAGTCCCAGATAGATACCCTGTTCGTCAAAAACACGATTTTATTCACCGTATCCATGGTCGTACAGTGTTTTCAGTCATCGACTTGATTAAGGCTAACCCACAGATTCCTGTCAACCCAGTTGACATTGGGAAGATTGCGATCATAACTCCATTTAGACTCTTCGAATTCCCCTACATCAGTTTTGATCTCGGCAACGCAGGACAAACTTTCCAAAGATTTGTTGACGATGTCCCCCGTGATCTTGAATTCTGTTTTCCCTATGTTGACGACATCTTGGTTTTCTCTGTCGACGTTGAAGAGCACCGTTAACATCTTCATTTAGTGTTCCAACGCCTATGGCCTTGCAGTCAACATCTCAAAGAACACCATTGGTAAACCCCAAGTCAACTGCCTAAGATACGGAGTCTCCGCTGCAGGTACGCGTGGTCTCCCAGATCGCATTTCCGCTCTAAAGAATTAGTCCTTGCCCAAACACTCTAAAGTGACTCCGCCGTTTTTTAGGTATGGTAAACTTTTACATTCGGTTCTAACCTTCTGCGGCTGAACACCAAGCCCCACTTCAAGAAGTATCCAAATTTCGTGGTTTACAACAAGTTCCATGGACAGCGCCCTTGGAAAAGGCTTTTGAGGCCTGTAAGGCAGCTCTCTCAAACGCTACACTCCTCTACCATCCAGTCACGGATGTTCCTCTCGGACTGTTCATTGACGCTTCAGCTACTTCTGCTGGAGCCAGCTTAATGCAGGTCGTCGACTTGGCAGCCCTTCGCACTCTTTTCACATAAGCTCTCTGCCCAGCACGTAAAGCGTCTATCGACTCATTCTCGCGTCCCATCCATATCGGTGGAAAAGCTTGACCCCCACAGGACTCACTTCTGACCCATCTGAATGGCCAGCGTATTATCATGAGTTACTCATCGTTTATGAAGTTTACCACTGATATCCAGCATATCGAAGGTGCAGCTAACATCGTGGAAAATGCATTCTCCATCCTTCCGAGAACCGCCCCCGAATGGGGTGGAGGGGCAAATTTTTCGAAAATACGAGGTGGCAGAATAAAAGATAAGAAAATATTCACAAAAATTTAGATTGAAACTTTATTATAAATGTTACGGTTTTCGAGTTTTAGCGACGTTAAAATTTGTAATATGCGTATTTTCGCTATGTGCAAGAGACAATTTCCTTCGAAAACTGAAAATCTAAGAATGGATAATTAAAGACCAGATTGTTTGTAGCAACATTTATATTGAACACTTTTTTTCCATTGAGTTAAGCTTTTCGAGTTACAGCATTGGTAAAGTATAAAATATGCGTATTTCCGATGTGGATTTTTGAATGATAACAAATACAAGTGAAGTATACATAGGTAATATGGTATATGTGAATGTTAAACGATTTTCGTGACTAATTTAACACTCAAAAGTGTGAAATAAATATTTTTTACAAAAAAATTAACTAGCGTTATCAGTTTGTGCACTGGAAAAAACAAAATAATATTAATTCTATTGGTGCTGGTGCTTCTAAAGATGATGCCAAAAGTTTTCAATCTAACTGCATCAATAGAATTAATAATATTTTGTATTTTTCAGTGAACCAACTGATAAACGTCGGTAAAATATTTTGTAAAAAATACTTATTTGCCAGAATCTTGGATTTTAATTGGGTTTTCACGGGTAGATACGTAGTGCTTGGCGTCTATAGGCTCTATTTTATTTAAAACAAGTGTCATAAAACAGTTATCCTTATTTAAAGATCTACATTCGGTTACTTAAAATTGACATATCTTTATACTACTGCTACTAAGTATGATCATATGGTAATGGCATTGAAAGTGGATTTACTATTTTTAGTGGCTTTTGAGTTAACATTCCACACAATTTCTACAGTATTAAGTTTTAGTATGGGGCGTCGCAGTTCGGTGATAGTAATTTTTGCTAAATCAGTGGCTGCATAAGCAAAACTGAAGAGATTTATTATGCAAGACTAGGAGGGATGGTCAAAATATATAAAGTTATCTTCATTTATGGATAATAAGATGAAACTGAATTTCATGCCGACAAAAACGCGGGCAGCAGCTAGTATTATAATATTTAATTTAATATAAATAAATATTTATTGGGCAGTTTAAACGGAAATTGATAACGCTAATTCTATATATCCATTAAAATAGGTATAAATATAGTATGTACTTACTACTCAATAGTATTCCACCATAAATAAAGTTGGATTAGTTGTAACAATTGTCGCAATATGTATCAATTGTAAATATCACGTTTTTTGCGTCTTAAACAATTTAGAGTTAAAAATACAGTTGTAAATAATTTAAGTACCTAATAGATATATCATGCCTTATGACATTATAATTCATTTTAATCCTCCATATGTAACAATCTGTCTCATGTGGAACTACTATGCTTTATATATTAGATATAAGTAGGTAGGTACTAATTTTGTCTCAAGTTATTTGTGTGTACCTAATGAAAATATCTCAAATTGTTTTTAAACAAATATGATTTGTGTTTCATATCATGTACGGTGATGCATCAGAATATTGTTCAACATCTCACTGGATTTATATGTTCTGGTCTCTCGACTCAAGAAATAAAAATAATGTTACCTACTACTTAATGGAGGAATTTTAAAGAAACTTTCTAATGAAAATGGGGTTTTGGTCATGGAAAAAATTAAATGAATTTGTTAATTAACTTCCAATAGGCAATTGTTTTGGGTTGTGATTTTAAAAAATTCAAGTTTTCACGTATCTCAGCGTTTTACGTACGATGTAGTCGGATGCACTAGTTTTTAGGGTGATATGTCGTTTTTGAGGAGATTTTGTAGACTTGTTGATACCGATACCTTGTGTGACGCTGTTACGGGGTAGTGTCAAAATCTACCTTGACCTTTACTAAGCTAGATTTTCTTGGATAGATAGGCCCTCTCGTAGGATCACTTTAATGTCGAACCAGAACACCATAAAGCTTCACTCATTAATTAAATTCGGCTATTATTCATTACATTCGTCTTAATCTCTTCAATTTACATTACTTACCTATCTGGTGATATATCGTTATGAAAAAGTTCCATATCTCGCAACCAAAGTAAGTAGGTACATAAACGTTCATTATTCAGTTGCATTTTGTATCTATTATGTGCATTATTTCATAACTTTTACGATAAAAGTGCAAGATAAACTATTTAGCGATGTTAAGTTAGTTTTATTATTTCGAAATGGTTACCATTCGGGTAATGGGAGCCTGAGTAGCTTCACCATGTTGTTTATTTTATTTTTAGACGCCACGAACTAGAAGGAGGACGAGATCAAAGGCTAGTTGGATGTCTGCTACCTTAGAGTCTGCAATAGAAACAATACTAAATGAAGGATATCAGTTAATAAAGCGGCACAACAATATCAGATACCCTATAGCTCGCTGAAGTAACGGTACTGGCTAGCAAATAGTAATAATATTTATTACAGTTGTTCTTCATAGCTTGGTAGAAAAACTGTGTTCACAAGTGAACAAGAACATATACTTGTTAGCCATATACTTGATATGTCTAATACAGTTTAGTTGAACTAATAAAGCATACTCAAAGATAACTTCTTTAGAGAAGGGAATATCTGGCTTCAAAAGAACTGGAATATTTCTTATAAATTCATCTGTTTTTTCATATGAAGATTTTGTTGCTCTTGACCAGAATGAACATGATTAAAGCAAAACTAGCCATGGCAACATTGTTGGACCTTAGGAAACAATTACTACAGTTACTTCACAATCGGTGACTTCCTCTCAAGGGCAACTGCAAATGTCAACTACCCCTCCATAAAATACCAGTAGCCATCCATCACAAGAAGATGTGCAAAAGAGAGATTCTCCACAACCTTCAGTTTTTCAGATATCTTAAGTGTATTAACCAATGACCTATTAACAGATATAGACGGAACTTTAAACAATATATTGTGTTGACACCATCTCTTGCTCGGCCACGCCTCATCGCATATCAGCTTCTCCCCCCATTATTTAAATACTTGGTGTTTTGGTTGTTTTTGAATATTCTATTTATTCTTTCGTTTCAAAACTTGAAACAATGGTTAGACTTTGCAAAGTGTCCAATAAAATAGAATCCACGAACCCAGAAGTAACTTTTCATAGGTAAGTAGCCCGTCTAAGTTAAAATTTGCTAACTTAGATATTTGAATTTTGAAAGAAAATTGTTGACATATAAATGTCGGTCATGGACGTAGTAAAGAAATTATTACCTAATCATTGTTATTTCGTTAGAGAGATTTTTATATTGTTTACGTTTTTAAATCATAGCCTTAAAAAATAGTTATTATACATACCTATTAATTATTTCAACATATAAATCTCAACTAAAGATAAGAAATAATATTTAATTAAATATAAAATAATCAATAACAACCAATAAAAAGTAGAAGAACGGGACGCCACTGCCGTCATATTTCTTACTCGAAAAAGATCACTGGAGTGGGGGCGGGGTTTAGTTAAAATCGTTGTACCCCCTTCTGACCGCTTCCACAGCTCACCCCCTGGCCCATAAAGATGATGTCAACAAACAAAACATATTTTATCAATGAAGTGTTCTGTCTATCTCTGTTAATAGGTCATTGGTTTTAACCTACAAATATTAACAAAATCAACCAAGAGTAATCGGAACAAGCGGCATTCAGAAGTTTTGACTAGCACCCCCATGAAAAAAACTTTCGAGGAGAAGAGAGAGAAAAATAATAAAGACACTAAGTAGAATAAGCAAATATAAATATTTTTTACAAAAAATGGACCGATGTTATTAGTTGGTACACTAAAAAAATATAAAATAATATTAATTCTATTAGTGCTGTTATTTTTGAAGTTGTGCATGCAGTTGCAGGTAGATTGATAACTTTGGCATCAACTTCACAAGTACCAGCACCAATAAAATTAATATTATTTTGTATTTTTTCAGTGCACCAACTAATAACGTTGATCCATTTTTTTAAATATTTATTTCACACTTTTGAGTGTAACATTTGTCACGAAAATCGTTGAACGCTCACTAATACCAATGAAGATACTTACTCTATTATCCACTTATATTCTTTGCTCCGCAAAAATACAAATATTTGAGTATTTAACATGCCTCTAAATCGAAAGTTGCAACTTATTTGAAAAAATGTTCGGTTTAAACGTTTCCGGATATTGTCCTATCTTTAATTATACCACCTCAGATTTCGGATTTCTGTTTTTATGAATATGGGATCAAGCCTCCTTTTTCAAATGAATCAACAATCATCCAAATGGGAGTACGTTTACTATATAAAACGAGAGAACAAACAAAAAAAAGCACAGTCGAAATGTATGCCGCCTCCGTTCGGGGTTCGTTGGTCAAAAATTAAAAAAGTCTATGAATACTAAGTTGAAGATTAAAAATAAATCAGGTCAAAAAACATAAAAAGAGACACAAGAAATGTTTTCCAAGACAGCACAACTCAGGAATCATCTGTCGATAAAAATAATATGTGTGATGATATTTCTGTATACTCAGAGGAAGAAAATGAATGATTTTGGCAGAAATGAAGAATTATGGTACCGTTGCAGAGCTTGTGGATGAGTGTTCAGGTTGCGATTACCCTAAAGATTATATTTGCAATTTTTGTTTAGATTCCGAAAATACCATCTGATCTGATTTTGACTTATAAAAATGCTTTGTTTTTGTTGTATTTTTGATTTTGTTGATAACTTTTATAGTTTTGATCTGTTAAGTTCCTGTAATGTAAAGAAGAATAACTTGTATTATAGACGGCTCTCAATACATATGAGGGGTAATGGGAGCGAATGTAGAAGTTATGAACAAGAATATTTCAACAGGCTAAGGGTACATTGTTTGAATTTTTGTAAGTAAATACTGAAGTACAGGTAACTGAAAGACTGATTAGTTTCCAAAAAAGTGAATGTTTTTAACCTAAACGGGTATTTTTCACTTTTACTTACATGGCTCCAATTCCCCCACTCTACCCTAATTCGGTAATTTAAGATCTACTGGGACGTGTAAATTTGGGTAATTGTGCTGCTTTGTTGGGTAAGATTATGATGCATTGTTGAGATTTGAAAGAGCCTTTTTACAAATCATAAACAAAAAAATCAAATCAAGCTGATGAACATTAGTTCCTATGGGTTTGTTTATAATGTTCTAGGTCATTTAAGAATATTTCAAAGAAATCACTTAAAGCTACGAATTTTCAATTAAAATATTTTATATCTTAATACCAGAATTATCAATTTCATGAGAAATCGTTTATTATAAATAGTGAATCAAGAATCTTACATGACAATTTCAAAGAATTGATAATATTCTTGAAGCTTAGTGCTCACATAAAAATTTGATTATAAATTAAAACAATGGTTTATTTAGAAATACATAAAACAGATATTTTAATCTCCGTATAAATAGTATATGTGCGTAGATCCCGGAATTTTGATAATAAGTTATCTCTATTTGCGTTGCATGTTTTATTATGCTGAATACTATTTGGAATCAAGAACCGCTGGCGTAGACAGAATCAAAAATAATTAACACAGAATTACTTTGTTAGTTACAGGTTTAACCCCTGAATATGCCAACATTGTTGGCGAAACAATTGCCGGTTTTGATAAAATAAAGTGTTGGTGTTTAAGGTGGAAATTCTGTGTTTATTATTTTTGATTATTATGCTGAAATTAATTATGTTCAAGATCTCTAATTGACGTACGCTGAATTTTTCTTTTCTTTTCGTCTGCAGACTTTCCTCTCTCTACTATGTAGGAAGTTCATTTTTGCTCCGAGGCTGTAATTGCTGAATATACTTGCAGATTTATTCGACCGTATATTGACAACGAACTGAATTGTAAAATATTAATAATAATGCTGATAACTGTTCAATATATTTTAAAAACTGATCTTTCTAACTTTTCAACCAATTACATATTAAAAGGTAAATATTTCATTTATATATACAGGGTGTCTCAGTACTGGTACTGGTCAAAATAAAACTTTGAAAATTGAGAGATATATATAGTCGATTATGTTCTCTTCAACAAAAATATTTTTATATTTCTGGTGCTTCCGGTTATACCGGAACTCGGCATCTACTTTGTTATTTTAAATAGCAGACCTTGTGTTTTAGAGTTACTCGTTTTTTTCTAAAAAAATTTGCGATAGCAGACATTCATTCAAACAATCATACAACACTAGATTTTTCGGATATCTATTTAGGATTGAAAATATGTTGAAACAACATGTTGAAGTACGTTTTGCGGTCAAAAACGGTTGTCTACATTGTAGGGTTACTTAACTATGGCACGTTATCTCTTCGAAATTTCGAAGAACCATAACTTGATTTTTTTAAATAGCACCCTCCATATTTTATTGCTTAGTCGTCTTCAGCGTTTAATTTTACATCTCTTATACCCCACATGTCCTATATACCTGAGATTGATAGTTTAGGAGATAATGAAGTTATTTTGAAATGTGCACATATATCATCAATACATATCTAGTATGCCGTGGAAAATAAATAAGCATTCTCAATAAATCATTTTCAGAGTCAAACGACAAAGTAATTAAGCTATTAAGAGTTAAAATGGATAACAATAATGAAAACAATGTCTATACAAATCTAGAAATTCTTGATTTTTTTTTCACGGAAAGTGCGACAAAATTCTCACCCTCGTGTTGATCTTTGTATTTCTTGAGTAGTGAGCCTTTCGAATGGCGCTCGCAAGCGTGCTTATAATTCTTCTCTCATATTCACTGGTGTCTGGTAGACTAGATCCTTGATGCGTCCCAAAGGTGGAAGTCTAAAGGTGTCAAATCTGGAGATCTTGTAGGCCAGTTTCAAGGTCCTAAGCGCCTTATCCACCTGACTTCGAACATTAAGATGAGTTCTTGAGATACTTCTTAGGTGCAATGGGCTGGAGCTCTATCCAATTGATAGATAACAACAGCTTCTTAAATTGACATTGAAACTAAACCTCTTCTGATAATTTCTTTCTCGGATCGCATGGGGATTACCTGAAGCCTAGATATATAGTTATTACGTCTGTTAAAAAGTCCTTCTAGCGAAAGTTTAAGATTCGTCCGTTCAGATCATTTTTTCCAAAAAATTCATGTAATGCTTCTTTAAATTCTTTATATTCAAGATCTACTGATTGCCAGATCTTTTTCGGCAGCTCGAATTGGGGCATAGGGATTCGCCTCGAAGCAGGCCAGGGTATTCTGTTCTATCTTTTCTCGTCAATTAAACTTTTTTGTATATTTAATACATGATTAATTTTTCCAAAGCACACAAATTTGCATCAGTTCTTATAAATTTATCTCTGGTCATTGGAGGTAAATGTGGATAGCTTTCGTTGAACATTTTACACGTTCTACCGATAATTTTGTCGCACTTTCCGTGTAAAAAAAAAATAAATCAAGAATTTCTTGATTTATATATGAATGTCATTATTGTTATCCATTTTAACTCATGATAGCTCAATTAATTTGTCGTTTGGTTTGGAAAATTATTTATTGAGAATGGTTATTTATTTTCCATGGCACACTACGTAAGTATCGACGAAATATGTGCGCATTTTAAAAAAAAACTTAATTATCTCCTAA
Source organism: Crioceris asparagi (assembly GCA_958507055.1). NCBI lineage: Eukaryota > Metazoa > Arthropoda > Insecta > Coleoptera > Chrysomelidae > Crioceris > Crioceris asparagi. The sequence continues at coordinate 53,151,444 of OY293827.1, forward strand.
ACTATCAAACTCAGGTATAGGACATGTGGGTAATAAACCGTTTATTTATACATATATATATATATATATATATATAATTTAAAGTTATCTATATTTCATAAATGAAAGATAATATATAATATAAAAATATGGAGATCCTTCATGCTTTTATTTAGTCGGACACAGCCACCCAGTAGAAGCGAATCTGGTGATTTCAAGCTTGTTAGCTTTCATCAGCGCCACATAAGTGGCAGCTGTATCCGACGAAACAAAAGCAACTGGAATATAGTCAAAGTTTTCTGACCTGATCTGCCAGAGGGACACAATTCGCGTCACCTAGATATCGAGAGCCTAATTACGTTTGACGTAAGTTTATATAATAATTTAAAGATATCTATATTTCATATATGAAAGAGTATATATAATATAAAAATATGGAGATGCTCTACACCTTTAAGCTTTTATTTAGTCGGACATAGCCACCCACTAGAAGCGGATCACGTGATTTCAAGCTTGTTAGCTTTTATCAGCGCCATATAAGTGGAAGCTGTTTCCGTCGAAACAAAAGCAACTGGAAGATGTGGAAGTTCCAGATGCTCCAAATTATGGAAGCTGTTGAACTCTTCGACTACGTCGATGGAACAATCGACAAACCAATGGTTTCAAATGCAAATTACGCTACGGATATCGTGACTTGGAAAAAGGCAGATGCAAAGGCGCGGCCGACGATTTCAACAGCATGTGCCAAGCAATCAATAAGGTTGATCATGAGAGATGAGATGAGAGATCAGATGGAGATCATTTCTGATTCAATGGTTATTTCAAAAAAATTGAACACGATGCCTGCCGAGTACAAGTTGGTGAGGTGGGAGCGTTGATGGCCAAGCGGACTTTACCAAAAAGAAACAACAAACGGCGAAAATTATCAAATGACAACAACAAAACGACAAATAGAAATGACAAGCCGAAAGGAAAATGCTTTAAATGCGGAAAAGGCGGCCACTGGAAGCGCGATTGCCAAGAAAAACAGAACAGCTTAAGAAGAAAGCAGGAAGGAAGTTCAAGCGACGCTTTCATGTGTTACACGGCAACAAGTGAAGATAATGATACTTTGGACTCAGGTGCAACTGAATACATGAGCTAGCGGCGTGAGTGGGTTAAAAGTTTTGATGAGATCACTGAACCTGTTAAATTTGGCAATGCTGAACAGATTATGGCTCGGGGTAGAGGCGATATAAGCATTCTTGCATTCAGTGGAAGTGAATTGATTCGTAAACGAGTTATGGACGTCTTGTTCGTGCCAGAACTGAGGAAAAATTTGTTCTCGTCGGGAAAAGTAACGGATCGTGGATACTAACTGAACATGGACAACAAAGGCTGCGAGCTGCTGAAGGATGGAAGCGATTTTGCAGTGGGATTTTGTCGAAAGGGCTTGATGCAGATGATGTTCAGAGCAATTCATAGGACCGAACTGGAGATTACAGCAAACGTGGTAATCAAGAAAGCATCGCTTCGTTCATGGCTCAAGCGACTTGGACACCAGAACGTGACACATGTGAAGAAGTTTCTTCAGGCTCGAAATATTGATTTTATTGATGGAGATTTCGAGTGTGAAGACTGTATACAGGGTCCAGACGATTTAATAGGGACAGTATTACTATTTCTTAAACGGTGAGATATAGAAGGATGGTTAAATTGAAGAAAAGTTGCTTGAATTACACCTCTTCTATATTCCGGTCTGCAAATTAAAAAAGAATCAAAGGTTCCTGAAATATTTTGAAAAAACTGAAAATCATCGATTAGGTTTTCATTCAATTTCTCAATTACTATTTGGAGAAGAAAGCTGGAATTTTGCGCATTTAAGTAATGCACTAAGACGAAGGTGATGGAATTGTTAGAAATATTTTATCTTTTCTATTTTCAGAGATATGCTATACAAGTTTTGTTTTTCTAACGGGCGCCATATTTGTTTTTAATACCATTAAATGGAACAAAAAATCTCCTTTACAAGAATGTATAACATTCGACATTTAAAGCCAGAGGGACAAAAAGAAACGGTAAAATATTTTCGAATGCGATAGGCCATGGTAAGAAAACCAATTATCTCAATCACCATGGCAACAATATCAATATGTCCTTCTTTGACATTTGAATGTTAATACATTCTGAAGCTCCGTTTTAATATAAAGATTGTAGAAAATGGTGCGTTATAGTAACAGTGAAAAAATGGATATGTATGACGTTTACATTAGATTCTATAGAAATGTTGATATAGCAGTGCAAGAATATGCTAGATTGTATCCAGAAAGAAATGCGCCAACAAGGAAAACACTTTACTCAATTTCAAGAAACTTTGGAACACTGATACTAGTATTCATCATTATGGATAACAACGATAAAATAATAAATTTCCATCAAGTACAGACCAACTCAATCCAGAAATCAATATATTATCATTGTTCCCTTAAGTTAGAAAACTTCAAAAAAGTCATAGAACATATTTAAGACAAACACCAGTTATTTTGTTTTTAATGATCAATTTTACAAACAAGTTTTTTTTGGTACACCTATGGGTTCTAAAATATCCACTATACTAAACAACAACAAACAAACAAAATATTGATAAATTTCCACTTTATATTAACACACTGGTCTTTATCTAATGTGATTCTAAATTACAGTTTAGACGTTGTCATATGCTTGTTTGAAGTCGATAAAGAGTTGATGTAGGACTTTACCGTTTTCTCATTAGTTAACGTATCGTGAAGATCTGGTCTACTGTTGATCGTCTTTTCCTTAAACCACATTGGTAATCGCCTAGCTGGTGTTCTACATAGGGAGTTAGTCTTTCGAGTAGTACCAGGGACCAGACATTATATTCAGTATTTATCAATGATCTTGCCCGATAGTTCAAGCATTGTAGTTTGTCGTCTTTTTTGTGTAGGGGCACGATGACATTCTCTTTCCTACTACTTGGTATTGTCTCTTCCTTCCAAATATAGAGTATGAGGGTGTGGAAGTGTTTGAGAAGAGTTTCTCCTCCATATTTGAGACACTCTGCCGGTATTGTATCCTTTCTCGGTGCTTTGTTATTTTTTAATCTCCTGATCGCCTTCGTTACCTCTTTGAGGGTTGGCTACTCGACCAGTGGATCTGCGTGTAGTATGTGACCGTGTCTCTCCCTTGGTCCTGCTGGGCGTTCAGCAATTGGTCGAAGTAGCTTCTCCACACCTCGTTTCTATCTGTAACTAGTCCTGCGTCATCTGTTTTAAGAAACATGTCAGTTCTCAGTCTGAAGGCTCTTTTAATGCTTCTCACTTTTTGAAAAAATTCATAGTTTGGTTCTTTGATCGACTTGCTTCCAGGTCTTCTAACATTTTTTGTTCGTGCGCTCGTTTTTGGCCCTAAATGTTCTCCGTGCTGTTGTTCTTATTTGTCTTTATTTATATCTACTGTGTTCCTTTGGGTCTTTTAGCGCCTCCATTATAACTATGTTTCTTCCCCTTATCTTCTCTTCGCACTCCTTGTCGTAACATGAGCTCCTTCCCTTAGCCTTTCTTTTCCTCATTATGGTTTGTGTGCTTGCAATTACTGACTTACTAATGTTCGTGTATGTTTTCGCAACAACCTCTTGTCTGGATGTTGGCTCAAGGTGTGCTGTTATACTCCTCTGGTATTCTTGTTTCTTGTTGTAGTCTTCAAATGCTTCAGTATTCCATGTAGGGGGCTAGGCTATGTTATTGTACATTCTGCTAGATATTCTGTCTCGTACCTTAGCACTAACCAAAAAATGGTCGCTATCTGCATCCACGCCTCTAAGGCTTCTTAGGTCAGATACATTGCTGCCGCATCTTGCATTAATTAATACATGGTCAATTTGGTTTTTTGTTACTCCATCGTTGGATATACAAGACTGTTTATGTATATTCTTGTGTTCGAACATTGTTAATTTGATCAATAGGTTATTGGATGCTGCCATGTCGGGTCCCGTTGTCGTTACAGTATTCATGTAGGCTGTGTTTGCCAATTACTAGTCTAAAGGCCTCCCCTTTTCCTACTTTAGCGTTGAAGTCTCTGAACATTATTACCATGTCTTGTTTGGGTATTCCGTCTATAGTTCTTTCTAGTTCATCCTTACATTGGTCGTCTTTTTCTTCAGTTGGGGCGTGTATAGATAACATCGAATAGTTATACCACTTGCCCGAAAATCTGATTTGACAGATCCGCTTATTCACAGGTCTAAACTCGAAAACAGATCCTACCAGTTCCTCTCTTACGACAAAACCAATTCAAAACTCGTGGCGTTGGTTTCGACTTCCACTATAAAACACAGCCGATTTTCCAATCCTCTGATGTCTTGAGTCAGTCCACCGGATCTCTTGTATTGCCGTAATATCCATACCGATTTTCTCTAACTGTTCTATCATCCTCTGCGCTGCTTCTAGCCTGTGCCAGCCTAGTACATTCGGAGTTCCAATACTCATATCCTTTTTACATAGCCATGGTCGACGTCTTTTGTCCGTCTTGTTCCTAGGTTAATCGTTCTCCTTTTTCCGGCTTGAGACCGGCAAGAATGGCCTCTGGACTATTCAATCCATCTAGAGAAACACCCCAGGCGAAGTGGAGTTTTATCTGATCCATATGTCAAATAATCATGGATATTATTGAATGCGCCTATTCGAATACAAACACGAACAAGACACACATACCCGGAGTGAGGAAGTTGCAGATCATCCATTTTACAAGGGAACGAGTGAGGTACGATTCAGACGGATGTGATGAATAATAGCAGAATTTAATATAAATGATGAGCGTAGGCTTATCGTGAATTTTTCTTGGGAACAGCTGTTGCAGTAACGTCCGCTTGTCAAGGATATTCAAAATGTGCTTGCAACGCTAGGGGAAAGCACTGCAACACAAGAGAATGTATCTGCAAACGAAATAAATTCTTTGCGATAGTCGTCACCAACAAAGTGTTACGTTTGCTGATTTTTTCTGTAAATCATACGCCACATCTACTCCGTTTACTCGGAGCTCAAGCGATATTTTTATTTCTCATCTGCACATAAATGGCTTCACAGAAGATGAGGTATATGAGGCTGAAGATCTCTTAAGCCTAGACAAACTACTGGATCAGATCACTTTTCTGCTTCTTTATTTAAATATTGTGCAACCGTTTTTTCAAGACCATTGCCTATAGGTATCAACTCATGCTTGAAAACCACGAAAGTAACAACAATCTGGAAAACATCGAATGTCCAGTATTTAAAAAAGGGAATAAACAGGACTTATCAAACTACCGACCTATGTCCATAATATGCAATTTCGCTAGTTTTTGAAATTCTATTAGAACAAATCATTTATAGACATGTTAACAGTAGCATCACAAGTTATCAGCATGGTTTCATGAAGGGGCGTTCAACAAATACCAACTTGATTACAATAATTACAGAGCACATCGCTGGATCGATTGACGATAGAAGTCAAACTGATATTATTTATATAGATTTTTCGAAAGCTTTCGATAAGCTTGACAACGGTATCCTTCTTGATAAACTTATAGCATTTGTGCTCTCAGATTCCCTGGTTAAGCTATTCCATTTTTATTTACAGGATCGTAAACAATTTGTGCAAATAAATGTATTCAAGTCTGTCACTCAAGGATCAATACTCGGTCCTCTTTTGTTCAACAATTTCATAAATTATATCTCCAAGTGTACAAAAGTCACCTACTTGTTATATGCTGATGATTTGAAACTATATTGCACCATCACATCCACAGATGCTGTGAGAAATTGAGTTTTAGTTTAAATCAGGTAATCGGCTGTTGTAAACGCAATAATTTGTCCCTCAATCCAGCTAAATGTAATGTTATGTCCTTTAGTATTAAAACAAATACTTATATTTGATTCTTCCCTTTCTTTTATCAATCATATTGACTCCATCGTCGCTTCTGCTAACCGCTGTCCACATCAAAATCTCTATATTACACTTTTATAAGATCTATATTAGAATATGCTTCGGTTATGTGGAGTTCGTTTTATCAATGTCATGTCAACCGCATTGGAGCAGTCAAAGGCGATTCTTAAGGTTCCTAAATTTTAAGGCTGATGGTGGTTACCCTCCTTTTGGTATATCACAATCATTTTTGTTACAGCGGCATAGTTTTTTTTACTTTGAAAACAAGACGGGGTTATTATTACATATTTTTTTGCACAAACTAATCTATAATTGACTGCCTAGATCTACTAGAATTCTATTCCACCAATAGAGTCCAGAAATCCAGATACGTTCTATTTAACTTCAGCACGCAATAATATTCTGAAGAATGTTCCATTTCACACCACATGCAACGTAGTTAATTCCATGAATTGCGATGTGATATAGACTTATTCTTTTGTACAATACCTTATATTGAGTCTCATTTCTTTATCAAGTCAAACATTTCATATTTTTGTAAATTATTTCAGATTTTTCAATGCCACTTTATTCCCCTGCTCTGTAGTTGGGTTTTTCCGTAAAGCAGTGTACCTAGCGTTTTATGAGCTGTCTAGACATTTCATGGAATGACCAATTACGGTAAATGTCTGCGACATATGCATTCTTCTGTGCGGTGGAATAAATGATTTTAATTTTTTTGTATACCAGTGGCAACAGCGCAAAGCTAAAAATATTTTCAGTCGGTAGACTAGCAGGCAAAATTGCATAACAAAATTTTCAGAACTATCCTATTGACCGTTTGCCTTGAATTACCCTGTATATAAAAGTCACACATCTCTACTGTAAGGACAAGGACTCTACACAATATAAAATAAAGTAGCTGTCCATTTCTGTCTGTTCTTTCTCGAGCTACATCTACTAATCAACACAACGGATTTTGAAACGGTTTTCACTTTCATTCAGAGATTTTTTGCAGACGGTTTATACATTCTAATGAAGTTTTTATTAAAATTCCATACAGATTTATGTATTTTCCAAATTTTAGATAGCAACAACTATATAGGGTGTGTCAAAAATCTGTTCCAACTTCCTTGTTTTAAATATAGACCTATATTTTTCCCGTATCATTTGATTGGCCTTCTAACTGAATCAACCCCAGTTTAAATAACTTATCTGCTACGGTTATTGACATATGTCAAACTTTATGAGAAACAATAAAGCTGTATCAGTTTACGAAAACGTTTGAATTTCGCAAACTGTTCACAATTAGAAATCCGAATTTGAGAAGCTGTTCGGTGGAAGTCCAAGCTAACTTTTGATGTTCCATTGATGGTCCCATTTTGTACCATATTATACATTACATTCAAACATTGTCAAAAACTCATTTTTATCAAATTGCGACTTATACATAACTCAACAATTATCGAGATATGCAATAAAAACCAGGATATATCTTATCCTGTCGAAAAATTATAAGCTTTTTCAAGTTGGATATACCAAACTATACGAAGAAGAAATATTTAGCTACATACAATCCGTTCTTTCACGGGCGAGGTAACGGATTAAAACAATTACATAATAAGATAAATATTTTTTTCGACGACTGAACTTGAAAGTAGACATTTCTAAGCCTCATTTGACATTCGAAAGTTGATACTTGCCGCGGAGCGAGCGCAAGAACATAATTGCCGCTCTAGAGCGTTTTCGCTTTCTTCAATAAAAAGCGTTATAGTCAGACGTTGCTACGAAACGCTGGTTTCAATAACGAGCGTGTTGTCATAATTGTTTGATAAAGCGAGTATTTCTCAAAAACGATGAGTTCAAGCGACGAAAGTGATATTAATTCTATCCTACCACATAATCAAGTTGTCGAAAAAATAACTTGTATATTTCCAGCATAAAGTATTCTTCCCGCTCTTGAATTATTGCAATTTTTATGCACGAGCGGCAAAACTGTACTTTCTACTCTTAATATACACTATACCTAAGTACTATTTACAAAGGCTAAGACCAACTTTATTAGAGGGTGCACTGAAAAACACGAAATATATATTCTTTTGATACTGGTAATCAGTGCAGTTATTTGGCACCAAGCTCAAAAGTACTATCATCAATAGAATTAATATTATTCTATAATTATTTTGCATCCGATAAAGTCGATCCGAGTTCTTGTAAAAAAATCACATTTTTCAGTATAAAATTAGCAATCAAAATCCTTCAATGTTCACTTATATTCAGAAATTCATCGCTAAAGTTTTTCGAACTGTATTAGTAGATACTGTAACTTGCAAACCGTTCAATTTAAAACAAAAATGTCCTATTTACGTGTTGCCGGATATGGTCTATTCCTCAATTTTGGCGTCCAAATTATTGATATTCTATAAAAATATTCCCTTTTACTCCCATTGGGAAAAGTTCTTAGAGGAATGAAAATGTTGGTTTTTAAATTTGTTTGATATGAGACCATTTCTCAGCACTCCTTTTTTTTAAAAAAATTGAACCTGCTTTATTAGATGTTGCAATGAAAAATACAAAATAATATTAATTTTTATTGGTACTGGTAATTTTGAAGTTACATTGACAATAAAAATACCCCTGTTATTTGATCAAGGTGGCCGCGGACTCGTGGGAGATCACCATACACGATATAGAAGAATTAATTGACTCTACTCATTCAAACAGTGTTTTACCAAAATATTGTACTGAAAATTAAGGGTTCTATTCAATAAGATTGATAAGATTAACATCAACAACAAAAAGCAAGAGAAGGCATTTCACTTGGAATGAGAATGGAATGCCAAAGATCTGTCCAGAGTGTGAAGAATAGCTAAATGCACTTCAAATAAGTGGAAAAAGGATGGATTAATCTAGTTTCCTATATAAACTGCAAATTTCATACGACGAGCAGTTCATTTCTCCTAGAGACCTCGTAGAACAAAAATCAGTGAAAGAAAGAAACTCTAAGTCTTCTCCACAATATATTGATGATTACATTACAGTTAACAGAGACATGTTTCGAGACTATATAGTCTCATTATCAATCTTAGAAAAAGGTTCTGTAACAAATTTGGATAAATTAGTGACAGGAAAATGTTGAAATATATCTTAAGAAAGTAAGATGGCTAATGTGGTACTCACGTGGAGATGAAAAATAAATTCGATCCAAAACCAAAATTAATCAATAGAGTAAAATAAAATTAAATTTCGAGGTTGTAATAAAAATTAAACTTTCACATTGTGAACGCAAAAAATTAAATTAAATTCTAAATATAAAAACAAAAATAAAATTCTAACTGGACGTTGAATTAACGAGGACTGATGGACTACATGATTGTTGTTACTAAGTTCGATGTGAAAGAGAAAATTTTTGGTTGAAAATCATAATTTATAGCCCATCAACACATGAGTGGTGCCATCTATAAGTTACTGGAAATAATTAGTTAAATTAATATCGTATAAAGGCTGAAAAAGAAGAAAACTCTCTGGCTGTTCCAAAATTCAAAACATTAGCCTGGCCAGGGTTAAAATGGCCGTCGAAAATTGACAGATATATGGACTCCATATAGGAATATGACATTGACTGATGACATAATTTAAGCCTGCCAGGCTAATGTTTTGTATTTAGGAACACACTGTCTATAATATAATATAATGACAAATAAATAAGTGACGTTAAGGAGAAGCATAAATTTCCCTAAACAAATTCAAAAGTTGAGAGTGTTAAAGAACTGTATATAATCAAAATTAGTTTGTTCATTACGAGATATAAATAATAGGTTTTTGTTCTTAGAATTGATTTCAAAGATTTCAAGATATTCAACAAGCGGCCCTTTGGTGACAGGTGTAATATTCTGAAATCTTTGGTGATATCAAACGTGTGTTTATGGTTAATAATATGGTTCGCACAAGAGATGTTGGATCTGATCTCATGGAAAGGAACTGTGAGAAACAATGATCGATATTTGTCCATCACTTTAGTGTGTTCTTCTATTCTGATACTTATTTGTCTGCCAGTTTGACCTACTTGGAAAACTTTGCCAATGAAGGGCAGTGAACAATATCTAGATGGTAAGGCAGGTATAATTAAATTTCTATTTATGTGTTTCAACAAATGTCTATGGTGTAATCTATCATTATCAATACCGATTTGTTCAATGATGTTTAGTTCATTGTTAAAGTATCTTGCACTCATAGGGATGGAGAATAATCTATGAAAAAATAAATTGAAGGAGCTCAGTTTATGCGAGATCGGGTGACATGATGAGAAAGAGATGCTATTGTCTGTATGTGTAGGTTTTGTGTATATTGAGAATCCCAACTAATTGTTTGTTTTTGTAATAAGGATATCTAGAAAGGGTAGGCAATTGTTAGTTTCAATTTCCATTGTGAAAGAGATCGTTGGATGTAAAGTATCCAAGAAAGTCAGAAACAGATGAAGTTGATTTAAGTTACCATTGAAAAGAACAAAACAATCATCAACGTATCTGTTGTAGAAAAAAAAATTATCTTAATGAGTGAAATTGTGGAATTGCATCTCCAAATTTTGTTTTAGAACTGTGTCTAAAAATTGACAGATGTTAAGGCAGTGGTGAAAATTAGTGCCTGTATCGAAGAGGAGTTTTCTTATTAATTGGATGCAATCATCTGGAGGAATACTTGGGAAGAGGTTAACTAGATCAAAGGAAACTAATATGGAGTTGTCAGGTATTACCAAGTTAGAAATTTTGTTGATTAGGTCTTTGGTGTTTTTTATTGAGTAGGGAATGTTGAATTTGGTTGATTCTCTAATAAGTTTATTGAGCCATGCTGCTAATTTGAGACAACTGGTTTAATGGATATGTCTGCTTTATGAATTTTCGGCAGGCCATATAGTAATGGTGTAGACGGGTTCATGGGGAAAGTGTTGTCTAAATCTTTTTTCACTCTTCTTACGTATTTGGTTACAGGGTCACAATCTATCCTTAGGAATCTGCCCGAGGTCAAGAAGTTGAGAACTTTGCTCACATACTCAGAGCGATCTAAGATCACAAGACAATTCCCTTTATCAGCTTTTGTGATTATTAAATTATTATGTTTCACTTTGTTATTAATACGAATTTTATTTTTGTTTTTTTTTTAGAATTTAATTTTATTTTTTGAGTTCACAATGTGAATGTTTAAGTTTTATTACAACCTCGGAATTCAATTTTATTTTACTTTATTGATTAATTTTGGTTTTGGATCGAATTTATTTTTCATCTCCACGTGAGTACCACATGAGCTATCTTAGTTTTTTAAGATATATTTCAACATTTTCCTGTCACTAATTTATCTAAATTTGTTACAAAACCTTTTTCAAAGATTGATAACGACACTATATAGTCTCGAAACATGTCTCTGCTAACTGAAATGTAATCATCAATATATTGTGGAGAAGACTTAGAGTTTCTTTCTTTCAACATACTACTTTACTCCACTTTGAGATAATGGACTTTTACCTACAAAACTCAGTGAGAGTCGAAATGAGATTATTACCAGATGAATCATCGAAGAAGAAGAAGAAGACATCTGCAACCAGACCAGCCTGCATGTGGCATTGATAAATTCGCTATCAAATAATATTGCCAGGGGCGTGCCATAATAATTGTATCTTGGGTAAAATAAAATTATTAACCCACAAAATCGTAGTTTCTTGTTATTTTGGCGAAGCGGAGAGGATCCCAAACTGCAATTCAATTCAATTGGTGTCAGAAGTGGTATTTCAGTCAAATAACAAGAACAGAAGATGTCCGCAAGGAAGGCCGACATGGAATCCACTATGGCAACCCTTGCCGAATTGATTAAACAGCAAACAGAGCAAGCAAAACAAGCAGAGCAAGCGAAACAACAAGCCGCGCAGTCCAGCAGCATCGAAGCCAAGTTAGAAGAGCAGTCCAGCAACATCGAAAGTAAAATTTCTAAACAGGCCAAAAAACAAGCTGAGCAAACCCTTGGGACTGGAGGAGCGAAACCTGCAGAGTATGGAAGAACGGTTGAAAGAAGAGCAAGCCAAACATCTGGGAGAGATGCGAGAACAGGTCGATCGCCTTCATGATCAGTTGAAAGAGAAGAAGGACCTTTGGGAAAATAGTATGGACGCCCTGACCATCAAAATAGAAGAGGTTAACGGTAGGATGAAAGCCGCCGTGACAACAGCTGAGGAAGCCAAGGGGAAAAGGAGCAGCTGCTGATCAGGGTAGAGAGCATGCAGAGGCAATATGAAGACAGTACCGAAAATGTGGTGGAGTGGCTCAACTTCTTAGAAAACCGCACCTGCTCAGGACATTCTACAAGAGCTGAAAGTATAATACAAGCCCCTACCTACGACGGTAGCACCTCTTGGACAACCTATTTGAGGCAGTTCGAGGCAGCCGCTAACGCGAATCATTGGAGCCTAATGGAGAAAGCGACGGCACTGGTATTGGCACTCCGCGGAAGTGCTATGGAGTTTCTGAGATCATTTCACGATGGCCAATCATGGAGTTTCCAGCAGTTGGTTGAGGTCATGGAACGGCAATTTGGAGAGAGACAACAGGCCGCCATCTTCAACGCCCAATTGAAACATCGAAGTCAACGCTCCAATGAATCGTTACAGGAGTTGGCACATCTGGTTTATCCGGAGGAAGTCATCAGTGAGGTACGGGCATGCCTTGGAGTGTCAGCATTCATCGATACTATTGAAGATGGTGACATCCAGCAGGGCGTACGGATGCAGCGTCCGATTAGTGAAGCCCTAATTCATGCGCTTGAACTGGAGGCTGCTAACAGGGTGGCCAAGGCAACTGTGAAAGTCAGAGAGGTTGGCAACATGGAGGAGGAAGTCCCATCAGTGCCAAGATGCTGGAGATGCGGTAAACAGGGACATCTCATGGCCTGTTGCCCGAGGCGATGTAGGACTTCGCCTACAACCGATGGAACACGATTGTCGAGATGTCGTAGGTGCCGAAGGTTTGGACATGGGAAAGGCCAGTGCAGTCTAAATGAGACCGAGCGAATGAAAAGGAATCAATCAGCTGCCGTCATCGTTAGTAAGGTCGGGATCCAAGGACAAAGCTTGACGGTTGATGGAGAAATTGAGGGTATCAGTTGTTCCCTCTTAATAGACCCAATATCATCAACCATTGGACAGGGCCTGTGTGATGCAAATGGCCTCAGCGGAACGTTAACCATTCCTGAGACAACGTGAGGTCAGAGTTCGATTGGGTTCTAGAGAATGTCAAACTGTGATCATGATAGCTGACATCAGGGACGACGCTATCATAGGGCAGGATTTTCTAGCAACATTTGACATCTTGATAGATCCAAAAGGGCGAAGGTTGGAGACCAAGAGTGAAGAGATCCTCTTAGACGATAGGTATAATTCACCTGCCGCTCTCCGAGTTTCCATTGAAGAGGACGCCAGGGTTCCGGCACGAAGAGAAAAGGTGTTAATGGCTGCTGTCACTGGTGATACCGGTAGACAGTTTGTGGGCGTGGTAGAACCCCAACAGCAGAATGGACAGCTACTGGTGGGACGCACCTTGAACGTAGTACAAGATGGTCGAATTCCAGTCAGAATCATGAATATGAGCGACCAGCAGGTGGTCCTGAAGTCTGGGACGAAATAAGGGACGTGTCATCCAGTAAAACAAGTGATGCACTTGGACAAAGAACGAGGCACCAATAAGAGTAGGTTACTCACAACTTTAAAGAAGTTGATATCCGACGTCAGAATCCTGTTCGGTGGTTAGCAGCGACAAGCTGAGACATTGCTACGAAAGTATCAGAACCTTTTCTCCTTGCTTGACGATGATCTAGTGCAGCATTCGATATTCACCGGAGATGACGCTCCGATCAAACAGGCAGCCCGACGGCTATCGCTCGCCACACAGGAAGAGATTCAGCAACTGCTGGCTGATATGCAGGAGCGAAACGTTATGGAACCATCCACCAGCCCCTGGGCGTCGCCGATAGTTCTGGTGCGAAACAAAGACGGCTCCACCAGATTCTGCGTCGACTATCGCCGCCTCAACGAAGTTACAAGAAAGGATTCTTATCCTCTACCTCGGATCGACGACACCATCGACATACTGGCAGTTACTGAATGGTTCTCTATTTTGAATCTTCGCAGTGGTTACTGGTATGTTGGCATCCAAGAACAAAGTAAAGAGAAGACTGCCTTCATCACGCCTTACGGACTCTGGCAATTTAGTGCTATGCCGTTTGAGTTGTGTAATGCTCCTGCCACCTTTGAGAGATTGATGGATACAGTTCTAAAAGGATTGTCTTGGCAGATCTGTCTGGTTAATTTCGATGATGTGATACTCAAGGGCAAGGACATTTGGCCAATACCTGCGTAATCTGGAAGTACTTCAACGTTTGAGAGGAGCCAAGTTGAAGTTGAACCCGGATAAATGCGAACTCTTCCGTAAGGAAGTACGATACTTCGGTCACGTAGTATCTCCACAAAGAGTCCTACCAGACCCAGCCAAGCTAGCAGAGATTCAAGAATGGCCTCGTCCAAGGAATGTCTCAGAGCTTCGCAGATTTCTTGGGTTATCTACCTATTACCGCCGATTCGTCAAGGACTTCAGCAACCTGGCTAAGCCATTACATCGGCTGACAGAAAAAGACCAACCATTCGCGTGGAAGCCAGATTGCGAAGAGGCTCTTCAGAAGTTGAAGGAATCCTTGTGTATGTGGATACAGATGCCAGCAATGTCGGTATTGGAGGTATTCTGTCGTAGGAAAAAGACGGTCCGCAGAAGGTCGTGGCCTACTTCAGTGGGGTGTTGAGTAAGGCGGAGCGCAATTACTGCACAACAAGACGAGAATTGCTTGCTGTTGTCAAAACTCTTAGGCATTTCCACAAATACCTGTATGGCCAGGAATTTATTATTCGTACAGACCACGCATCACTGCGCTAGTAGATGAGATTTCGAGAACCGGAAGGACAGGTAGCCCAATGGTTGGAGCAGTTGCAAGAATACAACTTCAAGATTGACCATCGCAGTGGTAAGACGCACGGAAATGCACTATCTAGAAACACTGGAATATGATCCTGTGAGTCCGGTGGCGCTAGTACCGGTGGATGATGAATGGTCCAACGAGGTCCATCAGTCGTGAACAACAGGCTGATCCAGACTTGGCGCCAGTAATGAGAGTAGATATACAAGACGGGTTCTGGACCGGAAGTGACACGATGGCGGTTTGGCAGCTGACGCATGACAGTTGACATAGAGCACATACAGTTGACAGTAATCATAGAACACAAACATTTGACAACTGTCAACCATAGAAAACAAACTTCTGACAGTCGACACGGAAAACAAACAACTGTGAAAGCTGACATGTGACAGAGGCTGTGTTCGGGAAGTCACTATCTGCAGTATCAATGCAAACACTACCGATGCTGTTCATGGAGCTTATTGTATGTTAGTGGTAGCAAGCTCCATGAAAACTATTTTGCGTTTGCGTTCACATTCTGTCATTTGCTGTCACACCACATTGAGGTAAAGCAGTCGAGGCACAAAGATATGAATAAGAAAATTGACTTATTTTTTGTCTATGAAAAGACTCGTCTGAGAAATATTACAAATTGACAATGCTTTTCAACCCGAAATACAACCGGCGTCAATACATGGGATAAATTTGGGTTGAAGTACTTACATAATAGCGAAGATGGTTCTTATATTTTATTCGTATTCTCATTAAAGCTGGAATATGTAAAAATTTAAACTACTTTCCCGCAGTAAATTAATCATTGACTAGCATATCTATTTGCTATACCATGACTTTAAATTTCAAACCTGCGCAAAGATCTCTTCCTGAATATCTCGTTTATTTTCATAATTTTCTGCACGTTTGTGCAGCCCTCATTATTGGTGAGCATCTTGTTAGTTTTTGTACAAAATTGTCATTCTAATATCATTGTTATAAATAAAAATTACCACTTAAAATAAATTTTCGGTCAAATAAATAATATTTATCATTTATTTCATTATTTGTTTGGTAAAATTTAGGAGACGTTAGTTTTTCGGTGCCAACGTATCTCAAAAACTAGAATGAAAATAATTTCAATAATATTGAGGATTCAATAACAAAGACATACCGGTATACGAGTATACTCTTGCAGAAGAATTTGGTGACTACTGCATCCTAATTGCACCTGAGTTTCCTCATCGCGTGAAAATATTTCAGTTGAATAACTTATCCCATTGAGTACAGACTTATGCTCCATAGATAAAGTATTTATATTTATCCTTCTCCGCTTTAGAAAACTGTCCGGATCATAAACGATTATCAGTTTGTTATGTCAGTATGACGTCTATGTCAGACGTACAGTATTGCTATCATTGTGGGTTGCAATCGCAAACACTATCCATACACTACCTCGTAAGTATTAGCGTTGATAGCATTCATTTATGACGTGACACACAAAATTTAATGACGTCACGATAGCGTTTGTAGTTCTATCATTGAACTCCGTGAACAGCTGATAGTGCGAGATAGTGCAGATAGCGACTCCCCGAACACAGCCTTAGTTGACAGAGATATCTTGAAAGCACGGGAATTTAAATCTGACAGTCGACATGGAACACAAACAACTGACAGTTGACACAGACCGCTGACAGCTGGCATGGAATACAAAGAATTTATTATCAATGCATAGGCATCCAAGGAACATAGACATCCAGAAAATACAAGCAATTGTTGGTGCCAAATAGCACCACATTTGAATTTGAATTAAATAATATTTTCAGAAAAAAAGAATACTGGCAGCGGGCCTCGAACCCACAATCTCTGGTATACAACGCATATAATCTTCCTATTCAGCTACGCGGCTTCCCACATGTTAATTATCAAAAAGTTCAATAGTTATCTCCAAACCCACGACATTATTCTCTATAACATAATGCAGTAGTTGTAATTATTGTTTATACCACAGGAAATTTATAAGCGTGTTATTTAATGAAAGTATACACGGACAAACAAAAGGAAAAATAAATAATTTTATTGAAAATTTAACACGGAGGACTTTTCATGGAGGTATGGAGGACATGAAGCATGGAGGGTGGAACATGACATTTTATGAAAAATACAGGGACAGGCATGTTGTTTGTTATATACAGGAAAATTTGACATGGTGGATTTCTTTGTCGTATGGATTATACAGGGGTGATACAAAAACGAATATAAATAGTTTTATTGTAAAGTTGACATTGTAGATTTCTCCTGTGAGCATGAGCACATTAGGCATGCGGGGTGTGAAGGATGAAACATGAAGCATACGGGTTGCAGCAGAGTTAAAGTTCTGTCATGAAAAGCAAAGTTTGATACAGTGGATGAGGGTTTCGCCAAAAACTAAGCACTTCCGGTTTGTAAAACAATTGCTAGTAAAATAAAAATGGTATATTTGGCTTGTACGTGACACGTAGATGTCAAATCTGCAATAAAATGACCACTTTCGGTCATCCGATTTTGTTTAAAGGGGTATCAATGGATTCGTCTCGACGTCAACGACAACATTTAAGCAATTTTGGATGCCAGAATGGCATAGGAGGCAATATGAGAGACAGAACTTCGAGAAATGTTTCAAAAGAGACTATGTAAAGACTACTCAATAAAAATTATGAAAACTACAAAAAAATGTTTCAAGCTTACCATTCATTTGAAAAAACGATATAACATATTTTATAAAATGTCACTCGGCCAAAATCTCTTTCAAAGAAAAGAGTGAGAATTAAAATTGGTTGCAATTGTCTGCTTTGTGAAATAGTCGTGCTTGCTGCAAGAGTCTTAAAAACCATATATTTTTCAATGTACCAGCAAATGAGGCTTTATAGACAGGGGCGATAAAATATGCGAGTAAAACAGAACAAGGAAACAGATTGATGTGTAAATTTGCCATAACAGATGCATCAAATGCATAACTAAAATCATAATCAAAATACTCTTCAATATCGACAATCATTAATGTTTCCAAATTTATTGAAAAATTAAATATCTTATATTGGGAAAAATGTTGCTCTGATTAAATTAAGGCGTAGAGAAAATCCAACTTTTTTAGTCATATAGTTGGAAATAATGAAGAGGATATCTGAAAAATTAGAAAATATTTTATTCAGCGGCCGAGCGTCGGAGACAGAAACAGAAACTACAAGGAAAGTGAGATCCATTTCTCCGTTTTCCCAAAGGTAAGAGCGAGAATTAAACATGGTTGCAAATACGTGCTGAATGGAAGAGCAGGAAGAATATCAAAATAATTTTAATGATTCTCTCAGACTTTACATGAAAATGAAGGTGGAATAGAAGATTTCTCAAGAAACAAAGCATGTCACACTGAAAAAAAAGAAAAAAAAGAGAGAGCTAGTAAAGAGACACAGATATCAAAAATCCAAGTTACCATAATTACAAATTCGTTGGGAAGAAACAAATGAGAAGATATTGATTGGCTTCAACGAAAAAAACGTTACACAACTCAACGAAAAACGGGGAAAGAAGAGCAAAATACTTTCAAACTTCATAGAAAAACGCTGAAATTTTTGTGGCAAGGTTGAACAATGAAATTTCAAAAACAAATAAATATAGAATATAATCTACATTACATTATATCAGTCGAAGTGCAAAATCTTTCAACCACAAGTCTAGGAGAGACATCCAATAGAATTTATTATGAAGTAAGTCATTTAATGGCAATATATTATTATCTAAAAAAGCAGTTCAGAAGTATGAAATTGAAAAGCAATATGAAAACATGTAAACTGAGTCGCTCATTATACATATTGTTTAACTTTCAACGTTTTTCATCCATATGAGAAAAATTGAACATTTTTCCAGAACAAAGAAAAATTTAAAAATACTGAAAAAATTACAACAAAATGCGGTGAAAATTACAAAATGTGGTGAAAATCTTAAAAATTGATTACAAGAAACGTTGAAAAAGAAGACCACCTCCCAATATAATAATATAATGCTCGCACATGTATCGTGGTTGTGATTTGTTCCTTCTTTCGAAAAATATTTCTGATGGATAAATCTTTGAATCCGTACAAAAAGAATAACTTGTGTTTCATTAAATTTTCTTTATTATTTAATAACATATTGTATAAGGCATTACAATCAATTTTAATCACCTCTTAATTTTCATGTATGTCTCCTCAATCATTCATCATTTCTATATGTTGGAATATATGTTGGGTTCATCAATAGGAAGAGCTTTCTAAGAATTGCATCTAAATTGCATTAGATCTGTCTGGTTCAAAAATTACTGACATTGAATAACAAACACAACAGCTGAGTTGAGGTGACAATAATATTTTTGTTTGGGTAATGCGCATGCTTCTGATGACTATGATGGTGTTTTACAAGAAAATCATCTTTTCTCCAGACGGATTTGAAGAATTTCTGGGATTTTTATACGAAACTCAAGTTGACACTTTCGTGAAAACGATGCCATTTAGTTGAATTATTAGTGGAAAAATTAGATGCATCATTTCACCGCCAAGTTTGGAAAATATCATACTATTTTAGATAGTGAAGAGGTGATTAAAACTGATTGTAATGCCTTAAACAAAATGCTATTAAACAATAAAGGAAATTGAATGAAACACAAGTTATTTTTTTGTATGGATTCAAAGATGTATCTATCAGAAATATTTTTTTATTTTTTTTTTCAGTGTGACATGCTTTGTTTCTTGGGAAATCTGCAATTCCACCTTCATTTTCATGTAAAGTCTGAGGAAATCATTAAAATTATTTTGAGATTCTTCCTGCTCTTCCATTCAGCACGCATTTGCAACCATGTTTAATTCTCGCTCTTATCTTTGGAAAAAACGGAGAAACGGATCTCTCCCCTTGAAGTTCGTTCTCACTTATATTTTCTTTTCACGTTTTGAATTCATGTGAATTTTTTCTAAGTTCTAATTTTTCAGATATCCTCTTCACTACTTCCAACTATATGACTAAAAAAGTTTAATTTTCTTTACGCCTTAATTTAATCAGAGCAACATTTTTCTCAATATGTTACAGCGTTATATCAACTGAACGGCCAGCTTGAGAGATTTATAATTTTTCAATAAATTTGCAAGCATTAATGATTGTCGATATTGAAGAGTATTTTGATTATGATTTTAGTTATGCACTTGATGCATCTGTTATGGCAAATTTACATATTGTAACGTGGATAGGTATTCATGTACTTACGGTTAATATTTGTTTATTTATTAGCTATTTATTTCTACTACCTTGTTTGCTATAGTTGTTGTTTGTATGTTTCATGTAGTTCTAGAATTATAGTAGATTTATTCTAGATCCTTCCAAAAACTATATGTGAGGTACAATTTTTCATACTATTGTCAGTTTGACAAGGCTCTAGAACATTATTATGTGCATCTAGATATTCATAGAACATTCTCGATGAATGTCATGTCATGATTCAGGTATATAAAGCCGTGTCGATCACGGGACAGAGTCAGTCTTATGAAGTCAGTGAGCCTTATAAAGTCAGTTGATAACAGTCAGTCTGTGGAATCAGATGTTAATAGTAGTTCTGTCGGTAAAGACAGTGACAGTATAGATTGTCAAGGTGACAAGTGGTGATAGTTGTACTACAAAAGAAGGTCGTTTACAGTGTGTTTGAAAATAAACCATTGGAAGCAATCTGCGAATTTTGAGTATTACGCAAGTGAACTCACCCCACAACGTTTAGCACAAGGTTAAACGTTACAATTGGTGTCAGAAAAAGGGATCTTCGCATTTTGCAGAGAATATATGGTGAATACCAGATCGAAAGATTACGACGAAATGGTAAATTTTGCAGAAATAATGAAGTTCCTAGAAAATCAAGAAAGAAGTAGACATGAACAAGAAGCAAAAATAACACAAATTCTAGAAAAGCAAGAAAGAAGTAGACAACAAGATAAAGAAGAACAAGAAAGAATTAGACAGGAAGACCAAACAAAAATAAGTCAAATTCTAGAAAATCAAGAAAGAAGTAGACAAGAACAAGAAAGAATTAGACATCAAGAAAAAGAAGAACAAGAAAGAATTAGACAGGAAGACCAAACAAAAATGAATCAATTTCTAGAAAATCAAGAAAGAATTAGAAAGGAAGACCAAACAAAAATAAGTCAAATTCTAGAAAATCAAGAAAGAAGTAGACAAGAGCAAGAAAGAATTAGGCAACAAGATAAAGAAGAACAAGAAAGAATTAGAAAGCAGGAAAAAGAAGAACAAGAAACAAGAATAAGATAAATCTTAGAAGAACAAGCAAGAGTGCGACAAGAAGATAAACAGGAAGTTGACCAGAAATTTGAGAAAGTTCAAGAAGAAGTTGAACAGAAATTAGAAAAAGTTCGAGAAAGTATTGATCAAAAATTTCAGTTAATAGAAGAAAAGATGTTGCAAACGAAACCTGAAGTGCCTCTGAGAAAATCTTCCAATGAAATTCAAAATGGTGTAGTTAATCCAGTAAAAATTGAAGCCCCAAAATTCGATGGTAAACAGTCTTGGTCTACATATAAAAAGCAACTTGATGCTGCTGCTTTGGCTAGTGGTTGGTCAGATGAAGAGAAGGCCACTGCATTGATCTTGGCTCTACGTGGTGATGCATTGGAAATCTTAAATACTCTAACTGGCGGTGAACATTCGTATGAGATTTTAGTAGATCAACTTGAAAGGCGATATGGTGACCAACATCTACAAGTTTACCAAGCACAGTTAAAGTACAGGCAACAAAGGTATGACGAAACATTGCAGCAGTATGAAACTGATGTTGTCCGGCTCGTTCTACTGGCATATCCAACAGCACCGAGATACTTTATTGACAGGCTAACAGTACAAACATTCATTGATGGTCTAAGAGATTTTGAGATTCAGCAGGCTTTACGGTTGAGTGGCTTTACAAGAATTGAGGATGCCTTTGCACGTGCACTTGAGTATGAAGCTGCTAAACAGGCATCCAGATCTCATCTCCATCGGAAACAGATTCGACGAGTTAGCCTAATCAAAGGGGAGAAGTACAGAAAAAGTGGCATCATTAAGCAAATTATTGAAATATTGCGAAAACTTGATGGACAAACAACTGGTTATAGTACTCAGAGGGTGTGTTGGAACTGTGGACAAGGATGACATATCAAAAAGAATTGTTCACAGTTTCAAACTAGCAATCTGCCTGGAAATTTCAGTACTCCGAGGGTGTGTTGGAATTGTGGACAAGAAGGGCACATGAAGATGAACTGTCCACTTCAAACTGGTCATGTACAAGAAAATTTCGAAATCCGGAAGAAGGAAAATTGCGCACAACAGAAATATCATTATTGCTCTAACCAAGACAGCTCAGATATGGAGCCTGGTGTTAAGAGGGAAGATGCCATACCTAGTTCGAAGGAGAGCAGTATCTCTAGAGAGAGATCAAGTAGTAGAAGGAAGAGTCTTGTTAAAAGGCGCAGTATATCCAGATGTCGAAGAAGTACCAGGCAATGTGTAGGCACCAGTGTTCGTGGGAACAGCAATTCACGTTGCAGTAGTCCACAAAGAGGCGCAGGAGGTAGAAGGTGCTTCGGCCGCAATAGAAGGAAGCGCATGAGAAGACGCAATGACCGAGACAGTAGGCGCAATCGCAGTAGTTCACGCAATATTGAAGCTAGTGAAATGTACTGTAGTAAATTGACGTCTCCTTGCCACATATCTAGATTGCGTGATCGTAATTCAAGAT
Source organism: Crioceris asparagi (assembly GCA_958507055.1). Taxonomy (NCBI): domain Eukaryota; kingdom Metazoa; phylum Arthropoda; class Insecta; order Coleoptera; family Chrysomelidae; genus Crioceris; species Crioceris asparagi. The sequence continues at coordinate 53,174,077 of OY293827.1, forward strand.
CACGTAGTGGTGAAGGTTGTATGGCCACCAAGGATCATGTTAGCTTGTGTTTTTACACATCTGCTTTTGCAGATCACCTGTTCGAGTATGTTCACCTGGAGGTTATCATAGTCCGGTAGTTATATGCCTAAATTCCGATACTCAGTGCAACGATCATCTAAATATCATAACATTGTAAATGTCTAGACGCTGAGCTTGCAACTAAATACTATAAAGCCGCTCCCATTTGTGAGGAGCTTCACTTATAATTTTGTACAGGCATCATAACCATTGTGACAAGTTACATTATATAAGTCAGTTAAAAAGAATCAAATAAATCTTTTTTAACAACGTAATTTTGGTTCCTAATAACTTAACTAGCGCAGTCTAGAGGATAGTTTTTCCGATAGAAGTTACCGGAAAACAAGTTCCAAAACTGAGTATATTAGCTTTTCCAAAAAACAAGTGAAATAGTGAAATACATCAGCAACCTACAGTGCCCAGAGAGAACATCCAATAACAACAAGTAGTAAGTGCCACATCCTTTTATCTTGTGCTTTTCCATATATATATAATAAGATATTACATGCGAAAACAAACAGTATATAGCGGATAAAAATCACTTTATTACATTGTTCTTTCGATTTTATTTTAATTTATGTCGGATATTATCCATACGATAGAATCTTCTGACAGTGAAACCAGAAACTCAAGATTTTCATTGCAATCACTGAATTTAAGTGACTTACATTCGGAGCAGAGCCTACTTGAATTAGATAATTTTTACAACGATATAGATCTAATTAATAATTCAACAATGTCTCCTCCACAAACCACAGAAACCCTAATCGCAGCTGCCAGAAATTATGGCGAAGTACTTCCCAAATTTGATGGAAGTACAGACTCTTGATGTCTTTATTAATCGAGTAGATGTATTCATTAATAAATACGGAGAAACTACAGACGACACTTTGAACGAATATGCACTTTGTTTAGTTATGAATAAATTAAGAGACACCGCAGAAAAATTCGTAAGTACGAGATCGGACATCTCTAGTTGGAATGACCTAAAGACCTGTTTAAGAACGAAATTTGGAGACCATACCGACAGACAGACGATTGCCCATAAGTTCAGATTTTTGAAACTGAATTATAAGGAGAATCTTTCTGACTTTATCGAGCGTATTAAAGATTTGTAGACGAAACTTAATTTAAAGATCAACGCTGATCCTTATCTCTCAGCAGAACAGAAAAAGATTCATTTTGAGATTAACGAACAAACCGCGTTAGAGGTATTTTATAACAACGCACCTCCGATGCTCCAGACAATATTAGAAGTAAGGCAGTTCACCACGCTTACGGAAGCAGTTCCTGCAATTTTAAAATATATTTCTAAACATCCTAAAGATATATCTAGTAAAAGTATCACATATAATAAGATTCCTAGTATTCCATCACATAATCAGTTTAGACCTAACGTTAATAATAGACCAGCTACAGTATCAACACCCACAAGAAATTATTATCAACAAACGAATTCGGCTAGTCAACATAATCCAAACATAAGTACTACCCACGGTACTACATCAGCGGTGGTAACACAACCTCGTCAGCAGTTTAATACTATGAATAATCAACGACCGACGCAACCGCGACAGAATAGTTTTAGTGCAATCAATCGGTCCACAAATCCATCTAGTAGTAATTGGACTAATAGAACAACTAATTTTAATAAACCACAGTTTAAGCAGTGGAGAAATCCACAAATAAATTTAAACGAAGTAGATTTTGTAGATCCTAGTTATGATAACCATGAATATGATAACGATAACGATGATTATAACAGTAACGATCCCGATGAAATACCTACAATATACTCATGAAAACGATTTCTAGGAGGATACCGAAAATTTTCAGCAAAATGCCTTGGAATCAAACAAGTAGAAACCTATCATAATATGATATCTTCTAGCTTACCTTACATAGACATAAACGGCCTTAAGATATTAATAGATACAGGTGCGACTAATTCATTATGTAACCCTCGCATAACCCACAAGTATTTTTCTAAGGAAATTACAAAAGAAGTGTTCAGAATTAAAACCATTTTGAACCAATCGGATCACAATGAAGTTCTTGTGACCGATCTACTCCAACCACAACAATTTCTTAAATTCTATATTCCTAATTTTCACCAACATTTCCTCATACTTTTAGGAACAGAGACTTTAGAAAAACTCAATATGATATTGGATTATAACAGCGGTAAAATATTATTAAATAATGTAGAGTTTAATTTGTTTAGATATAAACCTACATCAATTACCTATTTTCAAACACAGATTGAACCTAAACAAGAAACCATAAGCGTACCAACCAATATTCAAAAGGGTACAGTTCTTATTCCGAAACAAACAATAGGACATTACGAAATACCTGCAAACATTAATACTGTCAGAAATTTTAAAGTCTGTGTACCTATTGAAAGAAAATTAAATGATAATGAAACTCATATTCTCAGTCTAGATAAACCCATTTCAGCCAATCATATTAATTTAAAAGAATACGACGTTTGTCATGCACACGTTGTAAGATATGGGAATGTTGATAAGACCAATATAACATTGAATCAGAAACTTGACCATATTCCAGATGAAGAAGAACGATTTTTAATTTCTAGTAAGTTAAAAGAATACCGAGACACATTTTACGAAGACAAAGACAAACTGACATTTTCCTCAATTGTTAAACATACCATTCCTTTGAATTCTAACGACCCTATTTTCACCAAGCCCTATCGATTTCCGCACTCGCAGAAAATCGAAGTTGACAAACAAGTCAACGAGTTGCTAGAACATAACATCATCACGGAGAGTACTTCCCCGTATTCCGCCCCAGTTTTCCTTGTACCTAAAAAGGAGGGAAAAGATGGAAAGAAGCAGTGGCGAATGGTTGTCGACTTTCGCAAACTGAATGAAAACACCATTGAAGACAAGTATCCATTGCCCAATATAAATAACATCTTCGATATCCTAGGAGAGTCGAAAATTTTCTCCAAAATCGACTTAAAATCGGGTTATCACCAGATCGAAATCGAAGAATCGCATCGTCATAAGACAGCCTTTTCAACGGAAAACGGACACTATGAGTTCCTTCGCGTTCCGTTTGGACTGCGAAACGCTCCAGCGGCATTCGCACGGGTGATGAATCAGGTTCTTAAGGGTTTGTTAAATAAGATTTGCCTCGTTTACCTTGACGACATAATAATTTTAGGGAAATCTACAGAAGAACATTTGAGAAATTTAACAACAATATTGGAACGACTTAGACAACACCGGTTCAAAATTCAGTTAGACAAATCGGAATTCTGTATACAGCAAATTGAATACTTAGGTCACATTATTACCATACACGGTATTAAACCTAATCCTAAATTAATTGAGAAAATAAAGAACTTAAAAGCACCATCTACCCCCAAACAGATTAAGAGCTTCTTAGGACTGTCAGGTTATTACAGAAAGTTCGTGAAGAATTATGCGACTATAGCAAAGCCATTAACATCTTGTTTAAAGAAAAACTCAAAAGTTGAACATACATCAAAATTCATCGAAGCGTTCGAAACCGTCAAAGAAATTTTGTACAACGAGCCTGTTTTAGCATATCCAGACTTTAAGAAAAGCTTCATATTAACAACAGATGCAAGCGATGTAGGCCCGGGAGCTGTCCTCTCACAAGGAACAATAGGTAACGATAAACCGATCGCATATATTTCTAGAACATTAAACGAACATGAGACGAACTACAGTACAATCGAGAAGGAATGTTTGAGCATTGTTTGGGCAACTAAACAATTCCGTCCATATTTATACGGTAATAAATTCACCATAGTATCAGACCATAAACCCCTCCAATGGTTATTTAATATCAAAGAACCAAACTCTAAATTAGTGAGATGGCGTCTGAAACTAATGGAGTACGATTATCATATCGTATACAAAAAGGGCAAGTTAAATACAAATGCAGACTTTCTATCGCGTCTAGAAGCGCATCCTCTGCAAATAAACGAATCACCGGATGATCTACTATCCATATTCGCAAATCCGGGCGATATCGGCGAAAGACCTTTACCAGAATTGACTGACTTAGATGAAAGACAAACAAACACAACACAAAATTAAAATTATTTCGGACATTCAAATCAAACCTCCCAACGATAACAATAATGATCCCATACCGAATAATATAAGCGAGAACCTATCACTTACATCCCCCGATAGAATAGTTCCGGACAATAACACCATTCACCACAGGACGATGACATCTCTGCAGAATTAAAGATTACTGACAAACCGTTGAATCAATTCAAACGACAGATTATCTTTAAACTCGGCAACGAACCCAAGATCAAAAATATTAATATATTTAACAAAGATAGATTCGAAGTACAAATTTCAAGGGATAATTATGTAAATGAAATACAGAACATTTTACAGGAATACGCGAACCCTGATATAGTTAATGCAATTTATTCTCCAGACAACGGCATGTATGAAGAAATTGCTACTATAATAAATAAATATTTCAACAATAATTTAAGATTTGTATTTACTAGACTAATACTAAGAGACGTAACAGATAGGAAACAACAGACAGACATACTCAATAAATTGCATAACGTTACACACAGAGGTATACGTGAATTGCAATGGGAAATAGAAAGAAATTACTATTGGCCCAACATATCGCAAGATTGCCAGTTCCACGTGAACAACTGTCCTATTTGTCAACAGGCAAAATATGAACGACACCCAACAAAATATAAACTAGAAACTACGTTTACACAAAAGGTGTTTTTGAAATAATATATTTAGATATTTTCTCATGCAACAAAAATAAGTATCTAACATGTATAGATAATTTTTCGAAATTCTTTATGTATGAAGAACTTAGTTCAACAAATATGGTAGAAATATTAAAGAAATTGTTAAGAATCTTTTCAAAGGTATAAATTACCTAAAAATTTAGTAACAGACAGTCAATTTAATTCAAATTTATTTAAGAAACTTTTGGAATCTTATAACATCAAACACCATGTAACGACCCCATTACATCCCAATGCAAATAGTCCCATAGAGCGAGTACATGGAACACTTGTAGAATTAATGAGAACGCTAACTCTCCAAAATCAAAAGGCATTATCGCATAACGTTTTTGAGAACGCGGCTATCATTTATAACAGGACCATACATAGTACAACCAACTTCCGACCATCAGAACTGTTATTTGGACATCTCGACAATAGAGATATTCTAGAGATAGACTCAAAAAGACAGTATGACAATTACATGGACGACTTAAGAAAAAAAATCACAAACATGTACGAACACGTTTACCAGAAAACAAAGGAAACAAAGGACAAATACATTGAAAAACAAAACGAAAAGCGCATTGATCCTCCCAAAATAAACACCTTAGACGCTTACATTTCCACAAGACCGAGGAATAAGATAATACCCCTGTACAAACCGGTACAGGTAAGAAAAGACTTAGGTACTAAAATTAAGATAACCAAAGGTCATGTGTATCATAAACAAGAAGTGAAACCGTTGAGGAAACTTCAAATTTCAATCTTATAACAAGCTTTCGTGTAAAAACCCATAACAAACTATACATGGCCGATCAAATAGAATTAGAATATGTACTAAATAAAGCTAAACAACTAAAGGAACAAGTGATAATGATTCACCCTGACATCATGTGTAAACGAAGTAGAGTAAAACGCGGAATGATAAACGCTCTAGGATCAGTTTTTAAATTCATTTCCGGATCGCTTGACGCATCGGATGGGGAAAGATACGACAAGGCGTAATAGAAGAATAAGAATATACTTACTCATTATAATAGACAATTTTCTATAAATAAGCAGCTTGTGAAGCATTACGAAGAAACTATTAAAAATATGACAACAAATTTCAAAAGAATCGAACAAGTTCTAAGTATGGTTCGTGGAGAAGATCAAAACGTTACTAACACAATCACAATGTTTAAAATTAGCATTCTAGATCTATCTCGAGTTGTAGACAATCTAATAACAGCTATAAGCTTTGCAACAACAATCGAATTGTATAGCACCTCCGTTTAGGAAAAGGATCAAAAATCATAAAAATGTGCCAAGAATCTGTATTCTCCTCCTCATATATTTCATAATTTTTCATAGAATATTGTTTGCAGATACTTTTTTTCTCTCTTGCAGGGTGCTTACGAGAAAGTACCCTACGTCATCGCCTACTTTAGTTGCCGCTTCCATCATATCTTTTAGTGGCACCACCCAGAAGGTTCCGGTTTCCCTCAAGTTCTCATCTCATCTTGGCGTTCAGGTTCAGCATACCCATGGTACAATACGGTTTTATTGTACCATGAGAGTACCCGTATTCGATGCTGGATGCTTTAAGGTTGCTACCTTCATGCAAAAGGGAAGAATGGTTCAGGGGAGGTTTTATCCGGTTTTCCAAGATGGAATAATTTATTGCCAATCCTCAGTTCGACTACACATCTCCTTGATCTTTCCCCCCCATCGGAAGATTACAGTTTTTTCTTGTCTTCTTCGGGTACCAAGAGGAAGCTCCTTCACAATTGAATGAGAGTTGAAAATAATAATAATTGAAAAGTATTCTCGTACTACTAATGACGTCGATGATTGTAGTGAAATTTATTTGTAGTTAAAAAAAAACATAAAAATCAAAACTATTAATTACTCCTACAATATTTATGTTTTTATGGATTTTTTCTGGGAATGTGTTAACAATCCTTTGTAGTTTTTTGTAGTGACAAAAGTATTTTTTTATTATTTTCTAATAATATCGAGAAAATAAACTAATTTACGTGGAATACATTTAATAGAATTTTTGTAGTTCCTGAAACTAGAAATGACATAGATGATTGTAGTGAAATTTATTTGTTTGCAGTTTTCCAAAAAACTTTAAAAATCAAAAAAAATACCCTCACATTTTCGTTTTTATGGCATTTCCCCGGGAATGTATTAACAATCGTTTTTATTTTTTGTGGTGACAACAGTTTTTTTTATATTTTTCCTTTAATATTACCAAGCCAATTAACTAATTTACGTAGAATAAATTTAATAAAATTTTTGTTGTTCCAGGAATTAATAACGACGTAGATGATTGTAGTGAAATTTGTTCGTATTTTTGTAACAAATTCTAAAAAGCAAAACAAATTGATTGCTCCTACATTTTTAAATATCTTTTATTAATTTCGGTTCTTGTATCAATGGACTCCCCAGCGATTTCTCAGGCCCCGTACGGTCTAGAGACTTGAAATTTCGAATTTAAACTTAGATCGCAGACATCTCGCCGCCTGTTAAGCTTCAAGCGTGATCGAATATTTATTAATTACAATTATCTCATTCAAGCAAGATCACTTTTTCTTCGACATGGAACAACAATGTCGGAGAATGGGATCCGTCACTGGAAATACTCACGAGCATGGATCGTATATTTACGTCTCTATTCTCTGGTATGTAGGTACTGTCTGGCAGATCGTATATATTACTCTATGGTTATGTGTGTTCTGGTAGAAATAAAACAGTAATTTGTAACGGAATTGCTGTTTGCTGTTGCTGGCAAACATATATACATAAGTATAATTATGTTCAAATTAGTTGCCTAATAAAAACTATTTTGATTTTTTTTTTCAAAAATTCTACTTGTTTATGTTCTTATGCATTTTTCCGGGAATGTGTTAAGAATTGTTTGTCGTTTTTTTTACAACTACAAACGACGTAGATGATTATAGTGAAATTTATTTGCTTGTAGTTTTTAAAAAAACCCTAAGAATCAGAAAAAATATTTCTACATTTTCTTATGTTTTTATCGCATTTTTCCGGGAATATGTTAACCATCTTTTGTAGTTTTTTTAACAACATTTTTTCATTTTTTTAAATAATACCAAGCCAATAAACTAATTTACGCAGAATAAATTAAATAAAATTTTTGATGTTCCAGAAACTACAAATGACGTAGCTTTTCAAAAACCCTAAAAATAAAAAATAAATGAAGTACTCCTACAATTTTTGATGTTTTTATGGCATTTTTCTGGGAATCTGTACAATCGTTTGTAGTTTTTTGTATTGACAACAGTTTTTTTTTAATAATACCACGCCAATAAAGTAATTTACGTTGAATAAATTTAATAAAATTTTTGATTTTTCAGAAACTACAAATGACGTAGATGATAGTAGTGAAATTTATTTGTTCTTATTTTAAAGTTATCCACAGATGTTAAGGCAACTTGATGTTTCTCTAATGTATTTGGTGCAGTGACTGGTATATTTTTATTAGTTGTAGGTAAATTTCTTACAGAAATGTATATATATATATATATATATATATATATATATATATATAAATAGGATGAAGCTCTACACCTTTATGCTTTTATTTAGTCGGATACAACCACCCACTAGAAGCGGATCACGTGATTTCAAGCTTGTTAGCTTTCATCAGCGCCACATAAGTGGAAGCTGTATCCAACTATACAAAAGCAACTGGAAGTAGTCAAAAACTTTGAGACATTATCTACCAGTGGGACACAATTCGCGCCACCTAGGTATTGAGAGCAAAATTACGTTTAAGGTAAGTATGTATAATAATTAAAGAAATCTATTAGTTCACTAATGAATGAGATATAAAATATAAAAATAGGATGAAGCTCTACACCTTTATGCTTTTATTTAGTCGGATACAACCACCCACTAGAAGCGGATCACGTGATTTCAAGGTTGTTAGCTTTCATCAGCGCCACATAAGTGGAAGCTGTATCCAACTATACAATAGCAACTGGAAGTAGTCAAAAATTTTGAGACATTATCTACCAGTGGGACACAATTCGCGCCACCTAGGTTTTGAGAGCAGAATTACGTTTAACGTAAGTATGTATAATAATTAAAGAAATCTATTAGTTCATTAATGAATGAGATATAAAATATAAAAATAGGATGAAGCACACATTTATGCTTTTATTTAGTCGGATACAACCACCCACTAGAAGCGGTAGATAATGTCTCAAAGTTTTTGACTACTTCCAGTTGCTTTTGTATAGTTGGATACAGCTTCCACTTATGTGGCGCTGATGAAAGCTAACAAGCTTGAAATCACGTGATCCGCTTCTAGTGGGTGGTTGTATCCGACTAAATAAAAGCATAAAGGTGTAGAGCTTCATTCTATTTTTATATTTTATATCTCATTCATTAATGAACTAATAGATTTCTTTAATTATTATACATACTTACGTTAAACGTAATTTTGCTCTGAAAACCTAGGTGGCGCGAATTGTGTCCCACTGGTAGATAATGTCTCAAAGTTTTTGACTACTTCCAGTTGCTTTTGTATAGTTGGATACAGCTTCCACTTATGGGGCGCTGATGAAAGCTAACAAGCTTGAAATCACGTGATCCGCTTCTAGTGGGTGGTTGCATCCGACTAAATAAAAGCATAAAGGTGTAGAGCTTCATCCTATTTTTATATTTTATATCTCATTCATTAATGAACTAATAGATTTCTTTATATATATATATATATATATATATATATATAGGATATTACGACATTTGTTAACACGATAGATGTCGCAGTTTTGGAGGTATCAAGTTCAAATTTGCTACAAAAATCAATCTCTCAAATATCTCGACCAAGTTCGTTATTGGGCAATATCGGGTAAGTAGTTTCTGAATGGCGACCGTTCAAACATTTAAAAAAATTATCAAAAAAGAGCCGTAATGTAAATATCATCAAAAATAATTTTAGGTTACAGATATAATCAGTACCTACAACTTTTATTCAAAGCAATTTTTCATAAAATGCAAAGATAAAACATGAGCATGAACACTCAATATAAATTTGATGTAATTGTACATTTTCTGGAGATCTTAATATAGACCCTGATTAAAAAAATATATAGTATATTTATTGAAAAGAAATAGGCGAAAAAAAAATTCTGTCTTGAAGTGGAACGCGAACCCTGTCTGCTTTATATTTTACAGCCAAAACAAAAACCTCTAACCGCAAGGCTATGACACATACGACAATTATATGTAAGTAATAACATGTAGGTATACCAATGAAAAGGTTGTTCAAATTTCAATTCAATCAATTTTGAAACATTTTCCTTTTTTTATTTTTTATTTGAAGATAATAATTTATATATTTATTTATGAAATAAAATTATAAATAAGTTAAAGCTATTTTAATTGAATGCTTTGATTCATTGGAATAATTATAAAACTAATTTTATTAAAACCACTCTACAAGAAGTGTATGTGTGTATACTTGTGCGCATGATTAGTTCATTGTTCTTCTAAAACGCCTTCGAATTGCGTTCCAACTCCAGTTCTTGACACCTCTCACTGTTTTCGAACTGCTAGCTTACTATATGCTCGACAACAATGAAAAAAGTATTGAAATAGACACTACTATGACTCCGTAGTATTTATTAACTGGCAATTTTGAGTTATTATCAAGTACTTCATTTTATTGAATCGTTTGTAGTTGATGATGAATGATGTATGGTTCTCCATTAACCTTTTCTTTTAAGTGTGTTCAATTCCAATTCTTGACAATTATCACTGTTTTGAGATTGTTGACTTACTATATATCATAATATAATGAACTGTTATTAATATAAGATTGTATCACCTTATCTCATTCGTATTTCCTCTGGTAAAAAACCATGGTATTGCACTATCCTTAAAATTACTATTTTGGATAAGATCAGCTGTTCAACTTAAGCATAATTATCGATATTACAAAAGATTAAAAAGTACTACAATCCTCTGTACTGTTTGTAGTTTTAGATACGTCAGAAAATTTAGGTTTTTGAACGACGACCCCCCAAACGGAGGAGGTATAGCATTTGACTGTCTCTTTTTTTCCGAGATGCCAGAATTAAAGATATCAAAATATCCGGAAACGTTTGAATTGAACATTTTTTCAAAAGAGCTACGGTTTTCGAGTTTTTGCGATGATAAAATTTTTGAAATAAGTATCCATGTGTATTTTCGCTACACAGAAGAGGCAATTTCTTTCTAAAACTGAAAATCTGAGGATGGAAAATCATTGACCAGATTATTTGTAGCAGCATTTATATTGAACATTTTTTCCATATAGTTACGGTTTTCGAGTTAACAACAGTGGTAAAGTTTATAATGTGCGTATTTCCGCGACGATGTTCTTAGATTTCTGAATATTAGAAAATACAAGCAAATTATACATGGGTAATGGTTAACTCTCAACGATTTTCGTGACAAACTCTGAAAAGTGTGAAATAAATATTTTTTACAAAAAAATAGACAGACTTTATAAGTTGGTGCCCTGAAAAGTGCAAAATAATATTAATTCTATTGGTGCTGGTACTTGTGAAGTCAAAAGTCAAAGTGATGCCAAAAGTTTTCAATCTAAATGCAACTGCACAACATCAAAAGTACCAGCAAAAATAGAGTTAATATTATTTTGTACTTTTCAGTGCACCAACTGATAACGTCGATCCAATGTTTTTGTTAAAAATATTTATGTATACAGTATGCAGTGTTTATTATATTGGAAGCGAACTGATTTTTTTTTCGACTCTGCTTAAAACTACAAACGATTATTAGCACATTTTTAGTGTTTTTTAAAAAACTACAAACAAATAAACTAAACATCTACGTAATTCGTAGTTTCTCGAATAACAAAAATATTATTAAATTTATTCTACGTAAATTAGTTTATTGGCTTGGTAATATTAAGAAAAATAATAAAAAAAACTGTTGCCAGTACAAAAAAACTATAAACGATTGTTAACAAATTCCCTGGAAAATGCCTTAAGAGCATAAAAACGTAAGAGTAATTTTTATTTTTATTTTTAGGGGTATTTAAAAAACTACAAACAAATAAATTTTACGGCAATCATCTTCGTCGTTTGTAGTTTCTGAGTGAACACAAGTTTTAATATTTTTTTTCAACGTAAATTGGTTAAAGATTATAAAAAAAATTACAAAGGATTGTTAACACATTCCCGGGAAAATGTCATAAAAACATGTAGGAGTAATTCATTTTTTGATTCTTAGGTTTTTTTGAAAAACTACAAACAAATAAATTTCACTACAATCATTTACCAAAAATAATAAAAAACCGTTGTCACTACAAAAAGCTATAAATAATTGTTAACACATTCCCAGGAGAATACCATAAAAACATCAAAAAATGTAGGAGTAATTCATTTTTTTTTATTTTTAGGGTTTTTTGAAAAATTACAAACAAATATATTTCACTACAATCATCTGCGTCATTTGTTGTTTACAAGAATATTTTCCAATTATTATTATTTTCAAGTCGCATGAATTATATCTCCATCAGGTCTCCAATTGGAATCTTATTTCTGCTGATCTAAACACTTTTATATATAGTATAAATATAAGCTTGTTAACAATTAGAACAGTCCTGTAGTAACCTTTGTAGAATAAACATTGTAACTTTAGTTAATAAATTAGATTTTAAAAAGGCAATCTCGAGGATCGAAATTATTTTTGGCGCAGTCAGTAGGATAGTCTGAGAATAATCAAATCGTTTGATTATTTTTTCGTGTCAACGATTAATCGGACTTTCGAAATTGTTGAACTGTGAGTGATAGTGAAAATCCAGAGAGGCAAACCAATCTTGGCTCATCCCAGTCTATCGAAGACCTGGACACCACAACCCACTGGCAGATCATCGGAATTTAGAACTCAAATCGTCTAAATTCGCAAGAGCTATCGACCTGGTGAAGGACAACCATCGCCGATCCAGCCGAAGCCCTTATAGAGGATGCTCAGAGTTGCCTTAATATTAATGTAAGTCTAACTCATTTTTGTTCATTTTATGTCTTTCGGAAATTTGATTGACCTTTACGAAAGTTTGGAAGAAGCACTTTTATCACCTAATAAACCTTTAGAAGATTCAGAATTACCTAGTTCAATTGTAGTAAGCCCAGTTATTAAGCCAGCTATTTTAAAATTGTCTTTAAAAGAAAAATTTAAAATGAACCAATTCAAGCCTGAATATCTTAATTGTCTCCCTGAATTTAGTGGCGACGCTAATGATTTACAGAGATTTCTTTTGGTTAGTCAATCGCTAATAAATCAATTCTATGATGAAGCAAATCCAGAAAGTTTTTCAAATACGTTTTTAATGAATTCCATTGTATCAAAGCTTAGTGGAAATGCTAAAACTCTATTCAATATACAAGGTATTAGCACATGGACAGAATTAAGAGAATTATTAATTAGGAATTTTGCTGATCAACGTGACGAAAGTTGTCTAAATAGAGATCTTGTCATGTTACGACAAACCGTTGGTGAATCAACACAACATTTTTACGATAGAATCTTACATATTCTAAATTTATTGTGCAGCCATGTTAATTCTCAAGTTTTAACTAAAGAAGCACGAGCGGCTAAGATAGATTTATACCAAGATTTAGCACTTAAAACATTCTTAGCAGGCATACGCGAACCGTTAGGAACAATAATTCGATGTATGAAACCGAAAAGTTTGAGCGAAGCCTTACAGTATGTAACTGAAGAGGAAAATGTACACTATTTTCAGAATTACCCTAACAAAACAAACCAAAAATCAGAAATTTTCAAGCCACAGATTCCAATGAAACCACAGGTTAATTCACGACCTCAATTTCAATTTAGAAATAATCCAAATCAAATATTCCCTAGAAACCCAAATTCAATGCAATCTTATCAGAACAATTCTTTTAGACCTCCGTTTTGGCAAGTTCCAACACAACAAAGATTTAATCAACCTCCGCAACAATTTGCTCATCATCCACAATATCCTAGAGCTCCACAAAATTTCAGAGCTCCTACCCAGAACTCCAGATTTTCACAAAATTATCAAAATACTTTTAAACAAGAAAATCCTAGCCAATTAACAAAACCAACTCCAATGAGTATTTCATCCCAAAGAACATTCAAACCTCATTCGAATTTCTTCAAACCATCTAATCAACCTCCTCACTATAAAGTCGAAGAACTGTATAACACAGAAGTAAATACTTGCGAATCTGACTATGATCCAAATTATTTTAACGAATACCAAAATTACTACCCTGAAGCAGAATGTGAGAATCAAGAAGATTTTCCAAATGAAAACAACATTGAGACTGAAAATTTTCATACGGATCCTCCCAATTCCGAGGAAAGATAACCCCTAAAGTTTTTTCATTCAATTTTTCAGAATCCAATGAACTTCCCTATATAATGATTCCACAATATAATCTGAAACTATTAATTGATTCTGGCTCTACACAATCTTTTCTTGCCCCAGATTTAGCTTTTAAATTATTTCCAGATAGAATTAAAAATGACCCTTTTATAGTTTCCACAGTGTATCAAAAATCATCTCATAAATATAGTACAGAAATTCCGACTCCTCAAGTTTTTAACGTCCCTGGCAACATAAAATTTTACCTTTTCAAATTCCACGAAACATTCAATGGCCTCATCGGTCTAGACAATATGAAAAATCTACAAGCTAGTGTTGATTTTAGTAGAGATATTCTTATTACTCCGAATGCAAGGATTAAATTACATTACCATAAAGTGAATAGCGCAAACAATACTCATTTAATATCCGTATCACCACGTGTTGAACAAGTTATCAAGATAAGAACATCTGTAAAACATGGCGATATCATTATCCCACATATTAAAATTCATAATTGCGAGATTCCAGAAAGCCTGAGCGTTGCAAAAAACGGAGAAGCGTTAACCACAATCCTGAATACTACTAACGATACCATTAAACTTGACCTTAGTGAACCATTCGTTGTAGAGAAATTCCAGGAAAATTACACACTAGATTCGAACTTAAATTATATTTCGAGCAAAGAAAATAACACATTAGATTTAAATAAAATTAGATTAGACCATTTAAATTCTGAGGAATCTTCAAAAATACTATCACTTTGTCGAAAATACTCTGACATATTCTACAATGAAGAGATGCCCTTAACTTTTACAAACCGTATTAAACATCAAATCAAAACATCCGACGAAAGCCCCGTTTATACGAAATCATACAGATATCCATTTATTCACAAGAACGAAGTAGATAACCAAATAAGAAAAATGCTGAAAACCAATATCATCCGGCCCAGCAATTCGCCTTGGTCTTCCCCAATTTGGGTAGTTCCAAAAAAAATGGACGCCTCTGGCAAGCAAAAATGGCGCGTCATAGTAGACTATAGAAAACTAAATGAAAAGACTATCGATGATAAATATCCCCTTCCGAATATTAATGATTTGTTGGATAAACTCGGAAAGTGCCAATACTTCACGACTTTGGACCTAGCAAGTGGATTCCACCAAATCGAGATGGAAGAAAAGGATATCGAGAAAACAGCATTCAGTACAGAAAATGGACATTATGAGTACCTCCGCATGCCATTTGGGTTGAAGAACGCCCCTGCCACGTTTCAACGTGTAATGGATAATATACTGCGAGGAATACAAAAAGAAAAATGTCTAGTCTACCTGGATGATATCATCGTTTTCTCGACTTCTCTGCAAGAACATCTAGAGAGGTTAGAAAGTGTTTTCAAGAGACTCAGAGATTCAAACTTCAAAATACAGCTCGACAAATCCGAGTTTCTAAGGAAAGAAGTCGCATATCTCGGACATGTTGTAACACCACAAGGAGTCAAGCCGAATCCGGACAAAATTAAGGCTATTCAAAATTTTCCAATTCCGAAGACCACCAAACAAATCAAAGGATTTTTGGGACTCTTAGGATACTATAGACGTTTCATCAAAAATTTTGCTAATTTAACAAAACCGCTAACAAAATGTTTAAAGAAAGGTGCAATAATCGAACACAACGAAGAATTTATTAATTGTTTCGAAAATTGTAAAACTATTTTAACAAACCAGCCAATTTTACAATATCCAGATTTTTCTAAACCTTTTAATCTAACAACAGATGCTTCAAACATTGCTCTTGGTGCGGTCCTTTCACAAGGCCCGATTGGTAGAGATTTACCCATTGCATTTGCGTCTCGTACTCTCAACGATTCAGAAATTAACTATTCTGTAATAGAGAAAGAACTTCTCGCCATCGTTTGGGCAACCAAGTACTTCCGCCCATATTTGTATGGTCGTAAATTCAATATAATAACAGATCACAAACCTTTGCAATGGTTATTCTCACTTAAAGATCCAAACTCAAAACTTATGCGTTGGAGAATTCGACTAGAAGAATTCGATTATAACATTATATACAAGAAAGGAAAATTAAACACAAACGCAGACGCGCTTTCAAGAGTCGAAATACATACGAAAGAATTCTGGGAACAACTAGATGATATACTGAAAGAATATCCAAATTATCAAAACCCATCAGTAACATTCGATTACCAGCGAGAACCAATAAACCAAGATCACAATGAACTGAATACCCCGGAAAATAGAGAAATCGAACTTCGTACACAATCTCCAAAATCACCTCGAGTTTATCTAGATTTAGATACTATGGAAAGAACTCTGGACGATGACGACAACATTTCAATGATTGTACATCATGATCAATCAATTGCAGAAGTGCAGGCGCAGTCGTCTTCGAAAGAAGATAAGCCAATCACGAACAATGTCAACGATGATAGCGATGAACAAACGATACATTCGAACGCTGACCAACATCCAATAGCAGATATACCAGTCACAGATCATGCAATCAATTACGGACAAAACCAAATCTTCATAAAATTAGTACATCATTCACCAGCAAAACCGAAGCTATCTCATCTATTTGAAAAGAAATTAAGAATTCATCTCCAAATATCCGAACAAAATTTTGAAAAAGATATAGTAAACTTTATAAAAGAGTATGTATCTCCCAATGTAAATTATCACCTATATTTCGAAGATCCACAAATTTATGAATCGTTTTCTGCAGTAGTCCAACAAAATTTCAAATGGCCTTCTATTAAATTTAGAAGATGTACCAAAAAACTAATTGACATTATCGATAAAGAAGAAATCTTATCAAAAATACAGGGATACCACGAAGGTAAAACCAACCATCGAGGAATAGACGAAACATTAAGTAGAATCAAGGAAAAGTATTATTGGCCGCTAATGAAAAATTCAATTACAACTTATATAAATGATTGTGAAATATGCCAGCAAGCTAAGTACGAGAGAAAACCCGTAAAAATGCAAATGAACATCACACCGACAGCTTCTAAACCATTTGAAATAGTGCATATGGATACGTTTACATTCGAACAAACAAAATTTTTAACAATTTCGGACAGCTTTTCAAAATATTCACAAGCATACCCAATATCCTCTATGTCTGGAACAGAAATTGCCAATAACCTAATTAACTTTTTCTCACATCATAGTATACCTAAGCTTGTTATTGTTGATAACGGAACAGAATTTAAAAACTCTGTTATTACCGAGCTTTTGAACTTACACAAAGTCAAAATTCACTTTTGTTCTCCTAATCATCCCCAATCAAATGGCATAGTTGAGAGATTCCATTCTACAATCACGGAACATCTCAGATTACTAAACACTCAAGGTTTCTCAAAAACACCAGCTAAAATGAAAATGCTATATGCAATTTTGGCATACAATAATTCAATCCACTCTGTCACCAAATTCAAACCTATAGACGTTATAAACGGACATGTCACAGATAACGACCCATTTAATATTGAAATAGATAAACTTATATTGAATGACTATGTTAATCAACATAGAGAAAAGTCTAGATTATTATACTCTAAGATAAATTCAGCGTTACTTAATCAAAAGGAAAAGATTATTGAAAAAGCTAATGAAAAACGAGATAAACCAGAATTATTTGAAGAAAACCAAGTAGTTTTTCCCAAGAAAAACATTAGGCAAAAGCACGCCAATAAATTTGATAAACCCTCAAAATTAACAAATATCAATACCGAAAGAAAAGTGGTGAAAACTGATCAACATGAAAAAATTCACATGAACAACCTTAAGCGTCCCTTAAGAAAAATTTACTCTTTCGATTAGTAAAGATAGATTATTGTATTACAGGTTTCCCGTAGTCTTGGGTCTCCGAGAAACTATCAGTGTAAGAAACTTACAAGACAACCCAGGATTAATACCCCTAAAGATCGGTACCGCTAAACTACAAGAATATTCACATTCACTCTTTCATTATTACGATCTGAATCCTATAATTTTAGAAATCAATAAGCTTAAAAGTAAATCTACGAATTTAACATTATCGCTTCAAATGAATACAAATTATTCCAGAGATGTTTCAAATTACCATAAAATATTAAGGTATGTTGAAAATAAGGCTGAGTCAAAACTTTCAGAAATTATACCTCATTCACAAAGAACGAAACGAGGGTTGATCAATGGATTAGGATCCATATTCAAATCAATTTCAGGTAATCTTGATGCTAGAGACGGCGAGAGATATGATCTACTAATTAGACAACTTCAAGAGAATCAGAATAAAATAACTTCAAGCGTAAAATCTCAATGTTCACTTGCCATTACCTTGATAGACAAATTTAATGGAACAATTAGCCAGATTAATCATAATGAAAAACTTTTGGAAGAAAAGCTAAATCAAATCTCATTAATTGTAACTACACGAGCCTACAGAGAGAATAGTAGTTTTATAAAGGATGTTATGATTCAAATAATCAATTTGTACGAAACCATAATATCTATTTTACAGGATATAGAGAATTCTATTACCTTTGCAAAACTTAGAACTATGCATCCAAGCATAATGCCTATATCAGATTTATATAATATATTAAAAACTCTTCAAACAAAATTCACTCCTGACCAATTTCCAATACCTGTTGATCTAGGAAATACCCTTCTTTTTGAAAAATTAATAGAAGTGGAATGCTTTATTCTCAATAATAGAATTGTGTATATACTTAAAATTCCAATAACTTATCCTTCCGAATTCAACCTTTATCATTTATTTTCTATACCAGTCTTCTCGAAAGGTCAATTCAGAACTATTCTTCCGAAGGGTAAATTTTTGATCAAAAGTGAGTTACATTACGCACTATTGAGGAACTCTTGTGAACAAATAGCAGATAGGCAATACATCTGTAAAAATACTGAGATCTACGAAATAGACGATCTCAGCCCCTGCGAAGTTCAACTACTACGGATGAAGAATACTTCTAGTTGTAACTATGCACAAATAACCATCACACAAACTACATTTAGAAACCTAGATGAATCAACTTGGATAGGGTTGTTTCCTTCCGAAGAACCAGTGACTCTTCGATGTACCAGCCAAGAAGAAATATTAAAATTATATGGTACCTATCTATTCCAAATTCCACAAGGATGCAGACTATCAACAAATCCCAAAATAATCCAAAACGAAAAAGAAGAGCCAACTGCAAATAAACCAATACTATTTGCAGATCTCAATACTAATCAATACGACTCAAAAATACCCAACATCAACATACATTTAGATTAACTTCAGCTCGACGAACTCCAAGATCTGAAAACCAGGTTCGTTGAAAATATTCCAAAAATCAAAGAAGACAGCATGGCCCACCTATATATTCCCGATGCCTGGACGATCATTATATACTGCATTGTAATATTCTTGATCATCTACTTCACCTATAAGAAAGCCAAACCAAATGGGAAACAAAATGGTCCAGCCCAACCAATGGAGCTCCTTAACGTCCAACTTCCTCGCTGAACTCTCCAAAGTTGGATCTACAGGGGGAGGAATTATATCTCCATCAGGTCTCCAATTGGAATCTTATTTCTGCTGATCTAAACACTTTTATATATAGTATAAATATAAGCTTGTTAACAATTAGAACAGTCCTGTAGTAACCTTTGTAGAATAAACATTGTAACTTTAGTTAATAAATTAGATTTTAAAAAGGCAATCTCGAGGATCGAAATTATTTTTCATGCCAGAGTTATATGGTCATTATAGATGAGGTAGTTTTTATTATAGATATAATGTTACCCATAGACATAGTGCTGTATAAGCAGAACTTAGATATGTATAAAAAGGCGACAGTGGAGATGTAAGTTAGTCTTCAATTAGCATTCTTATTGTACACACATAAAAATTTGTTAAGATAGCATTTATTCACAACATTTATTTATTTATACATGTTTTATGGATTCTTATGAGAAGATATAAAAATAAAGTTTTGGATATTACTTATACACGAGTTAGAGAAATATCAACAAGTATTGATAATTTTAATTTATATTCAATAGAACTAGAAACAATTAACGAAGTAGAAACTAATCCAATCATGGCCGACTCCTTAAGATCTACAGTCTCTTTACTAAAAACTTTTAATGGTACTCCAAGTCCCTAGAATCTTTTATTATAACACAAATTGATACTTTCCATACTCGATATTTCACCAATGATGTTTCTAAGCAAGAATAAGTAATTCTGACCATTAAAGCAAAATGAATAGATGATGCTGAAGAATTCTTATTAACCAGGCCCGATCTCAAAACTTGGGATCAAATTACCTAAATTGGCCCTCCACCAAAAGTTTAGTGATCCTATTACAAGATCCAATTTACAGCGGCAACTAATATTTTTGACTAGGAGCAAAGGACAATCAGTTCAAGACTATATCTTAAAACTTAAAGCCTTAGTCACACATATAAATAACAAAATTTGCACAGAAATTCAAAATTTAGAAGCTAGAACAATACTGATAACTTAGAATGAATTAACAGCGACCCAAAATTTATTGTCAAACATTTCAAACGAATTAAAAACTCTTTTAATTGTTAGAAATCTTCAGAATTTAGACACAGCTATTGATATCATTTCTAATTACGAAATCTTGACAAGTCAAAATGATTTCAAAAATATTTTTCTCCAGAATATGCCTGGAAAACCTAAACAAAATAACTATACATTTTCAATTCCTCCTAAACCCATTAATTTACTCCAATTTTCACAATTACCATTTGTCACTAATCACTAATAAATATAATTTTCCGTCTGCACAACAAGTCTTTGGAACTAAACCAAAATTTAATCCTAAACCTAATCCGAACCAAAATTTCTTTAAATCTCCACAACAGAAGACATACCCACAACCCATGTCAGGTGTCAGAGTTCAACCACGACATCCATCATTGCAAAAAACATATCCGCAACCAATGTCAGGCGTCAGTATTTAACCTAGACGTCAACTAAATTATATGAGACCCCAATTTAATAATCAATTTCATAGAAATTAGTCTAACCCTCCTAAATATGTGTTTGAAGAACTTACTCATTTGGAAAATGAAAATTCCGAACAAGAATTTGAACAATACTAATCAAATTATTACTCTATGGAAGAACCCTCATCTAGTTACCAAGAAAATTCCGAATCATCCAATTATCAGGAAAACTTTTGGATGACGGCCTCGGAAACCCCAAACCATGCCTTCAACTGAAAAGTTTTCAGATTAACCAATTACCTTATATAAAAATCCCAAATTTTAATGTTAAATTATTAATTGATACAGGCTCACATGTTTCATTACTTAGACCTTCTATAGTCGAAAATTATTTTCCAGAAATCAAAAAACCCCATGTAACGAAATTACAAACATGTGCAGGTACGAACAAAGCAACCAGTAAAGCTAATGTTCCTCTATTTTTATGTTTTGGCATTTCACAACCTGATGAATTTATCCTTTATCCTTACCATGATTATTTCGATGGCATATTAGGAATAAAATACCTCAGAATATTGAACCTAAATATTGATTTAGAAAATAACCTATTGAGAAATGATTTTATACGAATTCCATTTTACTTTAGAGAAAATTTTGACCAATATACTTTTGAGATTCCACCCTATTCATTGCAAAATGTTAAAATTTATTCAACATTACCAAATAATTTAAATAGAAATTCAACCAACGATCGTCACCGTTAGGAATAATTGTTATACTATAGGAATTTCCAATATTAGAGACAAAACTTTCACTTTCACGTACAATATTGACGAAAAATTACTACCTATGAAATCATTTGATGAAGATCAATTTGAGATGTTTCATGTTGAGTTACCTGAAGTAACAATGAAAGATCAAATAAAATTATGATTTGAAATCACTAATTAGACACGATCATTTAAATTCAGAAGAAAGAAATCAATTAATTAAAGTCATTTAGAAATGTAATAAAGTACTTCATAAACCTGACGATACTTTAACTTTTTCAAGTCAAGTAAAACAGACAATTAAAACTACAGACGAAATACCTGTTCATACAAAAAGTTATCGTTATCCACACATTCATAAAAATGAATAGACAAATTGATCAAATGTTAAATGATAACATAATCCAACCCTCTAATTCTCCTGTTTGGATAGTACCAAAGAAATTAAACGCTTTCGGACAAAAGAAATGGAGACTCGTAATTGACTATAGGAAATTGAATGACAAAACGATCGAAGACCGTTACCCTCTTCCTATTATTACAGACATTTTGGACAAACTCGGACGATCACAATACTTTACAACTCTCAACTTAGCTACCGGGTTTCATCAAATTGAAATGGACCCAAATTCTATTACAAAAAACTGCTTTTAGTGTCGAACATGGACACTACGAGTATAAAGGTATGCCTTTCGGTTTAAAGAACGCACCTTCTACCTTTCAGAGAACCGTGGACAATATTTTGCGCGGACTACAAGGTAAAATCTGCCTAGTCTATATGGATGATATAATTTATTCAACTTTTTTACAAGAACATCTAAATTCAATTCAAAAGGTACTTGAGAGACTTATTTCTTTCAATATGAAAATTCAACTAGACAAGTAGAATTTCTTGGACATGTCATTACGCCAGATGGAATTAAGCCTAATCCTGATAAAGTTTCAGCAATAAAAAAAATCAAAATTCCTAGCACTCAAAAAGAAATAGAATCATTTCTTGGTCTAATCGGTTACTATAGTACTTTAGTAAGAACTTTGCAAAAATAACAAAGCCCCTTACATGCTGTTTAAAAAAATGTTAAGGTTATTCATGATAAAGCTTTCATTGAAGCATTCAACACGTGCAAAAATATACTTATTAATGACCCCATTCTCCAACATCCTGACTTTACAAAACCTTTCCTGCTAACAACAGGCTCCTCAAATTATGCAATTGGCGTTGTGTTATCTCAAGGTACTGTTGGCAATGATCTCCCCGTTGCGTAAGCGAGTAGAACTCTTAACTCAGCACAGTGTAATTATTCTACAATAGAAAAAGAACTGCTTGCTGTAGTCTGGGCAACCAAATACTTCAGGCCCTATTTATTCTATCGAAAATTTACCATTATAACAGATCACAAACCCCTTCAATGGCTTTTTTCAATTAAGGAATCAAATTCAAAACTTGTGAGATGGCGGATCAAGTTAGAAGAATTTGATTATTCTATCTGCTACAAAAAAGGCAAACAAAATTCAAATGCAGATGGTGCATCTCGACCTCCTATAGAAGATATTCACGAAATCGAAAAAGATGATCTCCTAACGCACATGTCAGCAACATGCGGGAAATCCAAAAAAGATGATAATGATCAATATTTATGGCACAAAAGGATAAAACACTTTTTTGAAACCCAAGATCCACATCCTACTTTTGAACCCCTGTTAAATATGAATACAGAATTTAATGAATTTAACAAAAATTGGAAACCAGTTAAGAATTCAGATGTAATTAAAGAAATTAACGGAAACCTACTTGAACAATCTAATAATTGTGTCCTAGCCCATTGTGTTTCAGCTGACCTTTATATGAAAAAAGGTATTGCTGTAGAGTTTAAACATAAATTCAAAAATATACAGAATCTAATTAATCAGAAAGCAAAAGAAGGTGAAAACGCTACCTTATTTGATAATAAATCCAATCGTTTTATTTACTATTTGGTTGCAAAAGAAGAATTTCTTAATGAAAATTCAATTGAAATCTATGAGAATCTCATGAAGTTCTTTTCGCAACATGGTAATGCTGACATTATTACGACAGATAACGCTCAAAATTTCAAAAGTAATCTGATACAAGACCTCTGTAAATTATACCAAATCCAATTGCACTTCACAACACGCTATA
Source organism: Crioceris asparagi (assembly GCA_958507055.1). Lineage (NCBI taxonomy): Eukaryota > Metazoa > Arthropoda > Insecta > Coleoptera > Chrysomelidae > Crioceris > Crioceris asparagi. The sequence goes on from OY293827.1 coordinate 53,198,225, forward strand.
ATCCTAATTCTAACTCACCTGTCGAACGATCCATTCAACTTTGAAAGAAAGTTTAGTCACATTAAAGCAAAATTATAAATCTAAGACAAATCAACAACTTATAGATATTGCTATTCTAAATTATAATAATAGTATCCATTCTTCACATGACTATACGCCATTTCAGATCATTAAAGGTAATCTTAATTATCAATTAAATTTAGAAAAGAATCTAAATCAAATCCAAACAGACTATATTCATGAATTAACCCAAACTTTGAAAGAACTAAATGAAAATATTAATCTAAAGCTAAATGCTAGAAAGGCTAATGTTTTGGCAAAATTAAATAATGACATGGAAAATGACCCTGAAATCATGAAGGCACTGATCAATTTATGACTACTCCTCAAATATTAGATAAAGAATTTGATGAAAAAAGTCCATATTCTCAAAGTGGAGTGATGTTTTAATGGAAATTAAACAAGAAGTCTTCTCCACAATATATTTGTATAAAGTTAACAGGGTTAACATGGTTGTGGAAAAAGAAAATGTATCCTCCAGATTTTTTAAACATCTTGTGTTACCAATGAAATAGAATAAAATTCTTAAGAAACTAATAGACTTAAATAATATCCCTCACATAACTATTCACCCATAAAATAATAAATTGAAATAAATAAAAATTTAAAATAAAAAATAAAAATTAAAAGGAAATCTGGGAGACTACATGTCTACTCTTCTAAGTAAGAAAGGATCTTCTAACTAAAATGATTGATACACAGTTGACAAATATTAGTCATAACCAAAAGAAACTACAAAGAAGATTAAACGGATTAACTCAATTTACTCAATCAACCATGGAGTTTATTTTATTAATTGACAATGTTGAAAACAACATTCGAATTTTAAAAGAAATACGCATAAATCTCCAAACAGCCATCAATTTTGCCGAAATAAATATAATGCATTACAGTATTCATAAATAGCGAATTAAAAAATGTTATTTCCAAAATTAAACCTGAGGAAAAAATACCCTTTGATAATATCATTCAATTTTATGAAGTTGCACATGTTTTTGTCACTATCAAAAATGACCTAATTATATTCTATATTGCAATTCCATTAATAATCAATAAGCCATATATTATCTATCAGTTATTTTCAATCCCTCTAGAAAATGGAATAATGATTCTTAAGAACCATTATATTTTGATGTCCTCTGATGACTATATTGGATGTATGTATGTATGTATGTATTTTCTTTAGATAATGTTCAAGTGAAGAGTGTAGACAAGTCTATTTAGCTTTGTTAAAATTGTGGTTTTTCGTGAGTTATGATCATCGTAAAAGAGTGTTTTTTTTTACAAATTGTGTATGAAGTGGACATATAGCCAATAGTGAGGAAATATCGGACCTATGACTATTACCTGCATTGTAGAATTAATAATAATAGTGATTAGTTATTAATAATTCTCCACCTAGGCCAGGTAGATAAGCATTGGATGTTTTAAACATCTGTGACCAGCAAGTCTAGTGTATGTGTAGTAGTGTAGTGTGACATTGATTCTCTACAAAAACAGAAAATATTATAGTCCGGTGAGAATGGAACTTATTATTGTTATTGTAATATTTATAATAATTTTCCATCCAATAAGCAAAACAAACACTTCGCTAACAGATTTTTAAACAATAAAATCCAACTGAGTGATTCCAAGTATCTGACACAATAACAACAAAAACATCACCCTCTTTTTAGCTGAAGGAAAATTCAGTTAAAAAAAGTTTTCATCGAACAACATTTATACAAGAATTGATAATGTCCATCACTAATGAAACTATACTGGAAGAAATAAAGAAAAATAGACAGGAATTGAAATCTTTGATTGAAGCAGTGGAAGTAAGATTAACACTGAAACTCGAAGATCTAAATCGGCGACTCAACTACCTGGAACAAGAAAACGAGACAGCAGCAAATACCATCGAAAAATTACAAAGAGAATCCAAAGAAAATAATATTATTATTTTCGGATTGGAAAATATACCGGAGGAGATAACCATCGATTATATCAGACAAGAAATAAAAAAATTAGTTGATGTAAATATTGTGGAGAGTGATATCAACAATTTTTATCAGTTGGGTAAAACAGATAATCCACCAATCAAAATTGAATTCACTACAAACCTAAAAAAGGCAGCTGTTTTTAAAAACGCTAAAAACTTGAGAGGTACCAACATTTCGATAGCAAATGACCTAACAATCAAACAGCGAAAACAAAACAATATTTTAAGAAAACATCTCAAGCTGGCCAGAGAAAAAAAAGAGAATAATTGTTTCATTAGAGGAAATAAACTGCACGTGAACGGAAGAAGTTATACACCTAAACAACTGGAAAATCGAGAAGAAACGGAATATTTGAATTTGGAAAAACCACATAGCGCTCCAAGTACCCCATCAACAATAAAAATAAGTAAAGAAAATACCAAACCCAATACAAAACCAACAGAACAGTCAGCAAAGATCCCACAAGAAAAAATCAACACCCCAGCGACAGTACAGCTACCTGAGAAACCATCAAGAGAGGTAGGTGACAGAATGAAAACACGTTTGAACAGTGGAAAATAGTTAAATTGTTTCTTTTCAATGTTCTCATTAAACCTCGATTACTAAATTTATACATTTAATCTTTTGTCCTGTGAAATATATTAATACGTTCCTACTATCTATATTAAAATAATTATTATTACTAGTTTATGTTTTGTAAGACTCTTCTTAAATATGGATAATTACATTACATTACATTACAGAGATTATAAGATTGAAACAATAGAAACAAAAGTTGTAGAGAATATATCCGATTATATTAAATCTCACCAAACCATTTCAAGACAAATTGAGTTTTAAAGTATTGCAAGCAAACATAAGAAGTATTAATAAAAACTTTGATGAACTGAAAGTTATACTTAGTAGCATTGACTATAAATTCGATCTTATAATACTTAGTGAAACATGGCAGATATATGATACATCTCTGTATAATATTCTAGGATATGATATAATATATAACGAAGGAAAAATCAATCAGAATGATGGTATAGTTGCTTTTATAAACGATGAGCTCGAATATAAGAATAAAACTATATCATTAGGCTTCGGAATAAAATTACTACAAATACAACTAAACTTCACAAAAAAATATACTCATAACAAAACTTTATAGATCACCAGCTACAGATGTAAAAATATTCAATACTGAACTAAACGAATATCTAGAAAAATGTCCGAAGAACGTTGACCTTCATGTATTCACAGGTGACATTAATATAAATATTCTGGACAATCAGGATTTAGTTCACGAATACCTCAATATATTAGGAAAAGAGGGTTATATATCAACAATAAATAAATACACACGAGTACAAGGTGATTCAAAATCGTGTCTCGATCATATATTTGTTAAATCAAACTCATATAAAAATATCGTAGCAGCGGTCATACAAACATATTTTTCCGACCATTTTACGACAGCAAATCACATTGTATTACAGGATAAACTGAAAGTAAATGTCATAGAAAAATATAAGAAAATACTAAATTCAAAAGAACTTATCAAAAAACTGTCACTTGAAAAATGGGAAAACGTTTACTCTCCAGAAGTAAATTCTGAAAAATCTGCAAAGAACTTTGTGAATAAAATATTGACAAACGTAGCCGCGTCAACAAAATATGTGAAAATCAAAAAAAAACGAACGGAAAAATAAGTCATGGATAACATATGGATAACTCAATTCAGTAAACCACAAAAATATACTTTATAAAAAATTAAACAAACACCTACCGATACAAACATAAAAGAATTTAAGACTTTCAGAAATAAACTAAATGAATTTCTAAGAAAAACTAAAATGAACTATTATCAGGAACATATTTATAAAAATAAAACACTCACAGAATCTCTGGAAATGTATTAAGGAGATCACACAAGACGTAGTTAAAAAAAAGATATCAAACGAATCAAGAACGAAGATGGAATCGAAATAGAAGGTGAGAAAAACATAGCTGACACATTCTGTGACCTACAAAAGTAGGAGAACAATTGGCGGAAAAAATCAGTGTCGATGAAGATGATATTGAGAAATTCTCTCATACTGAATATAAAATGGAAAACTCATTCTTTCTCGAAGATACAAATGAAAACGAAGTAAAGGAAGTAATACATAGTCTGAAAAATAACAAAGCTCCTGGATGTGATGGGTTGCGAGCAGAAACTCTGAAAGAAATTATAAGTTTCATTGCTGATCCTTTCGCTAATGTTGTCAACAAGTCATTTAGAGAAGGCGCATTTCCTAGAGTTTTCAAAAAAGCTATAATTAAACCCATCTTCGAACAAGGGGATAAAATGGAAATATCCAACTACAGACCATTATCGTTAATTACAAACTTCTCGAAAACCTTCGAAAAACTTATAAAGAAAAGAATAATGAAGTATGTTGATAAATATAACATAATATATGATAAACAATTTGGTTTTCGCGAAAAAATATCCACGAATGATGCAATAGCCCAACTAGTGTCGAAAATTAATAAAACCATTGACAACAAACAACCGTCGCTTAGCATATTCGTTGACTTAACAAAAGCCTTCGATACTGTAAGTCATGAACAACTCCTCCGAAATTTAGGAAATATTGGTTTTCGTGGGGTTCCATACAACATGATGAAGAGCTATCTAACGGAAAGACAGCAAAGCGTGAAAATCGGGACAACGGAAAGTGACAACCTCATCGTGAAATATAGAGTACCACAGGGAACCGTCGTAGGACCAATCCTGTTTATTATATATCTGAATGATTTATTTCACATCGAATCAGAAGGAGAAATTCTTACTTTTGCTGATGACACATCAATATTTTATAGCGACTCTTCATGGATTGGACTCAAAAATAAAGTAGAAAGAGATTTTCCTATAATCATGCGTTGGTTTGACACAAAACTGCTAACTATAAACTTTAACAAAACATTTTTTATGCCGTACACATCTTACGAAAAATATTTACCGAAATACAATAAAATTACCTTCATACACAATAATAACCCTGTTGAAATATCGTCAACTGCAAAAATTAAATATCTAGGAGTATTCATAGATAGGCACTTGAAGTGGGAATCACATATAAATAAAATCATACAAAAATTAAGATATCTCTTGTACAAATTCAAACATCTATCGAAAATTCTACAAAAGGATCAATTAAAGATTATTTATCACTCCCTAGCTGAATCTCACCTATTATATGGAATAATAGCATGGGGAGGGGCAAATAAAACTCTGATTAAAAATCTTAATACAATACAAAAACTTATACTTAAAATTATTTTCAATAAACCAATACGATACTCATCCAACACTTTATATAGTGAAACCAAAGTATTCGATTTAAGCCAGTTATTTTGTCATAGTCTCCTGTTGTATCAGCATAAAAACAGAAAAAGCTTCAACAAAATTTCTCACGAATACAACACTAGACAGAAAGAGAAAGCATTCGAAGTCCCAAAACCAAAAAAAAGTACAGCACTTAGATGTCATTCATACATAGGCCCGAAACTTTACAATCTACTAGATGTAGATATGAAAAACATGCATTCACCTGCGATGTTTAAAAATAAAACTAAAAATTGGATATCTAATATACCGCGAGAAAAATTACACAGTTTCATTGATACAAGAAATTCTTATTACTTAACACAACTATAGATCGACACCATTTCATTAAAAATATTGATAATGAAAGGGCTATACTGTCATTTCTTCTATTATTTTTACTGTAGGCATGTATAAGAAATTAGAAAAATCAAAATAGAGCAAAATCAATAATTAAAACTTAAATTGATAAGTTATGTTTAGATGTATATTTGTGTATTTGTATATAGGTGTGGGTATATAGATATATGAGTGTATTCTTTATATAAAAGAAATGGTTAAAGGAGATGAGTACAAAATAGAGATGAAGGACTTTATGTTCAAATCTATGATTTATTTTAATGCTTTCATTCTATAAAAACATAGTCTCCTTGACTTGCTTTTCTATTAATATAACTAATACTCGAAATAAAACATGGTACTATACTTGTCTGTGTACACAATTATTTTATTTACCATATCTATATCATAAATCAAAGATCCTATTATTATGTAAAAGAACATATTATTATTATAAAATTATTATTATTAAGTTATCATGACTATAGAAATTTGAATTGTTTGTTTTATATCCTAAACAAGTACCAAGTACTTTGAGGAATTCTTCATTTATTGCTATTACCTTGCTACTAATACTATTTGTAATACTTTATTTTATGCAATAAATATTATTATTATTATTATGTAAATAAAAAACGTCAAAAGATAGAAGAAACAAATTTATGCATTTATATTTAACTGAGTGAAAATGAACCCTGTGTAGCCAATACAATAAATTTAACAAGTCATTGCCCCCTAACTCCGATTCAACATAAAGAAACATCTATCACTCAACTTCAAGATAATTATATAATAATATTGCCATCATCAAATGAAAAAATAAATTTTCAATGCCCGAACCAACAATCCATTGAGACAATTAATAAACCATCCCTCGTAATCCCACAAAAATGTATAGTCATCATAAAGAAATTTTAAATTCTATACACGATGACTTAAAGCATATGGAAACTTTAAATATTCATCCACTTCAACATTTCGATGTTAATACAGGAGTTTCAGTATTTAATATTGTATTCTCTTTAATAATTGTTGTAGTGATTGTACTTATAATATTATTATTATTATTGTTATTATAAAAATAAGAATAAAACTACAATAAGCATAGAACTCAAAACTCTCGAAAAGGCAACCCCCTTTTCTCAATCTTAAGGAGGGAGGAGTTATATGGTCATTATATATGAGTATATGAGGTACTTTTTATTATAGATAGATATGTATAAATAGGCGACAGTAGAGATGTAAGTTAGTCTTCAAATAGCATTCTTATTGTACACACATATAAATTTGTTAATATAAGTTTCATATAATAAAGTTTTTTCTTTTTAAAAAGGCAACACCGAGATAAACTTATATAACTCCAGCGTAACGGTGCTCAGAAAAGAGGCGATTTTCTTGGTCCAAAGGCTCAAATACAAGCCCCGATCTAACAATAAATATTGTCCTCTGCTGTTTAGTGCTTTATCTAATTCAACCATTTCTATTTAACATTAGCTGGGTACCTACTGCATGAAACTTTTCGAATAACCTCTGTTCGAATAACGTCATACAATAATTGGTAATATACCTATTGAAAGTTTTAACGTTAGAATTGTTGAGATAATATTCTCCTTCTAAATGTATAATGCGTGTGTTTTACTGATCTAAAATATACCTGAATAAGCAATTCGGTACCTATAAGAAAATTAAACCAACTATACTTATAGATACCTATGATATTTCGTATGGTTAGTGAGTGATATATCAGGCAAAGCCAGTTCCTAATCGTTAATGGGCATTATAAATCTCATTTTAACATTTCAATTTGCACAAATATCACTCACCCATATACTTAAAAACTGACAACACTCAATAACACTCTTTTAGACAAATAAACATAAATAACCATGAACACCAGAGAATGAGAAAAATAATATACCTACTTACAAATAATGAACACCCAGACACTTTTAACATAGGACGATACAGCTACTGCTCGTCTATTTTTCACAATTTTATTTTAGTTCAGTGGTATGTTGCTGCTCCTGCATAAATTGTTATTAAAATTGGCTATAAGTCTTTTCCACCTGACGTCAGCGCCATTTGAACAACTGCCAAAATCAGCTGTTCTGGAGGGCAACAAATCGCAAGTTTGAATTTTAAGATTGTACTTTTTACTTTATTTTACTTGTTTTTATACAGTTTCAAAACACTAATAATAAGGTGTTGTAACACTAATAGAATTGCTTTAGAGTGATTATATGTTTGAGAAAACTAGAGTTTCTAATTAATTATTTAATAAGTAGGTGCTCACCGAAGTTTTAATCCCTTAAATAACATTTTTATGTTCAATTGCCACATTTTTGTGGGTTGTGCAAACAACAGTAAACGCATCCGATGATAAAAATGTATTTAAATTACAATCGGAAAAATGCACTAGAGGTAGATTAATTCAAGAACGTGCAGCTCGCAATCCTGGATCCAGGCCTTACATAGAGACGATTTAACAGAAAACAAAATCAAATGGCAAAGAATTTGTAGAGACCATTTTATTTCAGGTAAATTTATCTTATTAATTTTCTAATGAATGCATTTTTTTACATACATAATGTGTTTTATGTATTTCAATCAATTATATAAATATAGTTAGTTATTACAATTACTTATATAAATAGCCGTGTAATTTGTTTTCATCAAATATATCTCAAGAAAAGCCAGCAAATTTTGAAAACAAGGAGATCCCGGATTACATCCCAACAGTACATACGTGTTTCACCCGATCCAAATTAAAAACAACCCTTAAAGTAGCGAGAGAGAGGTGCACTAGGGTTTTAAAAAGAAGGAACATAGTTCTAAGATTCCATTTATATTATATTTATTTTTCATAATACAAAATATATAAGAATTCATCGAAACAATATAATTTTATTTTTGTTTGTATATCAATTGCTGGTGGGGTAGTTAGCTTTAAAGCTTAATTAGCTTTTCAACATGCTATGTAATGGTAATTTAGTATCTCCATATTTTCATCGGGAAAAGAAAATTGCTGCTCGAAAATATCCACTAATTCGTTAATATATTATTATGTTCATATGTTCATAATCGATTGGCATCATGTTCGTTGTTGCATCGAAGTCTGTATTCTTTAATATATAAGAATCAACATTTCCAATCAATTCTATTTTCTGAAGATATCTTCTTTCGTCTTCAAAATCCAGTCCTTCAAAATATCTACTTACATTGGACACCTGAAATAGAAACATTTTATTAAGCATTCTCATCTTACTATATATACTTTTGTTGTATTTATCAATAAAAGAAAAAATAATCTGTTTTTTAATATAAATAGAATTCATATTGGCATTTTAAATGTCTGTAGAGGTCTTTCAAAATAAAAATATATCAAATTATATTTCCTGAAATAACATACTTAATCTTAATTATTTCTACTCAAATTTTAAATGCTTACCTTCAGGATGACTTGAATTAATAATTTTATGGTTTTATTGTAAATATATAGCAGTAAAATCTTCAAAATTTTCGTGAAAACTTACAATGGTGTCTTATGGCAAAATGGCTTTGTTGACCTCCAGAACAGCTGTTTGCGGCCATATTTGTGACGTCGGTGGAAAAGCTCTATTGAAATGTCATGTCATGGGTAATAAATAGGTACTAAACGCATGATACATTTAAGAAGGATTTAGGAGGAAAAAATATTGTAACGAGTCTGAAGCGGGACACTGTGTCATATCATGTATCATGTGTCATGTATTCTATTAATCGACAAGATTCTATTAACATTACCATTGAATCTTGTCGATTAATAGAATACTATATGACACAGAGTCCCGCTTCTGGGATAGAGTCACGAGAAGGTGTGTGCGATTCGTCAGAAGGCAGAGAGCTATGCCGAGTGTGGACGTTGACGTTAGAGAGTTAGGGCTTCTTCAGAATACGCCACTAAGCAGTGCTGCCTAGCAGGTTGTTTTGAGGTGAGATTGTAATACGTTACTCTGTATTTCCGAAGTGCTGTGTATCTTAACATATGTTAACAACCGCCAATCAAGGAACGAACCATTTTAGGTTTTGCAGAATATCAGTTATTTTGATTAATTATCCTTACAGATTGAATAGTGATTTATAATTGGTATTCGTCAATGCTGACATCACATGTTTAGTGGTCAATTAATAATAGCCACCAAATACTTTTGTAAGACATGTAGATAAGGATATTTTTAAAATCCGTGCCATCTTCGTTGACATCAGAAATGTATAAGCAACACCCTATACTGTTTCCATATTTTGTAAGTGCAAAAATTTCCTGTCATAGTGAAGTCCAAGGTTCGCAAATTATTTTTTAGATGCCTTTATTCTATCGCCTTGTAAACATATTTTGAATTCTGATAAATTTACACAGCACACTGAATGAACTGAAGAAACGTAATTTTTAAATCACTGTATCTAAGATATATAATGGATATTAAAATGGATCTGAAATGTGTGAAAATTAATTATGTATTTATAAACATGGGTAATTTGTAGAGCAAATTAAAATCAATAATCATAGCTAAACTACAGATATGTATATGTTTTGGGTGATTTAACAAAGAGTCCAGTTGACACTTAAATGCATATAATTTTTATAGCTAGTTACAAGCTGCTTTTTATTTTGAACGAGGAAAATATATAATTAGTAAAAAACTTATGTGTGTTTTATTTTATGCGAAATAATAAAATGTGCTATTCTGTTCACACAGTCAAGTTCACTATGAACATTTCATTTCATGAATGATGAATTATAAATGTATTCAATAATACAAAATTATACAATTAAAGAAAATTAGATTTACCTTTTATGCACCATATTTACACAACAAAAACTTGCACTGTAATTGAATGACTGATATATCAAATGCAGATTTGTCCTCATTAATGTATCGTTATGGTTTTTTAGGATATTTTGTGGACGGAATGTGTTCAGATATCCACAAAAGAATGTCTTAAACCTACTGATTATAATAACAGTGAGTTTGTAAAGTGCGGATAAATGAAATAAAATTTAGAATGGGAGCATAAGATAAAAACTTCCAAACCCGTCGATTTGTATTAATATTTTAGATGGTGAGGTGAGACTGAAATATACAGGTTTGCCAGAAAATAGATATGACCCAAGTAACCATGGATAAAAGTTATTAGTTGATGCCTTTGACCTCGATTACAACAAAACACAAATAATTCTATACAAATTCCTTATTTTATTACAAATAGTAATGAGTAAAACTAATATTGCGTTCGTAAGAGAAGACAAAGCTGATCATGATTCCAGAGGAATCAAAACGTCAAAAAATAAGGTTACCCATTTATTCAGTTATATTAGTTATGTTTTTTACTTTCCTACGCTACTATAGTAGTTGTATAAGGAAAGTATTGTAATCGTGTGAAATTTTTGGTATCGAGATTTTTACAAATGTTGACGTTTCAGAGTTTTCTAAGTCTAATAAATATATTTTCAGCCATTGGTATGCCTGTCTGTCTGTCCGTCTGTCTGTGACAGCATTATCTCTGGAACGGATCAGTGTATTTTGTTGCTATTTTTTTTATTTTGTTTGGTACCAATATCAATCGCCGGTGGCACTGAATGAGAAGCATGTATACACTGGGTGTTGAGCTATAGCTAAAAAATGTGATTTGCTCAAGACTATAGCGCGAAAACGGCTCTAAGGATTCTGATTAAACTTGCTTAACGTATTCTTCTGAGAGCCCTTTACCACCCACATATAGCGCCATCTCTGAGAAAAAGCAGAAAAAAAGGTATACTTAAATAAAATTCCGTATTTTCCACATATTTCTTCAGATTCTGGCTAAATGTTTCATCTTGCGAGAAAATGTTACATGGCCATTGTTGTTTGTCTTAACATGCTAAAAAAAATGAGTGGTAGCACGATTTGACCAGAGGATTTTTACTTTACTACCGCTATTATCGTCGCTATTTGGAGAGTATTGTAATAGTGTAATTTTTTTCATTCACTGGAATTTGCCTAGGAATTTGTAGGAAAGTCGTGTGAGTGAAGACACCAGATTTTTTCAATTTTTGATGACTTTTTATATCACAATATCTCATAAACTCAAGTAGTAAACAGCATTGAGTTGACAACAGAATTATCTATAGCTTTCCATATTCAACCGTTTTTTTATAATTCCATTATCATCATCCTCTATTTTGGACACACTGCTGACATAGCCTTATATTTTTTTCTGTGTCAAGGCTTTTATAGCCTGTAGTGCAAATTAAAACTACTGTTTAAAAATAGTTAATATGAAATTTTCATAAAAAATTGGGGAAAGGAACTGGATAAGAAGCATTACGTTACTGTAAGAAATATTTATTGAAATATAACATCTTCATCACATTGAAAAATTTTTCTTCTCAAAATGCATTCAAACCTGTTATGGCCCGTCCTAAAATTAGGGCATGGATATCGTGCGTCCCTACATCGAGATAAACAACGATATAATTATAAGGATATAAATGTTTTTGGGAACATTATATTACCTTCATAAGTATTCACAGCTTCTAAATTCATGACATGCCTTATTATATGATATTCATCCTGAATACCATTGCCACCAAGCATATCTCTGGCAGTCCTGGCTATTTCAAGGGCCTTGCCTGCATTATTTCTCTTAAGCATTGATATCATTTCGGGAGTATGCCTACATGAGACAGAGTCATGTTGTTTCAATAAACTAGATGAATTGGTAGATATGTGAAGGATTTATTTATTAAAAAAAGAGATTTATAAGCTGTTTATGGAAGGAGAGTCATATGCTCAGAGTCGATTAAGGAGAGCAAAGTAAGCTATACAGGGTCCTGCAGCTCACCTTCCATCTTCTATAGCTCAGTTGTTGGTAATGTTACGAGTTTGATATTTTGCAGCTGTCATCTGTATCTATAGGGACATTTCAAGAAATTGTTTTCGAATATACAGGGTGCCTCAATAATATTGAGACATCACTTTATAAATTACATGCCATATATTTTGTTGTTTATTTGGATATCTATACGCTCCTAAAATTTTACCGAAATCTATCTATTAAAAACCACGAAAAAATTAGAGCTAGTTTTGCTCCACTGGTCTAGAAAATTAATAAAAATATGATTACTACCACGGTGATAAAATCAATCATCACACAATGAACAAGGTCTAACTTAGTTAGTGGCAAACTATTCAAATTTCAAAACACTTTTTCTTATTTTAAATTGGACCCTCTGTACATTTAGAACAAAATTAAGAACCCAACCTTTTTCTATTTGAAACTCTATGGCAATCCCTAATGCATTCAAAGATATTTGCAAAAAATCTATTTTTATCCACTATTCGCATAGCCCTCTTGAGAAATAAAAATGAAAAATTAATGTCTATTGAACTGTCAAGATTCTATTTGCACTTCAGTATAGTAAAAGTGGTTATTTTAAACTATTGCTTATTTAAACAGTTTATATCCAAGCATTTTCTGACATGGATTACAATCGAGAAGAACTCGTAGATACGATTTTCTTATTAGGAGAATGTCACAAAAACACTTTCTTGGTAAGTCTAGTTTATGTAGAATTTTATCCGGAACAATGCCATCCAAAAAAGTCATTACCAGAAGGGGTTCTAAGATTAGTGTTCAACCAACAGTAATAAGTCGACGAAAAAGTGGATTACAGGCAAAAGAAGACTATTGGGAGACCTTCGGCAGGTGAAAAGGTTCAGATAAATAAAGCTCCACATTCTTTGAATACCTGGGTTTTAAAGGGCCAGTCAGTAGAAGATACAAAGCAAAAAATGACTGAAAAATATACAAATGAAGAATTCTACTTTTAGTGTAATATATACTACTACTAACATATAGGCATTTGTATTAATCGTTGTGTTTTATTGAGTTATTACTGCAAGACTAGTCATCTCTATGTAGCCGATGAGTCAGGCTGAATTATCGGTTACTGAATACAATTTTAACAGTTCACCAAAATCATATATGTACCCGACAAATAAGCCTGAGTCGTCGGTTACTTAATATCACATTAATCGGCTCACCTCGGAAATTGCGAATGCACGGATTGTCGGTACTTATAATAATGCGCGTGGGGTCAGTCACGACTTGATCAAGCCGGACTCAGATTGGACCTCGGTCTGAACTGGGCACGGATTAACTAGTTAAAAAGCTCCGAAGAAATCACTAACAGGCAGCCCTCCAATGAGTCCGGACTCATCGGGTATCTGCTCCTCCTGGAAAGGACGATGCCTGGCCTTAAAGGCTTAGGCGTAAAACCCGCATATCTGCCTTGCCAAGTCAAGATGGATCCTAATCCTAAATCACCAGAAACAACAGAGGTGCCTAGGGCTCCTCAAAGTATCCCTATGGAGTCCACCTGCAAGGCAAGGGAGCTCGTAGAGCCCCAACAGGCCATGGAATTGGAACCTTCGCATTGAACAAGTAGAATGAGTGGAGCTGCGAAGAAGCCGCTTAAATACCTCCTTCGAGGCGGTGAGAGTTTTGAAGAGGCACGTACAAAGGCCCTAATCCCCAGCAAAAACCCTCGGCTTCGACGAAAACATCCAACAGGATCAGGTCCGAAGTGTCCTCGCCTATGGAAGCCTCAAAAAAAGGCAAGTTGACCGTAGCATGCCGACAAGGGCCGGAAGCCCAGTCGACTCCCTCGACCAGTGAAACAGCCGCTGCTTCAGGGAGGACAGTGGAGGGTCGGAAGAATCCCCCTAAGGCTGTATCCTTTAGAAACGCGGTTTTGGGTGTTAGGGTTGGCACCATGTATGCCCAGTATTCGGACGAGCTTCTGACCATGGACCAGCTGAAGGCCGTTCAGAGACACATTCTGGAAAGGGTCATACAACAAAGGACAGTTGAGGGAGTCAAACCCTGTTTTTTTGATGCCAACTTTAAACAGGATGGATCCTTAATTCCTGTAAAAATAAGGAAACTGCCAAGAGCCAAGATCTCAAAGCCTGGGAAGGAGCAAATATTGTCGCCGTGGGAGAGAAAATCTTCCCCGACCAACGGTGCTGACTGGCTACTTCAGGGACATCTACTCGGAAAATAATGATGACATTATGGGATATATTGAGTACCAAATGATGGGCTGGACACCAGCAACTGAAGAGTTCTGCGAAGGACTGAGGAAAGGATGCAGGCCCTACTCACCTTCACTGTCGATCCAGTTTCATAGGCCAAACTAAAAAGTGATGGCCTAATAATCAACTTCAAGTTTGGCGAAGTGAAGCTAAAATAAGGACAGACTATGTGTTTTTTGATAAGGTTTTGTTTAGTGAAGTCACGATTCATTAAAATGAATTTGTGAATCGACATAACTTTCATTATAACGCCAGCGATAATGCATGGGTTATTAGGAAGATTGATCGATAACACAGATGGTCAATTAATCTGTGGGGAGAAATCGTTGGCGAACATATTGTTTGTCCCTACTCTTTAAACGAAAATTTGAATTGCCCTGCCTATCTGGATTTTATAGAGAACTAATTATCGATATTAAGTCAACATTTACCTGTGAGGAATGGAATGTGGCTACAACATGATGGTTATGATTGAGCTCCAGCTCATTATTCAGTGCAAGTCAGGGACCATCTCAACACAAACTGGAATAAGAGGGCTAATTAATTGGCCACCCCGATCACCGGTCTTAACGAAATTGGATTTTTTGTGGGACTATGTTAACCTTCCAACCACACCAGAAAACATGGAACAATGAATCCGAAACGCATTCCAAGAATGGAAGAAATATCGAACAAAACTTTTAGTTCTAGTAGGTAGGTATTATTAGAGTTACGTTTTTATGTGTTAATAACAAAATTATTTAAAATTTAAACTGTACGAAGTGTATTAATGTTACTTTACTGAAGTGCAAATGGAATCTTGACAGTTGATTTAATCATGGATCAAATTAAAAGCCTCCATCGCTTTTGTTTTTCAAAATGGCTACTTGAATAGGGGATAAAACTAGATTTTTGTAAATATCTTTTAATTTAGGAATTGCCATAGAGTTGTAATTAGAGAAATGTTGGGTTTTCAATTCCGCATCGAATGACATAAATATACAGGGGGTACAATTTGAAATAAGAAAAATAAAGTGTTTGGAAATTTGAAAAGTTAGGCACTAAATATTCGATGGGATGAATCGTGTCAATCCAACTAAGTTAAGGGCTTTGTTGAACCTTCTTCAATAAGTACCATGATTGATTTTATCACCGAGGTGCTATTCATATTTTTATTTTTTCTAGACCAGTGGTGCGAAACTGATTTTTTTAACATTTTTTGCCTGATTTTCACTGGATTTATTTTAGTAAAATTTTAGGAGCGTGAAGATAACCATGAAAGGTACCTAAATAAGCAACAAAATGTATCGCATGTAATTTAAGAAGTATATGATCGCGACGTCACAAAAAATTGGGACACCCTGTATACTCGAAAATAATTTCCTGAAATACCCCTTTGGTTACAGATGTCTCCTACAAAATATCAAACTCATAGCATCACCAACAACTGAGCTATAGAAGACGGGAGGTGAACTGCAGGACCCTGTATGAACACATTTTATAAATCCATAAGCTTAAGAAATTTAATAGATTCTATTCTGAGGGTTTGCTTATATAAAGCTTTCGAACATTCTTAATTTGAATATCAAATTAAAAAAATTATTAATTGATAAAAAGCTACCTTCGCTGTCCCACCGAAACATGGGGAAAATGGCGAATAACTAAAAAGCGCTTTTATCATTATCATGGAATTATTAACATGTTTTGTTTGGAATGCAAATAAGTATTCAAAGTCAGCGATCTAGTTTGTACTAACGTTATATTTCATATTAGGAATAATACGATAATCGATAAAAATAAAAGTATTCGGACGAACTTGAAATAGCTAAAATATATACTTTACCTTGGAGATAACGTCTTTTTGATAATTTTCACAATGGCATTGAGGTTGCC
Organism: Crioceris asparagi; assembly: GCA_958507055.1. Taxonomy (NCBI): domain Eukaryota; kingdom Metazoa; phylum Arthropoda; class Insecta; order Coleoptera; family Chrysomelidae; genus Crioceris; species Crioceris asparagi. The sequence continues at coordinate 53,214,952 of OY293827.1, forward strand.
CGTATGTACAATGGAATGTAATGAAAAGCACAATTTTAATATAACCAAGCTCTAACTTATCTACTTTAAAGGCAAGAGAACAAAGCAAACACATATTTAGGTGCGGTTATTTCCGGTTGTTAATTTCTGGAAGAAAAACTTAGAACCTATAGTCCTCTTAAGAAATGTACTATATCAGTATAAAATGAACGAATATTTTGTAAGAACATTGACAGAAAAAAATCCCCTAGAATTATTGTAAAGGTCAAGTTGAAATCTGAGATTTTGGTATAAGTAAGTTTGAATCAAAGTTTTTAATGTGGGGGAATTATTTAGTTCATTTGTTTAGGAACCGCATTGAAAGCAGGAAATATCAAGAATTTTCGAAAAGCAAATTTTAAGATTTGGTATAATTTTTCAATGTTTCTAAATCTCAAGACGTCGCTATATTATCATATACCTACATATTTTATCTGTATCTTCCGATGATAGGATATCAAGAGATTCCTTTTTTTATCTACAAACATTGGATAGAAAAGAGCCTAAGTCAGGAGATGTAACGTTCTCTTCTTGCCTCTGAAAGCTTTCTTAAAGGTAGGTATGTCATATGGGTTCGATACTATCACGCTATAATCGTCACTTGTACCAGAATGTTTAAATACTAACATGCTCAAGGTTTTGATGGCCATACAAATTCAATATTGTAAATGATATAGCCTTACATGTTCTTATCTTTGAGTCTGCCCACATGTAAGCAAGCTGCCAATCCTAAGGAAATCTCCGTTATCATGTCGGCCATCTTTTTTTGCATTATTTGATTCGCTGCTAAAGGTTTTTGGAATTGTTTTCTCTCCATTGTATAATTTCTAGCGAGTTCTAGGCAATTTTCAGCGGCACCAAGGGCACCCCAAGCAATACCATATCTAGCATTGTTCAAACAACCAAAAGGTCCCCGCATTCCCACCACGTTTGGCAATAGATGGTCCTCTGGGACTTTGACATCATCCATTAGTATCATACCTGACAATCAATTACATTTCTCAATAACGCTAATAAAATGAATCTAAATAAAATCACAATACTTTACCTGTAACTGACGCTCTTAGGGAAAATTTTCCCTTAATGACCGGAGTGTCTAGGCCTTTACCATGTTCTTTGCGATTTACTATAAATCCTCGAACTTTATCATCGTCACACCTTGCCCAAACAATTAGGATATCAGCAATGGGAGAGTTCGTTATCCTGATAATGGACAAAATGCACATATATAGGTTTTCATATCCATAAAATTCAATATGACTTACCATGTTTTGCTACCGCTTATACAATATGTTTTTGTAGCCGAATTATATTTAGCTCTGGTTTCCATACCACCAATGTCACTTCCATGATTTGGCTCAGTTAAACCAAAGCAACCAACAAGTTGTCCTTTGGCTAGACATGGAAGAAAAAAAAAGATATATTGCTGGTTTGAGTCGAACTAGTAGCTCCTGTAAAGTTGATGGAAAAGAGCCCAAGACCAATGCTTGCAATTATGTTTCTATTTATATGATGTACTTATACCTAATACCAATGCTTGCAATTATGTTTCTATTTATATGATGTACCTATACCTAATACCAAATCTTCATTTGGAGACGTACTTATTTATTGACTTTTGACTTCCAAGTCGCTCCGGGTTCATCAAGAATAGAATATATATTACCTAGTAGAGGTAGGTACTGTTGTTTTTGCTCTTCACTTCCATACATATAGATTGCGCCCATAGCAAGTGAAGATTGTACACTCACAGCTGATCTGAAGGCACTGTCTACCCGTTCAACTTCCCTTGTAAGAAGACCATACCCTACATTTGATACACCAGCACAACCGTAGCCATTCAAGGTACATCCTAATACTCCCAATTGACCAATTTCATTAATTATCTCCCTGTGAAAAACTTATGGCAAAAATTACATCCAGAATAATAAACGTCCAATCGCAGATATAGAAAAATTGGCATTGTTATACCTACTCTCATTTCTGTTTGCTTCTATAACCCTCGACAGAAGCTTGTCTTGGCAATATGACTTGAACTGATCCCTTATCAACTTTTCTTCATCAGTTAAATGTGAGTCTATATTCAAGGCATCTTGCCAGCTGAAAGACGCTTGAAAAAATTCCTGTATTTAATTTTGTGTTGATGAAGAATGAATGAAATTATCTCTTATTTTGTAGGTCCTGGAGAATAATCATTTCTCTCATTCATATTTTGTCTTATTCGTATTTATGATATTCAAAATTCAATATAGAACATAAATGATAAAAATTAAACAAGTTGAATATTGGAATAATAAATGGACAAGTGTTGCCCGGACGCTTACGAACTTACCAGCTGATCCAGCAGTTCTAAAGATTATCTCTGTGTACAAGTCAAGGTACAGTCCAACAAAAATATTTTTCTAAAGTTATTACATATTCTTATATAAAAGGATACGTTTTCTCACATTTTGTCCTAATTCCAGGCCTAGACGGCTTAACAATCCCAATTGTTTCAGCGCCATTTCACATAAAATTATCAAGTCACCATAAGACAAACACACTAGGTAGTATGTATGCCACTTATGCGGCAAGCACAATTTTTTTTGTTCAGATTAAGAGTTATCTGAATACGTTGCTCAATTTTAATAACATGCATAAATATTCCAATGTTTTTCAAATTTAGACAAGATTCTTAAATAAAAGTTACGTATTCTATGTTAACACAAAAACAGCCGTGGCTGTTTCTCTAGCAGAGATACGATATGATAGAGAGATATTCAAAATATTATCATTCATAATTATGTAAACATAGTCCCAGCTGATGATTTCGTAAGGAAGAACAGGTCAGTACTAGCTCAAATACCCCCACGAAGATGACGTGAAACTGGGAATAGTTGGAGTATAACATATAGAATAATTTGACTTCAATGAATTATCCAAAAATATAATTCCCTTCAAACAATTTTATCAAAGCAGAATAGCCTTGGCTAGACATCGGTCTGTATTTTCAGATAGAGCTCTTCTTCCTGTTCGTATTTATATTATTATTTTTATTAACAGCCAGTTCATGGCCATGTATGTAACTGTAACAAATTTAGGTGTACATATTAGAAAGCAACAAAAAATGTTACCTACCTAAAAGTTACTTGTAACCAACTATAAAACAAAAACTTTGCTTCGTTCTAGCCACACTTCATATTTGAAGAATATGTCTTTGTAATGAGAAGCATGTTTCGTTTTTGGCTAATTACAAATAATACCTAGATATCCAAAATCGATCGTTTTGAAAATGTAATGATTGTCAGGCCAATCAAGGTCAATGCCAAGGACTAGAGTTTCCCCGAATGTTCGTTGTAAAATAATGCAGAAGATAGACATGGAGCTTAAGTTGAACAAGCTGCAAAATTTATAAAGACATTCGGAGAGGTAATCGGCAGTATTTTTGAATCTATTTATCCTAGAACTTAAGGAAAAACTTGTAATTTCAAAGTCGCCTAAGAGAAAGTACTGGAAAATGTTTTCAAGGTTCCTGCTCCACGGCAAGGGAGAATTAAAAACTAGTAACTACGCCTCCTTGTCTTGGTGTAGGAAAGTTGTTTATTGTATGATGAATAGTTTCACAGATACAGCCGATTACCTATCTTAATGGAGACACACGGTACCTCAAAGGTGTATTACAAAAAATAATACAGCTAACAGCTATTTAGGTATATCCTGTTTTATGATACGCCTTGACTGAAAATATGAGAGTGATGATTGTGATACACTCCGTAGTCTCTGCTGGTAATAAAACATCAGATACGGCCCAGATAAAAAATAATTATATAATTATTATCAAAGTTCACAAAATACTACTTATTATTCTATAGATATCCTCTTTCGGTTATTTGTATAGTTGGTTGTCTGCATCGTAATGTCAATATGTACGGTCATAACAGCTTACCATAACAAAAAGCTGTGCCTATACTATCTGTACTCATTAGTTATACAGTGAGAAGCAAAAGTGAGAAACAAATTTGATGAAAAAAATTGGTGAATAATAATATAATTATAAAATCCTATCGTCCGTTTTTTATTTCGAGGCATTCAGACACAAATTATACCCCATATTTTTTTATTATTTGAAGAATGTAGAGTCAATAGAATGGCCTATTGAGGTATCCATTTCCTAATCAAATAATTTTTCTCATTTTAGGGTAATGACTAATTTTTTGAATATTTAAAATTCGACTTAGTAACATTTGAAAACAAAACTAAATCAAAATTGGTTATTCGTTTGACAGCTACAATGTCACAACAGGTAGATAGATGCCACGATGCCACGGTCAGTTGACAGATACGGTTGTCTCGATCAGCAGTTAACCAATCAGGAGAGAGCGCGCGTGTGACGTAGACCTGAATTTAAATCGTTTGCGACTCTCACTATGTATTGCCTGTACGTTTATTACATATATCCTTGGTTTTACATATAATAATAGCAACAAAATCAAGCAAACCAGTATTTTATTAATGTAGGTACATATAAACATAAGAAAAGTACACACTGGCTGACAAATAAACCGGACACCTTGAAAATTGCATGCAATATACCGCTAAGAAAAACTTGCCCTACAATTTCGGGAAGCATTGTTGCAATTCGAAAGTTCGGAGTGGGGACAAATCGAAAAACCACAGGTCGATAAGTTTTCCAATTTAAAGAAGAATACTTCATCGAAATTTTGATTCATATAACTCTTAATATTACAACTTGAAAGGCCAAATAAGATAAATTGTGCGAAGGTGATAGTTAAAACCGAAAAAAGTTAGGTGTCCGTTTTTTTTTGTCCGGCAGTAGGTAGGTATAAGAAATAACTTCCACCAGATAAATAAGTAATAAGTAGAAAACTAAAAAGAGGTTCTCATAAAAATAGTGAAATCAAGTTACGATTTTTTTAATTTTTTTTCTACTCTTTGAATACTCATGGCCTAATTTGCGTTTCATTCCTGCAGCAACCATTTGTTTTGTATTCAAATATTTTATTCTTATGTATGTTCCCTGTAGCAGATATGAAAGTATGACTTCTTCCGGAAAATGTGATAGTTTACGTTTTCCAATTTTAGTCATTTTCTTTACAATTTTCTTAGTTTTTCGAAAAGGAATGTTTTTATTGAAATGTATAAAAATTTTGTCTAAAAGCTTCGCTCCTGCCGCCCATTCATCAGAAAGTTGTATAAACCCTCCAAAAGATGCGAAATCCATTTCGGTATTGAATATGGGTGGTCTTCTTTAAGTTTATACGTGTGGGTTCCCAAATCCGGGTACTTAGTTTTAAATATTTTAGCCACCTATCCTGCCAAATATTCTAAGCCGTCATTTTCAGTCAAAGGTTTCATTTGTTCTGTAGGTGTTGACGTTGATGGTTGAGGTCGATAACTAGAATGTTGTTGCTCAGTAGAAGATACGCTTAATGTATCAGATGATTCTCCTTGATCAGGTATTGGAAAAGGAAGCTTAGACGTGGAAATTGTTTCATTGAAAATTCTTGTAAAAACATACTGGTCGTCTTCAGGTGCGGTAGTGTTTCCATTTTTTTGAATATTTCCAGGGTTTTTCCCTAGAATTATCATTCTAAGTCGGTAAATCGCATCTAACGGCGCGGGATGATCATTTAATCCACCTCTTCCACGAATTTGAGAAAAAACAAATTTCTTAAAGAGGCTATAGATATTAATATTCCTTTTTGGAACGTTTGCAGGTTTTTTTATTGGTACATAACATAGTTGATATCAAATTGTAAGTGTCATCTAGTATGCTGTTTTGTTCATCTACGTCCAAACCATATGGTAATTTACTTCTAATAGTCGCCTGTGTTGTATACGAATTCATGACATTAAATCATTTATCAATCATTTCGATAAATTCACTGGTAACCCTAGCTAAATGCTTATTTGGTCCCGGCAAATAATGCAAAAGGGCAGTAGCGGTTGTGTGAGATAGTAATTGGGCAGCCAAAGTAACACTTTGTCTTTGGGAACCCGTGCAACTGAGGTGTAATTTATTTATTCTGTGGCAACTACTGAGCTCTGTGTCTGTCGCAGTTATGAGATGATGAAGGGGTTCGGCAGTCACTTTTTTACCATCTTCTAGTTCAAAACCACCGTCGATCAACCAGTTTCTCACAAGTTTAAGTAGATGCGGTGCATCTGGAAAGTAATAGATTTTTTCTTTTGTTACTGGATGTCGAAAATTAGTTTCTCCCACTGTAATACCCAAGTCCTTCCAAAGTCCTACGTTGCTTCCTCCACAATCAGATACACAAGCTACAACATTATATTTTATTTCATGGAGTTTTGTTATTAAGGTGAATAAAATGTATTTCGTCATTTTTGTATCAAATCCAATAAAAATTGGCTGTTTATACTTAGCAAACAGTCCTCTCACCATTCCCACCTGCATTTGTGAGTACGGACCAATCACTTCATCTACTGATTTATCATATTCCAAAACAGATTTTACCTTAACTTCGTCAAATTCTAAAACAACCACTCTTTCCATGTCTGTAAAATCATCTTGTGCTATCGCCAACAATCTTATGACGTCCGTAAGTATACCTTCCCTCAAATTTATTTTTGAAGCCCACCTCTGCAGTGTAGAAATTCCTGGAATAAAAAGCTAGGCTTTTATTCCATTTCCATTTTTATTCCATTAACAACTAACCACTTACAATGTAGTCGCGACACGATCAACGTCGAAAGAATTGTATTTTATTTTGTGTTTAGAATTTGTTTTTTATTTTTTCATTTTTTTATAATGGGACAAGGTTAATTTTAATTTTAAGTCTACTTTATTTTAATTAGAATCAATTATTATTTCTGGTATGTGAATAACAATCTTCACCTCCATAACTTTAAGATTGATAATGGGCTTATAAAAGCCCGAAACATGTCTCGGCTTATCAATAAAAATGTGGAGATGACTTTGAGTTTCCTTTGAACCATTTAATCTTCAATGCTTATCTTCTCAATTTTGTTTTTAAATTTATTGTAAATTTATACATAAACCCACCCTGAACACACAGAAATAAGAAGTATGAATTCATTATTTAATGTTGAAAAGTTGATACTAATGCTGCCATCTAGGAGAAGTTAGATGAACTACTTAACCAAAGTGTTAGGGACTGTTCTGCTGTCCAAAAATTATGAATTGAATTTGTAGACATCAAGTTTTGTGTAGAAGGCGCTTTCTGGTAATTTTGTATTTTAGTATAAAGACGGGTGTATGGTAGCAAGGTTAGTGAGTTATCGTTTTAAATTTGATAAAGTTTGTAAGTTTGTTAGCGATTTAAAATTAAGAAGATATTTTGTAACTAGAAAATAGCTTTTCCCGGTCTGCTAGCAGAGATGGCGGTGTTGGAATTTGGGGTAAGTCCTAAATAAAATTCAAAAAATAGAGCTCTCAGAATTTTGCAAAAAGCATTTTGAGATCTGTGGTCTTGAATTAAATAATAATATGAATCATGAGTTTATTATACTCGTAGCTACCGTTCTCCTAATGGTACCGGGGATTTATATTTTTTTCTTAAAAAGATGTATCTTGTTCTAGAGAAGGTTTATAAGCCGGATTATATCATAATATCATTGTGGTAGCGATTTTAATATTGACCCACAAAGAGATTCTGTTGGATATTTCAAATTAAGAAATCTTTTTTCAAATTACAACATGCTTAAATATGTATAGTACGGAAAAGGAAAGAAGTCGGGGTATTTAAACCTAAATCCCGTTCACTATCACAGCTACGGACACGCCCAACTCAGTCAACTCTCTTGTCCATACCTATATCCAAACCAACAAGAGGTGATAAAAGTCTGTACCATATATTTTCCAATATAATTATTTACAATGAATGTAAAGTGATGGATAATACGATTTCTGATCATAGAACCTAATTTTTCAATTGTGAATTTAATATGGATGACAAACGAACCTACAAAATCTATTTTAAACGATATCTTGAAGCACACAATATAGAAACCTTCCTTAACGGCATATCCTCAGAGTCATTGTCTGATATATACTTGGCAACAAATATGAATGAGGCTTACGATACCGTCTCTAAAATTGTACAATTTTATTTTGATTTGCACTTTCCCCTGAAAAGATACATTACTCACAATGCACGAAAAGTGTGGGTTAATGATTATATAAAGCAATCTAGTTACGAGCTCAAAGACTTATTCTTTCTAAAAAAGAGCTCTCCTGAACTGTCAAATCTGTATAAAAAAGAACAAAATGCACAGAAGACTTCAAGCAACCCCAATAAAACAGCCTGGACCATTAATCGTGAGATTACAGGAAAAATCAAATCAAATAATGATATTGTAATGTTTAACCCTGTGCAAAACGTTCTGGGGTGAGTTCACTTGCGTAATACTCAAAATTCGCAGATTGCTTCCAATGGTTTATTTTCAAACACACTGTACACGGCTTTCTGTTGTAGTACAACTGTCACAACTTGTCACTTTGACTATCGCGTTTCAACTACTTTCGAGTTATGTCTCCAATTGACTGATACAATAAACTGACTTTATAACATATACTTAGGGCCGATTTCATAATGAATCCTTAATGGGAGATTAGTTAATTCTTCAATTTGTTTAACTCATACCTCGATGACGGAATAAAAAGAGTGCATTTTTCCATATCTTTTGCAACATTAGTCACCTTATCTTTCGTTCTTTTAAAGTAACTTTAAATTATATGACCAACCAAAAAAAATATGAAATTTTTAATCTTGGATTAAAATTAATAGGAGATTAAATTTGATTATGAAATCGGCCCTTAAACTTCTATACCGCTAGCATTGTGGAAAAAATAGGCAAAAATGAAGCCAAAGACCTGGGGATAGCTGGCGATATGCGCATGTGTCATGAATTTTTTTGGTAAGAGAAGGGACATGTCCCTATTTTGTTACCATGGATACCATATGTGGCATACATATGTGACTCCAAGCCACCTCCCCCAAATTCCCCTTTTGCGCATACGTACTAAGCTCGCAATTCCCATAGTGAACTTTAAAAAAAAATTCAAGGATCAAATTATAGGTATATAGAATTATGTGCTTTATAAGACTGACTATGACCCGTGATCGACATGGCCTTATATATCTGAATCTTGACATGACATTCATCGAGAATGTTCTATGAATATCTAGATGCACATAATTAGAATTTTTTCGCCAGTTCCCGGTGATCTGCTGTCGGTAATAGAGCGGTTAAACCCCCACCTTAAAATAAACTTGAAGGTTATTGTCGGTTATTTTTGTCGCGAAAATGACCCGGTTATCAAATTATCAATGACGTTTTATTTTTTGACAAATATTTTGTTTTGTAGTTTTGCTTGCGTGTGGTTCCACTCAGACTGAATTACCAGATATAAAAATCTGGTGTGTCCACTCACACGACTTTCCTACCGCTCGCAGACAAATTCCAGTGAATGAAAAATTTCACACGATTACAATACTTTCCTTATACAGTTACTATAGTAGAGTAGTAATGTAAAAAGGAGTATTCTTTCACCTCATCAGTACGAACGTTATTTAATTCAATTTCAATTAATTCTCCTTTCATTATGATCAACAAAATGATGCAAAAAAAAAAATGAAATATGAATAAATTTAACCCAAAACTCAAATCAAATACAAAAAGACAGGCGGCCAAATTTACTTTTTTGACAGTTTTGGCACTTTTGACATTTATAACCGCCAGTTACCATGCTCAAGAGGACGGGAACCAAATCAGTTCCCGTTTTATAAGTTTAGTGACGTCAGAAAATATTCCCCTATAACCGTTTATGTCGCGAAAACGCACCGGGAAGTACAATTCGAAAAAATCCTAAATAATGTTCTAGAGCCTTGTCAAACTGACATTATTCAATGATTTTATAATATATATATATATATATATATATATATATATATATATATATATTTATATAAAAGTGATTCTTAAAGAAATTGGGAATTCTGCCGAGTTAATTTGGGCTTAAATAAGTACACTCTTTCTGCTACCCAAGCTTTCGGTAAAATTTATTACCATTATCAAGCAATGCAAGTGAGGATCATAATTTAAACAGGCACAGACTAACTAAGAAAGCATTATCACTCATAATTACAATTAAACACAACTTATATCACAAACAGATTAAAATAAAAATAAAAAAGCTTAAAATTATTGAAATGGAAGTGGTGTATGATGTTACATAGTTGGTGGTGATATTATAAATGTTAGTTGTGTTTAATTGTGATTATGTGTGATAATCCTTTCTGGAGGAGCGCGTAGCTGCGGGTTAACACTGACCGACTTCAATCATCGAAGTTAAGCAGCGCATTACGATGGAAACGGCTTGGACGAGTGACCGTTGATGCGGGCGCGCGTTCGAATCTCTGTCGCATTGCATTCTCCTCCTCTCGCAAGGCAACGGGAAAGCAGTGAGAGTATATATTCCCTAGTACAGCTCTCTGGAAGGGTGTGCCCTTAAGATCTATCTTGAGACACATCGGTGGTTCGGAATCCACGTTAAACTGTAGGTCCCCTTGTCCGTGGTAACACTTTCAAGGCAGAGAAGCCGTCAACGCTCAAATACGAGTACGGCACTCAAAGAAGAAGATTAGAAGAAAATAAAACTTCAATTTATAATCCTGTGTGACAATAATAATATCATTCACCTGGACAAAAAAAATCTATAAAAGACAGTTTACTCACTATAAGTCTTAACTGTAGGCAAGGGGTGTGGAAGTTGAAAACTTGTCGATGGTTGTAGTTTGTCGGAAGAAAGTTCTCCTCTCTCTGGGCTACTCAGCGTTTCAGTTCTTTGATGTGACTTCTTAGAATTACCACAGGTTCTTCCGGGAGTAATAACTTGACCTGGGCAGGATATAATAAATTTTAAATTAATACAAAATACTTAGATGGCCACAAAATATTATTTAAGAAGAAAATAAAAATTCCATTTATCCTTTCCAATAAGAATACCGTTCATATCGAAGCTTGAAAATATACTCACTGTTAGTCTCATAATAAATAGGCAAGAGGTGTTGAAGTCTTGTCGACGGTTGTGGATCTTCTGTAAAAAGTTCTCTTCTCTCTGGTCCACTCAGTGTGTCAGAACTGAGGAGGGTTTTCTTAGATCTCGCCTAAGTTCTGACAGGAGGAATAACTTTTAATGGAGTCTCTCCAAGAAATGCCGTAGAAGGCTGATCATATGGTAGAATTTCTGAACTAGGTATGTACACATTAGATTTAAACTTAATAATAAAATTTTGGATACCACAAAAACAGGAAATGTAGACATACCTGTGGGCTTCTTAGGTGTGCAGTTGTCGAAATCAACCTCAGGTGGAGCAAAGTATGACATGACATAGATATTCCCTGTGAATCTAAAAAATATCAGTCATAAAAATTAATCGAATAAGCGACACAAGTTTATTTACAATATCTTAAGTGGCAAATTACATGTAGGTAAAGCATATCTTATTAGTTTTCCGTTACTAACAATGCATTCCCATTGAAAATGTTCGGCACAAACCACTTTCTCAATTGAAATATCATTAATCCCAGAAACAGACCACAATTGTAATCTATTAATCCATATATCACGTACTCTTTTGTCACTAGGCCACTGAAATCTTTTCGGATTTCTGTTTCCACAATCAGGAACACAACATGATCTGATCATATTGTATTTTTTTCAACAAAATTAATAAAATTTCAATCGCTTTGAAATGAGAATTCAAATTCGAAATCAATCGAAATGGTTGACAGCAAGACAGCTTCTATCAGTCTATCAGAGAACAAATGATACACATCTCTGTTCTCTGCTTCCATTCTTCTTCTTAGAAATGTGTAGAGCTTCAAGTGAGGAGGTCGAGAGGGCGCAAGATGTCAATATATTAGTTATATATATATATATATATATATATATATTAGATTTCGTTTTGTCTAATTGGCTTTATAAAAACAATTATTTTATTTATTTACTTCTGACACCACTTATTGTTAATGATTTAATAATAAGAATTAAATTATAATTATTATACAAGTGAAATTAACTGTAAGGTTAGGATGATTATGAAAACTGACATAGATTCGTCTTACTTTAGATTTATATTTCAGAATGATTAAAATTATAAAGTGTTCCTTGTTTACAGTGAAAAAAATTACAATATGGAATATAATGTTCTAATGGGAAAATGCCACTAATTGCGTCCTATTCACGGATTCCATAGTCAGCATTCTCGGGACGTTGTAATCAGAAGAGTTTCTGGATATGTTATCAGTTGAAGTACGATATGTTGAAATATGATATTCCTGGTACTGCATTGTCATCCTACTGTTGTGAAGTCGGGTTCATGGGTTTAGCAGAGTCAGCAATATTGGTTGATATAACAGCTCCCATCATTTATAAAAAGTTGGTGCTATGCAGTAACTTTTCAGATTCGATATTCCAATGGTAGGATCTTCAATTACTTCATTATTTTCAATGTTAGGTCTTCTTCTTGGAAGTAGACTTTTGAAGGTGGATGATTTTTCTTCATTTTCTTCTTTTTGTCCTTTGAGTTTTTTCAAAATTTTCATTATGATGTAAATAGTAATGATGCATAGAATGGATCCTATAGAAATGTAAGTGAACCAAGATATATTTTTGGTCACGAATGGTTCGTTCATTAGATTTTCTAATTCTTTTGAATATTGCTCTATTTTATGGTTTGCAATATCCAATTCTTCCATGTTTATTTCATTTAGCTCTAGTTTAGGAATGTTGATACTTTCAACTAAATGATCACAACATTCGTAAGGTATTATTACTGGATGAGAATTATCGGCATAGTCGGTAGATTTTCGACTTTCTGCTTGGATTTTTGTTATTCCTACGAAGGCTTGACATTCGGAGGTAAGCTTCACAATTGAGTTCTGCATTACTGTTACAATTTTCGTGTTATGTTCAGGACAGTTCATGGTTATTTGAAGTGGTTCTGCTACGATAACTAGCCAAACATTGTCTTTTAGTTTGAACACATTGTAGCCTTGACTGTAGATTACGGAACTTTCACAGGTTTTGGGCACATTTTGACGGTTTTTCAATAACTGCGCTTCACACACTGCATTGTTGTCGATGGGGTAAGCGTACAAGTTGAGACACAACTTCTTATGTGGACCTATTTCTTTACAATTATTAGGCTCCTTTACAGGAATATACATTAGAGAATCATCATTTCGCGCAATGTATTTATGACTAATTGAAAGAATGTGATGGAGGCCAGTTCTTTTATCCAAAATTGGAATAGGAAACAGATGATATAGAGTATAAAGTTGTTGTTCAACTAAAGGTATTTTCAAAATGAAGACAATTTGGTTATCTTGTTGATATGCTTCAAGCTCTATTAATTGAAGACATTGTGCAATTTTAGAGATTTTTACTGGTAAAGGGAGATTATTTCTCACAAGGTTTTGTGATATCTCTTGAAGAGCTGATACCAAGTTTTGTGGTGAAATAATTGAAGAGTGAATTATTTTCAATCTTGCATTTATAATGTCATTGAAATTATCTTCAATAATCAAATAACTCTCCATTAATTTTTCGCATATTTCCAAAAAGTTAAGTTTGGCTTCAACAGTTTTAACTTGGTTGTTAATATCGTGAATTGCTCTTTCAATTTTATAAATATCGTCATTAAATGTTTTTCTATCAATTGTTAAATTTTGTATTGTTTCGTTGAAGGTTTTAATTGGAGAGGATGATACTGAAATCTGATTCTTAAGAAGGTTTTCAATGTGATGTTGATCATTGTTTAGTTTTTCTATATTTTTTGTATAAAATTCACCATCTGTAGCATCTATGTTGCCTGTTATGGTTTTAAATACGCTTTCTATAATGTTCACTAAACCTCTTTTAACGCGTTTTGTATCTATGATGATTTCGTTGAATTTCTCTTGTATGGATTTAGATATTTGTGTTAGTAAATCTACGTGTGTCTGTACGTCGGAACGAAAAATATTCATAGCGTGATAATCTGGTTTTAAAGTATTACGTATAGTGTCCAAAATTTTGTTGTTGTTTTCATATGCAGCTAAAAGTCCTGTAATGTTCTTGTGTACTAGTAGAGTCCACTTGTCATTGGAGATGATAATTCTTGTTTCATCGTGATAGAAGAGTCCTATCGTGTTGTTTATAGGATCAATTTGAAATTGGCAAAAGGCCATATTGACCAATAGGGGGTACCTGAAAACATTTTAATTTTCAGAATATGGTTTCATACGGTCGAAATTAACTTTTGTTTGTTGATTAGTATTAGAATTAAGTAAAATAGCTGAATTGATGAAAAAATCTAAAATTTCGTTTGGGCCATTAAATTTATTCTGTAACTTGTTCTTTAGTTGTGACTCTTTAATAAATACTTTATCTCCTACTTCGTGTACATGCTTATCGGAACGATCTTTAGCTTTCTGTTTCTTAGTTTCAGTGCGTTCTCTGGCTATTTTATAAAAATGTGAAAGTCTGTTATTCAGATCTCTAACATATTTTGTTATTAATTCTTTTTCATTGTATAGCTGCTCTGGCGGTCTACTTGAAGTTGTCCGAAGACTAACTCATAAGGAGTGAAACCATGAGTTTTATTCGCTGAATTGTTGTAGCAAATAACTGCGTACGGTAAAACATTAAAGGGATGTTCGTTAGGATATTCGGCGAAATTGACTCTAATCATTTCTAACAGAGTCGAATGAAATCGTTCGAGAGATCCGTTAGATTGCGGATGTCCTACGCTGGAAAATGTCATCTTTATGTTATACAATGTACAGCGGTCTCTAAGTACAGAATTATCAAACTCTCGGCCATAATCGGAATGTATTCGAAGGGCCATAATGTTGAAAATATAAGAGAAGGTCTTTGATAGGGTAAGCCTGACTGAATTTTGTGAGTTCATCGCGTATTGTTAAGGCATAATTTCTGTTAGGAACTTCTAATATGTCTATATTAATACGTTCGAACGGTGTTTTTGGAGTTTCTGTGATTACGAGTGGTCTGTCGAGATTTTTCCTATATGCTTTATTTTGCTGGCATATTTCGCAAGTTTTTATAAAGTTCTCAACGTCTTTTGTCAGTGTGTTCCAGTTATATCTTTCTTTTATTCGACGAATAGTCTCGTTTATTCCTCTGTGTAAATGCATCTTGTCATTATGATTCTGGTCAATGATAAGGGGAATTTCGTCTGTATCTGGAGTTTTGGTCTGGTTTTGAAAAATTTTAAATTTGAGTTGTTTCTCTGAAGTAATAAATGATTTCTAGTATGGGTAAATCAATACTAGTTTCAACACAGTATGTCTGGTTGTCCTTAAAAAGGTCTTGATCTTTGAAAAGGGCTCCAAATAAATATTCAGTTACTGTATCTGGATTATATGGTATTGCTATTATAAAATATTTTCTATTTTTCACAGTTTTGCTAGATAATACATTAATTTTAAGATGTTCAAAGTCGTAGTTCTCTTCAAAAATATCATCAATAATTTTTTCTTGAATTTCGTTCAGTTGGTTTTGTCTAAGAAAGAATATTTTTATTATGCTTATCTAGTAATTGTCCGTTACTTGATTCTATTTTCGAATAGTCCAAAAGGGATTTAGTCTTGTATAAATTTACAAATGTATCAAATTCTTTATACATGTTTTCTAGAAATTCAGGGTTGTTCTTTTGATCTTCGGGTATATCTTCATCTATGTTCTCATTATAAGCAAAAGTTGAATAAGGTGTTAGATTGTATTCAGATTGAAATTTTGATAAATTTTGGATATGATTAACTTTAATGCGGGAAAGTGCATCTGCATTTTTGTTTATCTTTCCGGGTTTGTAATTAATCTCGTAGTCATATTCTTCGAGCTTTAGTCTCCATCTTGCTAATCGACTACCTGTATCTTTTACTGAGTAGTAGCCAACTTAAGGGACGATGGTCTGTGATTAAAGTGAATTTTCTTCCAAAGATGTAGGGTCTTTCAATGGTGGAGTATTTTGTTTCTGCTTTGCAAAGAGTTCTTGATGCATAAGCTATGGGAAGATCTTTACCAATTATTCCTTAAGAGAGTACTGCACCAATCGCAAAAGCGCTTGCGTCTGTTGTGAGAATGATAGGCTCTTCGAAGTTTGGATATATGAGCACTGGGGTAGAGATAAGGGCTTGCTTTAATTCATCAAATGATTGTTTACAATCGGAATCAAAATCGAATGGAACGTCTTTTTTTAGAAGTCTGGTTAGCGGTTTTGAAATTCTAGCGAAGTTTTCGATAAATCTTCGGTAGTAACCGGCTAAACCTAGAAAAGATTTTATGTCTTTTTGGTTCTTAGGTTCTGGAAAATTTATGATACATTCAACCTTAGATGGGTTTGGTTTGACACCATCTTTAGTAACAAGATGTCCTAGGCTACTCCTTGCGGAGGAATTCACACTTATCCGGATGGATTTTCATATTTGCATATCTGAGTTTCGTAAAAACGTCAGTCAGTATGTTAATATGTTCATGTATTGATGGGGAATATTCAATAATGTCATCCATATAAACTAGACAACGCTCATTTTCTATACCGAGTAATATATTGTCCATTACTCTCTGAAAAGTTGAAGGGGCATTTTTGAGACCGAAAGGCATTCGGACGAACTCGAAATGTCCATTCTCGACTGAAAAGGAGGTCTTCTGAATATCTTGTGGATCAATTTCGATCTGGTGAAATCCAGAAGCTAAGTCTAGAGTAGAAAAATACTGACATTTGCCAAGTTGATCTAAGAGGTCTGAAATATTTGGTAGCGGATATTTATCGTTAATTGTGATTTCATTGAGTTTACGATAATCTACAACTACTCTCCACTTTTGTTTGCCTGATGCGTCTATTTTCTTAGGAACGATCCAAACTGGAGATGAAAAAGGTGAACATCAATATCTAATAATGCCTCGATCAAGCATTTTATTGATCTGGGATTTAACTTCATCTTTGTGTATTTGCGGATACCTATAAGACTTGGTGAATGTTGGTTTGTCGGAATTAGTTTTAATGGAATGTTTAATTTCGTTCGTAAAAGTCAATTTGTCTCCTTCGAGGTAAAATATGTCTGAGAATTCAATACACAGATTTGTTATGAGCTCTGATTCTTCATCGTTTAGATGCTCTAATCGAAGTTGGTTACGTATTTCGGGAATTCTGTCTTGTTGTATGTCGTGTTCGTATTCGCTAAGATTGTTAATAGAAAAATGTTGTATAGGTTCTATGTTAATATCTGAAAATTAATTTCTTTAGGAATTGCGTTTGCGTTAAGAATTGTTGTTATAAATTCGCCATTTTCATTAACTTTTACTAAAGCATGCGGAAGGCGTACTTTTTCTATTTCTATACCTGTTAATAATGCGTCAGTATTTGATAGATTGCATTTCAATTTATAAACTTGTTCGATTCTTGGTTCTATTCTAATTATGTTAGTTGTTCTCTCTGTGTTTTTGGTTTCGATGTTTTGTACATTATCTGAGGCTTTGTGAAGTTGGACGGTTTTAAAATTTGTTTCTAATTCTCTAGTTTTGATGTTTATTACGCCATCATAATATTCGAGGAAGTCTAATTCTATATCTATATTACAAATATAGACTTTGTGTGGATCTGTACGGTTAAAAGGAACGAGTGTAGATTCAGTAATGTGAACTTTTTGATTAGTGATTCCTTGAATTATTACATTCTCGGGAAATCGCTGGGGAAATTTTTGATAAACGTGAGGTTTAAAAATAGAAAGTCCAGCTCCGGAATCAATGAGAAATTTGTGAGTATTTGTCGAGTCTGTAATGTAAAATAAATTTTGTGATATCACAGCGAGCAGAGGATTTATAAGTAGCTCTGTTCGGGGAAGTTCAGATTGGGGTTGTAATCTTGAAGATTGATTGCTTGAATTTGGGTTTGAAGCTGTTCTATGTCTGACTTCTTCTCTGGAGGAGGATCTGTTGGAACTATTGGGCTTACGTGAAAATCCTGGTTTTCACTTTGATTAATTTCTTATTGTTGACAGTTATAGAAGTTTTCTTGTGGATTGTAATTACTATATGAGTAATCTTCAGGTTCGTACTGATATGATTCGTCATAATAGTTATCGGATTGATTGATATGGTAAGTAGGGTTTTGTTGGAATCTACTGAAATTCGGACGACGCTTGGTCTGATATTACCTATATTGGGATTATGACGTATGACAAAAGGTCTATTTGTGAAAGATTGATTTTGCTGGAAATTATTTGGAGGATTTGGTTTTTGATGAATGTTTGACTGAAATTGTGGTCTGGCTTGGAAAGCTTGGAAGTTTTGATTGAAGTTTTGTTGGAAAGGTCTGTGTCTGCATTCATTAGTTGCATGACCAATTCGTTTGCAATTTGAACAATGTTTAGGAGGGAGATAATTGGTTTGCGTTGTTGTAACCCCGTATTCTTGTTTGTATTCTGATGTTTCTGATTTCCGAAATAATTTAATTGAAGTTCTCTCCTAACTCTATTTGTTGCTGTCAGTATGTCTACAGGGTCACTAGCTCTTACAATTTGACCTAGCTCAGGTTCTAAGCCTGTAAAGAGTGTGTTAAGGGCCATATTTTTCGCTAGACGTGTCTGCGCGTTCTTTTCTTCAATAGATAAATTTTGTTTATTTATTGAAGCGTACATTTTAGCTTCATGTGTTTGTAATCTGGTGATGAAGGTTAACGGAGATTCATTAGGTAGTTGCCTAATTCTCTGTAGATCTTGGATAAGAGATGATAAGTCTCTCGTATCTCCAAAATGACTTTCTAGTAGCGTTTTTATATCATGCCATGTAGCAGGGTTGCGTGAATTTATTAATTCAGCAGCGCGACCGCGAAGTTTATTTTTGATATGTAAGCTAAGGAGAATTCTTTGATTACCTATAGCCATTCCAAATGCAGTTGTACATGACAGAATAAAAGTATTTAGAAATATTTGATTACCATCAACTTCAGGAATTATTGAGAAAATTTCACTCAACTTGTATGGTTCAATATTATCTACGTTAGCGTTAGCATTAATACTAGCGTTATCATTAACAGAGTTATTGCCTTGTTGACTCATTTTGATTTTCTTGGATCTTAATATCATAAAAATTTGTTGAAATTTATATTCTATATGTTTCCTTTTATTATTGAATTAAGAACTGTTGGTTTCTTATTTAAAATATAAATAGAATTTAAATTATTAAAAGACGAGATGATTCTGAAATGACTTACAGTAATTTCCACATAGAAGATGAAATCCGGTTCCGTGAAGCTTGCTCCATCAGGTGAGTATGTACGTATTCCTGGCGTCGGAAAGACCGTCTTCGTATG
Organism: Crioceris asparagi; assembly: GCA_958507055.1. Classification (NCBI taxonomy): domain Eukaryota; kingdom Metazoa; phylum Arthropoda; class Insecta; order Coleoptera; family Chrysomelidae; genus Crioceris; species Crioceris asparagi. The sequence goes on from OY293827.1 coordinate 53,234,334, forward strand.
TGTTGCAATGTCTTCTACTGGAGATCTGGGTTGACCACACCGAGTTAGTTGCCTTGTTCTGGGTGCGTAGAGGATATGCCACTTGTGTTGTCTGTTGCGTGTTTTCTTACTTCTTGAAGGTTTGGAAACCACCACAATCTTCTTGCTGGATGTGTAGATCAGATCCCACTTCTGACACCAATTTCTAGATTTCGTTTTATCTAATTGGCTTTTTAAAAACTAATATTTTATTCATTTACTTCTGACACCACTTATTATTAATGATTTAATAAGAATTAAATTATAATTATTATACAAGTGAAATTAACTGTAAGGTTAGGATGATTATGAAAACTGACATAGATTCGTCTTACTTTAGATTTATATTTCAGAATGATTAAAATTATAAATTGTTCCTTGTTTACAGTGAAAAAATTTACAATATGCAATATAATGTTCTAATTGGAAAATGCCACTAATTGCGTCCTATTCACGGATTCCATAGTCAGCATTCTCGGGACGTTGTAATCAGAAGAGTTTCTGGATATGTTATCAGTTGAAGTACGATATGTTGAAATATGATATTCCTGGTACTGCATTGTCATCATACTGTTGTCAAGTCGAGTTCATGGGTTTAGCGGAGTCAGCAATATTGGTTGATATAAAATATGGAATAACAAGGTCTACTCTATCTAAAACAAGTCTTAAATGCACTAAGGAAGGCGGGCTTTTCTCTTAATATTTCCAAGTGCCATTTTTTGCAGGAAATTATTGAATATTTAGAACGGGAAATTTCTGCCGATGGTATTAGGCCTAGCACACGAAAAATTGAGGCCTTAACTAAAATTCATTCACCGTCAAACCCTAAACAGGTACGATAGCTTATGGGTTTGGCGAGCTATTTTCGCAAGTTCGTACCACAATTTGCTACTCGTACTGCTTGTATAACAACCCTAACTAAACTGAACGGTCCTTTTGTTTGGAATAACGAACATGAAGAAGCAAAAAATTATGTCGTCACATGTCAAACTTCTAGATCATTACTAGTCGTTTTTAATCCTGATCTACCAACTGAGCTCCACACCGGTGCCAGTTCGATTGGTTATGGAGGAATTTAGTTTCAAAAATATGATGGTCAAAACAAAGTCGTAGCTTATTACAGTAGACGTACGTCGGCAACCGAAGCTAGATATCATTCGTACGAATTAGAGACTCTAGCCATAATTAACTCTTTAAAACATTTTCGTATTTATCTGGTTGGAATCAAATTTATTATAGTAACTGATTGTAATTCAGTCAAATCAACAGTAAATAAGCGCGAAATTGTTCCACGAATCGCCAGGTGGTGGACGTATTTACAGGATTTCAATTTTGAAATTGTTTACCGTAAGGGCTCTACGTTAAATCATGTCGTAATTTTGTGAGTGTGCTGCGAGTTACACACCCCAATTCTTGGCTACATCCGCTAAAGCATTTTTTTCATTATTTCTGCTATTCTTATATATAGACTCATTTTTGTGCAGTCCTGAGCCACTAGATACTTATATCTAATCTGAGCCAAATATACAACTTTATGGATTTGAATTGACCGACCTGACTCGTGCGTTGTTGCCAAACTTCATACTGCTCATAATTTGGCAAAGTTTGATATATGTATGTATCATTTTATATTTAATTAATATTGGAGTACTATAAACAGAAAATATATTGAGTTTGCATGTGTGGGTTTGTATGTGCCTTTTGGGTTCTTACACTATTTAAGATATCCCAACCCAATTTTGCATACGTGTTTATCATACCTTAGTCAAATTACTGTAAAATTTTCAGTGCCCGTGGGACTCTTTCTGGTGGGTTCCGTACCTGAAAGTCTATTGTATATAACTCTTTGGCTGGATTTTGATGGTCTTTTTACCATTCTATATATGTAGAATGATATTAGAATATGAACTGGTAGCGGCTGTAAGTGTGACTGGGCCCCCTGTTCTGTTCTCTCTTGCTGTTTATTTATGGATCTGGGTTGGTTATTCGGATTTATTCTACATGCGAGTAGGACTATGAGATAGAAGGGTTCCAAACTCAAGGTTTCGTACCACAATCTAACAAAGCATATGCCCAAGATGCCGGTTAAAACAGCTAATAATAATAATGAAACAGAAACGGGAAACGTTATTCACAGGGAATTAGGTAGGTGCAATGAGTTTTCCTGTATAAAAGTCCTATACAACTGATTTTAGGATCATTCTATTGTTAAATAAGCCGAAATGTTCTTCTAAAAATACATTTACTTCAGTCTACTTAGGACTTGAAACACTTTTTTTGGTCACAAAAATATTGCAGTAATTTTTTCCAGCACAAGCGTCCATGATTGTTTCATTTGGTTTAAATTTGTTTTTGTCTGGGAACATACTCATTATTAGAATTTATAGTTATGCCATAGTTGATGGTTTGTACCGCCTCATCCGGTAATTGTTCATCTAGAATATAATCTATTTGAATGTTTTCGGAAATGGGAGCTAAATCAAAGTTTATATTATTTATGTCTAAGCCCTTATATTTTTTTAACCTCCTTGAGATACAAGAAGCAACAATTTGGATAGTTTTGCTGTTTAGTAGGAACTATCGGAATCTCTATAAAGATTACAATGTGTCTGAAGGGCCCCATGAATCTAGATAGTTGTTCTAAGTTACTCTCTGAAAATTGAAGTAACTGAGTTACTGTTGCCAAGTGTTTGCGTAATCTAGTAGCGCTTATGGATCTTAGATTTTTAATACCACTCTTACTAGCATGTTTAAACAAAACTTTGGCACCTCCTATAAAAGTATTGCCTGTTGTATGAAATATATAGTCATTATTATTACAAAATATCCCCTTATTTACAGGGTTATTTCTTTCATGTACTCATTAGATGATTTTCACTTATTAATCGAGACAAAAATATGAAAATTTGAACCTGACTATAATCAATAATATTTACAAGATGATAGAACTTCCAGTTACACCGGAAATTGTATTAAATTTGTTTCTTCAAATAGAAACCCCTTATTTTTATTAGATATTTTAATTCCGCGCATTTATTTTTGTATGAAAAGCCCCAGTTATAAGTTATCTGTCATAGTTTTTGACGTAAGTCAATTTTACTGCAAGAAAGTTCTCATGACAGATGTCTATTCAAAAATTCATAACTTTCTTATTGTCAACCGGAAAAGCAAAAAGTTGTTTTTGATCGATAGCCCAATGTTGGGATCTCCTTTAGTAGGCCCATCATTTTGAAAATTGTCTTGTTAACCACTCCAAAAATATCTAACTACGTCAATGACAAAAATTAAAAAAAAAACTTTTCTTAATAACACCAGAGACAAAGAAGAGGCATTTGTTATCCTTTTCTTTGTTTCAGATTTTAGAAGGCAATAACTTGTACGTGGCGCAACAGGCGCTTATTCACGAACGTTTACTATCAATACCGAGCGCTGACGAATTATGACACTTCACGAAAAATCCACAATCAAAAATTTAAATGAATGGCGGTTATGGTTATGGGTTATGTCCATCCATAGACATAATGATGGTTATGTCTGATCAAGAATCTGATTAATGTTATAAATTATTCAAGAAGACTTATTCATCATGAAAGGTATATTTCTTATGGTAGTTATGTTTTTTAAAATTTAGTGCTATTTTCAATTTATATTGTTATCCAGTAGTTCGGATCACGTTTTGTAGTTCGTGATTTTGTCATCCTGCTTTGTTCTGAAACTATACTTTTACTTTTAAATGCTAATATTAATTTTATGCTCAGAAAAATACTGGATCCAAAACTTAGAAACCAACAAAGGATGGTTACTATCAAGAGGTAGGTATATCATACTCGATTTCATATCTCACAAACGTTTCTAAAATCTTCTATACTGTAACGTGAGAACTCACCCAAATAATAAAAGACACTCACACACACAATCACACAAATATCTGGAGCCTTGGAAGCATCTCGATTGCTCTACCGACTGAGAATGTTGGTAATAACATCCTGGGAATCCAGAAACATGGAGAATCTACTGATTTGGTCTATTCTAGACGAGAAGCTTCGAGATAGGAGGTTAAGTGAATATAAACACATGGACCACGGAAGTAGGAGTTAGTGATAGATAGTCAGCGAGACACAGATCACAATAGGATATAGCTCATAGATCATAGTATCGTCGTTATAGTCCAAGAAATATAGTGTGAATATAAATGTGTATATAGACGAGTAGTTATTGGTGTAAATAAGTAAGTGAAAATAAATCGAACCCAGTTTTAATATAAATTCCCGTTACAATACTATAAGCTGAAGGCATAATATTTATTCAACTTATTCAGGCAGCAATATTGTTCAGATAGTCGTGGAAATTTACGAAGGTAAGTTCTCTATTTTACTTTAAAAAATATAAATTCTGGAATTTAAAGATACTTTTTGGATTATGGAAGTACGGTTTGTTGATTTCAAAAATCCTGTGCTGTCAGGTAAATTTCTTATAGAAATGTACCTATTGCGATCGTTCACACACAAAAAAATTCAACGGCATGTTGTTATATGTCTATAAGTTAGTCCAAAAAACATGTGTTTCAAAAGTATATATATATATATATTACGAAATTTGTTAACACGATAGAGGTCGCAGTTTTGGAGGTATCAAGTTCAAATTTGCTACAAAAATCAATCTCTCAAATATCTCGGCCGAGTTCGTTATTGGGCAATATCGGGTTTGTAGTTTCAAAATGGCGACCGTTCAAACATTTACAAAAATTATCAAAAAAGAGCCGTAGTGTAAATATCATCAAAAATAATTTAAGGTTATAGATTTAATCAGTACCTACAACTTTTGTTCAAAGCAATTTTCCATAAAATGCACAGATAAAAAAATAAAAATTAATAAAAAAAATAAGAAATATTGATAAAACATGAACATTCAATATAAATTTTATGTAATTGTACATTTTCTGGAGATCTTAATATAGACCCTGATTAAAAAAATATATAGTATATTTATTGAAAAGAAATAAACAAAAAAAATCTGCCTTGAAGTGGAACGCGAACCCTGTCTGCTTTATATTTTACAGCCAAAATAAAAACCTCTAACCGCAAGGCTATGACACATACGACAATTTTATGTAATATCATGTAGGTATACCAATGAAAAGGTTGTTCAAATTTCAATTCAATGAAATTTGAAAAATTTTTCTTTCCGCTGACTATAGGCTATCGGGATTTTTTTGTATTCTATTCTGATGAGCAAGACGAAACAAGTTGAGAGTAATAATGAAATTGAATGGTTACTGTTCAGTATAGTTTTTGCACAATCGTACTTATATATAGTAACTGTATCAAACCGTAAGTACGCTATTTGTTTTAGCCTGGAAAATGATTGGAACTCTCGAATCAACAAGATGAGCATTGCCAACAGTTCATTTGATGCTTTCCCCTTAATTTTTGAAAATAATGATTTACCAATTCCGTTTGATCCACCAAATCGTTAGTTCAAAAAGGACATGAAAATGTAAAGAGCAAGGGAATTGATTTCAATGTTTTATGGTCAACTAATTATCCATCAATAAAAATGTTCTAAACATTTACATAAATTACTAGAAACTGCATTAACGATCTAGATAATAATGTACATTGTTTATGTATATAATAACATTAATGTCTCATTTCTAGGAATCTCCAAACTTGAACATTTTAGTTCAAGAGGCATGCTGATTCCTTCATGAAGTCTCAAGGGCATATACCAAGTTAGTTCTGGTAAATTTCGTAGAATAAGCTTTCTCCGCCTTAAAATCTGAATTTAATTCTTGATTTTCAGATCCATTGAGTTACAAGAGCCAGGCACCTTTTCTACAAGGCTTCAAATTGAAAATAAGTACAATGTAGCGATATTTTCAAAATAAAATATGTAATGAAAGTCATTATTGTATTAATTTTCTAATGCATCTCTGTTCACATGCACAATAACTATATTCCAGCTCCTCCGGATTTTCATATATGTACATCTAAGTTAATAAATCTTATTGAAAACGATGAATAACAAAGATCTTACCTCTATGAAAATTAAAATTCTTATAATTAAATCTGTTTGGAAAATAAATTAGAGCCTATACAATAATAATAATATCGTTTATTGACTTTCAAACATTTACAGTTTCTTGTCAAGATGTGAAATAACAGGAATGAATGTATAGGTATATGTAAAAATAAAGTAAGTATGTTTAGTTTTTATTACCACCACCAACATTAAATAAATGTATAAACATACCTAAATACACATATATATCCATACATATATATATATACACATTCACATATATACATATGTATATTAGACATAATAAACAAATAATTGATAAAGAATAAACTAATTAGGTAAGGGTAGATACACATAGGCAAACGAACAAAAAATCAAACTTAAACAACATTATATTGAAAAAAAAACAATAGGCGCATAGTAGGTACATGTATCATTCATTTATTATAAATGCTCTTAGTTGAAGTATTTGCCATAATACTTGTGAGACAGATTTGACCACCGACAAGGTAGGACTCGAAAGAACACTAACAAGATCATCGACGTTTTGTAGATAATCAAGTCTGCCTCGAAGATTGGAATACATTGGGCAATCTATAAGGATATGTGCTAAATTTTCATTGACCTGTAAATTAGATATGGAGCACAATTCATTAGGAACAATTTTGTAAATCTTACTTTTATATGTAAATCTAATGGTATAGGAATTACAGCTTCTAATTTGAGCAATAGTTCTTATATACTGAATAGGGATCTTGACATGCAGATAAGCTCCCATAACGTTTGTGTAGAAGTTTTTGTTAAATAAATAATTTGAATTGAGCATCAAGTTCATATCCTCAAAAAGCAGCTTACTCTTCAGTGCCAATAAAATTTCATTTTGTACTGATCTGAGGCTAGCAGCCGTGACTTGTTTAAAAGATTCAGAGAATCCAACGCTATCGAATATTGACTTGATTTGACAAGCCCAGTTATACTGAGTCTGAAAATCGATAAGCACGCATTGACGCTTAAATATAAGATTCGGATAACGTTTTTGATCCATGTTTGATAATTTCGCAAGCCATGATAATGATGATTTGAAAATATGATAAGAGATTTTCAGCAGACCTGCGTCCATGCGGACAAGATGATCAGCAGTATTGGAGGGTAGCAGCAATAACCGTTTTATAAATCCTACCTGGACTCTTTCAAGGATGTCAATATATCTTATACCCCACACAGGAGCAAAACATAATAGGTGAGATTGAATCAATGAGTTGAATAAGGCCATCCTGGAATCTCAAGATGTAATTTTCGATGCTGCCATTATTGAAAGCGTACTACCTATGGCCTGATTTGCCATTGAGGATGCAGATATAGCTGCTTCTCTAAATAAGCATGAAGTAGTGAAGGGTGTGCCGAGGTAGACGTATTTGTTGACAATATCGATCTTCTGTCCATTCATTTCAAATTTCATACAGCTTAGGTTATTATGACCTCCACGTGAAAAAGGAAGAGTTTTTGTCTTACTCATATTGACGGATAAATGATTAATTGCAATGAATTCTTCAAGAATCTTCAGCTTACGCGCAATATCAACTTCAGAGTTTGCGAGGATTACAAGATCATCAGCGTACAGGAGCATAATAATATCAGTTTTTGAATTCGCTGATATACCGCACGCTCCTTTGAGCCTAAAGAACTCTTCGATATCGGCTAGGAATAGGGAAAATAATAAAGGACTCAAAGGTTCTCCCTATAGTACTCCAGATAAATACTGAAACTTTCAGGTAAGATCATGACCTACTTTGACTTGAAAAGACGCTTGGTCATAGAGATTGTTTAATACAATTATGAGTTTAGGTGTAACTCCTCGACAGAACGTCTTTTGCCAAAGCAGATCGTGATCGATACTATTGAAAGCTCTGGAAAAGTCAACAAAAATAGCAAAACATTTTCCTTTCTTGAACCTAAGTTTGAAGTGTACAATACCTGCTAGTGAAAAAATATTATCAATGCAACCACGAGGGACGAAATCCTGATTGACACTCTGGCAGGACATCATACTGCTCTGTCCATGCTGTCAATCTATTCAACGAAATTGAAGTGAAGATTTTTGCACAGCAGTTAACTAGAGCAATACCTCGATAGTTACTAGGGTCAATAGGTTCTCCCCTCTTAAGTATCATAGAAAGAAGAATCTCGCTCCAGCTACTTGGAGTAATACCATATTTGAGAATATTATTAAAAAGACTACATAAATAGACAACCCAATTTGACGGAAGATTTTTAAAAAATTCGAATGTCAACATATCCGAACCTGGTGACTTGTTATTTTTTGCTCTATTGAAAGCAAGTTGAACTTCAACTGTTGAAATATCTCTGTCAAGTTCAGGATAGGCGAGTATAGAGCCGAAAAGAATATTTCCCACTGGCCTATGGTAATTGGAGAGGTTTTGAAGTTTTTTGGGTCAGAAAGTTTGCTTATGATACTTTCTTGATATTTTATTTTCTTGTTTTTAACTAATTTTCTATAATCTCGTTTCATGGACAAATACTGATTTTTATAAGTTACATCAAAATTGTTTTTTCTGGCGAGTCTAAGATATCGATTAAGCTGCTTTTTAGATAGATAACACTCGTTGTCAAACCATAGATTTGAGTTAGCTTTCGGCCGTTTCCGACATGAGATGCTCGATATAAGACCAGCCTTTTCCGCTGACTCATCAATAGCTTGTTTAAAGTTTTCAAATGAACTCTCAATATTTGGATGAAATAGTCATCTTTCGGAAGATTGCATAGATTGCCTGTAAGTACTTGCAGAGTCTTCATGCCATTTAAGGAATCGTCTAGGAGTTTCAACGGTATGAGAGCTCTCATTCGGGATTTGATCTACACTAATTGCTGTATTAAGAGACACCGATATCGGAAAGTGGTCAGACATTGTGGGAGTGTTAAGGACTTTAAGGTCATTAATTTTTAAAAAATATGTACTATTTACCCAAACAACGTCGATAACACTGTTACCCTGAGAGGAAACTTGTGTAAAATTAGCAATACAGTCTGAGATTGTGCGTCCATTTAACGCTATAAAAGAATTAAGTTCCATAAATTCTAGCAACTTTTTGTCATTTTGATTAACGAATGAATCCAAGCTAAGGCGAAATTCGTTAAGATTATTGTTTACAAAGTTACCTTGTGGAAATTCGCCATGGCTTCCTATTCGACAGTTGAAATGTCCCCCAATAATAACCACAGCATTAGGATAATCCTCCAGTATATTACTTAAGACTAATTGAAAAATATCAAGTACAAATTTAAGTTCTAGTGATGGTTTGAAATAAATTGAGAATATAATTATAACATAATTATTTTAACTTTGATAACATCGCAAAAGGTGTGTTGTGTTCAATTTTCCTTTTAGATCAAGCGATCGAGCAGAATAAAAATATCATTAAGATATCGATGGTGCCATCAAAGTATATCTAAGGATCATATGAAAGACAGTTTGTAGTTATATATTGCCAAAGTTCCTACTCGCATTTACCATTTTCTTTTATTTATTAAACAATAATTGAAAACAAATTATCGTTTTTTTTTTGTTTTTTCACTTGTAAAACAAAAACTAATAACGCTATGTTAAATTTCAGAGAGGATGAAATCTAGAAAATTAAAATAGGAAGGTAATTAAGAGGATCCCATCTGATTAATATTAAGGGAGACAAAATAGCGTTTCTTAAAAATATCATAGCGTTAACAAATTTCAAGTTGTAACACAGTTTCTCTTACAATTAGACGTTCTTAAAGCCCTATTTTGTAGTGCGGCTGGATGACGGAAAATTGAAATCGAATGATCTCCGAACTAACATTTGAACAGGGCCCAGACTTAGCGCACAGAAATACCAAATGTGTTTCTAATATTTGGAAATACCTTATCAATATTTCTTACTTTGTAAGAAGACTGTGCTACACAAAAAGTTGGTTCCACTATGATTATTTTTAGACACCATTTTCTCTTTGTTTTTTTCCTTAATAATAATCAGATGAGGGTCGCCCTTGTACTTATTATTTTCGCATTTCAATTCCCTACGATTCATCTCTACAAATATTTTGTTTTACAAGCGAAAAAATACGATAATTTGTCTTCAGTTGTTAATAATAAAAAGAAAATGGTAAATGCGAGTAAGCACAATGTAACTGAGGTCTTTCTCGCATGTTATGGCCATTGGCCATCAGTATCCTGCTGCTAGTTCTGTCAAGGAAAAATATCTATTGCTTGGGCTATAATTTTCTATGTTCAATAATTGACCCGACTAATTCAAATCTCCTAGGGAGTTTTCAAAGTAACTATGGGGGAATTTGGTTGGCAACACGATACACCTTATATCGTGGTTGGCAACGCCGTTCAAAATTATGAATCTGGAACTTATATTTTGTATTTATTCGAATTTCAAAATTCAAAAACGAAATACTCAAAATGCCTTCGAAATACTGTATTGTGTGTGGATGTAGTGTGTATAGTGTTCTAAAGATGTATGTTTTTCCTGTGAATCAGAAATTTGGCTGAATAATATGGGAATGAAGAGTTTGTCTAGCGCGTCTTCTCGGATTTGCAGTCGGCATTTTCTTGATGAAAATTATGCGTTTCTTGCTGAAAGACGGCTTCTGTATAATGCAGCTCCAACTTTATATCCATGTATTCCTTGAGAGGTCGATACAGAAGCAGTGACTAATGAGGAACTACTGCCAAGTACGAGAATATCGATTGTTGAGCAAGTCACTGTTGAGGAGCCGATTCCAAACTGCTCAGAAACTCAAGCACCTACAGCCAAGAGAACTTGTCGCTCTTCATTTAAAACTATTAAGAGAACTTCTTCTCCTAGTACTCAACATCTTCTAGGTTTGGTGAAAATTAGAGATGCTCGAATAAAGAGGCTCAAAAAATTGTGCGGGTGATATCAAATATTTGTTACATTTTCACAGATCTGACACGTTTGCGAAAGTCTTTCAAGGAATAAATAGTACAACAGTTAATTTCATGTTGTCTCAGTTACGTTGTGCAAAGGTAAGTTCCCATGGGCGTAGATGGACAACAGATGACAAAGTCCTTGCATTGGCTCTATTCAAGAAGAGCCCGGCGAGCTAACGATTGTAGTGTTGCCTTCAAATAATACACTACTCACGATGTTGCGCAAGGTAATACGTAAAAATATTTTGATAAACAGTTTATAAAGTAATATTTTATTTTAGGTACCATTTCAATCAGGCATCATCCATCTTTTCAAACATATTGGGGAGTCACTCACCAATCTAGATGACAAATACGAAAAGCATATGAGATCGATCAACAAAAATCAATTATTTTCCGAGCTATGCACAAAGTCAAAGAATTCCATTTATCACCAAAGATGCAATAGACAATGAAAGTAAGTATTCGCCTCATAATCTTATCACCTCATTTAAAGAATGATCGGAAAAGGAGGAGCATCTCGTCTATCCATCGGAACCTTTTGTCTCTGTTAACACATACCTATTTTTCAATCTTCATTAGGTAAAAAATTGAATTTTTGGGGAATATCACTCTATTTTTTTTCATATCATAAATACGATGTTTGAGATTTTTGAGATATCTTTTTTACGAATTTCAAAGACATTAAACAATAGTTATTAATGATGGTTGAAGTAAAAAATTTCTGTTACAAGAAATCAGTGTTTGTTTCAAGATAGGAGGTTGGGAAATAGAGGTCCGCGACTTTCGCCGCCACGTTCGCCGGATTTGACACCACTTGATTTCTACTTGTAGGGGAGAGTCATGGAAGAGCAGTATAAAACAGAACCTAGATCTCTATAGGATTTGATAGAGAATATGAAATAAGAAGAGCCACAAATTATGCCGTCCAGGAACGTTTTTTTGAATGCTGAAACCAAAACGGTAGACACACAGAGCAAGTTTTGTTTTTGTAATTTGTTTTTCGAGTTCATACTTTTCATGAATAAATGATTTGTAGATAAGGTTATAAACGTGTCCTTAATGCTAAACTGCTAAATAATATCAAAACATTCAATTAATTATTTTGTTCAACTTGGGTTATTATTTTAATCCTACTGATGAGTGGATTTTTGTTCCAGTAAGAATAAAAATTGGCTTAAGAAAATTTATTCCTTTTCATTCGAGGTAGATATCTACCTAACTCAAAATATTTGGCAATAAATTCACGACAGGTTCTTTCCACTGTGCTATCACAACTTCCGTACATAGTAAACAGATTAAAAATGCCACCTTTTGGATACTGGTTCATTTGGTTTTTTTAACAGACGTTTACTTCAACTTTCAAAACTATAAATTTGACTGCTAAAACGTGGTATTATTCACGTCCAAGGTCACTTAGTCATTCGTAGAAAAGGCATTCGCAATAGAAAATTTTTAAAAATCTCGAATATCTTTTTATTACCTGAAAAAAACATAAGAGCGTGTAATAAACATTCCCCTTAAATTCAGTTTTCTACTTAATGACGACAGAAAAATAGGTAGGTATGTGCTATTATGAAAATTAGAGTTTTTTAACTTTTGCCATTGACGTCTTTAATATTGTAACGTTTAACTCGGTACTAAACGTTGTGGGGTGAGTTCACTTGAGTAATACTCAAAAGTTCGCGAATAACTTCCAATGGTTTATTTTTAACACTCTGTACACGACCTTCTGTTGTAGTACAACTGTCACAACTTGTCACTTTGAATATCGCGTTTCAACTACTATTTGCTTATGTCTCCAATAAAATGATATGATACAATATAACTGACTGTTGAAGTGGCTCCTGCAATTCCGTAATCCTGAAGGACAAGTGGCAAGATGGTTAGAACGTCTTCAGGAATATGACTATGACATCGAGCACAGGGCAGGAAAAGTTCATGGAAACGCAGATGCCTTATCTAGAAGACCGTGCAACTATAACTACACCCACTGCTCGAAGATGGAAGAGAAGCTTTACCCTATACGACGAACAACTGTAGAGAATGAGGAGTGGCAGCCCGAACAAATGAAACTGGCCCAAGAGAACGAACCATGTTTGAGAGTGGTCTTGGAGTGGATGCGCCGTAAGGAGAGGCCGTCTTGGCAGGATATAAGTTTACGAAGTCCGGAAATGAAAGCATATTGGAGCCAATGGGACTGTCTTGTGTTAAGCGATGATCTGCTGTGTAGAACCTTTGAGTCTGCAGATGGCACTGAATCCAGATTACAACTAGTTGTGCCAAGAAGCAAAGTGCCAAAGGTACTACGTCAGCTACATGATGGAGCCTCGGGTGGGCATTTTGGAATCACCAAGACTCTGCAGAAGGTTCGAGAGCGATTCTATTGGGTGAATTGCAAAGAAGATGCGAGACAGTGGTGCCGTAAGTGTGAAGTGTGTGCAGCCAGCAATGGACCACTTGGCAGAAAGCGGGCACCTATGAGGCAGTATGATGTTGGGAGTCCCATGGAGCGAGTTGCCGTGGATATTGCGGGGCCATTTCCTGAAACGGGCAATGGGAATAAGTATATCCTAGTAGCCATGGATTACTTCACAAAGTGGACAGGAAGAAACTTCGAGTCAGCCCTCTTCCAAGATGTGCGCAGACTAATAAGTGCGAACAAGACCAGAACGACCCCTTTACATCCTCAATCGGACGGAATGGTAGAGAGGATGAACCGAACCATGGGCAAGCATCTTTCTAAGGTTGTTTCAGAACATCAGCGAGATTGGGACCAGTACATCCATTTGTTCCTGATGGACTATCGGGCGACTATGAATGAAACAACTGGTCAGACTCCTGCTAGTTTAATGTTGGGGCGTGAGTTACGCCTACCCTGTGACCTGGAATTTGGCCGTAGACCTACGGTGGACAGTGACGCAGGAGAAGGATATGTCGACCAATTGAGAGCCAGAATGGATAAAGTCCATGAGTTAGCCAGACAGTACATCCAGCTTGCCAGTGATCGAATGAAGCACCACTGCAATATTCGATGAGCTGATGGAGTCTTCAAAGTGGGAGACCTGGTTTGGCTGTATAATCCCCAAAGACGTCGAGGCCTTTGTCCCAAACTCCAGAGGCAATGGGAAGGTCCATATGAAATCATGAAGGGGATAAATGACGTCATCTATTGTATCTGAAAGTTACCAAGGGGAAAACCTAGAGGGTGCACATAAACCGACTCGCACCATACGCTGGATCAAACAACCAGGAGGAAGCACGAGTGGCTCTTCAAGAAAAGAACGTTGAGGAGCGAAATGTCAGTTTCAACGACTTCATGTCCAAATACGCGGATCGGAAAAAGGTCAGACTCGGTGTGACAGTTGAGGTTCAACAATACCTTTTCAAACTACCAGCCGACGTTTCTATTGCCCATTGTATAGCGGAGGATCTACGTATGGGACGAGGAATTGCTCTGGTGTTTAAAAAGAAGTTTGGAAGACTGGATAAATTGTCAGCCCAACGACCAAGAGTAGGAAAAGTTCTGCGACTAGCTGATGGTAATCGGAACCTCTTCTATTTGGTTACGAAGAAGATGTCTAGAGGAAAACCCACTTACAAGGACATCTGGCATGCACTGAAGAGCCTAAGGAATGAAGTCAGGAATTATGACATCAAGAAGTTGGGTCTTACGAAAATAGACTGCGGGTTGGACGGGCTAGATTGGAAGATTGTAAGGAGAATGATCGAATTCATCTTCCAGGATGCTGGTGTGCAAATTACCGTGTGTTGCTTCAATCCAAAAGGAGTGTACTCGGGAAAGACGATAGACTGTTACTTCTTCAACAAGGGTGTTTGCCTGGCAGGAACCAAGTGCAGATTCCGCCATGGAACGGAAATCCAGCAAGGTACTACCAAGGATGATTCTGATCGGGACACTCAGATGCTAAGGAGGGGGCAGTGTAACGTGAAGACTTAGCCGAATAATGAACTACACACACTCACAAATGTCACAAACATTCCAGAGAACACGGGAGACATCAGAGGCAACGAGAATAAGTCCTGGTCTATTCTCGAAGCTTCTCGAAGCCATATATTGAGAAATAACCTCCAGAAACAACGAAAACATCACTGGAATCATCTAGAGCCTTTTAGGTTAGATATATCATGCTGATGGCATAGACAAGATAGTCAGTCAGTCACACATCACAATCGGTCATGGATCAGACAGTAGAAAGTCGTTATAGTCCGAGAAATAAGTGTGAATATAAATGTGTATATAGTCGTGTAATTATTGGTGTAAGTAAATTAGTGAAAATAAATCGAACCCAGTTTTAATATAAATTCCCGTTAAACTATATAAATTCACAATAGCAATAATAAAATAAGTAGGTAGGTAACTGTGCAAGTATGTTTAATTTCCAATAAATTTTGTTGTTCGGATATGATTGATCCTGGCTCAATCTCCAAGCCAGTACATTTCAATAAAGTTGGAACTGCATTTCTGTTTAGTCATTTTGTACTAACATTAGTAGGTATAGCTCTCCAGAGTAAAATGACAGCTACAAATCGAATAGCTCTGGAGATTTGGTATATGAGACCATATCTTACCGTTACGCCAATGATTGAACCACGTTAGTTGAATTGATCGATTCAGGGGTGTGAAACTGATGTATATATATCAGATAAGAAGTAACGCTGCACTACGTGATTAACAGTTTAGTAGATATAACGGGAAAAACGGAAAAAAATGGCCAATTTTGTAAACTCTATATTTTACATCAACGTTTCGACATCAGGATGCTATATTATTAATTCTATAAGTATAAATACATAGAAATATAATAATTCTTACCAAAACTGTGAAAGTATCGAAAATTGATAAATTTAGAAAAACAGCAGGATATACATATCAATAATAATATGTGGACCGCTTGTTTATAAATTATATGTTAAAAATCTTCATTTCAATAGCAGCTACGAAATAATGTTGAAATATTCTGTCAAAAGACTAATTATTTATTAATGTCAGTTATTTTCAATTTAATACTTCATTTGTTTAAATTATACTAATACTGGGAGATTGTATAAATATATGTTTGCAGGTGTATATTTGTGATATGGATATTCTCTGTTATGTTATAAAAAATATATTTTTTTATAAAATACAGTTTATCTCCTAAATTATAATTCGGAAGCCCGGGATTGTCTTTTTAAAAAGTTTATTAACTACTAACAACTACAAAAGTATAATGTTACAGCATAACGGTTATGTTCAGACTGATTCTACAATACCGTTTAACTCTATTTATATTAATTATAATATGCTTAGTCAGCAAAAGTTATTATTGTATCTTAGGGCTGAAGGGGTAATATAACTGCTCCCTTGGCAGATCCAACCTTAACGGTCAGCGTGGAAGTTGGACATCTTGCAATTCGATACTTCTGGTTCCATGATCTTGTTTTCTATTTTTTATTCTCTTTTTGGTAGAAATAGAAGAATATTGATATGATCAGGCAATAGATTATGATGGTCCATAGGTCGGGGATGTACAGATGGGTTGTGGTGTTATCTTGGAGATTCGCTGCATCCTTGATGTACATGGTCTTAATGTTATGTAATTCGTCTAGATTAACTTCTTCTAAATGAAATCCTTGGATTGACATTTCAGGTTCTAAATGATCCTTTGCTTCTAGGTCAGTGTAAATTATTGGTTGATTGGATGATGTAACTTTATTGGTATTGGAGATGACCTTTTTGTTGATATTTGACACCCTGTTGGTATTTGTGTCAGGTGCGTCCCTTGTAATGCTATTGTTTCTTCTTGTTGGGAACAGTGCAAGCTTACTGGTTCAGCTTGTGGAAACATTCCAATCCAAGTGGCATTATTGAGCTTTCTTATGGTAGGATGGGTGATATTGATTTGAGCATATTGGCAATTGGAAGTGTTTTTAATATCTATTAGCTGGATTTCGCATCTTCGAGATCGGCATCATCGCAAATATATTCATCGCCCACGATTCTTGGACATGGAGTGCCAATAAAAGTGTAAAGCAATTCGTTCTTGACTAGATATTTACCTTTTGGAATTATCGCCTTAAATTGTCCATTAGAGAAAACAGGTAACGAGTAGAGATGATAGTACTCGAAATTATTGGGGTAGGTTATAGGAATTTTAAGAATGTAGACAATTCTGTTATTTTGGATAAAACAGTCAACCTTCATGATTCTTTCTAAAAGTAGGATATTTTCTAATTTTATAGGAATTGGAAGTTGTTCCGGTTTAAATGTATTTTTTAATAGTTTTAATTGATCCTATAGGTCAGAAGTACTTATAATGCTAGGGTGCATTGACCTTAATTTGGCGAACATTATGGAATTTTCTATATCTTGAAGTATGGATGTTAAAATTTCATAAATGCTAATGATTTGAATCATTATGTCCTTTATGAATAGGCTATTTTCTCTGTAAGCTCGAGTTTCAACAATGAGTGATATTTGATTCAGTTTTTCCTCCAATAGTTTTTCGTTATGTGTGATTTGTTTAATAGTTTTATTGAATTTGTCAACCAAGGTGATAGCAAGTGAATTCTGCGATTTTACACTATTAGTCAGTTTATTTTGATTTGTTTGTAATTCTCTAATTAGTTCTTCATATCTCTCACCATCTTCGGTATCTAAATTACCTGTTACCGATTTGAATAAGGAGCCCAGTCCGTTAATAAGCCCTTTTTTCATCCTCTGTGGATGGGGTAATATCTCTGTTAATTTAGTTTCGACTCTATTTTCAATATGCTTCAACATTGTTAAATAATTTGAGATATCTTTTAAGTAGTCTCCATTCTTTTGAATTGATAATGATATATTTGATGATTTCAATTTTAATTTATTAATCTCGGTTATTATGGGGTTCAAGTCATAGTAATATATAATTGAATGTGAAAACTCGAATTTTTGCAGTGCCAATGTTTACTGGGATAATTCCTGGATTATCTTTAAGATTTCGAGATGTTATGATTTCTCGGAGCCTAAAGATTCCGGGAATCCTGAAAGAGAGTAATTTTATTTACTAATCAAAGGAATAGAGTTTCTTCAAAGGACGTCTTAAATTATTCATATGGATTTTTCCTTGTTGTTCCGTTGATATAACTTTTCTATCAGAATTGATTTCTTTTATTCACATGATTTCCCAAATCGGTTTGCGTTCTTCTGGCGAATATGCTTCTTAGGAAATACAGATTGGCCAGATCTAAATAATTCGGGTGTGTCATGATTTTTGTTGGTATTAACCTTATCAATAACTTTTTTTTTGATGGATGAGATTAGAATTTATTTTGGAATATAATAATTTAGATTTTTCTTTGTGTTGAGCAACATAATCATTTAACAGAATTTTATTTATATCAATGTCAAAAGGGTCATTATCGGATATATAGCCAGTGATAATGTCGATTGATTTTAGGTGTGTAGTTGAATGTAAACTGTGGTTGTAAGCCAAGATTGCATACAACATTTTTAATCTTATTGGAGTTTTCTGAAAACCTTTTGTGTTTAACAGTCGTAGATGTTCAGTAATTGTGGAATGAAATCTTTCTATAACGCCGTTTGACAATATATTCACGCACAAAATTAATTATATCTTGATCGAAATTATGTTGAGAGATTTGCATATATATTCTTTGCTTCTTATCGAATAATTTTGATATTTTTGGAATGGCTGGAGAATGTAAAACTAATTTAATAATCACTTGATTTTGTCCGTAGTTCACTGCATGTTCTACAATTGGGATTTCCGAAAATGGATTTTGTTCTGAGTTGGTATGAACTGTGATTCCTTCACTTTCTTCCTTCGCTTCTTCAATGTTTTCTAATGGTTCCTCTGTAATCGATTGATCGTATTGTAGCATCATTGAAAGATTATCATCATCTTGATGTAGATTGTTACTACAAGAGGGATGTTCATTATTGTTTGAAGGAGCTAATTCTGTATTCAGGTCTAAATATTCTTTCGGTGATTCACTAGGTTGATTTCCTCTATTGTAGCATGTTAATTCTGGTGTCTCCAGTTCATTTTCTTGGTTGGGCGTTTGGGTTTTATACACGAAAGTTACTGAAGGGTTGGCGTATTGAGGGTAGTCTTTCAGAATTTCATCGAGTTGTTCCCAGTATGTCTCTTTGGTATGTAATTCAATTCGTGAAAGTGCATCTGCATTGGTGTTTAGCTTACCCTTTTTATAGATAATATTATAATCGTATTCTTCTAAACGTATCTTCCAGCGCATTAATTTTGAGTTAGGATCCTTGAGTGAAAACAGCCACTGCAATGGCTTATGATCAGTAATTATATTGAACTTTCTACCGTACAAATAAGGCCGCAAGTATTTGGTCGCCCAAACTATGGCTAACAGTTCTTTCTCAATAACTGAATAGTTACATTCAGAATCATTGAGCGTTCGTGATGCATATGCTATAGGTAAATCTTTTCCTATAGGGCCTTGTGAAAGAACTGCACCCAAGGCTAAATTTGACGCGTCTCTCGTTAAATTAAATGGTTTTGAAAAGTCCGGATATTGTAGAAGAGGTTCTTTAGTTAAGATTGTTTTACAAGATTCAAAACAGTAAATAAATTCATCGTCGTGTGTTATAGTTGCACCCTTTTATAGACATTTTGTGAGTGGTTTAGTTAGTTTAGCGAAATTTTTGATGAACCGTCTATAATAGCCGAAGGGTCCGAGGAAACCCTTAATCTGTTTGGTGGTTTTGGGTACTGGATAGTTTTTAATAGCCTTTATTTTATCAGGGTTAGGTTTAACTCCTTGGGGTGTGACGATATGGCCAAGGTAAGCCACTTCTTTTCTTAAGAATTCCGACTTGTCAAGCTGTATTTTGAAATTGGATTCTCGCAATCTTTTGAAGACAGCTTCAAGACGTTCTATGTGTTCTTGTAATGAGGTGGAAAATATGATTATATCATCAAGATACACTAGGCATTTCTCATTCTGTATGCCACGCAGGATGTTATCCATAACGGTACTACCCATATCGGAGATTGCAATGGCGAATTGCTATGTCTGATGATATTTGATTTGAGCATTTTTTTAATTTGTTCTTCTACCTCTTTTCTGTGTATAAATGGATACCTGTAGGACTTACTATATACGGGGGCCTCGTCTACTGTTTTAATCTGATGTTTTATGCGATTGGTGAATGTTAGTGGCATATCTTCCTGATAAAATATATTGGAATATCGTTGACAAAGTTTTAGTATTACTGCTGATTCTTCTTTATTGAGATGGTCAGTGCGTATTCTTGTTAAATCTAGTTCGTGATTCGAATGAGAAGTAAAGTGGTTGAGTTCGCAATTAATTATCTCCTTTTCTACGCCAGGGGTTCTGATAAGTCAAGTGTAATAGTCTTGTCCGTGTTATTTAATATTTTCGTCAGTGCTTCGCCGTTTTTTGCAACACTAAGGCTTTCAGGGATTTCACAGTTATGTATCTTCGTATAAGGAATGATTATGTTACCGTGTTTAACACTTGTTTTAATTTTAATTACTTGTTCAACGCGTGGAGAAATTGATATAGTGAAGCTATTTGCTGATCTCTTAACTTTATGATACATTAATTTTATCTTAGAAAATGGTGTAACTAGAAAATGATTTTTGAAATCCAAAGCGGCTTGGAGATATTTTATATTATCAAGGCCAATGAGCCCATCAAAGACATCATGAAATTTAAAAAGATAGAATTTAATATCGCCATGAACATTAAATAATTTTGGAATTGGAACTAATGCACTATATTTATGAGCAGATTTTTGGTAAACTGTTGAGACAATGAAAGGATCTTCTGATATTCGATTTGGAAATAATTGAAAAGCTTTATTAGGGTCGATGAATGATTTTGTAGAACCCGAGTCGATTAATAATTTGAGATTGAATTCGTGTACAAATATGTAAGGTAGTTCGTTTTATTCGGAAAGATTAAGTGAAAATGTTTCTGGTATTATGTCTGGCTCGATTCTGGAGGCTCTTCTAAAAAATTTTCGTATGAGGTGGAATTTTGAGCCGGATAATTTTCTTGATAAATCTCAGTATCATTATTTATTGGATTCTCATAATAATCTTCAAATTCCTGATTTTCTGTATATTCTACATAGTTACATTCATTAGGAAGATGATTAAATTCTGTATTGTACAGTTCTTCTACTGTATATTTCGGAGGTTGAGAAGACTGTTTGAAAAAGTTAGATGGGGGTTTGGATATATTCCGGGTTGAAATACTCATAGGAGTCGGTTTTGGAAGCTGCTGATGAGGATTTGGTTTAAAAACAGTTTGTTGATTTTGGCGTTGCTGTAATACTTGAGAATTTCTGGGAAAATTTGTCATTTGGAAATTGTTTCTCGGATGGAATGGAAATTGACGTGGTTGAAAATTATTTTGTGATCTAAAGAAATTATTGGGTGTATGAGCGTTAAAAGATGCGGGTTGGAAAAATGTTGGATTTTGATTCCTTATTGGAAATTGTCTCTGTTGAAAGTGAGGTTAAATGAGTGGTGGGTTTAAATTATTCTGAGTGGAAATTGATGGTCTTGGTTGAGTATTAGGTCTATGTGGTTGAGTTTTAATAAAATTCTTATTTGAATTAGTTTGGAAATAAAGTACGTTTTCTTCTTGAGTAACAAATTGGAGTGATTGCGCTAGGCTTGTTGGTTTCATGCAGCGAATTGTAGTCCCTAAAGGTTCTCGGAGACCAGCAAGATATGTTTTTAATGCTAAATTTTGATATAGATCTCTCTTAATAGGTTTTGCTTGCTCTACTGTCTCATGCACATTTACATAACTACATAGTAAGTTTAGTATGTGTAGGACTCTGTCATGAAAGTTCTGAGCAGTTTCGTTGCTCGCCTGTCATAGCATTACTAAATCCCTATTAAGACAGCTCTCATCTCTCTGGTCCGCAAATTTTTTTGTCAATAATTCTTTAAGTTCTATCCAATTGTTAGCACCTTGTATGTTGACTAAAGCTTTCGCATTACCATTTAATTTTGAGATTATTGAGTTGAGTAAAAATGTATTCGAAAAACTATTGGGATTCTTTCTATCATAGAATTGGTTAATTAAAGATTCGCTTACGAGTTTAGAAATTCAGGTTTGAATTAAGTCATTATTGTTGATTTGTGAATAAAAGTTGCAGGTTTTAAAGAAGTTTTGATTTGAGAACTATTATCTGGATAAGAATCAATATCTTCGTTACTATTATCTCTAATGTTCAATTGCGAGGCTTCTTCTAAGCTTTTGTAAATTTCGGTAAAATTATCTAGAGACATAAATTTAATTGCACTTACATTAATATTAGGACAATCCTGAGCATTCCTTTCTATGAGGATGGTCGTCTGGTTCGGCGATTTGGTCCTTCCAGTTCGATGCACCTCTCAAATTTGGTCGATTGTTGTCCCAAATTCCGATGAGCTGATGGTGACGGTATGCTTCTGGTCTTCGATAGATGGGGTTCCAGAGATTTGGCTGACCCACTCCAGTTGAACACCTTCACTTCACGATTCAACAAGTTCGATAATACCCAAATTAATCGTTAATACGAAAATTGTGACTGCGCCAATTATAATTCGGAAGCCCGGGATTGTCTTCTTAAAAATGTTATTAACTACTAACAACTACAAAAGTATAATGTTACAGCATAACGGTTATGTTCAGACTGATTCTACAATACAGTTTAACTCTATTTATATTAATTATAATATGTTTAGTCAGCAAAAGTTATTATTGTATCTTAGGGCTGAAGGGGTAATATAACTCCTATCTAATATGAATCAGATGGACGGATGATTGTTTTTAATTTTTAAATTTATTAAATAAGAATAAATATTACTTATATTATTTATATCTGTTCTATGATTCATATTGTCATTATTTTTTGATATATGGAACATCTCTAGGAATGATTTTTTCGAAGATTAGGATCAATTTCTAGAATTTTAGGATTATCATAGTTAGCTAAATGTGTTGTTTGACGACAATGCTCGGCTTTTGTTAGGGTCTTTAAAATCACTTTTGTCTTGAATAATTCGTTTTTTAAGTTGCTGAGAGGTTTGACCTATGTACACTAAACTACATGAGCTACAAGGTACTTGGTAAATGACATCTTTTTGTTTATCTAATGGAATCGCATCTTTTAGTTTGCTGAATAATTTTCTAACAGTGAGCGTATTCTTTTTAGCTATTCTAATATTATCATTTTTCATTAAGTTTATCAGCTTATTAGTTAGATCTCCTACTTGTGGTAGAGATACATAATTTATATTTAGTTCTGGTCTATTTTGTGAATTTTGAAGGACTTGTATGTTAGGTATATTATGAAGAATTTTATTAATTGGAATACTAGGATAGACATTCTCTTGAAAAATCGTTCGAACGGTAGTAAGTAAATTTCATGCAACACGTAATCCATGACAATTCTGGCTATAATTGGACTCAAAGTTGATCCCATAGGACATCAAATATTTGTTTATATAACTTTGCCACATTTTTTCAATAATCTCAATTGCCGAATTCATGGGAATATTGCTGTAAAGAGATATTACATCAAAGCTGACAAGTACGTAATTTGCAGGTAATTGAAAATTATTAAATTTCTCAGCAAACTCAAAATAATCTCGAGTATAGTATCTATTATTGTTATTAACTGAATTAGATAAAATTTTAGCAATGAATGTAGAAATTTTTGAGGTTGGAGTATTTATACATGCAATAATTGGTCTGAGACTGAGTTCTGGTTTGAGTACTTTAGGTAAACCATAAAATCTTGCTGGAGAAGAATTGTATTCATAATGTGATTTTGCTTCTATTTCAGTTATAAAACCTCTATTTGATAACTTCTTTACAATAGAGTTTACTTTTCCTTGCAATGTTAATGTAGGATCTCTATTTAACTCTTTGTAATATTTTTTGTCTTCAATTATGTTTTGGCTACCCTTATATAATCCTGTTTTGATATTATAACTGTGACATTACATTTATCTGATTGCGTGGTCATAATATTTGGATGTTCTCTTAAGAATTTTTTAGTTTCAAGAAATAAATTGTAGATTGTTATAATTTGGATTTCCTAAATAGTAATTTGTAATTAGATGAGTTGAGTGTGCTCTTAAAAGTTCTTTGTTAATATGATTTGGCTGTTTATTAATGATGAAATCAGTATCAGTTAGTAACCTCTGTATGGGAAGAACTTGTTTTGGACACTCGAATTATCACACTAAATGATAATAAAATAATCCTAGATTGGTACAGAAAACCAATGTCATCAAATAGGTTCATACATTATCATTCTAATCATCCAATGAAACAAAAAATGAACTTGAGCAGAAATATGAAAAAAGAGTATCATCAACTTTTGACCATTTTTCAAGAGAATGGCTATCCTAGTATTCTAATTAATAAAATTCTTCATAATATACCTAACAGACAAGTCCTTCAAAATTTACAAAATAGACCAGAACTACATATAAATTATGTATCTTTACCACAAGTAGGAGATCTATCTAATAAGCTGATAAACTTAATGAAAAATGATAATATTAGAATAGCTAAAAAGAATACGCTCACTGTTAGAAAATTATTCAGCAAACTAAAAGATGCGATTCCATTAGATAAACAAAAATATGTCATTTACCAAATACCTTGTAGCTCATGTAGTTTAGTGTACATAGGTCAAACCTCTCAGCAACTTAAAAAACGAATTATTCAAGACAAAAGTGATTTTAAAAACCCTAAAAAAATGTGCCTTAGATGAGCATTGTCGTCAAACAACACATTTAGCTAACTATGATAATCCTAAAATTCTAGAAATTGAACCTAATCTTCGAAAAAATCATTCCTAGAGATGTTCCATATATCAAAAAATAATGACACTATGAATCATAGAACAGATATAAATAATATAAGTAATATTTATTCTTATTTAATAAATTTAAAAATTAACAACAATCATCCGTCCATTTGATTCATATTAGATAGGAGATAAACTGTATTTTAAAAAAATATTTTGTATAACATAACAGAGAATATCCATATCACATAAATATACACCTGCAAAGATATATTTATACAATCTCCCAGTATTAGTATAATTTAAACAAATGAAACTTTAAATTGAAAATAATTGACATAAATAAATAATTAGTCTTTTGACAGAATATTTCAAAATTATTTCGTAGCTGCTATTGAAATGAAGATTTTAAACATATAATTTACAAACAAGCGGTCCAAATATTATTATTGATATGTATATCCTGCTGTTTTTCTAAATTCATCAATTTTCAATACCCTCACAGTTTTGGTAAGAATTATTATATTTCTATGAATTTATACTTATAGAATTAATATTATAGCATCCTGGTAGATTATGTCTGAAAGTTTTTGACTACTTCCAGTTGCTTTTGTTTAGTTGGATACAGCTTTCACTTATGTGGCGCTGATGAAAGCTAACAAGGTTGAAATCACGTGATCCGCTTCTAGTGGGTGGTTGTGTCCGACTAAACAAAAGCATAAAGGTGTAGAGCTTCATCTTATTTATATATATATATATATATATATATATATATATATACACTGAGCGTGTTGAGGTTGGAAACAAATTCGCTCAAAGCTCAATTTGGCTATTGGGCAAAAAAAACTCAGATACGTCGATTTTGTTTTTCATTTGCGCATTTTTTGGTATATTTATCATTTTGATGACGTCATCACTTTTTGTGTTATGACGTCATAATATATTTTTTTTAGATAGATTTTGAATAAATATTTTTAATTCTATTGCTGTTACTTTTGAAGTTGTGCGCAGTTGCAGTTAGATTGATAACTTTTGGCACCAACTTCACAAGTACCAGCATCAATAGAATTGATATTATTTTATAATTTTCAGTGCATCAACTAATAACGTCGGTCCAATTTTTTGTAAAAAATATTTATTTCACACTTTTGAGTGTAATATTAGTCACGAGAATCGTTGAACGTTCACTAATACCTATACTTATCCTATTACCCACGTATATTCTTTGCTTGTAGTTGTTATTATTGAGATCTCAAAGCATCGCTGGGGAAATACGCTTAAATATTTTACATGTTACCATTTTAACACCGATTTAACTCGTAAACCGTAATTCTTTTGTAAAATGTTCAATTTAAACGTTTCTGGATATTGTCCTATCTTTATTTATACCAAATCAAACTTTCGATTTTCGAGAAAATTTGCCCCTTACACCCCTTTCGGGGGCGGTTTTCGGAGGGAAGGGGATTTCAGATTTGGGTTTTTATAAATACGGGACCATTTCTCAAGCCTCATCTTTCAAATTAATCAAAAATCATCAAAATCGGAGTACGTTTACTATGTACAAGGCACGAACAAACAAAAAAAAAGCAGTCGAATTGTATACCTCCTCCGTTCGGGGTTCATCGGTCAAAAATAAAAGATATTTCATTCATAAATCTGTAATTCATGAAAGTGTGAACAGGAATAAATAAAACAAGATAGATACTATGAAATTAAATGCTCAAATTGCATACCATTTGCCTCTTGAAAACAAATTATAATGACTTCATAAATCAAACATTGAGAACGTAGTTAAATTAACTTTCCCCGAAAGTCTTTTAAAAAACTTTATTTACTGAGAAAAGCGTTTAACAAATTTAGATGTGCTACATACAAAGGTTAACTAAAGATAAAACACTAAGCTACATTGCCTATTTATATATAATTCTAAGATGCTTATTCAGCATTCATATAGTATGTCTTACTTACTAATGATTAAGGACAAATGGCCATATAACTCCTCCCTCCTTAAGACTGAGAAAAGGGATTTAACTTTTCGAGGGTTCAGTTGTATGCTCATTTTATTCTTGTTTTTACAATAATAATATATAATAATTATAAGTACAAAAATAATCAATACAGTTAGTATAATGCTAGACACCGAAACTCCAGTATCTACAGTAAAATGTTAGATTGGATGTACATTAAGAGTTTCAAGGTGTTTCAAATCATTATGGATAGAATTTAAATTTATTTCTTCCAGTTGTAACGGTTCAATATCCTGAATTAGATCTTTATTCATAATTATCGGAGGTAATTTTAATCTTAAATTCATGGTATTGATTTTCTGTGACTCAAAGTATCTATTGCCTATTTTCACCATACATTGTTGTGGAAATACTAGAGAGGGTTCATTTATGGATTCTATAGCCTGTTGATTTGGGCATTTAAAGATTACTTTCTCTCTTGTTGCTGGCAATATTATAAGGGAATTATCGGAAAGCTGCGTAATAGATGTCTTCTTATGAGATATTGGGGTTAATGGACAATGACTCGTTAAATTGATTGTGTTTGCTGTACAAGGTTCGTTTTTACTTAACTGCATTATGTAGGGTTTATTAATTATTAAAGGTATTGAAATTGAAAATATTATTATATTATTTTTTATAATAACACTAACTTGTGCGGCTTCATAGAATTTAATTATATTATCGAAGGGTATTTTTTCTTCTGGTTTGATTTTAGATATAATTTCTTTTAATTCCTCGTATTTAAGAATACTATAATGCATTATGTGTATTTCAGCAAAATTAATAGCTGTTTGGATATTATTACGCATTTCTTGTAACATTTGAATATTGTTTTCGATATTATCAATCAATAAGGTAAACTCTATAGTTGATTGAGTAAATATAGTTAATTCTTTAAGTTTTTTTTGTATCTTCTTTTGATTTTGGTTAATAGTTTTTAATTGAGTATCAATATTCCTTGTTACTTGTTTGAGAATGGTCTGTGTAGATAAAGTGTCTTGATTTTCTTGAAGGATTTTAATGTAGTTATCAGCATCAAGGGTCAATTCCAAGGTGAATTGGAAGGTTGGATTATATTATCACTCAACATTTTATCTATTTGATTATTGATTTCTTCTTTATGAATGTGTGGGTAGCGATAGCTTTTAGTATATCTGTGGTCTTAATTATGTGTTTAACTTGATTTGAGAAGGTTAAAGCATCACCTGGCTTATGGAAAACTTTGTTACATTTTTGGAGTACTTTAAATAATTGGACTTTCTCTTCAGAGTTTAAATGTTCATGTCTTAGTAGTGATTTAAGATCGAGTTTTTCACCATAATTTTTCAAAATTACTTTGCTAGGTAATTCTACATGAAATAATTCAAATTGATCTTCACTAAACAATTGTATGGGTAATACTTTTTCTTTACTATTATAAGTAAATGAGAAATTCTTATCTGTACAATTAGCAATGCCTATAATATAAGAGCCATTCTTTACTGTAATGATTGTTGGTTGTATCTCTATGTTGTTCGTCTTTATATGCGGAATTACCCAAGAAGTGTTATTTGGAAGTTTAGTATGAATTTTGATATTTTGTAATATGTAAGGTGGAATTTCGAAAGTGTATTCATCAAAATCTTCCGTAAAATAAAATGGAATTTACAAAAAAACATTTTTTAATAAATTATTTTCCAAATCAATATTCAAATTAAATTTTCCAAAACTTGTTTCATAGGAGAAAATTGATGTTGAACAGGCTTTTGATTGAAGTTAATTGGTTGACGAGGGGGTCGAGGTAAACTAATAGGTTTAGGAAAATTCAAAAATGTATGGTTATGTTCCTTCTGTTTCACAGGTATATTCTGGATAAAATTATTTTTGA
Source organism: Crioceris asparagi (assembly GCA_958507055.1). Lineage (NCBI taxonomy): Eukaryota > Metazoa > Arthropoda > Insecta > Coleoptera > Chrysomelidae > Crioceris > Crioceris asparagi. The sequence goes on from OY293827.1 coordinate 53,263,028, forward strand.
AAGTATTTTGTGAAGTAAGAATCTCATAATTCAAAATTACATCCATTGCTGAATCTAAATTTTGAGGATTTTGAACTATTAGGAGTGTTCTCAACTCATTGGAAATATTTGAAAGTAAATTCTGAGTTGCTGTCAACTCAGTTTGTGTGATCAAAATATTTCTAGCTTCAAGATTTGCTATTTCAATACAAAATTTGTTATTAATTTGAGTAACTAGAGCTTTCAATTTGAGAATATAATCTTGAATTGTTTAATTTTTGTCTGTAGTCATAAAGATTAATTGTTGTTGAAATTTCCTCGAGTAATTGGGTCACTAAATTTTTGACGAAGTGCTACTTTAATTTGAGTCCAAGTTTCTAAATCAGGTCGTGTTAATAGAAATTCTTCAGCTGTGCTTATTAATTTGGATTTGATTGCCAAATTTACATATTCTTGCTGAGATGGATCGTTATTAAAATAGCGGGCATGAAATACATCTATCTGTCTAATAAAGGATTCTAATCTAGGTGGAGTTCCATCAAACGATTTAAGTAGACTGACAGTGGATCTTAGAGCTTCAGCCATGATAAAATTATTTGATTCTAATTCAATTATTGTTTCTAATCTAATATGATTATCAATATCTAGTGATTGGTCAAAAATCTTCTTAACTCTAGGGTAGGTTATGTCTAATACCTTATTTCTAATTTTTTTTCATATAATAAACAAATAAATAAATAAACCTTTTTTCAAAATAATAAATACGAATAATTCGTAATAAATAAAATTCAATAAATAGATAATATTAAATCTTCAATAATTTTCAATCTTCAATAACTAATGTTCAATCTTAACTAAACAGAATTACAGCTGTAGGGGAGAATTAAACTCACTCAGGAATAATTTTCTCGGTCCCAGCTTTGCTTCTTGTTATCGGGTAGTGGCTCGTTCCCAGAAGATGTACATACAGGGTGGCTGCTACTCGTAGTGGACACTAGCTATACCAATATGTCCGGTGGGCTTGCAGATACTAGATATACTTCCAATATATCTGAAGTCCGAAGAGTTGAACTTGACTTGTTGTAGAGTTGCTCCAAAAGCAAGTCAAGGATCCCAGTTGAAACCTCTTTATGGCACAAGGTTCTTCTCGATACACCTCAACTGTTAACACAGACGGTATTCACTTAATCTCGATGATCGAAATAACTACCGCGTGTATCCTACTGACTGCGCCAGTTAAATTAACTTTCCTCGAAAGTTTTTAAAAAAAACTTTATTTACTGAGAAGAGCGTTTAACAAATTTAGATGTGCTACATACAAAGGTTAACTAAAGATAAAACACTAAGCTACGTTGCCTATTTATATATAATTCTAAGATGCTTATTCAGCATTCATATAGTATGTCTTACTTACTAATGATTAAGGACAAATGGCCATATTACTACGTGAACATAATGCATACACCCAAAAAGAAACAAATGAAAAATAAAATCGACGTTAACAGACCAAATAATATTGATTAACTAAAAGAAAGAATTAGGACGAAAATTGGTTTAATTAGCGCGGATACCCTTAATAATGCAATTTGATCATTTAATTTCATAGTTTCTTGTTTTATTTATTCCTGTTTACACTTTCATGAATCACATAATTACGAATGAAATATATTTTATTTTTTAAACATGCGGTATGTTGTGAAAAAAAATATGATATCCATATACAGAAATTTTTTTTTCTTTTCGATAATATTATCAAAATAGGGTATTCCAATTTAAAAAAAATTTATTATTACGTCATAACACAAAAAGTGATGACGTCATCAAAATGATGAATATACCAAAAAATGCGCAAATGAAAAACAAAATCAACGTGCCAAATTAAGCTTTGAGCGAATTTGTTCCAACCTTTACACGCTCACTATATAATTTGGAAAGTTTGTATTGATTGTCTAGGTAAGAGACAACGTATATAAATATCTTGAGGATGCAGTCAAAACACCTGGGCTGGGTTAAAGAAAACTCTTTGTTATATGGTCGAGCTTTCGGAAATTTTTATTTCCTTTCTTAAGATATCTACAGTTGTAAAAAAGAGAAAAAAGTTTAATCACAAGGTAATTAGAGAAAGGTTATGAGTTACTTACTAACTTGAGATTAATAATAGTCACATAACGTAAAATCCAAAGAAAGAGTAAACTTAAAACGAAAAGCTACACGTTTCATCTTATATATCTAATTATAATATAAACACACAACTAACAAGCAAATTGAAATATAAAAAAAAAGTAATATGAACATTCTATTGTTAACTGGAAACGGACATGTCGTCAAGAAATAATTATTAATAGAGACAAATATATTTTGAAACGAGAAAAATGAAACTTGTAAAACTACAGTTTGTTTCACGAATGTTGGCGTCTGCCTTGAAAACACGAAAATTGGATCAATCCAACTGACGGGAGTAAATCAGTGGCGTAACGATTTCGAGCTAAGATATGGCATTTAAGGAATTCCTTAACTTAAGTTCATATAATTAGAGGAAAAAATATGGATTGATTGAATAAGCAAGCAATATGAAAGATTTATTATTAACTATAATGCAGACACACAAAACACAAATTTATTGCTTGAGTTATGAAATATAAATTTATGGACCTGAACTATTTGAAATGTCACAATGACTTTGTGACGCCTATGAAATAAAGATTGCGTTGCTTTCGGACATACGTGCAACGCCCTATCATTGTATAAAAGGACATAAGCTTGACTACTGTCGTAGCTTAGATCGACAAACGTAGTAGAGAATTTTATGATAATGAGATGCGATGAGACGTATAGCGATATGTACGTAGCTCGTGAATGATTACACACAATAGCCATGATTCGTGAAACAAACTGTATATACAAATATAAACATAGTGTGAGAGCTAGTCATACAAATTCTTGCTAGCGTGAAGTTTGAAAGAAAAGAAATAATTTCATACAACAATAAGAAATACAAAAGCAAAGATTATGAAAAAGATACCTAAGGTTTCTATATATTCTATAGCCTCTATACTATTAGGGCGAGTATGGTAATTTTGTTCTAATTGGAAAATATAGTTATAGATAACACTGAGGTTATTTACATCACTTTTCTTGTTCATGCTGTTGGGCTCATTATTTATGTAATACATTTCTTTGAAAAGTCTTTTATGTAAGTTATTTTCTATGGCTAAAATTTTCACATTCTGTAAATCCATAATATGTTTGTTCTGTACAACGTGCTTTGCAACAACACACGATTATTTTTTAATGTTGCAATCGCTTTTGTGAGACGTAATGCGTCCAGACAAATTTTTCGAAGTATGACCAATATAGGATTTACTACAACTTTGACAAGGGATACTATAAACTATATTATATTTCTCTAAAGTTGACAATTCTGTTTTAGTTTTCGTGAAAATATTGTTATTCGTTACAATGATTCGTTGGGCGAGCTTGATGGACTCGTTTTTGAAAATATTTATGAGTTTAGGAGTCAAGGACTCAATATATGGTAAGGAGCAAAAAGAAAGAGAGATGTTTTCTTGGTCAACTACATTATCATCTTGTTCGGCAATGTTGGACCCGTTGCGGCTAATATTGTTTGAGAGATTATTCGAATTTGAAATTTTGTTCTCAAAATTAAACTCTAATGTGTCAGTCAGTGAGCTAAACAGTAATTTATTGATCAACTTCATTGGATAAGAATTTTAAGAAGTATACTTTTCAAATCATCTGAAGATTCAGAAAAATATGAAGGGTGTGATAACTTCTTTATCCTATTTTTCATCGATATAATGAGGTTTGTTGGATGATGAGAATGGCAATTTAACATTCTGTTGCTAGAACAAGATTTTCATTTAGTTCTGAGATCGTTGATATTACTTCTGCAAATTCTCATATCAAGAACCGCAATGGTGTTATTAACATCCTCATGCTCTCATCAGAATCGTTGAAAAATATTAAGAGCTTCGTCTATTCTATTTTTTGGAACTGATAAGATCAAGTCATTAACATACCGTTTAATGAAAGGTGTGTTAACAGGTATTCTCCTGCTGCATTCTATAACGAGATCATCCAGAACGTAATTCACTAATATGGGCCAAATTGTTGATCCCATTGGTGTTCCAGAAATTTGTTTGTAAAACATATTTTCGAAAACAAAAACATTTGAATCAAAAATGAATTGTAAAATGGATTCGAAAGTTTCAAAATCAAGGGAACAAAATTGAGATATAGTTTCCCAATGATTTCTCAAACTATTAATAATTACAGAGAAATGTTTGTGAACAACGACACTCCATCAAAACTAACTAATACATAATTGTCCGGCAGATAGTAATTGTTAATGAACGCACTAAAAGATTGTGAATCTTTCACAAAATACTCATTATCCTCGTCATAAGCATTAGAAAGAATATTGGCTAACCATTTTGCTAGTTTGCTGTTCGGAGAATTAATTATTGATGACACAATTGGTCTCACAGACAAGTTGGGTTTATAAATCATAAATAAAACCGTGGGATGATCGAATTGTAAATAGTTAGATTTTTAGCTAAGACCTTAGCAATGAGTTTGAGATTCTTAATTTTTGAGATAATTTTGTTGGCTTTTTGTTGTAGGGTACAGACAGGGTTATTATTTAATTTCTTATAATATTTGGTTCATTTAATAACGTTAAACTTAGATTAATGTAGTCATCCTTAAACATTATAACCGTGACATTGCCCTTATCACTTCTTAATACATATAACTCTGGATGTTGTTTTAAGAACCTTCTACATTCATCAAAGATTGTTGGTAGGTATTGAACATTTGCAGAATTTTTGTGGAAAACGTTTTTTTATTATATTAGTGAATTGAGCTCGATAAATATTGTGACGATTTTCATCAACATTTAACAGCATATATTCTAAATATGCTAGTAAATTGGATAATTGAATATCCTTCATTGAAGGACAAATACCAAATTTAGGCCAAAGGGCTAATAAACGTTTGATATCTGTAGGTAGTTCCACGTCTGTAAGGTTTTTTATCCATTTATCATTAACTGTAATATTTAAAAAATCATCAGTTCTCAAATTGTTAAGTTTTCTAGCGTTTCTAAGTTCAATTTTATGGAAAAGATTGTTGTATTTAATAGTTACTCTCCTTTCATATTCATAGAAAAGATGTCTAGCTAATGTTGAAGTTAATTCTACTTTTACATTATTGAATTGTCATTCTAAATATAGTAATTCACTGAAAGTAATTTTAATCTCTAAATTTAAGATATTATGCGTAAGACGTGTAGTTTTTCGTTTTAAGTTTACTGTTTTTTTTTGGATTTTACGTTATGTGACTATTATTAATCTCAAGTAGGTAAGTAATTCATAACCTTTCTCTAATTACCTTGTGATTAATTTTTTTTCTCTTTTTGACGACTGTAGATTCTTGATAAAGGAAATAAACATTTCCGAAAGCTCGACCATATAACAAAGAGATTTCTTTAACCCAGCCCAGGTTTTTTGACTGCATCCTCAAGATATTTATATACGTTGTATATATATATATATATATATATATATATATATATATATATATATATATATATATATATATATATATATATATATATATATATAATAGGATTGAGTTCTTGAACCTGTATATTTGTATGAGAAAGTTTCTTGGGAATTAAGGTTCGCTTAGGATAAAGTTGAAAACAAGTTTTGAACATTTCACTTCAAAAGGTCTGATTTACTCATTTTAATTGCATGTTCTTCTGATATTTTATTATTATTATTATCATTCGACGCAGGGGTTCCAAAACGGGTACTTAGGCCAATTCGGCCCATTGTGCCGCTCCCCCTTGCTCCTCAGACCTACGGTTCCCCGAGTATCCCGACAACCTGGTCCAGATATCTCAGGATTGCCGCAGGCGAGGTTCGTCTGATGTTGGTCAGATCCGGCCACTTCAGTCCTAGGATGGCCTTACGAACGTCGGATAGAGCGGGGCATTCTGTGAAGAGATGCTCTACTGTTTCTTTCTCATCCATGCATGCCCGACATGTCGTGTCGTCGATGACACCCATAGTATGAAGGTCTTTTCTTAGCGCAGCATTCCCGGTCCAGATGCTTACAAGTGAGCGTAGTTTGGCCCGGGGTAAAGCTAGGCAGTCTTCGGCCCGTTTCCGGCATGGCTCCGTGATGAAGTTCTTGCTCTGTCGACAGCCCAGAATTGAGTTCCACCTCTGACAGTGTCTGAGGTGTATGTCCTCTTTAATGAGGTAGGCCATGATGTGCGGTGTGATGGGTACTGCCGGTTCGGGCCCACAAATTGTTCTCGACGAAGCAGCACCCGCCAGCTTATCCGCCTTGTCATTGCCCTTATTCCCATTAGGTGCTGGCACCCAAGCTAGTTCCGACAGTTTGCGGTGGCAGTTCAGCGTGGTTCTCGCGTCGTACCTGTCAGTGAAGAAGCGAATTACTCGTCCTCGCACCTTGCTCATGCGGACGTCATTAGCCCCTCGAGCTAGTGCTATTAGTTTCGTTTGTAATACGGTGGCATACTTCCCGAGCGGTTGTTGTAGAGATAGTTGCAGGTCTTGACTGAAGATTCCTATGCCGGTACTGTCCCTCTTTTTAGACCCGTCAGTGTATACGTCTATTGTCGGCACAGTGCGTTGGTCTATTTCTTCCCAACAAAAGTGGTATTTGCATTTGCTGAAAAGGGGTTTAATGCGGTCTCAGCTGGCCTCGAGGAGTGGTATTCTGGCAAGGCCCTCCTCCAAGATGGCTGTATGACTCTGCAAGTATGTCCTTCTCAATCTTTAATGTGGTGCGTCGCCACCAAACTATTGGACCGTAGCATATCATGGGTCTTATCACAGCTCTGTAAAACCATAGGGTGACCTTTGGCGATAGGCCCCAGCTTTTATCTACAACTCTTCGACATTGCCATAGAGCTGCACTGGCTTTGTCCAGTTTGCTGCCCAGATGTTTTTCCCAGGGGGGGTTATATTTTATATAACTTTCAGGTCACAACAATTGGTAGTTCTTCAGAATAAGTTTTCAGCAGGAGAATATATGCATCTTCTGGGTATTACACCATTGCTTATACTCTAAATACAGGGTGTCTCAGCGAGACCGTTCATTAGAAGTTTATTGGGTTCCGGCCAAAATAAAAATTTGAAAATTGAGAGTTATATATAATCGATTATGTTCTTTTCAACTAAAATATTTTTATATTTCTGGTACTTCCGGTTATACCGGACGTCGGCATCTACTTTGTTATTTTAAATTTAACACCCTGTATATTTTTATATATTTGGATTAACCTATTCTCAGTCTTCATAAATACCTTAATTTTTTTCAATTTGATCCAGCCGTTTTGGAGTTATTCAATTTTTTCTAAAAAATGCGGTAGCATAGTAGCATACATTTATTCAAACAATCATAGAACACTTGATTTTTCGGATATCAATTTAGGATTGAAATTGTGTTCAAACAGCATGCTAGAGTATATTTTGCGGCCAAAAACGGTTGTCTACATGTCTACAACTTTTCGAAATTTTAAAGAACCATAACTTGATATTTTTAAATGGCACCCTCCATATTTTACTGCTTAGTCGTCTTGGGCGTTTAATTTTACATCTTTTATACTCCACATGTCCTATACCTGAGATTGATAGTTTATTAGATGATTAAGTTTTCTTTTAATGCGCACATTTCTCATCGATACTTACCTAGTATGCCATGGAAAATAAATAAGCATTCTCAATAAATAAGTCAAACGCAAAGTAATTAAGCTATTAAAAATTAAAATGGATAACAATATTAAAAACAATGTCTATACAAATCAAGAAATACACTATTTTATATTTAATACATGATTAATTATTGCAAGACTTAAAAAACTTGCTTAAATTCTTCTAAATTTACCTTTAGTTACCGGAGGTAAATGTGGATAACTGAACTCGTTAAACATTCTACACGTTCTACTGAAAATTTTGTCGCACTTTCTATGTAAAAGAAATAAATTAAAAAATATAAATAGGTTACAATATATTTCCGAAATAGTGTCCCTATGCATTGAAGCACACTGTTAAGCGTGAAGAAACACCCTCGTGTTGCTCTTCGTATTTCTTGAGTAGTGAGCCAGTCGAATGCCGCTCGCAAGCGTGCTTATAATTCTAGATCAGACCAGATCCTTGATGCGTCCCAAAGGTGGAAATCCAAAGGTGTCAACTCTGGAGATCTTGCAGGCCAGTTTCATGGTCCTAAGTGCCTTATCCACCTGTCTTCGAACATTAAGGTGAGTTCTTGAGATACTTTTTGGGAGCAATGGGCCGGAGCTCTATCCAGTTGATACCAACATTTTCTTCTTAAATTTAAAGGAAGTTTATCTAGAAAATCTACAGCACGTAATAAATTCAGATAACGCAGTGCCGTTAACGCGCCGTCATAAATGACATCAGAGAAACATTGAAACTAAACCTCTTCTGATAATTTATTTCTCGGATTGAATGGGAATTAACTGAGGCCCAAATATAAATGGGTCTGTTGGAAAGTCCTTCACGCGAAAGCTTAAGATTCATCTCTTCAGATAATTGTTTTCGAAGATATAGATATATGGAACTGCATTTCTGTTTAGTCATTTTGTACTAACATTAGTAGGTATAGCTCTCCACAGTAAAATGACAGCTACAAATCGAGCTCTGGAGATTTGGCATATATCTCATCACCATTGTTTCTCGCCAATTATTTCGTGGGCATTGTTAGTAACAAGCAATCAAAAATATTATAAAAAAGATATCATAATGGTACACTCTTATTTATTTGGTTTTTTAATGCATGATTTGAGCATAAATCTAGGAGATTCGTTTCCCACCATGTTCACGAAGGAATTTAATGATGTTTGGATATCATTTGCCTGGGTGTTGAATGACATGTCATGGCCAGAATGTAAGCCTAGCAAAGGAGCGTTTGGGCTGAATTTTATGATGCATTTGTCAATTTTGATCCAGTTCTTCTGGATTTTTTTCTTTTTGTTGAAATGTACCAGAACAAACCTAGTTCGAGTAAATTGGTTCTGAGCTCTGATTGTTTCAATAGTTTTGTGGAGGAAATCAGAGGCGAACGAACGGAAGTAACTAACTATAATTTATTAACAACATAATATAATATACGCGCGCTCTGTCGGTGAGTGGAGCAGGTGCGCAGTGGTAAAGCGATGCCAATGCGTTTTTCATTGGCATAGCACAGTTTCTTCCAACATACTCTTGCAAATTGTGATGTCTTTGGCAAACTGAGATACTTTTATAGACACTGGCAGGTTGTCAACAATTCGGATACATAAAGAAAGTATAAGAGGAGCATGACTACCTACACTTGGGCTACGTTTTTATTTATAACTCTAAAGGTAAATTCATTGTCTATCAAATACAAGTAAAGGTCGTTGGTAGTGTTTTATGAACTTTGTTGTTTTATGCGGGATATTCAATGTAGCCAGTTTGATTAGTGATGTCACAGTCAACATCAGGGTATGCGACTTAGACTAGGAAAGAGAGGCGACGTATGCGATCTCAGATTACATAGTCAGTAAATAGGCTAGGAGAGTTCTGGCCCAAAATCGAACAGTTTTGCATGTAATTTCCCATAAAGAATTCTAAGGTAAAAAATAGCGAAATTGGCGCCATTTGACCTCGACAAAGTGCTGCCCACCTTGCTATCTGATTAGGCACCATCGAAGGATGACGTCACAGCTGAGCGGTAAAGCCAGCAACGCAGGATAGGTAGAGTTAACATCAGTGCGCATGCGTGCACAATGCTATATAAAGGTTGGTATCACAAAACTTACTCATTCAGTCGTTGACTTCCTTACGAGTAAGATGTGTCTCTTCAATAATTTAGTAAAACAAATTGCAGCCATATTAGGACTTTCATCATCTCAGTATGATGATAAGGAGGCTCGCAAAGGACTAAACGAGTGTGCTAAGGCGTTAAAACGCATTGAAGATGCTATGAGATATGCCAAGAGTATGGGTGAGAAACAGCATCTAGAAGCATGTTCAAGAAATATCCAAACTTTGAGGAATCAGATTAAAGCTGAAGGAAAGAAGGGAACAGGGCTAGTTTCTAGACCAAATACTGCAAGAGATCGAGTTTGCTGTTGTTGATAGTTAGTCGGCATTTGATTGTCGCATTCGCACCGGAATCATATCTAATCTTCGCAACAAGGATCCCCTCACATTCCTTAAAGACTGTTTTAAACTCTTTAGACCTCGTATAAACAATAATCTGAGGAAAAATGGAGCCATCAATGTCAACGTCGTAGGGCCCTTAAGAATGTCATTAAATTGGGTGTAAACATTAACAAATTCACCCCACAACTTGGACCATCATACATCGAGCTAACATCACACATCCAGAACAAGAAGGCATGCGTTAATGTTATAAACGAGGGTGATGCTTGTTTTGCATGGTCCGTTACATCTGCCTTATATCCTGTTAACAAACATCCACAAAGAATAAAAAAGTATCCCCACTGCTCATCAGTTTTGAAATTTAAAGAAATACAGTTTCCGATGACCATTAAACAGATTCCAAATTTCGAAAAACAAAACGATATATCCATCAACATCTACATTCTCCAAAAGGAAAAAAAGACATTCACCACACTACATACCTAACCAAGAAGAAGCGCGAGAAACATGTGAATCTGCTACTTATTCAAGATAAATATGATGATACTGTAGGGCCCATTAAATATCATTATGTATGGATCAAGAGTCTATCTAGGCTCCTTTCTAACCAACTATCTAAACGAAATGGTCAAAAGGTCTTTTGTGAACGCTGCCTTCACTATTTCTTACTTAAATTTTAAAACCATCAAAATAAGAAAAAAGCTCCTTTTGTTGCTTATGCCGCTTTAGAGAGTGTCCGGGAGAAAACTGATAATCCCAAGAAGCCGCAACGCCACGTTCCAGCTGCAATTGGTTATTATATCAATTGCTCCTACGACGATTCCCTTAGTTTTTACCGACCATACCGCGGACAGGAATGTATGCAGTGGTTTGCTGATAAATAGTTTGGCTGAAGATATGGCTATTATATTTTGGTGCTCGTATGACATTAATATTACACGCGAGCAGGAGGTTGAGTTCAAAAAAGCTACACACCGCCACATTTGTGAACAAACATTTACTAGCGAAGATATAAATGTTAGAGACCACAATCACCTGATACCTATAAACAACTTTCGTGGAGCAGCACATAACAAATGTAACATCAATTACAAAGACATATGATTCCAGTTGTCTTCCATAATCTTTCAGGTTATGATGCTCACTTTATCATTACGGACATTGCTACGAGGATTGGAGGTAAAGTTGACCTACTTCCCATCATAAAGGAGAAGTATATCTCATTTACAAAATACATTGAAGAGTACCCTATTCATTTCCGCTTCATAGACAGTTCTCGATTTATGGCATCCTCCCTAGACAAGTTGGCATCATATTTACCCGAATTCCTGAATTTGAAATCACAAATTGCAGATTTAGATGACAGGCATTTTTCACTATTAACGAAGAAAGGTGTAATGCCATACGATTACATCGAATCCTTCAACCGTTTTAGCGAAACGAGCCTACCATCCATCGAGGATTTTTACAATAAGCTGGATAATAATCCCTGTCCTCGCCGTCTTTACAAACGAGCTCAAGACATTTGGAACACTTTTATGTGCCGAAGTTTGGGTGAATACGTTGACCTGTTTATGCTAACTGATATTCTACTCTTGGCCGACGTCTTTGAGCGATTTCGCCGTACCTGTCATAAAACGTACAATCTGAACCCTGCCCACTATTTTACATTACCTGGATTCACTTGGGACGCGATGCTGAAGCATACAGGAATTGAGCTGGAATTACTAACCGACGTTGATATGTTCCTGTTTGTTCAACGAGGCATTCGAGGAGGTTTCAGCCAAGTATGAGGCAAGAGACGGGCCAAAAATCATATTTGATGTATTATGATGTAAACAATCAGTATGGATGGGCAATGTCACAATATTCACCATATGGAGGATTTGAATGGGCTGATACTAACATTGATGTCACATCAATACCTGATAATGCAGAAGAAGGGTAAATGCTCGAGGTAGAATTGGAATATCCACAAAAGTTACATGATCAACATAAAGACCTCCCATTTTGTGCACAACATATTAACCCTAAGACACTGAAGCCTCCTAAGAATGTTAACGAGCCGACAAAATCAATGGCTACATTGTATGATGAACAAAAGTATGTCATACATTATGTAGCACTCAAACAGGCATTGAAGCATGGTCTTGTAGTCATGAAAATCTATAGAGTACTCAAATTCAAACAGTCAGCGTGGCTGCGTTCTTACATAGATCTAAACACTGAGCTAAGGAAGAAGGCAGTGAACGAATTTGAAAAAGACCTATTCATGTTGATGAACAATGCTGTATTTGGTAAAACGATGGAGAACATCAGGAAGCGAATAAACATCGAGCTTCTAACTGAGTGGGCCGGAAGATATGGTGCAGAAGCTGACATATCTAAGCTGGAATTTAATAACTGTACCATCTTCCATAACAAATTAGTTGCGATTGAATTAAAGAAGCTGCAAATATGGTTGACTAAACTGATCCAAAACAACAATCTACGACTTCCACTATGGATATATGGCAGATACTTTCTCTGACTGCACCATACTCTACATTGACACTGATTCACTCATTTATGAGCTTCATCAAGATCCTTACGTGGTGATGCGGCGAGATTGTCATCAACGTTTTGACACCTCAGACTACTCTAAAAACAATATTTGGGGTATTCCACTGTTAAACAAGAAGGTCCTTGGGATGATGTCTGATGAAAAGCATGGTACACCAATGACTGATTATGTAGGACTCCGTTCGAAACTTTACGTCATGAAAGTTCTCAAAACGGAGGAAGATAAGAAAAAAGAGAGGCAAATTGTTGGATGAGGGGTATGATGAAGAAATCGATGAGATAATCAACAATATGAGTGTAACCAAAAAAGCCAAAGGGGTAAAATGTTCCATCGTCAAGACAGAGATAACTTTCGGAGACTATGTTGACTGTCTCGAATGTTTTAAAAAGAAGATGGTCACCCAAAACCCTATCAGATCTGATAAGCATAAGGTCCATTCAATAATCCAGGAAAAAATTGCTCTCAGTCCTGATGATGACAAGCGCTACCTTATTTCTGGTACAGACGAGACACTTCCAAATATGTGAAGCTATGGATATGAACTAGTTATATTTCAACTTGTATATTCACTAACTCTAGCCTCGTGTATCTAATAAAAATAAATGTTTATCTCACTTTTAAATAAAAATAACTGAAATTTATGATTTTATTTCTGTAAGTCTACCCTTCAAAACTCTCTATATAAGTCTCAAAGACGCCAAGTTCTCTTCATTCATAATCCAAAAGTCGAACAGTAAACATGCCTAGAGAGTGTGATGCGGGCTGAAGAGAATGCAACTGTTCAGATTGCACACCTGAGCTCAAAGACAAATGTGAAATATGTGAGAAAGTTGCATTTAAAGTAATATCTTAATACACAAGCGATAGACGCGGTATATGCTACTATAGCTTCATATTTTACTGCTACGATTGCTATGAATTACATTCTGGTATACAGGAAGCAGCAAGATTTAGGCATATGCAAAACCAGGCGTTAGGATTACCAGAAACTGGTGAAACCGACACATTATCCGCTATATTATTAAAGCATTTTATACTACAACTTCCAACTATCGAGGATTTTCGACAGATTACTACCAACGATTTGGTTGTTACATCACGAATGACGCTATACAGTAATAATATTAGGTATGCAACCGCCATAACACCTAAGGTATTTAGCAGCAAAATGGAACTTTGAAGCAATTCTACTCGACAGATGTATTGAAGAGTTGAAGATGTATAAAAATCCCATTTTAATATCCTTATATATAGAATGTGTAATATAATAACCGTATAATAACGAAATATATATATGTTATATCACTTATCGTGGAATTAACTTTAAAAAAAAAACAATTATTTATTAAGACAAAAAAATTAAAGTACAAATATAACTTAACTTTACTTGACTGTATGAATCTAAACTCACAAGTGTCGACTCACAAGTTGACTGACACATTCGCCAGAAGATTCACAAGTGATGCCGTTAGCTAGAGATCTAGTATTTATACAATCAAAAATGTTTAGTCATTAAAAATATAAAAAGAAATGTAAATTAATACAATGGATCTTTTCTCCTAAGGTTGAATCGAAGCTTCTAGAAATATTATAATTAAAATACATAGTAATGTCTTTTTGGAGGCCGAACTGGATAAACAATTAACAATGGTCTTTATGGTAACTTGCTGACTACTGGTCTGCATCTCTGGCACGTAAATATCCTTATCACTTTTGTTATCTTCTTAAACTGCGTCTTGGAGATGTAATATGATATGGTGTACTGCGTCTTGCAGATGTAATACGATATGGTGAGATACTGCGTCTTGCGGATGTAATATAATATTATGAAATAATATTTAAAATAATACTTTGTTATTATTATTATATGACTTTAAAAAGTAATTCAATTATAACTTTATATAACAACTCCCCCATTTAAGAAAAGTTGGTGGAGTTTGCAACAACTTTTTAAGTTAATGATTTATTTGGATTTAATTCGATGTTTTCTTCTATGGGTTCTCCGACATGGATACTTGCTCTTCTTCTCGGAAGAATTCTTCTTATACTTTGCTGGAATGAAATACTGGAACCTGGTCCTGGTGGTGATGGTGGGTAATCGTTGGTTAAAGCTATTCCAATTCGATGATGCTTTCTTCTACATTTACAGGTCACATAAAGTATTACCAATACAATTATTATTACAATGGTTAAAATGGTGAACCAATGTGTATATTTACTGATCGGAGATTGTTTCATCATTTTTTCTAATTCTTCTGAATACTGATTTAGTTTGTGTTGTGCAATGTTCAAATCTTCGGAATCAATTTTGTTCAACTTAAGAGGTTCTAGTTCAGGAATTTGTAATTTTTCAGGAATATCTTTGCAACAGTCAAATGGAATTGTGACTGGATGACTTCGATACTTGATTTCTCGGTATGTGTCGACTGGGTATTGAGCATGAACTCTTGTACTTCCAATAAAGGCACTACACTCAGGATGTAATTTCAGTAAACTATTAGTTTTAATAATTTCTGATTTAATTTCCCTATTTCCACATTTAATCGTGATTGGCAAAGGATCCGAAACAGTGATTAACCATAGATTTAAATCAATTTGGTAGACATTATAATCTTTAACAAAAAGAAGAGATGTTTGACATGTCTTGGGCATCTGAGTTAATCTTCTTAATAGTTGTGCTTCGCAAATTGCATCGTTGTCAATTGGATATGGGAGGAGATTAGAACAGATTTTTATGCTTCTTTCAAGAGTCTTGCAATTATCCAGATTTCGCAATGACAAATACAGCAGTGAATCATCATCCCGCGCAATATATTTTTGTGTAGTTGGTAAAATATGATAGATACCTGTTCGATCATCTAATATTGGTATTGGATAGAGTCGATATAGTATATAAGCTTCTGGATCAGTGAGAGGAATTTTGAGAACAAATATTATTTTACTTTCTGATTGATATGCCTCTAATTCAATAATATTAAGATAATTAGCTATATTTGACGTATACGGTTGTAAAGGTAAATTATTTCTTACAAGAGATTTTGCTATATCTTGTAAAGAATTGATTAAATCTGAAGGTGCTATTATTGAGCTATGTAATAATCTTATGCGAGCAAAAGTGATAGAATTTAAAATTGTATTAAGGGAATCTTCTAAGAAAATATAGCTTTCCATTAGTGATTCACAAATATTCAATATCCTTATTTGTGCTTCATAAAATGCGACATCATCAGCAATATCCATCAAAGTATTTTGAATTTATTTTATATCTTCATTAAAAGTTTTTTCATCAATTTGTAATTTTTGTATAGTATTATTAAAATTTTTAATAACAGAAGTTGTAACTGAAATTTGTTTTTTAAGAAGATTTTCCAATTCAAATTCCTCATGAGATAATTTGTTAATACAATCATTATAATATTCTCCATCTGATGCATCTAAATTACCAGTAATAGTTTTCCAAACAGTTCCGATTCCATTAAATATACCTCGCTTTGCCCTGGAGTTATATGATTTAGTTTCTCCTATAATTTCTTTATATTTTTGACCTATTGAATTCGAAATTTGTGATAATAAACTTATGTGTGTTTGAACTTCAGACTTAAAAGCTATAAACCTTGGAGACGGATCTTCTAAAGTATCCAAAATTTCTATAAGTATTTTATCATTATTTTCCATTGTTTTCTTAATTGGGGCCAGATCTTTGTAAACTAAAAGTGTCCATTTTTCATTCGTAATTTTGATAGTACATTCTTCATGGAAAAAGATTAACAGGATTAAGTGTGTATTGAGCTGATATAATATTTATCAGCACGAAGAATCTGAAACCAAAGAAACTACTCATAGTAGGGTTTCAGTCTATCGAAATTAATTTTTGATTTTTGATTAGTTTGTGGATTTAAAACTATTGCAGAATTATCAAATAATTGCACAATTTCAAAAGGACCATTAAACAAATTTTGACTTTTATCTTTAATTTGAGATTCTTTAAGATAAACTTTATCTCCTATTTTATATTCTGGAAGCTTTCCTGAAATATTTTTATCAAATCTAATTTTTGCTTTTTCTTTCTGACTTGCTGTTTTTGCTCGTGCAATTTTATAATAATGTTGCATTCTGTTGTTCAAATCACGTATGTATTTAGTAATAAGGGCTTTTTCATTATATAAAGTTTCAGGTGGTCTACTAGACGTATGACCAAAAATCAGTTCATATGGGGTAAAACCAGTTGTTTTGTTTTTAGTATTATATATACGCATATGGCAAAATATTAAACGGATGTTCGTCTGGATTTTCCGTCTTATGTGCACGGATCATTTCCACAAGTGTTCCGTGAAATCTTTCTAAAGAACCATTCAATTGTGGATGGCCAACGCTAGAAAAAGTGAGCTTTATGTCATAAAGCGTACACAAATCATTTATTAATGAATTATCAAATTCTCGACCATAATCGCAATGAATTCTCAAAGGTGTTCCAAAATGTTGAAAGAATATTAATAGTTTATTTACAACTGTTGAAGCTTTTTTATTTGAAATAGGATAAGCTTGAGTAAATTTAGTTAACTCATCTCGAATCGTTAAAGCGTAATTTCTTGTTGGATACTCAAAAATATCAATATTAATTCTTTCAAACGGAGTTTTTGGTGTTTCTGTTATTACCAGAGGAGTGCTTAAATTCTTACGACAGATTTTTACTTTTTGACAAGTTTCACAATTTTTAATAAATTGTTCTACATCTTTTGTTGAATACCTTGTTTCTGCACTACATAATATTCTCGAAGCATAACTTACTGGTAGATCTTTACCAATGGGACCTTGTGATAGAACAGCGCCAATGGCAAATGCACGAACATCAGTTGTGAGTATAAATGGTTCTTCAAAATTTGGATATCTCAAAATAGGATCTGAAGTAAGTGCAGATCATTGAAAGAATTTTTACATTCATTATTAAAAATAAAAGAAACATCTTTTTGTAAAAGTCTCGTAAGGGGTTTAGAAATTTTGGCAAAATTTGGTATAAAGCGACGATAATATCCTGCTAAACCAAGGAAAGATTTTACATCTTTAGGATTTTTAGGTTCCGGGAAATTTTTGAGACATTCTATTTTAGCTGGATTTGTTTTAACACCATCTTGGGTAATGATATGTCCAAGATAAGCGACTTCTTTTCTAAGAAATTCGCATTTATCTGGTTGAATTTTCAAGTTGGCTTTCTGAAGTCTGTTGAAAACTTCAGTCAGACGAGAAACATGTTCATGAATAGTAGAAGAATAAATTATTATGTCATCCATATAAACAAGACATCTTTCATTTTGAATGCCAAGTAAAATGTTGTCCATGACGCGTTGGAAAGTGGACGGGGCATTTTTTAGTCCAAACGGCATTCGAACGAATTCATAATGACCGTTATCAACTGAAAAAGCTGTTTTGGAGATATCTTTTGGTTCAATTTCAATTTGATGGAAACCTGAGGCTAAGTCAAGAGTGGTAAAATATTGACATCTTCCTAATTGATCAAGGAGATCAGAAATGTTGGGTAATGGATATTTATCATCTACCGTAACTTCATTTAATTTACGATAGTCAACAACCACACGCCATTTTTGTTTTCCTGAAGCATCAAGCTTCTTTGGCACAACCCAAACTGGGGATGACCATGGTGAAATAGAATGACGTATAATACCTTGTTCCAACATTTTGTTCACCTGAGTTTTTACCTCTTCTTTATGAATTTGGGGGTATCTATATGATTTAGTAAATATAGGTCTCGCATTATCAGTTTCAATTGAATGTTTAATTTCATTAGTAAATGTTAGTTGGTCTCCTTCCAAATAAAAAATATCAGAAAATTCTAAACATAAATTTGTGATAATTTCTTTTTCTTCTTCGTTGAGATGATCTGTACGCAACTGATCCAAAATTATAGTGTTTCTAACAACAGGCTGATTAAATTTAGTTTTATTTTCATTAACGCAATTAAAATTTAAAAATCATTCGGAATTCGGAATGGGATCTAGATTCAAATTTGGAAATTCAACAATTTTTGGAATAGCATTCGAATTAATAATTGAAGTAAAGAATTCACCTTCTTCATTTACATGTACCAAAGCATTTGGAATTCTAACATTTTCTATTGCTTGTCCGAAAAGTAGTGCATCTGTGTTTGTTAAATTACATTTCAATTTCAAAATTTTTTCAATTCTTGGCTCAATAAAAATTCGATTTTGTATCTTTGGCAAACAAATGACAATTTCAACACCTAAATTTCTAAAAAGATAAGATATCATCTTTTTAACATACGTCCAATCTAACTTGTCCAATCCACACCCTACTTTTGGCATAGCTAATTTTTGAACATTGTTTTTACCAACATGATCTCTCAATTTCTTTAAAGATGACCATAAAGTCTGATAAGTGGGTTTTCCGGTTGAAGTTTCTTTTGTTACAAGATAATAAATATATCTAGTTGTATTTGCATTCTTAATTTTCAAACCTGCTAAACCACCTTGTTTTTGATTTTGACTTAATAATTTTTCTATATTTCCAAATCGTTTCTTAAATTCCGCGGCAATGCCTTTTTGCATTTGCATATCTTCCGCCACGCAATGAGCTAATGAATAATCATGAGGCATGTCAAAAATATCAATGTTTTTCTCAGCTATTTTTTTATAACAATTTTCAGTATTTTGTTCAAATTGTAAGAATTCAGAATCTTGTTCACAAATTTGATTATTTTGAGACAAGTGTGATGTTTCGGTAACTTTAAACAGAGGTATAGTTTTGAAATTAGTTATCAATTGTTTTGAATTCAAATCAATTATACAATTATAATGTTCTAGGAAATCTGAACCCAAAATTCCATCAAAATCAATATTAAGATTATAAATAAAAACTTTATGTGGATCTTTTGCAGAAAACGGAATAAGTAGAGATTCTTTTAGTAAAATTTTTTGATCAGTTATCCCTTGAATAGTTACATATTCATTAAATCTTTGAGGAAATTTCTTAACAGTATTTTCTTTAAAAATAGAAACTCCTGCACCTGTATCAATAAGCAACTTAAACTCTTTAGAAGCATCTTCAATATAATAAAGATTTTTGGAATTAACAGTCAAAAATGGATTTAAAGAAAATTTTGTTCGGGAAAATTTACATTCGGGTTCATCTCTTCGAAATTTAATGTTTGGATTCTGGTAACTGTTTCTGAAATTAAATTCTCTGTTGTCGGACAATCTGGGGGATGGTCTTTGACTGGGGCATTAGGAAAATCCTGAAAATTTGAAATTACTTCAGCAGAAATAAAATTTAGAGAATCTCTCTCAAACTCAGAAAAATGTTCTTTATTTTGAGCAATTGGCAATTCTTGGAAATTTGAAATTACTTCGGCAGACATAAAATTTTGAGAATCTTTTTCGAACTCAGAAAGATTATCAAATGAATAATTATTATCATCTTCCTGGAAATTATTTCCAAAATTATCTTGAATATCATAAAGATTATGATCCAGATCAGAGCCTAAATATTCATCATAATAGTCAGAATTATCGCTCTTAAGGCCAATTAAATGAGCTCGTTGTTGGAAATTAGGATTCTTTTGAATCACTGAGGGTCTTACATGAGATTGTCCCTGTGGTTGAAAAGGTCTTTGCTGGGGAACATTACTATTTGGTCTATTTTGTAAATTATTTTGTGGTTGATTTTGGAAATTTAATGGTCTTTGAAAATTTTGGTAGAAATTCTGATTGGAGCTTGGAATAAAAGCTCTTTGCTGTTGAAAACGACATTGATTAGAAGTATGACCATTTTTACCGCATGAAAAGCATTTTACAGTTTGTATTTGGGGTTTTCTAACATTTAATATATTTTGAGGTTTACTTACAATATTAGAAGCTGGCTTATTAAATTTTTGGTTCTCAAAATATGATAATTGCAATTCTCTTCGTATGCGAATTTGTGCTTCTAACAAGTTTTCAGGCTGACTAGCACGAATAAGTTGTCCTAGACGGGGTTCAAGTCCAGTTAATAAAGTATTAAGAGACATAGTATCAATAAGAATTTCTTGTGCAACCTTTTGTTCATTTGATAAATTTGATGTTTTTTGTATATTTGCATGCATTTTAGCATTCAAGACTTGCACTCTATTGAAAAATGTTAGAGCTGACTCATTCGATAATTGTTTTAATCTTTGTAAATCATGAATAAGAGAAGTAAGGTCTCTTGAATCACCAAAATGAAGATTTAAAAGTTGTCTTCTCTGCATAAGTCTGAGGATTTCGCGAGCTGATTAGCTGAGCCGCATTTCCCTTTAATTTATTTTTAATGTGAATCACTAACAGAGCCTTTTGGTCTCTGGTAGACATATTATAAGCACAATCACATGCATTTAAAAATGTTCCGAGAAATATCTGATCACCTTCAAATTCAGGTACGATACAAAATATTTCCGAAATTCTATATGGTTCAAGCTCAACCTCTTGAGCTAGATCTCTTTCATTTGCCATTTTGATTTAATTAAATATAAAATATCAAATATATAAAAGAAAATCGAACAGTATAAAAAAATTTAAAAATTAATATACGTGATAATTCACTTACAGTAAGATGTACATTTGTCTTGTTCGGTTCTTTTCTTCAAAAGTTAGGAAACCACCGTTGATAATGATAACTTGTTGTTGAAGTAAGCCTTGTTTTACCAACGTTGAAGTATCCTTTTCTTCTGATTCTAATAATTTTTCTTCTTCTTTTGAAGCTATTTTTCTTCACTTGAAGGTTTGGAAACCACCGTTGATAATGAGGGGGAACTTGTTGTTGAAGTAAGCCTTGTTTTACCAACGTTGAAGTTATCCTTTTCTTCAAATTCTACTAATTCTTCTTCTTCTTTTGGAGCTGTTGATTCTTCACTTGAAGGTTTGGAAACCACCGTGATAATGAGGGGAAACTTGTTGTTGAAGTAGGACTTGTTTTATCACGTTGAGTTATCCTACTGACTGCGCCAATTTGTTATATCACTTATCGTGGAATTAACTTTTAAAAAAAAAACAATTATTTATTAAGACAAAAAAATTAAAGTACAAATATAACTTAACTTTACTTGACTGTATGAATCTAAACTCACAAGTGTCGACTCACAAGTTGACTGACACATTCGCCAGAAGATTCACAAGTGATGCCGTTAGCTAGAGATCTAGTATTTATACAATCAAAAATGTTTAGTCATTAAAAATATAAAAAGAAACGTAAATTAATACAATGGATCTTTTCTCCTAAGGTTGAATCGAAGCTTCTAGAAATATTATAATTAAAATACATAGTAATGTCTTTTTGGAGGCCGAACTGGATAAACAATTAACAATGGTCTTTATGGTAACTTGCTGACTACTGGTCTGCATCTCTGGCACGTAAATATATCACTTTTGTTATCTTCTTAAACTGCGTCTTGGAGATGTAATATGATATGGTGTACTGCGTCTTGCAGATGTAATACGATATGGTGAGATACTGCGTCTTGCGGATGTAATATAATATTATGAAATAATATTTAAAATAATACTTTGTTATTATTATTATATGACTTTAAAAAGTAATTCAATTATAACTTTATATAACATATATTATATTGAACTATTGTTTTATTCAAAGTTGCCTCTCTAAATAGCAACTTAATGAAGTTCAACAGGAGGTGGTTCTTTAATAGCCACCAGGCGACAATTTCCTCAAATCAAAGGCACTCGGTTAGTAAGCGAGGCTAACAGACAACCTGAGCATTCAGTACTTCTCCCACAGTATGGTAACTGACGCGCCTTCGTGCGGGAAAAAATCGACAGCCCATTATACCTGTAGGAGCCTCGATGAGTTTGCTTAATTCTCTATAAAACTGGAGAACAACTCTTTATCAAATATTGTTATAAGAAATTGTCTCAATATATAATTTAAGCCGGAGGCCGTTTAGGCGGTTCTTTAATAGCCGCAACAATTTCCTCAGATCAAAGGCACTATACGCACTCTGCTCAATAGCTGACAGCTCGCTTTCTAAGCTAGGCTAACAGACACCCTAAGCAAGTACTTCCCCCACAGTGGAGACGGAATAAAAACTGACATAGTAAAACTGCCGTAAACGTTATATTCAATGAAAAATTATGCATAGTAGATTAGGCCAAAAAGGCACTAAAGGCTATCTTCGCTATTACTGGTTCGATCGACGCAGGACAAAAACTATCATGTTTCAGAATTGGCATAGACGATGAATGTAATGGAAAATAGTACTTCAAGCCATAAGGGCACTAAGTACTATCTTCGCTATTACTGATCCGATCGTTACGGAATGAAATTGTTATATTCTTAAAGTGATGTAAACGTTATGTTGAATAAAAATCATGCAAACCCATAACCTCAATTGTTCCCGTTTCACTCAAATATAAGCAAAAATAAATAAAAAATACTTTGCTATGTTATATTTGGGTTGTACGTGATATCTGCAATAAAATTACCACTTCTGGTCAGTCACTTCCGGTCGTTCGATTTTGATGAAACGGGTATCAATGGATTCGTCTCGACGTCAATGACAACATTTAAGCATTTTTGATTGGCAGAATATCATAGGAAGCTAACTTCGTCAAAAGTATATGTAAAGAGTACCCCACAAAAAAACACCTTGTAACGTCCGTCAGTCGTTCATACATCAACTATGCTTAATTGATTTATAGGATATTAACCTCGCATCTCCCTTATAACCTAATACGGGTAGTTAAATATGGGATGTAATGTGTTGTAGGTTAAGGAATCATTTTTAGGTAAATTTCTTATGGAAATGTACCTATTGCGATCGTTCACACTTTTTCACAAATTTCAACGGCATGTTGTTATATGTCTATAAGTTAGTCCAAAAAAATATTTGGTTCAAAAATGTATATATATATGTATATATATAATCAATCTCTCAAATATCTCGGCCAAGATTGTTATTGGGCAATATCGGGTAAGCAGTTTCGAAATGGCGACCGTTCAAACATTTAAAAAAAATATCAAAAAAGAGCCGTAGTGTAAATATAATGAAAAATAATTTTAGGTTATTGATATGATCAGTACTTACAACTTTTGTTCAAAGCAATTTTTCATAAAATAAACAGATAAAAAAATCTAAATTAATAAAGAAAAATAAGAAATATTGATAAAACATGAACACTCACTATAAATTTGATGTGATTGCACATTTTCTGGAGATCTTAATATACACCCTGATTAAAAAATATATAGTATATTTATTGAAAAGAAATAGGCGAAAAAAAAATCTGCCTTGAAGTGGAACGCGAACCCTGTCTGTTTTATAGTTTACATCCAAAACATAAACCACTAACCGCAAGGTTATGACACATACGACAATTTTATGTAATAAAATGTACGTATACCAATGAAAAGGTTGTTCAAATTTCAATTCAATGAATTTTGAAAAATTTACCTTTCCGCTGACTATAGGCCATCGGGGTTTTTATATAGCGTTCTGATCTTGAGGAGTTTTAGATTAAACTGTGATAACTAATTCTCTGGTAGTTTTGTAATATATTTGCTTTAGGTATCTTTATATTATATAGATCTTTTTTTATTGAAACACAGAATTTTTTTATTTCCATTATTAAATTTCATCTAAAATAAACTCGAGATGCCTATTATTTTAAACGTTATTTAAATTACTATTTTGTATCATTACCATTTAATTGCATTTAAGGGTTTGTTAATCTCTATGAGATTACGTCACATATTTTTTGGTTTTTACATATTTTCATGTTTTCCTCTATTTTACAGATAATTCATTAATATGAAGGCAGAGGAGAATAACTGCGTTTTATAGTAACGCCGTGAACCTCTGACTAGTTTGGAGATGATTCATCCAGAATATCGTGCCTGAAGCTAGCACACTTTTCACCGTACAATCGTTTCGAGGTTTGGTCATAGGTGAGTTTTTAAAAATGTATTTATTTAGGTGATTTAGATGAGTTTGGCCTATGTTTTATTTAGAATAGTCGAGGCTCCTGCGGGTATAAAGGGGTGGTCGACTTTTTCCTGCACAAAGGCGCGTCACACTGTGGGAGAAGCACTTGCTTAGGGTGTCTGTTAGCCTCGCTTACAAACCAAGCTGTTCCCTATTGAGCAGAGTGCGTATAGTGCCTTTGATCTAAGGAAATTGTTGCCTTATGGCTATTAAAGAACCGCATATACGGCCTCCGGCTGAAATTATAAATTAAAACAATTTTTTATAACAATATTTGATAAAGAGTTGTTCTCCAATTTTATAGAAAATTAATCAAACTCATCGAGGCTCCTGTGGGTATAAAGGGCCGGTCGACTTTTTCCTGCACGAAGGCGCGTCAGTTACCACACTGTGGGAGAAGTACTGAAAGCTTAGGGTGTCTGTTAGCCTCACTTACAAACCGAGCTGTCACCTATTAAGCATAGTGCATAAAGTGCCTTTGATTTGAGGAAATTGTCGCCTGATGGCTATTAAAGAACCACCTTATTGGCCTTCGGTTGAACTTCATTAAGTTGCTTTTTAGAATAGATTAAATTGAATAAAACAATAGTTCAATATAATATATATTTCATTATTTTACGGTTATTATATTACACATTCTATATATAAGGATATTAAAATGGGATTTTTATACATCTTCAACTCTTCAATACATCTGTCGAGTAGAATTGCTTCAAAACAATGCATAAGTTCCATTTTGCTGCGTAATACCTCAGGTGTTATGGCGGTTGCATACCTAATATTATTACTATATAGCGTCATTCGTAATGTAACAACCAAATCGTTGGTAGTAATCTGTCGAAAATCCTCGATAGTTGGAAGTTGTAGTATAAAATCCTTCATTATTATAGCGGATAATGTGTCGGTTTCATCAATTTCTGGTAATCCTAACGCCTGGTTTTGCATATGCCTAAATCTTGCTGCTTCCTGTATACCAGAATGCTACTTTCCCATATATTTCACATTTACCTTTGAGCTCAGGCGTGCAATCTGAACAGTTGCATTCTCTTCAGCCCGCATCACACTCTCTAGGCATGTTTACTGTTCGACTTTTGGATTATGAATGAAGAGAACTTGGCGTCTTTCAGACTTATATCGAGAGTTTTGAACGATGAAGAACTTGAAGAAATAAAATCATAAATTTCAGTAATTTTTATTTAAAAGTTAGATATATTTTTATTTTTATTAGATACAGAAGGCTAGAGTTAGAGAATATATAAGTTGAAATATAACTAGTTCGTATCTATAGCTTCACATATTTGGTACTGTCCCCATGGAAGTGTCTCGTCTGTACCAGAAATAAGGTAGCGCTTGTCATCATCAAAACTGAGAGCAATTTTTTCCTGGATTATTGAATGAACCTCAAGCTTATCATATCTGATAAGATTTTGGGCGACCATCCTCTTTTTAAAACTTCAGACAGTCAACATAGTCTCCAAAAGTTATCTCTGTCTTGACGATGGAAGATTTTACCCCTTTGGCTTTTTTGGTTACACCCATATTGTTGATTATCTCATTGATTTCTACATCATCATACCTATCATCCAACATCTTGCTACTCGTCTTTCTTATATCTTCCTCCGTTTTGAGAACTTTCATGACGTAAAGTTTCGAACGGAGTCCTATATAATCAGTCATTGGTGTACCATGATTTTCATCAGACATCATCCCAAGGACCTTCTTGTTTAACAGTGGAATACCCCAAATATTGTTTTTAGAGTAGTCTGAGGTGTCAAAATGTTGATAAATGAGTGAATCAGTGTCAATGTAGAGTATGGTGCAGTCAGAGAAAGTATCTGCCATATATCCATAGTGGAAGTCGTAGATTGTTGTTTTGGATCAGTTTAGTCAACCATATTTGCAGCTTCTTTAATTCAATCGCAACTAATTTGTTATGGAAGATGGTACAGTTATTAAATTCCAGCTTAGATATGTAAGCTTCTGCACCATATCTTCCGGACCACTCAGTTAGAAGCTCGATGTTTACTCGCTTCCTGATGTTCTCCATCGTTTTACCAAATACAGCATTGTTCATCAACTTGAATAGGTCTTTTTCAAATTCGTTCACTGCCTTCTTCCTTAGCTCAGTGTTTAGATCTATGTAAGAACGCAGCCACGCTGACTGTTTGAATTTGAGTACTCTATAGATTTTCATGACTACAAGACCATGCTTCAATGCCTGTTTGAGTGCTACATAATGTATGACATACTTTTGTTCATCATACAATGTAGCCATTAATTTTGTCGGCTCGTTAACATTCTTAGGAGGCTTCAGTGTCTTAGGATTAATATGTTGTGCATAAAATGGGAGGTCTTTATGTTGATAATGTAACTTTTGTGGATATTCCAATTCTACCTCGAGCATATACCCCTCTTCTGCATTATCAGGTATTGTTGTGACATCAATGTTAGTATCAGCCCATTCAAATCCTGTATATGGTGAATATTGTGACATTGCCCATCCATACTGATTGTTTAGATCATAATACATCAAATATGATTTTTGGCCCGTCTCTTGCCTCATACTTGGCTCAAAAGTCCTCGAATGCCTCGTTCAACAAACAGGAACATATCAACATCGGTTAGTAATTCCAGCTCAATTCCTGTATGGTTCAGCATCGCGTACCAAGTGAATCCAGGTAATGTAAAATAGTGGACAGGGTTCAGATTGTACGTTTTATGACAGCTAGCGCGAAGTCGTTCAAAGACGTCGGCCAAGAGTAGAATATCAGTTAGCATATACAGGTCAACGTATTCACCCAAACTTCGGCACATAAAAGTGTTCCAAACGTCTTGGGCTCGTTGGTAAAGACGGCGAGGACAGGGATTATTATCCAGCTTATTGTAAAAATTCTCGATGGATGGTAGGCTCCTTTCGCTAAAACGGTCGAAGGATTCGATGTAATCGTATGGCACACCGTTCTTCGTTAATAGCGAAAAATGCCTGTCATCTAAATCTTCAAACTGTGATTTCAAATTCTGAAATTCGGGTAAATATGATGCCAACTTGTCTAGGAAGGATGCCATAAATCGAAAACTGTCTATGAAGCGGAACTGAATACGGTACTCATCTATGTGTTTAGTAAATGAGATATACTTCTCCTTTGTGATGGGAAGTAGGTCAACTTTACCTCCAATCCTCGTAGCAATGTCCGTCATGATAAAGTGAGCATCATAACCTGAAAGATTATGGAAGACAACTGGAATCATATGACTGTCTTTGTAATTGATGTTACAGTTGTTATGTGCTGCTCCACGAAAGTTGTTTATAGGTATCAGGTGATTATGGTCTCTAACTTTTATATCTACGCTAGTAAATGGTTGTTCACAAATTTGGCATATTAATGTGCTGTGTAATATTAATGTCATACGAGCACCAAAAGACAGTAGCCATATCTTCAGCCAAACTATTCATATGATCAGCAAACCACTGCAAACATTCCTGTCCGCGGTATGATCGGTAAAAACTAAGGGAATCGTCGTAGGAGCACTTGATATGATAACCAATTGAAGCTGGAACGTGGCGTTGCGTCTTCTTGGGATTATCAGTTTTCTCCAGGGCTCTCTCTAAATCTGCATAAACAACAAAAAAAGTTTTTTCTTTATTTTGATGGTTTTGAAATTTAAGTATATTCTTCCCGGGCTCGGGCATCTTTATGGCCGTCTCATTCATATTTTGACAGTCTTCTAAATGTTTATTCAATTTTTCTGGTGATCTGAAATAGTGATGGCAGCGTTCACAAAACAACTTTTGACCATTTCTTTTAGATAGTTGGTTAGAAAGGAGTCTAGATAGACTCTTGATCCATAAACAATGATATTTAATGGGCCCCACAGTATTATCATATCTATCTTGAATAAGTAGTAGATTCACATGTTCGCACTTCTCCTTGGTTAGGTATGTTGGTAGTGTGATGAATGTCTTTTTTTCCTTTTGGAGAATGTAGATGTTTACGGATATATCGTTTTGTTTTTCGAAATTTGGAATCTGTTTAATGGTCATCGGAAACTGTATTCCTTTAAATTTCAAAAAAGATGAGTAGTGGGGGTATTTTTTATTATTTGTGGATGTTTGTTAACAGAATATCAAGGCAGATGTAACGGCCCATACAAAACAAGCATCATACTTTTTTTTTTTTTAATATCTGGAATACAATCCCGAAGAGGTATTCAGGATACCTGTGCACGGGTCCAATTTACAAACAACCATGGCTCTGGCGGGATTCGAACCCGCGCTCACGATTAGCTGTGGCAAGCTACGAACGCTCTTCCAGCGCCTTAGCCCACTCAGCCGTCCTAACCCCTCGTTTATAACATTAGCTTGTTGAGGGTGGGAGTAATTACATTTATATCAAACCATTCCTTGAGGTCCCCGTCACGATAGATAGGGAAATTGGATGTGGTGAAATATTTAAATTCCATTAGTACCCGATCACCTTTCACCATTACAAACTCGCCTCCGAATACGACGTTGACCTTGACCATCAAATGCCGACTCACTATCGTTCCAGCAAACTCGATCTCTTGCAGGAATTGGTCTAGAAACTAGCCCTGTTCCTTTCTTTCCTTCAGCTTTAATCTGATTCCTCAAAGTTTGGATATTTCTTGAACATGCTTCTAGATGCAGTTTCTCACCCATACTCTTGGCATATCTCATAGCATCTTTAATGCGTTTTAACGTCTTAGCACACTCATTTAGTCCTTTGCGAGCCTCATTATCATCATACTGAGATGATAAAAGTCCTAATATGGCTGCAATTGTTTTGTGATACCAACCTTTATATAGCATTGTGCACGCATGCGCACTGAAGTTAACTCTACCTATCCTGCGATGCTGACTTTACCGCTCAGCTGTGACGTCATCCTTCGATGGTGCCTAATCAGATAGCAAGGTCAGCTCTTTGAAGAAGGTCAAATAGCGCCAATTTCGCTATTTTGGACCTTAGAATTCCTTATGGGAAATTACATGTAAAAATGTTCGATTTTGGGCCAGAACTCTCCCAGCCTATTTACTCTAGTCTTGTTTCTGATAGTGGTGGCGGCATCTCCCAACTGCGCTGTATCTTTTACAGAAATCTGCATTTGAGTGTGTCATGAATCATATACCGAATAACCAACACGAATTTAAAAAATGTATATTTCTGTTGATACACATCGTTTGTGAACGTTTGTTTTTTTCTGACTCAATATTTAATGAGTTATTAGATTTCTAAATAATTAACACCGATTAGCCAACACGTCTTGAAAATAGACCTTACATTCTCTATTTTTTACTCATTTTAGCAGAATTTTTTTGAGAAACACAAATATAATAATGAAATCGTTTGTGACTCTATTGGTTTAGAAATATCTAAATCGATTTCAAAATACAAAATAATATTAATTCCACTGGTGCAGGTACTTTTGAAGTTGATGCCAAAAGTCTTATAAAAAGTGTTAGGTTAGGTTAGGTATATATATATATATATATATATAATTTTGATTTTTCTAAAACAATAGGTATATATTTATGTGTCACAAACGATTGCTGATAAATTGAGTAAAAAATAGAGAATATAAGGTCTATTTGTTTGCTAATCGGTGTTAATTATTTAACAATCTAATAACTCATTGAATATTGAGTCAAAAAAGAAAACTAAAGCGTCACAAACGTTCATAGACGATTCACAAACGATCTGTATCAACAGAAATTTAAGAATATTTTTTTAATTCATGTTGGCTATTCGGGATATGGCAAAGAATAACAACTCAAATTGGTAAATCACCTTAATTCAATACACCAGAACATACAATTCACTAAAGAAATAGAAAACAATAACAGCCTACCCTTCTTGTACGTACTAATAACAAAATTGCCAGATGGAAATATAAAACACTCTGTCTACCGCAAACCAACCCACACAAACAGATACTTAAATGCCAATTCCCATCACCATCCATCACAAATACAAGCATTAACCGACACGCTTATATCCAGATCATTCCGATTAACAGACGATGAACGAATAAAAGAAGTAACAGACCACATGAAAGAAACACCATCTACCCAAAAACAGGAGAATCAATTTGAACAAAAAGTCATTCTTCGGTACGTGAAAGGGACAACAGACAGGATCGGAAGAATACTACAATATTTACATACAACAAATATTTAAACCCCACAAGACAATAAGAAGCATACTGGAAAAGCCTAAAGGTAATTTTATTTTTGGGCTTCTTTAGGGGTATTTACGCCTAGAAAATTAAGGAGCTTATAGCATCAAACTATATACGACAAACCAACAGAAGAATTTCAATCAGAATCGAAGAACACAAATTATACATCAGAAATAGACTACAAACTTCAGCCCTTTACCAACATGAAAAAGAAACGGGACATAAAATCGATTTCAACAGTTGCAAACAAATATAGTTTGAATACCTTTCGAATGGGGTTTCGTCATACCTTGTCTATCTCTTTTTTTGTTTCTAAATTAGGTGAAATAAAATTTTAACGTCATAAACATATGTCTTCGATCAGATCGGCTGATTGTTATTTTGATGTTTGTTATTGTTCTCTTTGACGTTTAATGTCAAACATTTCTTTTCGAAAGTGATTTATGGTGATTTCGAGATATAAAACGCAACTAGCGTTGTGTTTAGCGAAACCTGCCGAACTTTCAAACGCACCAATCAGGTATCAGAACTTTGACATTCGGTCATCAAAACGCGTCGTATGTTTCCATCTCGAAAACACCATTAGCCCCTTAACAAATATGTCAGTATTGTCAGTGTCAGTGTTCTGGGACTACTTATTGAAATTTAATTCAAACGATTTACGACATGCGCAAAATGGCAGATGACGTCAGGAATCGTGAAGAAATCCCATTCGATGGGTGTTCAAACTATAGCCAACACAACACAATTCAAAAAAAGAATCATTCAAGAGGCTGACGAGACCTAAACAAAAGGGATGATTCCTGGAACTTTCCCCTTGTTCGGAAATCCCTAATACAAAAACGGCAACCAATTCCTGTTTCCAGAAATGAAACCACCAGGAAATCATTAGAAAACAATTATGTAAATGCTACCACAACCGGCCACGCCCCACAGGTACCCTTTAAGATCACGGCTCAAGAATATAAATGCAGACCCATCAAGCCATCAACAAACAGTCACTGATCAGTAACGTGGATCGTTTATCATGCAGTTACGGTTATTATTTGTTGTACTATTTTGTTTACAATAGTAGTTGGTTGTGTATTCCTTTAATTAGTTCTAGAATTGATAGATTTATTCTCGAACCTTCCAGAAACTAAATGTGAGGTGCACTTTGTCACAGTATTGTCAGTTTGACCAGGGGATGTGCACTCTAATATGAAAAGTTTAAACTAGCATTATTTGTGCAGAGCTTTCGACATCTGTCCCTGCGTTTTGGAAACAACATAAATTATTATTATAGGAATCTGCATGTTACAAAATAAACAAGAGATGGCTATATTTTTTAAATTTATTTATTTTACAAAGACTTTATCTATTTTGCTTCTTTCATTGTCTAAGATTGTACCTATGTAGTTTATTTATTGTTAATCACGCCATATTATTATGATATTATTTGGCATTGTGTTAATGTGTGTTAGATGTGCGATGTGTGCGAAATTGGTGATATAAACATTGAAATGCCTCGTGAGTATTGAGTGCCTCATTGTAAAAGTCCTCGAATGGAATGGGTTTCCACAAATTTCAGGAGATTCAGCGGACCTATATGTCAAAAATTCCATATGTTAGTGAAAACATCTTCTTTGGAAATGTTTCGATAACTTGGAGTTGCCAAAATTGCACTTGCTCTGTAAGTTCTTATATAGATTTTTGGTAATGTATGTTTTTCAATTTTGATCAGTGGAGTTACAGATTGCTGAGGAATGATGAGCGACAGTTTCTCCAAATATCTACAGGAGACAATAAGTAGATATAAATTTCATGTTTTTTTTAATGGTGAGCAACTATTTAATCTGAATAGATATCGAGTCTCAAAAGTTTTTATTCAGAACCTATACTGTTAGTTTAAGACCAGAGGGCTTAGAAATGAGCCTACCAATATTTGTTAACAGACCTCTTTTGCCTCCGAAGATCAGTTCATAAAAGCTTGTGTTTGAGCGAGTGCATGCTGGCTCACTAGCTCCATCAATGAATATGGAGCCTATTGAATTATTCGGTTAGTAATTAATTGATATACTCGTTAACTTATTGTTTATTAGTATAGATACGGAATTATTGAATATTCCTTAACAGTGCCGGGTTTTCCACAAACGTGACAACTCTTAGAATGTGCAGTGTAATAACTGTAAAAATTGCCTGTCACAAATCAATTCACCACCAAGACTTTTTCAGTTTTTTGCCGATGACAACTTGGAAATACCTATTCAGAAAATATTATGAAAATTGATATAAATGGATTAAAATATCCTTTTGAAAAATTGCTCAACAACCCCTATACAGGATGTTTTATTAATAAATTATTATAATTGAACAGGAGAATCTTTGTTTCAAAATAATAAGATTTAACCCAATTCACTTAGATAAAATGTGTCTCCTGTCTGAGTTACCGACAGGGTTTTTTATTTAATTATTCAAAAATGATCTTTCCCCATTACATTTAAACTGCTTGACTAATTTCTTATGTTTGGCAGGAAGTGTAAACACTGCAAACCTTTATAAAGTATGGTAAATTCAGTCCTCGTAACGTAGATTTAATAAACAGAATATACAAATTGAGCCTTTTATCCTGCCAGTAATCAACTTGATTTTATATATCACAAGTAAGTAGTTACTTCTTGGATATTTATATATATATATATATATATATATATATATATATATATATATATATATATATATATATATAAAGAAATCTATTAGTTCATTAATGAATGAGATATAAAATATATAAATAGGATGAAGCTCTAAACCTTTATGCTTTTATTTAGTCGGATACAACCACCCACTAGAAGCGGATCACGTGATTTCAAGCTTGTTAGCTTTCATCAGCGCCACATAAGTGGAAGCTGTATCCAACTATACAAAAGCAACTGGAAGTAGTCAAAAACTTTGAGACATTATCTACCAGTGGGACACAATTCGCGCCACCTAGGTATTGAGAGCAAAATTACGTTTAACGTAAGTATGTATAATAATTAAAGAAATCTATTAGTTCATTAATGAATGAGAGATAAAATATATAAATAGGATGAAGCTCTAAACCTTTATGCTTTTATTTAGTCGGATACAACCACCCACTAGGAGCGGATCACCTGATTTCAAGCTTGTTAGCTTTCACCAGCGCCACATAAGTGGAAGCTGTATCCAACTATACAAAAGCAACTGGAAGTAGTCAAAAACTTTGAGACATTATCTACCAGTGGGACACAATTCGTGCCACCTAGGTATTGAGAGCAAAATTACGTTTAACGTAAGTATGTATAACAATTAAAGAAATCTATTAGTTCATTAATGAATGAGATATAAAATTTTAAAATAGGATGAAGCTCTAAACCTTTATGCTTTTATTTAGTCGGATACAACCACCCACTAGAAGCGGATCACGTGATTTCAAGCTTGTTAGCTTTCATCAGCGCCACATAAGTGGGTGGTTGTATCCGACTAAATAAAAGCATAAAGGTTTAGAGCTTCATCCTATTTATATATTTTATATCTCATTCATTAATGAACTAATAGATTTCTTTAATTATTATACATACTTACGTTAAACGTAATTTTGCTCTCAATACCGAGGTGGCGCGAATTGTGTCCCACTGGTAGATAATGTCTCAAAGTTTTTGACTACTTCCAGTTGCTTTTGTATAGTTGGATACAGCTTCCACTTATGTGGCGCTGATAAAAGCTAACAAGCTTGAAATCACGTGATCCGCTTCTAGTGGGTGGTTGTATCCGACTAAATAAAAGCATAAAGGTTTAGAGCTTCATCCTATTTATATATTTTATATCTCATTCATTAATGAACTAATAGATTTCTTTAATTATTATACATACTTACGTTAAACGTAATTTTGCTCTCAATACCTAGGTGGCGCGAATTGTGTCCCACTGGTAGATAATGTCTCAAAGTTTTTGACTAGTTCCAGTTGCTTTTGTATAGTTGGAAACAGCTTCCACTTATGTGGCGCTGATGAAAGCTAACAAGCTTGAAATCACGTGATCCGCTTCTAGTGGGTGGTTGTATCCGACTAAATAAAAGCATAATGGCTTAGAGCTTCATCCTATATATATATATATATATATATATATATATATATATATATATATATATATATAAATAATACGACTTATAAAAAAATACACAATATGCCACAGTTTTGCATTAAAAGCTTCACAAGTACCATTACCAATAGAAGTAATATTATTTTATACTTTTCAGTGCATCAACTAATAACGTCGGTCCAATTTTCTGTAAAAAATATTTATCTCACACTTTTGAGTGTAACATTAGTCCCGAAAATCGTTGAACGTTCACTATACCATATCAATGAAGATAGTACTTATACTATTACCCACGTATATTCCTTGCTTGTAGTTGTTATTATTATTGAGATCTCAGAACATCGCTGCGGAAATACGCTTGAATATTTTAGTTGTTACCATTTTAACACCGATTTATCTCGAAAACCGTAATTCTAAGGAAAAAATGTTCATTATAAATGTTGCTACAAATAATTATATCTTTCATGTAGTATCGAAAAATTTTCAATTTTCGTAAGAAATTGTCCTCTCCACATAGCTAAAATACATATACATCTCGAAAACCGTAACACTTTTGAAAAAAATTTCCATTTAAACGTTTCCGGATATTGTCCCATCTTTAATAATACCAACTCAGATTTTAGATTTTCGAGAAAATTCGCCCCCACCACCCCTT
Organism: Crioceris asparagi; assembly: GCA_958507055.1. Taxonomy (NCBI): domain Eukaryota; kingdom Metazoa; phylum Arthropoda; class Insecta; order Coleoptera; family Chrysomelidae; genus Crioceris; species Crioceris asparagi. The sequence continues at coordinate 53,298,712 of OY293827.1, forward strand.
CGGGGGCGGTTTTATGAATATGGGACCATTTCTCAATCCCCTTCTTTCAAATGAATCCAAATCGGAGCTCGTATACTATATAAAAGGCGCGAACGAACCAAAAAAAAAGCATACAGTCGAATTGTATACCTCCTCCGTTCGGGGTTCGTCGGTCAAATATTCGTCTACAGAATAATATGTTTTTTTTTAAGAAGGAACTCCTTTATTTTAATTCAAAAATCCCTATTGTTTAAGTTTTGGAAGCTTTAGTATTAAGTATTTAACTCCAGCATAGTCCGGCGATTTTTTAAATTTAGATAATCTATGTCCAACTGTAATTACTAAATCAGCATTTCTTGTGGAGTATCCATGAAAATATGAGTTTGGCGCATATTTCGATATATAATTTTTTACAAAGATCAATACTTTATAGATAAAGAAGCAAGGAAGAGTCATAATTTTATTCACTCGAAAAACTTGCCGACATGTTTCAGGTAATTTTAGGTTAAAAATAAGACTCAATACTCTTTTTTGGGCGATAAATATTTTGTTTGAATTTGTAGTGTTACCCCACAGAAATATATTGTAAGACAGGTGGCAGTGTATTAAGGAATAATATACATTTTAGGGAGTATTCCTTTCAACAGTTTCTTTAAGTTTTATTATTGCAAAAAAAACTGCGTTTACTTTTTTTATAACATGGTTATCCCATGTTAAAAATTGGTCCAGGTAGAGACCTAAAAATTTTGTGCTTTGTGAGGCACCCATGAGATCTATTTCTGTACTGGGACTATTCTGCCAGCATCTAAAATTAACATATACTGCCTTTTCGATATTCAGAATGAGGTTGTTTCTTTCACACCCCGTACTGAATTCAGTAATTGTCTCTTTGATTTTTGTTTGCAATCTTTCAGGAGTTCCTGCTGAAACCACTATTGAAGTGTCATCCGCAAATAAGATAGACTTACCGCCTTTTATAAGATTTGTTATATCGTTTATAAAGATAAGAAACAACAGTGGTCCCAACACGCACCCCTGTGGTACACCGATATCATTTTGGAATAAACTAGGCACTTTAGATTCAACAGATACATAAAATTTCATATCACTGAGGTATGAATCTAACAAATTCAACATGTTTCCCCTTATTCCAATAGCATAAAGTTTATCTAATATAAATCTAGTCTCTAGACTATCAAAGGCACGAGACAGATCAAAAAGAGGCCTGCCACGCATCTTCCTTCATCCTTCATCATCATATTTTTGTATATGATTCTCACAAACTCACATGCAGCCCCCTCGCTGTTGATCTTCCTGCCCTAAACCCATATTGTTCTTCAGCAAGCAAATTACTTGTTAAGAAATTCAATAATTCTGGTATGGTAAATAAGATTTTAGAAATAGTATTTAGTATAGTTACAGGTCGATAATGCCCAGGATATGTCTTGTCGTTTTTTTTAAATAAAGGTGTAACTTTGCCTATTTCTAAGGCTTCCGGAAAACAATCTGTGTAGAAAGATAGGTTAATAAGATGAACAAGTGGATCCGCAATTGATTCTGCAATTGCTTTTAAGTTACTGAGTTAAATTTCATCGCTGACTACACTTTTATATTCTTCAAGTTTTTGATGATAGATAGGATTTCTGACCTATTAGTTTCATAAAAAAATAAAGTTTTGCTCACTGCTTTCATGGGTAATGTGCAATGCATTGATCTAGAGTTACCAAACTGATAACAAAGTATTTGATGCATAATACCGGCAAAAACGCACGGAAATAATTCGCTACTTCTTTTGGCTCAGATATGTCCTCATTAGATACGTGCAATTTAATTTTATTTTTCTCTTTTTTCCGACATAGAGTTGAGTTAACTAGATTCCATACCGTTTTTACCGTTTTTGTTTATTGTCGCTTTTACTTATAATTACATCATTATATTTTATAAAAAAAGATTATATCAATATTTGGAGAAAAATAATATATTCAATCAAAACCAATTTGGTTTCCGTCAAGGGCGGTCGACTACTAAAGCTCTTTTGGAGTTTGTGGGACGTGTTGTTGATGGCATCGAAGAACGTAAGGCAACTGCTGCCGTACTCTACGATCTTCGTAAGGCCTTCGACTGTGTTTCGCATGAAATACTTTCGGAAAAGCTTCAATACTATGGAATTAGGGGATTTCCTCTTTCACTAATACCTGTACATCACCATAACTGTAAATCTCAAATTGTTGAAACTAAGTATGGGGTTCGTCAAGGTTCCGTGCTTGGTCCATTGTTATTTCTCATTTTCATGAATGATTTACTGGAATTTCAAAAAAATGGTATTAATGTGCTCTTTTTGCTGATGATGTGTCAATAATTTTGACCCGTAAAAATGTACGAGAAACCAGCAGTCGATATCTCATATACCAGTGACATCGACTTATGGGCAACCGTAAATCTCCATTTCAATCTAAATTCTTTACACAAAACCGACGCTACTATAAAGTTTTTAGGCATCACAATTGATTGTTCCTTAAAATGGAAAGACCATATTAATGATCTATCCAAAAATTTATCATCACATCTATTTTTAATGCGTCAGCTAAGAGAACGGTCAACGCTGAGGCCTTGAGGACTGCATACTTTGCTTTAATACATTATCGTATTTCATATTCAATTCTACATTGGGGAAGTGCAACAGATGCTATTAAGATATTCAGACTGCAAAAGAGAGCACTACGTATAATGCATGGCAAAACGCCTAGAACATCTAATCAATTGATTCATAAAGTCGTCTATTTTAACGGTACCGTCAATTTACATATATTTTTCCTTATAACAATTCACAAAAATAAAACAAATTATAAACATCATTCAGATGTTCACCACCACAACACAAGAAATAAGCAGAACATTTATTCCAATTTTGCTAATTTTTCTACCTCCTTACGAAATCGACTTGATGTACGTCTTTATAATAGTTTACCTGAAAAAGTAAAAACTTCTAACATGTAGGTATCTATTGAAGAAATTGTTAAAAAACCACCTATTGGTGATCGGTTATTATTCCATCGACGATTTTAAATTTACCGTCTTTTATTTGTATTTTATGATGTATTTGTTTTTTTGTATCTTATTTTGACGAGCTCAACATGTGTTCAATGTTGATTCATTGTGTAACATGAAAGTGCAATACATTTTTTCTATTCTATACTCTTTTTTTGATATATCGACAAGTTTACTGAATTCTTTTTTCCGTTTTTTGTATACATTTAACAGCTGAGCATCTTTGTTACGTTTTGCGGTTGAAAAAAGTGATTTCAAAATTTTACTTTTGTGTTTAATTCCGTTTTTGTCATATCTTAACCAATCATTTTTATTCGGCATACCAACGTTTTTTATTTTATAGGACAATTTACTTCTATGCCAAAATTTATAGATGAAACTAATGCAGTCAATCCCACATAAACATTGTTTGCATCATTGTACACATCGCTAAAGTCAGTGCTTGTCATTTGCTGCTCAAGCATATTTCAATTAAATTCAGAAGTACTTCTATAGTACCCAAACTTTGTAACATCTACAGATTTGTGGTCACTATTAGTAATGAGTACTCATGCAAGATGATCCCCTAAGTTTGGTTGAATCACATATGATTTTTCCATAGCCTTGATGTTATTGGTAGCTATGTAATCAATTTTGGTACTAGTTATACTTTCCCTGTTTAGTGCTATTCTAGTTGGCTCCACAGAACTGATTTGTAAACCAAAGCTATCAAATAAGCTATCTAAATCTTTTTTTCTGGCGAATTATGAAGTAGATAATATTTAAGTCCCCACTGAGATAAATAAAGTTAGGTTAGGTTAGGTTAGTTACATTTTTGAAATGAAAATTTGCATGTCTCCCATGGGCACATTCAATATTAAGTAAGTACTTACAAGTTTTTTGCTTGACTGCACTACACTCCAGTTGAATTTCACTATAATATCTGAAGCAGTCTACTGCTGTCATTTCCAATCCCTTTCTCGCTAAAATTATCTTCTAACTTTAAAAATATGTTTGGCTGATTAGCAAACAAAATAAGCGGAATTTACTATTCGGTGCCGTAGCTCTTGACTCTTGACGATTATTTATTTCTTGTGAGTATAGAATATTTTCATATGCTCCAGAAAAACAAAACAAAGAGTCAACCTATTTCTATAATTATATATATTGATATACGTACGAGTACGTCTTGACGAAATTATTGTATGAAGGTATGGCATTGACATAAAAAATGTTTTTAAATTAATTATTTATTTCTTGTGAGTGTAAAATATTTTCATATGGCCCAGAAATAGAAATCTAAGGGATTACCTACGGCAGTTCTATGCGGCCAAGGGAGTTCACTAATTCGGCCAATCAACGATGAGGAAATTGCTGATCTATAGTTCCGTACTATTAAATGAGGTGCTCCATGAACCACATGTCTCTTCTTCGGTCAAGTGGTAATCCTTCAGCTACCATTCAAATTTGCTGGTGATTCATAAGGACCTAACAAAGTATTTCCAAATATACCGCACCATACATGAATCTTAAATTCATGTTGGAAATGTGATTGTCGGAATAGTTGCAATGACTGGAGTAAGCAAACCATTTTTCAGTTTTTCGCTTACTGAAAAAAGAAAAACTTAGACTTTAACACTTTACACCTGTAAAAAATTTATTACCTACAGATTATCCTTTAGGAATTAATTTTGCTCATTGGATCTAAAATAGGAAAAATGAAAATTGTGATTTTATTAAAAATATTATTTTTACTGACGAGGCCACTTTAACACGTAGAGTAGTTCTTAACTGGAGAAATAAACACAGTTGGGCTATTGAAAATCCGCACCAATTCTGACAAGTTTTATTGCTGATCAGCAATAATAATTATTTCTTGCTTTAAAAGGATCGTTTAGTGAAAGAATAGATAAACTTACTGAAGTAAATGGAGGTCACATTGAACTTTCGTGCAGTTAATTATTTTAAAATTTTGTTTACATTATTTATTGTAGCAAAAACCTGAAAAATACTCTTCGATAGATATGTATACGTAAAATAGTATGTTAACTTCTCATTAAACCTAAAAAATCAACTGTAAGTTTTATTTGCGTTATAAAAGCATAGCTATGACCCAAAAACACAACCATGATAAATAAACTTAAAATTATTGTGCAGCAGTGCAGCGTTATGTTCAACTTTAAATACCTCGAAAAATAATAACTTTATCGTTACGAAGGTGGAGTATGTTATTTAAACAGTAAGAATTAGAGAATATAAAAATTGTGCTGAAATGACAATTCCGTCATTGGCGTAGAATTTAGGAAGAGCTAACTCTTCACTTACCTCTCTCGTACGCGTCTGGTAGTATCCAGGAACGTTTATTTACCATAATTTAGTAAGGTTTGCAGTATTTAAGCTTCCTACCAAACAGTTTAAAAGTAATGGGAAAAAATCATTTTTAAATAATTAAATAAAACACCCTGTAACTCAGACAGGAGACACATTTTATTAAAGTGAATTGGGTTAAATCTTATTATATTTAACCAAAGATTCTCCAGTTTGATTATTTCCCATTACTAATGAAACACCCTGTATAACACAGACAAAATTTGGATAACATAAGAGTGTAGTACACATTTTTAGAAATTTTTCTTTTTAGAAGAAGAATTGAATCGGTTGGTAAAGGGAGGAGCAACATCACCAAAAGATCTATGGAGAACCCACAAGCTGTCCAGGAATAGCAAAGCCATCATCCGTGCATAATACAAAATAATTACTTTTTGGAATTTGGTATTTGTTGATATTCTATACAGGTAGCAAGTTTAAAATTTGTAGTGTCAAATCCGGTAAAATACCTATATGGTGGCATTATAATATTAAATAATATCAGCTTATGAATTGATATGTGATAAATAAAATAGCAACTCACAAAACACTTTTTTACAATCTTACTTCCAAGAAAACAAAAGTATAATCATCATTTATATATTTAGTTTCTCAAATCTGGTCGTATAGCTAATGATCGAAGATTCCTGAACACACAAGACCTGGAAAAATATTGGGTGTTTTGAAATTTAAACCAAAGATTATTTAATTATGTTTTATTACAATAATAGATATTTCGTTTTGAAAGCATTAATAGATTTGTTTATTAAATTTTGTTTATTATTATATTTATTTCTGACTAAAAACTGTTGTGGTTTATATCAATTTTAGTTAGTAGGCTGTGATTTTTTACCTAAGTTACATAAGGTAAAGGGTTATTTTGGATATTTTCATTCTATATTTGCTGCTAGTTTGATATTTTATTTCTTATAATGGTTAGGAAAAATATATATTTAGTTCGATTCTACAGAGTTTCAGATATAGTCATTAATGTTACAAATACCTACATCACAGTAAATACTGTATTGTGCTGAAAATCATCTAAATTCCTGTTCGATTTGCACTTACTCCTCACGATGCTTCCAAATAAACGATTAACGATACTTTTGTAACGAGCACTAAATTATATAGTAACGAATTCACACGGGTTCACATTTTTCGTTGCTTATACAGCTTTATTATTTTGTCAAACATGCATGGTAGAAATACATCATAAGGACAAATAATAACTATAAAATAAATAAAAAGATTACATTACATTAAATTAAATTGTTTAAATAAAGTAGTTTCTCAATTTTATTCTCCATTTACATTCTTTGTAAAAAGATTATGTTTATATTTTCGATATTGTACTTTAAAAGGATAACATTTTTCCATTTATGGGAATGTGGAAATTATGTTTCATTATTTGTATGTATAACTATCTTATAAATAAAAGGTCATCAGAATTGTTGTTTGATTTTGACATTAGATTATACCTACTTTAATCTTTTCTAGATCGTGTTATCAATTAGTTTCTTTATTAGAGCTTATCGATGAAATGTAGTTTACTTAAGAATTTCTTGAAATTGATTGAAAATATAATTTAAGGATTAATAGAAACAATTTGCAAGAAAGAAAATATAGGAAATATTTAAAATTTGCTTGCTATTTCAGAATAGAAGGTATCTTTTGATATATGAGACATTTCTAGAAATAATCTTTTCAAAAGATTCATCTCCTTATCTAAGATCCTGACTTCATCGAAATTAATTTCATGATTCTACAGCATGTTTGGCTAAAGTACAAGTGGATTTTTTATCCTTATATCACTTTTGTGTGATGTAATACGGTCTTTCAAGCATCTACTATCTTCAATGAAAGATAAAGATCACATATTGAATAATTCCAACGAATCTGTTTCATAACTATTTAGATTTCATTGAAATAAATTTGTCTGTTGAGTTGTTGAGTAATAAAAGTCAAAATTTCAATATTACAATTTGAATTCGAAAACTTTCTGATCTCTAAATTTATTTTACAATTTTTATTTTAAGCATTTTGGTAGTGATACGTACGGTTAATTTTGCTTCTGATGATACCTTCTCTTCTGTATTTTTCAATGTCTAACTAAATCTCACTTTCGTAAGTACCATATTTTTCATATTTATACTATAATTTCATAATTTGTAAACTTTTAGTAATCCTGATAAAGAGTCAACAAAGATTCGAAAGCTCGAATAGAAAAAAAAGTTACTCTTATTTCCAAACCCAAGACTGCAGAAGCCGGTCTTCTACCTTTTCCAATCTATATATATATATATATATATATATATATATATATATATATATACATATATATATATAACAAAAATAAAAACATGTGTCAAGGGCCTAGTTGCCGAGACACGTTAAATCTAATAAATAAATAAATATATATATATATTGATTTTGTATTCTTGACTGGTTTTATAATAAATAAAAAGATGTTCTTGGGGATGCAGTCATATATTCAATAAAATTCTTTGATAGAAGCCGAGCTTTCGAGAATGTTTATTCTCTTCTTCAGGGCAAAAATCGTATATATATATAAATAATGACATTTGTAATTGATGGCTATGAAATCTTTCCTGTTTTTGGCTAATTTATTCTAAATTCACGATTTTTGCCCTGAAGAAGAGAATAAACATTCTCGAAAGCTCGGCTTCAATCAAAGAATGTTATTGAATATATAACTGCATTCCCAAGAACATCTTTTCATCTATATATCTTCGTTCGATATTCGAACGTGGAGCACGTGTAATTGTGAGCAGCGTGTGCGTGTGTCCTTTTGAGATTTAAAATAGTTGTAGAAAATACTGTTCAAGTGGAAATTTTTGAGAAATCATAATGCCGCTTACCCTAGAGCAACAAAGTGATATAAAATCAATGGTAAAACAAAACCTTGATGAACTACTAACAAACGAAGCATTTTTCACAACGTTAGTAGAAAAAGTGTTTGAGAAAATGGAGATATTTCATAAAGTTGAGAAGCAAGATATAAGAATAGTTTCTCTAGAAAAGGAAGTAACCATGCTGAAGGCGAAAAACGACACATTGGAAATGAACAACCATAAATTAAATATAAGAATTTTTGGCATCAAAGAAGAAGAAAACGAGGACCTATCTTCAAAGGTACTTAAACTGTTTAATTCTTATTTGGGCATAAGTTGGAGTCTTGATTGTCACCGAATTGGTGTGAAATCTGATATGGGAAGACCAGCCTTAATCAAACTCTCGAAGGACCATCATAAAATCGAGGTGTTAAGAAAACGGCGACAACTGAAAAATACCGGAATCTCGATTGTTGAAGACCTCTCTAAACAAAGGTATGTGTTGCTTAAGGACTGCGGAAAAATGTTTGGTAGAAATTCTTGCTGGTATTTGGACGGTAAAATTATAGTAAAAATTACGAGCGATGGGAAAGAAAGGAAACATGTAGTAGAGACAGATGAAGATCTTGATAAATTGAAAAAAAAACATCTAAGCAGTGATTCAGTGATGTGAGACGATAAATAAAATTATCAGCGTTGTTTAGTACTCTATTTTTCATTCAATTTTATCTACTCTCCTTTCAGTTTTTTTAGTTCTTTATTATTTCACATCTAAGCACAATGACAATGACTAAGTAACAATCATGAAGTTTGGACATTTAAACGTTAGATCAATAGTTTCTAATTTTGAAGGATTTTCAATGTTGATGAATGATGATGCTAGTGGCTATGACATCATGGGAATAACAGAAAATTGGCAAGACCCTCAGTCGGATGTTAGGCTAATCTCATTACCAAACTACAATTTTCATCATATTCCCAGAACTGGTCGAGGTGGAGGGGTAGGATTTTATATAAACTGTAAATATTCCGTCAAGATCTTACTAGAAGAAGTAATTCATAATGTTGGGCATGTATGGTTCGAATATATATCTAGAAAGAAAAACATTCTTGTTGGTGTATTTTTTAGAATCGGTACAACCCCAGTTAATCAATTTCTTGAAAAATTCGATAGTACTCTCTCCTTATATGCCCCTAAGGCACACGATATTGTATGTATGGGTGACTTTAATCTGGACGCATTAAATCCTTATAATAAATATAATGATGTATTTTTAAATGTACTAAGTACCTATAAGCTCAAACAAATTATTGTTAATCCAACTAGAATAACAGAATTTTCAGCAACTTTGATAGACTACATCATAGTTTTTGAAGACGCACCTATAATAGATTGTGGTGTTCAACCTGTGCATCAAGTTTCAGATCACTCGTTAGTATTTTTTACTCTTAAACATAAAAAATCTATTGTACCTCCCATCTATAGAACATATCAAAATTTCTCAGACTTTTATTATGACATGTTTTTTCATGGTCTCTGTAACATTCCCTGGTTTTACATCTTTGATATCGATAACATTGATGAAAAACTTAACTATCATATCATTGAATTATTCAATGCACATGCTCCGTACATAACACGCAAGTTCAAGGGACCTGCAATGCCATGGATTACAACCAATGTTCGTTATAGGATGTCTTTGCGAGACAGGGAATATGATAAGTGTAAGGCGGAGTCGTCTAATGCGAACTGGTCCTATTACCGTGATCTCCGTAATACTACTACTTCAGCATTGAGAGCAGAAAAAAAGGCTTTTCTAACATCTCAATTTTCGACCAATAATAATAAAAAAATATGGTCTGCTTTGAAATCAGCAAATATTTCTGCTAAAAATTCAAGAATAAAAATTTTCGCGAGAACGCATTTTTAACTAAAAAAATAACAATATCTAGGCAGATGCACACCTTCATATGACGAAAGAACCAAAGTTTCAAATTAAATTCAGCTTTAACGTTTTTGCTTTCATGAAAGACAACGCACTTGAGTTTTATATTTACGACGAAGTGCTGGACAGCGAAAAATATCTTGTAATATTGCGTACCATCGTTACAGACTTTGTAGATGATTTGCCAATTAACGAAGTCATAAGGTGTTGGTATCAGCTTGACAGAGCACCAGCTCATTGCAACCATGAAGTGACCGAAGAACTTTATGAACTGTTTGAGGACAGGTGTTTTCGACGCTTGGGTTCCTGGAATTAGGTTCCATAGTCTTCAGATCTAACGCCCCTAGATTTTTATTAGTGGTGGATCATAAAGGAAAAAGTTTACATTAACCGTCTTCCAGTGCAATCGACAGAAAAGAAAAGATAGAAATCGTATACAAAATGCTTCAGAACATCTAGACCCCGCAGAAATAAGAAAAGCAACATCTAGTGTGGAATCCAGAATTATTGCATGTTTAGAAGTAAATGGGGGCACTTTGAACCCTTGTTAAATTACAGTTGATGTATTGTTTTGTTTGTTATAAATATGTTATTGTTTAACGTTTTTTATGTAGATTATTAAATTTGTTATTGTTTTAGTATCTTTTCGTTTTTTATTACATGCGTTCCAAAGTTAAGTTAATATACAATCATTGTTAAAAATATCTGCTTTAATTGCATTGCATCATCAGCCGTAATCGGAGGAACATGATTTCCTGGAGCATTTTATTGGCTATGTTGAACAAAATATCTTGAATCCGGCAAAATTTCTTTACAGTCATCTCATTCTCGCGAAATCCAATTCTCCTAATCCTATTAAATAACTCTAAAACTATTAACTTTGAGTATAGGAAAAGGTATACCCATTTTACTCATAAATCTGTGTATATTTCAAAAATGTATCCTATTTGAAATAACAAAGTTTTTATTACTTCCGGCAAAACCGGAAGTGCTTTTTTTATGAAAATATTTTCCAAAGATAATTTAAATTGTCTAATAGACGCCATAAAATTTTCAAATCGATAGCTTTTGTCATTTTCCAGATATTTCTAATAGGCCATGACCGTGGGACACCCTATATGTATAATATATATGTTATATAAAGTTATAATTGAATTATTTTTGAAGTCATATAATAATAACAAAGTATTATTTTTAAATATTATTTCATAATATTATATTACATCCGCAAGACGCAGTATCTCACCATATCGTATTACATCTACAAGACGCAGTAGTATTGCACCATATCATATTACATCTGCAAGACGCAGTTTTAAGAAGATAACAAAAGTGATAAGGATGTTTACGTGCCAGAGATGCAGACCAGTAGTCAGCAAGTTACCATAAAGACCATTGTTAGTTGTTTATCCAGTTTGGCCTCCAAAAAGACATTAGTATGTATTTTATTTATAATATTCTAGAAGTTTCGATTTAACCTTAGGAGAAAAGATCCATTGTATTAATTTACGTTTCTTTTTATATTTTTGATGATTAAACATTTTTGATTGTATAAATACCAGATCTCCAGCTAACAGCATCATTCACAAATCACTTATTCACTTACTTGTGTTGTGAGTCAATATTCACACAGGCATGTAAAGTTAAGATTTTTTGTATTTTAATATTTTTGTGTTAATAAATAATTGTTTTTTAAAAATTTATCTTGGAGTTATGTGATTTAACAAATTGGCGCAGTCGGTAGGATAACTTCAACGTTGGTAAAACAAGGCTAACTTCAACAACAAGTTTCCCCTCATTATCAACGGTGGTTTCCTAACCTTTAAAGGAAAGAACCAGCAACTCTGAAGAAAGAAGAGTAGGAATACTTCAACGTTGGTAAAACAAGGCTTACTTCAGCAACAAGTTCCCCCTCATTATCAACGGTGGTTTCCAAACCTTCAAGTGAAGAATTAACAGCTCCAAAAGAAGAAGAAGTATTATTAGAATCTGAAGAAAAGGATACTTCAACGTTGGTAAAACAAGGCTTACTTCAACAACAAGTATCCCCTCATTATCAACGGTGGTTTCCTAATTTTTGAAGAAAAGAACCGAACAAGACAAATGTACATCTTACTGTAAGTGAATTATCACGTATATTAATTTTTAAATTTTTTATACTGTTCGATTTTCTTTTATCATATTTTTTGTATATATTTGATATTTTATATTTAAATAAATCAAAATGGCAAATGAAAGAAATCTAGCTCAAGAGGTTGAGCTTGAACCATATAGAATTTCGGAAATATTTTGTATCGTGCCTGAATTTGAAGGTGATCAGATATTTCTCGGAACATTTTTAAATGCATGTGATTGTGCTTATAATATGTCTACCAGAGAACAAAAAGCTCTGTTAGTGATTCACATTAAAAATAAATTAAAGGGAAAAGCGGCTCAACTAATCAGCTCACGAAATCCTCAGACTTACGTAGAGATAAGACAGCTTTTAAATCTTCATTTTGGTGATTCAAGAGACCTTACTTCTCTTATTCATGATTTACAAAGATTAAAACAATTATCGAATGAGTCAGCTCTAACATTTTTCAATAGAGTGCAAGTCTTGAATGCTAAAATGCATGCAAATATACAAAAAACATCAAATTTATCAAATGAACAAAAGGTTGCACAAGAAATTCTTATTGATACTATGGCTCTTAATACTTTATTAACTGGACTTGAACCCCGTCTAGGACAACTTATTCGTGCTAGTTAGCCTGAAAACTTGTTAGAAGCACAAATTCGCATACGAAGAGAATTGCAATTATCATATTTTGAGAACCAAAAATTTAATAAGCCAGCTTCTAATATTGTAAGTAAACCTCAAAATATATTAAATGTTAGAAAACCCCAAATACAAACTGTAAAATGCTTTTCATGTGGTAAAAATGGTCATACTTCTAATCAATGTCGTTTCCAACAGCAAAGAGCATCAGCTCCAAGCTATAACCCAAATTTCAATAATAATTTCCAGAGACCAATGAATTTCCAAAATCAATCACAAAATACTGTGCAAAATAGACCGAATGTTCCTACTCAACAAAGACCTTTTCAACCACAGGGACAATCTCAACTAAGACCCTCGGTGATTCAAAAGAATCCTAATTTCCAACAACGAGCTCATTTAATTGGCCTTAAGAGCGACAAATCTGATTATTATGATGAATACTTGGGCTCTGATCTGGATCATAATCTTTATGATATTCAAGATAATTTTGGAAATAATTTCCAGGAAGATGATGATAATTATTCATTTGATAATATTTCTGAGTTCGAAAAAGATTCTCAAAATTTTATGTCCGCCGAAGTAATTTCAAACTTCCAAGAATTGCCAATTGCTCAAAATAAAGAACATTTTTCTGAGTTTGAGAGAGATTCTCAAAATTTTGTTTCTGCTGAGGTAATTTCGAATTTTCAGGATTTTCCTATTGCCCCAGTCAAAGACCATCCCCCAGATTGTCCGACAACAGAGAATTCAATTTCAGAAACAGTTACCAGAATCCAAACATTAAGATTCGAAGAGATGAACCCGAATGTAAATTTTCCCGAACAAAATTTTCTTTAAATCCATTTTTGACTGTTAATTCTAAAAATCTTTATTATATTGAAGATGCTTCTAAAGAGTTTAAGTTGCTTATTGATACGGGTGCAGGAGTTTCTATTTTTAAAGAAAATACTGTTAAGAAATTTCCTCAAAGATTTACTGAATATGTAACTATTCAAGGAATAACTGATCAAAAAATTTTACTAAAAGAATCTGTTCTTATTCCATTTTCTGCAAAAGATCCAGATAAAGTTTTTATTTATAATCTTAATATTGATTTTGATGGAATTTTGGGTTCAGATTTCCTAGAACATTATAATTGTATAATTGATTTGAATTCAAAACAATTGATAACTCATTTTAAAGTTAAAGTTACTGAAACATCACACTTGTCTCAAAATAATCAAATTTGTGAACAAGATTCTGAATTCTTACAATTTGAACTGAAACTATACGACGGATAAAATCTAAGTATAACTGGACAGGACTAACAAAAGATGTAGAACAATTTATTAAAAACTGTGAAACTTGTCAAAAAGTAAAAATCTGTCGTAAGAATTTAAGCACTCCTCTGGTAATAACAGAAACACAAAAAACTCCGTTTGAAAGAATTAATATTGATATTTTTGAGTATCCAACAAGAAATTACGCTTTAACGATTCGAGATGAGTTAACTAAATTTACTCAAGCTTATCCTATTTCAAATAAAAAAGCTTCAACAGTTGTAAATACATTATTTATATTCTATCAACATTTTGGGACACCTTTGAGAATTCATTGCGATTATGGTCGAGAATTTGATAATTCATTAATAAAAGATTTGTGTACGCTTTATGACATAAAGCTCACTTTTTCTAGTGTTGGCCATCCACAATCGAATGGTTCTTTAGAAAGATTTCACGGAACTCTTGTGGAAATGATCCGTGCACATAAGACAGAAAATCCAGACGAACATCCGTTCAATATTTTGCCATATGCGGTTATATGTTATAATAATACTAAAAATAAAACAACTGGTTTTACCCCATATGAACTGATTTTTGGTCATACGGCTAGTAGACCACCTGAAACTTTATATAATGAGAAGGCCCTTATTACTAAATATATACGTGATTTGAACAACAGAATGCAACATTATTATAAAATTGCACGAGTAAAAACAGCAAGTCAGAAAGAAAAAGCAAAAATTAGATTTGATAAAAATATTTCAGGAAAGCTTCCAGAGTATAAAATAGGAGATAAAGTTTATCTTAAAGAATCTCAAATTAAAGATAAAAGTCAAAATTTGTTTAATGGTCCTTTTGAAATTGTGCAATTATTTGATAATTCTGCAATAGTTTTAAATCCACAAACTAATCAAAAATCAAAAATTAATTTCGATAGACTGAAACCCTACTATGAGTAGTTTCTTTGGTTTTAGATTCTTCGTGCTGATAAATATTATATCAGCTCAATACACACTTAATCATGTTAATAACACCGTTGGAATCTTTTTCCATGAAAAATGTACTATCAAAATTACGAATGAAATATGGACACTTTTAGTTTACAAAGATCTGGCCCCAATTAAGAAAACAATGGAAAATAATGATAAAATACTTATAGAAATTTTGGATACTTTAGAAGATCCATCTCCAAGGTTTATAGCTTTTAAGTCTGAAGTTCAAACACACATAAGTTTATTATCACAAATTTCAATTTCTATTTCAATAGGTCAAAAATATAAAGAAATTATAGGAGAAACTAAATCATATAACTCCAGGGCAAAGCGAGGTATATTTAATGGAATCGGAACTGTTTGGAAAACTATTAATGGTAATTTAGATGCATCAGATGGAGAATATTATAATGATTGTATTAACAAATTATCTCATGATGAATTTGAGTTGGAAAATCTTCTTAAAAAACAAATTTCAGTTACAACTTCTGTTATTAAAAATTTTAATAATACCATGCAAAAATTACAAATTGATGAAAAGACTTTTAATGAAGATATAAAAGAAATTCAAAATACTTTGATGGATATTGCTGATAATGTCGCATTTTATGAAGCACGAATAAGGATATTGAATATTTGTGAATCACTAATGGAAAGCTATATTTTCTTAGAAGATTCCCTTGATACAATTTTAAATTCTATCACTTTTGCTCGCATAAGATTATTACATAGCTCAATAATAGCACCTTCAGATTTAATCAATTCTTTACAAGATATAGCAAAATCTCTTGTAAGAAATAATTTACCTTTACAACCGTATACGTCAAATATAGCTAATTATCTTAATATTATTGAATTAGAGGCATATTAATCAGAAAGTAAAATAATATTTGTTCTCAAAATTCCTCTCACTGATCCAGAAGCTTATATACTATATCGACTCTATCCAATACCAATATTAGATGATCGAACAGGTATCTATCATATTTTACCAACTACACAAAAATATATTGCGCGGGATGATGATTCACTGCTGTATTTGTCATTGCGAAATCTGGATAATTGCAAGACTCTTGAAAGAAGCATAAAAATCTGTTCTAATCTCCTCCCATATCCAATTGACAACGATGCAATTTTCGAAGCACAACTATTAAGAAGATTAACTCAGATGCCCAAGACAAGTCAAACATCTCTTCTTTTTGTTAAAGATTATAATGTCTACCAAATTGATTTAAATCTATGGTTAATCACTGTTTCGGACCCTCTGCCAATCACGATTAAATGTGGAAATAGGGAAATCAAATCAGAAATTATTAAAACTAATAGTTTACTGAAATTACAACCTGAGTGTAGTGCCTTTATTGGAAGTACAAGAGTTCATGCTCAATACCCAATTGACACATACCAAGAAATCAAGTATCGAAGTCAACCAGTCACAACTCCATTTGACTGTTGCAAAGCTTTTCCTGAAAAATTACAAATTCCTGAACTAGAACCTCTTAAGTTGAACAAAATTGATTCTGAAGATTTGAACATTGCACAACACAAACTAAATCAGTATTCAGGAAGAATTAGAAAAAATGATGAAACAATCTCCGATCAGTAAATATACACATTGGTTCACCATTTTAACCATTGTAATAATAATTTTATTGGTAATACTTTATGTGACCTGTAAATGTAGAAGAAAGCATCATCGAATTGGAATAGCTTTAACCAACGATTACCCACCATCACCACCAGGACCAGGTTCCAGTATTTAATTCCAGCAAAGTATAAGAAGAATTCTTCCGAAAAGAAGAGCAAGTATCCATGTCGGAGAACCCATAGAAGAAAACATCGAATTAAATCCAAATAAATCATTAACTTAAAAAGTTGTTGCAAACTCCACCAACTTTTCTTAAATGGGGGAGTTGTTATATAAAGTTATAATTGAATTATTTTTAAAGTCATATAATAATAACAAAGTATTATTTTTAAATATTATTTCACAATATTATATTACATCCGCAAGACGCAGTATCTCACCATATCGGATTACATCTACAAGACGCAGTAGTATTGCACCATATCATATTACATCTGCAAGACGCAGTTTCAAGAAGATAACAAAAGTGATAAGGATGTTTACGTGCCAGAGATGAAGACCAGTAGTGAGCAAGTTACCACAAAGACCATGTTAGTTGTTTATCCAGTTTGGCCTCCAAAAAGACATTACTATGTATTTTATTTATAATATTCTAGAAGTTTCGATTTAACCTTAGGAGAAAAGATCCATTGTATTAATTTACGTTTCTTTTCATATTTTTGATGATTAAACATTTTTGATTGTATAAATACCAGCTCTCCAGCTAACAGCATCATTCACAATTCACTTATTCACTTACTTGTGTTGTGAGTCAATATTCATACAGGCATGTAAAGTTATTTGTATTTTGATATTTTTGTGTTAATAAATAATTGTTTCGAGCTTTCGAATCTTTGTTGACTCTTTATCAGGATTACTAAAAGCTTACAAATTATGAAATTATAGTATAAACATGAAAAATATGGTACTTACGAAAGTGAGATTTAGTTAACCATTGAAAAATTCAGAAGAGAAGGTATCATCAGAAGCAACATTAACCGTACGTATCACTATCAAAATGCTTAAAATAAAAATTGTAAAATAAATTTAGAGATTAGAAAGTTTTCGAATTCAAATTATTATACTGAAATTTTAACTTTTATTACTCAAAAGACAAATTTATTTCAATGAAATCTAAATAGTTATGAAACAGATTTATACAAGGTATTAATAATAATTTATTTATGTATTATTTTGAATAAATTGCAGTAAATAGGTGTACATTATAATGAAACCATCAATGTCTTTTTTTGAATTTAATGTATTAGGTTCTTTTCATATATGAGACATTTCTAGAAATAATCTTTTGATAAGATTTATTTTCTTATCTAAGATCCTGACTTCATCAAATTTAATTTCATGTTTGGATTCTACAGCATGTTTGACTAAAGTGCAAGTGGATTTTTAAAACTTTATATCACTTTTGTGTGATGTAATACGGTTTTTCAAGCATCTACTTATTTCTCCTATATATTTTTTGTCACAACTGTCACAAAGTACACTATAAATTACATTAGAATTATTCAATATGTGATCTTTATCTTTCATTCTCTGAAGGAAAAAATAGGCCGCTAAAAGTGATTTTGAATAATGCTGAGGAGGCCATGAACATTCTCAAGAATAAAAAGAAGTGGCAGGTTACTGGAATACGCATATACAATGATCAAACGAAGATGCAGAGGGATTACTATCTTGCAGTGAAGAAGAAACTTAATGAAATTACTGATCAAGGTGACAAAAGTAAAACGATAAGATTTATCAACGATATTCCTACAATCATTGATATAACAAATCATCAAATCGAAGAAAAAAACTAAATGCGTATCCTGATATACCATATAGCTGCGATATAATATATTTAAATATTCAAAGCATAATAGCTAACTTGAATCAACTAATTACCGAAGTAGTGTGC
This sequence comes from Crioceris asparagi, assembly GCA_958507055.1. Taxonomy (NCBI): domain Eukaryota; kingdom Metazoa; phylum Arthropoda; class Insecta; order Coleoptera; family Chrysomelidae; genus Crioceris; species Crioceris asparagi. The sequence continues at coordinate 53,317,443 of OY293827.1, forward strand.
TACAATCCAGCAATCATTATACTAAGTGAAACAAGAACCACAACAGATATTGAGGATATGGAGACAGAAATCAACAACTACAAAACAGTGAAATCTGACTCAACGAGCAGATATACAGGTGGAGTTATTATATATGTAAGAAAAGACATTTGTTTCAAAATTTCAAAAAAGTTAGTTATTGATAGAGTGTACTGGTCAATATTTCTCAAAGTGAAAATGCTTGGCGAGAATTGGTTTATAGGTGGTTTATATCGCTCTCCATGTTCTGATAGTAATGTATTTTTAGATGATTTTGAAAATTGGATTGAGGATATATTTGACTCACAAAATAAATGCCTATTAGTAGGTGTTTTCAATATGCAGTACTTTGATATAAATAACAGGTAAGTTAAACAATTAAATACATTAATAAATACTATAGGGGTTGAACAATTAAATGAGAAACCGACAAGAGTAACAAACTCAACTAGCACAACAATTGACTATGTTCTCACAAATACATCCAATATAAGCTACACAGTGCAAGAAACACCAAAAATTACAGATCACTATATAATAACAATAACTCTAAAGAACCAAAAACAATTCAGAATATAATTTCGCCACAAAAAACCATCAACTGCAAATACAATAATCTTCCCTGGTTTGACTTTGAGGTAATTAATCTAACTAATGACAGAGATAAAGCTTATCGCACTTTTCAAAATAGTACTAATATAAACGAAAAATCAGAACATTGGGAGAACTATAAGAAATGTAGGAATGCGGTAGTGAATACCCTTAAGAGGAAGAAAAAACTATACTATGAAAATAAAATAGACTCTAATATACGTAATCCAAAAAGAATGTGGAAAACATTGGAAACTCTAATACATCCAAATAAACTTGACATTCCTAGTATTATAACTTTTAACATAGATGGTTACAATATCTATATAAAAATTATTTAGATAAGGCTGAGAACTTCAACATATATTTTCTTGATAGTATTACAGAAACAAAATCGTCTATTATTCTCACAGCAATATGGTCAGCTATAGAACTCAGATAGAAAGTAGGATTTCACATTTCGAAAAAATAACTCTCAACAACCTGAAAAGTTTGGTATGTGAAATAGAGGATAAATGTAATTCTGATATAATCTATGGTAGGTTTTTAAAAAGTATATTTCAAGTAATTGGTCATTTCATTTTGAATTTCATTAATACTTCACTTGAAACTGATGAATTTCCAGAACAACTTAAAACTGGTACAGTTTTACCAATTCCAAAAATTATTAACACTACTGAGGCTGCAAATTTTAGATCAATCAGTACGTTACCCTGTATTGAAAAACTACAAGAAATGGCAGTTTTCTCACAAATTAATAACTACATAAAGAATAATAAATTACTAATTGATTATCAGTCGGGATTTAGAGCAAACCACTCTTGTAAAACAGCCATTCAAGCAACAATTTCAAAACGGAAATTACTGATGGATGAAGATAAGTATATTGCTATAGTTTTTTTGGATTTAAAAAGGGCATTTGAAACTATAGACATTTTAATTTTAATAAAGAAACTGCAATATTATGGATTTGATGGTTATGTTCTAAAATGGTTTACAGACTATCTTACTAATCGCTTTCAAGCGACAAAGGTAAATGATGTAATATCGTATTGGGGCCACTATTATTTATTCTCTATTTGAACGATATTAGTTATTTTAAAGAATGTGAGTTTATAAGTCTGTTTGCTGATGATACTATAATAGTTGCAAGTGACCAAAGTCTAAATACGGCAGTTGAAAAGATTAATAATTCTTTGAGTAACATTTCAGAATATTTGAATATTAATAAGTTAAAGCTAAATGTACAAAAAACTAAGGCAATGATGTTGATATCCAAATAAACACAGAGCAAATTAATATAGAGATATATAATGAGAAAATTGAAGTCGTGACAGAGATGAAATACCTAGGATTCATGATTGATAATACCTTGTCATGAAATAATCATTTCAATTATGCTGTAAAAATCCGTAAAAAACTATTTTTTCTGTCTAAAGTCATATCTAAATTAAGCATACAAGCATCTACAACAGTTTATAGAACAATCATACAACAGCATTATGAATACTGTGCTAGCCTGCTCTACTTGATGTAATGAGTAATAATAATATTGGAAGTCTCCAAAAACTTCAGAATAGAGGTATGCGTATTGTTCTCTGATGTAATAGGTATACACCCACTGATTTATGTCCTGCTTACTTTGGAGAATATATAACATTTTGTCATCAAAAATACAACTATGCTACTAGGAACAACAGAGATATGTATGTTATTAGAACTAGATTAGATTAGAAACCGAGGACTTCTGAAATATAACAAACTCCCAAACCACATAAAAGAATGTTCAACACTCAATTCATTCAAATCAATGCTACTTGCATATATTAGGAATAATATTAATTAATTAGGGATAAATAAAGCACCAATCATTAATTATTGTTTTATATTATGACTATATTCATTAGAAAAAATGTGTGTGATAGCGAATGATGGTGTGTGTGTGTGTTTTATCAATAGGATAGGTTAAGTTAGGTGATTAAATATAGATATTTTCTAATCGATTTTATGTACCGTATTTGTATATTAGGATTCCTATTTAATAAAGACTACTACTACTCTTTTGATGTATTTTATAATTATTGTTTGTCCTTATGATGTATTTCTACCATGCATGTTTGATAAAATAATAGAGCTGTATAAGCAACGAAAAGTGTGAACCCGTGTGAATTCCTTACTATACAATTTAATGCTCGTTACAAAAGTATCGTTAATCGTTTATTTGGAAGCATCGTGAGGAATAAGTGCAAATCGAACAGGAATTTTATATGACTTTCAGCACAATACAGTATTTATTTTACTTGCATATTTATGATGGGATGTAGGTATTCGTAACATTAATGACTATGTCTGAAACTCTGTAACAATCGAACTAAATATATATTTTACCTAACCATTATAAGAAATAAAATATCAAATTAGCAGCAAATATAGAATGAAAATATCCAAAATAATCCTTTACCTTATGTAACTTAGGTGAAAAATCACAGCCAACTAACTAAAATTGATATAGACCACAACAGTTTTCAGTCAGAAATAAATCTTATATTATTATAATAAACAAAATTTAATAAACAAATCTGTTCATGTTTTCAAACCGAAATAACTATTATTGTAATAAAACATAATTAAATAATCTTTGGTTTAAATTTGAAAACACCAAATATTTTTCCAGGTCTTGTGTGTTCAGGAATCTTCGATCATTAGCTACTTGACCAGATTTGGGAAACTAAATATATGAATGATTTTATTTATCACAGATCAATTCATAATCTGATATTATTTAATATTATAATGCCACCATATAGGTATTTTACCGGATTTGACACTACAAATTTTAAACTTGCTACCTGTATAGAATATCAACAAATACCAAATTCCAAAAAGTAATTATTTTGTATTATGCATGGATGATGGCTTTGCTATTCCTGAACAGCTTGAGGGTTCTCCAGAGATCTTTTGGTGATGTTGCTCCTCCCTTTACCAACCGACTCAATTCATTCTTCTAAAAAGAAAAATTTCTAAGAATGTGCACTACTCTCTCATTTATATGTGTGGAGAATCTTTGGTTAGATATAATAAGATTTAACCCAATTCACTTTAATAAAATGTGTCTCCTGTCTGAGTTACAGGGTGTTTTTTTTAATTATTTAAAAATGATTTTTCCCATTACTTTTAAACTGTTTGGTAGGAAGCTTAAATACTGCAAACCTTACTAAATTTATGGTAAATAAACGTTCCTGGCTACTACCAGACGCGTACGATAGAGGTAAATGAAGGGTTAACTCTTCCTAAATTACTTACGGTTGATTTTTTAGGTTTAATGAGAAGTTAACATACAGTTTTACGTATACGTATCTATCAAAGAGTCTTTTTCAGATTTTTGCTACAATAAATATTGTAAACAAAATTTAAAAATAATTAACTCAAGGAAAGTTCAATGTGACCCCCATTTACCTCAGTAAGTTTATCTATTCTTTCACTAAACGATCTTTTTAAACCAAGAAATAATTATAATTGGATGATCAGCAATAAAACTTGTCAGAATTGGTGCGGATTCAATATCCCAACTGTGTTTATTTCTCCAGTTAACACGTTGATGGACGGCGACAAATGTGACACAACGCTGTACTGCGTCCTCACACGTCCGGATTAAATTGGACAGAACGCAGGACAGCGCTCAATTTTGCATAGAGATGATAGAAGACACGTGATTACTGTCACGGATTGTGTGCAATAAATTCGTCTAGTGTCGTCTTCTTACATAAAATATCGGTTTAGATCTCCACCTTACCTTGCAAGAATTCGCCCCTCCCAATTTACTCGCAACATTGCTTAGGTTAGTTTCTACATAGAGTTCCACAGATGCACAGGTTGCGTAGATAAACCTCCACTATGTCGTACTTGCTTAGAAGTATACCACGAAGTCAAAAATTCTTAAAGACTGATACTTTTTCACTCCACAAAATGCCTTTTTTATTCCTATGCGTTGCTATTCTCTTAGTTACCTCTTTCTCCAAGGATGCTTTATTTCTAGAGTCGAGATTCTTGTTTGGAGATACTTATAAGGATATTATTTTATTTTAGTGCAATATTTTTCCAAAGATACCTTGATATTTTATTTTTTGAGTTAGGAAAGTTATGGCAAAGATACTAAGAATAATATTTTTATTTTGTGAATAACGATTTTTCCAGGATATTACGATGATATTTGTTTTTTATAAGCAACAAATGTTGTCACTAAAACGAATTTTCCATGAGCTTTTATTTTATTTTGAATTTTGAGCATATGTTTTTGCAGACAACTATGTAAGCCTTAGAATGCCGATAGAAGTTCTGACCATTTTGAGTAATCATTCGTCATAAAAATGGCACAACGTCCATCGGCGTCAATTTTCAAAATCTATATAAATACCCAAAATATGGATTTTGAACTTTTCTGTCACAGATAACAGTGAAAACTTCATCCAATCAGCTCATAATTACCAAAATCTGTATGTGCCACAGAACGAACGATTTCAGATTTTCCTTCAACGTGTTAAGAACTACTCTACGTGTTAAAGTGGCTTCGTCAGTAAAAATAATGTTTTTAATAAAATCAAGATTTTCATTTTTCCTATTTTAGATCCAATGAGCAAAATTAATTCTTAAAGGATAATCTGTAGGTAATAAATTTTGTACAGGTGTAAAGTGTTAAAGTCTAAGTTTTTCTTTTTTCAGTAAGCGAAAAACTGAAAAATGGTTTGCTTACTCCAGTCATTGCAACTATTCCGACAATCACATTTCCAACATGAATTTAAGGTTCATGTATGGTGCGGTAAATTTGGAAATACTTTGTTAGGTCCTTATGAGTTACCAGCAAATTTGAATGGTAGCTGAAGGATTACCGCTTGAACGAAGAAGAGACATGTGGTTCATGGAGCACCTCATTATCCTTTAATAGTACGGAACTATAGATCAGCAATTTCCTCATCGTCGGATTGGCCGAGTTAGTGAATTCCCTTGTCCGCCTAGAACTGCCGCAGGTAATCCCTTAGATTTCTATTTCTGGGCCATATGAAAATATTTTACACTCACAAGAAATAAATAATCGTCAAGAGTCAAGAGCTATGGCACCGAATAGTAAATTCCGCTTATTTTGTTTGCTAATCAGCCAAACATCTTTTTTAAAGTTACAAGATAATTTTAGTGAGAAAGGGATTGGAAATGAAAGCAGTAGACTGCTTCAGATATTGTAGTGAAATTCATTTGGTTGCAGTGCAGTCAAGCAAAAAACTTGTAAGTACTTAATATTGAATGTGCATCATTCGCCCATGTATGAACTACTGACATATTGTTCTTCAATTTCTAACTTTATTTATATCTGTGGGGACTTAAATGTTATCTACTTCATAGATTCGCCAGAAAAAAGAGATTTAGATAGTTTATTTGATGGCTTTGGTTTGCAAATCAGTTCTGTGGAGCCAACTAGAATAGCACTAAACAGGGAAAGTATAACTAGTACCAAAATTGATTACATACCAATAACATCAAGGCTATGGAAAAATCATATGTGATTCAACCAAAATTAAGGGATAATCTTGCATTAGTACTCATTACTAATAGTGACCATAAATCTGTAGATGTTTGGGTACTATGGAAGTACTTCTGAATTTAATTTAAATATGCTTGAACAGCAGATGACAAGCACTGACTTTAACGATGTGTACAATGATGCAAACAATATCAATGTGGGAGTGACTGCATTAGTTTCATCTATAAATTTTGGCGTAGAAGTAAATTGTCCTATCAAATAAAAAAAAGTTAGTATGCCGAATAAAAATGATTGGTTCAGATATGACAAAAACGGAATTAAACACAAAAGTAATATTTTGAAATAACTCTTTTCAACCGCAAAACCTAATAAAGATGGTCAGCTGCTAAATGTATACAAAAACCGGTAAAAAGAGTTCAGTAAACTTGTCGATATATCAAAAAAGAGTATAATGAGGTAGTTATAAATAAATGCGACAATAAACAAAAAACGGTATTGAGTCTAGTTAACTCAACTCTAGGTAGAAAAAAAGGGAAAAATAAAATTAAATACGTGCATATCTAATGAGGACATGTCTGAGCCAAAAGAAGTAGCGAATTATTTCGGTGCGTTTTTTGCCGGTATTACGCATCAAAAACTTTGTGATCAGTTTGGTAACTCTAAATCAATGTATTGCACATTACCCATGAAAGCAGTAAGAAAAAGTTTATTTTTTATGAAAATAATAGGTCAGAATTCCCATCTATCATCAAAAACTTGACGAATAAAAAAAGTGTAGGCAGCGATAAAATTTCAATCAGTATCTTAAAAGCAATTGCAGAATCAATTGCTGATCCACTTGTTTATCTTATTAACCTATCTTTCTACACAGGTTGTTTTCCGGAAGCCTTAAAAATAGGCAAAGTTATACCTTTAATTAAAAAAACGACAAAACATGTCCTGGACACTATACACCTGTAACTATACTAAATACTATTTATAAAATCTTTGAACTTATTTATCATACCAGATTTATTGAATTTCTTAACAAAAGTAATTTGCTCGCTGAAGAACAATATGGGCTTAGGGTGAGAAGATCAACAGAGGGGGCAGCATGTGAGTTTGTGAGAATCACATACAAAAATATTGATGAAGGAAGATGCGTGGCAAAAAAATAAATGAAAAAAAAATATATAAAAGGCGATAAGCCTATCTTGTTTGCGGATGACACTTCAATAGTGGTTTCGTCAGGAACTCCTGAAAGGTGGCAAACAAAAATCAAAGAGACAATTACTGAATTCAGTACGTGGTGTGAAAAAACAACCTCATTCTGAATATCGAAAAGAAAGTATATGTTAATTTTAGATGCAGGCAGACTAGTACCAGTACAGAAATATATCTCATGGGTGCCTCACAAAGCACAAAATTTTTAGGTCTCTACCTGGACCAATTTTTAACAGGGGAAAAGTAAACGCAGGTTTTTTTTGCAATTTTAAAACTTAAAAAAACTGTTGAAAGAAATACTCTCTTAAATGTATAATATTCCTTAATACACCTGTCTTAAAATATATTCCTGTGGGGTAACACTACAAATATTTATCGCCCAACAGAGAGTATTGAGACTTATTTTTAACCTAAAATTACCTGAAAAATGTCGAGATAATAAAATTATAACTCTTCCTTGCATCTTTATCTATAAAGCACTGATCTTTGTAAAAAATAATATATCGAAATATGCCCCAAACTCATATTTTCATGGATACTCCACAAGAAATGCTGATTTACTGGTTACAGTTGGACATAGATTATCTAAATTTAAAAAATCGCCGGACTATGCTGGTGTTAAAATATACAATAAACTACCAAAAGCCTTACAAAACTTAAATAATAAAAAAATTATAATTAAAATTAAAAAAACATATTATTCTGTCGACGAATTTTTTAGTGATAGCTTTTAATGTAGATTTGAAGTATTCTTGAACCTGGGAATGTATTAGGGTTTGCAATTTCTTGGGTATTCTTGTTCTTCTAATTTATTATGACAAAAAAATCTACTCTGGTTAGAGGAAAAAATATATATAACATTAAACGTTTCGACGGGACACCCTCGTCTTCTTCAGGAATATAAAAATATTAGTTCTAAAAGTATAAATAAAAGTATAAAAATATTTCGCAATACAGTAATTAATTTAAAAACATTTTTTATGTCAATGCCATACCTTCATACAATAATTTCGTCAAGACGTACTCGTACGTATATCAATATATATAATTATAGAAATAGGTTGACTCTCTGTTTTTTTTTAATTTTTTTTTCTCATTCCTTTAAATATAAGTAGTTTCTAAGAGCAGTCATATGTGTGAGAAATTAGTATCTTGTTGTGATTTGATCGAAATAAATTGTTTGTGCTGTTTTAATCGTTGCGCATGTCTGAGTGTCAATGGTTGTTTATAAGGTGGTGTTTGCTGAGACACCTATGCGTATTCGGTTGACTAATTTTGTTTTGGTAGTTTGCTGTAATTTTTGTTTGGTCAGATATGTTTGGTTTCGTCATTGAGTAATCATTCGTCATAAAAATGGCACAACGTCCATCGGCGTCAATTTTCAAAATCTATATAAATACCCAAAATATGGATTTTGAACTTTTCTGTCACAGATAACAGTGAAAACTTCATCCAATCAGCTCATAATTACCAAAGTTTGTATGTGCCACAGAACGAACGATTTCAGATTTTCCTGTGTCCTTCAACGTGTTAAGAACTACTCTACGTGTTAAAGTGGCTTCGTCAGTAAAAATAATGTTTTTAATAAAATCAAGATTTTCATTTTTCCTATTTTAGATCCAATGAGCAAAATTAATTCTTAAAGGATAATCTGTAGGTAATAAATTTTGTACAGGTGTAAAGTGTTAAAGTCTAAGTTTTTCTTTTTTCAGTAAGCGAAAAACTGAAAAATGGTTTGCTTACTCCAGTCATTGCAACTATTCCGACAATCAAATTTCCAACATGAATTTAAGGTTCATGTATGGTGCGGTATATTTGGAAATACTTTATTAAGTTCTTATGAATTACCAGCAAATTTGAATGGTAGCTAAAGGATTACCGCTTGAACGAAGAAGAGACATGTGGTTCATGGAGCACCTCATTATCCTTTAATAGTACGGAACTATAGATCAGGAATTTCCTCATTGTCGGATTGGCCGAGTTAGTGAATTCCCTTGGCCGCCTAGAAATGCCGCAGGTAATCCCTTAGATTTCTATTTCTGGGCCATATGAAAATATTTTACACTCACAAGAAATAAATAATTTATTTAAAAACATTTTTTATGTCAATGCCATACCTTCATACAATAATTTCGTCAAGACGTACTCGTACGTATATCAATATATATAATTATAGAAATAGGTTGACTCTTTGTTTTGTTTTAATTTTTTTTCTCATTCCTTTAAATATATGTAGTTTCTAAGAGCATATCATCTCTGTGAGAAATTAGTATCTTGTTGTGATTTGATTGAAATAAATTGTTTGTGCTGTTTTAATCGTTGCGCATGTCTGAGTGTCAATGGTTGTTTATAAGGTGGTGTTTGCTGAGACACCTATGCGTATTCGGTTGACTAATTTTGTTTTGGTAGTTTGCTGTAATTTTTGTTTGGTCAGATATGTTTGGTTTCGTCATTCTATAATAGATTACTGTCTTGAGTTTGCATCAGCATGGCTCGACTCCCAAGCTGCTAGCATCCGTATGCAACTCCGTCTCAAGTCGAGGGTTGAAAATTGTTAATATGGGGCGTTCAACCAAAATTGACTTTAATTTTGTGAATGCTTCCTCCTGTTCAGTTGATCAGGCAAATGCAACGTTTTTTCTTAATAGCCTTGTTATGGGTTCCGCCAGAGTAGCGTAATTTTTTATGTGTTTTCTAAAATAGACTGTTAGCCCTAAAAATTGTCTAACTTCTTTAACATTGCTTGGTTGTCTCATTTTCTCTACTGTCTTAACCTTTTCCCTACCAGGTTGTGCGCCCACACATCTAATAGAAATTTAGTCTACTTAAAGCTTGTTCTATGCTAGTAGCTGGAATTTTAAGGTCATCCAAATATGCAAATACAATTTTATTGATGTGTTCCTTTAGCAGAGTATTAATTAACCTCTGGAATACAGCTGGTGCATTAGTCAGTCCAAATGGCATCCTTAAGAACTCATAATGTGACAAAGGTGTTATGAAGGCAGTTTTCTCAATTGAATCCTCTTTCATAGGAATTTGATAGTAACCAGATGCTAAATCTAAAGTTATGAAATATTTGTGTCCACCTAACGTATCTATTTGATCGTCTAACAACGGTAAGGGGTAATTTTTCTTTGACAGTGATAGAATTTAATCGACGATAGTTTATACATAATCGATAATCACCAGTCTTTGTTTTAACTAAAAGCACTGGACTGGCGTATGATGATTTGGACTCCCTTATTATTCCGCTATCAAGGAGTCCTTGCAACAATCCTCCAAGAATCTCTTTCACACTCATTCTATACGGATTATAAACTATATGCTCGACAATCCATCCCTTTCGCTCATACTTTCCACAATTGTGGACCCTGATTTCATTTATTTTAAATGGGAATATAGTGAAAATCTTAGCTATTTGTTCACAAGAAGTATATTTGTGGTCATCATAATAGACACATAGGACATACACCGTCACCTATTTATGAAAATTATGTTTTTTTTATAAAATAGATCAGTGATCTATCACTAGTCTACCATTTCTCTATGCCAGGCTTCCTTTCTAGTGGTCTGCTGTCATTAGTATTTGAAAGTTCTGTGTTCAAAAAATTGTAAGATGTCCAGAAAGTGTATTTTTCATGATACATGAAATAGGATTTAGCCAAATATATATAGTAGAAAGTTTTTTCTGTATTTGAAGGTGTGTCACAATTGTGGACATTGTGAGCAAAAGGTTGCAGAAACTATGGCGGGTAAATATAAAATAACTTTCCTCTTATTTAGAAATACAGCAATTTGTATAGGTTGTAGTAAGGATAGGTTCCGAAATCGACCGTTGACAGAAAATGAATTGTTGAAAGCATTGGAAAATTTATCAGTTAATGGTGATCCTGCTGAAATAGCTGACTTTGAAGACGATAGTTGAGAAATGGACACTCCGAATGTTCACTCATGCTATAGATATAACCTGTGTGAGTTCCTGACTGCAGTACAAACAAAAGGCTATGGTATTAGGTGTAGAAAAAAAAAAGAATATTAGACTTGCTTCATTTCAAAAGCTATATTGCCGAATCATTGATCTTGTCACACATCAAAACCAAAACACCTACGCGAAGAAGGATACGCCCAATGGCGACTGCTCTTGAAAATATTGACAATACGCCAAATTCTTCAAGAAAATTGCGTGATGTTAGACCAATTCCGGATGTCCGTTTTGACAGAGTGGATTATTTTCCTAAATTTGACAGTGGAATGTACTGGGCAAGGTACATATTCTCAAATTTTAACGGAAAATGTGTCCAAAATGTAATGTACATTTATGTTTAATCAAAAAAAATAATTGTTTTTCGAAGTACCACCAAGAATACAAACACTCCATTGTTATCAGTGGTCTTTTATTTATGCTAAATTCACGTTTATTTTCCTTTGTATCTATTCTTACATGATGCCTATACCGTTGCAATCCACAACCCTTGATTCACGATGACCACATTTGTGGACATGATTATTAAACATTGCTACTTGTGACTGATTTAAATAATCGCTGCCAATGATAATATTATATGTTAAATAGGAGTCATCAATAATAAAAATATCGATATTTCCATATGATTGGTCAAGTTTTACATTAACCTTGGCTGATCTATTACAAGGAATGTAATTTCCCATGAAGCTTTTTTGAAATGCAGAACTATCTAATGATATGCTGTTGATCTTTAATTCTACAGCCACTGATTTTCTGACAAGAGATCAAGAGCTACACAGGCCACTAAACGTTTATCAATCAACGTTCCATTATTAATAATCTTCTTCAAATAAATATTTTCATTTATATTATTGACTGAATTTACATTTTGTGTTTTTCCTCCATAGGCTGTACATCGGTCTTTGCTATGACCCAATTTATTACATAATTCACACTTGATGATGATTCTAGGACAATCTTTAACAAAATGTGACCCTTTTCAATTAAAATAAGTTTTATCTTTAGCACACCAAGGTCGTGTCTGATTCTTTTTATTATTATTGAATTGACTTTCACTTGTGATCTTTGATGATCCAGGTACATTGTCAATGAACACATCTCATTTCAAAGGTTTAAAACTGTGTTGATTTGTATGTTCTAAATAATTAGCAAGCAATCCAACTGATTGAAATCAGCTGCCCTTGCTGCGAGCTTTACGTTTTCATTGGCAATGCCCTGGATAACACAATCAATGATTTCTTCCTGCCCAATATCTAAGTTGAGCTTACGAATTTTAGCTACTTTTTAGAAAAAATAATCTCTTAGCATTTGATTATATTCATAATAAGTGGTAGCTTCTACAAATAATTTACCAAATCTAATACTATAAGGAAATGACTCCATTGAGTACATTGTTCTTTCAGCGAATCATACCATTTTCTGGCATTTCCTTTTAATCTTGACGTTGAAAGTCGTAGGATTAGCTTATTATTCCAATCATATATTTCACTCCATTCATCAACTTTATTCACCCATTCCCTTGCAGATATATTCTCGGTGGAACTGTCAAATATCGGAATGAGTGACTCATCAATATTCAAACTTGTATAAGGTGTACGTTTCTGCAACAATTGTTCAGTAAACTTCAACTGGCTTCTCAATTTCCTTACCTTCCTTCAAACACTTCGTGAGTCTTTTGACGAACTGGAGGAGCTCGAAGTGCTTTCTAGCCGGCTTTTCCTTGATCTTCCCATTACACAGATACAATCCCACTTCTGAGATATTACGAACAGTCAATTAAATGACCTCTAGACTGGGCAAACTATATTTCAGATTCCATTCAACTCTCTTCAAATCTAAAAATTATATTCTCTTCTTTACTTTTCTGGCACCACGCCTCCATGCCCGCCATGAAGCTATATCCCCCAATTACGTCCGACACGTCTCAATATCCGCCAAGTCACCAACCACCGCTACGGAACACTAGATCCACTGTTCCATCAATGTTAATGATGTTCCATAACGTCAAAGACAGTTAAGTTTATTACACAATTTTGAGAATATTCTCCTTGCGAGAAGCATAATAATTAAGTATTCAATTATATTGCATCGTGTCCATGAGACGAACAAGTTGTTATCATATACGTATATTCAGTTTTTCAGTGGTTTACAATTCTGAGCAAAATTTAATTGAGTTGAGTAATATAATATAGTCTAATTACGGAACGTCAAATGGTACAGTGATTCATTAGTGCGAAGAAACATATTTGTTTCTTATAAAGAAGCAATAGCTAAATTAGCTCCATTTGAGTTCCTTGACACTTGGACCAAAACAAACCTGCAACACGTTGCCAGATCGTACATAAAATATGGAAAAACTACATGAAGAAATTTTGAATAGCAAACAAGATATGAAAAGCGCTATTGAAGCGAAGTAAGACTACTGTTGAAAATAGAATCTTATCGTGAAAAAATAAGGAAACTCCAGAAAGGGAACGCAGAACTAAAGCAGCAAATCGAGATATTAGACCGAAGCAGTCGGAAGAACAACATAGTGGTGTTTGGATTGATAAAAAGTGGAGAGAAAGCCTCTTCAATAAGCGTATGCAAAAAACTGAATTCCAAACTTGGTATATCAATAACCAAAGCCGATATAAGCAGCAGCTATCCTTTAGAAAAGTCTGACGATAGTCCAATCAAAATTGAATTGCTGTCAACACCTACAACAATTAACATCTTACGCAAGAAACTAAAGGGTACCAATATATCAATATCAGCCGACTTAACAAAAAACAACAACAAACAAATAAGATACTTTGGAATTACTTGAAGAAAATACGTGAAGGTGGTGAAGAAGGTAGCTACATAAGAGAAGAAAAACTCTATAGAAACAATATAGTACAGTGGAAGAAATTGTAGAGTTTGAAGAAAGTATTGAAGTAACAGACTACCCGAAAACCAATAGCGCACCAGAAACCCCTTCAAGGGTATCTGTAGAAAAAAAGAAGAGGGTATATTAAATACGGCAGCGGAAAAGACTGAACAGGAAACAAATAAAGAAAAGAAGAAAATCACAGTTAGCAAAAATATTGAAAGCTGTTCCTCACAAAGAAGACCGGAGACCAGAGAAAGAAAAAAATCAGCGAAAGAAGTTCAAACAAGGGCAACCCTGAAAATAGCAAAGTAGGCTACTTAGTACCTATATTTCTTTTAGAAGTTAAGACCCAGTTCTGGATTCAGCCGAACAGTGGTTTTCTAATTTTTCTATTTTATATCATTTCCTTATTCCTGTACAATTCCTAGAAACCTTATTTTATTTTTATCAAACTGTTCCTACTATTTATGTCAGAAATTTTCTTATTCTTATTCTTTTAAACCGTTGTGAGAATCTCATTTATACATATCTAATAATAATTTTAAAGAAAACTTATTTTGTACATGATATAATGTGATGGATCAATACTTACGTGACTTTGAAAGTGAACATATAGAAACTTTTGAACTAGACACAATAAATGAATGCTCTCAAATATAACAGGCCAATCAAAATAACTTCAACTTTAAAATACTCCATATGAACATCCGAAGTATCAATCAAAACCTGGATGAGTTTAAGTCACTATTACAAAATCTTGACAGTGACATAGAATTTTTGATACTTAGTGAAACACACGTAATACATGAGCTAGGTTTATTCAACATTAATGGATACAGTATAGTTTATAATGAGAGTCATTTTAATTAAAATTATGTGGTCGTCGCCTACATCAAAACCGGCATAAAATTCGAACATTATATTGAAGAAATATGCAACGGTAAAAATTCCCTCATTATAAGATTGTATCTAAATAGCAATACCAAAATTTGTGTCACTGCAATTTATAGATCACCAAGTACAGGTGAGCAAGAGTTTACTGACGGATTACAACAATTATTAAACAACCATCGAACCAAGCCAGAAGACATCAATATATTTATAGGTGATATTAACGTTAATCTACTAGAGCCCTCTGAAAAAACAACCTCAGAATATTTGAATACGGTTACACATCCACAATAAATAATATAACTACCAGAGTTTCTGGGAAATCTAAATCATGCATAGACCACATCTTTCTTAAATCAAATGTTGGCGTGAGTAATAACACTATTTCCATAATTCTAAAAACTCATATCACAGATCATTATACAACGATTCTTCAAATTGTCCTCGAATGCCATAAACCCATCACTAACCGCGATAAAATTATCAAAATAATCAACAAATCAAAAATTAACGATACATTTCTGGCAAACACTTGGCATCCGGTACTTGCTATGGAAGATCCAGACAAGGCAATGAGTAAATTTATAGATATTATTTCGGAGAATCTAGAAAATTGTACAGAACATCGCAAACTAAAAAGAAAGCTCGACAAAATAGCGCCATGGATGACAAACAGTCTATTAAAATTATTAAAGATAAAATAGATGTGTGCAAAACTGCGGAAAGCCCCAAATAATTTAGAGCTATACAACAAATACAAAAGATTTAGAAACAAAACAAATAGGCTAGTACAGGAATGCAAATTTATGTTCTATAACAATCAAGTAGAAGCTAACAAAAAATACTCAAAGAAACTTTGGAACATAATCAATGAAGTGACAACAACAAACTCAACCAAAAAAGTATAAACAAAATTAAAAATGAGTTAGGTGAAGTACTAACGGATGAAATAGAAATAATCAATGAAATCAATAATACCTTCTCAAAATTAGGATTATAAGGACACCAACTACATTATGCCCAGACAACCTATAAGAACTCATTTGTGTCTGAACAAATTGATGTTGAAGAAACAAAAACTGTTATCAATAATCTAAAAAATAAAAAGTGTGTTGGTATGGATAACTTGAAGACTGAAACTCTCGAAATGATAGCACCCTTTATTCTAGAACCACTAACATACCTACTACACAAATGCGTGAATAAAGGTGTTTAACCTTCGGCATTCAATCAATCTATTATCACAACCTTGTATAAAAATGGAGATGCCACTATAGCTACTAACTACAGACCAATATCATTGGTTATTCACCTCTTTAAGATCTTCGAAAAAATCATGAAAATACGGCTGGACTCATATCTAACAAAATATAAAATTCTATCTGATAATCATTTTGGATTTTGGGCAAATACATCTATGGAAGACGCAATTTTAACTATCACACAAAAATCACAAGGTCCTTAAACAAGTCAAAGCCATGCGTCTGTATTTTTATAGATTTATCCAAGGCATTTGACAGTGTCAGTCACAGTCTTCTTCTTCTTCTATTGGAATTAGAGGTGGTTGTCTGAATCTCTTTCAGAGTTACCTGGATGGTAGAACTCAAGTGGTAAAGGTTGACAGGGCTTGGTTCTTGGACCTACTTTTTTTAACAAATGTGTGAATGGTTTGTTTTCACTAGAGTGCAACGGGAGTATAGTCAGATTTGCGGATGACACAGCTATTTTCTACGAGGCTGACGACTGGCTCTCACTGAAAGAGATCATCGGAAAGGACTGAAACACAAGTTATTAAGTCTTAACGTAGAAAAAACCAAATACTTACCTTTCAGTTGCAACTCCACTGGCGCTCTTCCCTTTGATAGGATCGAAATAAGTGTTGGAGCAGAAGTTGTCAGCATACTATCCAAAATAGAAATTAAATACTTAGGAGTAGTTATGGATCCATATTTGAGATGGAAAATTCATATTCAATATATAATAAAGAAACTAAGAACAATTTTATATAAATTTAAAGTCATAAAAAGTAGATTACCTTTGCGAAAACTTAAAAGCATATATCATTCGTTAGTTGAAAGTCATCTCCGTTACTCCATAACAGTCTGGGGGAGGGACATCAACAATGCATACTTACCCCTTGGAAGTTATACAACGCAGGTTCCTAAAACTAATTTTTGAGAAAAAAGCCCGATACCCCACACAAGCACTACAGTACGAATGGAAGATCTTGATCTCTCGCAATTGTTTTCTCTACAGTCTTGTGTCAAATACATGTCTAAAGACAAAGCTCAACTACCGGCACACAACTATGATACCCGTCAAAAAGACTTGTATATTGTTCCATTGATGTTGAAAACCACCACACAAAAAACATATACGTAGTTACTTGGCACCAAAATTTTACAATACAATTCCTGATTCAATTAAATGTATTGCAACCAATAAGTCGTTTCAAAAATTTTCTATGAGTATTCATTTCAAAATAACCAGATATCTGATAATTCATTGTAATCTTCAATGTGAAATAAGAAAGTATATCTATATCTAAGTAAAAATCTTGCTGCTTTGTTCACTTTATCAACCTTTAATAGAAACCCATTCTTTTTTTATTCTGTTATTCTTGTATTTTTGTGATTTTGTGAATAAAGATTATTATTATTATTATGGTGAAAATTACTCTGATTTCAACGTAAATCTTCCATCTTCATTGAGCAAAAGAGAGGAATAGCGGCCAGTAGATGTTGATGAATTTAAATAAAGTTCAAGAAATATTGTATTTTATTGCACTCGCAAAGTAAGCAATCTTGGCCTATATTTTATATTTTACATACATTTATAATAGTCGTTTTGATGCCTTTGTTTATAATTTGTATTTAATTTTATTCAGTTTTATCATTATTCTTTCAAAGAATGGATCAGCCAAGTTTCACGAGGTATTATCGTCAGGTTATGGGTCTGGAGTCCGCCTGTGAAGAAATATTCTTGTGAACTGTTCAGTAAATAGAAATGTAGCGTTTCCATCGCCGCCAAGCGGAACGCAACGGAACCGGCGCAAGCAGTCGCTTACGCCACGGGACATCTTCGTAACGCATCCCACATCGCCATCCACCAGGCGTCCAGTGTTCCGTGCGATCCATCCCCACTAGGATGTGCGAGAGGGGGATGAACGCGACGAAGAACCAAAGCCGATGCGAAGAGATGCTTCTTCCTTCTTCTCCATCTGCACCTCAACGCCTACGCACGCGCGTGTCTCTCTAGCCGTCCACGTTTCCAATCTATTCTAGTTGTTAGTTTCTAGATTTATACTGTAAATAAATTCTCAGTGCAACTGACGGCGTCTATTTGTTTCATTATCACGGTGTGAAATATTAATAAAGGAGAACTTCACTTCTTGAGCATTTTGAGCGGGAAGTGAATCTCCGAATCTCCAAAGAAATATCATCCACCTCATTATGTTGGTCCAGTAAATAAATAAGAGAATATTTTTAAAATTCTACAAAAATGTCGGTTTCCAAGAAAGGTATCGAAAATGTCCCTAAACTGGGAGATACTGCGTAGTTTCTATTGAGCGAAATGGAAATGAACATCCTTTCCACCACTCAACAACTGAAAGCAATTGTGGATGGAACTCTGGAATCCTGTTGAACTGACGAAAAGAAGGAAGAAATTTGGCTTACCAAAGACGCCAAAGCTAAATACTTAAATTTAAGTGCTGTGTCAGTGGAAAGTCTCACCTTCTCATTCACATGACTTCCAAGGACATGTATGATGCCTGTTCTCAGAGCTTTTCACATTTACCTATTATAAAAATGTTAATTTTATGGAAAATATCTCCAGGATGTAAAATATAGCTTTTCGCCTGAATAGTATTGTAGAAAATACAATCAAAAATGACATGATAATTACAAAAATCCTTCAAAAATATTTCAAAAGTGCTTAGGATTCTACCCATAGTACAAATAAAACTAAAAGGAGAAAATATTCTTAGAATATGCCAAAGTTGCATTCAAGAGTGGTTCAAGGTAAACAAAACCTGATAAAAACCAACAATCGGAGGTACTTGTTGCTCAAAAGCAAAATTTAATTGATTGACACAACATACTTTGTCACATAATTTTCAAGAATCTCTCAGTTGTCTTGGTGTTCAAGAAGAACTGCAACCCTGAAGTCTTTTGTGAATCCTGCATCACTGCTAAGTTTACAAGACTCCCATTTAATAGCCAACTACACAAATCCCAACAACTGCGTTAGATTCAACCCAATCTCAAATGTTTGCGCAAGTTGTTTACACTTAAAGCTTACGTTACTAGCATAATCTGGATAACCGCAGACAAAAAGGTATATTTGTTGGATATCCTCCAAACGGCTACAGAATCTGGAATCCTGCAAAGGATATATCAAGTTACACAAGAAAAAATATGACAATAATTATCGAAAGTCAATTAAAATTTGCTAAACTATTATGAACATGAAGAAGAAAATGAAGAAAGGGTTGAAAAAATAATGAAAACAGAGAATGAAAATGAAGAAATACCAGTCAATGGCAAAATGAGAAAAATATTGTAACGTAAGAACTCACCCAAATAATAAAAAACACCCACACGCACACACAAATATCTGGAAGAACACTCTGGAGCCCTGGAAGCACCTCGATTACTCTCGAAGGAATATATTATGAGATAAAATACAGCACTAGGACACGCACAACTCGAATCATCTAGACTAAAGAAGTTATAGATATAAATAACCACGTCAGTCATAGACAGCAATAGTCAGTGAGTTGAACGCAAGCAAGCAGAGAACACTGAATATAAATATAGCGCTAGGTGGCGCTCTGAATATAAATGTGTATATAGTTGTGTAATTGTTAGTGTAAATAAAATTGTGAAAATAAATCGAACCCAGTTTAATTATAAATTACCGTTGCATTGGTGTCAGGTGTGGAATCAGTGAGTGACTGTAAAATTGGACAGAATTTAAGAGACTGTGGTTTCGTGCAGATTTGGGTGTTTGAAGACTTGTGTTAGATTTACGTTTAAGTTTAAGTCTCTTTTGTTCGTTTTCGAGTTGGTGTAAAGACTTTTAGTTTGTTATTTGTGTTAGTGTGAAGACTCTTTAGTTCGTTTTCGTGTGAAGACTTTTTGTTCGTTTTCGTGTGAATAAGAAGTCTTTTGCTCGTTCTCGTATAAGTGTGAAGAATTTTGTTCGTTTTCGTGTTGAAAACTTTAAAAACTGTATTAACTAATTGACTTTGTTAATAAAGACATTTCTAGAAATAATAATGAAATTTTCGAGGAAGTAACCAGGACATTTGGGGTGCAATTCGATGAAGTCTCGAAAAAGTTTGAAAAAATTTCTAGAAATAATAATGAAAAATTCTAGGAAGTAACCAGGACATTTGGGGTGCAATTCGATGAAGTCTCGAAAAAGTTAATAGCTTCAAGAAATTTTTAGAAATAATAATGAAAAATTTGAGGAAGTGACCAGGACATTTGTGGTCAAATACGAAAAAATTTGAAGAAGTTTCTAGAACTCTTCAAGATGAAATAAAAGATGTTTCCAGAAAAAGTGATGCGAGGTTTGAAGAAATTTTAAGAACAGTTGACAAAAACTTTGTCACGACAGAGAAGAACATGGAGCTACTGCAACAAAAAATCAGCCCAACTAACAATTTGTTTTATAAATAGCCTGAAAACGTTTACAGAACTATTTTTATAAAATAACAAAGTCGCTATAAACGTTCTAACAACGTTTATACGACGCTTATAAGCCCGAAAAGGGCGCACTCTTGTGCAGCAATTTTGTTCTTTAATTTGTTTTATTATGGCTTCCATAGCATTCACCGAATAGTTTCTTAAACATTTACAAAATTATTATAAAACATAGTTTGCAACATTTATAAAACAGTTTTATACAACATTTATCGAACTAGAAATAAAACACGTTAATAAAAATTGTTTTATTATCTCAGATGTAGCTTTTTTGTTTTAACCAACACTATAAAAGTAAGCTTCTGTTGTTAAAATGTAATTTATTTTTTAAGGGTCCTTAAGATCATAAAAAGGTGAGCATATTGCATCTTTTGTAACAAATAAAATATGTTTGAGGAAATACATCAGCCATATTACATTCAGTTCTGATATGTACATCCAATACCAGATATATAGACATTCGATTTGCATCTGATGATTGATATTTTCTACGAATGAAGTTTTATTGTATAATATATGGTATATATATATAACAAAATTTTCGAGCGTCTCGTTTATATCAGTTATTATTGAGTTTTAACAGAAAATGTCAAATATTTCATTGTGTATCTTCTCTAATTTTGGCCAGTATTGTAATAGGATAATTCAAAGGATCCATTTTATACCAATATAAATACTAAAGTAGTTATATTTAGAGCATTTTATCATTGTAAATGTTTTTTTTATAATACACTATATTATATATATACGTATAGTTGTCGGAACAACACAAAATATGGCTTCCATTTTATAGAATACTTTTACCACCTTGGGAGTTCTTATAAAATGTTTTTGCTCTTTGAGAGTTTTTTATAAAATATTTAATTTATGGCCTTATGGCTGCAGAGACGTACTGCAGGGAAAAAGGGAAGATGTAAAAAATATGTACACCTACAAAATTGATCAATCACTTTATTTAGTTGGTATGATTGTGCATTTTTTGGATGTGTAGCTAGTTATTATTAAGCGGGTATTTGCGGGCACATTATACGTTCACTTACGTTTAACAAAGTGAGCCAGAAGGTACAGAAATTCGGTGGAGGCAGTTCTCGAATGTTACAGTCAAGAATATAACAAATCAAAAGTTAAGGATAGGGTATAGGGTAGGTACTTATGGTGAATCACCTATTATATAAGAAATTGAATTGACCAAAACCCGCCTCTGAACCCTTAATACGTGTTTCGTCAACGAATTCTTGTTTGCTATTGTTTTTATAGTTGTTATAACGTTTCTTTCCAGATGTCACACTGATGGGTACACGACGCTTACCCGAAATAATTGTCCTAAATACTACATTTAAAAAACATTAACAAAACGATTAGTATCAATGTAATTTAAATGCTCCGGCTGCATCAGTTATAAAATAATTTTCTTTCAAATATCTTTCAGATGCTGCAACAACAGAGCTGAATTGTGTCTGACACAACATCTACTTAAAAACCTAACCTCATTTTCAATTTTTATTCTTTTTTTGATAGTGAAACTTGATTGCTTGCTGGGAGGGCCACGGGGATGTGTTTTAGGAATTCGACTATTGACATTCTGAAATAAAGTCCTTAGTGCGACTTGTGATACATTAAAAGACACAGCCCACAGTCTCATAGTCTTTACAAACTCTCTATTTCTCTCTGCATTGTTTGTAATTGACTGATTTTTCTCATCCAGTGCTATTTCCCAATTTTTTATTACTTTATTTATTATCTTCATCTTCATAAAGACTGGCGCAACCTCCCGAATAAAAGCATTTTCATTAGAACCGCTTGGTACAACAGCATTACTTGAAGCAAAATCATTTTGTTTATCTGATGGATCACCTGCTACTTCCTTTATAGGGAGATCGAGTGTATTACCACCATCTATAACTTCTCTATCTAAGATGTTTTAGTAGCACTTCTTGTTGTCATAGTAAGATCAAAAGTAATAATGGCTATTGCATGGCGAGTAAGATTGCCTTCTTCGTTTTATAAATGTATTAATAAATGCTTTTGTATCCTTGAAAACATCTTTTTGTTTTATAATTATTATATATAGCTTTTATTATGGCAGTATTCATGATAATTATATAATAATTTCTTGAAGGTACCAACTAAGTACAATATGCCTTAGACAGCAAAATTATCAGAAAGAAAATGCTAATAAATTAATTTTATAAATGTTTCACATAGCGCTAATAGAACAGTTTTATAGATGTTCGCGAACGAATTAACTAGTATCAGATAACATCAGTATAAATCTTTTATAAAACAAATTTGTTCGGTAAGCTGGAATGTCGTATAAAATTGTTGTGTAAACGTTTATGAAATAGTATTAAAATTTGTAGTAAAACTTTTTTGCTCTAAGAATGTTCTTACTACCTTATAAAGCAAAATAATTCTTAAAAACTTAATTATCTCACTAGCAATTATAATTAAACAAAATTGTTTTCGACTGGCAGTAATAAAGCAATTATAAAATAGAATAGCACGTAAAGTTGAAAATTATAAAACATCTTTGCTAGTTGGGAAGACACTGGAAATGGCAGTTAAGAATAGTAACTGCAGTGGGAGCCAGACACTCAAAGGTGAAGAAGACTTAGCCGCAGGTAGTATGAGGGTTAAGCTGCCAAACTTTGATGAAAAGTGCTCCTGGTCAACCTATCGAAAGCAATTTGAAGCTGTGGCAAAGGCTAACCAGTGGAGCGAAGAGCCGAAAGCTGTTTCCTTGAATGCCGCTTTACAAGGTGATGCAGCAGACATCCTAAGGTCTATTCCGGCTGGCCAGGCAAACTACCAAGTCCTGCTTTCTAAATTGGAGAATCGGTATGGAGACAGTCATCTTCAGCAAGTTCACAAAGCACAATTACGATCTCGGGTGCAACATGTAACTGAGAGTCTGCAAGAATTTGAGGGGGAGGTAGCTCGTATTGTGCGGCTAGCATAACCTACAGCTGCCGATAGCTTCCTTGATGAAATTGCGGTGGACTCATTTGTAAATGGATTGAGAGAGAGCGAGCTGCAGAAGGCGTTGAAGCTGGCCAGACCAAAATTGCTAGAAGAAGCACCTACTATTGCTTTGGAGCATGAAGCCGCTAGCCACTTCCCGAGTGCACCGTGTAAGAGCAATCGAGGAAGAAGACCAATCCAATAGAGAGTCCCTGTTAGACATAATAAGGAAGCTTGTTAGGGAGCGCAATTGAAGAAGAGACAGCCAAGGTGTTGGAACTGTGGTGATCTAGGACACGTACGCCGCATTTGTAAGAAGAAGGTAGCACGAGCCTTAAGTTTATACATCGATGATCGAATCAATGGAGAAGACAGAAAACTCCTAATAGACACCGGTGCAACAAGAACAATAGCAAGGCCAGAGCTCATCAAAGATCATTCCCGGATATTACCAACAAAGGTCCAACTCAGAACAGCGACTGGGGAGACAATAATAACATATGGTGAAGCGAGCATGACCATCAGCATTAGCAAGATCACCATCAAGCACATAGCTTCAATCGCTGACATTTCTGATGAGTTTATTTTGGGAATGGACCTTTTGAAGAAGCTTGGGGCTGTGTATGGTGTCTTGAAGGTCGACAATGAAGAACTGCCCTTTCAGGAGGATAATGAAGATGTTGTCCGATTGATAACCACTAGTGACGTAATGATAGCCGGCTATAGTGAAAAAATATTGATGACCAACCTGGACGGATACTGCAAACCTGGAAGTCTGAGACTGGTAGAAGAAAATAAGTGACAAGGAATTTCTGACAGCTAAAGCTCTTGTTCGAGTGAGAGATGTCATTCCTGTCAGAGTAATGAATCTAAAGCAGAGCCCCATCAAGTTGAGCAAGGGAAGTATGGTTGGAAATTGTGTTCCTGTATCAGCGATATGCTCTGTAAGAACAACTAGTAAACCATCCAGGACCAGATATTCGAAAGAGCTGCTTCATGTGATCATCAAGACTGTCCAGGACTTAGACGAAAAACAATTACGAAAAGTGAGAGATATTCTTGTGGAATTCCATGACGTATTTGCGATGGAAAACAAATATAGTGACTCTCGAGATAATCACGGAATGCTCAGCCAATAAGACAGCAGCCAAGAAGACTTCCATTGGCCAAAAGAGACGAAGCCGAGAAAATGATTCAAGAAATGAGCCATCAAATAGTCCATGGACCTCGCCAGTAGTGCTCGTGAAAAAAAAAGGATGGTTCTACAAGATTCTGTGTAGATTACCCACTTCGGAATTCAGTCACTAAGAAGGATAGTTATCTGTTACCCAGAATAGATGACACCCTAGATACTCTCTGCTCTCTCGTTAGGATCAGGGCTCTAGCTATTCACTGTAATGCCGTTTGGACTATGCAATGCTCCCGCTACATTTGAGAGGCTCATGGAAGCAGTTTTGAGAGGACTGACATGCCAAACTTGCCTAGTGTATTTGGATGATGTGATCGTGGTAGGAAAATCATTTGAAGAACACTAGAAGAATTTAAGAGAACTTTTCCAACGTTTACGTGAAGTCAACCTGAAGCTGAGTCCGGAGAAATGTTATCTGTTCCGACGTGAAGTAAAATATCTGGGTCACATCGTATCTGGGGAGGGCGTCACGGCAGATCCAGAAAAGATAACAGCTATTAAGGAATTGCCTATTCCCAAGGACAAGCATGAGATTAGAAGTTTTCTGGGCTTGTGTCCCTACTACCGTCGGTTCGTGAAAGGTTTGACAACATCGGTAAACTTTTAACAACAGAAGAAGGCAAAGAACATTCCTGGAATGACGAGTGACAGAGAGCTTTCAAACAACTACAAGAAGCTCTTATCAGCGCACCAATCTTGGGTTATCCTAGACATGACGGAAAAATTCTGGCTGGACACAGATGCCAGTAATACAGCTATTGGTGCTGTCCTCTCTCAGATTCAAGACGGGCAGGAGAAAGTGATTGCCTACTTCAGCAAGGTTTTGTTGAAATCAGAAAGGAATTATTGCATTATTACCGGAAGGGAAGTGTTGGGAGTAGTGAAAGACTGCGAACACTTTCATAAGTATTTGTATGGTCTCCGTTTCTAATTAGAACTGACCATGCAGCGTTGAAGTGGATCCTGCAATTCCGTAATCCTGAAGGACAAGTGGCAAGATGGCAAGAGGGCAAGAGGGCAGGAAAAATTCTTATCAGCGCACCAATCTTGGGTTATCCTAGACATGACGGAAAATTCTGGCTGGACACAGATGCCAGTAATACAGCTATTGGTGCTGTCCTCTCTCAGATTCAAGACGGGCAGGAGAAAGTGATTGCCTACTTCAGCAAGGTTTTGTTGAAATCAGAAAGGAACTATTGCATTATTACCAGAAGGGAACTGTTGGCATTAGTGAAAGATTGCGAACACTTTCATAAGTATTTGTATGGTCTCCGTTTCTAATTAGAACTGACCATGCAGCGTTGAAGTGGATCCTGCAATTCCGTAATCCTGAAGGACAAGTGGCAAGATGGCAAGAGGGCAAGAGGGCAGGAAAAATTCATGGGAACGCAGATGCCGTATCCAGAAGACCATGCTACTCTAACGGCACCCACTGCTCGAAGATGGAAGACAAGCTCTGCCCTATACGATGAACAACCGTAGAAAATAAGGAATGGCAGCCCGAACAAATGAAACTGGGCCAAAAGAACGACCCATGTTTGATAGTAGTCTTGTAGTGGATGCGCCGTAAGGAGAGGCCGTCTTGGCAGGATATAAGCTTACGAAACCCGGAATTGAAAGCTTATTGGAGCCAATGGGACTCTCTTGATCTGCTGTTTAGAGCCTTAGAGTCTGAAGATGGCACTGAATCTAGATTACAATTAGTTGTGCCAAGAAGCAAAATGCCGGAGGTACTACGTCAGGTACATGATGGAGCCTCGAGTTTGGAATCACCAAGACTCTGCAGAAGGTCCGATAGCGATTTTATTGGGTGCATTGCAAATAAGATGTGAGACGCTGGTGCCGGAAGTGTGAAGTGTGTGCAGCCAGTAATGGACCACTTGGTAGAAAACGGGCACCTATGAGACAGTATAATGTTGGGAGTCCCATGGAGCGAGTTGCTGTGAATATTTCGGGGCCATTTCCTGAAACGGACAATGGGTATAAGTATATCCTGGATTACTTCACAAACTGGACAGAAGCGTACGAAATCTCTAACCAAGAAGCATCGACCATCGCCGAGGTGTTGGTGAAATAATTCTTTTCACGTTTTGGCGTTCCTCTTGAAATCCATTCTGACCCAGGAATAAATTTCGAGTCAGCCCTGTTCCAAGATGTGTGCAGCCTAATAGGTGAGAAGAAAACCAGAACAACCCCTTTGCATCCTCAATCTGACGGAATGGTAGAGAGAATGAACCGAACCATGGGCAAGCACCTCTCTAAGTTTGTCTCAGAACATCGGGCGGCTGTGAGTGAAACAACTGGTAAGACTCCTGCTAATTTAATGCTGGGGCGCGAATTACGCCTACCCTGTGACCTGGAATTCAGCCGCAGACCTACAGAGGACAATGTTGCAGGAGAAGAATACGTCGAGCAATTGAGAATCAAAATGGATAAAGTCCACGAGCTAGCCAGACAAAAGATCCAGCTTGCCAGGGATCGAATGAAGCACCACTACAATATTCGATCAGCTGATGGAGTCTTCAAAGTGGGAGTCCTGGTTTGGCTGTATAATCCCCAAAGACGTCGAGACCTTTGTCCCAAACTCCAGAGGCAATGGGAAGGTCCATATGAAATCATGAAGTGGATAAATGACGTCATCTATTGTATCCGAAAGTTACCAAGGGGAAAACCTAGAGTGGTGCACATAAACCGACTCCAACCATACGCTGGATCAAACAACCAGGAGGAAGTACGAGTGACCCTTCAAGAAAAGAACGTTGAAGAGCAAAATGTCAGTTTCAACGACTTCATGTCCGACTACGCGGATCGGAAGAAGGTCAGACTCGGTGTGACAGTTGAGGTTCAACAAGATCTTTTCAAACTGCCAGCCGACGTTTCTATTGCCCATTGTGTAGCGGAGGCTCTACGTATGGACCGAGGAACTGCTCTGGTGTTCAAAAGGAAGTTTGAAAGATTAAATGAATTGTCAGCCCAACGACCAAGAGTGGGAAAAGTTCTGCGACTACCAATGGTAATCGGAACCTCTTGTATTTGGTTACGAAGAAGATGTTTAGAGGAAAACCCACTTACAAGGACATCTGGTATTCACTGAAGAGCCTAAGGAATAAAGTCAGAAATTGTGACATCAAGAAGTTGGGTCTTCCGAAAATAGGCTGTGGTTGGACGGGCTGGATTGGAGGATCGTAAGGAATACATCGAATACATCTTCCAGGAGGCTGGCGTGCAAATTACCGTGTGTTGTTTCAGTCCAAAAGGAGTATACTCGGAAAAGCCGATGACTATTACTTCTTCAATAAGGGTGTTTGCCTGGCAGGAACTAAGTGCAGATTTCATGGAACAGAAATGCAGCAAGGTACTACCAAGGATGATTCTGATCGGGACGATCAGATGCTAAGGAGGGGGCAGTGTAACGTGAGAACTCACCCAAATAATAAAAGGCACCTCGATTACTCTCGAAGGAATATATTATGAGATAAAATGCAGCACTAGGACACGGACAACAACTCGAATCATCTAGACTAAAGAGTTTATAGGTATAAATAACCGCGTCAGTCATAGACACCGATAGTCAATGGGTTGAACGCGATCAAGCAGAGAACAATGAATATAAATATAGCGCTAGATGGCGCTCTGAATATAAATATGTATATAGTTGTGTAATTGTAAGTGTAAATAAATGAGTGAAAATAAATCGAACCCAGTTTAATTATAAATTCCCGTTACAATATCAATGGTTGTCAAGAAATACTAAACCACAGACCAAGAAGAGAAATAAAGAAACCAAAATGATTAGAAAATTAGGTGTCTTGATTTTGAAAAGGAAGATCAAGAAGCTCTCATAATGTTTGAAGAGTGTGTAGAAAGCAATGACAAAGACAAATGTATGGAAGCCATAAAAGTAGAAAAAAGTAATCTAGAGAAGAACCAAACTTGGTATTTGGTTGTTGAAAAATATGCTGAGAGAAGAAAACTTATTAACAGCCGTTGGGTTTCCAGAATCAAAGAAAATGGTCGCTAAAGAGCTAGACTTATTGCCAAAGGATGCCAACAAAAGAAAAACTCTCTTGATTTCTAGGGAACATACAGTAGTGTTTTTCAAATTTCATCACTAAGAACAGTTAAGAACAGTACTGGTCTTTGGAGCACTGAAAAATCTCCAGTTCCTTACTTTTTACGTATGGTTTCTTCTACAGAGAAATACATGAAGAAATACTAATGAAATTACCCGAAGGATTTGAATATCAAGTACATGAAGGCAAAGTTTGTCGTTTAAAAAAACTGGTATGGGCTTAGACAAGCTGGATTTTGGACAATGGATTGCAATGGTTCAATTAAGCTCAGATTTCCTCAAGAGTTAAAATCTGATAAATGTATCTTCAAGAGTAAAAAAATAAATAAATAAAAAGCATCACTATTTAGCACTACATGTAGATAACGGCTACATCATGGCAGAAGATATGGAAGAAAGAAAAAATAAACTATCTGGTATCAAAAATGAGTGAACATTTAAAAGTAAGCAAGATAAAGCTCAGAATACTCCCTTGGCATGGAAATAAAGAAAAACTAAATAGAATATTGCATCAGGTAAATCAATGACTGCAAGAAATTCTTAGAGAAATACTCCTGGACGCGAATTTACATTTCCTATACCAATAGTTTTTGTTTGCAAAAAAATAGTTACAAATTCTAATCTATTTCAGGGCAGAAATTTACCATATTGGTATAGAATTTGCAATTTGCATATTATTATAAAATCTAACCCATTTCAGTCAGTTATTGCCTACGCTCGTCGTGATCGCGAATGTAGCTCGAAGAAAAGATAAGGGACTTGAAGGAAGTAATCCTAGATATAACAGCATACAATCTGGAAGACCATCCAAACTCGAAGAAAAAAGAAACATCACAACATCAGCCTCAATAACTTAACAATGTTTAATAATATTAAAAAAGGAGACATTTTTTGTTATACTTTCTTGATTTTCGTAACGAAATAGTATGAATATATTAATTTTTGTAACAAACTTTTACCAAAATGTAAGTGAAATTTATGAAATATTAATAAATTTATGTAAATACTACAGGATATCAATTTCCCTTGCCCTTAAATATTAACATAACAAAATAAATAACAGGATAGGTATATGAATAATATTTAAAATGTTGAATATTTTAGGGCAGGGGAAATATCCATCTTAAATGCGACATAGTTAAATGACTGAAACAATTTAGACATTTACTCACTATTGAACCTTAAATTCGTCTTACAAATTCTACACTATATGATGTATTTTTGCACTCTGATGGAATAGGTTATGTAACTAATATTCTGCAAACAAATACTACTCGATTTCATTCACCGTCGTGACTGAATTGGTATAGGATATGTAAATACGCCTCCTGAACAAATGCAGATACCCAAAAAAGAAAATATTAAGAGAACTAAATATATCAAAGGTACCTAATACATATCTGGGAATAACCCATTTCGGTCAAACCAAAGAGAATCTATTCCGGCTACATGTACCTATTCTGTAACGCTGATCATGCAGATGATAATTCCGATAGCAAGAGTACAACCGGTTTTATCAGGATGTATGGAAACGGCCTAATTTCATGGTTTTCAAAGAAGCAGAAGAACGTAGCTATCTCATCCATAGAGTCAGAATACGTTGCAGTCTCCCATTGTTGCGCTCAGATGAAATATAAAGAACAGAATTGTCGGCCAAGAAAATCAATGTCACTTTACTTACTGACAATGAGAGTGCCATAAAAATGATAAAATCAGACCAAATATCGTATAAAAGATGAAACATGATTTATAAATGGCAGGATTTTGAAAGAAGAGAAAAAAATATTTTGTTGATAGTTGTGAAAGAAATTCTAAGCTTCATTTAATGGTATAAAAAACAAATATGGCGTCCATAAGAAAAACAAATGTTGTATGGCATATCGTTGAAAATGAGAAAACATATTTCTGACAATCCCATCATTTTCTTCTTGGTGCATTACTTCAATACACACAGCTTCAATTTCACTTCCGGGGTAGTGATTTAGAAAACAATTACAGTTTTTTTCAAAATATTTCGAAACCGTCGATTTTCTTGCATTTTGCGCTGGATGCTTAAAATTCGTGAATGCTATTATTTACTCGCTGTTCCCAGCTTCGTTATTATAAATTTTAAGCTTTTTTAAGCAATAAATGACAATCATTTACTGATTGTCTAATCAAGAAAGCATGATTGAGTAATTTTCGTGGCCTGCAGGAATGGATTGTAAGATGTTTGCTACGAGCCTTCCTATGGTGGCATCTAAGAAAAGCACTGGTCTGTTCTTCGGTTCTCAGGTAGGCTTCAAAATAATATTTTGTTAGATTAGTAGACCAGAAATACTTTTGATTAGACTTTTTTTTATTAAATGTCTCCGGTTGTCAGATGGTAGTCGGGGTCAATGTTCAGCGTAGTTTTTAATTCTATCGATGTGTCACAGGCTGCCTTCTCACATTACCAATATTAACAAAAATATCCTGTTACCCTTAGAATATGGCGTACGACTTATTCATATTTTAAGCTTTTACCATTGGGATCCCCGACACGCAATATATACAAAGTAGCTTAAATTACGAAAAAAGTTGAGATATTGCAGGTCTAATATATCAATAAAATCAGGTTTGGAGTACCTATCGTCATTCATTTTCGAAATATTCTGGAAAAACTAACATTCTTCATATAAAAGTGTGATAAAATACAGAAAATATAAAAGAGAGTCCTAATTTTATTTATTTCTTCTATTTGTTGCATTCTATAAAAATCGATTACCAACATGAAGATGTAAAGGTAAAAACACGATTGAGAAGAAATGGACGTATATTACATAGTTAGTTTAAAAGTAGTAGAACCATGCAAATCGAAAAATTTGAGGGTTAATGTAACTTGCTTTTTCAAATTATGATTAAAGTACTTCTTTATATACCTACTAGATTAGAGGTTCTGCGTTCAGATGCTAACACGAGAAGGCTGCAAGGTGAGCTCACTCTTGAGGAGTCCACGTAAAACTAGTGCGTCGTGCGAGAAGGAATCATCCCTAAGATCAACATCCCACTTTCAGGGTACGTTTATGAGACGGTAGATCACGTGGGTTGAGTATATTTCACATGATAGTGTATAGCATTAAAAATGCACTACAATGTCCACAGATTTAAAATGGTATTCTGCACCTTCAAATGACTTCAACAAAGTATAATTAATGAAGATAGCCCAAGGTCTCAGAATCACACAACCAGTCCGTAGATTTACTGTGAATGGTGTGCACATCTGGATATAATCGCGCTATTAGGTCGACCAGATCTGGTGGAAAATCTTATTTTGCTGTCAGTTTCCGGATATTCTCAATTTTCTATTTTAAGGAGAAGATGGAGCTTTTTAATCATGGACTAAAGATTTGAGGCCTTAATGCAAGGCTTAACTTCGTCAGCGTGAGTATCTTTCGGCAATATTGACCAGGTCTGACGGAAGTATCCATCTAACAACACGGTGATTATAGACATCATGTAATCATTCCCTCTGATATCTTGTAGAGTTATGTTTAATGCTTTGAAACCCCCTTTAAGTGCCATTGTAATTTCGTCCCAAATTATAAGTTTATCATCGCACAGTATTTTGCCCGCATTACCTACATTTTTTAAATGTTGCAGAGTGGGATTTCGGTATAGATATGATTTAACGCTAGCTTGAAGCCCTTCCACAGTGTTGCTGCGATTCTTGAAGATGTGGCCAAGATGCTACGATTATTTCTTATGTTTGTCAATAAAAAAAATATCAAGCAGGATTTGCTGATAAACATAGAGCTTTTCTTCCATTATTAACTTAGACGACACCACCTCCCTCATAGCAACTGGGTCATAACTGGTCTTCCTCAGGTATTCTGGATTACTGCTAGCTGCTTCAAACCTTTTTGGCTGAGGAGATTCATATTGTGTCAAGTTTTGTCTTGCTTGTGCTAATAATGCAGCCTCTATTAATATCAAGCGTCTATTGTACACTGTAGTATATATGAGCAATTGTGCAGTATCTTGTTAATCTCTCTCCAAATGCAGCTTAATTTCTCCCAAAGGCAAAAAGGATCAGAGAGTTGACAGAAAATTAATATGATTGTAAATAGCTCTCGTAAATTTAAACGAGAATCGCACAAAATAGTATCTTCCAAAGTACTGTCCTAATGCTTGTTGTCTTCGAGCAATCCAAGAGCCCTACATGCAGACGGAAATATTGTATGGGGGATAACATTCATATTCGTTAGGTCTTTAAAATATCTTTATCCACTTATCTCATGAAGCAGCACGCGTAGGTGGTAGCAGTCAGAGTTTTTTTGGTATAGACCCTATTAGGTTACTGGAGGTGAAGTGTATACGACAAGATCAAATTTTCTTATGCTGAAGCTCTAGGAAGTCTACTACATCTAACTTGTAAAACTTGTCCCGATCTGGATTTTACCATTAATAATGAAAGCCGCAATACAGAGGATCCAGAAAAGAAAGACTATATAAATGTATTAAAACATGTGTGACCTCAAATATTGTTTTCCTATAATAATATGTAATATTTAACATTTTATGAAATAAATTATTATTATTATTATGTGTAAAGGACACTCAGATATCTTCAGAATTACAAGACTAATGGACTGTTTTATAAGAAAGGAGATGTATCAGTTATCTACTGTGACGATGATTTTGCAGGAGATTCAAAAGACAGACAAAGTATAAATTGGTGTTCGAAGAAACAAATTGTAATAGCAACTTCGCCTACTGAAGCGGAATACTTATGTGCTACAGAAAGCACCAAGGAAACTAAGCATAAAGTCCGGCCAGTTAGTACGGAGAAGCAAGCATATAGACATCAAGTTCCATTGTGTCAGCGGACAATACAAAGATAGTCTGTTCAGTATCGAATATTGCCCGACAGATAAATTGGAAAATATTCAAACCAAAGCATTGTTGAGGTCCAAGTTTAAATCATTTAGAGATGTTATTATAAAATCAATACCCCATTGATATTATCTTTGTTTGTTGTTGATGAACAACTTGTTAATTATCAACTATATTTACATTTATTGGATTATATCAAATTATGATTCCTATTCTATTTGTGTATGTTATATTAAGTCAAATGATTTGTATATGTTTTCGATTGCTTGAAACAAATATTGTATTTTAAGAGGGAATGTTGATAGTAAACCAGCGATGTTTGTAGAGCTCGTATGTCTATTATTAGTATAGTAATGATAAACGACAATAGGGATTATTGTTGGTCTTCACAGTATCTTAGAGGAGAGGGTCTTGATGAGGTCAGGTATTTCAGCTCAAGTAACATTGTCGATCTGATCTGTCGGGGGTAATACGCTGCACTAGCCATAGTAAGATGTGAATATGGGGACGACCCAGTCTTTGCTATTCCACTGAGTAAGTAAGGCAATGCATCACTCCAGACAAACTGTATTTGGTTAAGAGCTCCATTATCTTTTTGAACTGAAACTTTTATAGCGAGGGTAAATCCATTTTAACATGTCATAAAATAGCGACACGAAATTAGTACATTTCAATTTCGAAATCTAGAGAAAAAAAAATATTTCCATCGGGTTTCGATCCCGCTAGCTCAAGCACACAAGTCCTATATACTATCCAATTAGCCATCCCAACTTTTACAGATAGTTGCAAGCTTGTGTACTTCTAGCATTCAGGTTTTCAATCGAATTGATAACATCTACTATCAAATAGAAATAGACCAACACTTGAGGAACTCAAATTGGAAAAGTTATTGAAATTTTAAAAGGAATGAAATGGCAAAACCCTCTATGAGTATCAGACTTTAATACACATTGTTACAGGTACAGGATAGATGGTGGTAATGTTAATGATCTTATGAATCTTATGTCAACATGAGTCTATCAATTATTTTTGAATAATTTCTTCCAGATATGATATTTTAAAATATCTAAAAATAATATATAATTTACAAACAAATCGTAGCAGAATCCTTTTTGGTGATATAGGTTCTTTCTGTCTACGTTTTTTCCATATTCACCAATTTGTAAACAGGTTGGCAAACATTGCTTGTTCTTCCTATCGCACATAAGGCAGAATTTTCATATTTGGTAGATTGTGTTTTCTCAAAGAAGTGTTTCAGTATGGCAAAACAAAAACGAAAAAATATTGGTGATTTGCGGAGTGACAGTGAAAAGCACAAACTGGAACCAAAAATTGTGGCTAAACGGTGTCGTGATTATCGAGCCCAGAAAAACTTTTGAATAATGCTACATAAAAACACTTTGCTCGAAAGTGGTGCTCCGGCTCATTTTCTTGTAGAAGCAGCTGTAGAAAGTGATGCTCCTTCTGATTCTTGTGTCGGAACAGCTCTACAAATTGATGATCAAACTGACTGCTCCAGGACCAAGCAATCGACAAAATCTCAATTGTAATAGGTAGGTATACCTACTTGAAACTTCTTAAAGCTATTTTAATCTGCATAAAACTGCTCACGAAGAGTTCAAAAATAAATTCTTGGACAACTCATTTGGATCACCATGCTCTATTTGCGATAGAGTTTGGTTCGCGTAGGATTAAAAATCGCCTTCTCCAAAAAAATATGAGATCCTAAAAAATTTAGTGCTAGGAAACTCCATAGTTCGGCTCAAATTATGCTTCAGCTGCATGCAGTCAATCAATAAAAATAATATACCGGCATTATCAGTGTACAAAGGCTTTAAATATCCAGAAATACCATCTTACTTGCCTCGCTTAGATCTGGTTTTTGAAAGTCTGATGTCTCCAAGAAAACCATTTATACAGATTCGACGACTACGCCGTGTACATGGCCAATTAGGAATTTTGGGATAAGTTATTATTGTTCCGGTAGAAGCAAATAACATGGTTAATCGTCTACCAAGAAACCTTGACGATGATAATTGTATCAATGTCCATATTAAGCGAAAAAAAAATCATAAATCGAGCTGCTTAATTGGTGTCGTGAATAAAAGAAAGGTTCAAACGTGACTGCAATATTTCATAACTACACCACTATAAGATTACTATTTAGGATACCTTTTTCTAAAACAACGCTATTGTCAATCACAAAGAACAACCAGATGAAATCAGCGAGCACATACCAACTGAAGAAAGTCTCACCTTGCAACAACAAACTTTGTTATGGAATGATGAGCAATATTTGAAGACCGCGCCAGGAGAATGAAGAAATGTTCCACATAGTTTGTTGTTCGACGAAAATACTTTCTTTTCCCTCAATGTATTGTCCCAAATGTATTTGGGACAATTTCGAAGCTTCAGAGAAGGTGTACGCGTTACACCATTCATGATGGCCACGAGTGAGTTAAAAGGTTCTGATTGGCGAGGTGCTACTCCATATCCAGAGAATATATACCTACAAGAGAATGGTAACTCCCATAGACATCTGAACACCTATACGAAGCATTTCATTCATAACATTTATCCAAAGGCGATCTGTTATTGTTAGAGAATTGTTTTGGTATTTTCCATGTGTAAGAGAGAGAT
The DNA here is from genome assembly GCA_958507055.1 of Crioceris asparagi. Classification (NCBI taxonomy): domain Eukaryota; kingdom Metazoa; phylum Arthropoda; class Insecta; order Coleoptera; family Chrysomelidae; genus Crioceris; species Crioceris asparagi. The sequence goes on from OY293827.1 coordinate 53,353,945, forward strand.
AAAATTTTCCTATAGGAAATTTTGGCAACAGTGTACCTGAGTAGAAGCGTATAAATTTGTGAAACGTAGTAGCAACACTCAAATTATGAATGGAACAACGAACAACAATATTCCGACTAGCGACAAAACCTTGCGAATTCATACGGACGCCTAAATTATATTTTCCTGTGTTGCCGCACTTAACTCAATCGATCGATATCGACTGATGATCCCCTTATTTCACAAATGAAAATTTTTATTTTGAGTTGTAAAATATAAATTTGGTACATAATTTAATCTGCAGGTGTTTCTGAATAATCAGTAATAACTATTTCAATGACCATCTTTCAATTACGTCTGAATGTCTTTGATTATTACTCTATAAATCAGAAGTTGCCATGAAAAATAAGAAGCTTGGCAAATATGTTAGTCGTATCAGTCGTACACGAACCATTATGGACCAGAAGAATAATGGTCTTGAGATGTTGGATCGCTCTAAAATAGGCTATGCGTGGTCTAGGTGTTCAGATGTCTATGGTAACTCCCATGTAAATCTTGTTGAACATGTTTTGACCTTGAAACACTAGCGCTGTGACGGCTGCCCCGCTAACTTTGTAGTGGCGGCAAATTTAAACATACTGATGGCGACAAATTCTAATGTTACAAGCTAGCTTAGAATTAAAGAAAGGAATGGAAACCTTCAGAAATTGTTGAAGAAAGTTTATAGAAAATAACTTTCGAGACTTTTCATTCAACTTTTCATAATAGTGACCAAGAAAGTAATATGAATGCTGGAAATGTTTTTTCTGTTTTCTGTTTCTGAAGGTTTCATTGCTGTAACTATTTTTTTTAATAAATGGATTAATAGGGCCATAAAAACTGAACAAATTGTTAGAAGTTCATTCTTTAATATTACATAAGTTTATCACATATAAAGTATACAAAGTAAATTGTTCAAAATAATTAATTGTATCATTTTTAAGATAAGATATAAGAATTTCAAATATATAAGATATATGAGCTGCTGATATGATACATAATTACACACACAATACACAGACGAATATCAAGGGCTTCATTTTTGTTTCGTCCTTCTTTCTCCGTTGTTCCTCATTGGACATATAAATAAAAAAGAACAAATTTTAAAAATATAATATAAGCAAGAAAACGCAAATATTAATATACAATAGATATTCTAGTATATTCATGGTAGATATATACTTACACATTCAATGTGCTTGTCCATAAACTCTACCTCACCTTTTAGGCAACCTGTGAAATAGGAAGATACAAAGATATTAATTATTAATTAAATTAATATTATATATATATATATATATATATATATATATATATATATATATATATATGAGAAGATTCAAAGGGATGAATAAAAAAACCAATTCTCACAGTTCCTTTTAATATTGCAACCGGTTTCAATGCATCAATGCATCATCATCAGGCAGCAAGGCTACGATTTTATTTAATTTAAATGTAATATCTTATTTGGAATTTAAAAATGTATGTGAGTGGATTACAAAAAAGTAAAAATAAAAAATTAAACAAACAATACTTACAATAATCAACACGTAGTTGAGTACACAAAAACCAAACAACAATAGGACAAATGAACTGTTAAAACCATTAAATATAGATAAAATAACAAAGGATAAAATAGTATAAATAAAACTTAAAGACTACTGATTTGTTGAAAATCAAGTGGAAAAGTGAAAGAAATAACCTTTGGTAATAAATATGTGTTGTGTTAGTTGCCTAAGTTAATTTTATATTATAAGAAAGGTTTGAAATATAAGATCTTGATTACTTATATGAATTAAAAATTATATGATTGTTGTAAACCTAAATGCTACTTTTTATATAAATAAATATTTAATTAAATTAAATGGATATTTTAATTGAGCGTGGTGCTATCTATATTGTGAAAGATACATTAGAAAATAGTTTGACAAGATGATGTTAGAAAACAACAATCATGACACATTGTGCATGTACAAGTACCCAAATTAATACGCGATATTTTATGATAGTTTTACGTTTTTCAAAATGAATTGTTATTTCGCTAATCAACATTAGTCTCGATTATCGAAGAATAATGTGTATATTGGCGGTGTGTCAAAGGCAAGTTGACTATTGATTATGTTTTTGTTTTTACTATATCTAGTTATTTCTAATTTTTCTAGGTTTTTTAAATTTTTGCCTTGTTTGGCCAAATGTAGGAGTTTGAAGCCTGTTATATATATATATACATTGTGTCTAATTAAGTCGGAACCATATGGAAAACTTTTTTATTATAGGTATCTAGTATGGGAAAAGGAAAATGTACTTCTGATCCCCTAAATATTAATATAGGCGTACCTCAGGGCTCGATGCTGGGGCCCATTCTATTTATTTATTATATAAATGACATAATGCGCCAAGTATATCCTGATTGGCTTGTGACATTATATGCTGATGATTCATCATTTATTGTGTCAACCAAAAACAATGAAATAGAAGGGGCCTGTACTGCCGGCCTTAGAACTCTCTTTAGATGGTTTAGTAATAATTATTTATATCTCAATAGCTCAAAAACCACCTATATAAGATTTCATACTAATTATATATTCGATACTCGAAGTTGCCTTTTTAAAAAGTATTTATTAACATAAAATTATTATTTCTACAAAAATATGATGTTTACTACATGAATATTAACAACTGACTAACTAAAGGCATGCTGAAGGCATATATTTATATTAAAATGATAAAAGCAGAATCATCATTTCTTCTTCTGTGGATGGTCCAGAGGATGGGGACATAATTTACTGCCCAGAATTATCAGAATCTAAATATATCTTTGACTGTGGGATCTGAGGCTATCTCTCGATCTGACAACACCAAGTTCTTAGAATTGATTTTAGATGAAAATTTAAACTGGAAGCCTCAGTGTGATTCACTAAATTCTAAATTAAACAGTCTTTGTTTTATTATTAGAAATTTAAAATGTGTCTTAAATTTGAAACAACTAATATTTGTTTATATTGCCTATGTAGGATCTAGGCTGCACTATGGCATATGTTTCTGGGGTAATTCACATGCTTCTATTCAAATTTTTGTTACTCAGAAGAGGATCATAAGATGTATCCTGGGCCTTACGCAACAGGAATCATGTCGTACGAAGTTTACAAAATTAGGTGTAATGACTCTACCAGGCATATTTAAAGTACCATTGAATACGTTCAATGATTTATTTTTATCACAAAACTCTTACACTCCACACGAAAGTTCTTGTTTTGAAAACAAAATTATTTAACAGTTTTGAGTGGCAATACAATAGTAAAGTACCACTGAATACGTTCAATGATTTATTTTTATCACAAAACTCTTACACTCCACACGATAGTGCTATCGACATCAATCTTGGTACACAAATACGTAAGGGTAGTACCTGATTTGAAAAGGCACTTGAATGCTGCAGTATTGCAGTAAGTATTATAACATAACAAATGCGGAGCTCGGATAGTTTACAAAATTCAAGCAACACTAAGTAACATTAGGAATAAGCATTTGTTATTATACTCACCTATTAACATTTATTTTTCCGAGTCTTGGAAAACGGTGAAAACTTACTCCCGCATTCTCATCACTGGCACAGTTGAGCACAAAACACTTGTCTTTTTTTGGAGCCATATCTGATGAATGCTCTAATCAATTCTCAGGCTCTAATGCTTGAGATATCTCAAGTAAATAGTATAAATGTCACTTTCTTATAGGTTCACTCCGGGAAATGGAAGTTGCAGGGGAGTATATATTTTCTGGATGGAAATTCCAACATAAATTGGTACAAATCGTGATTAGATTAGAGTTTCACTCACAATATAAATCACAATTCAATTCAAGTCTGTGTTATCGTGACAAGCCAAACACTCAGTTAGATAGATAGACACAGAACTAGAATGAACGCCATTTTTAATTCGTATTCAACGGTTCCCGACATTCTTCGGAATACTTCGGAAGAGCGACACTGGCGCTATAACGAGTGCTACTTGCAACATTTGATAAAAATTTTCCCATAAGAGTTACCACCACCTGTCCATAACATATTCTTTACATCAATGCAAACTGTAGTTCGCAGAGTTGAGAGCGGTACCTCGCACTTCTACCTACAGAACCATTATTTACAGAAAAATGTTGGACTTTCAAGGTCACGTAATAGTTTTTCCAGATTTATTGAAAAAATTAGCTTTAAATTAACGAGATATTGTATATAATAGACTTCTACCATGATAAGTAATCATTTGCAAATGTTTTCAACTCGTAAAAGACTGGAATATTTATATTATCAATATTTGTAAAACCAAATAGACGGATTTCACAATTTATTTTTTCAAGACTCTACAGTGTTGCTAAAATTTTACCTGTTTATAAATAACTAAGTGATATAAATGTCGGATAAATATCTAAGTGAAACCATCAATGTAATGATGAACATGATTGGAAAATTATTTATTATTTGAGAAACATGCAAACAACCTCGTTTTTATTCGAAAGTCGTACTCAAACTAAATGGCAACAATAAGGAGGTAGCAGTATACTTTGTTTCACGAATGTTGGCGTCTGCCTTGAAAACACGCAAGATAGATTAATCCAACTGACGGGAGTAAATCAGTGGCGTAACGATTTCGAGCAAAGATATGGCATTCAAGAAAGTTCATATAATTAGAGGAAAAAATATCGATTGATTAAATAAGCAAACATAATATGAAAGATTTATTATTAACAATAATGCAGAAACACAAGATACATTTTATATTATTTTATTATTGCTTGAGTTATGAAATATAAATTTATGCACCTGAATTATCTAAAATGTCACAATGACTTTGTGAAGCCTATGAAATAGAGATTGCGTTGCCTTCGGACATACGTGCAGCGCCCAATCATTGTATGGAAGGATACAAGCTTACATACTGATGTCGCAGCTTAGATCGACAAACGTAGTAGAGAATTTCATGATAATGTAAGTATATGTAGTTCTCTCCTAACGTCCTAACTGACACTTTCCAGGGTCGTACAAACAGGTCTGGAATCGTAGGTCGAAATACATAGGTAGCGTAGCAAGTGGGTCGCTTATGCCCGATTCCACCAACATTTTTAGGGCTTACTTAAGGCTAGGTAGAGAATAACTTTAGGTAAGGGGTCAATTTCTATTCCACCAAGCGTAATCTTTACCTAAACTGGCCTAGGGTAGCCCTATATCTAAGGCTCCGAATTTCTCCACCTAAACAGTCACTTAGTAAGGGAATAGTGAATTTTAACCTCATTTTTTCAAGTTTGTGTATTTTTCTGTAATCTCCATGTTTTATTTATGTATTTATCATAGATAAGAGAATTTTAATTTTTGTACTCGTACCACAAAAATCCGTACCATTTTTTCTGTTAAAAATGGAAATGTTTGACGATGACTTTGAAATACATAACAAAGGAATTGCATAGAAATATTTTATAAGAGCAGGAATTACCCGTCCGAGAGATTTCATAAATCGTGAGCCTTCAGAAACATGGCACAATTCGCTTAACAATCCGATTATATATTTTTTGGGGTACCAAAAAAGAGATGAAAATAATAAAATTAAATAAGATATAATTTTCAATAGATAGAAATTCGTCTTTGCTATTGATTTTAGTTATCCTATGCCTGGCTAAATACGTTTATACGTCACATAAAAGTTTCAGTTCTACCGAGTGACTTTTCATGCACCAGTTTTTTTACTTTAAGGTGGAATACTCTGGCTATAACGTCATTGCGACCATATGACTTGTGACCAGGTAAGGCATATCTGTGATATCTTTCCATCGGGGGATACAAGTGAATGTGAGAAGAAGATCAGAATTGGAACTGGCTCACGTAAGCAGTGGTGTCTTGTAGATAAGCGTATATATATCGTGTTCGCCTGGTAAAAGACGACGGGAGCACCACCTTTTGACCCAAATCCTCACCATCGAATCATGCTTCTCTATGGCATCTCGTAAGTGTATGTAATCGCCAGCCCTCAGCTTTATCTTATTAAATGTTTGGTGGGTTTCAGAATCTCATTTTGTGCTGGGGAATGGAAATGGACTACCCTTCCTCACCACGACAAAACAAAAATGAATACTGCAAGGTGTTGTGGCTCTTAAGAGTAATTGTCTCGTTTCGCAAATTGCTGAGCAACCGTTACTAATTCCCTGGTGACTTTTTGTCACCATTAAAGATTAATGACTACAATGAATATTTTAAACACAAGTACTTTGTCTAGGGCGACCTTCAAGTCTCCTTCGTGAGCATTAGACGTATTCCCTTTAGTTGTCTAACTAAGCCTGGTTTAAAATAGGAATAGTTATTGCACCTCAATCGAACTTCTCTGTCGTCTTCTCCAAGAATTGTGGTTCTTTTTCAGGTGCAGGCAAATAAATGTTATACCTGGCCCTGAACTTTAAAAGTAGGCAAAAACTCGTGTCTAATTATATGTTTACCACCTATTGAATTTATTTAAAAGAAACTATTATACATATATATCTAGAAGTAGCGTTCATGAAATGTTCATGTTTCTTATGTACCCTCATTATATATCTGGAGGGAGACTAGGGTAGCTGTAATTCACCAGCGCTACAGCATAGCCAGGTTGCTCCTCCTTCCAGTTCAGATCTTTGCACCATCTAAACTTGTTGGTCCTAGAAACCAAAGCCACAGTGCTGTCGTTTTCGTACTCTGTGTCCATTATCCATGTCATATGCCATGCTGAAGTAAACTATCATCTTCCAAAAACATCGCTCCCGTTTGACTCGCCTACCAGGATTATTTTGCTCATGTCGAGACTGTGACGTTCTATGTACCTCACAACTCTATTCACCTCAGGGTGAGCTTGCCTGAACCTAGAATCTGCTTCTCTTCAGATAAGTCATCATTTTTTTGATATGTGGACGCAGGAGCACGGTGAACTGTTAGGTATTTTGTACATATTTTTTAGAAGAGTTTTGATCTCTTTTTTCGAGTGGCGTCGGTGCATCTCCCACGACGTTTTCTTATAGCATTTTGCAGAAATAGTAAGAGATGATGATTGATACAGTATCTATCTATAAAGAGATACACACTACCTTAATAATATGTGATACACACTGTTTCAGGATCGACCTCTACGGGGTGCAACGTCAGTAACACGAGAGCACCCATGCTCCCAGTTGGGTGCATTGGTTACATCGAATACGCTTATTTTTATAATGGGAGGTACTGCATTTGGCGCCGAGTGAAAAGATACCCACAAAAGAAATAAATAAATATTTGATATTTATTGACATACATGTTTGTTCTACATGTGGAATTTACAGGTGTATACAATGATTTTTTATCTTAATTTCGTAAATAAATAAGCTTGTCAAATTAACTGTAAATATATATTCATACAACGTTCTTAAAGTCTCGGGCTTTGTATGAGTACAAACGGTTACCATTTAGAAGCAACAGGTTTGCCAGATTGTAAAGTACGCTAGACCACAAGCTGTCTCTACAAGAGATATCATAGTATTGGTTTAAGGAAGTGAAAATTAAGAATATGAAGAGCAGTCTATATAAAGGAACCGGTTGGTCATGTCTGAGACACTGGGTAATGTACTTGATGCTGCGCAGGAAGGACATCCAGGGATCGCGAGGCAGAAAGGACGGATACAATCAAGAATCTAGTGATCACGGATAGATCGAGACGCAGAAAGCTTAGTTAAAATTTGTAAAAGATGTACATTAATAGGAGCACAAAACCCAACAGTACAAAAGAGCACCTTGGATTGACGTAGTAATTCATCTTTTAGGACCATTATCAAGCAAATTTTACTTAGATACTTAATTGTAGACTACTTTAGTCGATATAAAGAGGTTAAACTTACAAAAGTATTCAGAATTTTGCAGGTAATTAAGTTTCTAAAAGAAATATTAAGCAAGCTAGGATACCCGGACTCTATCACAGCGGACAATGGTTGACAATTCGTTAGTCAAGAATTCAAACTTTTCTCAAGACTATGCAACATTACCCTATTCAATACCATCGCTTATTGGCAACAGCAGAACTGGGAAGCCGAGTAGCATAATCGTGACATCTTGAGAAGGCTGAAAATAAATAATCTCCCAGAAAAATTTTAATAACATTTGATTTAATACCATAAATTAGTTAACTAGATGAGAAAAAGAAGTGCATATTTTTCCTCCCACATTCAATGTGAATTCACACGTGTGTTGTGAAGTGAGAGGAAAAAATAAAGTAAAATACAAATCTTACACTTCCTGCCTTTGGCGAATATGTAGACGTTACGCAAAAACTAAAATGATAAATAAAATAATTAAATACACCCACACACATTCAGGCAATACAAAGACAAATTAGATAATATGAGAAAATATACAAACATATCGGGTGATGCATTTACAAAAATCACCGATGACGTCATATCCTAAAAATTAGTTCAGCTTTTGAAAATCAAAGTACGTCAATAAAAAGAGCTAATGTTCTACAAAACTTTTTGTTTTGATATTTTTTAATATAACGTATAGTTTAGCTAGAAATCAGATGTTTCCAGAATTTCTAGCCACCCTATATATGACTGAAGCCAGTCATAAATAAAATAATTATTGTTAGTTATATAAGCAGGTATTACGCAAATATGACGCAGCTCATCTTCCACTTTAAGCAAGTGTACAGCTTCACAGATCTAATATACTGTGATAAGCGATGCGCCAAATTAAAATTAGACAATGAGGGTAACCATATACTCTTGGGAAATTGAACCATTACTCGAATACAAAGAATGGTACTCATTATAACATTGCATCTTATTTTGGAGCACTCAGTAGGTATAAACTGAGATATTATTTTTGAAAAAAGGTTATACCCAGTGATTACTTAGAAAATATTGGCTAATTTTTCTATTGAATGTGTTTATTTTTTTACTCTACAGAGTATATTATGCTATTACTAAATCCATTTATCATAGTTATTTTTTTACCTATAAGAAAGAAGAAGTGCGTTGGAATTGACAATCAATCATGGGCATGCTAACAGTATTCGTATTTACTGGAGACTTATATTTTGTTATTACTATAGAGGTGCTGCAGTAAGGCAAAGTATGAATAAGATGTCCTCAGAATCTGAAATAATAACAATTCAGATTACGTTATGGAGACGCTGCTAGCTGATCCATGACGTGTGAGAATGGTTGAAAGTGTATGCCAATATTATTTAATGGAAGATTTTCTCAATGAAATTTTGAATTTATTCAATTTTTACGTACAATTTTCAGTTATGTTGGAGAATATTATTACAGAAAATAAGTTTAAATAGCTATACTCACAGACATCAGAGTTTGCAGGTTAAGGGTGAAGAAATTGCCAGCTCTCAGTTTGATTGGTCTTTTAGCTCTTTCCATTATGGTAATAAGGATTTTCTGGTACTTGGCACTACATTCAAACCAACTGGAGATGTAGCAAGCTTCTGTGATTTTGTCGCTCTAATAAGTATAATTAAGATTATGTATTTATCGATTACCTCAATTCAAAAGATATAAAATATTACTTTGAATAGAATCAAATAACTACTTCTATAAATATTTTTTATTTCACTCCCGCTCAAAATGTTCCATGTTTGGAAATATCACTGCTCAATGTCTTCGAGCCAAACGATACGGATCATTTAGAAAATCTTTCAGTAATAAATTTGATTTTTTTACAGACTTCATGAAAAAGGAAATATAGGTACACATTTCGATTGTTTGTTTACTTTTTATTGTTCCTTAAATTCGATGAGAAAAAGCAACCAATATTAGATAACTCTGATGTATGTTTATCCATATGTCATAGTTTATTTTTTCCGAAACAACTAAACAAAGAAAGTTCAAATTTGCTACATATACAGAGTTTGTTAACTGAATTACGGTTATACAGCAAAAAAAACAAATTGTGATAATGAGGGTCGATGTTGTGAGACAAATTGACCGTTCGCTCTATCCCTGAAACTATTCGGCGTAAAGTTTGAAAAATGCTGAAGTTTTTGGGAAAATCCTATGTATCAAATCCTACTCTAGACAGCTCGACAAGTGAAAAGTGAGCCAGGAAAGGAATGTGCATGGGCGTTCAGTCGTTTGTAGTAGCTGCGGAAAGTACGCGAAAGGTGTAGCACGTAGCACAACCATGACTGGCAATGTATAAAATTCAATTTCCCCCTTCACTGATACGTCGCAGCTTATCAAATTTGATAAACTGTATGTTGCATAGTAAACAAGAGATTTCCCAGAAACCTTACAAATGGACAGTGGAAAGTTACCGAGTTGGATCACTGGGAAAGCTGAAGATTGGTGGCACTAGATTATGAAAGTATATGAATCTTGAAGTTGCTGCTATTTCTTTTCTATCTAACTCTAACTTACTTTTCATCACTTGGTCTACTTTAAAATACTTATATTTTTACAATATATGTTGTCTGTAATTATATTATTTGATTTCTGGAATGTACCTAACTATTTTAACGGGAATTTATATTAAAACCAATAACTCGTCTATATACACATTTATATTCACACTATATTTCTTGGACTATAACGACTTTCTACTGTCTATGTGATCTATAACTAACTGTCACTGACCGTGCTCTATGACTAACTAACTATCTTGTCTATGTCATCAGCCTTATATATCTAACTTAAGAAGCTCTAGATGATTCCAGTGTTGTTTTCGTTGTTTCTGGAGGTTATTTCTCAATATATGGCTTCGAGAATAGACCAGGACTTATTATCGTTGCCTTTGATGTCTCCCGTGTTTTCTGGAATGTGTTTGTGACATTTGTGAGTGCAGTTTATTATTCGGGTAAGTCTTCACGTTACACTGCCCCATCCTTAGCATCTGATCGTCCCGATCAGAATCATCCTTGGTAGTACCTTGCTGGATTTCCGTTCCATGGCGGAATCTGCACTTGATTCCTGCCAGGCAAACACCCTTGTTATAGAAGTAACAGTCTATCGGCTTTCCCGAGTACACTCCTTTTGGTTTGAAGCAACACACGGTAATTTGCGCACCAGCGTCCTGGAATCAATCTTCCAATCTAGCCCGCCCAACCCGCAGCCTATTTTCGGAAGACCCTTCTTGATGTCATAATTCCTGACTTCATTCCTTAGGCTCTTCAGTGCATGCCAGAGGTCCTTGTAAGTGGGTTTTTCTCTAGACATCTTCTTCGTAACCAAATAGAAGAGGTTCCAATTACCATCTGCTAGTCGCAGAACTTTTCCTACTCTTGGTCGTTGGGCTGACATTTCATCCAGTCTTCCAAACTTCCTTTTACACACCAGAGCAATTCCTCGGCCCATACGTAGATCCTCCGCTACACAATGGGCAATAGAAACGTCGGCTGGCAGTTTGAAAAGATCTTGTTGAATCTCAACTGTCACACCGAGTCTGACCTTCTTCCGATCCGCGTATTTGGACATGAAGTCGTTGAAACTGACATTTCGCTCCACAATATTCTTTTCTTGAAGAGCCACTCGTGCTTCCTCCTGGTTGTTCGATCCAGCATATGGTGCGAGTCGGTTTATGTGCACCACTCTAGGTTTTCCTCGTAGTAACTTACGAATACGATAGATGACGTCATTTATCCTCTTCAAAATTTCATATGGCCCTTCCCATTGCTTTGGGAGTTTGGGACAAAGGCCTCGACGGCGTTGAGGATTATACAGCCAAACCAGGTCCCCCGCGTTGAAGACTCCATCAGCTGATCGAATATTGTAGTGGTGCTTCATTCGATCACTGGCAAGCTGGATGTTCTGTCTGGCTAACTCATGGACTTTATCCATTCTAGCTCTCAATTTTAACGGGAATTTATATTAAAACCAATAACTCGTCTATATACACATTTATATTCACACTATATTTCTTGGACTATAACGACTTTCTACTGTCTATGTGATCTATAACTAACTGTCACTGACCGTGCTCTATGACTAACTAACTATCTTGTCTATGTCATCAGCCTTATATATCTAACTTAAGAAGCTCTAGATGATTCCAGTGTTGTTTTCGTTGTTTCTGGAGGTTATTTCTCAATGGACTTTATCCATTCTAGCTCTCAATTGGTCGACGTATCCTTCTCCCGCGACACTATCCACTGTAGGTCTACGGCCAAATTCCAGGTCACAGGGTAGGCGTAACTCACGCCCCAATATTAAAGTAGCAGGAGTCTGACCAGTTGTTTCATTCACAGCCGCCCGATAGGTCATCAGGAACTAATGGATCCCAATCTCGCTGATGTTCTGAAACAACCTTAGAAAGATGCTTGCCCATGGTTCGGTTCATCCTCTCTACCATTCCGTCCGATTGAAGATGCAAAGGGGTCGCTCTGGTTTTGTTCGCACCTATTAGTCTGCACACATCTTGGAACAGGGTTGACTCGAAGTTTCTTCCTTGGTCCGAATGGATTTCAAGAGGAACGCCAAAACGCGAAAATAATTCTTTCACCAACACCTCGGCGACGATCGATGCTTCTTGGTTAGGAATTGCGTACGCCTCTGTCCACTTTGTGAAGTAATCCATAACTACCAGGATATACTTATTCCCAGCTGTTCTGGATCTGCCGTGACGCCGTCCCCAGATACGATGTGACCCAGATATCTTACTTTACGTCGGAACAGATAACATTTCTTCGGACTCAGCTTCAGGTTGGCCTCACGTAATCGTTGAAAAACTTCTCTTAAATTCTTCGAATGTTCCTCAAATGATTTTCCTACCACGAATACGTCATCCAAATACACTAGGCAGGTTTGCCATGTCATTTCTCTCAAAACTGCTTCCATGAGCCTCTCAAATGTAGCGGGAGCACTGCATAGTCCAAACGGCATCACAGTGAATTGCCAGAGTCCTGATCCTATCGAGAAAGCAGTCTTTTCTCGATCTGCGGAATCCATTCCAACTTGCCAGTATCCACTTTTCAGATCTAGTGTAGAAAACCATCGTGACCCAGAGAGAGTATCTAGGGTGTCATCTATTCTGGGTAACGGATAGCTATCCTTCTTAGTCACTGAATTTAGAAGTCGGTAATCTACACAGAATCTTGTAGAACCATCCTTTTTCTTCACGAGCACTACTGGAGAGGTCCATGGACTATTTGATGGCACAATGACTCCATGTTTGCTGATTTCTTGAATCATTTTATCGGCTTCGTCTCTTTTGGCCAATGGAAGTTTTCTTGGCTGCTGTCTTATTGGCTGAGCGGTCCCTGTGTTTATCTTGTGAGTCATTATACTTTGTTTTCTTCTTCTATCGCAAATACGTCCTGGAATTCCACAAGCATGTCTCTCACTTTTCGTAATTGTTTCTCGTCTAAGTCCTGGACTGTTTTGATGACCACATCAATTTGCTCTTTCAAATATCAGGTCCTGGATGGTTTACTAATCGTTTTTACAGAGCATATCGCCGATACAGGAACACAATTTCCAACCATACTTCCCTTGCTCAACTTGATGGGGCTCTGCTTTAGATTCATTACTCTGACAGGAACGACATCTCCTACTCGAACAAGAGCTATAGCTGTCAGAAATGCCTTATTATTCATTTCTTCTACCAGTCTCAGACTTCCAGATTTGCAGCTTCCGTCCGGGTTGGTCATCAATATTTTTTCAGTATAGCCGGGTATTATTATGTCACTAGTCGTTATCAATCGGACAACATCTTCGTTATCCTCGTGAAAGGGCAGTTCTTCATTGTCGACCTTCAAGACACCATTTTTGACATCCAACACAGCCCCAAGCTTCTTCAAAAGATCCATTCCCAAAATAAACAGGTTAGATATGTCAGCGATTAAAACTCTGTGCTTGATGGTGATCTTGCCAATGCTGATGGTCATGCTCGCTTCACCATGTGTTCTTATTGTCTCTCCAGTCACTGTTCTGAGTTGGACCTTTGTTGGTAGTATCCGGGAATGATCTGTGATGAGCTCTGGCCTGGCTATTGTTCTTGTTGCACCAGTGTCTATTAGGAGTGTTCTGTCTTCTCCATTGATTCGACCATCGATGTATAAAATCATGGCTCCGCCAGAAGATGACATATTGACCGTAATTACAGGGGCACTGTTTCTGCAGGTCGACGATTGCCCCCTCATCTCGACTCATTCTAGTTTTCCGACTGTGCAACCTTCTTCTTACAACTACGGCGTACGTGCCCTAGCTCACCACAGTTCCAACACCTTGGCTCTCTCTTCTTTGATTGCGCCCCCGTAACTAGCTTCCTTATCATTTCTAACAGGGATTCTCTGTCGGACTGATCTTCTTCCTCAATTGCTCTTAAACGGTGCCCTCGGGAAGTTTGGCTTGCGGCTTCATGCTCCAAAGCAATAGCTAGTGCTTCTTCTAGCAATTTTGGCCTGGCTGCTTCAACGCCTTCTGCAGCTCTCTCTCCCTCAATCCATTTACAAATGTCCACCGCAATTTCATCAAGGAAGCTATGGGCAGCTGTAGGATATGCTAGTCGCACAATACGAGCAACCTCTCCTTCAAACTCTTGCAGACTCATTTTCACGTTGCACCCGAGATCGCAGTTGTGCTTTGTATACTTGCTGGAGATGACTGTCTCCATACCGATTCTCCAATTTAGAAAGCAAGACTTGGTAGTTTGCCTGGCCAGACGGAATAGACCTTGGGATGTCTGCTGCATTACCTCGTAAAGCGGCAGTTAAGTAAACAGCTTTCTGCTCTTCGGTCCACTGGTTAGCCATTCCACAGCTTCAAATTGTTTTCGATAGGTTGACCAGGAGCACTTTCCATCAAAGTTTGGCAGTTTAACCCTCATACTACCTGCGGCTAAGTCATCTTCGCTTTTGAGTGTCTGGCTCCCACTGCAGTTACCATTCTTAACTGCCATTTCCAGTGTCTTGATTTTTTGTTGCAGTAGCTCCATGTTCTTCTCTATCGTGACAAAGTTTTCGTCAACTGTTCTTGAAATTTCTTCAAACTTGTTCGAGACTTCATCGAATTTCACCCCGAATGTCCTGGTTATTTCCTCGAATTTTTCTTCACTTTTTCTAGAAATTTCTTCGAACCTTTTCGAGACTTCATCGAATTGCACCCCAAATGTTCTGGTTACTTCATTGAATCTTTCGTTATTATTTCTAGAAATTTCATCAAACTTTGTCGAGACTTCATCGAATTTTTCATTATTATTTCTAGAAACATCCTTCATTTCATCTTGAAGAGTTCTAGAAACTTCTTCAAACTTTTTCGATAACAATTCTTCCGGAGAGTGGAACTCAAAAACATCAGGATCTTCTCCATTTTCAATCAAATTGTCCCTTAACCGTTTCTGGAGGGTTGCTTTATTACCGGAATCATCACAATCCCGCTCCACCAACTGTTCTTTGAGTTGTTTCACTGTTAACTGCACTAATTTAATTTTGAATTGTCTTTATTAAAAAATTCAATTAATCAATACAGTTTCCAAGTCTTCAACACGAAAACGACCAAAATTCTTCACACACGAGAACGAGCAAAAGTCTTCACATTCACACGAAAACCAACAAGTCTTCACACGAAAACGAACTAAAGAGTCTTCACACTGACACAAAAACGAACAAAAAGTCTTAAACTTAAACTTAAATCTAATAAAAGTCTCAAAAACACTCAAATCTGCACGAAAACGCAGTCTCTTAAAGTCTGTCCAATTTTATAATCCCTCACTGACCCCACACCTGACACCAATGTAACGGGAATATATATTAAAACTGAGTTCGATTTATTTTCACTTATTTATTTACACCAATAACTACTCGTCTATATACTCATTTATATTCACACTATATTTCTTGGACTATAACGACTTTCTACTGTCTATGTGATCTATCACTAACTGTCACTGACAGTGCTCTATGACTAACTAACTATCTTGTCTATGCCATCAGCCTTATATATCTAACCTAAAAAGCTCTGGATGATTCCAGTGTTGTTTACGTTGTTTCTGGAGGTTATTTCTCAATATATGGCTTCGAGAATAGACCAGGACTTATTCTCGTTGCCTTTGATGTCTCCCATGTTTTCTGGAATATGTTTGTGACATTTGTGACTGTAGTTTATTATTCGGGTAAGTCTTCACGTTACACTATGTTATTATATTACCACTAGATTTTTTTCGTATATTTTGTTTGTAGAATGTAGGTATGTCTTGTTCATAGTCTTTAGTATTACTCTATCACTACCTTAATTTATCAACTTGGGTTTGGCATAATGATTTATTTCTTTTAAAATAAAATATATTACATGAATATTATGATGATTAATGTTTAATTGGTGTGATCAGTCAACTTACACTGTCCATCAATATATGTCCATACCAACAATACATCACAATTTGACACATCATGGTACAAAAGTAAACTATCAGAAGAATAAACTGCATACTTTTAAATGATATCTACAAGGAAATATTTATACATGCCAATATAATATACATATTGTGATATAATATCTATTTACCACGAGCATTTGAAATCCAGTTAGGCAAATAACCATGACGCTACAAAAGAACTGTATGAATATGCCTTTATGAAATGTCTCTTCGATGATAAGTACCAATCTGAAACAAGAATATTTCTGTATCAAATAACCCATTCGGAATGACGCAATGCTTGGTTTTTGACAGTTCTTTTTTCATTGGTGTAATAGTAGGTAATAATTGTCTAGTAATATTTATAAAAAAAAACATCTATTAGGAAAGTAAATTAAATCAAATTTAATAAAAATTATAAACAGAGGCATTAGGCCGACCATTTTATTTATATAATATGAAATATAGACTTATATAACTTTCTCTACTTATAGGAGCAACAAAATTTATTATTTTTTATTTATTGATATCATGCCTTACAAATTACATCTGTTTGCACTTGTCAGAAATTGCACCAATGGAAATTAAAATAAAATGAAAAAATAAAATAAAATAAAACATAATCAAAGTTAAAATCTAGCCAAACAACGGGACCGAACGGCTCCCACATCAAAATACAAAAACTCATCAATACTATAAAAAGCAAATTGTTGCAGCATACTCTCAATTCTTTGCTTGAACTTCTTTGAGAGCAAGACCTGAACAGCCAAAGGTATCTTATTAAGTAGGTAGCTTTATACCTACATAAGAAGCACCCATTTGTGTTTTAGTTAAGCAACATCGTTCAGTTCTGAATAGATGTCTTCTCCGCTTATAATAACCATGATCAGACCCATTAATATCAAAGTTGCTTTTATTTTTGTGCACAAATGTTAATACTTCAAGAATGTATAAAGATGGGAAGGTTAGAATTTTCTGATCAATGAATACTTAGTGGCTTACAATCATCGCGATATTCTGCACTCAAAGCACTCTAAAGTGTAACTTACAAAATCCATGACAGCGTCCTAACCTAACTTATCTTTTGTTCAAGGAAGATGAAATATTTACTTTTAACTTAGAGTAATATCCACTATTATTGTATACCTTATAAGTATGCTTAATGCATGAATGTGGTTCGATCTGTGTCTCTATAAATAAAAGTAAAATTGGTTTCCTAATAATACATTAATGCAGGACTCAAATTTTTAATAGTTTATGTTCTAACATCAATTATAAATATTCTTCTGCTGACTCATATTTAGATTTGGTGACCTGTAGAATTGTTACTATTATTATTATTCAAGTCCTTATTCACCAAAATCTACTAAGTTAGAAAGAGCTTACCATTAATTGAGATTATTTCAAAACTAATTAATATAGATAAACCAAAGCTTAGTATATTCATTTGTTAATTAATTGTATAAAATAATGTGTGACAACACTGAACTAAATAAAATATTTTCATTCACATAATTACGTATATACAATGTTGAAAATTATATACCTAGAAATGTATTTTTATTTTTACTTTCCTACGCTACTGTAGCTGTATAAGGAAAGTATTGTAATCGTATGAAATTTTCGGTATCGAGATTTTTACAAATATTGACGTTTCAGAGTTTTCTAAGTCTAATAAACATATTTTCAGCCATTGGTCTGTCTGTCTGCCTGTCTGTCTATATGTCTGTGACAGCATTTTCTCGGGTATGGATCGATTTATTTTGTTGCTTTCTTTTTTATTTTGTTTGGTAATAATACCACTCGCCGGTGGCACTGAATGAGAATCCTGTATACAATGGGTGCTGAGCTATAGCCAAAAAACGTGATTTGCTCAAGACTGTAACGCCAAAACGGCTCTAAGGATTTTGATTAAACTTGACTAAAGTATTTTTCTGAGAGCCCTTTACCAGTCACATACAGCGCCATCTCTGAGAAAAATCACAAAAAGTTATGCTTAAATAAAATTCCATCCAGGATTTTTTATTCACTGGAATTTGCCTACGAGCTGTAGGAAAGTTGTGTGAGTGGACACACCAGATTTTATCTTTATCGAAGCGTTGACGAAAATAAATAGAGTACTTACATATGCAATGAAGTTTTAGTACTGTCCTCCATTATTATACTAATTTGTAGATCACAAATACCAACGTTTCTTCTTGTCGAAATGTTAATTTTTCGTGGGTGTGGATGGGATGACTTATCTCGTGTTTACGGTTATTATTCTTTTTGGTACCTATCTATTTGTTTAATATTATAGTTGCTGAGACAAGCATCTAGAATAATCTCGAACGATGTCATGTCAAATACATAAGCTATAAGAAGTCGCTCCGATCACGAGTCATGGCCAGTCTTATAGAGTCATTTTAAATGGAGGAGTCATGAGTCGATAGCAATTTAGTCGGTAATGTTGTTCTGTAGGTGACAGGTGATTATCAAAGTGACATGTTGTGACAAAACGTACTACTACGGAAACCCGGGGACTTCATCAACTAAATAAAGCTGCTCAGATGCTTTCCATCTTAGTTTTGAAATAGTATTCTGGATTTTTTTCACTTAAGCACCAACAGTAAAGATCGTATTCAATTAGAGAAAATTTCCCTAAACATAAAACGTAGCAGCGATAGTGTAGAACTTATTAAATTAGAAATAACTGCCTCAATACACAAATCTAGCCTCCAACAGTGTAGAATATATTAAATTATAGAAATCTGTCCAAAACGTAAACCAAGACCCCAACAGTATAAATTAAATTAGAAAAAATCTTTTTAACCAAAACCTAGCCAGCAACAGTGTAGAACGTAATACATTAGGAAAAAACTAACACGAAACACAAGCTAAGCCCTCCACATGAGCAAACAGCAATTATACGATATTCCTAGCTTTTCTTTATAGTATTCTTGTATATTTTATAATCTACTTTATTGATATAAACACCCTGTATTAGATGAAAAATGTGTTTTTGATAAGGACGCTTGACAGCTGAAATCAATCAAAACGGAAGCTTAAACACATTTTTCTTGCTTTCTAGGCCATCAATCCAGGATTTCCTTAGGAGGGGTTATACTGGAATATATCCATATAATTTAATCTTGAGTCAAAAAATATCCAAAATCGGCAAATAATATGTTTTATTTACGACTAATATATACCCAATTATTATACTTGTGCTTGTCTTCTTCATTCTCCAATACTTGCACGAGGGCTGGATAAATAGTGTATTCTAAAAAATCCTGATAAATAAATACCCGACCGAACATTTACTTTGTGTACATGTTGAGCATGCACTTCATGAAATAGTCTAGGATTTTCGTCTGACCAATACCGACAGTTATGCCTATTTACAGTTCCGTTAAGGTAAAATGAACACTCATCCGAAAAACAGATATCGAACATGTAAAATTGATTATTGTTAATATTTTCACGGATCACTTGACAGAACTGAAGTCGGCGATCAAAATCATCCTCATGCAGTTCCTGAACCAACTGTACCTTGAAAGGATAAAATTTATGTTGTTTAAGCCTTCTCCCTATTATTGTGCGTGATACACCAGATGCGTCAGACAATTTCCTAGTACTAAGGGTCGGATCCATTTATACATGACCTAAAACAGCTACTTCGCTTCGTCTCTTTCTTTTTATTTTCGGCTGAACCAGTAGCTTCAAATTTGGAAACTAGTTGCAAAACGTAAGTAGTGGAGACATTTCTTTCAGGATGACGTTCGGCATTCTTAAAAAACAATTTTAAAGTTTCCACCCTTTCTTCTACGAAATACACCACTTTATTCTAAAGAAAAGCACAAGCGAGTTAGAACGGTGGTAACATTCGTAAAAATTCACGATGAAGTGAGGTAAATAGTATGGTCTCAATCTGTTTTGAACCAAAAAAGAAAATAAATGAATTCTGAAATGCCAGTCTGATAACAACAATTTTCCTTCATTATGCATGGAAATTTTTGGACAAAATTTAAGGGTCAGATAGTACTCGATGAGGTCTTTGAAATAAGGTTTAGTAATACTCCTCATCCCTATTTAAAATTAGGAGGTTGTGCTTACCACCGTTATGGGGTTAGGAGATACGGGACTGAAAAAAGTAAAAGTTGTTCCCCCTTCAAACAAAAATCCACTGGTCCGAGCATTTTTCCCTATTTTGATTTTAAAGTCAATACATCGAGGGTAAAGTTTTCATTGGCCCACCCTGTATATATATCTGGAGGGTTTCTTGGGGCTGGGCTCAGTGTTTGAAAAAAGATATTGAAATAAATGCCATTTATTTTACGTCATTGCGATTTTGTACAAAACGTTTCGGACAGTCAATGGTCTTTTTCAATTGTGTTAATATTATTGGGAAACTGTAATTTAACAGGAAAAAACTAAAATTAATAAGTACTTATACTAAGTTTATAGAAATAAAAAAAGAGAAAAATGTGCAAAATAGTTTTTTGTAGTTTACTTACCTAAAACATAATTCTGTAAACCAGGTTGTAAAAACTTAAGAATTATTCTCATAGAAAAAACTTGAAGTTGAAATTCTAAATTGGTAAAATAAAAAATTATAAACTCATTCAGATTGTTTCATAATGATTTATATATATTTCTTCTACTTTTTCTATATTATTATTACCCTTCTTCACTTTTTCAGGAGACAATATTAAATTGTCGTTCACAACGACACGTGTGCTATTTAAAAATGGTGCAGAAGGAAATTTCGTAGAGAAAATGAAGAAAATTATTTTGACAAATGATGCTTGGTATCATTGGGAGGGATTGATAGAATTCATTATTGCAAAAACCTTGGGACATCAATATTTAAGGTGAGAATGATTATAATTGTTTTGAGGTTTATATAATATTTTTGTATATTAAGCTAAGTTTTTTGACATCAGTTTTCATCATGTCAGCTTTAAATTTTTATTTAGTGCATTTAATTTGCATTTAATTAGCGTCTAATTATGGTTTCATTTCATTCTGGTTCTGATGTTTTTGCTCTGCAAGCTTGAGGGACGTCAATCTAACATTTGTCAAGTGAGGACTGAATAATTTCATTGGATCTATTATTACACGAATAGTGGTTCCCACCTTCATAGAAGTGCCGGCAAAATCAGCACTCATATGAACGTTACGATGGGCTCAACTATTCATATATGAATGACAATAGTCTCAGAATAGCTGTCCAATAGTGCATAATAGTTGATTATACCACGAGGATATCTATTAATCTCGAGGAATATTTACGACCCGATCCACGTTAGAGGCGAGTGAGTAAAATTTCCTATAGAATAATTACTGGGATTAGTATAATTACTCAATTTGGGACTAATATATAATCTCTGGAGGTGTACATGTGGAAAATTCTGCATTTTTATCCATCTCAATACAAAAACACTATGCTTTTGACGCTGACACGTTTGACATTGCTTATGTTGTTTCCATGGTATTAATTTTAATAATTTAATTTAAGGCCGGGGAGCAAACGCGCGCCAGACAGACAACTAGGTTGTCTCGGCGGCGCGGTCCTTCAGGGAGGCAGTGGCCAGCCACGTCAGGCTGGCCATTGTGGACCGGTCGGACCAAAGCTGACCCCTTACCGAGGAAAAGGCAACCCTTATCAAAGAGGAGCTCGGCCACATTGTGGCTAACGCGCTGGACACGGCGCAGGGAGCTCCCACTTTCAAGCGTTGTGGCTTCGCAGCCGAAAAAGCTGGCGAATTATTTTACCTGCTTGATCAGGTCACCTGCCTCGGCTCAGGGAGCACCCATGCTA
Organism: Crioceris asparagi; assembly: GCA_958507055.1. Classification (NCBI taxonomy): domain Eukaryota; kingdom Metazoa; phylum Arthropoda; class Insecta; order Coleoptera; family Chrysomelidae; genus Crioceris; species Crioceris asparagi. Next base: position 53,376,105 of record OY293827.1, read on the forward strand.
ATGGACGCACCGGAGTCAGGTGGGATTGTCGACTCACCAGTACAAGAATTATGGCCAAAACCACCGGTTTGGCCATAGTTCAGGGAAACCTGCACCGCTCCCCGGGGGCGATTGTTCTCCTACGTCGTCACCTGGAGGCTGAGTAGACAGCAATAGCTCTAATGAAGTTCACTTTGAGTAATGCTACTGAAACCCTCAACATTTTTGAAAATATGGGAATACACGTTGAATCGAGTAGAACTAGCACAATCGTAGGTCTCACTTTAGATTACAAACTAACATGGGCACCACACATTGAATCGCTTTGTGAGAAGCTGCGTAAAAACTGTTATGCACTAAGGTTTATGTCTTGATGAATCTATATTATGCAACCATCAACTGTCAGTTGAGATATGGAATTGTGAACTGGGCTACCGGGTCATCTGCAAACAGCGTGTTCATTATTCAAAAATATGCCATTCGCATCATTGCTGGTTTGGGATGGCATCAATCTTGTAAAAGTACTTTCAAAAAGCATACAATACTCACGGTTGTTTATATATCTACGAAGTCTGCATGTACGTTTATAAAAATAGACCTTTGTTCTCATCCAAACAACTAGCTCATGAATATGCAACTCGTTCGAAAGATTTACTAGTACTTAATGCACATCGAACCTCTCTCTATCAAAAAAGTCATCTCTATCTTAAATTATTTAAAAAAGTTAAACCAAGCAATTAAACATTCACCAAACATAAATATTTTCAAATCTGCTCTGAAAAGAAGTCTTGTCGAGAAAAATTGCTGCACCATCGACTATTTTTTTATCTGAACTGCAATATTATAACACTTTCTCTTCTGTATTTCGTATTTACAAAAACATGATATGTCTTTCTTACTTTAATCTCTGTGTGACGTTTTCCTAGTCATTGTACACTGTAATTGTTTTGGCTTCTGTATTGTACTTTTTAACTAGTGAAATAAATATATGTTATTATTATTATTATGGTTCTCTTCACGCATGTGCGGGGGTTTTCTTAAGTTCTGGTCCAGAGACCTAGGTCCGGCTGGAATCAGCAACTCATTGGATGAACTTGTGGCAGGTATCTATGATGATTGCCTTCTGCATGTTCACAATGATTCCCGGCTTCAGATGTAGTATCGCCAGGTCCTCTCTTAGGGAGGTGGGTACTAGGCCAGCACTTGAAATGATGATAGGAACGATGCGGACGGATTTCAGGTTCCACATAGTTTTGACTTGGCGAGTTCGGAGTACTTTGAGATCTTCTCGTGTCTCGCTCTTGTCATGTTTCGGCTGAGCGGTATAGTGATGTCAACCAGTGTGGCTGTTTTGTTTCTCTTATCAACGATTGTGATGTCAGGTCTGTTGTGCTCTCTGCTATGGACAGTGTGGATGGTTCTGTCGTAGTAGATCTTGATATCATTGGTTTCAATTACAGGTTCAGGGTTGTACTCGTAATATGGTGGATGTGCTTCTACTACTTTGTAGAGTTTCAAGAGCTCAATATCTAGGATTTTGGCCACATTGTTATGTCTTCTTACGTATTCTGTTTGTGCAAGGGTTGGACAGGCTGATATTATACGGTCGATATTTTCTCTCGGTGTGCCGCATCTCCGACAGCGATCCTCTGGTGCGTTAGGGTTATTCATTACATGCTTTACATAATTCCTTGTCGCGATGACTTCAATTTGGATGGCGATCAGGAAGCCCTCCGTTTCAGCGAAGATACCACTGTCTCCCAGCCACATGTTTGACATTTCTTTGTCAACGTGCGTGTTGTTGAGAGCGTGGTGGTAGCGTCCATGGATGGCTTTTCTTTTCCAGATGTTTTCTTTTTCCTCCGGGGATAGACTGGAGGTTTCATACTGGTGACAAGTTCAGGGGTGTGAGTTTTTCATCCGCGGTTTTTCAATGGATCTGATAAGCTGGGATCTTGTTGTTCTTTCTTGGAAGTACTGTCTGAGTTTTTGTACCTGGTTGTCATGGAGCCGTTCAATATCTGTGATCCCTCTTCCTCCCAACCTGCGGGGAAGGGTCATTCTTTCTATGCATGACGTTGGGTGATGGAGATTGAACTCTGTCATAGTCGTTCGAATGGTTCTTTGTAGGTTCTTCAGATCTGTTGGTGACCATTTAACCACTCCGAATCTGTACGTTATTACTGGTATGGCGTAGGTGTTGTTAGCTTTAGCTAAGTTTTTGCCGCTCAGCTTCGCTTTGGTTAGTTTGGTTAGTTTGTACAGGCAGCTTTTGAACTCTGTGGTGAGTTTCTTTTTCATTTCGGTGTGGGCGATCTGTCGGCTCTGCATGACACCCAGGTACTAATAGTACTCATCAGTATCCATGTCGGGTATTAGCATAGGGCCTGGCTCTTGAGGAAGTGTGATTTTGCCAGATCGGATATTCAGTGTTCGGCATTTGTCAATTCCAAAGTTCATTCGGATGTCCTTGCTGAAGTCTGCCACTATCTGGATGAGTTCATTGATGTGGTTCTTTGTTGAAGCTTACAGTTTTAAGTCATCCATGTATATGAGGTGGTTGATTTTGTGTAGCATCCTCCCTTCCGTTTTAATTTGGAAGCCAATGTTGCTTGGTTTTAGCAAGTTGCTCAAAGGGTTTAGCGCCATGCAGAACGAGAAGGCACCTAGACATTCCCCTTGGTAAATGCCTTTCTTGAAAGGGATAGGGTCAGTACGGTAGGGTACTTGCTGGTTTGCTGAATTGAATTCAATGACGGTTTTCCAGTGCAGCATGCATGTGGTCATTAGGTTTATGATGGATGGGCTGATTTTGTATATTCTGAGTGTTTCCAGGAGCCAAGAGTGTGGTAATGAATCGAAACATTTCTGGTAGTCAAGGTAACAGGCTAATAGGTTTCTGTTGTTTTTAGTAGCTTGCTCTAGGATAACTTGGTCAATTGTAAATTGCTCTTTGCATCCTTTCGCTCGTCGGACACATCCCTTCTGCTCCTCTGCTGTTATGATGTTGTTATGAGTCTGATGGTCGTATATAGCATTGCTAATGCAGGCAGTCAGAATCTTATACATTGTGTTGAGGCATGTTATCGGTCTTCCTTTGGATGGGTCTCCCTGAAACGAGCGTCCTTTTGGTAGCAGGTAAGTTATTCCTTGTATTAGGAATTGTGGAATCAGATCTGGTTGGCTTAGGCATTCTGAGAGGAGTGCTGCCAGTTTTGCGTGAAGGCAAGACAGGCGTTTATACCAGAAATTTTGTACTCTGTCTGCAGCTCTTCAATGTTACACATGGTTGCTACTAACGGCGGTAGGATGTTTTCTTCTAAGTCCTCAATAATTGCACTTGTTATGTGGGAGGTATTGACCTTTGGTATCGGAAGTCTTGTCTTCGGGTTGGTTTTGTCATATAGTGAATATATGTTCTCGAATGTTTCTCTTGTCTGTACAGTTGTTCTTTCCCCATTTTGCATTTATTTTGATGTTTCGCTGGTTCTCTTGGTTTTGTTCTAGATGTCGAGTGCGTTCATCCTGGTTGTCGTCTTCGTTGCCTTCGAGATCGTCTATGGGGGCTGGCTCATCTTCTTCTTCTTCTTCAGTGTTATTTGTCATGTTCATCTCAGCTCTTATCTCTTCTTTGATGGTATTTCTTCTTGGTTCCGTTATCAGTTTTTTTTTGATCAATAAATCGTATTTGGTCAGCTAATCGTTGCTCGCTAACGTTGTAGTCGCTATGTTCGTTGATTTCGGTTGTCCATTTTCTGCGCTCTTTACCTCCCACTCTGAGTGACAGCTGCATCAGGAGGTACCTGCTGTTCACTCGTTGACTGGGCCGATGGTATCTGGTCTAGGTTGACTCTATGTGGTGGTTGATGGTTAGCAGGGTCCTCCGTCTGGAGTCTTGATGTTCCTGAGGACGATGCTATGTTTATGTCTTTGAAGACAGTAATATTTTCATTTTTTCATTTTATTCTTCTTGGCATGTTTAGTATGTTTATTGCATTTTATACCTCTCTGCCAGGTAAGTAGTTCAGCCGCCCATTCTGGGTACAGACGCTGCCAGTAAGCTGACCATGCTGGGTACAGACACTTCCTGGGTTGTTGCAGTTTTGGTTCGCCCCTATCCACCACTTAGGGAAGCGTCTGGTTGGAGATCTGCAACTTATTATTATTAGTATTATTATTATTATTATTATTATTCTCCATGCTTCTGGATTTCTAGAATGTTCTTCCCGATATTTGTGTGTGTGTGTGTATTTCATAATTCGGGTAAGTGTTCACGTTACAGTTGTTAACATTCCTTATAATATATAAACAGTTTAAACACTTCTGAATTTTCGGCTAAGCTGACAGGTGGTGCTATGACAACTTTTATCTATTCTAAGTGTCATCGTTGTCATGTGACTCTTACAATCAGGAATCCTGGTATTCTTTGTTAAATAAATATTGATGTTACCGAATACATTTTTTTAACAGAAGGACACCCCCAGCAAATATAACCTGTATACTCTTAACTATATGTTGTATTATGTATATTTTTTGTTAAAATAGTAAATGATCAAATAACTAGCATCAGTTATAGCATAGTTTTTGCGCTGTTGCAGGCAGTACGTGTTCCTATACAATTCATCACATTTAAATGCATCTATTTAATAAGAGATGGCAGAGCGATCAGCAATTAGACGTTTTCGTTCGCTGTGGGTGGAGCCAGATTCAATCTGCTGGAGTTGAGAAGGAGTGGGGAGAGATACAGGCAAAGATTAGAATGCATCTCTGCTATAGGAATAAAGTTAAAATAATAGATAGCACTCGAAGTAGATAAAGTTGTAAGACTTTATTAAGCCTTTCTTGAGCGCATTGGGTTAGACTTGGCAAAATAGCTATGTTAGATACTTACCTATCATTTATTAATATAAGAATGTAGATTACAATATGTTGACGTTCTTCTTGTTTTTATTAATATGATTGAGACGATTATTTTCTGTTAAATAACAAGGATTGCATCCAATAGAAATAAAAATAAATCATCAATTTAGAATAAAAAAAAATGAATCTTCACATTCTTACTGTGCGTTAATATACCTAATAAAAATAATGATTATATATTATGTCTTATTATAATTATGCTGCAATGGAATAAAAATTATTTGTTTATTGAATTTGTCCAATTAATTTCAAGCCTGTTTAACATTTGAAAATTTTTATGTATTATTATGTTACTATATTCATATTATTATTGTATATTCAATCAAATCGTTGAAATTGAATTGTAAGTAAATAGGTAGTAAGGGAAAGACTCGCCAACCCATAACCCATATTTCTTCTAACATTGCCAACTCGTGCATAACTTCTCTTAATTTTTGCTTTTGGTTCAGATTAGACGATATAGCTTTTTTATTACCTGTTAGAAGCGAACCGCTGTTGATTAATAATATTTAATGAGATATTTAATGAGATATTAATTATTTTCTGAAAACTTGAAATAAAATTAAAATTAATTTAAAAATTCATATATCTGAGATTAATTAAGATTAAGAGCGGAAATTTGAATGAACACTTCTCACTATCGAGGTATATGTTACGATTAATTTATATGTCCTTGATATTATGTGGGGTTATCATGTAATTAGCAACTGCAACGCAACCGCGACGATCGCACAATCGTCGCTGTCAAAACATCAATTTGGTACAGTGTTGTCGCTCTGTTAGTCTTGAGCCTAAACTGATTTGAAAAGTAACAAAGTGAGGTTGCTTGCATGTATTTTTGAATAATAAATTACTTTAGATCATGATCTCAATGAAATAGCTATTTTCTCATTTATATCCAATATTTTATAGACAGTGTCTAATAGACTTTGGCATCACTGCAATAACAACGCAATTACAACTATAGTTGCTAAATTTTACATCATACGGTGGCCGGTGTGCTCAAGACATAAGTATTTGTATAAAGTTTTGATAAAATCAGTATATCGTGGCTATAAGTATTGTTTTTCAAATAGGACAGTATAATTTTAACACTGCGGATGGAAAGACCGGATAATTTTACATGGAAATAACTGAACAGTTACCTAGGCCTCAATGATTTTTCAGTAATATTTACGACTTTGTAATTATTCAATAGAATTTTATAAATCACAAATGTCTTGGAGTTAATGAAAATAGAAATTAATTTGTCAGTTTGTCAACAACATTTTTTACATTTCTTATGGGCAAATACTACGACAGCATAAAAAAATTTGAAACATGAATTTTATTCAAGAAGAATTAAAAGACATGATTTATGATTTTCGAGAGACTATTCAGAACACTCTTCTACCGACAAGAGTCTACAGAGCACGGTGGATTGGTTTAGGAAGACCAGTTCCATTTCCTCCTAGATCACCTGATCTCACACCTTGTGATTTTTTCTTGTGGGGTTATGTCAAAGATACTGTATACCGACCAGCAGCCCCCCACTTACTGACTAGGATGCTGCAAAATACGAAAACATCATTCATTAGACGTATCTACTTATGTAGAGGAATCCCGCCTAATATGAAGAAGGTGCTCAATATGGGGTACCGACCGTTTGAATCATTCTTATGCAGTAACACCTATTAATACGTATCCAAACTATAGATCCATACATATGCATGAGCTAGTGTCAGATAGAAGAAACCTGCACGACCGGTTGCCATGTTACAGTGTTTAACCTAAAACGCGACACGCTGAAAGTTTTGGAGATCCATAAAAATAGCGAAAAATTTCAAAAAAATGTAAGTATTAATTTCTAATTTTCTGCATGGCTTAGTTCTATAATAAAGGGCCTGTGTGGTAAAATAATTGATCTAGCTTTTACTTTTGGATGATTTTGATGGCCAAAAGAATTATTAAAGAACCATCCTAATGTGGGGTATGTTGGGACGCTGAATATGGGGTACCCCATATAAGACAATTGATTGAAAAAGAAAAAGCTGGGATCAAAATGCAATGGTTGCCGCAGTCAAAGCCTGCCGGGAGAAGTCAATGGGCTACTTTAAAAGCGCGAAAACATATGGAGTACCACAATCAACATTAGAGCGCTATGTTAGGTCTGATAAAGATGAAGAAACTGTTTCTGGCTCATTGGGACGAAAGCCAGTTTTTTCTCAAATAATGGAAGATCAAAGGCGTATTTTTGCAATGACGAGGAATGACTTATAATGTTTAGCCTTCGATCTCTGTCGAATCAATAATATTCCAAATCCATTTAACGCAGGAAAAGGAGTGGCTGGAGACAAGTGGCTTTCTAATTTTTTGAAGAGGAGACGGAGTTATCTTTCCGAACTCCACAGGGTGTATCTGCTGCCCGGGTAAAATAGCCATGTTTTTTAATATTTATGAACCTGAGCTAGAAGCAATTAAAATGAACCCTGCTAGATTATACAATTGCGATAAAACCGGAATAAGTGTCGTTCAACATAAGCACACTAAAATTCTTGCTCGTAAAGGCAAAAGGCAGGTGGCCTCACTAACATCGGCAGAACGAGGAGCACTGATTACAGTGGTAATGTGCTTTAGCGCTGCAGGCCACTATATTCCACCGTTAATTGTGTTCCCAAGAAAGAATATGAAGAGCGAACTGAAGCAAGGTATACCGCCAGGTTCAGTTTTTGCCTGTTACGTTTCTGGCAGGATACAGCAACACATTTTTGTCCAGTGGTTACACCACCTTATTGATCACGTTAAACCAACTAAAGAAGATCCCGTCATATTGGTATTGGATGGACATTTCTCCCATACTAAAAATATTGATGCAGTGAACATTGGACGAGAAAACAGTATCATTATCATTTGTCTCCTACCACATCCAACCAAGAAATAGAAGCGTGGCTGAAGAATCATCCAGGAGACCGAGTAACAGTTTTCCGAATTGGACAGTTATTTGGGAAAGCTTGTACTAAACCAGCAACTGTTGAAACTACGGTGAATGCATTTAGGAAAACGTGATGATTTCCTCTTAACAGGGATATATTCCGAGATTATGATTACGAAGGTCCTATTGATAACCACACCAAATACGAAAGCCAAAGACAAGCAGAAGCAGCAGCAACTGGAGAACCTAAAAACGCAAAAGCAGGGACTGAACAACAAGATGGAACCTCAACCAAATCACTCGGTTGTTCCTTCGGCTCTGCAGGGCCTTCACAGCTTCGTCCATTGCCACTTCCAGTAATGAAGAGCGTGGTCAAAGCACATGGTCCGAAAAAGGGGAAAGCCATTGTAATTTCAGAGGACAGAATCACAAAGAAAAGGCCAGCTGTTGATAATAGGGAGACTGTTAAGAAAAAATTGTTATTGAAACCTAGGTTGAAGCGTGCCAAGAATGGAAGAATGGAATCATCGTCATCAGAATCTGATGGTGAATTACCCGAGCTGCCAGATTCGCGTGATGACAATCCGTTTGTAGATGAGACTGAAGATGCACAGTTTTGTGCATGTATTTTGTGGACATTTTTCTCGGACGACCAGAATGGGGAGGAATGGATCCATTGTGCAAAATGTCTGAAGTGGGCCCATGCAGACTGTTCCGATGTGAACAAAAAAGATTACATTTGTGATTTATGCAAATAGGCAAAATGCGTATTCTTTGTATGCTCAGAAATACCTGTGTTAATTTATATATATATATATATATATATATATATATATATATATATATATATATATATATATATATATATATATGTATTGCGTTATTTTCACAATTATGGACATTTTCATTGTGAGAATAGGTACCCGATATTTGGCAGGTAGAGTACCCCATAATGAGCACCCTACTTGCCTAATATGGGGTTGATCACAATTTCGAAAAAAATAATAAACGGCATGCTTTTACTCAAAAATTATTAAATTACTCGTCAGTACATGAAATTCTAAGCAGTACTCTACATCAGTGCAAATTTTCAAAAACCTGTAGCCTTTGTATCATGATTAATTTTGACTTAGAAAAAAGTACCCCGTATTAGGCGGGGTTCCTATAAATGTCAATTGTAACCACTTTGAACATTTATTCCTAACGCTTATTTAAGATTGTTAAATTTATTCAATTATTTTCTGTTTTTATTTCATTACTTTACCATTGCTTGAGTTCAGTCTTTTAATTAATACGATTGATTATTTAATTATCAAACTGACAACTTAATTTTAGTCCAAGGCCTATATGATTAAGTTATGAAATTCGAATAAATAATTACAAAATCGTAAATATTTTTGAAAAATCATTATGAGGCCTAGTTAAATGTTCAGTTATTCCCATGTAAAATTATCCGATCTTTCCATCGGCAGTGTCAAAATTATACCGTCCTATTTGGAAAAAAAGGGTTATAGTTGATTTTATCAAAACTTTTATACAAATATCTTTTGAGCACACCCAGTATAATATCAAGGACATATGAATTAACCGTAACATATTATTCGATTGTGGGTAGTGTCCATAAAAATTTCAGTTCTTAATCTTAAGTAGGTAGTCTCAGAGATATGAATTTTAAAACTATGCTATTTATCTGACAAAATTTTTAGAGAACAATTAGGTAATATCTAATAAAATATTAGCTATAAACATAAAGTCATTAATAAACTGCCATTATTTTTCCATTTTGATCTGAAAAATAAACCAAAACCTAACCTATACATTCCATTTGAAAGAACAACGTTGTGTATATACAGTTCCAACAACTTATTTAGAAATACCCGGCATTAATTGAAAAAAAAAATTTAGAATGTTTATAATAAGATGGGGTTAGTACATTTTCTCCAGATCTTTACAATAACACTGTAAAATCCGAATAAGCACTAACCTCCCACCTTGTATATAGGTAGGTAGGTATATTCATCCATACAAATATTTTTAAAATGAATTTCATATGCGAGTCGCAAATATTTTCTCTCCTAAAATAATCTTTATGAAATAAACACGAGGAGATTTTCTCTTCCAGACTTTTACTAACATTTAAACCGGGAAACAGCTTTTGAAATTGATCAGCAAATACTGCCAAATACCTATTTGATACCTACGCACATTGATCCTGAAAAACCATCAAAAGGGGCATTCAAATTCAAATGTCCAAAAGTGGAGCCGTCTTTCGTCTCGTCTTTCTTACAATAATTACACAATTATTAATGTTCCTCTTACTTTTGAAATAACGAACGGATTTTAAATAGATTTGTTTACGCGAATCAAGAATCTCGGCTTCGCAATTCAAATGGTATTAGATATATAAATATAAAAAAATGATCTGAAAATAAAACAGAACTTCAATAACATTGCATTTCATTTCTTGGAAAGCGCTGAAAAGAAAGATGCGACTATGACATTGCCAGTGCTCTTTGCTCGTGCCTCGCTCTGACTCTGTTCTCTGGTAGGGGCGGTAGCGGTTCAAACTTTGAGGGACGGGGGAGTTAGTGGGCGTGATCTTGCCATGATATACTAGTGTCCTCTGTATCGGGTGTACTAACTACGCATCGGGGGTAGTCTAGGTCAGGAACAAATTATTACACGTTCTTGCAGTTCTATATACGTCTCTGTTCTCTGATAATACGATTCCAGCTATGACATCTATATTTCACGCAGAAAAGATTAAACATTTAAAGAGGGCGCTGTCCATATATCAGAATTTAATTTAGTCTATTATTTCAAAGCCATCCAATACTAGGATAGTTTTATTTTTAATGTTATTCTCAATAGAACAAAAGTCAGCTACAGATAACAATTATCTATATCTATGAATGAAGTATATCGAATAAAGAATTCCTGTGAAATCTTTAGTCATGTATTTGAAGGCACATAAGATAACGTGAAAAAAAATATTACTCTATAAGGGATTCATGTGTATTTAAACATATAAAGAGCAGAAGAAATCCAGTAAATACGTTAGAATAAAATGAGATAATTAATTGTTCCTGAAAATAACTGCACCAGATATAGACCAAGGATCCAGAAAAAGTTTCTTAGGAAAATCTGGAATGTAGAGGCAACGCTTTGAGCTAGAAAACTGGTCTTCTTTATAAGACGGGTATAACAAAGCTTTCGATTGCCTTAAGGATACTTCGATGCCATTTTGCGGAAAGATCCAATAAACACAAAAGACTAATAATTGAAAGAAATAATAAGTTGATTTATTTTTGAAGCTTCTATGACAGCCTTTGATTTGGTCTAAAAGTCAACAATTGGAATGGTCTGAATATTTTAAAAACTCTTCATAGAATTGTTAAACTTATTAAAGAAATGTAGGTACACCATGTACTTGGGAACTCGAATAAACCTTTGATAGTAAAGCTTGGGGTTGTGAATAAATATCAAAATGTTCGTAATAGATGTAACGTCGCCTCTATCTTTTTCAAGAATTGCTGCATTAATTGATACAACTCTTTCCAAAATGTAGGTATATCTAGGATGAACAACAGAAATAGAAAATGTATTAGCAAGAAGTAATATTATTTTGAAAGAAAGAAAACAATTCCATGGAGAAGCATGCCTGGATGGAAATTCCTATGGCAAGATGAGGAGAAGCCCTGTTTTCCAGATAAAACTGAGAGAAAACATGTCACAAGAACTTCCAGTTTTGAAATTGTTTATTTCAACCTCATTACATAAGAGATGGATCAGTTATTTCGCATTCGGAACATATGTGTAAGAGGACAACGTTTTCTTTATTCCGTTTGTTTTAAAATTAAATAAAATGTTTCTATATTTTGAATTATCATATCTAGTCTAATTGTGAATTAATCACTAATCTTTTACCATAAAAATGGACTAAATAATTTAAAATAGGTACCACAAGTTATCTTATCAAATATGTTTATCAGAAGATCCTCAAGAAGTGAAATAAATTTTTGTGTTTTTGTCTAATTATCATTATTGGAATGTAAAAGATAATTCTTAAAATATTGGATAATTAACAATAGGCCTATTAAATGAAAAATCCGGGACAGAATATTTTATCTGCGGAATATTTTTCCCTCAGGTGTCTAGACTCTAGACAAACCGATCTTCCAAAAGTAGGAGGTATAGAATTCGATTGCTTGTTTGCTCTTTTCTTATACTCCTATTCTGATGGTTCTTTTTTAATTTAAAATAGGACTGTGGCTCTCAACATCTCTATGGACTCATGAAAAAAATAAATCCAATATGTCCTTCTCTCCAGAAACTTCCTCTAAAGGCAATGGAGGTGGCAATTGTTTTCAAAAATTGGAAATTTTATCTGGCAATTTTGATGACTAACTAAACTCTCAATATTGTGAAATAAATACATATTAATAAAATAGTTATTTATTATACAAGGGAAAAAAGTATTAGATTTTAGCTTGAGGTTATGTTGTCGACCGACGACCGTGTATAATAAACTATTTCTTTTTGTGACGGGAAAAACAATGATTTAATATTGAGAAAATATTACAATATATTAAAGTCAGAAAATTATCGAAAATTTGAACTGTAAACATGCTGTAAACTGATAGGCTGTTGTACTTATAGCGACAATTTGACCTGCGTTGCTAAGGAAACCTACAAGGTTATCAAATATCTGTCAATTTAATTATATGTTTTGATTTAAAAATTGCGAACTTACTGAGTCTATGACTTCGCCCGAGTTAGTAGAAGTAACGAAATTAGCGTCACAAACATTATTGCCAGCTAAATCCCTATATTTATGTGTACCTATATATACCCGGGAAAAAAGCACTCACGATTGTATTATTTGGTACGCTAAGGAATACAAAACACTACTAATTCTATTGGTGCTAATAATTTTGCGGTTGGTGCCAAAAGTTTAATATACATCTATATATAGGTATATTTTGTACATTGCACTAACTCTAATAAAGTTGGTCCTACTTTTTGTACAAAATATTTATTGTTTCTGCAACGGTCGATTTATTTTAAGAAAATGTGATTTTTTTATTCTAAAATTTTCGCCACATTAAGTATTTTTTTCAAAACAATTTCTGTAACGTCAATGGTTATTTACAGTTATTTGCAACTTAATACATCTCTTGTTTGTAATCTTTCATTGCTGATAACTTCGGCAGTTTTCTAGGTGTTATTACATAGCTATCGCTCGTATATTTATTCACTGCAGCATGAGTTAACACAGTTTTGAACTTTTAAAAACTCTGAAAAAATATTGCTAACCTTTCGATATATGTGAAGTGTATTATACAATTTTCCAGTTTGAATTCTAGCAGTATTTCTTCTTGTTGCTCCATATCTTTGTGGCTGCTTCGTAATTTATCTTTGAGAATTTCCAGTTGAGCTGTTGCTAATGTTATCAATGCAACTGTCAGTATATCTATGTTACTGTTCACAAATGCACTGATGGCTATGCTGAGAATTTCCATGAAGAACGTTATATAGTAATGGTTGTTCAAGTTGTAGGGCATCCAAATATGTAATGGAAGCTTGCTCTTATCATTTCTCGATTCCACATCCAGTAGAGGGAATAGTGTGTAGAAAAGAACTACAGCAGCACATAAGAAGCGATACGCCGTTGCTAGAATCCTAACGGGTCTGACATGCTGCTCGACTATCTTGAGTTGTGTAAGTGTTAGTTTATTAAAGTAATCATTGTCTAACAATCGCTCTATTATTAATAAGTACCCTTTGTGTAACATAAAGTTGGCCAACTTGCACAGATATGCCAGTTGTGTGAGACAAAATAATAAAGTTTCTGATGCATCTGTCAAATTTGAGACCTCGGCACATATATATATAAGCATGAGCAGAAATTGTGAGAAAGAAATGATGGTGTTGGAGATAGCACTCAGAAATTTCCAGCATTTGGTAGTGCAGCATTCGGATTTGTCAGGATAGTATCCTGCATATCCAAGCAGGCTCTTCTCAGTGTCGAATGCATTGTGTAGGCACGATTTCTGTAATTATAAATTCTTCATTCTATTGTATGTATAATAGTTGTTGGAATCATGTTAATATCAATTGATATTGGGATCTAAGTCGATAAGCAGGAGGTCCTTGAACTTAGTAGTTTTAGTTTACAGACAAGTAAAAGCTCTCCTGGAGGTCTATTCTGTACACTAATCGTTAATCGACATAATCTAACGATAACAGTTGAAGATCGAAATGTCATTCACATAGATGTTAACTTTATTTATCCATATACTGGGTGATGTTATATTATTACAGATAGTAGAGGCAACATTATTTGGTTACGTTACAAGAGTGAGAAAAATCAAATGTAGGTTATGTTGGATAAAAGAAGAAGGTATGGAAAATAGGCCGACATTTGGAAAGAAGCTTTTTTAATTTCGATCAATCGAATTACTGTATAATGATAGCATTCACATTATTGCTTCAAGAATGAGACTTGTCAATAATTAAGTTTGGCAATACCTCAGTTTAGGTATCTACACAAACACAAGTGTATTGTTTGAGCGAACAATCATATTGCAAATAGCACTAACAGTGTTTGATTTCACACTGTGAATTTTGCTGTGAGGGAGAAGAGCTTTGCTCAATTATCATACTACAAACTCGAAATCTATCTATTATACCTGTCATAGAATTAACTTTAAGTTTTACACAAACTAATGATTCACCATCAGAGAGAAAACAGATGAATATTATATAATGATTATGAATAACATCGAAGGCAAATCCAAAATATGTAGGTACTTACGGTAGGTAATCTCAATATAAACAACAGAGATTCATAAAGAATTTCACCATCTCATCTACTTTCTTCATTCCTTGCATGTTTATTCGATTATCGATTAATTTAAAGATGAAATGGTTGTTTACAATCAATTCTTATTTATCAGGAAAACATTTTTAATGTGATTCAATCCAGCCCCAAGTACCTACCTATCTTAATCAGTTTTCTAGATTTATTCTGAATATGCATATCTAAAAACAGGTGGAGATATTCAGTTCAAAATATATATTTTTTAAACTTGTATTGATAGGGTGGGAAGTCGCGAAATATTCCTTATTATATCATGCTTTGAATTTGTTCATATATTTATGAACTGACCCAACGGCCGTTATAGATCGATGGGAGTCATATGGCACGAGAAACAATTATTAGTCATCCATTCTTTTGTCTCAGACCACGTGACATCATCGACTGTGTCAAATGTTATCGTTCACAAGGATCTTCACTTATCGCACTCAAGAGACCGCCCGATAACTTTTTGAACAGAACACCAAAAGTGTTACAAGGTGACGACACAGAACAATCATTTTTGGTTGCGGACTGGCATCAAATGACATATCGCCATGTATAAGTATATCTATATATATAATTATAGCGATAAGCAGCTATCGATTAACGATTAGTGTACAGAATAGACCTCCTGGGTGCATACGCCAAAAACGGGGAGCTTGACAAATATATTTTGACAAATCATTTTATGATAGAGGAAGTCTGATTAGGATATGGAGCGGACCTTTGTACACTGAGGGTTTTCAGTCGTTAAGTCTGGCATACTAATTTTAACCTCTTCCCCATATGGGTTTTGTTTGACCAACATTGTTCTGAAGTGACACTACTCATCATTGTAGAAAAGGGTAATTAATTCAAGAAGTATTAAACGATAATCATTTCAGGAACGTTATTTCGGATCTAGGATGTCAAAGAATATGTGCGAGTGATATAATTGCAGTTGCAGTACAGTGGCAGTGAACCCAATTTTTGAAGGAATTTTACTTGACGTTAGCTTTTTGAAAACAATATGTGTCGAGATAAATTAACTCGAGTTATTGGTTTCGTGCTATTACCATACCATTTGGAAGATTTGAAATGAACCTTCATCAACATCAATGGTAAAAGTAGAACTGAAATTGTCTTTTGTTTATTATCTAGCAGCACTGAAAAATATATATTATATACTTACATCTTCCATGTCGAGCGTCAATTAATTCTTGTGAAAATTCATTTTCCGAATGTATGTCGTCAAATGCTCAACAATTAAATAGTAATTGTAGCTCTGTGCACAAGTATATAATTTTGTAATCTTTATAGAAGCGCTTTTAAATGTGTTAATGATTGATTGTACTTGAGAAAATTATAGTTTGTCCTAATCGACATGGAATTGTCTATTTGATAATGGCCAATTAAAATCTTTCGTTGAATTTAGATGGTTTCTAAAACTAGTATTACTTTATTAGGCAATATTTTTATGGCAAATATGGGCATGCCAAAGTAAGCTGTGGAGTTTTCTTTTGGTTTAAATTGTGATTTGATTTGATAGTAGGAAAGATTTCTAAATTTAAATGCAATATGAAAAACTTTTCAATTATATTTTCAAAAATTAAATAACGTAACTATTAATTGTTCGGGTATTACGTTGAAAATAATGCATATAATTCATTACAACTGATCTTAGTGGTAGCTGACATTCTAAGTTACATTTTAGGATTTATCCTGGAGCAGAGCATCGTTTCTATAGTAGGACGTAGAATCAACTGCCGCATTAATTTGAAAGAATAGTACCTACCGCATGCAACAGTGAAAATACAGCACATATGATTTGCAAACCTGCAGGGTGATCTTTCAAGGTCACCAGAGGCTCGAGTAGACTCGAAAGGCGAGTTGCTACGAGGCAGAAACGCTATAAAATGTGTTGCCAGGTGTTCTCGTGCATTCGCAAACCACATTGTTCCAATTCTGGATTTAATATAGATTACCACTAAAGATATCCTAGTAGATCATCGTGCTGTACATTGTGTTTCAAATCTCAATTTCTAGCGTTCCTCCGTCAGCTCCACTTTTTAAATATTAAGAGATATTACATTCCATGTATTTTCCCTACCAAACTATCGAGCTATCGATCTGCAACATTGGTCCTTCGAACCGGATGGATATCTCATTATACATTCCACGTTCAAGGATTGAACAATTAACTGCAGATAACCACATTTTCGAGCACACAGGGATTTATACGCATCTCGCCTTATCTCTATGGTAAGGCCATTCTCTAACTGAACTGAACAAAATAAATAAGCCCGCTTTCGGTGACATTACCTATTCATGCATATGAGTATTTAGAATTTCGGGTATTATCCGCCAACTTTTTATTTTTCTAATTGTGTTAACTTTTCGCAATTTTCGCGTCATAGGCAAAGAGGACAGACAAAACGCCATGAGGGAATGCACATGCCACAGTATATGTTATAGGTATTCGGAATTTTTTCGGGATTAATTTCGCAAAGGTGAGGTCGCGAGCACTCAGTCATTTAATGTATGCGAATTGATATTACTTTGAGATGGATAAAATTAAGCAATATAAACATTATCGTAACCAGTGCTTAGCAGACATTAGTGCACTCGTCGCATTGGCGGATCAAGCGAAGAACCTTGTTCAAAGTAAGATGCGCTAATCGTCAGGAGTTATATGATTCATGAAACAGCATGGAAATCTGGTTAAAGTTTTGTTAGAAAGAGATGTTGATGCGGACGTAGATTCCGAAGAAAATATTCGCCAGGCATTTCTTGATGATTTTTATTTACTAAAAGCAACCCATACCGAATTATTGGAAAGTGCGAATGCGAGTATTTTAAATAGTACCATGGCAGCTCCCGCCCCTAAATCCACAAGTAACTCAAATCTGAGACTTCCACGGATAGAACTATGTAAATTTTAAGATTATAAAACGTATATAACATTTTTGGTTCTGTTTAACGCAATGGTGCATAACAACTCCGCTTTGAGTAATATAGAGAAATTTAATTAATTGTTAACATCTTTGAAGGGTCCTCCCTCTTCTCTAGTTCGCGCGTTACTTCTATCTTCAGATAACTATCAAATTGCGTATGATAAGATAGTAGAAAGATATTGCAACCATCGATTACAGTCTCAAGCGCATTGATCCGCGAATCGGTAACGAATGGGGATCATCTTTACGTACATTAATGGATATGTATTCCGAAAATTTCGCCGCTTTGAAGGTGATGAATTATCCTGTGGACCAGTGGTACTTCATTTTAACGATTATGATTTTGAAGAAGTTGGATATTTCGACCGTTACTCGTTTCGAAATGGAACATCGATCCAGTCAAAGGCCGAAATATCTAAGCAATGAATGCATTGTGTTGGACACCCCTCACGCGAGATATTCACCTCAAAAAACTCATTTAGGAGCACCGGGCACTACTATTCTTAATAAATAAAGCACCTGCTCGCTCACCGCATTGTACTATTGCTCCGCCTTTGCCACCAAATAGTCAAGTGAACGCCACAGTTTTTGTAAAATGCGCCGCATGTGTTTCAATTGTTTGAGTAGTGCAAATGATTTAAAACCTTGTCGCTCAACGTATAAATGTAAAATTTGCCACTCTCGCTATCCTCATAGGCTTTTGTGTTCTAAAAACCAAGCCTCGGGAGAAGGTTATGCTGGGACAGCAAATTCCGCGATTCCAACAGTACTTCTCTTCTTAACGCCGCTGGTGTCGTACCGCGCAAACAAAGCGTTTTGCTTTCAACTGCCTGGATTGATATTTGCAATAATTGGGGATATTACAGCTATATTCAAAATTTGGGACTGGCCGACCCCGCTTATTACAAGCCCGGAAATATCGATATTCTACTAGGAGCAGATGTATTTTCTAAAATGCTCTTGAACGATTCCATTTCGGGAAATGCAAATACCTTAATAGCGGTAAAGACCCTTCTTGGTTACATTTTGATGGGAAACATTGAGGCTCCTGGATATCAATCCGCATTTCTCTGCAATCTTTTCGAGGAAAGTGTTAGAATACGAACTGTGGACGGACCGTTCACTTATCAAATTCTAATCGTACTGTATGTAGACTGTCCTATTTTGACATAAAAATTTCAACTTGTTTTTAGTTGTTGATTAGAAGGAAAGTTAAAATATATTACATTTTAACACACATTTCGCCGTTTCGCTAACTTTATTTTCTGCTTGTTCTACGCTAGTTGCACTGCATTTATAAGTCTCAACAGAAAGCTCACTAGAAACCACGGTAAGGATTTTTTTTAAATGGAAAGTGTGCCGCAAACCGACTGTCAGGAACCCCAACATATTGTTTCTGAGAGAATTTTCATAGATACTTATAGTTGTGACGAGTCGGGAAAGTTTACTGTTACACTTCCCTTTCCAGAAAATAATCCGTCGTTTCCTGGTATGCGAAATTATGCTCTTTCTCGATACTACTCCTTAGAATGCAGGTTGCCGAGGCACCCCGGACTTTATTCGCAGTATTCTGACTTTAAGAAAAAATATCTGGAATTTAATCATATGGAAATAGTGGAAAAGACTGACATATCCCATCATTATTATTATCTAGAGCAGCACTGCGTGTTGAAACCCGAAAGTAAGTCTACTAAACTGAGGATGTTTTTCAAAGCATCTGCTAGAATCACGCATAAGAAAATCTTTAAATGACTGTCTGATGGCAGAACCCAAGCTACAGCTTTAATTTCCGCTTATTTCCTTAGGTTCTATGTTCTGTAAAAATGTACTGCATGATATGGGTAGACCCTAAGCAGAGGGATTATCAATAGGCACCCTAGAGGTGAAAGATTATCGATTACTAACGCTTCCATATGGAATCACGTCATCTCCATTTTTAGCACCGAAATATGTACTTCAATTATGCATTGAGGAGGGTAAGCAATATACCCTAGCCACCAAAATTATACGCAATTTTTCTAACATTGTTGATTTTGTTTTTAGTGTTTAGGTTCGAACTCAACACATTTCTTTAATGCGCAAAGGTGGATTTGAATTAAGAAAGTGGTCCAGTAATGAACCTTCTCTTCTAGAGGATCTCCCCGAATCTTACCTCTTACCTTATTCTGATTTGGATAAGCCTTCATTGAAAGTGTTAGGTTTACAATTAGATCCTACACTGGATAGTCTTAGCTTCATTGAGAACCCGTGAGACACTAAAAATTGCACAAAACGTGTCATTTTATCTAAACTAGCAAGATTATACAACCCGCAAGGATTTATCTCCCCCGTGACTTTTTTCACAAAACATTCGAGTCAACGTTTGTAGACCGCCGGAATAGGATGGGAAGATTGATCCTCCAATGAAATTGTACTAGTGTGGCAACAGTATTTGTCAGAACTCGATTTATTGACGCAACTCCGCATTCCCCGCTTAATGATTCCTAAAGATTCAACTAATTATATGAGCTACATGGTTTCTGTGAAAAAGGCTATGTTTGTTTAATATAATAATAATAATAATTTTACTTAAAATATACAATAATTAAGTCACAGGATACTTAGTCTACTATAGAAATTTTAAATTCGTCAAATGTATATGAAGGGATGTAAATTAAAAAATGTCTTAGATTTTTCTTCAGCATTTTCGGGCTTTGGCCTTTCTAGTTCCTGGGCAATCTGTTATAGAATGCGGCTTCTAGTGTTCTTCTGGAGCTTACTTCCAGCCTAGTTTTCAAGATGCTCAAATGGTCATTGGTTCTAATATTGTATGGCTGGCTTTCGAATCTTGCGTACAATTCCGGGTGGCTCACGGTATCGATTACCAGCTTAGCTCTGCTGTTATGGTAACTATTAGGTTCTTTATGAACAGTGGTTTGCAATGGGTCCTTGGGTCAACTCCTTCCAAGGCTGTGACTGCTGCCTTTTTCACAAGAAGCACATCCTCTCTATGAGCAGAGGTCCCCTAAAATTCCAGATGACCATACAGTATACTTGAGTGAATTAGCGCATGATAAGCTTGTAAGGCTGTACCCTGATTGATAATTTGTCGAATTCGCCGTATCGCATATATCGCGCTGTATAATTTGTCCTTTAAGTTTTGGGAATATTCCTTCCACAAGGAAGGATTTTTTCTTATTTAAATAGAGCTTATTAGCATTTTAACAGTCAACTGTGGATTATCTATGTATTAGAAAACTTTTTTGTACATCACCATAACTGTAAATCTCAAATTGTTGAAGCTACGTATGGGGTTCCCAGGGTTCCGTGCTTGGTTCATTGTTATTTCTTATTTTCATAAACGATTTGCCAGAATTTCAAAAAAATGGTATTAATTTGCTCTTTGCTGATGATGTGTCAGTAATTTTGACCCGTGAAAATGTTCAAGAAGCCAGCAGTGCGATCTCGTATGACCAGTGACATCGACTTACGGGCAACTGTAAATCGACTTTCAGTTAACCACGATAAAACCCAAAATCTCCATTTCAATCTAAACACTTTGCACAAGATCGACACTACTATAAAGTACTTAGACATCACAATTAATTGTTCCTTAAAATGGAAACACCATATGAATGATCTATCCAAAAATGTATCATACCAACTATTTTTATTGCGTCAGCTAAGCAGAACGGTCAGCGTTGAGGCCCTGAGGACTGCATACTTTGCTTTAATTCATTCTCGTATCTCCTATTCAATCCTACTTTGGGGAAGTGTAACAGATGCGACTAAGGTATTCAGACTGCAAAAGAGAGCACTACGTATAATGCATGGCAAATCGCCTAGAACATCTTGTAAGAATGTATTCATAAAGTCGTCCATTCTAACGGTACCGTCAATCTACATATACCTTTCCTTAATAACAATTCACAAAAATATAACAAATTATAAACATCATTCAGATGTTCACCACCACAACACAAGAAATAAACAGAACATTTATTCTAATTTTACTAATTTTTCTACCTCCTTAAGAAACCGACTTGATGTACGTCTTTATAATATGTTACCTGATAAAGTAAAACTTTTAACATGTATCTATTTAAGAAATTGTTAAAAAATCACCTATTGGTGAACGCTTATTATTCATTCCATCGATGAGTATCACCACACTTCTGTATGGACCTAGCTTCACGTATTTCATTCAGTATCCATGTTATTATATTTATACCTGTATTCTACGATTTTAAATTTACCGTCTTTTATTTGTATTTTATGATGTATTTCTTATTTTTTGTATCTTATTTTGACGAGCTCAACATGTGTTCAATGTTGATTCATTGTGTAACTTGAGAGTGCAATATTTTTTTTTATTCTATTCTATTCTAAGTTAGTCCCTCTTAATGCAATTGTTGTGTCGACGGCATACAGTACTGCGTGGCAATATACATTGCTAGGTAGATCGTTCATGTATAGCACAAACAAAAGGGGACCGACTATTGAGGATTGTGGTACACCTTGCTATACATCAGCCATAGATCTTTTTTGATGGTTTTGGATAACTAATTGCTTTCTGTTGGTGAGGTAGGAATGAAATAGTTTCAATGCAACTCCCCGTACTCCATAGTATTCTAGTTTGTCCAAGCATATGATTGATGCATGCAGTCGAAGGCTTCGGACAAGTCAAAAAAAATGGCAGACGTTGTAGTGTCCTTCAAATCTATTTAAAACAAAGTTGTGTAGTGACTTTATCCCATGAATAGTGGATTTCTGATATGTATTTATTTTTTCTAGAAATGATTTAAGTTGATCAGTCATCACCGTCTCAAGTAATTTCGAGAATATTGGTAGAATTGCTATAGGCCTATAATGATTAGGATCTTCCGGATTTCCTTTCTTGATTATCGGGCAGATTTTCGAAATTTCCATCCTGTCTGGGAAGATACCTTGTTCAAGGCATGAATTGATGATATGTGTCAATGAGTGAACTATTTCATTTGCTAATAACTGAACCAAGTGGACATTGATGTCGTATATGTTCATTGTTGGTTTGTTTTTCAATCTTTTAAAGCTCATTGTGTCATAATCAGTAATTGCCCTCATATATAGAGAGTATGGCATCTTTATATTTACTTGCTTCAAGTAGTCACAAGGATCTGCAGTTGTGGCTCCAAGTTTTTCTGTTATGTTGGGTCCCATACTCACAAAGAATTTATTAAAATTGTCACTGTTGATAGAATTTTGAGTGTTTTTTGAGCAGCTTCGAGAAAGAGTTTCTTATATTCTCTAAATTTATTGACTGTACTATCATTTCGATTTTGTTCATAGGCTTCTCTAATCAGATCTGGCGTTTTCTTCATAAGCATCATTTCCTCTGATAGTTTGTTTCTTCTCACAATGTTGTTACATATCTTGGTGAGATGTTTATCGAGGTAAAGACAAAAGGTATTCAGGAATACATTGAATTTATTATCAGCATTTTCTACCTCATATATTTCATGCCAGTCCTCATCCCTGTGATCTTTTTATAAATCTTGTAATCTTTGAGGTGTAGTGTGTAGTGGCATTGTATGTCTTCGATTGAGAATTGATGATATTGGCAAAAATATTGTCTAAGCATGTTTTAGTGCCAAAGTCCGAAGCTTTTTAAGATGTTTACAAGATCAGATAGTTGCCTATTATCCGTATTAAAATCTCCAACCAATATCACATCTATATCTGCATCATATTCCAGGTAGATGTATTCCATTAGTTTGGACCAAAATCGTGTGAAATCATCTGCTAATTTTGGGGCATAGTATGTGATAACTATCATATTCTGATGTTTTAAATGAATCGAACAAACTTCGTGCATCATTTACTTTTAAATATTCTGAACCTCCTTATGTTCACCATATTCCTCTAAGTTTTTATTAATATATATGCTCACACCACGCTGATTAGTGATGCTGCGAAACTGGTCTTGGTCTTGTAGTCTTGGTATTGGTCTTAAGACCAAGAGCCAGACCAAAACCGTCTATGCAAGACCAAGACTCAAGACCAATACTGGGATGCAAGACCAATACCAAGACTAACCTGGCCTTGATTTTGCAGTTCCGTAACCAAACAACAAATTGGCAGGAAAAATTATTTTGCTTAATGATAAGATAAAAACCGTTAGTAAATAACCTAATTAATTTAATCTTTGAACTCCTTTATTATCGATCTTTGTTATACAGATTCTAAAAATATTGAATTAAAAGTTATTGGGTTTAAAAACGAGTTCAGTTTACGCTTCTAAGATTTCCTGATTAAAAAAAAATCTGAAACATCCTATATGGTCATTTCAACCCTTCTAGGATTTCTCTTAACGAGCTATTTTCAAAAATCCCGACAGCTCGTAGCCAGTGGAAGGTAAACTATTCGGTTTTAATTTTTTTTTCTATCACGCAGAATGTTTTGAGCAAGTTACAAATCACCTATAAATCTAATTTTTTTCATGACACGAATAGTTTTTGAAATAGATACCTACATTTATAAATGCGCGTAATCGTATTAACAAATCTCTACCTCTTTATAATTTTCATTATTTTTTTTTGGAGAAAGCTTTATACAAAAGTTGAAGTTTTATAAACCAGAAATACTTTTTATCGCTTTCACGCAATAGCTCTCACTCGATTTTAATCAGGAAAATGGTACAAAATCATTGTAGAATGAGTTATGAAATAGAAGTATGATGCACAAACATAAAACAGCCAGGGAAACCATTATAGATATATGAAAATATGGCTAGAAAGTAGTAAAATGAGTACTCATTTGCGACGGTAGATACCATGAAAGCACAAGCGAAGTCGCGCTAGTAAGATACGATTCTCATGTGTGAATGGTGAATAATAATTTATAATCTTTATTAATGAGCTACTGATCTCCCTTGCTCTAACTTAATTTTACGCACCTAGTTTTATTCTCAGTACTTATTCTAGAATGGTTTGGTACCATTACAATACCAGGAGTGTTTATTCTGGACAATGACTGATTTTTTTATACGGTCGATATTTATCCATTTCGAATGATAATATAATTATAGGCAATCTTATAAGATTATCAATTACATGCTTCTGATCCATATTGAAGAGATCTCCATCATTTGAATTACACAATTATGGTTTAAAATCGCGCAAAATGTTCACACTTATAAAAAGAGTCTTGCGAAGTCTTGCAAGTCTTGCAGCAAAACCAAGACCAATACCAAGACCGTATATGAAAGACCAATACCCAAGACCAAGACTAAGTATTTGATGTAAGACCAAGACCAATACCAAGGGTGCAAGACCAAGACTATATCGGTCTTGGTCTTGGTCTTGCTTTGCGCGTCTCTAATGCAGATGCTATTGCCTTGTAAAACAACCTGTTTTACGCCTATTAGATAAATTATATAAATCTGCACTATATATATTTAACCAGTGTTCACTTAGGCATAGAATATTGATTTCCAGAGAATCTATAACATTGTTCAATGCTTCTGCTTTATTTGAGAGACCTTGTTTATTTAAATATAGATATTGTTTTGATTGCATACTTTTTATTATCTGTGGTTTCGCTTTTCAATGTGTTTGAGTGTTTCTTGCGTGTTATGGATTCGGATTTTTTTGATTTATCCGTACTATTCGTAAGAATCAAATTTGCACAATATCTAAAGTTGCTTCTCATTCCCAAAAATTAACGATTGCAGGAATAGAATTGTGTGCGATGGTGTTACTAGCTAAACTCATGATGTTTGTTTTGAAAAGCATCGATGATAAAACAAAGTTGTGCGATATCTATGCTGATTCGCAAATCGCACTACACTGGAAAAAGGGCTTTCCCCATCGACGGAAAACTTTTGACGCCAATCGAGTATCGTTTGTACGGGAACACATTCCTTTTATTTCTTGGCACTATATAGACTCGGAAAATAATCCCGTGTATTTGGCATCACTGGGCACCTTACCATCCGCTCTCATTGTTGGTTCAAGGTACCGTCCTTTCTGCGTCAATTAACTCTACCTTTTTCGTGTACTGTGCCTAATGTTGAGTATCCCACCGACGAAGAAAGAAAACTCATTCTCTTTACAACCTCCTCAAGCGAAAATTTCCTTTAAAATTTATTAAATAATCTGTCCGCATTCATCCCGATTCAGAGAATCTGTGCATATATATTATGTTTCGTTTACAACTTGAGAAATACGACGTATATTCGATCCGGACCTCTGAATACTTCAGAGCTTCATGACGCTTTACTCAGCAGATGCATTTTGCCCATGAATTAAAGTCAGATTTTTTTTTTTTCGTCCCTTTACAAAACTCTAAAACAACGGGGTAAATGGCTGGATCCTGTCATTCCGCCCTAACCTGGAGCTCTTTATCTGATTGAGGAAGATGATTTACGTCTCTGTAAATGGAAGATATGTCAAATCCTGTCATTGCACCTGGCAAACAAAAGTGTTGCTCGGGTTGCCACGGTAAAGACATCCTCAAGCGAGGTGGAAATACCCCTCGTGAACTTGTGTCCGCTACGTTTATGTTGAGGTGAATTTTGCGCGAAATATTGCTCCTCAATCTTGGTATGTGTGTACGTCTGCGGACATTTTTTTCATAATGAATTCAATTGATTTATTTTTTCTACCTTTCGTGTTGTATAACTTTTTTCGGTTTCCCTTGTTTTTTAAAAAACCAAGAGCATTTTGCTGGGGCAGAATGTTGCAGGAAGAAACATCTTGATTTTCAATTTTAATATGTTGCGTGTGAAAACACAGCACTATGATTTGAATAACCGCAGGGAGATCTTTTATGGTCACCAGAGGTCCGACTAGACTCGAAGAAGCGAGTTGCTAAGAGGCAGAAACGCTATAAAATTTTGTGCCAGGTGCTTTCGGGCATTCGTAAGCCACATTGTTCCGATTCTGGATTTAATATAGATAAGTAGATGATATAGTGTGGTGTCGGGTAGATGTGAACCGATAATTAAATCTTTCTGAAAGGGGTGTTTTCTCCTGTTCCTGCTGATCTATCGAGCGAAAAATTTCTTAGTCCTGCCACGTTGCCACTTATATACAATCTATTAGGTACTTCATCAGATTGTCTATTGATCTCGGTTATTTTCCCATAAGATACTTGTACCTAACTCTAAAGATTTTCAAGAAATTAGTTAATTTTCTCTTTTTTGTTCAAAACAGACCTCCAAACAATTGCTTATTTTTCTGAATTTTGTAATTCCATAGAGCTCAGAGATATTTCTTTGGGTATTACAGGTATATAACCCTCCACCTAGGAAGCCCAGTTACACTTACAGAAATTACCAGATCAATCCAATAAATGCTACAAACATACAAAATAAATTCCAGCCATGGAAATAAGAAACATACAACTTAAAGTTACGGAACCCACCACATAAAAAGCCGTGGGAAATAAAAATTAGCCTATGTCCTGTCCCAAGGTCTAATCTATTTCTGTACCAAGTTTCATCAAAATCAGTTCAGTGGCTTAGGCGTGAAAGCGTAACAAACAGATAAACCTACTTTCACATTTATAATATTAGTTAGAATGCATCACGTAAATGATTGATCGGATACAAACGTGTACCGTCGGATTACCATTTTGCCATGTAACATGAGAGTGTATTACAACTTATCTAACTACGTGAGACTGACCATTTTCTAGCAATATAAAGATTTCAAACTAAAATATCAATGAAAAAATTGGACTGACGTTATTAGTTGGTGCACTGAAAAATACAAAATAAGGTTAATAATTCTATTGGCGCTGTTAGTTTTGAAGTTGCAGTTAGATAGATAACTTTTGGCACCAACTCCACAAGTACCAGCACCAATAAAATTAACATTATTTTGTATTTTTTCAGTGCATCAACTAATAACGTCGGTCGAATTTTTGGTAAAAATATTTATTTCACACTTTTGAGTGTAACATTAGTCACTAAAATTGTTGAACGTTCACTATAACCAAAAAAGATAGTACTTATCCTATCATTCACGTATATTCTTTGCTTGTATTTGTTATTATTTAGAGATTTCAAAACATCGCGGCGGAAATACGCATAAGTATTTTAGATCTGACCATTTTACCATCGCTAAAGAAAAATTTTCATTATAATTGTTGCTACAAATAATCTGCTCTTTTATGTAGTGCCTCAGATTTTCAATTTTCGAAAGAAATTGTCCCCTCCACATAGCGAAAAAAACATATATTTGAGATTTTAAGATCGCTGTAACTCGAAAATCGTAATTCTTTCGAAAAAAAATCAATTTAAACATTTCCAGATATTGTCCTATATTTAATTTTGCACCCTCAGATTTTCTATTTCGAGAAAATTTTCCCGTTTCACCCCTTATGGGACCATTTATCAAGTCTCCTCTTTCGAATGAATCAAAAATCATCAAAATCGGAGTATGTTTACTACAAAAAAAGCGCGCGCACAGCAAAAAAGCAGACAGACGAATTGTATACCTCCTTCATGGACATCGCACATGTAGAGACTAGTTCTAGGTGTCCCTTAAAAGATA
Organism: Crioceris asparagi; assembly: GCA_958507055.1. Taxonomy (NCBI): domain Eukaryota; kingdom Metazoa; phylum Arthropoda; class Insecta; order Coleoptera; family Chrysomelidae; genus Crioceris; species Crioceris asparagi. The sequence continues at coordinate 53,404,227 of OY293827.1, forward strand.
ATGCCTCCACCAAAAAGAGAAATCGCATTGTTAGCTCCCTGGTAAGCAATAGTTTACTTCTTACATTCCAGTCGTTATCAAATGTAGCTATAAGGAAAGTATTGTAATCGAGAAAAAAATTCGCTGTCCGTATGTCTGTTTCAAGATTATCTCTTTGCCTGCATTTTGTTTTTGTAGGGCACCGAGCCTACTCACCTGTGGTTCAAGATGGGCTCCTTGCCCACAATAGCTGCTTCGCAATAGTCATAAATACGCGTTTTCAGAGAAAACAGATATAAAGATTTTGGAAAAACTTGTTTAAGTATTCTTCTGAAGGTCTAGATGAGTGAAAAAAAGGGGCGGCTGATTGGTCTGATATCAGGCGAGTACTGGCTATATAAAATACCCATTACTTTCCAAAATCAGTTATCTCATGCCTCAGGCAAGGCTGAAGACAGCATCGGACCTAGACTGGACAGTTGTTCTTAATTACCTTCCTTTGCAGACGGGCAACTCGATGGTTGGCCTCTGTCTTAAGGCAGTGCAGACGGAATAGCGAAACAACAAAAATGGAAAAAAGAATTATTGATTTGTAAAAACAATATTGGTACCCCAAGCGGATAGGGATACGAATTCCTGTCCAGGATTATGAAATTCTGGTTGCCTTTCGGATCCTGTGGGGCATCCTTATAAACCCCACGAAAGCAAATCAAGGAGAGGAGACAAGTATGTAGAGTGCTATAGGAAAATCTGCAGTATTCAAAGACATACAAACATTAAGGATGAAGAGTGTCCAGCCGACGAATACAAGGCTATGACAGAGGATACAAGGTACCCAGCCAAACAACCTACACTCATAGATCTGGCCCTAATAGTAGACACATTGTAGAAAGAGTGTGCTGCGAGAACTTGTGGGTATGTTCCACTGAATAGAAAATTTGATAAGACGAACCCTGAGGGAGAATGGTCAGATAAACTTCACAGTCAACATGAACAAGTGCACAAAAAGCCGGGGAACAGAGTAGGGCAGAAGTATACATACATGTTGAAGGACCTAGACATTGACACTGAACAAATTCATGACCTGTTGAAGGAGCAAAGGCTGTTTTTGAAGGAGCAAAGAATTGGTGTTGATTTCTCCAATTCTTCTTTACTGAGGCTGGAGTTATTAGTGGGGGCATTTATGCATTTATACCTAACGTTCACTACAAAAACGCGAAGTGGCTGTAATTTTATCAGTTGTCTTATATTTTATAGTTATTTTTATTAACTTCATATACCACACACAGCTTACAAACTTATTCTCTGTATCTGAGGATAGAAGTCAAGAAGAAGAGAAGGTAACACTGGAAACTGTTCTAGTATGAACAAAAACCGGACCTTTACAGATCTATTGAGGAATATGAAGTAAAAATTATATTCCCAAATCGTAACTCAGCCATATCTTTATATATATAAATCTTCTGTTCGTGTGTATGTGACTAGACTCCTCCTAAACGGCTGAACCAATTTTAAAGAATTTTTTTGTGTCTATACCAGTAAATTCGAGAATGGTTTAGATTCACAAATCGGTCCAATGGATAATGTTAATTATTTTTTTATTTATAAATTATTGTTTTTGATATTGGATCGCCATCTGTGACAGGATGTTGACTTTTACTTGTCATTAAACTTTATTTTATAATGAATGTGTGAATAACAACATCTCATTTAAAAAGAAGAATCATCGAAATTATTCCGCAGCATACGAAGCTTTAATAACATTATTAGTGTTTGAAGAATGTTGAAGTGTGCATCAAAAAATATACATTCTGCAAATTTAGTGAGCAATTGAAGTGAGTATTTCACATGATTTTCTATTAAATTTACACGCGCGTTGATCAACAAATTTCCTAACTTACAAATATAATTGTGTAGCTAATTGATTTTATAACACATTATTAAGTCCTGTTAATTAATTAATGTTTCGTCTTCAATGAGTTACTCATATTTGTTGTTTATCATTCTTACAGAATTTCATTTTTGCGGCAAACTGCCACGTCTTCGCGGAAGAGCAAGAAATATTGGTCGACGTACTCATCACGGGCAGTTAGTCCATGCTCGTCGATTGAATAGAACAGCTGTAGAACTCTCAACGGATAATGTAAATTTAAGAGATCAAGTTGCAAGTACACCAACAACAACGAGCAACCAAGGCACACAGAGAACGTAATCAACAGCGGATGCAAAATCATCGAGCATTGACACGAGCATCATTTAGTCGTCTTGCATTTGAATATTATCCTGAAATAAACTATTCGTCACAAGCACTAACCATCATCGGTAATATGGACAAAGAGTGTCAACATTGTCATGCGTTCAAATACAAAGGTGAATCGGCCGGTTTAAGTTGTGCATCTGGAAAAGTTTCACTTTCACCATTAAATCCGTCTCCAGAACCATTGAAAACATTGTTAGCTGGAGCCACATCTCAATCGAAATAGTTTTTGCGTAAAATACGTAAATTCAATTCTTGCTTCCAAATGACTTCATTTGGAGCAACAAAAATTATTCATAATGAAGATGATCGTAATTTTGAATCTACATTCAAGATTCAAGGTCAAGTGTACCATCAAATTGGTTCATTGCTTCCAATGCCTGATGCTAATCCTAAATTTATACAAATCTACTTTATGGGCGATGAGGAGCAACAAGCTAATACAGCTGCGTATACAATCATATTGAGCAGATGGAGGAACGAGAAATTGTGGACATTTTGGAAACGGTTTTGCAAAACCATAACTTTTTGCTACGATTTTTCAAGACTCTTTCTAACAGACTGCAAAACGACAACTACGTCATTGTTATTAAAGCAGACAAAGTACCTTATGGAGAGTACGCAGGCACATATAATGTTCCAACTATTAATGAAGTTGCAGTTGTTATGACTGGTGACCCAACTGAACGTCGAGATATACGTATACAACGCAGAGATAATACGGTGCACTGCAGTATCCGATGATATTTTGGGAAGGTGAAGATGGATATCATTTAAATATTAAGCAAAGGAATCCAACTACAGGTGAAGAATTGATCAAGAAAGTTAGCGCAATCCGTGCTAATGAAGACAATAACATTCTCCGATGCCGACAGCTATTCCATCAGTACATTGTTGATATGTATGCGAAAATAGAAAGTGAGAGATTACTATACATAAAGTTTAATCAAGCAAAACTTCGTTCTGAGGAGTACATTCATTTGCGTGACGCTATAATCGGTAATTTAGATGCAAATGATATCAATAACATTGGCACGGCATATATTCTTCCGTCATCATACACGTGTCCGCGTCATATGCAAGAATATATTCAAGATGCCATGACTTACGTACGTGCATACGGTCGGCCAGATCTTTTTATCACATTTACAGGTAATCCAAACTGGGATAAAATTAAAAATTTGTTGTTGTCAGGTCAAACATCGATGCATCGCCATGATATCAGTGCACGTGTGGGTTCAAACAAAAATTAAATTCTTTGATAAATTTGATTACACATCACTCGGTATTTGGCGAAACACGTTGCTGGCTTTACTCTGTAGAATGACAAAAACGAGGTTTACCACATGCGCATGTTTTGATTTGGTTGGTTGGTAAAGTGCGCCTAGAAGAAATTAACAAAATTATTTCAGCGGACATTCCGGATCCGAATGTTGATCAGGAATTGTTTGATACTCTAAACATGATGTCACCATGTATGGACAATGGAAAATTTACGAAGCGTTTTCCAAAACCATGTCAAACTGATACCATCACCAATATCGATGGTTATCTATCTTACCGTAGTAGAGACGCAGACAATGGTGGTCAATCATATGAATTGCGTCTGTCAAACGGTGTAAGAGTAGACATTGATACTCGCTGGGTGGTTCCATACTCACCATTGCTGTGTAAAACCTACAAAGCACACATAAAGGTTGTGTTATGCTGTTCGGTGAAGTCCATCAAATATGTTTGTAAGTACGTTCATAAAGGCGGTGATAAAGCTATATTTGCCGTTCAGAATGTAAATGAAAATGATGAAATAACATGTTATCAAATGGGCCGATACATTATTACTAACGAAGCTATTTGGCGCATTTTTAGTTTTCCAATACATGAGAGGAATCCTGCTGTTATACATTTGGCTGTGCACCTTGAAAATGGACACCGTGTTTATTTCACAGAGCAGACTGCTCTACAACAAGCTTTAACAGCCCAAAAACAACCATTACCGAATTTTTCGACCTTTGTTACCAACACACACAAGATGTTTTAAAAATCTGCAGGATACATTTTCTTTTTCCACGTGAGTACCTACCTATTGTTAGTAGCCATCTTGAACTATCATACATAAATATCCTTTAATCAAACACATAATTTAATCACTATTAATTTACTGAATTATTATTATTACAGAACCATGTTAGATTGATAATGGATCTATATAGACCCGAAACATGTCTCATCATCCCTGTTAATTTTATGCAAATATATTGTGGAGAAGACTTCGTGTTTAAGTTCCATTATACATTAATATATAATGATGTTCCTAAATTCTCTACATGGAATAAGCAATCAAAAAATTGGGAACCACGAAAACGGGGCACTCCAGTCTTAGGATTCGCCGGCATATTCATGTCAAATAGTTTATGCCGATTATATACAGTTCATCCTAAGCAACGCGAATGTTTTTTTCTGCGTTTGTTATTGGTTAACGTTCCTGGACCGACATCTTTCCAATATTTGTGAAAAGTCAATGAAACTTTATACGATACTTTTTTTGATGCGTGTCGTGAGTTACATTTATCGGAAGATGATAACCATTGGGATCTCACACTTGCAGATGCAGCGCTAAGCTCATCACAATAATATTAACAACGTGTTTTCCATCTCAGGCATCTGCTCTGTGGACCAAATATAAAGACTCAATGAGTGAGGATATTTTGCATCGGATTCGAGTTACTAATCAAAATCTCAATATTGAATTTTCGACCGAAATATATAACGAAGCATTAATATTGATTGAGGATATTTGTATTCTTATTTCAAACATGCCGCTTATCCATTTTGGCATGCCAGCGCCAAACCGCCCAGCATCAGATATCATCAACAACGATGTTCAACGTGAACACCAGTTTGATATGACATCTTTGGCTACTTTTGTTGCAGATAATGAACAATTGCTTACTGCAATTCATATTGCATTGGCAATTGCTTCATCAGGCATTGCAGCAACCTTACTTGATGATGGACGCACTGCGCATTCAGCACTTAAATTACCTTTAAATGTACATACAAATTCCGACGCAATGTCGAGTTGAGAAAATGCAAAATTATTATCTGGGATGAATGTAAAATGGCCCACAAGCATTCGGTTGAAGCTCTCGACAGGTCCCTGAAAGATATTAAAAATAATACTAGGCTTTTTGGTGGTGCTTTACTCTTGCTGTCTGGTGATTTCAGACAAACCGTCATACCCTGTGCGACATATGCGGATGAAATAAATGCATTCTTGAAAGAATCTTATTTATGGCGAAGTGTAAGTAAATTATGCCTTACCATTAATATGCGTGTGCAACTTCAAAATGATGCATTGGCGTCGAGGTTCTCTGAACAATGGCTAGACATTGGCAATGGTAGAATTCCATTGTATGAGATACACAATGTATTCAACTTCCGGAAAATTTTTGCAACATTGTGGCTACCAAAGATGAATTAATAAAAAGTATCTTTCCAGATTTACGACATAATTATACTGATTATTCATGGCTACGTGAGCGAGCTATTTTAGCGGCAAAAAAATGAGATGTTGACACCGTCAACTTCAAAATACAACAGTCATTGCTTGGTAATGAAATAACATTCAAATCGATTGACACTGTTGTTGAACCTAATGAAATAGTCAACTATCCTGTAGAATTTTTAAATTCACTGGATATACCGGGAATGCCACCACATAATTTGCGATTGAAGATTGGCTCACCTATAATTTTGCTTCGAAATTTGAACGCTCCGAAATTGTGTAATGGCACGCGATTAGTCATAAAAAAATCACAGGTAACATTCTTGAAGCCACTATTTTATGTGGAAAATTTCAAGGTGAAGTTGTACTTTTACCACGGATCCCAATGATTCCTTCAGATTTACCTATACCATTCAAACGTTTACAATTTCCAATTCCCTTAGCATTTGCTATGACTATGACTATTAATAAGTCACAAAGTCAAACAATGAAGATTTGTGGCATAGATTTAGAAAATCCGTGCTTTTCTCACGTCCAATTATATGTTGCGTGTCCCAGAGTTGGAAAACCATCGAATTTATTTATTTATACCACTCAAGGATTAACCAGAAATATTGTATCCAATGGTATTACGATAAATTAAGTTTTTGTAAATTTAATAAATACTCCTGTTATAAAATAGTATTAGTTTCAACTTTAATTAACATAAGTTTATTATTTTATTAACCATATATGTAATGACGTTAGATATTGTAATAACTTTTGAATAATTTTTTTATCAAAATGGTCCAGATTCTTAAACCTTAAACATAAAAAAAATTGAATTTATGATGTGTGTACACGACAAAGTCTGTTGGGTCCGCTAGTCTTTATATATATATATAAATCTTGTGTTCATGTGTATGTGACTAAACTCCTTCTAAACGGCTGAAACAATTTTAATGAAATTTTTTGTGAATTTTCAAGGGGATTCGAGAATAGTTTAAATTTACAATTGGATCTGATAGATGGCGCCGTTGTTGGTATGTAAAACGGATGGACCGATTGGGATGAAATTTTTTATGTGTATTTGAGGCGATTCGAGAATGGTTTAGATTCACAATTGGACCTGATAGATGGCGCCGTTGTCGGTATGTCAAACGGCTGGACTGATTGGGATGGAATTTTCTATTTATATTCCAATGCGTCCCTGGATGATTTAAAAACACAATTGAACCCGGTAGGTAGCGCTGCTGTCAGCATATCGCTTAAAGCTTTTCCGGGCACGAAGACGTCTGCTGGGACAGCTAGTAAATTATAATAATATGATTAATACTAAATATCTGTTATAATATCACAATATATCGTTTCCTGTCTGAACTGTTCACAAGAGTTCAACGCTACCATACGTCAGCACTTTCCAAATCTCTTTTATTACTTATAACTATGTCGTGTATCATGATTGCTGATATACAGGGCGGTCTGAATTATAATGGAGAAACTTTAACAGCGTATTCAGCAGATAAAAATGATCAAAAAAGTTCACATCAACTTATCTCCAAAAACGCTTCGTTTTTTTTAAATACTGCGAAAAAAATCGTTTTTTCTTATTTTAAAAAAACTTTTCTATATTTTGCTTTAAAACTAAGTAGGTATTATTGCCACTTACAAATAAATTAATAACATGATAAACTTGTTTCTGTTTTACCACTGACGTTCGTGAGATCCTTTCAAATATTTTAATTAATGATAAAAACTGTACGCCAATGGTTTATCACAATTTCGTTAAAAAATGGATATCCTGATCAATTCTAAACAAAAATGGTCTCTCTAGTCTTTTCGCTAGAAAGAACCGTTTTCGATAAAAAAAATATTTTTTTTGCATGTGCACCTAATATATAAAGCTTGCAAATTATCTTGAGATAATTCGCGCTATTCCAATCAATTCGTTCTTATTTACATAACATATCCTGAAACTTTAATAATAACTTGTGAATTTACTATTAATTAATACCAACAAATATAAATAAATTAAAAATAAAAGATATTAATAAAAACTCCACTTTTGGTTAGAATTTAAAATGCTTGTCAGACTCTTAAAAAATAATCAACATCAAATCAGGGCGACCGTGAATTCAGTACACAGAAGATGTCTTAAATGCATAGAAGCAAATGGCATGTATTTCGAACAGCTCCTGTAATTTATTCATGTTTTTATGAGTATCATAAGTATTTATTTTTAGGTGTTTAGTTGTTAGTAGTGGATATTAATTATTCCTTAATTTAAAAAATAGTTTCTAGAATTGTTCAGTAATATGTCTTTCTTATAATAATAATCACTTATTATAATTTCTGGAAATGTGACGTAAATAGAAACGATAGCGCGAATTATCTTAATTTAATTTGAAAACCACAGACATTATGTGCACATGCAACAAAAAATATTTTTTTATCGAAAACCTATCGTTTTAGAGAAAAGACTAGAGAGACCATTTTTGTTTAGAATTGATAAGAATATCAAAATTTATTAACGAAATTCCGATAAACCATTGGCGTACAACTTTTCTTATTATTTAAAATATTCAAAACGGTCTCACGAATGCCACTGGTAAAACAAAAACAAGTTTATCATGCTATAAATTTATTTTTATGTTATTTATATTATTGTATGCAATAATACCTATTGAGTTTGAAAGCAAAATCTAGAGGTTTTTTTTTACCAGAAAAAACATTTTTTTTCGCAATATTTCAACACCCCTCCAAAACGAAGCGTTTTTGGAGATAAGTTTATATGAACGTTTTTAATTATTTTTATCTGTTGAATACACTGTTAAATTTCTGCATTATAATTCGGACCACCCTGTATACTGATAACACACTTGAATCAGTAACCATTTAGCTATTGACACTCGTAATAGTTAGGTTCCTTTGCGACCAGTCCAAAGGAAAAGAAAACCGGAAGACTTCATCTAGAAAATCAATCTATCGAAGATATATGTTTTTGTAAATCCTCTCACTTTCCACATCCAAACTCTTAGAGTGCATACATGAGAATTATTAGTCTTGATTTCATCACTTCAGCTTTTCATATTACACTTTTGAATTGAACTTTGTATAACGATTTTTCTTGATAGTAATTTTATTAACCTGTTCATGTCAGGATTTAAGCCATACTTTTGCCCTAGAAGTTTCTATTTTGATTCTGCTGATATGAATCCCAATGCCAATACTGATAGCAGTACTAATAGCAATATTCGTACCAATAATTATAGAAAAACATTTAGTTGCTATTCACGGCAACCAAAAAATAGTAACGTTACAAGAGATTTATTTTATTCAAATTATAGAATTAAGTAAAACTTTTTTAGTTGTTACTGAAAACAGCATAGTGTGCTTTCTTAAAATTCCTATCCTCGATTACCTGACTTACCAACTAGATCAAATTTACCCTTTACCCAATGATAAAAATTTAATACTTGAACCTCCATATTTTTTTTTTGTATACTAACATAAAAGAGATTTGGACTAATGAAAAATGTATTCGAAATTTGAATTACTTTACATTTTGATAAGATTCATTCGGCAAACCTTTCTTTCAACCTTGAAGCTTTCAATGAAATATTTGAAAACTACTTAAGTTAATTTTTTGACACAAACGTTTGAGTCCACAGGAATACATTTAAGTATTGTTTTAATGATTGGACTCTGCATATGTATAGTAATTAAGTTTTATCAATCAATTCGGTCAAAACCAGTAGAGAAACAAAAATCATTGTCCAGTGTCGAAATTAATTTAAACGAAACATATCTAGACATCGAATTCTCTATACATCGAAGTATCTCGACAGCGAAATCTCTTTGCAACGAATTCCCGTTCGACCGAAAGTTATCCCCACTCCACTGCGTAGATTTAACGTTAGGGGACCCGCTTAGAGGCTATTGCAGCCAGCAGCTGTCTATCTATCATACCCACAGACCGGCTATAACAGATAGGATAGTCTACTATATAAAGAAGGAGGTAGGAAATAGTGTTCTCTGATAAAGACGTTCAACTAATAACGTGATATAATTGTTTTATGTATTAATATAATTTAAACTAACCATATGAATATGTCCGCATCTGAAAAACATATTTTTTTCAATCGTGCACAATGTGTTGTGTATTGTGTATTATACAATATGTTTCAATGGAAACTATCCACCCTAAATAACTTTTGATAGGATCATTTTCACGAAAAACGCAAAAATACGTCAATAAATATATGCAGAGGGACATATTTTTGCATATTTATACTTGGCGTAACTTTTACCCTCGCACCCCCAGGGTCATCATCTCGTTTTTTTAAAATGGAACACGCCATTTTTTGTGCAATTGTGGATTTCAGAAATTCATAATACTCAGGGTTCAAAGTAAATAATACACTGTGGGCTATAGATAAATTTTAAAGTGAGTTTTTCTCTATATGATGGGTTGAAATTTATACTTTATTGACGTATTAACAATTTTATTAGGTATAAAGACACAACTGAATGAGATGCTTACAGATCTTACCCTTTTACTTTCTATTATGATAACCCTAAAACGCTTCATAACTTCAATTCACCCCTGCTGAAATATCTAAGGTTACCTATATAATGATAATGACATTTGTATTAATGCAGCATATTTAGATTTGGATACATTTTATGTTAATTTTGAAGGGCCAATTGTGAGGAAGAGAACATATTATATTATTATCATTTTAATACATAACTTAGTCTAAGCAATACTGTTTCGTATAGCCGAATAGCCAACATGAATTTGAAAGATTTCTGTTTATAAAGATCGTTTGTGAACGTTTGTGACGCATTTGTTTTTTTTGGGACTCAATATTTAATGAGTTATTAGATTGTTAAATAATTAACACCGATTAGCCAATACGTCTTGAAAATAGACCTTAGAATCTTATTTTTTACTCAATTTATCAGAAATCGTTTGTGGAACACAAATTTGATAATGAAATCGTTTGTGACTCTCTATCGTTTCAGAAAAAATATAGATTTTAAAATTTGTAGGTTCTGGCAACTAACAATACATTACTGTTAAATCTTCAATAAATATAATTTGTGTATGGAACGTCAAAATATAAAATAATTTTAATTCTGTTGGTGCTGGTACTTTTGAAGTTGGTGCCAGAAATCTTAGATCTCAACAAATGCCTGAATCACAGGTGAAGGAGGTTAGGTTAGCCTGAATATTTATGAGCTAATGGTTGTCTCTGTATTCACAGGCACAGATTATGTTCCTACGTTCCTATCACCAGAGAAGATTGACGTCTGTTCTTTGCTATTCGTTGTAACGATCTGCGAGGCTCGTTACATTTTCCTGTTTCACCTAATGGAATATTTTTTTATCTTTCCATTTTCTGCCCAGATATCAATGAGTTGATTTTATATCCGTGTTGTTAGTTGTCTAACTTTCGCGCTGATTTTCGATCTTTCGTGTAAATACGTGCTGAAGGAATACATGCGAATCCTCGGCTCTGTATCGGCGGGGGGGGAAGACTGATGAAGAGAGGGTATTTAAACCCTTGGGAAGATGTCTTGAGCTCTCTTTTTACCGTAGCTCTTTTACTGTAGCTCTTTTACCGTAGCTCTTTTACGGTAGATCTCTTCTACCTTTTGTCTATTACCGTCGATCTCTATTTGTTTCCTAGTGATAAGGATTCCGGAGTTGGTTCCGATCGTGGGCGTAGAGGAATGCCGAAATAAATAATGGCAAGTACTATTTTCTAATTTAGTTTCTTGAGAATTTGTTAATTAATTTCCGAAAAACGAATTGAGAAGGCAGATAGCCCCATTTGTATCAATTACGCTTCGAAAAGAATTCTTCATGTAAAATATATTTTATTAGTATATGCCTTAGAGAGGTGTAAATAGCTTTGAATTTTAATATTTTAAAAATAGTAAGCCATTGTTTATTGTGTGTATTCGCGTTAGCGAGCGGGATACAGCTGTGGCCAGGATTGAAAATATCTCTGGAATTTGTTTTCATATTTTTTTGTTACTTATTGTATTGCATACCTTCAGTTAACGTTTATTTTAATGAATTATTTGATATAAGAGAGCGATATAAAGGTCAATATATTGATTTTTTTTTATTATTCCCTTCCCAATTATTACATTTAAAGAGTATCCAATCTACCATTTTATTTGTTCATTATATTCGAAGATCGAGAATGATCATTTTAAATAAATTCATGTACCTATTAAATTATTAATTAGATAGATCGAAATACCTGTAGATTATTATTATTAATTATTATATCAACTCCTTCATTTTTCTATTTTTTTTTGTTCAATCATTCTATATCTTTGAACCAGCTTAGATGAGTTAAAGCTGGATGTAATAGTTCATAGAGAGTATTATGTAATTGTCAGCTAAGCTACTAATAAGCTAATAATCCATGAATCCATTATTACATGAACGCTGGTGAACATCGAGGCAATTTGGCTTGCTGGTTCCACCTTCTAGTAAAGGGTGCCGAAGAACTCCAGAGCTCAAGTAACTGAAAGAGTCATCTTCTTTGGGTCCTTTAGACCGACAACCTGCTAACCTGCTAAGGAACGTTCAGATAGAATAGTAGCTGACGTCACCATTTGATCCTGACCGATTGAATTGTTCTGGGGTGATTCCGGAGTTGAACCTCATCGTAGCCACGGCGTAGACTGTAAGTCTGTTTATTTTCAAAGTCCAGCGTTCCAGCGATCATATTAGCAAGCAGCGACCAAATTAGCAAGCTGACCAATTTAGGCCCTTCAGGCGAATTGTGTTTAATTTTTATTATTAATAATTTAATTTAGGCCCTTCAGGCGAAGTAAATCCATATTTTTCTTCTATTCAAATTTAATTTTGTAAATATATATAACATTTTTTATTGTGAACTTGACCCTATTTAATTTCTAATAAATTGTACTATATTATCTATGTGTCTTGTCATTTGTATTGAGCCTGGCGCCCAAAATATTTGTTGTTAACGAACCTCGACCCACCGCCTGAACTGGGCAGCCGACAGGCAAATAAAAAAGATGTAGCGGAAAGTGTCTACGTTACAAATTGGCGCCCAACGTGGGGCCATAACATATTTTTGGGGGTTTATCAACAAATTATATTGCTATAAATTTGGCTCAAATACAGGTGACATGTGTTTGTAAGAAATGATCATTGCTGGACTTTATTATTATTAACTTTATTGATTATCTTGGTGATGGGATATTCTTCATAATATTGTTGCTATATTTGAAACATTTTGTTTTTGCATTCGGTGTTATTTATTGTTTATTATTGTTGCCGCTTCCCTTGTTGCTATTTACGCTTCTCTCTTCCTCATTCGAGCTACCCTGATAAAATATATATCTCACAGAGCTTATTTCACTGTTTAAAATGGAACCGCAGGATCTTAAAGTCAAAGAGCTAGATTACGAATTAATTGTGAGGAAAATCCAACCCTCCGGAGATGTAAACACGAAACGTAAGGTTTTACGAGGCGCCTTAAGTCAGGAAAGCGCAAATCGTAGTTCGCACCACATTGCTATAGTTAGCCCTATCGCTTTGGTTTCTGACGTTGCCGAAATTCGGGAAACTATTCTTGATCTTAAAAAAATTATTGATGATTTCTCGGGTTCTAAATCAGATCCAGTACATCGACGAGTATCTTCTCGGTTAGCTCACCTTTCTGGTAGGATCCAGCGGCTAAATGATGCCGATGAACCCGACTCAAAGATTAAGGAGGATCTGCAACTGGAATTGCTCGCTTTAGAAGGTGATTTTGCTTTCAAACTTGTACCTTCCGCTTCTACCCCCCACAGATCTTCAGACTCCCAACAGCCCGGTATGTCTTTGTCGAATCCCAACTCAGTCTCTCCATACAAATGGAATCTTTATTTTACTGGTGAAAACCGAAAGGAATCCGTCCAGTCGTTCCTGGAAAAGGTGGAAATGTTGAGTGTAGCTAGGGGTGTTTCCAAATCCGAACTTTTCATTTCCGCTTATGACCTATTCAAGGGTCCAGCCTTGACTTGGTTTCATAGTATCAAGGATAAGGTCCACAGCTGGGATGAGCTAGTGGCAAATCTTAAAAGAGATTTTCTACCCTATTTTTATGAAGATGACTTGCAACGAGAAATTGACGCAAGGACACAAGGGGTAAACGAAAAAGTCACCCTATATATTGCTTGTATGCTAGGTTTATTTAATCGGTTGTCTGTTAAACCGGACGAGGAAACTATCGTTAATAAAATTCGTAGAAATTTATCTCCTTACTTCGTATCTCAGTTAGCGCTGCACGAAATTAAAACTGTGGACCGACTTTCTCAATTGTGTAGACAGTTAGAAGAGTCAAGAATGTGGACTGATCGATACAGACCGCCACCTGCCAATACTAACCATCTTCTCGAACCAGATTTAAATTGCTCTGTTACACTTCCGGGAAAGGGAATCAATGTACGTTTCGGCCGACATAATAATACGGGTTTTAATTCTTCTTATAATGTGAGTGCTTTTAACTCAACTTCCAATCGTTGTTGGAATTGTGATGTTACCGGTCATTCATTTTCTACTTGTAGAGAGCCGAGAACTGTATTTTGTTTTGGGTGTGGCTCCAAAGGGGTAACCAAGTCTCGGTGCGAGAAATGTAGACCTCGATATACAAAAAACGGAGTTCGTGGAGACCGTATCCTGGACGATGTCCCCAGTACCTCCAGTTCAAATCCAGGAAAACTATCCGGTCCCAAGGTGGAAAGTCAGGGAAAGAGCAAGGGCCCGGGAAAGGCGAAGTCCTTGAATCAAAATTAAAAGGTGGTTTATTCTTTACCTCTGCGAGTGAATGGAAACAGTGGCTGGAGAAAGTCAAAAATTTCTTATTGGAACGCCCTTCTTTATTATGTCCGTTACTTGTGAGGAAACCTAACGACAATAGACCCTATATTTCCGTTAACATCTTTGATCAAAATTTTTTAGCTCTCGTGGATAGTGGTAGCACTTCCACTGTATTAGGTTATTCTGGTTTTAGGATGTTGCAACGCTTCAACCTAAAACTTCATTATGACCATCCCTTAAATATAACGACTGCTGACGGGAAGTCGCAACAACTTTTAGGTCATATCATAGTACCCCTTACTTTAAACCGGATGGTAAAAAATATGAAAATATTAGTCATTCCTTCGGTTAAACATAATCTGATTGTCGGTATGGATTTCTTAAGATTGTTTAAGTTTAGTATCGATTTCGATGAGATGTCTTATCGAAAGAATATATCGAATCCTAAGATTTGTACCGTTAATACCATTCTTACTGTTGACGATCTCTCGACAAATAATAAGGTAGAACTAGAAGCCGTGAAGGAGCTTTTCAAAAATATCGCACCGACGAATAGAATAGGGCTAACTCACCTTATATCCCATTCTATCGACACTGGCAATGCTAAACCTATTGCTCAAAGACAATACCCATTATCGCCTGCTATGCAGAAGCATTTAAACAAGGAAGTGGACGAAATGTTGAGGCAGGGAATAATTCAACCCTCCAATTCGCCGTGGTGTAGTCCCTTATGGCTCGTAGAAAAACGGTCTGGAGAATATCGTATCTGCTTTGACGGTAGGAAACTTAACGAGGTTACCGTAACTGACCAATATCCAATGCCACTTATTGATAATATCTTAAATAAACTCCGAGATGCTAAATTTCTTTCTTCCATTGACTTGAAATCGGCATTCTTCCAAATCCCTTTGGAAAAGAGTTCCAGGCCTAAAACCGCGTTTGCTGTGTATGGAAAAGGCCTATTTGAATTTTGTGTGATGCCATTTGGGCTATCTAATGCTCCTAAAACTATGGTTCGCCTTATGGATCAAGTTATCGGCCCCTCTCTCGAACCTCATTGTTTTGTATTCCTTGACGACATTATTGTTGCTACCCCGGATTTTGAGACGCATATTAAGGTTTTGAAAATGGTCTACCAGCGATTGAAGGATGCGGGATTAACGGTCAATCTGGAGAAATGTGAATTTTGTCGTTCTTCTTTAAAATATCTTGGTTTTATTGTTGATCAGAAAGGTTTAAGGACTGATCCTGATAAAGTGTCTGCCATTTTAAACTACCCGACTCCCAAGAACACTACTGAAATTCGTCGTCTCATTGGTTTAGTCAGTTGGTATCGTCGCTTTATTAAAGATTTCTCTTCCATTTCTGCTCCTATCTCTAATCTGTTGCAAGGTCGCAACAAAAAGAGACCAATTGCATGGTCGTCTGAGGCAGAAACAGCATTTTCGGAAATTAAGAAGCGTCTCACTTCAGCTCCAGTCTTAGCGAGTCCTGATTTTTCTCAGCCGTTTATCATCCAGTGTGATGCTTCCGATTATGGTGTGGGTGCCGTTTTATACCAGGAATGCGATGGAATCGAACATCCAATCGCTTATGCTAGTAAAGCGTTAACCAAAGCTCAACGGAACTATTCTACGACGGAAAAGGAGCTCTGGGCAGTTATTTTTGGTGTTGAAAAATTTCGAGGGTATGTAATGGGGACAGAGTTTACCGTGATTACAGACCATGCCTCGTTGAAATACATTACTAATTTCTCTAATCCTTCGGGTCGATTAGCCAGATGGCTGACGCGGCTTTCTCAATTCAAATTTAAGGTAGTCCATAGGAAAGGTGCCTTGAATGTCGTAGCGGATGCTTTGTCTCGAGCTATCTCTGAAACTGCTGTGCTAGACACAATGAATTTCAAGCCGGATAAATGGTACCTGTCAATGCTGGCGAATGTTCGTAATTCACCCCAAAAATATCCTTCTTTTCGGGTGGAAAATAACATCTTGTTCAAGCATATCTTCCGTAATCATACTTTAGAGAGCAATACTTCCGAGTGGAAAATTGTAGTACCCACCGAAAACCGTTTAGAAATCTTCAAACGCTATCATGATGATGTCACGGCAGGTCACTTTGGTATTTCCAAGACACTGCATCGGATTTTAGAATTATATTATTGGCCGTCTATGAAACGGGATATTTATCGTTATGTTCGGCAATGTACCATCTGTGGAGCTAATAAAAGCCCTAATTTGCCGAGAGCTGGTTTAATGGGATCATATCGAGATGTTAACTTCCCTTTTCAAATGATGTCCGCGGATCTCTTAGGCCCTTATCCCCGTTCTCATAGTGGGAATCAGTACCTACTAGTAGTTGTGGACTGGTTTACTAAATTTGTAGTTGTTCATCCTCTGTCTCGAGCTACGTCCCGAAGTATCATTCAGTTCATAGAAAACCAAGTGTTCCTTATTTACGGTGTTCCTCAAGTGTTTTGTGTCGACAATGGTAGCCAATTCATTTCCAGAGAATTCAAATCTTTGATGGAAAAATATAAGGTGCAGAAAATCTTTTATAACGCCAAATACCATGCACAAGTGAACCATACGGAGCGGGTTAACCGATCGATTCTTACTTGTATTCGTAGTTATATTTTCGATAACCACAAAAATTGGGATATGAATATCTATCAAATCGCCCAAGCAATTCGAACAGCTAGGCACGATTCTTCTGGGTACTCCCCATCATTTCTAGTCTTCGCTAGAAATATTCCCCTTAGTGGTTACTATTACGGGAAGACAAGCGAAAATGACAAAAATTTTCCCCGAATTTCAGAGAATACTCGACTCTTATATGATATTCAAGAAATTCCCAAATTATATATCGATGTCCGTAAACGTCTGCTTAATGCCTACCGTAAGAATGCAAAACAGTATAACTGGAGGAAGAGGACCGTGAAGTTTCATTTAGGCGATAAGGTATGGAAACGGAACTATACACTGTCAAGTGCTCCGAATGATTATACCTCAAAATTGGCTCCAAGGTACATTCCATGCCTTGTGCGAAGGGTTATATCCCCGTTGATATATAATCTTGAAGATCAAGACGGCAATGATTTAGGTAACTGGCATGTTAAAGACCTAAAAACTTATTATGACGATCTCGATTCTGACGATGACCAAGTTTCCGAGGATGATACCGAGGCCGGTCAATAATTTCAATTGTAAATCGTGAGTGATGTACCTTGTCATCGTATTATTATCGCTATTAGTTGATAAATATCGTGATCAAAATGTTCAATCCTTTTACAGGATTTTGATAATGTTTAAGGTAGTTTAGTGGGAAGTCAATTCGAATAGAACTTATAGTAGTGATGACGCGACACTTCTGATAGATATCCCTTTAGCTTCTACCGTAGTGTAATTCCTAATGGAAAATTTGTGCTCGAAGTGATGCTTTCTGTCGTAACAGTGGAGGATAGATTTTATATCCATTTGTAGTATCTTCCCGTAAATCTGGTTGCTTGTCATATTAAACTATAAAGTTCTATTCAATATCGTGTTTCGGACTTAGAGTTTAAGTCCGAGGTGGAGAGCAGTTAGCCCTTGAACATATATGACATCGTGGTCATATATGTTTTATATCGTATCGTTGTTTCCTGGAAGGTTCCAGGAATGCGTTTGCCTTTCAGCAACAAAGAGGTTGTTGATTGTTGCCGTACCGTTCCGTATCGTTTAGGTTCCTAGATAGACTCTAGGATTAGGGTTTCCATTCTATGTCAAAAGGGACATAGAGTGTCATCGATTTATTGTGATGATAAAATTTTTCTGCTGACTTTCCACGATGAATACCGACCATTTAGTAGTTATATGTTATCTTCTCTATCTTTCTTTCCTTCCAGAGCAATTATTGTAAATATTTTCTTTAGTTATTTTCGTGGCCTCCAGTTAGGGCCGATAGAATACTACTGGGTGGGCGAAATCCAGCACGGAGGTAGAAGTCCTTCAACAAGCATTCTCTTGTAAATAGTTCCGTGGAATGAATTATATTTCCTTAGATTTTATGTAAATAGTTATTCTTAAGTAGGAGTCACGATTATTATTTTGCTATTTTAGGGGTTAGTGTTGCAAATAAACTTATTTAGTTCCGGTTGCTCTGGGTTAAAAATATTATTTTGCACTTCTCAGTACCTTTTGTCCTTAGGAGCCTGATTAGGTGCTGACAAGTAGTGATGTATAGTAGTATAGGTACCTCTCTTCACCTTACTGAAATATATATGGATATTTATGGGAATTTTGACGGCTTTCCTTATATAAGTGTTGAATATTGTTTAGAATATTGTTTAGAATATGGTTTAGGACCGGTTCCACTGGGTGCTTGTCGGTTTCAGAACAACTTTAAGCTTTTTCAGCTCCTCTCTTGTGGTAAACCGAGCTTTTGTCCAGGTACATCTGGCTGAGGTCAATATATCGTGCACTTTGGGTGCGGAGGGGCTCGGAGCTGCTCTGGAGGGTGTTGTCTAAGTGTCGGTCTGAGAGGCGGCAGGCGGTAGTGGGATTGGAGTATCCTCAGAGTCACAGCTACTGGAGTGCCAGAGTTCGGGCTACTGGACCGTTTGGGCTCGGACCGGGGTCCGGCCGTGGGTTCGGGGATGTGGATGTTGCGGATGGCCTCAACGGCGAGCGATGACTCGAAACGAGGATCCGTGCCCCGGCTCTGTGGTCGGGTGTCGGTTGGGGTGCGGGCGGATGCGGTGGTCAGGACGGTTGCATTCCAGGCTTCTTTTGGAAGTTTTAGGTGGGTACGGCCTATAGCGTACGAGGGTCCTTCAGATCCTGGGAAGATTTCCCGAAATCCATTTCTGTTTTTCTCATTTTAGGTGGGTACGGCCTATAGCGTACGAGGGTCCTTCAGATCCTGGGAAGATTTCCCGAAATCCATTTCTGTTTTTCTCATTTTAGGTGGGTACGGCCTATAGCGTACTAGGGTCCTTCAGATCCTGGGAATATTTCCCGAAATTGATTATCTTTTGTAGAATTTTAATTGAGTAGGGCATATATAGTCACCATTAGGTACCAGGAAACGGGTCTGCGCGTATACTGACTTTAGAAAATTTGAAAACGACGTTTTCAAATTTTTACCAGGTAAAGGTGGTGTGTAACGATCTGCGAGGCTCGTTACATTTTCCTGTTTCACCTAATGGAATATTTTTTTATCTTTCCATTTTCTGCCCAGATATCAATGAGTTGATTTTATATCCGTGTTGTTAGTTGTCTAACTTTCGCGCTGATTTTCGATCTTTCGTGTAAATACGTGCTGAAGGAATACATGCGAATCCTCGGCTCTGTATCGGCGGGGGGGGAAGACTGATGAAGAGAGGGTATTTAAACCCTTGGGAAGATGTCTTGAGCTCTCTTTTTACCGTAGCTCTTTTACTGTAGCTCTTTTACCGTAGCTCTTTTACGGTAGATCTCTTCTACCTTTTGTCTATTACCGTCGATCTCTATTTGTTTCCTAGTGATAAGGATTCCGGAGTTGGTTCCGATCGTGGGCGTAGAGGAATGCCGAAATAAATAATGGCAAGTACTATTTTCTAATTTAGTTTCTTGAGAATTTGTTAATTAATTTCCGAAAAACGAATTGAGAAGGCAGATAGCCCCATTTGTATCAATTACGCTTCGAAAAGAATTCTTCATGTAAAATATATTTTATTAGTATATGCCTTAGAGAGGTGTAAATAGCTTTGAATTTTAATATTTTAAAAATAGTAAGCCATTGTTTATTGTGTGTATTCGCGTTAGCGAGCGGGATACAGCTGTGGCCAGGATTGAAAATATCTCTGGAATTTGTTTTCATATTTTTTTGTTACTTATTGTATTGCATACCTTCAGTTAACGTTTATTTTAATGAATTATTTGATATAAGAGAGCGATATAAAGGTCAATATATTGATTTTTTTTTATTATTCCCTTCCCAATTATTACATTTAAAGAGTATCCAATCTACCATTTTATTTGTTCATTATATTCGAAGATCGAGAATGATCATTTTAAATAAATTCATGTACCTATTAAATTATTAATTAGATAGATCGAAATACCTGTAGATTATTATTATTAATTATTATATCAACTCCTTCATTTTTCTATTTTTTTTTGTTCAATCATTCTATATCTTTGAACCAGCTTAGATGAGTTAAAGCTGGATGTAATAGTTCATAGAGAGTATTATGTAATTGTCAGCTAAGCTACTAATAAGCTAATAATCCATGAATCCATTATTACATGAACGCTGGTGAACATCGAGGCAATTTGGCTTGCTGGTTCCACCTTCTAGTAAAGGGTGCCGAAGAACTCCAGAGCTCAAGTAACTGAAAGAGTCATCTTCTTTGGGTCCTTTAGACCGACAACCTGCTAACCTGCTAAGGAACGTTCAGATAGAATAGTAGCTGACGTCACCATTTGATCCTGACCGATTGAATTGTTCTGGGGTGATTCCGGAGTTGAACCTCATCGTAGCCACGGCGTAGACTGTAAGTCTGTTTATTTTCAAAGTCCAGCGTTCCAGCGATCATATTAGCAAGCAGCGACCAAATTAGCAAGCTGACCAATTTAGGCCCTTCAGGCGAATTGTGTTTAATTTTTATTATTAATAATTTAATTTAGGCCCTTCAGGCGAAGTAAATCCATATTTTTCTTCTATTCAAATTTAATTTTGTAAATATATATAACATTTTTTATTGTGAACTTGACCCTATTTAATTTCTAATAAATTGTACTATATTATCTATGTGTCTTGTCATTTGTATTGAGCCTGGCGCCCAAAATATTTGTTGTTAACGAACCTCGACCCACCGCCTGAACTGGGCAGCCGACAGGCAAATAAAAAAGATGTAGCGGAAAGTGCCTACGTTACATCGTGCCCATGAAAAATTTACTCTATGAATAAATAGATAAAAACGTCACGGCGTTCCATACACAAATTATATTTATTGACAATGATTTATAGTTAGTTGCCTAAGCTTATAAATTTTGAAATCAACTTTTCTAAAACAATAGAGAGTCACAAAAAATGTCCTTATTATATTTGTGTTTCACAAACGATTTCTGATAAATTGAGTACAAAATACAGAATATGAGGTCTATTCATAGACCTTATAATTCATGAACTGCTAATCCTCTATGCTTGCCCGCAGCGGACCAACATACAAGGCTTTAGTGACGTGTTTCAGGCAGTGAATTCATTCAAATAAGATATAATATTGGTTCATCTTATTTTATTAGAATATTTCAATTTAAAAAAACAGTTGAATAAGTCTGTTTACTTTGATAATTTCTTAAGATTGGGAATATTAGGATCGTAAATCAATAATAAATAATTATTTGAAATTATTAGGATTGTAAATCTATAATAATTTGGTCTCATTTGCTAACATCTCTAGTAGCGCGTAGTGACAATAATAAAAGAATCAAAGGATGCTGCTTGAATATGCGAAACATTTTATATATTATATAGTTTGGAAAGGCTGAAATATAGAAATAAGTAAAAAATATCTTTCTTGAAACCTTATAAATATGCACACATACCATAGATGTTATAGTACCTACTACCTACTACTACACTAGATAATATATTACTACACTACACTTCTGCCATCCAGCTGGCTTTAATCAATACGGTCGGTAATAAGTGAGATTGAGGGTTCAGATTATAAATAAATTTGTTGTAAAAAATAGCATTTATTTTTCCAAAAACATATAATAGTTCAAAGTTCAAATAAGTACAGACAAATTGAGGTAGGTAAACAAAAAAATCAAAAGAGGAAAAATGCATACATGTGGCAAGAAATTCCCCGGAGCAGACTGTTGAGTATATGTCCACAAATTATACAAGAGTGTAGTTAGTCCAACATTTTCCACGACTGATCCTTACACATGGCACATACTATTTATTAAATCAATTATTTCAGCACCACTTTTAATATTTAACCACAACGGGAACACTAACATTAGTAGGGATATTTCCACAGATTATTTAGATTTTTCGATTTCAACAAAAACAATATGAATATTATGACTTCTGACCACAGAAGATTCTATATTGGTGGCAGAGAACACTACCTCCAAATTGGTAGATTGTGCTATATTGTATTATTGTATGTGCTCTCTGCTTTTGACATCTGAAATATCAGAGTCGTAACTGCCCGCAAAACATCGGATTTGCCTGAACTTCGTCATTCTAGCCTATCATGTTGGGTCCTGGATTTTCTGTCGATTAGCAGTCCATGGATATAAGGTCTAAGGGTCTATTTTAAAGACGTGTTGGCTAATCCATGCTAATCATTTAACAATCTAATAACTCATTAAATATTGAGTCACAAAAAAAACAAACGTGTCACAAACGTTCAAAAACGAACTGTATCAACAGAAATTTAAAAATATATTTTTCAAATTCGTGTTGGCTATTCGGTTTATGGTTTCGCATGTTCCACTATAACTGTCTATTGGAATAAACAAATTGATTGAATACTGTTTATTATATTTATGTAGTCATTTTATGTTAAAATAATATAATTGTGTATTAGAGTAATCTGTTTCTTCTTATTGTTTTTCTGCATTTTTATTATTGTTTGAAATCGAGACTATCGACAATTAATATCGTCTGATTATAAGGGTAACATAAATCAAAAAATTTACAGCAAATATAACGGTCCACTCCTACTCGTTCAACTGACAAAGTTGAAAACAAAACAAACCACAGCTTATATATAAGCTGTGCCACAGCAGACAACACAAATTGCTACCAACCTTTCAAGTTCAAACTATTCCTTTGTACAGCTGCTTATTCTATGTGTTATTATTTTTAATACTACGTATTCTTTCCGATTCCGTTGACAATTTTCGTTCAAATAACTTTTATTGGTATCATTTTTTTACCCGGTTGGTAACCCAATGACATATCCTGATATTCTTACTTCTGAATCGAGGAATCGAGAACACTACCTCCAAACGGAATATAGCCTCTGCCAAAGGTATTGTTACGTCAAGCAGCCTAAAAGGGTGGGGATAGCTTTCCGTCGAAGGGGAATTCGATACAAAAGGATTTCGCGGTCGCGGTACTTCGATGTATAGAGAATTCGATGCGCAGATACCTACTCAATTTAACACCATTGCCAAAAACTGTTCATTTGAATGAGAGACTAAAACAAACCGATTACATTTTGTCCTGATGGGGTAGGAATTATGTCCCCAAATCGTAACTCAGCCATATAAATTATAATAATATGATCATTACTTAATATCTGTTATAATATCACAATATATCTTTTCCTGTCCGAACCGTCCACAAGAGTTCAACGCTACCACACCAGCACTCTCCAAATCTCTTTTATTACTTGTATCCTGTATCATGTTAAATATTATAATAATTGCCGATATATACCGATATACACTTAAATCATTAACCATTTAGCTATCAACAATCGTTGCAATAGTTAGGTTCCTCTGCGACGAAATAAATTGTTTTTAAAAAGTGTTCTTTGTTTTGATAATCTTAATTAAAATGTGGACCTTAGTAAGCTGAGAATGAAGATCAAAAAAGGAAGGAATAGAAATGCTTCTTGATTAAAGTACACCGAAATACATAAAAATGACCTTGAGGTCAATTGCTGATTGAAACCAGGTCTTGTAAGGATGTGGCAGGAGGCTTATTGGGCGGTAATTATCTAATTTAAGTCTATCGCCTTTTTGTGTATAAGGGTGACCTTAGAGTTTTGCCATGCATCAGGTACAACGCCGTTTTGGAGACAATTATTCATCAGAAGGATCTCTTCGGTTTCTCACTTGATTCAAAGCGGTTTTGATTTCCTCCCTGGTGATATCTGCCATATCTTCGAAGAATACATTTCTTATTCTATCTTAGGTAGTGCTAGTTGTAGGTGTCACTGAGGAATATAGTTCTATATAGTAACTTATCACTATCTCCAATATCTTCTCTTTTTCGTATTGCGGAACTGAATTTTAATCCTTCATCTGATGTATTTTTTGTCGTAAGTTATTTTCCAGTAATCTAAATACTTGACTTGAAAGTACATCTTCTTAATAGCCAAAATAAGTAATAAACGGATTATGAAGATATTTCTGAGAAATCAATTGCTAAAAGTTCGAAACTTCATAAATCGAAAACATTTTCCATCATTCCATGAATGTACCGAACTCGATAGTAAATTGCAGTATGGTCAAGTTAACCAATATTTCTTATTTAATATATGAAAGAATAGCTAGTGCCTAGCCAAGAACTGTATAGACATTATTAAAGAGAAAGAAATAGTGTAGCGGTATTACGGTTTCTGAAGCGACACTATTTGACCGCTGATCTTGATAAAACTCGCCAAAAGTAAAAATATAGACTGCTCCGGGTTTCCACTTAGTTTTTGAAATATTGAGTTTTAAAATCAGTTTTAACGCATGCGAGTGCAGGGTTGCGTCGGTACACTAAGAAACAAATTAGAGAAATCTACCACAAATATAAACCTAGCCAACAATAGTGTAGTAAGTATTAAATTAGAAAAATCTACAACAAAACATAAAAATAACCCACAACAGTGCAGTAGAATTAAATTTTAGAGAAAATCTCCCCAAAACATAAGCCTAACCATCAACAGCGTAGTGAGTAAATCTCCCGAATACAAAAACCTAACCAACAATAGTGTAATCAGTTCAATTAGAGAAAATTGCTCCAAAACATAAACCTAGCCAACAATAGTAAAAAAAATCTAGACAAATTCTTTTACTATGAAATCTACCAATGAAAATTTAAAATTATTCCAATACATTTGTTAACAATAATAATAAAATTCAAAAATCTAACTAGCATAAAACCTGATACTGTACAGGTACATGTATTCTGCAATATTATTATCCTATAACTTATGACTTTTGCGCAAATATAGTAGGTATCCATGTTTTATCTATTGAAATTTAAATAAAAAGTGACCGAAATGTTGGGTTAATGAAGACAGAAAAGGTTTTATCTTAATAAAATATTACGCAATAAAAACACTATCCGTGTTTAGATTTAGTTATAAAATGCAAAAAGATAAGCTAAAACAAATAATTATCAAGAAAACATTTCGAAGATCCGTTAAAGATACCGAAACCTAATGTTCATATTATGAATTATGATGTTCCATATATGAAATTAAAATTAATAGTTAATATTAATATTTGTGATTATACGCCACTACTGCCCCAAGTATAATGAGTTAGATGTGCCAGCCATTTGACATGAAAAGTTTTTGACCAAATTTTATTTGTGTTCAAGAAGATACATACGTTATACTGTCACTAACTTCCAAAAATATATTAAAAATACTGTAGCTTATGCAAAGTTTGTTTTGAAATTTATCACTTTACCTAAATAGTACAGTTTGACAGTTGTCGAATCGATTCGTTATTTACGTCTACAAACATGTCAAGAGGAATTGCTATTTTTGTAGGTTAAGATTTGTTTTACATTATGACGTTATTACTTCTCAATACCAAATCAATCACAATATAATTTCGTTTATTTATGTCAAATATATTGAACGTCGAATGTGATAACATTATGATAACATATTAAATATGTATACGGCTGATTCTAATCATTGTCAATTATACGATGTAATATAACTGGTTACTTAGCCTGTGTTCCTAAATTCGAACCAGTATACTGGTCAGTATTAGATGAAATGAAATCATAATACTTTCGAAAACATTTAAATGCATAGGAGATTATCATTGCAACCCAGACCGTCGTTTTTGGAATATTTGTATGTACCACTGCACCAGCTGATGACGTATCTCCGTACTGGTCAATATTATGACGTTATTACTTCTCAATACCAAATCAATCACAATATAATTTGGTTTATTTATGTCAAATATATTGAACGTCGAATGTGATAACATTATGATAACATATTAAATATGTATACGGCTGATTCTAATCATTGTCAATTATACGATGTAATATAACTGGTTACTGGACCGTCGTTTTTGGAATATTTGTATGTACCACTGCACCAGCTGATGACGTATCTCCGTACTGGTCAATACAGAACTGTATTAAAGAATACAAGCTTAAATTGATTATAAACGCTATTTTCACTGTTTTATTAATTAAAATACTCAATAGGTGAGTTTGGCAGAAAATAGCTATCGACAGCGCCAGAAGGGAAACTGGCTACTGCTAAGTTTTGAGCTTTGCTACATAGATTTTAAATAGACTGAAAACTGGTATAGTAGCGAGCGCCTTGGATAGCTATTTCCTGCCGAACGAATCTATTGTCGGACTGTTTTTGTGACTCAACTTTAAAATGCAGTTAGTGGTTAAATTTCAACCTTTGGAAGACGCCTTATAACTTTTAAAACAGTAATTTCCTGTAAGTGTAATTTTCAATATACACTCGAGGCTATTCAATTAACGATTTAATTATACCTTTCCGCCATGCATAAATCAATAATTTTTGATAGATTTTATACTTGAAATAACTGCTTCTCTGACAACATTGTTCATATTAAGCATAACTGATCTTCAGATAATTATGGTTTCTTTGCGATACAGCGTCCGCGACGATAATTAACGGATTTTCAGATTCTCTTTTTGTCGAAAAGCCAACAAAGCCAAATAAATAAAATACTTTTTTCCGTGTCGGGAAAAGAGACAAATACATTTTATCTCTGTTGGCAGATGACAAAGTATTAATTTTTTCGCTACGGGAAAAAAATGAGTACTTATTCCCGGGTAGATATATATACACACATATATCAATCAAAACATAGAATTAAACTGAGACATATTTGATTGCTAACATTGTTCATATTAAGCATAACTGATCTTCAGATAATTATGGTTTCTTTGTGATATAGCGTCCGCGACGATAATTAACGGAGTTTCAGATTCTCTTTTGGTCAAAAAGCCAACAGAGCCAAATAAATAAAATACTTTTTTCCGTGACGGGAAAACACAGACAAATACATTTTATCTCTGTTGACAGGTGAGAAAAGTATTAACTTTTTCGCTACGGGAAAAAAGTGAGTTCTTATTCCCGTGTAGATATATATATATATATATATATATATATATATATATATATATATATATATATCTACATATATCAATCAAAACACAGAATTAAACGGACACATATTTGATTACTTTGAAGGTTTCCTTAGCAACGCATGTCTGATTGTCGCCTACCACTTTAAAACTTCAAATTTTACTTGGATATTCTTCTGACTTTAATATATTGTAATATTTTTTTCAATATTAAATCATCGTTTTTCCCGTCACAGAAAAATATATTGTATTATACACGGGAAAAATATTAGATTTCAGTTCACGGTTTTTAGTGTCCCTCCGCACAACCTCGAGCTAAAATCTAGTACTTTTTTCCCTTGTATAATGAATAACTATTTTTCTGTGACGGGACATTTTATCTCTCTTGATAGGTGACAAAGTATAACTTTTTTCCCCACAGGAAAAAAGTGAGTACTTTTGGGTAGATAAAATAAGTACACATAAATATCAATTAAAACACAAAATCAAACTGACAGATATTTGATTACTTTAAAGGTTTCCTTAGCAACGCGCGTCTAATGGTCGCCTACCACTTTAAAACTTCGATAATCTTCTGACTTTAATATATTGTAATATTATTTCAATATTAAATCATCGTTTTACCCCTCACAGAAAAAAATTGTGTATTATAAACGGGAAAAATAGTATTAGATTTCAGCCCTTGGTTTTTATCTCCCTCGGCTTCGCGTTGGTCGACAACACAAACTCGAGCTAAAATCTAGTACTTTTTCCTTTGTATAATAAATAACAATTTTACAAGGAATGAAATATATTGCAAAATAGAATTTTACGTTTTATCTGATTTTCTTACCTATTAGTGTCATCGAAATATATGACACACTCTTTCAATTTTCTTGATGTCTGCTCATCATCTAATATGCCGTCAACGATTTTGACAGCTGTCAATAATTTATCTCTCAATATATCAACTTGAATTTTCCCAACTGTTATGAATGTAACAGTGAAGATATCAATTGATGAATGACCCAATATACTACACAATACACATATCATTTGAAACATGTAAGCTGTGTAATAATGTTCTTGGTAAGCAAATGGCAGCCACATACTCATTGGAAGTTTTCTAGCTTGACCGTCGTCTGGATTATCGAGAAATGGGTAGCTTGCAAATGCTATTACAAATCCACCTAATAATGTCCTGAAAGTTCTGCCTAGTCTCACTATTTTTGCCAATTCCGTATTAAACAATTCGGCATGGTGTCCAGTATGCTTGTATTCGGACATTCTCCGTAACTGTTCTTCCGCCATCTTGATGTTTGACCTCATCAAGATTAAATTTGCCAATTTCACCAAATATGTGCCCTGACTGATGTTGAGGAATAAAATGTTGAACCATGATTTTGCCGAGGATGATTCATCGACGAACAAGCTGACCATTTGGAGTAGCAGTTGTATTGATGATAAACTCGATATGGTTACACCTAGGCTCAAGTGGAGCCACCAGTAATAGTCGTCCGATGAATTCTTGGGATAGAGGCCGATAAAGCTGAGGATACGCTTTTCTCTTTCAATAGCTCTTGTCAAGTCCAGTTGCTACAACAATTAAATAAATAGTCTTATCTTATATACTTTTAGTCACCAAACTCCAACCTAACAGTGAAAAATTCAAAACAATATCTAAATTTGTATATTTTTTAATCCAAGATTATAATGCCTAATAAAAGTTAATTATGATTTAAAATTACTATATAGAATTGAATATTAATCCTTTGAAAGAAAATTACTATCTGTACCTGCATTATTTCTTATAAATTTCTATTGCTTATAGAAGCTTATAGAAGAACCAGATCCTGGAATCTTACAAACCATAGTGATATACTATACCTTGAGTTTATACGGAAATCTTATTCTAAATTCGGTAATTATTAGTTTCGACAAGCAGCTAGTTAAATGTATAACTGATTATATATATTATGAGAACCAATAGAATGTTAGTAAATTTGTTATTTATAAGTAAGTACTTACTAATTGTGATGTTATTTCGTCGTTGTTTAATAATTTATATCCTGTTTGGATTGTGATATGTAATCGAAAGATATTTGTACAATTCTGCTTCTTGAGCTATTAACCGAAGTTAAATTCATAAGTCTTTCTTGTATTACTCACCTTAACTTTATATCACATAACATTAGAAAAACTCAGTAAAATTGCTAGAGTAAAGTTCGATTAGAAGAAAACATAGGGTGGTATTTACTTTAAAAGAAATGCTTGCGATAATATTTACATACTTTACAACAGTATTGGCGAATCCAATTACCACACCACGGAAAGAACAGCTGATTCTATGCAATCTTTATGAGAGTACGTTAATGTGAGTTGTTTGATCTGTGTTTGAGGACAATTATTGTGTTTTGGAATAAAAATAGTCATTGGTTATTATAATATAAGGATTCAATGATGAAAAGTAAGTACAATCATTTATTAAAATTACAAAGCGAAACAAGTATCTACACGCAAATTTTGCTTATCTTGCAGATATAGTTGCTGGTATCGTGGAAGCGGTAATACAAGAAGTGTTTTTATGTTTATGTATCTTATTTCTATATTTGTATGCTTCCCACCGAGATACATTGAAATTTCATTTACGTGAACATGAATTTCCACCAATAGTAATTATCACTGATAGAATACAATTGTCAAAAATCAGTAGGTGTCTTAAATGAAAATCTGTAATAGGTGGTTATATAAATAAAATTAAAATGACTTGCCATACCTGCAGTTTTATTTATATCCGTGTAAATGATAATAAACGACCAATTTGAAAACAAGTTTGTTTTTATTCTTCGTTCTAAATCAAAAATAGACAAGTTCTATGGATTCTTCTATGGTTATACTGGACCGCTTTCACTAGAGATATTTTAAAGCTGAATGAACCAATATACATAAAAAAGTACAACAAAATCTAAAGAAATACAATATAAGATGTTTATCGTATTTTCTTAAGAGAGCTAGTATATTTTATCTGAGAAAACAAAAAAAAATCAATTAAGCAGTACAGTGACTCCAAATGAGATGTTTCGCAAAGTAAGTTACTAATAAATTTTAAGACATAATACATAGTAGATATTGAATATGAACTCTATACATTAAGGAACATAATATAAATCAGTTAATTACTTTAATAAAACTGTTTCCTAAGCTAACCTTCTATTCACTTTCTCGACCAATCTAAAACTGTTCTTAGTATAGACAAATCCTAATCCTTTATTGGGAAAACGATGAAAATGGATTGTCCTGTACTTAACTTTCAGCTGTGACAATTATATTACACCACAATTTGTATTTAAAACATTTTTCTTCGGCATGATGAGTGAAATTTAAAGAGTGAATTAACAAATACGAATGTAAACAAACGATTACCTATCTGTTCTCAGTTGGCACTTTTACCAGCAGAGGGCGAACGCTTGGCTGGATTCTCCTATATTTGATTATAATCAAGTTCCGGCAGCGTGTTATATAAATTAGAATTTGATCAAGATTCTGGAATACCGATTTTTATGATTCATTAAATGCCTGCCTATACCCTGCACCAGTTTATGTTCCTGTACTAGAAGAGCATTTCGGACCAATTCAATAAATAAAGAATACAATACAAAAGTTCATTCTTTGCTCGAATTTTTGTTGTCTATGTGGTATAGACTAATTGAAACTTGAAATTGAGAAAGTTTCGTCAATTTGACATTCGATGTCAAATATAAAGAGTAGTTCCCCAGCGCGGCTTCGTCTGCAAAAGAATTTTGTTTGTTATGAGTGTTAACGTTTTGGGTGTGTTAATGTTATGGATACGACAAAATAATAATGAGAAGAAAAAAAATATTCTACAAAATTTATTTTACAATATCTATCTTACAAAATTAATTTTACAACGTCTGTTTTATCTTAAGATAAACTAACATTCCAAAACTTCTGTAAAAACTACATTTTTAGTTGTTTGATTTTTGGGTAGCAAATGATTTTGTTTTCGAAAGATCCTGTTCTTGAAAGACCAACATACAACTTGTGCGTTGTTGATAGTAATTGCAAATTCACGTTCTATTGGAAATTGTAACCGTTTGAATTGAAACTCTGGGGATTTGAGCTGTCTCTCCCGATGACTGTCCAGTAAGAATAGTAGCTTTAATGACATTATCACGCATAGCTTTGATTTGCTATTTTGTGCCGTTGCATAGAGTAGGTGGTTGAAGATTACGTAATAATATTATTGAAGCTCCAACTTTTAGTTTTAAAACATAAAAGAAAGCCCTGAAGGCTTAAGAGAGTTACAAAATTCTTGAGGATACTGTACGGCGGTATCGGACTCTACAACTGTATCGATGAAGCGATATTCTTTTCTAAAATAATTGGATTCAACTCTGCTGCTGACGTATTTCGAGGTGTTTTACGATTGCTCTTTCACATACCAAACATGAGAAATGTTAATCATATTTTCAAGATCAGGGTAAACTTCGGCAATGAGAGCATGTATGCCAAAAACTACTTAACAAATTTTTCTTACAATAGTTAAACGTCCATTTTCATTCTGTAGTGTACCATTTCTGATACTTAATAGTTTTTTTTTTATGAAATTTGAAATCACCGCACGGAAGTATAATACAGTATGTATATAATATATAATATAATATTATATTTCTATGGATCACCTCCACCTAAATATACTCTCATATTCGTTATTAAATGTATTTGTGCGACACTTCGTCAAATAGAAGAAAATTTTAAGCATGTTTTAATAATATCAGCTCTTCTTCCTCTAGGTACCGTTTGCCGACAGTCTCCTGCCGTTAAATCGCCGAATGGTTTTTCAAATGGTCTTTTATCTTGCAATGCACGATCAAGCGCCTCAATATGAGCTCGATGACTCATCTTAATCTCATTATAAGCTTACATGTTCGCTTCTTGAAGAATTTTTTGCTAAGTTTTCATTTTTTCTTATGGTGCAAGAAGACTGTCGAGCGCAACAAACATTTAAAGGCAATTTAAAAGTTGAATGTATGCGGTACTACCACCACTAAGAAGTATATTTTACTTCTGCTAAAATCAAATTTAATAAGAATGTTTTACCTGTTCCTCCAAGTGCGCCCGAAAATATAATTCTACCTCTGAAACACTATCAATAACTATATCAAATGCTTCTGTCTGATCCGGGATTAATTTTGGCAAATAAAGTTTGACGAAGTCCTTTAATGCATTAGTATCGAAAGATTGATGTAAGAGTAATAGCTAATAGACTAATGGTTATTGTTGTTATTTCGAGTTGGTGTTGGCATTCCAAAATCATGTAAATATTCTTCACTAAGCCGTAAAACCCCATCTTCTATATAGATGAGTCCTTGATTAAAAATTTCTTCAGAAAACTCAAGATCAAAAGTATGAGTCGTTTGTCTAATTCTATATAATATATCGTAACAAAGATCCTTTTTAAATATTTCCCACAATATTTGATGTTGTGGAGACAAACAAAATTTTCAGTATTTTGTAATTTTGTATTGGAAATTCATCTCTTTTTATGTCAATGTATTAACCATGGTATCTTTTTAAAACATGGTATTAATCTAATACTATGAGGCTTGCTGCTGCAGTCGATATAGTAGAGACTAATATATATCACAATATAAAAAAATTCAGAGCAAAAATTATGGTTCAAGTAGTTAATTTTTGGTTTCAACTTCGGTAAATTAGTACTAAATAAAGTAAGATATAAAGAAAGAAAAAATAAGTCATTGCTATAGCAATCACGAATTTTTTCAGCTGTCGATTACCTGCGCCACTAAGAAGTAGTCCCAATCTTTATTTATTTATTTTAAAAAAGCTATATGAATGTGAAATATAGCCTATGTCACCCGCGCTAATATAAAAAAAAATCATTATGAAAAATTTATTGAAATTCGGATTAGTAGTTTTCGAGATTTTTGCGGTCATACGAAAAGTCCTTACTCGTATATACTGTAAAGTAAAGCAAAGTACATCTTTATTTTCAAATGACACATAGATGTATGAAAAACGTCAATTACATTGATAAATATACAAACATATAAAATAAAAAATAAGAAATAATACTAAAATATGTATACGTTGAAAACAACATCACTAAGAGGATCAAAACTCCTCGATAGAGTAAAACTCCTTATTAATAAGAAATGATTTGAGTTGCTGTTTAAAAAGAGACTTTGTGTTACATTCTTTAATATCGCTAGGTAGGCTTTTGAAGACAAGTGGCCCCAAAGAGTGAGGGGCATTTTTGCCTAAATATAATCCCCAAAAAAACATTCCCAATGTAAGACTTTTGGAGGTGAGAGCTATATTCTGCAAAACTCGACAAAAAAAATCTCAAATCTTTCGCATACGCTCAGTAAGAGCTCCACACCCATACAACTTTTTATGTTTCTTTGTATACGAATTTTGCTTTAATGGTACATTTTCATCAAGTGATTCTATCGCTTCTCACCGCCCCCAAAATTCCGTCCATGAAATTACAACTTGACCTATTATATTCATTACCCATAGTTCCACTAAATATGGACTAGCATTTCCAGTCACTCACCTGCTCACTTTAAATGATAAAATTGTCACTACCTTGCGTACGTACTTGAAATGAATGCACTATATTCCGTCTTGGAAAAGAAGATGAAAAAAACAGAATTAATATTGCATTTGAACTTTTATTCCTTTTTACGAACTACATGTGTAAATTTAACTATATGGTCAAGTTCTAAGGGTTCTATTCGGAGAAAAAATCAACATTGTTAGTGATCTACGATATCTTTACACACACCAAACATACAAAAGTGTAATACGATCTATTTCTTAATATACAGGGTGTTTCAAATATATTCACAGGACGTGATAGCTCGTCCAAAAATATGAAAAAAAGTTTATATTAACTTACCCTTTAAAATGCGTCATTTTCGAGATACAGGGCGTTGAAATAAAAAAAAATCGATTTTGAAGGAGTAGTGGGTGTTTTCCTCCACAATTTCTACGCTAATGGAAAAAGTACGGTTTTGAGACGCCCATTTGAACCGCCAATATTTTCTTCACCTAAAAGTTATTGTTGGTCGTGACCTCTAAACATAAAATTGATTTTTCTCGAAAACGGTCGAATTCAGAGCTCACGATCAATAGTGTTTTTTTTTGTAGAAAACATTGGCGTTTCAAATGGGCATCTCAAAACTGTAATTTTTCCATTGGCTTAGGAAATGGACAGAAAAAAACGCACTACTCCTTCAAAATCTTCACCAATTATGACTTAACACAAACATTTTCTTACTCAAAGCTTAGCTTATTATGAGTGGAAAATGCTTACAAATGCTGTTTACTGCAAGATAAACGGTTCCGAAAATATTCACAAAAAAATATTTTTTTCTTTCAATTTCAACACCCTGTATCTCGTGGTGCATTCTAGAGGATAAGTTAATATTTTTTTTTAATTTTTTTGGATGAGCTATCACATCCTCAAGTGCAGCGCATATATTATGAAACATCTTGTATATTTAAATCTAATGAAAACAATTGCTAACACACGTATTAAAGAGACTTAGAAAGGCGTGGAGTATCTATAAAACTTATTATGAGTCGAAAAAAAATTGAACAACTTATGTTTCAACGTCATGGAAGGAATTTTGAGGGCGGTGAGAAGCGATCGAATATTTTCGGAACCGTTTATCTTGCAGTAAACAGCATTTGTAAGCATTTTCCACTCATAATAAGCTAAGCTTTGAGTAAGAAAATGTTTGTGTTAAGTCATAATTGGTGAAGATTTTCAAGGAGTAGTGCGTTTTTTTCTGTCCATTTCCTAAGCCAATGGAAAAATTACAGTTTTGAGATGCCCATTTGAAACGCCAATGTTTTCTACAAAAAAAAACACTATTGATCGTGAGCTCTGAATTCGACCGTTTTCGAGAAAAATCAATTTTATGTTTAGAGGTCACGACCAACAATAACTTTTAGGTGAAGAAAATATTGGCGGTTCAAATGGGCGTCTCAAAACCGTACTTTTTCCATTAGCGTAGAAATTGTGGAGGAAAACACCCACTACTCCTTCAAAATCGATTTTTTTTTATTTCAACGCCCTGTATCTCGAAAATGACGCATTTTAAAGGGTAAGTTAATATAAACTTTTTTTCATATTTTTGGACGAGCTATCACGTCCTGTGAATATATTTGAAACACCCTGTATATTAAGAAATAGATCGTATTACACTTTTGTATGTTTGGTGTGTGTAAAGATATCGTAGATCACTAACAATGTTGATTTTTTCTCCGAATAGAACCCTTAGAACTTGACCATATAGTTAAATATACACATGTAGTTCGTAAAAACGAATAAAAGTTCAAATGCAATATTAATTCTGTTTTTTTTCATCTTCTTTTCCAAGACGGAATATAGTGCATTCATTTCAAGTATGTACGCAAGGTAGTGACAATTTTATCATTTAAAGTGAGCAGGTGAGTGACTGGAAATGCTAGTCCATATTTAGTGGAACTATGGGTAATGAATATAATAGGTAAAGTTGTAATTTCATGGACGGAATTTTGGGGGCGGTGAGAAGCGATAGAATCACTTGATGAAAATGTACCATTAGAGCAAAATTCGTATACAACGAAACATAAAAAGTTGTATGGGTGTGGAGCTCTTACTGAGCGTATGCGAAAGATTTGAGATTTTTTTTGTCGAGTTTTGCAGAATATAGCTCCTACCTCCAAAAGTCTTACATTGGGAATGTTTTTTGGGGATACGGATTTTTTTGGACGTCGCTTAGCTGTCACGGACTAACTTTAATTTTCAATAATCATAATTAATTTTAAATACAAATATATATATATACAAGGTAGCTCACGGTCGATGGTACCTTAGACGTTTACGGAGAACGGGACATAGGATCGTTCTGAAAATTTGGTTGTTCAAGTAATTGCTTTTAATCTATCGATTTAAATTATTTTCAGCGATGCCGCGTTGTCGCTTATACCAAAAAGTAGCAGCATCTTTGTTATTTCAAATAGAACACCCTATATATTACTGCATTTTTGCATTTGTCTTCACTTTCTTAATATGATTGCCCCACTTACCTACACCTATCTCTAACGGTTCCCGAGATATTGATTATTTTCCATAATTTCAATCCAAAACATAGCTCGAATTAAATATTTATTTCTGCGTTATTTCAATTCCTCGGAAGCTTTAACTTTGTTAGTAGGTCATCGAGATAATGTTTATGGATTCTGAATAGAGAAATTTGTCCTGCGTTATACAGTGTCGTTCAAAATGTGTGATTTCACTGCTAGATAGAAATATGTTTAAAAATGCGTTTTTTAAAATGGAACACTCTGTATATTACGAAATATCCTGAAAGATACCTAAATTTCCTTCGATTTGATGTATCATGTTCCTATAGTAGACAGAATTCCGAGATAAGAGCAATTGTCTGAAAAAATTATATTATATTTCTCATATTTCTCTAGGTTGCTATTAAACGTCATCATAGTACATACATGACACACTGAAAATTTGACAATTAGTGCCTTATTAATAATACCTTTGAGTGTTTCTTAACGTAAGTGGCTTGAAAAAATTTAAATGGAGGGAAATAACTATTCGAACGAAGTACTACTGAAATTGTACACAAATATGGAAAATGTAAGGGAATTATAGCAAGAACGTGCAGAAAATTCAATGAAACGTACCCTGATTTACATCCAATGAACAAGAGGAAGTTTGTACGATTTCAAAATAATTTCATTAATAATGGATCAAAATTAAAAGCGGAACGACATCTACCGAAACCTATAACTTCAGATGAAGACAACATAATAAATGTGTTGACCTATTTCCGTGCTGATCCCCAAGCTTCCACTAGAAGTGCTAAATATGATTTAGGCTTGGATCGTGCGTCTGTTGGAAGGGTCATCCATAATCATAACATGCGCCCGTATAAGCTTACTAAAGTTCAAGCTCTAAAACCAGAAGATTATTAAAGTAGGGTTCACTTTTGCGAAACAATCCTATTTCGCATCCAAGAAGCTCCTGAATTCTTAAAAAAATATTTAGACAGACGAATCAAAATTTTTCAGAGAAGGAATTTTTAATAGGAGGAACGAGCATTTCTGGGATGATCAAAATCCAAATATTGTCAAGGAAATGGGATTTCAGGAGAAGTTTAGTTTCAACGTATTCTGCCTAAAAAAGTTTTCCTATTTACGATGAACCGTTGAATTCTGAGAAATATCTAGAATTTCTAAGGTCAGTTGTGAACAACTTCTTGGATAATCTGTCATTGGAAGAGTATCGTAGCAGTTGGTTTCAGCTGGATGGCGCACCGGCTCATTGCATTGGGGAAGTAACAACGGAGTTATTTGAAATGTTCGACGATCGCTGCTTCAGACGTTTGTTTGGGTCCGTGGCATTGGCCTGCGAGATCAACCGATCTCACGCCACTTTATTTTTTCTTGTGGGGTCATTTGAAGACAAAAGTACACATGACACCAGTACACACTAAACAAGATCTACGCCAACGAGTAATCAACTGCATTGAAGAACTAGATGCCAGTGAAATAAGGAGGGCTACAACTATATCTACAAATAAACGGACATTGAAATGTTTGGAAGCCAATGGTCGGCATTTTAAAAACTTATTATGAACGTTTTCTAAATTTTAACAGATAATTAATGAAATTATTTTGTGATCGTACAAACTTCCTCTTGTTCATTGGATGTAAATCAGAGTACGTTCCATTTAATTTTCTGCATGTTGTTGCGATAGTTTCCACACATTTTCCATGAAGAATAAACAATTTTATTAGAACTTCGTTTAAATAGTTATTTCATTCAGTTCAAGTCACTTACGTTGAGAAATACTCAAATTTTCATTATGTCATGTACTATGATGACATTTAATAGCAACCTAGATGGCTACTTAGGTATAGGAACATGATACATTAAATCGAAGGAAATTTAGGCATCTTTCAGGATATTTTATAATATACAGGGTGTTCTATTTAAAAAACGCATTTTTAAACATTTTTGTATCTAGCAGTAAAATCACACATTTTGAACGACACTGTATAACGCAGGACAAATTTCTCTATTCAAAATCCATAAACATTATCTCGATGACCTACTAACAAAGTAACAGCTTCCTAGAAATTGAAATAACGAACAGTCATCCACTAGAAGCGGATCACGTGATTTCAAGCTTATTTGCTTGATGACTGTATCTGATGAAATAAAAGCATAAAGGTGAATAGCATTCTCATTTTGATATTATATCTATCTCAGCAATACTGAATTGACTGAAGGTGGCCGCAAGCACGGCAGTGAGAGTCTCTCTCATCCTTTTCAACTCTGCGTCCACGATCTGCCTTGCTGAGTCAACATTTTGCTTAAGACCTGTATTATTATTATTATTATTATTATTTTTTTTTTTTCATAGGATGAATGCTTTTACGCACGGTGTGTGGGGCTCGTAAAATAAAATGAATGCCCACTAATCCCCCTACGGACCGCGGTGAATCCTTTCGGACAACTTCGTGCCTGGCCGCATGTACTTTGCCCTGACAGTGTCAATCCGTTTTTATTGATCCATTAAGCACCCCTCATCTCGCTTAATGCGGAGGACCGTATGGACGTATGAAGCAATCTCACTCCAAGCTTCATCAATTCTTAGCATGATCTCCACAATATTATCAGCAGAGACAACGCCAGATTTTCGAATAAGCCTTCTTCTTTCGTCGTTGAAGCGTTCGCATATGAAGAAAGTATGGTACGCGTCATCGTCTTTTTCTGGACAGTATCTACATCTGGGTGTGTTAACTTGCATGGTTTCTGCTCTGGCAGTTACTGTTGCTTCATTCCGTCCCCTTTCAGAGGCTAGGAGGAATATTTTCTGCCTCTCAGCGGCAAGCAGGTCAAGCGGAATAACTCCAGCCACAACCATGACCGCCGGTCCCGATACAGTGCGGTCTGCGCAGGCGACTCTGAGCGCTGCTCTCCATTGGATTGAAAGGATGCGCTTGCTGTATTTATTTACCTTCATGGCTCCTGCCCATACTTCTGCTCCGTACAAAAGAACGGAGTTTACAGTGGACATGAGAAGTCTTCTTTTACTGGTTCTAGGGCCAATGACATTTCCCATTAACCTACTGAGCGACATCACTATTTTCGCAGCTTTTTCACACACCGCTTGGATGTGTTCCCAGTATCGGAGGCGGCAATCAAGCACCACGCCTAGGTACTTCACCGCAGTTTGAATCTCCAAGTTATCCACAGTCATGGAGATCCTTGTGGGCATCCTCCGACTAGTAAGCATAATAATCTCTGTCTTAGAGATTGCAAGCTCCAGTCCACGACTTTCCATCCATGAGTTGACCCTAATCGTAACGTGTTTATAATTATTATTATTATTATTTCTTTTTAATTTTTTTTTCGTAGGGTGAATGCTTTTGCGCACGCAGTGTGAGACTCGCCCAACTGAAAGCTGGGAATACTCACTAAACCCCCTATGGCCGCGGTGATCCAAGGCCGGAACCCTTTCGGATGACTTCATGCCTGGCTGCCTTTCTTGTACCCTAAGAGCTTCTGGATCCTTTGAATGTGGAATCACATATTACATATATTGGGAGGCCGCAGTATCTTGCAGGCATCCCTCTTCTATCTTCGCACGAAGGACGGTATGTACATAGTTAACGACCGCCCTCCAGGCTTCTTTACTCCGTAGCATGGCTTCCACTATGGTATCTGCGGAAGAAGTGCCAGCTTAGCAAACAAGCCCCCTTCTTTCATCGAAGAAACGATGCAGTCGAAGAACGTGTGATGAGCATCGTCGTCGTCTTCTGGGCAATACCTGCATTTAGGGGAGCTGACCTTCCCCATTCTGTGAAGATATTTCCTGAAATAGCCATGACCAGTCAGGAACTGACATAGGTAAAAGTCGATCTCTCCATGGCCACGGTCTATCCAGGGGCCAATATCTTTGATGAGGCGAAAGGTCCAACGGCCTTCGTTGTTTTCATCCCACCTTTTCTGCCAGGTTTGCAGAGTCCCTTCTCTAGAAGCTATTGAGGCTTGTCTTCTGCCATGCTCTGAGGAAAGACG
Organism: Crioceris asparagi; assembly: GCA_958507055.1. Lineage (NCBI taxonomy): Eukaryota > Metazoa > Arthropoda > Insecta > Coleoptera > Chrysomelidae > Crioceris > Crioceris asparagi. The sequence continues at coordinate 53,445,013 of OY293827.1, forward strand.
ATAGATGTTCTGCTTCTCGATAGCAAGCAGATCGACTGGTATTACACCGGCCACAACCATAACCGCAGCAGCAGACACTGTGCGATATGCGCAGGCCAGCCTGAGGGCCGCCCTACGTTGGATTGCCAGCACGCGCTTACTATATTTCTTCTTCCCCATAGCATCTGCCCACACCTCTGCACCATACAGAAGAATAGCATTTGTAGTTGCCATGAGAAGTCGCCTCTTGCTTGACCTTGGGCCAACAATGTTACCCATCAGCCTGCTTAGCGTCATAACTACCTTTGATGCCTTGTCGCACACAATTTGGATGAGTTCCCAGTACTGGAGGCGGCAGTCTAGCACTACGCCTAGATACTTTACCGCATTCTTTGTTTGCACCTCGAGTTTGTTCACAGACATGGATATTGTTGTAGAGATCCTACGTCGTGTGAGCATAATGATCTCGGTCTTTGAGACAGCCAACTCGAGTCCATGGCTCCCCATCCATGAGTTTATCCGGATCATTACCTGATTCAGGCGTAATTGGGCCAGCTCTGGATTCCTAACAGAGATGACAGCGGCTATGTCATCGGCGTATCCTACTAGGAACACATCATGGGGCATCTCGAGAAGGAACAGGCCGTCGTACAGAGCATTCCAGAGATCGGGGCAAGGACAGAGCCCTGCGCTGCACCGGAGGTTACCTCCTTTATAATCTGGCCTTCCCTTGTCTCATAATTCAACCGACGACTCTCCAGATAATTCTGTACAACGGCCAGAAGGTAGTTGGGTAACTTGAAAGATCGTTGTAAGGCCTCTAGTATATCCATCCATCGAGCAGAGTTGAAAGCGTTTTTCACATCTAGTGTGACTAACACTATGATGTTTTGAGCTTGATGGCAAGCTTCGTTAGCACGATTGAAAGCATTGATCACCTCTGTGATGGCAGTCAAATTTGAGTGCCCTTTACGGAAACCATGTTGTTGGAGCGACAAGTTTTCGGCTTCTTCAATGGCTCTCTGCAATCTAGGCTTTAATATCCTCTTGAAGAGCTTTCCCGCTGTATCTAGTAAGCACAGTGGCCTGTACGCTGACGGGGAGTCTGTATTGCCCTTGCCCTTACTGATTAGCACCAACGTAGCTGTCTTCCTTCGTGACGGAAAATTTCCGGCTACCAGACATGCATTGAACATGCGTAATAAAAGATGTGGTGTGCTATCAACTATAATTTTCAAAGCTTCATTAGGGATTCCGTCTGGTCCAGGAGCTTTATTATTCTTCATGGCACGCATAGCTGTCACGAGCTCCAGTTCTGAGAATTTCGGAATTTCTGAGACTGGCAGAGGAACTATATCTTTCTGTCTCACAGGGTGAACTGGAAACAGGGCATCAACGATTTTAGTAACAACTTCCGGTGGCAAGCTATGACTATTATTTCCGATTCCGCCGAGCTTTCTGGTAACAAATTTGTAACCTTTGCCCCAGGGATCAGAATCTACATCCTGGCATATCTCCTTCCAGCATCGATCTTTGCTTATGCGGATCGCAGCGCTGAGCGCCTTCTTCTCTTCATTAGCGCCATCCTTCTGAGCTCCGCAATATCAGCTGTCCACCAGTAAGCTTGGGGGCGGCTCCGGCGAGGTTGCTTCCGAGGCATTGATGAGTTACATGCCTGACGAATTAGTGTATTCCACAAGTGGTTCTACATTAGTTGAAAGCGTTGACTCAAGGTGTGCAGGTGGGCAACTTTCGACTCGACAGCTTAAATTCCCGACGAATTTTTCCCTGTCCATCTTGGCTATATTCCAGCCAGTTGGGTTTCGGGTACTTATTCGACGGAAAACCTCTCTTTTATTTAATTGGAAGGAGATATATTCGTGGTCGCTAGCAGTGTACACGTCCAGCACCTTCCAATCAGATAGCATAGGATTTAGAGCGCTCAATGCGAGGGTGATGTCTGGTATTGACTCACCAAAGCCAGGTCTTATGTATGTCGGCCTTGAGCGCCTGTTCGCAACATCCAGATCAAGTCTTGATGCCATCTCCAAGATGTGTCTTCCTCTGGCATACCCCACTCTACAGCTCTGGCGTTGAAATCTCCAGCCACAATGACTAGGCCAGGGGTGTTTCGAAGATTATCTTCGAGTGCATCCAGTCTCTCCTTATACTCGGAAGCAGTGTAGTTAGGAGAAAGGTACACGCTGTAGACAGTGACCTGTCGCAACCTGACCCAGACATATCCATTGCCAGACCCGTGAGCAAGGACCTGAGCCCCATGGTTGTCTGAGATCCAGACAGCCGCTGTGCCAAGCTGATCGTAGAACCAATATTGGCTGGCACTGATTCGGTGAGGCTCACTGATAATTGCAACCTGAGTCCCAGTCTTGCGTACAAGCTGTTCAAGAATAGAGTTAGCAGCTTGACTTATTTGTAGGTTACCCTGGAGAAATTGGGTCATTTTCTAGTAGAGCTGGCTACATCGGCCTTCCTGAATGACTGGCATACCCTAGAGCCTGGGATATGATTGGTGGTTGCACCGGTGATGTTGGTGCATAGGACACAGTTGGGTTTTGCTGTGCAAGCTGCAGCCATGTGGTCACCCCCACCACATTTCCAGCAGTTCTGACTCCTATCTGGGCCTGAGCAGATTTTTCTGGTGTGGCCGTAGGCCAAGCAGCAGTAACATCGTTCGACTTCCACGCGATGTCGTGCTCTACAATTCATCCACCCAATCTTTATTCTTCCCTTTTGTAGTATTGGGAGTGCCTCTTTCTCTTCCATCTCGACGATGGCCTTCCTCTGTTCACAATTGTTGGGTGGTAGTAGTGTTACCTTCAGCTCACCGCTAAGATCAGTGTAATATCTTCGAATCGCCTCTGTAACCTCATTCTCTGTGCTTAATGTATCGAGATCCAAGATCTCGATCCTCAACTTCGGGACAATAGTGTGGACCTCTCTTTGTCACCAACAGACATTTTAATCGCTTCTTGGAGTTTAGATTTATCACCGCACTTAGCGTGTTCTAGTAGAACACCTCCTTTGGCGCACTACAGTTCCAGATTCCTCGAGTGTTACAACTCCCTTCATGGTTCCAGGGACTTCAGCATAGGTCTTACCGGCATTAGGTTTAATTAGAACCACATGCCTCTTAGGCCTTGAGCGAATCTTCTTCACGGGGTTATTCGGAGGCAAAGTTGCCTTTACAGCTGCCTCTCCCTTTCTCCTTGCTCTAGCCTTTTCTGGCTTTTCACGGGCTTTGGACTTCACTTCAGTAAAGCCTTGTTCATTATCAAGAATAGCTGAGGTACAAGCCTTATTGTTTTTCTGCTTCTTCTCCTCCCTTGCATCTTTAGGAGGGCTGCTTGCTGGTCGCTTATTATAGTCCGCCAATGCGGTATTGGGCTTAGGCATCTGGATAGTTTGAGACACCCCCTCTGTATTTGAACGATGAGTCACCTTAAGGCGCTTCGCATGGAGACAAGGACATCCATTGAAGCTTCTAGTAACGCCAATCCGTTTTTAAGGTCCATAGATACATCCTTTTGTCTCAAGGTTGCTGCACGCATGTCCAATAGTACTTTTTTATTTTCCGCAACTCAGCGTCCAACTTCTGTTCCGCAGTTTCGGTATTACATGCTTCGAGGGGCATATCGGTCGCCGGTAGTGGCTGAGTTTTTAGTCTCTGTACCATCTCTTCATTGTATGCCATGGTCTTAGTAGCCTGTGAACGATTCGGTGGTGGTATTTTCAGAATAGGGGATCACATGATCCTACTGCTTCTTGAAAATGGGCTCTCATTTTTTCCAGCGTTTTCGCTCCCAATGCTCAAGCTCCTGAGAGCTTGTCTTCGTTTGTTAACATCCTCGCTCGTAGTGATATCTGCTGTGGAGGCCAAGTGGTCCACCTCCAAAGCATTACGGTCAATGAATGACGATGACCCGGGGCCCGCTTGCACACCCCTGACGGCCACCGGTACTGGGGATCCGACCCCTGCACCATAGTTTTTACTCCTACCTCGACTTCCATTTTTGGTTTATAATTCGGGGTTTCCTCCCCTAGTGGATATTTACCTGCTGTTGGCCGCGACGATACTGGCTTGTGTCGCCACGTTACCAGACCGCCCCACGTGGAGGGCATAGGAGGAATCCACAACCTCGCGGTCTATTATTATTATTATTATTATTAGTATTATTATTATTATTATTATTATTATTATTATTATTATTATTATTATTATTATTATTATTATTATTATTATTAATATTATTATTATTATTATTATTATTATTATTATTATTATTATTATTATTATTATTATTATTATTATTATTATTAGTATTATTATTATTATTATTATTATTATTATTATTATTATTATTATTATTATTATTATTATTATTATTATTATCTTTTCTCACATAATTGTGGTTTTATTTTGTACTGACGGGCTATGCCAAGTCAGTGCATATTCTATTATTACTATTCTGAATTGAGGAATTATCTGACGATATGTGTTGACTCCTAGTTGTTTCAGGTTCGATTTCAATGTCCTTGGTGTGAGGTCTGTCACTGACATAATAAGAGGGATAATTATAACTTTTTATTGCTTCCAAAGCTTTTTAATCTACATTGCTAGGTCTTTGTATTTGGTGATTTTTTTATTGTATTTTGTTTGGATGTTTGTATCACTAGGAATGGCTATGTCAATTAGGTATGTGGTTTTCTCTTCCTTTAACTGAAGAGTAATATCTGGTCTATTGCAGGATATTGTTTTGTCTGTTTGAATATTTATATCCCTGTAGAGTTTGAAGTTTTTGTTGAGTGATTGGATTGGCCTTGTGTGCAGTGATGTTACATCTATAATTCCTCTTCCTCCATCATTTCTTTTGATTGTTAGCCTTTCTTTACATGAATTGGGGTGTAGTTTTCTGTGTTTAGTAAGTTCAGAGCGTATGAGGATGTTAATATTTTCTCTGTCTGTTTGGGACCACCGGATAAAACCGAATGAATATGTGAGAGAAGGTATGGCATATGTATTTATGGCCTTAGTAAGGTTTTTGGAATTTAATTTGGTTTTTATTAGTTTGGTTAGTCTATTTTTGAATTCACTTATAAGTTCTGTTTTGGTGTGGGTGTGGTTTAGTTTGGTGCCTTGATGGAATCCTAGGTATTTGTAAGTTTCTTCTCTGAGCATGTTGTTTAGTGTTTTATTATTAGCTGTATGAACGTTATGATGTTCTTTCCACTGGCCTCTGTCTATATGGAGCACTCTGCATTTACTCATTCCGAACTCCATGCAGACGTCTGAGGTGAATGTTTCTATGATTCTGAGAAGATCACTCAACTGCGTATCCGTGGATGCGTAGAGTATAATGTCGTCCATATATAATAAGTGGTTTATTTGTTGTTGGTTTTCTTTCTTGTGCCTGAGTTGGAAGCCATGCTTTGTATTATTAAACATGTTTGACATCGGATTAAGGCAGAGGCAGAACCACAGCGGACTAAGGGAATCCCCCTGGAAAATATCACGTCTGATATGGATTTCGTCTGTTTGTATATATCCGGTTTCTGTGTTTAATCGGATTTTCGTTTTTCAGGTTTTCATTATTTGTATAAGGAATTCTCTGATATTCTTATTGATTCTGTAGATCTCAAGGACCTTTATTAGCCAGCTATGGGGTACGGAATCAAAGGCCTTTTTATAATCTATGTCTCCGATGTGGAGGTTTCTATAATCTTTCCTAGTTTGTCCCATAATGACGCTATCTATTACCAGTTGTTCCTTACAGCCCTGGCTGCTTTTTCTACATCCTTTTTGTTCCTTTGTGAGTATGTTGTTGATCGTTAGGTGTTGTTCTATTTTCTTGCAGATTGTGGCTGTGATGATCTTATATAAGGTTGGCAGGCAAGCTATAGGTCGATAAGTTGAGGAGTTCTTAGTGTCTGAATTTTTGGGTTTTATGTAGGTTATTCCTTGAGTTAGGAAGCTTGGAAATATCTGCGGTTGCTGTATGATTTTGTTAATTTGGCGTGTGAGGGCTTCGTGTGTAGTAGTACACTGTTTATACCAGAAGTTTTGAATCTTATCTATGCCAGGGCACTTCCAGTTTTGTGTGTATTTGATTGTATCTGTGATTTCTTCTGTTTTAAGTATGAGATCTTCTTGTTCCGATATGTGTTTGTGTCTGTGTTTTATTGGTTCCGACCATATGCTTTTCCAATAGTTAGTAAGTTTTTGTTTGTCTGGTGGTTCTGTTATTCTTATTTCCTGATTAGACATGTTTTTTTGATAGAACTGCTTTTCATTTCTAAGGAAGAGGTTGTTGGTATCTTTCATTTCATTTGATTCTTTGTATCTTCGGAGTCTTGCGGCATATACAGCTAGTTTTTGCTTAAGCGTATCAATGATCTCTGGCATAGTTTGGGTAGTATATTTGAATTAAATTTTTTCTGTATTCTGTGTTACACGTTTTGAGGTATTTCCTTTGTTGAACTGGATGAGGTGTCCCAGATTTTTCCTGATTTCATTAATTTTGTTTTCTAGTCTTATCTGCCATTTGAATTTTGGTTTTGTCTTGTTAAGATTTCCATGTCGTTTTGGTAGTTTTTGATCATTCTGTACGATTGAGGCGATTGCTGCTGCGTAGATTATTGTATGGATGTCTTCGATTGTACTTATGTTTGTTATGTACTGTGGTATTATATATTTGTTCATTGTATCAAGGATTGGAAGTGTGTTCAGCTTGAAGATCAGCCGAGGAATTGGGTTTCTCAGTGTAGGATCAGAGCCTAACCAATGGCTCAGGCATTTATCCATTTTCTTTTTAAGTTATTGTAGAAAAAGAGGATGTTGTGTGAATGTTGAAGATTGGTTGATTGGTGTGTCTATATTGTTTTCTTTCTGTGTTCTCGCCTCTTGTGTATGAGTGTTGAGGGTTGTGATTTCATTGGGAGGTGAAAGAGTTGATGCTTCCTGTGTTTTATCCTGCATGGTGTGCTCTGGATTTTCATTAGTGTTTTTATGTGGGCCTGATCTCTGTTAAGTTCGGCAGCTACTGTATCTTTGAGCATTTGTAATTCAAGTGGAGTGAGGCGTTTGTTCTTAGAGATGGTTCTTTTTTGATCTATTACTCTCTGTTCTGTGACATGTTGTTGTAGGTATGGATATTGAGCTAGAAAAAGTTTATGTAATTCATGCCTGTAGCCTGATTTAATTGTTTCGAGTTTTGTGGCAGTGTAGTAGCAGCGCATTACTGTTATATTCATTTCGAATGTCCATTGTAGACGCTGTCTTTAGTTGCCCGCCTTGGTGGCTGCTGGTTGTTCCTGTAAAACATCCGTAGCCGGGTTTGGATCCGTATTTTGTGGGGTTAGGAGTTCAAAGTGTCCTGATGCTGGATTGCCAGTGAGAAGCAAGTAAATGTTTTTATCGTATTTTATTTAACTTAAAAATACGTAAAAATTCTCGTTCGTGTTGTCTGTAGTCTGGTGTAAATGTGAAAATTCATGCTTAGAATTTCAGGGAGAGCAAGTATTTCAAGGCTAGTTCCATAAGCATTTGTATTCTTCATGTTATTATAGTAGATATTGATATCTCTCATTCCGTCATTTTCGATTAGCGTATGGTTTTGGAGTACGGACCAATTATCTTTTATATATTCTAGCGCGTATAGTCTTAGATGCTCGTGGCAGCTTTCATCGCCCACAATCTCGGATATGGTAAAGGTTTTCATATTAGGATTATTCATAAGTGGAGCTGGGTCGTTGTATTTTTGATCGGGCTGAGAATTCCCGCGTCGTACCCGATAGTATCGACGCTCGTCCGAGGCTTTTATTTTTGAAAATCTCTCCATTGGAAATGGGTATGTATTTTTAAGCTATTGCCAGCTTACAGGGCAAAAGGTCCATCTCAGCAGAGCCCTGTCGTACCACTACTAGTTTCATGGTAGTACGGAGATAAGGGGGTTTTTACTTCCAGTGGTCCCCTACCCCTCTGTGAAGTATTGGGGTCCGTGGGGTCGCAACACCCAAGTATACCTCGATATCCCCTTGTGGTTTATTTATTATTATTATTATTATTTTTTTAGGTAAATTTCTTATAGAAATATACCTATTGCGATCGTTCACACTTTTGAATTTAGAAGAAATTTCAACGGCATGTTGTTATATGTCTATAAGTTAGTCCAAAAAAACATTTGGTTCAAAAGTTTATATATATATATATATATATATATATATATATATATATATATATATATATATATATATATATATATATATATGGGATATTACGAAATTTGTTAACACGATAGAGGTCGCAGTTTTGAAGGTATCAAGTTCAAATTTGCTACAAAAATCAATCTCTCAAATATCTCGGTCGAGTTCGTTATTGGGCAATATCGGGTAAGTAGTTTCAAAATGGCGACCATTCAAACATTTAAAAAAATTATCAAAAAAGAGCAGTAGTGTAAATATTATTAAAAATAATTTTAGGTTATAGATATAATCAGTACCTACAACTTTTGTTCAAAGCAATTTTTCATAAAATACACAGGTAAAAAAATAAAAATTAATAAAGAAAAATAACAAATATTGATAAAACATGAACACTCAATATAAATTTGATGTAATTTTACATTTTCTGGAGATCTTAATATAAACCCTGATTAAAAAATTAGTATAGTATATAGTAGTATAGTAGTAGTATATAGTATAGTATAGTATATTTATTGAAAAGAAATAGACGAAAAAAAAATCTGCCTTGAAGTGGACTCGAACCCTGTCTGCTTTATATTCAACAGCCAAAACAAAAACCTCTAACCGCAAGGCTATGACAATTTTATTTAATAACATGTAGGTATACCAATGAAAAGGTTGTTAAAATTTCAATTCAATGAATTTTGAAAAATTTACCTTTCCGCTGACTACAGGCCATTGGGATTTTTTTTTCGTAGGGGGAATGCTTTTGCGCACGCAGTGTGAGACTCGCCCAACTGAGAGCTGGGAATACTCACTAAACCCCCTAAGGCCGCGGTGATCCAAGGCCGGAACCCTTTCGGATGACTTCATGCCTGGCCGCCTATCTTGTACCCTAAGAGCTTCTGGATCCTTTGAATGTGGAATCACATATTACATATATTGGGAGGCCTCAGTATCTTGCAGGCATCCCTCTTCTATCTTCGCACGAAGGACGGTATGTACATAGTTAACGACCGACCTCTAGGCTTCTTTACTTTACTTAACAAACAAGCCCCCTTCTTTCATCGAAGAAACGACTGCAGTCGAAGAACGTGTGATGAGCATCGTCGTGGTCTTCTGGGCAATACCTGCATTTAGGGGAGCTGACCTTCCCCATTCTGTGAAGATATTTCCTGAAATAGCCATGACCAGTCAGGAACTGACATAAGTAAAAGTCGATCTCTCCATGGCCACGGTCTATCCAGGGGCCAATATCTTTGATGAGGCGAAAGGTCCAACGACCCTCGTTGTTTTCATCCCACCTTTTCTGCCAGGTTTGCAGAGTCCCTTCGCTAGAAGCTATTGAGGCTTGTCTTCTGCCATGCTCCGAGGAAAGACGATAGATGTTCTGCTTCTCGATAGCAAGCAGATCGACTGGTATTACACCGGCCACAACCATAACCGTAGCAGCAGACACTGTGCGATATGCGCAGGCCACCCTGAGGGCCGCCCTACGTTGCACTGCCAGCACGCGATTACTATATTTCTTCTTCCCCATAGCATCTGCCCACACCTCTGCACCGTACAGAAGAATAGCATTTGTAGTTGCCATGAGAAGTCGCCTCTTGCTTGACCTTGGGCCAACAATGTTACCCATCAGCCTGCTTAGCGTCATAACTACCTTTGATGCCTTGTCGCACACAATTTTGATGTGTTCCCAGTACTGGAGGCGGCAGTCTAGCACTACGCCTAGCTACCTTACCGCAGTCTTTGTTTGCACCTCGAGATTGTTCACAGACATGGATATTGTTGTAGAGATCCTACGTCGTGTGAGCAAAATGATCTCGGTCTTTGAGACAGCCAACTCGAGTCCATGGCTCCCCATCCATGAGTTTATCCGGATCATTACCTGATTCAGGCGTAATTGGGCCAGCTCTGGATTCCTAACAGAGATGACAGCGGCTATGTCATCGGCGTATCCTACTAGGAACACATCATGGAGCATCTCGAGACGTAACAGGCCGTCGTACAGAGCATTCCAGAGATCGGGGCCAATGACAGAGCCCTGCGCTGCACCGGAGGTTACCTCCTTTATAATCTGGCCTTCCCTTGTCTCATAATTCAACCGACGACTCGATAATTCTGTACAATGGCTTTATTATTCTTCATGGCACGCATAGCTGTCACGAGCTCCAGTTCTGAGAATTTCGGAATTTCTGAGACTGGCAGAGAAACTATATCTTTCTGTCTCACAGGGTGAACTGGAAACAGGGCATCAACGATTTTAGTAACAACTTCCGGTGGCAAGCTATGACTATTATTTCCGATTCCGCCGAGCTTTCTGGTAACAAGTTTGTAACCTTTGCCCCAGGGATCAGAATCTACATCCTGGCATTGCTCCTTCCAGCATCGATCTTTGCTTAGGCAGATCGCAGCGCTGAGCGCCTTCTTTGCAGCTTTCTGCTCTGTTGATCTAGTCGCAGCCTCCGGTCGGTTACGAGCACGTTGAGACCTTCTTCTCATCATTAGTGCCATCCTTCTGAGCTCTGCAATCTCAGCTGTCCACCAGTAAGCTTGGGGGCGGCTCCGGCGACGTTGCTTCCGAGGCATTGATGAGTCACATGCCTTACGAATTAGCTCCATGGTGTATTCCACAAGTGGTTCTACATTAGTCGTAACCGTTGACTCAAGGTGTGCAGGTGGGCGACTTTCGACTTGACAGCTTAACTTCCCGACGAACTTTTCCCTGTCCATCTTGGCTATATTCCAGCCAGTTGGGTTTCGGGTACTTATTCGACCGAAAACCTCTCTTTTATTTAATTGGAAGGAGATATATTCGTGGTCGCTAGCAGTGTACAGGTCCCTCACCTTCTAATCAGATAGCATAGGAGTCAGAGCGCTCGATGCGAGGGTGATGTCTGGTATTGACTAACCAAAGCCAGGTGTTATATATGTCGGCCTTGAGCCCCTGTTTGAAACATCCAGATCAAGTCTTGATGCCATCTCCTGCCAGGGGTTTTTCGAAGATTATCATCGAGTGCATCCAGTCTCTCGTTATACTCGGAAGCAGTGTAGTTACTAGAAAGGTACACGCTGTAGACAGTGACCTGTCGCAACATGACCCAGACATATCCATTGCCAGACCCGTGAGCAAGTACCTGAGCCCCATGGCTGTCTCAGATCCAGACAGCCGCTGTGCCAAGCTGATCGTAGAACCAATATTGGCTGGTTCGGTAAGGCTCACTGATAATTCCAACCTGGGTCCCAGTCTCGCGTACAATCTGTTCAAGGATAGAGTTGGCAGCTTGACTTCTTTGTAGGTTACCCTGAAGAAATTGGGTCATTTTCTAGTAGAGCTGACTTTTCTGGCTTCAAGGGCCTTCCTGGAAGACTTGCATACCCTAGAGCCCGGGATATGATTGGTGGTTGCACCGGTGATGTTGGTGCATAGGACACAGTTGGGTTTTGCTGTGCAAGGTGCAGCCATGTGGTCACCCCCACCACATTTCCAGCAGTTCTGACTCCTATCTGGGCCTGAGCAGATTTTTCTTGTGTGGCCGTAGGCCAAGCAGCGGTAACATCGTTCGACTTCCACGCGTTGTCGTGCTCTACAATTCATTCACCCAATCTTTATTCTTCCCTTTTGTAGTATTGGGAGTACCTCTTTCTCTTCTATCTCGACGATGGCCTTCCTCTGTTCACGATTGTTGGGAGGTAGTAGTGTTACCTTCAGCTCACCGCTAAAATTAGTGTAATATCTTCGAATCGCCTCTGTAACCTCATTTTCTGTGCTTAATGTATCGAGATCCAAGATCTCGATCCTCAACTTCGGGGCAATAGTGCGGACCTCACCTTTGTCGCCAACAGACTTTTTAATGGCTTCTTGGAGTTTAGATTTATCACTGCACTTAGCCAGTTCTAACAGAACACCTCCTTTGGCGGTCTTTCGAATTTGGCGCACTACAGTTTCAGATTCCTCGAGTGTTACAACTCCCTTCATGGTTCCAAGGACTTCAGCATAGGTCTTACCGGCATTAGGTTTAATTAGAACCACATGCCTCTTAGGCCTTGAGCGAATCTTCTTCACGGGGTTATTCGGAGGCAAAGTTGCCTTTACAGCTGCCTCTCCCTTTCTCCTTGCCCTAGCCTTTTCTCGCTTTTCACGGGCTTTGGACTTCACTTCAGTAAAGCCTTGTTCAATATCAAGAACAGCTGGGGTACAAGCCTTATTGTTTTTCTGCTTCTTCTCCTCCCTTGCATCTTTAGGAGGGCTGCTTGCTGGTCGCTTATTATAGTCCGCCAGTGCGGTATTGGGCTTAGGCATCTGGATAGTTTGAGACACCTCTTCTGTATTTGAACGATGAGTTGCCTTAAAGGCGCTTCGCATGGAGACAAGGACATCCATTGAAGCTTCTAGTGATGTCAATCCGTTTTTAAGGTCCATAGATACATTCTTTTGTTTCAAGGTTGCTGCACGCATGTCCAAAAGTACGTTTTTCTATTTTCCGCAGCTCAGCGTCCAACTTCTGTTCCGCAGTTTCGGTATTACATGCTTCGAGGGGCATAACAGTCGCCAGTATTGGCTGAGTTTTGAGTCTCTGTACCATCTCTTCATTGTATGCCATGGTCTTAGTAGCCTGTGAACGATTCGGTGGTGGTATTTTCAGAATTGGGGATCGCATGATCCTACTTCTTGAAAATGGGCTCTCATTTCTTTCAGCGTTTTCGTTCCCAGTGCTCAAGCTCCTGAGAGCTTGTCTTCGTTTGTTAACATCCTCGCTTGTAGTGATATCTGTTGTGGAGGCCAAGTGGTCCACCTCCAAAGCATTGCGGTCAATGAATGACGATGACCCGGGGCCCGCTTGCACACCCCTGACGGCCACCAGTACTGGGGATCCGACCCCCTGTACCGTAGTTTCTACTCCTACCTCGACTTCCATTTTTGGTTTATAATTTGGGGTTTCCTCCCCTAGTGGATATTTATCTGCTGTTGGCCGCAACGACACTGGCTTGTGTCGCCACGTTACCAGACCGCCCCACGTCGAGGGCACAGGAGGAATCCACAACCTCGCGGTCCATTATTGTTATTATTATCATTATTACAGGCAAAATCCCGCCGCCGATTCCGATCGGGTGCAAGCCCCGGAGGTCGGCGCAGGCCCCACGGATTCTGGGGGGGCAAACTCACTATTCATTGGCTGAAGCCAAAAAGCTACTAATGCAGCTAGAAAAAACACAAACGGCTGTCGAAGAGCATTCAAAGCTCATAAAAGATTTGATACTTGAAATGACGACATCTTTGAAGAAACAGCCAAACGTCACTAAAGCTATCAGAAAAGGGTTACCGAAACTTGAGGAGCATTTTGAGAGCCTGATGGAAACTATAAGAAAGGCCCTTGAGACGAGAAAGCCGAAAGCTCAACTGTCTTACGTTAGCGACAACCAGCTCGAAGGTTTCGAACAAACTCGGAGCCAAATAGCACACCATCCAAGAGGAAAGCGGTAAGCCTAGTGACAGCGGGACAAAGCGAGAAAAGGAAGAAAGAGGGAGAATTGACCCTGAAAAGCTCCGAATGGACGAAGGTAATAAGGAAAAAAATAAGGTTAAACGCAAGGAACCGAATGAAATCCCTAACCAGATTCAATTAAAAAGGCGGAAGGCGAAGGCCTGACGATGTCGCTGCACTCATTGCAGCTAGAGACGTGGATCAAGCTCAGTTTAAGCTGAACCTAGTCATGAGACGAATCAACAAGTGGATGCTAGATCACGGCTTGTCGCTGGCACTTAGCAAAACCGAAGTCGTGGTCCTAACAAAAAACACATAGAGACGATCGTCCCAATGTCTGTAGGGGAGCTCCAGATCGAGACCAAACCCTCGACCAAATGCCTCGGGGTGATGATTGATAGTAAGATGAGTTTCAAGGAGCAGATCTGACGCACCGCAGAAAAAGCTTCCAGGGGAGTCGTTTCGCTTAGTGGTCTCATGGCGAACGTTGGTGGCCCACGCTCGAGTAAGAGAAGGCTTCTTATGTCTTATGTAAACTCTGTTCTCCTTTACGGATCGGAGGTTTGGGCGCACGTCCTGAACAAAGGCTATCGGAACCAACTCCTACGAGTGCAGCGCTTGGGTGCTCTAAGAGTCGCATCTGCGTACCGCACGGTTTCCGAACCAGCTATACTTGTAATAGCTGGAATAGTTCCCATTCATCTATTAGCACGTCAACGGCAGGCGATCTAACGAAGAGACCGAGAAGTTGACAGAGAGACATCTACCAAAGAAGAGCAAGACCGCCCTTTCAACGACTGGCAGGCCAGCTGGGAGGATGAAAAAAGAGGGAGATGGACTTCAAGACTAATTCCAAAAATTAGACCTTGGGCTGAGAGAAATCACGGCGAGGTAGGATACTTCCTGACCCAACTACTCTCGGGTCATGGGTATTTTTGCCAGTACCTCCACAAGATGGGAAAAACTGAAAGTCCAGATTAGCTTTATTGTCAGGGAGCACACCTTTTTTGACTGCGTTAAGTGGCATGAACGCCGAACTGCTCTGGTGTCTGGGATTGGAACTTTTAATCCGGACACAAAAAAATATTATTATTATTATTATTATTTTTCTTATTATGGTTGTCTTCACGCAGGTGCGGGGGTTTTCTTAAGTTCTGGTCCAGAGACCTAGGTCCGGCTGGAATCAGCAACTCATTGGATGAACTTGCGAACTGTGTGGCAGGTATCTATGATGATTGCCTTCTGCATGTTCGAAATGATTCCCGGCTTCAGATGTAGTATCGCCAGGTCCTCTCTTAGGGTGGTGGGTACTAGGCCAGCACTTGAAATGATGATAGGAACGATGCGGACGGATTTCAGGTTCCACATAGTTTTGACTTCAATGGCGAGTTCGGAGTACTTTGAGATCTTCTCGTGTCTCGCTCTTGTCATGTTTCAGCTGAGTGGTATAGTGATGTCAACCAGTGTGGCTGTTTTATTTCTCTTATCAACGATTGTGATGTCAGGTCTGTTGTGCTCTCTGCCATGGACAGTGTGGATGGTTCTGTCGTAGTAGATCTTTATATCATTGGTTTCAATTACAGGTTCAGGCTTGTACTCGTAATATGGTGGATATGCTTCCACTACTTTGTAGAGTTTCAAGAGCTCAATATGAAGGATTTTGGCCACATTGTTATGTCTTCTTATTATTATTATTATTATTTTGTTGGGTATCTCTGCTGTAGCAGGTAAGTATATTTTAGGTACGGCCTCCTAGAAGGCAAGTTTCTGAAATTATTCTATTTTTTTCTCTTTTAGATTTGGACGTTCAAGGCTTTCCGAGCTATGTGACATGTTCCCAGAATCGCTAGTTTTTGGAGTGTGACGAAAATCTTCTGTGGTAAGTGTATTTGCTCAATATACTTTTCAAGTTTCATCGGTATTTCCCCTGTTGCCCCTATAATTAGCGGAATTACTATGACCTTCCTCTGTTGCCATATAGTTTTCAATTCTGCCGCTAAAGGAAGGTATTTACGAATTTTCTCTTCTTGCTTCTCTTTAATGTTATGTGGGGCAGGTACTGCTACGTCAATCATTATTATTATTATTATTATTATTATTATTATTATTATCCCGTGTTGGGGTTTGCTAGATCCTCCATCGGGCGCGGCCTCCTGCGAATGGGGGATGCCCTCACAGAGGGTAGTGGGTAAACCCACCGTGGAACAAAATCTAGCACCTCCATGAAAAGTAAGGATGAAAAGTTATAAAGCCTCGGAAGAAAAAAACGACGTAAACGGGGTCAGAGTGGCAACACCTGATCTCGCGTCCGGCAGGGGGCTTGAGGCGTCCCAGGTCGTCATTATGCGAAGTCCTCGACCATCCATCAGTACCCAACACCAAACACAAGAAGCACCCAACACGAGTAAAGCGTACAATATCGAACGCATAGTAGGAGATGGAAACTGCCTATTCCGGTCTGTTAGCCTGTATCTCTACAACACACAGGACAGACATATGGAACTAAGAGCAGAGGCAGTACCCTACATACGAAGGCACTGGAACGATTTGAAAGATTACATCGTTCATGGCCCAACAGATCAAAGAAGCTACTGTTACCAAATGAGACAAACAGGCACCTTTGGCACAAGCGTTGAAATACTGGCACTCTCTGAAATACACCATCTAAAGTTCGTGGTCTTCGCAGAACAAAGCAAAATAAGAAGTAACCAGTACACAACAAGCACACAGCCAACCGTGATAAGCAAAGCAACACATCCAAGAACCATTGAACTCCTCTTCACTGGAAACCTAGATGGGGGACATTACGAATTGCTGAAAGAGGTTACAAGACCACAAAACCAACCAGACATGAAAAATCCTGAATGTGTGCCAGACAAATCTTCTCCTGCCCAACGCAAGGAAGCCAACAACACACCTCCAAAACCCAAAGAAACAAAAAAGGCGGCACAAACACACACTAAAAACTTCAAACCAGTTGCGGGCCCCAAAGAACGAAGTCGGGCAAGGATAAAGTGGACCATAGACGAATACAAGGAGATAATATTCTGCCATTATTATACCATATCAAGAACAGGAGCTGCTAATCTTAAAGAAGTCTATGAACTCTGGAAGACAAGAAACCCGAATCCTACACACCAACTAACCGCTAACACCTTGGCAACACAACGGAGATTCATCCTCAACAACAACAAACTATCTCCAAAAGAACTCAGTGAGATAGAACAGAAAACAAGAACACACAACATTGAAGAAGAAGAAGAAGGACAAATAGAAAATGAAACGAAGAATTTAAGCGATGACGAGACCACAAGAACCAAAACCAAAGACGAAGCTAACACTATCAGCAAAGACTCAGTAGCCGAAACAGCTGATATCGAAAGACTGCTCTGCACTGAAAATAATGAACAAGAAACAGAGGTCATGAAAATGGTAACGAACATCACCCAGAGAATGGCAGAAGATAATAACACAGAAGAAAGGATGGAAAGACAACCGCAAAAAAAATTGAATGAAACTCCCAAACTAAAAGAACTAATATGTTTGGGCAACAGAGCCATTGAAGAAAGCCTCAAAAAACAACCAGAGGAATACACTCGCATCACTAGTCTAAACAAACTCATCTATGCGACGGCAGCTACAATACAAGAAATAGTACTACCAACAGCTGCATCACCAAATACACAGAGAAAGCCATGGAACAACGAACCACCCTGGAAAAGTAGAATACAAGGCCAAATCACAGAACTAAGAAAAGACCTCTCACGCCTCAAAGAATCGCTTCAACCCAATCTCAGCCTCAAAATGAAAATACAAAAGGAAGAACTGTACAAAAAGTACAAGATAAGAAGTGACAAGGATCATACTGAAACTGCTGAACAACTAAAGCAAAAGGTATCTGCCAAAACACGCAGAATTAAAAGATTCTCGGGAAGATCTACCCAATACAGACAAAACAAACTGTTCACAGAGAACACAGGCAAATTCTACAGCAATATCATGGGAAAAAAGTTCAAGGCAACAACGCAACCACCAACAAGCGAAATAGAAAACTATTGGAAAAGTATCTGGGAACAACCCACCGGGTATAACACCTCAGCTCCGTGGATCCAGCAGGAGTATGACCGAACAAACAATATTAGCAGAATGGAATGGGAAAGTATCACCGCGGAAGAGCTGAAAGCAGCAATACATACGACTGCTAACTGGAAATCGCCGGGCGTTGACGGCATAACCAACTTCTGGCTAAAACGACTACACGCCACCCACAAGAACATAGCAGAGGCGTACAACGAAATGATAAACGGAAAACAAAAAACACCAGAATGGCTAACAAAAGGAAGAACTTACCTAATTCCTAAAGATGAAAAGACTGAGCAAGCTAAGAACTACAGACCAATAACCTGTCTAAACAACATATACAAGCTCCTCACAAAGATAATGTCTGAAAGACTACACCAACACCTAGAAAACAACAAACTATTCCCACCAGAACAAAAAGGATGTGTCAAAAACACGTATGGATGCAAGGATCACCTACTTATAAGTAAAATGCTACACAAAGACTGCAAAGAAAGGAAGAGAAACCTGTCTCTAGCCTGGATAGACTACAGGAAAGCTTTCGATAAAGTCCCGCACACCTGGATTATCGAAGTTCTAAACATCTACAGAACATCTCCGATCCTCATGACATTCATCAGCAAAACCATGAGCAACTGGAACACCGACCTGTACCTGATAGCAGATCCCAACAACAGCGCCAACAACTCCAGCAACACCATCATCAAAAACATCCAGATAAAAAGCGGTATCTACCAAGGAGACTCCTTATCTCCGCTGCTGTTTTGTGTAGCACTGTTCCCCCTCAGCTCTATCCTGAACAGGACAAACACAGGATATCAATGCAAACAAGAGAAAGAGAAAGTGAATCACCTACTATACGTAGACGATCTGAAGCTGACAGCACATTCAGACGAAGAACTTGCCGAACAACTGGCACTAGTAAAAGAATTCAGTGACGACATCAGCATGGAATTCGGACTCGACAAATGCGCGAAAGCCTCATTTGTAAAAGGAAAACTACAAGCCAAGAAGAACATTGAGATCGACACCACAACAACGATCCAATCCTTAAACCAAACAGACGTTTATAAATATCTTGGGATAGATGAAAACGATGGAATACAACACAAACAAATGAAGACCAAAGTAAGAAAAGAATACTTCCGTAGAATAAGAGAAATCCTGAAGACAGAGCTGAACGCCAAGAACAAGATAACTGCAATAACAGCATTAGCAATCCCAGTAATCCAATACAGCGTAGACATCATCAGATGGACACAAGCTGAAATAAGAAAACTTGACACACAAACAAGAAAACTACTCACAATGTATGGCGTACTCCACCCGCGAGCCGACATCGACCGAATGTACATCCCCAGGAAAGAAGGGGGTCGAGGACTGATCAGCATAGAATCTACATACAAAATTGCAAAAGAAGGGCTTAGCAACTACCTAAAGCTAAAAGAAAGAGACAAATACTTGGGTATGGTGTACAGACATCTGCAGAACCACACCAACGATAATCTTCACCACAGCACTGAAGACGAAGAAACAGAAAACAGCAACCCAGGCAAATCTGAAACAAAGCAAGTTAAGGAGATCAAACAACATCTGAAACAACAAATAAAAGATGAGCGAATTGAGAAATGGAAGTCCAAACCCCTGCACGGACAGCTTGCAGAAGAGACGGAAAAAGAGACAATAAACAAAACCCAGTCGTGGGCGTGGCTGTCATACGCGAATCTGAAGACAGAAACAGAGGCACTGATAACAGCATGCCAAGATCAAGCCATCGCAACTAATTATATAAAGGCTAAAATAATGAAAACCGGCAGTGATCAAAAATGCAGACTCTGCCGCACCTTCAGTGAAACCATACACCACATCGTATCAGGCTGCCCCATCCTGGCAAAAAAAGCATACCTGGACCGGCACAACACAGTAGTGAAGCACCTCCACTGGAACATCTGCAAACACTACAACATAGATGTAAACGAGAAATGGTACCAGCACAACCCGGACCCTGTAGTTGACACTGCCGAAGTTACCATCATGTGGGATACCCAGATTCACACGGATAGGACAATCACAGCAAACAAACCAGACCTAGTGATTAAGGACAAAAAGAGGAAACAATGCCTCCTGATCGATGTAGCAATTCCATCCGACTACAACATAACACAGAAAGAAGCCGAAAAACAACTGAAGTACAAGGACCTACAAATAGAAATTCAGAGAATGTGGAACATGCGAACCAAAGTCATCCCCATCATCATCGGTGCAACTGGCCTCATCTCTAAGATCACAGCAGAGCTAGTTAAGGAAGTCCCAGGAAAACACAACCTTCTACAAATGCAACGAGCAGTGGTGCTGGGTACAGCCCATATAGTACGAAAAGTACTATAACAGAACAGAATGTCATCATAACAAAAGTAACACCCTAGGTGCACGTTGTGCACTCGGTGTTACTCAGAAACAAGACCTTAGCACAAGCGCTAAGTGGTACAAGGAGATAATAATAATAATAATAATAATAATTTTTTTAAATTTTTTTTGTGGAGGAGGAAAATGCATTTACGCACGCTATACGGTAAAGCAGCTCGTACAGTAGTGCAGGACTCCTGTCAGTTCGAAAAACACGAAATCTGATAGACTACCTGCTAAAAACCCCCTCTTCTCCGATGGCACTAACCTGAGACCGTTTAACACATTATCAAGGTTAGGCCGATGATCATTAGCCCTTTCGCTCGACGTTTGAAAAGTTTGGCATGCTAAGGCCGATCTAGGTCAGCCTTTTTGGCTTTGAGTGGTGTTTCAGTGAAATTGACTACACTGTTCCAAGTATTTCCATTACGAAGCATGACATCCTCGAAAGTATCCAGATTGCAAGGTCCGATCATGGACACCAATGAGGTTCGGCGGTCATGCCACCTACTGCAGGTGAAGAAGGTGTGCTCTACGGTATCGACGACACCTGGGCAATAAAGGCAATCCGGGCTTTCAGTCCTTCCGATCTTGTGGAGTTAGTGGCGGAAATACCCATGACCAGAAAGGAGTTGGGTCAATAATAATAATAATAATAATAATTATAATAATAATAATAATAATAATAATAATAATAATAATAATAATAGTAATAGTAATAGTAATAGTAATAGTAATAGTAATAGTAATAGTAATAGTAATAGTAATAGTAATAGTAATAGTAATAATAATAATAATAATAATAATAATAATAATAATAATAATAGGACCGCGAGGTTGTGGATTCCTCCTGCGCCCTCCACGTGGGGCGGTCTGGTAACGTGGCGACACAAGCCAGTGTCATCGCGGCCAACAGCAGGTAAATATCCACTAGGGGAGGAAACCCCGAATTATAAACCAAAAATGGAAGTCGAGGTAGGAGTAGAAACTACGGTGCAGGGGGTCGGATCCCCAGTACCGGTGGCCGTCAGGGGTGTGCAAGCGGGCCCCGGGTCATCGTCATTCATTGACCGAAATGCTTTGGAGGTGGACCACTTGGCCTCCACAGCAGATATCACTACAAGCGATTATGTTTACAAACGAAGACAAGCTCTCAGGAGCTTGAGCACTGGGAGCGAAAACGCTGAAAAAATTGAAAGTCCATTTTCAAGAAGCAGTAGGATCATGCGATCCCCAATTCTGAAAATACCACCACCGAATCGTTCACAGGGTACTAAGACCATGGCATACAATGAAGAGATGGTACTGAGACTAAAAACTCAGCCAATACCGGCGACCGATATGCCCCTCGAAGCATGTAATACCGAAACTGCGGAACAGAAGTTGGACGCTGAGCTGCGGAAAATAAAAAAAGTACTCTTGGACATGCGTGCAGCAACCTTGAGACAAAAGAATGTATCTATGGACCTTAAAAACGGATTGGCATCACTAGAAGCTTCAATGGATGTCCTTATCTCCATGCGAAGCGCCTTTAAGGTTACAGAGGGGGTGTCTCAAACTATCCAGATGCCTGAGCCCAATACAGCATTGGCGGACTGTAATAAACGACCAGCAAGCAGCCCTTCTAAAGATGCAAGGGAGGAGAAAAAGCAGAAAAACGATAAGGCTTTTACCCCAGCTGCTCTTGTTATCGAACAAGACTTTACTGAAGTGAATTCCAAAGCTCGTGAAAAGCGAGAAAAGGCTAGGGCAAGGAGAAAGCGAGAGGCAGCTGTAAAGGCAACTTTGCCTCCCAATAACACCGTGAAGAAGATTTGCTCAAGGCCTAAGAGGCATGTGGTTCTAATTAACCCTAATGCCGGTAAGACCTATGCTGAAGTCCTTGGAGCCATGAAGGGAGTTGTAACACTCGAGGAATCTGGAGCTGTAGTGCGCCAAATTCGAAAGACCGCCAAAGGAGGTGTTCTGCTAGAGCTCGCTAAGTGCGGTGATAAATCTAAACTCCAAGAAGCCATTAAAAAGTCTGTTGGCGACAAAGGTGAGGTCCGCACTATTGTCCCGATGTTGCGGATCGAGATCTTGGATCTCGATACACTAAGCACAGAGAATGAGGTTACAGAGGCGATTCGAAGGAATTACACTGATCTTAGCGGTGAGCTGAAGGTAACACTACTACCTCCCAACAATCGTGAACAGAGGAAGGCCATCGTCGAAATGGAAGAGAAGGAGACACTCCCAATACTACAAAATGGAATAATAAAGATTGGGTGGATGAATTGTAGAGCACGACAACGCGTGGAAGTCGAACGATGTTACCGCTGCTTGGCCTACGGCCACACAAGAAAAATCTGCTCAGGCCCAGATAGGAGTCAGAACTGCTGGAAATGTGGTGGGGGTGACCACATGGCTGCAGCTTGCACAGCAAAACCCAACTGTGTCCTATGCACCAACATCACCGGTGCAACCACCAATCATATCCCAGGCTCTAGGGTATGCCAGTCATTCAGGAAGGCCCTTGAAGCCAGAAAAGCCATTTCTGCTAGAAAATGACCCAATTTCTTCAGGGTAACCTACAAAAACGTCAAGCTGCCAACTCTATCCTTGAACAGCTTGTACACGAGACTGGGACCCAGGTTGCAATTATCAGTGAGCCTTACCGAATCAGCGCCAGCCAATATTGGTTCTACGATCAGCTTGGCACAGCGGTTGTCTGGATCTAAGACAGCCATGGGGCTCAGGTCCTTGCTCACGGGTCTGGCAATAGATATGTCTGGGTCAGGTTGCGAAAGGTCACTGTCTACAGCGTGTACCTTTCTCCTAACTACACTGCTTCCGAGTATAAGGAGAGACTGGACGCACTCGAAGATAATCTTCGAAACACCCCTGACCTAGTCATTGTGGCTGGAGATTTCAACGCCAGAGCTGTAGAGTGGGGTATGCCTATCACTAATGCCAGAGGAAGACATATCTTGGAGATGGCATCAAGACTTGATCTGGATGTTGCGAACAGGGGCTCAAGGCCGACATACATAAGACCTGGCTTTGGTGAGTCAATACCAGACATCACCCTCGCATCGAGCGCTCTGACTCCTATGCTATCTGATTGGAAGGTGATGGACGTGTACACTGCTAGCGACCACGAATATATCTCCTTACAATTAAATAAAAGAGAGGTTTTCCGTCGAATAAGTACCCGAAACCCAACTGGCTGGAATATAGCCAAGATGGACAGGGAAAAGTTCGTCGGGAAGTTAAGCTGTCGAGTCGAAAGTCGCCCACCTGCACACCTTGAGTCAACGGTTACAACTAATGTAGAACCACTTGTGGAATACACCATGGAGCTAATTCGTCAGGCATGTGACTCATCAATTCCTCGGAAGCAACCTCGCCGGAGCCGCCCCCAAGCTTACTGGTGGACAGCTGAGATTGCAGAGCTCAGAAGGATGGCGCTAATGAAGAGAAGAAGGGCTCAACGTGCTCGTAACCGACCGGAGGCTGCAACTAGATCAACAGAGCACAAAGCTGCAAAGAAGGCGCTCAGCGCTGCGATCCGCCTAAGCAAAGATCGATGCTGGAAGGAGCTATGCGAGGATGTAGATTCTGATCCCTGGGGCAAAGTTTACAAACTTGTTACCAGAAAGCTCGGCGGAATCGGAAATAATAGTCATAGCTTGCCACCGGAAGTTGTTACTAAAATCGTTGATGTCCTGTTTCCAGTCCACCCTGTGAGATAGGAAAATATAGTTTCTCTGCCAGTCTCAGAAGTTCCAAAATTCTCAGAACTGGAGCTCGTGACAGCTATGCGTGCCATGAAGAATAATAAAGCTCCTGGACCAGACGGAATCCCTGCTGAAGCTTTGAAAATTATAGTTGATAGCACACCACATCTTTTATTACGCATGTTCAAAGCATGCCTGGTAGCAGGAGTTTTTCCGTGACGATGGAAGACAGCTACGTTGGTGCTAATCAGTAAGGGCAAGGGCAATCCAGACTCCCCGTCAACGTACAGGCCACTGTGCTTACTAGATACAGCGGGAAAGCTCTTCGAGAGGATATTAAAGCCTAGATTGCAGAGAGCCATTGAAGAAGCCGGAGACTTGTCGCCCCAACAACATGGTTTCCGTAAAGGGCACTCAACTTTGACTGCCATCACAGAGGTGATCAATGCTTTCAATCGTGCTAACGAAGCTTGCCATCAAGCTCGAAACATCGTAGTGTTAGTCACACTAGATGTGAAAAACGCTTTCAACTCTGCACGATGGGTGGATATACTAGAGGCCTTGCAACGATCTTTCAGGTTACCCAACTACCTTCTGGCCGTTGTGCAGAATTATCTGGAGAGCCGTCGATTGAATTATGAGACAAGGGAAGGCCAGATTATAAATGAGGTAACCTCCGGTGCAGCGCAGGGCTCTGTCCTTGGCCCCGATCTCTGGAATGCTCTGTACGACGGCCTGTTACGTCTCGAGATGCCCCATGATGTGTTCCTAGTAGGATATGCCGATGACATAGCCGCTGTCATCTCTGTTAGGAATCCACAGTTGGCCCAATTACGCCTGAATCAGGTAATGATTCGGATAAACTCATGGATGGGGAGCCATGGACTAGAGTTGGCTGCCTCAAAGACCGAGATCATTATGCTCACACGACGTAGGATCACTACAACAATATCCATATCTGTGAACAATCTCGAGGTGCAAACAAAGACTGCGGTAAAGTATCTAGGCGTAGTGCTAGACTGCCGCCTCCAGTACTGGGAACACATCCAAATTGTGTGCGACAAGGCATCAAAGGTAGTTATGACGCTAAGCAGGCTGATGGGTAACATTGGTGGCCCCAGGACAAGCAAGAGGCGACTTCTCATGGCAACTACAAATGCTATTCTTCTGTATGGTGCAGAGGTGTGGGCAGATGCTATGGGGAAGAAGAAATATAGCAAGCGCGTGCTGGCAGTCCAACGTGGGGCGGCCCTCAGGGTGGCCTGCGCATATCGCACAGTGTCTGCTGCTGCGGTTATGGTTGTGGCCGGTGTAATACCAGTCGATCTGCTTGCTATCGAGAGGCAGAACATCTATCGTCTTTCCTCAGAGCATGGCAGAAGACAAGCCTTAATAGCTGCTAGAGAAGAGACTCTGCAAACCTGGCAGAAAAGGTGGGATGAAAACAACGAGGGCCGTTGGACCTTTCACCTCATCAAAGATATTGGCCCCTGGATAGACCGTGGCCATGGAGAGATCGACTTTTACCTATGTCAGTTCCTGACTGGTCATGACTATTTCAGGAAATATCTTCACAGAATGGGGAAGGTCAGCTCCCCTAAATGCAGGTATTGCCCAGAAGACGACGACGATGCTCACCACACGTTCTTCGACTGCAGTCGTTTCTTCGATGAAAGAAGGGGGCTTGTATGCTATGCTGGCACTTCTTCCGCTGATACCATAGTGGAAGAAATGCTACGGAGTAAAGAAGCCTGGAGGGCGGTCGTTAACTATCTACATACCGTCCTTCGTGCGAAGATAGAAGAGGGATGCCTGCAAGATACTGAGGCCTCCGAATTTATGTAATATGTGATTCCACATTCAAAGGAACCAGAAGCTCTTTGGGTACAAGATAGGTGGCCAGGCATGAAGTCATCCGAAAGGGTTCCGGCCTTGGATCACCGCGGCCGTAGGGGGTTTAGTGAGTATTCCCAGCTCTCAGCTGGGCGAGTCTCACACTGCGTGCGCAAAAGCATTCCCCCTAGGCAAAAAAATAATAATAATAATAATAATAATAATATTAATAATAATAATAATAATAATAATAATAATAATAATAATAATAATAATAATAATAATAATAATAATAATAATAATAATAATAATAATAATAATAATAATAATAATAATAATAATAATAATAATAATAATAATAATAATAATAATAATAATAATAATAATAATAATAATAATAATAATAATAATAATAATAATAATAATAATAATAATAATAATAATAATAATAATAATAATAATAATAATAATAATAATAATAATAATAATAATAATAATAATAATAATAATAATAATAATAATAATAATAATAATAATAATAATAATAATAATAATAATAATAATAATAATAATAATAATAATAATAATAATAATAATAATAATAATAATAATAATAATAATAATAATAATAATAATAATAATAATAATAATAATAATAATAATAATAATAATAATAATAATAATAATAATAATAATAATAATAATAATAATAATAATAATAATAATAATAATAATAATAATAATAATAATAATAATAATAATAATAATAATAATAATAATAATAATAATAATAATAATAATAATAATAATAATAATAATAATAATAATAATAATAATAATAATAATAATAATAATAATAATAATAATAATAATAATAATAATAATAATAATAATAATAATAATAATAATAATAATAATAATAATAATAATAATAATAATAATAATAATAATAATAATAATAATAATAATAATAATAATAATAATAATAATAATAATAATAATAATAATAATAATAATAATAATAATAATAATAATAATAATAATAATAATAATAATAATAATAATAATAATAATAATAGTAATAGTAATAGTAATAGTAATAGTAATAGTAATAGTAATAGTAATAGTAATAGTAATAGTAATAGTAATAGTAATAGTAATAGTAATAGTAATAGTAATAGTAATAGTAATAGTAATAGTAATAGTAATAGTAATAGTAATAGTAATAGTAATAGTAATAGTAATAGTAATAGTAATAGTAATAGTAATAGTAATAGTAATAATAATAATAATAATAATAATAATAATAATAATAATAATAATAATAGGACCGCGAGGTTGTGGATTCCTCCTGCGCCCTCCACGTGGGGCGGTCTGGTAACGTGGCGACACAAGCCAGTGTCATCGCGGCCAACAGCAGGTAAATATCCACTAGGGGAGGAAACCCCGAATTATAAACCAAAAATGGAAGTCGAGGTAGGAGTAGAAACTACGGTGCAGGGGGTCGGATCCCCAGTACCGGTGGCCGTCAGGGGTGTGCAAGCGGGCCCCGGGTCATCGTCATTCATTGACCGAAATGCTTTGGAGGTGGACCACTTGGCCTCCACAGCAGATATCACTACAAGCGATTATGTTTACAAACGAAGACAAGCTCTCAGGAGCTTGAGCACTGGGAGCGAAAACGCTGAAAAAATTGAAAGTCCATTTTCAAGAAGCAGTAGGATCATGCGATCCCCAATTCTGAAAATACCACCACCGAATCGTTCACAGGGTACTAAGACCATGGCATACAATGAAGAGATGGTACTGAGACTAAAAACTCAGCCAATACCGGCGACCGATATGCCCCTCGAAGCATGTAATACCGAAACTGCGGAACAGAAGTTGGACGCTGAGCTGCGGAAAATAAAAAAAGTACTCTTGGACATGCGTGCAGCAACCTTGAGACAAAAGAATGTATCTATGGACCTTAAAAACGGATTGGCATCACTAGAAGCTTCAATGGATGTCCTTATCTCCATGCGAAGCGCCTTTAAGGTTACAGAGGGGGTGTCTCAAACTATCCAGATGCCTGAGCCCAATACAGCATTGGCGGACTGTAATAAACGACCAGCAAGCAGCCCTTCTAAAGATGCAAGGGAGGAGAAAAAGCAGAAAAACGATAAGGCTTTTACCCCAGCTGCTCTTGTTATCGAACAAGACTTTACTGAAGTGAATTCCAAAGCTCGTGAAAAGCGAGAAAAGGCTAGGGCAAGGAGAAAGCGAGAGGCAGCTGTAAAGGCAACTTTGCCTCCCAATAACACCGTGAAGAAGATTTGCTCAAGGCCTAAGAGGCATGTGGTTCTAATTAACCCTAATGCCGGTAAGACCTATGCTGAAGTCCTTGGAGCCATGAAGGGAGTTGTAACACTCGAGGAATCTGGAGCTGTAGTGCGCCAAATTCGAAAGACCGCCAAAGGAGGTGTTCTGCTAGAGCTCGCTAAGTGCGGTGATAAATCTAAACTCCAAGAAGCCATTAAAAAGTCTGTTGGCGACAAAGGTGAGGTCCGCACTATTGTCCCGATGTTGCGGATCGAGATCTTGGATCTCGATACACTAAGCACAGAGAATGAGGTTACAGAGGCGATTCGAAGGAATTACACTGATCTTAGCGGTGAGCTGAAGGTAACACTACTACCTCCCAACAATCGTGAACAGAGGAAGGCCATCGTCGAAATGGAAGAGAAGGAGACACTCCCAATACTACAAAATGGAATAATAAAGATTGGGTGGATGAATTGTAGAGCACGACAACGCGTGGAAGTCGAACGATGTTACCGCTGCTTGGCCTACGGCCACACAAGAAAAATCTGCTCAGGCCCAGATAGGAGTCAGAACTGCTGGAAATGTGGTGGGGGTGACCACATGGCTGCAGCTTGCACAGCAAAACCCAACTGTGTCCTATGCACCAACATCACCGGTGCAACCACCAATCATATCCCAGGCTCTAGGGTATGCCAGTCATTCAGGAAGGCCCTTGAAGCCAGAAAAGCCATTTCTGCTAGAAAATGACCCAATTTCTTCAGGGTAACCTACAAAAACGTCAAGCTGCCAACTCTATCCTTGAACAGCTTGTACACGAGACTGGGACCCAGGTTGCAATTATCAGTGAGCCTTACCGAATCAGCGCCAGCCAATATTGGTTCTACGATCAGCTTGGCACAGCGGTTGTCTGGATCTAAGACAGCCATGGGGCTCAGGTCCTTGCTCACGGGTCTGGCAATAGATATGTCTGGGTCAGGTTGCGAAAGGTCACTGTCTACAGCGTGTACCTTTCTCCTAACTACACTGCTTCCGAGTATAAGGAGAGACTGGACGCACTCGAAGATAATCTTCGAAACACCCCTGACCTAGTCATTGTGGCTGGAGATTTCAACGCCAGAGCTGTAGAGTGGGGTATGCCTATCACTAATGCCAGAGGAAGACATATCTTGGAGATGGCATCAAGACTTGATCTGGATGTTGCGAACAGGGGCTCAAGGCCGACATACATAAGACCTGGCTTTGGTGAGTCAATACCAGACATCACCCTCGCATCGAGCGCTCTGACTCCTATGCTATCTGATTGGAAGGTGATGGACGTGTACACTGCTAGCGACCACGAATATATCTCCTTACAATTAAATAAAAGAGAGGTTTTCCGTCGAATAAGTACCCGAAACCCAACTGGCTGGAATATAGCCAAGATGGACAGGGAAAAGTTCGTCGGGAAGTTAAGCTGTCGAGTCGAAAGTCGCCCACCTGCACACCTTGAGTCAACGGTTACAACTAATGTAGAACCACTTGTGGAATACACCATGGAGCTAATTCGTCAGGCATGTGACTCATCAATTCCTCGGAAGCAACCTCGCCGGAGCCGCCCCCAAGCTTACTGGTGGACAGCTGAGATTGCAGAGCTCAGAAGGATGGCGCTAATGAAGAGAAGAAGGGCTCAACGTGCTCGTAACCGACCGGAGGCTGCAACTAGATCAACAGAGCACAAAGCTGCAAAGAAGGCGCTCAGCGCTGCGATCCGCCTAAGCAAAGATCGATGCTGGAAGGAGCTATGCGAGGATGTAGATTCTGATCCCTGGGGCAAAGTTTACAAACTTGTTACCAGAAAGCTCGGCGGAATCGGAAATAATAGTCATAGCTTGCCACCGGAAGTTGTTACTAAAATCGTTGATGTCCTGTTTCCAGTCCACCCTGTGAGATAGGAAAATATAGTTTCTCTGCCAGTCTCAGAAGTTCCAAAATTCTCAGAACTGGAGCTCGTGACAGCTATGCGTGCCATGAAGAATAATAAAGCTCCTGGACCAGACGGAATCCCTGCTGAAGCTTTGAAAATTATAGTTGATAGCACACCACATCTTTTATTACGCATGTTCAAAGCATGCCTGGTAGCAGGAGTTTTTCCGTGACGATGGAAGACAGCTACGTTGGTGCTAATCAGTAAGGGCAAGGGCAATCCAGACTCCCCGTCAACGTACAGGCCACTGTGCTTACTAGATACAGCGGGAAAGCTCTTCGAGAGGATATTAAAGCCTAGATTGCAGAGAGCCATTGAAGAAGCCGGAGACTTGTCGCCCCAACAACATGGTTTCCGTAAAGGGCACTCAACTTTGACTGCCATCACAGAGGTGATCAATGCTTTCAATCGTGCTAACGAAGCTTGCCATCAAGCTCGAAACATCGTAGTGTTAGTCACACTAGATGTGAAAAACGCTTTCAACTCTGCACGATGGGTGGATATACTAGAGGCCTTGCAACGATCTTTCAGGTTACCCAACTACCTTCTGGCCGTTGTGCAGAATTATCTGGAGAGCCGTCGATTGAATTATGAGACAAGGGAAGGCCAGATTATAAATGAGGTAACCTCCGGTGCAGCGCAGGGCTCTGTCCTTGGCCCCGATCTCTGGAATGCTCTGTACGACGGCCTGTTACGTCTCGAGATGCCCCATGATGTGTTCCTAGTAGGATATGCCGATGACATAGCCGCTGTCATCTCTGTTAGGAATCCACAGTTGGCCCAATTACGCCTGAATCAGGTAATGATTCGGATAAACTCATGGATGGGGAGCCATGGACTAGAGTTGGCTGCCTCAAAGACCGAGATCATTATGCTCACACGACGTAGGATCACTACAACAATATCCATATCTGTGAACAATCTCGAGGTGCAAACAAAGACTGCGGTAAAGTATCTAGGCGTAGTGCTAGACTGCCGCCTCCAGTACTGGGAACACATCCAAATTGTGTGCGACAAGGCATCAAAGGTAGTTATGACGCTAAGCAGGCTGATGGGTAACATTGGTGGCCCCAGGACAAGCAAGAGGCGACTTCTCATGGCAACTACAAATGCTATTCTTCTGTATGGTGCAGAGGTGTGGGCAGATGCTATGGGGAAGAAGAAATATAGCAAGCGCGTGCTGGCAGTCCAACGTGGGGCGGCCCTCAGGGTGGCCTGCGCATATCGCACAGTGTCTGCTGCTGCGGTTATGGTTGTGGCCGGTGTAATACCAGTCGATCTGCTTGCTATCGAGAGGCAGAACATCTATCGTCTTTCCTCAGAGCATGGCAGAAGACAAGCCTTAATAGCTGCTAGAGAAGAGACTCTGCAAACCTGGCAGAAAAGGTGGGATGAAAACAACGAGGGCCGTTGGACCTTTCACCTCATCAAAGATATTGGCCCCTGGATAGACCGTGGCCATGGAGAGATCGACTTTTACCTATGTCAGTTCCTGACTGGTCATGACTATTTCAGGAAATATCTTCACAGAATGGGGAAGGTCAGCTCCCCTAAATGCAGGTATTGCCCAGAAGACGACGACGATGCTCACCACACGTTCTTCGACTGCAGTCGTTTCTTCGATGAAAGAAGGGGGCTTGTATGCTATGCTGGCACTTCTTCCGCTGATACCATAGTGGAAGAAATGCTACGGAGTAAAGAAGCCTGGAGGGCGGTCGTTAACTATCTACATACCGTCCTTCGTGCGAAGATAGAAGAGGGATGCCTGCAAGATACTGAGGCCTCCGAATTTATGTAATATGTGATTCCACATTCAAAGGAACCAGAAGCTCTTTGGGTACAAGATAGGTGGCCAGGCATGAAGTCATCCGAAAGGGTTCCGGCCTTGGATCACCGCGGCCGTAGGGGGTTTAGTGAGTATTCCCAGCTCTCAGCTGGGCGAGTCTCACACTGCGTGCGCAAAAGCATTCCCCCTAGGCAAAAAAATAATAATAATAATAATAATAATAATATTAATAATAATAATAATAATAATAATAATAATAATAATAATAATAATAATAATAATAATAATAATAATAATAATAATAATAATAATAATAATAATAATAATAATAATAATAATAATAATAATAATAATAATAATAATAATAATAATAATAATAATAATAATAATAATAATAATAATAATAATAATAATAATAATAATAATAATAATAATAATAATAATAATAATAATAATAATAATAATAATAATAATAATAATAATAATAATAATAATAATAATAATAATAATAATAATAATAATAATAATAATAATAATAATAATAATAATAATAATAATAATAATAATAATAATAATAATAATAATAATAATAATAATAATAATAATAATAATAATAATAATAATAATAATAATAATAATAATAATAATAATAATAATAATAATAATAATAATAATAATAATAATAATAATAATAATAATAATAATAATAATAATAATAATAATAATAATAATAATAATAATAATAATAATAATAATAATAATAATAATAATAATAATAATAATAATAATAATAATAATAATAATAATAATAATAGGACCGCGAGGTTGTGGATTCCTCCTGCGCCCTCCACGTGGGGCGGTCTGGTAACGTGGCGACACAAGCCAGTGTCATCGCGGCCAACAGCAGGTAAATATCCACTAGGGGAGGAAACCCCGAATTATAAACCAAAAATGGAAGTCGAGGTAGGAGTAGAAACTACGGTGCAGGGGGTCGGATCCCCAGTACCGGTGGCCGTCAGGGGTGTGCAAGCGGGCCCCGGGTCATCGTCATTCATTGACCGAAATGCTTTGGAGGTGGACCACTTGGCCTCCACAGCAGATATCACTACAAGCGATTATGTTTACAAACGAAGACAAGCTCTCAGGAGCTTGAGCACTGGGAGCGAAAACGCTGAAAAAATTGAAAGTCCATTTTCAAGAAGCAGTAGGATCATGCGATCCCCAATTCTGAAAATACCACCACCGAATCGTTCACAGGGTACTAAGACCATGGCATACAATGAAGAGATGGTACTGAGACTAAAAACTCAGCCAATACCGGCGACCGATATGCCCCTCGAAGCATGTAATACCGAAACTGCGGAACAGAAGTTGGACGCTGAGCTGCGGAAAATAAAAAAAGTACTCTTGGACATGCGTGCAGCAACCTTGAGACAAAAGAATGTATCTATGGACCTTAAAAACGGATTGGCATCACTAGAAGCTTCAATGGATGTCCTTATCTCCATGCGAAGCGCCTTTAAGGTTACAGAGGGGGTGTCTCAAACTATCCAGATGCCTGAGCCCAATACAGCATTGGCGGACTGTAATAAACGACCAGCAAGCAGCCCTTCTAAAGATGCAAGGGAGGAGAAAAAGCAGAAAAACGATAAGGCTTTTACCCCAGCTGCTCTTGTTATCGAACAAGACTTTACTGAAGTGAATTCCAAAGCTCGTGAAAAGCGAGAAAAGGCTAGGGCAAGGAGAAAGCGAGAGGCAGCTGTAAAGGCAACTTTGCCTCCCAATAACACCGTGAAGAAGATTTGCTCAAGGCCTAAGAGGCATGTGGTTCTAATTAACCCTAATGCCGGTAAGACCTATGCTGAAGTCCTTGGAGCCATGAAGGGAGTTGTAACACTCGAGGAATCTGGAGCTGTAGTGCGCCAAATTCGAAAGACCGCCAAAGGAGGTGTTCTGCTAGAGCTCGCTAAGTGCGGTGATAAATCTAAACTCCAAGAAGCCATTAAAAAGTCTGTTGGCGACAAAGGTGAGGTCCGCACTATTGTCCCGATGTTGCGGATCGAGATCTTGGATCTCGATACACTAAGCACAGAGAATGAGGTTACAGAGGCGATTCGAAGGAATTACACTGATCTTAGCGGTGAGCTGAAGGTAACACTACTACCTCCCAACAATCGTGAACAGAGGAAGGCCATCGTCGAAATGGAAGAGAAGGAGACACTCCCAATACTACAAAATGGAATAATAAAGATTGGGTGGATGAATTGTAGAGCACGACAACGCGTGGAAGTCGAACGATGTTACCGCTGCTTGGCCTACGGCCACACAAGAAAAATCTGCTCAGGCCCAGATAGGAGTCAGAACTGCTGGAAATGTGGTGGGGGTGACCACATGGCTGCAGCTTGCACAGCAAAACCCAACTGTGTCCTATGCACCAACATCACCGGTGCAACCACCAATCATATCCCAGGCTCTAGGGTATGCCAGTCATTCAGGAAGGCCCTTGAAGCCAGAAAAGCCATTTCTGCTAGAAAATGACCCAATTTCTTCAGGGTAACCTACAAAAACGTCAAGCTGCCAACTCTATCCTTGAACAGCTTGTACACGAGACTGGGACCCAGGTTGCAATTATCAGTGAGCCTTACCGAATCAGCGCCAGCCAATATTGGTTCTACGATCAGCTTGGCACAGCGGTTGTCTGGATCTAAGACAGCCATGGGGCTCAGGTCCTTGCTCACGGGTCTGGCAATAGATATGTCTGGGTCAGGTTGCGAAAGGTCACTGTCTACAGCGTGTACCTTTCTCCTAACTACACTGCTTCCGAGTATAAGGAGAGACTGGACG
Source organism: Crioceris asparagi (assembly GCA_958507055.1). Lineage (NCBI taxonomy): Eukaryota > Metazoa > Arthropoda > Insecta > Coleoptera > Chrysomelidae > Crioceris > Crioceris asparagi. The sequence continues at coordinate 53,479,615 of OY293827.1, forward strand.
CACTCGAAGATAATCTTCGAAACACCCCTGACCTAGTCATTGTGGCTGGAGATTTCAACGCCAGAGCTGTAGAGTGGGGTATGCCTATCACTAATGCCAGAGGAAGACATATCTTGGAGATGGCATCAAGACTTGATCTGGATGTTGCGAACAGGGGCTCAAGGCCGACATACATAAGACCTGGCTTTGGTGAGTCAATACCAGACATCACCCTCGCATCGAGCGCTCTGACTCCTATGCTATCTGATTGGAAGGTGATGGACGTGTACACTGCTAGCGACCACGAATATATCTCCTTACAATTAAATAAAAGAGAGGTTTTCCGTCGAATAAGTACCCGAAACCCAACTGGCTGGAATATAGCCAAGATGGACAGGGAAAAGTTCGTCGGGAAGTTAAGCTGTCGAGTCGAAAGTCGCCCACCTGCACACCTTGAGTCAACGGTTACAACTAATGTAGAACCACTTGTGGAATACACCATGGAGCTAATTCGTCAGGCATGTGACTCATCAATTCCTCGGAAGCAACCTCGCCGGAGCCGCCCCAAGCAACCTCGCCGGAGCCGCCCCCAAGCTTACTGGTGGACAGCTGAGATTGCAGAGCTCAGAAGGATGGCGCTAATGAAGAGAAGAAGGGCTCAACGTGCTCGTAACCGACCGGAGGCTGCAACTAGATCAACAGAGCACAAAGCTGCAAAGAAGGCGCTCAGCGCTGCGATCCGCCTAAGCAAAGATCGATGCTGGAAGGAGCTATGCGAGGATGTAGATTCTGATCCCTGGGGCAAAGTTTACAAACTTGTTACCAGAAAGCTCGGCGGAATCGGAAATAATAGTCATAGCTTGCCACCGGAAGTTGTTACTAAAATCGTTGATGTCCTGTTTCCAGTCCACCCTGTGAGATAGGAAAATATAGTTTCTCTGCCAGTCTCAGAAGTTCCAAAATTCTCAGAACTGGAGCTCGTGACAGCTATGCGTGCCATGAAGAATAATAAAGCTCCTGGACCAGACGGAATCCCTGCTGAAGCTTTGAAAATTATAGTTGATAGCACACCACATCTTTTATTACGCATGTTCAAAGCATGCCTGGTAGCAGGAGTTTTTCCGTGACGATGGAAGACAGCTACGTTGGTGCTAATCAGTAAGGGCAAGGGCAATCCAGACTCCCCGTCAACGTACAGGCCACTGTGCTTACTAGATACAGCGGGAAAGCTCTTCGAGAGGATATTAAAGCCTAGATTGCAGAGAGCCATTGAAGAAGCCGGAGACTTGTCGCCCCAACAACATGGTTTCCGTAAAGGGCACTCAACTTTGACTGCCATCACAGAGGTGATCAATGCTTTCAATCGTGCTAACGAAGCTTGCCATCAAGCTCGAAACATCGTAGTGTTAGTCACACTAGATGTGAAAAACGCTTTCAACTCTGCACGATGGGTGGATATACTAGAGGCCTTGCAACGATCTTTCAGGTTACCCAACTACCTTCTGGCCGTTGTGCAGAATTATCTGGAGAGCCGTCGATTGAATTATGAGACAAGGGAAGGCCAGATTATAAATGAGGTAACCTCCGGTGCAGCGCAGGGCTCTGTCCTTGGCCCCGATCTCTGGAATGCTCTGTACGACGGCCTGTTACGTCTCGAGATGCCCCATGATGTGTTCCTAGTAGGATATGCCGATGACATAGCCGCTGTCATCTCTGTTAGGAATCCACAGTTGGCCCAATTACGCCTGAATCAGGTAATGATTCGGATAAACTCATGGATGGGGAGCCATGGACTAGAGTTGGCTGCCTCAAAGACCGAGATCATTATGCTCACACGACGTAGGATCACTACAACAATATCCATATCTGTGAACAATCTCGAGGTGCAAACAAAGACTGCGGTAAAGTATCTAGGCGTAGTGCTAGACTGCCGCCTCCAGTACTGGGAACACATCCAAATTGTGTGCGACAAGGCATCAAAGGTAGTTATGACGCTAAGCAGGCTGATGGGTAACATTGGTGGCCCCAGGACAAGCAAGAGGCGACTTCTCATGGCAACTACAAATGCTATTCTTCTGTATGGTGCAGAGGTGTGGGCAGATGCTATGGGGAAGAAGAAATATAGCAAGCGCGTGCTGGCAGTCCAACGTGGGGCGGCCCTCAGGGTGGCCTGCGCATATCGCACAGTGTCTGCTGCTGCGGTTATGGTTGTGGCCGGTGTAATACCAGTCGATCTGCTTGCTATCGAGAGGCAGAACATCTATCGTCTTTCCTCAGAGCATGGCAGAAGACAAGCCTTAATAGCTGCTAGAGAAGAGACTCTGCAAACCTGGCAGAAAAGGTGGGATGAAAACAACGAGGGCCGTTGGACCTTTCACCTCATCAAAGATATTGGCCCCTGGATAGACCGTGGCCATGGAGAGATCGACTTTTACCTATGTCAGTTCCTGACTGGTCATGACTATTTCAGGAAATATCTTCACAGAATGGGGAAGGTCAGCTCCCCTAAATGCAGGTATTGCCCAGAAGACGACGACGATGCTCACCACACGTTCTTCGACTGCAGTCGTTTCTTCGATGAAAGAAGGGGGCTTGTATGCTATGCTGGCACTTCTTCCGCTGATACCATAGTGGAAGAAATGCTACGGAGTAAAGAAGCCTGGAGGGCGGTCGTTAACTATCTACATACCGTCCTTCGTGCGAAGATAGAAGAGGGATGCCTGCAAGATACTGAGGCCTCCGAATTTATGTAATATGTGATTCCACATTCAAAGGAACCAGAAGCTCTTTGGGTACAAGATAGGTGGCCAGGCATGAAGTCATCCGAAAGGGTTCCGGCCTTGGATCACCGCGGCCGTAGGGGGTTTAGTGAGTATTCCCAGCTCTCAGCTGGGCGAGTCTCACACTGCGTGCGCAAAAGCATTCCCCCTAGGCAAAAAAATAATAATAATAATAATAATAATAATATTAATAATAATAATAATAATAATAATAATAATAATAATAATAATAATAATAATAATAATAATAATAATAATAATAATAATAATAATAATAATAATAATAATAATAATAATAATAATAATAATAATAATAATAATAATAATAATAATAATAATAATAATAATAATAATAATAATAATAATAATAATAATAATAATAATAATAATAATAATAATAATAATAATAATAATAATAATAATAATAATAATAATAATAATAATAATAATAATAATAATAATAATAATAATAATAATAATAATAATAATAATAATAATAATAATAATAATAATAATAATAATAATAATAATAATAATAATAATAATAATAATAATAATAATAATAATAATAATAATAATAATAATAATAATAATAATAATAATAATAATAATAATAATAATAATAATAATAATAATAATAATAATAATAATAATAATAATAATAATAATAATAATAATAATAATAATAATAATAATAATAATAATAATAATAATAATAATAATAATAATAATAATAATAATAATAATAATAATAATAATAATAATAATAATAATAATAATAATAATAATAATAATAATAATAATAATAATAATAATAATAATAATAATAATAATAATAATAATAATAATAATAATAATAATAATAATAATAATAATAATAATAATAATAATAATAATAATAATAATAATAATAATAATAATAATAATAATAATAATAATAATAATAATAATAATAATAATAATAATAATAATAATAATAATAATAATAATAATAATAATAATAATAATAATAATAATAATAATAATAATAATAATAATAATAATAATAATAATAATAATAATAATAATAATAATAATAATAATAATAATAATAATAATAATAATAATAATAATAATAATAATAATAATAATAATAATAATAATAATAATAATAATAATAATAATAATAATAATAATAATAATAATAATAATAATAATAATAATAATAATTATAATAATAATAATAATAATAATAATAATAATAATAATAATAATAATAATAATAATAATAATAATAATAATAATAATAATAATAATAATAATAATAATAATAATAATAATAATAATAATAATAATAATAATAATAATAATAATAATAATAATAATAATAATAATAATAATAATAATAATAATAATAATAATAATAATAATAATAATAATAATAATAATAATAATAATAATAATAATAATAATAATAATAATAATAATAATAATAATAATAATAATAATAATAATAATAATAATTTTTTTTTTTTTTTTTTTTTTTTTTGTGTGTTGAGGAGGGAAATGCATTTACGCACACTGTACGATTAGGAATTTCGTACAGTAGTGCAGGGCTCCCGGCTGCTCAAGAACTTGAGGTCTGACGGACTACCTGCTAAAAACCCCCTCTTCTCCGAAGGCACTAACCTGAGACCGTTTGACACATTATCAAGGTTAGGCCAAAGTTGTTGGCTCTTTGAGTTCGTCGTCTTTGTCATCTACCAAGTTTAGGGCCGATCAAGATCAGCCTTTTTGGCTTTAAGCAATGCTTCCGTGAAACGGATCACCTGGTTCCAGGAGTCACTGTCACGAAGCATAACCTTCACCAGAGTATCCGGTTCAAATGTTCCGATCCCAGCCATTAGTGAGGATCGTCGTTCGTGCCACTTACTGCAGATAAAGAAGGTATGCTCTGCGGTATCGATGACGCCCGGGCAATAGAGACATTCAGCACTCTCAGTCTTTCCCATCTTGTGGAGGTAATAACGAAAATACCCATGACCCGAAAGAAGTTGGGTCAAATAGTATCCCACCTCTCCGTGTTTTCTTTCAGCCCAAGGTCTAAGTTCTGGTATTAACCTTGAGGTCCATCGCCCCCTTGTTTCCTCCTCCCAGCTGGCCTGCCAGTAGGTAAAGGTGCGGTCTCGTTCTTCAGCGGCAGTAGCCCCTCTGTCATTTTCGTGCTTTCTTCTGTAGATGGCCTGTCGTTCACGAGCCAGAAAGTGAATAGGAACTATTCCAGCTATTACCAGAATAGCTGGCTCGGAAACGGTGCGGTACGCAGAAGCAACTCGTAAAGCGCCCAGTCGTTGGACTCGTAGGAGCTGGTTGCGGTAGCATGTCTTGTTTAGGACATGTGCCCAAATCTCCGCTCCATACAAGAGGACTGAGTTAACAGACGAGATGAGAAGCCTTCGCCTGCTAGGACGTGGGCCGCCAACATTGGCCATCAGCCTACTGAGGGAACCTATGGCTCTGGCGGCTTTGTCTGCGGTGTGTTGAATCTGTTCCCTGAAAATCATCTTAGTGTCGATCATCATCCCGAGGTATTTGGCTGAAGGTTTAGTTTGTATTTCAAAATTATCTACATGCATTGGGATAATTGTTTCTATACGTTTCTTTGTAAGAACAACAATTTCTGTCTTGCTGAGAGCCAGCGACAAACCGTGATCATGCATCCACCTGTTAATCCTTCGCATGACTTGGTTCAGCTTTAGCTGTGCTTGTTCCGTATCTCTAGCTGCAATGAGAGCAGCAACGTCGTCTGCGTAGCCAACAAGGCAAGTCTCGTCAGGCATCTCACATCTAAGCAGACCGTCATACGAAGCGTTCCATAGGTCTGGTCCAAGGATTGAACCTTGAGCTGCTCCAGAAGTGACAGAAATTTTCTGTTGTCCTTCAAGCGTGTCGTAGAGTAGAAATCGGTTCTTCAGGTATGAGTCGATCATTCGAATAAGGTATAAGGGTACACGGAATGATTGCTCAAGTGCCGATATCATATTTGTCCACCTGACGGAGTTGAAGGCATTGCGAACGTCTATAATAATAATAATAATAATAATAATAATAATAATAATAATAATAATAATAATAATAATAATAATAATAATAATAATAATAATAATAATAATAATAATAATAATAATAATAATAATAATAATAATAATAATAATAATAATAATAATAATAATAATAATAATAATAATAATAATAATAATAATAATAATAATAATAATAATAATAATAATAATAATAATAATAATAATAATAATAATAATAATAATAATAATAATAATAATAATAATAATAATAATAATAATAATAATAATAATAATAATAATAATAATAATAATAATAATAATAATAATAATAATAATAATAATAATAATAATAATAATAATAATAATAATAATAATAATAATAATAATAATAATAATAATAATAATAATAATAATAATAATAATAATAATAATAATAATAATAATAATAATAATAATAATAATAATAATAATAATAATAATAATAATAATAATAATAATAATAATAATAATAATAATAATAATAATAATAATAATAATAATAATAATAATAATAATAATAATAATAATAATAATAATAATAATAATAATAATAATAATAATAATAATAATAATAATAATAATAATAATAATAATAATAATAATAATAATAATAATAATAATAATAATAATAATAATAATAATAATAATAATAATAATAATAATAATAATAATAATAATAATAATAATAATAATAATAATAATAATAATAATAATAATAATAATAATAATAATAATAATAATAATAATAATAATAATAATAATAATAATAATAATAATAATAATAATAATAATAATAATAATAATAATAATAATAATAATAATAATAATAATAATAATAATAATAATAATAATAATAATAATAATAATAATAATAATAATAATAATAATAATAATAATAATAATAATAATAATAATAATAATAATAATAATAATAATAATAATAATAATAATAATAATAATAATAATAATAATAATAATAATAATAATAATAATAATAATAATAATAATAATAATAATAATAATAATAATAATAATAATAATAATAATAATAATAATAATAATAATAATAATAATAATAATAATAATAATAATAATAATAATAATAATAATAATAATAATAATAATAATAATAATAATAATAATAATAATAATAATAATAATAATAATAATAATAATAATAATAATAATAATAATAATAATAATAATAATAATAATAATAATAATAATAATAATAATAATAATAATAATAATAATAATAATAATAATAATAATAATAATAATAATAATAATAATAATAATAATAATAATAATAATAATAATAATAATAATAATAATAATAATAATAATAATAATAATAATAATAATAATAATAATAATAATAATAATAATAATAATAATAATAATAATAATAATAATAATAATAATAATAATAATAATAATAATAATAATAATAATAATAATAATAATAATAATAATAATAATAATAATAATAATAATAATAATAATAATAATAATAATAATAATAATAATAATAATAATAATAATAATAATAATAATAATAATAATAATAATAATAATAATAATAATAATAATAATAATAATAATAATAATAATAATAATAATAATAATAATAATAATAATAATAATAATAATAATAATAATAATAATAATAATAATAATAATAATAATAATAATAATAATAATAATAATAATAATAATAATAATAATAATAATAATAATAATAATAATAATAATAATAATAATAATAATAATAATAATAATAATAATAATAATAATAATAATAATAATAATAATAATAATAATAATAATAATAATAATAATAATAATAATAATAATAATAATAATAATAATAATAATAATAATAATAATAATAATAATAATAATAATAATAATAATAATAATAATAATAATAATAATAATAATAATAATAATAATAATAATAATAATAATAATAATAATAATAATAATAATAATAATAATAATAATAATAATAATAATAATAATAATAATAATAATAATAATAATAATAATAATAATAATAATAATAATAATAATAATAATAATAATAATAATAATAATAATAATAATAATAATAATAATAATAATAATAATAATAATAATAATAATAATAATAATAATAATAATAATAATAATAATAATAATAAAAACTTGTTAACGCAGACAAAGGACTCACCCCACTAAACTTAGATACCAAAAATTATCAGCCACTAAGAGACATAGAAACCACAGAGGACAGAGCAAACAAATGGAGAGCTAAGCAACTTCATGGCAGATATCCAGCCGTCTTAAGTTCGGAACATATAGACTCAAATGCATCCAATATGTGGTTAAAAACCGGTAACCTGTTTGCGGAAACTGAAGGCTTCATGATGGGAATCCAGGATCAAGTTATACCTACATTAAACTACCGGAAGTACATTATGAAAGATCTCGCTGTAACCAACGACATGTGTCGATTATGTCATAATAAAAGTGAAACAATAGAACATATCATATCAAGCTGTTCTGTACTAGCACCCACAGAGTATGTTAAAAGACATGACAACATTGCGAAAATAATACACCAAGAAATATGCAAAAGCGCCAACATGCTTACAGAAAACATCCCTTACTATAAATACAAGCCAGAAGCCGTTAAGGAGAACGAAGATATCAAAATCTATTGGAATAAAACTATACACACAGACCACCCTGTGGATAACAACAGACCAGATATCGTGCTAAAGGACAAGAAAGAAAAAACTACCTACTTGATTGACGTAGCAGTACCTGCCCCACATAACATTAAAGAGAAGCAAGAAGAGAAAATTCGTAAATACCTTCCTTTAGCGGCAGAATTGAAAACTATATGGCAACAGAGGAAGGTCTTAGTAATTCCGCTAATTATAGGGGCAACTGGGGAAATACCGATGAAACTTGAAAAGTATATTGAGCAAATACACTTACCACAGAAGATTTTCGTCACACTCCAAAAACTAGCGATTCTGGGAACATGTCACTTAGCTCGGAAGGCCTTGAACGTCCAAATCTAAAAGAAAAAAAAATAGAATAATTTCAGATACTTGCCTTCTAGGAGGCCGTACCTAAAATATACTTACCTGCTACAGCAGAGATACCCAACAAAATAATAATAATAATAATAATAATAATAATAATAATAATAATAATAATAATAATAATAATAATAATAATAATAATAATAATAATAATAATAATAATAATAATAATAATAATAATAATAATAATAATAATAATAATAATAATAATAATAATAATAATAATAATAATAATAATAATAATAATAATAATAATAATAATAATAATAATAATAATAATAATAATAATAATAATAATAATAATAATAATAATAATAATAATAATAATAATAATAATAATAATAATAATAATAATAATAATAATAATAATAATAATAATAATAATAATAATAATAATAATAATAATAATAATAATAATAATAATAATAATAATAATAATAATAATAATAATAATAATAATAATAATAATAATAATAATAATAATAATAATAATAATAATAATAATAATAATAATAATAATAATAATAATAATAATAATAATAATAATAATAATAATAATAATAATAATAATAATAATAATAATAATAATAATAATAATAATAATAATAATAATAATAATAATAATAATAATAATAATAATAATAATAATAATAATAATAATAATAATAATAATAATAATAATAATAATAATAATAATAATAATAATAATAATAATAATAATAATAATAATAATAATAATAATAATAATAATAATAATAATAATAATAATAATAATAATAATAATAATAATAATAATAATAATAATAATAATAATAATAATAATAATAATAATAATAATAATAATAATAATAATAATAATAATAATAATAATAATAATAATAATAATAATAATAATAATAATAATAATAATAATAATAATAATAATAATAATAATAATAATAATAATAATAATAATAATAATAATAATAATAATAATAATAATAATAATAATAATAATAATAATAATAATAATAATAATAATAATAATAATAATAATAATAATAATAATAATAATAATAATAATAATAATAATAATAATAATAATAATAATAATAATAATAATAATAATAATAATAATAATAATAATAATAATAATAATAATAATAATAATAATAATAATAATAATAATAATAATAATAATAATAATAATAATAATAATAATAATAATAATAATAATAATAATAATAATAATAATGATTGACGTAGCAGTACCTGCCCCACATAACATTAAAGAGAAGCAAGAAGAGAAAATTCGTAAATACCTTCCTTTAGCGGCAGAATTGAAAACTATATGGCAACAGAGGAAGGTCATAGTAATTCCGCTAATTATAGGGGCAACAGGGGAAATACCGATGAAACTTGAAAAGTATATTGAGCAAATACACTTACCACAGAAGATTTTCGTCACACTCCAAAAACTAGCGATTCTGGGAACATGTCACATAGCTCGGAAAGCCTTGAACGTCCAAATCTAAAAGAGAAAAAAATAGAATAATTTCAGAAACTTGCCTTCTAGGAGGCCGTACCTAAAATATACTTACCTGCTACAGCAGAGATACCCAACAAAATAATAATAATAAGAAGACATAACAATGTGATTATTATTATTATTATTATTATTATTATTATTATTATTATTATTATTATTATTATGTGATGATCGACAGTAAGATGAGCTTCACAGAGCAGATTCGACGTACCTTTGATAAAGCCGCCAGAGGAGTAGCTTCTCTCAGTGGTCTCATGGCCAACACTGGTGGCCCACGCTCCAGTAAACGAAGGCTTCTTATGTCTTCTGTAAACTCTGTTCTTCTTTACGGATCGGAGGCTTGGGCGCATGTTCTAAGCAAAGAGTGCTACAGGAACCAGCTTGCATGAGTGCAGTGCTTGGGTGCTCTACGTATTGCCTCGGCATACCGCACGGTTTCCGAGTCAGCTATACTGGTAATAGCACGAATAGCCCCCATACACCTACTAGCACGTGAACGACAGGCGATCTACCAGAGAAACCGCGAAAATGAGAGAGATACTCTCGCTGCAGAAGAGCGGGACCACACTTTCAATGACTGGCAGGCCAACTGAGATGCAGAGCCAAGACGGCGATGAACCTCAAGGCTAATACCAAATATTAGACCGTGGGCTGAGAGAGAACATGGTGAGGTGGGATACTTCTTGACCCAACTAGTTTCTGGTCATGTGTATTTCCGCCACTACCTCCACAAGATCGGAAGGACTGAAAGCCCGGATTGCCTTTATTGCCCGGGTGTCGCCGATACCGCAGAGCACACCTTCTTCGCCTGGAGTAGGTGGCATGACCGCCGAACCTCACTGGTGTCCATGATCGGACCTTGCAAAAAGGCTGACCTAAATCGGCCTTAACATGCCAAACTTTTCAAACGTCGAGCTAAAGGGCTAACGATCATCGGCCTAACCTTGATAATGTGTCAAACGGTCTCAGGTTAGTGCCATCGGAGAAGAGGGGGTTTTTAGCAGGTAGTCTTGTAACGCCCTTTTTTTTTATTCTTATAAAACCTACCAATGCTGGATGTGGAATTCCTGATTCCAGTGAGCTGGTTGGGCCGCCAAACGGTTTCGCTCTAAGTGGAGACGGCGTGGGTTGCAAGATGGAAGAGGTAAACTACCTAAATCGGGCGCCACAAGGTTTAGACTCAACCAGCCCCGATGTACTCTCAAACCTTGAAACGTTAAGGGTACTTCCCCAAACAGTAGCAAGCAAAAGAAATATATCTATATATATCTTCGAGGCAAAGGTTTTATTTATTACAATAAAATATAAGGATAGCAATAACCAAAATAAATAAAAGAAAAAAAAAATATTGAACAAGCGAACAACCAATGGGAAGAACAGTGATGCTGCACAGAGTTAAGTTGAGATTTAAGGTGTCCTATGCTCTTGGTTAAAGACGTTCCGTGGGTTTGTCAGATCAGGCGTCAACTGACAACTTCACCAGTCAATGCTTCTCTGATTTGACGCGAATGACAGCAATAATAATAAACACAAAACTACGGTTGTGAATTACGTTCAAATTTTATTTAATAGTGTATTCATCCCATCAGGTAAGCAAAGATTCTACTACTAAAATCTACTCAATAACTAAAACTAACAATATTTTGTAGCACTAAGAGTCAAGAAAGGGTGACCGCTGTGCTCCACGGAAGAAATAAAACTTCCAAAAGGCCGATTAATGATTCTAATCGAGGCGTTCGTTAAGCAGATCTGCGTAACAACGATTATCTCATTCATCTTATGGAATCATCGAATAACAGGGTCTGCCTTTGTACAGAGGTAAGTTAGTATACAAAAATATACGTGAGCTCGAAATATCAATGCCAGATAGATATCGATGTAAGTATAACTTGTACTAACTGATCACTAATATCTCAACGAGATAATTAACCGCTGTAACAATATTAAACGATACTGACTAAATAGATAATAGTTTTGAATTATACTGACTGGACAAATAGTTCAAATTACTATGATTGAATAAATTAATGCAATTCTTATTCCCTAATGTCTAAGTTGTGCAATTATAAAATAAAATAAATTGGACTTATCGGTGGTAGGTTAATCTCTGGACATTCGTGGAATTTGAGAGCCGACCGCTGGACTGGCTGGGCTCTAGACCTCGGGACTTCTCTGGAATGATTGGTGACTACGCTGGACTGCTCGCAGTATGTAGTTGTTGGAGGCCGTTCCAACTCACCCCAGCCACAATGAATTTTGGGTAAAACTTGAAGCCTCGGATATTCTTGGACTTCTGAGGTGCAACCAGTTTAGAAGATGGTTCAAGATCCGACTTCCGTCGAGCACGTGTTGTGTGCAGAATCCTTAGGGCTCGGATCCGTAAAACGAAAAGGAGTGAAAGTAAATCTCTCAAAACTGGTGAGTACAAATACAAATTCGACGATTCAACTCCTTAAAATTGCCACAAAAGATTCAGAACTTCTTCTTACTAGGTTGCGAACTGACTACCACGAGGGATCTGGACAAACTCTCTCGAAAAGAAACCTTCTGCCAGCCACGCTTTCCTCCCTCCCGGAAATTCCATTCTCCCGCCATTTTGGATTTCCTTCGTGACAGATTCCACCACGCTGCAGCGCGGATTTCAAATTTCGCGGGAAATAACTACATCATTGGAAGCACCAGCATGAGTACTCCACCCCCGAAAACAGTTGAAGAATATAGTGGTAAGTACTAGACACTTGAAATTTTGTGAACGTAACATTCCCCTCACACCCAATAGGAAATTTCTGGAGAAATTTCACACCAAAACTATAGTCAAGCTCGAGATTCTTTAGGATGAAAAGTAAAAGAGAGTACTCGAAAGAAACTCACAAATCTGGGGGTCTATCATGATAAGGCTTCAAATCCTGAATATGCCACTTCCGACGACCACGATTCTCATCTCCCTCGAGAATGTACGTCCCGTAACCAATTTTCTTAGCTACTTTAAACGGACCGAGATAGCGAGTGCTAATGACGCGGAGAATTTTCGACTAGCGTCCGAAAGTGAATAGTTTTTTCGCCAAACTAGGTCTCCGGGAGCGAATTCTACGTGTCGTCGACGCATGTTGTAACGCCGGGCACTATCCTCATAGGCCTTCTCTAACCGTTCCCGGACAAGTTGGTAACAAGCATCTAGAGCTTGATTGCCCACTTGCCTTACACCGAATTCGACGTTGTCAGTCGATTTTAGTTGGCCATACTCCCGACCAGACCGAACAAATTCACGACTGAAATTTAACATGAACGGGGAATATCCTGTGACTTGATGTTTTGACGTGCGTAAGGCACAAGCAAATTTCTTCAAATGCAAGTCCCATTCGCGTTGGTCGGTCTTGACGAACGCAGCCAACATTGACTTCAAGGTTTTATTCACCCTTTCGGTCGGGTTTGACTGTGGATGGTAAACTGGGTTGAAACGTAAACGAATACCGTATCGGGCAGTTAGAGCCGACAGTTCCTTGCCGGTATATTGCACGCCATTATCCACGAGCAATAACTGTGGAGCACCGAATAGCAAAATAATCTCGTCCTCTAGGATGCGAGCTATATTCTTGGCAGTCGCCTTCCTTAGAGGAAATAGCCGAGAAAACTTTGAGAAGCAATCGTGTACGACGAGAATGTAGACGTTCCCTTGTTTCGACCGCGGAAATGGACCGACGATATCGCTCGAAATTACCTTCCAAGGTACATCCGCGACAGGATTGCGCGCCAAGAGCCCTTTTGGTGCCAGCTGCTCAGGTTTTGTCGCCTGACAAATAGCACAACCACGAACATATCGAGCCACATCACTACGCATCTGTGGCCAATAATACGACAATTTAAGACGATTATACGTTTTGAAAACACCCAAATGCCCACTCGTAGGATGGTCATGACAACTTTGAAGGACCTTTCGGCGCAATTCTTTCGGAATCACGCGCCTCCAATCGTTCACGTCGGCATCCGAATCACTTTTAGACGGGTATTTATAAAGTTGGAATTCATGTACACGCCATTTGTCGAACTTGAGTGGATTATCGCGAACGCTATTTAACATGCGGTTGTACCACTGGTCTTTAGTGGGTTGTTGTACCATAATAAAGGAGTCCTCTCCCGTTTGATTTTCAACGTGGACTTGATCGAGTGCAACGCTTCCCGTCAACACTGGAACACTGCGACTTAATGCATCTGGGACGACGTTGTGCCTTCCCTTCCGATGGGAAATTTCAAAGTCAAATGCTTGCAACCGCAACGCCCATCGACAGAGCTTACCGGTGGGATTTTTAAGTTGCTGCAGCCAAATCAAAGAGTGATGATCGGTAATAACTTTAAAATGATATCCCTCCAGGTATCCACGGAATTTTTCGATTGCCCAAATCACCGCGAGACATTCTCGTTGAGTAGTGCTGTAGTTCCTTTCCGGTGGCGTTAAAGACCTGCTAATATAACTAACGACATGTTCACCATCCGGATATTGTTGTGTCAACACAGCTCCGATGCCAAAAGCACTAGCGTCCGTTTGTACGGTGAATTCTCGTTCGAAATCGGGGCAACGAAGTACAGGAGCTGATATTAGCAGTTCTTTGACCTTTCGGAATGAAGCCTCACAAGACGTACTCCACGAAAACTGTTTATTTTTGCGAAGAAGTGATGTTAGGGGCACGACTAAATCGGCAAAATTTGGTATGAAGCGCCTATACCACGAGGCCATTCCTAAGAATTGTCGGACTTCCTTCTGGGACTTGGGTACGGGAATATTTACGATTGCCGAAACCTTCTCAGGGTCGACATGCAAGCCCCTTTTATCAACTACGTAACCGAGGTATCTGAGGCGAGGTAAACAAAACTTGCACTTGTCGCGATTCAAGGTTAACTGAGCACGAGTCAATCTATCGAATATTTTCTGCAAGATGTTCAAGTGTTGCTCGAAATCTGGAGTTGCGATCACCAGGTCATCGAGATAAACAAAAACGAAGGGTTCAAGGTCATGTCCAATGACAGTGTCTATCACCCTTTGAAACACGGCTGGAGAATTGGTAAGGCCAAATGGCAAACGGCAAAACTGGTATAGTCCTCTTCCGCTGACCGAGAATGATGTAAATGGTCGACTTTCAGGCGCGACTGGTATTTGCCAGTAAGCAGACCTAATGTCCAGAGCCGATAAAAATTTTGCGTTACGAAGCTTATCTAAAATACTCGAAATCCTAGGTAACGGGTAAGCGTCCTTAACAGTCACCCTATTCAGACGGCGATAATCAACACAAAAACGATAGGACATATCTTTCTTTCGAACCATCAAGACCGGACTAGACCATGCGCTATTTGACGGTTCTACAACACCGAGCGCTAACATTCTGTCGAGTTCTTTATTTATTTCGTCCTGGATTTTCGGAGACACAGGATAATTTCTTTGTTTTATCGGTGTAGGATCATCTACAACGATTTTATGCTCGATTCCCTGAATACAACCAAGTTCAGACTTAAGCTGTCTAAAATAGTTATCCACGAGCTGCTGTAGTTCTAACGCTTGATCGGAGCTTACTTCGAATCGATTACCATCCTCGATACAACTGAGCAAGCATGAAGAAAAGTGCCAAGAGTTACTTCGTAAATCAGGGACTACACCCATTGCTACCCAGAAATCTACCCCCAAGATAAGAGTATGCGGTACGTCTGGAACAAGAACTACATCTACCATTTTGATTTTACCTTCCAATTCTAACGGTAGCGAACACGTTCCGATGATTTCATGGGAGGATCCGTCTGCGACGATACAACTCTGGTCGATTGTGTTAACATTTAATTTAAATTGTTCTACTAAACTTATGCCGGGTTTCCCGAGAATAGTACGACTAGCACCCGAATCCAATAATCCTAAGATAGCTATACCATAGCAAGAAACTTTCACATGAGGCCTATTATCTCCCGAGGTACTATGAAGGATATAATCTAGAATGACTTTATTTGAAGCATAACGTTGTTCATCGGCCGAGTTATTCTCTGAAGAGAGCCAGTTCCGGCCGATCACTGACTCCTTCGAGCGTTTCCCGAAGCTGAGTTGCGATTGATAGAACATGTCGGACAATTTCTAAGAGTAACATTGGGCTTTCTGCATTTGTAGCACATAATTTGGCTGGTATTTCGACAGTCTACCGCGCGGTGACCCTTCTGATCACATTTCCAACAACGTAATTCCTTACTAGTACACGGCGACGACTCGTTCGGAATGCCAGTAGACGCAGATGCAGTAACATGTTGACTTGCTTTTGTCTTATGATAGCCGAGACTCGGTTCGAGCAGGTGTTTGTTTGGAGGAGGTCGATATTGATCAGCTCTAGCTCGAGCTTCTTCGACCAACCGAGCATTTCTTAGTAGTTGTTCAATCGACGTCAACGGTTGCAGTGCTATCGCGGTTTGCAGCTCTGGTAGCAGGTTCCTGCGGATTAGACCTAACTGTATCGATTCTGACGGTCGTACCGGTAATCTATTAAATAAATTTAACATTGCCGACACGAATACTACGACTTTCTCGTCTGGACCTTGAGTTCTTCTCCGAATTTCGTCCCAAAGTGCACTTTCATAATCATAGGGAAGGAAAGAGTCCCTTAACCCTCTTACAATGTCATCCCAAGTAGTAAGGGTGGATTTCCGAGACCGGAACCACATCAACGCATCACCCGAAAGTAATTCTACTGCGGATTTCGCTAACTGTTCGACTGTTACCCCTCTCGATATTCTACGTTCTTCAACTCGTTCCAAAAAATCTAACACACCACCAGTGCCATCAAACATGATTCCCCACTTGGACAAGTTAGGATCCCGAGAACAAGAAATTGGGTTAACCGAGATACTGCGTTGGGGTTCTCTACTTGAAAATATGGAAAGATTTGCCATTCTATTTGACAATTCGTCCGGATTTATTAGCGTGGATCGACGAACTGGACGATCTCCAAAAATATCCTCTTCTGCAGGCGCCGAAATTAATGGCGGAGTCGAGTCACAATTTGGTTCATCGAGAACATTGATGAGTCCCGTTTCCCTATGACTTTTCATGAGATCATCTAGCGTTTGGGATACGTGATCGCACAGTTCGATTAAATTCTTACATTCGGTATTCTCTTCGTCAGTTTTTGGGGTAATC
Source organism: Crioceris asparagi (assembly GCA_958507055.1). NCBI lineage: Eukaryota > Metazoa > Arthropoda > Insecta > Coleoptera > Chrysomelidae > Crioceris > Crioceris asparagi. Next base: position 53,497,263 of record OY293827.1, read on the forward strand.
AGAGACACACGACCACGCAAGTGACGTAATTTCGACTTTATTCGTTTAGACTCGTTATCTGCATTGGGATAATTAAATTCCTGCAGGTCACCTACCAAACCATCTAATTTGGAAGCACAAATTAATAATTCAGCCCTAGAATCGAAACTTGAAGGATCAAAGACGATAGGACAGGTTTTTTCTGTGTTCAATAGCTCACGTAGTCGAGCTCTTTTGGATTGAACGTTCGCACCACCAGGAGGATAACCCCTAATAGTCAACTCGTAAGTTAACTCGTCTGTCGATAACCTATTCACGTCCATATCGAATCTTGGAAACTTTATTACAAGCAAAATAAAATGAGATGAAAGTGAAATCAAATTAAATTAGCAAAGTACACAAAGCAATGCAGGCCAGGCCTGTTTGGCCCCACGTTGGGCGCCAAATTTGTAACGCCCTTTTTTTTTTATTCTTATAAAACCTACCAATGCTGGATGTGGAATTCCTGATTCCAGTGAGCTGGTTGGGCCGCCAAACGGTTTCGCTCTAAGTGGAGACGGCGTGGGTTGCAAGATGGAAGAGGTAAACTACCTAAATCGGGCGCCACAAGGTTTAGACTCAACCAGCCCCGATGTACTCTCAAACCTTGAAACGTTAAGGGTACTTCCCCAAACAGTAGCAAGCAAAAGAAATATATCTATATATATCTTCGAGGCAAAGGTTTTATTTATTACAATAAAATATAAGGATAGCAATAACCAAAATAAATAAAAGAAAAAAAAAATATTGAACAAGCGAACAACCAATGGGAAGAACAGTGATGCTGCACAGAATTAAGTTGAGATTTAAGGTGTCCTATGCTCTTGGTTAAAGACGTTCCGTGGGTTTGTCAGATCAGGCGTCAACTGACAACTTCACCAGTCAATGCTTCTCTGATTTGACGCGAATGACAGCAATAATAATAAACACAAAACTACGGTTGTGAATTACGTTCAAATTTTATTTAATAGTGTATTCATCCCATCAGGTAAGCAAAGATTCTACTACTAAAATCTACTCAATAACTAAAACTAACAATATTTTGTAGCACTAAGAGTCAAGAAAGGGTGACCGCTGTGCTCCACGGAAGAAATAAAACTTCCAAAAGGCCGATTAATGATTCTAATCGAGGCGTTCGTTAAGCAGATCTGCGTAACAACGATTATCTCATTCATCTTATGGAATCATCGAATAACAGGGTCTGCCTTTGTACAGAGGTAAGTTAGTATACAAAAATATACGTGAGCTCGAAATATCAATGCCAGATAGATATCGATGTAAGTATAACTTGTACTAACTGATCACTAATATCTCAACGAGATAATTAACCGCTGTAACAATATTAAACGATACTGACTAAATAGATAATAGTTTTGAATTATGCTGACTGGACAAATAGTTCAAATTACTATGATTGAATAAATTAATGCAATTCTTATTCCCTAATGTCTAAGTTGTGCAATTATAAAATAAAATAAATTGGACTTATCGGTGGTAGGTTAATCTCTGGACATTCGTGGAATTTGAGAGCCGACCGCTGGACTGGCTGGGCTCTAGACCTCGGGACTTCTCTGGAATGATTGGTGACTACGCTGGACTGCTCGCAGTATGTAGTTGTTGGAGGCCGTTCCAACTCACCCCAGCCACAATGAATTTTGGGTAAAACTTGAAGCCTCGGATATTCTTGGACTTCTGAGGTGCAACCAGTTTAGAAGATGGTTCACAAGATCCGACTTCCGTCGAGCACGTGTTGTGTGCAGAATCCTTAGGGCTCGGATCCGTAAAACGAAAAGGAGTGAAAGTAAATCTCTCAAAACTGGTGAGTACAAATACAAATTCGACGATTCAACTCCTTAAAATTGCCACAAAAGATTCAGAACTTCTTCTTACTAGGTTGCGAACTGACTACCACGAGGGATCTGGACAAACTCTCTCGAAAAGAAACCTTCTGCCAGCCACGCTTTCCTCCCTCCCGGAAATTCCATTCTCCCGCCATTTTGGATTTCCTTCGTGACAGATTCCACCACGCTGCAGCGCGGATTTCAAATTTCGCGGGAAATAACTACATCATTGGAAGCACCAGCATGAGTACTCCACCCCCGAAAACAGTTGAAGAATATAGTGGTAAGTACTAGACACTTGAAATTTTGTGAACGTAACAGTCTATCAGATTTCGTTTTTTTCGAACTGATAGGAGTCCTGCACTACTGTACGAGCTTCTTAACCATATAGCGTGCTTAAATGCATTTTCCTCCTCCACACAAAAAAAATATTATTATTATTATTACTATTATTATTTTTATGCAACATTTCCTCCTCTTTTTTCCCAGATACTCAAGTATCAAAAGGATTTGGTTTGTTAGGCCATATTGACGGTGTGACAGGTGTTCAGTATCGCAGTTTTCTGGATTTCGATAAAGGTATTTCTATGCAGATCAATTTTGGAAAGTAAGGTTTCAAAGATTAGGCCAGTATTCGATACAATAATAGGCACTGTTTCTACCTTTCTCGCTCTCCAAATCGATCGAAACTCAAGTGAAAGATCGGTATACTTTTTAATCTTCCCTTTATATTTGTTTGCAATGTTATTCTTTCTAAGTACCGAGATGTCTATTAGACTTGGCTTTTTTATCTAATAAGACGAGATCTGGTCTGTTATTCGTCACTGTCTATCGGTGATAATAGGCCTATCATAATAGAGACGAAAGTATTAATTTTACAGCACAGCACCAGCCTGAACTTGTTGGCAAAATTTTGTTGTTGCATATGTTATGTTATGTTATGTCGATGGAGGTAGTCAGTATTAGCGATGTTAGTGCAAGCTGATTTATGCTGAATAGTTTTTGACGCTTGATTACACTTCCTACATATATCTGACTCGATATTCTGCTCTTTAATCATAAACTTTTTATAGTTGTTTCTATTTATGATTTGATCTTGGATTGCTAACACAAAGCCTGCCATCTCGGGGAATAGGATTCCTCCAGTAAGTTACCGGCTTGGCGTTTGTTTGTCTATGTGAAAAAGCTGGTTCAGGTCTTTATAGTGTTGCCTATGTAGTGCCTTTTGGGTCCAGATCTCTTTCTTCTCTGAGTCAGTTATAACTGGAATATTATTATTATTATTATTATTATTATTATTTTCCCTTCTTCACAGGTTTTTCCTGGTGTTTATTAAAGCAAGGTGCGGGTTGAGCACCAAGCACTATCGTCTATTCTTGACTCAAAAATGTTCTTTTCAACAACAACAATTCGCGTTGTATTCAGTGCAACTGCTTTCTGCATGAGTTTGTAGAGGTTATTATTCAATGCCAAGGACTTGAGGCTCCTGTGCAATTCTTTTGGAATAACCCCAGTGGCGGACAGGACAATGGGTACGATGGTCACTTTGTTGATGTTTCATAGGTTCTTGATCTCGTCTGCAAGGTCGATGTACTTCCTTTTCTTTTCTGTGATGGTGGTCATTAAGTTGTGCGTGTTAGGTACCGCTATATCTATGATGTACGCCTCCTTCTGTCTCCTGTCTCTAATCACTATATCTGTTTTTTTACAGGAGATGCTTCTATCCGTGATAATGGACCGGTCATAGAACACTGTGAGGTAATCTTTCTGTAGCATGCGGATGGAGTATATTCGTAGCAGGGCGTTTTCGGGTGTCTTTTAGCATTCCAAGGTTGTGGCATATTCTTGGTGAACTATAGCTGCAACCTGGTTGTGGCGATGTAGATAATCATTTTGTGATAGGATGCTACATGCTGCCGTGATGTGTTGTATAGTTCCGGCTTTTCTCTGCATTTTCTACACCTGTCATCTGTCATTCCTGGTTTCTTCATAATGTGCTTTTGATAACTCTTTGTGTGTGCCACCTGGTCTTGTATGGCTATCAAGAAGCCTTCGGTTTCTGGGAATAATTCGCCCGTTCTCAACCATTCGTTCGACGCTAGCTTGTCGACATGGGGTTGGTCAAGGTCGTGCGGATGTCTCCCATGGAGGGTTTTGCTCCTCCACTGTCGGTGCTTCTCTTCCGTGTTTATGATGACTTCTTTGCTTTGTATTCCGCACTCGCCAGGTTTAATGGTGAATATCTTTTATCAATCATGCATACGAGTTGGTGGAGAGGTGTCATCTCTCTTCTTTCGTGGAAGTACGCTCTTAACATTTTAATCTGGTTGTTATGTAGATTCTTGATGTCTATCAATCCTCTGCCTCCTTCTTTTCTTGGTAGTGTCCTGCGGAGTATGCTAGCTTTGGGATGATGTTTTCTATATTCTGTTAGCGACGTTCTGGTTTTTCTCATAATGTCATCTAGATCTGTTTCTGTCCAATTTATAACCCCAAAAGAATAGGTGAGAATGGGGATAGCTAATGTGTAACCGCTTTAAATAGGTTACGGCTGTTCAGTTCAGTTTTGCACACTTTGCTCACTCTGGTGATATATTCTTTTTTGACACTTTCTTTAATATTTCTTGCTTCTTGCTTGTTGGTATCCCAGGTATTTGTATAGCTCTTGCTGATCCATTGATTTTATCAGGCCTCCATCAGCAAGCTGGACATTTCCTGTCTGGATTTTTCACTTTTCAATGTGGATCGTTTTACATTTATCAAGACCAAATTTCATACAGATGTCATTGGAGAACTTTTCTACGATCATAATTAGTTCCTTAAGTTTATCTTGAGACTCTGCGTATAGTTTAAGGTCGTCCATATACAGCTGGTGAGATATGATGTACTTAATTCGGCCTTCCATAAGGGTGTATCCTATTCCTGTTCTGTTGAGCTGTCTGGAAAGAGGGTTTAACGCCAAACAGAACCACAATGGACTTAGGGAGTCTCCTTGATAGATGCCCCTAGTAATGTTGATTTGGGGGGTGGTTCTGGGTATTGGGTTAGTATTTTGAGGTATTTTAGGTATCTGGTCGTCACTCTCTTGTGTCAAGGTTGTTGGGCTGGTATTCAGTTGTATCTCGGTTCTCCAGTTTTTCACTGTTCTCTTAAGAAATGTTATGAGTGTTGGATGGACTCTGTATAGTTGTAGTACTTTAACAAGCCAAGAGTGCGGCACTGAGTCATACGCCTTCTGGTAGTCTACATAACAGCATGATAGCTTACGTTTCTTCTTCTTGACTTCATTGAGGATTATTGAGTCTATCACTAACTGTTCCTTGCAGCCCTTGGTTCCTTTTCGGCATCCTTTCTGTTCCTCTGTCATTATCTTGTGTTCTTCTAAGTGAGTGGTGAGGAGTTTAGTAATGCAGGAAGTGATAATCTTGTATCCAGTTTGAAGACATGTAATAGGTCGGTATTTGGAGGGGTCTTGAGAAACTTTTCCCTTTGGCAGTAGGTAAGTGATGCCCATAGTGAGGAATAGCGGCATTTTGTCGGGGTTCTTGATTAAGTCATTGATAAGCACCGCTAGTTTCTTGTGGGAGCAGGTTAGTTTCTTATACTAATAATTGTGAATCTTATCACTCCCTGGGCTTTTCCAACTGTGGGTGTCTTGGATCCGCCACCTGGGGACGCATCCGATGGGAGACAAGCAACTCCACACGGATTTATATATTTTATATTATTATTATTATTATTATTATTATTATTATTATTATTATTATTATTATTATTATTATTATTATTATTATTATTATTATTATTATTATTATTATTATTATTATTATTATTATTATTATTATTATTATTATTATTATTATTATTATTATTATTATTATTATTATTATTATTATTATTATTATTATTATTATTATTATTATTATTATTATTATTATTATTATTATTATTATTATTATTATTATTATTATTATTATTATTATTATTATTATTATTATTATTATTATTATTATTATTATTATTGTCAATTATCACCCCGTGTCGGGCTGCTGGTCCCGCATCGGGCGCCTCCCCGGGTGGTGGATAGGGGGATGCCTTCCAGATATGGATGGTACCGGAGAAATAAAATATCCGGGGTGAACCAAAACCAGCAAGGGGAAGGAACCCCAAATAAGAACCAAAAATGAGTAGTCAGTCTGTAAACTTATTACCCCAGGCGGGCAATGCCGATAGGTCAAATCCCGCCGCCGATTCCGACCGGGTGGAAGCCCCGGTGGTCGTCGTTGGCCCCACGGATTCTGGGGGGTTGGCAAACTCACTTACCTTTAGCTGCATCAGAAAGAAAAATGATTGAGTTGCTAGTAACTCACCAGCAGCAGTTATTGGATGCAGACCAGTTAATACAAGATAATCTGAAAGAAATGTCAGAGACCCTGAAATCTTTCCAAAAAGCTTTGGAAAAACAAAAGAACATTGCGCAGCCTATCAAAGAGGGTACGCCAATGCTGGCAGACATCTTGAAGGATATGCAGATAACTTACAAAGAGTGAGAAGCTTTAAGTGATAAAATACTGCAACAGGCGGGCAAAATACTTAATAATGAAGGGCAATTGAAAGCTCACCGAACAAAAAGGAAGCCATCTAGCCCTCCAGGCGGAGACTCCCAACAAGATAAGATGGTGAAGACTGATAAAGGCCGCCAGCGACAGGTATCTCTCCAATTAACAAGAACAAGGACAGGGAGTACCTCTTCTCAGGTTGACCGGCAGGATAAGGATATCGAGAACTGCGAAACATCAACATCTCCGTCGGACGCTGACTCGGAAAGAAGCGATTTTTAGCTAAACGCGAGAGATCAACGCAAGAAAAACCGGCTTTTGAGGAAAGCTCAGCAGAATGCTACATGACAAAGTCAGGCTATGCGAGAGATGGTAATAATGGATAAAAAGCAGAAAAAGACCAAAAAAAAGACGAGGAAACCAAGACCCTTGCAGGATGCGGTGATCATAAAACCTGGATTAGGAATCTCTTTCGCAGACATACTCAAGAAGGTCAATGGAGCAGAAATACCCCAGGAAGGATCTAAGATGGGCAGATACAGCAAAACTAAAAATGGAGAATTTTTTTATTAAATTCAAAGGAATAACAGGCAATAAGGCAATTGCGACGGAAGTCCTTAGAAAAGCAGGTGAAGTTAAAAGCTTACCAGCTATGAATACTGTTAAAGTATTTGACCTGAACAGCGGAATTACTGTACAACAGGTCGAGATAGCTGTGAAAAAGTTGATGACCGACTTAACTGAATGTCCAGTTGTAACTCTCTCGCACCCTAATGCAAGGGAACAAGTGATAGTCTTTGTCGTTTTATCAGCCAAAGATGCCAGTAATTTCATGAAGGAGAAATTACTGACCATCGGCCCTTTCAGCTGCAGAATAAGGCAATACGAACAAGTGAGAAGATGCTACAAGTGCTTTGGTTTTGGCCACACTTCCCAGACCTGTGCCGGACCAGATAGGACGGACTCTTGTTACAAGTGGTCTCAGAAGGGACATAAAGCTAAAGACTGCACAAATAATGAAAAATGCATAGCCTGTCTAGATGCAGGAGAACCAGAGGAACAGACTAAACATCGGCTTGGAACTGGCAGGTGTAAGACTAACAAAATAGCATGGAGGAAGGCTAAGATATCGACACAGAAATGACGAGAATTCTTCAAGGAAATACCCGATGCAGCCCCACGGCCTTCGCTCTCCTTGAGCAGACAGTGAAAGAAAGGAATTTGGACATTGTTCTCATCAGCGAACCGGGGACAGTGGCAAAACAAGAGGATGGATGGTTCGTAGATAAACTTCTGAAGGCCGTCATATGGGTACCAGATACAACTAAGTTACCTATAGAGAAAAAAGGAAATGGCAGCGGTTTCGTCTGGATTACAAGTGGCAAAACCACTTACGTAAGCTGCTACCATATGCCCCCGACCTCCGGTAAGCCAGACAGCATCGCAGAATATCTGGACGAACTAGAGGACGCACTACAAAATGCCCAAGGAAATATCATCCTTGGAGGAGATTTCAACTCCAGTGCCCTAGAGTGGGGATCAGCAGACAAACTCTAGAGGACAAAAGATCCTGGATATGACATCTAGACTCGGAATGGTAGTCCTCAATGAAGACACCACAACCTTTAGAACAGATGGACAAAAAGAGACGGTGAAAGACATCTCCTTTGCCTCAGAAAATATAGCCGGTGTTATAAATGACTGGAAAGTGATTGATAATTACAATCATAGCGACCATTTGTACATTCCTTTCTCAATAGGTCAACCAGAGAAAAAAACGTCCAAAAGAGAAATCCTAGGTGGAATCTTGCTAAACTGAGTAGGGAAAAATTTGAGAATAAAATCAAAAAACCCGATGGCCTGTAGTCAGCGGAAAGGTAAATTTTTCAAAATTCATTGAATTGAAATTTTAACAACCTTTTCATTGGTATACCTACATGTTATTACATAAAATTGTCATAGCCTTGCGGTTAGAGGTTTTTGTTTTGGCTGTTGAATATAAAGCAGACAGGGTTCGAGTCCACTTCCGGGCAGATTTTTTTTTTCGCCTATTTCTTTTCAATAAATATACTATATATTTTTTTAATCTGGGTCTATATTAAGATCTCCAGAAAATGTACAATTACATCAAATTTATATTGAGTGTTCATGTTTTATCAATATTTGTTATTTTTCTTTATTAATTTTTATTTTTTTACCTGTGTATTTTATGAAACAATGCTTTGAACAAAAGTTGTAGGTTCTGATTATATCTGTAACCTAAAATTATTTTTAATAATATTTAAACTACGGCTCTTTTTTGATAATTTTTTTAAATGTTTGAATCGTCGCCATTTTGAAACTACTTACCCGATATTGCCCAATAACGAACTCGACCGAGATATTTGAGAGATTGATTTTTGTAGCAAATTTGAACTTGATACCTTCAAAACTGCGACCTCTATCGTGTTAACAAATTTCGTAATATCCCATATATATATATATATATATAAACTTTTGAACCAAATGTTTTTTTGGACTAACTTATAGACATATAACAACATGCCGTTGAAATTTTTTCGAAATTCAAAAGTGTGAACGATCGCAATAGGTATATTTCTATAAGAAATTTACCTAAAATGGGGCAAGGGCACAGCAGCTCCAATGAATACACCAATGGATGCTGAACGAATAGTGGAAGCAACGATGCAACTTATTGAGAATGCCAAGAAAGTCTAAAAAAAGGCAGAGCAGCAGTTTACTGGTGGAACGCCGAGATAGCGGACTTACGGAGGGAATGTCAGCGTATGAGAAGGCGTACCCAACGCGCAAGAAGAACCAACAATACAGCCAAAATTCTACGTTCTACGTAAAACACAAGAGCGTACAGCAATTAAGCTACTCAGTAAGGCCATCAAGAAGAGCAAACTGGCACACTGGAAGTCACTCTGTGACGAAGTAGACAATGACCCGTGGGGTTTAGGATACAAGATAGTCTTAAAGAAACATGGGAAGTACACGAGGCCACCACTCCGAGACGCCGATGTAATCGAACAAATAGTCAACGATTTATTTCCAGACCATGAAGAGAGGCAAGTTTGTCAGATGACGTACTATGCGATGAAATCAACCTATTCACCGAGGAAGAACTCAAAGTCGCATTAAGATCCATGAAGAACCAAAAATCCCCAGGCCCAGATGGTATTCCAACAGAAATATTAAAGCTAGTTGCAGAAATATCACCGTACATCTTGCTTCGCATGTACAACTCATGTCTGAAGACTGGGATCTTCCCAAAGGTATGAAAAAGGCAGAAACTGGTTTTAATCAGCAATTAGGAAGGGCGATGCAAATACTGCAATGGGAAACCGCCCTCTTTGCATGTTAGCAGGAAAGATACTTGAGAAGCTTAAAAGACCCAGACTCCTGTCATCGATAAAAGCCGGAGGAGACCTTTCAGACATGCAATATGGTTTCCGCAGTGGCAAGTCTACAACTGACGCAGTGTCGGTCGTGAGAGACACTTTCAAAGCGGAACAAGAGAAAAACCAGTATTCGAAGGGCATTATTCTTCTCGCAACCATCGATATCAAAATGCTTTCAACTCGGCAAGTTGGAAGAATATGGTAAAACCACTGAGAGAAAAATACAACGTTGCTCCGTATCTACTCCGCATGGTAGAGGACTATGATCGACAGTTACTCTACGAAATTAAGAACGGTGTCAAATCGAGAAAAATTACAAGGCTCCATCCTCGGGCCAGAACTATGGAATATATCCTATGATGATATTCTGAGACTCGAGCTACCTGACAGAAGCTACCTAATAGGCTACGCTGACGACATAGCAATCGTTATCACAGGAAAGGACAAGGCGGAAACAGAGAGGAAGTTTTCCATCGTTTTGCGGATAATAAGAATATGACTAGACGACCACGGCTTGGAACTTGCTGCAAAGAAAACGGAACGGAAATGATCTTTCAAGACAAAAAGCCACTTTTGACAATATCCAACAGATGAAGATAGAAGAATTAACTATCCAGACTAAGGAATATGTTAAGTACTTTGGCTTTACTCTAGAAAAAAGAATGAACTTTGGGGAACATATACGAAGAGCGGCAGATAAAGCTTCAGATGTAACAAAATCACTGAGCCGTCTAATGAGAAATGTAGGAGGACCAACAGACAGGAAGAGAAGACTTCTCATGTTCGTAACCAACTCTATCCTACTTTACGGGTCGGAGATATGGGGAGATAGGACACAGATAGAAGTTCACAGGAAAACGATAGCAAGGGTACAGCGCAGGGCTGCTCTTAGGATAATTAGTGCGTATCGCACGGTGTCAGAGCCTGCAGTACTCACTATTGCCAGCGTCATCCCAATAGACCTTCTTGCACTTGAGAAGAAAGCCATATATGAAAGAAAAAAGCAGCAGGCAGATCAGAAGAACCAATCAATAGAGCCAATATTAAGGAAGAACAATGAATCTCAACTTTCGAGCAATGGCAGCAGAGGTATGAGGCTGATAGCAGAGGAAAATGGACTGCACGTCTTCTATCGAATGTAAAAGTTTGGACTGAGAGACACCATGGGAAAGTAAATTACTACCTCACACAGTTCTTGTCTGGTCACGGCTACTTCCGTTCGAAACTGTTCAAGCACAGAAAGGTCTTGGCACCGAACTGCCTGGTATGTGGACACACCCGAGATGATGCAGAACATACGTTTTTTACTTGTGAACGTTGGCAAATAGAACGACAATCCTTGGCAGACAAAATCGGATATTTCACTCCAGAAAACATCGTGGAATTGATGCTAGGAGAGGCAGAAACCTGGGACTCCGTAGCCATTTTCGTTGAATTGGTTTTGCGAACAAAGAAAGGAGAAAATTTCGTAGACGAAACCCAGGATACGTAATATCACGTAATTCTAAAAAAGAATAGTTATCAGAACCGTTTAAATGCCTAGACAGCAAAGAACAGGTCATCCTTTGTAAATGCTAAAGCGGGTCAAGGGTGGCAAATCTCACTATTGAGGTTTTGTTAAAAGAGGTGGGGTTTTAGTGGGTCGTAAATGCAAGTTACAGCCCCACACACGAGTGAGTCTCGCATGGCCACTGATGGTGCGGTTGCGCATTTCCCCCCTCTTGGGATAAAAAAAATTGTCAATTATCACATGTTTTCATAACCATGGTTCTATTTTTAAGGAAAACCGAGTTCACAACGTGCACCTGGGGTGTTCCTGCGTTTCATGAAGGATTTTGTATGAATATAATACTTTTCTTATTATATTGGCACTACTCAACACCACTCAACACTTTGCTTACTCAATTGGTTATGAGTTCCAGGGATATCTGTCATAGTTTCAAAGTGGCGTTCGTTATTAGACATGTTGCTACAACAGGTGCAACTTTGGCTTTCATGTTCCATAGTCGCTGAATTTCAATCTGTAGGTCTTAATATTTGATGTTCTTTTCTGCTTCTTTCTGTGTGATCGAATGGTATGGCAACATCGATTATTAGGCAGGATCTTGTCTTTTTATTTTTTACGATGATGTCTGTTCTGATTGCTGTGATTGGCCTGTACGTCTGTACTAGTGTGTCCATTTCTGGATAGTGCTCATATTGGTAGCATTTATCATTCACATATATGATGTAATTTTTGCAGATGTTCCAGTGCAGTTGTTTGGCTACAGTATTATGTCGGTCATGATATGTTTTTTAGCACCTGCTACAATATGATGAATGGTCTCGTTATTTGTCCGGCAAATTCAGCATTTTGGGTATTTGCCAGATCTTAGTCCTCATATAGTTTGTTGCCAGAGCCTGTTTTGACACACTGTAATGAGTGCTTCTGTCTCGGTTTTCAAATTTGCATAGGTTAGCCCTTTCCATGATTCGTTCTTATTTACTGTCTCCCTTTGCACTTCTATTGCTATTTGACCATTCCATTTCGTTAATTCCTCCTGTTTCATTCGTTTTTGAATGAGTTTTACCCATCTTATTTAAAAATCTGTTGCATTAGTATCTTCGATTTTCTCTGGGTTATTGGCTTTATAATCATGACTTTCTATGGATTTTTTGAGTTTGTCTGTATACCATGCTCAAGTATTTATCGTTTCCTTTTATCTTTAGATAACTGTTGAGTCCTTCAATGGAAATTGTGAGGGCCGTTTCAATACACAGCTTACCACGTCCTCCTTCTTTTCTTGGAATATAAAATCTGACTGCTCTAGGATGTAGTGCTCCGTGAATGCTCATTTGTTTTCTAGTTTAACTATCTATCTTTCTCAGCTTTTCTTGAGTCTATCTAATGATTCCACAGCTACATTTGGAATTGGAATTGATTGCCAATATATTTTTTTAATTCAATTCTGTTATTAGTATTCCTATAACTCTTCTGTTATATTATTTCTTAATTTCAGATTTCATTTTCTTGTGATGAAAGCCTTCATGTTCTTCGATTCCTAGGTATTTGTAGACTTCGTGCTGATCGAGAGCTTTGATGGTTTTACTTTTATCGATTTCGATATTTTCAGATATCTGAAGTTTTCCCCTGTGAAAGTTTGCATAATTGTCTAGGCCGACTTCCATTTTGATATTATTTCTAATGAAGAGAGAGAATCTCCTAGGTATATACTCTTCTTTGTTTTGATATCTTTTATTGTTAGGGTTGTGGTACTAGTCTTGAGGTTACGATCCGTTCTCCAGTTATTCATAATTTTGGTTATGAAAGGACGGCAATGTGACGTTGATACAGTAAATATTGAGGGCCTCTATCAACCAGCTATGTGGAATACTGTAGAACGCCTTCTTATAGTCGATCCAAGCTAATCACAGACTCTTTCCATTTTGTTTGCAATCTCTGTTTGTCATCATACTTGTTAATAGGTGGTCCTTATATCCATATGTATTCTTTATACAGCCTTTTGCTCTTTGTGTTCATTTGGGAAGATATTGTTTTGTGAAAGATGTGCAAGGTGTTACGTTTTCATGCACAGCAGGTAATTTCTCTAGCCAGAAATTTGTGATGCCGTCTACACCTGGGGCTTTCCAGTCAAAGGTATTGCTAAGTGCTGCTTCTAGCTCTTCCTTCATGATGTCTGTCCAGTCTATTCTATCCGAGAACAGTTTGTTTTGTTGATATTGTGGACACCTTTCTGTATATAGGTATTTCTATGCTTTAGCTGATATCTGTTGTTTCAATTTTTCGTTAGTTTGTGCATAGTCTTTGGCGTTCTTTATTTTGTATTTTCTGTTTAGTTTATCTTTTGTATTTTTCATGGTCACAGACTGTTAGGGTTCTAGACTTTCTTTTGGTTGAGATAGGTCCTTTCTCAATCTTATTATTTTCTCTTGGATTCGTTCCTTCCATGGTGGATATTCGCAGTTTTCTTATTACTTCCTGTTTTAGATAGAAGTGCATCTTCTATTGTTTTCCGGTTGCTTGTATCAGTTTATTAAGTCTGATTATGTCGCAATAGTAATTTGAATGTTTAGTTAAAATTCCCTTCGAAGATTCATTTTCAAGTCTTATAAATTTCATTAGTTTATTTCCTTTATTACGGGCCTTTCCATTTCTTTGTCTGAATTGGTATCATTATGAACTTTTTCTTCAATTTCATGCATAAACTCTTCAATTTCTTGTTGTTCATATCAAATTTTGTTTGGTATTTTCCTTTTTCTGTAGCTTTAACATGTGATGTTTCAGTTAAATCAGCCCTCATGTTCCTCCAGTTTTATTTGTTGCAGTATCATCACATGGTTTTTCGGTTTCATCTTCTATCAGGTCATCCATCTTTTCTATACTGCTCATGTTTTCTTTCTGTTCGATATCGCAATATTCGTTTGGGTATAGCTTGTTGTTGTTAATGATGAATCTTCCTTGTGTTGCCATAGTACTAGCGGTTAGATTATGTGACGGATATGGGTTTATTTTTTTTTAATTCAAATATTTCTTTGCGTTAAGCGGCACCTGTTCTTTCTATGCTTTGTTAATAACATAATATTATCTCTTTGTATTCTTCTATGGTCCATTTTATCCTTGCCCTACCTTTTTCTTTGGAATTGGATGTGGTTTTATTATTATTATTTTCAGACATCACATAACTGCCATGTTTTGTTATGGTTTCTTTTTGAAGAAACACCGGGTGCAAACCATGCACCTAAGGTATGCCTATTCATTATGTTGTTGTCACTCATAAAATTTTGCGCACTATGTGTGACATGTCCAACAGTACTGCTTTCTGCATGGTGAGAAGGCTATGGTCTACTGGGATCTCTTTTACTTTACTGGTTGCATTGAATATCAGCCCTGTGGCCCCGATGATTAATGGTATCACCTTTGCTTTCATGCTCCACGTTCTTTGGATTTCTATCTGTAGGTCTTTGTATTTGAGATACTTTTCAGCTTCTTTCTGGTTGATACTGTAATCAGACCGGATAGCAACGTATATCAGAAGGCATACTCTTTTGTTTTTCTTCTCCAGGATGATATCTGGTTTGTTGGCTTTTATCATGCGCTCGGATTGAACGTAGATGTCCCATATTAGGGAGATTCACGGGGTGTCGATCACTAGATCTGGGACATGCTGATACCACTTCCCTTGAACTTCTATCTTGTAAGCTTTGCATATGTTTTAATGCAGCTGTTCTGCTATCGCATTCTGCCAGTCGTGGTATGCCTTCTTTGCAAGGATTGGGCAGTCGGAAACTACATGATGTGTGTTTCATTCTTTGTCCGACAAAGTCTACATTTCGGGTCTTTGTCACAAACCTGCATGTTTCTAGTATTGTTGGTTTCTGCATTTCTGTTATTAGATATTCTGGAAACTTGTGTTTTTTCAATTATTTTGCTAACTCTGGTGGTATGGGTCTCGTAACTGAGATGAAAATTTTTGTCTGTTTAAATAATCTATATTCGCTAAGTTGGGACATCCTGAAATTATATGTTGTATTCTTTCTGGTGCCGTTTTATTACTTGGTCCTGTATGGCACACATGAAACCTTCAGGTTCTATATAGCTATAGTTGTAATTTCATCAATTTCGTAGATAGTGGGTGTTGTTTGTTGTGATCAGTCTTGAACCTGCTGTGTGTGGGTACTGAGTGGGGTGCATTTTTGTTTGTTTGATTGCTGCATGTAGTTGTGAATACGTTTGCTTGCTATTGAAGTATGTTTGTAGATTGTGTATTTGTATGTTATGTGTTGCTTCTATGTTGACGAGGCCACGTCCTCCATGATTCCTGGGTAGATATAATCTCTCGATGGCTGAGTTTGGATGTAATCCTCGGTTATTTATGGGTGTTTTTCTTGTTAATGTGTATGACTCTAAATGAATAGTTAAGATTGGTCTTGCTGACTTGGTTATACATTTAATTTTATTCTTGACATCTAGTTGAGTGCGCATGTTTTTTTATCTGTCTTTATACTTACCTACACTCTAAGTTCTTTTTCATTTCTGTCGTGTTGTGTGTGTTTCTCTATTACTACTATTATTATTATTATTATTATTATTCTTTTATAGGTAATTCTATTTATCACTTTTTTCACATAGTGGAAGTAATGAGGGCTTTCGCAAACTCATACCTTGTTGAAATGATCTTTTATAACTTTTCTCACAATCCCGCATGTTTCTAGTATTGTTGATTTCTGCATTTCTGTTATGAGATAGTCTGGAAGCTTGTGTTTTTTGAATTCTTTTGGTAACTCTCTGGTGGAATGAGTCCCGTAACTGAGTTGACAATTGATAGGATTAGAACTTTATCCATTTTCCACACAGATTTTATTTCTTCTGCAAGTTCAGTGTACTTCCTAATCTTTTCTGCAAAGGTTTTTTGTATGTTGTGGTCCAGTGGGTGAGCAAAATCTATCAAAGTTGAGATTTTACTTATTTTATCTATATTTATAATATCTGGTCGGTTGTTCTGTATTGTTTTATCTGTAATGATTGCTCGGTCCCAGTATACTTTATATTGCTCATTTTCACTAACTGCTTCTGGTATGTATTTGTAATATGGATCCTCTATTCTGTTTATGTTACATTTTTCTATAACGTATTCATGTAATTTTTTTGCAGTGAGATTGTGTCTGTTTAAATACTTTGTATTAGATAAGTTGGGACATCTTGATGTTATATGTTGTATTGTATCTGATGTCGTTTTACAAACTTAAAAGCTGTCATTTTCAATGCGGATTCCTGTTACATATTTTTTGGTAATTTCGGGTCGGTATTACTTGGTCCTGTATGGTGCACATGAAACCTGCAGTTTCTATACATAGGTGTCCTAGTTTCATCCATTTCGTAGATAGTGGGTGTTGTTTGTTGAGATCAGTCTTGAACCTGCTATGTAGTTGTTTACATTCCCATGTCTGTGTGAGTTTTTTTATCAGTGTTTTCTTGTCTGTATGTTGTAGTTGCGTGTGGGTACTAAGTGGGATGTATTTTTTGTCCGCTTATTTGATTGCTGCATGTAGTTGTGAAGGGACCTGGACACTTCGCTCAAAATGATAAATCGACCACTTCGTCCAAAACAGTTTATAGAGCCACTTCGCCCAAAATTTGTTGGTGGACACTTCGCCCAAAACGTCCACTTTGCTCAAAACTTGTTGGTGGACACCGCCCAAAATGTCCACTTCGCCCAAATTAACTAAAAGTCCAAAATGGCCACTTCACACAAATTTATTTATTTTGATCGAACTCTATTCGGGAACTTAGTAATAAGTTAATATTATAACTGTTCAAATTTTATTAGAAAAGTAGACCAGCATAAAGTATTGCAATTCATCTTCACATTAACTAAGAAAAAGTCAACGAGAGATTAATATAGAAATTCATTCAATAAATATGAATGACAAATATATACTTATATAAAAAAAGTAGAGAGTTCACTTTGTTTTTAAACAAAATTACATAATACAAGAAATTCAAGGAAGTGGATTGTTGAGTTCATTATATTACTGTTTTTTATAGCATATTCAGTAATGTATGTGCTCCAAATAATCAATATATAAATTTATAGATCTTCAATTCAAAAATGGTAATTCCTCTAAAGCAACTTATTTTTTATATATAGTTTCTCAGATATGAAATAAAGTAGCAAAAATTTTAAATGGCCTTATCTCTTTTTATCTCTAAAAACGGAATTTTAACATTACAGATACATTAAAATACAGATACAAAACTTTCGAAAACAAGCCGTGGTTTTATAAATACTAATAAACAATAATTATAATCTATTTTAAAACAAAACAAAAAAAACAGTTGACCCTTGAGGTCCACACTATAAACTTCTCAGGATTTCCTTTACCTGTTGCAAAAAGGTAAGTAACTTGATATCGTACGAATGAATGAAAATTATTTTTTTTATATTCCAGAAAGTCCCATACATTACTGAAGATGTTATTTAAGAAAAACAGTAATATAATCAACTTAACATTCCACTAACATGAAGTTGAAAATTTAAACAGTTATAATATCAAATTATTACTAAAGTCCCAAGTTCGATCAAAATAAATAAATAATTTGTACGAAGTGGTCATTTTGGGCTTTGCAGACTATCAGTTAGTTTGGGCGAAGTGGACATTTTGGGCGAAGTGTCCACCAATGAGGTTTGAGCAAAGTGGACTTTTTGGGCAAAGTGTCCAACAACGAGTTTTGGGCGAAGTAGCTCTGGAAACTGTCTTCAGTACGAAATTTTTGGGCGAAGTGGTCGATATATCATTTTGGGCGAAATGTCCTAGATCTGTTGTGAATATGCTTCCTTACTATTGAAGTATGTTTGTAGATTGTGTACTTGTATGTTACGTATTTCTTCTATGTTGATGTACTCTTTGATTCCTGGGTATATATAATCTCTCGATGGCTGAGTTTGGATGTAATGCTCGGTTATTTGTGAGTGTTTCTCTTGTTAATCTGTCAAGTACTTGCACATCTATTATTGTCCAATATATGACTCCAAATGTATGTGTTAGGATTGGTATTGCTCACGTGTTTATACATTTAATTTTTTTCTTGGCGTCTAGTTAAGTGTGCGTATTTTTTTTTAACTGTCCTTATACTCACTCTCTAATTTCACTTTCATTTCTGTCGTGTTATATTTATATGTCTCGTTATTTAGGACAGGGAATTTTGTTATTTATTTTTAGGTTTAGGTTTATGCTTGTTTAGTTAGCACTCTATCTATTATGAGTTGTTCCTTGCAACCCTAAGCTCCTTTTGTGCACCCTTTCTGTCCTTCGTGTTCTATATTTTGCTCCAATATGTGTTTGGTGATTTTTTCGGCAATTGGTTTTTGTGATGATCTTATACAATTTATTCAGACAAGTGATTTGTCTGTAGTTCTTAGGTTCATGTGTGTTGTCGTTCTTGGGGTGAAGATAGGTTATACCGCGCGTTAATGACAGTGGGATTTCTGATGGGTGTGTTATAACATGTTGGATTAACTTTTCTCGTATAAGGATGTTAGGTGTTAGTAGTATTTTACGTAATTCTTCTGTTGTTATTGTATATGGTACCATGTACTTTACTGTCTCTGTTCGAGCTTCTTCTTTTTCTATCCTCTTACTTCTTCGATGTTCTACTGGAGTTGACCATAGGGACTGCAAAGTTTATGTTGTCTTGTTTTCTTTGATGTGATTTGTTATACCTCTTCAACTTTTTACTCGATGCCATTAGTTTTTGTTTGAGTATCTATTCTATCAGTTATGTCTGTAGTTCTTGTACCTGGAACGGTTTTTATATTATGTTTCTTGTATAGTTTTTTGTGCTTTGATTTCAGGAATATTAATAAGTTGTTCATCTGTGTGAGGTCACTACAAATTTTACTGATTTTATTGTCTAACCATTTGCGCCAAGCTGGCTTTTCTTTTGCATTGTTTCTACCCTCATTTAAGCTCGCTTTGTTTTTGTAGTTCCTAAACCCTGTCTGCTAAAATGGCTGTAATATAGGTTATTTCTCGGATATCATCTATTGATTGAATATGTCTTTTGTTTTCAGGTTATACTTAAGTTTCGGTAGGTTCTCTCTACAGTCGGGGTGACTCCTTTCAGATATGATCTTGTTTTTGTTAAATACTCGCTCTATTTCTAATATTTCTTGTTTTTCTGTTTCATTGTCAGATGTTTGTTTACTTCATCCTGCTATTTCTGTATCTTCTTGAGTGTTCGTTTGGCTTGTTTGTGAGTTTATTACTATTTCAGAGGGTATGTCGGACGGTTGTGTATTTTCTTCAAGCTGATTTTGATCTGTGCTTCCTTCTATATTATTTCCCTGAACAGAGTTCTGGGAAATAATATATAATAAAACGGTTAGAAAACCGTATCTGTTCTTTGATGGTTTCAATCTCTATCTCAGTTAAGGAGCCGTTTTTCTCTATTGCTCTTTTTCTATCGCAGATGTTTTGTTCGGTACATTCGGATTCCGGGTGGATCTTAATCCATTCTGCTAGAAAATACTTCCCATATCCTAGTGTTTAGGATTCGTAATTCGAAAATTATATTATTTTGTTTAGGCTATCTCAATCTTTGTACCTTTCTCGTGGGAGGAGCAGATTGCGACTGTCCCAAACCATGAGTGGGTAGAGCTGACTCTTGTGTTCCTGGATTGTTGTACAAATGCTTGTTAAGTCCCAATAGTTTGATGTGTTCATGCAGATTTTTCAGTAAAACATGTTGATATAATTATTGGAACTGTCTGGATTTCTCCATATGCCATTGTGTTTTTATTCTGTTTTCGAGATCTCTGTATTTATCAATTTTCTCGTTGTACTTTGCACGTAGGTGTTTATTGTTTGGTATTGCAACTTCTATTAGGGTTGTTTGTTTAGCGGGTTTAATAATTAAAATCATATCTGGTCTGTTGTGTGCTACCTGTTGTTCTGTAAGTACACTCCTATCCCAGTATAACTAATGCTACTCATTCTCTAGTACAGGCTTTGGGTTGTATGTGTAGTAGGGTGTAGCTTCAGCCTTAAGGAGATTTAGTCTTTTTGCCAGCTCTCGATGGAGTATTTTAATACTTACTACTTGGTCCTGTATAGCAAAAAGAAACCCCTCTGTTCCCAGAAACATCTGACCTACTGTCAGCCAGTAGTTTGACGCTATGTTGTCTACATATTTCTGGATGACCTCGTTGACATGCCGTCCATGAAGGGGTTTTTCATCCAGGCGCGTATTTTTTTCTTCCACTTGATTTATTGCCTGATGCAATATGGAGTTTTCGGTTTGGTTCTGGAAATAGATGCGTAGGTTGGTTATTTGTTTATCCAATTGCTTACCCAAAACCACAAATCCTCTTCCACCCTTATTTCGTGGAAGCGTTGTTCTTTCTGTGACACTTCGGGGGTGGTGTTTATGTGCTTTTGTAAGGAGTGCTCTAGCATTTCATTGCAAGTTTTCTATATCTCTTTTACTCCATGCAATGATTCTGAAAGAATCACTGAGAGCCGAGCATGCTTATGTGTTTAGTGCCCAAGACAAATTTTTGCTGTTAAGATTAGTTCGCAGCACCTGTCTCACCCTTTTAATAAACTTATTGGTCAGTTCCGTCTTCATTATATGCTGATCGATTATTTGTGCCTGTTTTTGATCCAGTTGATTTGTAGTTACACCTATGAGCTTTAAATCGTCCATAAATAATAGATGGTTAAGTTTTGTTAGTTCTGCTTTGTTATTTTTATTGCTAAGACCGTATTTGGTGTTCAGCTGGTGAGACAGTGGGTTCATTGCAAGACAAAACTATAGCGCACATAACGAATCACCCTGGAATATACCTCTTCGAATTGGGATATTGCTTGTCTCGATGTTGTGTTTGGAGTTGAATTTTAGTCCTCCAACTTTTCATAGTGTACTCTAAAAAGGAGATAATGTTGTCGTCAACCTTATATAATTTTAGAATTTTTATGAGCTACCAGTGTGGCACTGAGTCATAAGCTTTAATGTAGTCAAAGTATGCTGTAAAAGGGTTTATTTTTTTGCTGCTTGATTATTTATGACTGCGTCGATTATAAGTTGTTCTTTACATCCCATGGTTCCTTTGGCACACCCTTTCTGTTGCATTGCGATTATGTTATTTTGCTCGAAGTATTTGTACATACGCTGTGTCAGGCATGATGTAATCACTTTATATATCGTAGGTAGGCAAGTTAGGGGTCTGTATTTAGCTGGACTCTGTGTGTTGTTCTGGTCTTTCGATAAGAGGTATATAGCTTCTTGCGTGAGAAACTCAGGCATTTTCTGTCTATTAAGAGTAACTTCATTGATTTTTCAGCCAGAAATTTTGAACACCGTCCATTCCAGGGCTTTCCAGTTGTGAAGGTCTCGCATTATTCCCTTTATATCTTCGATGACAAACGATGCCTGTTCCATAGGATTATAGGTTTCACCTACTTGTTCTTCTTCCTTCATCCAATTAGCACGGGTGTTACATGTGGTTGGTGTTGAAAGTTATTTTCCCCAGAACTCTTCGATTTGCTCTTTATCTGGGTATTGTTTCTCGCCATTTTGTGTGGTGGAGCTTAGGTTTCTATAGAAATTCATCTCTGCTTTTTCGAAATGCCTATTGTTACTTTTTCGGTCACTGCTAACTTGTATCGTCTTAGGCGCCCTGAAAATAGAGAAAGTTTTTGTTTTAGCTCGTCAAGACACTGATCAGCTAGGTTGTTTATTGCTTCGTGCCTCGATTGGACCAGATTTTCTCAACTCTCTTCCTAAGTTTTTTTTTGTTCTAACTCCTCTCTTGAATTCAGTGAGTTGACCTATGTCTTTTCGAAGTTCTTCTATCTTCCTGTCTAGTCGTCTTTGCCAGTGTGTTATTGTGGATTTAGTATTTACGTTTTTCGTCTGTTGAGATGTAATCTTGACTCCCATAGTTCTAGCCACTGCTGTTCCTGCACAGTATATAACTAGGTGTAGGTGTTCCAATGTTTCATCCTCTGCATCATAGTTTACGGATAACGGACCGGTCGTAGTACATTGTGAGGTGATCTTTCTGTAGCACTGCGGATGGAGTATATTCATAGTAGGGCGTTTATCGGGTGTCTTTTAGCATTCCAAGGTTGTGGCATATTTATTGGTGGACGATAGCTGCAACCTGGTTGTGGCGATGTAGATAATTATTTTGTGATAAGATGCTACATGCTGCCGTGATGTGTTGTATAGTTCCGGCTTTTCTCTGCATTTTCTACACCTGTCATCTGTCATTCCTGGTTTCTTGATAATGTGCTTTTGATAACTCTTTGTGTGTGCCACCTGGTCTTGTATGGCTACCAAGAAGCCTTCGGTTTCTGGGAATAATTCGCCCGTTCTCCACCATTCGTTCGACGCTAGCTTGTCGACATGGGGTTGATCAAGGTCGTGCGGATGTCTCCCACGGAGGGTTTTGCTCCTCCACTCTCGGTGCTTCTCTTCCGTGTTTATGATGCCTTCATTGCTTTGTGTTTCCTCACTGGCTAGGTTTAATTGTGTATATCTTTTATTAATCAGGCATACGAGTTGGTGTAGAGGTGTCATCTCTTCTGGGCCTCCTTCTTTTCTTGATAGTGTCATGCGCAGAATGCTAGCTTTGGGATGGTGTTTCCTATATTCTATTAGCGACGTTCTGGTTTTTCTCATAAAGTCGTCTAGATCTGTTTATGTCCAATTTATAACCCCAAAAGAATAGGAGAGAATGGGAACAGCTAATGTGTTAAGAGTTTTAAATTGGTTTCGGCTGTTCAATACAGTTTGGCATACCTACTTTGTTCAATCTGCTGATATATTCTTTTTTGACACTTTCTCAAATTTTTCTTTGACCGATGGTTCTTGCTTGTTTATACCCCAGGTATTTGTATTCTATCATGCCTCCATCTGCAAGCTGGACATTTTTACATTTATCAAGCCCAGATTTCATACAGATGTCATTGGAGAACTTTTCTTCGATCATAATTAGTTCCTTGAGTTTATTTTGAGACTCTGCGTATTGTTTAAGGTCGTTCTTATACAGCTGGTGAGACATGATGTACTTCATTCGGCCTTCTTTATGGATGTATACTATTCCTGTTCTGTTGAGCAGTGTGGGAAGAGGGTTTAACGTCAAATAGAACCACATTGGACTTAGGGAGTCTCCCTGATAGATCCCCCTAGAATTGTTGATTTGGAGGTGGTTCTGGGTATTGGGTTAGTGTTTTGACGTGTTTTGGGTATTTGGTCGTCACTCTCTTGTTTCATAGTTGTTGGGCTGGTATTCAGTTGTATCTCCGCCTTCTGGTAGTCTATATAACAGCATCATAGCTTACGTTTTTTCTTCTTCACTTACTGTTCCTTGCAGCTCTTGGTTCCTTTTCGGCATCCTTTCTGTTCCTCTGTCATTATCTTGTGTTCTTCTAAGAGTGTGGGGAGGAGTTTAGTAATGAAGACATGTAATTGGCCGGTATTTGTAGGGGTCTTGAGCCTGCTGCCTTTGGCAGTAGGAATGTGATGCCCATAGTGAGGAATGGTGGCATTTTGTCAGGGTTCTTGGTTAAGTCATTGATAAGCACCGCTAGTTTCTTTTGGGTGCAGGTTAGTTTCTTATACCAATAATTGTGAATCTTGTCACTCCCTGGACTTTTCCAACTGTGGGTGTTTTGGATCGCTTGGTTCCTCCATTAGTGCTATTTTACTGCTCTCTTTTTCGTCTCTATGGTACCATTCCGAATCTGCTTAGCACCCACGATCTTGTTTCCATACCTGAGA
This sequence comes from Crioceris asparagi, assembly GCA_958507055.1. Taxonomy (NCBI): domain Eukaryota; kingdom Metazoa; phylum Arthropoda; class Insecta; order Coleoptera; family Chrysomelidae; genus Crioceris; species Crioceris asparagi. The sequence continues at coordinate 53,521,372 of OY293827.1, forward strand.
CCAATAGGTTATTATTTGGTCTTGGCTGGGTAGTTTTACTATTCTTGTATCAGCGCTTGCTCCTCCTATTTTTTGATAGAGCATTCTGTAGAACTTCTTTTCGCTATGGTTGAAATCTCTGTTTTGTTGCTTCCTCTTATTGATCTTTGAATACTTACTTAGTTTTGTATTACAAACTGTTAGCTTTTGTTGAAGCGTGTCAAGTAAATCATTGGGTATGGTGTTTGGTATGTCTCTTGGAGTGTGGATCTTGTACTTTTGGAATATTTCTTGTACTCTTCTTCTTAGTTTGGTACTAGGGTTTCCATTCTTATATTCTATTAGTCTTGCTATTTTAGCTCGTTTTGTCTCAATTTTCCTCATGAACCTCTTCAACCATGGTGGTGTGTCATGGTTGTTTGTTTTTTTCTACTCTGCTCGTATATTTTGGCTCCATTGGCTTCCGTAGCGTTGTATGCTGCGCATTATATAAGATCATGTAACTCGCTGTATGTTTCTACTTCAAGAAAGGGTAGTAGTACTTGAGTATTCATAATCTTAACTATCTGGGAAAACGTTCTTTATGTCCTTTGTTGAGGTAAGCATGGTCTTTTGGTTGGGTCCATTCCTGTATACTTTTGAAGCACAGTTCTAAAGAGGCTCTTTAGGTGTATACTAAGTTCATTGTTACCATGTTCTTCTTCTTGTGCCTATGGTTTCAGAGTGCCATTTTCTGCAGCTTCATAATCAGTTTGTTCTAATAACTGGGCAGGTTCTTTGTCTTGAGTTGTTAATTCTTGAGTACTACTACTGTTACTTCTGGTTCTAAGCCTAGGGTTCGATTGACTAAAGGGGAATAGGATTTGTTTAGATTCACTTGGTTGACTAAATTGTACAGGTGGGTTGTGATCAGGGGTTTTAATATATTCCAGGATTAAGGATTCTCGAGCTTCATCTTGTAGTTTCCGTAGGATTTCCTGCGATCGCCCTTCTTTGATCTGCAACCGTCTGTTGTGTCACTGGTATATCAGGATATTGTCTAGTGAAAGCTTCATGTAGTTTTCTGCGGAAAGCTGTTGTATCTGTCTCGAGTCTTGTGATGGAATAGCAGGTATGCATGATATCCATTTTAATATCTTGGGTCCATTTCATGCGTACTCTAGTTCCTCCTGCTAAAGTGGTCTCAGGTAATATGGGGTTGGTGTTTCCCCGTTCGAGAAGCAGTTCTATTATTAATATTTTTTTTACTTTTTTCACGTTTATTCGGTATGTTTCATATCGGCCCTAACAAGCAAGACATAAGATTTCTATTATCGTTTGATATTCAAAACTTTTCGCATTATGTTGAATGCTGCCAAGATAACTCATTTCTGCATCTCCTGATAAATATATTTTGGAAGGCTTAGTATTTTGAGAGCATCAAATAATTTTGGAACCTCACCTGTTGACCCCATGATGACAGGGATAACTTACACTTTTCTCAGCTTCCACATCTCTTTTATTTCCTCAGCCAGTGGTGTGTATTTATCAGTTTTCTCTCTATGTTTCTTTTGTAAGCTTGCTGCGGCGGGTATGGCTACGTCAATAAGGTACATTTTATTTTCTATTTTATCTAGAAGACAAGTATTTGTAATATTGGCATTGATTTTCTATACACTTGAATTTTCTACTAATCTCAGAGTGAATGATCCTAGCTACATTATCGTGTCGGTTGGAATATTCTTTTAGTGCTAATACCTTACAACTGTTGATGATGTGTTCCACATTTTCGTTTTCTTGGCCGCACATTCGATATTTAGTTGATTCTATTGATGGGTCTTTCATGATATATTTTAGATAGGTTCTAGTTCAAACCACTTGATCTTGTATGGCGCACATAGATCCCTCAGTTTTCGGAAAAATATATCCGTGTGTGAGACATGTTGTAGAGGCGCGTTTGTCTATGTATGCTAGTTCAAGCATGTTGGCGTGTCGCCCGTGGAGTTCCTTCTCGTGCCATCTATCTTTTGTTTGAGCTACTGTGTATGATTCATCTATATCTAAGTTCCTGTTATTTAACTTGAGTGGTGTTAGAGTTTTGTCGGCATTGATTATTGTGGCGTATAATGCTGAGTGAGAAGCCTTATCGTAGAAATATGCTCGGAGGTGTTCAATCTGATGTTTGTGACTTATTCTTAGGTCAGTGATGCCACGTCCACCTATGTTTCTTGGTAGATGGAATCTTTCTTTGAATGCCTTAGGGTGGTGAGCTCTATGCTTTTTATAAGTGGTTCTCATGATTCTGTTTAGTTCTTCGAGCTCGGTGGTGGTCCATTTCAGGATTCCGAAGCTATATCATACAACGGGTACTGCAAATTTGTTGGTGGCTTTTGCTTTGTTGATGGCAGATAGTTGCGTTTTCATAACAGTATCCAGTCGCAACTTGAATTTTTCGGTCAACTGCTTTTTCATGTCGGTATTATCGATCCCCTGAGATTGGGCGATACCGAGGGATTTATACGACTCATGCCGGTTGATAGCTGTTATTGTCCCACCCCCAGTTCGCTTGAGTAGTATGTAGTCTTCAGCTTGGTGCCACCTGCCTCTGTTAAGTTGATTGATTCTACATTTTTCCAGTCCGAAGTTCATTTTTATCACTAGAAAATTATTCTGTGACTCGGAGGAGTCTTTTTCAGCCTGTCAATGAATTAGATATCAATTTGATGTCATCCATATATATAAGGTGACTAATGCTTTCTTCTGCTAGTCGGTACCCGTCACCTTTATTATTCAGTGCGTTGCTCAGTGGGTTAATTGCTATACAAAACCAGAGCGCACACAGTGCATCTCCCTGGGATATCCCTTTTTTATGTATACCATCACGTCTGTATTGTGGCCTTTAATAACAATATTCGTTCTCCACGTTGTCATCATCTTACCCAATAAATTCACAATTTGTGGATCTATTTTATATATAGTTAGTACTTTTAGTAGCCATGAGTGAGGAATGCTGTCAAATGCTTTTTAGTATAAAAGCAGTATGTAGATCTTTCATGAACTGTTTGTACCAGTAGTTCTGAATTATGACTGGTCCAGCCGCCTTCCAGTTGAGAGAACCTGACAATACCTTTTTGATATCATTCTTATTTATATCTTTAACAGTCATACAGGGAATTCTTTCTACTCTTCTTCTTTCCATTTTAATCCAGTTGGCTTTTGTGTTACGTACAGTAGGCTTTTCCCATATGTTACTCCAGAAGCATTGGATGTTGCTTGGGATTGATGTCCCTCAAGATAGCTGAGCAAAGTCAACAGAACCAAAATCCACTGAAACCACAATAAGACGCTAATTAAATGCACTAAATAAAAATTTAACGCTCTTTGTTAAAAAATAAAATGACATGTTCTGCCAGCTTTAGATAAATTTAGCAGAACATGGCCTAAAACATGAATTAATCATCATGATGTACAATCAAAATGTTCGTATATTTTAATGATAATTAAATGCAATAATCAGAAATTTACCGTTTTTTTTTCTCGGAAAAACACATGTTCTGCCAGCTTTAGAGAGAGTTACCAGAACATAGCCTAAAAAAACGAATTAATCATCACATGATGTACATATCAAAATGTTCGTGTATTTAAATTCTAATTAAATGCTGTAATCAAAAAATTACCGTTTTTTTCTCGGAAAAAAACAAATGTTCTGTCAGTTTTAGATAAAGTTAGCAGAACATAGCCTAAAAAAATTAATCATCATGATGTACATGTCAAAATATTCATATATTTAAATGCTAATTAAATGCTGTAATCAAAACTTTACGGTTTTTTTTCTTCGGAAAAAACACTTGTGCCAGCGTTAGATAAAGTTAGCAGAACAAAGCCTACAAAATGAATTAATCATCATGATGTACACATCAAAATGTTCGTATATTTAAATGCAGTAATGAAAAAGTTACCAATTCTTTTTTTTTAAACATGCTCTTCCAGCATTAGATCAAGTTAGCAGAACATAACCTAATAATTTAAAAATTTATTAAGATATGCATATCAAAATGTTGATATAATTAAATGCTAATTAAATGGAGTAATCAAAAATTTTCCGTTTTTTTCAAAAAAAACACATGGGCCGCCAGCTTTAGATAAAGTTAGCAGAACAAAGCCTACAAAATGAATTAATCATCATGATGTACACATCGAAATGTTCGTATATTTAAATGCTAATTAAATGTAGTCATGAAAAATTTACCATTTTTACTTTCCTACGCTACTATGTATAAGGAAAGTATTGTAATCGTGTGAAATTTTCGGTATCGAGATTTTTACAAATGTTGACGTTTCAGAGTTTTCTAAGTCTAATAAACATATTTTCAGTCCTTGGTCTGTCTGTCTGTCTGTGATAGCATTATCTCAGGAACGGATCGGTGTATTTTGTTACTTTCTTTTTTATTTTGTTTGGTACCAATATCACCTGCCGGTGGTACTGAATGAGAATCCTGTATACACTGGGTGTTGAGCTATAGCCATAAAACGTGATACATGTACTGCCAGCTTTAGATAGGGTTAGCAGAACATAGCCTAAAAAATAAGTTAGTCATTATGATGTACATATCAAAATATTCGTATATTTCAATGCTAATTAGATGCAGTAATGAAAAATTTTAATATACAAACATTTTGATATGTACATCATGATGATTAATTCATTTTTATGCTATGTTCTGCTATCTTTATTTAAAGCTAGCAGAACATGTGTTTTTTTTTCCGTGAATAAAATGGGAATTTCTGATTACTGCATTTGATTAGCATTTAAATATACGACCATTTTGATATGTGTATCATGATGATTAATTAATTTTTTAGGCTATGTTCTACTAACTTTATCTAAAGCTGGCAGAACATGTGTTTTTTCCGAGAAAAAAAACGGTAAATTTTTGATTGCTGCATTTAATTAGCTTTTAAATATACGAACATTTCGATATGTACATCATGATGTTTAATTCAATTTTTAGGCTATGTTCTGCTAACTTTATCTAAAGCTGACAGAACATGTGTTTTTTCCCAGAAAAAAAACTGTGAATTTTTGATTACTGCATTCAATTAGCATTTAAATATACGAACATTTTGATATGTACATCATGATGATTAATTCAGTTTTTAGGCTTTCTGCTAACTTTATATAAAGCTGGCAGAACATGTGTTTTTTCCGATAAAAAACGGTAAATTTCTGATTACTGCATTTAATTAGCATTCAAATATACGAACTTTTTGGTATGTACATCATGATTAATTAATTTTTTAGCTTATGTTCTGCTAACTTTATCTAAAGCTGGCAGAACATGTCATTTTCTTTTAAAAAAAGGAGCAATAAATTTTTATTTAGAGCATTTAATAAGCGTCTAATTGTGGTTTCATTTGATTTTGGTTCTGCTAACTTTGCTCTGCTAGCTTGAGGCACATTTGGGACAGGCGTGATGTTATTTCGGGGACTTTCCTCCGATATTTGCTTATTTCTATAAAAGACCTTCTGATGGAAGAGTTTGTTTTGTATTCTTCTCTGGTATGACTCTCGATATCTCCGTAGTCTATTAGCATACACTTGTAGCTTTTGCTTAAGTTAATCTAAGATTTCATTTGATGTTTTGTTTGTGTCGCTTTTATGTTCGTCAATTATGTTTTTGATTTTATATTTTAGCTTTGAGCTGTGTTCTCCTGATCTTATGTTTTGTGTGAGTGCACCAATTTCCTTGCTGATGGTTTCGATTATGCATTTTAATCTGATCTCCCATGCTGGTTGCCTTGTTTTTTATTTGATTTTGTTAGATATTGTAATAATTTCATGGTGAATTTCAAGAACGGTAATTGCAGTAGCATATATGTGGTCGTGTAGAGTTTGGATGTCGTGGCATTCATGTAACCGTTTTGCAAGATCTTTGTTCACGTTGTTGATTACATTTTTAGTATCTCTGGATGTTTTAGTTTAGGTATAGCCGTTCTCTTCAGCGGGTTTACTCCTCTATATAGCATGATGTTCTTAAGCAGTGTTTCGCATGTTATTTTTTCTTCATTATGTGTAATATTGACTGCATTTTCCTTTTTATTGATTTTGGATTTGTTCTCTGTTATGGGGTGTTATAGTTACCGCCATGCCTAGTTCTTCAGCTACCTCTTGTCGAATTGATTTGATCAATTCTGGTTTCAGTCTTTGCTTTACAAATAGTTGTTGCCGCTGGTCCAAGATGTTTTGCATGGTCCTGCCATGCAGGTCTGGGAATTTACGAAGCATCTCTTTGTGCAACCTATTATTATTATTATTATTATTATTATTATTATTATTATTATTATTATTATTATTATTATTATTATTATTATTATTATTATTATTATTATTATTATTATTATTATTATTATTATTATTATTATTATTATTATTATTATTATTATTATTATTATTATTATTATTATTATTATTATTATTATTATTATTATTATTATTATTATTATTATTATTATTATTATTATTATTATTATTATTATTATTATTATTATTATTATTATTATTATTATTATTATTATTATTATTATTATTATTATTATTATTATTATTATTATTATTATTATTATTATTATTATTATTATTATTATTATTATTATTATTATTATTATTATTATTATTATTATTATTATTATTATTATTATTATTATTATTATTATTATTATTATTATTATTATTATTATTATTATTATTATTATTATTATTATTATTATTATTATTATTATTATTATTATTATTATTATTATTATTATTATTATTATTATTATTATTATTATTATTATTATTATTATTATTATTATTATTATTATTATTATTATTATTATTATTATTATTATTATTATTATTATTATTATTATTATTATTATTATTATTATTATTATTATTATTATTATTATTATTATTATTATTATTATTATTATTATTATTATTATTATTATTATTATTATTATTATTATTATTATTATTATTATTATTATTATTATTATTATTATTATTATTATTATTATTATTATTATTATTATTATTATTATTATTATTATTATTATTATTATTATTATTATTATTATTATTATTATTATTATTATTATTATTATTATTATTATTATTATTATTATTATTATTATTATTTTATTATTATTATTATTATTATTATTATATATATATATATATATATGTACAATTTAACAATAAAATTTAAGGCCTGTATTATCTCCTATTTTCATTTCAACTCCACCTCTCATCCAATACTACACCTAGATACTTGACTTCCTTAACCCTATTTATTTTGTATATTTTGTCACAACAACAATTGAGGAGATTTTCACAATTTTCGTTATGCAAGATCAGTCCATTTGAACTTGGAGGTATGTCCTTGTACAAGGAGATGTACAAAGTTTATAGTGATGGAACCATTTTTTTACCGTGGCAAGTGAAAGTTTAGCCATGTACATGACGTTGCTCCAACTATTGCCGCTACATAAAATAGCCGTGTCGTCAGCAAAGGACACTTTTACAGGAGGTATTCTGAGATTCAGCAATCCATTAATGTAGATGTTATATAATTCAGGACCTAATATTGAGCCCTGGGGTGCTCCGAACTCAATTAAGTTACTTTTACTTTTAATTTCATTAATCCTGACACTGCGATCTGTTTGAAAGATAGTTTCTAAATAAGTTATTGACAACACCTCTTACTCCAATATCAGTCTAAGTTCAAGCAGCAGGTGGTGGTCAACTGTGTCGAAATTAGCCTTTGCTAAATCCAAAAACATAGCTGCCACAGCCCTACTATTCTACTACTATAAAGTTCTTCATTCACATAGTTATTTACGAAGTTCAAAGCATCACTCACTGATTTCTTTATAAACCGTACTGCCGAGAGCTGAATCATTTTCTCCGCGACCTTAGCCAGGTTAGACTGTAGGGAAATAGGCCTGTAATTGCTCATAGATTTTTATCACCAGATTTGAAAATTGGAATAACCTCAGCTGTCTTAAAATGTTTAGGCCAGACGCCCTTTCCATAGATGTATTTAAAATGATAGCCAAAGGTTCAGCAATATTCAGAGCAATGCATCTCAAGACTTTAGTTGATATACTGTCCACTCCACCAGCTTTTTTATAATTCATGTGCATAATTAATTATTAATCATTTATTTTCAGCAGCAAAGTCATGAAAGTAGATGCTGCAAATCTTTATTATGGCAGTGTAATATTGAACAGAATCTCAGCTCACATTTGCAATTCGAAGTTTTATGCGCTTGCCTACATTTTCCAGTTTTATGCCCTGTTGGGGTACCTGTTTGTTTCTAATCTATCAAGGCGGTCTCTGAGCTCCTGCGATAGCTTTCTTCTAGTTCTACGATAAACTATGTTGAAATTTTCCTAATATAATTGCACAAATCCAACAAACATCCTCATTTAGAAATGATGTATTTATTAGTCACAATAAAAACACGGACGAGGATATCTTTTGTATCTAGCAATATTAGATATTGTTACATCGAATAAATCTTCTTTAAACCGGATCCTAAGCATCAAATTATATTCATGCTAATTATATTATATCTTTGTCTCAGTTTCCTAATATCGAAGAAAATAAATATGTTAGACTTACATTTTGGAGAAGGTCAATCAAGATCTGGAAACCAATTATATAATTGAAGGACATGACCACAAATTTTCAATTTGCATAATTTTATGAATTACCATCGACCAAAGAGCATGGAGTTATAGAATGTTGCTTGTGAGGATATATATATTTAACTATCAGTGTTTGAAAGGCATTATTATGAAAACGTCGGTTATAATTATATCATTTAAGAGCTATCAAAACTGTCTTACTATTTGATATCTTGAATGAATAATACTTATACTAATGAAAAACTTTGTTTCAACTCTTATTGGGTGTAAACACATGAGATTCTAAATTTAACCTAAAATAAGTTTTGATCGTGTTTGAATATAAGGGATCCATTTCACTATGTTCAGACTTAATTAGTCATCCAAAGTACCTTTTCAGCTGTTTTGCTGCCCTATATTTTTCTGAAAAGTATTCATAAAGAAAAAAATAAAGAAACGTTTATTAGATCTACATGAATACAGAGGCGAAAAGTATTTAAAAGTAACACAAACTACCGTATGGATTTCGATATTCAATCCAATGAAACACTGTAGAATTTGAAAGTATTGTCATCAGAAGACGGTAAGTCTTAGTAAATAGCAGTTGCATATTATAGACACCTGGACAAAAAAACGGACAAAGAAAATTAAGTGCAAATTCAATAACTTATTTATTTTGCATAGTTTTTGATATTTTTTATTTACGAGATTTTCGAATGAATATCCTGTGGTACATGGTGTCAACAAAATTTGTATTTCTTCCTAGATTTCTAAACACCTTGTGGAAGATTTCAAAAACATAATGATGTGTCTTTTTTTATTCATATCCATTTACTTTAAAAATTAAGTTCTGGATATCAGTCAAAAGTGGAAATGTCTATAAAAGAGGAGACATAAAATTGTAGCACAAGGACTCATGTAATGTGTTTGGTAATAATGTGCTTAGATATGTAGCACGAAATGCAACTTCCACCCTGTATGACACCATGTTCATTCGGTATTTTCTTGAACTCATTATTAGATATAATTGAATGAAATTTTCTTCGTTCTTTTTTTGTCCAGGAGTCTTATTGAAAAGCTTTATCATCGTGATAAATGAAGAGTAATAAATTATAGCTATTATCCGTTTATAGTTTAGTGTTTATATAGAATTTGGATTTAAATATAATATGAAATAATAAATTCATGTCCTGATATTTAGGTAGGAAGGTACTTGAGTTGATTAGGTATTATCCTTCCGTTAACTTGATATAATTTAGATAGTGAATGAATAATAAAAAACTTTATGGAAATTTATATTATTAAAAGTTTTGCTTTCAAAGAATACAAGATGAACACATCCAACAATGTTATTATTCAATTCAATTCTTTATTTGCTACAGTCACAGTTTTAGCATCGTCAAATTTCAAAATAGGAGATAAAACTAAAGACTAAGTTATGAAGGAATTCAACATCGAAAACGAATATTTTAAATAGTTTTTACGTGTGTAAAAATATGTAGATTATGCGTTATAAATACTTGCGCGATGTCGTATAATACTAACAAAGACGATAAGGAAGTGCAACACATTTTTGATATCGACATTAACCTTGACAAAAAAGTAGTATATATTTTAATCGCGCCTTACCTATATACCTACTCATTAGAGCCGATTAATTGCATCGTTTACATGGTTTCGATTTAATGATTAGACTGAAAAAAACTGTTTGTCCGGTCAAGATATCAAAAACAACACCCTGTAACTACCAGCGAGGTGGTGGGGACAACGTTATACATGCATGCATAACGAAACCGCGCCAAAATGAATCTTGTCCAATATTCGTTTTTGAGCATCGTAAACAGACACAGGATTTTTTAGTGAGCTTTGAAGAACGGCTGTAAACGGTTCATACTTCTAATAATATTATGCCGAGTGCCAAATGTAGTGTCGTATATCTTGCTATACGGGCGCGTGTCGACATTCATTACCTATGGAAATAATATGCAATATTATTTTATACAGTGCGGTCAAATATAATATAATTTATACAGTGCTGTGAGAAATATAAATCATTTGATAATGTTGCTGCTGAATTTGTTGAACTTTACAAACTGCTCGGTGCAAGATTGTAGTTGGTTCTTCAATGAAACTTTGGAAGAACAAGAGGATGACATCGATTTGTACCCTTTTTCACTTGTGGTGCCTTTCACATTCATATATGCAGTAATTTTTGTTATGGGTATTATTGGAAATGTAAGCACATGCATAGTTATAGCTCGAAACAAGTCAATGCAGAACGCAACCAATTCATACCTGTTCAGCTTAGCATGCTCGGATCTGTTGCTGCTGCTGTCCGGACTGCCACCAGAAATGTACCGGATCTGGTCGCCGGACAAATACATTTTTGGTGAGGCGTTTTGCACAATGCAGGGCTTTTTTGCTGAAACATCAGCCAATGCGACAGTTCTCACCATTACTCTATTCACTGTTGAGCGCTATTTGGCCATATGTCATCCATTTGTGGCGCAGACAATGTCCAAACTATCCAGAGCCATTAAGAGCATCCTCGGTATTTGGATTATTGCTATGGCTCTAGCCGTACCCCAAGCCATCCAGTTTGGTATATTTGAGGAATATAAGAACGGAGAGAAATATACGCATTGTACATTAGTGAAAGCATTCACGGGGCATGCTTTTGAGATTTCGACATTTGTGATTTTTGTCGGACCAATGTTGTTGATAACGATACTATATGTGTTGATTGGTATTCAGTTGAGGAAGGCCAAGAAAATAACGGCCCATCGCGGCTCATCCAATAATAATTCACCGGGTAGAGGTGGAGGAGAATTTAAGAGTTCGCCAGCTCAGAGGAGAGTTGTTCACATGTTGAGTGAGTAATATGAATATTGTCCCTAACAATATAAGTTTCATTTAAATTGAGCTCTTTTATAAAAAATGTCTACTTCTTAACTTAATACTTTGATGATCTTTAACTCAACATAATATGTATTTTTTGTGTATGTTATAGCAGACTTATTATCATGGTCGCGTCCTTTCCTGTAAATGAAATAATAAGAAAGGATAGCAAATAATCTTTACAAGAAACAAATAACACTAGCGAACCCGGCAGACGTTGTCCTGCCTAACCTAAAATGTATAAGTCGTTATAGAAAATGTGATGCTATAAATCTATACATATAAAAATGGATGTTGGTATGTCTGTCAGTTTGTGTGCCTACTTGCCTCGGTATAAAAGTTGAACGGTATAAAGTTGATTTGCAGCAGCGCCATCTGGTTGCGAGTTGTAACAATGTTAATAACACAAAAATATTTTATGTGCTTAAATACCTATGTATATAAATTTTCATCGCGACAATTTGAACAGTATAAAAGTTGATGTGCTGCAGCGCTATCTGGTGGCGAGTTACAAAAAAGTGGACAGTGTAAAAACCTTCCCCATAAAAAGATACATATACGTGCCAACTTTCATAATGATATATAAAGCGGTGTCAAAGTCTATTAACTTCGAACGAACGGACAGACATACCAACATTCATTTATATATATATATATATATATATATATATATATATATATATATATATATATAATTAAAGAAATCTATTAATTTTATATATATATATATAAATAAAAAGATGTTCTTGGGGATGCAGTCATATATTCAATAAAATTCTTTGATTGAACATCTTTTATTTATTATAAAACCAGTCAAGAATACAAAATCAATATATATATATATATATATATATATATATATATATATATATATATATATATATATATATATTTCATTTTAGACAGACTAGCTTTTGCCCGCGACTTCGTGCGCATGGAAAACTGTATTCAATTTCATGCAGTAGTTTTTGGGTGTTGTGCTTACAAACAAAAAGACAGACAAAAATTCTAAAAAACTGTTGTTTAGGCTTTTGTTGCTCTAGTAATGCCCCCATATTATTTTTTCTAAAATATCTTTAATGTACTGTCAGAAGCAGTTTCTTAGATTTCGTGATGAGTGAGTGAGTGACCTTTCGCGCTTATATATATATGTCGCAGACACGCGTAATCGATCATTTCATGAAATGTCTAGACAGTTCTTAAAACGCTGATGGATAGTGTAAAATGAGAAGATTTCATCAAATGTCTAATAATTTTGGACAGTTCATGAACTGCTTACCTTTCTACTGACTTTTACTGAAATGAATTCAAGCGTCCAGACGGGCTGCGAAACAATTGTGAACAAAAAATATTTCAGAATCTGAATTTATTATACATAACTACATAATATGCAATATAAATATACGTATATAAATATGAAAACACAACGTAAAATTTCTTGAAAACTTTTAATTATCAAATATGTAGGTATGTTCCGTGTGTAACTCAATAAACAAAAATGCTTTCAACTATATTAATTTTGTCACTTGTTGACACATGTAACACTTTGGTGGCGATGACTATTAGAAAGTACTTTCTTTATTTCGTTTGCAGATACATTTTCATGTGTTGCACTGCATTCTCACAGCCTTGCAAGCACATTTCAAATATCCTTGAATCCCGGACGTTACTGCAACAGATTCTTTTATGGAAATTTCTCGGCCACCCACTTCCTCAGACGAAATAAAATTGGTGCCGGCCAATGTTAGATTTTCTGCTTCAAACCCCTCCCTTACAGACCACCTGATTTACACTATTCCGTTGATCATAGATTATACAAAATATATGGCAGGTCTGCTGGTACTCGGTCAACTTTTGGAACAGACATTAAACATTGTCACCAATGTTTAAAACAGGGGTTTGATTACGGGAGACACTCAATATTTTTGTTGCGGCGTCTTGCAGCTTTTGTCTTGATTCGATCCTTTCTTGCATTATCGATTCACCTGTGTTGCACATACTACATAATATCTCACCAGTTGCAGCTTAACATTCTTTATGGACAGACCTAGAGCATTTAATTCATATTAAGGTATCTTTGTTCATATTTTTCTCACACACGCAGCAAACAGGAAGCATCAGTTTGTGATACTTCACATGTTGACAATTCGTTGTCCGAAAAGTATTTTTATTTTTGGTCAGAATTTCTTGCGGATGCCTTTCCGTTGACAAATTTGAAAGCAATGATAAAGGAATTCTGGCAGATGTAAGGCCCATTTTTGGATCACATCCCGAGTGGGCTTTATAAGGAGACCTTCCGATAGTTCGATGTTTTTGGCCATTGTACTGATTGCACAAAATTAAGCCCCACTGACCACTGCTTCGACTTATTGTCACTTACCCAAGTATGTATCATAAATGATCCACGTCTTGATTATACCTCTTTATGCTTCCTTGGCTTTGTGGGTGTCTTGGTTGTTGTTGTTGGTGTACAATCAAACATTCTGGCCAATGTAATTTAAGCCCTTGAATGATGTGATTACAAAATTCACGCCCATTATCGCTTTGCAGTATTTTTGGGGCCCCTATCAGCAGAAATATGCTAAAAAACTGAGAAGCCAATTCTTCGACTCTCTAAAGCTTGCGGTGGTGCTATGTACTAAATCTGAACTGCAACTGTCCAGACACTTCGTGCATGCAATTCGTTTCATAAAGCGTCATACGACAGTTAAGCAGTTCATGAACTGTCCAAAATTATTAGACGTTTGATGTAATCTTCTTATTTTACACTATCCGTCAGCGTTTCATGAACTGCCTAGACATTTCATGAAATGACCAAGTCTGCGACATATATAGATTGAAAACTCTTGGCACCTACTTCAAAATTATCAGCACCAATAAAATTAATATTGTTTGTAATTTTTTAATGCATCATCAAATAAAGTAAGTCCTACTGTTTCTAAAAAGTTAATTATTTCATATTTTTGGTGACAACAATATCTTTCAATAAAAAAAGATGATGAAAACATTTTTGGAAAAATGAATATTTAAAAAAAAATTGGACCGACCTTATTAGTTGTTGCACTGAAAAATACAAAATAATATTAATTCTATTGGTGCTGGTTGAAGTTGTGCTGTTGCAGTTAGATTGAAAACTATTGGCACCAACTTCACAAGTACGAGCACCAATAGAATTAATATTATTTTGTTATCAGAAATCCAAAAACATCGCCGGGAAAATACGCATATTTTAGACTTTACCACTGCTGTAAGACGAAAACCGTAACTCTATGGAAAAAACGTTCAATATAAATGTTGCTACAAATAAGCTGGTCTTTAATTTTAATATTTCGAAAGAAATCAATTTTTTGTCAAGTTAACATAATCAAATTAACTCAATTTAGTCGTCCTCCATATAGTGAAATTACACATATTTGTGATTTTAACCTCGCTGTCACTCGAAAGCCGTAACCGTGAAAAAAATGTTCAATTTAAACGTTTTCGGATATTATTTTATCTTTAATTCTGCCGTCTTAGATTTTTGAGTCTTATGGGAGCCATAATGGCATTCCGCAAATTTGAAAATAATAAAGTCGACGTATGCCGCAGCTATTTATAACCGCGACTGTAAAAATATCATGTGTTTTTCGAACGCAAAGTATGATTGTCCCGTTCGATTAGATACCCTGCATCGTTAATGCACAAATTATTAACCAAATAAATTTGTCTGGGCTTTTTAAAGGAACCATGCTCAGCTAAATTTCTATCCAATAAGTTGCATAAAGATCGGTGGGGTTGTCGTCTCTCGGGATACAAGTTAAGATACAAAAAAAAATTATAAAAGTAATTTGTTTAATTTCTCGGATTTCTAGGACAAGGGAAACTTATTCAAATTTGTGGAACGCCATTATGACTCCCATAAAAAAAGTTCATGATAGTTATTTGTAGACGAAACGTCAGGTTATTAACACCATTGGAAAGAGTGGAAAAAGTAAATCTGCAATTTATTTAGAAATTCATTAACAAATAAAGCCAGGAAACAACTCGAAATATTATTGAGCACATAAATGCGCAACTTTGCCCCAATTTAACTATCTTCGTATAGAGCGCGCCTAAAACCAAAAAAGGCATACAGCAGAATTGTTTACCTGTAAAATGAAGTACTAGGATTCCCAATGTTTTTAACTGTTGTTTTACTAGAATTCCCAATGTTTTTAACTGATGTTTTTTGTATGATATTAAATGTATATAGGTAACATCGTCTGACTGAAATCTAGATCATTCTTAAGTAGGTGCATGTGTTGAAATCCGCTTAAACGCTTAAAATATTGACGTTATTTTTGCTCTATCTGAAATTTAAGTTGCTACTACATATATTTTTCGATATACCTGTAAAAATTAAAGTCATGAGAAGTCTGATTTGGGGTCCAGTTTAGAAATATTTTTTATATGTAACATGGAAATTGGTGGTTTTACAAATGGAAAAAACACACAAGTTTGATATGCTGTGCTATATTTATAGAATATACTTAATTAACAAATTAATTTTATTGATAGTATCTATTTAGTATTATCAATCTTACTTATATGATGTTCAAACAAATGATCATTATTTTCTAAGCTTAGGTAACATCGTCTGACTATGAATTCGAGAACATTTTCAAGTAGGTGCATCTATTGAAACCCGCTTAAATCCTTCTAAAATATTGAAGTTATTTTCTCCTCTATCCGAAATTTACCTTGCTAAATATTTTTTGATATTCCCGCAGAAATTGGAGTCAGGAGAAGTCTGATTTGGCTGTCGGCGAAGACAGGGAAATCTTAGAAGTAGGTGTATAGAATAATACTCAAAAATTCGTAACTTAAAGCAATAATAAAATATTCACTCTACTTATTGACAAAATCATATCATTTCTCATTGAGCATCGCCTACTAGTGATGCGCAAAGCAAGACCAAGACCAAGACCGACATGATCTTGGTATTGGTCATGGTCTCGCACCCTTGGTATTGGTCTTGGTCTTGCATCAAATCCTTAATCTTGGTCTTGGGTCTTGGTCTTGCATATACGGTCTTGGTATTGGTCTTGGTCTTGCTGCAAGACTTGCAAGACTTCGCAAGACTCTTGCAAAAATTTTGATCTTTTTATAAGTGTGAAAAGTGGTTGCGATTCTAAACCGTAATTGCTTAATTTAAATGAAGAAGAACCCTGCATATGTATGGGAAGTATGTAATTCATAATCTTATAAGATTGCCTGTAATTATATTATCATTCGAAATGGATAAATATCGACCGTATAAAAAATTGTCATTGTCCAGAACAAACACGCCTGGTATTGTAATGGTACCAAACCATTGTAGAATAAGTAATGAGAATAAAACTAGGCTTGTAGAATTAAGTTAGGGCAAGTGAGATGCGTAATTAATTTATAAAGTTTATAAATTAATAATCACCATTCACATATGAGAATCGTATCTTACTTGCGCGACTTAGTCTGCTTGTGTTTTCTTGGTATCATCCGTCCCAACTGAGCACTCATTTTACTACATACTTCTATTTCATAACTCATTCTCTTGCTCATTCTACAATGGTTTTGTACCATTTTCTTTAATAAAATAGAAAGAATCTCTGAAAGCGATCAAAAGTATTTCTGGTTTGTAAAACTAACTTCAATTTTTTAGAAAGCTTTTTCCAAAAAATGAAAATTAAATACAGGTAGAGATTTGTTAATACGCGCATTTGTAAAACTAGGTATCTATTTAAAAAGTCAGTCGTGTGAATATGTTAGTTGAGTTAGTTAATGAGCATGATCGAAAAAATAGTTTCAAAATTTCAAATATCTCCAAAAGTGGCCACTGTATAAATGTCATCAAAAAGATATCAGATTTATAGATGATTTTTAACGTTTGCTTAAAACATCCTGTGCGTTGGAAAAATAATAAAAATAAAAAACCGTGTAGTTTACCTTCCCCTGGGTACGAACTATCGGGATTCTTTGAAAACAGCTCGGTAAGGGAAATCCTAGAAGGATTGAAAGTACAGTATAGGTATAGGGTGTTTCACAATTTTTTGAGATCTGGAAATCCTAGAAGCGTAAAATGAACTCGCTTTTCACCCAACAACTTTTAATTCAATATTTTCTAATTTTCTAAAATAAAGATCGATAGTAAGGGAGTTCAAAGATTAAATTGATTAGGTTATTTATTAGCGTTTCTTAACTTATCATTGAGCAAAATAATATGTTTCCTACCAATTTGGTGTTTGGTTACAGAACTGCAAGAGTCTTGCAAGTCTCGCAAGTCTTGCAGCAAGACCAAGACCAAGACCAGGTTAGTCTTGGTATTGGTCTTGCATCCCAGTATTGGTCTTGGTCTTGGGTCTTGGTCTTGCATAGACGGTCTTGGTCTTGCAATTTTGCAAGACCAAGACCAAGACTGCAAGACCAAGACCATTCTCGCAGCATCACTATCGCCTACTTATAAAAATCGTATGCATACCTGCATATCGCTGAAAAACACAAGGGTGTTTTATTGATAAAACGTATAAGTGGCATATTATGATTTGTCAATGAAAAGTGCTATTTTATACAAGGTGTGCTTTTGTTTCCGTCTATATGAAAAAAATGTTAATGATCGTTTCTATAAAACGATAGGTCGCATGATAATATTGCGAACGTATTTTTTGTTAGCGCTTCTAAAAAAGTTTTTTTCCCCATTTAACCAATTTCTGATTTTATTGCGCTGTATATCGTAAACTTACTACGATTTTGATGATTTTTGATTCATTTGAAAGACGAGACTTGTGACATGGTCCCATATTCGTAAAAACTCAAATACTAAATCTCCTTCTCATCAAAAAACACCCACGAATTTACGGTATTCGAGTTATGGTGATGTTAAAACCCACGTGTATTTTCGCTATTTAGAGTGGGCAATTTCTTTCGAAAATCTAAGGGCACTACATGAAAGACCAGATTATTTGTAGCAACATTTATAATGAACATTTTTTTCTTAGAGTTACGGTTTTCGAGTTACAGAGGTGGTAAAATGGTCAAATCTTAAACAATTATGCGTATTTCCGCCGCGATGTTCTGAGATCTCTACATAATAACGCGTACAAGCAAAGAATATTCGTGGGTAATATGATAAGCACTATCCTCTTTGATAGAGAACGATCAACTATTTTCGTGACTAATCATATACTCAAAATTGTGAAATAAATATTTATTACAAAAAAATGTACCGACGTTATTATTTGGTGCACTGAAAAATACAAAACTATATCAATTCTGTTGGTGCTGGTACTTATGAAGTTGGTGACAAAAGTTACATATCTAACTGCAACTGCACAACTTCAAAAGTAACAGCACCAAGAGAATTAATATTATTTCATATTTTTCAGTGCCCCATTTATGGATCTGTACATTAACCCAATTTGAAAGACTGGTCTGAACATAATGCACATTGGATGCAAGAAGATTTTGACCAAGGTCAGCTAACGTGTAGTGTGGGATTTTAGCTGGCAAATATATAGGCCCTTTTCTTTTTAATGGTACTTGAGATTCCTACGAGATGAATTACCTATATTATAAGAAGATGTTCCTTTAGCAATATGCCAAAGTATCTGGATTCAATAGAATGGCTGCCTGGCTCATTTTAATAACTCATTTTTGTAACTCAAAATATGTACTTGGCGCAAAGTTTCACCGACATCCAGAAATGTCGGTTCTGGTGGTATTTCAATTATTTTTCTGTTTTTAATTTTAAATGCATTATTTTTTATAGAAAAGTTATTTTATTTGTTATGTACATATATTATAAGGGTTACCTTTCGATATAGTATTATTACCATTAGTGTTATTAACATTAAACCAAAACACTACGATTCATTAATAAAAGATGAAACAGTACATATTTGTGAGCAGTTTTGATTAGAATATATCAAAGTTTTGTATCAATATTGTGGACTCCTCTAAACCTTCTAGCCAGGCCAATCCCAACATGTAATTAATAATTTATTAGAAATTCGGTATTTTTCGGTTAATGAATTTGTTTCATGTATAAACAATCAAAATAGTTATAAAAGTGTCATTTTCCAGTTTCTTTAGTACCTATCTAACGAAGCTGCATTTTTTAATTTTGTGGCAGCGATAGTGGCAGTCATCGTAGTGGCCGAGGCATCAACCAATACTTTTATTCAATAATAATCACAATAAATATAATTATTTTCATAGTTCTTTATTTCATTCTTTACATGCAAGTTACTGTTTAAAACCCCATTTAATCAAAACCAACGAAATATACTTATACCTATTTTAATTCTATGAATTCCAATTTGATTTCGAGATTCTTCTGTTTCAAATTTGTCAATTTAAATTTAATTTCATAGAGCTATATAATAAATGTGACCAGTTAATGTCATATTTCTATATTGAGTCCGCATACCTGTCAATGTTCCACAGCCAATTTAAGCATAGCCAGGCTAACGGTTTGTATTTAGAAACAGGCTGCTGATGTAGTATCCCATTACATAAATATTCCTACAGCTTTAGCTCTGAAAATTATCGAAAATAATGGAACGATATAAAACAACAAACGGACATCTCTAAAACTGAATTTAATGAAACTATAAAACTGACACTTAGCACAACATACTTTAAGTACAAGGAAGAATTCTATCAATATATCTATGGTTGCGCCATGGGTTCGTCCATCTCATTGCACAACTAGTCCTCGAAGACTCAGAGAACGAAATTTTACCGAAAAGATTTTTCCCAATAACATTTTTCTTTATATACGTTGACGATGGTTTAACAACCACTCCCAAAGATAAAGAATTTTTATAGTAGATATTTTCCACACGTCACAATGAAATAAAGTTGAACAAAAGAAAACAATTAATTTTCTAGATTTAACATTAATACACAATGAAAGAATATACGCACAAAATGTACACTAAAGATACTTGGTCAGGGTCGGAACACCCACTATTGCAAAAATCAGTAATCTTGCAGATAGATCAGTCAATTTTATAGATCCAGAATATCGCAAAGAAAATAATTAATGCAAAATCAATTCTAACAAAAGGCAACTATCCGAATAAACTTATTCACTCAATTTTTAACGCCAAAATACTAGACGTACAATACCCACAAACTCTCAAGACGAAAAGAATAAGATTACCCAGAGCGTATATTATTATGAAATACCATGCAATAGCGCATTTGTGGGACAAACTAACCAATACCTCATAAATCGTATCATAGATCATAAATATGACAAAAAAATAAAACCGCATTAACAAATCATGAAGAGGAAAAAATATACTTTAAATTATGATGAAAACAAAATATTATCTACTACACAAAATACGTATAAACGCTTAAATGCTTGAAACAATCTATATAAAGAAGAAACAAAACACAGTAAACCATAAAAGCAATAAAAATTTACTAAATATTATTTACAACAATATGTTATAAAATATATAAATGTTTTGTAAAAAAATTATCCTAGCCTAATTTAAAAGCCTTCCGGTAACTAATAGTCTCCATCCGTTGTAAAAGACACGAAGAAAGACATTTCAATAATTTTACTTTAAAAAGGAGGATATGAAAACTATGAAAAAGAAGACAAAAGTTACCAAAACTATGATACAATTAGGACCAATATTTTTTATCAAGAATTATTTTTTATTTCAATTTCAATGTTTTAGGTCAGTGGTTAATTTTATTCATTTTTCAATATTTGTAGAATATAACTAATTTTCCCGTTTTCATCTCTATAGTTTATTCAATTTAGGTTTTTAGGTAGGTATGTTAAAAAGTGACGTTTTGATGAAACCCTGAAAACTTTATACCTACCATTTGTATGGATTTTTATTATTTATGATGGAATAAATGAATTTTTCAACACGAATCATTAATAAATAGCAGAGCCTAAAACCAACGAAATATATATATTATATATATATAGATAGGAAATAGTCTATGGATTTATTAGAGTACAAACAACTTTTTAGAATTCTGAATGTTCATGTTGGCATTATCCTTCCTTCGTAGAAGATGGATCTGATGATTCTGATGAACAGCTGCTTGATTTCTTCTAACGTTAGAGATCTCGTCACATAAGCTAAAAACAAATAAAAGTTAATTGTCGATTTTGGTATAATAAATATAAAAATAAACTCTCTATTTCTAATAATTTGATATCTGAAATAACAGTTATTGAGTTTAGATAAGAGATTTTTCTTTTATGAAAGAGTTAATTGAATTCAGCAATTGATACTTGAATATATTTTGATGGAATTAACGTAGCTATTGAATGCTAAGCAGAATTTCTGTTATAGAAAACCGATTGATAAATATGGTGCAATCCAGTCGTAGAATCATTCAATTTAGAATTTCGATGATGTCACTTGTCATTTGGCAGTTTGTCATACCCAATTAATTACCAGAGGGAACGAACATACAACACACACAAATTGTATGTTCTTTAACTCTTTGGAGGTGTTCTCTGTTCAAACAAAACACAATCGAAAGGTACTGTTCTCTGATCGAGTATGTCCTCAAAAGAAATATTAAAAAAAAATTGGAAAGCAGAATTACTTTTGCTTATAACTTTATTGTTATATGATAAAAAAGATTCGTTTGTACTTCAAATGAAATCTTTTTTACAACTTCAGGGATGGTCCAAAGCTTATAATTTTGTATATGCTGCAGTTTTCTCTAAGTAGAGCATTTTAACCGCTTTCCCCTCACGCCTCACCCAATAATTTCTGTATAAATACTTACTATCGTTTATCAAGTCTCGTGCAGATCATCTTATACAGGGCGGTCCAAACCAAAAAGGAGACTTGGCGTAAGTTAACGATCGTAAATATTGATAAATAAAAATAGCATCCTTGTTGCGTTTGACAGTACTGTTTTAAAAGGTCTGATTTTCTCATTTGAATCGGATGTTCTTCTAATATTTTCTTTCAGGTCACAACAATTGGCAATTTTTCAGAATAAGTTTTCAGGAGAAGAATATATTATGCACCTTCTGGGTATTACACTATTGCTTATTTTCTATATAAATTATACAATCTTTAAATAAATAATATAGCGATGGTTTTCATTCAATATTTTATTTGCTATTTCATTATTCAGTCTCAACAACTATACCGAATCTATATTTTCTCCTGTAATATTTGTTGCCATTACAATCAAATAAAAGATGGGAGATATGGTTTGGTATGATTGATGAAACTGAATTTAATTGGAATACAATTTATTCCATTGAATGGGGGCCACTATCAATTAATAATAGAAAGTAGATTCCTGTAATAGCCGGTACAGTCGCTACTGAGCTTTTCTGGTTCGAGTGTGCTCTCCTAGATGGCTCTTTCTTCTAATAAAGAGTTATTTGTCTATCTTTATATTTGTCTATCGTCGCGTTCATCAGAACAATTTGATGAAGTAGCGATTTTTACAAGCGCTCCATCAGATAATTATTCAGCTGAACGTACGTTTTGACATTCAAATGCGATTAATTCTTGCGCATGCGAAAATCACAGATGAAGGTGGTTAGGTGCCACAATTATGTCAACTTTGAGAGTTTGAGCTTTCTGGTGATAACCTAGGCTCTAAATAAACCCAAATAAAGGATACTGAAACGTGAAAGCCGTTCTGCCATTTCCAATATTTCCATCTGTTATCGAGATGGATCTTATCCCAGCTGCATTGGCAATTACGGAAGACGACGGTTTAGATATCGGTGGATTAATGAATAGAGCTGTGGAACTCTTACAGCCCATAGAACCTCATGCGGTGTGGCAAGGACGGGAACGAAATTAACAGTTTTTTGAAACTATTCCATTGTATCCTAACTATTTATTATTACTTTATGAAGCAAACCGGTATAATAACAGAATAGAACATAACTATTTGAATTTTGACAAAAATGACAAATGATGCAGCGATTGATCGTAGCGTAGCGGGATTTAATTCTGCTCGAAAAAATGGCGACCGCTCATCCAGCGCTCTATCCGATCAGTGGACAAAACATGACGTTCAGCAGAAAATTGTTGATCGCTCTAAGAGCGCTACGTTCTGATGAACGCGACTTATGACTAATTTACGCAGATTAGGAATTCGGGTGTCGATATAAATATATAATTATTTGTTTTCAGTTAATCAGATTTCTCGACTTGATATTATTAAGCGTCTGATCTGTTACTATGATAGCCAAACAGACTTACGTGATGTCTTTTGATGAATAGGAATTAACATGGGCACTTAGTCACTTCTAACTATATTAACGAGCATTCTTCAAATATGTGTTCATTGTCGTGGCTAGAACCAAACCCATTTTCACAAATGTAGTAACTAATCTTATATTCTCTGTCAATGTTCTAATTTCCCTCATTTTCTCTTATAAAAGCAAATTTTTTTTGTTTATCTCAAATCTACCTTTATGGAAACATACCCATTGGTATAACTTTTCATATAGTGCCTAACCACAGTTACGAATATATTGTAGAGGCAGCCCTATTCATCAAAAAATCTAAGTTTGGTACTAGGTTACTTTGATATACCTCGCACATATTATTGATACTGTACTGAAAATTAAGGGTTCTATTCAATACCATTGAATAATTAATTAGGAAAAACGAAAATTTCTCTATTTACAACAAATAACAAAAAGCAAGAGAAGGAATTTCACTTGGAATGCCAAGGATCTGTCCAGATGAAACCCATGTGTTACGAAGTGTGAGGAATAGTTAAATGCACTTCAAATAAGTGGAAAAAGGATGGATCAATCTAATTCCATATAAAAACTGCAAATCTCATACGACGGGCAGATCATTTCTCCTAGAGACCTCGTAGAGTGAAAATCAGTGAAATTCGAAATCAAATTATTCCCAGCTGAATCATCAAGGAAGAAGAAGAGGACATCTGTAACCAGACCAGACTGCACGTGTCATCGATAAATTTGGTATCAAATTGGATTGCCAGTGGCGTACCAAAACAATTTTATTTTAGGAGAATAAAATTCTGAAACCGGAAAGTTGTGTTTTCTTGTTATTTTGACAAAGCCGAAAGGATCGCGAACTGCAATTCAGTTCAATTGGTGTCAGAAGTGGGATATCTAGTCAAATAACAAGAACAGAAGATGTGCACAAGGAAGGTCGACATGGAATCCATTATGGCAACCCTTGCTGAATTGATGGGACAACAAACAGAGCAAGCGAAACAACAAGCAGCATCGAAGCCAAGTTAGCAGAGCAGTCCAGCAGCATCGAAACCAAGTTAGCAGAGCAAGCCAGCAACATCGAAACCAAGTTTGCAGAGCAGGCTGAACAGGCCAAAACACAAGCTGAGCAAACCCTAGGATTAGATGAGCGTATCCTGCAGGGTATGGAAGAACGGTTGAAAGTGGAGCAAGATAAACATTTGGGAGAGATGCGAGAACAAGTCGATCGCCTTCATGATCAGTTGACAGAACAGAAGGACCTATGGAACAACAGTATGGATGCCCTGACCGGCAAAATAGAAGGGGTTAACGATAGGACGAACGCCGCTGTGACAACAGCTGAAGATGCCAAAGCAAAAACGGAGCAGCTGCAGATCAAGATGGAGAGCATGCAGAGGCAATATGAAGACAGTATCGAAAATGTTGTGGAGCGGCTCAACTTCTTAGAAAACCGTACCTGTTCTGGACATTCTACAAGAGCTGATAGTAAAATCCAAGCCCCCACCTACGACCGCAGCACCTCTTGGACAACCTATCTGAGGCAGTTCGAGGCAGCCGCTAACGCGAATCATTGGAGCCCAATGGAAAAGGTGACGGCACTGTTATTGGCACTCCGCGGAAGTGCTATGGAGGTTCTGAAATCGTTTCCCGATGGCCAATCATGGAGTTTCCAGCAATTGGTTGAGGCCAAGGAGCTGCGATTTGGAGAGAAACATCAGGCCGTCATCTTCAACGCCCAATTGAATCATCGAAGTCAACGCTCCAATGCATCGTTACAGGAGTTGGCAGCGGATGTTGAAAGGTTGGCACATCTGGCTTATCTGGAGGGAGTCACCAGTGAGGTACGGGCACGCCTTGGAGTGTCAGCGTTCATCGATGCTATCAAAGATGGTGACATCCAGCAGGGCGTACGGATGCAGCGTCCGAAGCTGATTAGTGACGCCCTAATCCATGCTCTTGAACTGGAAGCTGCTAAGAGGGTGGCCAAGCCAACTGTGAGAGTCAGAGAGGTTGGCGACATGGAGGAGAAAGACCCATCAGTGCCAAGATGTTGGAGATGCGGTAAACATGGACATCTCATGGCCTGTTGCCCTAGACGACGCAGGCGTTCGCCTACAACCGATGGAGCACGATTGTCGAGATGTCGTAGGTGCCGAAGGTTCGGACATGGGAAAGGCCAGTGCAGTCTAAATGAGAACGAGCGAATGAAAAGGAATCAATCAGCTGCCGTCATCGTTAGTAAGGTCGGGACCCAAGGACAAAGCTTGACGGTTGATGGAGAAATTGAGGGTATCAGTTGTTCCCTCTTAATAGACCCAATATCATCAAAGGAGGCTGGGAACCATTGGACAAGACCTGCGTGATGCAAACGGCCTCCGGGGAACGCTTGCCAATCCTGGGACAACGTGAGGTCAGAGTTCAATTGGGTTCTCCGGGATTCCATTGAAGAGGATGCTAGCGTTCCAGCATGAAGAGAAAAGGTGTTAATGGCTGCTGTCACGGGTGAAACTGGTAGACAGTTTGTGGGCCTGGTAGAACCCCAACAGCAGAATCGACAGCTACTGGTGGGACGTACCTTGAACGTAGTACAAGATGGTCGAATTCCAGTCAGAATCATGAACATGAACGACCAGGAGGTTATTCTGAAATCTGGGACGAAATTAGGGACGTGTCATCCAGTAAAACAAGTGATGTACTTGGACAAAGAACGAGGCACCAATAAGAGTAGGTTACCCTCAACTTTAAAGAAGTTGATATCCTGTCCGATGGTGAGCAACGACAAGCTGAGGCACTTCTACGAAAGTATCAGGACGTTTTCTCCTTGCATGACGATAATCTGGGTCTCGATATTCATCGGAGATGCCGCTCCGATCAGACAGGCAGCCCGACGGCTACCGCTCGCCAAACAGGAAAAGGTTCAGCAACTGCTGGCTGATATGCAGGAGCGGAACGTTATAGAGAAATAGAGCCCAGGGGCGTCGCCGAAAGTTCTGGTGCGAAAGAAAGACGACCCAGCCAAGCTAGCACCGGATCAAGAATGGCCTCGTCCAAGAAATGTCTCAGAGCTTCGCAGCTTTCTTGGGTTATGTACCTATTACCGCCGATTCGTCAAGGACTTCAGCAACCTGGCTAAGCCATTACATCGACTGACAGAAAAAGACCAACCATTCCAGTGGAAGCCAGATTGCGAAGAGGCTCTTCAGAAGTTGAAGGAATCTTTGTGTACGGCACCCATACTGACCTACCCACAACCAGGTCGTCGATTTTATGTGGCCACAGATGCCAGCAATGTCGGTATTGGAGGTATTCTGTCGCAGGAAGAAGACGGTTAGCAGAAGGTCGTGGCCTACTTCAGTCGAGTGTTGAGTAAGGCAGAGTGCAATTACTGCACCACCAGACGAGAATTGCTTGCTGTTGTCAAAAGCCTTAGACATTTCCACAAATACCTGTATGACCAGGAATCCACTCTTCGTACAGATCACGCATCACTGTGCTGGTTGATGAGATTTCGAGAACCGGAAGGACAGGTAGCCCGATGGCTGGAGCAGTTGCAAGAATACAATTTCTCAATTGAGCATCGCAGTGGTAAGACGCACGGGAATGCTGACACACTAGCAATGCAAGGGGTAGAAACACTGGAAGACGTTCCTACGAGACCGGTGGCGCTAGTACCGGAAGGTGATGAATGGTCCAACGAGGCTATCAGTCGTGATCAACATGCTGATCCAGACTTGGCGCCAATAGTGAGATGGAAAACGCAGTCAAACCAACGCCCAGACTGGCATGGAGTAGCTGAATTTGGTTCTATCACCAAGGCATATTGGAGTCTTTGGGACAGCCTGAAACTAGAAGATGGTGTGCTGCGATACCAATGGGAGACTTCAGCAATACACCGAAGGTACACTGTTTGAGAGGATAGCCATCGACATAGCAGGGCTGTTTCCTACGACTGATGATGGAAACCGGTACATATTGGTTATAATGGACTATTTTAAGAAATGGTCGGAGGCATATGCTCTACCCAATCAAGAGGCTTCCACGGTGACACAGGCTCTGGTTGACTCGCTATGCCGTTTCGGCATTCCCATGGAATTACATTCAGACCAAGGGCGGAATTTTGAGAGCCGCTTGTTCCAAGGAGTCTGCGAGATACTCGGCATAAGGAAGACCCGAACAACACCCTTGCATCCGCAGTCCGATGGCATGGTCGAGAAGTTCAACCATACTCTCGTCAGCTTTCTGAAGAAGTTCACGTCTGACAACCAACGTGACTGGGACCGATATATTTCATTGGCCCTAATGGCATATTGTGTCGCGGTGCACGATGTAACTAAAGAGACCCCAGCTTGCATGATGCCCGGGAGAGAGTTGAGGTTACCCTGCGATTTGCTCTTTCGAAGGCCCTTTCCATCAACACAAGCCACGGATGAGTTCATCAGGCAGCTGCAAGAACGACTACGAGAAGTTCATGAACAAGCCAGAAAACATATCCTTATGGCCAGCGACCGCATGAAAACACGGTACGATCAACGAGCCAATTCCGAGGGTTATCAGGTTCAAGACCGGGTTTGGCTATTCAATCCAAAAAGAACGATTGGGCGTTCTCCCAAACTGCAGTCTGATTTGGAAGGTCCTTATTCCATACAGGTGCGACTCAACGATGTCGTTTATCGCATCCTATGAACACCACGGGGAAAGATGAAAGTGGTACATCTAGATCGACTCGCTCCATATCGGGGGACCAACGGTGAAGAAGAAGTTACTCCACCAGATCGTGCCTGAGTCAGGATTTCGAAACTTAAGAAGGAGGCAGTGTACTGAAAATTAAGGTTTCTATTCAATACCATTGAATAGTTAATTAGGAAAAATTAAAATTCCTCT
This sequence comes from Crioceris asparagi, assembly GCA_958507055.1. NCBI lineage: Eukaryota > Metazoa > Arthropoda > Insecta > Coleoptera > Chrysomelidae > Crioceris > Crioceris asparagi. Next base: position 53,549,999 of record OY293827.1, read on the forward strand.
ATTTACAACAAACAACAAAAAGCAAGAGAAGGAATTTCCCTTGGAATGATCATGGAATGCCAAGGATCTGTCCAGATGAAACCCATGTGTTACGGAATTTGAGGAATAGTTAAATGCACTTCAAATAAGTGGAAAAAGGATGGATCAATCTAATTCCCTATATAAACTGCAAATCTCATACGATGGGCAGATCATTTCTCCTAGAGACCTCGTAGATTGAAAATCAGTGAAATTCGAAATCAAATTATTACCAGCTGAATCATCAAGGAAGAAGAAAAATACATTTGTAACCAGACCAGACTGCACGTGTCATCGATAAATTTTGTATCAAATTGTATTTCCAGTGGCGTACCAAAAATTTTTTATTTGAGAGAATAAAATTCTGAAGCCGGAAAGTTGTGTTTTCTTGTTATTTTGACAAAGCCGAAAGGATCCCGCACTGCAATTCAGTTCAATACCATAGTAAAACAAACTTAACTATAGAGCATTTCAAACTGGGAATGCATCTTTTGGAGGCCATCACTGCCAGCGCAAGTTCGCCAGTGGGGTTGAAATTTGATCTAAATTTTTTTATGATCAAAAATTAAGGCTAATACTCAATGAATTAAAAAATTGAAAAAAATGTAGGTTAAAGAGTGGTAATGTTAAAAAAACATTTAAAATACATTGCCTATATTCGACCACAATGCATTCACAGTTTGAAACGCAATATAGCATCGAACTAAGATTTGTTGGATGTATTCTAATAGCGTCAACAACAAAACTTTATTTCAGGTTCGGTGGATGTCCTAACTATTTACTATTTTTTGAGTTTTGGATTAGCATAACATTAGGATGCAATACTGTGAAGCTCGATTTTCTTTTAATTTTTTTATTTTAATTTTTTTTCTTTATACTATCCAGCAACAAATTAGCAACCAATTCAGGTGGTGTTAGTACTAAAAAAAAAATTATAGCAGTATCTCGATTTTTTCAAAAATCGTAATCTTAGCAAGTAATTAGCAACAAATTCCCATGAAGATTTCTATTGTTTCTGCTAACTTGTCACTTCTAGCTTAACAGAGCTTTTATAATCTCTGGTAAAAACAAAAAACAAAAAGTAGGTCATGAACAGATATTTAAAGTTGAATGCCTGTGCCAGAGCACGTTGTCAAATGAGATTATGGAAAGAACATATCAGAGGCATTCCCTGCTGCCGATAATCAGCTGTCTATAAGTTGAGCAAGACTGGCTTGTTGCGCTATGCTACCTGCGCTAAGATGCATTTTTCTAATGATTTGTAGAATTTCATACGTTTGTATGACCAGTTTCATCTTCTCTTTCTATTTCCAGTATGTCTATAACATAACCACAGTAACTAGTAGACTGAGGGTCCGATAATTTCACATTTTGTCTCAAAATGAGTGCTTTTCATTATTTTTGTCTTTATCTAGCGCATGCTGTTGTAGCTACTACTGAAATCTAGCATATCATATTCTAAGAAAGTTGACACATCAAATTTGAGCCAATTAGAATTGTACAAAATGACAACTACTTGCCATATCGAAATTCCTCACACTTTTTCACTATTTTACACTTATTGGCGAAATAGGGAATGCATGGTCATGTCTCTATGTTCATAGTCTGAAACAAGAAAAACCTTTAAAGCTCGTGATGCTTATACAATTTTCCGTACGACAGATATATGTCGGTATGCATAAAAAAATTCATCTAAATACATTTTCTTCAATAATGTATTATTGGAACATACATATATCTTTGAACTTTTATCTGAAAAACGCACAACAGATTGAAATAAGTATTCGTTTGTTTATAAGCATCAAATTGTATGAATTCACTTGCCGGTCTTTGAAAGCTAGGAGAGAGAGGAGGAGAATCTGATACAAATATTTCCTAATGTGAATTTCATCAATACTACAATATCAACAATCGAACTACTCGAAGTCCTTGCCTAATTGAAAGATATAATTATCCGCTGGACCAGATGACATTCCCGCCTTTTTCAATGTAATCTGGATAAGTACCCAAAACTATGGAAATCAGCAAACATAATCCCACTATTAAAACCCAACAAAACCTCTCACAAAGCTGAGGTGGACTGCATTAGCAGAGGCGTTTTTAATTAGCACAGCAGAAATTAGCTTGTAAAATATTGGCAAATTAGGTCTAGCAAACCTAAAAAAGGCTCCGATGTTGAATGATCGCAAAAATACTTGTGCCACCGACATTTTTTATATTTTTATTTCTATCTCACTATTATACAGAACCCTCAAGTAGTTTTTATAAATATATAGAGACAAGTTTATTGACAAACACATTAGATTCGACCTTGATTTTGGAAATTAAATAGATACAAGTATTATTCTATTTTATGCACTTTAATTAACGACATATCAATATTGAATACTTTTAGAATTCATTAGGCGATGACCAATTTTCAATGTGTGTCACCAAACAAGATATATTAATTTGCTAATTGTTGCCAATGTTTTTTTGTATATAATATCAAAGTGTGATAACCAAATTCTGTTATAAATAATTATTATATTATTCGGTGACTGACCTTACTTCATTGAATTTAGTACCATCTAAATTAAGACAAAGATAGATGATGAATAAACAGCGACATATACCAAAGTTTACAGAATAATATCATACACCTACCAAGAAAATAGTGAATACAGAGTAATTGGTATTCATAGACCTTATACTTATAGACAAACAAGCCTTATAATACTTACTTGAAAGCTAGTCTTCCAATGCTTCATTCTTCCCTGCATATGCAAGCCATCAAACAAAGAACGCTAGAGTGAACATAGGGTAATATAAATATTTTTTACAAAATATTGTACCGACGTTATTAGTTGATGCACTGAAAAGTATAAAATAATATTAATTCTATTGGTGCTGTTACTTTTGAAGTTGTGCATTTGCAGTTAGATTGATAACTTTTGGCACCAACTTCAAGTACCATCACCAATAGAATTAATATTATTTTATACTTTTCAGTGCATCAACTAATAACGTTGGTCCAATTTTTTGTAAAAAATATTTATTTCACACTTTTGAGTGTACCTAACATTAGTCACCAAAATCGTTGAACGTTCACTAATACCAATGAAGATAGTACTTATATCCTATTACTCATGTATATTCTTTGCTTGTAGTTGTTATTTTAACACCGATTTAACTCGAAAACCGTAACTCTAAGGAACAAATGTTCATTATAAATGTTGCTACAAATAATTATATCTTTCATGTAGTGTCGAAAAATTTTCAATTTTCGAAAGAAATTGCGCTCTCCACATAGCAAAAATACATATTTAACATGCGTCTATCTTGAAAACCGTAACACATTTGAAAAAATATTCAATTTAAACATTTACGGATATTGTCCTATGTTTAATTATACCAACTCGGAGGGAAGGAGATTTCGGATTTGCGTTTTTATGAATATGGGACCATCTCTCAAACCTCTCCTTTCAAATGAATCAAAAATCATCAAAATCGGAGCTCGTTTACTATATAAAAGCACGAGCACGAGCCAAAAAAATCCCGATGGCCTGTAGTCAGCGGAAAGGTAAATTTTTCAAAATTCATTGAAGTGAAATTTGAACAACCTTTTCATTGGTATACATACATGTTATTACATAAAATTGTCGTATGTGTCATAGCCTTGCGGTTAGAGGTTTTTGTTTTGGCTGTTGAATATAAAGCAGACAGTGTTCGAGTTCCAACGCAGATTTTTTTTCGCCTATTTCTTTTCAATAAATATACTATATATTTTTTTAATCAGGGTCCATATTAGGATCTCCAGAAAATGTACAATTACATCAAATTTATATTGAGTGTTCATGTTTTATCAATATTTTTTATTTTTCTTTATTAATTTTTATTTTTTTAAGTTGTAGGTACTGATTATATCTATAAACTAAAATTATTTTTGATGATATTTACACTACGGCTCTATTTTGATAATTTTTTGTAATCTTTGAACGGTCGCCATTTTGAAACTACTTACCCGATATTGCCCAATAACGAACTCAACCGAGATATTTGAAAGATTGATTTTAGTAGCAAATTTGAACTTGATACCTTCAAAACTGCAACCTCTATCGTGTTAACAAATTTCGTCATATCCCATATATATATATATATTACTGTGGATTTTTTGAACCATTTATAGTATATTCTCAGGTATCTCTTGGGATTTAGGTTCGTGTTTTAAAAACATCAAAACGATAAAAACATACAATTAAATTTAAAAAAACATAATTAAAAAGACGTTTCGCCATTGGGGCTCCATAGCTTCATCAGTTTTATATTACTAGAATAAGTGAAATTAAGGTTAGAATTATAATTAAATTTTTAGATTATTTCTCTTACCACAAATACACTTCCAATATCATTTATTGCTCATGAGTAGGTATATATATATATAAATATTTTTTTTATATAACATAATATGTATTTAAAACATTTTTAAAAAAGGAAATTTGATTTTTGTTTCAGATCTTTTTTTTAAGATTGCAGGAGTTGCAGGATTTAGACACACGAAATTTTCTTTGTTATTGTTCTGTTCTGTGTTCGTTATATTTATTTGTTCTTTGATTTTTATGCATCAAGTCCAATTAAAGAAAAACTTTTGTGTTATGGTTTTATTTGAATGAGATTGGGAGAAAAGTATTGATATGGTAATTAAGGTTTTTGGGTAGATGTCTAAATGATTTTGTGGTATATCGTGCTGAGGTTTTTTATGTCTTTTTTATCGTTTAGTGCGTTAGGGTTGCCTTTTATATCATTTCTATGTGCTATGGGAGCTGAAATGTCAAGTGTTGTAGTGTTCTTGAAGAACTTGAAAATAGTATCATACCCAAATTAAATCTCACTCTTTTATCGAAGATATCTTGACGATTGTATACTATTAATACCAGACAATAAAACAAACTACGTTCAAGAAATGTTCAATTCATTCCATCCAAAATTAAAATTCACCATCGAAGTAGAAAGGAACAATCAAATCAGTTTCCTAGACTTGTCACTTTGTAGAACAAATACAACAATAAGAACATGTTGGTATACAAAAGAGACTTGGTCTGGCAGATATCTCAATTTTAGATCACACCATCCATTATCCCAAAAAAAATCAGTCATTATGGGCCTTGTAGATCGTGCCATAAATCTATCAGATCCAGAATTCCGACAAAATGCAATTGAGAAAGCAAAAAAAGCTTTAATAAATAATAACTACCCCCCTTCCATGATAAATGAGATTTTTAAAAAGAGAATATATGCATTCTACAACCAATCGAGGAAAAAATGTAAAATACCTCCCCCAATAATACTCATATAGGACTACCATATGTCAAAGGACTCTCCGAAAAAATTTCGAACATTATAAGACCGTACAAACTAAACATTGGACACATAGGACACAATACTCTCAACAAAACAATTTTTTCTAAATTAAAACAGATAATCCGCTATACAAGAAAAAAAATGTGGTATATCAAATCCCGTGTAGCGAAGAAACGTGCAACAAGATATACATAGGACAAACATCACAACATCTAGAAAATAGAATAAAGGGGCACAAATACACAAAAAATGCTACAAGAGCCCTCAACAAACAGAAGAAAGCTACCAAACATGAATTTAACTACAAAAAACAAAAATTCTAGCTACTGAAAAAGATACCAAAAAAAGAGAATTTTTAGAAATGATACATATAAAAGGCATCCCTAACGCACTAAACGATAAAAAAGACATAAAAAACCTCAGCACGATATACCACAAAATCATTTAGACATCTACCCAAAAACCTTAATTACCATATCAACACTTTTCTCCCAATCTCATTTAAATAAAACCATAATACAAAAGTTTTTCTTTAATGGACTTGATGCATAAAAAACAAAGAACAAATAAATAAAACGAACACAGAACAGAACAATAACGAAGAAAATCTCCAAAGAAGTCATGCGTACTGACATTATACATCATATGTCTAAATCCTGCAATCTTAAAAAAAAGATCTGAAACAAAAATCAAATTTCCTTTTTTAAAAATGTTTTAAATACATATTATGTTATATAAAAAAATATTTATAACCTACTCATGAGCAATAAATAATATCGGAAGTGTATTTGTGGTAAGAGAAATAATCTAAAAATTTAATTATAATTCTAACCTTAATTTCACTTATTCTAGTAATATAAAACTGATGAAGCTATGGAGCCCCAATGGCGAAACGTCTTTTTAATTATGTTTTTTTAAATTTAATTATATATTTTTATCGTTTTGATGTTTTTAAAACACGAACCTAAATCCCAAGAGATACCTGAGAATATATATGTAACCAAATGTTTTTTTGGACTAACTTATAGACATATAACAACATGCCGTTGAAATTTTTTCGAAATTCAAAAGTGTGAACGATCGTAATAGGCACTTTTCTATAAGAAATTTACCTAGAAAATAAAAATAAAAAAAATAAAGCAGACAGTCGAATTGATTACCTCCTCCGTTCGGGGTTCATTGGTCAAAAAGGGGGGTCGATGTTGGTTTGTTTGTATTTTTATAGTAAATGTCTGTGCGACCGAGCTTTGCTCGGGTAACACAGGATTTAGGGTGGTTATAAGAGTTACTAAGGATGTTTATTCTTAGATCAAAAATACGCATATTTCTAGTTAGAATGTATTGCGGTCGGCAGATAGGTAAATATTGCTTTTATCGTTCACATTTCTCATAAATCACAAATTTCCGAAGAAATATGAATGTGAATCATACCAGAACATAGCTGTATCAACAATCGCCTTCTCGACCCCCAAACCCGGTAATGAAATTTGTTTGGCAATCTGCGGAGCCATTCCCAAAATAGCTATTGTGGACCTCAAGGGTCAAACCCGTTAAAAAATGAAAGTGTCGCATATATATTTATCGGCTCTTAAAACCACATTTTGCAATTTTTTTGTCAAAATCTGCCGAACCATTAAAAAAAACTTTATGGACCTCGAGGGTGACACCCTCGTGTTTTGTCAGGAAAGCCACTTATGTAGATAATCTTATAAAATAGAACCATATCTATATACCAAATTTGATCAAAATCGTTAGAGCCGTTTCCGAGAAAAAAATTATATATATATATATTATATATATATATATATATATATATATATATATATGTTATATCACTTATCGTGGAATTAACTTTAAAAAAAAAAACAATTATTTATTAAGACAAAAAATTAAAGTACAAATATAACTTTACTTTACTTGACTGTATGAATCTAAACTCACAAGTGTCGACTCACAAGTGATGCCGTTAGCTAGAGATCTAGTATTTATACAATCAAAAATGTTTAGTCATTAAAAATATAAAAAGAAACGTAAATTAATACAATGGATCTTTTCTTCTAAGGTTGAATCGAAGCTTCTAGAAATATTATAATTAAAATACATAGTAATGTCTTTTTGGAGGCCGAACTGGATAAACAATTAACAATGGTCTTTATGGTAACTTGCTGACTACTGGTCTGCATCTCTGGCACGTAAATATCCTTATCACTTTTGTTATCTTCTTAAACTGCGTCTTGGAGATGTAATATGATATGGTGTACTGCGTCTTGCAGATGTAATACGATATGGTGAGATACTGCGTCTTGCGGATGTAATATAATATTATGAAATAATATTTAAAATAATACTTTGTTATTATTATTATATGACTTTAAATAGTAATTCAATTATAACTTTATATAACAACTCCCCCATTTAAGAAAAGTTGGTGGAGTTTGCAACAACTTTTTAAGTTAATGATTTATTTGGATTTAATTCGATGTTTTCTTCTATGGGTTCTCCGACATGGATACTTGCTCTTCTTCTCGGAAGAATTCTTCTTATACTTTGCTGGAATGAAATACTGGAACCTGGTCCTGGTGGTGATGGTGGGTAATCGTTGGTTAAAGCTATTCCAATTCGATGATGCTTTCTTCTACATTTACAGGTCACATAAAGTATTACCAATACAATTAATATTACAATGGTTAAAATGGTGAACCAATGTGTATATTTACTGATCGGAGATTGTTTCATCATTTTTTGTAATTCTTCTGAATACTGATTTAGTTTGTGTTGTGCAATGTTCAAATCTTCGGAATCAATTTTGTTCAACTTAAGAGGTTCTAGTTCAGGAATTTGTAATTTTTCAGGAATATCTTTGCAACAGTCAAATGGAATTGTGACTGGATGACTTCGATACTTGATTTCTCGGTATGTGTCAACTGGGTATTGAGCATGAACTCTTGTACTTCCAATAAAGGCACTACACTCAGGTTGTAATTTCAGTAAACTATTAGTTTTAATAATTTCTGATTCAATTTCCCTATTTCCACATTTAATCGTGATTGGCAAAGGATCCGAAACAGTGATTAAACATAGATTTAAATCAATTTGGTAGACATTATAATCTTTAACAAAAAGAAGAGATGTTTGACATGCCTTGGGCATCTGAGTTAATCTTCTTAATAGTTGTGCTTCGCAAATTGCATCGTTGTCAATTGGATATGGGAGGAGATTAGAACAGATTTTTATGCTTCTTTCAAGAGTCTTGCAATTATCCAGATTTCGCAATGACAAATACAGCAGTGAATCATCATCCCGCGCAATATATTTTTGTGTAGTTGGTAAAATATGATAGATACCTGTTCGATCATCTAATATTGGTATTGGATAGAGTCGATATAGTATATAAGCTTCTGGATCAGTGAGAGGAATTTTGAGAACAAATATTATTTTACTTTCTGATTGATATGCCTCTAATTCAATAATATTAAGATAATTAGCTATATTTGACGTATACGGTTGTAAAGGTAAATTATTTCTTACAAGAGATTTTGCTATATCTTGTAAAGAATTGATTAAATCTGAAGGTGCTATTATTGAGCTATGTAATAATCTTATGCGAGCAAAAGTGATAGAATTTAAAATTGTATTAAGGGAATCTTCTAAGAGAATATAGCTTTCCATTAGTGATTCACAAATATTCAATATCCTTATTTGTGCTTCATAAAATGCGACATTATCAGCAATATCCATCAAAGTATTTTGAATTTCTTTTATATCTTCATTAAAAGTTTTTTCATCAATTTGTAATTTTTGTATAGTATTATTAAAATTTTTAATAACAGAAGTTGTAACTGAAATTTGTTTTTTAAGAAGATTTTCCAATTCAAATTCCTCATGAGATAATTTGTTAATACAATCATTATAATATTCTCCATCTGATGCATCTAAATTACCAGTAATAGTTTTCCAAACAGTTCCGATTCCATTAAATATACCTCGCTTTGCCCTGGAGTTATATGATTTAGTTTCTCCTATAATTTCTTTATATTTTTGACCTATTGAATTCGAAATTTGTGATAATAAACTTATGTGTGTTTGAACTTCAAACTTAAAAGCTATAAACCTTGGAGACGGATCTTCTAAAGTATCCAAAATTTCTATAAGTATTTTATCATTATTTTCCATTGTTTTCTTAATTGGGGCCAGATCTTTGTAAACTAAAAGTGTCCATTTTTCATTCGTAATTTTGATAGTACATTCTTCATGGAAAAAGATTCCAATGGTGTTATTAACAGGATTAAGTGTGTATTGAGCTGATATAATATTTATCAGCACGAAGAATCTGAAACCAAAGAAACTACTCATAGTAGGGTTTCAGTCTATCGAAATTAATTTTTGATTTTTGATTAGTTTGTGGATTTAAAACTATTGCAGAATTATCAAATAATTGCACAATTTCAAAAGGACCATTAAACAAATTTTGACTTTTATCTTTAATTTGAGATTCTTTAAGATAAACTTTATCTCCTATTTTATACTCTGGAAGCTTTCCTGAAATATTTTTATCAAATCTAATTTTTGCTTTTTCTTTCTGACTTGCTGTTTTTGCTCGTGCAATTTTATAATAATGTTGCATTCTGTTGTTCAAATCACGTATGTATTTAGTAATAAGGGCTTTTTCATTATATAAAGTTTCAGGTGGTCTACTAGACGTATGACCAAAAATCAGTTCATATGGGGTAAAACCAGTTGTTTTGTTTTTAGTATTATTATAACATATAACCGCATATGGCAAAATATTAAACGGATGTTCGTCTGGATTTTCCGTCTTATGTGCACGGATCATTTCCACAAGTGTTCTGTGAAATCTTTCTAAAGAACCATTCGATTGTGGATGGCCAACGCTAGAAAAAGTGAGCTTTATGTCATAAAGCGTACACAAATCTTTTATTAATGAATTATCAAATTCTCGACCATAATCGCAATGAATTCTCAAAGGTGTTCCGAAATGTTGAAAGAATATTAATAGTGTATTTACAACTGTTGAAGCTTTTTTATTTGAAATAGGATAAGCTTGAGTAAATTTAGTTAACTCATCTCGAATCGTTAAAGCGTAATTTCTTGTTGGGTACTCAAAAATATCAATATTAATTCTTTCAAACGGAGTTTTTGGTGTTTCTGTTATTACCAGAGGAGTGCTTAAATTCTTACGACAGATTTTTACTTTTTGACAAGTTTCACAATTTTTAATAAATTGTTCTACATCTTTTGTTAGTCCTGTCCAGTTATACTTAGATTTTATCCGTCGTATAGTTTCATTTATTCCGCGATGTAAATTACTTTTGCCTTTATGATATTGGTCCAATATGATAGGTATTTCATCTCGATCAGGTGTTTTAACAATATTTTGACAGACTACAAATTTTAAATCAACATTAGCAAAAATAAAAGAGAATACTTCTAAAATAGGTAACTCAAGATTATTTTCTATATAATAAGTTTTTGAAGGATCAAATTTACTTTGTTCTTTAAATAATGTATAAAATAATTGTTGAACTACAAACTCTGGATCGTAAATAAGAGGTATTATAAAATACTTGCGATCTTTCACAGTTTTACTAGAAACAATATTTACGAAATTCATTTGAAAATCAAAATTTTCTTCAAAAATATCTTCAATAATTTTATAATGTAAATCTTCGAGTTTATTTTGCCAAAATAAAGTGACAATATTCTTATGAGTCTTATCCAGTAACTGGTCATTTGATGTTTCAATTTTTGAATAATCGATTATTGATTTTGTTTTGTAAAGGTCAACAAATCTATTAAATTCGTATGTCAGTAATTCATCCTGTTCCTCTATAAGTGTTTCACTTTTTTGTGGTTCTATATGATCATTAGGGTCTTTACTTGTTGATGGTATAACCTCATTAGTTTCATTATTTGCCAAAATTGTAATTTTAGATTGTAAATTTGCACATTCTTTAAAATGATTAATTTTATTCTTGAAAGTGCATCTGCATTTTTATTAATTTTGCCTGGCTTGTACTCAATTTTGTAATCATATTCTTCCAATTTGAGTCGCCATCTAGCTAGTCTGCTTCCGGGATCTTTAATGGAAAAAAGCCATGTTAATGGACGATGATCAGTGACTAGCGTAAATTTTCTTCCAAATAAATAAGGACGAAAATGTTTTACTGCCCATACAATAGCAAGGAGTTCTCGTTCTATTGTTGAATACCTTGTTTCTGCACTACATAATATTCTCGAAGCATAACCTACTGGTAGATCTTTACCAATGGGACCTTGTGATAGAACAGCGCCAATGGCAAATCCACTAGCATCAGTTGTGAGAATAAATGGTTCTTCAAAATTTGGATATCTCAAAATAGGATCTGAAGTAAGTGCAGCTTTTAGATCATTGAAAGAATTTTTACATTCATTATTAAAAATAAAAGAAACATCTTTTTGTAAAAGTCTCGTAAGGGGTTTAGAAATTTTGGCAAAATTTGGTATAAAGCGACGATAATATCCTGCTAAACCAAGGAAAGATTTTACATCTTTAGGATTTTTAGGTTCCGGGAAATTTTTGAGACATTCTATTTTAGCTGGATTTGTTTTAACACCATCTTGGGTAATGATATGTCCTAGATAAGCGACTTCTTTTCTAAGAAATTCGCATTTATCTGGTTGAATTTTCAAGTTGGCTTTCTGAAGTCTGTTGAAAACTTCAGTCAGACGAGAAACATGTTCATGAATAGTAGAAGAATAAATTATTATGTCATCCATATAAACAAGACATCTTTCATTTTGAATGCCAAGTAAAATGTTGTCCATGACGCGTTGGAAATTGGACGGGGCATTTTTTAGTCCAAACGGCATTCGAACGAATTCATAATGACCGTTATCAACTGAAAAAGCTGTTTTGGAGATATCTTTTGGTTCAATTTCAATTTGATGGAAACCTGAGGCTAAGTCAAGAGTGGTAAAATATTGACATCTTCCTAATTGATCAAGGAGATCAGAAATGTTGGGTAATGGATATTTATCATCTACCGTAACTTCATTTAATTTACGATAGTCAACAACCACACGCCATTTTTGTTTTCCTGAAGCATCAAGCTTCTTTGGCACAACCCAAACTGGGGATGACCATGGTGAAATAGAATGACGTATAATACCTTGTTCCAACATTTTGTTCACCTGAGTTTTTACCTCTTCTTTATGAATTTGGGGGTATCTATATGATTTAGTAAATATAGGTCTCGCATTATCAGTTTCAATTGAATGTTTAATTTCATTAGTAAATGTTAATTGGTCTCCTTCCAAATAAAAAATATCAGAAAATTCTAAACATAAATTTGTGATAATTTCTTTTTCTTCTTCGTTGAGATGATCTGTACGCAACTGATCCAAAATTATAGTGTTTCTATCAACAGGTTGATTAAATTTAGTTTTATTTTCATTAACGTAATTAAAATTTAAAAAACATTCGGAATTCGGAATGGGATCTAGATTCAAATTTGGAAATTCAACAATTTTTGGAATAGCATTCGAATTAATAATTGAAGTAAAGAATTCACCTTCTTCATTTACATGTACCAAAGCATTTGGAATTCTAACATTTTCTATTGCTTGTCCGAAAAGTAGTGCATCTGTGTTTGTTAAATTACATTTCAATTTCAAAATTTTTTCAATTCTTGGCTCAATAAAAATTCGATTTTGTATCTTTGGCAAACAAATGACAATTTCAACACCTAAATTTCTAAAAAGATAAGATATCATCTTTTTAACATACGTCCAATCTAACTTGTCCAATCCACACCCTATTTTTGGCATAGCTAATTTTTGAACATTGTTTTTACCAACATGATCTCTCAATTTCTTTAAAGATGACCATAAAGTCTGATAAGTGGGTTTTCCGGTTGAAGTTTCTTTTGTTACAAGATAATAAATATATCTAGTTGTATTTGCATTCTTAATTTTCAAACCTGCTAAACCACCTTGTTTTTGATTTTGACTTAATAATTTTTCTATATTTCCAAATCGTTTCTTAAATTCCGCGGCAATGCCTTTTTGCATTTGCATATCTTCCGCCACGCAATGAGCTAATGAATAATCATGAGGCATGTCAAAAATATCAATGTTTTTCTCAGCTATTTTTTTATAACAATTTTCAGTATTTTGTTCAAATTGTAAAAATTCAGAATCTTGTTCACAAATTTGATTATTTTGAGACAAGTGTGATGTTTCGGTAACTTTAAACAGAGGTATAGTTTTGAAATTAGTTATCAATTGTTTTGAATTCAAATCAATTATACAATTATAATGTTCTAGGAAATCTGAACCCAAAATTCCATCAAAATCAATATTAAGATTATAAATAAAAACTTTATGTGGATCTTTTGCAGAAAATGGAATAAGTACAGATTCTTTTAGTAAAATTTTTTGATCAGTTATCCCTTGAATAGTTACATATTCATTAAATCTTTGAGGAAATTTCTTAACAGTATTTTCTTTAAAAATAGAAACTCCTGCACCTGTATCAATAAGCAACTTAAACTCTTTAGAAGCATCTTCAATATAATAAAGATTTTTGGAATTCACAGTCAAAAATGGACTTAAAGAAAATGTTGTTCGGGAAAATTTACATTTGGGTTTATCTCTTGGAATTTTAATGTTTTGATTTTGGTAATTGTTTCTGAAATTGAATTCTCTATTGTCGGACAATCTGGGGGATGGTCTTTGATTTGAGAAATGGGAAAATCCTGGAAATTTGAGTTTTCAGGAGATTCAATATCTTGTGGATAATTTTCAAAATCCGGAGAATAGTCTGATGATTGGGAATAGTTACTATAATTTTCTTGGATTTCATTTTCAAAAATATCTTGATTATTTTCGAAATAATAATCTGCATCGTTTTCACCATTGAAGCCGACTAAATGAGCTCTTTGTTGAAAATTTGGATTCTTTTGAATTACTGATGGTCTTATCTGGGATTGTCCCTGCGAAATAAAAGGTCTTTGTTGAATAGGAACATTCGGTATATTTTGCACAGTATTTTGTGATTGATTTTGGAAATTCATTGGTCTCTGGAAATTATTATTGATATTTGGGTTATAGCTTGGAGCTGATGCTCTTTGCTGTTGGAAACGACATTGATTAGAAGTATGACCATTTTTACCACATGAAAAGCATTTTACAGTTTGTATTTGGGGTTTTCTAACATTTAATATATTTTGAGGTTTACTTACAATATTAGAAGCTGGTTTATTAAATTTTTGGTTCTCAAAATATGATAATTGCAATTCTCTTCGTATGCGAATTTGTGCTTCTAACAAGTTTTCAGGCTGACTAGCACGAATAAGTTGTCCTAGACGGGGTTCAAGTCCAGTTAATAAACTATTAAGAGCCATAGTATCAATAAGAATTTCTTGTGCAACCTTTTGTTCATTTGATAAATTTGATGTTTTTTGTATATTTGCATGCATTTTAGCATTCAGGACTTGCACTCTATTGAAAAATGTTAGAGCTGACTCATTCGATAATTGTTTTAATCTTTGTAAATCATGAATAAGAGAAGTAAGGTCTCTTGAATCACCAAAATGAAGATTTAAAAGTTGTCTTATTTCTGCGTAAGTCTGAGGATTTCGCGAGCTGATTAGTTGAGCCGCTTTTCCCTTTAATTTATTTTTAATGTGAATCACTAACAGAGCTTTTTGGTCTCTGGTAGACATATTATAAGCACAATCACATGCATTTAAAAATGTTCCGAGAAATATCTGATCACCTTCAAATTCAGGTACGATACAAAATATTTCCGAAATTCTATATGGTTCAAGCTCAACCTCTTGAGCTAGATTTCTTTCATTTGCCATTTTGATTTAATGAAATATAAAGTATCAAATATATAAAAAAAAATATTATAAAAGAAAATCGAACAGTTCAAAAATTCAAAAATTAATATACGTGATAATTCACTTACAGTAAGATGTACATTTGTCTTGTTCGGTTCTTTTCTTCAAAATTAGGAAACCACCGTTGATAATGAGGGGATACTTGTTGTTGAAGTAAGCCTTGTTTTACCAACGCTGAAGTATCCTTTTCTTCAGATTCTAATAATACTTCTTCTTCTTTAGGAGCTATTTATTCTTCAGTTGAAGGTTGGAAACCACCGTTGATAATGAGGGGGAACTTGTTGTTGAAGTAAGCCTTGTTTTACCAACGTTAAAGAATCCTACTCTTCAAATTCTAATAATTCTTCTTCTTCTTTTGGAGCTGTTGATTCTTCACTTGAAGGTTTGGAAACCACCGTGATAATGAGGGGAAACTTGTTGTTGAAGTAGGCCTTGTTTTATCACGTTGAGTTATCCTACCGACTGCGCCAATTTGTTATATCACTTATCGTGGAATTAACTTTTTTAAAAAAACAATTATTTATTAAGACAAAAAATTAAAGTACAAATATAACTTAACTTTACTTGACTGTATGAATCTAAACTCACAAGTGTCGACTCACAAGTGATGCCGTTAGCTAGAGATCTAGTATTTATACAATCAAAAATGTTTAGTCATTAAAAATATAAAAAGAAACGTAAATTAATACAATGGATCTTTTCTCCTAAGGTTGAATCGAAGCTTCTAGAAATATTATAATTAAAATACATAGTAATGTCTTTTTGGAGGCCGAACTGGATAAACAATTAACAATGGTCTTTATGGTAACTTGCTGACTACTGGTCTGCATCTCTGGCACGTAAATATCCTTATCACTTTTGTTATCTTCTTAAACTGCGTCTTGGAGATGTAATATGATATGGTGTACTGCGTCTTGCAGATGTAATACGATATGGTGAGATACTGCGTCTTGCGGATGTAATATAATATTATGAAATAATATTTAAAATAATACTTTGTTATTATTATTATATGACTTTAAAAAGTAATTCAATTATAACTTTATATAACATATATATATATATATATATATATATATATATATATATATATATATATATATATATATATATATATATAATATATATATTTGATAAAATAGATTTTTGTTGGGGATGCAGTCAATTAATAAATAAAATTCTTTGGATTATGCCAAGCTTTCGAGAATGTTTATTCTCTTCGTCGGGACAAAATTCGTGAATTTACATAAAATTAACCACAAACAGGAAAGATTCCATAGTCATCAATCAGAAATGTCATTAGTTATTTATATAACTTCTTCAGGCTTTTATTGTATAATTATCATTACAATATTTTTTTTATGAAAAAAAGGGGGAAATATACATATTTTGATAATGGTTATAATATTGGTTATATGATATTATTTTTGAACCATCAGATACGCACCTTGGCAGAGTATGGATTATCTTTAATAGATTTAATTTTTGTTTTTATGTTTTTCATCTTTAAATACTTGAGTAAATTAAACTTTCTTATTTATTCTCGAATTTATATTTGTCTGGTTGAGGAAACGTGATCAAGATGGAGATATAGGAATGTGATGCAGGTTGATGGAATAGAAAGAGCATGTGCGACAATAAGTAGCTCGTATTTGTTAGGATTATTTCGCGCCTACTTGTTTGGGGGTGATGGGATTATAATTTCTGATGGTGTAATTATGTTTTTTTTGTTTCTTTTATTATTGTGGTGGAAGCCATGATCATCATAAGAGTGTGTAGTAAATTTGATTTAGGTTGTTGATGTCTGTTCTATTATTAAGGGGAGATTTACATTTTTTTATATATATCATTTCTTTTATGTTGCGTTTTTCTCTGTTTCTTTCAAATGCTAGAATTTTGGTGTTATTAAAGTTTGGATTGTGGTTGTCTCGAATGATTGATTGATTTGATTTTTTCATGAATTTGTGTCCGTTTAGTCGATTATTTAGGAGTTGTGCTGTCATACCAATATATTCTTTGTTACAGTCATTGCATGGAATACCGTATATAAGATTTGAATTTTTTAGTTTTGCAATTTTGCTTTTAAGTGGAGTGAAAAATCTTTTTAAAGTGTTGTGCGGTTTGAAGCAAACTTGGATATTTTGCCTGTTTAATATTTTTTTGATAATCTCTGATAGATTGTGGATGTATGGTAATGCGAGATTGCTAGATGTTGGTTGTGAATTGTTCTTGTGGTTAGAGTTGTAGGCTTTGTGTATTCTTTGTTTGATAATGTGCTAAATGTATCCAAAACTTTTTGGAAAGCATCGCTTTATTGTGCTTGCAAATTAGGAAACTGATGCTTGTACATTCTTTGTGCCAGTAAATGATTTTTGACTCTCTCCCAGAACGATAACAATATTACTTTTCTATTCTCTTCAAAGATTCATCTTGCTTAAATGCCTTAAATGCAGTAACAAAGACTGACATTCACAAGAAATGACATCTGCGATTCAATTGTTTAAATTTACAAGGTACACTTGATTATGACAATCTAAAGGAAATTTTATGAAAAACTGTTTATTACTTAGAAAATAGTCGATTTAGCCAAAAATTTGCCAAAAACAAATCAAAAGAGAATCTTTTTTGCTATTTATTGCCATAATAATATACTGGGTGTTCCATTTAAAAAAATCAATTTTTGTTCATTATAATGAATGGAAGTTTCAAATCTTACTGAGCATACCCTGTATACCGTAATCTCAATTAGGTTCTTAACAAATCTAATCATATCCCTACAGTTTGGTGTAAAATTTATTAACTTAGCCTCATTATATATATATATATATATATATATATATATATATATATATATATATATATATATATATATATATATATAACTGAATAAGTGTAAAACATTTAAGGAGGTGATTCCTCATCGAAAAAAAGATAGGATCTTTCATATAAAGAAACTTCATTGGAGCATCCCTTGTTAAGATACAGCCCCTTAAAGGGGGTACATAAAATTTGTATAACAATTTTTTTCACAAGCACTGAAAAAGTTACAATATTGAAATTAACCTGACGTTTTGTACTACCAAAAAGACACTTAGCCAGTAATTTATTTGGTTTACCCCATGGTTGTAAGGGGTGAAAAACGCAACCCCTAAAATTTATTTCCAATGTAACTTTTTGTCTTATTATTTGTTTACCATTTAAAAATTTATTTCCGATAGCTTGTTTCATTCTAAACAAAAAATGTCTCTTGGGTTTTTTGCCCAAAATAAACCAGTAAGCAGCAAAACATTTATTTTACGAACAACTACAGAGATACATCGTCATAAATGCGAAAATACGAAACTAATCTATCTAGTAGGTCGCTATTAGCGATAGTGACAATTAAATTGGTATGATGCTGTCAGTTTGGGAATTTTCGAAATTGAATTAATACTAATTGTGTGTTGTTGTTCTGTTCTTACTTTGTTACTTTAATAATTCACTTGTTAATAAAATGGCATACACAAATGAGGAAATGGCTGATATGCATTACGTTTACGGTCTGTCGCAGGGGAATGGGTTAGAAGCTTCTAGAAGATATGCTGAAATGTATCCTCAACGGCAGCATCCTTCACATAGAATATTTGCTCGACTTCATCAACGATTACGAGAATATGGTTCATTCGACAAAAGAACGCAGGATTGTGGTCGCCATCGAGAAATACGAACACCACAGCTTGAGGAAGCAGTACTTAATTTGATTGAAGAACAACCTACTACCAGTACTAGAAAGATTGCTTTCCAGCTAAATGTTGATCATATGACGGTATTTCGAATTTTAAAGGAACAACTCTTATACCCTTACCATCTGCAACGAGTACAGGCACTGTTACCGCGAGACTTTCCGAACCGTCTTGAATTTTGCAATTGGATGCTGGAAATGATTAGAAGAAATTGTGACTTTCTGAAGACGATAGAATTCACAGACGAATGTAGTTTTTCTCGGGACAAGATTATTAATTTTCATAATTACCACATATGGGCTGATGAAAACCCTCACGCTATTGTCGAAACTAGCCATCAAGAACAGTTTTCTCTTAACGTGTGGCTCGGAGTTATTGGGGATGATTTAATTGGGCCTCATTTTCTACCTCCTCGATTAAATGGTGAGGCATACGTTCAATTTTTAAGAGAAGTGCATCCAGTACTGCTGGAGGAAGTTCCTTTGGGCGTCAGAAGGGATATGTTTTTTATGCATGATGGGGCTCCCGCCCATTTTAGTCAAGTAGCACGTCAGCATTTAACTGAAACATATGCAAATCAGTGGATAGGTCGAGGAGGACCACATAAATGGCCCGCTCGATCCCCGGATCTCAATCCTCTCGATTTCTCTATTTGGGGCCATTCACAGCATTTGGTATATCGTACTCCTGTTCGCGATGTAGAGGACTTAAGAAACCGCATCATCGATGCGTGCAGGGTAATCAGAGAGACTCCAGGAATATTTGAGCGAATACGTGGCTCAATGCGCCGACGTCTAGACGCATGCGTAATGTTTGAAGGTAGACATATTGAACATTCACTATGATTTCTACATGTTGTGTGTTGTTATTAATAACTTAGTTTTGTTTATTACCCTTTAATCGTTTAATGCAGGTACTAACTACAAAATAACAATAAATCCAGTTCGCATTTATGACGATGTATCTCTGTAGTTGTTCGTAAAATAAATGTTTTGCTGCTTACTGGTTTATTTTGGGCAAAAAACCCAAGAGACATTTTTTGTTTAGAATGAAACAGGCTATCGGAAATATATTTTTAAATGGTAAACAAATAATAAGACAAAAAGTTACATTGGAAATAAATTTTAGGGGTTGCGTTTTTCACCCCTTACAACCATGGGGTAAACCAAATAAATTACTGGCTAAGTGTCTTTTTGGTAGTACAAAACGTCAGGTTAATTTCAATATTGTAACTTTTTCAGTGCTTGTGAAAAAAATTGTTATACAAATTTTATGTACCCCCTTTAAGGGGCTGTATCTTAACAAGGGATGCTCCAATGAAGTTTCTTTATATGAAAGATCCTATCTTTTTTTCGATGAGGAATCACCTCCTTAAATGTTTTACACTTATTCAGTTACACCCTGTATATATATATATATATACCTATACAACAATTGCTCGTATTAATATATTAGATTTGCAAGTAAATTTTATATTATATTTTCAATATTCTCAACTGTCAATACATCCATTATTTATATAAGTATTAATTCTATTGTCATTTATCGTTGCTATCCTAATAATAGACATAAGAGGTATAAAAAAACATTGCTCTGTTTTTCTATTAACATTCCCTCTTCAAATACAATGTTTGCTTCAAGCAATCAAAAATATAAATAAATAATTTGTCCCAATATTACATACACCAATAGAATAAGAACCATACTTTGATATAAACCAACAAAACCACTACTAACTGGCCGGACTTTATCATTTGTATTACACTTTTGTTATGGATAAATAACGCTATCTTCACTACTGTAGAAATTAGTTCTTATATTAAGATCTTCACATACTTACTTGATTTTGATTAAATATGTATTCCGCTGCACTAGACGAAGTTGTTCTACCTATACTTTGCTTCTTCGAACACTACTAGCTTCCAAGTGTTATTTTTTATAAGAGATTTTGTCCTCTTCTATTGCCGCCTTCCATTTTACTTTGTCAGATTCCTTTAAACTTTCCTTATATGTTAACATAACTACGGCTCTGCTAGTGAAAGCAGTGACATATCTTGTTTAAAACCAGCATATTTATTAGGTTTTTTAGATACCTTCTATCTCGGAGATTATGAGGATCATCTCTTCTCTCTTGTCCTCCATTATTATTCTCTTTGTATTGAATATCAACTCTTCTTTCTTCTACATTATTTTTTTCGTTATATTCTTGTTCTTCATTCTCATATTCATTTTCATTATATTTTTTTCATCAGCGTGTTCTTGATATTTTTTTTCTAATCCTCTCCATAAAAAATTACGTGTCTGAGCATTTTTGTATTAAATATACAAAGTGTATTATATTTACGGTTTTCATTCTAAAAGTTCACCTGTGTCCAATTAAGTCGGAACCTTATGGAAAACTTTTTTATTATTGGTTTTATGAAAAAAAGTTATTCTTGATAAAAAGTTCTGCATAGTCCAAAACTTATAATGCAAACATCCGATATCATTTTTTTAAATCCGTATACGAGGTGAGTCGAAAAATATGAATTTTGCTCAAGAGTAAAGTACCTTTATTTATGAAAATATCGAAAGTTTTTATTGAAAAAAGTTGATCATATTTGAAAACTATTTTCTGATTTCCAATATTATCCATCCGCCATGAAAAAAAAAATATTATTTTTTATTAATTTATGTGTATTAGCATTGATAATTTACTTTTACCGATAAACATTTGCACTGACTACAAACAAATCACTAGTTCGTTTTATAAAATACTAGAAATGGGGGCTCTATTAACTAGTGAGGAGAAAATTGAGTTAGTTTTGATTGTCGGAAATAATTAGATAGCTGCTGCTCCTCAATGACTTATAATTATGTCCGACAATCAAAGCTAGTTCAATTTTCTCCTCACTAGTTATTAGAGCCGCCCATTCTTTATAAAACGAACCAGCGATTTCACGTTTGTATCAGTGCATCCTATATTAAATGTTTATCGGTAGACGTAAATTATCAATGCTACAATACACAGAAGATGATAAAAATAAAAAAATATGTTTTTTCATGGCGGATGTATAATATTGGATATCTGACAATAATTTTCAGTTATGATCAACATTTTTAAATAAAATCTTCCGATATTTTCAAAAATAAAGCTACTTTACTCTTCATTCATATTTTCCGACTCACCTCGTATACGGATTAAAAAAATGATATTTGATGGTTGATTTTAAGTTTTGGACTATGCAAAACTTTCTATCAAGAATAACTCTTTTTTTATAAATCCAATAATAAAAGAGTTTTCTATATGGTTCCGACTTAATTGGACACAGTGTATATAAATGAAAAAGTTATAATTAATCTAAATATAGTTTTTGAGGATGAAATGATGAAAATATGTTCTTTCATGGTGGATGTATAATATTGGATATCTGACAATAGTTTTCAGTTATGATCAACTTTTTTAAATAAAATCTTCCGATATTTAAAAAAAAATAAAGCTACTTTACTCTTGAGCAAAATTCATATTTTCCGACTCACCTCGTATACGGATTAAGAAAATGATATTTGATGGTTGCATTTTAAGTTTTGGACTATGCAAAACTTTCTATCAAGAATAACTTTTTTTCATAAAACCAATAATAAAAAAGTTTTCTATATGGTTCCGACTTAATTGGACACAGTGTATATAAATGAAATAGTTATGATTAATGTAAATAAAGTTTTTGAGGATTTATCGCCTTTCTACTGATTGTAGAGTGTAACGGATAACATTCAAAAATTTCAAATATGGAAAAGTCTACCTAGTGAGTTTAATACAGGCAACAATCTCTACTGTAAACTCTAAAATACCCTTGATATTTTGCAAAAATTGGAATTTAAAATGTTCTTGGAAATGATCTCTTCTATAGTTCAGCTAGATGAAAGTTTTAATTTTCAGCCAAATTTCCTCTTTAGCGATTTTTGGTGGATACACTGTTTTTCAATATTCCCCCTTCACATAAGAAAAAAAAAGAATAATGAAATTGGGAGGACAATTATTGTTTATCTTTCAATAAAATGGGTCAATAAAATGACTTGCCAATTTTTGGAAATATTATTCATCATTCATATTTAAACATAAAAGTCTAATTTTACTCTGTACAACAGTTTTCTGAGAGGTAGAATATAATCAAAATCTAATCTGATATATTAATACGAGCAAGTCTTATATATATATATATATATATATATATATATATATATATATATATATATATATATATATATATATATATATATATATATATATATATATATATATATATATATATATAATACAGTAATTCAAAGAGAATTTGGGAATTAGAAGATTATGAAGAAATATGAAAATTTGAACCTGACTATAATCAACGTTGGCCAATTTAGTGAAAATATTCACAAGGTGGTGGCACTTCCGGTTACACCAGAAATGGTACTGACTTTGTTTTTTCAAATAGAAACCTTTGTTTTTTATTAGATATTTGAATTCCGCTCATTCAATTAAGTATGAAAACCCCAGTTGTTATAAGTTATCTGTCGTAGTTTTTGACGTATATCAATTTTACTGCAAAAGAGTTCTCATAACAGATATTATTTGTTTAGTCTCTATTTATTTCTACTATCTTGTTTATTATAGTTGTCGGTTTTTTAGTTCATTAATTATTTCTATAATTACTAGAATTATTCTCGATCCTTCCAGAGACTATATGTGAGGTACAATTTGTCACAGTAATGTCAGTTTGATAAGCCTCTAGAACATTATTATGTGCGTCTAGATAATTATAGAATATTCTCGATAAATGTCATGTCAAGCTCCAGATATATAAAGCCGTGTCGATCACGGGTGACAGTCAGTTTATAACAATCAGTTTTATTGTATCACTCAATTGGAAACATAAGCCGATAGTAGTTGAAACGCGATAATCAAAGTGACAAGTTGTGATAGTTGTACTACAAGAAAAGGTCGTGTACAGAGTGTTAAAAATGAACCATTGGAAGCAATTCGCGAACTTTTGAGTATTACCACAAGTGAACACACCCCACAACGTTTAGCACCGGGTTAAACGTTACAATATAAGAAACGTCAATGACAAAAGTTAAAAAAACTCTAATTTTCATAGGAGCACATACCTACCTATTTTTCTATCGTCATTAAGTAGAACATTGAATTTTAGGAGAATGTTTATCACACTTTTAGCTTTTCCGGTTGAAAATAAGAGAGTGATGAATTTTTGAATAGACATCTGTTATGAGAACTTTTTGCAGTAAAATTGACTTACGTCAAAAACTATGACAGGTAACTTATAACAACTGGGGCTTTTCATACCAAAATAAATGCGCGGAATTAAAATATCTAATACAAAACAGGGGTTTCCATTTGAAAAAACATATTTAGTACAATTTCCGGTGTAACCGGAAGTTCCATCTTCTTGTAAATATTATTGGTTATAGTCAGGATCAAATTTTCATATTTTTGGGTACGCTAAAGAAATCACCCTGTTTATAAGGGGCAATTTTGTGAATAATAATAATAATGACTATATATTTCATACAACAGGCAATAATAGACGGTGCCAAATTTTTGTATAAACATGCTAGTAAGAGTGGTATTGAAAATCCAAAATCCATAAGCGCTACTAGATTACGCAAACATTTGGCAACTGTATCTCAGTTACTTCAGTTTTCAGAGAGTGACTTAGAACAACTATCTAGATTCATGGGGCACTTCGTATACATTGTAATCTTTATAGACTTTCCGATAGTTCCTACCAGACAGCAAAACTATCCAAATTGTTGCTTCTTTCATCTCAAGGGGGATTAAAAAAATATAAGGGCTTAGACTTAAATAATATAAAAATTGATATAGCTCCCATTTTCGAAAACATTCAAATAGATTATATTCTAGATGAACGATTACCGGATGAGGCGGTAACAAGCCATAACTATACTATATATTACTAAACTTGACTAAATTTATTCGCTGTTTTTAGTTCTCCAATATTAAATCAATATAAAATGATACATACATATATGCTAACTTTGCCAAATTATGAGTAGTATGAGTTTGGCAACAACGCACGAGTCAGGTTTGTCAACTCAAATCCATAAAGTTGTATATGTGGCTCAGATTGGATATAAATATCTAGTGGTTCAGGACTGCACAAAAGTCTATATATAAGAATAGCAAAAATAATGAAAAAAATCCCGATGGGCTATAGTCAGCGGAAAGGTAAATTTCTCAAAATTCATTGAAATGAAATTTGAACAACCTTTTCATTGGTATACCTACATGTTATTACATAAAATTATCGTATGTGTCATAGCCTTGCGGTTAGAGGTTTTTGTTTTGGCTGTAAAATATAAAGCAGACAGGGTTCGCGTTCCACTTCAAGGCAGAATTTTTTTTTCGCCTATTTCTTTTCAATAAATAAACTATATATATTTTTTAATCACGGTCTATATTAAGATCTCCAGAAAATGTACAATTACATCAAATTTATATTGAGTGTTCATGTTTTATCAATACTTCTTATTTTTCTTTATACATTTTTATTTTTTTATCTGTGCATTTTATGAAAAATTGCTTTGAGCAAAAGTTGTAGGTACTGATTATATCTATAACCTAAAATTATTTTTGATGATATTTACACTACGGCTCTTTTTCGATAATTTTTTGAAATGTTTGAATGGTCGCCATTTTGAAACTACTTACCCGATATTGCCCAATAACGAACTCGACCGAGATATTTGAGAGATTGATTTTTGTAGCAAATTTGAACTTGATACCTTCAAAACTGCGACCTCTATCGTGTTAAGAAATTTCGTAATATCCCATATATATATATATATATATATATATATAAACTTTTGAACCAAATGTTTTTTTGGACTAACTTATAGACATATAACAACATGCCGTTGAAATTTTTTCGAAATTCAAAAGTGTGAACGATCGCAAGATAGGTACATTTCTATAAGAAATTTACCTAAAAATGTTTTAGCGGATGTATATTATGATAAATGGTTATACTTGAGCATATAAATGAACTCAAAATTGTCCAAAATTTTTTGGAAATATCTAGTGGCCTGGGTTTGATAGAAAGATCTATATATGTATATATATATATATATATATATACATATATATATATATATATATATATATATATATATATATATATATAAATATATATATATATATATATATATAAATAAAAAGATGTTCTTGGGGATGCAGTCATATATTAAATAAAATTCTTTGATTGAAGCCGAGCTTTCGATATGACCGCATCCCCAAGAACATCTTTTTATTTATTATAAAACCAGTCAAGAATACAAAATCAATATATATATATATATATATATATATATATATATATATATATATATATATATATATATACATATATAGATCTTTCTATCAAACCCAGGCCACTAGATATTTCCAAAAAATTTTGGACAATTTTGAGTTCATTTATATGCTCAAGTATAACCATTTATCATAATATACATCCGCTAAAACATTTTTAGGTAAATTTCTTATAGAAATGTACCTACCTTGCGATCGTTCACACTTTTGAATTTCGAAAAAATTTCAACGGCATGTTGTTATATGTCTATAAGTTAGTCCAAAAAAACATTATATATATATGGGATATTACGAAATTTCTTAACACGATAGAGGTCGCAGTTTTGAAGGTATCAAGTTCAAATTTGCTACAAAAATCAATCTCTCAAATATCTCGGTCGAGTTCGTTATTGGGCAATATCGGGTAAGTAGTTTCAAAATGGCGACCATTCAAACATTTCAAAAAAATTTCGAAAAAGAGCCGTAGTGTAAATATCATCAAAAATAATTTTAGGTTATAGATATAATCAGTACCTATAAGCAATTTTTCATAAAATGCACAGATAAAAAAATAAAAATGAATAAAGAAAAATAAGAAGTATTGATAAAACATGAACACTCAATATAAATTTGATGTAATTGTACATTTTCTGGAGATCTTAATATAGACCCTGATTAAAAAATATATATAGTTTATTTATTGAAAAGAAATAGGCGAAAAAAAAAATTCTGCCTTGAAGTGGAACGCGAACCCTGTCTGCTTTATATTTTACAGCCAAAACAAAAACCTCTAACCGCAAGGCTATGACACATACGATAATTTTATGTAATAACATGTAGGTATACCAATGAAAAGGTTGTTCAAATTTCATTTCAATGAATTTTGAGAAATTTACCTTTCCGCTGACTATAGGCCATCGGGATTTTTTTCATTATTTTTGCTATTCTTATATATAGACTTTTGTGCAGTCCTGAACCACTAGATATTTATATCCAATCTGAGCCACATATACAACATTATGGATTTGAGTTGACAAACCTGACTCGTGCGTTGTTGCCAAACTCATACTACTCATAATTTGGCAAAGTTAGCATATATGTATGTAACATTTTATATTGATTTAATATTGGAGAACTAAAAACAGCGAATAAATTTAGTCAAGTTTAGTAATATATAGTATAGTTGTGGCTTGTTACCGCCTCATCCGGTAATCGTTCATCTAGAATATAATCTATTTGAATGTTTTCGAAAATGGGAGCTATATCAATTTTTATATTATTTAAGTCTAAGCCCTTATATTTTTTTAATCCCCCTTGAGATGAAAGAAGCAACAATTTGGATAGTTTTGCTGTCTGGTAGGAACTATCGGAAAGTCTATAAAGATTACAATGTATACGAAGTGCCCCATGAATCTAGATAGCTGTTCTAAGTCACTCTCTGAAAACTGAAGTAACTGAGATACAGTTGCCAAATGTTTGCGTAATCTAGTAGCGCTTATGGATTTTGGATTTTCAATACCACTCTTACTAGCATGTTTATTCAAAAATTTGGCACCGTCTATTATTGCCTGTTGTATGAAATATATTGTCATTATTATTATTATTCACAAAATTGCCCCTTATAAATAGGGTGATTTCTTTAGCGTACCCAAAAATATGAAAATTTGATCCTGACTATAACCAATAATATTTACAAGAAGATGGAACTTCCGGTTACACCGGAAATTGTACTAAATATGTTTTTTCAAATGGAAAACCCTGTTTTGTATTAGATATTTTAATTCCGCGCATTTATTTTGGTATGAAAAGCTCCAGTTGTTATAAGTTACCTGTCATAGTTTTTGACGTAAGTCAATTTTACTGCAAAAAGTTCTCATAACAGATGTCTATTCAAAAATTCATCACTCTCTTATTGTCAACCGGAAAAGCTAAAAGTGTAATAAACATTCTCCTAAAATTCAATGTTCTACTTAATGACGATAGAAAAATAGGTAGGTATGTATATATATATATATATATATATATATATATATATATAGATTTTTATGTAGATTCTTGAGCTTGGATATATTTTTTTCTTAGGTTTTCTTGGGATACAGGCTCAGTGGTTTGATTAACTTATTTTTATTTATTCTATACCATTATAATTAATTTTTATAAGAACAAAACGTTTCGACCATATGTGGTCTTTTTCAATTGTTAAAAATTAAGATTAGCTGTAATATAAAACAAAAATTTTTAATGTAATTTTTCTATGAATTGAACTAAAACTTACCTAAAATGCATAGTTCGTAGAAAACCAGATATATAATAAAAATTAAAATATAATTCTGTTTGGGTCGACCATTTAAAATTGAAAATTAAAACTGTATTCTATATAATTGTTGAGAGTTATATCATTTTAGCATCTTCTTCCAGTTTTTTTTTTCTTTTTTTTTTTATTCTTCTTGTTCATTTTTTTGGAAAAAAACTTTTTATATTTACTTTTATAACTGTTGTCTTTCAGCGTGTGAATAGATGTTTAATTTGGAGCACGTTGCGAAAATAAAATGGTGTTGCCGGAAATATGTGGCAGGAAATTAAAGTTAATATTTATTTTTGACTTTTGACATTTGAGTAGACGAGAAAATTTTTGTGGATTCATCTCGTTTTAGGTTTTGTGCTTTATAGAATATTATTATATATGGTACTTAAATTTTTAATATCGGTTTTTGAATTTATTGTGTTTGAATTATTTTTTATATATATCATTTCTAGAATTTTTCGTTTAAATGTGTGTTTTTCAGTGGTTAATATTTTAGTTTCGTTGAAATTGAATTTATGTTTCTCTTGTTCTTCGTGATTTGTGAGGGCGGTTTTATTTTTCTTGTCATATTTATGTCCTTTGATTCGATTTTCGATATATTGGCATGATTCTCCTATATATGTGCTATTGCAATCGTTGCATGGTATCTCATAGACAGAATGTGTAATTTTGTTTTTGTCTGTTTTGGCTTTTAATTTGGTGTATGTTTTTTTCAATAGGTTGTGAGGTTTGTGACTGACGGGTATGTTGTGGGTTTTGAATAATTTTTGGATGTTTTCTGATAGTTTGTCTATATATGGGAGTGTGAGGTAGTTATGGTTTTCGTCTTTTTTTGTTCTCATTTGTTTATTTGTATTGTATGTTGCATGAATTTTGGCGCGGAAAGTTTTATTTATAAGATTTTCTGGGTAACAGTTTTGTTTAAGTACTAATTTTGCCTTATCTATCGATTTCTTACGGTATTGTGGGTCAGAAAGTCTTATTGCTCTATCAGCCAAGCTGTTGATTACTGCTTTTTTTTGTGACATGGGATGTTTTGATTTGAAGTGCAAGTATCTACCGGACCAAGTACTTTTGGTATACCATTCTGTCTGTAAGTTATTGTTTTTGTGATGGAGTGTTAGATCAAGGAAATTTATTTTATTGTTTTTTTCAGTTTCAATGGTGAATTTTATTCTGTCATGGTATGAGTGGAAAAGATTAAGGATGTCATTTTCTTTATCTTGGGGGATAGCTGTTAGACAGTCATCAACGTATCTATAAAAGAAAGGAATATGGAAATTTGCGGTCGGCAATATTTCATTTTCTAAGTCTTCAAGTACCAATTGCGCAATACAGCTGGAGATGGATGAACCCATAGCACAACCATAAATTTGTTGGTAAAATTTGTTTTTATATTTAAAATATGTCGATTTAAGTGTGAGTTCAATAGCTTTTTTAAATTCTGTTTGGGGAATGTCTGTGTATTGTTTAATCTCATTCCATTTTTTGTCGATGATTTTCAGTGCAAGGTCTATAGGAATATTTGTATATAAAGAGACTACATCGAGGGATGTAATGATATAGTTGTTGGGAATATATTTATTTTTCATCATTTCTTTAAAATGCCATGAGTCTTTTATGTATGAGTCGGTTTTGTTTATTATTTTATTTATTATTTGTTTCAAAAATTTTGATAATTTGTTAAATGGTGATTGGATGGATGAAACAATTGGTCTTAGAGGATAGCCGGCTTTGTGAAGTTTTGGTTGACCATAAATCTTTGGTGGTAAGGCATTGTTTATTGTTAAATTTTGTGCTGTTGTTGGAGATATATAATTTTGTTCTTTCCATTTTTTAATTAACTCATTGTTTTTATTTTGGTATCTTTTTGTTGGATCAGATTTAATTTCTTTGTATGTTGTTTTGTCAGATAGTAGTTCATTCATTTTAGTATCGTAAGTATCTGAGTTCATTATTACTGTTTTATTTGTTTTGTCTGGTTTAAGAACTATAAGGTTCGGGTTGTTTTTTAAAAAATGTTTGGTTTTTTTGAAATCTGATATGAGTTTTTTATTTATGTGATCTTGCGATTGGCATTGGTTTTTTCTTTTTGTTTTTCGGAAATTCGTTAAAATATTGCAACATGTAGCTCTGATCTCGTGATGAAATTTTTATTATATATCTGGTTTTCTACGAACTATGCATTTTAGGTAAGTTTTAGTTCAATTCATAGAAAAATTACATTAAAAATTTTTGTTTTATATTACAGCTAATCTTAATTTTTAACAATTGAAAAAGACCACATATGGTCGAAACGTTTTGTTCTTATAAAAATTAATTATAATGGTATAGAATAAATAAAAATAAGTTAATCAAACCACTGAGCCTGTATCCCAAGAAAACCTAAGAAAAAAAAAAATATATATATATATATATATATATATATATATATATATATATATATATATATATATATATATAGGTTCTAATTTTTAAGATTATCTATATAAATGACTTCCCTGACAACTTTTTCTTGAATGGTTCAGCAGATTTGGATAAAAATTTACAAAAATGGGTTTCAAGACCCGAGAAATCGATAGGCGATACTTGCATTTTCAATGGGTGTGACTCTCGAGGTCCACACTAGCTATATGTTATAGCAATATTTACCGATCTGCCGGTTGCAATATATTTTAACTAGAAATATGCACATTTTTTAACTAAGATTAAACATCCTTAGGAACTATTATTAACTTTATTTACGCGTTCCATACAACTTTTATAGACCCTCTCTAAACCCTGTGTTACCCGAGCTTGGGCTGAATGAATAGGTGGTGTTGATATAATTGACAAGGTTAAATTAGAATTAATTTTTAAACCTTTTGGACTTATGCTGGAGATTGTGAAAATGGAACAGAAGAATTTTCAATGTACCTATCCAATGACTTCAAAATTTAAATTGTTTTAAATTATTTTAGAACTCATTTTGGAGCTTGTATTTACTTACCGTGAATTTTAGTCGAATTAGGCTAGGCATCTGTTTTATATCTCCTATGGAAATTGATATAAAATACGCAGACGAGCATACAAAGTTAACATAAGCTCTCTATATAATTATGTATTTCCACTTTCAATCATATCATTAGAAGCAGTTTATATTTAAATGTTTGGGCGTATGTTGGATTTCGTATGGCAGTAAATATCATATATCTTTGAGAGTGATCTTACATCAATAATAGACCATGTTATTTTCAAATTGACGTCTACACGCCATAACAGTATTCACTACAAAATTTTATTTTAAATGCATCATAACTAGTTGCTATCAAAGGTCATTAGAGTGAAATTACATATTATTATATTAGTAATGCGTCATATTGATTAATGGTTGCGATCAACATATATGTTTATATTTTCAACACTTATTGAACACTACTACATCTGATGCACTTGAAGCTCCATTGCTCCTCCAATGAGCAAAGCTTTTAGTTTGACTGTTAATGTTTCACAAAAACTAGGACTAATTTTATTAGATGATGCACTGAAAAATATAAAATCATATTTATTTTATTAGTAGGTACTCGTAACTTTGAAGTTGTGCAGAAGGTAAAATAACAGTTATAGTTATAAAATGGTCCTCTGGCACCATTAACATTATAAATAGAGTGACTGTTCATTTCAGTGACTTTTTTTATTGGTTTTCCATTTGAGAGTGCATAAGATTGAATTATATAAGTTGGAGTGACTGTAGGTCCTAACCCACCGCAACCAGTCTATAGTGGTTCTCCATTGAATTAGAGTTGAGTATTTATATTAACCCTTTTTAGCAGACTTAGCAATCTAGCAGCAGTCTTCACGTAGCTCTCTACCTTCGGTTTCCCTTCCCCGAATAATTGAAACCGCACTCTGACCAGGGCTTCATATTCACAGAGTAGGTATTTGAACTGTGGCTTGTTCTTCTTCCTGGCAGAACTTACATAGGTCTTCTTCGTATCGACCCATTTTGTTCAAATGCGTCCTAAACATAGATAACGAATTGTTTCTGAAGCTATCAGTTTGAATAATTCAGTTTTTAAGAGTTGTTAAATCGATTAATTATTGATGTCAACAAACATGACAAGGGGCATGGCCATTTTTGTAGGTGACGATTCGTATTTAGGCTGTGTTCGGGGAGTCGCAATCTGCACTATAAGGTAGATGTAGCAGTAGTAGAGCGCTGCATACTCTCCCAACTGACACTGACAAATGACATACATAGGCTGTGTTCAGGGAGTCGCTATCAATGCAAACACTACCGATGCTGTTCATGGAGGTTATTGTGTATTAGTGATAGCAAGCTCCATGAACACTATTTTGCGTTAGCGTTCACATTCTGTCATTTGCTGTCATGTTGAGGTTAAGGAGTCGCTGCACAAAAATATGAATAAGAAAATTGGCTTATTTTTTGCCTATGAAGAGATTCGTCTGAGATATATTACAAATTGAAAATGCTTTTCAACTCGGAATAGAACCGGCGTCAATACATGGAAAAAATTTGGGTTAAAGTACATGAGTAAATAATAACGAAGACGGTTCTTATATTTTATTCGTATTCTCACTAAAGCTGGAATGTGTACAAATTGAAACTACTTAGCAGTAACTTAAGTATTGACTAGCATATCTATTTGCCATACCATGACTTTCAATTTCAAACCTGCGCAAAGATCCTTGCCTGAATATCCAGTTTATCCTTATAATTTTCTGCACGTTTGTGCAGCCCTCATTATTGGTGAGCATCTTGCTAGTTTTTGCATAGAATGGTCATTCTAATATCATTGTTATAAATAAATTTTGTGTTAAATGAATAATATTAATATCATTCATTTCATATTTTTTTGGTAAAATTTACGAGACGTTAGTTTTTCGGTGCCAATGTATCTCCAAAACTAGATTGAAAAAATAATTCAAATAATATTGAGGATTGAATAATTGGAAGAAGTCAAACGCAGACATACGAGTATACTTTTGCAGAAGAATTTCGTGACCATTGCATCATAATTGCATCTGAGTTCCTCATCGCGTGAAAATATTTCAGTTAAATTATTTATTTAACTTATCCCATTGAGTAGACACTTATCCTTCTTTAGAAAACTGTCCGAATCATAAGCGATTATCGGTTTGTTATGTCAGTGTCATTATGACGTCTATGTCAGGTGCATAGTATTACTGTCATTGTGGCTTGCAAACGCAAACACTATCCATACACTACCTCGGAATAAATAGCGTTGATAGCATTCATTTATGACGTGACACACAATAATTAATGACGTCACGATAGCGTTTGTAGTACTATCATTGAGCTCCGTGAACAGCAGATAGTGCGAGATAGTGCAGATAGCGACTCCCCGAACACAGCCTTAGTTATGACTTGGCAATAACAAACCAATCACAATATAACTTCGTTTATTTATGTCAAATATTTTGAACGTCGCATGATAAAAACACAGTAAAAAACTACACAGTAGTCCGAATCTCGGCGGAACCTTTGACTTTTTTGATTCAAGGTCAAGAGCTGGCGGCTATGTTTTATTCTTAAAAAGTCAGGTCTGTACTGAAAATTGATATGAACAGTGCCAGGACCGTAATTAAAACTTATTGATACTAAACTTATAATATATAAAAAATATGAATATCACAAATTCTTCCATACCATCATTTTTCCTATATTTGTTTTTAAAATAAAATTCTTGTTTATCGTTATTAATGTATAATTAATGAAACACGGAAAATAACTTTAAAAAATGATCTAGTTTACTAATAAGTGTTATAAAGTTATTATCAGGCATCATTATACCCCCAAGAAACTGGTGTTTTGATGATAACTTATGAAATAACAAAATACTCGGTCATGATCAAGCTCCTCAACTGACCTTGCATATTTTCGACATGTTTCGCAATCATGGATGTTAATTTCAGGCGAACCAACCTGTAACGAAATACAACTGGTTATATTCATTGAATCATTTAATAAAGTTGGTACAGTTCTTGTGAATTTAATTATCCCTAAATTTTTTTGTGATCCTGATAATAACCCCTCAAAAAAGTCTGTTGTTTGTGGATACAGCTTCTATAAAAAATATAGAATATACAATAAATATGTGGAACCATTCACAAATTTATCTTAAAATCCCCATCAGAAGAACCTGAGTCGAAAACCGTTTTTATAAAATGTGAAATTTTGACAGATATCATTTTAAAATTTCAGGCAAAAATCTGCATTTGGAAGTTTTCCTGGATATAAATACATTAAGATAGAAATTAAAAAAAAATGATGGCATTATTTTCTCAGCTGTCGAAATCATCAAAATCTAGTCCAGGATCGAATTCTTCTTCATTCATTCGCACTTCTGAATTTCGAAAAAAATTGAACGGCATGATGTTATTTGTCAACAGAGAAGACTATAAATATTTTTTACACCAAATTGGACAAAGTTGGTGCACTGAAAATACAAAATAATATTAATTCATTGGTATTGGTCCAATTTTTTGTAAAAAATATTTATTTCACACTTGCGTGTTTAACTGTATTCATTAAAATCATTGAACGTGAAAATACTCATATTTGAGACTTTCCCACTGGTGTAACACGGAAACCGTATGTTTTTTTGAAAAAAATGTCCTACTTAAATGTTTCTACATATAATCTCTTCTTTAATTTGGCTGTCTCCTATTTTCAATTTTCGTAAAAATTGCCACCACCACCTCCTTAGAGAGAAGCCTGTGTAGCGAAGGCATGTGGGCTGTCGATTTTCTTTTCAATGGTACCAACTCTCAATGGTCCTCTATTTAAATGAAAAAAGAATCATGACAATCAGAGCACGTTTACTTTTAAGGCGCGAACATCCATGAAAAAAGAAAAAAAAGACATGTAGACAAACAGTCGAATTGTATCCCGTTTGGTTCTTCGGCCAAAAATGTTTTTTTTAAGTTTATATATACAGGGTGTCCTAGAAATATTGGTAGATATTTGAATGGCGACTAGTTTGAAAAAAATTAAAACTAAAATTTTATCGTTGGTCGCTTCCTTTCGGAATTATCCGTGCTTTCAAATTAAGCCTTGATAGCTCTGAAACCCTCCTAACCTCCATTCAAATATCTCCCATCTCCATAATATACATGTACATATATAGATTGAGAAACGTATAAGACCGGCTTCTGCAGTCTTGGGTGTGGAAATAAGATTAACTCTTTTTTCTATTCGAGCTTTCGAATCTTTATTGATTCTTCATCAGGATTACATAGAGTTTACAAAAATAATGATATTATAATATAAACATTCAAAACATGGTCTTACCAAAGTGACATTTATTTAAACATTAAATATTTTATAATTGAAGTTATCATTAGTAGCAACATTAATCATACGTATCACTATAACAAGGCTTAAAATAAAAATTTAGAGATTAGAGAACTTTTGAAAATTTAAATTGTAATATTTAAGTTTGGACTTTTAATATTGAATTGACAAATTTATTTGAATTAAATCTAAATAGTCATGAAACAGATTCATACAAGGTATTAATAATAATGTAAGCATTATTTTGATTATATTGCAGTAAAGATAGATAGATAGATAGATAGATCTTTATTGGTCATATACATACAATTATGCTTTGAAAAGTCGATAAACAATACCAAAAAAATATATGTATACATACCTACATACATATAAATACATTTGAAATATATACAATATTTGTCATAAATAAACAGGAGTCAGGTAGACTGAAAGAGAAAAATAATATAGTAAAATGACACTTCCAATGTAAGACTTAACAAAACAAAAAAAAAATTTTATCTAAGTTAATGGGTCAATTGAGAAAAATCGGTTGATAAGAACTCATCAAAATTGTAGAAGGCATTATCCGCCAGGAAGTAATTAAGATTACTGATTTCAAACATACACACTCGAGGACTTGGACATCACATGGTTAAACATTGAAAAACTAGATTGCATAATAGTTTATACCGTTTCTTGCTTTCTCAAGTCTCAAATAATCTTGACGAATCATAGCGTAGTAAGAAGATTTGTACATAGGTGTAAATTATACTAAAACCATCAAGGTCTTTTTTGAATTTGATGAGTTAGGTTCTTTTGTTATATGAGACATTTCTAGAAATACATTTGTAAAAATCTCGATACCGAAAATTTCACACGATTACAATACTTTCCTTATACAGCTGCTATAGTAGCGTGGGAAAGTAAAAATATTTGTAACTTAATTTCACATTGAATGACATGAAAATCCCCTGTATATTTTCATCTCCAATTTGAAATAGGTACTCTGAGATTTGTAAATTTTGTCGAATAATAGTGTCAATATAACCTAGTTTGGAACTCTGTTAAACCTTTTTAGAATAGCAATTATGCAAGCTTCTATCACTGAAGAACTGTTTATGTCTTAATTTTTTTTTCAACCAGTGGTGCAAACTCGATTTTTTAGTTTCAATTTTCTTTCGTGATTATTACTGAGCCGATTTCAATAAAATTTCAGTACCATAAGAGCTATCAAAATGCTGTGTTGGGACACTGAATAATCTAAAATAAATTCTGCGGATGGGCCTTACGTAATAGATAAAGTTTGCAAGATATCAAATTCACACCTCAATTAAGAAATGAGCAATAAGAGAAAAGAGCTCGGCTGCAGGACCCTGTACCTATATTACATTAGAGTATGAGAATACTAGTACGTGGGTAATAGGATAAGTACTATTTTCTTTGGTATTAGTGAACGTTCAACGATTTTCGTGACTAACGTTACACTCAAAAGTGTGAAATGAATATTGTTTACAAAAAATTAGACCAATCTTATTAGTTGGTGCTCTGAAAAATACGAAATAATAATCATTCTACTGGTGCTGTTACTTTAGAAGTTGTGCAGTTGCAGTTAGATTGATAACTTTTGGCACCAACTTCACAAGTATCAGCACCAATAGAATTAATGTTATTTTGTATTTTTCAGTGCACTAACTAATAACGTCAGTCCAATTGTTTATAGAAAATATTTATTTTACACTTTTGAGTGTAAGATTAGTCACGAAAATCGTTGAACGTTCACTTATACCAAAGAAGATAGTACTTACCCTAATACCCTCGTATATTCTTTGCTTGTATACTTATTATTATGTAGACATCAGAATGTCGCTGCCAAAATACGCATAAGTATTGTAACGTTTAACTCTGTGCTAAACGTTGTGGGGTGAGTTCACTTGCGTAACATTCAAAAGTTCGCAGATTGCTTCCAATGGTTTATTTTCAAACACTCTGTACACGAGCTTCTATTATGGTACAACTGTCACCACTTGTCACCTTGACAATAGAACTACATAATGAAATATACATGCAATAACTAATAAGGAACCAGAACAAATACAAACTAAAAGAAATAATAACAGTAAGTACATGATAAACTACCCACGTAACACTGCCCCCTTCTTAGCTTTGATCGTCCCGATCAAATGTCACCGCAGTCCCTTTGTACAGTGAAAGTCTGTCGATATGAACCACTTTCATTTTACTGCGTGGGGATTTCTGAATTCTATATACCACATCGTTTATCCTCTTCATAACGGTATATGGTCCCTCCCATTGTTTGTCAAACTTTGGAGAACGACCTTTTCGTCTTTGTGGATTGTACAACCACACTTTATCACCAATTTTAAATTGTCCGGTTTCTGCACGAATATCATATCGGGCCTTCATTCGATCACTAGAAATCTTCAACTGTTTTATAACCAGATTGTGTATTTCCTCGAGTCTTCGCCTCAAATGCTGTCAGACGGAAGTTTCAGATTTCTACCAAGCTCAATGCCAGCTGGGGATTCTTTGGTCGATTCATGAGTGGAAGATCTATAGGCCAGTAGGAAGAGCGGTATACACTTATGCCAGTTTGTTTGGTGTTCATTGATTGCTGACCTCTAATAATTTTTTAGTGCTCTGTTAAATCTCTCTACCATTCCATCGGATTGTGGATGCAGTGGAGTTGTGCGAGTTTTCTTATTCTCCATTAGGTTACACACACTATGAAAGATTTTCGACTCAAAATTTCGACCTTGGTCCGAGTGAATCTCTAACGGCACACCAAACCGACTTATCCAATGTTTTTGCCTCCTGATTTGGAATTGCGACTACCTCTGGCCATTTACTAAAATAATCCATGATGACCAAGAGATATTAATTTCCAGAGCTGCTAATTGGAAATGGTCCCGTAATATCGATGGCTATTCGCTCAAATGGGGCACCCACATTGTACTGCTGCATCCTATGGCGGGTTCTGGTATTTGGGCCTTTACTGGTAAAGCAGGTATCGCATCGCCGACAGCAGTCCTCTACGTCAGCACGGCTTCCTAACGAGTAGAACCTCTCTCTAATCTTCGATAAAGTTTTATTGATACCTAAATGGCCACCACAATGCTCCACAATGAATCTCTTGCAGTACTTGTGCAATTATGTTCCGTGGAAGAATTATTTGCAAATGAACAGTCTTACCATCACTACTTTCCCATTTTCTTTTTAAAACGTTATCATCAATTACTAAAGATTCCCAAATTGACCAGTATCCTTTTATGACAGGAGACAAATCTGATATCTCCTGCCAAGTAGGTCTTGCTCCATCCATTTTCCACCTCATCACTGGTCCAATATCATTATCATCCAGTTGGTCTTGCTTGAGTACTTCCGAACTCCAGTTTGGGTCGCCATTTATCAAAGTTCGTTTGACTTTAAGAATTTCTGGCAAATTATTTTCAAGTCTTGAACAGTTCTCTGCACAAGGCAGTCTTGACAGTGCATCAGCGTTTCTGTTATTAATACCAGGACGATGTTCAATTTTGAAGTCATATTCTTGAATTTGTTGGAGCCAGCGTGCTATCTGACCTTCTGGGCTCTTGAACTGGAACAGCCATTTAAGTGATGCGTGATCGGTCTGTAGAACAAATGTCTGACCGTATAAATATTTGTGGAAATGTCTTATTGCCATGACTACAGCTAGTAACTCCTGCCGCGTCACACAGTAATTTTGTTCAGCCTTTGATAAACTCTTACTGTAATATGCTAGTACATACTCCACTCCTATTCTTTGGGACAAAATTGTCCCAATTCCTGTTTCACTGGCATCAATATCTAGGATAAATTCTCCTTCTCTCTGGGGATAAACCAGAACAATAGAAGAGCACAAAGCACCTGTCAGATATTCGAAAGCATTCTGACATTCTCGAGTCCAATTGTAAGGTTTTTCCTTCACAGTTAGTGCAATGGACGGGCAATACTAGCAAAATTCTTTACGAACCCTCTGTAATATGAACACAGGCCTAAGAAACTTCGCAGTTCTGTTTTGTTCCTTGGTACAGGCCAATTATGAACCATTTCTGTCTTTTCCGGATCAGTTCTTACACCATTTGGGGATATTATGTGTCCCAAATACATAACCTCGGTTCTTAGGAAAGCACATTTCTCGGGATTAAGTTTAAGATTTGCTTGTGAGAATTGTTGAAATACCTCTTCTAGATTTTTCAAGTGTTCCTCAAATGTTTCACTGAAAACGATTACATCATCAAGGTATACATTTCTTTCCAATGAGGCCACGTAGTACTCTTTCCATCAATTTCTCAAAAGTCGCTGGAGCGTTCCACAATCCGAATGGCATTACAGTGAATTGCCATAGACCAGTATTGGCTGAAAATGCTGTCTTTTCTTTATCCTCAGGATACATTTCGACTTGCCAATATCCACTTCTCAAGTCCAATGTAGAAAACCATTTCGCTCCTGACAACCGATCCAGTGTATCGTCTATTCTGGGAAGAGGATAACTGTCTTTTTTGTGATTTCATTTAATTTTCTATAATCAACACAAAACCTA
Organism: Crioceris asparagi; assembly: GCA_958507055.1. Lineage (NCBI taxonomy): Eukaryota > Metazoa > Arthropoda > Insecta > Coleoptera > Chrysomelidae > Crioceris > Crioceris asparagi. Next base: position 53,590,516 of record OY293827.1, read on the forward strand.
GTCGAGCCATCTTTTTTTGTGACTAAGACCACCGGTGACAACCAAGGACTGTTCGAAGGTTCAATTACCTTTTGTTTCCTCATGTTATCTATAAGTATTTCCATTTCATTTTGTTTTGCTAATGGTACCCTTCTTGGAATTTGTTTTATTGGTTGTTGGTTGCCTGTGTTAATGCGATGTTGTGTTATATTAGTTCGTCCTAGATGTGTTTCCGAAAAAGAAAATAGTTCTTTGTATTTCTCCCATAAATCAACAAATTTCGCCTTCTGTTGGTTAGGAAGTTGAGAAATAATTCTCTCTTTCAGCTCTCTTCCTTTCTGGCACATGGTTTTCCCTTGACGGCTTGAGATTTTGACAGATACTATAGGTTCCGCACAGGCATTTACTTAATTTTTTATTAAAACTCTTGGTTCTTCGGACAGATTTAAAACTCTCACCTTAATTGGATGCTCACTTGACATTCTGGATTACCTTCTATTTTAACATGGATGAGATTGTCAGACCATCCAGGTATCGTAATGGTCCTATTTACCTTAATTTTTCTTATTCTAGATTCAGATGTTGACATAAACCAAAGCCAAATTTATTCATGATGTCTAGCCCAAATAAAACATCGTCCAAAATCTCGGCAACAAATACATTATGTCTGAATTTTGATTTTCCCAGCTGAATATCAGCCTCGTAAGAACCAATGACGGGTATTGTCACTCCATTTGCAGTTTCAAGTATATAACTTCTATTGGGATGGTCAATTTTGCAAGCAGGAATAACATCATTAATATTACAATATTACAATCCCGACCGCATATACTTCCTTTCACAACCAAGCTGGATTCTTCATGACTCAGTCGGGAAATTTTGATTTTTAATGATGTTGGAGCTTTGTTGGAGTAAGCCAGTCTTTGCCCCGCAAATTTGGCTAGCTGGAGTTTTCCTGCACATTGCTATTTTGAGGCTGTGGACAATTCTTCTTTATATGTCCTTCTTGTCCACAATTCCAACACAAAGTCTTAGTTCTTTGTTCATTTGTTTGCCCATCCAATTTTTGTAACATTTTAATAATGTGCTTTATGGAGTTACCATTGCCATACGACTTCTCTTGGGTTGAATTGACCCATCGTGTCTGTTGCAGTCAGAGATGACTTCTGGACGCCTGTTTAGCAGCTTCTTATTCAAGGGCACGTGCAAGGGCATCTTCAATTCTTGTAGGACTACTTAACCGAAGGGCTTGTTGCATTTCAATATCTCTTATACCATCAATGAATGTTTGTACCGTTAACCTATCAAGAAAGTATTTTGGTGCTGTAGGATATGCCAGTCCAACGAGCCGGGCAACATCAATTTCATATTGTTGTAGTGTTTCTCCAGACCTTTGCTGCTTATTCTTTAACTGTGCTTTGTTAACTTGTTATAGATGTTGGTCATCGTACCGCATTTCAAGTTGATCCACCAAAATCTCATACGAATGTTCGCCGCCAGTTAGAGTATTTGAGATTTTCAATGCATCACCACGTAGAGCCAAGATCAGTGCAGTGGCCTTCTCTTCATCTGACCAACCACTAGCCAAAGAGCAGCATCAAATTGCTGTTTATATGTAGACCAAGACTGTTTACCATCGAATTTTGGAGCTTCAATTTTAACTGGATTAACTCCACGATTTTGAATTTCATTGGACGATCTGCTCAAGTGCAATGCAGGCTTCGATTGTGACATCTCTTCCATGAATTGAAATTTTTGATCAAAACTTTCTTGACCTTTCTCTAATTGCTTTTCAACTTCTTCTTGAACTTTCTCAAATTTTTGGTCAACTTCTTGTTTTTGCAACATCTTGTCTTATATTATTTGAAATTTTTGTATGAAGTTTTCTTGGACTTTAACTTCTGATCAACTTCTTCTTTATCTCTGTCCAATTCTATCTTGTTCTTCTAAGATTTGTCTTATTCTTGTTTGTCGTTCTTCTAACACTTGCCTTATTCTTTCTTGTTCTTCTTTATCTTGTTGCCTAATTCTTTCTTGTTCTTCTCTACTTCTTTCTTGATTTTCTAGAATTTGTCTTATTTTTGCTTGGTCTTCCTGCCTAATTCTTTCTTGTTCTTCTTTTTCTTGATGTCTAATTATTTCTTGTTCATCTCTGCTTCTTTCTTGATTTTCTAGAATTTTACTTATTTTTGTTTCTTGTTCTTGTCTACTCTTTTCTTGATTTACTAGGAACTTCATTATTTCTGCAGAATTTGCCATTTCGTCGTAATCTTTCGATCTGGTATTCACCATATATTCTTGTGAAGATCCCACTTCTGACACCAATTGTAACGTTTAACTCTGTGCTAAACGTTGTGGGGTGAGTTCACTTGCGTAACACTCAAAAGTTCGCAGATTGCTTCCAATGATTTATTTTCAAACACTCTGTACACGAGCTTCTGTTATCAACTGTCACCACTTGTCACCTTGACAAACTATACTGTCACTGTCTTCACCGACAGAACTACTATTAACATGTGATTCCACAGACTGTTATCAACTGTCTTTATTAGATTGACTGACTTCATAAGACTGACTCCGTTCCGTGATCGTCACGGCTTTATATATCTGAATCATGATATGACATTCATCGAGAATGTTCAATGATTATCTAGACGCACATAATTAATGTTCTAGATCCTTGTCAAACTGACAATAGTAAGGCAAATTGTACCTCACATATAGTTTCTGGAAGGATCGAGAATAACTCTACCAACTCTAGAAGTAAATAATGAACTATAATATGACACAACTATAGCAAACAAGGTAGTAGAAATAAATAGCTAATAAACGAATAAAAACCGTAAGTAGATGACTACCTATCCATATTACAATATATAAATAACAGAAAAATTAGTAGAACTAAGAAATATAAATATCTGGGTATTATTTTCGACTTTAAAATTAGATGGAATAAACATATAGAAAATATAATTAAAAAGACAAAATATCTAGTTTATGTATTTCAAAAGCTAAAGAAATATATGAGAAGGGATCCTCTCAAATCAATTTATTACGCTTCTTTTTATAGCTCTATTAGTTATGTAATTATAGCTTGGGGCGGGGCATATAATACAACTCTACAATTACTACAAGCACTTCAAAATAGAATTATTAAAATTATCAGTAATGATGAACTTGATAGAAATATTCCAAATATAAAAAACTTGTTTGCACTTGAATCAATAACTTATCATTACTGAAATTTTAAATATCAATTTCTAGAATCTTATACTATAACAAGAAATAAAAGTATTATCCTACCTAGGTTTGAGAGAACAATAAGCACCAAAATTAGTTACATTAGGGCAATAAGTATTTAATCTTCTTCCAATAGGGTTAAAAAGCCTGTTGCAGAGTGATAAATCTATCAAAAATAAATTAAAAAATTGGATTGTGAATCATCTACAGTGACCATTTTAAAATTATAAATAGTAATGATAAAAATGTATTAAATACAATAGGAATTTTCATTATTATTTTTTTTATGTATTTCCAACACAGCATATTAATTTTTCTTTTTTATTTAAATGTGGTTAAATTTTAGTTTATTTTATTGTTTTTCTATTTTTATTTTTATTGTTTTTTCTTTTTTATTATTGTTACTTTGGTTGTTTTTGTTTCTCATTGTTATAATCCAGTCTATGTACAGGGATTTTTTCCCTCTATGGATATTTTCATAAAACATTGTGAGGTTAAGTGTAAATTATTATCTGGAAATAAATATATAATACAAAAAAGCTCAATTATTGCTTTCGAGACGACAATTGATATATTTTAAAGATGCAATTATTTGGTCAGGCTTGAAATTAAAAAAAAATAATAATGTGTAATTATTCTCTTTCAAAGTTGATATTATAAATGTATCTATATAATAACTAATTTTCTTCTTTAAAATAATAATGGAATACAGATTTGAACTCTTCAAGGTCAAGGTCAGATCCCACCAAATCTTATAATTATTGAATAATAGCCATTTCAAAAATATCCAATTGTGACAGCAAGTAAAAATAAGAAACTGGTTTATTAATGCATAACGCATTTTTAATCGAAAAAAAGTGAATCGAGAATTTCAACCTTAATAAGAAGAATGGTCAGTCTGATAATGCAGATGACTCGCTAGAATTAGGTTGCAGCTGTATAGTTACATAAAAGATTTTGATTAACTTTTATATTTTCTCATAAAAAGTGTATTTAAACAGGGCTCCAACAAATATACATGTTACAATGTGGCCATATCTCGGGAACGGCTTACAAGTAGGTACAGCTTCGAGATAACAAATTATAAGAGAAAATTGACCACGAGAAAAACTTACATGGAAAATGATAAGAGATTTGTAGGTCGGCCGCTAGAGAGCATAATTGAATATTTTCAAAAAATATGAGAATCGTAATCTTGGTCATATTCTGTAGTATTCTGATTCAATTAGTTTTGCTTTTCAAATAAGCTGTAGAGGGAAGGGAAGAGTGGCATTCTTGTTTTGGAAAAAAGCTTTAAAGTCCCGTTCTGTGTAGGGGAGACCAGGGCTAGTTGTCACAATTTTCACTTCCAATCCTGTAACTCAGACGCCTCTAAAGTTATATTGACCGAAATTACCCTAAATAGTCAGTTGGTACTTGAGCTGCATATATATATATATATATAATAATGATAGATGCTCTACACCTTTGTGCTTTTATTTAGTTGGACACAACCACCACTAGAAGCGGATCACGTGATTTCAAGCTTGTTAGCTTTCATCAGCGCCACATAAGTGGAAGCTGTATCCAACTAGACAAAAGCAACTGGAAGATAGTCGGAATTTACCAAACCAGATCTACCAGCGGGACACACTTCGCGCCACCTAGGTATTGAGAGCCTAATTACGTTTAACGTAAGGATATGTGTAAATGAAGATATCTATATTTCATAAATGAAAGAGTATAATATATATAATAATGATAGATGCTCTACACCTTTGTGCTTTTATTTAGTTGGATACAGCTTCCACGTATGTGGCGCTGATGAAAGCTAACAAGCTTGAAATCACGTGATCCGCTTCTAGTGGTGGTTGTGTCCAACTAAATAAAAGCACAAAGGTGTAGAGCATCTATCATTATTATATATATTATACTCTTTCATTTATGAAATATAGATATCTTCATTTACACATATCCTTACGTTAAACGTAATTAGGCTCTCAATACCTAGGTGGCGCGAAGTGTGTCCCGCTGGTAGATCTGGTCTGGTAAATTCCGACTATCTTCCAGTTGCTTTTGTCTAGTTGGATACAGCTTCCACTTATGTGGCGCTGATGAAAGCTAACAAGCTTGAAATCACGTGATCCGCTTCTAGTGGTGGTTGTGTCCAACTAAATAAAAGCACAAAGGTGTAGAGCATCTATCATTATTATATATATTATACTCTTTCATTTATGAAATATAGATATCTTCATTTATATATATATATATATATATATATATATATATATATATATATATATATAATAAAATAGATTTTTGTTGGGGATGCAGTCATTTAATAAATAAAATTCTTTGGATTATGCCAAGCTTTCGAGAATGTTTATTCTCTTCGTCGGGGCAAACTAAAAATCGTTACAAATTTTTTTTAACTACATAATAGATTATTGATTAAAGTACTTACATTCGTGAATTTATATAAAATTAACCACAAACAGGAAAGATTTCATAGTCAGCAATCAGAAATGTCATTAGTTATTTATAAATGTCATGGTAACAGCATATCTAGAGTAGAAAGTGTCTAGATTCAAGTTTTCTTAGAAAAAATCCAAATAGGAGTTATCTTTGTGTTTGTAGCTCTTTTTTAACAAGTCACATATTAAACTTAAAAATATTGAGGCAGATATAAGTTTAGTAAAAAGAAAAAGTTATTATTCAATTATATATAAAAAAAAATATATATTCATAACAGACTTAGAAACACATAATATAAATAAATATATACCCGTACACAGACTAGACTATCTGAAATCGTAGGTATTGCAGTATAAATTCAAGTTTATTATGTCAATAATATTTTTTACTATTTTGTTAGGCATTCAGATTATTTGTTAATTATATATAATCATATTCTCTCACAATACGACATACATAACTTTAAAATGAAATAATGGAAAGCGTCAATTACATAAAAACAAAAAACAGAAAAAAAAAGACCCTAGACATTTCTGTCATTTCTAAAGGTGTCTTTATTTTGGAAAATAAATTAGATACGGTTTTAATATTTTTTCTTGCAATAATAACATTATACCCTCTAAAAACATTAACTAACTTATTAGTAAGCTCATCTATATAAGGTAAAGATCTATAAATAGGGAGGATATATAGGTAGTATATAAAATAAATTGCCTTGATTGTGAATTATCATATATTGGTCAAACTTCTAGAAGTATTTTAGGAAGAATAACATCCCATAAAAGTGATATAAGATGTAATAAGAAATCTTGTGCCTTGGCTGAACATGCCATCAATAAAAAACATAGTATTGATTTTGATAATACTATTGCTCTTTGTTCTGAGAAAAATTATTTTAAACGTGGTTTCTTAGAAATGATAAATATTAAAAAACATAATAATACTATGAATAAACGTTCAGATATTAATGGACTTAGTTCTATTTATTCTTATATATTAAATCTCTATAATAATAAATTTAATAATTTTTCTCAAAATATTTCTCAAAATTGAAATATATGTGTGAATATAATATGTACCTAGCTCTATATGTAGGTATAGGCTAATTATATTCTCATATCATTTAGTTATATTTGTCAATTTTTTTTCTGTTTTAGTATATTATAATAGATGGGTATATATGCGTATACAGATTATACTGAAGAAGGATAAAAGTTTATAACAACAAATATTAAGAGTTTCGAGATCTCTAGATCAACTGATTGGTGAGAGAAATTTAGTTGATTCAAAAAGATTTTCATTTCATGTTTAACCTATAGTGAGATATAATACGATGATTTTTTCCTTCCTTGTGTTTCGCCATTTGCTTTTTTGATAACACTATTTAAAATGTATTAAATAACATGGAAAATGTTTAAAATATTCTTACATGTTGATTTGTGAGAGAAATCAGCTTATCATTATTATTAGCTTCATTGAATGAATAGATGCTTTTCAGGATATTTTATATTGTGTATTTATCGTATTGTGAGAGAATACGATAAAGATGATATATGTTAATATTCCTCTATTAGATATATCTTATTTTAATAAATTTCTCAGGTTAATTTGTGAGAGAGATTGACTTGTTTTTTTTTTTTTTTTTTTCTGTTTTTTGTTTTTATGTAATTGACGCTTTCCATTATTTCATTTTAAAGTTATGTATGTCGTATTGTGAGAGAATATGATTATATATAATTAACAAATAATCTGAATGCCTAACAAAATAGTAAATAATATTATTGACATAATAAACTTGAATTTATACTGCAATACCTACGATTTCAGATAGTCTAGTCTGTGTACGGGTATATATTTATTTATATTATGTGTTTCTAAGTCTGTTATGACTATATTTTTTTTTTTATATATAATTAAGATATAAGATAACTCCTATTTGTATTTTTTCTAAGAAAACTTGAATCTAGACACTTTCTACTCTAGATATGCTGTTACCATGACATTTATAAATAACTAATGACATTTCTGATTGCTGACTATGAAATCTTTCCTGTTTGTGGTTAATTTTATATAAATTCACGAATGTAAGTACTTTAATCAATAATCTATTATGTAGTTAAAAAAAATTTGTAACGATTTTTAGTTTGCCCCGACGAAGAGAATAAACATTCTCGAAAGCTTGGCATAATCCAAAGAATTTTATTTATTAAATGACTGCATCCCCAACAAAAATCTATTTTATTAAATAATAAACCAGTCAAGAATTCAGAATCAAAATATATATATATATATATATATATATATATATTTCGAATTTTAAATACCAGCAACTTATATAGTGGGATATTTTAATCTTTACTATGTTTTTTGTGACAAAATGCCCCACCTCGGGGTAAATTGTAACAATGGTTGGGGCAAATTGTCACAGCATTCTAAAACAGTAAATGAATGAGAAATTAAACACTTTTAATCAAAAGAAACGTTACAAACTTATGACGTATTACATATCATCGTCGGAGTGACAGTTGTGGCACACATAAAATGGATTTTCATCAGTACCTACACTTAGTATGTGCCCATTGCTTGCAAACTGTACATCGAATCCAGCTCTCAATAGAAGCACTATAGAGATCTCCTCAAACAAGACACTAACAGTTTTCTTCTGATATTCGTTATTTCTCCTTAACCTTAGTGTTCTTTTTCTTGAAATATAAATTTTTCTTGACGCTTTTGGCTTGTTGTAGTCATGAAGTCATTTGTTGTTCTATCGTCTTTGTTGCAAGCCCGAAGGGCCTAAGAGTAGAGATGTGTTCTAAGACAATTTTAAAAGGTGGGATTAGGTTAGGACCTAAAATCCTCCCAAATATTTAGATGTAGCGGGGCAGGTTGTCACAGTGACAACCAGCCCCGTTCAATTTGTGACAACTAGCCCCACATAACCTTTTGCAGTTGGATGTAGGATGAAAGTATATAAACAAACATATCTAACAAAATATGCGTAAATATGTTGTTTACATGGTTCCCGTTATGTCAATTTTGCTTACCTTGGTTTCACATAGATACGTACAGCACGAGAAGAAAACAGAATAAGAAAATCACGTGGGCGACCTCAAAACACATTCTCTACAATAAAACGACTAATACCTGGCCGAGCTTGACAATATTTTCGGTGAGGCTTGTGACAAGTACTACCACTTGACCCTAGATGGCGGAACGTCCTGCTGTTGCAAACAAGGAAGAAATCAGCATTGTGACAACTTACCCCTGTGACAACTAACCCCGGTCTCCCCTACTTAACCGAATTTTGTAAACTTACGATCTTTGAGAAGAGCTGTTCATAGCCAATTGCATAAAAGTAACAACTATGTCAATAATTAATGTAATTACTAGAGGGAACTTTCTCATTGTTTTTGAGAATCGTGTTTCAAAAAATATAAAAAATATAGTTCTGAATATGTCAAACTGGCAATGAAACAGCGAAAACCTCATGTTGAAATCGATTTCTTTTATTTCGAGACATCTTTGTAAAAATGTAAATAATCAGGTTATTCCGCAAGTATCGATGAGGCTGATATGTGAGCAATAAATTTCCAAACAATTGGTTTGGAACAACAGTGATTGAATTGGTATTCACATAAGTGATAATGTCGCCGCTGAAGGACGTAATCAAAAATTATTTATTTAAATACACGGATATTTTTAATAATAATATCTGCATGAATCTTTTATTTACACACAAGATTAAATACTAAATGGATAAAATAAAATATATCAGTAAAAACTGCTATTTGCTGGCTAACGAGCTGACAAAGTTGAAACGATTATTATTTATATCAAAAACATTTTTAAGAAGAGGGGCGTTTTTGTACAAAGGCGCAAGATCATCTGTTGCATTGTTGATTTTGTGTTGAAAAGTATTATCTACTACAGGTTGCGCTTTTTTGTTGATCAACATAAAGAAAACAAGTTCAGGATGGTTTCGAGAAAACGAATCGTGGCATGATAATTATGTAAACAACATTTTGTAGAGTTGAAAAAGATTCTGTTAAGAAATACTTTCCGTTTTTTGCTACCATTGCAGCGTACTTCAGAAAGAATAAAATTTGAGATCTCCAAAAACAAAAGGTTATTAATTTTTTTAACACGATATAAATGAGCTAATTGTCAACTTCTTATTTAACTGACTATGTGTAGATCAAAGAACTAAGATAGATTTTAGTTCTCTATATCCTAATGCTATGTTATCCGTATCTTGAACACAGTGTATATACAGGCTGTATCGTAAAAAACACCCCAAGCTGTAACTTCGGTATTTATTGGCGGATTTTGAAAATTAAAAAAACAAATGAATGGTTTGATATGCTCTACAAGATGTCACCGACTTAAATTTTTTTATATTTGCTCTCAGTGACAGCGACAGTCAACTTTTTTTTTAATAGAAACATGTATTTATTTTTACGTCATATTGTAGAAAATTATTTTCTAAATTCAACAGTATAACATAACTTAATATTTATCAAATAATTTCTAAAGAAAAAAATAGGGTAATCCATAATTATCAACAAATTCCATTTAATAACTAATAAAACCTACATCACAAATATTGTTCAAATTGTCTGCCGCCTTGACGAATACATAGCTCGCACCTTCTAATGACTCCATAAGTAACGTTCATTATAACATTTGGAGGTATTCCTCGACAAACCTCGATTATTTTTCTTCTGAGGTAGTTTTCATTCTGGGGCCGGATTAGATAAATTTGGTCTTTAAGGTAACCCCAAAGCCAAAAGTCAAGGAGTGTGAGGTTAGGAGAACGAGCAGGCCACCAAACAGGTCCATTTGTCCCAATCCACCTGGACCAAATCTATTATTTCTTTTTCTTTAGGTGCCTATTCGTTCCGAATATTGACGACCATCCTGGATATAATAACTTTATTCACGGCTGCTCTGAATAATTCTCTTGTAGTTTTTGAGAACCATGAATCTATTATTTAACCAATTTAAATTTCCATGTGCATTATGTTGAGGAGCCCTATCTTTTTGAAAATAAATTCTATTGAGTTCGGCAAGGGGCAGTTCATCTAAAAAGTTTTCGATATTTTCATTCAAAAGAGCATAGTATTTCTCTTGCGTGAGTATTATGTCGATAAAAAATAGCCGAATTAATCGATGGCCCAAAATACCGCACCAGACATTGGTAGTAAATCTTCTTTGAAAGTTATTTTCTACAATAAGTCTAGGGTTTTCCTGACTCCATATGGATGTTTCTATTATAAATGCCATTATTGCTAAAGGTACACTCATCAGACCAAATTATTTTTCTATAGAAAGTATCATTCCCTCAAACCGCGTATAAATAAAAACACTATTTTTCACCAGTGCTTGCACTTTTTGCGGAACGTACGGTTTAAACTTGTGTTTTTTAAAATTCTATCTACAGTATCTTTGTGTTGTTAAAATCACTAGCAATTTCACGTGTAGACGTTCTCACCTCTTCCTGAACACTGAGAAGTACGCCTAGTTCCACCTCTTCATTAAATTACCATAATTTCTTAAATTCTTTTCAAGTCTTGAGAATTTTCGTCGATCTGGAATTTCTCTGTTCGGAAATTTATTGATATAGAGATGCACTGCTCGTCCACTATTTTTATTGTATTCAAAATACACTTGGAGCATGTCGATCAATGTACTCCTATCCATCATAGAAATTAAAGTGATCTTTTCAAAATATTATAAAAATAATCAAAAAATTGTAATTTGTAATGTGACACGATCTTACATTTTTCAGAATACAAGTCTTCATGTGTATTCATATGTAAATGTTAGATAAATATTTATTTATATTATACTCTTGAATTTAGAAAGAAATTGTCAACAACATGACGTAACAATAATCACATGTTGCCATTAAGAAAAAAAAGTTGACTATCGCTAATAATAGTTTTTGGTTAACGAAAATAGTTTTTAAAAAGTTTTATTACAAGCAAGAAAGCAAAGAACAGAATGAATCTTAGATCTAATTTACGTTTATTTATAATAGGATAAAATGACGCATTATGGGTAAACGCATGTAAAAAGGTTCTTCGGACGCTCTCACGGTGTCAGCACTTCTAGTGTGAGAACGGACGATGATTTTCATACCGTCAGCGTTGTGGCTCCCATAACTCCTCCCATCTGAAAAGGAAACGAAAACGGTGAGCTTTGGTTTCCCGTTTCGTAGGTTGTTGCTGCTGGTTTTCTGTTCCATTTTCTTAGGAAAAATGCTACCAATCCGGCCATTGCAAGTAACGTAAGAGTTGTTGCTAAACTCCAGGTAGCTGGATGACAAGTCTCAGTTGGTTGAGTTGGAGTTGCAGTGAGTTCGAACTTGATTTTCGGGGGATGTCTATCGTACTTGGCTAGTTGACAAATATCGCAGTTATTAATAAATTCGGTTATGTTCTTTTTTTGATTTGGCCAATAATAAATTTTCTTCAGAGCTGAGGCGGATTCGTTTATTCCTCTATGGTATGTTGTTTCATGGTGGTGTGAAATAATTTCCCTTTGTTTATTTTTTTCGGTAACATCCTTGAGAAATTGGTTGGATATTACCAACTTATAGGCATGGTTTTGGAAGGTTTTTGCAGCGTTATGGTTAATGCTGGAATGAAATGGATTTCTGTGGTGCAAACATAAATACAGTACAACTTCTTTGGGTCAACATTTTCCTCATAATCATAATTTTCTGAGAGGTGAACTGTCTGCCTGGTTTTGGTCTCAAAAAGTTTGCTTCTGATGATATGGTATGATGTATTAGCACTCTGATTAAAAATAATTTGGTTAGGGTAGTGGTTCACAAAATTTTCGGTGACAGGTATTTCTAATATGGGGTCTTGACAGCTGAATGTGTCGTTTCGCTATCGGAGGGCGCACTTGTATATTTGAGTGTATAATTATCTTCGGTTCTAGTGGTGGCGGGTGAGCATTTTGAATGAAGATATTTTCATTTTTTTCGAGATCGTCTATGGTGACATTAGCATTTATTGGAAAGGGAATATCCTCGAAATCGTTAAGATTATCGTTATTATGCGGTGGTTGTGGAGAAAGAATTTCGTTTATATCTATTGATATATCGCCAGGATTACCTATGAGAGATTCGTTTTCAATGGCATGAATTTCTATCCTTGAAAGCGCGTCTGCGTTGGTGTTCTGGATTCCTTCTTTATATAGTATCCCATAGTCATATTCCTTCATCCTAAGGCGCCATCTTACTAGTCGAGAATTTGGCTCTTTTAAACTGAATAGCCACTGAAGAGGTTTATGATCCGTAACTATTATGAACTTTCTACCAAATAAATATGGGCGAAAATGCTGAGTGGCCCATACAATCGCAAGGAGCTCGTTCTCGATCGTGCTGTAATTATTCTCAGCTGGGTTCAAGGTACGTGAAGCATATGCAATAGGCAAATCTTGACCTACCTTACCTTGACTCAAGACTGCACCGATTGCAAAATTCGAGGCGTCTGTTGTAAGGTTGAATGGACGGCTGAAATCTGGGTATTGCAGGATCGGATCATTACATAAAATATTCTTGCATAATTCAAAAGTTTGTATAAACTCGGGAGTATGTTCAATTCTCCCCCCTTCTTTAAACAGTGGGTAAAGGGTTTTGTAAGTTTTGCAAAATTTCGTATGAATTTTCTATCCTAATAAACCGAAAAATGATTTTAGTTTTTGGTAACGGGAATTTCTTTATGGCTTCGATCTTCTTTTTGTCTGAAACTGGGAAGGGCAACACATTTATAGGGTTATCGAAAGAATGTTGTATAATTTCATCGCTATTGTTAAAAAATTCTATTTTTGCGAATCCGTTTTTTGCAATTGTTAATGTTTCGGGAATATGTAAGTTCTTAATTTTACACTCGGGAACTATAATATCACCATCACATTTGGATACAGGCACATAGAGGGAAGCAATTTCAAAAGAGTTCAGGGTAATCTTATATTTTTCTGTTTGAGGGTTCCTTAAAATAATTGGGATATTTGTTTTATTATTGGAAAGCTGTTTATTTACCAAGTCAATCGAAAATTTACTCTTTTAATCCAATAATACCATCGAAGAAATTATGAAAATCGAAGAGAATAAATTTATTTGTTTATCGCTTTTCAATTCGGGCATTGCTGGAATATCAGCTCTAAAACGGACTTATTTTTCTCCTACGCCTGTCCTTATTTGTGTTGGACAATGATAGATACAATCACTAAAATATTTTTGTGCAATAGAAGGTTTTATGATAGAATTATAACAGCCGGTGTCTATCAATAATTTCATTGGAGGGTTTTGAATTTTTATGTAAGGTAAGCTGTTATTAATTTCAGTGTACATTTCGGATGTTATTGTTAATGGGGAGGTGTTTCCTGAGCATCTATTAGAAAATTTTCAGAGTGTTCGACATAATTTGAGTTTTGATTTTCTGTAACTGGATTATCGTACCCTTCGAGATAGTTTCCTAAAATCTCTGGTTGATCGTATGTTATTTCAGGATTCTCGACTGTTTCCCCGTCAATTTGATAAAGCTCTTCTGAAATAAAATTACGTGGACCAGAGGATTTTAAATAATTTCTAGAATTTGTATGTTTCTTCATACTAGGAAGTGTATAGCTGGTTCTGGTAGACATTGGTTCTGGTTTATTGGTTGGAGTTTTTCCGGTTGGTTTGAATACGTCTTTAGGAGGTACGAAAACTTCTCTATTAGTGAAAAATTTTTGTTGAATTGGTTGGGATTGAAAATGTGATTCAGGAAATTGAGATGGTCCTGGACTTTGTAGATTTTGGGTTTGAAGGAAATTTTGAGGTGGGTGGAAGCGATGTTGGGGTGAATAGCTTGATTGAATTCCTTGCATAGGGGATTGATAATATTGTGGTGGTTGAGGAGCGGTAAGTTTATGATTATTCATAGGCATTCTAAATAGATTCTGGGTATATTGAAAATTTTGTTTTTCGATAATAATTGTAATGGCCTCTTCTAGAGATTTAGGATCTTTCATTCTAACAAACAATTGCAAATGAGCAGGCAAACCACGCATGTAAGTTCTAAGGGATAATTGGTCGTATTGTCTCAGATGTATCTCTTTAGTAGCAGCATTCATGGATTCATTCGCAATTTTCTGTGCAAGGTTGCTTCTTAAAACTTGCAAGCGTTTGCCGAAGTCAAGAGATCTCTTGTTTATATTAGGCCTACCCATGAACAGATCTTGCTCTAAACATTCTAAATTTCTATTGTCACCAAAACATTGCTCAAGAGCCGCTTTTATCAACGGCCAACTAGTTAGTTCTGGGCGTGATCCAACTAGAATTTGTGCCCTACCTACTAGTTTAGTTTGAATAACTCTAATTAAATATTTTTTTACCCTAGTATCTGTTGTATTTCCAAAATTATCAAAAAGGAAGTTACAAGCATGTATAAAATTATTAAGTAAATTAATATCGCCATCGTAATTAGGTATAGTATCAACAAACATTTTAAGCATATTTAAGCCGCTAATGATTTGTTCGTTATTACTATCTGGCATTTTGTTACTAACTTTAAGTGTTGTTGAAAAATTATCTATTAAATCGTCAATATTACTCATAAGTTACTACTCCTTGAAGGTTGGTTATGTATTTTATATTGGATTCTTCTGTGAAGACCTTTTAAAAAAACTTTATTTACTTTAACAAATTTATTACTCGACTTAATTTTGAAATAACAGGCCGAAAATGAGTTAAGTACAGCAAAGAGTTCTACTCTACTAAATTTTTTACGTACTAATCCGACGATCGCTCTTGGATGTCTACTTAAATAGTTTTTTAGGTGCAAGCTAAGCAGTTTCTAGAATGTTCTAAACGATTTAGATTGCACCGTTACAATTTCTAGGAATAATCCTATGTTACATGATATGATTGTTATGACATGAAGCTGAAATATGAGGTTTCATACTGTAAGGCAATATGTTAGCTTTAAAAAATGAAATTTAATAATTGTACGTGACTTTTATAAAAATACCAGCGACAGACTGTCGCGACGAATAAATCGAGAATATTAAATATTTAAAATATAATATATCTGGATATTTGTAATATAACAACTATCTGAATATTTCTAATATAACAGCTATCCCCCATATGAAAAAATTGATGTTATACGTCAATTTTTTAAACATTATAAAGCATAAGGTTAACTGGAGTAAAATTAACATAATAGTTTGAATAACTAAATATATAAGTTGAATTACTTGGCTACAATATTGAATAATTAAAAATAAAAACGTTAAAGTTCATAACTGAAATTAATGTGAGCACTCTAAAGCACTAAAGTTCGAGTTCGTCGGTATCGGGTTCCTCCAGGGTTGGTCGTTTCCGGGGCAGTTAGCGGCGAAATGACTCGTGGAACTTTCTCTTTGGTGAAGGGTTGTTGTGTCTGGATTATGATGTCCGTTTTCTTATTTCTACATTTGATAAAGATGTAGACAACCAGTAAACTGATAACTAGGATGATGGTGAAGATTGTTATCCAAGGGATGCTTCTCTCGATGAGGGGTTGGTTTATTAAATTATCAAGATCTCTTGAATATTGCTCCATTTTATCTCTGGAGATTTCCAATTAATCGATATTTAGATTGTTGATTTTGAGTGGCTTAAGACCAATTAATTTTACTTTATCTGGTATTTCTTGACAACAATTGTACTTGAGCATGATTGGATGGTGATTGGAAGTGAAATTTGTAAACTTGCTTGCTTCAGTCTAAATTTTGGTTATACCTATAAATGCGTAGCAGTTTGATTCCAGTTTCAGTACTGAATGTTGTTGTATGACGATTGATTTTGCGTATTGACCTGGACAATTGATGGTGGAGTATGTAGTTAAGGTAACTATGATGAGACAAAGGTTTGATTCAAGTTTCTGGATGTTGTAAACTTGTCCATATATTATAGAACATTGACAATTTTCGGAAATTTTGTTGCAGCTTCTGAAGAGGAGTGCTTCACAAGCAGCGTTGTTGTCTATTGGATAAGCATAGAGCCCTGAGCAAAGTTTTTGTCTTGGTACCAATGGTATGCAAACACTTAAATCCTTTATGGGTACATACATCAAAGAATCATCGTCTCGCGGAAGATATTTTTCAGAAAATGATAAAACATGATGTAAACCAGTTCGTTCATCAAATATCGGAATAGGATAGAGATGGAATAAAGTGAAGGTCTGTTGTTCGACTAAAGGAATTTTCAAAACGAATAGAAGGCTCTCGGAAGTTTGAAAGTCCTCTAATTTTCCAAATATTGCGCGATCTTGGAATATTTGACTGGCAAAGGTAAATTAATTCTAATCAAATTTTGTGATATTTCTTTAAGGGAGGATATAAGGTGTTTCGGGGAGATGATGGAGTTGTGGATAATTTGAAGCCTAGCAAAGGTAATTGAATTTAAAATATCATTCAAGTTGTCTTCTATATATAAAAAGCTTTCCATCAATTTTTCGCAACTTTCGAAAAACTTTAGCTGTGCTTCAACTAAAGATACTTTGTTATTAAGATCTCTTGCAGATCTTTCTATTTTTCAATATCCGAATTAAATGTTGCTTCATCGAATTTAAGTTTTTGAAGTGTTTCATTAAGGTTTTTGATTACTGATGTAGTTACAGAGATCTGATTTTTCATAAGATTTTCTATATGGTGTTGGTCTTCCTGTATTTTATTAATGCAAGATGTGTAATAGTCTCCGTCAGAAGCATCTAGATTTCCTGTAATTGACTTGAATATTGAACCTAAACCATTAAGAATACCTCTTTTCTGACGTTTGGTGTCTGCAAATAGTTCTTCAAATTTTTCCACAATCGATCTCGATATTTGTGTCAATAGACTGACGTGGGTTCTAACTTCTGATTTGAAAGAGTTCATTGAATGAAAAGTTGGTCTCAAAGTATCGAGTATAGCATCAAGAATTTTGTTGTTGTTATCAAAGGTCTGTTTCAGTAATGAAAGTTTCTTACTAATAAGTAATGTCCACTCATCGTTCGTAATCGAGATTCGAGTTTCGTCAGGGTAAAAGACTCCAATCGTATTGTTTATTGTTTCTATTTCGAATTGGCTCAACACTGATCCGAACTGTGTTAGGATGATTCTGAAACAAATTATGCCTCATAATATGGTTTGAGTCGATCAAAATTTACTTTAGTATTTTGACTAGTTTTCTGATTTTTGAGAAGTGCGGAATTTTTATATATTTCTACAATTTCGAAAGGTCCGTTAAATTTATTTTGGAGTTTGTTTTGAATTTGTGCTTCTTTAACGTAATTTTTATCACCAACTCTAAATTCTGGTAATTTGTTTGAAACGTGCTTATCGAATCTCTACTTCGCTTTTCCTTTTGCTATTATTGTTCTTTCTCTAGCTACCTGTACCTGTACCTGTAGTAATGCGATATTCTGTTGTTGAGGTCGCGTATGTATTTTGTAATCAATTCTTCTTGGTTATAGAGGGTTTCTGGCGGTCTGCTAGAAGTGTGCCCAAATATAAATTCATATGGCATGAAACCGTGTGTCTTATTTACTGAATTATTATAAGCGATAACTGCATATGATAATATATTGAATGGGTGTTCTCCGGGATGTTCAGAAACGTGAATTCTAATCATCTCTAGGAGGGTTGAATGGAATCTTTCTAATGAACCGTTTGATTGTGGGTGACTAACGCTTGAAAATGTGAGTTTAATATTGAACATGTTACATAAATCTCTCATAAGTGAGTTATCGAATTCTCTACCGTAGTCACAGTGGATTCGTAAAGGTGTTCCGTAGTGTTGAAAGTATAGTAAAAGAGTTGTGACAACTGATTTGGCTGATTTGTCAGGAATTCCATATGCTTGTGAAAATTTTGTTAATTCATCTCTGATGGTTAGGGCATAATTTCGTTTCGGGACCTCAAGGATATCAATGTTTATTCTTTCGAATGGTGTTTTCGGAGTTTCAGTAATGACAAGAGGGTTATCTAAATTTTTACGGTATGCTTTGACCTTGTTGCATATTTCACATGTTCTAATAAAGTTTTCCACATCTTTAGTAATACCGGGCCAATTATAGCTTTCTCTGATACGTCGAATTGTTTCATTGATGCCGCGGTGTAAGTTACTCTTTCCGTTGTGGAATTGGTCGAGTATAATTGGAATTTGGTCTTGATCTGGGACTGTTGTTAAGTTTTGACAGACTTTAAACTTTATATCAATGTCAGCAAAAATGAAAGATAGTATTTCTAGAGCAGGCAAATCGAGATTGTTTTCAACATAAATTGTTTGGTTGTGAGGTAAAGTGTTTTTATTTCGGTACAATGATCCAAAAAGATATTCTATTGAGAAATCTGGATTGTATGGTATTGGAATTATGTAATACTTTCTGTTTTTTACTGTTTTGCTGGAAAATACATTAATAGTCATATCGAAAAATTCTGAGTTTTCTTCAAAAATGTCGTCTATTATTTTATAATGAAGGTCAGTTAAGTTGTTTTGTCGAAAGAATGTCAAAATATGCTTTTTTCTACTGTCTAAAAGTTGTCCGTTAACAAAATAAATTTTTGAATAATCAATCAAAGATTTTGTTTTGTATAAGTCATTGAAAGTAATAAATTCTTTGTATATTGAATTACTGTCCAGTTCTTCAGGGTTATTATTTCTGGAAGTCCCTGATTCAGTATCTTCATTCATTGGGTAGAGTGGTAGATTATATTCGACTTGAAATTTTGAAAAGGATTCTGCATTATGGTGGTTTATTTTAATTCTTGACAGAGCGTCAGCGTTTTGATTAATTCTACCAGGTTTGTATTGAATTTCGTAGTTATATTCCTCAAGTTTTAATCTCCAGCGTGCTAGTCTACTGCCGGGATCTTTGATTCAAAATAGCCATGTTAAAGGTCTATGGTCTGTAATGAGAATGAATTTTCTACCGAATATATAGGGTCTGAAGTGTTTGACTGCCCAGACTATTGAAAGGAGTTCTCTTTCTATTACTGAATATCTTGTTTCAGCACTGCAAAGTGTTCTTGAAGCATAGGCTATTGGTAGATCTTTACCTATAGGGCCTTGACTTAGAACAGCGTCAATCGCGAATGCGCTTGATCTGTCGTTATGGCGAATGTTTCGTTGAAATTTGGATAAATCAGAATAGGTGTTGAAATAAGACTTTTCAATTCTTCAAAAGCTGTTTCACAATCCGTGTCGAAATTAAAAGGGGTATCTTTCTGAAGTAACTTAGTGAGGGGCTTGTAAATTTTTGAAAATGTGGGAATAAATCGTCTATAATAGGAGGCTAGACCTAAGAAACTTTTGATTTCCTTTGGGTTTTTGGGTCTCGGAAAATTCATAATACATTTGACTTTATCGGGATTGGGTTTAACACCATCTTTGGTTATAAGGTGTCCCAAGTATGCAACTTCCTTGCGTAAAAATTCGCATTTATTAGGCTGGATTTTGAGATTTGCCTTACGAAGTTTATCAAATACTTCTCGAAGACGGGACATATGCTCGTAGATTGTTCTAGAATAAATTATAATGTCGTCCATATAGACAAGACATCTCTCATTCTGGATACCAGTAAGGATGTTGTCCATGACCCTTTGAAAAGTGGACGGGGCGTTTTTCAAACCAAACGGCATTCTTATAAATTCGTAATGTCCGTTTTCTATGGAAAAAGCAGTTTTGGGAATGTCTTTTGGATCTATTTCAATCTGGTGGAACCCAGATGCAAGATCTAAAGTTGTGAAGTATTGACACTGACCTAATTGATCTAGCAGATCGGTGATATTTGGCAAGGGGTATTTGTCATTGACAGTAAGCTCATTAAGTTTCCTATAATCAATAACAATGCGCCATTTCTGCTTTCCCGATGCATCTATCTCTTTAGGGACTACCCAGACGGGGCTTGACCAAGGCGAATTTGATGGTCTAAAATTCCTTGTTCTAACATTTTAGATACTTGTGACTTAACTTCTTGCTTATGAATCTGGGGATAACGATACGATTTCGTGAATACTGGTTTTGAATTACTTGTATCGATTGAATGTTTAATTTCGTTCGTGAATGTTAAATTATCTCCCTCTAATTAAAATATATCAGAAAACTCGAGACAAAGTCGGGTAATTTCTTCCTGTTCCTCTTAATTCAAATGATCTAATCTTAATAAATTTTGAATGTCATAATTTCTATTACTATCTATATTGCTAGAATAACAGTTATTTAATGAAAAATTTTGAATAGGTTCTAATTTTGGTATAATATCTACACACATTTCAATTTCATTAGGATTTAATACGGAGCATAAAAATTCACCATTTTCATTGACATGAACTAAAGCATTAGGCAGTTTTACTTTATCCTCTTCAGTTGCTAGCAGGATAGCATCTTTTCGAGATTGCATTTTAATTTACATTTCTTTTCCATTCGGGGTTCTATAAAGATTTTATTAGACACTTCATGTTTTTTTTCAAATTAGAATGTTCTAAATTATTTGATTTTTCCCCTGCTTTAAAAAGAGGTACAGTCTTAAAACTAGTGATAAGTTGTTTACGAGTGACATCTATTATACAGTTATAATGTTCTAGAAAATCCATACCTAGAAGCCCATCGAATTCAATGTCTAAATCACATACGTAGATCTTATGAGGGTCGTTATCAGCAAATGGAATGATAATAGATTCGTGAACTATAACTTTTTGATCTGTAATGCCCTGAATAATGATATTTTCTGGGGATCTATTGGTATAATTTTCGCAAGCTCTAGGTTTAAAGATTGAAATACCGGCACCTGTGTCGATTAAAATTTTGAAAGTTTTGGTTGCATCGTAAATATAGTAGAGATTTCTTGAGCTAACGGTGTGAAGGGAATTTAGATATATTTCTTGTTGTTCGGGCTTTGTGGCTGATTGAAATTTAGGGTTTGATTTTGGGATGTTATTGTTTCCGCTGGGGTTCTGTCTATAGGAGGATCGTCTAGAGTAGCGTCCTGTTGAAAATTTTCCATATTTGGTTGGGTAATATGGGAATTTTCATAACAAATTTCTCTGTCACTTTCAAGATTTTGATAATATTGAAGTCCGTGGTTGTCGTCGTCATTTTCTAGATAACAGTAATTATTGGGATCGTTATAATAATCATTATAGTGATTTTCGGGTTGTTCGTTGACGTGGAAAGTTTTCTGTTGCCTCATGAAGTTAACGTTAGGGTTATGTGGGTTTGGCAACTTTGATTGGTTGGGGTTATAATTTGGATTGGGTCAGAAATTTGGGTTTGGCTTTTGTTCCGTGTTTGGATTTGGCCTGAAACTCGGATTTTGGCTTGGGGAGTTATTTGCGAAATTTGACTGCTGTGTGAATTGTCTTTGGGCGTTGTTTGGATTTTTAGGAAAATGATTATACAAATTCTGTGTATTGAATGTTTTCTGTCGGCATTCATTAAAAGTGTGTCCTATTCTTTGACAATATGAGCATTGGGGACTCGGAATTGGTACGTTATTTGTAGGCTTATTATTTTGAGGTCTATGGGACTCATAGTAGGAGAGTTGTATCTCTCGCTTTATTCTTGAAATTGCGGATATCATATCCTTCGGATCACTGGCTCTGATTATTTGTCCTAACTTATATTCTAAGCCTGTTAGAAGTGTGTTTAATGTCATTGAATTTATAAGGGTTGTTTGAGCGTCTTTTTCTGGTTGGGACATGTTCTTCTTTTCAATGCAAGAGAACATTTTGGCGTCGTGAGTCTGATGCCGACTCACAAAACTAAGAGCAGATTCTCCTGGAGTTTGTTTAAATCTTTCGAGGTCTTGTATCAGTGAACTTAAATCTCTGGTGTCACCAAAGTTTGTTTCGAGTAACACTAGGATTTCTTTCCATGTTTCAGGGTTTCGCGAGTTGATTAGTTCTGCTGCGCGACCACGTAATCTATTTTTAATATGTAGGGTTAACACAATTTTTTGTTGTCCTACAGCCATATTTTGTGCTGTTTTGCAGGCGTTAAGGAAGGTGTTTAGGAAAATTTGATTTTCATCGAATTCTGGGGTTATTGAAAATATCTCAGATAATTTATAAGGTTCGACGTCTTGTGAACTAGTAGTGCCAGTGGTAGCACCTGATCGTGTTTCTGGCATTATTTATTTATTTATTTAATAAGCGTATTGGAAATATATCAAATCAGATCAAAACAGATATAATAAAAAAATATTAACGAACTGATTTCTATCAATAATACGAGTTGTGTGAAAAATAATATTAATCAAACGAGATGATTACTTAAATAAAATGTACTCACAGTTTGTGGAGCATTTGTTGGTTGTTGGTGGAGATGAAATCCTACTCCGTAAAGCTCGCTCCTTCGGGTTAGCGTCTGCGTTTTCCCAAAGTCGGAGAGATCGTCTCGGCACCAGGGATTTCTGTGATTTCGGTGGGGATGAAATCCGGCTCCTCAAGCGTAGCGCCAACGGGTTAGCTTGCTATCTGCTGCCTGTTCCCGATGTAGGAGAGACCGTCCTCTGCACCAGTTTCTTCCTAAACTATGTAGTTGATTTCTTCTTTGTAATATGCTTCTTTCAGCTTGGAGAATTGGTTCTTCCTTGAAGGTTAGGAAACCACCATTGATTGGATACCAACGTTGAGGGATCCTACTGACTGCGCCAAATTTTTATATTGGATTCTTCTTTGAAGACCTTTTAAAAAAAACTATTTACTTTAACAAATTTATTAGTCGACTTAATTTTGAAATAACAGGCCGAAAATGAGACAAGTACAGCAAAGAGTTCTACTCTACGAAATTTTTTACGTACTAATCCGACGATCGCTCTTGGATGTCTACTTGAGTAGTTTTTTAGGTGCAAGCTAAGCAGTTTCTAGAATGTTCTAAACGATTTTGATTGCACCGTTACAATTTCTAGGAATAATCCTATGTTACATGATATGATTGTTATGACAGGAAGCTGAAATATGAGGTTTCATACTGTAAGGCAATATGTTAGCTTTGAAAGATGAAATTTAATAATTGTACGTGACTTTTATAAAAATACCAGCGACAGATTGTCGCGACGGATAAATTGAGAATATTAAATATTTAAAATATAATATATCTGGATATTTGTAATATAACAACTATCTGAATATTTCTATTATAACATATATATTATTCTAATAAATCTAGAAGTATCAAATTTTCTTATACGGAGAAAATAAGGAAATAACAGGAACTTGGACTTACTTTGTCGTTGTTTCTCTGTTGAGCGATTCTGCTTTGGGTCCTTGCGTTGTCCTCAGGTGTACCAAACACTTGTGGAACAGGGGAGGTTCTATAGTCCCAAGGGATGAAGATCCGCGTTAGTGTCCAAAAATACGTATTCTACCGTAGTTTAGCCAAAAACTGCACAAAACGACTGACTGTGCCAATAATGGTTTTCGGTTAACGAAAATAGTTTTTAAAAAGTTTTATTACAAGCAAGAAAGCAAAGAACAGAATGAATCTTAGATCTAATTTACATTTATTTATAATAGGATAAAATGACGTATTATGGGAAAACGCATGTGAAAAGTTTCTTCGGACGGTCTCACGGAGTCAGCACTTCTAGTGTGAAAACGGACGATGATTTTCATACCGTCAGCGTTGTGGCTCCCATAACTCGCTATCAATGAGGGCAAAAATCAAAACAATGAAAGTAAAATACATATTGTAGAGTATATCGACCATTCATTTGTTTTTTTTAAATTTCAAAATCCGCCAATAAATAACGAAGTTACAGCTTGGGGCGTTTTTTATGATACAGCCTGTATATATACTGTTTTGACTGGTCATCACCCTTAATAAGGTTAAAATTTATTATTAATATATATCGTTGTTACGATGTAAAAATTGAAAAAAAAATTAGGTTATCTATACTGATAAATAAAATCGAAGTGTCTGTTTGCAATATCAAAATAACAGGTTGATAATTTTTGTCTGCCTGTCTGTTTGTTCCGGCTAATCTCCATAACGGCTTAACCGATTTCGACGGGATTTTAACTGGCAAGTAGTTAATGTTATGAGGAATAACCAAGGCTGTTTCTATTTTAGAAAAAATTATACAGATGAATAATATCTAACTGTATGTTTGTACTTTCAAAATAACAGGCTTTAACTAACTGTATAGGGAAGTACATGTGTCACTAATATCAAAAAAACAATTTTCATAATTTTTGTCTGTCCGTAGCCGAAACGGACAAAAATTATCAACCTGTTATTTTGATATTACAAACAGACACTTCGGTTTTATTTATTAGTAAAGATAACCCAATTTTTGTTTAAATTTTTACATCGTAACAACGACATATATTAATAATAAATTTTAACCTTTTTAGGGGTGATGACCTGTCAAAACAGTATATATATACAGGCTGTATCATAAAAAACGCCCCAACCTGTAACTTCGTTATTTATTGGCGGATTTTGAAAAAAACAAATGAATGGTTCAATATACTCTACAATATGTATTTAACTTTCATTGTTTTGATTTTTGCCCTCATTGATAGCGATAGTCAACTTTTTTTCTTAATGGCAACATGTGATTTTTGTTACGTCATATTGTTGACAATTTCTTTCTAAATGCAAGAGTATAATATAAATAAATATTTATCTAACATTTACATATAAATACACAAGACTTCTGAATTCTGAAAAATGTAAGATCGTGTCACATTACAAATTACAATTTTTTGATTATTTTTATAATATTTTGAAAAGATCACTTTAATTTCTATGATGGATAAGAGTACATTGATCGACTTTCTCCAAGTGTATTTTGAATGTAATAAGAATAGTGGGCGAGCAGTTCGTCTCTACATCAATAGAGTTCCGAACAGAGAAATTCCAGATCGACGAAAATTCTCAAGACTTGA
Organism: Crioceris asparagi; assembly: GCA_958507055.1. NCBI lineage: Eukaryota > Metazoa > Arthropoda > Insecta > Coleoptera > Chrysomelidae > Crioceris > Crioceris asparagi. The sequence goes on from OY293827.1 coordinate 53,616,103, forward strand.
GAACAATTTGAAAAATTATGGTAGTTTCAAGAATCCTAAAAAAAGCATCGTCAATTTAATAAAGAGGTGGAATTAGGCGTACTTCTCAGTGTTCAGGAAGAGACGAGAACGTTTACACGTGAAATTGCTAGTGATTTTAACAACACATCCAAAGATACTGTAGATAGAATGTTAAAAAAACACAAGTTTAAACCGTACGTTCCGCAAAACGTGTAAGCACAGGTGCAAAATGGTGTTTTTATTTATACGCGATTCGAGGGAATGATACTTTCTATAGAAAAATAATTTGGTCTGATGAGTCTACCTTTAGCAATAATGGCATTTATAATAGAAACATCCATCTGGAGTCAGGAAAACCCTAGACTTATTGTAGAAAATAATGTTCAAAGAAGATTTACTACCAATGTCTGGTGCGGTATTTTGGGTCATCGATTAATTGGGCTATATAATAATAAATTCATGGTTCTCAAAAACTACCAGAGAATTATTCAGAGCAGCCGTGAATAAAGTTATTATATCCTGGATGGTCGTCAATATTCGGAACGAATAGGCACCTAAAGAAAAAGAAATAATAGATTTGGTCCAGGTGGATTGGGACAAATGGACCTGTTTGGTGGCCTGCTCGTTCCCCTGACCTCACGCTCCTTGACTTTTCGCTTTGGGGTTACCTTAAATACCAAATTTATCTAATCCGGCCCCAGAATGAAAACTACCTCAGAAGAAAAATAATCGAGGTTTGTCGAGGAATACCTCCAAATCTTATAATGAACGCTACTTATGGAGTCATTAGAAGGTGTGAGCTGTGTATTCGTCAAGGCGGCAGACAATTTGAACAATATTTGTGATGCAGGTTTTACTAGTTATTAAATGGAATTTGTTGATAATTATGGATTACCCAATTTTTTTCTTTAGAAATTATTTGATAAATATTAAGTTATGTTATACTGTTGAATTTAGAAAATAATTTTCTACAATATGACGTAAAAATAAATACATGTTTCTATTGAAAAAAAAGTTGACTGTTGCTGTCACTGAGAGCAAATATAAAAAAATTAAAGTCGGTGACATCTTGTAGAGCATATCAAACCATTCATTTGTTCTTTTAATTTTCAAAATCCGCCAATAAATACCGAAGTTACAACTTGGGGTGTTTTTTACGATACAGCCTGTATATACACTGTGTTCAAGATACGGATAACATAGCATTAGGATATCGAGAACTAAAATCTATCTTAGTTCTTTGTATTTAAATAAGAAGTTGACAATTAGCTCATTTACTTATATCGTGTTAAAAAAATTAATAACCATTAGTTTTTGGAGATCTCAAATTTTATTCTTTCTGAAGTTCGCTGCAAAGGTAGCAATAAACGGAAAGTATTTCATAACAGAATCTTTTTCAACTCTACAACATGTTGTTTACATAATTATCATGCCACGATTCGTTTTCTCGAAACCATCCTGAACTTTGTTTTCTTTATGTTGATCAACAAAAAAGCGAAACCTGTAGTAGATAATACTTTTCAACACAAAATCAACAATGCAACAAATGATCTTGCGCCTTTGTACAAAAACGCCCCTCTTGTTTTTAAACATATATGGTCATTTTGGGTAACATTAAAATCGGACATTTTTCCAAAAATGCAAGGGTTTGCGAGTTGAAGCTCTGGGAAACTGCACCGCTATATTCTGAAATTACTGATAACTAAACGTTCAACAGTTTTTTTGGTATCAAAATTCTTCTTCAAAATGTTTTTGATATAATTAATAATCGTTTCAACTTTGTCAGCTCGTTAGCCAGCAAATAGCAGTTTTTACTGATATATTTTATTTTATCCATTTAGTATTTAATCTTGTGTGTAAATAAAAGATTCATGCAGATATTATTATTAAAAATATCCGTGTATTCAAATAAATTTTTGAATACGTCCTTCAGCTGCGACATTGTCACTTATGTGAATACAAATTCAATCACTGTTGTTAGTCCAAACCAATTGTTTGGAAATTTATTGCTCACATATCAGCCCCATCGATACTTGCGGAATAACCTGATTAGGTATATCCTTTTTTACAAAGATATCTCGAAATAAAATAAATCGATTTCAACATGAGGTTTTCGCTGTTTCATTGCCAGTTTGACATATTTTTTATATTTTTTGAACACTATTCTCAAAAGCAATGAGAAAGCTTCCTCTAGTAATTACATTAATTAATATATATGTCAGTGGAATCTCTAATTATAAGAATATACAAAGCATTTCTCAAAAAGAGCGATCTCTTAACTATGTATTGGGTGAACCGAAGAAACAAACTTTGAATATTGAATATTTTTTTTAAATCGACCATGTACATTCTATGAATTTTAATCCTTACTTTACGGAATCAATGAATATCGAAAAGAAAATAGCATGTTTGATCTTATTCATTTTATTATTTTGAACGAACATTCTGCACTGCGTTTCGGTATGGTTCAACATTCTGTTATTATATTCAGAACTTCATACTTATTGGTCTAATATGTGAAATAACCCAATCAAATGTGCACTGGTGTTGAACCATGTACCAGAATTTTTGAATGCCTACCGGAATTGTTGACGTCTGCAGACAAATTTCTCCATTTAAAAGTTAATAAAGATATATCGAGATAGGAAAAAGACATTAGCATATGGTTTCCGTTATTTTATTGCCAATTTAGTTTTCTTCTCAATTAGTCAAGGCGATATGTTTTCATTTGATATTTCTATGAAAAACCACAATTTCTAAAAAATAATACCTACATCGCCCTCTACTAATTCACTAATTACGTTATTTGTTAATTTGAATGTTAGTTACCACTGTTGTATCGGTGGAGAACAGCTCTTCACAACAGTGATTAGTTTATGAAATGAGGAGGTATTTGTAAAACTTTTGCTACCAGAGAGCGCTTCAGTGGGTGTAGTCCTTTAGTCCATTTGTTGTTGTTTTTTGAGTTTGTGTCTTGTGACTGTCATGTATTGTGTCAAAAAATCTCGTAAAATCGAAAGGTTTGTAAAAGAACTGTCGTACCCGTAAATAGAGAAGATGCCCGCCGCAGACCTATCAACTTCACCGTCATCTACGCGGAGATTGCCAAATACCTTCTCATTGGGTCAGACCGAACGGGACTTTTTCAAAACAAGGTTTCCACTCTCATCTATCACTTATTCGAAAAGATAGAAGAAAAATTATTAGAACAAAATAATAGCGAATATTCATATTATTAGAAAACGTAATCAGATATATTTTATAAACAATGCATTTTTGAATAAAATTTAAATATTCAATTACGTCTTATATCGGTCGACCTAAAAATCTCGTAATAGTTTCTTATATTTTGCTCTACTGTAAGCCGTTCCCGAGATATGGCCGACAAATATTTTTATTTGGCCACCATGTATATAATTTTATTACAGATATTTTTAGATACTTATATCTAGAGGTTCTAAACAAAAATTCTGGAATCTATCTCGTGTCTTTACTTGAGTCTTCAGATCACAGTTATCATTGTTGTCATACATCTCATGAATGATTTCTTGAGAAACTGATGAGAGAAACTGATAATTCAGCGTTGTAAAGTACATAAATATCATGTTCTCTTCACGACGCTGTAATTGAGAAAATCATGTAGGTATTTGTGAGTGTACGCACAATGTTTGAATGCTCAATATGTTAAGGGTGTTCGAGCAGGATTTCAAACCAAACTCAAACCGTCAGAGGCATGCGCATTTTAATTTTAAGAAGACGGAAATTAATATGCGCATGCTCCACGGAACACAGTTGGAAACTGGTCCAAACTACTGCTCGAACACCCTTGTTATATATTTTTTTAGCGGGGGACAAACAATGGATTAGTTCGAACGACTCCAGAAAATTTAGAACTGTACACATTCGAGTTATAGATTTAAAATAATGACATTAGTCGAACTAGTATGATTGACTGAGATATTCAAATTTTATTTAAACGCGGTCAAAAATTCTGAATTAATACAACTTATTCATTCACAGAACCAGAGATAGCATAGGCACAGAATATGTTAGTTATTCTGTGGCATAGGTTTGAAAGTAGTGTTTTCGTGTTCCAAGTGCCAAAACAGCAGAAACCATTTCTAAGGAAAGACCATTTTCATCTCTACTCTCTACATCAGGCGAGTCTTCGCTATAAAACATCCCCATTTTTTTACTACGTAATATGCATAAAACAAGACAAAGGTTACTAGATGATCCACATGTTATAAATCCAGTGATTTTATTTGTGAGTGATTTTGAAAGCATATAATTCTGAATTTGGTATATGCATAGAAATGCAAACTATTATAGATATTTAAGAAAATTCTATTTACGAACTCATAATTTCGAGAATGCCTGATGGTTATAGTTGTCATGGTACATGTAAGTTAGAAAGTATCTAGATTGTTGATAGTTGATAGAGATAGATAGTTGATAAGAATGAATATTTATGAATGATCTTTATATGTATGTAACTATCTGAGCAAGAAGCACATTTGAATTAAAATTATTAAGGCAGATACAGGTTAAGTGTTAAAAAAAGTTCATCAAAATTTAAGAATATTACATAAGTATATACATATATACCCATATAGACTGAACTTTTTTGAATCCAGGGCTTAAAAGTGACCGTTTGAAGGCAACAAAAAAACTTATCAACTATTATATGTCAATTTTCTCAGAGATGGAAATCATTGTCATTTTTATTAAAAATAAAACATGAATTCGCTTATTATTTTTTTTCGTAAACAGTTCAAGTTTATATTTTTAAAAACTATTTAGGCATCAAGGTGTAAATCTTAGCCCGCCCCTGCTAGACTAAAATAGCTAAATATGTTCCTCGGACACTTTTTTATGAAGTCCTTACTAGTGTCCTTCACATTAGATTTTTATTAAATTATATCAATTACTTAAAAGATATTCAAGAAAATCCTATTTCCAGCGGCGTCCGCCAGGGACGAATATCTCCGTAGGGAGGGCCTGTAGGGAAAAACTTTATAGAAACTTGTCATCTTAATTTTTCATATTCTATCTCGATCCGAGAGATTTCCCATAGTTGCATAGTTTTCTAACGAATTCAATCGTTTCACTTTACCACAGACAATCTATTGGAATAGATTGTCTGTGACTTTACCTACTTATATATATTGTATCTACATGTACCTATATGTTTTGGCTTAATACCAACGAGTAAATATCATTATAATTGACTGTCTCAAGATCAAGGCTTCTTCTAAAAATATAATTACATCATTATTTAAACTTATTTTATTCGTACCTATCGCAAATATAACGAGTTCGGTTCATGCAATACTATGTTAAAAATTCCAATTTCAGCCTGCTGCATTCAACAGACTTACAAATTTTGTGTGACAATTATTCACCTTTGGATGCAAATTCACATTTAGAAAACATACGTCGGGTGTGTTTTAGAGGTAGCTTCAACATCTAAAACCATTTAATTACTTTGCACAGTGGAAAGTTATTTTTATAGATCCTTATTATCAATTAGGCATTCAGTAGAAGAGAAATATTCAAATCACTTGTTAAATTGGGTAATTAGGTAACTATATCGGGCGTAAAAATCAACAATCATAATCATGATTTTCAAGTGAGATTTGCACAATTTCTGCAGTCAGAAATCAAATCTCTTAATTTAACTACTTATACGTTCATATTATATTTTCAATGTGCTTATAAAAATAATTGTCCTATAATTGATTGTGTGTTGTATCAGGATGGTCAACAATATGTTCCTCTGTAAATTGAACATTGTATCTACTATTTTCTATTACATTCTGATTAAAATAATTAGGTTATATATGACCACATCCATCTCTTCCTAACAATTTGAATTTGTTTAATAATTTAGTTATCTATAAGCAAGATATTGATACCATATAAACAATTTTAAAAAGAAAATTTATATACCTGAGTGACCTACGGTAAATTTTAGCCCATTGTTAGGTACTTCATAGAGAAGTGGGGACGGATCTAGGAGGGTCTGGGCCTCAAAGGCCAAAATAATAAAAAACTTTAATGAAAAGATTACAGTCACAAGGGTTTTCCTGTAAACAAGTTGAAGAAGATGCTGATGCTGACATAATTAAGACCTCGATAGAAGTTGCCGGAGATACTAATAAAACTGTCATAATTGTGGGTCAAGATATTGATCTTTTAGTCCTTATAAATCAATTAAATTCAAATAATCATGACATTTATTTTCTCAAACCAGGCTCTGAAAATGTAAATGATCTATTTTTCACGTCTAATAGTTTCAAACATAAATCCTTCAAAAATATTGTTGCATTTCTGCATTGTTTTTCTGGTTGCGATAGAACATCTGGATTTGCCGGAAAAGGAAAGAAAACTGTCGTTAAATCATTATTAGACGCGAAAATTTTGTCAAATTTGGCCGATATTTTTTACAAGAAAGATGCAAGTGAAGAAAATATCAAAAAAATGGATTAAAATTAATGAAAATATCAATTGGCAAAAATTAAATCATCTTTCATTTTGGCAAACCTCCCACCCACAGAAGGAGCAGCAGAACAGCATTGTTACAGAGTATATTATCAGCTTCAAACTTGGTTGGGTAACGAATTGACAGCAACAGATTGGGGCTGGAAGCAACATCAACGTGGCATTATGCCCAAATTTACAGAAAAAGATTGAATCCCGGAAGTATTGTTCAAAACTATCTGCTGCAGCTGTGAAACTGGATGTAACAGTTTAAAATGTGGCTGCCGAAAACATGGTTTAAAATGCACAAATTTATGCACTAATTGTCATGTTTCTGAAAATTCCTCCAATATGGAAGAAAAAATCTACGAGGAAGTAAATGATTCAGATGAAATTGTGTATGAAGAACCATTGGAAATGAAGATGATGGTCTTGAAGATTTCGACGATCAACTAGATTTGGAAAGGTTTGTCGAATCTAACGATGAAGAAATGCCTTCAAAGAGACAAAAACTAATGAATAACTGATTAGAATTTCAGATAAGATATTTATAAATAACAAGATTAACGTTTTTGAAAAAAAAATATAATGAATAACGTAATCAGAATTAAGTATCTAAATTCAATAGTACGATTTACATGTATATTTATATTTTATGAGATTTTCTATGACATGAATGTAATTCTAATTTAATAAATAAACTTTTTAACTGAAAAAAATTACAGCAATCACATTTTTTTGATGAAATTGTACATAGTGATTGAATTTTTTTTTTGCTTTCTCTGAGAACATCTACTATAGTAATGTATATTTTTTATACCATCAGAAAGTAGAGATTTCAACGAACAAACAGCCCCCGACTTTTTGTAAAAAGCTGATATTATGACGCGAGAATTTTCGATTGAAAATTAGGGTGCATTTTGATATTAATTTAAAATAAGGCTAAAAAATAAATATTTTAAATCAAACAAATGACAGTGTATTTGGGACATAATAAGGTAAGTTTTCACCAAATTTAGTAGTATTTTTTTTTGAAAAAGATAAAAATAAAAAACCAAAAACTTGGTTATTTGAATTTTTCACCTAAATTTTGAGGTTATGTAAAAAAATTGTATATACAAAAGTTGTAGATCTTTTTATTACCTACAACTTTTTTCCATAGGACTTGTAGTTTTGCCGGAAATCGAGATAAACCATTTTTTACCCTTACAAACTCACCCCCTCCCAATTCCCGAACTCGGATCGACCGTAATTTATTTTTCCTCTCATTTTTATCATATTCCCCTCCTTTTCTAATGGTTCCATCCTACTGTAATTCTTTTTTTCTAGGCTGCTTTCGTTAAATGAGCATATATATAAATATAACTTGAATAAAATTCATATTTTGGCTATACAAAGTTTGAATGAGTAGATTCACTGAAATCTCCTATGTCGTGAAAGGTAATATCCTACGAGATCGCCGCCGCCTTGATCAAATAACAGGGTTACTTGTATTACCAATAGTACATAATTAGATAATAAAAATCAGATGTATGGCTATTAAAGATGCAAAAATTAGACTTTAAAAAATAATACAGGTATGCAGACACTACAAAATCCCCTCATTAGTCGATATTTCCTTTTCTTTTAACATGACATTATTAAGGATAAAAAATTTACATTAATTTGTTTTTGATGAATGTCAACAAGAAAACGACTGCTTGACCTTGTTTATCATTAAAATAATAATTGCTTTAATTATAGCACTGTATTTTTCATTTCAATTTTGTTTTCTATTTTCATGTATAGGTATTTTTCATAGTAATATATTTTTTAATTCCTATCATCAGCATCTAAATTGTATAAACAAAATTCTCGTTTTTATCATCTTCTCTTATTTGTGGACGAATGAATACAGGGTGGTCCGAATTATAATGGAGAAACTTTTACAGCGAATTCAGCAGATAAAAATGATTAAGAAAGTTCTTATCTCCAAAAACCCTTCGTTTTGGAGATATCTGGTGTTGAAATATTGTGAAAAAATCGGTTTTATTTTAAAAATGTATTTTTAGATTTTGCTTTCAAACTTAGTAGGTATTACTGCCAATAATTTTTAATTTTTTAATTATTTCAAATAATAGAAAAAATATACGCCAATGGTTTATCGCAACTCCGTTAATAAATTTAGATATCCTGATCAATTCTAAAAAATGGTCTCTCCAGTCTTTTCGCTAAAATGGAACCGTTATCGACAAAAAAATAATTTTTGTTTGCATGTGCACCTAAAATCTGAGGTTTGCAAATTAAATTAAGATAATTCGCACTATTTCAATTCGTATCTCCAAAACGAAGCGTTTATGGAGATAAGTTTATATGACCTTTTTTAATTATTTTTATCTGCTGAGTACGTTATTAAAGTTTCTCCATTATAATTCGGACCGCTCTGTATACAGGGTGTGTCAGAAAGAATGGTCATACAATTAATGGCATGTTCTATGGTCAATTTTAAGTCGAATACATCATTTATCTATACACAAAAACGCCCCCTTAAAAAATTACAGCCCTTCAAAGTGGCAAAGTACATCGATAAGTTTTTTGACTGTAAAATTCAAAAAATACAGAATAATAGCTCGAAATTTTGGTTCCTAGCATTTCTTAGGTTCAAAAATCGGAAAAAAGGCAAAAAAGTTTGTCAAGGAATTATTATTTGCAAAATTTCTGAAAGAAGTTTGCTGCAAAGGAAACTAAAAATATGAGGGTTGAAAAGGGGTGCAATGCCAATTTCACCCCCATGCGTTCACTGGAACGTTTCAACTCTATTCGAAAACCATTTTCGAACCTAAGAAATAGTAGATACCAAAATTTCAAGCTATAATTCTGTACTGTTTGGATTTTACAGCCAAAAATCTTATCGATGTAATGCAACTTTGAAGGGATGTAACTTTTCAAGGGTGCGTTTTTGTATATAGATAAATATTGTCAAATTGACTCAAAATTGACCATGGAATATACCATGAATATACCATTCTTTATGAAAGACCCTGTATAGACGTACCTACCTTTACTACCATCCCAAGGTGCATCTCTGAGAAAAATCACGAAATAAGGTTATGATGAAATTAACTTTCTACGTCAAAACTGAATTTGACCATTATTGTTGGTCTTAGTTTGCTGGAAACAATTAATTGATCAGAAAATTTTAATACTCCATGGTATTTACTTGAGAGTGGCAGAAAAATCGTCGACATGGAGTTAAAGAGCGAATATCTTTTAGTGATGTCACGTGAATATAGTTAACTTAAGAAAAGTGTAACTCGAAATTCCATTCGGCTTTTTCGAAAATGGCTACGCAAATTTTTATTAAAATTTGCAGCAAAGGATGCTCTAGGTCGAGAAGTTTGTTGAAGACATTTTATAGGTGACACTCCTGAGGTATATATTGGAAATTTCGGAAATGGCTTCCCAAATTTCGAGAGAAAATTCTAGGTTTAAGTTTAAGTGGTTTAAGGGGTCGATTTCTTAATTTGGTGTGACCCTCGAAGTCGATACAAGTCGATAAAAAAGTTAGCGATTTAACCAGCCCCTGAAGTATAAGTGACTGAAGTTTTACCAGTTTGCTATCTGAAAGACGTTATGTCTACTGGCGTAGAGCCAAAATATAAATGAACAAGCATTCCATTTATAAAGCTTTACAATATTGTTTGCGTTGTATGCGTTTATATGATTCTGTTTTGTTCGTGTTCGTTATTATATTTTTCTTGCAACCTACACGTCAAACTATACCAAACCCATTTTATCCTCAGGTTTAAATTTCTTATATTCGGAGATCTATGGGGGAAGTTCATAGCCGAAAGAAAAACTAGACTATACGGGTTTCTCTTGTCAGATGGGACGAAAGCCCAAAAATCAATCGTTCCGAAAGTTTCGAAAAAACACACGTCTGAATTTGAAATTAATTTAGACATTACTTCTGGGACTCACTCATATCGATATGTTCAATATATTTTTTTCGATAACTGTTCATAGGACAAGTTACATGAAACATACTCAGAATTCGAAGAAGATTCAGACTTGAACTGAGGTCGAGAAATTAATTGATTGATGATACTCTCATATTTCATGGGTACCATTTGCTGAGAAAAAAACTAAGAATATTTAAATCAGGCATTTTTCAAGAAATCCAATGGTTTCCCGAAGAAATCATGTGCACCCTCTAGTCAAAAATATATTATTTAACTTCTGTCTGAACTCAGTATTTTTTACAAAAGGCCGACAAGAATAATTTTAAAGGCCTCAGGTAACAAAAAAAGTAGGTATTCATAAGCCCAAAAAATTCAGGGAGCTCCGAAACAGTCAATCAATAAATTGTTATCTGGATTTGTAATCGGTGTATTACAATATATTTCATATTTCGAGCAGAATTGAAAATATCAGAATCGGTGTCTAAAATAACATTTGTAAAATTCACTATAACTTTCATTGTAGATATATATTGTACATCAAATTCAAACTGACCTCAAAACATGTTGTATTGGTATTTAAAAAATATACTTGCATAAAAGAAACAAAAAAATGTGATTGATTGTATATTTAAATGTAAACAAAGTTGATGGTAATTTATTTGATCAGGAAAAGCTTTTAAGATTGTTATTATTATTGTGAGAATAATTATCGCAACAACCAATTGGCAGTTTTGATATAAATAAATTTAATTCTATGAATTGTCTACTGTAATTAAATTAAACAACTTTATAGATCTAAAGGTGCAACTTTTTTGTTTCGTATTTAAAAATAATTATTTTTTGAGGGAGATATAGCTCTTTCTTCTCCACATGTTATTGATGAAAATTATTTTTTTAGAGGTAGAAAGGAGGGTTGAGACATGTTTCATGTCTCATTTTCGGACATAAGACGTAGCTACAGATCCTATATCTATAACTATAAAATATTTTTTTTAAAAATATATTTAATGGCTACTTTTTGAGAATCATTTAAAATGTTTTTTCGGCCGCCATTTTGAAACTATTCGTATGAACATGATTGTACAATATATATACAGGGTGTTAGGTAAACATGCGGCGAAAATTCATGAGGTTATTCCTTGGCCTAGCCTAAGAATATTTTGTCCTATGATGATTTTTTTAAAACCTCTTTGTTTCGAAGATACAGGGTAAACAAATTTCTTAACATCATCATATAGAGATCGCTGGATTGGTCGAGGTGGGCCACACGCATGGCCTGGTCGATCCCCAGACTTAAACTCCCTGATATCTGAAGTCATTAGTTTACGCTGCTTCAGTGGAGAATTCGGACGACTTGCGAAATCGGATAATTGCTGGGTGTAAATCAGGTAGAAATACCCTGTTGAGTTTGAAAGAGTTCGGCAGTAAATAACGGAGAATATTTAATGCTTGTATCCAGGCTGGAGACAGTCATTTCTAACATTTATTGTAGATTGAGCAACTTTACATGTACTTTTTAACAATAAACAAAGGGATTTAAAAAAATCATCATAGGACAAAATATTCTTAGAATAGGCCAAGGAATAACCCCTTGAATTTTTGCCACATGTTGACCTAACACCCTGTATATATATATATATATATATATATAAACGTCTACCATATGATACGAAGCCCGACAAACACCACAGGCAAAAATAAGCCCAGGTTAAAGGGTGCGGGAGGAAATCTGTATTTAAAAGCTGAATATGTATAACTGCCAATAGAAAGCCCAGTTATATACAGTTTATATGAACCTGTAACTTTAATAAGGCCAGCGCTGTTGCCAAACTTACATGTCTACGAAATCTTATGGAACCGCGAATTGTGTACTAACGACGTATATATCGACAATACAAGTCCCGCCAAATAACAAACCGTTTACTTTTGCCTATTTACACTGTCTTTCCTCCACTCCTTATTATTTCTTTATACTTTTTTATAGGAGTCAAGGTGAAACCTAGCGAATTTTTATTAAAGTTAGCCAATCAAAAGAAGTTTGCATTTGTATCAGAGAACGTAAATATTAGAATATTAGCAGCATTTTTAGTTCTTCCACATGATCGAGTTCTGAGAAGTTCCCTTCATTCTATTCCTGATGAAAATGGCATTTATGATTAAGGATCCATCGGGTCCAGTTGAGAGCGATGTCGTCACGATGAATGATGAGTTTTATCATCATTTATAAAAAGTAAAACTCCTTGATTTCTTAACAATGAAATCTGATAGTGCTTCTGAATTAAGGGATACTAAGAATAATTTAACATTTTCCAAAATTTCAGAAATTCGCTATAGGTATGAAATTATTCCAAAAAATGATTTAATGATGGGCAATTTATCCACTAACGCAACTTTTCAAGATCATTTGCAAGCATCTTCTGGTGAATCGATTTCGCAAATAATTAAATATTTTCCAAAATGTTTTTAATAATAGCCCTTCATCTATGCAAATGAATATTCCAGATGATAGTTCCTAAGATGTTGATTTCATAACACTCATAAATGTGAGATTTAATGAAAATTTTGTTACAAAATCTGATCATCAGTTGGAACCACACATCCAGGTCGACCCACAACATTCACATTTTGCATTATGGAAAGCATTATTTCTTTACCTCCTAGAAGGATTAGGACTTCAGTATCCATCTTCCGTTTTTGGTAAATTGGGATAGGATAACCGTCTTTTTGGGGTTGATGTTCAATCCCCTACCCCTGTACCATCTTATAGAAGGTGTAAAATAATCTTCCATCAGTCCGCTTAAGGTTTTCATATATTTCCCTGAGAGTATTAGGATGATAAGATCAGCATAGCCGGTATCCCCATAGCCCATCTCAGTTGCTTGACGTTACGCCCAAATCTCATTGGGTATTTTCATGAACTTGTTTTCTGGATGTTTACTCTGATCGAAACTGTGCTTTAACTGTTTTCTGCTTTTATCCTTATCCTTGTGGATCCTTGTGTCGTGGTCTCAATTGATATCCTGTTGGCGTGGCCTGTGATAGTGATGGTGTGTTGTTGTTGATGCTTGGGTGATTACTTCAGGGTTCCTGGGAGTCGGTGGTATTTGGCTAATTAGGGATTTCCAGGTGATCGGTAATTTGAGGGATACATCTTTTTCGTTGAGATCCCCTTGTTTTTCGATTTCTATGGCTGCTCGAATAATTCTATTTTTATATATTTTGATATTGGGGATCTGATTACAGCTATTGAAATCGATTTTGTGGCCTGTCTCTTTTTCATGAAGCTGATGTATTTTGTTTATTTTTTATACTTAATTTGTGTTCCTCCGCTCTCATTGCGATTCTTCTATTGGTTTGTCCCACATATTTCTTTCGGTAGGTAATGCTGTAAACTCCTTGATTTTCTAGTTTGTTTTCGTCTTTTGGGCTTCCTAGGGCGCCTCTTATCGTACTCTGGGATAGGAATATTGTTTTTATATTTTTTCTATATAGTATTCTCCCAATTCTGTTGGTTACTCCTTTCATGTAGGGTAGAATAACCCTTTGTATGAATAATTCTTCTTGTTGTGGTTGATCTTTGTGTAAGTATTTGATGTTGTTCTCTTCTAGCTCTAGCGATTGTTTTTTGTCAATTGGAGACCACGGCACAAAGATAAAAGCAGACAACCAAACAGGTAAATCAAAGTTTTGATCAGAATCAACATCAAGAAAACAAGCTTATGAAGATGCCCAATGAGATTTGGGCGAAACGTCAAGCAATCTTTCCAAAAAGTAACGAACAAAGGATGTATTCCCGAAAAAAATCATCAACATATACAGGGTGCGGCACCGAAAACGAAACAGATCGAATATCTTCACGATACATGTGTTGTGGAAAAAAAGAAAAAACACCTAAATTTGTATTCCATATCTTTCTACCATGATCTCAACTACCTCCCCCCCTTGGTCACTATCACCGATAAAATTTAAATAGGGAAAGTACTAAGTGTGACACATCATTAATAATAACAATAATAATAATTTATTGAGTACCAGAGACAAAAATGGTTACATTCGTGTATAGAACACGTCTAAAAACCAATCTACAATATTTTTAAATAGTGTATACTACTAATACTAATATCATACATATATCACAATAAGAATGTATCACGTGAGATGTCGCTCATTTCATAGGGGTCTGCACTTACTAAAGCAATTCTCAATGTTTGTTTAAAATGACTCAAGGAATAAGTATTTTGTATACATATAGGTAATAAATTGTATAGTTGCAAACACTTGTAGAAACAGCCTTTTTCAAAAACACTAGTTTTATGCAATGGGTAGAGAAAATCGTTTCGGTGTCTAGTTTCATACTGATGTTCATTAGAGTTATCAGAAAAAAGATGTTTGTGCTTATGTACAAAATTGAGACATTCCTAAATATACATTGCTGGAGCAGATAACAGATTGAGTTTTTTGAAGTACCCACGACATGATGCTCTAATTTTCAAGTGATTCAAAATTCTTATTGCTCTTTTCTGGAGTACAAAGACCTGATGTATGTATGAACAATATTAAAGAATAAAAATGCCCATAGTATGCATTCAAAAGTGTCTTTGTGTCTACCACCTTTCCTAGTTCTCTTAATGAATAACATACTGAGCTCAATTTACCACATAGTTTGTCCACATGATTCTTCCAATTCGTATGTTCATCAACGAAATCTCCTAGGAATTTCAAACTTTCTGAAAAGGTTACATTCACATTGATTAAATCAATTTAATTTGGATAACTGTGTTTATTTCTACCATGTCTGAATAGGATGCAATTGGTTTTTTCAAGATTCATACTAAGGAATTATTAAGAAACCAGTCACGTAGCTTTTGGTACACAATTTCAGCTTTATCCTTAATCACATCATATGTTTTTCCATAGATAATTGAAAAGGTAATTTGATTTAAAATTCAGCCTTGTGACTGTTTGCTACGTAACTTTCTATTTTGGCGCCCTCTTGCGGGAAAAACAACTGTTCTGTATTCCAAATTATAATAATTAATTTGAAAGCCACTTTGAACAATTCTATAAAAAGAACAAATATTGAAAAACGAGAAAAAAAAAATTGAAATTAAATTAAAAATTATAAAATCTTGCAAAATATAATTCTAATCTTCCCAAACTAAAATGCTCAAAGTGTTCTCCATTATCTAACATGCATGAGTATAAGTAGGTAAGTCTCGAAACGTTGTTTGACGTTTTGGAGCATTTCTGGAATTATTTGACGACATTCGTACCTTTGGATAAAAATTGATTTACTATGCCTATGTTTTCGTATAATGAAAGCCTTTTGTGCTAGCAAAGCCAGTAAATTTTTCAATGAGCAACACTAAAACAAAAAATTAATCTTAAATACGTTTTGGAACTTATTATATATATTATATAAGGTAAAGATCTATAAATATGGAGGATATTTGTAGTAGAGGCATTATTGTTATTATCATTTTACGAGTTCTCATGATTTATTTCTTTTTAGAGAATATAATGTTATTATTGCAAGAAAAAATATTTAAATTGTATCTAATTTATTTTCCAAAATAAAGACTCCTTTAGAAATGACAGAAAAGTCTGGGGTAGTATATAAAATAAATTGCCTTGATTGTGAATTATCATATATTGGTCAAACTTTATTTTAGTATTTTAGGACGAATAACATCCCATAAGAGTAATATAAGATGTAATAAGAAGTTTTGTGCCTTGGATGAACATGCCATCAATAAAAAACATAGCACTGATTTTGATAATACTATTTTGCTCTATGTTGTGAGAAAAATTACTTTAAACGTGGTTTCTTAGAATTGATAAATATTAAAAAAACATAATAATACTATGAACAAACGTTCAGATATTAATAGACTAGATTAGATTTAGATTTAAGAGAGGGTTACATTGCACTGCGACCATAAGGTCTATTGTGCCCCCTACCTGAGTTGCACTCGCCTATACGCGGTCTACAACTCGCCTTCCAGTTCCAGAGTTCTAATGAACTCCAGTATCTGGGTTGGCTTCAAGGAGGATACTTCCTCACTACTGCAGGTTGCTATTCCAAGGCACTGTTTGCGTTGGCTAGCAATGGCGAGGCATTCCGTCACCAGGTGATCCGGAGTTTCCTCCTCTTCCCCGCAGAATCTACACTCGTCATCCTCTGCTAGACCTAATCTCATTAGATGCTTCTTGAGGCGACAGTGTCCTGTGAGAAATCCAGTGAGTAGGTGTAGCTTGTTCTTGCTGAGATCCAAATACCTTTTGGATCTTGCAGTATCAAAGTTTTTTAGAAACTTTTTGGAATGATCCAATCCAGGGGTATCCCGCAAGAGTGTTTCTCTTACGGTTTTTTCCCTCTCCAGAAACTCCTTCTTGTAGGTGCT
This sequence comes from Crioceris asparagi, assembly GCA_958507055.1. Lineage (NCBI taxonomy): Eukaryota > Metazoa > Arthropoda > Insecta > Coleoptera > Chrysomelidae > Crioceris > Crioceris asparagi. The sequence continues at coordinate 53,632,931 of OY293827.1, forward strand.
TTTATCTGTGCCACAGAAGGGTTCTGGGCCAGTAAATGGAGTTTGTGCTCCTTTCCTGGCAAGTGTGTTGGCCTCCTCGTTGCCTTTGATTCCCGAGTGGCCGGGAACCCAGACTAAGTAGACCCTGTTGTTCTTGCCTAGCTTATTAAGCGTCCTTCGGCACTCCCATACCATTTTAGATTCAATGGTATGAGAGTTCAGTGCTTTAATTACAGCTTGACTATCAGAATGTATTGCAATGTCACATTTCTGATAGTTTCTTTCAAGGTTCACCTCCACGCATCTCTCAATTGCAAGCAATTTTGCTTGAAAGACGCTTGGGCAGTGGCCTAGCGCAAGTGAGCATTTGGTGCGATTCCCAAACACTCCAGCGCCTGTCCCCGTCGTGTTCTTAGAACCATCAGTGTACCATTTAATGGTATTCTTTTTGAGAGCTTGGGTTGTGAGCCCCCTGTCCCAATCTTCTCTGCTACTTAGCATCGTGGTGAAAGTTCTCTCGATGCTAATTTTCTTTGTCATTACATCACTGGGAAGGTTTGCTGATGGGATGTGTTTGGACAGAGAGGACCAAGCTCTCTGATTCCGAATTCCCACAATGTCTGAACCTTCCCTAGATAGTCTTAGAATGGCCTCATGGGCCAATCTATCTATCACTAGATGGAGAGGTGTGAGATCTGTGATGATCTCTAGTGCCCTGGTCGGGCAAGTTCTCATGGCTCCAGTGATACAGACACAGGCTAGTCTTTGTATTCTATCGAGGGTTTTCCTCGTATTGCTCTGACTTGCCTTGCCATGCCAGGCTATTGACACAGAAGCTTAATGGACTAAGTTCCATTTATTCTTATATCTTAAATCTTTATAATAATAAGTTTTTTCTCATAATATTTCTCAAAATTGAAACATCACTGTGAATATATAATATGTTTATGTAGGTATAGGCATTCTAATATACCTTGTTATATTTGTCCATATGTTTTTTAATTAATTTAGGAATATGCGTATACAGATTATACTGATGAAGGATTATTCACAAAAATCATTTTATAACAACTAATATATTAGGAATTTTGAGATCTTTAGATCAACTGATTGGTGAGAGAAATTTAGTTGATTCAAAAAGATTTTTTTACCTACACCCCAGACTTTTCTTGCAATAATAACATTATATTCCCTAAAAACGAAATAAATGATGAGAACTCGTAAAATAATAATAACAATAATGCCTCTAGTACAAATATCCTCCCTATTTATAGATCTTTAACTTATATAGATGAGCTTTTGTAAGTTAGTAAAGTTGGATCCGCAACAACATGTCCTAAAACGGCTACCTCCACTGCTTCATTTCTTACTGGATATTCAATTTGATGTTTTTTTATTTGCCACAGATCCCGTTTGTCGAAATTTTGAAATAAGTTCCAAAACGTATTTAAGATTAATTTTTTGTTTTAGTGTTGCTCATTGAAAAATTTACTGGCTTTGCTAGCACAAAAGGCTTTCATTTTACCAAAACGTAGGCGTGGTAAATCAATTTTTATCCAAATGTACGAATATCGTCAAATAATTCCAGAAATGCTCCAAAACGTCAAACAACGTTTCGAGACTTACCTACTTATACTCATGCATGTTAGCTAATGAAGAACACTCTGAGCATTTTAGTTTGGAATGATTAATGAATATTTTTCAAGGTTTTACAATTTTTAATATAATTTCATTTTTTTTTTCTTTTTTCAATATTTGTTCTTTTTAATGAATTGTTCAAAGTGGCTTTCAAATGAATTATTATAATTTGGAATGCAGAACAGTTGTTTTTCCCGCAAGAGGGCGCCAAAATAAAAAGTTACGTAGCAAACAGTCACACGGCTGAATTTTAAATCAAATTACCTTTTCAATTATCTATGGAAAAACATATGATGTGATTAAGGATAAAGCTGAAATTGTGTACCAAAAGTTATGTGACTGGTTTCTTAAGAATTCCTTAGTTATGAATCTTGAAAAAACCAATTGTATCCTATTCAGACATGGTAGAAATAAGTATAGTTATCGAAATGAATTTGATTTAATCAATGTGAATGTAACCTTTTCAGAAAGTTTGAAATTCCTAGGAGTTTTCGTTGATGAACTTATGACATAGACACAAATACACCTTTGAATGCTTACTATGGGCATTTTTATTCTGCAACCAGACCAGCCTGCATGTGACATTGATAAATTATCAAATAATATTGCCAGTGACGTGCCATAATAATTGTATCTTGGGTAAAGTAAAATTATTAACCCACCAAATCGTGGTTTCTTGTTATTTTGGCGAAGAGGAGAGGATCCCAAACTACTGCAATTCAGTTAAATATATATATATATATATATATATATATATATATATATATATATATATATATATATATATATATATATATACATATATATATATATATGTATATATATAAACAAATTCGAACGGATGATAGGATTTTCAAGGTATATTGCCCCGATGTATTGAAAAGAGTCGACCATCTGAATACTCTTCATTGAGAATCAATGTCAAATCAAGTATGCATCTGGTGCGCTGTTTCCTTCCCCACTTCTCACTAAATGAAGTGAGTGTGTGTACACAATACGAAGAAGAAGCGAGACGCAAATTCGCTTCTCGCATTCGTATTGCACGTGTAGGTGTATATAACGGTATGCTACGTTTTGAGCTCAATTCAGTAAAGTTCGCGCATCTTCTTCCAAATGTCGTCACCACTTCGTCGATAAGAGAAGGTTAATCATGTTCGAGTGGTGCTCGGGTATTCGGGCTCCTTCGGATCTGTCACTTGCCTTAGATTTGGCGTAACCCGCGCAAATCGATTGTGACATTTGAATCCATGGATTGAATTACTGGATGAATTGAATATTTATTTTAGTTAATTATTCAAATAACGCAAATATTGAGATAAATAATCAATAAATATATATCATAACATAATTATTATTGAACATTAAAATGATCACGTGATTTCAAGCTTGTTAGCTTTCATCAGCGCCACATAAGTGGTAGCTGTATCGGACGAAACAAAAGCAACTGGAAGATAGTCAAAACTTTGTGCTATTATCTAGCAGTTGGCACAATTCACGCAACCTAGGTATTGAGAGCCTAATTATGTTTAACATAAGTATATTTAATAATTTGAAGAGATCTAATAGTTCAAATTATGAAAGAGATATAAATATAAAAATAAAACGAAGCTCTTCACCTTTATGCTTTTGTTTAGTCGGACACAGGCACCCACTATAAGCGGATCACGTGATTTCAAGCTTGTTAGCTTTCATCAGCGCCACAAAAGCATAATTATTTCATACTTTATATCTCTTTCATAATTTGAACTATTAGATCTCTTTAAATTATTAGGTATATATACTTACGATAAATGTAATTAGGCTCTCAATACCTAGGTGGCGCGATTTGTGTACCACTGCTAGATAATGTCACAAAATGCCATTTAAATATGTGAAATCTGAAATCTGCACCACAAATGTTGTTCTAATTGTCTACCGCCTTGACAAATACACAGCTCGCACATTTTAATCACTCCATAAGTGGCGTTCATTATAACACTTGGAGGTATATCTCGAAAAATTATTCTTTTTCTAAGATAGTTTTCGAAAAAATCTTTCACAAAAGGTTATATGATTTCGTTAAAAAAGATAATATCCTAAATGAACATAAATTTGGTTTCATTGAGAAAGTCGGGACGAAGAATGCTCTAAATTATATAACTAATATGCTATATAACTCTATAAATGAAATTAAATCTGTGATTGTTGCATTTCTGGATCTGTGCAAAGCCTTCGACAAAGTCGATCATAAAATATTGCATGATAAGTTATACTGCATTGGTATAAGATGCAGCGCACTGGAGCTTCTCAGAAATTATCAAATCAGAATCGAAAACAACGAAACTGAATACATGACGCTGAACAAGGTTGTGCCTCAAGGCACAATTCTCGGTGCACTATTCTTCATTTTATATGTGAATGATATACTAACTGATACTGATGAGGCAATTATTGCGTATGCTGACTATACAGCAATAATAGCTACTGGGAAAACGTGGAAAGACGAATATCTCTGTAAAATTGAAAAATTGCTAGCTGCAAATAGAATGACTTTAAATACTGGTAAAAGACTTTTTATAACCTTTGAAAATCAAGTGGATAGTGTCCCGCCTCCAGGTGGTGTCAATATTAAAATCAAAGGCGAAAGCATTGCATGGGTTGACAAAGTCAAATATTTAGGAATAAACTTTGATTGTCACCTGAAATGGGACAAACACATTGAAACTATTATACAAAAAACAAAATACTTGTATATCTTCTATAAACTAGCAAAAACAATGTGAAGCTATACTCAAAATGATATACTATGCATTTTCCATAGCGTAGTATCTTATGGCATTTTGGCATGGGGTCGTGCCTATAAAAATAATAAAGATATTCTACAAAGCCTGCAAACAAAAATCCTTAAAATTATCAATAAAAACACTTTTGCAGATGAAAATCTTCTAAACTTAAACCAAATATTTGCTTTTGAAACTCTCAAATTCCACTATAGTGATTCAAAGGATTAGTTTCTTGCCTCAAAAAGTTCCACGAAATAAATCTTTGACACTAAGAATAGGCTTTTTAAGAACAATTTATTAATTAAAAATACAAATTACGATCTATACAGCATTAAATTCTACAACAGACTGTTTGACAATTATTCTATTACAAGTATATATAGTAGTATAGTATATATAGCGAGGAAGTTGAACCTCTTTTAGCTCTATATGGACTGGTTGTTGTTCCCCTGGTCTTCGTTGTCGTTGGAACAGTTTCTTGTAAACCATGTAGATTCCTGTGATGGCGATGATTCCATAGATACAAATCGTCCAAGCACTGGGTGTATAAGAAATGGTTGATGATTGCAAAACTGGAATATTTTGCATTATTTTGGTCTTTAATTCTTGCAGTTCGTCAAGCTCAACATCTTCCAATTGGATGGTGAAATTAGTGGCTACAATTTTACTTTCAATGATATCTGGAAACAGTATAGGTTGTGTTAATTTGGATGGGTTTACTTGATTAACGATTGTTTTTAATCTGGATGATATTGCACAATTTTGTGGAATCTCGAGGATATGGGTTCCAATGAGATTAATAACTTCATCTTATTGGTGACATTGTAGTTTTATCGATTCTCGGTGTGGAAAAAGTATTATCCATTGATTTGATCCATATAGGTGTCTGATAGTTGGTTTATGGATCTGAATTTCGATTCTTCTGCAGTTGGAAGTATTTTGGGTATATATTAGTTGGATTTCACAAGGATTATTTTCTTTGATCTCCTGGATGTCAGCTTGGTCACAAACATATTGTTTCGGAAGGATCTCCATGCAGCGTTCGCTTGTGAATATGTAGTACAATCCATATTTTATAAGATATTTATTTTTTTACATTATCACCTTAAACTGACCCTTTGTGAAAATGGGGATAGGATATAAGTGATAATGTTGAAAATTTGAAGTATAGGTTATAGGTATATGAAGAATTAGGTTATTCTATTCTTCCAGATATAACAATCAATTTTGATGATTTTCTCAAATAATAATGTATTCTCTAAGTTAATTTTGATCGGAAAATGATTTTCTCCCAGAATTTGTTGAAGCGATTTCAATTCATTAAATAAATCATTGGTTTTCAGTATACTAGTGTGCATTGTATGCAATTTGGCAAATGTTATAGAGATTTCAATGTCTTGTAATATTGAATTAATAATTTCGTACATTTTTATTATTTGAATAAGCACATCTTTAATAAACATGCTATTTTCTCTATAAATATTGCCATCTACTATGGATGCAATTTGTTCTATTTTTGCCTCTAGTAAATTTTCATTATGTTTAATTTGCAGAATTGTGCTGTTAAATTTATTAATCAGATCAACAGATAAGGTGCTTTGGGTTCTTACATTGGCAGCTAAATTATTTTGATTTTCTTGAAGAGTTCTAATTAAATTGTCATAGCGCTCTGCATCTATGCTATCAAGAACACCAGAAATGGATTTAAGGATTGAGCCTAAACCATCAATTAAACCACGCCTTCTTCTTTGTGGTTGAGGTGAAATTTCTAATAATTTGTTGTGAACTTTTTCTTGGGCGAAATATAAAATTTTCAAGTAGTTGGAAGCATCATTTTCGTAAGCTGGGCTCTTATGATCCAATTTAGTTATATTGTCTGATTTCAATTTCAATTCCATTAATTTATTTGATTATTGGGGATAGTTCGCAATAGTAAATTAATTTGTGGAAATACTCTGTAATTTTTGCTGATCCTAATCTTAGTGGTATAAGTCCTGGATTGTTTTCGAGGTTTCGAATTGTTATAATGTCCCGTCCGAGGATTATCGTGAATCAGAAAGAAAATACACTAGTCACTAAATGAGTATGTTTTACGCAGAGGGCGTTTTAAATTATCCATATGAACTTTACGCTGTGTTTCAGTAGAAATAATATTCTGATCTGGTTTTGTTGAAGTTATTTTATTAGATTTTTGAAATTTATTCGCATGCTTCTGACGAATATTCTTTTTAATATAAACCTTTTGGTTTGGTTCAAATATGTCTGGAAAATATCCATATGAACTTTGCGCTGTGTTTCAGTAGAAATAATCTTCTGATCTGGTTTTGTTGAAGTTATTTTATTATATTTTTGAAATTTATTCGCATGCTTCTGACGAATATTCTTTTTAATATAAACCTTTTGGTTTGGTTCAAATATGTCTGGATTATCTCGATTTCTATTAAGTTTTTCTATAGTTTTCTCTTTATTTTGGATTAAGTCCGCATTTATCTTTTCGTACAACAGTTTTGATCGTTGTTTAGGTTGTTCTGTGTAGTCATTAATTAATAAACGTTCCAGTGATATTTCGAATGGTTCGTTATCTGTTATGTGACCATTAATAATATCCATTGGTTTAAGATGGGTTACCGAATGTAGTGTGGATATTGTGGAGTGAAATCTTTCTATATTTCCATTCGATTGTGGATGAATGGATGAACAAAACTGTATTGTAATTTTGTGGAGTCTAAGAAGTTCCGAAATCACAGAGTTTTTGAATTCTGTACCATTATCAACAATGATTTGTTTAGGTATTCCGTGCTGACTAAAGAAGTTTATTAAATTATCGGCTACTCCTGTACCTGATACGTTATTTTGAACGTATGCCTGTGCATATTTTGAAAAACTATCAATGATGGTTATGAATTTTGATTGTTTGAAAGTGATGGTGTCCATGTGGATAATTTCAAAGGGTTTGGATGCTGTTGGGCTGACATTCATTTGGGTTCTCACGGGGTTTCTTTCATATTTGGCTGACATATTTCGCATTCGTTAATTAAGGTTTGGTTGGAGTTTTTCAAATAAGGCCAATAATATTTTTCCATGATTCGGAGTAATGTCTCGTCGATTCCGCGGTGGTTGGTTTTTCCTTCGTGGTAGTTTTTAATGGTGAAGGCCATCGGAAGTTCACTCTTAACACTTCTGAGAAAGATTCATATATATCAGGAGTGTTGAAATAAAGATGATACTGGACATCTGGGGCGACAAAGTTTTTGAAAAAATTGATGATATCTGTTTCGAAATTGTTTTTTGAAATTTGTACATGGATACGACGTTTCTTTCCAAATAGAAGAATACTTTTCGGTTTTGAAGGTGAGTATAGGACAGAACTTATTATAATTTGGTTGGTACCGTAATTAACAGCATAATCGACAATGGGAATATCCACGACTGGATGTTGTTCCGCATTAGAATCTGATCATCTGTTTGTTCTGGAGAAGTGATATTTGACGGATTCTGATTGCTTTGTCAAGGTTAACTTGCATTAAACTATTGTCTAATCCTAAGTCATCAATCACAAATTGTCTCGGAGAAAAATCTTCAAGCAATGGATCGTTGATAATATTATTTTGCTGTTGGTTATCAAGATTCTGAAAAGTTATATTTCTATCAGGGTCTATAGAATGTTCGCTTATAATATCATCTAATTGTTCCCAAAACTCTATTTCTTTGGCGTGTATTTCTATTCGTGATAGCGCGTCGGCATTGGTGTTTAATTTCCCTTTTTTATATATAATATTCTAATCGTTTTCTTCAAGTTTAATACGCCATCTCATTAGTTTTGAGTTCGGATCCTTTAATGAAAATAACTATTGAAGTGGTTTATGGTCTGTGATGATGTTAAATTTTCTTCCATACAAATATGGGTGAAAATATTTGGTTGCCCACACAATAGCCAAATGTTCTTTCTCAATAACGGAATAGTTTTGTTCGCTGTCGTTAAGAGTTCGTGAGGCAAATGCTATTGGTAGATCTTTTCCAATTTTACCTTGAGAAAGTACAGCACCTAATGCTACATTACTGGCGTCTGCGGTCAAATTGAAAGGTTTATCGAAGTCTGGGTACTGTAGTATCGGTTCGTTGGTCAAGAGATTTTTGAATGTTTCAAAGCAAGATATATATTCTTGATTGAGATCGATTGTTGCACCTTTCTTTAAACATTTGGTGAATGGTTTCGTTATTTTTGCAAAGTCCTTTATGAAACGTCTGTAGTATGAAAGAAGTCCAAGAAATCCTTTAATTTGTTTTGTTGTCTTAGGTAGATGATAATGTTTGATGGCTGAAATTTTGTCTGGGTTAGGCTTCACGCCGTCGGGTGTCACAATATGTTCTAAATACGCTACTTCTTTTCGCAGAAACTCTGAATTATTTAATTGAATTTTAAAATTAGATTCGCCAAGTCTTTGGAAAACAGATTTAAGTCGTTCAATGCGTTCTTGGAGTGATGTACTAAAAATAATGATGTCGTCTAAATATACCAAACATTTTTCATTCTGGATGCCTCTCAGGATATTATCCATGACGCGTTGGAACGTCGCTGGGGCATTTTTCAGTCCAAAAGGCATTCTTAGGAACTCGTAGTGGTCATTTTCGGTGTTAAAAGCTATCTTTTCTATATCGTTAGTGTTCATTTCAATTTGGTGGAAACCACTTGCTAAATCTAATGTTGTGAAATACTGACACTTGCCTAGCTTATCAAGAAGATCGTTGATATTAGGAAGGGGGTACTTATCGTCGATGGGTTTTTCATTGAGATTTCTGTAATCCACTACTACTCTCCACTTCTGTTTACCTCAGCCTTTTTTGGAACTATCCAAATAGGTGATGACCAAGGAGAATTACTTGGTTGTATAATTTTGGAGTCTAACATTTTCCTAATTTGTCTGTCTACTTCTTGTTTATGGACGAAATGGTATCTGTACGTTTTTGTATAAACAGGTGTCTCGTCTGTTGTCTTAATGCTATGTTTTATTCTATTTGTGAATGTTAGGGGCATATCGTCGTGGTAGAAGATATCCAAAAATTCCTTACAAATATTTAAAATTGTTGTTTTCTCCTCTGAATTTAAATGTTCTTCTGCTACCCATTGTCTTTGTGGTGGCTGATATGAAGTTGAAGGTCTTTGAGAATTTTGTTTGAACGTATTTCTGGTTGAAATACTCATTGGAGTTGGCTTCGGAAATTGTCTGGTCTGATTTCTTTTGAATGCATTGCAATTTTGTTGAGGTTGATGAGGTTTAAATACATTTGAGTTTTGATAAGGTTGTTTGAAAACTTGTGAATTTGCGAAATACTTTTGTGGTGAGTTAGGTCTTGGGGCAAAGTTTATTTGTTGATGGGGAGATCTGTTGTGGGGCTGATTATTAAAGAAGTCACCTGAAGGCTGAGAATTCCAATTAAAATTTCGGTTAGTCTGATGTATCGTTTGTAAGTTAGGTCTCGCGATTGGTTTTTGAGGTGGTTTTATTGAGTTCTTGTGCTGATAATTCTGAAAATACTGAACATTCTCTTCTTGAATAACAAACTGAAGTGGTACCGAAAGTGCGTTTGGTATCATACACCTTATTGTCGTACCTAAAGGTTCCCTAAGTCCTGATAAAAATATCTTTAGTGCTTAATTTTTATAAAGTTTTCTTTTCAAATTCCTAGCTTCATCTGTTACTTCGTGAATTTCTACATATCTACAGAATAAGTTTAATATATGTATAATTCTATCATAAAAATTTTGCGGAGATTCACCTTATGATTGTCTCAACATTATGAGATCGCGATTCAAGCAACCTTCGTCACGCTGATCGGAAATGTTAGGAAATAATAGAACTTTCAATTCATCCCAACTACTGGTATGTTGATCAGTGCTCTAGCATTTCCTTTTAATTTTGAAATTATAAGCGTTTTGGAAGTTATTAACATTATTGGCATCATAGAACGTATTTATTATAGATTCGCTTACTGATATAAATGTCTTGAGATCATTGGGATCGCCACTAAATTCGGGAATACAATTCAAATATTCTAGTTTAACCTGGGCCATATTAATTTGATTATTTAATATTGCTGGATGAATAATTTCAGAAATTGGTCTAGATATAGTAATAGGATTAGTTTCTGGGTTTGAGTCAGCTGAAGGGATTTCCGTTTCTAAATTTTTTAGAATGTTTGCTAATTCATAATAAGACATTGGATTGGATTACATTGACAAAAACACGATTCTTAGCATCTCTTAACTATAAGGATGTATGCTGGCTGGTTCGGCAATGGTGTCCTCTCCAAATCGCTACTCTTAGTGAATTTGGGCAAGTTGGTCCCAAATTCCGATGATTTGTAGATAATGGTATCCTGCGGGTCTTTGATAGACTGGGTGTCTTGATTTTTTAAGAGCCACTCTGTAGGGACACTTTCACAATACAAAACAACAAGTTCGGTAGCCGGTTAATTGTTAACACAAAAATTAATCGGTCAATTCGATCAATCCCGAAGAATCGTACTGACTGCGCCAAATAAATCTTCGACCCTAAGAATAGGCTTTTTAAAAACAATTTATTATTTAAAAATAAAAATTACGATCTTTACAGCATTAAATTCTACAACAGACTGTTTGACAATTATTCTATTACAAGTAGATAGGTATAGTCCGGTGAAGCCGGGTTGAATAGCGCTGAGTATGCAACTAGGGGATGATGTAATTCACGCGAAAGATATTTTTAATCTTACCTAAACATAAAAAACTCATTAGTGACAAAAATAGTTATAGAAATGCAATGACTAATTTCAATAATTTAGAAAACCACCTAAAGACTCTAACTTGGGCCAACAAAATGCTAGTATATTTGTCTTTAGATAGCTAACCAAAAATTAATCTACTTATTATTGCAACGACAAAAATAGCACTGCAATATAAATTAAACCCTAGATCCTGCCCTGTAGTGTCATCCTTATACGAAATAACAGCAGCCGTTGAAGAATTGACAAATTCGTACTGTGTCCAAATTTTATTGAAATCGGCTTGAAAACAAAAAAAAAAAATGTAAATGTGTTCCAACTTAATTTTGCCCACGTGTACACATAAATATAAATCAAAACACATAATTGAATTGACAGATATTTGATTACTTTGAAGTTTTCGTTAGCAACATAGGTGTGATTTTCGCTATAAGTAAACAGACTACCAGTTTCGGACTTAAAATTTTACTTCGATAATATATTGCAATATTTTTTCAACAGATATTAAATCATAGTTTTTCCCATCACAGAACAAAATGGTGTATTTATTATGACTTCATTTATCAGTTGTATTTTGACTTATGACATTTATCAGTTGTTATAGTTGGGAGTAAACTCTTATTGTTGCCATTTAGTTAAAGTAGGTGTACGTTTGATGAATATTATTAATGCGTTAAAAATGCTGCACTCTCGAAGTTAATTGATTGACATTTTTGGTTTAACTTAGGTATCTATCCGACTTTTAAAAAGGTAAAATTTCAACACCGGCAAGACTATAGAGTCTTGAAAAAAATTAATCTTAAAATCTGTCTAATTTGGTTTTACATATATTGATAATATAATACTACAGCCTTTTACGAGTTGATAGCATTTTCAAATGATTACTTATCATTGAAGAAGTAAATGTATTATATACAATATCTCGTTAATTTTAGGCCAGATATAGAAAATAATCAGGAAAAACCATTACGTGACCTTGAAAATCCAACATTTTTTCTGTAAATAATGCTTATGTAGGCAGAGTTCGAGGTTCCGCAAGGTACCACTCTCAGCTCTGCAAAATACAGTTTGCATAGATAACATATCGTCTATTATTTATAATATTGTAAATTCACCCAGTATATGCATATTTTCAAAAATGACTTCGAACTCCAAATGTTGTCAACTTTAATGGATATTTGCAACTCGACCCTCGTGTACAGAATACACCCCTAAGCTACATTCGCTAAAACTACAAATGACTAAAATGTACACCACATTACTTCCGATCAAGGTTAACTGTACCAACATGCTTGTTCGGTTTCATAAAAGTTTTTAGCAATTGACAGAATGTTTAGAATGGTCTGGATATGTCCATTGCAGATATATTAATTGGTTATTTCGAAAGTTTCAAACATGAACGCCTTCACGTAACGATTGCAATTGCGAACCGAAAACATCATCGTATTTAATGAGAAATCAACTCCTAAAACACAATTTCCATAGTCATTATCCAGGTCATTTCATGGTTAATGTGGGTAATTTCGATTACCCTCAAATTTTCTAAGTTTGAAATAATTTTAATTTTCAAGTTTAGATTGTTGTAAATGTGATTGTTATAGCAAAGTGAATCCCATATTATCTAATCTCAATATAGATGCCGATAATAATAATACAACCAAGAAATGAAAATGAAGCCCTATAATCTCCATTTATTTGAAAAAATATATTTGTTTTTATAGCGAAGTGAATCACGGATGGAAAAATATGTTGGTGGTTTTATTCGGGAATACATCCGTTGTTCGTTGTTTTGGAAAAATTGCTTGAAGTTTTCGATCAGAATCGAATTAAGATTATAAGCTTATGAAGATGCCCAATGAGATTTGGGCGAAACGTCAAGCAATTTTTCTAAAAAGAAACGAACAACGGATGTATTCCCGAATAAAACCACCAACACACATATATATATATATATATATATATATATATATATATATATATATATATATATATATATATATATATATATATATATATATATATATATATATATATATATATATATATATATATATATATATATATATATATATATATATATATATATAATAATAATGATAGATGCTCTACACCTTTGTGCTTTTGTTTAGTTGGACACAACCACCACTAGAAGCGGATCACGTGATTTCAAGCTTGTTAGCTTTCATCAGCGCCACATAAGTGGAAGCTGTATCCAACTAGACAAAAGCAACTGGAAGATAGTCGGAATTTACCAGACCAGATCTACCAGCGGGACACACTTCGCGCCACCTAGGTATTGAGAGCCTAATGTCCCGCTGGTAGATCTGGTCTGGTAAATTCCGACTATCTTCCAGTTGCTTTTGTCTAGTTGGATACAGCTTCCACTTATGTGGCGCTGATGAAAGCTAACAAGCTTGAAATCACGTGATCCGCTTCTAGTGGTGGTTGTGTCCAACTAAACAAAAGCACAAAGGTGTAGAGCATCTATCATTATTATATATATTATATACTCTTTCATTTATGAAATATAGATATCTTTATATATATATATATATATATATATATATATATATATATATATATATATATATGTATATTGAGAGATTTCTATCAAACCTGAGCCAGTGATAGCAAATCTCACAGGCAGTCCTGAGCCAGAGCAACAAACCCTGTGCCGTATATGTGGCTCAGGATTGTTTTTGCCTTCTAGAAGACTCGTATCATACAAATACAAATGTATGTAATATGTAGATCTATGTTTGTACCATCAAACTTGAGCCGTTCAGATTTGGCAACGCTGTGATTCTGTTCCTACATCATTATATCATTGCATTTATATTCTTTCTTTAAATAATAAAGGTATGAATATATAAATAAAAATGATACATCTTGGTATCTAATACTATTTTTTTGAAAATGTCCACTTGAGTTGTTTACTAAAAATCTGTTGAATTTATGGCACATCATAATATAAGAATGTCTGTTTGTTGCGTTTATATAAAAATCTCAAAAATAAATAAAAAATACATTTTATTCGAGATACGCCTTCATTACAACCTAAACTTTTTTTAACGCAATTGAAATTCAACCAAAATATACTTCAGAAAAATTGTATTCGATATATATATAAGAGCAACTGGAACAAAATTGTAATATCTAATAATAAAAAATATATTTTCTTGAATCGATTGATTGAATCGAAATCGATCTTTATACTTATAATTTTTTATGGAAGCTAAATGATTCTAAAAAAATTTATTTGCTATTATATTTACTCACTGACTTAAATACTATGAATTGCCAAATTTTCTAAATATTTTCTCATATTCTGGCTAAACCATTCCTTCAACCTTAAAATTGAATGTCACCATTCTTGTTCACCTTGACGTACTCAAGAGAAATGAATGGCCATACCAGTTTTTTTATAAGAAACTATTCATTAACTAGAACATATGAACTAGAGAATACTGTTTTATCAAAAACAGTGCATCAAAATTTGAAATTAATGGATCCAATGGATCGAAATAAAGTTAGATCTATTGAATATTTTTTTTAGTTATTTAGTATTGTAATAATGATTCATTCTCACATTCGTGCGTAAATTATGTACAGCGTATGTAAAAACTCAACTGACATATTTTCCCAATATTTTTTAATGGAACACCGTGTATTTTATATCATATATATTTCTTAAAATGTTGTTACAACCTTTAATTTGTTTAAATGAAAATAAGATATTATATTGGAAAAAAGAATATAAAACTATTAAAAATCATTCAAAAATCAGTTCTAACTACCTTATATCCATTTTCAGTATCAATAGGAATCCAAGTCACTGCTATATCAACTGAATACTTGATAAAATAAAATAGCTAATTTTAATATTATTGCTGAAAATAAATAACCTCGTGTTACTATCAGTACCTTGCATTTTGAATAATATGAAAAACTCTGAGTAGATTTTCAGTTAACTGCATTTTTGACTGACGAACCCCGAAAGGAGGAGGTATACAATTCGACTGTCTGCTTTTTTTTGTTTGAACGCGCGTTTTGAATAGTAATCATACTCTGATTTTGATGATTTCTGATTCATTTAGAAGAGGAGACTTGAGAAATGGTCCCATATTCATGAAAACGCAAATCCGATATCTCCTTCCTTCCGAAAACTACCCCCGAAGGCGGGAGGGGCCTAATTTTCTCGAAAATCGAAAATCTGAGGTTGTATAATTAAAGATAGGACAATATCCGGAAACGTTTAAATCACTTTTTTTTCAAAAAGTTACGGTTTTCGAGATAGAGGCAGTTAAATTCTCAAATAGGTAGGTTGTCGAGTTACAGCGGTGGTAAAATGGTAACATCTAAAATACTTACGCGTATTTCCGCAGCGATGTTTTGAGATCTTAACAATAACAACTACAAGTAAAGAATATATGTGGATTATAGGATAAGCCATCTTCATTGGTATTAGTGAACGTTCAACGATTTTCGTGACTAATGTTACACTCAAAAGTGTGAAATAAATATATTTTTACAAAAAATGGACCGACGTTATAAGTGCACTGAAATAAACAAAATAATATTAATTCTATTGGTGCTGGTAATTGTGAAGTTGGTGCCAAAAGTTATCAATCTAATGGCAACTGCACAATTATATTTTAACCAACTAGGAAATTCAACGTAAAAGCTATGATATAATGGATTTTCTTCTTCAGATATTTATGAATTTATGAATTAATTAAAGATGTCATGCGATGACGGAACAGCTCAACTGTTCTGACTGGACTATAACATTTAAGATATTTAATATTTTATTTACATAATGAAGCTAATTTTGTACTTTTTGTTGCAGTTGCTGTAGTAGTAGCCTTTTTTATTTGTTGGGCCCCCTTCCACACACAAAGGCTTCTAGCTGTTTACCTATCATCAGCTTCAAATGAAGAACGTGAAAGACTATTTCATTTCTACTTATACCTTATGTATATTTCCGGAGTTCTTTATTTTGTATCGACAACTGTAAATCCTGTTCTGTATCACATAATGTCGAAAAAATTCCGAAAAGCCTTCAAGGTAAGATATATTTTGTTTTGTTATATTTACGGCCTCTCAGTGGTATTGATTATGAATATTCGTATAATGGACAAACAATAAGGCTCCAAACAGTATATTAAATATCCCAAAATACAGCAACAAGAGCTCGGATAATAATATCAATCATTTAACGTCTTTTTGCCGTCCTTTTTATTTCCGAATTAAATTTCAAGTAACGATTTATGTATTACTCTCACGTAAAGGTTAATACACTTCTTGGAATATTCGAATCAACCTGGAAGCTTATTTATTTTGTTCAAAACAAATTAAATTATTTCCGGTGACTAGCGACTAGAGAGTTATATTATTATACAATATCTGTCTTTACATAGAAAGGTCATTTTTAAGGGATTTCTTCTTCTCAAGTAGAACTACAACCCTATGCAGTTCTTGGCTGCAATCACAATTTGCCTCCATCGACTTCTATGTAGCATTGTTTCCTGTTCATTTTCAATGCCCATCTTCCGAATATCCGATAGAACATTGTCTCTCCATCTCATTTTAGGTCTTTCCGGTGGTCTTCTGATCGTCGGTGCTTCCTGCCATGCTATTTTCAGCATTCTGTCATCCGGTGATCTGTGTACGTGTCCTACCCATCTTAATCTTTGTGACTTTGCTCCTCTCACTATATATCTCCCTGGTATACTTGTTTTAACTCCGCGTTTGTTATTATTTTATATTGCCCTGAATTAGGATCCCGGGTTGTTTCATATATTTTTCTAAGTATTTTTCGCTCGAACCTGCGCTGGACGTCTTCGTTTGCTTTGGTTAGGGTCCACGTTTCACATCCGTACATGACTACCAGTCTTACGTAGCATGGTAAATTTTAGTTTTGAGGTCGCGACATTATTCTCGATTTAAACAGTTCTCTTAGAGTATAATAGCATCTATTGCCGCTCTGTATGCGAGCCATTATTTCTTTATTCATGTTGTTGTCTGCGGTGATGACTGTGCCGAAGTATTTGAATTCCGAAACCCGCTCAAAATTGTAGATACATTTTGCCCTAGTTGATCTCGTTGATCTAGTAGAATTATACATGTATTTTGTTTTGTCTTCATTAATACGTAGTCCTACTGTGCCTGCCTCCTTATCTATTTTTTCAAACAGCTCTTTGATTTTAATGGTTGTTTTACTGACAAGATCTAGATCATCTGAAAATGCCAGTATCAGGTTTGGTCCACTGCTTGAAAAAACTTCTAAAGATTTCTTATTAACAATAATGCAGAAACATAAAATACAAATATTTTGTTTGAGTTATAAAATTTGAATTTATTTTGAAGGAGATAAGCTTATACCAACAAACGTAGTAGAGAATTTCATGATAATAAGATGCGATGAGAAGTATAGCGTGATGTAGGTACGTAGCTCGTGAATGAGTACATACAATAGCCATAATTCGTGAAACAAACTTTATGTATGGTTCTACGTAATGATTTTTCAGCTACATTATCTCCTTAACGAAAAAGGATAGCAGCATGGTTCTATTTTTAATCGAAACTTACTTACATAGCTAAGAGCTGATTATTTTTTTAGAACAGTTTTTTATTAAAACAAAAAAATAACCTAACTTTAAAAATTATATTTTGCACTATATTAACCAACCTTCGTACAAAAATCATTGAATGATTGAGAAAAATTTTAATAATCAGTATGATTGCACATTAAAATGGTGGCCTTTGAAAGTTTTAAATAATTTCAAAAAAATCTCCAAGATTTAACTGCTATTGAAAATGTGTTTGATTGATTCGTATGATTTTAACTACATTCTCAATAAGAGATTTAAAAATAAATAAAAATCAAAATTTATGAAGTCAATATATTTTGTATACATATAGGTGGCCATACATATAGAGTATTGTAGTATGGGTAACTAAAAATTTCACGCATCCTTAACAAGTGCGAATTAGTTATAGGTAAAGCCGTTTCTATATTGCAACCACTACCCTAGTAACGAAGTATTGTATACATATACGTATTGTATATACAGAATCGATGGAACATTAGAAGTTTTTGGAAATCGGCAAGCAGGAATTTGCTAAGAATCTAATCACGGAAGTTATCGACACTGTTCTATCGATTTAAAAATTTTTGCGTTGTAATGTTGCCGCTTATATCGAAAACTAGCAGCAACTTCGATTTTTCAAATGATACTTTCCACTCCGCTATTGGTTTCTGAACATATTTGTTAAATATTTTCCTATACCAATCTCTAGCAGTTTTCGAAATATCATTTCCCATAGTTTTCGGCCAAATAGAGACCTATTTAAATTCTTATTACAGCGGTATTTGGGGGTACAGAAAGCTGAAATTCTAGTTTCTGTTTACCATTTTCTGGGTACTAGTACTGTGTAGAGAAATTTCTTCTAAAATTTATAAGGGGATTCAAAAATCTCGATATTATCACCTTATACAAAAATGGTGAAATTGCATTTTTGGACACCCTGCATATTATTAAATATTATTTTAGATAATTAAAGTCACATTCAAATGATATATCATGTACCTATACCTAAATGGTAAAGTTTTCAAATAATAAGCAAGTTTCTATAAAAATCTGATTTTCTGTTATATTTGCATGAAACAGTCATGAAATGTCATGGTCAATTCATTTAAACGAAGGAGTTTTTAAGACTGTTGAAAAAGTGGACAAAAAATTAAATCGATGGGAATAGCTATTCCAATGAATTTCTCATGAGCCTGTTTATTATTTATTCATGAAAAGTGTAGACTGTAGACAAATAAAAACAAGAACATGCAGACATTTCAACGAGGTGTATCCTGATATACCTCTAATGAACCTGAAAAGATTTGTAAAAATACAGAATAACTCCATAAAGCTAAACTACAATTACCAAAACCACTGGCTGCGGAAAGAAATACAATTATAAATACATTAGTCTATTTTTACGCACATCCCCAAACTTCCATCCGATTAGTGGAACAAAATTGTTGTTGTAGCTTGAGTCGTGCGTCTGTTCAAAGAATTCTTCACAACCATGGCATGCATCCATATAAATTCACAAAAGTCCACTCACTGAAGCAAGAAGATTATCCATAAAATATCAACTTTTGTGAAACCATCCTGATCGCCACCCAAGAGGATCCTATTTTTCTTCACATAACAGTTTTGGGCTGACCAGTATCCCCAAGCTGAAAAGGAGATAAGAGTTAAAAAAAATATCAGGTTCAACTTTTTTTCTCCTTAAAGGTAATAAAATACGCTTGGTAATTTACGACGAAACTTTGAATTTTAGAAATTATCTAGACATTCTAAGGACGACTGTGAACGATTTTTCGGACCATCCTGGAAGAATACTAGAGCCCCTGGTATCAGTTGGATGGAGCACCAGCTCATTGCACGGGGAAAGGGGGAAGTAACAAAGGAGTTGCTCCAAGTATTCATTAAATCGATAAAACAGTGTCGACAACTTGTGTGGCCAGATTTTTAGCAAATTCCTATCTGCCGTTTTCCCAAAACTCCTTGTTGTTAATGTTCCATCAACCACGAGACACAGAAAAGACATCGATCGATAGCTATGTCTAACCGTTTTTAGCATATTTCAAACTTTATGTCAAAAATTGATTTTGCAGTTCGAAACATAATTATCAATCTTTCCTATGAGAAAACCCTTTAATATTTAATTTGGGTATTTTCTTGTTGAAGAAGATTTACATTATCAGTATTTTTATGATAATTTTATAAAAAATTGTACAGAGTGATAAAATAGTCGCTTGAAAACTAGATACAAAAAAAGTCAAAACAATTTTTTTTTTCAAGTGGAAACCCCCGTTTTTTATTATTCTATTCTATTAAGTAGCAAAAATAAGTTTGTCTGTATTGAAAATTAGTAGTTTTTTTTATAAATGGCAGTTTTTCTATGTAAACTTGCTACACATATTTAAAGTTCTATTTGAAGTGGGTCATGATTGCATTAGAAAATGGTAACAAATGTTAATAAAAGTCAAACAAGCGTGCCAAAGAAGTCAATATTAATACTTTTTATTTGCAAATTTTGAGTAATTATCATGCCGAAAAGACTTAATTATACAAAATAACATTTGTTGTCATTTTCTAATGCAAACAGGACCCACTTCTAATACAACTTTGAAGATGTGTAGCATTTTCACATATAAAAATGAAAAACTGCCAATTATTTAAAAAAAACTACTAACTTTCGGTACAGACCACCGTATTCCCCTTATTTTTGCTGCTATATACATATATACAGGCTGTTTCAAATTCGACTCTCATCATTGGGATCTCGAAAAATGTAGGGAATAAGAATATGGTTAAATTGTGGCAAAGTGCGCATTTATGTGCTCAACAAGACGCCGTTTAGAAAGTTTTGAGTACCTAGCTCCGGATATATCCAGAAAAAAACGAATTTTCGGAAAATCATTTTATTCTTTCCAGGTTTTATTTCTTAATGAATATTTAAATAAATATCACATTTACGTTGCCACTTTTTTCATTCTTTCCAATGGTGTTAATAGCTTTGTAACCTGACGTCTCGTCTATGTGTAACTCATGAACTTTTTTCTTTCTTTCTTTCTTCCATGTTTCGGATTTTGAAACATATAAAAATACCAAATTTATATACAAATTTCTGGTAATTTGCAACAACTATGAAGATGTTAAGGTTACATCAATTAATAACAAAAAAATGTTGGATGAGCAAAGTAGACTTATAATTTCCCAAATCAAAATATAAGAAAGACAAAAGATTGAACATACATACAACAAAATCTGTGTAATGAACAGCAACATAATAAATTAATAAATTAAGAATTAAACCTGAAGAAGAACTCAACACTTTGAGGATCCAAGTTGACCTATTAAATCGATTAAAGCAAGAGATTAAAGAAAAGAATAACTTACTAAACGAGTTACTTCTGAAATATAGGGATGAGGCACAATCTGGTATTACGAGGGATTATGCTGCAGCAGTTAAAAGCAAACCAACTATAGAACAAATTAATATTTCTAGCCTGATAATCAAACCAAAACAAGCTACTGACAAAGAACTAACTGAGGTTTTAACTGAATCATTGAAAAATCTTAGAGTCCTCATAGTGAATATAGACAGCTATAATTTCAACAAATCGACACTTGACAAAATGATATTAATGGCAGGAACTTTATTGGCGAATGACAAATGGAAAGTAATTCATTATCACAAAAACGCTAAAGGCAAACTTAATGCTACACTAGACTTGTTTAAGGAGTTGTTTCAAATGATCAGTGACAATTCTAGAAGAGTGTATATTGGTCATCAGTCTTATCAAATAATTGATGATTTTAATATCAATCCATGTTTTAAATGTGGTCGAATTGGCCACAGTGGAAATAAGTGTACTAATCTGGTGAGCTGTCTGAGGTGCGCAGAAAATCATCCAACGAGTGAGTGCAATAAATTAGACATCAAGAAATGCACCAATTGCATTTCTAACAATAACAAATAAAAAACTTTTTAGAGTTTAATTTGAACCAAACTGTTGTGAATGTTGAAGAATGTGAATATTTAAGAAGAATTCTAAGAAAGAGAATCAGCTATACGGACTATCCTTGTAAGCCCGTCCTTCCAAAGAAAAGTAGAATCTTTCCAAGTCCTAATCACAATAAAGAAGATTGTGCATCGGGTCAAAATAATAAAATTGAGAATAATAATGGCTTATAACTCTCTAATTATTGAAAAAACTCAAAAGTCTTTCAGTGAGGAAAAAATATTCTCCAACATCAGTGCTCTGAATAAATATCTTGGTGGAAATAGAGATTTCATTTTATCAGTAAATATAAGAAGTCTAAGTGATAATTATGAAAAACTATAGTTATTTATTGAGAGCCTTGATCAGATTCCCTCTTTTATAATATGCACGGAGACTGGGATCCACTACCTGGTTATATTTTTTTATAATCAAAGTAAAATAAATATCACCGATGGTGTGGTGAGTTATAATAAAGACAATGTTGATGAGAAAACTGAAATTATTCAAGTAGAAAAACTAAGTATAATTAATGTAATTATCAAACTGGCATATAATATTAAGGGGCCTCGCTACCAGCTGATCGTTTTTGATGATTTTTTCTGTTAACGTCCCCGAGGTGAAGTATGAAGGTTGATCCATATGATTTAATACCCGACAACCCTTATTAAGTGTATTACAGGTAGTTTTAATGAACAGTAGCGGGTACAGCAATAGCTGAAAATGTAGTTCCACTATAACTCTATTGGTTTAAGAAAGAGAGTTTTTTTTCAAGGAACAAATATGCCTGGAATCCCCTGCAGAATCGCGGAACATATTTTTTATTTTCAATATAAAAACAATAACAAAGTTTTCAACTGAAATTTTAGAATTCTTATTTTTCCTATGTGATCCGCCATTCTCCATACCCTTCTCAGTAAGCATACAAAATTTTACCTTGATAGGATAATTAGTTTAAGAGAAAGAATGAAACTACGATATCACTGGGTAGCAAGTCCCCTTAATTTAGAAATATCGGCCCTTTACAGAGCTCATGATTTACCAAAAGCGGAGAATATTTTATATTTAAAAAAAATATTTAGAAATGAAAAAGGAAATTAAAAATAATTTATTAGTGGGAGATTTCAATAAAGATATCTTAAAGCTAGATTCAATTGGCTTGGAGCATTTAAATAACCTTTTGGATAGAGAATTTTATCCTGGTTTCCAATCACTAGACCTTCACAAACTGACTTGAATAAAGGCGCTTGCATTGATAATATTTTTGTTAAAAGTAAATTTATTGAAACTCAAGCTTCCAAGTATGAAAACCTTTTCAATGACCATTACCCTCTATTTTTAAACGTTGAATAAATTCATTATTCAAAGACAAATGAAGCACCCCAGAATATTAATTATAATAAATTAATGAAATCGGCAAAAAAACTAACTGCAACATTATTCTATCTCTGCAAAACCCCAATGAAGCTACTGACATTCTTCTAAATAATATTTCATCATGTATAAGAAAAACAACCATATCTAGTAAACAGAATGCAAATAAAAGTAATCAAATACCAAGAAGTAAATGGATTACTCCATCAATAATTATATCATGCAGAAGAAAAGAACTACTCTATACTAATTGAAAACATGATCCAAAGAATGAATTGCTGAAATCTGAATACAAAAGATATAATTCTTGATAAAGTAATAAAACAAGCAAAACTTATACACGAGAAGAAAGCAATTGAAAAAGTTTCAAGTGACCAAAAAAAGATTATGGTCTATAGTAAATCAAAAACTTTCTAATAGGACTAAAAGAGATGATAATATAAAATACATAAAAAATGAGTCGGATCAAAAAATCTATGAACCCTTACAAATAGCGAATACAATGAACAACTTTTTCTGTAATATCAAAATCATAAGAAAATTAAAATTAAAGAATGGAGCTATTGAAGCCATAAATGAAAAAACGCTTGTATCATTAGTATATTTTATAAATGAACTTATCAAACATGTAATCAATCTATGCATTGAAACACCGGTTTGGCAGGACTCGTTAAAAAAGCAGAAATTAAACCCATACACAAAACTAAAAACAAATATACACCATCTAACTGCAGACCCATATCCCTGATTTCCAACGTATCTAAGATTTTTGAAAAAGTTGTTCACTATAGACTTTCAGATTTTTTTACCAAACACAAAATCTTATCTAACAGACAATTTGGTTTTGAAACGAGCCTTGCTACCAACTATGCACTAAATGCAATAACAAATCTTATTTATAATACAGTTGATAATGATGATGTCGCCGTAACCTTCTTGGACCTGGCAAAGGCCTCTGATACTGTCATCCATAAGCTGCTATTAGACAAACTATATAACCATGGGATTAGGGGTACAGCTCATATGCTCATAGTAAGCTATTTAAATAATAGAGAGCAGAGAATAAAAGTAAATAATGTAGTAAGTAATTATTATAAAATCAAAATAGGGGTGCCACAGGGTACTATCCTGGGGCCTTTATTTTTTTCTTATTTATGTCACTGAACTATTGAAAAGTATGCCCGAAGGCACGTTAGTCTCCTTTGCTCATGATACAGCTGTATTCTCAATAGAAAAAAACATAGACCACTGTAGAAGATAAAATTAACAATTACTTAGATAAGATCAGCAAATGGTTGGCAGCTAACAAACTTTCCTTAAATATAAATAAAACAGTATTTATGACTTTTGGTGCCTATAGTAATAGTGTGCCTGATAATATTGTTATAAAATTTAAGGAATTGCTAACAAGAGTTGAGAGCTCTAAATACTTGGGTGTAGTGTTTGACTTCAACATGAAATGGAACATTGAATACTTAGTAAATAGAACTAAATACCTTGTCTTTATTTTTCGGAATATCTCTAAGTACATGCAATTTGATACACTTGAAATACTCTATTGTTCTATATTTCAAAGCATTGTTAGCTACGGTCTACTTCGAATAATTTACAGAGAATTCAAATAAGAATTTTGAAAATTGTTTACAAATCAACATCGAACAATACCTGTTACCCTCTCAACATTGAACAGCTCTTTACTCTTGAATCTACAAAATTTTATTATAGTTCATTAAAGAATCAATTTAATTATTCTTTAAGTTGTACTAGTCATAAAAGTATTCCCCTTCCAAAGAGAAAAAAAGAGATAATTAGCAAAAACAGCTTCATTAAGGCAATATCAATCTTCAATGCCAAATGAGCTGAAGACTTTAAATAGTAAAAATAAAGTTAAATAAAAAAAATTGGGTTCGACAAAATATTTAAATGAGTTGTAGTTCATTCTTTATATGTATATAATAAAAAAAAAGAATTGTCTATACAATAAAGAATATATTAGCTTAAAGATCATTTACAATGAATTTCTCCAGTTTTAATTTTAATTTAGTTTAATTTTAATTTAAACCAGCCTGCACACAGGGAGGCACATCCCTCTGCAGATTACTATCATTGTATCGTAATGTATGTACTGGTAAATAAATAAATAAATATATATAAAAGTACAATTTCTTTTTCGAGTATTAATCAGGTTAATAGATACAGGCTTCCCAAAAAAAGGTTTCCCTTGAGCATGGGCGTGAGCATTTAAATTATTTTAAATTACTATACATAAGAGTACAAATAAAAGTTAAAAATACATTGATAATACAAAAAATAACATATAAATACGCATATACATATACGTAACACATAAATGTCTAACTTTAAGCACATGTGTCTAAAAACTCACATGTAGGAAAGATATATTGACTATACGTATCTCATTTCAAGTTTCTCCTATCAATTGCTCGGTGTATTCCTTCTCTTGGGTAGCAGGCCGAACGAATTTATTCTTAGTATATCAGCATATAAGACGGGGCAGAGGTAACCGAATGATCTTTGGCATTTTTGTGTATGTACTCTCGGAATAGATGTTGTTTTGTCTTTAAAGCATGTTTCATGTGTATGTTGTATGCGCTCGTGTTTGTGTTTGTCTTTATGATGGTGGAGAATAGAGATGGAAAGTAGGTATAGTTGTCGGGCATCTGGAGCTTTTGCTTCCGTGAATAACCTTGTAGTTGGGTATCCATAGATTTTACTGTGTATGATTTGTGTCTGAATTAGCGTATTATATAAAATGGTCATATATATCACGTCAAATATTTCTTTGTAGATTTTGAACTTGCTCTTTAATTTTTTTGATATATAATCTGAATGGCAGTTCCACCTTAGGTGGCAGTCAATTATAATTCCTAAATATTTAATATGAGAGACTGAAGGGATTTCTATGAGGGCCTTATTTAAAATTCCAGTTGATTGTATGTTGGAAGGGTATCACTGCAACACGTAAGAGGTAGAAAAAAGGTTTTGTGAAAATTTATAGTGAGTAGTCGATTTTGTGAGAAGTTCATGACGTTCGTGAAGTTTTCTTCAGCTTTATTTTTTAGGGTTTGCCAGGAAGAGTCATAGAACATCTCAGTATCATCAACAAACTGTTGATGCTGCCTTGTGTTGTTTCAAATAATTCATTTATATATAAATTGAATAGAATAGGCACCAACACAGTACCTTGTGGTACGCCGTATTCCGGAACTCTTTCTGAAATTATAGTGCCATCAATATTGACTATTTGCTTTCTATCACTAAGGTAGCTTTCTATTAGTTTTAGTGACTTTCCCCGGAAACCAATAGTTTCGAGTGTTTGAAGAAGTTCTCGATGGCTGACCGTGTTGAATGCTTTGGCCAAGTCGACAAAGATGCATAGACATGGTTTACTGTCGTTCATGGAGTTACATATTTTTGCAATCAGGTCCAAAATTGCATCTTCAGTTCATTTTGTCTCCTCGAAACTGAACTATTTGTCAGACATAGTGTTATATTTCGTTAAGGAAGCTATCGAATCTTGTCTTCAGAAACCTCTCAAATACTTTTGCAACGCTGCTTATTAAAGAAATTGGCCTATAGTTTATTAAATATGTCTTGTTTCATGCTTTATATATTTGTTTGATTCATGCATTTTTTTAAATACTTGAAAATGTGCCAATATTTTTTGTATTATTTATTTTATAGAGGAATTGAAATTAGATCTGAATGTTCCTTCAACATCTCAGTCTTTATGTTTTCAAGTCCGGGAGCTTTTCCAGTTTTGAGCAATTGGATAATTTGTTGTATTTCATCAACGATTGCAGGATTTATGAATATTGAGTTAGATATTCGAGTTAGTTGGGTCTTCTTTGATGAATAAGAGGTAATTTTTTCTGCGTTTGTTTTTTTGAAATAAGCATACTACTCAGCAAAATGTTCCGCGATATTTTTTTGTCTGTTAGATGAACACCGTCTTTTGTTGTGATAGATTTCAGTTCATTATAGGTTTGTTTACCATTGATGATTTTCAGACTTTTCCATAGACCATTTGGATTATTTATGTTTCGATTAATTTTTCTTTCGAAAAATGTAATCTTTGATGTTTGTATTAATTGGTTCAGTTTGTTTATGAATTTCTTGAATTTTAACCTAATGCTTTAATTATTAGGCTCAGCTTGTAATTTTCTATATAGATCATTTTCTATGTTTATTGAATTAAACATTCTTTCCTTTTGATGTTTTTTCTTTTAATTTTAATTTTATTGGTATTATTTGTCATTATATTAACGTTTTCCTCTAACGATATGTTATTCCAAGTTTCATTTTTCAGTTCAACCCTTAGCTTTGTTTTGTAGATATAAAATACCCTCTTCACAAATATGTGGTCAAGACAAGACCGTGATTTGCCTATGATCCTAGTATAATTGTTTCTAGTCGGAATATGGTCCCATTCACTCAGAATATTGAGGTATTCCTTTTATTATTCCGTTATGTCACTGGTATCCAGAATGGCGATGTTTATATCTCCTATTATTATTTTGAAACCGGATTTATTGTTTTCTCTTGTTTCTAGGTAATTTACAAGATTACAATTAAACTTCAGTGGACACGTAAAAGGAGGCCTATATATTGCAGCTAAAACGATATTATAATCATTATATTTTAATTTTAATTCAGTGATCTTTATTTCAGATGACTTCATGGGAATACTCCAAATTATTTTTAATGTATATCAATACTCCATCATTTTGATTCACTATGCCTCAGTTATATATCAAATCGTAACCTAAGTCTAATGAGAAAAAGTTCGAGATTTTCCATGTTTCGCTGAAGACTATAACATATTCGAATGCATTTTGTACTGTTTTAGTTTCAATTTTTCTTAATTTGTAATTATCAATATATGGATCCATGATTAATAATTATATTTTGTACATATATATATATATATATATATATATATATATATATATATATATATACAGGGTGTAACTGAATAAGTGTAAAACATTTAAGGAGGTGATTCCTCATCGAAAAAAAGATAGGATCTTTCATATAAAGAAACTTCATTGGAGCATCCCTTGTTAAGATACAGCCCCTCAATGGGGGTACATAAAATTTGTATAACAATTTTTTTCACAAGCACTGAAAAAGTTACAATATTGAAATTAACCTGACGTTTTGTACTACCAAAAAGACACTTAGCCAGTAATTTATTTGGTTTACCCCATGGTTGTAAGGGGTGAAAAACGCAACCCCTAAAATTTATTTCCAATGTAACTTTTTGTCTTATTATTTGTTTACCATTTAAAAATTTATTTCCGATAGCCTGTTTCATTCTAAACAAAAAATGTCTCTTGGGTTTTTTGCCCAAAATAAACCAGTAAGCAGCAAAACATTTATTTTACGAACAACTACAGAGATACATCGTCATAAATGCGAAAATACGAAACTAATCTATCTAGTAGGTCGCTATTAGCGATAGTGACAATTAAATTGGTATGATGCTGTCAGTTTGGGAATTTTCGAAATTGAATTAATACTAATTGTGTGTTGTTGTTCTGTTCTTACTTTGTTACTTTAATAATTCACTTGTTAATAAAATGGCATACACAAATGAGGAAATGGCTGATATGCATTACGTTTACGGTCTGTCGCAGGGGAATGGGTTAGAAGCTTCTAGAAGATATGCTGAAATGTATCCTCAACGGCAGCATCCTTCACATAGAATATTTGCTCGACTTCATCAACGATTACGAGAATATGGTTCATTCGACAAAAGAACGCAGGATTGTGGTCGCCATCGAGAAATACGAACACCACAGCTTGAGGAAGCAGTACTTAATTTGATTGAAGAACAACCTACTACCAGTACTAGAAAGATTGCTTTCCAGCTAAATGTTGATCATATGACGGTATTTCGAATTTTAAAGGAACAACTCTTATACCCTTACCATCTGCAACGAGTACAGGCACTGTTACCGCGAGACTTTCCGAACCGTCTTGAATTTTGCAATTGGATGCTGGAAATGATTAGAAGAAATTGTGACTTTCTGAAGACGATAGAATTCACAGACGAATGTAGTTTTTCTCGGGACAAGATTATTAATTTTCATAATTACCACATATGGGCTGATGAAAACCCTCACGCTATTGTCGAAACTAGCCATCAAGAACAGTTTTCTCTTAACGTGTGGCTCGGAGTTATTGGGGATGATTTAATTGGGCCTCATTTTCTACCTCCTCGATTAAATGGTGAGGCATACGTTCAATTTTTAAGAGAAGTGCATCCAGTACTGCTGGAGGAAGTTCCTTTGGGCGTCAGAAGGGATATGTTTTTTATGCATGATGGGGCTCCCGCCCATTTTAGTCAAGTAGCACGTCAGCATTTAACTGAAACATATGCAAATCAGTGGATAGGTCGAGGAGGACCACATAAATGGCCCGCTCGATCCCCGGATCTCAATCCTCTCGATTTCTCTATTTGGGGCCATTCACAGCATTTGGTATATCGTACTCCTGTTCGCGATGTAGAGGACTTAAGAAACCGCATCATCGATGCGTGCAGGGTAATCAGAGAGACTCCAGGAATATTTGAGCGAATACGTGGCTCAATGCGCCGACGTCTAGACGCATGCGTAATGTTTGAAGGTAGACATATTGAACATTCACTATGATTTCTACATGTTGTGTGTTGTTATTAATAACTTAGTTTTGTTTATTACCCTTTAATCGTTTAATGCAGGTACTAACTACAAAATAACAATAAATCCAGTTCGCATTTATGACGATGTATCTCTGTAGTTGTTCGTAAAATAAATGTTTTGCTGCTTACTGGTTTATTTTGGGCAAAAAACCCAAGAGACATTTTTTGTTTAGAATGAAACAGGCTATCGGAAATAAATTTTTAAATGGTAAACAAATAATAAGACAAAAAGTTACATTGGAAATAAATTTTAGGGGTTGCGTTTTTCACCCCTTACAACCATGGGGTAAACCAAATAAATTACTGGCTAAGTGTCTTTTTGGTAGTACAAAACGTCAGGTTAATTTCAATATTGTAACTTTTTCAGTGCTTGTGAAAAAAATTGTTATACAAATTTTATGTACCCCCTTTAAGGGGCTGTATCTTAACAAGGGATGCTCCAATGAAGTTTCTTTATATGAAAGATCCTATCTTTTTTTCGATGA
Organism: Crioceris asparagi; assembly: GCA_958507055.1. Lineage (NCBI taxonomy): Eukaryota > Metazoa > Arthropoda > Insecta > Coleoptera > Chrysomelidae > Crioceris > Crioceris asparagi. The sequence continues at coordinate 53,663,210 of OY293827.1, forward strand.
GGAATCACCTCCTTAAATGTTTTACACTTATTCAGTTACACCCTGTATATATATATATATATTGATTTTGTATTCTTGACTGGATTTATAATAAATAAAAAGATGTTCTTGGGGATGCAGTCATATATTCAATAAAATTCTTTGACTGAAGCCGAGCTTTCGAGAATGTTTATTCTCTTCTTCAGGGCAAAAATCGTGAATTTAGAATAAATTAACCAAAAACAGGAAAGATTTCATATCCATCAATTACAAATGAAATCTTTCCTGTTTTTGGTTAATTTATTCTAAATTCACGATTTTTGCCCTGAAGAAGAGAATAAACATTCTCGAAAGCTCGGCTTCAGTCAAAGAATTTTATTGAATATATGACTGCATCCCCAAGAACATCTTTTTATTTATATATATATATATATATATATATATATATATATATATATATATATATATACTTAGTTTTTTAAGAATCAACAGATTTCAGTAAGGATAATCGATATTATAAAAAATAAATTCACTTTAGTTACCTACCCTTCCGCAAAATATTCATATCCGATTATTTGATTTTCGGTTTCAAGCCATGCATAACTTTTCATAAATAAATAAGCTTTATATTTGATGCCTACGCAATTGAACACACTATATAGAGACAAACTATTATCTAGATTGATTACCTTTGCTTCAACTTTTAAATATATCTATCTTTTCCAGAATACATTCATGGAGTGTTGCTGCCTCAACTCTTCCTCTGATTACGCAGCCATCAATCGAGTACCACCATCGAAGCGATCCATGCAACGATCCATCTCTGAAGTGGGGCAGGGGGTGAAAGCGGACGTCGACAAGCAGCGACGCCGAATCATTCCCATGCACATCAAGAAGAGCGGTCGTAGCGACTCCAAAATATCCGACACCAGCCGCAGTAGCTTTCTGTCCGACTCCAGTCGCAGTACCGTCATCTGCGACAAAAGTAGATCGGCTATTGATGCAACATCTAAGAGACGTCGCAGCAGTGGCAATGATGACAATTCCCACATATTTCCAGTAAATTTTTATAAGTTTTTTGGTGGCAAACGCTGCGACCCACGAGGAGCTAATTTTGAGCTCGTCAAAGATAAGGACATAAGTAATTCTAGTCTAAAAGATACCGATACTACCGAGTTCAATGAATGCGAACTTGTCAATAATATAATAAACATGAATGAGAAAATGACTTGAAGTGTTCCATATTATGTTTAACTTATAAGATCGTAATAATTGAAATATCTAAAGCATTTAAAGTGAATTATAATTAGTAAATTTTTCTGTACCATTTTATTTTTCTCTATAAAAAGATGATTCTGACCAGCAAAATAAAAACAATTATAAGTATTGTGTATCTACCTGAGCAATAGTATTCTGAAAATAAAGAGGTTATTTTATATAATATATATTTTATTCTGAATCAAGGCATAGTTAAATTTAGAAATATCCGACAAGCAAGAGTGGAAAACGCACCGAAAATCTACGAGCTTTTTCGATAACGGTTGAGATTAGGTTTAGGACATGTAATCATGTTTAATTCAAAGCATAAAATTTTAAGCAATATTCAAAAATTTAAATATTAGCAGTTTTTTTCATTTAAAAAATGAAGTCGTAACTTATTTTTGAGCTACCCTGTGTACATGAATTTGTTATCAGAAAACCCCCTCAAGATGGGTCCGAGCTTTTATACAAATAAACACACGGTTGACTTTTAAATAATCTATATCTATACATATATAATAAAATTGTAACAGGCCGCTGTCTGTACATTGTAGATATTGAAGAAAAACTAATATGGGGGTATTTATTAATGAAAGACAGTAGTAGTTTTTAATGGACTGACATTTATTTTAGAACACAACCAATACTACCATACACCACTTAACAAAATAATTAAAATTCACTTAAACTTAAAAAAAACTTAAAAATAATTTAATATTTAATTTTGCAATGCCCATCTTTTCCATAAAGTAATAATGTTTATTTCCACCTAAACTTTTAGTCAGAATATCTGCTGGCACCTCCGAAGTTTCCAAATATTAATTAATATTAATCAGTTTATTAGCGACTGCTTCTCTTATAGTGAACATCTATATGTTTACTACGTATATGATACACACAATTTTCAGAATGTTTCTTAGCACTTTGACTGTCATTATACAATTTAATAGGATTATTACCCCTATCTAAAAGTTCAGTATATAGATTTTTTAAGAAAATAGCATCCTTAGATGCCTCACTCATAGCCATGTATTTCGCCTCTGTGTTGACAAGGCGACGGTCTATTATTTCCTACTTTCATGTGACACCACACTACTTGAATAAATAAAACAATATCCACGATATGACTTACGATCTTTCAGAATCTAATCCACACCCATCGAATGGCTACCCGTATTGTGTAATATCGGAACACCGAAAGTCCGAAGACAGCAGATATTGGTCCGTGACTTTAAAAAGGTCAGCGAAAACCTGGACCTACCGATCCATCAGGATATAATTAGATTCAACCGACTAAAATCTAGAAACCCAACTGTTAAAATGGCCCAAAAGCTTATAACCCACAACTTTAATGGACATGAAGGATGGATATCAAGCTGGCAGAGAAAAGTTGATCCAGCCTAGCCATCCTTGCTAGATCCAAAAAATCCACCACAGGGTTTCAACCTGCCCCGTAAAATTTGGGTTCGTTTAAACAGGATCTGGACTGGCCATGGCAGAAGTGGATCGGCCTTGTTTAAATGGGGGATGCGAATGAGTCCGGAATGCGATTGCGGTGCTGCTTCTCAAACAATGCATCACATTACCTATGAATGTCCGACTAGGAGATTTTCTGGTACAACTTTTTACTTTTTGCATCCAACACCGCGGTCCATCCAATGGCTTAACCAACTGTGATACTACCTACACATAATTTTGTGTGTACATTATGTTTATTTACCAATATTTTTGCTGTGCTTGTACATTTAATTTCTATATATGTTTGTAACCGCCAAAAGATAAATTAATAAATAACAAAAAAAATTGATCAGACAGGTGGTGTAGATCAAAGGGTTTAGCACGATTTATCAAGTTATCAATATTTGTGAATACATATTATCAAGACAAGCATCCTATCCTGTAGCGAATATGACTGTTATATGCAGACCATAAGATTCCAGGAGGTTTTCCCGCAGCCGCCCTTGAATCAACAGTTGTAAACTGGACATTGAAATCCCCTGTAATAATAATATTTAGAGACAGATTTAGACTCAAAAATTCATGCCAAGATCTCTAGAAAATTTTCAATGTCACCATTGGGAGACCTATAGATTGTAATGAGATAAGTGGAGTACTGCATCAATATTAGATTTTAAATAGATACCCACACCCCTATGACTTCTGGAAGATCGACAGAAACCGGATGCAGCTTTATAACCTTCCAATGTTAATACAGAGAATTGGTTTAGCCAGTGTTCATTAATGCAAACACAGTCAAATGATTCATCATTGAGGATTATCTTCAACTCAGGCAATATATTACAGATACTTGGTATATTAGCATGAATAACAGAAACAGTGTCTTTATGTATAACCTCGCTTACCGACCTTCATCGGCTGCTGGCGTTGTAGGTTCCGAAAGTGGTTGATTTTTACACTTTCCGGCCATGGTTCAGGATCTACTATTGTCTCAACTTGCTGCTCAGTTACGTCAAGTTTAAATGAGCTTAATTGCTTAGATTTGGTACGATAGTACAACGAATAGAACAATGACAATTGATCTGGCTGCCTATTCTTGACATCGTTCGCAAAGCCACGTATACGCTAGACTGCGAATGGTCTGTTTGCGAAGACATTCTGAAAATGCTATTCTTGACTACTCTTCGTAAACGCTCACGAACGTTACCATTCGCATACGCAAATTCACTTGACAATAACGCAATTTCTCAATTATTTGACTAGATACTTGTCGTTTGTCATGTATTCTTTTTGATGTGTATATATTTATATTGGTGATGCTCATTTACGTGTGTAATCAATCTGTGATCATTGATCCATTTGCTATTTAAGCATTTGAATTGTTTGAAGGCAAAAGAATATTCTATAAAATGAACGAATCTGTTAAAAACAGTAGGCAGGGTGATGTATCTGCAGAACAAAAAAAAATTATTGTTAGAATTTATGAAGAAAAATACAAAATTAACGTCAGGAAAATTCTCCAATGATTTCACAGTGAAAGATGCTCAAAGTCTGTGACAAGAAATTTCGAGAATATTGAACAGTTGTGGAGGCGGTGTAATTAAAGATTGGAAGGCCTGGAGAAAGGTGATTAATAAATTCATTTAATTCTGGTAAATAACTCTATTTTCTTTTAGACATGGCATGATGTAAGGTCGAGAACGGAATTGAAAAATTGTAAGTTTAATAATTATCATATGGGAACAGGAGGCGGGCCTTATCAAGAAAATCTCAATAGTGAATTCGAAAATGAAGTTCTCCGAACAAGTAAACTTGTGTCAATAGAGGGACATTCAGTCTCTGAGTCAAGTACTCACTTTGCTTTTGAAGCTGACGGAGGAACTAGGGATATTGTGTCCAAATCTAATATTAATATAGATAATGCAGAAGAAATGGAAAACGATATAGTCAACATCAACAGTGATGTGTCTATTTCAACTGGAGTAAAATCAAGAGTTCCGCTTAAAGAACACAAACATGAACAAATAATTAGATCACCATTAATTCCTCGAGCACCAAGAAAAAAATTACTGCATGCATCTCAAGCCAGTGAAAATTATTGAATTTCGCTTGAAAAAAAATCAGATCAAATTTGAATACTACGAAAGAAAAATTTGAATTATAGACAGGATTGCTGATGCTAAAGAAAGATCTGCGTCTGCCAAAGAAAGGTTTGCATCTGCCCTGATAGAAATTGCCAGTAATATGAAAGATTTAATAGAAGACATTAATTAAAGTTTAATTTAGTATTATATTATGTATTTTTACTTTTTCATCTCTTTCCAATTTATTTTGTGATATTTTCAGGATTGTTTTTATTTTTTAAGTTTGAAAGTCATTTATGTTTGTTATATACATGTTATTTGGAAGAAAATCCATCCTCAATCTAAAAAAATCGAATTCGCCCTGTACAAAACTGCTACTGATTTTATCTTTTTTTCTTCACTTTTCTAGATTTTTCATTGACTTTTTCTTGATTTTGGAATGTATATATGTTGGGATTGTATATTCTTTGCTTATTTTGTTCTATATTTTTTATTTCTAGTGTATATTTTGATATTTTTAAAGCCAATCAGTTTTTATCGTAATATATACTGATTATCTGTTTAGACTATATTTTTTGACCTATCCCAAGATGAAATATATAGAAGAAATTTAGTTCAATCGATCATACCGTTACGATCCTACCTAAGATTTCCCTGCAATAATCTCGCTTACTGACGACTGTACACATGACTCTTTATTGTATCTAAATACAATTCATTCAAAAATATTCTGTTGGAAGGATTGAAAGTCTTTTTTTATTTCCAAAGTGTTTTAAGATTTTATGAAAGAGGATACATAGCACTAATGATTCTGGAATAAAGTATTTATTAACCGAGTCCTCACTCTCCTTCCTGCTGCAAGTTGAGGATTCACTCTGCCTACTGGATTGTTATGACCATATTCTTCTTGGTCAATATCAACATTGAAAATGATTCCAAAATCAATATCATTCCCTCTTTCGTCATCCTCTGGCATTGGAATGTTGTACTCAATGCACATGTTGTGGAGAACAACATAAATGTTTGTTATCCTGCATGCTACAGCAGGTTTATAATGAAGCACTCTGTGCTTGAATAAGCATCTACACCTCATCTTCAGAACTCCATTGCATCTTTCTATCAAACATCTCGTTCTTTTGTGAGCCATGTTGTAATTATATTCAGGTATATTCTCTGGGGGGGTTCACCGTCAACAGGCCATGGCCTGAGAGGATACCCAGAGTCGCCTATTTAAAAAAGGAATAGCTTAGAATTCAAATGACTATCGTTATTCATACCCAACAAATAATAACTTGAATGCAGATTGGTGAAAACATTGAAAATGTTGGAATTGTTCCAAATAAAAGCGTCATGGGTGCTTCCTGGGTATCTTGCGTGGACATTGATCACTCTCAATCGACTATCGCATATCTAAAAAAAAATAGTGAATAAGGAGCTACAATTAATCATTTTCAATCATAATTTAACATTATTTTCATCAACTAACCAGCTGAACATTAATGGAATGGTATCCCTTACGGTTGACATAAACATGTTCTGGATATTCTTCATCTTCAATCTTTCGTGGAAATATGGCTACATGGGTACAATCCATACATCCAACAACCCCAGGAAAATTGAAATCTTCATAAAACCTATAAGATTATATATTATGACTATATTGACGAGGTCATTGCAAACAAATGCGAAAAAATACCTGTCTCGCGGTATTCAATTCTTCCATATTTCTCCATCTCGATATTACAGTTCAATTATAATTTCAGATTCAAAACATTAAACCACAGAACACTTAATAGCATCATAGCCTACATTTTTCTTTTTCTATACTCACATGATTCATGTTTTTAGTAAACGCGTTTGCGATTACCAAAAAAAACATTGAAAAATACGAACATTCGCACGTCGTACGAATGGTCAAGAATACCGATAAGAAAATTGCTTACCACTCTACCACTTTCTCTATCTCTCTCTCTCTCTCTCTCTCTCTCTATATATATATATATATATATAAATATATATATATATATATATATATATATATATATATATATATATAAGCACAGTATTCTATTTGATGATAAAACACCCAAACAAATCGCTGAACTTCGTGGCGAATTGAAATCCAAGGAATCTGCTGGTGAACAAAAGTTGACCATCAAATATATCAACGGCACCCCAGCTATTATCACAAGAAAACTTTGTAATGATTGAAAAAACTGACTGGTAACCTCTTAGAGTGGACGATCACATATGCACACGCACGCTCTACCATTATCATGGTTAAAAGCATCATTGACTCCCATTTTCAAGAAAGGTGACAAATTATCTCCAACCAATTATCGTCCAATAAGTCTAACTGCTGTCGCTTCCAAGATCATTGGGTGGTACAAAACCAGATTTTAGAGTTTCTTCTCGAAAATGATATTATTCCACAGGAGCAGCATGGATTCCTACCAGGTAGATCTGTGATCACGAATCTTCTGCGATGTGTGAATGATTGGACAAGGGCCATCGATGCTGGGATTCCTATCGACGTGATCTACTTAGACTTTGACCGAGTCCTCACAAAAAGACTCCTCGCCAAACTCGAACACCTTGGAGTTAGAGGAAACCTTCTGATGTGGATCAGAGCGTTTCTTAGCTCAGGGAATTTAGCGTGCGAGTATCTGACGGAACCTTCCGACCCAGACCAGTATCCAGTGGTATTCCTCAAGGAACAGTCATAGGCCCTATTCTGTTTCTTTTATATACAACTGACCTACCACTCCTCCTAAGATCTTCGTGCTCCCAGTTTGCGGATGACACCAAACTCTACAATGACGCAGACAAAAATTCGGCTGCTATACAACATGACCTCGATACTGTCTCTCAGTGGTGTGAGGACTGACTGCTTCCACTGAATCTACATAAGTGTACTGTGTTACATATGGGAAAAAAGAACCCGAGAAACTCATGCACACTGGGTGGTCAATTATTGTCATCCTCAAATCACCATAATATCCTGGGCCTAATAATTTCAGACGACCCAACCTGGTCTAGACACATCCAAAAGACAACAGATAGGGCGAAGAGAATAATTTATATGATCTCCAAGGCCTTCTATAACAGTGACACTGAAGTCTGATGCAAAATTTATAAATCGTATGTTCGTCCTATTCTGGAGTTTTCCGGCGCAGTATGGTGTCCTAATCTCAAGGAAGACATGGACAAATTAGAAGCAGTTCAAAGATCATCGACCCGTCCTCCGTATGGCTTCAATCGCCCCAGCTACCACGAAAGACTAAAAATATTAAGCTCAACCACTTTTAAGGACAGACGCGAGAGGGGAGACTTGATTATTGTTTACAGAGCCCTGCAAAACAAATTTGGGACTGAATTGTCGTCTTTGTTCCCACTCAATTCCAACAAACTGAGTGGTCATTGCTATAAATTACATAAGGAGAACTTCAAAACCACTCCGCGGCCGATCTTCCTATCTAATGCCCTCTGAGGTCGTTGACGATGCCAGTGTGAATACCTTCAAAAATAAATACGATCAATTTACCAAGAGAACCAGTGTGTCGGAGGACTGGTAATCTGTGCGTGACAATCTTTAAACTTCTCTTTCATTTATCTTTGTAGTTATAAGTGTCAACTGATAAATTGAGTACTTTTTATGAATTTAGAGCTTTTTATAGACTTAGTCTCAGCTCTCATAATGATAATAATAATATATATATGTAATATGTAATTCTCATTATTTTTATTATTATTGTTATTATTTACTTTGAACGTTATTATATTATCATTGTAATATTATGAAAGTCAATCAAAGTCACCTACATTAAATCTCATTACATAGCATTCCTTGAATCAATGACCATTGATAAAGTTATTCTCGAGTTATAGATAACATCCGTGAAATCAGCAACTTCATTGTTAATTGTTTCTTAGCCTATTCCTCAAATATGCGTACCAAATGTCTACCTACTTATAACAAAAACCTATTGTAATCTGTTCATTAATCTTATTGTAGAAAAGCTGAATTAACATTTTGATTTATATATTATTTATATAGTTGAGTTTTAGGCTTTTACAATACTTGTGAATCTATATTCATGTAGTCACTCTGCTAGTTTATTTAGTGATTTTATAATTTTTTAATAATTTGTAATTGAATAATTTTTTTTTTCAAGTTAAAGTTACTAAGTGCAAGATAACAAATTGGCACCGTCAGAAGGATTCTTCAACGTTGGTAAAACAAGGTCTACTTTCTAAGTTTCTCCTCATTGTCAACGGTGGTTTCCAAGCCTTTAAAGAAAGGACCGCACCTCTAAAAGTAGAAAAAAGAAGAAAGGTACTTCATCACCGAGAGAACACGCGAACGCTCACCGGAGGTGGTGGTATCCAACAAAAAGTGAAATTATTGAAAGAAGACCCAGGACAAGTCATCACTCTCTTGCTATCAGCATCGCAGAGAACAAGACAACTTCGATGATCTTCATACTGTAAGTGAATCATCTTGCAAATAATATTTTGATTCAATCTATACTGTTCGATTTTCTATTATTCTATAAGTACCTATGTTTAATTTACAATCCATATAAAAGTTTATAAAAACAATTGTACGCGAAATTTTACGCATATTTACTCATTTATATAATTATTTATTCAATTTAAACTTTCCAAAATGGAAAACGCAAATATTGAAGATCAAAACCAACCTAATGAGCCTGAAATAGTACCATACAAATGCGAAGGTGACCAAATATATTCGGGAACATTTCTTAACGCTTGTGATTGTGCGTATAATATGTCAACTGTTAATCAGAGAACGCTAATACTAATTCATATCAAAAATAAGTTGAGAGGTAGAGCAGCTCAATTAATAAGCTCTAGAAATCCCCAATCATATTTAGAGAAAAGACTATTATTGGATTTACACTTTGGCGATTCCCGAGACCTTTCCTCGCTAATCCAAGTCCTCCACATAATGAAACAATTTCCCAACGAGTCCGCGTTAACATTTTTCAACAGACTTCAAGTTCTTAATTCTAAGTTGCACTCTAGCATTCAGAAAAATAATAACCTTTCTGGACCACAAAAATCAGCTCAAGAAACGCTTATTTAAACAATCTCTTAGAAGCATAAATCCGTATTCGGAGAGAACTACAACTATCGTACTTCGGACACCAAAAATTTAACAAACCTAATAATATGCAAATTCAACCCCAAAGTACTACACCGCTTAGAAAATTTCGGCAACAACTTCCCAAATGTTTTTCATGTGGTCGTAATGGTCACACATCCAATCAGTGTCGAGCCCTACAACAAAAGAGCCCAAGTCTAAATAATTTTTCAAATTTCAATCCGAATTTCCAGAGACCCCAGAATTCTCAACAGCAGCAACAAGCTAGCTCATCAGCTAATAGACCCAATAATGGTTTTCAAAGACAACAAAAACCTTTTGATCATCAAGGACATGCAATTGGTTTAGATGATAATTATTATCAGTATGATAATTATTCTGATAATAAAGAATATTATTTTTCAAATAGCTATGATGATTATCCAGAATATGCATCTGAGTTTGAGAAAGTTTCTCAAAATTTTATTTCCGCTGAAGTAATTTCGAAAATTTTCCATTACACCAAATCAAAGACGACCCCTCAGAATTACAGAACAATCAGAAAGATATAATTTCAGAAACAACTGTTCAAATTCAAGCACTGAATAATGACGACATGCACCTAAGCCTGAACTTCCCAGAACAAACCTTTCTCTAAATCCTTTGCTAACAGTTAGCTCCAAAAACCTTTACTACATTAAAGACGCCTCAAATAAATTCAAATTACTTATTGATACTGACGCAGGGATTTCTATATTTAAAGAAAATATCTTTAAAAGTTTCTCTCAAAGATTTCCTGAGCAAGTTACTATACAAGGTATTACAAATAAAAAAAATTCAATAACCGAATCAACATTAGTACCTTTCACTATGAAGGACCCACATAAAATTTTCATTTATAGTCTAGACATCGATTTTGATGGAATTTTAGGACTAGATTTTTTAGAACATTATAATTGTGTTATTGCGAATGCAAAAAGGTATTGCAGTCGAATTTGAGAAACGTTTTGGAAACAAAAAAAATTAATCAGTCAGAATCAAAAACAAGGTGGCCTCCCATTATTGGAAATTCAACATGAAAATCAAATTAGATATATTTATTATTTAGTAACGAAACCGACATCGTTAGGAAAACCTACTTATGGAGCACTAGGGTTATCATTAATGAAATTGAGAGATCATGTAATTAGGAACAATGTAAAAAAATGGCTATTCCAAATATTGCTTGCGGTTTAGAAAAATTAAATTGGACCAAAGTTAAGAAAATTATATCATTCCTATTTCGTAATGTAGACATAGAAATTGTCGCATGCTATTATAATAAATTAATAAATCATATTTCGATAGAACCAAGAGTTGAGAAAATTTTTAAACTAAAATGCGATCTATTGAATACAGACGTAATACTTCTCGGACAAGAGATAGAAAAAGTGAGGCTTCCGGATGTTCTTTTACATGTCAATGAGTATGGAGAATTCCTGATGTATCAGTTATTAACGCCAACGCAATACACAAATCTATCAATTTTCAAAATTTATCTGTAGAACCGATTAACGATAGTGAAATAATTCTAAATTTTATCTGTTTAGAAAATGAATCCGAATCTAATTTCCCAATAGACAGACGAAACATAATAGAATCTCAATTACGCACAGATCATCTAAGCGATGAAGAGAATGAACTTATTCGAAATTTATGCCTAGAATTTTCAGATATATTTTACTTAGAAGGAGATCAGCTCACATTTACAAATGAAATTAAACACTCTATTGATGCAAGCAATGCAAGACCAGTATTTACATAATTTTATAGATACCCTCACATTCATAAAGAGGAAGTGAATACCCAAGTCAATAAAAGCTTAGAACAGGGAATAATAAGACATTCAATTTCACCCTGGTCATCCCCTGTCTGGGTTGTACCCAAGAAATTAGAAGCTTCAGGTAAACAAAAATGGCGCGTTGTCATCGACTATCGCAAACTAAACGAAGTTACTGTTACTGACCAATTAGGAAAATGCCAGTACTTTACTACCCTTGATTTAGCCTCTGGGTTCCATCAGATAGAGATCAATTCAGTAGATATTCCGAAAACAGCTTTTTTAGTTGAAAATGTACATTACGAGTTCGTTCGCATGCCTTTTGGACTAAAAAAATGCCCCGTCCACTTTCCAACGTGTCATGGACAACATCCTCCTTGGCATTAAAAATGAGATATGCCTTGTATACATGGACGACATTCTTGTATATTCATCTACTATTCACGAACACTTCTGTCGACTAACGGAAGTTTTTAGAAGACTTCGGAAAGTTAACCTCAAAATTCAACGCGACAAATGCGAACTCCTTAGAAAAGAGGTCGCATACCTTGGACACATCATTACTCAAGATGGCGTAAAAGCAAATCCCGCTAAAATTGGTTGTATACAAAAATTTCCAGAGCCAAAGAACCAGAAAGATATTAAATCATTTCTCGGTTTAGCTGGTTATTATCGTCGTTTCATACCCAATTTGCTAAAATGTCTAAGCCCCTCACACGACTTTTGCAAAAAAGATGTCCCTTTCTGTTTCGATTCAGAATGTAAAATTTCCTTCAAAGATTTAAAAACGTACTTAATTCAGACCCAATCCTCAAATATCCGATCTTCGAGGAGCCTTTCATTTTAACTACTGATGCTAGTGCTTTTGCCATTGGTGCCGTTTTATCTCATGGCCCTTTAGGTAAACACCTTCCAATAAGCATCTAGAACACTTTGCAGCGCTGAAACTAAATATTCCACTATAGAACGTGAACTTTTTGCTATTGTTTGGACAGTTAAACATTTTCGCCCTTGTCACTGATCATCGCCCTCTAACCTGGCTTTTTTCTATCAAATACCCCGGGAGCAGATTAGCTCGATGGCGCCATGAGCTAGAAGAATATAAACCGGGTAAAGTAAAAAAAATGTAGATGCCCTAAAGATCAATCATTTCAAAGAATATGCGAGTTTAGAATCAAAAATTTTAGCCGCTAACGAAACAGAACCATCAACAAGTAAAGTTATCGATAATCCCACACAACTGGATCAGATATCTGAAGAACAAAAAGATAAAAATGACAGAGGAATTTAATAGTTTTGTTAACCTAGTCATAGATTACTCGAAGATCGAAACATCCAATGATCAATTGTTAGATAAATCACATAAAAATATTGTCACATTTTTCTGGCACAACAAACTTGAAGAAATACATCACAAAATAATTGACGACATGTTTGAAGAAAATTTAGACTTCAATCTCAATTCCATTAACAACTTATTACGTAAATTTGTAAAAGATCGTAAGTACTTTATAATCCTCCTCTTACATGATCCAGAATTAGTAGTCCAAGAATTATTCCTTTCATTATATAAAGAACAGAATAAATTTGATATTTCAAAAAGCTACTACATCGAAAATAATCTCGAACTACCAATCTTAGAGATATTGTCATGTATTTTCGCAGATATGGAGATAAAATTTATCATTTGTCAAAATTCAATCAGAACACCAGATACCGACGAAATACCTATCATAATGGACCAATACCATAAAGGGAAAAGTAATATACATCGTGGTATTAATGAAACCGTAAGACGTATTAGGTCAAAGTATAACTGGGTAGGATTAACTATAGAAGTTGAAAAGTTCATTAGAAATTGCGAAATTTGGCAAAAAGTAAAGATTTGCCGAAAGAACTTAAGTTCACCATTAGTAGTCAAGGAAATACCTAAGACGGCATTTACCATCAGAGATGAGTTGACAAAATTTACCCAACCGTATCCAGTTTCGGATAAAAAGGCATCAACTGTCGTGAACACTTTACTTGTATTTTTCCAACACTTCGGAACACTTCAACAAATTCTTTGCGATTGTGGTCGAGAATTTGACAATTTCCTCATAAGAGTCCTATGTAAACCTTATGATATCAAACTCACTTTTACGAGTGTAGGTCATCCTCAATCAAACGGCTCTCTGCAACTCTTCTAGAAATGATTCGTGCGCATAAAGCCGCATAAACTTGTCCGCATAGCGATGTGCCAACTTACAAAGGTATGGAAAGACCGAAACATCTCAAACCAAACAATGTAGGCATTAGTAAAAGCTCTGGTGTTCTCTGTTTTCTAGTATGCGTCGGAGACATGGGTCATAAAAGCTGCTGACTGACGCCGAATCGATGCGTTTGAGATGTGGTGTTGGCGTAGGATGCTCTGAATTCCGTGGACAGCTCGACGCACAAATATATCTATTCCTTATGAAATCAGAATTGAACACCGTCTGTCAAATGTACCTCAGCCCACGCTTTGAAGTTTTTTGACCACATAATCCGACATGACAACGTCGAACGCCTCATTGTACAAGGAATACCAGTTGGAAGAAGACGCCGTAGACGTTCACCAACCAGATGGACTGACGCCATCAAGAGCTTAACAGGGCTAAGACTTGAAACAGCTACAAGAGAGGCAAATAATCGACACAGATGGCGACAAACTATAAATCATTTTATGGCCACTCTAGACACAAATAATTATCTCACAATAATCACCACGCGTCGCTTACGACGTTGGACTGAGAAGAAGAAATATAATATGGGTCTCTATAATCTTCGCCATTCTTTTTTCTATAATCTGCTTTAGGGTTATCCAGACACGATCTTCCATTTCGAAAGCCACTTTGCTCTTCGATATCTACAAAATTTTCTTCAAGCAGAGATTTTATTATCCTCCCATCTTCCTATTGATCTTGTCACGCAAATGCCTCCTACAGTTCCTAAACTGAATATTACTTCCGGTTTTGTGGATGGAACTCTTCTTCTTCTTTGAGTGCCGTACTCGTATCCGAGCGTTGGCGGCTTCTCTGCCTTGAAAGTGTTACCACAGACAAGGGGACCTACAGTTTAACGTGGATTCCGAACCACCGATGTGTCCCAAGATAAATCTTAAGGGCACACCCTTCCAGAGCGCTGTACTAGGGAATATATACTCTCACTGGTTTCCCGTTGCCTTGCGAGAGGAGGAGAATGCAATGCGACACAGACTCGAACGCGCGCCCGCATCTACGGTCACTCGTCCAAGCCGTTTCTATCGTATTGCGCTGCTTAACTTCGACGATCGAAGTCGGTCATTGTTAACCCGCAGCTAAGCGCTCCTCGGATGGAACTCACATAGCCAGTATTCCAGTCTTCGGGAATACCATCCCCATCAATCATGCATTTATTCAGAACTGGTCCATTCTTAACTAATTCAACCAATTCTCCTGGCCCTGCTGCTTTCCTAGATTTGGTACTTTCTTAAGCATTTCGCAGTTCGTCTATTGAGATTGGTTCTATTTCCATACTGTCTAGATAAATACTCATCTTTGTCCATTTCAGTTCGTTCCATGTCTCAGTCAATAATTCAGTGAAATATTTTTCCGATTTTTCTAAGTTGATGAGGCTCGGCTTACATCTTTGCGTTTCTTCTTTTCTCAAGTTCTTACCATTTTACCAGCTTTCGATATTTTTGTTCACCTCATATACTTCTTACATATATTTCTTCACATCTTCTTTTCCACATGCAATTTTTACTTTTGGCTACTTTTCTTTTCACTTTTCTGTTCATTCTTGCATATAATTTCCTGTTTTCTGCGTCTTTTATATTCAGCCACTTATTATGCGTCCACTTTTTAATTTGATCTTTTCTTCTTGTTCCCTTATCCACCATTTCTACAACCTTGGGTATCTTGATCTTCCGATCGCTTCGTCAACAGCGTTGTGAAAAGCTTCATTAATTTGTTCATATCTCACTGCAGCATTTCCTTTTAAGGGTTGTTGTAGTTTTGTAGCTAATTGTGTTTAATATAGGAATTTAACCGAATCCTGTTTTAAAATTTCTATGTTATGTCTGATGCTTTCAATGTAGGTCAACATACATTGAGGAAATATGAGAGTAGATATGTTAATTATTTTTAGGAATTATGCACTTTTATCGAGAGATATAGTATTATTAACATTACGGTAACTAACAACTGGATCTTTCTCCTTTTCATAAATTGTTGTTAATTTTTGTGTAGTAGATGAATCGACTGCAAGCAAAGTTGTGAGGGAGCAGCATAAAATTTGACAGATTGTCCATATAAAATTAATAAAAGGTTATTTCTTACGTTTGCCA
Source organism: Crioceris asparagi (assembly GCA_958507055.1). NCBI lineage: Eukaryota > Metazoa > Arthropoda > Insecta > Coleoptera > Chrysomelidae > Crioceris > Crioceris asparagi. The sequence goes on from OY293827.1 coordinate 53,679,265, forward strand.
GTTACTTTAAGACTGAGATCTCTTTAACTAGAGGTGGTGCAGATGGTGCAACGACAACGTCTATGAACGTCGTTCAACTTTGATTGTCAAATCAGATGAACTTTTGCAGATCTGACTTTGGTACAACCGGGCCTTAGTGTTGAGACCTTGAATATTATATGTAGCTATAAACATTATTTTTCCGTTGCCTAAGTCGTCGTTTATTTTTTGTCTTTTCCTGTATCAGAGGCTGAGATTTTTTGAATTTTATGATTTTTACTATTGCTTAAACCTCCAGACTTGGAGGACCGAATTTTCTTTCAGGGTTTACTCCCTTAGTCAATAAGTTCCAGGTAATTATAGGTGATATATGCCATGTACCCAGGGGCTATGCAATACATGTCTTCGAGGACGTGAAAGTAGGATTTGTTGGTAGAGCTGGGTTCGATTGCTCCAACCTCTAACTGTTTCGCCAGTACACAGTAATCGAAATTGCTTGCAACCTATGAGGCCTTTACCAATCTTGAACCCAATTAAATATTAATAAAAACAAACAATGACAGAAAACAAAAACGTGGCTTATTATTAAAAAAATCTAGACAACAAACGATATTCGGCTATCATGGACACTTCCAGGCCACTGTGCGTCAATGCTAGTTATTTTTTCCGTGGAATCACATGTAACTTGCACATTTGTTGAAGCTCTACCTTTTCTGTTTATATAGTCATCCCCAAAATCCGTTGGCTTTTTAATTTCGACATGTGTACAGTCTATTACACCCACAACTGTTGGTATTCGAAATTTTGAGAGCCACTCCTGTTTAGCCCTATTTATTTCTTCATCAGTTGATGGAAATATTATCCAGTGATTTGCCTTATCCATAATACTTTCCGTAACGCTAGCCATTGTCTTACACACTGTTGTACGATCTACTCCAAAACCTACTGCAACACCGCTTTGGAAACCTGGATCAATCAAATAACGTAAAAATATTTCCATCTTTTGTTTTTTTATTAATTTCTCCGCCTCTATTTTCAGCATCATCACCCAAAAAATAATTGCTAATGAAACATACACTCTCACTTTCAAATCTTACTAACATACTCACTGATATTTTGACGTTGCTTATAATTTTTTCTTCGTCGAACAGTCAAAAATGCAGCCATTTTTCAACAAATCACGAAGCAAGTTTACAATTCATCAACCTCGCTAATTTAGAAGTATTTACTTTACATCTTCAGTATCTACTTCCTTTTACTCACAGTATTTTAAGTATCTACTAGTAATTCTTATCGCCACAAGTCAAGAAGAAGCATTTACTTGCGAGTATGAGCATTTTCTCTTTTTATTCATTTATTTAGAAGTATATACTTCAAAATTAGGAAGTAAAATCTTTTACTCATTTTTATTCACCCCATCCATTATCTTGAAGATTTTTGACAGGACATGATAAGTTAATAAGACAATGATCTTTCCTTTTCTCCAAAGTTTTCAAAACCTAAAATTGTGTCTGTATTTATCACGTAAAATAAACTGGCTTTCAAACTTGATTCAACGACACATACTGAGAATTAGCTATCAAACACGGTAAGTCGTTGAACTTTCTGACGCAAAATTCTAAAACCATTTTTATCAACTCCCGCTGAATCGCTTAGTTTTTTATAAACCTGTGTAGTAATGTTGATATACTCCCTAAGCAAAACAAATCTACAAGCTTTCTTTTATACCTACATTTCTGGGCCTTCAAATTAAAGAGAAAGACTGTAATTTTTAACTCTTCGGTAAACCAACGACCTTTTGGTTTTTTACCAATTTCAGATACCTACCTGAAGCTTAATTGGCACAAGAACCACGAAATTTCTAAGTTATATCTTTATAGTTTTATAAAGTAACTTTGTTAGGGCAAGTTGATGGATCGTTTCTGTTGATGATGTAATAGATTTCATTCATAACATTGTTAGCTTATACAGGTGGATCAAAACTACTGAAAAAACATGTACTTCCACTCATACTTAGCGGCGATTTTAATATCGACTTTAATAAAGATGACTGATTGAGATTAATACTGCTTAAAAAATCCGAACTTAATTTAGACATCATTTCCGATAGAACAGAGGGGACAACCAGGTATGGTACAACCATTGATGCGGTATTTTCAAGATTTGTGAACCACATATCTACCAATGCTCATGTGTCGTATTTCAGTTACCATAAGCCTCTTGTCGCAGTTATTAATAACGACGGCACTATTGATTTAATTATTATTTAAAAAAGTAATAATAGCTTAGATGATAATAATAAAATAATTTATCAACCTTTCTAATGATATATTCATGGATAATATGTCAAATCTATTTTGTTAAATGTTTGATGTTTGACTTTACCAAATAGTCATAATAAATGTAAATAGAGAAAAAATATATACATTATTTAGGTGTTTTCATTGATTCGTTTATTTACCATTTGATATGGTATTATTGTTTTTCTTATACTAGTAAGCCTTTTTGTGCCTATTTAGACAGTCGATCTGAAGGAGTAAACTCCATTCGTGAGTCGGAGCTGACACACACACACTTTTGTTTTAATAAATAGGTTATTCATAATGAAAAAAATGGATTTATTTGTTAAAAATACATATTACATATAGATATATTTGCAACAATTTAATTAACAATAGAACATGATTAACATGATTATCTCGTAGACAATCGATTATATTCAAATATTAACACACACAAATATTATGAAGCCCATTTCGGGCTGCGTAAAACTATAACGCTTCGTATAATCTGCTGAATATGCAATAATGGGCTTTGTAAGCAGTCCATATTGACAAAGTTTGTTTTGATTGGTTTTCCCGTGCCAGAAATTAGCACATTCCTATAACTGGGCCATTAATAAAAGCGAAAGCCAATGAAGTAGCTAGTGATTTAAAGTATTATAAGTTTAGTGCATCCGATGGTTGGCTACAAAAACTGAGAAGGAGACACAAGTGTATCTCGGGTGAGTCAACTGATGTTAACATGGAAGATGTAGAACAGGTTTTACAAAAGTTGCCAGCACTGCTGATGAAAGTGGCTTGTATTTCAGAGTTTTGTCAGATAAATCTCTGGCATTTAAAACCCAGAAATGCGTTGGGGGAAAAATGTCAAAAGAAACATTGACCATTCTGTTTTGTGCCAACATGGCTGGTAGAAAAGAAAAGCCTTTGATTATAGGAAAAGCTGCTCAACCACAGAAAAATATCATTTTAAGATTTGCCTGTAACGTCATTCTGAAAGCCATTATGATGACTTTATTAATTTGGAATAAAATTTGCTAACTGAGCAACCGTATGATTTAAATGATGATAACGAGAACCCGAAAGTGAATGATGTGCCCGATGAAATCGTGGTTGTACAAGGGAGTGATTCGGAAGAAGATGATGACGCTAGTCATATAACTTCCTATGCAGATGCTTTGAGAATTGTTGAAAACCTTAATAAGTTCTCAAAAGAAGATTTTCTTGCTTTCGAACTTCTAAAGAATATTGAATCCCATTTCCAAATTGCTTTCTTCCAGAGAAAAAAAAATTGCGAAATAAGTTTTTGGTATATTTAAATATTTAAGCATAAGTTCTTCAGTTTGTGTCGTATTATTACATGCATATGAATATGTTCTTTAAGTTCTTTAGAATAAAAAACAATTAATGTTATCTAGCAAGTTTGTTGTTTCTGATTTTGTGTCATTGTTTCATTCTCCGTCATTCTCCGCTTATGAGAACTTTCACTATATATACCTATATGATTTGTTGAGGGTCCTGGGCTTATGGTTAAAATAAAAGTTATATATATATATATATATATATATATATATATATATATATATATATATATATATATATATATATAAGATGAGATTCTAAAGATATTAATTATTGAAGTGTATTTCCGCGAAAACAGACAAATCTAAAAAACATTTGTAAATGTTTTTATAATACTATTAGCATATTGACTAAAAAAATATCACCTTGGGAATGGCGGCGCTACTGCTTCTGATTAAAATTATTTGAAACTACTAGCGGCAAATATCAGTGTGATTAATAGGAAAAATGCGATAGTTCGTACAATGACCACATATGTCGCACGCTAATTTCATTGTCTCAAGAATTTATGGAAATCTTATAAAAAAGGGTTAAGTAATAGAATTGATATTATGTATGAAATGCATTCATTTAAAAACAAATTGTCGAAGAATGGTTACAAAAAGTAGCCATCTAGTGATATCTTTGTTATAAATTACTTGATATAATGAAGAGCCTCATTTATTTCTATTATTTGGATCATTTCACAAAAATGTGCCCGTTTTTTAAGGTTCCTCTAGATAAAGGCTTTTGGTGGGCAACAAACTATTGCATGAATGCATTCCGTAAGATTCTCCAAATTGAAGTATATGATTTTATAGTCATTTGCGTTACTTCTGTTTTATTTGTTTGGTTTCTTTGAGTACATACTTCCAAAGTTGAAAAATTCGGAATTAATTCTCTGAAGCTTCCAGCTTTCATTCTTGACATATTGGGACAGGGTCATTAAATACTCTCAATGTTTGATTATTTTTAATTCTAATTATTCCCCTACCTCGAGGAGTATAAAGACACGAAAATACAACTGAAAAGTCTAACCAATACCTAAGGTGAAGAACGATGCCTGGGACAGAAATGTAATAAAATTGACAACTACATAGGGGGACGGAATTGTTCAGAGATATGGAAGTTCATAGCAAATGTTAAAAATCCAACTAAAGATACAGTCCACATTCAAGTTATTAAAGCCGAAAAATGGGTAGAGCTCTCAGGCAATTATAGCAAGAAACGAGACAAGAATATCTTATCAGATCCCCAAGGGACGTCGAGGTAGTAGGTCAAGAAGTTACAACATCAGTACAAATAGTAATAAAAGCCGTTAAAAACCTTAACGTGGGTAAAGCTAGTGGACCAGGAGGAATATACCCACAAATGCTGAAGTACGGAAGTCGGAAGCTGTTTGAGGAAATTACTTATATGCCTAAATGGACATCCAATTCCTCAGGAATGGCAGATACATGGTAGGTACTTCTAAAGGTTTTGTACATACTGAAGGAGGTGATAGAACACGTCAAAATAAGGCTAGTTTTTTATATAAAGTCTTGTCGAATACTCGATATTTTTGGAAATACAGGGTATTGAAGGTTTTTAAAAATTAAAGTTTTCATTTAATATCTCTTGACGGGTTTATACAAAAGTTTTGATATTTGGTCATTGTTTCTACTATGAAGGCTACGTATTATATACTGTCCCATCTATTGAACAGCATTGTCCAATGACGGAGATCTGGGAACGCTATTGCATAATTTTACCATAAATTGTTGTTTTTTTTTGATATTTTCATTAAAGTTCCGTAATCTACAATCGATTTTGAAAAAAAAGTGCTCTTTTATTTTTTCTAGGTAAGTAGTTTGAGTAATTTTATTCAATTCAATTTATTTTTTTTTAATAATTTGCAAGTTTGATAATAAATCATTCGAAATAATTTCTAATGCTTCCTGCAGATAAATTGTTTACCGTTACAGAAATAAATGTATTCAGCGACTTATAAATAATACAATAAAATTTCTCTCAAACTACTTATCCTACGGAAAAAGTACAAGAGCATTTTTTTTCAAAATCGATTATAGATAAAGGAACATTAATGAAAATGTCACAAAAAGACAGCAGCGTACAACTTATGGTAAAAATTATGCAAGAGCGTTCCCAGATCTCCGCCATTAGATAGATGGGACAGTAAGTAATGCAGTTTTCATAGTAGAAACACTGTACCAAATAATCCGTCAAGAGAAATTAAAAGAGAACTTTAATTTTTTTAAACCTTCAACACCCTGTATTTCAAAAACTATCGAGTATTCGACAAAACTTTATAAGACAATCTAGCCTTATTTTCACGTGTTCTATCAACTCTTTCAATATGTACCGTACCTTTTGGAACACCCTGTATATCTTCCTTAACCAAAAAGGGTATCTCGGTAACAAGTACATTAAGCATACTATATGGGAGGATCTTGCGCGACCTTATAGAAGACGACTTCAAAGAAAGAGAGGAAGAAGAACAAAGTGGATTTAGAGCAGTTTTTGTTTTCTGCCTAAAGCAAATCATAGAAAAAAGAAGTGCAAGAAATCTAGAAACTCATATAACTTTCGCAGATTTACAAAAAACCTATGTACACAGTCCCAGTATCGAATCTGTGGAAGATATTGGAGCAGTCAAGCATTAACCATACATAAATTAAAGAACTTTACTAGAATTTCAAATTAATAATCAAAACAGGACAATATCTTACAGATGAATTTGAGGTCAATAAAGGTCTGCGGCGGGGATGCTGTATTTCACCTACCCTTTTTAAGATATATACATAGCTATCGCTCTCAGGCTGTGGAAAATGGTGGGGAACTTAACAACACATGCCTATTAACCCTGCAGTTTGCCGACGACCAAGTCATTATAGCTAACGACCACGAAGACATGCAATATATGATGCGCAAGCTTATAGAGGAATATAACAGATGGGGTCAGATAGTTAACAACGGGAAAACAAAGTACCTCCCCATCGGAAGCCAGAACAGAAACCTAGAACTGAAGAGTGATCAAGAGATATCAAGCTGCGAAGAGTACCTATGTCCATTTGGGTGTTCCTTTCACAAAAGTGGAACCGATGCAAATGAAATCGATAAGAGGGTTATTATTGCAAAGAAAATCATTGGATGCCTTATTGGAATTCTGTGGAGTTGTAAAATAACGAAAAAACGGAAACTCAATATCTATGGAACCATGATAGCAAGCACTCTGCTTTACGGCGCAGAGACGTGGAGGGTGGCCGACAAGCATAGAAGAGCAACAAAAGCAGTCAAAATGGACGTCATGAGAAGATCGTTACAGATCTCAAGGAGAGAGCGAGTAAAAAATGAAAGAATAAGACAACAAATGGGAATAGAAAGTATCATTTGTCGAGATATCGAAAAGGAATGAATGAGATGAACCTGAGACGGGTGTCGGATAACGTCGGAAGACGTTCTAACCGGCTCATTGTTATATCATGACCATGTTACTCTTTTAAGATGAAAATGCTATGGGTATCAGCAACTGGAACATTATTTTACAAAAAATGCAAATAATCAAAGAATGGTAAGATATAGGTACAGGACCATCATACATCCATCAGAAGATCAAGAATGTTGTACTCTATTCATTTATTAAATAATAGACGGTATTTTATATTTAGAAAAATACTTTTGGATAGGTACTTTTTATAAACACTCCCGCAGGCTATTTCTTGGACACCGTTTTTAAATTAATTAATTTCAAATATTTTATCAGTTACCTTAAACCTTTGTCATGGGATATCCATAAATTTGATACTCATAGCATTGCAATTAAATTTTAAATATATTTTTCGATTTAACTATTTATATATTTTCGCTGAAAAAAACACTATAATAATTAATATCTAAAGATTGTTTTGATTTGGGTAAAGAACATTATTTATAAAAGTACCTTCAAATTGGATGCTCTATCGAAGAATAAAATAAAATATAGGGTATGCCATTGAAATTATCAAGCTGATATCTGATACTGGTAAATGTAACAACACAGTAATGCAGAACATATTTTGATTCAATAGCTTGTAGTTGACTATGGCTACAACTAAAATTTGAAATTCTTGTAGAACTCCAAAAACTTTAATAGTCCATCGATCCATCGAATTTGAAACACTTTTTATATACAACTATAATAGGTATTAGGTTAATGTTTTTCAAATATGAAAGCATTTCATTTCCCCAAACACATGTATGCTCAATCTATGGATCTGTTCATAAGCATTTAAGAAAATGACCTAATAATTCTTCCGAACTAAGAGAGTTCTCCCTACAACTATAAAAACTCTGTTTCACAATATATGTTACTTTACAACTATTAACTGTCGAGAACAGAATAATTAAGAATCAAAATATATAAAAATCAATTAATGTATATTTACATTTCTTACATATAATGCCCACAGAAATCAACAATGACTATGGACCATTTTAGGTATTCTAATATTGTATTAGAAAGTTGTTTGATTTATTGCAAGATTCGATTCACCATAGCTCTCAATGTATTACTTTTTCTATCCAATTCAAAAATTTGAATTTAAAGTAAACATGATCTTATAATGCTGAAAACAGCTTCTATAGGGTTAGATCCCTACGAACTATGTGTTGATATTTCATTTAATTAAATTAATTATGAAAGCTAAGTGATTCCATTGTCTTTGTTTTCCAATTGCATCTACTTTTAAATTAGGCCATATTTGTAATTTCCAAATTGAAAGTCTTATTCAGGCATATGTACAAATATTATATTCCTGTGTTGTAATTATAATCATTATTCACAGTTTGGTTCAAACTCATACTTGAGATAAAAATAGAATCTGATTCCATGGACAAATTAACTGTTGAATAAAATACCGCTGAAGGATCTGTAATTACCATTGAAATTCATTTTCACTTTTATTTATCTGTTGAATGCAAACAATTTATATATAAAATTGGCAATTTTGTTTTTACGATCTCATAATAAAAATTCAAATTGCTTGCATCTACCATATCAGAGTGCTGGATATGAAGTATATACCATCCACTATTAAATCTCGTTTTAGGTTGCGTAGAGCAAGCACACTTTGAAAGTCTTCTCGTTTATCTTCGAATTTGTTCTGGTAAAATTTTCTCATATTTTCTTAACACATTAACTCTCAGTGGCATATAAAGAGATCTCTCAATATAAACTATAGTTAATCATTGAATTATCATTATTAAACATATTTATGGTGTCAGTTTTGATGATTTTTTCCAATATACTGTTTTTTAGTTATATACTATTTTTTTAATCTGATGGTTTTGTAGTTTTCTGTAATACATTATTCGTCTTCTTTGATTTATTCGACTAATGAAGTTAAGGGTTTTATTTTTGAATATAAATTACAGAAATAGGTAGGTATAAATTTGCGCTCTGATATTCTCAGATTTTTAAATTGTTATTTTTATCAATGTTACAAACAACTGAATCTAATGATCTATATAAATATACCTATGTCACTAGCCAAAAATGATTTAAAACAGTGCCATTTATTTGGGGTGAAATCTATTCTCTGTTACATAAAGCAAAATAAGCTGATTATCAAATAATGCTTCATGGGTTATTCATAGAATATTTATAAAATTAATATAATTAGTCATAATGATCCATAGGTAGAGGACTTCAATAACAATCCCATATTTTTTGTTGACGCGGAAAGTGCAACCGTAGATGTAACAATAATTTACCTGAACCTCATTATCTCACCGATAAAGACACACAAGATGACGACTTTGGTGTTATTGAGGTAGAAGAAACTTTTGGTCAGTATAGAGAAATTGCAGAAAAAGCATCTTCAAATAAACGTCACTCACTTTCGAGAACTACTGCAGATTAACGAAAATTTGATTCGCAATATGAACTTGCCGAGGTTCTTTTCGGTCAGCTTGAGAAGAGTAAACTTTGCGAATTGAAAAATGTATGGTTCGTTGACCTCGTTGAAACTCTTCCCGTGTTTTATAATATTTTGGAATACATCATACATGAGTCAATCATTTGCACAGTTTGCGAGATCATATTATAAGGAATGCAATGATATCTACCGTGTACTTCAAGTATTTCGAACCTTACCGCTCAAAATAAAAAATCTATACCTATAAGAGTTTTAGATTATTAGGTTCAGTAAGCCGGTTCGTGAGAACAGATTTTCTGGTTAAATAAATAAATAAATAGTTAAATAAATATATTTATCGGAAATAAAATAGCTTCACAAAATTATATATTATCGATTCGTAGAAAGTCTATTCTGCAAATATAAGAGACAAGCAATTAAAAGTTATATATAAATGTGCTGAATCCATACTAATGAAGTTGATGTTGTATGCTGCCAGTGACCTATTTATAGATCACCATGGAAAAGCCAGATTTTTCAAATGTTTTGCAGCTGTTAGAGATGCCCTTCACTTCATCTTAAGATTTTTTTAGTTTAAATTTGTTTGATCGTGGGCGTTAATGGACCAATAATGGAATATGTTGAATATGCGACAACAATTATTACCCTACTTAGGAAAATCCATCTTTTTGCGGACATCATAGGCCGAATGCTTTATCTTTTCTTACGGAGTCTTTTGATTCAATATTTTCACATCACAATTTGGTGCTAATATCTTCTTAGTTAATTGTTATCTGCCCAAATCAAAAGGTTATCTAATTATTCCGAAAATTTTATACCTGGTATTTTAAGCCAATCAAATGCGTTGATTTTGACAGGCTGCTATGACGATGATGAATTTTTTGAAAAAACATTTTAGCTCCAAAATTAGATAATTTTCCTGGCTTGACAACTGCCACATGCAGATGCTTATTTATAAGCCATCAAAAATTTTATGTACTTTTAAATATAATTTTTGGTATAAAATTCGTGCCGAATCACCCGCGAGTTTGAATTATTCTCCGTAATTTTTTTCTCAGCTGCGAATATTTTTAAGAAAATTTCAAAAAAAAAATATTCAAGCTCTAGGGAGATTATAAGTGAACATATTTCATACAGCAGCACTATCACTAATAACTGGAAAAGTTATTCAACTTTTTTGTCCAGCGTCACCTCAATATATTAGAGACCATAAAGGGAAAACAAGTTTGAGGAACGAGTTAGTCGAAAAATTACGGTAAGTAGGTACGTGAAAAACTCATTCTCCGAGAGTTCTTCTTCTCTAGCTTTTATGGCGATTGGTTAAAAATGAAACAATGTGCGCCATTTTGCTTAGAGTTACAACAAAGTGGATAATGTTTTAAAATTCCCAATGCACAATCACCTTTGTGTATCAATTTTCATGGTGATCGGTGAAAAGGTATAGAAGTGTAGCTGCGAGTTACGAAAAATAGATAGTCTTAAAATATTTTCAATGCTCAAACACCTATATATTTTTTTAAAGCGATCGGTTAAATGGTGTAGAAGTTAGTGCTCTGCAGCACCTTCACGTGGCGGGCTATGACAAATTAGATATCATAGAAACCGTCTCCTTGAATAATAACATATATATGAGCCGAAATTTATGGTATTCCGTCAAACGGTGTGTGCGATAACAGCAAAGATATAACAATATTCATTTTTATATAAATGTCAAAGAGATATCGTTACAGTTAAAGTTAAAGTTTCGTAATATTGTGATTTTTTTGTTAAATCTAGTTCTTACATAATAGAGTAATGTATTTTCAATTGAGATAGCAGAACTTTTAATTCATTAGAGCTAAAAAGTAAGAGTATGGAATGCTTTTTCCCCTATCATACCGTTTTGCTGAACTGTGTTGCAACGGCACCATAATTAAAATAACAATTCTCAATAATGTGTTGAATGAAAAAGAAAAGAAATAAAGATGAAAGATTTCGATTAATTTTCGCCATGGTGATATATGCCCCAATACAAAACGACCCATTAAAGCCTGTTTCCAACTCCCCCCGGCCCGAAACCAACCTTGAATTGGACACTGCTTCGCTGCACACTATTTTGGGCATGGATTATAGTGCTATTTATCTTTAGAAAAATATATGTTTATATCCAAACAATAATTCAGTTGTTACAATAAATGCCTCCAAGCATTTCTGCGTAAGCAATTCTTGATTCGTAACGACAAAATTTGATATGAATCACTATTTGTCAGATCTTCTACTCATTGTCTTTGTTATCAAACTTTGTGTCAAACTAACAAAAATCAATGAATAATTCAATCTCACCCTGAGCTTATTTAAATGACTTTTAATTTGTTACATGAGAGGAACAAACATGAGGTGACTCCAAACTGTGAATTTCCACATAACTAAACTCATTATCCAAACGATCTTGATCGAATTGGCTCAGCACTGGTAGACTGTGTACCGCTCTGGAAGGTAAAGGCAGGTCCACCTTTCTGCACTCCTTTAGCGAGTTCAATGCCTCTTGCAGCTCCTCATCCAGTATCATAGCCTGTCTGTCAGTAGTTCGGGTGGCTGTCGCCTGCATCGTTTTCCTTCTAAAGGAAATAACCAATGGCCTTCGCAGCTCGCGTAGACGTGCCACCTCAGTTTCTCGGTATCGAATCGAACTCGGGCGGCTGTAAGAATCCGTGTTGCTATGACTGTTGAGGTGAGATGAACGAGGTGATAATGTAGAGTAACACCTACCTCCTGGTACACGATGACTTTTGCGGCAGCACTGCTTGCAGGTTGCCTGCAACAAAAATCATCACACTGAAGAAAATCATCTGTATAACAAAAGATGTAATGCCGGCTGCAGATGTGGTTATTCAATCAAGCAAAGTAGATGTTATCTCAAAGTCAAATTAATTTTCTGGATTCTCATTAGAGATAGAGAAAGTGTTGAAAATATAGCACGCTTATTCAGGCCACATCACACTTAAAAACGGCTTAAATCATATCGCTCTTCTCTTTCTAATCCTCAAGTAAGAGGCAGGATTAGAAAATTTAAAAGTGACATAAAAAAAAAATATTATGGTGAACCAGTAAAATCTCCCTCAATGTACGCTGGTATAGCAAACTGGTATATAGTATGCAAATGTCTTAAATAAAATACTACAGGCAACTGAGAGGAGATGTATGAGATATGATATGATATGAAAAAAAAGAGAGATAATGAAGGCAGATATCTATGTCTTTTCAATTTGTGCACTTGTGATTGATGACTAAAAGCAGTACCTGCCAATTTCCATCATTATTTAACTATGGATCATATAAACTAACATTTGACTTGCCAATTCTATGGGAACAAACATTGCTGTTTGTCACTAGGTATGAAGAAGACCGATTAGAGATAATTTATTATTGCATCATCCACACTAGAATACATTATGAAGTATATAAAGTAAGGACATGTCACGAAATTACTATTTTATCGTGTATAAATAATTTATGAAAACTGGTTAGATGCTGAACCGAAACTAAGCAATTGTGCACATCATCAACACAGGAGAAAAGATCGCCTAGTCTTTCTCATATCAATATCTCATAGTACATACATTTTCTGTAATAACAGGTACCTCACAGGGCAGCGGACCACTAATATTTGTATTATACGATCTTACGGACAACATAAGTCATGGGAAAATATTTCTTTATGCAGATGACACGTCCATTATACTTTCTAGTAGAATAAATAGCTGGTGATATGACACAATTGGTGTATACAGTTTTGATTGAATTTAATGACTGGTAAAAATACTTGCAAACAAAAGCAGAGATTCATACTTATAATACAAGGAGAAAATATTTGATCATGACTCGAAAATATCACCAGACAAAATATGAAAAATACCACAAATTTGCTGGCATTCGCATCTATAACCCATTGCCAAATGATATAAAGACCTTGTCACCACATACCTTCAAAATAAAAACTGAAACATTTTTATCCGTAAAGGGTTTTTACACGGTACATGAATTTACACTTGAAGTGAGCAATGCGCGGTTGTATTTTTGTATTTTTAAATATATGTTATATAAAGTTATAATTGAATTACTTTTTAAAGTCATATAATAATAATAACAAAGTATTATTTTAAATATTATTTCATAATATTATATTACATCCGCAAGACGCAGTATCTCACCATATCGTATTACAACTGCAAGACGCAGTACACCATATCATATTACATCTCCAAGACGCAGTTTAAGAAGATAACAAAAGTGATAAGGATATTTACGTGCCAGAGATGCAGACCAGTAGTCAGCAAGTTACCATAAAGACCATTGTTAATTGTTTATCCAGTTCGGCCTCCAAAAAGACATTACTATGTATTTTAATTATAATATTTCTAGAAGCTTCGATTCAACCTTAGGAGAAAAGATCCATTGTATTAATTTACGTTTCTTTTTATATTTTTAATGACTAAACATTTTTGATTGTATAAATACTAGATCTCTAGCTAACGGCATCACTTGTGAGTTTAGATTCATACAGTCAAGTTAAGTTATATTTGTACTTTAATTTTTTGTCTTAATAAATAATTGTTTTTTTTAAAAAAGTTAATTCCACGACAAGTGATATAACAAATTGGCGCAGTCAGTAGGATAACTCAACGTGATAAAACAAGGCCTACTTCTACAACAAGTTTCCCCTCATTATCACGGTGGTTTCCAAACCTTCAAGTGAAGAATCAACAGCTCCAAAAGAAGAAGAAGAATTATTAGAATTTGAAGAGTAGGATTCTTCAACGTTGGTAAAACAAGGCTTACTTCAACAACAAGTTCCCCCTCATTATCAACGGTGGTTTCCAACCTTCAACTGAAGAATAAATAGCTCCTAAAGAAGAAGAAGTATTATTAGAATCTGAAGAAAAGGATACTTCAGCGTTGGTAAAACAAGGCTTACTTCAACAACAAGTATCCCCTCATTATCAACGGTGGTTTCCTAATTTTGAAGAAAAGAACCGAACAAGACAAATGTACATCTTACTGTAAGTGAATTATCACGTATATTAATTTTTGAATTTTTGAACTGTTCGATTTTCTTTTATAATATTTTTTTTATATATTTGATACTTTATATTTCATTAAATCAAAATGGCAAATGAAAGAAATCTAGCTCAAGAGGTTGAGCTTGAACCATATAGAATTTCGGAAATATTTTGTATCGTACCTGAATTTGAAGGTGATCAGATATTTCTCGGAACATTTTTAAATGCATGTGATTGTGCTTATAATATGTCTACCAGAGACCAAAAAGCTCTGTTAGTGATTCACATTAAAAATAAATTAAAGGGAAAAGCGGCTCAACTAATCAGCTCGCGAAATCCTCAGACTTACGCAGAGATAAGACAACTTTTAAATCTTCATTTTGGTGATTCAAGAGACCTTACTTCTCTTATTCATGATTTACAAAGATTAAAACAATTATCGAATGAGTCAGCTCTAACATTTTTCAATAGAGTGCAAGTCTTGAATGCTAAAATGCATGCAAATATACAAAAAACATCAAATTTATCAAATGAACAAAAGGTTGCACAAGAAATTCTTATTGATACTATGGCTCTTAATAGTTTATTAACTGGACTTGAACCCCGTCTAGGACAACTTATTCGTGCTAGTCAGCCTGAAAACTTGTTAGAAGCACAAATTCGCATACGAAGAGAATTGCAATTATCATATTTTGAGAACCAAAAATTTAATAAACCAGCTTCTAATATTGTAAGTAAACCTCAAAATATATTAAATGTTAGAAAACCCCAAATTCAAACTGTAAAATGCTTTTCATGTGGTAAAAATGGTCATACTTCTAATCAATGTCGTTTCCAACAGCAAAGAGCATCAGCTCCAAGCTATAACCCAAATATCAATAATAATTTCCAGAGACCAATGAATTTCCAAAATCAATCACAAAATACTGTGCAAAATAGACCGAATGTTCCTATTCAACAAAGACCTTTTATTTCGCAGGGACAATCCCAGATAAGACCATCAGTAATTCAAAAGAATCCAAATTTTCAACAAAGAGCTCATTTAGTCGGCTTCAATGGTGAAAACGATGCAGATTATTATTTCGAAAATAATCATGATATTTTTGAAAATGAAATCCAAGAAAATTATAGTAACTATTCCCAATCATCAGACTATTCTCCGGATTTTGAAAATTATCCACAAGATATTGAATCTCCTGAAAACTCAAATTTCCAGGATTTTCCCATTTCTCAAAAGACCATCCCCCAGATTGTCCGACAATAGAGAATTCAATTTCAGAAACAATTACCAAAATCCAAACATTAAAATTCGAAGAGATAAACCCAAATGTAAATTTTCCCGAACAACATTTTCTTTAAGTCCATTTTTGACTGTGAATTCCAAAAATCTTTATTATATTGAAGATGCTTCTAAAGAGTTTAAGTTGCTTATTGATACAGGTGCAGGAGTTTCTATTTTTAAAGAAAATACTGTTAAGAAATTTCCTCAAAGATTTAATGAATATGTAACTATTCAAGGGATAACTGATCAAAAAATTTTACTAAAAGAATCTGTACTTATTCCATTTTCTGCAAAAGATCCACATAAAGTTTTTATTTATAATCTTAATATTGATTTTGATGGAATTTTGGGTTCAGATTTCCTAGAACATTATAATTGTATAATTGATTTGAATTCAAAACAATTGATAACTAATTTCAAAACTATACCTCTGTTTAAAGTTACCGAAACATCACACTTGTCTCAAAATAATCAAATTTGTGAACAAGATTCTGAATTCTTACAATTTGAACAAAATACTGAAAATTGTTATAAAAAAATAGCTGAGAAAAACATTGATATTTTTGACATGCCTCATGATTATTCATTAGCTCATTGCGTGGCGGAAGATATGCAAATGCAAAAAGGCATTGCCGCAGAATTTAAGAAACGATTTGGAAATATAGAAAAATTATTAAGTCAAAATCAAAAACAAGGTGGTTTAGCAGGTTTGAAAATTAAGAATGCAAATACAACTAGATATATTTATTATCTTGTAACAAAAGAAACTTCAACCGGAAAACCCACTTATCAGACTTTATGGTCATCTTTAAAGAAATTGAGAGATCATGTTGGTAAAAACAATGCTCAAAAATTAGCTATGCCAAAAATAGGGTGTGGATTGGACATGTTAGATTGGACGTATGTTAAAAAAATGATATCTTATCTTTTTAGAAATTTAGGTGTTGAAATTGTTATTTGTTTGGCAAAGATACAAAATCGAATTTTTATTGAGCCAAGAATTGAAAAAAATTTCAAATTGAAATGTAAATTAACAAACACAGATGCACTACTTTTCGGACAAGCAATAGAAAATGTTAGAATTCCAAATGCTTTGGTACATGTAAATGAAGAAGGTGAATTCTTTACTTCAATTATTAATTCGAATGCTATTCCAAAAATTGTTGAATTTCCAAATTTGAATCTAGATCTCATTCCGAATTCCGAATGTTTTTTAAATTTTAATTGCGTTAATGAAAATAAAACTAAATTTAATCAACCTGTTGATAGAAACACTATAATTTTGGATCAGTTGCGTACAGATCATCTCAACGAAGAAGAAAAAGAAATTATCACAAATTTATGTTTAGAATTTTCTGATATTTTTTATTTGGAAGGAGACCAATTAACATTTACTAATGAAATTAAACATTCAATTGAAACTGATAATGCGAGACCTATATTTACTAAATCATATAGATACCCCCAAATTCATAAAGAAGAGGTAAAAACTCAGGTGAACAAAATGTTGGAACAAGGTATTATACGTCATTCTATTTCACCATGGTCATCCCCAGTTTGGGTTGTGCCAAAGAAGCTTGATGCTTCAGGAAAACAAAAATGGCGTGTGGTTGTTGACTATCGTAAATTAAATGAAGTTACGGTAGATGATAAATATCCATTACCCAACATTTCTGATCTCCTTGATCAATTAGGAAGATGTCAATATTTTACCACTCTTGACTTAGCCTCAGGTTTCCATCAAATTGAAATTGAACCAAAAGATATCTCCAAAACAGCTTTCTCAGTTGATAACGGTCATTATGAATTCGTTCGAATGCCGTTTGGACTAAAAAATGCCCCGTCCACTTTCCAACGCGTCATGGACAACATTTTACTTGGCATTCAAAATGAAAGATGTCTTGTTTATATGGATGACATAATAATTTATTCTTCTACTATTCATGAACATGTTTCTCGTCTGACTGAAGTTTTCAACAGACTTCAGAAAGCCAACTTGAAAATTCAACCAGATAAATGCGAATTTCTTAGAAAAGAAGTCGCTTATCTTGGACATATCATTACCCAAGATGGTGTTAAAACAAATCCAGCTAAAATAGAATGTCTCAAAAATTTCCCGGAACCTAAAAATCCTAAAGATGTAAAATCTTTCCTTGGTTTAGCAGGATATTATCGTCGCTTTATACCAAATTTTGCCAAAATTTCTAAACCCCTTACGAGACTTTTACAAAAAGATGTTTCTTTTATTTTTAATAATGAATGTAAAAATTCTTTCAATGATCTAAAAGCTGCACTTACTTCAGATCCTATTTTGAGATATCCAAATTTTGAAGAACCATTTATTCTCACAACTGATGCTAGTGGATTTGCCATTGGCGCTGTTCTATCACAAGGTCCCATTGGTAAAGATCTACCAGTAAGTTATGCTTCGAGAATATTATGTAGTGCAGAAACAAGGTATTCAACAATAGAACGAGAACTCCTTGCTATTGTATGGGCAGTAAAACATTTTCGTCCTTTTTTATTTGGAAGAAAATTTACGCTTGTCACTGATCATCGTCCATTAACATGGCTTTTTTCCATTAAAGATCCCGGAAGCAGACTAGCTAGATGGCGACTCAAATTGGAAGAATATGATTACAAAATTGAGTACAAGCCAGGCAAAATTAATAAAAATGCAGATGCACTTTCAAGAATTAAAATTAATCATTTTAAAGAATGTGCAAATTTACAATCTAAAATTACAATTTTGGCAAATAATGAAACTAATGAGGTTATACCATCAACAAGTAAAGACCCTAATGATCATATATAACCACAAAAAAGTGAAACACTTATAGAGGAACAGGATGAATTAATGACAGACGAATTTAATAGATTTGTTGACCTTTACAAAACAAAATCAATAATCGATTATTCAAAAATTGAAACATCAAATGACCAGTTACTGGATAAGACTCATAAGAATATTGTCACTTTATTTTGGCAAAATAAACTCGAAGATTTACATTATAAAATTATTGAAGATATTTTTGAAGAAAATTTTGATTTTCAAATGAATTTCGTAAATATTGTTTCTAGTAAAACTGTGAAAGATCGCAAGTATTTTATAATACCTCTTATTTACGATCCAGAGATTGTAGTTCAACAATTATTTTATACATTATTTAAAGAACAAAGTAAATTTGATCCTTCAAAAACTTATTATATAGAAAATAATCTTGAGTTACCTATTTTAGAAGTATTCTCTTTTATTTTTGCTAATGTTGATTTAAAATTTGTAGTCTGTCAAAATATTGTTAAAACACCTGATCGAGATGAAATACCTATCATATTGGACCAATATCATAAAGGCAAAAGTAATTTACATCGCGGAATAAATGAAACTATACGACGGATAAAATCTAAGTATAACTGGACAGGACTAACAAAAGATGTAGAACAATTTATTAAAAATTGTGAAACTTGTCAAAAAGTAAAAATCTGTCGTAAGAATTTAAGCACTCCTCTGGTAATAACAGAAACACCAAAAACTCCGTTTGAAAGAATTAATATTGATATTTTTGAGTACCCAACAAGAAATTACGCTTTAACGATTCGAGATGAGTTAACTAAATTTACTCAAGCTTATCCTATTTCAAATAAAAAAGCTTCAACAGTTGTAAATACACTATTAATATTCTTTCAACATTTCGGAACACCTTTGAGAATTCATTGCGATTATGGTCGAGAATTTGATAATTCATTAATAAAAGATTTGTGTACGCTTTATGACATAAAGCTCACTTTTTCTAGCGTTGGCCATCCACAATCGAATGGTTCTTTAGAAAGATTTCACGGAACACTTGTGGAAATGATCCGTGCACATAAGACGGAAAATCCAGACGAACATCCGTTTAATATTTTGCCATATGCGGTTATATGTTATAATAATACTAAAAACAAAACAACTGGTTTTACCCCATATGAACTGATTTTTGGTCATACGTCTAGTAGACCACCTGAAACTTTATATAATGAAAAAGCCCTTATTACTAAATACATACGTGATTTGAACAACAGAATGCAACATTATTATAAAATTGCACGAGCAAAAACAGCAAGTCAGAAAGAAAAAGCAAAAATTAGATTTGATAAAAATATTTCAGGAAAGCTTCCAGAGTATAAAATAGGAGATAAAGTTTATCTTAAAGAATCTCAAATTAAAGATAAAAGTCAAAATTTGTTTAATGGTCCTTTTGAAATGGTGCAATTATTTGATAATTCTGCAATAGTTTTAAATCCACAAACTAATCAAAAATCAAAAATTAATTTCGATAGACTGAAACCCTACTATGAGTAGTTTCTTTGGTTTCAGATTCTTCGTGCTGATAAATATTATATCAGCTCAATACACACTTAATCCTGTTAATAACACCGTTGGAATCTTTTTCCATGAAGAATGTACTATCAAAATTACGAATGAAAAATGGACACTTTTAGTTTACAAAGATCTGGCCCCAATTAAGAAAACAATGGAAAATAATGATAAAATACTTATAGAAATTTTGGATACTTTAGAAGATCCGTCTCCAAGGTTTATAGCTTTTAAGTCTGAAGTTCAAACACACATAAGTTTATTATCACAAATTTCGAATTCAATAGGTCAAAAATATAAAGAAATTATAGGAGAAACTAAATCATATAACTCCAGGGCAAAGCGAGGTATATTTAATGGAATCGGAACTGTTTGGAAAACTATTACTGGTAATTTAGATGCATCAGATGGAGAATATTATAATGATTGTATTAACAAATTATCTCATGAGGAATTTGAATTGGAAAATCTTCTTAAAAAACAAATTTCAGTTACAACTTCTGTTATTAAAAATTTTAATAATACTATACAAAAATTACAAATTGATGAAAAAACTTAGATATAAAAGAAATTCAAAATACTTTGATGGATATTGCTGATAATGTCGCATTTTATGAAGCACAAATAAGGATATTGAATATTTGTGAATCACTAATGGAAAGCTATATTTTCTTAGAAGATTCCCTTAATACAATTTTAAATTCTATCACTTTTGCTCGCATAAGATTATTACATAGCTCAATAATAGCACCTTCAGATTTAGTCAATTCTTTACAAGATATAGCAAAATCTCTTGTAAGAAATAATTTACCTTTACAACCGTATACGTCAAATACAGCTAATTATCTTAATATTATTGAATTAGAGGCATATCAATCAGAAAGTAAAATAATATTTGTTCTCAAAATTCCTCTCACTGATCCAGAAGCTTAGATACTATATCGACTCTATCCAATACCAATATTAGATGATCGAACAGGTATCTATCATATTTTACCAACTACACAAAAATATATTGCGCGGGATGATGATTCACTGCTGTATTTGTCATTGCGAAATCTGGATAATTGCAAGACTCTTGAAAGAAGCATAAAAATCTGTTCTAATCTCCTCCCATATCCAACTGACAACGATGCAATTTGCGAAGCACAACTATTAAGAAGATTAACTCAGATGCCCAAGACATGTCAAACATCTCTTCTTTTTGTTAAAGATTATAATGTCTACCAAATTGATTTAAATCTATGGTTAATCACTGTTTCGGATCCTTTGCCAATCACGATTAAATGTGGAAATAGGGAAATTAAATCAGAAATTATTAAAACTAATAGTTTACTGAAATTACAACCTGAGTGTAGTGCCTTTATTGGAAGTATAAGAGTTCATGCTCAATACCCAGTTGACACATACCGAGAAATCAAGTATCGAAGTCATCCAGTCACAATTTCATTTGACTGTTGCAAAGATATTCCTGAAAAATTACAAATTCCTGAACTAGAACCTCTTAAGTTGAACAAAATTGATTCCGAAGATTTGAACATTGCACAACACAAACTAAATCAGTATTCAGAAGAATTAGAAAAAATGATGAAACAATCTCCGATCAGTAAATATACACATTGGTTCACCATTTTAACCATTGTAATAATAATTGTATTGGTAATACTTTATGTGACCTGTAAATGTAGAAGAAAGCATCATCGAATTGGAATAGCTTTAACCAACGATTACCCACCATCACCACCAGGACCAGGTTCCAGTATTTCATTCCAGCAAAGTATAAGAAGAATTCTTCCGAGAAGAAGAGCAAGTATCCATGTCGGAGAACCCATAGAAGAAAACATCGAATTAAATCCAAATAAATCATTAACTTAAAAAGTTGTTGCAAACTCCACCAACTTTTCTTAAATGGGGGAGTTGTTATATAAAGTTATAATTGAATTACTTTTTAAAGTCATATAATAATAATAACAAAGTATTATTTTAAATATTATTTCATAATATTATATTACATCCGCAAGACGCAGTATCTCACCATATCGTATTACATCTGCAAGACGCAGTACACCATATCATATTACATCTCCAAGACGCAGTTTAAGAAGATAACAAAAGTGATAAGGATATTTACGTGCCAGAGATGCAGACCAGTAGTCAGCAAGTTACCATAAAGACCATTGTTAATTGTTTATCCAGTTCGGCCTCCAAAAAGACATTACTATGTATTTTAATTATAATATTTATAGAAGCTTCGATTCAACCTTAGGAGAAAAGATCCATTGTATTAATTTACGTTTCTTTTTATATTTTTAATGACTAAACATTTTTGATTGTATAAATACTAGATCTCTAGCTAACGGCATCACTTGTGAGTTTAGATTCATACAGTCAAGTTAAGTTAAGTTATATTTGTACTTTAAATTTTTGTCTTAATAAATAATTGTTTTTTTTAAAAAAGTTAATTCCACGATAAGTGATATAACATATATATACAGTGTGTACCACGAAGGGTTTGATCTAACCGTTTCTAGAAAACCACTAAAGCTATCATTTTGAAAATACACGTACGTCTGTTTCTCATAATTTCCAATCGATCAAAAATCACGACATTGTAACAGGACTTCCGGTTCTACCGGTAGTCGACATTAAAACGCTTATTTCAAATGGAACATACTACTTTTTCTTTCATTTTTAAATTCTGCTTTAAAATTAAAGGTAAGTTTCATTAGCATACTGCATCATTATTTTCGATAGTTTTCGAAATAATGACCCAAAGTCTCCAAAAACATTAGTAAATTTATACCTATTTATCTCTCATAGTTGTTCACAAAAATATTTGAAATTTTTAACCAGAAATTGAGAAATGTGTCTTAGTATCCAGAATATGAAATATCTCTTGAAACTAGTACAGGGTGTTTAAAATCGACCTACCAATTCTGACTATTTCAGGATCCAATAACTCACTTTTTTTAAATAGAACACTCTGTATTTTTTCATATTAATCTATGAACCTTTTATTTTTCTTACGTTTGGTATTAGCATTCCCTATACCTAAATTCTACCAATTTCATGATATTTGGATATTTTGGATTAAATACAATAATTGCTCTGGTAGCCAAGCGATTGGCTATGAAATTAAATATTTAAATGTCACCTTATGTCATTATTTATCTAACAAAGTTGCTGTCACTGCTATTAGTTAATTTATTCTTCTAATATCGAATACAAGTGTTATTAATAAATATGGCACTCTCTGGGTACACTAATGACGACTTTTCAAATCTTATTATCATTTACGGATGTGTAATCGAGTTATATATATAAGTAGAACCTGTCGTGTTTTTGCAGAGAGATTTCCCAATAAAATCCCATCAAGGGATATTGTAAAAAGATTATTGAATAATTGTTCCACATATGGAATGTTTTGTTCAAAAACTGCAAGAAGCAAGCTATCAGTAGATAACGAAGAAAATGAAATAAATGTCTTGGCATTTTTTACCGCTTATCCACAAGCATCAATTAGAGACTGCAACAGAAATTTACGTTTATTAAGCAAGACTTTCAACCTGTTTCAACCTGATTAGAGTTCTGCGAATGGTTCCTAACGAAAACTCAAGAGGACGAATTAAAAAAAATAATTATATGGTCCAACGGGGCAAAATTTTCAAAAAATGGCATGTTCAATCGTCATAACAGTCACTTCTGGTCCGAGGAAAATCCCCATATGATTAGAGAACACTATTTCCAAGACAGCTGGAGTTTCAATGTATTCTGTGCGGTGAAGGACAGCTGAATTGCTAAACAGATTTATGAAGAAAACTTAACAGGTACTATACTTTTCTGAATTATTAGATGTGATCACTTTCTCCCAAAATTAAATACGAAAATATGAAACTTGTACATAGATATATGAAGGTCATAAAGATCAAGTCCTAGGTATTAGTTTTTAGTCTTTATTTGTAATTGCTCAAGCAAAATTGAATCGAATAGCTGATTTTGTTTATGCAATTCTAACAGATCTAAGGTACCTTCATATGCTGGAACAAGTAATAAGAGTAGCAATGAACAACTTGCATCAGGATGAAGCTGCTGAAGTCTGGTATCAGCAGGATGCATCACCACCTCACAATACAAGGGAAGTAAGCGAGCTTCTTTATCAGACCTTTGAGGACAGGTGCATAGCTAACAATGGTCCTCATCATTGGCCGGCGTGTTCGCCAGACTTGCTGCCACTAGATACTAGTATCTGAGGTTACATCAAGAGCAAAGTTTACTTTGAACCCCCCAATACGAAACAGAATATGATAGATAGGGTACTGGGGGCCTTTAATTTAATGCAGCAGCAACACATTGCTCGAGCTACTGATCAGAATATTATGAAACGAGTATTGAAATGTCTTGAATTAAATGAAAGTAATTTTGTGCATTTATTGTAGGAAGATAATAACTCTCAAGAGTTGATCTATATTTTTATTTGCTTCCTAAAGTTCCCATGATTGTCACTTGTTATTATTCTAATCAAGTCACATGTTGGTAGCCGTTATGTATGAACGGTATATCAATTTAAAAGAAAATGCTTTTCAGTCATATTTTTTCAGAATTCAGTCAGTAGTTTCCAATTGATGCATGCACAAAGCGGTACTTTCTCAACATTTATTCCATTTTATTCGCAATTGAACAGTAGCCTGCTTTTCACAATTTTCATTATTCTTTTCATTTTCCCAATAATTATTGATTTATTTTTGAAAAATTGGGATATCTCTCTGCATAAATTACCATCAATGTGATTCGACTCCCGTGAATGATAATGAGATTGAAGACCATTACTTATTAATAATATTTTTTTTTTAATTTTGTTCAATATTGTATGTATTTGAAATAAACTCATTTTGTATACCTAAGATGAGTCAATTATTTCAACGTGTAGATAAGTTCAGTAAAAACCGTTCTGTTAGGTTTATTTTTACTGTGCTTTTGAGTAAATTTCGTAGGAAGCCATTATTCTTGAAAGCACTCTCTTATATCTAGAATATGCTAAATAACCCTTAAACAATGACAAAAGCTTCGTTAAATAAATAAGGTGGCCTTGTAATATTTAATTTCACAGCCAACTGCTTCGCTAGCTTAGCAAGTTTTGACATTTATTCTAAAATATCCGAATATCTTGAAATTGGAAGAATTTAGGTATAAGGAATGCTAATACCAAACGTGAGAGAAGTAAATGGTCGATAGATTAACATAAAAAAATACAGGGTGTTCAATTTAAAATAAGTGAGTTTTTGGATCCTGAATTAGTCAGAATTGGTAGGTCGATTTTAAACACCCTGTAGGTACTATTTCCAAGAGATATCTCATATTCTGAATACTAAGACACATTTCTACCTTTCTGGTTAAAAATTTCAAATATTTTTGTGAATAACTATGATAAATTGGTATAAATTTATCATGATTTTGGAGTTTTTTTTTAAAAAAAAAGGTAAGTATTTCGAAAACTATGAAAAATAATGATGCAGTATGCTTATGAAACTTACCTTTAATTTTAAAGCAGAATTCAAAAATGAAAGAAAAAGTAGTATGTTCCAATTGAAATAAGCGTTTTTATGTCGGCTTCCGGTAGTGGTTTTCTAGAAACGGTTAGACCAAACCCTTCGTGGTACACACTGTATATATATATATGAAGTATTAGGTAATTGGGGATTACAGCTATCGTATGTAGGGAATAAAAGAATTACTATGTTCAAGCTTTCCGAATTACTTATTCCATCTTCTGGGAAAATCAGTGAGGTTTACAATTATTCATAAGATGTTTGAATGTGGAACAGTAACATATATAACAACCAGACTAATACACACATATTAAAATCAGTTTCTTAAAAACATATGAATAGATAACATATGAGGTAAGATAATTTTAAAATTATATTAACATTGAAAAGCTAAAGACGCAACAATTAAAAGTTTTGTTTACATTCTTTTGATGACATTATTATATTAAATGAATGAAATTTTAAATTATATTACATATCTTTTTTTTCTCCTTTAAACGGTCAGTTCGAGCCCAAGAGTAAAGGTAATTTAGTTTATATATGGGTATATTTGTATGTTTTTATGCAATCTTCTTAAATTATATGATATATTTTTTTATATTTTTTGCACTGAACCTCCTTGTTCAAATACCTACAAAAATATAAAGATTATTTATAAATTTTTATCAACTAAATCTTTCCTGTTTTTAAATAGTTTTTATTACTTTCGGTTCTTGTGTCAATGGACTCCGCAGCGATTTCTCAGGCCCCATACGGTCTAGAGACTTGAAATTTCGAATTCGTACTTAGAACGCAGACATCTCGCCGCCTGTTAAGCTCCAAGTGTGATCCAATATTGGTAATTAAAATTATCTCCTTCAATCTCATTCAACCAAGATCATTATGATGTCGACATGGAACGACAATGGGATCCGTCACTGGAATTACGCACGAGCATGGAGCGTATATATACGTCTCGTTCTCTGGTATATAGGTACTTTCTGGAAGATCGTCTATGGTTATGTCGCAATTGTCAGACGTCAGACGTTGTTAATTTAAAGTTTAATTTTGTGTTGTGGTAGACAAACAGTAATTTGTTATGGAATTGCTGTTGCTGGCAAACACATATACATAAGTATAGTTAAAATCGAGAAAAGGATAGCAATAGTAGGTACGGTTTAATATTAAATGCCCAATAAAAACTATTTTTAATTTTTTTTAAAAATTTCACTTGTTAGTTGATTTATTCTAAATTCACGACTGTAAGTATTTTTGTAATACTATTAAGTTGCTCATGAAATAATTTTGTAACGATTTGTAGTTTGCCCTGAAGAAGAGAATAAACATTCTCGAAAGCTCGCCTTAATTCAAAGAATTTTTTATTACATGACCGCATCCCCAAGAACATCTTTTTATTTAATATAGAAACAGTCAAGAATACAAAATCAATATATATATATATATATATATATATATATATATATATATATATATATATATATATATATATATATATATATATATATATATATGTTATATATATATATGTTATATAAAATATTTTATAATAATGTTAACAATCTATCTGCTAGAATATCATATTCCATTTCTCACAGTCAGAAACATAGATTCTTTGAATTATTGCATCATATTTTTGAGAAGTCAGATAGGTTGTATTTCAAGGTTATTACAAGAAATTGTCGTTAGAAATGTTAATTCAGCATTAAGCTTCAGAGGACCTCAGAGGAAACCTCAAGTGGACGAGCTTCCCAGGCTTAACCATATTGACGTCATGCTGAATCAGCACTAGTTTTCTATAAAAGAACTCTTCCTCCAAGCCCTCGTAATTCTTATAATTTTAGCTCAGTTTAGTAGTTACTTGACCATTTTGTACTTAAATTGATAAATAAAACTTGTAACAAAAGTAAAGTTCATTTTTTAAAAAGCAAAATCACCGGAAGTCGTCACTATCTTCCTTATTTTAAATAGAACACCCTGTATATTATTTCATTTTTGAATTTCTCATGAAATTTTATAGTGTGTTTCATTAGGTTTCTCTATACCTATTTTCAACTGTTTCGCAGATATCTTGATTCTTTTGACAAATTTTACAGATTTACCCCTGTTTTTAACAGTTGGCCTTTTATCCATTTTTGATAGGTGGTAAATGCTTCTGTAGGTAAACTGAAGAAGGAGAATAATAATCTGGAAATCCATATTGACAATTGAATTATCGCATACAGGGTGTCCAAAATTTGATAACCGATTAGGTTATTTACAAAGTTAAATAATAATGAATTAATGTTGTTGGTTTTTATGTCAAAATAATATTATGGAAGTCTTGTTAATTCTGTTCAGCTGAAAATGGAAAATATTGAAGAATATTCAAATAATGATTTGCTCAATCCGGTATAACCGGAAGTCATGAGACCTTGAAAATATTTTAAAATGGAAGAAAATTTTGAACAACCATAAGTACCAAATTTTCAAATTACTGAGTTTTTTGTAACCTCAAAAACTTCTAATGAACGGCTGCGCTGAGAAACCCTGTATACATGGGGATGCAGTCATATATTCAATAAAGTTCTTTGATTTAAGCTGAGCTTTCGAGAATGTTTATTCTCTTCTTCAGGGCAAAAATCGTGAATTTAGAATAAATTAACCAAAAACAGAAAAGATTTCATACTAATCAATTACAAAAAAAACAAAAAGGACAAATATAAATAATTGATGGCTATTAAATCTTTTCTGTTTTTGGCTAATTTATTATAAATTCACGATTTTTGCCCTAAAGAAGATAATAAACATTTTCGAAAGCTCGGCTTCAGTCAAAGAATTTTATTGATAAATAAATAATTTCAATATAATTATAATCTTATACTATGTGTGGATTTGATTAATTTTAATGCGAAACCTATTTACTCATATTTTATTTAAATTTTACTCGTAAGTATGTTTATATCTCTTACAACTGTGACTCATTCCATCTACATAATACGTAGCAAAAACGACTAATAAAGTCTATCTATCTATCTATCTATCTATGTATCTATCTTAAGGTCTAGGCACACAGAATGCGATTCGTTACTATCATCAACGACATACCGCACAGCAAGTTGGCGATCTAGTTGCGAGATGAAATATTGGTCACACAGAACGCAGTCTATTACATCTGCTCTTGATCGCGGCATACTATTACCTGTTTGTACCAAATAATAAATTAAATAGATGATAAGCTTTCTCAAAATGTTCTGATTCCAGATCAGACAGAGATGGGGGAACACAACCCCCAGTGTCTTTTTTTCTTATTTTTATTTACCCAACTTCGTCTTTTTATCCTGCCATATTGAAGCGCTAGTATTAGAAGACAGGTTTGCTCGTCTTTAGTAGTAATTAATACTTAGAGGAAAACAAGTATTTTACCTAATCTTCATTATTATAAGTCGTTGTCATTATTTTATACTAACTTTTAAAATTTTGTACTGAACAAATTAAATTTAAATTTAGAATGTTGGATCTTTTCATCGAAAAATTGGAAAAGTTTTTATTCAAAAATCAGTGTGTCCATCAATGTTAATTATGCAGAAGTTTGGTAAAGGATGTACCAAACACCCTATATACAGTTCTACTTAGACTAGTGGAGATCATGTCAGATACAAAACGCTAATGCTGTGAAAATATTCTTTGTCGGTAGATATTTTACATCACTAAGTCACATCACTATCAAGAACAGGAAGAAATATAAGAACGCTGAAGTTAAAATACCAAAAATGGGTTCGAAAACTCAAGGTGTATGGTAAGTGATAATGTTACTTCAATCAAAATAGTTTATGATTTGATAAAAGTAGGTAAAAATAATTTAAACAAGTTATATTTCCATCACAGGTAATTTAGAATTCACATAAAACTGTTGCGTAGGTTTTGTCCGATAGTAGTTTATATAATTCATATGGAATATAAAAATTGGCTTAAATATTCTTAAATGAAACTTCTCGAAGAAATTATAATAAATTTTATCAAGTAGATATTTCTATAAAATTAAATGTTCCCCTTCCTTTGCCCTCTACCATTTTTAATCACTGCCACTGTACCTAAGGAACCATAAAAGAAAATAACAAATCTAATTTATAAACATGCCAAAAAGAAATAGACTAAAAATTCGCATTGTCGGGAATTGTTTTTATTGGAAAAGAGACAGCTAGCAAAAAGTTTTACAAGTCACTAATTTGTCTTGTTATGTCGCGATACATTTTATTGATGGCAGGCAGGATAATATGAAACGAGAACAATGCATTTTAACATTTTTTATTGCCTCTATATTTTTTTGCGGAAGCAGCTAGGCCTATCACATCAGTTATGAATTGATATCAATAAATTTCATGGTTATCGATTACAAATATCCAGCCAGAAACTTCTCAGCGGTTACCATTCTAGTAGAAAGTGAGGGATGGTTATGGCGGATAACGTGATTGTTTGTTTGTACTTCTTTGTTCTAATGCCGACATACTTATCTTATTTACTGTTAGGGTAGCAAACACTTCATTTAGTGGATGTTTATTGCTTTTTTCTAAAGATGGAACAATTTGTAGAAAGAAATGTAGCTAGAAAAGAATCTGCTACTAATCATGTGATTATTTTTCAAAATATTTGCGGAGACACGAGTTAGTTTTCCGTCAATAATAATCATAAGACGTTGATATTCAGTTGAATTTTGCCCTTCAGTTTTTCATGTGTAGTTTCATTCAGTGTTCTAGTGGTATCCTTTAGAGAAGAGTGTAGTTATAGTCTAAGCTTGTGTATCGTCTCACATACAGAATAGGAACGTAATTACTAAAGATGAATTGATATTTCGTAAATTGTAACTGTTGATAAACTAATCGTATCCTAGCAAGAAGTATTCATTCAGATCATAATTATGGATGTCAAATTTAGGATAGTAATTTGTTCATTTAGACGGATAATCATCTAATTATTATATTGTAGTATATTCATTACAAATATTTTTATATTCCTAATGTCACACCTCAACAAACAAAATCCAGTTACTCACATTACCCAATGCCAAAAACCTGAGATTGATTAGCTAATGTTTCCTTTATATTGAGATAAATAGAGGGAAACTGACCGAAGAATAATAATAATAATTATATTACCTTACATAATAAGGAGAATAGGAAATTAAATCCAGTGTTATCTATATAGCTCCAATTTCATATAAACATTGAATATCTGGCACCCAATTTTACCAAGTGGCACCCGTCTTTGGGTGCCAGAAGGTATCGCCTGTATATTTTCTTCCTATTAAGCAATAGAAATACTTAATTTATATATATATATATATATATATATATATATATATATATATATATATATTTTCGTCACTGAATATTTCAAACCTCATTGCATGCAAATGGATTAATACTAAAAATATTTAAAGTATAAATTCAATATTTATATATTATAAATATGAGCTTACTTTGCGCATAGGTCGAAAGTCACACAATATCTAAATTTGTGAATATAATATTATTTTAATATTGTCATTTTTCCTTAATGTTGTAATTGTAACTATGAGTTTTAATAATTTACTATTTAGCGCTCATTTAATCTTCCTCAAACATGAAAAATTGTTATTGTTATTGATTATTCCAAACCTCATTATTGGATTGATAATAAAATTATTCAAGTATAAATTCATAATTTATATAGTATAATATTCACTTTTCTTGTGTATTGGTTGAAAATCACAACATATCGAAATATGTGAATATAATATTAAATAATATATATTAAAATTGCTATTTTGCTTTAAAGTTGTGATTGTAAATTTGCGTTAATAATTTACTATTTAGCGTTCATTTCACCTTACCTAAACATGAAAAGTTTTTAGTTTTGTGTTTAATACGTCATCTTCAATGTTAGGAGACGGTACACGCACAATGAGTTTCAATAATTTCATGAGTTCGCTTGTTTATTTACGTCTTGCATATTCTGATACTTAGGAGTTATGGGAGCCACAACGCTGACGGTATGAAAATCATCGTCCGTTCCCACACTAGAAGTGCTGACTCCGTGAGACCGTCCGCAGAACTTTTTCATATGCGTTTATCCATAATACGTCATTTTATCCTATTATAAATTATATGTAAATTAGATCTAAGATTCATTCTGTTCTTTGCTTTCTTGCTTGTAATAAAACTTTTTTAAAACTATTTTCGTTAACCGAAAACCATTATTGGCGCAGTCAGTCATTTTTGTGCAGTTTTTGGCTAAACTACGGTAGAATACGTATTTTTGGACACTAACGCGGATCTTCATCCCTTGGCACTACAGAAGCTCCCCATATTGACGATTTAATAGATAATTTTTCGACAACATTTAAAGTTAGTAACAAAATGCCAGATAGTAATAACAAACAAATCATTAGCGGCTTAAATATGCTTAAAATGTTTGTTGATACTATACCTAATTACGATGGCGATATTAATTTACTTAATAATTTTATACATGCTTGTAACTTCCTTTTTGATAATTTTGGCAATACAACAGATATAAGGGTAAAAAATTATTCAAACTAAACTAGTAGGTAGGGCACAAATTCTAGTTGGATCACGCCCAGAACTAACTAGTTGGCCGTTGATAAAAGCGGCTCTTGAGCAATGTTTTGGTGACAATAGAAATTTAGAATGTTTAGAGCAAGATCTGTTCATGACTAGGCCTAATAGAAATGAGAGTTCTCTTGACTTCGGCAAACGCTTTTAAGAAGCAACCTTGCACAGAAAATTGTTAATCGATCCATGAATGCTGCTACTAAAGAGATACATCTGAGATAATACGACCAATTATCCCTTAGAACTTACATTCGTGGTTTGCCTACTCATTTGCAATTGTTTGTTAGAATGAAAGATCCTAAATCTCTAGAAGAGACCATTACAATTATTACCGAAGAACAAAATTTTCAATATACCCAGAATTTATTTAGAGTACCTATGAATAATCATAAACTTACCGCTCCTCAACCACCACAATATTATCAATCCCCTATGCAAAGAATTCAATCAAGCTATTCACCCCAACATCGCTTCCACCCACCACAAAATTTCATTCAAACCCAAAATTTACAAAGTCCAGGACCATCTCAATTTCCTGAACCACATTTGTAATCCCAACCAATTCAACAAAAAATATTCACTAATAGAGAAGTTTTCGGACCTCCTAAAGACGTATTCAAACCAACCGGAGAAACTCCAACCAATAAACCAGAACCAATGTCTACCAGAACCAGCTATATACTTCCTAGTATGAAGAAACATACAAATTCTAGAAATTATTTCAAATCCTCTGGTCCACGTAATTTTATTTCAGAAGAGCTTTATCAAATTGACGGGGAAACTGTCGAGAATCCTGAAATAACATACGATCAACCAGAGATTTTAGGAAACTATCTCGAAGGGTACGATAATCCCGTTACAGAAAATCAAAACCCAAATTATGTCGAACACTCTGAAAATTTTCTAATAGATGCCCAGGAAACACCTCCCCATTAACAATAACATCCGAAATGTACACTGAAATTAATAACAGCTTACCTTACATAAAAATTCAAAACCCTCCAATGAAATTATTGATAGACACCGGCTGTTATAATTCTATCATAAAACCTTCTATTGCACAAAAATATTTTAGTGATTGTATCTATCATTGTCCAACACAAATAAGGACAGGCGTAGGAGAAAAAGAAGTCCGTTTTAGAGCTGATATTCCAGCAATGCCCGAATTGAAAAGCGATAAACAAATAACTTTTATTCTCTTCGATTTTCATAAATTCTTCGATGGTATTATTGGATTAAAAGAGCTTCAAAACCTTAAATTTTCGATTGACTTGTTAAATAAACAGCTTTCCAATAATAAAACAAATATCCCAATTATTTTTAGGAACCCTGAAACAGAAAAATATAAGATTACCCTGAACTCTTTTGAAATTGCTTCCCTCTATGTGCCTGTATCCGAATGTGATGGTGATATTATAGTTCCCGAATGTAAAATTAAGAACTTACATATTCCCGAAACATTAACAATTGGAAAAAACGGATTCGCAAAAATTGAAATTTTTAACAATAGCAATGAAATTATACAACATACTTTCGATAACCCTATAAATGTGTTGCCCTTCCCCGATTCCGACAAAAAGAACTTCGATTTCTTTCACATTGAACATTTTCTTCCAAATCAGAAAGAAAAAAAAAGGCTAGACATAAAAAAATTAATAAGACATGACCACTTGAATTGCGAAGAAAAGAAATTACTCGTAGACCTATGCCGTGAATTTTCCACTATGTTAATGACAAATTATCATTCATAAACCAGGATAAACACGAAATCAAAACTAGAGATGAAATTCCAATACACAGAAAATCGTATCGATATCCATTTATCCATAAGGAAGAAGTCCAACGGCAAATTATTAAAATGCTTGAGGACGGCATAATAAGACCAAGTCAAAGCCCTTGGAGCAGCCCTATATGGATAGTACCAAAGAAGTTGGATAAAAGTGGCAAACAAAAGTGGAGATTGGTGGTCGACTATAGGAAAGTCAACGAGAAAACAATTGATGATCGATATCCAATTTCTATCATCAACGACATCCTTGACAAATTAGGGAGATGTCAGTATTTCTCGACATTGGATTTGGCATCCGGTTTCCATCAGATAGGACCCGAAATCGATCCCTAAAACCGCCTTTAATGTCGAAAATGGACATTTCGAATACGTCGGGATGCCCTTTGGACTGAAAAATGCTCCAGCCACATTCCAACGGGTTATGGATGAAATTCTTCAAGGTCTTCAAGGAACAATCTAATAATAATAATAATAATAATAATAATAATAATAATAATAATAATAATAATAATTTTTTCATCCAACCTCGAAAAATACATGAAAAACATGAAACTTATTTTCAAAAGTTTGAGAAACTGTAAACTTAAAATTCAACTTGACAAGTCAGAATTTATTCGTAAAGAAGTTGAGTTCTTGGGACATGTGGTCACATCGGAAGGTATACGTCCAAACCCAAAGAAGATCGAAGCCATAAAGAAATTCCCGTTACCAAAAACTTCAAAAGAAATAAAATCATTTCTCGGTTTATTAGGATACTATAGAAAATTCATACGAAATTTTGCAAAACTTACAA
Source organism: Crioceris asparagi (assembly GCA_958507055.1). NCBI lineage: Eukaryota > Metazoa > Arthropoda > Insecta > Coleoptera > Chrysomelidae > Crioceris > Crioceris asparagi. The sequence goes on from OY293827.1 coordinate 53,714,178, forward strand.
AACCCTTTACCCACGCCTTATGATGGAGGAATATGACTATCAAATACTATATAAAAAAGGAATCCAGAGCACCAACGCAGACGCGCTTTCAAGGATAGAAATTCATGCCATTGAAAATGAATCTCTCATAGGTAATCCTGGCGATATATCAATAGATATAAACGAATTCCTTACTCCACAACCACCGCATAATAACGATAATCTTAACGATTTCGAGGATATTCCCGTTCCAATAAATGCTAATGTGACCATCGACGATCTCGAAAAAATTGATAATATCTTCATTCAAAATGCTCACCCGCCACCACTAGAACCGAAGATAATTATACACTCAAATCTACAAGTGCGCCCTCCAGACTCCGATAGCGAAATGACACATTGAGCTGTCGACTCTAACCAAAACCAGAAAGACAGTTCACCTCTCAGAAAATTATGATTATGAGATTTTCAAATTCTTCAAGGAATGTTGACCCAAAGAAGTTGTACTGTATTTATGTTTGCAAATCAGAAATCGATTTCATTCTAGCATTAACCATAACGTTGCAAAAAACCTTCCAAAACCATGCCTATAACTTGGTAATATCCAACCAATTTCTCAAGGATATTACTGAAAAAAATAAACAAAGGGAAATTATTTCACACCACCATGAAACAACATACCATAGAGGAATAAACGAATCCACCTCAGCTCTGAAGAAAATTTATTATTGGCCAAATCAAAAAAAAGAACATAACCGAATTTATTAATAACTGCAATATTTGTCAACAAGCCAAGTACGATAGACATCCCCCGAAAATCAAGTTCGAACTCACTGCAACTCCAACTCAACCACTCGATTCGATACATATGGACACTTTCCAAATCGCTAACACGAAATTTTTAACCATAATCGATGTATTTTCCAGATATGCTCAAGCTTATATCCTAGAGCCTACCTGCAATGCCCTCGTAGTCTTTGAAAATTTATGAAACTTTGTATCACATTTCGGTATTCCAAAACTCATAACCTGTGACAGCGGAACAGAATTCAAAACATCAATTCTCCTAGATTTCTGTAAATTACATCGTATACAGTTACATTTTACTACTCCAGGAAATTCCAACAGCAATAGCCCTATTGAGAGAGCACACTCAACCTTCATCGAACTCTTCAGAGTTCTCAAATTGAAAGATCCAAACGCATCTATAAAACAATTGATGCATTTCACTGTCATCGGTTATAATTCATCTGTTCATAGCGTAACGAAACAAAAACCGTTTGACGTAATAAACGGAAGAATTAATTCACTCGATCCATTCGATATGACTGATGAGATCATTTTTAACCAATTTATGGCCGACCGGCGAAAACGACGAAAAAATATACAACACATCATTACAAACCAAATCTAAACTAATTGAAAAATAAAATATCAAAAGAGAAGACCCTCCGGAATTTCTACCCAATACTAAGGTATTTAATCAAAACAAGAGTGCCCTTAGAAGCAAGACAAAACCACGTCATAATATTACAACTGTCGTTAGAGATATTGGCAATAAAATCCAAACCAGTAATGACAAATTCATACACAAATCAAGCCTAAAGCTTTTCATTCTTATTCGCAGGGCAATGAAGTGGACAATGATACTCCTTCTCATAGCTATATATCGAGTACAAGCAGCCATCCTGACGTCAAAATAAATCCCATAGATAGTCCAATACTTCCCTTCCTCATTGGACAAACTCGAGTGATAAGCTCAAAATATACTTTATTCACTACTTCGAACTTAAACCCTTACAAGATCAATTGATAAACTTAGACAATTTTTTCTCCAATATAGAAAAATCCCTAAACCTTACACACAATCACCATGGTTTATTCTTAGGCCTTTATACTAGTATATTAAACCATGCAAAATATCTAATAACTGAAGCAAATACCAAATTGAATAATTTAACACCGCATATGAGATCTAAGCGAGGTCTAGTCGATCTAGTTGAAAAAAACTCCAAATGACTATTCGGCACTCTCGACTCAGAAGATGGATTAAAATATGACAAAGCAATTGTAGATCTCCTAACAAATGAAAACACAATGGCAAATGAACTCTCGTTACAAATATCTCTCTCAAGAAAACTTATTGATAATTATAATTCAACAATAACTATTTTGAGCGAAAACCAAAAACTGATCAAGATGCGCTTAGAATATCTCCAAGGCTATGTTGATAAAACTATTGATGATATTGTAATTCATTTAAAAACTCAAAACATTCTAGGCCAGATTATTCTTAATTGTCAAAGTCTCATAAATTTTCTCGATAACTTAGAAAACGCAATATCATTTGCCAAAATCAACACACTTCATAGCTCCGTTATTTCAGCACAAGAATTAAATAACGTAATAGATCATTTAGTAAAATAATATGGACAATCCAGATTCCTTATTTTTAGGAATACTATGGATTATTACTCCCTAGCTAGCCATCAAATTTCGTTCTCTGGAAGTAAAATAATTTTCGCTATACATTTACCAATTTTCTCACCAGAAACCTTTGAAAGCTTCCATCTCTTTCCAATCCCGATAAAACAATCAATAATCATACCGAAACTACCCTACCTTACACTTGATAAAACTGAAGAACAATACTCAGAAGAATCCTGTCCTATGATCAACAATATCCAAATATGTCCTAATCATCTCGAGCCATTAACTGAAAGCTGCATAGCCAACCTGATCAAAGAAGCAAAAGCTCGAAACTGCCAAACTGTTACTGCTCATGTACAAGAACCCATTCTGGAATCAATAACTGACGAGTATTTAATAGCCATTCCAGCAAGCAGTCCTCTGAAACTCCAGAACGAGTGTAATTTCAAGGAATTCAAACTCATAGACAAACCAAGCTTAATCCAAATCCCTTTTAATTGCGGCATTAAAATCAATAACTTGGAGTTTTGGAACAAACAAGAATTATTCAAAATGAAACCACTACGATTACCAAATATTGACATTGGGAACTTGTCTGTGTCTAGTGTTGACCAACCAATAACACTACAGACACTAGTTCTAAATAAAATTCAAAATCTCAAACAAGAAATTCAGACACCAATGAATTTCCCACAAGAGACTTTTCATCCAGCTACCTAGAGTTTAGCAACAACTCTTACGTTATTTGCAATGCCCGGTTTGGTAGCATTTTTCCTAAGAAAATGAAAATGGTACAGAAAACCAGCAGTAACAAACAACGAAACGGGAAACCAAAGCTCACCGTTTTCGTTTCCTCTTCAGATGGGAGGAGTTATGGGAGGCACAACGCTGACGGTATGAAAATCATCGTCCGTTCCCACACTAGAAGTGCTGACTCCGTGAAACCGTCCGAAGAACCTTTTCACATGCGTTTACCCATAATACGTCATTTTATCCTATTATAAATATATGTAAATTAGATCTAAGATTCATTCTGTTCTTTGCTTTCTTGCTTGTAATAAAACTTTTTATCACTAACATTGTTATTAGTATTTTCAAATTGATCGTCCTATTCTTTTTACTTCTCTCAATAAGGGAAGTATTGTATTCACGTAAAAAATCGATCTCGAGATTTTTTCTGATATTTACGTTTTAGGGTTCCTAGATCACGAAAATCATGGTATCTCAAGTCCGTCGGTCTGTCTGTCTGTAGTCTGTTGGCGTTGTAGCTCAATAACGGCTTGACCTAGGACAACGAATTTCGGTATGCATATTGGAGAACTACCGGCGACGCAAAAGTAAAGGTTTTCGTTATTCATATAAACAGGGTGTCCAAAATATTAAGTGTCAATATAAGAACGTTAGCAGCTACGAGGTTTTTTCCAATGTAAAAACATTAATAAAATGCATCCAAAAGAGAAGCGGAGTGGTTTGTCGAGGGAAGTCCTAGGTAAAGGCTTTTACCATTTTTGTTTCTTTCCTTTTTCAACAATATGAATATTATTATTATTACGATAGCATTATCAATAATTTTAAAAACCATCTACAGTGATCGCGTTGATAAAATAGAAATTTAGATGGGCGCTTATTATCAAATTTCTGAAAATATTGATAATTTCTTAGAGAGAATGAAAAAATCATCAAAAATACCAAAATTCAATGTAGCACTATGATAATGTGTTATTTATTTGGAAATAACTCTTCTAATAACTTTCGAATTTTATTCATAAATCCTCAACTATGCCAAACTCTTAAGATATGCCAGTCTGTATCGGAAAATTCAATTTTATTTTGTATTCAGGCAATGTTTACGAATTCAATGAATGGAGTGAGGAAGAACCAGATCCTTATTATACAGATGAAACTGAATCATATATTCCATCAAATTCTGTGAATAGTGATTCCAGTAACCAATCAGTAAGTCATTTAAGTTTCGTTTAAATCTTGTTACGATATAAACATATTGCTTCATCAACTCAGATAGACGAATTGGGAAAAGAAGGAGTTGAGCTTGGTATAAAAATGGTCAAAAAGGATACCACTAGGGTCAATATTATCCACTAAATAATAATTCCAGCAAAGGTTTGTCATTGTTATTAAATTCTGCGTCTATATGTAAATATACAATTTATTTGGCATGTAGCCCACGACGTCAACGATTATACATGGTTATTCAAACTTACTGCACTGATACATGTTATGAGAAGCAGAAATTTGAGTATAGTAATAGTTTAAATGTAAGTTCTACATTTTGAATGTTTGTTCTTGAAATTACAATTTTAATCACTGGCCGTTAAGGTAGCGTTACTATCAGTCAACTAGGGCAATGCAGTTACCAGCCGGTATATAAATCTTCTCATCAATAAATGTATTGTTCCCAACAAAAATATGGACCTTAAAAATATATAGTAATTTATTCACCAGTTTTATTTTCCAGACCATATCATTCATTCATTTTAAAAGATGCGGATTTGGGATTTGATACAAAGCTGTAATATTCTGGAAGTAAATTAGAACGTGTTACGAACTGTTTTCATAGTTGCCTCAGAGTAAAACTCTCCTTTGGCCATAACTAAATACTTTAATTTCCACCTGATCTACTTTGAATAATTATATTTAAAGGACGAACTTTCAATCAAAGATGATGTTCTTAGAAGGATATCAGATTTTTCTAAAAATAATCTACAAACAGCGTCCCAGAAAAAGGAAGTTGAGAAAAAGGTATACATTAACTTGTCATTATGTCATTATATCACAGCAAGGACTTTACTTATTATTAGGATTTTAATTATTAACATTTCAGAGAGCTGCAATTTACGAATCACCTTACCTTATCCAAAATAAATATTAAAAAACAACTTGTAAATATTGTGAGAAAAATGTTCTCGAGACCCAACATTTCCTTTTTAAAAAGTATTTATTTTTAAAAGTTTACAAATTACAACTACAACTACTAGTTACTACTAAGATGGTTAATTACTAACTGGCTCGCTGCCAGCACAAAGCTCTATTTAAATAGTTTATATTTTTGTTGACTCAGCGGGAAGATGGGGATGTAATTTGAGTCACTAGTATTGTCTAAACACTTTTCGATACATCTGGAACGACATCATAGAAATGAACGAGAAGTTGAGGAGCTTTCTAACTTTAAAACAGGTACTCGCCAAAAAAGAAGATTGCTTGAAATACTGAGAAACGAAGGAAATTTAGAGAGCACTATTAGGGGACAAAAAATTCCAAAAAAGCGCCAATTCCATCCAACAGAAATTAATGACAAGAATTTTGCAGTTTGTCCACGCTGTAAAGGATTCTACCGAAGATTAACTTTAAGTCGGCATATGAAAAAGTCATGCGTTGCGAAAAATATCGATGATGAGAGAGACACCCGTCCACTAGCGCAATCGCTTATATTGTCTGCTTGTAAAAAAAGTTAGGAGAATTTCTGAGCAAATCTGCTGTGAAAAAAGAAATATTCAGTAAAATGCAACCAGATAAAGTGACGTCTGAAGCCATTCAAGATGTATTGGTGGTATATTACGGAGAAGACATGTTAAAGAAGACAAAACTGAAACGAAAAAGGTATCATATCTCTAATAAATTAAGAGAATGTGGAAGATTTTTATTAGAGATGAAGAAAATTAAATTTCACCTGGGAATGCCGTCAAGTCAATGGCCAAATTTGATTCTTCTGAAAGAACTTTTGGTGCTGCTTCATTAGCATTGCATTTTAGAACAACTTTAATAGGTCTATGCAATTTGGCAACCAAGTGAATATTCAGAAAAAAATTAGCACCTCCTCAAGAAAATGTCGAAAAAAGCCTATTAGGTTTGGAAAGGTTTAGAAATGTAGTAGATACTCAGTGGGCTACAGAAACTGGAAGCTTAGCGCTGAAGGATCTTAACGAGAAGGTATCAGTCAAACCGAAGATTCTTCATGTCACAGAAGATGTCATTAAATTATTAAATCTTATAAATAAAAAAGCAGAGAAGGCCTACGAAATATTGAAATTGTCAAAAGATACTGAAGCATTCAAAATTATATCTGAAACTGTATTAGTTGCAACAATACTTCATAACAGAAAACGTGTTGGAGATGTTCAGTATTTGGAATATAAATCCTGTGAGGAGCAAATTAACAGACCCCATGAACTGAAGCAAACTGAATTTACTGCCTCCCTTACCGAAAATGAAAAAAAATTTACTCAAAATTATTTCAAGATTTCGGCCATTGGCAAAGGAAGTCGTCCGGTAACATTGTTATTACCGAGACACATTAGAAAGTATTTTTCAATTATATGTAAATTGAGAAAGGAAAAATGCTTTCCTGAGGAAAATATATATTTTTTCACTTATCCAAATTATAAGTTCTGGATTGATGGGTATGCAGCAATGGAAATATATGATGCAATATGTGGCACATGCACCCATAATTACTAACATCGAATAGATTACGGAAGCATATTGCTACAGTTACACAATTATTGGGCTTAAAGGGCAATGAAATTGATCAGCTTGCGAAGTTTATGGGGCACACAATCAGAACGCACGAGACATTTTATAAGTAAGTATTATTACAAACACTCTTTGATCTCTGAAATTTCAGTATTAAGAAAACTTTTTGAATTTTAAAAACATTTCTTATATCTGGCACAAAAGACAACTGGCCGACGTTGCCAATAAAAACTATGTAAGTATATGAGCCCATCGCCTCTGTGGCTGAATTGAACTCCACAGATGCAAAAGTTGATGGCAGATGTTATGTTCAGTTTTATGTAATATGGAATCGCAATAGTTATAGATCTCAAATTTCTACGAAGTACCTATCAATCTAGAAGTTTTGAAAAGTATTATCTTTTCAAATATGAACAGTTTGTCTGTGACTATCTCGCTACCTTGATATTATTCTTGTGTATTCAAAAAAGAAAAAAACATGTCAATACTACATAAGCCAATATTTAATAAATGGCCACTAGTTTTATTCTAAAACCATTATCAAATCATCAGGTTAAATAAACATAAAAATCAAAACAAAAATTAGAATGGTTTTCTGTAAATAGATTGATGTACCTACTGTTTAGTTAAAGTTATGAATTTTATTGCTTGCGAGCTTAATCTTGGTTTTAGATTGCAACTAGTTGCCTTCTTGATCGAATTCGAAAAACGGAGGACATATACAATTCAATTATATGTCTGCTTTATTTATGTATGTTCGTGCGTTTTGCATAGTAAACGTTCTCCGATTTTGATTTGATTTTTCTTGCAATAATTGAAAAATGGTCCAAATGGTGTAGAAGACAATTAAAAAAATATCCAGCAATAGTTACAGCATTAAGAAAGTGAAAAATTACTGCCGCTGTAATGTATAATATATGTAAAATAGATATTTTCTAGAATAAATAGGACCAACTATATTATTAAATACTAGATATTTGGAATTTGGAACCGTTGGCGTAGATATAATCTAATGTTAAAAACGGAATTACCAAACACCAGTACTTTATTTTGTCAAAACCCGAAAATTGTTTCGTTTAAATGACAATGTTTGCCTTATTTATACTACTTGTCTACTAATCTTCCTAATTATTTTATAACATTGTAAGGTACCATGTTTTCTTAGAAACATTGTAAAATGATATTTCGATTACCTGTATGTTTAGTATAAATAAGGTGAACCGTGTCATTTAAAGATAGTTATAGGTTTCATTATATTATTAAGAATTACTAAATAATTTGAATTCTATTGGTGCTGGTACTTTTGAAGTTCGTGGCAAAAGTCTACCTATACAACTGTACAACTTCAAATGTATCAGCACCAATTAAATTCAAATTATTAAGTAATTTTTATTGCACCAACTAAAATAATCGGTCTAAATGGTAAAAAAATATTTATTTAATACCTATGTGTTTTTGGTGATATTGACCTGGTGTTTTATTTTTTCAATGCGCTACCACAATAATTGAGAATATGTATAGCTTGTTGGTTATATGTTTCTACCGAGGATGTATATCAGGTCGTCAAAGTATCTAAAATATTACAGATAATGGAAAAAAGAAATGCTGACAATTTCAAAAATAAATCGCTTGAAGAAATTGATATAGATATGGAAGAAATAATATGTTCCGATCCAGATGTGAAACAGGAATACATATCAGTTGACGGTAATAAACTTATTTCTTTTTGCACAAGCATTTTTCAAATAATATTTATAATCTTAGATCAAAATGAAATAAGTAGATACTAAGATCTGTACAGAAAATACTCAACCGAGCACAAGTGGCAAAAATGAGTATTCACTTCCAATGCCTTCCACTCCAGTGAAAAAACTTAGTAAGTACTTTTTAACGTCTATATCCACAACTACCTACAGAAAGCGATCAGTTTCCAAAATCACTTTTTATTGTAAATTTTACATGTCATTACATATTATACGAAAATCTAAACTTCTAGGTTCAAGAATAACACGGACACCAGAGCAAAAGACTCTCATAAGGGTTATCTCAAAAAATATATTGGCTCAAAAAAAAGCGCTTCGGAAGGATGAATGCGAAACCTTTCTAAAGAAATAGAACGACTTGTTTTCAGCAGTTCCCTGGTTAAAAATAAAAACATTTGTTTACAATGAATACCGAGAAAAATGAATAAAAACTTTGAGATGTCGATTAAATGTGGCTGGGAATAATAACTACCATGCCAAAATCTCAATTTTGAGAAATAATGCACTCAAAACGGCGTACCTATATGTTAACGTTGGATTATTCAATGTCTAATGATTATTCCAAAGATAAGAATAACATTCTTGCTTTCTGTAACTATGCCCAGACGTTTCTAAAGCTTGCTAAACCAAAAAAAAAATAATCTAAAATAATTAAACATTCGTTCTTATTGTTCTCAGTCATAAAAATATAATATATAATATTTCAAGACTTTTTTTTCAATGGATCTTAACTTTGTTATCTTATAAGGGATCTTTTTGATATCTAACTTTTCAATGACGCAAGGAAATGTACATATCTTCAGTTTAAGCTTTTTGATTTTCTACGTAGTCAAAACTATCAAAGATTGATGTTTATGATGGAATTTTAGTATTAAAACTACTTAACTCTATTATATGTAATATTGTTACAAATATAACTCTATATAACATAATAAATATAACTTTACAAATTGAAGGGTTTTTATTGGGCATATATTTTAATTAATTAATTACAGCATACAAAATCTTTTATTTACTTTTAAATACAATAGATGTCCATTTGGATTATTTTATATATTATTACATATATCACCATTTGCAATGGATGATGTTCTAAGTATAACATAAAATTAATACAGGGTGTCAAAAAAAGTTTATACAAATAGAGATAAAGTATATCTTACATTAAAACGAAAATTTCTAATAAGAAACTTTGCATCACCAGATGTCATTTATAACCAAAAATTGAAAATTCAAAATATTCAACAGTGAGAATAAGTGAGAGGAGTAATGAAAAAAGTGAGACGAATAAATAAAAATGGCTACTTGTTCGATCATTCATTACTTTATTCAATAGATAACTTCAATTCAAATATCTTTATCATCAGCCTTCGGTGCCCCCTCCAGTAACAAACACAAATATGCTTTCTCTAAAAACGTGAAGTGTGGAGCTTTGCAGTAGTGTTGATTGCACGTTTGATTATATCATCTATATGTATGAGTAAAAATAAATTTCTTATAAGAGAAAAATAATGCTTGTTTTACATTTTATGAATATTAAAAAAATATATCTAATCGTAGAGAGCAATAGTATTAACTCTAGAGGTTGTTTTTGAATGATTACTCTAATAAACAGAAACCTACCTTTTTCTCAATCAAAGTTGGGACTTCCAGAGCAAGTCGACTTCTCAGTTAGATATCTCAGGCTCCTCCTCCTTCTTCCGGGGGGAATTCTTATACATCTACAACTAACGAGATACTGCACTATTATGCATTGTCTATTAGGGTTATTGAAACGCCTATTTGGCTTATCTCTGATCCTGCGGGACATATTCTCCGGAATGCCGTCCTCATTGCTATCAGGTAAGCGCAATCACTGTTATAAATGTTATCTATGCGATCAAAACGCCCCAACCATCGATGATGATATCTTCCTGTGAAAAACAATAAAGTAAACCGACGGGTTATTTTACTATACCTATTTAAAAGAATATGCATAAGAAGATTACATACCTGTCTGACTTACGGGCTCAACTTCAAGTAGTCTAAGCCCAGGTGGCGTCGATTCTCTGATTAACCGTTCTGCTAGTGCCATTTGAATAGGTGTAATATTATCCGTACAAAGCAAGACATCAATAGCCATACACTTAAAAATTAACACGCTCAGCCATATAAAATAAATAGTAGTGTGGTGTCCATATTTAAATTTCGCGGGTTGTTTATTTTTTATTTATATACGAATCATAAAAGTCAACATATGATGTCGGATCGGTTTTGAACGGCATTCTATGTTTAGGAATATTTCTGTCAGGTGTAGAGTATTTGTTTTGTTTTGACGTTTTTTTTTTGCTTCTTGAGAGAACAAGTTTTGAGGTGTGCTGTAAAAATAGGAGAGTGATTGTAGACTTTGAGAAGGTAAGGTGTATTTTTTGTTGGACAGTTGTATGTAACTGATGAGTTTTTGTTTTGTTGTTGGTGGAAATTTATAAGAAGGTTTGAGCTACCTTAAAATGAAATGCACTTGTTTCGGTATTATTTATTTGATGAATTAACTTGGAATAATTACTTCATCACATAAAGTAATCTTATAGACGATGCGAGAGTATCGTGAGTCAGGCCAAGAGACCATTGTATGATAGAGATTTGTAGAATATTATTTATTTTGATATAGGTTACTGTTTTCATGATGATGTCAATAAATATTGTTTACTTCAAAAATAAACACCTTTGTAACAGTATCTCATCGTAAATGGTATTGACCGTTGACATCAACATGCAAAAGAATTTGTCCCAGGGACTTGAATCCCGAAATGAGCAGACTGACAGCGAGCGGCGGGTCTGTCCCTCCGTGTTAGAAAAGTGTAACCTTCGGTTTCGAATGTTGTTGCCGTGCTTCGAAGTATATCTGAGATATGGTTGTCTTGGGTGGTGACTGATTCTTTCTTAACTCATTTGTTTTATACCATCATTTATTATTGTTAATAACAGTACAACTAAATTTATCAAGCGTTGTCAAAAGTTATTATGTAGTAGTGTCAGACCTTTGTGAATTTTCACGACAAAGAGAATGTGCATTGTTATTTAAAATTTATTGTAAAATATTTGATAGTACATGGGATTTTTTCGCTCTTTTTCCCATGTTATGAAGATATTAAGAGCGACCTTCCTGGCTTAAATTACAAAAGTTATTTTCTTTTCAAATTGCCTGTATTATTTTAAATTATTAAATATTTTCCTATTTAATTCAAGTGAAAAATGATATGTTGTTTAAATAAAAGGACTGGTAAGGGATTTTGTTGTTTCAATTACTGTCTACCCCCTTTCTCTACTAGAAGGTTATCTCCGATGCACCCTACAAAGACAACCGAATACCGGGTTTTCTTATACTATTAGAGTGCCTGACACTTCAGGTGGGTACTAAAATCCACTAGACTACATGATTACATGCCCAAAGACGAGTCGTAAAGTTAGATAGTGAATGAGGAAGGGGATGAATGTAAAATGATGTAATTGGGGGCGTGACGTTTTTTCTTTTTGTTACTTTTTTCTGCCGTTCGTTTTTTTTACTTTCAGATTCATCTATTGAGTGACTACTTATACATAGGTACATAAACTTTTCATAAGTCTGGAAAATTGAGAATGGACCCAGAATCACCGATACTCGGTAGGCCACCGAAAAAGGACGATATGGAACCTGCTCCTAAGCGTTCTAAATTGGAAATGAAATCAGTTTCAACCATCCGGGGAAGGGAGTCGAAATTGGGTGAAACCACATTTCCAGCTACGTCGTCATCAGTACAAGAAGATTGGAAGAACATGGCTTTGGCCTTGGCATCACGACCCATGCACTCTATGATGTTGGAGAAACCTACTTTCCGTCCAGGCGTGACCAACCCAATAGAATTCCTGGAAAAATTTGAAGTTTATTGTAATACCCTCTGTATACCCCATATGGAAATGATGAGCATTGTGAAAGATTGTTTGAAAACAGGTGCCAAATACTGGGCCACACTTCGATTTGACACTTGGTCTTCCTATGAAAATTTCAAGGGTGACTTTTTGAATAACTACTGGTCAGAAGAGAAGCAATATTATGAGCGAATGAGGCTTAGTCAACAAAGATATAACCCATCCAAAGAATTATCCATATCCGAATTTTTCATGAAACAAGTGGTATCGTACAAACAGTCTACCACCCCACTATCTGAAGCCATGATTGTTGCTGAGATTATGAAGCAGTTCCCAACCAGTATACAATCACTATGGACAGTGGTTCAGGAGCACAATGTTTCAACCGCTTTTGAATTCCTGGAACGTCAGACGATGTTGGTGACTAGAAACCGAAATACGATGTCCAGCCATCCCGCAGTCTCGGCAGTCACAAGTAATTCCTACAAACATAAGACACTAACTGGTAACAATAGTTGTACTAATAATGGAAATATTCCTAATTTTAGCTTTCCTCCACCTAAATTTGTAAAACCTCAGGAAAACTATCAGGATGGGAAAACTGGGGGCGCCTTCCCATAAATGTAAGGACCCTCAATGTTAAAGTTGATTTATATTCTTCTCACTCACGTAATACATCTCTTTTGTTGCCCTTTTCTTACTATCACAGGCTGGTTGAAGCAACACCATTATATTATTAAGTTAAGGAGTCTCTTTGGCAAAGGTTTAAATATTCTTGAGTCCCACGGATGGTTTTTTGGACAGAATCTGTATAACAGTTCAACAGGTTTACGGTACTCGTTACAGGCAGAATTCAGTCCCTCGAAACTAACTAGTTGTCCATTAATTTGTGCTATTAGCCCTGCTATCAACACTTTAAATACTAAACCAGAGTTTTCTATGCCTGTTATGAGTCGTTCACTTCCTCATGTTCAGATGTGTTGTTATGGACAAATCCTGCAAGCACTTGTAGACTCAGGTTCGGAAGTAAACTGCATTCGAGAAGAACAGTCCGATTATATTTTACAACGTCACCCAGTTCAAGTACTCCCAGTTTCTTCTACCTTTTTAAGAGGAGCTATGAGCCAACGTAGTTGTCGCATCAAGTCGCAATAGTGGCTCGAGTTTCGGTTGGGCAATCACCCTGAAACCTTCTCACAGACCTTTTTAGTTGTCAAAAATCTGATATGCCCGGTCATTCTTGGTATGGAATTTCTGTCAAATTTCCAAGCAGATATCAAGCTTTCTGAAAGGGTCCTCATATTAGTTAATCAAGATAGGACTATATTTATTCCCATAAATGCTACATCGTCTTATTTCATCGGTATTACCTCTCAATCGTGTTAGTATCTTTGAAAGTGGAGTGAGTTCTGTTGAGGAGCTAAACAGTAGAGTGGCAGAGCTTATTCTCTTAGACGAAGAATAGAAATTAAAATTTTTCGAGTTGTTATGTCAATTTCGTCATCTTTTCAATAAATATCCTGGCTTGACTTCTAAATATTTCCATCAAATAAAACTCACTAATGACTTTCCATTTGTGCGCAGACCATATCCTATACCACATAGTTTGAGAACGGAGATAGAGCAGGTTTTACAACAAATGTTGAACTTAGGTGTCATCTAACGGGAAAGTTCTCCTTTTGCAAGTCCTGTTACAGCAGTCAGGAAGAAGGATGGTTCGGTTAGGTTATGTTTGGACGCTAGGATGTTTAATTCCAGAATGATAGCAGAAAATGATTCCCCCTTGTCTCCAGAAGAAATTTTCCGTAGGATAAAATCCCCCAAATATATGACCGCCATTGATTTAACTGCCTCATATTGGCAAATTCCCTTAACTTCAGATAGTCGTCAATATACTGCCTTTGTTTACGAGGGCAAGGCTTATGTATATCAGGTACTTCCGTATTCTAGGACCAGAAATAGAGGAGTTCGTGTTCAAATTTGTCGATGACTTTTTGGTGGTTTCTTCTTCTTTTGAAGAACATATCCTTCATCTTCGGTTGATTTTTAAAAAATTACATGAAGGAGGTATGACCATCAAGCTGTCTAAAACGGTATTCTTTCAATTTTCAGTGAAATTTTTGGGCATATCTTAGGTACCGAAGGTATAACACCAGATCCAGACAAAACATCAGCTATTCAAAATTTTCCTATACCGCAGACGATAAAGCAACTTCGGGGATTTTTAGGACTATGCAATTTTTACAGACGATTTCGACAAGAGTACAGTGAGGCCATAACCCGTCTAACCAGACTCTTGCAGAAGGGCATTCGATGGAAATGGGGACAAGACGAGAAGCAGGCATTTGCACAGGTTAAGCGTTTGTTTCTTAATATGGTGATGTTTACTTTTCCTGATTATACGAAGAAGTTTTATCTGCAAGCAGATGCTTCTGGTATTGCGTTAGGTGTAGAGCTTGACCAGTTAGGTGAATGTGAGGAACATTCAGTCTTGGGTTTTTCCAGTAAGGCTCTGAAAGGTCCTGAGCTATTGTATACTGTGACGGAGAAAGAGTTGTATGCTATAGTTTTTGGTCTAAGGAAATATCGACAGATTATTTTGGGTTACTCGTTGGTAATTCGTACATATCATTTTGCTCTAAAATTCCTAAATTACTGCAGATTGCTCAATGACAGACTAACACGCTGGATGATGTTCATCAGTGAATTCCAATTTGAGATAGAACATGTGAGTGGGTCGTCTAACATAGTGGCAGATACCTTGTCAAGGAATCCGTCTGAGTATGTCCTAGCGTTTGAAAGCAAATTTCCGATTGTGACAAACGCATCAAATTATCTAGTAGGTCTTTTCGCAGTAAGTAATTTACCTGAGGTTCTCGATCTTATAGTAAATCTTCCCAATTTACAGAAGGAATGTTCTTCTGTTTCACCCATTCATTCATATTTTAGTGGCGAACCCGTAGTATTAAACCGTCAACAGGTCCGCTTACTGGGAAATTTACGTTTGCACAATCAGGTCCTGTTATTTTGTGATCTTCCGGACAATTTCAGGGTGCTCATCCCAGAAAAAATATTCCCTTGTCTCATCCAGACTTATCATGAACAATTTGGGCATTTTGGAGTGGCAAAATTGTTTCCTATCATGAAAAGAGTACTCTACATACGAAATATGCGTAGACGTGATTAGATCCTGTCATGTTTGTCAACTTTCTAAATTTCCCCAGAGGAATCTAAAAGGGGCCACCTATCCAATTATTGCTGTCCACCCGGGTGAGTTGGTCACTGTAGATTATTATGGGCCTTTACCAGAGAGTCGTTCACGTGTCACCTATATATTTGCCGTCATAGACTCATTTTCAAAGTTTGTTAAACTTTATCCACTCAGACGTGCACAAGCTCAAATCTCTGCCAAAAAGATTGTTGAGGATTTTCATAAAATTATTCCGATAAAAACTGTCCTGGCCGACCATGGTACCCAATTCACATCAAAAGTTTTTCAAAATGCGTTGACGGCCAAAGGTATTAGTTTTTCTTACTCCTCAATTAGACATCCTGAATCAAACACTACTGAGAGAGTAATGAAGGAGTTGAGTAGACTTTTTAGAACATATTGTCGAGATTCCCATTGTAGTGGGGCATTACAGCTTTCGAGAATTGAACGTCTTTTTAACAACACCCCGCATTTGAGTACAAGGTTTACGCCGTCAGAGATTCTTTGGAGTAAGTCTGAAGGCAATCCTTTAGGCGATGGTATTCGATCGCTTCTGCCTGCCCAAAATCCTCAGTCGGTGGAATCAATTAGAGCCCTGGCATTGCAAAATATCCGTAGTAGCGGTGAGAAACGATCTAGACAAAATCATAGACAAGATAGCTTTCAAATAGGAGATTTTGTGCTTTTGAGAGAACATGCCATTTCTAGTGCGGCTAACAAAACCATATATAATCTTTTTCCTTTATTTTCGGGTCCCTATGAGGTCACTGCACAGTCATTGCCAAATTGTTATACACTTACTGAATTAAACTCCAGACAGGTCAAGGGTAACTATAATATTACAAATTTAAAAATATATTATGTTTCTTAGTTTTAGGGATACCAAGTCATGTTGAAAAGATTCCGGGCTGATTTACATTCATTCGTAATTTTTTTCAAGGGGGCGTTCTGTGGTGTCCATATTTAAATTTCGCGGGTTGTTTATTTTTTCTTTATATACGAATCATAAAAGTCAACATATGATGTCTTAATATTTTTATATATCTATGTTATTACTCATAATAGAATAAATTCAAATTTCATAGACAGCTATGCCGGATCGGTTTTGAACGGCATTCTATGTTTAGGAATATTTCTATCAGGTGTAGAGTATTTGTTTTGTTTTGACGTTTTTTCTTTGCTTCTTGAGAGAAAAAGTTTTGAGGTGTACTGCAAAAATAGGAGAGTGATTGTTGAGTTTGAGAAGGTAAGGTGTATTTTTTGTTGGATAGTTGTATGTAACGGATGAGTTTTTATTTTGTTGTTGGAAATTTATAAGAAGGTTTGAGCTACCTTAAAATGAAATGCACTTGTTTCGGTATCATTTATTTGATGAATTAACTTGGAATAATTACTTCATCACATAAAGTAATCTTATAGACGATGCGAGAGTATCGTGAGTCAGGCCAAGAGACCATTGTATAACAGATATTTGTTGAATATTATTTATTTTGATATAGGTTACTGTTTTCATGATGATGTCAATAAATATTGTTTACTTCAAAAATGAACACTTTTGTAACAGTATCTCATCGTAAATGGTATTGACCGTTGACATCAACATGCGAAAGAATTTGTCCCAGGGACTTGAATCCCGAATTGAGCAGACTGACAGCGAGCGGCGGGTCTGTCCCTCCGTGTTAGAAAAGTGTAACCTTCGGTTTCGAATGTTGTTCCCGTGTTTCGAAGTATATCTGAGATATGGTTGTCTTGGGTGGTGAGTGATTCTTTCTTAACTCGTTTGTTTTATACCATCATTTATTATTGTTAATAAAAGTACAAGTAAATAAATCAAGTGTTGTCAAAATTTATTATGTAGTAGTGTCACACCTTTGTGAATTTTCACGAGAAAGAGAATGTGCATTGTTATTTAAAATTTAGTGTAAAATATTTGATAGTACATGGGTTTTTTTCGCTCTTTTTCCCATGTTATGAAGATATTAAGAGCGACCTTCCTGGTCTAAATTACAAAAGTTATTTTCTTTTCAAATTGCCTGTATTATTTTGAATTACTAAATATTTTCCTATTTAATTCAAGTGAAAAATGATGTGCTGTTTAAATAAAAGGACTGGTAAGGGATTTTGTTGTTTCAATTACTGTCTACCCCCTTTCTCTACTAGAAGGTTAACTCCGATGCATCCTACAAAGACAACCATAACGGGTTTTCTTATACTATTAGAGTGCCTGACACTTCAGGTGGGTACTAAAATCCACTAGACTACATGATCACATGCCAAAAGACGAGTCGTAAAGTTAGATAGTGAATGAGAGGTAAACTGTAGCGCGAACCTGGGGTCTTTGGATACACTACAGTAGACATATTTTTTGAGTTTAACCTGATAGGAGCTTAAAATCAACACTCTGGAACAGAAACTGCTGAATCAATAAGTCAGAATGGTGAGCTCATATAGATGAGCGAGTTTTCAGTTATTTTATTCTGATGATCTAGCAGTGAATCATTCTTAATTACATGCTTTGCGCCGGCAACATCGCAGGGTGCCTCTTCTTCAAATGACATCAAAAAAAGGTGCCATATATTCAAGAATTGAAATATTCAATAAACAACGGTGCTACTTTGACAGTAAGTATAGCGGGTGCCATTTAATACAATACCTATATATATATATATATATATATATATATATATATATATATATATATATATATATATATATATATATATATATATATATATATATATATATAGGGTGTGCCAATTAAAACTTCCCTCCCCTATTATCTCGTAACGGAATAGGTTTTGAAAAAATCGCCAAGACAGGTTGTAAATAGCAACCTATGTTGAGTAACACCTCTTTTTAAAGCTGTTGTGAATCCGATTACGACAACAAACGACTTTTTTTATTTTGCAAAATATCAATAAATGCAACAAATTTATTTAATCCAATGTTCAGTGTCTGCCCTCTACTTCCAAACAATAATAAAATCTTTCCTCTGCTTCTGAACGACCGATCCACTATCGGAAAATTTATGCAATAAATCCAAGACGTACCGATGCGAAGTATTTTTATCAGGATGACAATCATTAAAAAGTCGGGCTGCCTGTTGTGCACATTTATTATTTTTCTAAAATAAACTAACTATTTCCACTTTTTTCGCGATTGTACAAACCATTTTCATGAAATGAGATTCATCAATCATCGTTGTCATGATTTTACGGGATTTTTACTGGTATATATATATATATATATATATATATATATATATATATATATATATAATTTTAGTAATTCACTGCCGAGAATGTATAACCAAAGTGACAAACATTCATAGGGTTGCGGCACTATGGGCTGTAGGATAATGAAAACTCTTTTTCAATTACCAACGTTTCGATAGCGGTGGCTATCTTTTTCAAGGCTGTATTAAAATAAAAGAAAGTTACAAAGAAGTACTTAATTAAAAGGATATAAGAATCATCGAAATAATAATCAAGAAAAATAGTTATATATAAAAACACGTTATACGAACTCCAACTTACATTGATTTGAGTGTTAAATATAGTTAGGTACATCATTAATTCTTATGTTATCAAAACTAAATTGAATTTCTACATCTCATATTAAAATACTGAACTCAACTGTACGAGAATAAAGGTAGAACAGAATATTATGGTCATAAATAGCAAAAACTAGAATACAGAAACAGGGGAAGATTGTGTTTTTACTTTTTATTTAAACATTTTTAAATACATGGAATTCAAAGTTACTGTCTTTTATTTTGTTCTTTGATTTGTGTGTTCTTTGTTAATTTTATCTATAGGTTGCATGTCTGACGTCTAATGTCTAAGCTGTCAATTAAGAATTAAAAATAAAAATAAAAATAAAAACAAACAACAAACGTATGGCGCAAAGTTATAATATTTGTAGTTTAGTTTCCTTTCTAAAACCAATAATGTAGGAAATGACTAAAAACAACAACAGTCATGTATGATCTAGGGTGCAACAAGTCCAAGTCTGGTGAGTAATCTATGTTAGAATTGTATATTGCAATTGTTTATGCATGTTCATTCTCTTCTAGTGCATTTTCTCTTCTTTGTAGTTGTGGTCTTCTGTGAAAAGACAACAAATAGGAATAAACCTGACTCAGACCATGGATGTCAGTTCTTTTATTCATGCTGTTGCACTCCTTGTCTATTTCCACCATTTCAAGAAAGATGCGCTTATGCCAGTTCTTTTCTATGTGAAGCACTCTAGGGTTATCCAGGTCAGGTAGATTGTAGATGTTTAGTTGAGGTTGCATGCTCTGCCAGAGCACAGAACGTCTTTTTTATGTTAATATCACTGCGATGGCCTATTATTCGATTTTTAAGAAGTTGGATGGTTTGTCCAATATATTTCATTTCACAGTCGGAGCATTGAATGCTATATACACAGTGAGATATGTTGCTGGTAAGTACTTTATCTTTAGTTCTGGTATATAATCGACTGATAGGTTTGATGTTCTTTTGTGCTATTTTTAAGTTCTCTTGTTTAAATACACTTATTAGTCTAGTAGAAAGCCCTTCAATGTAAGGTAAGGAACCATATCTAACCACTAAATTCTGGTTTTCTTCACAGGTTTGTCTTGTATGTGGATCTACCGTTGTGTTGTATATGAGTCTGCGTAACAACCCAGATGGATAGCCATTTTGTGTGAGAATTCTATACACTCTTCATAGACTCTCATTTTTCAGACTAGGATGTGAAATTTTTAAAACTCTGTTTTTCAGTGCTAGAATTAAATTTATTTTAATTCTAACAGGATGGTGAGATTTATAATTGATGTATCTCCCAGAGCTGGTGGGTTTAGTGTACCAATCTAGGATTATCCTGTTGTCTTCTAGTCTGATAACATGAGTGTCCAAGAAGGGTAATCTTCTATTAGTCTCTCTTTCAACAGTGAACTGTAAGTGTCTATGATAGCTGTTAAACGTTAATAGGGTTTGTTCAATTTCAATTTCTGGAACTGCACAAATTATGTCATCTACATAGATTTTAAGCCAAGGAATTGCAAACGGTAATTGAGCGATGCATTCATCAAGCAGGTCTTTCATTACATAAGAGGCTAAAATTGGTGAAATGTAAGAGCCCATTGGTGTGCCTAGTATCTGTTTGTAAAATATTCCGTCAAATACTAGATATGTGGTATCGAAGACATGATTTATCAGTTCCAGAAAAGTTGTTTTGTTAATTTGACAGTTTTTTCGAATGAATTACTAAAATTATATTATAAGAAGGATGGGGTTCTACCAGAACATGCAACTACGTTATGGTTACAACGCTGTACAATTACTTAAACAGTGGGCAAATTTTAACACCAAAAGGGCATCATTGAAAAACAAGAAAATATTTTTACTAAACTGCAGAAGAGAAGGTCTACTACCAAGACACATTAAAGACGCAACAAAAAACATCTGCAACCTCATTGGAACAACGAACACACGAATATCCCAACAGGTTTTTAATTTTGATATCAGAACTAAATTGAAGATTCTCAATCTTGAAATCATTTCGTCACATAATCAGCTATCTAATATTGAAATAATGCTCAACCAACTTTCTAACAATTTACAGAATTTATTACCACTTAACATAACTAGAGAATTTTTCAATAGACAGACAGTAAAATTTAATAGATTATTTAATAACATCAAACAGAATAATATAAACAAACTTGATAGATTACGAGCGGATAAAATTAGCGAACTGAAAACTAATGATAACTGGCTAAAAAAATTAACAAACATTTACATTCCAGAAGACATAAAATTATTTTTATCACTTGGTCATAAATTCGCAGTTCCACCCAATACTAGAGACATTTCAATACCTAAATTATTAGCTGACATTGAACTCCTATTGTCTAATACAGATAGTAACCAAAAGAATATTATGAGAGCACAACTAACTAATATTATCACAAATCACTTACACAAAAAGATTAATATTGATCAATTCTTGAATAACCTTTACAATAAAACAAGATTATTTCTAAAGACACATAATGACTTGGTGGTTTCTAGATCAGACAAAGGGAATACAACTGTATTAATGTCTAAAAATCAATATATTGAAATGTCAAATAATTTACTGGAAGACAAAAAGTACTATAAACGAATTCCTAGAGACCCTACACTCACAATTC
This sequence comes from Crioceris asparagi, assembly GCA_958507055.1. Classification (NCBI taxonomy): domain Eukaryota; kingdom Metazoa; phylum Arthropoda; class Insecta; order Coleoptera; family Chrysomelidae; genus Crioceris; species Crioceris asparagi. The sequence goes on from OY293827.1 coordinate 53,736,121, forward strand.
AAACAAAATCTAATGAACTAATTAAAAAAATTTATTCTAAAGGAGCAATAAGTAAGGATGAACAACAAAACTTAACTATTCATAACGGAGTTGCTCCTAGATACTATGGGTTACCGAAAATTCACAAACCAACACTAAGCTTAAGACCTATCGTTTCAAGTATCAATTCCCCGAATTCTGGTATTGCAAAGTTAGTTACCAGAATATTATCAACATCATTCAATTACAACAATGAATATTATATAAAAGATTCTTTTGAATTTGCGGCATTTGTGCAAGAAAAACAGTTACCAGAAGGATATGTCGTTAAAAGCTTAGATGTTGTTTCATTATTCAATAACATACCACGCGTTTTAGTTAAAAAATCCATTAACAAACATTGGGATGACATTCGAAAAAACTGTCAAATTAACAAAACAACTTTTCTGGAACTGATAAATCATGTCTTCGATACCACATATCTAGTATTTGACGGAATATTTTACAAACAGATACTAGGCACACCAATGGGCTCTTACATTTCACCAATTTTAGCCTCTTATGTAATGAAAGACCTGCTTGATGAATGCATCGCTCAATTACCGTTTGCAATTCCTTGGCTTAAAATCTATGTAGATGACATAATTTGTGCAGTTCCAGAAATTGAAATTGAACAAACCCTATTAACGTTTAACAGCTATCATAGACACTTACAGTTCACTGTTGAAAGAGAGACTAATAGAAGATTACCCTTCTTGGACACTCATGTTATCAGACTAGAAGACAACAGGATAATCCTAGATTGGTACACTAAACCCACCAGCTCTGGGAGATACATCAATTATAAATCTCACCATCCTGTTAGAATTAAAATAAATTTAATTCTAGCACTGAAAAACAGAGTTTTAAAAATTTCACATCCTAGTCTGAAAAATGAGAGTCTAAGAAGAGTGTATAGAATTCTCACACAAAATGGCTATCCATCTGGGTTGTTACGCAGACTCATATACAACACAACGGTAGATCCACATACAAGACAAACCTGTGAAGAAAACCAGAATTTAGTGGTTAGATATGGTTCCTTACCTTACATTGAAGGGCTTTCTACTAGACTAATAAGTGTATTTAAACAAGAGAACTTAAAAATAGCACAAAAGAACATCAAACCTATCAGTCGATTATATACCAGAACTAAAGATAAAGTACTTACCAGCAACATATCTCACTGTGTATATAGCATTCAATGCTCCGACTGTGAAATGAAATATATTGGACAAACCATCCAACTTCTTAAAAATCGAATAATAGGCCATCGCAGTGATATTAACATAAAAAAGACGTTCTGTGCTCTGGCAGAGCATGCAACCTCAACTAAACATCTACAATCTACCTGACCTGGATAACCCTAGAGTGCTTCACATAGAAAAGAACTGGCATAAGCGCATCTTTCTTGAAATGGTGGAAATAGACAAGGAGTGCAACAGCATGAATAAAAGAACTGACATCCATGGTCTGAGTCAGGTTTATTCCTATTTGTTGTCTTTTCACAGAAGACCACAACTACAAAGAAGAGAAAATGCACTAGAAGAGAATGAACATGCATAAACAATTGCAATATACAATTCTAACATAGATTACTCACCAGACTTGGACTTGTTGCACCCTAGATCATACATGACTGTTGTTGTTTTTAGTCATTTCCTACATTATTGGTTTTAGAAAGGAAACTAAACTACAAATATTATAACTTTGCGCCATACGTTTGTTGTTTGTTTTTATTTTTATTTTTATTTTTAATTCTTAATTGACAGCTTAGACATTAGACGTCAGACATGCAACCTATAGATAAAATTAACAAAGAACACACAAATCAAAGAACAAAATAAAAGACAGTAACTTTGAATTCCATGTATTTAAAAATTTTTAAATAAAAAGTAAAAACACAATCTTCCCCTGTTTCTGTATTCTAGTTTTTGCTATTTATGACCATAATATTCTGTTCTACCTTTATTCTCGTACAGTTGAGTTCAGTATTTTAATATGAGATGTAGAAATTCAATTTAGTTTTGATAACATAAGAATTAATGATGTACCTAACTATATTTAACACTCAAATCAATGTAAGTTGGAGTTCGTATAACGTGTTTTTATATATAACTATTTTTCTTGATTATTATTTCGATGATTCTTATATCCTTTTAATTAAGTACTTCTTTGTAACTTTCTTTTATTTTAATACAGCCTTGAAAAAGATAGCCACCGCTATCGAAACGTTGGTAATTGAAAAAGAGTTTTCATTATCCTACAGCCCGTAGTGCCGCAACCCTATGAATGTTTGTCACTTTGGTTATATATATATATATATATATATATATATATATATATATATAATATATAGTAGGTAATATATATATATATATATTACACTTTTCTAACACGGAGGGACAGACCCGCCGCTCGCTGTCAGTCTGCTCAATTCGGGATTCAAGTCCCTGGGACAAATTCTTTTGCATGTTGATGTCAACGGTCAATACCATTTACGATGAGATACTGTTACAAAGGTGTTCATTTTTGAAGTGAACAATATTTATTCATCATGAAAACAGTAACCTATATCAAAATAAATAATATTCAACAAATTTCTATTATACAATGATCTCTTGGCCTGACTCACGATACTCTCGCATCGTTTATAAGATTACTTTATGTTCTTGGGGATGCAGTCATATATTCAATAAAATTCTTTGATTGAAGCATCCCCAAGAACATCTTTTCATTTATTATAAAACCAGCCAAGAATACAAAATCAATAAATATATATATATATATATATATATATATATATATATATATATATATATATATATATATATTCCAAGGCATACTAGATTATAGTGCATTAACAGAATTTTCCAAAAATTTTAAATATCTCAAAAACCGTTGTAAATAAGTGGAAACAACCTTATATCGGGAGAAAGTAAATTAAATTTAGCTTTTCATTAACAAGAAAAAAATACATACTTCCATTTAAGAAAAAAAGTTATTAGCAATAAAAAATATTTTTTTTACAGTTAAAAATATAAGAGTTTATTTTATGGAAAGCTTTGTGCAAATAGTGAAAATGATAGTTCATTTCTTCTCAAGTCAAACGGTCTAAGCTGCATTGCTGTAAGTTTGATTGTTCACGAGATATTCAAAATGGCGCAAGACGCTGCAAAAGTTGTTTTTTCTGATTATTTCGAAAACCCATGATTTTAAGTATCAAGAAGGCTTATGAAACGGACCCTTATTTTTAATGAGAAATACAAAAATGCAATAAAAATAGTATCATTTCATTTGATAAAATGAAGTTGAGTCCGGCCCAGCAGATATGGGATACCCTGTATAACTGAAAATAATTTTAGAAGATGGAAAATTTGAATTGATAAAACTTTTGCTCAGCAATTTTTTTCATATTCTCATTAATAACGGAGCTCTCGGGGAAGTACGCTTAAGTGGGACACCCTGTATAATTAAAGAAATCTATTAGTTCATTAATGAATGGGATATAAAATATAAAAATAAGATGAGCTCTACACCTTTATGCTTTTATTTAGTCGGACACAACCACCCACTAGAAGCGGATCACGTGTTTTCAAGCTTGTTAGATAATGTCTCAAAGTTTTTGACTACTTCCAGTTGCTTTTGTTTAGTTGGATACAGCTTCCACTTATGTGGCGCTGATGAAGGCTAACAAGCTTGAAAACACGTGATCCGCTTCTAGTGGGTGGTTGTGTCCGACTAAATAAAAGCATAAAGGTGTAGAGCTCATCTTATTTATATATATATATATATATATATATATATATATATATATATATATATATATAATAGTAGGAATGAAGTAAATTGCCGATTATTGTTAGATAAATAATATTTGGTTAATTGGGATTTCGGAATAAAGCAAAAAGTAAACTCTTTTGACTTAGGTCCTAGCTTTCGAAAATATATTTTTTCATCATCAGGGCTACAATGAATATAAAGCAGTTAATTTATATAACTCCATAATTCACACTAATTCCTAAGAATAAACTACTTACATCAGTCTTTGAGGTTGTTTGCTATTTTAATTGTTGAGATGGAGTGGCATACATATTTATGTAAGCTTATAAGCATCACAGAAAACAAATCAATATTTTAAGAATACAATAATTATACTAAGAACACATATTTATAATTAATTAAAATATTATAGATAAAATGTTTGTTTATACAAAAATAGATGTTTTGGTTAGGGCCATTATACTTGACATAAAACAAAACCAACTCAAGCCCTTAATATCCGTCCTCTTGTTCATACTTTGGGCATTTTGGTATATCTGACACATTTCAAGAAAAACACGCTTCACCCCATTTCGTTCAACATTAAGAACTCTCGCAGAATTGTAGTCTGGAATATGATTATATTCTTTAACATGAGAAGTCAGTGCACATCGCTCAGGATGATGTCTGGCGTCACTTTTATGTGAAATAATCCTGTTTTTTAAAGATCTAGAAGTATGACCTATGTACTCGTAATTGCAACTCCCACAAGGGATATTGTAGACGACGTTAGTCAATAAGGAGAGAGGAACCTTATCTTTTAATTTAGAAAAAATGGAGTATGATGTTACAATAGTTTTTGATGTTATTTTAATGTTCAAGTCTCTAAATATCCTAGTAAGTTTCGGAGTAACTTCTTTAATGTAAGGTAACTTCGCAAACTTGATCCGGCTAATCTCACTTACATTACCTTCAGAATTATTTGGGTTATTGTTTCTTTTAGAATTGTTAATATTTGGATTTTCACTATTATTTTGAGGGTTCATATTATTAATGTTGCTATTTATGCTTTTAATCTGAGGGATTGTTATTCTTGGTGAAGTTCTATATTTTACAGTTCTATATTATACAAAATGTGAAGGTTCTTAACCCTGAACGAATCATCAGAGATCTTTATAACTCTTTTTTTCATTTGTTTTACAAGATGGGGTGAAGTGTGTTTTTCTTGAAATGTGTCAGATATACCAAAATGCCCAAAGTATGAACAAGAGGACGGATATTAAGGGCTAGAGTAACATATATTCATACATTCTCTCTTGCGAAGTCAATAATAATTATATGTCCTCCGCGAATAGCTCTGTTAATTTATGATTTTAATTTACAAATATACAACGATCAAACTTTCCATTAAATTGTTTGCCGGAAACTAACACCCTAGCTCTGGTGCTAGTGTAGTTGTATTTATCCTAAACTTTTGTTGACCGAGTTATACCTATTTAAATTTTCTTCTCTTTTATTTCTACCTTAGACATATGTCAGGTTGGTTTTTGTTTTATGTCAAGTATAATGGCCCCAACCAAAACTTCTATTTTTGTATAAACAAATATAATATCTATAATATTTTAATTAATTTTAAATATGTGTTCTTAGTATAATTATTGTATTCTTAAAAGATCGTTTTGTTTTCTGTGATGCTAATAAGCTTACATAAATATGTAAGCCACTCCATATCAACAATTATAATAGCAAACAACCTCAAAGACTTATGTAAGTAGTTTATTCTTAGGAATTAGTGTGAATTATGGATTTAGATAAATTAACAGCTTTATATTCATTGCAGCCCTGATGATGAAAAAATATATTTTCGAAAGCTAGGACCTAAGTCAAAAGAGTTTACTTTTTGCTTTATGCCGAAATCCCAGTCATTTAATAAATAAAATTCTTTGGATTATGCCAAGCTTTCGAGAATGTTTATTCTCTTCGCCTGGGCAAAATTCGTGAATTTAGATAAAATTAACCACAAACAGGAAAGATTTCAAAGCCATCAATCAGAAATGTCATTAATTATTTATCTATGAAATCTTTCCTGTTTGTGGTTAATTGTATCTAAATTAACGAATTTTGCCCCGACGAAGAGAATAAACATTCTCTCTTATATATATATATATATATATTGATTTTGTATTCTTGACTGGTTTTATAATAAATAAAAAAATGTTCTTGGGGATGCAGTCATATATTCATTAAAATTCTTTGATTGAAGCCGAGCTTTCGAGAATGCTTATTCTCTTCTTCAGGGCAAAAATCGTGAATTTCAAATAAATTAGCCAAAAGAGGAAAGATTTCATAGCCATCAATTACATATGTCATTATTTATATTATGGCTATCAGAAATTGTATAAGACATACAAACATAGCACAACAATAATATTCTGAAAAACATAAATACAAAAATTACTATGAAATATTATCGAGTAACATACAATTCAAAAAATTAACTCATGCATGCCATCAGGTTGTCTATGTATCATCATATATATACATCTTTAAAACTAATTCTCTTAATTAAATAAACCATCAGATAAAATAATCATCTTAGCTGTGGACAGGTGGCCATGTAGGAAGTTTTGTCTATTTGTTTATGTTGGCGAAAGTAAAACGCCAATAGATGGCGTTAAATAGAGGTGAACAACAAATAAATTGGTGATGAGGAAACGCGCAGGTATAAATTTAAAAATCTTTTGTAGACTAGATGCTAGTTTTGTCTCTGATGTAAGAAATTTGTGAGAATACAAAAATGAGAAATAAACTCAAAGGATCTCTTTACATGCGAAATAAATCTATCCAACAAAGTAATATAAATGAAACCACTTACTGAGAGAAATACTAGTAGAAAATGGTCAAACATATATGCGGAAAAATATTATTTAACAAGAGATTTGTTGTACTTCTTTGTCACTTGGGATACCAATAGGAAGAGTGGTGTGAGTGAATATGTAATGTAATTTTATTAACGGGTAAAATAGATACGATGTTTTCATACAGGAAGTAGGTTAGGTTGATGGTTTATTGTCATTGCCGGCTAGTGACATTTATTGCAGAGGGGGCTAATGCTACAAAATTACTAAAGGATTCAACATGCACTTTTCCAAATGACTCCTGAAGGTAGTGCTACGGCACCTTACATTTTTTGTGGTGGGACGTTTATAATTAGTGAGAGAACCAACGTCTTAGATTTGATACGCAACTACCTCAAAAATATGAACTGTAGAGGAGGCATTGCCTCCTCTGAGGAATCGCCACTGCTTTGAGTAATTCCTCCTGATAATATGGCGTACTACACTTCGTTCACGATCGCCAATTCTACCTTCTATCTTGTCTTGAGGCGTACTTCCATCCTCTCTTCTATGTAATCTTCACCTTTCCTCTGCCATCAGCTCGATTGGTATGATCCCGGCAACCACCTGTGCCGCTTTCGCGGAGACAGAGCGATATGCGCTAATTACTCTCAGTAATAGTTTTCATTGTACTCTCGTTAGCAGGAGTTTGTATTTTTTCATGTTGAGGTGTTCATTCCAGATGGGTGCTCCGTATAAGAGTAAAAACTGTACTACATTGTACAGCATCACTCTCTTTTCAACTCCTGGACCTCTCACATTTGGTGTTATCCTGCTCAGGGTAGCGACAGTTTTTGCGGCTTTCTGGGCAGTGATACTTAGGTGCTGACTGAAGCTGCAATTTTCGCCTATAGTGATACCCAGATACACTAGGCTCTTTTCTTGGTATTTCCACACCTCCACATTCAAATCGGAAGTTTTGTTTACCCTTTTGCCCTTTAAAAATAATTGCTTCAGATTTCTGGGGTGCTAAATCCAGTTAATTTTTTCTTATTCAAGCATAAATTTGTTGTATAGCTTCGTCAGACTTGGCCGTAACAACTATTGCGAGATCGTCAGCATATGCGAGCAGTTTCACCCCCTCAGGTACCACTACATCAAGTACATTGTCGTAGAGTACGTTCCACAGGGTGGGTCCCAACACCGAGCCCTGTGGGACCCCTGGAGTGATATCCAAACATGTGCCTTTCCCAATCTGAAGAGCTCAAATTGGTCTGAATTTCATGTCTTGTATATTTCCTTTGGGTATCAGAATCAGTTTTGCTTTCTTCCGTTCCTTCCAAACAAACTTGCTTCTGAGGATGTTATTTAGAGGTGTCAGGATAACCGCTGACGAAATCTGTTCCAATATTTTAATTGCTTCTATTGGGATACCATCTATTCCCGGTGCTTCTCCCACTCTACTTTTCATTAGGATTCTTTCCAGCTTTGTTTCCGTGAAAGGCTGAGCATTTTCTTGGGTTATATGTCTTTGGCAGGTCTTATTTTTCCTTGGAAATAACTATTTTATGATTTTCACTTTCAACTTCTTGGCGGCTATTTTGTATCCCATGCCCCATATGTCCTCTTCCAGCTCCATACATAGGTCATCCCAGTGCTTTCTCTTGGACGCATTAATCAGTTGCTGCACTTGCTTCTTACGCTTCTTAAGGTCCGCGTGTTTTTGGTTCATCTCATCTTCATTTATCTGTATTTGCTTTCTAGCGCATGTAATATCTCTTCTGAGTTTCAGGCATTTCTTTCTGTCTCCTTGGATTTCCTCATTCCACCAGAAAGGTATCCTTGCTTTTTCTGTATATGTTAAGCTTCCTTTATATGCGTCCTTCATTTCCTTTTCTAAATTTTCTGTGGTTTCTACTCCTGCTGTTATTCTCCATGTCGCAAGTTCTCTGAATAAAGCCTAGTCGCATATCGATATATTTCTTCTCATGTCCTGTTTTTTTTCCTCCCCTTTGTCACGATGGAGAAGAAAATATACTGGTGTTCAGTAGGCGTTTCTTCTTCTAGTATCTGCCAGTCACTTAAAGCTCTATGTATTTTGTTGTTCGAGCATGTCTATATATGACTCTGTCTGTCTCCTTACGAATGTAGGTTTCGTACCGTCGTTTAAAATATTAAGATCTAGTGTTGACATTCACTCATCCCAGTACTCCCCCTTTTGTCCTTCTTTGGTGAACCCCATGTTGGAGATTTGGCATTTATGTCACCCAGAATTATTTTTTATTTATTTATTTTTTGCCTCTTCGATTTCTCCTAAGATTGCCCATGAATTTGTCCACCCGCTCCTTCAAATGAAATATTTGGGAAGATATAGCAGCAGTACAGCTGGCAGTTTATTAAGCTCACCCTTATATACCCTTCTTCTGAGCACACTTCTTCTACTTCTAGCTTTTTGTTTATGAATGCTATACCCACATCTTTTTTCTGTCCTAGGAACTCTCCATTAGATTTTTATTAGGCTCTGCTACAATCAAGATATCTATGTTTCTTTTGATTGCTGATACGTAGGCCAGGTCGTGAACGGCCTTTCCTCTTCCGAGATTGTTCTGCAGGATTCTAGTTGTCATTTATTTTGGGTACCCCCAGTACGAGAAGACAGCCTGGACTTTACCCCGATATACTTCCTGAATTGTGGACATTTAGTTTAGTCTAGTCTATGACCCTCAATTTTGCATACAATGAATAATGGTGGGTTCTGGCAGTCTTTTGCTTTGTGACCAGACTTGCACTTAAAGTAGTTCCTTCGCGACAACCTTAAACAAAAGTTTACATACCGTGCTCATTCAATTGATTGACAATTAGTTTAATAAGTAGTAATTAATATAAAAACTACTCAATATTAACTTGGTACTAATAGGTAATACGATGTCTATCATCTATTGCCGTAAAACATATTCTATATTGTATTTTTGATCCACCATTGTCAATATAATTTATGTTGTGACTGTACAGATTTGGCCTCAGTACACGAAATATATTGTATCTACTGACAACGCATTCTTCTATGCTCCGTGTGAGTGTGAGAAGACACGATCGTGGCAACGTCGCGCTGATAGCTGATCCTGAGAACACAAACGTCTCAAACCTAATCATAGAACATGGAACATAGGGTACTAAAATGAATAAAATTAAGCGCCTGGCCAGAGCGCACTGTTGCCGGCTTTCTGGCCTTGCAGGATATATGGTATACCGTCATAATTATGAGGGCTTGTAATGGCTTTATCTTGGAAACTAGATGGTCACTCATTCTAATTTTTCTTACAATAGTTGTGATATCCTATTCTAACTTATAATCGTTTTTTATCAAGTTCTTTGTTTTAGTTTTGACGGTAGAATTAAATAACGTATTGTTTGGCCATAATAACGTATCTGTTACGTGTAAGTCAAGCCAACTTCAAGTGTAAATATCTCAGGTTTGGGATGATCAATCTTACTTAAATTACACAGATGTATGGATAATGTATTGAATGACATATATGTAGAGTTTCAACCATTTCTTAGTTCAACACTTCTGTGAAGGTACTACCTTAAGACAGTGCTCAGACTTGTCTTCGTATGTCCGAAGAGATGGCATCTGAAGCTCTTTTGCAATTTGACCCTCTTTCCAGTTCTAAACTGAATCCATCCTATTTTTATTTTTCCCCTATTTATGACTCTAGCGGCTAAGTCTCTTTTCATGGCAACAATAGCTGTTTGATTTCAACTCTGTGTTGGTTTCATCGAGATAATCCTGATGTGATTTTCTGGACTGGCTTCTGCTTTCGATATCTCCTTTCTCAGTTCTCTTACATCTATGCTGGCATCAATGTCCGTGGTATGTACAATTGTATCAATTGATGTGATAATCACTTCGGTGTTGTTTTTCGCTTCCTGAATGGTTTGAGAGCCATTGCATTTTCTCTACCTCCTATGACTTCCATAATGAGATCCCCCTTTCTCTTCTTTTTAAGGATGATATTTTTATCCCTTTTTCATCTAAGTTCACTGAGTCTTTAACCGATTTAAGCAGGTCTGCATAGATCTTTCCTTCCGGTGCCTTGATTAATTTATCCCTCTCCAGATGTCTACCCTCTTTTTTTCCATGATTCCCATCCTGTTTTCTTTGTATTTTATTTTCGTCTTTGACACATAATATAGCCCTGATATCTGTGCTTTGCAATGTATATTCCATATATTTTTGGATACAGTCCAGATTGGTTTTTCCCAAAGTGCTTATACTGAGACTTTTCCTGTCATTTTTTCCTATTTCCTCCTTTAGTTGGGTATAGTAGGTATATAGTAGTTTGTATATAATTTCTGCATCATCTACACCACTACTATCTATTTTCAGTGGCATAATGAATATCTACTGCGTGAAATTTGTTTGTTCCTGTCTCTTTCTGCTGTTACTATTACCAATTTGTAACTTTACGAAATTCATGATCCCTTCTGTGAGCCCTTCTTTCACTAGGAGGACTATACTAGGATATTGGGCTGTGAGCTCCTCGTAGTCCTTGTCGTGTTTCGTGTGGTCCATAAATATCACCAGGTCTTCCTGCCAGTCTACTTGAAGTAGTTTCTTCTGTTAAGGATGTACCACCTCATAGAAATCCTCGTGCCATTGTGTGAAATCCTTGTCAGCTTTGTGTATTGTCCGTATCTCCTCTATTTTTTGAGAACTTCTCCTTTTCCGTTCCTGTTGTATATCCTCCTCGGTCAATTGGGTTTCTATGGTTTTTGTAGCCCGCGTTACGCTTTCCAGCCATTTCATTTGCCCTACCCCCCGCATTTGATTTGCGTAGTAAGTCAACTTGGAGCTTATTTCTGTGAGATCTTTCTTCGGTTTGTTTATTTCTGCTACTAATTTTTCTAGTTGTCTTACTTCTTTGAGTATAGCATCTAGGCATTTCTTGAAGGTTTCTTTATCTTTTTCCGTATCACACACGGTTTTATCGGGAGTAAGATACAGTCCTCTGCGCTTTGATATCAGCACTAGATTGTTCTAGACCGTAACATTTCGACTTCGCTAGTAAGATACTATAACATACACAATCAAAAACACTTGAAAGGTCCCAGCATGTAGCACTGACCTACTCCCCCTTCTCAAATGCTATCTCACCCAACAGTTCCGTAATAGATAAAATTGTACACCTACCGGTTCTAAATTTAAACTAGTTGTATTCACATTGAGTTAGGTAAATAGAAGACCTTTGACACCAATTTTAATAATTCCAATATCAAAAGAATACATAGTATCTTGTGTTTTTGGAGTGGCTTCGACAGAACAAAGGGGTTATATAATTCATATGTATGTATGATATTTTTTTATATATGTACGCCCCTTTTGCCTAGTAAAGGTGCACCGATTTTGATTATTCTTTTTAATTGAAAAGAGGAGTGTTTCAAAATGGTACTATCCTACAAAAAATGCAATACCCCTGTCTCCTAAAGACCACCACGAAAGGAGGGTAAAACTTTCCGAAAATTTAAGGTTTTTACTGACATGATTAGAGAAATAATACTTTTCAGCAACGATTAAATTAAACATTTGAAAAAAGTCAAGATTTGCTCCACTAGTAATGTACAAAATTCTTACCACCGTATTTTCAAATCAATGAATATTAAAGTACATTCAACCATTTTCATTACTCATAGATCAGTCAAAAAGGTGAAATAAATATTTCTTACAAAATAGGACCGACTCTATTAGTTAGTGCTCTGAATGAATAAACCCTGATTTGAAAGAGTCGGTGCTCTTTTTGGTAAAAATATTTATTCAGTCCCTTATCTGGTAAGTATCTAATAAAGTTGGTCCTAGCTTTTGTAAAAAGCTATATATTTCATAAAAAGGGTGATAAGTCACTGATTCAGAATTACAAGGGAATTTTGTGCAATTTTTCAAAAATCTTTGAAAGGCTCTTATATAACTTGTTGTATAACTATAGCAAACATTTAATTAGCACATGTCAACCTGGTTTTCTGGAGCGACGTAATACTGTAATAAACCTTTTCATACAGTTTACCGCTTCAGTTTTGGACAATACAGGGCAGATGGATGCAGTCTATACAGATTTCCGTAAAGCCTTTGACCAGCTGGACATATTCATATTAATACATAAGTTAAACTGTTTGGGGGCCTATAACAAGTTGTTATTACTCTTCGAATCCTATTTATTTTATAGAAAACAGTATGTAGAATATATGGGATATAGATCTCATTTTGTCACTCCCACATCAGGAGTGCCTCAAGGTTCTATTCTTGGGCCATTCCTGTTTTTGATTTTTATAAATAATCCTGCCACTGTTATATCAGGTGATAAATTATTATTTGCAGACGATCTGAAGTTGTTCTCTTCTATTCGTTGTACAATTGGTTGTACATTGTTGCAAGCAAATTTAAATTCTTTGATTGATGTCAATCAAATCCTCTCAGTTTAAAATCTCTAAATGCTTCATTATCTCATATACACAGAAAAACGTTCCTGTAAAATATGATCATAGTATGAATTCAGAACTATTGGACCGTTTAGTTCAGGTAAATGATCTGGGAGTAACTTATTATAATGAGTTTAAGTTTAACATGCATATACTAGATCTCACATCCTCAGCTCAAAAGAGCTTAGGTTTTATTATAAGAAATTGTAAGAACTTCAAAAGTGTTAATGTACTAAAATTGTTGTATAACAAACTTTGTCGGTCTAAACTCGAGTATGCATGTATTATCTGGGACCCTCTGTATAAATGTTATAAGTTCCAGTTGGAATCAGTGCTGCGCAGATTTCTTAAATATTTGTTTTTTCGTAAACTTTCAGTATATATGCGATATCAATTTTGATATATATATATATATATATATATATATATATATATATATATATATATATATATATATTTCGTTGCTATTTGTTTTTGAGCCTAGTGGATTTATTTTTCGTGAATATCGTGGGTTTAGGGCTCTTTCAGTGATTGGAAATATTGAAATAAACGTACATTTATTTCATGTCATAATGTTTACAGAACAAGACATTTCGATCCGCTTTGGGACCTTTATCAATTGTACAAAAATTAAAAACTAAAATATTATTCTGTAAAATAAAAATTAAAGTAAGGAAAAATGTTGTTGTTAGGACAATATCATAACCTACCTAAGACATAAAGTACAAAAAATCAGCTTCCTCCAAAAAAAGCATATCAATAAAATAAAACTGAAAAATAATTCTATGGGTTCAAAATATGTTGCACTACATTCTCTTTTTCTTTTTCTTCATTTTATTGTCTCTCGTGTAGATTAATTTTGTGGAAGATTTACCTATGTGTTGACTTGACTTGTTAATTGGGAATGATATACCCTTTTTCTACAGATACGTTGATGACTGCCTAACAGCTATTTCCAAAAATAAAGAAGATACAATTTTAAAACTAGTCCATTCATATCATAACAAAATCAAATTCACGATAGAAACAGAGCTAAACAATAAAATAAGTTTTCTGGACTTAACATTAATTCACAACAATAACACTATATACACAGAATGGTACACGAAAAGTACCTGGTCAGGAAGGTACCTACATTTTCAATCAGAACATCCCTTATCCCAAAAAAAAATCCGTCATAAACAGCCTTGCTGACAGATCAATTAAACTAACCGACCCAAAATATAGACTCAACGCAATAAATAAAGCTAAATCAGTCCTTATACAGAATGGATATCCAATAAAACTTATTAACTCAATTTTCAAATTTAAAATAAATGCAGCCTACAATATAAACAAACATGCTAATACAAACCAAAATGAAAATAAGCATTAACTCACACTACCATACATAGAAAATCTATCTAAAAGTTTGCAACAAGTGTTCAAAAGCTATAATATACCACTCAGTCATAAGGGCCACAATCTTCTTAAAAAAATCTACAGCAGGCTTAAGACCAAAACCGACAAAAATAAAACAACACACACCGTTTACGAGATACCATGCAACGACTGCAATAGTAAATATATAGGTGAATCCTGCCAATATTTAGAAAACAGAATTAAAGGTCACAAGTATGATAAAACAAATAAAACGCTCTGTCGAATCATGAAGTACAAAATAAACACAAATTCAACTATAACGAAACAAAAATACTAGCAACGGAAGAATACTCCTCTAAACGTAAAATATTGGAAATGATTTACATAAAGAAAAATCCAAATGCAATCAATTCTAAGACAGATATTAAGCAACTCAGTAAAATTTATTATAACTTACTATAAAATATTCAATAATATCAGTTTAGAAACATCATCAAGACTACCATCCGAACAAACCCACCTTTTAGGTAAAAACTAAATATGAAACCTAACCTTACAATAATAATTTCCCTCACCTACATCCTGCTGTCTGTCACTTTATATCATTCCCAATTAACAAGTCAAGTCAACACATAGGTAAATCTTCCACAAAATTAATCTACATGAGAGACAATAAAATGGAGAAAAAGAAAAAGAGATTGCAGTGCAACATATTTTGAACCCATAGAATTATGTTTCAGTTTTATTTTATTTATTTGTTTTTTTTGGAGGAAGCTGATTTTTTGTACTTTATGTCTTAGGTAGGTTATGATATTCTCCTAACAACAACATTTTTCCTTACTTTAATTTTTATTTTACAGAATGATATTTTAGTTTTTAATTTTTTGTACAATTGATAAAGGTCCCAAAGCGGATCGAAACGTCTTGTTCTGTAAACATTATGACATGAAATAAATGTACGTTTATTTCAATATTTCCAATCACTAAAAGAGCCCTAAACCCACGATATTCACGATATATATATATATATATATATATATATATATATATATATATATATATATATATATATGTCTATTATCTCTTTTTTGTACTTATTACAGTCTTAAGCTTATTGACCTAGCTGTCTGTAATCTCGGTATTTTAATTTACTTTATATTTATAGTATACATATTTTATATTATCTCTGTAATTATATTTATTTTTTCTGTCAATGCGTGCATCCTATAGGAAATAAAGGAATTATTACTATTATTATTATTTTCGAATGATCGGTGTATTTCAGGTGCTTATCGGCCTTTACAGCAAGATAAACCTTCTGCGTCACGTTTCAAGAACCGATCTCACATTGTGTGTCGTATCCAGGATGACTGATTTGTGCATAGTTTGGTAGGTTTTTTCAGGTACTTTCAGTTTTAATAAGTTTGTTTTCAGATTTTTTGGTACAAGCCCCATTGCTGATATTACAAGAGAAATAATTTCTACGCTTTCAAGGCTCCACACCGTTTTGATCTATCTGCTTAAAGGCAGGTACTTCTCTACTTTCTCTTTTATTTTTGCTTCTATATTGTTGTTATTGGGAATAGCTATATCCACAAGGAAGGCTTTATTGTTTGCTTTGTCTACCACTGTTATGTGCGGTCTATTATGTTCAACAGTTCTATCTGTAAGTAGAGTCTGATCCCAATATATCTTCGCACCGCTATTTTCCAATAATGATGGAGGTTTTGTTTTGTAGTACGGTATTGGATCCTTCTCAAAATTGTGAGATTTGAGTAATTCTTGGTAAACCACAGCTGCAACTTTGTTGTGTCTTAATTATTTTGTGTTAGCTAGGTATTGGCATTCATATATTATATGATCAATCGTTTCTGTTTGTGTGTTGCATTTTCTGCAAATACCTATCCACGTCTTCAAATATTTTGATAATATTTTAGGACGTGAATCGTGGGAGGAGAATCAACAAACTAATATACGGTACAATCAAATGTCAACATTGGTGACTGAAAATACGGCATATTTCTTGCTAATAAACTTGATAGTGTATTGAAGCAGACTATAGCAACTTAATTGGAAAAACATTCGTGTGATAAATAAGTAGTCTATATTTTTTGTGATCTGTCTTCTACAAGCCGATAAATCCTGTCACAGTCAATTCATGTTCTTTGAAGTTAACCCGGACAAACAAATAATCAGAAAAACAAAATAAATATTTTTGTATTGAGTGCGTAAAATGAGGTCGAGGCCACAAATTCTCTCGAATGTGCCATGCAAACACGAATTTTATACACGAAATACAAACAACATTTTTTGTACAACTGTTAATATAAATAGAAGATACTCTGAATAACAAAGCTGAGATCTCTAATAAAATATTCAATTGTCCATCTTCTTCCAAACAAATTAAAATATCTGTTCAATTGTCCAAACTCTTCAAGAAATATCTAACGTTTCTGATGAGCAGCAACATGGAACATCTTCGGAATTTTATTTATTTATTCTTCTAATAATTGAAATTGTTTTCTGATAAATAATCATTGATAATTGACTCTGTTAAAAATAAATCCTTCAAAAAGTTTATGTTTATGTTTATTTTGTGAATTATTCTGGCAGTGAAAAAAGGTAAACATTTACGCATCAAAAGAGATGCGTGTTTTGACAGTTGTACAAAAATGTTTTTTTTTTGTTTTTGTTGCGACCAAATATCCCTGTGAGGCATTCAGCCCTCTGGGCTCTGGGATCTGTTTTGTCAAAATGGTATGAATGTATTAAGATATTTAATACACAAACAATGGGGTGCCGAAGAAAACATGCTACTATCCATATAACGCATGCTGGTTAGTTCAAAGATAGATTTATGGATGTATAGCATATGCTAGCGCCAAGCCATCTGCTCTCAAACCAATAAATACCATTCATAACTCTGCACTACGCCTCATATTAGGGGCCACCCTCATTAAATTTATTCTAAATGATAGCAAAGATATATCCAAAAAATCATTTGGGTATAGTGATAAAGGAAGAATTACATTGAGCAATGTGGAACAAAATCGTAATACTTTAATTAGTTCCTTCACACATAGGATTTTCTGGAAATGAAGTAGCGGATCAAAATTCAAAAGCAGCCGCAAGCCAAAAACCAACAGAAACCAATTCTATGAGTATTACCAAGCACAGTAAAAATATATTTACAGCAGAAAGTCTACGATAACTTCAACACCACATGGAGAAATAAATCCTTAAGATTAGTAAAAATAAAGCCCCCATTTGGACCGTGGAACATACCTCACATGATACCCCATATCGCGAGAGTCAGAAAATACCTGTAACGCGTGTGATGTGAAACTAAGATTGACCCATTTTTTGTGGAGTGTCCTTTGCCAGTAACACATGGACTGACATACAACATAAGCAATAGTCTCTCATAAGAATTTAGTTCCACATTATAATACCAATAGTGTAACCTCCAACAATACAATTACCAATTATAATTACCCATTCAGCTGCTAATGGCCTTATGGTCGAAGTAGCTTGATTTAATTTGAATAAGAAATATCCATATGAACTTAACAACAAAATCTATTCTGAAATCATAAATGTATAGATGTATATACCTACAGGGTGGTCCTTTTAAGTTTTAATTTATAATTTTTTAATAGTTTTTTCTGCTGATATCTTCACCAGTACTCTTCCTCTTTCCTGTACTACCAATACACTTTGCTTTTAAATTTCTAAAATTCATACGAAAAATTGTTCTCAATTTGCGAAAATTGTTTGTACATCTATGGACATACTTTTATTTTCTTTCTTGATTATTTCGTTTCTAATTTTTTTACAATTCCAGAACCTTTTCGATAAGATTTACCTTGGTGAGTTTCAAAATATAAATGTAATTTTTTTATTCTATACAGCCAGTAATCTGTTGGATTTATAAGTGCTCCATACGACAATTGTTGTGTAATTATATTCATGTAATTTGTATATTGTTTGACCCAAATTAGGAGATTAGGAGTCTTTATGTTTATTTGCAAGATAGCCAGCAATATATTCGAGAGCATCTTTAGTCACTTCTTTGATTTTTGATGAAAATGAAGAACTGCTCTCCAACACTTCATCATCGGATTTGGCGGTTTTATTATTGATTTGTATGTTTGTAGTTTGATACCATTATGCTAGCTAGCTCAGGTCTGGTCGAGGCCGCTGATGGCTGTGCCAAAGAAGCCGGCGGCAGAGAAATCATCTGCAGTCTTGGGGGAAGGGCGAACCAATGCGGGGGTCGAGGCCATAATCCGAGACCCACATACCCGCTCGAGCTCCAAGGAGACTACCCTCCCGATGGAGCCCGATGAGTGACAGGAGGAAAGAGAGGAGGGGGGAATTAGAGGCTGGACTACCCAGCCCCTACACCCCAGACTACAGCACCTTCATCGCTTTCTCCAAGGTGGCGCAAGTGAACTTGCATCACACGAAGGGAGCTTCAGCAGTGATTGCAAGGCTGTTTGCGAAATCCCAACTGGATTTTGTACTGATCCAGGAACCCTGGACAGGCAAAGCAGGCCAAATTAGAGGTTTGGCATCTAAAGATTCAAAACTGATCTATGACCAGAGGCAGGAGTCCCCTCGTGCCTGTGTGATCATAAGAAACAACATTAATTACACATGTGTTTCAGAATTCATGACTCGGGACCTAGTTCCAATTCTAGTACACCTCAACACTGGGGGCATCAACCGAGACATAGTTATTGCATCTGCTTATTTCGCTGGAGACAATACTGCAATACCTCCAGTAGAAGCTCAAGAGCTAGTGCAATACTGCAATAGCAGACAACTGCCAGTCATCATAGGCTGTGATGCCAATGTGCACAATGTTATTTGGGGAAGCACGAACAACAACCCTAGAGGTGAGTGCTTACTTGAATATCTCTTAGCTAATAATCTAGAAACCCTTAATGTGGGAACAACCCCCACTTTTGTCACGAGAGCAAGAGAAGAGGTCCTGGACGTAACAATTGCCAGCTTCACTGCCAGGAATAACGTATTTGATTGGAGAGTGATGGAGGAACCCTCTCTCTCCGATCATAGGATTATAGAGTTTAGGATTGCGGGGGAAGTAACCTCACTGTCTCCAACTCGTAACCCTAGAAATACAGATTGGTCTAAATATAAGACCCTTCTGAAGCAAAACTTGGAACAGATCGAAAGTAATGGGGTCAAACACCCACACTGCGATCTGGATCAAGAGGTCGAACTGGTCAGTGTGGCGATAACGCAGGCATTCCAATCAAGTTGCCCACTCTCAAAAGCTCGACCAAGCAAGGAAGCACCTTGGTGGAACAAAAACCTGTCAAACCTCAGATTAGAGGTCCGTCGGCTCTTCAACAGGGCCAAAAGAGACCATAATTGGCAGGGCTACACCGAGAAGCTCACACAATACAATAAGGAGATCAGGAAGGCCAAGAGGCTTCACTTTCAAGCTTTTTGTGAAAAGATCACTTCGACTCCTACTGCAGCCAGATTGCAAAAAGTCATGGCAAAAGGGGCAATCAGCCCCTTAATGTCGCTCAAGAAGCCAGACGGGACATACACTGAGGGAGAAGAGGAGCGATCTGCTCTACTTCTCAAAACACACTTCCCTGGAAGTGAACCCCTCAGTAGTACTGACGTAGCAATCCAAACCAAGAATCCTCGCAAGGAAGATTGGAGTATTGCTAAGAACATATTTACAAGACAAAGGTTGGAATGGGCAGTCAACACCTTCCAACCTTATAAATCGCCGGGAGTATATGGCATATTCCCAATACTCCTACAGAAAGGAATGGAGGAGATCCTTCCCCATCTCCTGAAGATTACAAGAAGCTGCCTAGCACGGGGCTTTATACCTAGCATATGGCAAAGAGCCAAAGTAATCTTCATACCGAAAATAGGGAAGAAAAATGGGACTGATCCCCGATCTTTCCGACCTATCTGTTTAACATCGTTTTTACTGAAAACGATGGAGAAAGTAGTGGACAACTACATAAGAACAGAGATTCTGAAGGACAAACCACTTCATAAATGTCAGCATGCATACAGGGCGGGGCGTTCAACAGAAACCGCGCTGTATCAGCTAACTGAGGTCATTCAGAGCTCTCTGAACAATAAAGAAATCGCAATGTGTGCCTTCCTGGACATACCTGTGACAACACCACACATGTGTCAATCAGGGAGGCACTCATACGGCGAGGAGTGAATAAGACCGTTAGCAAATGGATGTATGAGATGTTGAAGACGAGAATAGCTGAGGCCCAAGTAGGTGATCATACCGCCTCTGTTAAAGCTACTCGTGGAACACCTCAAGGAGGAGTAATATCTCCCCTCCTATGGAGCTTAGTAGTAGATGAGTTACTCCTCAAACTCACGGAGCTTGGCTTCACATGTATAGGCTATGCCGACGACATAGTCCTAATAGTCCGAGGAAAATTCGCAAACACCCTATGCAAATTATTGCAGGAGGTTCTCAGAACTATTGAGCAATGGTGCTTGTCCGTGGGGCTTAGCATAAACCCATCCAAGACCACAATTTTTCCATTTACTAGGAAAAGGAAACTTCCAGCTATGAAACCTCTCACATTGAGTGGAGACATAATAAGCTGGAAGGCTGAAGTCAAATATCTGGGATTAACACTAGATAGCAAGCTTCTGTGGAACAAGCATATTGAGGCTACTGCTAGCAAAGCAATAAAGGCCTTAATGGCGTGCAGAAATCTGACTGGTAAGACTTGGGGATGTGTTCGAAACTCCCGCATTTTCTACCGCTCAACACGGCCTCCCTCACTCATCAAGCATTCCAGTATAATTCTAAATTCTCAAACAGGATGTAACCCAAAAATACTGCGATGGATGTACGTCATGATTGTAAGACCGATAATATCATATGGGTCAATAGCCTGGCATGGCAAGGCAAGTCAGAGCAATACGAGGAAAACCCTCGATAAAATACAAAGACTAGCCTGTGTCTGTATCACTGGAGCCATGAGAACTTGCCCGACCAGGGCACTAGAGATCATCACAGATCTCACACCTCTCCATCTAGTGATAGACAGATTGGCCCATGAGGCCATTCTAAGACTATCTAGGGAAGGTTCAGACATGGTGGGAATTCGGAATCAGAGAGCTTGGTCCTCTTTATCCAAACACATCCCATCAGCAAACCTTCCCAGTGATGTAATGACAAAGAAAATTAGCATCGCGAGAACTTTCACCACGGTGCTAAGTAGCAGAGAAGATTGGGACAGGGGGCTCACAACCCAAGCTCTCAAAAAGAATACCATCAAATGGTACACTGATGGTTCTAAGACCACGACGGGGACAGGCGCTGGAGTGTTTGGGAATCGCACCAAATGCTCACTTGCGCTAGGCCGCTGCCCAAGCGTCTTTCAAGCAGAATTGCTTGCAATTGAGAGATGCGTGGAGGTGAACCTTGAAAGAAACTATCAGAAATGTGACATTGCATTACATTCTGATAGTCAAGCTGCAATTAAAGCACTGAACTCTCATACCATTGACTCTAAAATGGTATGGGAGTGCTGAAGGAAGCTCAATGAGCTAGGCAAGAACAACAGGGTCTACTTAGTCTGGGTTCCCGGCCACTCTGGAATCAAAGGCAACGAGGAGGCCAACACACTTGCCAGGAAAGGAGCACAAACTCCATTTACTGTCCCAGAACCCTTCTGTGGCACAGATAAAAGCACCTACAAGAAGGAGTTTCTGGAGAAGGAAAAAACCGTAAGAGAAACACTCTTGCGGGATACCCCTGGATTGGATCATTCCAAAAAGTTTCTAAAAAACTTTGATACTGCAAGATCCAAAAAGTATTTGGATCTCAGCAAGAACAAGCTACACCTACTCACTGGATTTCTTACAGGACACTGTTGCCTCAAGAAGCATCTAATGAGATTAGGTCTAGCAGAGGATGACGAGTGCAGATTCTGCGGGGAAGAGGAGGAAACTCCGGATCACCTGGTGACGGAATGCCTCGCCATTGCTAGCCAACGCAAACAGTGCCTTGGACTAGCAACCTGCAGTAGTGAGGAAGTATCCTCCTTGAAGCCAACCCAGATACTGGAGTTCATTAGAACTCTGGAACTGGAAGGCGAGTTGTAGACCGCGTATAGGCGAGTGCAACTCAGGTGGGGGGCACAATAGACCTTATGGTCGCAGTGCAATGTAACCCCCTCTTAAATCTAAATCTAACATTATGCATCCATCTGAAGTAGATTTGGTATTAAAATTAAAGTCAAATATACCAGGATTTTTTCAAGCATTATCATCCTGAGGGCTGGGATGTTCATCAGGACCAACTCTACTTCTAATATGAATAAAGTTTTCTAAGCTGTCTTAATTAAATCTATGTGTACAAATATACTCTATGTAGTATTGATCTTTCAAGTCAATGAATAAATATTAAGGGGATTCAATATTGTCGATTGGACAGGTTTTTTGAATACCTTTATTGAAGTGACGTTTCGGGGCTGAGTTACCCTTCTTCGGGCCGAAATGACAATAATAGTCATAATTTCTGTATTAGAATCTAGATTTCCCTCACCATATAGAGAAAATAAAATTGGAATGATACAAATTAGAATTAAACGGAAATAATGACAAACATGAAATTGGAATCATACAAATTGAAATTAATCTAAAATAATGCCAAACATGAAATTAAATATTGAATTAAAATTTTCCTACAAGTAGAACACATAAAACAATTGAAAAGGAATCTCTCCGGCTGTTTGAGATAAAGCATAAAATTCATGGAGTAATAATAAATACAGTTTCCACAATCATGTCAAAATTGAAAATAAAATTACTATATGTGTCAATAATAAACATAAATAAGAATAAAGTTACGAGATATTACTGAGTATCGAATTCTCTTTAACCTAGTTTATAGTTTGCAATTTGTAAGCATAAACATAACCAATAATTTAATATTCAATTTCATGTTTGTCATTATTTAATTTTAATTTTAATTTGTATGATTCCAATTTTATTTTCTTTATAAGGTAAGACAAATTTAGATTTTAATACAGAAATTAAGACTAGTATTGTCATTTAGGCCCAAAGAAGGAGAAATCCTCAAAACGTCGCTGCAAGATATTCAAAAAAAAACTGTCCAAATCGACAATTATTGAATCCCGCTAATATATACTACGTTGGACAAAATAAAACCTGCTATCAATGAACAAATTTTTGAGAGAGTGCAGAGATATCAATATGAGAAATATGTGTCAAAAGGTCAAAAATTTTGTTTAAATGTTTCTCCTGATTATCAATGTCGATTCCATAAGCATGTTTAGTTGGGACTTTTCCTCTTGGAGTTTAGCTATTAAATATTTCGAACCAGTAATATCGCTTATAAAATTTCCCAAAGCGTTTTCGCAAAACACACTGAAAAGATATAACCTAATGTCCTAACGGTGTATAATGCCATAAGAGCCATATCAGAGTTACAGCGGTGACGTCACGCCACTGCGAGCAAGCGGCGAACATTGTAGCATAGCGGTTGGGTCATCCTTTTGGGTTTGTCGTTCTTGCTCAGTATCTACATAAACTATATGTTTCATATTTGCCCCCTTTCAATAGTCAAGTTTTACAGAGAATGTAAAAAACTTGCATACTTTTCCCGAATGATCTTTTAGAGTAAAAACATTATATATATTTCACATGTAGAACGAAAGTCCCTTTGCATTTATTTTTTTAAATATCAAATGCGATCCATCGCAAAATAAAAAAAATATTTCTTACAAAAACTTTGACCGACTGTATTAGTTGGTGAACTGAAATTTATATTAATTTTATTCTATTCTATTTTTGAGGTTGGTGCCAAAAGTGGTCTAACTACAATCTGTTCAACTTCGAAATTACCAGTACCAACAGAATAAATATTATTTTGTATTTTTCAGTGCACCTACTAATAAAGTCGGTCCAATATTTTGTAAAAAATATGTGTGTGTGTCAGCTCCGACGCACTAATGGAGTTTACTCCTTCGGATCGACTAAATAGGCAAAAAAAGGCTTACTAGTCTAAGAAAAAAATTAATACCATATCAAATGGTAAATAAACGAACCAATGAAAATACCTAAATAATGTATATATTTTTATGCTAGTTACATTTATTATGACTATTCGTTAAAAAATAAATAATAAATATATCATATAATATATTAAAATATATTAATACGAGCAATTCTTGTATATATGTAAGTTTGACACTACTTTTTCAAACTATCCCGCCTGTCCTTTCGTCGGCCAGACGGTTGAGTGACGCTCATTATAAACTGCACATTGGCTGTATCAGGGGAGACAGACACGACACGGATGCTGGCATGAGATGTCGCTAGACAGCCACGTTTTCCGTACTGATAATTTATCATTGTTTTTCATTCTTACAATTATTATCGTTTAATCGACACACTCTGTGAAATCCTACTTTGTTGTTTTTTAAGGTATTGTGTTAATCGTTGCATGATCAATAGTGTTATATTAATTATTAACTATTATTTAATTACAGTTATTTTACTGCAACTGCTAAAATCGAAACTTATAAAATAACAACAAGGAGCTGCATCATGGAAGTAAAGGCTACATTTCATTATGTTTCTGAAGCTGTGGACTCCAAGACGACCGTAGTCAAGGTTAAAACTATCCAGCTCGATGGACGGTCGGAAGCCTAGCAGTTTCCTTCTTATCAACAAACACGCACACACTATCAAAATTTTTTCGAGCATTAAATCACAAAGATGGTAGTCAAGAGCCTGACTACTCGCAACAAATAGCGAAGGGTCAATATAACCTTGAAGGAAGGCGAGTTGCTGGAGGAGTACATGGACGAGGAGGGCAACGTAGTTTTTAATGAGTTCTATTTAGAGGTAGTCAAATCTACATCTCTTTCCTCAACACATTCTCCCATCCCATCCGCTAAAAAATCGATGCATTCCATTGCAAAAAATTTAGTGCTGAATAAATTTGATGGGAATGATGCGGATGCAGAATGCAGCTTAAATATCTTCAAACAAGAATGCGAAAGAGTCGGTGTACAAGAGGAAAAATATTCTGAAATATTTCCTTTGTTCTTGAAGAATGCCGCACTGGAGTGGTACCCGGTCTTTTCAAAGATAAATAAGCTCTCGCACGCGTGGAAATTTTGGAAAGCCTCTTTTGTTTACAACAATACTTGCACTTTCAATGGGTGTGACCCTCGAGGTCCACAGTAGCTATTTCTGGAATGGCTCCGCTGATCGGGATACACATTTCAATATAGAGTTTGGGGGTCGAGAAGGCGATTGGTGATAAAGCTGAGCTCTGGTATATTTCAAATTCATATTTATTTCGATTAATGTCAGGTGATATTGTGATATAAGTACATCTGAAATTTTGAACCAATTTCTCATTGCGAAGCCATGTTTCTGATAATATTAAAATATGTGCTTTAATGTTACCTGTTCTGTTAATGTTACTAGAGGCGCTGCCTGTTATAGCATATATAGATTACTTAATTCCTCAACGATGAGACACCAATTCAGATTACCATACATTCAGGCACCATTGAAATGCGGCAACATCGCACCAACGGTTATAATTTATATATAGTATTCATTCTATTGGAAATGGTAAGTTTGAAGCTGTGTAGCTAAAGTTAGTTGTAGGCATCAATTCCAAAAGTACCATCATCAATATAATTAATATTTTTTTGTTTTTTATAGTATACCAACTAATAAAGTCGGTCCTATTTTTTGTGAAAAAAGTTTATTTCACACTTTTAAGTGTAGCATTAGTCGTCAAAATCATTCAACGTTCACCAAAAAAGATAATACGTTGCTTATACTTATTATTAAGAGATTTCAAAACACCGTAGAAATTTTTCTATATTCTTTGTTTTTGCATGTAATTATCCAGAAGTCTGAAAACATCGCGTTGACAATACCCAAATTTCAGATATTACCACTACCGTTACTAGGAAACTGTAACCGTTTTTCAAAAATGTCTCATTCAATTGTTGCTACATATTTTCCCTTTTTTTAATTTAGCAGTCTCATATTTTCAATTTTCGAAGATAAAAAAGGCCCCCACGTCATAGCGTTGATACATATTTCAGACTGGACTACTGCTATAATTCGGAAACTTATGATTATTTTTACAAACGTCCAGCTTAAATTGGCTTTACATATTTTTTCTTCTTTAATTTGACTGTCTCATATTTTCAATTTTCTAAAAAAATGCCCTCACGTCATAGCGATGATTCATATTTCAGATTGGACAACTGCTATAACTCGGAAACTTATGATTATTTGTACAAATGTCCAGCTTAAAGGGAAAGGGCATGTGTAATATTGTTTTTTTAGTGGACCAATTTTTGGTAACCCTTTTCAAAATAAAAAAAATCTAAAAAATCAGATCACTTTTACTTTGCAAAAGGCGTGAACATCTATAAAAAATGCAGACATACAGTCGACCTACAGTATACCTACTCCGTCGTATCATCGGTCAAAAATAGTTGATCGCAAAAACCGAAAAAAGAACACGTACTTTCAGGCGTGGGTTCTGTGATTCCGATCTTTCAGTTTTATTTCAAGTTAGTCATAATTGTTAGGTTAATTTTATACCAAATGAATTCGCGTTCAAGGCGGTTACTCGAATTGTCTGCTTTGGAGCATTCTTTACCTATATGAATACCCCAAAGATGAAGAATAAGAGTTTGTATTGTCAGATCACCATAATGAAGACAGCAATAGTGATAAGATTTCCATTTTATCGGAAACGAACGAAAATATTGAAATTGGTGAATAATGGGTTGGGTACACTTTTATCCCTGGCTAAGATAAGAATTGGAATGGATTTTTGATAATAAATAATTCCATCAAATGAGCAATTTTACCATCAACATCTTCTCAAAAAAATATTGTATACATATATGTACAGACATAAGGTACAGACAGATTCATCCGACAAAGTTAAATCTTGGCCTCCAACAAAATAATTCAGAAATGATGTTTGTACACGAACCTAAGTTGCAAATGAATAAATGTTCAAGTAAGATCACCACTAAATGTTGCACGACTTTCTTTTTGAATTTATTTTACCGTATATCATTTTTGAGTTCATTAAACTTGATGTCCAAATTGTATTTTATTTTAAATTACGTTATTGTAATCTTGATGTGTTTTCATTTTTATTTGATACTAGCCGTTGCTCACGTCTTCCTTGGCACTACCTGCGAGTGAAAATTCTGTCGGGATCGGTTGACACGGTATGCAGGTTAGCCGGAACAAACAGACAGTATACTGACAAAAATTATAAAAAAAATAGTTTTGTTAGATACTATCTGTGTTAAAAACCTTGTTATTTTGATATGACAAAGAGCGACTTCGATTTTATTTATTTGTAAAGATCTGACATAAAAACTGCCTCAGTTATTCATTATAAATTAACATCCTGTCAGTGAAAATCCCGTTGTAATCGTTTTAACCGTTACGAAGATTACCTGGAATTAACAGACAGACAAAAACTTAAAAAAATGTCGTTTTGTTATTAGTGACACATATAATTCCAAATGCAAATAGTTAAAACCTTTAGTATATGATGCAAATATACAAAAAGAAAAATCTGTATACAGGGTAAGTTTTTAGTGTGTCCACGGTCGATAACTCGTTATTATAGAAATAAACATGAAAAATTTCAAACAAAAAATGTAGGTACTCTCAATTTCCATATTTTGAAATTAACTGTAGATGTTCTATAACATAGTGAAACATCATTCTCATGTTTTTTTTACTTTCCTACGCTACGTAGCTGTATAAGGAAAGTATTGTAATTGTGTGAAATTTTCGGTATTGAGATTTTTATAAATATTGACGTTCCAGAGTTTTCTAAGTCTAATAAACATATTTTCAGCCATTGGTCTGTCTGTCTGTCTGTGACAGCATTATCTCGGGAACGGATCGGTGTATTTTGATGCTTTTTTAAAATTTTGTTTGGTACCAATATCACTCGCCGGTGACACTGAATGAGAATCCTGTATACATTGGGTGTTAAGCTTTAGCCAAAAAACGTGATTTGCTCAAGACTAAACGGTTCTAAGAATTTTGATTAAACTTGGATAAAGTATTCTTCTACCACTCATATACAGCGCCATCTCTGAGAAAAAAAGCACAAAAAAGTTATGCTTGAATAAAATTCCGTATTGTCCACATGTTTCTTCAGATTTTGGCTAAATGTTTCATTTTGCGAAAAAATGTTACATGACCATTGTTGTTTGTCTTGACATGCTGAAAAAAATGCGTGGTAGCACCAGAGGATCTTTACTTTACTACCGCTATTATCGTCGCTATGTACGGAGAGTATTGTAATAGTGTAAAATTTTTCATTCACTGGAATATGCCTGCGAGCGGTAGGAAAGTCCTGTGAGTGGAGACACTAGATTTTTTTTAATGGAACAACCTATATTTTATATAAAAGTCGGAATCTTCACGATTACATTAATATGAACTCATGCTGGCTTATACTGAAGAGCTCAAAAGATTTGATCCATTATGTCCGAAAATTGGAATGATTTAAACATCCCGTATGTTACTTAAATGATAAAATGATGTATTTATTGCTTTTGTCGATAATTTTAATTTTTGTTTTCTTGTAATCAAGACTTATTTTTACAATATTTCAGAAGTTGTGTACACGGAATGTCAAAACTCAAATATAATATTTTCTAAACTTTTTTTTACATGGAACCCTATATTTTATATCAGAAACAAAAAGAGTAGTCATTCAGTTCTCATTTTTAAAGAATATTCCATATATACTTAAAATGAATAATGTCAGAAATATTTTCATATTTCTTCCAGTTTTATTTATACATTTAAATTGTTTTATCTATTGAAAAACTATAACAAAAATAAAAGCCTATTAAAGATAGATAGCCTATATCCATTCTCAAAAAAATTCAAGACAATATTATTTTAACAGGATAGTTGATGAAACATTTTTATTTTCTGTAAGATTAGGTTATTTATCTACAGTAATTTACAGTAATAAAAGAAGGTTTTTATTTCAAAGTACAGAGTGCCTAAATTATCATGGCGATTGTTATATAAACAATCATATTTTCTGAATACCTCATATAATTATTATAGGTATTATCATGACTAAGTTGCAAGGAAAAAAGGAAAGAAAAACATCCATCATATGTATTCTTTGATATAAATAAAATTCTTTTGGAAAGCAACTCAAACCTGAAATTTTCTAAGATATCCACACACTCTGTTACTTTTATTAGATGATCTCAAAAAATAATTATTTTTCCCTCATTTCCTCCCAGCCTGCATGATATTTCTTTATCTTGCAAGAGTAATAAAACATTTACCTGCGTTAATTTTTTTTTTATTAGTTTATTTTTAGTCGCTATATAACATCAAGGTTGTTAGCGACTACAATTTAACAAAATAAAAAATAAGTTACAATATTATACTTATACAATGTTTTTACTATATGAGGTCATATATATTAATATTCCTAAGGAATTGGATAGTCTTCCTGCATTCTTCTTCATTTCTGGTGACTTTAGCCATTGAGTTAGTTATATTCATGGTGTTTTTGATATGCTGGAGTGCCTGGCACTCAATCAAGATGTGAAGAACAGAGAAGTTTTCGTCACAATGGGGGCATTTATTTGGCGGCTCTTTGGTGAAGAGATGTACGTGGAACGCGTTTGAGTGGCCTGTTCTTATTCGTGTAATAACACACTGGTCTCTTCTGTTAGATGAGATCATAGGCCTGGGTTAAAAAATGTCGTTCCTTACATTATGAAGTTTTGTGGCTTTCATTTTCCACTTTTGGTTCCAGTATTCAGAAGTTTTTTTAAAAGGTTTTTTCGAATCTCTGGCAGTGGAACAGGAATCTCTGTTTGAATATTGGGATTTTCTGTGATCGATTTAGCTATAAGATCTGCTTTCTCATAACCAGATATACCTTGGTGTGATGGAACCCATAGCATTTTTATTTCTTTGTTTTCCAGTTTGAGGATGGACACGAGATGTTGTATCTTCTGTGCTATTGGTTTGTCAGTATATTTGTTTTTGAGTACTTGCAAGCCTGAAAGTGAATCCGAGCAGATAGTCCATTTGCCAGCCTTCTGTTTGAGTATGTACTGTAATGACTGGAGGATAGCATATAATTCACAACTAAAGATGGACATCATTTCAGAAAGGCTTCCTGCATTTATTACCTCACGGTCGGTTTTTCCTGCATATCCTGATTTGTTTTCGTTCACTGAACCATCTGTATATAAAAATATAGAATTATTATATTCATGTTTCCTTTCAGAGAATAATCTTCTGTAAGTTGAACACGGTGTTACAGGTTTTAAGTGATGGGCTTCTAAATTAATGTCTATTTCATCAAGTGCTTGATATGGATTTATGAGAGGCATAACCTTTTCATTTGTCACAGCAATACACACCATCATAACACACGTAATGCCCATGATATAGTGCCAGATTTTGTTCGCCTAACAAGGAGCCGATACTCTAAGAACTACTATGCTCCAAGATTTTATAACAAACTTCCCCAGCACCTTAGAGTCTTATCTCTTAATCTATTTAAAGACAAAACTAGGAAACTCCTTATAAAAGCAGCTTTCTTTTCAATTGATGAATCATTAGATGCAGATTGGAATATTTATGATGGTATGTTGATATGAAATTAGTTTATCGTTAATATAGCTGTATTTTAATATTCACATGTACTTACTTGTCTATTTTGTGTGTTTACTATTGTAATCCTGTATCTTGTATTTTAGATGTAATTATTAATGCTGTTTATTTTAATTCTACATATACTTCTTTTTGACGTGTGTAAAATCAGTATTGATTGGTAACACAAATAAATATCTATCTATCTATCTATCTATCTTGGGTCCATAGGGGTAGCGGGTGAGGTAGCCTTTGATAAATGGTTGTCTGGTTGGCTTTGGTTGTCTAGGTTGGTCGTTTTATGAAGTTCGTTAGTTAGTTAGTTACTGGAGTTGTTTTGAAGGCTGAGTCTTATTGCCGAATTCTGTATGGAGTCAAGTTTTCTCAGTAAGCTTTGATTTGCCGCATCATAGAATATCGCTCCGTAGTCTAATTTAGCTCTGATTATGCACCTGTAGATCCTGAGTAGGTTTTCTTGGTCAGCTCCCCAGTTAGTTGATGAGAGAACTTTTATAATGTTCAATCTTTTCTTACATTCTGCTGACAGATCATTTATATGGGCCTTCCATGACAGTCTGGAGTCGAATAGTACCCCTAATATATTCATGTTTTGGACTCTTCTTAGTTGAATGCTTTCAATGGTTAACTGAGTGTCATAAATATTTTTTTGCCTTTACAGAATATAATATATTTGGATTTGCTAGTGGAGATTTTGAAACCACATGAGCTTGTCCACTTATAGATTTCATGTAGTGCTTCTTGCATTAGTTTTGTTGTTGTTTAAATTTTTTTGAATTCACATATAAGGGATATATCGTCAGCGAAAAGAAGAGCCTCGACAGGTGCTTTCACGGCAGAGAGTAGTCGGTTGATTGCGCAAACAAAAATTATCACACTGATCACAGATCCCTGTGGAAGTCCATTTTCCAAAGCCATGGCTTCTGAAATTTGGTCATGTAATCATACTCTGAGCGTCCTTTTTTACAAGAAGTTGTTTATATACGCGATGATATTGCCCTTCCATCCCATCGCCATGCACGCATCCACTACAGTCTGTTTGGGTACCAACTCATAGGCTTTTTCGAGATCTAATGCTACTAGTATCATGTGCTGATCGTTTGCAAAAGCTTCGCAAACTCCTTCATTCATTACGCCAATGTGGTCATAAGTTGATTGAAAATTCCTGAATCCACTCTGGTACGGGGATATAAGTTGGTGAGTTTCTATTTCCCATCGCATCCGACGGGTTATGATTTTTCCAGGATTTTGCTAAGATTACAGGTGAGTGCGATTGGCCGGTAGTTTGCGGTCTTCTTATGGTCTTTACCAGGTTTGGGAATACGGATGACTACTGATTCTCGCCACTGATCAGGAAAGGTTTGACTGAGCCATATATGTAGTTGTACATTTTGAGGAGATGCTAAATACCCAATTCTGGTAGGTTTTGATGAGGCAATTTGGTATATCTATATAGGGGGGATGGTGTCCGTTTTTCTCTTAGAAATTTGCCTAATTTTACTCCAGATTAGAGATGTTGTCGTCGCACTGTTTATCGAGGATGTGAAGTCTCTCCAGCTTTGTTTCTCCTTTTCTTTGATGATTCTTCTCGCTTCTGCTCTGGCAATTTTAAACTCTATTTTGTCCTCCAAGGTTTTTGTTCTGGTATACTGCCTACATTTATTTTTATAGTTTCTGATTTTCTCTCTACATGATGAATCCAGCGATGGGATTTTGTTTACATGTTTTTTACCAGTTGATCTCGGGATGGTAGTGCTTGCTGCCGAGTGAATCAAGTGGGTAAATTGCGCTAGCATCTCATTGGTTTTGATGCTTATGTCATGGTGTTGTGTAATGTTTGGGAAAGCTGGTAGATTGTGTATTCCATTACTAATCAGTTCTTTATAGTGACCCCAGTCAGCTCTATCCAAGATCCATTTGCAATGCCCTATGTCTTCCATTCTTCAATAATTTTTCCTCGCGAGTCTGTTGATGCAGATCCACACATTGCGTTATGTGCAATAAAGTCTCCCACGATAATGAAGGGTTCAGGTAATTGTTGGGTCAAGTTATTGAGTTCATTTAAATCTAGATCTTTACTACGTGCTAAATAAATATTACAGATAGTGATTTTTGTTGGGTAGCTTACTTGAATGGCTGTGGCTTCGATATCGGTATTCAACAGGATTTCTTTACAGAATAGGTCATTCTTGGTGTAAGTTACTAATCCTCCACTTGCATTGAGGGCATTTGTACGATTTTTGAATGGTGCTGTATATCCAACAATTTGAGCGCAGTGTTCTTCTTTGAAATTAGTTTCTTGTAAGCAACTGCATAAAAGTTTATAGTCTGCTAAGAGTATCTTGAGAAACTGTTTTCTAACATAGAAGCCATTTATATTCCATTGCACAATATTCATTGAAATAGTTTCTAATACACTTATTTAATTGAGTTTGTTTAAAATTCGAGATATACGATTCTTGCTAGCGCGACCATCAACTAGCGGGTAGATTTTTTTCAGCATATTTGTTATTTCACTGACATCCTCGGTGTATTGACGGGCAATGTTCCTTATATTAGCAGCTCCATAAGTACTCTCTATGAAATTCCTTAATTGTGTTGTGTTGAACAGGTACGATGTTCCTTCTACCTCGACAATTTTTCTTATCTCTTCCCAATTAAACGTTTCATTAGTGATTGGTTTTACTTTTCTTGCCTTCTTAAACTGCCTGTTTTGATCCTTCTTGGAAATACTAATTTGTGATGAATCACTACTCAGTGATTCCGCTTCTGATATATCAGTTTCTGTCATTTCATGTTGATATGGAGATTCTTTGGAGCTATTGGATGGAGGATGGGAGCGTTTCACTGCTGGGAAAGGCTCAAAAATCGGAGGAGGTAGAATTGGAAATGCAGTAAGTTGGCTGTTGTTGGGATGGGAGTTCTCTTTGGTAGGTGCACTTATATTTTCTGGCGGCTTCAATGGAGATTGGTCATTTTCTTTTTGATCTGGGCATCGTTTGGCTATATGCCCTTCTTTTTTGCATATAAAGCAGGACATTGTATCCGTTGAGAGGTATATCCAGTAGTTAGTATCTTCGTAATTTACTATCATTGACTCTGGTATTTTGCTGACATCATCAGGAGCAACATAAATTTGTCTTCTAAAACTTAATATATGATTGAATCCTGGTTCTGTTAGTCCAGCTCTTACGAATGTCATTGTTGACATAGGTGTAACTCCTAATGCCTTGAGTTGATTTTCGACGATGTAATGAGGAATTACCGGGCAAACATTGGATAATATTATTCTCATGTTTCTTAGCGGCCCTATAGTGAGAGAGAGATTGATTTTGATAACTTTGTGTTTTTCAATTAATTCGTCTGCTAGCTCCTTGGATGAAATATAAGCACACACACGGTTATTTGCTATTCTTGAAATAAATCATATCTGTGAGGGGTTTATTAATTTGGCTATCGCCTGAGTATAGTCTTTCAGTTGGGTATTGTCAATAACATCAATCACAATGGCTTGTTCTTTTTTTGGGAAACATTCGGTTTGAAGGGCTCTGGAGTATCCTTGAGAACTTGAAACTGGTGGGTTAGCCATAATTGGCTTTCTAGGTCTCCATGATGAGATGTCTTCATTTTCTATTAAATATTACTATTTATTTTGTTGTTATTTTGTCACGAGAATAGCTGGGCATATGCCACACAATTCACTCGCTGAACGTTTAAAACACATGCGTTCGATTCGACAGTTGGGTCGAGACTCCTGTATTAAAATTATTTCATTCTATCACTTAAAATAATACTGTCATTGGCCTTTACAGAAAATTGATATTGGTTACCTTTAATATATTTTTTATAGATTATTATTAGGTGTTTATAGTTTTGTTAATAGGATGTTATTTTCACAACCTATAGGTATTCCTAAAATTTTAAGAAAAAAATAAATATCTCCGAAACTATTTATTTTAGGTCTAGGGAATAAATAAAAACTGAATGACTGTTCTTTCTGTTTATGATATAAAATAAAGGGTGTTCTATTTAAAAAAGTTGAAAAAATATTGTATTTGAGTTCTTACATTTCTTGTACACAACTTCCGCAATGCCTACTATAAAAATAAGTCATTATTACAATAAAACAAGAGTAAAAATAATCGATGCATGTATAAAATTTACATCATTTTATCATTTAAGTAACATACAGGAAGTAGAAATCAATGCAATCATATCTTTGGACCCCACAATATAACCAAAGAATAAGTTTATATTAATTTAATTAATATAATAAGAGTAAATTCTGAATTTTACTTAAAATATAGGGTGTTCCATTTAAGAAAAAGCATAAAAATGATCTTTCACCATGTTGAAGGACATCCTGTCCATTTCTAAATAATTTCAAAATATGGAAATTGAGAGTGCCTACATTTTCTTGTGAGAAATAGTTATGTGCATTCCTGTAATAACGCAGTTATCGACGATGGACAACTTTCTTCTATATTGTAAAAATAAGTCTTGATTACAACTAAACAAAAGATAAAATATTCGACAAAAGCAAAAAATACATCATTTTATCATTTAAGTAACATACAGGACGTTTAAATCATTGCAATTTTCGGACAAAATCGAGCAAATCTTTTGAGCTCTTCAGTATAACCCAGTATAAGTTCATATTAATGTAATCGTAAAGATTCCGACTTTTATATAAAATATAGGTAGTTCCGTTACAAAAAAATAATGATGTGTCACTATGTTATAGAACATCCTGTATATCTCTACTTAATTTCAATTAATTTTTTGTGAGAAACTTTTCTTGTTTATTCCTGTAATAATGAGGTATCGACCGTGGACACACTAAAAACTTACCCTGTATACAGATTTTCCTTTTTGTATATTTTTTGTAATATTTACGATCATATGGGCACTTAAGGTTTTAACTAATTGCATATGGAAGTATATGTGTCACTAATAACAAAACGGCATTTTTATAAATTTTTGTTTTATCTGTCTGTTCCTGTTAATCTTCGTAACGACTGAACCGATTCCAACGGGATTTTTACTAACAGGATATTAATTTAAATGAATAACTGAGGCAGTTTGTATTTTAGAAAAACATCTTTACAAATAAATAAAAGTGGCTCTTGGTCATATAAAAATAACAAGGTTTTGAAGTAGTTGCATATAGTATCTATCTAACAAAACAACATTGTTTATAATTTTTTTCTGTATACGGTCTGTTGGTTCCGGCTAACCTGCATATAGGGTCAACCGATCCCGACAGAAGTTTCATACACAGGTAGCGCAGACGAAGCCGCGAGTAACGGCTAGTATCAGATAACAATTAAAACACATCGAGATTATACTAACGTAATTAAAAATAAAATTCAATTTGGACATCATTGAACTCAAAGGTGATGATACAGTAAAACACCTATAAATTCAAAAAGAAAGTCGTGCAATATTTAATGGTGATCATACTTCTACATGTAATCATTTGCTGCTTATGTCCTTATTCGTGTAAAATCATTATTTCTGAATTCTTTATGTTGGAGGCAGCCAACATTTAACTTTGTCGGATGCATCTGTCTGTACCTTATAACACATATGGATACAATATTTTTTTGAGAAAATGTTGATGGTAACAATGCTCGTTTGCTGGAATTATTTATACTCAAAAATCCATTAAAATTCTTATCTAATTCAGGGATAAAAGTCACTATTGCTGTCTTCATTTTGGTGATCTGACATTACAAACTCTGATTCTTCATCTTGGGGGTATTCATATAGGTACAGAATGCTCCAAAGCAGACGCCTTGAACGCGAATTCATTTGGTACAAAATTAACTCGCGAAACAATTATGACTTGAAATGAAACTGAAAGATCGGAAACACAGTTTTTGCGATCAACTATTTTTGACCGATGATACGACGGAGGAAGTATACAATTCGACTGTATGACTGCATTTTTTTATAGATGTTCACACCTTTTGCAAAGTAACCGTGTTCTGATTTTGAAGATTTTTTGTTATTTTGGAAAGGAGTATAAAAAATTGCTCCACTGAAAAAACAATATTACACAAGCCCTTTACCTTTAAGCTGGACATTTGTAAAAATAATCATAGGTTTCCGAGTTATAGCAGTAGTCCAGTCTGAAATGTGTACCATCGTTATGATGTGAGGGCATTTCTTTTTTCTTCTAAAATTGAAAATATGAGATTGACAAATTAATGAAAATGTGTAGCAACAATTGAATGAGACATTTTTGAAGAAGGGTTACAGTTTCCGAATAACGGTAGAGGTAATATCTGAAATATTTGAATTTTCAACGCGATGTGTTCAGACTTGTGGATAATAACATATAGAAACAAAGAATATAGGTAATATTGGTAAACTTTGAATGATTTTGACAACTAACGTTACACTCAAAAGTGTGAAATAAATATTTTTCACACAAAATAAGAGCGACTTTATTAGTTGATGTACTAAAAAATACAAAATAATATTGATTATATTGATGCTGGTACTTTTGGAGTTAGTGCCTACAACTAACTTTATCTGCACAACTTCAAAATTACCATTACCAATAGAATGAATACTATATACATATAAATTATAACCGTTGGTGCGATCTGGCCGCATTTCACTGATGCCTGAACGTATGGTAATCTGAAATGGTGTCTCATCGTTGAGGAATTAAGTAATCTATATATAACATATACAATATATAACAGGCAGCACCTCTGTTTCCGAACATTGAGAACTATTTCGTATAAAAGTATGTGTTGAGAAATGGTACCCATACAAAAATTTGCGAGAAGACATCTGGTCACCATTCACAACGATTTTACTATAACAACGTTATGGCACCACAAAATGGTGCCAGAACGAAAATTTTGGTGCCTCATTTACAGAAATATATATATATATATATATATATATATATATATATATATATATATATATATATATATATATATGTGTCTAGTCCGTATGGAAAATTTCAGCGGACCTTTTTTTGCTCTATTTAAAATTCTCCAGTAAAAAGTTCATTAACCATTATCTATATTAAAATGCCTATTTTTATATATGTCTACGTACTGAGGAAGAAAAAAGTATATTGCTTCACATGCCGCTTCACTTTCGAAGAAAAATAATCACATTTAAGGATCATGCAGCCCCGACTTCCGAATTCTTATAAATTCTGACCTATTGCAAAATCTCCATCCCGGATTGAGAAGTTAAGAATGTCTCCTTAGTAATTATTAGTGAATAAGAAGGTCTATCAAATGAATGACATTCAGTTTTAAAACTCGATCATTGACAGTTTTCTTAACTAAAACCTAAAATCTACCCACTCCAATATGAAGTCACTGAGCTGTCAATATTTGAATCCATCTATAACCGATCTATCACACGAGTTGCTATTGGGTTATCAAAATTCAGCGTAGCGGAATAGTTTGATTATGTATGTTTATCCCGAAAAAAAAAAAGATTTATTTTATGGGAAAAATTTTGAAGAATTTATATCAATATACACATTATGGGATATTATTATACATATTATTATGACATTTTTTAGCGTTTTTCGATATCGGCAAAAATAAGTGGTCAACTGAAACTGCCACATAATAACATTCACATTCTCATTGCATGTTTCAGTACATTATGAATAAATAACTGAATATTATTTCTTCATTGGCAAAGGTTTTCTTCTTGAATTCAAAAATGATGCTATTTGAATGAAAAGTTCATAAATATCTTCCGTTGATATTGAGTCGACGTTTGATAACACCAGTGGCCTAGATTCAGTGTAAAGGGAGTCAATGATGATAAAGTCTAGCGTTCTTATCATTTTGATTGTTATTTATGGTTTTCTGGTGTACCTATTTATTTTTAATTGAGTATACTAAAAAGAGGGTTGTATTCAATTTGATTGTTTGCTGGTTTTTCTTTCAGATGATAAAAACACGTAAAGTGGCGAAGAATAAGTCACTTAAGCCTCTGGAAACATATAAACAATTTAATACGAGAATAACTACGCCAATTTGAATGATTCGCTAATAAAGTTAAAATAATTTAGATGCAACGTGCTTATTAAGAAAATTAACCCCTACTTTTTTCATAAACCAATACCTTTTTCTGATCTACAGAAAAATTACAAATTGATCGTGAGTTCGGATTCAAGCTTTCACAGCTGAGTTATGGCCATTTAAATTGGAATTGAAAAAATAAATAAGTAAAAACTGTTTTTTACTAAAATTGAGCCGACTTTATTAGTTGGTGTATATGACTCATACCTTATGTATTGTTATTTTAGTATTTTTATAGCATCATCTAATGAAGCCGGTGCTATTTTTTTTTGTATAAGTTATTTATTCAACAATTTTGAGTGATCATGGTTACCTAATAACTTTTACGCCTTGTTTAGTCCTAGGCACATGTCTGTAGAAACCCTTTGTAAATTTAAATCTGCAACATGTATTGTATCTATTGACAGACTGAACATTCCCATAATAAATTGTTTTGTGTGATTATGTAAAGTATTAAGGATATTGTATTATCTAATTTAAGGATAATTTCATATCGTTAATATTAAAAAAAAATATTAAAACCTCCGCCTTTTAAACGGGCCCACATTATAGGTAATAATATTCATAACAGAATTTTTATCAAAGGATTTGTTTTACAATATCTGTAAACACATTTAAGCTACAAGAGGTATGACCATAAACTATAGCAAAGATAGACAATATATCTAGAAGAGTGCTTTTATTGTATATTATACCGTGAACTCTAATATATCACCCAACCCATATTCCAAAATGTACAATAGGTCTGATAAATTTTCCTCGATTATTATTATTCTCTTCTAGAAACATTTCTCATAAATAATTAAAATGAAGCTTATATTCGGTTGCTGCTGTAATATATTCAAAGTATAAGTTTCGTGCTATTTGTGCTAAATATTATCGAATCAAACTCTCTTGTTTTGGTAACCTTCCAACTTATTTATTATTTCAAAGAACTATTGTGGATTGAATGCGTCAAGAGAGCTCGTAAACTTTTAACATGAAGCATGGCGGTAGATAGCACAAAGGGTATGGGATGATCATTCTTACTTGGGTCTTAAAATGACTACAATCTCCACTAGTATCTAGTAATGATGTCAAAACACTTTACACTGGTTTTTTGAACGATGATTTTTTTCATCTTTTTCTGCATTGCTGATATTCAGTCTGCATTTGAAAATTTGAACATATATGTATACCTATAGGTACATATATGTTACACTCAAAAACCGATTTCGGCTGACCAACTTTTTTACCCAGAATGTGACGCGGACAAATCAAAATACTTACGTCTTATTCTAGGTATCTATATTCGGTTACTTTCCAAATTGATATATACAGAACTCGTAGGTAAGTAGATTGACATATCTCTTTTAGGTCCATGCTGTATGTACCAACATCAAAGTTTTTACTCTTTACCTCAGATAACTTTATCAAAAAAAGATTTTATATGGCGGAACTGTAGAAACTAATCATTTATTTTGCAATTTACAAGCGAACATCCAAAAAATAAATAACAGTAAGTAAAGGCAACTATGTTCTATTTATCAGAGAGCCAATATTTTCATAAACATATCATAATGTAAGTAACATGAGTTGTTGCCAAAAGTGTTCAATCTACCTATAACTTACCTACAGTTCATCTCTTGATAATAAATATGATTGATAAGGAATTCAATCATGCATTTTTCCCCTCAGACCGCAAGAAATCACCGTTCTATTCAACAATCTTCCTTTTTTTCAAATGGGACTGAATAGCACGCTGGGTTAAGACGCCTAGTATGGGATGCGTGTGGATTTATGGATGTGGGTTCGAAACGGCGATGCATGAACTTTTTTTTCACATTAATATTAAATATCATAAAATTAATTAATCATTCTCTGCTAGATGGCGCGCACGCTCATGTTCGAAAAGTAGGAATTTAATTAGAATTATAACTAATGCAGTTACATAGCCTCTCCACGCTAGATGGTGTTCTAGTTGTTTGAAAAGAAGGAATCTATAATTTAATAAAATTGAGACCCCTTGGAAAAAATATTCTGCACGCTCGCCCCACCAATGAAATTATTATTTCATTATTCTGGACCCCTCTGAATAATCATGCTGACTATGATGATGCAGAACTTTTTTATGCAAAAATTATACCTGCTCTATCTCTGGCAGATTCAAGAGTACTTATATTAAATAATTTGTTTGTTAATGAAAAGTCATGATCTGTAAAATGGAGTGCATTACCTGCTTTAAAAGCGGCATATCTAAGAAAAAGGGTATTAAGCGACTCGATCTTTTTTATAAGACCCTTTTCATTAGGTCTCAAAATTGTTGATGCATACATTAATTTCGAGTAAACAAAAGAGAAATATAGTGTTCGAAAAGTATCTGTTGACTTAAATTTAAAAGAAAATCTTTTAATAAAATAAATATTCTTACGAATCTTCATATCAAGTTACTCAACATGTTACTTGAATGACGTTTTCGATTCAAATATAACTCCAAGATCTTTAATATTATTTACTCTCTCGAGCAAGTTGCTGTCAATTGAATAATCAGAAAACGGAATGGTATTACTTTTTCCAAATCTTATTACAAAACAGTTTTAGGCGTTACATTGTAGACCATTTACCCTACACCATTCAGCAAAGGAATTAATATCTTGCTGAAGTAATAATGAGTCATTAGGTGACTAAATCACCTTGAATAATTTAATATCATCCGCAAAAAGAGAAATTTCACTGGATCTGATGAAATAAACAATATCATTAATGAATAATAGAAATAATAAAGGACCCATATGAGTTCCTTGTCCTACTCCGGATAACACTTCAATAGTGAATGATATAGATTTTTTATTTTAACTATTTGCTGCCTTTCGCTAGCATTTTTTTGAAAATGAGACATTGTAAACTTGTTAAAATTATCTACCCTATGCGGAAAAGATTTAGGCATGATTATTATTTTGGATAAACTCCTTAATATATGTTTAAGGTTACCGTGAAGTCAGCCAACTAATTTGTAAAATGATTATGAAATTTAAAGTCGAGCAAGGCGCTAGACTGTATTAAAAAAATAATATATTTTATTAGTGTTAATAAAATTACTTTCTTTATATAATTCTAATGAAATCTGTCTCTGCCCTAGATACATAATGGAATATTGTAGATTTTATACAATGGAGTATGGCGT
This sequence comes from Crioceris asparagi, assembly GCA_958507055.1. Taxonomy (NCBI): domain Eukaryota; kingdom Metazoa; phylum Arthropoda; class Insecta; order Coleoptera; family Chrysomelidae; genus Crioceris; species Crioceris asparagi. Next base: position 53,778,555 of record OY293827.1, read on the forward strand.
AACCCATTTCTCAGTATATTTCAATTATATTTACATACTGAACTGAAGTTCACATTTTGCTCAATAGCCTGATTACATTGGAATAAACGAAAACTGAACATCCATTGCATAACAAAGTGTTATTGTGCATCACTTCCCTGGAAATTGAAGCACGAAAAGAGTATAAAGCATTCTCAAAGGATGCTTCAGTCATAAGCTTGGTTGAATTATGTTTTGATGTCAGCAGTAAATAAGTGGCGGAAATAGAAAAGAAGAAAAACGATTGTCCGTTTTTTAATAAGTGTTGAAGTTTCTTGGAGGAGAAATCATGGGAAGTATTCAATAGACTGTATTTCTTTCAATCAAACAATGTAAGTCTTCCTTAGAAAAGACATAGCTTTTCTTTCGTTTTATATTACCTAAATCCATTTCCATGTTACGTCACGTCTTTATTGAGAGTTTTATATTATCATGTGGGATATATCTACCAACAATCGATATTACTAAATTAATGGAAGTTAAGAAACCTTTTCTCACAAATTATTCAATTTGTTGTGCTACCGGTTCCAAAATTATTAGAGTCTCATTATCAGGAAATACAAGAGGCTACAAAGTTTTAAAAAATTTAGATAAATAGTTGAATAATTGCAAGAGAGATACAAGACAAGGCCATGATATTTGAAAAACTATAGATATAAAAGGTAGTAGTACTTTCGCATATCTCATGACTACAAATTCATATAAGCTTAGACCCGCAAACGCTTCGTTTCTAACCTTTAGGGTGTTGAAGTTTCAAATTATTTTTTAGATATTCCGCTCAAATTTGGATTGTAGGTTATGCAGTAGCTAGAGAAAAACGATGACAGTTTATAGTAGGCAATAATAAACAGATTTTGTTTCAGATATCAAAAAAATGTAATATAGCTTGTGAGAAAATATTTGTTTATTCAATTTGAACCATCAATATAGTAAAATCTGGTTATTTCTGGATTTTCCAAATTAGGTACATATGTATCACATGTGAAAATTCAAAACTAGTTTTTTCATCATCATGTTTTGTAGAACGAAATTAGAAAAGCCAGTACTGAGACTATTCTTACATAAGTACCTACATGCTCTCATATAATACGTATTTTAAAATTACGAGTTCTTTTTTCTTTGATGTATGTATAAGGTATATTGTAAAATGTTGTTGGAATGAATTTAATATTCTATGAGAAACAGCAGTTGAATTAGTCGTGGATGATCTGAGCGTGTTTTATTTAACTTTGTAGAATATTGTGTTGCCTGAAAATGATATTGTGATCGGCAGCAAAAAGATTTGAGAGATTTTTTACATTTATCAATTCAGTAATGTAAATGGACTCACAAACGATTTTAAATAATAATATCTGGGCGACCGAGCTTTGCTCGGGTAATACAGGATTTAGGGTGAGTCTAAGGAAAGTTAATCTTAGTTGAAATATGTGCATACCTATTTCTATTTAAAATTTATTGCGATCGGTAAATATTGATTTTATCTTTCGCATAGCTCATAATTTACAGATTTCCAAATAACTATGAATGTCAAACATACCAGAACTCAGCTGTATCATCAATCTGATCGAACCCCAAACTCCGTACGTAGTGTAGACCTCAAGGGTCACATCCATTAAAAATGCAAGTAACGCCAATCAATTTCTCGGCTCTTAAAACCCCTTTTTGCAATTTTTTATCCAAATCTGCGAATCATTCAAGAAAAAGTTTATGGACCCCGAAGGTGACACCCTCGCGTTTTGTCAGCCACTTAGATAATGTTCAAAAGTAGAACATTATTTGTTGGAGCCGTTTCCGAGATTTTTTTTATGTATAAAAAATCCCGATGGCCTGTAGTCAGCGGAAAGGTAAATTTTTCAAAATTATTACATAAAATTGTCGTATGTGTCATAGCCTTGCGGTTAGAGGTTTTTGTTTTGGCTGTTGAATATAAAGCAGACAGGGTTCGCGTTCCGCTTCAAGGCAGATTTTTGTTTTCGCCTATTACTTTTCAATAAATATACTATATATTTTTTTAATCAGGGTCTATATTAAGATATCCAGAAAATGTACAATTACATCAAATTTATATTGAGTGTTCATGTTTTATCAATATTTGTTATTTTTCTTTATTAATTTTTATTTTTTTACCTGTGTATTTTATGAAAAATTGCTTTGAACAAAAGTTGTAGGTACTGATTATATCTATAACCTAAAATTATCTTTGATGATATTTACAGTACGGCTCTTTTTTGATAATTTTTTTAAATGTTTGAACGGTCGTCTTTTTGAATCTACTTACTCGATATTGCCCAATAACGAACTGGACCGAGATATTTGGAAGATTGGTTTTTGTAGCAAATTTGAACTTGATACCTTCAAAACTGCGACCTCTATCGTGTCTACAAATTTCGTAATATCCCATATATTTATGTTAAATCACTTAACTTGGAATTAACTTTTTTAAAAACAATTATTTATTAACAAAAAATTAAAGTACAAATATAACTTAACTTTACATGATGTATGAATCTAGACTCACAAGTGTCGACTCACAAGTGATGCCATTAGCTAGAGATCTAGTATTTATATAATCAAAAATGTTTAATCATCAAAAATATAAAAAGAAACGTAAATTAATACAATGGATCTCTTCTCCTAAGGTTGAATAGAAACTTCTGGAAATATTATAATTAAAATACATAGTAATGTCTTTTTGGAGGCCGAACTGGATAAACAATTAACAATGGTCTTTATGGTAACTTGCTGACTACTGGTCTGCATCTCTGGCACGTAAATATCCTTATCACTTTTGTTATCTTCTTAAACTGCGTCTTGGAGATGTAATATGATGTGGTGCAATATTACTGCGTCTTGCAGATGTAATACGATATGGTGAGATACTGCGTCTTGCGGATGTAATATAATATTAGGAAATAATATTTAAAATAATACTTTATTATTGTTATTATTATTTGACTTAAAAAAAAAATCAATTATAACTTTATATAACAACTCCCCCATTTAAGAAAAGTTGGTGGAGTTTGCAACAACTTTTTAAGTTAATGATTTATTTGGATTTAATTCGATATTCTCTTCTATGGGTTCTCCGACATGGATACTTGCTCTTCTTTTCGGAAGAATTCTTCTTATACTTTGCTGGAATGAAAAACTGGAAACTGGTCCTGGTGGTGATGGTGGGTAATCGTTGGTTAAAGCTATTCCAATTCGATGATGCTTTCTTCTACATTTACAGGTCACATAAAGTATTACCAATAAAATTATTACTACAATGGTTAAAATGGTGAACCAATGTGTATATTTACTGATCGGAGATTGTTTCATCATTTTTTCTAATTCTTCTGAATACTGATTTAGTTTGTGTTGTGCAATATTCAAATCTTCGGAATCAATTTTGTTCAACTTAAGAGGTTCTAGTTCAGGAATTTGTAATTTTTCAGGAATATCTTTGCAACAGTCAAATGGAATTGTGACTGGATGACTTCGATACTTGATTTCTTGGTTGTGTCAATTGGGTATTGAGCATGAACTCTTGTACTTCCAATAAAGGCACTACACTCAGGTTGTAATTTCAGTAAACTATTAGTTTTAATAATTTCTGATTTAATTTTCCTATTTCCACATTTAATCGTGATTGGCAAAGGGAAAGGAAACAGTGATTAACCATAGATTTAAATCAATTTGGTAGACATTATAATCTTTAACAAAAAGAAGAGATGTTTGACATGTCTTGGGCATCTGAGTTAATCTTCTTAGTAGTTGTGCTTCGCAAATTGCATCGTTGTCAATTAGATATGGGAGGAGATTAGAACAGATTTTTATACTTCTTTCAAGAGTCTTGCAATTATCCAGATTTTGCAATGACAAATACAGCAGTGAATCATCATCCCGCGCAATATGTTTTTGTGTAGTTGGTAAAATATGATAGATACCTGTTCGATCATCTAATATTGGTATTGGATAGAGTCGATATAGTATATAAGCTTCTGGATCAATTAGAGGAATTTTGAGAACAAATATTATTTTACTTTCTGATTGATATGCCTCTAATTCAATAATATTAAGATAATTAGCTATATTTGACGTATACGGTTGTAAAGGTAAATTATTTCTTACAAGAGATTTTGCTATATCTTGTAAAGAATTGATTAAATCTGAAGGTGCTATTATTGAGCTATGTAATAATCTTATGCGAGCAAAAGAGATATAATTTAAAATAGTTTTAAGGGAATCTTCTAAGAAAATATAGCTTTCCATTAGTGATTCACAAATATTCAATATCCTTATTTGTGCTTCATAAAATGCGACATCATCAGCAATATCCATCAAAGTATTTTGAATTTCTTTTATATCTTCATTAAAAGTCTTCTCATCAATTTGTAATTTTTGTATAGTATTATTAAAATTTTTAATAACAGAAGTTGTAACTGAAATTTGTTTTTTAAGAAGATTTTCCAACTCAAATTCATCATGAGATAATTTGTTAATACAATCATTATAATATTCTCCATATGATGCATCTAAATTACCAGTAATAGTTTTCCAAATAGTTCCGATTCCATTAAATATACCTCGCTTTGCCCTGGAGTTATATGATTTAATTTCTCCTATAATTTCTTTATATTTTTGACCTATTGAATTCGAAATTTGTGATAATAAACTTATGTGTGTTTGAACTTCAGACTTAAAAGCTATAAACCTTGGAGACGGATCTTCTAAAGTATCCAAAATTTCTATAAGTATTTTATCATTATTTTCCATTGTTTTCTTAATTGGGGCCAGATCTTTGTAAACTAAAAGTGTCCATTTTTCATTCGTAATTTTGATAGTACATTCTTCATCGAAAAAGATTCCAACGGTGTTATTAACAGGATTAAGTGTGTATTGAGCTGATATAATATTTATCTGCACGAAGAATCTGAAACCAAAGAAACTACTCATAGTAGGGTTTCAGTCTATCGAAATTAATTTTTGATTTTTGATTAGTTTGTGGATTTAAAACTATTGCAGAATTATCAAATAATTGCACAATTTCAAAAGGACCATTAAACAAATTTTGACTTTTATCTTTAATTTGAGATTCTTTAAGATAAACTTTATCTCCTATTTTATACTCTGGAAGCTTTCCTGAAATATTTTTATCAAATCTAATTTTTGCTTTTTCTTTCTGACTTGCTGTTTTTGCTCGTGCAATTTTATAATAATGTTGCATTCTGTTGTTCAAATCACGTATATATTTAGTAATAAGAGCCTTCTCATTATATAAAGTTTCAGGTGGTCTACTAGACGTATGACCAAAAATCAGTTCATATGGGGTAAAACCAGTTGTTTTGTTTTTAGTATTACTATAACATATAACTGCATATGGCAAAATATTAAACGGATGTTCGTCCGGATTTTCTGTTTTATGTGCACGGATCATTTCCACAAGAGTTCCGTGAAATCTTTCTAAAGAACCATTCGATTGTGGATGGCCAACGCTAGAAAAAGTGAGCTTTATGTCATAAAGCGTACACAAATCTTTTATTAATGAATTATCAAATTCTCGACCATAATCGCAATGAATTCTCAAAGGTGTTCCGAAATGTTGAAAGAATATTAATAGTGTATTTACAACTGTTGAAGCTTTTTTATTTGAAATAGGATAAGCTTGAGTAAATTTAGTTAACTCATCTCGAATCGTTAAAGCATAATTTCTTGTTGGATACTCAAAAACATCAATATTAATTCATTCAAACGGAGTTTTTGGTGTTTCTGTTATTACCAGAGGAGTGCTTAAATTCTTACGACAGATTTTTACTTTTTGACAAGTTTCACAGTTTTTAATAAATTGTTCTACATCTTTTGTTATTCCTGTCCAGTTATACTTAGATTTTATCCGTCGTATAGTTTCATTTATTCCGCGATGTAAATTACTTTTGCCTTTATGATATTGGTCCAATATGATAGGTATTTCATCTCGGTCAGGTGTTTTAACAATATTTTGACAGACTACAAATTTTAAATCAACATTAGCAAAAATAAAAGAGAATACTTCTAAAATAGGTAACTCAAGATTATTTTCTATATAATAAGTTTTTGAAGGATCAAATTTACTTTGTTCTTTAAATAATGTATAACGTAATTGTTGAACTACAAACTCTGGATCGTAAATAAGAGGTATTATAAAATACTTGCCATCTTTCACAGTTTTACTAGAAACAATATTTACTAAATTCATTTGAAAATCAAAATTTTCTTCAAAAATATCTTCAATAATTTTATAATGTAAAACTTCAAGTTTATTTTGCCAAAATAAAGTGACAATATTCTTATAGTCTTATCCAGTAACTGGTCATTTGATGTTTCAATTTTTGAATAATCGATTATTGATTTTGTTTTGTAAAGGTCAACAAATCTATTAAATTCGTCTGTCATTAATTCATCCTGTTCCTCTAAAAGTGTTTAATTTTTTTGTAGTTCTATTGGATCATTAGGGTCTTTAATTGTTGATGGTATAACCTCATTAGTTTCATTATTTGCCAAAATTGTAATTTTAGATTGTAGATTTGAACATTCTTTAAAATGATTAATTTTAATTCTTGAAAGTGCATCTGCATTTTTATAAATTTTGCCTGGCTTGTACTCAATTTTGTAATCATATTCTTCCAATTTGAGTCGCCATCTAGCTAGTCTGCTTCCGGGATCTTTAATGGAAAAAAGCCATGTTAATGGACGATGATCAGTGACTATTGTAAATTTTCTTCCAAATAAATAAGGACGAAAATGTTTTAATGCCCATACGATAGCAAGGAGTTCTCGTTCTATTGTTGAATACCTTGTTTCTGCACTACATAATATTCTCGAAGCATATCTTACTGGTAGATTTTTACCAATGGAACCTTGTGATAGAACAGCGCCAATGGCAAATGCACTAGCATCAGTTGTGAGAATAAATGGTTCTTCAAAATTTGGATATCTCAAAATAGGATCTGAAGTAAGTGCAGCTTTTAGATCATTGAAAGAATTTTTACATTCATTATTAAAAATAAAAGAAACATCATTTTGTAAAAGTCTTGTAAGGGGTTTAGAAATTTTGGCAAAATTTGGTATAAAGCGACGATAATATCCTGCTAAACCAAGGAAAGATTTTACATCTTTAGGATTTTTAGGTTCCGGGAAATTTTTGAGACATTCTATTTTAGCTGGATTTGTTTTAACACCATCTTGGGTAATGATATGTCCAAGATAAGCGACTTCTTTTCTAAGAAATTCGCATTTATCTGGTTGAATTTTCAAGTTGGCTTTCCGAAGTCTGTTGAAAACTTCAGTCAGACGAGAAACATGTTCATGAATAGTAGAAGACTAAATTATTATGTCATCCATATAAACAAGATATCTTTCATTTTGAATGCCAAGTAAAATGTTGTCCATGACGCGTTGGAAAGTGGACGGGGCATTTTTGAGTCCAAACGGCATTCGAACGAATTCATAGTGACCGTTATCAACTGAAAAAGCTGTTTTGGAGATATCTTTTGGTTCAATTTCGATTTGATGGAAACCTGAGGCTAAGTCAAGAGTGGTAAAATATTGACATCTTCCCAGTTGATCAAGGAGATCAGAAATGTTGGGTAATGGATATTTATCATCTACCGTAATTTCATTTAATTTACGATAATCAACAACCACACGCCATTTTTGTTTTCCTGAAGCATCAAGCTGCTTTGGCACAACCCAAACTGGGGATGACCATGGTAAAATAGAATGACGTATAATATCTTGTTCCAACATTTTGTTCACCTGAGTTTTTACCTCTTCTTTATAAATTTGGGGGTATCTGTATGATTTAGTAAATATAGGTCTCGCATTATCAGTTTCAATTGAATGTTTAATTTCATTAGTAAATGTTAGTTGGTCTCCTTCCAAATAAAAAATATCAGAAAATTTTAAACATAAATTTGTGATAATTTCTTTTTCTTCTTCGTTGAGATGATCTGTACGCAACTGATCCAAAATTATAGTGTTTCTATCAACAGGTTGATTAAATTTAGTTTTATTTTCATTAACGCAATTAAATTTTAAAAAAACATTCGGAATTCGGAATGGGATCTAGATTCAAATTTGGAAATTCAACAATTTTAGGGATAGCATTCGAATTAATAATTGAAGTAAAGAATTCACCTTCTTCATTTACATGTACCAAAGCATTTGGAATTCTAACATTTTCTATTGCTTGTCCGAAAAGTAGTGCATCTGTGTTTGTTAAATTACATTTCAATTTCAAAATTTTTTCAATTCTTGACTCAATAAAAATTCGATTTTGTATCTTTGGCAAACAAATGACAATTTCAACACCTAAATTTCTAAAAAGATAAGATATCATCTTTTTAACATACGTCCAATCTAACTTGTCCAATCCACACCCTATTTTTGGCATAGCTAATTTTTGAACATTGTTTTTACCAACATGATCTCTCAATTTCTTTAAAGATGACCGTAAAGTCTGATAAGTGGGTTTTCCGGTTGAAGTTTCTTTTGTTACAAGATAATAAATATATCTAGTTGTATTTGCATTCTTAATTTTCAAACCTGCTAAACCACCTTGTTTTTGATTTTGACTTAATAATTTTTCTATATTTCCAAATCGTTTCTTAAATTCCGCGGCAATGCCTTTTTGCATTTGCATATCTTCCGCCACGCAATGAGCTAATGAATAATCATGAGGCATGTCAAAAATATCAATGTTTTTCTCAGCTATTTTTTTATAACAATTTTCAATATTTTGTACAAATTGTAAGAATTCAGAATCTTGTTCACAAATTTGATTATTTTGAGACAAGTGTGATGTTTCGGTAACTTTAAACAGAGGTATAGTTTTGAAATTAGTTATCAATTGTTTTGAATTCAAATCAATTATACAATTATAATGTTCTAGGAAATTTGAACCCAAAATTCCATCAAAATCAATATTAAGATTATAAATAAAAACTTTATGTGGATCTTTTGCAGAAAATGGAATAAGTACAGATTCTTTTAGTAAAATTTTTTGATCAGTTATCCCTTGAATAGTTACATATTCAGTAAATCTTTGAGGTAATTTCTTAACAGTATTTTCTTTAAAAATAGAAACTCCTGCACCTGTATCAATAAGCAACTTAAACTCTTTAGAAGCATCTTCAATATAATAAAGATTTTTGGAATTAACAGTCAAAAATGGATTTAAAGAAAATTTTGTTCGGGAAAATTTACATTCGGGTTCATCTCTTCGAAATTTAATGTTTGGATTCTGGTAACTGTTTCTGAAATTAAATTCTCTGTTGTCGGACAATCTGGGGGATGGTCTTTGACTGGGGCAATAGGAAAATCCTGAAAATTTGAAATTACTTCAGCAGAAACAAAATTTTGAGAATCTCTCTCAAACTCAGAAAAATGTTCTTTATTTTGAGCAATTGGCAATTCTTGGAAATTTGAAATTACTTCGGCAGACATAAAATTTTGAGAATCTTTCTCGAACTCAGAAGGATTATCAAATGAATAGTTATTATCATCTCCCTGGAAATTATTTCCAAAATTATCTTGAATATCATAAAGATTATGATCCAGATCAGAGCCTAAATATTCATCATAATAGTCAGAATTATCGCTCGTAAGGCCAATTAAACGAGCTCGTTGTTGGAAATTAGGATTCTTTTGAATCACTGAGGGTCTTACTTGAGATTGTCTCTGTGGTTGAAAAGGTCTTTGCTGGGGAACATTACTATTTGGTCTATTTTGTAAATTATTTTGTGGTTGATTTTGGAAATTTAATGGTCTTTGAAAATTTTGGTAGAAATTCTGATTGGAGCTTGGAGTAAAAGCTCTTTGCTGTTGAAAACGACATTGATTAGAAGTATGACCATTTTTACCACATGAAATGCATTTTACAGTTTGTATTTGGGGTTTTCTAACATTTAATATATTTTGAGGTTTACTTACAATATTAGAAGCTGGCTTATTAAATTTTTGGTTCTCAAAATATGATAATTGCAATTCTCTTCGTATGCACATTTGTGCTTCTAACAGGTTTTCAGGCTGACTAGCACGAATAAGTTGTCCTAGACGGGGTTCAAGTCCAGTTAATAAAGTATTAAGAGCCATAGTATCAATAAGAATTTCTTGTGCAACCTTTTCTTCATTTGATAAATTTGATGTTTTTTGTATATTTGCTTGCATTTTAGCATTCAAGACTTGCACTCTATTGAAAAATGTTAGAGCTGACTCATTCGATAATTGTTTTAATCTTTGTAAATCATGAGTAAGAGAAGTAATGTCTCTTGAATCACCAAAATGAAGATTTAAAAGTTGTCTTATCTCTGCGTAAGTCTGAGGATTTCGCGAGCTGATTAGTTGAGCCGCTTTTCCCTTTAATTTATTTTTAATGTGAATCACTAACAGAGCCTTTTGGTCTCTGGTAGACATATTATAAGCACAATCACATGCATTTAAAAATGTTCCGAGAAATATCTGATCACCTTCAAATTCAGGTACGATACAAAATATTTCCGAAATTCTATATGGTTCAAGCTCAACCTCTTGAGCTGGATTTCTTTCATTTGCCATTTTGATTTAATTAGATATAAAGTATCAAATATAAAAACAATATAATAAAAGAAAATCGAACAGCATAAAAAAAATTAAAAATTAATATACGTGATAATTCACTTACAGTAAGATGTACATTGCTTTGTCTTGTTCTCTGCGATGTGGTTTACAGAGGAGTGAGGACGCCTTGTTGGACCTCTTCTGTAAGTTGTTGAAGAATCTTATTCTTCTTTCTTCAGAGTTACTGGTTTTTTCCACCGTTGATAATGAGGGGATACTTATTGTTGAAGTAAGCCTTGTTTTACCAACGTTGAAATATTTCTACTCTTCTTTCTTCAGAGTTGCTGGTTCTTTCCTTTAAAGGTTAGGAAACCACCGTTGATAATGAGGGGAAACTTGTTGTTGAAGTTAGCCTTGTTTTACCAACGTTGAAGTTATCCTACTGACTGCGCCAATTTGTTAAATCACTTAACTTGGAATTAACTTTTTTTAAAACAATTATTTATTAACAAAAAATTAAAGTACAAATATAACTTAACTTTACATGACTGTATGAATCTAGACTCACAAGTGTCGACTCACAAGTGATGCCATTAGCTAGAGATCTAGTATTTATATAATCAAAAATGTTTAATCATCAAAAATATAAAAAGAAACGTAAATTAATACAATGGATCTCTTCTCCTAAGGTTGAATCGAAATTTCTAGAAATATTATAATTAAAATACATAGTAATGTCTTTTTGGAGGCCGAACTGGATAAACAATTAACAATGGTCTTTATGGTAACTTGCTGACTACTGGTCTGCATCTCTGGCACGTAAATATCCTTATCACTTTTGTTATCTTCTTAAACTGCGTCTTGGAGATGTAATATGATGTGGTGCAATATTACTGCGTCTTGCAGATGTAATACGATATGGTGAGATACCGCGTCTTGCGGATGTAATATCAATATAATTCTTTGATTAAAGCCGAGCTTTCGAGAATGTTTATTCTCTTCTTCAGGGCAAACTACAAATCGTTACAAAATTATTTCAACATCAACTTAAAGTAGGTATTATAAAAATACTTACAATCGTGAATTTAGAATAAATTAGCCAAAAACTGGAAAGATTTCATAGCCATCAATTACAAATGTCATTATTTATATTTGTCATGGTAACACAATATGTAAGAAAGTATCTAGATTTTGTTGATAAAAATGAGCGTGAGCTTAACCAATGAGCTACAAATGTTCTGTAATATTAAAGGGTTCATCTCCACATACCAGTTATAATCTTTATGGGCGGTAGAATAAGAATTTGAATTGCTGAAAACGATTTTTTATGTGAATCTGAATACAACCAGTCGATTCAATACACTCTAAAACCCATACAGTTTGGAATAAGACATATCCTTATTTTTCCATAACATTGTTCACCTCATTATCTCACTTACCGTAGAATATCTCAGTTACCCTAGAAAAAGATTCAAATGTCAACATGTTGCTCATTATTTTGTACACTCTATATAAAAATAATACAAGGTATGCCGGAAATTTCCAACCTTTTTCTTTTAACTGTCAGTTCAAGCCCAGAATAAAAGTAATTTAGTCTATGTATGGGTATATATGTAAGTATTTATGTAATATTCTTAAATTACATTATTTATTACTATTTTTTTTTAACTGAACCTGTATCTGCCTTAATAATAATTTTAATTTAATTGTGCTCTTTGTTCAAATAGCCACAAACATATAAAGATCATTCAGTAATATTCATTTGTATCAACAAAATCTAGATACTTTTTTACTTATTGTGTTACCATGACAAATATAAATAATGACATTTGTAATTGATGGCTATGAAATCTTTCCAGTTTTTGACTAATTTGTTCTAAATTCACGATTGTAAGTATTTTTATAATACTTAAAGTTGTTGTTGAAATAATTTTGTAACGATTTGTAGTTTGCCCTGAAGAAGAGAATAAACATTCTCGAAAGCTCGGCTTTAATCAAAGGATTTTATTGAATATATGACTGCATCCCCAAGAACATCTTTTTATTTATATATATATATATATATATATATATATATATATATATATATATATATATATATATATATATTGATTTTGTATTCTTGACTGGTTTTATAATAAATATGATTACACTTATATAAAAATTTTAAATAATATTATGTATCTTTTTCTTTTAACTGTCAGTTCAAGCCTAGAATAAACGTAATTTAGTCTATGTATGGGTATATATGTAAGTATTTATGCAATATTCTTAAATTAATTATTTTTTTTTAACTGAACCTGTATCTGCCTTGATAATAATTTTAATTTAATTGTGCTCCTTGTTCAAATAGCCACAAACATATAAAGATCATTCAGTAATATTCATTTTTATCAACAAAATCTAGATACTTTCTTACTTATTGTGTTACCATGACAAATATAAACAATGACATTTGTAATTGATGGCTATGAAATCTTTCCTGTTTTTGGTTAATTTATTCTAAATTCACGATTGTAAGTATTTTTAAAATACTATTAAGTTGTTGTTGAAATAATTTTGTAACGATTTTTAGTCAAAGAATTTTATTGAATATATGACTGCATCCCCAAGAACATCTTTTTTTATATATATATATATATATATATATATATATATATATATATATAAACACTTTTGAACCAAATGTTTTTTTGGACTAACTTATAGACATATAACATGCCGTTGAAATTTTTTCGAAATTCAAAAGAGTAGTCAGCGGAAATTTTTAACTCATATTTCTGATGGTAAAAAGCTGATCTTGTGTGCTATATCCTTGTCTAAATCCACTTTGAGATTCATGGAGTTGTCTTTCTGATATCTCTCTTAATCTCTTTTCCAGTATTCTTTCGTAGACTTTGCTGGCAGTGCATGTCTGTGCAATTCCTCTATAGTTTCCACACTCAATTCTGTCCCCTTTTTTGTATAAGGGAATTATCACTTGAGTTTTCCAATCTTCAGGTACTTCTTTTGTTCTCCATGCTGTTGCTATAATGTCATGTAATATTTCAATTCCATTGTTGCCCATATTTTTATATGTTTCCCCTCTTATATTATCTATGTCTGGAGCTTTCCCGTTCTTCAGTTTATTGACTGCTTGTTCTACTTCATCTCTAGTTATGTCTTCTATATTTTCCCTATTTATGTCTGGGGTTTGTGTTTCGTCTTCTACTATTTCTGTTGTTCCCAACATCTCTGTTTTGGTGATGATTTGACCTTCCTTGTCTTTTATATGTTTTATTACCCCTGTTTTTCCGCTTCCTCTCATGATTTTCAATATCTTGTAAAATAGTTTTTGGTTATTATTAATGTTATTTTCCATCTTATATCCAAAGTCTTCCCATTCTTTAGCTTTAGCTTCTTTAATTTTTGTTTTTACAAATCTTCTTGTTTCTTTATAAATTACATATTTTTCGTGAGTTTTCGCTCGTAGATAGTTTTGCCATGCCTGTTTTTTATATTTTATAATGGTTTTTACTTCATCATTCCACCAGCTAGTTATCTTCTTTGATCCTCCAGTTATCGTAAATCTACAAGATTTACTGGCTGCTTCAGTAATTATTGCTGTTTTAAAGATATTCCATTTCTCCTCCAGGTTCGCATGCTTTATTTAGTATTTTTGTTGGTGTATTAATTATCATTAACTAGTCTTGCATAATCGTTCTTAATTTGTGTTTCCTGCAACTTGTATATTTTGATTACTTTCTTTTCTTTAGTGGCGGTTTTCTTTCCCAGTGCTTCTTTATTGATGATTTCATATCTGATGGTTGCTACTAACAGATAGTGATCTTTCGCCAGTTCTGCACTCCTATTTACCCTAACATCTTTGATTATTGTCCAAACTGTTTTTTTCAGTTATGCTATAATCTATAATTGATCTTTCATTTCTTCCTGGTCTCTTGTATATCTGTGACAATCTTGGTGTTGAAAGAATGAATTTTGTATAATTCATTCATTCTGTATACAGAAGTCTGTTAGCAGAGGGCCGTTTCTGTTTCTTGTTGTTTCTCCAAAACTACCCATGACTCCTTCGGTTGCTTTTATGTCGTTGCCTATTTGGGCGTTCAAATCTCCCATTATGATTATAGGGTATTTAGCATCATTACATAATTCTTGGAGACTTTTCCAGAAGAATTCTTTTCTTTCTTCTGTTTCGTTTTCACTGGGTCCATATGCTATTATTATCTCAACCACTTCTTTCTCTTTTTTGTTTTTTTTTATTTTTGTTATAGCCGCAATTTACAGGTTTCTTTTTCATTTCTTGTATGAGTTCTTTCTCTTTTCCTGCAATACTGCGACGTTCCAGGTTCCTATCTTGATATTTGGTTGCACTATATCATTGTTTGCTTTTCTTTCTTTGTTTTCTTCTTGATTTTCTTCTATATTTGATTTTTCTCTCTTTTTGCCATGTCCATTGCAGATGTCTTCATCATTTATTTGCTCGTTAAATTGACATGTCAGTTTTTTTATGTATTTATTCGTCTTATCTTCTCCTGCAAGTCTTCTGTTTTCCATCAATTATCAGTTTGTTGTATATAAGAATTGCATTGTTTCCGTGTTTCCTATCTTCTTTCAATTTTGGGATAAGAGCCTTCTTTTGTTTATGAATTTCTTTTGAGTAATCTTCATTTATCCATATGTTGGAACCTTTGAGGTTCTTTGTTTTATTTAGAATATCGGATTTTATACTTCCTCTTGTGAGCTTCAGATGTATTGGTCAAACGCTATTTTCTCTGTATCTTCCCATCCTTCTTACTTTTCAGTTTCTTCAGTATTTTCGTTCTCATCATCTGCTAGTTCATGAATTATAAGGTTTTTCCTTCTTATCTTCTTTTCTAGAACTTCAATTTCCTTATCTTGTTTTTTGACTAAATTTTTAAGAGCATTATTTTCTTCTTATAGTTTTGTCATCTGATTTGTAATGGTTTCTAACTTCAAGTCCATTATTTCTAGTTTGTTCTTGACCATTTATATGTGATTAATTTAGTTTTTTGAAAATTTTTATAACCCTCTTTGTGCACGTTTTGATCGGATCTTGGTCTCCCCCTCATTTTTCTACCTGCTAGTGTCCAAGTAAGAATTTGTCGTTGTTCCTCCATCTTTTGGACATGTCCGTACCATCTTGTTGTTTTGTTCTAATTTCGTCTGTTATCGTGTGCGGGTTCTTTCCATCCTCTATTTTTCTGCCGATCTTCTCCAGAAGTCCATTTCTGTTGCCTCCAGCATTCTTATAGTTTTTTCTTTTACTTGCCACACTTCGCAGCTATACATGACTATAATTTTTATGACAGTATTGTATATTAGGTGTTTGTTTCGCTTTGTAATTTTCTGATCCCATAAAATGTTATTTAGCATAGCAATGACCTTTCTGCTTTTGGTGTTCCTGTCTTTAATGGTATAACCTAATGTTCCACAGTCTGAAATAGTTAGTCCCAAGTATTTGTAGGTTTGGCATGATTTGATGATTTTGGTGCACTCCGCCAACACACATGTACTCTGTTTTTGATACGTTCACTTCCAGTCCCCATTTCTTATATTCTTCAATAAGTTTTTGAGTCATGTATTCTATGTCCTCGTAGTCTTGTGTCATTATGATCTGGTCGCCTGCAAAGCTAAGGGTGTATAAGTTTGCATTGTTACCGCATTTTCTCTTTTATATCTTTAGTGCTTGTTCGAGAATTAACTTAAACAGAGTGGGTGACAGGAAGCATCCTTAATCTTGACTTTAATGTGGCAGTTTCTATACAGCTCCTTTACTGACCTTATCGAATTAACGTTCAGATTTGTCCCGCCTAATGCCTCTCAAAGTTTTGATAGAGGAATACTGTCGTATGCTCTCTTCAAATCTACGAAGAGGAGGTGTACTTCCCGGTTAAAAGCTGACATTTTTTCGATTAGTTGGGTTACACAAAAACAGGTGGTCCACAGTAGATCTTCCTGCACGGAATCCTGCTTGTTTTTCTGCTTCGCTATTTGCATCTATTCTGTTTCTGGATAATTTCCATTCATATGGAATATCTTTGCTACCGATGCATCTTTGGAAGAGTATAGCTAGGTGTTCATATAGCTTCTCGGGCCCATATTTGATTAATTCTGCGGGTATATTACCTGGTCCTGTTGCTTTCTTATTTTTTTGAGGTTTTGCAAATGTCCTTTACCTCCTTCATATTACTCCTCTTTGGTGATGTCGTAACGTGTACTTTGTTCGAGTTGTCGTCGTCAGGAAACTCTGCTCAATCTTTTTTCAGGAGTTTACCAAAGTATTCATCCTATTTGTTGCTGGTGATAGGGGATATATGCTCTACTTTTCTTTTTGTCCTGAGGTAGAGATTTCAGGAAATTCCAACTATCGCTACTTCTTGTTCCTCCGAGGTAGGTATTTATTTTGTTACAGTTTTTTTCCCATGACTCATTTTTCTTCCGGATTAATTTACCTCTTACTCGGGCTTGTGCTTCTTTGTATTCCATCCTATCGTGGTTCGAGTTGCTGTATACGTAGTGTTGGTATTTTTTTCTTTTGTCCTCAATATCTTGTTCTATCTCTTCGTCCCACCAATATAGTTTATTGGATTTTCGCTCCTCGCAGTATCCTAAAACTGCTTCTGTTAGGCACTGTTTTATATACTCGTAGTGTTCTGTTTTGTTATTGAATCGTTGTACTAGGAGTTTTTATTCGAGTCTCTTCTTGTAAAGACCTTTAGTGCTTTCCTGGTCAATGCTTTCCAGGTTATATCATGGTTGTCTTATTCCGATAGGCTACTCTTGTTTTTGTCGGGGTTCTTGATTTTGACTTCTATCATACCTTCGGTGTAGGAGTATCTTTGCCTTAAATAGATGGTAATCACTGCCACATGATGCGCTTCTGACCCTGACATAATAAATCTTCATAGATGTGGTTTGCCGTATTATGGTATAATCTACGATCGATGGTAGGTTTCTTGATTTTCTTTCCCGAGTGTACTTATGAATCCATGGATGTTGGTAGAATTCATTCATTATTCTAAGCTCCTTTTGTTCACACATCTGAATTAATCTTAGACCGTTGTCATTTGTTACATTTTCACCAAATCTCCCCATGACCTTGTCGTCTTGTTTAGTTCCAGTCCTTCCATTCCAACCTATCTGTTATAAACTTCATTATTTAAAATGGCATACCCTATATTTTACTTAATTTTTTTATAGAACATTCAATTTGAAGCCACTTTTGTTATAAATGTCCTGTACTCATATCAGACCATTAGTAAGATATTAATTATTCATGTATTATTTTCCGTGAGAACAGGTATAAAAATATTTTTATATCTATTTACAATAGATACTAGCTGTTACTCGCGACTTCGATCGCGCTACCTGACAGTGAAAATCCTGTCGGAATCGGTTTAGCCGTTACAGAGATTCGCCAGTACAAAACGAAAAAATATAAAAATTGCTTTTTCGTGACACAAAGAATTTCATATGCAATTAGTAAAAACCTGTTATTTTGATATTACAGATAGACACTTCGATTTTATTTATGTGTATATTTTTTTCTAAAATAAAACAGCCTAAGTTATTCCTAACAACATTAGCTACTTGCCAGTGGCAATCCCGTCGGAATCAGTTCAGCCGTTACGAAGATTAGCCGGAACAAACAGACAGACAAAAACTATAAAAATTGTTGTTTTGTTATTAGTGACACATATAAACTTCATATGCAATTAGTTAAAACCTGTTATTTTGATATTACAAACAGACATTTCGTTTTTATTTATTAGTACCTAGGTATAGATGATTAACGGATTTATGAAAATTGTATGAAAAATGGTTAAGGTAACGGGTATTACGGAGGAACGGCTTATTTTTTGGACAGGGTGACAAAAAATGTCTCTGCAAGAGTGGTAATAAAAGAAGCCAAAAGTTAAGTTTTATAAAAGCAATATACCTACTGAATATTTGATAAATGGATGGAGTAAAATAGACCTGATCTTTTCATCTACGATAGTCCTATACCTATCTCTTACAATTCTTTGATTATTTACATTTTTCTGTAAAATAATTTTCTAATTGCTGATACAATTTTCATCTTAAAAAGAGAACCATGACACATGACAGCATAGTTTTGATAAATATTTATACTTGTTCATTTCTTACTTGCTCTGAAATTACTAAATATAAACTACAGATAATTAATATTCTAACGAAGATATTGTAAATCTTTTTCATCAAGTCAATACGCCCAAGACATTACGCCTAACGAAAAATACGCTTAACTGTGTTTACGCTTAAAGTGTGATACGCCAGATAACTTCGCTTAAAAATCAAGAAAGTATGAGAAGAGATACAATTAAGTTTAATTACTTAAAAACTAGAAAAATTTAACATGGAGTTCAAAATTATTAGCCATCTCCATTAAATAATCAAAAATCTCATGCGCTTAATATTCGAAGCAACGTCCCAATATTTTTTTCGAAACTGTTCATCAGTCGTTCGAAAGACATCACTACGTCTTCGACTGGGATACAGCCAAGGGAGGATAGCAGTCGAACTTTCAAAGGGAAGTCAGAATTTTTCAGATTTACGTATTGAGAGAGAGAGAGAGAGAGACATAGATATGATTTATTGCCAAAGAATAAAATATGTTCTTAATGACAAAGCTAATAAACTTATAAATACAATTTAACAAGTGATGGAGAAATAAAAATTGACATATACATTGTTACAGTTTAAAAATAGGTTCCTAAATGTAAAATACAATAACAATCTAAGTCACACCAGAGTTTCATTGTAATAATCTTCCAGATTGTAGTACGCTTTTATTGCAAGTGCTTCTTTGATACGCTTTCTGAATATTTTGTATTTTTTTCTTTTCGTATTTCTTGAGTTATTTGGTTGAACATCTTCTCACTTTCATAGATTAGCGAATCTTTAGTCAGACTTGATCTTGGAATAGGCAAAGCAATTTTATTTTCAGATTCTAGCCGGGTTACGTAGTTTATTCGATTGGGAGATATAATCCCATTATGGTTTTTATAAATCAGGCAGACAGTTTTTAGAATGAATAGACAAGTAACAGTTAGAACTTTTCTCTTTTAAATAACGGTCTACATGAATCATGCCCACGTGCATTACAAAGGTATCTAAATGCTCGCTTTTGCAAAACAAACAAAGAATGAAAATGTTGCCGACTGCGGAAACCCCAGAACGTAATACCATATCTTAAGTGGGATTCTATAAGAGAATGATAAACCATTTTTGTTGTTGCTGGACTCAATTCGTTCGACACGATTCGGACTGCATAGCATCCTGAAGATAATTTTTTTGTCAGAGTTGCAATATGTTGGTCGAATTTTAATTTATTATCTATGACTATTCCTGGGAATTTAGGATGGATCTTATTTTCTAGAATATGTCCATTCAAGCGTAAGTTATTGATGTCTGAACTGAAAGTTATTAGGTTAGTTTTGTTTAAATTAAGGTATAAATAATGTACAGCACACCATTGCTTTACAAAATCCATATCCCTGGTAATTTTTTTTTCAAAAGATGCATATTTTTCGCATGCCAAAGCAATGTGTTGTTATCTGTAAAGATAGTAAAACTCCCCTGAATCGAAAGAGTAGCTAAGTCATTTAGGTATATGAGGAAGAGAATGGGACCCAGAACTGATCCTTGTGGAACGCCCCATTGCATATCGTTGGAGCGAGACAGTTTTCCGTTTGATTTCACCAACTATCAGCCAGTTATGACATGTTCCTCTGAAGCTATAGCAGTACATTTTTGCAAAAGAAGTTTATGATTTACACAATCAAATGCTTTTGAGAAGTCACAGAAAACTTCAGCTACAGCATCCTCATTGTTAAGATTTGTATAAACGTGTTCTAGAAAGGAGAAAATTGCATCATTTGTACCTTTTTCAAACCGAATTGTGAGTTTCTTAATATCTTAAATTTATGAAGAAAGGATAATACTATTTTTTCATTAGTTTTTCTATGATTTTTGAGAGAGTAGGGAGCATAGAAATTGGTCTGAAGTTATTTGGATCTTGTGAATCACCACCTTTGAACAAAGGGATTACAACAGCTATTTTTAAGCAAGGAGGAAAGCTTCCAAGGGCAAAGGATCTATTTATAGCCAGAACTAACGTAATCAAGGCAGAGTCGGGAAGGATATTCAAGATGTTTACAGATAAATCGTCAATGCCTGATGAGCTTTTGTTTTTTATTTCTTTCAAAGTTTCTTTGAGCTCCACTAGATTTGTATCTTCAATATAAAAGCCATTGGGCATATTTATATGTTTTAAATAATCCATTGGATTGGATGTAGGTGTGGAGGATGAAGTTAATTTCTTAGCGATTGTGTAATAATATTTATTGAGGATTTTGGGATCTATATTAATCTGGTCTTGTACAGAGTTTGCTTTATTTCTCAGACTATTTACTATGGCCCAGGTCTCTTTGATTTTATTCTCAGCTTTGTTTATTCTATCCTTGTAATAAATATCCTCTGCATTTTTGATTACTTGTCTGTACATTTCGCGATACTTATTGTATCTAATGAAGAATTCATCCGAAAAATATTTCCGTATAGATTGCAACGATCTGCAATCATTTTTTATTTTTATTTTTCGCTTAGGAAAACAAGTTTCAAATACCTTGGTTAAAATTGATTGAAATGCGCCAATAGAATTCATTTGAAGATAATACATCCCCCCAAGAAATTTGATCGCATTTATTTCTGAAATTGTCAAAATTTTTGGAGCTGTATATTCTGCCAAATTTGTATTTTTTCATTTTCGGCTGATAAGGTTTTAAAGGAAATTTTAGAATTATAGCTTTATGGTATGATAATCCGGCTGGAATAAAATTGCAAGTCAATCTTTTTTCATCCAGATTTGTGCAAATATAATCTATGATAGTCGACGAATGTCGTGAAATACGTACTCGAACTAACATTTTTATGTTATATGACAAAAACAAGGTGTTTATTGCCTAAACACATATAGAAGTATTTTTATCACAGTTTGTGTTGATGTCCCCTGCTACAATAAGCTGTGAATTGACAGGAACGCTTGAAAAAAGATTCTCCAATCTATTCAACAGAACAGAGACATTACACGTAGGTGGTCTGTAAATCATATCAAATAAATATTGTTTCTAATTTCATGAGTTATAGAGAATTAAAAATTTGTTTCAACTATAAAATGTTCAAATTTATCAATATTTCTTAGTGTCATTCATTAAGTGCACTCTGATTTACTAAAATCATGGTACCCCCATCCAATGATTGCATTCTACAATACTTTGAGGCTATTACATAATTTGGACATTCAAAAGGTTCTTCAGGTTTTAGCCAATGTTCTGTTAAGAGAACAAAATTTGGAAAACTGTATTTGAATATTTAAATATAACAATGAAGCCCTTTTGTCAATAATACATTTATAAGCTAAGCGAGAATTTTTGTAAAGATTATTGTCATTTCTCATCAGGTCGATATCTAAAAAAGTCCGCTCACGTTCTGAACATGTTTTTTTAGGTTTCTCCGCCTTTGCTAAAATAATTGACTTGTTGATTAACGTTTTTATTGATGATGATCCTATTTTCCTGAGGTTGATATGCATTCGTTAGGGTATTTAGGGTTGCATAGCTACTATTTATTATAGGTTTTGTCATCTTGACCAGGCCCTTGATTGTGGCCATTATTCCCTCGCATAGCTTGGTTTTACCTTTATAATTTAATATATTCGTGTTCCCTCCAAAAGGATTATTACCTAACCAGTCGTCACAATATAAGAAATGAGCCTATATTTTGCCGGATATATTTTCGATGTTTTTATTTATTTGATCTATTATTTTGTTTAATATTGGCCTATTATTTCTCCATTTTGGCACTGAGGAAATTATGACATTCGTATGCCCGAGACCATGTAAAGACCCCAGTATGTGTTCTGTTCTTATGAATGCTTTGGTCATTGCGTCGTTTAAACCTCCTAAGATCAGCACGTAGTTTCTTTCAGTGACGTGGGAGGTCAGCTCGTGTGAATATCTAATTACATCCTCAATATGACCATTTGGTTTGAAAATCACCTGCACAGATACTTTGGGTGGGATCATTTTAGAAAGTGTATGAGCAAGACCCCTACCCTTGGGTATGTTCTTGTCTTACTCCTGGTGCCTTCTTCGATGTCAAGTGGTCTTTGAGTATCAGTTTGGGTTTCTATGTGAGCTAATGTGGGTGAAGCCGTCTGTATTTCCTTCACACAGCAAACTTTCGTCTGAGAAAGCTTATCAATAATGTTTCTTAATTCTAAGATTATTTCGTCCTTTTACTTCAAGTAACTCTTTAGGTTCTTGGTTGTTGTTTTTGAGTGTCCGTGTTATGGTCGCTATCGCTTTCAATGTAACTACTATTATAAGATCTATTCACTTGCTCTGATATTATCTTGTTGGTTTTCTTTACTTGTTTTGTGTGTGCTTTCTGTAACTTGAACTTGAAGATCCCGGTTTCTTCGGAGATTTTTGACTGAGTGAGAACATGGTCTTATCGTACATATAAAGATAATTTGTTGAGGTTACTTCTAATCTTCTAATAATAATCGAATTATAAAATATTGTATTCTCACTAATATGTTGGTTTTGGACTTCTGCTCACTATTTATTTACACTGCGTTATGGAATTTTATCTAACATTCAACTACTGTAGGTATGTATTTCATTCAAATATTCAATGTAGCGAAAAATTGAAAATATTAGGTATGTTTACTGTGAAAACTCTAATGAATATTGTTCTCTAAGTTCTTCGGAAGTATCTTTTTTTCTCCACAGGCACTGATTGAAGTTAATAAACAGCCTCTGTTTTCTACCTTTGGAAAACATTCCGAGAAAGCATTTATTTGGGAAATCAGATCAAGGCCTTTGTGAATACCGAAAATCAGTTTTCGATCGTTTTCACGGCCGGTGTCGAAGTATGAAACTGTTGGTCACCCAGGACTGTGTAATTTTAAGAATGATGCGATTCTGAAGGCTAGTTGGAGTCGGTGGGGGAGCTTGTCTTGCATGTTGAATAGTAGTCTTCATTTGATTTACAGGAGGGAAAGAGACTTGTACTGATTGGGGAAGATTGTCCCGGATGCTAGCAATCAATTTTTGAGAAGTGTTATACGTTTCACGAGCTTGATCCTTCAACTTCGCAAGAACTGTTCGCGTTTGAACTTCTGCAGCACAGGGGCCGTGGTTATGTTCATGATGTCCTCCATCGGTCAGGATCGCACCCTCTGTTTGAGCTAGTGCTCTACATTTGGCTCTATTGTAATTCATGCACTTCCAGTACACTTTTCCGCTGACTTCACGATTTCTCGTGTAAATGTTCTAACATTTCACGTCACATTGTTGCTTAATTTTCAATATTTACGCAAAGCGGGTTCCATATTGTCATATTTGTATTTCATCTTGAATTAATTTAGCCATGCGCTATCATGAAGAAGGGCGACGAGGAGGATATAAAAATGAGAGCAGGAAATTACCGAAGAGAAAATGGATTGTATCTTCTCTCTCTTTTTGGAATAAATATATAATAATGTTGGAGTGATTGAGTGCCCTGGTTTTCAGAGGGTAATCGGCAAGATCCCTCATTTAATTAAATTTTAAAATACTGAGTCAATTGTTTTATCTTGAATACTTTCATGATATAACTTTTACATAACTATGTGCCTAGAGGTAATTAATTTTCTTTGGAATTTGACAATTAGTAATTGACTTATATGAGGTTTGAGAGGACTTAAGTCCAAATCTGTATCAAACCTGATATATTGGTTTAATATTAATATTATGCGTGATAGGACTTGATTTGCTGGTATTCTTAAAATTCCAGCCGCATTGGCGATATAGATATATGTATGTTATATGGGACTTTATGATGACCTAGCAGCTCCCGGATACCAAGTACATCGCCTGACAATAGCCTTCATCAATTCCAAGAACTTTCCACAAAACTTGCAGTATCTATGGATATGAACTTGCAATATCATGTGTCCTCAGATAACACACCGTGCAAGTATCGCCATGGGAACACGAACTCATACGTGACTAAAACTGCTAAAGGTTGTAGCCCACTTGGCCGTCACGTCCCGTCCCGTCAAAATACGGATAGGATTAAAACTAAGTAAATGAATAACTACCGCACATTAGCACGTTACGGAACGGAACGTCGAGTCCGTCGACGGAACAGATTCCATCCCTCCGACTCTCCCCGTCAAACGACGGGCACGACGGGTCGTGCCGGGAAGAGCTGGCCAAGTGGGCGTGGTGCCGGCCGTCACCTGCCGGCGCAGGCCAGCATCAACTTGTGAAAGTCTGTCGATGGCATATATATTTTAACAGTTATTTCGGCAGTTGTTGTCCAAACGAAGAGAAAGTAGTCCATAGAAAAAATGGAGGATGAAAAATGTATTTGCTTAGTGCAAAAATATAGTGAAATTTATCATATAACTGATTTATGATATAAGTGCTTATCATAACCTACAACAAAAGGACAATATATAGAAAGAAATTGCGGGAGAAATCAATAATCCCGGGATGTATTTATTAAAAATATATATTATATTTTTGCTTCCCTCGTATGAGGGGTATTGTAATAAGCCCAAATCACATTTCAAATTTCAACGTTTTGGCGGATCTTTTGGGAGCTCTCACAGTCCAAAAACTGCTGTTTTCACACTTACTTGACCCTGCTACTGCTACATGTAAACTAAAATAAAAAGAAATTCGGAACAGACGACCGCGACGTGACGGTTCCCACCGGGAAAGTGGGCGACCAAGCTATCCGTCGCCTGCAGGCGACAGGTAGCAACGGTCCATGCTGTGCCGGACAAGTGGGCGACAACCTTAATTGTGCATTAATTTAGATATAAGTACAAGAGCATTGTTGCTCCGAGATAGAGTAAGAATCTTAGTTGTTAGACAAATCTATGTTAGTTTTCAATTTGAATTTTATAATTTTGAATAAAACTTTTTTAAAGAGTAAATCTTGTGAAAAGTTATATAAAATTGGTGTCAGAAGTGGGATCCCTCTACACAACAGAACATGGCAGTCCTAACTAGGTGATCCATAAGACATCAGAACAAGGCAGTCCCAACTGTGTGTGGTAGTTCCTAAGCCTTTAAGAGGGAACAAACCCAGCAGCCAGCAACCAGCCCTTTATAGAAGACTTCTTCAACGCCCGAAACAAGTAAAAACTCATCCGACGTACAGACAGAGCCAGCTAGAAATGTGGATTATACTGTAAGTACATTAAGAATCATCTCGTTTTTTCTCTCATTTCAATTAATTTAATTGCTATAAGGATAAGATACACAGTTCTCTTGCCCATAATTCCCGTAATTTCGAACCCTTCGTGAAATATTTTATGATATTAAGATCAAAAAAAACAAAAAATGTCAGGATACACAATAGCGACACTGGAGCCCTTCCAGAAGGTTCAAATAACACTATCGTAATTGAACCATACAAATTAAACGAAATATTTTCTGTCGTCCCGGAGTTTGACGGCAATCTTCAATATGTGCGTAGGAAATCAGAACAGTCTCTTAAGCTTACGTATAAAAAATTAGTTACGCGGTCTAGCGGCTGAACTGATTAATTCACGTAACCCGGCTACATGGCCAGAAATAAGAACTTTATTAGAAAATCATTTCGGAGACTCGAGAGACCTGTCAAAGCAATGCTTCAAATGCAAACGCCTTGGACACACCAGTAATGAGTGCCGACAGAGGACATTTACGCAAAATAATTGCCAAAACCAAATAAGACCGCCATTCCAACAACAGCAACAACAGCAACAACAGCAACAACAGCAACACTTTCAACAACCACAACGATTTCAGCCGAACTTTAGGCCCAATCAGAATGTTGGCAGTGATCACCGACCTTCAGTCATCCGTCCCAATCCTAACATAGGAAACCCGAGACCAAACGTAGTTCAACCCAACCCAAACTACCATAATAGGACGTACCACCTCAACTACGGTCAGGATCATTATCAAACTGAACAATATGAAAATCAACCTCCTGTTGCTTACCCATGTTATGAGGAAACGCAGCAATATTCCGAATTCCCAGATAGTAACTACTATAGCGAAGCAACAGACCCTTCAAATCAGGATTTTTGTCAAGACCCGCCTATACCGGTGGATCCTCCGAAACCAGACTCGGACTTAGCCAAAATCCAAGCTCAAGAACTTCCCCGAACAAAACTTTCTATAAGCTCTCTCCTTGCCGTTAAATCGAAAAACCTTTAGCACATAACTGACGCGACGAGGACTTTCAAATATCTAATAGATTCAGGAGCCGGACTTTGTATATTCAAACAGAACGCTTGTCAAAAATTTCCCCAAAGATTCCCTGAGCACGTTGTCATCCAAGGAATCACTGATCAAAAATTTAGCATCAATGAATCCACTTTAGTACCCTTTAATTACAAAGACCCACATAAAGTGTACATTTGCAATATAGAAACTGACTTCGACGGTCTACTTGGATCAGATTTTTTTAGAACATTATCAGTGTATAGTGGACTTAAAGAATAAGCAACTGATCACAAATTTTAAAACAATACCCCTTTACCGATACAACTCCCAAAACGGAAACACGGGATCATGAGACATTTCGAAAGAATTCAAATACTATCACGATAGACGCACGGACAGAACAACTTTTCAAACTTAAATGCTCGCTATAAAACACTGAAGCAATATTATCAGTTAAAGAAATAGAAAAGGTACGTCCCCCTCATGCTCTCGTGAAAGTGAACGAGAACGGCGAATTTTTAACAACCGTCTTAAACCCCAATGCAATCCCCAAGACTGTCGACTTTTCCAAACTAACAATAGAGCCCGTACAACACATATCAGTCAATAATCTTAACGAATTTGAACATACTATACATAAGAACAGGATACCGGCATTTAAAAACCAGTTACGTTTAGAACATCTGAACGGAGAAGAAGGGGAACTTATTACAAAACTTTGTATCGACTATTCCGATATCTTTTACCTAGAACGTGACAAACTGACCTTTACTAATGAAATAAAACACACAATTAAGACAACGACCGACAAACCGATGTTTACTAAATCCTATAGGTACCCATACGTACATAAAGTTGAAGTAAAAGGCCAAATAAACAAAATGTTAGATCAAGGGATAATAAGACTATCCAACTCTCCTGTCTCATCTCCAGTCTGGGTAGTCCCCAAAAAGATGGACAGTTTGGGAAAGCAGAAGTGGAGAGTCGTCGTAGATTATAGGAAACTTAATGAAATCACAGTTGACGACAAATACCCTCTTCCCAATATATCGGACCTCCTTAATTAGCTTGGCAAATGCCAATACTTCTCCACACTAGATCTCACGTCGGGATTCCATCTGATAGAGATTGACCAACAGGACGTAAAGAAGACAGCATTTTCAGTCGAAAATGGCCACTACGAAATCGTTCGTATGCCCTTCGGGTTGAAGAATGCTCCTTCGACCTTCCAAAGTGTTATGGACAATATTTTATTAGGAGTCCAAAATGAGAGATGCCTCGTCTACATGGACGACATAATCATTTATTCAACATCCATACACGAACACATTGACCGACTGACGGAAGTATTTAAAAGATTGAGACGCGCGAACATGAAGATACAACCTGATAAATGCGAGTTCCTCCGCAAAGAATTAGCATACCTCCGACACTTATTAACAAAAGACGGCTTAAACCCAAATCGGTGTAAGGTTGAATGTATAGTAGATTTCCCTGAACCTAAAAATCAAAAGGAAATTAAATCATTTCTGGGACTTGTTGGATACTATCGTAGTTTCATAGAAAACTTTGCAAAAATTTCAAAGCCCCTTACCCGTCTTCTTCAAAAGAATGTCGCATTTGATTTCGATTCAGATTGTAAAGAAGCTTTCGAAAATTTGAAACGAAAATTAACTTCCACACCTGTCCTCATTTATCCAAACTTTGAAGAACCGTTCGTACTCACGACGGACGCCAGTAATTTTGCGATCGGTTCGGTATTATCTCAGGGAACTATAGGAAAAGATCTTCAAGGACTCTTTGCAAGGCAGAAGTCAAGTACTCTGTTACAGAGCGCGAACTGCTCGCCATAGCTTGGTCTGGAGATTTTAAAGTAGGTGATAGTGTATTCATAAAAGAATCCCAATTAAAAAACAAATTATCCAATAAATTCAACTGACCCTTTAAAGTTCTAGAAACTCATCAAAATTCAACAACCCTTCTTAATACCAATACAAACCAGAAAAGTAAAGTAAATTTCGACCGCATGAACTTGTGTGCTGAAATATAAATTCGTTTCAGGTACTTCGTCCTGGTCAGAACAGCCCTATCCCAATATTCCATAGAACCTATAAATAATACTCCTGGAGTGTTCTATCACGATGAGAACCGTATTATCATATCCAATGACAGATGGACTTTACTAGTACACAAGAACATTTCAGCATTACTGACTGCATAGGAAAACAACAACAAAATTCTCGACGCAATACAGGACATTTTAAAACCCGACTATCACTATATGAATCTTTTCCATTCAGACGTTAGAACGCATGTCAATCTTTTAAGCCAAATATTCAAATCAATAAAAGATAAATTTAGCGAACTAATCACAAATACGAAGCGAACAAAACGAGGAGCTATAGACGGCATTGGCAGTTTGTTTAAAGCACTAACAGGCAATTTAGACGCAGATGACGGGAAATTCTACACGGAAAGTATTCATAAATTGAATCAGGATCAACTTCACATAGAAAACATTTTGAAAAACCAAATTTCGGTATCAACATCTTTAATAAGGACCGTCAACGAATCAATCAGGAACTTGACTATCGACAGAAAAACATTTAACGATGACATGAGAAAAATTGAAAGGAGTATCCATCAATTAAACGATAAATTGGTATTAGTTGAATCTAAACTTTAATTCTTCGAGATATGCGAGAGTTATCTGATTATAGAAGATAATCAGAATGATGTTTTAAGTGCCATAACTTTTGCACGACTGAAAATTATTCATTCTTCAATCATAAACCCTGAAAATCTTATGTCAGCCCTTCAGGAAATATCCCAAAATCTTATTAGAAACAATCTACTACTACCAGTCAAACTATCAAAAATTTCCCAATACCTAGAAATCATAAAACTCCAGGCATATCAACAAGATGATAATATCGTATTTGTACTAAGAATACCCTTAGTGGAACAACAACTTTACACCCTTTATCACCTGTTTCCTATCCCCATATTGGATAAGAGAACTGGTCTTCATCATATCCTGTCAATAAATCAAATATATATAGCGAGGAATGATGATTCTTTGATGTATATTCCTGTGAAGGACCCCAAAAATTGTAAAGATCTAGGTCCACATAAGAAACTGTGCTCTAATCTGTATGCCTACCCAATCGATGATAATGCAGCAAGTGAAACCCAACTTCTCATGAGCCGTCATGAAGTACTGAACACATGTGAAAGTGCGGTAGTATATAGTCAAGGATATAACGTGTACAAGTTAAAAGGCAATGTATGGCTAGTTGTAATATCAGAACCCTTTGAAATGACTGTAAACTGTCCCAAAACTCTATTGGAATCGGAGTGCCATGCATTTATTGGCATCACCAAGGTACAAGCCAATAATCAGAGAATCACAGAGGTCGCCGACAATTCTGATCCTGTGGTTATCCCATTTGAATGTTGTAAGCACATAGCTGACAAGAACAAACTCCCAAAACTAGAGCCCCTCAAGTTAAATGATGTAAATGTATAAGATTTAAATATCGCTAACCACAAACTACAGCAGTACTCAAAGTACTTGGAAACTCTTATCAATCAACCCTTTGTAACCAGACATATATCCTGGATGACCTACTTCACAAAAGCCGCCATATGCACACTCGCAGGTGGCTACCTAACGGTAAAAGTAATAAGAAGATTCAATCGAGAGACAAAGGGCCAACCCTCAATTCAACTGACGAGAATTAGAAGCTTTCTCCCAAAAAGAAGAAGACCAAATATCGAAAAAACTGAAGAAGAAATGTACGAAATTAATATTTAATAAAAGTTATTGTATAGCATGATGATGACCTAGCAGTTCCCGGATACCAAGTACATCGCCTGACAATAGCCTTCATCAAATCCAAGAACTTTCCGCAAAACTTGCAGTATCCATGGATATCAACTTATAGCATAGCATGTGTTCTCAGATAACACATCGTGCAAGTATCGCCATGGGAACACGAACTCATACGTGACTAAAACTGCTAAATGTGCATTAATTTAGGTGTAAGTACACGAGCATTGTTGCTCCGAGATAGTTAGTAAGAATCTTAGACAAATCTATGTTAGTTTTCAATTTGAATTTTATAATTTTGAATAAATCTTCTTTAAAAAGTAAATCTTGTAAAAAGTTATATAAAATGTATAAGATAAAAGAAAATTTTTTATTGAATAATATTTTTTGGATTAAACCAAGCTTTCGAAAATGCTTATTCACTTCGTCAAGGCAAAATTCGTGAATTTAGATGAAATTAACTACAAACAGGAAATATTTCATAACCATCAATTAATTCTGATCCCTCCCAGACGGTAAATGACTTATTTTTAAGTTAAAAAAATTTGGAACGCCAGCACATCAGGCCCTTATGGCAAATTGTAGTCGAAATATTTAATGCATTTTTCTGTTCCTGTTTGTAATAATCTAAATATAACTGATTAATTGTTATTGGCTTTATTTTTTATTGTATCATTTGACCCCTTGAGCCTGGGGCCCAAATGATTGTTTGAAATCTTTCTTTCTCATTTTTTTTAGCCACAGCCCACCACCTGAACTGAGCAGGTTCCTCTAACTTTGTGACTTTCACTGTAACCTTCATGACACGTGCCCTTACGGCTTTTGATGGGCTGTAGGGGCATTCCGCCTGTCCCTGATGCACGACTTGACTCACACTGAATGTAGACAAGGGGTCGATTGCTAATCGATTCTTAACGAATTGCCAACTGAAGGGCATCGAATAATTTATCTTCATTACACATTCTTAATTTCCCGGATCTCACTCACCTTGATGTTAATTTCTGGGATAAAATATAAGAGTATATAATAAACAAAATTACGGGCATTGGATTTGAAATCTCTCGAGCGAGACTGGCATTTTAAGGGTTGGATTCAGCAGACATACAAAGACATACAACCAATCAGCATATTATGTGAATGGATAAATGATAACTTTCTGTGGGTAAATAGTCACCAGAGATACCTATCACTAGAGAGAAGAAAGTAAATCGTATTCCTAGTTAAACTAGTGATTATCATGAATTCATGAGATGTTTTTATTATATACATTTGAGCTGTTTTAGACTTAACATAAATAATAAAAATAATTTAAAAATTGGCATTTTTTTATTATAAATCACAAAAAGGATTTGAATATTTAAGATATCATTTTTATTATTAGATAAAAATGGTATTGGTCTTAGCAAGTTTGAATTATTCTACAAAAAAATGCAAATAATGAAAGAATGGTAATAGATAGGTATACATTAAAAGATGGGGAATATTTACCTGTAAGCCGAGATTTTTGAATCGTTTGTAAGATTATTAGCAATTCTATAAAAAAATTATATTTTTTTTTATTTTTTCTTATCAATATACTGAAAATATTCATCACATGTTATCAATTTTTTATCCTAGATATTTTGTTGAATTCACTACATCAATTATCTTATCATTGATGATGAAGTTAATATTTTTAGAATCTATTTGGCTTTATTTATATTTCGTGGTGATTATCATCGATTTTATTTTCAATACATTCAGCTTGAGTTTATTTATTTTCAATTACTTGCTGACATCTGCTAAAGTATTATTCATTTTTTGGATAGCTTTTTCTAGGTTCTCATCACTGCATGCCAACAGTGTATCATCCGCAAAAAAGTTCATAAATCCACAATTAACAAACAGTGGCAAGTTATCTAAATACAGTATGAATAGAAGTGGGCCCAGGACACTACCTTGGGGAACCCCCGTGTTATTTTCCATTTCATGGGACAATATATCTTTCTACCTCACCCGTTGTTTTCTGTTGGACAAGTAATTCGATAAAAAATTGAATACTGTGCCCTCGATGACTCGCACAAGTGCATTTGGCCAAAGCCCGATTGGTTGTTGATTGAAATGTAATTTTTTTCCACATATTCGATTAGTTGATTATATACTGCTGTTTCGAGTACCTTCTCAATCGGTGGTAAAGTGTTGATTGGTCTGAAATCATTAGCTTCAATAGCAGGAGGAATTTTAGGTATTGGAACAATAGTACTACTTTTCAATTTTACAGGTAATTGACCAGTTTGAAGAGAGATATTGATAAGGTGTAGTATAAGTAATATGACCGATAGTCTCAAAAACTTGTTTCAATATTTTGGAGTTAAGGATTTCAAATATACTGCACTTATTATCCAAAGAAAGTATAATTTTACATAGTTCAGTTAAAGAAAGTAATTTTAATTCTGAGAAAGATTTGTATAAGTTATAATTCATTAAACACCATAAATAACTCGGTCGATACTCTCAACTATTTCGTTTTTTCTACAAAATAATTGTTGAAGTTTTCTGATATTTCAGTATCATCTCTTAGTAATGTAAGGTTGCTTTCTTTTTTAAACTGTATACAATTTGGAAAGTCAATGTCATCACTTCTAACTATTTTCTTAAGAGTTTGCCACATTTGAGTTATTTCTATACCGATCAATTTCTTTAAAATAATAATTATATATTTTCTTCCTTTTCTATATATTGACAACATAATTTCTTAAATGTTTTCCAGTTATTCTATTTTACAGTACTTGAACAGTTTCTGAAAGCTTTGTAAGCCCGATCACGATTCTTAATTTTACCGTGCACTTTATTATCAAACCAAGGTAGATGCCTGATATGGCTACACTTTTGTAATGGAGAAAAATCATCAATAATTGCTTCACAGTTACTCTTGATAAATAATTTCTACATCAGTAGAATTAAGAGACCATTCACATGATATTAAATTCATTTTTATAGAAAATATATTATTTTCACTGAAGTTTCTATATTTTCTTATTGATAGATTTACTTGATTATGAATATTAGTGAAGTTAATAGTGATTGTTGAGTGGTCTGTTATAATTGGATGTAAATGCACAGAAGCTTGATATATCATTATCATTGGTTAAGACATTATCAATCATCGTTTCACTGACATTAGTAACTCTAGTTGGTTCATTGATAATTTGTGAGAAACCATACGTGTTGAGGAGGTTTTTTTAATTTAGAAACATAAAAACTATCATCAGAGTAATTTAGATTGAAGTCACTTACTAAAATACACTTAAGTTTTGTGGAAAATAAACTATCACAAATATCTTCAAAGTCATCTAAGAATTCTGCATCAGATCATGAGGGTGAGTGATAAAGACATCCGACTAAGATGGGGAGCTTGAGTTGAATTCTCAAAATTTTGCACCAGTAATTTCCTTCTAGTACTTATATACGTTTTATAGGATGAGTACTAACTGTCACTTTTAATGTACATTGTGAAACCACGTGTATGTCGACTTTTAGAGTCACTTTGTACTGTATTGTAATGGGGGGATTTTTATTTCACTTACCTCGATATCATTGGTTATTCTGGATTCACTTGGTAATGTATTTTTGTTTTTGAGTTATCACCGTTATCAATGATGTTTTGCAATTTTGCTTTTACCCTTTGAAATTATCCATGCTGGGTTATAGTCAGGTCGCTAAAAATTATTATACTTGAAATAGTCATTAGCTGTTTATTTTTGAGAATATATTTTGCATCATCTGGAGAATGTAGAATCACTTTAATAGGATGGCTTTTGTTTGCTACTGCTTTCCCTAGTCTGAATAGTTTCAAATTGTTTTTATTTACATTTACAAATTTTTAAGAAATTTATTGACTGCTTCTGTATCTTGAGCAACTCTTTCAGCCTGAGTCTTTACTTTAATGTTCAATATTATGAGGTCCGATGAACGACTTCGAGGCTCAAGCATTTCATTAATCACGTCTTCTTTATCCATTTCAACAACGTTATTCACAGACATAGGAGGCTTATCCATTTTGGTTGCTTCAACTTCCTTTCTCAGGTACGAAATAGCTCTAATATGAGCTGGAACTTGACGAATACCGGACGTAAATTCTTCACAGAGAAACTGTAGTGATCTCTCTTTTAACTGCACACAAACTTCGCTGGGACATACCTAATTCTGAGCAAGCTGAATTGGTATGAATGGGTCTCCTACATGAGTCACATTCAAAAAATGATTCATTTTCCTCAAGTTCCACTTGGCATTTGAAACATCTGTTTGCCATGGTAAATTGAATATAGACAAATAGCTGATACACAGAGAATGGGAATTTGACTTATTTTGTCGAACAGGTGTTTTAGTTACTTTCTACAACGCATCACTACAATGGGACTTTAATTACAGTTATAGAGAGAAATTATTCAATTTTCACATGAATTGATGTATTTATGTTTGGTACAGTTACACAAAGCACTTTACAACCTTCACTTTGATACAATTTTCAACTTTATCAATTAGAAATTAATATAAACTAGGTAAAAGTTGTATTATTGTGGAGCTCACGAACGTATCGCCACGTAAACTGCAATAGAGAAAGACATAATACCATCTGCATTAACTCTTTTTGATAAGATTTTGATTTGGTAACTCAAATTATTTATTGGAAGTGTTCGTGGCGATAAATTATAGCAGGTAAGTTTTTGCTGTGTTTGATTACGTTCACATGACCTGAGGTTGATATGGATTATGAATGTTGAAAGATACATAATTGAAATACCTTCGTAGAAGGCAGAACATATTTTTGACCTCATAGGGTAAGATGACATAGCAATTGTGACATAATATACCATATTACCATAAAGTAATTTACTTGTTAGAGAAATTCAAAATTATATTTACTTACTTATGTTTTATTTGCTCCTTCCGATGGTCGGTTGATATTTATCAAAGACAGTCTGCATGTCATTCCTGGTCAAAATTAAATCAAA
The DNA here is from genome assembly GCA_958507055.1 of Crioceris asparagi. NCBI lineage: Eukaryota > Metazoa > Arthropoda > Insecta > Coleoptera > Chrysomelidae > Crioceris > Crioceris asparagi. The sequence goes on from OY293827.1 coordinate 53,814,275, forward strand.
GGCTATCCAAGGCGCCAAAGAGAACAAAATAGAGTAAATCTAATCTGAGCACCTTGTACGGAAGCTACCCGAAATATTTGCACAGAAGGGGAAAATGTCAGTAGGTACAATAACGAGTGCCAAATGCGACCCAACATTTCTTTATCGCTGTCTGCATATCAATGCTGCTGAGAATTTTCTTCCATCCGAAATAATTATCCCTAGAAATAACTAGCTAGAGAGCTGAATATTTTGATTGAGTTACCTTCAGGTATGATAGTGGTTACATGGTTGTTGACTTAAATAGGTACTAACCACTGTGCTCTTTAGTCATTTAAAAAAGCTCTGTCTGGAAGCTATAGACCGCGAAGTTGAGATGACCTTATTATAGAAATATTTACAAATATTGAAGGAAAGATAGCAGCTAGATCCTCATCGAGTCACTACATGATATTGCGCTTTTTACGGTTCTGTAGATACATCTGATGAAAAAACAACCCCAACAAGGTTGGTTACTCTAGTGTCTGACTTCCGTCTGTCACAGCCTATTCTCTTCGAAAATACAAAACAAAATCATCTTTCAAATTTAAAACTGGTTACGATAAAATTTCTCGGATCTAAAACATTTTGATTATAACTAAAATTAATGAAACTCTCAACATACACCGCGACGGATTAAGTCTAATCTTTTCATGTAGGTATTCGATAGATCTCCTTGGTAAAACCGAACTTCCTGTTGAGTATTAACGAGCAGATAAAAGTATCTACATTCAATATTGACAGTCATATTCTCACCGATTGTACAGCGGACACGAAGAGATGCAGTTTTCAAATTCAAATGGAACTTTTAGTTGAGACTATTTCTCCACTCTCTTCTTCTTCTTCTCAAATAAAAGAAAATCATCAAAATCGGAGTACGTTTACAATACGAAGCTCGCGAAGTTGGTCAAAAAGATATCAAATTTATAATAGGTAGGTACTTACAACAATATCACTGTTATAAGAAAGGATAGAACAACTTTGTCGAAATTTCAGAGATCGCATAAAACAATTATGATTTCCTCTAATAAAAATAAAAAACGCAATCCTTATATAAGTATATCATTACCGGCGAAACTTTAACGACAAAGATTAAAAAGAGTCTTGGCATATTACCAAATTACCAATTAACGTTATAAATTTGGATCAGGCCTTAAGATTAACAGATACTGATATTTTTTTTAACTTTGAATATTGATAGTGTGGCACTATAAATAGGAATCACCTGAAGGAGTTGTGAATTGTGACGCTTTAAACCCATATCCGAATTATTATTTTATTGCAACTCATGTCACCTGTCAAGTCTTATGAAAAATATTTTATTCGTTGAGAAAACCTGGGTGTATGAAAGGCTTCCCTGCGACATAAAAAAATATAAATAAAAATTCTCTTCCACATAAGAAACTATACAGTTTGTAGCAAACATCTGGAATATTGTTAATATTTTATATTGGTTTTTGCATGTGGAAATGGTAGATACTATTTTTGTTGTTGCTAATATTCAGCTTTTTAGTAAAATTTAATAAATAATTTGTATTCGCCTAGATAATGAATAAACTATGTATTTTATAGATGAGACAGTTTTTTCAAGGATAATAAAGACTTCTAATGATGTATTTGTTATTTGTTTGGGATCTCAGTCTTATGAGTAGGTATTTCCAATAGCCAAAACAACTTGTAAGTGTTCTTTGACATAGCTGTAAACGAAATAGCATATCGGGAGCCAAAGTTAGCAGCCTGAAGCCACAACGAAGATTTTCTCATAGGTCTAAACGACTTTTAATTTGAAATAAAATCTCCACTAACAAAAAGATATGGCAAAATGAATGATCACCTTGAAGCTAGTAAAGTCTAATGTAAAAAGGATGTTAGGAAGCTTTTTGCTAGACAATCAGAAATTTTAAGTTTGAACCTCATTTGAACAGAGACTAGTTACAGTATTTATAATCAATCTTATTATTATAAATAAGGCTGAAGGATTTTTTTACAGCTATTAACCTTAAATGTCATGAGAAAAAACTTTAGCATAACGTATAACGTTCAGCAATTCCTATGAAATAATTTTAAATTTCATACAAACTACTTGTCGGGGATAACACTGATAAAATTATAACCAATCATTGGATTTTTTAAGCTCACTTCGTTGGTTATATAATATTTTTAGTGTTTGGAGTGTTTCAAATTTATTGGAGTATTTTTCAAAATTTTTGTTGCTTAAGGTATGTTGCAATCGAAGCTGAATATAGCCGGCATGCCAATTATCTAAAAAAAACAAAAGCATGATCCACAGTAAACAAAATATTGATATAATATACCTACTTATCTTAACTGTCCTTTTGAAACACATTTCAAAATTTGTGCATTTAAAAACTTCGACGACGGCAATTTAACTATCCTAGTTATTTAAATTTTTTTTTCAGAATTTAGTAAAAAATACTCCTATTTATAGAATTATTGGTGGAAACAGAAGCTCATTGAATATGTCCGTAGGTATTGGTGAATGAGAGGTTTCACCCATAAAAAATAATTTGGCTCAAGAACTCCATGTCTTCGACAGATGTTGGGACTTTTCTTAGGAAATGACAAAGCTTTATACCAAGGTAATGATAATCAGAATTTTATTAATCGATTATTAAAGTTTTCTGATTAGTCGATGTTCTGTCTTATTCTGAATATAAACTGGCATAACTCTCATTATGGGGTTAGAGAAAATCCTTATTGGATTATATTTGGGACAGAAAATCAATTTCTCTTGTTTGTTGATTGCTTGCATCTCTTGATCAAGTTCCATGTCAATCTATTTTTAAATCCTTATAACTTAGTTTCATTAAAGTTTACAACAAATAATTGATAGAAAAATATTCTAAATACCTTAGCAAACAATAGCAACTACAAGACGGTGGACCATTCAATATCTTTAAAAATATTTTTTTGCACTAATAATGAAGAAATTTCTGAGTTTAGTAATTATTTCCTGGAATAATATACAGAGTTGTCTTTTAAAGAGTAAAGAGTCAATTGCCGAAAAGTTTGGTGACCTTGCAGATTAGGTATTCCAGGCGGTCCACTCTTTTATAAAGCGCTTTCATGGATGATTCTGTCCGCAATAACTTGCAATGAGACGATTAACGCACAACAAAATAAAACTTAATCAATTAACAGTTTCAAAGGTATTGAACAACTCAATATTCCAATTTTAATTACAATGCACAGCAAATAAAATAATTTGAAAAAGAGAGAGATCGTTATAAATTATGATAATGATATCGATTGTAATAGGACGCTTATACAGACTATTAATATTGAGATATCTTCATTATATTTAATTTATTTCTCTCTTTCTCTCTCTCTCTCTTTTTGAAATAGCGTATAGACGACTGTATTTTCCGGTGCGTTTTCTCCCTCTCTTACTGCGTTGAAAACCAGGTATTTCAATGAGAAGGGTGTTTTTTCTGGCGTTAAACACACTTAAATGGGAGTAACGGATACCCGGTTTAGAATACGCTTAGGAACGCCAACATAAAATAAGAAATTCAACGTGTCAAATTCAAAACATATTTACGTAGAGTACAATCATTTCTGAAAGGACTGTACATATACCTATACCAGCCAATCCATTTTTCAACATATTTAGAGCGATACAGATCAATAAAATAAATAATAATCAAATGATACATTTTACCTTGAAAGCCTCCCTAAATTTGTGGGACATAATGTGGTACAGCAATGGATTCACAGTGGTAGAAAGATAATAGAAAATGCCGCTGATGTAGGTGAGTATCTGGAAGGCCTTGATCATGTGGGTGGACGTGTGTTTGCCATAAATAGCGAGTAGCCTTTGTGCATGGAATGGTGCCCAGCAGATGAAGAATGCTGCCACAACTGCAACTAAAAGAGGAAATTCACTTTCTATATTTAATTCTGATTCAGAACAATTTATATTGAAAACTAATACATTACAATAGCACAAGTAAATTTTAATTTCGTAATATGATGGCTATATTTTTTCAACATTTTTTTCAAATAAAATTCAAGACTACTATTTGTAGCAATGATTCCAAATTCATGCAAATTTCAAACTACTTTTTACTTTGAAAAAAATGCTCTGGTGAAATAGCGTGGATCCAAAAGGCAGTATTTTTGGACACACCGGGCCCATGTACAGTGCATCTCATTTTGGTTGAGACAGTCAGGTATCTCGGTTGTTGTTGAAGATAGAAACTTGCGATTTTTGCGTTCCTGTGTTACTTTTTTGTGAAACTTAAGATGGCCTGAACAGATTTTGCCTAACTTAACACAAATAATAATTCTTGAAGTAAGACTTTGAAATCCATGGTACTATTAATATTCAATGTGTTAGCAATTTTACAGCATTTTTGAAACCTTTATATTTATATATTATTATGAGCAAAAATATTGGAAGCTTTCTAGAATTTACAAAGACGGACCTTAATATTTTAAATACATTAAGACGTATTGAGAAAGTGAGTCAATTATGTTTTAATGAAAATGGACATCAAATTGAATAATAATTCAATAAATAAGTTTGTGTTTTGTTAGTGATTTAGTGTTAGTATTGTTTTTGTTTCTTTCATGAAATATTCACAAGTAATATTCCGTCAAATGGAACCTTTTTTGTATGAAGAAACCATAGCCCACTATTAAAATTCAATGTTTTAGTGATTTTGGAGCATTTAAAAAAAATCTATGATCATTTATTTATTATTGTGAGGGAAAAAAATTAAGAAATATAATGAGATAATAAAATACAGGGTGTTCCATTGAAAAAATTATAGGTTTGAGTCGAAAGTTACCTCGAAAATAAAAATTGCATGCGCCACTGGATTCTGCATAAAATTCTCTATTCGATATGTTTTCAATTTGACATTATCGCTGAGAAACAGGACACAGTAACGCGAAAAACGTAAGGTTATATCTTCAACAACAACCGAGATACCTGGCTGTCTCAACCAAAATGGGATGCACTGTACATCATCTAAATACTGACATACAGATTATGGCTGGTGAATAGATATAGGAAGGTGATGTGCTAAGAAGAATATTTTTGAAAAAATGATCTGTATTGTATTTCTGCATTATGCTATATCTTTGAGTTTGCTATTTTTTTGTTTATTTTCATTGTGGATATATTGATTATTGTTACTTTCTCTCCTTTTTTACCTAGGTAATTTGGAATTTATCACATCCCATAATTTATGTATTAGGCTTTTGGTTGAGGATTATTTGGCTCAAATTTCCATATGTTATATAGTAAACAGACAAAACAATCTCTGGTGTTATGTCCAATAAGTTTTTGGCTACTACCACAGACGCAAGACAGGAAAATGATCCAATATATGTATCTAATTATCTTGCTTTTCTCTAACTGTAGTTTACAGCAGGTAAATATAATTGTATGGAAGTTGGAAAATCTCATTAAATGAAATAATTTAGATATCTCAATCCAAGGTTATAGATGATATAATTCTTAGTTTAATCAACCACAAACAAAAACAAGTTTTAATTTTAAATTGTGGTCTGTTCCCACATAGAAATTAAAATTGAATCAGACCATCCACCCTTTTGAAATGTAGTGACATGACTTGATAACTCATGTTTTATTAATATTGATGCACATTTTAGTTCAAGAGCTGATTGCGAAATATCTGGCTCAACTAGCTGTGGAAATATTAGTTTTCATAGGAGAATTACGATGTGTCTGGGAAAATTTTTCCAACTTTCACACAAAAGACTTCTCTAAGGAACCTTTTTTCTTCAGCTGAGTAACAGCCTGTATTTCATCTTGAAATCTATGACTTATAACGTATAACGTATAAAGGAATTATATATGGGTTTCCCATTAAATTTTGTTTCAATATCCTAATTTTGTACTAATTTTTTAGTCGACTATTTTACCTATCAAGTACCAGTCAGACTAATAAGTACTAAATTAAAATTTAAAAATTCTTATAATACTTAGGTATATTAGAAATATCTGCATAGCTTATAGCATAAAAATCTGCCAGGCACAAAACGTTTGATTTCTCAATTTCATTTACTCGGTGTTCTTCAAGGGAAGGCAGATACCTACGTGAGACCAATATTTTTTTAATATAAAAATTTTAATACAAATATTCGATAGGTACAGTAGTGGGTAAAAAAACATAAGAAAGTTAGGGTGTCAAGTTATTGGAACAATATTTAACGGGACGCCCAAATACCTATACCTAGGTACTACTCAAATTCAGGCTGTTACTTTATTGGATTAGATGCTGAACAAACAAAATGTTGCGTAGAAAGGTAATATAAAACTATCGACAAATTCTGAACAGGCAACTCGTAACTTTCGTAATGTGAACTGTGAAAACTAACATTTCCTAACCATTTTATCCTGTTACTCGGTCGGCCCGGTTTTTTGCTGTCAGCTCCTAGACTATTTCGTAAGCATACGAACATACCTAAATATAATGTGGAATTAAAGGTAGACCTTTATAATAATTACTCCTTGTGGGGTGGAAAGCAATTAAGTTGCGGTAGAGATGTAGATTAAAGATGGTCTGTTTACACTCAATTAGAAATATAGGGTTACTAAGCTCTTTCATTTATGAATAGCGAATAACGTAATCCAAATTGTTAATATTATCTCAAGCCCGCTACTTCAGAACCTCGCATGTAGTAAATTTCTATTTGCCTAATTTGTATCTCCATCATTAAATTGGTTTTAGATATGGCGCATCCGCCAATTTTTAATTGAATATAGTTCGGAGGTACCCATACTTTAACAGCTTAATATCAATAAGTAAATAATAAGTTACTTTATCACTTTACAAACCAAAGCATGATTTGCTGTTAGGAGCGAAAATTTACAATATGCAACATGTGTTTTTCAAGTATTTTCCTTAAGAAAAGACCACTTTGACAACCTACATCAGATCTAGAAGCAACTAGCAACCAACAGTCTTCTGAAACCAAGTAAGTGCCACATTCGCATTTTTATCTTTCCTTTTGTATTTTTCCTTTGATATGAAATAAAATATTACCTGCTTGTGAAAACGTAGATTTCCGGAATAAGAGTATACCAATATAAAATGAATAATCAGAATTTTATTTTATGTCAGAAAACGACATTAGATTAAAATACTATGATTACGTATTAGTGTTTTCAAATAATTCCTTGCCTTCTTTAAATTTAAAAGACATTTATTCTGAAAGCAGCATAAGTGACTGTTCATATACAAGTAGTCTCTCTAATGATTCAGTTAATAGTAAAATGAGTACTGAAACTTTAATCGCAGCCGCAAGAAGCTACGGTGAAATCATACCAAAATATGATGGTAGTACTGATTCTCTTGAAGTTTTTTTAAATAGAGTTGACAAGTTTATAACAAAATATGGATCAGCTACTGATGAAACACCAAATGGAAATTCATTTTGCTTAGTTTCATTAGTACCAGACCAGATATTTTGAATTGGATTCATCTTAAAACTTGTCGCAGAGTTTGACGACGATACTTACCTAAAAACGTTAGCTCAAAAATTTTAATTCTTAAGAAATAATCAGAAGGAAAGTCTGCGAGATTCCTAGAGAGAATTAAAAATCTGCGAACTAAGCTAAATTTAAAAATTAATTCCGATTATAATTTATCTGAGGCACAAAAAATGTTTCATTACAAGATTAATCTTCCGATGCTTCAAACTGTAACTACTTGAAGTACGACAGTTATGTTATTTACTCACCCGAAAATCGACCATCATTAACCGTAACTTTGACAATAGTTTAAAGTTTGTTGTCACCAGAAAACTAACAAGAGACGTCACCGATGGAAAAGCAGATGGAGATAATAGGCTACACAACATCATGCACAGAGGTATAAATGAATCAGGTGAAGAAGTCGAAATCGCCGAACATATTGAGACATTGCCAAACTGACGTAGGCAATTGTCCGATATTCCAACTAAGTACGAAACGAAATCAGTAAAGTAGAAATTAGTGATCAAATTTACACCTAAAGCCCCATTCGAGATAGTGTACTTAGACACATTTTCACGTAATAAGAAGAAATATCTTGCATCTATAAACTACATATGAATTTGTAAAGTATTTTATGTATTTTTAGCAATATGATAGAAGTAATACCAAAATTTATATTTAGTCAAGTTATAAGCTTCCTAAAATTCTAGCAACAGACGGACAATTCAAATCTAAACTATTCGAGAAATTAATGGAATCGTATTACTACACCATTACATCCCAACGCAAACAGCCCCATAGAAAGCGTACATGTTACTATCATTGAAATAATGAGAACCCTGACTCTTCAACAACAGAAAACATTATCTCACAATGTGTTAGAAAATGCTACAATAATTTACAATAGGACAATACATCATATTACGTCTAACTTTAGACCAACAGAACTACTATTCGGACATTTAGACAACAGGTATAACAACGAATATTTATACGATTTAGGAACTAAGATGAAATCTATGTACAACCCCGTTCACCAAGAAATTCAGGCCAAGCCAAAGAATATTATATAAATAAACAAAATGTAAATCGTATTGATTCGCCAACGGTAAATACTTTAGATGTTTACATTTCTACACGTCCACGAAATAAATTTGCTCCACCTTATAAACAAGTAGAAATGAAAAAAATCAGATACAAAAAACTAAAGGACATACTTACATATCACAAACAAGAGATGAAAACTGCAAGACAATTTCAAGGAACACTTTTCCAATTTTTTTAGATGGACCTTTTAATAACAACAATAGTGATAATACTGGTACTGATTCACCTCAACATAGCGGCAGTGCCCAATTTAGAAATTAAATCATTACTCAACAACTCGGGCATCCTACCTTTCAAGTTAGGTCCTACTGGAATCCAATACTCACATCACACTTTCCTACATAATTATCGCTTCAAAATCCTTGGTAATAAAGTTTTACAGCTAGAGAACTATATACCAGAATTTCATAACAGAACTGAAAGTCAGTTATTGATCAAATATGATCAAAAATAAGCCAAGAAACTGAGAGAGCAACTAACGATTTCTAGCTAAGATATGGCATTTAAGGAAGTTCATATAATTAGAGGAAAAAATATCGATTGATTAAATAAGCAAACATAATATGAAAGATTTATTATCAACAATAATGCAGATACACAAAATACAAATTTATTGCTTGAGTTATGAAATATAAATTTATGCACCTGAATCATCTGAAATGTCACAATGACTTTGTGACGCCTATGAAATAAAGATTGCGTTGCCTTCTGACATACGTGCAGCGCCCTATCATTGTATAAAAGGACCTAAGCTTGACATACTGATGTCGTAGCTTAGATCGACAAACGTAGTAGAGAATTTCATGATAATGAGTTGCGATGAGACGTATAGTGATATGTACGTAGCTCGTGAATGATTGCACACAATAGCCATGATTCGTGAAACAAACTGTATGTGGCAATGACAGAGAATATTACATATTACCTAAAATCGAAATGCCAAAAAGTTCAACAAGTGTATTTCTGCCAAAAATCCAACATCGAAAGAAACCTGTATTAAGAACTAGCTGCAAGTAAAAGAAGACCCTCAATGTATTCATGTCCCAGAAATCCATGAAACTCTCTTGGAAACCATCAGTGACGAAATATATTTAGTCGCACCAACAGATACATTAGTATATAAAAAATACGGAAGCAAAGAAGTCCACAAGCTTCAGAGGACCTTCCTTATAACGGTGCCGCGTTCATGCAAGTTTTCTACCAAGTTATTCAACTTTGCCAATCCAGAAAGATGTATACCCGCAGAGCCAGTCCAACTGCCCCATATAGTGAGTGAAGTGTCAACTATAAAATATATTCGTTCAATCTTGATCAATTGTCTAAACTTTGTTTGAATCAAGAAAGAAATAAACCAATTTCTTTTATTGATTATAATCTATAGATTCATTCCAGCCTACCTGTACATATACTCTGATGTATGTATTTTTCATAATTGTAACTACTATTTTTGTCTTATCTATACATATAAAAATATACAGGCCGATGTCTGTACATTATAGATATTTAATAATAATATGGGGGATCTTTATTACAGCAACAGAAGCCATAACGACTAGAATATTTATCTGTCTGTAACTTTGTACGCGCATCACGCAAAAACTACTCCATGGAACTGAATGCAGTTTTCACCGATATAATACAAGAAGTCTAACTTAAAATACAGATTCATTTTACCGCGTCTGTCTGTCTTTCTGTATGATTGTACACGCATCCCGCAAAAACTACTAAGTACATGGAATTGAAGGAAATTATTACCGATGTACTGATAGAGACATAACTTAAAATATGGGTTCAATTTTACCGCGCCTGTCAGTCTGTCTATACTTACACACCCATCGCGCAAAAACTTCGCATGGAATTTAATGCATTTTTCCATGCCCACGAAGTCGCAGGCAAAAGCAAAAGGTGTCATTAAAAAAAATGGTTCACTTATTCAGAAGACACAAACGCATTACCCGAACCAACAAAATCTATTTTTTTACGTCAACTTTGAATACTCCCCAAAGATTCCTCTTAAGGAGGAGGTGGAGGAGTTACATGCCTCACTCGAGTGTATAAGCGTATTATAATTATTGTAAATTCTGACAGTACAATCTCAGACAACAGGTATAACAACGAATATTTATACGATTTAAGAACTAAGATCAAATCTATGTACAACCCCGTTCACCAAAAAATTCAGGGGCAATACCCGAACCAACAAAATCTATTTTTGAAATTCTCCCCAAAGATTCCTCTTAAGGAGGAGGTGGAGGAGTTACATGCCTTATTCGAGTGTATAAGCGTATTATAATTATTGTAAATGCTGACAGTACAATCTCTTAGACTAGACGCTGATTATACATTAATTTATTACTCAAGTCAAAAGAGACTTATTTCTCGTTCATATATAATTTTGGAGAACTGTCGTGAGGTACTGTGTAAAAAAATATTGAATATATTTCATTTTGTAATAAAATTTAGAATAAAGTTTTAAAAAAGACTAACTTCTATTGTAACAGCAAGAGTAGTGTTGCATTAATCATAAGAGATGACATACATCTCATACAAATCAATTTAAATTCATATTTACAAATCGTTGCTCATCTCTAACATTCCCGTAACTCTCTGTGACACTTATCTATTCGACGCTAACTTATAAATCCGAGATATAGAACACACAATCGCACAACTACCAACACCATTTCTCCTAGTATGCGACTTTAATTTCGATAATCCACTATATGGATCGGAGCATATCGATGCACGTGGACGAAAAATTGAACGCTCACTAGATAAATATGACTTGATATTACACAATACGGAGCTTCTCAGCGATAGAACTAGCAATTTATTCATCCAGAGCAGGAGTATTTCAATAAGAGCAAACTGGCCCAATTTCCCGTTCATAACAACAATATCCTAAAATACATCGACGACTTTACTGATGTTATAAACCGAGCAACCCAGACAGCAATAACACCTCTTTCTAACAACGTGCCCATCAAACGTGTGTTTCTCTAGTGAAATGATAAATTAAGATATATCATTAAAGCAAAGAAAAAGCATTCAATTGATTTTGCCGACGTCCATCGGAAGAAAATCTAGTAGCTTTCAAAAGATCTAGAGCACTGGGCTGGCGTACCAATTTATAAATTAAAAGTACATCTCTTCAATGTCCACCAATCAAATATAAGTGAAGTTTGGCAAAAAATCAGAACTATAGCTGTAAATAGATCATTAATCTATCCCTCTATCTATGTAGAAATAGTGGAATGTTTATCAACCCAATTCGAGAATCCGAGCATCTCACAGAACTACAGAAAACAAAAACAGCAGAAGAAATCAAACATAGACTTGATACAAATAAACCCCCCTTGAATATAACACGACATTTTCAATGAGCGTACCAGAGCACGCTCTCGATCAATAATTTATCTCTAGGAGTCCTCAAATCTCTTCTTTTAGAGTTAGTCAATGATATATGATCCAAGAATTCCTATCTGAACCAGTAAAAGGAAACGATAATCATTCCAAGGTAAAGATTCTCTATACCCATCCAGTTACAGAACTATTAACCTCAGCTACTGCCTCTGGAATCTTCTAGAGAAATTTAGAAATAGGAGACAGTATTTTTTGATTTGGAGAAGGCTTATGATATGACCTGGAGATATGGCATCCTCCTAAAAATATATAGTTGGGAACTTGTGGACTCATAATTTATAAGAAAACCAAACATGTATAATAAAATTTTAGAAGATTTAAAATCCAACCGTTTCAGTAATACCGTAAAATAGTGCAAATGCCCTTAGTAGTCAACGCACTAGACATTACATAAAAAAATTGCATTTAACTATAAAAGAGTGAATTGAAATACAATAATCGCTTTTATGGAGATTATTTACACTAAACCACTGTGTACGGATTCCAGACAACAAGATCTTTCGAAATCTACAAAGTGTTCTATTTAAATCTATTAAGTTGAAGGTATTTCAGCTTAAGCCGTAAGTAACTAAGATTACCAAAAAACGTTCCGTTTTAAAGATATTCACTTGGCTTTATACTTACTCCCAATCCCTGTATAATCGGAAAGATGAATGACTGCAGATATAAGTACCTATTCTAAAACATGATCAACCGCTTCAGATTAATTCCAATTTGAAATAGTAGCAACATTTTTCCATTACAGTTAAACTAACCCTCCTGTTGCTTGCATCAACTGATTTCTTGAACATACATTATTTATCTGAAGTCATGATTTTGAGGACATCTGTTTTATTTTTATACATTTTTTTCTACGTAGGTACTCGATATAAATAATAAATAATACATATCCTCCTCCGATGTATCAAATTTTACAAATCAATCATTTTTTTCGTGCTGGTATATTGAGATAGGAAACTGGAAGTAAGGACATATACAAGAGAATCTATTAACTTGTGCCGTAAATTAGTTTTAAAATAGGTAGGTATACGTAGGAGATTTTTTATCAATTACCATCTTATCGGTAAAGTCTTGTCTGTCAGTGCCATTATGAACAGCAAATACAAAAAAAATAAGTTAAATATGAAATATCGAGCTTATTACTATTGATTTTTAATGCAGTAAATTAATTTAATAAAATATAAAATAAAATAACATTGGTTTTCACATTATCTCTCGACGAGATCTTTCTGTTTAATTGTGGGTGACTTTTACATATTAATTTTCGAATGAAAACCTGTGGGATTCATTAACGGCATCAATAATAAACATTTTTTTGCGGCTTAAATGTTTGTTAGTATGAATTTGTATAAAATATTCGATTGCTTTTCCAAACTCGATAAACTGTTGTTTTTTCAATGAATCATAGAAACATATGCAGGATATATATTGCAATACATTACATATTATTGAACTAAAAGTTGGGTATAATAATAATTATTCTCACCTTATTAATATTTCAGTGTGTTCCCGTGGTTTCCTAAATATAAACTTTGTCAAGTACGAATTTAAAAATGCCTTGACATGGCATTTTCAGTAGGTCATTAGCGAGGTAGGAAAGTCGTCTAAGTGGACACAGCAGATTTTTCAAGAAGTTATTTATTTCACAGTTTTGAGTGATTATGGTCAATAAATCACACATCTCTTGGACATTGTGGAAACGATTTCTAGTAGACATTGATTATATTCATAGACATCTGAACACCTAGACCAAGCATTTCATCCATAACATGTATCTAAAGACGATCTGTTATTGTTAGAGAATTGTTTTGGTATTTTCCATGTGTAAGAGAGAGACAAAATTTTCCTATAGGAAATTTTGGCAACAGTGTACCTGTGTAGAAGCGTATAAATGTGTAAAACGTAGTAGCAGCACCCAAATTATGAATGGACAATATTGCGACTAGCGACGAAAGTCGACGAATTCATACGGATGCCTAAATTATATATTCCTGTGTTGCCGCACTTAACTCAGTCGATCGATATCGATTGACGATCCTCTTATTTCACAAATAAAAAATAATTATTTTGTGTTGTAAAATATAAATTTGGTACATAATTTAATCTGCAGGTGTGTCTGAATAATCAATTGTAACTATTACAACGACCACCTTTTAATTATGTCTGAGTGTATTTGATTATTACTTTATAAATCAGAAGTTGTCATGAAAAATAAGAAGTTTGGCAAATATGTTAATCGTATCGGGCGGACACGAACCATTATGGACCAGAAGAATAATGGTCTTGAGATGTTGGATCGCTCTGAAAGAGGTTATGCGTGGTCTAGGTGTTCAGATGTCTATGATTATATAACACGGGAAAACGAAAATGAATATAAAAAAATGTATATTGTATAAAAGTATTCCTCCTGTTCATCTTCTCCTTTCATCAATAATTTAAATAACATTTTTTTTGTAATCCTAGTAATTTAATTAACTAAAAGAAAAAATATTTATTTGGTATGTAATGTTGTTATCAGTCATTTTAGATAAAAATTTGAAGAAAAATCGAAGATCCAATGAATTTTCTCATTAAAACTTCGTTCTGCGATATTTTAGGTTATAGGTGCAAGGTATCGCAGCATGGTTTTCACTATCTTGATTATGAAGAGAAAGTAACTCTAATACATACATATATTTTTCAAGAGATTTCACAATTTCTTTTCCATTATCTAAAATTGCCCTCTAGTTGTAGCATACAATTACAATGTGTAAGCTACATTTGATTGCATGCATAAGAGATGTCAGACGATACCAAGTCTACTTAACTTGGCTCAGCAACTTTGAAGTTATATTTATATTAAATTTATTTCGAAAAACTGTTGAACTCCCACCACCAATTTATTTTCAAATAAAAGAAAAACGTTTTCTACTTGAATTTATGACAAGGTTGAAAATAATATTTTTTGGTTAATAAGATGAAATTTCGAGAAACACCCCGTTTTCAAACAAGATAGCAATTACGCCCTCTGGCGATCATTTGTTACAAGTTACATTAATATTTGTAATGTTCAATAAGATGACAAATTTCTGCTATCAAATCATAATTTAACAAATATAAGTAGTCTTATCTCTTATGTAGGGTTTGACAGAAACATCATCAAAATCAACACAATATAAAATTTTAAGTAGCGACATATATGCATATAAAGATGTTATAATTGAATCGGAAATCCAATATATTTTCCGCCCGAACCGTACCCAGTATCGTTCCAACAACAACAATGTTGATTCTTTCTGTATTTAGGTGTAATATATTGACCATCTATATACCTACATAAATATTAATAGTTTCACTGAATACAATTTCTTTTCTATAATTGAGAGAATTTCTGATTTAGTCATACACTTTGTTAACATATAAATTACGATATTTGTTGATTTTGTAATTATGGTATGGAAGGCAAATGCAACAATTCAGGTGCCGCAGATAAGCTCTGAGCATTCAAGTGGAATATTTAATATTCTATAATGTTTATTTAATGTTTCAACAGATTAGGTAAAAAGATGATTTTCATTTCGCTTCTTATGGATTCTTTAGTTATATGCCTATCAAAATATACATTTTATCTTTCTCATAATAGAAAATATTTACATATGCGAAAGATTATTATTCGCGACAAAATCCACATTTTCCTCAGAACAAATAAATGAGCTTCTGCCAAAGCATAGCTGAGTTTTGTCATTTTCCATGTGTCTGTGTGGGATTTTAATATCTTTCATCAGGCTGAAAATTGCAATTATCTATCTTTAGACATATTATGGAATGAGGTCAGTAATCTACTGTCCTAATTGTTGAACAAGTTGATTATAGACACACATAATATGTGGTTTGAAAAGCACATGCAATGTCATTCAATAAATTACGTATATAAATAAGCTGGGTACATTTGATTAATATTATATGCTGTATCTATTTATACGACCCCTGCACACAAAATAGATACACGGTATCTTACTCTTACATCCATATCTTTGACTACATCTGAATCTGTCACCCCAATGACAATAAATCAACAAACGGTCCCTCCTATCCCTAGATAAGTTTGACATAGAGATACAGACAGACAAATGGATGAAAATATTGAATTTGGCCTTAGGAACCACTACCATGGATACTTCTGTTATTAACAACACACCACACATTCAACATGATTACAATACTTTCCTTACTTAGGGTAGATAGGGAAAGTTAACCGTTGAAAAAGCGTAAAATTTCCAGCTTCTGCGACAAACTAAGTATTACTCAGAGCAATTCCTAATTGAAATACAGTTAAATAAATGGGTGATTCCTCCTAAACATTTCTTGACGAATAGTTCATAATACAATAAGCTGGTTCTAACCTAGCATGTACTAAACTAGGATGTTGTTATTTTACGGAGTCGATTTACCCAAAATACCCTAATTACAAGTTTTGATACGCCAATGAAATCTATGATTCTTCAAATGCATTTTTTTGATTCCATACGCTAGTCTTCAGTTACTGTGCTTTTTTGCGCTATAGTATTGAACAAAACACGTTATTTTTGTATATCCGGTATAGCAAATGGTGCCAGCAGGAGGCTCATTTTGTACCACAGTAGATATTGGTAAAAATATAATCTTTGTACAGAACAACATACACAAAAAAAATGTTGAAGACAGGACGCATATTTGTAATGCACCAAAACATTAGCCTCTCGGAACTAATCGAGTTCTGTTCGCTGTTCGAGTTCGCTACTCGTAAAGTACCGACCTATTAGATTAATATATTCTTCTTTCAGATGAGAAAAAAGATCAACAAAATCGAAGCACTATGCAAAATGCGCGAATAGACAAAAAAATCGGTAAACCAATCAAATTGTATACATTCCCTGTTTGAAAAGTCGTGCAAAATAAGAAAAATATTTACTTCTTAGTCAATCAAAAAAAAAAATATTCTATCCGATCATTTAAATAAATAACATTGTCGTAACTGTAGAGATGGCAAACATGTGAAAGTTTGGAAAAATATAGTGGCAGTCAAAGATGCAGTGTTTTAATCATAGACATCTGAACACCTAGACCAGGCATAGCTTTTTCAGAGCGAACCATTATTCTTCTGGTCCATAATGGTTCGTGTCCGACTGATATGATTAACATATTTGCCAAACTTCTTATGTTTCATGGCAGCTTCTGATTTATAGAGTGATAATCAAAGACATTCAGACGTAATTAAAAGGTGGTCGTTGAAATAGTTATTACTGATTATTCAGAAACACCTGCAGATTAAATTATGTACCAAATTTATATTTTACAACACAAAATAGAATTTTTCATTTGTGAAATTACTTCGTTACAAAAAGAAATTTATCCGATATAAAAAAAAACCGATGGCCTGTAGCCAGCGGAAAGGTAAATTTGTCAAAATTCATTGAATTTTGAGCATCCATAGTTTTTTTTTTATTTTTTGTTTTTGCATTTTACAGAGATAACCCTCACACTGTCTGCAATTTGGAATTACATATTCAACATTGGGAAGTAACATTCTCTCTAAAAGCTATTTGGTCTATATATACAAGGAATAGTTTAGCTAGCAATCGGCAGCTTATGCAAATAGATTACGTAGTAGGCACAGGAACTGTTACTTATCCACCATGAATGTCAGCATAATTTTGCATCACACATTGGCGTTCCCGTTGACACTATAAACTTATATGTGGGCTATTTTGTTGAATTTGCATGAAGATATAGATGAAATAGGTACTTACTCTATATTTCCTAATCTATATTCATGCTACTAGATATTTGAAAAAAAGATTTAATCTGTCCGTGGTCTTTTCTATGAAATGAAAGTTCGTCTGAAATAATTACTACTGCAATAATTATTGAGAATATTGCATACACCTTGCATATTCGGATAAGCTTCAATCAATATAGATATTGTTGTAAAATATACAGCTCATTGTTAATATAGGTATTGAACGCTTGTTTGTGATATAAATATGCTATGTCATTTAGTGGATCTATTCATATTTATTATGTTTTTGAAATTAGTTCCGAAATTACGAATCATGAATGTTGATAGATATTTCACATGACTGGATTCAATCTCTTACAGTTGATTTAGTAATCAATCGCTCTAATACAATAGTTCCCTTTCAAGTATGACGTAGATATTGAGTGTAGAGTTTTATTTCTTCTACATTCTACAACCATTCTAAATAGGTATTGACTCATAATAAAATTTAAGAGATAAAATAAAAATATGCCACTTTGATTTTCATTCATGTTATGTTATAAGGGTGCACATAAGGATGAAAACTCTGGAAGTTTGAAATTTTCGGATTTATCGAGTAATTTTCTGATGGAATTTAAATTTTCATCATTCTACTCAACCATTTTTTTGTAATAAAACAGATGACTTCCTCAACAAAATTATTATTTTTGATGAACGTACGAAAGCTATGTCAAATGTAGAATCAACTGTCTATTATAATACAGTTAATTTAAAAGATATTTAGAATTAGATTGAAGAACTGCATTAGAGG
This sequence comes from Crioceris asparagi, assembly GCA_958507055.1. Lineage (NCBI taxonomy): Eukaryota > Metazoa > Arthropoda > Insecta > Coleoptera > Chrysomelidae > Crioceris > Crioceris asparagi. Next base: position 53,832,842 of record OY293827.1, read on the forward strand.
CTTAGGATCAATAAGTAGTTATTAATGGTAAATCTGAGAAAACTGATAAATAACTGTCAAATATTATGAAGCGTATAACTGCGAGAAGCTTATAAAATAACTTGTTAAACTCACAGTGTTTCCCACCCTGACTTTAAAAACAAATCTATTGAATCCATTGTGGTTAAGATGACATTTTATTCTTGTAAGGATGCAATCATGGAAGGTATTATGTGCTGTAATGGACTACAGACTAATGAAAATTCTTTGAATCTTCCAACATGATATATATGATGATATATATTAATGATAAGCTAACACATACTATTTCACTTATGTTAAAAAACCCAGGGAAAAGATTTAAAAAAAACACAAATGCTGGACTAGTGATGGAAAAAAAATAACGACGTACTGCGAGTGTTTGGTTGATCTTGATTTAAAGTGACTCATCATTAATTAGAATTTCAAACACTCTTCAACTATCGTATATTATCATTTTATTCTTATTTTCAGTGGTCTACATATCTATTACCTAAACTGCCATGGTTTGAGAACAAAGATGGACGAATTCTACTTCTCCACTGTGCATATAGATGCAGACATCATCTGCCTTAGTGAATCTAATTTGCATTACTCAATTGCTAGTACTGAAGTTATTGAAACAACATTTAATGTATTTAGAATTTAGAAATGATCGTGATTGCAACGTTGATCCTAGAATGGATAGTAGTGGTGTTTCTCTGGGATATCCGAAATCATGTGTATGCCTTTGCTCGTGATGATTACTGTTGTAACGGAATTGTCGAAGATCTGTATATAACGGTTTTATTGCCATCTGGAAATTTACTACATGTTTGCTCAGTCGAAATTCCACCGTTTAAAACCTAAAAGTATAACAAACCCTGACTGGAGATGCTCTGAATACTGCCCTGTTTTCAACATTTATCTTTGTAATAGAAATTTCTTTTTCTCTTTCTCTTCTCGACCCCCACTCCGCGCTAGCCAAAATCTTGGTTCTCCGGGACGACGTATCTTCTTACAAGTCCAATTCCTATAAGTATTGTATTGTTATAGTACCTAGTAGTAGTTATAGTTCTATCTCTGAATTCTTGATACGCCAATCGATCTACTCATCGTTACATACACTATATCAAATCTTATAATCAATTCCTGCTAACTTTCCTCTGTTGAATCTAGTGCAACTTGCATTAGAGATTAAGGAATGTGCTTCGTGGTTTTCAGTTTTATCGTTTCTGTGAATTAACCCCTTTAAACATTTACCTAATTAAAAAAATACCGATGGCCTGTAGCCAGCGGAAAGGTAAATTTCTCAAAATTAATTGAATTGAAATTTAAACAACCTTGTCATTGGTATACCTACATGTCATTACAGATGTGTTGTCGTATGTATCATAGCCTTGCGGTTAGAGGTTTTTGTTTTAGCTGTTGAATATAAAGGAGACAGGGTTCGCGTTCAACTTCAAGGCTGGATTTTTTTTTCGACTATTTCTTATCAATAAATATACTTTATATATTTTTAATCAGGGTTCATATTAAGATCTCCAGAAAATGTACAATTACATCAAATTTATATTGAGTGTTCATATTTTATCAATATTTCTTATTTTTCTTTATTAATTTTTTTTCTGTGCATTTTATGGAAAATCGCTTCGAACAAAAGTTGCAGGTACTGATGGTATCTATAACCCAAAATTATTTAAAAGTTTGAACGGTCGCCATTTTGAATCTACTTACCCGATATTGCCCAATACCAAATTCGGCCGAGATATTTGAGAGATTGATTTTTGTAGAAAATTTGAACCTGATACCTCCAAAACTGCGACCTCTATCGTCTTAACAAATTTCGTAATATCCCATATATATATATAAACTTTTGAACCAAATGTTTTTTTGGACTAACTTATAGACATAAAACAACATGCCGTTGATTTTTTTTCGAAATTCAAAAATGTGAACGATCGCAATAGGTACATTTCTATAAGAAATTTACCTAAAATGCCAACACGGCTAAATATAATGTAAATACCGCTTATTGCCAACATCAAATATGATTTAAACGTTTATCAAGTGAATACCGCTTTTTGATCTATAGAGTACCTAACTACCGCTCTATGCCATTTGTTAAGAAACTACAAACTACCGCTTTGTTTAATTTATTAACAATGTTTCTGTAGTTAAGGTGAGTTTATACAGTAAATAAAATAAAATAAGAAACAAATTAAGATAAAATAAGAAAGTTGAACATGCTCATTTCCATGGGAGCGTTTAAACACGAAATAAGCTAAATTAAGAAATAAGAATAAGAACTAAAGATGGCCAACTTTCATCTTTATTTCTTATTTTGTTTGGAAAATGATAATGCGCATGATCAACCACCAGAGAACACTTAACTTGCATACAACACAAAAGTTTTTGTCAAAAAAGCTGTGATTTGATTGGTTCATTCTTATTTTATTTTCGTCATCTGTATAAACCAATCTTTCTTGAAGTTATTCTTATTTTAATTTTAATTTGTTTCTTATTTTATTTTATTTACTGTATAAACTCACCTTTACTCATCTCTGGTTTATTTACTTATTTCGAGTTGGTCTTTTTTGTATATATCTACATTTACGGGCTATTCAAATTCGTTTCTGTACATGGGGATCTTGTAAACGATAAGAGATAGAGTGTCGGTTAAATTGTGGCAAAGTTGCATATTTTAAAGACCTCTTCAATGATGTGAAAAAATCGAATTTAGATCTTTTGGTTCTGGAGATATACAGGAAAAAACAAAAGATCCCAAATTATTTTTTTGCCTGTATCATCTTTATTGGCAGATATTTTGCTATAGGCACTTGATCTGGGCTATCAGAATATGTTCATGAATCTTTTATACAGGGTGTCATCTGACTTGAACCACCCCCATCTTTGAATTTTTAAATACGGACCTGTATTTTTTGTTGTAGTTTTTGGATCGTCAACGTTCACTTGATACTGAGAAATTAAATTTAATTTTTTATTTTTGTGGATGTTCCGGTAATATTTTATTATAATTGGGTGAATTATTTCCTTTTAAATTACGGCCCTGGAAATTGGTTGACTAAGTTGAATAAAAACACAATAGCGTTTTCTACAATGAACTTCGAATAGCAAAACATTTATGATTATCTGAAAAATATTTACAATAAAAATAGATTATACATATGTATTTTGATAAGCTAAAAAAGAAATGATAGCAATAATTACATGCGAAAGGAACACTGTAATTGTAATGAAAATTGAAGTGAACTAATTTATATAAACTAAAAAATCAATGGCGCAATAAATGCTCGAATTAGAGTCCTTCCATTTCGAGACATTTTTGGACTCGTTTTTTCATATTATTTATTGCCCTTAATACCCTTAATACACTTTGCAGCATTGTTAAGAAAGCATTCAAAATCCTCAATCTCAAGTCTTCCACATTTTCTATCTCTCCGCCAGCGTAAATCCTATTTTTCAATGTCCCCCATAGAAAATAGTCCAAAATCGTAAGATCTGGTGATCTTTGATCTTGCAGGCCATTATTAGTATAATTTTGCAATTGATATTGATTCAAGAGAAATAGATTGAAGATAAAGACACTGACAAATTTCTATCAAATAAGTCTGTATCTAAATGGACAACTCTTCAATTTAAATGGGTATCATCAATTCACATTAACGATAATGCTGATCGATCGATGGACCCTACCGCTCTACCAACACAAAGCCTCTCAATAAGGTCCTACTCGAATGAGAATAATATGCTGCATTAGCTGAGTATATCGCATATTAAATATGTACGTGAATGTAGTTTGGAGGCATCACTTGTTACACAGTCTCTCATTGACCGACGAACCCCGAACGTATACAATTCGACTGTCTGCTTTTTTTTGGTTTGTTCGCGCCTTATATATAGTAAACGTGCTCCGATTTTGATGATTTTTTATTCATTTGAAAGAGGAGACTTGGAAATTGGTCCCATTTTCTTAAAAACTCAAACCGAAATCTTCTTCCCTCCGAAAACCGCTCCCGAAGGGGGTGGAGGGGGCAAATTTTCTCGAAAATCGGAAATTCGAGATACCAGAATTAAAGATAGGACAATATCCGGATACGTTCAAATTGAAAATTTTTTCAAAAGAGTTACTGTTTTTGAGCTACATTCATTTTAAAATCTCACATATGGGTATTTTAGCTATGTGGAAGGGGCAATTTCTTTCGAAAACTGAAAATTTTTTGATGCCACATGAAATACAATAATATGTGTATCAACTTTTATAGAGAACATTTTCTCCTTAGAGTTACGGTTTTCGAGATAAGCGGTGGTAGAATGGTTAAATCTAAAATATTTGAGCGTATTTCCGCAGCGATGTTCTGAGATCTCTACATAATAACAAGGACAAGCAAAGTATATACGTGGGTAATCAGATATTAGTGGTGAACGTTCAACGATTTTTGTGACCAATGTTACACTCAAAAGTCTGAAATAAATACTTTTTCACAAAAAAACTGGACCGACGTTATTAGCTGATGCACTGAAAATTACGAAATAAAATTAACTCTATTGGTGCTGGTACTTGTGAAGTTGGTGCCAAAAGTTATCAATTTAACTGAAACTGCACAACTTCAAAAGTAACAGCACCAATAGAATTAATATTATTTCGTAATTTTCAGTGCACCAACTAATAACGTCGGTCCAGTTTTTTGTGAAAAAGTATTTATTTTATTAACTTGTTCAATTACTTCGCCATTGTATTGCAAGTTTCTTAACATCATTAGTTGTTCCTAAAACTAAGAGTTTCAATCTATTTTACGTCCTTCAAGCGTGGCAAGTTACTTTACTCTAAATTGTCAAATCTCTAATGTAAATTAAAACAAAACTTAGGTGCTTTTCAATAAGTTTGACATATTTCTTAGGACCACTATTCGAGTATTTCTAAGACAGAAAAGTTTAACCAGAGCTACTCTTTTGATGTTCAGTTCCAGTCATTGTTATAATTCTTTAGCGAAGTTTGCTATCAATGTCATCTTCCATCCATTACAAGGTCTCATTCCCACACATCAAGCATCTCTCTTAGTTTTGAGCATTTTAAATTATCCTTCTTGTAGTCGACTTATAAATATAACGTATGGGTCCAAGCTTTCCGATAACTATTCATATGTTTTGAACTTGTTGTGCATGTCGTCGGTAATAAATCCTGTTTGTTTTGGTGATCAATGAAACAACAAATGGAAGAATGTACAGTATTGCTTTGTTTACATGTGATATGGAAATAAGCCGATAACTGCTACCTTCCATTGTCGGACTTTCGTTCTGTATAGGTATTATAGAGGCTACACATCACTCGTCAGTTACTCTTCGGAGATCCAAATTTGTTAGCTTAGTTGATAAAGAATCTTATCGTTTCCATCACCGACAACCTCCAATCCTCCACAGGAAGTGTACCTAATGAATTGGCTTCCTTTAATTTAGTACATTCACTTCTTTCTGAAAGATATGAGTCGGTCTGTTGAAAACTTTCTTTTGTCGTTGATGGCAAATATCTTCAAAACGGTTAGAGTAGCAAGAAATAGTATAAATTGAACATGAAAATTTCCTCATCATTTTTATCGATGAAATGAACACTTGGATCAATACTGGAAACTGTAAAAAACATTCAAATTGAAAAATAATTATCAGGATTTTCTGGAAAATCTACCAACATATATTTGTATATCTTTTATATCGATATTTATTTTGGAGTTCCTCATCAATTGTGCTGTGGAAGCTCATTTCGTTCAATGCAGCAGGCATATCAAAGAGAGAGAAAGAATTATCGCGAGCTGATCGTGAGTGTAACATAGTTAAATGGATTTTTTATTGAGTTTTGTTTTATTATTAGACTGAACAGTCCAGCGTGATAGTTTAGGTGTGTTTTAAGCACTTTATTTGCAAAGATACTGGTTAGCTCTAATTGTCTTATTAATAGGGAAATAGAATATAACTTCTCAAGTGTTTTCAGGTCGTGAGCTTGAAACAGATGAGCCGTTCTACGTAAAACAAGATCATAAGCATAGACTAACATAAAAATAGACAAGCAACTATAATAAAAAATCAAAGAGCCAACTAGATGGCCACAAGTAGCGAACACTAGAATAAGGAAATAGATAGATAGATATAGATAGATTTATTCGTTCGCCATTTAACATATTCACAAGGAAATATAAATGGAAAAACATGTCAAAAATTCAGGATGCATACCTACAATATTTATCATATACATATATCACTAATAATTTGAACGAACAATTCATCTTGTTCGAAATATAACAGAAAAGAACAAACAAAATAATGAACAATACTATACATACTATAAAATATAAATAAAGATATACACACACACAACTATAAAAACTATCACAATCATAAAAATTCATCCAATGAGTAGCAGCACTTTTCAGTTAGGAGTTCTTTCAGTCTATTTTTGAATATTCTAACATTTGGTGCGGATTTTATATCGGCATTCCGTTTATTGTACAATTTGCACCCGATAAAGTAAAAACTTTTTTGATAATAAGCAGTGCTGTGAGAATTGGGCTGTAACAAATTGCGGTAACGAGTGTTATGATTATGTTTTGGCAAGCACATTGTAATGTTTTTACAATTCTTATAGAAATATATACACACCTCCAGAATATATAAGCAATGTCAGGATTTTTAGTTTTTTGAAATATTCTCTACAGCTAGTCCTCTTATCAATGTTCTCAAGTATTTCGTATTTCTGCAAAACAAAGACCCTCTTTACATTCTTAATAGCTGCGTAGATATGTTGCAGGAACGTATTATTTATTAATAGTTTAATATCTTACTAGAGCGCCAGTTAATATAAGAAATAATATTTGTTTTAATTTTCATCAATCATATCTAACCATATTTTCCCACCTTTTATTTGAAATTAACAAATAATAATAATAATAATAATAATAACAAACTTTATTTCTGATAACATTTACGCTATGTTAACACAGAAAAATACAAAAAGAAATGACGTCACAGAAATGAGAGTGTTAACTCTCCATAAAGTCCTTAATGTGATATGGTTCTAGCTCTATTAAATATTTTTTCAATTGTCTTTGGAAAACTCTAGCATTTGGTGCACTCTTGATACTGATAGGCAGTCTGTTGTAGAAACGAATACCCGCATAAAAAGGACCTTTCTCAAAGATCGCCAGATGGTGTACTGGATAGTGGCAATCCATCGTACGAGTATTATAATAATTATAACTGTTTACATCGAAAAGATTCCTATTTTTATACAATAACATAATTGTGTCAAAAATATATAAACCATATATTGTTAAAATACATTTATCCTTAAAAACACCCTTACAACTTTCTCTAAACGACATTTTATAGTTAATTCTTAATAAACGTTCTTGTATAACAAAAATATTCTCTATTTTTGAATTTCCTCCCCAGAAGACAATACCATATCTTGCTGTAGCCTCAAAGTTTGCAAAATATAGGGTTCTCAAGACAGTTATCGAGACATATCTTGAGGTTACTCTGATTCCGTAACTTATACTATTCAGCTTCTTACTGAGAGAATCTATTTGCTGTGACCAATCTAGAAATTCATCTATATGAATACCTAAGAATTTTGTTGTGCTCTGCAATCTAAAATTGTTTTTGTCTATTTGTATAGTCTCTGGTTTGTTTAGTTTACTTAACTTTGTTCTAAATAATAGAAAGTTCGTTTTGTCTTTATTTACCAAGAGTTTGTTTTTTTCAAACCATAAACTTGCATGTAAAAGTATATCTTCTGTGTTATCAGTTAGTGTAGTCATGTTCTTCCCTGTCACCAAAAGGTTAGTGTCATCAGCGTAGGAAGTGAGTAACTTATTTGGATTCGATATTTCATTGTGTAAGTCATTAGTAAAAATGATAAACAGTATTGGACCTAAGATACTGCCTTGAGGGATGCCTCATTTTGCAGACTTTCAGACTTGAAACTTATGTTATCTTTCAAAATTAAAACTTTTTGTATTCTATAGTTAAGGTATGATCGAAACCATTTTAATGCATTGCCTCTGATTCCAAACAAATCTAGCTTTTTCAATAAAAGATTCCGATCCAGGCAGTCATATGCGTTTGACAGATCTAGAAAAATTCCTAAACCTGCTTGACCTACCCCCAGTTTTTTTAGAATGTTGTGTGAACTGAAACATTGCTGTTTGATTTGATCTGCCCCTTATGTAGCCATGTTGGTTGTCCGAAAGCAATTCGCACTCCTCCATGAATGCCACAAGTCGATTGCATACAACCATTTCAAACAGCTTAGAAAAACTTGGAAGTAGGCTTATCGGTGTGTAATTGTCGAATTCTTCCGGATTCCCTCTTTTCAAAATTGGTTTTATAACCGCGGTTTTTAGTTGATCTGGAAAGATACCTTCGCGTAGAGAATTATTTATTATATATACGATGACATCAATAATTTCTGGAATGCTCAATTTTATTATACTTGTTGGTAGTTCATCATCGCCATAGCTGTTTTTATTCTTAATTTTCTTTGATAGTTCTAAGATTTCATTTTCTGTGACTGGTCTAAAGAATAGAGACTTATTATTTTCTTGAATTGTAGTACTCCACTGTGTGGTTTTTAATTTGTTTAGTAAGAGTGGCACTTTTTCAGAAAAAAATATAATTAATTTTTTGGAGGTTTCTTGAGCATCTTCCGCAATTACTGTACCATTTGACCCTGTTTTCCCTTGAATTTCATTACATATGGCCCACAAGCATTTTGTTTTGTTATCCGACATGTTAATTTGATTCTCATACTTTTTACATCTACTCTTCACTAATAGTGAATCATATTCTCCCTTAACCGATTTATACATTTCTAAAAATAAATCATTCTGATTTTTTAACATAAGAAGAATATCTAATCGATTCTTAACATTCTTAATTTCTACCTCATTCTCATACATAGAATTTCTAAAAATTTATGAAATAGAACCATTGTTTATTTACATCACTTTTTGAAACTCTGTATACATCTAACCAATTCTGATTTTGTAATTCATCTAGGAATTGAGCCTTTGCTTCACAACTGAAAAATCTATTATATTGTGGAATTTGTTTGTTCTCTTCTATACTTAACGACATCTTTTGAGCTGTGTGATCAGAAATATTTGTATGTAAAATATTTGTCCTTAAGTTAATTCGAGGAATATTGCAAAAAATTGCAAATGTCAGGTACATGAGAAAAATATAGGTGTGTTACTCGCATAATTTATGAGACTGAATACTAAATAATGAAATAAAAATAAAATGATAAATAAAAACTATAAAAATTTTATTTGTCGTAGATTCACTATTCAAAATTTTTGTAGCTACAGCGTATCGTCCTATTTGTCCCATAGGGGACTTTCCGATAACTGTGGTGCCAAGATTTAAGAGTGTATTCTAATAAGACACCCCAAAATAAGACGAAAATCAAGAATACCAATTTTCTCGTTTTTATCTCCTTTTGAAGATATTTGCCTCTTCTTTTCCCAAAAAGCTTGCGACATGTTGGAGCAAAAGGGGTGTTGGATTAGGAAAAAACGCCTTTAGAGGTAAATAAAAATTCGTACTTACTAGTAAAATCAATGTTTCTTTATAAATTCCCATTTTTAATTGAATAATACACTATAAACACATTTCACTTTTGGGCAGCCGCCATATTATAATTACGAAATTATGGAAACATGTTTCCATACGATTATAAATACACTGTTGCTATTTAATTCATTTTAGAAGAAGAATTATCATTAAGTATTCTTGCTATAGTAGAATACGTTTTAAACAATATAAAGAAGTATTTTTATATGAAATATAATTCAAATTAAATTTATTCGAACAAGGAAACTAAGGAATAAAATTAAATACAGCTTCAGTATTTTGTGGTTGGCTAGGTTTGTTTCCATAATATTTGCTAAATAACTACATTTTAAGGGCAATGGTGTATTAGTTGTAACATAATTTCAAAACAACAATAACATGACATATGGCAATAATAGCGGCTAGACAAGAAAGAATCAGTGATTAATGTGAATTTTTCAAGAAAATACTTCATTGGGACGGTTTCTACAGTGTGAATTCTGGTAAGTCTGACTTCTTTTATACTTCTAAATGCGTACTTTTCCTTACCAAATATCAATATCTTCAGAAGGAGACGAAAACGAGAAAATTGGTATTCTTGATTTTCGTCTTATTATAGGGTGTTTTAACAGAAAACACTGTTAAATCTTGGCGCCACAGTTATCGGAAACGTGCCTGGAAGCTTCTGAATTTTCATTTTTTTCGGTACACAACAAAACCTAACTATATGGTTTATGTTTGTGTATCAATTTCAAATTCCAAATGGCTCAATGACAGATTCATCTCATATTTATCAAATGACAGAAACATTGAACTAAGGAACATAACAAAGGGTAATGCTCTATATTTTAAACCAAAAGCTGCACTAAACAGCTCGAACAAGATATTAAAGTAGGTACCTTCAAAAAGCATTGAAATACATGTTAATTTGACTGTCGTCGTGCAGATAAGATGATCAGTCGCGTACAGCTAGAGTAATGATAAGCAGATATTCAAAGATTTTTTGATAATTCTCAGTTAATTCTAATTTTCTAGTAAAATACACGGATTTACTACAACCAAGAATTCGAACGCTCACCCAGTTTTCCACCGGCCACTCATTCAAGCTGTTACCACCCTTTGTTCTGCTAAACTTCGATGATGGATGTCATCAAATGAAATATCGCAGCCAAAGATTGGAAGTTCTTGCAAAGAAAACAAATTTGAGAACTATGAATTATGTTTTCTTTAATTATGAAAGCTCAGATCGCTGTAGAGTGGAAACCATAACCAATTGCTATCAGGGACACCGACACCATCTGATTTTCCTGCAAAGGAAGCATTGAAAAATATCAATCAGATTTTATTTATTTTATCTTTGCGATCTTTGAAGAGAAGGAGAAAAGATCCGACGGATGGACAGAAAATTTACTATTTGAGCGATTTTGCCAGCACGCATGTTTGTCTTTCATTGAAAAGATGAGTGTCGATGGTTTAATATGGTAGTATGGTACCTACCATATTAAAGAAAATTAAAACCCAAAATCTCATTCTCCCTTAAAACAACCCCCAAATGGAGTGGAGAAGGTAGATTTTACGAAAATTGCAAATTTTATCTGACAAGGTTCAAGAAATGACCATTTCCAGCATCGTTCGAGTTGGACATTTTCAACAAAATGTTTTCGCATTACAGCACTGGGAAAGTGCAAGATTGTTACCGCCATATTTTGAAATCACTGGAGAAGTGTTTAAAAAAATACACATACTTTATTAGTAGGTACTTTTCAAGCTTGACGTTTCGCCCAAATCTCATTGGGCATCTTCGTAAGCTTGTTATCTTGATTCGATTCTGATCGAAAAACTGTGATTTATCCGTTTGGTTGTCTGCTTTTATCCTTGTGTCGTGGTCTCAATTGATATCCTGTGGGCGTGGCCTGTGATAGTGGATCCGCCTGTGTTGTTGTTGATCCTTGGGTGATTATTTCAGGGATTCTGGGAATTTGTGGTATTTTGCTAATAAGGGATTTCCATATGATCGGTAATTTGAGGGAAACATCTTTGTTGTTGAGATCCCCTTGTTTTTCGATTAGCTGATCGCAAAACAGGAAATATTTATTAGCCTCTTATGTTTAAAGTCCATTATTAAATATGGATATAAATAGGTATTCATTTCTTCTATGCAATTTAAGTGCAATGCGCTGATATAGTAACGGATTTAGTATTTATCCCACTATACCTAATTATCTCCTAACCAGTAGATTAATTTTTGAGAACAGTATCTACATATTGAGAAGGGTAGTACTTAATTGTAGAAATTTGACATATTCATCACCAATAGAATGGATACCCACAAAGGGTGTCCCTCTAAAATAATATCAATAAATTATGTTTTAACAAAGGTAGAAGACCTCTCATTCGAAGATATTGCTCATATGCAATTAGTACAAGATAGCCAGAGTAAAGATTGTAGATTATCTAATCTTTTACCAGAGCGAGGAAAGAGTAGGTACTTTGTATTTTATTATTATTCATATCATTGGTGATGCATAATTTTAGGTCTTGATGACTTGACCAGTAATAAAGGAAATTCGGATCAACGTTTTTGTTAAAAAAAACTATTCAAGTTGATGAACAATGCTGTATTTGGTAAAACGATGGAGAACGTCAGGAAGCGAGTAAACATCAAACTTCTAACTGACTGGGCCGGAAGATACGGTGCAGATTCTTATATTTCTAAACCGGAATTTAATAACTGTACCATCTTCCATAACAAATTAGTTGCGATTGAATTAAAGAAGCTGCAAATATGGCTCAATAAGCCGATTTATGTCGGGCAAGCTATCCTCGACTTGGCCAAAACAACGATCTACGACTTCCACTATGGATATATGGCAGATACTTTCTCTGGCTGCATCATACTCTACACTGACACTGATTTACTAATTTATGAGCTTCATCAAGATCCTTACGTGGTGATGCGGCGAGATTGTCATCAACGTTTTGACACCTCAGAGTTCCCTAAAAATAATCTTTGGGGTATTCCACTGTTAAACAAGAAGGTCCTTGGGATGATATCTGATGAAAATCATGGTACCCCAATGTGTGATTATGTAGGACTCCGTTCGAAACTTTACGCCATCAAAGTTTTCAAAACGGAGGAAGATATAAGAAAAAAGAGGAGCGAGATGATGGATGAGGGGTATGATGATGTCGAAATCGATGAGATAATCAACAATATGGGGGTCACCGAAAAAGCCAAAGGGGTAAAATCTTCCATCGTCAAGACAGAGATAACTTTCGGAGACTATGTTGACTGTCTCGAAAGTTTTAAAAAGAAGATGGTCACCCAAAACCTTATCAGATCTGAATAAGGTCCATTCAATAACCCAGAAAAAAATTGCTCTCAGTCCTGATTATGACAAGCGCTACCTTATTCCTGGAAGAGACGAGACACTTCCATAGGGACATTACCAAATATGTGAAGCTATGGATACGAACTAGTTATATTTCAACTTATATATTCTCTAACCTCATCTATCTAATAAAAATTAAAATGTATCTAACTTTTAAATAAAAATAAATAAGTAAGTCTACCCTTTAAAACTCTCTATATAAGCCTCAAAGACGTCAAGTTCTCTTCATTCATAATCCAAGAGTAGAACAGTAAACATGCCTAAGAAGTGTGATGTGGGCTGGAGAGAATGCAACTGTTCAGATTGCACAACTGAGCTCAAAGATAAATGAGAAATATGTGAGAAAGTTGCATTTAAAGTAGTATCTAAATACACACGCGATAGACGCGGTATAGGCTACTATAGCTTTACATCCTACTGCTACGATTGCTATGAATTGCATTCTGGTATACAGGAAGCAGCAAGATTTAGGCATATGCAAAACCAGGCGTTAGGATTACCAGAAATTGATGAAACCGACACATTATCCGCTATATTAATGAAGCATTTTATACTACAACTTCCAACTATCGAGAATTTTCGACAGATTACCACCAACGACTTGGTTGTTACATTACGAACGACGCTATACAGTAATAATATTAGGTATGCAACCGCCATAACACCTGAGGTATTAAGCAGCAAAATGGAACTTTTCCATTGGTTTGAAGCAATTCTACTCGACAGATGTATTGAAGAGTTGAAGATGTATAAAAATCCCATTTTAATATCCTTATATATAGAATGTGTGATAACCGTAAAATGAAATATATATATTATATTGAACTATTGTTCCATTCAAAGTAACCTACCCTAAATAGCAACTTAATGAAGTTCAACCGGAGGCCGATAAGGCGGTTCTTTAATAGCCATCAAGCGACAATTTCCTCAAATCAAAGGCACTATACGCACTCTGCTTAATAGGTGACAGCTCGGTTTGTAAGCGAGGCTAACAGACACCCTAAGCACGTACTTCTTCTCACAGTGTGGTAACTGGCGTGCCTTTGTGCAGGAAACACTCCACAGCCCCTTTATACCCTCAGGAGCCTCGATGAGTTTGATTTTCTATAAAATTCGAGAACTACTCTTTATCAAATATTGTTATAAAAAGTGTTTTAATTTATAATTTCAGCCGAAGGCCGTTTAGGCGGTTCTTTAATAGACATCAGGCAACGATTTCCTCAGATCAAAGGCGCTATACGCACTCTGCTCAATAGGTGACAGCTCGGTTTGCAAGCGAGGCTAACAGACACCCTAAGCAAGTACTTCTTTCACAGTGTGGTAACTGGCGCGCCTTTGTGCAGGAAAAAGTCGACCGCCTCTTCATACCCGCAGGAGCCTAAACTAGTCTAAATAAAACATACGCCAAACTCATCTAAATCATCTAGATATTTTTTTATAAACTCACCTATGACCAAACCTCGAAACGATTGTACGGTGAAAAGTTTGCTAGCTTCAGGCACCATATTCTGGATGAATCATCTCCAAACCAGTCAAAGGTCGACGGCGTTACTATAAAACACATTTTCCTCTGCATTCATACTGATGAATTATCTGTGATATAGAGGAAATATGTGAAAACCAAACAATATGTGACGTAATCTCATAGAGATCAACATATACTTAAATACAAATTAAATGGTAATGATACAAAATAGTAATTTAAATAAAGTTTAAAATAATAGGCATCTCGAGTTTATTTTAGATGAAATTAAATAGAAAGTAGTATTCCTCAAGATCAGAACGCAATATACAAAATGATTCCTTAACCTACACCACATTACACCCCATATTTAACTCCCCGTATTAGGTTATAAGGAAGATGCGAGGTTAATAGCCTTTAAATCAATTAAGCATAGTTAAAAAACATTTACAAAGAGATAGTTGGAAAGTTGAAAGAAATGAAATAGGAAAATACTTGAGGTAAATAAAATTGAGAACCTACTATGAATTGCTAGGTAAGACTGAGTTGTCATTGAGATCTATTCAGCTAAGTGAAAGTTGAACGACTGACGGACGTTACATGATGTTTTTTTTTGTGGAGTACTCTTTACATAGACTTTTTTTGAAACTTTTCTCGAAGTTCTGTCTCTCGTATTGACGAAGTTAGCTTTCTATGCTATTATGCCAATCAAAAATGCTTAAATGTTGTCGTTGACGTCGAGACGAATCCATTGATACCCGTTTCATCAAAATCAAACAACCGGAAGTAACCGACCGGAAGTGGTCATTTTATTGCAGATTTAGCATATTGATATAACGTAAAACCCAAATATAACATTATTACTGCTTTGCCGAAAGTTTTTATTTTTGCGTATATTTGAGTGAAACGGGAACATATGAGGTTATGGGTTTGCATGATTTTTATTCTAAATAACGTTTACATCGCTTTAAGAATATAACAATTTCATTCTGTAACGATCAGATCAGTAACAGCGAAGATAGTATTTAGTGCCCTTATGGCTTGAAGTACTATTTTTCATTACAGTCATCGTATATGCCAATTCTGAAATATGATAGTTTTTGTCCTGCGTCGATCGAACCAGTAACAGCGAAGATAGCCTTTAGTGCCTTTTTGACCTAATCTACTATGCATAATTTTTCATTGAATATAACGTTTACGGCAGTTTTGCTATGTCAGTCTTTATTCCGTCTCGATCAAACCAGCAATAGCTAAGATATTCTTTAGTGTCCTTATGGCTTGAACTACTGTTTTTAATTATAATCATCGTCTACGCCAATTCGGAAATATGATAGTTTTTATCCCGTCTCGATCGAGCCAGTAATAGCGAAGATAGCCTTTAGAGCCCTTTTGGCCTAATCTGCTATGCATAATTTTTCAATGAATATAACGTTTACGGCAGTTTTGCTATGTCAGTCTTTATTCCGTCTCGATCAAGCCAGCAATAGCAAAGATATTCTCTAGTGTTCTTATGGCTTGAACTACTGTTTTTAATTATAATCATCGTCTACGCCAATTCTGCAATATGATAATTTTTATCCCGTCTCGATCGAGTCAGTAATAGCGAAGATAGCCTTTAGAGCCCTTTTGGCCTAATCTGCTATGCATAATTTTTCAATGAATATAACGTTTACGGCAGTTTTGCTATGTCAGTCTTTATTCCGTCTCGATCAAACCAGCAATAGCTAAGATATTCTTTAGTGTCCTTATGGCTTGAACTACTGTTTTTAATTATAATCATCGTCTACGCCAATTCGGAAATATGATAGTTTTTATCCCGTCTCGATCGAGCCAGTAATAGCGAAGATAGCCTTTAGAGCCCTTTTGGCCTAATCTGCTATGCATAATTTTTCAATGAATATAACGTTTACGGCAGTTTTGCTATGTCAGTCTTTATTCCGTCTCGATCAAACCAGCAATAGCAAAGCTATTCTCTAGTGTCCTTATGGCTTGAACTACTGTTTTTAATTATAATCATCGTCTACGCCAATTCTGCAATATGATAATTTTTATCCCGTCTCGATCGAGTCAGTAATAGCGAAGATAGCCTTTAGAGCCCTTTTGGCCTAATCTGCTATGCATAATTTTTCATTGAATATAACGTTTACACCATTTTGCTATATGTCACTTTTTATTCCGTGTCGATCGAACCAGTAATAGCAAAGATAGTCGTTAATGCCCTTATGGCTTGAACTATTTTTTTGAATTATAATTATCATCTACGCAAATTCTGAAATATGATAGTTTTTATTCCGTCTCGATCGAACCAATAATAGCGAAGATAGCCTTTAGTGCCCTTTTGGCCAGATCTACTATCCATGATTTTTAATTTAATATATCTTCTACGGCAGTTTTGCTATGTCAGTTTTTATTACGTCTCCATCGAATCATTAATAGCGGATATATTCTTAGTGCCCATATGACCTGATCTACTATTCATAATTTTCATTAAATATAACGTACACTGCTATATATCCGTTTTATTATGTCTCGATCGAATCAGTAAGATACTCTTTGCCCATACGGCTTAAACTAGTTTTCAATATCATCAATATAACCAAATGATAATTTCCAAAATAGAAAAAATAAATTTGATTCGATCGAGACGGAATAAAAAGTGACATATAGCAAAATGGTGTAAACGTTATATTCAATGAAAAATTATGCATAGTAGATTAGGCCAAAAGGTCTCTAAAGGCTATCTTCGCTATTACTGGCTCGATCGAGACGGGATAAAAACTATCATATTTCAGAATTGGCGTAGACGATGATTATAATTAAAAATAGTAGTTCAAGCCATAAGGACACTAAAGAATATCTTTGCTATTGCTGGTTTCATCGAGACGGATTAAAGGCTGACATAGCAAAACTGCCGTAAACGTTATATTCAATGAAAAATTATGCATAGTAGATTAGGTCAAAAGGCACTAAAGGCTATCTTCGCTATTACTGGTTCGATCGACGCAGGACAAAAACTATCATATTTCGATTACGATGACTGTAATGAAAAATAATACTTCAAGCCATAAGGGCACTAAATACTATCTTCGCTATTATTGATCTGATCGTTACGGAATGAAATTGTTATATTCTTAAAGCGATGTAAACGTTATGTTGAATAAAAATCATGCAAATCCATAACCTCAAATATTCCCGTTTCACTCAAATATACGCAAAAATAAAAACTTTCGGCAAAGCTGTAATAATGTTATATTTGGATTGTACGTTATATGAAGATGCTAAATCTGCAATAAAATGACCACTTCCGGTCGGTTACTTCCGGTCGTTCGATTTTGATGAAACGGGTATCAATGGATTCGTCTCGACGTCAACGACAACATTTAAGCATTTTTGATTGGCATAATAGCATAGAAAGCTAACTTCGTCATTACGAGAGACAGAACTTCGAGAAAAGTTTCAAAAAAAGTCTATGTAAAGAGTACTCCACAAAAAAACATCATGTAACGTCCGTCAGTCGTTCAACATTCACTTAGCTGAATAGATCTCAATATCAACTCAGTCTTACCTAGCAATTCATGGTAGGTTCCCAATTTTATTTACCTCAAGTATTTTCCTATTTCATTTTTTCAACTTTCCAACTATCTCTTTGTATATGTTTTTTAACTATGCTTAATTGATTTAAAGGCTATTAACCTCGCATATCCCTTACAACCTAGTACTGGGAGTTAAATATGGGGAGTAATGTGGTGTAGGTTAAGGAATCATGTTGTATATTGCCTTCTGATCTTGAGGAATACTACTTTCTATTTAATTTCATCTAAAATAAACTCGAGATGCCTATTATTTTAAACTTTATTTAAATTACTATTTTGTATCATTACCGTTTAATTTGTATTTAAGTGTATGTTGATCTCTATGAGATTACGTCACATATTTTTTGGTTTTCACATATTTTCATGTTTTCCTCTATTTCACAGATAATTCATCAGTATGAAGGCAGAGGAAAATGTGTTTTATAGTAACGCCGTCGACCTTTGACTGGTATGGAGATGATTCATCCAGAATATGGTGCCTGAAGCTAGCACACTTTTCACCGTACAATCGTTTCGAGGTTTGGTCATAGGTGAGTTTATAAAAAAATATCTAGGCGATTTAGATGAGTTTGGCGTATGTTTTATTTAGACTAGTCCTGGCTCCTGCGGGTATAAAGGGGCGGTCGACTTTATCCTGCACAAAGGCGCGCCAGTTACCACACTGTGGAAGAAGTACTTGCTTAGGGTGTCTGTTCGCTTGCAAACCGAGCTGTCACCTATTGAGCAGAGTGCGTATAGCGCCTTTGATCTGAGGGAATTGTTGCCTGATGGCTATTAAAGAACCGCCTAAACGGCCTCCGGCTGAAATTATAAATTAAAACACTTTTTATAACAATATTTGATAAAGAGTTGTTCTCGAATTTTATAGAAAATAAAACTCATCGAGGCTCCTGTGGGTATAAAGGGGCGGTCGACTTTTTCCTGCACGAAGGCGCGTCAGTTACCACACTGTGGGAGAAGTACTTGCTTAGGGTGTCTGTTAGCCTCGCTTACAAACCGAGCTGTCACCTCGCAGAGTGCGTATAGTGCCTTTGATTTGAGGAAATTGTCGCTTGATGGCTATTAAAGAACCGCCTTACCGGCCCCCGGTTGAACTTCATTAAGTAGCTATTTAGGGTAGGTTACTTTGAATAAAACAATAGTTCAATATAATATATATATATATATATATATATATATATATATATATATAAATATATATATATATATATATATATATATGTATATAAAATGAATTGTATATATATATATATATATTAGATTAGTGGGATTGCAGTCAATTCTTCGGAATGGGCAAATAAAACACGTAGATTCTTTGCTAATTAGTCAAGCTTTCGGAAGTATTCTCTTCCTTTCTCAAGACATATATAAATAGATAATTTATTGATTATTAAAATGGACAACGAAAAAAAAAACATTAAAAAAACCTTACTCAGCTATGAAGTTTTGAACAAAAAAACTGCTACAACAAAAAACATAATAATCTTCATACTTATAATTAAAAATTACATTTTAGTCTTGTTTTTTAATTAAAATTAAATTAATTGTGAAAATCATTGTCAATGTGTTCCACATATTTGGCAAACCTTACTAATGCGGAGGCAGTGGGATAAAGACAAACTTTTCAACAACAATATACGATCCGAACTAATTTGATGTTAGACATGTAACTACTATGCATAAATATGAAAACGAAAAATTGTATGTCCATGTCACTTATTAGTTATTGTGTTAATATAATTATTACTTCAGTTGACAGTTGTCTGAATTCTGTCTATTTTGATTTGTTGTTGTTTGTTCCTAATTGAGGTTAATGTTGTTATGGATTTTCATTAAATATGTATATATGATGCTGAGTCCCTGAACGTCACGTTTCTTATTGAGGCAGTTTGGGTTATTCTTGATATGTACCATTTCTAAAAAAGTTCTCTTAAAATAATTTCTTTCTGTCACTAAGACCCTGGCTTGATCATAATTCATACTGTGGCCTGTATCTAATACATGTTGTACTAGTGTGCAGGACTTCTTTTTTAACTTACAATCACTTCTATGTGTGATGATCCGACCTTTAAGAGTGCGTCTCGTTTCACCGATATAAGCCCCATTACAATCACGGCAATTGATTTGGTATACCACATTGGATTTTTCTGTAGTTTTGTAAGGTGTTTTTAATTTTGTATGTAATTGTGCAATTGTCTTAATGTTTTTTAATGCTATTTTATAAGGAATGCCCTTTAATATATTAATTAGCTTAGGTGTCAGGTCTTCAATGTATGGTAATGAATGGTATTTAATATCTGTAAGTTGTGTTGTGTTTTCTGTAGTCAAATTATTTTGATTGTTCGGGGCTGGTAGGTTGTCGTGACGTGTGCGGGTACAATTGTTGAATAAAAGAGAGTTGATCCATTTTGGTGGGTAGGAGTTTTCAATTAGGATTGTTTTCAGTTCTGAAAGACATTCTCTTTTGTATTTGGGATGGCATAATTTTTCGACTCTGCTTTTAAGAGCTAATATCAAGTTAATTTTCATACGGTTAGAGTGTTGAGAATGAAAGTTGATATATCTATCACTGCTAATGGATTTTCGGTACCACCTTGTGTGAATGATGTTGTTAGTGTCTCGTATGAGAAGCATATCTAAAAACGGTATGGTGTTGTTGATCTCATGTTCTACCGTGAATTGTAGGTGATTATTATAATTATTGAAAATGTTTAATAGCTCTGTTGTCTTATTTCTAGGAATAGATAGAATTAGGTCATCAACATATCGTTTGATGAAAGGTATATTAAAATTGGCTGTGTCTAAGCAACTCCTTATTAAATCATCCAATACAAAGTTGACTAAAATAGGTGAGATAGTTGATCCCATTGGTGTGCCGAATAACTGCTTGTAACATATGTTCTCGAACATTAGATAATTAGAATCAAACACAAAATTAAGTATTTGGATGAATGTAAGTAAGGTGATGTCACAATGTAAGATTAACTCATCCCAATGTTTTTTATACTATCTAGGACTAAGTTGAAAGGTAAATTTGTAAATAAAGACACAACATCAAAACTTACAATAATATAGTTGTCTGGTACTTGAAAATTGTTGATGAATTTGCTAAAACTGAATGAATGAATGAATGAATCTTTTATATAGATATCGTTTTCTTTGTTATACGATGAAGTCAAGATATTAGTTAGATATTGAGCTAATTTCGAATTTGGGGAATCTATCGAGGAAACTATTGGTCTCATTGCTAATGTCGGCTTGTGTATCTTAGGTAGTGTGTACAGTCTAGGTGCAACTGAGTTATAGATAGTCAATGACTCAGCCTCGTTATCACTGATGGAATTGTTTGTTTTTAAAAGTGACACAAGTTTGTTGGCCTTCTGTTGTAATGTACAAGTTGGATCTTTAGTAAGTTTTTTATAATTTTGTTCTTCAGATAATTATTCTAAAGTCTTACTCACATAATCTGTTTTATGCATCACCACTGTTGCATTACCTTTGTCGCTTTTTACAACAATCAATTCTGGGTGGTTTTTTAGGAACAGTTTACATTTCTTAAATAATTGATTAAACATATCATTTTTTCGATGATTTTCTTGAACAAAGTTGGTAATGATATTAGTAAATTGTGCTCGAAGAAAGTTTTTATTGTCATTGTCTTGTTTATATATTATAGATTCTAGATCAGACAGGATTTTAGCGATTTGTATTTCTCGCACTGTTGGAGTAATGCAAAATTTTGGGCCCAATGACAATATAAACTTAACTTCACTCGGTAAAGCGATTTTAGTAAGATTTCTAAACCATTTCTGGGGAATAGTGATTTTTAATGATTGTTCTTCTTTTAGTCGATTGAACTTGGAAATATTGGAATGTTTGATGTTATAAAATAGTTTATTAAAAGCAATGTTTTGTCTTCTGCTGAATTCCGTAATTATATCTTGTGGTAGATTTTTTAATTGAGATTTAATACCATTGACTTGTTTTTCTAATTCATGAATATCACTTATGGTGATAGATATTTCCAAATTCAATATACTAGATTTTAACCTTTTGTTGAAATTGCAGATCTTTGATCCTGTCCTCCCTTGTGTGTGATGTAGTAAGGAGTTGATGTTTGTTATTCCATTAGTGATATGTTTTGGAAAAACGTTCTGGTTGCGGCATTTCAGTAGGAAAATTCTTCTGTTTTTCATTGACGCTAATTTGGTGGTGATTTTAGCCCAAGATTTGAGTAAAGTAACCGATGTTGGTCCAAATCTCTGAAGGATGATTTGATAGAAACCCATATCAATAGATAATGTTAAATTTTTATTGACTGATTAAAATGATCAATGTATTAGATTAGTGGGATTGCAGTCAATTCTTCGGAATGGGCAAATAAAACACGTAGATTCTTTGCTAATTAGTCAAGCTTTCGGAAGTATTCTCTTCCACAATAAAAACTTTCTTCGAGCACAATTTACTAATATCATTACCAACTTTGTTCAAGAAAATCATCGAAAAAATGATATGTTTAATCAATTATTTAAGAAATGTAAACTGTTCCTAAAAAACCACCCAGAATTGATTGTTGTAAAAAGCGACAAAGGTAATGCAACAGTGGTGATGCATAAAACAGATTATGTGAGTAAGACTTTAGAATTATTATCTGAAGAACAAAATTATAAAAAACTTACTAAAGATCCAACTTGTACATTACAACAGAAGGCCAACAAACTTGTGTCACTTTTAAAAACAAACAATTCCATCAGTGATAACGAGGCTGAGTCATTGACTATCTATAACTCAGTTGCACCTAGACTGTACACACTACCTAAGATACACAAGCCGACATTAGCAATGAGACCAATAGTTTCCTCGATAGATTCCCCAAATTCGAAATTAGCTCAATATCTAACTAATATCTTGACTTCATCGTATAACAAAGAAAACGATATCTATATAAAAGATTCATTCAGTTTTAGCAAATTCATCAACAATTTTCAAGTACCAGACAACTATATTATTGTAAGTTTTGATGTTGTGTCTTTATTTACAAATTTACCTTTCAACTTAGTCCTAGATAGTATAAAAAAACATTGGGATGAGATAACCTTACATTGTGACATCACCTTAGATACATTCATCCAAATACTTAATTTTGTGTTTGATTCTAATTATCTAATGTTCGAGAACATATGTTACAAGCAGTTATTCGGCACACCAATGGGATCAACTATCTCACCTATTTTAGTCAACTTTGTATTGGATGATTTAATAAGGAGTTGCTTAGACACAGCCAATTTTAATATACCTTTCATCAAACGATATGTTGATGACCTAATTCTATCTATTCCTAGAAATAAGACAACAGAGCTATTAAACATTTTCAATAATTATAATAATCACCTACAATTCACGGTAGAACATGAGATCAACAACACCATACCGTTTTTAGATATGCTTCTCATACGAGACACTAACAACATCATTCACACAAGGTGGTACCGAAAATCCATTAGCAGTGATAGATATATCAACTTTCATTCTCAACACTCTAACCGTATGAAAATTAACTTGATATTAGCTCTTAAAAGCAGAGTCGAAAAATTATGCCATCCCAAATACAAAAGAGAATGTCTTTCAGAACTGAAAACAATCCTAATTGAAAACTCCTACCCACCAAAATGAATCAACTCTCTTTTATTCAACAATTGTACCCGCACACGTCACGACAACCTACCAGCCCCGAACAATCAAAATAATTTGACTACAGAAAACACAACACAACTTACAGATATTAAATACCATTCATTACCATACATTGAAGACCTGACACCTAAGCTAATTAATATATTAAAGGGCATTCCTTATAAAATAGCATTAAAAAACATTAAGACAATTGCACAATTACATACAAAATTAAAAACACCTTACAAAACTACAGAAAAATCCAATGTGGTATACCAAATCAATTGCCGTGATTGTAATGGAGCTTATATCGGTGAAACGAGACGCACTCTTAAAGGTCGGATCATCACACATAGAAGTGATTGTAAGTTAAAAAAGAAGTCCTGCACACTAGTACAACATGTATTAGATACAGGCCACAGTATGAATTATGATCAAGCCAGGGTCTTAGTGACAGAAAGAAATTATTTTAAGAGAACTTTTTTAGAAATGGTACATATCAAGAATAACCCAAACTGCCTCAATAAGAAAAGTGACGTTCAGGGACTCAGCAACATATATACATATTTAATGAAAATCCATAACAACATTAACCTCAATTAGGAACAAACAACAACAAATCAAAATAGACAGAATTCAGACAACTGTCAACTGAAGTAATAATTATATTAACACAATAACTAATAAGTGACATGGACATACAATTTTTCGTTTTCATATTTATGCATAGTAGTTACATGTCTAACATCAAATTAGTTCGGATCGTATATTGTTGTTGAAAAGTTTGTCTTTATCCCACTGCCTCCGCATTAGTAAGGTTTGCCAAATATGTGGAACACATTGACAATGATTTTCACAATTAATTTAATTTTAATTAAAAAACAAGACTAAAATGTAATTTTTAATTATAAGTATGAAGATTATTATGTTTTTTGTTGTAGCAGTTTTTTTGTTCAAAACTTCATAGCTGAGTAAGGTTTTTTTAATGTTTTTTTTTTCGTTGTCCATTTTAATAATCAATAAATTATCTATTTATAGATGTCTTGAGAAAGGAAGAGAATACTTCCGAAAGCTTGACTAATTAGCAAAGAATCTACGTGTTTTATTTGCCCATTCCGAAGAATTGACTGCAATCCCACTAATCTAATACATTGATCATTTTAATCAGTCAATAAAAATTTAACATTATATATATATATATATATATATATATATATATTTCATTTTACGGTTATAACACATTCTATATATAAGGATATTAAAATGGGATTTTTATACATCTTCAACTCTTCAATACATCTGTCGAGTAGAATTGCTTCAAACCAATGGAAAAGTTCCATTTTGCTGCTTAATACCTCAGGTGTTATGGCGGTTGCATACCTAATATTATTACTGTATAGCGTCGTTCGTAATGTAACAACCAAGTCGTTGGTAGTAATCTGTCGAAAATTCTCGATAGTTGGAAGTTGTAGTATAAAATGCTTCATTAATATAGCGGATAATGTGTCGGTTTCATCAATTTCTGGTAATCCTAACGCCTGGTTTTGCATATGCCTAAATCTTGCTGCTTCCTGTATACCAGAATGCAATTCATAGCAATCGTAGCAGTAGGATGTAAAGCTATAGTAGCCTATACCGCGTCTATCGCGTGTGTATTTAGATACTACTTTAAATGCAACTTTCTCACATATTTCTCATTTATCTTTGAGCTCAGTTGTGCAATCTGAACAGTTGCATTCTCTCCAGCCCACATCACACTTCTTAGGCATGTTTACTGTTCTACTTTTGGATTATGAATGAAGAGAACTTGACGTCTTTGAGGCTTATATAGAGAGTTTTAAAGCGTAGACTTACTTATTTATTTTTATTTAAAAGTTAGATACATTTTAATTTTTATTAGATAGATGAGGTTAGAGAATATATAAGTTGAAATATAACTAGTTCGTATCCATAGCTTCACATATTTGGTAATGTGCCCATGGAAGTTTCTCGTCTCTTCCAGGAATAAGGTTGCGCTTGTCATCATCAGGACTGAGAGCAATTTTTTCCTGGGTTATTGAATGGACCTCAAGCTTATCAGATCTGATAAGGTTTTGGGTGACCGTCTTCTTTTGAATTGAATTTGAGTACTCTATGGATTTTCTTGGCTACAAGACCATGCTTCAATGCCTGTTTGAGGGCTACATAATGTATGACATACGTTTGTTTATCATAAAATATAGCCATTAATTTTGTCGCCTCGTTAACATCCTTAGAAGGCTTCAGTGTCTTAGGATTAATATGTTGTGCACAAAATGGGAGGTCTTTATGTTGATCATGTAACTTTTGTGGATATTCCAATTCTACCTCGAGCATATACCCCTCATCTGCATTATCAGGTATTGATGCGACATCAATGTAGTATCACCACATTCAAAACCTCCATATGGTAGATATTGCGACATTGCCCATCCATATTTATTGTTTACATCATAATACATCAAATATGATTGAGGCTTGTTGGGATCATAGTTATTAAGATACATGTTGTTAGCTTTAGCCCGCCTCTTGCCACATACTTGGCTCAATCCTCCTCGAATGCCTCGTTCAACAAACAGGAATATTTCAACGTCGGTTAGTAATTCCAGCTCAATTCCTGTATGCTTCAACATCGCGTCCCAAATGAAGCCAGGTAATTTAAAATAGTGGGCAGGGTCGAGATTGTACGTTTTATGACAGCTAGTGCGAAATCGTTCAAAGACGTCGGCCAGGAGTAGAATATCAGTTTTCATATAAAGGTCAACATATTCACCCAAACTTCGGCACATAAAACTGTTCCAAACGTCATGGGCTCGTCAGTATAGTCGGCGAGGACATGATTTGTTATCTAGCTTATTATAAAAATCATCAATGGGTGGTAGGTGGGTTTCGGTAAATCGCTCGAAGGAGTCGATATAATCATACGGCATTATACCTTTCTTTGTTAATAGCGAAAAATGCCTGTCATCTAAATCTGCAAACTGTGATTTCAAATTCGGGAATTCAGTTAAATATGATGCCAACTTGTCTAGGGAGGATGCCATAAATCGAAAAGTGTCTATGAAGCGGAACTGAGTAGGGTACTCATCTATGTGTTTGGTAAATGAGATATACTTCTCTTCTAACCTGAAAGATTATGGAAGACAACTGGAATTATATGACTGTCCTTGTAATTGATGTTACAGTTATTATGTGCTGCTCCACGAAAGTTGTTTATAGGTATTAGGTGATTATGGTCTCTAACTTTTATATCTTCGCTACTAAATGGATGTTCACAAATGTGGCAGTGTGTAGCTTTTTTGAACTCAACTTCTTGCTCGTGTGGAATATTAATGTCATACGAGCACCAAAAGAGAGTAGCCATATCTTCAGCCAAACTACTCATCTGATCAGCAAACCACTGCATACATTCCTGTCCGCGGTATGATCGATAAAAACTAAGGCAATCGTCGTAGGAGCACTTGACATAATAACCATTTGTAGCTGGAACGTGATGTTGCGGCTTCTTGGGATTCTCAGTTTTCTCCAGGACACTCTCTAAATCTGCATAAACAACGAAAGGAGCTTTTTCCCGGTTTTTATAATTTTTGAATTTAAGAATGTTCTTTCCTGGTTCGGGCATCTTTATGGCTGTTTCATTAATATTTTGACAGTCTTCCAAATGTTTATCCAATTTTTCTGGAGATCTAACATAGTGGAGGCAGCGTTCGCAAAAGAACTTTTGACCATTACGTTTAGATTGTTGTTTGGATAGAAGCCTGGAGAGATTTTTAATCCAGACATAATGATATTTGACGGGGCCCTCAGTATCATCATATCTATCCTGAATCAGTAGCAGATTCACATGTTTCTCACGCTTTTCCTTGGTCAAGTATGTTGGTAATGTGGTGAATGTCTTTTTTTCCTTTTGGAGAATGTAAACGTTGACGGATATATCGTTCTGTTTCTCGAAATTTGGAATCTGTTTCATTGTCATCGGAAACTGTATTCCTTTCACCTTCAATACTGATGAATAGTGGGGGTACTTTTTTCTTCTCTGTGGATGTTTATAGGCAGGATATAAGGCAGATGTAATAGCCCAGGCGAAACATGCATCATCAACGTTCTTAACGTTAATGCAGGCTTCCTTCTTCTTAATCTGCTCAGGTAGCTCAATATATGGAGCCCAGCTGGGGTGTAAATTTGTTAATGTTCACTCCTAAATTCATTACTCGCTTCAGTGCCCATCCACTATCTCTCTCTTGAAATTCTTCTAAGTCTTTGAGAAGGGAAATAATAACCTTTGTGTTGAACCACTCTTCGAGATCTGTCTCACGAAAGATGGGTGAATTGGCTGTAGTGAAATATTTATATTCCGTTTGAATTGGTCACCTTTCACGATTACAAACTCGCCTACGAATACTACGTTGACCTTGATAGCTTCATCTTTCCTCAGAGCATTGATTATACGAGGTCTAAAGAGTTTGAAACAGTCCGTCAAATGCCGACTCACTTTCGTTCCAGCAAACTCGATCTCTTGCAGTATTTGGTCTAGAAACTAGCCCTGTTTCCTTCTTTCCTTCAGCTTTATTCTGACTCCTCAAGGTTCGGATATTTCTTGAACATGCTTCTAGATGCTGTTTCTCACCCAAACTCATAGCATCTTTAATGCGTTTTAACGACACACTCATTTAGTCCTTTGCGAGCCTCAATATCATCATACTGAGATGATAAAAGTCCTAATATGGCTGCAATTTGTTTCACTAAATTATTGAAGAGACACATCTTACTCGTACGAAAGTCAATGAATAAGTTTTGTGATACCAACCTTTATATAACATTATGCGCGTATGCGCACTAATGTTGACTCTACGTACCCTGCGATGCTGACATATAATTTTTCTTGATATTTGCACCATTTTTCTCACTAATTTCATGTATTTTGCATTTCTTTCTATCATTTTTCACATCTCACATAGCTATTTTGTAGTTACTTGGCTCATTTTTCTTGATATTTGTACCTTTTTCATAGTTATGAGAAATATACATATTAATTTAAATCAATGCCGACACATCTTGTATACTTATATTATAAAATTAATTCATTATTACAACATGTGTGATAAACAATCTACAATCATAAAAGATGGTCTTTACGTTGAATCAGCTGAGTAACTTTAACAACAATTCACGCTGGGTGCGGTCTAGCATTCATTCAACCTCTTATCACAACAGCTGTGATATCACCGAAGCATGTCGTTGTAATATTTGGGTTGTTGATGATTTAGGGAGATTGGTGAGAACATTTCATTGGATCCTGCCAGCATGACGTCATCCTCAATCCAACTGCTCAGCGATGTTGACGCTACCAGCGACTTCTGGATGACTATGTTCCTTGGATGCCTATGCACAGATGACAAATTATTTGTATCCCGTGCCAGCTGTCATTTGTCAATTTGAATTTCCCCCGCTTCCAAGATGGCGCAGTCAGCTGCTGGCATTTCCCCCGCTTCCCAGCTGTCAAATTTAAATTTCCTGCCGAGGAGGCGCGGCTGACAAGAGAGCAGCGAGGATGGATGCTACTGCGCATGTCAAATAGCGCCAATATCGCCATTTTTGACCTTAGAGTTCCTTATGGGAAATTACATGTAAAATTGATCGATTTTGGGCCCGAACTCTCCTAGCTCATTTACTTGTCGGAACAAGGAAGTCAATATTTGCCTAAATTGTGCTGGCTCGCATTAAAGATTGTCCTGATGAAAGTGTCCATTAATTGCAAGATTTGTATGAAGTATAATGAAAGGCATCACAACGTCAAAAGGAGGACTGATCATTCGGCTCAAGATGCCAAGAAATGCCCTTCTTATAAAATATCTACTAGAACAGGTAATAAATATCACTGACTACCCATATGATCCACTGCAATTCAAATGAAATTTATAATTTATTGTATTTATAAATTTAAAGATCATTTTGTCATATGAAAATTTGAAATTATTCATATTTCATTTCTGTTTTATTTAAAGTAAATTGGTATAATGGAACAAAATTTTCGTTTAATTGAGAATTTACAAATGGAATCTATTCCGTTATTGCTCATGACATAAATGATATAAATACACTTTTGGAAATATAAAATGAATATATACTCCATCTTAACATAAGAAGCCTAAATGCTTATCAAACAAAGGTACAAGTTTTTAGTGAAAGTCTTGAGTACAAGTCTGCTGTAATAGTTTATATCGAATCATAGGATCAAAAATCTCATGATTATTTTTCACTTCCAGATTACATAATGTATTATAATGAAAGTAACATAAATAGGGCAGATGGAGTTGTTATTTATTTAAGAGATTATATTTCTGAGAATACAACTATAATCAACTAAGGCAGACTTAGTATTATAAATACTTGTATCACTTTTAAGAATAATTTTAGAATTAAAATTGCAGCAATATAAAGATCACATGATTTGCCCGAAGTAGAATTCATATTAAATAAGTATCTTCATGATAAAAAGAAAACCAAGAATCACTTAATAATTGGTGATTTTAATATAGATTCAATGGAAATTGATCAGAATGAGCAAGAATATTTGAATATTTTTTTTGGAAAATAGTTATAGACCTGGTTTCCAAACTATTACAAATTAAATCTGATGCTATGTACCTATACTAGTACTATCAAGTATTCAAACCTTTTCAATGAACATTATCCATTATTTCTAATATTAGACAAACTAAATGTTGAAAAAACTAAAGACTAACTTTATTAATTACAACAAATTACTAAAATTAGCAGAACACACAAACTGGTCTATATCGTCCATAGGTTATCCTAATACTGCAGCTGAAGTTCTGATTACTTTGGTAAAAAAATCGGGTGTTTCCACTCACACGACTTTCCTACCGCTCGCAGGCGAATTCCCGTGAATGAAAAATTTCACACTATTACAATACTCTCCTTACATAGCGACGATAATAGCGGTAGTAAAGTAAAAATCATCTGGTCAAATCGTGCTACCACTCATTTTTTTCAGCATGTCAAGACAAACAACAATGGTCATGTAACATATTTCTTGAGGATGAAACGTTTAGCCAGAATCTGAAGAAACATGTGGATAATATGGAATTTTATTCATGCATAACTTTTTTGAGCTTTTTCTCAGAGATAGCGCTATATGTGGGTGGTAAAGGGCTCGCAGAAGAATACTTTAGGCAAGTTTAATCAAAATCTTTAGAGCCCTTTTCACGCTATAGTCTTGAGCAAATCACGTTTTTTGGCTATAGCTCAACACCCAGTGTATACAGGATTCTCATCCAAACAAAATAAAAAAAAAGCAACAAAATACAACGATCCGTTCGCAAGATAATGCTTTCACAGACAGACAGACAGACAGACCAATGGCTGAAAATATGTTTATTAGACTTAGAAACGTCTGAAACGTCAATATTTGTAAAAATCTCGATACCGAAAATTTCACACGATTATAATACTTTCCTTATACAGCTACTATAGTAGCGTAGGAAAGTAAAAATGTGTACAACAGTCATACATGAAAAAGTATAACCTGTCACCTAGAACTGAATGAATTAGTCAGTCAATAATGAAATCGTGTAATAAGAAAGATAAACTGTATAAATTCTGGAAATCTGATGCAAAAATGGTGCAAAAAATACTGCTTATAAAGATTATAAATTATGAACGAGAGCAGATACTAACAAACTGTAAAAACAATAGAAAATTATGGAATGTAATCAACAGCAAATCACGAGATAATGTAAAAATAGATTGAATATTAATTCTCTAGATCATAATAAATGTTAAATTAATGATCACCAAATTATAACAAATCAGATGAACCTATATTTAACAATAAAGGGTTGGAATTAAGTAATAAATTAAAAATATACCTAATAATGAAATTAATCCTCCTCCAATTAACAATAATTCAATATTTCTTAAGCCTACTTTTAAATATGAGATCGAAAGAATAATAAACAATTTAAAGTTAAAAGCAGGTGGTGTAGATAATGTAAACACTAAATCGATTATAGTACTATCGAAATATGTAAGTGAGCCACTTGTTCAAATAATTAACATGAACATAGAAAATGCTATTTGGCCTGAGGCCTTTAAAAAGGCTGAGATAAGTCCTGTCTACAAGAGTAAGGAAAACCATTTAGCTTCAAACTACTGACCTATTACTTACACTTAATTTCTAATTTGAAAAACATTTCAGAAAAAGTAATACATTGAATAGTTGAATTTTCAAATAAATACAAAATATTCTAAAAAAAAAAATCAGATTTATGAAAAAAATGGAGCTAAAGATGCCTTAAATAACATTACTAACTTTATATGTGATAATATAGACAAAAACAATCAAACAGCTACCTATTACATTTCTCGATCTTTCAAAAGCGTTTGATACAGTTAACCACGAGATTTTACTGGACAACCTATATAATTATCGTATAAGAGGAAAGGCACATAAGCTTATAACTAATTACTTGAGCAACAGGCAACAAAGTGTCCGATGCCTAAACGCCATTCATTTCGGTTGCCGCAACTTTCATCTGACAACCCTCTTTCACTCATGGATCTTCTAATGCCCTTTATCCATGTCGCTTTTGGTCTTCCTCTCTTTCGATGGTCTGTTGGTTAATACCACCCGGTCCGGGAGACTTTCCATTTTTCAGTTGTTTTATTACACGCTCTACCGTTCTTGCGTCTATATATAATTCCTCTCCTTCTATCTGAATATCATTGTCGTTTTGGTATATGAATTCTGGCCTATTTTCTCTTAATAAGGTTTTGTAATGTTGAACCCATTCTGTCATCGGTGTTAATTGCAGTGTGTTATTTGTTTTTTCATTGTTTTTTTTTTTGTTTGATTATTTGGCTATGAACTTTTGTCCTTTAGCCACACATATTGTTTTTTTCATTGTTCTTAACTCTGTTAAAAAAACTTCCAGGATTCACTAGATTTTCTTCCGCCTAAATAGGTATCTAGTTCCCTGCATTGATTATCCCAAGTTTCTCTCATACTTCTCAGAATTTTACCTCGAGTTGTTCATTTCTTTTCTTGGTATTCTCGGTGGTGCGCTTCTTTTTTTGTATTTAGCCATTTAAAATAATGTTTGTTCTTATCCTCTACCAGTTCTTCAATTTCAGTATTCCACCAATACTTAGAGCTCTTCAGTTTCTGTCTAACTCCTAGTGCTTCCTTTGCAGCTCTTTTGATACTGTGTACTATGTTATCATACATTTCTCTCACAGTTGAATTATTAGTTGTTCTTAAATAATTGTCAAATCTTGTTTGGAATAGGCATTCCGTATCTCATGATGTAGGCTTTCCAAGTCATACAGATTGTCTGTGATGTTGTTGGATAGATGTTCGATATTTTGATTCAATTTCCCTGACTGGGAAAAATATTTTGGCCTTCACTAGAAGGTGATCAGAAACGTTACATATTCCTCTGCTAACTCTAACGTCTTCAATTTTCAATTGTGTTTGTTGTTTAGCAATTAAGTAATCAATCAAGGATTTAAGATTTCTTGTTTCTTGAGTCCATGTGTATTTATGTATTTCTCTGTGTTTGAAATATCCGTTAGTTATTCTTAATTGGTGTTGCTCGCAAATATTTTTCAGCTTGTACCATTATCGTTTACAGTGTCTTCCCCAAAAGGTCCTATTATGTTGTTATTAATTTTTTTCCCAGTTCTACTATTCAAGTCGCCTAATATTATCACTTCTCTAGTGTTTCCTATATTTGTTAATTCCTGACTAAATTTCTCAAAGAATTGGTCCTTATCGTTGGTGTTGGTGTCATGAGATAGCCCATAGATGCCAAATACTGTAAGCTTGTGCTATAATATATTCAGGTTCACTCGTATGACGTTTTCGTTCCAATCTGTTATTCTATTTTTGAGTTTTCTATCTATTAGTAATGAGACTCCTCGTTGAGCGTGTTTGTTTTTTGTCACGCCGCTATGTAAGTGAATAAATCCACCAACATTTTTTACCCCATAGCCTTTCTTCTTGGTTTCGGTGAGGGCAATTATGCTGAAGTGATGTTTATGTAGTCCACTAGCAATCTCTATCAATGTTCCTCTGAAACCTTGCGTATTAAGTGTTGTCCGTTTTCTTTGCTTTGGTCTATTTCCAAATAATCCTTTATGTCCAAGACGAATTTCTGTTTTTTTTTTGCATTTTTATAGTTTTTATGTGAAATGAGGAGCAGGCCCATTGTCACAACCCCCAACCTGGAGGACCAGGAAGATTTCTGTAGGGGCCTTCAACCCTTAGCCGATGTGTTCCAGTTTTTTTTTAGGCGCCGGAGACTCGCCTTCCACCCTCTCCCGTCTGCTAGAGCTTCTGTGTCATTGGGCATTTCCCGGGGTTTTGGCATTATGTAGATATGAGCAGTCCTCATAACCCCCAGGGCTCTTTACTAACCTTTTCCCCTTACTATTACTTTGTATATAAATAACTTACTGACTAGTATGCTAGAGGATATTATTGTATCTTACACAGATGACACTAACGTTGTATCTGTTGGAAATAGTTGGTCAGCAGTTGAAGAAAATATGAACCACTTACTAAATAAGATTTACAGGTGGCTTGTTTCTAACCAACTATCGTTGAATTTATTTTAGTAAAACTCTTTATATGGCTTTTGGATGTTATTATAATAGTGTCCCGGATACACTGAATATATATATATATATATATATATATATATATATATATATATATATATATATATATATATAAAAATCACATATTTGTTGTACACATTTATTGCATTGTTGTTATTCATTTTCTGCCTGAGTTCTCAGACTCACATCAATTTTTTTAATAATTTTTGAAATATATATATATATGGCAATACAACCATCCAAATATGCTTAGTTTGAATCAAGGCCATCTTGATTTTCCTCAAGTTGGTCGTGACTTCAATTTCCGTTTTTTTCGAATAAACGATAAAATAGTATATTTAGATAGGTATAGGGACACGTATTATCAATTTGTAGGAAATTATGTTGTCCATCGAATGAAAAACGGTAGTTCCTTCTAAAATAACAAAGTTTTGCACTTTTCAATACATGCGGAGATCTAATAAATTTGGAAGTACTTTCTGAACAAAATTTATAGATTTTAATGAATCAGCAGGTAGAGGCATCCTTTAGCTTCAGTTTGAATCAAAATTTAAACATCTTATACTGTTTTAAAATAGAATCTATTATCATTTCACTAATATAACATAAAATGACAATAAATATCCAAGATCAAATTCAAATATAATCTGTACTAGACATGTGCAGGCTGTCGAGAATGAGGTTCACTTTCTAAATCTCAGCAACAATGAGAAATACGAAAGAAATACAAGAATAAAATTTTTATTACTTTCTTTCTGATACAGGTATCATTTGTTATTATTATATAACTTTCCTATTTTAAATAGATCTCCCTATAGATTTTCACATTTCTTGATTCTACACAAGATTTCATTGTAACACTACAATAAACCCTATACATAGAGTTTCTTGTTTTCGCGATTTTATCGTGTTTCTTTATTAAATAATGACAGTTACAGATATATGAATTATTAATCATCAATAGCAATTACTAACATAAATTATTATTATTCATAATCATAGAATTAACAAGCAAAGTGAAAAATTTCTAACCATTTTACGAGGCCGCCACTACTGCCAATAAGTTAGGCCGTTAGATAAACCTTCAATAAAAGCATGACGAGACGAAGTTATATAAGTTTTGACCGACGAACACCGAATAGAGGAGGTATACAATTCGACTGTCTGCTTTTTTTTGGTTTGTACGCCCATTTTATATAGTAATCGTACTCCGATTTTGATGATTTTTGATTCATTTGAAAGAAGAGGCTTGAGAAATGGTCCCAGGACATAATTATTTGTAGCAACATTTATAATGAACATTTTTCCCTTAGAGTTACGGTTTTCGAGTAAAATCGGTGTTAAAATGGTAACAACTGAAATATTCAAGCGTATTTCGGCAGCGATGTTCTGAGAAACTACAAGCAAGGAATATACGTGGGTAGTAGGATAAGTACTATCTTCATTGGTATTAGTGAACGTTCAACGATTTTCGTGACTAATGTTACATTCAAAAGTGTGAAATAAATATTTTTTACAAAAACTTAGACAGACGTTATTAGTTGGTGCACTGAAAAGTATAAAATAATATTAATTCTATTGGTGCTGGTACTTGTGAAGTTGGTGCCAAAAGTTATCAATCTACCTGCAACTGCACAACTTCAAAAGTAACAGCACCAGAATTAATATTATCTTATACTTTTCAGTGCACCAACTAATAACGTCGGTACCATTTTTTTATAAAAAAAATGTATTCGATGTATAATTAAGTAGTAACGAGCCGATTTCCTCTGATTCAGTTGATTGCTACACAGTTAAAAAAATGAAAAGAAAATAATTTTTAAATCCA
Organism: Crioceris asparagi; assembly: GCA_958507055.1. Lineage (NCBI taxonomy): Eukaryota > Metazoa > Arthropoda > Insecta > Coleoptera > Chrysomelidae > Crioceris > Crioceris asparagi. The sequence continues at coordinate 53,869,076 of OY293827.1, forward strand.
TTTCATATATATTCTATTGTAAAAATAATCATTGCAGTCACAATTTATGTCAAGATTCCTATTTCTAAGAATTTTTAAAGAAAACTACTAATTTAAAATAAATAATATTAGGGATCTGGAACCGTTGGCACAAATATAACAAATCACTGAAAAAAATATCTCAATCCACAATGCTTGCTATTCACACCCAACTATTATTTTGCTAATAGGGGCAAATCTTAACATAGGTTGCATAGGTTTTTTGATATGATGCCCAAGTTACGGGTGCTAAGTTAAATAATATAGTGTGTCCACTCTCACAAGTTTCCTATCGCTCTAAATCAAATTTCACCAAACAGCGTAAAAAAGTTTTATATGTAATGTAGCACTAGAAAATTCTCCCATTTTAAGCGAAGGAGACGGGGGTTACAGCAATAGTAAATTTATTCATCAACATTTAAACGTACCTATTCAAATGATTTCAAAAGACATGTAAGGGAGAAATATAATGCTATTTTATGATATTTGCCATATTTTATGAGAAGTTAATCTGCTATCTTCGAATGTCTGAGATACCGAATAAACTAAGGACTTACCGTCGTATTTTTAATGAAACCTTAGTTTGGAACTAGTTTAGTTTGATTCATGTTTGATATTATCGTAACCATAGTAACTAAAAAATAAAATTAACAAGTACGGATCAGAGGTTTGATTATGAATACCTAGGGCTAATATTTTTAATTGGATTTCTAGGGGTCTCCAAAATTTCGAATGTCTTGCACAATTAAAGTGTATCAAACTTTTCCATTGTTAGATATGAAGCATGCGTAAGTTATTCTTAATGATGCAATTATAAAGGCCGAGATTTTCATCGTATGTTCGTCATCAGACTAATTAAAAACTATTCGAGCGTCACTTACTTTTAAAAGCATATACCTATAACTCGTAAAACTGATGTCTGCAACGGTAAACTAAGTGTTTTTTTTTCTCAAAATGCTCTTATTATATTAAACATAAAATTTATCACATCACAGATTATTATTTTCTCATATCATAATGGGCAATGTTCCTATGAATGGGTTTCTTGTTATATAGCTATGGAAGATAAAAAAATAAAAGTAGAATGCAACCTCAGTGTAATGAAACTATTCTCGTCTTAGTGTCTGTTTTAGATGTTGGTTGGTTAATTATTTTTAACAACATCGTGTTAATAAATCAATGGTAGGCTATGATATGTCTTTTTAATCAAAAATATTATATTTATGGTTGTTAGCTTTCAATATTTTAAATGCGTGCTACATTTAGGTCGGCTCGCTCACAACGACAAAATACTCCATTTATTTTCTATACTTTAATAACCGCACTTCTATGCGATAAGTTATCAACTATTTATCAACCGTGACTTCGCTTCAAGGTAAACTCGTAAACAATAACGAAATAATGTTCTAGTCACGGTAATTAAATCTATGTAGTTTATATTATCGTCTTCACCATGTAAAGTGAGGAAAAGTTCAGATGGAATGCTTTCGCGATTAGGTATTATATACTCAAATATTTTTTAGCAAAAGTAGGACCAACTTTATTATTATTAGTTGGAGCAGTGAATTCACAGCACATAATACCGAAGTCGGTCAAAAATAACAAGGTTTTCAATAACATAACAAACATTAACGATTTGCGAACTTTTATTAAACATTCAAAATCACATTCCAATACTTACCTATACCTATGTGTATATTTGATCAAAATGCCTGATTGATTAAATTTAATCGGAAGTATTTTTTTTGGAATCTCCCTAGGATTAGGATGTATTGTTTGCGTAATTTATTCAACTGAACACAATGGTGATGATTATCCCTTAACTTCATTGAGGGAATAGGTTAGGTTAGGTTAGATCTTAACTCTTCAGAAGCGAGGTTTAAGCTGTTTCTCTGTTCCCTATCAATAATTACCGATACGTAATAATAACTTCCTCTATTTAAAACATAGGGTTAGATTGAAAATTATTCAATTTATGCAAAAAAACAACTAGGATCTTTTTCGCTTATATACATGAAGATTTTTACAACTTAAGAAGAAGAGGCACAATCGATTGGCCAGTAAGATCAACCGATTTATCACCATAATATATTTTGTTGTTGGGATATCTCCAGAACATTATTTTTACAAACCCAAAAATGATAATATGGATGATCTGAAAAATATAAAAGTGACAACTACAAATAAAATAACAAAAAAGCAATGGTGTAATGCCATGATAGTCTTGAATATTGCCAAATATAACAGGGAAGACATTTTGATCATCCTATAAAAACAATTTTAAAATGTTTTTGTTTTCGTCGATTATTTTCGTTACAAAAATAATTCCATAATTTTAACTTGTTCGAATTAACATAGTTTTCGGAATAATAAACCTAATCCTAACACGAATTACGTTAAATTTTATGCACATTGTGTATATTTATTGGTACTTGAATTACAAGGAAATATTGCGTGTGAGGTGAAATTTTCAGAGAATATGTATTTCTGTTGCCGCTACGACAACAAATGTTAAGTCCGTCCGTTCATCTGTCATCGGGCTCTATCGTAAGATAAATATTTTTTACAAAAATTTGGCCGACGTTATTTGGTACACTGAGAAGTACGAAATAATATTAATTATATTGGTGCTGGTACTTTTGAAGTTGTTCAGTGCAGTTAGATTTATAACTTTTGGCACCAACTTCACAAGCACCAGCGCCAATAGAATTAATATTATTTCGTACATTTCAGTGCACCAAATAATAACGTCGGTCAATTTTTTGTAAAAAATATTTATATCTTACCACATTTTACCTACTGTATAGCCATAATTTAACCAGGTTTCATTTAGATTAGGAATATATTTTTGTATTTTCTTTCCGGAATTTTCTTATAGATCGTAAGTATTATCTCCTCCAACAGAAAATTTCAGTCCTCTCGATCAGCAGATCGATTAGATAATAAAATAGTAGGTAGTCAGGTAAAACAATAAAAACTATTCAGCAGGTACTAAGAGGGTTCTAAGCAATATTGGGCTAGTTACAAGATAAATTAGATGAACTGTGTATAATATTATTAAATAATTAATACATAGATATAAAGAACTACAAAATATTTTACGATTTTGAAATAAATATTCACTGCAAGCCTCTGAAACGAGCCGTCAAAAAATATTTATTACTTTCTTTCCTTTTCAAATAGACTATAGTAGTATCATTTGAAGAATTCATTGTCTTGATTCTATTCAAAATATAGCGAAATATTTTTCTGAGTTTTTTCTATCAAAACATTGAGCAATTTATTTCTGTTTCTATATTTTATAAATAGAAATTGATTTGTCCGGAATTATTTCAGGACAGTTTTGTTAGGGCAATACGATCTAACAAATAGAACATTTCTGATAGTTTAACATTTAATTAAAACAACAAAATGTCATATTTTCCATAGAAATCACTACAATATCGAATGGGTACATACCTCATATCTTACACCAATTTTGAATTTCGGCATATATTACAGAAACTGCTGAGAATAAAGTTATAGGAAAGTAAATAGAAACTCCCTTTATTTTTAGTTGCAAAAAACAATGAAAAAGGAAAAATCTGGGTTTCTGATTGAAAAATTGAAGATAATTGACTTCTTTCATGTATGTATGTATATTCCCAGGGATTATTTTTGGGTTGGTGATAAATTCTTGCTTGTTAAATTTATTAATACGGCTATTCACTGTTTCGACAACAACTGTCATTTTTCATAATAAAAACAATAAAATCTCAAAACAAAATTCTAAGCAGAGATCTTTTAGAAATTTTCACCAAAATCTTGTAAGGATTTTCAAAAAAATCTAATTAATTAATTTCCTGAAAAAAAATACAGTTGATATGAAACTATATTCAAAGAATATGATCCATTGTCTTGCTATTTCATAACAACCAAAAAAGAAAGAAAATAAGGTGGCTTGTAATCTGTATAAAATTGGAAATGATTTATTCCATCCAGATAAGTTTGAACAAGGAACGTGGTGCATCATATACCTACCTACCTTATATTATTCAGTGAATTATATCTGAAGTAATAAGTCTGGGATGAAAAGTTCTCATATTTTCTCATAAGAAAGAATCTCATGTTTTTTATAAATATATAAATGAAAATTGTGATAGATATTCAAGAGATCACGTTCCAAACCATATGTCTTTTTTTAAATTTGTAATTTCATTATCAAATTGACATTTCTTGTATTTCTTCAAAATAATGAAAGTATTGTGCGATACTGATATAATGAATAAATAAATGAGATCTTTTGTATTACAAAAGCTATGTACAAATCTTCATTACACATATAACTATGAAGCTGTAATGTCTTTCGAATAATCACTATAATGAACAAAGAAGGAACTCTAGTTCATATAAGTAATTTATTGAAGAATTTCGGGACTCCATCTCCTGATTTCTTCACTCTGTGAAAATCCATTATAAGATTCTTTGAATCTCTAGTTTGATAGTCATGTATGTCTCAGTAATTTTTGTAAAAGTCAATATTCTCTTTAAGATGCACTAAAGTTTATAAAATATAACAACTACTTAGTTAGTGTTAGTTTTTTTAAATTCGTCACTGTTGTTTAAACCTAACTGGTTTGCTTTGTAACGAAAGAATTAGAATGATATGAGTGTCGCAAAGCTAATAATGAATAAGTTACGTTTAAGTGGACTTGGGTGTAATAAAAATTGAGAATATGTATAGTGGTAATTTTGCAAGGGAGGTTTCTCAACAGGTAAATGTCTGCGAAGTACGAGATACCCAAATGAGTTTGGCATCTATTATTAAACTTAAAAATTTTATTCAGGGTTTAACCAGTACCTATTTAATATCAGATGGTTTACTTCAAACAACTAACTTACACTGGTTAAAGCGTTTTCGATCAAGTTGTGAAGGTTTGATAAATTACCGGAGCAGTTCATGAGATTATTATTTCCAGCAGATATCATGGAATTTGTATCAATCTTACTCAGTATCAAATTGTTCACATGTATCTTGAAAAGGATTGGTCGGAGCACTGAAATCCGCGGTACATCAATTGTAACTGGTTATCTTGTAGGTACTTCTTTTGATACATATTGATATTTATCGGTTAGATACGATGATAGAAATGCACATATCAATCCTCCCTATTTTGAAAGTGTTAATAAGAATTACGTGAGATACACAATCAAAGGCTTTCGATCAATTCTGCAGTTGAGCATAGATGAAGTCACCAGAATCGAAACTGTCGTTTATGTGGTTAATAAAAGTATTAGGCTTTTGTTTGTTCAGAGTCTTTGAAAGGCGTAGGAAAAGTTTTGTTGGATATACATTTATTTAGAAGCTTGGTCAAATGTATTAGAAGGTGTTAGGACTTCTTTTGCATGCAACATCTTTATTTTAAAGCCGCAGGCATCCTTAGATTTAGATTTTTGTGTCAATTAATTATATCTAAGGTGTTATTCGATTATACGGAGATTCCGTGAGCACATGTGGAACGCTTAAATGTTATATTGTAATCTAAGCTACATTTTATCAATCTATGAGGGATTTTAATGAAATAATTATTAAAAGCATTCGTAATGTTCCATAATTCTCGTTGTGAGTTGAGCTTTATTTCGGTTAAGGATTTCACTACGATAAGACAACCTACGTTTTCTTATGGCTGTGGCTGTATCATCATTAGGGTGTTTCTTATGGATTTCGCGCAGTATATGAAGTTTTTTCTCATTACCTTTAGATGATCATAGAACCAATTTATTTGTTTATATTATTGTTGCTTCTTTTAGTTTCAATTAGAATGAAAATTTTATAAATTCAGAAATATGGGTTATACTCATAGTCATAGTCATCTACAAGACTTCTGTCTACCATAATAATGTAATTATTGAAAACAAATAATCGTTCTCTAGATATTGGTTTATAGCAGTTTCTAATATTAAAATTAAAATTAAAACTTCCACCAAAAGTTTCCAATCTAACTACAACTGCGTAACTTCAAAATTACCAGTATCAATAGAATTAATATTATGTATCTTGTATTTTTCAGTTCACCAACTAATAAAGTCGGTCCCATTTTTTTGTAAGAAAAAAAATATAAATTTTGAATTTGTAGTGAAGAATATATTTACGCCTTAGACTAAATCTTCATGATATATTTTTATGAACAACGAAGCGTCTGAATGAGAATAGATAATGGTATTAAGTAGTGTCGAATAAAGACATATCGTGGTTGGCTTACAATAAGAGCATTTTTGTGACAATAAGCTTTCACTATAACTTCAAAATACATTGTTTTGATGAAGCATTTGAAAACTCATTTAAATATCGTGTAGAAACCAACGTTACAAGTTAAGTAACGGTCTTTTTCCGTAATTAGCTCAATCTGTCTTCGATGGAAACAATAGTGTATTTCAAAGGCTGGTCCATAGTGTATTATCTCTATGGATTCTAGCTACATTGGGAAATGAAAGACGATGCATGTGTACTTCTTGTGGTCATATTAGCTCATATACTTTTTACACAAACGAACACCCTATATTTTTATGTCTCTAATAGATTTTTAAATAATATTTGTATACCTATTCAATATTTCTTAAGATCATAATTTAATTTTAAAAAATCATGCGCAGCATCGTACACGTGATTGAAATTTGAGTTGTGTGTGTGTGTGTGTTAGTAAGAGAGAGAGAGAGAGAGAGAAAGGGATCATTTTAAAAGAAATAATATAGCAGTATAACCATAACATCGACCCATAATCATCCCCACCACCTATGACTTGCACAAAAACAACATCTAATTGAAGCATATACAAAAGTTCCAGGTACGGAACCATCACGTAATGAGTCCCAGTCGCATTTAAAACTTCAGTACTCCACCACCGAATACCCATACCCATCGAAAATAACATCAATATACATCGATACACTCAGGAGATACTTATACAACATGCCAGATGTATGGAGCCGTCACCTAATCAGTCTCACACGCACCAAACACCTTCCCTTAACACCCTACCAACTCCCAACTCTATAGCCATCAAAATACGTGGCTCTCTCCCCTGTTCGTACGACGCTTCCTAAACTATTCCCCCTTCAAGTAACTTGAAACTTGGACGTAGTTTATGAGTTAGGTTCAAAACAAAAAACCGCTTAAAAGGGAGACGCGGATAGCCGACGATGTATAGATATCTTTCTCTTTCTCTATATATATCTGTTTACTCTCTCTTGTAACGAAGCCTGTGTTTTAGGTATACAAAATGTATAGTTAGCTCTCTTTCTCCATCTCCCTACGTTTTAGCATTTTTCTCTCTCGTGTAACGAAATCTCGAAACGTAACATTTTTTCCAATTCAGTCTCAATTCTCGTCAAATATCAGAACGCCACCGTGGCAGTTTCACTTAAAAAAAAAATAATAATAATAATACAACAATACGAAATTGAAGCAATATAAATCCCACTTGATGTTCTCTAACGCGTATTCAAAACTTTATTTGACCGTAATTCATTATATTTTAAATTCAAACGTTACTGAGGTTTTTTTACTTTTACAAAACGGAATTAGCGTGTGTTGTTTGCATAATTACTTACAATACATATGAAATTTAAAATTTAATGTTAGTAAGAGTTCATGAACACAATGACAGATAGATATTTATTTTATAATACAATGCATTGTAATGTTTCGACCTAACGCTGGTAATAATTACTTTACCGTTATGTCAAAATTAAGAGAATGCAGTCCTTTCACAAAAGCGACTTCAGATTCGAAATGTTTTTCATTGCAAAACCTACGTTGTAAATCCATTAATCAATCCACTATAAAAGTATTAACATTTCTTCAAATGACAGTAAGTGCGCATTTAAATTTATCCCTCAATATAATTACATCACACTATTCATAATATTTAAATTGGCGTTTGACCAGGGTTGTCCATCACGAATAAACCAAACCTACAGCACTAACTCGTTGACTTCACTTTGCAATTGGGTTCGTTATGCAACACACAATACACTTTAGCACGTAATCTTTAATTTTTTATTTAATTTAATTCAAAATATAAACGCATATTATACATTAAAGTTTTAACATCGTGCTCTACTTCACCATAAACTTTTACTAGGTATGCCAAATCTCATTCTCCTCCAAGTTTTATGCCTTAAAAATCCTATACAATCACGTATTAATATATAGATTTTTTGTTATTTCAAAATATCCTTTGAATGTAAAAAAATTAAACAAATATTTTTTACAAAATAATGGACCGACGTTATTAGTTGGTGCTCTGAAAAACACAAAATAATATTAGATTAGTTAGATTGAAAACTTTTGACACCAACATCAAAAGTTACCAGTACCAATAGAAGTAATATTATTTTGTATTTTCCAGTGCACCAACTAATAACGTCGGTCCAATCTTTTGTGAAAAAATATTTATTTTACACTTTTGAGTGTAACATTAGTCACCGCAATCGTTGAACGTTCATTTATAACATTACCCATGTATTTTATTTGCTTGTATTTGTTATTATTCAGAAATCAAAAAAATATCGTCGCAGAAATACGCATATTTTAGACCTTACCACCGCTGTAACTTGAAAACCGTAACTCTATAGAAAAAATGTTCAATGTAGTTGATGCTACAAATAATCTGTTCCTTAATTTGGTTGAGAAAAAAATTTCAGTTTAAACGTCTCCGGATATTGGCTTATATTTAATTCTGCCGTTGAGATTTTTGTTTTCGAAAAAAAAATCCTCTTCACTCGGAGGCATTTTTTGGAGGGAAGGAGATCTCGAATTTGAGTTTTTAGGAATGTGGAACCATTTCTCAAATCTCCTCTTTGAAATCAATCAAAAATCATTAAATCGGATTACGTTTAATATATACTGCACGCGCACAAATAAAAAAAACAGACAGTCGAATTGACGTCATATAGGTATACCTATAAGTTATTTCTTACAAAATTAACATTCAATGCATTGGCCTAGGTTAGGTTCTGAAAAAATCGCCTATATACTTATTTATATATGTGTAGTGAATGTGAAATTCTGAGACTAACAAATATAACATCAAAATAAAATTCCTGTCTACATACTTATTTTGTTTTCAACAAAACTTGGACAAATACAAGACTTAAGTTAATGCGCTGTCTCCAGAGTATGGAGAAAATAAAAAATTATTGTACTGAGATAAAGAAGAGCCTAAAGCCTAAAAGAGATGATCTGGTGAGGGTTCTTAGCGTTGTACTCGATAAAACATAACATAACATGGCGGATTGAGCCGTTCGTACATTTAAGTGCCAGAAAAAAGATTTGAGTAGCCCTACGCTTAAATTGTGGTGAATCATGGCATCCTTCTTGCGCAGAGCGTATGGAACATATTAAGTTATAGTCGGAAAGTATCCTGTAATGTTGTAATACCGATAAGACTATAATCACAATTATTATTAGACTGCAGGAGGAGAAAATCTTATTCTTAAAATAATCAACATGAAAGAAGCACCACAAACGAGTGGGAGAAACCAAGACATACAGGGGATTATTCATCTGAACAATCAGAATGAAAAACAACCAGAGGTAGTTTCAAGTAAAATGGATGAAACAGATCAGATAAACAGTGAACTTCTTGAAAAAACAACAACTGTAATTAACCTCATTAAAAAAAATATACACCTGATGGATACAATCAAACTGGCAACGAGGAACCAGTATAGAGTTCAAAGAAATGCAAGAGCCTCAATGATTAAGCCGAAGTGAATGTTAAACAGCTCTCAAATGAACCAAACAAAAATATATAAATTCAAGTTCTGATTTGATTTTCGGAACTAAAACAGCTAAGATACCAATTTTTAGTAAAAAATAGCCTACCCTACTCTTATGCAGAAAATAAAACATCACAACCGACTTTTTACATATAAGCTTTAAACACTCACTTGATGGTCAAAATTCAGTTATTTTTTGTTGATGTGAATACTGGTCCTCTGAGAATAATGCTGACTTCATGCTCTATTGCGGGTAAGAAAATGGCCAACAACTTTACGCGGAAACACTATATTGGAGAAGGCGTTATTATTATATAAAGAACCATTTAAATTCCAGAAAACTTACCAATATTGATAGTCTTACGAAAGAGAAAGATTTTGAAGTGTTGCAATTGAAGTCAAAAAATATTGTAACTATCTGTATTTATAGGTCGCCAAATGATTCTCTGAAAATATTTTTTGAGAATCTTATTCGAGACAACAAAAAACGTAGTTTTTTATATATTATGAATTTCTTAAGAACTCAGGAATTTCGCAACATACTTAATGAAATTAAATGATTCTCATTCTTTGATAAAGAACAGCTGCTTGGACAACTGCATAACAAAAATGTCTCAAGTATGTGGAGTTGCTTCCTTAGCATGGACATATTTTTTGTCTGACAACAACGTAATAATTAACAAATATGGTTAAAGGAAAAATCTTTATAAGGAAAATGATACCCAGTTTATTGAATTCTGATCCTATTGTGAGTTTAATATTACTAGGTGCATATTATTGTTAAATAGCAAAAATTAGGATATTTGATAATGTAAATGATATGTTCAATAACATATGTCTGACACATGCTTTACAAAAAAGATTAGAAAAGAATATAGACCCAGAATTGAAAATATTTTTCAAATATGATAAAAAATCAGAGGCTACAGCTAAGTTGGTTTGGCAAATAATTAAGGAATCACTATCCACAACTGCTATTCATTCCGATAATCCCAACTGCTGAGGAATTTCATGAATATTTTTTCAATATTTCAGATAATATAGTAAGAAATTTAGAAATATCACAAAATATCTAATTTAAAATTTTAAAGAACTTATTTCCAACACCTGTCGATTTAGTGGAGGTGGAAATACCGTTGCTGATTTATCCGACAGTACCTACAGCTCAAGACATATTTGGTATAAGTAACAAATTTTTCAAATCGATGAAATTTAGTTTGGCCATTCCCAGGTCAGAGATTATTAATAAGTGTTTTGACACTGGTGGTTTTCTAAATAAGCTTAAATATGGTAGTTATAGACGAAACTCCATTACTCCTGTACTATCGAAGCGTTCCTCAAAAATGGAAAACCTAATCGCTGAATTAATGGGAAAGTTATGTTACTGAAAAAACAGTGGCGATCCGAGTCCAGATGGTTGAACACAAAGATACATGCCTTCGGCCTTGAGAGTAGTGGCGGGGGTGCCGCAGAGTTCACTCTTGGGCCCCAACTATTTGTACTATATGTAAACGAATTTTCTCTTCACATGATCCTACCGGTGTTATACACTATGCAGACGATACTACCCTCTATTTAATAGTGATCAAAACTCGTTGCTGGCCGTGGTTGGATTTGATAATCACAGCTTATCTTTGATGATGGACTTTTTCTCATCAAATTCTATATGATGGTGATGGTACTCTGAAGGAGCTGGACACCATACCACCACCAATTATGTCGAGCAAAAACTCAATTTACGCCTTCTCGATTTGTGATAATATATCCAAAGTATCTCAAAATGCACATGGGTGGTATTTTTTTAGGGAATATGAATATGCTCTGCAGAGTGCTCTATGTGATTTGCATATCACAGTTTACAGAGAAATCTATGCGAAAATCCTAAGAAGGTATGGAACCCTATTTCTGTAAGTCCAACTCGCACATGACCAATTAATTCTTTTATATAAAATATAATTGTGAGATTAAGTGTAAGTCTACTTATTTAATGGAATGCTATAATGTGATTCTAAATCACATACCTAAACATTCTTGGATATCCGTTTTCTTTTATTTTTTGGGTTGAAGAAGTAAATGAGAAACTCTCACGGGATTGCTTGCTTAATAAATTGCAGATATAAATTCTAATGATTCCCATTGCTACATTAATTTCATTCCAAGGAATTATTTCTTTAGAGATTTTCCGTATTCAGTATTTGCCAATTATCTTTTCACTCATCATAAAATTCCCGTCTTATATAACTAATAAAAGATAATGTCAACGATAAGACGAACTCAGAATTTCTTAAGGAAGGACATAGAAATAGATTTGGATTTTTATGACGAAAAGAAACATTCCCAAAATTACATACGAGCGACAGGAATACTTTTTCCTATTTGGTTAAGAGATTGATCAATACGTACTTGACACGAATCATTTTTAACAATACAGTTTCATTATTAATAATTTAGCTTCATTATTTTGAGAAAAAGCAATTTCGCCAGTGAGTGTGAAAGTATCCATCCAATCAAAGCAGTGAACAGTCTGCCACTAAATAATACCTCCAAATCCCCATACAAGCTAAAACGACCACAGAGCCGTTTAATATTTGAAATATACTGTAAATGGAAATCTAAATTTTCGATTTGGGAGAATTTGGGTCAGAAAATGGTTTCAACCAAATTGTTCATGCCGTTATTCAAAATACAATACCCATGCTTTCATAAATAAAATAAACGTTATATTCTTGCGCTATCAGTGGATATGGAGTGGAAGCATATGCAAATAATTAATATGTACACTGTGATCTATTCTGACTTCCCAAATCAGGTATTTCTGTTGTTATTAGGTGTAGCATATTGAGTATTTGGGGAACTTCTTGTAAAACATAATCAGTTCAGTTTTTGTTTTTAGTTACCAGGGTAAGATAATGACAAACGTGATTGATACTAAAACTACACTAGTATCTACCACACTAAGAATTGATTATAAATACGGTTGTTAATGTTTTAAATGCAATTTTCACAGCTTTCTATTATTCATAATTATTTTATACAATAGTTTTCGGTCTGCTCTTCTGATTTTTTTATGTGAAGCAAGAGACAATACAATTTGTAAACGAATAATAAAATTATATACTTAACTATATCATTTTTTTCAGTACTTTGTTGAATTAGAAAGGTAACTGTAACTGTTAAAATTTCTTTGTGCTAAGTTTATAATTTCGAATGTTATAATAATTATAACAATGTAAAGTATGAATACATTTCTATTGCCAAAAAATAAGCTACAATTACAAATGTCTAATATATAGGAAATAAACTAATGGTCGTTCATCGAGAGATGTTGCTAGCCAATCTGTTTTTGTGCCCCTGCTTCCTAAAAAAATATTGTAAATTATATCGTAATAGACTTTACAATTTTGGAGAATGTTAATATTTATATATTTCATTTAAGGAATATCAGAAACCTGGAAGATATACAGGGTGTGCAATGTAGAAAAATATATCTCTGAATTATTCTGTATTAATGGTGCACCCAGTAGGTATACTTATTTTTTAAATATTTATGTTTGTAACTTGATTATTTCATATAGTGTTCAAATAAGCAATGTGATAATGTCATCACTTAGAGACTTTACTTAGTCACTTTTTTATTGACCTTTCCACAACATTTGACATTGAGAACGCATAGATAATGTAGGTATACAGTTATTGTTTTGAAATTTATCAGTTTGAATAGTACAGTCTCACAAAATTGTAAAATCAATTTATTATTGACTTCTACAAAGGGCATTCAAATGTTTGTAGGTTATAATTCATATTTAATTATGACGTAACTTAGTACCAAAACAGTCACAACATAGTTTCGTAGAAGCTGTAAAATGATTATCATTACCTCCTAAAAAGGTAATTAGCTGATTCTTAATCAGTGTCAGTTTTACAACGTTGAAAATTTCAGGCGTACCAAATAACCAGTAATTCAGCTGGTTATTTGAATTGTCTATAAAGCTTTGATTTGAAACTTATTTTGGAAAACCTATCACAAATCGAAGTATATGCATGTTACGTTACTTTCTATACACTCTGTATATATTTCTCATCATACCTATGAAAATCATATATTTTCCTAATCTCCTTGCAGTCGTGCTTGCAGCGGAAGTCTTCAAATGAGTCTTCCTACTCTTCGAAATCTAAATGTGGCGAATATCGACAATTTTGATTTTTATCAGGTACTGAAAAGATAGAACATTCTATTAACTAATTATCACCCTTATATTCAAAAGTGCAAATAACAAGTTATTTGAAACGTTGATAATTATACACACCTCTAGTCGACACCAAATTTAATCGACTTAGTAAAGCAGTAACAAAGCAAAACTCACGTATATCTACAGAATGATCCAACAGTGCTTTATAGTAAATAAAATAACTCGGTAATTAAAGGAGCTACAAAAAACGTTTTATACAAAAGTTATAGTTAGAGACTGTCGAAAGCTACAAACTAATGTTATTTTTGAATAACAGCGTGTAAGTTTGTTACAAACAAAACGCATATTAGTAGATATACCTACTATAGCACTCCGGGACGCATATTCATTTTCTGCTAACGCCGGATCGGGTTGATCCGTATTGTAATATACAGCGCAGCGTTGGCAAACAATAAAACAACAATCTTAGCGTTGTCACTTTCTAAAGCAGTGTGTTGCAGTTTGTAAGGGATGAGTCTAAAAATTAGCACGTGCATCATTTATTATGTCCTTGTTAACATTATATTCGATTGATGTAATTATTCAATACTTGATAATGATTTTTACTCAGTGACGGGTTAATTTCAAATTGTAGAAATTGAAATTTTTGTCTACCTACGTATCTGGTTTCCGAAAATTGCATAATACATAAAAGTAGCTTTTAAATATATAACCTTTGCAAAACATTCAACTTTTTAAACTTGTTCTCTCCTAAACCAATATTTTTATTCACGCATTCTTGAAGCGTATGAGGGGCTGTAGGTTTCTTCTTCACCATTGTTTTATTCACTCGTCCCTGCTGATAAATTCCTATGGCCAGTCATTGTAGATTTTCTCCGAGATACGGAAGCTGGTTGCACTGAAATCTTCTTGCCCTTACGGAAAGTATTTTATTTGTTTTGGAATGATTCCTTTATACTTAAATGCGGTGTACATTCCAGACATAAGTGAACTAGCACTATTGACGTAAACTTGAAAATTACTTATAAATTTACTAATCGCAGGGTAAAAACCAGCTGGATCTTCTTCTAAATGGTCTATTAATCATTTGCTTATTGGCTCCCTATTTTTTTGACGTCTTCAACGTTTTCTTTTGATACTTGATGGATTGTTGTTTCATTTAATACCTCATCTCCATCATTTAGATCATCATTTAGTACACATTCGATGATATTATTGTATAGTATAGTATTAATCAAATTATTTTCAACAATTTCAAGCAGTTTTGGTGGTGCAAAGGTTTCCATTGGAGATTGGATGCATGTTGTCTCGACTTTGTATGCGGAGTTTTTAAAGAGGTCGTACATCGCCAATTAAGTAACCATTATTAACTCACTGAACTCGGTCACCCATTTCTGAGAACAATAAAGTAGGTATCTACCTAATTGTCTAATGTTAAAATAAATCAAGTGACTACTGTAAAAACATAAAATGTTAAACGCTGCACTTAAAGCAAAAAGGAACAATTCAACATAAACAAAAAAATATGGTGGAAAAACTGGTTGATGCAGCTGTCAAATTAATGATGAAAATCAATCAGTGGAAAAAAGCCGTATATTGAACTAAAAAATTGTTAAAGTTATTTACAAAACTTCCCTCGCTAAAAATAACTCTAGGTATGTACTAATTAGGACTAAGCAAAATAACTTTCATACGTATTATGATTTCCACCCGCTGTCGAACATTTTATTTTGCTTAAATATACTGGCAACACGCTTTAATTATTGATTAGGCATTTAAAAATAATTCGAGTTTTGTAATCTCCGTCCTAAAAACAGCTAACAGTGCTCATTCTCACTCGTTGGGAATGTAAACGTACTTCGCGCTCTTCGAATATTTCGTTTTTGCGCTGTTCTTTTTGTTTTCACCCTATTGCTTCAGAATTGCCAAGATCTCCTCCTCCTTTACGCATTATGTAAAATGTAAATCAAATCTTTTTTTCTAGAAATACACTGAAAGACTTTATTTTCAACAAAATATGACACATACTTCTTTGGATGCTTCCAGAATATTGTGGAATGCTCTCGAATACTCTCGAATGTTCGGGACTGTTCTAGAAGTTTCTAGAGGGCGAGACTTCCAGCCCTTCTACCGTCAAGAGCACGTCCTTCAGGTAAAACGGGAACCCTCTTCATGGACGGGAGATAGGGGGTTACCACAACATATAACTCCCTTGATCGCACCGGGACTAATTAAGGGATTCTTGTTGTTGGGCAGCGATGGTATCAAGATGCTGGAATATATCCAAGTTATGAGTTATAACTCATCCTCTCTTAGTCAATGGCACGTTGTCATGGCTTGGGTTGTAGGAATGATGATGATAGATTGATTTTTTCTAATGGGACTTCGATAGACATTGGCTGATCTATCTAATGAATATTGGTACTATAATAATGAATGAAAAAAGAATATTTGCAAATGTAATGCATGAGATTCCAAAACAACCACTTAACCATTAAATGTTGTTCATTTGAGCTACATATGAAGAAGAAATAATTAGTATTATAAATAATTTGGAGTATAAAGCAGACGTTTGTGATGGAATTCATGCCAGGCTGATAAAAATGGTAACAAAACCACTAACATATATCAATACTAATAAGTTAAATCGAAGTGTCTGTTTCTAATAACAAAATAACAGGTCTTAACTAATTGCATATGGAAGTATATGTGCTACTTATAACAAAACAAAAATTTATATAATTTAAATAAATTTAAATGAATATTATTTGATAGATTGTTACATTTAGTGAATGTTCATTGGTCGGAACATTGAAGACAAGGTTTTCTCGGGCAGTATATCTGGTTTCGCCGAAATGGTTACTTTCATTATCTGATTCTAAGGGGGATGGACCTAGATACTAATAATATTATTCGCATAGCTAAATGTGATAGAAAGTGTGAACTCTGAGTAGACTCTTGAAATAGATCTAAATCTCTATGTCTTGTTTAAGAATATTTAAATTTTTCCGAGCTGTTGTTCATGGAGGTACAACAACTATATCAATACCTAATATTAATTTTTGGCTGTTTCTTATCGGGTTTTATTTAATTTTTGACTAACATCAAAAAGGGGGAGGTATACAATTAGGTTGTTTGTTTACTTTTTTTTATGTATGTACGTCTGTTCGCGCGTTTTACATTTTAACCTACATCTTATTAGTATTTGGTTAGGTTCTTTAAGGAAATGAAGCAAAACAAGTGGTTGGTGATCAGTGTCGATTAAGAGTTTCTTACCGAATTAATAGGGTCGAAAATGTTTACAACTATCGCATATTGCTAATAGGTCTTTTTGATTGTTCCATAATTTCTTCCAGCGGAATTCAGGGTTCTAGAATAAAATGAACACTACCTATTGAAACTTTGGAAGCATCAGTAGTTAGGGTGAAATATTTATTGAAGTCGGGGTAAGCTATAGGACATGGGCATTACAGATGAGTTGTTTTTATTTTTCAAATGGATACTCTAGATAGTAGATATACTAAGAGAGTTCTACATCATCATAGTCAGCATGATTTTTCAGAGGGGTCCAGAATAATGAAATAATAATTTCATTGGTGGGGCGCGCGTGGGGGCGAGCGTGCAGAATATTTTTTCCAATTTTAATAAATCATAGATTCCTTCTTTTCAAACAACTAGAGCGCCATCTAGCGTGGAAAGGCTATGTAACTGCTATAATTTTAATTAAATTCCTACTTTTCAAACGCGCGCCATGTAGCAGAGAGTGGATAATTACTTTTATTATATTTAATATTGCTGTGAAAAAAAGTTCATGCATTGTCGTTTCGAACCCACATCCATAAATCCACACGCATCCCATACCCAGGCGTCTTAACCCAGCGTGCTATTCGGTCCCATTTGAAACATAGGAGATTGTTGAATAGAACGTTATATATTAATTATCTCAAACGAGTCGTCGTCAGATATAACGGTGATTTCTTATGGTCTGGGAAATTATTAAATTCTTTATCAATTATATTCATTTTTATACATAATGATTATATGGATGCATATTGATGAATTTTTAATATTAATTTTTATATATTAATTATGTCAAATGGATACAACGGTGATCTTTTGCGGTATGGGAAAATGTATGATTAAATTCATTCTTACTCAATTATATTTATTTTTATACATAATGATTATATGAGAAAATATTGATGCATTTCTAATATCAATTAATTAATTAATTTGACGAAAATTCAGTTTCTGTTTAAATCGACCAAGATTTTTGTATTTAACCGTTGCCACCGAAATATATCTTGGTGGCATCGATTTAACACACAGATGTAAGAAAATTCTTCAATATGTTACACTTTATAAAATTAAAAAATAATAGGGTATGGAGTAATTCTTCTTGATGGTTCGTGTATAAATAGCATTTGATAGTGTTTAAAATTATTAGTAATCAGTCATGTCTCAACCACTTAGTTTCTTCGCTAACTATGTATCCCAAATAGATGGGCAGTCAGACTTACCTGGTGGCGATGAAATATATAAATGTAATTGTAGGTAAAAGTCCATTATCTCAAAGTAGAATGTAGAAAAAAGAAACTCTTCTCCATAATATACTATAATAATAATATAATATATATTGTGGAGAAGACTTTGAGTTTCTTTTTTCTACATATATAAATGTGTTGTAATCGGTGAGCGCAGATTCCCGCTAAATAAATCACTTAGTAGGTTTATATCAGTTGGATACAATTCTGATGATGGATTTTCCTTGTGTATAAAATTGAGTGGAAAAGAGAATCAAGAAGTCATTTTAACTGAGTCAGAATGGCAAAAGCTCTTGACATATCAAGGTATTGTGAGTAGCTATCTATATTTTAACGAAGAAACAGACCGAATTCAAGAACAAAGTTTCTCCTTGGATTTTGATCATGTAGAAAATAAACCAGTTGTTATAATTTTCAAGGATAGTAACCACATTAATTTGGAATATGAGACGGTGTGCGGTCTATGGAATTTATTACCGCTAATAGACTACCAAGTGGAGTTACGGAAAAGTCATAATTTTCCAAGTTTCTTCAAGATTTTGAAAAGAGGACTACAGCATTGCAATGGTGACGAAATTGCAAACATTTAAAAGTTACAAGAGCATCATAACAATCCAAATAGTGAACATATAAATTTGATGCTCGAGTTAGTGTTTTTATATCCAAAAGTGCTTGAACAGGAAATTAATCAGTCATGATGAGTGAAAGAAAATGTGTTATGTTTAATTTGATTGATAATAAAACTTAAATGTTAGTGGATCATGATGGAGGTTACGGAGAAGCAAGAAAAGGAGAATGGCTGCAAATTGCTAGAGACCGGTTGCGGTTTCAGAGGCGCATTTTGCTTTTGTCGAAAATTATTAATAATGTGTTAGATAGCAATCATAGACATTGTATTTATCAAACAAGGTTTTCTGAATAAAGACATTATAATTTACATTTGCTTTATTTTACTTTAAATAATTTACATAATTATCATTTTTACTATGAAACCGCACATGAATTGTTTTGTTGCAACAAGTCAGATATTGTTTCCTTTAAACTCACTTCTTCTTCAATAACCAATTTGTTTTTCTGTCAGCTATACTTTTAATTGTAACTTGGCAGTTTTTTGCGGTATGGGAGAATGCAAATTATGATAAACGGTGCCTTTAATTTAGCCATCTTTTACTGTGTGTTTCTTCTCTGTCAACCTTTGAAAATACATAGTAAGTATTTTTCATTATTTTCAATTATTCATAATGCTTTTACAATTTTTTTTGTTACAGATGGCTTTTTTACAAGATCTAAACAAAACTACCATCATCAAACGAAAATCTCACACCAAAATTTCTGATCTCCAAATAGGAACAAAATATAAGATAATAAGTGCAAAGGCAGTCTCCAGCAAATTTGGTGAGACACTTTTGTTGGAGTTGGAAGAAACGGTTGTGTTCCTCCCAAAGAGAGTCGTGGAGAAATATCTACCCCATCTGGAGGAAATCGGAAGCGGAAAATATTCTTTAATTTTCCGTGGGCAGGTGTCCACTGGCAAAGCAAACTTCTTCTTCTTTTGAATTGATAGAAAATTAAGTAAGTTTTTATTTATTTTTTATTTTATTTATTTATTTTACTTCTGACATACATTCTATAGAGGTGCATAACACCTGTGCATAGACACCAGAAAAATACAATAATATCCAATTATATATACATTGAGTTAAAGAAAAATATTCATTATCCAATACAATGTTCAAAGTATAAATTTCCTTACGACTAATTGTATAATATTTTGCTATCCTATATAGTATCTTAATTTATGATTCAATAGATCTAATCCACATCCCAAAATTCTTTCTTAATAAGTTCTTTTTACAATCAAGTTCTTTTAGATTATTCGGAATTAAATTGAAATATTTTATTGCCACAAAAAACGCATTTTTGGTACTCAAAGTCTTACTAATTTTTGGTAAAGTTATCTGTCTATTACGTGTATTTATAAATCTCCCAGAGTGCATTAATTTACACTCTGTAAAATAATAAGTGAGCGCATTCACAACAAAATACTGGTTAATTTTTAAAGGTACTAACATTTCATTTTCTATTTTCATTTTACTTATCAATTTATTCTGCAAATTTATAATAGGTTTCATCGTATTATCGTATGCACCACCCCAAGCAATGATTCCATAGTTTATAACACTTTCGAATAGACCATGATATATAGTTTTCAGTATAGATGGGTGTAGCCAATTACTTAATTTATAGAATAAAAAAGTGAAATACTTGACTTTTTTAATTAATTTTAATTAAGTTTCTTTTAGAACATTTTTTATGATGGAGAATATCAACATTATCAAGAAATCTGATAATTTAGTTGTAGCTATAAGAAGATTAAGTAAAATTTTATTCGATAAATTCACTAGTTTAGACGAAAAGATTTGGTTAAATAGGATGAAACGATATATAGGATTATGTAATAAAGAAATGAAAAAAACAGATTTACCCATTGGAATTAGGAGAAAATTACAGACAAACATTGTACATTTCAAACATTTTCAAAATTTAATTAAGAATAGAAATCACAATAGAGGAGGTGGGAGTGGTGGTAGCATGATTGGACTTAGACGTAAAGAAAGAATTCAATGGAGGGATATAGCATCGAGTTTTATGAGTCGAATTCAGACGGGCATTATAATTAATCTTGTTCATATTGACTTGGAACAATTTTTGGCAGATTGTTTTGGTATCTTGAAGCTAAAGCTTGTGAAAATTTTCGAGCAACACTCAATTATTAAAATTAACACAACTTTCTGCGGTGAATTCATAAAAGAGTCAAAATATGATGATGACGATATAGTTTTAGACTTAAAATACTTCAATACAAAAAAAACAATTGTGGATGGCTCGACGGATCTGCAACGCTGGTTCATTGATAATGTTTGTAGCAAAATTCAAAATGAAATGAGTGAATTTCAAAAACGTGATAGCGGTTGGGCATTGAAAAAAATAATTTCATTAGAAGTTAATATTAACAAAGTTAACATGGGAAATGGTTCATCCTTTATTAAACTGCCTAGGGAAATTTCCAATAAACGTGCATGTCTGAATATTCAGAATAATGATGATTTTTTTTTATTGGTCCATCGTTAGTGCTTTACACCCAGCGAAAATTACCAATAATCGAACTTCTTCATATCCACATTTTAGAGATGTTTTGAAAACTGAAAATATAGATGATCCCATACCTCTCAATCATATTGGAAAATTTGAAAGAGCAAATAATATTTCAGTTAACGTCTATGCGCTAGAGCCTAATGTTGTGAAGACTGTGAATATTAAATATCATTATTGTCTTATTCGAAATTTATCGCGATAAATATCATATCAGACCAATAATCATAATGGCAAAAAATTCATTTGCGATCGATGTCTTAATTATTTTCAGTGTAAAGAAAAATTTGAGGATCATCAAACGCTTTGCTCCTAAATCCCCAACTAAATCAATGTAAAATTTCATTTCCAAAATTTCACTCATGTTGAATTTAAAAATTTCACATACAAACAAACAACTCCTTTTGTTATTTATTCAGATATTGAGTGTCAATTAGAAAATGTAGATGATTTATTGTCTTCTAAAACAGCTAAATACCAAAAACATACACCATACAGCGCAATAGCTATCGCGGTGCAGATTGCATGGACTGGTTTGCAAACGAAATATCCAACGTGGCAGGGATTGTCCAATCAAAAATTAGAACAATCATACCGATCATTGAAAATCCCCCCAACAAGTGTAATGCAACAACATCTTGTCATATTTGTGAAAAAATATTCATGGAAAAAGATATTATTGTACGTGATCATGACCATTTTACTGGAAAGTTTATAGGATTTGCACACCAATCCTGCAATCTTAATTTTCTAAAATTGTTCGTAGTTCCAATAGTATTTCACAATCTTTCCGGCTACGATAGTCACTTTATGATCAAGCAATTAAGTAGAAAGGGACGCATGAGCATACTGCCAATTAATATGGAAAAATATATTTCATTTAGTCTTTATGATGAAAAAACAGACATAAAATTTAGATTTATCGATTCTTTTCGCTTTCTCGGCACCTCATTAGACAAACTAGCTTCAATAATGGATCGACGACAAGATTTGAAAATTATGAAACGCGAGTTCAATACATTGAACGAAGAGGCATTCACTTTTCTCACCAAAAAAGGAGTATTTCCCTATCATTATGTTGATTGTTTGGAAAAACTTGAAGAAACTGAATTACCGGCGAAAGAACACTTTTACAAAAAAACTCAACAATGAAGATATATCTGATGAGCAGTATGCTCATGCTCAAAGCGTATGGGAAGTTTTCAAAATTTCTGATTTGGGAGTGTACTCTGATCTGTATTTAAAGACAGACGTTTTGTTGTTGGCTGATGTGTTTGAAAATTTTCGGAAAAAATGTTTAGCAACCTACAAGTTAGATCCAGCTTGGTACTATACCATGCCTGGATACACTTGGGACGCGATGTTAAAATTCACCCAATGTAAACTGGAATTACTGAATGATGTGGACAAAATCATGTTTATAGAAAAGGCGATTCGTGGTGGTATTTCGGTTTGTAGCGGTAGATATTCGAAATCCAACAACAAATATGAATATGATTTCACAAAACCATCGAATTATATAATGTATTTAGATGTTAATAATTTATATGGGTGGGCAATGTCGGAATTTCTTCCTTACGGCGGGTTTTCGTGGCTAGAAGATGTGGAGAATTTTGATTTGACGGCTATCCCAGACGATGCTCCTGAGGGATATGTGGTACAAGTGGATCTGGAATATCCTCGCAACCTACACCACCAACATAAAGACTTTCCATTCGCTGCCGAACACCACATACCACCCGGTTCAAAATTACCAAAATTAATATCAACTCTTTACAATAAAAAAGGATATGTTATACACTATAGAAATTTGAAACAATGTCTGGCAAATGGTTTGAAAGTCGCGAAAATTCATAAAATTTTGAAATTTAAGTAGTCAGCGTGGCTGCAATCTTACATTGAGCTAAACACTACTTTGAGGACCGCAGCCACAAACGAATTTGAGAAGAACTTGTTTAAATGCGGTGTTTGGTAAGACAATGGAAAATATTAGGAAATGCAGAGTGGTGAAGCTTGTAAGGTCATGAAAGGGAAGAAGGTATACGACTTTCTCTCGACCTTTTACATACACCACGTTATATTTACCAGTCAACCTTTCAATAATTGCGGCAAAACAGTGAACCGGTACATGCCCCTCATTCCAATCAATACAGTGATAATTATTTATTAACCATATATTTTGACGATGTGCTTCAGGAGGTAGTAGTTCCATTCCAAAGGGTGGTTTAAAAATAAAGTGTGATATTTTTGTGACATCAAAAGCAGCAAGCTCCTTGGGCAAAAATTAGTTCTTTTCCAAACGAACGCCTTGGATGTCCATAACTAATTTCATTTTTCTACAATTTCAGACTTGCAAATTGTTTAATCATTAATTGTTTGTAGCTATATAATTCTATAATTCGCCTTAATTCTTCAAGTTTTCTCTGATGTTCAATGATTCTTGCTTGGAGCTGAGTGCTTAACATATTGTAAAGTCTTCTTTGGAAAGTCTCACATTTATACTTTGTATGAGGCATGTGCACTACATTTGACGTACTATTTTCGTAAGAGGGTTATAACTAAACAGATTGTCATGTAATATCAGACAGTATGCTGTAGTGTCTTTTTTTACGTTTTCACTGGTCTCAAATTCGATACGCATAACAACTGACCCACTTTGAATCGACTCTTTTTGTCGACTACAATCAATGTGAGTAATCGGACAAATTTTTAAAAATTCTTCGGGTGTATAAACTGGTTCGTTGTTAGTTTCAAAGTAAGATTGTTGGAAATGGGAAAACATCTCATACAGAGAAGCATATTTCTTGAAATTTAAATACAGATCCTGATAAGGGCCGTTCAAAAGTACTCGTATATTGGTTAAGTTTATATGATCAAACAACTCATATCAGAAGTAATTTTGTTTTTTTTATCAATCTGGAATGCTACTATAACATGCCTAGGAGTTTCTAGCTTACTAGTGGTCCTTACCCTCCACAAGTGTTGAGTTGATTCAGTTAAAGCTGGATATTCAATTAATTTCCATGAACGGAAACCAATTGCTAAATCTGTATTTTTTTCTACAATTTTGGTTAAGGCAAGTTGCTGTGGTATGTCCACGGAAACATGTGGAACTCTCCAATAGATTCTGGTAATTGTAATTCTTGGTTTTTCAGTATCATCTTCACTTATAACCGCATCCAAATCATTACTAGAGCGAATCAATACCAACTCTTGCTTCATATTCACAATAATTTTGCAATAATCTTAAAAAAATCCCATCAAAATATTTAGTGGTATACAAACGTTGAAATTTCCATTAGTGTCTGTAATTCTCTCACCCACTACATGCACTCTTGGTCTATATCCAGCATTATGAAGCTTAACACTTTCATTCTTTTTGTAAGACAAATAAGCTTTTAGAGTGGATGTTAATCCTACGTTTATAGAAACAAATAGTTGTATCGATTGTGACCCCATTTAATTCATAGCGAATTTCTCTAAATAAGAAAGCTACACCATTATTAATAAATTTAAGTTTGGATGCCTTAGTTCCATCATCTTTTGTTAATTTTCCCTCGATATACAAATGACTCTTACACGTAATATACACAGGTCTACTTTTTGAATAGGTATTCTTATCTCATCATTGTATTCAAATGTTCCAGATAATGAGGGTTGGTAAGAGAGCAATTCAAAATTTGTTGTCAACGAGCGGTCTTGCTGTTACGTTCAATATATCCATTATATTTATAATATGAAACCAAGTGAAGTCAAAAATTTTCGATTCTGTGATGTTAACGCTTTGGTTGTGTGAGATACACTAACTTTGTTTTTTTTTGCTGTTCCTTTTTTTATAAGAAATATCTGCATCTCTGCTATATTTAACCACCATTGCTGATCTTTCTCAAGTGTAATCTAATGGTTATGGTTTCTTCTCTGAAATTTATAAGTCGACTGTCTTGATCCAATACTTTTATAGTAATATTGGTTATTTTTTGAACACTAATTGGAAAATACAAAATTGGTAATGGTGATTCTACTATCTTATATCCCGTAGGAACGCTTGGAAAGAACTTATGGATAATGTGGACAGATTTCCCATTTAAATAGGAGTTTGTACATATATTACAGTCAATGCAAATTGAGTTAACTCTCAAAATTTTTACTGTAGAGTCTGATTCATGATCCTTGTTTGCAGCTAGTATTTTCTTACCAAATCCAAAAACTTCTCTCAAAGTATTATCTGATTTGAAATATATTCGTTTTGAGCAGATAATTTTGCATTTTAAGGTATCTTTGTTGATAGTTATGTTTAATGTGACACCATTACTTTTCATAGTGTCTATTAAAAGTTTACTCAAATTTTCAAATTCATATGATCCTGTTGGAACTAAAATCTCCTTATCATAATCATCATAAACAAATGTATTGTTTACTCCCTCTTCTATGTTTGGTATCGTCATAAAAGTTTCAAAGTCGGATAATCCAAGTTCGTATTGATTGTCTTCAAAGTAAATTGGTGGATTGAAATCTGCGTTTAAAGTGGATTTGTTCCCAGAAAGTGTTATCGTTAGACTCATTGTTATCGTTGTAAAGCACCACAAACTACTTTTGAAAGTTATGTGCAGAAGAAGTAATTATATAGAAATTTTAGACAAAGCTGTCTGCAACTGTATGTAAGAGTTTGTATTGTGTTGTAATTGTATTTAATATTCGAGCTACCATCACTTTGAAAGTTTTGGTGGTCTTAAATCACCACAGCTATGAAAATAGATGATATAATTGTTGTCTTTAACATATGCTATCCAATGATCCCACAGTTTTTTCATCATCCAAATTCACGATACCGCATTCAGTTTTATGTATCTTCATAGGTAGAGCATCTCGCATAAAGACCCCTCTGAAATGTGGTATTTTCAACAGTTTAGCGTATTGTTCAAGCTCTTTATTGGTCATGGCATGGTGTTGTAGCTTCACTGGGAGTTTTTTTATATGGTGCCAAATATAGTCCACGTCCGCGATATGGCTTCAGATAGAGACCTTTTCCTTTGACTTCCATCGCTTTGTTGTGACGCTGTTGTTCCTCCAGCTGCTGTTTGTTAGCCTTGGCATCATTAACAGCTTTCGCGGTACTAGCTGCCCCACCTTCGAGAGCTCCAATAGCGCCGAGAAGTGGTAACAA
Organism: Crioceris asparagi; assembly: GCA_958507055.1. Taxonomy (NCBI): domain Eukaryota; kingdom Metazoa; phylum Arthropoda; class Insecta; order Coleoptera; family Chrysomelidae; genus Crioceris; species Crioceris asparagi. The sequence goes on from OY293827.1 coordinate 53,895,907, forward strand.
AAGGGGGAGGAACCCCCCAACACTTTTGGGTGTTTTTAAAACTCGTTTCTTGCTTTTTCTTTTACCTTTCTGTTGTAATCCTTTACCACGTTTCAGACCCATTCCAAGTTTTCGTTTAATCTTCATTGCTCCAGTTATTCCCAAAGCAGCAGATTTCTCCCCAAAACCAGCGTCAGCTGATTTAAATCTTTGCCAAGCTTTATTTGCTAAAATTTTATCCGCCTGATGTCTCTGTTCAAGATCTTTATTTTGAGAATAGGCAATATCGTGCTCAAGACAAGCCTCGTCTAAAATATTGATTACACGATCTCCTCTTTCAAGTCGTTTAGCAAGCTTCGTCCCTGGTCCATAATAATTATACCCTGGTATATGTAATTCGAAAGGTAATTTATTAATAAGCGTATTAATTAGTCCACGACCTCTCTTTATACGTCTGCGTTGCTAAATGATCTTTGATGTGTTAGTTAACATTTTTATACGTTTTGACTAAGACTTTTTTCCATCAACATCTTCTTATATATATACGTAATGACTGGTAATAGGGTTAGTATACACCGGACTCATAATGAGAATAGTCAAACAAAAGTTTTCCTTTCCGATATCAAACCATGAAATTAATCAATTACAAAGCAATTACTCTAAGCATGCTGGTCTATTTGGTGGGGGATCTAAAAGAGGTTTAATTGTTGGACCTGTGGTAAAACTAATGTAATGATCTCATTGTTAGAACATCCCAAAGGGTTGAGGCTTGAAAATGTATACGTTTATTCCAAGTCACTCTACCAACCAAAATATGAATATTTAAGAAAACTGTGTGAACCTTTAAAAAACATTGGGTATCATGAATTTAGTGAAGGAGAGGAAATAATTCCACCTAGTCAAGTGAAAGCCAACTCTATCGTAATTTTTGATGATATAGTTTGTTGTAACCAGAGTCCGATGAGAGATTATTTTAGTTTTGGACGACACAAAGATGCTGACTGCTTTTATCTCTCTCAAACATACTCATCAATACCAAAGCAGCTTATAAGGGATAATGCCAATCTCTTAGTAATTTTAAAACAAGACAATACCAATTTGAAACATATCTTTTTGGATCATGTAGGTACTGATATGAAATTTGAACAATTTAAAGATTTATGTTCGAGGTGCTGGGAAGACAAAGTTGGATTTGTTGTAATAGACAAAGATAGTGAAATTAAATCTGGGAGGTATAGGAAATTTTTTGACTCTTATATTTACATATAAAAGGCTGCAACGAGATTGTTAAAGTCTATTCAAAGCTATTATTGACAAGAGGTTAGCACGAGAACTAATCAGAAGCCGTAAAGCGGTAAAGGAGAAATTCCAAAATTTAAAATATGACATGGCGCGAAGCCAAGCTCAGTTGGAGCAAACATATCGACAAGTAACACAACCACTGCAAACCCTTATATCCACGATTGGGCAAACTGATAGGTTTCAACCCAAAATTGAACCAGAAGAAGAGTCTTCAAGTTTTCTTGAATCGACACCAAAAAAGAAACCACCCATTGATCAACATAGAAAACAACAAATTGATTTTGATGTAAGTGTCATTCAACCGCAGAGAAATGGTTTAACTCCTGTATTACCTACCACAATTCCATTTGAAGAATCGTATGCAACTCTAGACAGAAGCACGTTAGAAAAATCGAAATCCTTAAATTTATTGATGTGTTAGAACAAACTCGACATGCAATTCAGCATATGGTAGGCACTCCTTCATATCAAACTTATTTAGAAGATTTTGAATCGCTCCCAAGACAATACATTGATGCTGGTATTAGAGATACTGAGGATAAATTCGATCATCATTACGGAATAATAAATAATATTGAGACAAATAAATTTTACTTGGGTCTCACTCAAAAACCTGTAGACATATTTGGAAAAGATATTCGTGTGGCAGGTGTCACTTACCCTGGCACACCTGGTCTATATGAATTATTATTTAAAAAAGAACCAGTCGGTTGCAAGGATAGTGACCTTGACAACTATATCGATATATTGAAACGTACAAATGCATATCGCAAAAACTTTGATCCAAACGAAAAAGTAATGGGAAATGGTTCCATAAAATACATCAGCATAATTGGACCTTACTTACAAAAGGTTCGAATTACAAAAGTAAAAAAGGCAGCAGCAGCAGCAACATCATCGAGTATAGTGAGACCATTAGCCCCATACAGGCTAACAAGAAAAACAACTAAAAGAGGTGGAAATTTGTTACTTAAATCCCTAAAAAACCAGACAGACTATGTATACTGGGACAATGTAAACGAACTGGTGGATCGACTAAGGTTACTAGTGGCATCTCAGATCGCTAGGCATTCTGGGCATGAAAACGAAATCATCTCAATAATTGAGGAGTTAAGAGAAGCCAAAATAATTCTATAAATTGAATCACCAGCAATTCAAAGTAATCAGTCTTATACAATATGCCTATAAACAAGCTCGGAAAACATTTTTTAGATAAACCCAATACCTACTACTGCATCTTGAACCTTATCGGTACAAGCGACGGACCCGTTTACCATATTTATGGTACAAGCTTTAATATTAATTATCATAATAACGTATATTATTTTCCACTACCATCAGCTTTTGTCGAATCTGGAGATATTCAACCCCACAATCAAATTGTAATTAATGGTAACCCTATCGCAGATTTCGAAGGACTAACATTGAGAAAAAATGATAAAATATCCATTATAGAACCTAACAAATTTATTCCTAATAATCCTCATTTACGTTGCTTTGTCCAATTTGTGTTACTCTGTGAGCATCAAAGAAGAAGTTGTAAAAAAATATATAAGCCAGCTAGAAGAAATTTCCAGAGACGACATGTTGTTGTCAAAGGCTTACACGATTTATGCCAAATTGACTTGGTTGAAATGATCCCTTATTCAAAAGTTAATAAAGGATACAAGTATATCTTAAAAGTTAATAATGTATTCTCCAAGTTTGCTTGGGCTAGACCGGTTAAAAATAAAACTGGTACAGAAGTTACTAGAACAATGAAACACATATTATCGACAACAACGCCTCCAAAAAATTTGCAGACTGATATGGGTAAGGAGTTTTATAACAGAGAGTTTCAAGCTCTTATGAAAGATTTTAATATTAATCATTACTCTACCTACTCGAAAATGAAAGCTAGTGTAATAGAGAGATTCAATAGAACTGCAGAGAATATGATGTGGAAGGAGTTTTCGCTACAGGGTAATTACAAGTGTTTGCAATTATTACCTATTAGTGTTAACAAATATAATAATCAAACACATAAAAAGATTGGTATGAAACCTACGGATGTCAGAAAGAAACATGAGAAACACCTCCTCTTAACAGCATACAATCATCTAAAAACATTGGACCCAAAACCAAATATATTTAAAACTGGAGACTATGTAAGAATAAGCAAATATCGAGAAGCTTTTACCAAAGGATATACACCTAATTGGAGCAATGAAATATTTAAAATTTATAAAGTTCAACTCACTAACCCTACTGCCTATCTACTAGAACACCAAAATAATGATCAAATTAAGGGTGCATTTTATGAGTATGAACTACAAAAAGCCAAGTATATGATGTTTACCTGATTGAAAAAATTATACGACGGAAAGGAAACCTACTTTATGTTAAATGGCTTGGCCTTGACAGCACTCACAATTCATAGATTCCAAATAATCTAATTGTTTGACAAATAAGAATTATATATTAAATAAATCGAATGTAGAATGTTTTTTTATCCACAAAACCTTTTTTATGAATGATAATAAGTAATTTAATAAGAATTTAATAATTTCCCAGACCATAAGAAATCACCGTTATATCTGACGACGACTCGTTTGAGATAATTAATATTTGCAAGAAATCACTGTTCTATTCAACAATCTCCTGTTTCAAATGGGACCGAATAGCACGCTGGGTTAAGACGCCTAGTATGGGAAGCATGTGGATTTATTGATGTGGATTCGAAACGGCGATGCATGAACTTTTCTTCACAGCAATATTAAATATCATAAAAGTAATTAATCACTCTCTGCTAGATGGCGCGCACGCTCATGATTGAAAAGTAGGAATTTAATTAGAATTATAACTAATGCAGTTACATAGCCTCTCCACGCTAGATGGCGCTCTAGTTGTTTGAAAAGAAGGAATCTATGATTTATTAAAATTGAGACCCCTTGGAAAAATATACTGCACGCTCGCCCCATGCGCGCCTCACCAATGAAATTATTATTTCATTATTCTGGACCCCTCTGAAAAATCATGCTGACTATGATGATGTAGAACTCTCTTAGTATATCTACTCTAGATCTTAAATTGATAGTGGTACCTTTCTTCAGATATTTATTTATAAGGTGTGCAACCTTAGCAACATTTTTAATGAATTTTTGATAGTATCACTGGCCGAGAAATGATTTAATTTGTTTCTCATATATTGGTAATAGAAACGACTTAGCCTTATAATCATATCGAAGTTTGTTATAACGCCATCACATAGGTACCTATTATAATGTGACCTAAGAATGTTACAAAAATAGGTACTTACATACGTTCATACTCACTTGGATGGATCTAATGGATCTAATGTTGAGAAATAAACGCATCTACCGAAGTTGTCAAGAATTTATAGATAACCATTCTAAATTTATGTTTCCCGCTAAAGTCGATTTTTTGGGGGACGATAAGGGAAAATGCAGGGTTTGAGAATTTTATTATCTTAAAGTGTCTTAATTTGATTCTGAATTTCCGCTTTGTAAGATGGTAGGGATATCTATAAGATGTATGAATAAAACCAAGATAGGAGCTTTTATTATGAAAAATATTTTTATAGGTAATTCTAACATAATGAAACGATAGCATCTTTTTCTTCTAGGTTTAAAGTTGGTGCCAAAAGTTTTCAGTTTAACTGCAACTGCATAACTTCAAAATTACCAGTAACAATAGAATTAATATTTTTTTTTATTTTTCAGTTCACCAACTAATGAACTTTTTGTACAAAATATTTATTCATACTCTAATCTGATATATAAACAAATACGAGGTAAGCCAATGGTCAGTCCTGTTTATCCTTATATATTATATAGGTAACAACAAAATGCCATGGATGATCTTACCTATTACAGATTGTCGTACCAAATAAAATTGAAATTCCATTTATAAGAAAATATATTGATTATTGAGTGAGAGACAGAGAGTCTCGAGGCTATTAATTTATAACAATTAAAAATCTATTATAGTAATATATTGTTAATTTGGCATTGGTGTCATATGTTGGTTGATATGCCATAAAGATTAAAGTTTGATTAGATTTCGCGATTTTGATTGTCTCTCAATTCTGAATTTTTAATACAGGAATTATTTTCAGTCATTCTTTTTCCCCTTAGTTGGTATTGGTAGGGGCGTATACAAATGTAATTTACATGACCAATAATTTGACATGTCCTAAGATCACAAGATGAAAGACTCCTCAATACTGCCTTTTGGGAAAGGCCCGAATGTAGGAGGTCAGTTGGCCGTCCAAGAAGAAGGTGGAAAGACGCAGTAACAAGTGACCTACACAAGCTGGACGTACAACAATGGGAGATAACTGCGCAAGACCGAGAAGAGTGGAGGAGAATAGTAAACGCGGCTAAGACTCACCAAGAGTTGTAGAGCCATTGATGATGATGATGATGAATAATTTGAATTACATTTCTCTCATCATCTCATTACTCTGTGATGAATCAGTTTGGATCTTATTCGATATGGGGTGTTGTCGAATGTCTGTGTCCCTATATTTTTCCTCAGTTGTGAGTTCAATACAGTCAGACTGAAAAATCTTTCTGTATTTCTGAGTATTAGGTTGTCAATCGCGGTAACTCCGAAATGCCTGTATAATAGATATATGTTGATTTTTTGATTATCAGTATTTCTGAAAATTTACTTAATGTATTCAACAGCTATGATTCCTTTCTGAAATTCACATAAATAGAAGAAGACAACGTCCATAGTGTTCCATTTCTAGATACCTACTAACATTATCACAAGAAAATTTGCAATTTACCTCCCTAATATGATACATGAATTTCTCTAGGGCACAACCATCTGAGATAATTGCAATTGCAGCTAAAATAGGATAGGTACAATGAGCATAAATATTCTCATATATTGTATAACTGACAGTGATTGATCGTTTGTCATTATGTTGCAGCACTTCATGCATGGCAAGTGGTTCGGTATATTTTAAAATTGAAAATAATTTATATTCTAAAAATCTATGTTGACAATTATCCTAGCACAAAAACCATCATTAGTTGCACAAACAAAACATAATCCTATAAAGCAGTGCGATACTACTTTATGTTGGTAGCTAGCAAAACAGCTCAACGGTTAAGTTGTCTATTATGTCGTAGAGTTTTTTCATTCTTCATTATGATTATAATTTATTTATGAAAATAAAACAGACCTACCATGGCTCTATCTTATTAATGTAACAAATCTGGGATACAGCGCCGAGACCATTGTGGCAGAGGGCGGAGCATTATGAATGGACGTTAGTAAGACATACCACTATTATTGGACACCGATACACGTCAAGGGCATATTTATTATATAGAGAAACTTCAAATGAGTTTACGCTATTGGTGGAGTGTTTGCGGCGTAGGAAAATCTTCGTGGAAACTTCAAATATGAACAGTTATAAACAGTAAATATAAATTATTGTACATAGTAGTCCAGTGCAGTAGTGTATCTAAGTAATCTGTGATATTCTCAGTGATAAATAAATGAAATGAGCAGTAAATAAATTCCAGTCATTCTTATATACATACGCGTTAAAGTATAAATGTACCGAACGCTCGGGTTTCCTATGTGTTCTAAGCATTCAACGAATACTTTACGTTTTCTGGTAATAGAAATTAGAGTAAACAAACCAAAACTTTTTCAATTATAAAACTGCTATACCTATAATCGATTATTTCCGACATATAATCAATATGTTAACGTTCTAGCTAGACATATTGAGCTAATTTTAGAAAACTCATAGCAGAATCACTAAATTTATATGCATTTTAACCTTATGTGGGTACACCGAAACTTCTAAATAGGTCAAATTTTCTCAATGAAACTCGTAACAAAATGCCTCATCATGGACTATAAAGGAAAACGCAACTGAAACTAATAAAATTTCTACTTGCTTTGAAATTTGAGAGGGTTACTGAAAATAGGTCAGTTGATCTAGATGCAATTTAGATGCTTCCTTTGGTATGAACTCAATATGTTACGATGAATCATTTTGATATAATATTAAAGTGTATAGATAATAGAAGAAAAAAGAATAATAGCGATGGGCAAATCTCAGGACATTTCAACAATCGAGTGAATCGTAGATATTACCAATTATAGTCAGAAATCATATCAGTCCCCGACTCAACAATCGATATATTTTGCTATTGTTCTGAGTAAACCTAGCAGTCGGAGTCTGTCTTTGCAAGAATTATTAATCAGGAAATGATTCCTTTGTTTCAACAGAGTCTTACGTTTGTTTTTCGTTGGCCATACATGTAGTCGCTGCCCAGCTCTAGGAATCTAATGTTGTTTTCACGATTATTTTTATTATTATTATTATTAATGCTGGACTCTTATGGAAAAAAGTTGTTATGTAGTATCACTTTATTATATTATTATTGCCGCATTTCTCATTAGTTATTATTAGACATCCAATTTAAAATAAGGTAGATGGTATATAAAAAGGAAATATAATATTTGAGACAATCCTTGACTTGGCAATCCCACACCCGGTATCTATAAGTACCTACCACGCCGAAAGAGATTGAAGATTCTAAAATTTCTTGCACTAACGCTACTAACTCTATACAGAACACTGATTCGCGAAGTTAGTATAGCATCAGCTTCAGCTACAACCCTAGAAGCTCTTGACAAAATTCAGAATAATGCACTTCGCCTTCAGAATAACTCCCATAGACAGTCTTCTCTGTGAACTCAATGAGCCTTTGAATTCGAGAAGGCAAGGATTGAGTCGTTCATTCGATACACCACATTGCTGTATTGACAGATAACGCTAATGACGCCTGGAATGCATTTAAAACACCATTACTCACAGGTACGAAACCTCTTCGTCAACGGACACTCAAGGCCAAACAAGAATGGATGACAGATGAAATATTAGAACTGATGGAACAACGACGACAATTTAAGAACAAAAAAAGCAAAAATATAAGGAAATACATCGTACAATTCAACAAAACATAAGAAAAGAAAAGGAAGTATGTTTACAAGAATCTTGTTAAAAATAGAGCGCCTGTAGGAAGCTCACGATAATTTAAATCTCCATAAAGAGCTGAAGAAAGCTGCTGGTAAATATAAGAAAAAGCATATAAATACAATAAAAACCAATGGAAAATATACTTCAGATCCTAATGTGCTTTGTTCGCTTTAGGGAGACTATATTAGAGACATGTATAAAACTCCTGACCAAAATGCCGATGAACCGGTATCACTTCATGACATAGAAATTGCAGTAAAACCCCACCCCATATTGAAATCAGAAGTGTAAAAAGCTATAATACAGGCTAAATCAAATAAAGCTCCAGGTCTGGACGATATCCCGGCTGATGTGATCAAAATTCTTGACGAGGATAACTTGATGAAACTGAAGCACGTTTTCAACATAATATACATGTCCGCTCAAATACCGAATGATTGGCTAGAGTCTACATTCGTTCCTATAACTAAGAAGAGTAAACTAAGTACATGCGATGATTACAGATTGATCTCGCTAATGAGCCACTCACTTAAAATATTTCTAAAAATCATAAGTACTAGGATTTACTCAACTTGTGAAAGTATAGTGGGTAGAGAACAGTTTGGGTTTAGAGGAGACATGGCCACACGAGAAGCACTATTCTGCATGAATATAATATTCCAAAAATCCTGTGAATTCCGAAAAAACATATAAGTGTGTTTTATCGATTATCGTAAGGCATTCGATTCTGTAAACCATCATCAACTATTCCAGTGCATTAATGACATCGGCATCGATTATCAGGACATAAAAATATTGAAACATCTATATAACTATCAAAGAGAAGATAAGAATCCAACAGATAATTACGAATTCCTATACAGCGCGGTGTTCGGCAAGGATTGTGCTCTCTCCTTCATTATTGTAGTATCTTTACATTTTAAATAGTATAGCTAGCGACATCTAGAAATGCTTCCAGAAACTGATGTTAACCTTAATATATATAAAAATTGTTAACCTAAAAATACGATATTCTACGATAGCATTCCAATGTTTCCAACGATGTATATTTGACCATTATGAAATAAATCTGTATCTTTATCAATCATCCGTGTAAATTATTGCTTATTACCCCGGCTACACTACAGATTGGCGACGAGTATAATTGGTGAAGTAGTTATTTTTGAGAAACTTGCTGTTTTTCGTGATATTGTGCATTTTTCGGAGTCATGGGTGATGAAGAAAATGCGGCGTCGGTTCAGCAGGTGTTTAGAACACAAGTTGGATCTTTACCCGAGTTCGACTTCAAAAAGGATGATTGGAATTTTATTTCGAAAGAATGGAACAGTATTTTGTATGTAACTATGTGGATGAGACCCGTAAAGTGGCGGTTTTATTGACTGTAATCGGTTCAAAAACTTATGCGATTTTAAGAGAGCTGTGTGATCCTGATTTACCGGCAACCAAAGCTTATGCAGACTTGTGCACACTTTTAAAGAAACAATTTTCTAAGAAGGTTTCTATATATAGAGAAAGGGCTCTATTTTATAATTTGAAACAAGACCATGGTGAAGGCGTAAGTAGATGGTACGTCCGTGTGAAACAAGCCGCAATGAAGTGTAAATTTGGCGTCTCGTTAGAAGACAAGGTGAAGGATAAATTCGTCACCGGGATTTATCCAGGCCCAATTTTGGATCGTCTTTGTGAAGAGGACGAAAGGAAAACTTTGACCGAACTTTATGAATTGGCAATAAGCAAGGAATCGTCAATAACGGAGAGCCAGTTGACTAGGGGAATCAACAGGCTACAGGTGAATGACCGGAAGAAGAATGAAGACAAAAGGGACGGAAAGGTGAAGAGAAATACCGTTCCTGTGAAGAAAGTTTCGAGTAAGAGGCTTATTTGCTTTGCATGTGGTAAAGATAATCATGATTTTAAAAATTGTAAATTTAAAGATAAAAGTTGTGGAGTATGTAAACATAAAGGTGAACGGGTAATAAAAATTGGGAACTTCATTTGCAAGATTCTGATAAACCAGGTGGTTTCGATGAATGCGTTGATTTTTTTTATAACAATGATAAAGTTAATCCTTTCTATGTTGATATCCAAATAGAGAAAGTAAACGTTAAAATGGAGATTGACTCAGGTTCTGTTGTTTCTGTTTTACCTTTACAGTTTTATAATGAACATTTTGATATAAGAATTGGAAAAACTTGTTTGACGTTAAAGACTTATGATGGTGGCATCATAAGAACGGTAGGGAAAGTAATTTTAAAAGTTGATTTCAATAAGTTAAGTTGCAAAAACGAGTTTGTAATTTTAGAAAATGGCGTTAGACCTTTAATGGGTAGAGATTTAATGGAAAAAATAGGAATTAAATTTTATTTAAATTTTACAAATTGTTTAAAAATAACAGAGGGCAATTCTTCAGAAATAGATAGATTAAACTCCAACATTAGCTCGGAGTTTTTTGATTTGTTCAATGGTACATTAGGTGCATATAAATATTGTAAAATTAAGTTGAAATTAGAACCCGAAGCAAAACCAAAGTTTTGTAAACCCAGGAATATTCCTTTTGCCTTTCGTAAGAGTATTGAAGAAGAACTTCAAAGAATGGAACTAAATGGAATTATAACAAAAATAGAAAGTAGTGTCTGGGGAACTCCACTTGTTCCAGTCCTAAAAGCAAATGGTAAATTAAGAGTCTGCGCAGACTAGAAGACAGAAAGTAACATTAAATCCTTATTTGGAGGATGTTCAACATCCTGTTCCAAGAATAGAAGACATATTTCAAAAGTTGCAGGGTGGTCAATATTATTCTAAGTTAGATTTTCTTAATGCATATAATCAGTTAGAAGTTGACGAAGACTCCAGTAAATTGTTAGCTTGGTCGACTCATAAAGGAATTTTTAAGGTAAATAGGTTACCTTTCGGAACAAAACCTGCATGCTAATTGTTTCAAAGAGAAGTAGAAAAAGTTTTACAGGGATGTAATGGTGCAGTGAATTTGTTAGACGACATTGTAGTTACTGGAAATTCTTTAGAGGAACACGTTGCTAATTTACGTGAAGTGTTAGGTAGAATAAGAAATGTTGGATTTAAGTTAAATGGGCAAAAGTGTCAATTTTTTAAATCTGAAATAAAATATTTAGGTCATAGGATTAATGCACAAGGATTAAAAAAAGATCCGGAAAGAATTGAGGCAATAGTTAAGGTTACCAAACCCAAAAATCAAACAGAAGTTAGAGCTTTTTGTGGTATGATAAATTATTACGCGAAATTTGTTCCAAGATTGTCAACAATTTTGAAACCTCTGTATAATTTATTAAAGAAAAATGTTAGGTTTAAGTGGGACGATTTATGTGATGAAGCTTTTCAAAAAGCGAAAGATGCAATTTTGTCGGAAGAAGTATTGACACATTTTAACCCTGAATTACCAATAATTGTAGAAACAGATGAGTTTTGTTGCATGTAATGCCAGACAAGTCTGAGAGACCTGTTGAGTTTACTTTGCGGTGTGATAATAAACCGGTATTAGCTTTGCTATCCGAGACTAAAGGATTACCAGCTATGGCCGCGGGAAGGCTACAGAGGTGGGCTTCTTATTTGTCAAATTTTAAATATAGATTGATACATGTGAAAGGATCGGAAAATTGTGTCACCGATGCTTTATCGCGTTTACCGAACGTCGATTGTACAGATCACAAGGAAGAAAATTTTGATTATTTAAATTTCGTAGAAACTTTTGTGCCTATTAGAGCGAAACAAATAAGATCCGAAACGCGAAAAGACCAAACATTATCAAAAATGTATCAATTTATTCAGTTTGGTTGGCCTAATAAAGTGTCCGATGAGCTAAAATCGTTTTTTGTGCGAAGGACCGAGTTCTATATCGATCAAGGAATTATTATGTGGGGTTATCGGGTAGTAGTTCCACAAAAATACCAACAAACATTATTAACTGAATTACACGGTACTCATTTGAGAATCACTACGATGAAAGCGTTGGCACGGTCCTATTTTTGGTGGCCTTCACTCGATAAAGGGATAGAAGAGATAGCTAAGGCTTGTCACAGTTGTATGGTGCAGAGACCAGAACCTGCAAAAACACCTATAACAAAATGGCCTTTAGCTACAAAAGTTTTTGAGAGAATCCATATTGATTACATGGGTCCATTCTTAAACGAAAATTATTTGATTATAACGGACGCGTACAGTAAATGGCTGGAGATGTATATAATTAACACTCCTAATTCTAAAAATACAATCGAGAAACTGAGGGAGACTATTTCTAGATTTGGTTTGCCTAAAACCATTGTTTCTGATAATGGGGCTCAGTTTTGTTCGTCCGAGTTTGCTGAATTTTGCAGAAATAACGGGATTGAACATTTAACTTCTCCAACGTATCACCCGTCTAGCAATGGCGCGGCCAAGAATTCAGAGAAAAACATAAAAAACGCGTTGAAAAAAATGTTAAATGATAATAAAGAAAATACCTCAAATGAATGCTTGATTTCCAGATTTTTGTTTAGTTACCGGGTGGCACAACACACAACACACTACCACAGGAGTTTCTCCTGTAAAATTGATGTTTTCGAGAAATATTAGGACGAAGTTCGATTTGTTAAATCCAAAAAACATTAATCATAATAAAAAAAAATAGAGAGCTTTCCGATAACTAAAATATTTGAAGTAGGTGACTTTGTCTATTTTAGAGATTACAGTAGACCAAATAAGAAGGTATGGTCGAAAGGTAAAATTGATGAAAAATTGGGAAATTCTATATATTATTGTTTATCCGATATCGATGGACAATTATACAAAAGACATCGATATCAAATAATTAAAATAGGCGATTTTTATAAAAATATTAGTTTAGAAGGGAAAAATAATGACGTAGTACGACAAGAACCAATTGCAATATTCCCCGAGCTTTCTCAAAACAAAGATTTAAATAATGAAATTAAGAGAGCGTAGGCGATAGGTCGGTTGTAGAAGAAAGTGTTGATTTTGATGATCAACCAGAAATTGTAGATAAAAATAAGGAGGTACAAATCTCTACAGGAAGATCTATTGAAAGTACTCCGGAACCATTAGGTTTAGCATTGAATAGAAGCAGAAGAGTTATTAAGCCACCCGAGCGATTAAACTTGTAACTACATACATTCTTTTTTTTATTGTTCTGTTTGTTATGGTAGCATTAATGTTTTAATGTAATAGGGTACGACAACAGTTTGTGGTGGAGGTATGTAGTATCTTTACATTTTAAATGGTATAGCTAGCGACATCTAGAAGTGCTTCCAGAAACTGATGTTAACCTTAATATATATATAAATTGTTAACCTAAAAATACGATATTCTACGATAGCATTCCAATGTTTCCAACGATGTATATTTGACCGTTATGAAATAAATCTGTATCTTTATCAATCATCCGTGTAAATTATTGCTTATTACCCCGGCTACACTACAATTATTCAATCTCTACTCCGAGCAGGTTTTCAGGGAAGCATTGGAAGGTTTCAATATTGGTGTCAAGATTGGTGGAGAAATAATTAACAACATCAAATACTCAGATGATACGGCTCTTGTTGCTGAAAACATTGAGGATCTGCCAACACTGCTTAACCGCGTAAACCATGCATGCGAAGATAAAGGACTTAGCATAAATGCACTCAAAACGAAATGGATGTTGGCAGGCAAAATGTAGAACCGAATACCATACTTACGCTTGAAAACAATAACATCGAAGAAGTTGACCATTTCAAATTTCTCGGCTGTTGGATTAATTCCAAAAATGACTCCGAGGAGGAGGTGAGAGTCAGAATCGGAATGGCCAGAAACGCATTCAATACATGGAAAAATGTCTTAACTAATAGACATTTAGCGTTGAAACTACGTTTGAGAGTGTTAAAATGCTACGTGTGGTCTGTCTTGCTATACGATAGCGCAACATGGACTCTGAAGGATGAACACTGATCGCATATTTTTGTCCATCATCAAAAAACGAAAACTATCATACTTTGGCCACGTGATTCGCGGCTCCATATATAAACTGCTCAAACTGCTGATACAAGGCAAAGTAGAAGGAGAACGTTGGATTGGCCGTAAAAACCTTTCGTGGATGCACAATATCCGCCAGTGGACCGAACTGCAAGTGGAACGACTTTTTAGAATCGCTACAGACAGTGATGCATATGGTCAAATGGTTGACATGGTGACCGCCAACGCTGACAACGAGCATGGCATGCGAAGAAGATTGTCGCTAATAGCAGAATAGCTGATGGGGAATTTTTCTTTTTATCCAATAAAAAAATCCCAATTCTCGTAGTGTATTCTATATAACTATTATAAATACCTTGGCTCTATTCAAACTGGTAGCCATGATAATAGTATCATACGAAAAGTGTGATAATTCTGCATTTGGTACCGACTACAATAATAATTATTATGGTTTTCTTGTTCAGTTGTCATTTCGCATCGGAATCAACTCAACCATCGCTGCATCTGAAGTTGTTGCTCATGGCCATAGACTTTAACTTAAAAATCATACCTATACATATCACATAATCGATATGTGAGAACACTCCTAACAATCAACAGAAATATCTTGCTAATATCTAGAGTAAATTATACGCTAAACAAGTCAAAGAAGTAGGTAGCTCAACTTCTATGCAATCAAAAAATTTAGGCTGTATACCTTATATCCTAACTCTAATTGAGTAATTAGGAATTCTTTGGAAGCTGATTTCAGTAATTCCAAACAAAAATAAATTAATAAAAAACTGATAAAAAGAAAATCAATTAGAAAACTTTATAGAACTAACTACTACTTTTACCTCAACATCCTGTTCTGAACTTTCATAAGGAACAGGACTTTAGATGAGTTTTAGCAAATAACACGTTCAAACATGCAGAGCGATAATCGTGAGGGCCAAAGATAATTCAAAACTTGTTTATATAACCAAATCTAGGTCAAAGACATTCTCAGACTTAGTACAGACACAAATATAATACCTAATAGGCACACTAGGAAGATATGATTTAAGTTTGTTCGGAGTAGGAGTCATAACGTCCAAAACTTTATATTCGCTACATACCGAAAGTTACTTACAGACAGTTGTACTATATATATTTATAAAACTAGCGAGAATGTGCTAGATAAGATAGGAACAATGTTTAACTGCTATGAATGAAAAGTATTTATCTGAGATTTGGCGAGAAAGAATAAACAATAGTGAATTTAATAAATCGGCTTTTGAAGTGAAAGTTTTTAAGGTATCTAAAGTTGAAAAGCACATATTAATTTCCTCTTCCGACAGAAAGGGTGAGGAGAAAATGAAAAATCGTTCTTATTTTCTTCGTTGCATACGTCAGCATTAGCCAATTGTTGATCAGAAATCGTGAGTTTGAGATCATATGTTCTATATGATATATATCTATATATATGAATACCCCAAAATACAGACACAGCAACTGACAGATTTCGTAACAAACATAAATGGATTCCTCATTGTTACAAAGGACAATAATTCCACATTTAATCATGATAGATGAGCAGTCTCAATTCCAGATTACCGCTATTATTTTGTTTGTGTTTGTGTCTGTGCAGATTGCATTACAATGAATGACAAAGTTTTAATCGAAGTTCTAAAACAACTTCAATTACTTATTACTGCTATCAGACGCCTGTGTACATAATAACCAAAATCTGGACTACTCAAATCTGCAGCAGCGTGCTCCAATGATAGGATAAACATCGTGATTCCTTATAACAAGAGCAAACATAGAAGATTGCACTTCCCTCGTCAATTATCAGGCGAAATCCCTACATAGAAATAGGTCATCTATCAAAATATGTGCAGTGCACAAACTCTTCGAAGGAGGAGTCATAATTTAGAAAAATACAAAAACTAAAAATAAAATCGTAGAGCAGGTGCCAAGTTCAGTTTCAAATTAATAAATATAGGGGATTACTCTGGAAAAAATCACCCTAATCGTTGGAATGGAGCTAGTCTATACTAATATATATACGAGTTTTCGTATGACCACGAAAATCTCGAAAACTACTTATCCGATTTCAATAAAAAAATTATTGAATTTTCTGTATCTGCGCGGGTGGCATATGCTATATTTTATGTTGTCATAGCTTTTCTATACTACTATTATATACGAGTAAGGACTTTTCGTATGACCACGAAAATCTCGAAAACGACTGACCCGATTTCAGTAAAAAAAAAATTTCTATATCTGCGCGGGTGACATAGGCTGCATTTATGTTTTTATAGATTTTGTAAAATAAATAAATAAATATTGGGACTAGGTACTTCTCAGAGGCGTAGGTAATGCCTAGCCATTGCCTAGCAACAGCGTCTATCTAGTGCCGATAAAAATCGTGATTGCTATAGCAAATAATGACTGTATTGTTATTTTTTCTTTCTTTATATATTACTTCGTTTATTTTAATGTACTAAATGTACAGAAATTAACTACTTGAACCATAATTTTTGCTCTAAAATGTTTTTTTGTTGAATGTTTTGTATAATGTGATATGTATAGGTCTTTGCTATAGCAAACCTCATAGTATTAGGTTAATACCTACCATGATGTAAAAAGATACCATGGTTGATAAATTGTTTACACTATAAAAAAGTTGAATTTCCAATATTTTTGGATTGAAAAGTCAAGTTGAATTTTGAATACTTTGTTAAAAATTCAATAATCTTACATACCAAAGTTTACAGATAATATTCTATACCTTAGTAAAAGTACTGTTAAACTACCAGTGCCCGTGAGACTCTATGTGGTGGGTTCCGTATCTGAAAGTCTAGTGTATATTTCGGAAATCTATGGCTGGATTTTGATGGTGTTTTTACCATGTATGTATGTAGACTGTTATTAGAATGATCTGGTAGTGGCTGTGTATCTGGACCTCCTAGGTTGAAGGTTCCATATCTGTAATTCTCAAAGAAGTCTGCGCTCTATAGTTGTATTTTCATGAATTTTTCGTTATATATTTGTGTGTCACTGTACTGTTTTATGAGGATCTATCAGTGCGACTGGAATTTAAAGGAAAGGGTTCCATACCGGAAAATCCCAAAGACACATGTAGGGAAAATTATTATACTGTTTTCTCTTGGGCTTGTCTATGGACTGGTTCTACGTGCGGGTAGGTCTTATAGAAGGGTTCCATACTCAAAACTTTTGATGGTTTTATGTTTTCGTACCACAATCTACGAAATTGTTTGCCCGGGATGTGCCGAGTAGAACAGCTAGTATACCTATTATATATTCACAGCGGCGTAAAGGGTGTCAAAAACATAGAACATACAACAAAATCCAAACTGATCAAGATTACGATATAATAGTATTGCTATCTTGAGAACGGTAAAAGAACTGATTCAGACAATTCTTAGGAATTTAATAGATATTTTGGTTACAGAGATTTTAGAGAAAAACTGATTTCTACTTCTTAACAGCAACATTCTCGGCTGTATAAAATGGTGTTCACGATATTATCGTGTATTTCGTATATACGAAATTAATTTTTTATAAACCATCAACAACTGTAGGTAGGTAGGTTTTCATATTGACCGACATAAAAATGCACCTTGTAGGTAATAGAGAGAACGCTGGCCATTACCAAATCAGCATTGTATAACATGATATGCCAATTGCGAGTTTTTGAACATTTTTGTGTGATTTTTTTTCTCGATGATGCAAGAGAGATAAACCTTGTGACAGAGGTGAGATGGAATGGAAGATAAAGTTATCGGCGTTGCCAACTCTCTGGCTGCGCCTGTTATTAATTTTGCTTATTGTTATCGCAGGGAACTAACTATCTATATCTATGCGGAGTCCCTCTGGGAACTGTATCGTTTGATTTATAGAAAACTTTTATTAACTAGGTAACCATATTTGAAAATTCTATAGTATACTTAAGTTACTATGGGCTACGCGGTTAAAATATTTTTCAGAATGTGGCACTGTGGCACTGCCGTCTATACCGGAAATAGATGCTTACCGACTTTGTTATTTCAAATGAAATGCGGTTATTTTATCACATTTATATTATTCGCTCAATTCTAAGCCCGTTTCACGAATAAATTTATATACCAACCGTTTTTTACATATTTCAAATTTGAAAAATTTCGTTTGCAGACCAATACATGTTATTTTTTTATTATTTAATTTGGGTTCGTTTTCTCGTAAAAGAAGATAAAAAATTTTAAGAATAAAAATCAAATAAAAAAATATCAAAAGTATTTTTTTTAAATGTACCTATCATATAAAGTAATTCAAATGAAAGTAACTTTTGTATAATAATGTCTATTCCGAACTTATTAAAATAATTGGCAATTTAACATTTTCTATGGAAAAACATACCTCCATTTTAAGTTGTTAAAAGTAGGCTTTGATTGCGTAACAAAATAATCACAAGTTCCAAAAAAGTCACACACATATGTGAATATTGTACTTGTAATTTGCAAATTTCCAACAATTATAATGTCGAACGACTAAATTAATAAGGTATAGATGTTTAGAATTTATGTTTTATTACTTCTATAAATCTTTCGAACTTATGTGTTAGATAGATAATCCTGATTCTAATGCTACTTGCCATGTATATATTATTTGATATGTGGAAAAATACCCAAAAATAGATATTTCAATATTTTCAATGTTAAAAACTTGTTTACCTTCTTCAACTTTATCTCTTATGGAGTCGAAACTCTGTTTTTGTGGATGTCGTGTGGGAAATGTATTACATGTTCTTGAAATAACTTCATCACCTTCCTTACTTATAGATATCTAATAAATACATTTAAATCATCTCTTTGCATAATTTAATGGTTCCATGTATGATAGTCACTGAAAATGCTAAATTGCCAATTAGATATTTCCAAAACTAAAAATTCTCGGAATATAGGTAAACTCTCATACAAGGTAATACTTATTTCTTTTGCATTGTGTGATAAATTTATAAAAACATAGCGTTTTTATTTGAGAAAAATAACTTGACGTTTCATTTTATTTTTTATTTTTTTCTTAATTTATGATCACGTATTACAAATAGTTATTAAAATATCTTACATATATTACTAATGCCAATCTCCTTCTACAAGACAAAAAACCAAATTAACTTAAAAGGGCTTTCCTATAGGAAACAAATTATAGCTAATTAGGTAAGTATTGGTCTGCAAACGTCATATTTCACATAAAATTTAAAATATTAATAAAGCGGTTGGACTTAAGTATAGAATAGTAATTATGTAATGTGTTTGGAATTGGACGAATAATCTAAAAAGATAATACTTAATATATAGGGCATTGTATTTGAAATAACAAAATTAGTAAATATCTTACTTCCGGTATAACTGAAAGTGTCACATTCTTGAAAATATCTCAAAAGAGTAGCCCGAATAAACTTTATTTTTATTAGGATAATTCCCATCCCCCGCATTGCAGCACTATTAAAATCACCACAGCAGACACCTATTAGCTAGCGCTAGCGATCCAGTTAGCGGCTAAAGATATCTATTATCGTCTTGGAGACAAATTTGGTGAGCCGGAATTGTCAAACTGGCATATCCTGCTGACATAAGAAATATATTGGTAGTGTTTTTGAATATGTTATCAATTATATATACCACAATTTGATAAGATAGTACTAAGAAAAAGCTAAGATAATCTAAGCATTTATATATTCCAAAGCAAAAAAGCAGTTTTCTCTGAATGTCTGGTATAGATATCCTTATCATGGATACACTGCATATATGCCCATATATGAAATAATTATAACTATCCAAAAATCTACTCACTGATGCGTTCAGTTGGAAGTCATTCTCGGTTCCCATTAGTAAAATTTTCGTCGACGGGCAATGCGTATGCGGTGACGGCGAATAGTCTAACAGGAACGGGAGCGCACTTATTATAGCATATAGTTTAGCTAGCGCAGGGTTAAACGTAAACGTTACAGTATTAAATTATTTCTTCATAGAACAGACACACTGCCAAGAAATACAAAAATTGCATCAGCATCAGCACTGACGTCCATTCGCGATTTTAGAGGTGGAAAAGTGGGGGAACTAGAATCCAGTAGGGCCGCCGGAAAGTTTGAGATTTGATTTTCAAAATACACTACTTTCATTCACCACATTCATAATATGTTACAATACTTTTAGATATTACAGGAGGTTGTAACTACGCCTAGTTCTCAGATAATTAAGAGTTTTCCTACATTCATTCTCATTTTCAGTGATCTTGTCCATTGAATTGGGTATCTTTATTGTTTTCCTGGTGTGTTCGTGAGGCGGACATTCTAACATAATGTGAGTAATAGAAAACGATCACACTGGTGACATTTGTTAGGTTGTTCTTTAGTAATGATGTAAATATGGGATGCGTTTGTGTGTCCGGTTCGTATCCTCGTAATATAGAGTTATGCCCTTTTCCGCTTTTGGTTCCAGTATTCGGGCGCTGTTACTTTCAAGTACTTTCGGAAATCGGCTAGTAGGATTGGGATATCTGAATCTGTAGTAGGGGAAACTTTCGTTAATTTCGCCATTGTATCCGCTCTCTCATTCTCAGTAATACCCTGGAGTGCTGGAATGCAAAGCATATGTATTTTCTTATCATGGAGTTTGAGGTTTTTGACAAGATTTTGGATCCTCTGTACTAATGGGTTGTCTGTATAGTAAATCTGAAGCGCTAACAGACCAGAAGGTCAGTCGGAGCAAATAGTGCAATTTGTATCTCGTTGTTGCTGGATATATCGCATAGCTTGGAGAATAGCGTATAGCTCACAATTAACTATTGACATTCTTTGAGATAAGTTTCCATTACTTATATTTTCTTCGTCAGTTGTTACTGCATATCCTACCTTCTGCTCAGTAACAGACCCATCTGTATATGAAAATATGGAATTATTGTATTTATTGATTTCTTCAGAGAATAATTGCCTGTAAGTTGAGGTAGGTTTTGTTGCTTTGCAGTGTTGGGCAATATTAAGGTTAATATCAATTTCTTGCTTGGTCCACGGAGATAATGGGTGAGGTAGTCTTTGGTAGATAGGTGGTAGAATCATTTCCAGTGTTTTCATTGAACTTCTGAATCTCAAAGTCAGTGGTCTGGGAAGTCTCGGCCGTATGTTATTGATTGGAATAGAGAGTTATACATCGGGTTCTGGGGAGTCGATTTTGCCTTGGCTACATAATTAATGCTCCCCTAAAGATACGGAGAGTTTGAGTAATGCCTCGTGGTCCCAAACTCGATGAAGTTTAAATTCCGATCTGCACATCCACGTGGTAGGGGATGGTAACGCGGCTAACGTAGACGGAGACCGAATGTGCGCGGGTATAAGCAACCAACCGACATCTCTAGATGCGGATGGGCACTCTATTGTCCTGGAGGTTGAGAAATCGTCCCCGAAGGCGGATGAACTATGATTATAGTAGTCAACGGCATTGGAATCAAGAAGGCAAGGGGAAACCACTTGATTACGAATCCCATGAGAACATTATGATGAGGAGACAACGAGAGCAACTAGATTTGCCGGGCGAACCGAGTAGCGATCGGCGCCAGCTAGGGTCCGGGCCTGTTGGTGTTAAATGTGCTACCGGCCGTGGAGAGGTGGGAGATCAGGCCTCACACGGAAATTATGCCACTGATCAGATAAATGCAGAACAACTCCGTGAAGGCATATCCTTTGCAACGTGGAACGTGAGAGGACTTATTCATACTGGAAAGCTCCAAATACTCGAGGAAGAAATAAGACGCCCAAGAATCGATATATGTGGTCTGTCAGAAACACATTGGAAAGGGTCAGGCCACTTTGACACAGAACACCATACAATTTTCATTGCCGGTGCTGACGCTACAGGGAGAAACGGTGTAGCTTTTCTTGTGAATAGCCATACGCCCAGTATGTCGAGTCTTACAGACCAATTAGTGAAAGAATGCTGACGCTTACCATGAACACTAGACCACAAAAACTACACCTAATACAAGTATACCTACCAACTACCGACGCAAACGATCAAGAGGTGGAAGATTTTTATTCTTGCTTAGAAGAAACGATGGCATCCCTTAGATCCAAAGGAATAATAATGTTGATGGGAGATTTTAACGCAAAAGTCGGGAAGACCACAAAAGACAACCATTTACATGATACCGTAGGCCATTTTGGGCTGGGGATTCGTAATGAACGAGGCAATAGACTACTTCAGTTCGCCACTGTCCATAATGAACACTATGTTCCAACAGCACCCACGTTGTCTATATACCTGCATCTCTCCAAATGGTCAACACAAAAGTCAAATAGACTATATGCGTGTTAACAGAAGATGGAGAACCTCCTTCCACAATGTGAAAACTAAACCAGGAGCTGAATGCGGATCCGACCATCGGTTACTTTGGGGTTGCTTCAAGATCAAGCTCCGCAAACTAATGGGCAAAGTGAAGACTAAAAGGTTAGAGGCTCCAGAACCTGCTGTCTTTCAGAAAGCTATTCAAGAAAAGGGCCTACCAAGCCTTGAGGGAAACCCTTCCGAGGTATGGAGGAAAGTGGAGGATTAGATAGTTGAAGCGATTGGTGAAAATTTAGAAAGAAAACACGCAAGGAAACGCCAGCATTGGATGACGGACGAAACATTGGCGATAGTTTTACAACGACATAATATCCGGCTTTCTATAGGGGATCAAGCAGAGAAGCAACAGGCGCTTTCGAAGATAAACAAGGACATCAAATATGCTTGCAGAAGAGACAAGAACAACCACATTAACAAGTTATGCGAGGAAATTGAAAGACATATGCCACTGAAAATCATTCTGCAGAGCCTTTCGATAAGGTAAAATATCTGGCTAGAGAATTGAGGGCTAAAACACAAATTATCAAAGGCAATATAATTACAAACGCCGAGGGTATTGCCAAAGTGTGGCGCGACTACTGTGTTAAATTGTATGCTGCAGACGACATCGGACTGCCTAATAACTGTGAGCCTGCTTCAGACACCCATAGGCAATACGAACTAGAACCAGAAATCCTAAGAGAAGAGGTTGAAGACGCAGTCAAGAAACTACGAAACCGGAAAGCACCAGGGTTTGATGGAGTTACGGCAGAGGTCCTGAAAAACATGGGCAAGGCTGGCATCGATATCCTGTACACACTGTGTCAAAGGATCTGGAAATCGGAAATCTGGCCCGAACAGTGGTGTCATTCCGTTATAATGCCACTGTTTAAAAAAGGGCTCCCCTCGAGTGTGGGAACTACCGGACCATAGCTCTAATCCCTCATGCCAATTAAGTTATGCTCACTATCTTAAATCAAAGGCTGAAAACATTCCTCCTCCCTCAAATATCAGATAACCAGACTAGGTTTGTACCAGGCAAAGGAACCCGAGAACAGATTCTGAACGTTCGATAAATTATCGAGAAAAACAGGGAGTTCAACGTTAGGATGCTAATATGTTTTGTGCACTACAAAAAGGCTTTCGACAAAGTTAAATGGTCAAAGCTATGGACCATCCTCATCGAAATGGGAACACCTACACATCTTGTATATCTGATCCAACAACTATACAAAGCTAATTCAGCGACGGTGCGGGTCAACAACACTCAATCCGATACCTTCTCAACAGCGGCAGGAGTGAGGCAAGGATGTATCCTTTCTCCGCTCCTATTTAATATCTATAGCGAGCATATTATGAGGGAGGTCTTAGAGAATTGATATGGTGGGATCGCAGTTGGTGGTAGGAAAATCAATAATTTAAGTTATGCCGACGATACGCTTATAGTCGCGAGAGATGAGCAAGAACTTGGGAACATCATGCAAACACTGGAAGTACGTAGTAGAATCTACAGATTAGAAATCAACGGTTCAAATACCAAAGTGATGATCGTAGACCGACTCAATAACAATTCTGAAATTACGGGGGATTCGGGGTAGTCAATCGGTTTGAGTACTTGGGATCCATGGTGACAAATACAGGAGAATGTGAGCCAGAAATCCGTAGGAGAATTGCTATGGCGAGAGGTGCAATGGCAAAGCTCACGCGCATTTGGAGAGATACAGCTATCGCTAACAGGACGAAACTGCGACTTATACAGTCGTTAGTATCTCCTATCGCAACTTATGCTGCTGAGACCTGGACAATGAAATTAGCAGACCGTCACAGAATCGATGCACTGGAAGCTTGGGTTTGCTGCGCCATAGAAAACTGCCCCATAATCAATTTTCGCTCTGATTATGCTTCTGTATATTCTGAGTAATATTTTTTGGTCAGCTTCCCATTTTATAGAAGAAAGAACTTTAATGATGTTCAGTCTTTTCATGCATTCCATTATAAGTTCATTGATGTGAGCTTTCCATGTGAGTTTGGGATCAAATACCACTCCTAGTATCTTAATATTTTGAACCTTTTCTAGCGGGATGTTATCGAGGTTTATCCGAATCTGATCTACTTCGCTTTTGCCTCTGGAAATTATAACGAACTTAGATTTTTGCTGGATACTTTAAAACCTCTGGTGCTTTCCCACTGATGAATTCGATCAAGCGCCTCTTGAATATTTTTTTGTTGTTTGAGCTTCCACTAGCCCTGAGGGTCACATCATCAGCGAAAAGGAGAGCCTGGACAAGATCTCTTACATCGGACAGAACACGGTTTATTGCACATATGAAGAGAACTACACTCATTACAGAGGTACATGTCAGCAGCCCCCCCTGTCGAATTTCGATCCCAAAATAGGCTGAATCGTTTGTCCTACGTTTGTTCTGATTTGTTCCACCCTCATTTTCGTTTGTTCCGACCCCTTTCCCCATAAAATGCTGTGGGGGCTGGTGACACGACAGCCCCCCAAATGAAATTTTGACTCCAAAATAGACTTAATCATTTGTTCTACGTTTGCTCTGGTTTGTTCTACCCTCATTTCCGTTTGTTCCAGCCCGTTACCCCTTAAAGTGCTGTTGGAGGCTGGTGACGTGACAGCCCCCCAAATGAAATTTTGACTCCAAAATAGGCTTGATCGTTTGTTCTACGTTTGTTCTGGTTTATTCCACCCTCATTTCCGTTTGTTCCAGCCTGTTTCCCCATTAAGTGCTGTGGGGGAGGGCTGGTGACATGACAGCCTCCCAAATGAAATTTGGACTCCAAAATAGGCTTGATCGTTTGTTCTAAGTTTGTTCTGGTTTGTTCCACCCTCATTTCCGTTTGTTCCAACCACTTTGCCTATAAAATGATGTGGGGGACTAGTAACGCATGCTACCCCCTTCCTATATATCACATTTTTTTACTCAAAAAACGCCGCAATCTTTTGTGGTTTACTTGCAAGCAGTCACTTTTAAGTCGTGCCATTTTAGTTGATCTCCAAGCTCTGTATAGAGAGACGGACTTTCTAAAAAAATATAAATATAATAATAAATATGTACGTGAATAAAAGTGATCTGTGAAAATAAACCTGCTCTCCATAAGCGCTTGAATTATTAGGTAATTTATACAAATTCCTAGCTATTTCTAGAAGGGTGAGCAGAGGTGGTTTACAAAGACTGAAAATTGTCTCAAAAAGAAGCACCAAGAACGCATTTGTAAACAATAAAAATAGCGCTCATATTGAAGTACAGGTACTGATAATTATTATATTATTATATAATATCTGGGGACCGAGCTTTGCTCGGGTAAAACAGGATTTAAGATAGGCCTATAAGAGTTATTAAGGATATTTAAACTTATTAAAAATGTGCATATTTCTGGTTAAAATGTATTGCGATCAGTATATACTGCTTTTATTGTTCTTATATTCGTAAGTTATAGATTTCGAAATAAATATGAATATGTAATATGAATGAGAAATATAGCAGAGCTCAGCTGTATCACCAATCGACTTCTCGACTCCCAAACACTATACATACTGAAACTTTTATCTGCGGAGCCATTTTTGAAATAGCTAGTGTGGACCTCGATGATCACACCGATGAAATATGAAAGTATCGGAAATAGATTTCTCGACTCTGAAACCCCCTTTCTGCTAATTCTTACCAAAATCTGCTAACTCTTCCTTGAAATACCTAATGTGTACCTTAAGGGTCGCAATATATTAGATATGTATGTACAAATTTTCATTGGAAATTTCCGATCAAATTATAAGAAACTTATATTAACATATTTTATTTAAAAAAATAGATTTTGTTAAAAAAACTCAAAGCTGATCAGAATGCGAACCGAGGAACTCTAGGTTAATACCCAGAACCTTAAGCATAGAACTATTTTTGCCCTATGATGTTATAGATTTCATACTCATATCTCACATATAATCTGTAGAGCTCGTAAAATGAGAATATTAATTGCTGAAAACGATTTTTCTTGTGAATGTGAATACAACCAATCGATTCAATACACTGTAGAACCTATACATATGAATTTTCATCGAAATCGACCGACCAGATTCCGAGGTAAAATTTGCATGTATATATATATATATATATATATATATATATATATATATATATATATATATATATATATAAGCATCGCTCGTTTAATATTATATGACATCGTAAATTTACTTACATTCCAGGAGATGAAGAAAAATAATCAAGGGTACTACTACAGTACGCATAACTCGCAAATACAACAGTTACGTTCGAAGAAGGATTACAATTGTCAAGTTATCCATTCCTCTTCTACGACGTTGCCGGGTGATTGTAACTTCTGTTTCAGTAGCACTTCAATGGTGCCAACGACGGCAAACATCACACAGCCAACATAGATTGTCTCTTTTCCAAAGAAGATCTGTTTCGAATTTATTACCAATTCTTCGCATCGCGCAATTTATTATATCATGAGCTTTCATATCTACTTTAAACATGGATCTCTTGAAGGTTCCGAAGGATTCCAATTTCCACTGTTCCTTAACCATATCGTGCAAAATATCCAATTCGTCTTTTTCTACAGAGGTAACAAAAAAAAACAGAATTTTCATTGGAATCATTCATTTCATGTCCAAAATTACCGTGAACAACCCACCCCAATAAAGTTTTACTCAAAACAGGACCGTGCGAGGGTCCAGAAATCATTTTTCTCCCTACTAGCAACGGCCAATTGTCTTGTCAAGTGAGAATTTTCGGTTGCACGTCTATCATAGATTCAATTCTTTTGCTAATATATGGATACGCTGAGCAGATTTCTTCAATGTTAACTGTCTGTCTTGGTAATGAAAGATTTTTGATAGTTCTCACATGTCGTAAATAAAAAGTGGAGTCAACACTTGTCTGCGATGAAATTTCAAAGGTCACAATTCTTGAATTGTCTTGTTCTTTTGTGTGATTGTTTGTCCACTGAGTACACAAAGGTTTTTGAGGACCTTGAAGATTCAATTCTTTAGCTAAATCTTCATCTAATAATCTAACTGTGGATGCGTCATCTAGAAGAGCATGTGTAAAAACGTTTTGTTTAACATTCGAAATAATTACAGGTATAATTTTTAATAAAACATGTCTACTTGATAAAATATGACAAATGGTCTCAATTTCTTTGAGCTCTTCAGATTTAGACTATGTTTTCCTAGTTTCTTTTTCGACAATATCATTGTGTAAGAGATCATGATGAACTCTTTTACATCCGTCAATTTTACAAACCATTCTTTCTCTGCATTCTTTCAAACCGTGGTAAGGTAGTAAACAAGAAAAACCATTTTTATTTATTGTCACAAATGACCACTTTTATCGACTGTGAATGATTTGAATGAAGAACAAATGCTCAAATTATGGATGTTTTTGTGGGAGCAAAAGCACTTTTTATTCACCAATATCGTAGCTAAGTTTCTGTCTTTATTTTTGAACTTTTCTTTGCTACCTTTTTACTAAAAAAAATGTGTTTATTATATTTTTGTCTGTTCTTCCTAATATATTCAACCAATTTCATTTTGTAACTTGTTGGTAACTTATTCAACAATTCTAGTAGTAATAATGAATTGCATAGATGTTCTTCCAAAGACTAGATAGTGGATATACAATTTTTAACTTCATTTGAAAATTCTATGAGCATTTCTAATTTTTCCTCTTCCATAGTTGGAAGTTTTCTGAGTCGGTCAAGTAATAAATAAGATTATATGTTCAGGACGCCCAAACCTATTCTCTAACTACTCGATAACTTTGTCTACATTTTGTGAAAGAATTAGTAATGCTTGGGTGATTTTCTTGGCATCACCTTTGAAGTTTACTTTGATTTTCTTCTTTCGAGTAGCCACATAAAGCTGTTGAATTTTGATACTGATATATGAAATTTGGCCACTCGCTAGGATCACCACTAAGAACTGGAAGTTCTTTCGGAACACTGTCTTATTAAAATCTTGCGAATGTCATGGTTATCAATTTGACAGTGACGTTTACTAAATATGGTACAGGATTCATTAATGGAGATTTCGAGATACAAAACGTAACTATCGTTGTGTGTAACGAAATCAATCGAAACTTGCCGAACTTTCAAGCGCACCAATCAGGTATCAGAACTTTGACATTCGGCCATCAAAACGCGTCGTGTGTTTCCATCTCGAAAACACCATAATTTAGGCCTTTTCAAGTTTTCCACGTCTGAAGAATATATA
Source organism: Crioceris asparagi (assembly GCA_958507055.1). NCBI lineage: Eukaryota > Metazoa > Arthropoda > Insecta > Coleoptera > Chrysomelidae > Crioceris > Crioceris asparagi. The sequence goes on from OY293827.1 coordinate 53,924,780, forward strand.
TCCGAATGGGATAAAACAGTGAAAGAATTAAATACCTTGGAGCAGCATGGTTTCATATCCATTGGAGGCTTACATTCATCCAAACATGGTTGTTCGTCAACCCATTTTTGAACATCCAGACTAACAACTACTGACCCTGACTTGTTCTTAGATACATCCTCTTCGGGATAGTTTCAAAGCCAGTTGTACGTCCAATATCTCTTGCTGTTTCCTTAATAATTCTTGCTCTAGTTAAGTAAGTAAGTTTTCAAAAAGATTATCCGGAGGCTGCCAAAGCAATCGTCGAAGATCATTACATGGATGATTACCTTTGAGGAGCAGACAGCATAGATCAAGCAAAACAGTTGATAAAAGACATCATACATGTGCATAGCAAGGGAGGATTTACTATATGTAACTGGACTTCCAATAATTCAAATATTCTGGATGACATGAATGAGTCACTTTTGGCAGAATATCATAAAAATCTGTTGAAGGAAATGGACTCATCAGAAGAAAGAATTGTAGGCGTGTGGTGGGACCCGAGAAGGGATATATTTTGATTTAAGACCAGGTTGCATGAAATAGATAATGACCTTTTAGAAGGAACACGGAGACGAACAAATAGTGAAGTACTAAAGGTGGTTATGTCGGTTTTCGATCCTCTTGGATTTTTTTCCCATTTTTTGATTCAAGGGAAAATCATATTGCTGGGTACTTGGCGAAGTGAGATTGAATGGGATGATGAAATATCAGACAGTTTGAATATCAGGAGGCAAAAATTCATTCAAGATTTGAGACATATTGGTGAATTCAAACTAACGAGACAGTATTGTACAATGAGAATTCAATTGCACATTTTCTGTGACGCATAAGAAAATGCGTATGCCTGTGTTGCTTATTTGAGGTGGACGGGCACAGTTGGAACATCTTGGAAAGAACGTTTACTTTGAACTAGTTCAACAAAAATTATAATCCTCAGTAATTATCAATCTTCAGAAATCCTTTAACAGAATAAACAGACCCAAATATGCTACTACATGATGAAGACTCAATAAACTGCCCAATAACTATGGACGAGCTTAAATACACACTCTAAAATTGCAAAATGACTTCACCTGGACCAGACGAAATACCAAACAGCTTCATAAGAAACCTTCCTGATGAGGGTATCCAACACTTGCTTAACTCTTATGGCTGGGCCAGACTTTCCCTGATCAATGGCAAGAAGCACTAGTCGTCCCCATCCCTAAACCTGAAAAAGATCAAAGGAAAACTTGTAACCTCTGCAAAATCTTTGAGAAAATCATTGCCCGTCTCATCCGTTGGGAACTGGAAACATACAAACGCATATCCCCGTACCAGAGTGGTTAAGGAACTTTAGATCAACCTATGATCACATCGGCATTATTAATGAAAAAAATATGTGAAGCCTTTGCTAATGATCTTCACACGATACTTACAGATTTAGATCTCGAAAAAGCCTATGAGATGGTACCCAAACTGACAGTAATAGAGGCCTGTAAGGCCTTTGGCTGGAATGGAAAAATCACCGCATATATAAACAACTTCTTAAGTAATAGGAAACTCAAGCTTAGAATCCACGACCAGTTCTCAGAAGATATGGATTTGGAAAATAGCTTACCACAATGTTCTGTAATGAAGGTACATGTCAGCAGCCCCCCTGTCGAATTTCGATCCCAAAAGAGGCTGAATCATTTGTTCGACGTTTGTTCTGGTTTGTGCCATCCTCATTTTCGTTTGTTCCAAACCCTTTCCCCATAAAATGTTGTGGGAAGTTGGTGACACGACAGCCCTCCCCAAATGAAATTTTGACTCCAAAATAGGCTTAATAGTTTGTCTAACGTTGGCTGTGTGATGTTTGCCGTCGTTGGCACCATTGAAGTGCTACTGAAACAGAAGTTACAATCACCCGGCAACGTCGTAGAAGAGGAATGGATAACTTGACAATTGTAATCTTTCTTAGAATAGGAATCTAGTCTTTGGAAGAACATCTATGCAATTCATTATTACTACTAGAATTGTTGAATAAGTTACCAACAAGTTACAAAATGAAATTGGTTGAATATATTAGGAAGAACAGACAAAAATATAATAAACACAATTTTTTTAGTAAAAAGGTAGCAAAGAAAAGTTCAAAAATAAAGACAGAAACTTAGCTACGATATTTATGAATAAAAAGTACATTTGCTCCCACAAAAACATCCATAATTTGAGCATTTGTTCTTCATTCAAATCATTCACAGTCGATAAAAGTGGTCATTTGTGACAATAAATAAAATTTGTTTTTCTTGTTTACTACCTTACCCCGGTTTGAAAGAATGCAGAAAAAGAATGGTTTGTAAAATTGACGGATGTAAAAGAGTTCATCATGATCTCTTACACAATGATATTGTCGAAAAAGAAACTAGGAAAACATAGTCTAAATCTGAAGAGCTCGAAGAAATTGAGATCATCTGTTATATTTTATCAAGTAGACATGTTTTATTAAAAATTATACCTGTAATTATTTCGAATGTTAAACAAAACGTTTTTACACATGCTCTTCTAGATGATGCATCCACAGTTAGATTATTAGATGAAGATTTAGCTAAAGATTTGAATCTTCAAGGTCCTCAAAAACCTTTGTGTACTCAGTGGACAAACAATCACACATAAGAACAAGACAATTCAAGAATTGTGACCTTTGAAATTTCATCTCAGACAAGTGTTGACTCCACTTTTTATTTACGACATGTGAGAACTATCAAAAATCTTTCATTACCAAGACAGACAGTTAACATTGAAGAAATCTGCTCAGCGTATCCATATATTAGCAAAAGAATTGAATCTATGATAGACGTGCAACCGAAAATTCTCACTTGACAAGACAATTGGCCGTTGCTAGTAGGGAGAAAAATGATTTCTGGACCCTCGCACGGTCCTGTTTTGAGTAAAACTTTATTGGGGTGGGTTGTTCACGGTAATTTTGGACATGAAATGAATGATTCCAATGAAAATTCTGTTTGTTTTGTTACCTCTGTAGAAAAAGACGAATTGGATATTTTGCACGATATGGTTAAGGAACAGTGGAAATTGGAATCCTTCGGAACCTTCAAGAGATCCATGTTTAAAGAAGATATGAAAGCTCATGATATACTAAATTGCGCGATGCGAAGAATTGGTAATAAATTCGAAACAGATCTTCTATGGAAAAGAGACAACCTAGTTCTTTTAAATAGTAAGGATAATGCTCTGAAAAGACTTTTCTCTGTGGAAAGGAGAATTGATAAGGATACGCTTAAGAAAAAATATAATTCAGAAATCACAGATGGAAAAGAAGTAACTACAAATGGAAAAATTTGGTATTTACCACACTTTGGAGTTGTTAAGCCAATAAAGGCAAACAAACTTCTTATAGTATTTGACGCTTCTTCAAAGTCCAATGGAGTTTCCTAGAATGACTTCCTTCTGACTGGACCTGACCTTTACAATTCTTTACAGACTATTCTCTTAAATTTTTGTATTGGAAAATATGCCTTTACATCAGACATAAAAGAGATGTTTATACAGGTGAATGTTAGGAAGGAAGACAGAGTGGCTCAGATAATTTTTATACAGGGGAATGCATCAAGATATCAAACCTAAAGTATTCGAGTTAAATGTAGTAAGTATTCTTTGGTTCATCTATTGGCCCATGCCTAGCTCAGGAAGCTAAAAACCGAAATGCAAGAGATTTTCAACAAGATTATCCGGTGGCTGCCAAATCAATCGTCGAAGAGCATTACATGGATGATTACCTTGGAGGAGCAGACGTCTGTAGAATATATATCCGAATGGGATAAAACAGAGAAAGATAAAGTTGATAAAAGACATCATACATGTGCATAGCAAGGGAGGATTTACTATATGTAATTGGATTTCCAATAATTCAATTATTCTGGATGACATAAATGAGTCACATTTGGCAGAATATCATAAAAATCTGTTGAAGGAAGTGGACTCATTGGAAGAAAGAATGGCAGGCGTTTGGTGGGACCCGAGAAGAGATATATTTGGCTTTAAGCCAGGTTGCATAAAATAGACAATGACATTTTAGAGGGAAGAAGGGCACCAACAAAAAGGGAAGTACTGAAGGTGGTTATGTCGATTTTCGATCCTCTTGGATTTTTTCCAATTTTTTGATTCAAGGGAAAATCTTATTGCAGGGTACTTGGCGGGGTCAGATTGAATGGGATGATGACATATCCAACAGTTTGAATATCAGGTGGCAAAAATTCATTCATGATTTGAGACATATTGGTGAAATCAAACTAACGAGACAATATTAAACTAGAAAGAACTAATTCGAAAATTCAATTGCACATTTTTGGTGACGCATCAGAAAATGCGTATGCCTGTGTTGCTAATTTGAGGTGGGCGGGCACAGATGAGAATCAAGTTTGTTTTGTGAATTCCAAAGCAAGAGTAGCTCCATTGAAACCTTTGTCTATACCGAGGCTTGAACTCCAGGCAGCGTTGATGGGAGCACGACTTGGAACGACTTTAACGAAAGGCTTTTATTTAAAAATTGATCAAATATTTTATTGTACTGATTCCAAGACTGTTCTTTACAGGATTCGCTCAGAAGCTCGTCGTTTCAAAATGATCGTATCACAACGTCTTGGAGAAATTCAAGAAGTGACAAATGTTTCAGACTGGCGATATGTTGGATCAAAACAGAACGTGAAAAAAGCAGTCCCCGAAGATGGACTTGTCTATCAACAGCAGATGGTTTTCAGGTCCAAAATTTCTACAGAAAGATCCTGATTTTTGGCCTATTGAAGAAACAACATACTCTGTAGAAAACAATGAAGATGTAGAGATTAGGAATGAATCAGTTTTAGTTCAAACTTAATTCGAAAACCTTAAGAAAATAGTGACGACAGATCCTGAGCGTTTCTCGAAATGGCAACAACTACTGAGATCAACCGCTTGGATATATAGATTCATCTAAAGCTGTAGAAATGACTCGAGAAAAAAGGAGAACTAGAGATTTCAGAAATATATAGAGCAGAAAAAGAATTACTCAAGAAATGTCAATATGATTCATTTCAAGATGAAATATCAAGTCTTAGAAAAGAAGAAAAATTTAATAAGAAAAGTAGGCTGCATAGTTTGGACTGTTTTCTTGATGAAGAAGGTCTTGCTAGACTAGTTGAAAGGTTAAACAACTCGCTTCAGCTAGATGAATATGAAAAAAACCATCATTTTAGATAAGAAACACAAAATCACAAGACTTATAGTCCAGTTTTATCATGAGAGTTCCAACCAATCTGGACAAGAAATTGTTTTTTACAAATTTTGGATATTAAATATGAGAAGTGCGAAGTTGTTGGACAAACTGTCAACTATGTAAAAACAGAAAATCATTTCCAAAGCCTCCAATTATGGGGCAACTTCCTCTTTGTCGACTGAAACCTACAGTTCAACCGTACATAAAAACTGGAATTGACTATTTTGGACCAATCGAAGTTACAGTCACAAGGAGTCACGAGAAGAGGTATGGGGTGATTTTTACGTGTATGGTCACACGAGCTGTCAATTTGGAGATTGCCAATGATCGGTCAACAAATGGATTCACGTACGTTTTCAGACTGTTTGGCGGTAGGCGAGGATTTCCCGAAGAAGTATATAGTGATAATGGAGGAAACTTCAAGGGAGCAGAGATGGAACTCAAAGAGAACTTGGAGAGACTTGACCAAAAACAAATAATGCAATTCTGTTCATTAAAAAAAATTGAAATGTTTTTTTAATCCACCTTTGGTGCCATTCATGGGAGGAGCATGGGAGATTCTGATAAAATCCATAAAGAAGAATATATTTGCGGTACTGAAGAGCAAATTCCCGAAAACAGTATTCGCAGAAATGGAGAATATAATGAACTCCGGACCACTCACTCACGTATTGACCCTAATGATCCTGAGGCCCTAACACCAAACCATTTCTTAATTCGATCATCCTACTCAGCACTGCCCTGCACAGAAACAAACGAGAGGGATGTGAATCTCTTAGCAAAATGGAAGGTAGCACAGAAAATCACGGACATGTACTGGCATAGATGGGCCAAGGAATATCTACTTTCCTTAGTACGGAGATCCAAATGGCACGAGTGGTAAGAAAATGTCAGAATCAGAGACATCGTTTTAATCTATGACCCGAATAGCCCCAGAAACGTATGGCCAAAAGGCAGAGTTTCAAAAGTATACCCAGCTAAGCATGGGACAATAAGAGTTGTTGACATTATTACAAATCAAGGAGTAAAACTTAGAAGAGCAGTATCGAAAACATGCAGACAAGATTTAACTGTAAAATATATATATATATATATATATATATATATATATATATATATAACCAACAAAGAAGACATAATAAAACTAGTCACCGAATTCTACAGTGACTTATACAAAGCCCCAGAAATAACAGAACAAATATCGACACCTCACTCACAAGATGGCATACCAGATGTTCTCATAGAAGAAGTGGAGAAAGCGCTAAAAAGTATGAAAAATGGTAAAGCAGCAGGCAACGATGGCGTAACGGCCGAACCACTGAAATATGCAAGCAGAAGCACATGGCAAATCCTAGCCCACATATACACTAAATGCCTAAAAACAAGAAAGATACCACAAAACTGGAATAGCGCAAATATCATCCTAATCCACAAGAAAGGCAGTAAAGAGGATATAAGGAACTACCGACTTACTGCCCATAGCATATAAAATCTTCACGAAAATCCTTAACAATAGAATAGAGAGGACACTAGACGCTGCACAACCAAGAGAAAAAGCAGGATTTAGAAGTGGCTTCAGTACAATAGACCACATTCATACATTAAGAGAAATTATCAGTCGAACAAAGGAATATGAGCTACCATTAGCACTAGCCTTCATAGACTTCGAAAAGGCATTCGACTCGATATATCCCAAAGCCATCATAGAAGCTCTTACAAATCAAGGTGTCGATGAACCATACATAGAAACTCTAGCTAACATATATAAAGAAGCCAAAGCTAGAGTAATGATATACAAAGAATCTCCAGAATTCCCAACTGGCAGAGGAGTACGACAAGGAGACGCCATACCTCCCAAACTCTTCACAGCAACTCTAGAAGAAATCTTCCGAAAGTTAGACAGGTCTACATATCGACGGTGAATACCTTAACCACCTAAGGTTCGCGGACGACATAATACTGATCGCTTATAACCCTGCAGAACTTCAACAGCAAATTAATGAGCTGAACACCGCAAGCAATGAGGTAGGCCTAAAAATGAACCTAGCCAAGACGAAGATCATGTATAACGAACTGGTAGACGAACAAGAAATACAAATAAACCACACGACTCTGGAAATAGTAGAAGAATACATATACTTGGGCCAACTAATACACAATTCCGGTTCTCTACTCCCAGAGATTAACAGAAGAATTAAACTAGCATGGAGAATCAATCAATCAATCAAGAATGCCCCTCTACCTCAAGAAAAGAGCGTTCGACCAATGCGTACTACCAGTCTTGACATACGGATGCGAAACCTGGACTATGAAATCAGATACCGTAAGAAAACTACAGGTAACACAACGATCTATGGAAAGAACTATAATAGGAATAACCAAGAGAGACCGCAAAAGAATCGAGTGGATACGACAAAAGACCCAGGTTACAGATGTAATCCACAGAATCAAGGCACTCAAATGGCAATGGGCAGGGCACTTAGCTAGAACAGACAATAGATGGACCACAAAAATTACACTATGGTACCCTCGAAATAAAAAGAGACCAAGACGAAGACCATGACATCAAAAAATTAGCAGGAACAACATGGGCCCGAATAGCCAATGAGAGAACAATACATAAATATGTAAGAGAGGCCACTACGTGAATAAACGTACGAATAAGGCTAAAAATGATGATGATATATATATATATATATATATATATATATATATATATATATATATATATATATATATATATATATATGACACTTAGTATTTGATTTATAAGTTGGAAACATACTACGGAGGAGAATGTTAGATATTTATTTTCTTTACCCAGTATTAATTATTTTCTTTAATGTAGTCAGTGGAAACATATGAATTATATCTCCATCAGGTCTCCCATTGGAATCTTATTTCTGCTGATATAAACACTTTTGTATACAGTATAAATATAAGATCGTTAACAATTAGAATAGTCCTGTAGTAACCTTTGTAGAATAAACATTGTAACTTTAGTTAATAAATTAGTTTTTAAAAAGGCAACCTCGAGGATCGAAATTATTTTTGGCGCAGTCAGTAGGATTGTCTGAGAATAATCAAATCGTTTGATTATTTTTCGTGTCAACGATTAATCGGACATTCGAAATTGTTGAACTGTGAGTGATAGTGAAAATCCAGAGAGGCAAACCAATTTTGGCTCATACCAGTCTATCGAAGACCTGGAAAACACAACCCACTGGCAGATCATCGGAATTTAGAACCCAAATCGTCTAAATTCGCAAGAGCTATCGACCTGGTAAAGGACAACCATCGCCGATCCAGCCGAAGCCCTTATAGAGGGGATGCTCAGAGTTGCCTTAATATTAATGTAAGTCTAACTCATTTTTGTTCATTTTATGTCTTTCGGAAATTTGATTGACCTTTACGAAAGTTTGGAAGAAGCGCTTTCATCACCTAATAAACCCTTAGAAGATTCAGAATTACCTAGTTCAATTGTAGTAAGCCCAGTTATTAAGCCAGCTATTTTAAAATTGTCTTTAAAAGAAAAATTTAAAATGAACCAATTCAAGCCTGAATATCTTACTTGTCTCCCTGAATTTAGTGGCGACGCTAATGATTTACAGAGATTTCTTTTGGTTAGTCAATCGCTAATAAATCAATTCTATGATGAAGCGAATCCAGAAAGTTTTTCAAATACGTTTTTAATGAATTCCATTGTATCAAAGCTCAGTGGAAATGCAAAAACTCTATTCAATATACAAGGTATTAGCACATGGACAGAATTAAGAGAATTATTAATTAGGAATTTTGCTGATCAACGTGACGAAAGTTGTCTAAATAGAGATCTTGTCATGTTACGACAAACTGTTGGTGAATCAACACAACATTTTTACGATAGAATCTTACATATTCTAAATTTATTGTGCAGCCACTTTAATTCTCAAGTTTTAACTAAGGAAGCACGAGCGGCTAAGATAGATTTATACCAAGATTTAGCACTTAAAACATTCTTAGCAGGCATACGCGAACCGTTAGGAACAACAATTCGATGTATGAAACCGAAAAGTTTGAGCGAAGCCTTACAGTATGTAACTGAAGAGGAAAATGTACATTATTTTCAGAGTGACCCTAACAAAACAAACCAAAAATCAGAAATTTTCAAGCCACAGATTCCAATGAAACCACTGGTTAATTCACGACCTCAATTTCAATTTAGAAATAATCCAAATCAAATATTCCCTAGAAACACAAATTCAATGCAATCTTATCGGAACAATTCTTTTAGACCCCCGTTTTGGCAAGTTCCAACACAATAAAGATTCAATCAACCTCCGCAACAATTTGCTCATCATCCACAATATCCTAGAGCTCCACAAAATTTCAGAGCTCCTACCCAGAACTCCAGATTATCACAAAATTATCAAAGTACTTTTAAACAAGAAAATCCTAGCCAATTTACAAAACCAACTCCAATGAGTATTTCATCTCAAAGAACATTCAAACCTCATTCAAATTTCTTCAAACCATCTAATCAACCTCCTCACTATAAAGTCGAAGAGCTGTATAACACAGAAGTAAATACTTGCGAATCTGACTATGATCCAAATTATTTTAACGAATACCAAAACTACTATCCTGAAGCAGAATGTGAGAATCAAGAAGATTTTTCAAATGAAAACAACATTGAGACTGAATTCCGAGGAAAGATAACCCCTAAAGTTTTTTCATTCAATTTTTCAGAATCCAATGAACTTCCCTATATAATGATTCCACAATATAATTTGAAACTATTAATTGATTCTGGCTCTACAAAATCTTTTCTTGACCCAGATTTAGCTTTTAAATTATTTCCAGATAGAATTAAAAATGATCCTTTTATAGTTTCCACAGTGTATCAAAAATCATCTCATAAATATAGCACAGAAATTCCGACTCCTCAAGTTTTTAACGTCCCTGGCAACATGAAATTTTATCTTTTCAAATTCCACGAAACATTCAATGGCCTCATGGGTCTAGATAATATGAAAAATCTACAAGCTAGTGTTGATTTTAGTAGAGATATTCTTATTACTCCGAATGCAAGGATGAAATTACATTACCATAAAGTGAATAGCGCAAACAATACTCATTTAATATCCGTATCACCACGTGTTGAACAAGTTATCAAGATAAGAACATCTGTAAAACATGGCGATATCATTATCCCACATATTAAAATTCATAATTGCGAGATTCCAGAAAGCCTGAGCGTTGCAAAAAACGGAGAAGCGTCAACCACAATCCTGAATACTACTAACGATACCATTAAACTTGACCTTAGTGAACCATTCGTTGTAGAGAAATTCCAGGAAAATTACACACTAGATTCGAACTTAAATTATATTTCGAGCGAAGAAAATAACACATTAGATTTAAATAAAATTAGATTAGACCATTTAAATTCAAGAGTCGAAATACATACGAAAGAATTCTGGGAACAACTAGATGATATACTGAAAGAATATCAAAATTATCAAAACCCATCAGTAACATTCGATTACCAGCGAGAACCATTAAATCAAGATCACAATGAATTGAATACCCCGGAATATAGAAGAAATCGAACTTCGTACACAATCTCCAAAATCACCTCGAGTTTATCTAGATTTAGATACTATGGAAAGAACTCTGGACGATGAAGACAACATTTCAATGATTGTACATCATGATCAATCAATTGCAGAAGTGCAGGCGCAGTCGCCTTCAAAAGAAGATAAGCAAATCACGAACAATGTCAACGATGATAGCGATGAACAAACGATACATTCGAACGCTGACCAACATCCAATAGCAGATATACCAGTCACAGATCATGCAATCAATTACGGACAAAACCAAATCTTCATAAAATTAGTACATCATTCACCAGCAAAACCGAAGCTATCTCATCTATTTGAAAAAAAATTAAGAATTCATCTCCAAATATCCGAACAAAATTTTGAAAAAGATATAGTAAACTTTATAAAAGAGTATGTATCTCCCAATGTAAATTATCACCTATATTTCGAAGATCCACAAATTTATGAATCGTTTTCTGTAGTAGTCCAACAAAATTTCAAATGGCCCTCTATTAAATTTAGAAGATGTACTAAAAAACTAATTGACGTTATCGATAAAGAAGAAATCTTATCAAAAATACAGGGATACCACGAAGGTAAAACCAACCATCGAGGAATAGACGAAACATTAAGTAGAATCAAGGAAAAGTATTATTGGCCGCTAATGAAAAATTCAATTACAACTTATATAAATGATTGTGAAATATGCCAGCAAGCTAAGTACGAGAGAAAACCCGTAAAAATGCAAATGAACATCACACCGACAGCTTCTAAACCATTTGAAATAGTGCATATGGATACGTTTACATTCGAACAAACAAAATTTTTAACAATTTCGGACAGCTTTTCAAAATATTCACAAGCATACCCAATATCTTCTATGTCTGGAACAGAAATTGCTAATAACCTAATTAACTTTTTCTCACATCATAGTATACCTAAGCTTATTATTGTAGATAACGGAACAGAATTTAAAAACTCTGTTATTACCGAGCTTTTGAACTTACATAAAGTCAAAATTCACTTTTGTTCTCCTAATCATCCCCAATCAAATGGCATAGTTAAGAGATTCCATTCTACAATCACAGAACATCTCAGATTACTAAACACTAAACACTAAAATGAAAATGCTATATTCAATTTTGGCATACAATAATTCAATCCACTCTGTCACCAAATTCAAACCTATAGACGTTATAAACGGACATGTCACAGATAACGACCCATTTAATATGAAATAGATAAACTTATATTGAATGACTATGTTAATCAACATAGAGAAAAGTCTAGATTATTATACTCTAAGATAAATTCAGCGTTACTTAATCAAAAGGAAAAGGTTATTGAAAAAGCTAATGAAAAACGAGATAAGCCAGAATTATTTGAAGAAAACCAAGTAGTTTTTCCCAAGAAACACATTAGGCAAAAGCACGCCAATAAATATGATAAACCCTCAAAATTAACAAATATCAATACCGAAAGAAAAGTGGTGAAAACTGATCAACATGCAAAAATTCACATGAACAACCTTAAGCGTCCCTTAAGAAAAATTTACTCTTTCGATTAGTAAAGATAGATTATTGTATTACAGGTTTCCCGTAGTCTTGGGTCTCCGAGAAACTATCAGTGTAAGAAACTTACAAGACAACCCAGGATTAATACCCCTAAAGATCGGTACCGCTAAACTACAAGAATATTCACATTCACTCTTTCATTATTACGATCTGAATCCTATAATTTTAGAAATCAATAAGCTTAGAACTAAATCTACGAATTTAACATTATCCCTTCAAATGAATGCAAATTATTCTAGAGATGTTTCAAATTACCATAAAATATTAAGATATGTTGAAAATAAGGCTGAGTCAAAACTATCAGAAATTATACCTCATTCACAAAGAACGAAACGAGGGTTGATCAATGGATTAGGATCCATATTCAAATCAATTTCAGGTAATCTTGATGCTAGAGACGGCGAGAGATATGATCTACTAATTAGACAACTTCAAGAGAATCAGAACAAAATAACTTCAAGCGTAAAATCTCAATGTTCACTTGCCATTACCTTGATAGACAAATTTAATGGAACAATTAGCCAGATTAATCATAATGAAAAACTTTTGGAAGACAAGCTAAATCAAATCCCATTAATTGTAACCACACGAGCCTACAGAGAGAATAGTAGTTTTATAAAGGATGTTATGATTCAAATAATCAATTTAATAATCCAAGCATAATGCCTATATCAGATTTATATAATATATTAAAAACTCTTCAAACAAAATTCACTCCTGACCAATTTCCAATACCTGTTGATCTAGGAAATACCCTTCTTTTTGAAAAATTAATAGAAGTGGAATGCTTTATTCTCAATAATAGAATTGTGTATTATACTTAAAATTCCAATAACTTATCCTTCCGAATTCAACCTTTATCATTTATTTTCTATACCAGTCTTCTCGAAAGGTCAATTCAGAACTATTCTTCCGAAGGGTAAATTTTTGATCAAAAGTGAGTTACATTACGCACTATTGAGGAACTCTTGTGAACAAATAGCAGATAGGCAATACATCTGTAAAAATACTGAGATCTACGAAATAGACGATCTCAGCCCCTGCGAAGTTCAACTACTACGGATGAAGAATACTTCTAGTTGTAACTATGCACAAATAACCATCACACAAACTACATTTAGAAACCTAGATGAATCAACTTGGATAGGGTTGTTTCCTTCCGAAGAACCAGTGACTCTTCAATGTACCAGCCAAGAAGAAATATTAAAATTATATGGTACCTATCTATTCTAAATTCCACAAGGATGCAGACTATCAACAAATCCCAAAATAATCCAAAACGAAAAAGAAGAGCCAACTGCAAATAAACCAATACTATTTGCAGCTCTCAATACTAATCAATACGACTCAAAAATACCCAACATCAACATACAATTAGATCAACTTCAGCTCGATGAACTCCAAGATCTGAAAACCAGGTTCGTTGAAAATATTCCAACGATCAAAGAAGACAGCATGGCCCACCTATATATTCCCGATGGCTGGACGATCATTATATACTGGATTGTAATATTCTTGATCATCTACTTCACCTATAAGAAAGCCAAACCAAATGGGAACCAAAATGGTCCAGCACAACCAATAGAGCTCCTTAACGTCCAACTTCCTCGCTGAACTCTCCAAAGTTGGATCTACAGGGGGAGGAATTATATCCCCATCAGGTCTCCCATTGGAATCTTATTTCTGCTGATATAAACACTTTTGTATACAGTATAAATATAAGATCGTTAACAATTAGAATAGTCCTGTAGTAACCTTTGTAGAATAAACATTGTAACTTTAGTTAATAAATTAGTTTTTAAAAAGGCAATCTCGAGGATCGAAATTATTTTTTATGTAAAAACAAATATAATAAAAAAAATTTACTGACAGGTATAATTTTTTCTTCGATTCCGGATTAGAACAACGGTTATAGGTAAATATTAAATATTAATTATATAAATCGAATTTGGGACGGATTTATTAGTTTAGCTTAAGCCTGGGTGTAGCCTTTTATCTATGTGTTGTCAATAACTTCTAAAACAATTGCTAGGTCTTTCTTAGTGAAACATACAGTTTGAAGGGCCCTTGAGGCCTTTGGGACATTTGGGTTGGTTATTCTGCCATCTTTAGCGGATCTCTACACAGAGATCCCTTATGTTGTTTACTATTTTCTTTATTTATTTATATTGAGTCATATTACGCCTAATCAACTGTGGCGTATATCACTCTCAATACTCGCTGCACTATGTCAATTTGAACACATCCAAACGCCTCGATAGTTTGTTTGTTACTGTAGAATTAATATTAATTTGTATTTTTGAGTGCATCAACCAATTAAGTCGATGCCATTCTTGGTGAACAAAAATATTCCACACTTTTTGTAAAAAATATTTATTTCACACTTTTAAGTGTAACATTAGTCATTCCCCTAAAAACACAAATTTGTCCGTTGTATGTCCATTGGACAAACTGCTCTGGACAACCTGGACATCCAATGGACAACCAGAATGTGTATAGGGTGTCCCACATAAGATCCTCTATCCCCATATTTCGGAAAATATTCTATTTAGGAAAAAACTTCAATACAAATCATTATTGTTTTCAAGGGAACTTCTATATTATATAACTTTCACGTATACAGGGTGCTCAGTTTTTATATGGTCTGGACACAACTCTTAAAAATTAAATGGGACACCCTGTATGTTATTTTGGATTTGGATTCCTCTCAAAAAATAAGAATGACTTTCAATAATATATATATAATATATATATACATATATATATATATATATATATATATATATATATATAATAATATATAGCTATCTCTCGTGGCTTAGGATTTAATAGCAGGTTTTTTTGTGCTAAGAACTTATTTATTTAAGGTAGTACAAAAAAATATAAATATATCATATTTGTTGAATCTGCCATTTTAATGTTCAAGACAACAGCCAATACATAACTTTAACTGTTTCCTTTGACTACAAATTATACACGGTCATCTCAGAAACTGATCCGATCCTGATATATATAATCACCTATAAGTCGATAATTTTAAATGGAGCACCCTGTATATCATGGCCGGTTTAGAATGTTCACAAAAAAATAAGGTAGCTTTGTATAAATTACCCTATACCTATCTCTAGCCCTTTAGAAAATATTCGCTATTAAACATTTTGTATGGAATAAAAATACCTTTCCTTTGAATTTAATGAGAAAATACGTTACAAATATTTCCTAACGGGCATATCAAAGCAGACTTTCAACAATTTACAGGGTAGGGCAGCTGGCGGTATTTGGTGGATCGTGGCTGATCTCTTAGACATAGAGCAAAATTGTTTTTATAAAAGTTGTTCATGATTAAATCGACTACATTTTAAAACTATTTTCAAAAATGGACGACTTCCGGTTATAACTGGCCATAACTTCGTTATTTTAAATGGAACACCCTGTATTTTTTCACATTTTTGAATTCCTTGTGAAAAATAAGGGTCAGTTTGTGAAGCATTTGTTGGGCATAAGTCTGAAGGTTTCGAAGAAAAATGACGCAGCATCCTCGACACATAACATGAAAAGTACAAGAGATTTGAAAGTGCGGTTTCTTGCGAATAATTAAGTTGAAATCGTTATCTTATTCAAGGTTAATCCGGAAGTTCTAGGACATAGGGTTGCTCTGAAATGAATTTTTGGTTTCGAAAACTTAAATCAGAGATAACTCGATTTTCAAACAGCATAGTACTAAACAAATTACATTGATATATGCGGATTTTAATTCTCTTTCGATTTTATCAACACGTGTTTGAAATTATTTTTGATATATATATAAATTTTTTTGTGTTTACCCCTTTATTTTCGGTGAATGCTACAGGAATTGTTTATTGGCTTCAAGACTCAATCGAAAATAAATCCGATATCAGCAGGAAAGAAGGTGTTGGGTAGTATGGGGAAGATGTCTTACAACGAGAACACTTCTTTCCGTGACTAAACAATAACAATACACATATCATTGAAATAACATTGAAACTTAAAAATTAAAGCAATACATAAAAAATAAAAAGTAAATCGTTTACACCAACTGTTCAGTGGTCACCTGCGTTCTGCAAACAAAGAGGAATTCGTTCATGAAATGAACGTTGCACTCGCGCAAATATCACAAAACTTGAATTAGGCGAAGTTGTATGTCATCAAGAGTCGTAGGCTGTACTTTATAAACTTCACTTTTCACACAACCCCACAAGAAGAGGGCTTAAAGCAGGGGAGCTTGGCAGCCAAACAATCAGTCCTCTTCTTCCTATCCATCGTTGCTGGAAATGTTGATTTAAAAATTGTTTAGGGATATCCTCCAACAATTCAATTAAATTGTTGCCCAACAAATTGCGAAACATTTGGCCTGTCAATGATCCATTAAAGAAATATGGGCCAATTTTTTGGTTGCCTATAATATCTCACCATACATTTAAAGACCATCTAACTTGTAGGTTTGTCTCTGAGAAAAGGTGTAGAATCGTGTTGGAGTAGTAATGAAAATTTTGGCAATATACTACCCCATTTTTATGGAATTTCGATTCATCCGTGCATAAGACAAAATTATGAAAGGTTTCTTTTCAAATTTATTTGTCAGCAACTGACAAAAGTTTATCCTTGCCTCATAATCGCTCGGCATTCCTGATAATTGCACTTTGTACGGATGAAAGTGGTTCTTCTTTAATATTCGAACGATGGATCGAGAAATGATGTCTAGATTAGAGCTCTAAATTCGTCGACTTTGCATTTCTTGAGCAACTGTTCTTTCTCGAAGAGGTGTAATGTATTTACACTTCCAGTTGTAAGTTGTAACAAATCTTCCCAAAACTGCTTTCTTGCGGATGTCTTCTGTCCGGGAACCTTTCTTAATCAACTCTTGAAGCAAATAAACAATTCCTGTGGCATTCAACGAAAATAAAAACCATGTCTACCATTTCTTCCGTAGGTAAACTCATTTTAAAAATTATAGGAGCAAAAATAAATAATCGTCTTAAAAACGTGTCTTGCAAAGTAAAAAAGTTGAGTTTGACTGTGTTTGACATATCAATTCATTCATTTGTTTTTCATTTGTTTCAACGCCAAACTACCGCGTCATATTGCGTGAAAAGGTAAACACAAAAAAATTTAAATATCTTCAAAAATATCAAAAATAAGTGGCAATATGTATTAATAAAATCGAAATTAAAATCCGCATCTATCAATGTAATTTGTTTAGTACTGTGCTATTTAAAAAAATCGAGTTATCTCTGATTTAAGTTTTCTAAAATCAAAAGTTAATTTCATAGCAACCCTATATCTATCTCAAATCAACTCTGAATAGGGAAACGATTCCAACTTAATTAATTACAAAAAACCGCACTTAAAACTCTCTCATACTTTTCATGTTATTGCCATTTATCTGGGATGCTGCAGTTGTCATTTTTTCAGAAAACTGAAAATATATTCGACACCTTCAGACTTATGACCAACAAATGCTTAACAAACCGACCTTTATTTTTCATAAGGAATTCCGAAATGTAAAAAATATAGGGTGTTCCATTTAAAATAACGAAGTGATGGTCAGTTTCCGGTAAAACCGGAAGTCGGCTATCTTTGAAAATATTTTTAAACTGTAGTTGATTTAATCACTTACAACTTTTATAAATACAATTTTGCTCTATTTCTAATAGATCAGCCACGATCCACCAAGTACCGTCAACTGCTCCACCCTGCATAGTAGTTGATAATTCTAACAGGTCTCTATTTTCTGAAAGAATAATTCTAATCCAATAATAATAATAATCGTTAAAATAAATCTTTTATTTCAACGATATTCTAATAAATAAAGGAATGTTCTAATATTTAACAATACGATTTTGTGAAATATTATGTAAGTAGCAAGAATTTGAAATAATAGTGAAATAAACAAAACAAATACATATAACGAAAGAACCAATAAACTATACCTAATACAAAACTGAAAATTAAAGTATTTGCTACATGACCAATACAAGTTGTGTAGATAACTTCTAGTTTCCTTAGGGCACCTCTTACTGCAGCACCTTGACCTGGACCATTGATATTTCGAATTTCTTCCCTCATTCGATTTCTTAGGTCATCAATATCTTGAGGTTTTTTTCTACAAACATTATCCTTTAATGTTCTCCATAGAAACTAGTCCAGAGTTGTCAAATCTGGACTCCGGGGAGGCCAACGAATATTTCCATTTGGCCCAATGACCTCTGCATAGTTTTCATTCAAATAATTTGTTATTTGAACGGTGTTATGGCAAGGTGCTCCATCCATTTTTTTTGGTAATATTATCGAACTTAAACACCCTGTAATTATTCATTCCCAGCGTTCTATGAATACCAGTTCTAGCAATATTTAAGTCTTTTTCTGCATCTTTGATGTAATTTTCTATCAATTCTTCGATATACAAGCATATAATCAATTGTGTTTTATCATCCAAGATAGTTTTAGTTTTATTTCTTTTTCCATTCTTTAAAACATCATGCTGTTCGAGATCTCGTTCAATTCACCCAAATATGGATTATCCGGTATTCTTTTTTTCAGATACTTTTGACGATATGCTCTAAGCTATATGCTTTTGTTATTCTGGAGATATCACTGATACAAATTTAATTTTACTTCGTTACTAAAAGACATTATAAGCTGAAGATAAACTAAACGCACAACAAACTAAAATTATTATTTGACAGTTCTTATTTACGTTGATTTCCAAAGCACTTCATTTATTTTCTATGGCAGTTTTGATTTTGCAGCGTTAGTTGATTTTGATTACATGCAATATTTGGTTTAATTTTGCGATTTGTAGTGAATTATTCTCTGAAAAATACAGAGATGTTAGTTCGAATTACAAACTACTGTATATTGTAGATAGTCTGCTTCAGTCAGCCCGTTAAAAAATTTTTGTATTTATTTTGCATAAAAAATGTTTAATAACGAATATTTTCTAAACGGCTAGAGATAGGTATAGGGTATTTTATACAAAGTTACCTTATTTTTTGTGAACATTCTAAAGCGGCCATGATATACAGGGTGCTCCATTTAAAATTATCGACTTATACGTGATTTTATATATCAGGATCGGACCAATTTCTGAGATGACCCTGTATAATTTGTAGTCAAAGGAAACATTTGAAGTTATGTATTGGGATGTTGTCTTATACATAAAAATGGCAGATTCACCAAATCTGATATATATATATTTTTTCCTACTACCGTAAATACATACGTTTTTAGCAAAAAAAAACTTCCATTAAATCCTAAACCACGAGAGATAGCTATATATTATCTTATTGAAAGTCATTCTTATTTCTTATAAGGAATCCAAATCCAAAATAATATACTGGGTGTCCCATTTAATTTTCAAGAGTTGAGTCCAGACCATGGAAAACTGAGCACCCTGTATACGTGAAATGTATATAATATAAGAGTTCCCTTAAAAACAATAGTATTTTTTATTCAACTTTTTTTCCTAAATAGAATATCTTCCGAGATAAGGGGGTAGAGGATCTTATGTGGGATACCCTGTATACTGGATTACATATGGACGTACAATAGACATTCAATTTCCACCTTTTTGGATATCCATAGAATGTCCCATTACGTTTATCCATCGGATAGACTATCCGGACGGCCATAGAATGTACAGCGGACTGCATATAGACATCCATGGGACATCCAGTTTTTACATTTTGGATAACTAGAGGACATCCTGTTACATATATGAATTAGCATTTTCAAACCAGCCGGCAGGTTACGAAATGTAAGTTTTGGTTGGTAAAAATATTAAACTCCCTCAAAACTTGATCATATCAGAATGAATTAAAACTTTCAATTAATAACCTGCCAGCTGGTAAGTTTTATCTTGAAATAAACTAATTGTCTATTAATTTTGTTTTTTTGCCATGGGATTTAAGGTATTACATACGTAAGGAAATAAAATACTTAAATAGCCTTAAAAATATAATACTTACTAAATATAAAAAAAATAACACAATATATATCGGCATATTAAAAAAAAACTGAAAACAAAATATAAAATACACAAAATTCAACTTTTAACTTAAACAGTGATTTCTACATCTGACTTATAAAATAATGTATTTACAAATTAATGGTCAGTTGATCTGTTCTCAGAAATACTCCATTCTTATATATTTTCTTGTGACCTCTTCCACCAACGGCTGCTCCTATTTTTTTCGAAAAATATTTATTTAGATAATAAACTGGTTTATGCCAGCAACTTTATGCGTGTGAAAAATATATTGACAGACAGACAGATGAAGTAAAATAGAAGCTATATTATAAGTAAGATTCGAGTACAAACATACAGAAAACCAGACAGAACCTAACTTCTTGAAGTCTGCAAGAGCGTTCGAGAACTCAATGTAAGGTCAGAAACTACAGGTTTCCAGACATATATCAAGTGGCAGAGGGGCTTATATTATTCAATTCAATGCCCAATTTGCCAACTGTTGAGATAAAGTATCTGAAGTTTCGTTAACTAATTCTAAATTTAGTTGATATGATTGTATATCACCCTGATATGGATAGTTTTCATCAGAACTTATGGAAGTTGTCATCATCCAGCAAATTGTCTGCTGTTTCTGCAGATACATATACCGCAGTTGGTGAAGGAGAACAGATAGGTGGCTCCTGCACTAATGAAACATTCAAATAGGAAGATTTTATTTTTGAGGATACTGAATGACAAATATCAGCATCCACTAAACTACGCACGTTATGAAATGAGTTTTCTGCAATCTTGGCTTTTTTAATATTTACTAAGAAAGGACCTCTCTCTCTTCACGTTCTTATTGTTCATCAAGAGACAGATGATGCTATAAAAAAATGTACTTATAATCGACCATCGAGAGCCATACTTACAGTAACAGAAAGACGAACTTCTGGAATTTCTCTAAGTATACATATCGCTGATATATCGTCACTAAAAACACTTTGCACTACGAACACACGAAATTAACAATTTGTGACTATCCGTTAAAAAATAACCCCACTTTCAGGGGTATGAGAACCTGAGCATATAAACATCGACAATTCGACAATGGCAGAGAACCAAGGAATTACACATCCTTGCAAAGAACAGAGATGTATACTCTGTTCTCTCATAATGGACATAAAAATATACAATGTACAAATACATCCAATAGAAAATATCTCCTGGGGTCCTAGCGTAGCGTACAACAAACCGAAGATTAATAAATAATAAAGCAACAAGCAACCAACCTTTTACATTTACCATTACAAATTACAAGCGTCTTCTGCTGGCGTTTAAGCGAGCATCTCAAATAAATAATAAAGTCTAGAACTACTTCATACTTCATTTATACATTTCGTAATGCATACCCATGTCGTTACTATTTTTCTTTTTGAAATTTGGCTTTTTTGTATATACACAGTTTAGGGAAACTTT
This sequence comes from Crioceris asparagi, assembly GCA_958507055.1. Taxonomy (NCBI): domain Eukaryota; kingdom Metazoa; phylum Arthropoda; class Insecta; order Coleoptera; family Chrysomelidae; genus Crioceris; species Crioceris asparagi. Next base: position 53,946,641 of record OY293827.1, read on the forward strand.
TATTAAATATCGTATACATATATGAATACTATAAATAACGTACTAATTTTGGACGTCCGTTGGATATATTCTTGTGAAATTGGTATTTTTCTTGAGAGGACAGAATGTTCATCTTATGTAAAACCTCAAATCCTCATGTGTACATCGTATGGACAATGCATACTCTAAATGGACAGCATATGGACTACTTCACCTGGACGTCCATGGGACATCTGTATGTGGACAACCCATAGATATCCAAAATATGTCCATGGACACCTTGGAAATATAGTGGACATAAAACGGATGTCCACTGGACATCTTGTGTTATTGGGGTCAACGTTCAACAAAGAAGATAATACGTTGCTTATACTTATTCAGAGATAATAAAACATAAAGAGAATACACATATTTCAGACTTTTCCGTTGCTTTAACTCGGAAGCCTCCATTTTTTGTCCAATTTAAATGTCGCTGCTTATAGTCCCCCTTCACCCCCTTTGGGAAACATGTTTGAGGGAATGGACATGCTGAAAGTCGATTTTTTCAATGGGGCCAACTCTCGATAGTCCTCTATCAAATGAAAAAAAGCAATAATAAGGCACTTTGCTCAAGCGGAATATACTCGTACTTACGTTGAAGTTCTAAAAGTGCAAATAAATTTCAAATTAATGATATGGATGTAGTATAGAAATAAAAATACTTTGTAGGAGACTCAAAGGTTTCTAGTGCATTAGAACTTAGTACCGTATGATTCTTCAAAATATTTGGAACTGTAACATGATATGCCCAAGTCAAGAGACAATGCTGTAGTACCTTCGAACTGTATAACTATATGGAATAAATAGCAGAGAAAAGAGACATAAAGCAACATCATAAATGACAACACTTATCCGTATCCGTATACATTACGGAAGAAGATAAGTGACCTATCAAATAAAGGTATAAAGCAGTACAAAATGTATACGTTGTAACAACCAGAGATCTCTAACAACCGACCAAATACAGAACAACAAACTTCATATGGATTTTGCCCTTGAATTTCCCTGGAAAACAAAACTAGAGCCTAGGCACAGAGAATTGGTCCTCTTGGTTTCGATCAATTTGTTCTGTGGTTTGGATACGTCACGGATCGCGATCTGATACGTGTGCCGCATCGGTAAGTTTCACGTAACGTATCGAAGCAGACTTATCGGGTTTGCACATGCGCATTTCGATAAGGATACGGATACGTGACGATTAAGAATACTGCTTTATGTCTCTACTCACTTGCGGTTCTATATCATTTCCGTGGCTACTCCTGGCTCTATTTACATCGTATAGTGCCTATTCAATATATTTGTACTAATAACATGGGTATTAAATCCAATATAGGTAAGTACGCCAAACGTAAGTTATATTTTTTTCGATTATGTTTTGCTTCCTTATAATGAAAAAAAAACTAATACAAATAAATCGAATAATTTTGTCGTTATGTAGAAAAAAGTTTGTTAAAATTCATCAGCTGCTTTTTAGATTTAGAAAGTAAACATTTTTGTGATTTTATTAGATTGAAATTTCTTGAAACACCACTTTGCTGATAGACTTTGAGCCTAGATGCATGAAATGTATGAAGTTTAAAATTTAACTTGATTGATCTATCAAAAAAGCGAAATCATCTGATTACTTTCTACAGCACAAGGACGGGGTATGCAAAAGTGACAGCCGCTTCAACAGTTCATCAATGTCTGTATAGAATTTAATAAGCTATTCGAAGCTTTAATATGATTACCGATATGGATACAAGACGAGTATTGATTAATTAGTGTCAACAGCTGCATTATGGAATGTTGATGGCTCAAACAATTTCCCATTGCCCATTAAGACATAAATAAAGATACCTACTTATATGTGCACATTGCATTTTGATGGGCAAAAAGGACCCCTCCATAGTCATCTGCGTCATAAAAAATATAATGATAAGATAATTATGAAAAGAGGTATTGATTACTGCAACGGAAGTTGTCATCAAAGAAAACCTTAAAAGTATTTATTAACTAATTTGGAGAGGAGAATCTAAAGGAAAAGTTCTAAGATTCTTGGTACCCTGGAAAATTATAGTTTAGAAAATACTGAAATCGATATATTGTTGAATTTATGAGTACTTAGTTTTAAAGACCTATGCGGTTTCACTGATTTATTTATTTCCAGTATCTCTCACCATTGCTAATTGCTCGTAAGTACCAATCATATATTATTTTTCAAAGGTGTTTTTGTCTGTACGCCATATCTCTCTTAGTACTCTATCAATAGTATTTATTGAGACGTCATTTTGAAGATAACGATTCTCTTTAAGTCCTTAAAATAATAAAAATCTTTCCTATCCTATCCCTTCCAACAACTCAAACTTAAAGATGGCGCTCTCGGATCTTAATTTTTGCAGGCCTTTAAAATATGAGCGAGATATTAAATTTTACAGAGAAGAAATCAGATATTTTCAGGAGAAAAAGTAAATAAGACTGTATTAAGTATATATGGGAAATTTGTTTAGTTGTTGATGAATAGTATTTGATATCAGCTTTTAAATTTATTTAATAGCATTCTATGCGAAAGTATAATTTATCACGCTGAACTAAACTAAATCAGCTTGACGTTTTTAAAATCCCATTTATTACTTTAAAATTAACGCATTTTTTAAGAACTTTTTCGTAAAAACCGTATTTACATAAGGAATGTAGAAGTCGACATCTATTGACAAGCTAAATTACTAACAAAACTGTTGATTGGAGTAGATCACATTTTTAACGCAAGTGTAAACCTTCTATAGTGTATCCCGCAAATATACCAAATAGGGTGATTCGGACATAGTGAAACTCAGAAGTTGCTTCTGAAACTGGAAGTCACTCCTAGGCCTAGGGGTCTAGGGTACAATCACATTCACATTCAAAACGCGATGTCCATTGTTGTTCGTTCCTCACAATTACATGCAAACCAAGTGGACGGAAATTAACTCTCAATTGAAACCATATGAAAGTGTTGAAGATGGACCTTTTCGGGTCAGAGCCCTCTGCAATAAAGTAGATTTCTAAGAGATTTAGCTTGAAAATTAGGAAACAACCCCTTAAAACACTTAGAAGCCTTTATTTAATTACAGCTAAAGATAGTTATAAATTATTCATAGGGACATGATTTAAAATTTTATAAAAAGTTGGCCCAAGCAACCCGCCGTGACCATGTTATAGTGCGAAATATTCGCTTGGGAGATCTAGTAAAATGTTACTCGTCTACGTACTTGAAACCTTATACTCAATTTTGAAGGTCGATTTTTTCCGGATGTTTTTCAAAATGGTTTTTAAAATCTATATTGTCAATATTTCCATGTTGTTTGATCCGCTTATTGATATTCCTACTGGAAACAAAGAGCAACCTTTAGAGTGGGGAAAAGGAGCAAGACAGGGCTGCGTTCTTTAGCCTGCTTGAAAATATGCAGGAGAGCACTGGATGATAAATTCTTAGTGAAGTATTAATCATTGTTGTAAGTAAGTCGTATTTTGGATATTATTCTTAAGTTAACTGAACTATGCGTAACATTTCTGGATAAAACATTTAACTTAGAATGAAACACTATAAAAGTTCAGTTTAAAATAATGGCTATTTCTGAGTAGGTATGCAGCAATGTAAATTGATTAAGTATTTTATTCAACAAGAAATTTTCTAGAAAATTCCACACAGGTAGTTATAATATAATCCGGAAATAATAAGTTCCAATTCCGATGAGTGAGAATCTTTCACATTTTGTTTATTTCAATATGTCCTTCTGCCCAATATTGTTATATAATCGTATATTAAGTTGGAGTTTGGTAGAGAACTAGTTACGAAATCAGGAAGAAATAGTTACTAAGAGTACATTAGCTGTTTCAAACGTATTGGATCTATCATAGGAAATAAGTATAGGTACCCTTGGTATTGAGGTTTATATGAGTTATCAGCATTTTTAAAAGTATAAATACCGTGACAATTGTAAAATAGGTCAGATCTAGAATAAATACGTCGAAGTGAACAGTTGTGCCTCACTCTACGTTCCCATATAACTCATGTATATTAATACATGTAGAGAATACTTTTTAAGCATATTGTGGTCATGGACGAATATATGATTTGACATAGTTTTTATCACTGCTTTCGAAAAGTAGTTGATAAATTCAATAAAATATAAAAGCATTTTTCGTTGAAACTCTCATCTTACTTTCTACAATATTTATCCTCTACTTCACCATACACAGAGCATAATATGAATTACAAAGCTTCATCATAGCCCAAAGTCAAGTGCGACGTCTGATGACCCCATATTTGTGAAAAGCGTCATTTTTGACCGACGAACCCCGAACGGACGAGGTATACAATTCGACTGTCTGCTTTATTTTTTTTTTTTGGTTCGTGCGCGCCTTTTATATAGCAAACGTGCTGCGATTTCCATGATTTTGGGTTCATTTGAAAGAAGGGGATTGAGAAATGGTTCCATATTCATAAAAACGCAAATCCGAAATCTCCTTCCCTCCGAAAACCGCCCCCGAAGGGGTGGTGGGGGCGAATTTTCTCGAAAATCGAAAATCAGAGTTGGTATAATTAAAGATATGATAATATCCGGAAACGTTTAAGTTGAACATTTTTTCAAAAGTGCTACGGTTTTCGAGATAGACGCATGTTAAATATGTATTTTTGCTATGTGGAGAGGACAATTTCTCTCGAAAATTGAAAATTTTTCGATACTACATGAAAGATATAATTATTTGTAGCAACATTTATAATGAACATTTTTTCCTTAGAGTTACGGTTTTCGAGTTAAATCGGTGTTAAAATGGTAACAACTAAAATATTCAAGCGTATTTCCGCAGCGATGTTCTGAGATCTCTATAATAACAACTACAAGCAAGGAATATACGTGGGTAATAGGATAAGTACTATCTTCATTGATATGGTATAGTGCACATTCAACGATTTTCGGGACTAATGTTACACTCAGAAGTGTGAAATAAATATTTTTTACCAAAAATTGGACCGACGTTATTAGTTGGTGCACTGAAAAGTATAAAATAATATTAATTCTGTTGGTGGTGGTACTTGTGAAGTTGGTGCCAAAAGTTATCAATCTACCTGCAAATGCACAACTTCAAAAGTACCACCACCAACAGAATTAATATTATTTAATACTTTTCAGTGCACCAACTAATAACGTCGGTCCAATTTTTTGTAAAAAATATTTTACAAATATATGGACCTACAGTTTATCGCCGGATCTGAAGGGCACTATTTGAGAGGTTCACCAAGTTTGGTAAGCTGTGGTATGACCAAAATGAGAAGGGGAAAGTCCTCCTACCAAAACTGCGCTAGGTAGGATTTGCCTATCAGTAGCGGAGGCGATAAAAAATTAGTAAAGGAAGTAAACCATTCAAAAATGGAAGTTCAAATTTCCACATAGGGAAAATACACTACTCATAACAATTATTGAACTTCGTGAAGTGGCTTCTTAAATTTATTAAAAAATAAAATAACTTTTATTGTTGGTGAGAAGAGAAAAACTGGAATAGTGGATTTATGCAATAATTTATTTTAAATACCGGTATATAGAAACAATGCTTTCGAAAAGTAGCCAATAAATTCATTATTTCTGAAATTAATAGTCTTTAGACTTAGACTTTTTGACATATGACCCATATTTGTGACGTATTCTTTATTCGAGATATATTTTTTTTTAGATGGCGATACCCAATTTCGATCATGCCAATTCACAGAGCGTGTCATTCTACGTACACATAAATAATAATACAAAGATAGTCATGTAATGAATAAGATTCTTTGAGTTAAGCCGAGCTTTCGACAATGAGAACGTTTATACACAAAATAAGCTGAATTAAGAGTTATTTTATTTAATTTTATTTGTAAACTGTCAATACGCATGACCGAACACCAGAGAACACATAACTTGCACACAACACAAAAGTATTTGTCAAAAAAGCTGCGATTTGATTGATTCATTCTTATTTTATTTTAGTCATCTGTATAAACCAATCTGATTCGCCCTTATGCGTATTTTAATTTTAATTTGTCTCTTTTTGATTCTATTTATTTTATAAACTAATCTTTAATATTAGATATTATAAAAATACCTATAGTCGTGAATTTATAATAAATTAGCTAAAAACAGGAAAGATTTCATAGCGATTAATTACAAATGTCATTATTTATATTTGTCATGGAAACATACCTAATAAGTTAGAAAGTATCTAGATTTAATTGAATAAAATGAATATTTTTAAATGATCTTTGTATGTTTGTAGCTATTTGAACAAGAAGCACAATTAAATTAAAAGATACAGGCAGATTGTAAAAAAATCATGTAATGTAAGATTATTACATAAATACATACATACCCGGACCAAATTACATTGTCTCTTGGGCTTGAACTGACCGTTTAAAGTAAAAAAATATATAATTAAAATTTCTATATAAGTTTAATCATATTCTCTCACCATACGACACACAAACTTAAACATGATTATTCTAAAAAGTGAATTGATACTTATTCGTGAAAAATATTATAACAGTCGAACTCGCAAACCAAAGTGAATATATGTCGAGCAACAGTTTATAGTTATTCCAAAGATAATAGACTCCATTATCTTTGGTTATTCATGACATAAGAACCTCAATAATGTTCAAACTTAAATTTCATGAATTATTTTCCAATTTCAACATGATGCAATCACTAGTTCAAAGTTAAAATGTATCTTGAAAAATAGTTATATAGTGATATTTACCATAGAATCAATTACTTTATAATTCGCATATTATACAAGCATTCCCCAGTCATAATAATAGTAATAATATTGGGATCGGAATGGACGCTATATAAAATTAAGTATTTTCAGCATGTTTCATGGCTACATGGAACCACAGACTGAGACTATCATTATTTTATGGATTAATCAATTTGTGATAAACTATAAAAGTTCCTACAATAATAGTCATTTTATTCCAGACAATAAGATCATTAAGAATATTTGCCATTTTTGGGAGAAATCACGTTCTTAAGAAAATAACGTGGGAAATTTATCTTGAAAAATATATATTATTCGCTATCAAATAAAATATGGGATGTGTGGCGCTACATTTTTATCGGGTCCACAAATCGATTGTTCGTTTCATTTATTAGACTGAGGGATGATAATATAGACAATAAATTCGTCGATAATATCAGTTATGTGGGTTGCTAAGTGATTGGGACTATATATTTTTTGAGAACGTCTATGTTATTTATAAATTGAATGGCATCATTTTTTTTTAGTATGATGATCATTATACCTTGATTCCTGCGTATACCTTTCACAATGGTTGAGATTTACTGTTATTTGAATATCTATTTGAATATGAATATGAATTTGATTAAGTTAACACAATTCCTGTGTAATCTTCGAATGATAACTGATTGACTAAAACATGCCATAAAGTTAGGAGCTCTGGATTAATTGAATATTGCCAACCAAGTATTCAGCAATGTAAAAGATAGCTCAAATCGTGTATAATGACATGAAACATAATACATAATTGTTTTATGATATTTAAGGACCCTGCAGTAGGTTTTATGCCTTAACACCAAGAGGGAACAATGAACCGAAATTTGTAGTGTATTTCACAGTCAGAATGCATAGTGGCGTCTTATGAAGCCATGAAACCCCTCGTTGCCAGAGCATGATATGCCGGGCTCTACCGACCATCAGGCTTCAATCAAATTTCGCCGCTTGGGTTCAATATCACAACATTTTATGTTCAATATTTATTATTATTAGAGAATGAATTTCAAATTTACAGAAGAAAATGTTTTAAGTAAAAGAGTGGCGACACTGCACCGTTTTCATATTTCGAATACTTACATTGCCTATACCCGGCCACACTGCATTCTTAGTGTGGAACGCAGTATAGTCAAAATATAAATTTAACAGATTTGTAGATATACATATAGGTATTACTAACTTAGAAAATTTTACTGTCTCACATATTTATGGCATTGGAAAGCAGCTTCTTAAAGAAACTTCAACATTGTTAAAAGATATATCTTCACACTTCAGATGTATTCGAATTATAACTTCTACATTTGAGTAATGTGTTATTTTTTCTAAATAATATTTATCATCTCTTAGAATACCCCTTTGTCATCAGCCCGATCGTCTATATGTTAGCATTAGGTACTTTGATTATGGATAGTAAGTACATTAGAAGTTTCAATAAACTTTTCTTGTTTGATAGCTCTTAAACCGATAAAAAAATATCTATTTTATCTTAGTTACAAAAGTTTTTTATTATTTTGTTCATTCTGGTATATTTTTTAATTTAGCAAAAAACTCTATTTATTTGAGAATGCGTTGCGAATGCACAACATTTTTATAGCCGTATTCAACATCCTCTTTTAATATCATTTTTAACTAAAAGCGCTTTGAAACCAGTTTTGAGACTGTTCGTGTTTGCGAAGACTTTTTGTACCACTTTTAACCAAAATTAATCTTAAGAGAAATAACATATGGATATGGCAACGTTGCTTAATTAGAAGAAGAAGAAGAAGAAGGTGATAAACAATTAAAATCATATATTTGAATTTGTCACCTACATCATTTTGCAGTGGAAATATATCATCCTTTTTAACTGCCTATTTTTGGGAATGGAGAATTCATTTTGAGCATAATTTTAGTCTTTATTTTCGATTTATTTCATCGACCTCTATTAAATATAATTAAGAAAACATGTATAGGATGAATTTTTCATGAGAAAACTTGTCAAAAATGTATTTTTTTACTAAAATGTATGAATCAACAGATATAACACAAAATTGTTTTTTAAACTAACCAAAAAAATTTCATGGGTAGTTAATATCTCACTTAAGGATGCTAACCACTTGGCATGCAGCTTGATGGGGTAACCAAAATCTGATACGAATTTCATCGTCTTCATATAACGTGAAGTCTATCCTATGAAGAAATCTTTGTGATCTGCTATATTTATTTGCGATTTTCCAAATCGCCTAGATTGTCTGCTATTCTAATTGAAAATATGTTACAAATAGTCTAAATGTACCTACTATTGTAAAGACAGAAAAAATATTCTAGATATTGTCCTGTCAAAAGTAAATCTGTCAAACTTAGACGTTCTCGCCCATGTTTAAATATCGCTTTTCAATAATATTAAACTAGCAATTTTAGTACCTACCAAAAGCGGATCTTAAATATACATTTTACTTTATAATAATATCACTTTTAAATGTATTTTAAGCTCTTTTAGCACAAAGAGGATGTTGAATAATGCTACTAGCACTTTCCTATTGTTAAATATAACATTTTACTGCCTGATACACAAAAACACTCAAGAAGAACAGAAAATCCGGTTGAAAGTATCATGATCATAGCAGAAAATATATAAGAATATTGTGAATAAATAATTTTATTTATTTAAAAAATGGGTATCTTGAGGAAAATTGATTTTTCCCTTTGGAAAAAAACTTTACATTTCATTTATTAGAACTCTAACGAGACAAAAGCAATGTGAGTCTGGTAAACAAAACAATTTTCATCAAGTTATTGTTTTTCTTATACATATTAGTATTACGCCATGTATCCATATACCTACATTTTTAACACGTTAATCTTTGTGGAATTGGCCAACAGAAACGAGAAGTTGAATAAAGATGGGAGCAACGAGGCGTTTTTGCAAGAGTGATGTATGTTTGATGATACTTGATAATGAAGTAAGTCGGTGAGCATGAATGATGTTTTCGTTCATTTTTACCTATGATTTTCTCGAATTAGGAGCTATCTACTTACCTATTTAAGGTTCACGACAAATAATTTTGGTTTTGGTGGATGCTCACCGACAAGAATCACTGTAAATAACATCTTATCTTCTTTTACGTATGTACACAGTGAGTAGCAGATCTAAATTCAATCTTGTGTTTTTTTGTGATAACGCTTGAACCCTTCAACTTTTATTCTATAATTTGGTTTTCGATGGTAAATTTATATATACAAGATAGTCCAAAAATTAAGACACTCGCATCTATATTCTTTTTTTCTATCTATTTTTATGACATTTTTAAGATTGCTCTAAATTCTAAGTAGTTATGTTTTATGCCATATTCTATACCTAACCTCAACCGTCATCGAAAAGTAATGTCTAGATTAATCTACAATTCAACGATGTATTTTTTGAAAAAATGCACAGACCCGTCGATTATTTTTATGATGTCATTTCTTATTGTAAATTTATGTATACAGGCTAGCCCAAAGACAAGCAATAAATTGTTTGCACTTTTTTCTTTCAAAGAAAAGTTTAATTGAAACTTCCAGTGCACCATCTACATCTACAATTGAGATAATGCTTATTCTAAAATAAAATACTTCCTACGTCTAGACGATCAGATTTATTGACGATTGAGTATTTTAATATTCAATAAATATTATCCAGAATAATATAATAATAACCGTCAAAAGTTCAAATGTAGGGGATTTTTAAGACATGAAGTGAACGACTTACATCCACTAACAATGTTAAAATTGTTTCAATTCTAATATGTTGAAATACCTATAATATGCTTTCCAGTGCCGTAAAAATGTAGATTTCAGGAAATTGTTCTTGGTTGTATATTAACAATAGGTAATTCAATTCTAATATGTTGAAATACCTATAAATTGCTTTCTAATGCCATAAAAATGTCGATGTCGGGAAAATGTTCTTTATTGTATAATTCAATTCTAATACGTTAAAATACCTATAAACAGCGTTCCTATGCCATAGAATTGTAGATGTCCTGAAAATGTTCTTGGTTGTATATTAACATTAAACTTTGTTAAGTTACAAAATTCTAATTGGACAAAATAATGATTTATTCATTATTTATTATATTATAATTCAATATTTGTAGAGCCGAATTGATTTGCCATCACATCCTAACAATGAAAATAAAATTTTCAACTTGACGCAAGTTTCGCAAAGAAACCTGGGCATAGGTCACCACTAATCATGTCAGCTTCGTTGCCGAAACAAGTCTCAGATGAAACTAAGTAAGTAGCTTATATTTTTGTACCATCTTCTACAAGTTCTGTTGAAATAAGGCGTATCGAAGCTTCGGCGCGACAAACCAACAACAGACTAGAATTAAAAAAATGCTGTCTTTTGGTAATGTCTAATAACCATATGATCTCCAAAAAAAATATCTATTCAAAATTATTTTAAATAATATTTTTGAATTGAGAAGTTTTTGTCAATTACTATGTGTATCTATTTTACAAAAATAGTTTCAAAATGACAATTTTGAATGCACTTTTGAGTCGTTGTGTAATTTCAGAAAATGACAACTATTTACTTTAAGGTATATTTAGTTTAATGGAATAATAAATTTATGAAACTAGATGTAAGACAGGGAATGCATAACTCTCTAAAGAGCTGTGGTCCGACAGACTCAGTAAACTGTTAGTTAGATAGTGCCAAATTCATTTCAACTATAAACGAATCTCTGAAATTGTACAATCTATTTTATTCTTCTCTTACCAATAATCAAAGCAATCCAGATGTTGAGCTTCCGATAACTTGATTATTCTTAATGATTTAGGATCTTCCGTAATTGGACTTCTTACCTATATTTTGATGGCTGACCTGAATCCATTAAAATGCTCGTGGACGTCATTTATTCATATACTGCATTGAAAGATAGATATATGAAAAATTATGAATGGTATTTGACTACCACTAGATAGAATTGAAATAAGGATATTTAATTGAATTAATCTAATCGAAAGTTATAATTACCATATTCCGGCACTACAGACTATAATGATATTAATATAAAGTCCTATGAAGTACTGTAAATGAATATGATCCATGGATAAAAATAGATGAGAGGTACAACTACCAACCATCAACCACAAATGGTGCAAATAAAAAGAGATAGATAGTGTGGCTTCGTTTTCTTTTTCTTTTTATTGGATGAACGCATTTTGAGTCGCCCTGACTGTTTCATGTTACTTACCAATTCTGTGGATATCATTGAAAGCCTTCAGCTGATCAGAATCTCAAAATAACTTGAAACATAAAGTCAATTAGTTCTATATCAATTTTCACTTTTTTTTATTTAGTTTGGCGCATCAACCATGACAGTTTATTAGCACGTTGCAATAGGTATTACAAAACATGACATTTAATGAAAAACTTAACATTAGTATAACATAACATTGTTTAAATTTCAATGAAAATTATTTTTTTCCAGGTATCTGAGAATATTTTGGATCGAAGCAACTTAATGCACTCAACTAGAATGTGTTTCACCTTGATATATGTCCCGCAGATGGATGGGTCAGTCCCAGCAAGTAGATGACTGCTAGTAATTCTAGGGTGACCGATTCGGAGCCTTGATATAATAACCTGGGATCTTCTATTACTCGGGGAGTTTGTCCAAGTTTTCACAGTTGGTTTTACTTCTGCAAGTTTTGAATTTGATTCGCTCCACTCGTTTTCCCAGGTTTTGGTGATGGAATATTGTATGTGGGATTTGAAGTTAGATATGACAGTTTGGTTGACTTTTTTTACTTCCATATCAGATATATCAGCCTGGTCTGCGGCTTCGTTACCGGCTATGTCGATGTGTGATGGTACCCAAATGAAAGTGACATGATTTCCCTTTGCAGCCAGTACAGTATGGCTATCTGTAGTTTGATTGCAGTAACTATTGGGTGACTGTGGTAGATTCTTTGGATTGCACAGGTGGCACTGAGAGAGTCCGTTATAATCAGTGACTGCTGGATATATTCTTGCTCTGCGTAGATGACAGCCTGTTAAATTGCATATAGCTCACCAGTATAGCCACTGGAGTGTTTATTGAGGCGGTACATTTTAGTGATATTTTTGCACATGAAAGCAGCCCCTATACCGTCGTTCGTCCTTGAAGCGTCTGTATAGATGTGTTTTGCTGTCGCAAAATTAATGAGGATGCCTTTGAGATTGGCTCTCATGATAACAGCATTGGTGTCATCTTTTCTAAAGCGGGATAAAGTGATATCAAAGTCTGGATTGTTTTTGGTCCATGGGAGTGGGATTGAAATGGATGGGGGAATGTTAATTGTTGTTCGGCTTTATATCTGTTTATTCTTTCCTAGAAGGCTGGTGGAGAGCGTTTTCGTCTCTGGTAAAGTGCAAAATATCTTGTGGAGATTTTATTATGGAAAGTTGGGAGTTCTGGATTTGAGGATATTTTGGCTGATTTCTCTGCAGAATTGCAAGCAGGGCATCCATATTCTATCTTCGTTCTAATCAAATATCTGTAGAGACTAAGTAGTATTTTGGTGTCAGTTCTCCAATCTTTGTTAGCGAGAGTTTTCAACAAATTCAGTCCATTTTGGGAGCATATAACGAGTCTATTGATATGATCTTTCTAATTAAGTTGCCTGTCGAAGATCTCTGTTTACGAAAGCAGCTTTGTTCAGGTGCTAAGAGTTGTTTTGTTTCCAAATACCATACCAACCGTAAGGTGACTATTTTCTCCAAAAGTTTACACATTGAACATGTTAAAGCAATTGGTCTGTACGACGTATGATCAGATCTGGTCTTATGGGGTTTCAAAATCGAGATAAAAGTGGCCTCCGTCCAGAGACTGGGAAATTTCTTTTGAATCCATATAATGTTGTAAATTTGTAGCAAAAACTGTTTTCCAACCTCCGGAAGGTTTTGTAAAAGGATCACCGGGATGTTTTCTGGTCCTGGGCTGGACTTCTCCAGGTCCTTTAGTGCTTCTTGAAATTCTGAGTTACTTATTGGTAGATTAATAGGAGAGTTGTCGTTTAGGGCTATAATTGGAAAGTTTTCTTCTGTCTGTTGCTTAAGTTGCATAAATGCTGCATTGAAATTACAATCACTTGAATGATCTTCGTAGGTTGTGGCGAGTATTTCTGCTATATCTTCACTACTAGTAATGTAATTGTCATTGAAAGTCAAGGTTTTGATTTGCATATCTGCGTTTTTTCCCGAGATTCTTTTTGCGATATTTCTGTTATGTAGGTGGATGGTTTTATACTGGAGACATATTCATTCCATGATTTTTCCTTGCTGTTTTTTCACGAAGCGAGCCTTGGCTCTAAGTTTCTTAGAAGATAGTAAATTTTGCTCTGTTCAGCTCCTTTTCAGTTTATTAAACGCTCTCTTGCTCAACTGAATGGCCTCTTGGCATTCTTCACCAAGGAACTGGAGTGTGCTTGTTGATGTGCTTTGTTTTGTTTATGGTTTGACCAGCAGCACTTTGTATTATTTGGATCAAACGTTCAAGTGTTTCGTTGATGTCTGTAATATGTTCTGATAGTAGATTATTCTCAATTATGTTATTGTACAATGGCCAGTTGGCTTATTTCAGCTTCTGTTTTTCTAGGGGTATCGAGTATTTTTTAGCCTTATCGGTAATTGTTATTTTAATTGGAAAGTGATCACTCCCCTGAAGGAAAGATAGGACTTCCCATGATAGTTTTGTGGCAAGGTTGGGTGAGCTTATACTCAGATCGAGTGCCGAGGTTTCCCAGTTGAATGCATTAAATCTTGTGTGAACTCCATTATTCAGCAGTACAAGGTTGTTTTCTTCAATAATATTGGTAACATTCCGGCCTCCGAAATTTTCCTCCCCATGTTATGCTGTGACTATTGAAATCACCAATTTAAATATATGGTGCTGGAATTTTAACTAACAGATTTCTGATATCTTGGTCGGAAAAATCTTTATTTGGAAATATGTATAGATTACAGATATGAATATTTGTTGAGGATTTTATTGATATTCCCACAGCTTCCAGATTAGTGTTTAAATTTGTTTCTTGAGGATCTAAATAATTTTTTGCGTAGATTGCTACGCCTCCACTAGCTCTGTCGGGGCTGTCTCAATTTCTAAAAAAAAACTTTATAGTTCCTAAGGTTGGCAACTTTGGTGGTTCGGAAGTTAGTTTTTTGTAAATCTATTAAGGATGGGTTGTGTTCCTTCGTGAGTAGTTTGAGCATTTGATAGTGGGGATAAGAACCATTTTTATTCCATTGAATGATTAATTGAAGTTCAGGAATATTTGGAGGAGTGGGAGATTGAATGGGATTAGAGCATTTCCAGGGAAAAGTCACTCTCATGTTCTGATGTTAAAATTTCTAGATGCTTTAGTATTTTTTTATGGAATTTTGTTCATCTCGCTTTTATACTCCGTATATTTTCCGGAGCATCACGCATAGTGCGTTTAGATCTTTGGTGTAGTTTAACGCTACACTAATGGGGTCCGGAGATCCATAGATATTATTGAAAAGGTCTATCATTTGTTAATACCAGAGGGGAAGTTCTGAGGTATGGTTATCTATGTATGCTTTTGCTGGTTGAAACATTATTGAGCAGCTTGTATTATTTTTTTCTGAGGTGCTCATCGAATCCCTAGTCTTCTTAGATTTCCTATCATGGGGTACTCGATATCTTCCTGGAGAGAGGGGTCTTTAGTTGCATCAATGGGAGGTGAAAGAATATCACCAATGCTCCTTTTCATCGAATATTGATTCAGATGGAAATATAGCCGAAGAGCTTGTTGCCTCTCATTCCGTTTGCAGGTTAATGGGAAATTGGTAGCAGCTCACGGCAGATGAGTATGACTGTTTGTTTTGATTTACTGTAGGGTTGGATTGACTATTCTGTGTGGGGTTCCTGTAGTCAGAAACCGTTTCCTGGTTGCTTAACATTTTGATGATTCAAGACGTTTCTTTTTCATTTGCTTAATATATTTTTTCAAGTGCGGCCCGGAACTAGAATATATATTCGCGTTGATCTATTCTATGAGGCCAGGTGCTCGGAATTCGTTATAAATATGGACGCACTCCGCGTGCTAGCAATGTACTGTTAGTTTTAAATAGTGTTTATTTATATCAGTTTCTGATAACTTACTGCAAGGATATTTATGCAGGTGACTTGGATTGGTCTGTGTGACAATCTTCTATGTATGTTTGGAACTGCACTCACTTAAAAACCGTTTTCACTTGTCCTATCTGCACTATATATCCTCAACTCGACTCGAATCAACTCCGTATCGCTTATTGTTTTGTGGAACAATCTCTTATATTATTCAAGAACATGGTATCTATTCAATGTTCACTTTTAATTTTAATTTTATTTTAAATTTTATTTCAGGTTAATTGTTAAACTGTCATGTGTGATGCCGTTGCCGTAGTAATTAACACAATGTCTAATTTAGTACCAACGTTCTAGATTTTTATCTAATTTATCAGGTTAAATATTAAGCAGAGTTGAACAGTTGCCCATTGGAATTTATTATATTTATTAATTTATATTGGTATTTAAATCTCGTTACCATCCAGTCACAATACAATTAAAACTGCCTATACAACTTTTGAATTCCCGTGCATTTAACCTGTTCAAAGGAATAAAAAAGACGTAGTTTTGTTGAAGATTATTCAAGTAATTCCAGATTTAAATATATTTTTAGGTGCGTGAACTGTAACAATTTGGCAACGACACTAGGCCCAAATTTAAATGCGTTCACTTGGTGTAATAATTACTATGCCTCATTTCTCATTTTACGCAGGCAGAGAAGTTGAACCCTTTTAGAATTCTCGAGAGAAATTTTCATTCCCAACAGAATTTTGCTGCTTTGAGCACCGTCCTAGGTATTGGAAAGGATCGAAAAAAGGTATTTATGCGGCCCGTTTGAACCTTTTGTAGGGTCTCGAATCGAATGAAAACGTTGTTTTTGAAAAACCAAATGTTCCGATGCGACAACTATTCTTCGATATTTTAAATTTTTGAGAGAGAAGTGAAAAATAAAGTAAATTCAAAGACATATTATTCTCGTTAAGGTAGATATATGAAAAGTCCTTAATAACTACCCTTCACATACACGGTGTCCCTCCAGAAATTACATCGACTGGTAGGTATAAAGAGAACTAAAATTGAACAGAATTTAAAAATTGAGTACTGTGCTGATTTAAATTGAATCAACTTGGCTAAATATTTTCAGGAATGTGGCAATAACGGTTCAAATAGAAATCTATAATATATTACAGTCTTATATTTTCCGTTCAACTGTAACACCTAAGTCTAACCGATTTTGAGACATGAGGTTTGCAGACCAATCCATAATTATCATGTTATTTTTTACCGAGATGGCAGGCTTGGAAAACGTCTAGCGTGTTAGCGTGTTGGAGTGTGTGGTTGTGGGTTCGATCCCGCGCGTTGGTGAACTTTTTTCCTCAGCTTAAATTAAATAATTAAATAATGCAGCTACTTATCCCCTCTCCGCTAGATGGTGCTCATGAAATGTAGGAAACTAACTAACATTTAATAAATAATGAAACCCCGTTGGAAAAATATCCAGCACGCCCACACGCCATTATTACATTATTCGGGACCCCTTTGAAAAATAAGGCATGCTTACTGCGACTTCCGGTCCAGAACTCTCTTACTATATCTACTGGTACGATCGGCGGTAAAGTTAAAATGTACAAGAAACATGTAAATGCAAATCATACATATATTCTTCCATACATCAAATTTCATCAATAACGTTTATAAATGAAATTAAGAAGCTATTGAAAGCTATTTAAGAATGACAGAAAAGAGAAATAACAGAAAAATAAAACAAAGATTTCTGAATATGTATTTATTGAATATATTTATAACACAAACATATTTATTGTTCATTTGTATGATAGCTTCTTGAATATGCCTGATGTCTATATGGATCATAGAGTAAATAGTTAAAAATAAAAAAATAATAAAAAACAAAAATATCAATAAATGACCTATCACTACATTTTCTCAAAACAAATCATTGTAAATATATATTCATATATTTATTTCCAGTATCTCTCACCATTGCTAATTGCTCGTAAGTACCAATCATATATTATTTTTCAAAGGTGTTTTTGTCTGTACGCCATATCTCTCTTAGTACTCTATCAATAGTATTTATTGAGACGTCATTTTGAAGATAACGATTCTCTTTAAGTCCTTAAAATAATAAAAATCTTTCCTATCCTATCCCTTCCAACAACTCAAACTTAAAGATGGCGCTCTCGGATCTTAATTTTTGCAGGCCTTTAAAATATGAGCGAGATATTAAATTTTACAGAGAAGAAATCAGATATTTTCAGGAGAAAAAGTAAATAAGACTGTATTAAGTATATATGGGAAATTTGTTTAGTTGTTGATGAATAGTATTTGATATCAGCTTTTAAATTTATTTAATAGCATTCTATGCGAAAGTATAATTTATCACGCTGAACTAAACTAAATCAGCTTGACGTTTTTAAAATCGCATTTATTACTTTAAAATTAACGCATTTTTTAAGAACTTTTTCGTAAAAACCGTATTTACATAAGGAATGTAGAAGTCGACATCTATTGACAAGCTAAATTACTAACAAAACTGTTGATTGGAGTAGATCACATTTTTAACGCAAGTGTAAACCTTCTATAGTGTATCCCGCAAATATACCAAATAGGGTGATTCGGACATAGTGAAACTCAGAAGTTGCTTCTGAAACTGGAAGTCACTCCTAGGCCTAGGGGTCTAGGGTACAATCACATTCACATTCAAAACGCGATGTCCATTGTTGTTCGTTCCTCACAATTACATGCAAACCAAGTGGACGGAAATTAACTCTCAATTGAAACCATATGAAAGTGTTGAAGATGGACCTTTTCGGGTCAGAGCCCTCTGCAATAAAGTAGATTTCTAAGAGATTTAGCTTGAAAATTAGGAAACAACCCCTTAAAACACTTAGAACCCTTTATTTAATTACAGCTAAAGATAGTTATAAATTATTCATAGGGACATGATTTAAAATTTTATAAAAAGTCGGCCCAAGCAACCCGCCGTGACCATGTTATAGTGCGAAATATTCGCTTGGGAGATCTAGTAAAATGTTACTCGTCTACGTACTTGAAACCTTATACTCAATTTTGAAGGTCGATTTTTTCCGGATGTTTTTCAAAATGGTTTTTAAAATCTATATTGTCAATATTTCCATGTTGTTTGATCCGCTTATTGATATTCCTACTGGAAACAAAGAGCAACCTTTAGAGTGGGGAAAAGGAGCAAGACAGGGCTGCGTTCTTTAGCCTGCTTGAAAATATGCAGGAGAGCACTGGATGATAAATTCTTAGTGAAGTATTAATCATTGTTGTAAGTAAGTCGTATTTTGGATATTATTCTTAAGTTAACTGAACTATGCGTAACATTTCTGGATAAAACATTTAACTTAGAATGAAACACTATAAAAGTTCAGTTTAAAATAATGGCTATTTCTGAGTAGGTATGCAGCAATGTAAATTGATTATGTATTTTATTCAACAAGAAATTTTCTAGAAAATTCCACACAGGTAGTTATAATATAATCCGGAAATAATAAGTTCCAATTCCGATGAGTGAGAATCTTTCACATTTTGTTTATTTCAATATGTCCTTCTGCCCAATATTGTTATATAATCGTATATTAAGTTGGAGTTTGGTAGAGAAGTAGTTACGAAATCAGGAAGAAATAGTTACTAAGAGTACATTAGCTGTTTCAAACGTATTGGATCTATCATAGGAAATAAGTATAGGTACCCTTGGTATTGAGGTTTATATGAGTTATCAGCATTTTTAAAAGTATAAATACCGTGACAATTGTAAAATAGGTCAGATCTAGAATAAATACGTCGAAGTGAACAGTTGTGCCTCACTCTACGTTCCCATATAACTCATGTATATTAATACATGTAGAGAATACTTTTTAAGCATATTGTGGTCATGGACGAATATATGATTTGACATAGTTTTTATCACTGCTTTCGAAAAGTAGTTGATAAATTCAATAAAATATAAAAGCATTTTTCGTTGAAACTCTCATCTTACTTTCTACAATATTTATCCTCTACTTCACCATACACAGAGCATAATATGAATTACAAAGCTTCATCATAGCCCAAAGTCAAGTGCGACGTCTGATGACCCCATATTTGTGAAAAGCGTCATTTTTGACCGACGAACCCCGAACGGAGGAGGTATACAATTCGACTGTCTGCTTTATTTTTTTTTTTTGGTTCGTGCGCGCCTTTTATATAGCAAACGTGCTGCGATTTCCATGATTTTGGGTTCATTTGAAAGAAGGGGATTGAGAAATGGTTCCATATTCATAAAAACGCAAATCCGAAATCTCCTTCCCTCCGAAAACCGCCCCCGAAGGGGTGGTGGGGGCGAATTTTCTCGAAAATCGAAAATCAGAGTTGGTATAATTAAAGATATGATAATATCCGGAAACGTTTAAGTTGAACATTTTTTCAAAAGTGCTACGGTTTTCGAGATAGACGCATGTTAAATATGTATTTTTGCTATGTGGAGAGGACAATTTCTCTCGAAAATTGAAAATTTTTCGATACTACATGAAAGATATAATTATTTGTAGCAACATTTATAATGAACATTTTTTCCTTAGAGTTACGGTTTTCGAGTTAAATCGGTGTTAAAATGGTAACAACTAAAATATTCAAGCGTATTTCCGCAGCGATGTTCTGAGATCTCTATAATAACAACTACAAGCAAGGAATATACGTGGGTAATAGGATAAGTACTATCTTCATTGATATGGTATAGTGCACATTCAACGATTTTCGGGACTAATGTTACACTCAGAAGTGTGAAATAAATATTTTTTACCAAAAATTGGACCGACGTTATTAGTTGGTGCACTGAAAAGTATAAAATAATATTAATTCTGTTGGTGGTGGTACTTGTGAAGTTGGTGCCAAAAGTTATCAATCTACCTGCAAATGCACAACTTCAAAAGTACCACCACCAACAGAATTAATATTATTTAATACTTTTCAGAGCACCAACTAATAACGTCGGTCCAATTTTTTGTAAAAAATATTTTACAAATATATGGACCTACAGTTTATCGCAGGATCTGAAGGGCACTATTTGAGAGGTTCACCAAGTTTGGTAAGCTGTGGTATGACCAAAATGAGAAGGGGAAAGTCCTCCTACCAAAACTGCGCTAGGTAGGATTTGCCTATCAGTAGCGGAGGCGATAAAAAATTAGTAAAGGAAGTAAACCATTCAAAAATGGAAGTTCAAATTTCCACATAGGGAAAATACACTACTCATAACAATTATTGAACTTCGTGAAGTGGCTTCTTAAATTTATTAAAAAATAAAATAACTTTTATTGTTGGTGAGAAGAGAAAAACTGGAATAGTGGATTTATGCAATAATTTATTTTAAATACCGGTATATAGAAACAATGCTTTCGAAAAGTAGCCAATAAATTCATTATTTCTGAAATTAATAGTCTTTAGACTTAGACTTTTTGACATATGACCCATATTTGTGACGTATTCTTTATTCGAGATATATTTTTTTTTAGATGGCGATACCCAATTTCGATCATGCCAATTCACAGAGCGTGTCATTCTACGTACACATAAATAATAATACAAAGATAGTCATGTAATGAATAAGATTCTTTGAGTTAAGCCGAGCTTTCGACAATGAGAACGTTTATACACAAAATAAGCTGAATTAAGAGTTATTTTATTTAATTTTATTTGTAAACTGTCAATACGCATGACCGAACACCAGAGAACACATAACTTGCACACAACACAAAAGTATTTGTCAAAAAAGCTGCGATTTGATTGATTCATTCTTATTTTATTTTAGTCATCTGTATAAACCAATCTGATTCGCCCTTATGCGTATTTTAATTTTAATTTGTCTCTTTTTGATTCTATTTACTTTATAAACTAATCTTTAATATTAGATATTATAAAAATACCTATAGTCGTGAATTTATAATAAATTAGCTAAAAACAGGAAAGATTTCATAGCGATTAATTACAAATGTCATTATTTATATTTGTCATGGAAACATACCTAATAAGTTAGAAAGTATCTAGATTTAATTGAATAAAATGAATATTTTTAAATGATCTTTGTATGTTTGTAGCTATTTGAACAAGAAGCACAATTAAATTAAAAGATACAGGCAGATTGTAAAAAAATCATGTAATGTAAGATTATTACATAAATACATACATACCCGGACCAAATTACATTGTCTCTTGGGCTTGAACTGACCGTTTAAAGTAAAAAAATATATAATTAAAATTTCTATATAAGTTTAATCATATTCTCTCACCATACGACACACAAACTTAAACATGATTATTCTAAAAAGTGAATTGATACTTATTCGTGAAAAATATTATAACAGTCGAACTCGCAAACCAAAGTGAATATATGTCGAGCAACCGTTTATAGTTATTCCAAAGATAATAGACTCCATTATCTTTGGTTATTCATGACATAAGAACCTCAATAATGTTCAAACTTAAATTTCATGAATTATTTTCCAATTTCAACATGATGCAATCACTAGTTCAAAGTTAAAATGTATCTTGAAAAATAGTTATATAGTGATATTTACCATAGAATCAATTACTTTATAATTCGCATATTATACAAGCATTCCCCAGTCATAATAATAGTAATAATATTGGGATCGGAATGGACGCTATATAAAATTAAGTATTTTCAGCATGTTTCATGGCTACATGGAACCACAGACTGAGACTATCATTATTTTATGGATTAATCAATTTGTGATAAACTATAAAAGTTCCTACAATAATAGTCATTTTATTCCAGACAATAAGATCATTAAGAATATTTGCCATTTTTGGGAGAAATCACGTTCTTAAGAAAATAACGTGGGAAATTTATCTTGAAAAATATATATTATTCGCTATCAAATAAAATATGGGATGTGTGGCGCTACATTTTTATCGGGTCCACAAATCGATTGTTCGTTTCATTTATTAGACTGAGGGATGATAATATAGACAATAAATTCGTCGATAATATCAGTTATGTGGGTTGCTAAGTGATTGGGACTATATATTTTTTGAGAACGTCTATGTTATTTATAAATTGAATGGCATCATTTTTTTTAGTATGATGATCATTATACCTTGATTCCTGCGTATACCTTTCACAATGGTTGAGATTTACTGTTATTTGAATATCTATTTGAATATGAATATGAATTTGATTAAGTTAACACAATTCCTGTGTAATCTTCGAATGATAACTGATTGACTAAAACATGCCATAAAGTTAGGAGCTCTGGATTAATTGAATATTGCCAACCAAGTATTCAGCAATGTAAAAGATAGCTCAAATCGTGTATAATGACATGAAACATAATACATAATTGTTTTATGATATTTAAGGACCCTGCAGTAGGTTTTATGCCTTAACACCAAGAGGGAACAATGAACCGAAATTTGTAGTGTATTTCACAGTCAGAATGCATAGTGGCGTCTTATGAAGCCATGAAACCCCTCGTTGCCAGAGCATGATATGCCGGGCTCTACCGACCATCAGGCTTCAATCAAATTTCGCCGCTTGGGTTCAATATCACAACATTTTATGTTCAATATTTATTATTATTAGAGAATGAATTTCAAATTTACAGAAGAAAATGTTTTAAGTAAAAGAGTGGCGACACTGCACCGTTTTCATATTTCGAATACTTACATTGCCTATACCCGGCCACACTGCATTCTTAGTGTGGAACGCAGTATAGTCAAAATATAAATTTAACAGATTTGTAGATATACATATAGGTATTACTAACTTAGAAAATTTTACTGTCTCACATATTTATGGCATTGGAAAGCAGCTTCTTAAAGAAACTTCAACATTGTTAAAAGATATATCTTCACACTTCAGATGTATTCGAATTATAACTTCTACATTTGAGTAATGTGTTATTTTTTCTAAATAATATTTATCATCTCTTAGAATACCCCTTTGTCATCAGCCCGATCGTCTATATGTTAGCATTAGGTACTTTGATTATGGATAGTAAGTACATTAGAAGTTTCAATAAACTTTTCTTGTTTGATAGCTCTTAAACCGATAAAAAAATATCTATTTTATCTTAGTTACAAAAGTTTTTTATTATTTTGTTCATTCTGGTATATTTTTTAATTTAGCAAAAAACTCTATTTATTTGAGAATGCGTTGCGAATGCACAACATTTTTATAGCCGTATTCAACATCCTCTTTTAATATCATTTTTAACTAAAAGCGCTTTGAAACCAGTTTTGAGACTGTTCGTGTTTGCGAAGACTTTTTGTACCACTTTTAACCAAAATTAATCTTAAGAGAAATAACATATGGATATGGCAACGTTGCTTAATTAGAAGAAGAAGAAGAAGAAGGTGATAAACAATTAAAATCATATATTTGAATTTGTCACCTACATCATTTTGCAGTGGAAATATATCATCCTTTTTAACTGCCTATTTTTGGGAATGGAGAATTCATTTTGAGCATAATTTTAGTCTTTAT
Organism: Crioceris asparagi; assembly: GCA_958507055.1. Taxonomy (NCBI): domain Eukaryota; kingdom Metazoa; phylum Arthropoda; class Insecta; order Coleoptera; family Chrysomelidae; genus Crioceris; species Crioceris asparagi. The sequence goes on from OY293827.1 coordinate 53,971,055, forward strand.
TTTCGATTTATTTCATCGATCTCTATTAAATATAATTAAGAAAACATGTATAGGATGAGTTTTTCATGAGAAAACTTGTCAAAAATGTATTTTTTTACTAAAATGTATGAATCAACAGATATAACACAAAATTGTTTTTTAAACTAACCAAAAAAATTTCATGGGTAGTTAATATCTCACTTAAGGATGCTAACCACTTGGCATGCAGCTTGATGGGGTAACCAAAATCTGATACGAATTTCATCGTCTTCATATAACGTGAAGTCTATCCTATGCAGAAATCTTTGTGATCTGCTATATTTATTTGCGATTTTCCAAATCGCCTAGATTGTCTGCTATTCTAATTGAAAATATGTTACAAATAGTCTAAATGTACCTACTATTGTAAAGACAGAAAAAATATTCTAGATATTGTCCTGTCAAAAGTAAATCTGTCAAACTTAGACGTTCTCGCCCATGTTTAAATATCGCTTTTCAATAATATTAAACTAGCAATTTTAGTACCTACCAAAAGCGGATCTTAAATATAAATTTTACTTTATAATAATATCACTTTTAAATGTATTTTAAGCTCTTTTAGCACAAAGAGGATGTTGAATAATGCTACTAGCACTTTCCTATTGTTAAATATAACATTTTACTGCCTGATACACAAAAACACTCAAGAAGAACAGAAAATCCGGTTGAAAGTATCATGATCATAGCAGAAAATATATAAGAATATTGTGAATAAATAATTTTATTTATTTAAAAAATGGGTATCTTGAGGAAAATTGATTTTTCCCTTTGGAAAAAAACTTTACATTTCATTTATTAGAACTCTAACGAGACAAAAGCAATGTGAGTCTGGTAAACAAAACAATTTTCATCAAGTTATTGTTTTTCTTATACATATTAGTATTACGCCATGTATCCATATACCTACATTTTTAACACGTTAATCTTTGTGGAATTGGCCAACAGAAACGAGAAGTTGAATAAAGATGGGAGCAACGAGGCGTTTTTGCAAGAGTGATGTATGTTTGATGATACTTGATAATGAAGTAAGTCGGTGAGCATGAATGATGTTTTCGTTCATTTTTACCTATGATTTTCTCGAATTAGGAGCTATCTACTTACCTATTTAAGGTTCACGACAAATAATTTTGGTTTTGGTGGATGCTCACCGACAAGAATCACTGTAAATAACATCTTATCTTCTTTTACGTATGTACACAGTGAGTAGCAGATCTAAATTCAATCTTGTGTTTTTTTGTGATAACGCTTGAACCCTTCAACTTTTATTCTATAATTTGGTTTTCGATGGTAAATTTATATATACAAGATAGTCCAAAAATTAAGACACTCGCATCTATATTCTTTTTTTCGATCTATTTTTATGACATTTTTAAGATTGCTCTAAATTCTAAGTAGTTATGTTTTATGCCATATTCTATACCTAACCTCAACCGTCATCGAAAAGTAATGTCTAGATTAATCTACAATTCAACGATGTATTTTTTGAAAAAATGCACAGACCCGTCGATTATTTTTATGATGTCATTTCTTATTGTAAATTTATGTATACAGGCTAGCCCAAAGACAAGCAATAAATTGTTTGCACTTTTTTCTTTCAAAGAAAAGTTTAATTGAAACTTCCAGTGCACCATCTACATCTACAATTGAGATAATGCTTATTCTAAAATAAAATACTTCCTACGTCTAGACGATCAGATTTATTGACGATTGAGTATTTTAATATTCAATAAATATTATCCAGAATAATATAATAATAACCGTCAAAAGTTCAAATGTAGGGGATTTTTAAGACATGAAGTGAACGACTTACATCCACTAACAATGTTAAAATTGTTTCAATTCTAATATGTTGAAATACCTATAATATGCTTTCCAGTGCCGTAAAAATGTAGATTTCAGGAAATTGTTCTTGGTTGTATATTAACAATAGGTAATTCAATTCTAATATGTTGAAATACCTATAAATTGCTTTCTAATGCCATAAAAATGTCGATGTCGGGAAAATGTTCTTTATTGTATAATTCAATTCTAATACGTTAAAATACCTATAAACAGCGTTCCTATGCCATAGAATTGTAGATGTCCTGAAAATGTTCTTGGTTGTATATTAACATTAAACTTTGTTAAGTTACAAAATTCTAATTGGACAAAATAATGATTTATTCATTATTTATTATATTATAATTCAATATTTGTAGAGCCGAATTGATTTGCCATCACATCCTAACAATGAAAATAAAATTTTCAACTTGACGCAAGTTTCGCAAAGAAACCTGGGCATAGGTCACCACTAATCATGTCAGCTTCGTTGCCGAAACAAGTCTCAGATGAAACTAAGTAAGTAGCTTATATTTTTGTACCATCTTCTACAAGTTCTGTTGAAATAAGGCGTATCGAAGCTTCGGCGCGACAAACCAACAACAGACTAGAATTAAAAAAATGCTGTCTTTTGGTAATGTCTAATAACCATATGATCTCCAAAAAAAATATCTATTCAAAATTATTTTAAATAATATTTTTGAATTGAGAAGTTTTTGTCAATTACTATGTGTATCTATTTTACAAAAATAGTTTCAAAATGACAATTTTGAATGCACTTTTGAGTCGTTGTGTAATTTCAGAAAATGACAACTATTTACTTTAAGGTATATTTAGTTTAATGGAATAATAAATTTATGAAACTAGATGTAAGACAGGGAATGCATAACTCTCTAAAGAGCTGTGGTCCGACAGACTCAGTAGACTGTTAGTTAGATAGTGCCAAATTCATTTCAACTATAAACGAATCTCTGAAATTGTACAATCTATTTTATTCTTCTCTTACCAATAATCAAAGCAATCCAGATGTTGAGCTTCCGATAACTTGATTATTCTTAATGATTTAGGATCTTCCGTAATTGGACTTCTTACCTATATTTTGATGGCTGACCTGAATCCATTAAAATGCTCGTGGACGTCATTTATTCATATACTGCATTGAAAGATAGATATATGAAAAATTATGAATGGTATTTGACTACCACTAGATAGAATTGAAATAAGGATATTTAATTGAATTAATCTAATCGAAAGTTATAATTACCATATTCCGGCACTACAGACTATAATGATATTAATATAAAGTCCTATGAAGTACTGTAAATGAATATGATCCATGGATAAAAATAGATGAGAGGTACAACTACCAACCATCAACCACAAATGGTGCAAATAAAAAGAGATAGATAGTGTGGCTTCGTTTTCTTTTTCTTTTTATTGGATGAACGCATTTTGAGTCGCCCTGACTGTTTCATGTTACTTACCAATTCTGTGGATATCATTGAAAGCCTTCAGCTGATCAGAATCTCAAAATAATTTGAAACATAAAGTCAATTAGTTCTATATCAATTTTCACTTTTTTTTATTTAGTTTGGCGCATCAACCATGACAGTTTATTAGCACGTTGCAATAGGTATTACAAAACATGACATTTAATGAAAAACTTAACATTAGTATAACATAACATTGTTTAAATTTCAATGAAAATTATTTTTTTCCAGGTATCTGAGAATATTTTGGATCGAAGCAACTTAATGCACTCAACTAGAATGTGTTTCACCTTGATATATGTCCCGCAGATGGATGGGTCAGTCCCAGCAAGTAGATGACTGCTAGTAATTCTAGGGTGACCGATTCGGAGCCTTGATATAATAACCTGGGATCTTCTATTACTCGGGGAGTTTGTCCAAGTTTTCACAGTTGGTTTTACTTCTGCAAGTTTTGAATTTGATTCGCTCCACTCGTTTTCCCAGGTTTTGGTGATGGAATATTGTATGTGGGATTTGAAGTTAGATATGACAGTTTGGTTGACTTTTTTTACTTCCATATCAGATATATCAGCCTGGTCTGCGGCTTCGTTACCGGCTATGTCGATGTGTGATGGTACCCAAATGAAAGTGACATGATTTCCCTTTGCAGCCAGTACAGTATGGCGATCTGTAGTTTGATTGCAGTAACTATTGGGTGACTGTGGTAGATTCTTTGGATTGCACAGGTGGCACTGAGAGAGTCCGTTATAATCAGTGACTGCTGGATATTTTCTTGCTCTGCCTGTTAAATTGCATATAGCTCACCAGTATAGCCACTGGAGTGTTTATTGAGGCGGTACATTTTAGTGATATTTTTGCACATGAAAGCAGCCCCTATACCGTCGTTCGTCCTTGAAGCGTTTGTATAGATGTGTTTTGCTGTCGCAAAATTAATGAGGATGCCTTTGAGATTGGCTCTCATGATAACAGCATTGGTGTCATCTTTTCTAAAGCGGGATAAAGTGATATCAAAGTCTGGATTGTTTTTGGTCCATGGGAGTGGGATTGAAATGGATGGGGGAATGTTAATTGTTGTTCGGCTTTATATCTGTTTATTCTTTCCTAGAAGGCTGGTGGAGAGCGTTTTCGTCTCTGGTAAAGTGCAAAATATCTTGTGGAGATTTTATTATGGAAAGTTGGGAGTTCTGGATTTGAGGATATTTTGGCTGATTTCTCTGCAGAATTGCAAGCAGGGCATCCATATTCTATCTTCGTTCTAATCAAATATCTGTAGAGACTAAGTAGTATTTTGGTGTCAGTTCTCCAATCTTTGTTAGCGAGAGTTTTCAACAAATTCAGTCCATTTTGGGAGCATATAACGAGTCTATTGATATGATCTTTCTAATTAAGTTGCCTGTCGAAGATCTCTGTTTACGAAAGCAGCTTTGTTCAGGTGCTAAGAGTTGTTTTGTTTCCAAATACCATACCAACCGTAAGGTGACTATTTTCTCCAAAAGTTTACACATTGAACATGTTAAAGCAATTGGTCTGTACGACGTATGATCAGATCTGGTCTTATGGGGTTTCAAAATCGAGATAAAAGTGGCCTCCGTCCAGAGACTGGGAAATTTCTTTTGAATCCATATAATGTTGTAAATTTGTAGCAAAAACTGTTTTCCAACCTCCGGAAGGTTTTGTAAAAGGATCACCGGGATGTTTTCTGGTCCTGGGCTGGACTTCTCCAGGTCCTTTAGTGCTTCTTGAAATTCTGAGTTACTTATTGGTAGATTAATAGGAGAGTTGTCGTTTAGGGCTATAATTGGAAAGTTTTCTTCTGTCTGTTGCTTAAGTTGCATAAATGCTGCATTGAAATTACAATCACTTGAATGATCTTCGTAGGTTGTGGCGAGTATTTCTGCTATATCTTCACTACTAGTAATGTAATTGTCATTGAAAGTCAAGGTTTTGATTTGCATATCTGCGTTTTTTCCCGAGATTCTTTTTGCGATATTTCTGTTATGTAGGTGGATGGTTTTATACTGGAGACATATTCATTCCATGATTTTTCCTTGCTGTTTTTTCACGAAGCGAGCCTTGGCTCTAAGTTTCTTAGAAGATAGTAAATTTTGCTCTGTTCAGCTCCTTTTCAGTTTATTAAACGCTCTCTTGCTCAACCGAATGGCCTCTTGGCATTCTTCACCAAGGAACTGGAGTGTGCTTGTTGATGTGCTTTGTTTTGTTTATGGTTTGACCAGCAGCACTTTGTATTATTTGGATCAAACGTTCAAGTGTTTCGTTGATGTCTGTAATATGTTCTGATAGTAGATTATTCTCAATTATGTTATTGTACAATGGCCAGTTGGCTTATTTCAGCTTCTGTTTTTCTAGGGGTATCGAGTATTTTTTAGCCTTATCGGTAATTGTTATTTTAATTGGAAAGTGATCACTCCCCTGAAGGAAAGATAGGACTTCCCATGATAGTTTTGTGGCAAGGTTGGGTGAGCTTATACTCAGATCGAGTGCCGAGGTTTCCCTGTTGAATGCATTAAATCTTGTGTGAACTCCATTATTCAGCAGTACAAGGTTGTTTTCTTCAATAATATTGGTAACATTCCGGCCTCCGAAATTTTCCTCCCCATGTTATGCTGTGACTATTGAAATCACCAATTTAAATATATGGTGCTGGAATTTTAACTAACAGATTTCTGATATCTTGGTCGGAAAAATCTTTATTTGGAAATATGTATAGATTACAGATATGAATATTTGTTGAGGATTTTATTGATATTCCCACAGCTTCCAGATTAGTGTTTAAATTTGTTTCTTGAGGATCTAAATAATTTTTTGCGTAGATTGCTACGCCTCCACTAGCTCTGTCGGGGCTGTCTCAATTTCTAAAAAAAAACTTTATAGTTCCTAAGGTTGGCAACTTTGGTGGTTCGGAAGTTAGTTTTTTGTAAATCTATTAAGGATGGGCTGTGTTCCTTCGTGAGTAGTTTGAGCATTTGATAGTGGGGATAAGAACCATTTTTATTCCATTGAATGATTAATTGAAGTTCAGGAATATTTGGAGGAGTGGGAGATTGAATGGGATTAGAGCATTTCCAGGGAAAAGTCACTCTCATGTTCTGATGTTAAAATTTCTAGATGCTTTAGTATTTTTTTATGGAATTTTGTTCATCTCGCTTTTATACTCCGTATATTTTCCGGAGCATCACGCATAGTGCGTTTAGATCTTTGGTGTAGTTTAACGCTACACTAATGGGGTCCGGAGATCCATAGATATTATTGAAAAGGTCTATCATTTGTTAATACCAGAGGGGAAGTTCTGAGGTATGGTTATCTATGTATGCTTTTGCTGGTTGAAACATTATTGAGCAGCTTGTATTATTTTTTTCTGAGGTGCTCATCGAATCCCTAGTCTTCTTAGATTTCCTATCATGGGGTACTCGATATCTTCCTGGAGAGAGGGGTCTTTAGTTGCATCAATGGGAGGTGAAAGAATATCACCAATGCTCCTTTTCATCGAATATTGATTCAGATGGAGATATAGCCGAAGAGCTTGTTGCCTCTCATTCCGTTTGCAGGTTAATGGGAAATTGGTAGCAGCTCACGGCAGATGAGTATGACTGTTTGTTTTGATTTACTGTAGGGTTGGATTGACTATTCTGTGTGGGGTTCCTGTAGTCAGAAACCGTTTCCTGGTTGCTTAACATTTTGATGATTCAAGACGTTTCTTTTTCATTTGCTTAATATATTTTTTCAAGTGCGGCCCGGAACTAGAATATATATTCGCGTTGATCTATTCTATGAGGCCAGGTGCTCGGAATTCGTTATAAATATGGACGCACTCCGCGTGCTAGCAATGTACTGTTAGTTTTAAATAGTGTTTATTTATATCAGTTTCTGATAACTTACTGCAAGGATATTTATGCAGGTGACTTGGATTGGTCTGTGTGACAATCTTCTATGTATGTTTGGAACTGCACTCACTTAAAAACCGTTTTCACTTGTCCTATCTGCACTATATATCCTCAACTCGACTCGAATCAACTCCGTATCGCTTATTGTTTTGTGGAACAATCTCTTATATTATTCAAGAACATGGTATCTATTCAATGTTCACTTTTAATTTTAATTTTATTTTAAATTTTATTTCAGGTTAATTGTTAAACTGTCATGTGTGATGCCGTTGCCGTAGTAATTAACACAATGTCTAATTTAGTACCAACGTTCTAGATTTTTATCTAATTTATCAGGTTAAATATTAAGCAGAGTTGAACAGTTGCCCATTGGAATTTATTATATTTATTAATTTATATTGGTATTTAAATCTCGTTACCATCCAGTCACAATACAATTAAAACTGCCTATACAACTTTTGAATTCCCGTGCATTTAACCTGTTCAAAGGAATAAAAAAGACGTAGTTTTGTTGAAGATTATTCAAGTAATTCCAGATTTAAATATATTTTTAGGTGCGTGAACTGTAACAATTTGGCAACGACACTAGGCCCAAATTTAAATGCGTTCACTTGGTTTAATAATTACTATGCCTCATTTCTCATTTTACGCAGGCAGAGAAGTTGAACCCTTTTAGAATTCTCGAGAGAAATTTTCATTCCCAACAGAATTTTGCTGCTTTGAGCACCGTCCTAGGTATTGGAAAGGATCGAAAAAAGGTATTTATGCGGCCCGTTTGAACCTTTTGTAGGGTCTCGAATCGAATGAAAACGTTGTTTTTGAAAAACCAAATGTTCCGATGCGACAACTATTCTTCGATATTTTAAATTTTTGAGAGAGAAGTGAAAAATAAAGTAAATTCAAAGACATATTATTCTCGTTAAGGTAGATATATGAAAAGTCCTTAATAACTACCCTTCACATACACGGTGTCCCTCCAGAAATTACATCGACTGGTAGGTATAAAGAGAACTAAAATTGAACAGAATTTAAAAATTGAGTACTGTGCTGATTTAAATTGAATCAACTTGGCTAAATATTTTCAGGAATGTGGCAATAACGGTTCAAATAGAAATCTATAATATATTACAGTCTTATATTTTCCGTTCAACTGTAACACCTAAGTCTAACCGATTTTGAGACATGAGGTTTGCAGACCAATCCATAATTATCATGTTATTTTTTACCGAGATGGCAGGCTTGGAAAACGTCTAGCGTGTTAGCGTGTTGGAGTGTGTGGTTGTGGGTTCGATCCCGCGCGTTGGTGAACTTTTTTCCTCAGCTTAAATTAAATAATTAAATAATGCAGCTACTTATCCCCTCTCCGCTAGATGGTGCTCATGAAATGTAGGAAACTAACTAACATTTAATAAATAATGAAACCCCGTTGGAAAAATATCCAGCACGCCCACACGCCATTATTACATTATTCGGGACCCCTTTGAAAAATAAGGCATGCTTACTGCGACTTCCGGTCCAGAACTCTCTTACTATATCTACTGGTACGATCGGCGGTAAATTTAAAATGTACAAGAAACATGTAAATGCAAATCATACATATATTCTTCCATACATCAAATTTCATCAATAACGTTTATAAATGAAATTAAGAAGCTATTGAAAGCTATTTAAGAATGACAGAAAAGAGAAATAACAGAAAAATAAAACAAAGATTTCTGAATATGTATTTATTGAATATATTTATAACACAAACATATTTATTGTTCATTTGTATGATAGCTTCTTGAATATGCCTGATGTCTATATGGATCATAGAGTAAATAGTTAAAAATAAAAAAATAATAAAAAACAAAAATATCAATAAATGACCTATCACTACATTTTCTCAAAACAAATCATTGTAAATATATATTCATAGTTTACATTTATGAAATTTGGTGTTGAAACTAAATTTTATAACTGACTCAAACTAATTTTTGTTGTTTTAAATAAATAAAAACTATTCAAAATAAAAAGATCGCAGGCGATCTCGATCTCACATACGAATCCTATTATTGTCATAGGTAACAACAATAATATAAAATATTTAATTGGACATTTGGACCAAGCCAAAAGATATTTGATTCAATGGTTATTCCATCTGTCATCCATTATATGATATGATCTTATCTGTAAACGATTCCTATCTGAATCTCATTTGGGTTTCTCGCAGGTTTTAGAGATCGCTCTACGAGGAACAGTATAGACAATCAGATTTCCATCCCCCTGGAATCATCTATGTGAATATTTGCATAATTTAGTTAGTTAGTAAAATATTACAATAAACATTTATCATATTTACAACACTTGTGACGATTTCTAACAACTTCAAATTTATGTATAAAATTTTAAAAATAGGGGGTTTCTGTTCGAAAAAATTACTTTCAACTTTTTTTGTCATTTATTCTTCATTCTTGATCACCCTGTTATAATAATTATCAAAATATCATATCATATCATAAAGACAATCCCATTTTACAACAAAAAAACACAAAATTAAATTATAAGGGTTGGCTTATAGGAAAAAAATATAATTATGTATTTGTCTGCAGAAGTAAATTCTCAGATAGAATTTGAAATACAGTTAGACTAAGCTATAGAAAATTATTCTTAATATGTGTTTAAAATTAAACAAAAAAACAAATATAATAATATGTAGGGCGCTCTGTTTGAAATGACAAAGTAAGTATCTATTTCCGGTATAAACGGAAGTGCCACATTCTTTAGTGTAACTCTTAAATTTCAAATTAGGTTCTCTAAATATTGTGGCGCACGCCAATGTACTTATTGTTTGCCAATGAAGGCTGATCTAGATGCCGCGGAACAATCCCCGTTATCCCTGGAAAGACCAGCAACTGAACAATCCAAGAGAGTCAACTGTTGAAGTATAGCTATTTATTAAACACAAGTTATATGTGAGTATTTATTTAATTGAGTAAATAAAATGTATTCAAGTCCCCTACTATTTGCTGGTATCAAATCTGGGATTCATGAGAATGAGAGAAGATTCTCGAGCCCTGGAATTGGAAATGCTAAGAAAATCTCTAGTTTTGGAGAGCAAAGTGGAAGAAAATTCTTGAAATCTGGAGAATAGAATGAAAGTTATTGAGCTCTAGAAACGGAAATAACAGAAAGTTGACAAGTCTTGGAAATGAGAATTATAGAAAATTTTCGATCTTTGGAAATAAAAATGCTAGAGATCTTGGACAATAAAATCTCGGAAAACTGCAAACACCTGGAGGAGCAATTTAAAGGTAAGGTGCACGAGCTTGAATGCCTCCAACAGCAACAGTGTGAGAGACCAGCTGAGGAATATGATGTAAGCTCCACAAACTTCAGAGCCCAGCACTGCTGGGCTCGTTTCGGAAGTCTGAAAAGAACAGATTTCGAATGAAGTCCCTGAGTTCGATAGTAAATCCTCATTGGCCAATTGCCATTTACAATTTAAACCCGCTGCAAGGGCTAATGGAAGGTACAATGAAGATGAGGTAACGGGGTTCTGGCCTTACGTGGTGAGGTGACTAATGTTTTGCAAGCACTTCCACCAACAGCACATGGTACCTACGATCAATAGAATAGAATAGATCAGATTTATTTCTGTGATTTTAATTGTTATTTTATTTCTATTCTCTTGCTTAATTCAAACTTCACTTGTTGATCTTTCTTATGTTATTTCCTTTAGAGTTGTACTTTTCTTATATATTAGTTTGACTACTTCTACTTTTCTTGTAAGCCCCCACCCCCAAAATGCGCTGCCAGAAGAATAATGAGACCAGAACCAGAATTTAAACAGGCTCTTGTTCTGGTATATCTTGTAAACCTGACGGCCGTGACAGCACGGAGCATTGAATTGGAAGTCGAAAGACGTAATCTCATGTGCCTAGATTAGAATATGTGAGCAGCGATAATGAAGCCAATATCCGCAATATTAAGGAGCTGTCAAAGGCCAAAAGAGGAGAGTTCCGCTGCTGGAAGTGTGGACAGCTGGGCTATATAAGAAGGTGCGGCCGGATAAGAAAATATGAAAGAAATCCGCCATCCTGTCAGAACATGAAGGTGACTCCAAAGCCGAATCGGAAAACTAGGTTGAAGAGGAGGAACAATTGTCGACTCGTATCCTGAATGCTTCAAGGAAGTTTGCTCAAGTCGCTTCTATATTGTGTGTCTGTGAGCGGAAAAAAGGATGGAAAACCAAGATTATTCTTCTGAATACGGGGGGCGAAGACCATAGTACGACCGGATCCTGTACCGATGTCTGCTTATGTAAAGACATCCAGTTGGAAAATTCGATCAGCGACATGTAGCCCTGCAATAGTTCGTGGAGAAGTGGAAGTGAACATTCAAATTGGCAATACAGTTATCCCAACATGGAGCCTTAGTTGCAGTCATTAAAGTCGAGTTCATCATCGGCATGGACAACAGGTTTTCATCTGGATTTGGGTCAGAACATCTTGAGAATAAATGAGGAAGAGGTTGTTCTTCACCAGAGGAGTCAAGAAGAAGCCATACGTGTATTGCTTCCAGAAGATGTCTATTTACCGGATCTTAGCGAAACCATCCACATGGCCCCACTGGAAGATGAGCCAGGTGATAGTAGCATCTTGATATCTAAGCCATCATTGAATGACCAGCGGATCCGGCGTGGAGTTGCTTTTGAAAAAGGGCTCATAAAAGTGCAAGGAACTATCCCAAATCGACTGAATGCGAATAGCTATCCTAGGCAGACAAAGGAAATAGTCCTACTAGATCATTGCTCCACAATCTTTTCTGTAGAACGATACCTGTATTTCACCTGCACGAGAAGTTGATTGAACCGGTAGACGCTGCGACTGAAGGAGTGATACCTGACCAGTGGGAGAAACTTCACGCTTGGTCGTTAAATACCAGGATGTTTTCAATGATGGAGATGGGAAAAGAGGAAGAACCAACATTGCCCTACACAGAATTGATAAAGAAAACGAACGGCCCATTGGGCAACCAGTGAAGTAGCACTCTGGCTAAACGTAAAATAACCATCAAATAGCCGTTGGTTATCGCCGGTAATGTTGGTGAAAAAGAAGGATGATTCAACCCACTTCTGTGTGGATTATAGGGATCTTAATAAAATAACAAAGAAAGACAGCTGTCCTGGACCGATGATACCCCAGATACACTGTCTGAATCCAAATTGTTATCTATTTTGGATCTATAGAGTGGCTACTGGCAAGTTTGGTAAGATGGCTCACAGAGACAAGGAGGAAACAGCGGTTACCGTAAGTCCAGGATGTTAGCAATTCAACGTAATCCCGTTTCGGTTATGCAACCCTCCAGCTACATTTGTAAGGCTGATGGACACCGTCCTGAAGGGACTGTCATGGGAGACTTGCCGGGTATATTTGGATGACATAATTGTGGTTGGTAAGAATTGCGGAATCTGGCACAAGTATGTTCAAGATTACGACAGTAGGGTCTGAAATTGAGTCCCAAAAAGTGTCATCTCATCCAGAGGGTGGTTCATTATTTGGGCCACGTAGTTTTGGAGATGGGCGTAGCTGTAGACCTAATGAAAGTAAAATTAAAGACTGGCCAATAACAAGGTACAAACAATAGACAAGGAGTTCTCTCGGCTTGTACACCTATTTCCGTCTCGACATGAAGTCGAATTGGTAGGAATAAAATAATAAATAAATAAATAACCAATGAAATATTGATAATACGCCATCATAGTAAACAGTGTCGGAATTAGGAGAAATTCGACGTGAAAATAGTGAGCTTTCCCAGGAAAAATAAAGGGACGCATAATAGTTTTTAGTGGAACCACTTCCACTACATGTCCTAGAGTTGAAGTTAAAGCAAAGCCGAGATTCGTGTGGACCTGTTTGTTCTATACCTGTTGACCCAAAAAATGTTTGCTCCGTCTATTCAATTCTAATAAAGTCAATATAGTTAGAAATATATTAGAATGAAATTATCGAAAAATAAATTTTAGATTTTTCAGATTTTTGTAATCCTATCAAAAATTTAATTGAACCCTTTAAAAAAATTGAAGTAAACACGGGTGAAACTCATACTCCAAGGGTGACTTTCATCCATATTACGATAAATATGAGTAAATAGACTAATAAATAAATTTTCACATAAAAAAATCGTTTTTCATTCCAACTTACGATTCAGAAATGACGTCACTATCGAGATACATAATGACAAGCGATTGTCAAAATGCTATTATTTATAGGGAGCACCATTTTAATTGTTTCCATAGAGCATTTTTTTCTGTAAACCTACATCAAATTATACCAAAACAGTTTTTTTCAGATTTCATAATTTCAGAAATTAGACCTAGGGGATTGGACAGATATTGCCGACATCATAAGGCTTCCCTGTTTACCTTTCATAGACGGAATTCTAACTAAACCTCGTGTTATTTGTATTCTCTTCTATCTGAATATATAAATACCTTTTACACTTGTCAGTTCTGAACTTCCAAGCTATTAAGTTCACATATACACGTCTCGGAGGCATTATTGGACAATTGACGTATTCTTATCGTGTACCTATTCCCGATAACCAACAGCGCAAAAAGCTCATATTCCGAAAGCAAAATTTGATTTGGTATCTTATATATTATACTATATACGTGTTGTAATCCACATACATATATGAAATCTTATTTTATAAATGGGACATGGAGTTCGGTGCCAAATGGGTACTATATAAGTATTCACAGGTTATAGTTACGAGTTGCAAAGCTCCAGACAGAAGGTGAACATCCTGTCGTGTTATTACGTCATATATTTATGTAATAGTCGTATTTTAGGATGCCATAAGGATAAGCAAGACTGTTAATAGATTCAAACAATGCAAGCACTTGCATAGTTAGCGACTTAATGTTTATTAGCTCTCAAGCTTATATGCTCAATAATGTCACAATAAGTTTGACCATAACAAATCTTATCTGCTTTATATTGGAAGGAATTTATTTATTGGATTGAAGTGGACATGAAGGAGAAATGCCACAAGGGCAAGGGCTTCAGCTGAATAAGTCTGTGTCAGGATTTGCTCAGGGGGTATAATATCTTAAGATTTGCTTAGTAACCAGCTGTATTGGTGAGACTACCAATATTCAGATCAATACTTCAAATTAGATGAGATTAATCAATCATACCGAAGGTTTTGGTATAATGACAACATAAAGGAATGTTGGATTTATAGAAATAATCATTAATTTTATTTGTATTTTTTCTACAATATATTTTGTAACATAAGGCTGCTAGATGAGTATCAAGTTAGCTAAGCACCTGTCACGAATCGACTCGAGAGTAGGTGGATAATTTGCCGCTAATTAGTCGTGAATTAGTTGTGAAAATACCGATTTTGTCGTTTTTTGTTTTTTTCGGATGCTTTGCTAACTTGATATAAAGTTAGCAAAGCACGGCTCCAAAAATGACTTTAAAGCGTTCGTAGAAGAATGGGAATAGGATCAGTTTTTGCCGCTAATTAGTCGTTAATTAGTTGTGAAAAAATTAATTTCCTAAATTATTATTTTTTAGTTTTTTTTTTTTGGGTGCCTTGCTAACTTGATACAAAGTTAGCAAAGCACGCCTCGAGAAATGACCGAAGGTTTTGGTATAATGACAACATAAAGGAATGTTGGATTTATAGAAATAATCATTAATTTTATTTGTATTTTTTCTAGAATATATTTTGTAACATAAGGCTGCTAGATGAGCATCAAGTTAGCTAAGCACCTGTCACGAATCGACTCGAGAGTAGGTGGATAATTTGCCGCTAATTAGTCGTGAATTAGTTGTGAAAATACCGATTTTGTCGTTTTTTGTTTTTTTCGGATGCTTTGCTAACTTGATATAAAGTTAGCAAAGCACGGCTCCAAAATGACTTTAAAGCGTTCGTAGAAGAATGGGAATAGGATCAGTTTTTGCCGCTAATTAGTCGTTAATTAGTTGTGAAAAAATTAATTTCCTAAATTATTATTTTTTAGTTTTTTTTGGGTGCCTTGCTAACTTGATACAAAGTTAGCAAAGCACGCCTCGAGAAATGACTTTAGAACGTACGTAGAATAATGGGAATAGAACAAGAATTTGCCGCGAATTAGTCGCTAATTAGTTGTGAAGAAATACATTTTCTAAAATACTTTTATTTGTTTTTTTTGGGTGCTTTGCTAACTTGATATAAAGTTAGCAAATCACACCTCCAAAAATGACTTTAGAGCGTTCGTAGAATAATGGGAATAAAACAAGAATTTGCCGTTAATTAGTCGCTAATTAGTTGTGAAGAAATAAATTTCCTAAAATAATTTTTTTTGGGTGCTTTGCTAACTTGATATAGAGTTAGCAAAGCACGCCTACAGAAAATGACTTTAGAGCGTTCGTAGACGAATGGTATTGGGATAAGTTTTTGCCGCTAATTAGTCGCTAATTAGTTGTACAGAAATTAATTTTCCAAATATATTTTTTTGTTTTTTTTTGGGTTCTTTGCTAAAATGATATGAAAGTTAGCAAAGCACGCCTTAAAAAAATAACTTTAGAGCGTTCGTAGAAGAATGGGAATGGAATAAGTTTTTGCCGCTAATTAGTTGTGAAGAAATTAATTTCCCAAACTATTTGTTTTGGTTTTTTGGGTGCTTTGCTAACTTGATAACTCGAAAAATGACTTTACAGCGTTCGTGGAATAATGGGAATAGAATAAGAATTTGCCGATAATTACTCGCTAATTAGTTGTGAAGAAATTAATTTTCAAAATTATTATTTTTTTCATTCGTGCCAAATAACAAGTTTTTCAAGCGGAACCGATTATTCACAACGTAGGAATATAGGGACCTTGATTTCACTTTACTGAGAAGCTCTTCAGAAATTGTGCTCCACACGGGGTAAGATTCTAAGGCAATCTCATTGTGTTTATCATCACCAATGATATCAATTTTTGTGATTTGTGATTCAAAATAGCCTGAATTGCAGTACTATTTTCGACAGAAGGTGGGCGCCCTCTAGGCATGATTATTCTTTTAGAGTAGTATCCAAAATATTGCAACCTAAAAAAATGAAGGCAAACTTTGTCAGCAAAAAATTGAAGTCAATCTTGCAGAGTTGCAACCACAAAGTTGAGTCTTGAATGAATATTGAAGAAATTATCCTTTATAGTAACCTCATATAGCTCTGCCATTATATCAAATTGAGAATTTTTAAATAAGAATTGTGATAGGAAGTGATTATTATAATAGCCCCAGTTCAACAAATTCAGGAAGAAATTCCACCAAGTACCTAATTCCTTGATGTATTTTTCTCGATTTTAGTACTTGTTTTAGTATTTTAGTATTTTAAGGAAATTTGTTAAGATTGGTTGAAAATTCAGAAACTGATATACTGAGAGAAATATATATTTAATGCTGAGACGATTTCTCTTTTACCAAAAACCGTTTTATTACCAAACAAAATCATTTAAAGGTAATGATAATTCAGATATTTATAGTAGTTTATAAAATAAACATAGCACTTACTTAATGTATTCATAAAATACAAAGCAAAAGTATTTTTCAAAACGTACAAAATTCTCAGATTCTATGAACTGGCATTTCTAATTCACTTTGAAGGACATTTTGAAATCACGGAAAGAAATAAAATCTTGAACTCGAATTAATTTCTGTACAACTAATTAGCGACTAATTAGCGGCAAAACTTATCCCAATACCATTCTTCTACGAACGCTCTAAAGTCATTTTTTGTAGGCGTGCTTTGCTAACTTTATATCAAGTTAGCAAAGCACCCAAAAAATAAACAAAAAAATCAATTTGGAAAATTAATCTCTTCACAACTAATTAGTGACTAATTAGCGGCAAAAACTTATCCCATTCCCATTCTTCTGCGAACAATTTAAATTCATTATTTGAAGGCGTGCTTTGCTAACTTTATATCAAGTTAGCAAAGCACCCAAAAAAAAAAACAAAAAAAAAATATTTTAGGAAATTTATTTCTTCACAACTAATTAGTGACTAATTAGCGGCAAATTCTTGTTTTATTCCCATTACTCTACGAACGCTCTGAAGTTATTTTTGGAGGTGTGCTTTGCTAAATTTATATCAAGTTAGCAAAGCACCCAAAAAAAACAAAAAAAATATTTTAGGAAATTTATTTCTTCACAACTAATAAGCGACTAATTAGCGACAAATTCTTGTTCTATTCCCATTATTCTACGAACGTTCTAAAGTCATTTTTCGAGGCGTGCTTTGCTAACTTTATATCAAGTTAGCAAAGCACCCAAAAAAAAAACAAAAAAAATATTTTAGGAAATTTATTTCTTCACAACTAATTAGCAACCAATTAGCGGCAAATTCTTGTTCTATTCCCATTTTTCTACGAACGTTCTAAAGTCATTTTTCGAGGCGTGCTTTGCTAACTTTGTATCAAGTTAGCAAGGCACCCAAAAAAAACAAAAAAATAATAATTTAGGAAATTAATTTCTTCACAACTAATTAACGACTAATTAGCGGCAAAAACTGATCCTATTCCCATTCTTCTACGAACGCTTTAAAGTCATTTTTGGAGCCGTGCTTTGCTAACTTTATATCAAGTTAGCAAAGCAACCGAAAAAAAAAAACAAAAAAAACAATAAACGACAAAATCGGTATTTTCACAACTAATTCACGACTAATTAGCGGCAAATTATCCACCTACTCTCGAGTCGATTCGTGACAGGTGCTTAGCTAACTTGATGCTCATGGCTGCTAGAGATTATATCAATCAAAAATAGATTTTATGTCTATACAGGGTGTTTCATTAATAATGGGAAATAATTGAACAGGATAATCTTTGGTTCAGAATAACAAGATTTAACCCAAGTCTCTTAGAAAAAATGTGTCTTCTGTCTGAGTTACAGGATTTTATATTTAATTATTTAAAACTTATTTATCCCCATTGCATTTAAACTGTTTGACTAATTTTTATTATGTCTGGTAGGAAGTGTATACACTGCAATACTCCAATACTTTCTGTGTAAATAACATACTCTACTTTTAATGATAAAGTCATTATTTTTAGAGATATTTAAAATTGAAAATAACGCAGCACTGCTACACAATTATAAGTGTATTGTTGTATTGTGTAGTTTTTAGATCATAGGTTTGCATTTGTTACGCAAATGAAACTTTACAGTTGATTTTTGAGGTTTAATATGTAAATTATCATACAATTTTACTAATTCGTAGTCATTAAAATATCTTTTTCACATTTTGCTACAATAAATAATATAAACAAAATTTAAAAATAGTGTAGTGCGCGGAGCCCTGAACGTCGTTTAAAAAACGATTCTGTGGGCCTTTCGAGACTAAAATCGGTAATTTACAGGAACAGGTATTACCTTGAATTACTTATCCCCAAAGTCGTCAAACAATCGTCCTGTGCAAAAAAAAGTTATGCGAAATTTTGTGTTTTATATATATATCGAGAGAGCATAAAATTTTGCTTCGGTCTGGCAAATTTTGAATGTTTCATTTGTGGCCATATTGTCCAAAAACATTACAATCATTTGAAAAAACAGTGCAATCCCCCATGTTTTCAAACATTCAAGAGCGAATATCTCGGCTCACAACCTACCAAAAATACATCAGTTTTGATACTTTTTATCATATATCACTCATTATCTCGGAAACTAAGCCTTAAATTAAAAAAATTGCTCTCCGTAAAAATGATTGCCACGTTCTTTGCGGTAATAATGGTTTAACATTTATATTTTTAGCAAAAATAATAAGCATGCTGTAACAATAAATATAAAACTAAGAAATTGGCCGAATCCATCGCGCTGCTACAAGCGGCAGGCTCGAAGATCTGACTCTCGATCGTCCTCCCTCGATTCTCTCACCCTCTCGCCACAGGTTTGGCGGCGGGATCGGATATTCAGATTCAGATGTGACATATAGAAGAGGGACATGAAGGCGCTTTGAGTATCCACGAAGCAGCTTTAATGGCATGCACCTTGGAAACTAGACCTTTGGATATAAAAATGCATATTTTGTAAAAAAAGGTCCAATATAATGAATCCGTCTCAAGAGTTAACAACAAACATTGAAGAAAAAATAAAATTAATTTAAAAAGGAAATTCTACGATTCTTAAGCGCATTGGTTCCAATGATCTAATTGCAATGGAGGTGAAATACTATCCCCGATGCTTTCTAACAACTTGGTCAAAAGTAAAAAAACGCACCTGTTCCCTCAAATTCTAGAGAGGATCCACAAATAAACTAAGAGCACATTACCATGAATAGTTACGCTATCTGAAGAAATGGAAACGTGTTTTACAAAGTGGAAGGGATTTTCTACAACTGCCATTTATAAGAGATATGTGGAACTTAAAGGAGAGATATCTAAACGTCAGTTAATGAAGCGTGTCAAAATTTATTTTGAAGATTGTATAGACATTGTTCAGTCAAAGAAGGCTAACGAATCAGACATAATTACGCCTGCGAAAGTCACAAAAGATGAAATATTTAGAATAAACATCAGATGTTGACACAATACCAACATTTAGTGGCTCTTCATTACTCCGTACTTCATAAGATTGTCAGCAATATTAAGCAAGAACTGGACCAAATTCCAACGTTTTCTAATTTTCAAGAAATGAACATTTGCAGTTTTGAAAAGCATATTCACACTGAAGAGAACCTGTTGTGTATTTCTACAAACATTACTTTTGACAAAACAATAGAAAATGCCCACTTAAATGCTGGGAAGGCTGGTGAAGATGCTTTCCGAGCGTTCGGCGAAATCATTGATACCGACAACTTTTACAAACCATTAAGAAATTATATTTCATGAAGATGGGAGGAAATCTCAGATGCATGGACACGACATTTTACAACTCATATTGGCAGCAAAAGATATGGGCAAATAGATTATCAACGGATATTTAAATATGAACTCACGACGTATCCCATGTCATTGACTTCAAACCAGAAACTTTCTACCCCTTCCAACAAAAGCGCATTGGGACAAATTCTTCAAGATGTTAGCAAGTACATAATAATTATTTGTAGCTTTCACAAGTTGTCGATTTTAAAAAGAAAATTTGATTGGATGTTGTCAGTCAAAATCTTGTAGCTGCAAGGAAAACAAAATCAGCTGCATTGGCCCTTGTTGCATGGGTCAAAAATTTTGTGCATACAAAAATACATTGCCAAATATTTCAATATTAACAAATTTGCCTGAAGACTCCAGTAGCGACAGCGAATAAACAGATTAGAAAATACAGAATTTTAATTCCTATTCTTGCAAAAACAATTTGCAGACTGGAGAATGCGTAATGTAACTAAGCGAAACAAACAGCACTTTTGAATATCCCGCCTCGAAACCTATTCGAGAGGGTGAGAGACGCGAGGGAGGACGATCGAGAATCTATCCTTCGAGCCTGCGGCTGGTAGCAGAATCATGGATTCGGCCAATTTGTTAGTTTTATATTTATTGTTAGCATACTTATTATTTATGTTAAAAATAAAAATGTTGAACCGTTATCAACGCAAAGAACGTGGCAATCATTTTTAAAGAGAGCATTTTTTAATTTAAGGCTTAGTTTTTGATATAATGAGTGATATACAGTGCGTTCATTAAGTATGGAAACCCTTCAATAACAACCTTGATCATCACGTATTTGTAAAATAGTATGTTAATCTTCTTATTAAACCTAAAAATTCAAATGTAACTTTCATTTGCTCAATAAATGCGAAGCTATGATCCAAAATCACTGCCATGATAAATATATGTTGAACTTTAAATATCTCGAAAAATAAAAACTATGGTTACGAAGGTGGAGTATGTTATTTACACATAAAGTAATGGAGAATAGAAAAAATGTGCCAAAATAATATTAATTCTATTGGTGCTGTTACTTTTGAAGTTGTGAAGTTGCAGTTAGATTGATAACTTTTGGCACCCTCTTCACAAGTTCTAGCTCCAGTAGTACTTTTCAGTGTATCACTTTTGAGTGTAAAATTAGTCACGAAAATCGTCGAATGTTCACTAATACCAATGAAGATAGTACTTATCCTATTACCCACGTATATTCTTTGCTTGTAGCTTTTATTATTGAGATCTCAAAGCATCGCTGCGGAAATACGCTTAAGTATTTTAGATGTTACCATTTTAAGGCCGATGTAATTCAAAAACCAGTATAGATGTTGCTACAAATAATTGTGTCTTTCATGTAGTATCGAAAGATTTTCAATTTTCGAAAGAAATCGCTCTCTTGACATAGCAAAAATACATAGATTTGAGAATTTAACATGCCTCTATCTCGAAAACTGTAACTGTTTTGAAAAAATGTTCACTTTGAACGTTTCCGGTCCTATCTTGAATTGTACCACCTCAAATTTTCTATTTTTGAAGAAGAAGATTCCGGTTTTGGGTTTTTATGAATATGGGTCCATTTTTCAAGCCTCCTATTTCAAATGAATCAAAAATCATCAAAATCGGAGTTTGTTTACTATATAAAAGGCGCGCACGAACCAAAAAAATAAAAAAAATCCCGATGGCCTGTAGTCAGCAGAAAGGTAAATTTTTCAAAATTCATTGAAGTGAAATTTGAACAACCTTTTCATTGGTATACATACATGTTATTACATAAAATTGTCGTATGTGTCATAGCCTTGCGGTTATAGGTTTTTGTTTTGGCTATTGAATATATAGAGCAGACAGGGTTCGAGTTCCACTTCAAGGCAGAATTTTTTTTTCGCCTATTTCTTTTCAATAAATATACTACATATTTTTTTAATCAGGGTCTATAATAAGATCTCCAGAAAATGTACAATTACATCAAATTTATATTGAGTGTTCATGTTTTATCAATATTTCTTATTTTTCTTTATTAATTTTTATCTTCTTACATATATATTTTATGAAAAATTGCTTTGAACAAAAGTTGTAGGTACTGATTATATCTATAACCTAAAATTATTTTTGATGATATATACAGTACGGCTCTTTTTTGATAATTTTTTTAAATGTTTGAACGGTCGCCATTTTGAAACTACTAATCCGATATTGCCCAATAACGAACTCGACCGAGATATTTGAGAGATTGATTTTTGTAGCAAATTTGAACTTGATACCTTCAAAACTGCGACCTCTATCGTGTTAACAAATTTCGTAATATCCCATATATATATATATATATACATATATATATATATATATATATATATATATATATATATATATATTGATTTTGTATTCTTGACTGGATTTATAATAAATAAAAAGATGTTCTTGGGGATGCAGTCATATATTCAATAAAATTCTTTGACTGAAGCCGAGCTTTCGAGAATGTTTATTCTCATCTTCAGGGCAAACTACAAATCGTTACAAAATTATTCCAACAACTTAATAGTATTATAAAAATACTTACAATCGTGAATTTAGAATAAATTAACCAAAAACAGGAAAGATTTCATATCCATCAATTACAAATGTCATTATTTATATTTGTCATGGTAACATAATAAGTAAAAAAGTATCTAGATTTTGTTGATACAAATGAATATTACTGAATGATCTTTATATGTTTGTGGCTATTTGAACAAGGAGCACAATTAAATTAAAATTATTATTAAGGCAGATACAGGTTCAGTTAAAAAAAAATGTAATTTAAGAATATTGCATAAATACTTATATATATATACCCATACATAGACTAAATTACGTTTAATCTGGGCTTGAACTGACAGTTTGACTTTATATCTGAGGACTTAGTTCCATTTATTCTTATATTCTAAAATTATATAATGATAATTATAAT
Organism: Crioceris asparagi; assembly: GCA_958507055.1. Lineage (NCBI taxonomy): Eukaryota > Metazoa > Arthropoda > Insecta > Coleoptera > Chrysomelidae > Crioceris > Crioceris asparagi. Next base: position 53,994,096 of record OY293827.1, read on the forward strand.
AATTTTTCTCCAGATGTATCTCAAAATTAATATATATATAAATATTTATGTATAGTTAGGTATGTAATATGTACCTATACTTGACATGTAATATTTATTTTTTGTTTATATATGTATTTATGTATGTATGTGTGTGTATGTATATATGTGTATGTATGTATGTATGTATGTGTATATATGTATATTGGTTATAAATGGGTTAATGTGTATGGGATATATGTACTTATATATAGAAGAAGGACTGGTCTTAACTGATTTTACAGTAATTAACTTTAGAATCTTAGTTTTCAATAAACAATAGAAATATTTAGATCAACTTATTAGTGAGAGAAATTTAGTTGATCAAAGATAATTATTCTCTTAAAATTCATTATATGTTTATTTGAGATTAAATGTATAATCTATTTATGAAAGATTTTCATAACATTTAATGTTTTTGAAAATATGCATGCTGATTAGTGGGAGATATCAGCTTGTTTTCTGGAAAAGTGAATGATTTTCAAAATGTTTCATTCTTATGTCGTATTATGAGAGAATATGATTTTATATATTTTTTTGAATATTTATGAATATTTGAAAGAACATTAAAAAGTGTTTTAGGATTTCAAAACATCTATTTCACCCAAAAATTTAGAGGTTGATTAGTGAGAGAAATCGGCCTTTTTTGAGTGAATAAGTATCAGTGCACTTTCAGAATAATCATGTTTATATGTTTCGTATTGTGAGAGAATATAATTACACTTATATAGAAGTTTTAAATAATATTATGTATCTTTTTCTTTTAACTGTCAGTTCAAGCCCAGATTAAACGTAATTTAGTCTATTGAAGACTCTTTAGTACGCTTTCGTGTGAAGACTTTTTGTTCGTTTTCGTTTGAATGTGAAGACTTTTGCTTGTTCTCGTGTAAGTGTGAAGAGTTTTGTTCGTTTTTGTGTTGAAGACTTTAAAAACTGTATTGACTAATTGACTTTGTTAATAAAGACAATTGAAAATGAAATTAGTGCAGTTAACCGTAAAACAACTCAAAGAACAGTTGGTGGAGCGGGATGGTGATGATTCCGGTAATAAAGCGACCCTCCAGAAACGGTTAAGGGACACTCTGAAAATGGAGAAGATCCTGATGTGTTCGAGTTCCACTCTCCGGAAGAACTGTTATTGAAAGAAGACTCGAAAAAGTTTGAAGAAATTTCTAGAAATAATAATGAGAAACTCGAGGAAGTAACCAGGACATTTGAGGTGCAATTCGATGAAGTCTCGAAAAATGAAAATGCGAAACAGACATTCAAAGACGAAGATATAGGGGACTTAGCCGCAGGTAGTATAAGAATTAAGCAGCCAAACTTTGGTGGAAAGTGCTCCTGGTCAACCTATCGAAAACAATTTGAAGCAGTGGCAATGGCTAACCAGCGGACAGATGAACAGAAAGCTGTTTCCTTGACTGCCTCTTTAAGAGGTGATGCAGCAGACATCCTAAGGTCTCTCCCGGCTGGCCAAGCAAACTACCATGTCTTGCTTGCTAAATTGGAGAATCAGTATGGAGACAGACAGAGTTTAAATCGCTGACATTTGTGATCTGTTTGTTTTGGGATTTGACCTTTTGAAGAAGATTGGGGCAGTGTTGGATGCCAAACATGGTGTCTTGAAGGTCGGCAATGAAGAACTGCCCTTTCATGAGGATAATGAAGGTGTTGTCTGATTGATAACGACTAGTGACGTAATGATACCCGGCTATTGTGAACAAATATTGAAGACCAACCTGGACCGATATCGCAAACCTGGAAGTTTGAGATTCGTAGAAGAAATAAATAACAAGGAATTTCTGATAGGTAAGGCTCTTGTTCGAGTAGGAGATGTCGTTCCTTTCAGAGTAATGAATCTAAAGCAGAGCCCCATCAAGTTGAGCAAGGGAAGTATGGTTGGAAATTGTGTTCCTGTTTCAGCGATATGCTCTGTATGAACTACTTGTAAACCATCCAGGAACAGATATTCAAAAGAGCTCGTTTATGTGGTCATCAAGACTGTCCAGGACGAGAAACAGTTAAGAAAATTGAGAGATATGCTTGTGGAATTCCAGGACGTATTTGCGATGGAAGAAGAATACAAAGGTAAAACAAGTATAGTGTTACACAAGGTAAACACGGGGAATGCTTAGCCAATAAGACTTCCATTGGCCAAAAGAGACGAAGCTGAGAAAATGATCAAGAAATGAGCAAACAAGGAGTCATTGAACCATCAAATCCAAGGACCTTGTCAGAAGTGCTCGTAGAGAAAAAGGATGGTTCTACTAGATTCTTTGTAGATTACCGACTTCTGAATTCAGTCAATAGATGACACCCTTAATACTCTCTCTGCGTCACGATGGTTTTCTACACTAGATCTGAAAAGTGGATAGTGACAAGTTGGAATGGATTCCGCAGATCGAGGAAAGACTGCTTTCGCGATACGATTAGGGCTCTGGCAATTCACTGTGATGCCGTTTGGACTATGCAATACTCCCATTACATTTGAGAGGTTCATTTAAGCAGTTTTGAGAGGACTGACATGGCAAACCTGCCAAGTGTATTTGGATGACGTGATCATGGTAGGAAAATCATTTGAAGAACACTCGAAGAATTTAAGAGAAGTTTTCCAACGATTACGTGAAGCCAACCTGAAGCTGAGTTCTAAGAAATGTCATCTGTTCCGACGTGAAGTAAGATATCTGGGTCATATCGTATCTGGGGACGGCGTCACGGCAGATCCAGAAAAGATAACAGCTATTAAGGAATGACCTATTCCCAAGAACAAGCATGAGATTAAGTTTTCTGGGCTTATGTACCTACTACCGACGGTTCGTGAAAGGTTTTGCCAACATAGCTAAGCCTTTAACTAAATAAACAGTAGAAGGCAAAGAATATTCATGGGATGACGAGTGTCAAAGAGCTTTCGAACAACTGTAAGAAGCTCTTATCAGCGCACCAACTTTCGAACAACTGTAAGAAGCTCTTATCAGCGCACCAATCTTGGGCTATCCTAGGCATGACGGAAAATTCGTGTTGGACACAGATGCCAGTAATACAGCTATTGGTGCTGTCCTCTCTCAGATTCAAGACGGGCAGGAGAAAGTGATTGCTTACTTCAGCAAGGTTTACCAGAAGGGAACAGTTGAGAGTAGTGAAAGAGTGCGAACACTTGCATAGTCGTGTATTGATCAGTTTGATGAAGCGACTCAAATGTGAAATGATCACTACAGATGCATGCATGTTTTGAAACAGAAGTTTTCCCGGTGGTAATCAACCATTTTTGTTACAAAACATCATCTTTTGAAATCTGAATTACGAAATATAGTTTACACTTGTGAAAACTTCTGCTGCATTCTAGTGGAATAGACTTTTTATTATAAATAGCAAAAATTCTTACCATTTTTGTTTCTTTAGTGTGATTTATATCTGTCACTATTTCCCTATTAACAAATTATAAAAACATATAATAACCACTTCGGATTTTTTATTTGAGTTTGAATGACGGCCAATCAGAGAACACTTGCGGCCAATGACGGCTGAAACGGATGCGGATGACAGATAGGTACAGCAATCCACCAATCACGACTGTTCAAAATAAAAGAGCAAGATACTCCTGCCTTATTTTCTGTTTCTTTCTATTGAGGGTACGCATTTTCGACCGACCAGCCTGCTCTATGTTAAATTTATCTCTATGATCCGTACACTATCTAGGAAGAAATAGCATTTATAGCATTCATTTATGAAGTGACACACAAAAATTAATGACGTCACGATAGCGTTTGCAGTACTATCATTGATCTCCGTCCCTGAACACAGCCTATAGAGGAGGTAGAGAGCTTTGGTGACTCCCAGTATAAAATTGAAAAAGTTAAATCAGGGATAGATGCTATTAATCTGGCGGTTGATACCACCAAAGAAGCGATAGCTCTAAAGCTCCAGTGAAGAGGAACTATAAAGTAGGTAGTGTGCCGTGGTGACATTAGGCGTTAAAGAGGCATTTAACTTGAAGCAGTAGAGTGACAAAAATAATAATATTAATAATTATAATTACAATAACGAAATAACAGAAAATCTCACAGTATGTTCAGAAAATAATAACAATCTAGATGACTTGAATACCTACTAAACTGTCGAGATATCGCATTACTGGTAAAGTCCTACAAGTTTCAGTGCTTGGCTCTCTTATGTCGAGACCGATACACGATATACTGATATACTCTACTACCATCAATGGCAGCTATAAAAAAATAAGAAGTTTCTTTCTGAACATAAGAAGTCTACAAAACAAAGTCGAGGAGCTGGAGGCAATACTACATGATGCAAATTATGATATAGTTATCCTATGTGAACACTGGTTAAAAGCTGATAGAATTGACATGTGTACTATTGAGGGTTTTAGAATGGCTCATCAATTCTGTCGTACACAGTCAGGTGGCGGTGGTGTAATGATATTGGTAAAACCACATATGAATATTAATAAGATAAGTAGTATAGATTCCTTGTCAACTGAAGCATCTTTCGAGGTGTGTGCTGTGGAACTAGTATGTTTGAACACTATAATAATTGCTATATATCGTGCCCCTGATAGCAATATTGATAACTTTATAGAATCTTTTTGTAATATGCTAACCAATCTTAAAAACAAATTTATATACGTGTATATATATGGAGACTATAACATTAACATTATAAAACATAGCTCAGCCAGTTCAAAGTTTTTGGACGCGTTGTCTTGTTTTGGTTTCAAGTATTTGATCACGGATCCAACTAGGATCTACAAAAATTCAACAAGTTGTCTTGATAACTGCATTACAAACAATACAAATAAATCTCAATGTACAACTATTAATGTTGGTAGTCTTTCTGATCACCTCGGTTCTCTAATGAGTTTATAATACAGCCCGAACTGAGAAAATATTATTTCGACCTCTTCCTGAAGAGTCTTTGAAGAAGTGTGTTTGGGCCTTGGAGGCAGTAAATTGGAGTGAATTATTGACTAAGAATTTCGATGCAAATGGTATGTTTAATACATTTAATCAGATATTCTTAAACGTGACTGACACCTTTTGCCCACAAATAACAAAAACTATACATCAAAAAAACAAGAAAAACAAATGGTTCAATCATAAAATTAAGAAAAAGCGTGACATTCTTAAGACCTTGACCGACCTAAATCAACAACACAAATATTTAAACCTATCTGAAACTTTAAAAAAATACCGAAATCATTATCGTCAAACTATCAATAATGTCAAAAGTAATTACATATCAAGACAAATAGAAGAATCCTCAAATAAGTCAAAAACTATCTGGCAAGTAATTGATTAGAACAGGTCAGTAAATTCAAAGAAGGATAGCATAAATATCCCAGTTGAAGAGTTTAACAAGTTCTTCACAACAATAGGGAAAGTTACAAGTGAAGGCGTTTTAAACTACTCAAATATTGATCCAGTCTCTTTTTTACTACATAACAGAATGTAAACATTCACTTTTTCTCTACCCGGTGGATGAGACGGAAATTTTTGGAAATATTAACAATTTGAGCAACAGCAAATCGAAAGACGTCTTTGGTATCAGCAACAAAATCTTAAAGTCCCTTCGAAATGGCCTAATCTCTCCTTTGAAGTTAATAATAGATAAATGCTTTGAAGAAGGAATATTTCCATCTGACTAAAAACGGCTAAAGTAACCCCAATTTTTAAAACAGGAGATCGCAGTGATGTACACAACTATCGCCCAATTATTATAATTCCGTCTGTATCTAAAATAATAGAAATTGCTTTTAACAAAAGACTACTTACCTTCTTAGAAAACAATAAAATACTCTCACCAAACCAATTTGCCTACAGGAAAAACTTATCAACGAAGCATGCCATAGTTAAATTGGTGGAATGGATAGTCGAGGCCTTTGAGGGAGGTCAGACTGTATCGACTACATTTTGTGATCTCTCAAAGGCCTTCGACTGTGTAAACCACGACATTTTATTAAGAAAACTGGAACATTACGGAGTACGGGGAAATGCTCTTGATTTTTGCAGATCCTATCTTACCCATAGAAAACAATATACAGAGGTTTCAGGTATGCGGTCATCAGCAACTGTTGTGGACATTGGCATCCCCCAAGGCTCAATCTTAGGCCCTTTGATGTTTATTATCTATGTGAATGACTTATCATGAACTATGGAGGGGGCATTGACTACACAATTTGCTGATGATTGTGCTCTGTCAACCAAGCATAATTCTGGTCAGGAAGCTGATACCGTCAATTCACTAACAATAGAAGCCCTGGACACATGGTGCTCCGCAAACCAGCTGTGCTTAAACCGCAACAAAACCAAACACCAAAATTTCTCACTAAAAGAGGTACCTAATAATGAGAGTGTTAAGTTCTTAGGAGTTACACTGGACTGCAGGCTTAGTTGGAAACTTCAAATAGAAGACTTAGCAAAAAACTTGACAAGGACTGTATTTTTGTTACGACAACTTTCGAAGTATGTACCTCTTACAGTAACTAAAAATGCATACTTTGGCCTATTTCAAAGTCACTTAAATTACAGTGTCCTGTTTTGGGGTAACTCAACTGACTGGGAAAGAATTTTCATTATTCAAAAATACGCTATAAGGGCTATGACCAAAATAACGCCTTCGGAAACATGTAGACCACATTTCAAAAAATTAAAGATACTGACAGTGCCGGCATTATTTATATATAACTGCATCTTATCGGCAAGAGAAAAGCAAAAAACACATGTTCACCACACAGACTTACATGATTATGAGACAAGGCAAAGACAACAAATATGTGCGCCGGTATAGATTAACTTTAACAAAAAAGAGCTTCATCAATATGTCCATACATTGTTTTAATAAACTGCCTCAAAATATTCAAGAACTTCCGATGTTACAGATTAAGAAATCAATAAAATCAATACTAATCAAACTCTGTCCATATACTCTCGAAGAATTTTTTAACTGTGATAATTTAAATCTTATGCAAAACGTATGATTACTGTTAGTCAACGTATCTATATGTTATATTTGTAAATTTTATATGTTAAATGTTATGTTGTATGTCGCAAAATTTTAATATGTATTATTCAACTGTACTTCAGATTCTTACCATACCTTTTATACAATTATGTGGAAACCTGTCCAATATATTTTTTTTTATTTTTATTACTGGCTTGGTTTAGATTTTTAGTTATTAACTTAGTCTTTAGTTTTATCTTCTATTTTGAAATTTGACGATGCTAAAACTGTAACTGTTATAGAAGCAAATAAAGAATTGAATTGAAATGCTTTGACTAATAGTCCCAGCGAAGCACAAAAAACGTATTCTGCCAATAAAAGAACAATAGATGGTAGCCCAATCCTTGGAGTGAGTAACAAGTGTGACGGTTACCATTATTACGAGATTAATAAGATTGGTCCGTCTAAAATTGTCATATAGAAAAACGGAAGTATTGTCGATCACCAAAAATAAACTAGAAGAAACCATAACTCTCAAACAATATGAAACTATCACTAAAGTACTAAAGTACCTAGGGATCACCATTGATACAAAACAGACGCATAAGTAGCACCTGTTCTTCTGCAAACAAGAATGCAGCAAAAATACATGTGGAAGTTTCGAGACATATCAAATAGCAAAAGAACATGTCAGAATACTACTTACTTAATAGCAACAGTAGCATCATCAGTCATTCTCTATGGGGTGACCGAATAGGCCAAAGTTTGACTTTTGTAAGGTACGTGATGAAACATTTATCACTTGTTCTTCTTCTTGTAGTGACAGTCCGACTGGTCTATTCTCAATAGAATTTAAAATCCAGCTCCAGTCTGACAACTTCTGTAAAGAAGTATCGTTTGAAATTCATACTCAAGTTTTCTAAATGGCTTTCTACTGTTCTTGGCATCACAGCTTTGTGATTATCTTCCAATGGGGAATCTTGCAAAAAATTTCACTTGGGAAGCATTTCAAAACCGCTATCTTTCATTAACTGCATTATCTTACAAAAAGAGTTAATATTTTCAATAATTTCAAATATATTTACGTCTTTTCCTTGCAGATGAGGACAGAATCTATTTTTTTTAAATATGCACTAAATAAGAAAGTTTAAAAGAAAATAATCTTTTGTAGACATTTTTGAAAGCTTGTGACCCTCCACACTCAAACATATCGTTTTCCCGTATTAGTTCAAAGACACGCTTAACCGCCTTACCACGTGACAGCCATCTGGATGAGGAATAAAATAGCAAAGATTGATGCTCAGCTCCCATATTTTCACATAGAACAGATAATATCCTTGATTTTATTGGTCTGGTTTGTATGAAGTAAACTACTCCCATAACTACTTTCAAATCTATGTTTAGTCCAGAACTTATCGATTTTGATAGTAACTCTTTCCGTTGTATCCATGCAGAACATCCAGGTAAATTCGTTTTTTTCTACTTGGGCTTGTTAACTTTTGTATTTACCAGACATGGCTTGAGTTCCATCGATGCAAATCGAAATACAATTTTTCTATTGCAAATTCGTTTTAGTATGGCATCATATGTAATCTTAAACAATTCGGCTTCTTCCTTCTATCTGTTTACGAAACAATAAATCGCCATATATTCTAAAACCTAGACAGAGTCTAATGTAGCAAATCAAATGGAAATCATTACTGGAGTTAGTTGCTTCGTCAAGTTGTTTAACTAACAATTTTTCACTAAGATCATATTCGAGCTGATGCTGAATATCAAATGGTATATAGTTAATTCGTTGACAGATTCTATCATTTGACAGAGGAAAAGCTAAATTTTCACCAAACGTTATTTCTACAATGTCTCTGCAAACGGGTAAAATGAGTGCTCTACAATAGTGTGTTTTTTTTGTATTTAACCAATTTGTAAGCCACTTTGTATGATGCCAAGAGAGCCTTCTCATTTTCTGCCAGCACTTTATGGAAGTTTGACTTCTGTTTCTGAACAGTCTTAGTTTTTCTCAAAAAAATCCGCGGTTTATTCGCATTTTCTCTGTTCAGAGTTTCTAGATGCATCTTCAGATCATTCAGTTTCTTGCTATCTGCAGCCAAAACTTTTAAATAGCTAACGCAATGAGGTTTTCCGTCTCACCTACTTAGGTTAGTGAAGCAGAAAAATAGATACAATTGGTCATATTTTCTTGTTTTGGATTTTGGACAATCTGCTCTTGAAGCTGTCGTCGACGTACAAGCCACGTCATCGCAAGTTTTCGTTTTAAAAATTTATCCACATTACATCTTTTTATAATTCACAATAACGCTTGCTGCTTAGTGTTAGAATATCTGAACTGTGATGAGAATATAATGTGTGCATTTGTTTCTCTATTTATTCAGAATTCAGTATTTTTTTAATAAGGAAACATAAAACCGCATTTTATACACCCTCCTTTTTTGAAGTTGGTCAAAAAAGTGCATGAACGGTACCCAACCAGATTCTGGACAATAAGCGTCGATGTTATACAAACATTAAAACTATTTTGCTAATATACAAGGTGTTACAGAATGTTGTGAGGAAAATTTCAGGACAGATTCTACATATAGAAATATGAAAAAAGTTCATATAAACATGTGTCCGGAAATGCTTCGTTTTCATGTCACGGGGTGTTTAAACTTTTCCGTTTTTAATAGTTTATCTTACATTTATCGAAAATCCGGTGAAATATTGAGATGAGATTTGATACACGCAAACATATTATTAAAGGTCAAATTTACATGTACAAAATTATTTTCTAAAGCCCTTGCATCAGTAGCGTTCGTTTCAGTCAGTCATTGTATTTAGTAAAAAAACTACACGCCACTGGTTTTTGCAAGAATTAGTATCGCTTTCCTAAAGATAGATTAATTTTGTATAAAAAGTGCCTCTTGGATTTTTTCGTTCTGACGCACCGTTTTCAAAATAATAATACTGAGTACAATAAGCTGATTTTGGAATCCCATTTAGAAAATAGTGGCGTGCAGTTTTTTTTACTAAATATAATGACTGACTGACGTGAACGCCACTGATGCAAGGACTTTAGAAAATAATTTTGTACATGTAAATTTGACCTCTAATGATATGTTTGCGTGTATCAAATCTCATCTCAATATTTCACCGGATTTTCGATAAATGTAAGATAAACTATTAAAAACGGAAAAGTTTAAACACCCCGTGTCATGAAAACGAAGCATTTCCGGACCCATGTTTATATGAACTTTTTTTCATATTTTTATATGTAGAATTCACGTCCAGAAATTTTACTCACAATATTCTGTAACACCCTGTATATTTCTTACAAATTATTGTACCGACGTTATTAGCTGGTGTACTGAAAAATACAAAATAATATTAATTCGATTGGTGCTATTATTTTTGAACTTGTGCAGTTGTAGTTAGATTGAAAAGTGTTGTCACCAACTTCATCGGGGATAATTTTAGAATAAAACAAAACAAAATGACATCAAAGATTGAATTTATTATTTTCATTGTTCGTTCTCACGATCTTTGTGATCAAATATCGGTTAATATAACGTCAATAACCAAATAGAATAACATCAACCAGCCCTCCAGACGATGAAGCCGGAATTTCTGAAAACATGTAGGAGCTTCTAAAAATAGTAACTACCAATACATCAGATAATATGACTACTAACTTTCAATTTACTGATGGGGAATTGATATTTCCGTGAAATTTCATATAAACAAGATCATGTTCATTTTAACAACAAAAAAATATTATTGAAAAATTCCTCTGCTATTCAATCGATAAAATGTAATAAAATAAATAAATGAAAAGCGGAAGTATAGGTATCCAGTATGTAGCTCTTTTTATTCTAAAAGCACTTCTTGGCATTCATTGCAGTGCCCTTTTCTTTTTAAAGGGTGCGTGAAGATGACCAGAAATTTTAAATTGGCCCCCATTTTAGGTAAATTTCCGAGGGAAATGTATTTATTGCGATAGTTCATACTTTTGAATTTCGAAAAAATTTCAGCGACATGTTGTTATATGTCTATAATAAGTAAGGTCAAAAATAACCTTTGGTTCAAAAGTATATATATACAAGATACAAGATTTAAATTATCAGGTATTGCAATACCTTATAATTTAAATCTTGTATCTTAACTAGACAGTCGTTCTACCAGATAACTTATATATATATATACACATATATATATGTACTAAATAACTTCGGTCTTTACAGTAGATAGATGGCTATAATCACACATAGCCATAAACTACCAACGATGAAAACAACTACTCGGTGGACAAAAGCCCCATCCCGCATTGAATTATATCATCGCTGGCAGGTGCAAAGGATCGAGATCTATCCCGATACCAATTGCGGTAACTTCTAACACCTTTTTGTTTCATTATCTATGGAACACATCACTTTTGAACCAAGAACAGGATCACTGTGATTTCGACCTTATTAGGATCTCATCAGCTGAACATATGGTTCGGGATGTGTCCAAAGAGTCAGAAAACTGCTGGTTCTACATCGACAAGCGATGCAAACAACCAAACAGCGTGCCGCTTCCAGCGCCACCTAGGAGTTAGGAGTTAAAGTTGAACGCGACCCACGTATCAATGTGGAAAGATGTAAAGATTTCGCTACTGAAAGATATGTACTAAATGACTTCGGTCTTTACAGTAGATAGATGGCTATAATCACACATAGCCATAAACTACCAACGATGAAAACAACTACTCGGTGGACAAAAGCCCCATCCCGCATTGAATTATATCATCGCTGGCAGGTGCAAAGGATCGAGATCTATCCCGATACCAATTGCGGTAACTTCTAACACCTTTTTGTTTCATTATCTATGGAACACATCACTTTTGAACCAAGAACAGGATCACTGTGATTTCGACCTTATTAGGATCTCATCAGCTGAACATATGGTTCGGGATGTGTCCAAAGAGTCAGAAAACTGCTGGTTCTACATCGACAAGCGATGCAAACAACCAAACAGCGTGCCGCTTCCAGCGCCACCTAGGAGTTAGAAGTTAAAGTTGAACGCGACCCACGTGTCAATGTGAAAAGATGTAAAGATTTCGCTACTGAAAGATATGTACTAAATGACTTCGGTCTTTACAGTAGATAGATGGCTATAATCACACATAGCCATAAACAGTTTTCTGACTCTTTGGACACATCCCGAACCATATGTTCAGCTGATGAGATCCTAATAAGGTCGAAATCACAGTGATCCTGTTCTTGGTTCAAAAGTGATGTGTTCCATAGATAATGAAACAAAAAGGTGTTAGAAGTTACCGCAATTGGTATCGGGATAGATCTCGATCCTTTGCACCTGCCAGCGATGATATAATTCAATGCGGGATGGGGCTTTTGTCCACCGAGTAGTTGTTTTCATCGTTGGTAGTTTATGGCTATGTGTGATTATAGCCATCTATCTACTGTAAAGACCGAAGTCATTTAGTACATATCTTTCAGTAGCGAAATCTTTACATCTTTTCATATATATATATATATATATATATATATATATATATATATATATATATATATATATATATATATATATATATCTATATAAGATAAAATAGATTTTTGTTGGGGATGCAGTCATTTAATAAATAAAATTCTTTGTATTATGCCAAACTTTTGGAAATATTTATTCTCTTCGTCAGGGCAAACTAAAAATCGTAACAAATTATCTTAACCACATAATAAATCAATAATTAAAGTACTTACATTCATTATTTTAGATGAAATGAACTACAAACAGGAAATATCCCAAACCCATCTATCAGAAATGTCATTAGTTATTTATAAATGTCATAGTAACGGCATATCTAGAGTTGAAAGTGTCTAGATTCAAGTTTTCTTACAAAAGATCTTATAGGAATTATCTTTGTGTTTGTAGCTTTTATATATATATATATATATATATATATATATATATATATATATATATATATATATATATATATATTTGATTCTGAATTCTTGACTGGTTTATTATTTAATAAAATAGATTTTTGTTGGGGATGCAGTCATTTAATAAATAAAATTCTTTGGATTATGCCAAGCTTTCGAGAATGTTTATTCTCTTCGTCGGGGCAAAATTCATGAATTTATATAAAATTAACCACAAACAGGAAAGATTTCATAGTCAGCAATCAGAAATGTCATATGACATCCTCTCATATTTCAACTCTTAAAGACGGAAATCAATTGATTTCCTCAAGCTATGATATAGCTGAATTGATGGCCCAAACCTAAAAAGAACATTCAGACGATTCAAATCTTGATACAAAATTTCTGGAACATATTACAAGATCCGAATCTAACATAATCGACACTGCTACAGCGAACAATGACCCAATCAACCTCCCAATAACGAGAGACGAACTTGATAAGGCCTTCCTCAATCTGAGAAACACAGCATCAGGTCCCGATGACATTCCAGTTGATTTTATTAAGGACCTACCTGAAACAGCAAGAATCCATCTCCTGAAAATATTCAATAGTATATGGTTGACTCAAAAATTCCCGGAAGAATGGAAAAAATCAATAATTGTTCCTGTCCTCAAACCTAATAAGTCGCGTCTAGATCCTGAATCCTACAGACCGATATCACTGACATGCGCGTTCAGCAAATTGTTCGAAAAAATTGTCAACAAACGATTACAATGGACATTAGAAAGCAGAAAATTGATAATTCCAGAACAAAATGGATTTAGACCTCACAGATCAGTTTTGGACAACTTAGTAAATCTAGAAAGCGATGTCCATGAGGCGTTATCTACAAAGCAGAAATGCTATGCCATATTCTTTAACCTTAAAAGAGCCTTCGATTCAGCCAGTAGAAACCATATACTAGGACAACTGAAAGAAATTAATATAAGAGGCAACTGTTTATCATTTATACGGAATTTTCTGAACAATAGAATATTCCAGGTCAGAGTCAATGGTATCTTATCAAGCAAACACCCTCAAAAAAACGGTACACCACAAGGATCTGTGCTTAGTCAGACCCTGTTTCTAATTGCCATCAATTCTATCCTAAAAGGCTTGAAGAAACCACTGAAAGAAAGATTGTATGCTGACGACCTCGTAGTTTTCGTAAAAGGAAAAAATCTAGACACTATGGAAGTAATGCCTCAAAAGCTTCTCGACATTCTGGAACATTAGTCACATGAAACAGGTTTCATTTTTTCTGTGACAAAAACTCACAGTATTATATTTAGTTCAAATGACATCAATACTCAAACGAAGTTGCAGTTATACCAACAAGACATTGAACTTATTTCTGTTAGATGTCTGGGAATGACTCTCGATAGAAGACTGAACTGGAAGGAACACATTTTCGGTCTGCTGCTGGTATGTAATAAGAGACTGAATCTGCTTAAAACTCTTGTGGTCAAAAAATGGGGAGCTGATCATCGGACGCTTCTTCTTCTCTATAGGACATTAATCCGATCGAAAATAGATTTTGGATGTACTATTTACGCTTCGGCTAGTAAATCGACGCTAAGACCTATCAATACAGTTCAAAACAATGCTCTCAGAATAATATTAGGAGCCTATAGAACAACCCCAATTCAGAGTTTAGATAGCGAAGCTGGCGAACCACCTCTTAACCTAAGAAGACAATTTCTTAGTCGTTCTAACGCTGCTTCAACCGCTGCAAATAGCACGAAATCATCATTCGATTCTACATTCACCTCTAGATATACTAGCCACTTCAATAATAAACCGCAATCTACGGTACCATTTTATGCACGGATTCGAAAGTTCACAACAGATTTGAATATTACATTCCCAAACGTCCTTTCCGATGACATCAAGCACCCACCACCACGGACTATTAGTATTCCAAAATGCAATGACACCCTCACTCAGTATAACAAATCCAACACCAATATAGAAATCATCAAAAACTCACTACTGGAAATTCTTTCCAACGATTATTCAGACTTTCAAACAATTCTCACTGATGCCTCCAAATCCTCAGCAGGAACGGGATGTGCAGTAGTTATAGGTCAAACCGTTGAATAAATATGAACTCTCACCCCTCAGTAGCATCCACACAGCTGAACTATACCTATGCCATATACCGAGCATTAGTATACTTGAACAACTACATCTATGAGAAATCAGTCATTCTAACGGATTCATTCAGTTCTATTTTATCACGGCAGAGACTATATCCAAAACATCCTATTGAGAAATGATTTAAAGCCGAACTCATCCGCCTCGAAAATTTTTGATTGTCCACTTGATGAAGTGGATACCATCACACAGGAATTCATGGTAATGAAGAAGCTGATCAACGCGCGAGAATTGCCGTGACTTGTGGTAGAATTAGTGAGTTTTCGGAGTGCGTAGCCTCGGATTTGAAAGCCTGGTTTAAGAACAAATTATCGACAAAATGGCATATTGAATGGTGCAACTCAAGATCCAAACTGCGTGAAGTGAAAGGTGACATCCATCCTTGGAGATCATTACCAAAAGACCGCCATTCTCAAGTAATTCTGACAAGACTTCGACTTGGCTACACCAGAATAACCCATGAATATCTGCTGAAACGAACTGAAGCTCCCAAATGTGATGTCTGTGATGTGACTCTAACAGTGAAACATTGTCTCATTGATTGTAAAAAATATACATTATCTAGAAATAAGTATAACTTGCCACAAGACCTTAGGACATTATTAGGAGAAACATGTAATCTACTGAATCTTAAAAATTACTTGAAGGATATAGACTTATATCATGAGATATAAAATTGGTAAATTTTGATGTACTTTGTATTTTTTTGGATATCTAAGTTAAATATTGTAATGTTGCTAATAACCGTAAGGTGGATGCGACTTTTTTTCTTAAATAAAAAAAATCTCTCACAATACGACATGAAATGAAATATTTTGGAAAGCAGCAATTACTTAAGAAGCAAGTCAATTTCTCTTACAAATCAACCTGAAAAATTTATTAAAATAGCAGATGTACCTAATAGAGAAATATTAATATATATTATCATCTTCATCGTATTCTCTCACAATACAATACACAATATGAAATATCTTGAAAAGCATCAATTCATTCAAATGAAGACAAAAATGATAATATTTCGGCCGAGTTCGGCATTATCGGGTAGGTAGTTTCAAAATGGTGACTGTTCAAATATTAAAAAAAATAACAAAAAAAGGGCCGTAGTATAAATATCATCAAAGATAATTTTAGGTTATAGATATAATCAATAACTACAACTTTTGTTCGAAGCAATTTTTCATAAAATGCACAGAGAAAAAAATAAAAATTAATAAAGAAAAAAAAAGAAAAAAAATTTTGAGAAATTAACCTTTCCGCTGGCCAAAGGCCATCGGGATTTTATCTTTGTGGCAGACATAGTGTACCTACTAATCTGTGACTGTCACCATGTACCACCTAAGATTGAAGTGTCATAGAAAATCACATGATCGAGAAACGCATATATAACATCATTTTTGTAGTAAAATTGTGAAAATTCATAAATTAACTAAAAACTGAGTCTTCTAGTTCAATTGTGAAGACGAGAAATTATAGCCGCTCTCGTAACGCTTGGTCAAATGAAAACATCAAAAGAAAAAATTTATGGAATTAATTAAACTTGAAGGATATACAGGCTGTCTCAGCAAGACATTCATTGGAAGTGTATTGGGTTCTGGTCAAAATAAATAAAATTGAAAATTGAGAGTTAAGTATATATTATCAATTATGTTCTCTTTAACTAAAATATTTTTAGATTTCTGGTGCTTCCGGTTATATCAGATGTCAGCATCTACTTTCTTATTTTAAACGGTACACCCTTTATATTTTTATATATTTAGATTCTCCTATTCTTAAGCTTCATAAATACTTTTTTCAATTTGATCCAGACATTTTGGAGTTATTCATTTTTTTCTAAAAAAAATGCGGTACCAGACATTTATTCAAACAATCAGAGAACATTAGATTTTTCCGATATTAATTCAGGATTCAAACTATGTTTAAACAACATGTTGGAGTATGCTTCACAGTCAGAAACGGTTGTCTACATAGCAGGGTTACTTAACTATGGCACATTAACTTTTCGAAATTTGAAGAACCATTACTTGATTTTTTTTAATAGCATCCCCCATATTTTATTGCTTAGTCGTCTTCGGCGTTTAATTTTACATATTTTATACCGCACATGTCCTATACCTGAGATTGATAGTTTAGGAGATAGTTTAGTTTTTTTTAATGCGCACATATCTTGCGATACTGACCTAATGTGCCATGGGAAATACCCTATACTTTATTACCTATTTCTTTAGAAAGAGAATCAAAATACATTTGAAATGATATATCATGTTCCTATACCTAAATGGCCAGGTTTTCAAAATATAACAACTATCTATTAAGGTGAATTATTTCTAGCATATTTATAGTAGGTATTTGCTGGTTACCATGGTGATAAAACACAATTATTATTTAACAAACATTATTTGAGGTATTCCTTAAAATACTTAAAATTAAAAGTGTATTTAACACCAGTACAAAGTAAAGATGAACTGCGTCAAGGCGTAATTAAATGCAAACGGTTGTCATTTTGAGAATGTATTATAAATGTTTAATTATTTAAATATATAAAAATATAGATGGTGTTCTATTCAAAATAATAAAATAGATGCCGACTGCCGGTATAACCGGTATTATAAATGTTTAATTATTTATATTTCTTCGCTAATTATTATTATTAAAACCTCTGTCCTTATCACTTGGTTATTGATTATTAATTAGATATTATACTGTTTTTATAAAATCTTTTGCGTAAATAATCTAACAAAAGATCACAAAATACATACCTATGTATATCGTTGAACTGGATTCATTTTCTCAATATCAGTCAATGCAGAGTTAGTGTTAAATTTATCTTGAAATTGAGTTCAGGTTCTGATGAATCTACTTACTCATTATTGTTTGCCAAGACTGAGTATGATATCTATGAAAGTTTATTATTATTTTTAAATAAATTTACAGATCACGGTAAACGAATCGTCTCTGCAGTCTACATATCCCAAAGATGAGTAACGAAACTTTTTTCGTAAATCAACATTTTGAATTAACTTATGGGAATCAGAAAATTACTTATTTGTTCTATGAATAAGATAATTCTTGTTGCCTTTTTTGTACTTTGTGGGTATCTTACATTAATATTTCTGGATGTTTTTGCAATAATTTGATCACATTATCTATGAAAAATGAGCAACTAAACAAACACTTATTCATTCTTAAGATAAATACTTATCAAACTTTCCATCACCATGGTAACCAGCAAATACCTAATATAAAAATGCTAAAAATAATTCACTTTAATAGATAGTTGCTTATATTTTGAAAACCTGACCATTTTGGTAGGTATAGGAATATGATATATCATTTCAAAGGTATTGCACGGTGTTCTATTTAAGAAAACGCATTTTGGGTCCTTATAGATCTGATGGAAAGATCAAGAATTTCGGGCGACCCTGTATAACATAAAAAAAACCTTCAATAATAACTAAGAAAGAAGTCTTTCTAAAGCTATTACCGGAATTTCATCGTTTCAGAATTTTAAAGTTGATTGGAGCTCTGTTTTGAACAAAACAAAAGAAAATTAATTAATTCACTGGAAAATGTTAAAGATAGGTATGGGTATCTTATGAAAGAATAACCAGAAGGCGATAGAGAATCTAATAAATTGATAATATATAGGGTATCTTATTTGAAAAATCAAAGTTATTAATACTTTTTGATATAATTGGCAACGTCGCAAAGCTGAAAATATTTTCAGTCGATAGATCTCTAGGTATAATCTACATAATACAATTTTCAGAACGATCCTACGAATAGTTTTCCTTAAACGTCTAAGGTGCCATCGACCGTGAATCACGCTGATTATATATATATATACAGGGTGTCCCAATATTGCTGGGACACAGAGCTACCACGTATTCTAGAGGTCAAAATAAGTCGATTGAGCCTAATTTACCTATATACCAAAATGTACCGTTTGTCCGTGAGAAGAGTTCAAAGTTTACTAAAAAAAATACATTTTTGTATGTTGTTCCGAAGTGCTTTATACAAATTTAATGAAATTTGGTAAATGTGTATTCTAGATGATTAGCTTACTTTTAGTAATCAAAAAAACCCAAAGAAAATTGTAGAGGGGTTGGAACCACCCTCACCCCTTGGCATTTTTTCCCCCATTTTTGTAGGGGTGGGAATACGGTTTTAAGACTTTTTTATCTGGAAGGCCTACTCATTATCTTCATTTTCTTACTCTTGTAAAAACTCCGTATTTTGCGTAGTTTTCAAGAAAAAAAATGTTTTAGCAAACACTGATAACCGATTTTCGGGTATAGGTTTAATAAAATTGTAATACAAAATTTAGTTGGCCGCGGACACAAAGACAAAACCAAATGTTATGATTTTGACAGGAAACATAGTTTATTGTTAACAGTAAATGTGTCAGTTATTTGTTCTCTTTTGCTTGTTTTTTTATTATTTCTTATTGTCATCACTGTTTTTGTTTAATTGTTATTGCTGTTGTTGCTGTTCCTTTGACGTCCCACAATTATGAATTTTCCTTTTAATGAACAGACCGACATGTTATTAGTTCTTGGATATTGTCAAGGTAACTGCCGCGAAAGTGTTCGCGTGTATCAAGAGAGGTATCCAAACCGGAGAATTCCAAACCATAAAACTTTTGCCCGAATCGAAAGACGTCTTCGAGAAACGGGGAGGTTGACCCCAGTAAGAGTTAACGCTGGAAGACCTCGACAAGCTCGAACACCTATTGCGGAAGAAGCTGTTCTTCAAATGATTGATAACAATCCTAATACCAGTACTAGAAGATTGCAACGAGAAGCTGGAATTCCAAAAAGCACTGTAAGTCGAATCATTAGAGATCAATTAATTCGGCCATTTCACATCCAGCCAGTGCAAGAATTGTTGCCACCTGACTACGAATTACGTTTAAGTTTTTCACAAACTATTCGGGAGCGCAGAGTAGTCGACAACGGATTCCATACTAAGATCTTGTTTACTGATGAGTCTTGTTTTACACGTCGCGGTATGACAAACCTACACAACGATCATGTTTATGCAGATGAAAATCCACATGCCATTAAAAGTAGACATTATCAACGTGAATTTAAAATTAATGTCTGGGTCGGAATTATTGGCGAATTTATAGTCGGACCGTTACGATTACCTGATCGTCTGAATGGCGATAGTTACCTCCGTTTCCTTCAACAAAATTTGCCAGAATTATTAGAAGACTTGCCTCTTAACTTGCGTAGAAATACGTTCTTCATGCATGATGGTGCACCACCTCATTTTGCACGTGCAGTAAGAGAATATCTTGGTGAACAATTTGGTGGCAGGTGGATAGGTAGGGGACAAGAAGCACCCATTCAATGGCCTCCGCGGTCTCCAGATTTAAACCCTTGTGACTTCTTCATCTGGGGAGAATTAAAAAGACAAGTGTACGAGGTTCAAATAAATAACATCGAACAACTGTGGAATAGAATTCAAAATGCTGTAAATGCGCTACGAGAAAATGACGATGTTTTAAGAAGAGTGCATTTCAATTTTTTACGTCGAATTGACCTCTGTATTAATGAAGGTGGAGGTCACATTGAACACTTGTTATAAAAATTATTGTTTGTCTTGTGTAAATGTATTGTGTAATTTGTGTCTAATAATTTTATTAAACCTATACCCGAAAATCGGTTATCAGTGTTTGCTAAAACATTTTTTTTCTTGAAAACTACGCAAAATACGGAGTTTTTACAAGAGTAAGAAAATGAAGATAATGAGTAGGCCTTCCAGATAAAAAAGTCTTAAAACCGTATTCCCACCCCTACAAAAATGGGGGAAAAAATGCCAAGGGGTGAGGGTGGTTCCAACCCCTCTACAATTTTCTTTGGGTTTTTTTGATTACTAAAAGTAAGCTAATCATCTAGAATACACATTTACCAAATTTCATTAAATTTGTATAAAGCACTTCGGAACAACATACAAAAATGTATTTTTTTTAGTAAACTTTGAACTCTTCTCACGGACAAACGGTACATTTTGGTATATAGGTAAATTAGGCTCAATCGACTTATTTTGACCTCTAGAATACGTGGTAGCTCTGTGTCCCAGCAATATTGGGACACCCTGTATATATATATATCCTACTATGTAGACAATCGTTTTGACCGTAAGACATACTCCAACATGTTGTTTAAACATAGTTTGAATCCTAAATTCATATCCGAAAAATCTAATGTTCTCTGATTGTTTGAATAAATGACTACTACCACAAATTTGTTTAAAAAAATTTAATTACTCCAAAACTAAAACTGAAAAAAGTTAAGGTATTTATGAACCCTAAAAATAGGTGAATCGAAATATATAAAAATATACATGGTGTTCTATTTAAAATAACAAAGTAGATGCCGACTTCCGGTATAAACGGAAGCACCAGAAATCTCAAAATAATTTAGTTGAAGAGATAGAGATATAACTCTCAATTTTCAAATTTTTATTTTGACCAGAACCCAATAAACTTCTAATGAACAATTTACAAAAAATTGGACCGACGTTATTAGTTGGTGCACTGAAAAGTATAAAATAATATTATTTCTATTGGTGCTGTTAGTTTTGAAGTTGTGCAGTTGCAGTTAGATTGATAACTTTTGGCACCAACTTCACAAGTACCAGCACCAACAGAATTAATATTATTGTATACTTTTCAGTGCACCAACTAATAAAGTTGGTCCAACTTTTTGGGAAAAATATTTATTTCACACTTTTGAGTTTAACATTAGTCACAAAAATCGTTGAACGTTCCCCCACACGGTAAAATCTACTATCCGCTTACTTGTCGAATGTAAACAGGTGTGAGCTAGTGGCAGTTGTCAGCGATAATTGTTTCAAATGCTGTAGTTTGCAGAGGTGAGAGCGGTATCTCTCACTTCTGCCTACAGAAGCATTATTTACAGACAAATGTTGGATTTTCAATGTCACGTAATGGTTTTTCCCGATTAATTTAAAAATATGGCTTGAAATTAACGAGATATTGTATTTAATACAATCCTACAATGATAAGTAATCATTTGAAAATGTTTTCAACTCGTAAAAGGCTTTAATAATAAATATTATCAATATATGTAGAACCAAATAGACCGATTTCACAATTTATTATTTTCAAGACTCTACGGTGTTGCCGGTGCTAAAATTTTACCTGTTTTTGAAAACCTAACTGATATAGATATCGGATAAATACCTAAGTGAAACTAACAAATTAATTATGATCATGATTGTAAAATTATTTATTATTTAAAAAGCATGCAAACTACTTCGCTCTTATTCGAAAGTGGTATATTTTTAACGCATTAATAATATTTGTCAAACATATACTCCAACTAAATGGCAACAATGAGGTAGATGCAGAAGCAGAGAACAGAGGCGTATATGATATCCTTATGGTAGTACGTGTTAATACATCTTTTTACTAAGAGATGGCAGAGCGATCAGGAATTAGACGTTTTCGTACGCAGTGGGTTATTATTATTATTATTAATATTTGATACCTTGGTATATTTCTTCTAACATTGCCTACTCGTGCATAATTTTTTTTGGTTTTTGCTTTTGGTTCAGATCACACGATATAGCTTTTTTATAATTAGACGCGGCCCGCTGTTGATAAATATCTAGGTACATTTCAAGTTATGAAATACAAGGTGGGAAAGTAGGAGTGCGTAGGTATTCGGACGATTACGGGGTTATTGTAAAGATTAGGAGAAAATGTTTATAACTAACCAAATCGTATTTTAAACATTCTACAACATAAAAATATTTTCAAATATACCGGGTGTTTCTAAATAGTTGGAACTCTACACAACTTTGTTTTTTCTTAGGGAATGTTTATAATTTTAATTTATTTTTCATATCAAAATGGAAATACAATGTCAGTTTATAAATTTGACTTTATGTTTATAGCTAATATTTTATGAGATATTAATTATTATTAATCCTAAGGATGAGAGAGTCAGTATGTAGGTATTCGCGATTTCACATTTTTTTTTAGTATATCTATATTCATGTCCCCAACAATAATGGTAATGTTGGTACCATTACAAATGTTGTGCAAATATGCTTCAAGATCTGCATTTGCATTTCATTTCTTGGCAAGCGCTGAAAAGAAAGATGCGGCATATATATATATATATATATATATTTAGGGTGGAATAGAGAAATTTGTCCTGCGTTATACAGGGTCGTTCAAAATGTGTGATTTTACCGCTAGATACAAAAATGTTTAAGAATGCGTTTTTTTTAATGGAACACCCTGTATATTATCGAATATCCTGAAAGATGCCTGAATTTCCTTCGATTTGATGTATCATGCTCCTATACCTAAGTAGTCAGAATTCCGAGATAAGAGCAATTTTCAAAAAGAGTCAAATTATATTTCTCATATTAATCTAGGTGGTAGGTGATCATAGTACATGACATAATGAAAATTTGAGTATTTCTCAACGTAAGTGACTTGAACTGAATGAAATAACTATTCAAACGAAGTTCTAATAAAATTGTTTATTCTTCATGGAAAATGTGTGGAAACTATCGCAACAACGTGCAGATAATTAAATGAAACGTAATCTGATTTACATCCAATGAACAAGAGGAAGTTTGTACGATCACAAAATAATTTCATTAATTATCTGTTAGAATTTAGAAAACGTTTATAATAAGTTTTGAAAATGCCGACAATTGGCTTCCAAACATTTCAATGTTCGTTTATTTGTAGATATAGTTGTAGCCCTCCTTATTTCACTGGCATCTAGTTCCTCAATGCAGTTGATTACTCGTTGGCAAAGATCTTGTTTACTGTGTACTGGTGTCATGTATACTTTTGTCTTCAAATGACCCCACAAGAAAAACTTAAGTGGCGTGAGATCGGTTGATCTCGCAGGCCAATGCCACGGACCCAAACGTCGGGACCAGCGATCGTCGAACATTTCAAAAACTCCGGTGTTACTTCCCCAGTGCAATGAACCGGTGCTCCATCCAGCTGAAACCAACTGCCACGATACTCTTCAAATGACAGATTGTCCAAGAAGTCGTTCACAAGTGACCTTAGAATTTCCAGATATTTCTCAGAATTCAACGGTTCATCATAAATATGAAAACTTATTCGGTGATCCCTTTTAAGGCAAAATACGTTGAAACTAAATTTCTCCTGAAATCTCATTTCCTTAGACAATATTTGGATTTTGATCAGCCCTGAAATGCTCGTTCCTTCTATTAAAAAATCCTTCTCTGGAAATTTTTTATTCATCTGTCTACATAATTTTTTTAAAGAATTCAGGATCTTCTTGGATGCGAAATAGGATTGTTTCGCAAAAGTGAACCTACTTTCATCATCTTCTGGTTTTAGAGCTTGAACTTTAGTAAACTTGTACGGGCGCATGTTATGATTATGGATGATACTTCCAACAGACGCACGATCTAAGTCTAAATCATATTCGGCACTTCTGGTGGAAGCTTGGGGATCAGCACGGAAATAGGCCAAAACATCTATTATGTTGTCTTCATCTGAAGTTATAGGTTTCGGTAGATGTCGTTCCGCTTTTAATTTTGATCCATTATTAATGAAATTCTTTTGTAATCTCACAAACTTCCTCTTGTTCATTGGATGTAAATGAGGATACGTTTCATTGAATTTTCTGCACGTTCTTGCTATAATTCCCTCATATTTTCAATGAAGAATAAACAATTTCATTAGTACTTCTTTCGAATAGTTATTTCCCTCCATTTAAATTTTTTCAAGTCACTTACATTAAGAAACATTCAAAGGTATTATTAATAATGCAATAATTATCAAATTTTCATTATATCATGTACTAGGATGACATTTAATAGCAACCTAGATAAATATGAGAAAGAGATTTTTTTAGACAATTGCTCTTATCTCGGAATTCTGGCTACTATAGGAACATGATACTTCAAATCGAACAAAATTTAGGTATCTTCCAGGATATTTCATGATATACAGGGTGTTCCATTTAAAAAACGCAACTTTTTGGTCTAAGCGGCAACGCTGCATCGATGAAAATATTTTCGATAGATTAAGAGCAATTACTTGAACAGCCAAATTTTCAGAACGATCCTATGTCCCGTTCTCCGTAAACGTCTAAGGTACCATCGACCATGAGCCACCTTGCTTCTCACCGCCCCCAAAATTCCTTCCATGAAATTACAACTTGACGTATTATATTCATAACCCATAGTTCCAGTAAATATGGACTAGCATTTCCAGTCACTCACCTGCTCACTTTAAATGATAAAATTGTCACTAGCATACATACTTGAAATGAATGCACTATATTCCGTCTTGGAAAAAAAGATGAAATAAAACAGAATTAATATTGCATTTGAACTTTTATTCGTTTTTACGAACTACATGTGTAAATTCAGAATTCATGTGTATATGAATATACTCAAACATGCCATTGTACTAGATTAAGAAGAAAAGAACAGATAATCCCACTTACCCAACATCTTGACCACATGCTTTGTGGCTTGAGCATTCTTTGCGAAATTCTTTCTACCCTCTTCGTCCTCATTATTCGATCTTTCACTCAAACCATTCAAAGCAATAGCTGGTGATGTCTGTGGTTGTGGTGATGGTACCGGCGGTGAGTTTACACTAGTCGCCACGGGCTTGTACAGTCGATGCTTCAGTTTGACGCTGTTGCCTCTAGAAGGCCCCACAGTGGACCGATGCAGCTGCAGCCCAATCAACACATACAGCACAGTTATGAGGGACATAGGTGCAACAAAAAACACAAATGTGGATATTTCAAAGGCGTGTGGTATCACTGATCGTTTTACTATGCAAACGCAATGATCTTGGATGGGTGTGCCATCAGGTAGTTCTTCGCAGTAGATGCCAAAGGCCATCGCCTGGGGTATAGCCAAGCACATTGCTATTATCCAAATTCCAATAATGTACTTGATGGCTCGATTGAGCTTTGAAAGGGTGTGCGAGAGGAATGGATGGCATATGGCCACGTAACGCTCCACTGTGAATGCTGCTATTGTTAAAACCGTGGCATTGGCCGATGTCTCGGCAGCAAACCCCTGTAACAATAAAGCAAGTAGTAAAGATATATCATCAAAACACTAGAAATTATAAAGTGGGTAAGGAATCTGACAACAAACTCAGTTTAAAGGTAATTTATTTAAAAAAAATCGGGTTGGTCCACACACATAAGCTTCCAAATTTATTGAATATAAAAATTGTCTGAACAAGTTGCATTTTAATACATTATTTGCAGCTTCCCAAGACAAACTACAATGGACATTTCAATTTTGACGTAGGAAGGACCATTTAGCCAGAATATGCATAATTGTTTTCAGTTCATTTGAGCATAACTTTTTTTCCAGTTTTTCTCAGAAATGCGCCTTCGAATAGTGGTAATGGGCAATAAGTAGGTTCATCAAAATCGTCTTTTGGCTATTGACTAACACCTAACACGAGAAGGATTTGTGTGTCACAGGCGAGCGGTATCAATATCTTACAAAGCAGAAAAGAGAACAGCAAAATCTTTCTTACTACACAGAAACAGCCAGACCGATGACTGAAAGTTTGTCTCTCTGGCAATTAGCTTATAATAAGCCTTAGACCATCAGCTCGCTAAAAAAGAAGGAACCAATCGAGCCCAGTACATCTTCGAGAGCTCTTATAATTATATAACTATCGATTGATTATAGATAATAGACCTAAGAAGTGTAAACAACATGGTGAACAAGATTATTAATATTCCCTTTCTAATGAGTTCAATTAAGAAATATGTTTTATTCTTCAAAAGCATCTTCTAGATAGGGTTCTCAAAATTTGAAAACTATTACTGAAAAAGATATCGCAAAACTAAGTTGACTATAACTATTTGTAAACTAGAACCTGACCGTGACTTGGTCCACGGATACTACTTTTGTATTAAATTAGTCAATGTTATTGCCTCAATTATTCATGTGAAGTGCTTACTTCGATATTTCACGGTCTGAACGCAAACTTTTCTGCGCCCTATTGTCTAGTGCGTGAGATTGTGGAATTTCACTTTCCACGATCTCAAAAAAAATCTCAGGATTGATTTGCGAACAAGATTACATTTGAGAAAGTGACTGAGTCTCTGTCGAAGTTATGAGTAACTTCCTATTTAACCTGTTTCGTAACTTAAATACTTATCAAGCTACAGTCCTCTATCAACGTCGATGACAGACCACTATTTACAGAAATATCGATTTTGGTCAAGGTAGCATAATGATTATTCTAAATACTTTTAATTGATTCTTGATATTATAGAAGTATTGTCATCAATGATCGATTTACGCATCCCTCTACATAGAACAAGTCCATATGAGAAAGGTCCGTACTATAATTGTATAAAAATATATAATGCATTGCCTCCACATTTCAAAGAAATCAATACTATGAGTGTCTTTAAACGAACTTTGAAAGAATATCTCACTTTGAATCCCTTGTACTCATTAGATGATTTTTTTTCAATGTCTGTAAATTAAAATGTTCTGCTGTATATGATATTGGACAATCACATATAAATGTTTATCTATATTTTGTATTTTTAGTATATAATTTGTATTATTAACTTCATGTATATGACGTTTTTGATGTTTATATTAATAAAATTAATATTATTATTATCGATAATTATTTAAAAATATTGTTAACTCCACAGTAGTGTTACATAACCTATCTTTTGTTTATTACCCAATTCTATTATGGACAACCAATCGTTTCGTTTACTACATAATATTTCCCTGTAGATATTAATACATTAAAGATAATAATGTTTCGTCTTCCATTTAAAATTTTTCTAATATGTGTAATTTTAGAAATAGATTATTTCAATTCTTTTGACAAAAGTCAGTCGTATCCACAAGACTATGATTAGTGATCGGTGATTACCAAGCGATTGGTAGTCAGTCTTAGCAGTCACTTCTATGGACACCGCCTAAGATGACAAAATCCCTGTGTCCAACACAAATCTAGCTAAGAAAGCGCTGCAACATTTTTGATTTGCTGTTAGATTGCGGGATTTTGTTTGGCTAAAATGACGTGCATCGAAATTACATCACATTCGCTCATAACCCCAAATAACATAAATTATATGCGATGACGTTGACACTTAAAATGATACAAATTTCAAATTAGGAAATAATTATTTAGGATCAAAACTTCAATAAACATATATTTTACAATTTAAAGTATCTATATTGTAATATTCTCGTAACTAGAAATCAAAATTTATAATTTAAATTAAAATGTCAAGTTGACATGTCATTGAGCGTTAGAGTCGTATCGTCCAAACAAGGCAATAGTAATTTTTTACTATTGGATTCTATATATTGAATTGGAGAATTCGGGTATCTATGAAGAAAGAGACAAAATGATTCTTCAGGACGTAACATGAAAGCACAGATAATTTTGAAATATCTCCCATAATTTTGGGATACCCTGTATTATAAAAACGAATCATACAGGGTTAGTTATGTGAAAGCATGGTTATAATAATTTGTTAAGTATTTATTCTTCTTTTCGTAGATTTTACGATAAGTTTAATATTTCGATCGTATTGTTCTTCTTACAGATTCCGAGGAATTTAGATCATAATAATAATACTAATAATAATAATCGCCATTATTTAAGTAAATGATTATCAAAATACAAAACAAAAAAATTATCGTCGATATGGAGCGAGGTTTAGCTTAAGCTACTCTTACACCGAACTCCATTGCGATCGTTATAGATACAATACAGCAAAAAAATTTCAGTTATATAATTTTAAAATTACATATTTAAAATAACAATGGTTTGAATAGTTTTAATTAAATTTCGCATTTGAATATACATATGGTCTGTTGTCAGATATAATTAAGCGAATGTATAGTAGTCAATGCATGAAGAAGAGAATAGGAAGAAGAGATATAAAAAGTCTGAGCAGTGGTGGAACTATGAGTCACTCAGGAGTTTATGCTTAAACCAAGATTTAAAAGCGTATCTGCTGTAATGCTTAGGTAACATCAATCGATAATGAGTTGAATAGTTTGGTAAAGTTATAAGTGAACCCTCTTTGAAAGCGAGCTGTAGAATGTTGATGAACAGTTATTTGGTATGAATTTCTGACGTTGATCTAATGAACCTGCGAGCGGGGAACAAACTTGTTTCTGATATCTTCTGGACCTTTCTTGATGACCTTGAATAAGTATATGACCAAGTGTAACGTTCTGCGATCTTCCATATTCAAGCAATTGAGTTCCCTTTATGTATGCCTTACGTGGTCGTACTTTTGGAGTCCAAAAATAAATCGAACGTAGAAATTTTGTACTTTTTGTATTTAATTTTTGAATCTGTTATCAAGGAAGGTCCCGTAGAGGAATATCTAAAATGTGAAATAATCAAAGCCTCAGCTAATTGTATTCGTATCTTGAAGTGAAGAATATCTTTATTAGAATATAGGTAAGAGTTTTAGAGTAGTAAATGTTTTCATAATTGGATTCCATTTATGTCAATGTGAAAATTAGTTTTGACAAAATCGTATTGGTAACAAGAAGAGAAAAGGAGTATTTTTGACTTGTCTGGATTAAGGCGTAAATTGTGTGATGTACTGTCGGATACTAGTGTATCGAGATCAAGATTAAATGGATTAGTGCTTGTTGTAGGTTTTTCAAGTTAAATTTGATGGCAATCTGTGCATCATCTGCATACACAGAGATAGAACAGTTGCTTATAGATTTAAGAATATCAGCAGTATATATTATGAAAAATAATGGACCAAGAATACTACCTTGCCGTCGAATAAAATCTTTTGTTTTCGATTTGTGAAATATGTTTTGGTTAATAGTAGAGCATCATTAGAAAATCCATATGATTTCAATTTGGCAAATAGAAGTCTGTGGTTGATCGTATCGAATGCTTTCGAAAAATCTAAGAGCGCAAAAGCTGTGCTATCTTTTTTTTTATTCTACCCTGTAACTATATCTTAGATGCTTCTAAAAGCCTACTTGACACAGCGGAATGAGTTGAATTTTCCTAGAAAAATTGGTAATCTGAAAACAAATAAGCTTCTCAAGAATTTTTTATAGACACGGTAAGATACTGGTTATTTTCAAGTCAGAAAAAGAGGTTGGTTTCGATATTTTGGGTAGAGGTCGATCAAGGGATATTTTCCATAAAGAAGGCACTGTTTTCTTTTCTATGCAATAATTTATCAGATGAGTTATATACATGCCTATGACGGGACAGCAATATACAAGATCATGTTTATTGAAATACCATCAATTGCATAGGCTGTGGATTTGATATTAAAAGTAAATCGTGGATTTGTTGAACAGATGCCATTTTGAAACCCAAGAGTTCAATTTCTTGATCGATAGTTCTATTTTCATAAAAGATAAAAGATTTCTTCTTTCTTCCAAATAAGCTTTTTGTTGTTACTACTGCAAAGAGTTTCTGTAGAATTTTTTTTCTCGGTTCAGATCTTACTTAATGTGAAGTTACGTAAGCCTTTATAATCATTCTAGCCAGACATCGACAACTTGAATTTTTTAAGAGTCTTATCACGCTTTTTCATCAAAGACTTCAAATTCTGTGTTAACCATTGATATAGAGGTTTTGTGACTCTAACAGTTATTTTTGGGGCAAAAGATCGAAGACTTGAAATAAGAGTCCATTAAATATTTCAACCTTTCTATCTTCCTCAGATTTTTTCAGGAAATCATGCCATGGCAACTTATGTAGTTCGTATTGTAAAGCATTTACATTGAAGTTTGATTAATCCCTGTAGGCTATAAATTTAGTTTTGTCTTTGAATGGAGATTCTAAATCAACATGGCAATATGACATAGTGTGGTCAGATCTTAGGTTCCCGTTTTCAACATCCCCACTTATTACCATGTTCCTATTATCAGTGAAAATGAGGACGAGTAGATCTTTTCTTCTGGTTGATAATTTAACAAGTTCGATAAAATTATATGAATCAAAGCAATCTCTTATTTTATTTAGTGGTAATAGTAAATCGTGGTTGCTCAATATGTTCTCCAAGTTTTCGACGAAAACACTGATAGAATTATTACGCTTGAAAACCGCTCTATATTAATACATTAGGAAAAAAGTTTTTAGCATCATACATTTTATTATTGATACATTTGTAAAATATTGGATATCATTTAATATCTATTGTTTGATATATTATTTTAAACACATAACAGTAATTGACAGTGTTGTGACAATTACTTGGCTTTCAATTTAAACGTCATGTACTACACAAAGCGGTTAACAATACATTTGTGAGAAATCACTGACTGTTCTGATATAACATCGTTTGATGATGCATCCAAAAATTAAGGCCAAAATATTGTAACGGGAATTATAATCAAACTGCGTTCGATTTATTTTCACTTATTTATTTACACTAATAATTACACAACTATATGCACATTTATCTTCACAACATTCCTTAGCGCTTAGCGCTCTATTTATATTCAGTGTTCTTTGCACTAGTGTAGACTCACGCTCAGCTGACTAACTAACTCTTCTCTGATCAACGCCGGTATTTATCTACCTAATCCCATTTTGTTCGATGCTTCGAGTTTTTATCCATCTCCTAATGTATGTTATTCATTCGGGAAAAATCCGGGTCCGCATATTCTCGGTGCTTCTGGAGTTCTAGGGTGTTCTTCCCGATATTCTGGAGTTCATGTGTGTGTGTGTGTGGGTGTATTTTATTATTCAGGTGAGTTTTTTCACGTGACAATATATAACACCCTAATATCAAGTTAGTTGATAGTCTGACGCGTCAAGGCAAGAACGAAAATACTGCTAACTATGAAAAAAACATTTCTCATGCCCCTCATCCCTTTGAAATTCACAGGTAATTGCAGCATTTCGGACTTGTTACCTTATATACATCCCATAAATTGTCTAACAGATTTTATTTGTGCAACATTCAGTTTTATTAAAGTAATAATTAACAATATATTAAATAAAAAAGGCTTATTTTCCGAACTTTTTTGACATAAAAAAATCTTGTAAAATTGAAGGTTCAAGAGTTTTTTTTGTTTTATATTTATAATAGCTTTTGTTTTGCCATCCAAGTCCTGTAAAGAAACTATGAAATTTAATTGTAGAGCCAGCGAATTCAAAGGATCTTTAAATTCTATTATAAGTCTATGGCAGAACATGTATCAGGTTTATCAATATCAGGTCTGGCCAACAGGAATTTTAGTACATCATAACAGTTATAAGTAATTATAATCTCTGAAACAAACCCACCAAAATATAGCGTAAATGAATAACTTATAACATGGCATAATATGCCAAATGCCTACCTAAAGCCGTCTATCTTTTGAACCAACCTAACAAGTAAAATATTTGTCATATTTCAGAAGATCAATCATAATTTATCTGAACTCACATTTTTGCACAGAATTTGTATATTCTGACTAATGAGAAAACAAATAACTGTTTTAAATCAACATCTGTGCCTGTCTGTCCAAATTATTCGTTAATTGATTGCACCCTAACTAGGAACTAGTTGGTAAAAGTTAAATACTCATTTTTTGTCATGGTGCAATCCATAAGCCCATTTTTATTTTTTTAGAAAAATGGAAAGCGATGACGTATAAAATATATTCACTTTCCAAAGAAGCAAGGATTTGAGGAAAGTGAAAATTTACAGGGGCGTCAAAAAGAACTGACAAAAAGTAAGAAAACTCTTTACGCATACACACAAATGTCTGAATTTATAATCTAGGTAGTTCATATTGGATACGGAGATTCTAGTGTAGAATAAGTATATACATACTCAAAGAATTTTCATTCAGATTCATTTACTTTCTTAAAAAAATACAAAGACACTTTTATTTCAGATTGCATATTAGATAAGTCTGTGATCAAACATTTGGGCATCAAAACAAACATGGATTTGAGTTTACCAATCATGTTTCTAAAAATGAAAAAGCAATTCTGTGAATTGGCCGGTGGGAAACATTTCTCTTTCCTATGCATTTTCAAAATATCATGTATAGTATTTCTCAAGGGTGTTTTTTGTCGGTACGCCATATCTGCCTTCTCATTTTTAGAATTTCTTTCCCCATTGATGACGAAAAATAATAAAAATGGTAAAACACTTTTAATGCAAATACAAAATGTACATGTCACCATCTACTGAAAATATTTCTAAACTTAATTCATGTGAGAAACCTTATAATATTGCAAGCGTTTGAAATATAAGCAAGGTATAGCAAAGAAAGAAAATATGTTCATGAAGTAAGCAAACCAAAATGCCAATTTATTTATGGAAAATTTGTTTAGTTGTTCAACCGTTGTAGACAGATCAAGTCGGTAGACGGCTGCATATTAAGCTGATTACTGAAATCAACTCGAGTTGGAAGTATTATGAGGTGAATAGCACATAAAATCAGCTTTTACATTTAGTTAGTTACATTCTTTGCGAAAGTACAATTTATCATGCAAATAAATTGAATGAACTCGACTTATTTTAAATCGCATTTATTACTTTAAAGCTAACGTTTATTTTAAGACCTTTAGACCTTTCTATAAAAACCGTAATTACAAAACGAATAAGAAGGCATCATCTATTGACAATCTGTATTTTATATTTTCAAATTATTGAGTAAAGATCTGGCCCACAGCTTACCTATTGAGGTTGTTAAAACAACTTGCACCTTATATCTCCAGCAGTTTGGCTTATATTTTTAATTTATGTATTGAAAAGTCTATTTGGCCAGATTCGTTGAAAGCGGCTGAAATAGTTCCCATATACAAATCTGTCCAAAATATGAAAAACAGAAAAACAATATGGTTTCATAAACAGCAAAGGTACAAAAGACGTTTTAAGTATTATAACAAATAAAATATATTGTAACTTGGATAGGTATTCATGTACTTACGGTTAATATTCGTTTATTAGTTATTTATGCTACTACGTTGCTTACAGTAGTTATTGCATGTATATTATTTATGTAGTTCTAGAATTATAGAAGATTTATTCTGGATCCTTCCAGAAACTATATGTGAGGTACAATTTGTCATACTATTGTCAGTTTGACAAGGATCTAGAACATTAATTATATGCATCTAGATAATCATAGAACATTCTCGATGAATGTCATGTCATGATTCAGGTATATAAAGCCGTGTCGATCACGGGACAGAGTCAGTCTTATGAAGCCAGTGAGTCTTATAAAGTCAGTTGATAACAGTCAGTCTGTGGAATCAGAGGGTAATAGTAGTTCTGTCGGTGAAGACAGTGACAGTATAGATTATCAAGGTGACAAGTGGTGACAGTTGTACCATAATAGAAGTTCGTGTACTGAGTGTTTGAAAATAAACCATTGGAAGCAATCTGCGAATTTTGAGTATTACGCAAGTGAACTCACCCCACAACGTTTAGCACAGGGTTAAACGTTACAATATGATTACCTTGATATGAGTGTACCTACTGCTGTTGCGTTTCTGGACCTAGCCAAAGCTTTAAATTATGTCAATCATAAGAACTTAGAAAAACTATACAACTATGGTATCAGGGGAAAAGCTTACGATCTTATAAGAAACTACTTAACTAATAGGAAACTAAAGGTCAGAATAGGAGAGAGTGAGAGCGAGTTCAAAACTGTAAGTACAGGCGTACCCCAATTCTTGGGCCGCTTTTCTTTATTTAATATATGAATGATTTACTAATCAACATGCCAAATCATCATCTCATATGCTGACGATACCGCCATTTTAGTATGAGGCAAAACCTGGAATGACGTAGAAAATAAGTTGATTTTGTTGAAATTAACTTTAAATATAGATAAAACTGTTTTCATGACTTTTGGCGTACACTGTGATACAATCCCAAAAATCTAGATATTAAAATAGAGAATAAAAAGATAACTAGGACAGAATATTGTAAATACTTAGGTATCATTATAGAAACACTACGAATGATCTACTATGCTTTCTTTCATAGCAATATTTACTATGGAATAATAGCTTGGGGTGGATCTTATCAGAACAATCTAGTATTATTACAAAATGTACAAGAATAATAAACAAAAATGTTTTTGCACAAGACAACCCTTTGAATATCAAACTTTTCGCCTTCGAATCACTAACACATAGAGATAATTTTATACATAACATCACAAACAAAACCAGAAACAAATTGATACAACTGCCTAAAACCTTTAAGAAAATTAGTGACAAAAACATAAATTCAATAAAACATTTCAATACACTACCAAAAGAATTGAAAACAATAAACATAGAAAAAACAGCAGATAAGAAAAAACTAAAATCTTGGATAAAATCCAATAGTTTTGTATAAATTCTCATTCACATCTTTGTTAGAACTAAGCAGTAGTAGTTGGAAAGTTAGTTATTAAGTTTTTCTATTTTGTATAGGTATATATTTTTATGTAAGTGTAACCAGTTCCCTCGCACAGACAACCTCGTTTGTCTCTGAGGGATACAGGTTGTTTTCTCATACAAAATAACTTGTATTATTTACTGGATAATAACAAATGAATGAATAAAAACTGCAATACTTTTCATTCATAGAACCGATTTTTATCCGATTTCTAAACGGTGTCTGCTTTTTTATATCTGTTTACATGTTTCGCAAAGTAAACATGCTCCGATTTTGATGATTCTAGATTGAACAAGAAATGCTGAGAGATGGTCCCATATTAATGTGAAATCCAACATCTACTTCCTACTAAAAAACTTCCAAAAGGGAGTGGAGGGGCAAAATATTTCTCAATTTGAAAATTATATGTGGTTATTAAAGAAAAATTAACATGTTCGAGTTACAGCACTATGAATGAACAAGATTGCTGCCGCTATTGTTTGAAATCTCGAGATATTTTTGAACTTTAAACAATTTTGATGATTTGATGATTAATGAAACACTCTTCAATAGAACAAGTCTTGTAAGCCATGTAACTATAAAAGCACATCTTCAAAATTACCAGAAACAATAGAATTAATATTATCTCGTATTTTTAAATAGTTTTTATTACTTTCGGTTCTTGTATCAATGGACTCCGCAGCGATTTCTCAGGCCCCATACGGTCTAGAGACTTGAAATTTCGAATTCGTACTTGGATCGCAGTCATCTCGCCGACTGTTAAGCTCCAAGTGTGATCCAATATTGGTAATTATAATTATCTCATTCAATCTCATTCAACCAAGATCATTATTTTGTCAACATGGAACGACAATGGGATCCGTCTCTGGAATTACGCACGAGCATGGAGCGTATATATATGTCTCGTTCTCTGGTATATAGGTACTTTCTGGAAGATCGTCTATGGTTATGTAGCAATTGTCAGACGTCAGACGTTATTGTTAATTTAAAGTTTAATTTTGTGTTGTGGTAGACAAACAGTAATTTGTTATGGAATTGCTGTTGCTGGCAAACACATATACATAAGTATAGTTAAAATCGAGAAAAGGATAGCAATAGTAGGTACTCATCGGTACGGTTTAAATCTTAAATGCCCAATAAAAACTATTTTTAATTTTTTTTCAAAAATTTCACTTGTTTGTGAATAATATTTATTAGTTCAAGTATCGCGGTGAAAATTGTACATATTTAATTAATCATATAAAAAAGTCTATCGCTTTCTAATTATATTAAACGAGCAATGCTTGTATTCACAAGTCAGTGTGACTGTTGAATATAGTTTTTTTTTTTTGAATGTTGTAAAGTATGTGTAATGATTTTAATATGTCGTCATTTTGTAATGTTTTTTTAACTTTTTTAACATATTTTTTTCTGTACAATCTCAGTTAAGCGTGAGTACTAGACATTTATAAGCATTTTTAGAGGATATTGATTTGTATTTTTTGTAATATCCCTGAAGATGGTAATAAGTAATAAATTACCGAAAGCTTTGAACAAACTTTAAAGAGTTTTCCTTCATAACTGCTGCATCCCCACGATTAGTTTAACTCTTAATTAGTCAGCAACTATTACCCGCTTATAATACATATATACATATATATATATATATATATATATATATATATATATATATATATATATATATATATATATATATATATATATATATATATAAATAGGATGAAGCTCTACACCTTTATGCTTTTATTTAGTCGGATACAACCACCCACTATAAAAGCAACTGGAAGTAGTCAAAAACTTTGAGACATTATCTACCAGTGGGACACAATTCGCGCCACCTAGGTATTGAGAGCAAAATTACGTTTAACGTAAATATGTATAATAATTAAAGAAATCTATATTAGTTCATTAATGAATGAGATATAAAATATATAAATAGGATGAAGCTCTACACCTTTATGCTTTTATTTAGTCGGATACAACCACCCACTAGAAGCGGATCACGTGATTTCAAGCTTGTTAGCTTTCATCAGCGCCACATAAGTGGAAGCTGTATCCAACTATACAAAAGCAACTGGAAGTAGTCAAAAACTTTGAGACATTATCTACCAGTGGGACACAATTCGCGCCACCTAGGTATTGAGAGCAAAATTACGTTTAACGTAAATATGTATAATAATTAAAGAAATCTATATTAGTTCATTAATGAATGAGATATAAAATATATAAATAGGATGAAGCTCTACACCTTTATGCTTTATGCCCAATTATCTTACATCACTAACTTACCAAACGATGTTAAAAAAGTAGGGTCGAGTACGCAAGTCAATTCTATTCAGGAACAATCTATTTGGTGAAACTCAACAATAATGATGACCACGGTAATTACGAGGTATCAATGGCTCTAACGAAAAAAAATCAAATCAAAAGCAATGAGCAAAATAATAACACGGATCTACCGCGCAAAATAAATTTCATAGGCAAGCAAATGAACTAACTGACAGAGCCTATGTATTGATAAACATTGTCAACATCGCTACGTAAAGTCAAAGATAATTCTGCAGAAATTAAGTTTCGTCAAACACAAACAAAATTTAAAACCAGCAAGGAAATAAAACGTCGCGTGAGCTCAGACGAATACGCTTAATCAAGTGCAGTGGAGAAAGATATAAAGTCTTAATTTCCGCGCTACAGGAGCAAAGTAAATAAAATTATTGTAAGTATAAAACAACAAAAAGAAAATGGTGAAACTAAAAATATATTCATTTGCGTTCAGCCAATGTCGTTGTGTGTCACCCTATATATTGATACTTGTCGACGCTCGGGTTAGAGCAGTACCTTATTAGGATCACCTTCAGAAGATCCACAGTAGGTTGGTGGATTATGAGTTCCAGGAAGGGAAAAAATCCTAAAAATAATATCCTATCAAATATTGTTTCTGCTTACAATTCATTTCTCACCCATAATTAAATCTTTATAAACGACAACCCCAAAAAAACAAACTAAATAAAACCTTTTTTTTTAAATAAAATAACCATATGCCCTGAAATTGCTTACTCGAGAAACATTTAAGCATCTCGGTCATCGATTACTTACCTTCGAAACTCGAAGGGTTCGAATAAGCAGACATGTGGTTCAAAAACGAAATGTCGTGATTTCCGCGGAATTTGCCTGGTTTTTGAATAATTGCAAAATCACCAGGGGCTCATCAATTCCGTTCTAGCGTCTCATGCCAGTTCTAGAATAGGAAAAAAACGAATAAGATTCGCTATCAGATCTTAAAGGAGGCAATTCGATGGAAAATCAATGAATGGAACTCGTACTCACGTGAAATTCGTATAATCCTCGTAAGAGTGTGAGTGAAATGTCTTGTTCAGCTTAAAACCATCAATAAATACCACAAAACAGTACAGGCACAACTTCACTCAGTATAACTTTTGGAAAATAATCCTCGAAAGAGATATTTAATAGAACATACTATCCCAAAAGTTACTTTTGAATTACCCAATAGAGCACATGAGGGCCTTCTTTTTTTCCTTTTTCAAAATGGAAATCTGCGGAAGTTCGATCGGGGTTGATTCCTGCAGTTTTACCTGCTTCTACCTATTTATTGACGGCCAATCATATCCCATCAGGAAAGTACTCAGTTCCGACGAATCAAAAGTCAGATAATATAATCAAATTTATATTGCAGATATCCACCCATCAATAACATACAATATTCATTTTAGGTTGCTAGAGCAGAAATACTTCTTTAATTTCTCATCCAGTGAACCATGAATTTATTTTGAAAGTATATTAAGTTCCATACTCGACTCATTACCTGAGATGAGCAGCTTCATGAAGACAATTTTTGTGCGCGAGTAATAACGAAAGCTTCCGAAGTCTGAATGACAGACAAAATGAAAACAAACGTGGCGGAATAAATAAACAACTGAGTGAGTTAATTTAAACAAAATATGGATCGTCAAACAGGTAAGTCAGAGAATAATTCACCATTACACATTCGATCGTGAAGATCATCGTCCGTCCAGAAGTTTATATTAGACTACAAAGTTCGGTCCTAACCTAAAATTATTTGTTTCAGGTTTTCCATGCACTGATTTAGGCTAAAAAACTACCAGAAGCAAAACCCGTGACGATGATACAACAGAAACACCCTCGAAGGTTTCTCCCTCCGTGTGTGAAGAGCTGGGCGAAGAGAATATTCGACAGTGCAGTGTTATACATTTATTTGCTTAAGGTAATCAGTGATATTGTAAAAATTTACTAAGACTAAATAAATTTAATGAAGGTATATTATTTCATTTTTCACAAGAAAAGTCCTACTGTTAAACTGTAACGTTACAATGTATCTTGGGTATTACTGTAGTCACAAAAATCAAAAAATTTACGTG
Organism: Crioceris asparagi; assembly: GCA_958507055.1. NCBI lineage: Eukaryota > Metazoa > Arthropoda > Insecta > Coleoptera > Chrysomelidae > Crioceris > Crioceris asparagi. Next base: position 54,033,975 of record OY293827.1, read on the forward strand.
ATTTTTGATTTTCTTAAAAAGTTAATACCTTATTTGTAACGATTTTTTTTCATACATTGGCCCCTTATGTACTGACACCATGCTCATAAAAATATTGAATAGTTTAGATTTTCATTAGTTGAAAACTTGAAAAGTTGAATAGGTACTGTCTTCATTTTCAATCACACTTTTCATAAGAATTATGTAAGCAGGCTTCAGTCTTTTATCCATTCTAGTCTCGTCTTTATCTGGAAATAGAATATAAGGCAATATTCTGCCCAATCTGTGAGTTTTCTGAAACAATCTCAACATTCAGTTTCAGGAAATTTATTTTAAAAGTAGCCCTCTGAACAACGCTTTTGAGGATGTTTTCCAGGTGATTATAAATTATCCATTGTAATCGTTCAGCCAAATACAGCTGCTAAAATACGATTCAAATAGATATTCTCTATCTCTGCCATAAAGTGTAAAATCTAGGATCAAAGAGAATCTTGTTCGGTATGTGGTATTTTATGTTTTCAATAGAGCTGCGCAGAACTGAAATTGAAATCATTTGTAAATGTATTTATTACTTCATAACAATGCATCTGAAATCCGACATTCCTTCAGGGCCCTTCTGCATTTCTGTAAAATGTTCTAAGCGGATCCAAGCTTATATCAAACAACAAACGGTATTTCGGATCGATCGAACGCAACACAATGATCTTATCTGTATTGTATTCCGACGAATCAAAAGTCAGATAATATAATCAAATTTATATTGCAGATATCCACCCATCAATAACATACAATATTCATTTTAGGTTGCTAGAGCAGAAATACTTCTTTAATTTCTCATCCAGTGAACCATGAATTTATTTTGAAAGTATATTAAGTTCCATACTCGACTCATTACCTGAGATGAGCAGCTTCATGAAGACAATTTTTGTGCGCGAGTAATAACGAAAGCTTCCGAAGTCTGAATGACAGACAAAATGAAAACAAACGTGGCGGAATAAATAAACAACTGAGTGAGTTAATTTAAACAAAATATGGATCGTCAAACAGGTAAGTCAGAGAATAATTCACCATTACACATTCGATCGTGAAGATCATCGTCCGTCCAGAAGTTTATATTAGACTACAAAGTTCGGTCCTAACCTAAAATTATTTGTTTCAGGTTTTCCATGCACTGATTTAGGCTAAAAAACTACCAGAAGCAAAACCCGTGACGATGATACAACAGAAACACCCTCGAAGGTTTCTCCCTCCGTGTGTGAAGAGCTGGGCGAAGAGAATATTCGACAGTGCAGTGTTATACATTTATTTGCTTAAGGTAATCAGTGATATTGTAAAAATTTACTAAGACTAAATAAATTTAATATTTGAAGGTATATTATTTCATTTTTCACAAGAAAAGTCCTACTGTTAAACTGTAACGTTACAATGTATCTTGGGTATTACTGTAGTCACAAAAATCAAAAAATTTACGTGATTTTTGATTTTCTTAAAAAGTTAATACCTTATTTGTAACGATTTTTTTTCATACATTGGCCCCTTATGTACTGACACCATGCTCATAAAAATATTGAAAAGTTTAGATTTTCATTAGTTGAAAACTTGAAAAGTTGAATAGGTACTGTCTTCATTTTCAATCACACTTTTCATAAGAATTATGTAAGCAGGCTTCAGTCTTTTATCCATTCTAGTCTCGTCTTTATCTGGAAATAGAATATAAGGCAATATTCTGCCCAATCTGTGAGTTTTCTGAAACAATCTCAACATTCAGTTTCAGGAAATTTATTTTAAAAGTAGCCCTCTGAACAACGCTTTTGAGGATGTTTTCCAGGTGATTATAAATTATCCATTGTAATCGTTCAGCCAAATACAGCTGCTAAAATACGATTCAAATAGATATTCTCTATCTCTGCCATAAAGTGTAAAATCTAGGATCAAAGAGAATCTTGTTCGGTATGTGGTATTTTATGTTTTCAATAGAGCTGCGCAGAACTGAAATTGAAATCATTTGTAAATGTATTTATTACTTCATAACAATGCATCTGAAATCCGACATTCCTTCAGGGCCCTTCTGCATTTCTGTAAAATGTTCTAAGCGGATCCAAGCTTATATCAAACAACAAACGGTATTTCGGATCGATCGAACGCAACACAATGATCTGATTTGTATACAAGCTCGAAAGCACTACCTACTTGTTCTTTCAAATTCTTACATAGACGATAACTGCGTAGAACTTCCAAGTTTTTGAATGCGAATTACAGTTGATCTGAGTTTCTCGAAAATTCAAATGGATATTTCTAACATTTCCATATAGTCAATAGAATAATTCAGATGTAAAAGACCTTTATATTTGCATATTATGTCGGGAATTTGGAAAGATGAACGAATATCGGTAGATATTATATGTATTATAAGTATGTGATTATAATGTAATTATTATCTTTTTATTTAATTATTACTGTTCAGGTTAAGCTGGTCCATAGTCGATATCATTATTGATTCTCCAGATATATTGTTAAGTAAAAAGTTCACAAAAATCCCGAATTTATATATATTTTACTGTGAATATCTGATAATCTGATATAAACGAATGTTAGGATCATTTTGAATCTGGTATAGACCAGAGAAGATCCTCTGAATAAAAAAAATTCGCGAAAGCTTACACAAGCCGGGTTTGTTTGTAAAGCAACAAAAAAAAACAAATTACTTATGACGAAGAAGTTACAATATGTTTCGTTTTTGTAAAAACATATGAAGGTACAAGATTGTTCATAAATTGAAGCATCCCAGGTGTTAGGTGTAAGTTTATCAGAATCTGAAATATGATGATGTGGATAACCTAAAAACGTCATCTCCTATCAGATGTTCCAAATGGTTTTCAAAAGCAAAAATCCACTATACGTACGATATTCCAGGCATTAACAAAAAAGGAATCTGTTAATGCTAGCAAAATTATAGCATTGTGCTTAGAATTAACTTAGGTGCTCGATGGTGTAGACCATGACACATTTTAAAATAAATTATAGGGATAAGGAGTAAGGAGAGTGCCTCCATAGTCCTTTCAATCTTATTAGTCATACATCACAAAAGGAGTACGCCAGGAGTCAATATTAGTGCCAGCTTGTGGCCCACCTAGGTGGTTCAGCGACCAGAAAGTCTTGAAAACAAGATTCAGGTGTCGTTCTTGCCAAAAAATTATTTTCATGGAACATAATGTTAATGTTAGCTAAATCTGATTAGTATACCGTTGCCAAAAATTGATATGTCTAATATTTATTATTTAGAGAATTGTTAGTGATACGAGTATACTTGTTGACTTTTTTGAAAAATATTTGTTTATTCCCTGGTTCCTTATGTTGTGCAGGAGTAGACAACATAAATTTTATTGATCGAAATATGAAAGAATTTATTTATTTGGAGATACTAAAGACATCACCCAGCTAGTGCTAAGAAATTGGATTTTATTATTAGTTGAGGTACCATTTTTATCAAGACAACGCTCCAAAGCACATGTCGTATTTTCGGGATCGTAGTTGGTTGCTTTACAAATACCCAAACTTTATTAAAACACCTGCTCAGTCACCAGATTTCAACATTAGTGGTCGGCCATGAAAAATAAAGTTATTACTGTACCAATATCAAACAAGAATGAATTGAAACCAAACATTACAGAAGCTTGGAATACAATTTCATCAGAGTAAACTACAAAGTTACTCGAATCCTAGACGATTATATATGTGAAAAATAATCAGGAAGGACCAACAAAATATTAGTAATCGCTTTTTAATTTGTCGAGTTTCTTTTTCTTATTGATTTTCTTATTTTAAGTTTTGAATGATTTAATTAATTAAAACTACTTATACAAAAATTATATATAATGTAATTGGTATTTAGCCCATCAAACCGTCAATTGGTTTAAACTTACCCATTTTCCACAGTCTAGGTACAGGAAATGTTTGCATGGATCGATGGGAAATATGTATATGACATTCTTTCATGTTATAAGTTGCTGTAATTTAGGAGAATTTGGAATCTTGTATTCAAAGTAAATGCTAATATTGCTTAAAAAACAATAATAGATACAAATGTTCCTCACTGTAATCCATAAGAATATAATAATTGCAATGTGGATAATGAAAGATAACTATTGTATCTTAGTCGGGGACTGGCGAAATGTTCGGCTGATTATTTTTGTCTGACTTCATGCATGCACGATTTTGATGTCTCAGTGTAACAAAAGATGCTTCCGCACTTTTTTACGCACCTTGAACGTCGCCTGGCGCTACTTCTCCACCAGAGAGAAGATACAATATGTATGTTCTCTCTATTCTCCACCAATCGAATCGCCTGGCTATATTGTATTCGAATTAAAAACTTTAACCAAAAGGAAGGATCATACCATATAAATTGCACACTGACCACTTTGCGCCCGATTTACGCCCACCCTTACCACTGAACAGATGACCGGCTCCTCATTTATATTAATAATGACGTTAAGGTGCACCGATAAGAGGGACTTCATGGCTTTGAAAAATGCAAACATTATTCCGTGTTCTTATATTAAAACTTCAACTGTCTCTAAGCTGCAGTGATAAGATATGCGCAATGAAGTAATTATTATCTCAATTGCTGTTACATCACAGCATTGTTTTTTTTCAAAGGAATCTGTGTTAAAATTAAGATAACTAAGATAAAACTAATAGATTGATAAAACTGTGTAGACACAATACATAACGCTAAAAAAGTTTAATGAAAAATCTTTATTCCTGACTGTAAGTCATTTCAAATTTCTCACGTTAGCTCAGCCACAGTTCTCTTACGTAGCTCGACATTATGAATTTTATAAGTATATATTTGTATTCACTGCACATATTGCATATTCAACTATATGATGTTCCAGACAGAATCACAGATACCTATGTACAGTGGTGATATAGCCCAATATATCCGACATTGTTTTCTATTCGATGTGAATCCATTCTGTTATTGCTTCTACTTATATACTATCTTCTGGAGGAGTTCTTCCGGAGGAGTCAAAGACACAATAAGATTTTCTTTTCCACTGAATCACGTAAATAGGAGACAGATATAGGATATATAAGGTATTATTTATATTGCTTTCTATTTTATAAATTTGATCCAATCTAGTCGCCAAAAGCCATTTCTAAAATAACAGCCTGACGGACTACGTGATATATTTTATCGACTTAAACCTGAATTTGAAATGAATGCAGAAAAAGTACTTTCAATTCAGTCTTTGTTGAATTTGGCCCATGGGTCGAGAAACTGTGTTATCATTCGATAAGTGAGAAATTTTCATGAGATTTATTTCTGGTGTATACACATAAGAATTCACCATGCATTCGGTCAAATTAGCATTTTTCATTAATAAATAAGAACAAAGACATCAAAATAGATCTTGGGGTTAAAGTATAAACAAAGAAATTATTCATTAAAATTATAGAATAATATCAGGAGGTGGAAAAAGGTCTTAATAGAATATGAAAAGATTTTTCCGCCTGTCAGATCGAATAAAAGGTAATTCTTTACATTGAAAAGCTATAGTAGCGTATCCTTCACAAGGACCTTGAGTTATATTCTCAAATATTTATATATCAAAAATATATATTTTTATTACAGGATGAGCCAGTGGTGCGTGCAGTCTCCATAACATTTATTATATCCAAACTGTCGATTTCATATTTTCATTAAATGATAATAAGCCATATCCTGAAATATTTTTATTTATATACAAGGTTTTTTAGAGCAATTGAATTCGCTGTTTTTTTATGGCAACTCCCCATATTCGAAACAATTTTAGATTTGCCTGGAAATTTTCCATATAACACACCCAAGTTTCTTAAACTTATCTGTAATAGTTCTTTACTGTTGTCAATTTTTTTATCAAAAAGTTCCGTGCATATACCCTCAAAAAAACTAATTGCTTTGGAGCCATACAAGATAACTGACCCAACCTTCAGTCAATTTCTTTAGGGTATTTTTTGAGATAAAAGTTTAAAAAAAGATCAACTAGGATGTGAATGCTCAAATAGAGCTCTATCTTGTTTTCACACAAGCTGCTTGGTGTCTTCTAATGAATCCACCCCAAACTGAATGATCCATCACCTAGACGGAAGGTTTTCGAGATCCTTTTCTCATAATATCTGCAGTTTTTGAACAATCTCTAAAAACCCGTTCCTCCACGTATCTCCAATGACATTGTAACGAATTTGGGATATAGTGTCGACGCCTTTCGGAACGGTGGCGTGTGTGATTCATCAGAGGGTGGATCCTCTTGACGAGTATGGACATTGGTGGTGCCCGGGTGGTATGAGTGTAAGGCATACTGCAATTAGTCAACATACATTCTAAGGGCAAGATTATATACAGATACAAATGGTGAGTTCGCGCTATTGATGGAATATTTGGGGCGTTGGAAGATACCGATGGAAGCTTCTAGATGGAGGGGGCTTGCCTATATATTGGAGAGTATTTGCTGAGTTATCAGTCAAGTGTGGTTAGTGGAGACCGGTATTACGGTGGAGACCGGCAGTATGGTTCAGTCCGTCGGAGCTGCGGTACGGTGGAAACTGGGAGTACGTTACAGTCCGGTGTAGTTGGACTCTCTAGTAGTGGGCCAACAACAACATAAATAAATAACGCTCGATAGAATGTGGTTGGAAATGGTATAAGCAATAAATATAAATTGTACATAGTAGTCGATAGTGTAGTGTAAGATATATAAATGGTGTATATGTCGCACGCATATGTATAGCCATTTCAGACAAATAGTCATTGGCCTAGGCAATTGCTAAGCACCATGACAAATAGCAAAATTGTTAAGAGTCTACTATATTCTGCTATGTGCCTAGGAATTTCGCATAAGGCGATTTCCGATTAGTCATTTATCAAATGCCGACAATAGATTTAGGCAGTGTAATATTACTAGCAATTAGCTACAAGGATTTAAAGCAAATATCGTTTCGTTATTTAGCTAGTCATTTAACATTTGCCTGGATATACTTCGGTCATTTGTCAAATTCCGTGGCTCGTCGACCAAGCACATGACGTTTTGCGCGCTTAAATATTTTTGTGGTTCATCTGTAATGTGGGTGTTTTGGTTTGTTTCGTGACTATTTAGAGAGTGTTTTGTGACTTATATACAAAGTCAAGTCATTGTAATATGGATCAATACGCAGGTATGATAAAACTAATACGGTCGAGACAACAAAAACTAAAGGACAAAAAAAACGAGAGTTTTATTACAACACAACAAACAATGAACAAATATGATTTGGAGGAAAACACCACAAAAATTATTTTACAGCATGAAGATGACGATATTGCTTTTTTTATATTAATTAATTTATTTTATACACAACTTTTCAGGTGGTTCTTAGCTCCTCTAATCTTCCTCCTGAAATTCAGAGGAACAATTAGACATCGAATTAACGAGTCCTTGGGAAACCCAAAATTCAGCTGAATTAAATGATGTAATGATCTTAAATACAAATGAATGTAAACAGCACGATAATGGGGTCTCTCTTGAATAACTTGTGGACAAGTAACACACTTGATTTGTGCGATACCAGAAAATTATGTTCAAAAAATTGAAGGATTTGGATCTAAGGTTGTGTGTGTGCAAGAGAATAGTGTTATAAAGCAAAGGGCAGCTCCATATAAAGTTCAAGTTAGAGCCACAAAAAATATTAAACTCTGCAGCGAAGATTAATTCCAGAAACATACAGTAGGTAGCCCTGTTGTAGCTACGGTTCCAAAAGTAGATCGGGGACCATTAGATGATCGCAATATTGGCGCTTTTATAACAGATGAACGTCATTTTAACAGCTTGGCACCAAAAGTGGAATTATTAAAAATTGGTTGTCAAGAAAAGAGATTGAAGCAGTTGAAGACATAAATTTGGATAAGGATAACAAATCAAACAAAACCATTTCGGTTCAAGAAGCTGTGATTCAACAGACTTCTTTTAGTGATCAAGCAAAGTAAAACCCAGTGCGGTAATAAAAGATGTACTTGATTTATAAATGACAGCTTGTGCTCTAGCAAATGCCATTTAAGCTTGAATTGTCAAAACAAATAATACCTAATGTTCATATGTTGTGTAGTACGTAATTAGAATTTTAGAATGTAATATTGGTTGTGTTTCTTATATTATATCAGATAAGTATATGTTTATTTTTTCGTTAATATGAGTATAGTCTAATAAAACTTTTTCATATACAGCTTGTCTACTAAAATCGCCATTTGGTATATGAACGAAGTATATTTATAGTTTGAATACTCATCGAATGGGGTTTCGTCATACCTTGTCTATCTCTTTTTTTCGTTTGTAGACTAGGTGAAATAAAATTTTAACGTCATAAACATATGTCTTCCATCAGATCGGCTGATTGTTATTTTGACGTTTGTTCTTGTTCTCTTTGACGTTTAATGTCAAACATTTCTTTTTGAAATGGTGATTTTGAGATAAAAAAGGCAACTAGCGTTTAGCGAAACCAATCGAAACCTGCCGAACTTTCAAACGCACCAATCAGGTATCAGAACTTTGACAATGGGTCATCAAAACGCGTCGTGACTTTGACATTGGGTCATCAAAACGCGTCGTGTGTTACCTTCTCGAAAACACCAAAAGTGATTTAGCCCCCTTACAAATGTGTCAGTGTCAGTGTTTTGGAGTTAGGAATTAAAATTTAATTTTAATGACGTCAAGAATCGTGATGAAACCCCACTCGATGGGTATTCAAACTATAGGTAAATGGTAAATGACTAGCTAAGTAACGAAACATTTATTTGCTTTAAATTCTTGTTGCTACTTGCCTAGTAAAATAACATCTGCCTGACTCTAATGTCAGCATTTGACAGATGACTAATCAGCAATCGCCATATTTGAAATTCTTAGGCACACAGAAAAATATTGTAGATTCTTAAGCATTTGCATAGGCAAATGACCATTTGCCTGAAATTCTTATATGCCTGCGACATAAATAAATAATCTGTGATATTTTAATGTGTAAATCAATAAACCTGAAGATGAATTAGTCTCAATCATTTTTATATGCCTGTTACAATATAAATTTATAGGAGGAATGTTTAGAGATCCTTCAGGCCCAGACTAGTATCAGTAGTAGGTAACAAAGACAAGGCAAAACTCAAGGTATATGAGTATAAACATATAAATAGCTGTGACGAAATAAAAGATATAAAAAATAAAGAAAATATAAACATGAAAAAAAATAGTCAGTCACATAAAGGAAAAAGAATGTTGGTCGGTAATTTAATGGGTCTAATGTGATAGATAAATAGATATCAGTGCTGGACTAGAGAGGGACAGGGGGCACGTGCCCCTCGCGGCAGATTTCAGGGAGCGGCAAAATTTGAGGAGGTTTTAAAATTAATAAGCTATTATTGATTTTCTCCCAGTGCTACTATTGGAGCTCTGGATTTTTTCGAAACTTTGAATAGTATTTATTCTTTCTTTGTGGTATCAACATCACGCTGATAAGTTCTCCGAATATATGTTCCACTGACATTGAAATATATGAAAGCAAGACAAGATGTTCTGCAAGATTAGAAGCTGTCGATACTGTGTACACACATTACGGTCACGTTTTGCAGGCTCTAGAGGATCTTGAAAACCATGATCAGTCAACACCTCAAACTAAGAGAGAGGCCTTTTGAAAAATTTTGAGAAACTTAAATTCGTCTTTGGCATGCATTATTTAATAAGATCAATCATGTCAATGAGTTTTTTCAAACAGAAGGTCTTACAGAAGATTTAGCTGCTCGAAATCTTTATGGTCTTTTAACGTTCTTGAAGTCTTGCAGAGTGTTTGCTCCGTCTGAGGCCTTTATTAAGGGTAAATTCTTAGCAAGTATGCATGGTCTACCCACTGAGTTCACAGAAAAAAGAGTTAAAAAAAATAAAATGTCTGATGAGCTGTGTGGTGTTGAAGCTCCGTCAAATGCAGAAAATGTGTGTCATGTTTGAAGCCATGTTAGAATTTTTCAATGTAGTTCGAATCTAAGAAATGCTAGTAAAAGATCTAATAATGAATGCAGAAGAATTGACAAACATCAACAAAGCGGATCTCAATAATGAAGAATTTAAATTTGAAATAAAAAGTTTCAAGCACCACGCTTTATCAGTTAACGATAAATTAATAGAAGCCACATCAAAGAAATTTTAATTCTTATCTATAAACATAAGCTAGACGAAGAGAGAACATTTCTCACGGTGCCAGTTACTGGATGGGGGCGGCAAATAGATATTCGCCCCTCCTTCTGACATGTCCCGTTCCGGCCCTGATAGAAATATAGTGATAAAAATTGGTATGCTTTAATAAAAGCTATGTCAAGTTGGCTTTACCACTTAATATGTTTCCGATTTTTCTTTTCTAAATAGAATGACCTCGTTTCTTTTTACGTCAATTAGAAGTCTATTATATAGTTTTATACCAGTATATTAGTGAGTCATGAATCAACGATGAAGTGGGAATTGAAAGCCTCCATTGATTCATATGTCGAGTATGCCGAGTTTGTGCGGCTTCAAAATCAGTTCTGTTGTGGATTATGGGCACAGTTCCCATTTCCAGTTAGTGCGACAAAGTATAATAACTACTCTATTTTTAATTATTTTAAAATTATGTAATTTTCACAGTTGTAGGGGAACATAAGGCCCACATTTAAAATTTGTCCCATAAAACAGAACAGCACAAAGTTGCGTTTTTTAAATGAATCACTCTATATATTTTTACATTCTTGAATTCCGCATAAAATAATGAGTGCAATCATAGAGATAATATTAACATAGATCAGGCAAGTCGATCAAATACGCGTTCCCTTAATAGAAAGAAACAGAAAATAAGGCAGGAGTATCTATCTCTTTTATTTAAAAGCTCGTGATTGGTGGATTGCTGTACCTATCTGTCATCCGCATCCGACTCTTCCCTCTGTATCCGTCATGAAACAAAGACCACATCCACTTACAGTGCTACATAGGACTTGCCTACTCTATGTTAAATATTATATCTCTATGAGTACAATGGTGTAGCACTTCAACTTTCAATTGTTTGTTTAGAAGCTATAAACAATTGAAAATCGCCAGCTTAGCCTCATTGACGGCTATTGTGCCAGAACGGTTAAAGATATAGAAAACTAAATTTCACATTCCTATCTCTTGTTTCTTGAGACCTATCTGAGAGTGGTTTCATAAATGTTACCAAATGGTATCACCTCCGGTACCATTTTCAAGAAATTTAATAGGTCCTAAAAAACTGAGATAGGAATGTAAAACATATTCCATAAAAAACATAAAATGTAAAAAAATTAAACGCAGTCCTTCCAACGCAAAAAGTGGTGAGATCACATGTAAAACCAAATCAGTTAGTTAGCTTAGCTCCTATCTATGGAAGTACACATTTTCATAAATTTGATCTAATTATTTACCCACCATCATTTATAATCACCAAATAATTATTAGACTTCTTTATTTCTATAATATATGTATAATGACTTGGCAATCGCACGGCTCCCTCACTGAGAGAAAAAATCAAATACCAATGAAATAATATAATACCTACACTAACGTTATAAACTTAGGTTTTAAAACAGTATACATATAGGTATATTAAAAAATATCGCGGCAACTTGATCACGTGAGAATAAACTAGTATTTGAATTACTTTAATTTTTAATAAATGATTATTGTCGTTCGATTGCCAAGTCATTATATCTACATGTATTATAGAAATAAAAATGTCTAATAATTATTCGGTGACTATGAATGATGGTGGGTGAATAATTAGATCAAATTTATGAAAGTGTTGTTGGAAGGACTGCTTTGCGAGAGTTGCATTTTTTACATTTTATGTTTTTTATGGAATCTCATTTCATTTTGTATGTAATTTTCCTTAGTTTCTTCTCAGCTAATATTTCTTGTTCGTTAGCTATGAATAATCATAGTGCATGGCTATTAATAATCGTTTTCCAATAATTCAACCAGAATGTTATTGAATTTATGATTTAGCTTATTTTAATTTTGATAGTTCATTTGATGGCAACATAATTTGTATATTTGCTGTTTTACTGGTAGAGCGCTAAAATACCAGCAAATGCCAGTAATAACTGGCAAACCGGCAACCCTGCACTTTGGCTACGAACGCATATACATGATACAAGAAACTATATATATACTTATATATGAAAGAAATAAAGGTATGATCGATAGCCGTTCTAATTTCGTCCGTCTTGCGCATGACGTCACGCGGAGCTTGAAATTTGAATTTAATGCGGAATTCTTATGGGATATGGTATTTCTTTATTCTACTGCAATTAGTAAAACTTGTTCATTAAGATGGTTAAGGGTAAAAAGCAACTTAGAAGTATAATATAATATAATATAATATATTTGTGACACAGCATTAGATATATCATTAGTATTAGTACTACCCTCATACAAAACCTGATCTACTACAATACTGCTAATACCAACATCCCTTAAATTAATCCAAAGTACATCAAAATAATATATTATTGTCAACATAAACAATAATAATTGCAGCCTCTATCTGGTTTGTAGAAAAGTTTCTACTAATTTTGAGCGATTTCTTTTATTAATAAGGCTATTTCGAGCCAATTTCACATTTCTCGATTTTTCTAAAGGTAAATTGAGAACTGGCAACTAGCACGGCGTTTCTTTCAAGCAATCGTCGATTTCAGGCAGTACAGCCCAAAAATTCAAAACGCAGATTTCGTTCATAGAATGATTCGTCGAATGTCCAAATGCTTACAACACACTCTGGCAGACTTCAAATTGATGTGATCTTTCCATTTGCAAGCTATAATCCACCTTTTTTGGATTTTTTCATATTTGGTAAACAGAAGTAGCATCAGATCGCTAGTTAATTTTTGAAAACAATTATCTACAAATAATAATATTATATAAATTTATTTAATTTTAATTTAATTTTTGTTTTGACTTTGCCATAGAACACCCCACTTAACACTGCAAAAAACACCAGAAACTTCTAAAACCCATGCTCCGGGTCTCCTAGAAGTAACTTAGAATTTTGATGGTCGGTGAGTGTGTCAGTGACATAATTACAGAAATTCGACTGGTCATAGCTCGTAAACTAAAGTTATGTCATTTGGAACTACAGCTAGATATATTATGTCTTCTAAGTCTCTGTAAATTCATACTTCTACCTTTCTCAACAGCGAAGTTACAGAGTGGTCTGAATTCCTTCGAAAAAATGATACGGCTGTGCTCAACTTGGCAGGGGCACTGCTTACCGTTTTGGTATAAATAGCTGTCAAAGAGGCTAAAATGTTGATTTTCAATTGTTTATAGCTCCTAAGCAAACAATTGAAAGTTGACAAGTGATATATCATTGTACCTACACTTTATTTTATTTAGAATACATATCTGTGAAATTTTAAAATGTGGGACATGTATTTCCCTCCAACTTTTATATTTAAACTATTTTAAAATAATTGAAAATAGAGAAGTTAGGTATACTACTTGGTCGCACTAATTGACCAAATGAAAAGATACCTATTCGCTTGACAAAGATATATGATTACTCTTTTCTGTAAGGTGAAGACAGATTGCCTAAGTGTATTATTACAAACTCATCAAAAAGATATTCCATACCGTAGCTGGGAGTCTAACAACTTATAATAAACAGCCTTTGCGGTAAGAAGTCTCTCTCTCTCTCTCTTTTAAAGTTTTTCTAAGCGCGTAGCAGCCAGCCCCTAATTTTTTATTGAGGTATCTTATGTGTTCGACAAAGTTTCGATCTTTATCCAGATGGAGTCCAAGATATTTTCATTTTCCTAGTATGTCTATAGCACAGTACCACTATTGTAGATAGTGACTCATATTTTCAATATAGACCTTTGCGGGTCTGAGGGGAAAGAAAATTCATAGGCGTGCGGTTATTATTAAAAATAGTTTATGTATATAATAATGCTTCATGAAATCCCTATGCTATGTGGATAGTTTATCACTTACTTTCGGTTATTATTCGTTTTGGTATCTATTTGTTCTCCTGCCTTGTTTGCTTTAATTCTTGCTTGTGTATGTCTGTAATTAATTCTAGAGTGAGTGCACTTACTCTAGAAACATCCAGAAACTATATGTAAAGTACATTTTCTCTCAATACTATCAATTTGACACGCGTTTAGAGCAATGTCGGCCGGTGTCATGTCAAGGATCAGCTATATAAAACAGCGGCAAATTGTGACAAAATGTACTAAGATGTAAAGTTTATACCAAGAGTTGAAAAACGTTTGAAGAGATCTACGAATTTCGGAGTGATTTACTGAAGTGAAACCCTCGCACTGTTTAACATAGGGGTAAACGTTGCAATATTGAAAAACATTTTCACTAACTTCTTGCAAGTGAAATACATTATTAAATGTACCGAAATGTGTCAAATTTCATGAGGGTGGTGGATAGAAAGTTCTTAAAGAATGCTAACTCTTTTAAAAAAATGATCAATTTAAATGTTGCTACATCTTCTTTATATAATTTGGCCGTTTCATTTTTTCAATTTCCGAAAAAAATGTCCTTCCACAAAGCAGAAATACGCATATCTACCTATCACATATTTCAGATTATACCATTGCGGAAACTCGAAAACCGTAGGTAACTCTTTTAAAAAAATGTTCAATTTAAACATCTCCATATATGGTCCCATCTTTAATTCTACCTTCTCAGATTTTCGATTTTCTAGAAAAATTGTCCCCTCCACCCCATTCGGAGGCGGTTTTTGGAGAGAAGGAGATTTCGAATTTGAGTTTTTCGCAACTCTCCTCTTTACGTTTACTGTGGAAAACGCGCGAACAGTCATAAAAAAGCAAACATACAACCAAATTGAATGCCTTCTCCTTTATTTGTCGTTCAAAAAAGTTATGGAGCTTAAAGTCACCCCTGGATGTTCCTGTATGTAGAACTAGAACATGATAAAAGATAGAATTCTATGATATTTGCAAATCTGACATGTTACTATCTGAGCTAAATATTGATCAACAAGGTGTTCAATTGAAAGGAAGTACCTAACTATCGTCATTTTTCTATAATGAGACAGTTCCATAATACAAAGCAATGCGTAAGTTCGTTGAAGATGATATGATTTGACCGTTCGTAAGTAATTTTTACTTTCCTGGTTAGTATCATCCTCACAAGGGAAGAATTAGGTGCAAATTAAATTTCATATGTTCTACAAGTTTGTTTATATGCTGGTTAATCGGTTTCTCCTACGATATAATTTTAAATGATCTTTGTTGTTTGTCACAGCACACTGACGAGATGAATTGCGGCTTAAATCCTTTATACGATTCTTTAGATATTTCATCTTAGAGATTTAAGATATTTCAGTCTTCCATAATCCCAGATGTTCTTATCCCAAAAAACATCATCCAAATGAGGTGAGGGAACTTTATTCACAAAATCAAAACAGTTATATTGTAATAAAATACTAAATGTGTTCAGTCTATCGCTCCTATTAATCTCCACCGTTAGTATTACGCTGAAAATTGTTTCTTATATTAGTTCAAAATTCAATATAAGAATTGATTATAAGATAGGACATTTCAATCTGCGGCAAACTGAAGATAGCCAACAATCTTAAAATTATGATATTTGTCTGAGTGGCCGGTGCTCTATTTAGTTATCAATATGATTGAGAATTTATAGTGGTATAATGCAATATTTGTGAAGATATAAGTAAATCGTCCTTATTGCCATACCAGTAATTCAATGGCAGAAGGGATGTTGATCCTTGCAGTAATTGTTTTTGGCTCTGTTATATGAGCTAGCGTGATCTAGCTATTATTTACTGCTGTTCCGACAACCGATCTGACCATTAATCCTGATGGTAAAAAGCAGTATCGTGGCGATGTTGATCGTCCATACTCTACTAAGAATTGTTGGTATAATTCAACATTGTTTGTTATCGTGTATATATTATATACAGTGTGTTTTTTAATTGAATGTCAATATTTAAGGATTTATCCTAAGCGTCTTAAATTTTGAGATACAGGGTGGTAATTTTTTCAAAAATAAATCATTCTTAACCATATGTGTAATACTAGTCTAGATATTTTAATGAAATTTGGTATACAGGTAGTATGCATCAGGAGACATTTTTTGATGTACATTTTTTTAAATTCCAACAGTGCGAAATCAGACCTTTATATTTTGGCAGACATTGATAGAACGCCACTGACTTCTCATAAAATAAAAATAATTTCTGAAATCCTCGTTCACTTCAACGCAAATTTGATCACGTGATTGTTTACAGTCCGATGTATCGTTTTGCTTAAAAAATAAAACGCTCTTTTCCGCATGATCATAATAACGTCGTTAATATTACAATATCACCATTTAGCGAGATTAATTTTATTCGAACTAAAAAAATCAAAAGATCACATCTGCCCACAACTGAATGAAAATTTCAAAAATATTTTTTTACGTTAAGAAAATTCAGAGATTAAAATCGAGAATCCTTTTCTTTTCTAAATATCTAGTCTCCACCCACCAATCTATGACCACAGGATATTAATGATTTTCTTAATATCTTTTTTTAATAATTAAGTTTTACGCGTTTATTCAAATAACACAACATTCTTCAACAATAACAAGGAAACCAGTAAATGACTCTTATTTAAAAAAACTAAACCTCAAAATTATAAATCGTCAGTCAAGAAATTAATAGATTTTTGGGAAACAAAATGGAACATAGTAATAAGATAAGTTGTTGAGAATACCCTCCAGGAAGGATACAAGCTTCAGCTATTTTTAAATAGTTTTTATTACTTTCGGTTCTTGTATCAATGGACTCCGCAACGATTTTTCAGGCCCCATACGGTCTAGAGACTTGAAATTTCGAATTCAAGCTTAGATCGCAGAAATCTCGCCGCCTATTAAGATCCAAGTGTGACCAAATATTTATTAATTATAATTATCTCATTGAAGCAAGATCACTTTTTCTTAGACATGGAACAACAATGTCTGACAATGGGATCCGGCACTAGAATTACGCACGAGCATGGAGCGTATATATACGTCTCTGTTCTCTGGTATATAGGTCCTCTCTGGCAGATCGTCGTCTCGTATATATTACTCTTTGGTTGTGTGTGTTGTGGTAGACAAACAGTAATTTGTTTTGGAATTGCTGTTGCTGGCAAACAGATATACATAAGTATAGTTCATATCGAGAGAAGGAGAGCAATAGTAGGTACTCATCGGTACGGTTCAAATTTTAGATGCCTAATAAAAACTATTTTTAATTTTTTTCAAAAATTCCACTTGTTCTCATATTGTCGCGCACTGACGTGTATACCTTCAATATTTTTTATTATATCGCAGGAAGCTCTTATACGATCCTTCAGCTCTTCTAAAGTATTTACTGGGGTGGGGTAAACCAAAGTTTTAAGATGCCCCCATACAAAAAGTTCAAACTATTTAATTTTGGGGACCTAGGGGGCGTGGCTAGGGACCACCACGACCTACCCATCAGTTATTAAATGTGCAGTTTATATGTATATTTATATGTATTTATATTTATAAGTAATCTTTCACTTTAACACTAAAGTAAGCGGGCGCGCCGCCATGCAAAAGCCATATTCTATTTCTAACTAGAATTGGTACTTCTAGCAGTATAGGAAAATCCTTCTCTAAAAACTGTCGATAATTATGGCCATTTAGCCATTCTGGCATGATAAAGGTACAGTTAAATAATTTCCAATAATTCCAACCCAGACGTTTACCGAAAATTGTTTTTAATGGTTAGATTCTACAACTGCATGAGGGGTTTCGTCGACCCAAATATGATTACCTATTATGGAAATTTCTAATAGCGTTTTTGGAGAATTTAGCTAAATCTTTAAACACTATTTCACGGTCAAACAAGGGATTATGCGCAATTTTCTCTAGAAACCATTGACAAAAAATTACTTGAAATGTAACGTTTGGACCCATTGAATATGATACAGATCTAACGGAAAATCGGGCAGAATGTTCTAAGCTAGAACGTGCGAAGTATTCAAATTAATTCCAAAATTCCATTTATTCTAGTAGTAGAGTCCTTAATTTTCATCAATAGAATTTAAAACTACTTCTTCAATTTTTGAAGTTCTTACATTAAGATGGGCCCTTTTAATTGATTATTTGTTATTTAAGTACCTACCTGTTTCAACCTTCTATGTACATTTGCAAATGTTCGCCTATCAGGTATGACTCTATTAGGAAAGCGACCTTGATATAATAGCCTAGCTACCGGTGATCTGCCATCAGCCCTACTATACGTGTAATCTTTTCTTTTTAAAATAACAATGCACAGACATGTTAAGTAAGTAAATTTCAACAGAATTAATAATACTTATGGCCAAAGCCTACTACAATAATAATTAATAATTCTTATTCATTTTTGAGCAGATTTTACCTCTAGATAAAATTAATTTCTATGAAAGGTGACATTGTAATATTAACGATGTTAGTATGACCATACGGAGAAATTTTATTTTATTAAGACAAATGAATAGAAATATTTATCATTCCATAGTCACAAAAAATCTAAATAAATTCAAGATGTCCGGAATTTTAACACAAAGTGTTAGAAGCGGGGATGCTATCTGTAGTACAACAACCAAAAATGTCATTGAGGAAAAAGATGTTTTTGATCCAAAATTAAGTAAGTAAAGGACAATAGCTAATATTTAATAAAGTAACAAATGTCATCGATACAAACCCTAGTTTGTTCTTGCATTAAAAGAAAGAGATTATGACAGACGGTTTTAATTTTTTTTCGTTGATACAAGGAAAGTTAGAAGAGGGTCCCTTTATATTAAAAAAAATATTTTTACGGAGGTAGTAATCATATCAAATGGAACTTTCCGTTCACAAAATTGTCGCTGGTGGTGTGACAGTAATCCCCACTCTACGATCAAAACTCTTGACCAATATTAATTCAAGACCAACGTATGGTGTGGTATTTACAAAGATGAAATAATAGGACCGTACTTTTGTCGGCAGTCCATGAATACTGAACGTTATCTAATTTTTTTACAAAATGCTCCATGGCATTCTACAGTAACTGTTACGGAATATCTTGAAACTATTTTCAATAACAAAGTAAAAGATAGATACTCAGACATTTTTTGGCCGGCTAGATCTCCAGAGTTAACCCCTCTGGATTATTTGTTATGGGGTTACTTAAAAAATAGTGTTTACCAACAAGGAACTTTTCAAAATGTTGATCATTTTGAAAGGACAATTAGAGAATTATATCTGAAAATTAATGCAGATTTGATCGAGAATGTGTTGAGGGAATTTGATAAACGAACCAATAAATGTTTAGAAAGAGATGGTGGATATATTGAGATTTAGTGAATTGAAAGAAAATATAAAGTATTTTATTTCCAATATTGTTATGAATGTTACTTATTACATATTAGTTAACTTGTTTATCTTAACATTTGCATAATAAAATGATATAATATGATATGAACTATTCATTTGCAATAACGTAATACGGTCTTTGAAGCATTTACTTGTTTCTCCTATATATTTTTTGTTACAACTGTTACAAGGTATGCTATAAATTACATTAGAATTATTCAAGATGCGATATTTATCTTCCAATTTTGAATACAATGATTTTTTCGTTAAAATATTTAAAAAAAAACATCATCGATATGCTAGTTTAACACCTAAACATAAATTTGTCAGAATTAAAATCTGTAGCTTACATTTTATCTGAGATGATTGCGTGAATACTCGGCTTAATTGTAATGCTGTTCCATATCTGATTGAGATTAGTAAAATGAATAATTTAATCCTATTTATTCTTTAAAAAAATCACATGCATCATTTATGTTGATTATAATAATAATTATGATATCACATATAAACTAAGTATTTTCAGAAAATGGTCCGATCTAAAAATGTGTTATTATTTCTCTTGAATAAATATACAACGTCCCTAGTAGGTTCCATTGCTTCGGTTTGATCCCTATATTATTGGCTCCGGCAAAAAATCTGTCACAGCAAAATATCGTACTTTCGGGCTGCCGGCAAAGGAAATTTCAGGAATAAACTTGAAGTATTTTGTAAATTTTGATTCAAAGAAACTCTTTAATACGATAGAGCTCGCAATTTTAGAGTTATCTACTATACTACAAAATTCGCATATTGCATCCAAAGGTTTATTTGCAACACCTTGGACATTACCTTCTGCAGTAGTACGTCTTGTCACAACTGTCACCGACTCTATACCGACTGCGTGCAAACTTTTACTGTGTCATTGACTTTTATTTTTATTTACAAAATTGAACTTTAACATTAAAATGTCTGAATTTAAGTGTAATTCCTGCCAAACAATCGTCTCGGAAAAGGACAAATACAAACTTCGCTGCAGTGGAGAGTGTCGCCGGATTTTTTGTATGACCTGTACTGGGCTGGATAAGTCAACAACAAAAGTGCTCTACCACCAAAAGTTCCATAACATTAGATTTTTTTGTAATGTTTGTGACTCTCCTACCTTAAAATATCTTCACGACAAACTATCACAGGTACATAAATCGCAGATTTCTATAGAAAATGTTGAAGCTCTAGGAACATGCCTAAAGAAAAATAATGACCTGTTTCCAATATTTTCTGAAATGTAGGACATTTTAAATACTCATGATGCCAAATGGAAAACGTTATACAAAAAGATAGATGAGATTCATAGTCAACACACACGATTGGCGGAAATTACACCAGAATCTCTGTTCCATTCTATCAAGGAAATGAAACAGGGTATTTTTAATCTGTCATCTATTTTTATGGACAATCAAGACGAATCTATTAAATTTCAGATTCATGATTCATCAAAGGATGAGTTATTGAAGGAAATAGCCGATATGAAGAAAAGTATAAACCAAATAGCACACACGGTTGAAAAGTTGGCTGTCAATGATAAGCCAATTACTAGAAGTAACCCATCAATAGTGAAAAGGTCCGTTTCGACTCAAACCAATCATACGGATAACCAAAACACAGAGGTTTTTACTTCTCCAAAAGACATTACGCCCAGACCTCCCAAATCCTCCATTAAAGAAGAATGGCATTATGTGGTAGTGTCCAAAATCTCATCGACATATAGCGCTACCCTTCTTGCACACTATGCGAAGGAAAAACTTGGAATTACTGACTTTATCCGATGCTTTCCAATGCTGAAGAATAAGGACAGTTCGCACTCCGATTTCAAAGTTGGTGTGCAGAATAAAAGTCACCTAAAGCAGCTAAAAGACCCAAGGATGTGGCCGCTAGGCACTGAAATCGCAAAATCATCTTTAACACCCTCAAAGATTTCACCACCAGCGTCAAGTTTTTTGACCACAGGCTGTCATTTTATTCCAACCTCTGTACACAGCCGTAGCCCAACACCACGCCCTGACTTAACACCTGTAAAAGCTATGGAGATCAAATCTGTTAAGATTGGATCTGACAGGGAGGCTTTAGCTGCCTGTAAGTCTCTTGCGCAGGAAAATGTATACTTTGTCATGGAAAAAAGTACAAGGAAAGATAATTTGCTAAATATTGACCCGATGACTCCACCTATAGTGCGGCTGTCCCGTAATTCGGATACGGCTGATGGTCGTTATTTGTTGGCTAGACTGAGGGACTCTGCCTTATTAAAAGCTCTTCGGCTATTTCTAGCCTATCTCCATGACCAACCATCCAGTGTATATTTTGAAGGGCACACCACCACCAGCATCAAATTAACTCTAGCTTCAGAGGGACTTCCTAGTGACGTGGACACCTTGCGTAAGTTGTATTATCGCTACCACAACGCATATGGTATTGGCTCAGCCGAAGTGGAAGCTAATCTTGCTGCCTTCAGGCCTTTCTTTTCATTCGAGAAACTTCAACAGCTTCAGAAAATTAGGGAGAGTTATGGCAAATATTTATCTACTGGCTCTCCAAAAAGTAATCAAAATTTTTAACTAAATTGACGCGAACAGAGGATCAAGCACCCTCTGTAAAATTGGACGATGGCAAGCTTAGTGTTTTTCTTATTAATATTCAGTTCTTAAGACACAAAACAAATGAATTATTTCTCTTATTAGAAGAACTTAATTTTCCAGAAATTATTGCCATAACTGAGCATTGGTTAAATGTTGATGAGCCTGTGTTTATCAAAAATTACGCTACACTAACTAGATTTAATAGAAGTAATTTATCGCATGGAGGTACTATGATAATGTCTACAAATAGCGACTTTTCGGCTGTAAATAAATTCGATAAACTATTGTCTGAAAAAGTATTTGAATTTTCCATTGTCTATCATAATTCTTATGATCTTTATATTGTTTGTATTTACAGAACACCTGACGCTGACTTGCATATATTCAGTCAAAAATTACTGAGCTTGCTTGAATCCCTACCTTTAAAAAGCAAGTTAATTTTATGTGGAGACCTTAATATTGACTTTTCCAATGTGTGTACTGCTCAAGAATCTCTTCAGTCCATTTTCGACTCTTTTGGCATAATCATGCATGTTGACTCACAAACCAGAATAACTAAAACTAGTTCTGGTACTATAGACTATGTCGTATCATCTTTCGATCCAAAATTCGTTGACTGTACTGTCCTTAATTCAGGTTTCTCGGATCATGAAGCAATACTAACAACATTTTCGGCTAAATCTAAGTACAAAAATGCTTCGCGCAAATTATGCCGTATTTTTTCTTATAAAAATTTTCGTAATTTCAAGCACCTATGTCTAACAACAGACTGTTTTGTCCTATCTGACGATGTCAATATCGAATTTCCGATATTTATAAAAACTTTATCTAACTTGGCATTCAAATCCTTTCCTCTTAGGCCTCTAAGAATCAAACAACATAAACCCTGGTCTACTAAAGGCTTACGTACATCTGCAAAGAACATGCGCTCACTATCCTACATAAAAAAATCATCGGACAGCGTCTTCTACCATGATTACGTAAAACGTTACAGAAAAATCCATCATAAGACTATAAAAGCTGCCAAGGACATTTTTTATAATAGGAGGCTGGCCAATTCCGGTAATGTTGCTAAAGAAATGTGGTCTATTGTGAATGACTTAAGAAATAAGACCTCACCATCTAACACAATCTCTATTTCACCCGAGAACCTAAATAATTACTTTGTAGATGTAGCAAAAAATTTAAAGAACACCATAACTCCTTCCGATGATCCCCTCTCATTTCTCCCTAAGGCTAATATGAATTTACACAGTTTCTTCTTTACACCCGTAGTACTAGCAGAGCTTAACAGTACAATTAATGACATTAAAAACAAATCCTCATCTGGGGCTGATGGGCTTACTCTGAAAATGTGCTCGAACCTGCCGGAATGCACATTGAATCATTTTATTACTTTAATTAACAAATCATTCCAAAATGGAGTTTTTCCAAACTGTCTTAAGACGGCAATAATTGTTCCTCTGCATAAAGGAGGAGATAAAAATCAAGCTTCGAACTATCGCCCAATTGCACTCCTTCCCACATTATCAAAGATCATCGAAAGATTGGTTAAAAAAAGGCTTCTATCTTTTCTCTTTAAATATAATATACTCTCTACCCATCAGTTTGGATTTTTAAGTAACAAATGCACAAATGATGCCATGTTTTCCCTCTTTAATAATGTATACTCAAACCTGATCAACTATCACTCTATAGCAACAATTTTCTTTGATTTCTCTAAGGCTTTCGATTGCGTAGATCATAATATATTAACTCATAAATTGGAGTACTACGGTTTCAGAGGAGTGTCTCTCGAATGGTTTAAGTCGTATCTCAACAGCAGGAGTCAGATTGTGAGGGTTGATACGTCGATGTCTTCTTGCAAGCCAATTGAATATGGAGTGCCTCAAGTTTCAGTACTGGGCCCTATTTTTTTTCTGCTTTTTATCAACGACATTGCTAGTCTGAACATTAGCGGTGAAATCTGCCTCTTTGCGGATGATACTAGTTTCACGTGGAGCAACCCGGATATTACGACACTTCATAGGACGATTAAATCTTGGAGCGATTCAAATCTCCTATGCCTCAATGTTTCTAAAACAAAAGTTTTATCATATAAAAGTACATTGCAATCTTTTATACTTAATAAAACCACTATTGAGGCCGTTGAATCTGTGAAATTCTTGGGGCTTATTGTAGACAACCGCCTAAAATGGGACTCGCACATCGATGCTTTATCAAAAAGGTTAAGTTCTGCCTGCTTGGCGCTGAGATCAGTATCCAAGGAGCTCAACTTGTCTACTTCTAGAACAGTCTATTATGCCATTTTTGAGTCGCATCTCCGATACGCCCTTCCATTCTGGGGTACGTGTTGTGCAACTCAATTTGAACGTATTTTCAAACTGCAAAAGAGAGCTGTTCGGTATTCACTGAGACTTAGCAGTAGGACTCACTGCCAGGATTACTTTAAAAAATTTAAAATATTAACTCTTCCGTCCCTATTCATATTTGAATCTGCATCCTTAATCCGCAAGCACGTATCTTCTATTCCAGAGAGGCCATCTCACGACTATCCGCTTAGAAACATGGAGCATGATCTTTATCCGCCAACCCCTCGCTCAGAGTTGGTTAAAAGCTCTATACTGTACAATGCAAAAAATGCACAATCATCTACCATTTGAAATCAAATCCATAAGATCTTTTCCTGAATTTTGAAAGGTTTTGAAAACATACTTACTGGAGAGAGCCTTTTATGCAGTAAGCGACTTTTTTGTTAAGAATTGTTAATACTTAATATTAAGCTTCTTACACCCACTGGGTTAGTGAATATTATTAGATGTTTGATATCCTAAGGGTCTTTTGTAATGCAAAATCATCTGTCACACGAAATTAAATCTATAACGGCTTATCCCAGATTCAATTAAATACCTACTACCTAGGATAATGCCTTTTATGCAGTTAACGACTTTTTTCACTAAGGCACGTTTCTGCTCAGCTCACGCACTGGTTTATTGTTTGTACAAAATTTGTTTTTGTTTTGTGATTTAGTTAGTGTTTACCTTCTGACTGAAGTTACAGCTGTATATTAACTTACTTTCTAACCGAATATACAGCTGTAGGTTACATTCTGATACTTATTATATTATATTTTAACATCTTTATATTATTATATTTTTGTTTTATATTATATAAATTTATTTAATTTTAATTTAATTTTTAGTTTTGACTTTGTTTTGTTTTTGTATTGTTTCATTTTGATATTTTTATTTTGCTTTATCTACAAAATTTATATTTTTTCGACAATAAAGCATTTCTCTCTCTCTCTCTCTCTCTCTCTCTCTCTCTCTCTCTCTCTCTCTCTCTCTCTGAACTACTATTAACATCTGACTGACTGTTTTCATAGACTGAATTTCATAGACTGGCTTACTTTTATAGATTGACTCTATGAGACTGATTGTTACCTATGATCGACACGGTTTTATGTATCTGAATCTTGATTTTTCAGCATTTACTTCTGGTGAGTAAACATTTTTTTGATAAGTTCATTGGAATTCAGTATTTTCTTATATTTTTCAATAAAATGTTCATTCAGTTTATCTTGTAATACAATGTGATTTGCTGTCGTAAAATGGTCGGAAAAATATGTTTGTATGACCGCTGCTACGATATTTTTATATGAGTTTGTTTTAACAAATATATGATCTAGACACGCTTTTGAATCACCTTGTACTCGTGTGTATTTATTTTTGTTGATATGTAACCCTCTTTTCCTAATATATTGAGGTATTCGTGAACTAAATCCTGATTGTCCAGAATATGGATATTAATGTCACCTGTGAAAACATGAAGGCCAACGTTCTTCTGACATTTTTCTAGAGATTCGTTTAGTTCAGTATTGAATATTTTTACATCTGTTGCTGGTGATCTATAAAGTGTTGTTATGAGTATATTTTTTTGTGAAGATTTAGTTGTATTTGTAGTAATTTTATTCCTAAGCCTAATGATATAGTTATATTCTTATATTCGAGCAACTATACCATCATTCTGATTGATTTTTCCTTCGTTATAGATTATATCATATCCTGGAATATTATACCATATATCTGCCATGTTTCACTAAGTATTATAAGATCAAATTTATAGTCCTTGCTACTAAGTATAACTTTCAGTTCATCAAAGTTTTTATTGATACTTCTTATGTTTGCTAGCAATACTTTAAACCTTCATTTATCTTGCAATGGTTTGGTGAGATTTATATAATCGGATATATCCTCTACAACTTTTGTTTCTCTTGTTTCAATCTTATAATCTCTAATGTAATTATCCATATTTAAGCAGAGTCTTACAAAAGATAACCTTGTAATAATAATTATTATAATATAGATAGTTTGTATCAATATAATTCACAGGACAAAAGATTAAATATATAAATTTAATGAATCGAGGTTTAATGAGAACATTGAAGAGAAACAATTAATTACTTTCCACTGTTCAAACGGGTTTTCATTCTGTCACCTACCTCTCTTGATGGTTTCTCAGGTAGCTGTACCTACTGTCACCGGGGTGTTGATTTTTTCTTGTGGGATCTTTGCTGACTGTTTTGGTGGTTTTGTATTGGGTTTGATATTTTCTTTACTTATTTTTATCGTTGATGGGGTACGTGTAGTTTATTTCCTCTAATGAAACAATTATTCTCTTTTTCTCTCTAGCCAGCTTGAGATTTTTTCTTAAAATATTGTTATGTTTTCGATGTTTGATTTTTAGGTCATTTGCTATCGAAATGTTGGTACCTCTCAAGTTTTTAGCGTTTTAGAAAACAGCTGCCTTTTTTAAGTAAGTAATGAATTCAATTTTGATTGGTGGATTATCTGTTTTGCCCAACTGATAAACATTATTGATATCACTTTCCACAATATTTACATCAACTAAATTTCTTATTTTTTGTCTGATGTAATCGATTGTTATCTCCTCCGGTATATTTTCTAATCTGAAAATAATAATATTATTTTCGTTGGATTTTCTTTCTAATCTTTCGATGGTATTTGCTGCAGTCTCATTTTCTTGTTCCCGGTAGTTGAGTCGCCGATTCAAATCTTCGAGTTTCAGTATTCAGAATTAATGTCACACTACACACACGCTACACTTGCTGGTCACAGATGTTTAAAACATCAAATGCTTATTTACCTGGCCTAGATGTAGTATTATTAATATCTAATTACTATTATTATCAATTTTACGAGGCAGGTAATAGTCCTAGATCCGATATTTCCTCACTATTGGCTTTATGTCAACTTCATAAATCTTATAATTCTAGAATTAATTAATGAAATATACAAGCAACAACTATAGTAAACAAGACAGTAGGACAAATAGATACTAAAACGAATAATAACCGTAAGTTCGTGATAATTCATCCACGTAACAGTATTCTTCAGTTCACGAACTAATAAACTTGTTGGTCCAATTTTTTGTAAGAAATATTTATAATAAAACTTTCTTACAACAAAAAATAATAATTCCAGTGGTGCTAGTAATTTTGGAGTTGTGCAATTACCTATAGGTAGATAGAAGACTTTTGGCACCTACTTCAAAAGTACCAGCACCAATGGAATTCAAATTATTTGGTATGTTTTAGTGCATCAACTAAACTAAATTAATAATTCCGTCAAGGGGTACGGTAGACTCGATTGAAACTTTGCGTGAATAATAAATCATAAAAAATTAATGATTTCGATATACAGGGTGTTTCATAATATATGCGCTGGACTTTAGGATGTGATAGCTCGTCCAAAAATATGAAAAAAGTTTATATTCACTTTCTAAAATGCACCATTTTCGAGATACAGGGACAGACAAATTTAAAAAAAAATCGTTTTTTGTGAATATCTCCGGAACCGTTCATGGTACAGAAAACAGCTTTTGTAACCATTTTCCACTCATAATAAGCTATGTTTTGAGTCAGAAAAAAATTTTGTTAAGTTATAATTGGTGAAGATTTTGAAGGAGTAGTGGTTGTTTTTCTCCCAATTTCTACACCAATGGAAAAAGTACGGTTTTGAGGCGCCCCTTTGAACCGCCAATGTTTTCTACACAAAAATGGTATTTCTGGTCGTGAGGTGGACCGTTTTCAAGAAAAATCATTTTTTAAGTTGAAAAAACACGGTCCATTTTAGCTTCTTTTGTTTAAACGTTTTGTTTGATCAATAAATACAAATATTGTATTTCAAAAAATTTTCCGCGTTTTTTCAACATAAAAGTTGATTTTTCCCGAAAACGGTCGACTTTGAGCTCACGACCAATAGTACCTTTTTTGTGTAGAAAACATTAGCGGTTCAAATGGGCACCTCAAAATTGTACTTTTTCCATTGGCGTAGAAATTAGGGAGAAAAAACACTACTCCTTCAAAATCTTCATCATTGGAAGGAAGGGGTAATCATCCCTATTCTCAAAAAAAGGAGACAAAAAGAAATGCACAAGCTATCGTGGAATAATCCTTCTGAATACATGCTATGAGATACTCTCCAATATCCTGCTGGAGAGAATGAAACCGTAAACCGAAAAGATTGTTGTGGACTACCAATGTGGTTTCAGATCAAATTGGTCCACCGTAGACTAGATTTTTACCATTAGGCAAATAATGGAGAAACGCTGGGAATTCGACAGAAAACTCCACCACATGTTCATTGACTTCAAACAGGCATTCGACAGAGTATGCAGAACAAAGTTGTGGCAAGCAATGCAAGAACTTCGATTCCCAAAAAAAACTTATATCACTGTTCAAAGTATCCATGGAGGGTACACGACGTAAAGTAAGAGTGGGACAGAGTCTCTCGGACTCCTTCAATATAAATAATGGTCTCAAGCAAGGTGACGCCCTCTCACCTCAACTCTTTAACATAGCATTGGAATATGTAATTAGGAACTCCAAAATCGAGAAGCCAACTGCTATCTTTCATCAAGAGGGATCCAAGCAGCTCCTGGCTTTAGCAGACGATGTCGATGTGATTGGCAATAGCAGGATCAACCTCATAGATTCCTTCATAAAGTTCGAAAAGGAAGCAGAAAAGATAGGCCTCAAAATAAACGAAGACAAGACCAAGTATATGTACCTCAGCAGAAATAATCGGAACCGAGATAGAATAGCACAAAACTTCTCTATTGGAGACTACAATTTTGAGCGGACAAGACAATTTAAATATCTGGGTACAAATATTAGTGAAAACAACGACATCACAGAAGAGATAAATAACAGAATACAGGCTGCAAACAAATGCCTTTCTGTTCTTCAAAACCTAATAAATCCTCTCCACATAGCGGAAACAAACATATTTCAGACTTTACCATTGCTGTAAATCGTCTTTTTCAATAAATGTCACATCTAGATGTTGCTGGATATGGACTCTCTAATTAAAAAAAAATCCCAGTCGCTCCATTTCGGGTAAAATTTTTGGAGAAAACAGAATCTGGATTATAAACTTGCTTGATATGGAACCATTTCTCAACTATCTTCCCACAAATAAAATTTAATAATAAATAATAAAAAACATCATATATGAGTACGTTTACTATAAGAACCGCGCATACGAATATAAAAAACTACACAGTCGAATTGTATACCTACCTCCTACGTTGAAGTCGGTCAAGAACTACAAAGAATTGTTAGAATCAACAGTTTACTAAACTATAAGTTAAATCGAGTTCTATCATAAATACTTTTTTATGGTATATAAGCCATTTAATCAAAATTTTCATCCATTGACGTAGGAATTTGAAATATTCAAATATTCAAAATAAATGTTCTACGTCTATGATAAGATAATCTTCGCCATTTTGATGTAGGTTTTATATTAAACTATGTTAACGTACCTACCAAATTTCTGCATGAGCTATTTGAAATTTATAACTAAAATCGAAACTTCAGGACGGTATGGCGCCCAAACTGCGCTTCTTTGTATTAAGGTAAGTTAGGTCAGATCTGTGAGTCAGATAAGCTCATTTTGATCAATATGTGGTAGCCTTTTGTAAAAACCTTTCTATGGTTTTGAACATAACTAATCGAATCAGAAAATACAGGAAACAGGACTACCTGTGCACTCAACATAAAAACTGAATTTAAACAATAAGAATGCATTATAAAGATAACCTCTAGAAAATACGTTGGATGTAACAGGGCATATGACAGTTTTGGGGGCAAAAATTCCGGTCGAGGATACTCGCATATTCTAGTACATTAGTTCTATACATAATTTGTGTCACATTTTATTTCGTGGAACCAATACAAAGATTTTAGTTCAAAGCGAATTTAGAAAGAACTAGAGCGGGGCTGTTGCGCATTCAGCCCCACCATATCGTTTCTACGATAAATCCTACGAGTTTGAAGTAAATAATTTTTGATTAACGGCACAAAATGGCGATTTTTATTTTTTATGCGCATGTTTTCATAAATATAAGTTATAAACAGGGAGATATAAAAAGTAGATTGGTAAAATATCAAAGTTTTAATTTAAAAAAAGAAACCAAATTTTTTATCTCATGTTTGATATCTGCAGCATATTCTAAATATATTTGATACCAAATGTTCATATCCCACCAGATATAGTGTTACCTACAAAAAAGATTTTGTATCTTGGTAAATATCTGAGCTACAGATTAGCTTAAATGGTTGAAGTTGATAAGAATTCAGATAGAAACACGTAATTCTCAAAAATAATTTATATTTTTTATGTACAATTAACATATACAGTGCACCGGACATCCATCAAGCTGATATATGATATTTCTCCATAGTTAATTCATAGCACCTTATGAGCAACCAATAATTAAATATAAAAAAAACTTGACCAGAATAACTTGTATTCATTTCTCTCGTTGTTCGTCTTTCTCGCTTGATAGTTTGAGCATCTATCTATCTATCTATGCATCTGCGATTCTCGAGTATCAAGTTATAATGGTCAAACAGTACCTACGTTATGCATTTTTATTCTTATACGGGGTGGAAAAACGATTTCGACGTGCGGTTTGTGCCAATCTGTACAGAATTTAATCAGTTTCTGTTTGACATCTTTAGCAAACAATATTTCAAGATTTATTATCCGAAGTTGCACCCTATCTACGACAGTTAGAACAAAATCGAATTGTTCTGTATAATATAAAGAAAAGTGTTTAACAAATTTGTTCCGAATATAGGCTTTATTACAGTTATTAATAAATTATTTTTTTTTTATTCAAGTTCGACCTAAATTTGACATATTTCAGAGAAAAACTGTTTTTTTCAATTTTTATTACGCCCTATAGAGTGAAGATAGAGACTCAAAATTAATTTCCAGCGATTGCCGTTTTTATCACAAATTTATGTTTTACAAAGATCTATGATTATTATATTTGGAGATAAAGTCGAATGATCGGCTTATTGGCCCAACCGGTATACCTAATCAAAATATTTTGCAAGTCATTTGTGATTGTACAAGCTACCGTTTTGTCGTCCTTATTAATGTGCGAGTGTGTGGACGGGTCATTAGATTAGAATTGTTGCATACATGACACAATCGTTAGTCTAGTTCAGTCCCTACATTGCATCCAGGCATAACTAATAATTTGAAATTATTATTATAGTTATACTCTGGCAAACCGAGGAATAGAGCAATGGTATCATAGAGCTGATCGCCAAATACTTTAAAGAAAACTTTCAATTTCTTTATTTTAATATTACCTGGAGTACGCAGAAGGATTCCCCGAAAACATATGGATACTTGGACCAAATCGAATATATTTCTGGCGGCAAGCCGGATATCAGCAGCAGCAGATCTGATATGGCCAAACTGAAGAGATAGTAATTTGTTGCGGTATGCATGGATTTATTTCGCGAAATAACGATGCACGTGCTGACATTACCCAGCAGTCCACTCAGGAAAATTAGAATGTATAAAATGCTGATGGGAATTACGATGAGCAGTGGATCCCTTTTTGGACCCCAGTCGCTGCTTTTGTTGTGCAACGCCAGTAGTGTATTGGAGATTGTGTAGTTGTCTGATTGATTCTTGTCCGGATCGGGCAACAGGAAGCTGGGCATCTTATCAAGTCAGGTTTTGTTCGACTGTGTGCACCACATTTTCCTGTAAGAATAGAAATGAGAATTGTTATTCTAGTATGCTATTTTACTACTTTTAGAAATAAATAGCATAGTTTTATCTAATCAAGCGAATATTGAAAGCTAATGAATTAAATGATATTGATAAACTCAGCGAGTAGGGCTAATAATATACCGAGTAATATACCCTAAACATGTATCGAGCAAATATGAATCTAATGCAAGTAATTTGATATATAATATAACAGATAGCTACCCTATACTTTTGGCTTTTTCTCGTAGTTTAAAATGTTGAAAGAGATCAAAATTATTTATTAACAAAACACTATTTGAGACACCTTGTAATAATGAGAGCTGATCTGATATTTTCACGACAGGAGATCCTGAAATAACTCTCAATATATTATTAGATGAAATCAGACAAAATTTTAACATAGCACATTAAAAAACAGATAAAAATCAAACAGCTAAAAAGCCTTGGATAATTACAACTCTAGTGCAATGTATTAATACTGAAGCTAAACAACAAAAGATTTGGAAAAATGATGCAACAAACTAATTGTGAGTAGATATGGATTATTCAAAAATAATAAGAAGAATATTATCAAAGATTATGGAAGATTTTGAGCGAAAACAAATATAGTGTGTATATTAAAAAGATCTCTAGAGGTAGTTAAATAGATAATATAAAAATAAATGAAAATACTTCGATGGGTTGTAGCCAGCAGAGAGGTAGGTACATTTCACGGTTATTAATTTTTTTTATAACCGTAACTCAAGTTACAGTTGAGCTCAATATACTATGTATTAGGTGTAGAGCTTCAATTTAGTTTTGATAACTAAAGAATGTATGATGTACCTACCTATATTTAACACTCAATTCAATACTTGAAAAAGATAGTCACCGCTATGGAAAAGAATAAAATAATATTAATTCAATTGGTGCTGTTACTTTTGAAGTTGTGCAGTTACAGGTAGATTGATAACTTTTGGCGCCAGCTTCACATGTACCAGCACCAATAGAATATTATTTTATACTTTTCAGTGCACCAACTAATAACGTTTGTCCAATTTTTGTAAAAAATATTTATTTCACACTTTTGAGTGTAACATTTGTCAGGAAAATCATTGAACGTTCACTAATACCAATGAAGATAGTACTTATCCTATTACCCACGTATATTCCTTGCTTGTAGTTGTTATTATTGAGATCTCAGAACATCGCTGCGGAAATACGCTTGAATATTTTAGTTGTTACCATTTTAACACCGATTTTACTCGAAAACCGTAACTCTAAGGGAAAAATGCTCATTATAAATGTTGCTACAAATAATTATGTCCTTCATGTACTGCCCACAGATATTCAATTTTCGACCGAAATCGCCCTCTATACATTTCACATTTGAGAATTTAACATGCCTCTATCTCGAAAACCGTTACTCTTTTGAAAAAATGTTCAATTTGAACCGCCCACTCAACCCCCTTCGGGGGCTGTTTTCGGAGGGAAGGAGATGTCGGTTTCCCGTTTTTATGAATATCTCTTCTTTCAAATGAATCAAAAATCATCAAAATCGGAGTACGCTTACTATAAGCAGACAGTCGAATTATATACCTCTTCCGTTCGGGGTTCGTCGGTCAAAAAGAGTTTTCATTATCATATAGCCCATATAGCCGCAACCCTATAGCAAAGTATTTTTCGTAGACTTTTGTATAGTTCGAGGTCCGACCTCAAATTAACAAATTGTATTTCGGAGACATTCATTCAATGATTAGTTTCCGGACATGTATCTTACGATTACTTCGCAGACTTTTGAGGGATTTTAACCAATGATATTGCTATAAATCTTATATAAAGATTAGTTTCCGTTTGAAAAATGATTCGTTCAAGGTATTTGATATAATAATGATAATGGTAAATATTAATGGCATGAGAAATATGTCAGTCCAATATAATTGCTAAATCAGATACAACTTATATACAAATCATTTTACAATAGGTAGTAACCCAATTATCATCTGATTTTTTTCACTTTTGACAGCACGTTTAAAAAACTATAAGCAGCCATTTTCAAAAAAAAAAACAAGAGCAATTAATTTCAGTATACAGCACTTATTTAGCTCTACAAGCGCAAAATATTTATTTTGGATTCTTCTCACTTTGCTCTGCTAGCTTTAGGGACGGGGAAAATATCGTAATAGTCTTAATTCTACTAGTGCGGGTAATTTTGTCAAGTTCATGTCAAGTCTCCTCTTTCATATGAATCGAAAATCATCAAAATCGGAGTACGTTTACTATATACAAAGCGCGCACAAACCAAAAAAAAGCACACAGTCGAATTGTATACCTCCGTTTGGGGTTCTTCGGTCAAAAATGAAAGCAACTGAGTGTTGTAATCAAAAGCAAAGTGTTCCTTTAGACATTTTCATTCATATGCAGTATTTACTAACAGGTACAAGCTTCTCAGACAGTATTTTTTGGACAATTTGTAATATACCTACGGTTTGATCACATATTTTTGAGGACAAAGTTTATCGTTCCTATAGAATACATATTTTCTAGAAAAAATATTATTTCATGACATTTGAATAGATTTAGGTGAGAAGTTTATTATATTGAAAAATAATAATGAATTACTGTTCAATTTTCTATTGTTTTAAATGTCGAAGAAGATGGTGATAGCGACCATAATGAAAATAGTGATTCATCTGACGAGGAGAATAGCGCCGACGAAAATGATGGAAATCATGCCAGTGTTTAAGAAAATTCCCTGGATGAAGACATGAATACATCAACAAATAATTCCAAAAGATGCAGTAAGTTTCTCAATTTTCTAAGCACAATAAAATAATAATAATAATTCCAGTTTCGTCATTTGGAATAACTCTGAGAAAAAAAATGGAATGAAAATGAAAAAACTGCAATCATCGAGTATTTTGGAAATTTATCTACACTAAATAAATTGCTTTCATTTCATGAGTGCAAAGCTGTATGCCGCAAATACGATGCAGTCTGCAATAGGACGCCACAACAACGTAGATTGACAACCAAAGACGATCTATAAACAGACAAAAAGCTTATTATGCTAAAAAAATGTAATTCCAAAGATAGATTCTACGTCGTTTTTTAGAAATGGAAGCTGTTTGATATCCTAGATGACATTCAATATGTCCGTGAAAAACGTGTTCAGATGTAATCAAATTTGTTTATAATATGATCGTTCGTACTATAAAACTGCGCAAATCCAGTTAGAGATAAAAAGATCTTGTTATAAATATATATAACATTTTTGCAGCACCTACTTTTTTGTGATATTCTTAAAGTTATTAATTTTCATATAGAATGAATAGGTATAATATATAAGAAAAGAAAGATTGTATACTGTTTTTAGTCGAGTCGAGTTTTTTCGATCCAGTTTCTATACTACTTCTTTGAAACAAATATCTAATTTAGTGACTCCCAATATATTTTAATTTCAAAAAATAAGGTTTCGTAAACTGATGTGATTATTATATTCCTTATATATTTTTTTAAATGTTCACTTTCATGATTTCAATTGTGATTTGATTTCACGTCCATTCTTTAATAATAATGTTATAAATAAGCCAATAAGATTAAATTTTCTCAACTTATTCCTTGCAAACAAATATCCTCTTAAATCCGATTCTTATCATATTTTTGTTATTATTTTAAGGAATAGGCCACTGTTATTGTGATTTCAGATTGTTGTTTAGGCTGAAAACAAACGAAGCGTTTTCTACCGAGTCGGCACAGCTTCGGCAAAGAGGCGGCACAGAACACACGAGTCGGCTCTGCAACTACTGCAGACCGACTTTGGTTGTCTTCGTATTGTTGGGCTGTTGTCAAATTTATTTGTGCACTAGTGCCGTAGCGTACAAGGGTAGTTATGTCTTCTTCGGATGATAGTGACAATTTGTTTTTTCTAACAACCGCTTGTTTGCTTTACAGATGGACAAGAAAAAAAAAATACTAGATACATTCCATAATAAATGAGAAGGAAACAGGGGAGTTCTTATACCTTTTATAAGGAAATCATATTAGATGCCTCACTTACCTCTTTCCAAGAACTTTTTTTAAATTTTGTTTGATCAATCGGTCGACCGCATGTCCCAAATTGCAGGTCTAAGATGAATTCGTTGACAAATTTATAATATTTTTTGGGGACAATATTCAATGAGCATAAATTTTAGGGGGTAGGGTAGGAGGTATTCTTTACAGAAAATTTTCAGATCAAATGTAGGTTATAATACAGATGAAAAGGTATATTTTCTTATAAATGCAATGGAAAATATAATTGAAGTTTTTGCTTGTCAAATTACGAATATATAATAAAAAATAATGAGATTTTTTAGTTTCATTCATTTTCAACATGGATTAAATACTAGACATTTCATAATGGAACTGATTCAGAAAAATATCTTGAAAATAGTAATCATGATGAGAACAATAAAATCTTGTTCTATGAAAGCAGTGCATTTCTTCAAGACTTTTTCATTCAAGAATATTTGTAGTAGGTATACATTAAGTGAGAGTATTTTTCCAGATGTTTTTTGATCACTGTATCTATTGTATCCTTCAGATACATGATCTTGTTCTATACTCTAGATCGCAGGAAGTCACAATATACATTACATAGAAGGATGTATCTGAAGTATTATTAAGGGAGAAATACGCTAAAGTATTTTTCGGGTACTTGACTCTGGAAAATACCATAAGCGCATTATATTATTCCAAGACATGTCCCGAAGTCATACTTTCAGTACCACATTCCCCCTATCTGATTGAATAATTTTTGCATTCGCTATGCCACTGAAAAATCACAGAAAGATACCAATACCAGAAATAATCACTAACATAGAATCATCAATACAAGAATTAACAACAGAAAATAAAAACGAAATCAGAGCCCCAGCCTGTAATATACTAACAAACTATATGAATAGCAACAGAAAAAAAACAAACAACACACAAGAATACATAAATCAAAAACTGCAAACAACAAGCCACATAAATTTCAACTGTTTTCGCTTTCCACCACCATATTGAAAAATACATTACCAATAAATCAAACTAAAGCAATCCAAGAAAATCCAACAGTAAAATGAAGAAAAAGAAACTTTAAATGTTATAATTACCTAAATTCAAAACCAAGGAATGATATTTTAAGTTTATTTACGAACCATGGTTTTTAAATTATGATTATATGTCCTAGGTAGGTTATGCATAATATTTTAATGTAATATATTTAATGAATTTATCAATATTTTTATAATTCATTTTATTTTTAATATTGTTATAATGTTCAATTAATTATCAATTGAAAAAGACCACAAAGAATGGTTGAAACGTTTTGAAGATGTTACATGAAATAAACTACAAGCTTAAATCAAGTCTACTAATTATCAATACCAAAGAGCACTAATCCCAGGAAACCCCGAAATATAATTAATCTGGCAAGCTCAAGAAACAAAACTAAATATATATATATATATATATATATATATATATATATATATATATATATATATATATATATATGTATATATATACAGGGTGTCCCATAATAATAGCGACAAAATGATAGGGGTTATAGAGGGCATCAGAATAAGTAATTTTGCCTTATGATCCCCTGCCCGGAAATATGACATCTGGTCTCTAGCAAAAAAAGACTTCTGTATTCAAACAGCTTACCTACAGTAATTGTTGAAAGTGTCCTTCTCCTTGCTCAAGACATAGCTGGGCACGATTGTTCAATGATCGGCGAACTCTGTGATGATCCTGAACATGTGCGGACGCAGCCGGTACTCTTCTCAGTAGCTTTTGTTGGTTTGGAAAAAGTAGAGTAGAAACCGAATATAACGACTTTGAAGGGACCATATACTTCGGACGTTATGTCCGATAGTTGTTATAAGCAATATACACAAGTAGTCGTATTAATAGTCATATGTATGTATGTAGTATGGGTATAGGTTATGCACATGAACCTGTTTTCAAATAAAATGTCGAAAAAAGAAAAAAAAGTTGTTTTTTTATGAAAAAAAAGTATCTATAGTACAGCTTCTAGACTACATTAGTTATTAACCAATCGGTCATTTTAGTCTGTTTTTTGCTGGGTGCCAAATATGTTTTGCCTTTTACTTTTCATTGTCGTCAAGTTATCATCAGTATTAAACTGGACATTAAAGGCATTTTTTTTTAAAAACTGTTATAGCCTTAAGAGACTCGCATATTGTTGTTGGTTGAAATTGCTCTTGATGGTCTTTGTTAGTTTTACGATTGTTTTTTAGCTTTTCCTATAACTAAAAGTTTTTTTTACACCATCCAGTCATTTTCGTCGCAACCAATACTGTAAGTTTGAAATTGGTTCGTATTACAAGTAAACGGTTGGTCGTTATTGCCGATGAATATGGATAAAGTTTCGTCGTTTTAAGCGATATGTCGCTGTTTCCGATGTTGTTATAGGCGGTATGTTTACTTATTAGCTTATATAGGACCGTGCCAGTCGGTTGTTATAACCGATCTGTCGTTATAAACGATGTCGTTATATTCGGTTTCGACTGTATTTCGTACACTAAAGCTTTTATATAGCCCCATAGAAAATAATTCAATGATGTCAAGTCGGGCGACCACGCAGGCCAATGCACAGGGTCACCTCGGCCTATCCATCTATTGGGAAACGTTTCATCTAAATACAACCGCACTCGCAAAGAAAAGTGGGCTGAAGCGCCATCGTGTTGAAACCACATGCTCTTACGTCCAATAGCACGTTCTCTAATAGTTTCGGCAGCACATGCTGTAAGAATTGAGCATAAATATGACCATCCAAAAGTGGTGGGAGCAAATATGGCCCGATGATTTTTTTGTCGTCAATGCTGCCCCAGAAGTTAATAGAAAACTGATGTTCGTCTCTTAGGAGTGCTATGGGATGGGGATTCTCTTCATCCCAAATGTGACTAATACGGCTATTAAAATAACCGTCCTTTGTTAAACAGGCCTCGTCTGTAATATAACCGGAGCGACCAAAGTTTGATTGTCTCAACTCCTGCTGCAACCACCAAAGATAAAAACAGCGACGTGGCAGATAGTCTTCCGGACCCATGGCTTGGACTCTTAAAAGGTGGTATGGGTGTAGTTTTTGATTTTGGAGAATCCGCCGCTCCCATATCAAGTGCAATAGCACTCACGCTTGTAGACGGATTGGTCTCTACATGATGCAGAACTGCTTCCTCTACTATGCGCCGGGCGAAGGTCCGCCCTGCGTCCGCGAGATGTCTGACGCTACCACTGATACTAAGACGTCCATGAATCCAATCAAAAATGACGTGATGCGGATAATGACGTGATGCGGATGATGACTTTCTGAAAACCGTTACCACCAGCTGGTTTTGAAAATGAAAATTCCAATATGAGGATTTACACTAACAAAAATATAAACACAGTAAGCTTAACCGGTAACCTACCATGAAAATGTGCTAGACGAACATTTTGCAATCAGTGAATTTCTTGTTCCTCTTCTGTTCTCTCAATTTTAATTTGCTGTAGTGCCCAAACGGCATATTTCCGGAAAGATGTTTATAAGGTAAAATTGCTTATTTTGATGGCCTCTACAACCCCTATCATTTTATCGGAATAACTATGGGACACCCTATATATTACAGAAAATTATTCGGAAACAATATTTTGGATTGTTTAAACACAATGAATAAAAGGTTTTTATTCAAAATATTTTCATATAATAGATATTGAAAATTATTAATTGTAATCGTAAACAATGAGTTGCCTTGTTTATTCAATAATAATCCGTAATATTTTTTCTGAACTTGACTTCGAATAATGGAAACCTCGATAATACGATAGGTTATTTTCGCTTATTCAATATACAAAAATCAATGAGTAGAATGAAAAATAACTTTTTGATTGTCATCAACTTGAACAATATGCATAGGTATGTCATGCACACACTGTAATCAAACATCCCGAAAAC
Organism: Crioceris asparagi; assembly: GCA_958507055.1. NCBI lineage: Eukaryota > Metazoa > Arthropoda > Insecta > Coleoptera > Chrysomelidae > Crioceris > Crioceris asparagi. Next base: position 54,074,059 of record OY293827.1, read on the forward strand.
TATATATCCCGACATGACAGGCGCCTATTGAATATTCACGATTAATTTATTTAGAAAATAAGCAATAGTACAATGGATGTCATTTGTATTGATTGTCTTGGCATATGAATTGAATTGTGATTTACTTACAAATTCCTATAATCTCACGCAATCCTTACCTACCCTTCAGTCAGGCCTTGGTAGGATCTTTCATTTTTCTTTCATATCACAAATTTATTTCCCTCAGAAAATGCTTAGTTTATTAGCATTTGATTAGGTGAATTTGAGGGAATTATCCATATACTAATGAGTTTAAGTGGTTGGTCTTAATTTTCTTCTGAAAACCAACTGGAACTTGATATCGATCCTAAGCATCTCTCGAATAATCCGCACTGGTTGGTATTGGGGTATCTAATGAATAAGTATGAAGGGAGACATGCAAGAATGAGAATTGGCAGATGAAAAAACTCTTGCATTAACCGACACCAATCCAATTTTTAAGATACCATAGTGGGGTCAATAGATTCCAAGCAGGAAAGCATAACATTATTGAAGCCAATTACTTTCGGCGAGCAGCGACTAGCTCTTGAGTTACTTTTGGCAGAAGCAGGTGTTGAAAATTGACAGTATGAAACGTCTATTCCAATTACATACTGTGGAAATTAAGTAAAGGATAAATTCTGAAACTTCATTTAAATTATTTTTTAAATAGTTTTTATAACTTTCGGTTCTTGTATCAATGGACTCCGCAGCGATTTCTCAGGCCCCACACGGTCTAGAGACTTGAAATTTCGAATTCGTACTTAGATCGCAGACATCTCGCCGCCTGTTTAGCTCCAAGTGTGATCCAATATTGGTAATTAAAATTATCTCATTCAATCTCATTCAACCAAGATCATTATAATGTCGACATGGAACGACAATGGGATCCGTCACTGGAATTACGCACGAGCATGGAGCGTATATATACGTCTCGTTCTCTGGTATATAGGTACTTTCTGTGAGATCGTCTATGGTTATGTCGCAATTGTCAGACGTTGTTAATTTAAAGTTTAATGTTGTGTTGTGGTAGACAAACAGTAATTTGTTATGGAATTGCTGTTGCTGGCAAACACATATACATAAGTATAGTTAAAATCGAGAAAAGGATAGCAATAGTAGGTACTCATCGGTACGGTTTAAATCTTAAATGCCCAATAAAAACTATTTTTAATTTTTTTCAAAAATTTCACTTGTTTGATTTTTTCAAGTGTTATCTTCATTCGTAATTTGTGTTTTTAAATCCGGATTCATAGATATCGATTAAATCTCGAATCATCCTCCATCTCTCAAATCAACGGTACCTCATATTTGGTATTCAAGAACGGCAATACGCTCAAAAGGCATTAGAATTGATTCTCGATTTGATTGTAGGTGTAGGTTTAAGTAAGATTTAATGTCAGCACTTAACTATAATTAAATTCAATTTTTGCACTTGTCACAGTACTTCCATAGCATCATTCTGTGGTATTTCCGTAGATTATCTTAGTTCTGGTGCACTGAGTTTTCCAAACAGTTTTGGTATTTTTTTTCTTTAGTGGCATCACATTTCAACGTGAGTCTTAGTTGCATCCACTATGCTTCTTCACTGGGCTTTGTTTTGGGTCTCTATTCCCATCTTCTTCAGGTTTTCTGTGACGGCGTCTTTCCAACTTCTTCTTGGCCGGCCTATAAATCTTCTCGATTTTGGTCTTTCCCAAAATTCCAGAGACGATGATTTCCACTTCTCATTACGTGTCCCGCCTACTTCAAGCAATTTTCATTTATAAATCTAACGAGATTATCTTTTCCATATTCTTCTTCCAGCTCTTGAATGTATTTGTGTCTCCATTCGTTTGAAATTGTGTCTCTACAGGGCCGGTATATAACGTCATTTAACAGCAGTTCATTTACTTATTTATAACTGAGAGTCCAGATCTCGCTACCATACTCGTATGTCACTAGTGGTCTTAATTTTGTTTTATTTTTATATCTTTATTAGAAAGTTTTGACCTGAACAGATTTTGTATAACATAAAAATTCTGTTTCCTGCAAGTATTATCGTCGTTACGTCCACCTCTACTCTTATTTATCATCGATGATCACTGCCACTAATTTAAACTCCTTTATGACCTCAAAGTTATGGTCATTATTATACACATTGTCGGATGCAATGTCTAAATTGTCTCGGGTTCTTTTTACACCACCATATATTTAGTTTTATCTTCATTTAAATTAGATTATCCTCTCAATAGTTCTATTATTAATTTTAACCTAAGTATTTACTGAAGGAAATAATTTAATATTTTTTGTTTTAATAATGTTTAGCTTAAGCAATTTGTTATTTAACAAATCTAATAAATTGCTCAGTTCATCATTTAATGTCTGTACTATTTCATCAATCCTATCCCCTACAAGATACAGGTTCTACCGTAATAATTTTACCGTTTTTGTTTAGACGCGGGTTCAAGGGACTGGTTATTTCCATAGAAAAATAATTTACAGAGTGTACCTACCTTTAGCAATAATGTAATTTATAATAGAAACTTCCATCGGTACTGAAGAAAGACCCTAAACTTATTGTAGAAAGAAGATTTACTGCAAATGTCTGGTGCGGTATTTTTACTCGAGAAAAATATTATGATCTTTTGAATGAAAGTATGGAAAACTTCTTAGATGTACTAACCTTTGCTAAGCCCAATCGAATTTATTTTCAACCAGATGTGGCACCTCCACATAATGCACATGTGATTTTAAATTAGCTAAATAACAGATTTTGCGTAAGGTGGATTGGTACAAATGGTCGCGTTCGATGGCCTGCTCATTCCTCTGACCTCAAACCACTTGACCTTTGGTTTTGGCGTCACCTCCAAGACCAAGTATATCTAAGCCAGCCCCAGAATGAAAACTATTTCAAGAGAAAAATAATGAAGATGTGTCGAGAAATACCTCCAAATGTTATAATGAACGCTAGTTATGGAGTGATTAGAAGGTGCGAGCTGTGCATTCGTCAAGGCGGCAGACAGTTTGCACAATATTTGTGATGCAGATTTTACTAGTTATTTAAATGGCATTTGTTAATAATCACAGATTACTTAAATATACAGGGTGTTTGGTAAACAGAAGTATTCCTTTGAGGAGGTGAAAATAGAGCTTAGTTGCTACCGATTAAACATGATTTAACTCTATACCATTATTAACGGTTTTCGTGATATTTCCTTTTTCCAATTCTCAAGAAATTCACTTTTTTGCGAAGCAGATATTTAAAATTAAAATAAATTATTGAATTACTAATATTAACCATAAATTATTTCGGTTTAAGCTCAACTTTCCTTTCCAAGTTTCTAATTAATGGTTCCTTTATGCTAAAAAAAATTGAAAATGTCATAATACATCAAAGTAAAAATTATTGATAAATTTTCTCCATTTTGTTGTCTCCAAAATGAGGTACATTATTTCAGAATTAGCCTTTTGTATATTTATTGAATAAATAATTTTAATTTTTAACATTAACGGATTTATTTTCAACAAAATTCACATTTCAAGCAAGAAAAAATTACCTACTTGGTTTGTTTTTTTAAGTGTTGCAATAAAAATATTGTCGAATATTGGTACTAAAATTTACCTTAATTTAATTTACCTTATTAGGCCTAAGCTGTCAAATTTCTAACTAAATAATAGTAATAAAGAAGTACTTGTAAAGAAGTTGTAATATTATTATATTCTGCTTAGAAATTTAGAGATTTTCATAATAAATTAAATGTGCAATTGTTTGCCAAGCATTCCCGACTGCACTCTCTTTCAAGTAATGTACTTATCTGACAATTTATTTTCTCTTTTTATAATAGAACGCTAATTACAAAAAATGATACCATACCTTATTATAAAAGAAATAAAATTCTCAAAATGTAATGGAAAAATTTCTTTAACAATGATATAATTTTATTTTCAAAATGGCTGCCTCTATTCCTTATGCAAGCACAAGCCCGCCTTTTCTTATTTCTGACCTGATAACTCTATTCGAAAAGTTCTGTTAATAATAAAACAAAAAGCTATTTCTGAAATAAGGTACCTTATTTTGAAGACAATTAAATACAGATCCTTTAAGAAGAATTCGTACGTTTGATGTATTGTGATATTGTAAAGAAATTTTGAGCATAAATGAACCATTAGTTTGAAACTTGGAAAGGAAGGTATTTTAATAAGTTTCACTGCTGTAATTTTGGGTATCTGTGTCAACTTATAAATTAAAAAGCGACATTTAAAAAGAAAAAAGCAAATATCTCAAAAACCGTTAAAAATTGTATAAAGATAAATACTGTTTAATCGGTTCGTTGCTACGAAGCTCTACTTTCACCTCCTCAAAGGAATACGTCCACTTACCAGTCACCTTATTGAAGAAGAAAATGTTGAATAAATATTAAATTTTGTTATACTGCTGAGTTCAGAAGAAAAAAACTAAAATATGATTTAAATCATACTACATGTTTGCAATGAGGGCAAAGATAAACAAATGAGAGCAGGTGTGACACCTTGCAGAGTATATCAAACCATTCATTTGATTTTTTTAATTTCTAAAATCCGCCAATAAGTAACGAAGTTACAGCTTGGGGAGTTTTTTACAATACAGCCTGTATATAACAGTATCAGCAAATAATTTATTTCTACTTTCTTAAAGTCTTTATATTGTAATTAATATATAGAATAAATAGAGCTGGTCCTAATACAGTTCCTTGGCGTGCACCGTTGATTGTTTCTGTAGTAGTTGAGATGTTACCATATTTTGTCACCTAGTTCCGGTCGGATAAGTATGTTCTTCTTAAACCATTCTAGAATTGTTGATCCAAAGCCATATTTTTCCATTTTGCACAATAGTAATTATCTGTCTATTGTTTGGAAGTAACGCTTGAAATATAAGAAGGCTGTCCCAACAATTTGATTTTCATCTCGAGCCCGTTTCCATCTACATGAATTTTTATGCCTAAAGCCTGCCTGAAATCTAACTAAAATCTTATTGTTTTTAATACAATTCAGTATTTGATTATTGAAGAAATCTTTTATACGGTGGTACCTTGTTAACACGTCTAAATTCTTCACAATTTATAGTATCCCTAATTTTTTCAATGAGAATAACCATTCCAATGTCATGGAAAACCACCATTCTCTAAGCTGCTGTTCTTTGTGTCCGATCGCTTCAAAGGCATACTTTAAAATTTGTACTGTGGTTATAACCTAACCTATCGAAGTTTTTCATTTTACAATCAACCTCTATATTATTAACGACTTCATTATGTGCCTTGTTTGGACTTATATTTCATACCATTTATTTGTTACTATCTATAGGAAAAACTCATTGAAATGTTCACTTGATTCCATTCCAGCAATTCTTTTATTCTTTTATTAAATACTATTTCGATTTTAAGGTCCTCATTTTCTCTTAGAATTATTTCTTATGTTTTTGCACATATAATGTTGTTTATTAAACAATCAGCTTATCTGTTCACGTCGGTTATATTTTTACTTTCCTACGCTACTATGGTAGCTGTATAAGGAAAGTATTGTTATCGTGTGAAATTTTCGGTATCGAGATTTTTACAAATGTTGACGTTTCAGAGTTTCCTAAGTCTAAAAACATATTTTCAGCCATTGGTCTGTCTGTCTGTCTGTGACAGCATTATCTCGAGAACGGATCGGTGTATTTTGCTGCTTTCTTTTTTCTTTTGTTTGGTACCAATATCACTCGCCGGTGGCACTGAATGAGAATCCTGTATATACTGGGTGTTGAGCTATAGCCAAAAAACGTGATTTGCTCAAGACTATAGCGCAAAAACGGATCCAAGGATTAAACTTGCCTAAAGTATTCTTTAGAGAGCCCTTTACTACCCACATATAGCGCCATCTCTGAGAAAAAGCACAGAAAAAGATATGCTTGAATAAAACTTCTTATTTTTCACATGTTTCTTCGGATTCTGGTTAAACGTTTCATCTTGCGAAAAAATGTTACATGACCATTGTTGTTCGTTTTGATCGGACGATTTTTTATTCACTGAAATTTGCCTGCGAGCGGTAGGAAAGTCGTGTTAGTGGACACACCAGGTTATTACTTTCCTACGCTACTATAGTAGCTGTATAAGGAAAGTATTGTAATCGTGTGAAATTTTCGGTATCGAGATTTTTCAAATGTTGAAATTCCAGAGTCTAATAAACAGATTTTCAGCCATTGGTCTTTCTGTCTGTCTGTCTGTGACAGCATTATCTCGGGAGCGGATCGGTGCATTTTGTAGCTTTCTTTTTTATTTTGTTTGGTACCAATACCACTCGCCGGAGGCTCTGAATGACAATCTTGTATACACTGGGTGCTGAGCTATAGCCAAAAAACGCGATTTGCTCAAGATTGTAGCGCAAAAACGGCTCTAAGGATTTTGATTACACTTGCCTAAAGTATTTTTCTGAGAGCCCTTTACCACCCATATATAGCGCCATCTCTGAAAAAAGCACAAAAAAGGTTATGCTTGAATGAAATTTCATATTTTCCATATGTTTCTTCAGATTCTGGCTAAACGTTTGATCTTACGAAAAAATGTTACATGACCATTGTTGTTTGTCTTGACATGCTGAAAAAAATGAGTGTGGGCACGATTTGACCACAGGATTTTTATTTTACTACCGCTATTATTATTCACTAGAATTTGCCTGCGTGCGGTAGGAAAGTCATGTGAGTGGACACAACAGATTTTTACTTTCCTACGCTACTATAGTAGCTGTATAAGGAAAGTATTGTATAAGTGTGGAAAATTTTCGGTATCTAGATTTTTACCGATGTTGGAGTTTCAGAGTTTTCTAAGTCTAATAAACATATTTTCGGCCATTGGTCTGTCTGTCTGTCTGTCCGTCTGTCCGTCGGTGACAGCATTATCTCGGGAACGGATCGGTGAATTTTGTTGCTTTCTTTTTTATTTTGTTTGGTACCAATATCACTCTCCGGTGGCACTGAATGAGAATCCTGTAGCGCGAAAATGGCTCTAACGATTTTGATTGAACTTACCTAAAGTATTCTTCTGAGAGCCCTTTACCACCCACATATAGAGCCGTCTCTGGGAAAAAGCAAAAAAAAGTGATGCTTGAATAAAATTTCGTATTTTCCACATGTTTCTTCAGATTCTGGCAAAACGTTTCATCTTGTGAAAGAATGTTACATGACCATTGTTGTTTGTCTTGACATGCTGAAAAAATTAGTGGTAGCACGATTTGACCAGAGGATTTTTACTTTTCTACCGGTATTATCGTCACTATGTAAGGAAAGTATTGTAATCGTGCGAAATTTTCGGTATCGAGATTTTTACAAATGTTATCGTTTCAGTTTTCTAAGTCTAATAAACATATTTTCAGCCCTTGGTCTGTCTGTCGGTCTGTGACAGCTTTATCTCGGAAACAGGTCGGTGTATTTTGTTCCTTTCTTTTTTATTTTGTTTAGTACTAATACCACTCGCCGGTAGCATTGAATGCGAATCCTGTATACACTGGGTGCTGAGTTATAGCCAAAAAACGTGACTTTCTCAAGACGGTAGCGCGAAAACGGCTCTATGGATTTTGATTCAACTTGCCTAAACTATTATTCTGAGAGCCCTTTACCACCCACATACATCGCCATCTCTGAGAAAAAACACAAAAAAGGTTATGCTTAAATAAATTTCCATATTTTCCACGTTTGTTCATATTCTGGATAAACGTTTCATCTTGCGAAAAACTGTTACATGACCATTGTTGTTTGTCTTGACATGCTGTAAAAATTAGTTGTAGCATGATTTTTTATTCACTGGAATTTGCCTGTGAGCGGTGGGAAAGTCGACTGAGTGACACACCAGAAATTTTTTAATATAATTTCAATTTCTCTTATCAACACATTTTTGTTATTGTTTATGTTGAAAATTTCGTTGTATCTATATGCTATTTTATGTAAATTAATATGTCTCCTGTATGAACCCTCATAAATAGACTAGTCACCGAGTTGTATCCAGTGATGTCAATCTCTTTTAGGGTATAATCTTGAGTAACATGAGTTTTTGCGAGACATATTATAATTATTATATTTTATTTTGCTTTGAGGGCAAACATTATGCTCAAGACTCTTCTTTTAGTAGCAAAAATAATTATCTTCTCTTCGCTCCCGAAGCATGTCCCCAAGCTAACCAAGCGTAATTTATGTTCGGCACAAAAACAGCATAATAGAATTTCTGATTAAAAAAATGGGCTTAGGTAACTTTTTATTAAAATACCTATTTATATGAGAGAACCAGTCCAGTTGGTGAAGTATGATTGGTAATAAGTGCTGCGTCCTGCTTTTTAAAGAAAACGTAAACTATTTTAGAGTGGTTTAGGCTGAGTTGATTTGGTAGGCACCATTCTATAATATTCAATCTAGTGGACTCAGTAAATTCATGGAGCGGGTGTAGATGGTTCATTGATTTAAACCGTGAAGAGCCATCAGCGAAAAGGATATATCCAATATCGTTAATGTGTATCAGAAAAATCTGGTGTGTCCACTAACACGACTTTCCTACCGCTCGCAGACAAATTCCGGTTAAAGAAAAAATGTACACAATTAAAATACTTTCCTTACATAGCGACGTTTCACCCATCAATGTTGAATTTGAACTCCATCGTTTAATTAAACCATATTACTCAAATAAGACGCTATAAAACTTATGCTTTGGGGTTCAAAATGATAGAATTCAAGCTGTCAAATAAGATACTGTGCAAAACGCAAGTAAAAGCTCTTTGCGAATCACACAGCAACACCTAACTAAGATTACTGGATTCATATGAGTCCGTTATGTGATTAATTAATTTTAAAATTGCGTAGGTCGTCCTTTTTTACCAAAACCAAATTGGTTTGTGGTGAAGAGTGAGCTATTTTGTAAGTGAGTATCTATTTAATATTTAAAATTGTTTCCAATATTTCAGATAAAGTTGGCAGTGTAGAAATTGACCTGTAATTTCAATGTCTTCTGCATCGACCGCTTTATGAATCGGTAGCACCCGATCAATTTTTAGAGTATCTGAAAAAATGCCGGATACATTAATTAATTAATTTCTTTAGGGGATTTTCAGTTAAGTCTTTAACACATTTTAGAAGTTTGATATTCATTCCATAGTGATCCTTGGAGTTTTTATTTTGCATTCTGTCTATAAAATATGTTACTGTAACAACTGAAACTTCTTGAAAATTTAACAATGGGATGTTCGGGTCTAGATTAGACATGTAATCTTCAAACGTGGTATCGTATTTTACAAGATTATCTGATGTTTTGAACTTTATCTTGAAAATAGTTATGTACATAATTTTGGTCGATTTACTTTGTGAGAGTTTTTTTTAATTTTTATTTAGGTAGTGTTTACAATATCCCATTAAATTTTAGGATTTTTATTTGTCATTTATAAGATCTGTAAATTTTCTATACTTTGCAAATTTTAATTTTGATCTATATAGAGATCTTAATTTGTTTGTGAATTTCTTGGTGTATGGATTCTCAGTTTGCTGATAGGATTCTGATAGTAAGCGAAGGTTATTCCGAATTAGTTCAATTCCATCATTAAACCAAATGAATTTTCAATTTTTGTTGGATCTAACATTCTAACATTTATTGTTGTAATGTGAAAATCGTTATCTATACATTTGTTTTGATATGTAGTGAAAATCATAATTATTTATGAAGTTATAAAGATTCAACTTAACTTTATCCGTGATATCTCTAAGTATATTGATTGAGAGATTCCTGATATAAGGACATCTTTTATACCTGATACACGGTGGTTCGAAATTCCAGGATCAAATACCTACATTTATTTCAAAATTTCCTTCAAAATTAATTAAGATGTTGAATATACAATTATTGAGTCCCTTCTCTCCTTTATAGTAGCCTTAAAATTGTAAGAAGTTAATTTATCAGAAAAAAAATTCCAACTATTGTTATGGCTATTTTTTTAATTTCCTACGCTACTATAATAGCTGTATAAGAAAAGTTTTTTAATCGTGTGAAATTTTCGGTATCGAGATTTTTTTATTTTGAAATCACCCCTTACTATGATATTTCGACCGGATTTCCGCAACAACTTTTCCAAAATCATGTCAAAATTCACGAGAAAATCATTAAAATCGGCTGATGCAGATCAATACCTATACATTTACTAAAATAGTATCAATTTTAGAGGTTTCTATGGCTGTAATCTCACAAGTAGATTCAACAGCTAGCTCCTGTATATCATTTTATCATTTTATCTATATCAATATAAGGATGGATTTTTTTTATATTGAGTCTCTATGTGCTTTTTTATGCACAGGTATTATTGTATCTTCTGTATGAACACAAATTGAAAGACTAGTCAGCAAGTTGTATCCATCCATCAATTTATTTTGGAGTATAATCTTGAGTAACATGAATTTCTGCGAGGCCTTTTATAACTGGTTTATTTTGTTTTGATATTTGAGTTAATTCTGTCGTATGTTTAATTAATCTCTGGATATTACGGTATGAATTACTCCACCCTGATTGCTATATTTTGTTTTTATTGGTATGTAATTCTAGATATCTAACTTTTATATATACCACATATTTTTTATCATATGCCTTATGTTTACTGTCCAATTATATTACATTTAATACATCTATTGCATAAATACAGTCCGCACAGTACATCTCACTCGAGTTACTATCAGTTGCTTTGTATTCTACAGATCATATTTGATATATAGGAGTTTTTTTTTTCAGCAATCCTTTGCAAAGTGTTCTTTACTTCCAGCATATATAGTACTGTACTTCTACACTTTCTTTGAAAAAAACAACTTTTCCAACCTATATGCAGTTTTTTTTCTTTTTTCGATACATTGATATGCACGTATATCTATTTGAAGAATGACATTGATTGCCCTTTTGTTTTTTAAATTTATGAACTACTAGCTGTTTTACCCGGTACTTCCGGTCGAACACTTTGGTACACTGTTGTACGAAGACATAAAGTCAAATGTGTAAAAGTGGTAAATAACTAGAAATATATTGATTTGGGCTTTATATTTAAATAAAGATTATATAGTAAGAAACATAACTGAAATTAACTCAAATGTCATATAGTGGAACTTTTTTCGAAATTCGAAAATGCGAGCGATTGCAATAGGTACATTTCGTTATGAAACTTAGTTACTTGTTTATTTTCTCTAAAATTTCAGACTCGAATGGTTTCAGCTGCGCTGCTAATTAATTAATTAATTAATATTTTATATTCTCATATTCGTTTCCCATTACCCTAAAATTCCATAGATATAATTCTCTTCAATTCTTCTGGAGAATAAGCTTTAAAATTACATTAAAATTTCCGATTGAGTTAAATAGTAAATCTACTGATTACGTAGGTGGATATATTTAGTAGGTATGGTTAAAGTATCTCTGAATCCCAATTCGATCTCCACTCACCCTCAAATCGTCCACAAATTGATTGTAGTAGATATTGACGTCTATGAATTTTCCCCTTTTGACCTATACTTTCTAATATTGATATAATATTTAGTAGGTACCTACATTTCATCCTTTTTTTCGGCAGTAGGTAAATAAATTTCATTAAAAATTAGTCAAGAGCGAATCGCGTAGAAAAAGTTCTGTACTGACGATTTTCACCTAGGTTCTCCTGAAAACTTTGAGTGAAGGTCTATGTTCTGTATTTTTATCAAAATTGAAAATTTAGTAGTTTCGGATACAAGAGAGAAAGCATGGTCGACTTTCGTATATTTTCTTCAATCTCTCCAAAGCTGTTAATTTTAGGGTAATGAAAAAAGAGATATATTTATCTTTGAGTTACTCACAACTACTGACAGCTCCAATCTCTTGATTCGATATATCATCACGTCATGTGCTTGAAGAAAATTTTTCTTTTGATTTTTTAATTTACTCCACATAATTATCCTCCAGATCTTCGTTCAATTAAACTATAACTTCATGTTCCGGTGACTTAACTCTGTATCTTTACCATTTACCGCCTTTCTCCATTTAGAAGATTCGGAAAAAATATTCTGTGACAGACGGATAGACAGACAAACAAAAAGTAGAGTGATTTTATTATGGTTCCGTTCTTTATTCGGATGCACGGAAACCCACAAAATATTTAAATCTGAAGACTTGATTTCGTCACTGTATAAGACAAAAAATGTTGAAAGCAATAAAAAGTCAACAATAAATAAATTAATTGAATCTTTTTCATACACCAACTAGATGATTTTTTCATGTAGGTAGGTAGGTACTTGAATTTATGGCAATTTTTGATATTTCTGTAAAATGTAACATATCAAGTCCGATATCATTGAAAATATAAAAAAGTATCTACCAGCTGGTCGATCGACCGTAGATAATGCCTTCACCTTAATGATAACTCCAGAAAAAGAGCGCAAAGAAATGGAAAAATTGCAGGCTAAACAGAAATATTACGCGTCATTAAGTTGAAGTTAATTATGTAGTTGTAATTCATTTATTTACACTATACTTCCGTGTTGCGGTCACCTATCTCTGTATCAGTATAAAATTCAATTTTCTCCGTTCTTTAAAGAAACCCCGGCACATCGAAATTTGGACACATAACGAATTCCGTTTTACTCTTGTCTTTTATAGATTGTATACCAACCGGATCATCATTAGGCTTAAATTGATGTTTAAGTTAGGTAATTATCTTTTGGCTACACACAACATGTGATGCTTCTAAATACTGCTATTTAACCTTTTCGTCTGTTTTGGAAAATACCAAATATTCAGTTTAATCTCTCTCTGTTCCGCCTAGAGTCGTTTGTGCCTCAGATACACCTATATTAATTAGGTATTTCAATCATAATCTTCTCATATTCGGAATTTTGATTCTGTGTTTAATGTTGTAAATAGTGATTGAGATCAAGCAAGAAACTGAAATATATTTACTTGTTTAAGCAGAAGAATACGACAGCTGCAAAACCCTTTAAAAAACTACGCAATACGGTAGCTTTAACGCTGAAGAGTAAGTACTACATAAAGTAGGGAAATTTCGATGCTTTTATAGGGTAACTTTGTACTGTTAGATATAGAAAAAAATGGCCCAATCTCGAACTTTTTTTAGAGGACAACTCAATAGTGAAAACAGAAATTAGTTATCGTCTTTTGTTTTCAAGTCATAACCTAAAACTAAATTTTGTGCTTATTAGATGCATGCCTATATCTATCTTACATTTGTGAACTCATCGAAAATTTGTTCGGACATTCCTCAGGCACATTTTTGAGCAGAAGAACTTGATTTTTTAAAATTAAAATGACATTTAATTATGACTTGTTTTTTGAGGGCTATTTTTTATCTTTTTTAAAATATATAGTTTATAGGGCGTTAACAAAGTAGATATTACTTATCTTAGACTTAAATTAAATTTACTCTAAGTTATTGAATATTCGTTGTATACATAGCAGGCGTTTGTCAATTAAGGCATTGTTGTGGCTTCTATCAGAGTCAACAATGGTTTACGGGAACTATTAAAAAAATGATATGATGGAATGTTTTGTTAAACGCAACAACAATGCAGATATAGCTGCGAACGTATATTTCAATTTATATCCAGAAGGAAGAAAACCTCATGAGGATATTTTTAGAAGTTTGAGAAACAACCTTATCAATTATGAAGCATTTAACTAACCGAGGCAAGAACATTACAATATTACAGATGGTGAAGAAGCTGCTCTCAACGTAATTACTATCACAACTGCAAATACTTCAATATCCAGTCGTCAGCATTAAGTCTTCTGAAGAAACACAAATTCAGGTCTTATACATTAAGAAAACAACACAAACTTCAACCAATAGATTCCCAAAGACGTATGGAATTCTGCAACTGGTATCTAAATAAAATTCAAGGGAACGCATTGTTCTTTGCGAAAATAATATATGAGGCTTAAATTAGTAATGCTGGCATTTTCAGTAGGCAAAATGTGCATTAGTGGTCTGATAACAATCCTCACAGAACTGTAAACGTCCAGGTCTACGGCAGATTTGTTTTTAGCGTTTGGTGTGCTATTCGTGACAGCCAAGTTCTAGCGTTCCATACATATCTAACAAATTCAACTGATCAACAATATTATGAGATAATAGAGAAGAGTTTATGGATAATATACTATTAACAAAAAGGAGAAACTTGTTATTCCAAAATGATGGTGCACCATCCCATAACTCACAGATTGTTTCCGATTCGTTAAATATCAATTTTGGAAACATCTAGATAGGAACGATTTCTTGGTCTGGGGCTACATTAAGGACATTTTCTATAAGAGAACTAGTAACAATATCGAAGAACTAGAGCAACATTCTCTGGACTGTGTAAATAGTCAAATTTATAATGCGTGTCGAAGTGTTGCAATTAATACATAGATAATAATAGACATCATTTTGATTATTTACGTTGATTTAAAGCTAAAGGTATATTTTGAGTTAATTTTAACATAATAACCACAATTTGTGTTCTTTCATAAAAAATATTCTAAATAACTTTCAGTATTTGTTTTAATAATGTTTTTGTTATAGGCTTGTTGAATATCGAATATATGATAATGTTATTTCTAAAAAATAGCTCTGTGAGATTATCTTCTTTCTTGATATACCTAGAATAAAATATAAGTCGAACGCAATATAAAATTTTCCCTAGTATCATATTTTTTCAAGTCGCTAAAGCTAGCACAGCAACCCTAAAAAATCAGAGAATTTCTTTTTTAGTACTATTAGGGCTAATTAAGTGCTGTATTCCGGAATTAATAGCTCTTATAGTTCTTTCGAAAATGGCTGCTTTGCTTCTAAAAATCATTTTCTTATTTGGTTCTTATAGAGCTAATTAAGTGCTTGTACAGCTAATTAAGTGCAAATTTATTTCTGTATTCCGATATTAATGTAATAGTTGTAGTTTTTTTTAGAAAATGGTTGCTTTGCTGGCTTTAGATTTAGATCTTAAGCTAGCTTTAGAGCTAGCATACCAACCTTTAAAAATAGAAAATGGCAGAGATTGTCGCACTCAGATAAAAAAATATAATCTATAACCCCGGTACATAAACTATAATAGTAACTATTATTTGAGGTAATTTGTATAAAAAAATTAATGAAATTTACATTTACAAAAATTAAGTTTTGTCCCTTAGCTTTCCAGTATCAGAATTGTATATTTTTTAATTGAGTGAGATAATAAATTTAAAGCCATTCAAATATCAATTTTAAACTGGAATTAAAAATGGATTACATAAAACTAAATAGGTAAGAATATCTACCTAAAGGTTTAAGGTTCCCCGTTGTATCTTTAAGGCTATAAATATCCCCACAATACCAAAATTGTCCTTTTTATTAGTCTTTCCCAAAAAAGTTGATTTTTAAAAGCAAAGCAGCCGTTTTCCGAAAGACTAAAAGATAAATTAATTTCGGGATAAAGCACTTAATTAGCCCAACGAGCATTAAAAAAGAAGTTCTCAAAAAGTTGAATTTTGAAGGTTGCCTAGCTAGCGGCTAGATCTAAAGCTAGCAAAGCAACAATTTTCTAAAAAAAACTTTAAGAGCAATTAATTTAGTAATACGGCAATGGATAAGCATTTTATTAGCTCTACAAGCACCAAATAGATTTTCTAAAAAAAATATTTTCAAAAGCAAAGCAGCCATTTTCCGAAACTTTAAGTGCATTTAATTTGGGAATACAACACTCAATTAGCACTTAATTCGCTCTACAAGCACCAAATATATTGTAACGTTTAACCCTGTGCTAAACGTTGTGGGGTGAGTTCACTTGCATAATACTCAAAGTTCGTAGATTGCTTCCAATGATTTATTTCCAAACACTCAGTACACGAGCTTCTATTATGGTACAACTGTCACCACTTGTCACCTTGACAATCTATACTGTCACTGCCTTTACCGACAGAACTACTATTAACCTCTGATTCCACAGACTGACTGTTATCAACTGACTTTATAAGACTCACTGCCTTCATAAGACTGACTGACTCTGTCCCGTGATCGACACGGCTTTATATAACTGAATCATGACATGACATTCATCGAGAATGTTCTATGATTATCTAGATGCACATAATTAATGTTCTAGATCCTTGTCAAACTGACAATACTATGACAAATTTGTACCTCACATATAGTTTCTCGAAGGATCGAGAATAACTCTACCAACTCTAGAAGTAAATAATGAACTATAACATGAAACAACTATAGCAAACAAGGTAGTAGGAATAAATACCTAATAAACAAATATTAACCGTAAGTACATGAATACCTATCCACGTTACAATATTTTTGATTCTGCTCTGTTAGCTTTAGGGACGTTATTTTTTCACAAGTTTCGTAAGCCATATTTGGACATAAAATTTAGTAATAAGTGAATTATACTTGCCACTATACTTTGTATAAACTGAAAGAAATATTTCAGTTACATTACATTTGGTACAGTTAGTTGATATCTAAAATAAGTCATACTTTTTTACCTCCTTATAAGCTATATATTTTTTAAACGAGGGAAAATAACTCTTTTCAAATAATCTAAAATCAACTTATAGTTTTCATTTTAAAAAATATAGGTTTATATAATAACCTGAAATTTGAGAAGCAAAGCCACTGGAATTGTTCACAAAAGTGTCTGAAGAATGTCTAAATAAACTCCACAAATTTCTAAGATATAAGCATGCATCAAATACGTGAAAATATGTTTTTAGGTTATAACAAGAAAACTAAAGATTATAGCTAATTTTTGTATTCTCCATTGAGTTTATTTCAATTAACTAGCTCTATCAACGCAAATTCAGCATGAAAATCTGCACAGAATTCATTGATTTCTTTGGATTTAATTTTCAACGAGTCCCGAGCAAAAACACATTCGCCACCATGAGCAGATGTTTTTCTACAGTAAAATGCTACAAGTTTAAAATTAGGAATAACGATGTTTACTATTTCTGATTCAGATGCCCAACTCTCAGTGAGAAGCAATATATCTATTTTGATAGTATGCAGAAAATACTCTAGTTCGTCTAATTTGTTGCTTATAGTTTGGATATTTAAATAAAAAGCATTTATTCTAGATTTACCTGATTTCGGCTCATTACCCGACTATTTGATTCATAAGATGAGTATCTGTAGAATACCGTGAAGAGGTATCTATAGTTGTTGTATCAGCTGAGGTAGGCGGGGGTATAAAAAATTATTCTCGTCTGTGTTCCTAGTGTCTTCACTTTTGTCTCTGTAGTAAGCATCAGTTGCTGTGGGCACTGTTTCTCATAGTTTTTGTTTGATTGGGTCTTTTTATTATATTTATGATATTTTCAATTAGAGTTTCATTTCTCATTAGTCTACCTATCGGGTTTCCATTTATTTCTGCGTAGCTTATTTGTCCTTCTACACATTTGTTAAATTTACATAGAAAATCGTTAAAACGTGTGTTATACTTGTAGATGTGGTTATTCTTGATATTACTTTTGCAGAAAGGAACAGAAGAGAAAATCACAAACATAAATCATAACTTTCTTGCAGATAAAACTAATAGAAGGTGTAGTTGTGCAATAAAGGTCATTTGATCCAGCAGTTATTAATATCAAACTCAATTAATGTGAAGTATTTTATTGAATATTCTATATTTTCTATTACATTATGGAGCCGCGCACCTGGTTTCACTAAAGCCATATTATGAGTTTGTCAAACAGCATTCTCGTAATGCCTGAGCAACCTTTTTACCAATATCATCACCCAGTATCAATATTTGCTTTTTATTTTTCACAGTTTTCGTTCCTGTAGTAGGTGGGGTATTCAGTGCCATATTTTTATGAATGTTATCAAATGCTTTGTAAACAGCATGTGTCTTATTTGTGGTAGCGTTTCCAACATCTGTTTTGAGACATCCTATGTGGTCGATTTGGTTTAACTCTGATGTGTACATGTATGACATTGTTTCAGTATTTGTTGATGAACACTTTTTGTCTGTTTCTGCAGTTTGTATTCCAGTGGTTATAGTAATTCTTTATAGTTTTTATAGCCATTTTTTTCAGCTCTTCTATGTAGTCATTCAGTTCTTTTATTGTTTTATTGTGTTATTCATTTCCTCCTCGGCCGCGGAAACTTCATCTAAGAATAATTTATTTTGATGTTGTAATTTCTGAATGTGCTTGGTTTTTGATTCATTCTCCAAACTGAGTTCGAGGAGGGTAGTTTCGAGCACTTCTTTATCCTCCAGGTAGACTCATCAGAAGAGTCATCATTTTCTTTACAGCAAATGATCTGATTTTCTTTAATCGTCTTGATTTTATTTCTAAAACGAGGTAGACAGTGTTTTTGATAAACACTATAACAGTTAATACACATATAGTGAATAAAAGCTCTAGTAGAACAACATTTGAAATTGAAACTGACCACTGCCGGAGACATTTTAGTGTGCTGTACTCACTCGCTCGTGAACGAAAAGGAACTGACTTTTTCAATTTTGTCATTGGAGAAACCGTTCAGAAAAAAAAAGTTCATTTGAACATAAGTTTTTTCCTGTATTTCTCTTCTCAGAGATACGTGTTATTGCAGGTGGTAAGGGCTTTCTGTAAACTTTTTTAGAATAATTCATCGAAACTGTTGTAGTCGTTCTCACGTCTTGAGTCTTGAGCATGTTACGTTTTTCAGCTATTGTCTAACAACCAAAGCGAGCAGGATGCCCAATTTTTGTCACAAGCGATGCTTATCAATATCGTACAAAACAAAAAGAGAGCAATAAAAGAAAGAGATAATCTTGACAAAACTAACAGATAGATATACAGACAGACAGACCAATGACTGAAATTGTTTTGGATTCAGGGACCTGAGACCATGAAAAGTTAAGATTGAAAAACGAATTAAAGGTTAGTGAAAAACACTCTTTTTGTAACTAAATCATAAATTAAGCTAAAAATTGAAGATAGGTATACTTGGGATCTAAAATTTGCAAATATCATTATTACTTCATCAGAACTACAATTCCTAGAATGGGACTATTTTCCACAGCTTACGCGAATTACGATCTTTGGTTATTGGTATTGTGTGACGTGGTGGTACGTTCTTTGTAGCGGATATTAGATGGAAGTTAATTATTGTGAAGTTACTATAGCTATTATTTCTGAAGGTAGAAAGGAATTACGATATTCAGTTGTGAGAGTATCTTTGCAAATATAATGGGTACTATCAAATCTGCTCGGTCAGTTAAGTATTATTTTTGTATTATGGGAAAATGTCGCGAATTGGGGTTGGAACAAAGCTATGATCATTCTTGTCTAAAGGAATAGAATTTTCGTCTAAAAAATATCCCTGTCATTCTAAAGCAAGATATGCCCATCTACAAAATACAATATGGCATAGGGATAACTTTACATTTGATTCACGTTCTTCGTAAGTGTTTATAATATCCAAGTATGTGGAATGAATATATATTTACTACATAAACAAACATTATTTAAACATCTCTTCCAAATTAATTGTAAAATTTACGAACCAATAAAACAGAACAAAGAAAGTCACTTTGATAGGATTTTTTATAACAATGTCATACAGGCCTAAGACTTCTTTTCATCGCTTGACGCTTGCTACAAAGCTGACAAGCGGCGATTACGTTGCCTAACGAAGGTTTAAGACGCGGTACTTTTCCGTGTGGGTAAATTGTAAAAGCTCCACTAACTCTTATTAACTGGTTCTCCTCTATTCCACGAACAAGGAATTTTAGATTCAGAAAATATACCGGATTGCTCTTTTTCACACACCAATCAGCCATGTATTTAGTATTAGCACTGTGAAAGCATTTAATTTTGGTATGCATCTATGATACGCGAATGAATAAGAAATATTAGCATTAGTTTAGAGCACCCGATAAACGGCTAAATCAGAGATGCTTTCTAGCTTAAAGCCCAGAAAGCCTCTGCTTGATTTTATCTCTT
This sequence comes from Crioceris asparagi, assembly GCA_958507055.1. Classification (NCBI taxonomy): domain Eukaryota; kingdom Metazoa; phylum Arthropoda; class Insecta; order Coleoptera; family Chrysomelidae; genus Crioceris; species Crioceris asparagi. Next base: position 54,094,026 of record OY293827.1, read on the forward strand.
GTGGCCCATTCCAGGCGATTTTTTTCTGTTCAGCTTGAATACAGTCTTGGTGTGTAGTCACACATGTTGAGTAAAATCTGTTTAATAATTTTCCGACTAGCTAAGTAGAAATTTGTTTATTGAACCAGACTATCTTAATGCTCTAGTCTAGAAAAATATATACCTAATTACAAAAAATTTAAATATGGTAAATTTGAACCAATGCAGCTTTCTTAATCAAGTGATGGATGCGCCTCAGACTCAGACAACTGATTATAATTTGAAACAGAATTCATTTTACCGTTACCACTCGAATAGAAACAAGTATTCATGGCAACATTGATTCAAGAAAGTTTGGTTGATCCCGACATCCCTAACACAATAAGGGTTGTGAAATCAATCGAAAATAGCCGAACTTTTAAGCGCACCAATCATGTTTCAGAATATTGACATGAGTTTCTATCGAAATCATCATTTTAAAGTCTCCGCATTTGCACTTAATAAACGTAACGTGAAGTATCCAAACGGTAAGGATGGTTTACTGGTTGAAGATTCTCTGTCACAAGAGGAAGCGCTTCATATTGCGATTAATTAAGTGATACAAGATATTCATTAGCGTTTGTAAGTGTGCAAGTCGATCGTCTGCTTCCCCCCAGTAAAAGTTGGATAAGCTGTTCCAAGTACTTGTGACAGTGAACTAAAGACAGCGGCGACTCCTAAAATTTCCTAGCAAATCAGCTCTCAAGATACCATGCGCCAATCTTAAAAATTTTCTCAGCTGAAATTTGCTCTAACGGCATTGTAACCGCTTTTTATACAAAATTTTGTAATCTGAGTGAATTTTCTATTCTTATTAACCAATTCGGAATTTCATTTAGTGTGGGTAATATGTATTATTACATTTGAAAGCTATTCTCAGATTATGTCTTTTCTTCAAATGTTTTGTCACTATTTCGGTAGGACGACCAATATAAGTAAATGTACAGAATTTATCCTTTGCATCAAATGGAAGTGAAAGTGTAGGGTAAACCATATTGACAGCTTTCTTATAGAAGATTTTAGATAAAAGATGATCTACTAAATCCACTTTGATAATGTTGTTGATGGCAATTTGTTTAATGATATTCAATTCCTTCTGGAAGTTACTAGCACTCATGGGAATATAAATAAGTCTATGGATATAACTATTAAAGGCTGCTATTTTATGTTTGAATGGATGATTGGAACTATTGTGGATGACAGAATCAGTGTGTGAGGGCTTGTGGTATATAAAAAAATCATGTTTATTATTTACTCTGGAGATAGTCGAGTCAAGAAAATTAATTGAATGATTGTTTTCTACTTCCATGGTGAACTTAATAGATGGGTGAAGGGAATTAATGAAGTTCAATCGGTTAAGGTTCCTATCAGTGCCAATGAAGCATGCTAAAATGTCATTATGTTGATGGTTGATGATTATGGTGAATGGTTATGGATAGTAAATTCTAAAGTATTGATTCTAAAGATTATTATTTTCATTATAATTCAAATTACCGAGAGATGATCCCGTACCTATCAAAATTTACAAAACTCCTCCAATGAGGTGGTGAAGAGCAGAATTTTTATCAAAAATTGAATTTCCAGAAAAACTTATATAAGACAAATTTAAGGGTTTTCTAATTATACAAAGCTCGTGGAAAGCTCGAGATTTCTGTCACTAAGTAATATGATTGTGTTCGTTATAGGTGAAAATTGATTAACTACATGTTTACTACAAGACCAGTTTCTACTCAAAAACTAATTAGAACTGTCTCCCCATAGCGTCGAGAGCAGAGTCGCGGAAAAGAGGTTGTTAAATAATATATAGTACTGTGGTAGCTGGGACTATACAAAACATTATTACTCCAAGAACATGAATCTTATAAATTGATATTGCTTGATATAAAACTGGCTAGCAACAACTTTTTTGTTGAGAATAAGTTTCAAAAATACAATAATAATATAAAGTAAAAAAAAAATCATGTATTTATTCTTTGTCATTTTTAATTTTTTTTTGTTTTAATTTTCAAGAACCTGACAATATCTCTGGGTCTCTGTTTAAAAAGATAATCGGACAAATAGCCGAGCCGCTAACTTTTTCAATTAATTACTCTTTCCAAAAGGGTTTTTTTTTCTGAGTTTATTAAATTAAACAAAGTTAAACCTATTTACAAAAAGGGTGACAGCTATCTAATGGAGAACTGTAGACCTGTATCATTAACATCTGTATTTTCTAAGATTTTCGAATATAGCTTTTTGGACCAACAAGAAAATTTTAACAATAAAAATAACGTCTTAATTACAAATCTATTTGGATTCCGCCATGGCCCTTCAACAATTGATGCGTTTAACTATTTTTACGAAACGATTATCTCTGAACTAGAATGAGGCGAGAGTCCTGTTGTGGTCTTCTGTGACTTGAGTAGGGCGATCGACTGTGTTGATATTCATCTGCTTCTGGAAAAGCTTGAACGATATGGCGTCCACGGCGAAGCTCTGGGTTGGCTATCGCAGTTTCTGATTTGTGGCCATTAACAAAAATAATAATCTTATGCACAAAGAAAGGTTCTGGCAACACCTTTAAATAACGATGGGTGTTCCACAAGGGGCCGTTCTTTCGCCTTTTCTCTTTAATATCTATATAAATGACATAACTAAACATCTGGATGGGGACTGTACTATAGCTCTTTACGCTGACGATTCTTCCATTTGTTTTCTCTTAGTGACAGCAACATCTTGAAACAAAAATGCAATAACAGTTTGTGTACTCTACTTAATTGGGTTTTCCAACAACTCGCTCTTTCTCAATAGTGATAAAACTAAGGAAATCCGCTTTCACAATTATCAGGATCAGAATAATCTCGGCTTCTCCTTGAATGTAAATAATGAAGAATTACCAAAAGCGAGTTCAATTAAATTTAGAGGAGTACAAATTGATGAGAATCTAAACTGGAAAGGTCTTTGCGATCAGCTTAAGACCAGACTGAACTCGTACGTTTTCCTCATTCGAACACTCAAAACTATAATGCCAAGGAGGCTGCTCTTTGTATTTGACGCACAGGTTTTAATAAGGGACTTGTTTGTGTGTCAGAAAAGGATTTTGAAAACCCTGGTGGGAGTGCCTAGTACTCACTGTTGCAGGACGCTCTTTAAACATTACAAAATTTCATTTGTATATATTTTAAAAATAGAAGTAAGTTCATAGTAAATGAAGTCGTTCATGCGTATTACCCACGGCAAACAAATTCATTCAGGATCCCATCAGCCGATTAGACATAGGCTTCGCCTAACCAGTATTCCACAAATTTCCACCTAATCTAAAAGATATGGATAATTTAATAGTGTTCAAAAAAATTAAAGCAATGTCTAATATCTACGGCGTTTTACAACCTGATGAATACTTATTGAACTCTTGATAGGTGCACCTATTTCACTTATGGTTGTATATAAACAAGTATCTATATATTTAGATAACCTTTTGACATTTTCTATACAATTTTTTGTCCTGTAATGTCAACGGAAATAAGGCTATGTTTTATTTTTATGGCAGAAGAAGGTTAACATGCCCGCAACAGCTGCTGAGTAATAGACAAAAACGTGTTTTGCTCAAGACTGTGTATTTATTTGGCAGTCCTTGACCATCTTCTCAGTGGTCATCTTTAGGAATAAGCAGGACAAAAGTTACGTCAAAATGACAATTCACATTTTATATCAATCATATTCTGTTTAAACGGTTCGTTTTGTGAAAAAATATAATGTGATCATTACTGTTTGTCTCTGTACACTAAAAATATTAAGAATAACAAGAGTCAGTCAGACGACTTTCATATTTTGTGGAATTTACGGAAGTCGTTTGAACACGGACACAAAAGATATTTCTAATGAAGTGATGGTTCACTAAGTATTTTTCTTAAATCCCAAAAAAGTCAAATAATATATTTAGCTACTTCATACCGTATCTTCTATTTGCAATTACTAAAATTTATATTTTTAAATAATTTTATACTGAATAAATGCAACTAATACATACACTTTTTAGCTAACTAGCTTTTGCCCGCGACTTCGTGCGCGTGGAGAACTGCATACAATTCCATTTCATGCCTTGTAGTAGTTTCTGCGTGATGGATGTACAAACATACCGAAAGACAAACAGACGCGATAAAATGTAGCCTATATTTAGTTAGACCAATAGTAATACATCTGTGAAATTTCTTACAAATATTGACACCCCTATTTACACCCTTAGGAGTTGAATTTTTCAAAATCCCTTCTTAGTGAGCATCTATATTCTGAAAGGAACCCCCATGCAAAATTTGAGACTTCTAGCACTTGTAGTTTCTTAGATTTCGTGAGATTAGTAAAGATTTTCTTCAAAACATTTATTATCTTTGTAAGTATCTTCTCCTGCATCTTCAAGTTTATTCTTCCTAAACGCTCTTATTCTAGGTTTATCTACCTACATTTAAAGTGTACCAGCTACGGCGTGCAACTTTGGAATCATGTTTTTTTCTCTCGGGGACTTGACATGGGTTTTAAATCAACTGAAATCAAATTATTGCTTTTGTGCTAAATATTACAAATTTGCATTCTCGCTTTTATGTTTAGAAATTAAATTTTGTGTTTTATATCATTTTTATAGAAACGAGAGCACACCAATATAAAAATTATGGACTGTATACAAGGACAGCGATCTCTTATGTACGACGCCTTCAAATTGTGGTCAAATTTTGTATGCAAATAAGGGTCGAGAAAATAGCCGGGCGGTAGCACTGATTGTCGATAAGTTTTACAAAGTAGTAAAAATAAACAATAAAAGACGATGGAACAAAACTGTTGTATTGCAGGCAGAATGTGTAAATGGTTGGCCAAAAGATCGGAAAATCCGAAAAATAGTCAATTTAAAACATGCAAGGGTATTCAAAGAATAGCAGGTAATTGAAGTTTTGAGCTCTCACGAAAAGTTAAATAATCATTAAATCAATTCAACTTACTTTACTAGACGCTAAGCTATTACGAGAATGGTCCTCTGAACTAAAAATTCATTTGTCTACAAACCAATATATTTGTAATCATCATTTTAAGGGTGAAGATATTGTGAAAAGACATGATTTTCCAGATGGGACATTTCAAATAATTCCACGAGATCGATGGAAGTTATTACCAAATGCTAATCCAATCAACTCCAATCCAAAAAATATGATAACAAGGTAAATTTGCCAAAATGAACATATACTTTTCATTTCAAAATATTTCAACGAATTTTAACAATCATAAACATAAAGTTTCCATTAGATCAAGAAAACCAGCTTGACAAAGGGGCTCAACTCCTGCTTGAGGATTATTGTTCAGTGGTTAGTTGATGTAATTAATTTTCGCTTGAGCTTCTATTTTGATATGCTTGTAAAATTCACAGTGTGCTTTTTTGCTAATTGAAATATCAACTAATGTACCTAAGCGTTTCTTAGATGATGAAATCTTATTAATTATTATTTCATTTTTAGAATTATAAAGTAGATATATGCAAACTGCTCCTTCAGTTGGAAACCCAACCTTCTAAAACGTGCATTCATTATTATTAGAGAATGCTTCAGGATTGTTGACAGATACGGAAAATAAAAAACTCTGATAGTAAACGTCAAGACTCGCTTTTGCAATGTTACATCTCTGCATCAAAATAGCAATCGGGCTTTCCAAAAACTTCTTTAAATAAAGAAGAGACATGTACCTGCCTATAAAGGCGAAAGTATTTTCGAAAACAATAAATTCTGACAAGGTTTGTTAGGTCATGTTATTTACATATTTATGTACTAATTTCATGCGAACCCTTTCACCGAAATCTCTATTTGCTTTTTTAGACCTCAGTGACATTTAACGACATACAGAGTTTTATTAATATTCCTCCAACTTGGTATTAAATATTTCATAAGAACGATATGATATTCGTACATTTAGAGTCTTTAAACTACCAAGAAAAGCTTCGTGTGTTCATAAATCAGAACATGTCTGTAACGGTAAGTAACAAAATGTATACCCCTGATGGTCATATAGCTCCAACAAACCTGAATTTCAAATTTATTTAGTATGTTCGTAGGTTTCATTTTATCTGCAACAGAAATTCAGATTCAATTTAAAAATAACTTGGTTTCTTGTCTACTTTGGTTACTTTTTGAACATGATATAAAATTTATGTTCCAGCGGAAACATAAATTTAAAAGATTACTAGCAATTTATTTATTTTCAGTGCCTCTGAAAGATGCTGTGGTGTTAAAACAGCTAAGCAAGAGAGTCTTTGACTGTAGCACTTGAAAACGATCAACAAATCTCAACAATTTATAAAGTTTGCTAAGGCTCAAAGCACTCCAAAGCGCCAAGTTTGCAGATAATTTGTATTCTTAATAGAGTACATGTATCATATTTACATACGACAAATACTGTAGAAATAAACAATTTAAGAAGAAATCGAACTTTCCTTATGTTTTTGCCAGTAATATATTCATATTTCAATATTATTATAAAGCAACGATTATATACGATATAAGAGTAGATAATCTTTAATAGTAGCGACTTACCTTCAATGTTCAATTATGTTAATTCTTTTTTTAATCATATGATGTTTATATTTAAATTTGATTGGATTACTTTTCTGAAATCGAAATATGTTTTGTGTCTGTTAAATAAATGACCATTTTCACACAAAAAGTTCTTATTTTTTTACTTTTGTTCTCATATGAATGTTCAAATTTCCAGAGCAAGAGTGCATGTTGAACGAATCAATCAAGGAATTAAAATTTTTGAAATTTTCAGGACAACTATTCCTTGGAATATGATCAATAAAATTGATGAAATCTTTTTAATTATTTGTGCTCTAGTTAACTTACAGACCCTATTCTAGATGATGATAAGTTTTGAAGATAACGTTATACTTTGTTAGACTTCTGTAGAAATAATCTTACTCTGCTTATGCTTTTATGTTCTAATATTGAAATGTCTAATTTTCAAAAATATTAGATATATTTTCTCTATCTTGGAATATCCAAATTTGAATATGATTTGGCATCTCTCTTTAAAGAATCTTTTTGACGGTATAATATGCCAAACATTTTGTATTGTTTTCCGATTTTTTTATTATTAATTTGATATAGTATAAAATTTCCAATCTCTGTTTGTAGCGTTTTATTTCAGTATCAAATATATGTTATATATTTTAATTATCAATGACACACTATAAAATATTTATATACTTACTCTGGACGAAGATATTTAGATAAGTTACTGAACTGCTTTTGCTTTTTTATTGTACTATTGATTCCTCAGCTGAAACTGATACGTCAAGTGATATCAACTAAATGTAAAAATATATTTGTTATTTTGTATTTCTCTTGTAATGATCTCATTTATATTATATTCCTTAATGTATTTGTTAATATTCGATATCTGCTTATACTTACTTGCTGTTTAGAAAATTTGCGAAACATGTCATGTTTTTTTTGCAATATAACTGTTTTCTCAGATAAAAATATGATGAATATCTTGTAATCATTTAGATTTTACTGGACTTCTTTATGTATATTGAATCGATTTCCATTATAACTAGGAAAGAATCCATAGAACTTGTATATTTTTTATTTGGAAGAAAGAAGAATAAAAACACAATTCTCTTCCAAACTGGTCTTTTATTGTTATTTAGACAGACATATATAAACAAAACTGCAATGGCTGGCAAAGTAATTATAACTCTATTTATATTTATGATTATGATTTTCAGTTAAGATACTGATTTCTTAAAATTGAATTCTATCGGAAATAATTACTGTTGGTGAATTCATGTTTACGTAAACTAAATTTAAATTTTCGAAAAAGTAAAATCAATGCAAACTGTAGTTTGCAGAGGTGAGAGCGGTATCTCTCACTTCTGCGTACAGAAGCATTATTTACAGAAAAATGTTGGATTATCAAGGTCACGTAATGGTTTTTCCCGATTAATTTAAAAATATGGCTTCAAATTGATGAGATATTGTATATAAAACAATCTAAGAATGATAAGTAATCATTTGAGACCGTTTTCAACTCGTAAAAGGCTGTAATATTTATGTTATCAATATATGTAAAACCAAGTAGACGGATTTCACAATTTATTATTTTCAAGACTCTACGGTGTTGCCGGTGCTAAAATTTTACCTGTTTATAAAGACCTAAGTCATATATAAATGTCGGATAAATACTTAAGTGAAACCAATAATGTAATAATGAACGTGATAGTAAAATCATTTTTTACTTTAAAAGCATCGCTTTTATTCCAAAATGGTACATTGTTAACGCATTAATAATATTCGTCAAACGTATAACTAACGTATCCCTAACTAAACGGCAACACGGTAGCAGTATTTCTCTCCTAACTAACAAATGTCAGTCACAATAACAATGCAAACCATAGAGATATAATATTTAACATAGAGTAGGCAAGTCCTATGCAGCACCGCTAGTGGATTTGGTCCATAGATAAAAAGAGATAGAGAATATCGTGCCCGTGTCTGTCTTTGTTTCATTACACATACAGAGGGAAGAGTTTATATTTGCGCATAATTCAAATCAATGCAAACTGTAGTTTGCAGAGGTGAGAGCGGTATCTCTCACTTCTGCGTACAGAAGCATTATTTACAGAAAAATGTTGGATTATCAAGGTCACGTAATGGTTTTCCCGATTAATTTAAAAATATGGCTTCAAATTGATGAGATATTGTATATAAAACAATCTAAGAATGATAAGTAATCATTTGAGACCGTTTTCAACTCGTAAAAGGCTGTAATATTTATGTTATCAATATATGTAAAACCAAGTAGACGGATTTCACAATTTATTATTTTCAAGACTCTACGGTGTTGCCGGTGCTAAAATTTTACCTGTTTATAAAGACCTAAGTCATATATAAATGTCGGATAAATACTTAAGTGAAACCAATAATGTAATAATGAACGTGATAGTAAAATCATTTTTTACTTTAAAAGCATCGCTTTTATTCCAAAATGGTACATTGTTAACGCATTAATAATATTCGTCAAACGTATAACTAACGTATCCCTAACTAAACGGCAACACGGTAGCAGTATTTCTCTCCTAACTAACAAATGTCAGTCACAATAACAATGCAAACCATAGAGATATAATATTTAACATAGAGTAGGCAAGTCCTATGCAGCACCGCTAGTGGATTTGGTCCATAGATAAAAAGAGATAGAGAATATCGTGCCCGTGTCTGTCTTTGTTTCATTACACATACAGAGGGAAGAGTTTATATTTGCGCATAATTCAAATCAATGCAAACTGTAGTTTGCAGAGGTGAGAGCGGTATCTCTCACTTCTGCGTACAGAAGCATTATTTACAGAAAAATGTTGGATTATCAAGGTCACGTAATGGTTTTTCCCGATTAATTTAAAAATATGGCTTCAAATTGATGAGATATTGTATATAAAACAATCTAAGAATGATAAGTAATCATTTGAGACCGTTTTCAACTCGTAAAAGGCTGTAATATTTATGTTATCAATATATGTAAAACCAAGTAGACGGATTTCACAATTTATTATTTTCAAGACTCTACGGTGTTGCCGGTGCTAAAATTTTACCTGTTTATAAAGACCTAAGTCATATATAAATGTCGGATAAATACTTAAGTGAAACCAATAATGTAATAATGAACGTGATAGTAAAATCATTTTTTACTTTAAAAGCATCGCTTTTATTCCAAAATGGTACATTGTTAACGCATTAATAATATTCGTCAAACGTATAACTAACGTATCCCTAACTAAACGGCAACACGGTAGCAGTATTTCTCTCCCAACTAACAAATGTCAGTCACAATAACAATGCAAACCATAGAGATATAATATTTAACATAGAGTAGGCAAGTCCTATGCAGCACCGCTAGTGGATTTGGTCCATAGATAAAAAGAGATAGAGAATATCGTGCCCGTGTCTGTCTTTGTTTCATTACACATACAGAGGGAAGAGTTTATATTTGCGCATAATTCAAATTGAAATTTATTACAATTCTTATTGTCCTCTAAAAATAGGTAATTTATTATAGTACATTCTAATTCTAAATTTTAGGTCATTTAATTTGTCACTTTCATGTTTTAGGCCTATAGGCGAATATCTATGTAGTTTTGTACTAGGTGTAAAGTATATAAGCTGCAGTCTGTGATCGTAAAAAGGTCTATTGGCAGAAGCAGGAACTAAATACATTCACATTATTAAGAAGTAACTTTTTAAAGGCTGATTGAAACTGAATCGTGGTAGGATTATTATTAAATCAATGTATTCTCCTAATAAGCGCAAAAAACATTTCAACATGGTTTTGAATTAATTTATATGATAAAGAATATTTTAATATTTTTTTGTGTGAGAAGTCTTTCACACGAAGTAGGTATATAAATTTATTAAACAAATAATGAAAACTAAAAAGCCACTTCGAGCCGACTGTGATTTAAGAACAGGCCTGCGAATAGTTTTATAAAACTGAGGTTGATTTAAATGCTTCACATTGGATTGTTTAAAGTTACTAATCTAAACTTTAACTCATCTTTCCAACTGTTTTACAAAACAGATTCTTGGTATTTAACAAATAAAAAATGTCATTGAAGTTTTTCAAGAATTTAGGTATATGTACCTACGTTGAAGCATTTTCATTCGCTATCCTTTATTTCGAATTTAATTTAGTTTACTGCAGCTGAAATACTTGAACTTAAAACTTGCGCTGAGAGACAAATTTTCTTTTTCTCATTATAAGTATATTGTTTTCCGTTTAATTATCAACTATTTCCCTATTTACAAATTGTAAAAACGTAACTGCTTCGGATTTCTATTTGAGTTTGGATGACGGCTGAGTCGGATGCGGATGACAGATAGGTACAGTAATCCACCAATCACGAGTGTTCAAAATAAAAGAAATAGATAATCTTGCCTTATTTTCTGTTTCTTTTTATTGAGGGTACGCATTTTTGATCGAGTTGCCTGCTGTATGTTATATATTATCTCTATGATAGAATAGAATAGCGTCCACATTCTGTCATTTGCTGTCACAATGAGGTTAAGGAGTTAAGGCACAAATTGAGATAAGAAAATTGACTTATTTTTTGTCTATGGAGAGACTCGTCTGAGAAACATTACTAATTGAAAATGCTGGAAATGGACCAGCGTCAATACATGGCATAAATTTGGGACAAGCTGGAACATGTACATAGTGAAACTACTTAGTAGTAACTTAAGTACTGACTAGCATATCTCTTTGCCATATCATGACTAATTTCAAACCTGCGCAAAGATCTCTGCCTGAATATCTGGTTTATGCTTATAATTTTCTGCACGTTTGTGCAACCCTCAATATTGATGAGCATCTTGTTATCAAACGTAGACATACTGGTATAAGAGTATACTCTTGCAGAAGAATTTGGTGAACACTGCATCAATTGCACCTGAGTTTCCTCCTCGCGTGAAAATAATTTAACTGATGGAAGCCAAAGGATCGTATACAAGCTTTCGTGTCGGGATGTTTTGAAGTTAAGGCACATGCAGATCTGCAGAACATTTGAAGTTCAAGAAGGTAAAACTTCATCTGGACAAGAAGGGGAGTTTATTAATAGCCGAACTACATAGTTCTTACCGCTTAGCTGGCCGAAAAACAAGACGGATATTAAATATATCAATTTCCAGGAGATCCTAGACTTTTATATGTAGTGCTGAGTAAAACTAAGTGGGTCATATTTATGAGAAAAATAATAGGAATCGGTGAATCGCCCTATGCAGTTACGTTTGGATGTACCGCCAGGTTGGGTTGGCATCAATATAAGTTTACCACAGAATGACCAGGATGGAGACCGTTTATTTGAGTAAATATTATATTATAGATAAGAGCTTGCGCATATTGAATAATTGAAACAAATTTTGAATCTTGAAAACCTATCATACTGAGATCATTCATTAGTTTCCTGAAATGTTTAAAATACCATTCATGATAGAAAACTTAGCATAATAAACTACGAGTATTTCAATACAATATACATATTACAAGAACGAAACATTAGATATTAAAATTTTAATATGTATATAAATAAATTCAACACTCTTATTTGCTGGTAGTTACATCACCTTAATATTATACAACAAATGCCTAAAAGTATAATTGCTTGAATAACTGAAAATAGAAAATATTCTCCGTTATTGTTCAAAAGCAAGCAAGAATAAAATCGACATATACCAGAAACATTGAAGGAAATTTTGAGTGAATAAAGTAACATTAACATTAATATATTTTCTTCATACTATAGGTATTTACAGTCTTATTTAATATTGTATTTCACTATTGTAATTTTAACTATTGATAAATATACCATTTTCTCTTTGCTAGTAGTTATAACATCACATTAATATTAAAACATATTATACTAAAGTACGAGCGTTTCAAATTTATATTGTGAACTATTTGTAAATTATATATATATATATATATATATATATATATATATATATATATATATATATATATATATATATATATATATAAATAAAACTTGTTTCTTTGTTGATAATTATAACATCACCTTAGTATTATTATTCAAGCCACACTTTACTCAAAACTCAAATTCTGATAATAGCTGTTTTGTTCAAGAAAGTTTTCGATGTCTTTGACCGATTTCGCCAGACGGAGGAGGTATACAATTCGGTTTTGTTTGTTATTTTTAGTATTAAGATATTTGTATACCTACACGTATTTAAAAATAACATGATTATTGAAAATTAAAGTCCGTGACAGCTAACCGATTTCCAAAATAGATCCATATCCCCAAAAAACATTCCCAATGTAAAGCTTTTGGAGGTGAGAGCTATATTCAGCAAAATTCAACAAAAAAACTCAAATCTTTCGCATATGCTCAGTTAGAACTGAACCACACCGATACAATTTTTGGTATGTTGTTTTGTATAAGAATTTTGTTTGAATGGTACATTTTCATCAAGTGATTCTATCGCTTCTCACCGCCCCCAAAATTCCTTCCATGAAATTACAACCTGACGTATTATATTCATAACCCACATTCACAGTAAATCTAGACTCGAGCACTTCCATTTCCTCACCAGCCTGCATTTATGATTCGCAATATTAACGCATTTTGGTCATCATCGGCAATTGTAAATCTTTTCAACTTCCTTCTCATCTTCTCATCAATTATGAATATAATACGTCAAATCGTAATTTCATGGAAGGAATTTTGGGGGCGGTGAGAAGCGATAGAATCACTTGATGAAAATGTACCATTCAAACAAAATTCTTATACAAAACAACATACCAAAAATTGTATCGGTGTGGTTCAGCTCTAACTGAGCATATGCGAAAGATTTGAGTTTTTTTTGTTGAATTTTGCTGAATATAGCTCTCACCTCCAAAAGCTTTACATTGGGAATGTTTTTTGGGGATAGTTTTTACAAAAAAATAGAACGGACTTTATTAGTTGGTGCACTGAAATATTGAAATGACGGTCATTTCTGTTTTTTTTTTCCGAAGAGTTGGAAAATGCACAAATGCTCTAGTTTCCACGACGACTGTCGTTCGTGTCGAGGCCTCGATCCTTGATGAACAAGAAATTGTTGTAAAGCAATTTTGGTTTATCTTTCTCACTTGATACGTACTCCACGTTCACTTTACAAATTCAATTTGAAACTAATATTTGGATACATATTTACCATAATATGGTAAATATGGGATAACGTTAATACTTTCAAGTAATTTATATATATGTACATATATATATATATATATATATATATATATATATATATATATATATGTATGCAGATAATTTGGAAAACACATTCAAGAAACACGATTAATTTACCGGCACCCGTTTCCCGTAATTCCCAGGCCATACATGTCATCATATCACGCTTAGTTGTTGACTAAGCCTTGTCGTTTCTTTGTTCGCAGCAGTGTTTCCACTTAGGCGGCTGGGACATCCCAGTTTTCTTCGTTCCGTAGCACTGACTCCACGATGTTACGATATATTCATAATTAGAAATAATTAACTTATTTTATGAGGTCAGGTTTTTCTTTCTTTTACACAAGGTGTGAATCATGTGTTTGAAATAATTTGATGAAAATTTTGTTATTAACAATCTTGCAAAATCTTAATCAAAAGACACAACTATATTTAAAAATGATTTACTCGATTGCGAGTATAGAACAGGATCACATTCTGATAAATTCAGAAGTGCCATACCCAACTGTACCTGTCCATAATATGCATGTTTTCTTTTCAAACTTATACCTTGCATGGATATGTCCAAATAATTGCATTAATGAACAAAATTTATTGATGGTTCCGTTTTTCCTAAAAAGATAGGAATAAGAGTTTGAAATAAAGATATTTATTAGTACTAACCAACGTATGGACATTTTATTTCCAATAATTTAAGAGGTTTTCCATCGCTGAAAATTATACCGTTTGGAGTATACGCCAACCAAGGATATAAATTGCACACAACTAATCCTACCGAATGAACTTCGTACTTGTTGCTAAACTTATAGGCATGCACTGCCTCCTCTTCGTATTTGATACCGTGTTGCACAAATTTGTTAGTGAAATTCTTTGGATAAAAGTAATTTTCACTTTTTTGTCCCAGTCAGCACCACTGTAGGTATATATAGAATAACACCTGGAACCTGAAAACCACAATTTAGAAAACTGTACCCTAATAAACTATATATTTACTATTTACCTGTTAAACGATACTGTCACTCAAAGTTCCAGCTTTCACGACATTTTTTTGTTCTCATAGCGATATCAGCTATGTTACAATCTTTGAAAAGAGATTCCAGGCTTTCACTCCAACACTCCCTCATTTCATTCAACATTTGCAAGTTGAGAGTTGAAATAAGTGGTGACTTAGCAGCATTATCAAGAATTGACAAAAGATGGCCAGGAATCTCAATGTTTATCATTTGTTCGGCGACCTCGTCCATACCTGTGCATTTAAAAGAGTTAGAGAATTTTGATCACTAGTTTCTTATCAAGTATTAGGTACTTACAGATGCTTATTTCGAGCCGAATATGAAGAAGCTTGCACCAGTGCATTAAAGCACTCATAATTTTCTCTAGAATTCAGTATTCTAGCATTTGCAACATTTTTATCTTTTAGGCAATCGGTTGATAAGATAGGACATGGAAGGTATTGATCTGTAGACTTAGTCTTTTGATTGGTCCAGTAACATTTAATGTTTGTGCTTGATATCCTCTCCATCTCAAGAATGTTACCCCTGAAACAAACTGAACGAAAGAAAAAAGAACATAAGGTGTGAATAGCGATACTGTACAATCGAAACTGGCCGATATGCCTTTTTAAAAAACAGAACCAATACAACCTAGAGCACTTCAGAAGCACAGCAAAGATATGTTAACATTTTCCAGATAATCCGGCCTTACAGGAACATTTGAATTCTCCTATCTTCACATTTCCCTTCTGAATGATGAAGTGCCATCTATTTCATGAGGTTTGCTTGCCAAAGAGCTGGTTTGCAAGCAAAGAGCAAACACTTTCAAAAGTATCTCCGTTTGTGAGGTTATACCGCAAAAACATTAAATGTTTCGCATTTAAAATTGCTTCTCCTTCGGTGATACATCTACTATCTGGCGAAGCATCCAAATATATAAATAAGGTAGATAAACCTAAAAACACTTCTTGTATCTCCTCTTCCATGATACTAACAAGCTAACAACTATATCTGCAAGTTAAGCAAAATTTACGTTTACGTAATTGTTTCGCTTTGTAATTTTAATCAATGATTGTATACTTACTTTACAATAATGAATCCTTATAATAACAAACGAATATTTTAACTACCAAAACACAATAATTGTCCTCAAACACAGATGAAACAAATCACACTAACGTATTGCCATTAAGATTGCATAGAGTCAGCTGTTCTTTCATACAAACATTACTTCTCTACAGTGGCGCCCTCCCACGTGGTGTGGTAATTGGATTCGCCAATAAAGAAACTAGCTGTCCCAGCAGACGTCTTCGTGCCCGGAAATGCTTTAAGCGATATGCTAACAGCAGCGCCACCTACCGGGTTCAATTGTGTTTTTAAATCATCCAGGAACCCATTGGATATCAAAGAATAATAAGTCTTTGTTATAACTAACGAAACAATAACTTATTGTTATAATTAAATATCATGTTTCCCTGCTACTGAGAATAGGAATTAGCAGTTTATTATCAAAACACGTATTTACTTCTTAAAGTGCAAGATATGCAGTCTCATACAAAGTAGTTCACTGGGAATGGAAATGAATCAGCAATTCTTCCAGAAAAACTTCTAGAACATTTAATTATTGTTGTGCAATACTGTGAAATATTTGGAATACTATTTGAAGACAAGAAAGAGCCTTGCCGGATTATTATTACTAGAATACTGCTTCTGATAACATCAAGTTAAGCCCTAGTTAATAATCAATATATTATATTATAATATATTATTTGGTGACAATAATAAGTAAAATAAAGTTTTTAAAAAATATAATTGTTGGCCGTGATACGCAACAATTTGGCGCAGTCAGTAGGATTGCTACAAGGTGTTTGATTGGTATTTACTGGAGCTGGTTCCTTACAAAGTAGGATTTCATCCCACGAAGAAGACTACTATCTCCTGAGTGGACGGTCTCTTTGACAGTAAAATATCCAAAAACACGGTGATTTTCAACCTTTAAGGTAACAAGAACCTTAAGATTCATTAATGGAATCTGCTGGATAAAAGTTAAATCGATATCGCAACATTGCAACGAAGAAGTTCCCCCTCACTATCATAGATCAATTGGTAGAACAAGGCTTACTTCCCAGAAGCAGTGGTCAATTCAACTTCAATTCAAAAGAGCAAACGACCAACTTCAATTTAAAGGAGTAAGCGATCAACTTCAATTCACAGAAGCAAACAAGTACAACCAGAATTCTAGCCCCCTAGCGCAGAGGGTGAGGATAACTCCAACCAGAGGAATTGCAGAAATTGATCTAAGGTTAGTGTATGACATTGAATCATCACACCTCAATATATATTGTCACTAAAAATTATTTTAACGATTATAAATTGTCTGTAACAACTCCACAATCACCAAATCAGAGTGATGAACATATTTTCCTTAATCCCGGAATATGATGGAAATTCAATATTCCTCAATACTTTTAATAATGCTTGTAATACAGAAACAGAGATAAGTGTAAACAAACAAAAATTTTTGACTTTACACATAAAAAAAAAGCAGCAGAATTGATAAATTCTCGAAATCCAAAAACATGGATAGAAATTAGAGCTCTTCTTGAAACACATTTTGGAGATACTGGAAATCTTACATCCCTAATACAAGATTTACAAAGAAGGCGACAAAATTCAAATGAATCTCCTTTATCATTTGTAACAAAACTAGAAACCCTTCAATGTAAACTCTATTCTGCAACAGCTAGACAGAATATGAGTGCAGATATGAAAAAAGAACAAAATGCTTTAATTGATACAATGACCTTAGATACATTAGTGGTAGGTTTACAACCATCATTATCTACTATAATACGGGCATCGAATCCACCAGATTTGATTACAGCTGAGAATAGATTAAAAGGAGAGTTACAATTAAATTGTTATGAAGGACAGAAGAAAAGTTCATTGAATACAAATAACTTTTCTCAGAAAACAAATTTTGATAAATCAAAATCAAATTATAATAAACCATTTAGATCTGGAAACACGAATCATTCTAATCAAAGTCATTACCATTCAAATAAACCTTCGACAAGTACTTCTAGAAATAATAAGAACAGTTTTATAAACAGATCATAAAGTTTTCAGAATCCGAGTTCAAGACCTCAAGGTTTTCAAAATCAAAATTATAGACCTCAAAATTATCAAAATCAGAGTAATAGACCCCAAGATTCTCAACCTATACAGTCTAATCAAAAACAGAATTTTACAAAACCTAAGACATATTTAATCAATGAAAATGATATGGATAATGACGAAAGTGAAAATGAACAAGATTTATCGAAGATGGATTTTCAGTCTGTAAGTTTCAAAGACGAACCTCCGATAAAGAAGTAATTATTAAAACAATATCATCAAAAAATCTATTGATAGATACTGGAGCAAGTATATCAATTGTAAATAATAAATTAGTTGGAAATATTGAAAAACGACATAAAGAAAATATACGAATACAAGGTATTACTCGTGAAACATTATTGCTTACACAATGTATTGATATTGAATTTAAAGATAAAGATCCACATAAAGTGTGTGTTTTTGATCTAGATATTGAGTTTGATGGTATACTAGAAGCAGATTTTTTACAACATTATGATGCTGTAATTGATATTAAAAATCGAAAATTATTTACAAATTTTGTAGTTACGCCTTTGATGAAAGTGCAACAATATCCAAAAAATATAAGACGTACTGTGTCAAATAGAGTAACTATTGAACCAAGAACCGAAGAAGTATTTAAATTAAAGTGTGATTTAATTATTACTGAAGCAGTTCCGATATCACAAGAAATAGATAGAGTCAAGATACCAAATGCGCTTGTGAAAACAGATCAAAACGGAGAATTTTTGACAACAATTTTAAATGTAAATGATGAAAAGAAAGAAATAATATTCCAGAATCTTGAATTTGATGAAATTCAAAATACTCTGAGAGATAAATATACAGATAATGTAAATTTGATAATGGAAATTAATCGTATAGATAAAAATCAAGAATCATTACGAGTTGATCACCTAAATGAAGAAGAAATGGAATTAATAACAAATCTTTGTCGTAAGTATATCGATATTTTTTATATAGAGGGAGATAAATTGACTTTTACAAATGAAGTGAAACACTCTATATCAACTCGAGATCAGAAACAAATCTATAAAAAGTCCTATCGATATCCTTATATTCATAAAGAAGAAGTAAGAAAACAAATTACAAAAATGTTAGGTGAAAATATAATCCAACATTCAACATCACCATGATCAAGTCCAGTTTGGATTGTTCCTAAAAAATTAGATGCTTCTAATAAACAAAAATGGCGAATTGTCATAGATTACAGAAAATTAAATGAAATAACAGTAGGAGATAGATATCCTTTACCAAATATAACAGATTTATTGGATCAACTTGGAAGATGTGAATATTTTACAACTCTAGATTTAGCATCAGGCTTCCACCAAATAGAGATAAATGAATCGGATATACCTAAAACTGCTTTTAGCATAGAAAATGGTCATTACGAATTTTTACGGATGCCATTCGGTTTAAAAAACGCACCATCTACTTTCCAGAGAGTAATGGATAATGTACTCTATGGTTTACAAGGAGAAAGATTTCTTGTATATATGGACGATATAATAATATTTTCACCTACGTTAGGTGAACATATAAAACCAATTTCAGAAGTATTCGATAGATTACGAGCCACTAATTTAAAAATACAACCTGATAAATGTGAATTCCTAAGACATGAAGTCATTTATTTAAGGCACATTATAACAAAAGATGGAGTAAAACCAAATCCTGAAAAAATTAAATGTATTCAAAATTTTCCACAATCACGATCACCAAAGGAAATTAAATCATGTTTGGGATTAGCAGGATATTATAGAAGATTTATTCCTAATTTTGCTAAAATATGCAAACTGTTAACTAGACTTTTAAATAAGATGAACCATTTGATTTTAGTAAAGAATGCGATGAATCATTTGAAACTTTGAAGTTTTTATTGACTTCAAGTCCAATTTTGATATATCCAAATTTTGAAGAAGAATTCATTTTAACAACAGATGCTAGTTCATTTGCTATTGGCGAAGTATTAAGTCAAGGACCTATTAATAAAGATTTACCTATTGCCTTTGCAACACGAAATTTATGTAATTCAGAAACGAAATATTCAGTTATAGAACGAGAATTATTAGCTATTGTTTGGGCGGTAAAATATTTCAGACCGTATCTGTATGGAAGGAAGTTTAAACTAATAACAGATCATAGACCATTAAGTTGGTTATTCTCAATCAAAGATCCCGGTAGTCGTTTAGCACGTTGGCGATTAAAATTAGAAGAATATGATTACGAAATAATTTATAAGCCTGGCAAAATTAATAAAAATGCCGATGTATTATCACGAATTAAGATGAACTATTTTAAAAAATGTTCTAAATATCAACAAATACTAGCAGCAAGTTCTGAAAATTCGGAAACAGAAGAGATAGAAGAATATTATGAACAATGAATTCATTAATTTTGTTCGACTATATCAAACCACTTCATTAATTGATTATTCTTGAGTAGAATATACTAATTAGCAATTAAAAGACATAAAGATATTATTGCCGTATTTTGGGAATCAAAAACAATGGATTTGCATGAGGAAATTCTAGAAGATATCGACGATGAAAATCCTGATATTCAGTTTAATCAATTAAATATTAGTACTAGCTTAACTGTTAAAAATAGAACTTATTATACTATTTTTATACCATTTCAACCTGATGAAGTAAATGAACGACTGTTCATATAAGTCAAAAAATATTTTGAAACCAAAAATATATTTTGTTGAGAATAATATTGATTTACCAACCTTAGAAATTTTATATTATATATTCACAGAAGAAAACTTCAAATTTATTATTTGCGAAAATATTATAAAACCAGTTACGAAAGAAGATGAAATACAAATAATTTTGGATGAATATCATTCAGGAAAACGAAATCTGCATAGAGGTATAAATGAAAATCCTACGTAGAATTAAAGAAAAATATATTTGGAAAATATGAATAAAGATGTTGAAAATTTTATTAAAAAATGTGAAATTTGTCAAAAAACTAAGGTCTGTAGGAAAAACCTCAGTTCGCCTTTAGTTATCACAGAAACTCCAAAGACACCATTTGAAAGAATAAATCTCGATGTATTTGAGATACCTTCGAAGTTATACGTACTTACAATACGAGATGAACTAACAAAGCATACTCAAGCTTATCCAATTAAAGATAAATCAGCGAAAAATATAAATAATACTTTATTATTATATTTTCAACATTATGGAACTCCATTAAGAATCCATTGTGATTCTGGAAGAGAATTCAATAATACATTAATGAGAGATTTATGTACTCTGTATAATATAAAGCTGACATTTTCAAGTACTGGACATCCCCAATCAAACGGATCAATTGAAAGATTTCACTCAACTCTTTTAGAGATGATTAGAGCACACATAAGTGAAAATCAAAATGAACAACCTCATAACTGTTTACCATATGCTATTATTTGTTATAATAATACAAAGAATAAAACTCATGGATTTACACCATACGAATTAATTTTTGGGCATACTTCTGCAAGACCACCTGAAGTTTTGTACAATGAAAATGACATAATTTCAATGTATATGAGAGACCTAAATGCAAGAATAAAATTTTATTACGAAACTGCAAGGAGAAGCCCTACAAGCAAAAGAAAAATCTAAAGAACGTTTTGATGAAAATGTAAAATTTTCACAACACAATTATCAAGTAGGAGATAATGTGTACGTTAAAGAATCTCAGATAGGTCATTAATTAAGAAACAAATTTAATGGATCTTTTGAAATTATCGAACTAAAGAAAAATTCAGCAATAGTCGAAAATCTTGAAACAAATCAGACGTCTCTTATAAATTTTGATCGAATGAAACCATATATTGACACAGATTAATTTTTTTGCAGGATGGCAGCATACAAATTAATGATTTTAATCAATATTATATTATTATTTAATTTTACAAATAGTCAGAATAGCTTAGTGCATGTGAATAATACTGTAGTTACCTATATATTATAACCAGCTTAATAATTTGAAAATATCTAATAATAAATGGACAATATTAGTTTATAAAGATTTGAAACAGCTAAGTGCAATTCTTGAAAAGAATGAAGAACTTATCGAATCATTGGAAACACTAATGACACAACCTTATCAAAGAATGCAATATTTTTATTCGAATGTTAAAACACATATTAGTTTACTGAAGAAACTAGCTAATGATGTTAGTATGAAATATCATGAAATATATTATGATACCGAACCATATCATCGTAAGAAACGTGGTTTACTCGATGGAGTAGGTACCGTTTGGAAGTACATTACAGGAAATCTAGACGCAAATGATGGCCAATGTTATTCTGATAGTATCAATAAATTGCAAATGGATGAACACGAAATCCAAAATCTTTTGGAAAATCAAATTTCAGTAACTACATCAGTCATTAAGCAATTTAATGATACAATTCATAAAATTCAAATAGATGAAGTAACATTCAACAATGATTTAAAGGAAATTGAGAAGACAATTATAAATATTACTGATAACGTAAATTTTTATAAAAACACAAATAGATGTCATTAATATTTGTGAGACATTAATGGAAAGTTATGCTTATCTTGAAACCTTTTTAATTGATGTATCAAATTCAATTACTTTCGCAAGATTACAAATTATACATACTTCCATCATTACTCCGAAGGATTCTGTCAAAGCTTTAGAAGAGATTTCAGTTCACTTACAAAAAGATAATTTCCCTTTGAACCCAACATTATCTAATATTGCTAGATATTATCAATTAACAGAACTACAAGCTTTTCAAACGAAAACAAAAATTATATTTGTGTTAAAGATTCCTCTAGTGAAATCAGAACTATATACTTTATATAATGTCTATCCATTACCCATTAAAGATGAGAAAACAGGACTTCATCATGTTATCACTACAAATGTAAAATATATAGCACGTGATGATGATTCTATGTTATATTTAACCATATCAGATTTACAAAATTGTAAAATTATTGATGAATTAGTTTTTAATTATTACCCATAGATAATAATGCTATTTGTGAAGCACAACTTTTAAGACAGCAACTTGAATTACCCGGAACGTGTCAAACTTCTTTATTATTTGCAAAAGGATTTAATGTTCAAAAACTGAAGACAAATGTATGGTTAATTTCAGTAGCCGAACCAATTCCTATAACAATTAAATGCAGTAACAGAGATGCACATACTGAAAGAGTTTTTGATAATACTATTTTAAAGCTACAAACAGAATGTAGTGCTTTTATTGGTATTACGAGAGTGAGATTTCAATATATCATAAATGAAGGTGAAAGAATCACTTATAAATTAAATCCAATAATCATTCCATTTGAATGTTGCCAAAATTTACCAGAATATATCTATTTACCAAAACTTAAACCATTAAAATTGAATAAACTCAGTACAGATGACTTGAATATTGCTCAACATAAACTTGATCAGTATTCAGATGAATTAGATAAATTGATAAATGAACCTTTTATAACGAAGCATATTTCATGGTTCACTTATTTTATTATTGTTTTAATTATTGCTTTGATTTTATTATTTTGCTTTTGTAAATGTAAAAGACGAAAATCTAATCGTATTAGTAAATTTGCTGGTTTTCGCCCAGACTCACCACCACCTCCACCACAAACAAAAAGATTATCCAGAACTTTTTTCAGAGATTTTTACCAAGTAAACGACCTAATATCCGATCTTCTGAAACCGAAAATGATGAAATTGAACTAACTTGAACGTTGTGCTTGTATTTTACAATTATTATAAAATTCTAATTTTATATTTTTGAAAGTTACTGCACTTTATAGCACTAACTTTTTTTAAATAAGGGGAGTAATGTTATATTTTATTGTACCCAATATTTACTTAACACCCTGTATGACATTGCACCATATACGCATCATATAATTTGATAATTAATCTTTCTTATCAATCTTGAAAAGACGCAATAATTCTAATATCAAAGAATAATAAGTCTTTGTTATAACTAAAGAAACAATAACTTATTGTTATAATTAAATATCATGTTTCCCAGCTACTAAGAATAGGAATTAGCAGTTTATTATCAAAAGACGTAATTACTTCTTAAAGTGCAAGATATGCAGTCTCATACAAAGTAGTTCACTGGGAATAGAAATGTATCAGCAATTCTTCCAGAAAAACTTCTAGAACATTTACTTATTGTTGTGCAATATTGTGAAATATTTGGAATACCTACTATTTAAATGCAAGAAAGAGCCTTCCCAGATTATTATTACTAGAATACTGCTTCTGATAACATCAAGTTAAGCCCTAGTTAATAATCAATATATTATATTATAATATATTATTTGGTGACAATAATAAGTAAAATAAAGTATTAAAAAAATATAATTGTTGGACGTGATACGCAACATATATGATCTTTCTGAGCCTAGAGATCTACGCCACGGTCTTTCAGGCAGAACTCATTGCGATACAATTTTCTGCGAAGGAACTGAGCTCATATACAAAATATCAAGATTGACAAGGTATTGCCGTAAGGCCCTTAACAGTGTACGTAGTCACAATATTCAATAGACTGAACCTAGCCTCAGTCCCAGGGCACTAGAGAATTGATGGCATCGTGAAGGCTGACCAACTAGCCAAGCAGCCATCTTGAGGAATTGCTAAATGCCACATTAATGGATATATCCAACAATGAATCAAGCCAGGAATAGCTTATACAGCTACTATAGTAGCGTAGGAAAGTAAAAAATCTGAGGTGTCCACTCATACGACTTTCCCACTGCTCACAGGCAAATTCCAGCGAATGAAAAATTTCACACTATTACAATAGTTTCCTTACAGAGCGACGATTATAGCGGTAGTAAAGTAAAAATCCTCTGGTCAAATCGTGCTATCAATAATTTTTTTCAGCATGTCAAGACAAACAACAATGGTCATGTAATATTTTTTCGCAAGATGAAACGGTTAGCCAGAATATGAAGCAACATGAGGAAAATACGGAATTTTATTCAAGAAGAAGAACTTTTTTATGTGCTTTTTCTCTGAGATGGCGCTATGTGTAGGTGGTAAAGGGCTTTCAGAAGAATACCTTAGGCAAGTTTAATCGAAATCCTTAGAGCCGTTTTCGCGCTACAGTCTTGAGCAAACCATGTTTTTTTGGCTATAGCTCAGCACCCAGTGTATATAGGATTCTCATTCCGTGCCAACAGCGAGTGATATTAGCGCCAAACAAAAAAAAAGAATGCAACAAATTTCACCGATGCTTTCCAGAGATAATGCACAGAAAGGTAGGCAGATCGACAGACAGACATGCCAATGGCTGAAAATATGTTTATTACACTTAGAAAACTCTGAAACGTCAACATTTTTAAAAACTCCATACCGAAAATCGCGGAAATGACAATGACGATTTGGTGGAGTCTTTCGAAAATAAAATGGAAAACTTCAAATTGAAGCTTACTTCTATTAGCAATGAATAACAGAGTCCAAGTCCTAGTTCACAATCTCATAGGACATCCCTTGAAGATTGAATGAATTCATTACTTTAGAAAAATCCATCAAGAACGAGTTGACAGCCATTGCTACGGCTGTATCGTCATTAAAATTCCAGGTGAGTGATTATGAGGAAAAAATGGATGCAGTCGAGCAGTCAAAATAAATTTCTTAGTTTTGGGATTCGGTAACAAGAAAATACGCAAACTTCAAGGATCAACATAGTCCTAGAAAATGTAAACAAGGCGATAGGCGCAGAAAATATCCAGTTAGCGATATCTGATATCAGTGATAAATGAAGAAGAAGCAACGAAGAATCTTAGACTAGTGCTAATAAATTTTGTTCGTATGACAGATAGAAATCTGCGAGGAAATCTGTTTTATTTCAATAAACGTATATTTGAAGGCACAAACATTACTGTATGCGAATTTCTAACAAAAAGAAGACGTGATATCTTAACTAAATGCAAAGAAAAAAATTTTAAATATTTTTTACAAAAAATTGGACCGACGTTATTAGTTGGTGCACTGAAAAGTATAAAATAATATTAATTCTATTGGTGCTGTTACTTTTGAAGTTGAGCAGTTGCAGGTAAATTGATAACTTTTGGCACCAACTTCACAAGTCCCAGCACCAATAGAATTAATATTATTTTATACTTTTCAGTGCACCAACTAATAACGTCGGTCCAATTTTTTGTAAAAAATATTTATTTCACACTTTTGAGTGTAACATTAGTCACGAAAATCGTTGAACGTTCACTAATACCAATCAAGATAGTACTTATCCTATTACCCACGTATATTCCTTGCTTGTAGTTGTTATTATTGAGATCTCAGAACATCGCTGCGGAAATACGCTTGAATATTTTAGTTGTTACCATTTTAACATCGATTTTACTCGAAAACCGTAATCCTAAAGGAAAAATGTTAATTATAGATGTTGCTACAAATAATTATGTCTTTCATGTACTGCAAACAGATTTTCAATTTTCGACAGAAATCGCCCTCTCCACATAGCGAAAATAGTATATTTGAGAATTTAAAATGTCTCAAGGTCGAAAACCGTTACTCTTTTGAAAAAATGTTCAATTTAAACGTTTCCGGATATTGGCCTATCTGTAATTATACCAACGCAGATTTTCAATTTTCGAGAAAATTTGACCTCTCCACCCCCTTCGGGGGCGGTTTTCGAAAGGAGGGAGATGTCGGATTCCCGTTTTTATGAATATGACCATTTCTCAAGGCTCGTCTTTCAAATGAATCAAAAATCATCAAAATCGGACAACGATTACTATATGAAAGGCGCGCACAAACCAAAAAAAAAAAGCACAGTCGAATTGTATACCTCCTCCGTTTGGGGTTCGTCGGTTAAAAAGGATGGCTGGACATCAAATGACAATGTTTATATTAGTTTGAAAGGAGAAAAGCGTCGTGTACATTCTTTGAAACAATTAAATTTGCTACAATGATTACTAATAATGTGTTTCTATCTAGCTTAATATACCTATGCTTTTATGAATAATAATTATATTAATCTTGAATGATTTTCTTGGCACCTACTGTTTTTGTTCAATATTTATTCAATACTTATTTTATTTTATGGTGATGGATTTATATATAAATTGTTTTTGGTCATACTAGAATTTAACTTAAAGCGAGCATGGATATCTATTTGAGAGATTTTGCGAGTGATAAAATACAAAATATACAAAATCAGAAAATTGATGAATATGTAAGCGTATCAAGTAATAACGAAACATTTCTTTTTATATATCATACTAAGTATACTTTTTTTTAAGTAATTTTGAAGTTATTATATTGACGGAGACATTTATTCTACGTGATGTGTCAATATTAGAAATTCCAGGTTACCAGCTTATTTATAATAAAGGTGAAATTACTGTTATATTCGTTAGAGAAAACTTAAAATATGAATTTACTATTGAAGCCCTTGATATAATAAAAAAATATTAACTTAAAAATAAAATTGGAGAATGAGAATTTAAATATTTTGGGGCTATAGTATAGATCCCCATCAATAAACACCGACATTTTCAATCAAAATATAGAAAACTACTTGGAACAAAACCAAAACAGTCTTAATAAAATACGAGAATTGTATATTGATAGGAGACATTAACATCGATTTGCCCGGCAAAATTCACAGAAGAATATAAAAATTGTGTAAGTGAAAACAGGTTTATTTCCGAAATAAATGGTATAACAAGGCCTGAATCAAAAACAAGTGAAATCAGTTATATTTCAGAATATAATCACAGATCCTTGCCCAATTGCCGTACATTTACCTTTAAAGAAGCCAATTAATAAACATATGAATCATGACAAATACTTATATGAATAAAAAATAAACTAATGGAATATCTCAAGAATCATGGAATGGTGTATACAATGCAAAAGACGTTGATATAATTGCCACTAATTTTATAAGTACCTTAAAAAATCATATAAAATCAGTAACAACAATAATAAAATATATTACTAAAAAGGTCAATAAAAATCAATGGATCACTTCGGCATTACTTAAATCAATAAACAAAAAATATGAGCTATTAACAAAATCAAATAAATACCCAACAAACCCTGACATTGTACAACAGTACAAACTATACAGAAATCAATTGAATAAAGTTCTTGATGAGACCTATACTAACTACCATAAATATAAGATGGATAAAAAGCTCAAAAACTCAGATAAACTTTGGAAAAATGTGAAAAAATGTTTGAATCAACATGAAACAAACATTGTAAATTCTTCTGAAATCGAGAAGGATGGTAAATCTATATCAAATGAATACAATATAGCAGAATATTTCAATCAATATTTTAGTACCGTTGGTAACATGGTGGCCGACAAAATAACGCCAGATAAAAACATGATATTTGACATGCCTATTAATGAACATAGTTTCTTTTTGGCATCTACAGATACCATTAAGGTAAAAGAAATCAGTTCCTTAAGAAATAGCAAGTACCTGGAATTGAAGGAATAAATAACGAAATTTTCAAAGTGTTTGCATTTTTGCATGCATTTTCCTCGCACCACCCCTCGTTCATTTAATGAATAAGTGTTATGAAACGGGACCTTTCCAAAAAAATTTCAAGAAAGCTATTACCAAGCCTATATTTAACTCGGTAAACAAAGGACTTCCATCAAATTAAAGACCAATGTCTATATCGAATACTGCCAGCAAAATACTTGAAAAAATATTTAAAACCAGGTTAACCCAGTTTCTAAAAAAAAAATCTTGTCTAAAAATCATTTCGGTTTTCAAGATAATGATCAAATGAGGATGCCTTAATTAAACTTACTTCAACTATAATAATTCTTTAGATATTGGAGAAAAGGTAATGTGTGTATTTCTGGATTTGCGTTTGATACAGTCAATCATCAAAAACTATTCAAAATTTTAGAAAATGTTGGTATAAGAGGTGAATCTCATAATTTTGTACTCAATTACCTATCTAAAAGGATACAAAGTCGAAGATTTTTTAGTGAAGGTGAAGCATATGTAGATTATGGTGTACCACAAGGAACTGTACTAGGCCCGCTAATATTCTCACTATATATCAACAATATCTTTAACATTGAGTCACTGGGAGAAATAATAAATAATGATAAAAACTAGCAATATCTTAGATAAAAAAATGAATTGGATCTCCCAAATATATTTAAATGGTTCAATAATCATTTCTTAACCTTTAACTTTGAAAAGGCAAATTTTATGCCATATGGATGTTACTCGGATTCTCTACCAAATTATCATGATCTCAATATTCAAATAAATACTAATACTAATACAGTTTCCATAAAATCAAAATTAAAACTCAAATACTTAGGTGTTATACCTGATCCACATCTAAAGTGGAATGAACATGTTAACTACATTAGTAATAGATAGGGGTGTCTTATAAGAAAATTTAAAGAACGAGAAAAATATTTCGAGACATCTTATCTGAAAACTCTATATTTTACACTTGTCCAACCACATTTAACTTCTAGGATAATAGTTTGGGGTGGAGTACTAGAGTTTGTCTAAAAGTTTTGGAGAATATCCAAAAATGGATACTCAAAATCATTTATAAGAAAAATATTTTTTTCTCAACAGAAATATTATTTGATGAAGCAAAAGTTTTGGATATTCGACAACTGTACGTACAAAGTATAGTTCTAAGATAATTCAGTAAAAAGGATATATTGAAAACCATCGAACATGAGCATCATACAAGGCTTAAAAATTCAACTGGCTGCCTTCCAAGAACCCGAAATTCACAATTAAAAAGATATTTCTCATATCTGAATCCAAATATCTCTACTGAACTACCAAGCATATCAAGAACGTTAAACTCG
This sequence comes from Crioceris asparagi, assembly GCA_958507055.1. Taxonomy (NCBI): domain Eukaryota; kingdom Metazoa; phylum Arthropoda; class Insecta; order Coleoptera; family Chrysomelidae; genus Crioceris; species Crioceris asparagi. Next base: position 54,123,809 of record OY293827.1, read on the forward strand.
ATCAATTTATTCAAAAAACGGTTGCGGAAATCGTTACTGGATTTAGGAAGAATCAAAACTCAAACTTTTATGGATCCAAAATATAAATAAATTCTTTACAGCATACTAAATCTCTAAAAGGTCTTATTTTAAATACCCCATCAATATACAAACTTTATTTTATTCCTACTTCTAGTTTACCCATAGAAATTTAAATTCTTCAATTTATAATTTCAAAAATGTTAATTGAAATTGATAGAGTTCACATCCATTTATTTTTTTCACAGCATTTATTTTATCGCTCATAATGGTCTTGCATTATCCATCTACTTAATTAGTATATAAGAATTAGTTAGGTTGTTAATATTTAGAACAGTTGTAGTAAAATTTCTCCCACCGACAAGAAGTATTTTTTTGGTGGGTAATGTTGTTTAATTATCTTCAGGAGAACCTATAATTTCATTGTTTATATCTGTAAATTGATGAATAAACGTATAATATAATAATAAACTTACAAATGGACACCCGGTAGATATATATATATATATATATATATATATATATATATATATATATATATATATATATATATATATATATATATATATATATATATATATATTTCTCAACAATTCTTTAAAAAAACACAAAAGCTCCCAATTAATAATTCGATTATCAGAATTGTAAATGTACATGAGTAACCCGAATAAAATTTGTATGTAGATGATGTGTGTGAGACAGTACAATATTTATTTAAAAGTCAAACCGTCTCACTTGGTATCCATACCATGTTCTCATCATTTAAAGAATAAATCCGTGCCCCACGACCATATAGGATTTACAACACATGACATGAGCTACACTTTATTAAGTTGCCACCAGGCTTTATGTACCTACCTACCTATGCAATATTTGAAAGCTGTAGAGTAAATTATATTCGAGATTGCAAGATTCTACCTCCACAAAAACATTGAGTTTTGTAATTTAATAATAATTTGATCAAATAATGAGCATCATATTGTCAAACATTCTAGATTCAAGATTTTGATTAAATAGAATTGAAATAATTTTCATATAGGTAGATGCATCTTAATGCAACCCTAAAATGTATACTTTAATCAAATCTGCTGATACAGGAACACCAAAGTTTCTCTTATATTTTCTTTGGGCGTTTTCTTTTGTCTTATATAACTTTTAAATAAGGAAAAACCCTATTTAGATGCCAACAAGGAATTGAGAAATACTTTAGTCGGAAATAAAATTCAACATTACAAAGTAAGAGAATTAAATATGTGCTATGAATTCCATTTTGAAAACAATATTACAACGACAAAAAGTGAGTGAGTCAGAGACATTTTAAGAATATGAATTTATGTTCTTTGGTACTTATAAATTAAATCGGTATTATTCAAAATCAAAAGTAACTTTATATATGTACATAAACTTTCAATTATTATAATGGATCCGATTTGAGAAATTTCTGTTTTGAATTTTGTTTTGACATTACCTAAGATCTTGAATCTAGTACACACTGGTTTTAGGGAAGATGTATAGTAGCCTCCAAATTATCTTGGCTAATTTGCATATCATTGCTCAGAAGTGAAGAAGGGCAATGAATATAAGGAGATTTATCACGTTGTAGATTCTTATTGACAGGTAGAAATTCTTAAATAATTCGGTAAAGTCCAGGACCGTCTTTAAAATATTCATGATGAAATAATTGCTCTGTACATACTAATATTTCAGTGCCTCCAATGAAAAATAAACTAGTTTTAATATTTTATAAGAATATAATATTTTACATAAAAAAAATATTTTGAACATATGCAATAAAAATATATATACATATCATTATATAGACATGAACAATTCAGATTCACTCTCACTATCATTGTCGTCTTGCAAATTAATAATTAATGGTGGAACTACAATACATTCTGAATATTGTTCTTCAATTTTAATAATGTGCTGAACAGCTTTTCCCCACGAATCTGCAGTAATTCGTTCAAATGATTCTTTAATTTTTTTCAGTACATTATGGTGCGATTTTGGCATAATATTTTCCCGTCGGATATTCTTTTTCAACTGCGCCCATATTAATTCGATGGGGTTAAAAACGCAGTGATATGGTGGTAATTTATAAGCTTATGACAGGTAACGAATAACTTTGTAAATTATTAAATTGTATGAGTAATTGAAACTTAATTATTATTATTCAAATACATTTTTGAGAAAATGAAATTAAAATACAGAACAAGTCATAAAGGCGTAGAAAAGTACTGTACCGAAATTTTCCTGAATACGGCTCATAAGTACCTAGTTATATAGATGGTCGTAAACAGTCATAAACCACTTGAAATGTTAATTGTAATGATGTCAGAGAGATTGGAGTCTGCCACTATATTTTGGAGGCTACTATATGTGCTTCTTTATGACATCATCGTCGGAATGGTTTCATTGGAGTCACAATCAAGTAGCAAGTGTACAGGTTCTGATTTAATTATGTGAAGCAGTTCGTACTGTTCTCTCACTATCCAGTTGCTATTCAACGAAATTAGGTAATGGTCAAAAATTTTCTGTACCCTTCTTTAAACATACTTTCTTTATCGAAGAAACGTATTTTAAGACATTGACTAGTGTGTCTTCCTGTCTACTTGTCTATCTGCAATAAAACTGTCTCGGGAACAGATGAACCGATATGGCTAAATTATTGATAAAAACAAGTGTAGTTTTGATTTTAAGAGAAAATGCCTGCACTAAGGACGTGGGATTGAATAGCCTTTTTATTGCATTGCCATCCCATTTTAGACTGCTGAAAACACTGAATAAAATTATGCTTCATACTATACTGACATAACCTTAGGTAACTAAAACGGCATACTGGTGTTAATCTTATGATTTCCATCCTACCGACCGAGATATTCTACAACTATCCTAATTTTCAAATAGATTACTTGTATTTTGAATTGAAAATATGTCAACAGTTTATGCATAAATCTACAATATCAAATATATACTCAGTAGTGTCTATTCTATAAGCTCAACTTAAGGCCTACCAACAAAATGGACATATCTATCTATGATATAACCTGTACACGTCTACGTTCTACTTACAACAGACACAATAGAGACGTATATTCACTTACTCTTTTGAAACATTAAACTTGAACACCAAATAACTATGTTTTTTCAAAAAGTTGACCGACGTTATTAGTTGGTGCAATGAAAAATTCTAAATAATATTAATTCTATTGGTACCGGTACTTTTGAAATTCTTCGTTTGCAGTTAGAGAAAACTTTTGGCCCCAACTTCACAAGTACCAGCGCCTATAGAATTAATATTATTTTGTATTTTTCAGAGCTCCAACTAATAACGTAGGTGTAATTTTTTTACAAAAATTTGGGTTCGTCGGTCAACTACATTTGAATAGGTACAAACATAAACAGAACTATGTCATTTACGGTCAGTTTTCCATAACTGAAACAGAGTACGTAACGGCTTACGCATAAGTACCTGCAAAAGTTAAGTAAGTCCCTATATTCTTCACTGTGGAAATTTTTAGGGTTAATGTTATATTTCGTATATAATTCTCAATATCCGTTTGAACTATTTCTTTTAAAGTTAGGGATGTTATTATCTTATTATCTTATTATCACCTATTTCGGTATAGTATCATTTTTTTCAAATTTCAGCTCAGAGAAAAGAGGCTGTTACAAACATAAAAACACCATCGTGATAGCTAGTCATTCTATCTTGACCAAATTTGACACAGATTAAATTTAAAAAAATGGATCTTGTTCAAAATTTGTATCCTGCTGATTTATCCGGGTGATGAGATATCCCCGATAGAACACAAAATATGTATTTTTTTAAAATCTAACATAAGATCATAAGAAAACTGAACTAAACGAAAGTGCGTGCTCCCGAATATACCATCATCTCTATCTTGAATAACAAACTTTTTCTCTTCTCTTCACTCTTATCCACACTTTCGTATTTGTTTTCAATATGGTGTAAACATTTTGATCGACCTTTACAAAAGAAGAAGATTTGTTAAATTGAAATTAATACCAACTTCTTTGTTTACTTTTTTTTATTTAAGTACTATGATCGCTCATCCTGCATAGTAATTGATTCTGAATATTCTTTTCCATACTTCCCAAGAACATTCTCTGAAAAACAAAGACGGCGGGCACTTTTATTTTCGTATAATAAGAGAGTGTCACTTCAAGAAAATCGTAAATCATTGAACATTTAAAATCAATATGGTTCAAATCTTCATGATTTTAAGTATTGTTTTTTGATAAAGAGAATATTACTATATTCAAAAATTTCAAACAAAAAGAATAAATATTGTTTTGTACTTGTCATTGCATCATCCCATGGCGGCCCTATCTTTTCAAAACTTATACGTTACTTATAGCAAAAAAATCATGATGCTTTTGAATCAAGAAACAACATTTGTGAAAAAAAATGCGAATTTTTAAAATATCTCTTTTCAGCATTTTTCAAGGCAAATGTATGGAAATTTACTTCGATCTATGTAAAGAATTTGATATGGCGTGGCATTACAAAATACTAAAGACATTAGAGTCCTGGGGGTATCAAGGTCACATTCTTGATTTATTTCCAGAATAAAACAAAACTTAGAAAAAATATTTATATTACAAAAAAGATATTAAGGGTAATTAAATAGTTTTTATTACTTTCGGTTCTTGTATCAATGGACTCCACAGCGATTTCTCAGGCCCCATACGATCTAGAGACTTGAAATTTCGAATTCGCAGACATCTCGCCGCCTGTTAATCTCCAAGTATGATACAATATTGGTAATTATAATTATCTCATTCAAACAAAATCATTATATTTTCGACATGGAACGACAGTGTCGGACAATGGGATCCGTCACTGGAATTACGCACGAGCATAGAGCGTATATATAGGTCTCTGTTCTCTGGTATATAGGTACTCTCTGGAAGATCGTCTATGGTTATGGCGCAATTGTCAGACGTCAGACGTTGTTGTTAATTTAAAGTTTAATTTTGTGTTGTTGGTTGTGGTCTTGTCGTAGACAAACAGTAATTTGTTATGGAATTGCTGTTGATGGCAAACACATATACATAAGTATAGTTCAAATCGAGAAAAGGATAGCAATAGTAGGTACTCATCGGTACGGTTTAAATCTTAAATGCCTAATAAAAACTATTTTCAAATTTTTTTCAAAAATTTCACTTGTTTATAAATATAAGTATAGACAGTTTTGTAGGGGACTCTTTAAAGGAAAACAAATAATTTTAACTACTTATGCCTTATATCTGTTGGAACGTATGTTGTTTTTGCATAGATATATAGAAAAATGTAACACACGTACACTGGATATCAGTTACCCTGTACACAGGTTAACTCTTACAGAGAGAAACCCGTCATATATGTGCATTAGAATATATAGTAAAATCCCGGACAATTTAAAAACTATAGACAGCTTAAAGTTGTACAAAAGTAAAATAAAATCACAAAACAGTTTGTGAATACAGGAACAGAAACAGTGAAGTCATTTTATTTAATTTATGTATTTACATGATAGTAATGTATGTATGTATGTTATTTAAAATAAATGAATAAATTAAATGAAAATGAAATTGCTTATCGAATAGATTATTCCAAGTGAAGGCAAGCGCCAAGCATCAGCGAAATGGTACTTCACAAGTGCGTGTAATAAGTCCTACTCTATTTCTAATATCAATCAATCAATCAAAACATTTCATCATCTTCGTCAAGGGGAAAAATGTCTACGATCTTTAATAAAAAAGGAATTGACCAAATTAGAATCATGGACTAAGAAAAGTGGTTTCAGATTATAAGAAGACAAATACCAAATATATATTATTCTCAAAAAGATCGGAGCAAATCCAAAGACTTACCTTGACATGCTAAAAAAGAATGAACGTTCTTGCAAAATGTCTTGCAAATATACGATGGGGTGCGGACGGCAAAACGCTTCTAATATTATAGAGACCACTGATTCGCTATTCATCTGCGTCAACTACAACCCTAAATGCTCTAGACAAAATTCAGAATAACGTATTCCGCATTATCTCCGGCGCCTTCAGAACAACTCCTATAGACAGTATTCTATGTGAACTTGGTGAGCTACCTTTAAACCTGAAAAGGCAAGAGAGAGAAACATTCGTCAAACTACATATCCATTATTCAGTCAACACTTCCACTCACATAAACACAAAACTACTTTCTTTGCACAAGAATGATACGAATCATCAACTTATCCAGGTCCACTATCAAACCATAATATCCCAGTATCCATCCAACACATCTTCGAATTTTCACTGGTGCATCAAAGAAATGTTCCTCACAAATTCAAACTACCTGTAACAGCAACCATTCAATGTGGAGAACTTTTTGCAATTTATAAGGCGCTACGTAAGAACAAAACCTGCATCATGTGTTTTGATCATAACAGACTCTATAACTCCCTACATTGTATATCCAAGATATATACAAATCATCCAATGGTCGAATTGATTAAAGGGGAGTTGAAATTATTCGCTGGTAAGACATTTATTTTCCTTTGGTTTTCCTCTCTTACTGGCATAAGCGGAAATGATTTGGCTGATAAATATGTAAAAGAAGCTCTTAAAGATCCAACATTTATTCCTTGTTTGGAAAGCACAACTGCAGATCTAAAACCTTTTTTACATTCCAAGATTATTGAAACATGGAACGGGGTCTGGTAGCTGTAATTATGAAAACTCAGAAAAATTAAAACAGCATTTAAACCATGATCAGACTCATCAATCAATCGTTTCCACCAGATAATCCTCACACGACTTCGTGTAGGTCACACCCACCTCACATATGAGCACCTGCTGACTAGGGACTCCCCATCCGGCATGTTTTGCGTGTGAAGTACCATTATCCACTAGACACATCGTAGTGGAATGGCCTCGCTTTGACGTCGAAAGACTGAATAACAATAAACCTCGTGATGTATGTAAAATTTTCGTTAACTATACATCAGAAAATCTAATCACATTTGTCAGACATCAATGTACTACTCTTGAAAATTTAACAATATTTATATAAATGTCAAGGAAAAAATTATTATTCGACACAATCGCCGCTAATAGCAGATTGGCTGATACGGCATTTTTGATTTCCTCAAATAAAAAAATCTGGTGTGTCCTCACACGACTTTCACTTCACTTCACTTTCACTGGCAAATTCCAGTGAATGAAAAATTTTACACTATTACAATACTCTCCTTACATAGCAACTATAATAGCGGTAGTGAAGTAAAGATCCTCTGGTCAAATCGTGCTGCTATTCATTTTTTTCAGCATGTCAAGACAAACAACAATGGTCATGTAACATTTTTTCGCAAGATGAAACGTTTAGCCAGAATCTGAAGAAGCATGTGGAAAATACGGAATTTTATTCAAGCGTAACTTTTTTTGTGATTTTTCTCAGAGATGGCACTATATGTGGGTGGTAAAGGGCTCTCAGAAGAATACTTTAGGCAAGTTGATTCAAAATCTTTAGAGCCGTTTTCGCGCTATAGTCTTGAGCAAATCACGTTTTTTTGCTATAGCTCAACACCCATTGTATACAGGATTCTCAGACAGACAGAGCAATGGCTGAAAATATGTTTATTAGACTAAGAAAACTCTGAAACGTCAACATTTGTAAAAATCTCGATACCGAAAATTTCACACGATTACAATACTTTCCTTATACAGCTACTAGAGTAGCGTAGGAAAGTAAAAATACAAAACATTGGACGATTTTATCAATTGGTGCACTGAAATTACAAAATAATAATAATTTTATTGGTGCTGGTACTTTTGAAGTTGGTGCCAAAACTCTTGTATCTAACTACAACTGCACAACTTCAAAGTACCAGTACCAATAGATTTAATATTATCTTTTAATTTCTTGTGTACCAGAATAGGAGTGAATTTAGTAAGTTACAAAGATTAATACTCATATAAAAGATATGTGCAAGTACAGTAGAACCGATACCCCGAAGGTTCCCTAAATTTATACTACGGTAAAGCATAGTAAGGATAACGACTACGTAGGAAATGACATGAGTTATAAAAACGAATACTTACGTTACTTGCTAGGTTTTCAACGTCATTAACAGTCTACAATTTAACTTCTCAAATACTAAAAGTCTACTCCCATTGAAATGATGCTTTAAATGTTATTGATAGAACGTCCAAGCACTTGTCCTGCTGGAAGCCTCTTCTGAAAAGACGGTTGGACACAGCGTTTTGATCCTGCTCGCAGATTTTCAAGCAACTGTCCTCTCGGCAGGAAGTATTTTTCTTCCGATAGTACCTGGGAATTTTCCATGGGCGGAGGTTACTTTATAATAAAAATAATACAATAATAAAAATAATATAATGAAAAATAATTGATTCTGCGTCAAAAATAATTTCCTTACCGGATACATTTTGCAATAAATTTAATTTAATTGCCGTTTTCTGTCCATCAACCTCCCACCAACACAGTAACCTCGTCATTGCGTATTTCTAGTATTGTTCCGTAACATATTGTGATAACACTTTCACTTCAACGAATATTTGAACCGGGATTATCGAAAAGGGTGGCTTTTACACCAACTCTTTCGACTATAGCAAACATATTGATGCACGCTTTTGTTTTTGAGCCGAAATGCGTCTTTCGCAATATCTCACGACGGTAACGACTTTTTATATTAGATAGACCATTTTTCACTCTATTTCTAACGGTCACGTTCAAGACCTGCTACGTAAATAAGTGCACTCTGGAAAATGCGTGCTTCTGGCAGGACTGGAAGTACCTACTGCTGGAGGAACGCTTTTACGTTCTATCATTATGAAATGGGTTCCAGTAAAAACCCGACTGTATAACCGTTCTATGATTTTTGGTTATAAAATGTTTAACGGGCAGTTTACCAACTCCTTTGCATAAATTTATAAAATTCTTTCATGAAGTTCACAATTATCAAACTCGAGGAAGTTATACTTTACATGTATATAGAACCAAGGTAGAACAAACGATAAGATCTTTATTTCACGGAGGATTAATCCATTATAATAATTTACCCAGTCATATCCAGGAAAGTACAACCTTAAGTTCATTTAAATATACATAAATATTGTTTTGAGTTCACAAAATATTGCTTGAGTAGCAGCAGATGTTAATTAATTTTATTGAATGTCAAATAATTAATTTTAGATTTAAGTCTAATTTCGCACGTTATTGAATATCATTATGTTATTATATTATTTTTATTTAATTATATTATCAAATCTTGAATTTGTATATTAGGATTCCTATTTGAATAAAGATTATTATATTAAAAAAGTAGATACATATTTAAGCAGATCAACGTCAGAAATCTTTTATTTTTGCCATTATATTCTATCATTATATTTTCTCATATAATTATTATATTATAAAAAATTTCAAGGAATTTAAGATTGAAGAAAAAAACTTTACGGTGCGACCACCCGGACTTGTTATTCTGACGCACTGAAATACTTTTATTGAATAATCAATGTATAGACACTACATTCATGATGCCTTATAATTATTATTATGTTCTATGGTTTTTATGATAATGTTTTCTTGTAATAATGATATAAAGATTGTTTTTGCAACGGTGACATATTCGAAAATATGTTTCTCCTGAATTTTTTTTTTGCTGCTACGTTTATCTCTAAGACCATTTATTTTTCCATCAAATTATACCACCTTTTTTTCACAGGTTTTACTTCGCTATATTCGCAGATTATGGGGGCAAGATTGGAAGAGAGCAAAGTGAGACTATCAAGGTTTGTCTTGTCACCTTTCAATGAACTCTAATTATCAGACTATTTACTATGCTGGGGCATAATAATTTCGTTTTACGCCAATTGATGAAAGATGGCTTAAGTATAATATTTTCCGATCACGTAGATGTTCTTATTAAAAAATAAAATTACAATGCTGCTTAATAAATTAGGTATACTGCTCTTAAAACTGACAATTATTTTTTTACCATTGAGCAGCTTTAAATAACTGATATCCACAATGGGTATATATTTTTTGATCACTCGATAAACACACTTGTATTTATGAAAATTATGTTTTACATCATGGAAATTTATTTTTACTTCACCATAAATAAGATGGTAAAATATAACATAATATAATTATAAATACTTCATATTACATTATAAAATTCAAGAAACTTACAACAAATAAATATTTACTCTACACCCACCTTCATGTATTTAGCATCCCAAATCAACAATGGTAGACAATATCCTTTGATGCTGTTAGGAGGCCTGTATCTACCTGTGAATTTAATTTACTGTTGTTCCTCTAATTTAACATATATTTGTCCGAGAATTGTTTACAGTTGACTAAGATAATTAACATACATCTCAGAAAGTATTGATCTTCTGCAAAATGTATAATGCGCCCTGTAGATATTTTATAAATTTCAATCCTAATCATATTTTATCCCAGAGAGTTCTATATTTTGATCCACTGAAAAATGAGAAATAATAAAAATTCTGATTGTGCTGGTAATTTTGAAGTTGTGCAGTCTTAGGTAGATAGAATAATTATGGCACCAACTTCACCAACCAACTTCAAAAGTTTCAGAACCACTAGAATTAATATATTAGTATTATTTCTTATTCCTCAGAGCACCAACTAGCAAAATTTGTTATAGCCTTTGTAAAGATATTTATTTACATTCTAGCGTTTCATTAGTCATCAAAATTATTGAACCTTCACTTATATTCAGTAATTCCAATATGAAACGGTAAATATCTTGTCCTAGTGCTGGATACCATTGTTTTGTAATGGCAAATTCAAAGTTTTCTTCACTCTCGTTAGAAAAGAAATTCTCTTAATAACAAATTTCCCGAATCTACCCCCTTTGGGTGTATTTTTGTGGATAAGTATGTGTTGGATTTTGAAAAATAAGTGATTTCAACTCTCCTCTTTCCAATAATAAAAGAATCTTCAAAACCGGTGCACGTTTAAGTTATATACAAAACGCGCAAAAAAACTGACAGTTGAATTGTAAACATCATCCGTTTAGAACGTCGGTCAAAAGCATATAAAATTTAATTACATGTTTGATTTCTCCTTATGTAGGTATGTTCTCAAAGTAGAAGTAGGTCTTGTAGTTTTTCTTAATTAATTTTAAGAATTCCAGATTAAGTTTCTTTTTGAAAATACCCTCCTAAGAGGTAGATAGAAGAGATCATTTTAATGAAAGTTTTATTTCATTTTTAAGTCGTAATATCATCAAACAAGATACCCCATCATTTATCTGGATCACCCAAAAACGTGAATGGCGCATCTTTAAGAAAATAGGAATAGGGCTAACTTCATTACATGATGAACTGATTAGTATAAAATAATATATATTATTTTTGCCCTCAAATTACAAACACAAAAAAATATATGGTGAATTGAACAAAATGTATTAACAAACAACACTTATTGTAAGTAAGTACAGACCAAAGAGAACTTGAAATTGGTGCTACGAAATATTCTCATGGAATGTATCTATCTTTGGAAAGATAGCTTTGGATGTAACGAGATCACGTACTAGCCTTTAATTGTTTCAAACAATGTATCAAATGGCATCCCTCATTACATTAACCTTTAGTAATATTCGATTCGTAGGGACAAAGAAAAAGTCCTTTGTCATGCTTTCTAACATATCTCTGATATATAGGATAAGTGATTGTATGTGACCCTCGAATTGTTTTTTTTTTGTGGCACAATGAGAATCGATTTTAATTTCTTCCATCTATTTAATCGAACTGCTAGCTCATTAAAGACGAGTGCCGAAGAATGCAAATGCATGTGCATGCAAATGAGGATTTGCATCTGATTTTCTGTTAATAAACCTTAAAGAAAAATTATCTACTTACTTACAAAGGAGAATTGCTATTGTCCGATTTCATTAGAATGAAAGAGCAATACAATTTGATAGGATGTTCACCGATTTTGATTGATTCTTTCTTCATCTGAAATAAATGTTTAGAAGATAATCTCGTATTAAATGTTGCGAAATTTAATATGTTATCCCTTTTCTAAGATTTCCCTCAAAGAGTACAAGAAGGGATTATTTTTAACTTGCCAGTATAGGAAATTATTGTAATGAGTCCAGTTTTCCGAAATTGTAATTTTTACAAATATCAGTATGTTTGTATTTGTAAATACGTATGTACCTATCTTTGTACGCAGTACAGTTTACGTAATGATTGTTCTGCTTCAATTAATACACACTTACTTATAAAGCAATAAGCTGATCAGAAAAAATGGACTAATTCTCTAAATGGCTCAAATATATTTTTGAATGATTCATACGGTTTCATTTCTTACATTTCTAGTAGATTTATTTTAACAATCACAAGAAAATGACAACGTATGAACTCATTATATTAAATAGGTAACACTAGACATTCTGCAGGCTATTCGATTAAGTTTATACTATAACATGTTACGGGTACCAATAGGTGGGCATTCATTATATGCATTTTTTACTTTCCTGCCGCTACCCTAGTAAGCTACCTATCTAAAGAGAGTATCTAGGTATTGCAATCGTGAAAAATGTCCAGTCAACAGACAACAGAACAACGTTAATTGCAATCGACTGTTGCGCGATAACGTCTCTAGTTTTCCTATAGTACCTATTCGAGTTATTCAAGATTGTTTCCACTTGATTATGTATTTTATAATTTTTGACAACAAACTAATCTAGAAGATACCTTCAGCATACAAAGGAGATTAAATTTAATAAGTATTTCCAACATAAAGACACTCTTCGTTAGAGGAGGGAGGAATGTTTTACCTCCAATAACAAAGAAGTCAATGAAAAACAGCTAGCATATTCAACTTTGAAAATATAAAATGTCAGAATAATAAGATAAAAAACTTATGAGTGGAATAAGATTTGGTTTTCTTTTAGTCTCCAATCAACATTGATATATGAAGAACACGCTCTGGCATAAAACTATATGGTTACATCAAAAATTCACATTTAAATTCAATATCTCTGGATTACATTTCCATGAGATATATTAAATACTGCATGGAAATTTCATAAACAAACCAACACTACCAAAATAGGTAGTTGGTAGGTATATAGTTTTTTTTTTCATTTCATAAAATTTATTTTATTATGAATACAAATGGAAGCAAGAAAATAAATCCTGTTTAGGTACCTACCGTGAATAGATATTTCCCCTGGTTAAATATTCAATTTAATTTCAAATGGTAAACATGTTCAAAATCGTTTTGCAATCAAATATTAAGTAACATGTATATTATTTAACTTTCATCGTAGAAATACATTTCACCACAAGCCATCTCTCTATAAAGAAGAATTTTTACAACGAAATTTAATATAGGTACAAATATAATTTGCAGAAAATGTTGAATCTACGATATATCATCTATAACTGACTGATACTTGATATAAATCCGTAGTAAATTAAAATAAAATCACTATATTAAATTTCTACTAATATGTTGTTAACACATGACAATTGTTTCGGCACACTATCCTTTATCAAAAGCGAATACAAAACTAAATTCTAACGTAACAATGCCTATTTGTATAACAATAATAAAGATAATCATAATGCTTTTTAACTATTTAAGTAGTTATTAATTATATATTTAGTAATGGGCTAGACATACCATCAGTCTTATCATTGAGGAGATTATCTGCTGAATGTTTACGAATATCGATTTCTAATGAATTAAGGAGATCCTTTATATTGGGTATGTATTATCTTGAAATAATCATCAAATTTGTGATTATTGTCAATTACATGTGATGCACAGTTAGAATTTGTTTTATGATATAGAACTGAGCTCGTTTGTTCATTGATGCGTGTTAATTTTTTTACCAGTTTGACCTTCTTAACTTCCGAGCAGTCTCCACAAGTTACACTTTTTGGGAGTTTTATTTTTATTTTTTATGTTTATATGAATTTACCTACATTTAAAGGCTATTCTCATGTCTTTTCTTTAAGTGTTTTGATGTTTTGTCACAATTTACGTTGAACGACCAATATCAGTAAATGTAGAAAGCCTATTATTTATATCAAATGAAGGTGAAAGTATGGGATAAACAGTATTAAGGGATTTTTTATAATGAATTTTGGATAGAACATGATCTACTCACTTGACTTTGCGAAACCATTGTTGATAGCAATGTGTTTAATGATATGTATTTAGGGGTCACGATGGCTGAGTGGGCTAAGGCGCTGGAAGAGCGTTCGTAGCTTGCCACAGCTCATCGTGAGCGCGGGTTCGAATCCCGCCAGAGCCATGGTTGTTTGTAAACTGGACCCGTGCACAGGTATCCTGTATACCTCTTCGGGATTGTATTCCAGATATTAAAAAAAAAAATAAAAAAAAAAGTTCTTTCTGGAAGTTGTTAGGACTCATATGAATATTAACAAGTCTGTGGATACATTATTAAACGCTGCTGATTTATGTTTATATGGATGATTGGAATTATAGGGCATGACACTATCAGTGTATGAAGGCTTATGATATATTGAAAAATCATCTATATTATTAACTCTACAGATAGTTAGATCAAGAAACTTAATTGAATTGTTATTTTCTAATTTCATAATACCTTCACACACTTATAATGTCATCCACTACAATTCAAATCACCCATTTGAACATAAGAGCAGCCTTTAATAGTGATATCCATAAACTTGTTAATATTCCTAAGAGCCCTAACAATTACCAGAAATAACTAAATATCATTGAACAAATTGCTATCAAACAATGGTTTCAAAGTGGAGTTAGCAGTCATGTTCTATCTAAGAAAGCTCTTATGGCCATTTACTGTTTATAACACATTTCCACCTTCATTAGATATAGCTAAATAACGAGTGGGACAGTGTGCCGAAAAAATTGCCATGTGTAAACAACATAATAGTAGAAATTTCAATATACATATGTATTAATTTTAATATATCGTCTGTTTTAATAAGCACATTATAAACATTTGAGACAAAATGATATTTATTTATAGCATTATCTGACTCAAATACAGGGTGTGGGAAAATAGAGCATTTAAATAGCCGGTAGATCCCGTGTGATGCGGTTAGGAGATTGGGAAGGGTCTGATTGTGTCCAGAGGATCTTGCCGGCCTCAGTCGTTGCCATGGTTTTATCAGAAGTGCTCTTCCATCTTTGTGGAACGGTGAATAAATAAAATTTTCTAAATTGGGCTGCAAATAACCCATGTCAACTTCACGAGATACTATTTACTCTCCAAAACGATTATTGGGGCTTTTTTTAGAAGAACGGACGAACCTTGACTGTCAAGTCTCACCATCGTTATGTTTAAATATTTTTGCAAACCTTGAATGGAAGAACTAAAAAATAAAACAGTTTTGGAAGAGATCTGGTTTAAACACGACGGGGCTAAAAAGAAATAGAATTAATTTCTGCAATTTGCGTGAATTTTTCTTTAATAGCTACACTCATTGTTTTTTATTTGTTTATGTGATAAGAATACCAGACGCTATAAAAAGATGATAATAATCCACATCTTCCGATTATTTATCTGAATAAAAGAACAAATTTTCAGATTTATCGATTGCTACAAGATCATAGCTTGAGTGCCTTCGCCAAAAGTTGCACCCACTCATATACCTAGTGTGCGTAGGTACCAGAATTAAAGTCTATCTTTTTGTTTTGTTTTTGTGCTAGGGAAACTAGACACTAACCCGACAATACTACTTATCTCTCTATTATTTATATCTATAATATACAAATTTTCAAATTTACCGATTATCAACTACAAAAGCATAGTATGAGTGTCTTCGTCAAAAGTAGGACCCACTCATATACAATGAGTCCAAGAAGTAATGTCTAGATTCATTTCAAATTCAGCCTAGTGTTTGTAACAACTCTTCATTCAAGAAACATAGATATTATTGATAATCAAATGAATCAATGACCAAAATAACAGTTTAACAGAACTTATTCAATTTATCGTTTCATATAAGTATCCATTCAGGCTACCCCCTCAAGACTGTTCTTTGTTTTTATTTGCTTTTGCATTTTATCTCAATAGGTTATTCTAGTATGTACGATTATCTTCATTTGTTTATTCTCTTATTCTTTCTGCCTTTCATCGTTCTCTATTGCCCGTTTTCACCAACACTAGGTAGCGCCAAAATGTGATGCCTAAATATTTGCATTAGCGCACGATACACTTACAACGGTATGCTACGTTTTGAACTCAAATTGGTAAAGTTCGCGCATTTTTAACCACTGACATCACCACTGCGACGACAAGAAAAGATGAACATTTTAGAGTGGTGCTCCTGTATTCGGTCCTTTTCGGATCTGTCACCTGCCATAGATTTGGCTTAAATTACTACTATGGAAGGAGCTAGATGCTCGTGCATACGCCTCATCATACCATTGTTTTTATATCATACATTAGCGCAAAAAAGGTTTCACCAGCAGTCATTTGATAATTCATCAATTCATTTGTGAATAGATGTTGCCCATGACTTCGTCCTTGTGAAATTCAATTACATTTGAATCTTTCTGAATAAGAATATTTTTTCCTGACATCCGATTTAAATGAAATAAACCCTTTATTCTACTCCAAACCAAGCTCTAGCTACCTCTGAAAATTTGAAACATGTAGCTTTTGATATTATCCCAAAAACTTTTCTTTTTAAAATTGGAAGTAATTCAATATTTTATTCACACTGAAGCGCATTCGTACAACAATTTGGAATTTTGACATCTGTTCAGTCCTCGTGTCTTTATTTTTCAAGAAGATAAACAATTTTAAATATAGATATATTTTATTTTTCAATTATTTTCACCACTTTATACTGAAATAGTCACAGGCGATGTATAGTGTTTGTCAGGAGATAACAGAACAGCTAACTGACAAACAGCTCATTATTTCTTTAAAATAAGAGTTATAACTGTTATTCTTGAGTGCCAAATTAGCACTAAATTATTCCTAATGAATAGTTTTGTATTTTCCCCATATGTCATTTAAGTGTGCTGACTTAATATTAAGCTAGCACACTTGCCTATAAATTTCAAAAATGAAGAGTTATACATTTTTTCTAAGTGTATTAAATTAGCACTAAATTATTTAAAGCAGTAAGTGTGCTCACTTAATATTAAGCTAGCAGTATTGGCAGTAATTTCAATAATTGAGCAGTTATAAATTTTATTTTTGCGTACTAAATTAGCACTAAATATACTTGAATTTAGTACACTAATTTTATTGATGTGTACCACTTTTGTTGTGCTAGCTTAATAGACCTCCGTCCAGACATCTTGTCCTAGCATTGGCTTCATCGGAAGTAGCATAGCATATTTATTAGAAGGCAGATGAACTGCACATTCTGCCTTAAAATTGCCAGAGAACATGCAAATAAACGAGACACCAGCATGGAACATAGCCAAAAATTGCGCAATGCGAAGATTCTGAAGGTATGCAAATTGATCGCTTAGGGCTTCCTTGACTCCTTCTGTAGCTGCTGCAAGAATTGGAGGATTGCACCTAACCGATCCAAAACTTGAGCAATCCTCATCTGAGACCCAAACCACTTCCGACAAAAAAGACTGGACACATGGACCAGCTCTGGGAAACTCGTCTCCAACCAGCAGACAGTGCCCGATATCCCGGCATAACATTCAGCCGTACTCTTAGATGGCAACAAGATGCTGATAACCGACAAGTCGCATTATTATCAGGGATATGGGGCGCCTTTGGGGGATGCCACCCAAAAACGATGCTTCACACCTACAAAACCTTCATCCGCTCAATCCTAGAATATAGATGCATTTCCTACTCCTGCCTCCCTGACCACCTCACCTCACCTTCAGTCCTTCGAAAGAAGAGTACTGAGGAAATGTCTGAGGTTCAACTTCCTTCACCCATCTGACTGGCTTTTTTACGCCCGATCTCCTCCGCCCCATCTCAGAAAATAGGGAAGTAGAAACTCTAAAAAAATGGGGTGGTATAGTAGTATAGTAATAATAAATACTCTATACTAAATATACCTAGTTGAAATGAGTTCACAAAATGCATTTTGATAAGTATGTCATCCTTACGTAGAAGCGAGCGTAATGTCATTAGCACAAACCAAAAAACACATATAACAAAACATAATATCATAAAACTTATGATGGAATGAAATGCTTGTCCATTGATTATTTATATATACACTCCCCGGCAAAAAAAACCGGCCACTAGAAACTGAGCCCAAATTCAACGTTAGCTTCCTCGCAAATCGTTCATTTGATTTTGATGTTTTTTTTGTTAAATTTTAGATTGATTTCTCAGTAACGATGCAATGTCAGAAAATCATATTCAGTTTTGAATTTGAGCATATACGGGGTGCAACAATGAGAGGAAGTTTATTTCCTTTATTTTGTAACACTCTGTGGACTGGAACAGCTATAGCAGCTGTTATCAACTGGACTCACATTGAACGACACTATCTTTGTTTTTACAGGAGATACACTTTTTTGAAGAGAAGGCCTCAAAAAATATTTCGTAGTTAGAAATTTCAACGTTTAAATAATCAAGGCAGTATAGGCGGAAACGAATTTCAATCATATTGAACTCTGATCTTTTCTCAACATTTTTTTTTGAATTACGACATTATCTCTGTTGTTACTGGATATATTTTTTTTTAAAAAAGAACGCCTTGGACGGAGATTTGAAATCATAACAAATAAACATTGAAACGCATGTTTAATTAGAAAAGAAAACAAAAACATTAAATGGAAGAAATAATAAACAAATTTTAAGGGGCCAATATCTAGTGTGGCCTCCCCGCGCAAGAATCACTGCATTTAGTCGATGTTGCATCGAATGAATAAGATTTGTAAAAATTTCTTGTGGAATGGCATCAAATTTTTCCTGAAGTGCAATTTGCAGATCAAGAAGGATGTCGGGTAAAGCAGGTCGGTGACGATTGCGTCTTTGAAGTTGATGATCAATTGGATTGAGATCCGGACTGCAACCTGGCCAAACCATTCGTTCAATACCCATTTCGTCCAAATATTCGTTAAATACACATGCCACGTGCGGTCAAGCATTGTCGTGCATTAATACGAAGCCGTCTTCGATATTATGCGAGTAGGCAACAACACCGTTCTGGAGAATTTCTTCGATAGATATAACGGTGCCCATTTAAGGCATCGTTTTCAAAAAAGTTTAAATATATACGGGCGTCCCTCGAAATTCCCGCCCAAACCATCACAGAACCCCCTTTGAAACTTACGTGTTCTGAAATTGTGCAGTCCGCAAATCTTTCATATCGATGTCTTCAAACTCGCTCCCGACCATCAGGCATTCGCTTGGATTCAAAATCGCGACTCATCCGTGAAAACGACTTTATTTCATTGCGCGATCCCCCAATTCATATGTAGGTGCGCAAATTGAAGATATGCTCGACGATGACTTCGAAGCAGCTGGGGTCCTGTGGCAGGCCTCCTTGAAGACAGGTCATTTTCTCTTGTCTTGGCCGGGTTGTGTTCTCACTGACTTCAATTCTACGTACGGTTTGTAGAAGATGTTGATTCTGGACAGCTGCAGTTCTACGATTTCTTATGCCGCCTTGATTATTTACACGTAGAACTTTCAACCTGCGAACACTTTTTCCGAGGCGTTCTCTTTAAAAAAGTGTATCTCCTGTAAAAACAAAGATACTGTCGTGATTCAAAAAACAAAATGTTGAGAAAAGATCAGGGTTTAATGTGAGCCCAATTGACAACATCTGCTTTAGCTGTTGCACTCCACAGGGTTTCGGGAAATAAACTTCACTAACATCGTTACTGAGAAATCAATCTACAATTTAATAAAGAAAACATCAAAATGAGCGGTTCGCGAAGAAGCCAACTTTGAAATTGGAATCAGTTTTCAGTGGCCGTTTTTTTTCCGAGGAATGTATAATAATGTGAGAAAATATAATCTCAGTAAAAAACATAAATGTGAATGAACGCCAGTATCTCGTGAATAGCTTATGAGGTTTTATATTGAAAATTGAGATTCGATAAATAAAAGAAGATACTACTGGACACACGAAATCGCAAGTTTGTATGTCAAACAGACTTCATATTAGGGTAGATCGAATGTAGCCTGAAATGGTCCATGTAATATAACCAAGTACCGGTGTGTTACTATGCTGCTATATATATATCTCTACTCTTTATTAAATTGCTATTTCGTGTATAAGAGAGTTAAATTATTGGTAGACAAAATACAATAGTCCCCTCTGGAGAAGAAGTCAATGCGTGGTGTCCCATGCAATCATATGTATTTTCTCTCTCGAAACATCGACGCACCCATTCAGTTTCAAAATATTTGAGTTGATATAAAAGTACCCAGTCTCTCCTACACATGTATTGATAAATTGTTAAGAATCCAAGTATGGAAACAAAGAAAGCAATCACATAGAAAAAAATATGATTGAAATGTTGCTACAAGCTAGAGATCACATATTTATTAATAATATATTTTATAAGAGACTACCAAGTCACTGGATTCGTAAATATATGATAGGATAGATAATGAAAATATCACAAAGAATCAGTAATATTGCTAAACTGGTAATATGATTGACAATAATGGCCCAATAAAAGGAGCCAACCATTATATGTCTAAAATGACAACTGAGTATCTGCTCTTCTTATTCTTTTTAGGGTTCGTATGTCCATCTTTCACAATCGTTTTCTTCTGAATGTACTAAACGATGAAGCTATGAATTTGGTACTTTTAGGTAGTTAGCTGACCACACCACAGACTTCTGGAGTAATTAGACAACTTCTGCTTCAAAGAGTTAATTTTGTGGACAAAGTTAAAAGAAAAATCTAAAAAATCCATCCGACAAAGAAGAGAAGTGACACAAAAGAAAGATAAAGTGAAGACTTGCTTCTCGTTGTAGCACATGCGCCGTAGCGAGAAATATGGGTATTTACCAAAGACTTAATACGATAGAGTATGAATGGCATGTGAAGAATTAAAGCAACTTTGGAAAGAAAGAGGAGCTCTGTCCATTTTTCATTAAAAATATTGTAGAACAAGGAAAGAATATCCCCATCGGCCATCTATTAGCTAATACATTTCCACTTGCAGTTCCGCCTATAACATTTCTACTCCGGCGCACACCCTCCGTAAATAAACAAGAAACTGTAGGGAAATATACAAATTGTATGTTGAATCCGTATGATAGAATAAAAATAAAGATCATTACACAATAACATAGGATTCATAGAATTTTCACTAGAACAGGAAATTACCCAGGTATATACCTATTGATATTGAAAGGGTTGAATACAATAACTATCAAATTAATTATGTAGATTTATTGTGATGAATGTACTTATTCGTACTGCTGCCCAACAGGTTCGGGAATGCCTGAAATTTGGAAGTGGATGTATGTGATTTTTCGCAATTGTGAGTAGGAGCACGTGTGAGAGAAATTCTAATATTATCCGTAATGTGTTACTTGTTTGTTCATGTGTTTCTACTTCTCCAATCTTCAATTAAGACATATTTGCCCATTTCTTCTTCGTCACCATGCCTACTCTGATATAAAGTTGTCACATCGTTTTCTGGGTCATCCGATACGTCTGCGAACTATGGAAGATTTATTATGAGCAAATTGAACAGTTAAGTTTTCGCCCATCAAGTGTAATAATAATATTTTGGTTTTATTCAGCTTTTTATTTAGTATCAAGTTGTTTTTTCTTCTATAATGCTTATTCTTCTGATACTCTGGCATATTTCTCTATCCAATAATGTTCTTCTAGTGATATTCATAAGTACCCTCATTTAGGTTTTTTTCTAGCAGTCTAATTTTTGCCATATATGTTCTGGAGTCTTTTATTTTCTTTTTGAAGGTATATCAGTTTTTAAAAACATATTCGGATATTTCTGTGTCGGAATATCTAAATATAATTTCTGGTTAGATGATTTTCCATCAATGTTACACATTTAGTTTTAGATGTTGATATGATAATGTTGAATCGACTTAACATACAATAGTAATTTCCTATCAGCCATATTATATCCTTCCAATTTACTTACTTTTTATAATTGGAGTCTACCTGTCTAATATATTCTCCAAATGATATAGTGTTGGTAATCTCATTATTGGTTCTTGTTTAAAGTTAGTTTACACGGTGTCTCTCCGGGAATCATGGATTGATTTATATAAAACTATAAGTGAACCGATATTGAAAATTAATAACTATACTGAAGTTAATTGGGGAACTTAGCTGAAATATTTTCAAGGCTGTGCCACTGTCGGTTATACCTACCGGAGATAGATACCAACGTTTCTATTTAAAATGAACCGCCAAATAGAAACATTTCATTTATAACGTTTTGATAATTTTGAGTACAAGGTGATCAAAAATTAATATTAGTATTTTTTTCAAATGGAAACCTTCTATTTTCGTAATTTTATCATATAGCAATAAAAATAATCATGACTTTGTATAAGAAAGTCTATTCCGAAAATTTCTAGTATTCATAGTAATTGGCAATTTAACCTCATCCATGGATAATAATGGACATACATTTTACGTTGTGTTAGAAGTGGACCATGATTGCATAAAAAATAATCACAATCAGTTCATTTTCAGTTTTCTATATCTCAATCGAAGCAGTTCCCAGAGGGAGACCGTGTATTTTTTCTATAATTATAATCAGATTGTAGGATATTTGTTATTCATAGAAAAGAATTATGATATCCCTAAGTTCAACGCGGTCTTATCATTTTTCCAAATTTCCAAAATATCAAGCTGTCGCTAATTGGAAGTTTTTTTCTAAATATAACGATTGTGACACTAGTTTGCCATTCAACTAGGATTTCATTAATACAAATGATTTTACGGATCCGGTTGATCAATTTTTGTGCAAGACTTCGCGCTCAGCACTCTAATATTTCCAGCTAGTACGCGAATCTAGCGATAGTTCACTGATTCCATTCTATAATTTACAGCGTCCTGTGGAGATCTTTTAAGATCAGGCCCTATTCAAGGCTTTGCTAACTTCAGGATTCACTCTGAGCTCCGCTGAACAATGGGGTTCCGATCTATACTGGGACCCCATTTAAATATCACAAAGAGCAATATTCACACGTTCATGAAGAAAGGTAAAATAAAATTATTAGAAGAGCAATAAGTTTATTCTTAATAGATTGAGGATAAATCTTTTGAATATTTATTTACATAGTTTCTTAGAAGTCATTGAATATATTGTCCATATAAGTAGGTTTTGTGCTATTTATTACCCTATTCTTCTGGAGTGTTGAGTGTCATATATATTTCTATATTCTCTTAGGATTTATTTTCCTCAGTTTTAGTTATTCTTTCTCATAATATATTGATTATATCATAATGTGTACTAGATTAAGACTATTGTATCTATAGTTTGGTGGTAGTTTATATTCCGATACCTAAAGGGTATAAATTCATATTTGTAAAGTTTTAGAGGTTTAGTGTGAGAATGGCATTTATGCTAAACTATGTCTCTATTTAATTTTGTAATATCATCTGATTCGCAAAATAAAGACGATTATTATTTCTTCATCTTTAATATTATAATCTACTAAATTATTATACTCATTCTCTTCGAAAACTTTAATTTGGCCCTATGATTGTTTTTGAAGTCTTAAATGTTACTCCACGTCTGCGAAGTCTTACTTGGTGGTCTAAATAGGGCTCCAATGTTCAAACAGCCCTGTTTGGGGTCTGTTGTCAACAAGGCCCTGAATGGTATCTCATGTCAGTAAAGCTGTATATAGAACCCGATGTGATATGTGTTCATTAGAACGCTATAAACTATAAATAAAACACTGAGCTAACGCTAGATTCGCATACTAGCCGAAAATTGCCGCTGTCACTACTACTTAGCGCTTAAAAAGCGCGTTCTCGCCCGAAAACAGCTCCTTCCAACGGCTATCCAGTGCCGACAGCATATATGTCTTTCCGCAGGCTCAACATTACATAAGGTGAAAGAATTTGTAGCTTTTCTAGTTTGCGTATCTAGGAAACCGAAAACCAAAGCTCAGTAGTGAAGGAGATCTCAAATCAGTGGAAGTAGGTTCAACTGAAGGGCAGAACTAGTAGAATGATGACAAATTCATAACCTTAGAAGAAGCCTGAATATTCAACCGTTGTTCAAAATGTACTTAGTTGTCTAAGATACGTTCAAATTGATGCAATCATTCACAGTTTGAAATATAAATTGAATGAAAAATACAAAAATATTTCCAAACCAGAAGAGAAAAGAAGTCGAAAGAAGTAAGAAGAAAAATAAATAGGGTTAAAAGGTTAAGCGGAAATATTGGCACGCAAACAAAATGCATTGCAAAAAGCAACACAACACAACACTTTTGATTTTTTCAACATTTGCGTACGTGGAGAAAGATCTGGAGTCATATTCTAGGATAATTCTATCTCGCAGAATACAAGTATTTCTAAAAAGAACTCAAAGTTAAATTCAAAGAATGGTACTGGTAGCGATATCTGTTGTTGAGTAGTTATTCCTCCAGCTTTCAGAAACACAGGCGACTATACCTGCAGACATCACATCACGAAGGTAAAACGATAGTGATGAAATTGTCAAATTACTTTTGGACAAAAGTAGCAAGTGCTACAAACAATAATGCGTGAATCGAGTCACTAGCATCTTCTAGTATCTTTCCAAATAGAGAAGATTTAAGGCAGCTGGAATCAGCATTACTTAAGCGAAGGAACAACTTTTCCAATGGAAACAGCAAAATAGCAACAGCTTCCAGATCGTGATGGTATACAAATGGAACGTTGCATTTCGTACAGCCACCGTTTAGACATAGATTACGGATCATTTATTCTGTGAACTGTTACCATTAATTTATCTGTAGAAATGGGATTAACACTTAATGGATATCCCTATGGATGTAATGTGTTTTCTGTCATCGAAATGGTAACAATTGCTAAGACCACACAATACATCTCTCTATGATTAATGTGAATAGATAGTTTGGGGACAAATAAAATTTCATTATTAATTGCAAAGCTCGTATGTAAAATTCTATTAAAATGAGATTCTTTATTTCAAATTAATATTGAGATCTCGGGCTTTGATGAATTCCTTTTTTATCGAAATCTGTTGAGTTTAATTTCCTAACATTCATTCATTTTTTTCTTAACCGAAAACTTTATGCATTGGATTTGAATAATAAATTTGTTACTCCATTAGCTACCGAAATGCAAACGATGGTAATAAAAAAATATACCTCTTGAAACGAAATAAACTTTCAAACTTTTATATATTTATAGAAATTGTAGGTATATTTTTATATTTTATTTGATGTCACTTCATTCCTCTGGAATATAATATGGATATTTTTTGATATTTTTGGTTATTCGTTAAACTTGGAATTTTATTAGAGAAATAAAACACTAATGAAGACTATGGAATAGTACAGATAATTCAATCCAAATTTCGTAACCTTAGACCCTGTTGATTTCTTTATTATTTTTATGCTGCAAATATCTGAAAACTGCTTTTAATGAATGAATGGACTTTCTTGATAAGAGATATCGCTTGAAATATTTGTTTCACGCAACATTTGCTATACCTATAGGTCTTGGAGTTCATTTCTTTGTATATATATATATATATATATATATATATATATATATATATATATATATATATATATATATATATATATATATATATATATATATATATATATATATATATATGTATATATAATAAAAAGATGTTCTTGGGGATGCAGTCATGTAATGAATACAATTCTTTGAATTAAGCCGAGCCTTCCATATATATGTATATTTATATATATTTGACAAATATAAATAATGACATTTGTAATTGATGGCTATGAAATCTTTCCTGTTTTTAGCTAATTTATTCTAAATTCACGACTATTGCCCTGAAGATGAGAACAAACATTCTCGAAAGCTCGGCTTAATTCAAAGAATTGTATTCATTACATGACATCCCAAAGAACATCTTTTTGTTTAATATAAAAAAATATGAATAAATAAATATATATATATATATATATATATATATATATATATATATATATATAAATATATATATATATATATATATATATATATATATATATATATATGTATATTTCCATGTACAGGGAAATAT
Organism: Crioceris asparagi; assembly: GCA_958507055.1. Taxonomy (NCBI): domain Eukaryota; kingdom Metazoa; phylum Arthropoda; class Insecta; order Coleoptera; family Chrysomelidae; genus Crioceris; species Crioceris asparagi. Next base: position 54,150,019 of record OY293827.1, read on the forward strand.
TTCCCTCTTTTTAGCAGACAAAGTCCTTCAAGTAGTTCTCTGTCTTCGGTTTCTCTTCTCCGAATAATTGAAACCGCACTCTTACCAGGGCTTCACATTCGCAGAGTATGTGAACTGAGGTTTCTTCCTCTTCCTGGCGAGGTCCCCCTCGTCCAGGCCCATATTGTTCATATGCTTCCTAAGCCTACAGTGTCCTGTCAGCATCCCTACCAATATTCTTGTCGTTTTCCGACTTTGATTTAGTACTTCGCGGGATGTTTTGGCTGAGGGGCTTTTTATGAATAATTTGACTTGTCTCGTTCTGTGGTTTCCTGCCACAGTAGCAATGCTTGGTTCTTGACCCATTGATGGATATGTCCTTTAATGAGGCATTTAGCAATTCCACAGTAGGGCTCTGGTCCAATCATGACATGTTCCACTCCCTGCTCGGCTAGGGTCAGTCTATTGTGACTACCTGTCTGTTGTTCAGAACATCTTAGTCAACATATTCAAATGATTATTTTATAAGCCCTATCTGGATGATATCGAAAAATCCGCCTTCTTGGTTAATTTACATTTATCTACCTTTTTGACGACTTCCAAACGGATGAGGTATAGAACTCGACTGTTCGCCTGCTTTTTTTATCCGTTCACTGTGCAGCTTTCGTATAGTTAACGTGCTCCGATTTTGATATTTTTTTTTATTTGAGAGAAGACATTTGCTGAGAATTGGTGCCATAAAAAAATGAAATCCAACATATATATACTTTCCCGAAAGGGTGTGAATGGGACACTTTTATAAATCGAAATTTAGACACGGCAAAGTTATAGAAGAAACCATAACCGGCAACATTTAAATTGAGTATTTTTCAAAAACTTCAACGATTTTCCACTTACAGCACTATGAATATGCAAGATTGCTACCTCTATATTTTGAAATCGCTGAATATAACTACTGAAACACCAAGAAATGTGATTTTTTTTAATAAAATAAGTAACTACCCTGAAAAATACAAAACTATATTAATTCTATTGGTGCTGAAATAGTTTGAATACCCCTCGAATGGGCTTTCATCATACCTTGTCTATTTCTTATTTCATTTCGTTTGTAAGTTAGGTGAAACAAAATTTTAACGTCATAAACATATGTCTTCAATCAGATGGGCTGATTGTTATTATGACGTTTGTTCTTGTTCTCTTAGACGTTTAATGTCAAACATTTCTTTTTGAAAGTGATTTAGCCCCTTTACAAATATGTCAGTGTCAGTGTTTTGGGGTTAGGAATTTAAATTTAATTTAAATTATTATTAAAAAATGGCAGATGACGTCAGAAATCGTGACGAAACCCCACTCGATGGGTATTCAAACTATACTTATGAAGTTGGTGTCAAAGCTTGTATCAACCTATTATCAGCACAGCATCAAAATTATTGGTACCAATAGAATAAAGTAAGATCATTTTGTATTTTCATTGTACCACCCAAAGTAGGTCCTATTTGAAGAAATTTCCTACATACTGATTGGAGTATTAGTGGTTAAGCATTTAAGCAGCATTTTATATGATCTAAATTCAATATATATGAAAGACAGCACGTTAATAAATATATATTTTGGTATTGATTTCACATTGTGCAAAAACTGAAATAAACTTCAGTTCGTGGCGAGAATAAATTGCATCTTCGTAACTTCCTCAATAAGGGTATGATGATATTGATAAACATTGGTTTAGTGTAAACAAGATTTAAAGATCATCATGTACATATATTATCAAGATAATTCTTAACTCTATATTCGCATTATATCAATAAGTTTCAGATCCGCACATAACCCAGATTATTGCTTTTAACTTTGTCCATAAGTAAATTGATTGACTCTTTACTTTAAATCTCACGACGAAACATTAAAACTTGAGCCCAGCTCTTAAAGCAATTAGTTTCTGAGTTGTCTCAGATCGGTTCAAATAAAATTTCAATTTTCAAATTACCTCCACAGGGACACAAAGAATTTGTTTCATTTTGTTCAGCGCGGAAATTGATACGGAAGTTGAAATTTGACGTTCAAAAAGGAACTTAATGATTTTATATTTTTTTGAGAATGAGGAAAACGATACAGTTCTACACGGTCTAATGAAAATTATACTATAATAGGCTAAGTACCTACCTAATATATAATAGATAATAGTTCTCTCAATTCTAATTTTTATCAATGATCTATATTATTTTATTTCTCTAGTCCTCATATTTACTCTAAATCTTTTTTTGAGCTTCATACATGATAAAATGGAATTCTTATAACTCTTACTCTGGAGTCGTTATGTCAGTCTATCAGAGCTTATATCCTCAGAAACTACTATGTACAAAATTCAGTACTTACACATAATTTACTTAAAGATTACCTGGTACTGGCGGTAGACTTTGTAGGACAAATATGAAAATTCAAAGAAACTGCTCTTTAGTGCTATTGTGATATTTCAGACGAAAGAGTTCTTTATACAACAAAAATATATTAAATTCTCTGAATTTTGAAACATCGTGCGTCTTTCTACTGCAACATCGGTTAATGCTTCATTCATCCAAATCAAATTCCGGGCTTCCTAATAATTAATTATGTACCTATGTATGTATATGGATTTAGATGACCGCATCATGGTCAAAGTATAAGTCAAATACTGATACTGTGGGTAGATTTTGTGTGATCAATTAGAAAGTTAATAGAAACTTTTTCTTCATGTACCTACCTACATCTATGATATATCAAATAGAAGGCCTTCTTATGAGTATTTCAAATGTATTCTATTTTTAAAATGTCCAAATTATTTTTTTATCTCCAAAACTACCTACTCAATGTTTACATGAAAACATATACAAAAATACGTAAGCCTGGTTTTTGTAAAAAGTTAATTATTTAACTATCTAAGTTGCAACATTTTCAATAAATAGGTATGTAGCGATAAAGATTAGATATTCTACGGTACTTGCAAGGCCGGAAAGGTTTCCGAAAATACTTTTTCTTCAATTTTCTTTTCTCCAATTTAAAACTTCTTGGTATTAACTCATAAACTTCGACTGGTTTCCTTTTCATTCGGGGAATAACATTACATCTAACGCTAATTCTGTAAGATCTATCAATTGTTGGGCCACTTACTACATTGTGATAATAAGATCTTAGTGAGAATATTATATACATACACTTATTTATTTAATTTTTTTCAAATTATAATTCAATTGAATTATTGTGTTTATTTTGAAGAATATGTAAGTATGCTTTTCGACAGTTTGATCAGATAGTGAGATTAATCTAGCGTTTAATAACAAATCTAAAGTATCGAATTTAATACACGAATACCGACTTTTTCGGTGATGATACCTCGTAACTATGTTAGATTTTAGATCGAAATTGCGCCTTCGCCAAACTATACCTACTTATAATGTACATATTTTGAAATATCCTGGTTTCAAACTACATTTTAGGATGAATATTCAACTTAATTTTCTGCATAAAACCAAAAAATATTACGTATTGTTTTTCTACATGACTATCAAAAAAGTTGTTGAGTTTATAAAATGCTTTATTTTGCGCACTGGTTTGGTAAAATGATTCGTTCTTAAGACGAAAGTGTGATCTTAATAAGAAATCGTTGCTGAAATTGAACAGTCAAATCTAATTATCAAAAAAAAATACGAAGTTAGTTTGAAGAACTCATGACTAGCCGAAAAATTACACGATCAGTAATAATAATTCAGTATAAGAAAAGTAAAGTAATATTTTCCTTATTTATTTTAGAATTAATATTAATTCATATTCTAACCATGATTTCGAATGAAATGTTCGCTTACCTCAAATATGAGTTAGAGAAGGAGCGGCTGCACTCAAGTGGTGATAATGATGATATCAATCAGTTAGCGCGAAAACTTCGAAAACACAACTTACTTCCTTGAAGTGCACAGCAACTCCCTGAACGACCGAACGAAAAACAGCGTCACGCCGCACTGAGAAGCTGCGAAAAGGTTTTCGATGAAAGGGCGAACAAGCGGTGTTGCCATATGATACAGCCATTGTTATGTTCAACTCATATTCATGTTACTGATAATAATTATTCTGGGAATTTTTGTATGTGACTGTTTCAATGTGCAAGCTTTGAAATAACCATCAAGGAACAATTCTACAAAAATACGAGACTCGGATTTGAAAGTATCTAAATTATATAGAAATTATTAATCATACTGATGAAAGAGTTCAAGAGTGCATTGTATAATTATAATAGAATCATACCTTGCCAAGCTCGATATTCTTAATGTTTTGAATACCTTTAATCAGCTCTTCTCCTAAACTCAATTCAAATAATACGCATATTTTGCTGCAGCAAGTTTCAAACTAGGCACTTCATCTTTTAATAAAGATCCTTTATTTACGCAATAGCCGAAAGTATTTGCCGAAATGATTGAACTTTTAATTTCGCCAATTTCTGAATGTTATTTAAAATCCAACGAACCCACCTGTAAGTGATTTTCAAGTGAGATTATATAAAAGTCCCGTTAGAGATGATTACATGTAGTATGTTCTCTCTACCTTTCACTAGATCAGCCATAAAATTTCAGAATTCAAATTTCTAAATAGGCGCGCTGTCAACTCCGTCCACCATCTGTTGCAACATTCATTCAGTTTAAAGTCACGATTCTACTGGTTAATAAATTACATATAATTTCATCCGAAGATACTTACAGGTGAGTTCGATGGATTATAAATTGTATTTCAGGACCCGTCCTTCGAAATTACATGTAACTAGATGTTCAGAGTAATTATAGTTTATATTTCGTGAAAATAAAACTAGTTTATATTTCTTAATCACTTAAAAACTTCCAAGTCTATATTAATTACTTTTTTGATAGGTATGTTTACCACTCTTCCATGCTTACCTAACTTAGGTATGTATAAATCCTGATTTAACGTCCTGATATGCAAAAAATTGATTGTCGGGAAATGTTGTGTTAGACAACGTTTTATATTGTAACTTTTCAATTTGTTTGAGTTATCAGAAAACCATCAAATGAGGAACATATTTTGTCTTCCCATAGATATGTTAAGCTCTCTAAACATAAGTGGCCGTTATCTGTCTTATTTATCATGTTACACCTTTGACTCCATCCCTTTGCTTGAGATGATGTAGAAACCAGTCTGGGGGAGATGATTAAAAAAATCCACATCATGATGACTCCTGGCTTAATAATGAAATCCCATTAACAAGTTATGCATCCCTACTAGAAAACTTATTATTGTTTCTTCGGGCACTATTAAAGTGACGCAACCAGAGTGGGATAGAACCCGCGATCTATGGAACATGTGTACTTGTGAGATGATACCTTAACTTCATGGCTATTACAAGATGGAACAAAATAATGAGACCAAGAACTGTTAGAACTAGACAGGAAAATTATGTGGTTCGTCTACCAATCTCAAGGCTACATACAAAGGATCTAAAAACTCCTTTACAAATATGAAAGTATTTTATAACAGATGAAATATTACAATCTATTGTTGATAATACTTATAACTATATTATTTCGTGAGACAAAACTTTACACGTGACAGGGATGCGCGAACTACTGATCGTTTGGAAATGCAAGCGTTCATCGGATTACCTTATTATGCAGGCATTCTAAAAGGTAATTATTTCAATGCAGATGATCTTTGAAAAAGTGACCGCTCAGAAGTTGAAATGTTTTGCTTGAAAATATCCCTTACAGAGCGTGTAAAAATTGATAAGCTTGCATCTGTGAGAAATTTATTTACAAGTTCTTGACGGGACAAGACGGGATATAGTCAATCAGAATATGTCACAGTGGACGAGAAACTTGAGAGATTCCGACGGCGGTGTGGCTTTCGACAACACCATCGGAGCCCAATTAATATGGTTTAAAAAAGTTTTCGCTTGCAGATGCAAAAATGATGTATGCTTCTAACATGTTGGATAACAGACAACAGACCAAAGGCCCCTTCCGTGTTAGCAACAGTTCAAACAGTGTCGTAAAATGATTATATCATTAAATTGAAGGCTCAGGTCGGAATCTCAAAATAGATAATTGGCTCAATAGCATTAGCTTGGTTGACGTACTTACTGAATAAAGAAAATATCAGCATAATTGGCACAATAAGAAAAAACATGCGAGAGTTACCACTTGAATTCACAATGCCCATTTATCCAGTAAATTCCAGTATGTTTGGATACAGGACCAATTGTACAGTGCATCCCATTTTGGTTGAAACAGCCAGGTATCTCGGTTGTTGTCGAAGATAGAACTATGCGGTTTTCACAGACCTGTCACTTTTTCGTGATAATGTCGAATTAAAAACTTATCCCATACAGAATTTTATGCAAAATCCAATAGCATACGCATCATTTTTTCGGGGTATGGTAATGTATATACGTCTCAATCATATAATTTTTTCAACGGAACACCCTGTATTTTATAATCTCATTGAATTCCTTAATTTTTTTCTTTCAAAATAATGTATAATATATGAACACAAAGTTTTAAAAAATGCACCAAAATCACTAAAACATTGAATTTTATTAGTGGGCTATGGTTTCTTCATACAAAAAAGGTTTCAATTGACGGAATATTACCTACTTGTGAATTTTCCATGAAAGAAACAAAAACAATACTAAGACTAATTCACTAACAAAACACAAAACTTATTTATTGAATTGTTAAGTCTTAATAAGTCTTAATGCATTTAAGATATTAAGGGTAGTCTTTGTAAATTCTAGAGGAAGCTTCTCTGTTGTTGCTCATAATAATATATAAACTTAAAGTTTTCAAAAATGCTGTAAAATTAATAACACATTGAATTTTAATAGTACCATGGATATCAGAGTCTTACTACAGGGATTATTATTTGTGATTTCTTTATAGTAGGTCACAGAGGATACAAATATTGTTGTTGCCTTTTGGAGCATTGTTTTATCAAGTGATTGTGGAGGAATCAACAAATCTGCTGCCATGATAATCAATTCTGATGTGTTCTATTGGATTTGTGCTTGGTGAGTTTGAGAATTTGAGAAATTTTATAATAGCTTTGAGATTTTTCAGAACGAACAGTATGTGTGATATCATAAAATGTTTCAATTAGTGCCATGAAAATGTTGATGAAGCATTAGAATCATATTTTAAAAGATAAACGAGTATTTTACAATAAGACATAGAATGACATCTCGTTTTTAAAACTTACCTGTTTGAATATGATTCTAAAGCTTCGTCAACATGTTCATGTCACTGATTAAAACATTTTATGATATCACTCTAGAAAAAATTTATAGCCATTATAAAACTTCACAAATTCACAAAACTGACAAGCACAAATAGAATACAATAGAATAACCTATTTATTACTCTATGCCAATAGAACACATCAAAATTGATTATCATGACAGCAGATTTGTTGATTCCTCCACAATCACTTCATAAAACAGCGCTCCAAAAGGCAACAACAATATTTGTATCCTCTGTTTATATATTATTATGAGCAACACCAGAGGAAGCTTTCTAGAATTATCAAAGACGGGCCTTGATATCTTAAATGCTTTAAAACGTATTGAGATAGTGAGTCAATTATGTTTTAGGGAAAATGGATATCAACCTGAACAATTCAATGAATAAGTTTTGTGTTTTGTTAGTGAATTAGCATTAGTATTGTTTTTGTTTCTTTCATGGAAAATTCAAAAGTAATATTCCTTCAATTGGAACCTTTTTTGTATGAAGAAACCATAGCCCACTATTAAAATTCAATGTTTTAGTGATTTTCCAGCATTTTTAGAACTTTATGTTCATATATTATACATTATTTTGAAGGAGAAAAATTAAGGAATTTAAAGAGATAATAAAATACAGGGTGTTCCATTGAACAAATTATAATTTTGAGTCATATATCCATTACCATACCCCGAAAAAAATAATTACGTACGCCATTGGATTCTGCATAAAATTATGTATGGGATGAGTTTTTAATTCGAGATTATCGCTGAGAAACTTCGTAGATCTCTGGGGAGTCCAAAAAGTGTGAATATTCAAAAACGCCCTGTAACTTATGAAAGAAAGAATTTAGTCAAAATCTGTTTAGGTTATCTGAGTTTCTCAAAAAAGTAACACAGGTCTGCGAGAACCGCAAGTTTCTACCTTCAACAACTGGTATCGTACATTCCTAAGAAAAAGAAAAATGTCTTGCTGGTATCCTCAGTACACTTCAACGACAATATTGATGAAAGTAGACCAGCCGATGACAACTGATAATATTCTATAGTATAATAAATGTGGCTGGAATTAATTCTATGGTGATTCACAATTCTAAGTATGGTGGTGGAACTGAAAAAGAAGGCGCTTTTTTCTACAAGGTTTTGCATATGAATTAACTAATCCTCCTTTACGAGTTCGAGCGCTGGTACGAAATCTACCAGTGACTTTAAAACACGCATAAATGAAATTTGTGATCAAAATCAAGAGCCAATCTAGGAAAACGAGAGGAGAAATGGGCGCTGTAGTTTTTGCAGTACAAAAAAACATACGTACTCGATACTTTTGGGTGAACAGCAGTATTCATGTGTTTGAAACATCTTCAGGACATTTGCCCAACTTGTAGAGCAAATACCTTTTAGTGATAAACATTTATTTGCATTTGTTAGTTTAATTTTTAGGAGTCAAACAAAAAAATTCTTAGGTAATAAATAAAAAAAATTATTTGTTAAGACTTCTATTGTTTTTTTGCTGGATGTTATTAAAATAGGAACCCTTAATAGATAAAAGTTATTATAAATATGTCTTGTAAGCAAATTAAAATAAATATTCCTTAATGTTGGTCTCACACACCGTAGCGACAATTTTTTTGGAAAATTTTCTAGCTACTAACAAAGGGTTATGGTAAAGAAGATTAAGCTACAAAAATCATATCCAGGGTGCTTCACGGTCGATGGTACCTTAGACGTTTAAGGAAAAGTATTCGTAGGATCGTAGGATGAAAATTATATCATGTAGATTATACCTAGAGATCTATCGACTGAAAATATTTTCAGCCTTGCGACGTTGCCACTTATATTAAAAAGTATTAACAACTTTCATTTTTCAAATGAGACTCCCAATATATCATCAATCTAATCTCTATCGCCTTCTGGTTATTTTTTCTTAAGATACCCATACCTATCTCTAACAGTTTCCAGTGAATTAATGAATTTTTTTTGTATTGTTCAAAACAGAGCCCCAATCAATAGCCCATTACTCTGAATTTTAGAATTGTGAAACGATGAAATTCCAGTAATAGCTTTGGAAATACTTCTTTCTTAGTTATTATTGAAGGTTTCCTTTTTATGTTATACAGGATCGCTCAAAATTCTTGGTTTTCCCATCAGATCTATAAAGACCCAAAAATACGTTTTTGTAAAAAGAACACCCTATATTTAATATTTCTTCAGAAAGAGAATGAAAATACCTTTGAAATGATATTCATGTTCCTATACCTAAATGGTCAGGTTTTCATAATATGAGCAACTATCTATTAAGGTGAATTATTCATATCATTTTTATAGTATGTATTTGCTGGTTTCCATGGTGATGGAAAGTTTGACAAGTAATTATCGTTAGGATGAATAAGTGTTTGTTGAGCTGTTCATTCTTCATAGATAATGCGATTAAATTATTGCAAAAACATCCATAAAGTTTAAGATACCCACAAAGTACTAAAAAGGCAATAAGAATAAATCTAAGTAAATGAGCAGCACGGGTTCGGGACCAAAATCGACCATTTTTACATGTAATTTCCCATAAGGAATTCTAAGGTCAAATATAGCGAAAATTGGCTCTTTTTTCCCTATATTCTAGGGAAAAATGCTTCGGCTCCATGTGTTTGGGATAGGAAAGTAGCAGATCTAAGGAAACCAGGAGCCTGCGGGGGGAGTGTGGTAAGGGAGAATTCTACCTGGAGAATACAGAATGGGGGGATCAAAGTCGCAAAATGCTTATTAGCGATGCTACCCATGAGGTCCATTTGTAGGCATTTTTTATGATCAAGTTACTATTCCACTAGATTTTCAAACCTAAGACCCCTAGATGAAGAAAATTCCCTAGATTTTCAAACCTAATATCCCTATATGAAGAAGATTTCCCAACGAAAATCCCTAGATGAAGAGAATATAAATTTTTCCTACAATTCCTGCTATTTTCTCAAGTTTTTCTAGCTAGTTTTCGTAGTTTTCGTTGCCTTTCCAGTAATTCTAACCGTTTTCCGTAGTTTTTATTGACATATAGTCGCTTCATGCAATTCCTGCCATTATTCAGCCTTTTGCAGTTGTTTTTCGTTCAATTCCTGCAATGTTCATCCATTTTCAATAGTATTTTCATGCATATTTTGACATTTTTCTAACCCTTTTCCTTAGTTTTTCTAGGCTTTTCGCTACCTTTCCTAAAATTTCCATCATTTTCAGCCGTTTTCCACCGATTTTCACCACTTTAACAAGTTTTATCTAACTTTTCCAGCGCTTTATAGCCCTTTTTAGCCTTTTTTTTTCAAAATTTCAGTCATTTTCTGAACTTTTCATAGCTTTTCATCACCTTTCCTTGAAATTTTCAAGCTTTCACCCATTTTCCGGCACTTCCTAGCAATTTTCCATCATTTTTTGTTGGTTTCTTGGACTTTTCAGCTAAACTGCAACACTTTTATTCGGTTTCTACAATCTTTTGTAACTTTTCCTACAATCTTTATCGTTTTCTTTACCATTTTTTGAAGTCTTTGGTCATTTTCCAAAACTATTTAGCGATTTTTCATAATTCACACCCGTTTTAGCTACTTTCTCTTGTACAATACATCGTTTTGCATAGCATTTTAACATTGTCAGAATAAATTCATCTAATTAATGCTAGTAATGCGCAGGTGATTAATAAAGTACGCGCGTAAAGGACGCGCATGCGTCCCCAATGCTATATAAAGGAGGATCCTAACAAATATCATCATTCAATCATCGACTACTGTACGAGCAAGATGTCTCTTTTCACGGATTTTGTAAAATGTATCGCTTGCATATTGCATCTCTTGTCATCTCATTATGATGATAAAATGGCTCGTAAAGGGCTAAGTGATTGTGCAAAGACGTTAAAACGTATTAAAAATACTATGAGATATGCCAAGACCATAGGCGAGAAACAGCATTTAGAAGCATGTTTGAGAAACGTCAAAACCTTGAGGAAGCAGATTAAAGCTGAACGGAAGAAAGGAGCAGGATCATTTTCCAGACTAGAAACCGCAAGGGACCGTGTTTGCTGGAGCGATAGCGAGTCTGCATTCCAAAACCGCAAACGTACTGGAATTATCTCGAACCTCAAACATAAAGATCCCATCACATTTTTCCAGGACTGTTTTAAGCTATTCAGGCCTCGCATCATCAACGCTTTAAAGAATGATATAGCCATTAAGGTTAACGCTGTATTCGGAGGCGAGTTTGAAATAGTGAAAGGTGATCGAGTGTTAACAGAATATAAATATTTCACTACCTCATATTCACCCATCTATCGTGAGACTGATATCGAGGAGTGGTTCATCTCAAAGGTCATCACCCCCCTCCTCAAAGACTTGGAGGAATTTAAAGAACGTGACTCTGGATGGGCTCATCATATATTGAGCTACCACCACAGATTAAGAAGAAGGAAGCCTGCGTCAACGTTAAAAACGATGATCAAGCCTGCTTTGCAAGGGCAGTTACTTCAGCGCTATATCCTGCTGAGAATCATTCTGATCGCACATCTTCTTACCCCCACTACTCATGTGTACTAAAATTAAAAGGTATTCAGTTTCCAATGACCATCAAACAGATTCTATTATTTGAGAAGCAGAACAACATATCCATCAACGTATACATTCTCCAAGTGTTCTGTGGTTGACAGGTCACTTCCGTGCCTTGTCTATCTACTGCAAACATTTCTCTAGAGTTGGTAGGAAATTTGACACCTCATATAACATACATACTCAGCAGTTAGAATATACATCATCTTTTGTAGATTTGGGAGTCTGTTTCGATGAACAGCTCAAATTTGTTGAACACATAAACAAAATTAGTGTGAAAGACACTGGGTCTCATTTTACGTAACTGTTCATATGGAAGCATTAAGAAGGGTTTATTTAGCCTTAGTGGTATCTCAATTTAGAATATGCATATAACATTTTGTCTCCATTATACCAAACTCATTGTGTAACTTTTGTTAGTGCAAAATAGATTCTGTTCGTTTAGATTAAATCATCAAATTCAGAACCATGATGACTCGACTATAATGCAAATATTGAATCTTACATCATTGCAAAGGAGAAAAATTCACTCTGATCTTTGTTTTGCTATCAACGGAATGGTGGCGTACCTAAAATTACTTTAATCTATAAAATTTCACGTTCCGAAAATAAATTTCAGAAACAATAATTATTTATTTCATATACCCTTCCATTCCACCAATTATGGCAAGCATACTGCATTAGCAAGAACACTAAAGTTATTAAATGATAAAGATATCTGTATTTTTGGAGTCTCCTATGATAGTTTTAACAAATTATTGATAATATAATTTAGTAATTGTGTAGCGGCTTAAATCTAAGGGTACTTACTTGTTGTTGCAAAAACTTTTGTTATCTTATCTTTTTTATTTTTGTATATCATATGCTTGTATTTTGTATATTATTCATATTATTTTACTTTGTAATTTTTTCATTGTAACGGGGTATATCCCGTAGAATAATAATAAATAAATAAAAGACCTATGATGAAGTCCTTGAAGCAATGGAGGGAGTCATAACACTCGAGTAATCTGGTACTGTGGTGTGCCAGATTCAAAAGACTGCCAAGGGAGGCGTTCTCCTAGAACTCGCTAAGTGCGGTGATAGAACATAACAGCAAGAGGCTATAGAAACTTCTGTTGGGTACAATTGTTTCGAAGTCAAGTTTCGACATCTTTGATTGATAACCACCGACAATGAGGCAATTCAAATAGATCTTAGCGGTTAGTTGACACTCTGTTACCTCTCAACAATCTTGAATAGAGTAAAGCCGTTGTCGAGATGAAATTGAAAAATGCACTTCTAAAACTACAAAATGGAAGAATACAGATTAAGTGAATGAATGGTACAGCACGATAGTGCGTGGAAGTAAAACGATGTTTCCACTGCTTGGGCTATGGTCGCACAAAAAGAAATAGCCCAGGCACAGACAGGAGCCGGAACTGCTGCAAATGCGGTGGGGTGACCATGAAACCTAAACCAACCTAAAAAATGTTAATGTTCTGAATAACTACTTCGTGAATGCTTCTAAAAATGACCTACAGCCGAGTCCTGAGGTGATATATTATTATTCCAACAAAGTGAAAGAGGGTGTTACCAGCGTCTTCACTGTCTCTCTCTGTAACAGAAGAGGTCGTCTTCTCTATAATCAAAAAAATTAAATCTAAATCATTTGGTTCTGATAATTTAAACATAAACCTCATACTCCTCTGCTCTCCGTTTATAATCGGTTACATTACTCATGTCATGAATGAATGTCTGAAAAAGAGCTACTTTCCCAGAGTTTGGAAACCTGCTTATGTATTACCACTACCTAAAATTAAAATTGCAACAGAACTCTCCGACTTACGGAGCATAAGCACGCTTCCAATACTCTCTAAAGTTTTAGAGACAATTTTGGATGTGCAAATAAGATGCCACCTTGAAAGGCACAATATACTTCCCCTTCATCAGTCAGGATTCAGATCAGGATATAGCTGTGCGACAGCAATCTCAGATGATATATTCCAATCTCTTGATACTAACGAAATGAGTGCTCTTATCTTACTTGACTACTCGAAAGCATTCGACACCATTAATCATAAAATCATGGTTACCATTCTACACTTCATAGGGTTTAGCGAATCAGCGTGCTCGCTCATGCTATCCTATTTAACCGATAGAGCCCAACAGGTTAAATTGAATAATAACACATCTGCTCTGCTGAACTTGCAACAAGGAATCCCTCAGGGAAGTATTCTAGGACCTCTTATGTAAACCATTTACACTAGTAATTTCTGTTCGTGCTTGACACACTGCAAATATCATTTTTATGCGGACGACACCCAGCTGTACATCTCGTTCAGATCTTGTGATATAGCTGAAGCAAACGGCTTTAGCCATTCGGATTTAGATGATCTTCTCGATTCAACAAACAAGCATCTCCTGAAAATCAATTCGAAAAAATCTGTTGCCCTCCTATTTGGGTCAGACACTCAAAGAAACGATGCGCTCAATTCATTGCACATACAAATTGGTAATGACACCATCAAAATAAATAATTGGAAGAATCTCGGGCTCTTCATGTATTCCAAGCTTCGGTTCAGCATCATGTTAATCAAAAACTGAAAAATACTTATACCTCCTTGAAGCTCATCTATAGGGATAGACATTTTCTTAACTCGAAATTGAAAATTCAACTTGGTGATAGTTTGATTTGATTTGATTTGACTTTCTCACTTCAATCACTGTGATGTCGTCTATGGCCCATGTATCGATAGTATTGACACTAAAAGAATCCAGAAAATACAAAACTCATGCTTGAGACTAATTTTCGGGATTAGAAGACCCCAGAGTATTTCCCATAAACTGAAGGACACTGGCTGGCTTAGCATGTTTAATCGTCGTAAACTTCATATGGCATGCTTCTTCCATAAAATTTTGAAAAGTAAAATACCGGGATATTTATTACGGAGAATAACATTTAGAACGGATGTACATAATCTGAATTTGAGACGTAGAAATATGCTCATGATTCAGACGGTCTTTTTCTTATAACGTTTCACTGTTTGGCGATATAATGGATGTTCCAAGTTTCTCCTTATCATATGGGGCATTCAAAATTTGGTACAAGCGATTTCTGTTTTCTCGGCAATGACCTCTACCTATTATATTTTATCTTTGCATATACCTGAGGAAGATTTCTAGATATATATTTTTTTCTCTTTCTTTTGTATTTCTTATTTCCTCTCGCTGTAAAATTAAGGTATAAACACATATTTTTATATACTTTTCATTTAATTCTGTATTCCTAGTGAAGCAAACTTAATTAGGTTATTTTCTGTACTTTTAGGAAGCTGTGGAAGAATCGGCCATTCGGCCTAACAGTTCTCCTATTGTTTACCATTATACATTCTTGTATTGTACTTTGAATACTATGTATCTATGGTAGATAATAAATGTATTATTACTATTATTATTATATGGCTGCGGCTTGCACAGCAAAATCCAACTCTGTCCTCTGCACCGATATCACCTATGCATATACGGATCATACCCCAAGCTCTAGAGTATGCGAGTTTTTCAGAAAGGCCCGTGAAGCCACAAAAGCTAGTTCTACCAGAAAATGACCCAATTCATCCAGGGAAACCTACAAAGAAACCAAGCTGCCAACTATGCTGCTTTCGAGTATAAGGCGGGACTGGATGAGCCTGAAGATAATCTTTAAAATACCCCTGGCAGGAGACTCCAACACAGGAATTGTTGATTAAATGGGGTATGCCTGTCACTAATGCCAGAGGAATACATATCTTGGAGATAGTGTCAAGACTTGATCTGGAACATGGGCTCAAGGTCGATATACTTAAGACCCGCCTTCAGCGAGTCAATACCAGATATCATTCTTGCATCGAGCGAGCTGAATTCTATGCCATCTGATTGGAAGGTGATTGATGCATACACTGCTGGCAACCACAAATACGTCTCTTTCCGATTAAATAAAAAATGATTACCCGTAACCCAACTGGCTTGAATATAGTCAATATGGTCAGAGAAAAATTGGTCGCCCAGAAGATGGCGCTCAGCGCTGAGATCCACCTAAGCAAAGATCGATGCTGAAAGGGGCTGTGCCAGAATGTAGATTCTGATCTCTGGGACAAAGGTTATAAAGCTTTGACCAGACTGCTTGGTGGAATCGGACACCATACCTTACCAAACAATGTTGTAACGAAAATCTTTGATGCCCTTTTTCACCCTGAGAGACAGGAAGAAATAGTAGCTCCTGGGCCTAACAGCATCTCAGCTGAAGATTTAAAGATTATAGATGTTAGCCAACTACCTCTCTTATTTAGCATGTTCAAGGCGTGGTAGCGGCGGTATTTTCAGCACAATGGAAAACAGGAAACAACTAGGTTGGTGATGATGGGCCATTTTGCGTACAGGCCACTCTGCGGAAATTTGTCCCGCCAACAACGCGGTTTCCGAAAATGACACTCAGCCCTGACTGCCATCACAAAGGTGATCAGCGTTGTCGATCGTGTAAATGAAGCTTGCCATCAAGTCCAAAATATCTCAGTTCTGTTCACACTAGATGTGAAAAAGAATTTTAACTCTACTCGATGGGCCGATATACTAGAGACTTTGCAGCGGTCTTTTAGAATACCAAACTACCTCCTGACCATTGTCATCTCCGGTGCTGTGCAAGTGTCTGTCATTAGTCCTAATCTCTGGAACGCTCTGTAAGGCGGTCTTTTTCTCGAGATACCTCATGATGTGTTCCTAGTATCACGCCTGAATTAGGTAATGATTCAGATAAATTCATGGATGGAAAGCCAAGGACTCGAGATAGCGATCTCGAAGACCGAGATTATTATGCTCACAGGACGGGGGATCTCTACACAATATCCATGTCTGTAAATTCTCTCGAGGTCAAAACAAAGACTGCGGTAAAGTATCTAGGCGCAAAGGTGGGAAGGTCGTTGGAGCTTCCGCCTCATCGGAGACATTGGCCCCTGGAAAGACCGTGGCCATGGAAAAATTGACTGTTTCTGACTGGTCATGAGTATTCCAGGAAAAATCTTCGTAGAAGGTTAGCTCCCCTATATGCGGTATTGTCCAGAGGACGAAAACGATGTTCATCAAACGTTCTTCGATTGCTGTCATTTATTCTAAGATATAAGGAAGTTTGTATGCAGTGCTGGTACTGCTTCTGCAGATACCTTAGTAGAGGTCATACTACGAACTAAAGACGCGTAGAGGGCGGACGTCCTCCATGCAAAGATACGCAATCATAGAATGGTTTCAGGATGTCCATAATATAATATTAAGTTTCTTTCATTTATTCCGCATTTTCTCCTGATAAAACCACGTACTGCGTTGATATTTGATTTCTACAAACTCCTCTCTTTGCTTAAATGCCATTGTTATCTTTAAGTTTACTTCTTGGATTGTTTGTATTTATTATTTATTTATAACATTGTTTTAAATTTAATATATTACGTGTTAAATAAGAGAAAATTAAAGTATATTCTAAAATGTTTCTTGATAAGCAGATTGGCTTTAACTGGAATAACTAAATGAACAATCCAGAATCAAAATTAATCATAAGTAAATATCTTTGCAATTCATCTATTTCTTTCGGTTTGAATAATAACAAATGGTTCCAAATCAAATAGATTTAGTTTTTTTCTTCTCTTCTTCATAGACCATACGACCATACTATAATTAAAAATATTATTTACTAGATTTTCGTAGGAATTCAATCAAAAACTCTCATCAAATCAAATATGTATCTTTTTCGTGGAATCCGATTCTTCCCTGAACGTGGGAATGGATAGCCAATTTAGAATTAGTTTCGTTGACGTTATGAATTCTTCGTAACGAGTATAGCAGCCGCAGGGATGGAGGCAAAATCTGCCTTTGATTTGTTTCTCTCCTCGCATGGACCCTTCTTGACAGACTTTTAAACAGAGAGTATATACTAATGAGTATGTGTATACAATGGTATATGTTCTTATTTATCGTATAGCTGTTTGATTATGTCTCTTAGAAAGCGAGCTACGATTTATATTATTCCTTTTTCATCCGAGAGAAGACTGCCTAGAAATGATTCCATTCAAGTATTCGAAAAAATATTCACCCGTAAAATACTCCGCAAATGGAATGGTGGGCGATTTTTTTTAAATCGAAATTTTGACACGACAGATGTGATCTTTTTCGGCGATCTTTTATATACAAATTTTAAAAACGTGAAACGTGATGCGCATGCTGATTATTGTTAAATAATGTATTTTATATACTTTTAAAATAGTTTTTATTACTTTCGGTGGAGTGGTTAAGGTGGATCCGCAGCGATCTTTCAGGTAAGATTTGCGCACCACCATAACACAAAGGAAAGTTATATAATGTTGAATATACCTCGCTTCGACATATTGAGATATATTAAAGATAGAGTTGATCAAAGTACATATCAATAATTCCCCACAAGAAAATTAATTATTCAGATAATTATTTGTGAAGTTCTTAGTTGGGTAAACAGTTTTGAGAGCATAATAAAATAACATTCTAGTCAAGCTAGCAAAAAGTGAATCTGGGAAGCATTTTATCTCCAGCTTCTAATGAAATCCCGTTTTGACCGACTGTTTGTCTGCATGTTTTTTTTAATGTGTCTTACTAAAGAACGATAAATGTGAAACTAAATGGTTTACTCGGTTATAGAATCTGAAGAGAGAATGATAAGAAGCTACTCGTTTGTTAATAACTATTCTAAATCATAGTGAGGGAGAGAAACATTTATTCATTATTAACAATATTGGAAAATAACAACACGGTACATATAAAATTAGTAATAATAAAAAAATATTTCTTCTATTTCCATACGCTCTTCATTTGGTTCATTCATTCTTATACCTGCTAGATACAATCGGCTTATGATAACTAAAATACGATATATATGTTCGCGACTCGATGCTATCTAGATATCGCGAAAATAGTGCATCTATGGTTGTTCCCGATTTTGTTGTTGGACTATTGGCATTGTTACTCATCCGCAAATAGAAATTTTCGAGAAGAAATTTAACCAATGGTTGTGAATAATCCGAGTGGAGGTTAACATTGAAATCACCGCCAAGGATCATGGCTAATTTATCTTCTCCTCTGTCAAGAATCGCAGCACCTTGTCGACTATATACCAGTAACGAACGGTGGATGAAATATATAATATCTTCAATTTTGTTGTTTGGAGAAATGTAAATGGCTGCGACGATAATTATTATTTTTCGGTATTATGAAATCGGAAAAATAATGTTGTACATGTTAGATATTTTTATACACATTAATAAAAATATCTGGGCGACTGAGCATTGCTCGGGTAACACAGAATTTAGAGTGGGTCTATAAGAGTTACTCTAAAAGTTCAAAAATTTGATTATTTATGGTCAAAATGTATTGCGATCGGTAAATATTGCTTTTATCATTCACATGGCACAGAATTTAAAGATTTCAAAATATATATGTAAAACATACCAGAACTCAGCTGTATCACCAATCGACTTCTCAACCCCCAAACACTATACATATTGAAACTTTTATCTGCGGAGCCATTCTAGAAATAGCTAGCGTGGACATCGAGCGTCACATCGATTGAATACGAAGTATCGTCAATCGATTTCCTTCCTTGAAATAGCTAATGTGTACCTTAAGGGTCGATATGTACAAATTTTCAGTGAAAATTTCTGATTAAATTATTAGAAACTCATATTAACATATTTTATTTACAAAATGGGTCTCGTTAAAAAAACTCAAAGGTGAGTAGAATTCGAACCGAGGAACTCTAGAATAATACCCGGAAGCATAACCATAGGACTATTTTCCCCTATGATGTTATCGGGTTCATATTGCTATCTGAAATATAATCTGAAGAGCTCGTAAAATGAGAATATTAATTGCTGAAAAAGATTTTTCTTGTGAATGTGAATACAACCAATCGATTCAATACACTCTTCGGTCTCTGTTGCTCTTATGTTCCCTGGTTAGTGTTCACTTGGTCTTTTTACACCTGTTAACAGTCACCACGTGCATTTCATATAAACTTTCTAAATTGCTATGTATTTACGAAATATTCGATGAATGAATTAAAATAATACAAAATATAATAAAAACTTACGAAATGCTTCACTATTCGAAATTAAACACAAAAATATTACACAGTATATATTTGATACACGACTAACACGACCCTCTAACCACTAAGTCGCTTACGTAGAGAGTATAGGGTCTGTATCTATATACTTTCCTATTCTGTAGCAAAGCGCGTACGCGCGACTGTGCTACTATGTAGGAAGGCACACAGCATTTTCGGCTATGCACAAAATTTCGGCTACGCACGCAACCGACATCAGCTGGCATCTACTCTCCTTTTCTAATAAAGCGCACATGCACTTAAGTATAGGGCCTTAAGCCTACGTTGGCTATAGGTACGAATGCCGCATAAAGCGGAGATCCATAATGGCCCATGGTAAGTGTGTAGTGTGTAGATATACACTACACACTCATACATATACTAACCATGGCTACAGTGACTTGTCTTGTTCTATGCTTTCTCTTACTCAATCTCATTCAAGTCGTATTTTTCTCTCTTTCGCGTCAAGAAGTTTCTTTTCCGTTGCAGCTCTCATTTTATCATTTTATCTTACCAAAATCATATACACCCTCTCTCTGTGTGACAACGTTGAGCTCTTTCTCATTCTCTCCCATTCAAACTATTTATCTCTGTTATATGAACGCAGTTTCCAAATCACTACCAATGCGGCTAAAGAAGTTTCACTTCAAAAAATCTATAAAAAATATGATTATTGTATGGTCAGTCAATACCTACCAGTGTTCACAGGCTGCTATCAGGTGTACACTGGTTCTATATTTACAAGTATTACTCTACGACAAAGACAGTCAGACATAAATAATTAGGTATTATTTTCAGTGGCAGTCTAGATTGTCATGATTTTCAAAATAAATTATCGTTTGATTTCCCGAAAAAAATGTGATAAACCTTATTTGAAGTAACAAGTATAAAACATTTTCAGATGAAAAATGATCCCAGGATTATGTGATCCTAAGCAAAGAAGAAATTGACAAAATAAGCAGCGCAATACGATGGAAACGGCTTGGACGAGTGACGGTTGAAGCTGGCGCGCGTTCGAGTCTCTGTCGCATTGCATTCTCCTCCTCTCGCAAGGCACCGGGAAACCAGTGAGAGTATATATTCCCTAGTACAGCTCTCTGGAATGGTGTGCCCTTAAGATTTATCTTGAGACACATCGGTGGTTCGGAATCCACGTTAAACTGTAGGTCCCCTTTTCTGTGGTAACACTTTCAAGGCAGTGAAGCCGACAATGCTCGGATACGAGTACGGCACTCAAAGAAGAAGATATTTAGTTAAACACTCGAATATCTAAAAATGATTTGCCATGTGATATGAAGTAATACAAAACTGCAAAGTTTCTTTTCAAGCTTGTAACAGCGCAACTTTTTTCAATAGAACACCCAATACAGGGTCGGGATAAAGTATGGAACCAAGTAAATATTGTACCCCTTGCACGAAAAGGACGATATTTATGAAAATTTGCAAGCAAGTGCAACGACGCATAACGCATCTGATGCAATATTTTTTTACTACTGTACTTCTGGTTTCACCGTTTATACCCTCAAGTTCTTTAATTTAAATGAGCCACCATATATTTTTCACATATTTTAAAAGACCTTTTTATTTCCAATTAGTACATAGTAAGTTTAATGGATATAATCGGTAACTACAAAAAATAAATCATTTTAGTAGAAAATAAACAAGTCTTATCTAGTAGGTAGCTGCTGTCAAACTAACTGACAGAAATAAATTGTAGGATTAAGAACGTTTATTTAATAGAAGATGTCGTATTGAAATATTAATTATGATTGGTTATGGTGATCGTGTTGGAAGAAGTGTGTAATATTTTTAATGATTTGCATCCGGAAAGTAATCCCATATCATTTTCAACAGTTACTAGAACATTTTAATGCAACTGGGATGGTCAATGATCTGCCAAAAACTGTAAGACCAAAGACCGCAACGAACAAAGCTATTAGACAAAACATTTCAATTGATTCAGAGGAATCACCTCAAACTTCTACATCAAATTTGGCAGTAAACCGTAGTATAAGTCGACGCCCGTAGGGGAAATATTGAAAATTGAAAAGTATTTCTATACAATACAATTGGTTCAAGAATTGTCAGGCGATGATTTTGACCGCTGGATGGAGTCTTACGAACGATTGATGGGCATTTGTAATGACGACGAACATTTTGCAGCTAATGTTACGTAGTGTTTTCCGATGAACTTTTTGTTTAAATGGAACAGCTAACCGCCATAAATCAAGATGTTGGTCAAATGATCAAATCTGTATTGGATTCATGAAGCTAATACCCAGCATCCACAAAAGTTGAATGTTTGGATGGAGAAAATATTCTTAGAGGCCCACTTTTTATAGACGGAAACTTAAATGGTGACAAGTATTTAGATTTTACAACTAAGCAAATTATTCCTACAATTGAACAGAATGGGCATTTAACACAAAATTGTTGGTATCAACAAGATGGAGCGCCTCCGCACTGTGATAAACGGGTTAGGGATTTTTATGCCAATCGATGGACTGGACGTAGAGGATTCATAGAGTGGCCTGCTCGTTCTCCAGACCTTAACCCAAATCACGTGTTTACGTTAGATGACCAAAATGCTTGCAGGAATTGAGAACAACCATTATTGATGAATGTGAACTAATACCCGAAGGAGTCTTGGAAAGAGTGATTCAAGAATTTATTAATAGGCTTGCAAATATAATAAAGATGTATTATTAACAATAATGAAAAAACATTAAATAAAAATCTTTTGCTAGAGTTATAAAAAATAAATTTATTCATCTGAATCCTCTGCAATGCCACTTTGACTTTGTGGCTCGTGACTCCTATGGAATAAGGATTGATTGCGTTGCCTTCGGACATACGAGCAGCACCGTATCATGGTGTAAAGCTTGAAATAATGACATTGTATCTTAGATCTACAAACGTAGTAGCAAATTTCATAAGACTGAGATGTGATAAGAAGCATAACGTGAAGTACGTAGTTAGTGAATGATTACAGGCAATAACCATGATTCGTGACACAAACTATACATATTCTTTAATTGTAAAGTGATTTATTTACTTTTTACAAATTATTTCAACCAAAATTAATATGTACAAATTAGAAATAAAAATTTATTTACAAAACTGCGAAAATATACAGGGTGTATTTAAATTAAAGAAATGACGGTATTTCCGGTGACACAGTAGTAACGTTGTGACGTTCTACTTGCCTGCAAAGTTTCATAAATATCGTCCTTTTCGTTTTAATGATATTTATTTGGATGCATACTTTATCCCAACCCTGTATATTATGCAATACAAAATGTCTTCTAGAAAATCTCAAATGATTTTCATATCATTTCACCTTAAAATACTTAGTTATTGCTTATGATAAAATACCACAATTTATCCTGCCTAGAAGCTAGCTTTACTAAGTAACCAGTGCCATTCGCAGTCGGCGTAGGACCCGTAAATTCGTAAAATGAGGCGCTGCACTAATATGATAAGCGACATGTTGGCAACACCCTGAGGGAGAATGGCACTTCAAGAAGAAGTTATTGCGATCTCGATAGATTGCTCTTAACTTTCAATATTATACAATTTGAACAACATATTTCTCAAAATCGAAAAATAAATTAAATAAACTTTCTTGTTTTTGTATAAGTGAAGTTCATGGAATATATTCCTTCTCCAAATTTCCTTTTTCTTAGCCTTCTCTTGATAGACGTGAATGAAGGTCTTTTGTACCATCCCGTGATGTACTATTGTAATGTTATATTTGCGCTTGAATCCAGCTCCTTGGAATAATTAATTAGTGCTTTTGCATCACAAGCTTTTAGGTCCTCATGGGTGGGAAACGCCCTCCCTTAGTCTTTTATGCGCAAAGATTTTGCATTCATTTAAATAGTGATTTACAGGTTCTGCTGCTTTTATGTAAGATCTTTCGGCACCCAAGTCAGTGCATGTCTTGCTCTGAAGATTTCAGTAAGTTTTTGATCTATGTGTTTCAAACTTTTTTGAATCATTATAGATTTAACGTCATCACCTTCTGGGGACATGTTTGGTTTGAAGCTATCGACAGCCTATTCCAACTTGTCCCTTGAAATGATATATTCATTTCCCGTGTGATACCCTCGTAACACGGGGTCACCTCTACTCGATTGTTTACTACCTTACAATCCGGGAAGTGCATTTGGAGCAGGAGTTCCGGTGTTTTCTCCCTGTCCTGAATGTAGCTACCGTTTTCTTTCACTCGGTCATTGGAGTATTGTCTCTTCAGTAGCTTTTGGAAGTTCTTCTATCCCTTCACACATTGATTTCCAAGAATTTCTCTCGTACTCTCTTTTGTATTGGGTAAGGGCTGAGCGGTCAGGTCATGTGTAGCCTTTTTCAGGTAATTTCGATAGGCCCAGTCCTTGTCTAGAACCCCTTGTCTTGTTTTATTTACGAAAGTGGGGTTATTTCCTTTGATCGCAATTTGTAAATTATTTCGAATTATAAATTCGAAGAGTTTTTCCCTTCTATAATTTATGTTTGAACTAATCCATGCAAAGTAATGAGCATATGCGTCACAGCTATATATATACATAAAGTTCAAGTTTTTTAGCATACAATAATTAATTTATTGACTTAACTCCATCGGAGGGGGCTCTCTTTCATCCCTCGAGAAAAAAGCTGAGGCGTAGATCAGCTGCATTTTCTGTGCTCCAATCACCAGGTCAACTAGTACTGCAACCATATCTCTCCCGACAAACTGGGTTACGAGTGTAAGCTTTATTGTGCTACATGGGCCTTTCTCCTTTAGTGCAGTATATCAATTTGCCCGTACTAATTGGGATCCCTCATATTTGGCCTCTGTTGTAGTTTGGCTTCTATAACAGACCAATATTTATTGATTCTTTTATCAAACACTGACTCCAGGACACCCATGGCCGCTTTGGATCGGTGGAGGTTTATCTGAGCAAATTTAAGTTTTTGTAAAGTTTAACTTCACTTCGCGAAACACGAAGTTGATTATTAGGCCATCGCTCTTGAATTTGGCCTCTGATGATGGGTCGAATGTGAAGGTGAGTAGGGCTGCAGTCATTTCGTGAGTCCATCGTAGAACTCTTCAGTTGCTGGTGTCCAGGCCATCATTTTGGAACTCAATATAGCCCATAGTCATCGTTTTTTTTTCAGAGCGGCTATCCCTGAGCACCGTTGGACACAGGACGCAGCCTTAGGAGGATTTTTCTGAGTCTCAGCTGTCCCCCTAGAAGCAGCGGCTGCTTGACTGGGCGTTTGACCCTTGTCGGTTCCTTAAGTTCGTCTTACCTTTTGTTGGCGGCTTTCATAGGCGAGGACTCTTTGGACCTCATCGTTTTGGATGCAGTCCTCGACGTCTTTAAGTCCATGCATAGTCCACTCCCAGAGGAGCAGATACCCGATGAGTCCGTAGTCATTACTTACATTATTTTGTATCAGAAAGATATACGACAAAGAAATGTCGGCATTCTAATTTGCTTTATAAAATCAGGTGCTTCTACTGAAACTATTTCGATGCCAAAGTTTTCACTGTTTATACTGGAAAGCTAACTGTACTCAAATATTATCCTATAGAGAAAACATGGAATATAGGTACTAATCAAATCAAATTTCCATTTGATTTGACCAATTTATGCCTAAATCAAGTCTTTTTCTATTAGCTAATCATGAGACTTCCTCATTATTTTTTTATATTTTCTTCTAATGATGTCAATTATAATTTCGGCAAAAACTTATATATTTAACATTTTGGGTGACTTAGTAATGATGAAAATCGTTGAACATTTACTAATATGGCTGAAAAATCTTGAACTTTTCAAGTGCAGTAACTCAGAGAACGGTGATTTTTATAAATGTAGGTAGATACACTTTAAATACTTAAATCTCTTCTATAATGCTGTCTAAATAAAAATTTCAATTTTCAAATGAATTCAACTATTAGCATCAAAAATACACCAAAAAGTTAGTCATTATAAGGCATTATAAATACAAAGTTTTTTTGGATATTTGGTTAGATACTAAGAAACTAATGTAAAATAGTGTATTTTCGATAGAACACAGTGCTTCAAACTGTAACCAATTTATTTATTATTATTATTTACGGGTTCTCCCATCTATATACGAAATATAATTATTATAAGTATATTATAATTACATTTTATTCTAAATCTATACTAAATATGGAAAACTCACAGCAGGAAACACTTATGCTATTAATCTGTTTACACTGGATTTGAACGAATCTGATGTTTGTAAAGTAAAATCCAAACCTCCATTGCAATATTCAATACCTAATCTAATAAAACGTGAGATGGCACTATTGTAATCATTAGGTACCTGTTCGATGTTGAACTTGAAATAAGTAAGAGTTACGAGTAGTTCTGTTTGAAACTTTGAATTAAATGGAGCAATGAAGGGCAATCTATCTCTCCAGATAGCAGTATAACGTGGATAGGTAGGTAGTTATGTACTTACTGTTATTATTCGTTAAATCTAGATTTATTTCTACTAGCTTGTTTACTATAGTTGTTTCATGTATAATTTAATAATTAGTTCTAGAATTGGTAGATTTATTCTCGATCCTTCCGAAAACTATATGTGAGGTACAGTTTGTCACAATACTGTCAGTTTGACACGCCTCCAATGCATAAGACGGATAGAATGGACACTCAATGTTAAATTTTGTTGGCGCGTTTCAGCGTTACCAAGCGGTTTGGTTTAAAAGTTTTTGGGAGAGGCGGGAATTTCGAACTATAGGTATTCTAGAAATTAGGATAATTTTTCAGTTTATTTACCTCTTCTTTTGAAATAAAACTATATTCTGAACAACCAAATAGTTTATTGATTCCATTTTTATCATTTTATATTCTTAGAATATTCTCTAACTACAGGATATACAGTAAAAATCCATTAACAGTTAATTTCAAGTACAAATTAGTAATACTAAGTATGATTCTACTTCTTTATATAACTTTTCCAAAGTTCGTCTACCTCAAAAGCTGTTTCCTCAGGCAAGTTAATTTTCTAGGTAACATTATATTTACACTCGCAAAATATAAAAATTCGTCTACAACATATTTAATTTGATATCAATCAATATACTTTTGTGGTTACACACCAAAGAATGTTGGCATAAAAGACATCTGTATTTCAACATCTCATGTTATCTCATTTACATATGAGATACATTTTACATATACACCAAAAAGAAACATCAACCAAAAAATATACCGTCAACAGTTAATTTAAAGTATAAATTATAAATACAAAGTAAATATATGAGCTATTTTTTTGTAAAATCCTCTTAATAATTTTTGATACTCAATTGTATCCGAGAAAGCTAAATTTTTCGAAACTAGAATGGAAAAATAATTCAAATTTTATTCTATCAACTTTCAATTCCAATAACATACCGCATCAAAACGAACTTGAGTAGTCTATTTAAATTTATATATATATATATATATATATATATATATATATATATATATATATATAAATAAAAAGATGTTCTTGGGGATGCAGTCATATATTCAATAAAATTCTTTGATTGTGTTACCATGACAAATATAATTAATGACATTTGTAATTGATGGCTATGAAATCTTTCCTGTTTTTGGCTAATTTATTTTAAATTCACGATTTTTGCCCTGAAGAAAACCAGTCAAGAATACAAAATCAATATATATATAAATATATATAAATATATTTATATATATATCAAAAATTATAATTTCTGAGTCAGCATTTTTATAATATTTACTAAATGTAGGTTTAGAATGTAGTGGTTCTTTCTGGCAAGGCAGTTTTTGAGATGGCGTGGCTGTTTTCTTGAGGAACGTATTTGAAGATATGTCCTGAACAGTAAAATGCTCATGACATACCCGGTAAGACTTTTAAATTCTTTCGGAGTCCATTCCACAAAGCTTCGGATTATTTACCCGAGAAACCCACTTATAACAATACTTATATGTGTTAGGGTTTGGAAAACGATGTCTTCACAATTTGGGACAATACAAGGCATATAAACCATCTTCAAACTAACATTTAAAGACATATTCTATAGGTGTTATTTAGATTTCTTACTTTTGAAATCTGTAGCAGTATAAACAAAAACTAAGATTTCTTGAAAAAAAAAGTAAAAACTTACCTCCAACACAAAAAACAACACCTTAAACACAAAGTCTTAAGAATATTCTAAAATAACAAGGAAAACTTTAATCACAAACAATAAACGAAACACTTTTGGACATTCAAAACTCAAAGTCAAGTTCTTCAGTCAAATTGTTTTAGAATTCAGTAGAGCGACATCTCTGGATATGGTTTAAAAGCTTAACGCTATTTCAATTCGTCCTATAAGAGTGCCCAGGCCCGAACGCCTCTCGAAAATTATTATATGATAATTAAGGATATAAACCTTCAGCATAGTGACTGCCAGTGTATTTATTGTGATGACACTTGTTATAAGATCAAAACATCCGAGTGACCTTATTGGCAAAAAGGAGCTTGCTTTAAAAGAAGTCGAAGAATGGTTTCAGAAAAATATTCTCAAACTAAACACAGATAAAATAACTAGTTTGAGATACGGAAGTGGAAAAAGTCAGGAGAGTGCAAAAGTTTCGGGCATACTCTTAGACAATAGATTAGATTGGAACTCGCAAATAGATCTGGTGTGTTCCAGACTGTCCAAAATTATTTTTTTGCTAAGAAGATTGAAGAAATGTGGTACCCAAGAAATGGTTAGAACGGCGTACTACTCAAGTGTGTTGCAGTATGGTATACTTCTATGGAGCAATGCCTCGGAAGCTTCCAGAGTTCACATTCTGCAAAAGAAGGCTATTCGCATTATGTATGGAATTAACAGTAGAGAATCATTCAGACCAGTTTATGTGAAATATGGGATACTTACCTTTACATCACTTTACATAAAGGAGTGTTTGAAATATGTGCATTCGAACAGAAAAATCATGACACGAAATGGATCACGCCACCCACTTGTTTGAAACCGACCTTGTTATACCACTACATAAGAGAAAAAAACACCCAGAACTTCGCTACCTACTAGGGAATTAAAATGTATAACAAGTTGCCGCCGGATGTGTGGAATCTACCCGAAAAACAATTTATGACAACGGTTAAAAATCAATTGAATTAAAATGCTTTTTAATCAGTGGAAGAATTTTTAAGTCATAATTTGTTTAGATAAAATAATTGTATGTTGACAATCCATGTAAATAATTGATGGAAATAAATACTTACTTACTACTTTCTATTATGTGCGTCTAGATAATCATAGAACATTCTCGATGAATGTCATGTCAAGATTCAGTCAGTATTATTGGGTCAGTCTGTGGAATCAGATGTTAATACTAGTTTAGTCGGTAAAGACAGTGATAGTTTCTATTGTCAAGGTGACAACTGATGACAGTTGTACTATAACAGAAGGCCGTGTACAAAATGTTGAAAACAAACGTTTTCGGAAGCAAAGTGCGAACTTTTGAGTATTACGCAAGTGAACTCACGTTACAATATGTTACCCCACTTTATTACTCTATGAGGGTCAGTTTATAACAGTCAGCTGATAACAGTCAGTCTGTGGAATCAGATGTTAATAGTAGTTCAGTCGGTAAAGACAGTGACAGTTAAGTTTGTCAAGGTGACAAGTGGTGAAAGTTGTACTGCAACAAAAGGTCGTGTACAGAGTGTTCGAAATAAATCTTTTGGAAGCAGTCTGCGAACTTTTGAGTATTACGCATGTGAACTCACCTCACAACGTTTAGCACAGGGTTAAACGTTACAATATATTACAGAGAATAATTAAGTCATACCTCTTTCTACTATTCTCCAATGTAATGATATTAAAATTTTTCTTTCTTATATTCGTAATCACAATCCCCAAAACATATTCCCAATGTAAGACTTTTGGAGGTGAGAGCTATATTCTGCAAAACTCAACAAAAAAAAAATCTCAAATCATTCGCATACGCTCAGTAAGAGCTCCACACCCATACAACTTTTTATGTTTCTTTGTTTACGAATTTAGCTTTAATGGTATATTTTCATCAAGTGATTTTATCGCTTCTCACCGGCCCCAAAATTCCGTCCATGAAATTACAACTTGACGTATTATATTCATAACCCATAGTTCTACTAAACGCATTTTTAAACATTTTTGTATCTAGAAGTTAGAGATAGGTGTAGGTAACTGGGGCAAAAATATTAAGAAGGTGAGTACAAATGCCAAAATGCAGTAATATATAGGGTGTTCTATTTGAAATAACAAAGATGCTGCCACTTTTTGATATAATCGGCAACGCTGCATCGCTGAAAATATTTTAGATCGATAGACTAAGAGGAATTACTTGAGTAACCAAATTTTCAGAACGATCCTACGTCCCGTTCTCCGTAAACGTCTAACGTATCATCGACCATGACCACCCTGTATATATATATATATATATATATATATATATATATATATATATATATATATATATATATATATATATATGCTGCATCTTTCTTTTCAGCGCTTGCCAAGAAATGAAATGCAATATTACAGATCTTGGAGCAACTGACATTATTTTTCCATTTTGATCTGAGAAATATATTAAAATTATAAACATTCCATAAGAAAAAACAAAGTTGTGTAGAGTTCCAACTATTTAGAAACACCCGGTATAATTGAAAGTATTTTTATGTTGTAGAATGTTTAAAATACGATTGGGTAAGGTACTTTTAAAATTTTCTCCTAATCTTTACAATAACCCCGTAATCGTCCTACGCACTCCTAATCGCCCACCTTGTATTTCATAACTTGAAATGTACCTAGATATTTATCAACAGCGGGCCGCATCTAATTATAAAAAAGCTATATCGTGTGATCTGAACCAAAAGCAAAAACCAAAAAAATGTATGCACGAGTAGGCAATGTTAGACGAAATATACCTAGGTATCAAATATTAATAATGTAACGTTTAACCCTGTGCTAAACGTTGTGGGGTGAGTTCAGTTGCGTAATACTCAAAATTCGCAGATTGCTTCCAATGGTTTATTTTCAAACACACTGTATACGACCTCCTGTTGTAGTAGAACTGTCACCTTGACAATCTACACTGTCACTGTCTTTACCGACAGAACTACTATTAACATCTGATTCCACAGACTGACTGTTATCAACTGACTTTATAAGACTCACTGACTGACTCTGTCCCGTGATCGACACGGCTTTATATACCTGAATCATGACATGACTTTCATCGAGAACGTTCTATAAATATCTAGATGCACATAATAATGTTCTAGAGCTTTGTCAAACTGACAATAGTATGACAAATTGTACCTCATATATAGTTTCTGGAAGGATCGAGAATAACTCTAAAAGTAAATAATGAACTATAATATGAAACAACTATAGCAAACAAGGTAGTTGAAATAAATAACTAATAAACGAATAAGAACCGTAAGTACGTGAATACCTATCCACGTTACACTGCCCCCTTCTTAGCTTTGATCTTCCCGATCAAACATCATCCCAATACATTCTACAATCTCATCTGGGGGAGCTCCTTGGATCCTCTTATCCCACTTCTGACACCAATTGTAACGTTTAACCCTGTGCTAAACGTTGTGGGGTGAGTTCACTTGCGTAATACTCAAAATTCGCAGATTGCTTCCAATGGTTTATTTTCAAACACACTGTATACGACCTCCTGTTGTAGTACAACTGTCACCTTGACAATCTATACTGTCACTGTCTTTACCGACAGAACTACTATTAACATCTGATTCCACAGACTGACTGTTATCAACTGACTTTATAAGACTCACTGACTGACTCTGTCCCGTGATCGACACGGCTTTATATACCTGAATACATATATACTACTATACATTCATCGAGAATGTTCTATGAATATCTAGATGCACATAATAATGTTCTAGAGCTTTCTCAAACTGACAATAGTATGACAAATTGTACCTCGCATATCGTTTCTGGAAGGATCCAGAATAACTCTAAAAGTAAATAATAAATAACATGAAACAACTATAGCAAACAATGTAGTAGAAATAAATAACTAATAAGCGAATAAGAACCGTAAGTACATGACTACCTATCCACGTTACAATAATAATTAATAACCCACAGCGTACGAAAATGTCTAATTCCTGATCGCTCCGCCATCTCTTAGTAAATGGATGTATTATTACGTGTGCCATAAGGATTGCAGTTCTATATACGTCTCTGTCACAGCTTATTTGTATATAAGCTGTGTCTCTGTTCTCTGCTACTGCTACTTCTACCTTGTTGCCATTTAGTTGGAGTATACGTTTGACAAATAATAATTATTGCGTAAAAAATGTACCACTTTCGAATAAGAGCGAAGTAGTTTGCATGATTCTTAAATAATAAATGATTTTACAATCATGATCATAATTAATTTGTTAGTTTCACTTAGGTATTTATCCGATATCTATATCACTTAAGTATTTAAGAACAGGTAAAATTTTAACACCAGCAACACCGTAGAGTCTTGAAAATAATAAATTGTGAAATCCGTCTATTTAGTTTTACATATATTGATAATATAATTATTACAGCCTTTTACGTGTTGAAAACATTTTCAAATGATCACTTATTATTGTAGGATTGTAATAAATACAATATCTCGTTAATTTCAAGCCATATTTTCTTATTAATCGGGAAAAACCATTACCTGACCTTGAAGATCCAACATTTTTCTGTAAATAATGCTTCTGTAGGCAGAAGTGAGAGATACCGCTCTCACCTCTACAAACTACAGTTTGCATTGATGCTACAAATTCGTTTTAAATGCTATACACCTCATAAAATTTCTATGCACTCTTTCTGAATGTTCGATGTGAGTTTGATAAAATGGTGACCACACTGGTGAAATGTATTGAATAACTGAGTTATACTAAAGAAAGACGTCCGTAAAGTTAGCACTACTATTTCAAAAAATCAAAATTTTATATCGTGGATGAGTTGCCGCTTAATTGCTGTTTATATACCGTGAAACCAAAAAAAATTACCTTTTTCATATTTTTAAAAATAAGCCCTGCTAATGCTTGACTGTCAAGTTAGCATTACCACCTACGTAGGCACATTTCCTTAATTCGGAAAGACAAACACTTTGCGGCAATAATTGGTGCTTTTTAACCGTAATCAAATGGTGCAATCGAAAAAAATTGAAATGTTTTTTTTTTAATAAATAAGATTCTGGTAGTGCTAACTTGACAGTCAAGTTAGCATTACCACCTACGTAGGCATGTTTTCTTAATTCAAAAAGACAAAAACTTTGTGGCAATAATTGCCGCTTTTTAGCAGTAATCAAAAAGTGAATTCGAAAAAATTACCGTTTTTATATTTATCAAAATAAGCCCTGGTAATGCTAAATTTACAGTCATGTTAGCATTACCACCTACGTAGGGACGTTTTCTTGATTCAAAAAGACAAAAACTTTGCGGCAATAATTGCCGCTTTTTAACCGTAATCAAATAGTGCAAACGAAAAAATTACGGTTTTTTATTTTTAAAAGTAAGCCCTGGTAACGCTAACTTGACAGTCAAGTTAGCATTATCACCTATATAGGCACGTTTTCTTAATTCGGAAAGACAAAATCTTTGCGGCAATAATTGCCGCTTTTTAACCATAATCTAATAGTGCAAACGACAAAAATTTTTTTATAAATAAGATTCTGGTAGTGCTAACTTGACATTTTCCATGGCATTATCAACCCGATAAAGGAGGGTAATTGTTATGGGAAATTGCGCCTATCTCGCATTACTAAATTCTTGCTGGTATAATCTACCTATCGAATCGTGCAGTTCTTTCCGCTTTTTTAATGGAATGCGAAAAAATTGAGCCGTCAAAAACGATATGTAACCGATTACCTTAAATAACTTTAATTAGTTCGAGGGAGATGAAATGAGAGGCGCTGCTACCTGATAGGATTTTACATTACGTCGCAACGCCTCTGATTTCATTTCCCTAGATATAATAAATAATTTCACACCTGTGGAAAAACGCTATGCTATTTTCTGCCTTTCCATGATACTTATAGAACGGCAGAAAATGGCACAGCGTTTTGCCACGCGTACACTCACCTGTTGAATTCTCATTTTTTAAATATGAAAACGGTCAATTTTTCGATTTCACTATTTGATTACGGGTAAAAAGCAGCAATTATTGCCGCAAAGTTTTTTCTTTCCGAATTAAG
Source organism: Crioceris asparagi (assembly GCA_958507055.1). Lineage (NCBI taxonomy): Eukaryota > Metazoa > Arthropoda > Insecta > Coleoptera > Chrysomelidae > Crioceris > Crioceris asparagi. Next base: position 54,184,192 of record OY293827.1, read on the forward strand.
AAAACGTGCTTATGTAGGTGGTAATGCTAACTTGACTGTCAAGTTAGCACTACCAGAATATTATTTATTAAAAAAATATTTGTTTTTTCGTTTGCACTATTTGATTACGGTTAAAAAGCGGCAATTATTACCGCAAAGTGTTTGTCTTTCCAAATTAAGGAAACGTGCCTTGTTCTTCTTTAAATGCCTATCCTCTGTGGATGTTGGCTATCACACTGGCCCACATGAGCATATTAACAGCTACCCTGAATAATTCTACGGTCGTCATTTCAGTCCATTGCCTTATGTTCTTCAACCATGATGTACGCCTGCGCCCGTCTACCTTCTATTTGTCCTTGCAGGATGAGTTGTATGACCTGATATGTTTCACTGCGCATTACTTGCCCTAGATATGGCATTTTTCGGGTCTTTATACAGTGTAGGATTTCCAGGTCTTTCTGCATTTGTTGGAGTACGTTATGGTTTGTGCCTACGTAGGTGGTAATGCTAAGTTGACTGTCAAATTAGCATTACTAGGGCTTATTTTTAAAAATATGAAAACGGTAATTTTTTCGATTTCACGGAATATATACGGCAATTAAGCGGCAATTAATCCACGATATAAGATTTTGATTTTTTGAAATGGTAGTGCTAACTTTTACATTAAAGAAAGGTATAACGACCCAAAAGCCATGACAGATATTTTTTTAGTTTTTCTATTTAGAAAATAATCAAAGAAACAGCACACTAAAATCCAATTCACTTGTTATATGAATATAGTGAAAATGATTTTGACTGCAGAATTGGGTTCTGTGAAGTTATTATCAACTAAATGCACCAACTTTTTCAACACTGTTTTGTTTTTGGTAGGTGTAATCATTAAAATTTCAATACGTTCGGTTCCACACAACCGTGAAATTTCTACGAAAAATATCCAGTCAATGTAGTTTTCGGTGTAGATATACTGGTAATATTTTCAGTATCGATATAAGGGGAGCGTTGCTAAGGAGCTACTTAAATAACCTGATAGAAAATTTAGATTATTATATCCATTCGGCAACTTCTCGGGGACGGATAATCAAGTATGTGATATCGTCTTTTGAGTATGTTAGTAGAATTTAAATATGGCGTAATATATCTATTTCCAGGTTATTTTATAACAAAAATATTTCTATATTATTCTCTGAGAACATCAACGATCCTGTTTACATATAAAAAATAAAAGAAACGGGTAGGAAAGTAAGCCTTCCGCTACCCAGAATAGCTTATATGTGAGAAAACTCCTTCAAAGTGGCACTTAAAAAAACATCAAAGAAAATAAAACTATAGGTATAGAAGGTCGATTTTGTATCACAATTGCCTACTTCTTTATGCAAAAAGTTTTATTGTACCACCACCACCTTCCAAGCTATGACTTCATCGTTATGTTTTTCAAATAGAAAAACCATAATTTTATATCGTAAATGGAAAGCTGATAATTTTCTGTCTTGAAAAATACCAAATACGTAAGTATTATTATCAAGAAATATGATCTTCAGGGTGCTAAATAGTTAATTATCTTCAATCGCGGGTTCAGATTAGGTATATAAAAATTGAATAGAGCATAAAGACTTTGAATTTTTTCAAATGGAATACCTACCATAATTTCATATCATAAATGGAAAGATGATAACTTTCTGTATTCAAAAGTACCAAACAGGTGAGTATTATTATCAAGAAAATATAATATTCAAGGTGCTTAATAGATAATTATCTTCAATTGCTGTTTCCAATTAGGTATGTAAAAATTGATTAGAGCATAATAACTTTGAAATGTGGTCCTTACCATCTACTGATAAGTTGTTAGTTACCACGGCATATAATCATAATCAGATTATCTTTTTAAATTAAAAACTGATTTATAAATGCCCAGTTTACTAAATTCAGATATATTATAAATTGAGACATGTTGAATTACTTATGAGAAAAAGATTGAATAGAAATTTTGGTCATAACAGGATATGGTAATCGTAAAAGGAGTATGTTGAGGTTGAGAAGAGATTTGTGACATTTTCAATGAAAACTATCCTCATAGAAATTCCATAAGCAAGTCCACAGTAAGTAAAATACAGCATACAGCGTATCAAAAAAAACTCATCAGCAAATAAATTTCAGATTTTTTAATATTAATACCAATGTATTTGGTATCTTTGAGCTCAGAAAATTATCAGATTTTTTTTAATATAGAACTGTGTCCTTTCCATTAAAAACGTCATAGATTGAAAAGTAGAAGGTAAAAAATAAAACTTCTTACATAAAAAAGTAGGCAATAAAAATTGTATGTGTTTAAGGGTTTTCTTCATACATTGATATTTTATAAGATATCGAAGCGTTTTCATACTCCAGCCATCGCTCGTCAGTCGTTCTAAATACGTATCCAAATCACTTCTATTTTTTCTTAGTTTTTGATTCAGTTGGATATTTGCCACTTATGATTTATACTGAAATGGATTAAAACCAAGATTTTTTACTTTCCTACGCTACTATAGTAGCTGTATAAGGAAAGTATTGTAATCGTGTGAAATTTTCGGTATCGAGATTTTTACAAATGTTGACGTTTCACATTTTTCTAAATCTAATTAACATATTTTCAGCCATTGGTCTGTCTGTCTGTCTGTGACAGCATTATCTCGGGAACAGATCGGTGTATTTTGTTGCTCTCTATTTTATTTTGTTTGGTACCAATATCACTCGCCGGTGGCACTGAATGAGAATCCTGTATACACTGGGTGTTGAGCTATAGCCAAAAAACGTGATTTACTCAAGAGTATAGCGCGAAAACGGCTCTAACGATTTTGAGTAAATTTGCCTTAAGTATTCTTCTGAGAGCCCTTCACCACCCACATATAGCGCCATCTCTGAGAAAAAGCACAAAAAAGTTATGCTTGAAGTAAATTCCGTATTCTTCACATGTTTCTTCAGATTCTGGCTAAACGTTTCAACTTGCGAAAAAATGTTATATGACCATTGTTGTTTGTCTTGACATGCTGAGTGGCAGCTCGATTTGACCAGAAGATTTTTACTTTACTACCGCTATTATCGTCGCTATGTAAGGAGAGTATTGTAATAGTGCAAAATTTTTCATTCACTGTAATTTGCCTGCGAGCGGTAGGAATGTCGTGTGAGTGGACACACCAGATTTTTTTAATTACGGAGAAATCGAAGTCGCATAACATACGTAATAGATAATAGCGAAACGGTTCGTTCCGAGGCATCACAACACCTAATTAAGTGTAAAAATCTCAGTCGATGGTTTCATATTTGTTAATAATATAAACAAGAAATAAACAGACCATCTCCATTGGGATTTGACATTTGGCCCAAACAAATCTTGCTTTTTGCGATAGAACAACGTTGCCAGATCGTATACAAATTTATGGAAAATCTCCACAAAGAATTATTGACTTGCAAACAGGAAATTAAAAGTGCTATTGAAACGAGTGAAGTAAGATTATTGCTGAAGATAGAATCCTATAGCGATAAAATAGAAGCTGGAGAAAGAAAACACAGACCTGAAACATCAGATCGAGATATTGGACAGAAACAGCAGGAAGAATAATATAGTAGTTTTTGGCTTGCTGAGAAGTGTAGAGGAATACTCTATTGAAGACGTCTGCAACCAAATAAATTCAAAACTTGAAGTAGAAATAACTGATATAAGTAACATCTACCCACTGGGTAAGTCAAAGGATTGCCCAATAAAAATTTCGATCAACATTCACAAAAGCTAATATTTTACGAAACTATAAAATACTGAAAGCTACTAACATATCCATATCAGCCGATTTAACATAAACACAACAAGAAACAAATAAGATACTGAGGAGATACCTCAAGAAAATACGAGAAAGTGGTGAACAAGGCAGCTACATTAAGGGAGAAAAGCTTTATAGAAATAATATAGGATACACAGTAGAAGAAATTTTGGAGTAAGAAGAAAATATCGAAATAGCTGATATCCAAATATTAGCGCACCTGAGACCCCTTCAAGAGCATCTGTAGAAAATACCAAAAAAGAAGAGCGTGAATTAGAAAGCGCTGTAGAAAAGAGTGAAGGAGTAAAAACTACCAACAAAGAAGATAGTGAATCAGAAGATTGAAGAAGAATAAAAAGAAGCGAAAAAAAAATAGAGTTACTATACATACAGATAGCAGTTCAATTCAAAGAAGACCGGAGACCAAAGAAAGGAAAAACACAGCATAAGAAATTCAAACAAGAAATATTCTAAAATTTTAGCAACCTCTATCAAATACAAACACTTTTTGTAAGCCTGTTCTTTCCTACTGTTCTCTGTCCGTAATTAATGTACAAAATATAATTAATCATGGATCCACATATTGATAATTTCAAATTAACCAAAATTGAAACTGAGACAGTACAAAATGCATTCGAATATAACTTACTAGCAAAAAACCAACATATAAAAACCTTCGAATATTCCACGCAAACATCCGTAGCGTCCTCAAAAATTTAAATGAACTTAAAGTGACCCTATATGAATGTGAGAATGAGTTTGATGTCAAGGTCCTTAGCAAAACATGCAACGCCATACCAGTAATAACGTACAGCTTCGGAGTGGTAAAATGGTCGCCAACAGATCTGAAGAACCTACAAAGAACCATTCGAACGACCATGACAGAGTTCAATCTCCATCACCCAAAGTCATGCATAGAAAGAATGACCCTTCCCCGCAGGTTGGGAGGAAGAGGAATCACAGATATTGAACGGCTTCATGACAACCAGATACAAAAACTCAGACAGTACTTCCAAGAAAGAACAACAAGATCTCAGCTTATCAGATCCATTGTCACCGCGGATGAAAAACTCACACCCCTAACTTGTCATCGGACCAGTATGAAACCTCCAGTCTATCCCCAGAGGAAAAGAAAACATCTGGAAAGGAAAATCCATCCATGGACGCTACCACCACGCTCTCAACGACACCCACGTTGACAAAGAAATGTCAAACAAGTGGCTGGGAGACAGTGGTATCTTCGCTGAAACGGAGGGCTTCATGATGGCCATCCAAGATGAAGTCATCGTGACAAGGAATTATGTTAAGCATGTAATGAACAACCCTATCGCGCCAGAGGATCGCTGTCGGAGATGCGGCACACCGAGAGAAAATATCGACCATATAATATCAGCCTGTCCAACCCTGGCACAAACAGAATACCTAAGAAGACATAACAATGTGGCCAAAATCCTTCATATTGAGCTCTTGAAACTGTACAAAGTAGTGGAAGCATATCCACTATATTACGAGTACAAGCCTGAACCTGTAATTGAAACCAATGATATAAAGATCTACTACGACAGAACCATCCACACTGTCCATGGCAGAGAGCACAACAGACCTGACATCACAATCGTTGATAAGAGAAATAAAACAGCCACACTGGTTGACATCACTATACCACTCAGCCGAAACATGGCAAGAGCGAGACACGAGAAGATCTCAAAGTACTCCGAACTCGCCATTGAAGTCAAAACTATGTGGAACCTGAAATCCGTCCGCATCGTTCCTATCATCATTTCAAGTGCTGGCCTAGTACCCACCACCCTAAGAGAGGACCTGGCGATACTAAATCTGAAGCCGGGAATCATTTCGAACACGCAGAAGGCAATCATCATAGATACCTGCCACACAGTTCGCAAGTTCATCCAATGAGTTGCTGATTCCAGCCGGACCTAGGTCTCTGGACCAGAACTTAAGAAAACCCCCGCACCTGCGTGAAGACAACCATAATAATAATAATAATAATAATAATAATAATAATAATAATAATAATAATAATAATAATAATAATAATAATAATAATAATAATAATAATAATAATAATAATAATAATAATAATAATAATAATAATAATAATAATAATAATAATAATAATAATAATAATAATAATAATAATAATAATAATAATAATAATAATAATAATAATAATAATAATAATAATAATAATAATAATAATAATAATAATAATAATAATAATAATAATAATAATAATAATAATAATAATAATAATAATAATAATAATAATAATAATAATAATAATAATAATAATAATAATAATAATAATAATAATAATAATAATAATAATAATAATAATAATAATAATAATAATAATAATAATAATAATAATAATAATAATAATAATAATAATAATAATAATAATAATAATAATAATAATAATAATAATAATAATAATAATAATAATAATAATAATAATAATAATAATAATAATAATAATAATAATAATAATAATAATAATAATAATAATAATAATAATAATAATAATAATAATAATAATAATAATAATAATAATAATAATAATAATAATAATAATAATAATAATAATAATAATAATAATAATAATAATAATAATAATAATAATAATAATAATAATAATAATAATAATAATAATAATAATAATAATAATAATAATAATAATAATAATAATAATAATAATAATAATAATAATAATAATAATAATAATAATAATAATAATAATAATAATAATAATAATAATAATAATAATAATAATAATAATAATAATAATAATAATAATAATAATAATAATAATAATAATAATAATAATAATAATAATAATAATAATAATAATAATAATAATAATAATAATAATAATAATAATAATAATAATAATAATAATAATAATAATAATAATAATAATAATAATAATAATAATAATAATAATAATAATAATAATAATAATAATAATAATAATAATAATAATAATAATAATAATAATAATAATAATAATAATAATAATAATAATAATAATAATAATAATAATAATAATAATAATAATAATAATAATAATAATAATAATAATAATAATAATAATAATAATAATAATAATAATAATAATAATAATAATAATAATAATAATAATAATAATAATAATAATAATAATAATAATAATAATAATAATAATAATAATAATAATAATAATAATAATAATAATAATAATAATAATAATAATAATAATAATAATAATAATAATAATAATAATAATAATAATAATAATAATAATAATAATAATAATAATAATAATAATAATAATAATAATAATAATAATAATAATAATAATAATAATAATAATAATAATAATAATAATAATAATAATAATAATAATAATAATAATAATAATAATAATAATAATAATAATAATAATAATAATAATAATAATAATAATAATAATAATAATAATAATAATAATAATAATAATAATAATAATAATAATAATAATAATAATAATAATAATAATAATAATAATAATAATAATAATAATAATAATAATAATAATAATAATAATAATAATAATAATAATAATAATAATAATAATAATAATAATAATAATAATAATAATAATAATAATAATAATAATAATAATAATAATAATAATAATAATAATAATAATAATAATAATAATAATAATAATAATAATAATAATAATAATAATAATAATAATAATAATAATAATAATAATAATAATAATAATAATAATAATAATAATAATAATAATAATAATAATAATAATAATAATAATAATAATAATAATAATAATAATAATAATAATAATAATAATAATAATAATAATAATAATAATAATAATAATAATAATAATAATAATAATAATAATAATAATAATAATAATAATAATAATAATAATAATAATAATAATAATAATAATAATAATAATAATAATAATAATAATAATAATAATAATAATAATAATAATAATAATAATAATAATAATAATAATAATAATAATAATAATAATAATAATAATAATAATAATAATAATAATAATAATAATAATAATAATAATAATAATAATAATAATAATAATAATAATAATAATAATAATAATAATAATAATAATAATAATAATAATAATAATAATAATAATAATAATAATAATAATAATAATAATAATAATAATAATAATAATAATAATAATAATAATAATAATAATAATAATAATAATAATAATAATAATAATAATAATAATAATAATAATAATAATAATAATAATAATAATAATAATAATAATAATAATAATAATAATAATAATAATAATAATAATAATAATAATAATAATAATAATAATAATAATAATAATAATAATAATAATAATAATAATAATAATAATAATAATAATAATAATAATAATAATAATAATAATAATAATAATAATAATAATAATAATAATAATAATAATAATAATAATAATAATAATATTAATAATAATAATAATAATAATAATAATAATAATAATAATAATTATAATAATAATAATAATAATAATAATAATAATAATAATAATAATAATAATAATAATAATAATAATAATAATAATAATAATAATAATAATAATAATAATAATAATAATGCACTCTCAAGCGAAAAGGAAAAACCTTGATCGAACTCCAGGTCCAGAAATATCATCTGATACTGAGTCTATCTCATCTATATCCTCTCAACAAAAGAAAAAGAGAGGATGGCCGAAAGGAAAACAGAGGAAACCCGTAATTGAGACGGGTTTATCTGTATGATAAATTTATCCGTGATATCTTAATTTATTTTCATTTTATTTCTTAATTTATACCTACATATATATTTTCTGTTTATTATCGTCCCGTGTACTCTATTTGTGATTTACTTTTTGTTATTTTATCAAAATCAATTATGAATCAAGTAGACAAAAATATCCTATAATGGAATTGCAATGGATGTATTCATAATTTTTTCCAACTGAAATTACTTCTAACAAAAGTACACCCTTTCTGTATATGTCTTCAAGAAACCCATTTCAGACCAGAAGAAACATTCTCTCTCAGAGGCTACACAATATATAGAAAAGATGTTATACCAAATATGAGAGCCCAAGGCGGAGTCGCGATTCTGATCAAGGAAAATATACCATCAACACTCATGCCAATCCGATCTAGACTACAAGTCATAGCAGTACAAATTATGCATCCTATCAAAATAACAATATGCAACATATACTTACCTGAATTTAATTGGAATATAGATGATTTGAAATCTATCACTGACCAATTACCCCAACCTTTCATACTTTTGGGTGACTTCAATTCGCACAACCCATTATGGGGATCCGAACGCATAGACCAAAGAGGAAGAATAATTGAAGAACTCATAGACTACTACAACCTTGTTTTATTAAATTCTGGAGAAGGGACATTCTTGAATTCTAGATCCAACACCTTCAGCCATCTCGACTTAACATTATGCTCGCCAGGAATTGCCCACAACTTCAACTGGAATGTAGTCTCAGAGTACCGCTTCACGGATCATAGTGCAATTCAAATTCAGTGCAGCACCAGGAATACACCAACCTCCCTTGCAGAGAGGTGGCAGATGAAACGAGCTGATTGGGAAAATTTTCGAAACCATCTAGAACCACTTGAAATAAGACCAACAGTGAATGAATCAGTCGAAATCATAACGAATTCGATTATACGTGCAGCTGATCATAGTATTCCAAAATCAAGTGGTATGCTCAAAAAGCCAAAAGTACCTTGGTGGAATGAAGAGACCTACAATGCCGTTAGAAATAAAAACCGAGCTTTAACACAATTCAAAAGGAACCCTAGCACTGTTAATTTAATAAACTTCAAACGCCTTAGATCAAAAGCTGGTTACATAATATTAAAATCTAAAAAACAATGCTGGGAAAAATACGTATCTACTTTGAACAGCGAAACACCACTAACAGAGGTATGGCAGAAAATCAGAAGCATAGTGGGCAAAAAAATCTCAACCCCATCACCAGTACTTATAGTGAATGGCGATGAAATCCGAAACGCAAATAACATTGCAAATGAACAAGCCCGTCACTTTGAAGAAACGAGTAGTACAGAGAATTACCCGTTGGAATTTCAAGCTCAAAAAAATGGATTAGAAGAAGAGTTAGATTTCTCCGAAGATATGGAGAGTGATTATAACAAGGATTTTACACTGCTTGAACTACAAACAGCCTTGAAGGAAACTAAGAACTCTTCGCCTGGACCTGATAAAATTCATTATGATATGATCAAAAATTTACCCTTACTAGATAAACAAACAATTCTACAGCTTTTCAATAAAATTTGGTCAGAAGGTACTTACCCTGAATTATGGCAAACATCTTTGATAATCCCTATACCTAAACCAGGAAAAGACCCCAAAAACCGGTCCAACTACCGCCCAATATCGCTGACAAGCTGTTTAAGTAAACTCCTCGAGAAAATGATAAACAGCAGATTGATATGGTACCTAGAAACTAACAACTGCTTATCTAACTACCAAATGGGATTCAGAAAACGAAGATCCACAACAGACCAGCTTGTACTTCTGGACACGGCAATAAGAGAGAGTTTTGCGCGCCGCGATCATTTAATAGCAGTTTGTTTCGATATTGAGAAGGCTTATGATCTCACGTGGCGATATAATATACTGAAAATAGTACACGAATGGGGGCTAAGAGGAAAGATGCCAATATTCTTAACTAGTTTCCTCAATATTCGACATTTCAAAGTAAGAATTAATAACACACTTTCAGATCGAAAAACCCTAGAAAATGGAATTCCACAAGGATCCACTTTGAGTGTAACACTCTTTTTGATTGCCATTAACAAGCTATTGGAATCTATAGATGAAAGTATTGGGAAAAGTCTTTACGTCGATGATCTCACTATTTACTGTTCTGGTAGAGACATGCAAGAAGTTGAAGGGAGAATACAAACAACCATAAACCAACTCACATCAACAGCAACTTCCACTGGTTTTCGATTCTCGCCGACAAAAACACACTGCATCGACTTCTGTCGTTTGAGAACAAGGCATAATGATCCAGAACTATATATGTATGGAATCCGTCTAGAAGTTAAGGATACAATGAAAATATTGGGAGTTACTTTCGACAAAAAACTTTATTGGAAACCTCATATCAAAGACCTATATAACAGATGTAAAAAAGCCCTCAATATAATTAGATGTATTTCTAACATAAATTGGGGTGCCGACCGGGAAGTCATACTTGCAGCATATAAATCTTTGATGCTCCCAAAATTAGAATACGGAAATATTGTATATGGTTCTGCATGCCAAAGCCGCTTGTACCAACTCGAGAGGATTCATAAAGAAGGACTTCGTCTAGCCATAGGAGCGTTCCGTACTAGCCCAAATGAATCAATATTCTGGTATTAGTTCATTAATCCATAGAAGGAGAATACTTTTACTGAATTATGGAGTTAAAATATGGTCCCAACCAAGGCATCCCAATTATCAATATATTTATAATGAAGCACCAGTAAATAAAACAGTGGGAAAGCGCATAGAAATTGATTTAGACACTTTAGATACTGAGCTACCACAAGTTCTCACTTCAGCCTTCAATGAAATACCCCCTTGGACATTAACAACACCGAAGTTTCATTTTGAATGTAATAGACTCAAGAAAGAAAATACTAACCGAATTCAATATCTACAAATATTTTATGAGGTCACAAATATGTACGAGAATTTTTCATTAATATATACTGACGGGTCGAAAACAGATGAGGGAGCTGGATCAGCCTTCGTTTACATGGGAGAAACTCACCAATGGACATTGAACAAAATATCCTCCATATTCACAGCAGAATTATATGCCATTCTCCAAGCTCTGAGATTCATCGGTACATTGGATGGAGGGACTTACATGATTCTTTCTGATTCATGTAGTTCACTCCAAGCCATACAAAATGGGTATAAAGACGACCCCCTAATTCAGACTATCTCAACTACAGCACACACCCTGCAGAACTCTGGCAAGAGAATCGTCTTCTTTTGGATCCCAGGCCACATAGGAATAGCTGGTAACGAACTCGCAGATACTGCTGCCCGCGATGCAGCTGGACACAATTCTCAAAACGATATCCCACTGAGACCAGAAGATATGAAAGTACACCTGAAAAATAAAATCCGAGAAAAATGGAACGAAGATTGGAATTATAGTAACCATAAATTGAAAATAATTAAAAACAAAGTTGATGAAACACTACCTTTCCCATCACATAAAAGGAGAGAACAAGTTGCACTTACTCGATTAAGAATTGGTCATACTCATATCACATCCAGCTATCTTCTGTGTGATTCCAGACCCCCAGTATGTGAAACCTGCAACGTACAACTTACTGTGGAACATTTACTACTTATATGTCCAGTATATACTGAAGCTAGAAACAACTGCTCCCTTCCTGACACGCTACAAGACTGCCTAAGAAATGAACAATACTGCCTGAAAACAATTCAATTTCTAAACAAAACTGGCCTAATGAGAAAAGTGTAGAGGTAGTATACTAAATGAACTTCCAATCCCCATGGGAATGAAAGGCTAATGACCATTGTAGTCGATGCCAAAAAAAAAAAAAAAAAAATAATAATAGTAATAATAATAATAACCCGTGTGGAGTTACGGATCTCCCATCGGGCGCTGCCTCCTGTGAATGGACGATACCCTTTCTCGGAGAGGGTAGCGGGGAAATAAGATACCCGCCGTGGACTAAAACCGACACCTAATGGAAGCGCTGCCAAATGAAGAGTTACATAGCCTCGGAAATAAACGACGTAAACGGGTCCAGAGCAGCACCTCCCGCCGCGTCCGGTACAAGATTTGATGTGTCTTCGACCGTCACCATACGAAATCCACACCTCTTTACATCCAGTACTCATCACGTCCAACAGTTACTGACACCCAATCCCAAACAAGTCTTCAATGTAAAGGAGATCAGAGGGGATGGAAACTGCTTATTTCGAGCTGTAAGCTTACACATGTTTGGAACACAAGAAGAACACATGAAACTAAGACTACAAGCTGTCGCTTACATCAGAAATCACTGGGCAGAACTAAAATACCAAATAATGTTAGAAGACCCTGCAATGAAAAGTGAAAGAACATGCTGCTACAATATGAAACAAGATAAAACCTACGGAACCAGTGCGGAGATCCTTGCTATGTCAGAAATACGCAAAAGGGACTTCATCATCCACACCACAGTCACACGGTCAAAAGATGACTTATTTACTGCTCAAAGCCAACCAACATCAGAAAAACACCCCACGGAGGCTGTATTCACCTTCTGCTGAGTGGAAACAAGGAAATGGGACATTTTGAACTGCTAGAACCACTCGACAGATCTACAGAGAAACATGCAGAAGAATATTCCAAAAGATCAACAGACAAAATCAAAACAAACCTAGGAAGGAACAAAACAACATCCAACGATAAAAAAGGAAAATAACCAAGAAAAACAACAAAGCCAGATGGCACGACAGAAACAAATAGAAAACACTACCGAAAAACCTATCAGAAATCCTACACCATGCCGAATCAAATCAAACCAGAAAGCAAAGCAACACCCACAAGACAACCAAAAGGTAAACCAATAAAGACAACAAGACCAAACGCTATATCAAGAACTGACAAAACAGAAATGCACCAAATCGACAATGGAGATTATATGGTGTCACCTGAAAACCCTTGAAACTACAGGAACTGCAAACATCACTAATACATTCAACCTTTGGCAAAGCAGGAACCCAAATTCACAGCACTTGCTGAACGCTAACACCTTGGCAGCGCAGAGACGCTTTATAATTAACAACAATAAACTTACAATTGAGGATATCGAAGTAATAAGGAAAGCAACAAAAATACAACACGAGAACCAATCCCCAGAAGAATACTGTAGACCAACGGAAGATAAAAGCGAGAAAACAAGTGTCAACCAACTAGAACACAATGAAACAAACAACTCTGAACATCTACCACCAATAAAATCTGTTCACGAACGTGAAAAGAACATAGAACTTGTAAATCTGGTCCTGGCAATCAAAACAAAAGTAGCAGAGAACAGAAGCGCAGAAAAGAAAATGCACAGAGCTCCTCTAAGAAAAATAAATAAAAAACAAAAGGGCTCAACATTTAATAATACTAGGAAACTTGGCAATGAAAGAAATTGGGAAAGAGTACGGAAATAACTCATTCTGGAACATTACTGAATTAAACAAACTTATCTACGCAACAGCAGAAGCAATCCAAGACATCCTCATTCCCTCTAACGCCGCCAACAAACGAAAAGAGGCTGAAGGTGATCCACCCTGGAAAGCCAGAATAAATAAGAAGATAATTGAAAAAAGAAAGGACCTATCGCAAATTAAAGAATCAACCAAAGAACCACTTAGCAAATCACTACGTGATAAAAAAGTACAGAATAAACAATGGCAGAGATTACACCCAGGTAATGGAAAAGCTAAAGCAAATGATTTCCGCCAAAACGTACCGGATCAAAACATATACAGAAAGAAGCAACCAATTTCTCTCTCTCTTCAGTCGTTGTCCGTTTTCGGATGTCGTGACTCGTTCATGGAGGTTGCATAGTAATCTTCTACAGTATGTATCTCTTGGAAAACCGACATTCGTGTGAGATCCTTTATTTGGTCTATATATCTAACCGGTGACCTTCCTCTTGACCTTTTGCCTTCAACCTTCCCCTGTATCATGAGATTCTCTGTACCGTCCTTCCTTATTACATGACCGAAAAAATTAAGGATGCGTCGCTGGATTGTTGGTAGTACTCTCTCATTTTCGCGTATTTTTAGTTCCCCTAAAATGGATGTGTTAGTGCGGTACGCTGTCCAAGGTATTCACAGCATTCTTCGATAACATATAATTTCAAACGCCTCGATTCTTCTTCGGCACGCTGCGTTTATGGTCCAGGCTTCCGAGCCATATTCTGCAATAGGGAACACCAGGGATTTCACAAGTCTTGTTACGGTTTCCTTGCGAATGCGATGGTCTTTCCAAATTTTGACTAGTCTGCCCAAAGCCTCCTTCGCCATCCCAATTCTTCTTTTAATCTCTTGTTCTGAGCCACCCCTGTTTGTTATCATCGTGCCCAAATACATAACTTCCGCTTTAACATCGATGTCACGGATTTGTTGTAATGGTGAAGGGATCGTTCCTGCCCGGTCTACAATCATTAGGTGGCACTTAGATCTATTTAATCGCAGTCTGCATTCCAGACTTACTTGTTCAATTCGTTGTAAGATTTCATACATTTCTTGTTCGGTCTTGGCTAATGCGATAGTTTCATCTGCGTATCGAAGGTTCGTAATCTTTTTCCCTCCAATAGATACTCCACCCTGCCAATTCTCCATCGCCTTCCTCATTATCCATTCACCATAGATGTTGAAAAGTATAGGGGAGAGAATACATCCCTGCCTTACGCCTTTTCCTACTGTAAATTTTCGTGAGTATTCGTTTCCTATTTTAATTTGGGCTAGATTGTTGTCATATAGCTGTTCAATAAGGTAGGTTAAGATGATCGGGGACCATTTTTTTAGAATGTGTCACAGTTTATTCCAGTGCACTGTGTCGAAAGCCTTACTGTAATCCAGGAAACACAAAATAGCTGAGACATTGTATTCAAATAGCTTTTCAACCATCTGTCTGACATTTAAAATTGTATCCCTTATTCCTTTACCTGGCACGAAACCAACTTGTTCTGGGGGTATATTGGGCAAAATGTAACTTTTGAGCCTCCCTTGTATGATATACAGCTGTACCTTACTTGCGTAATTTATCAGAGCAATAGTTCTGTAATTACCGCATGCATCTTTGGGCCTTTTTTGTGTAATGGAATATACACCGATTTCGTTCATTCTTCTGTCCATATTCCAGTTTCCCAAGCTTTAGTTAGGCGCAATTTCCCATAACAATTACCCTCCTTTGCCGGGTTGGTAATGCCCAGGAAAATGTCAACTTAGCATTACCAGGGCTTATTTTTAAAAATATGAAAACGGTAATTTTTTCGTTTGCACTATTTGATTACGGGTAAAAGTGTTTGCCTTTTCGAATTAAGGAAACGTGCCTACGTAGGTGGTAATGCTAACTTTACTGTAAAGTTAGCATTACCAGGGCTTATTTTTTAAAATATGAAAACGGTAATTTTTTAGATTTCAATATTTGATCACGGTTAAAAAGCGGCAAGTATTGCCACAAAATTTTCGTGTTTTTGAATTAAGAAAAGGTACCAACGTAGGTGGTAATGCTAACTTGACTGTCAAGTTAGCACTACCAGAATCTTATTTATTGAAGAAAAAAATTTTGTTTTTTTTAATTTTTTTCGTATGCACTATTTGATTACGGTTAAAAAGCAGCAATTATTGCCGCAAAGAGTTTGTCTTTCCGAATTAAAGATACGTGCCTACGTAGGTGGTAATGCTAACTTGGCTGTCAAGTTAGCATTACCAAGGCTTATTTTCAAAAATATGAAAACGGTAATTTTTTCGATTTCCTTGTATATAAACGGCAATAAAGCGGAAATTATCCACGATATAAAATTTTGATTTTTTGAAATGGTAGTGCTAACTTTACGGACGGTGACTTTAGGTCCTTAGAGAAGTGACTCTTCAGGTCAATAATGTCACAGCTACTGCCCTGTGTCATACTAGTTTTGGTCCGCCCTGGGTATTTCATTTCCCCAGTACCACCTATATCTGGGAGGCATAGCCCTATCCGCCACCTGGGGAGCCGCCCGATGGTGGACTAGCAACCCCGCATGGGACCAATACCACCATAATAAACAGTTCAGCGATTATGCCAAGAGATTCTATTGCAGCGTAATGGGTAAGATTATGAAAGTTTCAGCAATAACACTCAGAGAGGAGGTACATAACTACTGGAAAAGCATATGGGGTAGAGAAACTAAGCATAACAACAACGCACAACGGATACAAAACGAATACAAAAAAACATCGAGAATAGAGCGCATGACATAGAAAAACATTACACCAGAAGAACTCAAAGCAACCCTAAGCACAACTGCAAACTGGAAAGCCCCAGGGATGGATGGAATTCCAAACTTTTGGCTGAAGAATCTAGTAGAAGCCCACAACAACCTAGCCTCTGCATACAATGAAATCATCCATGGAAAACAAAGAATACCAGAATGGCTCACTAAAGGAAGAACTCACCTCCTACCCAAGAATGAGAAAACCGAACATCCGAAGAACTTTAGACCTATTACTTGTCTCAACAACATTTACAAAACACTAACGAAAGTAATATCAGAAAGAATCCACTCACACCTCTCGAAAAATGATATCTTCCCAAGCGAACAGAAAGGATGTACAAAGAATTCATATGGTTGTAAGGACCACCTCCTTGTAAGCAAACTGATACAAAAAGACTGCAAAAACCAAAAGAAAAGCCTCTTAATAGCTTGGATCGACTACAGCAAAGCTTTCGACAGTATACCACACAGTTGGCTAATTGAGACAATGAACATTTACAGAGTGGCGCCGGAACTGCTACCATTTGTCAGCAAAACCATGACCGCTTGGAACATAGATCTGATTCTCACAAGTGAGCAGTCCACCTTAACCATCTATAATATCGGCATCAAGAACGGAATCTACCAAGGAGACTCATTATACCCGCTCCTCTTCTGCATGGCGCTCCGCTAAGTTCTATTATGAGCGACACTAACGCTGGATACACTTGCATAAATGAAAAACAGAAGATCAATCACTTGTTATATGTGGACGATCTGAAACTGATAGCAAAAGACGACAAAGAACTAACAAAAAAACTGAAACGAGTAAAAGAATTTAGCGACGATATACACATGGAATTTGGCCTTGAAAAATGTGCTAAGGCAACCTTTCAGAAAGGGAAACTTGGATCCAGCCAGAACATCAAACTTCTTGGTTGAGTTTGATGTTCTGGCTAGACCTCCATCAAAGCACTCGAGCAACATTACGTTTACAAATACCATGGAATAGACGAACACGACGGGACCCAATACAGAAAAATGAAAACAAAACTGACGAAAGTGTATTACAGAAGAGTCAGAAGTGCACTAAAAACTGAACCAAACGCCAAAAAAAAAATATTAGCTATCAACACATTAGCTGTACCTGTAGTCCAATACAGCTTTGGTATAATCAAATGGACGATAGCAGAAATTAGGAAACTCGACCAAAAGGCACGAAAACTACTGCACTACATCCGAGAGCAGACGTCGACCGGCTGTACATACCCAGAAAAGAAGAAGGAAGAGGAACTACCTCAAGTTAAAATGCAAAGAAAAGTATTTAGGAATAGTATACCGCGAACTACATAGCACAAATGAAAACGAAGAAACAGAAGACAGTAGCACAAGAGACAACGACGAAGCCCAACCGCAGGAATCTGAAACAAAAACAGTAAAGCACATTAAATACAAGCTAGAGAAACGAAACAAGGAAGAGAGAGTAAACACATGGAAGGAGAAGGAAATGCACGGCCAAATAGCAAGAGAAGTCGAAAAAGACACAATTAATAGAAACCACACATGGAAATGGCTCATACATGCAAATTAAAAGCAGAAACTGAAGCCATAATAACAACATGCCAAGAACAAGCGATCGCTACATACTACATGAAGGCCAGAATTATGAAAACCGGTAACGACTCAAAATGTAGACTTTGCCGGTTTCATAATGAAACAATACACCATGTAGTGGCTGGCTGCCCCATCCTAACCAAAAAGGAATATCTAGACCGGCACAACAAAGTAGCTGCTAATTTGCGCTGGAACATCTGCATAGAATACAAAATCAAAGTGAAAGATAAATGGTACGAACACTCACCTGATTCGGTAATAGTCAGCCAGGAATTAAACATTATATGGGATACCCATGTCCAAACAGATCGACCCATAACAGCAAACAAGCCGGACATTATCATCAAACAAAAGAAAACAAACAGATGCATAATATTAGACATAGCCGTGCCCTCAGACTATAAAATCACCCAGAAGGAAGCTGAGAAACGTTTGAAATACAAAGATCTCCAAATAGAAACACAGCGACTCTGGAATATGAAGACGACAGTGGTACAGTAGTAATCGGTACCACGAGACTCACAGTCGTACTGAGTACTGCATACATAGTACGCAAAGTACTATGAAAAAAGCCTACAATCAACATCCATCAAGAGGAAAACCCCTAGATTCACGGTGTGAACTCGGCGATTCCTGAATCAGTGAAACCATAGCAAGAAATCTATGTGATAACCGGATAATAATAATAATAATAATAATAATAATAATAATAATAATAATAATAATAATAATAATAATAATAATAATAATAATAATAATAATAATAATAATAACTTAATAACTTGTCATAGACTCTGTGACACAACACCGATCACCGAAATATACACACTGCTTTTGTAGATTACAAGAAAGCATTTGATAGTGTGCGTCATTCCTGGCTTGTGAAGGTTTTACAAATTTACAAAATTCACCCAACTATTGTAAACACCTTCAGGTCGGCTCCAACTCTATTATTACTGATGATATACCCATTCGAAGAGGAATTTACCAGGGGGATTCCCTAAGTCCACTGTGGTTTTGCCTGGCAATAAATCCCCTCTCCACTATGCTTAATGACACGAAATACGGTTTTAATGTAAAAGCTAAGAGAAACTCCAGCCATACCTTCTCACATCTTCTCTACATGGATGACATCAAGTTATATGCAGCAAATCAGCTGCAAATTAACGCTGCATATCCAGAAAGGATTAGTTATAGACGGAGATATGCAATTACCAAATGGAGACATCATTCAGGCTATGGAAAATGAAGAAGCCTACAAATACGTAGGATTTCAGCAAGCTAGACTTTTAGATTGCAAACAGGCAAAAGGAAGAATCCAGGAGCAATACACCAAAAGTGTAAAATCGCTTATAAAATCAGAATTAAATGCAGGTAGCTTAGTTCAGGCAATGAACACTTACGCCACACCGATTCTAACTTACTCATTTGGAATATTAAGATGGGCAAAAATCGAGCTAGAAGGTATTCAAAGATTGACGCGAACAATGATGACGAAAAGTAACAACCACCATCCCAAGTCATCCACTATTAGAACTACCCGAAAAGAAGGAGGAAGGGGTTTAACTGACCTCACCAACTTACACTCTCGACAGGCAAAGAAATTACGGGAATTCTTCTACAGGAAAGCTGAAACATCAGTACTTCATCGAATTATATCCAGGGCCGATAAGGATTACTCGCCCCTGAACCTCGCCTCACTTGAAGCAGATTTCAGTGTAGTCTCAGATACTAAGAAGCAGGAACAGTGGTCCCAAAAAGCACTCCATAGGCGGCATCATCATGAACTTAACCAAAATCATATTGATAAAGAAGGTTCAAATAGATGACTTACTAGCGGTACTCTCTTCCCGGTAACTGAGGGCTTCATGATCGCTATTCAAGATCAAGACATCAATACTAACAACTACAAGAAGTTTGTCATTAAAGATCCCAACACCCAATCAGATAAATGCAGAAAGTGTCATCAAGAGTTTGAGAATATACAACATATAACATCTGTTTGTAGCTTATTAGCTAACACAGACTACTTGCATCGGCATAATCAAGTGTGTAACATCATTCATCAGAAACTAGCCAACAAGTTCGGCCTTCTTAACACTTACAAACCATACTATAAATATCAACAACAGAATGTGCCCGAAAATAACAATTTTAGGCTCTACTACGATAGGCCCATTATCACCGATAGAAGGGTGACGAATAAGAGGCCTGATATAGTGGTGGTGGATAGAAGAGTTCCTTCTCGTCAATGTAGCTGTGCCGAACACTCACAACATTCTCAACAAATATAAGGAGAAATCGGTCAAGTACGCAGATCTCGTAATTGAAATCAAACAGATGTGGCATTGTGAAAAAGTGTAAATAGTTCCAGTTATTATATCATCGACCGAGAAACACCTTCTCTGACATCTAGAAGGCTGTTATATTGAATACTTGTCATACAGTACGCAAGTTTATTGCTTGAATGAAGCCTAATCTTTTTGGTACCTTGTACCCGGGATAGGTAAATGATACCAGTCCTTGGCTGAGCATAATAATAATACTTTAGTTTTCTTTTTGACAAAACGTTGCTTTTATAGAAATTGGTCAAAATGTAAACTTAAAACTAGATCACCTATAAGCTACAGGTCACTAAGACGAAAAATGATTTAAAAAAAATTAAAATAATAAAATAAAGCTCTCATAAAATTAAAATTAAAATGATTTTCATAGATTTAAAAAGTCATTAACAGAGTAAAAGGAATTTTCAACTAAATATTTTTTTTAATAATATCTTAAAAGATTTATTTTTATTTCCACCGGTAACTTATTAAAAATTCTTTATCCAATAATGTTTGGTGATTTGAATAAGGCACTTTTCTAAGAAAAGTACGTGCAAAGCAGCACAGAATCTTGTGTTGATATTGTGTATCTGATTATTTGTCTGGAAATTGTTGATGTTACTAAATATATAGACCTATACTTCCAAAATATACAGGCACGGAAAAGTTAGAATTTCTAAATCCTTGTAATATTTCTTACAACTTGATTGACTTGATGCTCCAACAATACAACGTATAACTTTTTTGTGATATGAAAACATCCATGAGGCCTGTCGACATGCCCCAGAAGCATATACCATATCTTAGATTCTGTCTGAGCGTAATATATCATAACAAGCTGATTAGTTGTAAGGACTGACCTTAGACTTCTAAGTAGATAATAAGTGGAACTCACACTTGAAACTAGTGCCCCGCAATTCATCTTCCAATCAAGATATTCATCGATATACAGACCTAGAAATTTTAGGTGTGAAACATTTGTTACCCTTTTTAATCGAATTCTATATATATATTTTGGACTTGTTTTTGTCTATGATGAAAATGAATTGTTTGTATTTTTCGGTATTAAGGTGAAGGGAGTTCTTACAGAACCATTGATAAAGTCCAGACGAAATAGTATTACACTTGTTTTCTAAAAGAGCAGGAGATTTATCTGAAATTACTACAGATGTATCATCAGCATATAATGTAAAATGAGCAGATGATGATACTGATACAATATCATCCATATATATAATAGAAACAATATTGGACCTAATATTGATCCTTGACGAATACCTATATCAGTATGGAGATGATTAGATTTACTGAATTTTCCATCAGTTGATTGGATAGTGACATATAGTCTACGTGAATGCAAATATGATCTGATCCACTTTAGTGATGGTCCACGCATCCCGATACCTTGTAATTTTTCTATTAGAATCTTATGATTGACACAGCCAAATGCCCAACGAAGATCACAAAATAACCCCACTGGGCATTCGCCATAAAAATGATGGATTGTAGTATTAGTTGATTTCTGAGGTTGAAATCCATGCTGATTGTGAATGATAATTTTATTGGATATTAGATAATCGTTAGGTCTCATTAAGTAACAGTATTCAAATATTTTTGAAAATATCGATGGAATAGTTATGGGGCGATAAATACTGATCAATGCTGGATCACCTCTTTTAAGTACTGGTATAACTTTTACAGTCTTCAAATATTCAGGAAAAAATCCATTGACAAAAGAAATATTCACGAGATATGTTAAAGGTGACACTATAAATGGTATAACCCGTTTCAGCAATACGGCGGGTATATCGTCAAAACCACACGATTTTTTTTTATTTTATTCTTTATGAGTTCATACAGATCATCTTGATTGAAGGGAGTCAAGAGAAATGATGATCCAGTCGAGGTTTGGTTATTGTCGGTACTGATATTGTTATTGTGGAACGACCAATTTCTATTAATATTTGAGATACTCGAAACCACATCTATTGGAGCTTGTTTGAAATATTTATTAAAGGAATTCGCTACCGAAATGGGATCGTCAACGAGACCGTTAATAGCATCAACCAATACAAAATTATGTTTATTAGCGGTATTTCTTTTAATAAGATTACACGCAGTTTTTGTGGGATTATCTGAACATAAAATTTTATTTTGATAAAATGTTTTCCTCGTCGTTTTTAAAAGATATATGTGTTCCTTTTTTTGAAGATTATAATGTTCTCGCAGCTGAGGCATTGCGCGTGAGAGAGCATGCAGACTTTTTAATTTATTACTGGACTGCAATACTTCTTTATTTATCCATGAATTATTTTGATTCTTTACTATTTTTATTTTCAAAGGAAAGTGTGTTTTAAAGTGACTCATAAATAAACATAAAACATCTATTCCAAGAGTACATACATAAGAATGCCAAAGATCATTCGGTTACCTCTGCCCCGTCTTGTATGCTGATATACCTGATGATTTACAATGAATTAATTCGCTCGACTTGTAAAGAAAAAGACTGGCTATATGCGTACCCAAGAGAAGGAATACATCGTGCAATTAATAGGAGAAACTTGAAATGAGATACATATAGTCAATATAACTTTCATATATGTGTGTTTTCAGACATTTATGTGTTATGTATGTGTACATGCGTATTTATATGTTATTTTATTTTTGTGCTATCAATGTATTTTTAACTTTTATTGGTACTCTTATGTCAAGGCAATGTTGCAGTTTAGTCCGCCTAAATATTACATGCTATAAATTGATCCTTCTTATGAAAATAAAAGTTGAATTTGTCTATCTGAGGGCAAGGTAATATTTGGAAACACACTCAAATATATTTTCCTTTCCCTCAGATAAGTAAATCTACATTTATTTTCATAAGAAGGGTCAATTTATAGCATAGTCCTATAGTAATTTAAAATAATGTAAATGCTTACGCCCATGCTCAAGGGAAACCGTTTTTTGGGAAGCCTGTATTTATTAACCTTATTAATACTAGAAAAAGAAATTGTAATCTCATATATATATGGTAATAAATTGATTGATTGATTGATAATTATTTAATTGATAACTAATTTGATGTCCGGTATTGATTTTTAAAATAAAGTGTCAATATTGACAATAGAAAATTGAATATTTGCAAGCAAGTCGTATTTTGCAGTTTTGAAATAAAAAAAATACTAGGCCCTGACTTGGCTTCTACGAAATTTGAGTATTTTGATATAAGTCCAGTGTCTTGAAATAATCATGCAATCAATGAGAGAAAATGACGATATCTCCATTGCCAAATTCAAATTATCAAATGGAAAAACAATTATTGTCATCACAGTTCTCTATATAAGTATTTTTAACTCCAAAAAAAAAAATCGACGATATCTTCTAATTTATACACCGTTCGCTACTTATAGATATAGAGTGGAAGTACACATTTCACAAAACTGGACTGAGTTAAATTCCAGAGGAGGATATCAAGTACCTATTCAACAGAAATAATTTTAGAATTATTCCCCATCTCTCCATTTTCTCTCGGACGATGTAAAATCAGTATGAGCCTTTGTGTACATTATAAGGGAAGATATACTGTTTATGTCGTTTCTGTACATGCTAGTAAATTTTTTGCTGTAATAGATATTACAAATAAAGCCTCCTCTGGAAAAATAAGTGCTGAGCTTCTTTTTACCATAGCGGCCCAAATAAATAAAATGCTACAAATTAAAAAAGGTAATGTTAACTTCTAAATATGTACTTGACTCTCGCCGAGAATCTGTTTCCTGTACTGTACTGGTCGACAAGCCCAATTACCTCTATCTCTAATTCTGGTGGTGAATTCAAAGTGAGTTTTAAATTGAATGAGTCCTTGCCACTACTTATCTTTCTTGGTAATAAATTCAAATTAGAAAAGAATAATGATTGAATTATTGCCATGACAAAATAAGGACCAACAATTGATGATATCTTTGATACATATTAGAAGATAATGTAGTGCTTTATTCCGATATTAATTCCTTTTATTCTTTCTCTATGCTCTACTAGCACCAAATATTTTTTATTCACTTTACTCTGTTAGCTTTAGAAAAGAACTTTAATCATACATCAATCCACCAATCCAGAATATCCAACTTACATCCCATTATCGGTATACATAACGTCTTTGTCATGTTGTGGTTATAATGTGGCCTTTCTGATGGCATTTTTTCTTCACCTCAAATGAGCATTTCTACTTTTTCTAATGTTTGGAACAAAAACTTGAACGCCCATGAGGATTATTGAGCCAAACCAAGATCCCTATGTCAGAGGGTTCTTTAGTTGATCAAAGAGAACCAGGAATGGAACATCGGAATGCATATTGTAAAGAGCATTTATTGCTATATCTGCCTTTTTGTAAATAATAATAACAAATATACTGACTTGATTCATAGCAGGTTCCCTCTTCATATTTGCTGTCCGACGATACCCAGAATGTTATTCCAATTTCATTATGACATCATTTTGCATCAAGAATTAAATAATAGTGACGGCATTGAAAAACCCATTATGTTCAGTCACATAACAAAATACTCCATATAAACAAACATTTTACCTTTTCATTATTATAAATACAGTTCCGGTATATAGATAATGAAATAATATAAATATGAATAATTATTCAAAGCACAAAATAAAATTCTTGTGTGAATAATAACACATTTGCATTTAACATAGGTGTGTTAATGAAATAGTTCAATTGTGATACTACAAAATCGGTTATAGGAAGTAATGCATAATTACTATAAGAACTATTTTATAATAATGATGGAAATAGGTCGTCAGAATATTTATTACATATTATGTGAATTTGATACAGTTAATGAATTTTGCCACAAAACTTATAACACTGGCTCAGCTTTGAAAATACAATACATGGACTATGCTATTGTAAAAGGAAACATGAAATATTTACTACATCATTAGAATGACCTCAAAAATTATTTGATTGAACTCCTCCTAGGGTTTTTTTAGTCCGTATCATGATGAGGCGTTTCACCCCGTATGGGCTCCATATTCAAGTAAAGAACGATCACAACCGTTTGATTTCTGTAGGAAAATTATTTTAAATATTGTGCGTGTCAGCTTCCTTGCGCGATTGGAGTTTACTATTAGATTCGATTATCACTGAATATCATTAAATACGCGATAGGCTCAAGGGGTAAATAAAAACAACTCATAATACTGAAAGCATATATGTACTTTTATTCGTAGGTACTTATATTCATTCGATAAAATAATATACTTAGATCATGATAAAATTTTTTGATATAAATACATTGTTATGACTATTGATTTCCTTCATATTGATATCATCTTGAACATAAATTTCATCAATACTATCGTCAGTTTTAAATACTGTAAAAATGGGTTTCTAGGGGCTGTTCTCTAGCAAAACTGTCATTCGAGCGCCCTCTGCTACCACCGATAGCCCGCATTCACGTTTAATTTGTGTGCGAAATAAAATGCAGATCAAAACTTAAAATATACAGCCCTACGCCTATATTTTTCCGATATGGCCATCAGAAAGTTTTTTGGTGAGTTTGATTCTCGTATTTTCCTTATCCAATTGACATTGGTCTGTCACAGGAGCCAAACTAAATTAGGGGCCAAATAAGAGGGATCCCAAATAGTACGGACAATCTGATATACTGTACCAAATGAGAAAGGCCGCGCGCGGACATAATCCTAAATAGCTGAATAAAGTTTACACCTGTAACCCATTTTGTCGGGAGAGACCTGGTTGCAGTACTGGTTGACCTGGTGATTGGGGTACTGAAAATACAGCTGATTTGCGGCTCATAATTACTTTATATAACAAAAATTGAAATTTATTGTCGGCTGAGACGCAAATGCTCATCACCTAGCATGGGGCAGTTCAAGGAGGAAGGAGGGGAAGTCTTTTCAAATTTTTAGCCCAAGATAGTTTACAAATTGTGATTAAAGGAAGTAACCCCACTTTCGTAAATAAAATAAGACCAGAGGTTCTAGACATTCTTCTTCTTTACCCAGCTATCGTAGTCCACTGCTGGACATAAGCCTCCCCTTTGCATTTCCATTGTTTACGATCTTGAGCCGCACTCATCCACTGACTTTCAGTTCTTTTCATCTCGCCATCTTGTGGGGGTCTTCCTGCACTTCGTTTGTCATTTCGCGGTCGCCACTCTAATAGTCTCTTCGTCCACCTGTCATCATTGCGTCTCGCTACATGTCCTGCATATTGTCACTTTAGTTTCGCAATTCTTGTTATTATGTCTTCCACTTTCGTTCTTTTGCGAATATCTATGTTCCTAACACGATCTGATAATTTTATTCCCAGCATAGAGCGTTCCATTTTACGTTGTGCTATTTTAAGTTTTTCTGCACTCGCTCTTGTTAGCCTGTGTCTCTGCTCCGTAAGTCATGACACGGAGCACACAATGATTAAACACTTTACGCTTTAAACAGATCCGGATATCACTCTTGAATACTCCGTTCAGTTTACCATAGGCTGCCCATCCAAGCCCCACTCGTCTTTGTAGCTCCTGCGTTTGGTTGTCTCTGTGTATTTTTATGTCATGGCCTAGATATCTATATTCTCTTACTTCGTCGATATTGTGTCTTCCCAATGTGAGAGATTCTTCGAGAACTAGGTTGGTCATTATCATTGTCTTTTGTGTGTTTATTTGTAGTCCTACTGTTGTGGTGGCATTTGCTAGTTCTGTCAGCATTTCTTGGGCTTCTTGTATATCGTCAGCGATTAGCACGATGTCGTCGGCAAAACGCAAGTTGTTTAATCTCTTACCGTCGATGATTATGCCTCTTTGTTCCCATTCTAGCTGTTTGAACGCGTATTCGAGGATGGTAATAAAAAGTTTGGGTGACATCGTGTGTCCTTGCCTAACTCCTCTTTCGAGTGGAAATTTAGTTGTTTTTTGTGTAACCTCACGCATGCTGTTGTATTTGTATATATATTATGTACTAGTCTAGTATATCTGTAGTCAATGCGGCATTGACTAAAAGCTTTGAAAATTGCGTCTGGTTCTACAGTGTCAAATGCTTTCAGGAAGTCTACGAAGATCATAACCAACGGTCAATTATACTCCACTGTTCTTTCAATAAGAGTTTTTAAGGCCAATAGATGATCTGTAGTTCCAAATCCTGTTGGTTATTATTCCTGTGAAAAGCTTGTATCAGTGAGAGAGTAAGCTGATGGGACGATTGTTGGCTATGTCTGTAGGATCTCCTTTTTTATGAAGCAGTATCATCAAAACGTTGTTCCAATCCCCTGGTATGGTGGTGTTTGTTAGGCAAAGGTTAAAAAGCTCTTTGATTTTATTCATAAGAATGATACCTCCCATTTTAATTGCTTCAATCGTTATGGAATCTATTCCTGCTGATCTATTGTCCTTCATTTGTGTTAGTGTTTTTGAATCTCCTCACCATCAATTTCGGGAATTTCTTCGTAACCTTGGTTTTGGACCCCATATTTTCGGTTTGTTTCTTTAGGATCGGAATGAATGTTTACCTTGCCCTTATACAGTTCTCTGTAAAATCCCTCTACTATTCGTATTAACTCGGATCTGTCAGATGTTATGTTATTTCGTTTTTACTAATAGCTAATTTTCTCCTAAGAACTTCATGCTTTTCTATTCTTGTATGGTTTGCTGGATTTGTTGCGTATTGTAGTATCTTATATATTTCCTGATGTTCCTAGAAATTTCTTTATTTATCTCCCTTAGTTCTGATAATCCCATATTGTCTTCCAGCATTTTTTCCGTTGTTCGAGCAGTCCTTTAGTGTGTGAGGTGATCTTGCTTTCGCTAGTTTGTTTTGGACAGTATTTGTCGATATCATGACGTAATGTATCTGTTATTATTTTTTTGGTATCGTTTATGTCTGTTATGTTATCATTATCATGCAATGCTTGGGTATTATGTTTTTATATCTGTCGGGGTTTCTGGATCGTTCCATTTGTTTCTATTTTTCTTCGTCATCAGTCTTTCTCTTTCCTTATCTGTGTCTACTACCATTGATGCCCTGACCATTCGATGGTCGCTCCCTATTGAAACTTGGTTCAACACTGTTACATCGTGGACTATCGATTTTTTTATCGGTTATAATTAAATCTCATTTCTTGTCTTGCCGTCGGGACTAGTCCATGTCCATTTTGTTTTAGGTTTCTTATAGAAAAAGCTATTAATCAAGTAGAGGTTGTTTTCTAGCAAGAACTTGAGCAGCATTTCGCCTCTGGAGTTTCTAGTGACGATGCCATAATTTCCTAGTACTATTTCTGTATCTTCTGATTTTACTCCTACTTTGGAATTGAAATCCCCGCAGATTGTGTTGAAGTGTGTGGGTGTGTGACTTAGTGCTGTCTTAATGTTCTAGTAGAAAGCTTCGACTTCTTGATCCTCATGGTCTATTGTTGGTGCATATGCTATAGTAACTTTCAGGTTACATTACGTTCACAAATGTCCTTATGTCCACAAAATTTTCCAAAGAGAGTTTCAGACCTGACCAATATGTTGAATAATGCTCTCGAAACCAGCTGTCCCGTTCAGCAATGGGTACCTAAGAAAAAAGTTCCCTGGTGAAATGGGGATCTGGAACAATACCGAAAGCTAGCTAGAAGACTTTTCATCAAAGTAAATCAAGCGAGGAGACTGGGTAATCTTCCGCTCAGCCCCCACCAAATTTAACAAAACTCTCAGAAAGTATAAAATAAACGCTTGGAAATCATGTGCGAGGGGCTAGATGATCTCCACACCGCTACCAGGATCCAAAAACTACTAAATAGATAACACTCTAATGACGTAGGTTATCTGGTGAAAGAAAATGGTAGCTACACTCAGGACAGGGAATATACACTGGAACTCCTGCTCTAAACGCACTTCCCGGATTGTAGGATAGTAAACAATCAAGGCAGCAGAAGGACGCCTAGCCTAGAAGGAAGTTAAATATCTAGGGGTATACCTGGACCAAAAACTGAACTGGAATAGACAAATGATACATATAAAGAAAAAAGCCCTAATGAATCTCAATGTTTACTGGCCGCTAATGGGAAAAACCAATTACCTATTAACAGAGACAGACGGAACTGTAAACAATATATTGTGTTGACATCATCCCTTGTTCGGTCACGCCTCATCGCATATCAGCTTTCCTGCCCCCATTATTTCAATACTTAGATTTTTGGTTGTTTTTGAATATTCTATTATATTCTTTGGCTTCATAACTTGAAAAAATGAGTAGACGTTGCAGTGTGCAATAAAATAGAATCCACGTACCCAGAAGTAACTTTTCATCGGTAAGTAGCCCGTCTAAATTTGGATAACTTATATATTTGAATTTTGAAAGAAAATTATTGACATATAAACGTCGGTGATGGGCGTAGTAAAGAAATTATTACCTAATCATTGTTATTTCATTAAAGAGATTTTTATATTGTTTGCGCTTTTCAAATCCTAGACTTTAAAAAAGATTTATACACACCTATTTAATAATATTGCTGAAACATGCAACTTTCGGACATTGCCTTTTTTTCACCAAGCTCGATTTATTTCGACGTATAGCAAAATGAAACCTTGCGATTGCAGTGAGGCGGGGTTTAGTTAGAACAGTTGTATCCCCCCTTCTGACCGCTTCCAAAGCTCACCACCCTGGCCCACAAAGATATTGTCCACCAACAAAACGTATTTTATCAATGAAGTGTTCTGTCTATCTCTGTTAATAGGTCATTGGGAAAAACACGGGGACTCAGTCCTAATATGGCCTACTAGTCGCGATTTGTAAGAGCAAGAAAAAATCCAAACTAGTAAAGGAATGCCATGAAGGTGAAAGACTGGCAATACTCAAAGGAAAATAGCTTCTTCTAAAAATAAATGATCTGAGAAACTTGGTTGGAATCACCACAGGTCATTATCCCATCAAAAACCACTTAAAAAAGATGGGTTTTGTTGAAGATGAAGCCTGCAGATTCTGCACAAAAGCAGCAGAATCCATAAATCACTTAATAATTGAATGCGCAAACATAGCGCATAAAAGACAAAGAGTCCTAGGAAGGGCGTTTACCACCTATGAGGATCGAAGAGTCTGTGTTGCAAGAGCCGTAACTGATTATTTCAAGGAGCCGAATTTAGATACAGAAATAAATGTATAATAGTACAACATCACGGAATGGTACAAAAGACCTAAAGGTCAAGGTGCCCGTCGTTTTCATAATAATAATAATATAATAAGGGTCAGCGGTTTTTGCAAAATATACATAACTGTGCGATAGTCAACATCTAGCTTTTTTTATATTTTCATTTCATTTTAATGTAATATTAAATACTATACAGGGTGGCCCATCGAAAACAGTTCAGCAAGGTTTACGGCTTTGTACGTAACAATTAGAAAAACTTCAGACCCGTCAACGTTTGTTTTGAGGGGGGCACGTTTTACCAATAATATCATCCGTGTAACCTCCACCCCCAGCGGCGGTGGCTAATACCCTTATTTTTTCATATGGGAAGGGGTATGTTGTCATACATCTTTTAAAAGGAAATTAAATTCTCTTTATAATGGCGTATCGTTTTTTTATATTTGAGCCACGCACCGCCGAGAAATTGCGTTTAAGGAAATGTGATTTAATTGAGTAATACTTACATGTTATCTTATTAAATATTGAAATTACACCAGATGTTCTTCACAATGTCCGAGAACACTTTGAACAGTTGTTGTACTATTGTATGGCGGTGAATGGCGGACATTTTCAACATTTAATAAGATAACATTAAGTACTACTCAATAAAATTACATTTTTTAAAACGCATAGCTCAAATTTAAAAAACGACACGCCATTTTAAAGAAAATTTCATTTAAAAAAATTATGGCGTTTGTCACCCCCGCTCGGGGGTTTAGGTTACAGGAATAAAATTATTGGTAAAACATGTTCCCCTAAATACAAAAGTTGACGGGTCCGAGGTTCTTTTTAATTGTTACGTACAAAGCCGTAAACCTTGTTGAGCTGTTTTCGATGGGCCACCCTGTATATA
Organism: Crioceris asparagi; assembly: GCA_958507055.1. Classification (NCBI taxonomy): domain Eukaryota; kingdom Metazoa; phylum Arthropoda; class Insecta; order Coleoptera; family Chrysomelidae; genus Crioceris; species Crioceris asparagi. Next base: position 54,216,039 of record OY293827.1, read on the forward strand.
GATACACCTACATACTTACAAGGAAAATAAGTACAGCCCGATTAACCAAGATTGTGATCTCTAACAAAATAAGAATCTTTGGCACCTTTATCATGTTTTTCTACGATTTGCAACTATCGGAAAATCGCCACTAAAAATTAAAATATTATTAATTATTTATATAAAGACATTCGTAATATCTGGACGTTAGGCCGGTATAGGTATATAAAACATAAAATGAGCTGCAAATGCAAAATATTATGTATAAACAATTATTAATAAATATTTGATGCCCCCAGCTTCGACCTGCGGTAATTTCGGTTTTCCAAACATCTAAACATTCAACTTTAGCATTTATTATAATATTTATATTGTAACGTGGATAGGTAGTCATGTACTTACGGTTGTTATTCGTTTATTAGTTATTTATTCTACTACCTTGTTTACAATACCTGTTGCTTGTATATTTCATTATGTAGTTCTAGAATTATAGTAGATTTATTCTAGATCCTTCCAGATAGTATATGTGAGGTACAATTTGTCATACTATTGTCAGTTTGACAAGGATCTAGAACATTATTATGTGCATCTAGATAATCATAGAACATTCTCGATGAATGTCATGTCATGATTCAGGTATATAAAGCCGTGTCGATCACGGGACAGAGTCAGTTTATTATAGCAGTCAATTGGAGACATAAGTCGAAAGTAGTTGGAACGCGATAGTCAAAGTGACAAGTAGTGACAGTTGTACTACAACAGAAAGCCGTGTACAGTGTGTTTGAAAATAAATCATTGGAAGCAATCTGCGAATTTTGAGTATTACGCAAGTGAACTCACCTCACAACGTTTAGCACAGGGTTAAAAGTTACAATTGGTGTCAGAACAAGGGATCTTCGCATTTTGCTGAGTACATATGGAGAATACCAGATCGAAGGACTACGAAGAAATGGCAAATTTTGCAAAAATAATGGAGTTCCTGAAAAAGAATAAAGAAGAACAAGAAAGAATGAGACAGGAAGACCAAATGAAAATAAGACAAATTCTACAAAATCAGGAAAGAAAAGGACAACAAGAAAAAGAAGAATGGGCAAGAATTAGACTAGAACGTCAGGAAAAACATTCAAGAATTATGCTACAATATAAAGAAGAACAGACCAAAATGAGACAAGATGAAGAAGAACAGGAAAGAATTAGACAAGAATATGCAGAAGAACAGGAAAGAATTAGACAAGAATATAAAGAAGAACAGACAAGAATTACACAAGAATATAAAGACGAACATGCAAGAATTAGACAAGAATATAAAGAAGACCTGGCAAGAATTAAACGAGAATATAAAGAAGAACAGGCTAGAATTAGACAACAATATGAGATAGTAAACAGCGACCAACAGAAACTTCAAAATTGCTCGAAAAAGGATAGCTCAAATAACGAGTCTGATGCTAAGAGGGAAGATGCCGGAACTAGGTCGATGGAGCGCAATATCTCTGGAGAGAGTTCAAGCAGTGGAAGAAAATGTCCTTTTAAAAGGCGCATTATAACCAGATCTCTAAGAAGTATCAGGCAATGTGTAGGCAACAGCGGTTGTAAGAAAAACATTTTACCTTGCGGTAGTCTACTCAGAGGTCCAGGAGGTAGAAGGTGCTACGGCCGCAATAAAAGAAGCCGAATGAGTATACGGAACGACCGAGGCACGAAGCGCAGCAATCTACGACGAAGGAGCAGATGAATTAGCCGCAGACGAATGTGCAGGCACAGGCAAATCATTTCTCGAAAGTGTGCCTTTACAACTCAGCAAATACTCTCCAGGTGTTACTGAATAAAAAATAAAAAATAATAAGATTCATTATTTCCTGCATTACATTTTGCAGATCGCACGACTTAGCTCTGAGAGGTAAACATTATGGAGTATTAGTTTTGAAGAAACACTTTGAACATGGGAGAAAGAACGCAAGCTAGTGATCGGTAGATATTCAAAATGAAATTATTGGCATTTGTGGAGATGTTATGATATTAACGCTAAACCTTGTGCTAAACGCTGTGGGATGAGTTCACTTGCGTAATACTCCAAAATTAGCAAATTGCTTCCAATGGTTTATTTTCAACACTCGGTACACAACCTTCCGTAATAGTAGAAATGTCACTTTGACAATCTAAGCTGCCACATACTTTACCGTCTGAACTAATTTCATAGACTGTCTTTCATCGACTGACTTTTACAAATTGACTGTGACCCATGATCGACACGGCTTTATATATCTGAATCTTGACATGACATTCATCGAGAATGTTCAATAATTCTCTAAACTCTTACAATAATGTTCTAGAATCTTGTCAAACTGACAATATTGTGACAAACTGTACCTCACATATGGTTTCTGAAAGGTTCGAAAATAAATCTACCATTTCTAGAACAAATTAATGAAGTACACATGAAACAACTGTAGCAAAAATGGTATTAGAACAAGTATATACTGGAACGAATAATAACCGTAAGTACGTGACAAACTGGCCACGTCACACTGCCCCCTTCTTAGCTTTGATTGTACTGATCAAACATCATCTAAATACATTCTTCAATCTCATCTAGTGGAGCTCCTTGCATCCTCTTGTCCCAATCCTCACTCTTGCCTCCCGAGGAAGACATATTACTCGGTGGTACTTTTGAACCTTTTCTTCGATCATCAAAATGTTTCACCGGAGTACGACTATCTTCTATAGCTGAACATCTTTACACAGGTGATCTGCTTCTGCACAATCTAACACGATCCCTTGTTACCATACAACCTTCACCACTACGTGATCTTGAATTACAATCACGCTATCTAGGTATGTGGCAAGAAGACTTCAATTTACGACAGTACATGTTACGACCTTCAGTATTGCGTGAACAGCTGCGTCTGCTTCTAATGAGGACGTAACTCTTACCTCCTACCTCTCTGGGTCGACTGTCGCCATGTAAATTGCGATCGTTGTTGCCAACACTGATGCTTCTTTGAAACCAGGATAAACTGCGCCTTCTAAAAGGACTTTTTCTTCTACTGTTTGATCTCTCTCTAGAGATACTGAGCTCCTTCGACTTAATTCCGGCATCTTCCCTCTTAACATCAGGCTCGCTATTTAAGCTGTTCTTGTTGGACCAATAATGAAGTTTCTGTTGGATGTTGTTTTTTGTCTTACATTGTTGTCTAATTCTAGCCTGTTCTTCTTCATATTCTTGTCTAATTCCTGCCTGTTCTTCTTCATATTCTTGTCTAACTCTTTCCTGTTCTTCTTTATCATGTATAATTTTAGTCCATCCTTCTTTATATTCTAGCATAATTCTTGCATGTTGTTCCTTACATTCTATTCTAATTTCTTGTTGTCTTTTTCTTACCCATTCTTCTTTTTCTTGTTGTCTTTTCATGCATATTCTTGTCTGTTTCTTTCTTGATTTTGTAGAATTTGTTGTTAGGTTATAAACGTAAAGATACATAAATACGTAAACAAGCGCTCTAACCTATACCACTGACGTGATAGTCAGGACACACAATGGCGAGCGGCGATAATACTCATTTATACAGCGCTCTATTACAGACTCCACCATCTGAACTAATTTCATATTGGCAATACAAGTGAAGTAACCCTATTATTTGATAAAATAATCATTTAAAATGGCAATATAAATTTTATTTATAATTAAAAACAGATTATTCTTTGTTTTATTGATAAAATACAACCAAAGTATATATAGTAACATGAGAATGCTTCTAAAATGTTTCTATTTCAGATGTCCAATGTAAGTAGATATTTTGAAGGACTTGATTTTGAAGACGAAAAAAGATATCTTAAGAAAATAGAATTGATTCTTATACATTAAAGAATACAGACTTCGATGCAACAACGAACATGATGCCAATCGATTATGAACATATCATGAAGATTATAATATGTTAACGCATTAGTGGATATTTTCAAGCAGCAATTTTTCTCACAAATAGACTGACACCAGATTTCTTTTTTTTTTCAGATGAAAATAAGGAGGTACTAAATTACCATTACATAGCATGTTTAAAAGCTAATTAAGCTGTAAAGCTAACTACACCACCACCAATTGATTATATTCAAATAAAAATAAAATTATATTGTTTCAATGAATTCTTATATATTTTGTATAATAAAAAATAAATATAATATAAATGAAATCTTAGAACTATGTTCCTTCTTTTTTAAACGTTCTTTTGCGCTAGTATACCTCTCTCTCGCTACTTTAGGGGTTGTTTTTAATTTGGATCGGGTGAAACCCGTATGTACTGTTGGGATGTAATCCGAGATCTTCTTGTTTTCAAAATTTGCTGGCTTTTCTTGAGATATATTTGGTGAAAACAAATTACACGGCTATTTATATAAGTAATTGTAATAACTATGTTTATTGAAATTGATTGAAATACATAAAACACATTATGTATGTAATAAAAAATGCATTCATTAGAAAAATAATAAGATAAATTTACCTTAAATAAAATGGTCTCTACAAATTCTTTGCCATTTGATTTTGCTTTCTGTTAAATCGTCTCTATATAAGGCCTGTATCCAGGATTGCAGACGAGCTGCACATTCTAAAGCAATTCAATTAGTGTTAAAATACCATATTATTAACCTGAGTGTTTTGAAACTGTATAAAAACAACTAAAATAAAGTAAAAAGTACAATCTTAAAATTCAAACTTGCGATTTGTTGCCCTCCAGAACAGCTGATTTTGACAGTAGTTCAAATGGCGCTGACGTCAGGTGGAAAAGCCTTATTGAAGAAAATATTATATCCTATTTACAACCATGTAATAATGGTTATGAAATGAGGAATAAGTAGTTAACATCTGTCTTCTAAGTAAGATCATCAGTTGGATTACATGTAAGTATTACAACATCTGGTCAATCAACTTAAACTACAGAAATATTATAATCATTAGGGAGTTAATTCTTCAATTTGTTTAACTAATATCTTGACGGAATAAAAATAGTGCATTTTTAATAACTTTTACAACGTCAGTCTCCGTATCTTTCGTTATTTCAAATTAATTGTAATTATATGTCCAATCAAAAAATTTATTAAATTTTTAATGTTGGATCAAAATTAACAGGAGATTAAATTTGATTATGAAATCGGCCCTAAGATTCTAATGGGAGATTAGTTAACTCTAAAATTTGTTTAACTCATATCTTAATGATAGAATAAAAATAGTGCATTTTTCAATATTTTCTACAACGTCAGTCACCTTATCTTTCGTTCTTTTAAAGTATCTTTGAATTATATTATATGTCCAACAAAAAAATTAAACTAAAATTAAATTCGATTATGAAATCAGCCCTTATGACTTTACTTGAAGAGTATAAATACTTCGCATCAGCATGGGAACTGGTTGTAGAATCAGAAAAGTGGACATTTGAATTGAGATTGTCGTGCTCGTAAATGTTACCACTAAAAAAGATTGGACACTTCTGCAATTAGTGACAATCGCGTTTGTATAAGGACAGAGCATATACCTAATGGTAAAAATAATGAGTATATAGACTATAGACCATCAATTCATTCAAGATAGGCCGAAGAAGGGACGTGACAAATTAAAACATGATGAGCAGAACACAAAAGATAAAATAAAGATTTTGTATCGGATGGCAGTGATACAAAAAGGTATTGATGAGACAATTGGGAAGAAGCCTGATGAAGAGAAAGAGATCAACAAACATGGAAATGAATCTTGAGAAGAGGTGAAAGGAAGATGCATTCAAATGGGAGAATGAGAAATAATTTGCTGACACACACAAGAGAACTTGAAGCATTTTCGTGATAAAAGAATACACTACACCAATGTTGAAGCTCTTAGAGAGTGTTCATAAGTGGACGACAATGAAAGAGAATATTTGTTATGAAAAAATTACTGCGTGTCCTTCAAAGCCGCAAAGAATTTTTAAGAAAATTTACTGGGAATCTTTAAGGAAAGATTTTGGGGATAGTGGGATAGTTGTAGAATAATTGGTATAGGTAAGAACAGATAATTTATATTTTTTTGGTTTATTAAAATATAATGTTTTCATTCAGAAAGGATGTTGAAATATAACAATGGAAACGTTCTATATATGATATAATTACAAAAATCATGATAAATTATATAGAAATGTCAGTAAAGATGATAGAGTCAGTTCAGTAATTCTGTAAATACAGTTGCTCAAAGTATCTTCGATAAATAATTATAATGGTTAATATCCCGAACCAATAAATTCTGGATGGTACACACCTTAAATTATTTTTGGTAGCTGTTATCTATTTGCACTCATTTTTGAGTAACTTAATTTTATGTATGACCTATTACATTGAATTAGTAAAATCCAACTTTTGCAAAAAACATGAATTATCAAGTCTTACCAAGAATACATATTTTCTGGTACCGAAATGAGTCTAAAATTAGTACTCAATACCATTTTGAATTTATAATAAAAATAAAGCGATTTTAAAATCACATATTCAGGACCCTAGACGTCACAAACTACGTCACTTTTTACGAAGGTAAGTTTTGGGCGTCGAAATGAGACCTTTCACCCCATTAGTTTTTTAGGGCCGTCTTTGATTACATTCTCAATATTTAATATTTGGGGCTTCTTACAAGTGAATGTGACTTGGTTTTCATCAAAACTCGGTAGTCAGAATGGAATCAGATAGGAATTGAAATAATATGTATATTAAATTTCCACTATTATATATTTTAAAGACATATAACAATTGTTTCGGCACACTGTACCTTCATCAAATGTGAGTATAAACTAATGTCTGTTATGTTTAAAATATATAATAGTGGAAATTGAATATATTATTTCAATTCCTATCTAATAATATGGATTTCCATCAAGAAATGAAATGAAAGAATGGAATCAGTTTATTGTTATTACGAAACAAATTGAAGTACCTATATTATTTTTATATGTGTGAATGAGATATGACGAAATCTGTATCATTTATGAAAGAATCGTGACTAAATTTGTCATAAAACTCAATCGCGTATTTTTTGTAAGAATCATGTTTCCATATGTTTTATATGAAATTAACATTTGTGCTGCTAGCTCCAAGTCGAATATTTTTTTCTTATTAATCTATTATCTGTGCTTAGATCCTTAACGAACAGAACAAAAATTAAGAAGAAATAGTCCTGGGACTGAAATATTAGTTATAATATGTATTAACCTAGTCTACATAAGAAAATCGGTCATAACTCTGAATTATATGCAAGTTTTGTCATGCTTAATAAAAATAAGCTATAGATGCTATTTTCACGATACGAAACTGTTCTAGCATCGTATGCACCCTATGGCTACGGATAATAACTGAAGACACTTTCTACTTATTTCATTCATTATCCAAAATTTTAATGAAACGTATCACAGACTTACAAATTTGCGTAATTAATTTGCACAGCACGAATCATGAAAATGTATTACTCATCGCAGCTTTCCCCCAATCCTAGTGTGGAACTGCAAAAATCGATTGAGCAAGCCCAGTGTTCACTTAAAAATAGAATAATATTTGTATATTTATATAACTAAATCCCCAGTGTAGCGATAGAACACGTGGTGTCGTAGGTTTAGTTACATTTCGTTCATAATAATAATGGTGTAAAGTGTGCTTGCTTGTGTGATCATCTGTTATACGAAGTGTAATTTCATGTTTATACATGATATTACTACAATATAGCTTATCGTCCTCTTTGAACATATATACCTAACAAGTGAGTATGTTTAATTATCGCCAAGCGATTATATACCTAAGCGATTATAATATACCTACGAAAATAAAAAAATAAAACTATTTAGGTAAAAATCAGTACTACCTAAATTCATGTATGTGTATGAACGGGTGTTTGTGGTAAATTTTCGGCTCAACTATCTTGAGAATCAAACATGATAACGAAGTAGGATTGGTTTTGTAGATTTATAATTTTCTAGCAGAGTGCTTATTAGTGTTTCAACAAAATCTGTGAAGTAATTTCATGGTAAAGAAAACATGGACGAATGGTGAAATTATATTCTCTCGACCAAATTTTGTAAATAATTGTATACAGCTCAAAATAACGAAATCAAAAAATGTCCATTATGAGTGTTATTGAAAGTATCTTTCATTGATTTATACGATTAGTTAGTAGATACAGATGTTTTCGTCAAATTTTGTAATAAAATTGTTTTTAGTAAGATCACTCTGTCGTTTGTCTGCCTGTCCGTCGGTCACTGCCTATTTATTCCAAACATACGAAACGAAGAAAGATGATCTGGTAGTGATATAGAGTTAGATAGCCGCAAAACGAGTTATAGTGTGAATAAAAGGACTCTGGCATCAAGGTATACCTATACCGAATGAAAAGAATCGTATTTCAAATATATTTATTTTCATCGTACTGCTTGAAAGATATGATGGATAAATATTTTTACTAAAAATTGGACCGACGGTGCACTAAAAAATACAAAATAATATGAATTCTATTGGTGTTGGTACTTTTGAAGTTGTGTAAATGCAGTTAGATTGAAAGTACCAGCACCAATATTATTAATAATGACGTCGGTCCAATTTTTTGTAAAAAAATGTTGAACGTTCATTTATAACATTACCCATGTATGTTATTTGCTTGTACTTGTTATTATTAAGAAATCTGAAAAATATCGTCGCAGAAATATCAATACCAAAGAAGATAATACTGTAACGTTTAACCCTGTGCTAAACGTTGTGGGGTGAGTTCACTTGCGTAATACTCAAAATTCGCAGATTGCTTCCAATGATTTATTTAGAACACACTGTACACGGCTTTCTGTTATAGTACAACTGTCACTACTTGTCACTTCGACTATCCCGTTTCAACTACTTTCGAGTTATGTCTCCAATTGACTGATACAATAAACTGACTCTGTCCCATGATCGTCACGGCTTTATATATCTGAATCATGATATGACATTCATCGAGAATGTTCTATGATTATCTAGACGAACATAATTAATGTTCTAGATCCTTGTCAAGGTGACAATAGCACGACAAATTGTACCTCACATACAGTTTCTGGAAGGATCGAGAACAAATCTACTACAATTCCAGAACTACACAATGAAATACACAAGCAACACTACTGCAAACAAGGTAGCAGAATGAATACAAACTAAAAGAAATAATAACAGTAAGTACATGATAAACTACCCACGTAACACTGCCCCCTTCTTAGCTTTGATCGTCCCGATCAAATGTCACCTCAGTCCCTTTGTACAGTGAAAGTCTGTCGATATGAACCACTTTCATTCTACTGCGTGGGGATTTCTGAATTCTATATACCACATCGTTTATCCTCTTGATAACGGTATATGGTCCCTCCCATTGTTTGTCAAACTTTGGAGAACGACCTTTTCGTCTTTGTGGATTGTACAACCACACTTTATCAACAATTTTTAATTGTCCGGTTTCTGCACGAATATCATATCGGGCCTTCATTCGATCACTAGAAATCTTCAACTGTTTTCTAACCAGATTGTGCATTTCCTCGAGTCTTCGTCTCAAACTCTGAATGTAGGCATCTACAGATGTGGGAGGTTCGCTTGGTGAACCAAACAAGATGTCAGAGGGAAGTTTAAGATTTCTACCAAGAACAATACCAGCTGGGGATTCTTTGGTCGATTCATGAGTGGAAGATCTATAGGCCAGTAGGAACAGCGGTATACACTTATCCCAGTTTGTTTGGTGTTCAGTGATTGCTGACCTCAAATAATTTTTTAGTGTTCTGTTAAATCTCTCTACCATTCCATCGGATTGTGGATGCAGTGGAGTTGTACGAGTTTTCTTAATCCCCATTAGGTTACACACACTCTGAAAGATTTCCGACTCAAAATTTCGACCTTGGTCCGAGTGAATCTCTAACGGCACACCAAACCGACTTATCCAATGTTCAATTAGGGCATCGGCCACTGTTTTTGCCTCCTGATTTGGAATTGCGACTACCTCTGGCCATTTACTGAAATAATCCATGATGACCAAGAGATATTTGTTTCCAGAGCTGCTTATTGGAAATGGCCCCGTAATATCGATGGCTATTCGCTCAAATGGGGCACCCACATTGTACTGCTGCATCTTATGGCGGGTTCTGGTATTTGGGCCTTTACTGGTAAAGCAGGTATCGCATCGCCGACCCCAGTCCTCTACGTCAGCACGGCTTCCTAACCAGTAGAACCTCTCTCTAATCTTCGATAACGTTTTATTGATACCTAAATGGCCACCACTTGCTCCACAATGAATCTCTTGTAGTACTTGTGCAATTCTTTTCCGTGGAAGAATTATTTGCAAATGGACAGTCTTACCATCATTACTTTCCCATTTTCTTTTTAAAACGTTATCATCAATTACTAAAGATTCCCAAAGTGACCAGTATCCTTTTATGACAGGAGACAAATCTGATATCTCCTGCCAAGTAGGTCTTGCTCCATCCATTTTCCACCTCATCACTGGTCCAATATCATTATCATCCAGTTGGTCTTGCTTGAGTATTTCCAAACTCCAGTTTGGGTCGCCATTTATCAAAGTTCGTTTGACGTTAAGAATTTCTGGTACATTATTTTCAAGTCTTGAACAGTTTTTACAGTCCTCTGCACAAGGCCGTCTTGACAATGCGTCAGCGTTTCTGTGGTTAATACCAGGACGATGTTCAATTTTAAAGTCATATTCTTGAAGTTGTTGGAGCCAGCGCGCTATCTGACCTTCTGGGCTCTTGAACTGAAACAGCCATTTAAGTGATGCGTGATCGGTTCGTAGAACAAATGTCTGACCGTATAAATATTTGTGGAAATGTCTTATTGCCTTGACAACAGCTAGTAACTCCTGCCGCGTCACACAGTAATTTTGTTCAGCCTTTGATAAACTCTCACTGTAATATGCTAGTACATACTCCACTCCTTCTATTCTTTGGGACAAAATTGCCCCAATTCCTGTTTTACTGGCATCAGTATCTAGGATAAATTCTCCTTCTCTCTGGGGATAAGCCAGAACAATAGAAGAGCACAAAGCACCTTTCAGATATTCGAAAGCATTCTGACATTCTGGAGTCCAATTGTAAGGTCTTTCCTTCTCAGTTAGTCGATGTAATGGACGGGCAATACTAGCAAAATTCTTTACGAACCGTCTGTAATATGAACACAGGCCTAAGAAACTTCGCAGTTCTGTTTTGTTCCTTGGTACAGGCCAATTATGAACCACTTCTGTCTTTTCCGGATCTGTTCTTACACCATTTGCGGATATTATGTGTCCTAAATACTTCACCTCAGTTCTTAGGAAAGCACATTTCTCTGGATTAAGTTTAAGATTTGCTTGTGAGAATCGTTGAAATACCTCTTCTAGATTTTTCAAGTGTTCCTCAAATGTTTCACTGAAAACGATTACATCATCAAGGTATACTAAACATTTCTTTCCAATGAGTCCTCGTAGTACTCTTTCCATCAATCTCTCAAAAGTCGCTGGAGCGTTGCACAATCCGAATGGCATTACAGTGAACTGCCATAGACCAGTATTGGCTGAAAATGCTGTCTTTTCTTTATCCTCAGGATGCATTTCGACTTGCTAATATCCACTTTTCAAGTCCAATGTAGAAAACCATTTCGCTCCTGACAACCAATCCAGTGTATCGTCTATTCTAGGAAGAGGATAACTGTCTTTTTTTGTGATTTCATTTAATTTTCTATAATCAACACAAAACCTAGTCGAGACATCTTTCTTTGTGACTAAGACAACCGGTGACAACCAAGGACTGTTCGAAGGTTCAATTACCTTTTGTTTCATCATGTTATCTATAAGTATTGCCATTTCATTTTGCTTTGCTAATGGTACCCTTCTAGGAATTTGTTTTATTGGTTGTTGGTTGCCTGTGTTAATGCGATGTTGTACCATATTAGTTCGTCCTAGATCTGTTTCCGAAAAAGAAAATAGTTCTTTGTATTTCTCCCATAAATCACCAAATTTCGCCTTCTGTTGGTTATGAAGTTGAGAAATGATTCTCTCTTTCAACTCTCTTCCTTTCTGGCACATGGTTTTTCCTTGACTGCTTGAGATTTTGACAGATACTATAGGTTCCGCACAGGCAATTACTTCATTTTTCATTAAAACTCTAGGTTCTTCGGACAGATTTAAAACTCTCACCTTAACTGGATGCTCACTTGATGGATTTATTAATGCGTTTTCTATAATCATTTCCTTTGGCAGACATTCTGGATTACTTTCCAGTACCAGTGCCTCCTTGCACTTAGAACCTTCTATTTTAACATGGATGAGATTGTCAGACCATCCAGGTATCGTAATGGTCCTGTTTACCTTAATTTTTCTTATTCTAGATTCAGATGTTGACATAGACAACTCTTCTTCATTAACTTTGAGAATTCGGTCTTGGAGGTTCAGATTGAAGCCAAATTTATTCTTGATGTCTATCCCAAATAAAACTTCGTCCAAAATCTCGGCAACAAATACTTTATGTCTGAATTTTGATTTTCCCAGCTGAAATATCTGCCTCGTGAGTACCAATAACAGGTATTGTCACTCCATTTGCAGTTTCAAGTACATAACTTCTATTGGGATGGCCAATTTTGCAAGCAGGAATAACATCAGCTCGCACAATGGTAGCACATGAACCAGTATCAATAACAATATTACAGTCCCGACCGCATATTCTTCCTTTCACAACCAAGCTGGATCCTTCATGACTCAGTCGGGAAATTTTGATTTTTAATGATGTTCGGGCTTGGTTGGAGTAAGTCAGTCTTCGCCCCGCAAAACTGGCTAACTGGAGTTTTCCTGCATATTGCTATTTTGAGGCTGTGGACAATTCTTTTTTATATGTCCTTCTTTCCCACAATTCCAACACAAAGTCTTAGTTTTTTGTTCATTTGTTTGCCCATCCAATTTTTGTAACATTTTGATAATGTGCTTTATGGAGTTACCATTGCCATAAGACTTCTCTTGGGTTGAATTGACCCATCGTGTCTGTCGCAGTCTGAGATGACTTCTGGACGCCTGTTTAGCAGCTTCGTATTCAAGTACACGTGCAAGGGCATCTTCAATTCTTGTAGGACTACTTAACCGAAGGGCTTGTTGCATTTCAATATCTCTTATACCATCTATGAATGTTTGTACCGTTAGCCTATCAAGAAAGTCTTTTGGTGCTGTAGGATATGCCAGTCGAACGAGCCGGGCAACATCAATTTCATATTGTTGTAGTGTTTCTCCAGACCGTTGCTGCTTATTCTTTAACTGTGCTTGATAAACTTGTTGTAGATGTTGGTCACCATAACGCATTTCAAGTTGATCCACTAAAATCTCATATGAAGGTTCGCCGCCAGTTACGGTATTTAAGATTTCCAATGCATCACCACGTAGAGCCAAGATCAATGCAGTGGCCTTCTCTTCATCTGACCAACCACTAGCCAAAGCAGCAGCATCAAATTGCTTTTTATATGTAGACCAAGACTGTTTACCATCGAATTTTGGAGCTTCAATTTTTACTGGATTAACTACACCATTTTGAATTTCATAGGACGATCTTCTCAGAGGCACTTCAGGTTTCGTTTGCAAGATCTTTTCTTCTATTAATTGAAATTTTTGATCAAAACTTTCTTGAACTTTCTCTAATTTCTGTTCAACTTTCTCTAATTTCTGGTCAACTTCCTCTAATTTCTGGTCAACTTCCTGTTTATCTTCTTGTCGCACTCTTGCTTGTTCTTCTAGGATTTGTCTTATTCTTGTTTCATGTTCTTCTTTTTCCTGTTGTTTAATTCTTTCTCGTTCTTCTTTTTCTTGTTGTCTAATTCTTTCTTGATTTTCCAGAAATTGATTCATTTTTGTTTGGTCTTCGTCTAATTCTTTCTTGATTTTCTAGAAATTTATTCATTTTTGTTTCTTGTTCTTGTCTACTTCTTTCTTGATTTTCTAGAATTTGACTTATTTTTGTTTGTTGTTCTTGTCTACTTCTTTCTTGATTTTCTAGGAACTTCATTATTTCTGCAAAATTTGCCATTTCGTCGTAATCTTTCGATCTGGTATTCACCATATATTCTCAGCAAAATGCGAAGATCCCTTTTTCTGACACCAATTGTAACGTTTAACCCTGTGCTAAACGTTGTGGGGTGAGTTCACTTGCGTAATACTCAAAATCCGCAGATTGCTTCCAATGATTTATTTAGAACACACTGTACACGGCTTTCTGTTATAGTACAACTGTCACTACTTGTCACTTCGACTATCGCGTTTCAACTACTTTCGAGTTATGTCTCCAATTGACTGATACAATAAACTGACTCTGTCCCATGATCGTCACGGCTTTATATATCTGAATCATGATATGACATTCATCGAGAATGTTCTATGATTATCTAGACGAACATAATTAATGTTCTAGATCCTTGTCAAGGTGACAATAGCACGACAAATTGTACCTCACATACAGTTTCTGGAAGGATCGAGAACAAATCTACTACAATTCCAGAACTACACAATGAAATACACAAGCAGAATGAATACAAACTAAAAGAAATAATAACAGTAAGTACATGATAAACTACCCACGTAACAATACTTATCCTATTACCCATATATATAGGCTTAGTTTGTACTTGTTATTATTCAGAGATCTCAAACATCGTCGCGGAAATACGCATATTTAATGGTGGGTATCCATATGTTGCATTTGCGCGTATTGTATCAACGTTGCATCTTAATGGATAAGGGAACTGTTGCATAATAACGTATCAAATTTTGATACAAAGAAACGCAACGAGCGTGATCGCTGAATCGTCGGTTTTTCGCCGAAACATCAAAGAAATGATTGTATGTGGACGAGACTTCGACAAGTCGTTGCTATTTCATCGTTTCATTTTCCCGTCGTCACTGCCATATTGTCGTCGCGCTTCAGAAGTGATAATAATGGAGTGGAATAAAGAATAAATTATAAATTTTATAGAAGTTTACCGACAATATCAGATTATTTGGGATCCCAAACATCCCGATTATTTTAATAAGTTCTTTAAACAATTTTGATATCCACCAACACCTTTTTTTACTTTAACAAAGGATAATGAAGAAAAATGTACGCGGCTACTGCTTGTTGCAATGTACTCATTGCGATGCGGGAGAATACTATCGTAGCCACGACGGTTTCATTCTTCTCACCACCGTTCGCGCAAATGATACGGATACACATTTGTAATTGCATGTCAAAAATTGACACCACGTTGCAGCATATCCTATTTGAAACGATACAGTGATAAAAAACATTGATACGATACGTTCAAATGTAACAAATGGATACCCACCTTTAGACTTTGCCACTGCTGTAACTCTAAAACCGTAACTATGGAAAAAAGGTTCATTATAAATGTTGCTACAAATAATCTGCTCTTTAATGTTGATGCCTCAGATTTTCAATTTTCGAGGGAAGTCGCCTCTTCCACAAAGCGAAAATACACATATTTGAGATTTTTACATCGCTTTCTAAGAAATGTTCAAACGTTCCGGATATTGTCCTATCTTTAATTCTGTCGTCTCAGATTTTCGATTTTCGAGAAAAACTGTCCTCTCTACCCCCTTTGGAGGCATTTTTTAGAGAGACGGAGATTTCGGATTTGAGTTTTTACGAAAAATCAAATCAAAAATCATCAAAATCGGAGTGAGTTTACCATATAGAGCGCGCGCATAAACCAAAAAAAACAGTCAGTTTATTATGAATTTCTAACTACTTTGCTTATTTGGTACGGTGACATTGTTCAATAGTGCAAATATTTTTATTTTCTCTATAGTTTCATATTTGAAATTTCTACTTTAAAATAAATTAATTCAAATATAAAATGTTGATAAAGCACTTTATTAACTATAAAAATATAATTTTATAGTCTTCATATCTCTTCTAGTTCCATCAAAATTTGTATTTCAAGAATACGCTGTAGTTTTTATATAAAAACTAAGAATAATTTAAATTCATCCAGATATCTCTTAGATCAAAATAAGACACTATATTACTCATACTTTTATTACTTGCCGCTTTCCAAATATTTTTTTCTGTAATAATTATCCATATTTAAGAATATGGGAAATGGTTTGCCTTAGAGTGTATCAAAAAATTCATTCAAAAGGTATTTGTTAATTAAATTCGTCATATAATACGATGTACTTTTGTAAATAAAAGGTAAACATTTTGAATAATTTTTATAATATATCTTATTTATTTGCAAATTATGCCCACAATTCCCGAGAAAACTTTTTCATATAGATATTACACATTACACAAATCGAAATCTTTATATATTTAAACTTTTGTAGACTCATTCTTGCCTAGAAAAACGTCACTGAAAAAGTGATTCAGATAATCCATGTCGAATTCCAAGAACAAAATGTTTTTGTGCCATGTTTTTTTATTTGCAATTATTATTTCATGTTTTTCACAATCAGTATAGGAAGTAATTAATTCATTAATTGTTATAACTGTAAGAAAAAGTACTCATTAATGTTTAAAATATGCAAATGATATTCATATGTAGTAGATATATTTTCCACTAAACAATTTTATCTTATTTGTTCTATTGATTAGAGAGAGAGAGAGATCTATTAGAGTATTGAGTTCTTTCTTGAAAGGTAAATTTTTCCAATTCAATTCCTGAAAGTTCAGCAGAGTTGTATGATTCCCACTCTAGTGATCTACTCTAGGGTTTATGTACCTAATCTAAAAATATAATAATCCCTGAACATAATATCAACAATAATTAATAAGATTTGATGACTACGAAGACCCACATCTTGTAGGCAGCTTCTAATTAAGTTTATAATTGAATTTCCAAAGATTATATTTTTATCGTTTTTCATCTCAATGATCTTTACTCATAATTAATTATAGATCATTAGAAAGAAAATGCAACTGTCTTGTAGCAGATGAACATTGCATTGATTTGCGCACTGCAAGATTCGAATGAAATTACACAGCATTTTGTTTTATAAATATTTTAGAAAAATTGGGACCGACTTCCTTAGATGCTGCTAAAAAGTGTAAAACAACAACACATAATGTAAGAATCATGATGATTTTTGAAGTTGGTAGAAATACCAATTTCAAATTCTGAATGATTCCTACATTATGTTTTCTTATTTAATACTTTCTAGTGCCATATCTAATGAAGTCGGTCCTAGCTTTTTTTGTCATTAATTGTTTTATTCATTGTGGTTAAAAACTAACAAAAACGTCTTTCTCAAGCCGTTTATCAACAAGCTCACTACTCCAATACCAAACTATTAGTTTCTTAATGATTCTGTTACCTGCAAGAAAGAATATTCTATAAGTTATGTTGTTTAATGTATACTCTAGAACAGAGTTTCTGGTAGCCCCGCGAAGCTGCAACTAGGGCTCCGCAAATACACCGGCCTTCAAAAAAAGCACATTTCCAAAATTGACTATCTCTCGAACCGTTCATTGGAAATTGCGGACTTTTTATATGTGGGAAATTCTTTTATAATAATGTATGGGAGAAATTACGAGGTACATAAATGGAAAGAAGTTTCTTACCCGAAATTTGCAGCCCCCTTTGGGATACAGCAATAAGGGGGTCTCAAACAGTAGCCCTATATTTGATTTTTGATTTTTTATACAAGTTTTTAAAAAAGCTAGCGTATTTGAAGGAAACAATTCAGGCGCTTAAGAGAAAGACAAATAATATTGAAACGTTGGCGTAATCTCTGAAATCTAATAAATGCAAGAAAATTTCAGAAAAGGATAAAATTTTATGCGATAGGTTCGGGTGTGACCTCATTTCGCCGAAATGAATTCATTAAATTTAAGTGGGTGTCAACGAAATGGTTTAGTCAGCTTGCAGCCCTGATCTCTATCCCATTGTGCTTATCACTCCCGATATTAGCGCATTACATTCTATTATTTTATAAAATTCTCATATCTTTATATTTTAATAATTAATGTCTTTTTTTATGTGTCAGAGAAAATATTAATAAAAAAACAAAATGTTCATAAAACATAGGGCTACTAACAGATCCCCTTCTTTTATGTAGTTACTGTATCCCTCAGAGTGTTGCAAATTTCAAGTAAAAAAACTTCTTATTCGTTTATTGTCTCTGATTAAACTATGAATCAAAATTCATATCACCTTATTGTTACAAAAGAGTTTACCTAAAGTTCACAAAAACTTATCAAAATCAAGTTAGCGGTTGGAGAGTTAGCCAATTTTGAAAATATATGCCTAAGCAATAGCAATAAGTCTTGTCACGTAACAGGCGCTAATTAGGCGATACACAGTATAATAACTATACAAAATTGAAACTGTACCAACATATTAAGGAATAATGTTATACCTAATGAAAGACTGCAAGCAAAAGAATATAACTTTTACCTAGACTAGACCTAGAACAAGCGTTATATTCTATTTTTGTATGATTTTTGTAAATATTGAAAAATAAAAATGGAACCAGTTTTTTTTTTATTTTCCATCATCAAAAACGTTTGAGAACCGCTGCTCTAGAACATATTAAAAATATTTCGACGAAAAAAATTGTATTTACCC
This sequence comes from Crioceris asparagi, assembly GCA_958507055.1. Lineage (NCBI taxonomy): Eukaryota > Metazoa > Arthropoda > Insecta > Coleoptera > Chrysomelidae > Crioceris > Crioceris asparagi. The sequence continues at coordinate 54,234,609 of OY293827.1, forward strand.
AACGGGTATTCGATCTTGAATAGATCACACAAGAGTCGTGATTATACAAAAGGGTTGTTAACTCATAAATCAGTGTAATATTATAAAAGCAATTTTTTCAGATTCATTGCTTTTATATTGATATTTTTTGGAATTCTAATTTTTGAAAAAAATCGAAAGAGATTTTTGGAATGGATAACCTTGATCAAACCCTAAAAATTTGAATATGTGACCATTTCAGCCATATTCTTTAAAGTAGAAAAAGGATCATCAAAATCATTGCACATTTATTATGAAACACAAGATTACATTGATAAAAAATAATTTGTATTGTTGGCATGTGGTGGTACTGTAGTTTTTATTTGATGTGGCCAGAAAGAGGTTAAAAGCCAGTACAAAATGTAAAAGGTATTGCGGATGGATAATCAAGTATTTCATACTACAACCAAAGATTATTAATCTTTGCTACAACTGTAAAATGTTTCCTCTTCCTTCTGTTGAGCCTCGAGCGATATATGAAAAATCGGATCTATTACAGTAAGTAGGTTCCTTCTGTGATGCAAAAGCTTTCCATTAAACATTTCGCTTTAAATATTTTGATTGATAATTTTATAAAAAACTGCATGTTTAAAAGGACGTTAATATGGATGTAGGTAAGGTCGAAGCAGTTATTCCACATAACACTCATATAAGTATTATACTTGAAAAACTGGTACGAAATAAAAAACTATTAATATTATTACGTCGTTTATGTAGTAGATTTATATCCAAAAATAGGCATTTGTGCTTGACAATACTTGTTCCAGTTTACTTCACCTTGATATTGCTAAGATAGTTTCATTACATCACCGGTATACATTACCTATACCATTATAGAATCGGTACCAGAACCTTGCTCTTCCCTAACTTAAAATTCATCTTGTGTTGCCATTCGATGCCAAGTTTCTCATAACAATGTAGTTTTCAAACAAATTAAACTTGTAAGAAACTTTGCAGCTTTCTGCCATTTCCAAATATGTATTATGTTGAAGGAAATTAGGACACTCTGTAAAGTGCATCCTAATTTCAAAGTACATAATTGCTAGATTTCTCGGTTGATGTTAAAGATAGAAAGCTGTTTGCATATTATTTAGCTAACGTTTTTATGAAATTGAAGATGCCAAAGCTAGATAGAATCAATCTACAACTTTTTATTTTTTGAGACCCAACGTATTTCTGATTTCTGGAGGTCACCAAAATAAAGACAAATCAGTAATGAGGAAAAAGTAATATGTACCTACGTAATTTATAAAAATGGAAACGACTTAATGATGCACTGCAAAGTTGGATAGATGAACACCATAATGTAAGAAATATAGTTTTGCCAGAGATGATATATTAAAGACTCGAAACAATTCAATTGTATGTTTGCTTTTTTATGTATGTACGCGTATTTTGCATAGTAAATGTGCACCGATTTTAATGATCCTTTCTATTGGAATGAAGAATATTGAGAAGTAGTACCAAATTTAAAAAAAAAATTCAATATATCCTTCCCCCTGAAAGGGTGTGGAAGGGGAAAAAATGTTAGCTTTTTTCTAACAGGGTTAAATAAAAAAACATTTCCAATAATGTTTAAATTGGACATTTTTGAAAATAGTCATAGGTTTCCTAGTAATAAAAGCACTTTTGTTACCTCCATATTTTTGAATCACTGAATATAAGTGAAAGTTCAACAAATTGCATGATTAATGAACACTCAAAAATTTTTTTTAATAGTGGTGACTTTATTAGCTGGTGTACTAAAATATTCAAACAAGGTTATTTCTATTGTTGCTGGTACTTTGCTGAGTTGGTGCCAAAAGTTTTCTATTTACCTACAACTGCATGACATCTCATATCTACAAAAAGGGAATTTTTTTTAAAATAAATTCAAACCGCTTTTTTATTACCGCTACGATTGTGAATGTGGTTTATGATCGCCAAATCTGTTTTGTCCATACACTACGGATTTTGGACAATCAATTCTAATTTGAAACAATTCAATTGTATTTTTCATTGAAATTAAGAATATTAAGAAATTGTACCACATTCAAAAAATGTTAAATTCAACATATCTTTCCTTCTGAAAAGGCGTGAAGGGGGCAAAAATTTTAGTTTTTTTCTGACCGGGTTAAATAAAAGAACATTTCCAGCAATATTTAAATTGGACATTTTTTGGGTTTCCTACTAACAGCACTAATAATGTGCAATATTGTTACCTCCGTATTTTTGAATCACTGAATATAAGTGAACGTTCAACAATGTGCATCATTATTAAACACTCAAAAATGTTAAATATTTTTTTTTCAAAAAATAGGAGTGACTTTATTAGCTGGTGCACTGAAAAATTTAAAACTAGGTTAATTCTATTGTTGCTGGTTCTTTTTTGAGTTAGTGCCAAAGTTTTTCTATTTAACCACAACTGCACGACATCTCACATCTACAAAAGGGACAATGTTTTGAATAAAAACTGTCTTACCATTCAAACGTCGTTTTTATTATCGCTACCATTGTGAACATAGTTTATGATCGCCAGTGTTTTGTCAATACACTACGAATTTTCGGCAATCAATTCTAATTCGTGGTGACTTCAACTACGGTAGAAATAATCTAGGTACTATAGGCTGATCATGCTAAACACATTTTTTTACGTAGGTAATGAAGATATTATTAGCAGAGCACTCGGCAGGAGTCGTTGCTTAATTATTCTTGTTTGACAGTAAATCACATTAATACTTGAGGTGGCGCATTTCACAGTTTTAAAATGAAACATAGAGCATAAAGCTGCCCTACTGCAGAAATTACAAAAAAAATCAACTATTTCAAGCGTTTGCATGTATTTTCAACGACGATGCGACAGCTTTGTCTACACTCATTTTTTTGCTACTTTTTGACCATCGTGTTGAATCACGGTGATTAGAACGCCGTGTTTTCCATTGTAGTCCAATTTGAGAGGTCAGTCGCCATAACTCTCAATGGATTTACAATTAGCAATATATAAATTATATGAACTGAACTGGCAACAAACTGCAAAAATTGGAACCGAAAGATGTGTCTTATCACACCTCTTGCTCATCCTTTATTCTGATCAACAAATCAATTTTCGCTATGCCGACGATACCATGGTGAAGTTTGGCAAACGATTTGGTATTCGTAACAAAGTAAGCAACGTCTCTGAAAAACCTACGTACAGTTAATAATCAAAAATGGATGCATTTTAGAAATTTTGATAAAAGCATAATTTGTTCAAAAGCGGAGAACCCTCAACAACATGAATGTACTTCTCAATTGCAACCCTGGTCTTGAAATCCAAATGCGGTTATTGAGCTGCTACAATATTTTCTCTTACTTTGTGTGGATGCCTTTGAATGTATTCCTATAGACGAATTCTCTATGTCTTTTGGATATAGCCTAAGCCTGATATACGAGATTTTCAAAAACATGGGACAATCTGCTGACAATCAAGAAGAGAAAGATGCAAAACCTATTCCATATCATGCGAGGCGTGCTCTACAATATCCTTAACCTGATAACCGAAAGAAATGCAAAGGATGAAAAACTAAGAAGATGGCTTCGGCAGACGTCAATGTAAATTTTCAGAGCTGCGATCTCTTGCATTGTGAAAACTAATTGGATCACTAAGTTGAACAAGGAAAAGCTGTTCCAAGAAGAAGAGAAAGCTCAACAATTTATGATTTACTTGATTCACCAAGAACACGTTCGGTTATCAGACACGACCTACAAAGTTACAGGGATGAGACTGGATGAAATAAAAAGTTGTTTGTCTTTATAAATATGACCTGCATTCCTTATGTCGTTCACTCCATCTTTTATCAATCCTTTAAATAATAATAAAGTGTCTGCGTCGGACCAGACGGTGGAAGTTATACTTCTTTGGCTATTCGCACTCACCCACATACATACAGGATATATAAATGAAATATAAGACATTTTTCTCTGTTATTCAATATATTTCTCTTCAATATATTATTATGAGTGACTTCATTATTATATAATAAACCTATATATTATCATTATTAGTAATTTCTTCTCAATCTTGTGATCACACACAGACAGACAGGCAGCTGAAAATCAATTCCATAGGAGATATTACTCTCACGTATTTGTGTTCCAAGTTTGGTGTCGATCGGTCAAGTATTTTTCGAGATATAGCGTTGATTGACAGACAGACAGACAGTCAAACAGCCGAAAATCAATTTATAGGAGATATTACCCTCACATATTTGTGTACCAAGTTTGGTGTTAATCGGTTAAGTATTGTCTGAATTATAGTGCTGAAAGACAGACAGACAGGATGATCAAAACAATAACTACCTCAAAACAATTTGGTAGTTAATAAGGAAATTTAATTAATTAATAACTAAATTATTAGAAATTTCTCTAAAAGTCAGAACGTACAAAAAAGTATACGAAAACGTATAATCGACGATTTTTCTCACTTTCAGCGTGACGCGGTTTCTTGACCAACACATCATCCCAACGAGCCCTAAGAAGTATAACTTCAATAATCCGATGCTTTAGAGTGCGGAGATCTTAAAAGTCATTTAAGTATCTAATTAACAAAAATATTGATATGAGTGAAAGGCTAAATAGAAATCTTGAATTATAGTCCGAGCACTAGTAGTGCTCGGCCTATAGAAGCGAGCAAACATAATTGGAATTTCTACTCCTTGATAATGCTTATATCCCCCTCCACAACGGACAATAAGATAGAACCCGATAACTTTTAAGAAACTTTCAGATAATTTTTGTTCTTGCCTGCATGGATATATTTGCTTAAAAGGAATTTCTGAACAAATTATTGGGTCTACTCCAAATGAACGTATTTTATGCTTATTTGACAGTATAATTAGAATATGTGCATGGGGACGACCTCTCTTTTTAAATTCAGCAACAAAAACACCAATGACTTGTAATTTGTAATTCTTTCAATAAGATCAAATAATAAGGATTGCAATATCTAATGCACAACCCTTTAAAGGTCTATATTCAACATTTTCATATGATTTCATTTGAGAAGTAACTTCAATTCACTTAGGGTTGCATGCCATTGTGAGGAACGAAAATATATTTAGAAAGTTCTTAAAACAAACGTTAATTTCAAAGAGGAGACTGCAACAATGCGCGCGTCTCTGGAATAGTCTAGAAACCATGCCGGCTATCTGCAAAAAAAGATCGAGATGCTATCCAATATCTCCGCGGCAATCTAGAAGAAAGAATGCCACACGCTCCAATTTCACGAATCATCTGGAAATCCCCAATCACAGATATACCTACGCGAACAAGATTATAAGGAGGGATTCAGTATTCATCATTGGTAGCTTGACAGCAGTGAGCGGAAGAGTGAGTTAGTTTGTTATATTTTAATCGGTTAATGTATTTATTTACTTAATTTAATAAATTGTATTCAAGTCAACTATTATTTGCTTCTCAATTGCCGAATCAATTCACGCTCAAGTATTAAATGCAATATCAACTACGTCTAGTTACGTCTACTTATTATCCTACTACATACCTACATGTAGGTACACAATAAAAAACTTACCTTGGAACTTCTTTAAAAAAATAAGTAATACTTTTTTTTGTTTTGGCGCAATATCTTTTTCTACAGCAATATTTTTCAGTTCTAAAAGTAATTCAATTTGATTGTCTGGTATATTGTTTTCATTGCCCATTGGATGCAATTGTTAAAGGAATTTACGGCATCCTGGTGTTTAACTTTCGCAACACTCGTCGTCGCTAGAAGAAGAATAGTTATTTACATAGTTTACCTCGTTATTTGCGTCAGCAACAATATTGTAACGGGAATTTATATTAAAACTGGGTTCGATTTATTTTCAGTTATTTATTTACACCAATAACTACACGACTATATACACATTTCTATTCACACTTATTTCTCTGACTATATACGACTTTCTACTGTCTATGATCTATGACCGATTGTGATCTATGACTGACTAACTATCTATCACTGTCTATATTCGTGGTCCGTGTGTTTATATCCACTTAACCTCCTATCTCGAAGCTTCTCGTCCTTTCTAATATGTTGTTCTGGATGAATTTCCCAATATATTCCTTCGAGAATAGACCAAATCAGTATATTCTCCATGTTTCTGGATTCCCAGGATGTTTGTGTGTGTTGGTGTATTCGGGTAAGTTTTCACGTTACACTGCCCCTCCTTAGCATCTGATCGTCCCGATCAGAATCATCCTTGGTAGTACCTTGCTGGATTTCTGTTCCATGGCGGAATCTGCACATGGTTCCTGCCAGGCAAACGCCCTTGTTTATTCAGTTTATTTGCGTGATAAATTATACCTTCACAAAGAAAGTATATCTAAAAGATGGCCACATACTATTCACCTCGGGGCCCTCTACCGTCTTGAGTTGTCTACAACGAAACAATAACTAAAAAACATTCCCGCAAATAAATTTGCTTTTTAAATATCTTCTTTCTTCTCTATGATACCTCGCTTATATTCCAAACTCTTGCAAAAGTCAAGCGTAGAGAGCGCCACCTCTGAGTTTGAGTTGTTAAAAATGATTTCATTAAGGTAAGCTGATAAAATATAGGCAGTGTTTTACACATTATATGGTTCCTCATACGTATTTACCTACCTATATGTTTTAGTTGCCTCAAAAGGTATTAAAGGATAAGATCCCTGAATATACCTAATTAAACGTAGAATTAATATTTTCATAAAAAAATGCTTATCATATTTATTTAATTATTACATTTTGAAAAAGTTTCTGGGATATATATATTTTAATATATGTTCGCCAACAATACATATAAAATAAATATTTCTTACAAAAAATTGGACCGACGTTATAGTTGATGCACTGAAAAGTATAAAATAATATTACTTCTATTGGTGATGGTACTTTTGAAGTTGTGCAGTTGCAGTTAGATTGATAGCTTTTGGCACCAACTTCACAAGTACCATCACCAATAGAAGTAATATTATTTTATACTTTTCAGTGCATCAACTATAACGTCGGTCCAATTTTTTGTAAGAAATATTTATTTCACACTTTTGAGTGTAACATTAGTCCCGAAAATCGTTGAACGTTCACTATACCATATCAATGAAGATAATACTTATCCTATTACCCACGTATATTCCTTGCTTGTAGTGGTTATTATTGAGATCTCAGAACATCGCGGCGGAAATACGCTTGAATATTTTAGTTGTTACCATTTAACACCGATTTAACTCGAAAACCGTAATTCTAAGGAAAAAATGTTCATTATAAATGTTGCTACAAATAATTATATCTTTCATGTAGTATCGAAAAATTTTCAATTTTCGAAAGAAATTGTCCTCTCCACATAGCAAAAATACATATTTAACATGCGTCTATCTCGAAAACCGTAACACTTTTGAAAAAATGTTCAATTTAAACGTTTCCGGATATTGTCCTATCTTTAATTATACCAACTCAGATTTTCGATTTTCGAGAAAATTCGCCCCACCACCCCTTCGGGGGCGGTTTTCGGAGGGAAGGAGATTTCGGATTTGCGTTTTTATGAATATGGGACCATTTCTCAATCCCCTTCTTTCAAATGAATCCAAAATCATCAAAATCGGAGATCGTCCACTATATAAAAGGCGGGCACGAACCAAAAAAAAAAAAAAAGCAGACAGTCGAATTGTATACCTCCTCCGTTCGGGGTTCGTCGGTCAATAAATATTTTTATACGAAAAAAATCAATAGAAATAAAACTTCTTATTTGTTGATATTCGAAGTTCGAATAATTTGATGAGAACGATTTTTTACAGTATTTACATAAAAATGAAATTGATTGCAAATTTTACGTTTAATGCAAACTCTAAATTGCAAAAAATCATAAATTGCAAATATGAATACTAAACTGAAATAAAAAATGAATTATATAGCTTCAAAGAATGCTACAGAATATTTCATTGAGATCAGATCAAATCTGATATGGCATAACCTATTAACAAATCAAAACAATCTTGTACCGGTTTCTGGCGATGCTGGTCAGAGGTATCCCCTGATTACTCACACCATGAACAAACATAGGGAGGACGAGTAACATGAGTAGTGGAAGTAGCACAAAAAACATTGGGTTATCGTCTGTCATTGCGGTGTGTTGCGCAAAATCACACAGCGCATCCTTATGTAGTATGGGCGAAGGAAATTTAAATACATCAATAGACACTCAGTGAAATACTGCGCAACCTACCAAATTGACGTTATTTCAGCCACTTCTGCTTATAGAACAGGATACAGAGTTAGTCATCCTCCCTTTATATATTCTAGACTCTCACCAACACAGATGTCCTATTATTGTACAAACTATATTAATACTAAACCTGTGAATCCTTGCTATGATTTATATTTTATTAGGAGAATCTGCTTAAATTTTCAACTTCAAGAGACGGTTTTTACAAAGAAAGCGATAAGTCCTTTAATAACAGAGGTGCTCAGTTTAAACTGCTGTATATGCAACCCGACAGTCTCTGATGCACCTCAAAGGACTAAATCTTTTCTTTTATACAGCGCCTTAACTTAAGTAACCGACGGAAGAAATATGAATGAAATGGCTACATTCAGATAATTAAAAAAAATTAAACACAATAAAAATTACAATTGAGTATAAACTTTTTGGCCAGTTGAAATTTTACGAGATGACAACTAGTAAAAATCTAATTGGATATTTGGATCTGTATTTCCCGGTTGTTCGAGTAATACAATTATAATATGAAGGTATATCACTTGAATCCAAGGAATGAATGAATATATGTAATAATAAATCCATTTGTCTTCAAGTTGCAGGGTTAACTTTTATGGAAGCTCTGTAAAACTTAGGTTACTAATCATAGACCACAGAAAAAAAGTATTGGGTTGCTCTCATCATTCGAGGTTCGACCAATCGGCGTTTGCTTTTTACATTCCTGGTAAGGAAAGCATTGTAATCGGGTAAAATTTTCGTTGTCCGGCTTTCAACAAGTTTTTCAAAAAAAAAATATTAATCACACAACTTGATCAAATGGGATCAAATTTTTATATTCAATGGAATTTGTTTGAGAGCGGTAGGAAAGCCGATTAAGTGGACACATCAGATTTATAAACTTTTAGGTTTCCGTAAATCCATTAATTTTGCGGAGCAAAGGAAAAATCATATGGTAGTTATACTAAATGAACATAATCAAACGAAAATGAGTATTTGAAATATATTTTTTGTTATCCTGAAATGAAAGGCTTAGAAGGAAATAATATTAAAATTGACCATTCCCCTTTATCTCCGAAATTACTGAACAATTAAAATAAAATATTTTTTTTAATCTGATCCAGCCGTTTTCGAGTTATTCAAATTTTCCTAAAAAAAATTGCAGTAACAGTCATATATTCATACATTTATAGAAAACTAGATTTTTCGGATATCAATTTAAGATTCAAACTATGTGTAAACAACATGTTAGAGTATGTTTTGCGGTCAAAAACAGTTGTTTACATAATATACATTGTATACATAACTTTTCGACATTTTGAAGAACCATAACTTGATTGTTTTAAATAGCACCCCCATATTTTATTGCTTAGTCGTCTTAGGCGTTTAATTTCACATCTTTTATACACCACATGTCCTATACCTGAGATTGATAGTTTAGGAGATAATTAAGTTTTTTCTTAAATGGGCAAATATCTCGTCGATACTTACCTAAGGTGCCATGGAAAATAAATTATCAATAAATAATTTTTCAATTCAAACGAAAAATTGATTATGAGTTAAAATGTATAACAATAATGAAAACAATGTTTACGTAATTCTCAGTAGAACGTGTAGAATGTTTAACGAGAGCTATCCACATTTACCTCCAGTGACCACAGGTAAATTTATATGAATTTAAGCAAATTTGTGTGTTTTGGAAAAATTAATTATGTAAAAAATATACAAAAAAGTTGATTTGATAAGAAGAGGCGAATCCCTATGCCTCAATTCGAGCTGCCGAAAAAGATCTGGGAATCAGTACATCTTGAATATAAAGAATTTGAAGAAGCATCACACTATTATAAGTTCTTGTTAGTGCAAGATCATTATCACCTGTTATATAGATATTCGCTCCCTTGTACTTCTTGTTCAGAAGAATCCAGGCACAATCTATAACTGCCGTGATTTCGGGTTGAAGCCTTTTCCCTGAGATCTGCTTCCCTCATCGAAAGTCCGTAAATCTCCAGATCAGCTCATTTCTCTCCTACCAGCCGTCTGTGTACCATGTTAGAGCTCCCCCATTCGTCAGGAATTATGATTTAAAAATTAACACCAAAGGTGATTTTCAATTCCATATCATCTTTCAGAACTTCCTTGAGATATGGAATATGCTTAAGGATACTAAGGATGTACTGTCTCACCTATGTTTTATTCACCCTGATCCATGGGTGCTCAGGGCTCCTGCAATCCCTAAGCAGGCTATTCTCTGAATTTTTGCCTGTACTTTTTGTGCTGTACTCTGTTCTATCTGCAGCCACCAGACTGAAGCTTACAGTAGCTTGTCTACTTGTGTGGAGACTCAAGAGAGCTTTATCGCTTATATAACTTCTGGACGCCTAGAGATTTCCTCACTTGATATAGATTCTTACCGTACACCGTAATGGGAATTAATAATTCTATGGTTAGTTTGGTAATTATAGGTTTCCAGGTGAGGGGTAATCGTCGGCCGTCATCTCGAATATTCAAAGAATTGGGACGTTTTTCAATTTCTATGGCTTCTCTTATTATGCGGCTTTGGAAAGATTTTATGGGGGCTAAACTCTTGGAATTTTTTTAATCGATTTTGTGTCCAGAAGCTATGTGATGTGGAATCTAAATTTCGGATTGAGAGACCATGCTCATAAAATCTGTTGGAAATACGTCGGTTGGTGTTACCCACGTTTGGGGCATTGTGAACAAGGAATCTCGTATACTCCTGCCGATTCGTTTTTTATGATGTCCTTCGGAGACTTGGGGAAGTGGGATAATTTATTGTCAGCTGTGAAGATGGTCTTAATATTTTGCCTCTTTAGGATTCGTGCTATCTTGTCAGTTACACCTTTCACATAGGTTTAATGCTCTTTTTCTATTAGTCAGTTCGTCATTATTTTTGGCCCCCATCTTCCTGATGGGAGTGAAAAAATATCACTGATAATGAGAAAATATTTACTTGTTTAGAATTTTTATTTAGTTTTTTTCATCTGCTCATATTTTCGATTTTCAAATATTTGGAAAGTAGGATTTGTTGGTTAACAATAGCTTCTTATTTCTTCATTGGAGTAGTTTCTAGCTGTCAGCAGAAAACCCAGAAGAGTAACGTTGTGAACGACCTCAATGTTGTGGTCGCCAGTAGTAATGTTTTGGCTAAAATTTCTAGCACGGTTATAATGGCATAGTACCAAAATTGTAGATAATGACATGTTTGGGCGTGCGGATGGGGATTTCATAAAGCATAATAATATAGATAAATTATTTGTAATAATAGCCGCACCCCTATGAATCGTCGGTTTCCTTCCCCCTCAGACCCGCAAAGGTCTATGTTGAAAATATGAGTCACTATCTACAATAGTGGTACTATGGTATAGTTCATGCCATAACTTTGTTTTTTTCGTCATTTATTTTGGGTCCTATATTCCTAGGTTTATATATTATATAGACAGCATTATACTTAATCTCATTTTAGAAGTATTTTTTCTCAGATAAGAATTCTAATTTGATATTACACTAAATAATTATTAATTATTATTTCAAAATCTCATTTATCTTTGCCGATATCTAAAACAGGTACATTTAAAGATAGGTATGTCTGTTAATTTAATCCATTTCCCAACAGACAAAACATTCTTGTCCATTGAACTCTAGTAGGTTGTCACTTTAATTATGTTTGGCCGTATCCTTTATTTGACCTTGCTATTATCTTATTAAAATAACACAATATATAAAAAACTGACCTGGCCCAACATCTTCCATATACCTCTTTTTTAAATATGTATAATAAATTATGAGTAGGTATATTCGAAATTTTTGATCAAAACAATATTACAAAAGTCTAAAAATATGAAATTTGTTCTAAATGTAAAATATATTGGCTTTAATATTTATAAAATATATTGTAACGAAAAACAAGTCTTTTAAATAAATTCAAGTTTCATGTTTAGCGCAAAAGTCACTGCAAAATGTGGGAAAAGTACCAAATTATGTTTTTATCGATATTCTGTTTCCTGTATCTTCCAGTCTTTATAAAAAAAATAAAATCTGTCAAATTCATTTGGATCTTATAAAATTAAAAAGAAAAGATAAAAATCGAGTGAAAATAAAAACTATAGTGCTGTGTCAGTCTCAGTCGTTTTTTTTTCTATCCTTGGCACACAATATCCCATTCTGTAATATGTAATATATGTTATGAGAAGTAAATGGATAGACTTCGTTCTATTAAAGTTAGAAGCCAAAGATAACTTAAAAAAAAACAAAAATATTATAGATAGATTTTCACGAGGAATAAGAACTATTTAGTGAACAAATATATTTTACTGAAAAAACATAGTAGAGAGCTCTGAATGTATGTAGTAAATGACATTTATGATTTTGCCTAAAATCGACATATGACTCTCAATGAGAATATAACGAATTGTACAGGCAAACAAAAACTATCCATTATCCAATAGAGAAACAATTAAATGTCGTTTCAACTGAAATATTCGCTTGGCGCATTTGGAGTGGGACAGAATGTTGAGAGTCGATAAAAGAAAGCAAAATCTTAAGGTTACGGTCATTCTACTTAGTTTCACTTTCATTGCACCGAACTTGGTATCGAACAAGCGGCACTGCATGGAATAATATGGTGAAGTGAGTTGTGATAAAATTTAAAAAAGGGGTACTTACTGAACCTACATAAGTGAAACATGGCGAATCTTTCAATTTTATCAGTTAAAGTGATGCGAAACATAGGTATGTTATAGTGTAAATAAAATGCGCAAAAATATTGTCCTGGATCCAGTTTTTGTAGTATTATTATAGTTCAATGAAAGTTTCAATTTGTAGTGTGAAATCGAAAATTCCATAATGTTTAACTAACAATAATTGACCATTAACACAATCTACTAACCAAGAGCGCTTATAAATCGAGATATAAATATTATTCGAATATAAAGAATAACTTCCCAAAGAGTTGCGCCCTTTTTATCAATACAGATTAGATAATTTATAATTTCGCAAAACCTTTCCGATCTCTAGTTATTGATTTCTTTCTTAGATGACGCCATCCCTTTGATTTATTTGTAGATTTACTTTATAACTTTTAACTCAGATTTAAATCCACTTTTTAAATGGAAATAAATTTGAACAATAATAAATGTAAAACACAAAAAATCAACTGAGGCATTAGATCCTTTCTTTCAGAACACGGTGTATATGAGTTTTATAGGGATCTTCTCAAATTGAATTGTTCTCCAGTTTTGAGAAAGAGACACTAAGTAATAAATATTTTTTACAAAAAATTGGACCGACGTTATAGTTGATGCACTGAAAAGTATAAAATAATATTACTTCTATTGGTGATGGTACTTTTGAAGTTGTGCAGTTGCAGTTAGATTGATAGCTTTTGGCACCAACTTCACAAGTACCATCACCAATAGAAGTAATATTATTTTATACTTTTCAGTGCATCAACTATAACGTCGGTCCAATTTTTTGTAAAAAATATTTATTTCACACTTTTGAGTGTAACATTAGTCCCGAAAATCGTTGAACGTTCACTATACCATATCAATACTTATCCTATTACCCACGTATATTCCTTGCTTGTAGTGGTTATTATTGAGATCTCAGAACATCGCGGCGGAAATACGCTTGAATATTTTAGTTGTTACCATTTAACACCGATTTAACTCGAAAACCGTAATTCTAAGGAAAAAATGTTCATTATAAATGTTGCTACAAATAATTATATCTTTCATGTAGTATCGAAAAATTTTCAATTTTCGAAAGAAATTGTCCTCTCCACATAGCAAAAATACATATTTAACATGCGTCTATCTCGAAAACCGTAACACTTTTGAAAAAATGTTCAATTTAAACGTTTCCGGATATTGTCCTATCTTTAATTGTACCAACTCAGATTTTCGATTTTCGAGAAAATTCGCCCCCACCACCCCTTCGGGGGCGGTTTTCGGAGGGAAGGAGATTTCGGATTTGCGTTTTTATGAATATGGGACCATTTCTCAATCCCCTTCTTTCAAATGAATCCAAAATCATCAAAATCGGAGATCGTCTACTATATAAAAGGCGCGCACGAACCAAAAAAAAAAAAAAAAAAAAAAAAAAAAAAAAATAAAGCAGACAGTCGAATTGTATACCTCCTCCGTTCGGGGTTCGTCGGTCAAAAATGACAAAACTTAAGCAAAGGCACTTGAAATTTATTAAAGAGATTATAATAAAACCCCTTTAACACTGTGGTCAAATTAAAGTTTTCAGTGAATTTTTAGTCACTAATAATTTTCTGTTGCTTGTTCCTCACTTTCCTTATTTTTAACCTAAAATAATTATTTAAACTATTGGCCATTAAAAAGTGTGGAACTTTAATTTGGTCTAACGTCTATATTGTATATGCCGTGTTCCAATTTCTTCTTCTGTAAATGCAAATACAATAGAGGTGATGTTTGAGATAGAATTAAATTCAAAAGTGAATTAAAATGAAAAAGAATCTCATACTATTGTATCAAAAAAAATGAATAATTACTTTCAATACTTTCTGTATTCTGTACAGATCTATTTATATTATTTCCATTTTTTTCATACTTTTTATATAAATATCTTATTAAGTATAGATCTCTCAATTTTTAATGACGGTATCTAAACTGTCTACGTTATCATTACATTAATAAAAATTTCATAATACATAACAGCAAGAAACATTTGATTTTGTCGACAACTTGATTTAATAATTATAATCATTTTCGTGGCGGCCGTGACAATCTAAAGAAAGTGACTTTGTGGTTTCTCCAACAGGAAGGTAATATGATTACATAATGCATTTATGATTGAGTGAAAGTAATAACTTATGCCTTACACTCTTTATTTATAATTATAATAATATACAATGTGATTCAAAATAATAATGAACCAAATGTGATCGCCCTAATGTTTACTTGCCACATATCTATAATAAACAAATCATATTTTTATAAAGTTCTGGAAGCTAAAGTATAATTTAATATCTTACTTGTAGAAAGTATAGATAAACTTAATTTTATTATATTTGTGTACCTAAGCACATCTTCTTTGATAGAAACGATATAATTTGATTACCTTTTTTCAATTTACATTTATTTTATAGATAATACCATGTCTAATAATTTTAAGCACCATAGCTCAGAACATATGGCGTTGATAAATTATATCTGGTTATTTTTTTCTGTAATATGAATTAAAACAATTCTCTAAAACTTCTCCCTCTAATGGAAGAAACAAATATGGAAGTATCGCTCAGTAGTCCTCTTACAAATTAATGGAGAAAGAGTAATTAAAGTTGGTGAACGTTTACTGTGATAAAACAAAAACAAGCAAATAGCTAAAAAGTCTGAAAATTATAGTAAGAAATGTAAATTTCAAAAGCTGTCATTCTTTATTTAACAAAAAATTTCCAATATATAATCATCTCACTGATACATAAATATGCACCGATTAAAAGTTGTTCAATTTCGCTATTATTTTTGATTTTCGAGGTAATTAGAACGGAATTCCACTACCAAATAATATGTAACCGAAACCTTCGTGAATAGTTGTTAATCCATGCGTTTGCCAAATATTTCAATTAGATTGTTTTAATTTGTAATAAATTGATTTTGTGAGTGTAGAAAAAATATTTTCATCCATTGGGCTTTTTGTCTCTAAATTTCCACCAATTGCCATTCGATTTTTTTGAGAAATGGAAAACGAAATTTAAAAGGTGACCAATGTGAATATTATAGGAATAGGTATAAAAAATCTAGGACGATACGGTTTCTAATTTTCGACTTTTATTTTTGCCTACGCCGTCGTTCGATTCACGGCAATAATTCTTTAATAAAAAGTTCGTGGGTCTCAAAATCTGGATAGGTGAAATTCCAATGATTTTTAAGATTTTGCCAATTGTTTCTTATATGTTTTTAAGCCCCCGACGCAAAAATAATATTTTCAAATATACCCCAGTGATGTATCAAATGAGAGAGCATAATGTGTACATTATAAAACTGTAATTTACATGAACATTGGTCAAATAGTCAAAAAATAATGGCAGGTGAAAGTACTTAGTACATTATCAAAGAAACTACTCAAAAACTATTCACTTGTTTTGAATTCATCATTTAGCAATTCTTTGTAATTCTTCTAATGCTGATTTGTCAAATTAATAGCAGTGTCGAACTAATAATCCTGATTTAATATTAAATACGAAACTAGTAACTCTGTTAGAATATTCTGTCCAATTTCGCTGATATAATTACTATATTTATTGTATATATTCTTGATGCAAATAAATTATTATATTATATATATATATATATATATATATATATATACATATATATATATATATATATATATATATATATATATATATATATATATATATATATATATATATATATATATGTTTGTCTATCACGTTTCCATGTCTAAGCCGCTGAACAAATTTTGATGAAATTTCGTATGATCGATGAAACCTTGGACAAGAACATGAGGTACTTTTTGTCCCGACAATCCTACGGGCACGAGACTTGAGACGGTAAATTCCCGGTATCCCCTTACGTTTTCAAGCCCATTTCAGCTTTCCATTGGTAAATTCTTTATCGTGAAACCTATAACTACCTAAACACACTATTTTATGTATTGTCTAAATATAACCTGAAAAAGCTCACAATCTTAAATTCTTGTACAAAACAAGACTAAACTAATTTTAAAAATATTAAAATAAAAAATTAAAATCTGGTGTGTCATGTCAAGACAAACAACAATGGTCATGTAACATTTTTCCGCAAGATGAAACGTTTAGCCAGAATAAGAAACATTTGGAAAATACGGAATTTTATTGAAGTATAACTTTTTTTTGTGCTTTTTCTCAGAGATGGCTGTATGTGGGTAGTAAAGGGCTCTCAGAAGAATACTTTAGGCAAGTTTAATCAAAATCCTTAGAGCTATTTTTGCGCTATAGTCTTGAGCAAATCAAGTTTTACACTCAGTGTATGCAGGATTCTCATTCAGTGTCATCGGCCAGTGACATTGGTACAAAACAAAATAAAAAAGAAAGCAACAAAATACACCGATCCGTTCCCGAGATAATGCTGTCACAGACAGACAGACATATGGACAGACAGACAGATGGGCAGACAGACAGACAGACCAATGGCTGAAAATATGTTTATTAGACTTAGAAAACTCTGAAACGTCAAAATTTGTAAAAATCTCGATACCGAAAATTTCAAACGATTACATTACTTTCATTATACAGTTACTATAGTAGCGTAGGAAAGTAAAAAAACTACGCAAATAATGTAAGCGAGCATTTCAAAAGTAAAAAATAATAGCTATCATTGAGCCATGAAATTCGATCGATTAACACCCTATGTGTATATTTTAATTAAAGAAATAGATGGATAGCACTATAACGTTTCGTCGCTAAAATGGAGCTACAATGTTGCGGCGGGGTACCGATAAGTTTAGATTAATAATTAAATAGTAAAAAATAGGGAGAGTGCAAAATCATGACACTCACAAACATAACGATTCAACACTAGACTAGATAGGTATGCAACAAAATTTTCATCTTATCGAAGCAAGTTTGACGGAAATGCTAGTAACTTAATAGATAGTCAATGAGGGCCTGACTTACATCAGCGGTAACAAGTTTAACAAGCCTATTAAAATTACCCAAATCTTTTTATTATCCTACATTTTCTTTCTTTTCTTTTTGATATATTAACGCTGTTTTACGGTAGGTATATGAGAACCACAAATTTTACGCTTGAGCCTTCATTTTTTATCTATTTCTTGATTATGTAACAGACCAAATATTATTTTCTCGACATGAATTTGCCGCGCCGCTCTCAAAAAAATGTTCTAACAACGAGGCATAGTCTTATTATTGTTTAAGAACTATTTTATGGTTACCTGAGTACTAAGACATTGAGACGTTTTTACAAAGAAATTAATCAAAGATCAAGACCATCACCACCCACCACATGAAAGTCTTGAAATTGGCAATTCCTCAGCATTCAGCAGAACAGGTTTTAAGCTGACATAGAACTCGCTAGACAAAAGCAATTTCTTTATTTACTAAAGTATTCAAGTATTTGGATCATCACTCACCATTCAATGCTTCACAATAGATGTTCATAATAGAGTACGTCATAAGCTTAACAAAGATTTCAACTCGGTGATTCGGAGAAGTACTTTTCTCTAAATACAAATATCCCAAACACAAACACTTTGAAAATCCCTTACAAAGGTAAATGTACTATGAACTGCTTCACAATAGTAATAGATGTTCATAATTAAGTAGGTAGGTACATTATTAGTTAGTTACACATATATTTCAACTCGGTGAAGTTTGTAGTCGTTTAAATACAAACAATCGGGAACAAAATTTGGAAACATTTTTATCTATCTATATGAATACCATTAAATGGTACACTGATGGTTCTAAGACCACGACGGGGACAGGCGCTGGAGTGTTTGGGAATCGCACCAAATGCTCACTTGCGCTAGGCCGCTGCCCAAGCGTCTTTCAAGCAGAATTGCTTGCAATTGAGAGATGCGTGGAGGTGAACCTTGAAAGAAACTATCAGAAATGTGACATTGCAATACATTCTGATAGTCAAGCTGCAATTAAAGCACTGAACTCTCATACCATTGACTCTAAAATGGTATGGGAGTGCCGAAGGAAGCTCAATGAGCTAGGCAAGAACAACAGGGTCTACTTAGTCTGGGTTCCCGGCCACTCGGGAATCAAAGGCAACGAGGAGGCCAACACACTTGCCAGGAAAGGAGCACAAACTCCATTTACTGGCCCAGAACCCTAATGTGGCACAGATAAAAGCACCTACAGGAAGGAGTTTCTGGAGAAGGAAAAAACCGTAAGAGAAACACTCTTGCGGGATACCCCCGGATTGGATCATTCCAAAAAGTTTCTAAAAAACTTTGATACTGCAAGATCCAAAAGGTATTTGGATCTCAGCAAGAACAAGCTACACCTACTCACTGGATTTCTTACAGGACACTGTCGCCTCAAGAAGCATCTAATGAGATTAGGTCTAGCAGAGGATGACGAATGCAGATTCTGCGGGGAAGAGGAGGAAACTCCGGATCACCTGGTGACGGAATGCCTCGCCATTGCTAGCCAACGCAAACAGTGCCTTGGACTAGCAACCTGCAGTAGTGAGGAAGTATCCTTCTTGAAGCCAACCCAGATACTGGAGTTCATTAGAACTCTGGAACTGGAAGGCGAGTTGTAGACCGCGTATAGGCGAGTGCAACTCAGGTAGGGGGCACAATAGACCTTATGGTCGCAGTGCAATGTAACCCCCTCTTAAATCTAAATCTAAATCTATCTTTATTAATAGCTACTACATCACATATAGCATTGCCATTGACAGTGAACAATTACACGACAAACTAAACGCTATGATTGTGGACAAAAAATATTGTATACAAAAATGTGGCAACTATTTACAATCATCTGGTGAAATTTACAGGTGTAATTTTCACAGTTATTTGAGGAAAAATATTATATTTTGATGAATTTTGGTCTCTCTTATGATAGATAATTTTGACAGATACTATTCTGTAATCATGAAGATTAACAGCTTAAATTATTCGCGAGTATACAGGGTGCTTCACGGTCGATGGTACCTTAGACGTTTAAGGAAAACTATTCGCAGGATCGTTCTGAAAATTGTATTATGTAGATTATATCTAGAGATCTATCGACTGAAAATATTTTCAGCCTTGCGACATTGCCGCTTATATGAAAAAGTATTAACAACATTGATTTTTCTAATGAGACACCCTATATATTATCAATTTATTAGATTCTCTATCGCCTTCTGGTTTTTTTTTTATAAGATACCATACCAGAGTAATGGACTATTGATTGGAGCTATGTTTTGAGCAAAACAAAAGAAAATTAATTAATTCACTGGAAACTGTTAGAGATAGATATGGGTATCTTATGAAAAAATAACCAGAATACGATAGAGAGTCTAATAAATTGATAATATATAGGGTGTCTCTTTGAAAAATCAAAGTTGTTAATAATTTTTGATATAAGTGGCAACGTCGCAAGGCTGAAAATATTTTCAGTCCATAGATCTATAAGTATAATCTACATAATATATATAAATATATATAATACATAAAATTTTGAACTGTCTTTTTTTCTAATATCTTACAACTATACCATAGACATTTTTTTTTAATTTAATATTGTGAACGACCGCCATAGGAACATTTCTAACTAAAAACAAAAACATGACCGACCTCTCCGCTACACTTATTTGCGCTTTTATAAATTATTGAATTAGCAGGAAGTTTAGTAGAAAAATGTTTTGCTCTATTGAATGCTGTAATATTAAGAACTTTCATAAGATCAACGACGTTTTTTACGTTATCATTTGATACATCGTTATCATATTTGTCCTGACAAACTCTTTATTAGTTTTGTCAGTTACTAAAAGTAAATTTGCTGAAAATTTATTTTAGTTTTAAAATCAAAACTAAAAAAGGTACTTCTGAAAAATATAAAAATTTGAATTGGACATTTAAGTTTATTTTATTTATTTTGATCTTCCAAATTATTCATAATTTCCTCAAAATATTTCCATTTCATCCGGACACACCCTGTATGAATGTACAAAACGATCTGGGTATATTATATGTACTTGCCACATTTTTTCTAAATAACGAAAAAGTTGCAGAAAGATTAAAACCTGGCAAGATTTACTAATAATTATTAAGTTGTTTTATCTAATAACAAAAGATGCTTAGAACATATATGTTTTTCTTCACAAATATCTAGATAACCAATTTTGATATCGAACATTGACCAATTTCATTATTCTATCTACAAAATATAAATTAATCTGAAGATAAATTAAGTTAGCCGATTAATAACAGAAATGATTCTATGGTACCGTTAAGAGAAAAGTTTTCTAAATATGGAACATTAAAAATGTTGTTACCTATATACCCAATAGTGACTCGAATTTCTGTAATAAAAGAATAAATCGATATATTTCGGGAACGATATATTAGTTATAATAACAGTCCCATAGAAAACCGTACTCACCAATATACCTGCTTATATTCTCTTATATGAATTAACAAGTTTTTCTATAAAAATTCGAGAAGCAATCTCAGAAATAGTGAATATTGTCTAATATTACTTATTTTCTAATATCTTTAGACTATTCTTTTGATTAGACCCTCAACCCACCTAAGAAAAAAGTTTCCCCTAAAGTTAAGACATAGAGCAGATCAGACGGATCTTAACTTCCAAGCACCATCCATTTGATATCAAAAAGCATGTTCATAATCTAACAGACAAGCTACTTACCAAAAGTTTCCTCGTATATCATCTTACTTCATTCCTAACAATTCACAAGATAGTATAAACTTTCCTTGAGTCATTATTTACATCCCAATAACAGAATGGTACCTACATTTGAAGAACGAAGCTTATGGAAAAAAGATTTGTAGAATTATAGTTGAACCAATTATTATGTGTGAATTTTCTTAAAATACTTCGCGATATCGTAAATAAACATTTCTTCACCCGAACTGACTTTTATAGTTAAAATATAAAACTATTTGAATAGTAAATCCCTGTTTGTGTTTAACTAATAGGCAACCTTAATTGTTACAGATATGAAATCGTTAGCCCTTTTACTATGTCAAAAGTCAATGGAGAATGCCAAACAGCTGCTGATTATCATCGCAATGAACATTTGCTTCGGATTCATCATAATCTTCCTCATTGTCCGCCATATACTTCAAAATATTAATACTGATATGAAAAAATACAAATGCATTATATGTTAGCACCAATTACCTATTTGGAAAAACTTTTCTTGTATATTATTAAGACTGATTTTTTTACTTTATTTATTGTAAATATAGATATTATGTTTTAATAAAAGATGAAATTATTTCCAAAGTAAAATTCTCACCCAATCAACCAGAAAAAAAATGTTTCATGAGAATATATTTGGGGAGAAACATCTGTCTAAAAAAAGTTATGCTCGATTGAACAGTCAAATTTTAATTCCATGGAATTCATTTGGGAGTGGTAGAAGAGTCGTGTTCACTCACACGATCTTCATTGTTACTGACATGATATTTGTTTGTGTGTGTTTTTAGTGTGTCCATGGTTGACTATTATGTTAAATGGGCCAAGTTATATTTTATTTCAAAATTCAGAATCTACACTTTTTGTGATCCCAACAATGCAGTTTGAGGACCTTCTCCTATCACGAGATTTTAGTATCATGGACGATCGTTACAACACCATTGCTGCTCTTACAACACACTAAGTGAGATATTGTAGTCAATTGTTATCAACATGACCTTCTCATCATCCCCAACCAAGCTCAAGAAACATATAAGCACCTTCGCCTGCTTTTCACCATCTTCCATAACAATAAACATCGACTATCATAGCTCCATGGACCGCATCCACCCACTTGGTCTTTGGGAAACTATGGGACTCCACTGTTGACTGGTAGTTGTGGTCTCGGATACCAAAGAGCTGGCGATGTTTTCCAGCTTACTTAAGCTGAGCTACGACAGCATTTTTCTCCCTATCCGATCCACTACGTACGGATGATTCCAACACAGCCATAAACCAGCAGTGTACCGAAGTTACGGAGTTACATACCGTGTTTGCAGACACTTGCACCTAATTCTCGTTAACAGTTGAACGAATATGATGGAATATTCTCGAAGTCTCTACCGAAAAAGCGAGAGCTCAAACACAAATCCTCGCGATGCGCAGATCCGATTTTAGGCCACGAACCTGTCGTCGTTTACGGCATTACCCCCTCCACAGGTGTCATATATCCTTGTGTCTTTTTGGTAGGAGGAAAAGAGATCCACCGTCATTCCGGGTTATATCGGATCATAGGAGTAATATCAGACGAAAAGGTTAAATTTTAAATTTCAGATAGCTTCCCAATCCCACCAGCGTTACGCGTTCGCTCGCAATAAAATAATTATTGGTGTCTCATTTTTGGCTAAAATTGAGATAGCCAAGACCCCCATAACCTCAAATTTTACTTCGCGCCTTTCGTTTTCGCAAATAACCGAAACGAGCCGAAAATGCATTTTTCAGGGGAATTATCGGACATGCCAAGAAAACACCAGCATAAGCTAGGAACGCCTTATTGGCGCAACTATCTGCAGGAGAAAATGGAAAGGGCATTAGTGGCGGTTTTAGACGGCTAATACTCATTCAAAGTGGCGGCAGAGATACACGGTGTACCAAAAAATACCCTCTACGATATTTACAAAGGCGAGCATTCAGATAAACTCGGTAGGCCCCCAATTATGTCTGTTCCGGAAGAGCGTTGACTAGTAAATGCTATGAGGATCGCGGAGAATTCGGTTATCCCTTTGAAAAGCAAGCAATCAAGGACCTCGTGAGCCATTATTTAAATAATAAGGGCGTCAGTATACAATGTTTCAACAACAGATCTGGTGATGACTGGATTGAACACTTTATATGGGGCGACACAAGAAGTTATCATTCCGTAATTGTGAAAATATTAAACGAATGAAAGCTGAAATCATAGAAGAAACGATTAAAGAATATTTTGAGCATTTGAACGAGACATTTCAGGGTGTTTCACCTAAAAATATAGTTCATATGGATGAAACAAACCGAACAGATTATCCCGATAGTTTTATTCCTCGCGGAGAAAAGCATACACGTAGGATAATGGATTCTAACAAAACTTTGACATCTGTTATGTTTGCGGTGGCCGTAGATGGCACTTGCTTACCTCCTAAAAAAGTACAAACCTCTACCCAGACTGGATAGAAGGTGGTCCCAAAAACTCGCAGTATAACAGAAAACAAAGTGGAAACGCAATGCTTTGAAGACTGATTCCTAAAAACAGCGCTTCCCTATCTGCGACGAAAGGAGGGGACCAAAATTCTTATTTGTGACAACCTCGCAAGTCATCTTCCCTACCACTCATCAAAAGTTGCACAGAAAAAAACATTGGGTTTATATTTTCGCCGAGGAATTTGACACACTTATGTCGCCATGTTTGGACCGCGCAAACGGGTGTGGTGAGAAATTCTGACCGAATGGAAATGGACATAAAGGAATCGTACCGAAATCCGTCTTTCTTTCTCTGATGAAGAAGCTTCTGGGAAATTCGAAAAATCGCATATCGAAAAATATAGTGTCTGGTTTCCAAGCAAGGGGAATCCCATTCGATCTCGAACAAGTTCTGAAAAGGATTCAGAAGCAACCAGCAGGAGGCAGAGAAGATGCAATGAGAACGCCGTTTGCAGAAGAGATCAACGCATGTTGCTCCTTCGGATCAAACCACGACTATGCGTAAGTCGAAGATTAACATACCTTCTGGCAATTTGGTGGGTCTTCAGGACCTGTGCGAATTGAATGGTACGTCAACTGCATCTACCTCCCAAGAAGATGTAATTACTGGAAACGCATCTACATCCCAAGAAAATGCCAATAATGAAGAAAACGACAGTATTAATGATGATTCCACGTCTGAAGTACCGGACGATGATTCCACGTCGGAAATGCTAAACATCGAACTTCCAGTTACCTGTGATATATTAGAGGACGGTTGTTTTGCTTTAGTCAAATTTTTATATTACGAAAGGACCGAACGAAATCCTGACTGAGGCATGATCCGGTGGAGTAACTTCTTCTTCACCGTTGGTCCCCCGATATGGAGCAAGTCGATCTTGATGTACCACTTTCATCTTTCCCCGTGGTGTTCGTTGGATGCGATAAACGGCATCGTTGAGTCGCGCTTGTATGGTGTAAGGACCTTCCCAATCGGATTGCATCTTGGAAGAACGACCAATCGTTCTTTTTGGATTGAATAGCCAAACCGGTCTTGCACCTGATAACACTCGGAATTGGCTCGTCGATCGTACCGTGTTTTCATGCGTTCGCTGGACATACGGATATGTTTTCTGGCTTGTTCATGAAATTCTCGTAGTCGTTCTAGCAGCTGACTGGTGAACTCATCAGTGGCTTGTGTTGATGGAAAGGGCCTTCGAGAGAGCAAATCACAGGGTAACCTCAACTCTCTCCCGAACATCATGCAAGCTGGGGTCTCTTTAGTAACATCGTGCACCGCGGCACGATATGCCATTAGGGCCAAAGGAATATATTGGTCCCTTCTTCAGAAACCTGACGAGATTATGGTTGAACTTCTCGACCATGCCATCAGACTGCGGATGCAAGGGTGTTGTTCGGGTCTTCCTTATGCCGAGTATCTCGCAGACTCCTTGGAACAAGCGGCTCTCAAAATTCCGTCCTTGGTCTGAATGTAATTCCATGGGAATGCCGACAAAGCATAGCAGGTCAACCAGAGCCTGTGTCACCGTGGCAGCTTCTTGATTAGGTAGAGCATATGCCTCCGACCATTTCGTAGAATAGTCCATTATAACCAATATGTACCGGTTTCCATCATCAGTCGTAGGAAACGGCCCTGCTATGTCGATGGCTATCCTCTCAAATGGTGCACCTACAGTGTATTGCTGAAGTCTCCCTCGGATGCGTCTATGCGGTCCGCGGGCGCTGGCACACACATCGCATCGTCGGCACCACGTCTGCTCGACATGAGTCGACATCGTACCTGTTGAATATTGTAAGTAAATTTGTATAGTCTAAGATTAGAGTAATGTGATTTTGTGGTCATGAAGTGACATAGTGTTGTGTGTTCCGTGTTTCGGAAAGAAGAAGAAAAAGATGACGTATCTAAAAATAGACAGTAGATAAGAGACAATAAGAGATTGTGAGCTAAGATGTCTATCAGAGTTTAATTGCTTTTCATAGTTTTCCGATCCACGAATTCTAACAGTACCCAAGACCGAGGTAGCGTTTTGTCCAATGTCTTGTTAACACAAAAATGTCCTCCAGCTAGCCCATCGTGGGTCTCTCGAAGTACACGAGCCACCCTGACTCTGGAAATTACTATTAGCGAGGTGGTTGTTTCCCCATCTGGATGCTCGCATTGGTATCGCAGCACACCGTCTTCCAGTTTCAGGCTGTTTCAAAGACTCCAATATGCCTTGGTGATGGAACCAAATTCAGCTACTCCATGCCAGTCTGGGCGTTGGTTTGACTGCTTTTTCCATCTCATTATTGGCGCCAAGTCTGGATCAGCATGTTGATCACAACTGATAGCCTCGTTTGACCATTCATCATCCACCGGTACTAGCGCCACCGGTCTCGTAGGAACGTCTTCCAGTGTTTCTACCCCCTTGCATTGCTTACACGCAGTCGTGCAGGGTCTCCTTGGAAGTGCGTCAGCATTCCCGTGCGTCTTACCACTGCGATGCTCAATCGAGAAGTTGTATTCTTGCAACTGCTCCAGCCATCGGGCTACCTGTCCTTCCGGCTCTCGAAATCTCATTAACCAACGCAGTGATGCGTGATCTGTACGAAGAGTGAATTCCT
Source organism: Crioceris asparagi (assembly GCA_958507055.1). NCBI lineage: Eukaryota > Metazoa > Arthropoda > Insecta > Coleoptera > Chrysomelidae > Crioceris > Crioceris asparagi. Next base: position 54,261,330 of record OY293827.1, read on the forward strand.
GGTCATACACGTATTTGACAACAGCAAGCAATTCGCGTCTGGTGGTGCAGTAATTGCGCTCTGCCTTACTCAACACACGACTGAAGTAGGCTACGACCTTCTGCTGACCGTCTTCTTCCTGCGACAGAATACCTCCAATACCGACATTGCTGGCATCCGTGTCCACATAAAATCAGCGACCTAGTTGTAGGTAGGTCAGTATGAGTGCCCTACACAAGGATTCCTTCAACTTCTGAAGAGCCTCTTCGCAATCTGGCTTCCACTCGAATGGTTGGTCTTTTTCTATCAGCCGATGGCTTAGCCAGGTTGCTGAAGTCCTTGACGAATCAGCGGTAATAGGTACATAACCCAAGAAAGCTGCGAAGCTCTGAGACATTCCTTGGACGAGGCCATTCTTGAACCGCTGCTAGCTTGGCGGGGTCTTGTCGGACTCCTTGTGGAGATACTACGTGACTGAGGTATCGTACTTCCTTCCGGAAGAGTTCGCATTTATCCGCTCCTCTCAAACGTTGAAGTACTCCTTCCAGATTACGCATGTGTTGGCCAAATGTCTTACCCATGACTATCACATCATCCAAATAAACAGACAGACAGGTCTGCCAAGACAATCCTTTTGGAACTGTATCCATCAATCGCATAAAGGTGGCAGGAGCGTTACACAACCCAAACGGCATAACATTGAATTGCCGTAAGGCGTGATGAAGGCAGTCTTCTCTTTATGTTGTTCTTGGATACCAACTTGCCAGTAACCACTGAGAAGATCCAAGGTAGAGAACCATTCAGTACCTGCCAGTGTGTCGATGGTGTCGTCGATCCGAGGCAGAGGATAAGAATCCTTTCTTGTAACGTCGTTGAGGCGGCGATAGTCGAAGCAGAATCTGGTGGAGCCGTCTTTCTTTCGCACCAGAACTATCGACGACGCCCAGGGGCTGGTGGATGGTTCTATAACATTCCGCTCCTGCATATCAGCCAGCAGTTGCTGAACCTCTTCCTGTTTGGCGAGTGGTAGCCGTCGGGCTGCCTGTCTGATCGGAGCGGCATCTCCGGTGAATATCGAATGCTGCATCAGATTAGTATGACCCAGATCATCGTCATGCAAGGAGAAAACGTCCTGATATTTTCGTAGCAGTGCCTCAGCTTGTCATTGCTCACTACCGGACAGGATTCTGGCGTCGGATATCAACTTCTTTAAAGTTGAGGGTAATCTACTCTTATTGGTGCCTCGTTCTTTGTCCAAGTACATCACTTGTTTTACTGGATGGCACGTCCCTAATTTCGTCCCAGATTTCAAAATAACCTCCTGGTCACTCAAGTTCATTATTCTGACTGGAATTCGACCATCTTGTACTACGTTCAAGGTACGTCCCACCAGTAGCTGTCGATTCTGCTGTTGGGGTTCTACCACGCCCACAAACTGTCTATCAGTATCACCCGTGACAGCAGCCATTAACACCTTTTCTCTTCGTGCTGGAACCCTAGCGTCCTCTTCAATGGAAACCCAGAGAACGGCATTTGAATCATACCCATCGTCTAAGAGGATCTCATCACTCATGGTCTTCAACCTTCGCCCTTTTGGATCTATCAAGATGTCAAATGTCGCTAGAAAATCCAGCCCTATGATAGCGTCGTCCCTGATGTTAGCTATCAAGTTCATAGTTTGATACTCTCTAGAACCCAATCGAACTCTGACCTCACCTTGTCCCAGGATTGGCAAGCATTCCCCGGAGGCCATTCGCATCACGCAGGTCTTGTCCCGGCCTTCTTTGATGATATCGGGTCGGACGATGCTTCGTACTGCTCCAGTGTCTATCAAGAAGGAGCAACTGGTGCCCTCAATTTCTCCATCAACCGTCAAGCAGTGCCGTCGCCTTCTCCATTGGGTTCCAATGATTCGCGTTAGCGGTTGCCTCGAAATGCCTCAGATAGGTTGTCCACGAGGTGCTGCCGTCGTAGGTAGGGGCTTGGATTTTACTCTCAGCTCTTGTAGAATGTCCTGAGCAGGTGCGGTTTTCTAAGAAGATGAGCCGCTCCACAACATTGCATTGGATGCTCACCACTTCGATCTGCAGCTACTCCGTTTTTGCCTTGGCCTCTTCAGCTGTTTTCACGGCAGCGTTCGTCCTATTGTTAATCTCTTCCATTTTGCAGGTCAAGGCGTCCATACTGTTGTTCCATAGGTCCTTCTGCTCTGTCAACTTGACTTGCTCCATTTTCAACCATTCTTCCATACCCTGCAGGATACGCTCCTCTAATCCCAGGGTTTGCTCAGCTAACTTGGTTTCGATGCTGCTAAACTGCGCGTCTTGTTTCGCTTGCTCTGCTTGCTGTTTCGCTTGCTCTGTTTGTTGTTTCATCAATTCGGCAAGGGTTGCCACAATGGATTCCATGTCGTCCTTCCTTGTGGACATCGTCTGTTCTTGTTATTTGACTAGAAATCCCATTTCTGACATCAATTGAACTGAATTGCAGTTCGGGATCCTTTCGGCTTTGTCAAAATAACAAGAGAACACACCTTTCCTGTTTCAGAATTTTATTTTTCCATAATAGAATCGTTCTGATACGCCACTGGCAATATAATTTGATAGCAAATTTATTGACTCCACGTGCAGGCTGGTCTGGTTGCAGATGTCGTCTTCTTCTTCTTCGATGATTCAGCTGGTAATAATTTTATTTCGAATCTCACTGATTGACTGGAGAAAATGAACTGCCCGTCGTATGAGATTTGCAGTTTATATAGGGAATTAGATTGATCCATCCTTTTTTCCACTTATTTGAAGTGCATTTAACTATTCCTCACACTCCGTAACACATGGGTTTCATCTGGACAGATCCTTGGCATTCCATGCTTATTCCAAGAGGAATTCCTTCTCTTGCTTTTTGTTGTTTGTTATAGATAGAGGAATTTTCGTTTTTCCTAATTAACTATTCAATGGTATTGAATAGAACCCTTAATTTTCAGTATACTATAAACAAATATATTACAGGTAACCAATATAAATTTTCAGTAAAGATCAATGACACTATTATTTTAAGTGATAAAATGAAATAATTTTACTGCAGGTAAATGTTGATATTTCTATTGCAAGATAAAGAAATATCATGCAGGCTGTGAGGAAATGAGGGGAAAAACAATTATTTTTTGAGATCATCTAATAAAAGTAACAGAGTATCCCCAAAAAACATTCCCAATGTAAGACTTTTGGAGGTGAGAGCTATATTCTGCAAAACTCGACAAAAATATCTCAAATCTTTCGCATACGCTCAGTAAGAGCTCCACACCCATACAATTTCTTATGTTTCTTTGTATACGCATTTTGCTTTAATGGTACATTTTCATCAAGTGATTCTATCGCTTCTCACCGCCCCCAAAATTCCGTCCATGAAACTACTTCTTGACGTATTATATTCATAATCCATAGTTCCACTAAATATGGACTAACATTTCCAGTCACTCACCTGCTCACTTTAAGTGATAAAATTGTCACTACCTTACATACATACTTGAAATGAATGCACTATATTCCGTCTTGGAAAAGAAGATGAAATAAAACAGAAATAATATTGCATTTGAACTTTTATTCGTTTTTACGAACTACATGGTGAACTATATGGTCAAGTTCTAAGGGTTCTATATGGGAGAAAAAATCAACTTTGTTAGTGATCTACAATATTTTTACACACACCAAACATACAAAAGTGCAATACGATCTATTTCTTAATATACAGGGTGTTTCAAATAGATTCGCAGGAATTGAGGATGTGCTACCTCGTATATTTAAACCTAATGAAAATAATTGCTAACACCGTATTAAGGAGACTTAGAAAGGCGTGGAGTATCTATAAAACCTATTATGAGTTGAAAAAGAAATTGAACAACTTATGTTTCAACGTCATGGAAGGAATTTTGGGGGCGGTGAGAAGTGATAGAATCACTTGATGAAAATCTACCATTAAAGCAAAATGCGTATACAAAGAAACATAAGAAATTGTATGGGTGTGGAGCTCTTACTGAGCGTATGCGAAAGATTTGAGATTTTTTTGTCGAGTTTTGCAGAATATAGCTCTCACCTCCAAAAGTCTTACATTGGGAATGTTTTTTGGGGATATGGATTTTTTTTGGAAGTCGGTTAGCTGTCACCAAAGTGTAGATAAACACAGTAGTCCAACTCAAGCCATTCCTTGATGTGGCCCGCCTTTGCCGCCGTGTCTCCCGTACCCACAGTATAAATATACCCAGTAGTCCAAATCAACGGCGGCCGCCTTAGATGATAGTTTCGAAGCATCATTTTTTGCGGTCGTCTGTTTGTCAAAGGCCACCGCGATTTTGTCGGGAGACACGGCCCGTACCTTAAACTGATGCTCTGAAACTATCATCTAAGGCGGCCGCCGTTGAGTTGGACTACAGCGTATATATACTGTGGCTGTCACGAATTAACTTTAATTTTCAATAATCATATTAATTTTAAATACAAATATATATATATATATATATATATAATATATATATATATATATATATATATATATATATATATATATATATATATATATATATATATGTATGGTCGCTGGTACCTTAGACGTTTACGGAGAACGGGACATAGGATCGTTCTGAAAGTTTGGTTAAGTAATTGCTCCTAATCTATTTTATATAATAATATAATATAATAATAATAATCTATTTAATACATTTTCAGCGATGCAGCGTTGCCGCTTATATAAGTATTACTGCGTTTTTGCATCTGTCCTCACTTTCTTGATATTTCCGCCCCACTTACCTACACCTATCTCTAACGGTTCCCGAGATATTAATTATTTTCCATATTTTGGATCAAAAACATAGCTCGAATTAAATGTTTATTTCTGCGTTATTGCAATTCCTAGGAAGCTGTAACTTTGTTAGTAGGTCATCGAGATAATGTTTATGGATTCTGAATAGAGAAATTTGTCCTGCGTTATACAGGATCATTCAAAATGAGTGATTTTACTGCTAGATACAAAAAAGTTTAAAAATGCGTTTTTCAGCTGGAACACCCTGTATATTATGAAATATCCTGAATGCCTAAATTTCCTTCGATTTGATGTATTATGTTCCTATACCTAAGTAGCCAGAATTCCGAGATAAGAGCAATTGTCTAAAAAAATCAAATTATATTTCTCATATTCATCTAGGTTGCTATTAAATGTCATCATAGTACATGACATGAAAATTTGACAATTAGTGCATTATTAATAATACCTTTGAGTGTTTCTTGACTTGAGGTACTAATGATTGTTTTTTATTCTTCATGGAAAATGTGAGGGAATTATAGCAAGAACGTGCAGAAAATTCAATGAAACGTACCCTGATTTACATCCAATGAACAAGAGGAAGTTTGTACGATTACAAAATAATTTCATTAATAATGGATCAAAATTAAAAGCAGAACGACATCTACCGAAACCTATAACCTCAGATGAAGAGAACATAATAAATGTTTTGGCCTATTTCCGTGCTGATCCCCAAGCTTCCACTAGAAGTGCCGAATATGATTTAGACTTGGATCGTGGGTCTGTTGGAAGGATCATCCATAATCATTACATGCGCCCGAACAAGTTTACTAAAGTTTAAGCTCTTAAACCAGAATATTATCAAAGTAGGGTTCACTTTTGCGAAAGAATCCTATTTCGCATCCAAGAAGATCCTGAATTCAAAAAAAAAATTATCTAGACAGACGAATCAAAATTTTCCAGAGAAGGAATTTTTAATAGAAGAACGAGCATTTCTGGGCTGATCAAAATTCAAATATTGTCAAGGAAATGGGATTTCAGGAGAAGTTTAGTTTCAACGTATTTTGCAAAAGGATCACCGAATAAGTTTTCTTATTTACGATGAACCGTTGAATTCTGAAAAATATCTGGAAATTCTAAGGTCAGTTGCGAACGACTTCTTGGACAATCTGTCATTGGAAGAGTATCGTAGCAGTTGGTTTCAGCTGGATGGAGCACCGTAAACAAAATCTACGCCAACGAGTAATCAACTGCATTGAAGAACTAGATGCCAGTAAAATAAGGAGGCCTACAACTATATCTACAAATAAACGGACATTGAAATGTTTGAAAGCCAGTGGTCGGCATTTTGAAAACTTATTGTGAAGGTTTGCTAAATTTTAACAGATAATTAATGAAATTATTACGTTTCATTTAATTTTCTGCACGTTGTTGCGATAGTTTCTACACATTTTCCATGAAGAATAAACAATTTTATGAGAACTTGGTTTGTATTGTTATTTCATTCATTTCAAGTCACTTACGTTGAGAAATACTCAAAGGTATTATTAATAATGCACTAATTGTCAAATTTTCATTATGTCATGTACTATGATGACATTTAATATCAACCTAGATGAATATGAGAAATATAATTAGATTTTTTTGAAAATTGATCTTATCCCGGAATTCTGGCTACTTAGGTATAGTAACATGATAATCAAATCGAAGGAAGTTTAGGCATCTTTCAGGATATTTTATAATATAGGTACAGGGTTTTCCATTTAGAAAAACTAATTTTTAAACATTTTTGTATCTAGCGTAACGATCTTTCTTTTCAGCGCTTGCCAAGAAATGAAATGCAATTTTACAGATTTTGAAGTATATTTGTGGAACATTGATAATGGTACCAACACTACCATTATTGATGGGGACATGAATATAGATATACTAAAAAAAAAAGTGAAATCGCGAATAACTACATACTGACTCTCTCATCCTTTGGATAATAATTAATATCTCATAAAATATTAGCTATAAACATAAAGTCATATTAATAAACTGACATTATTTTTCCATTTTGATCAGAGAAACAATTAAAATTACCTATAAACATTCCATAAGAATAAACAAAGTTGTGTAGAGTTCCAACTATTTAGAAACACCCGGTATAATTGAAAATATTTTTATGTTGTAGAATGTTTAAAATACGATTGGGTTAGTTATAAACATTTTCTCATAATCTTTACAATAACCCCGTAATCGTCCGAATACTTACGCACTACTAATCTCCCACCTTGTATCTTGTATTTCATAACCTGAAATGTACCTAGATATTTATCAACAGCGGTCCGCATCTAGTTATAAAAAAGCTATATCGTGTGATCTGAACCAAAATTAAAAACCAAAAAAAGCGATTAGGCAATGTTAGAAGAAATATACCAGGTATATGGCAAATATTAATAATAATTATTAAGGCACAGCGTACGATCGCTCTGCCATCTCTCAGTCAATAGATGTATTAAATGTGATATATATATATATATATATATATATATATATATATATATATATATATACGTCTCTCTTCTCTGCTACTGCTACCTCTACCTGATTGTTGCCATTTAGTTGGAGTATACGTTTGACAAATATTATTAATGCGTTAAAAATGTACCACTTTCGAATAAGAGCGAAGTAGTTTGCATGCTTTTTAAATAATAAATGATTTTTACAAATATGATCATAATTAATTTGTTAGTTTCACTTAGGTATTTATCCGATATCTATATTACTGAGGTATTTAAAAACAGGTAAAATTTTAGCACCGGCAACACCGTAGAGTCTTGAAAATAATAAATTGTGAAATCCGTCTACTTGGTTTTACATATATTGATATTATAATTATTACAGCCTTTTACGAGTTGAAAACATTTTCAAATGATTACTTATCATTGTAGGATTGTATTAAATACAATATCTCGTTAATTTCAAGCCATATTTTTAAATTAATCGGGAAAAACCATTACGTGACCTTGAGAATCCAACATTTTTCTGTAAATAATGCTTCTGTAGCCAGAAGTGAGAGATACCGCTCTCACCTCTGCAAACTACAGTTTGCATTGATGTGGATTTCTTAGAAAATTTCAGGTTTGCAGTAGCGTTCCAAATGAATTTTCTTTATATCAAAGAATAGATATGATATGGATGTTGTTCTTTCCTTCTTTCCTTGCAACTTAGTCATGATAATATGATAATTATATGAGGTATTCAGAAAATATGATTGTTTATATAACAATCGCCATGATAATTTAGGCACTATGTAACTTGAAATCAAAACCTGCTTTTATTACTGTGAATTACTGTAAATAAATAACCTAACCTCACAGAAAATAAAAATGTTTCAACTATTCTGTAAAAATAATATTGTCGTGGAGTTTTACTGAAAATGGATATTGGCTACCTATCTTCAATAGGTTTTTATTTTTGTTATAGTTTTTCAATAAGCAACACAATTTAAATGTATAAATAAAATTGGAAGAAGCATGAAAATATCTCCGACATTATTCATTTAAAGTATATATGGAATATTTATTAAAAATGAGAGCTGAATGACTGCTCTTTTTGTTTATGATATAAAATATAATGTTCCATTTAATAAAAAAGTTGAGAAAATATTATATTTGAGTTTTGAAATTCCGTGTACACAATTTCTTAAATATTGTAAAAATAAGTCTTGATTACAACAGAAGAAAAGTTAAAATAATCGACGAAAGCAAAAAATACATCATTTTACTATTTAAGTAACCTACGGAAAGTTTAAATCATTGCAATTTTAGGACATTAGGTTGTTCCATTAAAAAAAACATAAGAATGATGTGTTAATATGTTATATAGAACATCTCTAATTAATTTCAAAATATGGAAATTGAGAGTACATACATTTTTTGTGAGAAACTTTTCATGTTTATTCCTGTAATAACGAGTTATCGACCGTGGACACACTAAAAACTTACCCTTTATACAGATTTTCCTCTTTGTATATTTTTTGTAATATTTACGATTATATGGACACTAAATTTTCTAACTAATTGCATTTGGAATGGGTCACTAATAACAAAACAACATTTTTTTAATTTTTGGTGGTCTGTCTGTTAGTTCCAGCTAAACCGATTACAACGGGATTTTCACATCGAAGATTATAATAACGTAATTTGAAATAAAATACAATTTGGACATCAAGTTTAATGAACTCGAAAATAATAATACAGTAAAATTAATTCAAAAAAAAAGTCGTAAAACATTTAGTGGTGATCTTACTTGAACATGTCTTCATTTGCAACTTAGGTCCTTATTCGTGAGCAAACATCATTTCTGAATTCTTTATGTTGGAGGCCAAGATTTAACTTTGTCGGATGCATCTGTCTGTACCTTATAACACATATGTATAAAATATTTTTTTGAGGAAATGTTGATGGTAACAATGCTCGTTTGATGGAATTATTTATTATCAAAAATCCATTCAAATTCTTATCTTAGCCAGGGATAGAAGTGTACCCAACCCATTATTCATTAATTTCAATATTTTCGTTCGTTTCCGATAAAATGGAAGTCTTATCACTATTGTTGTCTTCATTGTGGTGAGATCACAATACAAACTCTGATTTTTCATCTTGGGGGTATTCATATAGGTACAGAATACTCTAAAGCAGACGCCTTGAACGCGAATTCATTTGGTACAAAATTAACTTAGCTCGCGAAACAATTATGAAACTGAAAGATCGGAATCACAGTTTTTGCGATCAACTATTTTTGACCGATGACACGACGGAGGAGGTATACAATTCGACTGTATGTCTGCATTTTTTTATAGATGTTCACGCCTTTTGCAAAGTAAACTTGTTCTGATTTTGAAGAATTTTTGTTATTTTGGAAAGGAGTAGATATAAAAAATTGGTCCACAAAAAATATTACACATGCCCTTTCCCTTTAAGCTGGACATTTGTAAAAATAATAAGAGGGCATTTTTTTTCGAAAATTGAAGATATGAGACTACCAAATTAAAGAAGAGAAAATATGTAACAACAATTCAGTCCGGACGTTTGTAAAAATAATCATAGGTTTCCGAGTTATAGCAGTAGTCCAGTCTGAAATATGTATCAATGCAATGGAGTGAGGTAATGTTTTTTGAAAATTGAAAATATGAGAATACCAAATTAAAGAAGGGAAAATATGTAGCAGCAATTGAATGAGACATATTTGAAAAAAAGTTTACAGTTTCCGAATAATTGTAGTGGTAATATCTGAAATATGTGTATTGTCAACGCGATGTTTTCAGAATTCAGAATATAGGTACCTACATGGGGAAATTTCCACGATGTTTTGAAATCTCTGATTAATGAGTATAAGCAACGTATTATCTTTTTTGGTGAACTTTGAATGATTTTGACGTGTAATCTTACACTCAAAAGTGTGGAATAAACATTTTTTACAAAAAATAGGACTGACTTTATTAGTTGGTGTACTAAAAAATACAAAATAATATTAATTATATTGATGCTGGTACTTTTGGAATTGATGTCTACAATAAACTTTAGCTGCACAACTTCAAAATTACCATTACCAATAGAATGAATAGGTACTATATACATATAAATTATAACCGTTGGTGCGATGTTGCCGTATTTCACTGGTGCCTGAACGTATGGTAGTCTGAATTGGTGTCTCATCGTTGAGGAATTAAGTAATCTATATATAACATATACAATATATAACAGGAATGGGAGATGCGGCTACATTAGACAAAGTTATCGCAGAAGCGAACACATTGGAGGTGGTGAATCATCAGCTGCAGAGCTATAAGCCGAAAGACGAGCTTGGAAATCAGATAAACGCTGTTGTAACTAACTACAAAAGTGGTCTAAGATGGGAAAGTAATAAGGAAATTCCAGACATAGCATCTAACAAGAATTGTGGACAATGTGGTAGATCTATGCACTCTAATTGTCCGGCAAAAGATGGAAAATGTAACAACTGTGGGAAATTAGGATACTATCAAAGATGCTGCAGATCAAAGACATCTTGTATTAAACGGAAACTAGAAGAGAAAGATGTAACATCCTTAAATTACAAACGAAGGAGAGCAGCCACAGCTAACTTTTTGGAAGATGATAAGAATAAATACGTATTTAACGTGAATAATGGGGAAACAATTGTATGTGACATACGAGGAGTAAAACTTGAGACTCGGGCTGTGAATTAAATCTGATTTCAGATAAGGCTTAGAAGTATCTAAAAACCACAGACATTAATTGTTGCAAACAAGTAAAAAACAAATAAAATACTATTAGCTTATGGCAGCAGCTTACCTTTGGATGTTATGGGATATTTTGAATCCATAATAAAAGTAAACGAAAAAATTGAGTGGAGCACGTTCTATTTTGTAAAAAATGGGACTAGGAATTCACTAGGCAAGGATACAGCTTTCGTTTAGGGGTCTTAAGGTTGGGGATCGAAGTAAACCGAATAAAACCACTCCATTTCCTAAATTCAAGGATATTTCGGTCGAAATTCCAATTAATATGTCAGTCAAACCAGTAATCCAACCTAATAGACGAATACCCATCCCAATTGAATATAAAATAAGCGAGAAAGTAAAGGAATTATTAGATTTAGATATAATCGAAGAAGTTCATGAACCCTTCACATGGATTTCCCCTATTGTGCTTATATTAAAGGACAATGGAGAAGTACGGCTATATGTTGATATGAGACGTGCAAATGCGGCTATATTAAGAGAAAACCATGTACTGCCTTGGATGGAATACTTGCTACCAAATATTAGAAAAGCTAGTGAAAGGCTGCACCTTGGTACCACTTCCAAACCACCCGGTACCTATGAAGCGTAGAGAGATTCCTGCAGAATCCTGGTTCGATGTTGCTATGGATTTATTAGGACCATTAACAGTGACTATAGACTACTACAGCTGCTCTAAATAAATCAAAATAACCAAATCTATACCAGCGCTCGCATATTATAAGAATCTTGAAAGAAATATTCAGTCGTTTGAGTTTCACAGTATCGATAACAGCGGATAATGGAAGACAATTTAAAGCAATGAATTTAAAAACTATTGTAAAGAATGTAATATTGAACTTTTCAATACTGTACCATATTGGCCGCAAATTAATGGAGAAGTTGAAGGACAAAATCGAGATATATTGAAACGATTGAAAATTGCAAAAACTGAAAGATAAAAGGAAGAATCACTATATGAATATTTGATGATATACAATAGCACAACTCGCACAGTGACTAGAAAGACCCCGGCAGATTTTTTTTTCAAAAGACAGAACAGTGACAAATTCCAAATGTTGTAAGTATTCACACGACAGAGAGGACGATTCAGAAGTCAGAGATCGAGATAGAATACAAAACTAAAAAGGTAAGGAATATGGGAATCAGAACAGAAGAGCTGAGAATCCTAACATTTTCATTGGAGATAAGGTTTATATAAAGTAGGAAAAAATAAATAAACTCTCGCCAAACTTCAACCTTACTCCCCATGTAGTAGAAGAATCTATAGGAGGAGACATAATTGTCAGGAATGAAGATACATGCCAAAGATTGAGGAGCGTGATACATTTGAAGAGAGTGGAAGGTAGTTGGCGATCTATGGGGAAGTAAATCAGCCAAATATTTAGCTTAAGTTTGGTTTTGTCAAGTTTGATCAGGTGTTGGGAAGAGAATTTCGTTAAAATGTAAATGCATGCAATAAATAAAATCATTATAAGAAAGGGATGTAGTGTTTCTATTATGGAGTATAAGTTCTATGCTGCTCCACAGATTGTATCTATTTCTAAGATACAGTATATTGTCTTACGCATCGTTACTAAACGATAGTCTTATATGGCTATTGATATGTCTATGTACGACACACGATATAGGGGTGTGACGGGGAACCAACAGGTGCTGGATGTGACTGTGCTGGATTTGATTGTAAGCCAATAAGGAAATAATTTAAGAGATAATAAATAATTGAATTCTACAGCGTCTATAAGAAACAACAAAGCTGTAGTGATTATCTCAAAAACGGAAACAGATATTGTTTTGTTTTTTTTTTTATAGTAAAGATCTTAAAAATTTGCCCATAGAATGTCTAAACCAAAATACCCTGTGTTTTCAAATATTGGAGATACGGGGGACTCTCAGAAACTCACCATTTTGGTTTTTCGCGATTTATTCAAAAACCAAAAACAATTCACAAAATGTAATAGCAGTTCTGAAATGTTATTAGGATCCTGAGAGACATTGCCCATTTAACAGATTTAGTAGCTCTTATAATAACCGAGATAGTAATACATGCAGTACCAATCTGGGACACAGTATATACGTCTCTGTTCTCTGGTATGTACTCTGCATCTTGATAGAGTAGACTAAGGACTATAGAAGAGGACTGCAATCTTCAATGGGCAACTGTGCTAAAAAAGAGGGTACCAAAATTGTGGACTAACAAGGGTTCCTAAAAGATCGGCATTATTGCTGGTTGGTGATAGTGTACAGAAAAACGAAAGAAAGAAATGGTATATATTAACAAATTGGATATATATTTAGACATGTCTTTGGTATTTTTAGATGTTATAGTGTTCTCTGGATGTTATGTATGTATTATGTTTCAGTTATTCAGAGAGATAAATTGACATGATGAGTGATTCTGTTTATATGTCGAGATCACAAGAGACTTCCTCTTCAACCTCGGTCGAATTCACTTCGGGTTGGAAGGAAATTAAAATAATTTTCATACGGGCAGTACACTTGGTACGTAGAAGACTCGAGTGCTGGGCCCCCGAGGTGGATAGGGAAGTCGCGGCCGTGATATTCAGGTGTGGTGCTGGGATTGCTTTTGAGAAGAAGTCGATTCCTAAGAAGTCCTTGTAGGTTAAAAGCACGTGGTAGCGTGGTCTGGCGGGGACAGGAGGAACACCTCTCGGATTACCTCAAGGGCATGACAGTGACGGTTATATTCCGATCAAAGCAAACTCTCGATTCTGCCTTGACACGTGCATTGCATGATTTCTTTGGTATTGAAAATATTATTAATTAGTGAACAAAAAAATTAGTGGCTGGAGGTATGGCTTAGAGCCAGACAATCCTCAGTCACACGGACGAAGCTTCGGCTACGGAACGTAGTCGATGGAGTGCTGGCCAAATGCGCCGAAAGGGAAGCAAGGGCCAAATAACCAGAGAGAGAGAGAGATCACAAATATTTCAGAGGATTCTGACTCGGAAATACTGCTGAAAAAAAGAATATACTGGAATCGTAATCTAATTTATTTCTAGCAAAAAATTATTTCAAATTTGGGCAAACTATCTACTCTCTTTGCAAGGCATTTTTAAAGGAAAGAGAATTCTCGATAATCAAAATCAGAGCACGGTTGGGTTATGCAAAATGCTCGGACGTATATAAGAACAACATACAATGTATCGAGAGTTCTACAGTCCATAATACAATGGATATCACTTTGAACAGCAATCTAACATCAATATTCAAAATCTTCCCGTTACCTAACTGAGTACATTCTATACTGCAGCGCCATCCCTATAGGTACAGAAAAATTGGCCCCATTTTATCAACACTAAGATAACACTCCTCCTATACCCTCCGTAGTGTTGACTCAGTATACAGGCGACAATCACTTATCTATGGTGTAGACAAAGGTTAGATGCTAAATGCTCGTGCGTTTTTCCAGTGATGGATCCCATTGTTCGACATTGTTTCATGTTGAAAAAAAAATAGTTTGATCTTGCTTGAATGAGATAATATAATTAATCAATATTGAATCACACTTGGAGCTTAACAGACGGCGAGATATCTGCGATCTAAGTACGAATTCGAAATTTCAAGTCTCTAGACCGTATGGGGCCTGAGAAATCGCTGGATTCCATCTATAAAAGAACCGAAAGTAATAAAAACCATTTATAAATAAATAAATTATAAATAAATTATATAAAATAAATAAATAAATTTATAAAACATTTTTTTTGTTTCTATATGTTATGATATATATATATATTTGAAATCAGAAAAAATATCTTTCGTTGTAGCGCATAATATACAGGGTGCTCCATAAAAAATGAAGTTGCCTAGATATTTTCATTTTTTAAATGCGATATTTTTTTATTGATAATTTTAAAAGATAATATGAAAAACAAACAACAGTTTTTATATAAAACATTTTTATTTATCTTCAAAAATAAAGGCTCCAGATAGCCACGTAAATATAATCAAAGACCCTGAACAAGTAAATGTAATAAATTTGGAGATTCATTTTAGATCACAGAGAAGTAACATGTTCTTTCAATAAACTTATTATATACTTATTACCGATTTTATTCCAAACCGAAATTTAATAAATAGTTTAAAAAAAAAAAGGAGAGTTGTACGTCTACAACCCCTCTACAATACCGCAACGCCATTAAAGCAGAGAAAGCATACTCAAGTGCAGATGTTTCTGGCCACAATCCACTAATAGCTAATGGTCCACTTAAACTAAAAAATATCAAGAGACACCAAAAGAACACTAGTTTGGAAATAAGAAAGTTAAAAGAACCTGTTATGAAGGAGACACTCCAACAAAAAATACATGAAAACCTCGATAAATTAGATATTTATAGCAATGGTATCAAACATTGGGAATTAATAAAGCACTGCCTCCTCGATCCATGTAATGAAGTACTGTCATCCTCTGCAAAGAAAACTAGATGAGGGATGATATATTTAATGTAATGGAACAGCGAAGAAACGTTAAGACTTATAATATTAATAATTACGAAAAAATTAACAATGAGATCAGAAAGAAGATTAGAGAGGCAAAACAAACATATTTTGAAGAAAAATGCTAAGAGATCGAAGACTTTCAAAACAAATATGACCTGTTCAATCTACATGAAAAGGTTAAAGAAATGGCAGGTTTACGACAAAAAAACCATACCGTAGCAATCTTGGATTAAAAAGGAAATAGGGACTGAGAAAAACTACAACGTTGGAGAGAATACATTGAAGAGTTATTCGGAAATGTAAGAGGAGAATTGAAGCACACACCGTGCGATGCAAAAGAAGCAGCCCCAGAAATTTCAAAGGAAGAGATATTACAAACATTAAAAACAACACAGAGTGGAAAAAGTTGTGGGGCTCTTTAATCAAATTTATCATCGGCGCCATACCGAGGGAATGATTGCTTTAAACTTTTATTTGTCTCCCCAAAAAGAACAACGCTAGAAAATGCAGCAATCATCGCACCAGCAGCTTAATATATCCATACCCTAAAACTGCTCCTAAAGATCATTCACAATTGTATATACCAAAAACTTGATATAGATGAAACAAAATTTGGATTCGCTAAAGGTTTAGGTACACGTGAAGCCCTCTTTGTTGACCACTGCGCGATGTGACTTTCTCTTCATTGACTTCTGTGGAACAGAGAACACGAGCTACTAGCTCTTTGTGGAAACACCTAGTGGCACCCCAAGTATCTTTCACCCGTATCTAGTGCAGTCGATATACGTCGAGAGCTTTCGAGAAGCATCTCATTGTCTGATTCGATAGATTTAAATACGGCAACAAGAGCGCGGCAGGCAGTAAGTTTTGAACGTGCCAACCCGTGAAATATATATTTTGTTGTATATTGTAAATGGTTAGTAGCTAGTAGTGAACAGTAGTGTATATAAATTGTAGTACGGGGGTGAGAATGGTTAATTTTTGTTATATTAAATAAATATACTTTATTAATTAGTGTGTACGTGAATTTCTGTCCACAAAAGAACGAAGAACATTACCCGGACCTTAAAAGAGAATTGGAGGAGCTTGTCGATTATATTACTAGAAGGAAACAGGACCTACAAGATCAACTTCGAAAAAGACTTGTTGCGGAAGGTGAAGACCCAGAAACTTTTCGATTCGAACTGTTGGAATTCGAAAGAATGGAACAGAATATAAAAAAGTGCAAATGAATATGGAGCAGAATATAAAACAAGGGCAAGTAGATATAGAACAGAAATCAGAGCAACAAGCAGTAAGCTTGAAACAAATGCAAGTAAATTTGGCACAAAAATTAGAACAACAAGAAGTGAATTTGACACAGAAATTAGAATAGAAACTAGAACAACAAGAATAAAAAATTGGTAAAAGCCTTTACCTATGACTTCCCTCGACAAACCACCCTGCTTCGAGATGGAAACAACCTCGTCGCTTCTACCGTTCTTATATTGACATTTAATATTTTGGACACCCTGTATATATGATAAATGAAAACCCTTACATTGCGTCGCGAAAAGCGAGCAAGATTGAGGATGCTTATAGGCAAATTCCAGGACATCTTTGATATTGATGTTGATGGAAAAGGGAGAACAAATATCGTACGGCATAAAATTAACTCAGATGAAGAACGCCCTATTCGACAACCAGTGAGAAAGTTACCATTGGCTAAGCGGGATGAAGAACAAGGAGTGATCGAACCATCGATGAGCCCATGGTCATCACCAGTGGTACTGGTTAAGAAGAAGGATGGCTCGACAAGATTTTGTGTGGATTATCAGCAGCTCAACAACGTTACCAAAAAGGACAGTTACCCATTGCCAAGGATTGACGACACATTGAACACTTTGGCCGGATCCAAGATATTTTCTACGCTTGGCAAGTCGGGATGGATCCCGAGGACCGAGAGAAAAATGCATTCACCGTTGGCTCCGGCCTGTGCCAGTTTACAGTTATACCTTTTGGATTGCGTAATTCACCAGCTACATTCGAGAGGCTGATGGTGACTGTTTTGAAACGACTGTCTTGGGAAACCTGTCTACCTAGATGACATCATCGTTGTGAGAAAGTTAGATTTAGATTTAGATTTAAGAGGGGGTTACATTGCACTGCGACCATAAGGTCTATTGTGCCCCCCACCTGAGTTGCACTCGCCTATACGCGGTCTACAACTCGTCTTCCAGTTCCAGAGTTCTAATGAACTCCAGTATCTGGGTTGGCTTCAAGGAGGATACTTCCTCACTACTGCAGGTTGCTAGTCCAAGGCACTGTTTGCGTTGGCTAGCAATGGCGAGGCATTCCGTCACCAGGTGATCCGGAGTTTCCTCCTCTTCCCCGCAGAATCTGCACTCGTCATCCTCTGCTAGACCTAATCTCATTAGATGCTTCTTGAGGCAACAGTGTCCTGTAAGAAATCCAGTGAGTAGGTGTAGCTTGTTCTTGCTGAGATCCAAATACCTTTTGGATCTTGCAGTATCAAAGTTTTTTAGAAACTTTTTGGAATGATCCAATCCAGGGGTATCCCGCAAGAGTGTTTCTCTTACGGTTTTTTCCTTCTCCAGAAACTCCTTCTTGTAGGTGCTTTTATCTGTGCCACAGAAGGGTTCTGGGCCAGTAAATGGAGTTTGTGCTCCTTTCCTGGCAAGTGTGTTGGCCTCCTCGTTGCTTTTGATTCCCGAGTGGCCGGGAACCCAGACTAAGTAGACCCTGTTGTTCTTGCCTAGCTCATTGAGCTTCCTTCGGCACTCCCATACCATTTTAGAGTCAATGGTATGAGAGTTCAGTGCTTTAATTGCAGCTTGACTATCAGAATGTATTGCAATGTCACATTTCTGATAGTTTCTTTCAAGGTTCACCTCCACGCATCTCTCAATTGCAAGCAATTCTGCTTGAAAGACGCTTGGGCAGCGGCCTAGCGCAAATGAGCATTTGGTGCGATTCCCAAACACTCCAGCGCCTGTCCCCGTCGTGGTCTTAGAACCATCAGTGTACCATTTGATGGTATTCTTTTTGAGAGCTTGGGTTGTGAGCCCCTGTCCCAATCTTCTCTGCTACTTAGCACCGTGGTGAAAGTTCTCTCGATGCTAATTTTCTTTGTCATTACATCACTGGGAAGGTTTGCTGATGGGATGTTTTGGACAAAGAGGACCAAGCCCTCTGATTCCGAATTCCCACCATTTCTGAACCTTCCCTAGATAGTCTTAGAATGGCCTCATGGGCCAATCTGTATATCACTAGATGGAGAGGTGTGAGATCTGTGATGATCTTTAGTGCCCTGGTCGGGCAAGTTCTCATGGCTCCAGTGATACAGACACAGGCTAGTCTTTGTATTCTATCGAGGGTTTTCCTCGTATTGCTCTGACTTGCCTTGCCATGCCAGGTCAATAGACCCATATGATATTATCGGTCTTACAATCATGACGTACATCCAACGCAGTATTTTTGGGTTACATCCCCAAGTCTTACCAGTCAGATTTCTGCACGCCATTAAGGCCTTTATTGCTTTGCTAGCAGTAGCCTCAATATGTTTGTTCCACAGAAGCTTGCTATCTAGTGTTAATCCCAGATATTTGACTTCAGCCTTCCAGCTTATTATGTCTCCACTTAAAGTGAGAGGTTTCATAGCTGGAAGTTTCCTTTTCCTAGTAAATGGAATAATTGTGGTCTTGGAAGGGTTTATGCTAAGCCCCACTGACAAGCACCATTGCTCAATAGTTCTGAGGCCCTCCTGCAATAATTCGCATAGGGTGTTCGCGAATTTTCCTCGGACTATTAGGACTATGTCGTCGGCATAGCCTATACATGTGAAGCCAAGCTCCGTGAGTTTGTGGAGTAACTCGTCTACTACTAAGCTCCATAGGAGGGGAGATATTACTCCTCCTTGAGGTGTTCCACGAGTAGCTTTAACAGAGGTGGTGTGATCACCTACTTGGGCCTCAGCTAGTCTCGTCTTCAACATCTCATACATCCATTTGATAATGGTCTTGTTCACTCCTCGCCGTATGAGTGCCTCCCTGATTGACACATGTGTGGTGTTGTCAAAAGCCCCAGATATGTCCAGGAAGGCACACATTGCGATTTCTTTATTGTTCAGAGAGCTCTGAATGACCTCGGTTAGCTGATACAGCGCGGTTTCTGTTGAACGCCTCGCCCTGTATGCATGCTGACATTTATGAAGTGGTTTGTCCTTCAGAATCTCTGTTCTTATGTAGTTATCCACTACTTTCTCCATCGTTTTCAGTAAAAACGATGTTAAACAGATAGGTCGGAAAGATCGGGGATCAGTCCCATTTTTCTTCCCTATTTTCGGTATGAAGATTACTTTGGCTCTTTGCCATATGATAGGTATAAAGCCCCGTGCTAGGCAGCTTCTTGTAATCTTCAGGAGAAGGGGAAGGATCTCCTCCATTCCTTTCTGTAGGAGTATTGGGAATATGCCATCTACTCCCGGCGATTTATAAGGTTGAAAGGTGTTGACTGCCCATTCCAACCTTTGTCTTGTAAATATCTTCTTAGCAATACTCCAATCTTCCTTGCGAGGATTCTTGGTTTGGATTGCTACGTCAGTACTACTGAGGGGTTCACTTCCAGGGAAGTGTGTTTTGAGAAGTAGAGCAGATCGCTCCTCTTCTCCCTCAGTGTATGTCCCGTCTGGTTTCTTGAGCGACATTAAGGGGCTGATTGCCCCTTTTGCCATGACTTTTTGCAATCTGGCTGCAGTAGGAGTCGAAGTGATCTTTTCACAAAAAGCTTGAAAGTGAAGCCTCTTGGCCTTCCTGATCTCCTTATTGTATTGTGTGAGCTTCTCGGTGTAGCCCTGCCAATTATGGTCTCTTTTGGCCCTGTTGAAGAGCCGACGGACCTCTAATCTGAGGTTTGACAGGTTTTTGTTCCACCAAGGTGCTTCCTTGCCTGGTCGAGCTTTTGAGAGTGGGCAACTTGATTGGAATGCCTCCGTTATCGCCACACTGACCAGTTCGACCTCTTGATCCAGATCGCAGTGTGGGTGTTTGACCCCTTTACTTTCGATCTGTTCCAAGTTTTGCTTCAGAAGGGTCTTATATTTAGACCAATCTGTATTTCTAGGGTTACGAGTTGGAGACAGTGAGGTTACTTCCCCCGCAATCCTAAACTCTATAATCCTATGATCGGAGAGAAAGGGTTCCTCCATCACTCTCCAATCAAATACGTTATTCCTGGCAGTAAAGCTGGCAATTGTTACGTCCAGGACCTCTTCTCTTGCTCTCGTGACAAAAGTGGGGGTTGTTTCCACATTAAGGGTTTCTAGATTAGTAGCTAAGAGATATTCAAGTAAGCACTCATCTCTAGGGTTGTTGTTCATGCTTCCCCAAATAACATTGTGCGCATTGGCATCACAGCCTATGATGACTGGCAGTTGTCTGCTATTGCAGTATTGCACTAGCCCTTGAGCTTCTACTGGAGGTATTGCAGTATTGTCTCCAGCGAAATAGACAGATGCAATAACTATGTCTCGGTTGATGCCCCCAGTTTTGAGGTGTACTAGAATTGGAACTAGATCCCGAGTCATGAATTCTGAAACACATGTGTAATTAATGTTGTTTCTTATGATCACACAGGCACGAGGGGACTCCTGCCTCTGGTCATAGATCAATTTTGAATCTTTAGATGCCAAACCTTTAATTTGGCCTGCTTTGCCTGTCCAGGGTTCCTGGATCAGTACAAAATCCAGTTGGGATTTCGCAAACAGCCTTGCAATCACTGCTGAGGCTCCCTTCGCGTGATGCAAGTTCACTTGCGCCACCTTGGAGAAAGCGATGAAGGTGCTGTAGTCTGGGGTGTAGGGGCTGGGTAGTCCAGCCTCTAATTCCCCCCTCCTCTCTTTCCTCCTGTCCCTCATCGAGATCCATCGGGAGGGTAGTCTCCTTGGAGCTCGAGCGGGTATCTGGGTCTCGGATTATGGCCTCGACCCCCGCATTGGTTCGCCCTTCCCCCAGGACTGCAGATGATTTCTCTGCCGCCCCGGCTTCTTTGGCAGAGCCAGCAGCGGCCTCGACCAGACCTGAGCTGGCAGTTTTATCCTGCACACCGGAGTCCGTAGATGTGTAGGGCATCTCCGCATCTTTTAGACCTCCCGCAGGATTATTTTTCCGTCCTAGCCCCGAGACAGACACACGTCCAAACCTAAAGTTTAAGACGCATCCTTCTGCCTTCAGGGCCTCTCCTGATTGGCGATCGATCCCAATCGTGAGGACAGTACCGGTTCCCTCCTTTTTGGAGTTGAGAACTTTCCAGGCTCTGGTACTGAGCCAGGTGTTCTGTACTTCGACGAGTCGGAGAATCTTCTCCGTCTCCATTTCGAAGCTTCTTGGGAAGTACACCGTTACAGTGACGGGCTTGGGGATGTTTTTCTCCTCCACCGCCACTAACTCGGGTCCTTCCCAAGACCTCAAGGCCGGCACTACCCCAATGAGCCAGTCCGCCGAATCCTGAGAACCGCAGTCCACCAGCATCATTCCACAGCGGAAATGTATACCGGTGAAGTGCATTCCCTTCACCTCTCCACTGCACATCTCTTCCACTAGAGTATCCTCCAGTGTTGAGAGCCGCTGTGGTTCCAGGATTACTCTAGGGTAATCCTTGGGTATGATACCCACACGAATAGCCTTTACGGCCTTGGCAGATGCAGCGTATCCAGTGGCATGCCCGGTTTTTGCTGCAGCTGTTTTCGGCTTTTTAGGCTGAGGCCGTTACGGAGGAGTGATATGCTCCGCGCCTCTCTTTCCCGTCCCTTTTCCCGTCGGTGTTACCTTCGGGGTCGGGACAGTAGGTGGTGTGGCGTGCTGAAGAGCCAGTTTTCTGGCCTCCTCAGGTGCAAGTCCCTGATGGAGGAGTCGCAGGTACTTCCGCACTCCTGCTCCACTGAGCCCCTTTCTCAGTGGATCGTCTCTGCCGCCCGGCTGTCCGAGTTTCGGCAGGTCGAACGGCAAACGATTTCTTTGCCGTTTGGCATTTCCCTTTTTTACAAGGAGCCCGGATGAAGAGGTGGAGGCTTTCTCCATCTCTCCTCCGGTGAGTTGGGTTTTATGTGTATTTTCCATAAAGTTCCCACGAGTAGCTGGGGACAAATCGGTCCACTCCTGCACAGCCCCGCATGCAGGAGTAAGGGGTTAATACAGTGGAGTTCCCCCTTGTGCTCCAAGGTCGAAACCAGTAGAGACCAGTCCTCTATCTGACCATGCATCCCTCGGCCTGGTTTCCCGCCTTGGATTTAGAATTTTTGATGAGGTTATTTCCTCTTGGTCCGGGCGGTTAAGCCAAGACCCCCCCCCGCATCACTAGCCCGCGAGACATGACCACAGACGACCAGGATGCGTTGGTTTGACAGGGTGGTTTCAAGGTTAGCTCGAACGCACACCTGGCATCGTTGTACCTGAGTGCAATTCCCTTAGCCACGACACTACAGCTGGGACAGGTGAAGTTGGTCCGCGGCAGGGTATTCGTGGCTGCCAATTGAGTTTTTAGTCTCAATGAGCCTTATTTCCCCGCAGGCCCCCTTCTCATATAAAAGTCATCGTCAGAGGCCCCCTCCTATCCGCCACCTGGAGACGCGCCGGGTTGGCACTTCGCTCCTCCCAGATGCTGATTGACAACATCCGGACCCGGTGTGAGAAAGTTATTCAGCGACCACCTTAAGAACTTGGAACAAGTATTCCTGCGAACACGTCAGTCCGGTCTCAAGCTGCGCCCCAAGAAGTGCCAATTTTTCCAAAAGGAGGTTGTTTGATAATTAGGCCGTATGGTGTCCAAAGAAGGAATAGCAGTCGATCCTCAGAAGATACAAGCAGTGAAAGAATGTCCTTCTCTCAAGTCTAAGTAAGAAGCTTACTCGGTTTGTGTACTTACTATCGAAGGTACGTATCAGGATTTAATTAATAATAATAAATATTGCCAAGCCGCTAACTAGGCTTACGGAGGACGGTTGCAAGTTCCAGTGTAGTAATGACTGCCAGCAAGCCTTCGAAAAACTGAAAGATGCTTTGCTAACAGCTCCAATACTGAGCGATACCCTGCCAACGGGAAAATTTATATTGAGCACAGACGCAAGCAACGTGGGGATCGTTCTGTTTTATCACAGATACAGAATGGCCAGTAGGCGTATTCTGTACATTTGCGTAAGTCTCAGACCAAAGGTCACCCTATGGTTGTACACAGCGGTGATAAGGCCCATGATATGCTACGGTTCAATAGTTTGGTGGCGACGCATCAAATTAAAGATTGAGAAGTACAGACTTGCGAGACTACAGAGATCTGTCTGCATCGCAGTCACTGGTGCCATGAGGACCACACCATCTGCTGCGCTAGAGGCGTTGTTGTGCTTGCCACCACTAGATATATAGGGGGCAACACTACTGACCGCCCTTCGTTTGAAAGATGGTGGAACATTAAGGGTGCACAAGAGCGTGAAGAGTCATACAGCCATCTTGGAGGGGGGCCTCGCCAGAATACCACTCCTCGAGGCCTGCTCAGACCGCATTGCACCCCTATTCAGCAAATGCAAATACCACGTTTGTTGGGAAGAAGCAGAACCACGCACTGTGGCGACAATAGACGTATACACTGATGTGTCTAAAAAGGGGACAGTACAGGCATAGGAATCTTCAGTCAAGACCTGCAACTATCTCTACAACAACCGCTCGGGAAGTATGCCACCATATTACAAACGGAACTAATAGCACTAGCTCGAGGGGCTAATGAGGTCTGCATGAGCAAGGTGCGAGGACGAGTAATAGGCTTCTTCACAGACAGTAAAGACGCCTTAAAAGCGCTTGAAAAGGGCAGGTACGACGCAAGAACCACGCTGAACTGCCACCGCGAACTGTCGGAACTAGCGAATGAAAATGTGGTGGAACTAGCTTGGGTGCCAACACATGATGGGAATGAGGGCAATGACAAGCCGGATAAACTGGCGGGTGCTGCTTCGTCGGGAACAATGTGTGGACCCGAACCGGCAGTACCCATCACACCGTAAATCATGGCCAACCTCATCAAAGAGGACACACACCTCAGACACTGTCAGAGGTGGAACTCAATTGGGTACTTGACAAATTTTTTAAACAATTTTTATTTTGTAGCTAAACAATCAATTAAAGCAAAAAAAATATAAAAAATACGAGTCTATTTTGAAAATACAAAAAAAAATATTCAAAAATTTTCCGCTTGAACTCTAAAAACGGCTGCAACGTCACAATCTCCCTTAGTTAGAGCAGAGAACACTATCCAGAGAGAAGATACAATATTGTATGTTCTCTCTGAGGAGGATTTCTCCATCGACTTGATTACTACGTGACTATCTTGGTCGATTTTGATAGGCGTTCGCAGTCACGTGATAAACGGTTTGAAATTACAACTATTTAAATTGATTAGAGTTTAAATTCTAAGAGAAATTTAACCTGCATAATGTGATTTTTGGTATGTTAAGACTACCTAATATCGTCTGAACATCACTTTATTTGAATTTCCATTAATGTCAAGTACCAATTGTGGGCTGTCGACAGAGCAAAAACTTCATCACGGAGCCAAGCCGAAAAATGGCCGGAGACTGCCTAGCTTTGCCCCGGGCCAAACTACGCTCACTTGTAAGCATCTGGACCGGGCATGCTTCGCTAAGAAAACACCTACATACAATGGGTGTCATCGACGACTCGACATGTCGGGCAAGCATGGAGGAGGAAGAAACAGTGGAGCATCTCTTCACGGAATGCCCCGCTTTATCCGACGTTCGTAAGGCCATCCTAGGACTGATGTGGCCGGATCTGACCAACATCAGACGCACCTCGCTTGCGGCAATCCTGAGATATCTGGATCAGGTTGTCGGGATACTCGGGGAACCGTAGGTCTGAGGAGCATGGGGGAGAGGCACAATGGGCCGAATTGGCCTAAGTACCCGCTTTGGCACCCCTGCGTCAAATAATAATAACAATTAACACACACGTACTACAATTTATATACACTACTGATCACTACTAACTATTTACAATAAAATCTCTATCCCTGTGAACCTGAATAATACTTCCAGCATGTTCCTGATGGTTCTCCAGTCCAACTCGTCTAGTCCACATGCCAGCTTTGGAATGGCCAATTTCAAAATGTTGTCAGCCAACAGATTTTCCCTGAGGCTCAGCAGCGTTTCCCAGACAGTCCTATAGGATGGTTTTTGGTACGACGACTCCTTCGATACCAGGTAGAAGATTCGCCCTTGGGCCTTTTTCAACTCTAATACTTATCCGACCTTTACATTCTGCCTTTGAAGCTCTTCTACAAGCTCGAACGAAGCCTTGAAAACATTGGCGATTCATCGGGACATTTGCAGATATCTTGTCACGCCAAACCTAGCTTTAGCTGTGACTGAGTAGGCAGCCATGAATGTATCGAAGTACATCTCAGCACTTAACAGAGTTATCTTGCCTGTGCCTCATCATTGTTACCGGCAAATGGAGCCAATCTGTTAAATTGCACAAATCTAGTTCCTTCCGGTAGCCTTCCTGATCCTGTATAGTACATCATTAATCTTCTTGATTACTTCATAGGGTCCTTCCCAAGAGTTCTGAAAGTCAGAATACAACTAAACTTGTTGAGTTTTGATGTATTCTGACTTTCAAATTTTAGTTCTGAAACTTACGCAAATGTACAGAATACGCCTACTGGCCATTCTGTATCTGTGATAAAACAGAACGATCCCCACGTTGCTTGCGTCTGTGCTCAATATAAATTTTCCCGTTGGCAGGGGATCGCAACCGTCCTCCGTAAGCCTAGTTAGCGGCTTGGCATTATTTGTAAATCCTGATACGTACCTTCGATAGTAAGTACACAAACCGAGTAAGCTTCTTACTTAGACTTGAGAGAAGGCCATTCTTTCACTGCTTGTATCTTCTGAGGATCGACTGCTATTCCTTCTTTGGACACCATACGGCCTAATTGTCAAACCTCCTTTTGGAAAAATTGGCAGCTGGAGACCGGACTGACGTGTTCGCAGGAATACTTGTTCCAAGTTCTAAAGGGGGTCGCTGAATATCTTTCTCACAACGATGATGTCATCTAGGTAGACAGGTTTCCCAAGACAGTCGTTTCAAAACCGTCACCATCAGCCTCTCGAATGTAGCTGGTGCATTACGCAATCCAAAAGGTATAACTGTAAACTGCCACAGGCCGGAGCCAACGGTGAATGCAGTTTTCTCTCGGTCATCGGGATCCATCTCGACATGCCAAGCGTCGAAAATATCTTGGATCCGGCCAAAGTGTTCAATGTGTCGTCAATCCTTGGCAATGGGTAACTGTCCTTTTTGGTAACGTTGTTGAGCTGCTGATAATCCACACAGAATCTTGTCGAGCCATCCTTCTTCTTAACCATTACCACTGTTGATGACCATGGTCTCATCGATGGTTCGATCACTCCTTGTTCTTCATCCCGCTTAGCCAATGGTAACTTTCTCACTGGTTGTCGAATAGGGCGTTCTTCATCTGTGTTAATTTTATGCCGTACGATATTTGTTCTCCCTTTTCCATCAACATCAATATCAAAGATGTCCTGGAATTTGCCTATAAGCATCCTCAATCTTGCTCGCTTTTCGCGACGCAATGTAAGGGTTTTCATTAATCATATATACAGGGTGTCCAAAATATTAAATGTCAATATAAGAACGGTAGAAGCGACGAGGTTGTTTCCATCTCGAAGCAGGGTGGTTTGTCGAGGGAAGTCATAGGTAAAGGCTTTTACCAATTTTTTATTCTTGTTGTTCTAGTTTCTATTCTAATTTCTGTGTCATATTCACTTCTTGTTGTTCTAATTTTTGTGCCAAATTTACTTGCATTTGTTTCAAGCTTACTGCTTGTTGCTCTGATTTCTGTTCTATATCTACTTGCCCTTGTTTTATATTCTGCTCCATATTCATTTGCACTTTTTTATATTCTGTTCCATTCTTTCGAATTCCAACAGTTCGAATCGAAAAGTTTCTGGGTCTTCACCTTCCGCAACAAGTCTTTTTCGAAGTTGATCTTGTAGGTCCTGTTTCCTTCTAGTAATATAATCGACAAGCTCCTCCAATTCTCTTTTAAGGTCCGGGTAATGTTCTTCGTTCTTTTGTGGACAGAAATTCACGTACACACTAATTAATAAAGTATATTTATTTAATATAACAAAAATTAACCATTCTCACCCCCGTACTACAATTTATATACACTACTGTTCACTACTAGCTACTAACCATTTACAATATACAACAAAATATATATTTCACGGGTTGGCACGTTCAAAACTTACTGCCTGCCGCGCTCTTGTTGCCGTATTTAAATCTATCGAATCAGACGCTGAGATGCTTCTCGAAAGCTCTCGACGTATATCGACTGCACTAGATACGGGTGAAAGATACTTGGGGTGCCACTAGGTGTTTCGACAAAGAGCTCGTAGCTCGTGTTTGCTGCATTTTCTAGCGTTGGTCTTTTTGGGGAGACAAATAAAAGTTTAAAGCAATCATTCCCTCGGTATGGCGCCGATGATAAATTTGATTAAAGAGCCCCACAACTTTTTCCACTCTGTGTTGTTTTTAATGTTTGTAATATCTCTTCCTTTGAAATTTCTGGGCTGCTTCTTTTGCATCGCACGGTGTGTGCTTCAATTCTCCTCTTACATTTCCGAATAACTCTTCAATGTATTCTCTCCAACGTTGTAGTTTTTCTAAGTCCCTATTTCCTTTTTAATCCAAGATTGCTACGGTATGGTTTTTTGTCGTAAACCTGCCATTTATTTAACCTTTTCATGTAGATTGAACAGGTCATATTTGTTTTGAAAGTCTTCGATCTCTTAGCAATTTTCTTCAAAATATGTTTGTTTTGCCTCTCAAATCTTCTTTCTGATCTCATTGTTAATTTTTTCGTAATTATTAATATTATTAGTCTTGACGTTTCTTCGCTGTTCCATTACATTAAATATATCGTCCCTCATCCAGTTTTTTTGCATAGGATGACAGTACTTCATTACATGGATCGAGGAGGCAGTGTTTTATTAATTCCCACTGTTTGATACCATTGCTATAAATATCTAATTTATCGAGGTTTTCATGTATTTTTTGTTGGAGTGTCTCCTTCATAACAGGTTCTTTTAACTTTCTTATTTCCAAACTAGTGTTCTTTTGGTGTCTCTTGATATTTTTTAGTTTAAGTGTACCATTAGCTATTAGTGGATTGTGGTCAGAAGAAACATCTGCACTTGAGTATGCTTTCTCTGCTTTAATAGCGTTGCGGTATTGTAGAGGGGTTGTAGACGTACAACTTTCCTAATCCTGGTCACGGCACCAATTACGATTTTTATTCACGAAACTTACTTTTTTTAAACTATCTATTAAATTTCGGTTTGGAATAAAATCGGTAATAAGTATATAATAAGTTTATTGAAAGAACATGTTACTTCTCTGTGATCTAAAATGAATCTCCAAATTTATTACATTTACTTGTTCAGGGTCTTAGATTATATTTACGTGGCTATCTGGAACCTTTATTTTTGAAGATAGATAAAAATGTTTTATATAAAAGCTGTTGTTTGTTTTTCATATTATCTTTTGAAATTGTCAATAAAAAAATATCGCATTTAAAAAATGAAAAAATCTAGGCAACTTCATTTTTTAAGGAGCACCCTGTATATTATGCGCTACAACGAAAGAGCTTTTTTCTGATTTCAAATATATATATATATATATATATATATATATATATATATTGATGATATTTAGGTGAATCATAGAGATATTTTAGTTTGAAATATAAACATTGCAAAAATTCATCATATTTTGTATCAAGAATATCATGGAAATAAAAAAATGTTTTATAAATTTATTTATTTATTTTATATAATTTATTTATAATTTATTTATTTTTAAATAGTTTTTATTACTTTCGGTTCTTTTATAGATAGAATCCAGCGATTTCTCAGGCCCCATACGGTCTAGAGACTTGAAATTTCAAATTCGTACTTAGATCGCAGATATCTCGCCGTCTGTTAAGCTCCAAGTGTGATTCAATATTGATTAATTATATTATCTCATTCAAGCAAGATCAAACTATTTTTTTTGTAACATGAAACAATGTCGAACAATGGGATCCATCACAGGAAAAACGCACGAGCATGCAGCGTTTAACCTTTGTCTACACCATAGATAATGATTGTCGCCTGTATACTGAGTCTACACTATGGAGGGTATAGGAGGAGTGTTATCTTAGTGTTGATAAAATGGGGCCAATTTTTCTGTACCTTTAGGGATGGCGCTGCAGTATAGAATGTACTCAGTTAGGTAACGGGAAGATTTTGAATATTGATGTTAGATTGCTGTTCAAAGTGATATCCATTGTATTATGGACTGTAGAACTCTCGATACATTGTATGTTGTTTTTATATACGTCCGAGCATTTTGCATAACCCAACCGTGCTCTGATTTTGATTATCGAGAATTTTCTTTCCTTTAAAAATGCCTAGCAAAGAGAGTAGATTCTTTGCCCAAATTTGAAATACTTTTTTGCTAGAAATAAATTAGACTATGATTCCAGTATATTCTTTTTTCAGCAGTATTTCCGAGTCAGAATCCTCTGAAATATTTGTGATCTCTCTCTCTCTGGTTATTTGGCCCTTGCTTCCTTTTCGGCGCATTTGGCCAGCACTCCATCGACTACGTTCCGTAACGGAAGCTTCGTCCGTGCGACTGAGGATTGTCTGTCTCTAAGCCATACCTCATGCCCTTGAGGTAATCCGCGAGGTGTTCGTCCTGTCCCCGCCAGACCACGCTACCACGTGCTTTTAACCTACAAGGACTTCTTAGGAATCGACTTCTTCTCAAAAGCAATCCCAGCACCACACCTGAATATCACGGCCGCGACTTCCCTATCCACCTCGGGGGCCCAGCACTCGAGTCTTCTACGTACCAAGTGTACTGCCCGTACGAAAATTATTTTAATTTCCTTCCAACCCGAAGTGAATTCGGCCGAGGTTGAAGAGGAAGTCTCTTGTGATCTCGACATATAAACAGAATCACTCATCATGTCAATTTATCTCTCTGAATAACTGAAACATAATACATACATAACATCCAGAGAACACTATAACATCTAAAAATACCAAAGACATGTATAAATATATATCCAATTTGTTAATATATACCATTTCTTCCTTTCGTTGTTCTGTACACTATCACCAACCAGCAATAATGCCGATCTTTTAGGAACCCTTGTTAGTCCACAATTTTGGTACCCTCTTTTTTAGCACAGTTGCCCATTGAAGATTGCAGTCCTCTTCTACAGCCCATAGTCTACTCTATCAAGATGCAGAGTATATACCAGAGAACAGAGACGTATATACTGTGTCCCAGATTGGTACTGCATGTATTACTATCTCGGTTATTATAAGAGCTACTAAATCGGTTAAATGGGCAATGTCTCTCAGGATCCTAATAACATTTCAGAACTGCTATTACATTTTGTGAATTGTTTTTGGTTTTTGAATAAATCGCGAAAAACCAAAATGGTGAGTTTCTGAGAGTCCCCGTATCTCCAATATTTGAAAACACAGGGTATTTTGGTTTAGACATTCTATGGGCACATTTTTAAGATCTTTACTATAATAAAAACAAAACAATATCTGTTTCCGTTTTTGAGATAATCACTACAACTTTGTTGTTTCTTATAGACGCTGTAGAATTCAATTATTTATTATCTCTTCAATTATTTCCTTATTGGCTTACAATCAAATCCAGCACAGTCACATCCAGCACCTGTTGGTTCCCCGTCACACCCCTATATCGTGTGTCGTACATAGACATATCAATAGCCATATAAGACTATCGTTTAGTAACGATGCGTAAGACAATATACTGTATCTTAGAAATAGATACAATCTGTGGAGCAGCATAGAACATATACTCCATAATAGAAACACTACATCCCTTTCTTATAATGATTTTATTTATTGCATGCATTTACATTTTAACGAAATTCTCTTCCCAACACCTGATCAAACTTGACAAAAAAAACTTAAGCTAAATAGTAATATTAGCATTTCAAAAGTTATTCGTTTATCTCATTGTTCTAATCCATCGACTTATTCTCATTTTCGGTACTATTTATGCCATATTTGGCTGATTTACTTCCCCATAGATCGCCAAGTACCTTCCACTCCCTTCAAATGTATCACGCTCCTCAATCTTTGGCATGTATCTTCATTCCTGACTATTATGTCTCCTCCTATAGATTTTTCTACTACATGGGGAGTAAGGTTGAAGTTTGGCGAGAGTTTATTTATTTTTTCCCATATTATATAAACCTTATCTCCAATGAAAATGTTAGGATTCTCAGCTCTTCTTTTCTGATTCCCATATTCCTTTCCTTTTTATTTTTGTATTCTATTTCGATCTCTGACTTCTGAATCGTCGTCTCTGTCATGTGAATACAACATTTGGAATTTGTCACTGTTCTGTCTTTTGAAAAAAAGTTCTGCCGGGGTCTTTCTATTCATTGTGTGAGTTGTGCTATTGTATATCATCAAATATTCATATAGTGATTCTTCCATTTATCTTTCAGTTTTTGCAATTTTCAATCGTTTCAATATATCTCGATTTTGTCCTTCAACTTTTCCATTAATTTGCGGCCAATATGGTACAGTATTGAAAAGTTTAATATTACATTCTTTACGATAGTTTTTAAATTCATTGCTTTAAATTGTCTTCCATTATCCGCTGTTATCGATACTGTGAAACTCAAACGACTGAATATTTCTTTCAAGATTCTTATAATCTGCGAGCTGGTATAGATTTGGTTATTTTGATTTATTTAGAGCAGCTGTAGTAGTCTATAACTACGAGTATGTAGTCACTGTTAATGGTCCTAATAAATCCATAGCACCATCAATCCAGGATTCTGCAGGAAGCTCTCTACGCTTCATAGGTACCGGGTGGTTTGGAAGTGGTACAAAGGTGCAGCCTTTCACTAGCTTTTCTAATATTTGGTAGCAAGTATTCCATACAAGGTGGTACATGGTTTTCTCTTAATATAGCCGCATTTGCACGTCTCATATCAACATATAGCCGTACTTCTCCATTGTCCTTTAATATAAGCACAATAGGGGAAATCCATGTGGAGGGTTCATGAACTTCTTCGATTATATCTAAATCTAATAATTCCTTTACTTTCTCGTTTATTTTATATTCAATTGGGATGGGTATTCGTCTATTAGGTTGGATTACTGGTTTGACTGACTTATTAATTGGAATTTCGACCGAAATATCCTTGAATTTAGGAAATGGAGTGGTTTTATTCGGTTTACTTCGATCCCCAACCTTAAACGAAAGCTGTATCCTTGCCTAGTAAATTCCTAGTCCCATTTTTTTACAAAATAGAACGTGCTCCACTCAATTTTTTCGTTTACTTTTATTATGGATTCAAATAATCCCATAACATCCAAAGGTAAGCTGCTGCCATAAGCTAATAGTATTTTATTTGTTTTTTACTTGTTTGCAACAATTAATGTCTGTGGTTTTTAGATACTTCTAAGCCTGTAATCAGATTTAATTCACAGCCTGAGTCTTTCAACATCTCAAGTTTTACTCCTCGTATGTCACATACAATTGTTTCCCCATTTTTCACGTTAAATACGTATTTATTCTTATCATCTCCCAAAAAGTTAGCTGTGGCTGCTCTCCTTCGTTTGTAATTTAATGATGTTACATCTTTCTCTTCTAGTTTCCGTTTAATACGAGATGTCTTTGATCTGCAGCATCTTTGATAGTGTCCTAATTTCCCACAGTTGTTACATTTTCAATCTTTTGCCGGACAATTATAGTGCATAGAACTACCACATCGTCCACAATTCTTGTTAGATGCTATGTCTGGAATTTCCTTATTACTTTCCCATCTTAGATCACTCTTGTTATTATTTACAACAGCGTTTATCTGATTTCCACCCTCGTCTTTCGGCTAATAGCTCTGCAGCTGATGATTCACCACCTCCAATGTGTTCGCTTCTGCGATAACTCTCCCATTATTAGAATCTTTTTCCGTAACACTGAGGAACGACACTTTTCAATTATCTGTCCGATTATATGTTCATCTGGTCTATCAAATTTGCATTTCTCAGATTGATCTCTAAGCCTGATTAAAAAATCTTTCATCCTCTTCTTGCTTGATGAATGTAAAAGTGTGCCTCTCAAATGTTTTATTCTGCTTTGGTTTGAAGAATACATCAAGTTTTTCTATGGCTACTTGAATACTTGACCTTGGCAACTTGTAGAATATATCTTGGACTTCATTTCCGCCCAAGAATAATATAACTGCTCTCTCCTTTGCTGGATCTTGTATATCGACTGCCCCCAGATATATTTGTAGACTCCGACTGAAGCAGTATCTCCCTGAAGATGTAACCTCCCCGGCGGTGGTAGTAAATTGGCCATTAGAATATCTTAGAATCTAAAATAAAATATTCCCAATTTAATGGAAAACCGTAGAATAATTTCCAATTTGATGGAAAACCGTAGAATTATTATTTACAATTAAATGGAAAACCGTAGAATAATCATTTCCAATTTAATTGAAAACCGTAGAATCATTATTTCTAATTTAATAGAAATGCGTAGAATAATCATTTCCAATTTAATGGAAAACCGTAGATCATTATTTCCAATTTAATGGAAAACCGAAGAATCATTATTTCCAATTTAATGGAAATCCGTAGAATCATTATTTCCAATTTATGGGAAACCTGTAGAATAATCATTTCCAATTTAATGGAAAACCGTAAATAATTATTTCCAATTTAATGGAACACCATAGAACCATTATTTCCAATTTAATGGAAACCCTTAGATCATTATTTCCAAAATAAATGGTACTAAATTTGCTAAATTATGGAAGTTTTGCAAAACCCAGAATTTCCAAATATGCTGTTGAAAATGAGGAGAGAATTGATGCTGTGTTACAATACATTGGTAATAATCCCACAGCATCAGTTAATAAATATCATCCATACAAGCCTACGATACTACAAGGTTTATCAGCAAATGATTTTCCTCGAAGAGTAAGATTTTGTGAATGGTACATTCAAAATACGCGAGAAAATGCCAGTTTTTCAATGAACATATTTACTAACAAAACTCGATTTACCAATTGCGGCATATAATACCCATCACTGGGCTACAAAAAAACCCAAAACTAAACACATAAAGAAGTTCCCAAAAAAAATTGATTTAATGTTTGGTACGGTATAATATGTAAATAAATGAGATTTTCATTTAAATATGAGATTATTGAAATTCTTATTTTAGGAAATCAATTAATTAGACCAATAATTTTTAATTCCAATTTAAATGCAGCAGGATATCTTCAGCTTTTACAAGAACAAAAAATAATGTCAGCTGTGAGTGCAGCTGTGGGGAAATTGTATCAAATTTAGTTTGTGCACGATGGTTATAATAATGCGGCCGTCATAAAGAATTATTTGGTAGAAAACTTTCCCACTAGATTAATTGAGAATAATGGGGACATTTTGTGGCCTGCTAGATCCCCTGGCATAAATCACCTTAACTTCTTCTTATGGGGAAACATCAAAAACCAAACTTTGCAAAATCTTTGTCAAATATGTTGTGATCAAAATGGTGGCCACATAAAACCATTTTTAAAAAATAGACAGTTCATATCTGATTAAAGTAGAAAATTTTTTGATATAATTATTTTGGCGTTATTTCGAAAGAAAATACCATGTTGTGATACATTTTTGGAAAAGAAATTAACAATGCTATTCAATGCAATAAAATTCCAATTTGTTTTTATTATAGTAAAGTGCCCATAGAATGTCTAAACCAAATTACCCTATGTTTCCAAATAATGGAGATACGGGGGACTCTCAAAAACTCGCCATTTTGGTTTTTCGCGATTTATCCAAAAACCAAAAACAATTGACAAAATGTAATAGCAGTTCTGAAATGGTAATAAGATCCTGAGGAACATTGGCCATTTAACCGATTTTGTAGCTCTTATAATAACTGAGATACTGTATATTACTCTATGGTTATGTCGCGTTGTTCACTGTCAGCTGTCGCAATTGCCAGACGTCGGACGTTGATAATACATTAGTATTTTAAATTTAATTTTGTATTGTGGTAGACAAACAGTAATTTGTTTTGGAATTGCTGTTGCTGGCAAACAGATATACATAAGTATAGTTCAAATCAAGAAAAGGAGAGATAGCCATAGTACTCATCGGTACGGTTCAAATATTAAATGCCTAATAAAAACTATTTTTTTTTCGAAAATTCCACTTGTTCATATTGTTTCCATGGCTTTCTTGGTTCTCCCGAATATCTTCAATATATATATATTTATAAATAATATATATATACATATATTTGAAATCAGAAGAAAAATATATTTTGTTGTAGCGCATAATATACGGGGTGTTCCACTCAAAAAATTCATCTATATTTTTAGATTTTTTAAATAGGATATTTTTTTACTAATAACTTCAAAATATAATATGAAAAACAAACTACAGTTTTTAAATAAACATTTTTTTCTATCTTCAAAAATAAAGGCTCCAGATAGCCACGTAAATATAATCCAAGACCCTGTACACAGAAAACTAAGAATGACGTCAGACGGTGGTGTCAAATGTCATCCCTGGATATGACCATATTTTGTGTTGTGAATGAATATACGGAATACGGATATATGAACGGTGCAAACAATGAAACTAATGAATAAAATTAAACGCTGATTTCGAATTTTTGGAAAAAATGTAAGGTTAGGTTTAGAGAGAGTCAAGTTAGGTTTATGTTTGATTTTCTATTGTCCAAAAAGATATTCGGTAAGGTTAGGTCAAGTAAGGTTTATGTTCAATTCTCTATTGTCCAAAAAGATTTTCGGTAAGGTTAGGTTTAGGTGTTAGGTCAAGTTAGGTTTATTTTTAATTTTCTATTGTTGAAAAAGATTTTCGGTAAGGTTAGGTTTAGGTTAGGTCAAGTTAGGTTTATGTTTAATTTTCTATTGTCCAAAAAGATATTCGGTAAGGTTAGGTCAAGTTAGGTTTATGTTCAATTCTCTATTGTCCAAAAAGATTTTCGGTAAGGTTAGGTCAAGTTAGGTTTATGTTCAATTTTCTATTGCCCAAAAAGATTTTTGGTAAGGCTAAGTGTAGGTTAGGTTAAGTTAGGCTTACGTTCATTTTCTATTGCCCAAAGAGATTTTCTGTAAGGTTAGGTTTAGGTTAGGTTTATATTCAATTTTCTATTGTCCAAAAAAATTAGGTTTAGGTTTGGTGAAGTCAGGCTTCTGTTTCATTTTTATTGCCCAGAGATTTTCGGTAAGGTTAGGTCAAGTTAGGTTTACGTTCAATTTTCTATTGTTCAAAAAGATTTTACTTAAGGTTTAAGTTTCAGTAATTTTCATTTAAGTAAATTATGTTTCATGTAGCGATATATTTTTCTATTGTCTACAACTTATTCTACTATGTCATAGAATAAATTGATAATTCTATGAGCTTCCAAAATGAAGTAAATGGCAACATTGTATTTGTAATCGCCTGGAATCGTATTTCCAATATTATTCCGTTTTTCAAATTTCAATAATTACAGTATGGCGGCTAACCTAGTAGTGAAAGTGAAATGCGTTTGTAGTTTATTCGTTAAAAAATGGCAATTTATGATATTGAGATGGTATCAACAGTGATTTTACTGGTAAGGACAAATATTCATTCACTTCTAAACGCGTTTCTCTAATCTAATATATTAATACGAGCAATTCTTGTATATATTTTATTTATTTATATTTCCAGGAATTGATACATTAAATGTAATACCTACAGAGGTAAATCCAACTACATGTGCGTAGGTCTGGAGATAAATAACTTAAAATATTATATATATAAAAATTTTATCTCGAAAACGGCTCTAACGATTTTGATGAAATTTGGTACATAGATAAGGTTCTGATTTCTAAGATTATCTATATAAGTGGTTTCCCTGACAAAACGCGAGGATGTCACCCTTGAGGTCCATAAACTTTTTCTTGAATGGTTCGGCAGATTTTGATAAAAATTTACAAAAAGGTGTTTTAAGACTCGAGAAATCGATTGGAGATACTTTCATTTTTTAATGGATCCACGAGGTCCACGCTACCTATTTCGGTAATATATCAGCAGATAGCGATAAAAATTTCAATATGGGGTTTGTGGGTTGAAAAGGCGATTGGTGATAAAGCTGAGTTCTGGTATGTTTCACATTCATATTTATTTTGAAATCTGTAAGTTATGAGCTATGTGAACGAGAAAAGCAATATTTACCGATCTACCGATCGCAATACATTTTAACATAACATAATATGCACATTTTTGAACTAAGATTAAACATCCTTAGTAACTCTTATAGACCCACTCTAAATTCTGTGTTACCCGAGCAAAGCTCGGTCGCCCAGATATTTATAATTAAATCAACAGAACCGAACAGTTTGCTTATTCTTCTATTTCCATAACCTTATATATTATAAACTTTGTAGCTTTCAAACTGTTAATGGGGTTTTCCCGTAATTAAATATGAAATGAAAATCTATCAAAATCAGAAAAAGCACCTTTGCATCCTCAATTGAATGTAATTTTAGAAACGATGAATCGAACCATGAGTAAACACATCTTCAAGGTAATGTCGGAACATCAGAGAGATTGGGACTAGTAGTTACATCCATCTGTACCTGATGGCTTATCAAACGGCTGTCAATGAAGCCATGATTTCAATCTACTACCTCCCTAACGATAGGTCGTGAATTATATCTATCCTATGAACTTGAATTTGGCCGTTGAATTGAAGGGGAAAGCGTAACTGTTAAAGGCTACGTCGACCAACTGAAAGCCAAAATGGATGAAGCCACGATTTAGCTCGAATGAATATTCAGGTTATCAGTGATGGAACCTTTGACGTGGAAACCTTGGTTTGGCTCCATTATCCACAATGGAAGCAAACTGTCTCAAACTGCAGAAACAATGGAAAAGTCCACTGAAGTGATTGTATTCGGAAGCTACCAAGGGAAAAACCCAGAATGGTACATATAAATCGACTCGGAGAATAAAACTTAGAGGAACCTCATGCTAGTTTCAGTCAATTCATGTCCAACTACTCGGACGAAAAGAAAGTCAGATTCAGATAAGGTTCCTGGCTTTTATGGCTTCCAACCGATTATTCCATCACTCATTGTATAGCGGTTGACTTTCTTAAGAATAAAGGAATCGCTCTGGTTTTCAAAAGGATTTAGCCGAGCAAATTATCGGATCATCAACTACGAGTTTGAGAAGTTCTGCGTCTAGCCGACGAAAATCGATTTCTTTTCGAATTTTAGTAATAAAAAGGGAACAAAACTGTAACAGTATCTATTGGAGTCAATACAAAAATGTTCATCAAGTCACTGCAAACCTGGAGCTTCATCAAATATTAGACCATACCAATTATACAAGTATAATACAAGAAAAAATATGATATCTGTAGAACTTGATTACAGGAAACGATAGAGTTAATGATTTGTTATATTTTGATATCCGTTCTGTTTCAAAAGTAAATTACAAGTAGTAGTAAGAACGATTGTTCGGCTAGATCACCATTATTAGTAAAATCTCTGTTTAATAAAGAATTTGTCACATGGTACAGCATAAAAGCTATACTCTCAATTTTACTCTTGGACGCCAGTTATCTCATAGCAATTTAATCTGATATTTTTGATTATCAATCAATTGTAACGGGCATATGGAAAATGACTGGGAATTATTTATTTTTCTGTTAAACTATTTACAACCACATTTGGACGGAGCGTTATTTATTTATGTTGCTGGTGGCCCTCTACTAGGGACCCAACCATACCGGACTGCACCATATTACGGGTCTCCACCGAACCGCTGTACTCACTCAACTATCTCGATAATGGCTTCGATACTATATGCCAATTTCGTTACACAATTTTATTTAATACTAAAACTTGAACAAGAACATTATAGATAGTACCAAATACTGTTTAACTAAAAAAAGAAAAGATGCGGTCCAGGATTCCCATAAGGAGTAGGAGATTGTATATGTGTATCAATTTTAAGATAACACCAGAACTAAACACAATTCATATTCTGAGTTCATTTAATATTACCTAATTCATAACATTAAAATAAAAATATATATTCTTTTAAGAAAAATACACTATAACTCAACAATCAATCATATTAAAATAAGCATGTATAAAGTACAAAACAACAATGGTAACCCATGATATAAAAATATGTTCATTACTTTCTATTCCGTAAAAGAAGTACTGGCTAGTGACTCCTCACATTTCTTCGAGAAATATTTTCTCTTTGATCCTGTAGCTATAAATAATAATCATTATATGGATTTATTAAAGGGTGAAGTTTCAAGATCCTATCATAAAAAATACAACTTACAGTGTACATGACATACTTCAGCATCAATTTTCTGAGACAGTAAGTACATAATCCATAATTTCTGAGTGATTGACAATTTATCATTTTCACCTTTAACTTCTACAAATTTGGCCTGACATGAGAGAAAAAAGAATAAATCAGATTTAACATTATCATTTGTAAAAAAATTATATCATAAAAGCGTACTGTGATTGTCTATGCCACCTGTTGTTACGTAGAAATAGTATTGAAGAAACTTATCACCTGTGATTAGGTAAATTATTTTTATTTTCAAGGGCTCAATCATATTTGATTAAAACCTAACGGGTAGGACATATCATTCTAGGGTACAAATTTGTATTGAGTAGATTCCGATAGATAAATTGTTAGAACTGTGAAATGAAAATTCAATATACATATTATTCTGTAGAGCTACTAGCAGGAGACTTAATATATTTCACATCTCATTTCATGATTTAACTGTAGGCAATAGATTTTGTATTTGGTAAGTATAAACAACCAGTAAAAAAAGACGCTCGGTATGTTAATATACTTACTTGTTTCGCATCTTTGTTCCAGACCAATAAATCTGGCATGCCGCTACTATATTGGCGGACATTTTTCACCAACCTTCGGAAGATTTTCGAAAGTGCTTCTCTACCGATACAAGTAACTAATACAGCTATATCCTCTTGCTTCTTTATATACAACTGAGCCTCACATAATCCCTTCTCGTGCGAATGTAAATGCCACTGCTGTCCAACAAAATCCAACATAAACTCATTATTCCAATCAACGGCAATATCTTGCAAACGTTTATCAATTGCTTCTTGTCTATTTCGATAAAAATATGGAGTGTACATGTCCAACGGAACCATTTGATATTTCGATAGAAAAGCACCGGGTATAACTTTCTCAGGATTATAGATTAAATCCCAGAAATATAAAGTGAACAATGCTCTAACAAGAGATCCCTCACAGTGCTCCCCATTAGTGTAACCATTGTTAAGGTAATATTTTAATGCAGTCTCTTCCACGTTCATGTAGGTCGTGGAGCCCTCTTTGTCGTGATGAATGTAATGTCTCTTTTTGCCCGGATCATTACTTGCAAATTGAGAGAAATAAATAATAAAATATATGTAAGAAATAATCCAACAATCTTGTGTTCTTTTCTATATAAATTCGAGCATATTTTTTGCGAATTATATCATTGAATGAATTCTAGAGATCTATATATTTTTGTAGACACTGACTCATCAAATAAAAGCCTCTTTGTGACGAAATTATAACTTATCAACTTATACATATAGAACTAGGGCTGTCTGTGTTGCTAAATTCGATCGAGCATACTGACCAGTATAGAGTGACATTATATATGCTGGTGTCGCAATGCTGTGTCGTCGCTATTTGAACAGTGCTCAGTAAGGTACTGACGGAATCAAGACTGGTTCTGAGAATTTCGAGAACTGCAAAGATGACAATGAAAAGAATATTTGGAAAACAAAGGATGTTACTGCAAAGCACATTATTTTGAGAGCAGTTAAGTATCGAGTTAAAACACATATTTTGAAACATATGATAAACCGACCGATCGGGCTAACTGGGTCTAACTTCGTCTAACAGTCGCTTGGCCAATGAGGGGCGCGCGTCTTTTTTTTGTGACATTCTTTATTCGCGTTACGTTGTGTTTGATAGTGTACGCCCTTATACTCTTTCTAAAATCCATATTTAACAATAACTAAAGTTTGAAGATAATAACGGAAAAGTGGTTTCAATGAATAGCAAAGACTACGTCGCCGCCGCGATTAATTGTGAACAAAGTGATGCAAAGACAGAAGTGGCACTGAAGCTGAATTCAAAGCTCACTCGACGAATTCAAAAGAATTGAAACGACAGAAAATTGTAAGAAAATATGACCCTGAATATCTGAAAATAGGATTCACTTGGAATCATGATACGATAGATCCGCATCCTCAATACGTGATTTGTTACGAAATATTAGCGAACGTAAGTACGCGCCCAAGTAAGCTGACACGTCATATAGAAACGAAGCATTCCCATTTTGTGAATAAGCCAGTAGATTTTTTTCAAAGAAATTTGTTGGACATGAAATCGTTCATGTTTTATTAAATTGTATACCTTCTCCGTCCGGGGTTTATCGGTCAAAAATCATCGTCACCGAAGATGCACGAATACCTGGGAATAGTGAGATGATCTTGAAGGCGCACCTAGAAAAACCACTGAAGGAGTTAACACTACGGTTTTTGAACCAACCGAGAGAGAACGGGACTCTCTTGGGTAGGTGTTTAGTTAACTCCCACGACATTATTCCAGTGAGGGCAGCTAATCTATCTGTAGACAGAGTGACATTGAAGAAACGGGAAGTCATTGGTACCTGTACACCATTCATTCATGTAACAAGATGTGAGCAAGAGGAACCCGTTTCAAAAGATGTACATTTGTCCCAAGAGCTAATGGAGAATTTCAAGAACACCTGGAATCATCTTAGCGAACAAGAATAAAAAGGTCATCGCGTTTGTAAAGCAAGAAGTTGATGTTTTCGTACAGGGAAAAATTACAAGGCGAACGAGTTTAGTCGAGCATCGGAAACGGCCTGTATCAATTCAGTGTCATGCCGTTTGGTTTATGCAATGCCCTGCCACTTTTGAAAGGCTAATGGAATTAGTTCTGCGAGGACCAACTTGGAAGACTGAAATACTTGGATGACGTAATGGTGATTGGCAAAGATTTCAACGAACATCAATCGAATTTAGTGAAAGTTTTCGCCAGGATCCGAATTGCTACTCTCCAATTGAATCCAAGGAAATGCGTTCTATTCCAGGAAAAAATCAAGTTTCTCGGACACGTCGTATCATCGAAAGGAATTGAGACCGACCGATCCAGTGTGAGATTGGCCCAGACCAAAGCACAAGCACGAATTTAGAAGGTTTTTGGGACTCAATAGTTACTAGCGCCAATATGTTAAGGATTTTGGGAAGACTGCGAAACCACTACATCAATTAACCGAAAAGAACTTCCACTTTGACTGCTCACCAGAATGTCAACATTCGTTTCTGGAACTGAAAAACCTTTGATTAGTGCTCCTGTTGCCTATCCCTTGGACGAAGGATTGTTCGTGTTAGACACCGACGCTTCACAAGTGGAATAGGAGCTGTTCTTTCCCGAAAACAGAATGGTGAAGAAGCAGTAATTAGATATTTCAGCAAAATGTTGGGAGAAGCAGAGCGAAATTACTGTGTGACCCGGAAGGACCTGCTAGCGGTTGTACGATCCATAGAACATTACCACAGTTTTCTCTATGGACGGAAATTCTTAGTAAAAACAGACCACTATGCATTACAGTAGCTTCTGAATTTCAAAAATCCGGAGGTTGGAGAAACTGCAAAGTTACGAATTTCAAATTAAACACCGAAAAGAAAGAAGTCACGCCAACGCTAACAGCTTGTCACGAAGACCTTGTGGCAGTTCCTGTAAATTATGTTAAAGGCAGGAACTAAAAGCAACAGCCAAGGATGATGTAAATATCCAACAAATGCAGATTAGGATTAAAGAAATATAAATTACCGAGGAAATCACCAGAGATAACATTAGAAAAGAACAAATGGCTAGCTGAGTGACAAGAAATCTCCAGATTTGATCAGACGATTAAGGGGTACTGGTTTCTGTGGGACTCGTTGTGCTTGCGGGATTACTTAATCACTCGTAAATGAGAAAGTCCAGATGGTAGGAGCCTTGTGTATCAAACCGTTGTACCCCGAACGATGGTAGATGGAGTACTTCGTGAACTGCATGGCAGCCGCAGTGGAGGCCATTTGATGATGCCGAGGGAAAATGAAGCAGTATCTGTCAGGTGAACCTTGGGAAAGAATTGCGGTAGACATTGCGGGACCATTCCCTACGATAGATTTTGGAAACAAGTACATCTTGGTTGCCATAGACTACTTCTCGAAGTGGCCAGAAGTAGTGCCGATGCCAAATCAGGAAGCAGTTACAGTGGCCGAAGCCCTTCTGGAAAACGTGATTTCCAGACACGGAGTACCCTTGGAGCTACATACCGATCAAGGTAGAAATTTTGAATCCGAAGTATGGATGCAGTTAATGAGGTTGCTGGGGATCCGAAAAACAAGAACAACCCCACTTCATCCACAGTCAGATGTAATGGTCGAGAGGCACAACAGGACCATCAATCAATACCTCTCAATATTTGTGGAAGAGCACCAACGTAACTGGCATAAACTGGTACCTCTCTTTCTCCTGGCCTACAGAAGCTCCCAGCATGAATCCACTGGCTATGCACCATCGATGCTGTTGTCTG
Source organism: Crioceris asparagi (assembly GCA_958507055.1). Lineage (NCBI taxonomy): Eukaryota > Metazoa > Arthropoda > Insecta > Coleoptera > Chrysomelidae > Crioceris > Crioceris asparagi. Next base: position 54,305,677 of record OY293827.1, read on the forward strand.
GAAGAGAAACAAACCTCCCCGTAGATTTGAGATTTGATATATGGCAGACCATCAGACGACGATCATGAAGAAGTGCCTCTTCCACATTATGTAGCTGACCTACAGGAGCGACTTACAGTGGTCCCCGATTTTGACAGAGAAAAGCTTCAGTTAAAGAGCGACAAAACAAAAATGAGATTTGACAATAGGCATCCATTAAACTCTTTCAACGAAGCCGATGCAGTTTGGTTGTAGCTTCCACAGTGAAGAAAAGGATTAAGTCCAAAATTGCTAAGACCTTGGGAAGGACCATATCGCATTTTCAAGATTAATGACTTGGTGTACAGAATTCAACATTCACCGAGAGTCATGCCAAAAGTGGTGCATATGGAAAGGCTGAGTCCTTATCGAGGAGATAATCCACCGATCTGGAGACAAACGGAAGAAACTGTTCAAGGCGATCAGATTTAAGGGAGGGAGAATTGTAAAATGCAAGGGGTACGTCCTTTAGATGCTTATTCGCGAGCGATGGGAATCTCGAGAGCGGCCGCTGATAGAGATAGAGAGTGTGACGCATGTGCCCTCTAGGATGCCGACCAAGGATTTCGAGAAAAGCCCGGTGGCGGCTGGACTGATCTAAGGAGATGGCGAAAGATCTGAAGAGTATTTTTCGGGTATCTATTTGAGATAATTGTCATTATGAGAGACAGACAGAGAGTGAGAGAGTGTAAAAAACAGTGTGCAATAAGACAGTTTAAAAGAAGAGTCAGAGTAAGCTAGTAAGAATATTCAATAGTAAAGTGAAGTTTTAATTTTCATTAGTCTACTTTCGTGGGTAAATAAAGTTTATTTAATAATTTTGAATTAGTCTAACATCTGCGAACCCGTATACACAACAATATTAATGAAAATGCTTCGTATGTCCGTGCCTCATCAGCTTGAATATCGCCAGAGCAGAAAAACTTCACACCATTGGGGAAGACCCATCGATTAAAGATGCTGTTAGAGCGATGTTTGGAGAAGAAGTGAAAATCGAGCGCATACCACTATCCAATAATATTGTTGCAGTACTAATCGATGAAATGGCTGAATGGGCAGAAGATGAATTAATTCGGAGAGCAGTTGGTAGTAAATATTATACGCTACAACTAGATGAGTCTATTGACACGCAAGGCCTATCTCAATTACTTGTTTTTGTACCTTATATAGGCAAAACGACGCGCGTGAAGATATCTTGTTCTGCAAGCCACTTAGTGGAACGGCGGAGGAAATTTTCAATATAAATGATTCCTATATAAAAGAGAATAATTTACAATGGAAGAACTGTTTCGGTATATGCACTGACGGTGCGTAGGCTATGTACGAAAAAATAGCAGTGCCTTTACAAGAGCTCTTAAACAAAGTCTAAAGTCATACATCTTTTCTTCTGCATACGGAGGTACGTCGGTTATCAAGGGGGAAAGTATTGATTTGTTGAATTACGCAATGAAGTTACAATTTACTTGGAAGAATAAACAAGACTAAGAATTTATTATCAAGCTCACATATTTTACGGATATTTTTTAAGTCAAACGAACTCAATTTGTGTATGCAAGGTTCAAACGAATCAGACATCTTTGCAGTTTACAATAAAATTCGAGCTATGATGGAAAAGCTTATCTCGTGGAAGGGTCGTATTAAGGATGACAATTATGATTGTTTTGAAACACTTGAAACTTATTATAGAAAACCAAGAACAGCCAAAGACGAATATACTGTCTGCAGTTTTCACTCATTTGTCACTTTTAAAAGATAACTTTGATACCTATTTCAGGGAAAAAATGAAAAAGCTCGACTCATTAAATTGTATTTGTTAGCATTTCAAGACACCCTACCAAGTAGTATGTCAATAAAATCGTCACTGAAAAATAGTTTCAATCTCCTCTTCAGTACCTCATATCTAGGTGAGGCCAGATTTTGGGCTATGACCAGCATTAAAACTTAATACCGAAGTAAAATGAATGTATCAAACCGCGACTAAGTAACTAGGATTGAAATCGATGGTAAAGCTGTAATGACCAAAAAATAGGAAACAAATAAACCCTTCCACTGAAACAACAGTATTTGTACTTAGGTATTTAAGCATTAGAAAATTCAATTCTAAATTAAAATTGTTTTTCTTATTTCAACAGACCTTCATCCATATTGGTGACGCTTAAATTTCCATTGTTTGTGTATGAGCTAACTAAAGTTACTAAATTACAATATAAATGTTGTCTGTGTTGAAAAAAAATCTGGTGTGTCCACTCACATGACTCCTACCGATCGCAGGCAAAATCCAGTGAATGAAAATTTTTACACTATTACAATACTCTTCTTACATAGTGACGATAATAGCGGTAGTAAAGTAAAAATCTTCTGGTCAAATCGTCCTACCACTCGTTTTTTTAGCATGTCGAGACAAACAACAATGGTCATTGAACATTTTTTCGCAAAATGAAACGTTTAGCCAGAATCTGAAGAAACATGTGGAAAATATGGAATTTTATTCATGCATAACTTTTTTTTGTGCTTTTTCTCAAAGATGGTGCTGTATGTGGGTGGTAAACGGCTCTCAGAAGAATTCTTTAGGCAAATTTAATCAAAAACCTTAGAGCCGTTTTTAGTCTTGAGCAAATCACGTTTTTTAACTATAGCTCAACACCCAGTGAATACAGAATTCTCATTCAGTGCCACCGGCGAGTGATATTGGTACCAAACAAAATAAAAAAGAAAGCAACAAAATCCACCGATCCGTTCCCGAGATAATGCTGTCACAGACAGACGGACAGACAGACAGACAAACCAATGGCTGAAAATATGTTTATTATTAGACTTAGAAAACTCTGAACTGTCAACATTTGTAAAAATAACGATACCGAAAATTTACACGATTACAATACTTTCCTTATACAGCTACTTAGTAGCGCAGGGAAGTAAAAAATCGGTACTTTGAAAAAAACCCTCAATACCAATATTTTATGCCCCCTTTTCAAGAGGTGGGTCTCGAATTTGACAGTTTTTGTTAGGTGGGTAAGAGCCCAATCAAGTTCGGGAACCAGTGCCTTAATCTACAATACAACAAGAATATAGATATTGATAATCAGAGAGAGCACTGTCAGGATAATAAAAGGACAAACAACCAGAAAAAGCAAGTGCATAGATGTGAAATATCACTACATCAGTAATGATCTTAGAAATGGCTGATTTAATCTAAAATGGTGTAACTGAAAACAGTATCTGACATTCTCATAAAACCTCTTAATAATCCATATTTTTCTATTATTAGAAATAAGCTATTGAATCTGGAACAGCCTTAGGCAAAACAAGATATAATGATATTATTTTTTTGCTTTAGGGCATGTACCATTTTTTATTTCCAACGTTCCTTCAATATGCCCGTAAGAGGGGTGTGTCAAAATATAGTGACTAAAAGCCTTATTCTACATCTTCTTTTAGTTAGAAGAGCTACTTTAAAATACATTTAAAAGTGATATTATAAAATACTCCTATCGTATTCAAGATCCGCTTTTGCTACTAAAATAGCTCTCTTATGTTATTATTTAGAAACGATATTTAAATTTAAACATGGGCGAAACCGTTTTTATGTGTATGGCGGTGGGGCGAGAAAAAACTGCAGAAAATCCACTGACCACAATGACAGCGTCATTAATATTTGGTCTAGTCTTTTGCGAAAGGTAAATTAGTTTACCGACAGATTCTCGGCATGGACTTTTCTCCATTTGTTTCCGTTCCTTTGAATTTTTCTGACACATTTCATTAATCATTTCTTGGTCCTTTCTAAAGGGCATTGACCAGGATGGCAATCACTCATATTAAAATCTTCAAGCACTAACCGGATGTAACTTTCCTGATGAATCGAGATTTATCTATCTTTGCTTCCCATGAAAACTTTCTTCAGATTTTCTTGAAATGTATTGGCAGTACTTCTTCTATTCGAAAATATCAGAAGATCATCAACATAGATTGTTACTATATCATCATTTTTTATAAGAAAATATAGGTGTGGATGCTCTCCGAGACTACAACTGGTGCACTTATTTTAACTGTTTAGGTAGCAAAGCCTTATTCAAAAATTTGAAGCCCTCCCTCACTAATGTGACCCAAACGATAGTGTCAGATATCATAGTCATGCAAAGTTTTTGTTAAACATGCATAATATAATTTTTTACTAAATTTAAACTATGTAAAGCATCAGCATTTCCGGTAACGGTTCCAATGATTTATTTGGTCTGCTTATCTATTATTGTACAGTAGATTCATCTTCAAATTTGGAATGAAGACATCTTCAATTTTACCATAGACATTCGATGATAAATCTGTTTCCTTTATCTTTTCAACATATAAAAGATTCATCTAAAGTTTCAATAGAACATGATGGAAAACTGTGGTTATTTCTCCGAAAAATGTTTTTTTATGAACTCATTTGTTGATATGCTCCAGAGTCAATGAACCATTGATCTTCAGTTTTGTTTCCTTCAGTGATTTCAAAGACTTTCTTTGATTATGGTGGCTTGTATGACTTTAAAGAAGACTGGTTATTCGGTAGCCGTACTCAATTACATTTTCTGTAACGACAGACGTTTGCAAAATGTCCAACTTTCCCACAAATGTAACATTCCCTTTATTTTTTTATAAGAAAGTTTTTTTTATTTATTTAGATTTAACTCCTAGTGCAGTGTTGTGCATGTCTGATGCTTTATTTCTCTTGGATTATTCTTGTAATAAATTTTCTATCACTCAAACCCAGGGTTTTTCACGTCACACTGACTTTTCTTGAAAACAAACTACAAAAACAAAATATTTCTCATACACAGGGAGAGCTTATAACATATCAAAGATGCTGGTGTTAATACAAATATTTCAACCATAAATGGTATATAAATGGTATATTTTCAATTGGAATGTGATAAATTTAATTCAGGAACATCTAAAACCCATAAGAAGTGAACTGGGTTAGTTTAAATAACAATTTTATATTATAATTGTTGAGTTATAAATACTTTTTGTAAGGTGAGTTTATAATATTTTTTGGATGTTTAGTGAAAAATTAGGTCCTGTACATGTTTTTTTAACTAATTATATGATGAAATATTATTTGCGATCGATGATTAGAATAGAACTGTTATTGGTGTTAATTTTGCCTTTGTTTTGATAATAAAAATATAGAATAAAAGTTGTATCAAATATACGGCATGAATAAACTAAAATTCAATAAATCCGAAAAGATCTTTAAGAAAAGTAATATGTATAAAAATAAATAAAACATCACACAATATTGGCCAGTATACTGGATCGAATTTAGAAACATAGGCTGAATCATTTGTTAATATATTTTCAACACAACGCAATTGTTATAGCTATATACCATGTATAACATATGTGCATTACCTTCGAACTGTCCTAGCATCAATGACAGTAGTGGGAAAACTCTCAAAATCAATCGGTTCGGGCAACAATGCTGCAATCTTATTACGATCCAACTCGCAGATACTCTTACTCTTACGTCCTTTCAATTGCTCACCCAGTTCGCTCAAAGAATAAAGTTGTCTTTCAGAAAGATTTTCTCTGTTATCAGTCAACACTGTTATGATCAGATTGCTAGCATGTTTAGTATTCAGAGGTTTCAAATGTCTCATATACAGCCAAATCAGTTGGTAGTACCAATCACCGATGCGATGAGGTGAATTTATATTTTTGATGAGGTACTCGAGCCAATCCCTAGCCTCTTCGGGATGTTTGGCTTGACAATGTTTGACAACTCGAGTCATGGAACTCACATATACGGATTGTGCTCGGAAACGTTTCAAATGTGGCGTATCAGAGTACCTTTCTTCATCAAATGGTCTGCAATTTTTACACATATCGAAATAGAGGGAACTTATAAATAAAAAGGATTAAGCTACTAAATAAGTAATATAAAGTTTTCCTAAAGATTATTTACTCTTTTAATAAGATAAATATGATCAGTGAGAGAAGATCACCATGGCCGACGGGAGACAATATTTAACTGTTAATGATTTCATAGCAGATTTATCATTTACATTAAAATCTAGAGAATATATGCAAAACCACCTACAGTAGGAGTCGGTAATTGCCAAGCAATAATTCAAATATCTCTTTTATATTTTACTTTTAGGTAAATTTCTTATAGAAATATACCTATTGCGATCGTTCACACTTTTGAATTTCGAAAAAATTTCAACGGCATGTTGTTATATGTCTATAAGTTAGTCCAAAAAAACATTTGGTTCAAAAGTTTATATATATATATATATATATGGGATATTACGAAATTTGTTAACACGATAGAGGTCGCAGTTTTAAAGGTATCAAGCTCAAATTTGCTACAAAAATCAATCTCTCAAATATCTCGGTCGAGTTCGTTATTGGGCAATACCGGGTAAGTAGTTTCAAAATGGCGACCATTCAAACATTTAAAAAAATTATCAAAAAAGAGCAGTAGTGTAAATATTATTAAAAATAATTTTAGGTTATAGATATAATCAGTACCTACAACTTTTGTTCAAAGCAATTTTTCATAAAATACACAGGTAAAAAAATAAAAATTAATAAAGAAAAATAACAAATATTGATAAAACATGAACACTCAATATAAATTTGATGTAATTGTACATTTTCTGGAGATCTTAATATAGACCCTGATTAAAAAAATATATAGTATATTTATTGAAAAGAAATAGACGAAAAAAAAATCTGCCTTGAGGTGTACTCGAACCCTGTCTGCTTTATATTCAACAGCCAAAACAAAAACCTCTAACCGCAAGGCTATGACAATTTTATTTAATAACATGTAGGTATACCAATGAAAAGGTTGTTAAAATTTCAATTCAATGAATTTTGAAAAATTTACCTTTCCGCTGACTACAGGCCATCGGGATTTTTTTAACTGGCCTCATATTAGTTTTGAGGTGGAATTGTTTTCTCAACAAAACTCTTATCTTTCTAGTAACTTTTCACAATATACGAATACAAAGTTTGTTTTAAATTGTATCATTTTTACTTCCCTCAATAAGTATTGTATTCACGTAAAAAATCGACCTCGAGATTTTTGCTGATATTTACGTTTTAGGGTTCCTAGATCACGAAAATCATGGTATCTCAAATCCGTCTGTCTGTCTGTCTGTAGTCTGTTGGCGTTGTAGCTCAATAACGGCTTGACCTAGGACAACGAATTTTGGTATGCATATTCAAGGACTACCGGCGACGCAATGTAAGGGTTTTCGTTAATCATATTTACAGGGTATTCAAAATATTAAGTGTCAATATAAGAACGGTAGAAGCGAAGAGGTTGTTTCCATCTCGAAGCGGGGTGGTTTATCGAGAGAAGTCATAGGTAAAGGCTTTTACCAATTTTTAGTAATACAGTTTGGAAATCTATGACTCCTCTCATATTCTTGTAGGTTGTGGATCGTATTTGATTTTGAGGATACCTTTTATTATCAAACCAATCCTAATATAAGATTAGATATATTTCGAAATATGACTGTTACAGACTATATGCTAACCAACTTGACAGGTAATCAGGTGGTCTAACCGAATCTATTCAGATTTTACAATTTGGTGACAATTTTAATTTCCGACTTATTAACCCTCCTATTACGTAATGCAACTAAATAGTTATGAGTAAGTAAGAATTCCTTTCATCATTCAAGTGCCACCCCTGGTTACTTTATTTGTATAATTTAATATGATGTTTGAATCTGATAATGATATTATGAAAGATTATTAAATTTGAATAGAATATTTCTATTTGAATACTGGAAATATTTTGAAGACTGAAAATCTTTTCGTTTTTAATTATTTTCTCATTTGATACTCGGATAGAAGAGATGAAAATTGTATACGCATGTAATGCACCAAGACGAAGATGATGTGATGGTTAGAAATATTTTATCCTTTTTATTTCCAAAGATATGGCATATTTTTTTCTATTAAATAAAGCTAAAAATTTTCTTCACAACTATATATGTATGTATTAATTTATAGCTACATTGAAACCCAGAAATTTTAATTTTAATGACGATAAGAAGACAAAATATTGGTGTTTCATATATCTGATACAGTTATCAAATCTCTTATTTTAAATGGAACACCCTATATATTTTTCGATTTTTGAAGAGTCACTATCATAAATCTAACAAACAGTGGTGACAATTTGTAACCAAACTATTAGAAACAATCTGTGGCAATATACAGGGTGAGTACGAAAGCGATGAAAACTTTGAATTGAATATTATCAACTATCTCCGATTTTTTTAATGCAAACCCCATTTTTTCTTTTGCACTGTATTCTACGTCTAAAAATAAGGGTACTTTCAGTCTACTTCCCTATACCTAATGTCAAGAGTTTCTGAGATATAAGCCAAAATTTAAAATTCTGTAAAACATGAGGTTCATATTCTTCAACGTAAGTAGGGGTTGCTATGGAAAAATGGCATCCTGATTGTTTAATTAAATGTCAGACTGTCAGTTGCGTGTGCTTTTGTAGAAACTTACTATTCTATTATAGAGTTAAAAAATGTATTCTGATCAAAGAAGGTTTGATTTATTTGAAAAATTGATTATAAGCAATAGAAATATTGCCCTAACAAATAGATTCTATCGACGATACTTCCATTAAAGTAGAATTTCAGACAAATAAATTTTTCAGTGAATGGAACAAGGCCTAATAAACCACAGTGTTATAAAGTATAAAATGAGAAACAAATTACCTAATGTTTTGACAGCATAAACGCAAAGAAATATATATATTTGAAGAAAATACCGACAATTCTTTAAATAATGCAAGCAAGTATTTGGATGTCGCTAGATCCACAATCCACGCATCGTTAAAAATAAACGGATAAAAGCCGTATACTTTTGCAAAGCTACAAGACATTCAGAATCAGATCAGGATTGTCGACTGGAATTTTGTTGTACCTTGAGGAGCGTCAGTTTCAACACAATGACTTTGCACGAATCTGTTGGACTGACGAAACTATCTATACCACCGCAGGGTGTTTAAATACGAAGACTTGTCATTTCTGGTCGCGAGCAAATCCTAAAAAGTATAAAACGATCCAGAATCAGGATAGACAAATTGTTCATGTTTGGTGTGGTATATACAAGGGACATAGATAGATAGACAGATAGATAGATAGATAGCACTTTATTTCCAACAGGTATACACCTAATTATAGGAAATGCACAAAGGTATAGATAAAAACATATACGAACAGATAATTGAGAATAAGTAAAATTAAAAATCAAAAAAGTGTATAAAGCATAATAAGTGTAAAGCAATATAATATATTATAATATGACATCAAATATAAGGGGTTCGATTGAGAATACATTTCAAAATATAACTGAGAGAACTATCATTAATATCGCACATATCACAGACTGAGTTGAATTGGGTACTTGACATTAATGGAAATTCAATATAAAGTGATGTTCAGACGATATTAGGTAGTCTTAACATACCAATAATCACATTATGCAGGTCATATTAAAGACGTCAACATATATTTTTTATTTATTTTCAAATTAGACTTTTTTTGGTTTAATTGAATGCCTAACTACAAAATAAAAATTGTTCAAAAAATTACTCACGTACCCAATTACTGACACAGGTGCTTTGAGATTAGAATTTGTTCGACTATAATCACAGTAAAATGTCGTTTCATATCTTTTTACTCAGGCGTGGGGTGTGGAAGTTAATCTCTTGTAAAAGGGAGCACACACGATCTTATTATGTACTAATTTGTATAAAAATGAGATTGTGACAAAAATGTGCCGTGTATTCAGCTATATTACATCAAACTGATTGAGAAGAATAGATTAATCCGTTCCCCTTTGAGGATATATTCCTGTGACCTTGAAAGACAAAGATTTTTCTTTGAACAACTTCGATATGATGTATGTGACAATTATAAATTGGATACCATATCAAGACTCCATATTCTAGTTTAGACCTCACACATAGGCGTTAAATAGCACTATAATTGTATTTATATTCTTGAACTCTGTGGTATTCCTCATTATGAAGCCTAACATTCGATTTGCTGATGAAATAGCCTTCTCTATATGAGAAATGAACGTGAATTTATAGTCAAAGGTAATTCCAAGATCGGTCATTCCATTCACTCGATTTATTGTATTATTGTCAATAAGATATGGAAATTCTATTGTATTCTTTTTTCTAGAAAATGATAGGGTGTAACATTTCGATATATTAAGATGTAAATGATTCCTGGAACACCAATCAAATACCAAATCAATTTCATCTTGTAATTTTAAGTAATCTTCATAATTATCAATTATTTTGTATAGCTTTAGGTCATCAGCGTGAAGAAGTTTTGGGCAGTTTATCTTTTTAGCTAAATCATCAATAAAAAGCAGGAATAAAAGAAGCACCAAGTTGGAGCCTTGTGGCACTCCCGAGCTAGGGGTGTACAAAGAAGACTAAAAACTCTCATATTCCAATATTATTTTCTATCAAAAAGATAACTTATAAAGAGCTCAATTAAACTTCCAGAAAAACCAAGCGTTGATAATCGCTGGAGAAGAATGTAAAAATCAATTTGATCGAACGCCTTTTGCATGTCCGTATAAACTACGTCGACCTGTTGTTTTCGATCTAAAACATGTTGTGAGAGACATGCAAGATTAGTCACACACGACTTTTTTCCACGAACCCATGTTGGTCGTCAGAGATTATATTTCTGATCGAGTTATAGATATAATAATATAAAATTATTTCAAAAAGTTTAGAAAAATTGCATAATATAGAGATTGAACTATAATTTTTCAACAGATTTGTATCTCCTTTTTACAAGATAGGATACACACGGGCTGTTTTCCATATCTCGGGAAATGTAGAGGTTTTCAGTGAAAGGTTGAAAATATGAAGCAGTGGGGTTAATAATGGCTGGATACAATCTTTCACTAGAAAACTCGGTATCTGGTGTGGTCCAATAATAAGTTTGTTTTTTAATTTCAGAGCGGCTCTTATAACATCCATCTCATTGATTTGATCGATATTTATCCCCGGGAAATTGTTTGGCAAGTTATCAAGCCTACTACACATGGATATCCGATATGATATATACACTTTTGAAATAATTCGCAAAAGCGTCAACGATTTCTTGAGGATTGGAATAGGTGTTATCGTCATCTTTCATAATACCAGAATTGCATTTTTTTATTTTGAATAAAGTTTCAAAAAGTACTTGGATTTTCATGTATAGGTACTATTTTCACTCTCATTGATGAAGTTTTTATAGGCTACCTTCATTTGTAGTTTGAGTTCAGCTCTCAGCGAGATAAATTGCTCATGATACAAAGACGTATTATATTTTTTAGGTTTTTGTGGGCTAGCTCTTTCTTCTGAATATTTTTTATAATACTTGGTGTGAACCATGGCGGGTATCTGCGGGTACGATTAGATTTTAGTGGAACAGTAACGTCGAAAATGTTATAGAGAGTATCATTCAATACATGGCATGCATAGTTTATATCTGTGTTCTAAAACACTAGACCAATCTTCATTGGCAACAAGTTGATACATAGTAGTAAAATTTGTTTTTCTGAAGTTATAGTATTCTTGATATATCACAGGAATGAGAGAAGTTATTAAAACGATACGGTTATGTAAGATTATTAAATCTAGTACTATGGAAGGGTGATGTTTTTCTTCAATCACTAGTGGATCCATGCCCCGATCAACAGTACATGGAGTTTTTGTTAGGACAAGATCTAGAGTACGGTTATTAATATTCAAAATTTTGTTACATTGATATAGGTTTAGAAATCATAATCCTGCATCAAAAAGCAAATGGGACATGACATTTGAAAAAATTCATATATTTTCTTCAAAATGGCGGATAACAGAAAAACTATCAAACTTAGGTATCATTGTACATAAACTATGCCTAGAATTACCAGCATAAAACAAATATGTAAAAATATACAGGTTGTTCCATTAAAAAAAACATAACTTTGATTCTTAAAAAGATTTTGACACCCTGTATAAATGAAAATAATTTTAGTTTATGCAGCTAATGATGCTGCACAACTTTTATATTTGATTTTTTTATTAGTAGCCCTTATCAAGATTATCAACCGAGATCGCACTATCGGGACACCCTGTATAAAAAAACAAGAAGACATCACAAAAATTTTGCTTATAAGGGAACCTACTCTCCTAATGGAAAATGACAATCGATGATAATGTTACCACTACACAGCCGCGTTCATATTTGCCGTTACGAAGTTACGGTTTAATAAATAAATAATTTATTCACAAAACCAATATTATATATTGTTTTTTGATGTTATTAGTAGAGATGCTAGAGTGCCTCATCTATGTGGCCACGGTTACCAGATTTTCATACAACCAAATAAACAAAAACAATATTCTTATAATTAATAATCAAGGTGATTCTCCCTACGCATCTTACGCATCTGCTCACCTATCGGCCACACTCTAGGCTGTGTTCAGGGAGTCGCTATCTGCACTATCAATGCAAACAGTACCAATGCTGTTCGTGGAGCTTATTGTATGTTATTGATAGCAAGCTCCATGAACACTATTTTGCGTTTTCGTTCACATTCTGTCATTTGCTGTCACGTTGAGGTTAAGGAGTCGAGGCACAAAATATGTATAAGAAAAAAAATGCGTCCGTGAAATATTACAAATTGAAAATGTTGTTCAATCCGGAATAGAATTGGCACGTTTCTGCACACTTGTGCAGCCCTCAATATTGGTGAGTATCTTGTTAGTTTTTACACAGGATGGTCACTCTAATATCATTGTTATAAATAAAAATTACCACTTCGAATGTAAACTTTTAATAAATTTTGAGTTAAATAAATAATATTTATCATTCATTTCATTATTTTTTGGTACATACCGCTATACGAGTATAATGTTGCAGAAGAATTTGATGACCGCTGGATCTTAATTGTGCCTGAGTTTCCTCATCGCGTGAAAATGTTTCAGTTAAATTATTTATTTAACTTATCCCATTGAGTAGAGACTTATCCTTCCCGCTTTAGAAAAATGTCCGAATCAAAATCGATTATAGGTTTATGTCAGTGTCAGTATGACGTCTATGTCAGATGTACAGTATTCCTGTCATCCATACACTACCTCGGAAGAAAGAGCGTTGATAGTATTCATTTATGACGTGACACACAAAAATTAATGACGTCACGATAACGTTTGTAGTACTATCACTGAGCTCCGTGAACAGCTGATAGTGCGAGATAGTGCAAATAGCGACTCCCCGAACACAGCCATACTAATCGTAAACGAGTGAAGTCAGTGAGCACAAGACTACACCTTTTTGAAATTTGAAATGAATTTGGAATCATTACTAAAATGAGTGTTATTATAACGCAAAAGTTAAATATTATTTCTTTTAAGAAAAGTTTATTGAAACTTTCAATTAAAATATAAAATATAAAAAGACCGACTCTATTGACGATGGGGTGTTTTATGAAGTCTGTTTCGTATTAATCTATGCTATTTGTAGCACAAAATATAATTTATTCATTTTTAAGTTAAATGCGATTTCTATAATAAAGGCGCTCATCTACGATTTTTTCATCGTTGTTATAATATTAAAATAATTAATCATGTTACTATTATTCCCAAGTCCCAAATATTGGATAGAGCAATTTAACTGTTTGAATTCCTTTTTTCTTTTTGTAACTAGATATAGGTTGGTACTGTGTAGATGAGAAGGTCAAGTGTCAGTGTGTGATGAACATATACGTCAACTAAAACTAAAAAGTGTTTTTTCTTTTAAATAATCAACCTCGCTCTGCTATTCTGGAATATAAATATATACTTATCAGGTTATGGGCCCAGTACAACGCTTGATACTGTGAAGACTAAAAACATTCAGTTGACGGAAAGTTAATAGAACTCTGAACTCGTGTTGAGAACAAAGGAAACAAAAGGAAACATGGCCGACGCTGCGGTTTTGGAAAGAGAAAGAGCCAATGACGAAAGGTACCACATTCCATTGTTTGATGGAAAAAATTATGAAAATTGGAAATACCGATTGGAAGTACTACTTGACGAGAAGGATCTCATGGCTCATATTGAAGGGCCAGTGAACTACGCCGAAGGTTCACAAGATGAAACAACCCAACAACAAACTGCACGTGAAACTGCCAATGCTCGACTTAAACAAAGAGATAAGTACTGCCTAGGTCTCATTGTTAGTGCTATTGGAGACACATATCTCGAATTTTGCAGAGGAAAAGAAACTGCATATGCTGTATGGAAAAATCTGCAAGATACTTTCCAAAGAAAAGGAATAGCCAATCAACTAAAGGCAAGAAAAGCACTCTTGTATCCAGCAATGCGGCATAACACAACAACTATGGAGGAACATTTTCTAAAATTCGACCGTCAAATACGGGAACTTAAATCTGCAGGAGCAAATACAGATGAAGTTGATATAATTTGTCATCTGCTATTAACTTTGCCAACAGAGTATAATATGGTCGTAACCGTAATTGAAACTTTGTCTGCTAATAATGAGCAATTAACTCTATCGTTTGTGAAAAACAGGTTGCTGGATGAAGAATCAAAAAGATGCATGCGAGATAAAATCAAACTTCAGAGGAGTGAGTCGACCACTGCATTTTATTCATCAACGCAACCAGGTCAAAAGGAAAAACGACAAGTGTACAATAAGTTTCCACCAGCACAGAATACCCAACAACAAAAATCAAAGGTAACTAATGCATCTAACTACAATAATGGAACACCGCCCACTAATTACAGGTGCCATAATTGTCAAGGGAAGGGTCACATCAGAAAAGACTGTCCTAGCCCAAGAAAACCATATCTTGGATCAGGAAAGTCTAGTGGAAATGCACAACTTACTCAAGAGAATGAACCAGTTGAATATGTATTCCCAGCTACAATTACTGAGGTAGCACAATCAGCAATATCAGGAGAGATGATTTGGTGGCTAGATTCAGGAGCAAGTGAGCATATGATAAATCAGAGAGATTATTTCCAAACGATCAGAAATATACCACCTATTAAAATTAATGTGGCAAAATCAGGAGAATTTCTTACAGCAACGCAAAGAGGAACCTTAAAACTGCACTCTTCTGTGGAAGACAACTGGAATACGATAAACATACCTGATGTATTATATGTAGCAGGTCTGGAGATGAATCTGCTGTCTGTTAGAAGACTTGAAGAGAAGGGATGTACAATCATTTTTGAAAATAGGAAAGCTCTTATCAAGAAGTAATAAAATACTTGCAGTGGCTTATCGTAGCAACAAAATGTATAAACTATCATTCAAGATCGACAAAGAAGTTGCATGTTTATCAAGTTCCAGCGAGGAATTATGGCATCAAAGGTATGGACATATCAATAGGATTGCGCTCACAAAACTTGGAACTTTAGTTGAGGGATTGCATGAAACCAAACCCAAGGAGGTTTGTGAAACGTGTGTAAAAGGCAAGATGAGCAAATTGCCTCATAGTCATGCTAGAAAAAGAGCACAGCGTGCACTAGAACTGATACATAGCGACTTGTTTGGTCCTATAAGTCCAGAGTCATATGATGGAAAAAGATATGGTCTGACTCTAATTGATGATTACACGCACTTTACTGCAATTTACCTTTTAGAAAAGAAAAGTGATGTGTTTAAATACTTTAAAATCTACGAAGCTATGACAACTGTTCATTTCAACGCCAAAATCAGCAGATTGAGGTGTGACCGAGGAGGAGAATATATTTCCAAGGAATTGAAGTCTTTTTGTCAACAACAAGGAATACAAACTGAATATACGATCGGCTATACCCCGGAACAAAACGGCGTTGCAGAGCGCATGAACCGAACTATTATGGAAAAAGCACGGTGCTTATTACTGAGTCCTGGACTTCAAAAATTTCTGTGGAGTGAAGCTGTAAAAACAGCTGTTTACCTGATCAATCGAAGTCCAACAAGTGCAATTCAAGGAAGTGTACCTGCGACACTGTGGTATGGTTATAAGCCAGATGTAAGCAAACTTAGAATATTTGGTTCACCCGCACATCTGCGCAGCCCCCAACAAATCACTGGAAAAAAATTAGAAACTCGTGCCAGAAAAATGTATTTAGTTGGTTACTGCCATAATGGATACAGGCTTTGGTGTCCCATCACTCAACAAATTGTTGAAGGTCATGATGTTATTTTTGATGAAACAAGTGGTAAAAGCAACAAATATGTGGAATTTGCAGATATGCATGAAGACTACGATGCAGAGAAAACTCATACACAAGAAGAACCTATATTTGTGGAAGATTCTGTGAACAAAAGAGCCTATCAAGAAGACCCAAATTCAAGGGGAGAATTGGAATACCAAGAAGTTGATGGCAACATACAACCTACTGAAGAACAAAAACGAGGAACGAGAGAGAGGAAAAGACCAGCTTACCTTGAAGATTATGAAACAGACCTTAGTGAAATTGCAATGAATACTTGAAGATATCAAAGGAAGATCTGATGAAACATTGTGGAATGCGACAGTAGAAGATGAATTGAAAGCTCTTCAAGAGAACAATACTTGGAGTCTGACTGTTCTGAAACCTGGAAAGAAAGTTATCAACAATCGATGGATTTTTCGAGTCAAATATGATTCCCGTGGGAATATAGATAAATATAAAGCAAGATTGGTAGTGAAAGGCTGCTCGCAGAAGAAAGGAATCGACTACAATGAAACGTATGCACCAGTCGCACACATGGTCACAGTGAGAGTACTACTATCCATAATCAACAAACGAGATTTGTATGCCATGCAGCTAGACGTCAAAAATGCCTTCCTCCACGGCATTATCAAGGAATAAATTTTCATGAAGATTCCAGAGGGTATGCCTGTACCATATTCTAATATACCTCTTGTTTGTAAATTGAATAAAACTCTTTACGGGTTAAAACAAGCGTGGAATGGACGTTTTAATGAATTTATAAAATCACATGGATTTAACCAATCAGATGCTGACAGATGTTTATACATGCATGGAACTAAGTGTATTTACTTATTGTTATATGTTGATGACATTATACTAGCGGGAGAATTTATGGAAGATCTGCAAAAATGTAAGAATTTATTGATGTCTGAATTCAAGATGACTGACATGGGAAAACTTGATTTTGTCCTTGGAATTAAAATTGAGCATTGTAAAAGTGGTATTTTCCTTAATCAGTCAATGTACATACAGAATATACTCAAACGCTTTAATATGGAAGACTGTCACTCTGTCGCAACACCTATGGATGTAGAATCTGGACATGAATTGGAAGGCGAATGTATTTTACATCTTTATCCATACAGGGAACTCATAGGATGTCTCATGTATCTAATGCTTACTACACGCCCAGATCTTAGTGTAGCAGTGAACTATTTTAGCAGATTTCAAAGCAATGCAACGCATTCCCAGTGGGGCGGACTCCTGCGCATCCTGAGATATCTGAAGGGAACAACCAGCAAAGGGCTTCATTTTCATAAGGCTTCCGGAGTAACACCCAATTTGGTGGGATATGCAGATGCAGACTGGGCGGGCAGCAAAGGAGACAGAAAATATACATCAGGATACTTATTCGAAGTACATGGATCCAACGTACTATGGGTAACCAGAAAACAAAAGGCGGTAGCTCAGTCGTCCACCGAAGCTGAGTATGTTTCCTTAGGCAACGCAGTCATGGATTTTCTTTGGTTAAGGAAACTTCTACGTGATCTGAACGTTGATGTGAAATTACCCGTAACAATCTATGAGGACAACCAATCCGTTATTCATTGTCTTCAAAAATGGGAAGAAAAACGCCTAAAACACATCGACGTCAAATATAATATCATTAGAGATAATTGTAAGAAGGGAGAGATACAAGTTC
Organism: Crioceris asparagi; assembly: GCA_958507055.1. NCBI lineage: Eukaryota > Metazoa > Arthropoda > Insecta > Coleoptera > Chrysomelidae > Crioceris > Crioceris asparagi. The sequence continues at coordinate 54,323,613 of OY293827.1, forward strand.
TCTACATCTCATCCAAGGATCAAAAGGCTGATATTTTAACTAAACCGCTAACTTCTATTCAGTTCAGTAATCTGTGTATTGCTCTTGGTGTTGCAAATATGGATCTTTTAAATGTTACGACTTAAGATTTAATGTTATAGTTTGTTTATCAAATGTAAGAAATTAGAATGTTATTTATTTTATTTACTATAATAACTGTTAAATTGAAGGGGAGTATTGGATAGAGCAATTTAACTGTTTGAATTCCTTTTTTCTTTTTGTAACTAGATATAGGTTGGTACTGTGTAGATGAGAAGGTCAAGTGTCAGTGTGTCATGAACATATACGTCAACTAAAACTAAAAAGTGTTTTTTCTTTTAATTAATCAACCTCGCTCTGCTATTCTGGAATATAAATATATACTTATCACCAAACACTTACTCATCAGCTGTTTCCTGTAGTTTTTTAAAAATTTCGTTAGATAATGACAAAATGTCAATTTCTCGCTTCTCAATCATAGCCATCTCTAGTTTATCATTCAAATCTTTGGCTGTAGCATACCTGCAAAAAAACGATCAAGAGCTATCTTACTAGATTGCCGAAATAAATAACTCACCTCGAAAACTCTAGTCCATGAAACACCATATAATTTTCAATTTGAAATTCCGGAAAGCAAGTATTTGAATATAGAACGGTGTTAAAAAAGTCACTAATATGCATTAAGCCTGGATTTGTAAAAGTACCCAAAAGATAAGTTCTATAGAAAGCATCTCTGAATCCTGAGTTCAATCTAAAACTAACTCCCAAACGACTACTGACTTCTTCAAATAATAAATCCTTCGAAGATTTAGCAAATGATAGAGTGCTTTGCGTTCGAGAATTTTCTAAAAGCAAATTAATAATTTCTTTCTTTCCCATGAAATGTTTAGATTTCGATGACGATCTCTTGAGTTTGAAACGCTCGAGGATTTTCTTCAAATCATGTATTTGAAGCAGACTCATCAGATAGGCCATATCTTCACCACTAAAATCTATAATAATATAACAACATAATAAAATACCGATAATTATTTAAAACTTTTCTTAATTAGAAAACTATCAATCTTATCAATTTTAGAAGAACTAAAGAATGTAATAAAACACACATAAAAAATTGCGAATAGCATCGCACTTTTGAGATGCCTTATATAGATACAAAAAAATTAAGCTACTTTTATATTAACCAGTTTCTTGTAATATGTAATGTGAATATATATGTTTGTAAAAATATTTTTGATATCCCAGCAACAAAATATTGTATGTTTGCATTGTAAATATAGTGTTGGTGCTTAATGTGGTAATTCTGAGTTTATTATTTTTTGATTCTATCTACGCCAACGGTTCCAGATTCCAAATAGTATGTGTATCGATACGATACAAAACAATAAAGAACGCAACAAAATTGGCCCATCCGTTCCCGAGATAATCTTGAATTCAGGGCCCTCTGGAACGTGAACCTCTGTTGAATATCGGACACCGAAAATTTCGCTGCTTAACAGTCTTATTCACTGTTCTAATGTTTTCATAGTTTGACAGTATAAAAACCAAAGATTAGCCATAAACGGCGACAGATTATTTCTAATTTAAATGAACAATACTATTATTAGAGAACAAAAAGGAAAAAATATATTGAATTTCCCGCTATGCAACCATGCAATGTTTTGATGCTGAAAAATTCTGAGCTTTCATAATTTGCTAGCAGAATGACAGGTCGCTATTTAAAAATCACTTGTGTTCAATAACCCCATGATACGCCTCTGTGGAAATAGATATTCATCAGCACATGATCGGAAATATGAATAAAATATCGACGTCTCAGCTTTTTTGCAAAGTTATTTAAAAATTTAATTTCATGAGTTAGTGACGGTATTCAAGATTTCTTAACGAACTCACTATTTATGGTTAGTTCTCGTAGTGAATTATGCTTTGTAAGAGGCTTTTCCATTTTCTTTTTATGATATACTTAAGCTCACAAGGTTATCTATTTTTTGAAAAACTACATTTTTAATGTATGGTCTTTGATTTTTTTATACTTTTTCAATAATTAATTAATCTTACCTGTATCAATCACACCTTTATCAGACAAATATTTATACATAACAGAAACCTCCATTTCAGACATTTCCACTTTAATTTTCTCGCAAAACTTCCTAGCATTATACCATTTCCATTTATAGACATACAATTTCAAACACACATACTGATACTCTGGGGGAGCTGCCATAAAATCAGAAATATACTTCTTACCATTCTCCCCTATTAAATCTCTTATGTAAGGTGCTTCTGTGACTGTATTGAATAAGTCCTGAATCACTTTCAAGACCCCCATATTCATTCCCGTAGTTTCCTTCTTCGGACTACCAAGAGATAATTTAGATTCACGGGATAGCCAGCCCGATGGACGAACCCATACTGAAGATTTTTTTGTAGGTGTAACCTTTTGGGGTGTACTAGGCAAAGACTTCGCAATTACTGTTGAGTTATTTCTATCAGGTGAAACGACTGACTCAGATGTATTTACGTTTGAATCTAATTGGGAGCATGTGTTAGAGACCGTTTTATTCGGCATCAAGGTAACATCTGACAACAACACAACCAGTTTAATATTATTATTCTTCATTTCAGGTTCCTTTGAAGAAACAACAGATTCTATAGTTTCATTCACCTTCAGTATTGATTCCATTGAAATCGTTTCTTGTCTGACTTTTGTTTTTTTAAATTTATAACCGTTTGTTTGCTTTTTATCAATAAATTGATCAATTGTATTTTCCATATTCTTAGTAATACCAGTTTTTGAACTCAGTGAGTAAGATAAATGGCCTTTATTTTTAGAACTTCTATATATTTTTGCATGTGAAAATGATGAAGCCAAATTATTCTTATTTTTCGAACTTTCCAATGTTTTATCTAGAAATAATATGAAATTTGGCTCATAATGTAAGTTAGCAGCAACCTAATTATGTTATTTTAAATTCAGAAATAAAATAACTCAAATATTAAGGAGAATAGAGGTACATTTCATTTAATAGATGACAGAAGGTTCTTTGACTCATTTTCTTAACAGTGCCACCCGAAACTCATTGCTGGAATTCAACTTGAATGAGAAAACCACATCTATGAATTAAAATTTAATACCTGCCAAATTTTGCAATAGTGATTGAGCTAGTATTGTTTCACCGCGCACCAAACTCTCCTCGACTTCTTCGGGTGTATTTATTATTGTAGTTTCAAGATCATTTTCCATACTACAATTTACATCTAATGGCTTCATAGGTGTGGAACAAGCATCAGGTGGGCCTTCTACTTCTAGTGGTGCCTTGACTTGTAAATTTTCTGCAAAGTAATAAGTAATCAATATATTTTATTAAGGTTTTCTTTGATATCATATTCTTTCTTCATAATATATTTTTTAAAGTTAATACCAAAAATAGGCTGTATAGAAATACCTAAAATACCTAAGTACCTTCATCACTTTCAGTGTCCAAATCGAGAGGGAAAGGAAGTTTTCTTTTGATGAAATCCGGTCGCTCGTCCAAGACACCTTGATCTTGAGATTCAGTTATATTTTGACTTTCAAATATACTATTCTCACCATCAGAATTTAAATCTAAAGGAAATAATAGTCTTCCTCTTGACGGATTCGGATGGTCGTGTGATTGATTTAGATTGTCATTGTTATGGCGGAGGGACTGACTTTCAAGCAAACTATCCTCAGTATCAGAAGCGAATTCTAGAGGAAAAGAGAGTTTTCTCTTGAGGCAATATGATTCGTTTGTTGGTTCACTTGAGTCATCGTTATCACGATCTAGAATTACATTTCCCTCAGCACTATCAGATGCTAAACCTGAATTAAATTCAAGTCTCTTTTTTGCACAATTGGATCTTTGAGCTGGTGGAAAGGGATTATCATCGTCTGAATCAATAGTAATAGAAATAGTTCGCCCAGTTTTCTTAGCTTCCTGAAATTCGTATTGATTTTGCATTTTTTTCACACTTTCAAAAATTGACTGCTGCCTATAAGTCTTTTCTTGCTTAATTGCAGAGAACATGCTTAATTGACATCACTTGATATGTTGCTCTTTTACCGAATTGATATAATCAATTTTCTGTTCAATTCCCCTCTCATGCTAATAGACTTCTACCCATAGAATTAGTACTCCTTCTATGCTTCGACCCATAGATAAGTGAGTTTTGCATGTACATATTCTGCTTTCATCTACCACATTCTACCAAAGACCAAAGACAGATGCTGTGTTTACACAAGTTTGACTCAGAGACCTACTAATATATCTTTGCTCACTCTGCTGGTTTCTGGTTTGTACAAAATAAGAATTTGAGTTAGATATAAGACATTCAAAATGAGAAATAATAAACTATACCCTGTTTCTGAACTGAGCCTAGAGATTATGGACTATAGAACAGAGATTCTCTTTGTCATATGTATGTATGTATATTTTGATATGTAGATTGTTAAGAGCAGACACCCAGAGTCGGGTTTAGAGTTAGGTAGCAGATTTATAAATATAAATAAACACACAAGACACAAAGGTAATGTTGCAGGTTGCAGAGTCGTCGTCTAAATGTCTAAATCTGGGGGTTCCGGGGACAAGTATATGGCCACAGCGTTGCCAAGTTTATATCTGTTATGTTTTGGCCATTTATATATTAAAATGTTTATGTTTATTCAAGTTTGGAGATAGTGTTCTCTGATTTGATTCAAATTCAAACGTAGCTGCTATTGGTCGTGTCCACAGCAGTGTCTGATTACCAATCGATAATCGATTAGTAATCAAAAAGTTGACGTCTTTAATATGACAGCTATCAGAAAACCATAGTGTAACATAACCTACATTTTGTTTCAGATATTTCTCAATGTTATTATGGACATCTATCGTTCTGTTTACCACATAATCTTTTTCATTAAAAATATATTGAATGGAAAATACTTTTTATTCTTACATTTTCAATTCATCTAATATGTGTAATTGTAGAATTAAATTAATTCAAATCTTTTGTCAACTGTCAGTTTGACAAATGAACTAATCAGTAATCAGTCGTGTCCACAAGATACATATTTTTGATTAATGATTACTAATCGATTGGTAATCAGACACTGCTGTGGACACGACCACTGATTAGTTCATTTGTCAAACTGACAGTTGTCAAAAGATTTGCAATAATTTAATTCTACAATTACACATAGGTATTAGATGAATTGAAAATGGAAGAAGAAAAAGTATTTTCCATTCAAAATGTTTATAATGAAAAAGATTATATGGTAAACGGAACGATAGATGTCCATAATAGAATTGGGAAATATCTGAAACAAAATGTTGGTTATGTTGTACTAAGGTTTTCTGATAGCTGTCATGTTGAAAACGTCAACTTTTTGATTACTGATTACATGAACAAATATAGGGAGGACGAGTAACCCGAGTAGTGGGAGTAGCGAGTAGCACAAAAAACATTGGTCGCGTTCATCAGAACGTAGCGCTCTTAGAGCGATCAACAATTTTCTGTTGAACGTCATGTTTTGTCCACTGATCGGATAGAGCGCTGGATGAGCGGTCGCCATTTTTTCGAGCGGAATTAAATCCCGCTACGCTACGATCAATCGCTGCACCATTTGTCATTTCTGTCAAAATTCAAAAAGTTATGTTCTTTTCTGTTATTATACCGGTTTGCTTCATAAAGTAATAATAAATAGTTAGGATAGTTTCGAAAAACTATTTATTTCTATTGCGCGGCAACCGTTCCCGTCCTTGCCAAACCTCATGAGTTTCTATGAGTTGTAAGAGTTCCACAGCTCTATTCATTAATCCACCGATATCTAAATCGTCGTCTTCCGCAATTGCCAATGCAGCTGGGATAAGATCCATCTCAATAACAGATGGAAATATTGGAAATGGCAGAACAGCTTTCACGTTTCAGTATCCTTTATTTGGGTTTATTTAGGGCCTAGGTTCTCAGCAGAAAGCTCAAACTCGACATAATTGTAGCATCTAACCTCCTTCATCTGTGATTGTAGCATGCGCGCATGCGCAAGAATTAATCGTATTTGAATGTCAAAACGTACGTTCAGCAGAATAATTATCTGATGGAGCGCTTGTAAAATCGCTACCTCATCAAATTGTTCTGATGAACGCCACGATTGAGTTATCGTATGTCATTTCGGTGTATTGCGCAAAATCACGCAGCTCATCCTTATGTAGTATGAGCGAAGGAAGCTTAAATACAACAATAGACACTCAGTGAAATACTGCGCAACATACCAAATTGACAACATATCACGGGACGTTATTTCAGCCACTTCTGCTTATAGAACGGGGAACAGAGTTAGTCATCCTCCCTTTATATATTCTTGACTGATTACTAATCAGGACACGACCATTGATTTTCAGTGGAATCGTGAAACATAAGAAGTAAGTAGTACCAGCACCTATAAAATTGATATTATTTTGTATTGTGACGTTCCATACATCAATTATATTCCTTGACGATTAACTGTGATGTATTTTTAGTTGCCTGAACCGACAGATTTTGAAATCAATTTAGTTTTTTCTAAAACAATAGAGAGTCACAAACAATTTTATTTATCATATTTGTGATTCGCAAACGATCTATTTTCAAGACGTGTTGGCTAATGGCCAGTGTTCTCTGATACTTCTACTCTCTACGCAAGGTACTCGTTGTCAGCGCAGTCGGTTTGAGTGGGGATAAGTTTCGTTCAGCTCGAAATTCGGATCGGATTTCGATGCCCAAGTGTTTCGAGTTTCGACCTACTCGGAATTAGACGACACTAAACACTAAAGTGCACCAGAACCTCCGCATTGCTAACGTGAATTATTTAGGGGATAATGCAAAAGTCACTAAAAAAGACAAACTCACTAGGTCCGAAGTACCGCTAAATTCAAATTAAAAATTCACTCACTTGATACAAAAATTGATGCTCCTAAAATCTTTTACAAAATTTAACTTTTTATATGCGGCATTACTGCTTGTAATGCTCTTTAACTACTCAAGATCCCCATCGCCTATTCGTAGATCCACTACTGTCCTTTAGCTCATTTATATTAAGATCGGTAGTTAAATAAAACGCAAACATTTAATATAAAATTAGAAAATTTATTTGAACAAAAACACCAAGTTAGATTACTACTTGTAAGACTCTTACAAGAGTTGAAAAATTATACAGCTATGTATTATACATCACATATATACGAAACATGAGACACACTTTATAATTAGGTACTATAAACATGGCCAAAATGAGTCTTCTGTAAGGTGACTGTTATGTTGCCTGTAAGAGACCTGTTAGAAACACAAACGGGGCGGCATTAATTACCATTTTGAAAAAATCCTACTATCAATAATGAATGACCAATTCCCTGCAATTAAAATCCTCCCGGTTTTTCCATTCTCTTGGTGTTATTCTTCTTATATCCTAAAATATTAACATTAATACCTATGCGCAGGATTAATACATTTTATTACCTCGGGTATCACTTCTGTTGCAACGATATTCCAGTTTTTTCGTATCATCGATGTTTCTTGTCCTGGTCAGCATATAATTACTTGCAATCCCCGATTCCATCCAAACCTCATAATGCTACATCCCTACTTTCACAGCTAGGGCTAGGACATAACACATGATTCTTCTTCACCTTGGTCTGTACACTTCCCTGGTGACCGTTTCTGGTGTGCCTTTTTAATTGTAGCAAAATGTTTCCCAAAATGGGTGCTTCTCTTCTCGTCCGAATTAGCCATATTTTCAGAAACACTAATCTGCGATAAATCTATACCTACTATAAATGACAGATTAAACCTGGAGATTTATAAAGTATAATATTTTAAATATGAACAGAATTACCAATCAAAACTATCAGAAGTTAAAATCACTCAATATCTATTCTAACACAACACAAATCACTAGCAGGTACAACAAAATAACATGTGAGCACAGTAGTAGCAAAAAGATAACGCTATAATTGACCTTTTAGACTGTAATTGAATTGCAAAGAGCAGGCACAAACATCAAAAATCAAACAACCTGTCAGCCGCCAAAACAGTATTATTATTGAATTTATAATTTGAATTTAGCGGTAATTCGGACCTAGACCTTTTTAGTAACTTTTGCATTATCCCCTAAATAATTCACGTTGGCTCTGATGTGTTTTAGTGTCGTCTCTCGGAATTCGACGCCAGAGAATATATACCTATTCGACGCGTAGCTTCATTTCGGTTAGTCAGTAGTCATCCTTCCTATATACGAGGTCGGAATCAGAGAAAACATACCTCCAAGTCGGAATTAAGTGAAAAAAAAAACATCACAATTGTAGGATCCGTCTTTATTAGTGACCACGGTCGTATAATATAAGGTCTACATCTCCACTTTAAAAAATGTCACACTTATTGAAGGCGTTTTTCGTAATTCTAGGTTTGGCCGCGCAAGTCACTGTAATCTAGTGTCGTTGCCAATTTCTTAAATAAGATTCTTGATTTGTACTGTACTGAAATCAAATTAATTTCAGAAGCGGTATGCGAATTATTTATTATATAATAAAAGCGATTAAACGAATGATTGTCTGAGATTAATTTTAAACTTAAAACACTAGCGACTAGCGCCACAACCAAAATGGCTATAATGCAAACTAAAAATATCTTCAATATCCATGACAATTCGGCCTACCCAAACTCCATGATGTTGCAAGACCTTATATTATACGACCGTAATTGTGACTGCTAAAGTTAATGGCATGTTTTGGTATTTGTTATGAATAATTAAAACAGTTTACCTTTTGATAATTTCCCTAGTTTGAATTTACAGATAGCATATGTAAAATGAACAAAATTTTAGAAAAATTTGTTTTACCGGGTTTCTGTGTTTTGAGTCAGTTAAACACTTGTTTTAAATTGGGCTGCTTTATAGTTGCAATGTCTACAATTATAATAAGCCCATTGCTACACATACTTGAGTATTTTTATTTTCCAGATCAATTGAGTGAAACTCCAATTACGCACGAAAGCTTTCAGTATTATATTTAAAATATAAATTAGACCATTATTCTAGAAGGAAAAAGAACATTAAAATGCACGGAGAAGATGCAACGATAAAACTAAATGAATATTCAGACTAATATAAAGTTATACATATATACAGAAAAGTAATATCTGAACAAATGAATAAGCACTTTTTTTTGTATCACTTTTGATAACAATCGAATCAACCAACTTTGTTAATACCTCACAGGTACAGCAAACATTTTGTTTTTAGTTTCTGAAATTGCTGAGCGACAGTTATCGTATAGGGTTCTTTCACTACGTTCAACTATAAGCTCTGTTAGAATCTATCACAGACAATTTCTGTAACACAAACGGTACTTGAGATACCATCAAATTGTCTAGTTATTCAGGAAATAAGTAACAATTCAAATTCCTCGTTACTCCTTCTGATCACTCAATCGGATTCACTACTGGAGCTGCCATAATCTCCAACCAAGGTGGTAACTTTTGATTCCGGCTCTTTCGCAAATTTCATCTTTTTTACTATGCCAAGATCTTTTTTTTGCTCATTCAATATTCTTAGAGCTTTTTTCTCCTTGTTTTTGGAAACATTAATAGTTGGAAGCGCCGATTGAAAGATTATTCTTTGCCTAGTGTCTTCAGTACTCTCAGATATACTCTTAGAAGGTTTCAGCTTCATACTCAATAAAGAGGCCATTTTCTTATCATCATCATGTTCAGATAGTAGCGGTATATCCAAACTTGATTTCTTTAGTAAAGCATTGTCTGTGTCGTTCTTTGTCTTCAATTCATAATTCGTTTTCTATAGAAAAGAATCATAATAATTCACATTTTATCAATTACGAAATTACGGACTTACTCTAAATTCAGCTCGAAGCTTTTGATTAGCTGTATAACAGTCCAACCATACATCCTCATTCCTATTAAATAAACCAACCAGTCGTGTCTTAGAACTTTCGGCTATATTCTTATCTGAAGTACCATGCTCCAATTTGAACATAGAATCGTCAAACAACTTCTTCTGAGTTTCTTTGGTCTCTGGTACTACTTGTTCATTCTGAGTAGGGTCCCATCTATTCTCTTGGCGTCGAGCTCCTGACTGTATCACATAATCCAAATTCTACAAAAATCTGCTTATGGTGAAGTAAAAAAGAAAGTTAATATCTTACGGCTGGATCGGCTCTTATAATAAAATGGTTATCACATAAGTGACATTTCATTTTGAATTCATACACAGGAGTAGTATAGTACATTCCTACTTTAGTTTTTTCAGCATTGTATCGGACTCCCATCCCGACATGGTTATTACAGCCGTCGCACCAAATATTATAAGGCATTTCAAAGCGAATAATTATTATGCCTTTATCAATTTTTCTAGCTCTTTCACGCAAGGCATGTGTCCCCAAAAATTTATTGAGCCCTCCAACTCTAGGATCATAATCGGGTGGATAATATTTGTTGGTTCCTTTTCTCTCACCCATTTTAAGTTTTAATTCAGTAGTGCTTTAGTGGTTTCTCAAAGCCAAAATTTTCCAGCTTATTAGATAGACAAATATATCATAATTAGTATATACACAGAATACTAATAAATAGAGACAACTCTAATATGTGTTATGTGTATAGATCAGAGAACACAACATCAAAATTCAAAAAAAATATGACTTATGACTTTTCTATTTTATATAAACTTATGAACAGAGAACTAGAGGAACCACAGAATACTAATAAATAACTAGAACCCTACATTCTACATGTAAGCGTATTCTGTAAATTTGCGTAAAGTCTCAGAACCAAGAAGACTGGAAAGAGGAGATCAAACTCGCTCTAAAAATCGTGTAAAATTTCCTACCAAGAAGACTGGAAAAGTGGGAAAAAGGAGATTAAACTCGCTCTAAGAATCGTGTAAAATTTCATACGCATATCCAGGAATGTATAAAGGGAGGATAACTAACTCTGTATCCTGTTCTATAAGCAGCAATGACTGAAATAACGTACCGTGATAAGTTGTCAATTTGGGATGTTGCGCAGAATTTTCTATTGTTGTCTATTGTCAGAGACAACCATGGTTGTCTCTGCTATTGTTGTACTCATGAACAAATATAGGGAGGACGAGTAAACCGAGTAGTGGGAGTAGCGAGTAGCACAAAAAACATTGGGTTATCGTATGTCATTTCGGTGTGTCGCGCAAAATCACACAGCGCATCCTTATGTAGTATGGGCGAAGGAAGCTTAAATACAACAATAAACACTCAGTGAAATACTGCGCAACATACCAAATTGACAACTTATCACGGGACGTTATTTCAGCCACTTCTGCTTATAGAACAGGATACAGAGTTAGTCATCCTCCCTTTATTCTTGGTTGTACTTAAGCTTCCTTCGGCCTAAGAAGATATATAAACATGAGATTCAACTGTCTATACAAAACCATGTGACGCACTGACTCCGCAAACGACAGCAGGGTCGTGGCCTAGTAGAATCGGGTCTGCGCGCTACGTTAGTGTTTACGTGTCATGTGTCTTTGATGTATTTTTAAAATCAAATTCATGTCAGGGCAAGTCTTATTGTTTGACGCATAGAGTCATGAACAAATATAGGGAGGACGAGTAACACGAGTAGTGGGAGTAGCACAAAAAACATTGGGTTATCGTATGTCATTTCGCTGCGCATCCTTTTGTAGTATGGGCGAAGGAAGCTTAAATATAACAATAGACACTCAGTGAAATACTGCGCAACATACCAAATTGACAACTTATCAGGGGACGTTATTTCAGCCACTTCTGCTTATAGAACAAGATACAGAGTTAGTCATCCTCCCTTTATATATTCTTGTATAGAGTAATAATAAATATTTATAAGTTTTCAACTTTATATTATGGCTCACGCTTGTTGCATTAAACAATGTTCTTGCAAGTCGGAGAAATATAACAGTAGAACTAATGGGCATTTTGTTTAAAAAAATATTTTTTATATCAGTATTTTTGTTTATTGTAATGAATAGTTAATACTGCAGAATTCTCAAAAATATCTTACGTGGTTTGATGCTGTCGGTCATCATTTCAAACATATCAAAAAAGGTAGAGCGGCTACGAAAAAAATATTTATTTGAGATCTGCATATCAAGGACAGATGCTTTGATCCAAATAATTCTATAACAATATTGAGAGACGGTGTTGAAGAGAAAGAGATTAGGGGCAAATTGAGCGAGAACTACAATACTAGTTTAGAACCCGTTATGAAATACGCAATAAATACATTTGGATCATTTTTTTAAATTTGGAATCCCATAAAGACAAGAAACACTACTTAAATATACCTACTTATTCAATATCCTATCCAACGAAACTACTTTTATGAGAATAGATAATTAAAGCAGATCTTATTTCTATAGCAATTTTCGTCATATGCGTTATGCTATCCAAACGATTTTCACATATTATAATACAAGAAGGTCATTTGCAATCTGTTCATATTCCGCCCTAACGTAACCTATTTACTCTATGTATTCCGCATAATCACCGCTGTACCACATTTCAAGTCACTCATAGACAAAAAAGTCACCCACTTTCCAATGATATTTTTAAACGTTTTCTGGAGCCTGTTTTATATTGCAGTTCAGCACGCCTTGTTTCATGTACACTCAAGCGTCTAGTTTCAAATATAGCATGCTTTACAAGCAATCATCAATAAACAATTGGAATGTAATTTTCTAAAAATTGATCTACACGCATTTTAATATCTCAATTCTCAAACCTTATTTGAATTTCACTATTTCACTTCATAGAGAGAGGAGAGAGAGAACATAGATAAAATATATATATACGGAGACAGAGAAGACACATGTTGGGTGCGCACTTTCGTTATGCGCAGACCCGATCTTAGGCCACGACCCTGCCGTCGTTCACAGCGTCACCCCCTCCTCCGGTTTTATATCTCCTGTCTATAGAGCTTCTTACCATACGTTTTTCGTGCTACCTCTTCGGTCATATAAAGGGTGTTCGAGCAGTAGTTTGGACCAGTTTCCAACTGTGTTCCGTGATTGTGGAGCATGCGCATATGAATTTCCGTCTTCTTAAAATTAAAATGCGCATGCCTCTGACGGTTTGAGTTTGGTTTGAAATCCTGCTCGAACACCCTTATAATATTTATACGACCGTACCCAAGATCATTAGATACATAGGTTGTATGGTAACTTTCGGACCAATCAGGGCCAGCTATTCAAACGCGGGAATTACGTCACACGGAGTGCCCATTTGAATAAATAGCCTTTGAAATATAAGGAAGCAGTATGGTTTGACGGTATTTCCATTAGTTTATATGAGCATATCGATGCCTATATCTTCCAAAATTGTCCTTAATTATCCCCTTAATGAAATACATGGATTGAATTCGTATATACTTTAAGAAAACATGATTTATTTATATTTAAAATATCATGTAACAGTAAAGGTTAGTTAGGCTTTTTGATAGAGAAAAAACTAATTGCATAAAGTATATATTCATTTATTCCATTCTGTAATACAGATTGTGGCCAGATCTATTGAATAAAAAAAAACTGGTGATCTAAATCAATCTCTAAGTACCAACCAGCTTCAGAGTTTTCATCTAGATAGGAAGCTAATATTTTTGATTTCGAAATTTATTTTTCAATTTCATATTCGTAATCATACAAACTGTCAGTTAAACTTCACGTTGATACCCACTGCTCATATTTTAAACACCCTGTATGGGTATTTAAAAAAAACATTACAAGGAGAAATGTGTATTTCGTAGAAGATAATGAACATACCAAGTGCAAAAATTTATAATTTATTTAGAAAAACTTTACAACATGCTAAAAACCAAGAAATCTTTCAAGTACCTACTCAATTATTATTAATAAAAGTTTACAGAATGTTAAAAATACACACTGATGCGGTACTAATTAACAACGATGATCTTGGTGATGGTGATGATCTTATGTTGCAGTCTTGTAGTAGTTTTCCAACATTTGTCTCTCTATCCTTCTTAATCATACGTTGACTACGGCCACCAAATGGCTTTTTAATAGAGGATGGCAAAAAAGTGATGGAATTGCTGAAAAAAAATATTAATATTATTTACAGTTCAGTTCACTTTACCTGAATAATTTGTATATATTCATCAGATCGTATATATTTCAATACTATTAGGTAGAACAGCAAATCTTATTTTTTTTAAATTGTAGTGAACAGAGTTTGTAAAAAATCTTCAAAATTACAAAGTGTTTAGATAAATACATGCACAGATATATAACAGTTCTAATTTGAGACAGGAAGTCGTTATTTATGCAAGTATAGTAATTGAGATTTTAGTATACTGTAACGTGGATGGGTATTCATGTACTTAGGGTTAATATTTGTTTATTAGCTGTTTATTCCTACTACCTTGTTTGCTATAGTTGTTGTTTGTATATTTCATTATCTACTTCTAGAATTATGGTAGAGTTATTCTCGACCCTTCGAGAAACTATATGTGAGGTACAAATTTGTCATAGTATTGTCAGTTTGACAAGGATCTAGAACATTAATTATGTGTGTCTAGATAATCATAGAACATTCTCGATGAATGTCATATCATGATTCAGATATATAAAGCCGTGACGATCACGGGACACAGTCAGTCTTATGAAGTCAATTGGAGACATAAGTCGAAAGTAGTTGGAACGCGATAGTCAAAGTGACAAATAGTGACATTTGTACGAAAATAGAAAGCCGTGTACAGTGTGTTCTAAATAAATCATTGGAAGCAATCTGCGAATTTTGAGTATTACGCAAGTGAACTCACCCCACAACGTTTAGCACAGGGTTAAACGTTACAATACTTACCATCTTTTAACAGCTTCTATAGCCTGCATTTCATCCTCATTATCAGGCTTGAAATGTTTACTGCAAAGCCTTTTTTCAATCGGATTCCATTTATCATTTCTTGCACATTTTCGAATCCATTTTTTTTAAATTTTAGAGTACGTCGGAAATCCAAGGAATATAAGATCTTCCTCTTTTTCTTTAGCTTTTTTTAGAATTGCTTTTGCAGGTAGCCACACTGCACACAGCTCCTCATGGCTTATCTAAAACTTATAATCAATTAACTATCATTATAAAGTATCATAGTTCATACTCGTTTAACTGTTAAAGTCATAATTTTTGCTATATCTATCCTGTCTTTTTTTCAACAAAACAGTGACAGAGATTTGAGTTGTATTATGTCTGGATATTAAAAAGATATTAAGAGGAGCAAAAACGCTTGTTTATAAGCCTTAAATATCTATTAGTATAAAACTTAACTTATTACAACGTGTAAAATATCACACAAGCTCACAAAGGTATAGGACAAAATAAATGTCTTTTGGAAAGCTTTCAGCTTTCAAGTCCATGCAAATAATCACAGCGAAGCGAATCTCAACAAATGTTAACAGTTTTTAAAAGAAAATAGTCAAATAAAACACCTCAAACTTGAAAATTAAACCAGGAAAGCTCAAAAGAACTCCTAACCACCATGTAAACAAATAAGTTAATAAGAATGACGGTACTCCCGATGACGCGTCATCCCCTCTCACAAAAAAAGTTACCACCTAACCTATGTATCTAATTATCTAATGATCTTGGACCGTGCCCAAGGTAAGTAGAGAATAGGTTATCCGATAACTAATCCGACCTATGCGTGACGTCATCTGTTGAAAGCCGGCAGGCGATAACATAGGAATGGCACGGTATTTATCGAATTTCTCGTTTGTTTTTTAAGATAGATACTTAAAACCGAATATATTAATGATGAGAAAGAAGAGATCTTTTGAAAATATCTAATAATATACAGGGTTTTCCATTTAAAATTTATTTATATTGGATATTTTTATTATAATGAATTACTCACTTTTTTTATTTGTTGTTAATTTATGATACTTTTGGTATTATTTGCCTAGTTTTATGTTTACATTTTTTTTTAATTTCTTATACCATAGAATAACATAGCTACTGTAACGATAGCTATATCATTCTTTGCTTATACCAAGTACTTTAATTATAGGTATGTTTAGTCTCAAGTAATGAAATGTATAGATGCTTTTTGATAATTATTATAGCAGTATTATTTCATCTAAGGGACTAATTTAACATATATATCTGAAATTGGCATGAAGCGGTTGATATCTTTTGCCAATAGATTTTAAAAAATCAAAATTTTATATTTTTCGATGTTTAATAAACAACAAATAATGAACTAGTTTTAAATCAAATAATCTATACTCTATTTATTTATATTGGATATTTTTACTATAATGAATTACTGACATGAATATTTGTTGTCAATTTATGATATTGTTGGTATTATTTGTCTAGTTTTATGTTCACATATATTTTTTTAAATTTATTATACCATAGAATAACATAGCTAATGTAACGATAGCTATATCATTCTTTGCTTATACCAAGTACTTTAATTATAGGTATGTTTAGTCTCAAGTAATGAAATGTAGAGATGCTTTTTGATAATTATTATAGCAGTATTATTTCATCTAAGGGACTAATTTAACATATATATCTGAAATTGGCATGAAGCGGTTGATATCTTTTGCCAATAGATTTTAAAAAATCAAAATTTTATATTTTTCGATGTTTAATAAACTACAAATAATGAACTAGTTTTAAATCAAATACTCTATACTCTATTTATTTATATTGGATATTTTTACTATAATGAATTACTGACATGAATATTTGTTGTCAATTTATGATATTGTTGGTATTATTTGTCTAGTTTTATGTTCACATATATTTTTTTAAATTTATTATACCATAGAATAACATAGCTAATGTAACGATAGCTATATCATTCTTTGCTTATACCAAGTACTTTAATTATAGGTATGTTTAGTCTCAAGTAATGAAATGTATAGATGCTTTTTGATAATTAGTATAGCAGTATTATTTCATCTAAGGGACTAATTTAACATATATATCTGTAATTGGCATTAAGCGGTTGATATATTTTGCCAATAGATTTAAAAAAAACAAAATTTTGTATTTTTCGATGATTAAAAAACTACAAATAATGAACTAGTTTTAAATCAAATACTTTATACCTATGTACATACCACTAACTCGTTTTATATTAGATATATTTGCTTTTGTGGGGAATGAACTTTAAAAAAAGAAAATTAGACTTTTACCAGCATATTATAATGACAATATATTTTTAAAATAATTGCAAGAAAACAATCACTCTTTCGCAATAGGTTTTGTGGGCTTCACCCGTAGAATTAATACTTATTTCTATAGCTTCACCCGCTCGTTTTCAACAAGTGACGTAATGGCTTTCCCCTTCCGTCTGTCGCACTCAAGTTATCGGGAGTTAAGTTTTAATGACCGAAAAATAACTTTTTAAAAACGTTTATTTTAACATACAAGATTACATCAATAGGACAAGATTATATCTGAGATTATTATATGCATTACATGGTTTTTATATTAAAATAAATGAAAGATCAGCATTAAGTTGTAATATGATCGAGTGAGACGTTGTGGAGCCGTGGTCTGGCAACATGACTCCTCCCCTCTAGGTTTGAAGCACGCCCTCGTGGTTCGACTTCAGGATTGATCTAGGCAGAATTCGTTCTTCCAACGGATTTTCGATGACAGTAGCTGGCTTTGGTCTTCTTGATTTCAGGATTTTTATTTTTCTTCTTATTAGGAAGATGATGGCACTAATGGTGATTAATATGATAAAGCTAAGGGTGATTCCAAAATGTCCTCGGTGGAACTCAATGGGAAGTATGTTGGGCTCTTGGTATTGTGGTATCATCTTAGTCGGGTCGTCTAGATGTAGTGGTTTGACATTTCGCTTATGTTTGACTTTTGATGGTTCTTGGTGATTAGGCCATTCTTGTGAAAAAGTTCTAATTGAACCTGTCCATGTATGTTTCTGGAATGAGTATGTGCAGTCGCTATTTCCCAAGACAGAATTATTACATTTTGTGATTTTGACAGATTTAAAAGATTTCGTACAATCATCAATGATGTCTTCGGGTTGTTTTGTGCAGATGAATGTATTTCCGTTAGTTAGTTGGGTGAATAAGGAGAAATTGTTGTTGACAGTGGCGAAGTTGCATTTTGATAAATCGTCTAGGCCACAGAATAAATAATCTGTGGTCTAGGCTACACAGGTCTTCATGTGGTACTTTTTGGCAGTACCAGAGTGAAAACGTCTTTATGCAGTCCTCGCTGGTCCATTTGGTTGAGCCTTTTGAGTTGAGGGCAAACGTGTGGGGTGGTAGGAGGATATTGTTACGAGTACTAGGGCTAGGAATTATTTTGGACAAATGATAAAATTCATTGGCTAATATAGGTATTTTCAAAGTAAAAATTAGTGTTTTTGAAGTGAACATAAGATTAACTTTAGTGATTTCTAATAAAGTTGGGATATCAGGAGCGATTTCAGTGTGAGAGTGAGTTGAGTGTAAATAATTGAAAATTTCTTTTAGTTCCTGTTGGTTTATCAATTCGACTTTAGTATGTCTTGATTGCTGAATGAAATAGTTCTTAAAAGTGTCTGAATGTAGTTTCTTAAATTTCTAATCTGATCTAGCTCTATGTGAATAATTATTTCACTATTCAACCTATCCTCTAAGTCTGATAAGTCTTTATAAACATTTTCTGCATGTGCTTGTATTTTCTGCAAATCCTTTTGCCATCTTTCTGTTATTTGAGCTGCTAAAGTATGTAGCTTGAAAGTTTCAGTCATTAATTTCTCATCGTAAGAGGTAACCTTCATAAAATTATTTTGAATGTCAATTAGATCGTTTTGATCTAGATTTCCTGATATGTATCTTCGAATAGACTTCTTTTTTGATTTTTGTCGGGGCGAGAATATATTCTCAGTTTGTTAATATCTTCTGATAAAAGATAAACGTCTCGTTTGTAAGTATTTGCTAAGTTAAGTTTATCAGGGTTAATTTGGTGGATTATAGGTATTTGATTTAATGATAATTTGGCATATGTAGTCTCGATACTCTCAATACTTATTGTAAAATAAACCTTATGGTAGTTAATCTTATATTTAGCTAAGCCTAAGTTGTCTAATATGTATCCAGGGGGGTCAATTGGTGTCAGCTGAAGTGCCTGGTTGATGGTTGTCATTGTCATTGTCAATCTGAAAAGAGTTAGTATTTTTGATCATGTGTTTACTGATTCTCTCTCCTTTTTGTGATACAAGATTTTGTTCCTTTGATTTCTTTGGATCTAGTAAAATTTTCTTGTATCTAGGTTTTATTTTATTTCTAGGTTCTGTATTTAAATAAACAATATCAGTTTTTGGGATTTTTCCTGTACGCTTTGAATTTATTTTCTCTAAATTGTTTGTTTATTGAATTGTTTTTGATAAAGCTCGTTATAGAAAGGGATCATTTCTTTTTTTCTATGCTCATTATAGTCTTGAAATATTTGTTTTTGTTGGTTAATTTCATGTAGATTAAGATTTTCGTAGGGGCCATAAAGTAATGACAACGGTGTAAAATTTGAACGGATTGGTTGTAAATTAAAATTGCTGTGGTGATGGATTCCGTTGTACTTTCTTTGGATTGGTGAATTCCCTCTATGAGCTTGAAGGAGTAGTATAATGAATACGAATTTGGAACATGGACATGAATTCTTTGAAGGTTTCGCTGGAGAATTCTTTGGCATTGTCGCAAGTTATCTGTGAAGGATAGTTATGATGAGAAAAGTAATGGCGTAATTTGTTCAAAATTGTTATGGAATTTGCGTCGTGAAGTTCATATGCTTGAAGGTATCTGGTAAATAAATCTATGATTGTTAAGTATCGCTTGTTTTCTACAAAAATATGTATATGAGGAGTATTTCAAAAGGTCTTTTGACTATGAGTGGTCCTGAAAATGGGAACTTCCTTGGATTCCGGTCGTATTTGGAAGTTAAACATAATTCACATTTATTAATATGATTTGTGACAAGATCTTGAATTTTTGGAAAATAGTAATGAGACAGAAGGTGTTTTGTAGTTTCTGTTATTCCATTGTGAGTATGTGAGTGATAGTCTGAAATTATTCTTATCTGTTCATCTTTATCAAGAATATCTTTGAGAAACGTATTGTTGCGTATGTGGGTTCGCAGATAAGTGAGACTAATTTAGAGTTATTAAATTAACTTTATTTACACTCGAAATAATATAAATTACAACTTAACTTTACTATATTCGCACTAGCTTACTCGGACTATTCTATTATTCACACTATCTTTTACATTCTGTCCCGCATGCCGACAATTCTCCCATATCATTCGAGCGGCTTCTGGTCTTTGATTCGAAAGCCGCCACTGGACGTTTCTCGAAATCCCTTTGTCGGCATTCTAGTAGTAGATGCCGACATGCTGCCGTCGCTCTCTTTGTCAACGCCGCTTTCGATATTTCCAACCACAGCATAGATCTCGCGCTTTCTTCAAAAGGATGTCGCCACTTTGTAGCCAATACCGGCGGCTGTTCCCCTTACACGTTACACTGCTCCCGCCCTTAAAGCTGTTCGCCCCAAACAGCTTCTTCTGTTTGTCTCCAGACCAGTGCATTATCTCCTCGATACGGACTCAGTCTTTCCACGTGCACCACTTTTGGCTTGGCTCTTGGCGAAAGTTTTATCCTGTACACCAAGTCATTAATCTTTTTGACAATGCGATATGGTCCTTCCCAAGGTCTTTGCAATTTCGGAATTAATCCTCTCCCTCGCTGTGGCTGGTACAACCAAACTGCATCGCCTTCGTTAAAAGAGTTTAATGACTGCCTTTTGTCAAGTCTCATCTTCATTTTGTCGCTCTTCAACTGAAGCTTTTGTCTGGCGAAATCGTGGACCACTCTAAGTCGCTCCTGTAGGTCAGCTACATAATGTGGTAAGACACTTCTTCATGATCGTCGGCTGATGGTCTGCCAAACATCAGGTCTATGGGGAGCTTCATTTCTCTTCCAGGCAACAACATCGATGGTGTATAGCCAGTAGATTCATTCTGGGAACTTCGGTTGGCCAGGAGAAAGAGAGGTACCAGTTTATCCCAGTTACGTTGGTGCTCATCCACAAATATTGAGAGGTATTGATTGATGGTCCTATTGTGCCTCTCAACCATTCCATCTGACTTTGGATGAAGTGGGGTTGTTCGTGATTTTCGTTTCCCCAGCAACCTCATTAACTGCGTCCATACTTCGGATTCAAAGTTTCTACCTTTTTCGGTATGCAGCTCCAAGAGTACTCCGTGTCTGGAAATCACGTTTTCCAGAAGGGCTTCGGCCACTGTAACTGCTTCCTGATTCGGCATCGGCACTACTTCTGGCCACTTCGAGAAATAGTCCATGGCAACCATGATATACTTATTTCCAGAATCTGTCGTAGGGAATGGTCCAGCAACGTCCACTGCAATTCTTTCCCAAGGTTCACCTGACAGATACTGCTTCATTTTTCCTCGGGATTGTGTCTTCGGACCCTTCTTAGAAGCACAGAGGTCACACCTTCTGCACCATTCTTCCACATCTCTTCGACAGTTGATCCAATAATACCGCTCTTTCACACGTGCCAGTGTTCTATTTACTCCAAAATGGCCTCCACTGCAACTGCCATGCAGTTCACGAAGTACTTCAGCTACCATCAATCGGGGTACAACTGTTTGATACACAATGCTCCTACCATCTGGACTTTTCCATTTACGAGTGATCAAGTCATCCCGTAAGCACAACGAATCCCACAGAGCCCAGTACCCCTTGACCGTCTGATCAAATCTGGAGATTTCTTGCCACTCAGGTCGTCGCTTTTGGTCTAGCCAGCCCCGTACTATCGTCAAATCTTTGTCAGCGATTTTTTCTCTTCTAAAGTTGTCTCTGGTGATTTCGTCGGTAATTTCCGTTTCCTTATTCCTAATCTGCATTTGTTGGATATGTAAATATGTACAACTTTCTTGGCTATTTCTCTTTGTTCCTGCCGTTGACAGAATTTACAGGAGCTGCCACAAGGTCTTCGTGACAAGCTGTCAGCGTTGGCGTGACTTCTTCCTTTCACGCTATCTGTCCCTCCGGATGTTTGAAATTCAGCAGCCGCTGTAATGCAGAGTGGTCTGTTCTTACTAAGAATTTCCGTCCAGAGAGAAAACTGTGGTAAAGCTCTATGGATCGTACAACCGCTAGCAGCTCCTTCCGGGTCACACAGTAATTTCGCTCAGCTTTTCCCAACGTTTTGCTGAAATATCCAATTACAGCTTCTTCGCCATTCTGTATTTGGGAAAGAACAGCTCCTATTCCACTTTGTGAAGCGTCAGTGTCTAACACGAACAATCCTTCATCCAGGGGATATGCAAGAACAGGAGCACTGGTCAAACGGTTTTTCAGCTCCAGAAACGACTGTTGACATTCTGGGGACCAGTCAAAGTGGGAGTTCTTTTCGGTTAATTGATGTAGTGGCTTCGCAATTTTCCCAAAATCCTTAACAAATCGGCGGTAGTAACTGCTGAGTCCCAAAAAGCTTCTAACTTCGTGCTTGTTCTTTGGTCTGGGCCAATCTCGCACTGCCTGGACTTTTTCTGGATCGGTCTCAATTCCTTTCGATGATACGACGTGTCCGAGAAAGTTGACTTTTTCCTGGAATAGAACGCATTTCTTTGGATTCAGCTGTAGATTAGCACTTCGGATCCTGGCGAATGCTTTCTTCAGATTCGATTGAGGTTCGTCGAAATCTTTGCCAATCACCATTACATCATCCAAGTACACCAGGCACGTCTCCCAAGTTAGTCCTCGCAGAACTTATTCTATTAACCTTTCAAAAGTGACAGGGGCATTACATAATCCAAACGGCATGACATTGAATTGATACAGGCCGTTTCCAGCTGTAAAGGCCGTTTTCTCTTTATCTTCTTTGTTTATCTCTACCTGCCAATATCCACTTTTCAGGTCAAGAGTTGAGAACCACCTGGATCCGGCTATGGTGTCTAAGGTATCGTCAAGTCGGGGTAATGGGTAGCTGTCCTTCTTCGTAACATCATTTAACCTCCTGTAATCCACACAGAACCTCGTCGAACCATCCGTCTTCGTCACCAGCACAACTGGTGATGACCAAGGACTACTGGATTCTTCTATGACGCCATCCTTCAGCATTTCTTGAACCATGGTGTTAACTTACTGTTGTTTTACGAAAGGAAGTCTTCGTGGAGGTTGGCGAATAGGTACAGCATTTCCCGTGTTGATCCGATGTTCGACTAAATTCGTTCGCCCTGTAATTTTTCCTTGTACGAAAACATCAGCTTCTTGCTTTACAAACTCGATGGCATTTTTCTTTTCCTGTTCGCTAAGATGTTTCCAGGTCTTCTTGAAACTCTCCATTAGCTCTTGGGAGAAATGTACATCTTTTGAAACGGGTTCCTCTTGCTCACATCTTGTTACACGGGAGACTGGCGAACATGTACCGATTACTTCCCCTTTCTTCAATATTATTCTGTTTACAGATAGATTGGCTACCCTCAATGGAATAATGTCGTTGGAATTAACTAAGCACCTAGCCAAGAGAGTCCCGTTCTCTTTGTTCTCGTTTGGTTCAAAAACCATAGTGTTAACTCCTTCCAGGTGCGCCTTCACGATCTTCTCACTATTCTCAGGTATTCGTGTATCTTCGGTGATGATTATTTTAACAGGACAGTTCTTGTTCGAAGATGCTGAGAAAAATATTTCCACGTTGCCCACTCTCAATATTCTGTTTTTAAAATCCGCTGTGATGAAATTGAAGGTTTCCAAAACGTCTAAGTCTACTATAAATTCATCCACTATGTCGGCCACGATTGCATTAATCTTTACTTGTGCCTTGCCAATTTCCAAAGTGGTGGTGGTTTCTCCAAAAACATTTATCAAATCTACTTTTGCAGTTTCCAGTATTGGCTTGATGTTGAGCTGCACGATAGATTCCTTGGAAACCATGTCGGGGCGTACCACTGATCTTGTTGCCCCCGTATCGATGGTCAAATCACATTTCTTGCCGTTGATAACACCTTGGACAACGAGGCTCTCACTGTTCTTCTTAATGGAGCGCAAATGTAACTTGAGGGCTTGATAATCAGTGGTCGCCAGCTTTCGCCCCCTTACACTGTCAAGGTGGAGTTTTCCAGAAGTCGGGTATTCTCTCTCTGAACATTTCGTTCTTCAGATCTGGGTCGTCGCCTGCAATTTCTACTTATATGTCCCTCTCGGTTGCAATTGTAACACTTACTCGGTTTTCTATATCTGGACTCCTTGCCTTCTCGAGAGCAGAATTTTTGGAACATCGCCTCCAGCTTTGCGGTTCCTCTGACACCCTGACTTCTCTTAATTTGCTGCGACGATTCATCGAAGCATTTTTGGCAGCTTCGTATTCCAGTGCCAGGACAATTGTTTCGGCTAAGGTGTTATGCCTACTCAGTCTCAAAGCTTGCTGCATGTCTATATCTCGAACTCCGTCGATGAAGTATTGGACACTAATTTGCTCGATGAATTCGTCCGGGGCCTGTGGATAAGACAGTCGTATCATGCTCTCAATGCTTCTGCTGAATTCCTGTAGTGACTCCATTGAACCTTGAATTCTGCTCTTCAGCTGGCTCTGATACACTTGGCTAAGATATTTGTTGCCATATCTTAGTTCCAAGGCGCCCGCAACAGCCGAATAATCAGTTTGTTTGGCTTCAGGAATGTTTTGAAGTATTTCAAGCGCCTTTCCTCGCAAGGCCAATACCAACGCCGTCACTTTCTGCTGCTGATCCCATCCATTTGCATTGGCTGCAGCCTCAAATTGACGTTTGTACATGGCCCAGGATGTTTCGCCGTCAAACGTTGGTGGTTTAAGTTTGCGTTGGCTGTAGTGATCCTCGACATGTCCAGTTTGCTGCTTTCGTCTTGGTATCTCGTATTTCCTTCATCTCTTTCTCTAGTATTCGGTACTTTTCCTCAAAGTCTTCTCGAACTGTCCCAACGTCTTCTCGTACTGTTCCAATTTCTTCTCGAACTGTCCCAATTTCTTCTCGTACATCTTGTTTTACGGTCTCGATTTCTTGATGGACATTTCGGAATAATCCTGCAATCAGCTCGAAATCTCTCTGTCGTCGTACCTCTTCTTATTTCTTTTCTTGTTGTCGTCGTTCTTCTTGTTTACTCGAAAATTCAGAGAATAACTTAGTTAATTGTTCCTCTTTTTTCTGTCCTTCTCGCAGCCTTCGCTCCTCCTTTTCTTTCTTTTTTTTTTGTCGCAGTTCTTCTTGTTTTCACGAAAAATCGGAGAATAACTTAGTAAGTTGTTCTTCCATTTTTTCTGTCTGCTTACGGGTGTTCACCATAGACAAAAGCCTCTTCACTCACTTATCCCTCTTCTAACACCAAATTGTTGCGTATGTGGGTTCGCAGATAAGTGAGACTAATTTAGAGTTATTAAATTAACTTTATTTACACTCGAAATAATATAAATTACAACTTAACTTTACTATATTCGCACTAGCTTACTCGGACTATTCTATTATTCACACTATCTTTTACATTCTGTCCCTCATGCCGACAATTCTCCCATGTATATATCCGACAAAGGCTCCATATCATTCGAGCGGCTTCTGGTCTTTGATTCGAAAGCCGCCACTGGACGTTTCTCGAAATCTCTTTGTCGGCATTCTAGTAGTAGATGCCGACATGCTGCCGTCGCTCTCTTTGTCAACGCCGCTTTCGATATTTCCAACCACAGCATAGATCTCGCGCTTTCTTCAAAAGGATGCCGCTATATTGTAGCCAATACCGGCGGCTGTTCCCCTTACACGTTACAGTATTAACTTTAACAATTTTTACGTTGGGTTCAAATATTTCTACATTTCCTGTAGACCGATTGAATGAGATCGTCTTCTTGGCAGTATATATAGTACGTTTTCGTAGAGTCTATAATTTCGTGAAACATGTTACCTAGTATAGTTTCGTCAATTCCTCTTGTGTTATAGTGTATCTATTCTTTCCAAAAGGTCCTGTAAATTCAATATCGTTTTTGTCACCGTATTTCAATAAAATTTGATAATGAGCGGAATTTAAAGATTTTTCAGATATTGGAAAATTAAACGCTGGATTTTCTGTGATGTATGTCTAGTTTCACCTGAATTGTTACTCTTTTCATCATCGTCAGGTTGCGCACTTGATCGATTTGAGAAAGGGTTAGCGTTCAAAATATTGTCTGCTTCACTATTTGTTATCGATAAATTGGATTCTGAGCCGAACGTTGGTAATACCGACAGAAGGTCGATATCTTTATTTTGATCACCTTTAATTAAGTCTAATTTTTTCTTTGCGGTATTCATAGGGGGCACAACTATAATGTCACTAATAATGTTCACTTTAGGTTCCTTTCTAGCGGATTTCATGAGCTAATTTTTTTCTATTGCGTCTGTTGGGGATGATCTCATCTATAGCATCTATCTCAATTCTTGAGCATCAGCTACGTACCTTTCTTATATTTAATTTCAAAATTAAATTCTTCAAGTTTTAGTTTCCATCGAATAAGCCGTTGATCTGGTTCTTTCAATGAATATAACCAAACTAAAGGTTTATGGTCAGTTTCTATAAGGAATTTTCTACCAAATAGATAGGGACGGAAATCTTTACAGCTGTCGATAATTGCAAGCAGTTCTTTTTCAATAGTACCATAATTATTTTCGGCTGAATTCAATGTTCTTGAGTAGAATGCGATTGGGTGAGAGTTTTGAGAGATAACGCCTCCTATGGCAACATTAAGATCTGTAGTTAGAGTGAATATTTTCGAAAAATCGGGGTATGCAAGAATCAATATATTTGTAAAAATTTCAAGGGTATTGAACGACAAAAATCAATGTTCAAAAAAGGTCTGATTTGACAATCTTTATTTTCTGTCTGACTGTCTCTAAATCAACAATAACAATTGATCATCAAAATGACAAAACAAAATAATCTAACAATATTCTTGATCTTTAAGGTTTAAAAGTCTCTTGTGGGAAATTCATTGGTGTCTGAATTTTTTGTTTGAGATTTTGAATTTTATTTAGATCTAGTGTCTGTAGTGTTATTGGTTGGTCAACACTAGACACAGACAAGTTCTCAATGTCAATCTTTGGTAATCGCACTGGTTTCATTTAGATAATTCTTGTTTGTTCCAAAACTCCAAGTTATTGATTTTAATGCCGCAATTAAAAGGGATTTGGATTAAGCTTCTATGTCTATGAGGTTGAATTCCTTGAAATTACACTCGTTCTGGAGTTTCAGAGGACTGCTTGCTGGAATGGCTATTAAATACTCGTCAGTTATTGATTCCAGAATGGGTTCTTGTACATGGGCAGTAACAGTTTGTCAGTTTCGAACTTCTGCTTCTTTGATCAGGTTGGCTATGCAGCTTACAGTTAATGGCTCGAGATGATTAGGACATATTTGGATATTGTTGATCGTAGGAACAGGATTCTTCTGAGTATTGTTCTTCAGTTTTACCAAGTGTAAGGTAGGGTAGTTTAGGTATGATTATTGACTGTTTTATCGGGATTGGAAAAAGATGGAAGCTTTCAAAGGTTTCTGGTGAGAAAATTGGTAAATGTATAGCGAAAATTATTTTACTTCCAGAGAACGAAATTGGAAGGCTAGCTAGGGAGTAATAATCCAT
This sequence comes from Crioceris asparagi, assembly GCA_958507055.1. Taxonomy (NCBI): domain Eukaryota; kingdom Metazoa; phylum Arthropoda; class Insecta; order Coleoptera; family Chrysomelidae; genus Crioceris; species Crioceris asparagi. The sequence continues at coordinate 54,351,316 of OY293827.1, forward strand.
AGTATTCTTAAAAATAAGGAATCTGGATTGTCCATATATTTTTACTAAATGATCTATTACGTTATTTAATTCTTGTGCTGAAATTACGGAGCTATGAAGTGTGTTAATTTTGGCAAATGATATTGCGTTTTCTAAGTTATCGAGAAAATTCATGAGACTTTGACAATTAAGGATAATCTGGCCTAGAATGTTTTGAGTTTTTAAATAAATTACAATATCGTCAATAGTTTTATCAACATAGCCTTGGAGAATTCTAAGCGTATCTTGATCAGTTTTTGGTTTTCGCTCAAAATAGTTATTGTTGAATTACAATTATCAATAAGTTTTCTTGAGAGAGATATTTGTAACGAGAGTTCTTTTGCCATTGTGTTTTCATTTGTTTGGAGATCTACAATTGCTTTGTCATATTTTAATCCATCTTCTGAGTCGAGAGTGCCGAATAGCCATTTGGAGGTTTTTCCAACCAGATCGACTAGATCTCGCTTAGATCTCATATGCGGTGTTAAATTATTCAATTTGGTATTTGCTTCAGTTATTAGATATTTTGCATGGTTTAATATACTAGTATAAAGGCCTAAGAATAAACCAGGGTGATTGTGCGTAAGGTTTAGGGATTTTTCTATATTGGAGAAGAAATTGTCTATGTTTATCAATTGATCTTGTAAAGGTTTAAGTTCGAAATAGTGAATAAAAGTATGTTTTGAGCTTATCACTCGAGTTTGTCCAATGTGGAAGGGAAGTAATGGACTATCTATGGAATTTATTTTGACGTCAGGGATGGCTGCTTGTACTCGATGTATAGCTATGAGAAGGAGTATCATTGTCTACTTGATTGCCCTGCGAATAAGAATGAAAAGCTTTAGGCTTTTGAATCTGTGATTTGTGTATGAATCTGTCTTTACTGGTTTGGATTTTATTGCCAATATCTCTAACGACAGTTGTAATAATATGACGTGGTTTGGTCTTGCTTCTAAGGGCACTCTTGTTTTTAATAAATACCTTAGTATTGGGTAGAAATTCCGGAGAGTCTTCTCTTTTGATATTTTGTTTTTCAATTAGTTTAGATTTGGTTTGTAATGATGTGTTGTATATTTTTTCGTAAATAAATTTTAATCGTTGTCGCCGGTCGGCCATAAATTGGTCATCAGTCATATCGAATGGATCGAGTGAATTAATTCTGCCGTTTATTACGTCAAACGGTTTTTGTTTCGTTACGCTATGAACAGATGAATTATAACCGATGACAGCGAAATACATCAATTGTTTTATAGATGCGTTTGGATCTTTCAATTTGAGAACTCTGAAGAGTTCGATGAAGGTTGAGTGTGCTCTCTCAATAGGGCTATTGCTGTTGGAATTTCCTGGAGTAGTAAAATGTAACTGTATACGATGTAATTTACAGAAATCTAGTAGAATTGATGTTTTGAATTCTGTTCTGTTGTCACAGGTTTTAGAGTACCCTTCGAGATAGTTTCCTAAAATCTCTGGTTGATCGTATGTTATTTCAGGATTCTCGACAGTTTCCCCGTCAATTTGATAAAGCTCTTCTGAAATAAAATTACGTGGACCAGAGGATTTGAAATAATTTCTAGAATTTGTATGTTTCTTCATACTAGGAAGTGTATAGCTGGTTCTGGTAGACATTGGTTCTGGTTTATTGGTTGGAGTTTTCCCGGTTGGTTTGAATACGTCTTTAGGAGGTCCGAAAATTTCTCTATTAGTGAAAAATTTTTGTTGAATTGGTTGGGATTGAAAATGTGGTTCAGAAAATTGAGATGGTCCTGGACTCTGTAAATTTTGGGTTTGAATGAAATTTTGTGGTGGGTGGAAGCGATGTTGGGGTGAATAGCTTGATTGAATTCTTTGCATAGGGGATTGATAATATTGTGCTGGTTGAGGAGCGGTAAGTTTATGATTATTCATAGGCATTCTAAATAGATTCTGGGTATATTGAAAACGTTGTTCTTCGACAATAATTGTAATGGCCTCTTCTAGAGATTTAGGATCTTTCATTCTAACAAACAATTGCAAATGAGCAGGCAAACTACGAATGTAAGTTCTATGGGATAATTGTCGTATTGTCTCAGATGTATCTCTTTAGTAGCAGCATTCATGGATTGATTTTCTGTGCAAGGTTGCTTCTTAAAACTTGCAAGCGTTTGCCGAAGTCAAGAGAACTCTCGTTTCTATTAGGCCTAGCCATGAACAGATCTTGCCCTAAACATTCTAAATTTCTATTGTCACCAAAACATTGCTCAAGAGCCGCTTTTATCAACGGCAAACTAGTTAGTTCTGGGCGTGATCCAACTAGAATTTGTGCCCTACCTACTAGTTTAGTTTGAATAACTCAAATTAAATAATTTTTTACCCTTATATCTGTTGTATTTCCAACATTATCAAAAAGGAAGTTACAAGCATGTATAAAATTATTAAGTAAATTAATATCGCCATCATAATTAGGTATAGTATCAACAAACATTTTAAGCATATTTAAGCCGCTAATGGTTTGTTCGTTATTACTATCTGGCATTTTGTTACTAACTTTAAGTGTTGTTGAGAAATTATCTATTAAATCGTCAATATTACTCATAAATTATTACTCCTTTAAGGTTGGTTATGTATATTATTCTAATAAATCTAGAAGTATCAAATTTTCTTATACGGAGAAAATAAGGAAATAACAGGAACTTGGACTTACTTTGTCGTTGTTTCTCTATTGAGCGATTCTGCTTTGGGTCCTTGCGTTGTCCTCAGGTGTACCAAACACTTGTGGAACTGAGGAGGTTCTGTAGTGCCAAGGGATGAAGATCCGCGTTAGTGTCCAAAAATACGTATTCTACCGTAGTTTAGCCAAAAACTGCACAAAAACGACTGACTGCGCCAATAATGGTTTTCGGTTAACGAAAATAGTTTTTAGAAAGTTTTATTACAAGCAAGAAAGCAAAGAACAGAATGAATCTTAGATCTAATTTACATATATTTATTGTTGGAGTTTGAATAACCCAATGAAAATATTTCTATATGTTGGTACCACTGTCATCGTCAACTTGACAATGACAAGGGACAGTGGAAACGGAAGTGATAGATAGTAGTATGGTAGACAAGCATGGTGAAGGTTGTTAATTTTGTAAAATTATATTATTACTTTATAATAAAATAGGGAAGTATCAAATAAGCATATCTTTATTACAATCTCGGCACACAAACACCCATTTATAATAGGATAAAATGACGTATTATGGGTAAACGCGTGTGAAAAGGTTCTTTGGACGGTCTCACGGAGTCAGCACTTCTAGTGTGAGAACGGACGATGATTTTCATACCGTCAGCGTTGTGGCTCCCATAACTTCGTTATAGAAGATGTTTTTGTATGCTTTGCAAGTTGAAATGGCGAGGTTTTTCTCCTCAGGGTTCAAATGTTCTGTTCGAATAAGTTTAGTAATGTCTATCTAACCTAATATGAGCAATTCTTGTATATATATATCGAGATGGCGATTGGTATGTTCTGGTGTTCTGGTATGTTTCACATTCATAGTTATTTTGAAATCCGTAAATTATAAGCTATGTGAACGATAAAGCAATATTTACCTTGTTGAATTTGAATTTGTACGTATCCGTCTGAAGCTGAAGTGATGCACTCAGGGATAGAAATATTGTTTAAAGAAATTTATGGAAAAACTACAAGGCCGTTGTCAAGTGTTACAGGAATTTTCAATATAGGCTTATCAAGTTGTTTTGTGTATGGTTCAAATAAACCAGGATTTATCTCAAAATGAAATGGTATTTTAATATTTGCAATTTTTAATATATGATTCTTATAATCTATAAGAGCTTTAAGAATATCAAAATCTTGGCTACCAATAAGAGCATCGAATCTTTCATGCCATGGGACTATAAACATGTCGAAAATATGTTCTATTCCAAAATCGTTTAATAGAGGATATTGACAACTCAATGAACCATTATAAAATTTTGACTTAAATGTAATTGGAGAATAGTCTAGGGCTGGTTCTGGATTGATTATCGAAGTGGTTGCTCCTGGATCAATTAATATCTTAAGATCTAATCCGGGAAGGTAAATGAAAGGTAGTTTTGGTGATGAGTTTATATTGTTTATATCTATTCCGAGGCTATTAATTAAATATTTTCAGTTTCCTCATTTTCTTCGATATTTAAATTTTGGAACTGATCGTCTGTATTATCTATGTATGTCTGTTCGTTATATGTGTATTCGTCTTGATAAGTACCGTAATCTTGATTTTCATCTTCGTTATAGTCGTGTTCGACGTTGAATAGTTCTTCTACTATTACTCTAGGGGGACCGGTTTGTTTAAAATGGTTCTGTGGTCTGTTTTGGGGCCTGAAAGTATGAGCTGTTGATATGCTCATCGGTGTGGATTTGTAATTGTCATGTGGTTTCTGTTGTCTTGTGAGTTAGAAGGGAATTGTTTGGGTGAGATAGGTTGATTTTCATTTGGAAATTTCTGGAGTATTTGTGGTCTAAATGGCTGATATTGAAAGGACTGATTTGGCATTTAAGGTTGGAATTGTTGGGGTTGAAATGGTTGACTAGGCATATGTGGCCTGAATTGTTGATATTGAACGGGAAAATGTGAATTTTGAGATTTGAATTGTTGGAAGAGGAGGGGTTGTTTATTCTGATAATTTGACGATTGAGATTTCTGGGGTGGGCGTATTTTTGTTGACTTCTGAGCTCTAAGGAAGTTTGCAAATTCTATTTGGGACCTTTCATTATCTAGTTTCTTCCACTCAAATAGGGTTCAAGGCTTGGAATTGAAATGTGAATAAGATGATTTCGGTACGGTTCTAATATTGCAAGGGCTTGTTCAGTGTACATATTTTCTTTAGACTTACGAAAACTTTCATCATTTGTATTGATTGCTAAATGTTCCTCAAGAATTTGTAATTTGGAAATAACTTCTTCATAGAATTCTGAAAAGGTTTGCGGATAGATTTGAATCGTGATATTAAGATCATGAGCTAGTAGCTCTTCGGACCTAGGATCTCCGAAATGTTGAGTAAGGGCTTTCTTCAGGCTAAGCCAAGTTTCGAAGGATTGGTTAATAATGACATCTCTAGCTGGACCAGAATGTTTGGCTTTAATTTGTTCTATGATTAGAGTGTTGAATAGATGATTGTCTTTTGTTTCTAGAAGCATTAGATATTTCTCGGACTGCCTAATAAAATATGCGAGGTCTTTCGAACCACCGGAATATTTGGGCAGGAAGTTGTTTGCCATTGTTATTCCAAGTTGGGTAATAGGGATAGGATTAGCCATGTTGTTTATTGTTTCGTCCGAATGAGAGATATCTAAATGTTCGAGTAATTTAAGTAAACTGTCTGTACGAATAGGTGATCTAGATCGACTACGATTATTGCTCATACATAAATTCAACTAACAAAAAAATATAAAAAATAGGAGAAATTAATCACATCAATTTCTAAAAATATTTATGCAAAAACTAAATTTCAGAGAATGTGTGGTACATGTAAAAAAAAGAATTTGACTACTGGTATTTATATCAGGTTAATCAATAAAATCAATCTTATTTTATAAAGAATATATTCACTGAAGGAACTATATTTCTTTACTAAAATCCACAGATGAGCCAATAAATTAAATTGAAGGAAAAATGACTTAAAGGATAATGCACAAAAGGGTCATTTGTAAGGTTCTTCCTTATTTCTAGATTCACTGAAGGAACTGGAGCCTGTTTGACGACCTGGATTCCACTGAAGGGATCTGATGTGGGCCGGAGATATTTCTTCTTTGATGCACCTCGTAGTTGAACACAGTCACTAATGTCTTATCAAAAATTGTTCGAGATATCGTCTTAATTTCTTGACAGAAAACAGTAAAACGTCTACCGCACTGAAGGGGTAATTAATCGATTCACCGACGATATCCTGTTCACAGCGCCAGTTAAGTTTTAATGACCGAAAAATAACGTTTTAAAAACGTTTATTTTAACATAAAGATTACATCAATAGGACAAGATTATATCTGAGATTATTATATGCATTACATGGTTTTTATATTAAAATAAATGAAAGATCAGCATTAAGTTGTAATATGATCCAGTGAGACGTTGTGGAGCTGTGGTCTGGCTACATGACTCGGGTAACCTATTCTCTACTAACCTTGGACCGTGCCTACCTCCAACATGAACCCAGAGAACACTACCTCCAAACATGAACTCATCACAGGGTTCATAGGCATAGGTTGCCAATTTGGAAATAGTGTCTCTAACTTTTTACTGTGTGAGTGTCTTTCTGCAAGGACCAAGGAGGATAGAAGGCAAGAAGACTGGAAAAGTCTTCTTGATAGAAGATATGGATATTACTAATCACTAATCAAAAATCAGTATCTTGTGGACACGACTGATTAATGATGCATCGCTTAGCTCATTTGTCAAATTGACATATGTCATATTGACTGCCAAATAAATAGAAATATGTTTTAAATTCGGGAATTTCATTTATTAGAAATATTAAAACGAGTGAAAATGGACGGAGATATTTTATTGTTAGCAGAATATATTTATCATATTATATACTATATAGTGCAAGATACAATAGATCTCCATAATAGATTTGCTAAAGGTAGGTAGTTTTTCGCAATGTTTTTCTTGTTTATTTGAAATTTCAGATATTTGAATATAACTGATACCTGCAATTATTGGTGCTTCTGTTGGTATATTGTGCATGGGGGAAGGTATATTCGCTACTAAATCTCCCAGCGTTTCCATTTCATCTAATAATAATAATAATAATCTTTATTAGTAGCACATTTCCAACAACAAAAAGTAAAAATAAAATAAATCCTCTAAAATGTACTATAAATATATATTTTACAATAGTTTTTAAATTGTAACAGATGATCTGCATTCTTAACATTCTCTGGTAAATCATTATATTGTTTTAACCCTTTGTAAAATAGACTGTTTTGACTAAAATTGGTGGAAACCCTATCTAAATAGAAATTATTGTGGGTACGAGTGTTATGTTCGTGTATATCTTGGACAAAATTCACAATTCTGGATCAGATGTTCAGGTGGCATGGTGGCAGCGATCAAGATTTTCCAGTGTTTTAGCTGAGTTGAAAATAAAGCAAGCGTAAGAAAAAACATGCCGAACCCAACGGAAACAACTACGACGCCAACGCAATCGTCAACCACAGCAACGACTACCTCAGGCATGATAATGGGGCCAGCTAGTGCATCCGTATATCAAATTCCGGCTCCAGATCAGTTTTCAATCAAAAGCGAAGATTGGGAGCAATGGCAATTACGGTTTTTGAGGTTTCGAAGCGCGTCTGGCTCAGAAATAAAGGCGGAAAGCGATCAAGTCAATTCCTTGATATATTTGATGGGTCCGCAGGCTGAAGCTATTTTCCAATCTTTCAAGCTATCAACTGCAGAACAATCAAATTTCAACACAGTCTTAGAGAAGTTTAAAGCTCATTTTGTTCCCTCTAGAAATGTAATTTATGAGAGATATAAGTTCCACACTAGAATGCAACAGGAAGGAGAAAGTGTAGATGACTTTGTAACTGCCCTACATTCCAGTGCTCAAAATTGCGAATTTCCGCCAGGGTTTGTACACGATGCTATTCGTGACCAAGTGGTGGTTGGAATTTTGGATAAACATCTGTCAGAAAAATTGCAATTAGATGGTTCACTGACTTTAGCAAAAGCTGTAACGTCGGCAAGACAGTCTGAAGCTGTTAAGAAACAACAAGAAACATTCCGAAATAATCCAATTTCTGTTAGTCGTGTGAATTTCAAGAGTAAAATTGGTAAGCCTAACCCAAAGGTCGAAAAGCACGATGGAAAGAAATGTTATTGGTGTGGTCAAGAAGTCCTGCATAAGAAGGACGAGTGTCCAGCTCGAAAAGCGATCAGTGGAAAGTGTAAAATTAAAGGACATTACGCAAAATGCTATTTAAGCAGAAAGGTTAACGTCGGGGTGGCAAGTTGATTGTAAGATATATGTTATAGTTATTTGTTTATTTTTATGTAGCTAGAAGCTGAAATCAATTGTCGTTCGTTGTGTTTGTTTAAAATTTCTAATATATTGGTTAATAGTTTATACATATTTTAGTATCACATAGACAGTACAAGAGTTGAGGCTGCTGAGGTACAGGTACAGTGGTGCTTACAAATAATTGAAGAAAATGCCGCCATCATGTTGTGTGATTCAATGCGGCACCAAAGCAGGCAGCCAAGTCCAAGAGAATAATTGTGCAAGTTTATTTGAATTCAATTCCGTGAGTAGTCTTATCCTACATTCAATTTATTATATAGGTAGGTAGGACTTTTTTTCACACAGGTTCACAATAAAATGCCTACTATAATAAATATATGCTACGCTAGAATACCAAATTCTGCCTCTGAAAATTATTCCTTGCCCACAACGACACATAGGCAAATGTGTTATATTTCCTTTACTAGAAAAAAATCAAACCCAATTCAACGTCGCGTTCTGGATAAGAATTTATGTCTTTGAGCGTAACATAGGTAGGTACATATGTAATAAGAGAAATCAAAGAACTAAAATGTTTCACCAATAATTAATTTGATTTTTCTATCAACATTTTTCAGTCTTACGCTTAATACATTTTCTACTTATAAAAAAATGTTTCATTTTTCTACCTTTCACAGTTTAATTTTTTGAGCCCAATACCTAAAGTAAAAGAAAAATGTATGATTAAAAGCACAGATTGCACTAGAATAAATATTGGATTGGAACAATTAATTGAGGAAATTAATGACACGACCAACATTATACAATCGAATTCATAAAAAAGCTACAGATGATAGCGATCAACATTTATCATACAAAAAAATGGAATCTGAAAATTAAACAACATTAAGAACTACTATCACTTATTCCTTATGTTGGAGTATGAGCAAGAACGGGTTTGAGTCTTGAGTAGTTAGGCATTCATTCACTGAAAGTTCTTCCACATCTTGGATCCAATTTGGAATATCCCAAGTCATCCAAGTTACTAAATCTTCCTGATGATATACGTCGCCTCACATCTTTCGATCTAAAGAAAGAAGTACAGATGCTTCAATATTTTCTTCAATCCTTAAGAAATACCGCCCAATGCTTGTTTGGTAATTTCACTTTCAGACTTCTTGCAGAGCCCTTTTAATTCATATCCATAGAGTATTTTACAGAAGAGTAGAACACAGGAATGAAATGCTCTCGTTCACAAAAGCACTAACATTCTTAATTGATTTTATATCATTACAACAATGATTTTATATTGCTCACAATTCAAATTTGATGACAAAAAAATTACCTCAACTGACTATTCTAATGACTTCAAGTAATGTAATAAATTTTAAATATAGTCTTTGAAGAAAAGAAGTTATACACTTATTCCGATTTCGAAATTAGTTTTTTTATATTTTCTTCAAAATATACAAAGCTCAATGTAACAATTTGTTTTTTTTAAACTAACTAACAAAAGACAGACTGACACATGACATTTTTAAACAGAATATATATAAAGGGTGTTTACATTAAACTTGTTAAGATGGGTATATACTCAACACCCCCCCTCAATTAAATATATATAAAAAAATATTTCAATTGTTAAAGCTCTTTCTAGTTATTTATCAAAAACTTTCTAAACTTACAAAATTTCTCTCTACCTAGAGCTTTTGTGAAAATATCAGAACAATTTTCATTTGAACAAACGTATTTAAGAATTATCTCCTTTCTAAGCGATAAATCTTTAATAAAGTGATATTTAATTTCTATGTGTTTACTTCGTTTAGCATTTTCGAAGTTTTTAACTAAATTAATAGCACTGATATTGTCAATTTTCAAAACAACTGGATTGAATGATTCACGAAATTCTTGTAGAATACCTTTCAAATTCACAAGCTCTTGGGCTGCTACCCCTGCTGCTACATACTCAGCCTCCATCGACGATAGGGCTACACAGTTCTGCTTTCTGGAGTGCCAGGCGATTACATTGCCAGCATGAAATGCAACAAATCCACTGATACTCTTTCTTGTCTGCTTGTCTCCACCCCAGTCTGCATCACACATTCCCTCTAAACCACTGTCTCCTTTCGAGAATTTCATTCCATAGTCTCTTGTAGTACTAAGATATCTTAATATCCTTTTTCCAGCTTTCCAGAGTTGCATTGTCGGTTTATCCAGGAAACGACTTAAATAGGATACACTAAATGCAATGTCTGGCCTGCTGACAATAGACAAATACATTAGGCTACAAATAAGTCTTCTATATGAAACGTTTTCCATAATTGGTTCATTTTCATTTACTTGAAAATTCTGCTCCATTGGTGTTGATATGGAACGACATTCTGTCATGTTAAATTCTTGTAACAATCTCAAAATCATTTTTGATTGACTTACTTTCAATCCATTTTCTATCTTTGTAATTTCCATTCCTAAGAATGACGTAACTTCAGTCATTTTCTTGACTTTAAATTCATGATACAATTCTTGCAGTAATCTTTCTACTTTTATGTCTGGTCCGGTAATTAAAGCGTCATCCACGAATAGGACTAAGTATACATCTTTGTTGACATAAAGACAATAATCATATTCTGATCTCCTGAAATTTAGTTTTGACATCACTTCGGTGAATTTCACATTCCAGCATTTTGGTGCATTACGTAGACCATACAAAGCTCGATTTAATTTGAAATACTGTGAACTGCTCTCAAGACCTTCTGGTTTCTTAATATACACCTCATTATCTAGCATGCCATTTAAAAAAGCAGTTGGTACGTCTATTTGCCTCAATTTCCAATTTCTTTGCACTGAGACTGACAACAAAATTCTTATTGTTGGTAGTCGACATACTGGTGAATAGCTGAATTCTTCATCCTCTTTGGGAACTTGAAATCCCTTAGCTACTAACCGTGCTTTCTTCTGACCATCATTTTTAATTTTAAATATCCAACGAGTGTCAATAGCCTTTTGACCTTCTGGTAGCTCAGCTGGGGTCCATGTTTGTAACTGTTTGTGGGACTCTAATTCCCTATCCATTGCCTGTTTCCATTCTTGTGACTTTCTAGCCTCTTTACATGTTTTGGGCTCTTCATCTGATGCAGATAATAAACAATAAGCTATATATATCTCATAATCACTTAGATTCTTTGGCTTTGTTATTGTTCTTCCATATCTAGTAACTTCTGGTAGTGGTGATATATCTTCATATTCGCTTTCTGGGTTTTCTTGATTCTCTTCTTCTTCAACAATTTCTGGCTCATTTATAACATTTTCTGTCTCATCTAAACTACTTATCTTATTTTCCACTACTTTTTCTTCTTTTTCTGTCTGTGTCTTGTATTCCATAATATCCTCATCAAAACGTACATCTCTTGATTTTATAACTCTGTTTTCATCTGGTAACCACAGTCTATATCCTCCTCCACAGTATCCAACCATTACTGCCTTCTTTGCTTTTGGTTCCAACTTATTTTCTTTAGGCATCACAGTGTACCAAGTTCTAGCACCAAAAATTCTAAGCTTATCAATGTCATTTCTTCCATGCCAAATTTGTGATGGAGTATTTCCATTATCTAGTGTTGTTGTAGGTGTTCGGTTAAGTTCGTATGCCGAACATTTTATAGCTTCTCCCCATAAAAATTTTTTCATACCGGAATCTATAAACTTTGCTCTAATCATATTCAAGAGTGTTCGGTTCATTCTTTCAGATTTTCCATTTGCTTGTGGACTATATGGCATTGTATATTCCAATTTTATTCCATTTTGCCTACAATACTCTCGGAAACCTTTTGAAGAGAATTCCCCTCCATTATCAAGCCTGAACCTTTTCACTTTAACATTTAGCTGCCTTTCTAAATCTGTGACATATTGCTTCAAGTTTTCTTCAGCTTCGTTCTTGAATTTTAATAATCTAACTACCAGGAAGTGAGAGAAATCATCTAATATTACCTGAAAGTATTTTTCACCTTCAAGTGTGTTTGGGGTAATTGGTCCACAGATGTCACTATGGATTAGCTCTCCTATGGTTTTTGTTTTGTTTTCATTTTTAGGAAAAGGTGATCTAGTGGCTTTTCCTTCGACACATGTTGAGCATATTTTATCCAACGGTTTTAATCCCAGCTTCATCATAGCATCCTTGCTTGCATGTCCCAATCGTCTATGCCACGTCTCGGTAGTTGTGACATTGCATTTTTCAACCTTATTTATGATATTATCTAACATCATAACATACAACCCATTCTTTCTCAAACATACTAATTCTAAATTTCTTCCAACTATAGAAGTCTTCTCCTTTTCTAAAATAATTTTATGGCCATTGTTCGTTATTTTTGAGGCTGACAATAGGTTGTGCTTAATCTTTGGCACTATAAATGCTTCTATTGTTATCACCTGTTTTTGACATTTAGCTTTTAGTTTTCCAACTTTATTTGCTTTCAAAATTTGTCCGTTAGCAATGTGTATCTCTACATAAGTTTCGAGCTTCTTAATATCATACATATATTTTTCCAAGTGTTCCTGGACAAAATGGTTGCTAGCTCCTGAATCTAAAACAAAAAATAGCTTGCTCATATCCTCATTGCATATATTTGCTGCATATAAGGCTACTCCCTCTTCTTCTGCCGTGTGAGCTTCTTGTTTTTTTTCATGTTTCGTCTCCTGCTTATAATGACGATTGCCTCTTGAACTATTATTCCTTTGCCCTCTGTAACCTGACCTAAAACCACCTCTGTTAGATCCTCTTGAGCTTTGTTGACCCTTATTAATCCTTTTCGGGCAGTACATCTGTATGTGTAACATACTACCACATGTAAAACATCCTTTTGAAGTGCTTGCTTTAAACATCATTTCACTATCACTGTTTTCTACCTTAGTACTTAGCTTTATCTCTTCATCTAAAAGTCTCGACTTAACAAAGTCCATTTTTACACCTGCTATCGTTTCTATGGCTGTTACTACCGTATCATATTTTGATGGTAGTGATAAGAGCATAATACAAACTTGATCGCTCTCATCAATGCTTGAACCTTGTTCTTTTAACTCCCTTATAATTGTTTCGAAGTTAAGAAAATGATCTTCCATTTTTTCGTTCACACCATGCTTCAGACTAACTAACTTTCTCCACAGGGACAGTTTTGTAAAAGAGCTTGTTCTTACAAATATACTTTTTAGCTTTTCTAGTTGTGCTTTTGCAGTATTGCAATCTTTAATCAAGTCTAAATGTTTGTCGCTTACTCCCTGGACTATTATTGACTGTGCCTTTGTATCGACTTTGATGAACTTATTCTTCACCTCTTCTGTTGCATTATCGAGGTCTGGCGGCTCATTCAAGGCATCAACGCAGCTCTCTCTTTTGAGTATGAGTTTCATTCTAAACTCCCAATTATTGTAGTTATTGGCCTCCAACATTGGCACTGAGAATTGACTCACGTTCGACATTGTTCTAAATTTCGCGATTACAACTTAAAAACGAATCAGTTTTCTAACTTGTCCTTTTAGCTGTCTATTCAATCTATCCGCTCAAATACACAATGTTTTCACTCTGCACTCTGGGCCCATAACCTTTTAAATATAGTCTTTGAAGAAAAGAAGTTATACACTTATTCCGATTTCGAAATTAGTTTTTTTATATTTTCTTCAAAATATACAAAGCTCAATGTAACAATTTGTTTTTTTTAAACTAACTAACAAAAGACAGACTGACACATGACATTTTTAAACAGAATATATATAAAGGGTGTTTACATTAAACTTGTTAAGATGGGTATATACTCAACAATAAATAGTAAATAGCATAGATTTAAAGAGAGGTTAAATGGTTAGGTTATAGGATTTGTTGTTATAGGTTAGCTTAACTTTTCTTATTTGACATCTTGCACGTACGCAAAGGGAGTGAGGTAGTTACACTACTTACACTCAGTGAAATACTGCGCAACCTACCAAATTGACAACTTATCACCGAAGTAATTTTAGCCACTGTTGCCTATAGCACTGCATACAGAGTTACTCATCCTCTCTTTATACATTTTTGACTGAAGTAATGGTGTTTTCGAGATGGAAACACACGACGTGTTTTGATGACCAAATGTCAAAGTTCTGATTGGTGCGTTTCTCGAAATCACCATAAGCGATTGGTAATCAGGCACTGCTGTGGACACGGTATGCTCTCTATGAGAGCATAGCATGGGACGTAAAATAGCGCAGATGATGTGAAGAATATATAGTTTATTAATTTCTAAGTCATTAAATGGAAATTCCAAGGGTTTGTCAATTAAGTTTGAATAATTTGGCAATTTTAAATTTAGATTTTGAACATTCAGTGTGGTGTGGTTCAAAGATATCATAATCTGCAGTTTTTATTACAGATTGTTAAGGTTATTCTTTACATCTTTGTGCTCTGGTGGTAGTTCTTCGTATCCTCTTTTGTTGTCTTTGTTTTGCGGTAGATCTATAGTTCATAGTGTTCTCTGGTTCATAGTTCTATTGGTACTTGTACTTGGTAATGTTTGTTTACGTTCTAAAACTAGTTATACCTGATTTTATCTGTGGTTATACCACTTTAATTTTTAGTATGTAATAACTCATTTATAAATAGTTTCACCTATATTATTACTTTAAATTGTTTTCAAGACGTGTAAATACTTATCTATAACGAATAAACAGTTCCCTCAGAAGAATTATTAACATAATGGGAGTAACAATCCTTACTCAATTCCCAACAGAAAATAGAACTGGTCCACAAACAATAGATATTATTTCGAAAAGAATTATTGCTCTGGGTGCAACACAACAGGGACAGTTTTTGGTGGACTGCGAAACTTACTCATCCGTCCCTCAGTTAGGTCATCAGAGGACCGTACATGTCTTGCACAACTCAGAACAACCAGCTACTGTATTTTCCCTTCTTGAAACCGGTACCAAAACCATTCCTTTAGCTACAGATGGACTATTTGATCTTCTTATGATGAAAATGTCAAGCTATTACACTTCCAAGAAACAAACTAAAGCAGAGTCTAAGGGACCTCGTTATGAAATTGGTGATTTCTGTGTCAAGTTGGGTACAGTTACAGTCAGTAGCAATTTCAAAGGCATTCTCATAGAAGTCGAATATAAACCTTGTGTTGTCCCAGTCATGTGTTGGGATCTTATCAAAGAATTCCTACAAGGATTTTTGGGATTGGCTGCACCAACGACTCCGCCAACCTATCTACAAAACAGGATGCAAGAGATATACTTACCTATAGATACTATCCAACAGTATTTGGAACATTTTACATTGTTTAGGAAGTCTCCGGGTATAGGCATGAGACCCTGAGCTTTTATTTACGCACATGGTTCTCAATTCAAGAAGTACAATACTAAAACAATATGTTCATCGTCTTGGGAAGAAGTTCAATAAACATTTCTTATACTTTATAAAGTTTATGGATTTATAATAAAAAACCATTATGAGACAAAAATAACATTCAAATTTTAGACGCCCCCTGTTGCTTGAGTTAAGATAATGTCAACCTCAGTAGACCAAATTGAAATATAAAATTGATCTTTACCTATTTGTGTTCATTCCAATATAGATTATGACATCCACAAATTAAGTAAATTTAAGTACCTATATACATCATACTTTATTTTTGAATAAAATAATTGTAACATTGGATTTTCTAATAATTTAAAATATAAATATAATTAAAATCAATTGTGGGCATAAGAGATCTGGAATAAAGATACGAAAAACCATAATGTACATTTCAACGCTGCCAATATTTCTAAACAAGCTTTTTGGAAAGATTTGCCAAAGCTATCTTATCTACCAAACACGATTCTCAGTTTGTGGTGTTCTCATGACACCTACTCCGCCTCCCAATCTCCTGTAGTTCATTGAGCCACAAAGCCTCCACTGATTCTGCTCAGTATCATAAAATTCTATAGTTTTCAAGTAGGCAGTGCCGTCGAATCCGCCGACAGCATAAAGTTGTCCATTAACAACAGCCAGTCCAACCTAAAAGAAAAACAATTTAGTATGTTGCATTTGAAAGTAATAAAGAAAACCTACACCACTACGACGAGATGTCATTGCGACAATTGGACTCCAAGAGTTAGTGTGAGGGTTGTATCTCTCGGCACTGCTCAATTCCATGCAGTCATCTCTCCCTCCTACAGCATATATGAGATTATTGAATACAGCACAGCCGAGATGCTTTCTTCGCGTCGACATCGGACTCACAAGAGTCCATTTATTGTGTCGGGGATCATATCTCTCGACCGTGTTCAGTGGGGACTGTCCATCGGAGCCTCCGATGGCGTATAAATACCCACCCAGAACAGCAACTGCCACACCTAAGCGGCGAGTCGTCATTGGTGCTACCTTAGCCCATTTGTTTTCTTTCGGATCATATCTAAAAATAAGATAACTTTTTTACCACCAGGTTCATTTGAGTTTGCATGTTTTTATTTAGGCAAAGATTAAAAACAACAACCTTTGGTTTAGAGCTATTGATAAGATTATGGTAACCAATCCCAAAAGGTGTCAGTAAATAGTTAACAAAAGCCATCGTAATTTTTAATTCTTGCTTATTAATTATTGTGAAATCCCCATTTTGTTAAATCAGTTTTGGAAAAGTGAGTTAATAACATGAAATCACTATCATTTTAGTTTTTAAAAAATAGTGTTTTTTTAAATCCAATTTTGAAGACTTTTTTAATCCCTTGATTTGACCGAATCGAAAACTTCAACTTTTTGTAGACGGCAAAGATCTTAATAAATGCCTTTAAGCCGTTTGTTAATGATAGGAAAATAAAATAATATAAATAAAGGACTAAAATATCGAATGACAAATAAGAAAAATAAAAATAAGTGACTGGACTGGTGAAGTGGTGAACGAATACAAATATCAGTTTCTCGGCTACCTTAAAACGGGTATCCTTTTTATTAAAAATTATTATTGATTTTGTTATTAGTCGGAAAATAACCAAAAAACCAGCAAAAAAATATTGGCTAACAAATTAAAATAATTAGCTGGACTGATGAACGAATATCTGTGTCTCTGCTATCTTAACACGTGGATCTTTAGTATTAAAAATTATTATTGATTTTGTTGATGGTCGGAAAATACCTTATAGAAGCTTCCTGCCACTGCTTTTAATATAGTTGTGAAGCCAGTGCCAGTACCAATATCATCGGAATCAACAGTATATAGCCAGCCACTTGGTGGTTTCAGATTAGGTGTATAAAGGTGGCAGTGAACAGTTAAGAAACAATCGAAACTGATTTGAGTATGTAGCTTATTTATTGCTACTTCTGTACTCCCCATTTTGTTACTAAATCATTTTCCAAAAAAACGAGTTAATGTCAGCTTTCATCTAAGATAACAGTGAAATGACCATCACTATCATCGCGAATTTATTTTGCTAGTTAGAAAAATATATATTTCCTGAATAGCAACAGACTCAATATTATTTTTTAATACAAAAGATCCTCGTGTTAAGGTAGCAGAGATTCGTTATTTTTTTATGTTATTCGTCAGATATTTTGTCGCTAATTAGTTGCTGTTCTCTCAGGCATCTAGGTATTTTCTGACTAGCAAGGAAATCCGTAATAATTTTTAAGGCAAAAGATCCAGGAGTGAATGTGAGCATAACGCATGTGCTGAATTTCCCATTAAGAAATTAACAAGATAATAGAAAGTTCTTCCAGATTGAGTTGGAAGAATCATAGTACAGATCATTCCTCTAAGATTCTCTATCCAGTACCCTGTAAAATAAACTAACCTTGCTAAGATCGAGAGTATCTTTCATACTGGATAAACATAAACAAAACTCATATACTTAACATTGAGGGATTTAGGACAATCGGGAGTCCTTCCAGTTTTCGGAAGGATCATATTACAGATATTTCAAAGGACCCACATTCTTCTTCGTAAAGATGCAGAATTTGTACCATTTAACGCTCTCAGAGCCAACTATAGAATCTCACATAATATTATACTATTCTGTTGTGGAAAAATTTCACAAAAATATTTAATAAACAAAAGCGGTGTGTAGTTTCAACTGTATGTTCTTTACACTAACATGCATGATATGGGAATAACCTGCTGTTCCCTGAGCATTGATTGTCTATATTACTCTAGCATCAATAATTTTTAATCATTTGCCGCCATATATGTCTGTATAAGGAATTTGCCTATATATAATATTAAGGTAGTTATCGCGAGATAGTCAGTGACAAAAGTATGAGGTTCTATGCGTCAACATTTTTGGAAAATATTCATATATTTATTTTATAAGAACATCTTCAATAGAGAGTACGAGTAATATTTTTTATGTTTTATTTCTTGTACTTTTGACTATATACAGTTCATTTTTCACACTAAGGTTGATATATTTTTCATTAGAGACGGAATGTGGCAACCTAGAATTGTCAAGTTTCTAACACAAGCAAGGTTAGTTACTGTCATTAGAGCATTTAAATTTTAAATTTGAATAATATGATGCCTAGTCAATTGCTGTCAAGAGGTAGATTTATTAAAAAGGGAATGCTAGAGAAGCTATAAAATTTTATTATACCTAAGGCGAGAAAAGGAAATCCAAGCAGAAAATGATGATTTGATAAAAAATATTTGTTTCATGCAAAAAATTGAAGTGTAAGTGTAAAATGATTAAGAACGGAAGATGTATATAAGTAATATTCAGCGTTTCTTTGAAGAATATATTTCAGGAAAATCGTAAATATTCGCAATATTCAGTTTTCCACACAGGTCTATGCTATACTATGAATAATTTTATTGCTTATGATTTTATATTGATAAATTATTTGTTCTTGTAAAATTCACATAATACAAAATTAACTTGAATCAAAGTGTTTTTTTTTCCGGCTCGTATTCACCCTGTGTTAATATCTAGTAAAGATTAGCGCTGTTGCCAAATATCACCAAAATAAGTGTACAATACGAAATTTTAGGAGTTACTACACTTCAAAAACTTATATTAAAAAACGGAACGATGAATAGCATTGAATTTCTATACAAATTTTTATCAAGGTTTATTTTATAATATATTAGTTTTTCATTGACATCTTTCATGAAGTTTAAGCGAAAAAAAATAAAATGTGGTGAAATGATGCATTCGCTCTATCTCACCTATGTAAAAAATGGAATATATATATATATATATATATATATATATATATATATATATATATATATATATAATATATATATATATATACATATATATATTTAGAGATTTCTATCGAACCTGAGCCACTGATAGCAAATCGTACATGCAGTCCTGAGCCAGAGCTACAAACCTGAGCCGTATATGTGGCTCAGGATTGTTTTTACCTTTTAGAAGACTCGTATCAAACAAAAAACTGTTGGCGCTATTTTCCAGTGGTACCCAGTCGTAACCAATACGAAACGTTCGCTCCTGTCACCTGATAGTATAACCGACAAATTTTTACGCGCCAATTATTCCCTCCGAAATATGGCTCAGGTTTGTATGAAAAATCTAACTTTTAGTTCAGCAAAAAGCCTACCGTGGCTCTGTGGTAGCCAGTCACATATACAAATGTATTATGTAAATCTAGTATTAGATATGTATGTACACGAATTCTCACTATTTTTATTAAATAAGGCTAGAATGGATTCTTATATCAGGGACTTTGAAGTGTCAAAAATAGATACATTCACCTTAGAAACAATACCACAAACAAACAAGATTCTGAAAATTAACCAACGAACATGTAAGTTTAAGCTAGTTCATAATAATATCAGAAGTATTGGCAAAAATTTGGACGAATTCAAAATTTTTCTCTCGCAGTTTGACTTTCAATTCAATTGCATTGTTCTTACAGAAACAAGAGCGATTCGAGATCAAAGTATATTTAATTTAGCAGGATATAAGATGCTTTATAATAAGGGAAATCTTAATCACAATGATGGTACTGCAATGTATATAAAAGCAAGTATTTACAAACATCATGAGATGGTAAACTTCAATAACTCGATTTTATTAAAAGTAGAACTGGATTTGTTTGGTAGTTCTATAGTCATCCACTCCCTTTACCGATCCCCTTCCACCCATATTGACCGGTTCAACTTGAGTCTACAGAATTACTTAGAGGCACAAACAAAATATAATTATAAATATAATTTTATTGTTGGGGACATGAACATCAACATTCTCGACCAAAATGATAACAAGGTAAATGATTACTTGACAGTCATGGCAGAGTACGGGTACAAATCACTCATAAATGCACCAACGCGCCTGTCTTGATCATATATTTATCAAAACCAGTAGTACACGGGATATAGAATTTTCAATCCCAATAGTAAATCTTACAGACATAACAGATCACTCAACCACTATGATACAAGAAATTTTTGGCAAAAACACTAAATCAAATTTAGCCCGACAAAGACCATCAGGCAATTTAATGAAAAAAAAATTATTGAAAACATTAAAAACACAAATTGGGAAAACGTTCTCTCAAAAAGGAAGGATCTAAAAGCTGAGTACAAGAATTACAAGAATAGGCTTCATAAAATAATACAAAACCAAAAAAATCAATACTATAAAACTAAAATCAGTGAAAACAAAAATAAGGCTGCTAACCTGTGGAGAAACATAAATGAAATGTTTGGTAAAGATCAACAAGCTGAAATCAATTCCTTAAGGAATGAGAATGGAAATATGGTTTATAACATGAATGAAATTGTAAATATTTTTAATAGTACCTATATAAATACGGGTATAAATCTCTCAAAAAAATTAAAAGAACGACAAACAACAAATTCGCTGAATATATAAACGGAAAATCGATATTTCTGAGTCCTGCAACCCCAACAGAGACTTTTAATATTATAAAAGAACTTAAAAATGGAAAGGCACCTGGAATTGACAACTTGAAGAGTGAAATATTAAAACTAGTAGCCAATAACACACATATTCAATAAGGCTGTTCAAACAGGACATTTCTTTAAACTGTCAATAATAACTCCAGTATATAAAAGTGGAAGTCGAGATGAGGTGATTAGTTATAGACCAGTCTCATTAATAACAAATATTAGCAAGATCCTAGAGAGATTAATGAAATCTAGACTAAACTCGTTTGTTAAGAAACATAACCTGCTGTCCGAATCACAGTTTGGTTTTCAGGAGGGAAAAGGTACCCAAAACGAGTTATTGCAGCTCACGAATCTCATATACGAATCACTTGATAGAAGCAAGCCGTCAATAGGAGTTTTCATTGACTTATCAAAGGCATTTGACACAGTTAACCACTCCATTCTATTAACCACTCTTGAGAATATTGGAAAACAAATAGTAAGACTCAAGAATGTAAGTAGCACTGAAAGGTATATTGAATGTGGGATACCACAAGGAACGGTTCTAGGTCCAATACTCTTTTGCTTATATGTGAACTAGTTATTTTCTCTAGGTTCTTCTGGTAAAATAACTAGTTTTGCAGATGACACTACTGTTTTTTATACTGGTGAAACATGGGATGAAGTCAAAAAACAAGCAGAAAAACACTTGGAACGGATTAAAGATTGGTTTGATTATAAACAGCTATCTCTGAACTTTACCAAAACTTGTTTTTTACCTTTCTGTAATTATAAATCTTCCCTGCCTCACTATCAATCCATAACAATACAAAATAAATACAAAATATCGTCAACAACAGATATTAAGATATTAAATATCTAGGAGTTGTAATAGATTCGCATTTGAGATGGGATCTTCATATAAATTATTTGGTGAAAAAATTAAGGATTATTCTTTTTAAGTTCCATCAACTCAAAAATAAACTGAACCTGGGACAAAAAAAATCGATTATGGTCTCGTTGAAATTCATTTAACATACTGCCTAATAGGATGGGGTGGGGTATCTAAAACTTACTTACGCCCATTAGAAGTGATACAGAGGAAAATTTTAAAGCTAATGTTACACAAATCTTCACGCCATAGTAGTGATAGGTTGTACGAGGAATCCGGAATATTCGACCTAAGACAATTATTCTACAAGGTACTTGCCTTAAATCAATACAAGGTAAAGAGTAAACTTACAAGCCACAAATACATGACACGCCACAAAAATAATTATGTCATACCATATGTATTTAAGAATGTAGGACAGAGATCCTAGAACTTTATGGCCCCAACTGTATTTAACTCATTACCAAAAAGCATTCAGTTATCAAAATCTCTGCCACAATTTAAAAAAGCGATTGACAAATTAATGCTAAGCCAACCTCGAAAAAAAATCAGTCAAATATTTGATCATGATATTTAAAAGTATTTATTACAAAAGAGAATGTATTAGAAAAAATGAAAGCTTTATGATAAAGGTGTTTGAACCTATCTATACTCTTCTTCCGGGACAATTCTGAATAGACGGGGAAATTGTACTATTTTGTTTTACCTTCTGATTTATTTTATTCGTACCCTATGTAAATGTGTTTTAACTTATGAATTGCTTTATACATTTAACTATCATGTGTTTTTGTTATATGTATATAAAAAATTCCAATGTTTTATAATTATTTTAACTTCGGAGCCACTTTATCTATACCTTGTCTGATTTATATTGTTTTTCAATTATTTACTGTTCGTATATATTATTACCTTTGAATTCTATGATACTTTCAGCTTAATGTAGTTTATACTCTATATATTTTCATGCATTCTGATATATAGAAATTTTAAATTTATTATAATATTTCCTATTTCAGTGTTTTAGTATTTAGGTATTATCAAATCAAAATGCGCGGTGTGTACAAGGTCCCAGCGAAGATTGACAGAAAACTTCACTTTTAAAATTTCGTCGAGATTTTGTTCAAAACCTTCCATAATAATCATGTCTGTCTAGACAAAGGAGGTGATAGAGCAATACCAGATGTGGCTTATATAAACCAAAATCAGCAGAATATGGAGATCGCAATTTGCGAACAAGAGCACTTACAGCTATACATACTTCGCTCCTGGAACTGGTACCAGATGTTAGTATTGCAGAAATCAAAACTAGAGTCGCAAGCATTAAAACAAAATGCAACTAAAGAACTGAAATAGTAGTAGAGATTGAGCGCAAGTGCCTGAACATATTTTGCTATATTCTTGATGAAAATAGATACCTACTTGTGTAAAACAGACAAGTTAATTTTTGATGGTAAAGTTTTTTGTACAAATTCTTGCACAGATTATTGATAATAATTTCACTGAGATTTTCTATCGTGTCAAACGGCTCGTAAGTAATACTAGCAAAGGTAAAAATATCTAAACAAAAATGATACCATGGTATCTAGTACTAATTTTCTGAAAAGGTCCAGTTGGGTTGCTTACTAAAAATTTGTTGAATTTATGGCACTGATCATAATATACGAATGTCTGTTTGTTTCATTTATATAAACATCTCAAAAATAAAAAAAGATACATTTTATTCGAGATACGCCTTCATTACACGCTAAACATTTTTTATACGCAATTGAAATTCAACTAACAGATAACTCAGGGAAATTATTATTATTATAATATATTTTCTTGAATCGATTGATTTATACTTTTTATTTTAATTTTTTTATGGAAACTAAATAATTCTAGAAAGTTTTATTTGCTATTATATTGACTCTCTAACTTAAATAGAGAAAAAAAAAAAAGAAAATGAATGGTCACACCAGTTTTTTTATAAGAAACTATTCATTAGCTAGAACATATGAACAAAAATAGTGCATCAGAATTAGAAATCAACGGATCCAATGGATCGAAATAAAAATAGATTTTTGAATATTATTTATCAACATTTTCTGTGTAATATAATTAAATTGAGTATGGTCATATACAGGGTGAGTTTTAAGTGTATCCACGTTCGATTCGTATTTAGACATTAATTAGAAATGCAAAGAATGTACTTTAACAAGGTTTAATCAATATTATTATTATTTATTTAGTATTGTAATAATGGCTCATTTTTACATTATTGCGTAAATTATGTACAGCGTATGTAAAAACTCAACTGACATTTTTTTTAAATATTTTTGAATGAAACACCCTTTATTATATATCATATATATTTCTTAAAATGTTATTACAACCTTTAGTTTGTGTAAATGAAAATAAGATATTATATTGGGGAAAAAACATAACAAACTATTAAAAATCATTCAAAAATCAGTTCTAACTACCTTATATCCATTTTTTGTACCAGTTATTTTAAGTATAGGGATTATCTAAGAAAAATTTAATTAAATTGTGTTTCATTTTAAGATATTGAGAAAATATTGCTTTTGAGCTTTGACATTCCCTTACACAATTGACTGGTTTCTCAATATACTGGCTAATTTTGTTAACGTGCCCATTAGAAGATTTTTACTTATAAATATTGAGACAAAAATATGAAAATTTGCTATATTGGCTATAATAAACGTTGCCCAATCTAGTGGAAATATTTTCAAGATGGTGGAACGTCCGGTTAGACCGGAAATTGTACTATTTTTTTTAATGGAAACCCCTGTCTTTATTAGATATTTGAATTCCGCTCATTTGATTAAGTATGAAAACCCCAGTTGTTATAAGTTATCTGTCATATTTTTTGACGTATATCAATGTTACTGCAAAAAGTTCTCATGACAGATGTGTATTTAAGAATTCATATCTCTCTTATTGTCAACCGAAAAAGCAAAAAGTTGTTTTTGATCGGCAGCCCGATGTTCAGTATGCCCATCATTCTGAAAATTGTCTTGTTTAACACTCCTAAAAAATATTAAAGAAGTCAATGAAAAAAGTTAAAACTCTCTAATTTTCATCATAGCACTTACCTATTTTTCTATCGTCATTAAGTAGAAAATTGAATTTTGGGGAATGGTTATTACACGCTCTTATATTTTTTCAGATAATAAGAATGATATTTGAGATTTTTTAATTTTTTCTATCGCGAATATCTTTTTTACGAATGACTAAGTGACCTTGGACATAAAATAATAGCTGTTACTTATACCATGTTCTGGCTGTCAAATTCATTGTTTTGAAAGTTAAAGTAAACGTCTGTTACAAAAAATGAATTAGTATCCAAAAGGTGTCATTTTTTATCTGTTTACTATTTACGGAAGTTGTTATAGAATAGTGGAAAGAACCTGTCGTGAATTTATTGCCAAATATTTTGAGTTAGGTACCTCCAATGAATAGGAATAAATTTTCATTATTAAGCCAAAATTTATTCTTTCTGGAACAAAACAAACAACAGTAGGATTAAAATAATAACCCAAGTTGAACAAAAGAATTAAGTGAATGTTTTGATATTTAGCATCGAGTTTAGCATTAAGGACACGTTTATTACCTTATCTACAAATCGTTTATTCATGAAACGTAAAAACTCCAAAAATAAATTTAAAAAACAAAACTATAAGATATGCTCTATGTGTCAACCGTTTTAGTTACAGCTTTCAACAAAACGTTCCTGGACGGCATAATTTGTGGCTCTACTTATTTCATCTTCTCTATTAAATCCTAAAGAGATCTTGGTTCTCTTTGATACCGTTCTTCCTTGACTCTCATCCACAAGTAGAAATCAAGTGGTGTCAAATCCGGCGAACGTAGTGGCGAAAGTCGCGGACCTCTATTTCCCAACAACCTATCTTGAAACAAATACTGATTCATTTGAGTAACTGATTTTAAATAAGGAGGTTCTCAATTCGACCGTATATATGCTTTTTTATGTTTGTTCGCGCCTTTTGCATAGTAACCGTGCTCCGATTTTGATTTTTTTTTTATTTGAAAAAGGAGGATTGAGAATTGGTCCAATTGAAAGAAAATTCAATATCAGACATGCCCCTCTCCTCCAAAACTTTTCCCAAAGAGGGTGGTGGGGGCTATTTTTCTCGAAAATTGAAAATCCAAGTCGACAGAATTAAAGAAAATCCCATATCCGGAAATATTTAAATTGGACATTTTTAGAAATAATCATACGTTTCCGCCTTACAGTCTGAAATATGTTTTCAGCTATGTAGAGCATTTTTTTCAGAAAATAAAAATTTGAGATTTCCAAATTAAAGAAGAGATAATATTCAGCATCATTTGATCTTGGCATTCTTTAAGAAATCATAGCTTTCGGAGTTACAGAAGCGGGAATCTGAAATCTCTGAATAAGTAGGAGTAACGCATTATCTTCTTTGGCGAACGTTGCATGATTTTCATGACTAATGATACACTCAAAAGTGTGAAATAAATATTTTTTACAAAAAATTGAACCGACTTCATTAGTGGGTGCAATGAAAAATATAAAATAATATTAATTCTATTGGTTCTGGTACTTTTGAAGTTGGTGCCAAAATTTTTCAATCTAACTACAACTGCACAACTTCAAAAGTACCAGAACCAATAGAATTAATTTTTTTTTCAGTGCACCAACTAATAAAGTCGTTTCAATTTTTCGTAAACAATATTTATTGTAACAGGTTTTGTACTTCAACTTTTAAAACTATTAGTTTGACAGCTAAAACGTGAAATCAGTAACACCGATTGTTCTATATCCAGGGTCACTAAGAAATTCGTAAAAAGGCATTAGCGATAGAAAATTGTAAAAAGTCTCAAATATCATATTTATTATTTTAAAAAAACATAAGATAGTGTAATTACCCTAAAAATCAATTTTCTACCTGATGATTGAAAAATAGGTATGTGCTATTAAGAAAAGTTGAGTTTTTTTACTTTTTTCATTGACGTATTGACAATAAAAGAGATGTGAATTTTCAAATAGATATCTGTCATTGGAACTTTTTGCAGTAAAATTGACTTACGTCAAAAACTATGACAGATAACTTAAAACAACTGGGGCTTTTCATACATAAATAAATGGGCGGAATTCAAATATCTAATAAAAACAGGGGTTTCCATTTGAAAAAACAAATCTAGTACCTACCATTTCCGGTGTAACCGGAGGTTCCACCATCTTGTAAATATTTCCACTAGATTGGGCTACGTTGATTTTAACCAGGGCCAGGATCCAATTTTTACATTTCTGTCTCGATTTATAAGTGAAAATCTTCTAATGGGCACGTTGAAAAATTTACCCTGTATATAAAGGGCAATTTTATGAATAATTATAATTATGACTATATATTTCATACAACAGGCAATAATTTTATAGACGGTGCCAAAGTTTTGTATAAACATGCTAGTAAAAGTGATATTGAAAATCCAAAATCCATAAGCGCTACTAGATTACGCAAACATTTGGCAACTGTAATTCAGTTACTTCAGTTTTCAGAGAGTGACTTAAAACAACTATCTAGATTCATGAGGCCCTTCAGACACATTCTAATCTTTATAGACTTTCCGATATTTCCTACCAGACAGCCAAACTATCCAAATTGTTGCTTCTTGCATCTCAAGGAGGATTAGAAAAATATAAGGGCTTAGACTTAACATAAACATTGATTTAGCTCCCATTTCCGAAAACATTCAAATAGAATATACTACAGATGAACGATTACCAGATGAGGCGGTACAGACCATCAGCGATTGGCATAACTATAAATTCTGATAATGAGTATATTCCCAGACAAGAATAAATTTAAAACATATGAACTACGGAAAAAAATATTGCGCAATATTTTTGTGACCACATAAAGTGTCCTAAGTCCCAAGGAGAGTGAAGTGAATATATTTTTAGAAGAACATTTCGGCTTATTTAACAATAGAATGACTTCCATGAAATCAGTTGTTTAGGACTTTTATACAGGAAAACTCATTGCAACTACCTAATACCCTGTGAATAACGTTCTCCGTTTCTGTTCTATTGTTATTACTAGCTGTTTTACCCGGCATCTCGGGCATATGCTTTGTTAGATTGTGATACGAAACCATAAAGTCATAAAAGCCTTGAGTATGGAACCGTTCTACATCAGAGTCCGACTCGCATGTAGAACAATCCATTCACAGACACCAAGAGAGAACAGAATAGGAGGCCAGATCACACTTACAGCCGCTACCAGTTTATATTCTAATAACAATCTACATCATACTTGGTGAAAAGACCATCAAAATCCAGCCAAAGAGTTATATACAATATACTTTCAGGTAAGCAAACCAACACAAAGAGTCCCACGGGCACTGAAAATTTTACATTAGTTTACCTGAGGTATGATAAACACGTGTGCGAAATTGGGTTGGGATATATCGAATAGTGTCAGAGCCCAAACGGCACATTCACACCCACTCATGCAAACTCAATATATTTTGCTGTTTTTAGTACTCCAATATTAATTAAATATTAAATGATGCATATGCACCCTTTGCTAAATTATAATCAGTATGAAGTTTGGCAACAACGCACGAGTCAGGCTTGTCAACTGAAATCCATAAAGTTGTATATTTGGCTCAAATTTGATATAAGTATCTAGTGGCTCAGGACAGCACAAAAATGAGTATATACAAGTGAAATATTTGAAAAAAATTAAAAATAGTTTTTATTGGGCATTTAAGATTTAAACCGTACCGATGAGTACCTACTATTGCTATCCTTTTCTCGATTTTAACTATACTTATGTATATGTGTTTGCCAGCAACAGCAATTCCATATCAAATTACTGTTTGTCTACCACAACACAAAATTAAACTTTAAATTAACAATAACGTCTGACGTCTGACAATTGCGACATAACTATAGACGATCTTCCAGAAAGTACCTATATACCAGAGAACGAGACGCATATATACGCTCCATGCTCGTGTGTAATTCCAGTGACGGATCCCATTGTCGTTCCATGTCGACAAAATAATAATCTTGGTTGAATGAGATTGAATGAGATAATTATAATTACCAATATTGGATCACACTTGGAGCTTAACAGGCGACGAGATGTCTGCGATCTAAGTACGAATTCGAAATTTCAACTCTCTAGACCGTATGGGGCCTGAGAAATCGCTGCGGAGTCCATTGATACAAGAACCGAAAGTAATAAAAACTATTCAATAAGAATAGCAAAAATAATGAATAAAATGTTTTAGCGGATGTATATTATGATAAACGGTTACACTTGAGCATATAAATGAACTCAAAATTGTCAAAAATATTTTTCAATAATATTTAAAAAAAAATTTTTGATCACAAAACAGTGAATCATATTGAAACTTTGCTATAGGAAAGGAGGCATCCTAAACCGTATAAAACTGAAATTAAAAAGAAATCTGTCGAAAACGAATTTAAGCCATAACTACCTTAAGGGTAAATAAATATTTCTTGAAAAAATTGAACCCACTTTATTAGTTAGTGCACTGAAAAATACAAAATAATATTAATTCTATTTTTGCTGGCAATTTTGAAGTTGTGCCGTTGTAGTTTGTTGTTGAAGGCACCAACTCGAAAGTCCCAGCACCAAAGAATTAATATTATTTTGTATTTTCACTAATACCAAAGAAGATAGTACTTATCCTATTACCCATGAATAGGCTTAGCTTGTACTTGTTATTTATTATTCAGAGATCTCAAAACATCGCGGCGCAAATACACATATTTCAGACTTTACTGCTGAACTTGAAAACCGTAACTCTTTCGAAAAAATCTTCAATTTAAATGTTGCTACATATAATATCTTCTTTAATTTGGCCGTCTCATATTTTCAATTTTCGAAAAAATGCCTTATCCACATAGCGGAAATACACATATCATATATTTCAGACTTTACCACTGCTGAAACTCGAAAACCTCTTTTGAAAAAATGTTCAATTTAAACGTTTCCGGATATGGTTCCATCTTTAATTCTGCCGTCTCAAGATTTTCGAGAAAAATTGCCCCTTCGTTTAGGAGGGAAGGAGATTTCGGATTAGATTTTAAACTATTTTGTTCAAAACATGTGACAATATTGGATATTTGTATATTGTCAATATTATTGTAGAATATAATATGCAAAAGGTCAACAGAATATGGCACATCAAGAGGCAGATGGATGATTAATACTAATACTTGCCTTTCTACATGATTGAGGCATTGCACACCGTCTTGTCCACCGACTGCATACAGTAGATTGTCTAGAACAGCCACACCAACGCTGGTTCTGCACGATGTTGTTGGAGCTACATCGCACGACCATTGATCTGTTTGCGGATCATACCTAAAAGAATCAGTCAATGAAGATTCAACTTTGCAGTGTGTATTTTTAGATTTATTACCTTTCTATACTATTCAGGTAACTTTGTCCATCATGTCCACCAACGGCATACAGAAGATCGTTGAGGACTGCCACGCCGACACCGCAACGTCTCTTACTCATTGGTGCCACCATTTTCCATTCCATTGTTTGAGGATCAAATTTTTCTACCGAAGCTATTGCATCACCGCTACACCATCCACCGACAGCAAATAAAACTTCACCTAAAAGGTAAAAAATATTCATTGTAACATGTATGATATTCATTATTATAATATGAATCTTGCCTCTCCTAGTAGGTTTTCTGGGTCTAGTTCTCGGTCCTTGCATCAGGGGTCGTTCTTGTGGCAGCAGCAAGTAATTTTTGGCCTCATCGACTAAGTCTCTGCAAGACTCATCAGACCTAACCAATAAATCCGACCCGACTGTCCCCACAAGAAATTTCGGACTAAGCAATGGCAATCTAACGTGCTGCAACACTTGAGGTAAGTGTTGTCGCCTATCTGCCACATTATATTTGACCCAATTCATGACAGCATTAAATACTTGCTCTTCCGTGCGCACATTTAGCTCGTCACTGGCAATAATGTCCACCAATTGGCCGACAGGCAGAAGCAGAAATTCCTCAGATTCCATTACCTCTTGGAAATTATGTTGAGTAAATTTATCAGCTATTCTCAGCAACTCGCGACAAGAGTGTGTATCAGCGAATGCTCGAATTCCCAAACAATTTGAGGGGTCTAGCTGCCTTTTCAAAAATTCGCAGCATATATCTTGAATTTCTGTCAACTGTAATAAACATGCGGCAGGAAGTAACATTTGCACATTTGATTCTTCTACAACTATATGAGAAGTGTAACAAAACTCAATCAGAAGGTCCATAGCCAGTTCATCTATATCCCGAATCGTTACTTCGGTTTGCCGAGATTCTGCAAGTTCTCCAGTGAACATTGCCCGGAAGTAAGGACTACATGCGCTCAGTATGACTCTGTGGGCAAATATTTTCCTTGTTCCTACGTTGAGTACGACATCACAAAGTTCTCTGTGTCGCCTTAGTAGATTCAACTCGGTCAATGTATTTTTCGGATGTTTCTCTGAGGAGTGTGATAGTCGAGCGGGAGACGGGGGACGATCACCCCCAGTCATTTCACCCATTCTACAAGGCCCACGAAGGTGTGGGGCCAGCTGTAAACGTAAGGGCGGAGACGCCCAACCCCACACGGTGTCTATCTAGAAAAAATCATGCTTTTGAAAACACAAGATGATCTAATTGTTTGAGTATTAGGAAATTCGTTTAACCATAGACTGACGACTGAATAAAAATAAAATGATATTCAATCACTGATTTTCAGTTTGAATGTGTGAAATCGTAATACTTACCTTCGATTATTTTCTGGACAATTCTGATTAATTCAATTTGATGTTTGTCTTCTCATATAAAATATATCAGTATTTAGGAAACATATTGTTGGTGACAAAAATTGTTTCAGAATTAAAAATCTTTAAAAAAAATTGGCTGATCTAGTTATTAATTGTCTCTGCTACAACCAAAAACCAAAGATTGGCCCAGAGAAAACATACGATTGACCACAATCACAACAATACTCGTTTGTAAGTTGACAGTTGGAGCCAGAGAACACTAGTTAGAGTTAGAGGTAGTGTCAGTGTCAGAGAACACTACGGTGTCAGAAAAGTCAAACGTCATACTATGTTCAGAGACAACAAGGAGACAACCATGGTTGTCTCTGCTATGATTGAGCATGGATATTAGAAAAAGAGGAGATTACCCACCCAGCACCCCATGGGCGGACGGGAGGGCTGGGACGACGGGCATTTACCCGAAGGGCCGGTCTGTTCAGCGGCAGGCAGGCCGCAGGCCTAAGCAACTTCTCACCTAATTTGAATCGCGTATTGGAGCGCCGAACGGTTATAGCACCAACTACGACTACGTGATTTCTCTATCGACCGCTAGTTTTGCTCATAGGTTTATATTTTGTTCTATGATTTGATTATCTATGTTCTATGATAGGCACCAGGGTTCGCAACCGTACCGATAATTATCGTACATGTACGATAATTTTATGCCTACGTACGATGTACGATGGTATATTATTATCGTACGCCAATTGTACGATAATTTCCATGAAGTTTTAAAATTTAAGAATTAGTTGTACTTGGGTGCTATTAGCAGAAATTATACAAAACCGTGTAGCAAAATTATAATTTTTATTTAACAGCGCTATCTATTGGCTTTGAGCGTTCTTAGATAACAATGCATTCTCGCTTCTCTGTCACAAATCCATGACGTTTCTTTGATTGTTGGTATCATCCATAGGTGTCGTTGTCCGATATCGATATTTCGGTTATGTTATGTTTTATGTTAGCAGCAACCATTTGAAGTTTGAACATTCTCATTCATATTTCTCTTTGCTTGTGTTGATAAGTTGACAATATTTCATAAACATTGAAAGGAAGCGACATTCTTCGGTGAAAAATTGTTATTACACCAGGAAGCTAGTTAGTAGTTTATCTATAAAATATGCAGTGGATGGGGATTCAATTCTAAGGCATAGGACATAGGCCTGTGCAATTCGCAGAACACAAAACAGTAATTTAGTTCAGTCTTTTTCAGTTTGAAAACTGTATTTTACAAGAGATAAACTATAAATTGCTAATAGAGATGATATTTTTACGTTCAAAACAGTCTACTTATTTATTATAAACACTATCCTGAAAAGTACGATAATTTTGGTAAAAAAAGTCCATATACGATAATTTCACGCTTCCAGGTACGATAGTTGCATAGTTGAGGGTTGGGAACACTGATAGGCACCAAAGCAAAGCTTTTGTTTTGTTGTTTACTTTCATAACGACGATAATGTTTGTTAGGTATTCTTTATCTAGGAGGTTACTGTTACGGTTTACATTTTAAATTTATTTTGTGTTCATTTGTGTTTTGTTGCTTTTGTGCTTGATGTTGGTGTATTGAATTATTTAAAAAATCGAGTTTGTGTTTCATTACATATTTTTATGTGCTGTGGATATGGAGAAACGATCTAAATGTAAAGGGGGAGCGGAAAAAGAAAGAGAGAGAAAACAATGTAAATTTGAGGAAGAAGCGAAAACATGTACACCCATTAATAGTATGTTCGAAAAACTAATTGAAACTTGAAACACAAAATAAAGTCGTGCCAGAAAATGAAAATATTTCTGAGAATGAACAGGCACAAACACTAATAAGTCATGACCATGTACAAGTGGTACCACCACACAAAAACGGCATTGCTTTCAACTTCATATTGCCCAATCAACACCATTAATAGTAATGAAAATACTGAAGACGGTTTATTTCCTGGTTCAATTTCGTGCAAAAAGGACTCTGAAGAGTACGATTTTTTCAGGAAATCTGATTCAGGTGAATTTAATATTTTCTTTGACAATCATCCTCAGGTCCCAAAACCATATTGTAATGTGCCATTTAATATTCATAAAGCGTTTATAAGACCCAATAAAAATTCAAGAATGTGGCTGACATATAGTTTCAAAAAATGCACTTTTCTGTTCAGTTTGCTTAGCATTTGGGATGACTGAAGATTGTAATACTAATTTTGTCCGTGATGGTATGAAGGACTTTCGGCACACCTACCAAAGAATAGACGAACACGAAACCACAAGTTATCACCAAAAAAATTGTGAATAGTATTATTTATTTTCTAAGAATAAAAGTATAGACAAACTTTTATTTAATGCTCAATTAAACTTACGAAACAAAAAAATTATGAATAATCGTAAAGTGTTGGATACAGTTATAAATGTTATAAAACTTATATAAGAGAGGCCTCTCTTTTCGTGGTCACCGAAATGAAGCTGCATATTCACTTGAAAATACAGATTTGGGAATTTTTTGAAAATTATTTTTTCTTAGGATAATATGACCTTGTTCTAAAGGAACATTTAGACTTAATAATAAATAAGAGCAAAGTACAGCATGAAAAGGCCAACACCTGACGTACAGTTTCTTTTGTAATATTTTTGTCAAAAACAACTGTTAATTCTATTGTTTCATTCATTCCCAAATAAAGAAGCAAATTTGCGAGGAGATGAAAGAAGCTTTAATGTTTTCAATAGAAAATGACTCAACCCAAGATATTACAACTACAGATCAAATGTCCTTTGTTATTAGGTAAAACATAATTCCATATTTTTATATTTTAAATTTTATACTTCTAATTTAAATTTATATGCCTGCACACGGGAAACATACATGAACGACTTTTTTCTGTAATTCCGTGCCATGATCCTACTGGACAAGGTATATTAAACTCAATAACACACAATCTCAAGTTTAATAATATCCGGACAGCGATCTGCATTGCCGATTCAACGGATGGAGCGGCAAATATGCAAGGGGAATATAATGGGGTTTCAGCTAAAATGAAAGAATTAAATTCTGACCATGTTCACATATTTGGTGTTATATTTTAAAATCTAATATCAAAGTTGCATCTCTTTTTACCCTACTTAACTCCATAGCAGTTTTTTTATCTCACCAAAGAATGGACATTTGGGTATCCTGCAGCAATGATAGCAAACTTAGAAAACTTCAGACTATCAGTGAAACTCGTTGGTGGGCTAAGGAAGTCGCACTCAAGAAAATATTTGGAAATTTCTATAATCCTGAAAAAGCCTTGTTCGTTGACGTGTTGGATGCATTTCAAGCTATTGCACAAAACACCAAATTAAATCCAGATATCAGAGCTAGTGCTAACAATTTTACAGAATTTACAGAAGGACTATTGAAATATGAAAATTTGATAACAGCTCAGCTGTTTCTTAAATTTTTTTCAATAACAGGTCCACTTTCAATGTACTTGCAAACCAGAGGGTTAGATCTGTTAAAAAGCACTATTATGGCTCAAAGTGCAATTCAAGATTTAAAATTAATGCAGAGAAGCATGTCGCCTATAGAAGAAGCAGCAACAAAATTTATTACATGGGCTAAAAATAAATTATTGGAAAGGGAACACCTCAGTGAATTATATATAGGGGAATATTTTCTCATCACACGTCATCGCAAACCTAAGCGCCATTTTGATGAGAAATGTGTCGACGAGTCTCCTGAATTGGAACGTGATAAATTTAGAATTGAAACTTATAACACATTAATGGATATTTGTATATCTTCAATGGAAAGACGTTTTGCAAAAAATATGGAATTATACAGAGATTTGGCAGCTCTTGATCGGAGAAATTTTGATGATATTAAAGAAAAAATACCCCCAAACTGCATGGAAGAATTATCACGAAAAATTATAAAATTTAATTCCTTGGCTACCACCACTTCGCTGCGAGAAGAACAGGAGAGCTTGGCCAGCATTTGGAATCAGGCTAAATTGTCCTTTGATCAAGCGTATTCAATGAATTTTTCCGATTTAGACTATTCCGAAGAAGAGGTATCACAAGATGAGAATGTGTCAAAAAAACTGTGGAAATTGCATTATATATGTATACATTGTTATTCTGAAATATAACATGTTTCAGGGTGCGTATGTTAGCTGTAGCATATAAATATTTGTTAACACTTCCTGTTAGTCAAGTATCATGTGAACGATCTTTTTCGATATTAAAATTTATTAAAAATAGACTGAGAAATAGACTGTCCGATGAAAGATTGGAAGCATTTATGCTTATGAATACAGAAAAGGCCCTCTTAAATCGAGTCGATAACGAAGTAGTTATTGATTCCCTTGCTGCCACTAGTAGTTTATTAAAGAAAAATCTTTGTTATTGATTTGTAAAATTTTTATAAGATTTTATTGAATTTTGTATGTGATAGTATTGCATTTGAGTTCTTATGTTATCTTTATTATCATTTTATTACTTCTCTACTTATGCGCATTTAAAGTTTTTATTTTATTGCTATAGTTAGAGTATTTTTGTTTTCCAATCTATTTTTACTGTTGAGTGTTGATAACTGTATTGATATTATCAAATACTATTATCTACAATACGTCCCATTATTAACCAAAAAATTTATAATTTTGCCACCCTTTTCTCCGATGAGATTATGTTTGGCTTCTCGTGTATTTAGCCATTTAGTGCAAGTTGGAATTTTGTGTAATGTGGCATTTAATATCCTGCCAGCCAATGGCATATTTTATAGAAAAAATAGATACACTCTTTGATATATTCAACTCAGGAAGGTGTAACGATAAAAGATTTCGTAAGCCTATTTCAACAAAATTCAATTTTCACCTAGTGGAATTAGTTAAATTGAAAGCGTTTTTAATCGATCTTCAGGTCCAGAACAGAAAATTGGTCAACCCACCTTGTATCGGCGGCTGGGTGGCAAATATCAATGCCTTAATTTCCTTGTGGGATGATTTACAAAATTAATTTAAATTACAATTTTTATTTACAAGAAGACTTACTCAAGACTGTATTGAAAATTTGTTTTCAGTGGTTAGAAGCAAAGGTGGCAATAATGTTACGCCCAATAGTGTCAAATTCCGTTGAAGTCTGAGAGCAATAATGACGAATCAATTATTAAAGCCCTCTCAAGACAGCAACAGCGAAATTGATACTTCCACGTTTTTATTGCAAAAACAAGAAATAATAAAGCAATATTTTGAATTTGGAAAATACAATTTCTCACATTCAAAAGTAGAGTTTAATTCAAACTTTGACGATCATTTTGATGAAAGATTGAATCTAGTCGAAAGAAATGCTGAAGTTTACGTTTTGGGTTGGGTCTGTAGCAGATTACCGCATGAAAACTCTAGAAATAGTTTATTAGATTTAAAAAATAACTACGATTTAGAAAATACACAAATAGAGCTAAAGAAATATTGTGAATCTTCAAAATTATTTTTTTCCAATTCAAAAGCGAGAAAAATTTCTGAGATTTTAAATGGTTATTTCAGAAAAAAATTGAAAGTTTTCTCAAGTTAAGTCTGAGTGGGAATAGACTTAATTTGATTGAGATATGTAAATCTGATGTAGTTTTGATTGAAAATTTAAAAATCGTTTGTAATATTTGTTCAAATTTATTTTTAGAGAAATATTTTAATGTATTAATTAAAGCCTTTGTTGACAAATTAAATGAAAATAGAAATAAGTTAATCCTAACAACAAAAAATCTGAAATTAAAGGAAATGTTTCATAATTAAATTCGCATTTTTATTTACCCTCCTTCTGAAAAAATGTGGTTTCTTCTCTATAAAATTACATAGGTAAATAGCTTATATTTCAAACACCCGCTACAACTGAAGCTCAGTGAGCGCCATCTTTGAGCTTGAATTGTTATGAAGGATTCCAATCAACCTATAGAAAACAGACAAAGTTGGACGTCATAGAATTACCAATTCTGTGTTGGACGTATTATAAGGTTAATAGTATTTGATATTATGTAATAAAAATATTCCTTAGTTTCCATTATTAATTTCAATAAATATCAATAAAAATAATTATAGATACTTTTCACTCCCTCCTACTGGGCCGTTTTTCATGATTTGCCCGGGCCTGTCCATGCATCCGCCCCTGAGCACCACAATTGTTTTTATATCATGCCCAGCACCCCTGTTCGCTCCAGTTCTCGTAACTTCGTTATTAGAGGTTTCCGCGACTTGGGACTCCTTTTAATGAATTTCTCTCATTAAACCGAGTCGACTGACATATAATTTGTTACAAATTTCCGTTGGCCTGGTATTTTTATGTTTTAAGCAACATACCCCTTCGACTGCGATCTTAATTGGGAGCTGAAAAAGACTGGACGCTAAGCGAAACACTTTTTTACGCTCGTTTCAAGACCTCTATGTATGACGTATGACCGTGGTTGTAACCTAAACTATTACTCTGTGATGGCGTGATGGTTGTTTCTGTGTGTTCTCGTTCTCTGGTCTCTGTTATAAGTTTTAAGCAAGAATTAAGAAGCTCTGTAGACAGGAGATTCAACTGTCTATACAAAACCATGTGACGCGCTGACTCAGCAAACGACGGCAGGGTCGTGGCCAAGAATGTATAAAGAGAGGATGAGTAACTCTGTATGCAGTGCTATAGGCAACAGTGGCTAAAATTACTTCGGTGATAAGTTGTCAATTTGGTAGGTTGCGCAGTATCTCACTGAGTGTAACTACCTCACTCCCTTTGCGTACGTGCAAGATGTCAAATAAGAAAAGTTAAGCTAACCTATAACAACAAATCCTATAACTTAACCATTTAACCTCTCTTAAAATCTATGCTATTCATTAGTCAGTTGAGGTAATTTTTTGTCATCAAATTTGAATTGTGAGCAACATAAAATCATTGTTGTAATGATATAAAATCAATTAAGAATGTTAGTGCTTTTGTGAACGAGAGCATTTTATTCCTGTGTTCCACTCTTCTGTAAAATACTCTATGGATATGATTTTAAAGGGCTCTGCAAGAAGTCTGAAAGTGAAATTACCAAACAAGCATTGGGCGGTATTTCTTAAGGATTGAAGAAAATATTGAAGCATCTGTACTTCTTTCTTTTGATCGAAAGATGTGAGGTGACGTATATCATCAGGAAGATTTATTAACTTGGATGACTTGGGATATTCGAAATTGGATCCAAGACGTGGAAGAACTTTCAGTGAATGAATGCCTAACTACTCAAGACTCAAACTCGTTCTTGCTCATACTCCAACATAAGGAATAAGTGATAGTAGTTCTTAATGTTGTTTAATTTTCATATTCAATTTTTTTGTATGTTAAATGTTTATCGCTATCATCTGTAGCTTTTTTATGAATACGATTGTATAATATTGGTCGGGTCATTAATTTCCTCAATTAATTGTTCCGATCCAATATTTATCCTAGTGGAATCTGTGCTTTTAATCTTACATTTTTCTTTTACTTTAGGTATTGGGCTCAAAAAATTAAACTGTGAAAGGTAGAAAAATGAAACGTCATTTTTTTATAAGTAGAAAATGTATTAAACGTAAGACTGAAAAATGTTAGAAAAATTAAATTAATTATTGGTGAAACATTTTAGTTCTTTGATTTCTCTTATTACATATGTACCTACCTATGTTACGCTCAAAGACATAAATTCTT
Organism: Crioceris asparagi; assembly: GCA_958507055.1. NCBI lineage: Eukaryota > Metazoa > Arthropoda > Insecta > Coleoptera > Chrysomelidae > Crioceris > Crioceris asparagi. Next base: position 54,390,555 of record OY293827.1, read on the forward strand.
ATCCAGAACGCGACGTTGAATTGGGTTTGATTTTTTTTTCTAGTAAAGGAAATATAACACATTTGCCTATGTGTCGTTGTGAGCAAGGAATAATTTTCAGAGGCAGAATTTGGTATTCTAGCATAGCATATATTTATAATAGTAGGTATTTTATTGTGAACCTGTGTGAAAAAAAGTGTTAAGTCCTACCTACCTATATAATAAATTGAATGATGTAGGATAAGACTACTCACGGAATTGAATTCTAATAGACTTGCACAACTATTCTCTTGGACTTGGAGGTTAGGTGAATGATAAATAAATATCAATTTTATATTTTATCCAATCTTGCTCGCCCGGTACAGAAGGATGCGCAGCGCGATTTTGCGCAACCTACCGAAATGACGACGATAATCCTGTGTTTTTTGTGCTACCCCCACTACTCGTGTTACTTGTCCTCCCTATATTTGTTCATGGTCGTGGCCTAGTAAAATCGGGTATGAGCGCTACGTTAGTGCGCACGTGTCATTTGCCTTTGATGTATTTTTAAATTCAAATTCATGTCAAGGCAAATCTTATTGTTTGACGTTTCGGTGTTTATTAGTTTTCAACTTTATATCAGTCAGTCAAAAAAGGTAGAGCGGCTAAGAAAAAAATATTTATTTGAGATTTGCATATCAAGGACAGATGGTTTGATCCAAATAATTCTGTAACAATATTGAGAGACGGTGTTGAAGAGAAAGAGATTAAGGGCAAATTGAGCGAGAACTACAATACTAGTTTAGAACCTGTTATGAAATGCGCAATACATACATTTGGATCGTTTTTTAAAATTCGGAATCCCATAAAGACAAGAAACGCTACTTAAATATTCCTACTTATTCAATATCCTTTCCAACGAAACTACTTTCATGAGAATAGATAATTAAAGCAGATGTTATTTCTATAACAATTTTCGTCATATGCGTTATTCTATCCAAACGATTTTTACATATTATAATACAAGAAGGTCATTTGCAATCTGTTCATATTCCGCCCTAACCTATTTACTCTATGTATTCCGCATAATCACCGCTGTACCACATTTCAAGTCACTCCATAGACAAAAAAGACGCCCACTTTTCAATGATACTTTTAAAAGTTTTCTGGAGCCTGTTTTATATTGCAGTTCAGCGCGCCTTGTTTCATGTACACTCAAGCATCTAGTTTCAAATATAGCATGCTTTACAAGCAATCATCAATAGACAATGAGGAATGTAATTTTCTAAAAGCTTATGTTGATCTTCACGCATTCTAAAAGCTCAATTATCTAATCTTATTTGAATTTCACTATTTCACTTCACAGAGAGAGGAGACAGAGAACATAGATAAAATATATTGATACGGAGACAGAGAAGACACATGGAGGTGCGCACTTTCGTTATGCGCAAACCCGATTTTTAGGCCACGACCCTGCCGTCGCTCACAGCGTCACCCCCTCCTCAGGTGTTATATCTCCTGTCTATAGAGCTTCTTAGCAAGAATATATAAAGGGAGGATGACTAATTCTGTTTCCTATTCTATAAGCAGAAGTGGCTGAAATAACGTTCCGTGATAAGTTGTCAATTTGGTATGTTACGCAGTATTTCACTGAGTGTCTATTGTTGAATTTTATAAGGGTGCTCGAGCAGCAGTTCAAACCAGTCCCAAACCGTCAGACGCCTGCGCACTTCAATTTACGATGAATAATTTATTCCCAACTACTAGTAAGATGTTCGAGCAGTAGTTTGACGATTTCCAAACTAGTCCGGACTCAGTTTGAGACAGGCGCAGTTGAAGCGTCTTCTTCTTCTAGGGTATAGTGTTCTCTGTTGTTGGAGAAATCTTTTTCAGAGAACACTATCACAGTCCAAAAATAAACCCTGGTTTGTGTTTTGTCCATCAGTCTTTCATTGATGTTCTCTCTTATCTTTGGTCATAAAACATATCTATCGGCATAGTCATTTGGTCTATGACGACTAAAATGTAAGAGAGTGGAAGGGGTAGTTTGGAAACTGCTGTTTGGTGTTCGAGCAACAAAATCCCAAACCACTTAGAAACTGTTTCAAACCGCACATGCGCATTTTAAACAGTTATCAAACCGTCCCAAACTACTGCTCGAACAGCCTTAATGTTTTTTGTGCTACTCCCACTACTCGTGTTACTCGTCCTCCCTAATACTCCATATATTTGTTCATGGTTTTAAGTTTAGATTTGATTCTGATTCTTGATTCATATTCATAGACTAATTTGATTTATCCAATTTATCTACATGTACTTATAGTAAAGTATATTCAGATAAGTAAATATTTAACATCTATATATATTTTGGAATGCTTGAAGACCTAATATGAATGATTTATGATCTGCCAAAGATAAATCTTGCTTGAAAACCAGGATGTCTACACCAGCATATACTACCGAATACTACGTAGCGTTAGAATGCAAAGATTTGCAAGCTAATTCTATGGCAATAGATTCTACTGGCAACCTAGTATTACTTGCAGGGTAAGAGATATAAGAAATCAGTGTTTAGAGTAATTTATGAATATGAATTGTAGGCGAAGATTCTTGGCTATAAGAAATTTGGAAGATGAATACGAAGCAATGCTAAAATTCCCTCGTCAAAGTAAGTACGATGTTGGTGCCGCTGAATGGAATCAAACGCAATATAATAAAGAATTTTGTGTAATTTCAGTAAGTTATTACAATTTATTTTTGAGAATTTTGCAAGTTTAAAATTATTATTTTCAGAGCAATCAGAGGCTCGAAGTTTTCGCATGTAGAAGTGAAGATCTTACTCAAGTTTATTCTTTGAAAGCTCATACGAGAGTAATTACCGATTTGAATTGGCATAAATTTGATCCAAACTTGTTAGCCTCTTGTTCAGTGGATACATTTATCCATATATGGGATTTGAGGGATTCCAAACGTCCTACTCTCTCCTTGTCGGCGATTGCAGAGGCGTCTCAAGTCAAATGGAACAAATTGTCTCCAAATCTATTGGCTACAGCCCACGAAGGTGACATTAAGATATGGGATCAGCGAAAAGGTACATCACCTGTTCATTACCTGGCTGCACATCTATCAAAAATTTACGGTCTGGATTGGAGTCCAACCTCTGAGAATCATATATGTTCTTCTAGTCAAGACAGTACTGTAAAATTCTTCGATATAACTAATCCTCGTAGGTCGGACTTCGTTCTTACTACAAATGTACCAGTGTGGAGGGCTCGACATACTCCATTCGGCAATGGATTGGTAACAGCTGTAGTACCGCAGTTACGAAGGGCCGAACACAGCCTTATTTTGTGGAACACAGTGACTAAAGCATCGTCCACAAACACTTTCGTTGGTCATAGGGATGTGGTTCTGGATTTTGAATGGCGAAAGCAGAAACCTAATGAAGTTGACTTTCATATGGTAACTTGGGCGAAGGATCAAACTCTATTGGTATGGAAAATAGATCCTTTTATTCAAAAATTTTGTGGTCATGAAGCTGCTGAACAAAGTGAAGATGACGTTATCAGTCCTTCTGAACATAGAATTCTTGTGAAGAGTTCAACCAGTGCTCAACCGTTACAACAGGAGTTCTCTCTGCTTAATGTGCACATACCAAACTTGATCGTCGAGAAGATGGATCCGGTTGCACGTAATGTACTGGTCAAGGCAACAATTAATAATTTTCTCGTCAATTTGCAGGTAACGGTTTGGTTGAAATCAGTGGAGCTTGAAAAATAATTTAACTTTCTTTTTCTGCCAGTGTTGTCATTGTTACTCAGATTTATATATTTTGGCAGGTGACCTTCCCAAACTCTTACCCACTTGGTGTGCCACCAGTGTTTCAAATAATTGCCGGTTCCAACATTAGCGATTCTATAACATCACAATTGCTGCAAATGCTCAAAAACTTGGCCCATCAAAGGGTGTCGAAGAATCGTACTTGCCTTGAAGCATGTCTTCGTCAAATGGTTACTACTCTGGAGCAGCTATCCACAGATGCTGAAAGCAACATGATGTATGATGGTACCTATATGGATCCACCAAGTATCTTTGGTGGTTACAACGATTCCTGCATACCGTTCCCTAAAACTTCTGGGGCGAAATTTTGTTCAGTTGGCACGTTGGTATGCTTCAGCAGGCCAGTATTCTCGCGTAGACTCTCTAACAAAAGTGACATGACGACACCGAGGGCATTATCAGCCACGCCACGGGAGCTTTCGGCTTTGGAGAATCATTTTACACGTACCTCAAACGATTACATGACTGTCTCGAATTATTTTTACCAAAGGCAGAGATCGCGATCGAAACATAACTTTTCCAAAGTTTCCAAAGCAATAGTACATATATATGATACTCTGGGATTATCTTTTGTTAATAGGCAACTTGCTGAAGAGTATATTTTGGATGGTGATGTTGGTACGATTTGTAAGCACAATGCTGCTTCGGCCGCTGTTGTGGGACGCTGGGATCTCGTCCAAGCTTGGACCTTGACAGAACTGGTGACAGGCCAGCAGCAACAGCAGACTGATGAAGAGATTTCTTGGTCTTTTCATCCTTTGGGAAATAAATTGATGAAATCTTTGTAAGTTGAAAATATTGCTGCCTACCTCCGTCAGATTATTCAAAAAAGGCTTACGCTTGCAAAAATTATCGTCAGCAATTTTATTGCTCTAATTCTTAGGGAGCACTGCTAGTTTAGATACCAAATGGCGAACAATTTCATTCCGACAGTGTATTAGCCGCCATTCTAAAGAACAGTAGCAAAGTATAATTATTATGTAATAGTCTTTATAATTTACTCTAGGACATGAGCAAATTCGAGTAGAATTAAATTTTCTACAATTTTAATCTCTACGATTTTTTCCTAGAACCAGCATCTAAGATCATGCGGTAAAGGCACAGACTCCTTAAATATTTTTTATGCTTTTTTCCCGCTACTACAGAACTAGATAGAGTTCCAGGTTCATTCGTACAGACCCTCTTTGGAGATGTCGGAACTACTTTTTTTTTCGATTATGGTCCTGCAAAATCAACGTCGTTGTTCTCTTCGCATTCAGTGTTGATATCGATGTTGACGCAGAATCATTCTCGATAATATCATCATCTTCGTCGGCTCGAGTAGCTCCTGAAGAGCAAACTCACTTATAAGGTATCTACTTCTGGCGTAATTTTGAAATGATATCTCGGCGTAGGGAAAAACAGTTTATCTAGCTACTTGATAATTTAACCGTAGATATTTTGTAGACAGAATAAAAATTCCGTCTTTTTATAAAATGCCTAGTCGTTTTATAAAGTGCGCCCATATTCAAAAATCATGGTTATAAATGAAATATTTTATAATCTGGCTAAGTATTTTAATATTTTCATAAAATGCTAACAAACGACTTGTATGTATTATGAAATACTTCGATTTCATATATAGTTTTAGATTTTGACTCGTTTATTTCAGTCGTTTTATGAACGCGCAGTATATGTTTTTACAGAAGTGCAATATTTTATTCTGCTATCTGTAACGTGAAGGCTCACCCTAATAATGAACTACACACACTCACAAATGTCACAAACATTCCAGAAAACACGGGAGACATCAGAGGCAACGAGAATAAGTCCTGGTCTATTTTCGAAGCCACTGAACACTGAAATCATCCAGAGCTTTTTAGGTTAGATATATAATGCTAATGGCAATGACAGGACAGTTAGTTAGTCATAGATAGTCAGCCAGTCATAGATCACAATCGGTTATAGCTCATAGACAGTAGAAAGTCGTTACAGTCCGAGAAATAAGTGTGAATATAAATGTGTATATAGTCGTGTAGTTATTGGTGTAAATAAATTAGTGAAAATAAATCGAACCCAGTTTTAATATAACTTCCTGTTACACATCATTACTGTGCTACTTATTCCTCGTTTTAGCTTAAGAAAATTCTGAAAGTAACATTTGCAGTTCCAAAAGTTTATCGTGTCCCTCCAGAAAAAATCTTTTAGACGTAATCTTAGATAATCAGAACGGAGTTTATCAAATAGATACTTCAATTTGATATGTAGATCGTTGGTTTTCCAGAATTAAAATTTTATTGAACAAGGTAACGAAGCCTATATATGTACTTTCAAACACCATTTCCACGAGGGAAACAGTTTTCAAATAATCGATCTTTTGGCGGCCAAGGATTTAGAAAGTTGTAAAATTATAATGTGAACCAAGCAAATTTGTTAATGTTGTTCTATGCGTTGTCTTTGTTATAATTCAAACATTAAATGCAACAGTCGTTGTCATGCACCTGGCCATTGTTCAAATGAGTAAATATTGTAAAAATACTAAAATTCCTAGACAACCTATTCCTAACCACAATTTTAGATTTTAGTCACACTTTATAAAACGCCTAGTAATTTTTATAAAAATACGGATTTTTTTAGCTGGTTACAACTATAATATTTCCTCCCCTTTTGCACCCATTTAGATATATAATTCATTAAAGTTTGAACATTACCGAGGATTTTTTGTCAAAGAGTATACCTCCCCGGATCAGCTGTAAGAAAGGCAATTACACTAACCACTACACTCATCAGATCATTTGGAAATATTATTCGATATGCCGGTAAGTGTAAACGGCTAGTCAACTTAAATTTAGTTTATTTAATTGAGGATATTTGTAATAAATATATATTCATTATAGCTTTGTCAAATCACAAATTCCTCCGTGAACGCAATATGCGTAAAAATGGGTTATTGGTTATCCGTGTAAACGCGAAAATATAACAGACAGACAGACATACTTAGTTATTTTCACAATTAGTATGAATAATATGATATAAACATAAAAATATGAGGAAACAAAGCTGGTCCCATTTAGGAAATAAATCGGAATTGTAAGATACATATACAATTCTATGCAATTTTACTCTTGTAGATTAAAGTACTAAATATTTTGTATAATTTATCAAAAAAATTGAAGATTTCAAAAACCTTTCGTCACATGTCTATGAAATTGACAATTTAGAAATAAATATTTTTAGGATAAATCATTATGCTGGCCAGCATGATGTTCAGATGGCAGCAATGTTAAGCTGCGTCTTTGGCAGAGACGATGAACTGGCTACTCGTAGAGCTTCCATGAAATCACTATTATCATCCCCTGCAGTGAGTGAAATTTATTTTATTACACGTTATTGTTTGAATTTGTGTTGATCCAGAGGAATATACTAGCACTATTTCACTAACAATATTATCGCTTTCTCATGAAGATTGTGATTCGGTTACAATTTTGCTATGGTTTTGGGATTCTTGCTTATAATTCCTCACTAATAATATTTTCTGACTCACTAAAACATTATTTTTCCTCTTTATAGCGACCTGGCAAAAGAAGGTTGAAGGTAATATCCATAGTTTTTATATAATAACGCTTATTTTGTTTGTTTACGCTAATATTAAATTTATTTCATACTTTTGATTCTAATCTGGTTTTAAAATGATAAATATAATTTCCATTGGATTGGGAGATGGTTACGGATTGTTCGTAAATCGTGGTAGTTTTTACCTCTCCAAAGTGCTAATTATTTTATTAGAGTCGGTCATTTTGAAATATTTCAGTATATTAAAAACCATGTTTCAACATAAATCAAATAATTGATATAGATATATTTACATTATTGAAGTTTCCAAATTAAAATATATTGTCATTCACATGAAACTTTAGTTGTTTTGAGCGTGTCCGGAAAGATTTATGATTTACAAAAATGTTTGTTTGTCGTCTGTTAAGGAAAATTGAGTTGTTCTGTAGTCTGTGAATATTATTATTCCTATAGTACATTTCAAACTGAGAATGCAGTGTGGCTTACGGAGCCCATTGTTTTCCATCAGGTCCTGTCTCAGGCAAATTTCGCCGCTTGGGTTTAAATTTTATCTCAACATTTTTATTTTCATTAACTAATGCTTATATAAAAAGTAAAAGTACGGCAACACGGTATGCTGTTTTCCCATTTAAAAAAACATTCCCTTTACCCGGCCACAAGGCATTCTTAGTGTGAAAGGCATTATAATCTAATTATCAAGAGCTGGAATCAGACGATTAGGATCATAGCCCATTACAAAATACTAAATTGCTCAGATTCTTTTACATGTTTGGCTTGGGCAGCTGATGGATTTGACGATAATCCGTTCCACATCCCATACTCCGTATTTGAAATGGTCCATTTTAGATTCGACCTTCCTCAAGGTAAGATCCTAGTCGTCTGATTTCTTCTGTATACAAATGAATGTTTGTCTGTTCATTCATCTTCTATATCTTCCTAAAATCAAAGACTACAAAGTGTAAATCGCTTCACCCCGCGCGGTAAATATCTCTCAAAACCATATGCTGATGGAGGCTAACAAGAAGGTTGGAGACTTTGTCGTTATTTTTCAGGACTTGGACTTGCTAGCAACTGCTAAAGATCGACAAAATCGGTCAAGAGACGATATAGTCAATTTAAGTATTCTGTTGGAATACTATGGGTACGTCTGATATTTCAACGTTGTAAAATTGACACTGATTAGGATCAGCTGATAAACTTTTTAATAGGTTATGATAATCATTTGTCACATTTGACATTTAAAATATTTGACATAAATAAACGATTTGTATCGTGGTTGCTTTGGTATTGAAAGTCCCTAGCTGATGCTGTGATCACATTGCTCATTTATATACACTTATATTTTTGTAGTCTTCGCTAAAACATTCATCCGATTTCGATTCATCGATTTTCATTTATTTTATAAATGTTAATATGTCTTTTTGGTATTATATGTGTACTTATGGGCATGGGCACTGCTAGCTTTTATATATTTTTTGGAATATATATTTTTTGTAATCATGTATACAATCAAATGTATTTCAAATTCACCCGGTATATATTTTTTATATTCTAGATTCTTGATTAATATGCTTAATGCTGATGTTTCAATTTCTATATTTTTGTGCTCAATTCTAGTCTGGTGGCTCTCCTTATCACACAATACCTCCAGCCGATGTCATAGCTGATGGCTGGGTTATACCGATACTAAGAACTGCCAGATCCACATCTTTGGATAATTTACGCGTTGAAGAAGTTGTTGAAGCTACTCCTGCTGTTCGATTTTCAACAATACCCCTCCATGAATACTTTAAACTTAACTATGCAGAAATATTGTACCGTTGGGGATTGATCTACAACAGGACTGAAGTGATGAAATATATGTCATCTAGCCCGGAAGTACACAGGGGAGTGGAATTTTTGAGCGAGTGCAAAAAGTGTCTCAAGATGGCTCGAAATGCAAATTGTCCCTCTTGTAAAAAATTAACATTTAGATGTGTTGTTTGTCATATATCTGTTAGAGGCATATCAAATTGCTGTGCAATTTGTGGACATGGAGGTCATACAAAGTGCTTGACGAAATGGTTTGTCATAAAGAAAGTATGCATCACAGGCTGCGGTTGTCAGTGTTTGATTGAGAATTCGAGGCTTTTCAATTCCTAACAAATAATCAAGTATTCAAAAAAGAATCGAAATGTGATAAGTTCAAATACCATGTGATATTTTTTTCTCATAGATATTGACCCTTCATTCAGTTGTAAATTGGGAAAATCGTACTTTTGAATATGAGTATGATTTGTTGACACATGTTATCTTTTTTAGATTATGGCTATTTATGGGAAAATAGATTTTTATAAAAGTATTTTTTATTTATTCCCTGTCATCGCAGCTATGTAGCCTCAGTAAGTTCATAGAATTGATTATTTTCATATTCACTTTTTGAACGATTACTACCCTCCAATATAATATTATAATTTACAAGTTACAAAAATACAATAATAAAAATCCCGATGGCCTGTAGTCAGCGGAAAGGTAAATTTTTCAAAATTCATTGAATTGAAATTTTAACAACCTTTTCATTGGTATACCTACATGTTATTAAATAAAATTGTCATAGCCTTGCGGTTAGAGGTTTTTGTTTTGGCTGTTGAATATAAATTAGGCAGATTTTTTTTCGTCTATTTCTTTTCAATAAATATACTATATATTTTTTTAATCAGGGTCTATATTAAGATCTCCAGAAAATGTACAATTACATCAAATTTATATTGAGTGTTCATGTTTTATCAATATTTGTTATTTTTTTTATTAATTTTTATTTTTTTACCTGTGTATTTTATGAAAAATTGCTTTGAACAAAAGTTGTAGGTACTGATTATTTCTATAACCTAAAATTATTTTTAATAATATTTACACTACTGCTCTTTTTTGATAATTTTTTTAAATGTTTGAATGGTCGCCCTTTTGAAACTACTTACCCGGTATTGCCCAATAACGAACTCGACCGAGATATTTGAGAGATTGATTTTTGTAGCAAATTTGAACTTGATACCTTCAAAACTGCGACCTCTATCGTGTTAACAAATTTCGTAATATCCCATATATATATATATATATATATATATATATATATATATATATATATATATATATATATATATATATATATATATATATATATATATATATATATATATATATATAAACTTTTGAACCAAATGTTTTTTTGGACTAACTTATAGACATATAACAACATGCCGTTGAAATTGTTTCGAAATTCAAAAGTGTGAACGATCGCAATAGGTATATTTCTATAAGAAATTTACCTAAAATGAAGAAAAACAACGTGAACTAAGAGCTACTGCTTTTTTGAACAAAGAACGTCGGTGAACCAGGTGCAATCGTATTTATAGTGATTTTATGCTGATTAATCATCACGTGACTTGCGCTTGGTTCGTCCGTTACAAGTTCTAGAGCATGGGATCTGCAAGTTTGCATATTCTGTGAGAATGTAAAATGTATTGAATTCTGAATGTTCCAGAGTGCAAAACTGCAAGTCAGCATTATCTCAGAACGAAAATATTGTAACGTTTAACCCTGTGCTAAACGTGGGGTAAGTTCACTTGCGTAACACTCAAAATTCGCAGATTGCTTCCAATGGATTATTTTCAAACACACTGTACACGATCTTCTGTTGTAGTACAACTGTCACAACTTTTCACTGACTATCGCGTTTCAACTACTATCGACTTATGCCTCCAATTGACTGATACAATAAACTGACTGTGTGCCGTGATTTTCACGGCTTTATATATCTGAATCATGATATGACATTCATCGAGAATGTTCTGTGATTATCTAGAAGAACATAATTGTTCATGATACTATTTTGTATCATGATTAATGTTCTAGATTCTTGTCAAACTGACAATATTATGACAAATTGCACCTCACATATAGTTTCTGGAAGGATCGAGAATAAATCTACTATAATTCTAGAACTACATAATGAAATATACAAGCAACACTATTGTAAATAAGGTAGTAGAATGAATACAAACTAAAAGAAATAATAACAGTAAGTACATGATAAACTACCCACGTAACACTGCCCCCTTCTTAGCTTTGATCGTCCCGATCAAATGTCACCTCAGTCCCTTTGTACAGTGAAAGTCTGTCGATATGAACCACTTTCATTTTACTGCGTGGGGATTTCTGAATTCTATATACCACATCGTTTATCCTCTTCATAACGGTATATGGTCCCTCCCATTGTTTGTCAACCTTTGGAGAACGACCTTTTCGTCTTTGTGGATTGTACAACCACACTTTATCACCAATTTCAAATTGTCCGGTTTCTGCACGAATATTAAATCGGGCGTTCATTCGATCACTAGAAATCTTCAACTGTTTTCTAACCAGATTGTGTATTTCCTCGAGTCTTCGCCTCAAACTCTGAATGTAGGCATCTACAGATGTGGGAGGTTCGCTTGGTGAACCAAACAAGATGTCAGACGGAAGTTTCAGATTTCTACCAAGCACAATGCCAGCTGGGGATTCTTTGGTCGATTCATGAGTGGAAGATCTATAAGCCAGTAGGAGAAGCGGTATACACTTATTCCAGTTTGTTTGGTGTTCGTTGATTGCTGACCTCAAATAATTTTTTAGTGTTCTGTTAAATCTCTCTACCATTCCATCGGAATGTGGATGCAGTGGAGTTGTACAAGTTTTCTTAATCCCCATTAGGTTACACACAATCAGAAAGATTTCCGACTCAAAATTTCGACCTTGGTCCGAGTGAATCTCTAACGGCATACCAAACCGACTTATCCAATGTTCAATTAGGGCATCGGCCACTATTTTTGCCTCCTGATTTGGAATTGCGACTACCACTGGCCATTTACTGAAATAATCCATGATGACCAAGAGATATTCATTTCCAGAGCTGCTTATTGGAAATGGTCCCGTAATATCGATGGCTATTCGCTCAAATGGGGCACCCACATCGTACTGCTGCATCCTATGGCGGGTTCTGGAATTTGGGCCTGGTAAAGCAGGTATCGCATCGCCGACACCAGTCCTCTACGTCAGCACGGCTTCCTAACCAGTAGAACCTCTCTCTGATCTTCGATAAATTTTTATTGATACCTAAATGGCCACCACTTGCTCCACAATGAATCTCTTGCAGTACTTGTGTAATTCTTTTCCGTGCAAGAATTATTTGCAAATGAACAGTGTTACCATCATTACTTTCCCATTTTCTTTTCAAAACGTCATCATCAATTACTAAAGATTCCCAAAGTGACCAGTATCCTTTTATCACAGGAGACAAATCTGATATCTCCTGCCAAGTAGGTATTGGTCCATCCATTTCCCACCTCATAACTGGTCCAATATCATTATCATCCAGTTGGTCTTGCCTGAGTACTTCCGGACTCCAGTTTGGGTCGCCATTTATCAAAGTTCGTTTGACTTTAAGAATTTCTGGCAAATTATTTTCAAGTCTTGAACAGTTTTTACAGTCCTCTGCATAAGGCAGTCTTGACAGTGCATCAGCGTTTCTGTGGTTAATACCAGGACGATGATCAATTTTGAAGTCATATTCTTGAAGTTGTTGGAGCCAGCGCGCTATCTGACCTTCTGGGCTCTTGAACTGGAACAGCCATTTAAGTGATGCGTGATCGGTCCGTAGAACAAATGTCTGACCGTATAAATATTTGTGGAAATGTCTTATTGCCTTGACTACAGCTAGTAACTTCTGCCGCGTCACACAGGAATTTTGTTCAGCCTTTGATAAACTCTTACTGTAATATGCTAGTACATACTCCACTCCTTCTATTCTTTGTGACAAAATTGCCCCGATTCCTGGTTTGCTGGCATCAGTATCTAGGATAAATTCTCCTTCTCTCTGGGGATAAGCCAAAACAATAGAAGAGCACAAAGCATCTTTCAGATATTCGAAAGCATTCTGACATTCTGGAGTCCAATTGTAAGGTCTTTCCTTCTTAGTTAGTCGATGCAATGGACGGGCAATACTAGCAAAATTCTTTACGAACCGTCTGTAATATGAACACAGGCCTAAGAAACTTCGCAGTTCTGTTTTGTTCCTTGGTACAGGCCAATTATGTACCACTTCTGTCTTTTCCGGATCTGTTCTTATACCATTTGCGGATATTATGTGTCCCAAATACTTCACCTCAGTTCTTAGGAAAGCACATTTCTCGGGATTAAGTTTAAGATTTGGTTGTGAAAATCGTTGAAATACCTCTTCTAGATTTTTCAAGTGTTCCTCAAATGTTTCACTGAAAACGATTACATCATCAAGGTGTACTAAACATTTCTTTCCAATGAGTCCACGTAGTACTCTTTCCATCAATCTCTCAAAAGTCGCTGGAGCGTTGCACAATCCGAATGGCATTACAGTGAATTGCCATAGACCAGTATTGGCTGAAAATGCTGTCTTTTCTTTATCCTCAGGATGCATTTCGACTTGCCAATATCCAGTTTTTAAGTCCAATGTAGAAAACCGTTTCGCTCCTGACAACCAATCCAGTGTATCGTCTATTCTGGGAAGAGGATAACTGTCTTTTTTGTGATTTCATTTAATTTTCTATAATCAGCACAAAACCTAGACTAGCCATGTTTTTTGTGACTAAGACAACCGGTGACAAACAAGGACTGTTCGAAGGTTCAATTACCTTTTGTTCCTCATGTTATCTATAAGTATTGCCATTTCATTTTGTTTTACTAATGGTACCCTTCTTGGAATTTGTTTTATTGGTTGGTTTTATTAGTTCGTCCTAGATCTGTTTCCGAAAAAGAAAATAGTTCTTTGTATTTCTCCCATAAATCACCAAATTTCGCCTTCTGTTGATTAGGAAGTTGAGAAATGATTCTCTCTTTCAGCTCGCTTTCTTTCTGGCACATGGTTTTCCCTTGACTGCTTGAGATTTTGACAGATACTATAGGTTCCGCACAGGCTATTACTTCATTTTTCATTAAAACTCTAGGTTCTTCGGACAGATTTAAAACTCTCACCTTAATTGGATGCTCACTTGATGGATTTATTAATGCGTTTTCTATAATCATTTCCTTTGGCAGACATTCTTACTTTCCAGTACCAGTGCCTCCTTGCACTTAGAACCTTCTATTTTAACATGGATGAGATTGTCAGACCATCCAGGTATCGTAATGGTCCTGTTTACCTTAATTTTTCTTATTATAGATTCAGATGTTGACATAAACAACTTTTCTTCATTAACTTTGAGTATTCGGTCTTGGAGGTTCAGATTGAAGCCAAATCTATTCATGATATCTAGCCCAAATAAAACTTCGTCCAAAATCTCGGCAACAAATACTTTATGTCTGAATTTTGATTTTCCCAGCTGAATATCTGCCTCGTGAGTACCAATGACGGGTATTGTCACTCCATTTGCAGTTTCAAATATATAACTTCTATTGGGATGGTCAATTTTGCAAGCAGGAATAACATCAGCTCGTACAATGGTAGAACATGAACCAGTATTAATAACAATATTACAATCCCGACCGCATATTCTTCCTTTCACAACCAGGCTGGATACTTCATGACTCAGCCGGGAAATTTTGATTTTTAATGATGTTGGGGCTTGGTTGGAGTAAGCCAGTCTTCGCCCCGCAAAATTGGCTAACTGGAGTTTTCCTGCACATTGCTATTTTGAGGCTGTGGACAATTCTTCTTTATATGTCCTTCTTGTCCACAATTCCAACACGTCTTAGTTCTTTGTTCATTTATTGTTTGCCCATCCAATTTTTGTAACATTTTAATAATGTGCTTGATGGAGTTACCATTACCATATGACTTCTCTTGGGTTAAATTGACCCATCGTGTCTGTCGCAGTCTGAGATGACTTCTGGACGCCTGTTTAGCAGCTTCGTATTTAAGTGCACGTGCAAGGGCATCTTCAATTCTTGTAGGACTACTTAACCGAAGGGCTTGTTGCATTTCAATATCTCTCATACCATCAATGAATGTTTGTACTGTTAACCTATCAAGAAAGTCTTTTGGTGCTGTAGGATATGCCAGTCGAACGAGCCGGGCAACATCAATTTCATATTGTTGTAGTGTTTCTCCAGACCTTTGCTGCTTATTCTTTAACTGTGCTTGGTAAACTTGTTGTAGATGTTGGTCACCGTAACGCATTTCAAGTTGATCCACTAAAATCTCATACAAATGTTCGTCGCCAGTTAGGGTATCTAAGATTTCCAATGCATCACCACGTAGAGCCAAGATCAATGCAGTGGCCTTATCTGACCAACCCCTAGCCAAAGCAGCAGCATCAAACTGCTTTTTATATGTAGACCAAGACTGTTTACCATCGAATTTTGGAGCTTCAATTTTAACTGGATTAACTCCACCATTTTGAATTTCATCTTCTCACATCTTCTCTTCCATCAATTGAAATTTTTGATAAAAACTTTCTTGAACTTTTTCTAATTTTTGGTAAACTTCTTGTTTTGGCAACATCTTGTCTTCTTTTATTTGAAATTTTTGTATGAAGTTTTCTTGGTCTTTCACTAACTTCTGATCAACTTCTTCTTTATCTCTCTGTCTAATTCTATCTTGTTCTTCTAAGATTTGTCTTATTCTTGTTTGTTGTTCTTCTAACACTTGCCTTATTCTTTCTTGTTCTTCTTTATCTTGTTGCCTAATTCTTTCTTGTTCTTGTCTACTTCTTTTTTGATTTACTAGAATTTGATTTATTTTTGTTTGGTATTCCTTTCTAATTCTTTCTTGATTTTCTAGAAATTGATTCATTTTTGTTTGGTCTTCCTGTCTAATTCTTTCTTGTTCTTATTTATCTTGTTGTGTACTTCTTTCTTGATTTTATAGAATTTGTGTTATTTTTGCTTCTTGTTCTTGTCTGTTCTTACTGCAAAATTTGCCATTTCGTCGTAAGCTTTCGATCTGGTATTCACCATATATTCTCAGCAAAATGCGAAGATCCCACTTCTGACACCAATTGTAACGTTTAAGGTCACTTGCGTAACACTCAAAAGTTCGCAGATTGCTTCCAATGGTTTATTTTCAAACACTCTGTACACTATCTTCTGTTGTAGTACAACTGTCACAACTTGTCACTTTGACTATCGCGTTTCAACTACTATCGACATATGCCTCCAATTGACTGATACAATAAACTGACTGTGTCCCGTGATCGTCACGGCTTTATATATCTGAATCATGATATGACATTCATCGAGAATGTTCTATGATTATCTAGACGAACATATAGGATTTTTTCGCGAGTTCCCGGTGAACTAGCGGGAACCGAATTGTACTTCCCGGTACGTTTCCGCGACATAAACTGTAATAGGGGAATATTTTCTGACGTCACTAACCTTATAAAACGGGAACTGATTTGGTTCCCGTTCTCTTGAGCATGGTAACTGGCGGTTATAGATGTCAAAAGTTCCAAAACTGTCAAAAAATTAAATTTGGCTGCCTATCTTTTTGTATTTGATGAGTTTTGGGTTAAAATTATTCATATTTCATTTATTTTTTCGCATTATTTTGTTGATCATATTGAAAGAAGAAATAATTGAAATTGAATTAAATAACGTTCATCCTGATAAGGTGAAAGAATACTCCTTTTTATATCTGCTAATTTAGTCTGAGTGGAAATTAAAACTTATCAATCAAAACCACACGTAAACAAAACTACAAAACAAAATATTTGTCAAAAAACTAAACGTCATTGATAATTTGATAACCGGGCCATTTTCGCGATAAACATAATCGAGAATAACTTTCAAGTTTATTTTAAGGTGGGGGTATGACCGCTCTATTACCGATAGCAGATCACCGGGAACTCGCGAAAAAATCCTAATAATTAATTGTACCTCACATATAGTTTCTGGAAGGATCGAGAATAAATCTACTATAATTCTAGAACTACATAATGAAATATACAAGCAACACTATTGTAAATAAGGCAGTAGAATGAATACAAACTAAAAGAAATAATAACAGTAAGTACATGATAAACTACCCACGCAACAATATGAACAAATAAAAATAATAAAACACATGTGATTGAAATATGACACCTGTGAGACTTGATCGTTATTATTGAATGTGGTTAATTATATTGGGATATAAGAGCTCCTCTTTATAAAAGAAAAATTGATTTTATGCAGCAACTTTTTGGGTAGAATAGAGTATACAAAAATATAAAAAAATGTAAAAGGTAAAATAAAAATGACAGTGTTAATAAATGTTCACTTTTAAAAGAAAAGAACTTCACTCAGAAGGTTCTTTCCTTTATACTGTAGTTTCGATATCAGGCTGTAGATTTGGTCGTCTTCTATAGATCATGGATTTTATTTTTTGTAATGTCGGGTTGGGTTTCAAGTCCGGTTCTGGATTCGGAGATGTTTTCTTATGGAGTATAATTTAGAGAATTACATAGATGTTTGTTACAATCATAATAAGTACAATAGTAGAAACCGTGAACCAGGATTTGTTTCTTTCGATGAAGGGTTTAGTTCGTCGAGATCTTTAGAATATTGTTCTAACTTGTACTTGGCTGATGAAAGATCGTCCATGTTCATGTTATTAAGGTTGAATGGTTCCAGTTCTTGAACTACAAATTTTTCTGGTATATGGTATAACGGCAATTATAGTTGATCATCACCGGATGTGGATTGTGTGAAACTTCGATGATGTTGCGTGTTTCTGCTTGGACTTTAGTGATACCAATAAAGGCATAGTAGTTTGTAGTTAACTTGAAGATTGAATTCTTGTCTACAATAATGGCTTCTTTGCAGTGAATTGTTATGTGGAGTGGCTCTGTTACTAGAATAAGCCACATATTTTCTTCCAGTTTTTTGGACGTTGTAAGCATTTGCGTCTATTGGATATGGGTAGACATTGGAACACAATTTCTTGTAGGGTGCAAGTTGTTTGCACTGACTACGATCGTTTATTAGTGCATATGTCAAAGAATCATCATCTCGCGCAATGAATTTTTGAGTAAAAGATAGAATGTGATGAATACCAATTCTGCTATCGTATATTGGGATAAGATAGAGGTGGAACATTGTGAATGTTTGAGGTTCAACTAATGGAATTTTTAAAACAAAAACGATTTCAGATTCTGTTTAAAAACTTTCTAATTCAATGATTTCTAAAAATTGGGCTATAGTTGAATGTTTAGCCGGTAATGGTAAGTTATTTCTTAATAGATTTTGAGATATTTCCTTTAATGATGTAATCATGCAGACTATTTGGTTCGATTATGGATGAATGAATTATTCTTAATCTAGCAAACGCAGATAATAGTATTCAAAATGTCATTGAGGTTATCTTCAAGGAACAAAAAGCTTTCCATCAGTTTTTCACATATTTCGAAGAAACTTAATTTTGCTTCTATCTATAAGTGCCAATTTGTCTGATAGCTGGTGAATAGCTCTCTCATATTTTTATTGAATTTTGTTTCATCAAATTTGAATTGATCTATAGTTGTATTGAAATCGTCAATGATTAATCTTGTTACAGAGGTTTTCTATTTTATTTTGATCTAGTTTCAGCTCATTTATACATTTGTCGTAGTATTCTCCGTCAACTGCGTCCAAATTGCCTGTTTCTTGAATATGCTTCCTAAGCCGTTAATTATTCCTCTCTTTTGTCTTTTCGTGTCTGCAGATATTTCAACAAATTTTTATTTTATTGATGAGGAAATTTGATATAGTAGGCTGGTATAACTCTTTACTTTTGCACGGAAAGAATTCATGGCTGTGTAGTTCTTACTAATTGAGTCTAAAATAGATTGGAGGATTCTTTCGTTATGTTCGTATATCTCTATTAGAATTGATATGTTCTTGTGAACTAATAACGTCAGTTTGTTATTGTTAGTCTTGTTTCGTCATGGTAGTACATACGCTCCTAAAGTGTTATTGATTGTGTCAATACTGGATAGTGCTGATCCGAAAAACAAGAAAACCTGAAATTTAATTTTCGAAATAAGGTTTCATTCTATCGAAATTAACTTTACTTCTTTGATTTGTTCTTTTGTTAAGAACAGTGGCTGAATGTCTATGAACTTCAATAATTTCGAAAGGACCGTTAAATTTATTTTGTAATTTGTTTCTGATCTACGATTCTTTAATGTAGACTTTATCACCTATATTAAATTGATATGGATTATTGGATACATGTTGATCAAAGCGGACTTTTGCTTTTTCTTTACTTGAGTTTATTCGACTTCTAGCTATTTTATAGTAATGAGAAATTTTGTTGTCTAATATATTTCGTAATTAATTATTTGTGATTGTATGTGTTTAGCTCGGTGTTTAGCGTATGGTAAGATCTTAAATGGGTGTTCTGATACATGAGTTCGAATCATTTCTAAAAGTGTGGAATGTAATATTTCGAGAGATCCATTGGATTGTGGATGTCCTACACTGGAATTAGTTACTTTTATATCAAAGAGAGTACACATAAGTTACGGAAGAGAGAGTTGTCGAATTCTCGACAAAATCGCAATGAATTCGAGTTGGGGTACCGTAGTGTTGGAAATAAATGTGTTGACTACACTTTTTGCTGTCTTGTCAGGTAATCCAGATGCTTGAGCGAATTTCGTGAGTTCGTCTCGTATAGTTAGTACGTAATGTCTTCCGGGTACTTCTGGAATGTCTATCAGGGACGATCCTAGGGTGCAGGCCGCCCTTGTGCAAAGACCTAATGTGCCGCCCCCACTCCAAGAGAATTTTTCATATTTTTACTAATACTTAACGATGTCATAAACCCATCTACCCGTCTAAGAATAAAAAGTAAAACTTTAATAAAATTGCAAATAAAATTTGAAACACAAAAGTTTATTTTTTGGCCAGCCAGATTACAACAGTGAAAAAATAAAAATGAAACCTTTTAAATAATAAATATTAACAAAATATTGTACCGACGTTATCAGTTGGTGCAGTGAAAAATACAAAATAATATTAATTCTATTGGTGCTGTTACTTTTGAAGTTGTGCAGTTGCAGTTAGATTAATAACTTTTGGCACCAACTTCACAAGTACCAGCACATATAGAATTAATATTATTTTGAATTTTTCGCTGCATCAATTTAAAAAAAATATATTTATTTTACACTTTTGAGTGCAACATTAGTCACGAAAATCGTTGAAGGTTCACTAATGCCAATGAAGATAGTAAATACTTATCCTATTATCCACGTATATTCTTTGCTTGTAGTTGTTATTTTCGAGATCTCAAAACATCGCTGTGAAAATACGCAAAGTATTTTAGATGTTACCATTTTACCAACGCTGTAACTTGAAAACCGTAACTCTAAGGAAAAAATGTTATAAATGTTGCTACAAAGAATTAGGTCTTTCATGTAGTACCCACAGATATTCAATTTTCGAAAGAAATCGCCCTCTCCACATAGCAAAAATACACATATTTGAGAATTTAACATGCCTCTAACTCGAAAACCGTAACTCTTTTGAGAAAATGTTCAATTTAAACTTTTCCGGATATTGTCATATCTTTAATTATAGATATCATCTCAGATTTTTGATCTTCGAGGAAATTTGCCCCCTCTACCCCTTTTCGGCGGTTTTCGGAGGGAATGAGACTTTGGATTTGGGTTGTTCTGAATATGGGACCATTTCTCAAGCCTCCACTTTCAAATGAATCAAAAATCTTCAAAATGAGCGTACGATTATTATATAAAACGCGCGAACGAACCAAAAAAAAAGCAGTCAGTCGAATTGTAAAACTCCTCCGTTCGGGATTCGTTGGCGCCAAAAGTTATCAATCTAACTGCAACAGCACAACTTCAAAAGTAACAGCACCAAAATAATTAATATTATTTTATATGTTTAATTGCACCAACTAATAAGGTCGGTCCAATTTTTTTTAAGAAATATTTTTCACAAAATTACGATTCGACAGAGATGATGGCCAAATCTTTAAGCCTTTCTTGTGTCATATTATTTCTTTAGTGATTTTTAATTATTTTTACGTAATAATACAGTATACAGTTCTGATTAAAAAAGAATCAATCAAAAATCAATTAAAACACTTTTTCAATAACTTATAATTTTTCCTCACATTTATTTGGCTTATTTCGATCAAAACTAAATGAACAAATTAAAATGAGAATGGTTTCTCTCATTTTCTCTTTTATATCCTGGTCACAGTATAAATATACCCAGTAGTCCAACTCAACGGCGGCCGCCTTAGATGATAGTGTCGGAGCATCATTTTTTGCGGTCGTTTGTTTGTCAAAGGCCACCGCGATTTCGTGTCTCCCGTTTATGGTACGCGGGAGACACGGCGGCAAAGGCTGGTCACATCAAGAAATGGCTTGAGTTGGACTACTGTGTTTATCTATATTGTGATCCTGGTAAACTCGCAGAAAAAATGCCTTCTATTGCCAATGCACTATTCCTTTAATTTTACTAAAATAGATATTAAGCTTTAATTTACAGAGGGGACCGCCAAAATAATATTTTCAATTTTTCCTATCCTTTGACCATTGATCTGCGAGGCGCGTGCCGTCATGAATACGCCGATGACATGCCAGTGCGGAGAGAAAAACCTTTAACTATTGCCGCCTTACAGGCGGCGCCTCTGCCACGAATTTTGCCATCAAATGAGAAATGTATGTAAAGAGTAGATAATGGACACTCTATATTTCTTCTATGTGATCGGACAAATGGGATTTGGATATTTTGATTTTTCTATTCTATTCTATTCAGTATATATATTCTACTTATGATAAGTAGTTTTATTTTAAGAAATACGTAAAAAAATTAGCTTGAATGGCGGCCTGCGGTCGCACCAATCTTTTGGCCGCCCGCGATCGGTGCACACGCTGCACACCTGCTAGGATCGGCCCTGCAATCCGATACAACATACTTTGTCGAAAATAAACCTGACCTCCCCATATTCGCGATACTTTCATTTATATTCTCTGAAAAAGATGTTAAATTTAAAGTATGTCAAGATATTCTCAAAACGCCAGACCAGGATCAGATCCCTATCATCCTCGATCAGTACCATAATGGAAAAACCAGTATTCATAGCGGTATTAACGAAACTATCCGTAGAATTCGCGAACGATACAATTAGCCCGGTATAACTAAGGACGTAGAAAAGCATATCAAAGCTTGTGAAGTTTGTCAAAAAACAAAGATATGCAGGAAAAACTTAGGTTTCATCTGGTATATCTTTAATATAGAGTAAAAATATTAGTGGACCTAATTTCCACCTTGAGGTGTTCCTAAGTTATTATAATAAATATCTGAACAGGTACCTATTATTAATGGATACAAAGAAAGGGCGAATTGGAAGACCGTATCCACGAGTTTACGGGATCCCTTATGCGTCTAATTTTTTACATAAGATCTCTGGCAATAAAATGCCCTTGATAGGTCAAAAAATATACAGTATGTGTATAGTAGCCTCCAAATTATAGTGGCGAATTTGCATATTATTGTTCAGAAGTGAAGAAGGGCAATGAAGTTAAGAAGATTTATCACGTTGTAAATTCTTATAGACAGGTAGAAATTCTGAAATAATTCGGTAAAGTCCAGGACCGTCTTTAAAATATTCATGATGAAAATAATTGATCTGTACATACTAATATTTCAGTGCCTCCAATGAAAAATAAACTAGTTTTTATATTTTATAAGAATATAATATTTTACATAAAAAAAATATTTTGAATATATGCAATAAAAACCTGAAAAAATATATACGTACATAAAATGTACTTTATTTGTTAAAAATGTAAATATAGAATAGATGTAGTGAAAAGCTGAAAAATATATATACATATCATTATATAGACATGAACAATTCAGATTCACTTTCACTATCATTGGCGTCTTGCAAATTAATAATTAATGGTGGAACTGCAATACAATCTGAATATTGTTCTTCTATTTTAATAATGTGCTGAACAGCTTTTCCCCACGAATCTGCAGTACCTAATTCGTTCAAATGATTCTTTATTTTTTTCCAGTACATTACGGTGCGATTTTGGCATAATATTTTCTCGTCGGATAGGTATTCTTTTTCAACTGCGCCCATATTAATTCGATGGAGTTAAAAACGCAGTGATATGGTGGTAATTTATAAGCTTAAGACAGGTAACGAATAACTTTGTAAATTATTAAATTGTATAAGTAATTGAAACTTAATTATTATTATTCAAATACATTTTTGAGAAAATGAAATTAAAATACAGAACAAGTCATATAGGTGTAGAAAAGTACTATACGGAAATACCTGAAATTTTCCTGAATACGGCTCATAAGTACCTAGTTATATAGATGGTCATAAATCACTTGAAATGTTAATTGTTATGATGTCAGAGAGATTAGAGTCTGCCACTATATTTTGGAGGCTACTGTACAAGTTCTCATCAATATTATCATGGATTGCTTGTACAAGTCCTATAGTTGCGGTTTCACACGAAAAACCTTTTCTGAAACCGTGTTGTTTGTTGGATATTACACTGTTGTCTAAATATGTTATGGAGTTATATATTGATTTTTCAAATGTCTTAGCAATCACACTAAGGATTGTTACACCTCTGTAACTTGATGAATTCTCTTTGGGACCTTTTTTGTAAATTGGTACTACCTTAGCAGATTTTAAAATGTCAGGAAACTTACCAGTAGATACTGAATGGTTTATTAATTGAGTGAGGTGAGGAACTAATTAATCAGAACACTCAGTAGAAATAAAGGGATGTCGTCAAACCAGGTGAACTTTTTACTTTTAAAGTTGTTGATCTGAAGAAAAACGATCACAAGGCGTCTTTGTTGTTAGGGTACAGCGGCTTGTGTTAATGCTATCGGGAATCAATGATGATGATGAATATAAGAAATATGATGCAAAGCTATTCGCAATTTCATGACTACTTTAATAAATTAAGTTGTTGTATGCTAGTGTCTCAGGACTTATGGTCTTTTTTATACGCCCCAGTTGAGAATTCAATAAGTGACAAGTTGTTCTGGATTTATTATTAGATTTATTGATTATGTTTGAAAAATATTGTTGTTTCTTCTGTTTAATTTGTATATTTATCATTTGCTTCTTGCTTCTGTATTCTTCATTATTAAGAGCGTTTCTGATTTTTCGTACCCAAATCTCATACTTTAAATTTGCTATTTTGTTCTTTGGTTCCAAAGAGAAGGGAACTTTACTTGACCTTTGGGTATCTTGACGTTTAAAAGTTCTCAAGGAAAAAGAGCTGAGCAGTTTTGCACTCTGGAACATTCTCAGAATTTAATACATTTTACATTCTTACAGAATATGCAAACTTGCAGATCCCATGCTCTAGACTCTAGAACTTGTAACGGACGAACCAAGCGCAAGTCACATGATGCTTAATCAGCATAAAATCACAATAAATACGATTGCACCTGGTTCACCGAGGTTCTTGGTTCACATACGCAGTAGCTCTCATTTCACGTTGTTTTTCTTAATTTTTATTATTGTATTTTTGTATTATGTAAATAATAATAAATATTATTATTTTTTAATAAGTGAAGTTTTAAACTACAAATATAAAATTGGCGCAGTCAGTAGGATTCCTCAACGTTGTTACAATTGTCAACGGTGGTTTCCAAACCTTCGAAGAAGAAAGAATCGAAGCTGCGGAGAACCATATATGCAAGTTCCAATCCACATCACCAGCAACGAAGACGGTCTCTCCGGCGACAACGGAACATGCAAACGCCACCCTGTCGTAGCACCGCTAACGGAAAATAAAGGATTTCATCTTCTGCCAGGAATGAGGATTTTAGTCAAGTAAGTGCAAAGAATCATCTCTTTTAATAATTTACCAATTATTGAAACATTTTTTTTACAATTTTACCTACGATCAATATCATATTTTATTAGTTCGATTGAACAACATTTCTGTTATCGTATTATTTTGACATTTATCCAAAATTTATCCCCTAAATTTACGTTTTTGCTCTGAAAACAATGCCTACTACAAGTGGTCAAGTTAGTTCCGACGCGAAAGCTGACGTCAACCCCGAGTCACAAACGCATGTTCAATGGCATTCAACATGGCAACCGAAGATTAAAAGCTTCTCTTACATATTAAGAATAAACTTAAAGGACGAGCAAGCGAACTTGTCAACTCTCAAAACCCAAATTAGTGGGAAGAAATTCTACATCTTTTAGATTCACGAGATTTAACTTCATTGATTCAAGATCTTCAAGGTATGAAACAGCTGCAAAATGAAACACCATTAACCTTCATAGCTCGTTTGCAGACGCATGAATCGAAAATTCACTTTGCTATAACAAACAAAACATGACTTTGCCAGAAAAAAATGCTCAAACTAAATTAACAAACGCAATGGTATTGACAAGGGCATTAACTGGACTTGAATGGAAATTAGGTCAAATAGTTAGAGCTAGTAATCCAAGCGATATGCTTTCAGCATTGAACAGAATTAAAAAGGAACTTCAACTATCTTATTTTGAGAATCGGAAATTCCAGAATAGACCTCAGAATAATATCAAAAAACCTATCCAACTTCCACAATGTTCCTATAGTAAAAGACCTGACCACATGATCCAAGATTGCCTTACAAGGAAGAGATCATTACAGCCTTCGTTTCAAAATTATCAACAAAACTTTCGACCATCTTTCAGCAACTTTAATCCCCAAAATCATCCTCTCAAACTCAAAATAGACATCCTAGTCCATATAACAATCAATTTTCTAGACCCATTCCCAATGTTCAAAGACCATCTGTCATTCAATCAAATCCAAATATGAGACAACAACCACATCGTACACATCATTTTAATAATCCAGTAGAAGATCAATATTATCACATTATAATAACACATATAACAATTTTACAACTAATGAACAGTTTTATACTCCCGATTTTTATGAAGATGAAAACTATAACAATTTTTCTCAAGAGTATTATCAGTTGGAATCTTTCCAAAACAATTGCGAAAGTTCTACATCACAATCCGAAAATTTTTATGATCAAAATTTCGTCTTTGCCCAACTTCTACATCCCCAGATCCCAACAAACCAGTTCTGGAAGAACAGACTAACCCAATTCAAACTATGACTATCGACAACCTCCACCCATATGCCAACCGCCCAGAACAAATGTTCATGTAAGCTCAACACTTAAAGTAAATTCTAAAAATCTTTACTATTTCGAAGACTCCTCTGAAAGATTTAGAATTCTCGTAGATAGTGGAGCAGGTATATCAATTTTCAAACCAAAAACATGCGAAGTATTTTTAAATTGAAGCCCCGAAAATGTTGCTATCCAAGGAATAACAGACCAAATGATTCTAATTACCGAATCTGTTATGATACTTTTGCCAAAAATGATCCGTATAAAATTTACATTTGCGATCTTGATATCCAATTCGATGGACTAGTTGGAGCAGATTGGCTTCACCATTATAAGGCAGTAATTAATTACAAAGATCAAAAGATAGTTATAAATTTCAAAACCGTTCAACTATCTGCTATCATGCCCAAACTGAGTTTATACAAAATAGTCATATTTTCGACTACGCAAATGGTGACTATATTTTACTTTATCATCTTTTAAACTCCTCAAACTGGTCCGACTGTTACAGTAGTATAAATGTAAATGACTGTTGAAGTTCTACAATATTCTATTACAATGTATTAAGCAAGCTATTCCTCTAAAGCAAATTAAAGTAGGAAAAAAACGTCAGTTTCCCTGTTGATCTTGTAAGAAAAATAAGAAGGAAAAATAGACTACATAAGCAAGTGCAGGCTGGCAGGGCCACCGTGTTTGCAACTGAGGAATACAAAAACCTAAGAAGCTTCATTAGAAAGCAGACTAGGCATGAGTATTCTCTATATCAGCGCAACCTTGAAATTAATATAAACAACGACCCACAACAGTTTTGGTCTTTCATCAAAACAAAAAGCAAAAGTAATGGTATTCCGACAGAAGTGTCTTACAACTATAAAAGCTTTAACGACCCACAAGAGATTGCGAATGCCTTCGCTCAGTTTTTTTCATCCGTTTATGAAAAACCATCTACAATAAACACAGATAATAAATTTGGTAATTTTTCTTTTACCGTGATTACAGAGGAAATTGTTAGGTCAAGCATAAAAAAACTCAAGTCAAAAAAATCTGTTGGAACAGACAATGTACCTTCCTTCATTTTTAAGGGCTGCGTTGATGTATTTCTAAAACCTTTAAGTTATATCTTTAACCTTTCTTTGGAAACAAACTGTTTTCCCACAGTGTTTAAAGAATCTTTAATTACTCCTTTATTTAAATCCGGTTCCCATAACAAATTTGAGAACTACAGACCCATCAGTGTTTTAAACACTTTAGCAAAAATCTTTGAGAGGATCCTGTATGATGATATAATGCTAAATTTTAAAATGTGTTTTTCTACTTGTCAGCATGGTTTCTTGCCAGATAGATCTACAGTATCAAATCTATGTAATATTTCTGCGCATGCTATGGAAGCTATACACAAGAAGATCCAACTGGATGTTATCATGACAGACTGTGCGAAGGCATTTGACAAGCTAGACCATGGGATTCTACTGAATAAACTAGGTAACTTCGGTTTCTCAGATAAAGCTCTTCTTTTTATGCACTCTTATTTGAAGAAATGGAAACAAAGTGTTAAAATCGGTAATTGTTACTCAAATCCTTATTTAGTAACGTCAGGGGTGCCACAAGGTAGCAATCTTGGTCCCTTGCTTTTCGCTATTTTTATTAATGATATACCTGATTGCATTCGGCACTCAGAAAGTTTATTATTCGCTGACGACTTCAAGGTTTTTAAGTCGATCACTGTAGCTGAAGATTGTAAAAGATTGCAGGAGGACCTAGATTCAATCTTTAGTTGGTTTCTGGACCATAAGATGCATCTTAATATTGATAAGTGTCTAACTATCACATATACTCGTAAAATCAATTACCTAAAAAATACCTATACATTTAACAATCAACCACTACAAAGAAGAAACAAATGCAAAGATCTTGGAGTTAACTTTCAAACAAACATGAAATTTAATGACCATTATCATTATGTCGTAAATAAAGGGTATCGAGCATTGGTTTTTATTATAGGAAACACAAAACATTTTAAAAATACTGACACAATAGTAAGATTATATAACGCACTGGTTAGATCTCACCTTGAATACGCGTCCGTGGTCTGGTCGCCGGATACAGTTAATAACATTGATCTCCTCGAGAAGCTTCAAAAGCGGTTTTTGAGGTACCTTTTCTTTAGAAAGAATAATCTTTACCCATACCTCATATCTTACAAAAATATGCTAACTGAGTTTAACATTCAAAGTTTGGAAATACGCCGGATGATGCACTCAGTGTTGTTTATGTATTTTATAGTCAACAACATTAAATATAAGTCATGCAATTTTGTTAATAGCATACACTTTCATGTTCCTAAGGTTGGTTTGAGAATAAGAAATTAAGGTCTGTTTCATTGTGATGTGTCAAAAATTCTCCGATAACCTTAATGCAACAACAATGCAATATATTAATTATGAAGTATAATATTGACATATTCAACATAGATGTTAACAGATTAAAGCTTTATTTTTCTGTGTACTAATACAATGTTCAGTCATTAGATTTTTTAGTAGTAGTATTTAGTGTAACTTAGGTAGATACTGTGGTTGCAGTTTTAGGTTTAGTCTTAGTAGTTTCAGTCTCTTACTTGTTGTTATCAATTTAATTGATGTTTGTAAGACGTACCATTAAATAAATAAATATTTAAGGTTATCGACAACATTCTCGAAAGCAATCCAAAATTATCCCATCCTGAAAGAACCCTGTATTGTTAGAACCCAGATCTGAAACAAGTCTTCAAACTAAGAACCACACTAACAAATACTCACGCTATTGTCACCGGTCTTGAAATTGAAAAGGTTTTTATCCCTCACTCCTTTGTAGATATTAATGATGAAGGCGAATTTCTTATAACTATTTTAAATACAAACGCTATCTCAAAAGATATCGAAATTCCGGAATTGCATATGAAACCGTTTGACAATTTTAATATTAATAATTTTAATAATGAAATTATTGTCGAACAGACGGACAGAAAATCTGAAATAATAAAACAATTACGCTTGGAACATCTAAGCGATGAAGAAAAAGAGGAAGTTATCAATCTCTGTTTAAATTTCGAAAATATATTTTATCTAAAAAACGACCAGTTAACTTTTACAATCGAAATTAAGCATTCTATAGACACTAACGACGCGAAACCTGTTTTAACGAAATCATATAGATACCCACATATACACAAGCAGGAAGTTAAGAATCAGATCAACAATAAGTTAGCGCAAGGTATTATTCGACCATCAAATTCTCCATGGTCTTCTCCTGTATGGGTAGTACCCAAAAAATCAGACGCATCAGGAAAATAAAAATGGCGAGTTGTGATAGACTATAGGAAACTTAACGAACTGACGGTAGGAGACAAATACCCTCTTCAAAATATTTCCGACCTCCGACCAGTTAGGTAAATGTCAATATTTTACGACACTCGATCTTGCATCCGGCTTCCATCAAATAGAAATTAATTCGGAAGACATTCCTAAGACAGCTTTCTCCGTTGAAAATGGACATTACGAATTTGCTCGAATGCCATTCGGATTGAAAAATGCCCCTTCAACTTTCCAGCGAGTTATTTTATTAGGTATACAGAACGAGAGATATTTAGTTTATATGGACGATATTATCGTTTACTTTCGAACTATCCATGAACATCAAAAGACTTTCCAACGTCTCCATAATTCAAATCTTAAGAGACAACCCGTAAGGAAGTCGCTTATCCTGGCCAATTAAAAACAAAGATGGCGTAAAACCCAATCCATCAAAAGTAAATTGCATACAAAATTTTCCTCAACCCGCAAATCCGAAAGAAATAAAATCATTTCTAGGACTTGCAGGATATTATCGCAGGTTCATTCCTAATTTTGCAAAACTTTCGAAACCCTTGAACAAATTACTTGAGAAAAATTCAACTTTCAATTTCGATATACAATGCCAAGAATCTTTAAAAAATTTAAAACAATCCCTTGTCACATATCCAATTCTTATTTATCCCAATTTTGACGAACTTTTTATTCTCACAACTAATGCAAGTAACTTTGCAATTGGCAGCGTACTTTCTCAAGGTCCAGTAGGAAAAAATCTCCCTATATTCCCTAAATTCATACTCATTACCGATCATAGACCTCTCACTTGGTTATACTTCTATTAAAGACTCAAGTAGTCGTTTAGCAAGATGGCATCTTAAGCTTGAAGAGTATGACTATCAAATTGAATATAAAACTGGAAGGATTAACCGCAATGCTGAAGCACTTTCCAGAATTAAAATCAACCATATTTCCGATTATATTAAATTTCAGTCACAATCCTCTCATTTTCCAATCCTCCCCATACAAAATGACGATGACGAAGACTCAGACAATGAATCCGACAAATCTGATAACATCAGCAACGAACAAGTATACGAAGAATTAAAAGTCTTTGTCAATGCTTATAAGTTAAGGTCACTTATTGATTATTCATATATATAGAATTTCCTAACCAGCAACTTTTAGCAAGAAAGCATAAAAATATTTCAACTTTCTTTCAACAAAACAATCTAAAAGACTATCATCACAAGATTATAGAAGACATTTTCGAAGAGAATGCTGACTTTTACAACTGTAAAATCAATGTATTATCAAGCAAAAGTGTCAGACATAGAAAATATTTCATTATTCCAATTCCATACGATCCCGATTCCGTCAACGAATACTTATTCGCTTTTATTTTTATAAATCAAGAAACTATACAATCCGACAGGGCCGATCCTAGCAGGTGTGCAGCGCGTGCACCGCACACGTGCGGCCAAAAGACTGGGGCGGCCGCAGGCCGCCAGTCAATCAAATTTTTTTACGTATAGTATTTCACATAGATATCTGAACACCTAGACCACGCATAGCCTCTTTCAGAGCGATCCAACATCTCAAGACCATTATTCTTCTGGTCCATAATGGTTCGTGTACGACTGATACGATTAACATATTTGCCAAACTTCTTATTTTTCATGGCAACTTCTGATTTATAGAGTAATAATCAAAGACATTCAGACGTAATTGAAAGGTGGTCGTTGGAATAGTTATTACTGATTATTCAGAAACACCTGCAGCTTAAATTATGTACCAAATTTATATTTTACAACACAAAATAAAATTTTAAGTACTTTTTGTTATTCAATTGTATTTTCTGAGTGAATACGTACTGTTGTTTTGTATTTTTAATTATAAAATGTCTATTTTTGACCGACGAACCCCGAACGGAGGAGGTATACAATTCAACTGAATGCTTTTTTTGTTCCTTCGCGTGTTTTATATAGTAATCGTACTCTGATTTTGAAGATTTTTGATTGATTTGAAAATAGAGGCTTGAGAAATGGTCCCATATCCATAACAACGCAAATCCGAAGTCTCCTCCCCTCCTAAAACCGCTCCCAAAAGGGGGGTAGAGGGGGCAAATTGTCTCGAAAATCGAAAATCTGAGGTGGTATAATTAAAGATAGGACAATATCCGGAAACGTTTAAATTGAACATTTTTTCAAAAGAGTAACGATTTTCGAGTTAGAGGCATGTTAAATTCTCATATATGTGTATTTTTGCTATGTGGAGAGGGCGATTTCTTTCAAAAATTGAAAATGTGTGGGTACTACATGAAAGACCTAATTCTTTGTGGCAACATTTATAATGAAAATTTGTTTCCTTAGAGTTACGGTTTTCGAGTTACAGTATGCGTATTTCCGCATTGATGTTTTGAGATCTTAATAATAACAACTACAAGCAAAAAATATACGTGGATAATAGAATAAGTATTGGTATTAGTGAATGTTCAACGATTTTCGTGACTAATGTTGCACTCAAAAGTGTAAAATAAATATATTTTTTTAAATTGATGCAGATAAAAATACAAAATAATATTAATTCTATATGTGCTGGTACGTGTGAAGTTGGTGCCAAAAGTTATTTCTAACTGCAACTGCACAACTTCAAAAGTAACAGCACCGATAGAATTAATATTATACTGTATTTTTCACTACAGCAACTAACAACGTCGGTCCAATTTTTTTTAAAAATATTTATTATTTAAAAGGTTTCGTTTTTGATTTTTAGTATCTTGGTAATGTATTTTTTCACTCTTGTAATCTGGCTGGACAAAAAAAATAAAACTTTTGCGTTTCAAATTTTATTTGCAATTTAATTAAAGTCTTACTTTTTAATCTTAGACGGGTAGATGGGTTTATGATATCGTTAATTACTAGTAAAAATATGAAACATTCTCTAGGGGTGGTGGGCGGTACATTTGGTACTTGCACGCGGGCGGCCTACACCCTAGGATCGGCCCTGGCCGATGACACCACAATGTTAGTATCCGCGGGTACTCTTGATCTAGTTATATCTCTTGTGAATAAGATTACTCTTAATTTTAGTGAGTGGTGTAACCAAATTAGTCTTGTGGTAAAGATGGAAAGAACGGTGTGTGTTCCATTCTCTTACGGCCAACGTAGATCTGATCCCACTGCATTGCCCGTACCAAATTTATTGTATACCACATTTCTTGGTACGGTTCTGGACAATAACTTGAACTTTAAAAGATTCTGTTTGTAAAAAGCTTAACAAAGCATACTTTTTTATATCTTCACTGAAAAACATATTGACGAGCGAAACCTTACCTATCATATATTATGCTCAATGCCCAGGTATATTCATTGATAAGCCAAAATATAGTTGTTTGGGGCCAATCACCTGATGTCAGTAGAATATTTATTCTACAAAAACGTGTATTACGTTTAATTTTCAATGTAAATTCAAGAGATAGCTGTCGAAAGATATTTAAGGATCAAAAGATATCGACGGTTCCTCCATTTATATTTACAAAATATTGTCGCTCACTTTCAAAAATACACAGATCCTTATGAAAAGCAATGAAATTCATTGCTACGGTACTCGAAACGCTGACTCAATATATCTCAAAAAATACAATCACACCAACTATAGAAAGTCTCCTTATTTCGCTGGTTCATGTCTCTACAACAAACTACCAAATTATTTGAAGAACTATAAAGAGATTTTAAATTTCCAAAATGACCTGAAAAGTGTTCTGTTAACGGAGGCCTTCTATAGTATTGAGGAGTTTTCGGAATTTATAAAATATAAATAGTGCTATCAACCAAGCGTTTTACAGTCTACCGATTTTTAATGGTGATTTTAATTTATGTGCATGTGTGTATGTGTGTTTATTTAATACTGTATTTGTTCTTTTTAATTAAGTTAGTGTTTGTACTTTTTCAATTTAATAATTATTATTATTATTTGTATTTATATCTGACGCACCTCATCTATGTATATCATGGCAAAAAGGTTAATAAAGATATTATTATTATATATATATCTCTGAGAAAATATGAACAAAGAAAAATAATAAAACACGTGTGATTAAAATATGACACCTGTGAGACTTGATCGTTATTATTGAATATGGTTAATTATATTGGGATATAACTGTAATAGCTACGAAGAAGGTTAAATTGGGGCAAAATTGCGAAATGTAATGGGGATTAATATGCCACAAAGAAATTTAAGGTATCATTTTTCGTTTTTGAGAATTTCTTAAAAAACTAATTTTCACATTTTATTATTTCTTTAATAATTTGGTGGTTATGCAAAGAATATAAAAACCAAAAGCTCGGTTTTATTGGGTACGATGTCGAGCAGACGTGGAATAATGGTGCTGACGATGCGATGTGTGTGCCAGCGCCCGCTGATCGCATATACGCACCCGAGGGAGACTTCAGCAATACACTGTAGGCGCACGGTTTGAGAGGATAGCCATCGACATAGCAGGGCCGTTTCCTACGACTGATGATGGAAACCCGTACATATTGGTTATAATGGACTATTTTACGAAATGGCCGGAGGCATATGCTCTACCCAATCAAGAGGCTGCCACGGTGACAGGCTCTGGTTGACACGCTATGCCGTTTCGGCATTCCCATGGAATTACATTCAGACCAAGGACGGAATTTTGAGAGCCGCTTGTTCCAAGGAGTCTGCGAGATACCCGGCATAAGGAAGACCTGAACAACACCCTTGCATCCGCAGTCCGATGACATGGTCGAGAAGTTCATCCATACTCTCGTCAGCTTTCTGAAAAAATTCACGTCTGACAACCAACGTGACTGGGACCGATATATTCCTTTGGCCCTAATGGCATATCATGTCGCGGTGCACGATGTAACTAAAGAGACCCTTGCATGATGTTTGGGAGAGGGTTGAGGTTACCCTACGATTTGCTCTTTCGAAGGCCCTTTCCATCAACACAAGCCACGGATGAGTTCACCAGTCAGCTTTAGAACGACTACGAGAAAATCGTGAACAAGCCAGAAAACATATCCGAATGGCCAGCGACCGCATGAAAACACGGTACGATCGACGAGCCAATTCCGAGGGTTATCAGGTGCAAGACTGGGTTTGGGTATTCAATCCAAAAAGAACGATTGGCCGTTCTCCCAAACTGCAGTACGATTGGGAAAGTCCTTACGCCATACAGGCGCGACTCAACGATGTCGTTTATCGCATCCAACGAACACCACGGGAAAACATGAAAGTGGTACATCTAGATCGACTCACTCCATATCGGGGGACCAACGGTGAAGAAGAAGCTACTCCACCGGATCGTGTCAGGATTTCGTTCGGGACGAACGAAACTTAAGGAGTAGGCAGTGTACTGAAAATTAAGGGTTCTATTCAATACCATTGAATAGTTAATTAGGAAAAACGAAAATTCCTCTATTTACAACAAACAACAAAAAGCAAGAGAAGAAATTTTACTTGGAATGAGCATGGAATGCCAAGGAACTGTCCAGATGAAACCCATGTCTTACGGAGTGTCAGGAATAGTTAAATGCACTTCAAATAAGTGGAAAAAGGATGGATCAATCTAAATCCCTATCTAAACTGCAAATCTCATACGACGGGCAGATCATTTCTTCTAGAGACCTCGTAGAGTGAAAATCAGTGAAATTCGAAATCAAATTATTCCCAGCTGAATCATCAAGGAAGAAGAAGAGGACATCTGTAACCAGACCAGACTGCACGTGTCATCGATGAATTTGGTATCAAATTACATTGCCAGGGGCGTACCAACACAATTTTATTTTGGGAAAATAAAATTCTGAAACCGGAAAGTTGTGTTTTCTTGTTATTTTGACAAAGCGGACAGGATCCCGAACTGCAATTCAGTTCAATATCTTTAAACCTGACCACTTTGGATGATCAAAAACTATATTTAAAATGACAAATTGTCCAAACCCTTAGAATTTGCATTTAATGACTTGGACATTAGTTTATCCTATTCTTCACGTCATCTGAGCTATTTTATGTCCTATGCTATGCTCTCAAAAGTCTCCATATTGACTTTTGAAAGTATATCACGGGACGTAAAATAGCGCAGCTGTGAAGAATATATGGTTTATTAATTTCGAAGTCATTAAAGGGAAATTCTAAGGGAGTGGCAACTAAGTTTGGACAATTTGGCAATTTTAAATATAGTTTCTGAAAATCCAAAGTGGTCAGGTTCTAAGATATCATAGCCTGAACTTTCACAACTTTGATCGCGCTTACTTCAAAAACGGTGGTATATGCAGTTTTAAATATTTATATTTTTGGAAAATGCAATTAAAAATACATCGATTGATATTAAAAGTTTTTCAATACACGAAAGTTCATCGGCTGGCGTAGTGCTGGTCATATGGACTGTAGAAGTGGTCATTTCGGGTGTGGCCCTAATCGCTAGTGTCGAGAGTCAATGTGTCAAGTGGCTGCGGGAATCTGTTTAAAATTAAATGGTCGTCTCTGTAATTAATCTCAGAGACAATATTCGTTTAATCGTTTTTAGTATATAATCTTGTTTTTTGTTGTAACTTTATTAAATTATTACATTAAGACTTACAACATGGCAAGATTGTGTGCTATGTGATATAAAACAAGAAAAAATAACTTTGTGAAGTTTTATATGTTATGAGCAAACAAATAAAAAACTAAGTTGGGGTGGGTTCAATTAAGCTATCTCCTTATGCCAAAGACGTACTTAGTGCTTAAGCAAGTCCAGGACGGGCGCCAACTATCCAAGGATAGTAAGGATAGGGACAATGACCAATCAAATAAAAAACTATAACAATAACCACATTTAATTATAATTAACCCTTTATTTACAAAAAAGAAAGGTGGAGTGAAGCTCCTTAAAATACAATTTTAGTTTAAAAAATAAAATGGAGTGAATCTCCTTATGATATAATTTCAATTTGAAGAAAAAAAAATAGAGTGAAGCTCCTTAAGACACAATTTTAAGTTTAAAAAATAAAAAGGAGTAAAGCTCCTTATTACAATCGAAGCTTTAATCGTGATAATAATAAGATATGGAACACCAGTGTCAATCCTTTGGACACTTGGGCATTACAAGATCAAGTTTGTATCCTGACAGCGCTGTTTACATAAAGAATAAAGTGAAAATAGGTAAGTACTTGTAAAATTATATATGACCCAATGGGGAAACAAGAACGGTCTTACTTGGTAGTAGACACCTGAGGCTCCTTACTGGAAACACCCAGCCTGGATCTCGGCTACCCAGCTTCAGTGAAGAGGAATACCGGGGGACTCTGGTCAGAATCTTTTCAGGGTTCCATACAATAAGAATCTTCAGGTTCTGCTATATCAAAACCTGATACTCCAGCAATATACTGTGGTCACTTACATTGGATCCATGAGGTAAAGTGTGGTTACATTGACTCCATGAGGTTCTA
Source organism: Crioceris asparagi (assembly GCA_958507055.1). NCBI lineage: Eukaryota > Metazoa > Arthropoda > Insecta > Coleoptera > Chrysomelidae > Crioceris > Crioceris asparagi. The sequence goes on from OY293827.1 coordinate 54,427,798, forward strand.
AACCATAACTTCGAAGGCCTGCCAAGGAAAAACAGGTTTTTATTTTTTTACAACAAAACCATTATTACTAATTAGTGAACTATATACCAGTGGTTAACTGGCCATCGAGGTAAATCGCCTTTACAGGACTTTAAATTAATCAATTAAATTGTCAACTAGAAGACATCACGGCTGGAGCAAAAAGAAGGCTCCAAACCAAACTCCCATTATTTATAATATCTGGGCGACCGAGCTTTGCTCGGGTAACATAGAATTTAGAGTGGGTCTATAAGAGTTTCCCTAAAAGTTCAAAAATGTGCATATTTATAGTTGAAATGTATTGCGATCGGTAAATATTGCTTTTATCATTCACTTGGCTCAGAATTTAAAGATTTCAAAATAAATATGAATGTGAAACATACCAGAAATCACCAATCCACTTCTCAACTCCCAAACACTATACCTAGATACTGAATTTTTTATCTGCGGAGTTATTCTTGAAATAGCTAGTTTGGACCTCGAGGGTCACACCGATTGAATATGAAAGTATCGTCAATAGATTTATCGACTCCAAAAACCCCTTCTTGCTATTTTTTTCCAAAATCTGCTAACCCTTCCTTGAAATAGCTGATGTGTACCTTAAGGGTCGCAATATATTAGATATGTTCAAATTTTCAGTGAAAATTTCCGATTAAATTATTACAAACTCATATTAATATCTTTTATTTAAAAAATGGGTTTCGTTAAACAAAACTCAAGGTTATCAGATTTCGATACGAGGAACTCTAGATTGATACCCGGAAGCTTTACTATAGGACTATTTTTCCCTATAATGTTATCGAGTTTACAATGATATTTCACATACAATCTGTACAACCCGTAAAATGGGAGTATTATTTGATGAAAACGATCATTGTGAATGTGAATATAACCAATCGATTCAATACACTCTAGAACCCATACATATGAATTTTCATCGAAATCGGTAGACCAGAATGGTAGAATGGGTTTAATGGGGATGCCTCATTTAAGGAAAGGAAACTCTATAAAGTTTTCCAAGCTTTCGAAAATTTTTAATCATTTCCATCTTCAGGGAATCAAAAACCGTACATAAATAGTTACATATTCTTTCGACATTAATCTCAGTACCGAGTTGGCTACCGAACGGTATATACCTAGTCGGGACGTAACGTCCCGAGTAATGAGAATCCCCATGAAGGTTGCAGATGATCGAGTTATTTTCGTCGTAAGTTGGAAATGTTTGTGCTATGGCACTATTTGCATTCGTATTTCATGTATGTATAAGTTATGACCGATAGGAGCCACAATGAACCCGTAAAGAGAAGTTTTCCTTACTGAACTGAGTTTACTCAACAGAAAAATAGATAAAAAATATATATACGGAGCTGAAATATATTGACAAATCTGAATTTAAGTTCAATTTTATTCAATGATTTTTATCTTGGATATTTGGAAAGATATGGTTACACACGCTCTTTTATGAACATAAGCCAAATATTCTCAATAAATTACATATTGTAACGTTTAACCCTGTGCTAAACGTTGTGGCGTGACTTCACTTGCGTAAGACTCAAAAGTTCGCAGATTGCTTCCAATGGTTTATTTTCAAACACTCTGTATACAACCTTCTGTTGTAGTACAACTGTCACCACTTGTCACCTTGACAAACTATACTGTCACTGTCTTCCCGGACAGAACTACTATTAACCTTTGATTCCACAGACTGACTGTTATCAACTGACTTTATACTCACTGACTGACTGACTCTGTCCCGTGATCGACACGGCTTTATCTACCTGAATCCAGGCGGTGGCAACTCTTATGGGAAATTTTTGACCGTTTGTTGCCAAAGTTCCCATTCTCGGTGCTAGTATCGCTCACCAAAATGTGGCGGGAACCGCTGAATTCGAATGAAAATGTCATATTTAAAATGGCTGCATCCGGCGCCGGCAATCCCATCATCTAACGTCAATTATCTTTTCTAACGATGTGTTTGTTTTATTTTATATTATTTTTAGTTAATATACGTAGCTTTGTTGAATGTTAAAGTTTATCTATATTAGATTTGAATCATTTTTTTCGTATTCACAGGAAACTTACTGTGGTAATAATCTAGTTTAACGGCTTTTGCTATAAAAACCCTAAAAAATCAAATGTTAGTAAAAATACATATATGGTAACATAACTTTTAATAAAATTGAGGCGGAAGACGCTATTTTTAATGATTTATTACTAAAAAAAACAAAATGGTGTTTTTAGTACTTACCTTACTGTTTGTATTTTATTAAGATTGAAAGATTATCATTCGTTATTGGTACGTATCTTGTTCCTATCATTCTGGTGTTATTTTTATCTTAATTATAGAAGAATGCCAACGAGTAGATATGGAAAGGCCATCAGGAATGTCTGTAATACGAAGAAGAAGGATATTTCAAGAAGTAAAAACGAAGGAAGAAGGAGAAGAGCTAACCTTTTATACAATGTTTTGAAGCAAGTTCATCCTGATAGTGGAGTATCAAGTTAAGCTACAAGTATCATTAAAAGCTTAATAAATAATATACTTAGAAATTCCAGCTATTCTTCTATCCGGCGTATAACTAAGCAAACTGTAAGTAAAGATATAATGCTATCACGAAATATATACTTAAGTCCTTGTTAATGCTTCCGGGAAACTAGACATACAAGACACAGCCATCACCAAAATGCCTAAAAGGATTGCTTCAGTTAGCATCCAGAATTTGATTATTAGTCTAACCTTTCGTTCTCAATGTAATTTTAGCATGCTTCTATCAAATCTCAGATTTGTAATTTGTAATGATGTTTTTACATTGCAGTGAAGTGGTGGTACACTAGAAGGAATTGGCAATTGGCTGTTTGCTTAGGAACAACGGAAAGACGAAGCGAAAGTGAAATGCCTATGAAGTGCCTCACTTTCTACATGCCGGTTACTATTTGGGTAATGATATAACCCATTGAATGTGTCAGTATATATCTTCTGTGAGTATAGTTGAATATTTATAAGATGTTCTAATTTGAGTTTACTTGCTTGTATTATACATTACTGATTTTTGTTTCTTTTTAATTTCATTTCCCGTTCCTGGTGGTGTAATGAGAGAGTACGTTGAATGTGTCAATATATGCTTCTGTGAGTACGTTCGAATATTTGTTGTATGTTTTCATTTGAGATTGCTGGCTTGAATTTTATTTATTTTACTGATCTTTGTTTTTTTTTATTTTCATATCTCAATAAGGAACAACTGAAGAAGAAGGCTAAAGCGACAATGAAACACGTGTTATTCGTTTGTGTAATTAGTGTTAGTGAACCGGTGTATTTTATATATTATGGATTATACATTAACATGTAGGAGACTAATTTATTTATTTATTTATTTACTATGTTCAACAGGTTGCCCCAATTACAGAACAGACAAAAAAGACAGAACATAGACGTTGCATTGCATATTACATAAGCTTAATAAATGAACGAAACGATGTTACAATATGACAATAGGAAAATTACTTAAATTACTTAAATCCTAGCTATCCAGTTATACACAGAAAGAAAGAAAAAGAGATCTGATATGAGTTATTTTACAGTGAAACAGGTCTATATTCTTAGCCACTAAATTATATGTACTACACATGTTATGTTTGGCCATACAACCTTCACCACTACGTGATCTTGAATTACAATCACGCAATCTAGGTATGTGGCAAGGAGACGTCAATTTACTACAGTACATTTCACTATTTTCAATATTGCGTGAACTACTGCGATTGCGCCTACTGTCTCGGTCACTGCGTCGCCTCATGCCCTTTCTTCTATTGCGGCCGAAACACCTTCTACCTTCTGCGCCTCTTAGTGGACTACTGCAACGTGAATTGCTTTTCCCACGAACACTAGTGCCTACACATTGCCTGGTACTTCTTCGAGATCTGGATATACTGCGTCTTTTAACAAGACTCTTTCTTCTACTGTTTGATCTCTCTAGAGATACTGCTCTCCTTCGAACTACGTATGGCATCTTCCCTCTTAATACCAGGCTCCATATCTGAGCTGTCTTTGTTAGAGCAATAATGATATTTCTGTTGGGCGCAATTTTCTTTCTTCCGGATTTCTAAATTTTCTTGTACATGACCAGTTTGAAGTGGACAGTTCTTCTGCATGTGCCCTTCTTGTCCACAATTCCAACAAACCCTCGGAGTACTGAAATTTTCTGACTCATTGCTAGATTGAAATTGTGAACAATTTCCTTTGATATGTCCTCCTTGTCCACAGTTCCAACACATCCTCTGAGTACTATGTCCAGTTGATTGACCATCCAGTTTTCGTAACATTTCAATAATTTGCTTAATGATGTTACTTTTTCTGTATTTCTCCTCTTGGATGAGGCTAACTCGTCGAATCTGTCCCCGATGGAGATGAGATCTAGATGCCTGTTTAGCAGCTTCATACTCAAGTGCACGTGCAAGGGCATCTTCAATTCTTGTAAGGCCACTCAACCGCAAGGCCTACTGTTGGGTATACCAGTAGAACGAGTCGGACAACATCAGATTCATACTGCTGCAATGTTTCGTCATACCTATGCTGCTTATTCTTTAACTGTGCTTGGTAAACTTGTTGTAGATGTTGGTCACCGTACCGCATTTCAAGTTTATCTACTAAAATCTCATACGAACGTTCGCCGCCAGTTAGGGTATATAAGATTTCCAGTGCATCACCACGTAGAGCCAAGATCAATGCAGTGGCATTCTCTTCATCTGACCAACCACTAGCCAAAGCAGCAGCATCAAATTACTTTTTATATGTAGACCAAGACTGTTTACCATCGAATTTTGGAGCTTCAATTTTAACTGGATTAACTTCACCATTTTGAATTTCATTGGACGATCTTCTCAAGTGCAATGCAGGCTTCGTTTGTGACATCTTCTCTTCCATCAATTGAAATTTTTGATCAAAACTTTCTTGAACTTTCTCTAATTTCTGTTCAACTTCTTCTTGAACTTTCTCTAATTTTTGGTCAGCTTCTTGTTTTTGCAACATCTTGTCTTCTATTATTTGAAATTTTTGTATGAAGCTTTCTTGGACTTTCACTAACTTCTGATCAACTTCTTCTTTATCTTTCTGTCTAATTCTATCTTGTTCTTCTAAGATTTGTCTTATTCTTGTTTGTTGTTCTTCTTACACTTGCCTTATTCTTTCTTGTTCTTCTTTATCTTGTTGCCTAATTCTTTCTTGTTCTTGTCTACTTCCTTCTTGATTTTCTAGAAATTGACTTATTTTTGTTTGATCTTCTTCTCAAAATTTGTGTTATTTTTGCTTGGTCTTCTTGCCTAATTCTTTCTTGTCCTTCATTTTCTTGATGTCTAATTCTTTCTTGTTCATCTCTGCTTCTTTCTTGATTTTCTAGAATTTTACTTATTTTTGATTCTTGTTCTTGTCTACTCTTTTCTTGATTTTCTAGGAATTGATTCAGTTTTGTTTCTTGTTCTTCGTTATTCTTTTTCAGGAACTCTATTAAATCTTGAATATTTCCCATTTCGACGTAATCTTTGGATCTGGTATTCACCATATAGTCTCTGCAAAATGCGAAGATCTCTTTTTCTGACACCAATTGTAACGTTTCACCCTGTGCTAAACGTTGTGGGGTGAGTTCACTTGCGTAAGACTCAAAAGTTCACAGATTGCTTCCAATGGTTTATTTTCAAACACTCTGTACTTGTGTTGTAGTACAATTGTCACCACTTGTCACCTTGACAAACTATACTTTCACTGTCTTCCCCGACAGAACTACTATTAACCTCTGATTCCACAGACTGACTGTTATCAACTGACTTTATAAGACTCACTGACTGACGACTCTGTCCCGTGATCGACACGGCTTTATATACCTGAATTATGATATGACATTCATCGAGAATGTTCTATGAATATCTAGATGCACATAATAATGTTCTTTAGCCTTGTCAAAATGACACCTCACATATAGTTTCTAGAAGGATCGAGAATAAATCTACTATAATTCTAGAACTACATAATGGAATATACAAGCAACAACTATTGTAAACAAGGTAGTAGAATAAATAGCCAATAAACGAATAACAACCGTAAGTACATGACTACCTATCCACGTTACAATATTCATTATTAAAACTACATTACCTAAGCCAGTCATAAAGTTAATATGTACCTATTTGTCAATGCCTATAAATTCGCTTTCGTATGTAAAAAAACAGTCGTATGTAAATTTCTATACGAGGGTACGAAAATGAGATTATACACGCAGTCTGTAAACTCCCTAAAATGATCTGAAAGTATTGCGAAAACTATATATAAACGGCTAGAATATAATGATACAGTTTTAATATAAAGTATATCTTATTACATTTCAATGTATTTCGGTTTAGCTGCTTCTTGTATTCAGTACACTTGGCTGATATTTGAATATTGAAGAATGCCAGGCATTTTCTGGAAGATAAACAATATTGATAAATATACTTCAGTAGAACGCAGCTCAAGACTTCAGAAAAGACAATGACCTTTTTTAAACTTTTACAGTCCATAGTTTTAAGCAATAAAATTATCAATAATACTTATTTCTTCTTTTTATAACTTTTCATAGATATATATACATACAGACCAAAAAATATAAAACATCAGGGCAGGAGCATCGCCATTGATGTAGTCTACCTCAATGAGCATCGCCATCTAAACACTCAGGGTGCGGTCGAGACAAAGAATATATACCTACAAGAGAATGGTAACTCCCATGTAAATCTTGTTGACTATGTTTTGACCTTGAAACACTAGCGCTGTGACGGCTGCCCTGCTAACATTGTTTTAGCGGCAAATTTAAACATACTGATTGCGGCAAATTCGAAAGTAACAAGCTAGCTGGAATTAAAGAAAGGAATGGAAACCTTCAGAAATTGTTAAAGAAAATTTATAGAAAATAACTTTCGAGACTTTTCATTTAACTTTTCATGATAGTGACCAAAACAGTAATATGAATGCTGGAAATATTTTTTCTATAACTCTACTCCAACAGTTTCTGAAGGTTTCATTTCTGTCACAATTTTTTTCAATTGGATTAATAAAGTCATAAAAACTGAATAAATTGTTAGAAGTTCATTCTTTAATATTGCATAAGTTATCACATATAAAGTATACAAAGTAAATTGTTCAAAATAGTTAATTGTATCATTTTTAAGATATAGTTACAAATAATTTCAAATATATAACAGATATGAGCTATAACCTAACCTAACCTAACATAAAACATAATAACACACACAATACACAGACGAATATTAAGGGCTTCATTTGTTTCGTCCTTCTTTCTCCTCATTGTACATATAAATAAAAAAGAACAAATTTTAAAAATATAATATAAGCAAGTAAACATAAATATTAATATACAATAGATATTCTACTATATTCACGGTAGATATATACTTACACATTCAATGTGCTCTCTCATGACGCCACCAGGAACCAGTAACTAGATGGCTGACAGAATTTAGCCCTTAATCTGCACCTGTAATTAAAAAAGTGGTATTAGTTTTAGAAAGAATTCACCCTAGAGATAAGAATTTTATCGGAAAGCAATTTATAGTCTGAAGTAATTTCAGATAATAAAGTGACAAATAGACACGTTAATTTCATGTTGCTGCAAAGTAGTATGACAAAAAACTATAATCCAAGGTGAGAAACTGTCGTTCGTAGTTGTCATTAAGGTATTCTGGGACACTGATTTCATAGACGAAGTAATGAACAGTAATTTGTTGGGAATTCAGTTTATTTCCGAGTACGAAGGGCGAATTTGCTAGTGAACAATGTCTTGATATAAGCGTTATTCTTGATTTATTAACTATCGAAAATTTTGAGGTAGTTATTGTTTTGAACATTACCTCTGTGGTAATAGTCTAGTTTAGGGGCTTTTGCTATAAAAGCCCTAAAAAATCAAATGTTAGTAAAAATACATATATGATAACATAACTTTTGATAAAATTGAGGCGGAAGACGCTATTTTTAATGATTTATTACAAAAAATAGCAAAATATGGTGGTTTTGGTACTTACGACTTTTAGCAGAAATTTTCGATTTGGAAGTTTCTTTTCAATCCTAAATAGTATATAACCATCCTTGTATTCTATTTAATACTAAAATTGTTCAAAATAAGCAAGAATATGCGTGAAAATATAAAATATAAGTTCACAAAAAAGTGAAGTAAAACGAATTGACGGTTGTCTTATGTAGTACATCCTGAACTACCAAGTCATAGATTATAGAATAAATATAGATGGGTAACTCAATGTTAATTTTTCGTCCGTTTAAGAGGCAGTTCACTCCCGACCCGAGAGATGGCGGTACAGTCAAATTTTAGGCGGGAGATCTGAAATTCTAGGAGGTGCTTTCATGCTGTTTTGAATTTTTATTTATTCTATACGAGAAAAAAAAAACAAATATAAATGCTTTAAAATATTTTATTATAAGTATATACGAACTTGTAAACAATAATTAACAAATTTATCTATATACATAAAACTAAATGCATAGTGCTCGATAATAAAAATATATTAACAGGTCATTAATCACAAAAATAAGAATTTGTCTATTTTTATTCTCAAAAGAATTATAAAACCTTAATGAGCTTCTCTCAAACTATATAAACAACTGACTGTATTACTGTATTCGAGTTATTTGGAATATCTTTGATTTCTCCTAAATTTTTGTGCTGCATATATTTTTATCTTATCTGTTGACTTTCTTATTGTGAGTTTACCTTTTAAAATATTATTGATATTCTTAATCCAAACCAATATGTGAAATTTGCAAACATAATCACATATTAGTTTGAACAAATCATGTTGCTGACAAGAAAAAACAATGTCTTTACAAATATTTTTAAGGATAGTTTTGGCAATCTTTATAATATCCTGTAAGTGGCAAATTTGGGGCAAAATTTCACTAAGTACAAAAATCATCTATTAAAGTCTGGTAAAATTTGTAGAAGGGGCCAGTAACGCCTACGGAGAGAATGCTCTGGCATCAATGACAAAATATTCTCCTGCATTTCTGTCCCCTCCTATCAACTCTTGTCGGCATTGGCAACATGATTTTACACCCTTTAAAACTTTTTTAGCGATAAAACCTGCAACGTATTTTAACTTCCCTTGTTTTAATAAAGAAATATGCTGTGGTTTATATTCTGCAATGCAAATTTCAGGAAAGCGTGTTCTTGAATTTGTAATATGTAATGGGGAAGTCAACATATGCTTTAGGTTATCTAAGGCATGCAAATTGTCAGACTCACAATTGAAAGAAGCTCTATGGCTAAGAAAGAAATTATTGATTATTAAAGACTTGTAATAACTAATGAATGCACTTGCGTTGGGATTGACATTTCGAGCTCCATGGCTTCTGATGGCCCCAAAAAAAATTCTCAAGAGGGTCTTGGTTTAAGTTACGAAGACATAGAAATCGGATACCTTCTTTGCTTAGGATTTTCCACAAATAAACAAACCCCCTTAGGGTGTGTATCCAATTTTTCAATGAAGGTGGTACTATATGTGACTTCTTTTCATTGAAAAAATAGATTGATTCCAGGACAGTAATGGCTTCCTTCCAAAATTCCATATGCCTTGATCTTGAACTCAAAGCACATTTTAGTTCTTTTCCATGTCTCGGTGTAATGCTGCTCCCGTTCACACTGTCAAATAATTTGTCCATAAACAATAGAAACTCAGCAGTTCCTTCAGCTTCACTAGGCATTTGGTTATTTATATTGGCAATATCATTTTTAGCCAATCTTTTGATGACTGCAGCTACATTTGTACTGAATATCTGTGCTGCCACGGAGACTTTCATTTTTTTTGTGTTCTCAACATGATTGATAGTGAGCCGTTTACACAATTTGTAGTCATCCTCTTCCAAACTCTCTATTTCAAACAATTTTCTTATATGGTCCCAACTTACTACTTCGTATTCAGGTTTTCTCCATCGAAAACGTAATTTATTTTTGAAAAAATTATTTCTCATTCCCTTTAGTAGGTGAGGCGGATCATATAGAGGAATAATTTCAGTGCCTCCAATCTGAACACCAAACATTTTATTTTGTTCTGATCTTCTAATAAAAAAGTCCTTTGTTTCTGCATACAGATTATTAATCGCAGCCACGTTTGCCGAAGCTTGATCGCAAATACTTGCTTTTACTATTAGACCAGCTTCTTGACATGCCAGTACGACTTCCTTTATTCGGGCTGTTATGGTGTCAGTTTTCATTCCTCCTTCATTAAAATAAAAAGCAATGGGCTGCTTCCATTTTTTAATTATGCCTCTGGCCATGAAAACCATAGCTTTATCAGCAATCAATGATCTTCGCTCCTTGCATCCGTTATCTTCGAAACCATCAATCAAATCCTTTTTTCTGTCATACTGAAGATTTGCATCTAATGCCATTTCATCGAAGATGATGCTACACATTTTTTCAGTTTCTTTCATACACTCTACTTTGGATTTCAAAGATTCCATTACAGCTGTGTTTATCCCTGTATTGAAAGGTACTTTCCCTAAAATGTTAGTCAAAGTTTTTCTGGAAGGCACTGCAAACAATTTTCTCAAGAGATTATAGTTTCTGGGGCTTTGTTTCAGAAATGACAGAAAAAGAATTTTTTCATCTAAAGAGTATCGTCTTCCTTTAGGTTTTAAACTTTGACATCTCAACTGAGACATAATGAAGTCAAATGTTGGTATTAACTTTCTTCCTAAGATACTCAGTTGAGTATGCCGTGGATTCCATGCGCTTGACTCTTTTTTTTAGGTCTAAACGACTAAAATTTAGTCGCCTGGCTACTCTTCTTAAATTAGAAGCCACATTATACAACTTTTTTGATTTGGGTGAGAGTTCATTTCTTCCATTGATATTTGAATACGATAGCAAGTTGATTCGCTTGTGTAGACCTAAAAAATAATATGTATATGAAAAACCATGTTATAAACCAAAAACCAGTTTGAGATATAGGCAAAAATCATTGGCCAAACTAATATTGAAATAGTAATTGCGATTGTTAAACTCAATAGCTCTTGAAGTAATTGATCTGATATGCTTAACCAGACAAATTAAAATCGATATATCTATGACATTGACACAATACATGTATCCTTTCTGTTTTTGCATCTTACTTATGATAATATTATGTTTCATAGTTGCAGATCAAATACAGAATTTAACTTGAAGTAAATACCACCCGTGAAAACCAACTAACTAAACTATTACTTTCTACTGCAAGTAGAATTACAGAAAACTATCAAACAGGTACCAATCGTAAACTTACTCGAAAATTTAGCTGGAGTACATATTTTCTCTGGACTACCCTTTGCTATAGGAGTAACACAGCGAGTTGTCTGGATGTCTTCATTAGTCAGAGACGTGGAAGGCAATTTTTCTTGGAAAACGGCTTGTAGGGGCTCTGGATATTCATTAGCTGTAAATAAATTAATAGTAAAATTTTCAGAAAGAAAATTCATGATGTACAGCTGATTTTCGACAAAATGTTTGTGATTTTGATGATCTGAAAAAGTTGGAAACGAGACATTATCAACAAACAATGTACAATTTACACTAAATACTCTCAAATACTTAATTATATTCTCTAGAAACGTACCAGAATAATGCAATTATTCTATCATCAATATTATTTACAAATAAAATTTGTTTGCATTATTTATTTAAGAGCCTCATTATATAATTTACATTATATAATTACACAAATTATCTAAAATATTAAAACATCTCACCTGGAAGGTACAGAGATGGAATAGCATTTTTTTTAATAAGTGGTCTATTCCTAGTTCCGACATATAAATCTTCGGGGCCAAAATGAACATGACAAACGCGATAAAAATACCGAAGAGTATCAACAGACCATTCTTTAAGGTCATTTCTCCCAATTCTTTGTATCCAGAGATCACATAGCTAAAATAGTAGATTCATGTTTCAAAACATATCTTAATAAAAATAAACTTCCAAGAGTATAATGTTGATTAGGAAAATATTATGTTCATTGAATTATATTATCTATACTATAGTATATTTAAAGAAAGTGCAAAGTAAAACCAATGATAATTATAACATTAGGTTGTGTAAGTAAGTAAATACTCACCCCTCTATCTCTTGGAAATATATGCATTTGAACTCTGTTTGTGTAATTTTTACAACCAGGAACACAACACTTATAGCCCATTTTTAGAAATAATGTATCGGGATTTTTGGTTCTTCGGTTGTTCAGGCACAATTCACCAACTATTTATTGTCTATTTATTACAAAAAAGTCACTGATAAAACTTATAAATTCAAATAAACTTAATGTCTATCAATTTAACTCTCACTTTTGAAACCTTACACTGTCCAATATAAAATTGTGTCGCGTCAATTTTTCTTCGCTTATATACACAGATCACACAACTGTTTATTCTCTGGTATTCTCTGATAGGCTGATAGGTTGGAAGAGAACTAGTAGTGAGATCTATCGGGTCGGGACTGAATTACAGTAAACGAACTGTCATTCCCATAAGAGATCGCAGGCCATGTACCAAGTTCTATTAATATCAATGTTGCCAACTCTGTCAGTATAACTTTTGTGAAAAGTGAAAATGAAAATGAACTATTGAACTTTTTAAAAAAACATGGTATTTCAGTGGATTCAAAAAAGTGTAGGAATTGTGGAGATAATATGACATTATCCGGGAATGGCACTAATGGCGCTGTCAGAAATCCATTATAAAAAACAAAAAGAAAGTTTTTTGTAATTTTAAATTATCAGCAAAAACTTCTACTTTTTTTTCGGGTTCTCATCTACCTATCAAATTAATATGTCGTTTTGTATATAGTAGTAGTACCAAAACCACCATATTTTGCTATTTTTTGTAATAAGTCATTAAAAATAGCGTCTTCCGCCTCAATTTCATTAAAAGTTATGTTACCATATACCTATGTATTTTTATTAACATTTGATTTTTTAGGGCTTTTATAGCAAAAGCCCCTAAACTAGACTATTACCCTATCTGTCTGTTTGTAAACACTATAACTCGGAAAATACTTAACTGATCGACACCAAATTTGGTATACAAATAATACCTCCTGTGGGATTGATTTTCATTTATCCGTTTGTCTGTCTACGTGTACCAGCAAACATGATAGTGACCCATCGACATTCGACATCAATCTTGGTACACAAATACGTAAGGGTAATACCTGATTTGAAAAGGCAGTTCAATGCTGTAGTATTCAAGTAAGCACTCAAAGAAATATAACAAATGCGGTGTTCAGATAATTTACAATATTCAAGCAACACTAAGGGTGGAATTCATAGACGTCACTCAAACTCAATATCTACTACACTCAATTTGAGGACAATTTTAGTGTGAGTGATGACCTAGCCTCAAATTGGGATTCAGAGATATGAAAATCGTTGACCCTCAATCATAACTCAATTTAAGGGTTGGATCATGTGGCTACCCTGTTTTTAATGAGTGCATCCATCACAGAGCATTGAAGTATCGCTTTGTTCTTTGGTATGTGTAGATAACCATGAACTATTCAGAACTATAATTACCCTGCCATTCTGTCACTGTCAAATTGAATTTGGGCTCGATAACGATAAGTGGGGCGCTCACAAATAGTCCCATTTTTGGATAAAACACCTCAAAATAAGATGAAAATCAAGAGTACTAATTTTCCAGTTTTTGCTTAGTTTCTGAGATATAAGCCCTTTTAGGTCCAAAATAAACTCTCTTTTAATTTACAAACTAGCTGGAAATTGGAGCAAAAGTGGTCTTGGGTGGGGATAAATACTCAGTAGAGATAATAAGAAGTAGTACTTACTAGAAATTACACTATGAAAACTGTTTCAATGAAGTATTTTCTTGAAAAATTCCTATTATTCACTACAAACAAATTTAACCTTGTGTAAACGCCATTTTTCTGCTCTTCAATGTCAATTATCAATCCATACACTGTTGCCTTTTTATATTAATGCATAGATTACATATATTAAAAAACACAAAATAATATAATCACATCTAGCAATAACATAGATAGCAGTTGAACACATTAAAATATCAGTACATACTTTATATTTCAAGCAATTTTATATAAAATAAATAATTAAAAAGCTTGTTAATTGATATTGTCACTTTACAAATCATCTTCTTTTTTTTAACATAGAACAAGTAATATTTTATAACAATAAATAATATAAATATATAACTAGACTATAATTAAAAACGAGAAGATATTAATGAAAAAAGAAAATCTCAAGAGAAAACTATTAGATTCATAACCGAAAAAATCCGATTCGATCTCAGTATGAAATTTAACCAGGTATGGAAAATGAGCATTAGATTCATTATGGATGGTGATACCATAATATTTTCTGACAATCCGAAGTAATCCGAACAATACCGTATGTAAACAAACTTAAACGAAATTCCTGGAAATAACCTAATTAAAATGTCAACAACACCATTATAGATATTATTCAATATCATAGTTATATTTATTCTGTTATTAAGTTTCTTGAGCTTGATTACTATTATCAATACAAACCTTTAAGAATATTACATAATTACTGCATCCAGTGAGGATTTAATTAACGAAATGCATTCATTTCCAAGTAATACAGAAAAGTAAGTATTTGTTAATATATTATATAAAATAAATATAATGATTGAGTGAACTTTTTCAAAGATTAAAATGTGACTAAAGAAGAAAGAATAAGATACATCCCTTACAAAGGTATATTAATATGCTTCAACCATTTAGCAGAAGAAAATTGTATATATCTATCTCTAAAAAGAAAACTACTACTCAATTGTATCCATTGATTTTCAAAAATAAGATATGTAACAAAAATAAATATTGTGGCTCAAATGATAAACCATACTTACTGTTGCAATAACATTGTATTCGTTACATTCAATAACTCAAGGTAAGTTATAACCATAAAATATCTTAAATCTAAATTGGAAATATTTTTTCAGGAGAATTGGGGTAACAAAATTTCTACTTTGGATTCTGAATCTACGATAAACAGTTTAAACTTCTTATGAATATCTTATAATCAGTATCATAAAATAATTATTAAAGATATTTCGAAAGATATACACAATACTTACTTTAGTACTATATATACTAGAATTAAACCAATACAGAAAAGATTAGCATGACCCCTGCGCAAGAATGATAGATAATATTATAAAGTTTTTTACAATTCAAAACTATTACAATTTCATAAAATAAAAATCGGTAGTATTATGAAACTATTATGGCAGTAAATATATATAAGAGTAATAAATATTAAATAGAGAGAGAAAATTTCACCTAACAAAAAACCTATGCTATACAAGTTGAACTTGCTAAACATCAATATGCAATTATATCAGTTCATATATATATCAATGTAATAAATATTAAAAAAAGGGAAAATTTCACCTAACAAGAAACCTATGCTATACAAGTTGGTTGAACTTGGTTAATATCAATATGCAATTATATCAGCAAATATATATATTAGAATAATAAATATTAAATAGAAAGAGAAAATTTCACCTAACAAAAAACCTATTGTATACAAGTTGAACTATCTAAATATCAATATGCAATTATATCAGTAAATATATATATATTAGGATAATAGATATTAAATAAAAACAGAAAATTTCACCTATACCACACAAGTTGAACTTGTTAAATATCAATATACAATTATATTAGTAGGTATATATATTAAAATATTAAATATAAAAAGAATCTCAAAAAAATATAGTATTTGATAAGTTTATCAATATAATTACTTTATATAAACTGAATAAACAAATATAGTTACCTTATATAAATATGTAGCTACATATCAAAAACTAATTACAAGCAAAAATATATTAAAATGTATATTTACATGTATTAAATTATCTAACCACTATTTAAAATGGTTATTGATTTAGTAAAAAAATATTCTAGACAATTTTAGCTGTAACAACTAAACATAATTAGTTGTTTACACTCAAAGTGCACCACGAGAAGGTATTGTCTAATAGCACTTCATGCTCAACAAAAGGGGATCCCTCGGCTCGTCACTTCCGAAGTATTTAATGACTCCAAACCCCTTTTGTTGAGAAGAAACAGGGACCCTTCGGCTCCTCAATTCCGAAGTATTTTATGACTCCAAACCCTGTCTCTTATAATGAGACTCTGAAATAACTCAGAAATTATCTTCTCCAGAGTAATCTGAATCAGATAAATCTCCTTCAATTGCTCTTTCAATATCATTTGTATCATCTAAATGTGGCTTTTTCGCCGAAGGGAGAAATTTAATAGCATCTGTTGAAGAAAAAGTGGGAGGATCTATTTCTTTAAGAGTCAACCCTTTTTTGACAACGCCATCTACTACACCCGGATATACTTTTTTGATATCAATAAGGAATTGCATGATTTGGGATCCCAAGTCATCCTTATACTTATTCAAATATACGTTTCTGTAAAAAAACAGAGCCATATATTGATGAAGTAACTTAGGAGTCCTACGACATCTTATTGATTGTTTCAATAATTTGTTCTGATTCTCCAAATCATTAATAGTATTTGCAGGATTAGTTTTTTCAACAAATTCACCAATACTATGGTAAGTTTGCATATGAACAGTATTAGGAGAAAACATTTGTTGTACCCCTATGTATTGTTTTGCACTATCCGTACATATTCGTGAAGTTGAAAAATCTACATACTTTTGAATGTACGGCCACAATTCCTCTTTACTTTTAGCATTTACTTTAAAAAACAATCCAACTTTATCTTCTTTGCAATATAAACCAAGTACGGTTGTTGTCATCTGCTCGGTAACACGACCCCTATTGTATTTCCTCTTTGTCAAAAAGGTTTCATTAATTTGGACCGTCTTACCTTCACCACCCAGTACCAAATCACTGTGCGATGCTATTACTTCAGCTATTTCTCGACAATAGCTGTAGTAATCAGTTATAGTACTCCTACTAAGCTCTAAGTCATCTCGTTGATGGCGCCAAGCTAGAAGGTGTTTATACGCATCAGTGACTCGCATCTGAATTATGAAACAGATTACAATAGCCAGGACATCACGTACCTCAATACGGCAAGTGGTCCCTTCAAAGAAAGAATTTAAAGTTGGATTGATTGTCTTACGACATGATTTTGCTCCCTTTTTCTTTGATCCTTTTGAAGAACATCTCCATCTCCAATTGAATTTTCGGGATTCAGAATCTTCAACGAACATTGGGAGATTACAACATATCGGAGGTGTTGAATCACGCGATGGAATTAAACCAATTTCTTCAAGAAAAGACATGGCTAATTCGTTTGTTGTAAGTAGTTCTCCAAAAGAATGAAAGATAGAGAAATTTCTAAGTTTTTGATGTATTTCAGGGTGCGTACCTGCCATTTTCAAAACTTGTAGAAAAGGATAACAACTTAAAGAAAGTCAGCGAAACAAACGTTACCAAAGCACAATTGGAAATATAATTTATTGCATTTGAAGCAGGGATGTCAGACAGTCAATCAGATATCCTTGTTCCAAGATCGCTCAAAGCTGGTACTAAAGTCGAAAAACTGGTACGGTGTCGGTATCGCTAATTCTCATCCTAAAGAATAAAGTTTAATTTACCGCTACTAGATGGCCGTACCCCTGAATATGAGCATGATCAAATTAACGCATAACCAACAAAAATTTGAAAAATTGGAATTTTTGCGGACACCTACTAATTATTTGCAGCTTTCGAATTGTTTGAGACGTTTTTTATTGATGGTGACTAATGAATAATTAGGTTTTTGATAATTTGGTTTCTATTACCAACAAGTTTCGAAAATTAATCGTTATGCACTCTATTCTACTCTTAATTTGGTAGGTATTTAACTGTGATAGTTCGAGAAAATCGAATGTAAGAATAAAATCGTTTGTGACTATTATTTGATGAAAATTTGAATTTTAGATTTGAAAAATTAGGCAAACAAATCATCAATAGGATGGTAAGCAGTAAGAGCTGTCTATTTAGAAAAGATAATTAAAATATTTAAATTAAGACAAGATTGAAAGGAATCACTAATCCTATTCAGTGACAATATATAATTGGTTGATTGCTGCGCTATCCAGTGTTTGTTTAATCAACTGTACAGTAGTACCACGTTACCGACAATGTCAATTCAAATAACGATATCTCACTCTATAGAATAATATATAGATGGCGTGAAAAATATCAACCATGAGGCGAGAGATGTCGCCAGAATCATTTGACAAATAAAACAAATATCAACAAGCCAAAAAATATTCATTCATTCATTTTCTGAAAATTTTATTTATGCTGTACTCTTGAAATCCTGGTACTTTTGCGTACAAGGACAGAATCTTCCTTGTACATTGTACATGATATTAAAAACTGGTACGTGTACCAAGAAACTGGTACGTCTGACAACCCTGATTTGAAGTTTGTAGAAATTCATAATGTGAAACAGCGTTGCTACATGTACTAAAAATACACTAGATATAGTTAATAGTATAAACATCCATTTCTAGTAATACACTCTAAAATACAATTTTGACATAGATACGTAACAATTTTATTTTATTTTATTGATAATTAACAATTCTAACCAATCCAATATATATTTATTTTTAATATACACTTTCCAATTATTTAATAGACAAATTATCTGTTAAAAAGTATATTATTATATATTAAACTTGATAATATTGATGTATATAAATACATATAAAACAAAAATCAAAAGTAACATTCAGCAAATCTAAAATATCATTTATACACATATAATATCAAATCCAAATTTTTGATAAAACCTGACAACATTGCATTTGAAACAACTGATCAACATCCATAAACGTAACAGTTTTACAACAACTCATAACATAGACTATTACCTATTCTATGTTAGAAAAGAAAATTAAGAAATAAGCTGTTATGCAATATAACAATATCAATTTATTAGCTAATCACCTATTTTTTGTATGAAACTAAAATATAGAATATTATATTTCAATATATTTAACTACTTATTCCTAAATACGCGACAATATTATTCTATGTATTTTCTAATGTATGTCATCTATGCATTATTATAAAAAGGCAACAATGTATAGATTGATAATTGACTTTGAAGAACAGAGAAATGGCGTCTACACAAGGTTAAATTTGTTTGTAGTGAATAATAGGAATTTTTCAAGAAAATACTTCATTGAAACAGTTTTCATAGTGTAATTTCTAGTAAGTACTACTTCTTATTATCTCTACTGAGTATTTATCCCCACCCAAGACCACTTTTGCTCCAATTTCCAGCTAGTTTGTAAATTAAAAGAGAGTTTATTTTGGACCTAAAAGGGCTTATATCTCAGAAACTAAGCAAAAACTGGAAAATTAGTACTCTTGATTTTCATCTTATTTTGAGGTGTTTTATCCAAAAATGGGACTCTTTGTGAGCGCCCCACTTATCGTGTTTTCCCCTGAATTTGAATAAAAATAAGAACTTTATGTTAGATATGGCGTAAAACCAGAAATAAGATATGTCAGCTAATGAGAAATGCTTATTTAAAGAAGCTGTGCGTCCGCTATTCAGCAAATATAGCACAAATTAAATAACTTTATTCTGTGGTTATAAATTGTAAAAAACAGATGAGCCACTCTATCAAGAAAAAGAATAAAATTTCCATCGAATCATTTCATAAGACGTTCAATATTACTAGATTTCTCAAGAGGATTGTTGTAATTTCTCAAAATTGTCTAAAATTTTCATTGATAATTTCAAAATATAACTCACAAATACTGTCTTACCTTGGAATAGCTTAATAAACATTATCATCCACATAATCAATGAAATCTAAAGATTCGTTGAAATTATTCATTTTTAATAACTGAATATACTATACACATTTATTTATTTTAAATAAATAAATTAATGCTAAACGCAATGAACAAAACCAGAATATTTTACGAAATTATGACAAGCTCAGAAAGTGACGTTAAATTGAACTGAGTGCTAAAATTCGACACCTTAATTTATACTCAATATTGAGAATCAATTGAGGGGCCTTTTGAGTCTAGTTTCGTTCTTGAATCCCAAATTTGAGTGTAGGGTTGATTTGAGTGGAATTTGAGGGTGAGTGGAGAAAGAGTGACGACTATGAATTTGGCCCTAAGTAACATTAGGAATAAGCATATGTCATTACGCTCACCTATTAACATTTATTTTTCCGGGTCTTGGAAAGTGGTGAAATATTATTCCCGCATTCTCATCACTGGCACAGTTGAGCACAAAACACTTGTCCTTTTCGGAGCCATTTCGGAGAATCAAACATCAATAGGAACAAATCGTGATTAAAAGCGATAAAGTTTCACTCTCAATATAAATCACAATTCAATGTAAAGCTAGGTTCATATAGCTGCGAATCGCGAATCGCGAAGTCGTTTTTGATTGGTCGATTTCAAATAAAAAAATTGGCGGGAAAACTTACCGGAAGTTAGTTCAATTTTTTGCGAATTCGCAAAATTTAAAATCTGGGGGGCGGGAATATTGGAATGATTTCAATATTTTGCGATTTTATTTGGCGGATTCTTCATAGACACGACCATTTTTCTGTTCCATGATGCTGCTTATGTTTTTCTCGTTGTAATGTGTTAGAGAGTTTGAGGTTATGAATGAGGTTATTTTTTATTTACAAATGGTGCATTCTTTATCAGTCTATTCTATGTGGCGCATCGTTCAGAGATTTGATTTAACCAATATATTTGTTTTTTTTGTGCGGTTCTAATAATTTTTGAAATTTGCTTCGAGATGGACGAGAGCCAAGAAGAGGTAGTAAATATTGTATATTTTAACAATAGAACTAAAATAAGATACAATGGCATTTCTAGTCTCGAGTCGAATGTGGTGAATGCGGCAGTGAGATATCTCTAGACCAATATCAGGACCACATATGTTACTTGTATCAAGGAGAAAAGAGCCTAGTAGAGTCGGATGATGTGATCCCGAGATTAATTGAAGAAATTCAAGCAAGACCCGCTTTGTGGGATCACACCTTACCTCTTAAGAAGAGAAGCAAAGAAATAAGAGAAAAAATGTGGAAGGAAATCTATGTCGATCTCGATGAGAAATACTCTATAGACTACATGGAGAAGAAATGGAAGAACTTGAAAGACACTTTCCTGAAACATCTGAAGTATGTAAATATATCTATGAAATTTAGGTATATTTTTGCCAGAAAACTACTACATAAAACTATATTTTTAGAACTTATCATCCATCGGGCTCCGGAAGTCTAGATAAAAAAATATGGAAACATTTCGACAGTATGTATTTTTTAGCTAGTAAAAATTTACCTAAGACCACAACTTCCAACGTTCCAAGCCAAGATTGCAGTACTTTCTCAGAAGAAGGTATGTTAATAATTTGATTTATTCTCTACATTACCATTACAGGTTTAATAAGAATGATTATTTTAGTAGCTGGGACATCACAGACTTCTGGGGGAAGTTTGACTACAACTCCAACTGCCTCTACAAAGAGAAAGAGAAAGTGTGGTAAGAGTATAGAGAATATTTATTCCATCAATATAGTAGCTGTAGTCAGTTGATGTTAGTGGAGCGAATGTACCTATTAATTTTATATATTGTTGCATCATTCATATCCTAACATATTCAGTCGGCTTGTGATAATTTCAGAAGCTTAATTAATTGCAGATGAGACAGAGGAGCTGCTTCTAAATATTCTCAAGGAACCAAGGTCGGAGCCACCTACTATATGCTCGGCTTTATTGACGATTCAGTCTGTATTAGATAAATTACCTATGAGAGCAAGGATGGAAGCCGAAAGTGAATTAATAAATAAGGCATACTCTTTATATTGGAAGTATGAGGAAGACAAGGAGAATAAATGATTTATTCGAATTCATATTTGTTATTTATTATTTATTTATTTTGTCCATTGATAGTCAATTGGATCTACATGTACCAGATAATCTGATAGGAAGTCTCGTACTGCACTAGCTTTCTGAGTATATGCATTTCCCCCCATTCTTCCAGCATCACCTAATGGAAAATTAATTTCATTTCTCCATAACCCAGAGATAATCTCTCCTTCTTCATTTTCTCTATCTACAAAATTATTTGTGCAATATCTTATTTGGTCAACCCTATTAGCATCTGCTTTATGTAGACACACAAGTGCGCACACCATTTTTTCGATAGTCTCAAGTTTGGCTATGATGGGCCTTTCTAGAATTCGCCATTTTGCAACTAGAATACCAAAGGCATTCTCAATAACTCTACGAGCTCGACTCAATCTTAAAATATCAAAGAAGATAAAATCCTTTAGTTTCACAATAATTCACTTCACTTACCTATAATTAAAAATTCTTTTATTCTGTGGTAAAAAGTTCCCAGGATATGGACGCATTAAATTAACACAGAAAGGGAAGGCTGCATCTGCCACAAAGTAGTAAGGCATTGGTTCAGTATTTTCTACAAGGCGCCTTGGACGAGGTAAGTTGATAGTGTTTGAGAAGAACTTTTTTCCAAAATTACTATTTCTAAATACCCCTCCATCACTTTGTCTGCCTTTTGCACCAATGTCGACTACTGTGAAGCAATAATCAGCATCACATGCTGCTAATAGGATAATACTGAAAAAATCCTTATAGTTGTAAAAATCGGAACCGGTGTTTGGAGGAGCCTGAAACAAAAAGCTCGAAAAACACAAAATACAGATTTTAGATAGATTTTACATCTACCTGTATTCTGATATGTTTGCCATCAATTGCACTGACGCAGTTTGGAAGATTCCATCTATGTTCAAAACCTTCAGCAGCTTTTTTCCAACTTTCCTCAGTAGGGAATGGTAAATACTCCTCGTTTAATGTATCCCAAATAACCGAACATCTTGTTCTTATAATATTAGTGACTGTGCTTCTTCCTAGTCTGTAGCTGTACGATATACTTCTCATGCTAACACCCGCTGCTAAGTACCTTGCGATATGGAAAATATAAATGATTATCCCAAATAATCACTATAAATTAAACAATATTTAGTTCAGTAATAAACACCTTAGCGTAGCTGATAACATTTCCCCAGGTGATATTGGTTCACGAGAATGGTAAATTTTGGAAAGTTTTGGAGCAAGTTTCTCCAATAATAGATCAAAGTCTTCTACAGTCATTCTGTGATAGTTTCTAAATTTACTCTGATCATTATTTCGCATTTCTTGGACCAAATTGTGATATGCACCTTGAGTTTTTCTATTTTTGAATATATCACATGTTCCTATAGATCTTACAATTTTCTTTTTCTTTTTTCTCAATAACAGATAAGCGGCAACTGCTCGTCTTTGACGCAAAGAGAAACTGTATCCTTCTTTCATAATAAAATAATAATAGGAAGTATAGAACTAACCAAAATATATGGCTCAAATTCAGAAACATACTGAATATAGGTATTCTATATCTATCTATCATACTAAATATTCTACCTGTCCACAAATAATTTTATTTATCTAAGTAATTACTCAATTAATTATACGATTATCTCAATTATTTTTTACTTCTATTTCAATAACATTGAGAATATGTATTTACAAAATATTTATTCAATATATGGTATTTACTTTATGTTCAAATTTTTCAAACATTTTATAGTTTCTCATGCTATCTATTTTGTAATACTAGAAACATAAATGTCCCTAAAAAACTAGCGAAATTTCAAAACTGTATGAACTGATGAAATAAAACGCGATTTATTTTCGCGAATTGCGATTTCGCTTTTCGCAAATTCGCGACTATATGAACCTAGCTTAAGTCTGTAATGTGACAAGCAAAACGCTCAGTTCTCAGATTCACACAGAACTAGAATAAACGCCATTTCATTCGTATCAGAGAGAACATTCATTGTTCATTGTATGTTCTCTCTGATTCGTATTCGTATTCAACGGTTCCCGACATTCTTCGGAATACTTCGGAAGAGCAATACTGGCGCTCTAACGGCTGCTACTTGCAACATTTGATCAAAATTTACCCATAAGAGTTACCACCATGAAACTCGCATTATTCTATATGTAGCTGAAATTTTGCGCCATCTAACAGCTAATGCAAAAAGGAGAGTGAATTTCAGATGGATTGCTACAAAGCTGGCCTGGATATTTCAGGCTTGCTCAAGAGATGGACCCACTATCATTAATTGTCATGATATCGCATGCGCCATATTTATTTTAAATTGTGTTATCTTCGTGACTGAAAATTAGCGTTTTTGTTAAAATTTGAAATTTGCAGTAAGTAATATCAAAAGAAGCTGAAATGAATTCTATATTATCGAAAAAATCATTGTGCTTGAGTGTCAGTGAGTAGTATATTACAAATATAATTGTTCACATGATAGGGCAAGGGGAAACATAAACAGTTATAGAATTTCTTTGAAATGTACCGTAAATGCTGCCCAATGCTGCCTGTCTGGATGTACTAGTGAAGATCCACGAAGGTAAGATTAAACTGATTTGAAAATGCTGGGTATATACTATAAATTCTTATAAATTGCAGATATACGTATGTTCCCTTCTTCTACGGACTTTCATTAAGAATGGGATTGGTGAATTGGAATAGCGGCAGCCTACCTAGAAGCGAAGTCGAATTTTGTTAGTGGGATACATTTTAAGGGCAATTGTACAGCATATACCAGTGAACGAGTGTCTAAATTGGCTTTACCAACGTTATACTTGCCCCGTAAGTATGCAGATTACCAAGGATCAAAAAAAGATTGTTTCCATAATATTTCTCCTGCGTTAAGAGAATGCCTAATACCAGAAAATTTGAGACGTGAGTAAGCAAAAATATAGTGTTAATAGCGTTTGACCTCAAGAAATTCTATTTCAGAAACAATAGCAAAAATTCAGGAGCATTCTAGTCAGGAGCAGAAGGAAATTACAGATTACCCCTCAAAGAATCCTCCTCATGTATCCTGATCTTGTGCTCCGCCGAGGACAAGTCCATGAAAATGGGAAGATTTACACCTGACTTGCACACACCCTCTACGTCTACTAGTGACTAATCTAGGGTAAGTGAAATAATTGTATTGTTACTATTATAGATATTTAATGGGAAAGCAAGCGAACTAACGTCCGTGCAATCCATTGAGCTATTCACATTAACCGTGTATCACTCGCGCCTCAAAATAAATATGATACCTAGGGCCTAGGGCTTGCCTGGAAGATTTTCTATCACGCTGGAAATTTTGTGTATTATTGTTGTTTATTCTATTTTCATGTAACTATTGGTTTCGTTAATAAGCATAAACGTCACAGATCCTTTAAAGAGAAGAAAAAATAATACACAAAATCCTGAAAAGAATACCGTAGTGTAAAAATTCAGATTCAGATTATAGAAACATCTATTAATTAAAAAGGAGTTAAACCTTTTTTTAAGTGAAAATTTGTTATGGTAGTTACTTATGTCTACTCAATTTAATGATGACCTTGATCCCCAAATATATAGGCGATTATCGTCCTATCCTAAATCTTAATGTAGGAATAATGAAATCATTATTATTATAATCAGTTTTTATTGAAAGATCTCTTATAGTCATAAACTAATGTGGTCAATTCCAATATGATAATTGACTACTAGTCTACAACACCCTTTCTGTTTAATGCCAGCCAGACATCTTATCACCTTCTTCTGACTTCAACAACAACAGCTTCAACATCGGAAACGGTGCCCCAAAAGGGGTATATATATATGTTATATAAAGTTATAATTGAATTATTTTTAAAAGTCATATAATAACAACAAAGTATTATTTAAATATTATTTATATCGTATATCGTATTACATCTGCAAGACGCAGTTTTAAGAAGATAACAAAAGTGATAAGGATATTTACGTGCCAGAGATGCCGACCAGTAGTCAGCAAGTTACCATAAAGACCATTGTTAGTTGTTATCCAGTTTGGCCTCCAAAAAGACATTACTATGTATTTTATTTATAATATTTCTAGAAGTTTCGATTTAACCTTAGGAGAAAAGATCCATTGTATTAATTTACGTTATTTTATATTTTTGATGATTAAACATTTTTGATTGTATAAATACTAGATCTCTAGCTAACGGCATCACTTGTGAGTCTAGATTCATAAAGTCATGTAAAGTTAAGTTATATTTTATTTGTACTTTATTTTTTTTGTGTTAATAAATAATTGTTTTTAAAAAGTTAATTCCAAGTTATGTGATTTAACAAATTGGCGCAGTCAGTAGGATAACTCAACGTAAAAAAACAAGGCCTACTTCAACAACAAGTTTCCCCTCATTATCACGGTGGTTTCCAAACTTTTAAGTGAAGAATCAACAGCTCCAAAAGAAGAAGAAGAATTATTACAATTTGAAGAGTAGCATTCTTCAACGTTGGTAAAACAAGGCTTACTTCAACAACAAGTTCCCCCTCATTATCAACGGTGGTTTCCAAACCTTCAAGTGAAGAATAAATAGCTCCAAAAGAAGAAGAAGTATTATTAGAATCTGAAGAAAATGATACTTCAACGTTGGTAAAACAAGGCTTACTTCAACAACAAGTTCCCCCTCATTATCAACGGTGGTTTCCTAACTTTTGAAGAAAAGAACCGAACAAGACAAATGTACATCTTACTGTAAGTGAATTATCACGTATATTAATTTTTAAATTTTTTTAACTGTTCGATTTTCTTCTATCATATTTTTATATATTTGATATTTTATATTTAATTAAATCAAAATGGCAAATGAAAGCTCAGGAAATGGAGCTTGAACCATATAGAATTTCGGAAATATTTTGTATCGTGCCTTACGCCTCAGACTTACGCAGCGATAAGACAACTTTTAAATCTTCATTTTGGTGATTCAAGAGACCTTACTTCTCTTATTCATGATTTACAAAGATTAAAACAATTATCGAATGAGTCAGCTCTAACATTTTTCAATAGAGTGCAAGTCTTGAATGCTAAAATGCATGCAAATATACAAAAAACATCAAATTTATCAAATGAACAAAAGGTTGCACAAGAAATTCTTATTGATACTATGGCTCTTAATACTTTATTGACTGGACTTGAACCCCGTCTAGGACAACTTATTCGTGCTAGTCAGCCTGAAAACTTGTTAGAAGCACAAATTCGCACACGAAGAGAATTGCAACTATCATATTTTGAGAACCAAAAATTAAATAAGCCAGCTTCTAATATTGTAAGTAAACCTCAAAATATATTAAATGTTAGAAAACCCCAAATACAAATTGTACAATGCTTTTTATGTGGTAAAAATGGTCATACTTCTAATCAATGTCGTTTCCAACAGCAAAGAGCATCAGCTCCAAGCTATAACCCAAATTTCAATAATAATTTCCAGAGACCAATGAATTTCCAAAATCAATCACAAAATTCTGTGCAAAATAGACCGAATGTTCCTACTCAACAAAGACCTTTTAATTCGCAGGGACAATCCCAGATAAGACCATCCGTAATTCAAAAGAATCCAAATTTTCAACAAAGAGCTCATTTAATCGGCTTCAATGGTGAAAACGATTTAGATTATTATTTCGAAAATAATCAAGATATTTTTGAAAATGAATTCCAAGAAAATTATAGTAACTATTCCGAATCATCAGACTATTCTCCGGATTTTGAAAATTATCCACAAGATTTTGAATCTCCTGAAAACTCAAATTTCCAGGATTTTCCCATTTCTCAAGTCAAAGACCATCCCCCAAATTGTCTGACAACAGAAAATTTAATTTCAGAAGCAGTTACCAGAATCCAAACATTAAAATTCGAAGAGATGAACAAAATTTTCTTTAAATCCATTTTTGACTGTTAATTCCAAAAATCTTTATTATAATGAAGATGCTTCTAAAGAGTTTAAGTTGCTTATTGATACAGGTGCAGGAGTTTCTATTTTTAAAGAAAATACTGTTAAGAAATTTCCTCAAAGATTTACTGAATATGTAACTATTCAAGGGATAACTGATCAAAAAATTTTACTAAAAGAATCTGTTCTTATTCCATTTTCTGCAAAAGATCCACATAAAGTTTTTATTTATAATCTTAATATTGATTATGATGGAATTTTGGGTTCAGATTTCCTAGAACATTATAATTGTATAATTGATTTGAATTCAAAACAATTGATAACTAATTTTAAAACTATACCTCTGTTTAAAGTTACCGAAACATCACACTTGTCTCAAAATAATCAAATTTGTGAACAAGATTCTGAATTCTTACAATTTGAACAAAATACTGAAGTCAAAATCAAAAACAAGGTGGTTTAGCAGGTTTGAAAATTAAGAATGCAAATACAACTAGATATATTTATTATCTTGTAACAAAAGAAACTTCAACCGGAAAACCCACTTATCAGACTTTATGGTCATCTTTAAAGAAATTGAGAGATCATGTTGGTAAAAACAATGTTCAAAAATTAGCTATGCCAAAAATAGGGTGTGGATTGGACAAGTTAGATTGGACGTATGTTAAAAAAATGATATCTTATCTTTTTAGAAATTTAGGTGTTGAAATTGTCATTTGTTTGCCAAAGATACAAAATCGAATTTTTATTGAGTCAAGAATTGAAAAAATTTTCAAATTGAAATGTAAATTAACAAACACAGATGCACTACTTTTCGGACAAGCAATAGAAAATGTTAGAATTCCAAATGCTTTGGTACATGTAAATGAAGAAGGTGAATTCTTTACTTCAATTATTAACTCGAATGCTATCCCTAAAGTTGTTGAATTTCCAAATTTGAATCTAGATCCCATTCCGAATTCCGAATGTTTTTTAAATTTTAATTGCGTTAATGAAAATAAAACTAAATTTAATCAACCTGTTGATAGAAAAACTATAATTTCGGATCAGTTGCGTACAGATCATCTCAACGAAGAAGAAAAAGAAATTATCACAAATTTATGTTTAGATTTTTCTGATATTTTTTATTTGGAAGGAGACCAACTAACATTTACTAATGAAATTAAACATTCAATTGAAACTGATAATGCGAGACGTATATTTACTAAATCATATAGATACCCCCAAATTCATAAAGAAGAGGTAAAAACTCAGGTGAACAAAATGTTGGAACAAGGTATTATACGTCATTCTATTTCACCATGGTCATCCCCAGTTTGGGTTGTGCCAAAAAAGCTTGATGCTTCAGGAAAACAAAAATGGCGTGTGGTTGTTGACTATCGTAAATTAAATGAAGTTACGGTAGATGATAAATATCCATTACCCAACATTTCTGATCTCCTTGATCAACTAGGAAGATGTCAATATTTTACCACTCTTGACTTAGCCTCAGGTTTCCATCAAATCGAAATTGAACTAAAAGATATCTCCAAAACAGCTTTTTCAGTTGATAACGGTCACTATGAATTCGTTCGAATGCCGTTTGGACTCAAAAATGCCCCGTCCACTTTCCAACGCGTCATGGACAACATTTTACTTGGCATTCAAAATGAAAGATGTCTTGTTTATATGGATGACATAATAATTTATTCTTCAACTATTCATGAACATGTTTCTCGTCTGACTGACGTTTTCAACAGACTTCGGAAAGCCAACTTGAAAATTCAACCAGATAAATGTGAATTTCTTAGAAAAGAAGTCGCTTATCTTGGACATATCATTACCCAAGATGGTGTTAAAACAAATCCAGCCAAAATAGAATGTCTCAAAAATTTTCCGGAACCTAAAAATCCTAAAGATGTAAAATCTTTCCTTGGTTTAGCAGGATATTATCGTCGCTTTATACCAAATTTTGCCAAAATTTCTAAACCCCTTACAAGACTTTTACAAAAATATGTTTCTTTTATTTTTAATAATGAATGTAAAAATTCTTTCAACGATCTAAAAGCTGCACTTCAGATCCTATTTTGAGATATCCAAATTTTGAAGAACCATTTATTCTCACAACTGATGCTAGTGCATTTGCCATTGGCGCTGTTCTATCACAAGGTCCCATTGATAAAGATCTACCAGTAAGTTATGCTTCGAGAACATTATGTAGTGCAGAAACAAGGTATTCGACAATAGAACGAGAACTCCTTGCTATTGTATGGGCAGTAAAATATTTTCGTCCTTATTTATTTGGAAGAAAATTTACGCTAGTCACTGATCATCGTCCATTAACATGGCTTTTTTCCATTAAAGATCCCGGAAGCAGACTAGCTAGATGGCGACTCAAATTGGAAGAATATGATTACAAAATTGAGTACAAGCCAGGCAAAATTATTAAAAATGCAGATGCGCTTTCAAGAATTAAAATTAATCATTTTAATGTGCAAATTTACAATCTAAAATTACAATTTTGGCAAATAATGAAACTAATGAGGTTATACCATCAACAAGTAAAGACCCTAATGATCCTATAGAACCACAAAAAAGTGAAACACTTATAGAGGAATAGGATGAATTAATGATAGACGAATTTAATAGATTTGTTGACCTTTACAAAACAAAATCAATAATCGATTATTCAAAAATTGAAACATCGAATGACCAGTTACTGGAAAAGGCTCATAAGAATATTGTCACTTTATTTTGGCAAAATAAACTTGAAGATTTACATTATAAAATTATTGAAGATATTTTTGAAGAAAATTTTGATTTTCAAATGAATTTAGTAAATATTGTTTCTAGTAAAACTGTGAAAGATCGCAAGTATTTTATAATACCTCTTATTTACGATCCAGAATTTGTAGTTCAACAATTATTTTACACATTATTTAAAGAATAAAGTAAATTTGATCCTTCAAAAACTTATTATATAGAAAATAATCTTGAGTTACCTATTTTAGAAGTATTCTCTTTTATTTTTGCTAATGTTGATTTAAAATTTGTAGTCTGTCAAAATATTGTTAAAACACCTGACCGTGATGAAATACCTATCATATTGGACCAATATCATAAAGGCAAAAGTAATTTACATCGCGGAATAAATGAAACTATACGACGGATAAAATCTGAGTATAACTGGACAGGACTAACAAAAGATGTAGAACAATTTATTAAAAACTGTGAAACTTGTCAAAAAGTAAAAATCTGTCGTAAGAATTTAAGCACTCCTCTGGTAATAACAGAATCACCAAAAACTCCGTTTGAAAGAATTAATATTGATATTTTTGAGTATCCAACAAGAAATTACGCTTTAACGATTTGAGATGAGTTAACTAAATTTACTCAAGCTTATCCTATTTCAAATAAAAAAGCTTCAACAGTTGTAAATACATTATTAATATTCTTTCAACATTTTGGGACACGTTTGAGAATTCATTGCGATTATGGTCGAGAATTTGATAATTCATTAATAAAAGATTTGTGTACGCTTTATGACATAAATCTCACTTTTTCTAGCGTTGGCCATCCACAATCGAATGGTTCTTTAGAAAGATTTCACGAAACTCTTGTGGCAATGATCCGTGCACATAAGACAGACAATCCAGACGAACATCCGTTTAATATTTTGCCATATGCGGTTATATGTTATAATAATACTAAAAACAAAACAACTGGTTTTACCCCATATGAATTGATTTTTGGTCATACGTCTAGTAGACCACCTGAAACTTTATATAATGAGAAGGCCCTTATTACTAAATATATACGTGATTTGAACAACAGAATGCAACATTATTATAAAATTGCACGAGCAAAAACAGCAAGTCAGAAAGAAAAAGCAAAAATTAGATTTGATAAAAATATTTCAGGAAAGCTTCCAGAGTATAAAATAGGAGATAAAGTTTATCTTAAAGAATCTCAAATTAAAGATAAAAGTCAAAATTTTTTTAATGGTCCTTTTGAAATTGTGCAATTATTTGATAATTCTGCAATAGTTTTAAATCCACAAACTAATCAAAAATTAATTTCGATAGACTGAAACCCTACTATGAGTAGTTTCTTTGGTTTCAGATTCTTCGTGCTGATAAATATTATATCAGCTCAATACACACTTAATCCTGTTAATAATACCGTTGGAATCTTTTTCCATGAAGAATGTACTATCAAAATTACGAATGAAAAATGGACACTTTTAATTTACAAAGATCTGGCCCCAATTAAGAAAACAATGGAAAATAATGATAAAATACTTATAGAAATTTTGGATACTTTAGAAGACCCGTCTCCAAGGTTTATCGCTTTTAAGTCTGAAGTTCAAACACACATAAGTTTATTATCACAAATTTCGAATTCAATAGGTCAAAAATATAAAGAAATTATAGGAGAAACTAAATCATATAACTCCAGGGCAAAGCGAGGTATATTTAATGGAATCGGAACTGTTTGGAAAACTATTACTGGTAATTTAGATGCATCAGATGGAGAATATTTTAATGATTGTATTAACAAATTATCTCATGATGAATTTGAGTTGGAAAATCTTCTTAAAAAACAAATTTCAGTTACAACTTCTGTTATTAAAAATTTTAATAATACTATACAAAAATTACAAATTGATGAAAAGACTTTTAATGAAGATATAAAAGAAATTCAAAATACTTTGATGGATATTGCTGATGATGTCGCATTTTATGAAGCACAAATAAGGATATTGAATATTTGTGAATCACTAATGGAAAGCTTATATTTTCTCAGAAGATTCCCTTAATACAATTTTAAATTCTATCACTTTTGCTCGCATAAGATTATTACATAGCTCAATAATAGCACCTTCAGATTTAATCAATTCTTTACAAGATATAGCAAAATCTCTTGTAAGAAATAATTTACCTTTACAACCGTATACGTCAAATATAGCTAATTATCTTAATATTATTGAATTAGAGGCATATCAATCAGAAAGTAAAATAATATTTGTTCTCAAAATTCCTCTCACTGATCCAGAAGCTTATATACTATATCGACTCTATCCAATACCAATATTAGATGATCGAACAGGTATCTATCATATTTTACCAACTACACAAAAATATATTGCGCGGGATGATGATTCACTGCTGTATTTGTCATTGCGAAATCTGGATAATTGCAAGACTCTTGAAAGAAGCATAAAAATCTGTTCTAATCTCCTCCCCTATCCAATTGACAACGATGCAATTTGCGAAGCACAACTATTAAGAAGATTAACTCAGATGCCCAAGACATGTCAAACATCTCTTCTTTTTGTTAAAGATTATAATGTCTACCAAATTGATCTAAATCTATGGTTAATCACTGTTTCGGACCCTTTGCCAATCACGATTAAATGTGGAAATAGGGAAATTAAATCAGAAATTATTAAAACTAATAGTTTACTGAAATTACAACCTGAGTGTAGTGCCTTTATTGGAAGTACAAGAGTTCATGCTCAATACCCAATTGACAGATACCAAGAAATCAAGTATAGAAGTCATCCAGTCACAATTCCATTTGACTGTTGCAAAGATATTCCTGAAAAATTACAAATTCCAGAACTAGAACCTCTTAAGTTGAACAAAATTGATTCCGAAGATTTGAACATTGCACAGCACAAACTAAATCAGTATTCAGAAGAATTAGAAAAAATGATGAAACAATCGCCGATCAGTAAATATACACATTGGTTCACCATTCTAACCATAATTTTATTGGTAATACTTTATGTGACCTGTAAATGTAGAAGAAAGCATCATCGAATTGGAATAGCTTTAACCAACGATTACCCACCATC
Source organism: Crioceris asparagi (assembly GCA_958507055.1). Lineage (NCBI taxonomy): Eukaryota > Metazoa > Arthropoda > Insecta > Coleoptera > Chrysomelidae > Crioceris > Crioceris asparagi. Next base: position 54,461,546 of record OY293827.1, read on the forward strand.
ACCACCAGGACCAGGTTCCAGTATTTCATTCCAGCAAAGTATAAGAAGAATTCTTCCGAAAAGAAGAGCAAGTATCCATGTCGGAGAACCCATAGAAGAAAACATCGAATTAAATCCAAATAAATAATTAACTTAAAAGTTGTTGCAATCTCCACCAACTTTTCTTAAATGGGGGAGTTGTTATATAAAGTTATAATTGAATTATTTTTAAAAGTCATATAATAACAATATTTAAATTATTAATTATATAATTATTTAAATATTATTTCATACTATTATATTACATCTGCAAGACGCAATATTTCATCATATCGTATTACATCTGCAAGACGCAGTAGTATTACACCATATCATATTACATCTGCAAGACGCAGTTTTAAGAAGATAACAAAAGTGATAAGGATATTTACGTGCCAGAGATGCCGACCAGTAGTCAGCAAGTTACCATAAAGACCATTGTTAGTTGTTATCCAGTTTGGCCTCCAAAAAGACATTACTATGTATTTTATCTATAATATTTCTAGAAGTTTCGATTTAACCTTAGGAGAAAAGATCCATTGTATTAATTTACGTTTTTTTATATTTTTGATGATTAAACATTTTTGATTGTATAAATACTAGATCTCTAGCTAACGGCATCACTTGTGAGTCGACACTTGTGAGTCTAGATTCATACAGTCATGTAAAGTTAAGTTATATTTTATTTGTACTTTAATTTTTTTTTGTGTTAATAAATAATTGTTTTTAAAAAGTTAATTCCAAGTTATGTGATTTGACATATATATATATATATATATATATATATATATATATATATATATATATATATATATATATATATATTTATAATGATGAATTTTTAATGAATCATTAAAAATTCATCATTAATTAGACAGTCAAGAATTTACAATTCATTTTATATATATATATATATATATATATATATTGATTTTGTATTCTTGACTGGATTTATAATAAATAAAAAGATGTTCTTGGGGATGACATTTGTAATTGATGGATATGAAATTTTTCCTGTTTTTGGTTAATTTATTCTAAATTCACGATTTTTGCCCTGAAGAAGAGAATAAACATTCTCGAAAGCTCGGCTTCAGTCAAAGAATTTTATTGAATACATGACTGCATCCCCAAGAACATCTTTTTATTCATATATATATATATATATATATATATATATATATATATATATATATATATATATATATATATATATATAAGAATTGCTCACTCTATCGTATTATTTTAAAATATACCTAATGCATAAAATTCAGATAAAGTAACAGTCTGTAGAATCAATCTATCTATTTTACATTTTCAGGAGCAACATTGAAATGTAAGTCTGAGATAAACTACAAAACAAAAATATATTCCGTCTCAAGGAATTCCATAATTAAAAGGACGAAGTATAAAGCGCTACCGATAATAGTCTAGAAGAAATAAAACAGATTTCAAAGAGCCCTTCGAATTTCGAGAGATTCCAGAAGTTGTTATGTTGAATTGTTTGTTGCATATCTACCAATATATATATTGTTAATTTATCTAGTGTATTGTATATTCTGAAATCGTACTATTTTGCCAATCAATGTGATTGAAATCCTTTCTTCTTCGTCAAAAAATTACAGAGGCACTTGTTCAAATATAAACCTTAAGTTCTAAAAAAGTTAATATTTCTTACAAATCACTAACAATTGATTCTGAGACTGTGTCATTAACTATAATTTTGAAAACACTCCTCCCAACTCTCCGGGAATTTATAGCCAATATGTAAATCAATATGAAAAACAATTTCAGAAATTGGTCGAGTAATTTGTACCCTACTGATTAAGCCCTACAAACGCAAACTTAATTAAACTTTTATATTATGTAGCTATATATTTAGTATATCCAATTTGATAATTATATTCATTTATTGTAATTTTGTAAATAATTATCACTATTTTAAGGCGAGGTTTTATAATTTATAGCCATGCCAATAAGTATGAACATTTTTCAATTTTTATATAACCAATAATAATTTGTGATTTAGCTATCATTTTTTGATAAAATTATACTTATATAATTAATGCGTGTTAATACCTATGGTTCAATAAATATTGACAAAATTATTTGTTTTATTTTGCAACTATTACTTACATGCCTTATTTCTCACGTCATGTTATTAATCAGTTTCTTGGATTTTGTTAAAAGATAACTAAGATAACTATCAAAATTTGATTTGCAACGAAAATCCTATTTAACATTGACATTAGCATAGAGTTGCCTCTCTATAACCTATTTACTCTACGGTTACCACCACAAGGTCAAGAAAACACTTAAAGGGTGTTCGAGCAGGATTTCAAACCAAACTCAAACCGTCAGAGGCATGCGCATTTTAATTTTAAGAAGACGGAACTTCATATGCGCATGCTCCATAATCACGGAACACAGTTGGAAACTGGTCCAAACTACTGCTCGAACACCCTTTTAGTTTACTGACAGTAAAAAATTGGTGGTCCAAAATTCACTGACGCAAGATTTGTTTGCTATTAGATACGATACTGCGCATGCGGTAACTTTACTACGAATGCTAAATTTGCTTTTGCAGTGGAGGTGGTGTAAGGCAGTGCATTGATAGTAGAAGTCGTAGAAGACGCCATATTGTTGTTTATGTTCAGAGAACACTAATTACCTCCAATTTATGTTAACCTATTTACTCTATGGTTTATGTATAGATAATCCAATAAAAATATTTTTTCATTCAAAATAATAGGTATAATGGAATTAATCTTGTTGGTTGAAAGTACCGGGACAAATTACAAAATAAAATTGACAATAAAGGAATTTGATACAGCTCATAACGGTAAAATTATACCTATTATATAAGGTTGGTTATGGCGTTGAAAATTCAATGCCAAAGGTAGGACCTTAATAATAATCACCAGTTCAATTTCCCTGTAACTCACAATTTCATTGTTATTTATATCTTAAATAATTTCAGCCGTCGTTCCTTCATTCACGGATTGCGATTGACAGCTTGTCGGACGGAAACAAATTTGCATCAAATGCTACCAACGACTAAATTTAATAAAAAACCGTTTGCTGTGTTTACTTCACTTTTATTGCTGCAATTGTTTACAGCGTGTTCTCGACCACACTCTCAATTATAATCTGCGACGGAAGTCGCCATCTAGGGGCTTATTCTTGACCACTCGTATAGTTGAGATCATGTGCAACTTTACGAATGAAACGTACTTTTCAATTCTTGAGCCATCGTTTCTAAACGTATTCGCCTATTTTTAGACGTTTAAATACGGACGGAGAATTAGTTGTGCAATTGAACGATGATTTATTATTTGTGGTTAAGGATTGATGATTTCAAGAAAAAAATCTTAAATTACGGTGTGTTATCTGATGAATTAAAAATTAGATGCTTCTGGAGGGTTACATACGTTATTATTTTGATTAAATTGAATGTATTTGGATCACCAGTAAGTAGTGAGTATGCATATATATTTGAAAATAAATACCTAATTGTTTTTATTATTACCTAGGTATTTGATGATTCAATCGACGTACATTCTACTGACATCAAGAAATAAGAGTACCTAGTATTAACCAAGACTGAATTAATACAACCCTTAAAGTATTTGCTAAAAGCCAAGGTAATGCGCTTATTGCTCATGTTAATTTTCTTCATCATCTAAATTCTATTATGCAGAGTTTCAATGGATATTTTTTCCTTCAGTTTGTACATATAAATGTGTTTCGAGTACTTACTAGTATTTAATAATAATAAATGAGAGAATAAGTACCTACCTAATGTAAGATTCTACTGACATAAACTTATCTTACATCAACGAATCACAGTGTTTTGCAACTCGACATGTATTTCGTCAAGGTAGGTAGGTGATACCCTAATTTTTTAGCTTATTTTCCTCGTCTTTAAAATTGTATTTTGCAGATTCTGAATGGCTACTTTTCCTATCAGACTTACCTACAAATTAATGTGTTTGAAGAAGGTATCTATAAATGAGAAAATATTTTTTTAAGACTTTATCGATGTGAATACAGCTAGAATTAAAGTAGATTGACAGCACCAAGCAACATTAATTTTATAACCCGAAATGTAGGTATATCGCTTATAGAAATATAGTATTAGTGAAGACAAATTTAATATGTAAAGTCCTCTCAAACTCAAGATTTTATTTTCCAGAATTTGCACGGATTATGCAGTCTGCTAGCTAATGAACAATGACAGGTATGCGAAGTCCCAAAATCACAAACTGTGAATTGTTTACTATGTATTATTTCATTGTTAAATTGATTCACATATTGACTGTTACCAATAAATATATTTAACTCAAATGACTATTGAATAACCGTACCTAATAATTGCGTATAATCACACAAAGCATAATGTTCCAAAATAGAGTAGGTAGATAGGTAATTAATAATAATGTACCTAGTTGTAAGAAATTTTGTGGAACACTTGCCAGAAAAATCATTTACATAAACTTCTTTATTCTATAATTTGAGATTTAAAATTTAAATAAATTCAAAATTACGTTTGTAAGGTTATGTTGTTATGTCAAAATATGAGAAATATCCACCAATGAGGACAGAGTATTAATATAAGTGCGATATTACCACGATCCGTAGAGAGACACGGCTGTCTCAATCAGGGGTACTAGGGCGGGGGAAGCGTTCGGTGCGGGAAGCAACCTTTGACGTAGCCGGTAGACCCAGCTCAGCGATCACGTATCTATGCTCGACTTCGGGGTTCGACTGGCACTTGTCCGATTAATGTTTTTGGCAAACATTCATACTTCTGATCTGCATGTAATAAAAATCACAATAGGTGCATCTTCTGTCTGCTAAACTGTTTCGGGGAAAAAACCTGGAATTATTAAAAAAAATGTAAACACTACCGCACCGGAAAACGACCAGTATGTTATTACAAGAATTTTCAATGAAACTATTTCCCCGTCTAAACTTCCTTTTCCAATACCTGATAAATTAAGTGTATCTTCTACTGAGCAACAACATTCTAATTATCGACCTCAACCATCAACGTCAATACCTACAGAACAAATGAAACCTTTGACTGAAAATGACGGCTTAGAATAATTGGCAGGATGGGTGGCTAAAAAATGTAAAACTAAGTGTGGATTCATGCAGCCCAAATTAACGAGTAACAAGTAACAATTAACAATCACAAATAGCAAGTAAAAGTTGAACTTCTTATTTTTAAATGGAAGTGTTCATGCAGCCAAGTAACAATTATCAATTAACGAATAAGAAGTAGAAGTTGGCCAACTTTTAACTTTCTTACTTTTATTTAACGAGGTGAACGCGGTTTGGTCAGGCCGATGATGTAAATAACCACACTTTTTGAAATATTTGTGTATTTCTTTGGGTACCTTGAAAAATGATTCCATTCTTCCATTTTTATTGAAAATTTGGAATTCTAAACACTTGTTTTCAGTTATCCAGCGGGAACAGAGGTTATTTTGAAAATGAATACCGTGGATGTCAGACTTGTGCGCATGCTTACTTTTTACTTCTTAAGTCTTAATTTGAGTGCATGAATGCTACATTTTTATACTTGTTAATTGATAATTGTTATTTGATATTTTTTACTCGATAATTCTTACATGAGTCTGCATGAATCCACACTAGTTTTCGGATTTGGGAACCCACACGTATAAACTTAAAGAAGACCACCCATATTCAATAGCGAAATGGATTTCGCATTTATCTTTTGGAGGGCTTATACAACCTTCTGATGAATAGGCGGCAAAAGCGAAGCTTTCAGATGAAATTTTTCTACGTTTCGATAAAAATATTCCTTTTCGAAAAACCAAGAATATTGTAAAGAAAATGACTAAAATTGGAAAAAGTCACATCACATTTCACATATCACATTTTTCGGAAGGTCATACAATCATATCTGCTACAGAGAACTTAAATAAGAATCAAATATTTGAATATAATACAAATGGTTGCTGCAGGAATGAAAAGCAAATTAGGACATGAGTATACAAAAAAAATAAAAAAATCGTGACTTGATTTCACTATTTTTATGAGAGCTGAAATTTGTCTTGAATTTAAATCTGCTTTTTGGAAAGAATTGAAAATGTACCTTGGAACTAAAATCCCAGCAGTATTTCTTACTCCATCCTGCCTTTTATATTTTTATCTGATCCTGATCTTCGGTAGAAATACTTTGATATTCGGAAAATTATCAATCACAGATATAAAATCAGCAACAAATAGAATATTATTGAAAATTGATAAATTCCGATTCTGAAGGAAATAGATTGTCAAAAAGAAAAGTAAAGTAAGATTAAATAATTCGCTTACCGTTTGTGAAATTAATTTGAATTCAGTACAGTACAAATCACAGAAAATAACTAATAAATAGTACAAATTAAGAATCAAATAATAAATTGGTAACGACACTAGATTACAGCGACTTGCGTGACCAAACCTAGAATAACGAAAAACTCCTTCAATGTGTGACATATGCAGCTACAGTCCATAGTGGCTGTGTTCGGGGAGTCGCCATCTGCACTATCTCGCACTATCAGCTGTTCACGGAGCTCAATGGTAGTACTAGTACTACAGACGCTATCGTGACGTCATTAATTTTTGTGTGTCACGTCATAAATTAAGGGTGCGGTCGAGAACACACTTCGTTCACTGACAGCAAAAAATTGGTGGTCTAAAATTCACTGACGCAATTTTTTTTGCTATTAGATACGATACTGCGCATGCGTTAACTTTACTGCAGATGCTAAATTTGCTTTTCCCGTGGAGGTGGTGTAAGCAAGTGCATTGAGAGTAGAAGACGCCATATTGTTGTTTATGTTCAGAGAACACTAACTACCTCCAATTTATGTTAACCTATTTACTCTATGGTTTATGTATAAATGATCCATTAATTTTTTTTTTCATTCAAAATAATAGATATAATGAAATTATTCTTGTTGGATGAAAGTACCGGGACAAATTACAAAATAAAAGTGACAAGAGAGGAATTTGATAGAGCTCATAATGGTAAAATTATACCTATTGATTTTTTACGGTTGGTTATGGCGTTGAAAATTCAATGCCAAAGGTAGGACCTTAATATAAATCACCAGTTCAATTTCCCTGTAACTAACAGTTTCATTGTTATTTATATCTTAAATAATTTCAGCCATCGTTCCCTCATTTACGGATTGCGATTGACAGCAAATTGACAACTTGTCGGTCGGAAACAAATTTGCATCAAATGCTACCAACGACTAAATTTCATAAAAAACCGCTTGCTGTGTTTACTTCACTTTTATTGCTGCAATTGTTTACAGCTTGTTCTCGACCGCACCCTAATACTATCATAGCTATTTCTTTCGAGGTAGTGGCTGTGTTCGGGGAGTCGCTCTCTGCACTATCAATGCAAACAATACCAATGCTGTTCATGGAGCTTATTGTGTGTTAGTGATAACAAGCTCCATGAACACTATTTTGCGTTCACATTCTGTCATTTGCTGTCACATTGAGGTTAAGGAGTAAGGAGTCGAGGCACAAAAATATGAATAAGAAAATTGACTTATTTTTTGTCTATAAAGAGACACATCCGAGAAATATTACAAATTGAAAATGCTTTTCAATCCGGAATAGAACCGGCGTCAATACATGGGATAAATTTGTGTTGAAGTACATAATAGCGAAGATGGTTCTTATATTTTATTCGTATTCTGACTTAAGCTGGAATATGTACAAATTGAAACTACCTATCAGTAACTTAAGTATTGACTAGCATATCTATTTTCCATACCATGACTTTCAATTTCAAACCTTCGCAAAGATCTCTGCCTGGAGATCTGGATTATCCTTATAATTTTCTGCACACTTGTGCAGCCCTCAAAATTGGTGAGCATCTTGTTAGTTTTTGCATATAATGGTGACTCTAATATCATTGTTATAAATAAAAATTACCACTTCGAATGTAAATTTTTTATAAATCTTTGGTTAAATGAATAATATTATTAATTTAATTATTTTTGGTACGTACTGATATACGAGTATACTCTTGCAGAAGAATTTGGGGACCGCTGCATATTAATTGAGCCTGAGTTTCCCCCTCATATGAAAATATTTCAGTAAAATTATTTATTTAACTTATCCCAATGAGTAGACACTTATTCTTCTCCGCTTCAGAAAACTGTCCGAATTATAAACGATTATCGGTTTGTTATTTCAGAGTCATTATGATGTCTATGTCAGATGTACAGTATATCTGTCATTGTGGCTTGCAAACGCAAACACTATCCATACACTACCTCGGAAGAAATAGCGTTGATAGCATTCATTTATGACGTGACACACAAAAATTAATGACGTCACGATAGCGTTTGTAGTACTATCATTGAGCTCCGTGAACAGCTGATAGTGCAGATAGCGACTCCTCGAACACAGCCAGTAGCCAGTGTATGGATAGTATTTGCGTTTCCAAGACACAATGACAGGAATGCTGTACATCTGACACAGACGTCATCGTAGAAACTGACATTAACCTAACCTATTTACTCTATGACTGACATAACAAACCGATAATCGTTTATGATTCGGACAGTTTTCTAAAGCGGAGAAGGATAAGTCTCTACTCAATGGGATAAGTTAAATAAATAATTTAACTGAAATATTTTCAAGCGATTTCATCTAATTATTCAATCCTCAATATTATTGGAATTATTTTCAATCTAGTTTTTGAGATACGGTGGCACCGAAAAACTAACGTCTCGTAAATTTTACAAAAAAGTAATGAAATGAATGATCAAGATTATTTATTTAACACAAAATTTATTAAAAGTTTACATTCTAAGTGCCAATTTTCATTTATAACAATGATATTAGAATGACCATTCTGTGCAAAAATTAGCAAGATGCTCACCAATAATGAGGGCTACACAAACGTGCAGAAAATTATAAGGATAAACCAGCAATTCAGGCGGAGATCTTTGCGCAGGTTTGAAATTGAAAGTCATGGTATGCCAAATAGATATGCTTGTCAGTACTTAAGTTACTGCTAAGTAGTTTCAATTTGTACATATTCCAGCTTTAGTGAGAATAAAAATAAAATATAAGAACTATCCTAGCTATTATGTACTTCAACCCACATTTATCCCATGTATTGACGCCTGTTCTATTCCGAGTTGAAAAGCATTTTCAATTTGTAATATTTTTCAGACGAATCTCTTCATAGGCAAAAAATAAGTCAATTTTCTTATTCATATTTTTGTGCCTGGACCCTCGACTCCTTAACCCATAGAGTAGTAAATAGAATATAGAATAGCAACTCTATGATGTAAAAATTGTCTCAAATTCAAGTGCTTGACTGCCATCTCTGCATTGCACGAAGAACTAAATGAGAAATTTTTGGCCGGCGGCAAATTTGAAATGTAATAGCTCGTAATTTTAAATCATCTTACGTTATTTCATAAATCATATTCTCAATTGATTTCGTAGGTTTCTCATAAAGTAAAATTGTATTGTTCAGCTTTATAAAGAAATCTGTGAGATTAATTAATAATATGATATAAGAATTAACAATATTGATGAATGCCGAAAAAATAAAATAAATATTAATACATATATATTTATTGAATTCTATTTAAAACAAATTATATGTGCAATAATTGTTAAACAATATTGAATTCATGAACAAAAATTCAAACATATACATGTGATTATTATGGTCATTAGATACAGAGATAAGTTTACAGTTAAATACCTTTCATAGGTTAAATCTTAGAAATAACTTTTTTAAATGAAAACAGATTAATAGAGAAAGTCAACTAAATGATGTTCACCGTTCTACAGGGACCTGTTTATATATAATTATATTGCACTACCAGCACTATGCTTATGGTTAACAATATATCCTTATTTTAATAAATGGCTTAGCTATTTTTCAAAAAATTGTTGATATATTGAGAATTGTACAATAGAGGAATATGCACATATATACAACTACCAAATAATAAATAATATCTGACCGCTAATATAAAAGGTATCAGTTTAGTTGGGTGAAATCACTAATAAAAATATTGCATTAAATTATTATGTATTTTCAGAATGATTTACAGCAATGATTTATGAGAAAGATAAATATGTGAAATTCTATCTTCAAAAATATTAGCTCAATTTTTTATAAATAAAATAACAGTACCACTGCATATTTTTTGAGAACATGATTAGATTTAAGGAGCAACTTTTTTAGAATCGTTCTAAATATGGATATCAGGTACAGTAGAAACTTCATTATGTGAGGTAGATACAAAAAAATTGATGCCATTCTTGTTACATATAAGTTACTAATAACATTAACTTCAAGTAGAATTCAAAAACAATACGATGCAACTTTCAAGTGCCATATTGGTGTGTTCTCTGTCATTGTTACCAATGATCTAAGAGAACCTACTATTCCAGAATAGTTTTACTAGGAAAGTCATAGAAATAGATAGTTAATATATTTTTGGATTACCATTAAATTCTTATTCATCCAGCAAATGCTGTTTTCGGGTGGCACGGTTAATTGGGGTAGTAACAATTTAAGATGTTTTCAATAGGATTAGATCGCGATAGAATTCTTCGGTATTATACAATTTGAACAACCTTCATTCTGACAATAGTTATTAAATGTGAAAAAGAATCTGATGAGCTCAAACATAGGTGTATCATATACTTATTTACTCACTAATTAGATTTTCTAGCAATGTGTACCCTATAGAAATCTGAGATGTTTCTACAAGATGATCAGTAGGGGATCCTTGCTGGTAATCTGCAATCCCAATTATTATATCATTATTATTATATATATGTATATAAAATGAGAAATATTCATAGCACCAATAATCTATATTGAAAGTAGGAAGAATACTTACAGGGCAAATGTAATGTCGGAAATGCGAACTTATTCAATTTTACTGGACCAATATAGTCTGGATGAGAATAGATTTGACAAACATAATAGTTTCTGAGGTACATGTTTTCAAATTCTGAAGAAATCATTTTCACCCATTCCTTTGGACAATCAATGTCAATGATTGGGATAATCGATATCTGGAAAAAAATCATATAATTTCTACATGATCATAAATGTTTGTATCAAATAGATAATTCCTTTGAAATAACTTCTAAGAATTGAGATGAAATCATGTAGATTGGTTTATTTTTATACAGATCTTTTACTCTTAATCTGACATTTGTAAGATTGAGTTAGCAATAAATTTTGCTTAAAAACTTTAATTTCTTATTATTTAGTAAACCATTTACTAACCTTTGAGTATTATCACATATGAAGGCACCTTAGATAAAATACGAGGGGAGGCACACAGCACTCATTTCAAAGAGTTGTTGTAAAACCATAAAAACTAGAATAAAATAATAAATAAGAACACCTTTTATTTATTATACTGACACTCACAACCGTGAATGATCATGACATGCTCAAATGCAGATTCCTGAAAAGATACATTTGCTTTTCTCTAGTTCATAACGCAGTTGGGGGATGGCGCCAGCTCTATCAATAACAGACTCTAGGGAATCTGAGATCGCATACCCTGACCTTAACCTCAATATGGCAGCAAATGACAGAAAGTGAACGCAAACTGTCGCAACCGCAAAATAGTGTTCATGGAGCTGCTATCACTATCACACAAATAATCTCCATGAACAGCATCGGTAGTGTTTGCATTGATAGTGCAGATAGCGACTCCCCGAAGACAGCCAAAGTGACACTTTTTTAATTGGACATTATAGAGGGTAGAGTGGACATGTAAGACTACAGCAAGACCAAGAACCAAGACCTTATATATTATACGACAGTGGTCATGACACACAATGGCGGGTGGCGTTAATACTCATCTATGCAGCGCTCTACTTACACTATCACAGATTAGATAATAATATGCTTTCTAATCTGTGACTCTATTTTAAATATTATCTCTATGCTTATGACTCGATGACAGGATGACAGTAATGACAACGACATAAATGAGTTATGTATTATTTGATAATTTGATCAGAATTTGAGCTTGAGCTAAGAGTCTTATCAAGTCTCACAAGATTTGAGTACTAGTACAAGTATTCTCTGATTTAAGCAAGCTCTGATATTTGTGAGAATGAGTGTTTCGAAAGATGGAATTGCCATGGAAGTTGAATCAGCCTCAACTGCTGAATGCTCCAACCCTGCTGTATCTAGTAAAAACGTTATGGCATCGGGAGCCACAGGATCTATAACTTGTTCCTTACATCCTCTTGTGATAATGAATGTTTCTGAGCACTGGACGAGGGAAAGGGCCCAAGAGGGATCGGTTCAGCAAGGTATCAAATCGAATTACTCATTTATCATTTAATATTCTTTCCAAATTTAGTTGAACTAATGGAATTACTTGATTTTTCTAGTTATTGGTGCCCTTATTGGTAAACAAAAAGGTAGACATATAGAAATAATGAATTCATTTGAACTTGTATTCAGCGTAATCGGTGGAGACTTACTCATAGATAGCGATTATTACAATATGAAAGAGGAGCAATGTATGTAGAGGATTCTGTTTGATTCGTTTAATCTAATTATGAACAATCTATTACAGTTAAGCAAGTATTTAGTGATATGGATTTTATCGGTTGGTATACCACAGGAGATGCGCCTAATGTTAATGATATTAAAATACACAAGCAGATCTGTGAAATTAATGAATCACCCATTTTATTGAAGTTGAATCCGTATGACAAAAATATAGAGGTGAGATGGTTATTTTGGCATGTTAATTACAGCATTATAAAATCAAACGTTTTCCAGCACTTGCCAGTTCATTTATACGAATCTGTGATAGACTTGGTGAGTGGTGAAGCAACAATGCTATTTGTACCACTCACTTACACATTGGCAACTGAAGAAGCGGAACGTATCGGGGTTGACCATGTTGCTCGCATGTCTTCTGCTGATTCTGGCGAAAGCTCATTAGTGGCAGAACATTTAACTGCTCAACATAGTGCTATTAAAATGCTTCATTCTCGTGTTCGTTTAGTGTTGGAGTATATGAAAGCTGTTCAGAATGGTCAGTTACCAAGAAATCACGAGATTTTGAGAGAGGCTTACTCATTGTGTCATCGTTTACCTGTTATTGATGGAGCGAGATTTCGACAAGATTTCTACAATGTAAGACAGTGTATATATAAAGTTATATGTGTAATAAAGGATTTTCGTGCTTTATTTCAGCAATGCAATGATGTTGGATTGATGACCTATCTTGGCACACTAACAAAAGGCTGTAATGATCTCAATCAATTTGTGAATAAATTCAATATTCTCTATGATAGACAAGGATTGGGTAGAAGAATGAGAGGAATATTCTTTTGAATTAATCTCACCAGTTGATATTTGATGTATTTATTAAAATTTGTAATAAACAATCCTTTTATTAGAAGTTGTCTTAAAAAAAACAAACGTATTTCGAAAATTCTCATTTAGAGGAAATTTATATACATATACTCGGAAGACTGACCAATTCCCTTTCGAGAATTAGTTGTTAGGCACTGGAACAAATAATTGAGCTGTTTCAAATCTATAAAAATACTTCCTTAATATAGTCTGAGTACATTGTCCTATTTTCTACTAGTATTCCAACAATGTTCCAATTCATACTTAAATTTATAAAAAATATAAGGATATAATCATTACAAAATATAGCGACTTAAAATACCTATTATTGATTTTTTAGCATCTAAATGTGTCTAAATATAGCAGACTAATGTTGAGTCTATCGACAGCACAGATAATTTGGGTCTTCCAGTGAAAAGAAAAAACTGAATCATATCTCAAAATACTGTAATTCTGACTTCTGGGACAGTTATTTCTTTGGCATAATTCAATTATCTCGAGCTTTCTCATTTTACATTCTAATCATTTCATCTTAGTACCTATTAATGAAACATTTGCACTGAGTGTATATTGTTGATGCTACTTTTAAACATACTTCAACTGAAAATGTAACATTATAATCATCAAGGATAAGTTCTTTCAACTCCAATCAATTCCTCAAACAGGGTACCACTTAACTCTTTGCCATGTAGGACGTTTTTGGAATATCTTAACGTTGCTTCGGCCAAATCTTTAACGGACCATTTCCTATCAACCAATATTCTACAAACTGTATCCAATTTGACGAGCTGTTGATGCCCGTAAGTATAATATATTAGCGATGGAACTCCGGCCACACTAGCAGCTAACCATTGTATAATTACTTTCAATTGAACGTCTCCTTTTCTTGATGATCCACATCCCCAATTTCCAGTTGCTATCGATCTTAAACCACTTATTGGATTTTGTGATATTTGGGACAGCTGAAAAATATTTAGGTTTTAAATAATAATAATAATAATGAAATGTGGACCAATTTGATTTTATTAAGAAAGGTTATATAGGTATAACTGAACATACAGCGTGGTTTAGGATAAGCGCGTCGGACTCTAGCTTCCAATTATACATATATATTTTGTCTGGCTCCCAAACCAATGACTTCTTGGGAATATGGTGAAGATGAGGGTAAATTTTTGATCACTATTTAAAATTGTATTTATTTATATAAGAAAAACGGTATGTATAGACGTTAAAGTGGAACATATAATACGATATTTGAATTCTGTAAAATTAAGATAAAGTTTAAGGAAAGGTTGATCAAGGTTTACTATGCCTACCTTCTACTTTAGATCTAGGGCTTTGGAAATATCTGATCAATTTTGTTTTTCGACAATGAGGGAGGTGAAGTTCTGAATTCATCTTTTCTATACTATTTTTTGGTGAATGTGTAGAACAGGTTTTCACCGATTTTTGTCCAATTTTATGGATAGTTGCGTAGGTATATATTATAGGAACACTTTCCAATTAAAATTTTAGCCTAACCCCCAACAAGCTTACGGAAGGGTGGAGAGTGTATAGGGGTGCTAGGGTGGGGAAAATAACTGTTTAGTGATATACTTTTAGTAGTATGTACTTGGCTAACATAATACTAAATTAACCCGAAAAATACAAAAAGTCCTGTAATTAGCGAAAACGTCATAAAACATTATAAAAGAGCAAGGAAAATCATCCTGCCGCTATTTATTTTGTAGATACAGCCATTGTGCGATGTTGCCAAAATGACTCGTTTGAACGGACATCCGAAACATGAATTCGAATTTGTAGGAATAAAGTAATAAATAAATAAATAACCAATGAAATAATAATAATACGCCATTAAAGTAAACAATCCAGCAGCGTAGTGGCGGAATTAGGATAAATTCGAGGTGAAAATAGTAAACTTTAGAATTTTTTTTCTCGGCAATGTGAAGTGAGCGGGTTAAAATTTCCAATAATCGGTGGGAACCTGTTCTACACATTATGAGACCCTATTGGTCTATTTATTTTGCAAAATGGAGTTTCATGGTAGTTTAAGTATATCTCCGGATTTCTCTTCGAAAATAATTAGTTTTTCCTATACCTGTCTTCTAAATTTAGGGGATAAACTAGAAAAAAAATGCTTGATTTCCACAATATCCCCTAGTGAAGATAGGTGGTTGATGTGTGGTGTAGATGTTGATGGAGCCCGATGCGACTGGGAGACATAGGTATCGCTATATGTGTCTCGATTTATGCTTAGGGACTGGATTTATGTTGAGACCTGGATAAAGTTCGTCTGTCTACTGCCTATATATCAAGAAAAGAGTAGAGCATTTCACACAGTTCGGTCCCAGGCAACATCAAAATGCGATAGTTATTTGGATTGAATATAAATTGTAAATAGTTATATACATATAAGTTATAAAGGATGTGAATAGTTGCTAAATAGTAGTGGACGTAATCGGTGGTCAGTGGATTCATTCATTCATTTTTAACATTCCATTACGCTGGTCTTTAACGTCAGCTAATACGGTGTGCAACGTGCAACTAGGTGGCTTTGCCCAAAGCTTTGTTTGAGTCATCCGTGCATAGTGGGTGGCTGCGGCCATGCCTTCTTTTGTAACCTGGAAAGATTAATCAGCTTCAGTTATCCAGCCGAGATCGGTCTTGACCTTGAGCAGCTTTCAATGATCGAGCCCTCGAGTTTTCGAAAGCCCTAGCGGTTGAATGCGGTTCTTGAAAAAATGGTAGCCGGCGATAAGCAGTTTTCCTAAAACATGGTGAAAAGTAGGGCACGGTGCTATAGATGCTTCTTTTCGATAGTTGGAAGAGATGGTCATATTGATAATATTTGACGACAAAAATCCAGGTTCCAAAGTAGATAGTTTATTGTGTTGTGCGTTACGATAACCAAGTGACCATCATACCATCAAGGGCCGTCTTCTGAACGTCCTCGAGTGCTACTGGGATACGGTAGTTGCCACGAAGCTTGTCTACAACGAAGAAGATTTTGAGCCTTATCATAAACAAAACTAGTTCGGCTCAAGCTTAGCTTGATACTAAAACAGTCACAATAGTACCTAACAAACAAACTGAACTAGTATCGAACCATAGAGTAAATACGTATCGCACTTAGAGTTCTTAATGAACACGAAAGATTCACTGGGGCTTCTTCTTGGAGAAGGTCCTTGATGCTTGGGATGAAATGACGAATGATGATGTAAGTTTGGAAGTGGTGGTATATTTCTGGATGGCGTCCAAGCTTATAGGATTTGCTGACCTGTTTCTTGTACCTGTTGGTGTCACAACGAGTTGCCTATGTGAGATCGGATGAACTGGAAATACTGAGTTTGTGAATACTTGGTGCTGGGCCAATAGACTGGTTAGCCCTCGATTAGGATATGGTGATACAGTATAAGTCTGGCTGTGGGCATCGACTCTAGTATATATGACAGTTTTAAGGTTTTTCAACAGTATAGATCTAGCATAGAGTGGGCATCAACATACCGTGAAGCCGGAAAATTGAGCTCGGAAATTTAGAGGCACAGATCAGCACAGAAATGTGCATCTTGTTTGTTTTGATGAGATCGCTAAGGATACAGGGCACAGGGATTACAGAAACCATCTCATCCGGTAAAATTCAAGGCGTCGCAGGCTAACACTCGAGGGCGTGCTGTGCATGTGCTTGCTTTAATATTGTGGATGAGATTAGCATTGATCTTAGCTCGCTAGTGGTTATGGCTGCTTCAATAGGAAAATCCTGCGCTTTACGTGTTTTACAGTGATTCTTTCTCTGGAGTGTGAAAGTTGCTGTATTGTTTCTGAAACTAACTTGTTGTGTAGTTTGTCAAGTGTAAAAGCTTCTTAAATGTAACGTAAATATGTTTTTTTTCTAAATTTAAAAATAATCGGCTTGGAAGGAAAAAGGCAAAAATCTCCGAAAATACCGAGGGTAAAATTTTGAAAAAATAGCAAATATAAGGTTGCACTGAAAAATTACAGGACAACCTAAGCGAGAATCGTAAGTACGCAAATCTCTTGAGTTGACCGATACTATTATAGCAATCTCACGTTTTCGAAAATTCTCAAATATCTCCTAAACAGTAAATCCTCGGTAAGGTACCTACCTAAATCTTATAACTATTATAGAGCTTTTAGTTTCCTAGAAGAATTCAAATATCAGATATAAATTACTATGAATGAATTGAGAAACAAATAATGTTAATATCTGGCACTTTCTGGGAAATCTTGTACAAATGAAAATAATATCCAAATTGGTGCCTATTACTCATCTTTGTGTGAAGAAATTTTACCCAAAAAGAAATTGATTTAAGATTTATAAGCCCCCCTTTTTGACCGACTTCACAAAAGCAAATGATATATATTTCTATACCATGTTTGCTTTTTCTTATGTATTTTTACCTATAGTCAGTCTATTTATTGAGACCTAAAAAGGTACAAAAATACAGGAAAAACAAAATCCAAAGTAGGTAGTAGAAAATACAGTTTGTCCAGATTATTTTCTTGAATAACCAGTCAACATTCATGTTAATTCGGAATAATCGTATTTTTTAATTCAGATGCTTTTGTTTATTTTCCCATTTAAAAATATTTTATACATTTATCTAGCTCATTTAATGTTTATGAAACATTGATTTTTATAGTGATAGGTATAATGAATAATGTTTATCTCACCTTAATGTTTTTGACACTAAGATTGTTCTCAAACATTTTTCTAATGAAACTGTTAAGACTCAGGTTATTGGTACATTTATAATTTTTTTTTTGTTATCAACGGGCAAGTGTCCTTTTATAATGGCATTTCTTTGATTATTCCTACAGTTTATGTTGGCTTTCCCCTTTCCACACTGTTTAAGGTCATATAGACGTACGTAGATGTACGTGGGTTCCGAAATGCAAGTGTACTGGCCAGTGGCAAAGGGAATTCACCAACCGCAGTCATATATGGATATATAGGCTGATGTTGCATTGCAAAATCTTGATATTTCAAAAACAACTATCAGCGTTCACAAGCTTCTGTCCAGTACTGATTTAATTTTGAAACGGAAAAGCTTTTTGGTCAGTCACAATTATTGTAGTGGAGTATAGTGGATCGAATTGAGGAACACACTCCATATATGTATATTCAACTTACTAGTTTTTACAGTACCTACCTATTTATGGTTATGAATCAATACATGAGAATGAATAAATATCAATATGTGTGTTCCTAAATTGTATCAACTACAGGTGTCATCATATTGCGCTTTCATTTGGAAGTCAGTATCCAGAACAGCTGTTATTAGATTACGTGTATGATGATGTCTGTCGTCCGTCTGTGCTGGTCAGAACAATGGAATTAATGTAGGAGTACACGCAAATTTGTCTATTATCATGTTATAATATATACCGGGTGGGTCACGGTCGATGATACCTTAGACGTTTACAGAGACCGGGACGTAGAATCATTCTGAAAATTAAGTATTAAGTTACTCAAGTAACTTCTCTTGATCTAAAATATTGTTAGCGATGCAGCGTTGCCGCTTACACCAGAATCTTTGCTATTTGAAAATGGGACACCCTGTATATTATGGCACTTTTTAATTTGTCATTATTAGGTAAATTTCTTAAAGAAATGTACCTATTGCGATCGTTCACACTTTTGAATTTAGAAAAAAAATCCAAAAAAACATTTGGTTCAAAAGTTTATATATATATATATACAGGGTGGGGCACCGTATACGACACGGTCTCTCAAGGGGAATCCATACAATATAATGTTTTTATGATAAACGAAATAGATGCAGAATTTTTCTGGCCACAATCTAAAATTATTTTTATACATACAGGGTGATTCAAAAAAAAGATACATATCAAAGTTATGTTTTCTTAAATTGAATGTCCTATATTTTTTATTATTTTCGGATATAAGAGTCAAAATAAAAGTGAGTTTCTTCAGTATTCCCTATACCTATCTCTTTCCATTTTGAAAATATCCAAAGATTTGTTGAAATGTAAGGTATGAACTATTTTTCTATAATTTCCAAAGTTGCTCATTTTGAACTTGAGCTATACCTTCTATCATATTGATGAAGGTCAAGGTTATAGCCTGTATCATATTTTAATGTCAAAAATCATACAGGGTGTTGGAAAAATATGGTTGTAAAATTTCAATATAAGATATTGAAAAACTTCGTTATCTTAAATGGAACACCCTCTATATTATTACATATTTTAATGCAGAATTGAATCCTCTTTCGAATTGTATAAGGGTTCCCTATAACTAAACTCAACGAATTTCTTCAATTTCGCACTTCTCTAATAATTCTGTCTTATATTCCCAATGCCATTATGATTGGGATGACGTTTTAAAATAATCATTATTATAGTTAAATTCCATTATTATTATTACAGTACTAATTGATTCACGATTATTATCCAATCTCCTAGAATTTCAAAACTCATATGAAATAATTAACTGACGGGTAATGATACTATACTATTCTATTGCTGTCGGTTTTACCCTTAAAAGACAACTACTCCATTAATATATTTTTTTTTGGAATATCAGCGTTTTACATTTACATAGATACTGTGAAACGTAAAGAAATACCTATAAGTATTTATTGATAACGTATTATTATGAAAGCCCAAGGAAAAATGTGGTAAGTCCACTCACACTTCTTTTCTACCTCTCTCAAACAAATACTGACGAATATGAGAAACATACAGACAGACAGACCAATAGCAAAACATATGTTTGTTGGACTCAAAAAGCCCTGGAACGTAGAAACAGAGTACCGAAAATTTTACACGAATACAATACTTCCCTTACACAGCTACTAGGCGTAGCGGTATAAAAGTATTAAGAACAAGACATTTATTGAATGATATAAAAATAATAACAGTATAAAAATATAATAAAATAAGAAACACTAGAGTAAATGTTCAAAATGTCGTCCATTTTCTTGAATACATAATTGAACTCTCTCTTCAAAAGATCTTTTAACTTTCCTCAACATCTGTGGTGTCACGGATCGAAAAGCGGCTCTTATTCTCTCTTTCATATTTTCAGCTGTTGTGGGCTGGGTGTCATATACAATGTTTTTAATGTATCCCCATAAAAAAAAGTCCACACATGTTAGATCTGGAGATCTTGGTGGCCAATTTTGCGAGCCGCTTCTTCCTATCCATCTGTTTGGGAAACGCCTATCAAGAAATTCTCTAACATTCCTTTGAAAATGGGCTGGAGCACCATCCAACTGCAGCCACATCTGCTGTCTGATATTCAAATGCACATTTTCTAAAAGTTCGGGTAGTTTATCACGTAAGAATCTTAGAAATTTTTGTCCATTTAAAATGCCATCAAAAAAGTAAGGACCTATTAATTGGGACCCTAGAACACCCCCCCATACATTAACTGACCATCTATGTTGGTAATTAGTATTTCGAAAAATTCGAGGATTCTCATCACTATAATAATGGAAATTATGTCTGTTCACCAGGCCGTTATTATGGAAAGTGGATTCATCAGAAAACAGAATTGAATCTAGAAAGAGTTCATTATCGCCTAATCTGTCTAGAGTCCAAACACAAAATTCAAGTCTGTGATTAAAATCCATTTCATAAAGTTCTTGGTGTATCTGAATATGGTAAGGATGAAACCGATATTTTTTCAATATTCTTGAAATGCTTCTCCTACTAATACCTGTTTCTCTTTCTATTTTGCGTTGACTGGTATGAGGGTGTTCTATAACAGATCCTATGACCACAAACTCATTTTCTTCATCATCTACAATAGGTTTTAGCGTAGTTTTTTGTTTGTAGGATACAGTACCAGAATTCCGAAATTCTCTCAGTAACCGTTCAAACACAGCTCTATTTGGATGTGATACGGTTGGATATCTTTCAGCATATACTCTTGAAGCCAATAGGCAATTTTCATGACACTCACCAATTATTAGAAGCATATTTATTCTCTCTTCGATAGGATAAGTCTTCATTTTGCTTTATTTGAATAGTACACTGATTTAAATTGTATTTATAAATTAAACGCTTCAAAACTGTCAGTTATAAAACATTTCCATGGTAACAGCCTCAAAGCTGTCCAGATTAATTGGGTAATGTTCCTACTGTGATAAAGAAGCAAAATTCAAGAAATGCCTTGAGTTTAGTTATAGGGAACCCTTATACAATTCGAAAGAGGATTCAATTCTGCATTAAAATATGTAATAATATAGAGGGTGTTCCATTTAAGATAACGAAGTTTTTCAATATCTTATATTGAAATTTTACAACCATATTTTTCCAACACCCTGTATGATTTTTGATATTGAAATATGATACAGGCTATAACCTTGACCTTTATCAATATGATAAAACCTTTAGCTCAAGTTCAAAATGAGCAACTTTGGAAATTATAGAAAAATAGTTCATACCTTACATTTCAACAAATCTTTGGATATTTTCAAAATGGAAAGAGATAGGTATAGGGAATACTGAAGAAACTCACTTTTATTTTGACTCTTATATCCGAAAATAATAAAAAATATAGGACATTCAATTTAAAAAAACATAACTTTGATATGTATCTTTTTTTTGAATCACCCTGTATGTATAAAAATAATTTTAGATTGTGGCCAGAAAAATTCTGCATCTATTTCGTTTATCACAAAAACATTATATTGTATGGATTCCCCTTGAGAGACCGTGTCGTATACGGTGCCCCACCCTGTATATATATATATATATATATATATATATATATATATATATATATATATATATATATATATATATATATATATATATATATATATATATATATGGGATATTACGAAATTTGTTAACACGATAGAGGTCGCAGTTTTGAAGGTATCAAGTTCAAATTTGCTACAAAAATCAATCTCTCAAATATCTCGGTCGAGTTCGTTATTGGCAGACTTGGGTCGAATACTGGAATTCGGTATTCGAATACGAATCCTGAATACTTTATTTTAAATTGTATTCGAATAATCCAGATTCGAATACAAAGAAAAAAAAGTATTTGAATACCGCTGTATTTGAATACGTGAATTCGTTGACATATGAATATTTCAGGAATATTCCAACTAAAAAAAACATATCTATGCGCACATAAAGCTTGATTTTTTCTATGTTCTGTTTAGAAAAATATATAACAGAAATAAGAAATCTATAATAAAACTTAAAATATATTTTTTTGATACACAGTGTCACCAGAGATGTTAAATAAAATGCATTAATTTTTATTTCTTAAAGTTTCAATAAAAAAGATTTGAAAAACAATATTAAAGTTATGAATAAAACATAAAATGCTTTGGTACACGCTTCAGTTGCTTTAAGCGTAACGATTCCTAGGATTCGAATAGTGGGTATTCGAATAGTGGGTTTCAAAAACGGTATTCAAAATCCAGAATACCGAGTACTGTGCAAAAAAGTATTCAGTCGAATAATAAATACCAAATACACAAATGTATTCGAATACTACCCATGTCTGGTTATTGGGCAATATCGGGTAAGTTGTTTCAAAATGGCGACCGTTCAAACATTTAAAAAAATATCAAAAAAGAGCCGTAGTGTAAATATCATCAAAAATAATTTTAGGTTATAGATAAAATCAGTACCTACAACTTTTGTTCAAAGCAATTTTTCATAAAATACACAGGTAAAACAATAAAAATTAATAAAGAAAAATAACAAATATTGATATAACATGAACACTCAATATAAATTTGATGTAATTGTACATTTTCTGGAGATCTTAATATAGACCCTGATTAAAAAAATATATAGTATATTTATTGAAAAGAAATAGACAAAAAAAATTCTGCCTTGAAGTGGAACTCGAACCCTGTCTGCTTATATTCAACAGCCAAAACAAAAACCTCTAACCGCAAGGCTATGGCACATACGACAATTTTATGTAATAACATGTATGTATACCAATGAAAAGGTTGTTCAAATTTCACTTCAGTGAATTTTGAAAAATTTACCTTTCCGCTGACTACAGGCCATCGGGGTTTTTTTAATTTTTGCATCATGCTCACCTACACCTATCTCTAACGGTTTTCGAGATATTAATTATTTTCCATATTTTTATCCAAAACATAGCTCGAATTAAATGTTGATTTCTACGGTATTTGCATTCCTAGGAAGCTGCAATTTTGTGAGTAGTATATTGATTCTGTATTCAGAAGATTGTTCTGCGTTATACAGGGTCGTAATTTTACTGCTACATACAAAAAGGATTGAAAGTGCGTTTTTTAAAATGGATCACCATATACATTATGAAATATCCTGAAAGGTGACTAATTCCCTTCGAATTTATATATCATGTTGCTATACCGAAATAGCCAGAATTCCGAGATAAGAGCAATATTCTATAAAACCTTATTATTTTTGTCATATCCATTTAAGGCGGCTATTACATGCCATGATGGTAGGTACATGACATTATGAAAATTTGATAATTAGTGCATTATTAATATTACCTTTGTGCGTTTCTCAATGGAAGTGACTCGAAAAGAATTTTGAAATCGAGGGAGATAACTTTTCAAACGAAGTTATGATGAAATTGTTTATTCTTCAAGAAAAAATATGCGGGAATTATATAAGAACCTGCAGAAAATTCAATGAATCGTACCCTGATTTGCAAACAATAAACAAGAAGAAGTTTAAACGATTACAAAATAATTTTGATCCGTCTGTCCAAATATTTTTTTTAAGAAGTTAGTATCTTGTTGGGTGCGAACGATTGTTTCGCAAAATTGCACCCTACTGATGATGATGGTTTAAGAGCTTCATATTTCGTCAACTTGTATGGGTGCATGTAATGATTATGAAGGATTCTTCGAAGAAGAAGTACGATCATCATATTTGGCACTCCTAGTGAAAGCTTGGGGTCAGCATGGAAATATGCCAAAACATTTATTATTTTGTCTTCATCTGAAGTTATATGCTTCAGTAAATGTCGATCCGCTTTCAATTTTGATCCATTAATTAATGAAATTAAATTATTTTGTAATTGTACAAATTTTCATTTCAATATTCATTTAGAGTCACTTTATAATTATATATAATAATGCACTGTCAAATTTTTATGTAGGTACCATCATGAGATTTAATAGCCACCTTAAATGAATATGAGAAAAATATTTTTTTTTAAATTCAATATCAATTCAAAAGGGAAATCAGTCATCTTTCTGGATATTTCATAATATACAGGGTGATCCATTGAAAATGCACTTTCAATTCATTATGTATCTGGAAGTAAACTCGCAAATTTCGAACGACCTTGTATCGCTGAACAAACTTCTCTATACAGAATCAATAATCATAATTTTTATGTGTTACACACAAAATTGCAGCTTCTTGGGAATCCAAATACCGCAGAAATAAACATTTAACTAGAGCTATGTTTTGGATAAAAAATATAGAAACTAATTAATATCTCAAAAACCGTTAGAGATAGGTATAGGTGAGTATGGGGCAAAAATAATCAGGAAGTAATGCCAAGATCAATAGCCAAATTGTCAGAATGATCCTACCCTCCCGTTCTCCGTAAACTTCCAAGGTACTATCGACCGTGACCCACCCCATGATACTATAGTATCATGGAGCCACCTTGTATTATTATCGCCATACATATACTCAAAGCTGAGAGTCATATATGAGAAATAATTAAACCTAAATCGATAAATGGAAATTAAAATTAGTTGTTATCTCATGCATTTGGTGATTAATAAGTTAGTTTAAGGACAGCATAGTTAATAGCAGAACACTGATTTTAATGACATGATTATTTACCTGCTCTGTTCGGGGCAGACTTACATTAACTGAAACTTCTTCTAAAGTTTGTACAACGGCATCGTTAACACAAGAAATAAACCAAGCTCTACGTTTTTGTGTTAAGTTATCTGAGCATAAAGCGTCACTAGGCAGCACATCATTATTTGTTAATGAAGGCTTATTATGATCCTGTTCAACATCATCTTTATCACCTTGTATGTCACTCTGTTTTTTAAAAGTGTTTCATAAAATAGAATAGATATAAAAAAGGGGACAAATTATAAAATAAACTATAAATCAGAATTCTTATTTAGACCATACTTACTACATGAATGTAACTAACTTTGTACCTACCAATTGTGCTGCTAACCGATGTTTTTGTTTAGCCAACTCCAGGCTCAAAGATTTTGCATTCAATACTAGTTTATTTTTCTTTGTATAGAACAAGTCATTTATGCCGGCGTAGGAATCACAGCTTTCTGTTAATGGTAACGGAACTCCGGCAAAAGACTCACTCAGTGTGCGTTTGAGTATTGAACCTGTACAAAACATTGATTTGTTAAAGCTATATATTGTATGCAGTAAATATGTCGTTATAATTTCATAAAATACATGCCTGCAAAACGAACTACAGCCAGTTCTCGAGCATCCAGTTCTCGGTTTGTGCCCCGATCTGTTTCTAGTAGAGGATTTTCCAACCATTTCGAGAATTGTTCGTAAACTTCCTCAAGCTCAGAGCTATAAAATATTTAATTTATATTTTGCACCTGATGCATTTCAGAGTAACGGTAACGGATCAGAATAATTATGTAGCTATGTAAATATTTTAAGAAGAGAAAAGCTAGATTCCCTTAGTCGGGTGTACCTAGATGAGTAGAATATAGACTATTTTGATTTGAAATATTTTATCAATCTTGGGATACTATGAACACGCTAGCAGTTTGTGATTTTTTGGATATTCAGGCATACTTTATTTATGATTCAATTATACTTCTCGTCTCTACTAAATAAAAATATTTGCCCATTATGTGATTGAAATAAAATGACAAACGATACAGTGATTGAAGGAAATAGCTTTGTGAATGTAGCACCACCGAGTAGATAATTTGAATATCGAATGTACCAAAATTAGCGGCTATTTAGGTTCAACATTTAATGTTCTGATAAGCTCACAAAGATACTTGATATGTATAGGTATGCTAGCTTCATTTACTTAGGGGTGGGGCAAAACTACTGGAAAAGCTGGAGGAACTTAAAAATGCTTTTTATTAAAAATAGTTCCCTTCCTTATTTCAATAATAGAATAGCAAAACCTGGTTAAAATATCGTTTTCAAATTTATTTTATTTTGTTATTCCAGCACCCTCTTCCTAAGATCACTCATCAACCAGAGGCCGACTAACCGGTTTCCTATCATTGTTGAGCGTAATCATGTTTTTACTATGCGTAAAGTAAGTACCTACTGAATGACCTAGTGCATATTGTGCGCAAAGTTGAGCAAGTGAAATATAAAACGCTTGTTTTATGGCTAGATAAAAAAGATCTGTTTCTTTAATTCGTACAACTAGTTCAATTTCCTTCAGTTCGCTCTGTGTCCGAGTTTTTTTCCCACATAGTATATATAGTACCATGAAAATATCTAGAATAAGGATCTGTTTTTTAATGAAGTCTTGATACGAAAATTGAAGCATTAAGTGAGGGTGCAATGTAAGCAGCGAGAATGCAGGTAAATTATCCTCAGAAAAATGGGGGCTTTGCACGATTTATAATCCATGACATTCTAATATCTCTCATAAGTAAATATAATACTTTTGAAACCAACT
Source organism: Crioceris asparagi (assembly GCA_958507055.1). NCBI lineage: Eukaryota > Metazoa > Arthropoda > Insecta > Coleoptera > Chrysomelidae > Crioceris > Crioceris asparagi. The sequence goes on from OY293827.1 coordinate 54,488,602, forward strand.
TCAAAAGTACCAGCACCAATAAAATTGATATTCCGATATAATCGGGTTTTGTACAAAATATTAATTTTAAATTTTAGATTGATTCATTAATTACCACAATCGGTGTTGCAGTTGAAATCTTGCAACATCCTAGTACTGTAACAGGGAAAAATCCAAATCTTTGGAAAGTGAATGATTAATTTTGTTACTTATCATACATTTTTGGCTTCAAGTCAGGGACACTGCCCAATCGTAGGTACGCCCATGGTTAGCTTTACTTGAAGTTTACCAAAAAATGATAAAGCATCAAATATTATCATCTTATAATTAGGTGCTAATTATGCGCTTTAATGGGTTGTATACATTCCGGAAATTCAGAACGCAAAAATAAGCAAATGCTATTCAGATGACACACTCTCATTAGATTCATATTTTTTATTACAGCAAACCAAAGTCCTTAACTAGCCCCTACAACTAATCATGTGATGATGAGATGTAATGCTTTATTATTCCTTGATGATGCTGTACGAGCTTCTCAACTTTCTATATCAAAAATCTGTCTTCTACTTAACATCTTTGAAGAAAACACGTATACTAAGTTACTCAACTCACCTGTATTCTGTACTAAAACTATACTCAGAAGATTTGTTCGATTCTTTCCTACTGAGTGCAGATTGTTTATTCTTAAAGTTATGGATCCACTGTTTCTCTTGCTTCAAGGAATTCTCCAAAAATTCTTCATCAAGAGAGTCCTCTTTCAAAGCAAATCCAGTTGATCCTCCTCGTCGAACTCTAAGATATAATATTTAAAAATCTTTATTTCAAGCTAAGCCAAAAACTTACTTAATATCCTGATCGTGCAAACCGGATCCTGTTATAGATATCCCGACTGCATAACTTGACTCTTCACTAGTCGTTACGGCACTAGCACTACTATTAGATATTTCTTTTCGTAGTGCATCCTTTAATTTTTGAGCAAAAGAATTTCGCGTTTCGGAAGTCTCTAGATCAATGCTGTATCTTTTGTGAAAATTTTCATCGCCGCTATCTGGAATAATTAATGAATTACTTAGTTTTACCAAAGTTGATGTTACTGTGAATAGCAATCATTTTCGATGGTGTGTGTCCGAAATTGTTTGAATAATCATTTAGAAATGGACAAACATCGGTGAATATTAACATACACTGAGACGATTTTGAAAGTCTTAGAAACAGAGATTTACAAATTATGTGAAGGCATACATATTCCAGTGTAGAAACAAAAAAAAGGTCTACGATATTGAGTAATATTATGCCAATTACAAATACCATGCAAATTTCAGAGTTAATTATGATTTAGGAATAACTGGTTTTCAAAATAACGAAGAAAATAAGATGAAGTTCAAATATGTTTCGTTTTGGAAAAACATTCGAAGGTCCAAGATTGCGTGAAAATCCCAGTTCATTCAGTGATCTGTGAAAATGTATCAGTTCTGAATGTTTACTATGCAAAAGAAAAGAGGCATCTTAAAGAAACATGAATTTGCGAACCATGGACTTCCGTACTTACAATATGAAAGTTTCTCTCATTTGAAATGTGGAAATACTAATAGGGTTCCAGAAATATCCTTACATTCTTACAAATATATTTGGTTGTCTATTATCTATTCGCCACGAAATAAAATATTGGATGTCATGAAAGGTGAATATCCATTATAAATCAGTAGGTATTCCATTTGTACGGATTATTTTATAAAAATAACTTAAAAACTCTCAAAATGAAATCTTCTCTCTTTGAAATCAAAATTTGGGTAACAAGGGTATTACTGCAGCATATTCTAATAAATAAGTTTTCTTATTTCGAATCATTACGTACATTGAAATTATGAGTATTTTCTGACCCCTACGATCAAGAGTTCTAGGTGCTGTGACATTAATAACGATGTGTACAACATTTTTTTAATCATTAATAGTTATTGTATTGAAGATAATGGAGATTAACCAAATTTGTCGTGGTGTTAGGTGCCTAAATAAATTCAACTTTTTGGTGTCTACGGGCTCTTGTATGTGTATGATTTGCCTCATTGATGAGGGAAGTATAAGTCGAAGTATAAATCTACTGGAAAGTTCTTCTTAAGCCTTCAGTTAGCACCTGAATATAATTTTATATCCAATAAAAATTGATGTTTTATTATTCTTTAGTGTTTCAGGTGATTCTCCGAATAACGTATTATTTAATGAGCCTATACCTATGACCTCGAGGGCCATACCCATAAAAAAGTAAAGCGTCGCCAATCGATCTATTTGCCCCCTTTTGGCAATTTTTTATCCAAATCAGCCGTCTCATTAAAGAAAAAGTTTATACATATAGATATAATTTGGAAAGTTTGTCTAGGTAAGAGACAATGTATATAAACATCTTGAGGATGCAGTCAAAAAAACTTGGGCTGGGTTGAAGATTACTCTTTGTTATATGGTCGACGAGCTTTCAGAAATGTTTATTTCCTTTATCAAGACATCTACAGTTGTAAAAAAGAAAAAAGAGTTTAATCACTACAAGCAAATTAAAATATTAAAAGAAATAGTATGAACATTCTATTGATAACTGGAAACGGCCATGTTGTCAAGAAATAATTATTAATAGAGACAAATATATTTTGAAAGGAGACAAAAGACAAATGAAATTGTTGTAAAACTATATACACATATAAACATAGTGGGAGATATATGTATATATATATATATATATATATATATATATATATATATATATATATATATAATTGAATGAGGAGCTATCCGTACCTGATGACCATATTTGAATATGAATAATAATTTCATGCCTAGCTGGTAAATTGAATCTACATTTCGTAGGGTGCCGCAATAAAAACGGGGTTATATATATATATATTTAATTCAAGATTATCCTGTACCAGTCATATTATGATATTTCTGAATATGAATTAAATTGATACATAATCAAGATGATTATACATAACATAAGCCGTTATTGATAAATAACTAGATTACGCTAGGACGTCTAACTGTGCCGCCAAAAACTACTGCGAGGGCAAACACCCCGACCGCCATTGAATAACGTAAACAACTGTTAGGGCAATACCTACAATTTTACATTGTCACAATATTGCATAATACCACTATAAATGTTACCGCACCGCCACCCAGACAAATATCATGATTTTATTTCAAGGTTGTTGCCTCTCTTCAGTTTGCCGCAGAGCGTTGAGCCGTGTCTGATAATCAATCTTTATTTTGAACTCATATTAGTATCAATCTTCAGCGTGGCGCAGACGGTGGAGACCAATATGAGCGATGCATTGAAAACGTATAGTGGGTGGATATAAACACCCGGCAAATCGTTACAAAATTATTTCAACAACTAGTATTACAAAGATACTTACAGTCGTGAATTTAGAATAAATCAGCTAAAAACAGGAAAGATTTCATAGTCATCAATTACAAATAAATGTCATTACTTATATTTGTCATGGTAACATAATAAGTTAGAAAGTATCTAGATTTAGTTGATAAAAATGAATATTTATGAATAATCTTGAACTGACCGTTTAAAGAAAAGAAAAGAAGATATATAATATAATTTTTGAAGCCCAAGAGTAAAGGTAATTTAGTCTATGTATATATTTGTATGTTTTCATGCAATATTCTTAGATTATATGAAATATATTTTTTTTACACTGAACCTGTATCTGCCTTAAGAATAATTTTAATTTAATTGTGCTCCTTGTTCAAATAGCTACAAACATATAAAGATTATTCATAAATATTCATTTTTATCAAATAAAATCTAGATACTTTCTAACTTATTATGTTACCATGACAAATATAAATAATGACATTTGTAATTGATGACTATGAAATCTTCCCTGTTTTTAAATAGTTTTTATTACTTTCGGTTCTTGTATCAATGGACTGCGAAGCGATTTCTCAGGCCCCATACGGTCTAGAGACTTGAAATTTCGAATTCGAACTTAGATCACAGACATCTCGCCGCCTGTTAAGCTCCAAGTGTGATCCAATATTGGTAATTATAATTATCTCATTCAATCTCATTCAATCAAGATCATTATTTTGTCGACATGGAACGACAATGGGATCCGTCACTGGAATTACGCACGAGCATGGAGCGTATATATACGTCTCGTTCTCTGGTATATAGGTACTTTCTGGAAGATCGTCTATGGTTATGTCGCAATTGTCAGACGTCAGACGTTATTGGTTATTTAAAGTTTAATTTTGTGTTGTGGTAGACAAACAGTAATTTGTTATGGAATTGCTGTTGCTGGCAAACACATATACATAAGTATAGTTAAAATCGAGAAAAGGATAGCAATAGTAGGTACTCATCGGTACGGTTTAAATCTTAAATGCCCAATAAAAACTATTTTTATTTTTTTTCAAAAATTTCACTTGTTAGCTGATTTATTCTAAATTCACGACTGTAAGTATTTTTGTAATACTATTAAGTTGTTGTTGAAATAATTTTGTAACGATTTGTAGTTTGCCTTGATGAAGACAATAAACATTTTCGAAAGCTTGGCTTAAATCAAAGAATTTTATTGATTACATGACTGCATCCCCAAGAACATCTTTATATATATGTCGTGAATTTAGAATAAATTAGCTAGAAACAGGAACGATTTCATAGCCATCAATTACAAAATATCGTGGGAGAGAAGAGATTCATTCAAGCAGTTAAACAAAGAATTGGAATTTCACAGCGAAAACAGGCCAGGAGATTTCATAATGGAAAGATACGGTATTTAGGACACTGTCAAGAAACAATGTTGTCTTCCGAAAAAGCAGAAAAGCTTAGAATGTACAGGGACAACCAAAAAATTCCGAGATATTGACGAGGCGAGTGCATTTTGTCAATAAGTTGATCGTGAAGAACGACGAAAATATTTAACTTTGGCCAACTCAGATGAAGGGCAATGATGGTTTCTACACGGATGATTACGCAAATGTTTCTGACGATGTGAGATTAAAGAGTAAAAAGAATTTTCAGGACAAAATTTTGATATGTTGTGTCATTTCTGAGGCTCGTTTCATTTCACAACCCTACATTGGTCTTGTTCGTGGCAAGGCCTCAAATGCAGAGCGATATATTGAGAGATGTCTTTCTAAATTGCTTCAGTTTTTGAATATAAATCATGCGAATGACGAAATTATGTTTAGGCCAGATCTTGATTCATGCCATTATGCGAGAATCACAAATAACTGATAAGGGGCCAACAACATCAACTTTGTATCAACCTACTTCAAGCATGCGCAATTGAAGACTTCTGGGCAATATTGACCCGGAAAGACAAATCAAGAACAGCTCCGACGTCCTATATGGAGAAAGATTAGAGAAATAAACGCTGGGGTCGTCCAAAGGATGACGCAACGCGTCAGGGGAAAAATTAGGCAGATCGAAGATAACGGTCCCTGGTCGATTATTTGAATTTTAGGTAGTAATACGAATAGTTAAGAGATATGAATATTTGTTAAGATTATAAAAATACACATATACCGCTCGATGGTGACACAAATTGGGCATTCTGCTCGCAACTATTGCTACATAATAGCGTGCTTCGCTCAAGAATGTGGTGAAAACGGATAGAACGATTTTGATTCATCTTGTCTACAACATTCTACTAAAGGCATTTAGCACCTGCTGTAACCTGTTTAGCTGAGAAAATGCAAGAAAATAGTTATGTTCATATGAGCTTTTGAATTTTCGAATTATTTATTAATAACTTGGCTGAAAGGTTCCTCCTACGTCAAAATAGATTATGAACATTTTCCATTGTTTGTTGTTTGTTTGTCTTAATATTCTGAGAAAAAAGAATGCTCATACGATCTGAACAGATGATTTTTATATTCGATGGAATTTGTTTGAGAGCAGTATTTGGAACGTCGTGAGAGAGACATTAGATTGTTAATTTGTAGAAAAAGTTAAATAAACCCACAAAATATTCACAGAAACTATTGAATTATTTCTCAGCGATAAAAGCTCGTGCTGGTGCTCCGCACATTGAGCAAACTTATATGTATTCAAAGGCTCTGCAGTATGAAATATAAATATCATTATGATTCGATACGTTATTAGTCCGTGTCTGCTCTGATTGGTATTCACTGCCACGTTATATACTGATTGAATTGGAACTGTCCATGATTCTCTTCATCTCTTTGGAAGTCGTCGTCGTCGTGTCCGAGGCCTACCATATCGCGCAATTTTTGCTAATCTTTCTCTTGCCATCCTGTCCACGAGATCATTCTAGTGTTGTGTAAGGAATTTGCGTGTGAACGCCTGGGCGCCATTACGAGAAAGTGGGGCCTGGGTACTGCTAATGGTCACCGATACATGCCAAGGTCAAGATTATATCCCGATACATCTAGTGAGTTCGCACTATTGGTGGAATGTGCGGGGCGTTGGAAGATACCGGTGGAAGTTTCGAGATGGTAAGGGGCTTGCCTATATATTGGAAAAGATTTGCTGCGGAGTCAGTCAGTCCGCTTCAGTCAGTCAGTCCGATGCATTAGTTGAGTGAGAATATGGTGGAGACCGGTAGTGCGGCGAAAACCGGCGGTACGGTGGTAGTTTGGTTCCTAGTAGGGGGCACCAACAACATAAATCAGTTACGCATAAATTGTACTTAGAAGTTAGTGTAAGATATGTAAATAGTGTATATAAATAATATGCGATATATTAGTGTAGAAATAAATAAACTATGAAGATAAATTATTCCGTCATTTTGTATATATGCCCGTTACAGTTGTCTGCTCTTGTTTCTATAGCGTGGGTTAATGTGGATCTAACACAGTTTGCTTTTGCGTAGGATAAGTACAGGAGCCATAATTATGGTCTCATCGGTATAACAAACAATTTTGATTTCGACCGTTGTGAGTGGATATTCTCCTTCTTTATACTATATGGTTTATTATTTTGTCTAAGTACTATCGGATTGAGCAGTTGCGGGGTTAAATAATCTCCTTGTCGACTTCCCGTTGATGTTTGTATTTCCTTTGTCGGTCTTTGTTTAACTAATGCGTAAATAATTCGGTACATGGTTCATTTTTAGGATATCTACTACTTCGTATAATATTACCCTATCGAACGCTATGAAGCACGAATATGCTTTATTCTTTAGCATTTTCTACTGCTGGTATGACTATGAAGATGGTGTCCATAGTTGAGTTCTTGTTATTCATCCCATACATTTATAATATGTTCGCTTATTATTGCTTCTAGTATTTTTGTAAAGAGCTTCATGACTGAGCTTAGTAGAGTTATTCCTTTATAATTTTGGTTTTAATAACTAATAAAGTTATTGAAATCATGCAACTAGAAAATGAGAAATTCAATATTTTTGAATAGATAAAACAATGTTTTCAACGATGGACACCATCAACGTTTTGTCAAATGGGGAATCAAACCTTTCAATAAACATCCTCTGTATCTAGAAGAACTGTAAAAATGAGAGTCTATAGGCATATACGAAAATCAGTATATACAACAGTGCCAATTAGTAATGACAACAGTTTTTTTAATATTATGCTTGGAAACAGCCAACCTCACGGGTTTAGATCATCCAAAAGATTGAGAGATACTTTTTGCAAACAACATTTGGGGAAATCCAAGGGCACTAAAGCAAAAACAACATAATTCAGGTAAAAGTCTACGAGGCACATTGAGAAAATTCAATAGCATTGTATATTTATATACTAATCACCAGATGAGAACTAATTCTACTTACCATCTAAACTTGTTTTGGCACTGTGATAATCATTCTCCGATGACTCACAACTAGAATAGCAATCACTATTGTCTGAATCCAATCCCATGGGGTTGCGATTCACAGGTAAACATTCTCCCGATGATCCCAATACAATAAATCTGCCGCGTCTGTTGTTAACCAGAGCTTCGTTGAAGTACATGGAAGAGGTTCTTTTTTGAATGTTTTTCTCTCTTTCCAATTTGACGCGTAATCGGTTATTGGACAATGTATTGTTGTTCTCGCTTATTGGTGAAGCTGAACCACTTTGATTTGTGCTGCAAGATAGTTGAGTTATGATAGGAATGTATATTGGATCTGAAGATGTTGAACCTATAAACAATACAAATTTGTCAGAATCAATTTACTGGTGTTCACCGCATATCCTCATATAATACTCATCAATATGATATATATACCTATATTCCTGTTTTCTAGACATTTAGCTCCTTTGGTTATTGACATATGAAATTGATGGCTACGAAATCTTTCCTGTTTTTGACTAATTTATTTTAAATTCATGGCTTTAGCCCTATTGATAATTTGTGACTGTCATGATCATTGCCTACATGACCAAATTGTCAGAGATATCCAGCTCTGAAACATCCCAACAGGTGTATCCTACGCGAAAAGAAAAACAATGAAATATGTTGTAGATAAAGAAACAATTTTGTTTTTCTAGTGGATAAATTTGAAAAATGACTTTTTTTACCATTCAGCGACAATTGGAAAACCGACACGTAGGTATCTATCGCCAGGTGGAGCATTTCAAAATTATTGAATAATGAAAAATGCATCCACACCAAATTCAAATATACCTACTAGTGGTAAAATGAAACGGATTTTCATTGTTATTGCGATTAGGTAGTGAAAAAAAACTTTAAACTTTTAGAATGTCAACCAAGCGAACGAACAAAAATGGTTTTGTGACAAGTAGCATTTAACATCTCTATTGTTTTTAGAATGAACAGAGATAGGAAAAGTGATTTTTTTTCCAGGAACGAACGCGTGTTTTAATACTTGGTATTTTTCGAAATCTGGTATATTTTCCCTATTATTGACATAACTTCCAATATCAATTTCACCCAATTGATGAAGAAGCGATGTTTGCATCAGAATTAGATGCTTCGCTTTCTTCCGGTAGTTTGGTGTCGACTCTGTTTTTTTCTTCATAAATGTATCCAAAGTTTTCTGCAAACCACGTTTACTCATTTCTGTAATAAGTTTTTTAAAGCAAAATTACTAAAAACAAATATTTTCATAAATACATTTTACCTGCCTATTGCCTATTGCGTTTTTATGCCTAATGTGATATTCAATTCTATAAGAAGACAAACACTACGAATATCAAAATTCTCTTGTCGGTAGCAGCTAACACAACTCACAACTTTTCAATGTCCAGTTACATTGCATGGAATATTCAAGTAATAAAGAGCATTTGATTATCACTTCAAAATTTACTGGTCACTGGACCGAGATACGAATTGAGGTATTGAAGAAGACAATGTAATGAAAATGAAATGTATAATACACCAATCTGCGTTACCACTCCACGTTAGCACTTGAACGAAAGAGATGGATAGAAAAGAGACTATGCACCAATACAGTTTGTTTAGAGCTGTGTAAGACTGGTTGGCGAAACTGAGCGACAACAATGCGAAGGGAACATAAATTAAAAAATATCCTTAACATTTATTTAGGACATATTAGGTTACTTTAATTGGTTCATTGTAGAAGAATAAAAATATTGATTACAAAAAAGGCTATTCTTGGGGGGTAATTACCCCCAGTACCCCCCATATCGACGCCTTTGGTAATAGATACCAGTTTCTATTTCTATGAAACAAACAACCACAAGAAACTCATTTGTTTCTTTATTTACAACAAATTTTATTATATTTCTCTTCACAAGTAGACTATAGCCCTATTTGGATGTTTCATAGCTGGATATCTTTGAGCAGCATATGGCCATAAGGAAATGATCATGAATCATGACATTCACAAATTATCAGGTGCATAATAAAATCGCATGACAACCAACTAGGAGCTGCATAGATAGGATACAAAGAAGGTAAGTGGATCAATTTTTCCGGTTTTAATAATAACGTAAAATTCTATTAGGTTTAGGTTTGAGGAGCTTTTATGGAGTTCGAAAGAAAATACGATTCTTAGTTTGAATATGTAAACAAATACAGGGTGTCCTATTCAAAATAACAAAGTTTTTCAACCTTTGAAATAGAAATTTTTGGACCATAGTTTTTTCAACATCATGTACAATTTTTGACATTGAAATATGATTTGAACTATTTTTCCAACTTCATCCTTGCAGCTGAAGTAATTAATGAAGTTCAAAATTAATTACTGAGTTCATCACAAAAGACCTCTTTATATCATACAATTCAACAAATCTTCAAATATTTCGAAAACGGTAAAAAATAGTTATAGAGAATATTGAAGTAACTTATCTAGACTCTAGAATCCGAAAATATAATGGGTGTTCTATTTGAAAAATTTATAGCTCAAAATAATTTTAAATTTTGCATATGGAGACTCTTTATCAAACCAGTTGAAAACAATCAAATGATAGTATTTGGTTTCCCATACAAAGTTCGTGTCATATACAGTGCCCCATCCTGTATATACCTATATAAAACTATATATATATATATATATATATATATATATATATATATATATATATATATATATATATATATATATATATACATATATTTGAAAAATTATAATTATCTTATGACTTTCTTTATTACCCATGGATTCTCCTATAGGAGATAATCTTCTTCTGTGATTGTACGTTGTTTGTGCGTTTTGGTTCTCGTTTATTTTATATTTCTTTTGTTGGAATCCCAACAGGCATTTATTTAATTCTCTCAAAATGTTATCTTCTTCGTATTGTCCAATTGGAAGTTTTGTGTAGTCATCGGCATCTATACAGCAGACATTAACCTGGTGATAAATAAAAAAATATTTTATTAACATACTCATCTACGGATTTAATTTTTATGAAATTTATTGTGAAGGTTTTCCAATTACTTGAGATTATTGGTCAAATGATTTTTACCTCGTTTGGTGTTTCAATTTTCTCCAAATTCGCCCTATGTTTGGGGTCTGCTATTCTCGACATGTGCCTAACTCTTTCGACAGTCAATACCTCATTGTCTTCCAATGCCTCAACGTTCAATAATATTGCCAGTAGCTCTGGCATCGTTACCAGATTTATACACTCCTAAAAATTACTCGTAAATATTAAAATATAATTCTAAAATATAGTTCACATAGCTTCACCTGAGTGTAGCCGTTGTTTAAAACGTTTCCCCCAATTTTGGCACTGGAAAAACAAATTTGTAGAGCCCCTTCATCGGACCTGTCAAGTTTTCCATCATGTTTAATCTTTAGTGGACACAAAGGTAAATTACATTCTAACCAGTCTTCTATTGTCAACCATTCTTTACTAGTCATAACCTATAGAGGAACAAAAATATTTTTCTTCAATTCACATGAAATAAAATAACTGAACCAATTGCTACTACTCTCACCTGCCTTGTGATTCTAAGGGTTCCTTTGGAGTTTTCATTATTTTCTAACCATTCAAAATAGTATAAAATGCTCTTCAACTTAGATTTTTGTGCGGCATTATTTAAAGTCTTGAAAAAGTCGGCGAAATTAAAATTTTGTAGTGTAGGATGAGTTTTATCAGTACGTTTTGGAAATGTTGAGAAAATTGCGTTTGCTATCAGTGATGATATCAATGAGTAGTCAAGTTCAGTTGAATCAGCTGTAAGGAAATGCTAATTATTTTATAGCTGTGATAAAATGTAGCTCTGTAGTAGTAAGTCCAACAATCAGAAATCTCCATAAAATAAATACTCTGAGATTGTTCTTATAGCAGTATAGAGAGTCTGTCATGAAAATTTTTGAACGACTGAAACAGTCTATGTAGAACAAAGTGATGTAAGAAAACTAGAGTTTATAGACCATTCTGAAGTTTTATGCAATCGTGAACCAGACTAATTCAGCGTTAACGGAAAGCTGATGATGATACAACATTAATCAAATAGACTTAGATACCTACTAACAAAGTCTATCTAAGGAGTTAGATAGATAGACTTTGGTACTTCCATAATTACGATTTACTGATAAATATTGATTGAATTTTGATGTAGGTATGAATAGATTTTAAAAATAGTGCCACGCAGTTAATCAAATTATTTTTTATTCATACTTCATAGTAAGTTGGACATCAGTGCAAAACAGACCAAGAATTATGTTTTTTATGATGAATTTAACTTACGTTGCTGTTGCAGACTAAAATGCAAGCCACTCTTGGGCCTCAATTCTTTAATTCTGAGAGCACGATTCACCATGCTCGGCAGGGTTTTATTAAAGAAAACACTCCTCTCTTCGCACGTTAAGTCGTTATCTAAAAAATTCAACAGTCCTACAAATTGTTCTGGATCAACAATATCTTCATCTGGGTCTAAACTTACACTAGAAAAAAATTTAGGTGATCAGTCTTACTTGATGATATTATATTAGTTACATTGAAATTATATACTTGCACATTTCGTAAATCTTTTGCATTCCTTCTATTAGTTCTATTGTATTTTTTGTTGTAGCAATCTTCTTCAGCTGTCTCTTGACTGATTCCCACCATGGCAGGTCACTCGGTAACATTACCAGTGCCATTGTAACTATGTCCAAGAAGAAAAAAACTCATTTGAAAAGATATAGATATCATTTTTGAATTTGTTAATTGTGGCTTAATCTAGAGATGGAATGGACCTATATTGCGCCGGACTACCAAATACCGGTCAAATTAACAGACCGGATACCGGACTTCCGGGTGGACTAGTAAGTTCACCCATTCGTATTAGATATTATAAAATTTTCGACTTTTTATATATCCGGTCGAATTTTTAATAAATCCGGCTAAATCGGACGTCCGGTAGATAAGCCGTATTGGCTGGATTTGGTACACTTATAAATAAATTGCTCTATGAGAAGATAAAACATTAATAAGAGAAATAAGAAGATATAAAATGAGATAGATTTTATTACTATGAACAAGGTGTAAATAAAAAAATCCGAGACGATTCTTTTTGAATTTTCTTATACGGAAGTGAAATTTAGACAGAAAGAACTGTCCTTGATTTAACTTGAATAACTGAAAAATTATTTCCATTATTAAATTGACTAAATCGTTCTTCCACTATATACGACATATTACCCACAAAAAATATATTAATTTTTAAATGGAAAGTTATGATATTTAAAACTTACCCGATCCCCAAATATCCTAAATGTAAATAATAGCTAACAGCCAATCTAATAATACTCGCTTATTTTTAGATGCACAAGTGAACAAGCAGTAACAGACAATCGAATCGTAAATTATTATCGAACTTTTCGGCAATTCCATTGAACTTGCCATATTTCATTTAATATATATGTATGTATAATGTTAAATATTTTGTAGAACAGACCATCCACTACACCTCGAGATGCATGTCGGCATTTTAGAAAATCACCTCTCGTACGCTAAAAATATGTAACCACCGACGTTCACATCCCAGACGACGCCGACGCTCTGCTGCGCCCGATAATATACCCATCGGGATAGGGGTTTATGTACGACGGCGTCAAATGTGTGGCGCCTTTTAGAGAACGTATCCGGAAGTCAATGAAGCGCGATTCCCATTAATTAGTCTAAATCACAACTTTCAGAACCGTGTTAATTGTTGCTATTGCGAATTAAAATACGTGCAGCAGAGGTCCATAGGATTCGTAAACGTCATATGAAAACTATTAATAAAATAGGATTCAATGTTGGTACAAGGAATGTGCAATGCAACCTGACATCCGAAATTAAGAGACATTTACAGCTAGTCATAACGTAGTTCGTGATTTAATTCATAGATAATATAACTGCAATATTCATATTTATCAAATTAAATTTTATAAAATTAGGATTAAGTATAACGTAACTTGCAAACGTGTACAGCGAGATATAAGGGCTAAAACTGACTTTCATGTGTTAAAAAAATGCAGGCATGCACATAAAACCTCATGAAAATGAAATGTGGTGTTTGTAGATCATGGTATATAGAAGGGCTTAATTGTATAAAAAACGTGTTTGATCTAATAATTATTTTAATACCTTTTGATCCGACATGCAAAATTTTGCCAATTTCCAATTTTTTTTTAAAATTCCAGTCTCAATATAAGTCGTTACACCTCACTCTACACTTATGCCAAAGACTTTCTGATGCTTCCACTCTCCTACCGCTACTACCATTAGCTTTCTAAGAAAAGAAGGTATTGTAATCATGAATTATTTCGGTGTCTAGTTTTCAACATTTGTTTAAGTTTTAGGTTTCATAAAACTTATCTATATCTCGGAGACGGATAGACTGATGCCGGTTACCTGTGACACTCATTCTGCTCGCATTAGCAAAGAATATAGATGTAGTATCTATCTTCTTTGTCATTAGTTGCTAGGCAATAGCACAATAACGTGCTTTGCTTAAGACTGTAGCGCGAAAACGACTCTAACGATTTTGATGATACCTATCTAGAATCTTCTTTTTAACGCTCTTTACCACCATACTAAGGATAACCTCTAAATGATTATTTATATTCTGACAGAGCTGTTTCTCCTAAGTTAAAATTAAATATTACTATTGTTATATATCTTGGCATGCTGAAAAAAACGAATGGTCACACGACATGACCAGAAGATTCTTATATTCGATGAAATTTGTTTGAGAGCGGTAGATAAGTGGACACACCAGATTTTTTTCATTAAATTTAATTCGCTGAACATAGCAGAGGTAAAGGGTAAGAATAGTTTAAGTACTATTTTTCTATTCACTTTTTGGAGATATGTTCCACGATCATACCGTGATAATAAAAAAAACGAATTGATGATATGATGAAGCGTTCTGAACGATCCATATAGTTTGAGTCTCTTTGTCTATGTGGCATTAGGATTTCTTTCTATATAATTGTCTCGTTTTTCATCTCATAGTATTGGAAATTTATTCTAGTACCATGCAGAGTATTACCAGTACCTCACAAGTAATTCGGCCGCTTTAATGGTAAAACTAAACATAATAGTAGGTATCTCTCCCTGTCCTTGAAAGGAAAATCTGAGACTAGAACTGATCAAATATCAAAGAGATCGACTGTTATCTCACTTCTATAACTAAAGTCGTTGATTTTCATCCTCAGTTTCTCAGTACATTTTGCCATCTTCTACGTTATTCTGTTCTATATATTATCTACTACTTTCTTTAAATCTTTCTTAGTATAAAATTATTTTTCTACCTATTCTCTACTTTTTTTTACATGCATCTACTAAAAAAATTGTAAGTATCCTCATTGTGTTCGTTTAACCATATTTTAGCGTTCTATTTCAAGATCACTTTGATGTCTGTGTGTCTGTCCATTTGTTCGTCCTTCTGTCACATCCTCCGAATCTACTGAGGAGTGAAGTGTCCCAATCATGGACGTGTAGGCAAATTATGTTTCTGGGGGTTAATTGTTTGGTGCTAATTAGTGAATTGAAAGATTTTTATAGTTTGATACTAGAAACTAATAAAAAAATCTCATGTGCGGACTCCGCTCATCGTGAGCCCGACTCGTACTTGTACGACTTTTTCGTTGTTAGTTTGCAATTCCTGTCCATTAAATTTTTCAAGGTTGGAAGGTGATATAATTAAAGATAGGACAATATCCGGAAACGTTTAAATTGAAATTTTTTTCAAAAGAGTAACGTTTTTCGAGATAGGGGCATTTTAAATTCTCAAATATACCTATTTTCGCTATGTGGAGAGGGTGATTTCTGTCGAAAATTGGAAATCTGTTTGCAGTACCTGAAAGACATAATTATTTGTAGCAACATTTATAATGAACATTTTATCCTAAGAGTTACGGTTTTCGAGTTAAATCGATGTTAAAATGGTAACAACTAAAATATTCAAGCGTATTTCCGTAGCGATGTTCTGAGATCTCGATAATAACAACTACAAGCAACGAATATAAGTGGGTAATAGGATAAGTAAGTACTATCTTCATTGGTATTAGTGAATTTTTAACGATTTTCGTGACTAATGTTACACTCAAGAGTGAAATAAATATTTTTTACAAAAAATTGGACCGACGTTATCAGTTAGTGCACTGAAAAGTATAAAATAATATTAATTCTATTGGGGCTGGTACTTGTGAAGTTGGTGCCAAAAGTTATCAATCTACCAGCTCTGTTAAGCTAGCAGTGACAAGTTAGCAGAAACAATCGAAACCGGCATGGGAATTTGTTGCTAATTAGTTGCTAATTAGTTGCTAAAATCCCGAATTTGTTGCTCGAAGTTTTGAAAAATTTGAGTTACTGCTATCTTAACGTGTAAGATAGCAGTGAAACCACTGAAAATTATTTTTTTTCAATTCTAACACCACCTGAATTTGTTGCTGGAAGATAGTATAAAGAAAATTAAAAAAATATTAAAAATAAAAAAAATATGAAAAAATATAAAAAAATAAAAAAATATATTGAAAAAACGTACTTTACAGTACTTCTTCCTAATGCTATGCTAATCCAAAACTCAAAAAAATAGTAAATAGTTAGGATATCCACTGATTAACCTGAAATCAAGGATTGTTGTTGAAGCTATTAGAATTCCTATATTTTCTCTCTTAATTTCTAGCAGAAATTTTGTTGCTCATTGGATAAGTCTTTATCAATGCTTGAATAACCAGCAACAAAATACAAACAAAGAATATTACCAATAATAAACTTGTAATTATTTTTTTTGTGTCGCTATCAGAATATCTCCATTATCTCTCTTAATTTCTAGCAGAAATTTTGTTGCTCATTGGATAAGTCTTTATTAGTGCTTGAATTACCAGCAACAAAATACAAAAAAAGAATATTACCAATAATAAACTTGTAATTATTTTTTTTGGTGTCGCTATCAGAATACCTCCATTATCTCTCTTAATTTCTAGCAGAAATTTTGTTGCTCATTGGATAAGTCTTTATTAGTGCTTGAATTACCAGCAACAAAATACAAAAAAAGAATATTACCAATAATAAACTTGTAATTATTTTTTTTGGTGTCGCTATCAGAATACCTCCATTATCTCTCTTAATCTCTAGCAGAAATTTTGTTGCTCATTGGATAAGTCTTTATCAATGCTTGAATAACCAGCAACAAAATACAAACAAAGAATATTACCAATAATAAACTTGTAATTATTTTTTTTGGTGTCGCTATCAGAATACCTCCATTATCTCTCTTAATTTCTAGCAGAAATTTTGTTGCTCATTGGATAAGTCTTTATTAGTGCTTGAATTACCAGCAACAAAATACAAAAAATGAATATTACCAATAATAAACTTGTAATTATTTTTTTTGGTGTCGCTATCAGAATACCTCCATTATCTCTCTTAATTTCTAGCAGAAATTTTGTTGCTCATTGGATAAGTCTTTATTAGTGCTTGAATTACCAGCAACAAAATAAAAAAAAAGAATATTACCAATAATAAACTTGTGACTGATTTTTTTGGCGTCGCTATGACAATACCTCCATTTTCGGTTTTAATTTTTGGCAGAAATTTTGTTGCTCATTAGATAAATCTTTATTAGTGCTTGAATGACCAGCAACAAAATACAAACAAAGAATAATACCAATAATAAACTTGTAATGGAGGTTTGTTTTAGACGCTATCGCATTAATAAAATAATAAAAAAAATCACTAATGTTTTATTAAACTTTTATATACACTAATAGTTGTATGTTTATTGATGATTTTCCTCTTATTACTTTTGCTTCCCCTATTATATCATCATATTCCACCCATTCAGTTCCTCTTAAGCATATTGCTTTAAAATGCCCTATTCCTCTGTCAGTCGATGACCTTCGTTTTATTACTGGGGGCAAAAACGCAACAATTCCAACAAGCCTATAAATTTCAACTTCATTCACTGGGCTTTTAAACATTTTGGGTAATTCGTCGAGGATTTTCTGATGCTCTTCATCGGCACTGAACATCTCAAGTACCACCATATTTCCTGTTAGATATTGAATAAAGTCATTATTTACTGGCTATGTTTTCCCTCTCAGTCTTATCTTACTACAACATTGGTAGGTAAATTATGTAAAACGAACAAAACATTACAAAAAATAGTGCTGGAAATTATCAGGTTCATTCGAACTGTCTATTATTATTTTGTTGGGACACCCTGAAAGTTATTGAATTTTGAATGTTATTTAAAATTCTAAACCAATTAAATATTCAATAAATTTAATAATCCACCTAAATTGAACTGATTTAATGAAAAATAATAAGCTATTGAAACTGATTCGATTTCAGATAACTCACGTTATTGAATTAAGTTATACCCTCTAGGATCTTCTAATATAACTTGTAACCATAGCAACGATCAGTTTGTGTAAATATTTTTCGTAGAATCTTTTGATTTAAGTAACGGTATTCTGTATGAAATCTGTTTAGAATTTTATGTAAAAAGCAAAAAATGCATAATGTACTATAAAAGGTATACATATTTTTCGTCCTACCTAGTTCAGAAATTGATGTTAGTCTCTGCCCATTACAATTTTTTGTTCTGCAACATGTAATCATGGACAGATCTGATAATTTGCCGATGTCGATTTTTTTATTTATTATGTCTGATATATGTATTAGCGGAGCAATTATATTACTTCTATCTTCTTGATGACATTCATTGCATTTTTTTAATATTTTGCAACTAGGTGTGCTTTTAAATGTTTTCAAAATGATTTCCATAATACTAGTTTCACAGGACAATAAGATTGAGCCATCTGGTTGTTCATTATGATGTATAAATTCATAATGAAATCTGGCCCGGGCTTCATAGACAGCTGCATAAGAAGTTCTCTCCTCAATTATTCCACTTGCCAATTTCAACATTAAATTTGATTTTGCATCGTTTTGAATCTGTTCAATGGGAACATACTATCAATAGAAATTCCTGGTAACTAATATGAAATGTACAGCGTGTCCGTTAAGTTATGTCAGTTATATTCAATATTCAGTATTATAGTATATCCAAGATGGCCGCTGCCACCAAATCACGGATGACCCTCAATATGCGTATTTTCGGCTGATTAGACAAAGCTAAAATCTTAAAATAGCTTTTTTCCAATTTAATTTGAAAATAATTAAAAAATATAGGTAGGTTCCAGGTACAAGACATCACACCAGTCTCCTCAACAATATAAGGCATTCTGACTCAAAAATAAATCCCTGGAGCTTAGCATAACCTGACTAAATATGTAAATAGCATTCATTCATAATGATATTGATAGCCTAGATTTATAAGGAGAGTGGGGTGATGACTAGTACCTAGGACCTATATAATTATCAATTAGCTTACTAGGTACCTACCTAAATTATTTTCAATAAAACCGTTTGATAAAATGAAATTTTATCTTTTTTATTTTGTCCTGCAATAATTTACCTTAGATTCCATCACCACTAGGTATATATCAAGTATATCAGATACCTCAATGTACAGCCTGCCTGTATATGTAGCAGACGAGAAGTTACTACCGCATCTTCTATGAACACTTGTATTTTCTTTTTTATTGCAGGTATAAACTGTTTTCTGTTTCTAATGTTTAGTTCTACTTAATTAGAAGAATAGTTAATATTGTAACTAAATTTCGATGAACATCTTTACTTTGATTTTGTAAGAATGAACTTATTGTTGACTAATTAGTTTCCCCCTTACATACCATACTTACCCTGCTACGAAAATTTTCCCAATCACATACAGCAGCCAAAACTACTTGATAAATGCTGTCAAAAGGACATGTGAGTATAGCATTTACTCGTTTGCCATCAATGTTGACTGGGCGCAAGCTGCCACAACTACCATTTTTTAATACGCTAATTTTCTTATATCTACCATGGAACTGCAGCTTTTCTTTTATTGAATTGGGATTTTGTCCAAGGTACCTCGCTTTTATTCGCGTGTTATCGCGATCATTATTTGCATTATATTGTTTCTTGTTTTGATTTATTTTAAGTTTATATGAAGTTATTGTTTCTCCTCTCCAGTTCTCCTCATGTTGGGATGCAAGAATGGTTGCAATGTTATCTTGATCCTTGCAATTTAAGCACATTATTCTTTGGCCAAATTCTTCGTTAGGATCTAGAGAACTGGTACAAAATTCTGAATTATGAACTGGTATATGGCAAATGAAGCATATTTTAGCACCAGAGTGCTTCTTGTCTATGAGGCAATCACCATAATCATCCTGGGGAATCGACGACCAGGTATCTTTGTCTGCTATTTTTTCACAGGTTAATGTTTTAGAAAAAGCTATTTTTGATCCAATGATTTTCATTCTGCCGTTGAGATAGTTTACATACTTCTCCACATATTCATCAACTCTCATTGGAAGTACCTCATTTTTCAAAAACGAATTCTTGATTTTATTGAACTCGCTTTCGACGCATGCACTTGATGCTGGAATCCGTCCAAATCCAAAATCATCTCTCATCACGCAAGACCACAGAGGTAAGTCGCGTAGGTCATTTAAAAGCTTTGTAGCAAATGCTGGCATAAAATGCGCGTTTACTCGGTCGCCTGTTTGAGTTTTTACAATAACATCAATCTCTTGGTTAATTTTTTGCCCCCACTCGGTCCAGAGATTGGTTTCTTTTCGTTTTTTTTGCTGTGACTGATTTTGCTGATTATCACTATCAGAATCAATTTCCTCGTTTTCAATGGAAACCAAATCTTCATTTGTAGGAAATGAATAATTATTGTCAATAATTATAGCCTTTAACAGAAAAATACAGATTTTGATTGTTAGTATAATAAGTATGCCTAGATTTTTCAGTTATTCAGTGATTCTTAAGAAGTTTTTATCTGTGTACCTATTTTATTTAGTGATACCTTCAAAAAATATAAAATTATACCACATTATAATTCCAGAAGAAATATCGAGAGGGATCTGTCTGAGATTAGTTTAATATTATATAATATTATATATTATACGTAAACTTTCAGTGAATGAGTTGGTAATTAGGAGAAATATATTATATATAAATAACTTATTGCAACACTATAGGTATATAAATATTCTGACCAAATGAAAGTCAACATACGTATGTTCTATCACTCGGTATTGAATAACTATGTGCAAGAGATGCAAGAGGATTTTAATGTTTTTAAATTACTCACTTCATCAGTAATTAAAGATCTTAAATATTTGTTAGCAGCTTCAATCTCGGTTATAAATCCATCAGGCAAGTTGCCGTCAGTTTCACATTGGGAAACTAGCAGTAATGCTCTAATAATTTTTTTTGCACTATTTATATTTCTGATTATTATAAGTTGGCCTATTGCAGCTTTATAAAAAATACCAACTCTTGCATGAGTATTTTTCAATAATCGCACATAAGTATGCATAAAATGTGCATTATCCATTCTTATATAGCATGATGGAAGATTCAAACAATAACAAGCCTCTGAATATTCATCTACTGTATTAAAATTAGTGAAGGCTCTCACGACAGCTGTCAAAATAGCTCTACTTCCATCCATCACCACTTCTTTTGGAAAAGAAGCTCCTAACCGGATGCACTCCGCCAGCCAGAAATGTATTGAATTGGAATTTTGGCTCTCAGTTATCATTTGCAAGACTGGAAACTGGCCTTCATCTATTCTAATGACTCCATGGTAGAGATAAATTGATTTAGATTTGATGCCTTCATATTT
Organism: Crioceris asparagi; assembly: GCA_958507055.1. Lineage (NCBI taxonomy): Eukaryota > Metazoa > Arthropoda > Insecta > Coleoptera > Chrysomelidae > Crioceris > Crioceris asparagi. The sequence goes on from OY293827.1 coordinate 54,510,152, forward strand.
AGACTTTTTTTTAATAATTTTGCCGGTTGCATCAATACATAGACAACTTTAACCATTCGCAACATAATCCCTGTATATATTCAACTGGTGCCGACTCCAAAAGTGAACAAAAAAGGATCGAGTCCAATTGATTTAATAACAAACGCAGCATCAGTATGTTTCAAAATTTGCAGAGCTCTGATAGGATCATCATGTATGAATTTTTTCTTTCTTATGTCATGCCTAGCTACGCGAAGAACTGGTGACGATGGTAAATTTGGAGGTTCATAATCACCATATTCCATTTTTTCTTCCGCTTTTTCAGCCCGGTATACATGTACGGTCTTCTCACCCATTTCTTTAACCGTGGCATCTCTTTTTGGTCCTTTCAGCCATCTTTTACCACATTGTCCACTACCTTTTTGATAGTACATGTGATTTCAACAAATTTGTCATGTGATTTATTACTAATAGTTCTATCCAATATACTACCACACTGACAATAACCTGTTGAACATATAAAGTATGATATGCTCATTTTTTAAATATTTTTTAATACATTCTCTCACGCGTATAAGAACCATTCCCATCAAATTAGGAATTGGAAATAAAAAACTCGTCTGATAAACTTCTAGTAGAAGTTGAAACTATTTGATTTATCAGGTTTTTTTGAGAATAACAGAAAAGTCTATTCCCGAGCAATGTTATTGAAAATAAAAGAAAAACAAACCTTTAAATGACCCAAAAGTTTCGTCGGTAGAAATATAATGGTTTTTGAAATTCAACCCACATGTAATTCTTGATAAATCTACCAGCCTATCATTAATTTGGTCCTCCCAAATACCAGGCCTCAAAGATTTGTATTCTATTGCTCTCTTTCTCCTTTTCCTGTCACAACATTGACGAGTTTTTGTGATTATTAAATCTTTGAATTCTTCCTTTGTAAAATGTATAATGTACGATCTTTGAATATTTTCTTGAAAACTAGTATCTATTGAAGTACTAGAGTTCATAGAGGTTTCCGAAATAGAAGATTGAGCGGAATTGTTGCTCAGTTTTATATCAGACACTTCAAACAAACGGCGTTTTATGCCATAACGATCATCTGTAACGTAGCCATACAGGGAATGTGGTTTAATCAGGTGATCGAGCTCAGCTGAAATAGTTTCCCAAACTGAATCGTTCTTATCAATAATTTGCCCATCTTTTGACATAACAATTCTATTGTAATGGTCCAGAACAACATCAGTTATACGTTGAGACTCAACCACTGGTGGCCTCCCACGTGATGGCATTGTTCAATAATATAATCTTGAATTATGAAAAAAAGTGTTTAAGCAAACTTGTAAACTATTTTGACTTTCGTAATTTCCTTTTCAATTGAGGAACTGAATAAATATTGCAAATAATTAAAAATAGTCTAACACATATAAGAGAATTGCAACTTAAGCCCGCTGCAGACGGAGTATGTTTTGCTGCATGATTGCTTGCTTGTTTTGCTGCACGGTCCGATAAATGCTGCCGCGCATGGTGTGCTGATGGCTCCCTTGCTTGTGTTGGCTTCACACGATGCAGGCCATCATGCATGTAAAATGACAGTACAGAGAAATATGACTGATACAAATGATACAAAATATTGATCATTCTAATCAAGCTCTATTTTTAATCATTGTTACAACAGAGAAAAGGTCCCAACAATTAGAATAACATGTTATTTTGTGAAAAATAACTTTTGAGTTCGACTCGACTAGTTCCGAGTGCTCCGACAAGGCACGATGCATGGAAACAATCACCAAAAATAGCACCAGTTCTATCATCAAATCATGCACGATTTCAAGCAACCAACCGTGCACGCGATGTCATTTTCTTACACGGAAGCATGCACAGCACCAAGCCTAGCTCCCATCAAGGAAACATGCAGCAAAACATACTCCGTCTGCAGCGGGCTTTACCTATAAAAACGCTGGTGGAAAAGTGAAAAAGATCTAAATAAGAGTTACTATGTTTTAAGTATTAACTAATTATAACACAAAGTACTTAAATTCAAAGGGCTGTTTGCGTGAAAAAAAAATCATAGCAAAAAGAACACCATATCACCAATTCTTTTGTAATAAATTAATAAACATACATAATTCGAGCCATAAAGTAATCTATTGAATTACTGTTTTAGTCCAAAAATTATAGCGTCCACATAACACACACAAAGTCGCTATTTTGCGATTGACTCTCAAAATGAATATGAACTTAAATAAAATAACACAAGCACACACACACAAATTCAAAAATCTTTTATAAATCCAAAGAATAATCTGAGCAAAGATGATTACCGCACTTGATACAAATACGTATTATATCTCTATTTCTCTATTATAATATGATGAGATGGTTGCGACATTCGTAAGAAACCGTATTTGTGTGGTTCCCCAAATCAAACAAGCAGTCGTATGTAATTGGTCGTTCATCGAATGAGGGGAGCGGTGACCTTTCCAAAATAAGTGTTTTGTCACAGAACAACTAACAACCAGAAAAAGAGATCCGATATTGTCGCCTCTGACGTTGGGCTATCTCTGGCGTTATACCTCGTTGCCTATTGGGGCCGGCGTGAGGTAACTATAATAAAACTACATAACATTAGAGGTATGTTTAATCACATTTGTTTCCGAAAAAATATCTAGATATCACCTACAATGTCGTGTCTAAGGAGAAATAAAATCATGCTGAAAATTAAGAGAATAAATATTTTTTACAAAAAATTGGACCGACTTTATTAGTTGGTGCACTGAAAAGTATAAGATAATATTAATTCTATTGGTGCTGTTACTTTTGAAGTTGTGCAGTTGCAGGTAGATTGGTAACTTTTGGCACCAACTTCACAAGTACCAGCCCCAATAGAATTAATATTATTTTATACTTTTCAGTGCACCAACTAATAAAGTCGGTCCATTTTTTTGTAAAAAATATTTATTTCAAACTTTTGAGTGTAACATTAGTCACGAAAATCGTTGAACGTTCACTAATACCAATGAAGATAGTACTTATTCTATTACCCACGTATATTCCTTGCTTGTAGTTGTTATTATTGAGATCTCAGAACATCGCTGCGGAAATACGCTTGAATATTTTAGTTGTTACCATTTTAACACCGATTTTACTCGAAAACCGTAACTCTAAGGGAAAAATGTTCAGTATAAATGTTGCTAAAAATAATTATGTCTTTCATGTACTGCAAACAGATTTTCAATTTTCGACAGAAATCGCCCTCTCCACATAGCGAAAATAGGTATATTTGAGAATTTAAAATGTCTCTATGTCGAAAACAGTTACTCTTTTGAAAAAATGTTCCATTTAAACGTTTCCGGATATTGTCCTATCTGTAATTATATCAACGCAGATTTTCAATTTTCGACAAAATTTGCCCCCTCCACCCCCTTCGGGGGCGGTTTTCGGAGGGAACGAGATGTCGGATTCCTGTTTTTATGAATATGGGACCAAGCCTCCTCTTTCAAATGAATCAAAAATCATCAAAATCGGAGTACGTTTACTATATGAAAGGCGCGCACAAACCAAAAAAAAAAAGCACACAGTCGAATTGTATACCTCCTCCTTTTGGGAAGTCGGTCATAGCGACACCAAAAAAAATAATTACAAGTTTATTATTGGTAATATTCTTTTTTTGTATTTTGTTGCTGGTAATTCAAGCACTAATAAAGACTTATCCAATGAGCAACAAAATTTCTGCTAGAAATTAAGAGAGATAATGGAGGTATTCTGATAGCGACATCAAAAAAAATCAGTCACAAGTTTATTATTGGTATTATTCTTTGTTTGTATTTTGTTGCTGGTAACTCAAGCACTAATAAAGACTTATCCAATGAGCAACAAAAGTTCTGCTAGAAATTAAGAGAGATAATGGAGGTATTCTGATAGCGACACGAAAAAAAATCAGTCACAAGTTTATTATTGGTAATATTCTTTTTTGTATTTTGTTGCTGGTAATTCAAGCACTAATAAAGACTTATCCAATGAGCAACAAATATTCTGCTAGAAATTAAGAGAGATAATGGAGGTATTCTGATAGCGACATAAAAAAAATCAGTCACAAGTTTATTATTGGTATTATTCTTTGTTTGTATTTTGTTGCTGGTTATTCAAGCATTGATAAAGACTTATCCAATGAGCAACAAAATTTCTGCTAGAAATTAAGAGTGATAATGCAGGTATACTGATAGCGACACCAAAAAAAAAAATCACAAGTTTATTATTGGTAAATTTCTTTGTTTGTATTTTGTTGCTGGTTATTCAAGCACTAATAAAGACTTATCCAATGAGCAACAAAATTTCTGCTAGAAATTAAGAGAGATAATGGAGGTATTCTGATAGCGACACCAAAAAAAATAATTACAAGTTTATTATTGGTAATATTCTTTTTTTGTATTTTGTTGCTGGTAATTCAAGCACTAATAAAGACTTATCCAATGAGCAACAAAATTTCTGCTAGAAATTAAGAGAGATAATGGAGGTATTCTGATAGCGACACCAAAAAAAAATAATTACAAGTTTATTATTGGTAATATTCTTTGTTTGTATTTTGTTGCTGGTTATTCAAGCACTAATAAAGGCTTATCTAATCAGCAACAAAATTTCTGCCAGAAATTAAAACCGAAAATGGAGGTATTGTCATAGCGACACCAAAAAAAATCAGTCACAAGTTCATTATTGGTAATATTCTTTTTTTGTATTTTGTTGCTGGTAATTCAAGCACTAATACAGACCTATCCAATGAGCAACAAAATTTCTGCTAGAAATTAAGAGAGATAATGGAGGTATTCTGATAGCGACATAAAAAAAAAACAGTCACAAGTTTATTATTGATATTATTCTTTGTTTGTATTTTGTTGCTGGTTATTCAAGCATTGATAAAGACTTATCCAATCAGCAACAAAATTTCTGCTAGAAATTAAGAGAGATAATGGAGGTATTCTGATAGCGACACCAAAAAAAAATAATTACAAGTTTATTATTGGTAATATTCTTTGTTTGTATTTTGTTGCTGGTAATTCAAGCACTAATAAAGGCTTATCTAATCAGCAACAAAATTTATGCCAGAAATTAAAACCGAAAATGGAGGTATTGTCATAGCGACACCAAAAAAAATCAGTCACAAGTTCATTATTGGTAATATTCTTTTTTTGTATTTTGTTGCTGGTAGTTCAAGCACTAATAAAGACTTATCCAATGAGCAACAAAATTTCTGCTAGAAATTAAGAGAGATAATGGAGGTATTCTGATAGCGACATAAAAAAAAACAGTCACAAGTTTATTATTGATATTATTCTTTGTTTGTATTTTGTTGCTGGTTATTCAAGCATTGATAAAGACTTATCCAATCAGCAAAAAAATTTCTGCTAGAAATTAAGAGAGATAATGGAGGTATTCTGATAGCGACACCAAAAAAAAATAATTACAAGTTTATTATTGGTAATATTCTTTGTTTGTATTTTGTTGCTGGTAATTCAAGCAATAATAAAGGCTTATCTAATCAGCAACAAAATTTATGCCATAAATTAAAACCGAAAATGGAGGTATTGTCATAGCGACACCAAAAAAAATCAGTCACAAGTTTATTATTGGTAATATTCTTTTTTTGTATTTTGTTGCTGGTAATTCAAGCACTTATAAAGACTTATTCAATGAGCAACAAATATTCTGCTAGAAATTAAGAGAGATAATGGAGGTATTCTGATAGCGACACCAAAAAAAATAATTACAAGTTTATTATTGGTATTATTCTTTGTTTGTATTTTGTTGCTGGTTATTCAAGCATTGATAAAGACTATTCCAATGAGCAACAAAATTTCTGCTAGAAATTAAGAGAGATAATGGAGGTATTCTGATAGCGACATAAAAAAAACAGTCACAAGTTTATTATTGATATTATTCTTTGTTTGTATTTTGTTGCTGGTTATTCAAGCATTGATAAAGACTTATCCAATCAGCAACAAAATTTCTGCTAGAAATTAAGAGAGATAATGGAGGTATTCTGATAGCGACACAAAAAAAAAATAATTACAAGCTTATTATTGGTAATATTCTTTGTTTGTATTTTGTTGCTGGTAATTCAAGCACTAATAAAGGCTTATCTAATCAGCAACAAAATTTATGCCAGAAATTAAAACCGAAAATGGAGGTATTGTCATAGCGACACCAAAAAAAATCAGTCACAAGTTTATTATTGGTAATATTCTTTTTTTGTATTTTGTTGCTGGTAATTCAAGCACTTATAAAGACTTATCCAATGAGCAACAAATATTCTGCTAGAAATTAAGAGAGATAATGGAGGTATTCTGATAGCGACACCAAAAAAAAATAATTACAAGTTTATTATTGGTAATATTCTTTGTTTGTATTTTGTTGCTGGTTATTCAAGCATTGATAAAGACTATTCCAATGAGCAACAAAATTTCTGCTTGAAATTAAGAGAGATAATGGAGGTATTCTGATAGCGACATCAAAAAAAACAGTCACAAGTTTATTATTGATATTATTCTTTGTTTGTATTTTGTTGCTGGTTATTCAAGCATTGATAAAGACTTATCCAATCAGCAAAAAAATTTCTGCTAGAAATTAAGAGAGATAATGGAGGTATTCTGATAGCGACACCAAAAAAAAATAATTACAAGTTTATTATTGGTAATATTCTTTGTTTGTATTTTGTTGCTGGTAATTCAAGCAATAATAAAGGCTTATCTAATCAGCAACAAAATTTATGCCAGAAATTAAAACCGAAAATGGAGGTATTGTCATAGCGACACCAAAAAAAATCAGTCACAAGTTTATTATTGGTAATATTCTTTTTTTGTATTTTGTTGCTGGTAATTCAAGCACTTATAAAGACTTATTCAATGAGCAACAAATATTCTGCTAGAAATTAAGAGAGATAATGGAGGTATTCTGATAGCGACACCAAAAAAAAAATAATTACAAGTTTATTATTGGTATTATTCTTTGTTTGTATTTTGTTGCTGGTTATTCAAGCATTGATAAAGACTATTCCAATGAGCAACAAAATTTCTGCTAGAAATTAAGAGAGATAATGGAGGTATTCTGATAGCGACATAAAAAAAACAGTCACAAGTTTATTATTGATATTATTCTTTGTTTGTATTTTGTTGCTGGTTATTCAAGCATTGATAAAGACTTATCCAATCAGCAACAAAATTTCTGCTAGAAATTAAGAGAGATAATGGAGGTATTCTGATAGCGACACAAAAAAAAATAATTACAAGCTTATTATTGGTAATATTCTTTGTTTGTATTTTGTTGCTGGTAATTCAAGCACTAATAAAGGCTTATCTAATCAGCAACAAAATTTATGCCAGAAATTAAAACCGAAAATGGAGGTATTGTCATAGCGACACCAAAAAAAATCAGTCACAAGTTTATTATTGGTAATATTCTTTTTTTGTATTTTGTTGCTGGTAATTCAAGCACTTATAAAGACTTATCCAATGAGCAACAAATATTCTGCTAGAAATTAAGAGAGATAATGGAGGTATTCTGATAGCGACACCAAAAAAAAATAATTACAAGTTTATTATTGGTAATATTCTTTGTTTGTATTTTGTTGCTGGTTATTCAAGCATTGATAAAGACTATTCCAATGAGCAACAAAATTTCTGCTAGAAATTAAGAGAGATAATGGAGGTATTCTGATAGCGACATCAAAAAAATCAGTCACAAGTTTATTATTGGTATTATTCTTTGTTTGTATTTTGTTGCTGGTTATTCAAGCATTGATAAAGACTTATCCAATGAGCAACAAAATTTCTGCTAGAAATTAAGAGAGATAATGGAGGTATTCTTATAGCGATACCAAAAAAAAATAATTACAAGTTTATTATTGGTAATATTCTTTGTTTGTATTTTGTTGCTGGTAATTCAAGCACTAATAAAGGCTTATCTAATCAGCAACAAAATTTCTGCCAGAAATTAAAACCGAAAATGGAGGTATTGTCATAGCGACACCAAAAAAAATCAGTCACAAGTTTATTATTGGTAATATTCTTTTTTTGTATTTTGTTGCTGGTTATTCAAGCATTGATAAAGGCTTATCCAATGAGCAACAAAATTTCTGCTAGAAATTAAGAGAGAAAATATAGGAATTCTAATAGCTTCAACAACAATACTTGATTTCAGGTTAATCAGTGGATATCCTAACTATTTACTATTTTTTTGAGTTTTGGATTAGCGTAGCATTAGGAAGGGTACTGTAAAGTACGTTTTTTTTATTTTTTTTATATTTTTTCATATTTTTTTTATTTTTAATATTTTTTTAATTTTCTTTATACTATCTTCCAGCAACAAATTAGCAACAAATTCAGGTGGTGTTAGAATTGAAAAAAAATAATTTTTAGTGGTTTTACTGCTATCTTACACGTTAAGATAGCAATAAATCAATTTTTTCAAAACTGGTTCGAGCAACAAAATCGGGATTTTAGCAACTAATTAGCAACAAATTCCCATGCCGGTTTCGATTGTTTCTGCTGACTGTCACTGCTAGCTTAACAGAGCTCAATCTACCTGCACAACTTCAAAAGTAACAGCCCCAATATAATTAATGCTATTTTATACTTTTCAGTGCACTAACTGATAACGTCGGTCCAATTTTGTGTAAAAAATATTTTATACTTATAGTATTGTAACGTGGATAGGTAGTCATGTATGTATACTTACGGTTATTATTCGTTTATTAGCTATTTATTCTACTACCTTGTTTACAATAGTTGTTGCTTGTATATTTCATTATGTAGCTCTAGAATTATAGTAGATTTATTCTCGATCCTTCCAGAAACTATATGTGAGGTACAATTTGTCATACTATTGTCAGTTTGACAAGGCTCTAAAACATTATTATGTGCGTCTAGATAATCATAAAACATTCTCGATGAATGTCTCTCTTGTTCTTCTTTTTTCTGTTACTACTGATACCATTCTGGTATCCTTATAGCTCATCTTTTTTTTTAATACTTCAGATATTACTAATATTGATTGCTCTTTTTTTTAACGAGCAGTAGGAAAAAGGGTTTGCTCTTTTTTTATTTAGCGAGATGAGTTATAGTCTTGTTTGTAATAAATGGTATTTTATTTTAATATGTCCGTAGGTCTTCTTATTTTGATTCAGGTATATAAAGCCGTGTCGATCACGGGACAGAGTCAGTCAGTCAGTGAGTCAATCTTATAAAGTCAGTTGATAACAGTCAGTCTGTGCAATCAGATGTTAATAGTAGCAGAGACAAAGAAGAGACGGTCAAGTCAATGTTGATTTTTGGTCGCTATAACTGGTCCGCTGGATGGGATAGAGATAGGTGGCGCTCCTACGAGTTTTCATTTATTTTGAAAAATGGCGGGAAATTTTAAATGCTTTTTAGTTGGGTACTGGGCTGAAATTTATTCTTCATTTATAATGCGATTACGAAAATTGTTGTGACACTTTTAGGACTAAAGTATCACCACAATTATCGTCTCGCATAATTTAAAACTATTCAAAACTAAGAGGAAAATAAAACTCCAGAATTAAAATAAGTATTTATTTTCAAATAATAGTAATAATAAACGATAGAACAAAATTGGATTATTGATTAAATAATAAAACGTAATGACATCAAATTTTCTGATGTTCTGTAGTCGTTTCTTAATTCCATCTGGCTCCAGGAATTCACAAAAAATGATCGGAAGTCTCAAATCGATTGAGTCCCCATTGCCTAGAGCATACATTTAATATTTAGTATGTATTTCTATTCACGTGTACATTGATTTATTTATAATTTGGACTCTGGAGACAAATAGATCTTAGACTAGGAGAGCATGGTTTCACGACTCACGACAGTACTAGCTAAAGTTATCAATTAGGCACCAAGCTGAAAAAATAGATCAGTACAAAATTAATGGAGAAGGTTCAGTATAATATAAACAAAGCTGAGCTCACATTTCTCATACTCAATGATGTTTAAGTAGTTGTATTTATATTGATAATATGTATCATCTCCCTTCAATTTATTGTTACTTTGTATTATTTTACTAATTATAAGAGGCATTAGTATTTGTGGAGAGTACCTACACTAAATAATTCATAGATTGTCGAAGTTTGGTATATTTATAATATTAATTGTATTTATGAATACTTAGTTCATGCAATACTATATTATTAAATATCTTATTATGAAGAAACTTTTACATGAAATATGAAAGCAAGTATTCATAGAAATTTATTTTGTAATCCTTTTAACCTGGAAATATATACTTTGTATAGGTGGTTCCAGATTACTGAGACAAATGCACTATATAAAGTTATTAATGCTACTTTGTTTATGAGGATACCAAAAATTAGATGGGAATTAAAATAACACCCAGATATTTAAGAAAATTACAAAATAATGAACCTTTAACATTTTAACATTCACCTTTTCTCAACTTATGCCAGCTGCCTCTTCATCTTTAGGTAGTTGATGGCCCTCAGGTTAGATTTCCGTACTTGTGGATGATTCTCCGATGCCTAGATCATACATTTGATATTAGCATTTATATTATAATAAATTCAAAACAATTTCCATCAAGAATGAAACAAACAACTAAATTTACAAATAAGAGTCAGGATCCATAACTCAAAGTGGAAGACAATGTTGAAATGTGAAATAAGTATCTAAGTCTCCTTCCGTAGTGTTTAATGAAAAAATAATTATATTAAAAACAGGAGAAGGGACATGTTTCAACTCATGGAATCATTATCAGCCTAAAAAATAATATAGAAGAAGCGATTTAAAAAATATATAAAAATTTTGAATCATAAAGCTTACCTAAAAAACACATGGTCAATAAATTTAAAATTTATATAAAACGAAACGTTTTATAATGTTTCTGTGACTATATATATAGTCATTTCATTCTTCATTACTTACCCTTCCGCATCACGGAGATGGTCAAGCTTTACTTGCTCCTTTGTCTTTATTTTTAAAAAATCATGTGAATTATAATTTTATATAATTAATTACTATTTTCTTAGGAGAAATAGGTAAAATGTTATAATGTTTCAATTGTTTCTCATTTCTTGTGAGATAGAAACGTTTTGTTTTGTATAAATTTTAAATTTATCGAACATGTGTTTTTTAGATAAGCTTTATGATTCTAAATTTTATACATATTTCCACATCGCTTGTTCTATATTATTTTTTAGGCTGATGATGACCCTATGAGTTGAAACGTGTCCCTTGTCCTGTTTTAAATATAATATTTTTTTCAATTAACGCTGTGGAAGGAGACTTAGATATTTATTTCATATTTCAACTAAATTTACCTTTGTTTGACTCCATGAAGTATTCGATTCATTTGGCATTAGTTTAATATTTATATAATATATTCAAGACGTTTTTGACTTGATGAAGTTTTCATGCCATGTGCCTTTCAAGTAGATAACATCCTAGGAAACAACGATCGAATGATTAGATTCCAGTACTTGTTGATGATTCTCCATTACCTAGGGCATAACATTTGATATGAGTACACATTTATATTCAGATATCCAAATTATTCAAGATGGTTTACAATAAGAATAAAATAAGAAACTGAATTTACCATTGCCTTGACTTGATGTTATTCATGCCATCTGCCCTTCAAATAGTTGAATTCCTAGGAAACGATCGAGCGTACTTACGGTTTGATTCAGTTACTATCTATTACTACGATTGTGCAGAAACTATACTGAACAGTAACCATTCAATTTCATTATTACTCTCAACTTGTTTCGTCTTGCTCATCAGAATACAAAACAACACAGGATTTTGAAATCAACAAACTTCAATCATCCAAAAAGTACCTGTAAATACCAGAATTTATATTTTTTAAAGTAAAATAGAGAACTTACCTTCGCAAATTTCCACGACTATCTAACAATATTGCTGCCCGAATAAGTTGAATAAATATTGTGCCTTCAGCTTATAGTATAGAAGATTTTTGAATCGTTTGTGAGATATACCTCTTGATAGTAACCATCTTCTGTTGGTTTCTAAGTTTTGGATTCAGTATTTTCCTGTGCATAAAATTAATATGAGCATTTTAAAGTATATTTTCACAACAAAGCAGGATGACAAAATCACGAACTACAAAACGTGATCCGAACTACTGGATAACAATATAACTTGAAAATAGCACTAAATTTTAAAAAAAATAACTAACATAAGAAATATACCTTTCATGATGAATAAGTATTCTTGAATAATTTATAACAATAATCAGATTCTTGATCAGGCATTACCATAATAATGTCTATGGATGGACATAACCCATAACCGCCATACATTTAAATTTTTGATTGGATTTTTCGTGAAGTGTCATAATTCGTCAGCGCTCGGTATTGATAGTAAACGTTCGTGAATAAGCGCCTGTTGCGCCACCTAGAACATATTGCCTTCTAAAATCTGAAACAAAAAAAAGAAAGCAAATGACCATTTGTGTGCGCAAATAAGGATGGAGCTATAGCAATATTTGTTTGTGAGACGACCACTTTTTCCCATTGAGTTGACCGTCTCTTCTTTGTCTCTGATAGTAGTTTTGTCGGTGAAGACAGTGACAGTATAGTTTGTCAAGGTGACAAGTTGTGACAGTTGTACTACAACAGAAGATCGTGTACAGAGTGTTTGAAAATAAACCATTGGAAGCAATCCGCGAATTTTGAGTGTTACGCAAGTGAACTCACCCCACAACGTTTAGCACAGGGTTAAACGTTACAGTATTAAAACAATATAAAATGTGTACGCCACAGCGATTTGGAAAAAAACGATAGGCATTTCAGGAGGAGGACGAGGTTGATAAATGTATAATTTGTATAACCAATTAAAACATTACGAATGAGTGTGGGTTATGGTTCATGAAATATTTAAGAGCTGATTTGAATTTTTTTAAATATTGTATATTCTTTAGAGATGGCGGTAGTTGGTAGCTGCACTGATACTTATTCACTCAAAAAGGCCGATTTCTTTCACTAATCAACCACTAAATTTTTGGGTGAAATAGATGTTTGTTACGGTCTCAAAATCCTTTTATACTCGAATATCGTAGATATATATGCATATATACTTTCCAAGGAAAGGAAACAACAGAATCGGTTGAGTGTAGAGTTGGGATCTGAAATAAACATTATTAGTATATATGAGAGGGTTGAATCACTCTGTACTGTACTCACCCTGTAAACCCGAATAACACAACAAAGGGGTTTTCCTGGGCCCAGCTGTTCCTCTATTGGAGTCCTAGCTGCATTCCAACGATCGTCCAGTTATGTCAAACTGACCTTTTCCATTCCTGTAAAGTATGCTTATGATCACTCTGAAGGATTTTAATTAGTCATACCTTACCTGATTTATATTCACCGAGCACTTCCAACATATTGAAGCCCAGAGTAGTCCAACTATTCCACACAAGCCATAATTACTCTATGCAAGCCATTGTAAACATGTCAATTGTCATCTGTCATAAGTCAATCAATCATGTCATGTCAAGAGGGATCGCGCAATTTCCAAAACAAGAGAGGTTATTTGAGGTCCATGTGACTGGCTCAAAATCGCTATTGCGGATTAAATTTAGCCTTACTTCTTGGAATTTTTATCGAGGATATATAGATCTCGTGGAGATCTACACATTTGTGGATTCGAGTACTCTAAAATTCCATTGGCAATCACTGCACCTATTTCTTAAAGGCCGCACAACATCCAAGGTACGTTCAGATCTCTAACTGCTAATTATTCTAGTATCTTTCTTGACACTACTAACCTGGGTAATCAGTATTTCGTAGGGTTGCTTTGCCTGACACTACTATCTCTTCCAGGCCTTCTTTTCTTTTCTTCTCTTCTCCTCTTCTTTTCTTCCTATTTTCTTCTTTCACCATCACTTCAACCTCACTCTGCTGATACGCTCGAGTCGGCCCGGACGAAGCCCAGTAAGTACTTCAGGTACTGAGAGCTGAAGCCCAGAACAACCTCCTTCACCATAGGGACCCGGTGCACCGGACTCCAGACCTTTTCTGCACGACACCCACCGAGCGACGGAGCTAACAGATAAGCCTTAGAATAAGAACAACTGCCAAAGCCCGATAAATTCAATCGTTATATCATCTACGGCCGTTGCTTGTTTATTTCTTTGCATGGTAGGGAAGCTTCAGAATATAAACTGCTTTACTCCTCAATACTGCCGTTCCCGCTCTGTAAGCTTGCAGGATCCTACAAGTAGGGAGTTTATTGTTAAAATTACGGCCTTTATAGTGAAGAGTTGATAGGGACACTTACCTTATAGTAAATTGTATAAGCACCGCCATTACTATTTGGCCAAATTGTTTTACTTTGGCACTATCCGCCCAACGCTGAGCAGCAATACATCTTGGATACGCATCCTTGTTTTATTTCAAGCACAACTCACCCCGTTTAGCCGTGCTATAGAACAACCAACCACCCAATTGTTACTACCACTTTCGAAATCAAAGTGAAAGTAGAAAACGGGTAGCAACAAAGTGGCGCCCAACGTGGGGCCCAAACGTTGGTTAAGATTCGGTGTTTGTTTACATGGCTGCGCTGGCGTGTGGACGAGATGCTGCCAATGGTCGTGTAAATAGATTGGCATATATATATTATAGGTTTATTTGAATTTCTGAAGTGAACTATTTATGTAGTGATTGAATTCGTATGGATTAATATTCAACGAATTGATTTTTTTTTTGAGCTAGATTCTCTCAATTTTGTTAGTACACTAACTCAGATTTGTACGTATTCTTGATAGTGTTAATTTTCATTTAATTTGGATGTGGACGGTGATCCACGTTACAGATTCTCTCGGGTAGAGAGGAACGCTGAAAGCGGATCCAAATTTTTTTTTAACTAGATATCTTACGGGGTGATTCAATTATCTAATTAGAATAATTCAATTTTAGTGAATAAATGGTTGTATATATGTAGGTAAATTTATGGTACGTAAATTCGTGAGGGTATTTTGTAGGTTTGCTACTTCCATACGTATTTTTTTAGTGGAAGTTGAGATTTAGTAATATATTGACTTAGACTTTGGTTTAGCAGTTGAACTTGTTCTGCATTTATAGGTACATTTTTTCTTGTTTTTCCTTTTTTTGGAAGGGTCGGGTTGTTATAAGCATTTAAGTTAACTTCATTTTATGATGGAAGTGAATCGATTATTAGGAGATGAGCTTACCTACGAGCTATATATTCGCGGACTACCAGTTGCTAATACAGTTGCGGAAAAGCGGTCTAACCTTCGACTATTTCTAAGGCGGGAGAAACAGGAAGGTGCATCAAGCTTTCCGAATGTTTTTCTTGATGCGGAAAGGGAATTGTCCACCTGTGGACGTAAATTAGAAGAGCTGGAACTAGCTATCATAGAATTCGATCCGGAAAACCGGGAGAACGAATTTCGACGTATTTTTAGTCGGCTACTGCACATCTCCTCTCGCTTGAATCGCTTCACGGGAAGAGAGGTAGACGAAGAAATAGCCAGACTGAGATTGGTTACGAAATGTTCCCGCTTAATTGGGGATGTCACCTTGAAGAACGACGGTAGGAATATCAGCCTTCATCCAGAGGGGGAAGAGTGGAAGGCGAGAACAACAGTTGGCGACAATACCATTCCTTTAAGCCAGGCGGATGCTCCCAATGCGATGGAAGGTAGACGTAGGAGGCAGTCTTCTGATTCACGGCCTGGACAGGAACCATCTATACTTGATAGTCCAAATCCTCCAATTCTTCCAGTCGTGGATAACAGAGAGAACACAACGGTGGTGCACGATTTGATTGTACTAGAGGAATCAATACCAAGAGAGACCGAACCAATCCAGCAAATCGCCTCGCCACCAAGGCATCACACAGCCCTTCATGCTTCTTCAATGCATTCCCAGCCGAATAAAGCTAGTTCATACACTCACTTCAAGTCGCAAATCCACCCTCCCACAAAGTCAGAGTATTATCGTCTTCTAGGAAGTGGAACAGATGTTCCACAGACTAGGTCCAACACACAAGTTTATTTCTCTTCTATGAGGCCAGAGGCTACGCACACCTGCTACGATGATACCTCCGGATTCTGTCTTCCCGATTGTACCATTCCTATGGAGCGCCTACACGTGTCGCCCCGACAAGGCAACATTATCAGCAGAAGTGAGGAATGTCGGTGGAAGGACGTCAGTAGATGGAATATACGTTATAATGGGAGAACTAGCGTAAATGATTTCTTGGAGAGGATCGAGGAAATGCGAATTGCCCGTGACGTATCGAAGTCCCAGCTCCTGCGGTTTGCTCCAGAAATTTTCGGTCAAGATGCCCTCTTATGGTATAGGACAAGAACATTCACTGATTGGGACGACCTCGTGGAACAATTAAAGGAAGCCTTTCGCCCCTATGACTATGAGTACAGTCTTTGGGAGGAGATAAGACGTCGTACGCAAGGAACTCAGGAGAAGGTTTTGACGTACATTACAGCAATGGAAAATCTCTTCCGGAAACTTGTTCAGATTCCCGACGAGAAGTCTCGAATTAATATAATTAGGCGAAACTTGCTTCCTCACATCCAGACCCAGCTCGCCCTACAAACAATACCTACCATAGTAGAGTTAACTCGACTTAGCCGTTTGATAGAGGAAACGGAGCTGAGGAATCAAAGATTTATTCCCCCTTCCACGGCATATAGAAGTCTCTTGGAACCCGAACTTGCTTATAGGAAGCCTCAACCACAGCAACTGCAACAAACACACACGGTAGCAACTATTCGCTCGGAGGAGACTAGCTCTAACTGCAATCCAGGAATCTCCAATCTAACTAAAACAACACTTTCAGCAAGATGTTGGAACTGCGGCAGCTCAGATCATAAATTCAGGGCGTGCTCGCAACCTCGCAAGAAGTTCTGTTACAAGTGTGGGCAAGAAAATGCCTTCGCGAGCTCGTGTCCTCGATGTCAAAAAAACGGGGCAAGAGGTCAACAGTAAGCCGGCTGTCGACCGAACCCATCAACCCGGCTGAACCTCCTAGAGTCGTGCTGGACTATGTGTTGGCGCATGCCAAAAATGATACGAGGCCGTATCTGAGGGTCTCTTTGTACGGTTGTCTCCTCCTCGGTGTACTTGACAGTGGCTGTACGAGCACCATTATTGGCGGCCCTGGCTGGAGTATGCTTCAGTCTACTTGCCGGCTGAAGAAGACCGAGCAACGTAGCTGTACGGTCGCGAACGGCCAATCATGTGCTGTATTGGGGACAGTGGCTGCACCGTTTGAGTTATTCGGGCGAATCAGAGTGTTGGAGGCTTTAGTAGTACCGACCGTAGCCCATACGTTGATTTTAGGAATGGACTTTTGGATGGCTATGGAAATCATCCCGGATATGTTCTCAGGGGAGTGGTGTTTCCGGGACGATCAAAGTAGGCCAGAACCGACGACTCCAACCCTAGCTTCAATCGACTCTCTGAACGCAATGCAGAGACAAGCCTTAGACAAAGTTATAGAGGTGGCTTTCACTGCCATGGGAAACAAGTTGGGGTGTACCAACTTGGTGGAACATGTTATCCGCACTGACCATCCACCTATTAGGAAAAGACACTATCCTTTGTCACCAGCGCTCCAGTGCCAAGTCAACAAAGAACTAGAAAAAATGATCCAGGATGGAGTGGTGGAGCCATCACAGTCTCCATGGGCATCCCCCATACTGCTGATTAAAAAAAGCGATTGATGCTATAGATTTGTAGTTGATTTCCGTGAGTTGAACAAGGTGACCACGCGAGATGCCTATCCACTTCCTTCTGTGAGTGCTACTCTCGACAAGCTTCGGAACTCTAACTATCTCACCACCCTTGACATAAAATCCGCCTACTGGCAAATTCCGTTGTCAGAGAGTTCCAAACCCCTAACAGCATTTGTTGTTCCTAACAGAGGCCTCTTCCAGTTCCGGAAAATGCCTATGGGTCTTCATAATGCACCAGCTACATGGCAGCGATTTATCGACCAGGTGCTAGGGTACGATTTGGAAAGGTTTTACGGGAAGTTCTGTTACGACTCCAGGAAGCAGGCCTTACATTGAATCGCAATAAGTGCCATTTTTGCAAGCCCGAATTGCGATATCTTGGTTACGTGGTGGGTGCAGGAGGACTAATGGTGGACCCCGGAAAGGTAGAGGCGATACTCCAAATTCCTACTCCAAGGACCGTGAAGGACGTAAGGAGACTGATCGGACTCGCCTCATGGTATCGTCGCTTCGTACCGAACTTCTCTACATTGACGGCTCCTCTTAGTAACCTCCTAAGAAAGGACCAGAAGTTCGAGTGGAACTCGACCTGTGAGGAAGCCTTTAAGAACCGTCTTGTCACGGCTCCAATCTTAAGTTGTCCTAATTTCGATCTCCCATTTGTCGTGCAGACGGACGCTTCTGATTTCGGTGTGGGCGCAGTTCTTTCTCAAGTTGATAACGAGGGAGAAAAGGTAATTTGTTATCTTAGTAAGACACTAACGAAAACAGAGAGAAAATACAGTACCACAGAGAAGGAGTGCTTAGCCGTCCTATGCGCCATCGAGAAGTTCCGACCATATATTGAAGAAACCAGATTCACTGTTGTTACAGATCATTATAGTCTCAAGTGGCTTAATAATATCAAAGATCCTGTTGGACGAATCGCCAGTTGGGCTGTGAGACTCCAACAATATGACTTCGAAATTGTGCACCGTAAAGGCAAGGAACATGTAGTCCCGGAAGCCCTGTCGAGATCTGTATCTTGTGCTTACACGATAAAATCAGAGGATCCTCCTGAAATTTCGACGGACCAGTGGTGGAATAAACTGCGAGCCCGGGTAGAAAGCAATCCCCAGAAGTACCCCCAGTGGAGAATTCAGAACGGTCAACTTTTCAAGCACACGGTTCGACCGTACCCTGATCTACGGGACGAGTCAGATAGCTGGCTCATGGTAGTGCCGAGGGACAAGAGACGAGCTCTTATAGAGTCCCATCAAGAACCTCCTAACTGTGATCACTTGGGAGTCTACAAAACACGGCCCGTATTGCAAATAAATACTACTGGCCCAAGATGAGGCAAGATATAGCCAGGTACATACGGCGTTACCGAGTATGCCTAAGTACAAAGCCTGAACAACGACCTCCGAACGGTCAGATGCTTAGCAAAGCTCCGACAACGGATAGGCCTTGGCAAATCTTAAGTATGGACCTCGTCGGACCGCTTCCAAGATCAAGTGCGGGTTATTCATATATATTCTCGGTTTTGGATTTGTTCAGTAAAATCATCGTGCTTTTCCCTTTGCGAAAAGCGACCGGTTCTAAAATCGCCTCCCTTTTTGAGGAGAACGTGATTCTTATGTTCGGTGCTCCACAAAAAGTCATTACCGACAATGGAACTCCGTTTCGGAGCAGAGAATTGGCGACCGTCTTCGCAAAATACAACATTTCTCCTGCCCATATTTCGAATTACCATGCCCAGGCAAACCCAGTGGAAAGATCCCACAGAGTCATTAAGACAATCCTCACTTCGTACGTTTCCTCAAATCACCGGAAATGGGATACTTGTCTCCAACAGGTGGCGTGCGCAATCCGCACAGCAAAGCATAAAGTCACAGCTCAGACGCCAAATTTCATCATGTTTGGTAGAGAAATATCTTTGAGCGGTAGTGAAATCCATCCCTTGGCATCTTCTCTCAACCAAGAGTCATATGACCCGGAGATACGATCCGAAGCCTTGAAGAAACTATTTAAGGAGGTCTCAAGGAGGATTAAACAATCATTCCAAGCTAGTAGAACGAGATATAACCTGAGGCGTAGGGATGAAAGATATGTGGTAAATCAAAAGGTTTGGAAGCGAAACTACGCACTCTCCGATGGCTCTAGAGGGTTTACAGCTAAGTTTGCTCCGAAGTTTGAGGGACCATTCACTATATCGAAGATATTATCACCATGGTCGTATGAGCTGGTAGATTCGGAAGGGAAAAGTCGAGGTGTCTGGCATGCTAAGGATATAAAGTCTCATCCCCCAGAGAAAGATAATTCTTCTGAGGACGAAAACTTCGAGAATGCGATATGAACTCTACAGGTCGTCGTTATCAATCGCCAGTAGAGTAGTCGCAGAAAACAAGTTAGTTTAGAGATAGTAGATAAGTTAGATAGATATAGGATAGAACTTGAGTTAGATATAGTATAGAAGTTTAGTTAGATGTATTATTGTAGTGTAGTTAGACGTAGTATATATAGTATTTTAGTAAGACAGGAGATAGGAGTTAGAAGCGCGTATAGTTTAGTGATTAGTCGATTATTGTAATATCCAATGACAGTTGTATTAGCAGAGTAGTGAGATCGGTTCAGAAAGTTTTTTTTTGGGAAAAAAAAACTTTTTCGGGGAAAGAGGGGAGTTGTTACGGTCTCAAAATCCTTTTATACTCGAATATCGTAGATATATATGCATATATACTTTCCAAGGAAAGGAAACAACAGAATCGGTTGAGTGTAGAGTTGGGATCTGAAATAAACATTATTAGTATATATGAGAGGGTTGAATCACTCTGTACTGTACTCACCCTGTAAACCCGAATAACACAACAAAGGGGTTTTCCTGGGCCCAGCTGTTCCTCTATTGGAGTCCTAGCTGCATTCCAACGATCGTCCAGTTATGTCAAACTGACCTTTTCCATTCCTGTAAAGTATGCTTATGATCACTCTGAAGGATTTTAATTAGTAATACCTTACCTGATTTATATTCACCGAGCACTTCCAACATATTGAAGCCCAGAGGAGTCCAACTATTCCACACAAGCCATAATTACTCTATGCAAGCCATTGTAAACATGTCAATCGTCATCTGTCATAAGTCAATCAATCATGTCATGTCAAGTCATTGTCAAGAGAATCTTCGAGAATTTTCTGGCAGAGGGATCGCTTAATTTCCAAAACAAGAGAGGTTATTTGAGGTCCATGTGACTGGCTCAAAATCGCTATTGCGGATTAAATTTAGCCTTACTTCTTGGAATTTTTATCGAGGATATATAGATCTCGTGGAGATCTACACATTTGTGGATTCGAGTACTCTAAAATTCCATTGGCAATCACTGCACCTATTTCTTAAAGGCCGCACAACATCCAAGGTACGTTCAGATCTCTAACTGCTAATTATTCTAGTATCTTTCTTGACACTACTAACCTGGGTAATCAGTATTTCGTAGGGTTGCTTTGCCTGACACTACTATCTCTTCCAGGCCTTCTTTTCTTTTCTTCTCTTCTCCTCTTCTTTTCTTCCTATTTTCTTCTTTCACCATCACTTCAACCTCACTCTGCTGATACGCTCGAGTCGGCCCGGACGAAGCCCAGTAAGTACTTCAGGTACGGAGAGCTGAAGCCCAGAACAACCTCCTTCACCATAGGGACCCGGTGCAC
The DNA here is from genome assembly GCA_958507055.1 of Crioceris asparagi. Classification (NCBI taxonomy): domain Eukaryota; kingdom Metazoa; phylum Arthropoda; class Insecta; order Coleoptera; family Chrysomelidae; genus Crioceris; species Crioceris asparagi. The sequence continues at coordinate 54,531,584 of OY293827.1, forward strand.
CGGACTCCAGACCTGTTCTGCACGACACCCACCGAGCGACGGAGCTAACAGATAAGCCTTAGAATAAGAACAACTGCCAAAGCCCGATAAATTCAATCGTTATATCATCTACGGCCGTTGCTTGTTTATTTCTTTGCATGGTAGGGAAGCTTCAGAATATAAACTGCTTTACTCCTCAATACTGCCGTTCCGGCTCTGTAAGCTTGCAGGATCCTACAAGTAGGGAGTTTATTGTTAAAATTACGGCCTTTATAGTGAAGAGTTGATAGGGACACTTACCTTATAGTAAATTGTATAAGCACCGCCATTACTATTTGGCCAAATTGTTTCACTTGGCACTATCCGCCCAACGCTGAGCAGCAATACATCTTGGATACGCATCCTTGTTTTATTTCAATCACAACTCACCCCGTTTAGCCGTGCTATAGAACAACCAACCACCCAATTGTTACTACCACTTTCGAAATCAAAGTGAAAGTAGAAAACGGGTAGCAACATGTTTTGAAATCCTAGACTTGCACTCATTTGAACAAAATACTCTTAATGCTCTTTCAAACATTCATAAATATTTAAAATAATATATAAAATCATATTCTCTTACAATACGATAAGAGAATGAAAGATTCTGAAAACCATTCACTTTTCCAGAAACAAGCTGATATCTCTCACTAATCAATGAATTTGTTAACACGATAGAGGTTGCAGTTTTGGAGGTACTTTGTATTCTGCATTGTGGTGTTGTCGTCTAATATAGCTGTTACTTGAGTCTAATTGATGATGATGATATGTGTCTATACGAAATTAGACATACTTTATTTATGGAGTGGAATAAAAAACAATGTGTAAATAAAGAAGTTTAATGTAATAAAAATATAAACAAAATACTTTTCGTCCTATCCTATTAGGTGCTGAATTTTGGATTTTATTTGTGCCGCTTCTCTTAATCTTTGTTTTATCGATAAAATCAAAAAAAAAATTGAGGAAGGGTATGTTTTTTTAATTGTATATTCTTGACAGTTATTCTCTAACTTTGGCCACTGCTCCTGCTGACTATCCTAAAAATTCACAATAATTATTTTGAAAGCAAAGAGACCTTTTTCTGAATTTTTGATTTCTTGTCATTTCTTTAAAATATATGATGATAAGAACTCTTTAAAATCAAGGTTTATTATGTGAGAAAGTAATGAGTTGCAAATAAAAGGAATTGGTTTCAATGGATTACCTTAATGGTAGAACAGGAACAGCAGATGATTCTCCAGTAGTTGGAAATTACGGGGAACTATATTTAAATGAAAATGGTCAACGCCTAAAAGACCTGTGTGAATAATTTTCACTTTAAATTCAAAACAGGTTTTTTTCCTCACAAGAAAATACACAATATACATTGCATCAATCAACAAGAAACATAAGGTCTATAATTAATTACATTATTGAGCCACAAAATACCAAAATGCACTCTAACAGATTTTAGAGAATACTGAGAACCGGAATGTGGAATAATGTGGATCCTATCACTTCAGTTCAATTCACATTGAAAGTATCAAATAAAGCTTAGAAAGTTTAAAACAGGATTCGGTCAAAGTCCTATATAAAACACGATTAGCTACAAAATTACAATAACCCTAGAAGGAAATGCTGCAATGAGATATGAACAAAATAATGAAGAAGAATGAAAAGAGAATTAGCCAAAAGTAAAAATTGTTTGTGGGAAAGAAGATGTGAAGAAATAGACCGTTATATAGAGGGAACGAAAAAATCGGAAACTTGAAAAATGGTCAAGAATTTGAGAAAAGAATAAACGCAAAGATGTAATCTGAGCCTTATCTCCTTAGAACAATGAGAAAAATATTACTCTGAATTATTGACTGAGGCACGGGACGAATTTCAATCGACAAAGATCCAGATCCAGACTGTGCGGAAATTGAACCAATCTCAATTAACGAACTGCGAAATGCTTTAGAAAGTACAAATACTAGGAAAGCAGCAGGGCCAGGTGATATCTCTATTAAATTAGTAAAGAATGGACCAGATGTACTTTTAGAAGAGATTGTAAAAGTTATAAATAAATGCATGATGGATGGGGATGATATTCCCGAAAACTGGAATACTGGCTATAAGAGCTCCGTCCAAAAAAAGGGAAGTAAAACTCAGTGTAAGAACTATAGAGGCATTTGCGTGGCTAGTACAATAGGATGGTTGTATGGCAGGATAATAAAAGAAGAAAATATTGTAATATCGAAGAGCAAAATGGCTTTCGAAATGAAAGATCGTGCCTGAATAATACATTCACCCTAAAGCAAATTATACAAAAAGAATGGCGAGGAATATGGACATCCATATTATATTTATTGACTTGAAAGAGGCGAATCAACGAGACCTGTATAAGGAGGATCGAACTGAATCTCAAAATTAGAACATATTCCAAATAAAGTAACCAGACAACGATCACAAATACAAGACACGATAGTAAAACGAATACAACGACAACTGATCTGGTACGGACACGTCATGCGAATGGAACAAGAAAGCTTACCAAATCTAGCGGCAGAATATCTACCACTAAATCAAAGGAAAAGAGGAAGACCAGCACATACATGGAAAAAAGGGATTGAAGAAAGCAATGGCAAGAAGAGACCTGAGAGAAAATGGCTGTCGAGTTGTAGCTCGTATAAATAATTAATTATATCAAGAGCACGTCATTCAAAGACATTTTGGTTACCAAGTTAATAGACAACTTATTAAAAAGCTTAGGTACAAATTTGAAAAATCTCACATATTTTAATCAATAATATCAAGTATATCAGTAAAATGTGATGTGAAAGTACTTATTAATTATTTCAAAATATGCAAGCCTTTCAAATACAGGGTGACCCATCAAAAAATAGGTCTAAGCATTCTAAGCCTCCTGTTAACCCGTCCAATCTTAAACGTAATTTGGTTACTTACCATCAACATATTTAACATCCATTATCCTCCATGACTTATCACTTATCAGTAATTTCAATAACTTTATTTAAAACTCGCGAAATGATTGCCACTGAATCGATGGGACGTTGTCAATAGTTTACACATTTGGAGACCACTGATTTTGATAATCAATCAAACGCATCCAGTGCGGATTCTCAGTTGCATAATAATGCAGGTTATGCCTGTTGACTGCTCCGTTACTTCTAAAGGTAGCTTCCTCAGAGAATAGAATCCTGCGAATTATTGAAGGATCGTCCGCCATCATATATAATATATTAATACGAGCAATTGTATATATATATAAATATATGAATACCATAAAGTACCATAAACTTTTACATGAATCAGATTTTGATCAAAATTTGCAAAAAGGGGTTTTCAGAGCCTGGTGGTCCACATTAGTTATTTCGGGAATGGCTCCGCAGATTGCGATAAAAATTTCAGTATGGGGTTTGGAGGTTGAGAAGGCGATTGGTGATACAGCTGAGTTCTGGTAAGTTTCACATTCATTTTTATTTTGTTACCCGAGCAAAGCTCAGTCGCCCAAATATTTATTCATAATATTGCAAAATTCTACTCTTTTCTGGAAGTCATTAGCGTGAATTTCTTGATGTAACTCCAGGTGATAAGGGTGAACACGATGCTTCAGCAATACAGGATTTATACTAGACTTGGATGTATCAAGTTCTGAAGCTATTTCCCTGGCACTGATTTGAGGGTTCTCTTCAACTTTTAACAATGTGTTCAATTTCAAATTTTCAGAGAGCTGATGACCAAGTAGCTGCTTTGAATAGGATACACTTCCAGAATTTCCAAAGCGCTCCAACACTTTTTGCATTCTCTCTTGTCTCGGTTGTCTTGCATTTGGATATCGTATACGAATCTATAGATTCTTGTAGCTAAAAGAGGATTCCGCTCAGCTTCACCTAAGACGAAGATCCTGTTAATCATTTCTTCATTGGAAAAAATGTTATTATAAGTAAGTATTGACAAGACTAAATAAATAAATACGAAGTTTCCATGGCAACAATCGAAATCCAACAATAAATAAGGTGACTTAATAATTTGTGAAGTTTTTACGTAATAACTTCGTAGTTATTGACTTTTCCTTATACATGTTTCGGAAAGCTTAATCATTATTGCATTCAATGATGTATTTAAATACAGGGCGTTCGATATCAAAAAAATAGTTATTCATGATTTCGCAAACGCAATCAGCCTGTATATTTGATTAATCCTCTCGACAATTTCATTCAATATTATTAAACTACAGGACAAAAATCCTGTGCTAAAATTTCTTCAATATCTTACACAGTAACACCACCACGACCGTCCAAATACATACCTTTTTTCGTATAAAAGTGCCCATAACTCCTGAACGACCCATAACAGACCCATACTATGTTATACCATTTTGATGGGAATTTGAAGGGCTTTCAATTTATGGTATCAAATATGGAACGTTCAATTTAAAAAAAAACGTTTGTTTTATGAGCCACTATTTGGATGCGCACCCTGTATAAATGAAAATAATTTTAAAATATGCACCCAAATAACCAAAAACCTCATGTCGATATATTTCTGCGCTTAGGAGTAATCATACTTCCTCGCACCGCTGGGACACCCTGTATATCAGTATATAAAACAAAGTGGTGTCAAGATTGCTGGGCCAATTTTAAATATCTCTTATTTTTTGGATTCTTCTTCGCATAGAATAACAGAGTAACTATTAAAATATCAGAAACAGGTACAGGTAATTAATTTTTATATATTTATTACTCAAAAGGTGGTGCTAACCGAGAATAATATATACGTTAATAAATTAAGTTTAGCTAAAACTTAATACAGCACACATGGACTCTTGGGCGGTACAACGTTCGCCGGTTCAGCTTGTATATATATATAGGATATTATAAAATTTGTTAACATGATAGAGGTCGCAGTTTTGGAGGAATCAACTTCAAATTTGCTACAAAAATCAATCTCTTAAATATCTCGGCCGAGTTCTTTATTATGCATTATCGGGTAAGAAGTTTCAAATGTCGACCGTTCAGCATTTAAAAAAACTACCAAAAAAGGGCCGTGGTGTAAATATCATCAAAAATAATTTTGGGTTATAGATATAATCAGCACCTACAAGTTTTGTTTGAAGCAATTTTTCATATAATGCACAGAAGAAAAAAATAAAAATTAATAAAGAAAAAATAAGAAATATTAGTAAAACATGAACTTGATGTAATTGTATATTTTCTGAAGATCTTAGAATGGACCCTGCTTAAAAAATATATAGTATATTTATTGATAAGAAATAGGCGAAAAAAACAAATTCAGCCTTGAAGCGGAACGCGAACCCTATCTGCTTTATATTCAACAGCTAAAACAAAAACCTCTAACACTCTAACCGCAAGACTCATGTAAAGACATGTAGGTATACCAATGAGAGGCTTGTTAAAATTTCAATTCAATTAATTTCGAGAAATTTACCTTTCCGGTGGCAACAGGCCGTCCGGATTTTTTTAACTTCCGGTTGCTAACTTTCAGCCTTTCTATAATCATGCAATCATCAAGTCTCCCGCCATCCTCATCTGGAATATAGAAGTAGCAACCGTAAGCAAGCACCGTCTTTGGCAGGCCATTTCCCCGCAGGACACTGAGAATTTCATTATCCCAAGGAACCAGTGAGGTAACTGTTGCCTCTAGCCAATCTGCGGTTGTTACATTTGCGCAAGTCATTAGAAGATATCCGGGCTTAAGCGTGCATTTGACGAACCTTACTTGCGGTCCGTCCTCTGGCACTGCCTCATAGGCTTTCATAATGGAGCGCTGGAGAGCTTTCAGCTTATCCGCTTCTATCTGTTTTTTTACCCTTTCTACACTATATAGTTATCCTTCCAGACGAGGCCGTATCACTGAAGGATGGTTTACCCTCCGTTCTGGGCCATTTGGTCACAGGTTTTACCTGTGGAGGACTTGTCCCTTGCTCTCTGGGGCGCTTAACCGCCTTCACAATGGCCTCCGCCTCTTTTTTAGGCTTACTAGAATTAGTGTCCTTTGGTTGCTTACTTCTTGTGAAGTTTTCCTTGATCACAGTCTTTTTGGATTTTGTGTAAACAAGGCCTTCCTTCAGTAGAGCCTGCACTCTTCTTCTGGATGCCCCCGATAGCCTGATCCTATGGAGCTCTTCTTCCGACATACGGTCCACCTCTTCAAGAGCGTTCGCTTTGAATCTCCCTTTTTGGTGCCTGTATTTCCTTGTCGCCTCAGAAGATGTACTAGCCTTAGCGGCTTCTATAACCTTGCTGATGTTAGTTGTCTTCTTGGCGGTTTCCGATGGTTTTCTTTGGTCCATACAGATCCCACAAGAAGCTAGGGAATTCCTGTCCTCCTTTTCAGTGCCTCGCTCGAAGAGGTAAGGCTGTAAATAGTGGGGTTTCGCACGGACCCCCAAGGTGGGACCAGTAGAAGCCGATCTTCTGTTTGACTACGCAACCCCTTGGCCCAGTCCCCCACCATGAGTTTCCGGTTTTTATTGAGTTGTCTCCACTTGGTCCAGCCAAGACCACCAGCATATCTTGTCCGCGAGACATGACCACTGTCAACAAGTACCGGTATGACGAACGGCCCTGTGGGTTTTACCCTTATTCGTGGACGCGTACGGTATCGTTTCCCCGTTGCAAGCCCTAAGGTACGATACGAAGCCGATTCGGGAATTATCCGCGTGGTGGCTCTCCGACTATTGCCCGACAATTGCAATTATCCATTGCTGTTGCCTGGAAGCCAGTCCTTATATCTCACCCACCCAGGACTAGTTTCCCTGCCATTTTGCAGTGTAAGCTACTCAAGCCTTCCACCATTTCTGGGCTCCCCTGTCCGCCAACTAAGAGACGCGGGGACTCTTTTGTTAGGGTTACTGTACCTTAGCCAGAAGGTCCCGTTATTGAGAAGGCGTCGGAGGTACGCCTCTCACTCTTCTGCGTTAGCTGCTTAGTCGTACAAGCACTGTACGCTATGCATTACCGGGGTCTACTGCGAGGAAGTGCAGATAGGATTTGCTGAAAAGTCTATTAGACTGTGGGCATTTCTCAGTATTTACCACAGTTCGACTCTGGCAGTCGAGGCTACTACTGAGACCCAAAATCAGCCATTCAAATCCCGATCAAAAACGGAACTTTAATCTTTTTCACTATTTGCCAGTTTACCAAGGAATGCCATAGAATAATCAACAAAATAGAGGTACCTAAATTTTTATGTTATATTCTCGAGCTTTCTCTATTAATTTTCTTACGTATCTTATTTGTTCTCTTGTACTTTTACCAAACATAAACCAGTTTGTTCTTCAGTAATCTGGAGTAACAAGTACGGTATAATTCTGTTGTTCATGATCTTCAGAACACAAGCATCGGGTATTGATGCACACAAGCGATAATTATGTAGTCTATCGGATCACCCTTTTTATACAACGGAGATACATTAATCAGCTGGCCTAAATCCGGTTTTCCAAACACGATTACATATAAAGTTTAGAAAATCAATTGCTAGTTGTCCTATTTATTGTAATATTTCTGCAGCTATGCCATCTGTGCTAGATGCTCTATTGTTTTTGAGAAGCTTTGAGGCTGATTCAACTTCAGGTTTAAGTTTTTCTGGTTAGTGATCCTGGTTTTTTTTAAATCTAGTTAGATGGTTCAACATCGATGTATAATTTGATGGAATATTTCTCCCAGACTTCAGTAATGCCATTAGGGTCAATAATCCTTTACCATCTTCATCATGTATTATTTGTGTATCAAGTTTGAATTAAATAGTTCTCTAGATTCATTCGTGTTCGAGTTTCTTTCTATTTCCTTACAAATCTGGCAACTAAGTGTATTTCTGTCCTGTCATCAGCTGTGCTTTATTCTTTTATTGATAACTTTTAATTTTGACTCTTTATCAGGTGTTGATGGTGAGGCTTTCAAGGCTTTTTTTCAAACAATTGGAGTGTGCTATAGCCATGGTTTAGATTTTATTTGTAATTGTAGGAGTACCTACTGCATTTCTTGACTATTTCATCCACCTTGACTCAAGTGTTGTTTCAAAGTTCTTGAACATCATTCTTTTTCCTTATGACGAGATCCACATTTCATGCTGGGTCTGGTTTTAACATTGTTGAAGCAGGATCGCCATCTACATCTTATTTCATAAGATTTTCAATTATTCTTCATTTCCATTTCTAATCGTTGATCGTAGACTGTATTTTATCTCGATTCTTCTACAGTTATTATCATGTTATGTTGCACTTCATTTAATTTCCCTATTCTACATAACCTTGGTGAGGTAAATATCTCCCTCCAAGACATCTCTGTTTTCCAGAGACACCCCATGTAGTATCTGCTACATTTTCATTAAATACATTGCAACAGTATAGCGGAAAAAAATAGTATATTAATTACTTTAGACACTGAAAGTATTATTAGATTTATTGAAATAAAATGTCCTATATATAAGTGCGACTGAAAGTTGGCTCATTAATTTTTGTAAGAGGGCATAAAGCTGCACATCTTTTTATTAAAAAAATATTTCTATTTAAATTTAAACCATCTTCAAGGTTGTTTTAAATTCAATTGAAGAATCACACTGCGTTCGGTTTGTATAACCAATATTAAGTATTACGGGTCATTGTACGGAATCATAGCAACAATCTGTAATAAGGTAAAAATTGAATGATTCCGAACTATGACCTGTAAGCAAAATAATGTAGGTCTTGTTTATAATAGTTGTAATATGAAATATCAAGCAGATAATATACCACCTTTCGATGGTAACCCAAAACAGCTATTTAGATTTATAAGTTCTTGTGAAAATTTCATTCCAGAATAATTCAAATCCGAATGATCCGATTAACATTTGTCTATTTGACACTATATTAAGTAAGTTAAGAAATCGTGTAGCAGACCTAATCGGCTCACGATCAGAACTAAATACTTGGGCTCTAATAAAAGATGCTCTGACACTAACTTTCTCTGATCAAAGAAGTATTGATTGTTTAATACAGGACTTAATACATATCAAACCTCTTAAAAATGAAAATCCTATCCAATTTGGAATGAGAATACAAGATGCAAGGAGTCTTCTATTTTCTAAATTGAATTCGACCATAACAGATGCTATCGAAAAACAAATAAAAATTAAACATTATGACGAAAACTGCATTGAAAACTTTTATTTGTGGATTACCATATAATATGCAACTTGTAATCAGATTACGAAATCCCACTTCTTTAGAACAAGCTCTCGCACATTGTACAGAAGAAGAAAACTTTGTATATTTCAGTACAGGCAGGAATCAAAATTTACAAACTACGAACTATAAATCTCAACCGCAAATTAACGCTAATTATTCAAAACCTGAAACGATTGTACGTCCATTTACAAATCAATCAAGTTCGCAATTTATCCAACCAACACGTACATTCCAATCGATGCCACCTCATTTTTCAAATTCTTTTTCTCAGAGACCATATCCTTCTCAGCCAATGAATATGCGTCCACTAAACTCATTTAATTCCCAACCAACAAGATTCTCACAACCAAATTTTTCACAACCAAATCTATATCAACCAAATTTCCGTCCAATTTATTCACCTCCAACGAATTTCTCGCAGACCCCTCGTAATATCATACCAAATTTCCATTCAAAAAATGTTTCAAACGCTAGCACAAATTCAAAGAGAAGCGTTTATCCCCAACCTATGGACACGTCGTCTGGTAATACAAGACCTCATATCCAACAAAGTAATGCGAAACTACATAATCATGAGATTGGCGCCGGCGGTATAGAAGATAACAATTATTCAACCAAAGCAAATTCTGATGAAGTTGTAGAAACACAAGAAAATGTTGTAACTGATACATATACCTTTCAAGAAAATGCTTACCCAGACTTTTATTATTATGAACAATTTTATCCAACTGTTTCTGAAGAGGAAAATTTTCAATTAGCTTATCAAAATATCCAACAGGAATGACAGTAATTCATGAATGAATCATATACGCGCTGATTTACCATACACAGAAATTCCAGAATCAAATGCTAATTTTCTCATAGATACTGGAAGTTCAAAGAGTTTAATTCATCCGGATTTAGCAAATTATTTCTTTACTGAATATATACAATTCGAGAATTTTAATAATCAAACTGCACATGGTATAACATACCACAACGAAATTGCAGTAATCCCAGCATTTAACATTTTTAATGTCAATGATTTTCACAAATTTTACCTTTTTAATTTCTCTCAGAAATACAATGGATTAATTGGTGCAGATCTATTAAGTAAATTGCAAGCCAATATAGATCTTAAAAAAAATATATTGTAACACCTTACGCTAAGATTCCAATAATTTACGAAACTAATGATCATGAACCCGTCACTCATAATAAATTTAATGATATTAGAATACATTTAGAACCTATAGTAGAAAAAGTAATAAAAATATCTGTAAAGCTAAATAAAGGCTTAGGAATTCTGAAGCATACTATTTTACAAGGAAACTTAGAAATGCCTGAAGCATTAGTAAATGTTATAGATAATGACGCAATGACAACAATTTTGAACATTAACGACAATCCAGTTGATCTCATAATATTCGAACCTTTAGAAATTGAACCTATAAATCCAATAGAATCAATCAATCAATTTTTGTGAGAAATTAAACATAGATACACCTACTATACATAAATCTGTTGAAGATAAAATACTCAAAGAAAATTTAAATAATCTTCGACTAGATCATTGCAATAAAGAAGAGTCATACGCTATCAAGAAATTATGTTTCGAATTCAGAGATATTTTCCACAGTGAGAAAATACCATTAACATTCACAAACAAAATCAAACACGAAATAAATTTAACCGATGAAACACCTATTTTCACTAAGAACTACCGTTATCCCGAAATCCACAGAAACGAAGTAAGAGATCAGATAAATAAAATGCAAGATCAAGGAATAATTCAGCACTCAACAAGCCCTTACTCCAGTCCAATATGGATCGTACCGAAGAAACTGGACGCATCCGGAAAAAGGAAATGGTAAGTTGTAATCGATTATCGCAAACTGAACGAGAAAACTATAAGTGATCAATACCCATTGCCAAATATCATCGACATCCTAGATAAATTAGGAAGAAGCCAATATTTCTCTACAATCGACTTAGCAAGTGGATTTCATCAGATAGAGATGGAACCAAAATACATTCCGAAGACAGCTTTTTCTACTGAGAACGGGCACTTCGAATTTCGAAGACTTCCTTTTGGTTTGAAGTATTCACCTCGAACATTCCAAAGGGTGATGGATAACATATTACGAGGACTTCAAAATGAAATTTGTCTTGTGTACCTTGATGACATTGTAATATATAGTACCTCTTTACAAGAACACATCGAAAGATTACGACAAGTTTTCAAAAGAATTCGTGATTCAAACTTCAAAATTCAAATGGACAAATCCGAATTCTTGAGAAAAGAGGTTCAATATTTGGGTCACATCATAACACCCGAAGGAGTTAAACCGAACCCTGACAAAATTTCAGCAGTTAAGAACTTTCCAATTCCGAAGACCCGAAAAGAAATTAAGTCATTTCTTGGACTGATTGGTTACTACCGCAGATTTATCAAAGACTTCGCGAAAATTACAAGTCCGATGACCAGGTGTTTGAAAAAAGAATCGAAAATAGAACATACAACAGAATTTATTGAATCATTTGAACATTGCAAGAAACTTCTAATAAATGCTCCTATTTTAACTTATCCGGATTTTGAGAAACCCTTTATATTGACAACCGATGCGTTAGATCAAGCTGTTGGAAGCGTCTTAAGCCAAGGAATTGTACCAAATGACAAACCCATCGCATATGCAAGTAGAACTCTAAATGATACCGAACACCGTTATTCAACTATTGAAAAAGAATTATTAGCAATTGTATGGGCCTGTAAACATTTCAGACCATATCTATTCGGAAGAAAAACCAAGATTTACACTGATCACAGACCCTTAGTTTGGCTTTTTCACTTGAAAGAACCTAATAGTAAACTTATAAGATGGCGTTTGAAATTGGAGGAATTCGATTATGAGATCATTTATAAAAAAGGAAGCCAAAATACCAATGCTGATGCGTTATCAAGAGTTAAGATCTATGCTATTGAAACAAGGAGTACACATAATAACCCAGGAGATATTAATCAAGAAATTACAGACTTTCTAGAAAAAATTAATTTAGATCCATCCGAGCAAAAAATAGAAGAGATAAAAGAAATTAAGCAAGACATCTTGAAAGAATTCAACAAAATTCACTCAGAACCATCAACAAGTAGAAACAAAAATAAAAAAATCAAAATTTTACAAAACATCCAGTAAAAACCACCTAACCAAGAAATAAGCGATATTGAAATAGACAGATGAAAGCACAGAAACTGCACATTCAATTGATGCAAATGATAATATTAACGATGGTATCCCAATACTCGATGAAATAATTAATAACAAACCCCTACAAATTATGATCACAAAAAACCCACATGACAAAATAGATATTAGAGAAGAACAATTCGAAAAACACAAAATATTACATGTGAAAATTCCAAAATCAGATGATGCTATCATGGGCTTTCTTCGTTGTTATACTACAGCCGATAGAACATATTATATGTATTTTAATGACGAGACACTCTATATAGATTTCAATAAAATATTCATCCAAAACTTTAATGGCAATCTATTAAAACTAGTAAATTGTACGAAATTAGTAAAGTCTATTAAGGATAACGAGGAAAAGATATTAATAATGAAATATCAACATGAAGGTAAATGCAATCACAGAGGAATTAACGAAACATTGGAAAAAATCAAGAAAAATTATTATTGGCCTTCTATGAAAAAAGATATCACCAAATATATCAACGATTGCGAAATCTGCCAGACGTCTAAATATTCAAGAAGAACTGCATATGTACCATTAAATCTAACAAATAGTGTAGGTAGACCTTTTCAACTACTTCATGCAGATGTATTCAAATTTGACAATCAGAACTTCCTTACAATAATTGACGCCTTCTCAAAATTAGGTCAAGCCATAAAGATTCAAGGAAAAACTTCTATAGAAATTTGCAAAAGTCTACTTAGTTCAATATTTTTCATATTACGGTTTGCCAGAAGAAATAATATTCGATAATGGTACTGAATTTAAAAATGAAATTGTTCAAGAATTACTCAAATCACACAAAATTAATATTCATTACACAACACCACTTCATCATGAATCCAATGCTCCTATCGAAAGACTCCACTCTAGCTTAATAGAACATCTCAGAATTCTTAGACAGAAATATCCAAAAGATACCATCTCCGAACTTATGAATTATGCAATTATAGCCTACAATAGTAGTTTCCATTCAGCCACTAACTATTCCCCATACGAACTGACTTTTGGTCATACAGAATCTCGCGATCCATCAGAGTTAATTCAAACATCATTTTATTCAGATTATGTAGCAACACACCGAAATAAGATGAAACATTTATATCAAAATATTTCCAAAAAAATTATTGAGAAGAAAGAAAAAGTTATTGAAAAACGAAATTATAGAGGCTCAGAACAAACTGAATTTCAAGTAGGTCAAACAGTTTATAACTACAACAACAGACGGAACAAACGTGAAAACAAATTTTTAGGGCCGTACGAAATTCTTGAAATATTAGAACATCATAAAGTAAAAGTGAAAAATAAAAAGAACAATAAAATTCAGATAATCCATATGAAAGAATTGAAACCCCAAAATTTGATTTCAGGATCTTCATCCACTGTGGAGGATTAAGAACTGAATTCGTATATCCCGAATTTCATGAATTGAACGAAAATCCAGGTCTTCTCCCTTTTAAAATCGGTAATGCTCAAAATGCTATAGATAATTGGTCTTTCATTCAAGTTTTCGATATTTAGATTATTTTAAAACATTTCACTTATATAAGCGAACTATTTGATGAGTTCAAATAGTAAAAATAGAAAATTCCAAAGAACTTTCGGAAGATTTCTATAATTTCTGTAATTTGATTACATCTCTGCAAAGAAATGTACATAATCAGATGCTGCAAATAAACCCTCTATTAAATTCTAGAAAAAGAAGAGGCTTGATAAACGGTTTAGGTAGTCTTATCAAAGTTTTCACTGGAAACTTAGATCAAGAAGATGCTGTAAAATATGATGAAGCGATTAACATTCTTTTCAAAAACCAAGGAAAGATGAAAACGCTAGTTCAAGAACAAATTACTATTCTCAATCAAACAGTCAACAATTTTGAAGATATAACTGGAAATATAACGAAGAATGAAATTTCAATACAGTCACATTTACTGCAAATAGAAAAAACATTAACCTATATGCAACTTTCAAATCTTCACAAAAACGAACATTTTGCTATGCAGACATTTCTCACACAAATATTATCATTACTTAGAGGTATAGACGAAATCCTAGAAAAAATAGAAATATCAATATCTTTTTCAAAATTGAACACTTTCCATAACTCTCTAATAACTCCTCACGGATTATTAGAAGAGATCAAATTAATATCTATTCATTTAACTAACGTTAAATTACCATTTGAACCCAAGCTCGAAAATATACTAAATTACGAAAAAATACTGAATATCAAAAGTTATAGCAAAGGAAACCAAGTCGTATTCATAGTAGAAATTCCTTTAATGGAACTAGAAAACTATAATTACTACCACCTCTATCCTTTACCTGTCCCACAATCTAATCATTTTAAAACTATCATACCGAGAGCAAATTTTCTTATCCTTAATGAGCACAAATACGTCTTCCTGAATACCAGATGCCAAGAAATTTCATCTGACCAACACATATGCCACAGTGTCAACCCCATCTTTATTAACGAAAATGTACCCTGTGAAATTCAAATGTTGCAATATGCAAAAATGATTATAAATGGCACAGAAATCCCAATTGAAGTAACATCAATTCAAGCCAGGAAAATAGAAGAAGAAAAATGGATCGTTGTCGTTCCAAAGAAAACAATAGCACAACAGTATTGCCATCAATCCGAAGAAAAAATCATACTCCAAGGCACATATCTGTTGGATATCAACCCACCATGCGAAATCCATCTGAATCAAATATTGATAAAGAACCGGAAACCAACAAGAACAAACTATAGAAAAATTCAATTACCAAAAACCAGCTTCGCTACAGATAAACAGACAGACAAAGAGGAACAAGAAGAAATGAAACCTCTTAACATCGACCACCTAAACTTAGATGCGATGAAAAATGTGAGAACCGCTCTAGAAATACAAAATCAACGAATCAAAGACTTTCATAATAAACCAGTGGACTTAGATAGTGTTAGTGTGTGGACTATATTGCTTTATATAATTGCCACTTTTGTTACTATGTATTTCATTGCAAAATTTATATGTCAAAAATATTGTAAGAAAAGAGAAGACCAACCCCAAGATATTATCATCTGAACTTCACCGGAGTTTCGTTCCACGTCGGGAGGAGTTACGGGAATAACAAATGAACTATAATGCATATCGTGCAGCTTTAAAGCTGAGTCAGTACATTTTATATTATAAATATAGCTAAGGTAAATGTTGTAAACCAGTTGGTAGAAAATTATTCTTGTGTTTATTTGTAAAGTTATTCCGTAAATAAAATTGTTAAAAAGTGATTTTTTAAAAAGTGAAAAATCAAAAGAGAAACTTTAACTCGCGCGTGGCTTTTTGTTTCTTTTATTACTGTATAGTTTCTAGACCTACATAATTTCACAAATATGAACTCTCGATTCTAGATCTAGATAAGTTTACAAATATTAATTCTACATTCTAGATCTAGATAACTTCATACATATGAACGCGGACCAAGCTGTAGTATCGTGGCTAAGGGATTGCACTCAGGTAAACGATGCCAGGTGAGTTCTCGAGCTAACCTCGAGACCACTCATTATACCAACGCTACCTGGCTGTCTGTGGTCATGTCTTCCGGGCCAGTTGAGCGGGGGGTCTTGGCTTGACCAAGAGGAAACAATCGCATCAAAAATTCTAAATTTAAATTGGGAAACCAGAAGCTGACCTTCATGACCCTAGCTACGCGTGGGTCCAAACATGGATATAAATACAATAAAAACAAAACCCACTGGAGGAGACTGAGAAAAGGTCTCAGTGGAGCAGGAGTGCGGAAGTAATTGCGACTCCTCCATCAAGGACTTGCACCTGAGGAGGACCGGAGCAAATCACATCTCAGGAACGGCGTCACATAAAGAAGCCGAAGACAGCTGCGACAGAAACCGGACAAGCCACTGGATATGCAGCAACGGTCAAGGCAGAGAAGGCAATCGAGTGGGATTATTACCCAAGGAATATCCGAGGATAATTCTGGAAGCCGGGTGACCTTCTTCCCTAGACGATATTCTGGTAGAGAAGCTATGTCGCAGTGAGGAGATGGGGATCCAATTCACTGGCATTCATTTCCGCTATAGAATGATGCTGGTAGATTGCGGATCTCAAGAATCGGCAGACTGGCTTACTAAGTCAGTACCAAAGCTGAGCTCTTGGGAGGAACCCGAGTTGGTGGCATTGTGTGGGGATAACATTCCTAAACCCGTCATCATAACTGCTATTTTTCCAAGGAGCCTTGACATGGAGGCGGAGAAAATCCTCCGACTTGTCGAGGTTCAGAACTCCAGCCACAGTACCGGGGCTTGGACGCATCCCTGTCTCGGGGCTAGGAAAGAGAAGAAACCCTTCACAGGTTTCTGGAGATGTGGAGATGCCCTCTACATCCCAGGAATAGGGCTTCTGCCAGCTCTGCTAAGAGAAATCTTCTGGGTCCCTGGGGGCTAGCCTTGTAGTTGTTGAGGGTCTGCCCGCGACCAAGAGACCTGCTCGAATTCCGGAGAGGATACCTCCCGCATGGAATTCGAGGAGGAGCAAGGAGATAGAATGGACAGGGATATGTAGAGACTGGACAACCCAGCTCTTCCACCCCATACGAATAGCCAATAGGCTTTACTTTCACAAAGGTAGCGCAGGTGAATCTGCATAACACGAAGGGAGCTTAAGCAGTGATTGCAGGGTTATTTGCAAAGTTACAATTAGATATTGTACTGATCCAGGAACCCTGGATCGACAAAGTAGGCTAAATCAAAGGTTTGACATGTAAGGACTCAAAATTGATTTATGACCAGAGGCAGGTATCTCCACGTGCATGTGTGCTCATAAGAAACAATATTAAATATATTTGTGTTTCAGAGTACATGACTTGGGATTTGGTCTCAATTATGGTACACCTCAAAGTTGAGGATATCGACAGAGACATTGTCATTCCATCCGCTTATTTCGCTGGAGATGGCCCAACAACACCGCCAGCGGAAGTGCAGGAGCTAGTACAATACTGCAACAGCAGACAACTGCCAGTCATAATAGGCTGTGACGCCAATGCGCATAACGTTATTTGGGGAAGCCGAACAACAACTTCAGAGGTGAGTGCCTACTTGAATATCCCTTAGCTAATAATCTTGAGACCCTTAACGTGGGGACAACTCGCACTTTTGGCACAAGAGCAAGAGAAGAGGATCTGGACGTAACAATTGTCAGCGTTGCTACCAAAAAAGATGTAACAGACTGGAAAGTGATGGACGAACCGTCACTTTCTGACCATAGCATTATCGAATTCAGTATAACGAAGGTCACCTCGTCGTCCTCAAGTTGAAATCCTAGAAATACGGATTGGCCTGTCTATAAGATCTATCTGAAGCAAAATTTGGAACAGGTCGAAAAAAATGGGGCCGCAATATGATCTGGAACAAAAAGTAGAAGAGGTTAGTGTCCTTTCATTCAAGTTTTCCACTCTCGAAAGTTCGAATAAGCAAGAAAGCACCTTGGTGGAACGAGATCCTGTCAAACCTTAGATTGGAAGTCCGGCTCTTCAATAGGGCCAAAAGAGATGATAATTGGCAGGGGTACAGGCTTTATTTTCAAGACTTTTGTGAAAAAAATCACTTCCGCTCCAACAGCAGCCAGACTGCAAAAGGTCATGGCAAAAGGGGGAATTAACCCCACAATGTCGCTCAAGAAGCCAGACGGGTCATATACTGAGGGAGAAGAAGAACGATCGATTCTTCTTCTCGAAACAAACTTTTCAGGTAATGAACCCGAAATTGGTATTGATACAGTAATTCAAACCATGAATCCTCCAAAGAATACTGGGATATTGCTAAGAAAATATTTAAAAGGCAACGGTTGGAGTGGGCAATAAACACCTTTGAACCGTTTAAATCACCAGGAGCAGATGGAATTTTCCCAGTACTCATGCAGAAACGAATTGAGGAGATTCTTCCCCATCTTCTGAAGATTATAAGAAGCTATTTAGCATTGGGTCATATACCTAAAACATGGAGAAGGGCAAAAGTAACCTTCATATTAAAAATAGGGAAGAAATATGGGACTGACCCCTGATTTTTCAGACCCATCTGCTTAACATCGTTTCTAATGAAGACAATAGAGAAAGTAGTGGATAACCACTTAAGAACGGAGAATCTGAGAATCTAGAAAATAAACCACTTCATAAATCTCAGCAGCTTATATGGAGCCCTTGACAACACAACACATGTGTCGTTCGCGGAAAACCTCAAGGAGGAGTAATATCTCCCATTCTATGGAGCCTTGTAGTAGATGATCTACTCCATAAGCTTACGGAGCTTGGCTTCGAATGCCTAGGCTACACTGACGACATAGTCCTCATAGTTAAAAGAAAATTCGGGAGTTCCTTATATGACCTAATGCAAGAAGGCCTCAGAATTATTGAGCAATGGTGCTTGTCATTGGGGCTACATATTAACCAAAACAACACCATAGTAATCCCATTCACCCAGGAAGGAAACTTCCATCTATGAAATCCCTCTCTTTAAATAGAGACATTATAGACTGAAAATCTGAAGTCAAATATCTGGGAAATAGCCCAAGATAGCAAGCTTCTGTGGAAACATATTGAGATGTTTGCTAGCAAAGCAACAAAGGCTTGCAGAAGTCTAGCTAGTATGACTTGGGGATGTAACCCAAAAATACTGCGATGGATGTACGTCATGATTGTGAGACCAATAATACTATGGGCACAGACAATGAAATAGATTGTCTGTGCTATGGGGCAACAGTCTGGCTGTTAAAGTTTGCGTTATTTCAGAATGTGTGCAGCGCTTTTTTTGGTAAGTTTCATATCGTAACACAGAGATGGCGCTACAAGTATTAAAAGCATTATATTTGGAGATTTCGCATCTTCCAACACCTCCACTAAATCGAACAAATATACTCAGTTGTTAAAATCCATAAAGTTCAAAGTCCTTCACAAAACAATAATGCTTAACAGAACTTAAAGCTTTAGTTAACAAATCAGCAGGAATTTGGTTGGTATCTTTATACTTTAATACAATAGTTTCATTAGCAACCAAATTCCTAATAAAATGATGTCGTATATCAATATGTTTACTCCTATTATGGAATACAGGGTTGGCAGAAAGTTTGATAGCACTTTGGTTATCGTTATATAAATCTATCTTGAAACTTTCTCCCAGTAAATCATTCAAGAGATTTTTCAAATAAATAGCTTCTTTTGCAGCATCACTTAAGGCCATATATTCTGCCTCAGTACTTGAAAGAGCAACTGTGGGCTGTTTCTTACTTTGCCAAGAAATTAAACAATTATTAAATTTGAAACAAAACCCAGTATAAGATTTTCTGTCAAATAAATTGCTTCCCCAATCCGCATATACATAACCCGTTAAGCTTGGTTTACAATTTTATTTTTCAAAAACAAGACAAAAATCTTTCGTTTGCTGCAAATAACGAAGTATCCTTTTTGCACATTTCCAATGTTTTTCATCATAAAAATTATTAAATTGACTCAAAAAACTTACTGCATACGAAATGTCTGGCCTAGTTAAAAGAGATAAATACATAAGACTACCTATTAACTCTTGATAAGGTAAATCATTTTTACATCTTTCAGCCTTATTAATTTTAACATCAACTTTCAAAGGTGTCTTAATACCTTTACATTCAGACATGGTAAATTTCAACAATAGTTTTTCAATAAAATCTCTTTGACTAAGATTGATTCTATTACTATTTTTATCTACAGTAACTTTCATCCCTAAACAGTTTTCTACATCACCAAGATCTCTAATGTTAAACATCTGTGAAAGATTAATTCTTATCTGTTCAGTTTCTAATGAATCATTCGAAAAACAAAATATATCATCTACATATAAACATAGAATTGTAATTAAATTACCATTTCTCTTTGTATACAAACAATATTCATATTCTGACATTTTAAACCCTAAATCAATCAATTTTCTTGTTCCAGGCTCTTGATGCTTGTTTTAAACCATAAATTGCATTCATTAATTTTAAAACTTTAGTTTCCTGACCCTTAATTTCAAACCCTAATGGTTGAGTCATATAAATATCTTCAGATATTTCCCCATTTAAAAAAGCTGTTTTTACATCAAGATGAGTTTTTTTTAAATCATATTCAGCCGACAAAGAAAATAAAAGTCTTAAAGTAGAATGTCTTACTACTGGCGAATAAATTTCGTCATAGTCCTGCCCCTTCTTCTGTGAGCATCCTTTCGCGACTAATCTAGCTCGAAATCTAAAACGATTTTCACTATCATTTTTGGTTTTATAAACCCACTTGCACTTCACTATTGTCTTGCTGAGATTTCTTCTTCCATAGCACGCTTCCATTCACTACTATTTACGCTTGGTATAGCTTCTTCGTAGGTTTCTGGATCTGGATTCTTGATTTTTTCAGTTTCGCACTTGAATGTCACGAAATCATCAAATTTCTTCTGCTTGGGAATTCTTTGAGATCTTCTCGGTTCTTCGGGTATTTCAACATTATTGAATAGATAAAACTTCTTCAGAAATTTCTTCTCGGATTTCCTCCATTGAAACATCTATTTCTGGAGCGATTTCTGGAGCATCTTCCAGATTAACTAAATCATTGTTGACTTCTTTTATGATTTTTACATCTCTACTAATTTCAACGCTATTTATTGTATTGTACACCCGATAACCCTTCGTTTCTTCCGAGTATCCAACAAAGATCATTTCTTGAGATTTTCTGTCCCATTTAAGTCTTTTCTGCTTTGGAATATGAACCATAGCTTGACTTCCAAAAATTTTGATATGGCTTACATTTGGTTTATGACCATGCCAAGCTTCAAAAGGTGTCCTACCATTCAAACCATTTGTTATTGATCTATTTCTGAGATAAACAGCAGTATGAGTAGCCTCTACCCAAAACTTTTTTTCTAATTTTGCATCAAACATTAGGCATTTTGCTCTCTCCAGAATCGTTCTGTTTAAACGCTCAGCGGATCCATTCTGCTCTGGTGTGAAGCTGTTTGTTTTCTGGTGTATAATTCCAATATTTTTCAGGAATGTTTCGAATTCTTTGCTACAAGATTCTCCACCATTATCCGTTCTCAAAATTTTTAACTTCTTTTCTTTTTGGTTTTCCACCATAGCCTTAAACTGCTTAAAAGAATTAAATGTTTTATCTTTTTTTTTAAGAAAATAAACAAAAGCCATTCTAGAGAAATCATCTTCTAGAATAAGACAATATCTGGACCCTCCAATGGATGGAACTTCCATAGGCCCGCACAAATCTGCATGAACAATTTCCAAGATATCTGTCGATCTTGAGTCTATCTTTGGAAAAGATTCTCTTGTCTGTTTGCCTTCATAGCAAATAGCACAACTATTTCTCGACTTTTCTTGAGATTGCTTCGAGAAATGTATTCCATCAACTGCATTTTCTATGGCTTTAAGAGTAGTAAAGTTCAAATGACCAAATCTTCTGTGCCAAACGCTGGTTGTCGCTGTTTTTCCCATCACCAAAGATGCTATTGCTGTATTTCTTACAGGATCGGCAAGGTTTAGCATATACACATCATTGATCAAGTCTGCTTCACCAACGATCACACCATCTTTGTTGAAAATTTTACAACCATGTTCTTCAAATTTAACCGTATTACCAGTTTTTATCAATTGACTGACTGATAATAAATTAGTTGTCAATTGAGGTGCACATAAAGTATTGTAAACTACAATATTATAGATTTCATGTCCTACTTTAGTTCTAAAATTGACATTTCCAGAACATACAATTGGAATTTTCATCTTATTAGCCACTATTATATCATTGAAGGTAGTATTGGTTGAAATATTTATCATACCTTCTTGATTTGCAGTAAAATGAGAACTGGCACCACTGTCAATGTACCATTCATGCGCATTATAATTTCCAGTAATGAACACAGCACTAAAAGCTTGACTAGTTTTTTTTCTTGACTTGACTTTTTCAACTTAACCGCAACCTTAACACTTTATGTTTAAATGTTTTTTCACCGATTTAGAATTTTTAAATCTTTGTCTCTCAACAGTAACCGCACTACTTGATGAACTTTCTTCTTCAAAATCCATTAATTTCGATTTGATTGAATCTGTAGAAATTTCGATTCCACTATGTTCAATCGCCATTATCATGGGCAAAAACTTTTCAGATAATCCAGCCAACAAAAGAGATCCAATCCATTCATCATTGATAGCAAAGCCCGTACCCTGAAGTTTTTGAGCAACATCAACGATCTGATTCACATATGAACTCATGGATTCTCAATTGTCTAGCCTTATCGATATCAGATTGCGAAGTAACGTAATTCTTCTCGAAAAACCTGAATCATCGAACATCGAACTTAGTTTTTCCCAAAGAACTTTTGTCGTGACTGCATCCTTCACGTGAATATACAGAGTTGAGTCAATAGTGAGAATTAATTTAGCTTTGGCTTTTTGATGTGAAGCAACAGCAGTAGCTTCTGAAGCTGTTGACGTTATATATTTGTGTCTAAGCCTTCAATCACGACAAAGTTTTTCACTGCGAAAGCCCATTCACTATAGTTTTCACGTCCTTTCAATTTTGGAACATTTGCAATGAAAGAGGAAGCCGCCATTTTTTACCTAGCCGGTACGCCGTTGTACACTTGTCAGAATGCACCAAACTTTTTAACCGACCGACCGAAAAAAAACGATTTTAAATTCGATTTTCCAAACACTTTACGCCGAACTCACGATACTGGGTAAATAACCTGTTAAAGTTTGCGTTATTTCAGTGGAAATTAGCGATTAAACGTGAGTAAAACAACGACTTTCAGTAAAGTGTTTATTCTCTTTTGAGTAACCGTTTAATACTAATTGAACAGAGTACAGAATGTGTGCAGCGGTAAGTTGGTAAGTTTCATATCGTAACACAGAGATGGCGCTGCAAGTATTAAAAGCATTATATTTGAAGATATCGCATCTTCCAACACTGGCCTGCCAAGGCAAGCCAGGACACTTTGAGGAAAACCCTGGACAGAATATAAAGGTTGGCCTGTGTTTGTATCACCAGAGCTATGAGAACGTGCCCAACAAGGGCATTGTAGATCATCACAGATCTCACACCTCTTTATCTTGTTATAGATAGACTAGACCACGAGGCCATTGTAAGACTAGCCAGGGAAGGTACCAGCAATGAGAAAATTAGGAATTGGAGTGCCTGGTCCTCTCTGACCAAATACATTCCATCAACTAACCTTCCCAGTGACGAGATGATAAGGAAAATCAGCATCGAGAAAGCTTATACCACGATACTAAGTAGAAGAGGAGACTGAAAAAGGAAGCCCACAATCCAAGCTCTCAAAAAGAATGCCATCAAATGGTACACAGATGGTTCTAAAACCACTACGGGGACTGGCGTTGGAGTATTTGGGCCTGGCACGAAATGCTCACTATCGTTAGGTCGCTGTCCAAGCATCTTTCAGATAGCCGTGCTTGCAATCGAAAGAAGTGTGGAAATAAACCTAGAAAGGAACTATCCGAAATGTGATATAGCTATACATTCTGATAGTCCGGCTTCGATTAAAGCACTGAGCTCTCATATCATCAATTCTAGGCTGGCATGGGAGTGCCGAAGAGAACTCAACGAAATAGGCAAGGAAAACAAAGTCTGCTTAGTCTGTTTTCCCAGCCACTCAAGAATCAAAGGGAATGAAGCGGCCAACACAGTTTCAGGAGATGGAAAAAGCTGAAAGAGAAACACTCTGGCGGCATCTCCCAGAGTTGGATCAGTTTTTGGGAGCTTTAATACTGCAAGGTCTAAGAAGTATCTGCATCTTAGCAACAATATGCTACACCTATTCACTGGATTTCTTACTGGACACTGTCGCCTCAGAACCTAACGACAATGGATCTAGCAGAAAATGACGAGTGCAGATTTTGTGGGGAGGAGGAGGTAACACCGGATCACCTGGTGTAAAAATGCCTCGCCATTGATAGCCAACGCAAAAAATGCTTTGGACAAGAAACATGCATAAATGAGGAAATAACCTCCTTGAAGCCATCCCAGATTCTGGATTTCATTAGAACCCTGTAACTGGAGGGCGAGCTGTAGAATACGTAATGGCGAGAAAAGCTCTGATGGGGAGCATAATAGACCTCACGGTCGTAATGCAATGAAAACCCCTCTAATCTACAATCTGCAATCTAGGTACGTTCCATACTGTTTATTGTTTTCATCGATTACTTTGCCGAAGACTTTTGAGTAAACGAGAGCTTCTGGATTGTTTGTCGGATGTTGATTAGTTGATCTCTTTTTCCTCTACCAGATATAAATCCTGCTTGTTCGTTTGAAATCTGAGGAGGAAATGGGCTTCAGCCGATCTTGGATAAAATGAAGAATAATTTTGGTGTCATGGTTGATTAGTGCGATAATTGTTGCAGATTTCTTTTGACCCTTTTTTGTGGACGGGATGTATACAGACTCTGTCTTTTGTTGTGGCCATTATCCAATGTCAAATTTTGTTACATACGTCGTGTACTATATTGAGGTCTCTTTTCCAGATGCTTTTTATGTCTTTGCTGTGATGTCAGCGTGTACTTGTTACTTTGTTATCTTTTTCCGATGTCTCTTTCCACGTCACTGTGTCTATTTTTCTTCCTTGTCTTCACCTGAAGCTATCAACTCTCACATCTTAATTATTTGGTGTTTTCCGTTAAAGTTTTCCATGCCCTCCATTTCAAACAAAGATATATTTTTCGGTCTCTGGAGATGTTTTTCACCTTTTGAAGAAATCTTTGGTTGTTTTCATTTTCAATTCCTTGCATTTATTTATTAAGCTTTTCAAAAATCCATGTTCTTTTTGCACTCGGTACTTTGCAGGGTATTTTGCAATCACCGTTGTCAGGATCAGAGTATTTTTTCCATTGGTGTTCTGCATTCGAGCTTTCATTTACCTCTTTGGTGACATTGGCGACAGCTTTTTGAACCTAAGTATTATTCACAGATTATCGTATTACCTTTCTTTGTGCTCTGTGGTTTTACAATCTTTTTGAGTTTGAGGCATACCTATTTCAACTACCCGAGCGTTGTGGTCGGAACCGCATTTCATGCCCGCATAAGTTTTAGCATATTGATGTTCTCTTCTTTGAGTTACAAGTCTATTTGGTCTCTTGTGTGGCTGTCTAGAGATTTCCATGTTAGATTCTTAGAGGATGGTTTTGATACTAGCAATAACTAGGGTGGCGTCACTTAATATAGCTTTTATTTTCCATTTCCATTTTAAGGTTTTCCTGGGACTTTGTATAGCATGGTGGGGTACCTTTTCTTTATACGTCACAGTATCACAGCCAGATAAATCATAAGTGATTGCCACCTACGCCTGTTGGTAGTCAAGCCTTACCGAGATCAGTCCTCATTAGCCTTTGCCTAGTAATGATATTGCTGCTACCCTAGATCATGACCTGCCTTATCCACCCCTGACCTTTACCTATATCGATTCCCTATCTGCCATTGGGATGGGAATCAGGGCTTCCCCAACTCAATCTATCTTCTCCGAGATTTAAAAGAACCCTTAATAATACCTATCATGATGTCACTGGCAGCAGAAGAAAATATGTATGTATACATAGAGAATCCTCTGGTGGGTTCGTTCGTGCCTTTGGAAAAACTGTAAAGAAGCTTTTAGATGGAGAGGGCTTCCCTATATATTGCCTAAAACATAAAATGAAATAATCGGATATGAATTTTTTGGATTTCTATACAAAGTTTGTACATTTTAATTAACAGTTAAGTAACTTTCAAGAGTAAGGTACCTTTACTTTTTACAAAATCTTTATTATGAAATGTTGATGCTGATTGAAAACTACGGTCAGATATCCAATATTATTCATCTACCATAAAAAAATGTTTTTGTTATTTGTACTCTTGCAGATATCCTTTATTGCTTAGCACTTGTGTAGACTACTATTTAACGTCGACGATAAGCAGTTTCCGTCTCATAGGCTCCCTTTTATATCTTTAGGTGTCTATTTGCAAGTTGACAAAACCGAAACAACCATTTTCAATATTTTTGTCTTTCTATTTGTTGGTCTAGACAATTTTTTAATACCATTTTTGAAGAAATTGCAGAAGCCAACCTGGGGACCGAAGTTTTTGTTATAATTGTGAAATGTTTAGTGTAGGGAATGATGAAGAAAACTGACCATTTTCCCTTATCTTCGGAACTACAAAACAACAAAATTTTGAAAATATCCAGAATTTAGAGCCCTGAATGAAAATTCTACCCACAGAACCCACCTCGTACTTGACCACTTTTCTATTATTGAAATGAAATGGGAACTGTTTTTTCTCATTAATTATCTGCATACTAGCTAGTATTCATACAAAAGTTATGGTGAATTTTATCTGAAGGTACCTACATTGAATGTTGAAGATTTTTTCAAACCTTTATAATCTGGCCTCATAACACGCCAATTAGTTCAATATATTCTAATTATATGAGAATGATTGATTAACTCAATGTATCTTACTTTATAGAGATAGATATACATGGTAGGATCAGGCTATTACATAGATTATTTAAATTAAGAAATAAATTAACCAAGATGAGCCGTGGCTCACAGTCATTTTTACATAATCATTAAGGTTAATCATTTCGTCGATAATAATTTTATCCCTCTTATCAATATTTTGGATGATCTTCTGAATAACATATTTTGGAGAGAAAAAAACAGCATAATCAGTAATGATTTTTCTAAATAAAAAATTAATTTGATAAAAGGGTCATTAATTTCAAAATTTATAATTATTTATATTCAACCAAATGTCATCAAAATACTTCCAATCTTTCCTATTTATTATTAGAACTATACAATTCAAAAAATAAAGAAATTCTGTCTCAATCTTCAACATAGTCTGGTAATGGTGACATAAAATAAACCTACTAAAAACAGATGTTTTGGGAAAAAGCTTTTAATGGCGGAAATTATAATTTTTTTTGATTATCTCACATTTTGTTAAATGAAAATTCTTATAGGAAAACAATTTCTGTAGCTATTTATTTATATAAATTATCTTACAATGTTCAATGGATTCTCAAAAACAATTATTGAATAAAATGTGTTTACCCTAAGTACATTATTATTATAAATAAAATAATTGATAATAAACTATGAATTCTTGCAGTAGAAAATCAGTTCACTTAGAAAAATCTATAACAACCTCTGCGAGGTATCTTTCCTACATTACAAATATACCTATCAGGTGATTAATATAAAAATCATCATCATCTCGAACTTTGAAAAAGAAGATTTTACGGAGAAGACAAGTACATATTTGCTTGTTTACAAAAAATCAAGATTTATCATTTCCAAGTTATAGTTTAAGGTCGTGAATAATATATACATCGAAATACTTTGAATTTTTTCAAATATCTAAGTTTGAGAAGATATGTGCATTAATTTAACAATATCTTCAATAGGTAATAATTTACACAAAAATTTACCTAAGAAACAGTTGCGAAAATTTTTAAACAAACCAAAAGCTATATGAAGAAAGTACAGCTAACGAAATGGCAGCGAAAGTCAAGCTTGTTGTACTATAGCTTGTTGAACCACTACAAACTTTTTTCACTGAATTCGTAGTAAGTCCTTTTCGGTTGAGCATGTTATGAACACCATGCACTTGTATGTGATCTAGTGATAGTTGTCGTGACAATATAATTGTGTAGAGTTGCCTTTTAGGCAACTGATGGCAGAATGTTAGTACCAAATGATTACCGACTGCCTTGATGACCTGAATTGTGCCTGCGAAGTGGCCATATTGTGGATCCAACGTGGCACCTGACATTATAAAGGGTTAAACTTTAATTGTAGCTTTTCCACTCTCAAAACCCCCAAGATTTGGCCCAATCAAAGATAAATTTTGAAATGGAATAGATAACAACAATCATCTTTAGCGAAAATGTAGATTAAAATGGTTTTTAATAAATTACATAGACATAAAATTTCCTTTATGTACTTGAAATAGAATAAATATTATTGAAATTATGATATGTTATAGTAATTAGGTCACAAAAGTTATCCGAAATATTGGTCCTATTATTGAAATATACTTTATCAGTATAATTGGCAATTATCTAGATTATTCTGAATTTATTTAATGCTTCTTAATGAATAATATGATTCTAAACTGACATAATCCAAATGATCTCTACATATTATGAAATTTATTTAATCAGTCGTATCGTTTGGAATTGTTTCTATTTTCAGTACTTAGGTCCTACTACGTTGATGTAAACAAATTTACATAAAATCGAATTGAAAAATAACCATGATATCGAAGAAAATCCAAAATTTCAATTGAAACTTTAAAAAGTAATTATGCCTTACAAATTATGAATTCTTTAGTGACCCTTGCCCTGTCATCAATGTCAATTCCATTACGACACTAGATAGAGAGTATCGCATTATTCTAGACAATAAACAAATTATTTATACCGTGATGAATCATAGCCTAATTAGACTTTAAACTTGACATATAATAATAGAAGTGTTTGTAGAAATAATTGAACTTACAATTTTCTATGATTGAAGAATGAATGGTGAGAACATTTTTAATACGTAATTTATAGAAATGAATGAATACTATCATTTATTTACAAGTATAACAGGTAGAGTCTAGGGGGCAGCTTGCGAAAGCAAATAGTTGTCATTCATAAATGATTTGTGAATGTTAGTAGTTGTTACGAAATATAAGCGTTTATATACATATTATATGTTGGGTACATTTTCTAGTGGATAGTATTGTATTTAATTGCAAGCTCAGCTTCTATACATTTACAAAGTTGAGACAGAGCATAAGAACCTATGCTGTGGTTGAGATATCTAGACTACTGTGTTGCATTGAGTAGGTATGGGGAATTTAGGCATATAAATCGCAGAGAAGAAGACATTTTTGTTGGTTACTATATAGAGACGCGGTCGTATTTTTGTAATAAATTTTTATGAAATGAATGAATCATGAAATTATTCATAATAATTATCGTTAGATAGAATTCCCAAAAAAAAACAGAATAGGATAGGAAGATGGGTCTTATTTTTTGAAACGGAAATGATGTTTGAAGATTTGATGATAATAAGAACTAAAATATCATTCTTACCGCCATTTTGTGGTCCAGAACTAATCCAAAATCCAGCTTTGGTCACATTGTATCTCATGAAAAACTCAATAGTCTCCCCATTCTCATCCCAATACAGTCTTAAATAACGCATTTCGATGGCATCTCGATGCGTATCAAAATGTTGAACGCGATTAGCTGGATAGTCATCGTGGTCGCCGTATGTTGTCTGTCTGTCGTACTCATATTGTTCGCCAAGTCTCATTTTTTTTCGAATGTCTTCCAGATCGGGATTGACGTATGGTCGGTTGGTTGTGTAGGCGCGGCCTGTAAGCAAAAATTGGCAAAAAATATGAGTTGGAGATTTATTTGGAGATCGAGTATTTAAGACAGCATGAACGAGTTTATTATAAAATTGTTGAAAATGATGATTCTAATGATGTAAAAGTAAAAGTTTTATTAAGAAAACGTTTCAAAATGCTTACATTTAAGAAATACACACTCTGTGGGTAAGTATATCTAATACTAATTAACATTAGTTCCAAATTCCACGCTCAACATTGGGATCCCGGAAACTATAGGGAATACGAAGATGGTTAAATTGTGGCAAAGTTGCGCATTTATGTTCTCAATAATAAGCCGTTTAGAGAGTTTGAAAATTTCGAGTAGTTCTGGAGATATCCGAAAAAATCCGAATTTTCGGAAAATCTAATTTTTTCCTGGCTTTATTTCTTAATACATTTCTAAATAAATAGCACATTTACATTGCCACTTTTTCACTCTTTCCAATATTGTTAATAGTTTTGTAACATGACGTTTCCTGTATGTGTAAATATCATGAACTTTTTTTTCTTATGGGAGCCATAATGGTACTCCACAAATTTGAATAGCCCTTTTTATTAGTTGCCGTTGTTGTCCTAAAAATTAGAGAAATTAAATAAATTACTTTTATAAAGTAGTTGGCTTTGGATTTTTCCAATGGGTGACACGACATTCTGTATTATTGTCATTTGCTGAGTCGTTAAAAATAGAGTTCTCAATGAAGTAAAACGAGATATGATAAAACTTTATTACAATATTACAAGAGTGATAGAAACAGTGTGAATACAATGGAAGTGGAGAACTCCATTATCAACGACTCAGCAATTGACAATAATACATAATGTCATTTACGTGTCACCGAATGGAAAAATCAAAGCCAACTACTTTATAGAAGTAATTTATTTAATTTCTCGGATCTTTAGGACAACAAGGGCAATTTATAGTACATCGTCAAAAATGTGACAAAAAGAGCTATTAAAATTTGTGGAATGCCATTACAGCTCCCATAAGAAAAAAAGTTCATGGTAGTCACATATAGACGAAACGTCAGGTTACAAAACTACCAAAACCCCATTGGAAAGAGTAAAAAAAGTGGTTTTGAAAATGTGCAGTTTATTTAGAAATTCATTAACAAATAAAGCCAGGAAAAAAATAAACTGACTTTCCGAACATTCGGTTTCTCCCGGATATGTCCGGAACTACTCGAAGTTTTCAAACTTTCTAAACGTCGTATTGTTGAGTACATAAATGCGCAACTTTGCCCTAATTTAACAATCTTCGTATTCCCTATAGTTTCCGAGATCCCAATGGTGAGAGTCGAATTAGAAACAGCCTGTATATAAATAATAGAAATACTAAAGGAGGATTTGTTTGAATATTGAAGATGATCTGTCATCTTGAGTTTCTCGTAAATGTACCTACCTACTGATTGCCAAGAAACATTATATATATGGCAATCCTAAAATCACTATAGAAATGGTACCTAAGAATAGTAAAGCAGATCATAGTAAAATTAGATTTTTAAAAACAAGTATGCGGCACTGGAGATGATTTCACTAACTATCAAATATATAAACTTGGATATCACTGTTGATGATAAATAATAAAAATTACTCAATTTGAACGCACAAGACGAGGATAAGACTTGTGTGACCTTAAGTCAAATAATAATACTCGATTCTCAAGTATGTATACTAATAACTAATGCCGGAGTAGTTGCAAAGTATCTCCAGCGATATTTATTTATTTATTTGAGTTAAGGGCTAAAACATGATGCTTATTAGCCGTACAATGTAAGTACAAGAATATTAATATGGCACAAGAAAATAATTCTAAAAACTATCTAGGTATTAAGTTTGTAAATATTAAAGACTTGGAGAACTAACAACTCTCTCAGGCAACGACTTCCAAACACAAACACTGAAGAAAAATTCCAAAACTTCAATGTCCTTAGAATAATAAGGGTTGCAAACTGAGTAAAGATCTTCAAATTTGAGCAGGATATATACTTTGTAAATTTTGAGAAACATCTAGGTCCTTAAGATCTGAATAACATTCCTGACTGGCTTTAAATAAGGAAATATGCTTTTAAACAATAGAGTGTTATATGAAATTTGGCACAATCGTTACTTATTACCTACTTTGCTTAAATCCAAAAGCTGGAAAAAATCTGACAGTGCAGAAGGCCACAAGAAAAAAAAATCGAAATAATCGCACCATTGTAAAGAAGAAAACGTTATTGATTTTTTGATACAAATACAATACAGATTTTTGTGGAAATTATATTTTTTTTCAATTTTTGAATGTCGTGAAATATACGTGCCTTTATGGAGCTACACTAGTCAAATAGTTGATTATCTCGGAACAATACCAGGCATTTTTTCGGTTTAACCCGTGATATCTAGTAAACGAAGGCGTTAATCGAAAAAAAACTATTCTTTAAAAAAGTTTCTCGCATCTTTCATTTTGCCACCAGTGTAAGATTAATAATTTTAGGAATTGAAATAGTGACGTATTTTAATTAAATGCGATGCGATGTCAAAATGCACGGCTGTGAGTGCGTCTGCCACTTCGCGTCTCCATTCCCGACAACGATGTCGCATCTCACTTTAACACCGTAGCTCAGCTCCATCGCTCCATCCCTTTTGCCCGACTTCCAGTTGCTGTTCGTGCACAACTCTTCTTATTCTATGTGATTTTTTTGTGACAAAAAAGACAGTTTACCTAAGTGTAGTTTCATTATACCAGAGGGTTGTTTCAGGGTTTATTGTAAATACCACAATTATCTAGGTATTATAGGTACCTACGTTGGAGTAATAAAATGGACATACAAGTTCCGAAAGTGAATAAGAGTCATTACTAAAATTAAAAGTCTAAACTGGCCCAGCGTGCATAATATGCAAGAAAAATTTCCAAACCTTCATTGAGGCCACTCAGAGATGCGTTAACGAAAAACTCTGATATTGACATCCATAACATTATCTTGGAAGGAAAAAATGGAAATTTCCAAAATGTCATTTGGCGCATATCTTGTAACTTACATTGGAAAGAAGAGCATTAAATCTTTAGAAATGAAAATAAATAGAGAAGAAGAATTTAAGTACATGGGCATTAAACCACCCCTTCCTGTTGGTAAAATGCTGCGCAAAGATATTTTCGGTATAAATAAGTGCGTTTTATGTCAAAAACCATCAACAACACGGCGTCTGTCGCAGGTTACGTCTGTGAACATCGAACATAAAATAAAATCCATAGGTGCAGTCAATTTAGACGTTCTTAAAAGAATAGGATCAAACGATATGATTGCCATGGAAATTAAATACCATACAGGTTGTTTACTATCAGTGTAAAAGAGACTGCTCAAACATAAACATATGTGTATTACAAGTAAATTTCCCATAGATACAAATGTCGAAAATGACAAAGCTCTAGATTCCATTACCGACAAAATGAAAAATAGTTAAGGAAAATATCTAATCGAGTGATCTTATGAAAACCGCTTAAATACCCACATACCTTTTCCATCACTACAGAAAATTGATTTTAGGATATAGAAAAATGTTCGTTACATAATAAAAAGTAAGTATTTTGCAAGTACCTTTAGTATAAAAAAATTAAAGAGCAATAAACTTTAAAATACGAGTAGGTATGCAGTCCGAGCAAGAGCAGGATAGAGCTACGGCGTTAAGGCCTATTCTCACCTAAGCGGCATCGAGCGTAGCGGCGCGGCGCGAAACGAAGCGCAGCGTCATTTCGTATAGGCTATTCCCACCTGAGCGGCATTTGGTAGCAGCAGAAACGAAAAAGTTGTATTTTTGTTTTTTTTTTTGGGCCAATTTCAAGAACAAACTGTGATTAAAAATTGTTGACAACATTTATTTTTCTACTTTCGATGATTTCTATCTATGAATTTTTGTTATCTACTGTAATATAATGTGGACTTATTTTTAACTTTTTTTGATATCAGTAATTTATATGATAAAACAAGATTTTACCATTTTAAGTAGATATATTTAAATAGATGGCCTTTTATAATTTGTAGGATTTAGTATCTATATTTTTGAAATTGTAAAATGGAAATAAATAAATAAACAAACAACCTATATAATAACTCTTTCCCAAACAGTTTTTAATTCAAATAATTTCAATTTAGAAATTCTCTTGAGACGTAAATGCAAAAGAAACTTAACACTTTCGTTAGTTTTCTCTCCAATTTCAGACCATACATTCTCCCGTTTATTTTGATTGCTGTAATTTTTTTTCGGCATGTCATAGAGTTCTTCGTATCTATCAATTTTTTCCACATCCATAACTAATTTTGCACTGCAAGATCTTGAGGTCGACAGGCGTTCACGAGCGTCAAAGCATGAGCTGACGCGTGCCAACGCTCCCGGCCGCTTTGAGAAGTTGACGCATCGGGCCCGAACGCTGCACTTGGCGCCGCTGCGTCTAAGTGTGGACCGTCTCATTCAATAACACGCAAACTATTGTGAGCTTCATTTTGACGCGCCGCGCCGCATCGCTTGTTGCCGCTTAGATGAGAATAGGCCTTAGTGAGATGCGATATCGTTGTCGGGAGTGAGGACGCGAAGTTGCAGACGCACTCGCAGCCGTGCATTTTGACACCGTATCATATTTAATTAAAATACGTCACTATTTCAATTCCTAAAATTATTAATCTTACACCGGTGGTAGAATGAAAGACACAAGAAACTTTTTCAAAGAACAGTTTTTTTCGATTAACGACTTTGTTTACGAGATATCACGGGTTGAACGGAAAAAACTCTGAAAATTAATTAGAAAATGCCTGGTATTGTTCCGAGATAATCAACTATTTGACTAGTGTAGCTCCATAAAGGCACGTATATTTCAAAAAATCAATAACGTTTTCTTCTTAACAACGGTGCGATTAATTCGATTTTTTTTTCTTGTGCCCTTCTGCACTGTCCGATTGTTTTCAGCTTTTGGATTTAAGCAAAGTAGGTAATAAGTAACGATTGTGCCAAATTTCAGATTGTAACCTAGACGCCCCCACACAATTCATTTTTAAACGATTTAACGGGGACCGTGCACTCTACTATTATGCTTATTCCATTTTATGAGGATATAATGACTCAAATTTTAATCTTCCACAACACACAGGTATAGTTTTGCCTTCAATATAGTAGTGAGAACGCGGAGGATCTACCAAAATAACATGGCATTTATTAATGTTAGGACTAAGTAACCATTTTGTACACTAATCGGGAAATAAAGTCAATATCATGTTATAAATTATATATATATATATATATATATATATATATATATATATATATATATATATATATATATATATATAAATTATAAAATATAGGGAAAAAGCGGGATAGTTGCCTCAGTGGGATATATGCCCCGGTTTTGAATACACTATGTTAGAGATTTTGGTGGCGTTAACGCTTTACAATAATTAAGCGGGCCTCAGTGCGGTGTTAGCCATTGAATTAGGCGCGCGCGTTTCGTCCATGTAAACAAAAATCTTCCGTAGCGACATATTGATATGGGCATCAAAATTATATTGGTATTGAATATTTTTATTACTGATTGCAGTTTCAGTCAACTTATGGTTTCTTTACGCGCAT
The DNA here is from genome assembly GCA_958507055.1 of Crioceris asparagi. Lineage (NCBI taxonomy): Eukaryota > Metazoa > Arthropoda > Insecta > Coleoptera > Chrysomelidae > Crioceris > Crioceris asparagi. The sequence goes on from OY293827.1 coordinate 54,567,051, forward strand.
TAAGGGTTCAATTACAATGTTTATTGTATTATTGCTGAATAATTTGCATTTATTTCACAAATAAAAAGAGCAAGTACCTATCCGTATAAAAAACGATAGTCGCCTTATTCACTTCTGCGGATAGTCATTCTAGGGGCAACTATTCACAACTTACTTACCTATATCTATGTCATATACCTACTCATCTGACCTAATTGAATTTTTTTCTCACTTCTAGGAAAATACCCTGTCCTTGGCTTTGAAAATGAAAAAAGACTGGTAGTTCATATACTAAATTTCGGGGATGCAGGATTTCCTCCTAAAACAATTGCAATTCACCAATTAGCTTACCAGTTTGCCGAGAAGATAGGATTGAAGCACAACTTTAACAACGAAAACAAAACGGTTAGACAGCAATGATTAAAAAGCTTTCTTGAAAGAAAATCCGAAATAGTTTTAAGATAAGCTGAGGGTTTATCCATTAAAAGAGCAAAGGGTCTCGATAGAGAGAAGTTTTTTTTTCATTTGCACACAACTGTCTTAAGTGAGAATAATTTGCTGAAAAAATCGTATATATATGCTGTGAAAACAGCTTCAGTGATTATTTCTGTTTATTCCTGGAGTGATTTGCAAAATTGTCAATTTTATTATGAATCATATTGCTGAATAAACACATTATTATTATATATTTGATATGGATTAAACTGGTTTCCAACTCAGTGTAATAAACCTGGCAAAGTGTTAGCCAAGAAACGTGCTTGAGCAGTTAAATCACTGCCGGTGAAAAGGAGAAACAATTACCGTTGTAGCTAGTTGCAACCCAGATTATCAAGGGAATAAATATTTTTAACAAAAAAATGGACCGACGTTATTGGTGCACTGAAAAGTACAAAATAATATTAATTCTATTGGTGCTGTTACTTTTGAAGTTGTGCAGTTGCAGTTAGACGGATAACATTTGGCACCAACGTCACAAGTACCAGCACCAACAGAACTAATATTATTTTGTACTTTTCAGTGCACCAACTAATAACGTCGGCACAATTTTTTGTTAAAAATATTTATTTCACACTTTTGAGTGTAACATTAGTTACGAAAATCGTTGAACGTTCACTAATATCAAAGAAGATAGTACTTATCCTATTACCCACGTATATTCTTTGCTTGTACATGTTATTATGTAGAGATCTCAGAGCATAGCTACGGAAATACGCATAAGTATTTAACCATTTACCACCGATTAACTCAAAAACCGTAATTCTAAGGAAAAAATATTCATTATAAATGTTGCTACAAATATTATTGACTTTCATTTGGTATCAAGAAATTTTCAGTTTTCGAATGAAATTGTCCTTTCCACATAGCAAAAATACCCATATGTGAGATTTTAAAATGATTGTAGCTCGAAAACCGTAACTCTTTTTAAAAAATGTTCAATTTAAATGTTTCTGGATATTGTCCTATCTTTAATCCTGGCATCTCGAATTTTTCATTTTCGAGAAAATTTACCCCGTCCACCTCCTTCGGTTGCGGTTTTTGGAGAGAAGGAGACATGGGATTTGAGTTTTTATGAATATGGGACAATTTTTCAAATTTCCTTTTTCAAATGAATCAAAAATCATCAAAATCGGAGTGCGTTTACTATATAAAAGGCGCGAACAAACAAAAAAAAGCAGACAGTCGAATTGTATACCTGCTCCGTTAGGGGTTCGTCGGTCAATAAATAAGATACCATAATTTGAAGAGGGGCTTCCGCCTTGTTCCAAACCTTACATGCAAACCAATTGACATACATTTACCTAGTTCTTTTTATTAATGAATGATATCTTTAAATGAATCATTGATCCAAAATCTTGAAAATAATCACCATTTAAATTTGGACATCAATCATAAGATTTTATTGAACTGAAAAAAGGAGGAGCTTTAAGGAAGAGAAGAATGCAAATTTACTATTATGATAGTGAAAATTAAGAAAATGTGTTTAATGGGGTTGCATGAAACTTGCCCAACATTCAAGTCATTCATGAGATGTCGAAAGTTAGAATCACTGGCTTCTGGTGATAGTTATTCTTATTGCCACATTTGAATGTCATATCTTTAAGATATATAATAATATTTTACTAATAACTTACCTAACTTAGTGCTTGGATGTTAATTTTTCTGCATTTTTATAGTTTAAAAAAATATAACTTACTACTATTTTATAATTGATTAATATTTTAATTATTCCTTGATAATGGATCTCAGTAAATAATAAAGACTTAAATAATTAAATAGATTTAAATTTGTTTATATCTAAGAAATCATAGAGAGGCGTCTATCCTCGTAAGAGAGCAATTGCAACGTTAGGCTACTATCCGCTACATTAGGCAACTATCTTTTTTTCAGAGGTCAAATGAAACAGGTTTTTACTCAAATCCAATATTAATTATGTTTACAAAAATAGGCTACTATCAAAGACCTATGTTTTAACATACATGTTGCATTGTTCTTAATCAGTAAATATTGTTTTAATAATAGAGCTTTTCTATCCGGCTTTTACCCTATGAGACAAAAAGTATTGATTATTAAAAATCGGGACTTTTCATATTATCACAAGGACATTTTATGCGTCCGAAAAACTTTTAGAGATAAAACAGATTATACAAATATTTGAAATAAATTATGAAAAAATAATATTAAATAAACATTTCGACATAAAACTTCGTAGGAGTATATACTCAATGACAAATTAATAAGAGAATACGTAGGTAAGTATTTTGTGAGTTTTTGAAAATGAACTTCTTTGGTGGTAAATAAATGTATAAATCATTATATGGGTGTCGTTACTAAGATTTTTGGGGCGCTCATTGCGAAAATGGCATTTATTTATTATTGACATGACATAAAATGAAAACCCTATAGTGGGAAAATGGGGCTTTAGAGTTTGTATTGGGAAACAATAATAAACAAACTTTTTCATTTCGATACAGGTTCGTATAGGTGTACTATAAATATAAAAATCAATATAGGTGTCGTTGAGGTTTTTTAAGATGTAATCTGTGTGGGATTCTGTTAAATAAGCTAGCATTTGCTATTTTTGCAACATTACCAACTTCGATTAATAAATAAATAGATCATCAAAATTTTTAGAGAAAATATTAGTAATTCTCACAATCTTAGAACGGAATATGTTCGATTAATATTTAGATAATACTATAAGAGTACTTATTAGATATAGAAGTTTTCAATAGCTTTCTCGAAAAATAGGTCGTTTATTGTATACCTAGATACTAGTATTGCCCAGTTTGTGAAATTCAATCGTAATTCATTAAATTTAAGTTATTGAGGCTTTTCTGTCAAAGAGTATCCATACCTCTATAATTATTGTGATGGCCAAGAATTGAATCCGGGAAAGCTGTATGAACGGCAACTAAGCCACTAAGCTATCAGAGCATTTGACTTGACTGTCCGATATGGATAACTATGAACAAATCTCATTTCGTTCGTGAACGCAATATGCCTATTATTGTCTAAATTTCTAGATTATTTACGGCAAACATGGAGTCTCGACAATTATGTAAGAAATTCACGTCTGCCTTCTTCAATTTCTTGAAATATTAGGTATAAAAATTAAATGATATTGAGTAAAATTTGTTTCTACCTTCACCATAGTTGTAGTCGTAGTTGTAGTTTCTGTGCAAGGGTCGGTATGTTGTAGATGGAGTTTTTGCCTCAGATATGTGGATGATCGGACACGATGGTTCTCTGCGTACGTAGTGTATTTCTTCCAAATGATTTATTATCTCCACGCCAAACCACATGCCTAGTAACTGAACAGTTTATGCTGTTAAGAACCTTTTTACATTCAATAAGTAGTTGAAAGAGAAAAATTGATCAAAATTTTGGGTCTTTATTGATCATTCAGAAAATATTTTGGTCAGAGTATTTAAGGACTCTAAGAAACTTCATAACTCATGTTATCTACGAGACATGATCGAAGAGGTATTTTCAAAATTATTGTAATGATAAGATACATTGGAAAAAATCAGTATCAATTGAGTTCTACATATAATTTCAGATTATGATGATGAAATTATCATGTAACGTAAAAATTTCATCGTTATATTGAACCTCCATAGAGAGATAGTTATAACTGTAAGTTTTAAAATATCATTACATCTGACGCAAAATCAACATTAATAAATATTTCTTACAAAAAATTGGACCGAAGTTATTAGTTGGTGCACTGAAAAATACAAAATAATATTAATTCTATTGGTGCTGTTACTTTTGAAGTTGTGCAGTTGCAGTTAGATGGATAACTTTTGGCACCAACTAATAACGTCGGTCCAATTTTTTGTACAAAATATTTCACACTTTTGAGTGTAACATTAGTCACGAAAATCTCTCTCTCTTTTCATCTTTTTATTAATAAATAATTTATGAATATGAACACTAAACTTATAATATAAAAATCTTTATATTGGAAAATGAGTTTTATATTTCTGATAAATAGTTATAATTTAATTTATAATATCTAGCCTCTCCTTAGTTTTGAAAAGGTATACCAATCCAATAAAACATTTTAAAGATGATTACAATTTTCAAAAAGGAATATATAAAATTGTGCGTGCTACCTACTCTTTTCATTCCTGCTGAACAAATTTTCTATGTCATAAGTATCAACATGATTTTCTGCAATATAAAGTAAATATAAATCTAAGATGATTTAGTTTGGTATTTGCATCCTATAAAATTTGCATTTCAACAAAACATATATTAAACCTAATACATTTTTAACTGGATTCCATACTCAAACAAACTCATTAAATTATCTCTACGATAACAATATGTATATCAAAGCTGATATAGTCAACTTCTTTTCAAATTGACATGCTACATATTTGTTTCTAGAATTTTGTAGGCCTCTCTCTCTTCATTATATATGTAAACATAATATGAAAAAAAATAAAAAAATTAAATTTGCTAAAATCTAGTTGGTTCATTTATTTTATAAAAATGATACTTTTGCCTAGAATTGATAAGTAAGCAAAATTAAGTAATTTATGCTACAGGAGAAAATAATATTGATTATAAAAATATTAATACGTACATACAAATAACGTTAAAATGTAGATTTTATCTTACATATTTTATGATTAATCTAGAACAAAATATGCAGCATGTTATTTAAAAAAGTTGATTATTAATCGCATTTTTGAAATATATTTAAGGTTAGCCCAAAAATAAGTTGCGACCATCAACTCTTTTTTTTAGATGCATACCTCTATTTTCTATTTCAATTTTCAATCTTGCATCGAATTATTTTTCATGTACCTACCTTGACCTATACCTAGACTCAACAATTATCGAATAAAATATGATCGAACATGTCAATAAGTATTTCTGTTTTTGCTAAAAACACAAGTCTGAATTTTAAATGAATTTAGACATTACTTCTGGGACTCACATTCACATGTCATCTTAGAGATAATTCCATGACTGCTTCTAAGTCTAAATCTTTGGAAAACAATTAAAAATACATAAGGGTATCTACAACTTTTTGTTGAAATAAGAGAACTACATAAGTTTAAACATACTTACCTCATGAAAAGCTTTAAAATCGATTTTTTGTTAAATTTCTTGCTGCTATTGAGGTTTTTTGAAACATTGATAAGGGGACATTGTAAAATAGGACAAATAATGTTATGAACAAAGTTCCACGTCTGCTGGATAGATATTCTTCATAATTTTGATATGGGTTTATTTGCCCTATCTACCAATGTCACCATACTATTTTCCAGCGAAATCCCATGGCACGTTAGAAATTTATAACAAAAAAACAAACTATTTCAAAATTAAAACGCCCATACGGTGTAACGCCCAAACTACAGAGGTAAGCTTACTTAAAAGAAATTATTTTAATAGCACGAATATATGAGAGCATTTTGTTAAGACCTTTTTGAGACACCCTGTGTATTTTATGAATATAATAAAAATGATAGTATTTTAATTGAGGGTCCAGCAGCAAATTTGAATTCGTAATACCCAGAAACTTAAATTTATGCTCTTTACCTGATTTATAATAACATGAGGCTGTGGATTCATATCAGCGCAAAAATAATTTGGTGTTATATCACCAAAAGCTGCATTACAATAGCAGAGAAAAAGAAGCACAAACTTCACCAACATTGTGACGAGTATTCTCTACACTATAAGGTTATACACTGTCCACTGGCTATTTCCTGAGTTGCATCAAAGATGTAGTAGTAGTAAACAATTCGTTAACTAAAAATGGAATAATTATAATTATTCGAGAAAATTATTTTAATGCTTTATGGACCAGTTTGTTAGTTAGTTGTAGGTGGGGCTATTACGTGTCCCTTTAACTCAATTTAAACCACTTGATGGAAGAGATGGGTTAATCTATGCAACATCTTTCGGTGATTACACATATATACCATATATATGTATATATATATATATATATATATATATATATATATATATATACACACATTATATAACAGCTTCTTCGATGTTTCCGACCAGACATGGTATTGTATTGGATCTAATTTTCCAACAATTCTGAGTTTGATATATTTCTACGTTTTAAAGTCCCTGGACTCGCATACGATGTTTTCTGGAAGAACCGAATTGAAATTTTGTGTTATTGTCATGAATTTGGAAGAATAATATGTTGTGCTGAGATTATTTAATCTGCATTATCGACCCGAGTACTTTCAAAATAATTGTAACTATCGCACTATAATATGGCAAAGTACAAATTATTTGAATGTACCTAACTGAAGAAAAAATACTCATTAGTTTAATTAAATCACAACATTTGCATATTGAGAAGTTCTTAGTTTGGCCACAAGTATCGCTCCCATAATAACTAGTTCAGATTATTGCCAATAAGGTGGGCTATACCGAAGAAACTGAGGAATAAACAGTTTAGCAATATAATATCACGCTAAGATGAAATTTTATCACATGAGAGATGTCAGAGGTCAGAGGTCCTTCAAAGTTGTACGTGTGTACATTATCACAAAATTATAAGAATTAGAACGACAATTATCTACGCTACATAATAATAAAATCATTGCAAGGTCTGTAAATGGGGAAAAAAAATGCGGTGCGACGCGAACTCGCATACAAACCGTACCATACCATTATAGAAAAATTAAACTTTCTAGCTGTTATGAGATACAGACGGTACGATGGTAATAGAAATACAATGAAAATTTCAACTTTCTCTACCTATTACCAAAGTCTATATAAAATGATCATGAGATACAGCCTCAAAGACGAACGGACAGACGGATTTAGTATTTGTTGTTATACTGAAAATACAAATATACAGTACGTGAAAATTTCAACCGTCTGCCTTTTACGGTTTAGAGAATACAGCCCGTTGACAAACGAGCATACTTAGTATTTTTGTTGTTGTAGCAGCAACAGAATTACATCATCTGAACATTTAAGCCTATTAGGGCATTTTCTCACGAGCCAACGGTGTCCCGACACCGGTGTCTACTGTAGCCGATCATACACATAAATGGTTGTTAACTCACGGCATACAATGATGGGACACTCGGTGTCAGACACAGCAACAGTGTCTGGAAGTGTTTCTGCTCCGCCACAAATAGAAACACAGACACCGTGTCGTTGTGTAGCAAGACATTGATTTAAATGATGCTTCAACACACGGGAAACGCTAGTGTCTCAGTTGTCACAACATTTGCATGTTTTACGCGAAATGGCAGTCAAAACTGAAGAATTCCTCTACTGAGGAATATAGCAACGAAATAAAAAAAAGCCGCCTGGGAACGCGGGAGAACCAAATTTTATCCAGATTTTCTGGAGAAGACTGTAGAAGAAAAAAATAAAATCCGTAAAATATGTAGCGAAATCGTCTCGGATACTATTTGCCGATTTACCTCCTTGAATACTGTGGTTTGGCATACAAACCCTCCACTGTCAGAGTATGTTCAAATTTATAACCGTTTCTTTCTCGCACGAAATTGTGCAACACGCAACTAGCCTCTACGAGAAGTTTGGCGATCTCCAATGTAACATTCAGTGGCCAATGGAAAATTCTCCACTTATTTGCCACAACTCCAAAAGAAGATTCTATGTACCTTCTAGCTCTTGACAAACGGTAATTGTAAATTTTATTTTTTTCCGTTAAGAATCTTCCTCCGTACGGACGTAATAAAAATAATAAAAAGTCCAAAAAATAAATAAAACGTACCGTAGTGTTACAAAAAGTTTTTCTCATGTTTGTTTCTCTGCCTTTTAAGTCAGCTTCTACAATGGACAACAATTCGTCGAAGGACTTGACGGACATGCGGAAATATTGAAAGAATTTATCTGGATGATCTCGTGAATCCCAATATAAGGAGGGATACAGCCCTTTTTTGATATCTTTCGGCGAGTAAAGGGTGCATCCAAAATCTTCGTTTGTTCATAGATTTTCGCCTTTTCTGTCGCCTCCTTTTTATTAACAAGTGACGGAATATAAAATAATACAACTTTTTTTTTTTGGAATACAGTACTGCACGCTGTGTTCTGGCTGTGTCTCATCTATTCTCGACCGAATGTCTCGTGAGAAAACGCCCTTACGGTTCATGAGATCAAGGCCGCTGACAGACGCACGGGCGGATGGACAGCGGAATCTCAGTAGGAGGTCCTCTGGTGAACCATTTTGGTACGGAACCCTAAAAAAACATCTTTTCGTATTTGTCTTTCTGGGTTTCTTAGGGATCGACTTAATGATAAAACATTCTTACAAATACTACAACTTTGTCAGTTGTTGCTCTGAAAAATACAAAATAATATTAATTCCACAGATGCTGCTAATTTTGTAGTGTTATTAAGTATAGATAGATAGAAAGAATATTTCTGGTACTTGGCAACTTAAAAAGAACTAGCACCATTAGAATTTGTATTATTTTATGCACCAACTAATAAAGTGGGTCGTAGTCGTTGTAAGAAATATTTGTTTCACATTTTTGAGTGCCTCATATCATCAAAATTGAAAGTTCAATTATATTCCGAGATTTCAAAATATAGCGGGAAAACTTATATGGTCTCGTCTTTACTTTAGCCGTCTGATTTGTTTATTTTCGAAAACATTTCCCCTCCTCCCCTATGGGGTACATTTTTGGGGGGAAGTTTTTTTTTCTAATATGATACCATTTCCTAGCACTCTTGTTTAAAAAAAAATCAAAATCGGATATTATGTGAAAACCTCCTCCGTCGGGTATTTCTAGATGTTTTAAGTATGTTCACAGGTTCTGCATTGTAGAAATGCAGAACTTATTTTTTTCGATTGAAGAAAGACAGCAAAGAGGCAGTCCCCTAATCAAATATTGCAGAATCCAACACGTATTTCCCACAAAAAATATTATATTTTAAAATTGTAGGAATGATTATTTCTGCAAGTTCAAATTGATTATTTTTCGAAAAACAAGATTTTAAGATTTCGAGAGGCGGAATATTTATTCAGAATCTTAAAAAATTGATATTATGTCTGTATTTACATCAATTATCGAATACATTAATTAGTCAAATAAAGCAAAAGCTTTGATGGTACTATCGTGGAAATCTGTAAATATTGAAAGAAGCCTCGGGTTATTAATCAGTACCAGTGAATAGTTGAAATTGTAATTTTTTAAAAAAAGTGGGGTGAAATAATTTATATTATATTGATACTAGAATTTAAAATAAGAAATATCCTGCGAATAATACATTTTTTGACAAAACAAAGTTTTGAAGATGGTACAAACTCTTCTACCTACCTAAACACTTTATCTCTTGCAGAATTACAAAATCTTTATGATCACTTTCTTGTGTACCGTCTGTAGGTAAATATACTTTTTGATATATAAGATGTTCCTTATTTTGGTAGAAATAAAACAAATATTAATTTTTTCAAAGCTACTTATTGTACAGTTAGCAATTTCCATTCTTTCAAAATATTTTTCACACTAACGAAACAGCACTCTCCATTGACTTGGAAAATATATATATGCCAATAGACAGTTCAGCTATTTTTGTATTATTTCAATTTAAGGATTAGATAGAACGAGTTGAGAATTAAGTACGCTTAAAAATCTACAATTTCTACTCTTTCTACACAAAAGTCGTGAGGTTGTTCTTCAAGCTTCTTAGAATGTAGGTACTTCTGTCTACTTAAACCTGCAACCATGACACCTGAAAATTATATATTCAGTCATTCAGTATAAGCCCATATGATACATTACTCGTAATATAAAGATATCTTTATTAAGATGTAAAAATCTACTGTAGTTTGCAAAAACTGTAAACAGTATGTAGAATATTAAAATTTTCGATAGACATCCAAAATCATGCTACCCTGTTAAATAACGTAACCGCAAGGCTCGCCTTTGATACAACATAAGTCATATATAATTAGATGATAACATTTATGACAAATTATTGATACATAATTATAAGCTTAAAATTTATCCATTAATTTGAGATTGAATTAAATATTTTTTTTACCAAAAGTTGAAGTGATTGATTTGATGGATTAATTTTACAATATCTGGTCGACCGTACTTTGCTCGGGTAACATGGGATTTAGAGTGGGTCTATAAGAGTTACTAAGGATGTTTAATCTTAGTTCAAAAATGTGCATATTTCTAGTAAAAATGTATTGTGATCGGTAGATCGGTAAATATTGCTTCTATCGTTCACATAGCTCATAATTTAAAGATTTCAAAATAAATAAGAATGTGAAACATACCAGAACTCTGCTGTATCACCAATCGCCTTCTCGACCCCCAAAGCCCATACTGAAATTTTTATCGTAATCTGCGGAACCATTCTCGAAATAGCTACTGTGGACCTCGAGGGCCACACCCAAGAAAAAATGAAAGTATCGCCAATCGATTTCTCATACCAGAACTCAGCTATATCACCAATCGACTTCCCGATCCCCAAACCCTTTATTGAAATTTGTATCGCAATCTGCGGCGCTATTCCCGAAACAGCTAGTTTGGACCTCGAAGGTCACACCCATTAAAAAATGCCAGTATCGCCAATCGATTTCTCTGTTCTTAAAACCCCTTTTTGCAAATTTTTATCCAAATCTGCCAAATCATTTAAGAAACAGTTTATAGACCTCAAGGGTGATACCCTCGCGTTTTTACATGAAAGCCATTTATATGTATAGATAATCTTAAAAATTAGAATTTTATCTATATATCTTACCATAGAGGTGTGTAACTAAGATAAAAAAAACTAGGTCTGCGGACCAGACGGTGGAAGTTATACTTCTTTGGCTATTCGCGCACAATTTTAATAAAATTTTAATGCGCCTCCTAAAGTATGATAAACTAGTTATGCAAGCATAGAGAGGAAAACTACCCCCATGTTTTCTAACTTTCAAGAGCGAATATCTCGGGTCACAACCTACCAAAAATGCAGGAGTTTTAATACTTTTTATTATATATCACTCATTATCTCGGAAACTAAGCCTTATTAAAAATTGCTGTCTTTAAAAATTATTTCCACGTTCTTTCCGGTAATAACGGTTTAACATTTATATTCTTAACATAAATAATAAGTAGTATGCTGTATGCTATATTTCAGTAGAAACGAAATTACTACTTTTAAGACTCTTACATTATGCCTGGCAATGTAAAAAACAAGATTATTTTATAAAACAATCAAATAAATTAGATGTAAAGTCACAGTTATTGAATTCGTGTTCATTGAATTCAAAAAGCCCGCGAGATCTCTGACGTCACAACAAAAAATTCTTGCAATGCAGCTAGAATTTGGATTGCACAAAAGAGTTCAAGTCAACCAAAGAAAACGAAGAATAAATTGAGGTTATAGTCAATTGTCATTTAATTTTCAGATTATGATTATATTGCTTTTCTAATATTATTCTTATATTATCTAACAAAAATTAATCCAGGATTTTCTAAGGCTGACAGTGATAATTTGCCATTAGTGGACACCGAGATAATAAATAATTTTTATGAAGTGAATAAGCAGTTTTGCAATTCGCAATATTAAAACTAAAAAAGAAAGTATTAGGCATTGTAGTAAATTGTATTTGTTTAATGTGAAATCCAAGTGAATACACTTGATTTGTATTAAATAGACTGTGTACCACATTTAATTTTTATGATGATGATTCTATAGGTTACATACAGGTCAGAAGGGTAAATAATATCTGCGCAGTCCGTGGCCCGTGGAAGAGTAACTCCAGAACACAAATCACCAAAACACCATAATGTAGAAGTTGTTACTGATAAAACTCCTGGACAACGTAAACTTTATAAACCATTTTGTAACATAAGAAAACAATGACTTCAATAAAATACAATTTCCAGTAGTAAACAAAGTGATGAGCAAAATTCAAACCTTTTTTTTCTAATTTTCATGAAATGAACATCTTCAGTTTTAAACAGCATATTCCGGAAACTCTTATCTCGCTAGTAACACTACTGATTTCTCAATAAGCTGAAAGTGTGAAAGAACTTGATATGTGGTTTATTAGTTTCAATGAAATCGGGTTATTGGTCGACAAATTTGGAATTACAGCTGACGAGCCTAATAGTAGAAATAGTTATGTCGATTCAGTTTTCAGCCACACTGAAGTGAACCTGTTGTGTATTTCTACAAACATTATTTTTGACAAAACAATAGGAAATGCCCACTTAAATGCTGAGAAGGCCGGTGAGGATGCTCTCCGAGCTAAAAAATTACGTTTAATGAAGATGGTTGTCAGTAAACCGACGCTTCAACAGAAGGGTATTGGCAGCAAAATAAATGGGAAGGCAAATAGACTATCAACGGATATTTAAATATGAACTAACGACGTATCCCATGTCATTGACTTCAAACCGGAAACTTTCTACCCCTTCCAACAAAAGCGCATTGGGACAAATTCTTCAAGATGTTAGTAAGTACATACTAATTATTTGTAGCTTTCACAAGGTATCGATTTTAATAAGAAAATTTCATTCGAGGTTATCAGTCAAAAACGTGTAGCTCCGGAAAACAAAATCAGCTGCATTGGCTCGTGTTGTATGGGTCAAAAATGTTGTGCAAACAAAAATACATTGCCAAATATTTTAATATTAACAAATTTGCCTGAAGACTCCAGCAGTGACAGCGAATAAACAGGTGAGAAAATACAGAACTTTAATACATAATCTTGCAAAAACATTTTGCAGACTGAAGAAGGCGTAATGTAAAATAAGCGAAACGAACAGCACTTTTTGACCGACGAACCCCGAACGGAGGAGGTATACAAATCGAATTTCTGCTTTTTTGCTATCGTTTACACTTTTGAATTTCGAAAAAATTTCAACGGCATGTTGTTATATGTCTATAAGTTAGTCCCAAAAAAACATTTGGTTCAAAAGTATATATATATATATATATATATATATATATATATATATACAGGGTGGGGCAAACTCCTGGGGATGGAAGATAGCAGCCATACAGTTATAGTTACAAAGAAAAACGTATAACAAACCCTATATCATTTCAAAAATTCTATACCAGGTGCGTCCAAATAGTTGGAATTGGGTATAACTTTGTTATTTCTTATGGAATGTGTATAATTTTATATTTTTTCCGGCTTCAAAATAATAATTTAATGTGACTTTGATAATATGATTCTATGTCTATTGTTAATGGTTCTTGAGAAATAATTTTTTTCCCGAAAATTTTGATAGATAAATAGTACATTTTAAAAATTTATATCTCGAAATTGGTAGAAGTTAATAAAATGATGGAAATGGCTAATAATAAACTAATGTTACATAGAGAAGTTTTTGAGCAAAATCCTGTTTTCTTCAATTTTAAGTAAAAATGAGGAATCGTGAAAATATCATTAGCCTTGGATGATTATTGCTTGTCAATCTGAAAATATTTATTGTTATAATTTTGTTAAGTATATGTTATTGCTAACAATGGTCGCGTTTATCAGAAAGAACTGCTTCGTAGCAAATTCTCCTGATTGGCTGAAAAAATACAAATGACACGCACTAAGCCAATTAGAAGAATGTATTGGTGCTATTCTATCGTTTGTGTTGCTCCCGATCAATTTAAGTTTATTATTACTGTTACATTCTCTTCCACGCTGCAGAGGTTTATAAAAATAATTCATCTTCAGGAGATCGGTTAACAAAATACTAAAGTTACATAAATGAAGAGGGTTTTATAACTTTTTTCATATTAAAAATCACAATATAATAAGATTTATGGTTACTTTTGAATTGTCATTGATACAAAATTTATTTTTTATTTTGTTGCATAAATATCTTTAACAAATAAAAAATGTATATTTTTAAGAAAACATTAAAAGTAAAAGCAAACAATATGCGATTGAATTTTTATCAAACTTTGTTACAAACCAAAATAATTAATCTGTAAATAATGAGCAGATTACAACAAATGCTCAATGATCTGGCCATTTTCATTGGCACAAAGACCAATTATTTGATGAAAAGTTCTATCAACGTTATCCAAAACTTCGGGAGTAATAGTCGAGAATGCATTTTGGATTCGCAGTCGCATGTCTTCTGGTGTGGTAGGAGGAATACACAATGTCTTTCACGTAACCCCAAAGAAAAAGTCTGATTTATTTAAATCAGGGCTCCTCGCAGGCCACGTTTTTGGGTTATAGATATAATCAGTACCTACAACTTTTGTTCGACGCAATTTTCCACAAAATGCACATCAAAAAAAATTAATAAATAAAAAATAAGAAATATTGATAAAACATGAGCACTCAATATAAATTTGATGTAATTGTACATTTTCTGGAGATCTTAATATAGACCATGATTAAAAAAATATATAGTACATTTATTGATAAGAAATAGGCGGAAAAAAAAATCTGCGTTGAAGTGGAACGCGAACCCTGTCTGCTTTATATTCAACAGCCAAAAGAAAAACCTCTAACCGCATGGCTATGATACATACAGCAATTTAAATTTAATGACATGTATGTATACCGATGATAAGGTTGTTCAAATTTCAATTCAATGAATTTTGAGAAATTTACCTTTCCGCTGACTACAGGCCATCGGGATTTTTTTTGTTTGTTCGCGCGTCATATATAGTAAACGTGCTCCGATTTTGACGATTTTTTTGGTCCCATATTCATAAAAACTCAAACCGAAATCTCCTTCGCTCCGAAAACCGCCCCCAAAGGGGGTGGAGGGGGCAATTTTTCTCGAAAATTGTAAATTCGAGATACCAGATAAAGATAGGGCAATATCCGGATACGTTTAAATTGAATTTTTTTTCAAAAGAGCTACGGTTTTCGAGCTACATTCATTTTAAAATCTCACATATGGGTATTTGACCGACTTCAAAAAAAGGAGAAGGTATACAATTCGGTAGTAAGATTGCTGTTCGCGTGTTTTGTATAGTAAACGTACTCCGAATTAGACGATTTTTGTTTCATTCAAAAGAGGAGAATGGGGAAATAGTCCCATATTGAGAAAAAACAAATCCAAAATCTCCTTCCCTCCAAAAACCGCCCCCAAAGGTATTGGAGGGGGCAATTTTTCTCGAAAATTGAAAATCCGAGACGACAGAATTAATGAAAATTACCCGGAAGCTTTACCATAGGACTATTTCTCCCTATGTCATTAATGGGTTCATATCGCTATCTGAGATATAATCTATAGATCTCTTGAAATGAGAATATTAATTGCTGAAAATGATTTTTCTTGTGAATGTGACTACAACCAATCGATTCAATATACTCTAAAACCCATACATACGAATTATCATCGAAATCGGTAGACCAGATTCCGAGATAAAATTTGCATATTTAGATACAGATTTAGCATTATTTAGCTATTATATTAAAAATAACTGAACATTTTACATCAAAATAAAAAATTATAGGTTTACAAAACATATTAAAAAACATTTTTGTTCACCCATTGTTCTTGAGGAATTCATCAATACTAGGTATTTTTTATATGGACGTAATTCTATCAACAGCAGTTTTGTCTAAGGCTTAACTTTATCATGTCACAGGCAAATCTCTAATAGGTACAATGTCAAAAATTATAAAAAAGTCTTAATGCTAATATAGCTGTTACGTGTGAAGGTCAATCGATGCTGAGGAATAAGCAGGCTATTGCCATATAAATTCTAGCGTAAGATAATCGTGGTGCGAAATTACAGATTAAACAAAAATTATTTAAATTTTCTCAGGCGTATTCATAATCGAAACTTAGTACGCTACTAAATTAAGTGCGGAGGTCTAAACTTAAACTAGTTTTATGACTCTTATGTCAGTGTTATGGTAGGATAGTGTTTTGTTTTTTATTTTAATACGATACTAGCTAGTACCGAACTAAGACTGGGTTATAAATACGCCAGTATGTCTTTTAAAATATTGAAGTCAGTGCTCGTACAAACGATGTTAAATACACTACTTTTTTAACTGCCCCTACGTTTTAAATATCACTGAAATATCTCCCACGGTATCGATGCTATTAAATAATATTATTTTACCCTAAATCCTTAACACCAATTACTTTTGTTACTCGCGACTGAGCATTTTTTCGATTGGAAGGCAAACTAATAATTTTCTATAGAAAATCACAACCTAAAATATTTGCATATCTTTAAGAAATATACCTAGCGACTGGTGCCTATGGACATATTTCGATTCTACCGTTAATTGCTCTTTGATGGAGTGACTTCTGCTTATGTAATCAGCTTGTAAAGAACCTGTTCCAGTACCGTACTGACAAGATTAATAGTATTTATGTATGCAAATGTTTCCTGTTTTTTGTTAACAAGTCGCTTATCTAAGGTGATCATTAACACAGCAATTTAAGTTGAAAATATTAGTCCTAATAATAAGTCACAAATTTATAATTAAGAAGGGAATATTAGGAAAATAACAGTTTATTTTTAAATATTCTCCTAATCTACATTGATAATAGCATTTAGTCTAGACTATCTACAGGTTTCTCACTTTGCAGTAGTTCATTCAAAACACGATTTTCTACCGGAGTCAGATTCTAGCAACGCCCGCTGCACAAAACGCCATGGAGGCGGTGTCCCCTGATCACTATTTCTTGTAGGTATCATGGTCTTTTATTATAATTATAGTTTTTACATTACTCGTTATAGAAGAAAGTGTCAGATCTTGCGACCGTCGGGGGTGGAGTAGTTGGAGGCAGGGGATCTATTCGAGATTTTCTTTCTAGTTATAGTATATACTCTCAAAATTGGTTAGATGATCATTTACAATAGATATTTAAAAATTTAACTAGACAGACGCCCATTTGAAGATGAAAAGTATTCAGGTTGAAATTCATTCACCTGAAAGTTAGATTTATGTATCAAAGGAAAATAAACGTCGGACGCAATGAGATTGGTGGAATAATCGTCAGTTAGGCCTCCGAAATGTGGCGCAGCTGACTAATTCTCCACTATTCTCATGCTATGGACATATTGAACCACCAATCTTGTAAACAGCAACTGATTATAGCTGTCAAATATTTTAATTTTTTTACAAAAACTAAAACCGACTTTATTAGTTGGTGCTCTAAAAAATACAAAATAATATTAATTATACTGGTACTGGTAATTTGAAATATATATAACTATAGGTAGATAGAAGACTTTTGGTACCAACTTCAAAATTACCAGCACTAGTAGAATCAAGATTATTTTGTCTTTTCTATTGCACCAACTAATAAAGTCGGTGCTAGTTTTTGCAAAAATAATATTTAACATTTTTGACTGTTAATAGTTAAATAGTCAGTGATATTCTTTCAAAGCATACTTTACTATTTTTGTAACTCAGAAACCGTTAAATTTATAGAATAGTGTGCAATTTAAACTTTGCCGGATATGGTCTCTTCTTTAATTTAACCGTCTCAAATTTTCGATTTTGGGAAAAATGGCCCTTCTCCACCCCTTTGTTGAGAAGGAATGTTAGATTTTTCAAATTTTTATAAGGGAACTTTTCTCAAAGCTCCTCTTTCAAATGAAATAAAAAATCAAAATTGGAACACTTAAGCACATAGTCGAATTGTAGATATACATCTTTCGTTTGGGAAATAAGTAAAAAAAAACAAATGAAATATATAGTCATATATAATTTTTCTTCATGTCAATATACAGGGTTATGCATCGTATACAACACAGTCTGTGAACGGGAAACTATGTGATATCATGTAATTGTTTTTAACTGGATCGTCGACGAAAAATCTCCATAAGCACCATGCACCATGTAAAATTATGTTAAACTAGACACTACACATATTAAAGTGATAATATTTTAAATAAAACACTTATTTTCGGATTTAAGAGTACAAATGAAGTTGACTTCAATATTCCCTATACCAATATCTTACCGTTTTTAAAATGTATGAAGATTTAATTGCATAGTATGTAGAGAACTCTTGTGATCAACTCATTCATATTTCAACGTCCCTAAAGCTAGCAGAACAAAGTGAGCAGCATCCAAAATACATAGTTGGTGCTTGTAGAGCTAATTAATTGCTAATTATGTGCTGTATTCCCAAATTAATTGCTCTTGTAGTTTTTTTAAAAAATGGCTGCTTTGCTAGCTTTAGATCTAAAGCTAGCAGAGCAAACATTAAAAATCAACTTTTTTGGTAACTTCTTCATTATTTCTTGTAGGGCTAATTAAGTGCTAAATAAATGTTGTATTCCGAAATTAATTGCTCTTATAGTTTTTTTGCAAAATGGCTGCTTTGCTAGCTTTAGATCTAAAGCTAACAGAGCAAACATTAAAAATCAACTTTTTTGGGAGATTCTTTATTAGTCCTTGTAGGGCTAATTAAGTGCTAATTAAGTGCTGCATTCCGAAATTAATTGCTCCTATAGTTTTTCGGAAAATGTCTGTTTTTCTTTGAAAATTCAACTTTTTTGAGATAATCTTATTCTCAAATGTGAAAATCGTCAAACTCGGAGCACGTTTACTAGGCAAAAGTCGCGAACAAATATATATAAAAAAAAAACATGCAGACATACAGTCGAACTATATACCTCCTCCGTTTGGGAGGTCGGTCAAAAAGTTTAATAATTATTTTTTTAAATAGTAAACCCTGTATTTATTTACATAGACCTACGAATAATTTTGCTTTCTTATTAAAATTGGGAAAACCAATAAAATAATTTTAATACATCCAGGTAAATAAATACATTCTCGAACTAGCTGTTTTACACGGTACTTACCGGGCAAACAGTTAGGTAGATTGTGATGCGAATACACAAAGTCAAAAAAATTCTTGAATATGGAACCTTTCTACCTCGAGTCCTACTCACATCCACCCAGATCCATCCACAGACATGCATCCAGAGAGGACAGCATAAGAATTTTCCTACATATATCTAAGAGATTTTGCGGTATGGAACCCTCCACCTTCAAGGCCCAGTCGCACAGACAGACTCTCACAAAACAGTCCATAAATATAGCGAAAAATCCACGTAAATTCAGCCCTAGAGTTCCGAGAAACTTCTTTGGGTATTACAGGTATGGAACCGTCCACCTAGAAGGCTCCCTCACACTTAAAGCCACTATAAGATCATTCTAATAACATTCTACGTACACACATAATAAAAAGTCCATCAAAATCCAAAATCCAGAGTTCAGAAATATACAATAAACTTTCAATTACGGAACCCACCACATAAAGTCTCACGGGCACTTAATTCATGACGGTGCTTTTACTTAAAGTATAATAAGGACGTGTGCAAAATTTAGTTGGGGTATCTCGGATAGTGTAGAAGCCAAAACGGCACATACACACAGACGTTCAGTTTTATATACATAGGTACAAAGTAAGATATAAAGAAAGAAAAAATAACAGTAATTATTTGCTATAGCAATCACGAATTGTTTCAGCTGTCGATAGATGCCATCGTATCGCATTACCTACGCCGCTGAGAAGAAGTCCCAATCTTCATTTATTTATTTATTTATTTTAGAAAATATTTAAAAAAATGTACCGATGTTATTAGTTGGTGCACTGAAAAATACAAAATAACATTTATTCTATTGGTGCTGTTACTTTTGAAGTTATTGAAGTAATTAGTTCACACTTTTGAGTGTAACATTAGTCACTTAAATCGTTGAAGATTCACCATTATCCATGTATACTTTCCTTGTATTTGCTATTATTCAAAAATCCAAGAACATCGTCGCGGAAATACCGATATTATAAAATTACCACTCTTTTAATATACATATTTGAGAAATTAACATGCCTTTTACTCGAAAACCGTAACTCTTTTGAAAAATGTTCAATTTAAACGTTTCCGGATATTGTACTATCTTTAATTAAACTACCTTTGATTTTTGATTTTCGAGAAAATTTTATTTTCGGATAGAAGCAGATTTTCGGATTTGCGATTTTATGAATATGGACCAAATTCCAAGCCTCCTCTTACAAATGAATCAAAAATCATCAAAATCGGAGTACGTTTACTACTTACAACGCGCGAACAAACCAAAAAAAAAGCAGACAGTCGAATAACAATTCCTCGCGGCCAATTTAGCGAACGACAATTCACCGCCTTCAATTCCGCGCCAGACAAATTCTCGCTGAGAAAATTTCTCGCATGCGACAACTTACCGTCTAAGATATTTATCACAACTACCTAATTCATGTAGGTATTATAAATTTAAAAAGGTCTAATTTTGTACTTGTTTTATTAAATATAATGGACAGTTGTTACAATGGACTATTAAACAATATTTTGGTAATAAGAAAATATAAAAAATCGATCCATTTACGTAATGTTAATGTAGAACTATCACGATCATCACTATTACTACAACAGATAAGTTTGAATCGCAACTAATTCATATTTTAAATTTGCAAATTAAAATTATGAGCTATATCCCGAAGATAATCTAAGTGGTCTATTGTCATAGTAATCGACTATAACTTTTATTTTTTTGGCAGTGTCTTTGTACACCTTTCTTTGGCGCGCTTCATTTCCAGCCACAAACTGTTCTATTTTCGATCGGTTTAAATTTTCTTCTTTTTAAAGCACTTTCACAAATTTTCACAGATTTGGATGGGCGCCATTAATCATCGATGAAAAATTATTGTGCCACTCTTCAACTGCATTGTTGGTGCGTGGAATATCTTGCATAGTGACTTCGTAGCTTACCAGCAGCAACAACAGATACATCTTCAGAAATGGTTGCTGTCACCATATCCGTACTGGATTCAATCCGTTTTGCCATGGTCTTCATTCTTGTAATAGCTTTTCGGGATTTAATTTCTGCTGCGTCAGGAACATGTGTAAAACGGTGTCCTAAAGGATTATCTTAAATCCACCCACTACCTGGTATTGGT
Source organism: Crioceris asparagi (assembly GCA_958507055.1). Lineage (NCBI taxonomy): Eukaryota > Metazoa > Arthropoda > Insecta > Coleoptera > Chrysomelidae > Crioceris > Crioceris asparagi. The sequence goes on from OY293827.1 coordinate 54,588,389, forward strand.
TATTAACACAATAAACATTCCTTTCACTAGCTGTCGTGGTTCCGACTGAGTTTGAACAATGATTTTGTTCTTTTTCTATTTCATACTAACTGAATCAATATTTAAGAATTTTCCGTGCCGAAAGAAAAAGCAGAACGATCGGCACGGGCTCTGAGACTATTAGGGAGTACAAAACATTTAGGCCAGAAATAATTCAAACGCGAGGAATTGTAGCACGCATTAAATTTTCTCGCGCGGAATTGGTCGTGAGGAATTGTCGTGCGCCAAACTGTCCGCGAGGAACTGTCGTGATACGCGAATTGTATAGATCCTCCGTTCGGGGTTCGTCGGTCAAAAAGCTATATGAATATAAAATATAGCCTATGTCACCTAGGCAAATATGAAAAATTCATTAAAAAAATATATTGCAATCGGATAAGTAGTTTTCGAGATTTTTGTGGTCATACGGAAAGTCATTACTCGTATATATATGTTATATCACTTATCGTGGAATTAACTTTAAAAAAAAAACAATTATTTATTAAGACAAAAAATTAAAGTACAAATATAACTTAACTTTACTTGACTGTATGAATCTAAACTCACAAGTTGACTGACACATTCGCCAGAAGATTCACAAGTGATGCCGTTAGCTAGAGATCTAGTATTTATACAATCAAAAATGTTTAGTCATTAAAAATATAAAAAGAAACGTAAATTAATACAATGGATCTTTTCTCCTAAGGTTGAATCGAAGCTTCTAGAAATATTATAATTAAAATACATAGTAATGTCTTTTTGGAGGCCGAACTGGATAAACAATTAACAATGGTCTTTATGGTAACTGGTCTGCATCTCTGGCACGTAAATAGCCTTATTACTTTTGTTATCTTCTTAAACTGCGTCTTGGAGATGTAATATGATATGGTGTACTGCGTCTTGCAGATGTAATACGATATGGTGAGATACTGCGTCTTGCGGATGTAATATAATATTATGAAATAATATTTAAAATAATACTTTGTTATTATTATTATATGACTTTAAAAAGTAATTCAATTATAACTTTATATAACAACTCCCCCATTTAAGAAAAGTTGGTGGAGTTTGCAACAACTTTTTAAGTTAATGATTTATTTGGATTTAATTCGATGTTTTCTTCTATGGGTTCTCCGACATGGATACTTGCTCTTCTTCTCGGAAGAATTCTTCTTATACTTTGCTGGAATGAAATACTGGAACCTGGTCCTGGTGGTGATGGTGGGTAATCGTTGGTTAAAGCTATTCCAATTCGATGATGCTTTCTTCTACATTTACAGGTCACATAAAGTATTACCAATACAATTATTATTACAATGGTTAAAATGGTGAACCAATGTGTATATTTACTGATCGGAGATTGTTTCATCATTTTTTCTAATTCTTCTGAATACTGATTTAATTTGTGTTGTACAATGTTCAAATCTTCGGAATCAATTTTGTTCAACTTAAGAGGTTCTAGTTCAGGAATTTGTAATTTTTCAGGAATATCTTTGCAACAGTCAAATGGAATTGTGACTGGATGACTTCGATACTTGATTTCTCGGTATGTGTCAACTGGGTATTGAGCATGAACTCTTGTACTTCCAATAAAGGCACTACACTCAGGTTGTAATTTCAGTAAACTATTAGTTTTAATAATTTCTGATTTAATTTCCCTATTTCCACATTTAATCGTGATTGGCAAAGGATCCGAAACGGTGATTAACCATAGATTTAAATCAATTTGGTAGACATTATAATCTTTAACAAAAAGAAGAGATGTTTGACATGTCTTGGGCATCTGAGTTAATCTTCTTAATAGTTGTGCTTCGCAAATTGCATCGTTGTCAATTGGATAGGGGAGGAGATTAGAACAGATTTTTATGCTTCTTTCAAGAGTCTTGCAATTATCCAGATTTCGCAATGACAAATACAGCAGTGAATCATCATCCCGCGCAATATATTTTTGTGTAGTTGGTAAAATATGATAGATACCTGTTCGATCATCTAATATTGGTATTGGATAGAGTCGATATAGTATATAAGCTTCTGGATCAGTGAGAGGAATTTTGAGAACAAATATTATTTTACTTTCTGATTGATATGCCTCTAATTCAATAATATTAAGATAATTAGCTATATTTGACGTATACGGTTGTAAAGGTAAATTATTTCTTACAAGAGATTTTGCTATATCTTGTAAAGAATTGATTAAATCTGAAGGTGCTATTATTGAGCTATGTAATAATCTTATGCGAGCAAAAGTGATAGAATTTAAAATTGTATTAAGGGAATCTTCTAAGAAAATATAGCTTTCCATTAGTGATTCACAAATATTCAATATCCTTATTTGTGCTTCATAAAATGCGACATCATCAGCAATATCCATCAAAGTATTTTGAATTTCTTTTATATCTTCATTAAAAGTCTTTTCATCAATTTGTAATTTTTGTATAGTATTATTAAAATTTTTAATAACAGAAGTTGTAACTGAAATTTGTTTTTTAAGAAGATTTTCCAATTCAAATTCATCATGAGATAATTTGTTAATACAATCATTATAATATTCTCCATCTGATGCATCTAAATTACCAGTAATAGTTTTCCAAACAGTTCCGATTCCATTAAATATACCTCGCTTTGCCCTGGAGTTATATGATTTAGTTTCTCCTATAATTTCTTTAAATTTTTGACCTATTGAATTCGAAATTTGTGATAATAAACTTATGTGTGTTTGAACTTCAGACTTAAAAACCTTGGAGACGGATCTTCTAAAGTATCCAAAATTTCTATAAGTATTTTATCATTATTTTCCATTGTTTTCTTAATTGGGGCCAGATCTTTGTAAACTAAAAGTGTCCATTTTTCATTCGTAATTTTGATAGTACATTCTTCATGGAAAAAGATTCCAACGGTGTTATTAACAGGATTAAGTGTGTATTGAGCTGATATAATATTTATCAGCACGAAGAATCTGAAACCAAAGAAACTACTCATAGTAGGGTTTCAGTCTATCGAAATTAATTTTTGATTTTTGATTAGTTTGTGGATTTAAAACTATTGCAGAATTATCAAATAATTGCACAATTTCAAAAGGACCATTAAACAAATTTTGACTTTTATCTTTAATTTGAGATTCTTTAAGATAAACTTTATCTCCTATTTTATACTCTGGAAGCTTTCCTGAAATATTTTTATCAAATCTAATTTTTGCTTTTTCTTTCTGACTTGCTGTTTTTGCTCGTGCAATTTTATAATAATGTTGCATTCTGTTGTTCAAATCACGTATGTATTTAGTAATAAGGGCTTTTTCATTATATAAAGTTTCAGGTGGTCTACTAGACGTATGACCAAAAATCAGTTCATATGGGGTAAAACCAGTTGTTTTGTTTTTAGTATTATTATAACATATAACCGCATATGGCAAAATATTAAACGGATGTTCGTCTGGATTTTCCGTCTTATGTGCACGGATCATTTCCACAAGTGTTCCGTGAAATCTTTCTAAAGAACCATTCGATTGTGGATGGCCAACGCTAGAAAAAGTGAGCTTTATGTCATAAAGCGTACACAAATCTTTTATTAATGAATTATCAAATTCTCGACCATAATCGCAATGAATTCTCAAAGGTGTTCCAAAATGTTGAAAGAATATTAATAGTGTATTTACAACTGTTGAAGCTTTTTTATTTGAAATAGTATAAGCTTGAGTAAATTTAGTTAACTCATCTCGAATCGTTAAAGCGTAATTTCTTGTTGGATACTCAAAAATATCAATATTAATTCTTTCAAACGGAGTTTTTGGTGTTTCTGTTATTACCAGAGGAGTGCTTAAATTCTTACGACAGATTTTTACTTTTTGACAAGTTTCACAGTTTTTAATAAATTGTTCTACATCTTTTGATAGTCCTGTCCAGTTATACTTAGATTTTATCCGTCGTATAGTTTCATTTATTCCGCGATGTAAATTACTTTTGCCTTTATGATATTGGTCCAATATGATAGGTATTTCATCTCGATCAGGTGTTTTAACAATATTTTGACAGACTACAAATTTTAAATCAACATTAGCAAAAATAAAAGAGAATACTTCTAAAATAGGTAACTCAAGATTATTTTCTATATAATAAGTTTTTGAAGGATCAAATTTACTTTGTTCTTTAAATAATGTATAAAATAATTGTTGAACTACAAACTCTGGATCGTAAATAAGAGGTATTATAAAATACTTGCGATCTTTCACAGTTTTACTAGAAACAATATTTACGAAATTCATTTGAAAATCAAAATTTTCTTCAAAAATATCTTCAATAATTTTATAATGTAAATCTTCGAGTTTATTTTGCCAAAATAAAGTGACAATATTCTTGTGAGTCTTTTCCAGTAACTGGTCATTTGATGTTTCAATTTTTGAATAATCGATTATTGATTTTGTTTTGTAAAGGTCAACAAATCTATTAAATTCGTCTGTCATTAATTCATCCTGTTCCTCTATAAGTGTTTCACTTTTTTGTGATTCTATAGGATCATTAGGGTCTTTACTTGTTGATGGTATAACCTCATTAGTTTCATTATTTGCCAAAATTGTAATTTTAGATTGTAAATTTGCACATTCTTTAAAATGATTAATTTTAATTCTTGAAAGCGCATCTGCATTTTTATTAATTTTGCCTGGCTTGTACTCAATTTTGTAATCATATTCTTCCAATTTGAGTCGCCATCTAGCAAGTCTGCTTCCGGGATCTTTAATGGAAAAAAGCCATGTTAATGGACGATGATCAGTGACTAGCGTAAATTTTCTTCCAAATAAATAAGGACGAAAATGTTTTACTGCCCATACAATAGCAAGGAGTTCTCGTTCTATTGTTGAATACCTTGTTTCTGCACTACATAATGTTCTCAAAGCATAACTTACTGGTAGATCTTTACCAATGGGACCTTGTGATAGAACAGCGCCAATGGCAAATGCACTAGCATCAGTTGTGAGAATAAATAGTTCTTCAAAATTTGGATATCTCAAAATAGGATCTGAAGTAAGTGCAGCTTTTAGATCATTGAAAGAATTTTTACATTCATTATTAAAAATAAAAGAAACATCTTTTTGTAAATGTCTCGTAAGGGGTTTAGAAATTTTGGCAAAATTTGGTATAAAGCGACGATAATATCCTGCTAAACCAAGGAAAGATTTTACACTTTAGGATTTTTAGGTTCCGGGAAATTTTTGAGACATTCTATTTTAGCTGGATTTGTTTTAACACCATCTTGGGTAATGATATGTCCAAGATAAGCGACTTCTTTTCTAAGAAATTCGCATTTATCTGGTTGAATTTTCAAGTTGGCTTTCCGAAGTCTGTTGAAACTTCAGTCAGACGACAAACATGTTCATGAATAGTAGAAGAATAAATTATTATGTCATCCATATAAACAAGACATCTTTCATTTTGAATGCCAAGTAAAATGTTGTCCATGACGCGTTGGAAAGTGATCGTTATCAACTGAAAAAGCTGTTTTGGAGATATCTTTTGGTTCAATTTCAATTTGATGGAAACCTGAGGCTAAGTCAAGAGTGGTAAAATATTGACATCTTCCTAGTTGATCAAGGAGATCAGAAATGTTGGGTAATGGATATTTATCATCTACCGTAACTTCATTTAATTTACGATAGTCAACAACCACACGCCATTTTTGTTTTCCTGAAGCATCAAGCTTCTTTGGCACAACCCAAACTGGGGATGACCATGGTGAAATAGAATGACGTATAATACCTTGTTCCAACATTTTGTTCACCTGAGTTTTTACCTCTTCTTTATGAATTTGGGGGTATCTATATGATTTAGTAAATATAGGTCTCGCATTATCAGTTTCAATTGAATGTTTAATTTCATTAGTAAATGTTAGTTGGTCTCCTTCCAAATAAAAAATATCAGAAAATTCTAAACATAAATTTGTTATAATTTCTTTTTCTTCTTCGTTGAGATGATCTGTACGCAACTGATCCAAAATTATAGTGTTTCTATCAACAGATTGATTAAATTTAGTTTTATTTTCATTAACGCAATTAAAATTTAAAAAACATTCGGAATTCGGCATGGGATCTAGATTCAAATTTGGAAATTCAACAATTTTTGGAATAGCATTTGAATTAATAATTGAAGTAAAGAATTCACCTTCTTCATTTACATGTACCAAAGCATTTGGAATTCTAACATTTTCTATTGCTTGTCCGAAAAGTAGTGCATCTGTGTTTGTTAAATTACATTTCAATTTGAAATTTTTTTCAATTCTTGGCTCAATAAAAATTCGATTTTGTATCTTTGGCAAACAAATAACAATTTCAACACCTAAATTTCTAAAAAGATAAGATATCATTTTTTTAACATACGTCCAATCTAACTGGTCCAATCCACACCCTATTTTTGGCATAGCTAATTTTTGAACATTGTTTTTACCAACATGATCTCTCAATTTCTTTAAAGATGACCATAAAGTCTGATAAGTGGGTTTTCCGGTTGAAGTTTCTTTTGTTACAAGATAATAAATATATCTAGTTGTATTTGCATTCTTAATTTTCAAACCTGCTAAACCACCTTGTTTTTGATTTTGACTTAATAATTTTTCTATATTTCCAAATCGTTTCTTAAATTCCGCGGCAATGCCTTTTTGCATTTGCAAATCTTCCGCCACGCAATGAGCTAATGAATAATCATGAGGCATGTCAAAAATATCAATGTTTTTCTCAGCTTTTGTTTATAACAATTTTCAGTATTTTGTTCAAATTGTAAGAATTCAGAATCTTGTTCACAAATTTGATTATTTTGAGACAAGTGTGATGTTTCGGTAACTTTAAACAGAGGTATAGTTTTGAAATTAGTTATCAATTGTTTTGAATTCAAATCAATTATACAATTATAATGTTCTAGGAAATCTGAACCCAAAATTCCATCAAAATCAATATTAAGATTATAAATAAAAACTTTATGTGGATCTTTTGCAGAAAATGGAATAAGTACAGATTCTTTTAGTAAAATTTTTTGATCAGTTATCCCTTGAATAGTTACATATTCATTAAATCTTTGAGGAAATTTCTTAACAGTATTTTCTTTAAAAATAGAAACTCCTGCACCTGTATCAATAAGCAACTTAAACTCTTTAGAAGCATCTTCAATATAATAAAGATTTTTGGAATTAACAGTCAAAAATGGATTTAAAGAAAATTTTGTTCGGGAAAATTTACATTCGGGTTCATCTCTTCGAAATTTAATGTTTGGATTCTGGTAACTGTTTCTGAAATTAAATTCTCTGTTGTCGGACAATCTGGGGGATGGTCTTTGACTGGGGCAATAGGAAAATCCTGAAAATATGAAATTACTTCAGCAGAAACAAAATTTTGAGAATCTCTCTCAAACTCAGAAAAATGTTCTTTATTTTGAGCAATTGGCAATTCTTGGAAATTTGAAATTACTTCGGCAGACATAAAATTTTGAGAATCTTTTCCGAACTCAGAAAGATTATCAAATGAATAATTATTATCATCTTCCTGGAAATTATTTCCAAAATTATCTTGATTATCATAAAGATTATGATCCAGATCAGAGCCTAAATATTCATCATAATAGTCAGAATTATCGCTCTTAAGGCCAATTAAATGAGCTCGTTGTTGAAAATTAGGATTCTTTTGAATCACTGAGGGTCTTACTTGAGATTATCCCTGTGGTTGAAAATGTCTTTGCTGGGGAACATTACTATTTGGTCTATTTTGTAAATTATTTTGTGGTTGATTTTGGAAATTTAATGGTCTTTGAAAATTTTGGTAGAAATTCTGATTGGAGCTTGGAATAAAAGCTCTTTGCTGTTGAAAACGACATTGATTAGAAGTATGACCATTTTTACCACATGAAAAGCATTTTACAGTTTGTATTTGGGGTTTTCTAACATTTAATATATTTTGAGGTTTACTTACAATATTAGAAGCTGGCTTATTAAATTTTTGGTTCTCAAAATATGATAATTGCAATTCTCTTCGTATGCGAATTTGTGCTTCTAACAAGTTTTCAGGCTGACTAGCACGAATAAGTTGTCCTAGACGGGGTCCAAGTCCAGTTAATAAACTATTAAGAGCCATAGTATCAATAAGAATTTCTTGTGCAACCTTTTGTTCATTTGATAAGTTTGATGTTTTTTGTATATTTGCATGCATTTTAGCATTCAAGACTTGCACTCTATTGAAAAATGTTAGAGCTGACTCATTCGATAATTGTTTTAATCTTTGTAAATCATGAATAAGAGAAGTAAGGTCTCTTGAATCACCAAAATGAAGATTTAAAAGTTGTCTTATCTCTGCATAAGTCTGAGGATTTCGCGAGCTGATTAGTTGAGCCGCTTTTCCCTTTAATTTATTTTTAATGTGAATCACTAACAGAGCCTTTTGGTCTCTGGTAGACATATTATAAGCACAATCACATGCATTTAAAAATGTTCCGAGAAATATCTGATCACCTTCAAATTCAGGTACGATACAAAATATTCTATATGGTTCAAACTCAACCTCTTGAGCTAGATTTCTTTCATTTGCCATTTTGATTTAATTAAATATAAAATATCAAATATATAAAAGAAAATCGAACAGTATAAAAAAAAAATTTAAAAATTAATATACGTGATAATTCACTTACAGTAAGATGTACATTTGTCTTGTTCGGTTCTTTTCTTCAAAAGTTAGGAAACCACCGTTGATAATGAGGGGGAACTTGTTGTTGAAGTAAGCCTTGTTTTACCAACGTTGAAGTATCCTTTTCTTCTGATTCTAATAATTTTTCTTCTTCTTTTGAAACTATTTTTCTTCACTTGAAGGTTTGGAAACCACCGTTGATAATGAGGGGGAACTTGTTGTTGAAGTAAGCCTTGTTTTACCAACGTTGAAGTTATCCTTTTCTACTAATTCTTCTTCTTCTTTTGGAGCTGTTGATTCTTCACTTGAAGGTTTGGAAACCACCGTGATAATGAGGGGAAACTTGTTGTTGAAGTAGGCCTTGTTTTATCACGTTGAGTTATCCTACTGACTGCGCCAATTTGTTATATCACTTATCGTGGAATTAACTTTTTAAAAAAAACAATTATTTATTAAGACAAAAAATTAAAGTACAAATATAACTTAACTTTACTTGACTGTATGAATCTAAACTCACAAGTTGACTGACACATTCGCCAGAAGATTCACAAGTGATGCCGTTAGCTAGAGATCTAGTATTTATACAATCAAAAATGTTTAGTCATTAAAAATATAAAAAGAAACGTAAATTAATACAATGGATCTTTTCTCCTAAGGTTGAATCGAAGCTTCTAGAAATATTATAATTAAAATACATAGTAATGTCTTTTTGGAGGCCGAACTGGATAAACAATTAACAATGGTCTTTATGGTAACTGGTCTGCATCTCTGGCACGTAAATATCCTTATTACTTTTGTTATCTTCTTAAACTGCGTCTTGGAGATGTAATATGATATGGTGTACTGCGTCTTGCAGATGTAATACGATATGGTGAGATACTGCGTCTTGCGGATGTAATATAATATTATGAAATAATATTTAAAATAATACTTTGTTATTATTATTATATGACTTTAAAAAGTAATTCAATTATAACTTTATATAACATATATATTAGTATGGATTACAGATATAGATTAACGTATTTGGGTAAATGTGTACTGGAATTAATGGCTATGAAATCTTAAATTCGAGAGGCACGGACTAAACTACAGGTGTATATTTACACTTCAAAATAATTTGAAAAAACTCTTATTCGATTATTATTTGTTTTCGAGTTACAGGGTAAAACAAAATTTCATATATTACATTATTTTAATCATAAGTTCTTTTAATAAATTCTCAGAAATGTTATTATATTATCTAAACATTTTCTGCTTCGTCCACAAAGAGCACCTATTGCTCTCCTAATTAATACATTGAGCATCACGAGTGTCCACTTTTACTTTGTACACCTTATTTTTGAACCAGCCCCATTAACAATAATCTAGAGGTGGGGATCTGGGGATCTTGTTGGCCAATTAATAGAACCATCTCGACCAATCCAACGCCCTGGAAACCTTTCGTCCAAATGTTGCTTAACCTGAAGAGCGAAACGTGCAGGAGCACCATCGTGCTGATAGTACATTTTTGTGTTCTGATGTTTACATGAACATCCTCTAGTCTTTGTAATTCGTTTTGTAGAATATTGAATTAGGTACTGGTCTCCTATGAGGCCATTATTCAAAATGAAAGGGCCAATTAAATAATTGTCGAACGTACCACAGCACACGTTTAAAGAAAACTTGTTGAAAATTACTTTTTACCGTTGCGTGGGGATTTTCGTCTGACCATACTTGAGAGTTACGAGTTACCATCACGAGTGAATGTTGCTTCATCCGTAAAAATATATGCGGTACAACAGGAAAATTATTATTTATCCATCGACAAAATTCCATACGTTCAGCATAATCTTCCGGTTGTAGGTGTTGTACTTTCTGTACATGGTATGGACGTAAGATGTAAGCCTTGCTGGTGAAGAATGTCTTTTACTCTTTTTGGTGGGATGCCCAATTGGGTACCAATTCTTCGAGAACTGGTCGTTGCATCATCTTCTACTAAATCCAGAATATTTTCTACTTCTAAAACTTTTCGAGTAGCTCGTCCAGATGTTATGCTAACACTAGGAAGCTTACCATTCTCGCACAATTTGCTGGATGTCTTTGATGTGGAAATCATTGACGATATTTTTCAACAGCAGCTTTAGCATTTCCATGACAGAAACCATACGCAAATACCATATTTGCATATTCTAAATGTGAATAACTATTTGGCATTTTCTAAAACTTTAATCATACAATTTTGAAAATGAAAGTTCAATCACTGTCACAACACACTGACATATTATCAAAGCAACGAAGTTATCAAATGTTTTTGAGCCTTGAGCATAGCACTCTAATTATTATGAGAAAATCCGAATGCAAGTATAACGCTAGATATTTTTTAATACTATATAACTTGAAAACAAATTAAAATCGGATAGAACATATGAGTTTTTTGACCGACGAATTCAAACGGAGGAGGTATACAATTCGATTGTTCGCTTTTTTCCTGGTTTTTGTGCGCTCTTTATATAGTAAACGTACCCCGTTTTTGATGATTCATTTGAAGAAGAGAAATGATCCCATATTTATAAAAACTCCAATCCGAAATCTCCTTCTCTCCAAAAACTCACCCCGAATGGGGTGATAGGGGCAACATTTTTTCCATAGAGTTGTGGTTTTCAAGTCAGAGCAGTGGTAAAATCTGAAATATGCGTATTTCCGCCGCTATGTTTTGAGATTCCTGAATAGTGACAAGTACAAGCAAAGACTATACATGGGTGATAGGATAAGTACTATCTTCTTCGTTATTAGTGAACGTTCAACGATTTTCATGACTAATGTTACACTCAAAAATGTAAAGTAAACATTTTTTACAAAAAAAGTGGTCCGATTCTATTTGTTGGTGCACTAGTGCACTAAAAAATACGAAATAATATTAATTCTATTGGTGTTGGTACTTGTGAAGTTGGTGTCAAGAGTCTTTTATTTAACTACAATTGCACAACTTCAAAATTACCAGTACCAATAGAATTAATATTATTTTTCAGTGCAACAGCAAATAAAGTTGGTCCAATTTTTTGTAAAAAATATTTATTTTACATTATTTTCAAGTTTGGTCCATTTGTTCAAAGAACGCTATGAAAAAATGTTAATAGGTATGAAATTTTGTCTTACCCTATAACTTGAAAACAAATAAAAATCAAATGAGAATTTATAAGTGTATAATCATTGTACTATGGTATAATACACTCCTGTAGTTCGCTCCGTTCCTCCCCATTAACACTTCTTCTTCTTCTTCTTCTTCCTTAGGTCAAATGACCTGTGTTTACTGAGTAATATTCAGTCTTATTTGCGATTCAGATGACCAGTTATCTTGCCATCTTTTTTGTGGTCTTCCTTGTGTTCTCTTCTCCTCGGGCTTACCATCTCTTGTGATCTTTGCTAGTCTGTGCTCCTCCATTCTTGTCACGTGCTGGTTCCGATTTCTTCTTCTTTCTCTTTCCCATCTTACTATGTTACATTGTTACAATATTACATTGTTGCCGGATATCTTCGTTTCTTACATGGTCTCATCTAGTCTTCCCTACTATGGATCTTAATGTTTTCATTTCAGCTGTTCTTAGGTCTTGTATCTTTTCTTTGTGTCGGCTCTGGTTTCTATGGCTTACATAAGTATTGGTCTTTGCATGTTTTATAGATTCTTGTTTTCGTTTCTATTCCTAGATGTTTATTTCTCCACACTATATCTCTTAATGCGCCTGTTGTGGCTGTTGCTTTCCTTACTTGGTTTTTTATTTCTTGGTAAATATCGCGGTGGCTTGTTACATCTACTCCTAAGTATCTTGATGCCATTACTTGCCTTATGATTGTCACTTCTATCTCCATCTTACATCTTATTGGCTCCTTGAATACAGTTAGACATTCAGTTTTCTCTGTTGATATCGCCATGTTGTATTCTTTCGCGGTTTTGTTAAATAAGTGTAACATTCTTTGTAGGTTGTCTTCACTATTTGATATCAGTACTGCATCGTCCGCGTAACATAGAGAAGTGATGTTTCTGTCTCCTATTTTGTATCCTGTTAGTGTTTTTGCTTTCTCTATCATTTTGTCCATTATTAAGTTGAATAAAAACGGACTTAAGCTATCTCCTTGTCTTAATCCTGTATTTACCTTTATTTCTTCAGATACCTTTCCCTCAGTTTTTATCTTAGTGGAACGATTGTAGTTGAATTCTTTTATAATCCTTATAATCTTAGGATATACATTTTTTTCTTTGAGTAAGCATACTATATCACTTATCCTTATTTTATCGAACGCTTTTGTTAGGTCCACGAAACACATGAAGATAGGGTTGTTGTATTCTATCGACTTTTCCACTAACTGGCGAATTATAAAGATGGCATCTGTTGTTGATCTATTCTTTCTAAAACCTTGCTGTTCTTCGCATATCCGAATTGTTGCTCTTAATTCGTCCGCTATGATTTTGGTGAAAATTATCGATATTGTATCTAGCAATGATATTCCCCTGTAGTTTGATGGGTTGTTCTTGTCTCCTTTTTGAAATATTAATGTGATTACACTTTTATTCCACTCTAGAGGTATCTTTTCTTCTTCAATTATTTTGTTGAAAGTTTTTGTTATTTCCTTCATTCCCATTCACACGTATACCTAAATATTTTTTACCAACAATTAGACCGACTTTATTAGGTGGTGCACTAAAAGTACAAAATAATATTTATTGTATTAATTATATTGGTGCTGGTACTTTTGAAGTTGATTGTAGTCTGATAGGAGACGTTTCGGCACTTCAAGCACCAATAGAATTTATAATATTTTGTACTTTTCAGTGCACCAACTAATAATGTAGGTCCAATTTTTGGTAAATAATATATATTTTAGATTTTTAAGAGTAGCATTAGTCATGAAAATCGTTGAACGTTCACTAATACGAGTACCAAAGAGGATAGTACTTATTACCCATCTATATTATTTGCTTGAACTTGTTATTGTTCGGAGATCTCCAAATATCTCGGCGGAAATACATATATAACTGTAACTTTAACTCGAAAACCGTAACTTAGATCGAAAAATATGTCCAAATTAAATGTTGCTACATATCTCATCTTTAATTTAGCCGTCTCATATTTTCGATTTTCACGAAAAATTACCCTCTCCACATAACAGAAATACACATATTTCAGTCCTTACCATTGCTATAACTCTAATACCGTAGCTCATTTGAAAAAGTTCAGTTTAAACTTTTCCGGATATGGTCTTATCCTTAATTATTCTGCCGTCTCAGATTTTCGATTTTTGAGAAAAATTGCCCCCTTCACCCCCTTCAATATTGGTTTCTAGAGGGAAGAAGATTTCGGATTTGAGTTTTTCTAAGGGTCAGTTTTATAAAGGACGTTTCAACCGTCGGTTGGTCAACCGCTGGTTGAAGCGAAATCTGCGGTTGAAATGTTTGAGAAAACTATCAGTTTTATAATACAGAAAGTCCCTTTCAACCTCGGTTAAGTTTCAACCCTCTGTTAACCGGACATTCTAAAACCGGCCCTTAATGTGGGATCATTTCTCGACCTTCTTCTTTCAAATGAATCGAAAATAATCAAAATCAGAACCCGTTTACTATGCAAAACGTGCGAACAGCCATATTTACATAAAAAAGCAAATATACAACCAATTTGTATACCTCCTCCTTTTTTGAAGTCGGTCAAAATGTAACTTGGTACTTACAAAATACTATTGATATGTGTTTCGCTCTGGTCAGAAACCGCGTACGTCTTCAAAAGCATCAGAAACATAAACAAAAGGTAGCAAGGTAATATTTTCCATCATCTTTGTTTATTCACGAAACCTCACTATAAGGATGAGGTCAAATGAAAGAAAACAACTTTTACACTACAAAATTGATGAGAAAATTACAAATTAATTGTTCAAGAATCTTTCAATCAAGTATATATATTTATTGATTGCATAATCTTGGAGGAATATAATATGAATGTGCAATCTCTAAGAACACTTGTATAAGGGAATTATATAACGGAAGATCTATTTGTCAAACAGCAAATTAAATTGGACGTCAATGGATTTCTTCGAATTTTAGCACATGAATACTATATACAATACCATCTATCATCTCCTGTGGTGGTTTTCACGCACATGAATCACAAAATTCCCACTGGGAAACTTTTATCATTTTCCAGTTTTATTTATATTAATGACATTCTATATATTCATTTGTTTATTTATCTTTGATTATTTTGTATTTCAACATCATCAAGTAGTGGTTCTATATTATCCCTGTTGTTAAAACACTTACTAGCGTTACTGGTAATGATAGTGATAGCTAATTAGAAGAAAATTTAAATCTTCCAAAACTTTATAAACATTACTATCAAATTAAATGACGTATTGAGTGGATAAAATCAGTTTGAGAATATTGGAAGTGGCATTCGGTCCGCAACTCTCGTCGCTGCGGGTTGTTGGTTGTTATATTGTATATTTACATTCTTCGTGTTTCGTGTAGTGTTTTCTTTTTATTCGTTGAAAGTGTGTGGAATTCATAAGCCAAAATGGGCAGGAATTGTAAGTATTAGATGATAATGACAAAAAATTCTCAAGTTTACTTCTATGAGATATATTCCAAAGGTCTTTTAAGATGTTGTTAATGTGGAGGTCATGTTTCCGAAGAATATTGCGAGCAAAGGACGGACAGCGCATTACCTATCATGCTCTTTCGCTTTTATAAAATATAAAATGATGGGAATTCCAAACGTGTATTATCTCTGATGTGCTCATTCAGTTGAAAATATATCAATCTGAATAATGTATTAAATTTATATCCAGTATATACAGGTTTTTTTTTCGTTGAACAACTTTGGGTAGACAGTAGACAGAAAACAATCGTGCTGAGAATATTAAGACATCTCAAATAATACCTACATAGTGTATGTTTCAAAGTTTAAATAATAAAACTGATAGGTATTTATTTATTAATTTATTCACATAAGTTGATGCTAGATGAGAGAATATTAATTTTAAAAGAAAACATCAAGGTGAGCGTTTCAGATATCTGATATTTTATTTATTAACATGAAATAAAATAGATGTGATCAGTTTTCATGAAAGTCCATTTTCCTATTCTTTTTATTGACTGATCTCCATGATTTTTTTTGGAAATAATTATATCTAAAAATGAAGAATAATTTTATTTTCATAAAATAGAAATATCTTTAAACCACTAGCAACTGAACAAAATTCAATTTCGTGCAAACAATGAATGGCCGGTAGCCTCTGCATGTCCGTCTATCACAGTCAATTTTATCGGTATCTGGGTACTATATCTATTGGAAAAAAGTTATACTACACAGTTCTGACCCAATCGCGGATGAATAGCATTAAACGAAATGTATTAACCAAATACGTTTCATTGATTGAAAGTCATACAGTGTAGAAGGGGTCAGAATCTGAATCCAAACAAGAGATTGTTCTCAATAGTTTATTAATTTAAAGTCCGTACTTCATGCAAATACATACCTTAAATTGCTTAACATCGCCAATTCTCAATAGAAAGAATAACATTTCTTATTGTTTCTTAATGGGAAAATTCTGTTATTTGGATACAGCCGTACAGCTATCCGACATAACCTAACATGTGACGTCTGCACTTATGGAGCGTATTGGTTTGTCTGGTTATCAGGGAGGCAGGTAGTATTTTCTGACAGGGAGGTACATACTTATTTTAGGGTAGCTACTAGTCTTGGTTGTATCCCTAATTTTAATTTCTCAACACTCAACTGGCATGGTGAGGTTTGGCGAACAACTTTTTGTGTGTGTTTCAGCTGCTTTGAAATCTCGGAATATAAGTGAGCGTTCAACGATTTTGAAAAAAATGTTTTTCTTACAAACATAAGATCAACTTTATTATTGCCCAGAAAAATACAAATTAGATAGAATTCCACTGTGTTGATACTTTTGAAACTGACGCCAAAAGCACTCTATCTACCTATAACAGCATATCTTCAAAATAACTTTCCAGCATTTACATATAAATAAAAATACAGGAATAAATAACGATCAAAACAAAAAAAAAGCATTTCACCTTCAAACTTTTTTTAAACGTCTATTTATATCTACAGAATGTATATTACATAATGTTCATATTAACTACAGTATCCATACCATAGAAATACATAAAATAAAACAAACAAAATCTACATAAAACATAAAGATTCCGGAAAAAATAACAATAAAGTCTATGGAAGCTTTATCCACTCACTTTAACATAAATTCTAATACAAAATGTTTATATTAACATAAGTAAAAAATCATAAAAATATGTGGGATAGATAGATCAAAATCTACATTAAACAAATAAGTATAAAAAGGTCAGTATTAAATAGTTACTTATCAAATATAAAAGAAGCTTTTATCTCTCACTTTTTCTTAATTTTAATTTATGTCAGCACAAAGTCTACAACAAAATGTTCATATCAACAAAAGTAAATGAATACATACATATGATTTAAAGAACAAAATGTCTTCTTGATATTTTTCATAAACCGGAAAAAATAAAAATAAAGAAATTAATACGAAGGACGAATTTTTTGTATTACTTGTAATCATATCTTTTTAGCTTGATTGGCTCTATACCTAAGAGTCATCGAAATATTTTCAATATATATACATCTTGGTTTCCTAGCGTCCGGCGACGACGTCCGATTTCAAGACTTGCCTCCAACCGTGTCTGTGTTGCCAGAGGTCTTCCTGCAAGTTTGTTCCGCTCATTGCTTTTTTGATATCTTGACCCGATGTTCTTTTTGGTATCCCTCGTTTTCTCCTTTCTGGTGGCGTCCATTCTAGTGTCATTTATGGTAGTCGATGTTCTGGCACCCTTTTCACGTATCTGAACCAAACTAACTGCTTTCTTTCTATATGCTCATTTATTGTTTCCTGGTTGCCCATTAACTTTCTTATTGTTTCGTTGGCAATTCTCTCAATTCTTGATACTCGTAGTGCGTCCATTTCTAGTGAGTTAAGTCTCTTTTTGTCTGCTTCGTTGCATCTCAACGTTTCAGAACCGTACAGTACAATGCTTGTAACTATAATGTTGTAAATATTATATTTTACATATTTCGATATTTCCCTATTCCACCATATATTGTCCATTCGTTTTATAGTTTTTCTTCCTTGACCTATTCTCTCCCTGATGTCTTTCTCGTCTCGTTCATCTTTATAAATTCTTACTCCTTGATATTTCGTTTTGCCCACATTCATCTGTAAACTTGCTTTATATATATATATATATATATATATATATATATATATATATATATATATATATATATATATATATATATATATATATATATATATATATATATATTCATTACATGTATATATATATATGTATATATATATATATATCATTACATGAGCAGAGAACAGATACGTATATGTGTTCTCTGCTATGATTATTAACTAAGTTCCATACTAAAGTTCATACTTCACATTGATTGAGGCAATGAAATTTATATAAATATTTTTTACAAATAATTGGACCGACGTTATTAGTTGGTGCACTGAAAAATACAAAATAATATTAACTCTATTGATGCTGTTACTTGTGAAGTTGATGCCAAAGTTATCAATCTAACTGCAACTGCACAACTTCAAAAGAAACAGCACCAATAGAATCAATATTATTTTGTATTTTTCAGTGCAGCAACTAATAACGTCGGTCCAATTTTTTTGAAAAAATATTTATTTCACACTTTTGAGTGTAACATTAGTCACGAAAATCCTTGAACGTTCATTTATAACATTACACATTTATATTCTTTGCTTTTACGTGTTATTATTCAGAAATCTAAAAACATCGTTGCGGAAATACGCATATTTTAGACTTTACCATTGCTGGGAGTCGAAAACCGTAACTCTATGGAAAAAATGTTCAACATAAATGTTGCTACAAATAATCTGGTCTTTAATTTGGTTCATATCTTCAATTTTCGAAAGAAATTGCCTCCTCCACTTAGCGAAAATATACACTTATTTGAGATTTTAACATCGATTTAACTCGAAAACCGTAACTATTTTGAAAAAAAATTCAATTTAAACGTTTGCGGATATTGTCCTATTTTTAATTCTGCCACCTCAGATTTTCGATTTTCGAGAAAACATCTGCCATCCGTTCGGGGGAGTTTTTTGGAGGGAAGGAGATTTTGAATTTGAGTTTTTACGAATATGGAACCATTTATCAAGTCTCCTCTTTCAAATTAATTAAAAATCATAGAAATCGGAGTACGTTTACAAACGTACAAATCAAAAAAAAACAGACAGTCGAATTGTATACCTCCTCCGTTTGGGTTCGTCGGTCAAAAATAGTCCGGTCCTACAAAAAATAGCATATAAAGCATTAAGAACGGTAAGGCTGGTTAACTGGTTGAAGTCTGAATTGGAAAGCTTATAATAGGCAAAATTGATAACCAAAGGGTAGATCTCCAGTAAAATTAAAAAGGCCAAATCAGTGAAATAATAAAACTACCAATTATTGCAGTAGACCTGCATGCAGTCGAGGAAAGATAGCACTAAATATAAGATCCTAAAAAATAGCACTTATATATTATGCGACCCAATATGTACGTAAATCCATGTTTTCTTTTTTAGGGACAGGAGGCGCCATCTTCAAAAACGCTTTTTTGCAAATATTTCAAAGACAGTGGGTAATACGATAAAAATCAAAAATACTTTTTATGTCCGCCGCGTTAGAGTGATCTTTCAAGGCCACGTCACGACATGTCTTGAGAAACTTTCGTGAGGCAATAGGTACAAAAAATATGACGGGCGAGATAGAATTTAAAAAAATCCAGATGGCCTGTAGCCAACGGAAAGGTAAACTTCTCAAAATTCATTGAATTGAAATTTGAACAACCTTTTCATTGGTATACCTACATGTCATTACATATAAGTTGCCGTATGTATCATAGTCTTGCGGTTAGAGGTTTTTGTTTTGGCTGGTGAATATAAAGCAGACAGGGTTCGCGTTCCACTTCAAGGCTGATTTTTTTTTCGCCTATTTCTTATCAAAATATACTATACATTTTTTTAATCAGGGTCTATATTAAGATCTCCAGAAAATGTAGAATTACATGAGTGTTCATATTTTATCAATATTCCTTTTTTTCTTTATTAATTTTTATTCTTTTTTCTATGCATTTTATGGAAAATTGCTTCGAACAATATATATGTATAACCCAAAATTATTTTTGATGATATTTACACTACGGCTTTTTTGATAATTTTGAAACTACTTACCCGATATTGCCCAATAACGAACTCGGCCGAGATATTTAAGAGATTGATTTTTGTAGCAAATTTGAACTTGATACCTCCAAAACTGCGACCTCTATCGTGTTAACAAATTTCGTAATATCCTATATATATATATATATATATATATATATATATAAATAATAATTTCACGCCTAGCTGGTAAATTGAACCTACATTTCGTAGGGTGCCGCAATAAGAACGAGGTTTGTCGTCTACATATTGCGTTTGTGTGCATTTTTTCCACTATACTGCTCAATCAGATTGATTACCAAACATAGCATCAGTCTCCCAGATATATATCATGATTTCGAGGTTGTTGCCTCTCATCAGTATATCGTAGGGTGAAGAGCCATATTTGATAATCAATCCTTATTTGGAACTCATACTTGTATCAATCTTCGGTATAGAACTGTCGGTGGAGACAAGTATGAGCGATATATTAAGCATGTATAATGGTGGATAATAATAATCGGCAAAGGTTAATAATTAATTAAATAAATGAGGAGCTATCCGTACCAGATGACCATATTTGAATATGAATAATAATTTCACGCCTAGCTGGTAAATTGAACCTACATTTCGTAGGGTGCCGCAATAAGAACGAGGTTTGTCGTCTACATATTGCGTTTGTGTGCATTTTTTCCACTATACTGCTCAATCAGATTGATTACCAAACATAGCATCAGTCTCCCAGATATATATCATGATTTCGAGGTTGTTGCCTCTCATCAGTATATCGTAGGGTGAAGAGCCATATTTGATAATCAATCCTTATTTGGAACTCATACTTGTATCAATCTTCGGTATAGAACTGTCGGTGGAGACAAGTATGAGCGATATATTAAGCATGTATAATGGTGGATAATAATAATCGGCAAAGGTTAATAATTAATTAAATAAATGAGGAGCTATCCGTACCAGATGACCATATTTGAATATGAATAATAATTTCACGCCTAGCTGGTAAATTGAACCTACATTTCGTAGGGATAAGGATTGATTATCAAATATGGCTCTTCACCCTACGATATACTGATGAGAGGCAACAACCTCGAAATCATGATATATATCTGGGAGACTGATGCTATGTTTTGGTAATCAATCTGATTGAGCAGTATAGTGGAAAAAATGCACACAAACGCAATATGTAGACGACAAACCTCGTTCTTATTGCGGCACCCTACGAAATGTAGGTTCAATTTACCAGCTAGGCGTGAAATTATTATTCATATTCAAATATGGTCATCTGGTACGGATAGCTCCTCATTTATTTAATTAATTATTAACCTTTGCCGATTATTATTATCCACCATTATACATGCTTAATATATCGCTCATACTTGTCTCCACCGACAGTTCTATACCGAAGATTGATACAAGTATGAGTTCCAAATAAGGATTGATTATCAAATATGGCTCTTCACCCTACGATATACTGATGAGAGGCAACAACCTCGAAATCATGATATATATCTGGGAGACTGATGCTATGTTTGGTAATCAATCTGATTGAGCAGTATAGTGGAAAAAATGCACACAAACGCAATATGTAGACGACAAACCTCGTTCTTATTGCGGCACCCTACGAAATGTAGGTTCAATTTACCAGCTAGGCGTGAAATTATTATTCATATTCAAATATGGTCATCTGGTACGGATAGCTCCTCATTTATTTAATTAATTATTAACATTTGCCGATTATTATTATCCACCATTATACATGCTTAATATATCGCTCATACTTGTCTCCACCGACAGTTCTATACCGAAGATTGATACAAGTATGAGTTCCAAATAAGGATTGATTATCAAATATGGCTCTTCACCCTACGATATACTGATGAGAGGCAACAACCTCGAAATCATGATATATATCTGGGAGACTGATGCTATGTTTGGTAATCAATCTGATTGAGCAGTATAGTGGAAAAAATGCACACAAACGCAATATGTAGACGACAAACCTCGTTCTTATTGCGGCACCCTACGAAATGTAGGTTCAATTTACCAGCTAGGCGTGAAATTATTATTCATATTCAAATATGGTCATCTGGTACGGATAGCTCCTCATTTATTTAATTAATTATTAACCTTTGCCGATTATTATTATCCACCATTATACATGCTTAATATATCGCTCATACTTGTCTCCACCGACAGTTCTATACCGAAGATTGATACAAGTATGAGTTCCAAATAAGGATTGATTATCAAATATGGCTCTTCACCCTACGATATACTGATGAGAGGCAACAACCTCGAAATCATGATATATATCTGGGAGACTGATGCTATGTTTGGTAATCAATCTGATTGAGCAGTATAGTGGAAAAAATGCACACAAACGCAATATGTAGACGACAAACCTCGTTCTTATTGCGGCACCCTACGAAATGTAGGTTCAATTTACCAGCTAGGCGTGAAATTATTATTCATATTCAAATATGGTCATCTGGTACGGATAGCTCCTCATTTATATATATATATATATATATATATATATATATATATATATATATATATATGTATATATAACACACTAAACTCTATGATTGGGTAATCTGCCGAAGAATTTATTTGGGGCCTAAAAAAAGTATACTCTCTTGCTAACCAAGCTTTCGAAAAATTTATTTTCATCTTCAGGGCTAAAAAATTATAAAATAAGGGTGGAATGTGATTTTCACAAAGATAAAGAAACACATCAACATACCAAATATTACAAACTTACTTTTGCAAACGAGGTTACAAAATAAAAACGAGCAAGGACAAAGTTAGGACTTCCTTCGCCCATATGGACGGAAAACAATTAACATTTAAGACATTCGACAAAATTTAAATTTCTTAAAATTAAATGATCCTGAGATAGATTTTTTCTTCCTCTCTTTTATTGCTCTGTTTACAAAATTCACTGAAATGGTTGTTCTAACAACATTATGAAAAAATACATCTTTCTCTCTCATTTGAAAATGGGGGTAATAATAATGCAAAAATGCAAAATGCAAGACAATAAGACAAGTGATTATTCTGTCATACACACTTAAGAAAGTAAGACCAAAAGTAACTGGAATAAAGACCGAACATAGGCATTTCACAATATTCTATGAATGATTGTTTGTTGCTGATGATTGCTACAATATTTTGAGATCAAATAATAATAAATAGAGCTCAAGCCACGAACATTGGAACATTTATTCATGGCTTTGGGTTCCTTACTAATTTCGATCATCTCATGAATCAATCTTTTGGTATGATTCGATTCATCACTAAAAAAGAAGCTTTGTATCATGTGTGTGTTGGGTCAAAGCATAATTCAGTTTACTCAGCTTGCAATCGGTCCTGTGTGAGATAATTCTGTTATTGAGTTGTCTCTTTGTTTCACCAGCATAAAGTAGGTCACAGTTGTTACATTTTGTAGACAACGTTGCAGGTTTTCCCGGTAGGTATTTTGTCTTTAATATTAGAGAACTGACGGCCTAATAAGTTCACATTCCTCTTAGCAACTTTACTGTTAGCCAGGACATCCCTTATAATTCCGATCAACTTGGGAGTGAGCTCTCTTATCCAAGGGATTGAGAAATATCGTAATGGACCGACCTGTTGAGATGTTGATCTCAAAATATTGTAGCAATCATCAGCAACAATCATTCATAGTGTATGGTGAAATGCCTATGTTCGGTCTTTATTCTAGTTATTTTTGGTCTTACTTTCTTAAGTGTGTATGACAGAACAATCACTTGTCTTATTGTCATGCATTTTGCGTTTTTGCATTATTATTACCCCCATTTTCAAATGAGAGAGAAAGATAAATTTTTTCATAATGTTTTTAGAACAACCATTTCAGTGAATTTTGTAAACAGAGCAATAAAAGAGAGGAAGAAAAAATCTATATGGCGTGCTCAGGATCATTTAATTTTAAGAAATTTTAATTTTGTCGAATGTCTTAAATGTTAATTGTTTTCCGTCCATATGGGCGAAGGAGGTCCTAGGTTTGTCCTTGCTCGTTTTTATTTTGTAACCTCGTTTGCAAAAGTAAGTTTGAATAATTTGTATGTTGATTTGTTTCTTTTTCTTTGTGATAATCAAATTCCACCCTTATTTTATATTTTTCAGCCCTGAAGATGAAAATAATTTTTTTGAAAGCTTGGTTAGCAAGAAGAATATACTTTTTTTAAGCCCCAAAAAATTCTTCGGCAGATTACCCAATCATAGAGTTTAGTGTGTTCTAACAAATACTGTCGTACTTCCAAATATATATATATATATATATATATATATATATATATATAATAGGCATAATAGGTACATTTCTATAAGAAATTCACCTAAAAAAGAGAGAGAGTAATTTAAATTTACATAGCTTTGCCAGATAACAGTGACGTACACTGTATACTGTTCTCTGGCCTTGCCCCATGCTTACTCTCTGGTTGTCTTGTTCGGATAAAAAAATCTGACCTTGGAAATTTTATATACTTTAAAATTCTTCAGAGAAATCGATGAGATACATACACAGGTATAAGAGATTTTTAAGTTTTTTTTAATTGTTTAACTGATAAATAATTTTAATTCCAGTATTGATTGTTACAATGAAGTGTCGATAGTAACGATAGAAAATAAAATAAGCAATTCATAAATTTGTAGTGTTTCAAAAAAGAAATACCTTCGTAATGAAATGTTTACATTTTGACTTGTTATATAAAACTTTTGACTATTTGGAAATAATTGCAATGCATCTCAATTCAAACAGGCCATATCTGCATTACTGTATTTAATCTTTCAAATTGAAAAACTATTCTCATCGAAGCGATATTTATAATTTCCGAACCAAAAACTCGACGATCTTGTTTTTTATACACTGTTCGCTGATAATACATATTCGGGGTGCGGTCGAGAACACGCTGTAAACAATTGCAGCAATAAAGGTGAAGTAAACACAGCAAGCGGTTTTTTATTAAATTTAGTCGTTGGCAGCATTTGATGCAAATTTGTTTCCGACCGACAAGCTGTCAATTTGCTCTCAATCGCAATCCGTGAATGAAGTAACGACGGCTGAAATTATTTAAGATATAAATAACAATGAAACTGTTAGTTAAAGGGAAATTGAACTGTTGATTTACATTAAGGTAGTACCTTTGGCATTGAATTTTCAACGCCATAACGAACCGCAAAAAATCAGTAGGTATAATTTTAACATTATGAGCTCTATCAAATTCCTCTCTTGTCACTTTTATTTAATAATTTGTCCCGGTACTTTCATCCAACAAGATTAATTCCATTATACCCACAGAATACTAATAAATAATTACACCTATTATTTTGAATGAACAAATATTTTTATTGGATCATCTATACATAACCCAGAGTGTAAATAGGTTAACATAAACAAAAATATGGCGTCTTCTACTTTGGAGGTAGTGTTCTCTGCTTCTACTCTCAATGCACATGTTTACACCACCTCCACGGGAAAAGCAAATTTAGCATTTGCAGTAAAGTTAACGCATGCGCAGTATCGCATCTAATAGCAAACAAAACTTGCGTCAGTGAATTTTAGACCACCAATTTTTTGCTGTCAGTGAACGAAGTGTGTTCTCGACCGCACCCTCGGTCTAACATTTTCATAGAATGGGTTTTACATTAAGTTGGAAAGAAGAACAGATTCCCATTAAGGATGTCAAGTAATCAACTGAAAAAACTTTATTCTAGGATCAGTTTTCTTCCGTTTATTTCGAGTGATAGAATCAGTAGGCTTACACACTTTTTTACGTACAAAATCAATATTAAAATATCAGTGACTGCATGGACTTAACTTATCAGATGAGTAAAAAGATTCTGTTTACCTTGTTTCATTACATATGAGACATCATTTGCTATAATAAATATAAAAAATAACGTATTTTCCGAAAATAAATTCAATAGTGATAAATAATTTTCAAAAATAGGACCGACTTCATTAGTTGGTGCACTGAAAAGTTTCGTAATTTTGAAATGGTGCAGTTTTGAGTAAAGGTACTCGCACACATGTACACTTTTTGTATTACGCAATCTGAAAAATGGCGCCATTTTCACATTGCAAGGTGAGATTATCGTTGCAACTTTAAAAATTGGGCAACAATCAAAACTTGACTACATTTTTTCGACTTGCGTCACTTGAGAAATTGCAGTGTGTGAACAGCCAAATGGAATAATATTGCGCAACCAAGAAATGCACCGACAAGTTGGTTATTTTGCAATATTACTTCTAGTACAACTTTGATGGGTTGATGTTTTGGGTTTGGGGTTAATAAAAAATAATAAGACGTTTTTATTTCAGAAAACTTTATAGTAAATTCTAGTAATAATAATAGGTACATATTGAAAGTTTAATAGAGGATAATCAGTCGCCATTTCTTAACTCTTTTAACTAAGTATTCGCTGCTCCATATCGGTTGCGGTTTTTAATCCATTGACGAACCCAACTTGTTCTTTTTTGACCGACTTCAAAAAAGGAGAAGGTATACAATTCGATTGTATGTTTGCTTTTTTTTCATGGCTGTTCGCGCGTTTTGCATAGTAAACGTACTCCGATTTAGAAGATTTTTATTTCATTGAAAAGAGGAGAGTTGAGAAATGGTCCCATATTGAAAAAATCAAATCCAAAATCACTTTCCCTCCAAAAACCGCCCCCAAAGGTGGAGGGGACAATTTTTCTCAAAAATTGAAAATCCGAGACTACAGAATTAATGAAAATTTCATATCCGGAAATGTTTAAATTGGACATTTTCAAAAATAATCATACGTTTCTGCGCTATACAGTCTGAAATATGTGTTTCAGCTATGTGGAAGGGGAAATTTTTTCCAAAAATCAAAAATTGATTTGAAAATTAGAAAGGGGACCATATCCGGAAACATTTAAATTGAAAATTGAAGAAAAGATTATATGTAGTAACATTTAAATTGAGTAACGGTTTTCGAGTTACAGGAATCAAGTCTGGAATATGTATATTTGCGCCACGATGTTTTGAGATTTCTGAATAATAAATAACAAGTACAAGCTAAGCCTATAACTTTTTGGGTATTAGTAAACGTTCAATAATTTTCATAGCTAATGTTACACTCAAAAATGTGAAATACATTTTTTATACAAAAAATTGGACCGACTTTATTAGTTGGTGCTGGTGCACTGAAAAATACAAAATAATATTAATTCTATTGGTGCTGGTAATTTTGAAGTTGTGCTGTTGCCGTTGTAGTTTGTTGTTGTAGGCAGCAACTCCTAGAAACCCAGCACCAATAGAATTAATATTATTTTATATTTTTCAGTGCAACAACTACTAAAGTCGGTCCAATTTTTTGTAAATAATATTTTTAGGGTTACTTTTTCGTCTTCTATTTTGTCGTCTTCCCAGCAATATAAGGGCTACGGCTGCAGCAGATTTTCTTTGTTCATCAGAATACATTATTAGAATACAACAGACCACTCCAAAATTATAATTGTCGACATCAAAAAATTATTGAAAGTATAGAGAGCAACTTTTAATTGCTAGGTATTATTTGATCGCAATAAAAAGTGGGTAACGTGGGAGTAGCCCTGCAACTTTTAAAAAAGTATTTGCAATTTTTAAGTTGCGCAGCAATTTTGCTACTGTGTGAACATATCGCTCAGTTTTGGAATGGCGCCAGAAGAACTTGCGCCACAAAAATGTACAAGTCTGCGAGTACCTTAGACTTATGGCATCAACTTCAAAAGCACCAACACCAATAAACTTGACCTTATTTTCAAATATTTATTTTACATTGTTTAGTGTTTCATTAGTGAATCAAACAGATGAATTGTATACCTTCTTCTTCGTTCGTTCAATCAATAATCATCACAAATCTAATTAAATAAAGGTTCAAATAAAACACTCTTTTTGTGTCAAACAATAGCCAAGTCAGTCAGCCAAGTTGGAATTTTTGCACACAATAAATATATATATCTATATATATATATAGGGTGAATCACGACCAACGGGATGGAGGTTTATGGCGAAACGGTAAAAGTTTTAGAATGTCTGTCACTTTAGTAGTTTGTATATTGATAAAGGCTACATTTTAAAATTATTTTGGAATATACAGGATGTCCCAAAAATTTGTGGCGTATCAAAGTTACATTTTTTTTATGGGACACCCTATATTTTATTGCATTTTCTGATTGTTCGTAAGAAATAAGATACTCTTTCCTAAGGGTTCCCTATACCTAAGTACAGAGGGTTCCGAGTAATGCTGACATTTCTTAAAATTTTAACTTTTCGAAAAAAATAAATATGTAATTAATACAACAAATTCTAGCAAATTTTCTCTTGCATCTAAATAGTTGGGCATTCGTTGAGT
Organism: Crioceris asparagi; assembly: GCA_958507055.1. NCBI lineage: Eukaryota > Metazoa > Arthropoda > Insecta > Coleoptera > Chrysomelidae > Crioceris > Crioceris asparagi. Next base: position 54,616,707 of record OY293827.1, read on the forward strand.
GTATTCCAGGATTGAGTACTCAACATATATTTACAGGGTGTTAAGAATTTACAGTTTCATTATTACATCATTCAATGTGTAATATTGAGCTTATTTTAAATGAGACACCCCGTATTTTATTAATTTACCATGTCAAAAAAGAATTCTTCTTTCGAACGGTATAAGGGTGCCCTATACCTAGGTATTATACTTTTCGTGCAATTTAGAATTTTCTTAGATTTAATGGTAAATCGATTTTAAAACAAAAAATGCATACATAATCTGGTTGGTACCTAACTTAATGTTATTTTATGAAATTTCTCTGTTAATTATCTTAACAATCCTATGTTAGTTTCAAATTTTATTGCTACTAAAAATGAAGCAGTACCCGTTAAACGAAAGAGTCGACATTATACTTTGCATTGGGGAATGTTTAGAAAATTGTCTCCTAGCATCTAGAGTTTATGCTCAAAAGTACCCTGATAGCGCTCACCCAATAAAGGAAGTTTTTGAAAGACTACTCAACAGATTCCGTGATACTGGTAACGTTGCATACGAGAAGGTGAATAAAACTAAACCAGTTACTAGTGACAACGCCAACGAATTTGATATACTGCTGTCGATTAGGAAGAATCCTAATACCAGTACTAGAAAAATTTCAAGTGAATTAGGAATAAGTCAAATGAGTGTGTGTAGAATACTTAAGAAAAATCGCTACCATCCATATCATATTCAACTACACCAGCAGTTGACAGAACAGGACTATGATAAACGTCTAAATTTTTGTTTATGGACTTTGGATAAAGTTGAAGAAGATCCTGATTTTTAAAATTATGTACTGTTTACCGATGAATCTACTTTTACAATAATGGGTTAGTAAATAGACATAATTTCCATTATTACGATACAGTAAACAAACATTTATTTCGTACTGTTGATCGCCAACACCGATGGAGTGTAAACGTTTGGGGAGGAATTGTGGGCGAATATATTATCGGTCCGTATTTTTTGACGGACACCTAAATGGAAGAAAATATTTGAATTTTTTGACAAAAGATTTCTGGATCCTTCTCGAAAACCTACCACTTACCATCCGAAAGAAAATATGGCTACAATTGGACGGAGCTCCTTCTCACTTTTCACGTGTTGTTAGGAACTACCTAAATAGAAAATTTAGAAATAAATGGATAAAGTGAATCATTTGAAGAAACCAGAAAATGCAATAAAATATAGGGTGTTCCATAAGAAAAAATATAACTTTAATATGCCACAAATTTTTGGGACATCCTGTATATTCCAAAATAATTTGCAAATGTGACAAACATTTTAAAACTTTTACCGTTTCGTAATAAACCTCCATCCCGTTGGTCGTGATTCACCCTGTATATTATATATTATATAACTCTAATTTTTTCGAAACTCAGAAGTGGGAAAGATTGCAATAGGTACATTTCTATATGAAATTTACCTAAAAGTGCCCACGCACAGGTTGGAATATTACAGTAGGTACTGTAATTAATATATCCGGTTAAATTAATGTATTCATCAAATTAAAGGTGTCAGACCTTTAAATAATATCAATATATTAAATTGAAAAAAAGAAAAGAACAAGTTAAGAACACTCCGTAGCGAGCAACAATTCTGATATAAATTGTTGCATATCCATTCGCTCCCCATACTCCTATTGCAATTACATCGTAATATTATACAGATTTCTATCCATTCTTTCAATATAAAATAATTGAAATCTTAAGTATTCCTCTCTTTACCTAAATATATAGTAAATATTGTGTATGATAAAATATGATCTTCTTATTCCCTTTACGTATAGTCTGTATCCCATTACCAATTCCATTGGCGTTGTCTGCCAATCCGTAAGTATTCAGAGATCAACGGTTACCGCGGCGCTGATTGCCAGAGAGTGTAAGAATCGCTAATCATAACCTGATAGCCGATACTCATCGTTTTCGCGGTCTACCGATACTTCTTTTTTCACCACATGTATATAAGGCTTTTAGAGGTAGCCTTGACGCCTCCATTCTCTCTACGTGATGCTTCTATCTTTCTTCATTTTCTTTTATTGTCATTTGTATTAAATATGTTTTAATTCATTTCTTATTTTTTCTTTTCTAATTCTATCAAGTTCTATGTAACCCCACTTGCTTTTTATTTATTACCTAAGTTCCGTTGCCATAATATGTAAGTGTTAGTACTGCTAGCGTTCTGTAATATTTCATTTGTATGTGATTTTTCCACGTATATTTGTAAATGTCACATCACTTGTTCAGGTGTTTTATTATTTATTACTATTTTAGATCGTATAGGTATAAGAGAGAATTGAAAAAAACATTAAAACAGTATTTTTGTCGAAATGTATTCCTTGGTCAAAAGGTGCCTTCCATTAGCGCGTAATGTCACCGTTATATATATTGTAACGGGAATTTATATTAAAACTGGGTTAGATTTTTTTATATTATTAAACAACCATTTCAAAACAAAAAACAAATGGCTGACTTCTGCAATGATTATTTTATACAGATAGAAAAAAAATGGCTTCAAAAATACAATCCCCAATAAAATATAAAAATAATTATGGCCCAGGTGTAAAAGAAAGCATGCTACTTAAACCTGATACTCCCAATGAACTTATAACCCACATTGCATCTGTAAAAAGTAAAAGCTCCCCAGGATATGATAATATTAATGCTGAGTTAATAAAAGATAACCATCTGTACCTAACCGCCCCCTTGGCTCATATTATAAATTTAATTTTTTTGCAAGGAGAAGTACCAGAAGACTGAAAAATCGATTATAATTCCGATATACAAATCGGGTGACAAAACTGATGTAAGTAATTTCCGCCCATTAAGTCTTATAAGTGTCTTTTCTAAAATATTTGAAAAATGTCTAAAGGACTGGCTGTTAGAATTTTACAAAAAAAAACAAGACTTTACATGAAAACCAGTTCGGGTTTCGCGAAGGGATTAGTACCAATCACGCCATTTATACGCTTGTAGATAATATAAAATTAAATTTGGATAGAAGTAAGAAGTGCATAGGAGTCTTTTTGGATCTTGCGAAGGCTTTCGATACAATGCCACATAAAAAACTGCTAGATGTCCTTGGGCACGTTGGAGTAAGGGGCACTGTGTTGAAGATCTTCAGCAGCTACCTACAGGATAGAGTACAGCAAGTAAGGATAAATGACCACCTTAGTGATTTTCAAAAAATTCAGTTAGGAATTCCGCAAGACACGGTTCTCGGTCCGCTGCTCTTTATCATCTACATTAACTCATTACTGAAATTAAATATACAACAGTTCTTATTTTTGAAAATGACACTTGGCAGGGGGTGAAATCTAAGGCTGAGATGGGTATTGGAGTTAACAGCATTAAATATCTAGGAATCATAGTTGACAAACACCTAAAGTGGTCCATCCATGTCAACAACTTATGTACTAAAACCAGGCGACTTGTTTATAAATTCTATGAAATACGTAAATTCATGAGCATACAACTAATCCGAATAATTTATAAATCACTAGTAGAGTCAATATTGCAATATGCAATATTATCGTATGGGGTGGTCTGTACACTAATGCATTAGAACCTCTAAGTGTTATAAAAAACTATATATTATAAATCATGCTGCGAAAACAAAAACGTTATCACACGGATCTAATATACAGGGTGATTCAGATTTTATCTGGATAACTTCGGGAGTTGATAGAACTTGTAAAAATAATGTTAGTTCTCAACATAACTTTTCAGCTAAAACATCTTAGTTTCGGAAATACAGGGCATTGAAGTTGCGTATTTTTTATATTTTTTTTTATTCATAACTTTTGATTTAGTTATCCGATTTATTTCAAATTTAACGCAGAAACACTTCTTATGGTTTTGCATAAGCCTTTGAAGTAACAAACTACCCACTGTTTACTATGTGGGTTTTTAGGGGCTACCCCCACCTAAATGTTTTCAAAACTTTTACAAATAATAATTTTTAATTGTAATAACTAATTAGGTCTATACCTTGACTTATAATAAAACTATTTTCATTCTTGTATTTTTTTGATATTTTGCTTTGTTCTTTAGATATTTTTTAAAACTCGAGGCATAGCACTACACAGTTGCAAGCATTAATTATCATTTCGTATTAAAAATTCTAAGCATATTTATAAACACTTTTACACTCATAACAATTTTTTTTATAACACTTTAACAACACTTATAATAATAAATAATAAATAAATAATAAAGTCAACTCATATAAGACTTGTCATTTTGATTTTTCATGGCATACTACGAAATGATAATTAATGCTTGCAACTGGGTAGTGCTATGCCTCGAATTTTATAAAATATCTCAAGAACAGAGCAAAATATCAAAAAAATACTAGAATGAAACTAGTTTTAAAATAAATCAAGGTAAAGACCTAAATAGTTATCACAATTAAAAATTATTATTTGTAAAAGTTTTTAAAACATTTAGGTGGGGGTAGCCCCTAAAACCCACTTAATAGAGAGTGGGCAGTTTATTACTTTAAAGGCTGATGCAAAACCACAAGATGTGTTTCTGTGTTAAATTTGAGATAAATCGGAAAATCAAATCAAAAGTTATGAATAAAAAATATAAAAAAGTACGCAACTTCAATGCCCTGTATTTCCGAAACTAAGAGGGTTTAGCTAAAAAAACTATATTGAGAACTAACATTATTTTTTACAAGTTCTATCAACTACTGAAGTTATCCAGATAAAATCTGAATCACCCTGTATAGTGAGGAAATACTTAAGGTTCGAATGTTGTACTTCTACAACAGCTGTCTGTATTTATACAAAAATAAAAATATGCAGCAAAACTTTCAGCATCCTTATCAAACACGACAGACAACAAACCAAAACCTAGCTGTTCCTTTTTATAGAAGGGATGGCAATCAAAGATTCACAAAGAGCCTTGCTCCAAAAAATTTTAATTCTCTCCCGGTACATCTAAAAATTAAATTTTTACCGTTACTATGTATCCCCAAAAAACATTCCCAATGTAAAAGTCAAATCAAATCTTTCGCATATGCTCAGTTAGAGCTGAACCACACCGATACAATTTTTGGTATGTTGTTTTGTATAAGAATTTTGTTTGAATGGTACATTTTCATCAAGTGATTCTATCGCTTCTCACCGCCCCCAAAATTCCTTCCATGAAATTACGACTTGACGTATTTTATTCATAATTGTTTTTTTTCTAAAATTTCACTTGTTACTATTGACCAGGGGCAAGAGAAGGAAGTTGAAAAGATTTACAATTGACGATGACGATCAATATGCGTTAATATTGCGAATCATAAATGCAGGCTGGTGAGGAAATGGAAATACCGAGACCAGATTTACTGTAAATGTGGGTTATGAATATAATACGTCAGGTTGTAATTTCATGGAAGGAATTTTGGGGGCAGTGAGAAGCGATAGAATCACTTGATGAAAATGTACCATTCAAACAAAATTCTTATACAAAACAACATACCAAAAATTGTATCGGTGTGGTTCAGCTCTAACTGACCATATGCGAAAGATTTGAGTTTTTTTTGTTGAATTTTGCTGAATATAGCTCTCACCCTTTTACATTGGGAATGTTTTTTGGGGATATGGATTTATTTTGGAAATCGGTCAGCTGTCACGGACTTTAATTTTCAATAATCATGTTATTTTTAAATACGTGTAGGTATACAAATATCTTAATACTAAAAAAACAAACACAACCGAATTGTATACCTCCTCCGTCTGGCGAAATCGGCCAAAGACATCGAAAACTCTCTTGCGCACAACAGCTTTTATCAGAATTTGAGTTTTGAGTAAAGTGTGGCTTGAATAACAATACTAAGGTGATGTTATAATTATCAACAAAGAAACAAGTTTTATTTTTATATATATATATAATTTAGAAATAGTTCACAATATAAATTTGAAACGCTCGTACTTTAGTATAATATTTTGTAATATTAAAGTGATGTTATAACCACTAGCAAAGAGAAAATGTTATATTTATCAATAGTTAAAATTACAATAGTGAAATACAATATTAAATAAGACTGTAAATACCTATAGTATGAAGAAAAGATATTAATGTTAATGTTACATTATTCACTCAAAATTTCCTTCAATGTTTCTGGTATATGTCGATTTTATTCTTGCTTGCTTTTGAACAATAACGGAGAGTATTTTCTATTTTTAATTATTCAAGGAATTATACTTTTAGGCATTTGTTGTATAATATTAAGGTGATGTAAGTACCAGCAAATAAGAATGTTGAATTTATTTATATACATATTAAAATTTTAATATCTAACGTTTCGTTCTTGTAATAGGTATATTGTATTGAAATACTCGTAGTTTATTATGCTAAGTTTTCTATCATGAATGGTATTTTAAACACTTCAAGAAATTAATGAATGATTTCAGTATGATAGGTCTTCAAGATTCAAAATTAGTTTTTTTAAATTATTCAATATGCGCAAGCTCTTATCTATAATATAAAATTTACTCAAATAAACGGTCTCCATCCTGGTCATTCTGTGGTGAACTTATATTGATGCCAACCCATCCTGGCGGTACATCCAAACATAACTGCATAAGGCGATTCACCGATTCCTATTATTTTTCTCATAAATATGACCCACTTAGTTTTACTCAGCACTACATATAAAAATCTAGGATCTCCTGGAAATTGATATATTTAATATCCTTGCACAATCTAAAGTCTTGTTTTTCGGCCAGCTAAGCGGTAAGAATTATGTAGTTCGGCTATTAATAAACTCCCCTTCTTTTCCAGATGAAGTTTTACCTACTTGAACTTCAAATGTTGTGCAAATCTACATGTGCCTTAATTTCAAAACATCCCGACACGAAAGCTTGTATACGATCCTTTGGCTTACATCAGTCAATGGTGATCTTGCAGTTTAGTCTACCTAAATATTATCCATGCTATAAATTGACACTTCTACGAAAATAAAAGTTGATTTACCTATCTGAGGGTAAGGGAAAGGTTTCTGTTTCTCTTTAAAAGTTAATGGTTCTTGCTATATTTTGGTCCATTTCGACCAATTCTCTTAATCGAATTATTAAAATCACTGAATTAGAATGAATATTGATTAAATAACATAATTATCGATTGGTATCAAAAGTTTTTCAATATACGAGAGTTTGTCATCTGGCGCAGTGCTGGTGTGTATGGAGAGTGTGCGTTTGCAAGCCACAATCATAGAGGCCACAATGACAGGAATACTGTATGTCTGACATAGACTTCATACTGACACTGACATAACAAACCAATAATCTTTTATGATCCGGACAGTTTTCTAAAGCGGAGAAGGATAAGTTTTTACTTTGGGATAAGTTAAATAAATAATTTAACTGAAATATTTTCACGCGATGAGGAAACTCAGGTGCAATTGATGCAGTGTTCACCAAATTCTTCTGCAAGAGTATACTCTTATACCAGTATGTCTACGTTTGATAACAAGATGCTCATCAATATTGAGGGTTGCACAAACGTGAAGAAAATTATAAGCATAAACCAGATATTCAGGCAGAGATCTTTGCGCAGATTTGAAATTAGTCATGGTATGGCAAACAGATATGCTAGTCAGTACTTAAGTTACTACTAAGTAGTTTCAGTATGTACGTGTTCCAGCTTGTCCCAAATTTATGCCATTTATTGACGCTGGTTCATGTCCAGCATTTTCAATTAGTAATGTTTCTCAGACGAGTCTCTCCATAGACAAAAAATAAGTCAATTTTCTTATCTCAATTTGTGCCTTAAATCCTTAACCTCATTGTGACAGCAAATGACAGAATGTGAACGCAATTCTATTCTATCATAGGGATAACATATAACATACAGCAGGCAAGTCGATCAAAAATACGTACCTTCAATAGAAAGAAACAGAAAATAAGGCAAGATCATCTATTTCTTTTATTTTGAACACTCGTGATTGGTGGATTACTGTACCTATCTGTCATCCGCATCCGACTCAGCCGTCATCCAAACTCAAATAGAAATCCGAAGCAGTTACATTTTTACAATTTGTAAATAGGGAAATAGTCAATAATTAAATGGTAAACAATATACTAATAATGAAAAAAAGAAAATTTGTTTTTCAGCGCAAGTTTTAAGTTCAAGTACTTCAGCTGCAGTAAACTCATTTAAATTCGAAATGAAGGATAGTGAATGAAAATGCTTCAACGTAGGTACATATACCTAAATTCTTGAAAATATTTAAATGACATTTTTTATTTGTTAAATACCAAGAATCTGTTTTGTAAAACAAATGAAAAGATGAGTTAAAGTTAAGATTAGTAAATTTAAACAATCCAATGTGAAGCATTTAAATCAACCTCAGTTTTATAAAACTATTCGCAGGCCTGTTCTTAAATCAACCTCGGTTCGAACTGGATTTTTAGTTTTCATTATTTGTTTAATAAATTTATGTACCTTGTAACGTTCCCAACGTTACCATTCACTTATTATTAACATTATCCTTACCTTATACCCACGTTAATCTTTGTTTGAAAGTTTCAATACCTTGAACGTCTTATTATACTGATTTTATTCAACTTACCTCCATACCTACCAGTCTTGTTAGGATAGATAAATGTTTGTACTTACCTTGAATATCTTCAGTTATTCCCTTATCCTCTCTTTCCCTTCCTAAATGGATCCGTTTTTCTTTTTGTTGATATGGAACCCACAATTTCAAATCCTGCATTTATTATAAGATACTGAGTTTTTATATTATAACGTAAAAATTAACATATCTTATTTCCTCATTATTTTACACTTTTTGGAGCCACAATCATCACTTTTTAGGCGATAACACTTAATGCCGCAATACAGTAATTTAAATTTTCTAAAAAAATATTTGTTTATATTTTGATTTCAAATTATCGACGGTGACAGAAAAGTCAAACGTCTCTCAGAGAGCATAACACTGCTTGTCGGAAACAGAGAACATTATCTGCTCGGAGACTGTTCTGTGATCCATTTTGATAGGGTATTCTGTGGTTTGAAGTCGGTGGTAGGGGTACATGAGATTTTTTAAAAAATTTTGGTTTTTGCTTAAAAGAGATGGGATGGCGGCGGCGAAAGTGCTATGAGCAGTTTTGAAAATCTGGAAAAAGCCATCTCATTAAGGGTGCCTTTGTCAATATTTTGTGTGCACGTGCCAGTATCTATTAGTTCCTGCCGTCTCGATATTTTTTAGAAACTTGATTTAAAGGGTTGTTCGGAGGGCCGTTCTCGTTGGAGAGCCGTTCTCGTTAGAGAGCAGTCTGAAGACATTTTTTTGGCGAAGATCCGTTTTTTTTACAAAAAAAAAACATATTTTCTTACTTGTCGGCCGTCTGGAGACGCTCTTAGCTCGTTGAGCGTGAAGGCTAGCAAAGAGTACCCTGTCTGTGTCGCCGTGAGGGTAATCGGTAGGAGAGGCGAGCCGCTCCTTTAGAGAATTTATACTGGCCCCACTATAATTTGGGAGTTCAATATTTTGGAGAACTATTTGGTGGTTCAATTTTGCAGTTTGCTTTACCAAGTATAAAGATATTAAATTTTTTTTTAGTTGGCAAGTTTGTACAAAGCATTTTGTGAAAACTGGTGGTAGTGTATTTTTTTTTTATCCTGATAATTAAACTTAGAAAGTGTAGGACTTTCGTGAGCGCCCGAAATGAGCTCAGTTCGTGACCGCGATTGTCCGACAATGAAGTAATTTTAACGTTATTGCCATAGGGCTTAAAGTTTTATTACTGTTACTAGTTAAATGCTATAATTTCATTATCTACGAGTAACTAGATATACTTACATTGTTTTACGTTGAAACTGGGGGTTATTTTTTATATTTTTACCTAGAATAAAATGTCATTTATATTTTTTTAAAACATGAATTTTCACCTCTCTGTTACTGGTTAGCATTTAGAATTTTATTTATTAATTTTTTTACTGTTAGTGTTAGTTTATTTTTGTGACAAACTGATAAAAAAAATATAAAAACCACTGAATAAATACTTTATCGATATATTTTCTTTTGGTGTAGTCGATTTGTTTGAGTGCATTGGTTATCTTTCTTCAGCATTTTAGGTCGACCAGATTACTTTTAAGTGTTTTGTAAGCTGGTTATCTGATCTAACATTGATCAAACAAACACTTTGGCGCCCACTGCTATACTGCTTCATTTGAACTTCTTAAAACCCACTACCTTTAACAGCTCTTAACCTAGCCAGGGTAGTGAGCGTTCAAAAATAACGTTACAACCTACTTCATATGAAAACTTCTCACACAAAAAATATTAAAATATTCTTTATCATATAAATTATTTCAAAACCATGTTGAAATGTTTTTTGCGCTTATTAGGAGAATACATTGATTTAATAATAATCCTACCACGATTCAGTTTCAATCAGCCTTTAAAAAGTTACTTCTTAATACTGTGAATGTATTTAGTTCCTGCTTCTGCCAATAGACCTTTTTACGATCACAGACAGCAGCTTATATACCTTATACCTAGTACAAAACTACATAGATATTCGCCTATAGGCCTAAGACATGAAAGTGACAAATTAAATGACCTAAAATTTAGAATTAGAATGTACTATAATAAATTACCTATTTTTAGAGGACAATAAGAATTGTAATAAATTTCAATTTGAATTATGCACAAATATAAACTCTTCCCTCTGTATGCGTCATGAAACAAATACAGACACGGGCAAGATATTCTCTATCTCTTTTTATCTATGGACCACATCCACTAGCAGTGCTGCATAGGACTTGCCTACTCTATGTTAAATATTATATCTCTATGGCTTGCATTGTTATTGTGACTGACATTTGTTAGTTGGGAGAGAAATATTGCTACCGTGTTGCCTTTTAGTTAGGGATACGTTAGTTATACGTTCGACGAATATAATTAATGCGTTAACAATGTACCATTTTGGAATAAAAGTGAGAGATACCGCTCTCACCTCTGCAAACTACAGTTTGCATTGATTTGTTTGAAAAACCAGAAACATCGATTTTAGTTCTCAATTTGACAATTTATAGTATGAAAATAATACCCCCTCCTTACACCCCCGTCCCCTTGAACTATGAGCACCCCCTCAAAAAAATTAAATGAGAAGGGGGTTGTGTGGCACCTTATCCGAAAAGTATTTTCTTTCTCGGTTCAGCAATACTAAGTTCTTCGAATTTGGTGCAATAATAACCGAGAAAATTTATTTTGAAAATGTATGATTTTGATACTATACTTAGAATGAAGGAAATAATGTCATATAATGTTTAGGAAGTATTTTTCAATTTATTTTACAGTTAAATTAAGTGTTCAAAATCTTCTTGACAATAAGCAAGGCGATCTTAGAATTCTCGTATAACATTTAGTAGAACCTCAGGGTTTATGTGGTTAATTTCTTCTGTAACTTTTAAATTTTCAATATAGTAATGGTCTATTGAAATATACTTTTGATTTTAAATAACCCTAAATCGTTCCACGCCTTCCAATCCACCATTTGGGAAAAACTTCGTTCAAATAATATCTGGGCAGTAAAAAGTTTATCAAAAAGTCTAGATAAACCAGACCATTAATTGTGCCAGTAATTTTGTTGTTAATGATACCAGCCCAAACGTTCACTTTTTTGGGATATTGTGTTTGAGCCTCCCATATCCAATGAGAAGTTTCTCTGCTCCAATATATACATTTTTGTCTATTAACCGTTCCATTTAAATGAAAAGTAGCTTCATCAGAAAACACAATTTTGTTTATGAACTGCAAATCTGCCTCCATTCTGTCCAAAACAGTTCAATCAGTTCACAGAAATTGTTGACTTCAGAACTTTATAAGGATGGTATTTTTCTTTATGTAAAGCTCTCAATATCGATGATTCACTTAAATCATTGTTGGAGGATAGTTGTCTACTTGTAATATGCGGGTTTTCTCAATGCATGTAACTTTTTTCTTCATTCAGTTTAACATTTCGACCTGGTTTTTGAATATTTTTCAGATATCCAGTTTCACGAAATTTTGTTTTTGACTGTAGATTTTGAGACATATTGACCAGGGTATTTGTTATTGAATATTTCACAAACTTCCTTTTGAGTTTTTTTTCATTACCAAATCCAATTATAACTAAAATGTCTATTCTTTGAGTTTCGAATAAATGGGACAGAGTTAAATCAAATACACACAAATATTTTTCAATGCACTGACAGCATCTTACAAAAATATCAAAATAACAGTAGCCTACTAGATTGACAAAATTTTGTAGAGAATTCCAAGATCGCCTTGCTTATTCTCAAGAAGGAAATGGTGGTCACATTTTCAACATTTCATTTAATTATAAAATAAACTGTTACCCGAGGTTATTTGCATGTTGCTGTTTGCTGTTCGTTCAGACTAATCTCCGACACGGCTGTACCGATTTCACTTTTTTTACTTTTACTTTCGAGAAAAATATAGGCTATCTACTTGTTTCCGTATGACAGGTTTTTCGCCCACCAAGTAGATATCGTCAGCAGTGACTTATTGCCATGTGTCGGTTTATAAATCTCCATGACATGTTGACATGTTTTTTTTACGTGATGTGTAGGATATCCTCCTTAGGACATCGAGTAGACCCTACCCACTCGATAGTGCGAGGCTCTCCAGTCCATAGCCTGGTATACTCACTAAAACTTCCACCCCGCCTAGGTTCGTCTGACCATTACTGGTATCCAGCGACACTTAGGCCAGTTGGCCCATTTATCTATCTAACTCTCTTCTTCGCAGCGCAGATCCTGACTGAGCCCATTCCCTCAGACTGCGATATTTAAAGCACCCAATCCAAAATAACTACATCTTGTACAAGTACAAGATTCTGGGTCACCTTTTGGTAACCCAAATATTTTTGCGGTTTAGGGATCTGCAATCGCACGGTATGTGAGAAACTGTTTCCGTTGCCTTACTGCATAGTCTGCATGTTAAGTCCCCGTTGTATAGTGTCATTTTGTTGAGGTGAACCTTGACTGGTGCATGACCAAGCATAAGCCACGTTACAATTTTAAGCTGGTTTCTGTTTAGCATCAGCATTTCCCTTGCTTTCTTTTGACATGAGCTTGGAATGTATTCTTTCCCTCCTAGTATCATTCTTTGGTTTTGGTTGTTGTCTGCCCCCTCTTCTCGAATCTTCGTCGGCTTTTTTATTGCCTGCCGTCCCTGATGTCCTAGCCTCCAGATCAATTTTACGTGATTTCGATTCGCCAGAGTTTTCAGTTCCTCCTTGCAAGTCTATACCAGCTGTGACTTCACCTCCTGACGACTTTTTAAGGCTTTATGTGCCACCTGACTGTCTATTATAATACAGATTTGCTTGTTTGCCGCGGCTTTCCTGTTGTTCTTTCTTACACATACGAGAATTGCATATACATCTGCTTGAAATACAGAAATGTAGGTTCCAAGAGCATGGCTACTGCAAGTACTTGGGTTCTTGGAAAAAACGCCTGAACTAGCACCTTTTTTCGGTAATGGATTCATCAGTGTACTATACCTTACCCTGAAAGATTGTGCTTAGCTCATTATCAGACCATTCAGTCCTACTCGGTATATTTATCTTGAATGTATTTTCAAAGAATTATCATTTCGAAATGTGATCAGTTCCCATGTTTAACACATCCCCTGTCACAACTTTGACAATACGCATGTATCCTGTTCCAATGTTGACATTAACCAGTGTGTTACTTATTCTGAAAGCACCTAGTCTTGCCTCACCCTGCACTACTAGATGCAATGGAGGCAGTCCCAGAAGCACTTCCACTGCCGCGGTGGGTGTTGATTTTTGATTTCATAGCCCCCGTGATGCCTAGACATGCAAGTCTCTGCACCTTGCTTAGCCTTAGCGTAGCTGTACTTTGTTGTGTTTTCTTCCACCACACCAAAGAAGGTTATGGTTATGGTCTAGATGACTTAACTTCCCCTTTAATCTGTATTATTTCTTCTCGAAGTTTTAGGGGACCGAGTCTCTCTTTTTTGTGCTATCATACCGGATTTGTGGGCATTGATATTGAGTTGTTCATTGTTTGTCCATCTTATTACTAAGTTAAAAGATTCTTGCATGCGATCTCTGACAATGGTACTAGGCTTCCCTTGTGATAAGATGACTAAGTCGTCAGCTTATCCAAGGCCTATGTGGCCTTAATTGTTCAGATCGTGAGGAGCTCGTCCATTACCAGATTCCAAAGAATGGGAGATAGCATTCCGCCCTGTGGACATCTCTGATCACCCGAGCCTCTGCTGTCTTACCCAAAGTCGAGGATACCATCCTATTTTTCAACATGGAGTCTATCCAGGCTACACAAGTTTCCTCGACCCCTCTGTGTCAGAGTCATGAAACCATTGAATTTATAGAGGTATTATCGAAAGCTCCTTCTATATCGAGAAAGGCCGCTAATAGTACCTCTTTGTTTTCCAGTGCATTTTCAGTTTTCACAACGAGTCGACAAAGTGCTATTTTTGTAGAAAAACCGGTCAGGTATGCATATTGATCTTGGTGTAAATGGTCTCTCCACCATCACACCATCTCTTATATGTCTGTCTACCAGCTTTTCTAGATTCTTAATCATAAATTACAGATAACTTATTGGTCTTAGGGATTTTAAGTAAATATGACCCTAACCTTTGTCCATTGTTTGGGCAAAGATTAGAAACACCTCTAATCTTTGGTTTGGGTATGTATCGGAGTGCCAAGCTACCTCTGAGTACATTAAAAATTATTCAGTGCAGTGGTTCTGTTACCTGCTGCCGCAGTGCTGGATAAATCCCATCTGAGCACGGCGATGTTGACATGTGGTGGTACCCTAACTTTTGATTCTCTTTAAATAGGTACTGGATTTCGTGTTCTAGTGTTTCTAGAGTTTTTTCACGTACGAAATCGTGGGCTCACTCTTGTTTCAAATATAAGTAGAGTGAACGTTTATTCACCTATTATGATGATTTTGCATTTAGCCATCTAGCATTTATGTACCCAAGTAGTTTTTTTCTTTCTGAATTAAATATGTATGTTCTTCATTTCGTATGTAGGTACATATATATTATATAATTTCAGTATATTGTCACGGAACATATATGTCTCTGTTGTCTGATATTGTTCAATAAAGTCGGCCATATTTCTGTTATTTATATATGGACAGTGGATTTTATATACAGATTCGTATCACAAAATTTCATCGAATCATTTTATTTAAAAAAAATATGATATAATATGAGTATGAATCTTCAGAAGTATGACTTTTATGTTTTTTATTTTAATAAATAATTTGAATATACGCCGAGACAATAATCAATAATAATCGCTAGACTGATTTGCATTTAATGAGAATTTTTGTTCATGATATCCTAAAACGTTTTATTATCCTTAAAAATCAATTAACATCATAGTTGATTCGATAACATGTTTAATAAAAAACTTGTTTGGATATTTTTCAAACTACTTTTATTTGGTTATAATTGAAAATTGAAAGTATGTAATTAAGAAGAATAGAAAACTTTGAAAAAACGTTCATAACAAATGACAAAGCTAATAAATCTAAAAATTATAGAAACGAACAATTTTTCATATCATCGACACTCGAGAAATCTACTAATAGGTGTTTCTATCCTTTAAACTGCAGGCACAGGATCTTATGCTGTGCTGCAGGTATTTCGACAAGCGAGGTAACAATTTTTTCCAATAGATGGCCTTACGTGTATGGTTGGAGGAAATTACTAAATTGAATGATGAACTCATTGAAGGTGGGGCCTGCTGCCTGCTAGCCTGCTGGATATTTTTTTACAGTTACCAGCAGGATTGAGCAAAATAGTGGGGGCGTTCAATTTGAGTGATTCTTCTCTTCGATTGTCAAGGTCATAGCTAAAATTCATATGAAATACTTTAGAATCGATTAAAAATAGGAATTTTTCTGGATACTGCTACGAAAAATATTGTAGACCGGTCAATGCGCCACTTGCTTTCTAAACATCTTCTAGGTAACAGTGTTTGTGTTCTGGATTAACTGGTAACTACCTAAATTGAAATTTATCACTATTTGTAATGAAACAAGAAATCCGGTTTGCAATATTATTCAACATCTTATAGATAAAATAATTAACTGTAAATTCTACCAAAGTTGTTCTACCGTATTCATTATATTTTTCTACAAAATTCACACTATAATCACAATTAACATTATGAACCTTCTTGACATATATATAAATATATTATATATATATATATATATTATATATATTGTAAATAATATTTTATCTATAGATATCAGTATAAGCGCAACATCTCTCTTATCAATGGAATTATCAGTGACACTGACATTTGTGTTTCGCGTATATCCTATGAGTAATAATGATCTTATTTCGAATTCAGGGTTTGTATATATTATTACCAATCACTGATATTTTTGGTTTCTCACTTTTTTCAATATGTTATTGTTCCTTAAAACTTATTTTTCTGTTTCTCTTTTTCAGGTTTACTCTTTATCGTTCTCGTGGCATCCATTGTCGGTATAATGGCTGAAGAAAACACCCAACTTCAGGCGGTACTAAAAGGCAATGGTCAATTGACAAAAAATGTCTATAACATCTTAGCTAGAAATCCTGGAAATGTCTTTTTCTCACCAATTAGTATTCATGCTGTACTGTCAATGGCTGCACAAGGCTCGAAAGGTACAACCGCAAATGATTTCACTCAAGTTTTGGGTGTACCTAGCTTACAAACAGCCGCTGACGGCTATCAGAATGTGATGCAACGCCTAAACTCTGCTGCAAATGTATCACTTCACATCGCAAATAAGATTTTCGTGATGCAGTCTTACAATTTGAACAACAACTTCAAGGCAGTAGTTGCCGATAAATTCCTCTCCGAAGTTGAAAATATTAACTTTGCTGATAGTGGTGCAGCTGCCACAACCATCAACAGATGGGTTGAGAATAAAACTCATGACAAGATCAAAGATCTCATCACTAAAGACAGCTTGGATGCCGACACGCGTTTGGTGCTCGTCAATGCTATCTATTTCAAAGGACAATGGCAGGACAAATTTGACCCCAAGTTAACCACAACAGAAAAATTCTACGTGAACGATAAGGACACCATCGATGTACAAATGATGCACATCACCAAGAACTTCCTCTATAAGGATGATGAAAGTTTGAATGCCAAAGTACTTGAGATGCCTTACACAAACAGTGACTTCAGCATGGTGATTATTTTGCCAAACGAACGTAACGGTATTGCTGCATTAGAGAAAAAACTCGCCGAAACTGACTTGACCAAGATCACAGAGAACATGTATAAGCCTGAAGTAGTTGTTTCTTTGCCTAAATTCAAAATCGAGACAACAATGGACCTCAAGGATACCCTGACAGAAGTAAGAGAAATTTTTAATTAATATATCATAGATTTAAAAACTAAAACATTTATTATTTTGTTTAATAGATAATTTAATTTTAATAATCACTTTTTTGCACATCGGAAATTTCTCAAGTTTCGAAAAATCGTTAAAATTATTTATCTTTTACAGATTGGCCTTGGTGGTATGTTCACCGGTTCAGCAGACTTTTCTGGCATGCTAGAAAGTTCTGAACGGTTGTCCGTAAGCAAAGTTGTCCAAAAAGCATTCATTGAAGTAAATGAAGAAGGAGCTGAAGCTGCAGCTGCCACTGGTGAGTACTTTTGTTTACTTTGGTATGTTTTTCGTGTGCTTTAGCTTTGCATCTTTCCCCTTTTGCTATAGTTTTGTTCCACTCACGCATGTCTTCCTTTTTCTGCCTACTTTTTCTTAATGCTCTCATTTATTTTTCTGAACTTTCTGAACAAACCATTCACAATTCTGCAAATTAAAAAAATTAATGAAAAAAATGTTCCACAATAAACTTTCTACACCGAAATGAAGATACTAATATTTTTATTTGGAAGAATTTTACGTATCATTCGGAAGAGATGGATAAGAAATTTCGATCGAAAAAATTATCGAATACCCTATACAGTAGGAACTGTAGCTTATGAAATCTGATAGGTTAAGAACAACTGTGTAAAATTTTAGTTATAATTCAAGGGAAAATTTAAGTCAGTTACGAGTTTTCTTCATCGATATAGCTTTTGCTGTCAGAATATCACTTTTTGTCTCCTCTGATTCACTCCATGTCCATATATATTATTGTCAAGGTATTGGTCTTAAGAACACTGCATCAAAGAGTAAATAGGTTACTCTCGATTCCGTATGATTCTAATATTAATGGCAGGATTAGTCTTTGCAAACTCCCTATCAAATTAGATATCCTCACACTATAACTTGCTACATACAATTATTTAATATGATCTATTTATTACTAACGTTACCAAGCTATGTCACTCAAAAACTTATTCATGTATGTGGTGAATTTATTTTGCTATTATGTACAGCATATACTGAAGAAGACCTTAAGTCTATATAAAACAAATATATTAGCAAAAACCCATGATAATCTCGTTAATTTTCGTAGGAATGATAAGAAAAGTGAGATCACTCACAATTCCAGAAGAGTTCAACGCTGACCATGCCTTTATTGTAGTCTTATTCGCAAAACAGCAGAATGTTTTGTTTTACGGAAATATTTTTCAGCCAACTGTTGCCGAAGGAATTCATGATGAATTATAAACTGAAAGAATCTTATCATATCATATCATATCATACCATATAATTATTAGGAGTCTGAATACTATAAACATAGCTTATTTGCGCAATTAACATTCCTCTATGTATTATTTTGCTGAAAGTGTTCTCAATCGTTCCAGTTCTTTTTTAATTTATAATAAATAGGTATTGTATACAAGATAGCTTTATTATTCAAACCATTTATCAGTAGGTATTGTACTTGTATTTGATAACTAAAAAAATATGCTTCTGAATTTTTGTTTATCATATCATATGTTTGTGAATGTTTTTGAACGTTTGTGTTTATTTATTTCTAAATAAATGGGTGATAAGGATAAGTAATTAGATTGTAAAATGGTTGTCTCTGATTGAAACGAAATAGTTAGGTGCTGATAATAAATAATGAAAACGTTTTTATCACTAACTTGTTGTTAGACAACCAACAGTACACCACTGGTGATGCAATATCCCCTCAATTACTTTCTAATTATTCAGACATAAAAGGAAAGAGAAGCGACAAAAATTTGCATAAATGATTCACAAACAATTGGTATCAACACAATTTCAAGAAAATAAATTTTTCATATTATTCAGCTGAATTATCAACTACTATCCATTTGACAGTTTTCAGCGACCTTTGTGTAGCGCTGAAAATATCGACATTCGATTTGCAGCAGCATATTTCGAAATTGCGCTCCCGGCCGACATAAAGAATAAATAGCTTTAACGATTCATGTGTTTTAAATAATGTTCAATTCTATTGAAATTATTCTCAAATAATTTTGGTAAAAAAGATGGAATTAATCTTGGTTTCTTTCACGAATAGGTCTACGAATGAGAATGAAATGTATGCCATTAAGACAACATTTGATAAACTTCAAAGCTGATCATCCTTTTGTTATGATAATCATTCATCGTACTAATAATGGGAAAGGAGTATTGTTTATTGGAAAACTTCTTACGTTAAATGATCTACAATCAAAGGTATAATAGATTGTCCAAACTACTTTTATTTGTATCGTTCTGCTGCCAGATTAGGTACCGTTATTGTTTGTCTAGAATATCTTCTTAATGGTAGAAATAATTCTCTAAAAAAAGTCTGAGGGTTTTCAAGAATGCGGGGAACAAAATTATAGCAAAAATGTTTGTTATCCTATTTCCGTATGTATTTATTCTACTATAAAAGGCGAACATTGAACAGGTATGGTGGCCAGACCGATGAGTGCGATGTCCTGGTATCCACAGCCGACTTTCCATGCTACTCACTCGTTCGTGGTTATGTTGTTGCAAGGAAAAAAATCTAAGAGAAATACTTTATTTACGGGCAGAATTAATAAACCTGAATATTAAATTACGTTTAGATTTACTTATTTCTTGATTCTCTTTCATACATTCTCTGAATCTATGCTGTTCAATAATCTAAATTCTGAAGTTAGAACTATTAAATTAACATCAGCAAAAAACAAGGTACTAATATTGTTTTTTGTTTTCCTTGTTTATGTTTTTATTGCTCAAAAAGTATTTGTTGTTATTATTTCATATTATCTAATTTTTTGCAAGTCGTTGTATCATGACATGTCATTGAATGTAATTTTTTGTTATAGGTGCTATGATTGACACAATGATAACACAAACTTTTATTCATAAATGGTAGTTTTTTATTATTTTCTAGTTATCTTGGTCAATATACATGTCAAATATCTTGAAAAGTTATGTAGAATATAACAATCTAGTAATTTACCGGATTTACCCGATCAATAAACAATCAGCTGTTCCTATATCAATAGGGAGAAGATTTTCCTAGTAGTTGTTTGCGGAAATAACGTATGTACAGTGGTCTCCCTCCGGGAACTGCATTGATTGTTATAAAAAAAAAACTATAAATGGAAAGACTTTGAAAATTGAGTGCTATACTGATGTTAATGCGAGGACTACTCGGCTAACATTTTTTAAAGAATGTGGCACTTATACCGAATTAGATGCCAAGTTTATTATTTCATATGGAACACCCTATAAATTATTATTACATTTTTAGACTCCTCTTTCAATTCCATTTCGAATATTATTTCATATATAATAGGTGCAACCGTTTTTGGCATATTTTAAATTTTATTTTAATTACGTTTTTATACCAATACATAATTATGATTTTTTCTATTAGGAAAATCTTATTATTTAATTTGGATGTTTTCTTGAAGATTGACTTCTTAAATTTTTGTATGATATTTTGATAAGTATTTGTACACGGTGATCAAAAAAGAAGAATTAGAATCAAACTTAAAAACAAACCTCATAAGTTATTTGTTTCAAATGGAAACCCCCATATTCCGAAAAATTTTATCTTTCAAAATAATTGGTAATTTTATTTATTCGTTCTGTTTCTATATTTTTCTTGTCAATTAGCCATCATTCGTGTAAGGATGTGCTACTTCATGTCTGCCCCAACACCAAGATTTGAAGCTGATCATCCATATATAATAAAGTTGGTCTATAGGAGACAAACAAATCCAGCTGATTTGTTTGAGGGTCGAATTGTGGCACCAATTTTTTGAACACATGTACAAACCCATGTAATTTCAATATTAATGAATCAATAAAACAAAATTTACATTCAATATTGGTTTAAAAGTATAGTCGTTTTCTTTTGGTATTGTGTAAATTAGAATGGAATACTTCTCTTAGATGCATGTAATAGTTTAAACTTAAAGCACACTTTAAGCTGAATTTTCCATTGAAGTCTAATCGATTTTTTTTCTATTGAGTAGCTATGATGGTTATGTACTGCTGCATGATAACAACACCAGATCCTATTTTCAATGGGGATCATCCATTTATAATTAAACTGGTTCATAGAGGAAGTGACCAATCATGTGATTTATTCACTGGTAGAATCATGGAGCCTATTACTGTCTAATATATATATGTATAAGTAATAAAATTGAAACAATCAAATTTATTTTCCAACTGTTTAATCGATCAATAGCTGTTTCTCTTTTCACTATTGTATCAAGTACTTTTTCACCAATAACGGATTTAAGTGATAGGAAGTACCTATAATACGTTTTTCATAGATCTAGATTGAAAGGGTGAACGGGTGCAATCTATAATACGTGTATAAGGTACAAAAATTCAAAAGAAATTGTTCCGTATCCTAAACTAATACATTCGTTAATTCTTTCATCTTTGAGTGCCGTACTCGTATCCGAGTGCAGGCGACTTCTCTGCCTTGAAAGTGTTATCTTAGACAAGAGGTCCTACAGTTTAAAGTGGATTCCGAACCACCGATAATTCTCAAGGTAAATCCCAAGGCACACCCTTCCAGTGGTACACACACGACTTCGTCCGTGAAAAAACTCTAGAAACCCCGTACAAAATCCAAAAAGGTATTTAAGACAAATCAATAAAAAATCCCTATGGCCTGTAGTCAGCGGAAAGGTAAATTTCTCAAAATTCATTGAAGTGAAATTTGAATTTTTAATCAGATCTCCAGAAAATGTACAATTACATCAAATTTATATTGAGTGTTCATATATTATCAATATTTCTTATTTTTTCTTTATTATTATTTTTTCTGTGAATTTTATGAAAAATGAAAAAACACAAGTTGTAGGTACTGATTATATCTATAACCCAAAATTATTTTTGATGATATTTACACTACGGCTCTTTTTTGATAATTTTTCTAAATGTTTGAACGGTCGCCATTTTGAAACTACGTACCCTATATAGCCCAATAACGAACTCGGCCGAGATATATGAAAGCTTGATTTTTGTAGCAAATTTGAACTTGATACCTCCAAAACTGCGACCTCTATCGTGTTAACAAATTTCGTAATATCCCATATATATATATATATATATATATATATATATATATATATATATATATATATATATATATATATATATATTTCAAAATTCAAAAGTGTGAACGATCACAATGGAGCCTCATAATAAACCGACACGTGTTTTGCTAAAAAAAATGGGAATGGCTCATCGATGATGATTTCAACTTGGTTGGTGGAGCTCAAGTCAGTAAAAAAAATATGTCTATATTTTGCCTTCTACATGTTATTGAAAGTAGAAATAACAATTTTATTTTTTCGTGGTAGGTGAATAATACTTTACTTTTTAACAAAAATTATTTTGTTTCAAAAAAAGAATAATATTTTTTTTTCATTTGGTGCCGACTTGGACACATTGTATATTGAGGGCCACTTATTGAGATAAAAACTGTCCTATCTCTCAAGTTGGACCAAGCAATAAACATTTACAAAATTTCAATAAAGTGTTGAGCGGTATCGGAGATTAGCGTGAACGAACATCGTTATACGGGATTTATATGTATATATACAGGGTAGCGATTTTAAATGGAACGGTGTTTATAGTGGCCCTGGGAATAAGATTTTTCAAAAATCCAAAAATAAGTACTCAAAGAATTCTTATGGAGTTCGCTTTCGTCATGTAAAAAAAATTGGGTCCCAAAAGGGGAGCAGCCGTAAACAACTTTGTTTTTTCAAATTAGAAGACACCACTTGTGGCACCTCTTTGGAGAGCTTATTGAAAAAGGTATTTGTCGATAACATTTTTTTGAAATCTGTCAAACTATGTGTCAGAAATTTACAAAAAAACTGATTTTTAACTATTTAATGAAACATTACATTGACAATAACATTGCTGGATTGTCACCGTTTTAGCGTAACAGTTGTTGAAAATGTGACCCATTAACCTGTTGGCACAGTCCCAACCGATGGTAGAACTCTCTCCTTACTCTTCCAAAATTTTCTGGCGTGATTAATTGATCTCTGCCTGAATACCTGCCTTTAAGTCTTCCAGTTTTCAATTTAAATGGAGACCTGTCTTCAAATTTTCCTGAAACATTTTTAATACCTCTAAGGAATATTCCCTAATGATGGAAATCTAGACCAAAGGATATTTTTTAAGCAGGATGGTGTTCCTCCCCATTTTGCAAGAAATGTAAGGAAATTCTTAAATGTTGTCTTTCCACATAGGTGGATAGGACGGCGAGGATTCATAGAGTGGCCTTCCAGATCCCCGGACATTACAACCTCAGATTTTTATTTATGGGGTGATTTAAAAACTAAGGTCTATATCAACATACCTAGAAATCTGGAAGACTTAAATGCAAGCATTCGGGCAGAGATACGTTTAATCACGACAGAAGTTTTGGGAAAAGCAAGGGAAGAGTTCTACCATCGGTTAGGTCTATGTCAACAGGTTAATGGGGCACATTTTCAACAACTGTTACTCTAAAAAAGGTGATATTCCAGTATTAATGTTATTATTAATGTAATTGTTCATTAAATAGCTAAAAACAAGTTTTTAGTAAATTTCTGGCACATGGTTCGACAGATGTAAAAATTTTTTTATCGACAAAATCCTTTTTCAGTAAGCTTTCCAAAGAGGTGCCACAAGTGGTGTCTTCTAATTTGCCTCCTCTTTGGGGCCCCATTTTTTTACATGAGGAAAGCGAACTCCATTAATAATCTTTGAGGACGTAATTTTCGATTCTAGAAAAATCTTATTCCCAGGGCCGCTACAAGCAGCGTTCTGTTGATTATGATTACCTCATAAATATGTAAATAACACATTTGTTTCTTTTTTGACGGGTAGGTTTGCAAATTACGCTGAGAATGAGACCCCCACCACCTGAAGTCTTCCTGGTAGATCATCAGTTTATCATATTACTACTTCACGGAAAATTATCAGTTAGAAATTTATTATTTAGTGGAAAAATTGCCAAACCGGTATAATGTATTATTATTATTATTATTATTGACATTATTGTACAGTATTACACAAATATAATATACAATTTAGTATAGTTCACTTTATTCTCACAGCAAGAAAAATCTTCGGTTTTAGAATTAAAAAGGCATGATGCATTTCGATTGTAAAATGTATATTTGCACAGCAACCAAGATTCACGATACAAATACAAGAGCATGCTTTCTGTTCGAAGATAAGAGCTAATTTATAATACTACTGAATAATCTTTAGTAGCATTGTACTTTCACAAATTTTGTCCTAAAGTTCACAGACATACAAAGCCGACTTTTAGAATAATTTTCAAAATTAAATTAACAGAAGATAATTGGGAATTCTGTTATAACTGCTGGTCCATTGGAACTTTCATTTGTCTTAAAATTGATGATTTTTTTTCATTAATTGTGTTAAAAAAAGCTTGAATGACACCGGACATTAAAAAAAATTAAATCTTATTTTCTGTCTTTTATCCAGTTCTATTTAGAAGCAGCGGTGAAGTCGTAGTGCGAAAGGTACCACAGCAGTGTCTGATTACCAATCGCTTTGTAATCAGTAATAAAAAATCAAACTCTTGTGGACACGACTAATTACTGATGCATCGCTTAGCTCATTTGTCAAACCGACGTTTGTCAAAAGATTCGTAATAATTTAATTCGACAATTACACATGAATTGTAAATGGAAGAAGAAACAGTATTTTCTGTTCAATATATTTATAATGAAAAAGATTATGTGGTAAACGGAACGATAGATTTCCATAATAGAATTGGAAAATAGCTGAAATAAAAGATAGATTATGTTACACTATTGTTTACTGATAGCTGTCATATTAAAGACGTCATCTTTTTGAATATTGATAGGCGATTGGTATAATCAGACACACACAGAACACGACCATATTAATGATTTAAGATATTGTATTCGGAATGGCAACATTGCATGATCATTTGTTACTACCTTAAGAAATTGCGCAGGTATTTTTATTACTTTCTCGACTTACAAAAATTTAACTTAAATATTTAAGAAATTAAAATGGGACCACCACCAAGAAAATGATTTTTGGCGATTTAATAAGAGGAAAACATGTGCTAAGAATGATTCCCTACAATCTTGCCGTTTCGAACACTTCCGCTGAGACGATTACTTGGCTAATTGCAATCACACAATCATTGCAAACTAAATTGCTTATCAAATATCCTTAGTTGATATAAAATGGACGTATTATTGGTTCTTAGTGAATACAATATTATTTTATCTATTGCTAGGTATGGAACTCGAAATGCGATGTTTAACCTTTCCTGAAGGATTTAAAGCAGATCATCCGTTTGTTGTTGCCCTTGTGGCTACTAATAATGAAAATATTGATATTTTATTGTTTTCTGGAAGAATCAGTATGCCAGAATGAAGAGAGGTAATTAAGGGTAAAAATATGATCAATCAATCATTCATTGTTCAAATTATCAAACGTATTATGAAAACTTGCCCACATTTTTTTCTATTTGTTTTTCTAAATAATTTCTTATTAACATCAGAAGTTTTATCCAATCCCACAAAAGCACAGAATTTTTAAAATTCTTAATTCATAATTTCATACCTAAGTTTTATCAACCAATTAACAAAAAAATAATCTTTATATCAAATAGTAATGAGGTTCTCATTATAATTTATTTAATTCTTTTACTACTATATCCGTTGTACCTACCTATATTTTAATTTGACTGACTGAATAGTATAAACATTGTGCTTTAATTTTAATACCAAATATAAATATTTTATTACATTTGTACTGTAATTTTTAAGCATTAAAACAATAAAAATAATGACTCTCAAACTACTGCTCGTTGTTTATTCAATCATCTAATTACATGCCACGATGGATGCAATTTCATCTAAATTCGAGTCTCATGAAATTTTATGAGCTCGTGCACACTTGCCGGTATCAAGCAAGGCGCGCTCGCGCCTCGGTCTGGCGCACATTTGCCCGAGAATTGGATTGGAAGGAGCCATAGACATCTGAGCAGATCATCTGTTCAGATGTCTATGGAAGGAGCTCAGAATGGATCGCGTTTAGCTGCGATCGTCAAGTGGGCACGCTGCACACGAGCTGCCGATCGTATCACCTGCTGTGTCAGATGTGTAGCTGCAATCTGCAATTGAAAATTTTGTAGTACTGTCCCGACGTTCAACTGCAGTACATGAATTATGGAAGACGAGTAAATAATATTGTTGGTGGAGAATTATCCAGAACTTCATGATCCCTCTGATAAAAATTGGCACAACCACCAGCGGAAGGATAACTGCTGGATCGAAATAAGAAATAAACTTGATTAATTGGATGAATCCACTGTCTTCGGTTTTGTTGTTATCTACTTTCTATGCTTTCCTCGAACAGGAAGGTTAAATAGACAACGTTCAATTCGTCGGAGCTCATGTTTTGTACTGAATACGGAGTTTTGGAACGTTGCGAGTTGCGAGATCTTCAAATGTGCACGCGACCAGCTTAGAACGGGCTGCGCTGCGACCGCGAACGACAAATGGTTTTCAGCCCTTAATATCGATGCTGCAGCATCTGGAGGCCCATTATAATTGTAGTCTCTGAATTATATTTCAAGGAGTATGGTATTTCAATATGAGTCGACTTGAAATCCTTGAAAATAAATTCTGTTGTAATTTTCTATTTCTATTTTGATAACAGATACAATATGAGTTCATCAATAGTTAAGCAAAGACCTACATACTTGCAATTATCTTTATCATTCTTCGAATTTATGAATTAGTAATAGGTATCTCCTGCGAGTTGATCTAATGTCAATAACATTCATTTTGATCGTGAATTGAAATGTGAATGAAAAGTACCACTATCCAGTTGCTTTTAATATCGATGCTGCCGCATCTGAAGGCCATTATGTGATTGTAGTTTACATTTTGGCAAATCCAGATCTGAGTAGTAGATAGTATGGGAAAGAATGATACAGTTCCTGAAAACAAGTATATTCGACTGCAATGGTAATCTTAATTGTATCTGGTTGACTATAAAAGCTTCATTTGAATCAGAAAAAAATAAAATAATAACAATAAATATAAAAGATATAAACCTCCTTAAGGAATAGTAAGTACTTAATACAAAATAACCTGACACGATAGACTGTTCAGATGTTTAAGATGGAAAATAATTTTCAGGTAAAATAGGTTTAAAGAGATTTTAATATTTATTGAATCTAAAATAGTGATTTCAAAATTTTTCAGTATCTGAATAATTTTTCTGGGATTTTCTTCTTTGTAATTTCCTCTAATTATATTCTTCTGTTGACTGATCATACCTTTTTAGGTTAGAATAATAAAAAAGTTTATGATGAGTTTTCGTGAATGGTTAAACCTCTGTCATTAATGATTACGTGCTTTTGTGGTTGTCTCCTTGGAAAAAATAGGTATTTGTTTTCTATCTTCGCTCTGTCTATTTTGAATATTTTGCAAATTATAAAATATTGTTATCTTTGATATTGTAATTAATAAAACTTAATAAATTTTCTGCTTCTAAGTAATGTCAAATTTGGTTTATGTAGCAACAGTTTAGATAAATGTTACAAACGAGTATATACCTATATTATAATCGTTGGCGTAACTATATTGTTATCGATGGGAAAAAAGTTATTTATTTTTTTCTGAAGTATCGAAAATTCAAAACTTGGAGATAGAAAACAAAATTTCAAAACTGCATGCAAAAAATTGGGGTTGTACTGAATTGATAATTCGGATTTATTTTCTGAATGCTGTCGTCTCTGGTTCATCAGGTATAATCATAAGAATGAGATCGGGAAGACTGCACTTTCATAGAGAATTTCGAGCGGATAGGCCATTTGTGTTTGTATTAACAAGAAGAACCACCCGACACAGAGCAACTAGAAAGTTGATACCATTGTTTGTTGGAAAATTAGAAGAACCCAATCCATCTGATTATTCAGCGTAAAATTTATATAAAATTATTATGTAATAATATAAAATTGAATGTTTTTAGAAGAGCTTTAACTTTGTATTTAATTTTTTTTTAATAATCACAATATGTATTGTAAAGTGTAAACTCTTATTTATAAGTAGAAATATTAATTTAATATTCCAAATCTTTTACTATATATATAGGCAAAAGAGTATTTGTTAGTATATTGTATCAAAAGCAACAGCCTCTCTCTCTAATTAATCTTTACTCTTTGCAAAAATCAGGTTAAACTATTTGTATACCAAACATTGAAATTATTATAGCCTATAAACTCCTGTTATAATACTATTTAATATATTGATAGTACATAATAAGTGTTATTGTCATGTAACATATCAATCTAGGGATAAGTACCGCCAGCCCAATCTTCTTCTCCATACTTCTCTGTCATGCACCACATTTTTCTCTAATTCGGTTTATGACTGTATCGGCCGCTTTCATTTGATTACGGATGTCTGTATCCAGAATGTGCTGTAATCAAAAAACTATCACACTCTCACGCTTAGCCTCGGATAGTCCATCTCTCCGTCTTCTAAGTCTTAATTTGACCTGATCCATAACATAGTACCTACCGTTTCCACAAGTACTTGTCCTATTCGGTTTTTATTCTGTTTGGATATATTTGAATCTTACCTGACACTGTTGAGACATCCAACAACTCTTTTGGCCTGTTGTAAAGGATTTTTAATATCTACTTTGCCAAGTCCATTTTTTGTCGATCATTGGACCTGAGTAGATAATAAACTGCACACAACAGTTGTCGTACAGTGTTTTCATCGACACTCAGTAGTGTATCAAGCTTCTCTTGACTATTGCCCACCAGATATTCAGGTTCTTTAAGCTGACCTTTAATCCCGATTTCTTATATTCCAGGTATAGTCTCCTTAGTATATATATTCTAAAACGTAATCATATTGGGCAAAAACCACCTGGCCACCAGCAAAGTTTAGTGAAAATAGTTATCTCTTGTCGACAGGAATTCCCATGGCTTCTCATTTCCTCTTCCATTTTTTCAAGACTACTTCAAGGTATATATCAAAAGAAGGGGCGATATAATGCAGCCCTGACGAAGTCCTCTTCTTGTTACGAAGGGAGAGGAAGATTATTTTCCAAGTTTTGTGTAAAATAAGTAATTCTTATACATGAATTTTATAATAGAAACTATTTGAGTGTTCCATTAGTTGGAGTGCTTCCCATAGTTTTTGTCTTGGTATTGTATCATAGGCCTTTTCAAGGTCGATGAACGCTATGTAAACCTCCTGTCCGTTAGCGATCATTTTTTCTGTCATTTATAAAATATAAAGATTATAGACACAAGATCGACTTTGCATAGAACCACTTTGGTCATCACTGATTTTATCTCCAATATTTGCTCTTAGTTTAGTTTGAAGTATTTTACCGAACAGACAGCTAATGTTTATGCTCAGTCCTTGGTATCTTTTCTACTACATTTAAAAAAAATCTATATACTATATATTTCTTCTTCTTCCGTTCAATATTTCAGAAGCTCGGCAGTTATATTTCCTAGTCCAGGACACCACAAGTTTTTCATCAGTTTCATGTGTGTCAGCACATTATCTTCTGTTTATTACAATGGAATTGTTGAATGTCTTCTAATGCTCTTCATTTAGATTTTTATTATTGTTGTGTTCCAATAATAAGGTTTTATAATGTTTTCCCAGCTAGTAATCGGAATCAAGCCCTCATATCTGTTTGTGATTTTTGATTTGATTTGTTTGAGAGTTCGCCATACTTCTGTTGATTGCGATTCTCCAATAATTAGACTCTACTCTTACTAACGTTTGTATTTCTTCTGAGAACCAAAACGGGTTTTGATTTATCTACTTTTTTCTATGATACCCAATGCTTCACTAGCAGTCTTGTGTAATATACTTTTGATATTCAGCTTCTACATTTTCATTTTCTTCCACTTTTAGCAGCTTCATTTTAACTCGCTTTTCATATAGCAATCTAATGCTACCCTGCTATAGAAGATACAATTTGTATCTATAATCTTCTGCTATATTCTTACCTTGCGGTATGTGGTTGTTCTTATTATGGCCATCTTTTTCAATGGACCTGCCAGGCTCAAAAATAACATGTAATGGTCTGAGCGAACGTCCATTCATCTTTTAACTCGACAATCGTAATGCTTAAGTCTAGAGTTTTGCTGACTGATGAAATAGTCAATTATACATTTTTGTTGTAAGGCAGGTCTTTTCCGTGTATACTTATAAATATTCTGGTGATGAAAAATTATTTCTAATTTTTCAAAGATCGATTAACTTGTCCTCCGAATTATATAAGGTTACTATTCATCCATACTTCATCATCTACCTTTTTCCTATATTTGGGCATTTAAGTCTCCTGCTATAATAATTTCTTGGTGGTGAGGAACACTGTCTATTGCCTCATGAATTGAAGAATCATCTTCATAAATACCAATCATGGTTGAACTATGTTCATATAAGCTTAGGATCATAATTACAATACGTTCCAATCGACATTCAAAATTAGTCAAATCAAATTAAAAGTATTTTTATGTGTTTGTTGCTACACCGACTGCTACTCTTTGGGATTTAACAACTCCCGGCCACACGAGTGGGTAATCCTTCATTTCATCCGATACTTTTTTGTTTTGTTTCGATCATTATAGCTACATCAGCTTTTTGATCTTTCAATACATATATTATCTCTGTCATCGTATTCGCTATTTCCTGGACATTCTAGGTGATCAAAATCATACGCATTTTCCTTGCCAAAGTCTGTTTCTAATTATCCATCCTATTCCGAGGCTCATCAAAAATTTTGCCAACTTCAAGGTATTTTTACAGGTATGACGATAGGAATGCTGATGCTAACTGGTTTTTTCATCTTTGTTAAAATTTTAAGGCTCTGGAGACACGCCTTTCACCGTCTCCCGTCTCCTACATAATATTGTCCCTGATAATATAGAGAGTCATTGCCCAGGGGATAAGCGACTAATGTCTCCTTGGACGTGTGGAAGTAGGAGTACCTTCTAAACTTCAGTGAGAATTTCTCATAGTTTTGTTTTTATATAAATACCGGCAGTCCATAAAACCTCTGAGCTATTAATAAATATGTCGAGGAAAGGGAACGAATCTAATATATTTTATGAAATTTAACGTCTGACGGATTTTTTTATAAACGGTAGAACCCTCAAGGTAGAAATTCCGTATATTAGGATCTTCATAGTGTAGTTTCCTCGAAGGTTTCAGCCATCTTTGGATATTCTGAACCGGAACTTTTAATCTAAGCTCATCTTCATTGAACAATATTCTTCCATGAGAGCCGTTAACTTTGAAATGTTAATGTCAAGTTCTTTCCACCTAAAGAATATTTTGGTGTAGATTTACCAGAAATGATGCATCCCTTTTATCGTTATCGATTTTTGTTTTTTCCATGGTATTTTTATTGTTTCAGCTGTTTTTGGAGTTGGCGCGAGTTTCAATCCTTATAAAGTTATCATCACATTCGAAGCCGAACATCCGTTTGTGTCCATGCTTGTTCATCGAGAGACGAGTGGTGGAAGATCTGTTCTATTTCAAGGACGTATATCACAACCGCTATTTTAGACATTATCTTGAAGTTCAGGTTCCTTGTAATAACGGGAAAATTTATAATGATAATATAATTAACAAATGAATAAATTGACTGTGCAATATTTTACTTTTATTCCATGCATGCAGATTAAAAATAAGGAAGTTCCAGCATTTATAATTATTTTGTATCTGAAGTAAAGCTACTCTTTAATTTGGCTTAAATATCTAGGTACTTGAGTGATGGCTTCTTTCATGTAAAAATCTATTAAATTATCAAAAAAATGTAGGGATTTCAAAACTTCTTCAATGTCAAATTATTCATCTCCCCAATAACAATTTAGCATGTAATGTTCGTGAAATTATCTTGGATATTTCTGATTTTTTCGAAATAGAAATTGGTGAAAGGTTTTCTTGCATTTATTTTTCTCATAGCTATTGGCTGAGATATTTTCTTTGTTTCCTCGAATTGCTGTTTTCCATGTGTTTTTTTTTTCTTCTAGCCATTCAGTTTGTCTACCTGTCGGCTATCGAACGAGACAGAGAGTTTTTCACGATCAGTCATCCATTTATGGTTCTAATTCACCATAAAGGAAATAAGGGACGCAATATGCTGTTCCTCGGACGCATCAACTCTCCCAGAAATAAATGAGAAATTCTATCAATAAGACTACTATACACTATATTCGCCATAATTTGTACTTCTTATTTTTCTTAATAAATAGGTAATACCCGCTCTTTGATTTAATGTTTTTTAAGCTTCCGCAGCAAGATAAACCGACTATTAGAAATTTACTAAAACTTTGATGGAACATAATATATGGTCCGATTTAGATAATTTTTGTTGCATATTATAGGCTTTTCGATCAAGGATAGGTATATGAGTGCTCGAATTCGAAAAGATATATATATGATATACCGGATATTTGAGCAAATACTGCAAATATTCAACTATTAGACCGATTTTGTTTCAAATATTCACAAGTTATTGGGCGTGTTTGGCAAAAACTAGCTATTTTGACGTTATATAGCGCTATAACATTGTTTTTTCTTGAAGATTTTAAGCTAATCTCAACCAGCTATGTTACTTCAACACATTACTTTGATTAGTATCTAAAATATTCCCTCATTGTAGGTAGGACATGGAAATAAATATATTTGAAGGTTTTGACTAAAGTCGATAAAGAGTTGACTTTTTTGGTAGATTCTGAAAATACGGAATTGTTTGCTTAACACAAGAGGAGTATTTTGATTTTTTTTAACTCTTTATCTTTGAGTGAAAAGGTTGCACGTTAACATATTATTTGCTTTTCACTACTTATACATGAGAAATAAATCTTTTTATATTTATCTTCCCTTTTAGGAATGAAAATAAAGAAAAAATGCTACAGACCACCAAGACAGTTTAATGTCGATCATCCATTTGCGACTATCCTTGCAGGAAAATTTAGGGAACTTAATTCTATGACTATTTTGTTCATGTCTACTACTAGGAAACCAGTATACAAATAAACATTTTTATAGGTATTGTAAAATATACATTTTGTATAGCTTGTGAATAAATAAACAAAGTTCTAGATGAGATGGGTTTGAACCTTTCTTTACCAGCTTTAATCTAGCCTTATCTTTTCGTATGTGCGTCTGACATCTTAGAAAACATTGCACTTGCTCTTGTTGAATTAATCTGTAATCTAGATTTAGCCAACGAATCAAATAATTGATAACTATGTGTCGATTTAAATCATGTAAAATATTTTATCTGAGAGTAATGACATTTAGAACAAAAACCAGAAAACCAGAACTTAATTTCAGTTGATAATATTATTTTCTTGTCTTGCCCTTTTTCCAGTTTATCTTTTTGGCGGGTTAAAATTTTTTTTTTTCACTATCGAATTGCAGTGATTAGGAAAAATATCATGCGAAAAGAATGCTCTTGTCATTACTGCGTTCCAGACACTGAAGTGCCGTACGGCCGGGTATAAATTTATTTCAAACGGGAAAACGGACACTGTGTTGGCTTTCTTTGTCTTTAACTCTACCTGTGATATAGTTTTTTGTGATTTTGAAATTTATTCTTTACTAGCTTTTGCCCGCGACTTCTTGCGCTTGGAAAACTTCATTCAATTCCATGTGGTAGTTATTGCGTGATGCTTGTACAAACTTATAGACAGACGCAGTAAAACGGAACCTATATTTTTAAGTTAGACCTCCAAAAATACATAGGTAAAATTACATTCAATTTCATGATCTAGTTTTTGTATGATGCGTGTACAAACATACAGACAGACGCGCTAAAATAGAGCCTATATTTTTAAGTTAGACCTCTAGTAATATATCGGTGAAAACTGCATTCAATTCCATTGAGTAGTTTTTGCGTGATGCGCGTTCAAATATACAGACAAAAAATCTAAAAACTGTTGTTTTTGGCTTCTGTTGCTCTAATAAGGACACCCAATATTAGTTTTTCTTAAATATTTTATAATGTACAATGTACAGACATCGGCCTGTTACAGTTGTATTATACAAATATGTATGATTATTACTGATTATCTTTATGTATACTAATAAATATCAATATATATCAAATTAACAAGTTTTAACTAATTGCAAAACAACAAATTTTATATTTTTCTGTCTGTTTGTTCCGGCTAATCTCCGTAACGGCTGAACGGATTTTTACTGGCAGGTAGCTAATGTTATAAGGGATAACTTAGGCTGTTTTTATTTCAGAAACAAATCTATACAAATAAATAAAATCGAAGTGTATGTTTGTAGTTTCAACATAACACGTTTTAAGTAATTACATATGGAAGTATATGTGTCTCTTAGAACAAAACAACAATTTTTTATAATTTTTGCCAGTAACAGCTAGATTAACGTAAAAATGTTGAGCTGAAATTTAAACCCAAGCGGCAAATTTGCCTGAGACCGGACCTGACGGTTGGTCGAGCCCATGATTATTTACTCAGGGCTTGCATCTAGAGCTTTGTACATGAGACTGTTAAACGTTTTGACTTGAATCGCTGCTATCGAGGGATCAGTACTACGAATGGCGACGAGTTACGAAGATGCCACGAAGGTTAATCGAACAAATTTACTCAATGACACGAACTATGACTGTAATTTAAAAAGCCTTCATCTTATTCTCTATAATGCAGAGTATTGATTTGACTGACAAAAAAGGCAAATACGAAAATTATCTTTGACAGTGCATTTTAACAGAGAATCAAACTTGATAAACATATTTTTTTAGATTCCGCTCAAAGTGAATTCTCGGGTAATGAATCAGCCTTCTACAACAGAAATAGAACAGGAGCTGAAAATGTTTCGATAATAGGAACTCTGAGTTTGGATTTAAGAACTGCAATAATAAATTAGTCAATGATTATTAAATAGATAGGTGATGTTTATTTTTTATGTGTGTATTCCTAATTTCTTAATTTAAATTATTTGTGTTTTGTTTGGAACTGTTATACTTTACACTGATTTCATTCTAAATTCTTAACAAAAAAAAAAACAGTAAAAGTTTTAAATTTTTGGTGAAACTCAAAAAAATACAGTAAAAGTTTTAAATTTTTGGTAGAACTTTAGACAAGCTTCTTAATCTATTTCTAGAAGTAAATGACATCAGATGTCAAGCAGATGTCAAAATTACATTTAGATAATTTTGGGTTACAGCGCTGGCACAAATACTGCTCCTAGTAGATTCTACTTTACTAGCCTATACTCCTATACGAAGCTTGCGTACGAATATAAAAAAAGTAAAAAATCACAGTCGAATTGAATAGCTCCTCCGTCTAGAAGTCGGTAAAAAATAGATAGTTTCAGAAGCTATTGTTTTTTTTTGCAGAAAGCTACTATTGCCCATTGCTAATATATATACTCAGGCATGTTGTTCTGCTTGTTATGTGTGTTTCGTTTTTGAAGCCAAAATAACGATATTAATTGTTGTTAATATCGTTGACGAAGATAAGACCAATAAGTTCCATTAATCAACCTTTTAACCAAGAGAAGTCAGTTACTAGTTACGTATTCTTAAGATACTTGTTTGTAAAACACTACATCTGAGACGTTTTTTGAACTATATGCCCAAAATATCGTGCAGCGAGGCATTGTCGCAAATGCGGGTGGCGACGTGCCTTTGGGAGTTCGATACACAGGCTTTTATGAGCCTATTCTCGTCAATAATAATTGCACAATTACACGGTATTGTGGGCATAGAGAACCTGTACCTGTAATAGATACATACTTATTTTTGTGTGAAAATATTGCACGTTAACTAATTGTGTTTTGTGATACTTATATACATGAAAGATGAAACTTTTTCTACCGTTTTAGGAATGAAATTAAAGAAAAGATGCTACAAACCACCAAAACAGTTTAATGTCGATCATCCATTTGTGACTGTCCTTGCAGAAAAATCTAGGGAACTTGTTAGTTCCACTATTTTGTTCATGTCTACTACTAAGCATCCCTTATACAACTAAATATTTATATTAATAATATTATAAAATATACATTTTGCAAAGCTCGCGAATAAATGAACAAAGTAATAATTGAGATGGGTATGAACCGTTCCACTACTAATCAAGCTGATTTCTTTGTATACTTGTCTGACCTTCAATTTAAGTTTTACCGTACGAATCAAGTAAAATGTCCAATATGAGATTATTGTTAGTTCTCAGAACAAAACAGATATACCTACAGATTAGAGTATTCTCTTGACATATACTTTTTCTAAGGAAAAACCTTAAATAAACAGACTTTTAGGTATTTATAAACTTACCAGCTTTTATAAATTATAATGATAACGATATCAACATTAAAAATGGCAACTTCGTTCTCAAAAAAAAATTAAAGGTAAGAATAAGGTAGTGTGATTGTATGTTTTTTCTCATCTGTATAAATAATAATCAGCGTAGGTACATAAAGTATGGAATACTTAATTTTATGGCGTTTCAAGCCCCCTTGAAATATGACTCATCGATTTATTTTTTAATGAAACACCTTGTATATTTCTTCGTTTCTTGATTGCACATTCAAGGCGATTGCAAAAATATATTATTAACAGTTTTGAAGATAAATAATTATTTTAAAATCAGTAGGTGTTTTTGAAGAAAATTGAAAGCAATAAAATAATACATGGAAATTACCTTTAAATGTGGACCAAGCCGATCATCCAACTATATCTCGGGCAAAGTTCATGGTACGATTTTAGGATTTAAAAAAATTACCTTGGTGAAAAGGGCCAAGAGAAATCAAACATATAGCCTTACCGTTAAAGGCGTTGAAGAATAATTTTACTAGATTGTACTTGTACGCCCAATTGTACTAGATTTTGGAAGTAAAGTTCTGATGAAATTTCGTTAAATCAAAGCTAGGGAAGACTGAGGAATTTTTCATAAGAACATGCCTCCAACAATGATGAAATCGATGACGTCATATATCAAACGGTGATGACGTCACAAACTGTAATACCTAGTCTATACAATGTGTGATTGGAAATATAAATCTAAGGTCTTGAGGATCTTTCCAAAGTGATTGTCAACAATAAAGAATTTATTCCATACTTTTTGTATGCAACTTTCAGTCTTAGAGAAGTTCCAAAAAATATAGGTACCTAATCTTGCTTGAACTGCAAAAGCATATTATTAATTACATCACTTCACACAAGTTGGTAACGTCTCATTCTCATCTCATCTGAAAATGTTTTACCAAATAAAATTATTTGTAAAAACATGAAAGTCTAAATGACTTAAGTACTTATATGGTATAATTTCTAAACATTTGTGAAATTCACATTTCTCTACATAGTTGCGACGTTGCTCAGATGCTTATTAATGCTAATGACTGAGAGGCATCACATTAAAAATTGCTTTTAATAAAGAACGAAAGCCGCTTCCTTTTAATATGAAATTTAATAAATAGGTATGTACTACCGCAATCGACATTTCTGGATGTCGGTAAACTTTTCCGTCAAGTAGGTGACTCTAGAAATAAATACAAAAATGTCTGTGATAAAATGAAATGCCAAGCTATATGAATAACCATTTTATTTTTAATAATAATTCTAAACACAGCTTTAACAGATTTAAATTTATCTATGAAAGTAAACCATAATTTTTTTTTGTACAACTGTCAAAAAACTTGACATTTCTGCATCTCTATTGATTTGTAGGTAGCTGTTTACTTTTTTCACTACCAAAATAATTCACAAAATAAACATGAAATATTACTTTTTTAGGATTTATTTTTAACAGAGTCAATTATTAATTGATTATTCATCATAAAACAATTTCATTGGAATAATAGTAAAGTTTGAACAATTACTTCCAACATAAATTTCCGAAGAAGTTCCATGTTGCTGCTGATCAGAAGCGTTAGATATATTTCTTGAAGAGTTGATTCCATAATTTTATCGGATATTTTAATTTGTTTGGAAGAAGATGGACAATTTAATATTTTGTTAGATATATCAATTTTGTTATTCAAACTATCTTCTATATAATATGCTTCTGCTACGGAGGCAGATCAATAGAGATGCAGAACTGTCAAGTTTTTTTGACAGTTGTACAAAAAATGTTTGTATTTCGTGTATAAAATTCGTGTTTTTATGGCACATTGGAGAGAATTCACACTCTCAAGTGCCATTAAAAAAACACTCATTTTACGCATAGCATGGCGATCGCTATTTTTGGTCTGGTGTTTTTAAAAGTTTTGCCAAACGCACTCAATAACTATCATTACTTAAACTAGCAAATAAGTGAGTTCATCCGTGGCAAAAAATTAGATCAAAAATCTAACGAAATGACATTTCATGACTTTAATTTTCCCATCATTTTTTGCTTTGCTAGTTGTCAAGTCCGTTTATGATAGATACCTCTAACTATGTCTTCTTATCAATGTGTAGCTGTTTTGATCTTCTTGACATCTGCAAATTTCGAGCCGGAATTTGAAATCTTCAACGCCAATCATCCATTTCTGATTCTGATTCAACACAAAATATCTGGTAGAGTGAATTACCTGTTCCAAGGACGCATTAACTTTGTCTAGAATAGAATAATACAGGAATTTCTTCATCAAAACATACAAAATATTCATAGTATGTATTTTCTCATTGGAAATAATAAAAATATTGTTACATTATTTGTGTTTGAATATGAAATGACTTGTAGGGATAGGTGATAAAGTATGTATCAAATATCTGATCGGGTGTGGGGCAAATTAGAAAATGAGAACAAAAATTTTGAAATATCAAATAGATATATGTATTTTCTTTATTCTTAATTAATAATTAATAAATAAATAAAGTGTAAGTGTAAATAATAAAGTGTTGGTATTTAATGTGGTAATTCCGTGTTTATTATTTTTTTATAATGAATCTAACGGTTTAGAAGAAATTAAGGAAAATGTACAAAAATTTGCACTTCCCATTTTTAGTGGTTATTCCAATGAATGCGTGTTCTATTTTTTTCAACTATAATTTGATTTAATTCTTTTTAACCTAAACAGGTTGATCATTGATCATTCATGTCAGAACTTCAAGAAATTTCCAATTGCCAGTTACATATCTAATTCATATTCTAGTCCATTGCATCTATTGCGTCAGCACTACACGATGTGTTAACCACATAGTTAATAGTACTGTTACAATATTCATTATTCAAAGCATATAGGGAGGTGCCCTATAAACCTATAAAATATCCAAGTGCACGTCTCTGAACAGATGTGTTGGACTTTGACTCTAACGACCAAAATACAAAAGTGTTTGAATCTCCATACCACAGTTGTTAGGTCACTTTCTGGCCGGCAGATGAAAGTTGAATCGAAATATGTTTTTCGCAACACCTGCCTGGAAAGTTCAATTTTCGAAACTGATTATTTAGTCCAGGCGCTGGATGTAGTTGAGTATGCAAAATGTGAGGACCGGCAACTATGCTCAAATTATTTTACCTGAGACCCTAAACAATAGAGAATCACATTTTGCCGAGAGCTGTGCTGGTCCCTTTCCCTTTTCCTTCATCCTTCTCTCTACTCGGCGCGTTGCTCAGTCATAGCGTTTGGAATAGTCAGTAGAAAAGAATTTGTAGCGGATAACGATTTATTCTTGGGTGTCTAAGTAATAATATTTATTTTTTTGTAGTCGAGTGTCTTATTAGTTTGTTTTATTTAAACAAAAGTGCGGACAATGTCACTACAAGTGATAAACATAAAGAAGCGAAAACTAAACGAATTGTCGTGTTTGTTTTGTGATAAGACGGGTGATTTAGGGAAAAATTCAAAACCTCAAACGTTTGT
Organism: Crioceris asparagi; assembly: GCA_958507055.1. NCBI lineage: Eukaryota > Metazoa > Arthropoda > Insecta > Coleoptera > Chrysomelidae > Crioceris > Crioceris asparagi. The sequence goes on from OY293827.1 coordinate 54,657,016, forward strand.
TAGTATTCAAAAAGCAGCAGATCGCAGAAAAGATTATATTAGTAAGAAAATTGAAAGTGATACAGACTTTACTGCACACAGTTGTTCCTGGCATCGAGGTTGTATTGCAAGTTATATTAGTGAAGAGAAAATAAGGCGTTGAGAATTAGCATTACTAAAGCAAGAGAATGCCTCTACTTCTACTTCCACCTCCTCTACTGAAGCAAATGTTTCAGGTAGCCAACGTGTTTGTCGGTCATCAAGAAGTGAATTAAAACTTGATACAAATCAGAAATGTTTAATTTGTGGTAAACAAACAAGAAATAAAAACAAAACTCTTTTTGTATGTTCTGAAATTTTAGCAGCGAGTTACGGGACTAACATATGAACTATAATGCATATCGTGCAGCTTTAAAGCTGAGTCAGTACATTTTATATTATAAATATAGCTAAGGTAAATGTTGTAAACTAGTTGGTAGAAAATTATTCTTGTGTTTATTTGTAACGTTATTCCGTAAATAAAATTGTTAAAAAGTCTTAGTGATTTTTTAAAAAGTGAAAAATCAAAGGAGAAACTTTAACTGGCGCAGTCAATAGGATTCAGCTAGGACAGTGTTTGGTGTATCTCATCGTGAATTTACCGCGAAATCTGGTTCGTCTCAACGATTTACCAGCTGGAACCAAAGGAAAAACCTACAAATCTACACATCCAACTCATCCAGGGTGCATCTATTGCAGATATCCACTTATTGGGCCTAGCAGTAAGAATAGATTTAATCCAGGGTGCATCTATAGCAGATAACCACCTATTGGGAGTAGCACTAAGAAATAGTGTAAGAAGAAAAACAGAAAAAGAATCTACATGCAGCTAACGATTATATTGATGTAAGTGCTCATTTCCTAATATTACTTATCGAGAAAATTCCTATATATATAATTTCCAAAATTTGAATATATTAGATTTCTAGTTCCTATATATAGCATTATAATTTTATGTCTGATTCTGAATACGACGAATTAATTGAACAACTCAATCAAATCAGTTTAACAAGAAAAAGAGAAATTAAAATAACTTCAACAATGCCAGAAACAGTAAATGTTGCTCTATTGAAATATCAAGCAGATAATATACCACCTTTCGATGGTAACCCAAAACAGCTATTTAGATTTATAAGTTCTTGTGAAAATTTCATTAAAGCATTCCAGAATAATTCAAATCCGAATGATCCGATTAACATTTGTCTATTTGACACTATATTAAGTAAGTTAAGAAATCGTGCAGCAGACCTAATCGGCTCACGATCAGAACTAAATACTTGGGCTCTAATAAAAGATGCTCTGACACTAACTTTCTCTGATCAATGAAGTATTGATTGTTTAATACAGGATTTAATACATATCAAACCTCTTAAAAATGAAAATCCTATTCAATTTGGAATGAGAATACAAGATGCAAGGAGTCTTCTATTTTCTAAATTGAATTCGACCATAACAGATGCTATCAAAAAACAAATAAAAATTAAACATTATGACGACTTTGCATTGAAAACTTTTATTTGTGGATTACCATATAATATGCAACTTGTAATCAGATTACGAAATCCCACTTCCTCCCAATCTCTCGCACATTGTACAGAAGAAGAAAACTTTGTATATTTCAGTACAGGCAGGAATCAAAATTTACAAACTACGAACTATAAATCTCAACCGCAAATTAACGCTAATTATTCAAAACCTGAAACGATTGTACGTCCATTTACAAATCAATCAAGTTCGCAATTTATCCAACCAACACGTACACTCCAATCGATGCCACCTCATTTTTCAAATTCTTTTTCTCAGAGACCATATCCTTCTCAGCCAATGAATATGCGTCCACTAAACTCATTTAATTCCCAACCACCAAGATTCTCACAACCAAATTTATATCAACCAAATTTCCATCAAGCAAATCTATATCAACCAAATTTCCGTCCAATTTATTCACCTCCAACGAATTTCTCTCAGACCCCTCGTAATATCATACCAAATTTCCATTCTAAAAAATGTTCAAACGCTAGCACAAATTCAAAGAGAAGCGTTTATCCCCAACCTATGGACACGTCGTCTGGTAATACAAGACCTCATATCCAACAAAGTAATGCGAAACTACATAATCATGAGATTGGCGCCGGCGGTATAGAAGATAACCATTATTCAACCAAAGCAAATTCTAATGAAGTTGTAGAAACACAAGAAAATGTTGTAAATGATACATATACCTTTCAAGAAAATGCTTACCCACTTTTATGGTTATGAACAATTTTATCCGACTGTTTCTGAAGAGGAAAATTTTCAATTAGCTCATCAAAATATCCAACAGGAATGCCAGTAATTCAAATGAATAATATACGTGCTGATTTACCATACATAGAAATTCCAGAATTAAATGCTAATTTTCTCATAGATACTGGAAGTTCAAAGAGTTTAATTCATCCGGATTTAGCAAATTATTTCTTTACTGAATATATACAATTCCCACAATCTAATCATTTTAAAACTATCATACCGAGAACAAATTTCCTTATCCTTAATGAGCACAAATACGTCTTCCTGAATACCAGATGCCAAGAAATTTCATCTGACCAACACATATGCCACAGTGTCAACCCCATCTTTATTAACGAAAATGTACCCTGTGAAATTCAAATGTTGCAATATGCAAAAATGATTATAAATTGCACAGAAATCCCAATTGAAGTAACATCAATTCAAGCCAGGAAAATAGAAGAAGAAAAATGGATCGTTGTCATTTCAAGGAAAACAGTAGCACAACAGTATTGCCATCAATCCGAAGAAAAAATCATACTCCAAGGCACATATCTGTTAGATATCAACCCACCATGCGAAATCCATCTGAATCAAATATTGATAAAGAACCGGAAACCAACAAGAACAAACTATAGAAAAATTCAATTACCAAAAACCAGCTTCGCTACAGATAAACAGACAGACAAAGAGGAACAAGAAGAAATGAAACCTCTTAACATCGACCACCTAAACTTAGATGCGATGAAAAATGTGAGAACCGCTCTGGAAATACAAAATCAACGAATCAAAGACTTTCATAATTAACCAGTGGACTTAGATAGTGTTAGTGTGTGGACTATATTGCTTTATATAATTGCCACTTTTGTTACTATGTATTTCATTGCAAAATTTATATGCCAAAAATATTGTAAGAAAAGAGAAGACCAACCTCAAGACATTATCATCTGAACTTCACCGGAGTTTCGTTCCACGTCGGGAGGAGTTACGGGACTAACAAATGAACTATAATGCATATCGTGCAGCTTTAAAGCTGAGTCAGTTCATTTTATATTATAAATATAGCTAAGGTAAATGTTATAAACTAGTTGGTAGAAAATTATTCTTGTGTTTATTTGTAACGTTATTCCGTAAATAAAATTGTTAGAAAGTCTTAGTGATTTTTTAAAAAGTGAAAAATCAAAGGAGAAACTTTAGCTAGCGGAACAAATTTTAAATACTGCCCGAAAACAACAAGATGATGTTTTCACAAAAAATAGCACGTGCGAACAACCAGCTGATTTATTTGCAATGGATGAGATAAGAGAAAGTACAGTGGACAAAGACACCATTCTGGCATAATCGAAAAACATGATCAATACAAAAGAATAATTCAAATTTTTTGCGCACCATGAGCAGTGAAAATCAAATATTTAAATATTGAAAACTAGGTACTGCGAAATGGTAGAAATTTTACTTAATTCAGTTATGGCTCATAGAAATAGTAATTATGAATTACACTTGTTAACTACTAGATAAATGTTACCTTACTTTTTCTCCACGAATCACACGAATTACATTCGTGGAGTGACTCTAGAAGTTGTTTATGAAGGAAGGTAAATTTAATGCAGTAAGCCCCGACTTAGCATTAGAACAATCTCAGAACCGATCTTCAGCAGTTACTGGAGGATTGATTGGTATTACAAAAAATGAACAAGCGATGCAGAGATGGCTGCTCCTTTATCCGTTTAACATAGTATTCACGAGGCTTTTTCTTCATATCTCAAAATACAAGCAGACTCTACAAGTGACATTAATTATCATGATGAATGAACGCAATCGAGGATCACTAAAGACGAAAAAGATATTCAAAATATTATAAAGTATATTAATGCCTGCAACCCTTATAATGATATCGAGAATTGTGTAAAATATATATATACAGGGTGATTCATTGGGAAATGGGCATACGCTAATGGTAGATAGGGGTGACGTAGCTGGTTCTAAAAAACCTATATTTAATGGGTCTCTGATTCTTTATAACCAAGATACAGGGTGTTTTATCCATTATGTCCGTTTTTTCATTTAGTCATAACTTCCGAACCCCACTGTATATTTTTTTCATATTCGCAACAAATACTCTTCATCCTGTATGGTACCGAATACGAGATAAATAAAAATGAAAATCCAGGTACGGACTATGAAAAAATTAAAAAAATTGAATCACTTCCAAACAACACCCTGTATATCAAAATTTTGAAAATTTGTTAGCAGATTTGGAAAGATCAGAGAAAATTATGTAGGATCAAATGTGTTTGTTACTTCCCCATACAATTCTAGTACTTGTTAATTTGAGTCAAAATTAATAGTTTCGATGAATGTGTGGTACAAAATTGAAAAAAAAATCATTTTCTGCTATAAAATCTAATATTTCAAATCTAATCGATAAAATCATCAAGCATTTCGTAATATCCTAATGTTTGGATCCCAACATTTTTATAACATGAGTGGACAGGTCCGTATTTAGGACAAAATACTAATTGCAAGGATTTAGTAACAAACACCCTGTATGTGTAATACAAATGTGATAATTGTATTTTTCCATTATGCTAAACTTCAAACAGACAATAAAATAATAAAAAGACTGTATTACAAAAAAGTACTTTATTTTAAGAAACACTAAATCATTGATATGTTATTAAGTGGAAAGAAAAGAACTAAAAATAGGATTGAAAACTTTAAAATAAAATATTCCAAGATATCTAAACTACAACAGATGCTTAAAGTGGCCACCATTCTGCTCACTACATTTATGTGCCCTTTTTTGTTAGACTTCTAATTGATCATCTAATCATATCCGGATTATTTTTCAATTCGTCGCACGCCTGTTCGATTCTCTGCAAAAGGTTTTCTCTTGAATTTATTTCAATTGCATAAACTTTCGATTTTAAATAACCCCAAACGCTATAGTCGACTAGGTTAAAATCAGGTCCCCTTGTAGGCCAGTTATGAGGTCCACCTTTGCTTATCCATCTATTTGGAAAATTTTGATTTAAAAAGTCTCTGACTATTGCCCTGAAATGAGGTGAAGCACCATCATGTTGGAAGTACATGCCTCCAACGTTAACATCTGCATCGTGTAGCAATATCGGTAAAATATTTTGCAGAAATTCCAAATAAACTTCAACAGTTAGTAAATGTGGAAAAAATGCGGACCAATTAAATGGTTGTTAATAACACCACACCATACATTGAAGGAGAATCTTACTTGTGAGTGTGTCTGTTTGATAGCGAACGGATTTTGTTGTGCCCAAACATGTGAATTTCGTAAATTATTAATACCGTCCCTAAGAAATGACCAACAAGCTCTAACTGAAAGACTAATTATGTATAATGGGATAAATAATAACCGCTTCTAATTTTTTGGTTCTTAGTTATTTTTTCACATAATACAATTTCAACGAGTTAGTATCTATTTCTTTCCATAAAGGTACGTATACTTTTTTCAGGATAGAGTCTTTTTATCATTTTATTGTTTGTTTGAAGTATAGCATAATGAAAAAATACAATTATCATATTTGTATTACACATACAGGGTGTTTGTTACTTAATCCTTGCAATTAGAATTTTGTCCTAAATACGGACCTGTCGACTCATGTTACAAAAATGTTGGGATCCAAACATTAGGAGATTATGAAATGCTTGATGATTTTATCGATTAGATTTGAAAGATTAGATTTTATTGCAGAAAATTTTTTTTTCTTTCAATTTTGTACCACACATTCATCGAAAATATTAATTTTGACTCAAATTAACAAGTACTAGAATTGTATGCGGAAGTACCAAACACATTTGGTCCAACATAATTTTTTCTGCTCTTTCCAAATCTGATACAAATTTTCAAAATTTTGATATACAGGGTGTTGTTTGAAAGTGATTTTTTTTTATTTTTTTCCTAGTCCGTACCTGGATTTTAATTTTTATTTGTCTGGTATTCGGTACCATACAGGATGAAGAGTATTTGTTGCGAATATGAAAAAAATATACAGTGGGGTTCCGAAGTTATGACTAAATGAAAAAACGGACATAATGGATAAAACACTCTGTATCTTGGTTATAAAGAATCTGAGACCCATTAAATATAGGTTTTTTAGAACCAGCTATGTCACCCCTATCTACCATTAGCGTATGCCCATTTCCCAATGAATCACCCTGTATATATATATATATATATATATATATATATATATATATATATATATATATAATATTTTTTTAAAAGACAGTGTGTCGAAACAATTGTCATGTACATAATTATATAGTGAAAATTTATTATTGTCTTTTATTTATCTCATTGAATACTTATTTTATTCATGTCTACTACTAAGCATCCCGTCAACAACTAAATTCTGGTGTGGGTATCACACAGGTGTTATGTGATGGATATTATTATGTAGACTCCCTAGGTATTATATTGTACCTACTCTTTGGTTCGTCTAATATGTTATCGGTAGAGCATAAAACCAGGCTAATGCATAAACAATCTGTAAAATGCAGTGCAAGTTCAGATGGCAAAGTAATATAAAAGAAAGCATGTAAACAGTACCCTGCAAAGTATGAAATACTTTTATGTATCAACGTATCTTGTTGGAATTTTCACATTGATCGATTCACATTCTATAGTGGAATCAGATTTTTCAACAAGATACTTAGTGAATAACGTTTAGGGTAGGTATATTTTTCTTAGAAAGTAAATATCTAATAAAAAAGGATCTTTGCCATCTCTAAGAATTATTTATCAGTCTAAATGCGAACTTAATGCAATTTGAGAAAAATCTGACAAATAGAATGAATGATCAAAATTTGCTCAATTAATGGAAAATATTAGGTACCTACCTTTTACACAGGAAGAAATTCCTATCCTAGGAAGAAAATCTTGTTCTTAAAGACTTGCAAACAACATCAATTTAGCTAGAAAAGAACCCGGAGCCTGTGTAACCTCGGCGAGTACATCTTAGCAGTAGCACTATTAGATTCTCAAGCTTATTCAAAAGAAAAACACTGATCACAGGAAATTTGAGTTTGTGGGATATATTGAGACAAACGTATTATGCTCGCTGGGTTCCGAATAGAAGATCATTGCTAAATAAAGAAAGAGATCAAAATACTGTCAGAAATTTTAAAGTGATTAAAGTGATTCCAGTAAAAAAAACTCGACACCTGAAGGAATCACCTAATTAGAATGAACTAACCAAGAGGAAGTAGCTCTTGGAACATCGTAGCGATAGGTACTCGTGGGAGTCACAGATAAAGATTAGGTTACTACAAATATTAAGAAAGCTCTTAAACGCTCTTATTCAAGTCCTCAGCCTAAAAAGCCAGATTCAACATGCATACATCCCCGACATGAAACTGCTGCTAAAATCCAATCACTAGAAAATAAATGAATTAATGAAATGTTGCTGCAACACTAGGTGCCAAATAAAGAAGTGTAAATGTGAAATAGAACAATAAAGAAAGTGCACTTAATGTCCTCTAAATCTCTACCCTGATTCAATAGGTAGCTTCATGAAAGCAATTCTTATACAAACAAAACGTCAAACTCTTTTATTTAATCAATACATTTTTTATTCATAACCTTCCACAAGTAGCTTCAAGTATCTTAGAAATAAGATGCTGATTGAAATTAAAAACTGTATTGTAGATATTCAAGTAACTTTTATTTTTTCTTACTTGCCTTGATGAACAACTGGCAAATCTCTAAGCACGGACTTTGATACGGTTTTCACTTTTACTTAGATTTTTTTGCAGATGATTTGTATGTAAAACACATTTTAATTTTTTTTCTCGTTAAGAAAACATGTTTTGCTATGGCAAAACCTTGAAGATAAATCAAAATATTATACTATAGAATTGTAGTTATTCAAAAATCCTAGAGGAAAATCTCCGACCGTAGAAGTCTACTCCTTGGGGTAACTTACAGTAACCATTTATATTTTTTCCCTATCCTATGCATTGGAATCTATTGTATTTGTATACTATTCTCTGTCTGCTGTTTTTTTCTTTTTTCTCTGTTAAAATTCCGTACAAATACCTAGACATATACTAAACTAAGTGAAGGAGAAAGATATAGGATAATAGGTTATCCATCTGATTTTCCGCGGGCTAAGTAACGCGCAAAAATAGTATGAAATAGATAAATATAATACAATACCCAAGTATGAATAAGCTGAAAGGACAGGTTAATATGATCTATAATAAAATTAAATAGTACTATAATTAAATATAAATTATTTGTATAATAATTTAAGCGCTTCAATGACGAGAAATATATTTGCTTGAAAAATATTATTTATTTCGTATTTTTTCTTACATAATCTTGATCGAAGTCTTTACCGAATGCCACTTTGATGAGTACCCACGTAAAGAGACTTTTTCATGTTACGATGCAATAAAAAAATCATGTGTAATACTCAACTGAATAGTTTGAGTGAAAAGATGTATGCTATTGTTTTAAATGAAAATACAACAAAAACTTGACATTAACATTGTTGATCATTACTTATTATTAATATGTCTTAACAATCTAAACAAATTTCTCCTTCAACAAATAAAAAAATCGAAATAGATTGAGGGTAGGTAGTATATAATCTTGTAATATTGTCTTTTTTTAAAATTGAAAGCTCAATATTTTACATTTTTTTCTTATAATTCATATACTAATGAAATGTTTTTTTGTCTCTCGTTATCATTACATTACGTTTTCGGTATAATTATAAAAAGAGTCGCCTTCTTAAATTTGTTGTTGTTACTCTACCTATTGTTGATATAAATCTAACAAAATAAAGATATATTGAAAGTACTTAACTCTCTTCTCTAGGGCCTCATAAGCTATTACAGTAAGAATAAGCAATTAATATTTATTATAAATTGAGATATTTTTCGTAATATTTTTATTACATTCAACATCTCTTCCGGATTATACCAATTCGTTTTTTTTATCTAAATTCAAGTTCTATTTTTTCCAGCTCTGGTAGCTGTTGGATACAGCTACAATCCGGATAAAGTTGATATAATATTCCGTGTTAATCATCCATTCTTATTAATCCTGATTCATAAGCCAACAGGACAGAGAAGAGCTGTTCTATTCCAAGGACGTATTGTAGAACCGCAAATGTAGTTTCCTGACTCCACTTAGAAGGATTGGTTATTAAACTCTTTTATCTTGACTTACCTTCTTTTGTTCTGGTGGTGGGAATTCCTCGTACTTTCATAGGATATTTAGCAACTTAAATTTAATCCGTTATGTTTTAAAATCTTAAAAATTCTGATGCAATAATTGTTCTAATTAAATTAAAGAAATTTAAAAAGGAATCGAATATATTGAAAAATGAACCTTTTGTTTAAAAAATACTGAACTAGAAACATAAGCATACATAAATTGTATTAGAATCGTAGTAAAAAGTCCATTTCTCGAAGTGGAGTGATGTTGAAGTAGAAGTAAAACTCTAAGTCATCTAAGTCAATTTTATTTATTTAAATCATATTGAGGGGGTGTAAGTCATGTTTCGAGCCTTTAAAGACCCATTATCAATCAGTTGGTTGTGGAGAAGAAAATATTATTTCTCATATCACAAAAAAACGGGGAATAATAAAATAAAACTTGATTCTGACTTTTAAAAAAACAAACTTAGTTAACTTACATTCTGTAATAAAAAATAATTCTAATAACAAATAAAAATAAAAAAAAAAGTTAAATTCTACGTAAAGTAGACAGATCTGTAGAGCTACATATTTACTCGTTGAAGGTCGAAGTAAGAAGAGTTCTTCTTAATTCGTAGAATTTAACTTTTATTTTTATTTGTTATTAGAATTATTTTTTATTTCAGAATGTAAGTTAACTAAGTTTGTTTTTTTAAGCCAGAATCAAGTTTTATTTTATTATTCCCCGGTTTTTGTGATGTGAGAAATAATATTTTTTTCTCCACAACCAACTGATTGATAATGGGTCTTTAAAGGCCGGAAATATGTCTCACACCCCCTTAATATGATTTAAATAAATAAAATTGTGGAGACGACTTAGAGTTTTACTTCTACTTATATTAGAATGTCTGGCCATAGAAATTTTATTGTTTTGACATTACCTATTGTCTTTTTACCTAATAAGTAAATTAAATCGATTTTTCCCTGTTCTATATATTTTCTAGATGTTCATCAGAATACCAATAATTATTTCAATTTGTTTCCACTCTAGCAGTCTTGCTTCTCGAATCCATTTCCAGTGAACCTGAACCGAAATCCTTAATTGTCGACCATCCATTCCTAATTCAAATCCAATACAATACGGCTGGAAGAAGAAATTGTCTATTTCAAGGACGCATCATCTTTCAATCTTAATACATAATAATAATAATCATGTAAACTAAAAGAAACCCGTATCAAAATGTAGATTTTTATTCAAATAAATGATTCATCTGCTGACTATTATTTTAGAATCCTATCGCTTAATCGTCCTACCAAAAATGACTTTCTTCGTCATAAGCTTGATTGTATACATATTTTTTTTACTTTTTTTCTATTATATATACCTACATTCTCATTCCAGAAATTGAAGTCGTTTTCGAAATTTTGGAGCATCAACAAATATTCAATGCAACCCATCCATTTGTGATAAGTCTACAAACTAAACAAGACAAAAACCATCACAATATTCTTTTTAATGGACGTATCATCAAACCAATAAATTGAAATTAAATATATATTATATCTCATATATGTACCTACATTATGCAAAACTATTTAAATATAGGTGTACATGCAAATATTTTTCGTATATATCGACCTATTATTATTTTATGAACCATTTGGGAATCTGGAATACCAACTCGAATTTACAAAATGGTCTTCGATAAGAAAACCATCTCTATACGTAATATAATAATTTAGGAAATAATAAAATTTAATTTTTTCCAATTATCATCTAACTCTCTTGCAACTGGAAGCTGAAATGAACTCTATAGATAGGTATTCACTCGGAATTGATTCTTCTTAAATGAAATCGCACTGTATTGAGCAGTGATTCTATTTTCTATCGTGTAAGTGTCATAATATAAAATAGATCAAAGATGGATCAAAGATCCCCCTTCATTATCAAAATGTATTACTCTGTCTCATTTTGAAATGGATTATAATAAAAAACTGTTATGTAAAAAATACCAAATGTTTCAAATTGAAATTTAATTTCATTATTTAATTTTTATACTTCTCAATTTGTGCTTGTATCACATGGCCCTGCACTGGCACTGCATATACCGTCTCCTTTTTGTGAAGTCGGTGAAGTATGTGACTTTGAATAGGCAGAACACTTTTTTCTAACCGTATCTATTTTAACAGTAGGTATGAGTTGTTATTCTTTGTTTTGTTAACCAGTACGATGTTATTTAAAATCTTTTCAATTCTAGATATTAGATATAATGGGAGCTTAAGCTTTTCTTACTAATTTCAAGGAAATAAATTTCCTTGTAGATTATCCATAGGACAAATTATTTTTGCGTATAAACATTGAACAGTTCAAGAACTTCTCTCACTAAAAGACCTTCAAATGCGCACTTTTCTTCATCCAACACTAATACAACAACCACATTTTTTGTAAATAATAACAAATTCAGAGAACACTTTTGAACAAATTTAACCTGAACATTTTACTCTACCACTTTTCATGTTTTCATCTATATTTTAGATTACGTTAATAATTGTTTTGCGAGCTTATGGATTAAATATTCTGCAACAGATATCGCAACCGGTACTATTCTTTCAATTTCGGGCAGTTGATTTTCGAGTTCGAGTTCTACTGTAGACGATGCTCTCCTCCAGAATAAAATTTATCCTGCCCTAAACTGTAACTTAAGATATAAGTTATCACTGTCTCCAGCTCCAACAAAATATATGAATTATTTTTCACGTAGTACCCGAACGTCAAAAAAAACAACATATTATTATATGTATCTATAGATATAGATCTAGAATACCTAACCATGAAGGATGTTAGAGCTAAGATCTCTCATATTACGAGTAAATACAAAGTTGAATATATCAAGCAAATATGAACAAATTACAAATTATTCAACAAATTGGTACATTCAATGATTTAGGAAAATATTTTTAGATCTATTGATTTTCTGGTTTTGCGAATAGGTATCACGTGACTTTAAATCGTTTTGTTCACGTCCATTAGTTCTTGTTCTGAGTTGTATATACTTACTTCTTTGACCTTATCACTAGTTATTGATAGCATTTTTGATTGATAATCATTGCTTTATAGTTAATAGATTGCCTTCTTCTAATATTGTTCCTTAAGTAAAATGAAATAGATATATATTTCTAGAACTGAAATTTTTATTTTGTTTAATGCAAATGGAGTATTTGATTTAAAACTACCGTGAAACTGAATTATTTTGAATTTTAAAGCAACAATCTAGTTAATTTTTATAAATGAATGAATTTGTGATTCTAATCTTGAATAGGTTATTATATTTTTTCTTCAATACCAACTTCGCCGACTCATTTTCCATATCTCTATAATTTAAAAATATATTATTCGAACAGACCATATTAACTATGAAAATATTTTTATTTGGTTTCAGAATTTGAAGCTGTACCGCCGAGTGCGCCAATACTTGAAATATTTAGAGCTGATCATCCATTCATTGTGCAAGTCCGTAGTCACGTTGCTCAAACCAATATAATATTATTTGAAGGACGTGTCGCTGCAACGATGCAATATTTTAGAATAATATTCTTGAACTCTTATTAATATCGATAAAACAAAAATATTTAATTTGATATTTTTTTATTTTATAATCTTATAAACGTTAACATATCAAGCGATCCAAAAAAATAAAATGAGCACCATGTGCCCATGTTTATATTCAGATCCTCTGAAATTTCATAATATTGAAGCATCACTTTTCACTTTTAGGAGCAGGACTATTCTACCAGTTTATCCAAAGATTCCACAATCTTTCCTTTTCATACCTTAAAAATATTTGAATGAAGTCTTAATTTCCGGGAAATGTTCCTCAATTCTAAATGTAATTTCTTTTGGATCATTTTGATAGTCTCACTACTATAGAAACTCCTAAAAAGAAATAAATTAGAGCAGGCGCGTGCAGATGCAAAGCTTGTCTCAGTAGTCTTATAACATGATTAAGTGAAATAACTTGCGTAAATTTTAATTGTTGTATTAGAATCATATTCAGTTCATTACCTAACAGTTGAATTGTTGCTGAAACCTCTTATTTGGCCTGTCAGATGAATATTATTTGAAATATCAACAAAAACGTTTTAAGATGAATTTATTAACCCTAGAATACAAAATATCTTCACTGGACGATGTACCGCAAACCGAATACAATAACAAAAAAGTCTTGAAGACTCATCAAGTTTACTTTTTTAAACTCGATTAACCTTCCTTTAACTTCTATATACCTAATTAATATCTATTATTTCAAACTTTCCTTCTCTGAATGATTCTAACAGCATTTGGCACGTTATCTGTGAAAGTATATTGCTCAAAACTCAAAATGCGATCATTATACCTAACTACAATTTCCATTAAACTTCCATTGATTGCAGATATGCTGGTGGAAGATAGAATTGATATACTGTCATCAAATGAATTTATTGTTGATCACTCCTTCAAAATTTGGATCACAGCGAAACAAGGCCCTGTAGATAATATTCTATTCAACGGAAGACTGCATAAACCATTATTTTAAAATTATGATAATAAATTTTGTTAATTGAAATCATCGAATAGAAAATCAGTATGTAACAAAATTATATAAAGTGACTAGGTATTTATGTATAAATTTTTTGAAATGATGATATTGGAAACATTAAAAAATACAACAAAAATGACCAGTCTAGACTAGATTGTCCCTGCTAGAAATCAAAAACAAGTAGCAACATTGTCTCGCCCGCTGCCCAATATCCAATACCTACATATCTCCTTGCACAACAAATACTTATAGGAGACTCAAACTATAATACAGTTTCAGCTTTGAATTTATCAAAAGCACGATTTTTTATCGAACCAATAAGCACCCTTAGAATAGTTATTCGAGAAGTAAAACATAACACTGTGATCTTATGAAAAATATGTAGGTAAGAAAACCGATAATTTTGGATCGATTTCAAATGTACCTCATGGTATCATTTGGAAAACTGTGTTATTTTTAATAACGCATTTCAATAAAATTAGAAATTCCGAAATGTAAAAATATATAAGATTTCCTTTGAATTTATAAATTATGTATAATTTCTGTATACAAAAATTAATAGATATTTTTCTCTGCCTAAACAAAAAAACAATAACCTGCTGTTTCAGCAAGTAATGGAACCAATACTCAAGAATTCCAACTTTGATATTATGTTCTATAGTAAAATTACCAAAACGTTGATAATCTAAACTGGTATAATATATCTCAGTATCTCTAAACAATTCAACAAAATTCTCTAAAAAATCCCTCTTGATACAAAATGCATATTTTCGCCCTGACAATTTCTTATAACAATCATCAAGAGTTTATCAAGTTAGTCCATGTATTCGGATTCTTATCAATATGGATACCAGGCATCAAATTGTATAATCTTTTGTGAAAAGTTCAATTATTGAGGGTTCGCTTTTACTTACGCCTGCACTTTAAATGTTTTTTTTGTTTACCATATGTACCTAACTTTGTTGGCGTCTGAATTGGCATTCAACTTAAATTAAAAATCACGTATTGGCCATACACCAACACCTGAGTTCAGCAAGCCGCCAAAAAAGACATATTTCTCAATGTAAAACATTGGCAATACACAGGTTGTACAACTCAAATGCACCCTTTATTTCGATTTTCGAAGTCACAATTTTGCATTTTTAATTTTTTTAATTTGAAAACTACAGATTTCTGTAGAATGATCAGAACTAATCGTAATGGTTTATGAATACCTATTAAAAATTAAAATTTAATATTACTTTGAAAAATGTAATGTTAATTTAATATTAGAGAAATGGAATCAGTTTATTCATTGTTCGTTCCGAAAACGGCCTAGTCTTGTTGTTAATTGATTCTAAGCCAACGGTTCCAGCCTTATGGTTTCCTTTTCGTTTAGGATTGTACGTCATGCGGAGAGCAAGAGTCCAACCACTGGTACGCTTTAATGCTGATCATCCTTTCCAAATTCTATTGAAAGCTAAACAGGACTCGAAAACATTGATTTTGTTCCATGGCAAAATTATTTCACCCAAGTAAAATGAGATATACCTACCTATGTACTTATAATCCACAAATGTATATATTTTCAATGAATAATAAAGGTATTTAGTATTAATTTGTTTTTTTTTGAAACCCTCCACCACCACTACCATCTCAAATAAGAGTAAAGGTAAAAGTGGCAATAAAACATTTCTAAAATCATATAAAAATGAAATAATGGGAAGATCATAATTTTTAATAAAATAATTATTTTGTTGCCATCTTGTAGAAGCTGGTCTGGTGTGAAATGTTCAATATACTTAAGTCAATATTTTTAGTTTTCTTGTATGAGAAGATTAACTCTAATAGCATTTTTTGATATTTTGATAATTATTAGTGGGTAGTGTGATCAAAGAAAACGATCAAAAATCCATTTTAAAAAAGCTCAAAAGTATTTTTTGTTCATATGGAATAAAAATAAGGGTAACTTGGTTAAGATTGTCTATTCTGAAAATATAATGTTTTATCAATGTAAGAACATCAATTTGTGTTAGAAGTGGGCCAAGATCATATAAGAAAATAATCATATCAATCGATGCATTTCCCGGACGGGCACCCTATACACTGGGTCCAATTAAGTCGGAACCATATGGAAAACTTTTTTATTATATATAAAAAAGTTATTCTTGATAAAAAGTTCTGCATAGTCCAAAACTTAAAATTCAACCATCAGATATCAATTATTTTAATCCATACGCGAGGTGAGTCGAAAAATATGAATTTTGCTCAAGAGTGAAAGTACCTTTATTTTTGAGAATATCGAAAGTTTTTATTGAAATAAGTTGATCATAATTGAAAACTATTGTGAGACATCCAATATTATCCATTGGCTATTAAAAATAATTTTTGGTATAAATAAAGTACACATGCAGATTTTGTAAATTACACATCAGCTATTTTATTGAAAAAAATATTTATTAAAATTATTGTGAACACTTCCAGACGTCTTGAATTTATTTAGAATTTTTGCAACTGTCGATGAATATTTATATTCGGATATCTGTTGTTAAAAATATCTGCTGCTCCTGTATGAGTTTTATAATTATCTCTGACAATAAAAACTAGTTCAATTTTCTCGTTACTAGTTAATAAAGCCACCATTTCTTGTATTTTCTAAAACGAACTAGCGATTTGACGTTTAGAGTCAGTGCATCCTAGATTAAATGTTTATCGGTAGACGTAAATTTTCAATGCTAATACACAGAAGTTAATAAAAATAATAAAATATGTTTTTTTCAAGGCGGATGAATAATATTGGATATCTGACAATAGTTTTCAATTGTGATCAACTTTTTTTAATAAAAACTTTCAAAAATAAAGGTAATTTACTCTTTAGCAAAACTCATATTTTTCGACATACCTCGTAACCGGATGAAAAAAAATGATATCTGATGATTGCATTTGAAGTTTTGGACTATGCAGAACTTTTTATCAGTAATAACTTTTTTTCATAAAACCAATAATAAAGAAGTTTTCCATATGGCTCCGACTTAATTGGACACACTGTATATGTACACTTAGACTTAGATGTTAGATGTCGTTATATAGCTTTGAATAAATTAAAATACAGACACTGTGAATATAGTTCTTTATCTATAAAGAAAAGCATGATCCATCACTTTGTTTAGAAAGCTGTTCATTTTTTTGTGCTAAAGGTAATTTACTCTCTGTTTCTAGTGGAATAATAATTAGATGCCGATCATGACCTCAGCATGCACATATCACAATCGATGTATCATTTTGCTTCAGTTTTTAGTAAAACATATTTATATGAGCATAAAATTATGGTTGTCTCTAAAAAATGCTATCGCATATTCCTGAAGTTAAAATAAGCGAATTCAAACAAAAAAATCCCGATGGCCTGTAGTCAGCGGAAAGGTAAATTTTTCAAAATTCATTGAATTGAAATTTTAACAACCTTTTCATTGGTATACCTACTTGTTATTAAATAAAATTGTCATAGCCTTGCGGTTAGAGGTTTTTGTTTTGGCTGTTGAATATAAAGCGGACAGGGTTCAAGTCCACTTCAAGGCAGATTTTTTTTTCGTCTATTTCTTTTCAATAAATATACTATATATTTTTTTAATCAGGGTCTATATTAAGATCTCCAGAAAATGTACAATTACATCAAATTTATATTGAGTGTTCATGTTTTATCAATATTTGTTATTTTTCTTTATTAATTTTTATTTTTTTACCTGTGTATTTTATGAAAAATTGCTTTGAACAAAAGTTGTAGGTACTGATTATATCTATAACATAAAATTATTTTTAATAATATTTACACTACTGCTCTTTTTTGATAATTTTTTTAAATGTTTGAATGGTAGCCATTTTGAAACTACTTACCCGATATTGCCCAATAACGAACTCGACCGAGATATTTGAGAGATTGATTTTTGTAGCAAATTTGAACTTGATACTTTCAAAACTGCGACCTCTATCGTGTTAACAAATTTCGTAATATCCCATATATATATATATATATATATATATATATATATATATATATATATATATATATATATAAACTTTTGAACCAAATGTTTTTTTGGACTAACTTATAGACATATAACAACATGCCGTTGAAATTTTTTCGAAATTCAAAAGTGTGAACGATCGCAATAGGTATATTTCTATAAGAAATTTACCTAAAAATACCTCTTAGGCATACATCACCTAAGATAGACATGTTCCATCATGCGAGCAGTTGGAAGTGCTTTTCAGCATACCTACTGAAATTCGAATTTAATATTTCCAGGGACTCCAATGAACTTTCTATCTCTAAAGGCACGACGAAATTTATTCGTTGCTGATCATCCGTTCATTATTCGTATCCAAAACAATGAAAAGGATAAAACAGAAAATTTGGAGCCTGCCAATATACTTTTTGAGGGGCGTGTAAATCTAAATTAATAATGTATTATTTAATATGAATAAATTTGAAATTGAAATTTTGAAAAGTAGTTTTTTGTTATATCTCCAAACATGAAAGATGATTCGGCAAAAAGTTTGGTATCCTTATGGAAGCACCTATCTCCAAACAGTGTTAATAGAAAAATCTTCTCTATAAATTTACAAAAGTAACAAGTTTCTTATCTATTTTAATGTTTTTGGAGCTCGTTTCAGTGTTCAGTTGGATAATTATCGATTGTAAGGTTTCATGTCAATGTCATAGACTAATGTCAATGTTTTCCTGTTTGACACCTATGTATGTACCTACTGAAGTCGTCATCATGCTTAATTTTTTACATTATTCAAATTTCCAAGAATACATTACTTGCCAAATCTCCCAAATGCTTTGTTATAGATATATAATTTTATATACATGAAATTTAATGGTTCCCACTTGATCTTGATAAAAATGTATAAAAACAACGAGAAAATTACTTTTTGGGATCTGAAACCGTTAGTATAGATAGAATCGAAACCACAATAAACACCAACACCTTATTTACCAAACCCGACAATTGTTTAACTACGTCATTTACAGGTTTATCCCATATACATATTTGCGAGTTTAACATGCCTCTATCTGGAAAACCGTAACTCATTTGGAAAAAATGTTCAATTTGAAGGTTTCCGGATATTGTCCTATCTTTAATTATACCACCTCAAAAAAAAAGCAGACTGTCGAATTGTATACCTCCTCCGTTCGGGGTTCGTGGGTCAATAAAGTGTTGGTGTTTATTGTGGTTTTTTTGTCTTTAGTTGTGAACTAGAAAAGTAATATATTTCATATTTTCAGGTATGATGGTTAATAGTTTACCACTACTACAGTTACGACCAATAACTTTTACTGCAGATCATCCCTTCATAATCCAATTGCAAACAAGGCGTAGACAATATTCCGAAGCTGTGAATGTGTTGTTTTACGGCCGTATCAATAGCCCATAAATAATATCCGATCTTATTTACAATAAAACATAGGTATTTCTAATCAACGTATCTTTTAAACTACTTATCAGGTTAACTAGGTAGCATGAAAAGCTATATATATTATAAAGCATACAATATAGAGGAAATGTAGAAACAAAAGTAAAAAAATGACTGAGATAGATATTGATATTATTTCCGATTAATTTGAGAACTAGTCTTGTTCTGATTTTAATCCTATTCGATAAGAAACTATGTTATTCATACACCCTATTATTTAATCACCTGGCTAACAATGATGATGATGATGATTATAATCAATTTACCAACTTTATTTTATACACGAGCTCACTTTCTTCTTCTAAGCATCTGCAATTCTTATTGATAGAGTTTGATGTTTGAACTAAATAATTATAATATATTTTCTTGCAGGTGTATTTTATGTTCCCTTGAGTCTTCCTCCAGCAGCTGTTAAATTTGCAGCCAATCATCCATTTATAATACTACTTAAAGTAAAGCAAGAAAGAAATACCTTAGGTCTTTTCAAGGGACGCATTGTCAAGCCTAATTGTAATGCTGGTGTTCAACGCGCCTATACTGTCAATATTATTTTCGAAGATTTTTAAGAATACTACTTTTCTATATAAGTTTGTATCCATTTCTCTAGTTTAAGTTTTAATAAACCTTGTTTAATCTGAGTATTTCTTACAATTTGAATTAAAAAAAAATCCCGATGGCCTGTAGTCAGCGGAAAGGTAAATGTTTCAAAATTCATTGAATTGAAAGTTTAACAACTTTTTCATTGGTATACCTACATGTTATTACAAATTATTGTCGTATGTGTCATAGCCTTGCGGTTAGAGATTTTTGTTTTGGCTGTTGAATATAAAGCAGACAGGGTTCGAGTCCACTTCAAGGCAGATTTTTTTTTTCGCCTATTTCTTTTCAATAAATATGCTATATATTTTTTTAATCAGGGTCTATATTAAGATCTCCAGAAAATGTACAATTACATCAAATTTATATTGAGTGTTCATGTTTTATCAATATTTGTTATTTTTCTTTATTAATTTTTATTTTTTTTTCTGTGTATTTTATGAAAAATTTCTTTGAACAAAAGTTGTATGTACTGATTATATCTATAACCTAAAATTATTTTTAATAATATTTACACTACGGCTCTTTTTTGATATTTTTTTTAAATGTTTGAAAGGTGGCCATTTTGAAACTACTTACCCGATATTGCCCAATAACGAACTCGACCGAGATATTTGAGAGATTGATTTTTGTAGCAAATTTGAACTTGATACCTTCAAAACTGCGACCTCTATCGTGTTAACAAATTTCGTAATATCCCATATATATACATATATATATATATATATATATATATATATATATATATATATATATATAAACTTTTGAACCAAATGTTTTTTTGGGCTAACTTATAGACATATAACAACATGCCGTTGAAATTTTTTCGAAATTCAAAAGTGTGAACGATCGCAATAGGTTATTTCTATAAGAAATTTACCTAAAATCCCGATGGCCTATAGTCAGCAGAAAGGTAAATTTTCCAAAATTCATTGAATTGAAATTTGAACAAGCTTTTCATTGGTATACCTACATGTTATTACATAAAATTGTCGTATGTGTCATAGCCTTGCGGTTAGAGGTTTTTGTTTTGGCTGTAAAATATAAATCAGACAGGGTTCGCGTTCCACTTCAAGGCAGAATTTTTTTTTCCTATTTCTTTTCAATAAATATACTATATATTTTTTTAATCAAGGTCTATATTAAGATCTCCAGAAAATGTACAATTACATCAAATTTATATTGAGTGTTCATGTTTTATCAATATTTCTTATTTTTCTTTATTAATTTTTATTTTTTTTTCTGTGCATTTTATGAAAAATTGCATTAAACAAAAGTTGTAGGTACTGATTATATCTATAACCTTAAATTATTTTTGATGATATTTACACTACGGCTCTTTTTTCATATTTTTTTTAAATGTTTGAACGGTCGCCATTTTGAAACTACTTACCCGATATTGCCCAATAACGAACTCGGCCGAGATATTTGCGAGATTAATTTTTGTAGCAAATTTAAACTTGATACCTCCAAAACTGCGACCTCTATCGTGTTAACAAATTTCGTAATATCCCATCTATATATATATATATATATATATATATATATATATATATATATATATATATATATATATATATATATATATATATATATATATATATAAATTAAAGAGCTCTATTAGTTCACTAATGAATGAAATATATAAAATATAAAAATAAGATGAAGCTCTACACCTTTATGCTTTTGTTTAGTTGGACACAGCTTCCACTTATGTGGCGCTGATGAAAGCTAACAAGCTTGAAATCACGTGATCCGCTTCTAGTGGGTGGTTGTGTCCAACTAAACAAAAGCATAAAGATGTAGAGCTTCATCTTATTTATATATATATATATATATATATATATATATATATATATATATATATATATATATATAGATATATATAGATATATATATATATATATATATAAACTTTTGAACCAAATGTTTAAATTCAAAAGTGTGAACGATCGGAATAGGTACATTTCTATAAGAAATTTACCTAATAATAAATAAATATTTCAACTTTAGCCAGAGGGAAATTTCAACACAATAAATTTTCATGACGCATTGAACATGGAACCCTTGCAGCAACTACTATTTCTTAGTTTTTATTATTATCATGGTGCCTTGTTTTTGTATCCAAATGCAATACTTAATTATTGGTACTAGAAATATGAGTTAAACTACTAACAGCGATGGGACAGATAATTATCTGGATCATGCATGAGAATTTCTACAGGATATCATCAAGAAACGGGATAAACTTACCATGATAATATATTAAAGAATAAGTTCAAAGAAGGTATTAGATTGAATACTGATATTTCCTGGAAAAATGTATGTGATTATTAAACTACACCACGTATCATTTCGGGTGGTATATCCTAATTAATTGGGTCAAAATGCAATCTATATTGTCATCAAATTTTGCTTCCTTTGCTAACATTAGGAATTTAATAATAACGGAATACAAAATTTATATATTATAAACACATTTATTAATTAATTCTAAAGGTTCAGGTATTGTGTTAATTATCCATCATAAGTATGATATATTATTTCCTTTAAATGAGGAATACAGAAAAGAGAAAATATATAGGCTTTTCTATTTAAAAAATATACCGATGACGTCATTTATCAAATGGTCTCGAAGTGCCGTAATATGTGCGCTTGAGAATAAAAATCGACATGTCTCAGGATTTTTTTTATAAATATGCAAAATAATTAATATAATGAATTTATTCCATTCAGATAATCCAAACTTTTTTATTAGATTCCTAACGCCATTGCGCATCTTCTCAATCACAGTTGAAATCAGCATCGATGCTGCGTTGCCCACTACGATTTTTTGAAAATAGCAAAAACCTAATTGCAATAATTCGAATTTTTCAAGGTTCAGGTATTGTGTTAATTATCCATCATAAGTATGATATATTATTTCCTTTAAATGAGGAATACAGAAAAGAGAAAATATATAGGCTTTTCTATTTAAAAAATATACCGATGACGTCATTTATCAAATGGTCTCGAAGTGCCGTAATATGTGCGCTTGAGAATAAAAATCGACATGTCTCAGGATTTTTTTTATAAATATGCAAAATAATTAATATAATGAATTTATTCCATTCAGATAATCCAAACTTTTTTATTAGATTCCTAATGCCATTGCGCATCTTCTCAATCACAGTTGAAATCAGCATCGATGCTGCGTTGCCCACTACGATTTTTTGAAAATAGCAAAAACCTAATTGCAATAATTCGAATTTTTCAAATACAACACCCTGTATATTAGTAAGCCGTAGTATGGCAGTTCTGAAGGGCTTTCTACCAATATATAGTTTGTGTGGTCTAATCTGTAATGTTTGCGAGATTTGTTACAAAATAAGAAATGTTGATGGTTTGTTCGTAAAAAAAAAGAGGAATCGAGTAGGACTTCGGAAAGGGCAAAGAAGAGGTTATTGTAGCCCCATCTTACCTGCCAATAGACGCCACAGAGCCACCCCCAGCAAGGAGCTGGCGAAGCTGGTCGACTTCTACGAGCAGGGGAGAAAACACCTCATAGTAGGGTGTGACGCAAATGCCCACCACTACGTTTGGGGCAGCGAAGACTGCAACAGCAGAGGTAGGGCCAGCAGAGGTAGGGCATTACTAGAATACCTGTTAGGGACAAATTTGAAAATCCTCAATCGCGGGAACGAACCCACTTTCGTAGCCTCGCGGTTTTGACATCTCAACGGAACACAAGAGATCTCCAAATCAATCGTGGAATGGAG
The DNA here is from genome assembly GCA_958507055.1 of Crioceris asparagi. Taxonomy (NCBI): domain Eukaryota; kingdom Metazoa; phylum Arthropoda; class Insecta; order Coleoptera; family Chrysomelidae; genus Crioceris; species Crioceris asparagi. Next base: position 54,680,873 of record OY293827.1, read on the forward strand.
GGTCAGCTCCGAAGCCACCCTCTCTGACCACAAATGGATAATAATGAGACTCTTAGCAGTCACGACATCAAAAGAGCCGTACTGGAATCCCAGGAAGACAGACAGGGAAGCGTACCTAACGCACCTGGAGTCTTCCATAGGCAATGATGGGGCGGCCATTCAGATAACGTCTGTAAAGGACCTAGACAAGCGAGTCAACGTACTCACTGGGCGGATTATGAGTGCTTATGAGCACGCCTCGCACTTGAGAAGAGGACAGCTCAGACCTGGCTCTGCCACATGGTGGAGCAAGAGTCTTGAGATCAAAAGGACCCACCTGCGGAGACTCTTCAACAGAGCCAAGTCATCCCGAAATACGTCCGACTAGGAGGTCTACAAACTATACCAAAGGTCGTATAAGAAGGAAATTCGCTCAAACCAACGGGAATCATGGATACTCTTCTGTAAAGAGACAGAAATTACACCTGCAGCATCCCGACTGCTTAAGGTGATCTCCAAAGATCCTAGACAAGTGGGCTGTGTCAGAAAGGAGGACGGTACCTATACTGACACTGCTATAGACACAGCAAAAGCACTTCTGTCAACACACTTCCCAGGGTCGATATTACATGGGAACGTTACGGAACTTCCTCACAACTCGGGATGTCCCTCTGCGGAGGACTGGCAATTGGCTAGAGAAGTCGTAAATCGAACCGTAACAATACAGGTGGTCAAGGCATTCTCCCCATATAAGTCGCCAGGCACGGATGGGATTTTCCCGGGTCTCCTTCAGTGGGGACTGGGAACTGTACTGGACGAACTGGTGGTTATCCTCAGGGCGTGCCTTGCATTTGCAGACGTACCCGTGAAATGGAGACTAGCCAGGGTAGTCTTCCTACCGAAACCCGGCAAGAGTGACTACTCATCTGCCAAATCATACCGTCCAATTTGCCTTACCTCGTTTTTACTGAAAATATTGGAGAGGCTATGCGACGGCTGGATCAGGGGTAACGTCTTAACCCAAAGACCTTTACACCCCAACCAATTCGCCAATTCGAAGCAGTCAACAAAGCTCTTCGAGACAGAACCGTACCGCCAGGTTTGCGCATGTGGATAGGAAATGTACTCGAGAGCAGAATAGTTCAAAATTAGTGTCGCAGGCGCAACTATCTCAGGGAGTGTTACGAAGGGCTGTCCTCAGGGAGGGGTACTCTCCCCCTTGCTATGGAACATAGTAGTAGACGACCTTCTAACGACCCTGAACGACGAGGACCTGTACACCATAGTGTAACGTGAGAACTCATCCAAATAATAAAAGACACTGACACACACACACACACACAAATATCTGGAGCCCTGGAAAAGTCTCGATTGCTCTTGAAAGAGAATAACATCCTGGGAATCCAGAAACATGGAGAATATAGTGATTTGGTCTATTCTAGACGAGAAGCTTCGAGATAGGAGGTTAAGTGTATATAAACACACGGACCACGGAAGTAGTTAGTTAGTGACAGATAGTCAGTTGGTCATAGATCATAGACAGTAGAAAGTCTTATATAGTCCGAGAAATAAGTGTAAATATAAATGTGTTTATAGTCGTGTAGTTATTGGTATAAATAAATAAATGAAAATAAATCGAACCCAGTTTTAATATAAAATCCCCTTACAATAGGATATGCGGATGATATAGTCATACTGCTGACAGGGAAGCAGATTAGAGTGCTATTCGAACTGATGCAAAGGGCACTCCGCATCCTAGAAAAGTGGTGCAGGGCAACGTCTCTTTCTGTGAATCCCCACAAAGTAGAGGCTATGCTTTTTACCAGAAAACGAAAGGTGGGCGACATAAAAATGCCTACAATACATGAAACCCAGCTTAAGCTTCCAACGAGGTGAAATACCTAGGGTTGGTTATCGACAGAAAACTGACCTGGGGGAAAACATCTGGACTGCAAGCTGGACAAAGCCAGTGCAGCACTATGGCTATGTCGAAGAGTTGTAGGTAAAAGCTGGGGCCTATAGCCAAATGTCACCCTATGGTTCTACCCAGCGGTGATAAGGCCCATGATACGCTACGGTTCAATAGTTTGGTGGCGACACACAAAATTAAAGATTGAGAAGAGCAGACTTGCGAGACTGCAGAGATCTGTCTGCATCGCAGTCACTGGTGCCATGAGGACCACACCATCGGCTGCGCTAGAGGCGTTGTTGTGCTTGCCACTCCTAGATCTATATCTGGAGGGGCAGCACTACTGACCGCCCTTCGTTTGAAAGATGGTGGAACATTAAGGGTGCACAAGAGCGCGAAGAGTCATACAGCCCTCTTGGAGGAGGGTCTCGCTAGAATACCACTCCTCGAGGCCAGCTCAGACCGCATTGCACCCCTATTCAGCAAATGCAAATACCACGTTTGTTGGGAAGAAACAGACCGACGTACTGTGCCGAGAATAGACGTATACACTGATGGGTCTAAAAAGAGGCGCAGTACAGGCATAGGAATCTTCAGTCAAGACCTGCAACTATCTCTACAATAACCGCTCGGGAAGTGTGCCACCGTATTACAAACGGAACTAATAGCACTAGCTCGAGGGGCTAATGAGATCCGCATGAGCAAGGTGCGAGGACGATTAATATGCTTCTTCACAGACGCCTTAAAAGCGCTTGAAAAGGGCAGGTACGACGCGAGAACCACGCTGAACTGCCACCACCAACTGTCGGAACTAGCGAATGAAAATGTGGTGGAACTAGCTTGGTTGCCAGCACATGATGGGAATGAGGGCAATGACACGGCGGATAATCTGGCGGGTGCTGCTTCGTAGGGAACAATGTGTGGGCCCGAACCGGCAGTAACCATCACACCGCACATCATGGCCAACCTCATTAAAGAGGACACACACCTCAGATACTGTCAGAGGTGCAACTCAATTCTGGGCTGTCGACAGAGCAAGAACTTCATCACGGAGCCATGCCGGAAACGGGCCGAAGACTGCCTAGCTTTGCCCCGGGCCAAACTACGCTCACTTGTAAGCATCTGGACCGGGCATGCTGCGCTAAGAAAACACCTAAATACAATGGGTGTCATCGACGACCCGACATGTCGGGCATGCATGGAGGAGGAAGAAACAGTGGAGCATCTCTTCACAGAATGCCCCACTCTATCCGACGATCATAAGGCCATCCTAGGACTGAAGTGGCCGGATCTGACCAACATCAGATGCACCTCGCCTGCGGCAATCCTGAGATATCTGGACCAGGTTATCGTGATACTCGGGGAACTGTAGGTCTGAGGAGCAAGGGGGAGGCACATTGGGCCGAACTGGCCTAAGTCCCGCTTTGACACCCCTGCGTAAAATAATAATAATAAATAATAAACAGGCCGCTGTCGTAATATTTGTCACCATCCATATATATTAAAGATAATAATGTAACAAAATTAAGTTTTATGTGTAAATTGCAATGGATTCAAATATCCACTATATCAAGAAGGGTTGACTAACAGGAAACAGTGTATAAATTTGAAAAGGTTTCTTATAAATGTTCAAATTGATCACCATAATGTTCCACACAAGCTGTTAGTCTACTAGTGAACGACTCCAGGACACTTGCAATCAGTGCTCCATCAATTGAACGGAAGGCTTCCGAGTTCCTGTTTTGCATGTCTTCACGAGTTGTTAGACAATCTTGGAAAACCCATTCCTTCACGTACCTCCAAAGGAAGAAATCTATAGGAGTAAGGTCAGGAGATCGTGTGGGCTAAGAAATAGTACTTCCTCTGCCTACCCAACGATTCGAATAAAACTCATCTAAAAACTCTCGCACTATTTTATTGTAATTCACTGGAGAACCATCGTGTTAGAACCACATGGTCCTTCTGGTGTCCTGGGAAGATGTTCGCGAATAAATTGTAAATATCTTTCACAATTTATCGATAAAAGTAGGGTCCTACAATATTATCAATTATAAATCATTCCTTCCCAAACCATCGCTGTTGGTCCGCAACCAATGAGAATTTTCAACTGCATAATAATGCATATTATTTTTAAATGTTGCTTCTTTAGAAAACAGAATTTTCTTCAAAATATTATCATCCTCGTCAATAATACTATTCATTTGGATACAAAATGCAACTCTATTTTTAACAATCTGACGTCTATAATTGTACATGTATCTGTAAAATTTTACGAAAGTGGCATACTTGATTACTTGTTTCTTAGAACAAACTATCAACATTTCTCATTTTGCAACAAATCTCGCAAACTACAGATTAGACCCCACACTACTAACCAGAGCTGGGAAAGAACTTGTAAAGATACTTTTTAGTAACTAAGTTACACTTGGTATCTTAGTTACGATAACTTAGTTACTTTTAATTTGGGTCAAAAAGTATCTAATATTGTAGTTCTTTATTAAAACTGTAACTGTAACTATTCTTGTTATTTTATAGTAACTAAGTTACTCTGAAGTTACTTAGTTACTTTGGAGTAACTTACTCATTTGACCTAATACGAGTGCGCTGACATGACCTAACAAGTTGTTGCTTATTGTGAGTTGCAAACACTTGAACCAGACAGACACTATTCAGTAAAAGTTACAAGGTGTGACTGATAAAGTAACAAAAACAATCGTGGTCGTGGTTCTCTTTACTCTTTTCGGAGGCGAGTTTCTCTACTTAATTTATATTATAAAAATTTAAATTCACGATTATGGGCATTCTATTATTGAGAACAATGCACTCTATCTTAATTAGTTTTTCGTTTAGAAGAATATTTTCTAAAACAATGGAAATTGGAAGTTAATCAGGGTTGAATGGAATCTGATGAGATTTCTATATAGTGGTTTTAATTATTATCTTTTATTTTACTCCATCCAAAAATAACTATAAAAAGAACTATTTTTTAAGTGACTTACTTGTAACTAAGCTACATTCGTAAATAAGTATCTAATTACCTAAGTAACTAAAGTTACTTTCTATTAAGTAATTACATTTCAAAAGTAACTTTCCCAGCTCTGCTACTAACTATATATTGGCAGAAAGCCCTTAAAAATGCTATAGAATGGCTTAATAATATACTGGGTGTTGTATTTGATAAATTCGAGTTATTGCAATTAGTTATTTGTTATATTCAAAAAATCGTTGGTTACTTTGATTGAGAAGATGCGCAATGGCGTTAGGAATCTAATAAAAAGTTGTTAAGTTATCTTGAATGGTACTAAAGATACGATTTTTTTTATAGGTCGATGCACGACGCTATTTTGACACATAAATTAACATAAGTCAAAAACTATTGCAGATATGTATTGCATTATATTGACAATGATTAGGCAAATTAAAAAATGTTACAAATATATGGGGCAGCCATTTAAAAAAAGACAACATAATTGTATATCTTACTTTGGAACATCCAGTATAATCAAAATATTTTTGAAATGTGCTTCATTTGTCGACCTACTGTTTGACCAAAAATCATGTCGATAGCTTAAATAGAACAAAAGTTATGGAGCTTGCACGCACCTCTGGGTGACCCTGTATATATGTTTGACGACCCTGTAGTCCCCCGTAGATTTTTTATTTTGCAATAAATTGGACTTATGGTGTTGAATTACAAAAGTTGATACTTCTAGAAATACGAAGAGTTGTAAATTATTATTGCGACTGCACTTATACGAGAATCATAACAAATGGAACAGATGAACTTAGATAAAAGGTATGCTACCTGACATTAGCTTAGAATTTCACATAGAATCTTAAAATCCAATGATATAGGTACATGTTGTTCTATAAAAATCGTAAAGTACCCAGCACTTTGATTTATTTACGAAACTCAAGCCATTACTGAGTACTAATATATTCATAAAACGTTTTAGTTAGCTTTTTGTGATATGTAAAATAAAGAAATTATAAGGGGAGACGACGCTCTTCTGGTCCTTATTTTAAAGGGTGTACCACGTAGAGTTTGAATACGCCGTTTCTAGATTACCACTCAAGTTATTATTTTGAAAATATACTAACGAAGGTTCCTCCTGAAAACCAGTCGACCAAAAGTATTGACGGTTCTACTGGAAACCCACATTAACATTTCAAATGGAACATGCCACTTTTCTTTATTTGGATTCTGCTTTGAAATTAATGGTAATTTTTTTTAATGTTATTTTTGATAATTTCCAAGGTATTGATTGTTTCAATTTTTTTTTTGAAACATAGCTACATTTATCCAGGTCTATTTCCTTTAGCTTTACATAGTGAAAATAAAAATTTTAGTAAATGTCCTTTTTTGCTAGTTGATATTATTGGAAGACATTCCAATTAAATTTTTTCGACTAATTCAGAACCCAATAACTCACCTATTTTATAGAACACCATGTATTTTTTTCCGTTAATGTATTTAGTCCTTATTTCTCTTTCCTTTAGTCTCAGCATTCCCAATACCTAAATTTTAAAAAATCCAAATATTGTATTCCTGCTCAGATGAAAATAATAGGCACGGGTAATTCCGAGCATTGTTCGGATATATATCCCCAAGTAGATATAGGCACATATATATCCATATATCTTAGACAAGGGAAAAAGAGGGGACGCATAACACTCATTTATGTGCTGTCGCAAAAAGTGTGATTTAATTGTGATTATTGTAGTGGTTTTTGTGCTATTGGGGACTTAAAACGCTGTAATTTGTGTGAGATTAAAATGGTTATATGTTCAGCTTATGGCTGTAAAAGTCGTAGCGAACGGAAGGAGACGGGAATAAATTTTCACAGGTAAAATAGAAACACATTACATACGCCACTGGTAGACCTAGCCTGATGTCATGTGGTCACACTTCAATAATATAAATTACGCGTCCCCTCTTTTTCCCTTGTCTAAGCCATATATGCATATAGGTAGTTATATATATCTTGTTAGTCTATGTCTATGGATATATATTTCGAATATAATTAGCTACGCGGTTGGCTGTGAAATGAAATATTTGAATGTCACCTTATACCTATCATGTCTTTATTTACTTCATTGCTGCGATATGATTTAGTCTGCTAAAGCAAGTGATATCAAAAATAATGGAATTTTCCGATTACACAAACGACGAATATCTATCATCTATCATTTACGGGGCGTTTGATCGAATTACTAGCAGTGTTTTTATAGAGGGTATCCCGATAAACGTAGACGATCATGGGACATTTTCAAAAGACTAATACATAAATAGTTTTACGAACTTTCAGAGTAGAATTCAAAAATGAAAGAAAAAATAGCATTTTCCATTTGAAATAAATTTTAAATAAGAGTGTTAATATCACAACTTTATTTTTGGTCCATTGGAAATAGCGAGGACCCTCCCCGTAAGTAGGTAAATTTTCAAAATAATATCTTGAACGTATTCTATAAACGGCGAATTGAAACTCTACGTGATACAACCTGTATAATGAACATTTTATGCGTTTCCATTATGTGTTCTTCAATAAACTTCTAATACTTATTTTATTTTAGGAATGACGTTTACATACTCAAGTATGCCACCACCTCCGAAGCATTTCCAAGCCGATCATCCGTTCACTATTTTCCTGACCAACAAAATGGATAAAAAATACACTATTCTGTTTGCGGGAAGTATCCGTAAACCTTAATGTAATAGAATTTTATGTAACTGGATAATATCAAATATTATAACGTAAATATGGAATTAAGAGTAAAAGATACACCCAAAAAGCTATTTCAGTGTTAAATTAGATAACGACTTTATGACGAAAAGATCTTTATTAAGGAACGTCTATAATATAGGGAAAAGTATATTGATATTTGTATAATAATAAAAAACAACAATACCATACACCCTATTTAAAAAAACGAAACGGTCCATTTCAAACTATTACATAAAAATAACACATAATCATCATATCACATTTTAAACAAATTCCATTTTGAAGGTGCTTGTCAAAACCTTATGAAAAGACCAAGAAAAATAACGTTTATCAAAATTATCTTAATTATAACTCAATTCCTTGATGACATGCAAAAAATTAGTTTATCTATAAGTACATATTTACAATCATAATGAACACATTGAATTTTTTTAGGCAATGTTTTCTCAATAAAAATGTATAGTGTTATTTCTTTTATAACCTGACATAGACCAAATCTTACGAGATAGACTGTTATTTCCAAAGACAAAGTTGTACGAGATAACTCAGAATCATTTTTATGGTATATGTATTTTTATCATTAATCAACAGATATTAAAATTGTTTATAAAACAGTCAACCATCATGGTTTTACTCGATTAGTAATTTTTTTAGCAATCTTTTAAAACAGAGTAATCACGAGTCAACTCTACTGCCATTAGTGACAACAAAATTTTTATTCATTAAGAATGATAAGAGAAGTTATGATAACGTATCAGTTCTTCATATTTTTCCATTTCGTCACCTTAGATCCGATTTTAATAAGTTTATATTTTCATTGTTTTTTATTAAAAATATTTATAAAAATTTGTGAAATATTAATTCTCAGTTAAGAAACCTCGTACACTTTTGCCTTCTAAAGCGCTAGTCTATTTTTAAAAATAAATGAAGTGACCTATCAGATTTTAAAAAACTAGCACCGCTAATATCCAAAAGGAGAGATTTTTTTTTTCATGTACATAAAGGTAACGTATATTTTACAAAGAAGATTAATTTAGGAAAGGTCAATTAATGCAGTTCTTCCATTTAAATTATTTTTGTTGAAAATACATGATATGAAATGAAGTTCAGAAGAATACCTTTATCATGTAGAGACTGAAGAATATTGCAAAATAATTAGTTTTGCTTGAATTCTGCTATTTTCCAAGGATTATTATATATTTGATACGTTCATAACATGAGAAAGAAACAAATGCCTGTTATTATCGTAAATAGTTAATACAGCACCTTTACGATTCCTAATTAGTCTAAGTATTATTAGATTTGGACAAGGTCTGAATATTGCGCATGTAGCACTATAGTTGCCCACAGGCAGGTCACAATATAAGAATCATAACCTTCTCGGTCCATGCAGAAGGATGTTCTTCAGGACATATCAGGAGGAAACACACCACTTCTTCTTATTGTGTCCTCTCCTGACAGCTGCACTTGTTCTTCGTTGGAGCGAAGCAACCTAGCGTGTGGCACAACATCGCGCATATCGTGTCCTTGAAGGTTTTTGTGGGTTGGAAGAGCAACCAACGTTCCGGAAATCACCTAACATCTGAATCTGTTCCTAAAGAATTCAGATAGTTTACTATTTAATTTTGAGACTAAGAAATACTACAAATATAATATTTCTTAATCAAATCAGCTTCTAATTATTCGAAAATGTTCATAATTCGATCTAGTATACTGGCCAGTTCATTACGACGTCATCAACTGATACCCTTGGAACGTAGAAACTGTACATAAGCTTGTTGATCAAAACTCATAGTTATTTTGATCAAACACAAGCATTATACTAGAGCCGGTCGCTCTGTATTGGACAGCACACTGGATTGAATTTGGGAACACACGTTATAGTTTGTATATTTAATCTTGATGCCATTTTAAGTCATTTTTTTTTTCAAAACAATATTGCAAGAGAAATCGACTCACCACTAGACCCTTCTTCGGGTCGAACAATCCTATATGTAATAAAATATTCTGGATAAGCTTGCTCTCCTCGATACACGACATATTCAGGAAAATGAAGACCACCAGCTGACGGACGTCCAGCAACACTATGGTGGCCTGGTGGAGCATGCGCCATTTTCATTGCACTGAATTGCAAGAAAGATTTGCCGAGTGTTACTCGACAAAGTAATAGATGCCTGAAAAAAATATTTTTAATAAAAAATATTTATTTTCTGAGAGAATTATTTACCTATGACAAGTATAGCAACTTCTATCCTTGTGCTGTGGACATCCAGTACCACCACCAATGCCATAAACGTACTGATTACTTTTGCTAGAATGTTCGGCAAAATAAATACCGGCTCCGAACATGCCGCCAATGTAAGCGTGTCTCTCGTCAAAACCACGTTGTACTATAGCGTTAACGAATGGAGATCCATGGAATAGCATTCGTTCACAAGCTCTATTACCATTCTCTTCAGCTACCTCTTGTCTTCTGTGTGCGTAACGTTCCCATAACTTACGATTTTGTACTTTTTGAATCTGCAAATTACATAAGCAATATATATACAACGACAAATTAAACGTTTCGTGTTTTATATAACCCCACTATAACAATTGAACAAATCTGAATGTTATATGTATAAGCAAATGCCATAGTTTTTTATACATTCGAGAGCTTAAATAATTTACATTCTGTAAATCTTTACGAGTGCTACACATGAGCAGTTCGTTATTTTGTACGTTTACGTTGGATTGGGTCTTACGGGTTTACGTTATCTTACGTTAGGTATTTCACGGGAACACGAAATGTAACGTTATACGAATATCTACTGAATGAATACGATGAGTACAATTTTGAATTTTTACAGGCATAACTATTCCTTTATCATTTTACTGTTACGTAGTTGAATGAATTAAAATTACAATTCGTACACGCAAAAAGTCCCATACTTATAATCATAATTGTAGTGTATTAACTAGGATACAAGTCACACAAATGCATCTCATCACAAAAGAGTGGTCTAATAAATGGCCCTATTGTGACCAAAATGTAGGTATATTTCTCATTTCTTGCTTAAACCTCATGGAGATACCGCAATATCTCAATGTCAAAAATAACATATATAACAAAGAAGAATTCTGAAAAACTATATATTTTAGAAATTTTAATGTAATCCAATTTTGTAGAGATCATGAGATCTACTTCTGTTAAATTTGTAGTCGTTAATAAACTAGAAATTATATAGTTAGAATTAAACAATTTGAAAAACAATAAAAAAATATGAATAGTAAAATGATAAATAAGTTCAAGATAAGCGATAGGGAGATTACAGTCTACTTCAACCAATGACCTATTGACAGAGATAGACGGAACTATAAACAGTATATTGAGTTGACATCATCCCTTGTTCGGCCAACGCCTCATCGCATATCAACTTCTCCTCCCAATAATTTAAATACTTGGTGTTTTGGTTGTTTTTGAATATTCTATTATATTCTTTGGTTTCAAAACTTCAAAAAATGAGTAGACATTGCAAAGTGTGCAATAAAATAGAATCCAGGAACCCAGAAGTAACTTTTCATCGGTAAGTAGCCCGTCTAAATTAAAATTTGGTAACTTATATATTTGAATTTTGAAAGAAAATTATTGACATATAAACGTCGGTCATGGGCGTAGTAAAGAAATTATTACCTAATCATTGTTATTTCATTAGAGATTTTTATATTATTTGCGCTTTTCAAATCCTAGACTTTAAAACAGAATTATACACACCTATTTAATAATATTGCTGAAACATGCCACTTTCGGGCATTGAGTTTTTTTCACCAAGCTCCAGATTTATTTTGTGGTATTAATTATTTCGACGTATAGCAAATAAAACCTAAAAGAACGAGACGCCATTGGTGTCATATTTTCTATGTGAAAGTGCAGTGAGGCGGGGTTTAGTTAAAACTGTTGTAGCCCCCCTTCTGACCGCTGTTGTCAACAAACAAAACGTATTTTATCAATGAAGTGTTCTGTCTATCTCTGTTAATAGGTCATGAACTTCAACTCAATTTTTTGAAATACATATTTACAACGTACGTACGCATGCGAACAGTGCCGTACAGCCAATAAAGACACGTACATAGCAGCGGGATATAGGCTGCACGTCAACTCCCTTATATATATATATATATATATATATATATATATATATATATATATGTGTCTTGTTTGTGAAATGGTCCCTATATATAAACTGTCAAAGTTCAAACGCTCCTTTCAGAAGACCATGAACAAATATAGGGAGGACGAGAAACACGAGTAGTGGGAGTAGCACAAAAAACATTGGGTTATCGTATGTCATTTCGGATTTCGGTGTGTTGCGCAAAATCACGCTGCGCATCCTTATGTAGCATGGGTCTCTGGTATGGGCGAAGGAAGCTTAAATACAACAATAGACACTTCTGCTTATAGAACAGGATAGAGAGTTAGTCATCCTCCCTTTATATATTCTTGCGGAAGACCCTTATTATAGAGCAATCCCTATATATAAAAAAACAAATGAAATGGAATTAATAAAACAAAGCTCAAGACAAAAGTTTAGAGAATCCGAAGAAAACGTTTTGAGTATCACTTTACAAGTCGATAGCAAAAACACACAGCGGCAGAAGTCGCAAACTTACTACTATGTTTTTTAGGTTAATGTACTTAACAAGAATTAACAAGATTCATCTCATCAGCATTTTTCCTTTCGGCTAAATATACTCAATGCCTGATCTAGGACAGATGATAACTGAATAAATTCATTACATGAAACAGTGCAAAGTATAGAGCTAACGGAGAAGTTCAATCAAAGCAGAAATTCGAAGTTTTTCTGAGATCTATCAAACAATCTATAATTTAATTAGTGGGAAAAGTGGGATTGATATGGAATATATGTCTCTGTGTAGGTTATAATTCGTATTTGTTTTTGATGTTAACATCATAACCAACCCAATAACAATATAACTTTATTAAAAACTTCCCAATTCTGCTGTAAAACAAATCTTGTGTAAAAGACAATAATCAAGGTAAGAAAAACGAGAAAATATTTAATATCATTACTTACCCTGACTATATTGTATCTGGAGAAGATACCACCAGCATGACCGTTATCCCTATGTTCCCTAATGCTATTTTGCATCTCTTCTTCTACAGTAATATATTCTTTGTCATCAACAAGGAGATCAACTAACAATGTACCTGGATTCGATGGGGTTGACCATAAGCCACCACAGCTTGCTACCAAGCGTTCCATACCTGGAAAACACAATTATATGCATCAGAATTGCAGTAAATATAAATTTTATATAAAAAAAGTAATTATTCATTATACCTTTGATTAATTTGTGTCTAAATCCATAGGCCGAAATACCGATTTGCTTCAAATCTTCATGAGACATCTCAGCTAAGATATCCAATGTTATTTGTTCTCTTTCAAATATATCCAATAGATGTTCAAGATTTAAACCAGCCAAGAAACTCGCCACTGAACACATACTACTTATGGATGATTGCATTTCACCATCAACTGGAATTGTTTGTAACAATATTTTAAATAAAAACCAATCATAAAGAGGCCATTTAACTCACTTTCACCCTTAATAGAGCTGGAGCAACAGCCATCACCGCTCATCGATACGCTCGTCCTTGCACCACCGACAGGTACCAGTAATTGTACTGCAGCTCCAGAAGGCATGACCACAGTCTCTGAACTGACACAACCAGTTGTAGCAGGTACTGCTGGTGATGATAATGGCTGTCCCGCAGAAGATGGTTCCACAGCAGAAGCAGCAACAACTACAGCTCCAGATGATTGAGCTGCTGCCATAGTAACTACACCCTGTTGTGAAGCAGTTGCATCTCTCAACAAGCAGCGCACATCATCGGCCAGCGCCAGATCCACTGGGGCCTGGCCTTCTTGATTTTTCAAATGAGGATCAGCTCCATGTGCCAGCAACAATGCACACAGTTGTGTGCGTCCCTTTTGAGCCGCCTCATGTAATGGAGTAAAGCCCCATTTATCAGTAGCATTTACCACCTATATAAAATATAAGCAATTATAGACCAATGCAGAGTTAAAAATAATATGGTATTTTTAAAATAATTGTTGTATGAGATCTCACTCTGATAATTTAGAATATAAATAGTAAATTGAAATTCTCGCCTATATAACAAAACCTACAAGGGTTCAGGAGGATGTATTTTTTCCGTAAAAAAAAAATAAAAAAATACATGTAAATTTATTTTTCTATGTTCGATGCTATAAAAAAGAAAAATGTACATATCGTCATAAACAATATTTTAAATATGTGTCACACAGTCCTGATCACAACGAACTATTTCATTTTTCTCTAAAAGGAATTCGTAGAACATCAGTAATTTTTTTACAAAAAGAGAAAGAAAAAATACTGATTCTACAGACTTTTCTCCGAATTATTACACAGTTTGAATACTTCTAAGATTTCAAAATCTCCTATATTATTAAGAAATAGGTTTAAACGTTTCCATGGATCATCATTATAAAGCGGATTATAATTAATTCTTCTTTCCATGTTTTGAATATGGATTAAAATTATACTCATAGATAGAGCTTCTTAAACAGATACAGGAATACATTTTCGCAAAATGGATTTCACAGTAAGTTAGAAAGAGAGGTAGTCGGGCCAGCCGACCAGTACGACATTCAATATACTGATCAAACTATCAATTATTTTCTACTTAGCCAAGTGTAAAATCTATTTATATTTTCCTTTCTGTTGCTAGACTTCGAGGCCCAAGTCTTTGAAATTTTGCACGCTAACACGACACTCGGTATGCAATAGCAAGGAGTCTAATTGTTCAGAAACGCAACAAAATAAGGTTTTTTTCGGTGTTTTTGTTCAATCTTAAAAACCGCTGTATCTCTTGAACTGTAATAGGTGGACACATTAAAATTTCAAAAAGTACTATTGGGATCTTTCAAATGAGAGTATGCTACTTAGTGGCAATTGTTACTATGAACTGTTATAATTCTTTTTTATGTTAACGGCATTACCAAGCCAATCACATTATAAATTCGTAATATTATTTTTATATGTCAATATTTTGTAGGATGAACAGGCAATCAGCTGATTCTAATCATAAAATAGAAATCAAACAATAACATATTTCTGAATATTACCCTCAAGTCCGACATTTTTTAAAGCTCTTCCCATTTACAGATCCTTATAGCTGCTATAATAGCAAATAATGAAAATAAAATAGAATTTAAAATTCAAGGCGGTCCCATACAATACAGTTTTGTTTTACTGGATCTTAATAATGGTTGTACCTTTTGAACCATCATTTATTTATTTATTTAGACGCCAAGCAGCTTTATACTATGGAAAATAATAATATAGATAGTAATAGGTAATAACAATATAAAGGTACAACATTAATTTTTTTCCGTTGATTAACAACAGGCCTGTTCTCCTGCCTCCAAAGAAGTTGAGTTTGGAATAGGTGTCATTCACTAGGCCGGCCAAACGATCAAAAGGCCCATTACGGACACAGCTCTTGCTAGATTTTGATGACTCTAATAGTCTATTTTGTCTTAGACCTGGTCGTGGACATACGAAGTCGAAGGATTTCGGGGACATCAACTAAACCATTCACCACTTTGTAAAAAAGCACAAATCTGCCACTTGTCTTAAGTATAAGGCTTTCCATATCGAGTTGTTTGTAAACGTTATCTATCGTTTTGTTTGGAAATCTAGTTATTTAGATACAGATGTTTACAGAAAATACGCTGCACTTTCTCCAGTCTGTTTATGTGCATATCAAAGTAGGGTTATACTCTAAAATAGGTCTCACTAAGGTCTTGAAAAGAACACAAAGTGTATGTGCTGAGAATTCCTCGCCAGATCGAGCCTACCATGCGATGAGCCTAAGAGAAGATTATGTCAATGTGTGTAGTAGAGTCTCCATTTCGCAGATTTTGTCTTCCCAAGAAGTATTGTATTGGGTGTTTCTCATGCGTACGAGAAAAATTCATAACAAAGCAATTTTTTTATGTTGAGGGCTAGTTTATTTCTTTAGCACCAGTTTTGCAATTCCTCTGTCTTGTTCAAGACAAACTGTGTCACCTAGGTTCTCAATACTTCTGAAAATCTTCAAATCGTCGGCATAAAGTAGAAAATCTGACAACAGATTGGTACCGATGTCATTAATAAAAATATTGAATAGTATAGGAGCGATAATAGGTAAGTTCTTGTACGGAACCCTTCATACATAAATAGGTACATAACTATGTAATATGTAAGTCTATGAAATAAATTTACAAAATAGAATTAAAAACAATAAACATTACAAATTGGATGTGATAAACCACCTGGTTTGTCCCCGATTAGATCTGGCAGTAGATTTAACGTCAATGTTTCTTTGTGTGGACATTTAAAAGGGACTGATTATCGACAGGACATCGATAGAGCTACAAATTAATAGAGGAAATTATCCAACGGAATGTTGGCTTAATTCCGTCATATCTACTCAGGCATGAGATTATCTCTGTATCACATATTTGGCGCAACGATGATTTCTTGAACATTTAGTACATTCAATTTGTAATATTTATTGATTTGAGGGTTTAATGTCTCCAGTTTTTCCCTTTTCTTAGAAATTAACAATGTTTGTAGAATCTATTTTACTTTCAAGGCCCTTATGGCAACGAAAAAAGAGTAGCAAGTATTTTTATCAGATAAATTATTTGTTATACTTATCACACACGTCGTTAATACAGAATCTATTTTCTGAAAAATTAAGGGTACATCACCTTCATCTATTTCCATACTGAACTTCGTGTAAGCGTGAGACATTTGAAGTACGTGGGCCTCGAGGCCAGGAAGAGGAATTGTAAAATTGCCTAAGTAGATGATCCTGGTTTCTTTGTTCGATCTGTATGATGAATATTGTACTGATAGATTGGTCCTATTCTAGCACACAGTAAATCCCTTTTTACGAAAATTTATTTCCGAATCTGCATGAATATTACATATTTTATGTATATACAGGGTGATTCATAAAAGGTGCGAAGGACTAAAGGGGAAGATAGCTTGTCCAAAAATGTGAAAAAAAGTTTTTATAAACATGGGTCCGCAAACGCACGGTTTTCGATATACAGGGGGTCAAAGATGAGGAAAAGAATCGTTTCCTTGAGAATATATTTAGAACTGTAAGAGATACAGCGCTCTAAGGTGCAGTCAGTTTTAAAAAAGTCAGTAGCGTAGATTTAGGATATATTTTGTATTTAAACCCCTCTTAACTTCTACGCCACAGGTCAAGATAAAGTTTTGTTTAATTTTTAGAACCGCAAATGTTTTCTAAGCAAAAAAGGTACTCTAGCTCTATTCCCCTAAAGTGATCCGTTCTCGAGAAAAAGATCATGTTATGATCAAAAACATAAAAAAACCTTTTTTAACATAGAAACAACTAGTTTATGAACACAGAAAGTATTTCAACTCCATAAAAATAGTGTTAACAGTCTACTAGTGAATAATAGTGAATAATAGTCTACAATTTGTATTGTCGGATATGAGGCATTAAAAAAATAAAATATTAATAGTAACTTAATCAGACTAGGTTTTGAATCGAGTTCGAGTTATCCACTTCAACCCCATCTAGACTAACTCTTATATCTTCATTCAGATTCATTTTTATAAATTTAGTTTTAGTCAGGTTTAACTTTAATTTGTTGCTTCTCAACCACTGACTTACTCTCCCCAGATCTTTATTAAGTTTTGTCATTATTCCTTCTGTTTTCTTTCCACTGATATATATCAAAGTATCATCTGCGAATAATGATAACTTGCAATTTTCTAGCACACTCCCAACATCATTAATATAAATTAAGAAGAGTAAGACACCCAATACCGATCCTTGCGGAACTCCCAGATGGATATTTAGTTTCTCAGAAATTTTGTGTCCCACTCCTATCACTCAAATATGACTCAAACCATTTTAACTCAATATCACGAATTCCATAACTGCGTAATTTCTTTATTAATATAGATACATCTAGCGTTTCGAATGCTCGTTTGAGGTCAAGGAAAACTGATATCACCGAATCACCTATATCTGCTGCCTTCTTCCATTGGGATATTGTCCAATTTAGAGCCGTTTCACAAGAATGATTATTCCTAAATCCTGATTGCTCCTTAGCAAATAAATCATTTGATTCCATGTAATTCCTTAACTGATTCGCTACAAATGTTTCTCTTTTCCATCAGAGGGAGCATGTTAATTGGCCTGAATTCTTCGCATTTGGTTGCATTTACAACCTTCTCCACTGGTACTACAATTGATTCTTTCCAAATTACCTGGAATTGACCAGTTTTCATTGTCAAATTTATTATTATCAAAAGCACTGGACCTATTATTTCAATAGAATTAAGTAGATAGTTTTGAGTTTTGTTCAAACCTATTACGTCCCTCTTGTTGTTAAACATTCTGATTATATTGGTTAGTGTTCTCTCATCACAATATTGGAATTTAAAGCTGGTATTTAAGTTTAAGGTAAGTGGCACATATTCTACTTGCGGAACGGTTCTATTTATCTCCTTAACACTGTCTATAAAGAAATTGTTGAACATATTAGCTATCTGTAGAGGATTAGAAACTTCATTAGTTCCAAACGTCACTTCAGTGATGCTCTTATTAACAGTCGCCAGTATAAATTGTTTTATTTTTCTCCATAACTGCTTCTTATCTTTTGTATTTATACATAGTTGTCGTTGCACATAATCATTTTTTGCCTTCTTTATTTCATATTTGTATTGCCTGTTTACTGCTTTATACCTGTCCCACAAAACCTCGCCGCCTTCATAAACTGCTCTTGAGTATGCTGTTACTTTTTCTCGTTTTCTTTTTTTTTAGTTCACTCGTGTACCACCCACAATTATTGTCTATTTTTTTGTATATAGTCATCTTTTCTATGCCCTCTTCTATTATATTATTTAACTTTGTAGCTATTACATTAGGATCATCTATCATATAAAGATCCTCAATTCCGGTATTGTTTATAAAATTATCGAAATTCTCTTTACTGTATTGTATGATTCGCACCATTTTGTTCTCTTCATCTCATAAACTCTTTGTCACTATTTCTATCTTTACATTCTCGTGGTCCGAAATCTTGGAATTTAATTCATGTTTAACAGTCACTGAGTTATCTTCGATCCGTGTTATTACATGGTCTATCAGGGTGCTTGAATTTTTTGTTATTCTAGTTGGACTTTCCACTAATTGCTTTAAAACTTGATCCATAATTAGATTTAAAAAAATATTCCTATTACTATCATTGACCAAGAGATTTATATTAAAGTCACCTGCTATTATTAAATTATTTTCACCTTCCAAGGCATCTGCAAACCACTCGCTATAATAATTACAGAATACTGCTATCGGTTTACTAGGAGATCTGTACAGACCTATTATGGACCATTTATAATTTGAAAACCATATTTGAATGTGAAGAAACCATATTGTATCTTCTTTCATGACTGCTTTGCAAATTACAAACTTAATTCCCTCCCTGACATATAGGGACACACCTCCAGTATGACGTGAATGTGATAAGCAATTAATTAGGGTATAGTTGTTGATTTTTAATTCTGATTCACTTATATCTTCAGTTGCATGGGTTTCTGCTACAATTACTATGTGAGTTTTTTTTTCTAATGTCAGCATCTCTAATTCTTCTTTAGTGTTCAATAAACCTTGTATATTCAAATAATAAATTATTACTTCGTCGGAATTGTCGTTTCTCTGCTATAACCACCTCCTTTTAATGACTTCTATTTTTCGCTTATACACACTGCACTCTGAACTGAAAGCATGATGATTCGTATTCAATTTATGAGTCATCTTTATGTGCTCTGCTACAGTTCGCACATTGCATCATCTTCGAATCACATTCCTCGTTCTTATGTTCACCACCACACTTAGAACATAATTCATACTTGGAAGTGCATTCTTTACTTGTATGGTTAAAGCCCAAGCATTTAAAGTATCTCTTCACATATACACCATCTCTAACTGCACATCTGTCCCAGCCAACGGATACTTTCCCCTCTTCCATCACTTTGTTGTAACTATCCAGGTCTAATTCAATTACAGCTGTATAGGCCTCGAACCTTTTTTTCCTGTTTTTTCATTTTATTTTAAAATTTAACTCAGCGTCTTGTAACATTTCACTTTGCTTTTGGAGACATCTAATAATTTCCTCACCTTCCATGTCCTCCGTTATATTGTCAATGCGGATTCTAGGTTTTTGTTTCTTCAATAACTCAATATCATAGCCATCACTCATTTTTTCCTGAACTTTACTCTTCATTTTATCCAAAGAAACCTCATCCTCACACTCAACAACAACCGCTCCATCTTCCAGTTTTCTTACTCTGGATATTTTAATGTTATCATCTGCTGGTTTAATATGACCTTTAATTATATCCTTTGTTATGCTAGCCTCTTGCTTTTCCTTTGGTCTTACCACTATTTTTGATAAACTTCCGGCCACTCTGGCATATGATTGAGTATTAGTGAGGCCCTTTTTTTCTCCATCCAATATTTCATGTTTTTGTTTTGAAATCAATTCAAGTTGCTTCGATACCCTTTGTATTTCCATCTCCTGCTTCTGTACTATTTCCTTATTTTCCTTGATTTCCCCGATTATCAGCACAAATCGATGCTTTATATCCTCTCTAAAATCAATGCATCCATCACAAAATATCATTATATTTTTCTTCTGTATTACTTGATCAGTATCATAAGTTGTAATTCCCAGACATTTTATGCAATATTCTTCCTTACACCACCCATCGCATTTAGCTTTCTTTCCACTCGCCAAAACTTGTTTACATTTTCCACATTGTTCCGGCATTTTTTTTCGTAGAAGATTCTCTCATAATTTTTCAGATAAAAAAAATGTTTCTCATTAAGTATATAAGAAATTAATTTTCGTCAGCACTTAATTACTATTCCAAATAATTCACTTTTAAAGAGCCAAATATCACATCAGTAAACATAAACATAACCTTATCCGCCTTCACCAACGTTTAATGGAAAATTGGTCGAGATTTCACCGTTGCAACTCCTGAAGTAGAAGAAGCTGTTCTGAATACAATTGAAGAAGATCCTACTACAAGCACCCGAAGAATTGCTTCTAATTTAAACTTAAGTCAGACTACAGTTTATTGAATTTTAAAGCGGCAACTGTTCTACCCCTACCACCTACAACGAACACAAGCTCTACTACAGAGACTCTCCGCCAATGGATTCAAGAAAGAATTGTATAGAATCCACAATCCACGGTTTGTAGCTGAAATTATGTTTACGGATGAGGCATGTTTTTCTCGAGATGGCATTTTTAACAATCATAATAATCACATTTGGGCAGAGGAAAATCCACACGCTTTGTCAGAAGGTCACAACCAGCAACAATTTTCAGTAAATGTGTGGGCCGGTATTGTCGGAGATTATTTGATAGGCCCGCATTTTCTACCGAAAGGATTAACTGGACAAAGTTATCGCCAATTTTATGAAGAAATACTGCTCATCCTGCTAGAATATGTTCCACTTCTTTTGAGAAACAACATGTTTTTTATGCATGATGGTGCTCCTGCACACTTCAGTGTAATTGCTCGCAAATATCTGAACCGCGAATAACCAAATCGCTAGATCGGTCCTGGACGACCTCATTCCTGGCCTCATCGATCGCCGGAACTCAATTGCTTAGACTTTTTCCTTTGGGGACACCTAAAATCTTTGGTATAGGCAAGACCTATTAAAAACTCAAACCCTCGAAGAATTCGGGGAACACAGAGCCAACGGAGGCCACTTTCAGCATTTGCTGTAAAACATTTCTATTTTATCTTGTTAAAATACATTGTTTGTGTTCATAAGCTAGTTCTTTCCATATTAAAAAAAATAAATTTGTAGCTGTTTTTAATGTTTTTGATCATAAAATGACATTTTTCTCGAAAATGGATCACTATCGAGCAATAGAGAAAGAGTACCTTTTTGCTTAGAAAACATTGGCACAAAAATTTAACAAATCCTCATTTTGACCAGTGGCGTAGAAGTTAGAGGAGTTTATATACAATATATACCTAAATCTACGCCACTGACTTCTTCAAAAAAATGCCTGCACCTTGAAATAAGGATATTTATGAGTTTAAAATGTGTGTTAGCGATGAACGATGTACCTCTAACAGTTCTAAAGATATTCACAAAAAACATTTTTTTTTTCAACTCTGACCCTCTGATATCAAAAATGGTGCGTTTGCGAACCCATGATTATAGAAAGAAATTTTCATATTTTTGGACAAACTATCTGGTCCTGCGCACATCTTATGAATGAGATTACCTGCTTCAATTATTGAAAATGAACCGAATATGATACAAATAAGTACACTAATTAAAATTGCGTTAAGTGATTTCTCTTATGCCACAGAATATTATTGAGATAAGCTTTCATCATATCTTCACCAATTTATTTGTTTTGAGGAGCTTTTAGAAGACTATCCTAACGAACTGAAGAAAGAAAAGTTCAAAAATTGCATCAACTGTTCTTTTTTCACAATAAAGTTCTAAATTTTAAATATGTTTTCCATATTACCATAAATCACTTCTTATAAACATGCTCGGATGCATTCGTATATAAAAATAATTTTAGTAGAAATAATCATTTGATTGGCTTTAGAGAAAAATGGGATATATATTATGCAAACTCACCGTATTATATTTTATGAGTAAAGCTGCTATATCCAAATGCCCATAACTAGAGGCATTGTGCAATGGTATCAATCCACCCTTATCCTGCGCATTAACATCGGCCCCATGCTCCAAAAGAAACTCCGCCACTTCAACATTATTATACCCAGCTGCCAAATGTAATGGTGTGGAATTTCTACCTTGTGCATCTCGACAATTTATGTTCTCCGATGTGACCAGCCTTTGTACTCTGGCAAGGTTACCCTTTTTAGCAGCATCGAGCAGGGCAGAATTTCCTCGCAGTAAATCGGCCACATCCTGATCTCCTTCTCTAACCAAGTCAAGAGGAGTGGCACCATCACGATTCTTTTTACTCGGATCGGCACCGTGCTGGAATCATATCAATGAAACGAACAATGAAGAATCTATGATATTCATAGTGGAGACTGTCTTTGTTTTTTATAAAGAATTTTTTGTTGAGTTTACATGGTTATTTGCGTGTAAAGAAAACCTAAAGGAGCTACGGGTTTTGTAACTATTTATTTATTAATAATATTGTTATTATAATCATAGTAAAATAAGTGGTTTGAATTGTGATTTCAAAGTTTTCTCAAGCGAAGTCGAGGGCGTTTGCTAGTTACAAATACAAGTTAAACAAACCTTGAGCAACAACTTGACAATCTCATATTTTCCTTTGGCGGCAGCCTCATGGAGCGGTGTAAACTTCCACAAATCAGCCACATTCACGCTGGCACCATGCTTCACCAGTAATTCGGAAACTTCGTAATGACCATATGAGCAAGCATTATGTAACGGCACTAATCCACCTTTATCTTTGGCATGAACATCGGCGCCTTGTCTTAAGAGGAACTCCACTACCGTTACTCGATTATAACCTGAGGCGAAGTGCAGTGGAGTGGAATGCCTACCATCCAAATCGCGACAATTAACGGCATGAGGGTACGAATTCAAAAGTCTTTGGACTTGATCGAGGTCACCGGATTTAGCAGCTTCGAGCAATTGACATTCAATGTCGGCATTACCAGCAGGTGGATCTATAGCAGGAAAAAATCTATACAAATGATATTTCTGAATACGAAATCAATTATTATATAATGGAAATGATTATGTAACATCAGCTGTTCCTGCTTAATAAAATAAAAGTAGAAATTCCAACAGTGCCGACAGCAACTACTGCGAGGGCAAACACCCCTTCCACCATTTAATTACTTCAACAGGTGCCCGCGCAATACGTACGAGAAAACATCGTCACAATATTGCAATACCACTATAAATGCTCAATCATACTGATTACCAAAAACAGCACCAGTGACCCAGACAAATATAATGATTTTAAGGTAGGTGTCTTTCATCAGTTTGTCGCAGTGTGACGAGCCGTATTTGATAAACCAATTCTTATTTGCATTCGTACAAATACCAATCTTCAGCATGCAACTGAAGGTGGAGACCAATATGAGCGATGAATTTAGCATGTATAGTTGGCGGATATGAACACCCGGTAAGTACAGTTGATTAATTTTAAATTATCCTATGATTATGTGACGTTAGCCGTTCCTGGTAAATAACTACATCACATAGGACATCTAGCTTCTAGCAGTGCCTACAACAACTACTGAGAAGCAAACACCCTTTCCGCCACTGAATTACGTCAACAGCCAGCGTAAATCATGATATTTGTCTGGGTGACTGGAGCTATGTTTGGTTATTGATCTGATTGATCATTTTTAGTGGTATTGCAATATTGTGACGATATTTTCTAGTACATATAGCTCTAGCCGTTTTTGACGTAATTCAATGGCGGAAGGGGTGTTTGCCTTTCAGTATTAATTGTTGGCACAGTAAGTCCTATGTGATGTAGTAGTTGTTTACATGGACCAGCTGACGTTATATAATCATCTCTAATAAATAACAATTTGATTTCATATCCAAAAATATCATAATATGCATAGTACTGGATAATGTAGAATTATATAACAATGTGTAATGAAACGTTTCAGAGAAAAATAGAACACAAAATATCGATTTTGAATTTTTGTCGGTGTTTTGGTTTGTTTGCGCACTTCTCCGCAACTAATGAACGGATTCTAATGCGGTTTTCACAGGTGGATAGAACTTGGCTTGCAGCATAATATAGTATTTATTTAATTTAAATCGGATGTCAAGACCAAAATTTATCCTCAAATAAATACCAAGACGATACATGCGTACGACGCAAGCAACAGCTGGAAGCAATATATTTCCCGAAAGATTCCGTTATCGCTCTCACCTTGTAATATTTTCAGGACATTTTCAGTAGCAACTTGCGCTGCTGTATACCCTTGCAATGAAACAATTGTCGGATCAACATTATAACTTAACAGGATTCTGCAAGCTTGTACATTGTCACCTCTTGCACACCGATGTAAGGCAGTTTGCCCGAGACCATCCAATGCATTAACCTATAAATTAAAGAAAATCAAATTAAATGTATATATTTGTTGGGTATTTTTATGAATTACCTTCGCTCCATGCCTTAGCAAAATATCCATAAGATCATAGTGTGATTCATCGGCAGCCAAGTGAAGAGGTGTTAAAAAGTCTTTATTTTTCTCATCTATCCGGGCTCCTTTTCGTACAAGCTGTTCCACAGCCTGTTTTCTTTTCGGATGAGGCGATCTTACAGCCAAATGAAGGGCAGTATCGCCTGAATAGGGATGTTTGAAATTGAGCGTATCAGCTGCCAGATATTTCTTTAATTTAGTTGTATCTGCTTGCCTCGCAGCTTCCAAAAGAAGGTGACATTTGTATTCATCTGTTGACAGAAGTTCTTCTTTTTTAATCTCATTTCGAAAATGTTTTTCCCATGAAATCAATCTTTCATAGATCTGTATTACCCTATTAACATTCGATCTGTTTTCTGTACCAGCGTTCATGCAATAAAGAATAGACCGCGGAAGTCGGAGTGATATGCGATAAATGAATAAAAAGGGAACATTGCTTAATGAGTTCCTCTATCTTTGTATTCGCAATTGCACATTAACGAACATTGAGAATTGCGCGTAACCTAACTTATGACGTGTATGTTTTTTATCATAGACATTATATGCTGAGGCTGGATTTTCATTACGTTAAAGCCGGAACCATTTCTTATTTGCGAATTATTATTGTTTTGCGTTTGGAAATAATAAAAAATATTGATCAAAATGTCAAAAAAGTATAAATCAGTATCAACTCCATTTGAGAAACGGTTTAACATGCAAAACCCGACTCTAATTATAAATTGTACCGTTAACCTTAAATTCTTATTTATAACACAAGCGAATATCCCATGACTTCAGGGGTTTCACCTTATAGAAAGGGTTTAGGTTTCTAATAATATAATAGGCATAGATTCGTCTTAGTTGCTAAACCGAATATAAACTATAAACTATTTAACATGTGCTGCTAGCCATTGGGAGCTACGCCAAATAGAAATAAAAAGCATTATTGAGGTTTCGAACATTATTAATTAAGATTTAGGTAATTTAGATAGATAGTTTTCGGTAAATCTACATACTGTCAGCTTTAATTTAGTGTATTATTTGTGTGGTATTTTTTAAGATAGATGGTCTAAAATTTTGATTTTAATAGTATAATAGATTCTTCAAAAGATATTAAATATTTTTATCTCAAAGTCACTATTTATAAATTAATTACATTTTTATACAAATTTCCTAATGATGAATTGACAAGAAATAATTGGATAAAATCGTTGAAGTTATCAAACAAAAATACAAACTTCATATCTGCATACATTTGTAGGGATCATTTTGACGAAAAATCATTTTTTCAGATGCTGTTCAATACCTGTAGTTATTGAGGGTAACAGTAAGTACATGCTCAAGACAATGATAGAAGGACCCGTTAGGCAGCGTTCTCTTTTCATAGAGCTATCGCATTTACTTGATAGTCATATAACTAGCGCTTATAAGTCTATGGAAATGAAATAACTGCGAAATAGATTTATACATAACTTGACTTTAAAATACTTATGCTCTTGGCAACAATCTAGGAGAAGCAATGAATGTGTAGTCTATGGTTATTCATAAAACTATTATGAAAATTATTAATAATATAATAAAAGAAACAGTTCTCAATGCAACCTGGTATGGGTAATTGCATAGACATCTGAACACCTAGACCAAGATTTCATTCATAACATGTATCCAAAGGCGATCTGTTATTGATAGAGAATTGTTTATGTATTTTCCATGTGTAAGAGAGAGACAAAATTTTTATAGGATATTTTGGCAGTGCACCTCTGTAGTACCTCTACAGAAGCGTATAAATTCGTAAAGCGATGATCCTCTTATTTCACAAATGAAAATTTTTATTTTGTATTGTAAAATATAAATTTGGTACATAATTTAATCTGCAGGTGTTTCTGAAGTAGTAACTATTTCAACGACCAGCTTTTAATTACGTCTGAATGTCTTTGATTATTACTCTATAAATCAGAAGTTGCCATGAAACATCAGAAGTTTGGCAAATATGTTAATCGTATCAGTCGGACACGAACCATTATGGACCAGAAGAATAATGGTCCTGTGATGTTGGATCGCTCTGAAAGAGGCTATGCGTGGTCTAGGTGTTCAGATGTCTATGGGTAACATGGTCTATAAAATGTGGGTAATTGGTTTCCGTGGCTAGATCAACTAAGGAGCAAGTAGGTACGTATTATAAATAAAAAATCAGCAACAAATACAGCCAATGAGGTTAATAAAAATTAAAATTACTGATATTTTTTTAGAAGAAATGAGTGTATAGACATTAACCAAAACAAAATGTAAGGAATAGATGAATCGGGCAATTATTCTTTGACTCAGGTATATAGAAATAATTTTAAAATCGAGTAATCGAAATAAATAAAAACATTTCGAATCATTTGTGAAATGACGAATGTTACGAAAAATTTTATAGTGATTTTTATAAAGAATAACAAAAATACCAAGCTTAAAACTCTATAATAATGTTTGTAATTTTTGCACATGAGTGTATGTTGTATATTAAAGTATAGCAGTAATTCTGTGTATACCTCGTTCCGGTAGTGGGAAAGCAAATCGTCTGAAACATTGTCAAGTCATGAGTGTGCATCTACTAAAAACCAAAGTACGCCACTGCCGCACTCTTTTCGCAGTAACAAATAAAACTGTCGAGCTTTAGTTGTTCACAATATAATGAATATAATACTCACAAGCTAATCTCTCCTGTAATTCTCTTGAGGGCGCCACATCTATAGCAGACTTTGAATGACAATTCAACTGATATGGATCGGCACCTTCACTCAATAACAATGAACAAACTTCAGTTCTCGATTTTGAAGCTGCCTCATGGAGTGGTGCAAAAGCCCACAAATCTACAGCATTCACATTGGCACCATGTTTGATCAGCATTTCAGTAACTTCAAAATGGCCATATGAACATGCATTATGCAGCGGCACAAGGCCACTATATAAGAAACAAGAAGAGAAAATGAGTCAAGTAAAATAAAAATTGTTCAGAACCATCAATGCCATTTAGCTAAGATACCTTCTCAGATATAGAAGTTAAAATCTTAACAACTAATGAGCACAATCTTATAATGTGGTAAACGTAAAAAGGAGAATTAAAGAGACTGTCAACTCATCAGCTCAATTATAAATGTGCTTAATGATAAAAATTACCCTTTATCTTTAGCGTGAACATCGGCACCATTCTGCAACAAAAGTTGAACAACACGATTTCTATTATAACCAGCAGCAAGGTGCA
Organism: Crioceris asparagi; assembly: GCA_958507055.1. Lineage (NCBI taxonomy): Eukaryota > Metazoa > Arthropoda > Insecta > Coleoptera > Chrysomelidae > Crioceris > Crioceris asparagi. The sequence goes on from OY293827.1 coordinate 54,709,011, forward strand.
AAGGAGTTGATCGGCGTCCGTCACTGGCATGACAATTTACGTTAAGTGGATTGAGCAAAGCTAATAACCTATCCTCAGCACCTGATCTGGCAGCTTCTAGCAACTCATCCTTGTGATATTCACCAGTAAGGACGGGACGAGCGGTCGAATCAGCAACTTCCTGTGGTGTCTTACCTTCGGTGTTACGGATATTTACATCAGCCCCATGCTGTAGTAGAGCTTTGAAGAAAAATAATAACACATGATAATATTCTTACATTAATAATAAAAACATATACCAATGCAGACATCAACTTTTCCTTTAATGGCAGCTTCATGTAAGGGAGTATAGTTCCAATTGTCTCTTGTGTTAGGATTGGCGCCAGCTTCCAGTAATAACCTTACTACATCAGCGTGGCCAAAGGAACAAGCATTGTGCAAAGGATGCAATCCACCGTCATCCCTTGCTTGAATAGAAGCTCCAGCGGATAATAAAAACTCTACTACATCTCTTCTACCATACCCTAGAACAGAATATAAAATTCCGTTATGCGTGGAATCGTATATGGAAATGTGTCGCAGTATTCATATGAAGTATCAAATATAAGAGAATCTCATTAGAATTTGTTTGGTGCTAATTAGGTAATTGATAAAATAATTATGTGATAGAAAATTATCCCTTGAATGTAACTGCTAAAGTATCTCGAATTTAATAATGAAATAATATCAGAACTTTATAGGTAGGTATACCTATAACATATTTATTACCTGTATAGGTATTAACCCATAAAATAATAATACCAATAATCAAGATAAAATTTTCAAAGTAGATATACTAGAATAAATTATGAGTTAGGTATATGTATAAGCATTAATCATACGAAAATACGATCGAAAATATTAATTGTGCCAATTCAAATTGAACTGGCAACTGAAATTAGTTGTGGATTTTGTATCATCAATTTGATGGGAAATTTCATATTTAACTATAATCATAGTTACATTTTGACCATTGTTTTCAAAAGGAGAATATTGCTGATTGATAGCTCGTTCGTGAACGAATTAGTTTGAACACTGAAGTTATTAATTCTCAACTATGATTTCTAATTACGACAATTCAATAAATATGTATAACTAAAATGAAATAGGTAACACAGTGTAATGTGTAAGAAAAAAAAATTTATATATATATATATATATATATATATATATATCAAAAGATTAAAGCTATTCTAATATTCCGTCAAAGGTAAATAATATTGGAACGAAATTACCAGCTGCAAAGTGCAACGGGGTGGACTTCCTTCCTGCTGTATCCCTGGCATTCACGGTGGACGGAGATACTAGTTTTCTAACCCTAGCGATATCTCCAACCTTGCAAGCTTCAAAAAGCTCTCTTAAGGGATCACTGGCACTTGGCAGAGGATCCATTGATGTCTTCAGTACATCCCGTCTGGAAGCCATTCCCGAAAAGATGGACACCAAAGAGGACTGGATAAAACTTTCAGGTAAACATTACGGACACTTGAGTCTTCCTATACATGCGATATAAAAAATTAGAAAGTCGTGGCAAGTTTTGTAATTAATCGATACGACTGAGTCATTGTTACAACACTTCTTTCTAATGTTTTCCTTCGAACTTGGAATCTACTCACGATCGCAATTTATCCTCGACCCTCGATCCAATACTCAGATTACTAACAGTACAGTTGATAATCTAAAGAGTGAAAATACCCACTGATAATATGTCTGTATCAAAAAAAACAAATCTCGATAGTGGATAATGAATAATGGAAATAGTTGTCTCCATAAAGCTTCGATGCTAATTGCTAATGGCAAACACTAAAACACAATTTTTTCCTGATTCAGAATGACATCTGACTGGTAATGTCAGAGACAACCATGTACCATGTAATGTCACTGTCAGCACTCGAGCAGAGAACAGAGACTCTCAGCGTGTTCCTAAATACAAACCTAGCTGCATGAGTATTCTTCTTATTGGTTGAAATAACGCCTTCCTATTGGTTGAAAAAATTAAATATTTGCCATTCTCATACGTCCGTTTCCGTTATCCGACATACGACGGTACGATACTAATTAAACTTTTTTGACAGTCTTGTTCCAACAATTCTTAATAAACTGTTAAAACAATCACTAGACATCCTAATTGAAGTGCTTTCCTGGGTAATTTAATCGCGTTTTATGTAGTAAATTGTAGTAAGCACCTTGCTCAATTCGTTTTTCAAAAATATCTCGTACCCAAAATGTACATGTTTTTCTTGACTTACTTTTTATTCTTATCCATAAAAGAGATAAACGTAGAATATTATTCAACGCTTTTTGTCGCTGCTGATTATTATTCCATTGTATATACAAAGCATTATTCATCATTAAAAACAAACTTTATTAAACACAGAAGAGGAAACAATGTTTACATCAGAAACACAGAGAACGTCAAAAAATGAGGTTAAAAGACATACGAAACCGGATGAACCGGAAAGAAGTTGGCGCGGATATTTTGTACCATGCCGTGCGCAACGAGCGGCTCTCGCTTGAAAAAGACAGCAGATAATGATCACTTAGATAAATAGACAATAGACAACAAATATTTAAGGTAATTGTCAAGTTGTTCGTCATCAACTGCTTCAACTTAATTTTTAGATGAACAGTTATTTAGTTTACGTACGTAACTGTTACGGTTGTATGGCACTTCAACTTCCTATTGTTCGTCGTACACGAGGCCACGCTATGATATGCAACCTCTGTAATCTCATGTGGCTACGTAGAGAAGCATAGGAAGTTTACTCTCCTTGTTTCCAGTCTTCTTGAGCTGGTATATCATGGTATGGTTTATGGTATATCTGAATGGTGGTAGTCATGGAGGATAGAGTGGTAGTAGCAGAGATAACCAGTAGGGGATCAAATTGACAAAAGTGCTTTAATATTAATTACAAGCTGATGTATATTGGCTGTATTAGGTCAAAAAGTAGTTGTATAGACTTATCCTTTATTATCTAATCTAGTTATATTAAACAAGCAATGCTTGTATATATATATACAGGGTGGGGCACCGTATACGACACGGTCTCTCAAGGGGAATCCATACAATATAATGTTTTTGTGATAAACGAAATAGATGCAGAATTTTTCTGGCCACAATCTAAAATTATTTTTATACATACAGGGTGATTCAAAAAAAAGATACATATCAAAGTTATGTTTTTTTAAATTGAATGTCCTATATTTTTTATTATTTTCGGATATAAGAGTCAAAATAAAAGTGAGTTTCTTCAGTATTCCCTATACCTATCTCTTTCCATTTTGAAAATATCCAAAGATTTGTTGAAATGTAAGGTATGAACTATTTTTCTATAATTTCCAAAGTTGCTCATTTTGAACTTGAGCTAAAGGTTTTATCATATTGATAAAGGTCAAGGTTATAGCCTGTATCATATTTCAATATCAAAAATCATACAGGGTGTTGGAAAAATATGGTTGTAAAATTTCAATATAAGATATTGAAAAACTTCGTTATCTTAAATGGAACACCCTCTATATTATTACATATTTTAATGCAGAATTGAATCCTCTTTCGAATTGTATAAGGGTTCCCTATAACTAAACTCAACGAATTTCTTCAATTTCGCACTTCTCTAATAATTCTGTCTTATATTCCCAATGCCATTATGATTGGGATGACGTTTTAAAATAATCATTATTATAGTTAAATTCCATTATTATTATTACAGTACTAATTGATTCACGATTATTATCCAATCTCCTAGAATTTCAAAACTCATATGAAATAATTAACTGACGGGTAATGATACTATACTATTCTATTGCTGTCGGTTTTACCCTTAAAAGACAACTACTCCATTAATATATTTTTTTTTTGGAATATCAGCGTTTTACATTTACATAGATACTGTGAAACGTAAAGAAATACCTATAAGTATTTATTGATAACGTATTATTATGAAAGCCCAAGGAAAAATGTGGTAAGTCCACTCACACTTCTTTTCTACCTCTCTCAAACAAATACTGACGAATATGAGAAACATACAGACAGACAGACCAATAGCAAAACATATGTTTGTTGGACTCAAAAAGCCCTGGAACGTAGAAACAGAGTACCGAAAATTTTACACGAATACAATACTTCCCTTACACAGCTACTAGGCGTAGCGGTATAAAAGTATTAAGAACAAGACATTTATTGAATGATATAAAAATAATAACAGTATAAAAATATAATAAAATAAGAAACACTAGAGTAAATGTTCAAAATGTCGTCCATTTTCTTGAATACATAATTGAACTCTCTCTTCAAAAGATCTTTTAACTTTCCTCAACATCTGTGGTGTCACGGATCGAAAAGCGGCTCTTATTCTCTCTTTCATATTTTCAGCTGTTGTGGGCTGGGTGTCATATACAATGTTTTTAATGTATCCCCATAAAAAAAAGTCCACACATGTTAGATCTGGAGATCTTGGTGGCCAATTTTGCGAGCCGCTTCTTCCTATCCATCTGTTTGGGAAACGCCTATCAAGAAATTCTCTAACATTCCTTTGAAAATGGGCTGGAGCACCATCCAACTGCAGCCACATCTGCTGTCTGATATTCAAATGCACATTTTCTAAAAGTTCGGGTAGTTTATCACGTAAGAATCTTAGAAATTTTTGTCCATTTAAAATGCCATCAAAAAAGTAAGGACCTATTAATTGGGACCCTAGAACACCCCCCCATACATTAACTGACCATCTATGTTGGTAATTAGTATTTCGAAAAATTCGAGGATTCTCATCACTATAATAATGGAAATTATGTCTGTTCACCAGGCCGTTATTATGGAAAGTGGATTCATCAGAAAACAGAATTGAATCTAGAAAGAGTTCATTATCGCCTAATCTGTCTAGAGTCCAAACACAAAATTCAAGTCTGTGATTAAAATCCATTTCATAAAGTTCTTGGTGTATCTGAATATGGTAAGGATGAAACCGATATTTTTTCAATATTCTTGAAATGCTTCTCCTACTAATACCTGTTTCTCTTTCTATTTTGCGTTGACTGGTATAAGGGTGTTCTATAACAGATCCTATGACCACAAACTCATTTTCTTCATCATCTACAATAGGTTTTAGCGTAGTTTTTTGTTTGTAGGATACAGTACCAGAATTCCGAAATTCTCTCAGTAACCGTTCAAACACAGCTCTATTTGGATGTGATACGGTTGGATATCTTTCAGCATATACTCTTGAAGCCAATAGGCAATTTTCATGACACTCACCAATTATTAGAAGCATATTTATTCTCTCTTCGATAGGATAAGTCTTCATTTTGCTTTATTTGAATAGTACACTGATTTAAATTGTATTTATAAATTAAACGCTTCAAAACTGTCAGTTATAAAACATTTCCATGGTAACAGCCTCAAAGCTGTCCAGATTAATTGGGTAATGTTCCTACTGTGATAAAGAAGCAAAATTCAAGAAATGCCTTGAGTTTAGTTATAGGGAACCCTTATACAATTCGAAAGAGGATTCAATTCTGCATTAAAATATGTAATAATATAGAGGGTGTTCCATTTAAGATAACGAAGTTTTTCAATATCTTATATTGAAATTTTACAACCATATTTTTCCAACACCCTGTATGATTTTTGATATTGAAATATGATACAGGCTATAACCTTGACCTTTATCAATATGATAAAACCTTTAGCTCAAGTTCAAAATGAGCAACTTTGGAAATTATAGAAAAATAGTTCATACCTTACATTTCAACAAATCTTTGGATATTTTCAAAATGGAAAGAGATAGGTATAGGGAATACTGAAGAAACTCACTTTTATTTTGACTCTTATATCCGAAAATAATAAAAAATTTTCTTTTTTGATATGTTGAACTTGCGATTCTCTTTCGTTTCAATAATCGTGGAGTTTCTTCTTTTTTTCTATTGAAATCTGATGAATTGCCAACATTTTCACACACATTTTCCGATATTGATGAACATGATGGCCCATCAGATTCATTAGGAATATGTACAGTTATTATATTGTTTTCTTCTGGTACTGACCTGTTGCTCATACCATCACTAGATAACAATGTTGTTGGATGTATATTTCTCTTTTTGTTAAAAATTTCATCCATCTCTTTTTCAAATTCAAACATTTTTCTTCCTCTGCCGGTTCTATTGTTGTTATCTACAACTTTTTTATAATTTCTCTCTAGAACTTTAAATCGATTTTCGCATTTATTGGGAGCTATAGTTATTTGGAAAAAAATCGATAAATCCCGGGCTACCGTCTCCCATAACTTTTTCATGGACTTAACTTGAAACGTCCCTATTTTTTTCACGTATATCCCGTATAATTCAATGAGTTTCAGAGTTCTTTCTCTTGTGAAAAATTTATCCTCTTTGGGGCCTTCTCCATCTCCAATAACAACAAAATCATTCATGTTGAAATCTGAAGTAGCAAATTTATCTTAATAACCTGCAATAACTAAATAGATTCACCACTTACATTCGCTATCCATTTTATTTTGATTTCTGATCCTCGAAATGTCTAAGTTGATGGTCAATATCTGATAAAATTCACAAGCGCAACAAACCAGACAAATCATAAAACCAAAGAGTATATAGGAGAACATGAAACTAACAAACAAGCCATATCTATATACCCAAAACAAGCCAAAGAACATTTGATTAGTCTATGGCATCTGATTAATTGAGGTTAATCTTCTTGAAATAGTTGTCAAAGTTTTGTCTTATTCCGTGTTCCAGTTTTTTATTTTGTTGATAGTTTATGAACTATCAGAGAACAGTTCGAGGTGTTGAACGATTGAGCAATCAGTTCTGCGCAGTTCAAGAATCGTTCTAGAACTATCCAAGTATTCGAACCCGAAAAAAGCTATTATGTATTTGCTGGTTGCCATGGTGATAAAACACAATTATTATTTAACAAACATTATTTGAGGTATTCTTTAGAATTATTTATCTGAAATGCAAAGATTTGAAGAAAAAAGTGTATAAACACCAGTACAATGTAAAGATGAACTGCAGCAACGCGTAATTAAATGTATTGATGAGATAGATGCATGTGAAATAAAAAAAGCTATTTTATTAGTGGAGACACGTATTCTTAGATGTTTTGAAAGAAACGGTTGTGATTTTGAGAATGTATTATAAATGTTTAATTACTATATTCCTTCACTAATTATTATTAAAACCTCTGTCCTTATCACTTGGTTATTGATTATTAATTAGATATTATACTGTTTTTATAAAGTCTTTTGTGTAAATCTAACGAAAGATCAAAAAATACATATGTACCTATATCGTTGAACTGAATTTATTTTCTAAATATAAGTCAATGTATAGTTATTGCTAATTATTTTATCTTGAAATTGAGTTCAGGTTCTGATGAATCTACTTACTCATTATTGTTTTGCCAAGGCTGAGTATGATAACTATGAAAGTTTATAATTATTTTTAAATTAATTACAGAACACGGTAAACGAATAGTATCTGCAGTCTACTTATTATCCCAAAGATGAGTAACGATACTGTTTCGTAAATCAACATTTTGAATTAGCTTCTAAGAATCATAAAATTACTTATTTGTTTTGTGAATAGGTTTATTTTTGTTGTTTTTTTGTACTTTGTGGGTATTTTGCATCCAACTTTCTGAATGTTTTTGCAATAATTTGATCATACTCAACGAACACTTATTCTTCCTCACTATAATTACTTGTCAAATTTTCCATCACCATGGTAACCAGCAAATACCTACTATAAAAATGCTAGAAATAATTCACTTTAATAGATAGTTGCTTATATTTTGAAAAGTTGACCATTTTGGTATAGCAACATGATAAAGATTGGTCGTGTCCACAGCAGTGCCTGATTACTAATCGAGTAATCAAAAATCGGTATCTTGTGGACACGACTGATTACTGATGCATCATTTGTCAAACTGACACTTGTCAAATGATTTGAAATAATTTAATTCGACAATTACACATAGTAGAGGAATTGAAAATGGAAGAAGAAAACGTATTTTCTATTCAATATGTTTATAAGGAAAAAGATTATGTGGTAAACGGAACGATAGAGGTCTATAATAGAATTGAGAAATATCTAAAACAAAATATAGCTTATGTTACTATGGTTTTCTGATAGCTGTCACATTGAAGACGTCAACTTTTTGATTACTGATTACTAATCGATTGGTAATCAGACACTGCTGTGGACACGACCAATATTTCAGACACAGATAAGTGATGTTCGTGTTAGGTTTAGGAGGTAGTGTTCTCTGGTTAAGTTAATGTCCATGTCCGTGTGCTTGAATTACCATGGAGGCATTCAGGGGTTCAAGTGATGCTAAATGAGAAATAGATCAATGGCCGCCAATGGACGTAACACCATATTCTTTTTTTGACAGCGACTCTTGTATCCAAGAGCCCCGAGTTTGACCATTGTGTCAAGATAAAAAAATCGTCGGTTTTATTAAAAACTGGCAGAAAAAATGAAAATCAAAATAAGTTGTTAAATCAAGGTGAGAACAAAACTAATGGCAACCGATGAAAAATTGGCTTCAATTTCGTTTGACGGCGGCTATACAGAGCAGCATCTACTGTCGTGTACGCACGACTTTTCCCTACTCTAGTCCATGTGTGAAGAAGACTGGAAACAAAGAGAGTAAACTTCCTATGCTTCTCTATGTAGAGATTACAGAAGTTGTATATCATAGCGTGACCTCGTGTACGAAGAACATCCTGACAATTACCTTAAATGGTTATCTCTGCCTTAAATATTTATTCTCTTTATGTATCTTTGTCATCACGATCTGCTGCGCAAAGTCTTAAGCCCGCTGCAGACGGAGTATGTTTTGCTGCATGATTGCTTGCTTGTTTTGCTGCACGGTCCGATAAATGCTGCCGCGCATGGTGTGCTGATGGTTCCCTTGCTTGTGTTGGCTTCACACGATGCAGGCCATCATGCATGTAAAATGACAGTACAGAGAAATATGACTGTGACAAATGGTACAAAATATTGATCATTCTAATCAAGCTCTATTTTTATTCATTGTTACAACAGAGAAAAGGTCCCAACAATTAAAATAACATGTTATTTTGTGCAAAATAACTTTTGAGTTCGACTCGACTAGTTCCGAGTGCTCCGACAAGGCACGATGCATGGAAACAATCACCAAAAATAGCACCGGTTCTATCATCAAATCATGCACGATTTCAAGCAACCAACCGTGCACGCGATGTCATTTTCTTACACGGAAGCATGCACAGCACCAAGCCTAGCTCCCATCAAGGAAACATGCAGCAAAACATACTCCGTCTGCAGCGGGCTTTATTTACAAAAGATATGCGTAAGAAATTTTACACGATTTTTAGGGAAGTTAAATCTCCTTGTTTCCAGTCTTCTTGCCGTGTGTCAAGAAGACTGGGAACAAGGAGAAAAAACTTCCTATGCTTCTCTACGTAGCTGAGATTACAGAAGTTGCATATCAAAGCGTGGCCTCGTGTACGACGACACTTAGCTTAAATATTTGTTGTCTTTATTTATCTTCGTGATCATAATCTGCTGTCTTTTTTAAGCGAGAGCCGCTTGTTGCGCATGGCATGGTGCGCAAAGACGCGTTTACAAAAGATATGCGTATGAAATTTTACACGATATTTAGGGCGAGTTTAATCTCCTATTTCTAGTCATAGAACAATATAAACCTTACACGGATAGAATGTAATCTCTCTTGAAAGAGAGTAAATCAAAAATGGCGGTTCAGTTCTCCCAAACCACAGAATCTACCACAAAACAGAAGGGCACTGAATGCATTTTAGAGCTCAATTTTTGTGTTCTGTGTTTCAAACTAATTGAATGGCGCGAAATATAAAATTTGATTTCTCATGATTGAACATGGAAACCAAATATTTTTTATAAAAAAATACCACCGACTTTATCAGAATAGGCATTGGGAATTACAAAATAACATTTTAATTAATTTTTAAGTTGTGCAAGAGAAATCAATCTAAACAGGGCAATTTAAAATAAAACAATATATAGTTATCCATAATATATAATCAACAACTTAATATATCCAACAATATATACTTTACTTGTATTTATTATCCTTTCTTTTCAAATACACTTGATAAGCCTCATTATACAGTTTTGAGGCATATTTCTTTTGACGACGCTCTTTACCGTCTATTATAGCATTGGCACCATTAACATAATTAAATATTATAATTTTACAAAAATTTATGATAATGTCTCTCTTCATGGGTTCTTTATGAAGGCAATCAGTGAAGTTGAATTCCACCTCCTCACTGGTTACCTTATAGATTTCATCCAACGGAGATTTTTTGCAAATATGATTTTTAATTATATATAAAGTTATGTTGTACATTTGCACCAAATACTTAAAGAATTTATTATTAATATATTTCAATCTTTTCATGTTCGCACCTCCATATTCCTTCCATGTTGAAAATTCCGAGAATGTGTTACTCTCGTTACCTTGATTTAAGAAATTACTCTTACAAGTGTGTCACTTCCCAAATTTTTTTTTTTTTGAGCAAATAAATCCTCCTACATATGCAATGGCATTCTCCTCCAACGGTTGAGTGATATTCAAAGTTGATGGCACTTCTATTGTTTCCCTCGACTCCTCGGGTCTTGTTGTTGAGCTTGGATCCTGAAACATACTGTAACGTTTAACCCTGTGCTAAACGTTGTGGGGTGAGTTCACTTGCGTAGGACTCAAAGTTCGCAGATTGCTTCAAATGATTTATTTTCAAACACTGAGTACACGAGCTTCTATTAGTAACAACTGTCACCACTTGTCACCTTGACAATCTATACTGTCACTGTCTTCACCGACAGAACTACTATTAACCTCTGTTTCCACAGACTGACTGTTATCAACTGACTTTAAAAGACTCACTGCCTTCATAAGACTGACTCTGTCCCGTGATCGACACGGCTTTATATACCTGAATCATGACATGACATTCATCGAGAATGTTCTATGATTATCTAGATGCATATAATAATGTTCTAGATCCTTGTCAAACTGACAATAGTATGACAAATTGTACCTCACATATAGTTTCTGGAAGGATCCAGAATAAATCTTCTATAATTCTAGAACTACATAATGAAATAAGCAAGCCACAACTATTGTAAACAAGGTAGTAGAATAAATAGCTAATAAACGAATAATAACCGTAAGTACATGACTACCTATCCACGTTAGAATATCTTCTACCCTTCTTGACCGGTATCTGTTTAAAATTATTCTCAGAGAAGATCATTCATTTAATCGCTTTTAGTATTTAATCTTGTTTTTTGTAGTAACGTTATTGAATTATTATATTAAGACTTACAACATGGGAAGATTGTGTGCTATTCCGAAGTGCAAGTCAGTCACACTGGTGTGAGGAAGGTTTCGATATTAAAAGTGCCAAATGATTTCAAAAGATTGCATGTTTGGAAAGCCGCTATTCTGGATTATTGATGTTAAAATTTTCATTTACGTTTTACACGCTTTATATTAGCTTGTTATTATATGTAGCTGCTCAATACACTTCATTAAATATTTTCTTGCAGGCTCTTTTCCAGTGTCCTCGATTGCCGGCTTCGCCATTCCAACTATTTTTGATGATATCATACCAAATACCGAGTACAGATAATATTATGGACGAGCACAGCAGAATTTCTGATAAACAAATTCGAAAAGAAATGGACATAGATTGTTATTCAACCCTGTGAACTATTATAGAAAAAGTATCAACAGTATCCTACCTATTATATTATACATTAATTATAGCCTTCGTTTATCTGATCCTGATCTTCGATATACTTTGATATTCGACAAATTTTCAACCAATAATATAAAATCAGCAGCAAATAGATTATTATTGAATTGAGATATTCCGATTATTTTCTGAAGAAACTAGATTGTCAAAAAGAACGTTTTGTATAATCAACGCCAGATTAAATAATTCGCTTACCGTTTGTGACAATAATTTGAATTCATTATAGAGTACAGTACAAATAAAGATTCATATTCAAGAAATTGACAACGACACTAGATCACAGCGACTTGCGCGGCCAAACCTAGAACTACGAAAAACACCTTCAATAAGTGTGACACTTTCTTTAAGTGGAGATGCAGGACCTTATACGACCGTGATATAAGCTTCCTTCGACTATACTACATAAGGATGTGAAGCGTGATTTTGCGCAACACACCGAAATGACATACGATAAACCAAGGTTTTTTGTGCTACTCCCATTACTCGTGTTACTCGTCCTCCTTATATTTGTTCATGGGTAGGACTATGGACAAAGTGATAACTATTTAGTATTCTATGGTGATAACCATGATACTAGAGCAGAAACAACTGTTCTATAGTTCACGAACTGAGCATATCTTGTTTGTTCGAAGTTTATGTATATGGTTTGTTCAAACAAAATATGCTCAGTTCCTGAACGCGTTTGGACCACTGCGCGCATGTCGTCACTTTGTAACAAAACGGAGAATCGAACATTTAGGTATATCGACATCATGATACTATACAGTATCATGTATCGACATATTCTAGCAAATCAAATTTATATTTCAGTAGATCTTGGTTCATTATTTCCTCATGATGTATGGGCGTTTTAGTGCAGAAGCTACAAATATTTTAAATTAATTATGTATTAGCAGATATAACCATTAGATACTAGATACAAAAAAGATAAAATACCGCAACCCAAATTGCATGCCGGCACAAAATACTGTTAGTAGAAAACACTGTACTGAGCAGGTAGTTATGGGAGCCACAACGCTGACGGTATGAAAATCATCGTCCGTTCTCACACTAGAAGTGCTGACTCCGAGAGACCGTCCGAAGAACCTTTTCGCATGCGTTTACCCATAATATGTCATTTTATCCTATTATAAATATATGTAAATTAGATCTAAGATTCATTCTGTTCTTTGCTTTCTTGCTTGTAATAAAACTTTCTAGGAGTAATAATTTATGAGTAATATTGACGATTTAATAGATAATTTTTCAACAACACTTAAAGTTAGTAACAAAACGCCAGAAAGTAATAACGAACAAATCGGCTTAAATATGCTTAAAATGTTTGTTGATACTATACCTAATTACGATGGCGATATTAATTTACTTAATAATTTTATACATGCTTGTAACTTTCATTTTGATAATTTTGGAAATACAACATATATAAGGGTAAAAAATTATTTAATTAGAGTTATTCAAGCTAAACTAGTAGGTAGGGCACAAATTCTAGTTGGATCACGCCCAGAACTAACTAATTGGCCGTTGATAAAAGCGGCTCTTGAGCAATCTTTTGGTGACAATAGAAATTTAGAATGTTTAGAGCAAGATCTGTTCATGGCTAGGCCTAATAGAAACGAGAGTTCTCTTGACTTCGGCAAACGCTTGCAAGTTTTAAGAAGCAACCTTGCACAGAAAATCGCTAATCCATCCATGAATGCTGCTACTAAAGAGATACATCTGAGCCAATACGACCAATTATCCCTTAGAACTTACATTCGTGGTTTGCCTGCTCATTTGCAATTGTTTGTTAGAATGAAAGATCCTAAATCTCTAGAAGAGGCCATTACAATTATTATCGAATAACAAAATTTTCAATATACCCAGAATCTATTTAGAATGCCTATGAATAATCATAAACTTCCGCTCCTCAACCACCACAATATTATCAATCCCCTATGCAGAGAATTCAATCAAGCTATTCACCCCAACATCGCTTCCACCCACCACAAACACAAAATTTACAAATTCCAGGACCATCTCAATTTCCTGAACCACATTTTCAATCCCAACCAATTCAACAAAAATTTTTCACTAATAGAGAAGTTTTCGGACCTCCTAAAGACGTATTCAATCCAACCGGAAAACTCCAACCAATAAACCAGAACCAATGTCTACCAGAACCAGCTATACACTTCCTAGTATGAAGAAACATACAAATTCTAGAAATTATTTCAAATCCTCTGGTCCACGTAATTTTATTTCAGAAGAGCTTTATCAAATTGACGGGGAAACTGTCGAGAATCCTGAAATAACCTACAATCAACCAGAGATTTTAGGAAACTATCTCGAAGGGTACGATAATCCCGTTACAGAAAATCAAAACCCAAATTATGTCGAACACTCTGTAAATTTTCTAATAGATGCCCAGGAAACACCTCCCCATTAACAATAACATCCGAAATATACTCTGAAATTAATAACAGCTTACCTTACATAAAAATTCAAAACCCTCCAATGAAATTATTGATAGACACCGGCTGTTATAATTCTATCATAAAACCTTCTATTGCACAAAAATATTTTAGTGATTGTATCTATCATTGTCCAACACAAATAAGGACAGGCGTAGGAGAAAAATAAGTCCGTTTTAGAGCTGATATTCCAGCAATGCCCGAATTGAAAAGCGATAAACAAATAACTTTTATTCTCTTCGATTTTCATTTCTTCGGCGGTATTATTAGATTAAAAGAGCTTCAAAACCTTAAATTTTCGATTGTCTTGGTAAATAAACAGCTTTCCAATAATAAAACAAATATCCCAATTATTTTTAGGAACCCTGAAACAGAAAAATATAAGATTACCCTGAACTCTTTTGAAATTGCTTCCCTCTATGTGCCTGTATCCGAATGTGATGGTGATATTATAGTTCCCGAATGTAAAATTAAGAACTTACATATTCCCGAAACATTAAAAATTGCAAAAATAGAATTTTTTAACAAAAGCGATGAAATTATACAACATACTTTCGATAACCCTATAAATGTGTTGCCCTTCCCCGATTCCGACAAAACACATTGAACATTTTCTTCCAAATCAGAAAGAAAAAAAAGGTTAGACATAAAAAATTTATTAAGACATGACCACCTGAATTGCGAAGAATAGAAATTACTCGTAGACCTATGCCGTGAATTTTCCGACATTTTCCACTATGATAATGACAAATTATCATTCACAAACCAGGTTAAACACGAAATCAAAACTATTGCTGAAATTCCAATACACAGAAAATCGTATCGATATCCATTTATCCATA
This sequence comes from Crioceris asparagi, assembly GCA_958507055.1. Lineage (NCBI taxonomy): Eukaryota > Metazoa > Arthropoda > Insecta > Coleoptera > Chrysomelidae > Crioceris > Crioceris asparagi. The sequence goes on from OY293827.1 coordinate 54,724,119, forward strand.
AGGAAGAAGCCCAACGGCAAATTAATAAAATGCTTGAGGGCGGCATAATAAAACCAAGTCAAAGCCCTTGGAGCAGCCCTAGATGGATAGTACCAAAGAAGTTGGATAAAAGTGGCAAACAAAAGTGGAGATTGCTGGTCGACTATAGGAAAGTCAACGAGAAAACAATTGATGATCGATATCCAATTCCTAACATCAACGACATCCTTGACAAATTAGGGAGATGTCAGTATTTCTCCACATTGGATTTGGCATCCGGTTTCCATCGGATAGAAATGGACCCGAAATCGATCCCTAAAACCGCCTTTAATGTCGAAAATGGACATTTCGAATACGTCAGGATGCCCTTTGGACTGAAAAATGCTCCAGCCACATTCCAACGGGTTATGGATGAAATTCTTCAAGGTCTTCAAGGAAAAATCTGCCTCGTGTACATGGACGACATAATAATTTTTTCATCCAACCTCGAAGAACACATGAAAAACCTGAAGCTTATTTTCAAAATGTTGTGAAACTGTAAACTTAAAATTCAACTTGACAAGTCAGAATTTCTTCGTAAAAAGTTGAGTTCTTGGGACATGTGGTCACATCGGAAGGTATACGTCCAAACCCAAAGAAGATCGAAGCCATAAAGAAATTCCCGTTACCAAAAGATATAAAATCATTTCTCGGTTTATTAGGATACTATAGAAAATTCATACGAAATTTTGCAAAACTTACAAAACCCTTTACCCCACTGTTTAAAGAAGGGGGAGAGAATTGAACATACTCCCGAGTTTATACAAACTTTTGAATTATGCAAGAATATTTTGTGATGTAATGATCCGATCCTGCAATACCCAGATTTCAGCCGTCCATACAACCTTACAACAGACGCCTCGAATTTTGCAATCGGTGCAGTCTTGAGTCAAAGTAAGGTAGGTCAAGATTTGCCTATTGCATATGCTTCACGTACCTTGAACCCAGCGGAGATTAATTACAGCACGATCGAGAAAGAGCTCCTTGCGATTGTATGGGCCACTCAGCATTTTCGCCCATATTTATTCTGTAGAAAATTCACAATAGTTACGGATCATAAACCTCTTCAGTGGCTATTCAGTTTAAAAGAGCCAAATTCTCGACTAGTAAGATGGCGCCTTAAGATGGAGGAATATGACTATCAAATACTATATAAAAAAGGAATCCAGAACACCAACGCAGACGCGCTTTCAAGGATAGAAATTCATGCCATTGAAAATGAATCTCTCATAGGTAATCCTGGCGATATATCAATAGATATAAACGAATTCCTTTCTCCACAACCACCGCATAATAACGATAATCTTAACGATTTCGAGGATATTCCCGTTCCAATAAATGCTAACCAAACCAGGCAGACAGTTCACCTCTCAGAAAATTATGATTATGAGATTTTCAAATTCTTCAAGGAAAATGTTGACCCAAAGAAGTTGTACTGTATTTATGTTTGCAAATCAGAAATCCATTTCATTCCAGCATTAACCATAACGTTGCAAAAAACCTTCCAAAACCATGCCTATAACTTGGTAATATCCAACCAATTTCTCAAGGATATTACTGAAAAAATAAACAAAGGGAAATTATTTCACACCACCATGAAACAACATACCATAGAGGAATAAACGAATCCGCCTCAGCTCTGAAGAAAATTTATTATTGGCCAATCAAAAAAAGAACATAACCGAATTTATTAATAACTGCGATATTTGTCAACAAGCCAAGTACGATAGACATCCCCCGAAAATCAAGTTGGAACTCACTGCAACTCCAACTCAACCACTCGATTCGATCCATATGGACACTTTCCAAATCGCTAACACGATAGTCTTTGGAAATTTATTAAACTTTGTATCACATTTCGGTATTCCAAAACTCATAACCTGTGACAACGGAACAGAATTCAAAACATCAATTCTACTAGATTTCTGTAAATTACATCGTATACAGTTACATTTTACTACTCCAGGAAATTCCAACAGCAATAGCCCTATAGAGAGAGCACACTCAACCTTCATGGAACTCTTCAGAGTTCTCAAATTGAAAGATCCAAACGCATCTATAAAACAATTGATGCATTTCGCTGTCATCGGTTATAATTCATCTGTTCAAAGCGTAACGAAACAAAAACCGTTTGACGTAATAAACGGCAGAATTAATTCACTCCATCCATTCGATATGACTGATGAGATCATTTTAAAACAATTTATGGGCGACCGGCGAGAACGACTAAAATTTATTTACGAAAAAATATACAACACATCATTACAAACCAAATCTAAACTAATTGAAAAACAAAATATCAAAAGAGAAGACCCTCCGGAATTTCTACCCAATACTAAGGTATTTATTAAAAACAAGAGTGCCCTTAGAAGCAAGACCAAACCACGTCATATTATTACAACTGTCGTTAGAGATATTGGCAATAAAATCCAAACCAGTAAAGATAAATTCATACACAAATCACAGATTCAAAATTCAAATTCTTATTCGCAGGGCAATGAAGTGGACAATGATACCCCTTCTCATAGCTATACATCGAGTACAAGCAACCATCCCTGACATCAAAATAAATCCCATAGATAGTCCATTACTTCCCTTCCACATTGGACAAACTCGAGTGATAAGCTCAAAACATACTTTTATTCACTATTTCGAACTTAAACCTTTACAAAATCAATTGATAAGCTTAGACAATTTCTTATCCAATATAGAAAAATCCCTTAACCTTACGCACAATCACCCTGGTTTATTCTTAGGCCTTTATACAAGTATATTAAACCATGCAAAATATCTAATAACTGAAGCAAATACCAAATTGAATAATTTAACACCGAATATGAGATCTAAGCGAGGTCTAGTCGATCTAGTTGGAAAAACCTCCAAATGGCTATTCGGCACTCTCGACTCAGACGATGGGTTGAAATATGACAAAGCAATTGTAGATCGCCAAACAAATGAAAACACAATAGCAAAAGAACTCTCGTTACAAATATCTCTCTCAAGAAAACTTATTGATAATTATTATTCAACAATAACTATTTTGAGCGAAAACCAAAAACTGATCAAGATGCGCTTAGAATATCTTCAAGGCTATGTTGATAAAACTATTGACGATATTGTAATTTCTTTTAATTCTAGGCCAGACTATTCTTAATTGTCAAAGTCTCATAAATTTTCTCGATAACTTAGAAAACGCAATATCATTTGCCAAAATTAACACACTTAATAGCTCCGTAATTTCAGCACAAGAATTAAATAACGTAATAGATCATTTATTAAAAATATATGGACAATCCAGATTCCTTATTTTTAAGAATAATAAGGATTATTACTCCCTAGCTAGCCTTCAAATTTCGTTCTCTGGATGTAGAATAATTTTCGCTATACAATTACCAATTTTCTCACCAGAAACCTTTGAAAGCTTCCATCTTTTTCCAATCCCGATAAAACAGTCAATAATCATACCTAAACCACCCTACCTTACACTTGGTAAAACTGACGAACAATACTCAGAGGAATTCTGTCCTACGATCAACAATATCCAAATATGTCCTAATCATCTCGAGTCATTAAATGAAAACTGCATAGCCAACCTGATCAAAGTAGCAGAAGCTCGAAACTGCTAAACTGTTACTGCCCATGTACAAGAACCCATTCTGGAATCAATAACTGACGAGTATTTAATAGCCATTCCAGCAAGCAGTCCTCTGAAACTCCAGAACGAGAGTAATTTCAAGAAATTCAACCTCATAGACAAACCAACCTTAATCCAAATCCCTTTTAATTGCGGCATTAAAATCAATAACATGGAGTTTTGGAACAAACAAGAATTATCCAAAATGAAACCACTACGATTACCAAAGATTGACATTGGGAACTTGTCTGTGTCTAGTGTTGATTAACCAATAATACTACAGACACTAGATCTAAATAAAATTGAAAATCTCAAACAAGAAATTCAGACACCAATGAATTTCCCACAAGAGACTTTTCATCCAGCTACCTGGAGTTTAGCAACAACTCTTACGTTATTTGCAATGGCCGGATTGGTAGCATTTTTCCTAAGAAAATGGTACAGAAAACCAGCAGCAATAACCAACGAAACGGGAAACCAAAGCTCACCGTTTTCGTTTCCTCTTCAGATAGGAGGAGTTATGGGAGCCACAACGCTGACGGTATGAAAATCGTCCGTTCTCACACTAGAAGTGCTGACTCTGTGAGACCGTTCGAAGAACCTTTTCGCATGCGTTTACCCATAATACGTCATTTTATCCTATTATAAATATATGTAAATTAGATCTAAGATTCATTCTGTTCTTTGCTTTCTTGCTTGTAATAAAACTTTTTGAAAACTATTTTCGTTAACCAAAAACCATTATTAGGTTCTAAATTCAATTTTTTTCCATATTGCTGTGACACAGTTTTTATTCAGTTTATTATTAATTCAAAATTGTAGAAATCACCCTGTGACAGTTAGTTTTTATTCAACATAATCTATTATTGTAAAAATCACCCTGTAAATATTAAAAATAAATGTCGTTCTGTATCCAGCTGACATGAAGTGAAAATCGCGTAACAACCAAAAAGGGTAACTTTGATAAATAAATTTCCACCAATAGCTAAGCAGATCAGCAGTATAAAAGGCGTGCTGCTTCGCATTAAAATTCAGTTGACTCCCGTGTATATATTTTATCTATGAGTTGACTCCAGACAGCGGCCAGCAACGGACGACGACCGAGCCAACCAAAGCGAATAGACGAGATACGAGATTACGAGGGGATTAATAAAAGAATTCGTAAATATTAAAACAAATTTGACCCTCTCGTAAGCCTTCCTGTACCCAGCAGCTCCAGCGGATATTTGGGTTCCACCCAAAGGGCCCAGGGCTCCAACAGAGCAGCGCAAGGACCACATAGGCGTACGAGACACACGTCAAGGGGGTTTTAATAAAGAATTCGTAATTTATAAAGAGTTCGTATATTTATAAAGAAATTCGTACCCCCCCTTGACATCATCGCCAGTGCACTAGGACCAACAATCAAGGACAAGGGCAACCTGCTTACGGGGCCCTTGTGGTATCGTATCAAACTCCCTATCCACCCTCCTTCTGATCCCCCTATATAAAGAAATCGACCTCTCCTACCCCACCCATGATAGGCAACTAACATGAGCAAGCGTTCACGACCTGGGTCGTCCAAGTTGACGTATCCAGTCAACACCAGGGCACGCAAGCAGCCAACAAAAAGGATGGACAACGCGGTCCAATCCTCCCAATCTAGCAATGAACTGGACTTCACAAATCTACAAACCAAACTCAACCAAGCCGCTTCTACTTCCTCTTCAGAAGCGCAACCAACAATGGGCACCCCAAGACCCGTGACTCCATCCTCGGATGTCACATACGCATCTACCAGTGGTTCAGCATTAGTAGCTGAACCAAACACCAACCACACCTCCAATAACGCGACTAATTCCGACATTAGCCGTAGTCGCCAAAACTCTCAATCAGAGACAACGCAACACAAGCCCCTGGTCTTCAATATCAGGGAGCTCCAATCACCCCACGACACCCACCGAGGGCTATACCAAGCCCTCGCACGACAGGAGGTCCTCGGCGGAATCAGTAACCTGATTTCGCTGAAAGTCAATGCTAACAAGACATCGCGTCTCGAAATGAAGGATGTTGGCATAACCGCAGACATCCTTCAAAAACGGCTTCGCCACACCCTGGGCTACCCCACTCTCACGGTCATACAGCTGGCCGGGAGAAGGCCCCAAGCCCCCCCCAAAAAGAAAGTCCCCCTTCATTCCTGTGTTCTCCGTGGTGTGCCATTGGATTTCTCAATGGAGGAGATCCAGGAGGCTCTAACAGACAACAACATCCCATTCGAAATGGTCAGGCGCATTCGCTCTGACCGTGGTCCGACCAAGCTCGTGCGAATTCTTATGAAGGAGTTCGAGGACTTGGAGTACCTCTTGAAGCACCATCTTCGAGTGATGGGGCTCGTCCTTAGGGCCGAACCTTCCATCCAGAAGATTCCCACGCTCAAGAAGTACTGCAAGCGCTGTGCGGAATCGGGTCACGAGATCCGGCAATGCACCCAAACCGAAATCACCTGCCCATACTGCCACACACAACACGGCAATCAACCCTGCAAAAAAGCAGACAGTGCCGTGTGTGATGTGTGCAATAAGAAACACCCAGCTTTCTCCCCTACATGCGCCAAGCGCCAACCGGACGCCCATACAAAACCGGAGGAAATTATTCCAATTGCCCCCGCCCGCGACATGCAACAACCTTCCATTGCTGTCGAATCCCTGTTTTCTGCGGAGCTTATGCTCTTCACCATTCTGAATGCCTTCCCCGAAAGGAGGGAGACCATTCAGAAATTCTATGCAGAGGCAGTAGCTCGCCTCTGCAACCGCGCAGTTGTCATCTCATCATCAGGAAACCAAGTAACCATCCGTTATGCCTCTCAATGAGCCGCGACTTCATAATTGGCACGGCAAACTGTCAGGGGCTCTCGAATAAAAGAGAGCTCCTCAAGCACCTACTAATATCATCGAACATTCAAATTCTGGCCCTCACAAAAGCCCCCATCAAAATCTCGGGTTATTCTGCTTATCAGAATAACCGTGGAAGAGGGACCGCTCTCCTGGTCCGTTACCACTTCGCCACCTCTCCACACGAGCTTCCACCAGCTCTAATTGACCTACAATGCACCGCGTTAGATCTACATTCAGACAACCGTACCACCACCATCATTTCTTACTACTGCAGACCGAGTGAGGCAGTTTCGCGGAATCTCCTCGAATATACTGCCACTCTCAACCGAGCTGTGATACTTGGCGACTTCAACGCCAAGCACACAGAATTCGGGGATACCCAAGTCAATAAAAATGGACGTATCTTATCCACAGCCCTCTCAGAGCTCCAACTATTCAGACCAGACAACGACAACATTACACACGTGTCGAAAGGTATATCGATCATAGATCATATAATCTGCACTCCAAATCTGGTAGGAATATTGGACTGGGAATGCTTCTCCGGCGATTCCATCAGCTCGGACCACATACCCCTCTTAATTAACACCAATATACAAAAGCCAATTCAAAAACCGTCCAAATTTCGAACTGTGTATGACTACGAGGGCACCGATTGGGGTGCCTTCGAGGATCATATCAACACCAATATCACCAACCCATCTGTAAGTAATCCTAATGAAATTGATGTAGCAATCTCAGAACATGAGAACACCATACAAAATGCCATAACGCGGTGCATCAAAACCCGCAGAATTGACACCACCAAACGTCCTATCCCGCGATATATTCTAAATGTAATAAAGTCCAAGAGACAAATTCTTAAAGAGTTACGTAGGTACGCTGACCCTGTTCTCAAGAACCAATGGAACCGTCTAAACTCCAAAATCAAAACCCTTCTCACTAGATTCAGAGAGGATCAATGGCACAAAACAACTGCCAACCTCAATTTCTCTGACGATTCCAAGTTCTGGAACAGTTTCAAAGTCATTTCTGGCCTTAAACGTAACGAACCATCACATCTTACAATCAACAACAGAATTATCGCCGACCCAAGAGAGAAGGCGAACGCCTTTAAAACTCATCTCGAAAATATCCTTCAAATCCCAACAGATCAAATGTTCGATGATAACCACTTCCGACGTACTCAACGTCGCGTCAACGAATTCCTTGAACGGGGCCCCGGACCTCTGCCGGTGCCAATTATACACCCTCTCACACAGCGCATCACCGCATACGAGGTCGATTCAATAATCAGATCCTCACCCAATAACGCCCCTGGCCCGAACGCCATCAATAGGAAAGTCCTAAAAAAACTCCCCTTTGTGATGGTTGTGCAGCTTACTCGCGTCTTCAACGCGTGCATCCAAACTGGTTATTTTCCACCAGCTTGGAAAACGGCCAACATAATAATGATTCCGAAGCCTAAAAAACGGCCTGATAATCCGAATTCATACAGACCCATATCACTACTGGATTGTATCGGAAAGATTTTCGATAGAATCCTTTCATCTCGCCTGAGACTGGAGCTAGAGGAGCGTGGAATTATTCCGCCTTTTCAGCACGGTTTTAGGCAGAAACACACTACACACGATGCAATTCTCGAATTCATCACACACACCACCAGGGCTCTGAATGACGGAAACGCGACCTTAGCTATTTTCCTTGACATCCAAAATGCTTTCGATAAAGTCTGGCACGCCGGACTGATATCGAAATTGCTCAGTCATAATATACCACACATCTTCGTAAAACTCATAGCATCCTATTTAAAGGATCGTAATAATCGTATTAAAATCGGTGATTACGTTTCGGAATCCTTCACACCATTAGCCGGCCTACCACAAGGCTCATCAATTGCACCCTTGCTGTACATCTATTACACAGCGGATTTCCCTCGACTCAGAAATGTCCTGCTTTATGCAGACGATACAGTCCTGTTCTCCTCATCAAGGTTTACAGCCACCCTAAACACACACGGACAATTCCTATTGAACGCGTTCACGAAATATTGCCAGAAATGGCGAATCAAGCCTAATCCCAACAAAACCCAAACCATCCTTGTAAAACACCACCGTCTCACATTGAACAAACATCAAGACCCACGCGAAATAAGGCTGACGCTGTGGGGAGAGAGGCTCCAGCTCCAGGACAGCGTGACATACCTGGGGGTGCGTATTACGCGCACACTCAGCTGGCACGAGGAAGTCCAACTCACCCTTAACAGGGTGAGGCAAAGAGCATCTCTCATCACAGCACTTTGTGGCCGATTCGGCCGATGTAAACCAGAAACATTAATCAATACCTACAAAACCTTTGTGAGACCGGTGATTGATTATAAGATGATCCCATATTCCACACTAGCACCAAAAGAAAACAGACGACTGGTGCGGTTCGAGAGGAGGGTATTACGTAGGTGCCTTTATCTCGAATGGCGCTACCCGTCTGCCCAATTATACAACATATTAACTAATCACAACATTATCCCTATCAATTTCAGACTCCAAGAGCTTCAGGACAGCTACTGCAGCCGAGCCCTCGAGCAACCAGAGGGTCACCACATCAGGAACACCCTTCTATCCCACTGGTCCAGGCGGCCTATCTTCACCAGGAGGCCAGCCAACCGATACCCACATCCAACCATCTGCCTGCTCGAGGCCATGGAAGCACCGCCTCCTGAAGTGGACCACCACATCGACACGGCGCCGCTGTCCATCAGACGGCGAAACCACCAATAGGTTCCCAAATTGTAAATTTGTCAGGATGAGGTCTTCTGCAGTTTCCCTCATCCCCAGCTTCACTGGGTAGTATTACTGGCATCTTAATCCCTCGGCATTTGCTGCAGTAAATTGCCGCTTTAATATTGTTACCCTAGGGCGTGCCTGACAAGGGAGACAGCTCCCTACCAGGCCTGAAGAAATAAAATATGAATCAAATAGCATTAAAATTCAGTCAGTTTCTTCGACTCATTCCGAAAACATCTCATGTCAGCTTCTGCAGGTTTTCCATACCGAGAGTTTTATTTCACTACTAGTCTTGCTATCTTGTCTAAATTCCCTCACGCTAATTCTAACTTTCAGGGCTTACTTGGGCTTGTTCCCCAAGTAGTCGATTCTAGTAGGAGAGACTTCTCACTCTTCTACACTCTCACTTCCTTCAGGGCTTACTTGGGCTTGTTCCCCAAGTAGTCGACTCTAATATTTCAGGGCTTACTTGGGCTGGTTCCCCACGTAGTTGACTCTAGTGAGAAAGGCTTGTCGCCTCTCTTACACTCCTACTTCCTTCAGGGCTTACTTGGGCTTGTTCCCCAAGTAGTCGACTCTAATATTTCAGGGCTTACTTGGGCTGGTTCCCCAAGTAGTTGACTCTAGTAAGAAAGGCTTGTCGCCTCTCTTACACTCCTACTTCCTTCAGGGCTTACTTGGGCTTGTTCCCCAAGTAGTCGACACTAGTGAATAAGGCTGGTTCACTCACAAACATCTTTTACCTAACTAGCTTTTAACCTCTGTACCTGGAGGACTTCTTCTTAGTGAATACGCGAAATTATTGTCGAGACCTTCTGTGTAGGACTGATACTCCATTACTTGAGTATATTCAAATTCAACTATTATTTGACAGTTGATACACCACCACTCGACACATATATTTGAGATAATGTTATCTGGTTCTATATACGGCTCACAGAAGATAGCCCCGCAAAAATAATTTTTTTTCTAATTTTCGACTATTTTACTAATAAGTCGTTTGTTCATCGTTTGTTCTTGATTGTTCATCGTTAGTTATTGTTTGTTCTTTATTTATTAATTTAAAAAAAATTAATTGAAAATCTACCGTCAAGTTAGCCCCGCTATTGCAGTTTTTAATATTATGCTATCAAAAATTACTTATATCTATTGGTTTTTGATTGTTCGTCCATAAATAATATTTGTTCTATTGCGAAATTGCTGATTTCTGGGTAATTAAACGTCAGTTCAAGAATTTGAGGTTAATTATACTTGAATTATCGTCATCATTATATCTATAATTAAATGTGTAGATATACTAACAGTAATAATTAAATCTTGGGTTCAATGATTCTAGATTGAAAATCTCGTATCTAAAAATCATTGATAAAAATAATTGTATCGATTTCTATATTACTTTAATTTTTTTTCTAGTCAAAAACTTTGCTTATAAAATTCCGCAATACTTAGAGGAAATAATGACGTTTTATTTGGAAACTGGTATGCTGATCATAAATCCAGTAGACTTGTAAGTGCAATAAAATTTTAATAAATCAGCATTAATAATTATTGAATTATATTTTTTGTAATTACAGGTGTTTTACGTTTGAGTGTAGCTCATTTATATATAACATGATAAGGAGTACAAATATATTTTGGCACCCATTGACACACAAAAAAACAATTGTAATATTTTTCATCAATATTATCCACCACTATGTAAATATTGATATGAATGGTAAGATTTTTTAAAATTTATTTTGTAATTTCTACCAAAGCAACATTATTTCGAACTCGGACTAAATCTGAAGTAATACTTATAGAGTAAAATGACGTAAACTTATTATCAAGTCGATAAATTTTCATTCTTACAATCGTATTGCTCGGTAATTATTGATGTCAACTTTAATATTTAAGTATAAATTTTTTATTAATTTATAAATCAAAAAATTGGATATTATTGCATTTATGTTCAGTTTTACTTATATATTTACTTATATAATTATAAATAATTGAACGTGCATGTTTAAAAAAAATATTCATTAAGGTGTGCTCATGAATATTTTTGCTTTATGTCATTGCTTATATTGATAGACAAATGACAAACGACTATTGTCTTATTTCACACGTCTTTCTGGAAATTTTGGTCGTTCAGGTTCAGTTTATAGCTATACTGCATAATAACGAAATAATTTTATTTTTTTTGTCTATAAAGTTATTGGTTAAAACTAAAATTAATTACTTCTTCTCAACATTTAGTTTTAAAAAAATTGTGATTATCTTAATTTAATGCATGTAGTTTGTTAAGTAAGTAATTGTTAATTACTTTGAAAATGTTAATTATTGAGATGCTAATTGATTTCTTTTGTTTCCAGAGTATTGCGTGAAATACATTAATATAATGCCAGCAATATCAGTTGTACCTGTTGATTTAGCAGTTAATACATTAATAAAGTATATAACATATTTCAATACTGACAAATTACCAGAACATAGTTCTAGAGTATGGCAAGATATATCTGATGACTTAAAAGGATTGTGGAAAGTTCCAGCTGTAAGAATTAATGTACGACAAGATAGAAGGAAAATTTTAACACTTGCTCGAGAAAAATGTGGAATTATTATTCAGAATAAAGAAAATATACCTTCTAATTTGAATGTTTCAACTACCAGTTCTAATAACTCTAATATTACAAATGACTTAAATGACAGTGATAATAAGGAAGAAAATAGTGAACTTGGATCTCCAGTGAATGACAACGACGATGACTGTGAAGATTTCCACGTTGCAATTACACGAGAGCAATGGAATCTAATGAAACACGACAAGCCATTTATTTACAAAGGTCGCAAGTACTATGGTTTTGAACCTGGTGTGTGGACAAATATTGTTTCGTTTGCTTTTTGGGAACAATACCGTCTCAAATGTGCTTTTGTATTTAAACGTGGTAAAATTCGTGGAAGTAATAACTATGCAGTTATGAGTGGGCAATGTAAAGATCGCTCTTGTCGTAATTCTGTTCGTGGAATTATTAAAGATCCTCCTTTAGATGACGGGCCGGTTGTTATCACCATGAAGTGCAGGGACACTCGTTATTCCAAGCATGCCGATGTGAAACGTCCTCTAAATGGTAAAAAACGTATCGAAGTTCAGCAAAAATTACTACGTTCTGGTGTTCTAGGTTGGAGGAAAGATGAAGCTAAAAAGATTTTAAAACCTGGAGATACTGGATCGCCTTTTTTATACAACTTAAGCACACTTCACCAAGCTAAAAAAGAAGCGACCGATAAAGAACTTGGAATTAAATCAGATGATCGAAGAGACACGATATTAGCTATACGTCAAATGAATAAGGATCCACTGTATGTTAATTCTATTTCATGGATTAGTGATACACCGTTCTTTGTCTTTTATGCAACTCCAACACAATTTCATACTTACGCAGAATATTTGCGAATTCACAAACAGCACTCATCAATATGTATTGACGCAACAGGTGGATTAGTTAAAAGACTATCAGATTCTGGGGATAAAAAAACTGGTCATATATTTCTGTATCAAATTGTTATTAATTTTGTTCATACTACCATTCCAGTTTATCAAATGCTATCAGAAAAACATAGTGCACGGTTTATTGCTTTTTGGCTTTCTGAATGGGCAGAAAAAGTTAAATTACCACAACAAGCAGTCTCTGATGGATCCCGAGCTCTTTTAAATGCAATGTCTATTGCATTTAATGGTAAATCTTTAAAGGATTATATTAACTTTATTTTTGAAAGTATAACCACCAATGCTAATGTACAACCACGTACTTTCATTAGATTAGATACAGCGCACTTCCTTCATGCAGTCAGCAGCTGGAAATGTTTTCAATCTGCCCTGCATAAAATCGTGAAATCTTTTTTTCTATACTGTGTAGCACTAATGATTGATTGTGAAGAATTATCTAAATTGGAAGAAATTTTTATGATGATATTAATGGTGTGTAACACAGAATTTGAAGATACAATCATTGCTATAGGTGACCAGATGATTTCTCCCCGTGAAGCTAGAACATTTTTAGAAAAATTAGTGTCAAAACGCAACCTTGATCTCACTATTATGGATTCTGTCGAAGTTGACTCTGATAAAACTGTAATTTTTGAAGAATTATCATCACAAGCTACTGATGACAAAGGGTGGTCAGTAGCTCTTGTTACATGGATTGAAAATCTTTGTAAAAAAGTCAACACTACAATTTTTATTGGTCAAAAGCTTAACACCCATTATGTCCCGGGCTTGTATACTGATCTCGTTAATAAGATGAAAGATTTTCCACTTTGGACAAATGTATGCACACTTAAGACTATGTCACGGCCAACTTCTTGGTACGTTGAAGCAGACTTCAAAGACCTGAAAATGAATCTAAATAAAAAAGTAAAATTACCTACGACAGTAAACAAGTTTTTAAAATTACATATTGCTGACATTTTGGGTGGAGTGAATATATTCCGATCAAAACTAACCAAATTTGTAGTCGACAATTCGTCTGATAAGTATCAAAAAAAACCAAAGGAAGAGAATGAATATGAAAATTGGAAAGGATTAGGTAAGAATGAAACTGCGACAGATTATGATTGGACATCGGGTTATGGAAATGTGTCGAATAAAGCTGAACATGATGCAAATGATTCAACTACCGAGTCGGAGAATCTTCTTGACTTGGTGATAAATACCAATTTAGCAAAGAAGAATATAGATCAGAATGATTCTGTAACTACATTTGACATTACTCATGATCATAACTATAGCTCTATAAGTATTCAAGAAACATCTGAAGACTCAAATATTAATATTAGCATTGTTAATGATAAAGAAATTGATCGCAGCTCTAATGAAGAACTATTATCCAAACACAGAAACAACCAAAATGATTCTGCAGTTTCATTTGAAGAGCATCTAAATAATCTTAGTGAAAACCAAAATTTTGATAAAAAAAAAATGATTGCCTTGATATTAGTATCACTAGTGTAGAAAATCACGAAAGGTTAGATGCGGACTTAATAAATACTAACATTCAAATTGTGACTATTAATTCTACTGATTCTCTGGATGATAATATTACTAATTTATCATCATTTACGAAACATCTTGATAATGAAAAAAAAAATATTCATAAATTTTTAACAGTAAAACAAGATAGTGAACCTTTATCTTTGGCAATGGAAAACATAATGAACCAAAAAATGTTGGAGAAAGAAAAACGGTCATTACTTCCAAGATTGTCCAGAAACAGCTTTATTAAACAATTTAGTTGAAGAAAAGTCCAAATGTACCAAAAAAATAAAAGATTTTTTACTTGTTAATGGTACTAAAACCGGTCCAGTGAAATTTAAAGGTAATCAATGGACAGTATTGAATACTTGCCCTTTTGACTCAATAGTTCAAGTCATGTTCACAGCAGCAATCGATAATACTCATTATCGTGACTTTATAAATAATTCTGACCTGTCAATATTTAAATTTGTAAAAAGTTTCATAAAGACTGGAGTTACGGTAAATATTTATGAGCAACGCATTGCGATTTTACATCCTATTTATCACCCGAAAAATTTGGATGAAGATAGTTCAAAATTAAAGGTTGCTCCTTTTATAAATTGCATCAGTAATGTCATCCAGCTTTGGCGAAATTTACATGAAGATGCACCAAGTGTTATTGAAACTACTTTATGCTCAAATAGTTCTTGTCAAATTTCTACGCGAACTTTCCCAGCTATAAGTGCTAATCACAGAATAATAACAAGACATGGATTTATAGCTCTTCAAAAAGCTTTAGAATTTCATCACAAACTTCACAATGTTCGTTGTCCAGGTTGCTTTAAGGCAATTGCAACTCGTGTCACTGTTCCACAAAAATATTTATTTATTGAATTAGATATACGAGACGAAAAACGAGGAACGAACGGAAAAAAATGTAAATTGAGTGAGCTTCCAATTTATTTAAATTTGCAACTCAAAAACAATGAGAAATCTAATACTAATTTACGATATAGGTATATTTATTACATTTGTTAATTTTCTTATTTTAAGCACATTTTTGTAAATAATATTATAAATTGGCTTATTTTCAGAATATCTGGCGTTGTAGCGTTTAATTCGGGTCATTACTTTGCTTATTGTCGAAGGCTGGGAGGTAATTGGCAGTTATACAATGACTTGTCAGTAAAACCTGAATCTGTATCCGTTCATCAACAAGCTGAATTACACGCAGCATTCTACATATTAGAATAATAATTTTTTTGGAGAAGCTAACTATCAATGAATATTGATTTAAATCATTATCAATATTTAAATTAATATTAATATCATTACTAAAATAGTGATATGAGGATCATCGATCTCGCTGAGTTATTCGAAATTATTCAACATCTGATGGACATTAATATACGGAAGTATCTCCGATGGATATATTAAAGGTTAATTGATTATTATATTTAATAATTTCATTATAAAATTATAACTGTTTTTTTCAATTTGTAAATTTTATCTATTTTAGGTCTTGATAAGATCGTGAAACCATTGGAGTTTATATTTGTGTTGAATAAGTAAAAGGAATAAACTACAAATCTGGTGAGTCATTATACGCGTATTGAAATTATTTTTATGAGATGAATATTAATCATAATAAAATTTAACATTTTACAGAATAAGCATGTCCCAAGAATGCTTTCGTCAAAGTGCTACTAAGACCACAAGATGCTATAAGGCTGATACTCTTGTACTCATTACTACGTGATACGAATTAAAATTTAAGGAAAAAAAAACTAAAATTCTCGCAATAAAGATATTATGATTTGATTGTACGAAAAATACAATTTTTATTTAATAAATTTTTATTTAAATTCTATTTTATTATTTAACTTGTATAAAATTCGTATTCAAGCTAATTTTCGAGCTATTTATTCAATCATAATTAATCGTGATTAATTATCATGCGAACTTTATGGTTTAAACATTTGTAGATTTTCTAATTATAGATTCATTCTCCAAACAAGTTTTAATTTAATCGTTGAATAACTGGCTCTTAATAAATGTAATTTTAACAAATATTTAATTTATGGGCATCGTTACCCTCTAATACACTCTACCAGATGTAATCCATATATGTTGATCATTACTCATTAAGCGGGCAAAATACTTAATGTGTTATAATTCCTATAGTTGTTTTATTGAAAATGGTTTTTAATAATATAATTTTAAATGTGTAAAAAAATTTATAAAAAAATAATCACATGATAGTAATCACATAACCTAAAAGGCATTTTATCAATTTAATTTTATTAAGAATTACTTTTTTACATTGATTATTTTTATTAAAAAAAGTATTCTTCATTGATAATGCTTGTGAATGATTATTTTTTTATATGCTTCTCAAACACTATTTATGAGTGAGCACATTATTTTATTTATTTAATTATTTGAATTGTACTGTATACAAATTAGTTGTTTTTGTAGGATTTATACCTAATTGCACCTAATTGTTTTTTTATAACCATTAAAACCGCGTTTAAAATTTAAGCTTGTAGTTGACGCATGCGCTGTGAACACATTTTGCTTAAATGTAGTTTACTAATTAAAATGATTAATTACCCAGAAATCAGCAATTTCGCAATAGAACAAATATTATTTATGTACGAACAATCAAAAACCAATAGATATAAGTAATTTTTGATAGCATAATATTAAAAACTGCAATAGCGGGGCTAACTTGACGGTAGATTTTCAATTAATTTTTTTTAAATTAATAAATAAAGAACAAACAATAACTAACGATGAACAATCAAGAACAAACGATGAACAAACGACTTATTAGTAAAATAGTTGAAAATTAGAAAAAAAATTATTTTTGCGGGGCTATCTTCTGTGAGCTTCTATATACGTCCTCCGTCTAACCACAGTATAAAGCACAGAATACTAATAAATAAGAAATGCCATCTCTGTGTAAAATTAAAGAAACACCGTTCACGTTTAAGAGCCGTCATTGTTCGGGAACATGATACCAATTCATATTTTCGTAATGTAGTTTTATGAGGCGGGAATTTCAAAAGTTTGTTGTTTTTAATTGTCTGGGAATTTAAGGTTATATCCTAATTTGAGGGAAGGGAAAACTTTAGGAAACAATCTATTAAAGGTTTATCAATCAATACAAATAACGGATAATACAGTAAAACAAAACTAACACAGTAAAATGACTTGGTACAATAATTAAATTAGAATATTGGTAGTATATTGTTTATAAATTGAAATTTCTACTGTTATGTTATTTACACATGACCATTGTATCTTGTATTGGAACACTGTTCACTGTATTCCTTTATATCAAAGGTGAGTACGAAACTAAAGTCTAAGAGAACAAAGCCTATTTATGTACCAAGGACAATGATACTCATAATGCTTAATGACTATTGCTTAAGTAGGTATTTATTAATTATATATTTAATAATGGGCTAGACATGCCATCGATCTGGTCATTGAGGGTATTACCTGAATATTTACGAATATTGATTTCTAATGATTCAAGGAAATTTAATTTTAATCCTTTATGATTCACACATTTCATGATCATGATAATATATACATAAAATAAATGATCAAAATAAAACTTGAATCATTAGAAATCAATATTTGTAAACAATCTCCTCAATGACCAGATCGATGGCATTTCTGGCCGATTACTAATTATATAATTAATAGTTATATAATTAGGTTTTGTCCTCTTACAATTTTGTATTCACATTTGACAAAGGTAGTGTGCCGAAACAATTGTTATGTGTTATTAACATAATAGTAGAAATTTTAATATGGTGTTCTAATTTCAATTTGGTATACTGTTTTATAAATAAGAAATTATCATATCTAAATTGATCTGGGCTTTTGATTCACAGATTAAAATAAAAATCATTCACTCTGTCGAATAAAAGCCGTAAAAGTTGTAACTAATAACAATATATGTAACAAATTGGCAGATATATACAATAAATAAAAAAATATCTATAACAAAACAATAAGTAATTCCTTGGTTAGATTTATCAAGGTATAGAAAAAGGTTTTTTCATTAAATTCATAAAAACATAACAGAAAATAAATATATCTCCTAAAAGAATCGTATGTACAATAATAATAAAAAATAAACTATATTCTTTGGTTGATAGATATAGATTTATCTATCAAGGTATGTTAGATAAAATATCACAAAAAAAATCTCTGAAAATAATACTTATGTAGATAAAATAATATTATAGCACAAAAGAATTCTTAAGATGAACAAAAAAATAAATTCTTGAAACTTGATAAAAATTATTTGGCCTCGTCGCTTGATAGTCATTATCACAGACAAAATGAGGTCAGAACCAGTCTTATTCTGAGGTATCGGGTACGTAACGGATTCCATTGCTGTCTTTGCTCATGAAACAAGAAACATATATTAATTTTCAACGTCATCTTCAGAATTTGAGTCCTGATCTCTCGCTGTAAGTTGTGCGTTATAGGAAATACTTGTTGTTTTTATAGGAGGAATATCCATTATCTCAGCTCGGAAAGTAGGTGCACTGTTGAATGATATAGTTCTAAGAATAACAGAATATGTATGATCGCATTTATGCGAAACACATTGAGAAATAGCAAACCAATTTAAACGGGACTTTGTATTAGGATTGGTGTAGTCAGAATAAATGAAATGATCGCAACATACATAATAACTGGAACAGTTTGTCGTTGAACTAATACGACAAATTGTTTTCCATGAATCTAGTCTAGACGGCTCTCTGGGAAAACTAAAAAACGTTTTGTTTTGGTGACCTGTAGGAATATTTCTATAATAAGAACATTTGCAGGATGAGAATTTGCAGGAGAATCTCATAATCAATTTTTCAGAAAAACCAAACATGATGAGATAAAATTAACCACGAATCAGTTAAATCGAAAATATGAATACAGGATAATTTAAAATGAAAAGTATATATATATATATATATATATATATATATATATATATATATATATATATATATATATATATATATATATATATATATATATACGGAGGTGGATGTAGGAAATTTGAAGATTTGACCGTCAGCTGTTACTGTCAGTTGTCAATGTTCAGACAAATATTATTTTGATGATTAATGTTGGATGTTGGCTAATCTGAAAGACCTGGAGAATTGGGATTGACACACGTCAATTGTGTTTCGAGGTCACCAATATAACCAATATACCCCGTAATGTAAAAAGTATAACCACAGTCACAGATTAAACAGGGAACAGATGCGACACTCAGACAGAGAAACGAACATATGGGAGAGATAGAATACTGCCAGCCATGAATATATAAAGGGAGAATGACTTACTCTGTATCCTGTTCTATAAGCAGAAGTGGCTGAAATAACGTCCCGTGATAAGTTGTCAATTTGATATGTTGCGCTGTAATTCTATTGTGTCTATTGTTTTATTTAAGCTTCCTTCGTCCATATATTCTCTGCTTCGTCCACACTCATATATATAATACTCCTATATGGCCAGCGTCTCATCTAATACACAAGTGGAAAGTGATGCCATTAACGAGAGATAGAAATGGTTTGTTTCGCTCTTAATACGCGTGCGCGACCCCTGCTTCATATTAGGATATATGCATATTCAAACATGCGCTGGCAAACCACATTTCACCTATAGGTGTTATGTGTTGCAAAGTATCCCTATTTATGTATAAATTTCACAAATGATAGTACGATACGAGATGCGCGAGAGGATGAGTAGAAACAACTGTGCGAGAGAGAAACGATTTTCTGTACCGTATTAAAAGCTTCAAGACATCTCTCTTCACTGGCCATATATGAGTATTATATATATGTCCACACTACATAAGGATGCGCTGTGTGATTTTGCGCAACACACCGAAATGACATACGATAACGCTATGTTTTTTGTGCTACTCCCACTACTCGTGTTACTCGTCCTCCCTATATTTGTTCATGGGAGTCATCAACACACCATGCGCGGCAATATTTATCGGACCACGCAGCAAAACAAACAGGCAATTGTGCAGCAAAACAAACTCCGTCTGCAGCGGGCTTTAGTTACGTCTCTGTTCTCTGCGCTGAAGCAGGCTGAAGGTTTTACCATAGAGTAATAAATAGAATATAGAGTAGCAACTCTATGATGTAAAAATTGTCTCAAATTCAAGTACTTGACTGCCATCTCTGCATTACACGAAGAACTAAATGAGAATTTTTTGGTCGGCGGCAAATTTGAAATGTAATAGCTCGTAATTTGAAATCATCTTACTTTATTTCATAAATCATATTCTCAATTAATTTCGTAGATTTCTCATAAAGTAAAACTGTCTTGTTTAGCTTTATAAAGAAATCTATGATATTGATTAATAATATAATATAAGAATTAACAATATTGATGAATACCGGAAAAATAAAAAAAAAACCCGATGGCCTGTAGTCAGCGGAAAGGTAAATTTTTCAAAATTCATTGAAATGAAATTTTAACAACCTTTTCATTGCTATACCTACATGTTATTACATAAAATTGTCATAAGCCTTGCGGTTAGATGTTTTTGTTTTGGCTGTTGAATATAAAGCAGACAGGGTTCGAGTCCACTTCAAGGCAGATTTTTTTTTTCGCCTATTTCTTTTCAATAAATATACTATATATTTTTTTAATCAGGGTCTATATTAAGATCTCCAGAAAATGTACAATTACATCAAATTTATATTGAGTGTTCATGTTTTATCAATATTTGTTATTTTTCTTTACTAATTTTTATTTTTTTACCTGTGTATTTTATGAAAAATTGCTTTGAACAAAAGTTGTAGGTACTGATTATATCTATAACCTAAAATTATTTTTAATAATATTCACACTACGGCTCTTTTTTGATAATTTTTTTAAATGTTTGAATGGTCGCCATTTTGAAACTATTTACCCGATATTGCCCAATAACGAACTCGACCGAGATATTTGAGAGATTGATTTTTGTAGCAAATTTGAACTTCATACCTTCAAAACTGCAAACTGCGACCTCTATATATATATATATATATATATATAAACTTTTGAACCAAATGTTTTTTTGGACTAACTTATAGACATATAGCAACATGCCGTTGAAATTTTTTCGAAATTCAAAAGTGTGAACGATCGCAATAGGTATATTTCTATAAGAAATTTACCTAAAAATTGTTAATACATACATATTTATTGAACTCTATTTAAAACAAATTATTAGTGTGATAATTGCTAAGCAATAATGAATTCATGAACAAAAATTATCATTAGATACAGAGATAAGTTTACAGTTATATAGCTTTCTTTGGTTAAATCTTAGAAATAACTTTATTAAATGAAAACATTTATAGAGAGTGTCAACTAAATGATGTTCACCATTCTACAGGGACCTATTTATATATAATTATATTGCACTATCAGCACTATGCTTATGATTAACAATATATCCTTATTTTAATAAATGGTTCAGCTATAATGACCATATAACTTTACAAAAAAGTAATTCAACTTAGCTGTTTTTTAAAAAATTGTTGATATATGGTATAAAATGGTAGAATACAGGAATATGTACATATATTTATTTATTTATATTTCCAGGAATTAATACATTAAATGTAATACCTGCAGAGGTAGATGCAATTACCTGTGCGTAGGTCTGGAGATAAATAACTTAAAGTACTAAACCCAACTAACTACTTATACATAATATATACAACTACCAAATAATAACTAATATCTGACCGCTAATATAAAAGGTATCAGTTTAGGTTGGGTGAAAAGTGAAATAACTAATTAAAATATTACATTAAATTATTATGTATTTTTAGAATGATTTACAGCAATGATTTGTCGTTATGAGAAAGATAAATATGTGAAATTCTATCTACAAAAGTATTAGCTTTCTTATAAATATAATTACAGGACCACTGCATTTTTTTGAGAACATGATTAGATTCAAAAAGAAACTTTTTTTAGAATTGTTCTAATATGGATATCAGGTACAGTAGAAACTTCATTATGTGAGGTAGATACAAACAAATTTATACCATTTATGTTACATATAAGTTACTAATAACATTAACTTCAAGTAGAATTCACAAACAATATGATACAAGTGCCATATTGGTGTGTTCTCTGTCATTGTTACCAATGATATAAGATGATGATGATGATAAGAGAACCTACTATTCCAGAATAGTTTTACTAGGAAAGTCATAGAAATAGATATTTAATAAATTTTTGGATTACCATTACTATACCTTCATTCTGACAATGGTTATTGAATCTGAAATAGAATCTGATGAGCTCAAACATATAGGTGTATCATATACTTATTTTAATAAATAAATAATAAATAAATAAATAAACACTTTATTTCCATAGAATGATGACAAATACATTGTGGAAAACGTCACAGATTCCTTAAACAAAAGCAAAATAATACAGAAAATCCTAAAAATAACAACTTATTGTAAAAATTCTGTTAAACTATAGAAACATCTATCAATTAAAAAGGATTTTAACCTTTTTTTAAATAAATGTTTGTTATGGGAGCTCTTTATTTCGCTACTCAATTTATTATAGACCTTCATCCCCAAATACATAGGTGATTGTCGTCCTATCCTAAACCTAAATGCCGGAATAATGAAATCATTATTGTTCCGTGTGAAATAGTGATGATAATCACAGTTTTTGTGGAAAGTACTCTTATAGTCATAAACCAATATGGCTAATTCCAAAATGAAAATTGACGGTAAAGTCAGGATATTCAGAGATTTAAAAAATGGTCTACAAGACTCTCTCTGTTTAATGCCAGCTAGACATCTTATCACCCTCTTCTGACTTACAAAAACTCCTTCAACACCGGAAGAGGCACCCCAAAAAGCTAAACCATATTTCAATCGGGACGTTACTTGCGCATGATATAATTGAACTAACTGTTCCCGCGTCAAAATATTCTTCAAGTTTCTGAAAAGAAAACAAATTGAGCTAAGTTTCTTACTAAGACTTTCGCAATGACATCTCCAGTTAAGATGCTCATCGATATCTATACCGAGAAATCGAGTATTCTCCACTCTGGTTAGTTCTTGTTGTTCTAAATTTAATTTGATATCTAAGTTCTTATTATAGTTGTGAAATACCATATAAACTGTTTTATTCAAATTGAGATGTAATGCATTCATACGAAACCAATTACATAGAACACTTAGGCTATTTTGCGCGTTATTTTGTAGCGCAGAATTATTTTTTGCCGAAGTTATTGCCGTAGCATCATCGGCATATAGAAAAAGTCCGAAGTCAATATTTGCTGTGATATCGTTTACATAGAGAATAAAAAGTACTGGTCCTAAAATGGGCCCTTGTGGCACACCTATTTCAGTTAGCAACAAATTCGAGTTTACGGATTCTTGATTTGAATTTTTGACTGTGACAAATTGCTTTCTATTTTTGAGATAACTCTTTATCCAGTCTGAAGTTTTTCCACGTATACCTAATTTTTCTAATTTCGCTATGAGTCTCTTGTGATCAACAGTATCGAACGCTTTACTTAAGTCACAGAAAATTCCCGCAGAAGGTGAACCTGCTTCTAAATTTTCCACAACACATTTCAGGAATGCGTACACTGCATCATTCGTGCTGAGATTTCGGCGGAATCCGAACTGATTTTTATTGAGAATGTTATGAAATTCCATGAATCCGAGTAGCCTCTCAAGAAAACAGTATTCGAAGATTTTCGAAAATGTCGAAATTAATGATATCGGTCTATAATTATTCATTATTTCGCCGTCCCCTTTTTTATGTAATGGAATTACCTTGGTTATTTTTAATTTTTCCGGGAACGAGCCGTTCAAAAATGACAAATTCACCAAAAGCGTAAGTGGTTCAGATATTTCCTTCAAACACCTTCTTACCACATAACCTGAAATATCATCAAAACCGGCAGAGCGCTTAGATTTAAGTTTTGCATTAATCAAATTGAAAAGTTCTTCTACAACATATGGCATAAGAAACATGGTGCTATCATTAGATCTGATTTGATCCATGTAATCTGTCGCTGTAGCATTAAATCGCATTTCTTCAAGAGATTTTACGAAAAAGTGATTGAATTTATTCGCAACATCATAACTGTTTTCAAGGATGATGCCATTATCATTGATTCTTTGTGTATGTGATCTGCACTTAGAACTATTACTCAACTCATTCATGACACTCCAAGCCGCTTTGATTTTATTGGTAGAAAGTGATATTTTATCCTGATAGAACGATCTTTTCTTGTTTTGAATCAGAAGAGAGTGATAAGATTTACAATCACGATACGCCCCCTGAAAATATGGTAGCCTTTTACTCAATATATACAGATCTCTCAAACGACTACTTGACTGCTCGACTTCCTCATCAACCCACGACTTATTCTGCTTTTTATAAAACTTCTGTATTGGAAAACTCATTTCAAAATAAAATATAAACGTATTATAGAATGCATCAAAAGCTTCATCAAAATAAGGTAATTTATAAACTTCATCCCAGTTTTCATGAGAAAGTTGTGTAAGGAAGTTATTAATATTATCTTCACTAAAACTTCTACGGTAATTATAGTTCATCATGGTTGATTTTTTAGAAATCATGTACATAAGAAGCCCTTTATGATCAGAAAAATGAGCATCAACAACATCAGTTGTGGAAGCGATATTTGTAAATATGTAATCTAAGGTATTATTATTACGAGTTTTTTCATGAACTGTGTTTTTCATGTTGAAACATTCAAAAATATCTGTTATTTTACAAAAAATATTATTGTCTCTTAAAGGATCAATATTGAGGTCCCCGCAAAATATAATATTTATGCCAGGCTCATATAAATATTCTAACAAATTACTCAGTTTATCACAAAATACACTGGTATTAGTATCGACACAAGAACGATAGCAGCTCAGTATTAAAGTTTTGTTACCTGAAATTCTGCATACAATTCCACATACTTCAAATTCCCTTTCTATACAGAAATCTTTCAAATTTAAACTTTTAGTCTGCACTGTATTTCTACACCAAACACCAACTCCGCCACCTTTCCGACTAGATCTACAAAAGCTCGCTGCTTTGTTAAAATTTGGAAAGTTTATACAGTCAACACTGAGATCAGTACACCAAGTTTCACTCAAACAAATAAAGTCTAGACTTTCGCGAACTTCGAGAAATTCCAATGCTATGTAGTCGGCTTTAATAGTTGTTAAGCATTGACAATTCAGTGAGAGCAATATACACTCAGATTGTTTTATAGTTTCTTCATTCACGTTTTCTCTTGAGTTAGACTCCTCCTCTGGAAAAACCGTGTTACATATACCCCCTCAGGCCATGCCAATGGATCCATTACTTTGTCCAGGTTCTTTAGATTTAAAATAACTTTGAATGATGAATAATATTCTGGATGTTTGGATTCAAGTTTTTCACATTCTACTTCATTGAACTGCTCTTTTAGAAACATCTTCAAATCTGCTACCGTAGTATCAGGATGAAGTCTTGACACATATAGAAAAGCCTTTTTGGGATTCACTTTTAGACTGGTTATGTTTTTTCCACTTCCTGTGATAGTTCTTTCTTCTCTTTTCTTATGCTGCCGTTTCCGTTTCACCATTGTCCATTCCGATGATGGATTTACAGCCTCTTTCATTTTAGAAGCATTTGAGTGTATTTTCGGATTTTTATCCTTAAGAACAACTTCGTTAAATGGTAGCACTTCATTCTTTTTGTTTGCATGATTCAGAGCAAGTGTACTTGCTTCAGATACTTCAAGTGCTTTGTTTGATTCCGAAGTAACTTCCACGATTGACGGCGCATCCTGATGTTTGATTTCAGGTTGTTTACCTTTTTTTGGATGAATCGTTTCTTGTTCCATACTTATAATCTTCTCATTAAGGAGCTTATTATTTTCAAGCAAAATTAAGTTTTTGCTTCTTGACTCCTGAAGTAATTCATTAAGGAGTTTTACCTGCATTTTCAAATATGCAAGTTCTGAAAATTCTTCTTCCAAGTTTTGGTTTATTTCCGTTTCGGAGTCTTGTACATGAATACAGACTGCCGATTTTTTGAGGTTTGCTCGTTCTAAGCAAGCTGGGTGTAGATTTGCTTTACATTTCAAACACCTTACTAAATCAACAACTTTTTTATTGCAGTGATCACAAATGGCCACTTTTAAATCCTTCGAATTTAAAGTTTTCGCGGAGCGATCATCATTCTCTTCCGTACTCGACATCCTGTTGTTTATATGCCACGGGAAAGTATATTTGTAAATTGGAAAATATAATATTATTAAACATCCAGTCTAACTGGACTAAAATATTTTTGAATGCTATCAGCTGACCAGCCAGGACATCTGGTGAACGCAGTTCTAAATGGAATTTATATGGTGCCTCATATATTGTTGCAAATTGCAATAATGAGATGCAATCAAAACGTTTGGATTCTCACATCATAGCACTCACCAATGTTAGCTGTACATTCTCATATCAAATTCGAAACTTAAAACTGCCCTAAAATCACTTGAAACTTCGATCATTTAGGAGAGTAAATTTTCAAAACACTCGATATATTTGTTTTCACTCTATTTACTCACTAATTAGATTTTCTAGCAATGTGTACCCTCTAGAAATCTGAGATGTTTCTACAAGATGATCAGTAGGGGATCCTTGCTGGGAATCTGAAATTATTATATATATATATATATATATATATATATATATATATATATATATATATATATATATATATATATATATATATATATATAATAAAATAGATTTTTGTTGGGGATGCAGTCATTTAATAAATAAAATTCTTTGGATGATGCCAAGCTTTCGAGAATGTTTATTCTCTTCGTCGGGGCAAACTAAAAATCGTTACAAATTTTTTTTAACTACATAATAGATTATTAATTAAAGTACTTACATTCGTGAATTTATATAAAATTAACCACAAACAGGAAAGATTTCATAGTCAGCAATCAGAAATGTCATTAGTTATTTATAAATGTCATGGTAACAGCATATCTAGAGTTGAAAGTGTCTAGATTCAAGTTTTCTTAGAAAAAATCCAAATAGGAGTTATCTTTGTGTTTGTAGCTCTTTTTTAACAAGTCACACATTAAACTTAAAAATATTGAGGCAGATATAAGTTTAGTAAAAAGAAAAAGTTATTATTCAATTATATATAAAAAAAAATATATATTCATAACAGACTTAGAAACACAATATAAATAAATATATACCCGTACACAGACTAGACTATCTGAATTCGTAGGTATTGCAGTATAAATTCAAGTTTATTATGTCAATAATATTATTTACTATTTTGTTAGGCATTCAGATTATTTGTTAATTATATATAATCATATTCTCTCACAATACGACATACATAACTTTAAAATGAATAATGGAAAGCGTCAATTACATAAAAAAACAAAAAAAAAAAAAACAAAAAAAAAACAAAAAAAAAAAAACAAGTCAATCTCTCTCACAAATTAACCTGAGAAATTTATTAAAATAAGATATATCTAATAGAGAAATATTAACATATATCATCTTTATCGTATTCTCTCACAATACGATAAATACACAATATAAAATATCCTGAAAAGCATTCATTCATTCAATGAAGCTAATAATAATGATAAGCTGATTTCTCTCACAAATCAACATGTAAGAATATTTTAAAAATTTTCCATGTTATTTAATACATTTTAAATAGTGTTATCAAAAAAGCAAATGGCGAAACAAAAGGAAGGAAAAAATCATCGTATTATATCTCACTATAGGTTAAACATGAAATGAAAATCCTTTTGAATCAACTAAATTTCTCTCACCAATCAGTTGATCTAGAGATCTCGAAACTCTTAATATTTGTTGTTATAAACTTTTATCCTTCTTCAGTATAATCTGTATACGCATATATACCCATCTATTATAATATACTAAAACAAAAAAAAAATGACAAATATAACTAAATGATATGAGAATATAATTAGCCTATACCTACATATAGAGCTAGGTACATATTATATTCACACATATATTTCAATTTTGAGAAATATTTTGAGAAAAATTATTAAATTTATTATTATAGAGATTTAATATATAAGAATAAATAGAACTAAGTCCATTAATATCTGAACGTTTATTCATAGTATTATTATGTTTTTTAATATTTATCATTTCTAAGAAACCACGTTTAAAATAATTTTTCTCAGAACAAAGAGCAATAGTATTATCAAAATCAATACTATGTTTTTTATTGATGACTTGTTCAGCCAAGGCACAAGATTTCTTATTACATCTTATATCACTTTTATGGGATGTTATTCTTCCTAAAATACTTCTAGAAGTTTGACAAATATATGATAATTCACAATCAAGGCAATTTATTTTATATACTACCCCAGACATTTCTGTCATTTCTAAAGGTGTCTTTATTTTGGAAAATAAATTAGATACGGTTTTAATATTTTTTCTTGCAATAATAACATTATACCCTCTAAAAACATTAACTAACTTATTAGTAAGCTCATCTATATAAGGTAAAGATCTATAAATAGGGAGGATATTTGTAGTAGAGGCATTATTGTTATTATCATTTAAAGAGTTCTCATGATTTATTTCAGGGTTTTCTATATTGACTTGAGGTTGCATTAAACATTTATTAATCAATTTCATAGGAAAAGAATTCTCAATTAATATTTTTTTCAATTTTGATAAACTTTCATTTCTATATATAGGATGCGAAAGTTTGATCACTCTGTTTTTTAATGCCATAATTAAGTTAATTTTTATTTTCTGTGGATGATATGAATGGAAGTTTATGTATCTATTACTACATATAGGTTTTCTATACCATTTTGTTCTTAATAAACCGGTGTTATCTCTACATACCATCATATCTAAGAAAGGAAGACATTGTTCATTTTCTTTCTCAACTGTAAATTGAAGATGCTCGTTATAGGCATTAAAAATATTCAATGTTTCATCAACTCTATTAGTGGGTAGAGCTAAGATTAAATCATCTACATATCTTTTAATGAATGGTATTGGAAATGAAACTTTAGTTTTTGAAACTTGTATTAATTCATCTAAAACATAATTTACAAGAATAGGTGATATTGTTGAACCCATGGGAGTGCCAAATATTTGTTTATAATATTGGTCATTAAAAATCAAAAAATTAGAATCGAAAATAAATTGAAGAATTGATTCAAAAGTTTCGAGATTTAATGAACAAAACTGTTTAATATGATTCCATTTACGGGTTAGACAATCTAAAACAACTGGGAAAGGTAAATTTGTAAAAAGGGAAACTACGTCAAAACTGACAATTACATAGTCATTTGGAATCTGGTATTCATTTATAAAATTACTAAATTGAAAAGAATCCTTTATATAGAAATCATTATTGGTATCATAAGCTTTCGTTAGAATATCTGTGATATAAGATGCCAAATTATTATTAGGTGAATCAATTGAAGATACAATAGGTCTCATTGATAGTGTTGGCTTATGTATTTTTGGTAACGTATAAAATCTCGGTGCTTTTGCGTGATAGCACTTCAATTTTTTACTTGTGACTTGATCAATAATACCATCATCTTTAAGTTTAGAAATAATTTGATTGGCTTTAAGTTGTATTGTGTAAGTTGGATTATTTCTTAATCTCTTATAATATTTATTATCATTCAATAATTCCTGACTTTTATTAATATAATCCTCTTTAAACACAGATATTTGTGATATAAGATGCCAAATTATTATTAGGTGAATCAATTGAAGATACAATAGGTCTCATTGATAGTGTTATTATTGCAAGAAAAAATATTAAAACCGTATCTAATTTATTTTCCAAAATAAAGACACCTTTAGAAATGACAGAAATGTCTGGGGTAGTATATAAAATAAATTGCCTTGATTGTGAATTATCATATATTGGTCAAACTTCTAGAAGTATTTTAGGAAGAATAACATCCCATAAAAGTGATATAAGATGTAATAAGAAATCTTGTGCCTTGGCTGAACATGCCATCAATAAAAAACATAGTATTGATTTTGATAATACTATTGCTCTTTGTTCTGAGAAAAATTATTTTAAACGTGGTTTCTTAGAAATGATAAATATTAAAAAACATAATAATACTATGAATAAACGTTCAGATATTAATGGACTTAGTTCTATTTATTCTTATATATTAAATCTCTATAATAATAAATTTAATAATTTTTCTCAAAATATTTCTCAAAATTGAAATATATGTGTGAATATAATATGTACCTAGCTCTATATGTAGGTATAGGCTAATTATATTCTCATATCATTTAGTTATATTTGTCATTTTTTTTTTGTTTTAGTATATTATAATAGATGGGTATATATGCGTATACAGATTATACTGAAGAAGGATAAAAGTTTATAACAACAAATATTAAGAGTTTCGAGATCTCTAGATCAACTGATTGGTGAGAGAAATTTAGTTGATTCAAAAGGATTTTCATTTCATGTTTAACCTATAGTGAGATATAATACGATGATTTTTTCCTTCCTTTTGTTTCGCCATTTGCTTTTTTGATAACACTATTTAAAATGTATTAAATAACATGGAAAATTTTTAAAATATTCTTACATGTTGATTTGTGAGAGAAATCAGCTTATCATTATTATTAGCTTCATTGAATGAATGAATGCTTTTCAGGATATTTTATATTGTGTATTTATCGTATTGTGAGAGAATACGATAAAGATGATATATGTTAATATTTCTCTATTAGATATATCTTATTTTAATAAATTTCTCAGGTTAATTTGTGAGAGAGATTGACTTGTTTTTTTTTTGTTTTTTTTGTTTTTTTTTTTTTTGTTTTTTTATGTAATTGACGCTTTCCATTATTCATTTTAAAGTTATGTATGTCGTATTGTGAGAGAATATGATTATATATAATTAACAAATAATCTGAATGCCTAACCAAATAGTAAATAATATTATTGACATAATAAACTTGAATTTATACTGCAATACCTACGAATTCAGATAGTCTAGTCTGTGTACGGGTATATATTTATTTATATTGTGTTTCTAAGTCTGTTATGAATATATTTTTTTTTTATATATAATTGAATAATAACTTTTTCTTTTTACTAAACTTATATCTGCCTCAATATTTTTAAGTTTAATGTGTGACTTGTTAAAAAAGAGCTACAAACACAAAGATAACTCCTATTTGGATTTTTTCTAAGAAAACTTGAATCTAGACACTTTCAACTCTAGATATGCTGTTACCATGACATTTATAAATAACTAATGACATTTCTGATTGCTGACTATGAAATCTTTCCTGTTTGTGGTTAATTTTATATAAATTCACGAATGTAAGTACTTTAATTAATAATCTAATATGTAGTTAAAAAAAATTTGTAACGATTTTTAGTTTGCCCCGACGAAGAGAATAAACATTCTCGAAAGCTTGGCATAATCCAAAGAATTTTATTTATTAAATGACTGCATCCCCAACAAAAATCTATTTTATTAAATAATAAACCAGTCAAGAATTCAGAATCAAACAATTTACATTATGGGGTTTTATAATGACATCCAACTCCGTTATGGAACTATTGTCGTTACTCTTCTCAAGCAATGGGCCAATATCAACATCAAAATGGCAAACTTACAGAACAGGAAGGTGTTTCTCATTAAATGCAGATCCATTGGTGTCATTCCGAATCATATTGGGAATGGACTAAATGCTGTAGACTCTATGATCGGTCACACAAGAGGCAGAACAGGTCAGAAAATTCAGCACTTTAACACCAAATTGAGGAAAGAACTATTGAATTTGGAAATTAAAGTCACTTTTAGCAATATTAATTTTTTTGACAGAAGATTAAAGTCAATTATCAATCAGATAAAGCTAACATTGCCTTTACAAATTGTCAACGAATACAATCGAAGACTCTATGTTAAGTATAACCGTAAATTCAAAAAAATTAGACTTAATAATATAAGAAAACTAGAGAATCTTAAAGACAAGATGACATCTCAAATTAAAATACATGATAAATGGATTAAGAATTTGACAAATGTAGATCTTCCATTAGAAGTGAAACAAATCCTCGCATTAGGTCCGAAATTTTCTTTACCACCAAGTCTTAAAGATATTAATATTCCTTATATTTTGTCTGATCTTGAATTTATTTTGAAAACTATTGATATAGAAGATAAAGATTGCGTGAGAGCTAGATACACTAATATATTGACAAATTTTACTTACAAGAATTATCAAAGCTCTCACATATTGTCAAAAAAATTCAGTAAATGTCGTTCTTTTCTAAAAGAACATCCGGAACTTATCGTTGTACGAAGTGATAAAGGCAATGTTACAGTTGTAATGTTTAAAGAGGATTATATTAATAAAAGTCAGGAATTATTGAATGATAATAAATATTATAAGAGATTAAGAAATAATCCAACTTACACAATACAACTTAAAGCCAATCAAATTATTTCTAAACTTAAAGATGATGGTATTATTGATCAAGTCACAAGTAAAAAATTGAAGTGCTATCACGCAAAAGCACCGAGATTTTATACGTTACCAAAAATACATAAGCCAACACTATCAATGAGACCTATTGTATCTTCAATTGATTCACCTAATAATAATTTGGCATCTTATATCACAGATATTCTAACGAAAGCTTATGATACCAATAATGATTTCTATATAAAGGATTCTTTTCAATTTAGTAATTTTATAAATGAATACCAGATTCCAAATGACTATGTAATTGTCAGTTTTGACGTAGTTTCCCTTTTTACAAATTTACCTTTCCCAGTTGTTTTAGATTGTCTAACCCGTAAATGGAATCATATTAAACAGTTTTGTTCATTAAATCTCGAAACTTTTGAATCAATTCTTCAATTTATTTTCGATTCTAATTTTTTGATTTTTAATGACCAATATTATAAACAAATATTTGGCACTCCCATGGGTTCAACAATATCACCTATTCTTGTAAATTATGTTTTAGATGAATTAATACAAGTTTCAAAAACTAAAGTTTCATTTCCAATACCATTCATTAAAAGATATGTAGATGATTTAATCTTAGCTCTACCCACTAATAGAGTTGATGAAACATTGAATATTTTTAATGCCTATAACGAGCATCTTCAATTTACAGTTGAGAAAGAAAATGAACAATGTCTTCCTTTCTTAGATATGATGGTATGTAGAGATAACACCGGTTTATTAAGAACAAAATGGTATAGAAAACCTATATGTAGTAATAGATACATAAACTTCCATTCATATCATCCACAGAAAATAAAAATTAACTTAATTATGGCATTAAAAAACAGAGTGATCAAACTTTCGCATCCTATATATAGAAATGAAAGTTTATCAAAATTGAAAAAAATATTAATTGAGAATTCTTTTCCTATGAAATTGATTAATAAATGTTTAATGCAACCTCAAGTCAATATAGAAAACCCTGAAATAAATCATGAGAACTCTTTAAATGATAATAACAATAATGCCTCTACTACAAATATCCTCCCTATTTATAGATCTTTACCTTATATAGATGAGCTTACTAATAAGTTAGTTAATGTTTTTAGAGGGTATAATGTTATTATTGCAAGAAAAAATATTAAAACCGTATCTAATTTATTTTCCAAAATAAAGACACCTTTAGAAATGACAGAAATGTCTGGGGTAGTATATAAAATAAATTGCCTTGATTGTGAATTATCATATATTGGTCAAACTTCTAGAAGTATTTTAGGAAGAATAACATCCCATAAAAGTGATATAAGATGTAATAAGAAATCTTGTGCCTTGGCTGAACATGCCATCAATAAAAAACATAGTATTGATTTTGATAATACTATTGCTCTTTGTTCTGAGAAAAATTATTTTAAACGTGGTTTCTTAGAAATGATAAATATTAAAAAACATAATAATACTATGAATAAACGTTCAGATATTAATGGACTTAGTTCTATTTATTCTTATATATTAAATCTATAATAATAAATTTAATAATTTTTCTCAAAATATTTCTCAAAATTGAAATATATGTGTGAATATAATATGTACCTAGCTCTATATGTAGGTATAGGCTAATTATATTCTCATATCATTTAGTTATATTTGTCATTTTTTTTTTTGTTTTAGTATATTATAATAGATGGGTATATATGCGTATACAGATTATACTGAAGAAGGATAAAAGTTTATAACAACAAATATTAAGAGTTTCGAGATCTCTAGATCAACTGATTGGTGAGAGAAATGTAGTTGATTCAAAAGGATTTTCATTTCATGTTTAACCTATAGTGAGATATAATACGATGATTTTTTCCTTCCTTTTGTTTCGCCATTTGCTTTTTTGATAACACTATTTAAAATGTATTAAATAACATGGAAAATTTTTAAAATATTCTTACATGTTGATTTGTGAGAGAAATCAGCTTATCATTATTATTAGCTTCATTGAATGAATGAATGCTTTTCAGGATATTTTATATTCTGTATTTATCGTATTGTGAGAGAATACGATAAAGATGATATATGTTAATATTTCTCTATTAGATATATCTTATTTTAATAAATTTCTCAGGTTAATTTGTGAGAGAGATTGACTTGTTTTTTTTTTTTTTGTTTTTTTTTGTTTTTTTTTTTTTTGTTTTTTTATGTAATTGACGCTTTCCATTATTCATTTTAAAGTTATGTATGTCGTATTGTGAGAGAATATGATTATATATAATTAACAAATAATCTGAATGCCTAACAAAATAGTAAATAATATTATTGACATAATAAACTTGAATTTATACTGCAATACCTACGAATTCAGATAGTCTAGTCTGTGTACGGGTATATATTTATTTATATTGTGTTTCTAAGTCTGTTATGAATATATTTTTTTTTATATATAATTGAATAATAACTTTTTCTTTTTACTAAACTTATATCTGCCTCAATATTTTTAAGTTTAATGTGTGACTTGTTAAAAAAGAGCTACAAACACAAAGATAACTCCTATTTGGATTTTTTCTAAGAAAACTTGAATCTAGACACTTTCAACTCTAGATATGCTGTTACCATGACATTTATAAATAACTAATGACATTTCTGATTGCTGACTATGAAATCTTTCCTGTTTGTGGTTAATTTTATATAAATTCACGAATGTAAGTACTTTAATTAATAATCTATTATGTAGTTAAAAAAAATTTGTAACGATTTTTAGTTTGCCCCGACGAAGAGAATAAACATTCTCGAAAGCTTGGCATAATCCAAAGAATTTTATTTATTAAATGACTGCATCCCCAACAAAAATCTATTTTATTAAATAATAAACCAGTCAAGAATTCAGAATCAAACAATATATATATATATATATATATATATATATATATATATATATATATATGTATATAAAATGAGAAATATTCATAGCACCAATAATCTATATTGAAAGTAGGAAGAATACTTACAGGGCAAATGTTATGTCGGAAATGCGATCTTATTCAATTTTAATGGACCAATATAATCCGGATGAGAATAGATTTGACAAGCATAATTTCTGAGGTACATATTTTCAAATTCTGAAGAAATCATTCTCACCCATTCCCTTCGACGATCAATGTCAATGAATGGGATAATCGATTTCTGGAAAAAATCATGTTGGTAATTTCTACATGATCATAAATATTTATATTAAATAGATAATTCCTTTGAAATAACTTCTAAGAATTGAGATGAAATCATGAGATAAGTTTATTTTTATACAGATCTTTTACACTTAATCTGAAATTTGTAAGTTAGCAATAAATTTTGCTTAAAAACTATAATTTCCTCTTATTTAGTAAACCTTTTACTAACCTTCGAAGATTATCACTTCCATTTGAAGGCACCTTAGATAAAATACGAGGGGAGGCTCACAGCACTCATTTCAAAGAGTTTTAATGTCACTGTTGTAAAACCTTAAAAACTAAGAATAAAATAATAAATAAGAATAAATAAGAATTTATTATACTGACACTGACAAACGTGAATGATCATGACATGCTCAAATGCAGATTCCTGTAAAAGATACATTTGCTTTTCTCTAGTTCATAACGCAGTTGTGGGATGGCGTCAGCTCTATCAATAAAAGACTAGGCAATCTGAGATCGCATACCCTGGGTTTTACTGCAAATGTTTACAGTTTATTGAGGTTAAGTATTTTTTTCAACATTTCAACCGCTAAATGGTAATGACAGAAAAATATCTCTTCTCTCTGGTAGTAAAGCCCGTCTGATTACAAAATTTAAGAGCCAAAATGGAACTGCCTGAAGATCTACGAGGTATTCAATCCCTATTAACTGAAATTTTCAAGACTACTGGAGCATTCACAAGAATAAATTATAATGGAGGTAACATTGCTCCGATGAATTAAATATTCATGTAATGTGATATGCCCTTCTCCTCAGGTAACGAAGAAAAGATTCTCCAAATAATTATAAAATTTCAAGAGTTCTTAGCAGGCAAGAAGTACATCATTAACGATAAACCAAACCAAGAATTCAAAGAAAAATTAAATTCTATCATATTTTTCCTTGCAATCAATATCTCATTCACTAGACCGTTGGAAATCGAAGATACAAAACATCTCATCGGCCTTATACCACCGCTATCGAAATGCATTTTTGTGAATATAATGTTCGCTTTGAATTTGATGCCGTATTATTGCAGCATTATACGAAAATTGCCTATTAGGAATAGCGTTGAACTTCTAGATGAAGCCATTGTATCTTTGAAAAAAATGTCTCCGAAACAGACTCTGGATTATTCAATATTAGTTCTGGAAGCAGCTAGTGATAATTTAGCTAAAACTGAGTTTTCTTCTAAAGTGAGTGATAGGTATATTGACTTCAGTTAATTTATATTTCCGTATGGAATTTAATATTTTTGTGCTTGTAACATCTTTTAATACCTCATAGCATGAAGAAGACATTGATAATATGTCAGAAGTGACCAATACGATACTGCTTAACCTAGGTGGAATATATTTCAATGAACCTAAGGCATTGAAATCTAAGCAAATATATGAGCACATGGGCTACTGTCTACTGCGACTCTTCAACTTTCTTCTAAAATGTAATCAAGATCTTTATTCATTATCTAAGTTACTTAAAAATGTTATAAGATTATGCACTTCAATTGTGAGAAGTATAACTCTCGATGTATTTTGTACCTGGGCTGAGGTAAGGATAGATTTAGTTTTATTTTTAATTTCCCTTCAATATACTTGCATGTTCTTAGATTGGAGAAGATGACGAAGTACTGCAGTGTATAATTGCTGAAACGGGGTACAAAGTTATCCAAAAGTACCACAGATATAGTGATGCCAAAGAACTAATTACTACACTAAGCTCTATTGCAAGAAAACCTAAGACTGTTGCTGAGAAACTTCGCATTGCTGATGTGGAAACAATCATAAGGAATGTGGAGAAAGTCGACAATGATCAGGTCAAGTGGTTCCAAGCTCTTCTGGCTAGTTTTCAAGTAACTCAAAATGAAAAGGTGTTAAGATGTATCAAAAAATGGTATAAATTATGCCGTGTCGATGATATAACGCAACTTTTGAATATGTATGCTCAAAATCATGATGAAATTATAAAAGAAATAATTTTGAATGCATCTTTAACTCTGCCTACAGAGAAGTTGCTGTTAGTTTGTACTCGTCATTTTTACACTAACAAATTTTCTCATGTTCTCACAACCGACTTAGATAAACAACTGATATTGATTAAGCTTGGTACTGGAATTGATGCGTCCAAAGAATTCATCTGGATATTCATGCAGAATCCTAAGACAGTTATCGAAGTTTTGTATATGGAGTATTTGATGAATCCCGCACGACGTGATACTTTGAAGGCTTGTTTTGAGCTCATCAGTGAAATCTCTCGAATAGAACACATCGGAGCTAAGATTCTGTTTGATGTGATTCGACTTCAAATAAAAATAAATAAAGATGGAAACAATTATGCACAATTGTTGAAAGTCTTATATGAAACGGGTTATCTTATTGATGTGACAATGTGGAAGGAAGTATTCCATCCTTTGTTGAGGGAATGTAAAAATCCAAGCAGATTTGAAGATTTACAAATCATTCTATGTATAATTCTGGTAAGTTTTTAAATAACTAATATCGTTTCATCCGATCAAATAACCGCTAGAAGCGATCAAGAGCAGATATTACCAGTCTCCTAAGTGTATCGTGAATCCTATGCCCTCAGAACGTAAAATTTCAAGTTTAGACTAATTAGGACCTCGCTTATATCACAACTATTATCCATTAATTTTTTTCTGATTTTAAATTTTAAACTGGTCCCAAAAAATTAAATGCAAAAAATCACAAAGGATTAAAGTTGTACAAATATTCAAATTAATATAATTGATTAATATATTGATGTTTACATTAATTGTTCTTTATTGTAGGCTGCTGATATCAAGATTTTTTCAAGTCCTGAAAATCTAGAGTTAATCGAATTGATTCTAGATATAATGCAACAGTCCAGAACCAATTTCTTAGAATTCAATGAACCTAATCGACGAAATTTAGAATTCACTGTTGACTTAATATTGAATTTGTGCCTGCCGAATGATGAAAATGGTACCGAAATTTTAAATAATATATTTATTTTAATCTAGCTAGTGATTTTTTAGTGCAATTTTCACTATCGAAAACTGATTGTTATATGGAATACTATCTAAAATATTTGAGAGGTGAAAAAAATACATCTTTCTTTCTAACTGTGTGTGCTGATTTCGATATGAAAAGTCATGGTAAAAGTGTTACGAAACTTCTGAAAGTAAGTTGTATGAAACTTCATTTTGTTCTTGTTCGAATCCTCGAAATTTTGCATTTTGGCAAATGTGTGAAATTGTTGAAAAAGTTTCTATGTAACAAAATATACCTTTTGTATAACACTGTCATGACGTCATATCCCGAATAGCTGTTAAAAATTAAAGTACTTCACTGCTGAGAATACAAGTTTTCCAAAAACTTTTGCGTTGGTATTTTTTATTATAACGTATAGCTTAGCCAGAAAACAGGTGTTTCCACAGCACATTTGCCGATCCATATAAATATATCTTTGATTACCTGCTGAACTAAAAAAATATATTAACTTCACCACGAATACTTTTATTTGTTACCATTGCAGATTCTTCCAAATTGTGTTACAAAGGAATGGGTAATGGTTGCAGAAGAACTGATACGTAATATCGGTTATGTAAAATGTGTTGAAATATTGACCGATGTAATTATCCTGTTGTCACAACTCGTTCAAACTCAAAATTTGGACAATATGGATGAATTCATAGCACTCGCCTTCAAGCAGTGTTTGAATGATTTCTCTCTCGTTGTGGTGGTAAGTCAATAGACATTAGGATAAGATTAATATGAAAGAAATCTGATCAGTCGAGTAACATGATGAAATGCTTTAGTAAAAGTAATTTTCACAGCAAAAATCATGGGGTGCCCGGGCAGAATTTGATCACTTTTTTATGACTTTTATACGGAACATTTTTTGATCAGCAACCACACTAATAAAGTTTAAGCCTGAAATTGCTCTTAAGAACTTAGTATTTATTTATTGGGTAGAAAATAAATATTTATGAGTGTCCTGTTAAATCTAGTTCTAGTACCTGGGCATCTTACTTTTAGGTAAATTTCTTATAGAAATGTACCTATTGCGATCGATCACACTTTTGAATTTCGAAAAAAATTCAACGGCATGTTGTTATATGTCTATAAGTTAGTCCAAAAAACATTTGGTTCAAAAGTTTATATATATATATATATATATATATATATATATATATATATATATATATATATATATATATATGGGATATTACGAGCCGTAGTGTAAATATCATCAAAAATAATTTTAGGTTATAGATAAAATCAGTACCTACAACTTTTGTTCAAAGCAATTTTTCATAAAATACACATGTAAAACAATAAAAATTAATAAAGAAAAATAACAAATATTGATAAAACATGAACACTCAATATAAATTTGATGTAATTGTACATTTTCTGGAGATCTTAATATAGACCCTGATTTAAAAAATATATAGTATATTTATTGAAAAGAAATAGACGAAAAAAAATAATTCTGCCTTGAACTGGAACTCGAACCCTGTCTGCTTTATATTCAACAGCCAAAACGAAAACCTCTAACCGCAAGTCTATGACACATTTTATGTAATAACATGTATGTATACCAATGAAAAGGTTGTTCAAATTTCAGTTCAATGAATTTTGAAAAATTTACCTTTCCGCTGACTACAGGCCATCGGGATTTTTTTTAAATGGTCCTAAACATACCCTATAGGAACACCGATTTAGATAGTTTGAGAAATAAAAAAGTTTATCAGGCAGGCACATGATATGCGTGGTTTTTCTAATATGAAAGTGCTTAAAGTTTAACGTAGTCATAGTTTGACACTTTTACTTGACAGGTATAGTAGAGGACAAATAAAATTCAAGAGTGATTTCTTTTTTGGTATGATTGCTGAACAAAAAAATGTTTCGTAGAGAAGTCATAAAAAAATGTGAACAAATTCTGCCCAGACACCGATTTTCTTTAAGGTCGCTATAAAAACATTTCCAAAGCATTTCATCCTGTTACTCACTCGGCCAGGCGTTTTGTACTCAGCTCTTACTCTACATTGTCTTACATGTTATTTATTTAGCAAAAGATTCTGCCGAATACAACAATTGCGGAGGAGATTGAGATGGGTAAACTTTTATGTAGGCTACTCTCCAAACTACCAGAAGTATTGAAGGAATCGGAAGGGCTTCCACTGATTGCATTATTCACCGATAGATCTCTGAAAGCTGTAGCTAAAAATAAAGATTTTCTGTGTAGGTTAATGCTAATAAAAAATGCAAAGATCTGCAAAGTCCTGGCTGAGAAGATTTCGACGTAAATTGCTGCAGGAAGGCCGTTTAATAACTTCCTAAATCCCTAATTTTTATATTTATTTTCCAATAAAAATGTGTTAGTTATACATATTCATATTTTATTTCACAAGTTGCGTTTTATGATCAAACTACGGCGAGGTATC
Organism: Crioceris asparagi; assembly: GCA_958507055.1. Lineage (NCBI taxonomy): Eukaryota > Metazoa > Arthropoda > Insecta > Coleoptera > Chrysomelidae > Crioceris > Crioceris asparagi. The sequence continues at coordinate 54,765,629 of OY293827.1, forward strand.
ACTGGTTTTTCTATCGATTTTATAATCCAGGTTCCACTAACATTCTTTCTTCTATCTCATGAACATTGCTCAGGGAGATATCAGCTACTGCTTTTTAAAACAAGAATTATTTTAAATTTGGTGTTTTTCCTTGTCACCTTAACTTTCATTTGGGCCTACAATTAGATATACATACTTAATTATATTACATTTGCTCCATTACAATCGAGACGTTTAAGTTGATGAATATTTATTATGGTTTTTTTTTCACCCAACTCTAATTTTGGGAGGCTAAGCTAGAATTAATTTACACGTCATTGCCGAACTGTCAAATAACAAATAACGATAGGTACGTGAGAAATACGCATCTGCCAGGCATGTAATACATGTTTGATGATAATAATAATATAGTCTAGCTTTAATAGAACAAGTTACATTGAGAAATAGGGCTTCTGGAGAATCTTTTGGAGAATTTATACGACTTTCCTTCTAAAACTAATTCTGGCGTGTGTTATCATTCATTTTTCAGCGTATTTGCGCAAGACGAACCTTTAAGGTAGAATATAAATAAACAGGTAGAAAATATGACATTTTATTGGAGTACAACTTTTACTCCGTAACAACGAAAATTTTACACGATTAATATACTTTCCTTACATAGCTAATTGGGGTAACAGTAGGGAAGTGAAAATCTCAAAACGGATTTTCTTGAAACCCTACGATTTTATAGAATAAATTTTGCTTCGGTTACCCAATCAATCAAGTCAATTTATTTACATTTTTTTACACATTTCCATGAATAGATATCAGATCTCTTCTTGGAAACTCAAAAAATGTGAATCTAACTAAATAAAATTTCTACAAAACATTTAAAACCACTGGATCGGTGTGACTTTTGAGTTCGACACTACTTCCCATTTAACATTTCAAATTAGATGTAGATAATGAGGTTTTCGTATTCAGATAACAGTGTTTTTTTTAATAAGCTGGAAAATGATTCTATGTATCCACTGATACATTTGCAATGACATTTTATAACGTACATTTCTCAACTGACGGCAACCATTTTGAAACTACAATTAAACCTGGTTAAGTAAACCAGGGATATGTAAGAAACCTCTCCTGATAATGATAATTACATTGAGGTCCCGACACGTATTTATTGAAATTCCTTTGTTTACTGAGAATTTTTGAACCTTTTGTAATTGCGATTTGAATTTCATAGGTTTTTTCGATGTTTACCTCTATATGAGATTTGTAGCCTGTATAAATAGGACAATTTATCAAGTTTAGGCTGGTTACGACACGTTTGTTTGAATATTTTTCATACGTGCTTTGTTAATCAGTTGGTACATATTTAGAAATACCTAAGGTTTCTTACGATAAACAAGTGAATAAGAGTAGAAATGTCGAAACGTAAATGTAATTCATTAACAGTCGCTGATAAAGCTTTTATTGGATTATGATAGTGGAAGCTCGAGTGAAAAACTACTCAACTCTTCATAAAATTATTTAAAATTAGGGGAGTTCTAATTGTATTGACAAAAAAGGAAAACTAAAACAAATACAGCAGAGCATCCATAAGTTTTATACTGTTGAAAACTAAAAACATATGTACTTAACAACATAAAATATACAGTTTTCAGTATTTCCTCCTTTATAAATGAAAAACTGTCCATTTCGAACTCTTTTAGCGTGTCCCTTTATGAGTAAGACATTCATTTCAAACCTGTCTAATAGGAAAACTAGGCAAATGAAATGCCTCTATAAGATAAAAAAGATAATTTACCTCTATATGGAAACGACTGATTTTTTAACCAAATTTGAATGGAACCAGACCAATGCCGAGATATTTGAACCAAAAATTGGTTACAAACCCTAGCAAATATTCACCTTCCCAAAAATAATTGCATCTAATTCTAGGAACGAGGAGATATTTCAAAATTTGAATTTTCTATAATCGGACGCACTACTTACTGATGAGTTGAAAATTAGGTTTTTCTTTTAGAAAAATTATATCTGTTGTAATTCTTTTCGGAATGAGAATCCGTAACAGTAAACAAAACACTCATACAAACAAAAATATTTATTTTTTAAAGCATATCCAGGTGTAAATGGAATGGGTTCATCACTTGGCAACAGACAAGACGGTGCGGATACTGAGAAGAGAAAAAACAAAATATAAATAAATAGGTATATCTTCATGATAGCATTCCATAGAGCTAACATACCTCTCTCCCTTGTGCATCAAATGAAAGGCTTCATTCAATTGCTCAAATACCAAGGTATGAGTAATGAACTCATCAAGTTTCAGTTTTTTTGTCATATATTCATCAACCAATGTAGGTACACTATCCCGGCTCTTCCAACCTAAAAAATTTACGGCTTTCATTTATTAAATCTATAGCAAATCAATTTTCTCCAATCATAACCTCCGAAAGCTGTTCCCTTCCATACTCGTCCAGTTACAAGCTGGAAAGGTCTCGTACTAATCTCCTGTCCAGCACCAGCGACTCCGACAATCGTTGATACGCCCCATCCTTTGTGACAGGATTCCAATGCCTGCCTCATTGTCTGCACGTTGCCGACACATTCAAAAGTGAAATCCAGTCCACCATCGGTAAGTTCTGCGAGCACTTCCTGTATGGGTCGTTGATGATCTTTCGGGTTAACGAAATCCGTAAAGCCGAAGTTTTTAGCAGTTTCGAATTTAGCCGGATTGAGATCGATGCCAATTACCTTCGATGCTCCAGCAACTTGACAACCTAGACCTACAGCTAGGCCGACGGCACCCAGGCCCCATACGGCACATGTGCTGCCCTTTTCAACTTTGGCAGTGTTTAAAGCAGCACCATAGCCAGTTGGAACACCACATCCAAGTAGGCAAACTTTATCCAGAGGTGCAGCGTCATTAATCTAAAAAAGAATATCATTTGATGACAATACAGTATACAATTATCCAATAAATATTAACTGTTTACCTTACAAACAGAAATATCAGCAACAACGGTATATTCACTGAATGTTGAACAGCCCATAAAATGGTACAACATTTGACCTTTGCAAGTAAACCTTGAAGTACCGTCAGGCATTTTTCCCTGTCCCTGAGTTACCCTAATTTTCTGACATAAGTTCGTCTTTGGTGATTTACAAAATTTACACTCACCACATTGTGGCACATACAAAGGTACAACATGATCACCTGAGAAAATATCAAATAGTTATTAACTAACAATAATAATTAACAAATAAGGTACCTGGCTTAACATTGGTTACCCCTTCACCTACACTCTCGACAATGCCTGCTCCTTCATGACCGAGCACAACTGGGAACAGACCCTCAGGATCTTGTCCGCTCAAAGTGTAAGCATCCGTATGGCAAACAGCAGTGTATAAAACTTTCAGTCGAACTTCATGAGCTTTCGGAGGTGCTACTTCGATGGTCTCAAACTTGAAATCTTCTTTTGGACCCCATGCTACTGCGGCTTTGCAAGATATAACCTGAAATCAAAAGCAGTGATCAATTAGCGAGAATTCTCAGCTTCGACTCATCGAGTTTATAAAATTAATTATATTACCTTTCCAGTGGTAGACATTTTCAAATACCCTATTAGATATTCTTAAAATTTGTATAGCCTTGAACCCAACTCCAACCCAACCAGCGATTACAATAAGCAATAAGCGATGCTTGATAAATGATAAAATAGCAAAAACAAGCTGATGTGCTGGAGGTTGAAATATGTATATTTTTTTAATTGAGTTGATAAATGAACATTATTCAATCTTCTCTTTTCTTTGGACCATGTTAGAAAAAGACAGATACTATAACGTGGAACCATGACCGTCTGTGATAACATTGCACATTCATATATTCATGTTTGATATGAAGATTTATACGTGTTTTTGCCAGGGTTATTGATATGGCAATATAAATTTGGTTCTCTCCGTAATAATTTATTAAAATAAAATACAAGTAATAATAGGAATTATCAGAAAATAAATATCGACAATTTCAGGCGCCTGAAGTTATGCAATATTGTATCACTAGTTAATTGTGTGTTGTATAATAACATTTCTTACAAAGACATCTATCTATGCAAGACTTGAGACCAGACAGAACATATAATAAATGTTCTCTCTGCTTGAGACTTTGAGACCGAGTTGGTGCAAAGGCAAAGTGCAAGAGGTTCTCGAAGTCTCTGATTGGTGCACTGACAAATACACAATAATATTAATTTCACTGGTGCTGGTAATTTTGGCTATTTAATGTCTCATAATCGAATACATGAGGGTTCAACAATTGATACTTTTCAAACTTAAAAACTGGGGTTATTGACTGACAAACTCGTAAAATTAGGGTAGTTTGTTATGTAAGGATTCATTAGTAATGTGTGAAAATTTTTATCATTGGTATCATTTCGAATTTGAGGAATTAAATAGAAAAGACGGTACCCAAGAAATATATGAGTAGTCATTGAATTCTCTTATATCTTGTATGGTGAAGTCCCAAGAGCCCGCGGCCGCTTGGAGAGTGTTCTCTTGCGGCCGCCTTGATCAAATAACCGAGGTATTTGTATTGCCAATAGCATTATAATACCTAACTTTCGAAAAACTGATTAAAAATTTAGATTTTTTTTAAATACCTTCTCGATACGATATAGATTCAAGAGAAAATTCACTTAAAATAATGTCTGGAACTTCATTGATTATTGATTCCCATGTATTATGTTGCATTGGAAAACTGTATGTTTATATTTCGGAACAGGCACGATCACATCATGGGAATAGGAAACAGGCCGATAATGAAGTCAGAGATTCTGAGCCCTTGTTTGTCTATGCTCTGCTAATTTTACTCTCGGCATTTGTGCATAGATAAGTTTTGCCCTTACTCTCTACTCTGTATGTAGTCAGATGGATATCTCTGATACGAGTAGATAGTGTGTAGATATTTTCAAAAGATGTCACAGTTAAAATCGTTTGTTAGAAATGGCAAAAAAATCATTGGAGTAGCAGCAAATTATCAGTACGTAATAATTGTGGTGTGAATAGGAAAAAAAATAAATTTATAATTTTGGTAAATAATATTCTTGAAGTTCTCTGCTCAAAATATTGGACAGGCCTATCCCAAAAAATCCCGAGATATTTTTGAAACCAACGACATCTTACGTCATAGAGAAGAGCAAGGTCATCATGGTAAGATTCCAATTCATAGGCGTAACAAAAGATTTGTTTCATTGAAATCATAGGTACCAAATGGGTTCTCTGTTAACGAGGAAGTTGAATTAGGTATCGTAATAGGAAAAAGAGGTAAGCATGTCGAGGAAAAAGAAGCATTGGACTATATTGGTGGTTATTGTGTGGCCCTCGATATGACAGCTACATGCCAAATGGTATATTTTTGGATTTTTTTTTTGAAAATATTCATAAAAATAATCAAATATTCCAGAAAATTGCACGATCTACAGGTGGATCATGGACTCTAGGAAAAGGATTTGATACATCAACTCCGGTTAGTAATTTTATACCCAAATCATCCATCATAGATCCACACAATGTGAACTTATGGTGCTCTGTTAACGGAATCCAACGTCAGAATGGCTCATCTTCCGATATGGTATTCAGCATACCAGTCCTCATCAGTTATATATCGAGGTATATGACTCTGGAGCCATGTGATCTAATACTTACTGGTTCACCGCCGGGTATGGGTCCAGTCCTCAATGGGGATATCGTCGAGTGTGGGATACAAGAAGTTATTGCAATGAAATTCAAAGTAGCAGCTGAGTAGTGACACTCTAGCTAAGTGAAGGTGCACGACTTAGTTTTCCAAGTGCTTCAATGAGCATATCTTCCTCAGTTTGGTTCAGCTCAGAGTATACCGACTGCATCACAGCGGCTATGGTAGAGCCTAATACCGCACCTCCTATAACATCTGAAATTTCAAGGAATTAAATTGGAATAGAGATACTGGAATAATGTTCTTTAACTTATATTTATAGAGTAGGTACCAATAAATATATTATGATATGTAGCAAAGGTTTTACAAAAGCACTATTCATTTTGAATAGAATTAAGATTGAGTAGTCAAATTCATATTTATGAAGAGAAAGAATATAGAAAAGCTAACAAGTGCGAGTCGTACAGGCGAAAAGGTTTCATAATTAGGGATTTTGTTATAGTTTTCCTTCAAGGCATCTGGTATTTTTCCAAACATTAGGCCCAGAAGGCCGTTTTCTGATAAGTTATTGAGGTATTTTCCAATCTACCGAGAACGGTCTGCAAATATATATAAATACCAAAATTCAAATGTTTTCGTCCAGTTGATTCAGAGAAAACAGGCTGTGACAAACAGACAGACAAAAACGAGAGTGTATAAATAAAAGTTTTATATGTTAGATTAGGCAGAGGTTTTAGGTATTGATTTAAAAGTTTAATATAAAATTGAAATGAAATGTGTAAAATATTTTGCTCATTCCAACCGTCGATTGAAGCTCAACCGATAGCTGGAATGTCTGAAGAAGCTGGACGCTCAACCGGACTTTATAAAACCAGCCCTAAGAACTGTACAACTTGCGTACTGTGTGCTGACAACATCATATATGACATGTTTACGCTGACATGATTTTTTGTGACTTCTCTTTTATTTGGTTTAACAGTAATGAATGTTTATTATTATACACCGTGTCCAATTAAGACGGAACCATATGGAAAACTTTTTTATTATTGGTTTTATGAAAAAAAGTTCTGCAGAGTCCAAAACTTACAATGCAACCATCAGATATCATTTTTTTGATTCCGTATACCAGGTGAGTCGAAAAATATAAGAGTAAAGTAGAGTAAAGTACTTTTATTTAAAAAAGTTGATTATAGTTGAAAATTATTTGTCAGATATCCAATATTATTCATCGATTAGCGATTTATCCTAGATTGAATGTTTATCGTAAATTATCAACACATACAGAGAAGTTATTAAAAATAATAAAATATGTTATTTCATGGAGGATGAATAATATTGGATATCTGACAATAGTTTTCAATTATGATCAACTTTATTCAATAAAAAAAATCGATATTCTCAAAAATTAAGGTACTTTACTTTTTAGCAAAATTCATATTTTTCGACTCACCTCGTATACGGATTGAAAATATTGATATCTGATGATTGTATTTTTATTTCAGAACTATGTAGAACTTTTTATCAAGATTAACTTTTTTTCATAAAACCAATAATAAAAAGGTTTTCCATATGATTCCGACTTAATTGGGCACAGTGTATATATTATGTTTAAATGTTTAAAATTAAAACTGATTTTTTCATTGTTTTTTTTTACCTGAATAATGATGATGATAATCAGCCGTTCTGCTTACTGCTATCAAACTGGCAAGCAAAATCAACAGGCTCATAAAAAATAGTATGAAACCTCTACAAAATCTTGGTTTCTTGATATCGAAAATCTTAGTCAAATGTAGTACCATGTAGACCATGGAGGCGAACGCAAAAGATGAATGACCACTGGGAAAGCTCTTCCGGCCATCCATTTGACCATGGTATTCCCCGTTGCAGTGGTCCAAGTCGGTACCAGTACCATCAGGAAAGCAGCGTAAATAAAAATTTGGCCTTGGCCGGCCAATGGTCAGTTTTAGTAGGGCCGTAAATATTCCTGATAAACAATTCACTGATAATTCATGTGGTCAGCAATACCTTGCACTTACGACATATTTATGAATGAAAATTAATATATTATTCTGGCGCGGTAAATCAAAATGTTCAGATACCTATCTTACCATTGATGCAGTAGGTAAGAGATAGTCCGTAAGCTGTGTTCGTGATATCCGCTAAGGCCGATTGGCTCTTGCGATTGATGATATATTGGAGAATAAGAATGACAGCAGGTATACCGAAGATGACACAATAAAGATATCTCTTTGGAAAGTAGCTGTCCACAGATGGGTATCGATAATACCACAGCTCATCTTCGTCAATATGCCTGATTATTGGAGGCAGTTTATCCATCCACCTGGAAGTTGAGAAATTTTTATAATAAATTAAATACGTCTTGTTTTTTATTAGTTAACTCACAAAAAGCCCAGCCATAGTCCTATCCTAAATCCCATTTCAAGGAGAACATCTAGAATTGTGAATGCTGGATGCATGATGAAATTTATTTACATTATGTGGTTATACAGACAGAATGTGGTTGTTTTTCTTTAGTCTTTGTATATTTGAAATGATTTAAAACTAAAAATTTGAAATGTGAGGTTAATGTATGTCAAATATGTATGTAATTTATGAAATGTTGATGATTTTTATATTATTTTTCACTGGCATACTGAGTGTTCCATAAAAATATTAAATTAGCAAAACTCATATTAACGTCTTCGTAACTCTATGTGGCCATATACCATAACAGAGCCAGATCACAGCGTAAGAAAAAATACCTATGCTGTGACCAGATAGAGTATGATCAATATGCATTATTGCATAGGTAGGTATTATGTAATATCATATGTAATTATTATCATCATACCCAAATCCCCCGGACTATTGGTTTTATCGGGGTTGATACGTCTATGGAAATTAACGCGATTGAGGAAATTTAGATTTTGGACATAGGCAACTTAATATACTCAATTGAATATTATGAATTGCATAGATGTGTTTGCATTTACAGTTGTTTTGATCAAAGAATAAAGATGTTTTTTATTCTTTGGTCTTGATACAAAGCGAGCGTCTCTAAATACAAAACATTAGCCTGTAGGCATATTCTGTACATTTGCTTAAGTCTCAGAACTAAAAGTTGAAACTCAAAATACAACTAAACCTGTTGAGTTTTGATGTATTCTGACTGTCAACTTTTAATTCTGAGACTTATGCAAATATACAGAATACGCCTACTCTACTCGGCCAGGCTTTAATTATGTCATCAGTCAATGTCATGTTCTTATATTGAGTCCATATATCTGTCAATTTTCGACGGCCAGACGGCCATTTTAACCCTGGCCGGGCTAATCTATGGAGTCTATGGACCGTATCTAAGGTCGTGTCTGATTATCAATCGATTAGTAATCAGTAATCAAACAGTTGACGTCTTCAATGTGACAGCTATCAGAAAATTAGAGTAACATAAGCTATATTTTGTTTCAGATATTTCTCAATTCTATTATGGATCTCTATCGTTCCGTTTACCACATAATCTTTCTCATTATAAACATATTGAATAGAAAATACGTTTTCTTCTTCCATTTTCAATTCCTCTAATATGTGTTATTGTCGAATTAAATTATTTCAAATCATTTGACAAGTGTCAGTTTGACAAATGATGCATCAGTAATCAGTCGTGTCCACAAGATACCGATTTTTGATTACTAATTACTAATCGATTAGTAATCAGGCACTGCTGTGGACACGACCTGTCTATACCCTCCATAGGCCAATCATAGCATAGAATTAGGAGTACAAATTCTATGAGGCTAATGTTTTGAATTTTGGAACAGCCAGAATATAAAAAGATACAATTTTGCATATAGCTTTCTAATTTTCAAATCAGATTTAATATATAAATGTACCAGTCTATACTAAGTAGTATCATTATCTTGTCAACTAAATATAATTTTGGTTACTTTCTCTTCTTGTTGTTGGACTGTCTGATGGTGTTGGTATTAAAAGACTTTTGGCAGTTCGGAATGAGCACAGGGAATGAGTCAGAGAAAACATACTTGCTGGAATGAGTGAAGTGAATGATAGAATGATACGAGTATACGAGTGACTTTTCTTCTTGCGTGCCACACTTTTGTAAGTAGAAGGAAGTGTGTGGTAGATGATCGTTGTGATTTTGTGTTCATATTTAGTAAAAAAAACTTTTTGTGTTTGCTTAGTAATGTTGAAAAAGACCATGTGTTAGTGTAAAAACCACCTTTGAAGGAATAACTGCTTGAAAAGATCTCTTGTGTTCGTTTCAATTCAATCAATATCGTGAACCTGTTATTTTAGTACAATGATAAAGATGGAAACAGATAAAATAGAGGATTCCAGCACCAACACCACACAGGTAAAGTTTGTGTTTCATCTGAAGGATATTATCTGGGGATAATTGGAATTTATGGTACAGTGATAGAAAAATATTGTAATTGACCGTTTTCCTCAAGATTTCAAGATTTGTATACCTATACACTTGAATACTACCTTAAGTCGTCAAATGTCACAACCATACGCCTTATTTGCCCTACATATCATTTTCTTCATAATAGCATCAGCACGATTTCCATAATTAGAAATCAATTTATTATTATAACCATATAAAATGGACTTTCTATTACTGTCGATGTACTCCAGAAAAAGAAAATAATTGATTATGTTCTGAGGGATTTTCTCTAGTACACGTTTTGTATCGATGAGTACAAGGTACCTACATTTCTACCAATCTATAAACAAGTGAGTAGCTTTGTTCATGTTGAAAATACAATGCGATAATTTTAAATTTCTCCCGTTCTATTTTAACCCATGCAAGCAGTACCTACTAAGGCTAACTGGGTGTTGACCTTTTTATCCGTGACAGCTTTTATATTCTCTTGCACAACAAACAAATAAATTTACCGTAATTCTACACAAAACCAGTAAAAAAGTACTTAAATACTCGGTTTCTTGTACTGTTCTCAGCGTATCTACAATAATTAAAAATAACCGTGCAGTTCTTCGATTTGGACACAACTCAAAAAAATGATAGCTTAATTCTTCAGTTGGAAACTTGTTTAATAATGGATATTTATTTTTCTGCACAAAATAGATGTTAAAATTCATTGTAAAGACCTCAAAATTTGAATTACATTACCTCCAAAATCGGTTTAATTCTTGAAATAACACACATATCAAGTATCTTACTCAAAAATGTTATGGTAGGTACGATATAGGTTTCCCTTAGATTTTTAAAAACCTATTCCTTCTGTCGAACGGTGTTGTTGATTGGATAAATCGAGCAAAAAATATATTTCTGTTTCTGAATGTTCAAATGAATGTACATATTTATTTTTATAAGTAAATTACTTTTTAAATTATTTAGTGATTATCAATCTATTGATAATATTTTTGACCAAAGGCACGTTAGGTACTCATTTTCTATTAATCAGTAAAGTTACATATATTATCCAAGGCATACATTAATTTATTGAACCGGTTACAATATTTCCTAGATGTAAGTAGTAATTATTTTTATGTTTAGCAATTATTCTATGTTTGCAGGTTATTTTTAGCTCGAATCTTACACGTTTCAACTCAATAAATTATAATCCAATAACATTTAATTTGAATCAATTTTATCATATTATTCTTCTCATAATTATCATCATGCAACCGACTTCCTGGAATAAATTCTACCAATTTTGAGATGTTTTTATATACATAGTAGCTTTTGCCCGCGACTTCGTGCGCGTGGAAAACTGCATTTAATCCCATGCGGTAGTTTTTGCGTGATACGTGTACAAACGTACATACAGACGCAATAAAATGAAACCTATATTTTAATTTAGACATCTAGCTATTCATCGGTAAAAACTGCATTCAATTCCATGCTGTAGTTTTTGCGTGATGCGCGTACAAATATACAGACAGACAAACAAAATTCTAATAACTTATTTTGGCTTCTGTTCTGTTTCTTAAATATCTATAATATACAGACGTCAGCCTGTTACTATAATTTTATTATATATTTATAGATTAGGTTGCTATTTTTTTTAGAAATTTACCTGCTGCCTTCGTTCAGATTTTTTAATTTAGAAAAAACTCTCGAAAAAACTTGATGTTCTTACAAATACAATATTTGAGGACTTATATTTTTCCAAGTTGTAATATACATTACGTATAAAAAACGAATTTATAAAAAAATAAATTTGGAAGGATAATCTGACCTGCAGTGATGCTTTCTGTTTTCTTTCAATAAATATAAAAAAAATAAAATATTTTTTTCGTAATTCATGTTTCCATTTTTTTATAGTAAATTTTGGTTTTATTCTTCTATTAATTTTCTATTACCTGATGGGGATAACACAGAGAAAATTCAAACAATTAAACATTGTTTCTTCTTCAAGTACCTACCTAGTTCTGTGTTGTATACTTATTCGATGATGGGATAATATCAAATATATTAAACTGATAAACACTAAAGGTTGTTTTCTGCTTGATAAACGTACACAGATTTTGGTGATTATTTTTTCATTAGAGTGAACCTTCAAGAATTTTAAAGACATATGAAACATTCATATCTGTGAGATACCTAACTACTAAAAAATAGGACTTTATTAGTTGGTGCACTGAAAAAATAAAATAATATTTTTCAAAACTCTCTTGATGCTGGTATATTTGAACTTGGTGCCTAAAGTCTCCTATCTATAACTCCTTAAATTACAACTAGAAATAAAATTGTTACATATTTTGTATTTTTCAGTGCACTAAATAAAATAAAGTCCCTCCCATTTCCTGCAAAAATTTGTATTATTTTATGAAATTAAGGCTTTCGAAAGGAAACAAAATTTGATACATCTAGTAAATATTTATATTCGTTCGTAACTAACTTTACTTTTCATGGTTAAGGTGTTCCGATCGGCATGAGCTTGGCGTTATTATCAATTATCCAACTTTCACTTCGAGTGACGTATTTATTACAATATATCTACTACCTAATAAATTGCGGAAGTTAATCTTGTTTATTTAGCAATGTCTTGTTGTTCCATGATTTTTGTTTCTCTCATGCGTCATAAAATACATCTTTTTCACATGACTTGGGGGGTGTACCTATCTTCTTTATTTAACTTCTACACAGTTTGATATCCTTAGGTTGGGTAACTGTAAACAAAATAGCAAAGTTTGTAAGTTTTACTTTTTTTTAACATGAAATAGGTATATTTGCAAGTTGCCATAATAATGTTCTTTTGAGTGGAAAAACTTTGGATTGAGTTAAATGTATTTTGAAAAAAACATTTAGCACCTACCTACTTCATTTTTAGATTAGGGGTTAGTTTAAACAAAGAATATATGTTATTCTACTTTTACCAGTGCGACAAAAACATATTTTAAATGATGGAGGTTGAAGGTTGAGTAAACTTTGAATACCTATGTGAAATTGATATTTTTGCTCGAGTTCTTGAATCCAAAATTCCAAACAAACGTTTCTCAAATCACAAAACATGAATTTTGAACTTGGCGTTTCCACATTGTCCTATTTTACACATGTGAAAATAATATTGTATAAGTAAGTCGTTTTAAATTCTATGTATTGGATGTTTGTCAATAATTGTTATTGCTTTCACAATGTTAAATAATTATACCTCATGCGTTATGAACAATGTCCCAATTCGTATCGGAGATCTTATCATGTAGGTAGATAACGCTTTTTCTTTCATAAATACCTATAGTTTATAATGGATCTTTCTATTGAGGAAGTAAATAAGAAATATATTTCTGCTTAGCAAATTACTCGGTTACTAGAAATTATTTTGAAGTTAGTTACCTATATTAGCAAATATTTTCTGGTTCAACCTTTAGTGATGAGAAGTATAAAAGTGACCCAAATTGTGTTCGAATGACTCATCAATTACCTTACATATCGTATCCATTGAAGAGAGATTTTCACATGGATAGCAGAAATCAAGTAAATGCCCTAATATGGGAATCACACGATAATATTTTATTTCTATTTAATTTTATCAATATGTAATCTGTATCGTGTGTACTCAACCTAAAGCGTGGTTTTCTTGTCAACTGATTGTCGGCGATAGCCAGGTTGGTGTGTGACTGTCTGTGTCTGACTCTGGTGACTCATATTTTCATGTTGGGATGGTGGAATTACCTGTTACTGTTTCCAAACAGTGGTGTGCCAAACATTTCTTCCCGGGCCTGAATTTCCATGCTAATTGATATCAAAATACATAGCAATAATTATTAGTATTCTACAGTGACGATTTATTGTCCGTCCTTACAGTGTCGGGTTGTCATGGACTTCCCACTAATTTCATTACATCTATTGAGCCTTAAATAATTGAAGTGTTATTATTTATTGTACCTATGAAAAAAAGAAACTCAGTTTACTATAATACGTTTTTTATCTTTTATCTCAGTCTTTATTGTATATGTTAAGGATAGAAATGGCGAAGTCTAGCGAAATATCTGTTCAACTTAACCGATATAGGTACCTACCTATAAACTGAAATTATCCTTAAGCCAGTATTTTGCTATTGTTTACTACTACTACATAATATTAAATTATATTTATATAAAGATACAAAAAAATGATATTACTTATTGTTTTCCTGTGAAACATTTTTTGAGTCACTTTTTGAATTCATTTACGTTTGTAATTTCTCTGATATGTGAAAGTTGTAGGAAAATGAGCGCTGAAATTTGGCCGTGCGATGAAGTTAAGTGACATGTATTATGAACAGTCCTTTTGAAAATGAGTTTTTTATGCAATGTAGTTGGGGAACTTGTAATTATGATGACTAAAAAAATTATATCTGACAATGGGGCATTGCTTCTATTAAGTCTATTAACCCACAAACCCTATATCGGCTAAAAGCTATTAAAAAAACGGCCGGATAAGAGGGAAAGCTTCCAAACTGGATGGAAGAGCATACAATAATAATATAGGTAATATACATTCATTTAATAATATTATAAACTATAGGCACATTCTAATAAATATTTTTTTAATTGAAATTGAATTAAAAAACGCTATGCATTATTTGAATAAAATATAGGGTGTTGCATTAAATTATAACTAATGAGCTACATGTACGTATTTCTCAAAAGAACTGCTTTGGTTATCCTGAATGATTCTGAAGTTTTTAATGGGTTTATGCAAGTTTCTTTGACACTTAAAAATGACATAAGTCAAAAACTGGTACACATAACTCTAAGAAACTCGGATATGTCAATAAAAATTCTTTAAGAATGTGCCTGATAGTCTAACCTATCGTTTAAAAAAATATCAAATTGATACCTTGGATAGAAATAAATATTTTTACAAAATATTGGACCAACGTTATCAGTATAAAATAATATTAATTCTATTGGTGCTGGTACTTTTGAAGTTGTGCAGTTGCAGTTAGATTGAAAACTTTTGGCACCAACTTCGCAAGTTCCAGCACCAATAGACTTAATATTATTTTGAAGATATAACTGTATTGGCTGATACTTGATGGAAATCCATATTAGATAGGAATTGAAACAATATATTAAATTTCCACTATTATAATATTACAATATTATTTTGTACTTATTGCACCAAATGATAACTTCGGTCCAATTTTTTGTAAAAAATATTTATCTCACTCTTCTGAGTGTAACATTTGTCACGAAAATCGTTGAACATTCACCATTATCCATGTATGCTTTGGTTGTATTTGTTATTATTCCCAAATTTAAGAACATCGTCGCGGAAATACGCATATTATAAACTAGAAAACAGCAACTAAATGAAAAAAAAAGTTCAATATAAATGTTGTTACAAATAATCTGGTCATTAATTTTCAATTTTCGAAAGAAATTACCTCTTCCACATAGCGAAAATACACATATTTCAAAGATTAACATCGCAAAAATTCGAAAACAGTAGCTCTTTTGAAAAAATGTTCATTTTGAAGGTTTCCGTATATTTTGTTATCTTTAATTCTGCCATATCGGATTTTCGATTTCCTAGAAAATTTGCCCCCTCCACTCCTTTCGTGGTCAATTTTCGGAGGGAAGGGGATCAGATTTAAATAAAAAGCAGACAGTCGAATTTTATATCTCCTCCGTTTGGGGTTCGTAGGTCAAATAGAGTAATGGAGCACCCCAGTGTTACCCTGTATGTAAAACCATGTTTTACAGCTATTGCTGTTCGCGCGTTTCGAAAGTAAACTTGCTCCGATTCTAATGATTCTTTTTTCATTTGATAGAGAACTACTGAATTGAAAAAAATATCTAACAAATCTTTCCCCCCAAATGGGCTGGAGGTTTTTTTTGAGATAGCAAAATTTTAAGAAAAGACTATCTCCGTAAAACTTTAAATTTGATAATTTTCAAAAACAGAATCATAAATATATTTTTTTTAAATAGGATAATCTTGACAGAGAACGGCAGACAGACGGACCAATGGTCTGTCTGTTCTCTGCGCGCCCAGAAAAGTTTCTGAACGTTTTTTTCAAATAACTAGGATCGACTTTTCTTTATTGGTGCTCTGAAAAAATAAAGAATAATCTTAATTCTGTTGGTGCTGGTACTTTTGAAGTTTGTGCCAAAATTTCTTCAATTTACCTATCACTGCACAACTTCAAAATTTTCAGAACCTACCAATAGAATTAATATTATTTTGTATTTTTCCAGTGCACCAACTAATAAAAGTCGGTCCTAGTTTTTGTAGAAAAAAGTGTTCAGAAACTTTTTTGAGCGCGCATGGAGCAACACACCATTGGCATATAAGACCATTGCTCTATCTGTCTGTCGTTCTGTGTCAAGATTATCTCGGTACCGATTGACCGATATTGTTGTTTTCTTATTTTTGTTTTTTTGAGCACTGAGATCGTTATTCTTTGGCTCCGAATGAGCACCATACCTGGAATATCCGAAAAACGTGTATTGCTCAAGATTGATTTTTATAAAAATGGCAGCCAACACACACAAACGGAACACTATTAAAGTTCTGTTATTCTGGATTTCTATCATTTGGGAGCATTATTTGTGTATATATTTTATCTATGGCCACACTTTTGTAAGTAGAAGGAAGTGTGTGGTAGATGATCGTTGTGATTTTGTGTTCATATTTAGTAAAAAAAACTTTTTGTGTTTGCTTAGTAATGTTGAAAAAGACCATGTGTTAGTGTAAAAACCACCTTTGAAGGAATAACTGCTTGAAAAGATCTCTTGTGTTCGTTTCAATTCAATCAATATCGTGAACCTGTTATTTTAGTACAATGATAAAGATGGAAACAGATAAAATAGAGGATTCCAGCACCAACACCACACAGGTAAAGTTTGTGTTTCATCTGAAGGATATTATCTGGGGATAATTGGAATTTATGGTACAGTGATAGAAAAATATTGTAATTGACCGTTTTCCTCAAGATTTCAAGATTTGTATACCTATACACTTGAATACTACCTTAAGTCGTCAAATGTCACAACCATACGCCTTATTTGCCCTACATATCATTTTCTTCATAATAGCATCAGCACGATTTCCATAATTAGAAATCAATTTATTATTATAACCATATAAAATGGACTTTCTATTACTGTCGATGTACTCCAGAAAAAGAAAATAATTGATTATGTTCTGAGGGATTTTCTCTAGTACACGTTTTGTATCGATGAGTACAAGGTACCTACATTTCTACCAATCTATAAACAAGTGAGTAGCTTTGTTCATGTTGAAAATACAATGCGATAATTTTAAATTTCTCCCGTTCTATTTTAACCCATGCAAGCAGTACCTACTACGGCTAACTGGGTGTTGACCTTTTTATCCGTGACAGCTTTTATATTCTCTTGCACAACAAACAAATAAATTTACCGTAATTCTACACAAAACCAGTAAAAAAGTACTTAAATACTCGGTTTCTTGTACTGTTCTCAGCGTATCTACAATAATTAAAAATAACCGTGCAGTTCTTCGATTTGGACACAACTCAAAAAAATGATAGCTTAATTCTTCAGTTGGAAACTTGTTTAATAATGGATATTTATTTTTCTGCACAAAATAGATGTTAAAATTCATTGTAAAGACCTCAAAATTTGAATTACATTACCTCCAAAATCGGTTTAATTCTTGAAATAACACACATATCAAGTATCTTACTCAAAAATGTTATGGTAGGTACGATATAGGTTTCCCTTAGATTTTTAAAAACCTATTCCTTCTGTCGAACGGTGTTGTTGATTGGATAAATCGAGCAAAAAATATATTTCTGTTTCTGAATGTTCAAATGAATGTACATATTTATTTTTATAAGTAAATTACTTTTTAAATTATTTAGTGATTATCAATCTATTGATAATATTTTTGACCAAAGGCACGTTAGGTACTCATTTTCTATTAATCAGTAAAGTTACATATATTATCCAAGGCATACATTAATTTATTGAACCGGTTACAATATTTCCTAGATGTAAGTAGTAATTATTTTTATGTTTAGCAATTATTCTATGTTTGCAGGTTATTTTTAGCTCGAATCTTACACGTTTCAACTCAATAAATTATAATCCAATAACATTTAATTTGAATCAATTTTATCATATTATTCTTCTCATAATTATCATCATGCAACCGACTTCCTGGAATAAATTCTACCAATTTTGAGATGTTTTTATATACATAGTAGCTTTTGCCCGCGACTTCGTGCGCGTGGAAAACTGCATTTAATCCCATGCGGTAGTTTTTGCGTGATACGTGTACAAACGTACATACAGACGCAATAAAATGAAACCTATATTTTAATTTAGACATCTAGCTATTCATCGGTAAAAACTGCATTCAATTCCATGCTGTAGTTTTTGCGTGATGCGCGTACAAATATACAGACAGACAAACAAAATTCTAATAACTTATTTTGGCTTCTGTTCTGTTTCTTAAATATCTATAATATACAGACGTCAGCCTGTTACTATAATTTTATTATATATTTATAGATTAGGTTGCTATTTTTTTTAGAAATTTACCTGCTGCCTTCGTTCAGATTTTTTAATTTAGAAAAAACTCTCGAAAAAACTTGATGTTCTTACAAATACAATATTTGAGGACTTATATTTTTCCAAGTTGTAATATACATTACGTATAAAAAACGAATTTATAAAAAAATAAATTTGGAAGGATAATCTGACCTGCAGTGATGCTTTCTGTTTTCTTTCAATAAATATAAAAAAAATAAAATATTTTTTTCTTAATTCATGTTTCCATTTTTTTATAGTAAATTTTGGTTTTATTCTTCTATTAATTTTCTATTACCTGATGGGGATAACACAGAGAAAATTCAAACAATTAAACAAGGCGTAAGTTCCAAGAAAACGAAAATAGCGGTAATTTTGAAAATGTATTTAATATAACTTATTTTTCAGAGTTTTTCTTAAATTTTTCATTGTTTCTTCTTCAAGTACCTACCTAGTTCTGTGTTGTATACTTATTCGATGATGGGATAATATCAAATATATTAAACTGATAAACACTAAAGGTTGTTTTCTGCTTGATAAACGTACACAGATTTTGGTGATTATTTTTTCATTAGAGTGAACCTTCAAGAATTTTAAAGACATATGAAACATTCATATCTGTGAGATACCTAACTACTAAAAAATAGGACTTTATTAGTTGGTGCACTGAAAAAATAAAATAATATTTTTCAAAACTCTCTTGATGCTGGTATATTTGAACTTGGTGCCTAAAGTCTCCTATCTATAACTCCTTAAATTACAACTAGAAATAAAATTGTTACATATTTTGTATTTTTCAGTGCACTAAATAAAATAAAGTCCCTCCCATTTCCTGCAAAAATTTGTATTATTTTATGAAATTAAGGCTTTCGAAAGGAAACAAAATTTGATACATCTAGTAAATATTTATATTCGTTCGTAACTAACTTTACTTTTCATGGTTAAGGTGTTCCGATCGGCATGAGCTTGGCGTTATTATCAATTATCCAACTTTCACTTCGAGTGACGTATTTATTACAATATATCTACTACCTAATAAATTGCGGAAGTTAATCTTGTTTATTTAGCAATGTCTTGTTGTTCCATGATTTTTGTTTCTCTCATGCGTCATAAAATACATCTTTTTCACATGACTTGGGGGGTGTACCTATCTTCTTTATTTAACTTCTACACAGTTTGATATCCTTAGGTTGGGTAACTGTAAACAAAATAGCAAAGTTTGTAAGTTTTACTTTTTTTTAACATGAAATAGGTATATTTGCAAGTTGCCATAATAATGTTCTTTTGAGTGGAAAAACTTTGGATTGAGTTAAATGTATTTTGAAAAAAACATTTAGCACCTACCTACTTCATTTTTAGATTAGGGGTTAGTTTAAACAAAGAATATATGTTATTCTACTTTTACCAGTGCGACAAAAACATATTTTAAATGATGGAGGTTGAAGGTTGAGTAAACTTTGAATACCTATGTGAAATTGATATTTTTGCTCGAGTTCTTGAATCCAAAATTCCAAACAAACGTTTCTCAAATCACAAAACATGAATTTTGAACTTGGCGTTTCCACATTGTCCTATTTTACACATGTGAAAATAATATTGTATAAGTAAGTCGTTTTAAATTCTATGTATTGGATGTTTGTCAATAATTGTTATTGCTTTCACAATGTTAAATAATTATACCTCATGCGTTATGAACAATGTCCCAATTCGTATCGGAGATCTTATCATGTAGGTAGATAACGCTTTTTCTTTCATAAATACCTATAGTTTATAATGGATCTTTCTATTGAGGAAGTAAATAAGAAATATATTTCTGCTTAGCAAATTACTCGGTTACTAGAAATTATTTTGAAGTTAGTTACCTATATTAGCAAATATTTTCTGGTTCAACCTTTAGTGATGAGAAGTATAAAAGTGACCCAAATTGTGTTCGAATGACTCATCAATTACCTTACATATCGTATCCATTGAAGAGAGATTTTCACATGGATAGCAGAAATCAAGTAAATGCCCTAATATGGGAATCACACGATAATATTTTATTTCTATTTAATTTTATCAATATGTAATCTGTATCGTGTGTACTCAACCTAAAGCGTGGTTTTCTTGTCAACTGATTGTCGGCGATAGCCAGGTTGGTGTGTGACTGTCTGTGTCTGACTCTGGTGACTCATATTTTCATGTTGGGATGGTGGAATTACCTGTTACTGTTTCCAAACAGTGGTGTGCCAAACATTTCTTCCCGGGCCTGAATTTCCATGCTAATTGATATCAAAATACATAGCAATAATTATTAGTATTCTACAGTGACGATTTATTGTCCGTCCTTACAGTGTCGGGTTGTCATGGACTTCCCACTAATTTCATTACATCTATTGAGCCTTAAATAATTGAAGTGTTATTATTTATTGTACCTATGAAAAAAAGAAACTCAGTTTACTATAATACGTTTTTTATCTTTTATCTCAGTCTTTATTGTATATGTTAAGGATAGAAATGGCGAAGTCTAGCGAAATATCTGTTCAACTTAACCGATATAGGTACCTACCTATAAACTGAAATTATCCTTAAGCCAGTATTTTGCTATTGTTTACTACTACTACATAATATTAAATTATATTTATATAAAGATACAAAAAAATGATATTACTTATTGTTTTCCTGTGAAACATTTTTTGAGTCACTTTTTGAATTCATTTACGTTTGTAATTTCTCTGATATGTGAAAGTTGTAGGAAAATGAGCGCTGAAATTTGGCCGTGCGATGAAGTTAAGTGACATGTATTATGAACAGTCCTTTTGAAAATGAGTTTTTTATGCAATGTAGTTGGGGAACTTGTAATTATGATGACTAAAAAAATTATA
Organism: Crioceris asparagi; assembly: GCA_958507055.1. Taxonomy (NCBI): domain Eukaryota; kingdom Metazoa; phylum Arthropoda; class Insecta; order Coleoptera; family Chrysomelidae; genus Crioceris; species Crioceris asparagi. The sequence goes on from OY293827.1 coordinate 54,787,142, forward strand.
TCTGACAATGGGGCATTGCTTCTATTAAGTCTATTAACCCACAAACCCTATGTCGGCTAAAAGCTATTAAAAAAACGGCCGGATAAGAGGGAAAGCTTCCAAACTGGATGGAAGAGCATACAATAATAATATAGGTAATATACATTCATTTAATAATATTATAAACTATAGGCACATTCTAATAAATATTTTTTTAATTGAAATTGAATTAAAAAACGCTATGCATTATTTGAATAAAATATAGGGTGTTGCATTAAATTATAACTAATGAGCTACATGTACGTATTTCTCAAAAGAACTGCTTTGGTTATCCTGAATGATTCTGAAGTTTTTAATGGGTTTATGCAAGTTTCTTTGACACTTAAAAATGACATAAGTCAAAAACTGGTACACATAACTCTAAGAAACTCGGATATGTCAATAAAAATTCTTTAAGAATGTGCCTGATAGTCTAACCTATCGTTTAAAAAAATATCAAATTGATACCTTGGATAGAAATAAATATTTTTACAAAATATTGGACCAACGTTATCAGTATAAAATAATATTAATTCTATTGGTGCTGGTACTTTTGAAGTTGTGCAGTTGCAGTTAGATTGAAAACTTTTGGCACCAACTTCGCAAGTTCCAGCACCAATAGACTTAATATTATTTTGAAGATATAACTGTATTGGCTGATACTTGATGGAAATCCATATTAGATAGGAATTGAAACAATATATTAAATTTCCACTATTATAATATTACAATATTATTTTGTACTTATTGCACCAAATGATAACTTCGGTCCAATTTTTTGTAAAAAATATTTATCTCACTCTTCTGAGTGTAACATTTGTCACGAAAATCGTTGAACATTCACCATTATCCATGTATGCTTTGGTTGTATTTGTTATTATTCCCAAATTTAAGAACATCGTCGCGGAAATACGCATATTATAAACTAGAAAACAGCAACTAAATGAAAAAAAAAGTTCAATATAAATGTTGTTACAAATAATCTGGTCATTAATTTTCAATTTTCGAAAGAAATTACCTCTTCCACATAGCGAAAATACACATATTTCAAAGATTAACATCGCAAAAATTCGAAAACAGTAGCTCTTTTGAAAAAATGTTCATTTTGAAGGTTTCCGTATATTTTGTTATCTTTAATTCTGCCATATCGGATTTTCGATTTCCTAGAAAATTTGCCCCCTCCACTCCTTTCGTGGTCAATTTTCGGAGGGAAGGGGATCAGATTTAAATAAAAAGCAGACAGTCGAATTTTATATCTCCTCCGTTTGGGGTTCGTAGGTCAAATAGAGTAATGGAGCACCCCAGTGTTACCCTGTATGTAAAACCATGTTTTACAGCTATTGCTGTTCGCGCGTTTCGAAAGTAAACTTGCTCCGATTCTAATGATTCTTTTTTCATTTGATAGAGAACTACTGAATTGAAAAAAATATCTAACAAATCTTTCCCCCCAAATGGGCTGGAGGTTTTTTTTGAGATAGCAAAATTTTAAGAAAAGACTATCTCCGTAAAACTTTAAATTTGATAATTTTCAAAAACAGAATCATAAATATATTTTTTTTAAATAGGATAATCTTGACAGAGAACGGCAGACAGACGGACCAATGGTCTGTCTGTTCTCTGCGCGCCCAGAAAAGTTTCTGAACGTTTTTTTCAAATAACTAGGATCGACTTTTCTTTATTGGTGCTCTGAAAAAATAAAGAATAATCTTAATTCTGTTGGTGCTGGTACTTTTGAAGTTTGTGCCAAAATTTCTTCAATTTACCTATCACTGCACAACTTCAAAATTTTCAGAACCTACCAATAGAATTAATATTATTTTGTATTTTTCCAGTGCACCAACTAATAAAAGTCGGTCCTAGTTTTTGTAGAAAAAAGTGTTCAGAAACTTTTTTGAGCGCGCATGGAGCAACACACCATTGGCATATAAGACCATTGCTCTATCTGTCTGTCGTTCTGTGTCAAGATTATCTCGGTACCGATTGACCGATATTGTTGTTTTCTTATTTTTGTTTTTTTGAGCACTGAGATCGTTATTCTTTGGCTCCGAATGAGCACCATACCTGGAATATCCGAAAAACGTGTATTGCTCAAGATTGATTTTTATAAAAATGGCAGCCAACACACACAAACGGAACACTATTAAAGTTCTGTTATTCTGGATTTCTATCATTTGGGAGCATTATTTGTGTATATATTTTATCTATGGCCACACTTTTGTAAGTAGAAGGAAGTGTGTGGTAGATGATCGTTGTGATTTTGTGTTCATATTTAGTAAAAAAAACTTTTTGTGTTTGCTTAGTAATGTTGAAAAAGACCATGTGTTAGTGTAAAAACCACCTTTGAAGGAATAACTGCTTGAAAAGATCTCTTGTGTTCGTTTCAATTCAATCAATATCGTGAACCTGTTATTTTAGTACAATGATAAAGATGGAAACAGATAAAATAGAGGATTCCAGCACCAACACCACACAGGTAAAGTTTGTGTTTCATCTGAAGGATATTATCTGGGGATAATTGGAATTTATGGTACAGTGATAGAAAAATATTGTAATTGACCGTTTTCCTCAAGATTTCAAGATTTGTATACCTATACACTTGAATACTACCTTAAGTCGTCAAATGTCACAACCATACGCCTTATTTGCCCTACATATCATTTTCTTCATAATAGCATCAGCACGATTTCCATAATTAGAAATCAATTTATTATTATAACCATATAAAATGGACTTTCTATTACTGTCGATGTACTCCAGAAAAAGAAAATAATTGATTATGTTCTGAGGGATTTTCTCTAGTACACGTTTTGTATCGATGAGTACAAGGTACCTACATTTCTACCAATCTATAAACAAGTGAGTAGCTTTGTTCATGTTGAAAATACAATGCGATAATTTTAAATTTCTCCCGTTCTATTTTAACCCATGCAAGCAGTACCTACTACGGCTAACTGGGTGTTGACCTTTTTATCCGTGACAGCTTTTATATTCTCTTGCACAACAAACAAATAAATTTACCGTAATTCTACACAAAACCAGTAAAAAAGTACTTAAATACTCGGTTTCTTGTACTGTTCTCAGCGTATCTACAATAATTAAAAATAACCGTGCAGTTCTTCGATTTGGACACAACTCAAAAAAATGATAGCTTAATTCTTCAGTTGGAAACTTGTTTAATAATGGATATTTATTTTTCTGCACAAAATAGATGTTAAAATTCATTGTAAAGACCTCAAAATTTGAATTACATTACCTCCAAAATCGGTTTAATTCTTGAAATAACACACATATCAAATATCTTACTCAAAAATGTTATGGTAGGTACGATATAGGTTTCCCTTAGATTTTTAAAAACCTATTCCTTCTGTCGAACGGTGTTGTTGATTGGATAAATCGAGCAAAAAATATATTTCTGTTTCTGAATGTTCAAATGAATGTACATATTTATTTTTATAAGTAAATTACTTTTTAAATTATTTAGTGATTATCAATCTATTGATAATATTTTTGACCAAAGGCACGTTAGGTACTCATTTTCTATTAATCAGTAAAGTTACATATATTATCCAAGGCATACATTAATTTATTGAACCGGTTACAATATTTCCTAGATGTAAGTAGTAATTATTTTTATGTTTAGCAATTATTCTATGTTTGCAGGTTATTTTTAGCTCGAATCTTACACGTTTCAACTCAATAAATTATAATCCAATAACATTTAATTTGAATCAATTTTATCATATTATTCTTCTCATAATTATCATCATGCAACCGACTTCCTGGAATAAATTCTACCAATTTTGAGATGTTTTTATATACATAGTAGCTTTTGCCCGCGACTTCGTGCGCGTGGAAAACTGCATTTAATCCCATGCGGTAGTTTTTGCGTGATACGTGTACAAACGTACATACAGACGCAATAAAATGAAACCTATATTTTAATTTAGACATCTAGCTATTCATCGGTAAAAACTGCATTCAATTCCATGCTGTAGTTTTTGCGTGATGCGCGTACAAATATACAGACAGACAAACAAAATTCTAATAACTTATTTTGGCTTCTGTTCTGTTTCTTAAATATCTATAATATACAGACGTCAGCCTGTTACTATAATTTTATTATATATTTATAGATTAGGTTGCTATTTTTTTTAGAAATTTACCTGCTGCCTTCGTTCAGATTTTTTAATTTAGAAAAAACTCTCGAAAAAACTTGATGTTCTTACAAATACAATATTTGAGGACTTATATTTTTCCAAGTTGTAATATACATTACGTATAAAAAACGAATTTATAAAAAAATAAATTTGGAAGGATAATCTGACCTGCAGTGATGCTTTCTGTTTTCTTTCAATAAATATAAAAAAAATAAAATATTTTTTTCGTAATTCATGTTTCCATTTTTTTATAGTAAATTTTGGTTTTATTCTTCTATTAATTTTCTATTACCTGATGGGGATAACACAGAGAAAATTCAAACAATTAAACAAGGCGTAAGTTCCAAGAAAACGAAAATAGCGGTAATTTTGAAAATGTATTTAATATAACTTATTTTTCAGAGTTTTTCTTAAATTTTTCATTGTTTCTTCTTCAAGTACCTACCTAGTTCTGTGTTGTATACTTATTCGATGATGGGATAATATCAAATATATTAAACTGATAAACACTAAAGGTTGTTTTCTGCTTGATAAACGTACACAGATTTTGGTGATTATTTTTTCATTAGAGTGAACCTTCAAGAATTTTAAAGACATATGAAACATTCATATCTGTGAGATACCTAACTACTAAAAAATAGGACTTTATTAGTTGGTGCACTGAAAAAATAAAATAATATTTTTCAAAACTCTCTTGATGCTGGTATATTTGAACTTGGTGCCTAAAGTCTCCTATCTATAACTCCTTAAATTACAACTAGAAATAAAATTGTTACATATTTTGTATTTTTCAGTGCACTAAATAAAATAAAGTCCCTCCCATTTCCTGCAAAAATTTGTATTATTTTATGAAATTAAGGCTTTCGAAAGGAAACAAAATTTGATACATCTAGTAAATATTTATATTCGTTCGTAACTAACTTTACTTTTCATGGTTAAGGTGTTCCGATCGGCATGAGCTTGGCGTTATTATCAATTATCCAACTTTCACTTCGAGTGACGTATTTATTACAATATATCTACTACCTAATAAATTGCGGAAGTTAATCTTGTTTATTTAGCAATGTCTTGTTGTTCCATGATTTTTGTTTCTCTCATGCGTCATAAAATACATCTTTTTCACATGACTTGGGGGGTGTACCTATCTTCTTTATTTAACTTCTACACAGTTTGATATCCTTAGGTTGGGTAACTGTAAACAAAATAGCAAAGTTTGTAAGTTTTACTTTTTTTTAACATGAAATAGGTATATTTGCAAGTTGCCATAATAATGTTCTTTTGAGTGGAAAAACTTTGGATTGAGTTAAATGTATTTTGAAAAAAACATTTAGCACCTACCTACTTCATTTTTAGATTAGGGGTTAGTTTAAACAAAGAATATATGTTATTCTACTTTTACCAGTGCGACAAAAACATATTTTAAATGATGGAGGTTGAAGGTTGAGTAAACTTTGAATACCTATGTGAAATTGATATTTTTGCTCGAGTTCTTGAATCCAAAATTCCAAACAAACGTTTCTCAAATCACAAAACATGAATTTTGAACTTGGCGTTTCCACATTGTCCTATTTTACACATGTGAAAATAATATTGTATAAGTAAGTCGTTTTAAATTCTATGTATTGGATGTTTGTCAATAATTGTTATTGCTTTCACAATGTTAAATAATTATACCTCATGCGTTATGAACAATGTCCCAATTCGTATCGGAGATCTTATCATGTAGGTAGATAACGCTTTTTCTTTCATAAATACCTATAGTTTATAATGGATCTTTCTATTGAGGAAGTAAATAAGAAATATATTTCTGCTTAGCAAATTACTCGGTTACTAGAAATTATTTTGAAGTTAGTTACCTATATTAGCAAATATTTTCTGGTTCAACCTTTAGTGATGAGAAGTATAAAAGTGACCCAAATTGTGTTCGAATGACTCATCAATTACCTTACATATCGTATCCATTGAAGAGAGATTTTCACATGGATAGCAGAAATCAAGTAAATGCCCTAATATGGGAATCACACGATAATATTTTATTTCTATTTAATTTTATCAATATGTAATCTGTATCGTGTGTACTCAACCTAAAGCGTGGTTTTCTTGTCAACTGATTGTCGGCGATAGCCAGGTTGGTGTGTGACTGTCTGTGTCTGACTCTGGTGACTCATATTTTCATGTTGGGATGGTGGAATTACCTGTTACTGTTTCCAAACAGTGGTGTGCCAAACATTTCTTCCCGGGCCTGAATTTCCATGCTAATTGATATCAAAATACATAGCAATAATTATTAGTATTCTACAGTGACGATTTATTGTCCGTCCTTACAGTGTCGGGTTGTCATGGACTTCCCACTAATTTCATTACATCTATTGAGCCTTAAATAATTGAAGTGTTATTATTTATTGTACCTATGAAAAAAAGAAACTCAGTTTACTATAATACGTTTTTTATCTTTTATCTCAGTCTTTATTGTATATGTTAAGGATAGAAATGGCGAAGTCTAGCGAAATATCTGTTCAACTTAACCGATATAGGTACCTACCTATAAACTGAAATTATCCTTAAGCCAGTATTTTGCTATTGTTTACTACTACTACATAATATTAAATTATATTTATATAAAGATACAAAAAAATGATATTACTTATTGTTTTCCTGTGAAACATTTTTTGAGTCACTTTTTGAATTCATTTACGTTTGTAATTTCTCTGATATGTGAAAGTTGTAGGAAAATGAGCGCTGAAATTTGGCCGTGCGATGAAGTTAAGTGACATGTATTATGAACAGTCCTTTTGAAAATGAGTTTTTTATGCAATGTAGTTGGGGAACTTGTAATTATGATGACTAAAAAAATTATATCTGACAATGGGGCATTGCTTCTATTAAGTCTATTAACCCACAAACCCTATATCGGCTAAAAGCTATTAAAAAAACGGCCGGATAAGAGGGAAAGCTTCCAAACTGGATGGAAGAGCATACAATAATAATATAGGTAATATACATTCATTTAATAATATTATAAACTATAGGCACATTCTAATAAATATTTTTTTAATTGAAATTGAATTAAAAAACGCTATGCATTATTTGAATAAAATATAGGGTGTTGCATTAAATTATAACTAATGAGCTACATGTACGTATTTCTCAAAAGAACTGCTTTGGTTATCCTGAATGATTCTGAAGTTTTTAATGGGTTTATGCAAGTTTCTTTGACACTTAAAAATGACATAAGTCAAAAACTGGTACACATAACTCTAAGAAACTCGGATATGTCAATAAAAATTCTTTAAGAATGTGCCTGATAGTCTAACCTATCGTTTAAAAAAATATCAAATTGATACCTTGGATAGAAATAAATATTTTTACAAAATATTGGACCAACGTTATCAGTATAAAATAATATTAATTCTATTGGTGCTGGTACTTTTGAAGTTGTGCAGTTGCAGTTAGATTGAAAACTTTTGGCACCAACTTCGCAAGTTCCAGCACCAATAGACTTAATATTATTTTGAAGATATAACTGTATTGGCTGATACTTGATGGAAATCCATATTAGATAGGAATTGAAACAATATATTAAATTTCCACTATTATAATATTACAATATTATTTTGTACTTATTGCACCAAATGATAACTTCGGTCCAATTTTTTGTAAAAAATATTTATCTCACTCTTCTGAGTGTAACATTTGTCACGAAAATCGTTGAACATTCACCATTATCCATGTATGCTTTGGTTGTATTTGTTATTATTCCCAAATTTAAGAACATCGTCGCGGAAATACGCATATTATAAACTAGAAAACAGCAACTAAATGAAAAAAAAAGTTCAATATAAATGTTGTTACAAATAATCTGGTCATTAATTTTCAATTTTCGAAAGAAATTACCTCTTCCACATAGCGAAAATACACATATTTCAAAGATTAACATCGCAAAAATTCGAAAACAGTAGCTCTTTTGAAAAAATGTTCATTTTGAAGGTTTCCGTATATTTTGTTATCTTTAATTCTGCCATATCGGATTTTCGATTTCCTAGAAAATTTGCCCCCTCCACTCCTTTCGTGGTCAATTTTCGGAGGGAAGGGGATCAGATTTAAATAAAAAGCAGACAGTCGAATTTTATATCTCCTCCGTTTGGGGTTCGTAGGTCAAATAGAGTAATGGAGCACCCCAGTGTTACCCTGTATGTAAAACCATGTTTTACAGCTATTGCTGTTCGCGCGTTTCGAAAGTAAACTTGCTCCGATTCTAATGATTCTTTTTTCATTTGATAGAGAACTACTGAATTGAAAAAAATATCTAACAAATCTTTCCCCCCAAATGGGCTGGAGGTTTTTTTTGAGATAGCAAAATTTTAAGAAAAGACTATCTCCGTAAAACTTTAAATTTGATAATTTTCAAAAACAGAATCATAAATATATTTTTTTTAAATAGGATAATCTTGACAGAGAACGGCAGACAGACGGACCAATGGTCTGTCTGTTCTCTGCGCGCCCAGAAAAGTTTCTGAACGTTTTTTTCAAATAACTAGGATCGACTTTTCTTTATTGGTGCTCTGAAAAAATAAAGAATAATCTTAATTCTGTTGGTGCTGGTACTTTTGAAGTTTGTGCCAAAATTTCTTCAATTTACCTATCACTGCACAACTTCAAAATTTTCAGAACCTACCAATAGAATTAATATTATTTTGTATTTTTCCAGTGCACCAACTAATAAAAGTCGGTCCTAGTTTTTGTAGAAAAAAGTGTTCAGAAACTTTTTTGAGCGCGCATGGAGCAACACACCATTGGCATATAAGACCATTGCTCTATCTGTCTGTCGTTCTGTGTCAAGATTATCTCGGTACCGATTGACCGATATTGTTGTTTTCTTATTTTTGTTTTTTTGAGCACTGAGATCGTTATTCTTTGGCTCCGAATGAGCACCATACCTGGAATATCCGAAAAACGTGTATTGCTCAAGATTGATTTTTATAAAAATGGCAGCCAACACACACAAACGGAACACTATTAAAGTTCTGTTATTCTGGATTTCTATCATTTGGGAGCATTATTTGAGTGTTTCTTCGTAATTATGGCATCAGAAACATTAGATTGAAATGATGTTGGACGTACGTCAATGAGGAGGGGACTGTTTGATTAACGATTAAGTTATCATGCTATTTTTGTGGTGAATAGTTTGCATGTCGTATTTACTCAATATGTCACGCTCGTGACCGACCCAAATCGGTATTGGTTTGGTATTTGTTCGTTCTCTTTTCTCTTGGTTCTTCTTATTCTTGGGTGCAGTTAAATACCTAACACAACTGAAGAAGGTTTTATGAAACAATACAATCCGATAAAAATTTTGACCGACTTCCCAAAAGAAGGAGGTATACAATTCCACTGTATGTTTTTTGACCGAACTCAACCGGAGGAGATATACAATTCGACTGTTTGTCTGCATGTTTTTTATAGATGTTCACGCCTTAAACGTGCTTTTCTCGAAAATCAGACGGTAGAACTAAATATGAGACATTATCCGGAAATGTTTCAGTTGAACATTTTTTCAAAAAAGTTACTGTTTTCGAATTACAGCGGTGGTAACGTCTGAAATATCTGTATTTCCGCCGCGATGTTTTGAGATTTCTGAATAATAACAAGTACAAGCAAAGAATATAACATGGGTAACAGGATCTTCTTTGGTATCAGTGAACCTTCAGCGATTTTCATGACTCAAAAGTATGAAATAAATATTTTTTACCAAAAATTGGACCTACTTTATTATTTGCTGCACTGAAAAATACAAAATACCTAATATTAATTCTATTGGTGTTGGTACTTTTAAAGTTGGTGCCAAAAGTCTTCTAACTACAATTTCACAACTTCAAAAGTATGGGCACCAATAGAATTAATATTGTTTTTTTATTTTTCTCAAACTTCTCAATAAATCTAGGGGTTTTTTGGTTAGGTATATTTCTACAAGAACTTTTAATAAGCATTCGTAATTTATAAAATTCTGCATTTAAACGTTTTTGGTTCTTTGTTCATGTAGAATATAGACATATATGCATTATTCTAGTTCCCAATTAATGTTCAAATGACATTAGAATTAATTGACTCAAATTCGAGTAAAAAAAAGGTACAATAATAAGTTTGCACGTGATTTGGTGGCACGTGAATTTACCTTTTATGATGCTTTAACTTGAATATAATCAAACTTTCTGTTACGGTGTTTGCTTTGTTTCCTCCGCCATTTGGTTAATGATCGATATTCTGAACCTTATTGAATCAGGGGAAAACAATAGAAGCACATGTTGCAACCACCTCTTATTGTGAATATCTGAAGATGGTAATTTTTTACGTTAGAGATGTGCCATTTTTTAGATCTTACCAGTAAAAAGTTATTATGACGAATCCGATTTTATAAAATTCTTATATGTGTTAAAACGTGCACCGATTTTGATTTTTCATTCAAAACTGCTGAGAGATGCTTCCATACTGGAATTTTCAGGGTTTGATTAACTTTATCTCTTCAAAAACGAATCGAATGGTACTTTTATAAATTTAATTTTTGTTCTTGATACATTTCTCTTTAAATTTTGAAATATTTAATTTGTACCCGACTACGGCGAAGCGAAAATGAGGGTTCTAATTTTGACCGGTTTGTATGTATATTCATGTTCCCGCATAGATTAGATTAGAATAGCTGGAGTGGCTGTACGTCCTAATCCACAGCGACCTATTTAGATTTATAATTTCTGTCTACGTAACGAGTTCTTCACGTAGCTCCATGCCTTCGGTTCTTCTTCCCCAAATAAATGGTAACGCACCTAAGTATATGAACCGCGATTTCCTCCTCTTCCTAGTAGAACCTGCATGAATCGTCTTCATCCAGGCATATGCCGTTTTTCGACTTACGTTTAGTTTTTCGCGAGATATTTTAGCTGAGGGGCTTTATAAGATTTATTTAGCTTGTATCTGTCCTGGGTATTCTAGTCCACGCCTGGTTTTGATCCACTGTTGGATATGTTCCTAAATGTATGGTTTAGTGATCCCACGGGAGGGCTCAGGTCGTATAATGGCCTGCTTGGCTAGATGATCAGCCATTTCGTTGCCCTGGGATCCCAGCTTGGGTCAGTCTACCTGATCTGTTCAGGGCCATGTGTTGACGGCAACTCTAAGTCAGTCTTTATGTTGTTTGATAAGAGTTCAGCGTTTTTTGTGTTGCTTGGCTGTCTAAAGATGATGATTCTTTAGCTATTTATCTTCCGTCTTGGCAGCTCCTCCGCACAACATTGTATTGCCGTTATCTCTGCCTGAACTACCATGGCGTAGTTCCCTAGGCTCAGGGAGGCCCCTGTTCCTGATGCGGTTTTAGAGCCTTCAGTGTTACCATTTGAGATTTGCTTTCAAGGCCGGTCCTGCCTCTCAGTATTGTCTATCTGGTACGTCTACTGCATATTCTTTTTTAAGTTATATTGTAGGTCCATAATTTCTTCATATAACTAGACCATGTTTTCATTCGTTCTCCAGTACTAGAATATATAATGGAGGTAGGTATAGTATTCCTTCCATGGTGGCAGACTGACCTTTCGGCTCCGACACCTCAAACGCTGTACCACCGCCCTCCAAGCCGTGGCATTATTGAACAAAACTTGTCCACTTCGCAAACCCGGTAGACGGTGGCGGTTGCCCTGTGTTTGGTCCTCCAATTCTCTAGTACTGCACAGATCCTATAGTTCCAGCCCCCCGGTGTAGCATGTATCTCGATTCGGTTCCGGAATAAACCCAGGTACTACAACAATACATTTATAGACATAAGCTACAAGAGCTTCCAGAGGCACCGCAAAAACCGGCCTAGTATTTCAGAAGACCACTGGACAATACTCGACTTTGGCAGCCTAGTGAGAAGCACAGCACCGATACTAGTGTCCCAAAGGCTCCGACACCTTAAGCGCTGGCTCTCGATTCTCCTTTTTGATCCGGAGAGTAGCACTAGACTCCTTCACCTCAACGCTACGCTCCTTCCATCCTTGTTGAAGGTTCACAGGCGATCGATTCATTTCGGATGCTAGGTCCAGAGTGCTCTGGTTCCGACACCATAAGCTATGACCGTGTGTGTTTAACTCATTACAAGGGCATAAACAACAAGAATGGATTTCCGCCACTCCTGCACTACCTAGGGTTATCTACGGTGTTTCGCACACCCTTAACCACTGCCCCTGTGAGACCGTCTCCAAGAAGGGGCACTTGTAACCTAGCCATGTGGGGCTCCCCTTCCCCGCAGTACCTGTGTCGCTCCCTTTCCCGCAGTACCTGTGACCAGTGTCACTTTGAAAGCCAGCACGTTGGACAGGTCAACGTCGAGCCAAGAAGATTCAGCTTGGATACTAGAAACCTGCAGGAATCCGACATCTCGAGCGCTGACCTTCATATAACTCTAGCACACATCGTTACAGTTTGCCCAGGCTAACCTGAGATTGGGTGGATAGCTTTAAGGGTACGCATCGCGTGATCAAACATGTACCCTTATACGAGCGTTCGAAAGCGATCGTTAAAATGACCATACCTAATCTAAACCATGCCATATCAAGAAAGGCAATCGCCATGGATGCGTTCTGTCCCCACTGTTGTACATATTAGCGAGATGGTTCGGCGGCGTACTCTGTAAAATTGGAACAAGGGAATAAAAATTAATGGAAGAGGCTTCATGAATCTTAGTTTCGCTGATGATTCACTTTTAGTAGCAGATAATGCTAAACAGACAACCTAATAAAATTTGAGAATTTGAAGTTTTCGATAAATTTGTTTATTTGGTATCAATGCTACATAGAACTGGCTCTTGTGAATTTGAAATAAGACGACGAATAGAAGTAGCTCGATCTGTCATGATTAAAATCATTCAAATCTGGAAGGATCGACACATCACTCGAAACACGGAAATAAGCATCGTTAACGCACTAGTCTTTCCAGTCTTCCAACGAAAACAAATTGACGCTTTCGAAATATGGGTATGGCGCAGGATGTTGTGTCTCCCTTTGATGGCTAGAAGAATAAATGCGTCTATTCTAGAAAAAATTAAGCCCGCCCAAAGATTATCGCCAATAACTTATGGAAGAATTCTGAAATTTTTGTGCTCTATTTCTCGCCATAATAATATGGAAAGACTTGTCCAGGGAAGGCCGAAAGGAAAAAGAGAACGAGGTAGATCCCCAACCCGATGGACTGATGTCATTACCAAATTAATACAAACCACTATCAGGAAAGCGACTTTTCAGACAACAGACCGACGGACCTGGAGAACAACAGTCCATCGAAGGCTTAGAAGTTCTACCCGGTGTCACAGCAACATCTTCCTTGAGGTCACCACACGTTGGTCACGACGTTAAACGAGGAAGAACTAAAAATCCAATGTTTGCCTCTTGAAGTTTCATCGTATCTTGCTTCGTTAACGAAATAAAAATACAAACTATTCTATTGCCTGTCCATTCAAGTACATTTAAAAAATTGCAAGTGCTTAATTATGAGCAGAACTATGCTTTAATAAACTATTTTTATCATCCCTCCATATAACAGTAAAGTAATTGAAATTTGAATAAATGTTAATACGAAAAGTGTTTGTTTATCCTGAGCCCAAGGGGGCGTAAGTGACAGATCGCCCGGCGGCGTATTTACATATCCTATACCGACTCAGTCACGACGGTGACTGAACTCGAGTAATATTTGTTTGCAGAATATTACATATTCTAACCTATTTCAGTTCAAAAATTTACCATATTCGTATAGAATTTGTAAGACGAATTTAAGGTTCAATAGTGAGTAAATGACAGAAACAATGTTGGCATTTACTCACTATTGAACCTTAAATTCGTCGCGATCACGACGAGCGTTGACAATAACTGACTGAAATGGGCATAGATTTTCTAATAATATGCAAGTTGCAAATTCTATACCAATATCTATATACCTGCACTGAAATAGATTAGAATATGTAAGTAATATTCTGCAAACAAATACTACTGGATTTCAGTCACCGTCGTGACTGAATTGGTATAGGATATTCAATTAAAACTCGTTTATTTGGTTTTGGTAATTTTTACAATGTTTATGTATTTATTTCATTTCTTCTTGTCTGATAGGGGGTAAATACGCCGCCCGGCGAGAAACAGGGACACAGGTTGCATATGCTTAAAAACACTAAAGTTCGAAAGATTACTTTTTTGTTGTAGAATCCGTCGATTTACTGCTTCCTAATATTTTCCTAACAATGTGTGATGTAACTCAAACAGAATATTCTCATTTGTTTTCAATTTTATTCTGTAAGAAAATGCCTTGGTTTCATTTTATTCTTTGAACCGAGACCTTGCTGACGAATTCAGTTGTTATTTATACAGATTTCTGTCTAATTAGCTCCAATAACAATTCTATACATAATAGCTGCTGTGGGTAAATCACGTTTTGTTTCACTAATTCAATGTCGAATTGAATACAAATAAAATTGTAATTACTGTTGTGAAATAATGTTTTGTAATTAGGAATTTATTACAAAAGACCATCCTTAAGAGAACCTACACAGGGGATTTGCAGAAGTTGATAAGATGATAAATTTCCAAAAAAAAGTATTTCATTAGAATCGAATCTTGAGCTTTTTTAAAAATTTTCTAAATTGCCCCTTAATTTATTTTATTAAATTTCACATCAGCGATTGTGTCAATCAAATTCAGAGAACATATTTATGTTGAGAAGGACAAATTAATTTGATCTTGTAATAAAAAAAAAGGAAAATATTGTTACGCCAGCATCAAATAGCGTCCAAACTAAGGGCTATTTCACTTATATACCATTAAAGTGCAAGTATCTCCGGGTAACGTTATCGGTAACTATAAGCAATTTTGTATACAAATTTGGTTTATATGAGTACTAGAAATATATGTTAGAATTCTGTTCAAACGATTTGCTATGACACTTACCTACGTAGTAATTAGAGTGATTTCAAAAAAATTAAATGTATAAAATCTGTCTGTCTGTCTGTACATTGCTAAAAGATTTGGGTGTCCGTGTTTCTTCACCTTACGAAGCAGGTACCAGGTACGGGCGACTAGGAATACTCATTGATGACGAATCCAAAGAAGATGACTTGATTTGTCTTCCTTGATGAATCTAAGCATTTTTTTGACCGACTTCCCAAAAGGAGGAGGTATACAATTCGATTGTGTGCATTTTTTTTTTTTTTGGTTTGTGCGCGCCTTTCATATAGTAAACGTACTCCGATTTTGATGATTTTTGATTCATTTGAAAGAGGAGGCTTGAGAAATGGTCCCATATTTATAAAAACGGGAATCCGACATCTCGTTCCCTCCAAAAACCGCCCCCGAAGGGGGTGGAGGGGGCAAATTTTGTCGAAAATTGAAAATCTGCGTTGATATAATTACAGATAGGACAATATCCGGAAACGTTTAAATGGAACATTTTTTCAAAGGAGTAACGGTTTTCGACATAGAGACATTTTAAACTCTCAAATATACCTATTTTCGCTATGTGGAGAGGGCGATTTCTGTCGAAAATTGAAAATCTGTTTGCAGTACATGAAAGACATAATTATTTGTAGCAACATTTATACTGAACATTTTCCCCTTAGAGTTACGGTTTTCGAGTAAAATCGGTGTTAAAATGGTAACAACTAAAATATTCAAGCGTATTTCCGCAGCGATGTACTGAGATCTCAATAATAACAACTACAAGCAAGGAATTATACGTGGGTAATAGAATAAGTACTATCTTCATTGGTATTAGTGAACGTTCAACGATTTTCGTGACTAATGTTACACTCAAAAGTGTGAAATAAATATTTTTTACAAAAAATTGGACCGACTTTATTAGTTGGTGCACTGAAAAGTATAAAATAATATTAATTCTATTGGGGCTGGTACTTGTGAAGTTGGTGCCAAAAGTTACCAATCTACCTGCAACTGCACAACTTCAAAAGTAACAGCACCAATAGAATTAATATTATTTTATACTTTTCAGTGCACCAACTAATAAAGTCGGTCCAATTTTTTGTAAAAAATATTTTTAATGTATCAAATTGTCCATTTCGTATAGAAAAAGCTATAATTCAACGGCGGTCGTGTCTGGTTAATCCGATGTTTCACGGTCACTACCTAAGTACTCTAGTAGTACTCTCACGATGTTTAATCGGTCTATCGGTCTACTTCGACGCTACATTGTAGAGCTGTCTTGTCAGAGTGAGAGAGACAAAAATTGTTACAATTTTCTTATGACATATACATGGACGTAACAACTTGTAATGAAACGTAAAAGGGAAAATTATTGAAAACATGAACCAAAAAATAGGTACATCAATAAATAATGAAAATATTTCTGGACAATCAAAATCAAAACTAATCGCTGTGTTGTTACAGTCATTGTTGACCTGAGACTCTAGTATTCTATTTTTGACCCTTGCATTTGCTGGGCATTATATAAGATCTATGCTTTATGCAGTGACTGACTATACGAGTATACCAACATCTGTTTCCGAGTCTGTTTCTATTCCACGAGACTTCGTGGCGAAAGGCGCAGGTGTGGGACAGGCATTAGTGGTTCGGTGTCGTCGAACGGAAGTCTGACATAAATTTCATCATAGTCTTTTCATGTGTTTGTAAGCTGTAATAATACGACATAGTTATTGCAACTCTCATTTATGGTGTTTTGTTGTACAATTTTCGAAAGGACATGGTCACGTTCGTATTCTCTTGTTGATGGGTTAATTCATCGGAAAGCGCGAGAACATTGTTCACTTACTTCATAATTTCCTTGTTAGTGAACGTTATGTTGATTCGCTTTGTACTCGCCAGCGGTTTCAAAACAAAACATAAAATCTAAAATGCTGTAAGACCGACTTTATTAGTTAATGCACTGAAAAACTCAAAATAATTAAGTTGGTGTTTCTTTTTTGTAGTGGGGCAGTGGCAGTTACAGGTAAATAGAAGACTTTTGACACCAACTTTAAATACAATAATAGAACTATCATAATTAATAAAATTTATACTTTTTTTGGTAAAAGTTCGTTATCCAGGTTTTTGCCATTTTTAGAGATTTTTGAAAATTTATTTTTTCAGGTGTTTATATAGGTCGAATATAACATAAAACCGCGAGCGCCGTTGTAAGAATCAATTTATTTAATTTTTTATTAATAAAAATATACTTACGGGATGGTGGACGAACAGCGGCCTAGAATGAATATAAAGCATCAAAAATCCAATGTAAAACAAACAACAGCAGTTAATCACTTCACACACGGCATTTTGTGTTCATAAAAATTTAATATAATTAATTATAATTTATTGAAACGAAAAATGATTCAAAACAATCGTATGAAAAGATTATGAAACTTGGATATTGACAGGCGCAAAATGTGTGCAGAATTGCCAAATAAACAGATTATAGAGATGGTGGATACCAGAGACAACCATTCGATACAGAATATTGAAGAAGAGGGGTAACCATTTGAAATAATAAAATAAGAGGCATATCGATTGTATAGTTGTAGCAAGTCATATGCCACATAAGGTGAGTTTTTATTGTTTCAAATGGTTACCCCTTCTTTTAAAATATAAAATAGGAAATCACTGCGCATATGGAAGTCTTCTATTTCATATTAAATTTGTTAACGCTGCATCTTTCTTTCTGTTTCACATATATCAGCTGACCAAAATTAGAAAATCACAAATCACAATGATGGAGAACAACATATTTGTGGAATTGTTTTTAAAAATTTAAAACTTTATTTTTTTGTTTTATTGAATACAGAGTGCCGTATGTGAAGTGATTTATTGCTTTTATTTGTTTTACATTGACTTTTTGCTGCTTTATACCCACCATAGACTACTGTTCGCCTAACATCCCGTAAGTATAAACACCTGAGAAAAGAAATTTTCAAAAATCTCTAAAAATGGCAGAAACCTGGATAACGAACAATTACCCTTTTTTGCAATAAAAATTAAATATCTTGAATGTTCAATCATATTCAATGATTGCATTTTCCTAGTGCTAGATTTTTCTTAAAATTTCGAATCTAAACGTTGCCAGATACAATTTTCAGTTCAGTTTAGGAAAAAATGTCCCCTCCAATCCTCTTGGGGAAAATATATTGCATTTTGACAAACAAAATCTCAACAATCCTCTTTTCAGTGAAAAAGAAATCACGAAATTTGTGCACATTTATAAACTCGTCCTCCGTTTTAGGTAAATTTCGTACATAAATGTACCTACCTACTGCGATCGTTCGAATTTTAGAATTTCGAAAAAAATTCAACCGCATGGTGTTATGTGTCAACAGAGAAAACCAAAATCTTTTTTTTTCCGAAAGTTTATGTATGGTCGAGTTCGATAACGGGTATAATCGGACAAGTAGTTTCAAAATGGCGGCAGACTAAATATTAAAAAATCTCAAGAAGTAGCCATTGACTAATTAATTGTCTGTGAAAATATTCGTTGTATATATTATCTGTAACTACAACTTTTGTTTGAATCATTTTTCCCTCAAAGTAATAGAAAGAATGATAAACATTAAAAACAGTTAAATTTAACCATATATATCCGCTGGGTACGAGCCATCTGAATTTTTTCTGAGCTTCTAGAAGCTTCTACCAACATCTTCCTACACCGCGAACTTTCCACCGATAGCATGAATTCCCTATACGTTTCGGGATATAATATGGCCTTGGGGAGTATCGGTGACCAATAGCAATATGTCTTACACTACACTCACTACACTACGTCGAAGCTCAGCCATACAAAGTTTCATCGCATCTATGCAGGCAGCACGACTTCCTGCTTCCAGTCGACACCTTCCTGGTGGCAATAACAACAGCTGCATATCGTCGCCAACCGTTAACATTTCTGGATGTTTGGCCGATGTATTTTTTGTTAATGCAAGCAAGGGATCGGATACTGTAGGCTGCATTGAAGTGGGAGGTTGCTGGTACTTGGTCTTTAACTTTTGAAAATACATACTTTATTGATTGTCACGACTGCTTTGCTTGTTATTTCGATGTTTTCGAAAGGTTTGGAAATCTGACAATTTGAATAAATATCTCTTATATAAGGTAAAGAAGTGTAATTACCTGTACTAGTGACAACATTTGTTCGTTGATCGGAGTATCCGGAGAATTTATTGGGGTATTGAATAAAATCCTATTGTGTAGACGCGGGGATAGGAATATTTTTGTTTGATGGTTTTTGGTGAAATTTTCAATCAGATATATTAAGTATTCTGTTTTTCATTTGCTTCATTTTAATTTTTTGTCCTTGTTAAGAATGATAATTGAGAAATCACTGAGGCTATTGGTTTTCTATACCAATCTATGATAATTGTGTTATTTCCCTCCCGTCAAAATTTCGTATCATTGATGACACATAATAGCATTACCAGGAAACAAAATCACTGAAATATTGGATACGTTTAACATTTGTGATCCTTATATCCAGGTCACTATAGAAAATGAAGATAAAGAACAATGTACCATTCCGTCAGGCTCCCAGACATACATATATCATGATTTCGAAGTTGTTACATCTCATCAGTATGTGGCAGAGTGAAGAGTAATATTTGAAAATCAGTCGTAATTTGGAACTCATACTTGTACCAATCCTCAGCATAGAACTGGTGGTGGAGACTGATGCTATATTTGGTAATCAATCTGATTGAGCAGTATAGTGGAAAAAACGCATAAAACGCAATATGTCGGTGACAAACAATCGTTCTTATTGCGGCATCCTATGAAATGTAGGTTCAATTTAGCAAATAGGCATTATTTAATTTATATTCTAATATGGTTGACTGGTACGGATAACTCTTTATTTAATTAATTATACATCTTTCACGATTGTTCTATTGCACATACTGGTCTCCACTGTCAGTTCTATGATCGAGATTGATAGAAGTATGAGTGCCAGATTAGGATTGATTAGAAATATAGCTCTTCACCCTGCGACATACTGATGAGAGGCAACAACCTCGAACTCATTATATATATCTGGGAGATATATAATGAGCAGTATAGTGGAAAAAACTAATAAAACGAAATATCCATTGCAACCTACGAAATGTAGGTTTAATTTACTTAAAGTCATTTAAATTTATATTTTAATATGGTTGACTGCTACGGGCTCATTTATATATATATATATATATATATATATATATATATATATATATATATATATATATATATATATATCTTCCTATCAATAGAGCGTCCGTACATTGACGAATTGCATTTAATAGAGCGTCCGTGGTAATTGAGCGTCCGTATACGGACGCTCTATTACACATCAGTGTAATTCTGGTCAAGATGATCATCTTAACCGATGGAACAAAAATTGGAAGGACGCTCCATGCACGTCCCAAGAGATTTTTGATTGATATTCGAATATAATTAGTTCGATATATCTGGCGCAGCGCGGCGCTAAAATATTCATTTTGAATACGTTAACTTTCATTCCATCGCGTATTGGGCGTCCGGCAATCTGGCAACAACGAAACACATGAATTTCATTTCAACGACTTTTACACTCATATAGGGTCTTCTGATATATATTCGAAGCACTTATAAATTATTCGTTTGTGATCATGTGGATAAACCTGGTGCCATTCGAATCTATAGAAGAAAAAATCGCCCTAGATAAAAACCATTCTTTGAATTTTTTCTTATTTATACTGTATATTTAAATTCATTTTTTAAAAATCATTATTCAATATATTGGGAACAGCTGACAAACAATACGAACAATATTGACGTACTACTACTGACAGACGTTTCATTTAAAATTGAGGACATAAACTCTATCGTATCGTATTCTGCGAGGATATAGACTAATAAGTCATATTCGACAGATTTGTATTCATGGTGGAATTTATACTAAGACCAATTTAGATTTCCATAACATTTGTGTAAAAGATCTTTGCGCGAAGATAGATGCAGAATTAACACAGCTTAAAAATATGAAAATTAGTTTTTGTTGTGCCTACAGATCACCGGATGGTGATAGTAATTTTTTTTAATATTATCTGCACAGAATATTATCAGAAAAAACTCCAATAATCAGGTACAGGCTGTCGGTGACTTTCAATTATAGCTTTAAGACTTAAAACCAGTGACAATAAATTAACTGAATGCAAACATATTTTTTATCACATGATATGCTAGAAAAAGTTTTTGTTGACACCAGCGGATAACTAAATCTAGAGAAACTAGAGTCGATAATCTGTTCACAAATTTAGATGATAACATTTTCATTCTTGAAGTCATAGAGCCGCACTTGTCCGACCGAATTTTATCATGTGTCGACCAATGTCAAAAAAATCTATCTCAAGTTTCACAGCTGCATTAGATGAAATGATCTGAAATATATGCCATTTAGATCCAGAAACAAAAGCTGCTCATTTAGTTTACTCTGTCAGATCTTTAAACATCTCGTTTTCCATAAAAAAAGTTATGTATCCCTGAAAATAACTTTAAAATGTTGAGATTTCTACGTCCCTAAAGCTGGCAGAGCAAAGTGAGTAGAATCAAAAGTACAAATTTGTTGTAGAGCTAATTAAATGCTGTGTTCCGAAATTAATTGCTCTTATAGTTTTTTTTTGGAAAATGGCTGCTTTGCTAGCTTTAGACTAAAGCTAGCACAGCAACCTTTGAAAACTTACTTTTTTAGAACTTCTTTTATAGTGCTTTTAGGGTTAATTAATTGTTAATTAAGTGCTGTATTCCGAAATTATTTATTCTTATTTATAGTATTTCGGAAAATGGATGCTTTTAAAAATCTATTATTTCGGGATAATCTTATTTGGTCCTTGTAGAGCTAATTAAGTGCTAATTAACTGCTGTATTTCGAAATTAATTGCTCTGATATTAAAAAAATTGCTGCTTTGCTAGCTTTAGATCTAAAGCTAGCAGAGCAACCTTTGAAAATCATAATTTTTCAGAACTTTTGTTTTAGCGATTGTAGGGCTTATTAATTGCGGTACTCCGAAATTAATTGCTCTAATAATTTTTTGAGAGAGAACGTTCTTTTAAGACAAATAAAAATGTCAATTTATCTATTGTGGGGATATTTATAGCTTTAAAGGTACACCGGGCAACTTGAAAGTACTTAATTTTATGTAATCCATTTTTAATTCCACTTTAAAATTGAGATTTTAATGGTTTTGAATTTATTATCTCTCCCAATGAAGAAATGTACAATTCTGATACTAAAAAGCTAAGGGATAAAACTTAATTTTTGTAGGACCGGACGGTTTTCGATTGCTAACCGTATATGTTCCTATGACTGTAAGATAGGTTTACCGGTGGATAAGTTCATTAGTAACCACGTTGGTAAGTACTTTCTTACGGATATAATTGTATTGGCCGAAATATTATAGAAATTATATAAATTAATTTCGGGATACAGCACTTGATTAAATAACATAGGAAATATGTAAATTTTATTGATTTTTTATAAAAAATACCTCAAATAATGGTTACCGATATAGTTTATATATCGGGTGTATAGATTATATAGTTTTGCTCTGATAGCGACAATCTCTGCCATTCTCTAAAAACTATAAGAGCCGATAATTTCGGAATGCAGCATTTAATTAGCAATTAATTAGCTCTACAAGCACGAAAAAAGTATTTCCCGAAAAAGTGTTTCTTTTTCAAAGCAGTCATTTTCCGAAAACTTTAAGAACAATTGAGTTTGGAATACAGCACTTACTTAGCCCTATAAACACTAAAAGAAGTTCTCGAAAAGTTGATTTTTAAAGGCTGCTCTGTTAGACTTAGATCTAAAGCTAGCAAAGCAGCTATTTAAAACAATTAGCACTTAATTAGCTCTACAGTCATCAACTACGAATTTCTAGAAAAAAATAATTTTTAAAAACAAAGCATACATTTTCCTAAGAACCATAAGAGCAATTAATGTCGGAATACAGCACTTAATTAGACCTTAAGCACTAAAAAAGAAGTTCTCAATGAATATTTTTAAAGGTTGCTCAGCTAGCTTAAGATCTAAAGCTAGCAAAGCAGCCATTAAAAAAATGTAAGACCAATTAATTTCGGAATACAGCAATTAATTAGCACTTTATTTGGTCTACAAGTACCAAATAAAATTTTCTCGGAAAAGTTGATTTTTTAAAGCAAAGCAGCCATTTTCCAAAAATCATATGAGTAATTAATTTCTGAATAAAGCACTTAACTAGAACTTAATTAGCCCTATAAACACAAAAAAATAAGTACTCAAAAAATATTTTTAAATGCTACTCTGTACGCTTTAGATTTACAGCTAGCAAAGCAGCCATTAAAAAAAAACTATAAGAGCAATTCATTTCGGTATACAGCAGTTAATTAGCAATTAATTAGCTCTGCAAGCACCAAATTTATAATTTTGATTCTGCTCACTTTGCTCTGCTAGCTTCAAGGACGAGACAATTCTCCTGATATTAAAAAATCTTAAGTCACAACTAACCCAGGTTCATACTATTGCCGAAGTGACAAGGACGCTCGATAGCTTCGAATTACTTAACATTAACAAATCGAAAAAACTGGAGTTTAATAATAAGATAATATCTGAATCAAAAATAAGCAAAAGTCAGTCTGGGGAATATTAACTACAAATTTAGGTAAAACTAATAACCCAAGGAATGATAGCAATTTATCCACTGAGGACTTTGCCAACTCTTTTGAACATTTCATAAACAATTTAATGCAAAATTCTGCGAACTATATTGCAAATCCCTTCGATTCTTGCATGCAAAAAATAGCAATAAACCATTTGACTTCTTACCTAAATCCAACAAGTTTATCAGAAATATTGAACATTGTTCATAAACTGAAAAATTCTAGAGCCGCAGATAAATAAAAATGTAGCGATTTCTTTACCGAATCTATTTAATCTTCGTATGAGTACATGTATTTTTCCAGATATTCTCAAGGTTTCCAAAGTTACACCTATCTATAAAAAGGGAAATACTCTCAGGTAACTGAAGCTGAATGTAGATAAAGATTATCTAAGAATGGCATATTTTGTTATGTTTCATAGCATAATAGTGACCGTATGCCTTGATAATCTGGAGAAACACATGTCACAGCCCCAAAATATGCATTGCACAAAAAAAGTCATTCGAATAATAACATCCAGCAAATATGATGATCACTGTAAGCCATTGTTAGAAAAATTGAACATCCTGCAATTACCATGTTGCTGCATTTTGCAGTGCCTGCTTCATATAAAAAACATGCCAAAGAATCCAGCACAATTATGTTAACTCTTATAATACAAGAGAAAAAAAACTATATCTGTCCTCCATTATTCAGACATAGGCCCATAATTCCTATAAATTTCTGGGCATAAAATTGAATAATGCTTTGCCAAACAATTCAAGGACAATAATATGTCTTGTGCATCACTCAAAATTAAGATCCGTAAATATTTAACATAACACCGTTTTAACTTCTTAGATGATTATCTGGAACATGTTGTAAGTACATTTATGTAGGTAATCCTTTTTTTACCCTTTTTTCTAGATTGTTATTACTATTATTTTCCTTTTTTAACATGTTCATAATCCTTGTCTTGAATTAAGTTATATGTACTTTGTCACTTGTATGTTTATTATGTCTTCATCTGAAGCGTATTTTAATTTATTTTATTTGGTGTGATCTATATCACTATCTAGGACAAAAGTATACATGCCTAATTGTTTACATGAAATAAATATTTCTATTTCTATTTGATGTTGGAGACAGAAATAATGACAAAAATGAAAATGAGTTTACATTTTAAAATCATTAGCATCTACAATTCCATTTTGTATAAATTGAATTATAGAATATATGACAATTGAGTAATTATAATAAAGTTAAAGGAACAAAAAGTCAGATGAAATACTATTCGGAGAAACAACCAATGCTAGGCAGTCGCTGGTTGTTTCAAAATACGAGAAATATATTTAAAATCACATTTCATCATCCCATTCCACTGCACATTTGGCAATAGCGCCGGACGCTGTATTTACGGTAAATGAAATAAATATACACCGTATGGACGCTCTATTGTTTGTAAGATTGAAATTATTATATACATTGGACGCCCAAACGGCTATAGAATGAACGGAGCTCACATTGATGGCGAAGTGAAATATATACGGCAAGGACGCTTCATTACTGTTTTTTGAAAGGACGCCAGAATGATACCGAGATGTATATATATATATATATAAGAATTGCTCGTATTAATATATTAGATTATTAAATACATGATCTATTTTATTTCTCATAGTATCCCACAACAACTCTACTACCACCCCCTTACGATACGGCGCGCAAGAAAGAACTCTCATCAGCTGCTTCTGCTGGACAGTTTGCCAGCGAAAGAGACACCTGTTTAGCCTACTTTGAAAGATGGTCAGAATCAGATCAGGTTGGCTTTGTCGAAAGCCTTTTAGCAAGAATGTGTCATTATCAGCACGGACACATCGATGCCTACCTGAAACCCATGCTACAAAGAGACTTTATTTCCCTCTTGCCCAGTAAGAATTATTCTCATTTGATAATACTGTAATGTATATTGATTATTGTTCTATTCTTACAGAAAAAGGCTTAGATCATGTAGCGGAAAATATTCTATCATATTTAGATGCTGATAGCTTAAGAAATGCTGAACTTGTTTGTAAAGAATGGTTCCGGGTGATCTCAGAAGGCATGCTGTGGAAAAAACTGATTGAAAGAAAAGTAAGGACTGATTCGTTATGGCGAGGACTAGCGGAAAGACGAATGTGGTATGTTTTGGCCTGATTTTATCCAAATATTTTGATTAGGTTTCTTATTCTAAAATATTAGCTTATATTCTCATTTTTATGATAGGATACAATATCTATTTAAACCAAGACCTGGTGAAAATCATCGCCCACATGGATTCTATCGCACCCTGTATCCACGTATAATTCGCGATATTGACAGCATCGAAACAAACTGGCGTAGTGGTAAACATATTCTTCATCGCATCAATTGCAGATCGGAGAATAGTAAAGGTGTCTACTGTCTACAATATGACGATCAGAAAATTGTTTCTGGTTTGAGAGATAATACCATCAAAGTTTGGGATAGGACTACTCTGCAGTGTACAAAGGTAATTATAATTAATAATTCTTTCCTGGAAATATTCGCATTGTTTGTGAGTTTATATTAAATAAATATTTATTTGTCCAGGTGCTTATCGGTCATACTGGTTCAGTACTGTGCCTACAATATGATGACAAAGTTATAATTAGTGGCTCCAGTGATTCAACTGTAAGGGTTTGGAATGTAAATAGCGGAGAAATGGTTAATACATTAATACATCACTGTGAAGCTGTGCTTCATCTTAGATTTAATAACGGCATGATGGTCACATGTTCTAAAGTGAGTAATTTATTCAATTACTTCGTTACAAATTGACTGTTTTTTTTTTGATTTTATTCAAAGGATCGATCGATAGCGGTATGGGATATGACTTCACAGAGCGAGATTGCATTGCGTCGTGTTCTTGTCGGTCATAGAGCAGCTGTGAACGTTGTCGATTTCGATGAACGTTATATTGTATCAGCATCTGGTGATCGAACAATCAAGGTGTGGAATACGTCTTCGTGCGAATTTGTTAGGACATTAAATGGCCACAAGCGTGGTATTGCTTGTCTGCAATACCGCGATCGACTGGTGGTCAGCGGCAGTTCGGACAATACAATAAGGTAAGATGGTCAGCATCTCATTGGTCGTTTATATAGTTCTTGGTGTTTTTTTATATTCTGATAATTAAATGACATTCTTTCATTCCTAAATTTTATAGACTGTGGGACATTGAATGCGGCGAATGCCTCCGAGTATTGGAGGGTCACGAAGAATTAGTTAGGTGCATTAGATTCGATTCGAAGCGCATTGTGAGTGGTGCATATGATGGCAAAATAAAAGTTTGGGACCTTTTAGCGGCTTTGAATCCTAGAGCTCCGACAAGTTCCTTGTGTCTCAGAACCTTAGTGGTATGTATTTAGCTCAAAAACTTATTATAATTAGAACCTAAAGAATGAAGCTAATCAAATTGTGAAAAATGTTAATTTTTTGTTCTTCCCGATATTCAGGAACATTCTGGGCGCGTTTTTAGACTGCAATTTGACGAATTTCAAATTGTAAGCAGTTCTCATGACGATACCATCCTCATATGGGATTTTTTGAATTCAATACCGGACGTTAAAAGAGATAGCAAAGAGAATACAACTAGATCTCCTTCACGTATGTATTATTGAATTATGGTTGATGAAAGCATTTATTTTCTGTAACTTTATGATATCTTGTAGAAAGCTAAAGCACAATATAAGTAAAATATAAAGTATCCAGCGAATGTTTATGGATAGTGTCAAAAGGCTCACATATTTTTTGGATTTCCATCATCTTGTATCTTTGCCTCTTCTGAGTATTCAATTATTCAAGACACTGAATTTCAGTCGAACTTCAGTAACCGAAATTTTTGTAAAATCAAATTCAATTGGCTGTTCAGTTAAGGCGCCTCTGTACTACTCAAGTGTAGTGTTTTAGATTTTTTTTCGTTCAATATCCTTGTAGGAGAGTAAGAAGGATGACTCACTTGAGAAAATACATAACCCAACTTATTTATCTTATCACGGTTAATGTCAATCAACAGCAGCGCAGGTACAACGATAATTATTTTGAACATTTTATAATTGTTGTTTTAAGCCAATCAGATGCCATGATTTTGAAAGGTTTTTTTCGGTCACGTGACTTAGCTCCTAAATTAATAAGTGATAAATTCCCTGGCTTGACAGCTGTTACGTGCGGATTCCAGAATAACAAGCTTAAATTATTTTTGACCAATGACCTATTAACAGAGATAGACGGAACTTTAAACAATATATTGTGTTGACTTCATCCCTTGTTCGGCCACGCCTCATCGCATATCAGCTTCTTCCCCCCTTATTTAAATACTTGGTGTTTTGGTTGTTTTTGAATATTCTATTATATTCTTTGGTTTCTAAAGTTGAAACAATTATTAGACTTTGCAAAGTGTGCAGTAAAATAGAATCCACGAATCCAGAAGTAACTTTTCATAGGTAAGTAGCCCGTCTAAGTTAAAATTTGAATTTTGGAAGAAAATTATTGACATATAAACGTCGGTCATGGGCGTAGTAAAGAAATTATTACCTAATCATTGTTATTTCATTAAAGAGATTTTTATATTGTTTGCGTTTTTAAATCATAGACTTAAAAAATAGTTATTATACATACTTATTAATTATTTAGACATATAAATCTCAACTAAAGATAAAAAATAATATTTAATTAAATTTAAAATAATCAATAACAACCAATAAAAAGTAGAATAACGAGAAGCCACTGCCGTCATATTTCTTACTCGAATAAGATCACTGGAGTGGAGGCGGGGTTTAGTTAAAATCGTTGTATCCCCCCTTCTGACCGCTTCAACAGCTCACCCCCCTGGCCCATAAAGATGTTGTCAACAAACAAAACGTATTTTATCAATGAAGTGTTCTGTCTATCTCTGTTAATAGGTCATTGTTGTTGACAAATATTTATTTATAAACTGTCAAAACTTTTATTTCAAAATTATTTTTGGTATAAAATTTTCGTATCGAATTTCATGTAAGCTTGAATTATTCTCTGTAAATTTTTTCTCAGTTGCGAAAAAAGAAAAGAATTTCGGAAATTATTCTCTAGGGAGATTATAAGTGAAAATTATATTTCCACCACTACTATTTTTTAGAGAAAAATATAATCGAAATTCGTATTTTCTGTATCTCCCTATTCAATCCCGGATTTTTCCTGGTCTTTCCAGTATGCAAATTACTTTCGTTCAGATAGTATGATTAGTTTAGGAGAAAAAATGGAAACGCCTTGAGAGTAAGAAATTATTAAATTTTTACTTAGCAGAAAGCTGGTGAAAGTCTCTCATTTGAAGTTGATCAAGGTGAAAGGTGTCAAGCAAATTGGCATCAAGCCTGATATAATAATATAAATTATATAGAGTAAATGTTTTTCAGAAGTTTTACTCCAAACTGCGGGTCTTTTAATATCCTACCGCTGCCCGAATTAGTTGTGTGAGGAAAGTATTGTAAAAATTTCAAATTTTCGGTGTCTAGTTTTCAATTGAGTCTGAAGAGTCCAAAATTTTTATTTTCAGTTATTGGTTTGTGTCTACCTCTGCCAAGATTATCTGGCGAACGGCCCCCGTATCATGTAAAATTTAGCAACCAGTTGCAATCGCGTTGTTATCTCAGTGTTGCCACTGTCTACATGGAGTCCATTAGACCTTATTTATTAAATATTGGATAAATAAGTGAAAATAGCTATTTTATAAAGAACATGTTAAAAAAATCATTAATTATTCACAAATACATGCAATCAACTATAATTTTATTCGAGTATCGATTTAGGCTCTACATTGAATGAGCGGCAACACTGTACAAAATCGACGTTTTGACAGCGACGATTGTGCAATAGTCGCGGTCGCATTGCAGTTGCTAGTTACATGATAACCCACGCCCCCGTATCATGTAAAATTTAGCAACTAGTTGCAATCGCGTTGTTATCTCAGTGTTGCCACAGTCTAGTAGACACTGTCTATAAAATATTGGATATAAAAGAGAAAATAGCAGTTTCATTGAGAACATGATTAAAAGTAATTTATTATTCACAAATACATGCAATCAATCTCACTTTGATAATTTCTACTTGAATTACTTTTTTAATATATGGTAGCAATTTCCTTGTCACCTAATAGGGAATTACTCGTAATAGCCGAAAAACGAGTATTTCATGAATATGCTAGGAAAGGCTTGTGAGTAGGCTCACTAAATGTTTTCTGCATTTTTCCGACTAGTAACGAGTAAGTGGACATCAGTCTATGCAGATACACTAATTTTCGCAAACTGGAAAAACAAACTAGCAAAGCACGTCCCACTGCTACGGAAATGCCTGTATACCTGCATTTTCAAAAGCGGATCACCACCTTATAGACGATACAATAGAGTAGGAATGCTATAAGTGTATAATAGGAAATGTATTAGCTAATAAATGTTCAAAGGGGTGTTCCTTCCTTGTTCAACAAGAACTGCGTATGTTCTTCTCGAAGATGTTTCGCTTTTTACTAGGCATTCATACTCAATTGTATTCTGTGATCATCACCACGCGTTTACTTGCCTATATAGATATTACATCTAAATGCGGTGGATTTATGCGCTGTGACGCTATTCTTTGTGATCAGAACGTAGCCGTATTTAACAACCATAAATTCTCTAATATGATTTAAATATCTTTGAAACTCTTTTCACGCCCTTCATTAACATTAACATAAAAGCCATGTATATTTTGTATCAAGTCACGGTTGGAGTTATCGAAGTTCGATTGTACTTATAAGGTGCAGTTTGCATTTTTTGTCCTGTCTAATAACATTTCCATATTTCTTTAAATATATATTTCCATTTTGTTGCTAAATTTCCCATGTACAATTATAAAGTTACATTGATTATATGAAATATCTTTAGGAATCTACCATAGATTTTTTATATATTTTAGTGATAAATCCATAATATGAAGATACATTGCAAATTGAGTTATTCAAGCAACAGAGTATTTTTCTGTAAATATATTCTATTTAATAAGCTTTGAGTGCTATTGAACATGAAGAATTTCATATTTTAAGTTTATTTGTAAGTTGTCAAACGTTTTCAAAACGTCTATAAAAAAGTTACTAGAAATTATCTAGCTGGCACGCTCTAATACAATGTTTAAAGGAATTGTGAGAAGTGCTTCAAGTTTAGAAAAATAGTGAAACTTAAGCATAATCTGGCAAAATTATAGAAAAATACTGTAGTGCAGTTTGATTACGTAGACATAGAACATAATGTAACGGGAATTTATATTAAAACTGGGTTCGATTTATTTTCACTTATTTATTTATACCAATAACTACTCGTCTATATACACATTTATATTCACACTATATTTCTTGGACTATATCTACTTTCTACTGATCTATGTGAACTGTCAATGACCGTGCTTTATGACTAAGTATCTATTACTAACTAACTGTCGCCGTGGTCCGTTTGTTTATATTCACTTAACCTCCTATCTCGAAGCTTCTCGTCTAGAATAGACCAAATCAGTAGATTCTCCATGTTTCTGGATTAACAGGATGTTATTACCAACATTCTCCTTCAAGAGCAATCGAGACGCTTCCAGGCTCCAGATATTTGTGTGATAGTGTATGTGTGTGTGAGTGTCTTTTATTATTTGGGTGAGTTCTCACGTTACACTGCCCCCTCCTTAACATCTGATCGTCCCGATCAGAATCATCCTTGGTAGTACCTTGCTGCATTTCTGTTCTATGGCGGAATCTGCACTTGGTTCCTGCCAGGCAAACACCCTTGTTGAAAAAGTAACAGTCTAGCGTCTTTCCTGAGTGCACTCCTTTTGGATTGAAGCAACACACGGTAATTTGCACGCCAGCGTCCTGGAAGATGTACTCGACCATGCTCCTTACAATCTTCCAATCTAGCCCGTCCAACCCGCAGCCTACTTTCGGAAGACCCAACTTCTTGATGTCATAATTCCTGAATTCATTCCTTAGGCTCTTCAGTGCATGCCAGATGTCCTTGTAAGTGGGTTTTCCTCTAGACATCTTCTTCATAACCAAATAGAAGAGGTTCCGATTACCATCTGCTAGTCGCAGAACTTTGCCTACTCTGGTAGTTTGAGAAGGTCTTGTTGAACCTCAAATGTCACACCGAGTCTGACCTTCTTCCGGTCTGCGTAGTTGGACATGAAGTCGTTGAAACTGACATTTCGCTCCTCAACGTTCTTTTCTTGAAGAGCCACTCGTGCTTCCTCCTGGTTGTTCGATCCAGCGTATGGTGCAAGTCGGTTTAAGTGCACCACTCTAGGTTTTCCCCTTGGTAACTTTCGGATACGATAGATGACGTCATTTATCCTCTTCATAATTTCATATGGCCCTTCCCATTGCTTTTGGAGTTTGGGACAAAGGCCTCGACGTCGTTGGGGATTATACAGCCAAACAAGGTCCCCCAGGTTGAAGACTCCATCAGCTGATCGAATGCACTTTATCCATTCTGGCTCTCAATTGGTCGACATATCCTTCTCCTGCGACACTGTCCACTGTAGGTCTACGGCCAAATTCCAGGTCACAGGGTAGGCGTAACTCACGCCCCAACATTAAACTAGCAGGAGTCTGACCAGTTGTTTCATTCACAGCCGCCCGATAGGCCATCAGGAACAAATGGATGTACTAATCCCAATCTCGCTGATGTTCTGAGACAACCTTAGAGAGGTGCTTGCCCATGGTTCGGTTCATCCTCTCCACCATTCCGTCCGATTGAGGATGTAAAGGGGTCGTTCTGGTCTTGTTCGCACCTATTAGTCTGCACACATCTTGGAACAGGGCTGACTCGAAGTTTCTTCCTTAGTCTGAATGGATTTCAAGAGGAACGCCAAAACGTGAAAATAATTCATTCACCAACACCTCGGCGACGGTCGATGCTTCCTGGTTAGGAATTGCGTACGCCTCTGTCCACTTTGTGAAGTAATCCATAGCTACCAGGATATACTTATTCCCATTGTCCGTTTCAGGAAATGGCCCGCAATATCCACAGCAACTCGCTCCATGGGACTCCCAACGTTATACTGCCTCATAGGTGCCCGATTTCTGCCAAGTGGTCCATTGCTTGCTGCACACACTTCACACTTACGGCACCACTGTCTCACATCTTCTTTGTAATTCACCCAATAGAATCGCTCCCGAACCTTCTGCAGAGTCTTGGTGATTCCAAAATGCCCACCCGAGGCTCCATCATATAGCTGACGTAGTACCTCCGGCACTTTGCTCCTTGGCACAACTAGTTGTAATCTGGATTCAGTGCCATCTTCAGACTCAAAAGTTCTATACAGAAGATCATCTCTTAACGCAAGAGAGTCCCATTGGCTCCAATATGCTTTCACTTCAGGGCTTCGTAAGCTTATATCCTGCCAAGACGGCCTCTCCTTACGGCGCATCCACTCCAAGACCACTCTCAAACATGGGTCATTCTCTTGGGACAGTTTCATTTGTTCGGGCTGCCACTCCTCATTCTTTACGGTTGTTCGTCGTATAAGGCAAAGCTTCTCTTCCATCTTCGAGCAGTAGGTGCAGTTATAGTTGCACGGTCTTCTGGATAAGGCATCTGCGTTTCCATGAACTTTTCCTGCCCTGTGCTCGATGTCATAGTCATATTCCTGAAGACGTTCTAACCATCTTGCCACTTGTCCTTCAAGATTACGGAATTGCAGAAGCCACTTCAACGCTGCATGGTCAGTTCTAACTAGAAAGCGGTGACCATACAAATACTTATGAAAGTGTTCGCAGGCTTTCACTACTCCCAACAGTTCCCTTCTGGTAACGCAATAATTCCTTCTCCTGCCCGTCTTGAATCTGCGAGAGGACAGCACCAATGGCTGTATTACTGGCATCTGTGTCCAACACGAATTTTCCGTCATGCCTCGGATAGCCTAAAATTGGTGCGCTGATAAGAGCTTCTTGCAGTTGTTCGAAAGCTCTCTGACACTCATCATTCCAGGAATATTCTTTGCCTTCTTCTGTTAGTTTAGTTAGAGGCTTAGCGATGTTGGCAAAACCTTTCACAAACCGTCGGTAGTAGGTATACAAGCCCAAAAAACTTCTAATCTGATGCTTGTTCTTGGGAATAGGCCCTTCCTTAATGGTTGTTATCTTTTCTGGATCTGCCGTGACGCCGTCCCCAGATACGATGTGACCCAGATATCTTACTTCACGTCGGAACAGATAACATTTCTTAGGACTCAGCTTCAGGTTGGCCTCACGTAAGCGTTGGAAAACTTCTCTTAAATTCTTCGAGTGTTCCTCAAATGATTTTCCTACCACGATTAAGTCATCCAAATACACTAGGCAGGTTTGCCATGTCAGTCCTCTTAAAACTGCTTCCATGAGCCTCTCAAATGTAGCGGGAGCATTGCAGTCCAAACGGCATCACAGTGAATTGCCAGAGCCCTGATCCTATCGAGAAAGCAGTCTCTTCTCGATCTGCGGAATCCATTCCAACTTGCCAGTATCCACTTTTCAGATCTAGTGTAGAAAACCACCGTGACCCAGAGAGAGTATCTAAGGCGTCATCTATTCTGGGTAACGGATAACTATCCTTCTTAGTGACTGAATTCAGAAGTCGGTAATCTACACAGAATCTTGTAGAACCATCCTTTTTCTTCACGAGCACTACTGGCGAGGTCCATGGACTATTTGATAGCTCAATGACTCCTTGTTTGCTCATTTCTTGAATCATTTTCTCGGCTTCGTCTCTTTTGGCCAATGGAAGTCTTCTTGGCTGCTGTCTTATTGGCTAAGCGTTCCCCGTGTTTATCTTGTGAGTCACTATACTTGTTTTACCTTTGTATTCTTCTTCCATCGCAAATACGTCCTGGAATTCCACAAGCATATCTCTCACTTTTCGTAATTGTTTCTCGTCTAAGTCCTGGACAGTCTTGATGACCACATCAATCAGCTCTTTCGAATATCTGGTCCTGGATGGTTTACTAATCGTTCTTACAGAGCATATCGCTAATACAAGAACACAATTTCCAACCATACTTCCCTTGCTCAACTTGATGGGGCTCTGCTTTAGATTCATTTCTCTGACAGGAACGACATCTCCTACTCGAACAAGAGCTTTAGCTGTCAGAAATTCCTTATTATTAATTTCTTCTACCAGTCTCAGACTTCCAGGTTTGCAGTTTCCGTCCGGGTTGGTCATCAATATTTTTTCACTATAGCCGGGTATTATTACGTCACTAGTCATTATTAATCGGACAACATCTTCGTTATCCTCGTAAAAGGGCAGTAAAGGGCAGTTCTTCATTGTCGACCTTCAAGACACCATTTTTGACATCTAGCACAGCCCCAAGCTTCTTCAAAAGGTCCATTCCCAAAATAAACTGGTCAGATATGTTTGCGATTAAGACTCTGTGCTTGGTGGTGATCTTGCCAATGCTGATGGTCATGCTCGCTTCACCATGTGTTCTTATTTTCTCTCCAGTCGCTGTTCTGAGTTGGACCTTTGTTGGTAGTACCCGGGAAAGATCTATGATGAGCTCTGGCACCGGTGTCCATTAGAAGTGTTCTGTCTTCTCCATTGATTCGACCATCGATGTATAAACTCAAGGCTCCGCCAGAAGATGACACATTGACCGTAATCACTGGGGCACTATTTCTGCAGGTCGACGATTGCCCCCTCATCTCGACCCATTCTAGTTTTCCGACTATGCAACCTTCTTCTTACAACTGCGGCGTACGTGTCCTAGCTCGCCACAGTTCCAACACCTTGGCTCTCTCTTCTTTGATTGCGCTCCCGTCACTAGCTTCCTTATCATATCTAACAGGGACTCTGTTAGATTGGTCTTCCTCGATTGCTCTAACATGGTGCCCTCGGGAAGTTTGGCTAGCGGCTTCATGCTCTAAAGCAATAGCTAGTGCTTCCTCTAGCAATTTTGGTCTGGCCAGCTTCAACGCCTTCTGCAGCTCGCTCTCCCTCAATCCATTTACAAATGTGTCCACTGCAATTTCATCGAGGAAGCTATCGGCAGCTGTAGGATATGCTAGCCGCACAATACGAGCTATCTCCCCCTCAAATTCTTACAGACTCTCATTAGCATGTTGCACCCGAGATCGTAATTGTGCTTTGTATACTTGCTGAAGATGGCTATCTCCATACCGATTCTCTAATTTAGAAAGCAAAACTTGGCCAGCCAGCCGGAATAGACCTAAGGATGTCTGCTGCATCACCTCGTAAAGCAGCAGTTAAGGAAACAGCTTTCTGTTCTTCGGTCCACAGGTTAGCCATTGCCACTGCTTCAAATTGTTTTCGATAGGTTGACCAGGAGCACTTTCCATCAAAGTTTGGCAGCTTAACCCTCATACTACCTGCGGCTAAGTCATCTTCGCTTTTGAGTGTCTGGCTCACACTGCAGTTACCATTCTTAACTGCCATTTCCAGTGTCTTGATTTTTTGTTGCAGTAGCTCCATGTTCTTCTCTGTCATGACAAAGTTTTCGTCAACTGTTCTTGAAATTTCTTCGAATTTCTTGTCACTATATCTACCAGCTTCTTTAACCTTTTCCTCGATAGTTCTGTTCACCTCCTCAAACCTCGCATCACTTTTTCTGGAAACATCTTTAATTTCATCTTGAAGAGTTCTAGAA
Organism: Crioceris asparagi; assembly: GCA_958507055.1. Lineage (NCBI taxonomy): Eukaryota > Metazoa > Arthropoda > Insecta > Coleoptera > Chrysomelidae > Crioceris > Crioceris asparagi. Next base: position 54,823,635 of record OY293827.1, read on the forward strand.
ACTTCTTCAAACTTTTTCGAGACTTCATCGAATTTCACTCCAAATGTCCTAGTTACTTCCTCGAATCTTTCGTTATTATTTCTAGAAATTTCTTCAAATTTCTCATTATTATTTCTAGAAATGTCTTCAAACTTTTTCGAGACTTCATCGAATTATACACCAAATGTTCTGGTTACTTCATCGAATTTTTCATTATTATTTCTAGAAATTTCTTCCTTCACCTCTTTTAGTAACAGCTCTTCCGGAGAGTGGAACTCGAAAATATCAGGATCGTCTCCATTTTCAATCAGAATGTCCCTTAAATGTTTCTGGAGGGTCGCTTTATTAACGGAATCATCACAATCCCGCTCCACTAACTGTTCTTTTAGTTGTTTCACGGTTAACTGCACTAATTTCATTTTTAATTGTCTTTATTAACTCAATTAGTCAATACAGTTTTAAAGTCTTCGACACGAAAACAAACAAAATTCTTCACACAAACACGAGAAAAAGTCTTCACATTTACACGAAAACAAACAAAAAGTCTTTAAACCAACACGAAAACGAACAAAAGAGTCTTAAACTTAAATCTAACAAAAGTCTCAAAACCACTCAAATTTGCACGAAAACGCAGTCTCTTAAAGTCTGTCCAATTTTAGAATCATTCACTGACCCCACACCTGACACCAATGTAACGGGAATTTATATTAAAACTGTGTTCGATTTATTTTCACTTATTTATTTACATCAATAACTACTCGTCTATATACACATTTATATTCACACTATATTTCTTGGACTATATCTACTTTCTACTGATCTATGTGAACTGTCAATGACCGTGCTTTATGACTAACTATCTATTACTAACTAACTGTCACCGTGGTCCGTTTGTTTATATTCACTTAACCTCCTATCTCGAAGCTTCTCGTCTAGAATAGACCAAATCAGTAGATTCTCCATGTTTCTGGATTCCCAGGATGTTATTACCAACATTCTCCTTCAAGAGCAATCGAGACGCTTCCAGGCTCCAGATATTTGTGTGATAGTGTGTGTATGTGAGTGTCTTATTATTTGGGTGAGTTCTCACGTTACAATAATAAACTGTGGATTCCCTAATAATATGATACTCTATCTTCCTATGACTAGTGACCATCGAAAAGAGAAAAGATACTCAGTAGATAAATGAAAACAAGAACAGCTTTCATTAGACAGAGAATAAACATTAAATTATCTTACCACCATCGTACTATCTGAGACGCAGTCGATTGTTTTCTAATATGTATGTGATTTGTTGCGAGAGACGTAACAGAGAGTTTAAAATGAGAAAAAACATAGATTCACTTATTTGCTGGAGTGCAAGAAAGGATTGTGGAATGACAAAAAATGTTTGATTAATAAAGAAATTCAAAGCTTTTCTACTAGATCTTATATATCCTTATCACTACACAATTTCACTGTATATATATAATTCCTTTCCTTTTTAGCATTTTCTACGACATACGAGTGAACGAACAACTCCCAGAAATCCAAAATATAGCACGCGAGCTACTAGTTATTATCGTATATGTATATACAGAAAAAAATGAATTTATATAATAATTATTGATAGAGAAAATATGCAATTTGCATCCTGTGGATGCTTTGCTATGCTGGACACAAAAAATAGTAATGCTAATGATTTTGTCGGGTTGGTGGGTGTGTATAATTGATGTTGATGTGTTATGCACCAATATACATATATGTGAAAGTCTTATTATGATGGACACCTTATTCTGACGATAGTATAATAATAATCATTATTAGTGGAACGTGTTTGTGCTTTAATCGATTCATTCATATTCATTTCCATGACAATATATTTTTTTCTTTTTTATTAATTCCAGAGATGTGTGCGAAATTCATTGGAAATTAACTTTCTTATAATATGGTATTATTTTTATGTTACGCACTGTTTTTTTTTTGATACTTAGCATATTATTCACCTTTTCGGGGATATCAAATTTCCTTATTTTGTTGTTGAATAAGAAGTAAGTTTGTTTATTGTAGTAGTTTTTTCTCATGTTTTAGGTTGTTCTTCTTCGATTCATTTATTTCTTATAGATTTATAATCTGTGATAGTTATATGAAATTAAGTATGAACTTTTCACTGAGGAATAAATTTAAGATAAATTTTATTAAATTTACGCATGAATTTCTACATTATTTACTATGTTGATCTCAATCTGATGGGCGAGAAAATCATGAAGCTTTTTTCCATAGCTATAGTTGAAGAATATTTTGTTTGAATTATCTAGAGAAGTCTTAAAATGCATAGATCTGGTTCTTAATTATTAATTCCTGTTTAGCATTATATTATTGAGCTTCTTTTCTTACATCAAATGCGTAAATCGTGAATCTTAACATCTCAAGAGCGCTTGAAAAAATGAAACTTTATATGTAGTTCGCAATGAATTGAAAATGACTGAATTTGCATGTAAGCAAGCAAACCTAAATTTAATTTAATGTCGAACGTCATATAAATCTAATCTATGATAATATTATGTATGTAAGTTTGTTAAGATTGTTTGTAGATTCATTTATTTGAAGACAAATACTGAAGTTAACGTATTGTTAATGTAATTTAGAAAACTGACGGAATATTCAAATTATAAAATGGAATAGAAACATTGCAGCTAAACTGGATCACATTGACCAATATTCTATATATTTATTTTCTATTGTATCAAAAAAATTAAATCTGAATACTGATGTCTCTGAAATTATAATTCAAAGTATATATATATATATTGATTTTTTAGTCTTACTATTACTTTCCAATTAAGTTTGTTTTGTTTATATGGCAACATTAATTTCCTTTCCAATTTGCAAAAGGTTTATATTTTTTACGCTAATTTGTAGAATTTCTGCCAAATGTAATTATAGTAGTTTTAGAGGTAAATAAATTGAGTATTCAAATGAGCAAGAATTTATTAAAACATCTGAAATCTGGCACAAGAAAATAATATTCACAATATTCTTATCAATACATGTCAAGAAATAAAACAAGTTGAAATAATTTGGAAAAATAAAACCTTATGCTGGCACACAGAAATGCTTTTCTTGTACCAAATTTTACTTTTTATGATAATATATAACATAAGGTACGACGAGTACACACTTTTAGATTTTACATAAATACTTATGAGAAGCTTTTGTGATAAAAACCTATCCTAAAATATACCGATGATATGTGTGTATGAATGATAATTTTTTATTGTTCTATTACAATTATACTTTCCACAAAATCTTTATTTGTGGATTAATAATAATTGTAATTTATTTTCAGATTAAAAATAGGTTGTAAATATTTGTGAGGGTAGTTTTTAAATATATATATTTTGTTTGCATTTATTTCTAGATCTATTTATATTTTGCGTGTAATATACGTTTGAAAGGAGTTCTATTCAAAATGTTTTATTTCCAGAAACAGCAGGTTTACTTCCGACAGCTTCATATTCAGAATCAATATCATTAGGTTCGAAAAAAATCGCAAAATCGTGCAGTCGCTTGAATAGACATCTATTCAAAGAATCAAGTATGAAATATGCTGAAAATACCTGAATTTCTGAACCGTTTTATGTTTCAGTCTTTTGAGGCCGAAAAACGGTTCCGTACATCCGATGAGAAAAAATAACCCTTATAAGATCGCTCTGGTGTTTGTGAAAGACTATTTTCTCAGGATTTACTTAACGAAATTTGGTACTTGGTACTTATACAGAGTTAGCTGACTAAATCAAAAATGTATGTAGTAATTGAATTATTTTTTTTTCAAGCTCATAATGTGACAAATGCAATGAATGAGCTCGTTTTAAGAAGTACAAATAAATATATTCTATTCAATACGAACGGTGTTTTCAAAGGTTTCAATTTTATCACAAATAGTGGAACATTTTTTTTTGATTTAGCCGAGCTTTCGAGAATGTTTAGTCTCTTTGTCCGGGCAAAATTCGTAAATTTAGGGAAATACCTACAATTTCACTTTGTCACACATAACGTCAACAGAACGCGTCACAAACGATCTGTATCAAGAGAAATTCAAAAATATAATTTTTTCATATTCGTGTTGTGTATTCGGTATGTGGTAGAAAACTTTCAGCACCCAGAGACCACAGCTTACCACCATAAACCAATTAGCCAACAGGAATTTCAAATTTTTTGTATTTTTAAATTTCGGTCGATTCAGATCGTTTGTGATGCGTTTGTTTTTTTGTGACTCATTATTTAATGAGTTATTAGATTGTTGAATAATTAACACTGATTAGCCAACACGTCTTGAAAATAGGCCTTACTTTCTCTATTTTTTACTCAATTTATCAGAAATCGTTTGTAAAACACAAATATAATAATGAAATCGTTTGTGACTCTATTGTTTTAGAAAAATCTAAATTCATTTCAAAATTTGTAAGCTTAGGCAACTAACTATACATTATATCACTGTTGCAGCGTCAATAAATATAATTTGTGGATATAACGCCACAATACAAAATAATATTAATTCTATTGGTGCTGGTACTTTTGAAGTTGGTGCTAAAAGTCTTATATCTAACTGCAATTATTGCACAACCAAAAAAAGTACCAACACCTATAGAATTAATATTATTTTGTATTGTGACGTTCCATACACAAATTATCATTGTGTTCCTACAATTGAGTTAAAGAATAATGTCAAATACCAAGGTATGATTCTCGATGATAACCTTAGGTGGTCGGAACACATTGAATACTTCTAAAATAAATGTCTCCAGAAAATTAATATCCTTCGTGCTTTGTGTCGTACATGGTGGGGAGCCGATCCCGAAACACTCCTAGTAATATATAAAGATATAATCAGGTCACACTTTGACAAAGGATGTCAATTCTTCTCAAACCTGAATCATGCAAATAAACTAAAATTAGATAGATGCCACTATAGGGCACTGAGAGTAATCATAGGAAACATATAATCCACTCCAGTACTTGCGTTACTAGGAGAATGCGCGGAATGGTCATTAGAGTTTAGGAGAAAATGGCTAGCGGCCTAATACATCAATAAAACCCTTTCCCTCAATAACAATCCCCTAACAGAAATCCTTTCAGATCTGAAAACTCTTTGCGATAGAAAGATAAATTACTGGAGATCCAGACAACCCCCATATATGGTCGAAACCCTCACCAGGTGCAACGCAATTTCAGAAAATCGATATAAATACGAAATATATCCATGTTTTGAACTTGATGTCCAATCCTAATTAGAAAACATCTTAACAATCAACATTGACAATAAAAGAGATTCAACTTTGAATAATTAAGATTTCCTTAATAACGTCCCCAGTAAATTCAATAACGCACCCTAATATTTACAGAAGCATCAATGGATCCAAAAACATAGAGCAGGCGTAAGCGTCTATATCCCTAAATTAGACTATAAATTCTCGTGTAGACTACATAACTTCACACAAATCTGTACAGCTGAAATAATAACAATCAAGAAAGCAGTATATACTTGTTCACAAAAATAAATTAAAGACGCTATCGTTTTCTCCGACTCTAAGAGCGCAATACAAAAGACATCCAATGCGTACTTAGGTGACAAAAATTTTGTGGTCTGTTTGAAGTATATTGAGTATAATATTATTTTAGGCTGGATTCCAATTCTCAAACAGCAAATTTCTAATCAATTTACTTTAAACTAGCCAAATTAAATTAAAAAATAATCACTACTCGAAAGTTCAAGAAAGCTTTCACAGACAACCTTGGACCAGAGAAATGCCCTTCGAGGACAGTAGAATCATAACCACAATATCACAGATGAAGGAGGCAGGAGGTTAGGTTACGTTCTAGATTGAGATCAGGTCATTGTTTGTCTCCGTCACACTCATATATATAATACTCCTATACGGCCAGTGAAGTGAGAGGTCTTCAAATTTTTAATACTTTACAGAAAATCGTTTCTCTCTCGCACAGTTGTTTCTGCTCATCCTCTCGCGCATCTCGTATCGTGCTATTATTTGTGAAATTTATACATAAATAGGGATACTTTGCAACACATAACACCTATAGGTGCGTGACAACGACATTTGCGAATGTGGAGAGGTAGGTGATGCCAACCACCATAGATAAAATATTTATATACGGAGCCAACCACATCATATTTGCATGCCCTCTAAACAATCGTTTTCAGACAGATATGTACCACGTTTAAACTCAAAATACCTAACCCAATATCTCTTTGTATACGCAATTTATTAGACAAAATGAAATCAAGAGATGAAACGCTCTCCTGGATAATAACTCCCAACCCCTCCGAGCAAATAAGAATTATTACTTCGATGTTGATGTGTAACCCAATTTACATGTATAATTCCAGTAAATTCTGGTATCCCCACAAAACACCTTTGTTGTGCTGTTAGTCTTGTCTTTTAACACCCATGACGCTTACAAAGAAAGAGGAGAACAATTACAAATACTTGGACCTTCAATATAGAGAATAAACTAATAACTTACATCGTTCACAAAGAATATAGCAGAAGATGGGATAAGTAGAAATAAATAAGGACGTGAGTGAGAGACGGCTTCAAACTCAAACCGGACTACATCCCCCTCACGAAAAGGGAGTAGGATTACCTACGCCGACTCTGAGAATGGTTTGTACTAAGGAAGACGCTGTATATTTATTGACGATTTAACAGTGATGTAAGTATAGAGTTACCGAAACCTACAAATTTTGAAATAAATTTAACAATAGTCACATTTGTGTTTCACAAACGATTCCTCATAAATTGGGTAAAAAAATAGAGAATGTCTGTTAGCTAATCGGTGTTAATTATTTAACAATCTAATAACACATTAAATATTGACTCACAAAATAATACACGCGTCACAAACGATCTGAATCAACAGAAATTTAAAAATTAAAATTTTTCAAATTCGTTATGGCTATTCAGTATATGGTCAGCTTACCTAACAATAAGATACTTTCTGTTAACGACGAATCCGCCAAAAGTGCAAATATGACTACATGAAAATTGAAATTGTAGCTTATGTAAAACTTTGAGGTACCTAGCCTATAGTCCTGTTTTATACATATTTCTCAAGTATGATTTTATATACAGATCAGTTTAATCGCAGACATTACTGAATAATGATCCGCGCGGGATTGTGATCCTTTTTTGGTGATTTGCTGTCAAGTCGTTTAAAAGTTACATGGTCACTAGAGACGCACATCATCAAAAAAAGATAAGACAGTTCCTGGAAAAAGCTAAGATAATTTTAGCAACTTAGTATAAGGCATTTTTATGCCTTATTCCACAGCAAATGTATCGATCCTATTCCTAAGTTCAATACGTAATGATTACATTTAGGTTAAAACAAGACTAGAATATACGTAAATATTGTTAGAATCAATACGCTCTATTTTTACTGCAAACTAGACAAGAACAAAAAAGATTGTATTGGGAGCGGATAGTTGCTTTCTATTTTGTTTTGTAGGGTATCGATACCGCTCACGATGACACCGATTGGGTATCATCTTGTTCACTAGATAAAAGCTGAGAAACGTGTTTCAGTCAGAACTGGCGCGAACGATTTAGATGAAACTTGTCCCTTGTCCGAAACATCTTGCTTATAGCCTTTTACCACCTTCTATATAATCTCTGAGACTAAGTAGGAATAGTTATGATCATATGAACTGAACAATTTTCCGTTTATTCCTATTCTGGCTAAGCGGTTCCTCCTATGTCCAAACTGACCATTGTCTTAGCACACTGAAAAAACATTAACGATCAAAATAATCTTTAAATTCCATGGAATTCTTGAGGCGATATGAAAGTCGTGTGACTAACATAAGATTTTGTTTTGTTACCTATTAGATATGGAATCCTTCAATTGAAACAACTTAAAACTTTTATAGCAAATGTATTTTACTAATTAACAGAATTTTATAACATACAATAAAAACAGTCATTACAAACTATAAAAATTCGGGATCTCTACTTTCAACTCAATCATTCATCCACACGCAATACAATCTGATGAAATAATCAGCAAATTTCGATATCAAAAAATATTTTCCAAATTAAATAGGCATTTATATGACAGACAACGTTGCACATTTTAACTGGAAAAAGAATGGAAATGAAGATCTTAAACGCCCTAGAATCAAATCCGCACTGTTAGACGCGTGAGTGTAGTAGAATCACAATTCTTTGCACTAGAATGTTTGTACGGTATCGGAGAAAGTTCATGGAACTACTTAATTTTTGTCTTCTTTCTTTTCTTTGGTTTCCTCACTCTGTGTTTCTTGGTTACTGCTGCTGCTGGATCCTTCCCTTTCAGCTGCCATCTAATATTGCAATAAAAAGTTTCAAAATTAATTCTTCGTTAACATGATAAATAATAAAGAAGATTTACAATAAAACTCCAAAGTAGCGTCCAATGCTAATTATACCAATATTGGACCTAAAGTAAATACCTACTATTTTTTTAAAGTCAAAATGAAAAAATGATCCGTCAAAATCAAATCTTGATTCAGAAGTCTGAATAGCAAGTTTGAGAATTCAAGACCTTCTGACGTTAAATTTATTTAAAGTTAAAGCACATAGTTCTTTATACTGTGGTTATAGTAGGTACTTTAGTTATTCAAATTTAGACTTTCTATTAGATTTAAAAAAATAATTACAATGTAATATTAATTATTTTTGTCGTACCTTTTTGTATGCCATTTCAAATAATTTCAATGAGGACTGTTGTAATGTTGTGGTAGCCTTACGAATTTCCTCAGGATCAGTTTCGTCTTTCTTAGCAAGTAATTCTCTCAATTTAGAAATGTCCTCTTTCAATTTGTCGCACTCCTCTTTTGGTAGTTGATCTTTGTATTCCTCCATCTTGGTCTCCGTATCGTGCATAATACCTTCGGCTTGATTGACAACCTCAACTCTTTCTTTCTTAATTTTGTCCTGTTGTGCATATTGTTCTGCATTCTTGACCATATTTTCGATTTCATCTTTGCTCAAACCACCGCTGGATTGAATAACTATTTGTTGTTCTTTTCCAGTACCCTTATCCCTGGCGGAAACATGTACAATTCCATTGGCGTCAATATCAAAAGTAACCTCGATCTGAGGTACTCCACGTGGAGCTGGTGGTATACCAACTAATGAAAATTGACCAAGAAGTTTATTGTCGCCAGCCATTTCTCGTTCACCTTGATGAACTTTGATTTCGACTTGAGTTTGACCATCAGCAGCAGTTGAAAATACTTGCGATTTCTTTGTGGGAATTGTAGTGTTCCTGAATAAATATTATTTTCATATATATTTCTAAACACTGACATACTGGTACAAGTAGTAAAATAAAACATGTCTGGAGACCTGCCCTATCAATTTAATTCACGGAGAGTTTCTCATCCTCAGACTGTATAGGGCGACTTACGGTAAAAAAAATAATGACTAAAATATTCATAACATAAAATGTTGGAAATTATTTTCAGATTTCTAAGATGAACGCCAGGGGACGTAATCGCTATCTTGATTTTAAACATCGTCTATGATTTTAAAAAAGTTATGGTTTCAAAATTTCTCAAGATAACCTAACCTTAGATTAGGTTTATGACTTATGTCAGCGTTACGGTAGGATAGTGTTTTGTTTTTATTTTAATACTAGTTAGTACCGAACTAAGATTGGATTATGTATACGCCTTGAATGTGTTTTTCACATCTATAACTTTAAATTGTGTCCTTAAAAAGAGCTTTCCTTAGGCGAACCAATTTACATCACTCTTTGATTTTAATTTAGTATGTTGCCATTAGTAGGCCTTATTTGATATTAGGACAGAAATCACGAAATTTCTCAAAAAAATTAATTTATTGGATAATAGTTTTTTGATATAATAGAAAAGAAAAATGATACCTAAACAAGCTGGTGAAAACAGCATCCCGATATTTGACACCTAATCTAAAATATCGGAGAACGATTATTTACTGAGAAAATTCAATGGATTTGAAAAGTTTTCAATTTATTCTTCAAAGTTTTAAATAAAAATGCTACTTTTGAGATTTTTTCAGAAACAACGATATTGTACACAAGTTCAAAATCAGCAATGATTGTTTTTTTTGTCTTACTCAAATTAAAATTCCAAAACTAGGAACCGTAAAAAAATAAACAACTTGAAACGTCACCAATGTTAGGTCGAAACTTTTAATAAAAGGTCAATTTATGCTTATGCGGTGTTCATTTTAAAACTTCTCACATCAGTTTTCTCGAAATATGATTTTGAAAAATCACCAAAATACGGAAAAAATATATCGAGGGACACATCTTTTATAATAAAATTTGTTTCACCCTTTCTTAACGCTACCTCAGAAGCTTCCTTCTTGAAAATCTCAAATATTAGGAGGCAAGTGATTTATTATTTTTTATTTTGTAATTTGATTTTTAGAATGGGACTTTTCGATTACAGTTACCTGTCTTAAATACCTGTCTATCATTTAAGATTTTGAAAAGGGTTGCTTCCGGCGGCATTGGGCCTAAAAATTGATGAAGGTTTTGGTTAAAACGTTGTACTCTACGATACTATTTTCTCCGTATTTCTTAAATCGTCACATCTCGATAAATCAAATGAACACGCTGTATAGTTATTATGCTCTTAAGTATGGATTACGACATTTTTATTTAAAGATTTGACCTAAAATTGATAACTTTTCAAGTTCTTTATATTTTTTATGATTCCTAGTGTTCAAATAGAAATTTGAGTAACACTAAGAAAAACATTCGGAGAAAAAATTGAAAAACTTCAAAATCCATTGAATTTTCGTTCTCCCATATTTTAGGTTAAGGGTAAAATACTGAGATGTTTCACTAGCTTGTTCATCATTTTTGTTTTTATTATAGAAAAAACAAATATCAATGATTATATGTTTTTAAGAAATCTCAAAATTTCTGTACTTTAACAAATAATTTCCTCTAGTGCCAACATACTAAATTACAATCAAAACGAGTTAGGTAGATTTGATTGCGTAAACAGTTTTATCGACATCAAGTTGCTAAAGAAATAAAGATGTTTATTTGAAAAAACATTTTATTGCCCCCATCACTTTATTTTTATAGATAGGGAATAGTCCTATGCAAAAAGACTCCAATCTATCTCAGCTTCAAGAAGCCCCATTTTTATTGTATCTTAATTTGGTAAAATTTCGAGAAACAAAACTATTACACCGCCTTGCTGCTATCTTTGAAACCTGAAAATAATTTTCAGCATTTTCTCTTGGCAGCTTAGGCCATTCATTTTTTACAGCACGCATATTTGGCTACCTTGTACATTTCAAAGCATTTCATCTTTTATTTGAATATTGGTTTTCTCATTATTCAGAGTTTAATTAAAAAATTACCGATTAATCAGCCTAGTGAATACTCCACCCAATGTCTCGATACCCAATGATAGAGGTGTAACATCAAGTAAAAGTACATCAGTAACATCACCAGCCAAAACACCCCCTTGAACGGCTGCACCGACAGCTACAGCTTCATCAGGATTCACTGCACGACTGGGCTGCTTCCCGAAAATTTCTTGGACTGTACTTTGCACCTTGGGCATTCTAGACATTCCTGACAAAAGAATATGGAAGTTAAGTATGACACTTTTTGATATAAAAAAAGAAAGAATTTGGTTTGCGAAAAGCTACATCTCATCAATTTCATATACAAACCTCCAACCAACAAAACCTCTCCCACGTCGGCTTTCGATACTTCAGCATCCTTGAGCGCTTTTTGGCATGGTTGTATTGTTCTCTTGATTAAATCACCCACTAAACTTTCGAATTTCGATCGACTTAATTTGAGATTCATATGTTTAGGTCCAGAAGCATCCATTGTGAGATACGGTAAATTTATATCAGTCTGTAGAGATGATGAAAGTTCAATCTTCGCTTTTTCGGCAGCTTCCTTTAGACGTTGCATTGCCATTGGATCTTTGGTTATATCGATACCCTGTTCCTTTTTGAATTCAGAGACCAAATAATTTACGAGAACATTATCAAAATCTTCACCACCCAAAAAGGTGTCACCATTGGTGGACTTGACTTCGAAAACTCCCTTTTGGATTTCCAGGATGGATATATCAAAAGTACCACCACCCAAATCGTAAACAGCAATGCTACAGGATTTTTTTATCATTATATAATTTTATACAGGAGATAGTTAAGTCTTACATTCTATCTTCAGTCTTATCCATGCCATAAGCAAGAGCAGCTGCAGTCGGTTCATTTATTACTCTTAAAACATTGAGACCAGAAATTTGTCCAGCATCTTTTGTTGCTTGTCTTTGGGAATCATTGAAATATGCAGGCACTGTGATAACGGCGTTCTTGACTTTGGTGTTCAAGTAAGCTTCAGCGGTTTCCTTCATCTTCACCAAAACAAATGCACCAATTTGACTAGGGGAATACATTTTTCCATCGCTACCTTGGACCCATGCGTCACCATTCGATGCCCTCACTATCTTATACGAAACCGTCTTCCTATAATATCATAACATCGATAGTACTCAAACTAACCACGTGGAACCAAATACTTACATATCTTTCTTGACTTCCTCGTCTTCAAATCTTCTACCAATCAGACGTTTGGTAGCGTAGAAAGTGTTTGCCGAATTTGTAACTGCCTGGCGTTTAGCCGGCATTCCTACAAGACGTTCTCCATCTTTAGAGAATGCTACAACTGATGGAGTTGTTCGAGATCCCTCTGAATTTTCAATAACTTTAGCCTGTTTACCCTCCATGACAGCCACACAAGAGTTAGTGGTACCCAAATCTATACCAATAACAGCTCCTTTAACACCTTCTGACCTAGAAATCATACTTTTGTTATCAAACGACAATATATATCCTATAATATACTCACTTATTTCGTAATTGTGCATCGTATTTAGGGCTTAAGGAATATAGTGAAGTTGTATTCTGGAAAAATGGAAGCTGTTAGTGTGATAATGATTCAACATTGTGTAATCAACCAAGAACAAAACGACCAGATTATTTAAAGCAAACGTAACGATCTAACGATTTTTTATACAAAAATGAGAAAATAAAAAATAACAATTATTAAAAATTATTATGTAACAGAAAACATTCAGGGAAAAGGGATGAAATGACATGGATATCTGGTGACAGTTTTACCTTGTTGAAAAGATGTCCGAAATTTCTCTTTCCTGTATTCTCAAAACTCACTTTGGAACAATCGAGAGCTTTACGGCTTAATACTCTTGCAGCAGACAACATTTTCTCAAATTTGACCAACACTCCTCAAAATAACTAGATCTTCACGTGGGAAAATGAGTAGAAAAGACGGAGACCGGTTATGGGAATACAAAAGCTTCAAGAATGCAACGTATAGAGGCGCCAATGTCGACCAATAGAAAGCATATTCTAGAAAGTGCCAAAAATGCGGCAACTTTGAATTTTTTTGTACTTTGATCACTGCTCTCTTATAATTTTTTTGTGATATTGATTTTGTTATCTGATATATCTTCAATCCTCAAATGTCCATGAGATGAAATCCAAAATAGGAACTTGCTCATAATCTCGCTTTGGTGGTTAACAAAGATTCGTAACATAAAATCTCTACGAGGTACCTACATTTAAATGTATTAAAAATGTCTAGACAAATACTATAGAATATTTATATGAAATAATAAATATCCTACGAAATATATATGACGGATCTGGTATAAAACATGATATAAAAACAAAGGTATATGTTGAAATCAGAACTACTGGTAAAGTTTGCGCATCGCATGACGTAGCATATAAATAAGAGCTCATAAGATCAAGATGGCCTCCTTCTTATGAATTCGAATGCGTCTCGAAGGAACTCAAGGATTATAACTGTAGAAGTACATACCAGTAAACTCTACAGAGGTACAAAATTACATGTGCGTAGGTTGGATATCTAATAGCTACCTTAATGACTAATAAAAGTAAAATAAAAAGGTGTTATTCTATGAATTAAAGAATCAAAAAAAACCCGATGGCCTTTAGTCAACGGAAAGGTAAATTTGAACAAGCTTTTTATTGGTATACCTACATGTTATTCTATAAATTGTCATATGTGTCATAGCCTTGCGGTTGGAGGTTTTTGTTTTGGCTGTAAAATATAAATCAGACAGGGTTCACGCTCCACTTCAAGGCAGAATTTTTTTTTCGCCTATTTCTTTTCAATAAATATACTAGATATTTTTTTAATCTGGGTCTATATTAAGATCTCCAGAAAATGTACAATTATATCAAATTTATATTGAGTGTTCATGTTTTATCAATATTTGTTATTTTGTAGTTGTAGGTACTGATTATATCTATAACCTAAAATTATTTTTGATGATATTTACACTACGGCTCTTTTTTGATAATTTTTTTAAATGTTTGAACGGTCGCCGTTTTGAAACTACTGACCCGATATTGCCCAATAACGAACTCGGCCGAGATATTTGAGAGATTGATTTTTGTAGCAAATTTGAACCAAAACTGCGACCTCTATCGTGTTAACAAATTTCGTAATATCCCATATAAATATATATATATATATATATATATATATATATATATATATATATATATATATATATATATATATATATAAACTTTTGAACCAAATGTTTTTTTGGACTAACTTATAGACATATAACAACATGCCATTGAAATTTTTTCGAAATTCAAAAGTGTGAACGATCGCAATAGGTACATTTCTATAAGAAATGTACCTAAAAGATAATAGAAATATAAGCAGAGAGCACTCACATTTAGTCGTGGATGATAGAATCATTTGTGACCCGCTAGACAAAACTTCAGTTTTTAAAAACCATCTAGAAACGGTGTTCCCCATTCCTGAGGATCCCCGTTTTGATAATCATTTTTATCAATTCGCGCAGCATCGTTACGAGAGATTCCTGGCAACCAACCCCCATGCAGTGCCTGGCAATGCGGATTACGACGTTCTAACGAGAAGTGGATCAAATTCTTAGATTCTCTAAGAATACTGCCCCGGGCCCGAATTGCATCAACAGGAAAATCCTTTAAAAAAATCCATATTCATTAATCCATCAATACACGCGTATATTCAACGCGTGTCTTGATCATAACTATTTTCCGGTTTCCTGGAAAACTTCCAATACTATCATGATTCCGAAGCCCAACAAACCGTTAACTAATATAAATTCTTATAGACCAATATCTCTATTAGACTGCGTCGGCAAACTTTTTGACAAAATAATTTCCTCACGCCTGAGACAATTCGTGGAGGACAGGAACATCATTCCTAGTTTAAAACACGGTTTCAGGCAAAATCATTCCATCCATGACGCAGTTTTAGAATTTATCACACATGCCACCACCACATTAACTGACGGTTACGCCACTCTGGCGATATCTCTTGACATCCAAAATGCTTTTGACAAGGTCTGGCATGCCGGACTTGTGTCGAAGCTTATGGATGTTAACCTTCCACATTCATTCATCAGATTAATAGCATCATTTCTGACAGATCGAGTCGTCAGAATGAAAGTTGGGTCTCACCTATCAGAACCCTTTACTCCCTTAGCCAGCGTCCCTCAAGGGTCAATCCTTGGCCCTTTATTATATATAATTTACACTTACGATTTCCCAAGACACATCAAATCTATTCAATATGCGGACTATACCGTGCTTTTCACTTCATCCACGAAAACGGAAATTCTCAATCATCAAGGATTAGTAATGATTGATGCATTCACACGCTTCTGCCAACGCTGGCGCATTAAGCCCAATCCAATAAAGACGCAGACTATCCTTATTAAACATCGCGACCTCCCGAAACAAAAACATCAATATCCGGAGAATATCCGATTAACATTGTGGGGTGAGAGATTAGATCTTTTGGAACAGGTAAACTACCTGGGGATGCGTATAAAGCGCACTATGGTGGGGCACTGACATCCAAGATGCCTGTAATAAGGTCAAACAAAGGTCCTCTCTTCTCACGATGTTAAACGGACGTTTTGGCAAATGTACCTCCGAAACCTTAATTTTTACATATAAGTCTTTCGTGAGGCCCTTAATGGATAATAAGTTCATACAGGCCTCTATCTCTTCAAGATACCATACTAACAAATTCACCACACTCGAGAGGAGGTGCCTGAATCTCGAGTGGGACCACCGCTCAGCGGACCTCTACAGAATTTTAAATAATTACAATATCTCTCCTATTTTCGACAGATTCACCCAACTCCAGGACCGGTTCTGCCTTCGAGCCTTCGGCCACCCAGGTCGGGAACACGCCAGGAATACCCTGCTGTCAACATGGACCAACAAAAACCGTCCAACCAGAAAACCTCTCTACCGGTATCCCTTCTCACCTGTGTGCCTTATGGAGGCTATGAGGGCACCACCACCTGAAGCTACCAACCACATCGACCGGACACCGCTATCCTACAGAAGAAGACAAAATTAGGGCCGCCCCTGTTTGTATTCTGCCATGGACGTGGGTTTTTGCTGTGGTTTTTCCCGTCCCCAGCTTCACTGGGCATTTAAAGCATGGCTGGTCCCCTGGTAACATTTCACAGGTGTTACCCCGCGTTCCCCCATAACATTGTAACTACAGGGCCAGTTTGAAAAGGGGGAAAGCCCCCTATTAGACAAGAAGAAATCAAATAAATATATAATTCACAAACAATTGTTAAAATTACTGAAACCAAATAAATGCTATTGAATTGAATAGAAATATAAAATAAAAGCCTATATGGTAGTTGAAACATAACATTATTATTCTAAGCTCAGCCTCTTGTAATGAACTATTTTTTAATTTTAACTTTTGCAATTTTACAATTTGGTAATGTTTTGAGTTCATTAGGCAGACTATTAAAAATTTTAATTGCTCTTATGTAACTGCTTTTTATACAGTATTACATATTTGGGTAAGTAAAATATTTTTGTGCCTCGTTATACTGTTTGAATTTATAAACTTATTTTTGAAATCTTCGTAATAATAGACAAGCGACTCCAATGCAAAAAGCTGTTCTATATTTAGCGGTTTTTTATCAGATGAAACTTGATTTCCTGAGACAATTTTTAATAGTTTTGCTTGGTGACCTTGTAACATGCTATTAATACTTATAATAAAAATTAATACACCTATTTCTATGCCCAAGGCCAATCGCTTAGTAATCACAGAAACAACCATGGTATCATGGTCGTGTCCATAGATAAACTATTGTCTTGTCCACAACAGTGTCTGATTACCAAGTGTTCCCAAGTAATAGGTATATATTCTGTGCAAGTAACATAGAAAGCATACCTCCCCAAGTAATCAGTCACAAACAATAATAGGGAGGACGACTAAAACGAGTAGTGGGAGTTAGCACAAAAAACATAGGGTTATCGCCTTTTATCGTATGTCATTTTGGTGTGGTGGTGTTAATGTGCCTAGGCAGCTTAAATACAACATTAGACAGTGGAATTCTACGCAACATCCCAAATTGACAACTTATCACGGGACGTTATTTCAGCCACTGCTGCTTATAGAACAGGATACAGAGTTAATCACCCTCCCTTTATATATTCTTATAATCAGTCAAGAATATATAAAGGGAGGATGACTAACTCTGTATCCTGTAACGTCCCGTGATAAGTTGTCAATTTGGTATGTTGCGCATTATTTCACTGAGTGTCTATTGTTGTATTTAAGCTTCCTTCGCCCATAATACATAAGGATGCGCAGCGTGATTTTGCGCAACACACCGAAAAAGTTGACATCTTTAATATGACAGCTATCAGAAAACCATAGGGTAACATAACCTATATTTTGTTTAAGATATCTCCCAATTCTATTATGGACATCTATCGTTCCGTTTACCATCTTTTTCATTATAAACATAGTGAATAGAAAATACTTTTTCTTCTTCCATTTTCAATTCCTCTAATATGTGTAAATTGGTGTTTTCGAGATGGAAACACACGACGCGTTTTGATGACCGAATGTCAAAGTTCTGATACCTGATTAGTGAAAGTTCGGCAGGTTTTCATTGGTTTCACTAAACACAACGCTAGTTGTGTTTTGTATCTCGAAGTCACCAATTGTCGAATTAAATTATTTCAAATCTTTTGACAAGTGACTATGGACACGACCATTTGACTTAGGTAACTTATAATTTTGTATTTGTATAGTTATCTCTGTTTGTATGTATTCATCAAACCATAGACACATCAAAATATGTCAATATTTCTAGGCGGGTGCTGTGATAAGCACGATACTAGCACACTAGAGTGGTTGATCTGTGGTATAGATAAAATCAGGAATATATAAAGTCAAAAGTGTCAAAAGTAAAGGATTTCAAAAATGTAATATTACTATTTGTGTTCACGAATACATCTTCATTGATAATAATTTCGCATCGACTACCTAATAAGTATGAACCCTTGAGTTAAAATTTTTGAATAATATTTTGACATTTTTGAATGATAGTAACATTTGATTAAGAAGAAAATAGTAAATGGCGGGTCATATCTAAAGACTTATACACCAGGTAGTTGTTAGATGCTTCATGAAAAATACAATTTTTATAATTATGTTTGAATGAGCATACAGAACTGTCATGGACATTTTTACAAATGAAGTACCTAGTTCAAATTTCTAATGCATTTTTCATCAGTCCAAATCTCTTTCATGTTAGTAAACAGAAAATATTTAAATGGAGGTTCAAGTATTACATTTTTATCAGTGGGTAAAGGGTAAATGTGATCTAGTTGGTAAGTCAGGTAATCAAGGATAGGAATTTTTAGAATGCATACTTATGCTGTTATTAGTAACAACTAAAAGAGTTTTACTTAATTCAGAAATTTGAATAGGATGATTCTCTTGTAGCGTTACTAGGTTTTTGTTGCCGTAAATAGCAACTAAATGTTTTTTCTATAATTATTGGTACCAATATTGCTATTAGTACTACTATCATTATTGGCAATGGGCCAATGGGACTTATATTACCAGAATCAAAATATAAACTTCTAGGGCGAAAGTATTGGCTTGAATCCTGGCATTAACAGGAGAATAAAATTATTGAAGATAATTCTAGTGAAAAATCGTTAAACAAAGTTAAATTCAATTCAAAAATATAATATGAAAACTTAAAGTTATCAAAAATTGAGTCTAATGAAATGTAATATGTAAAAGTCACCAAAAATATTTTTAATTTAAGAAAAATTCATAATTTTCATGTATGCACTCTAAGAGTTAGGATATGGAAAGTGAGAGGACGCATACATATTTCTTCGATAGATTGATGTTCTAGATGAAGTCTTCTGGTTTTCTCTTCCTTTGGACTGGTCAGCTGAACTACAAATTCCTCAGTGGACCTTTGTAGTCGTTAGCTGGCTAGCGGGCTGGTGACGGTCACTCGATGTGGCTGCTACTCTGCTCTTAGAATGTTGAAATGGTCTCGGACCCAAAACGAAATAAATGTCTAAAGTTGTTCCTCTTCGATTTCTTACCTGAGCGGGTGCCAATGAACGTCTTCGCCATTGGTTCTCCAACGATAATAATCACAAAATACTAATAAATAATAACCCAAACGCTGGATTCGATTTATTGATGTTCGTATATAGAAGCGGGTGCCAATGAACGTCTTTGGCTTTGATTTTTCAATGATGATGACCCAACTTCTGGATTCGATTTATTGATGTTCGGATCCCTTTCAAACGTTCACTGTTATTAATTATTGTTTGTTATTACAATAGAGAGCGTTGAGGGATCCCGGTCGAGCCCCCAATTAAGATTATCAAAACGAAGAACACTTTTCAAAAACAATTTATTTCGTAGCAAAAAAACCTAACTATTACAACGATTGTCAATAGCTAAATGGTTACCGATTCAAGTGTGTATCGGTATATATCAGCAATTATTATATTTAACATGATACTTACAGGATGTCATACTTTGTTACAAGTAATAAAAGAGATCTGGAAAGTGCTGACGCGTGGTGGCGTTCTCCGTATATAAATATTTTATCTATGGTGGCGTTGAACTTTTGTGAACGGTTCGGACAGGAAACAATATATTGTGGTATTATAACAGAAATTTAGTAATGATCATATTATAATAATTTATATGGCTGAGTTATGATTTGGGAATATAATATATATATATATATATATATATATATATATATATATATATATATATATATATATATATATATATATATATATATATATATATATATATATATATATACGGAGTGGTGGCTAAAGTAGAGCGGTAGAGCACTGTGTAGATTATACAGCGCTCTAACGATACACATCATGGTGCTAAGCAGTATGACAGAGAAAGATTGAGGTACGTGATACGTGCGAGAGAGTGGGAAGTTGAGCCACACCCACCTCCTCGACTCTCGAGAGCATATTTCCTAACACAGTGAGATACACGATACATTGATCACTGAGACCAGAGAGAACATACAATATTGTTTCTGACTGAGATTGAGTTGATCCTTATAACATCCTTGGGTTTGTATTTAGCATATACTTAAACTTCTATACCGCTAGCATTGTGGAAAAAAATCGCAAAAATGAAGTTAAAGACCTGGGGATAGCTGGCGATATGGGCATGCGTCATGAACTTTTTTGGCTAAGAGGAGGGACATATGTCATTATGTTACCTCAGGACCTCAGCTCACCATTGGCATATTTGGTAAACTGATCCATTGGTAAGCTATGATGTTACCATGGATAATATGATGTGATTCCAAGCCACTTCCCCTTTTTCGCATGCGTATTAAACTCGCAATCCCCATACTGAGCTTCACAAAAAAATCCAAGGATCAGATTATAGTTGGAGGTAGGTGTTCTCTGGATTAAAGGTATTGTAGGTGTATGATTTCTCTGTTGTAGGTATATAGTAGAAGCAAGAATATATAAAGGGAGGATGACTAACTAACTCTGTATCCTGTTCTATAAGCAGAAGTGGCTGAAATAACGTCCCGTGATAAGTTGTCAATTTGGTATGTTGCGCAGCACAGACTACCAACCAGACCCGCAAGTGAATAGGGATTTTTGTCGCACTTCTAAAATAATTTGCATCTCTTTTTAGCTTACAGTAAAATTTGTATAGGGCCTTTTCACTCATGCATGAACGTTTTCATTTGTAGGAGCGCTGCGGTCGTATTATCTAAAATTCTTGTTATATACTCTATGCAGAGAATATAGACGTATATATTCTCTGCTCTATGTCTAAAATAATTTTCTCCTACAATAATTTTGTAGTTCGTACTACTTTCGGTAGGTGGAAATTGTGTTATACGAAGTATTTGTGTGTTCTCATTTTCCATTTTGATTTTGATTATTTTGTTTCTACTGGTAAGTCATTATTATTTTGTATTAGAAAAAATCTAATACTAATTAATATTGTTTTCTTTCATTAGCATGTAATTAGTTGATACAAATTTAGGATTTATATTGTGGTATCAAATTAATACTATTTTGTTTTAGTTTATCTCGGGGTGCAGCAAAATGAAGTGTTTAATTTGTGGATTGTCTGATGATAATACAAAACTATTTTGTTTTCCTAGAAATCGTGAAAGGTATGATATTTTTGTAGATCTACGGAATTTCTGAAAATCATTTTACAAAATTTGTTTTTCACTTTTGTTTTAACAAATATATCCAAATAAAAACTTGATTTCAACATTTTTGTAGACAAACCGTAACAATTTTTCTGTTGAGTAATACTTTATTCCTTTTGCTTCAGATGTCGTATGTGGCAGGAATGCGTGGGGATATCGTATCGAGGCAGTATGTCTGGAAGTCACAGAATTTGTGAGAATCATTTCTCAAGTGAATCATTTATACCCTGTTCGAACCGTAAGACTCTGAAGAGGAATGCTTTGCCACTTCCATTTCACATTGAAGTTAGTATTCAGGATTTATTATAATGAGAATATATACACCGATAACTTTGTTGTAAAAGTAACAAAACTTCCTTCCTAATCACGAAGTGAAAAATTACCAGTATTTATATTCAATAACACAATTCTCAACAATAAGATCAACACCTACGAGTCAAGGCTTTTCTGTGGAATGATTATTGTTTATAAAAAACAGTTCCAAAGTTTAAATCAATGTTTGAAATTTTGTCTTGTTTTCTCTTGAAAGCTTAAGAATTAGTTTTTGAATTTTTCATTTGTCTCTTATGTATAAATATTAATTTATTGTAACCTTTTTATAATATAACTAATAAGTAATTGACTCAATGCATAGTCCAACCGAATAATTGTTTGGTTTAAATAAAGGTACTCAAAATTATTATTTTTCAGCCTACTGTTGACTTCGTTAAATTTACACCTGCGAATGAGAAGCCAGGATGTAGTGATACTGGGTCCATCGCGTTATCGGATAATGATTCCGAAATTGATATTAACATAGTTTCAGTAAGTCCAACCCATTTATTCATTTAATTTAATATAGATATGTAAGAAGATTTTTTTTTAGAATACTATAGATTTGATTAGTTCAGTGCCTCTGGATGAGGAACCAGGATGTAGTGGATCTGTATCGATTGATATCTCTGATATTGTAGTTAATATAGTTCCGGTAAGTTTTAAAGTGTTAAGTTAGGTTAGTTAGTTAGGAAATGCGCCCGCGAGTAACATCTAGTAAAAAATATATTTAATTATTTTAGGGCAAAAACTTGTACGAGCAGCAAGAAAATCTACAAGTTGAACCTTGTGTGACGCCTAGAAGAGTAATTGCACCCACTAACCCGCTCAGTAGTGCAGCACTTTCTGTTAGGAGTACACGAAGATCTTTATTTAAAGATATCCAGGGATTGTGCTCGGCTAATACATCGCCAAGAGAAAAAGCATTGGTGTCCATAGTTAGACGTAAAGAAGGGTATATCCGAAAATTGAAAAAGGCCTGTAAAACAAGAGCCAAGCAAATCAAAGAGCTAGAAGACCTGAAAACATTACCCCAGTACAATAAAGTCTTTAAAGGTAACTTACATGTATTTAATTTATATAGTATATTATCAACCATTGATTTTAGGTATGTCTCACTCCACTGCTAACTTTATGATTTCGCAAATCAGATGTAGTAAGCGCTCACCTTATGGCAGGAGGTGGACACTTGATGATAAAGTGACTGCATTAGCGATTTATAAGCGCGGTCCTAGATGCTACGCCTTTTTGAGGAAATTGTTGGCCCTTCCATCAATACGGACTTTAACTACTCTGCTTCAAAATATACCATTCAATGTGGGAATAAATGAACATATATTTAAACATTTGGGCGAATGTTTAAAAAAAATCCCTGAAAATGAGCGTGTCTGTACACTTGCCTTTGATGAAATGGCAATAAGGGAGCATTTACAGTACAACTCTCATATAGACTGTCTGGAGGGACTGGAGGATTTTGGCAATGAAAGATCCGATAGGCTTGCCAACTATGCCCTAGTGTTTATGGTTCAGGGTATAGTAAGGCCCTGGAAACAACCTATTGCCTTTTTTTTAGTCATGGTGGAGTTGGTTCTAGCAGGCTGCAGTGTATATTAAAACAAGTTCTATCAGCGTTATTTTCAAATGGAGTTCCTGTTGTGGCTACAATTTGTGATATGGGCACTGCAAATGTAAAAACCGTAAAAGATATGGGCTCAACCCAGTCTGATCCATCCTTTAACTTTGAAGGCAAAAAAATCCATACAATTTTTGATGTTCCTCATTTACTAAAGTGTAGCCGAAATCTCTTTAGAAAATATAATATCCAAATCCCTGCCTCCGAAATACTGCCCTCTACAGAAGTCTCTAATCAGCAGGCAAGGTGGTCAGATATTGTTCAAGTTTATGAACAGGATAAGAACTCACCACTTATATTTAGAAGCCTGTATAAGATCAAAGATTTTTATCTGGCACCTCTTCGGCAAAATGCCATGAAGGTCAAAGTGGCAGCTCAAACGCTAAGTCGTTCAGTGGGAATCTGTCTATACAATGGTGTATCAAATGGTAAATATAATATTTATACACAGATAATTGTTAACCAAAATTTAAATTTTAGGCACTTTACCACCAAGATCATTGGCGACTGCAAAGTTTGTGAGTGATATGGATGCAATTTTTGATAGTCTCAATGCCACATCCTCAAAAGCACCTGACGGCAAGCCCCAAAAGTGTGCTGTAAACATTAATTCTGGCCATAAAGAATTTTGGAGGCAATCAATGGGAATAATTGAAAAGATTCGTTTTCTTAGAAACCCCGGGGATGCTACAACTCCCAATTTTTGGAAACCTCCATCACAAAAAGGATGGCTATTTACCCTACAAGTAGGTCTTTACCTATTACTTATAATACTAATAATAGATATATTATAATTGATTATCAAAATATATAACAATCAAAGGATCAGCGACTGAGGTCCTTCAGCCTTTGTAGTTTTACAATTTAATTATATAATTAATTTTACATGGAAACCCAAAAACTTCTACAAAATTATTGCTATAGCAAAAAATTAAACAATTTGTTTTTTTGTGTTACTGCAAGCTTCCATCCAAAGTAATAAGAAATACTGCTTTTATTTTATTTGTTGACAATGTTGATAGCAATTTAATATGTACTTTAAGGTATTTTTGTAAATTACCCTATAAATTTTGATAATGTATTGTTTTCAGGCCTTTATCGACATCACAGAAAGACTTGAATCTATGGGTATAGAATCATTTCGACCCAGATACTTAAACCAAGATGCCCTAGAGAACCTTTTTGGAGGAATACGTTCCGGTTGTGGCTGCAATGAAAACCCGACAGCATCTCAATTTATCGGTTCGTTTAAAACCCAGGTTGTTAACGGGTTAACAAATCAAGGTTTAAGACAAGCCAATTGTGAAGAGGATGAACTACTTATATTAAGCAACCTTCGATCCTTCCTGGAATCTGGAAGCTCAACTACACCTGCAACAACCATTACACCTGCAGCCAGTAGTACATCCACAGTAGAAAGTAGTCCAACAAACAGCCCACAGGCTATAGCTGTGGATATCCAAAGAATGGTGGCCTCTGGATTCCCTGAGAGTCTGTCAGTAGCCTATGTTGCAGGGTACATAGTAAAAAGGCTATTTAAAACGTTCTCATGCCCTTTATGCCAGAAAATTTTAACCTCTGATGAGCTGGAGCCATTCAACCAATTTATTGCAGCCAAGGAATTTTCAGATAATATCAAGAAATTGTTTTATCCCTCAGAAAACCTTGTAATTGCAGTGGGTTCCTGCATTACGTCAATTGAAATCCAATTAAAAAAAAGCAGGCATGAGAAAGGGCTTTCCAGTCTTGTTGAGAAGTGTCTGGATGACACTATTAATTTTGTATTTCTCTGTGAGTGCCCTGACCATTATTTGTATGTTAAAGCCTGCATTCTAAGGGGAGTTTGTCGAATAGGTAGCTTTTAAGTTCAATTTTTAAATAATTTATTTATTTAGTTTGTGTTACAGGACTCCCATGGTTTTGCAACAGATTATGCAGGGATTTAAAAAAGGAGGCAAAACAAAGGAAATTAAAAAAACTTATGCACAAGTAACATAAGGTAGCTATAGATAGATAGATAGAATTTATTGGTCCCATAAAATCCACATAAAGGGTTGTAGAACATGTCAAAACAAATATTTTCATACATATTACATTCTCAACACTAACACTTGGATACATATAATTTGGTATAAAATTGAATAAATGAATACATATACATTATTTCATAACACAAACTAGAATCCTAAAGATAAATGAAGTGACTAAATAATAACTTGTATAGAATTTATTACTGACATATTGATGAGATAGTTCAATTGTTGGGTATATGTTCATTGAAAAATTCTTTGAGGCTATAGAAGGCTTTAGAGATAAGTATTGTTTTAAATTTTTGTTTTATCTGTTTGTCGTCTAGGTTCCTTAATGCTATGGGATTTTTATTCCATATTTTTATGATTGAAAAATTCACATTTTTCTGAACATAACTGTATTTTGTGTTGTCTACACGTAGATCATGTTTATTTCTTGTGGCATAGTTATGACTTATTATATGCTCTTCAAAAAGTTCTGGGTTTCTTTTTACAAACATGACAGCTTCTAAAATGTACAGACTAATTAATGTTAGAATACCTCTTTGAATAAAAAATATCTTTACAACTTACTCTGGATCCCATTCCGACTACATTTCTCAGATACTTTTTTTTAATACCTAATATACGACTTACATGTGATGAATTCCCCCAAAAAATTATTCCATATGCCATTCTTGAGTGAACGAATGAGTGATAAGCAGTTAATGCAGTATTGACATCCATTTTATTTGAGAGTACCTTCAGTGCATAGCTTATATGTAATGTATATGTTAATTACTGTAGATATTTATTTTATGGCTTGATGAAATGTTTTAATAAAAGTATTTAATGATGTTGTTTTTTTATTATTTTGTCTAAAAATATTTGGCTGTTTTGCAATGGTAAATGTTTTTTTTGGCCTTCATATTTATCTGAGATTGTTATTTGTATACAATAAATTATACAAATATCTCTAGATAAATATAAAGCTGAGAGTTACATTGCCATTTCAAAAGGGTCTCAAAAATTCCGCGGGAAATTTAAATTTTGGTGGGAACCTTTCAATTTTCGCGGGGATTTTTAAAATTTCAAATTTTCACGACTTTAGCGCCATCTGCCAATGCTCATCCAAAAAGACAGAGACAAAAAAGAGAGAGATATATAGTGAGATAACATTTTAACGTTGTCTTGCGGGTCTGTTGGTAGTCTGTGTTGCGCAGTATTTCACTGTCTATTGTTGTATTTAAGCTTCCTTCGCCCATAGTACATAAGGATGCGCAGCGTGATTTTGCGCAACCTACCGAAATGACATACGATAACCCAATGTTTTTTGTGCTACTCCCACTACTCGTCCTCCCTATATTTGTTCATGAGTAGAAGTATGAAGTATTAGTATTCTGTATTATGTGGTATTCATAGGTCGTGTCCACAGCAGAGTCTGATTACCAATCGATTAGTAATCAAAAATATGTATGGTCGTGTCCACAGCAGTGTCTGATTACCAATCGATTAGTAATCAGGTAATCAAAAAGTTGACGTCTTTAATGTGACAGCTATCAGAAAACCATAGTGTACATAAGATATATTTCGTTTCAGATATTTTCCAATTCTATTATGGACATCTATCATTCCGTTTACCACATAATCTTTTTCATTATAAACATATTGAATAGAAAATACGTTTTCTTCTTCCATTTTCAATTCCTCTAATATGTGTAATTGTTGAATTAAATTATTTCAAATCATTTGACAAGTGTCAGTTTGACAAATGATGCATCAGTAATCAGTCGTGTCCACAAGATACCGATTTTTGATTACTGATTACTAATCGATTAGTAATATATAATATATATAGTTATATGTTATATTCAGAAAACAACCTGTAACGTGTTTACTGTGAATTTTTTATTTTCCATTAACCTTTGATACATTACCGCGGGTAAAGTCTGTTGAGTGCGTCTATATTTTACAATGGTTTGATAGTTTCATAACACGTCAGATATTCGAATAAACCAGAGGCAGTCTCTCATTGTGATAACTTGTAAATTGTAAAATTGGTGTATCATCGACATTTATCAAATGTCTTGCAAAAAGATGGGTAATAATGCAGTGTGGACAAAAACATTCAACGAAATTAAAACTAAACATGATCTTGCTTTTGAGGCAATAGATCAGGCGATATCCCTAGAAGAACGGGAGAATCCTCACGAGGTTTGTTTAATGTCATATTTTGATTAGATTGATACTTGTAAATTTTTAAGGCTATCAGGAAATACAAAGATGGTATTAAGTTCATCGATGAAGCTCTTAACGTACAAGTACAATGTCCAGAAAAACCTGACGCATCATGGGATAAAGCATGTAGTATGATCCATAAAATCAAAAAGACAAGAGCCGAAGTTCTGACTCGAATTAATTGCATTCAAACGGTACCCAACTTTGTACCAGAATCACCTCCTAGCCAACCACCATCATACGAAGAGTTAGTCACCTCATCCGATGAACATATACCTGTAACTTACAAAGATTTGGCATCAGCTCTGAATGATCTTAGTTTTGATCCGAACCAAAATATGGAAGAGAACGTCGTCTATACACATGATGGTGTTCAGTTGTATTTTATATCTCCTGCTGGTCAAGTACTATCAACGCAAGAACCAAAGTTGTTGAAAATATCTCTTGTTGAAAGTAGGTCATATTACCTATATCTTTTGATATTTACAGTATCGAACTTTTAGCTGATGAACCGAATGCCCCTAAAGCCATCTTGCAAATAGGTAATTATATCTATCCTCTGGTGCCTGGTGTATCACCATGTTATCGTACTGATTATGGTGCTTTTATATTGCCTGATGTCCATTCTGATGGTCCTGGTATGTTTTTGTTTAGACAAATTATATTATGGAAAACGTTAACTTATATATGCTCAGGGTCATCTATTGGCATAATACTGCCATCAGACGCCGATGAAGAAGTATTTGATCTGTTGGAAAATATTTTACATGGTATTATCACTCAAGTATCTACTGAGACGATTCAAACTTGGCGCAGAGCTAGAAGGGAAGATGCAGGTCTTGAAGATTATAGCTCAAGAATATCAAATAAAATTGTTGATGGTAGGAGAATGAATGACAGTTGGATACTATTGATTCCTTTATGAGGAAAATTGTGGTCTTACAGGTGCTTGGTATATATCACAAGGTTTGATATGTGGTGCACAAAAGGCTGGGCAACTATTTTCGAAAGCTACACCTAAAATAATTGAGAAAATGCCTGCTTCTAATCAACCTACTGAAGTGCCTGAGCCTTTGACTAAGAGCTTACAAATTGCCGAAACGACCACAAGCAAAGCTGCCAAAGTTACAGGATTTCTTGGTAATAATGATCTTTATGGAAATTTAAATCCCTTCTGGTTTTTACTTGTATTTTTAAGTAAATATATATTTTTTGTTAGGCAATTTTTGTTTTTATTTATTTGTTAATATTATTTATTGGTTTACAAAATAACAGCTGAAAAAGTAGGGATTGCAACTCAACGTTTAGGCAGTTTTTTGGCTCCACATATCCAACGGCAAGGTACACGATTGCTGGCGAATGGATTCAATATGCCTGAACAAGAGGCTTCTAACAGAGTAAGGGGGATACTCACTGTTGCCGCAGGAGCTGTCGAAGGTTTTTCCACAGTTTATAGAGGGCTGGAAACATCTGCATCCATTCTAGGTAGTAGTCTCAAGGAGAACACAGTCAAAATTGTTGAACACAAGTTAGTTTATTTCTTTTTTTTACGGCTGCTTCAATTCATTTTTACTGTTCATCTTATTGCATTGAACCTATATTATAATCATTCCAGATATGGGCATCCCGCCAGTAATTTGACCGATAATACTTTAGCCACAGTTGGAAACGTTTATAACATAGCTCAGAATTCAAAATTGTTTACTCCAAAGGGTCTTCTTAAACGTACAGTTAAGGACACAGGAAAAACTATGGTGTACACTGCAAGCTCCATTGCTACTGAAAGTGCAACTAGTTCTTCCATACAACCTCAAACAGGGATGAAGTTGGCAGATAGTATTGATAGCACTAAAAAATATGCTAATCAAGACAGCTGAACGTTCAGCGATGATGAAAAATATGGTGGAAAGGCTGATCTAAAAGATATTTTGTAATTATAAAATGATATTATTTCTTGGTGGATTTATCTCTCTCTATGTATATCGATTTATATGTATATATATACTCTTGAGTCTTTTATGCTATATAGTATTTTGTTAATCGTTTGGAGTTCTGAAATACAAATATATATTTATGTTCCTTTAAGTTTCTAAATTTTATTCTTTGAAGATAGTATCAAGCTTTCATGAAAATCTCGAATACATTGTAACTTTAATCATCAAAAAATATAAAAACAACGTGAATAATTACAATAGGTCTTTTATCTTGAGGTTAAATCGAGATTTCTAGAAATATTATAAATAAGTCAAATAAGATAGATACTACATAGAACTGTACATCATTTAGTAAATTGGAGGCGAAAACCGAGTTAACCAAGTGACGAGGGCGCTACCGTCGAAAATGAGTATTTTGTAGAATAATTCAACATGCGGCCAGCAGGCGACCAGAAACGGCTATAGGTACTTATGTGTTCCTAGCGTCTCTCAACGGCAATCACCAGCCCGCATAACTGTAAATTGCCACAGGCCGGAGCCAACGGTGAATACAGTTTTCTCTCGGTCCTCGGAATCCATCTCGACTTGCCAATAGCCACTCTTCAAATCAAGCGTAGGGAATATCTGGGATCCGGCCAAAGTGTCCAATGTGTCGTCAATCCTTGGCAATGGGTAGCTGTCCATTTTGGTAATGTTGAGTTGCCGATAATCCACACAGAATCGTATCGAGCCATGGATGAGCCCATGGTCATCACCAGTGGTACTGGTAAGACATGGGGAAACATTGGTCAAGGAGTGGATATAATGCTTCGGTGTACCGCTTGAGCCACCAAAGTGTCTCTCTTGGTCAGAGTGTTGCTCAAGCGGTACCCCGAAGAGGCATATCCAATCCTTGACCAAAGCATCAGCTACAGTTGTTGCTGCCTGGTTTGGCAATGCGTATTCTTCTACCCCCTTAATGAAGTAGCCCATTACCACCATGATACATTTGTTCCTTGTTGATACAGGTGCAGGAATTTCGATTATTAAAGAAAACACTGTTAAAAGTTTTCCTCAAAGATTTCCTGAATATTTAACTATTCAAGGTATAACTAATCAAAAAATGTTAATAACAGAATCGGCACTTATTTCATTTGCTGAATAAGTTTTTATAAAGTTTATATTTATAACCTCGATATTGATTTTGATGGAGTTTTGGGTTTAGATTTCTTAGAACGTTATAATTGTGTAACTGATTTGAATTCGAAACAATTAATAACGGATTTTAATACTTTGCCTTAAGTTACTGAAAATTATACAATTGAAACATCACACTTATCTCAAAATTATCAAGATGTCTTGGAAACGGACTCTGACTTTTTAGCATTTGAACAAAGTACTGAATGTTATAAATTAATAGCTGAAAAAGAAATTAATATTTTTGTTATGCCTAAAGACTACTCATTACGAAACGTTTTGGAAACATAGAAACAAAATCAAAAACAAGGTGGTCTTGCAATTTTGGAAATTAAAAATGAAGACACAAGCAGATATATTTATTATCTTATAACAAAAGAAGTTTCAACCGGAAAACCCACTTATCTGACTTTATGGTCATCTTTAAACAAATTGAGAGATCATGTTGGTAAAAACAATGTTCAAAAATTAGCTATGCCAAAAATAGGGTGTGGATTAGACAAGTTAGATTAGACGTATGTTAAGAAAATGATATCTTATCTTTTTAGAAACTTAGGTGTTGAAATTTTTATTTGTATCTGTATTTGGGAAAGAACAGCTCCTATTTCACTTTGTGAAGCGTCAGTATCTAAGACGAACAATCCTTCGTCCAAGGGATATGCAAGAACAGGAGTACTGGTCAAACGGTTTTTCAGCTCAAGAAACGACTGTTGACATTCTGGTGACCAGTCAAAGTGGGAGTTTTTTTCGGTTAATTGACGTAGTGGCTTCGCAATTTTCCCAAAATCCTTAACAAATCGGCGGTAGTAACTGCTGAGTCCCAAAAAGCTTCTGACTTCGTGCTTGTTCTTTGGTCTGGGCCAATCTCGCACTGCTTGGACTTTTTCTGGATCGGACTCAATTACTTTCGATGATACGACGTGTCCGAGAAAGTTGACTTTTTCCTGGAATAGAACGTATTTCTTTGGATTCAGCTGGAGATTAGCATTTGGATCCTGGCGAATACTTTCTTCAGATTCGATTGATGTTCGTCGAAATCTTTGCCAATCACCATTACATCATCCAAGTACACCAGGCAGGTTTCCCAAGTTAGTCCTCGCAGAACTAATTCCATTAACCTTTCAAAAGTGGCAGGCGCATTACATAATCCAAACGGCATGACATTGAATTGATATAGGCCGTTTCCAGCTGTAAAGGCCGTTTTCTCTTTATCTTCCTTGTTTAGCTCTACCTGCCAATATCCACTTTTCAGGTCAAGAGTTGAGAACCACCTGGATCCAGCTAAGGTATTTAAGGTATCGTCAATTCGGGGTAATGGGTAGCTGTCCTTCTTCGTTACATCATTTAACCTCCTGTAATCCACACAGAACCTCGTCGAACCATCCTTCTTCGTCACCAGCACAACCGGTGATGACCAAGGACTGCTGGATTCTTCTATGACGCCATCCTTCAGCATTTCTTGAACCATGGTGTTAACTTGCTGTTGTTTTACAAAAGGAAGTCTTCGTGGAGGTTGGCGAATAGGTACAGCATTTCCCGTGTTGATCCGATGTTCGACTAAATTCGTTCGCCCTGTAATTTTTCCTTGCACGAAAACATCAGCTTCTTGTTTTACAAACTCTATGGCCTTTTTCTTTTCCTGTTCGCTAAGATGTTTCCAGGTCTTCTTAAAACTCTCCATTAGCTCTTGGGACAAATGTACATCTTTTGAAACGGATTCCTCTTGCTCACAGCTTGTTACACGGCAGACTGGCGAACAGGTACCGATTACTTCCCCTTTCTTCAAAGTCATTCTGTTTACAGTTAAATTGGCTACCCTCACTGGAATAATATCGTTGGAATTAACTAAGCACCTAGCCAAAAGAGCCCCGTTCTCTTTGTTCTCGTTTGGTTCAAAAACCATAGTGTTAACTCCTTCCAGTTGTTCTTCTAGGTGCGCCTTCACGATCTTCTCACTATTTCCAGGTATTCGTATATCTTCGGTGACGATTACTTTAACAGGACAGTTCTTGTTCGAAGATGCTGAGAAAAATATTTCCTCGTTGCCCACTCTTAACATTCTGTTTTTAAAGTCCACTGTGATAAAATTGAAGGTTTCCAAAACGTCTAAGCCTACTATAAATTCATCCACTATGTCAGCCACGATTGCATTTATCTTTACTTGTGCATTGCCAATTTCCAAAGTGGTGGTGGTCTCTCCAAAAACATTTATCAAATCTCCTTTTGCAGTTTCCAGTATTGGCTTGATGTTGTGCTGCACGATAGATTCTTTGGAAACCGTGTCGGGGCGTACCACTGACCTTGTTGCCCCCGTGTCGATAGTCAAAT
Organism: Crioceris asparagi; assembly: GCA_958507055.1. Lineage (NCBI taxonomy): Eukaryota > Metazoa > Arthropoda > Insecta > Coleoptera > Chrysomelidae > Crioceris > Crioceris asparagi. The sequence continues at coordinate 54,856,896 of OY293827.1, forward strand.
CACATTTCTTGCCGTTGATAAAACCTTGGACAACGAGGCTCTCACAGCTCTTCTTGATGGAGTACAAATGTAACTTGGGGGCTTGATAATCAGTGGTCGCCAGCGTTCGCCCCCTTACACTGGCGAGGTTGAGCTTAGTATTCCAGTGCCTGGACAATTGTTTCGGCTAAGGTGTTATGCCTACTTAGTCTCAACGCTTGCTGCATATCGATATCTCGAACTCCATCAATGAAGTATTGGACACTAATTTGCTCGATGAATTCGTCCGGGGCCTGTGCATAAGCCAGTCGTACCATGCTCTCAATGCTACTGCTGAATTCCTGCAGTGACTCCGTCGAACCTTGAGTTCTGCTCTTCAGCTGGCTCTGATACACTTGGCTAAGATATTTGTTGCCGTATCTTAGTTCCAAGGCGCCCGCAACAGCCGAATAATCAGTTTGTTTGGCTTCAGGAATGTTTTGAAGTATTTCAAGCGCCTTTCCTAGCAAAGCCAATACCAACGCCGTTGCTTTCTGCTGCTGATCCCATCTATTTGCATTAGCTGCTGCCTCAAACTGACGTTTGTACATAGCCCAGGATATTTCGCCGTCAAACGTTGGTGGTTTAAGTTTTTCATTGGCTGTTGTGATCGCCGACGTGTCCATTTTGCTGCTTTCGTCTTGGTTGGTATCTCGTTTCTTCTTCATCTCTTTCTCTAGTCTTCGATACTTCTCCTGAAACTCTTCTCGAACTGTCCCAATTTCTTCTCGAACTGTTCCAATTTCTTCTCGAACTTCTTGTTTTACAGTCTCGATTTCTTGATGGACATTTCGGAACAATCCTGCAACCTGCTCGAAATCTCGATGTCGTAGTTCTTCTTGTTTACTCGAAAAATCGGAGAATAACTTAGTTAGTTGTTCTTCTTTTTTCTGTTCTTCTCGCAGCCTTCGCTCTTCCTCTTCTTTCTTTTCTTGTTGTCGCAGTTCTTTTTGTTTTCTCGAAAAATCGGAGAATAACTTAATTAGTAGTTCTTCCATTTTCTCTGTCTGCTTACGGGTGTTCACCATAGACAAAAGCCTCTTCACTCACTTATCCCTCTTCTAACACCAAATTGTTGCGTATGCGGGTTCGCAGATAAGTGAGACTAATTTAGAGTTATTAAATTAACTTTATTTACACTCAAAATAATATAAATTACAACTTAACTTTACTATATTCTCTCTAACTTACTCGGACTATTCTATTTATTCACACTGCCTTTTTCATTCTGTCTTCTTGCCGAAAATTCTCCCATATATAAACCCGATAAAGGATCCAGAGCATTCGGGCGGCTTCTGGTCTTTGACACGAAAGCCGCCACTGTACGCTTCGAATGGAAATTCGTTTTGTCGGCATTTTAACAGAAGACGCCGACTGCTGCCGTCGCTCTCTTTGTTAATGCCGCTTTTGGTATTTCCAACCACAGCATATATAGCGCGCTTACTTCAAACGGATGCCGCTACTTTGTAGCCAATACCGGCGGCTGTTCCCCTTTGCACGTTACAGTATTATACTTCATTCTATTTCGCCATGGTCATCCTCAGTTTGGGTTGTGCCAAAGAAGCTGGATGCTTCAGGAAAACAAAAATGGCGTATGGTTGTTGACTATCGTAAATTAAATGAAGTTACGGTAGATGATAAATATCCATTACCCAACATCTCAGATCTCCTTGACCAACTGGGAAGATGTCAATATTTTACCACTCATGACTTAGCCTCAGGTTTCCATCAAATTGAAATTGACCCAAAAGATATATCCAAAACAGCTTTCTCGGTTGATAACGGTCATTATGAATTCGTTCGTATGCCGTTTGGACTCAAAAATGCCCCGTCTACTTTCCAACGCGTCATGGACAACATTTTACTTGGCATTCAAAATGAAAGATGTCTTGTTTATATGGATGACATAATACCTAATTTACTCTTCCACTATTTATGAACACGTCTCTCGTCTGACTGAAGTTTTTAACAGACTTCGAAAAGCCAACTTAAAAATTCAGCCAGATAAATGTGAATTTCTTAGAAAAGAAGTCGCTTATCTTGGACATATTATTACCCAAGATGATGTTAAAACAAATCTAGCCAAAATAGCATGTCTGAAAAAATTTCCGGAACCTAAAAATCCAAAAGACACAAAATCTTTCTTTGGTTTAGCAGGATATTATCGTCGCTTTATACCAAATTTTGCCAAAATTTCCAAACCCCTTACAAGACTTTTACAGAAAGATGTTCCTTTTATTTTTAATACTGAATGTAAAAATTCCTTCAACGATCTAAAAACTGCACTTATTTAAGATCCTATTTTGAGATACCCAAATTTCGAAGAACCATTTATTCTCACAACCGATGCTAGTGCATTTGCCATTGGCGCTGTTTTATCACAAGGTCCCATTGGTAAAGATCTACCAGTAAATTATGCTTCTCGAACATTATGTAGTGCAGAAACAAAATATTCGACAATAGAACGAGAACTCCTTGCTACTGTATTAGCGGTAAAACATTTGCGTCCTTATTTATTTGGAAGAAAATTTACGCTAGTCACTGACCATCGTCCATTAACATGGCTCTTTTCCATTAAAGATTCCGGCAGCAGACTAGCTGGATGGCGACTCAAATTGAAAGAATATGATTACAAAATTGAGTACAAGCCAGGCAAAATTAATAAAAATGCAGATGCGCTTTCATGAATTAAAATTAATCATTTTAAAGAATGTGCAAATTTACAATCTAAAATTACAATTTTGGCGACTAATGAAACTAATGAGGTTACACCATCAACAAGTAAAGACCCTAATGATCCTATAGAACCACAACAAAGTGAAATACTTATAGACGAACAGGACGAATCAATGACAGATGAATTTAATAGATTTGTCGACCTTTACAAAACAAAATCAATAATCGATTATTTAAAAATTGAAACATCAAATGACCAAATACTAGATAAGACTCATAAGAATATTGTTACGTTATTTTGGCAGAATAAACTTGAAGATTTACATTATAAAATTATTGAAGATGTTTTTGAAGAAAATTTAGATTTAGATTCAGATAAGATCGCAAGTATTTTATAATACCTCTTACTTACGATCCAGAATTTGTAGTTCAACAATTATTTTATTCATTATTTAAAGAACAAAGTAAATTTGATCCTTCAAAAACTTATTATATAGAAAATAATCTTGAGTTACCTATTTTAGAAATATTCTCTCAACGGCAATCACCAGCCCGCTGCCCGCTAGAACACATAAGTAGATATAGCCGTTTCTGGTCGCCTGATAGTCGAATGTTGAATTATTCTCTACAAACAAAATACTCATTTTCACGGTAGCGCCCTCGTCACTTGGTTAACGAAGCTTACTCGGTTTTCGCCTCAAATTTACTAATAATAATTATCTATCTTCTTTGGTAATGTCTTTTTGGAGGCCAAACTGGATAAATAACTAACAATGGTCTTTATGGTAACTTGCTGACTACTGTTCGACATCTCTGGCATGTAAACATCCTTATCGCTTCTGTCATCTTCTTAAAACTGCGTCTTGTAGATGTAATATGATATGATGAAATATAATATTATGAAATACAATATTTGAAGATAATACTTTGGTACTATTATATGACTTTGAATAATATTGCAATTATAACTTCATATAACAACTCCCCATTTAAGAAAATTGGTGGAGTTTGCAATAACTTTTAAGTTACCTACTGATTTATTTGAATTTAATTCGATGTTTTCTTCTATGGGTTCTCCGACATGGATACTTGCTCTTTTTTTAGGAAGAATTCCTCTAATACTTTGCTGTAAAGAAACACTGGAACCTGGTGATAGTGGGTAATCGTTGGTTAAGATTATTCCAATTCAATGATGCTTTCTTCTACATTTACAGGTCACATAAAGTATTACCAATAAAATTATTATTACAATGGTTAAAATAGTAAACTAATGCAATGTTCAAATCTAGTTCTGGAATTTGTATGTTTTCGGAAATATCCTTGCAACAGTCAAATGGAATTGTGACTGGATGACTTCGATAGGTAATTTCCTTATATGTCAGATGGGTATTAGGCATGAACTTTTGTACTTCCAATAAAGGCACTACACTGGGGTTGTAATTTCAGCAAACTGATTTTAATAATTTCTGATTTAATTTCTCTATTTCCACATTTAACTGTAACTGGCAGAGGGTCCGAAGTAGTGATTAACCATAGATTTAAATCAATTTGGTAGACATTATAGTCTTTAACAAAAAGAAGAGATGTTTGACATGTCGTAGGCATCTGAGTTAATCTTCTGAGTAGTTGTGCTTCACAAATTGTATCGTTGTCAATTGGATATGGAAGGAGATTCGAACAGATTTTTATGCTTCTTTCAAGAGTCTTGCAATTATTTAAGTTTCGCAATGACAACTACAGCAGTGAACGATCATCCCGATAAATATTTTTGTGTAGTTGGTAAAATATGATAGAAACCTGTTCGATCATCTAGTTCTGGATCAGTGAGAGGAATTTTAAGAACAAATATTATTTTACTTTCTGATTGATATGCTTCTATTTCAGTAATGTTGAGATAATCAGCTGTTTGATGTATACGGTTGTAATGGTAAATTATTTCTTACAAGAGATTTTGCTTTTTCACAAGTTTCACAGTTCTTAATAAATTGTTCCACATCTTTTGTTAGTCCTGTACAGTTATACTTATATTATATACGTCGTATAGTTTCATTTATTCCCCGATGTAAATTACTTTTGCCTTTATGATACTGGTCTAATATGATAGGTATTTCATCACGGTCAGGTGTTTTAACGATATTTTGACTACAAATTTTAAATCAATGTTAGCAAAAATAAAAGAGAATATTTCTAAAATAGGTAACTCAAGATTATTTTCTATATACTAAGTTTTTGAAGGATCTACTTTGTTCTTTAAATAATGAATAAAATAATTGTTGAACTACAAATTCTGGATCGTAAGTGAGAGGTATTATAAAATACTTGCGATCTCACAGTCTTACAAGAAAAACTATTTACTGAATTTATCTGAATCTAAATCTAAATTTTCTTCAAAAATATCTTCAATAATTTTATAATGTAAATCTTCAAGTTTATTCTGCCAAAATAGGGTAACAATATTCTTATGAGTCTTATCTAGTATTTGGTCATTTGATGTTTCAATTTTTTAATAATCGATTATTGATTTTGTTTTGTAAAGGTCGACAAATCTATTAAATTCATCTGTCATTAATTCGTCATGTTCGTCTATAAGTATTTCACTGGTTCTATAGGACCATTAGGGTCTTTACTTGTTGATGGTGTAACCTCATTAGTTTCATTAGTCGCCCTAATTGTAATTTTAGATTGTAAATTTGCACATTCTTTAAAATGATTAATTTTAACTTTTGAAAGCGCATCTGCATTTTTATTAATTTTGCCTGGCTTGTACTCAATTTTGTAATCATATTCTTTCAATTTGCGTCGCCATCCAGCTAGTCTGCTTCCGGAATCTTTAATGGAAAAGAGCCATGTTAATGGACGATGGTCAGTGACTAGCGTAAATTTTCTTCCAAATAAATAAGGACGGAAATGTTTTACTGCTCATACAATAGCAAGGAGTTCTCGTTCTATTGTCGAATATTTTGTTTCTGCTCTACATAATGTTCGAGAAGTATAACTCACTATGGTAGATCTTTACCAATGGGACCTTGTGATAAAACAGCGTCAATGGCAAATGCACTAGCATCGGTTGTGAGAATAAATGGTTCTTCGAAATTTGGGTATCTCAAAATAGGATCTGAAGTAAGTGCAGTTTTTAGACCGTTGAAGGAATTTTTACATTCAGTTAAAAATCTGTAAAAGTATTGTAAGGGGTTTGGAAATTTTGGCAAAATTTGGTATAAACCGACGATAATATCCTGCTAAACCAAGGAAAGATTTTATATTTTTTGGATTTTTAGGTCCCGGAAATTTTTTCAGACATTCTATTTTAGCTGGATTTGTTTTAACACCATCTTGGGTAATAATATGTCCAAGATAAGTGTCTTCTTTTCTAAGAAATTCACATTTATCTGGCTGAATTATTAAGTTGGCTTTTCGAAGTCTGTTAAAAACTTCAGTCAGACGAGAGACGTGTTCATAAATAGTGGAAGAGTAAATTAGGTATTATGTCATCCATATAAACAAGACATCTTTCATTTTGAATGCCAAGTAAAATGTTGTCCATGACGCGTTGGAAAGTGGACGGGGCATTTTTGAGTCCAAACGGTATACGAACGAATTCATAATGACCGTTATCAACCGAGAAAGCTGTTTTGGATATATCTTTTGGGTCAATTTCAATTTCATGGAAATCTGAGGCTAAGTCAAGAGTAGTAAAATATTGACATCTTCCTAGTTGGTCAAGGAGATCTGAGATGTTGGGTAATGGATATTTATCATCTACCGTAACTTCATTTAATTTAGGATAGTCAACACCCACACGCCATTTTTGTTTTCCTGAAGCATCAAGCTTCTTAGGCACAACCCAAACTGGGGATGACCATGGCGAAATAGAATGACGTATAATACCTTACTCCAACATTTGGTTCTCCTGGGTTTTTACCTCTTCTTTATGAATTTGGGGATATCTATATGATTTAGTAAATATAGGTCTCGCGTTATTAGTTTCAATTGAATGTTTAATTTCATTAGTAAACGTTAGTTGGTCTTCTTCCAAATAAAAAATATCAGAAAATTCTAAACATAAATTTGTGATAATTGGTTGATTAAATTTAGTTTTATTTTCATTAAACACAATTAAAATTTAAAAAACATTCGGAACTCGGAATGGGATCTAGATTCAAATTTGGAAATTCAAGTAAAGAATTCACCTTCTTCATTTACATGTACCAAAGCATTTGGAATTCTAACATTTTCTATTGTTTGTCCGAAAAGTATTGCATCTGTGTTCGTTAATTCACATTTTAATTTCAATTTTTTTTGCAGTTCTTGGTTCAATAAAAATTTCATTTTGTATTTTTGGCGAACAAATAACAATTTCAACACCTAAGTTTCTAAAAAGATAAGATATCATTTTCTTAACATACGTCTAATATAACTTGTCTAATCCACACCCTATTTTTGGCATAGCTAATTTTTGAACATTGTTTTTACCAACATGATCTCTCAATTTGTTTAAAGATGACCATAAAGTCAGATAAGTGGGTTTTCCGGTTGAAACTTCTTTTGTTACAAGATAATAAATATATCTGCTTGTGTTTTCATTTTTAATTTTTAAAATTGCAAGACCTTGTTTTTGATTTTGTTTCTATGTTTCCAAAACTTTTCGTAAATTCTACGGCAATACCTTTTTTCATTTGCATATCTTCAGCCACGGAATGAGCTAATGAGTAGTCTTTAGGCATAACAATTTCTTTTTCAGCTATTAATTTATAACATTCAGTACTTTGTTTAAATGCTAAAAAAATTTGGGATAAGTGTGATGTTTCAATTGTATAATTTTCAGTAACTTAAGGCAAAGTATTAAAATCCGTTATTAATTGTTTCGAATTCAAATCAATTACACAATTATAACGTTCTAAGAAATCAAAACCCAAAACTCCATCAAAATCAATATCGAGGTTGTAAATATAAACTTTATGAAAATCTTATTCAGCAAATGAAATAAGTGCCAATTCTGTTATTAACATTTTTTGATTTGTTATACCTTGAATAGTTACATATTCAGGAAATCTTGGAGGAAAGCAGGAAATTCCTGCACCTGTATCAACAAGGAACAAATGTATCGTGGTGGTAATGGGCTACTTCAAGTAAATAAAGTAGGTAGGTAATTGGAAAGCCGCTTAAATTTTTATTGTTTAAGTTTTATTATTTTACATGTACCTGGGAAATACCTACACCAAACTTACATATATGGCAAGATTTTATAAATTATTGCTTTAAATTATCAGGTAGGTACATCTAAGCAAAACCGAGAGCAACAGCTAACAATACAGGTACGTACTGGGTGGCCCATTAATAAAGGACGCCGGCTATATCTCAGGATCCGTTAATCGGACGACCCGGAGAAAAAAATTTCTAGGGGTAAATCGGCCAAAAGAAAAAGCTGGAAAATATTTATAAGTAGCTAAATCTACCGCTAGAGGGTGTAACTCACACCGCGTATTAATAAACACTGTTTTATTCAAGATTATCCCAAGTTAAGAGGAAGTTGTACTTCTCTGTAAAACAGTGTATGCAAGGGTTTCGTAGTCCCTAAACTTTTAGGTTCATTTTTTATTTTAAGAGAATGAAAAATAACTACGTATTGGTAAAGCTCTTATCTATGTTTCTGTGGAATGACATTTTCAATTTTTAATTTTATTTAGTTCTTTCTAAAAAAAACATAAAATTTCATATTTTTTGACGATTTTCACATTTTTTTAGAGAAGAATGAAGGAAAATATCAAAAAAGTAAGACGACAGGAACATAGATTAGATCTTTAATAACAAGGACATTTTCTTCCACTAGTAATGAAAAATAAATCATAAAAGTAAGGGACTACGAAACCCTTGCATAGCAACATTTTGCACCTGCAGAGTGGCGCCGCTCTCTGAGTTCTAAAGTAATCATCATTTATGAATGGAGATAAAATACATTCACTATTATAAATGTTTACGAGGGATAGACGGATGGATGAAGAAGTACATTTTCCGTTAAAAATTGAATAATTTGTATTTTATACCTATATATATATACCTACGTAGGTAAGTAAAAAGATCAAGAAAAATATTGAAAATTTAATAAAACTGCTTTAACTGAAATTAGTGGTTTGTATAATAGATGAAGAGCTCTTGCCTTGACCGATTTGTGAGTTTATTCCCTACATCGCTCACGTAGTTTGTCTTAGAGAAGTCCATTGAAGGAACTCATGAGTAGCGCAGTGTTCGATGGGATTATCTCAATAAACAACAACTTCCTACAAATTAAATCTTTTTTTCATAAGTCGACCAATATACTCAATCAAGTATTGAAAAATCCGTGCGCAATCAATTGATTCTGGTTGAATATAGGTATTATTAATTTTATCTATTCTTTGATTTGAATTCAGTATTCAAATCCTTCAACATCACTACTTTTCTATGAATCTCCATATCCCTATCAATTATTTTCCTTATTTCTTCTTATACCAGCACATTTTTTTCAATTCTTCATCCAAGTAGGATAATATTCTTTCTTGGAAGAATTACCTGTCGTGAGATTACGTTTTTGCCGTAATTTCTCGGTCGCAATAACGCAATATAAAAGCTATTATGAAATGTTTTTATTTAAAATAGGCATTGTGATTAAAATATTCAAGAATGCCGGTCAAACGTAAAGGTTTGAAGAACCGATTATGGTTGTCATCTACGAGAACGTCGTCTAGATCCAAATTCCAGCGAATAAACAAGGTGATTTAAAATGGAATCCTACGTAAATATTTTATTGAACACAGTGTCCTGACAATACAACGGCATTTTGGTTAGCGTTAGCGATCATGTACACAGTAACTGAGAATAGAAAATCTCTAAAATCTGTGTATAATAATATCTTTAAACTATATTGCTGATACTTGATGGAAATTCATGATCAATTGAAACAAAAAAATTATAAACCTCCACTTATAGGTATATTAAAACACATATTAATTGTTAAGTATTTAAAAATACCTTGGTATAAGTGGATGTTTTATCATTATGTAATTTGAATTACATGAGGAATGTGACAAGGTTCTCTTTTAAATAAATCACACAGCGATTGAAAGCTTTATTATTGAATTAATAACTGTTCCATATAGTAAATAAAAGCAATAGTGTAATTTTTGTATTCCTTCTATAAAGCCGTTGTCATCATATTTTACACAAAGCAAAGCAAAGCACATTAGAGGTACAGGAGCCTGGTACCGTACCGGTGGAATATAAGGATACCCAAGCTATTGGTTCTACGCCCTCAAATGATCAATGTTCGGATATTGACATCGTTGACGTGATTCTTTGCGGTGTAAAACGCCTCAGTGAAAATAATTGTTCTGGACAGGGTCCCTCTGTTGAAACAACGCATGAACAAAATTTAAGTTTCGATAGTGAACTGTGTGATATTTCAAAAAACATACATTTTCCAGATAATAATTATTTGGGAAAATAAGTAAGTAACAATTATTGTGAAGTCACTGATGTAGCTCATATAAGTCAGGACGAAAGCGCAAGCTTAATTATCGAGGAACCATCAACTGAAATCTCAAATAGAGAAAAGGGAAATAACGATGAAAAAATCGAACTCGAAGGACGGAGAATAGTCGATATTCAGCATTTTATCGACTCCCTTATTGCAATAAGTAATCATGCTCACCATTTCGAATGCTATCTCATAAACCTTGAGATAGTAAAAGAAACTAGAAGGGGAGTAGCTTCTAAAATTACATTCAAATGTAATATGTGTATGTTCATGGAGACTGTAACAACTGTTTCTAATTTTGAAGACGTTAATAATAGTGCTGTGCTTGGAATAACAAACGTGGGATCTGGGTATACAAACCTTAATGAGTTTCATTCCACAATGAATATACCAACGCTATCTTCCAAAACTTACTCAAGAATCGAAGAAAATTTAGCTGATCTGTGGGAGGAAACTGCAATGGAGGAAATGGCTAAGGCTGCTGAAGAAGAAAAACACTTGGCAATTGAATGTGGAAATGTAACTGCAGATGGTACAACCGTTGTATGTGGTGGTGTTTGGGCCAAAAGATCTTACAGATCCAACTATAATTCTTTGAGTGGAGCTGCTGCAACTGTAGGTTTTAAAACGAGAAAAGTTTCATTTTTAGCCGTGAAAAACAAATTTTGTTTAACATGCAAAAAAATCCGTACAAATCTCATAACATTACTGTTATGAAAGTAGAATGCCGGTATCACTTACTGAGGAATTATTTGAGGAGAATAAGAGAATTAGTTCAAACCAAAAATGCTGGGCCTATAATCCTCAGGAAAGAAATTAAGGTAATGTTTTCCAATTATATGACAAACTAATGGAGATTGTCAGATAGTTCGCGAATCACTCGAAAAGCTTAATATACGATGTAGACAACAATTGTGCAGAACAGTTCAAAAATATAATAGCTAGACACTCAGGCGGAAAAAGAGTTAATTATGTCATGAAGAGATCTTACCAAACTCGGTGTTATACGTCTGTAGTTGCCCTGATTTCCAAAAATAATTGAGCAAACTCAAAACGAAGTATGGAAGATTGAATGCCCCCTTCGTTTCGAAATACGAGTTGACATAACAAAAAAAATTGATACAAGCTTCTATCTCAAAACGAAAAATAAAACATAACAAACAACGGGAGCTCAGCCTATTTTACGGTGAGCATTGTACCAAATCAGATATGGATGACGCCACTTTAGACATTGCTGCTAAAGACTTATTTATCAATATCTGCTGAAGAAGCCAAAAAAATTGAGGTATTGACACGAGATCAGGCTGATTCTCTTTTATGGCACGGTGAAAGACAAAAACGCGTTACTGCCTCAAAATTTGGAGAGATTGGCAAAAAGAGGGAAACGTCTTCAGTAAAAATTTTGATAAAATCCATAATTCATCCAGAGCCATTTTATTCGAAGCCCACACAATATGGCATAGAAAATGAAGTCAGAGCAGGAGAAGACCTGGAGAAGTTTTTGCAAAGAAAAATAATAAAATGTGGACTATTCATTGATGAAGACTTCAGTTACATGGCTGCAAGTCCTGACGGAATCGTTGAAGGTGAAAAGTCCATTGTGGAAATAAAATGTCCATACGGAGCCAGAACTATAACTGTGGATGAAGGGATAACTGAAAGGAAAATAACATTTTGGAAAAAAGACAGGACGATCAATTAATGCCATAATTGGTACTTTCAAATCCAGGGTCAGTTGCGAATAACCAAAATGAATTTTTGTTATTTATGTGTTTGGCCCCTCAAGGAATAAAATTGGAGAAAATCCCTCGAATGGACGACTTCTGGAGTGATAAAATGGAAGGAAAAATAAAACAGTTCTATATCCAATATGTTTTACCTGAAATTGTAGATAGTAGGGCAAATAGAGGCATGGAAGTGTGAGATAGAATTAAAAAAACAAAATGAGAAATGAGTTTTATTAAAAATATTACTTTTCAATATTTAAACTAACGCAGAACATTTTATGAAATCATCCCTTCTAATGTTATTCGTTTCCTTCTGGTATATTTTGTCATTTTACACTTTCACACAATCAATAACCAAATAACATTATCCATTATTATAAGTACGTTAATATTTTTTGGGTCAAATGTCATGATGTGATATGTGTATATTCTGAGAGGGTTTCATATCCTACCACCTGTATCTATTTATCTGTCTATGTACAGAAATCTTTGAACACTATTTTCAGATGTCTAAAATGTTTTTTTTAACATGTATTAGAATCCGGTGACAATACAATAAATTCATGAATATATATTTTTTAAGCCAAATTTCTTAAAATATGTTTCTTGATCGTTGAATTCTCGCTGTGCCACCTACATGAACAAACAACAACACAAGAGGTTCATAAATAATAAGTCAAAAATAAATAATAGTTTAAGAAATATTATTTTGAAAAAATTGGTCCGACTTTATTAGTTGTTGCACTGAAAAATACAAAATAATATTAATTCTATTGGTGCTGGTTCTTTTGGAGTTGGTGCCTACAACAACAAACTACAACGGCACAACTTCAAAATTACCAGCACCAATGGAATTAATATTATTTTGTATTTTTCAGTGCAACAACTAATGAAGTCGGTCCAATTTTTTCTAAGAAATATTTATTTCACATTTTTGAGTGCAACATTAGTCATGAACATTTTGATCGTTTAGTAATCACAAAGAAGATAGATACTACCTACTAGTATCTATCTTCTTTGTTAATAACCAAAAAGTTATAGGCTTAGCCTTGTACTTGTTACTTATTATTCAGAGATCTCAAAACATCGCGGCGCAAATATACATATTTCAGACTTTACTGCTGTAGCTCGGAAACCGTAACTCAATCTAAATGTTGCTACATATAATCTTTTCTTTAATTTGGCCGTGTCATATCCATTTTCGAAAAAAAATGCTCTTCCACATAGCGGAAATACGCATATCACATATTTCAGACTTTACCATTGCGAAACAGGGAAACCGTAACTCTTATGAAAAAATGTTCAATTTGAACGTTTCCGGATATGCTCCCCTTTCTAATTTTCAAATCTCGAATTTTCTATTTTCGGAAAAATTTGCCCCTTCTACATAGCTGAAACACATATTTCAGACTGTAGCGCGATAACGTATGATTATTTTTTTAAATGTCCAATTCAAACACCTGTCGTCTCGGATTATCAGTTTTCGAGAAAAATTGCTCCTCCACACCCTTTGGGGGCGGTTTTGGAAAGAAGGATATTTTGGATTTGATTTTTCTCAATAATGGACCGTTTCTCAACTCTTCTTTTTCAAATGAAACAAAAATCTTCTAAATCGGAGTACGTTTACTATGAAAAACGCGCAAACAGCCATAAAAAATACCTTCCCTTTTTTTGAAGTCGGTCAAAAAATAGAAAACACGCTTTAATACAAAACCCTAACTAAAATGTAAAAAATAATCTTAAATAAGTTGAAAATAGAAATAGATTGATTAACAAAATATTTGATTTTATTTTAGAAAAGCGTGCGAAGTGCTTAACGTTAATTGTTCTAAATAATTTATCAACAAATATTGGTAAAATTATTGTCATTATAAAAATACCATAAAAAGCATCCCTCGCTTTTTATTCACTACCTATATGTCTCCAGTCGGTACCGCCGCAGCTGTACCGAATTTAGTTTTCCCCTCGTAAGTATTCGATATCGATGAAGCTCAGCTCTAGGACGGGAATTACAAATGAGAAATAATGTTTGCGTAGGCTCCACCTACCAGTAGTAAATTTTATACCTCCGCTTCACCCGTTGCCCCTCAGGTGTTACAGTTTGTGAAGTACCACTTCCACTTAACCTATATTGAAAATATTTTTTTAGTAACCTACTGAAAATAAGAAAACTTTTTTGTTTTTTCTCTATCTTGTCAAAGAACAGGTGGGGGGAGGGGTAAATGTTGGTTTGAAAAAAACTGGATAACTTTATTTGGTATGAGCTATTTGGAATAACTTAATTTCATTTTGAACCGCTTTTTCGGACGCTTCTACAGGAATAATAACATTTTGAGTTTGCTTATTTTCCGAGTCGGCAGATGGCGCTTTATAACAAAGTCGCAGATTTTTATGAATTTCTCGAAAATTTCAAATGCAATGGTATTTTTATTTTTCAATATGAAGAAAGAGCGTGAAAAATTCCAGTTACTGGTGAAAACCTCAACTCGATACGATTATTCCTTATAGACTTATTTAAAAATATATTTAAACCCTCATTTTTACATAACAAAATTAGAGAACACTCTGAGTATCAGTAATTTATATTAAAGTTACCTTTATTTTATATAACCTACTTTAACAATAACAAAAATCTTCCATTACCTATGTCGCTCTAGATGGGGTAATTGAAGTTAACTGTAATTAAATGAGAATTAAACACAAATGCTTTAAAAAATATTTAATTATGTCAGTATTATTTATATTATTATTTTATTACACTTTGAGCGTTCTCATTGGAAAACCCTTTATAATGGGAAATACGAGTACCTACTTGATTGTCTAGTATTAACGTTTTCCAGCCTGAGTTATGACTTTAGTAGAAGAAAAGCTTTTTTTTCTTCTGATCTCTAGCTTTCCATAGAAGACCGCCAATTCCTACGTCCGTGATCGTGATCTCCAGGAAATACATGACGTGCCGTGGGATTACATTTTGTCGCAAACACATTAACGCGAGGGCAAGGCTACGGCGTCAGAAAATTCTGGTCCTCATAGTTGGGGGGGTTGGAGCTATGAACTTGAAAAGTATTCCAGGGAAAAACAACTATTGTTTCGAAAAAAAACGTGAAAAAACCGGACGGAATTCAAGACGAAGATCTGGCTATCGAAATAAGGACATGCAAATTGCAACTTGGAATGTGCGTGTTGTATAGAACAGCAGCATTGAGAGCCCTTACTGAAACACCAAAGAACTATAGATATAGATATTGCAGCCATAATGAAAATCAGATTCACAGGAAAGATAACCATTGAGAAGTACCACAGTTGTCTCAACAAGGAGCATTTATTTTAATTTGGGTATTCTTGGTGAATGAGCCTCTAAAACAACTAGTGATGTTTTTATATGCAATTAGCCATAGAATTTGCGTTATCAGGATAAGAATTATTTTCAACTACAGCCTCATAAATGCAGATGTACACACATGTTAAATTTATTTAAAAATCACATCAGTTTTGGATCTATTGAACGGCAGACTTGTAAACTTAACATTGTGAACTCGATTCGTAGTCCAGCTTATTTGTGTTTTAAATGTTCATTATAATAATAAAATAATAAAAGCAAACAGCACTTCGTTGTGTACAATGTAATAGGTACATATAGCAGAGAGCAGAGACGTATCTCTTATATCATGCAGCTTCAGTCTAACCCAGAGAAAACATACCTCCAAGAGAATGGTAACTGGTAATTTTTACAGTATGTACAATGTAATAGGTACATATAGCAGAGAGCAGAGACGTATCTCTTATATCATGCAGCTTCAGTCTAACCCAGATAAAACATACCTCCAAGAGAATGGTAACTCCCATGTTAATCTTTTTGACCATGTTTTGACGTTGAGTACACTAGCGCTCAATCGGTACACTCACGAAGTTACGTGTGGCGGCAGATTTAAATCGGATATTCAAATTAACGGTGGAATATAAAAGTAGCGCCAAGTAGAGAAAGGAATAAAACATTCAGAAATTGTTGAAGAAAGTTAAAGAAACATTATATGAATGCAGCATAGATTTTTTATTAAGTGTTCTCCAACAATTTCTGAAAGTTTCACTCCTTTCACTATCTCTAATGGAAATTAATAAAGTCATAATAAATACACGAAAAGTTAGAAGTATTTTTATAATAACTTGAAGGTCGCCAATGTGAACATCAACATACATTACTATAACAATATACTTATATAATATACTTATTATTATAATAAATTATTACCCAGAGCACTGTCCAAATTACTGCTTTTGTAAACCACTTCTTCTTCAGTCCTCTTCCGCTGCTCCTCAATTAGACAAATAAATAAAAATAAAAAATTAAACATCTGCGCCGTATATTACATGTAAACTGAAATAATTATAAGCAAAATTCAGGCATACTCACATTTATGCACTCATTATGCTCTCGACACCACCAGGACTCGGACGTTGGATACTTCATCTGCCCTTGTATTCCTCCATTTCTCATTCAGCCTTCTTCTGTTGCCCCTCAAGTAGACATGTAAATAAAAAAACAAATTTTAAACACCGTATATTACAATTAAACTGAAATAATTACAAGCAAAATTCAGCTATACTCACATTTATGCACTCATTATACTCTCTCTATACCACCAGGACTCGGAAACTAGATTCTTCAAATGCCTTTGAGGTGTTTTACTTTTGCCACAGCCTTCTTCTTCCGTTGTTCATCTGCAAACATTCGATTTTGCCTTGTGCACCACCATTTCACTGCAATAAAAAATACATCTTAACAAATCTGGGCTTATATGAGAAAAGCATGCTCGGTAAAGAGTTCACAAGACAAACAATCTATTAAGTATTCTCTGATCTCTTTGTATAATGAGCTAGACGACAATCTTAAACAGCATTACATTATAAACTATCAATCATGCCTTACAGCATGTATTTAGTGGCATTTTCTTGCCACTGAGCCATACCAACACCGAAATAAATGAGATACGAATGACAAGAATAAGATTCTAAAATAGTAATAGAGAATAAAATTCACATTCAACAACTTTTCTATATTTTTAGCTTCACCGGAGTACTAGTTGGTTCTATCAACTACAACATGGTACCCTAATTTACCTGGTAGAAGTAAATTAACAGTTTTCCCTTATATGTTATTTGCGATCGCTTTTGTTTACTCTGATCTCTATTTAATAAGCTTGACGGAAAGCTTAAGCAACAATACGTCCGAAAATGTGAATCAAAAAGCTATTCATGATACACATACCTTTGCTCAATATTCCAGTTTTAGGATGAACTTGCTTGAATACTTGGTATGTATAAATTGGGCTGCTCTTCATTTGCCTTCGTATTTTCTTCATGCCATACCTAATTATAAATGTTTTTCTGGGTTTTATCAGCTTTCTCGGCAGCCTTACAGCATGTCTTTACTGGTATTTTCTTGCCACTGAGGCATACCAACATTGAAATAAATGAGATACGAATGATAAGAATAAAATACTAAAATAGAAATAGAAAATAAAATTCTCATTCAACAACTTTTCTATATTTTTAGCTTCACCGGAGTACTAGTTGGTTCTTTCACCTACAACATGGTACCCTAATTTACTTGGTAGAAGTAAATTAACAGTGTTTCTTATATGTTATTTGCGATCTCTTTTGTTTACTCTGATCTCTATTTAATGAGTTTGACGGAAAGCTTAAGCAACATTACGTCCGAAAATGTGAATCAAAAAGCTATTCATTATACACATACCTTTGCTTAATATTCCAGTTTTAGGATGAACTTGCCTAAATACTTGGTATGTATAAATTGGGTTGCTCTCCATTTTCCTTCGTATTTTCTTTATGCCATACCTAATTACAAATGTTTTCCCGGGTTTTATCAGCTTTCTCGGGAGCCTTACAGCATGTCTTTAGTGGCATTTTCTTGTCACTGAGCGACTGAGCCATACCAACACTGAAATAAATGAGATACGAATGATAAGAATAAAATACTAAAATAGAAATAGAGAATAAAATTCTCATTCAACAACTTTTCTATATTTTTAGCTTCACCGGAGTACTAGTTGGTTCTTTCACCTACAACATGGTACGCTAATTTACTTGGTAGAAGTAGATTAACAGTTATTTCCTACATGTTATTTGCGATCTCTTTTGTTTACTCTGATCTCTATATAATGAGCTTGACGGAAAGCTTAAGCAACAATACGTTCGAAAATGTCAATCAAAAAGCTATTCATGATACACATACCTTTGCTTAATATTCCAGTTTTAGGATGAACTCCCTTGAAAACTTTGTATATATAAATTGCGTTGCTCTCCATTTTCCTTCGTATTTTCATCATGCCATACCTAATTACAAATGTTTTCCTGGGTTCAACCAGCTTTCTCGGCAGCCTTACAGCATGTCTTTAGTGGCATTTTCTTGCCACTGAACCTTACGAACACTGAAATAAATAAGATACGAATGATAAGAATAAGATACTAAAATAGTTATAGAGAATAAAATTCACATTCAACAACAGAGAATTGCAGAAAAAACGTGCATATTCTCTCATTTCTCAGATACGTACCTTCAAAACATCCAAAAGCTACAAAACCAGAGAAAACATACCACAAATATGAATACAAACAACGCTTCACGGGCAACTCTTATGGGAAAATTTTGACCGTAAGTTGCCAAAGTGTACCGATTGATCGCTAGTATCGCTTCCGACAATTAGTGGCGGTAACATTTAAATACGTAAATGTTCTGTTATAATATGTTATCTGTCTAAAACCTCTAACCTCATTTTTCTGAAGCGTTTTGAAGGTACGTATCTGAGAAATGAGAGAATATGCACGTTTTCTCTGCAATTCTCTGTTGTTGAATGTGAATTTTATTCTCTATTACTATTTAAGTACCTTATTCTTATCATTCATTTCTCATTTATTTCAGTGTTCGTAAGGCTCAGTGGCAAGAAAATGCCACTAAAGAATGCTGTAAGGCTGCCGAGAAAGCTGGTTAAACCCAGGAAAACATTTGTCATTACGTATGCCATGATGAAAATACGAAGGAAGATGGAGAGTAACGCAATTTATATATACAAAGTTTTCAAGCAAGTTAATCCTAAAACTGAAATATTAAGCAAAGGTATGTGTATCATGAATAGCTTTTTGATTGACATTTTCGAACGTATTGTTGCTTAAGCTTTCCGTCAAACTCATTATATAGAGATCAGAGTAAATAAAAGAGATCGCAAATAATATGTAGAGAATAACTGTTAATCTACTTCTACCAGGTAAATTAGCGTACCATGTTGTAGGGGAAAGAACCAACTACTACTCCGGTGAAGCTAAAAATAAAGAAAAGTTGTTGAATGTTTATTTTATTCTCTATTACTATTTTAGTATCTTATTCTTATCATTCGTATCTCATTTATTTCAGTGTTGGTAGTTGGTATGGCTCAGTGGCAAGAAAATGCCACTAAAGACTGCCGAGAAAGCTTATAAAACCCAGGAAAACATTTGTAATTTACATATACCAAGTATTCAAGCAAGTTCATCCTAAAATATTAAGCAAAGGTATGTGTATCATGAATAGCTTTTTGATTGACATTTTCGAACGTATTTTTGCTTAAGCTTTCCGTCAAGCTCATTAAATAGAGATCAGAGTAAACAAATCGCAAATAACATATAAGAAACAACTGTTAATTTACTTCTACCAAGTAAATTAGGGTACCATGTTGTAGGTGAAAGAACCAACTAGTACTCCGGTGAAGCTAAAAATATGGAAAAGTTGCTGAATGTGAATTTTATTCTCTATTACTATTTTAGTATCTTATTCTTATCATTCGTATCTCAGTTATTTCAGTGTTGTTAGTTGGTATGGCTCAGTGGCAAGAAAATGCCACTAAATTCTGTAAGGCATGATTGATAGTTTATAATGTATTGTTGTTTAAGATTGCCGTCTAGCTCATTATACAAAGAGATCAGAGAATACTCAATAGATCCCTAATAAAATCGACGGCTATTACAGTTACACTTCAGAGAACGTTTAAATTTGATTGTCTTGCGAACTCTTTAGTGAGCATGCTTCTCTCATATCAGCCCAGATTTGTAATGATGTATTTTTTATTGCAGTGAAATGGTGGTGCACAAGGCAAAATCGAATCTTTGCAGATGAACAACGGAAGAAGGATGTGGCAAAAGTAAAACACCTCAAAGGCATTTGAAGAATCTAGTTTCCGGGTCCTGGTGGTTTAGAGAGAGTATAATGAGTGCATAAATGTGAGTGTAGCTGAATTTTGCATATAATTATTTCAGTTTACTTGTAATATACGGTGCAGATGTTTAAAATTTGTTTTTTTATTTACATCTCTAATTGAGGAGCAACGGAAGAAGGCTGGAGCAGAAATGGACCAATGCAAGGGCAGATGAAGAACCAGCGTCCGAGTCCTGGTGGTGTAGAGAGCATAATGAGTGCATAAATGTGAGTATGGCTGAATTTTGCTTATAATTATTTCAGTTTACTGGTAAAATACGGCACAGATGTTTAATTTTTTTATTTATATGTCTAATTGTGGAGCAGCGGAAGAGGACTGAAGAAGAAATGGAGCAATGCAAGAGCATATGAAGTATCCAGCGTCCGGGTTCTGGTGGTATAATGAGTGTTTTAAAAAAGCAGTTATTTAGACGGTGTTCTGGGTAATAATTTATTATAATAATAAGTTTATTATATAAGTATATTATAATAGTAATAAATGTTGATGTTTACATTGGCGACCTCCAAGTTAATAAAAAAATTACTGCAAACTTTTCGTGTATTTATTATAACTTTATTAATTCCCCTTAGACATAGTGAAAGGAGTGAAACTTTCAGAAATTGTTGGAGAACACTAAAAAATCTATGCTGCATTCATATAATGTTTCTTTTACTTTCTTCAACAATTTCTGAATGTTTTATTCCTTTCTCTACTTTGCGTAACTTTTATATTCCACCGTTAATTTGAATGTCCGATTTAACTCTGCCGCCACACGTAACTTCGCAAGTGTACCGATTGAGCGCTAGTGTACTCAAGGTCAAAACATGGTCAAAAAGATTAACATGGGAGTTACCATTCTCTTCGAGGTATGTTTTCTCTGCTTGCCACGGGCTGGTCTAACCATCTAATAAATTGATCGCTAGTATCGCTTCCGACAATTAGTGGCGGTAACATTCAAATACGTAAATGTTCTATTATAAATATGTTATCTGTCTAACACCTCTAACCTCATTTTTCTGAAGCGTTGTTTGTATTTGTATTTGTGGTATGTTTTCTCTGGTTTTGTAGTTTTTGGATGTTTTGAAGGTACGTATCTGAGAAATGAGAGAATATGCACGTTTTTTCTGCAATTCTCTGTTGTTGAATGTGAATTTTATTCTCTATTACTATTTTAGTATCTTATTTTTATCATTCGTCTCTTATTTATTTCAGTGTTCGTAAGGCTCAGTGGCAAGAAAATGCCACTAAAGACATGCTGTAAGGCTGCCGAGAAAGCTGGTTGAACCCAGGAAAACATTTTTAATTAGGTATGGCATGATGAAAATACGAAGGAAAATGGAGAGCAACGCAATTTATATATACAAAGTTTTCAAGGAAGTTCATCCTAAAACTGGAATATTAAGCAAAGGTATGTGTATCATGAATAGCTTTTTGATTGACATTTTCGAACGTATTGTTGCTTAACCCTTCCATCAAGCTCATTATATAGAGATCAGAGTAAAAAAAAGAGATCGCAAATAACATGTAGGATATAACTGTTAATCTACTTCTACCAAGTAAATTAGCGTACCATGTTGTAGGTGAAAGAACCTGTTGAGGTAATTGGTTGATTAATGAGGACACTTGTACTTAGTACTCTATATTAGCTGTCTTTAATAGTCACAGATATTCAACTACAGATTGAAAGATTCGAGATGCAAGTCAAGATGATAGTAGAACAACAACAAAAAAACAATGATACAATGGCCGACCTTACAGTAGTTACGGTACATTTGAACTACTTAACAGTGTTGCCAAGATAACTTTTGCTTCAATACTTCCTCTCAAAATTATCCAACAATGTTTACAATTTATCAAGTTTAAGTAAACCTAATTTATCTCTTAGTTCAACAAAACGAACTCGAGCAAGTGGTTTTGTCAAAATATCCGCTAATTGCTCACCACTTAAGACGTATTCAACTTTCAAGAAACCCTCATTCACTTTTACTCTCACAAAATGAAATTTTACTTCAATGTGTTTAGACTTTTTGTGACATTCTGGATTTCTTGCCAGTTTTATTGCACTCTGATTGTCAACAAATAATACAGGTGGTATATTTTGACCTACACAGAGTTCTCTAAACAATCTACTCAACCACAGTACTTCTTTTGCACATTCACACGCAGCTACGTACTCGGCTTCCGTAGTAGACAGCACTACACTCTTTTGCTTTTGACTAAGCCAGCTGACAGCACCACCAGCATTTTTACACAACACACCCGTTGTTGACCTTCGCGTCATGATGTCGCCTGCGAAGTCTGCATCGCTATACTGTATATATATATATATATATATATATATATATATATATATATATATATATATATATATATATATATATATACATATTCTGTACCTGAATGGTACAGCAGTTCAAGTTCATTGGTCCCCTGAAGATACCTGAAAATCCGTTTCACAGCTCGCCAGTCTTCCTCTGTAGGTGCACACAACTTTTGCGAGATGGTGTTTACCGCATAAGCAATGTCAGGCCTCGTACACACCGCCAAGAAAACCAGACTTCCAACAGCTTCTCGAAATGGAGTTTCATTTCCAACTGCAACTGTACTGGATTCATAAGATTCAAACGGTGTAGAAACGCTGTTTGAATTTTCCATATTAAACCGTCAAGATTTTTCTTACGTATCCACTTTGGCACAAGAACAAAGAACCATTGTTTAGACATTCAGTTTGCATTCCCAGCAAATAATCTAACGGTCCCCACGTTATTTTGAAGTCCTGTGCTATTTTCTGTCTGAAGCTCGCTTGTACCAGCTATTACGCCATCATCAACGTATATTACTACGTACATTTTGTTACCATTTTGTGTACGCATAAACAGACATGGATCAACAGAACTAACTTTCATACGTTGTTCAGCCATAAAATCCAAAAATCGCTTATTCCGGCACCTTGGTGACTGTTTCAAACCGTACAGACTATGGTTTAATTTGCACACTTTTCCCGTCCCATCATCAAAACCTTTTAGCTGCGACATGTAAATCTCTTCATCCAAATTTCCATACAAAAATGCTGTACACACGTCGAACTGGTTCAGATATAATTTTTCAGCTGCTGCGACACTTAATATTATTCGTATCGTATGATGCCTCGCTACAGGACTAAAAGTTTCATGAAAATCGATACCAGGCATTTGGGAGTATCCTTTCGTAACCAACCTAGCTTTATACTTATCAACCGTACCGTCTGCTTTTCGTTTAACTCGAAATACCCAGCGATTGTCGATCAGCTTCTTACCAGCAGGTAATTTTGTTAAATGCCATGTTTCGTTTTCCAATAGAGATCCGATCTCGCATTCCATAGCTTCCTGCCATTTTGCTGAGTTTGCAGACTCCATTGCTTCTTTGTATGTCGATGGGCACTCATCCTCAACCACATGAAGAGCCATCAAAACATAATCCATCAAATATTTTGGCTTTTGGCACTTTCTTGACAGTGACTTGTAATCTTCATTATCTGATATCTCTTTTTTCTCCTGTTCAACATTCGTTTCAGGTTCGACATCAGGATAATCAGCAGGTCCATCGTTTCTGTCATCTTCTTCAATGTGATCATTTTCAACGATTTCAGGTTTTTCGCTCTTGTCCCTCAAAACTAAGTCCAATTTCTTTTTGACCGTTGCTTCCTTTTTGAATACCACGTCACGACTTCTTATCACTTGATTATCTTTAGGCATCCAAATTCTAAAACCGTCTTTTTCATCGCAGTATCAAACAAACCGACCCGGATTACTCTTTTTGTCCCATTTTCGTCTCGCGACCTTTGCAACGTGCACAAAGCATTTAGTTCCAAACACTTTGAAATGTTCAACAACCGGACACTCAACTTTCGTCCACAATTCGATGGGACTTTTGTTTTTCACGTTTGTAGGTCCTGTTCTGTTCAGCACATGCGCCACTGTATTTATAGCTTCTGCCCACAGCATTATTGGTAAGTCTTTCGAATGAATCATCGAACGCGCACTTTCGACTAAGATTCTATTCTCGCGCTCGGCTTTGCCATTTTGTTCTGGCGTATACGGCATTACCACACGCATGTTGATTCCTTTTGACTTGAGTACAGACTTAAAGTCACGGTTGTCAAACTCTTTACAACCGTCACAAAGAATTTCGTTCACTTTGTGCCCGACATTTTCGCATTCATTTAAAAAGGTCTTTAAACATTCGGTTGATTCCGATTTCGCTTTTATAATAAACACTCTTCTGAATCGAGAGAATTCATCTTTGAAACACAAGAAATACCGCGCATCACCTAACGATTTTTCTTCCATAGGTCCACAGACATCAGCGTATATTCTCTTTCCAGGTTTCGACGCTTTTACTTTGCGCGTACTCAACACGAGTGTGCATAATCTAGTGAGAAAGTCTTATTTATAGCAAATTAAAATCAAAAACTGAAAAAGCAAAATAACACACTCTGTATACGAAATACCATGTAATGCTTGCAACTGTTCATACATAGGACAAACTAGCCAGTACTTAGAAAATAGGATAAAGGGACATAAATATGACAAAATTAATAAAACTGCTTTAACCAAACAGATCAGTGAAGAAAAACATACACTCAACTTCAATGATACAAAAATATTAACAACAGAAATAAACAACCGAAAGCCCGAAATGCTAGAAATGATTTTTATAAAGAAAAATCCAAACACAGTCAATGCAAAATTGATTTGAAAAATCTCAGCCTAATTTACAACAACATCCTATAAAACACAATAAGTATTAGTTTGAATACCAATCAACTACGGAATAAATGAATTAAATTATAAAATCTTGTTACATCCACCCGAAATCACCATGAAAAATAATAAAAAAATGTCCTAAGAAACGGAATATGGTTTAATTTTATTATTTGGGTTTCACAAGAATGGTTTTTGATTATTATGTCCTATATGTGTTCTCCAAATAAGTTATTGATTGTGCTAATATTTATTATTTTCCATTACAGAATTAACTTTTATTTTATTTTATTTGATTGAAAAAGACCACATAGTGTGTCGAAACGACTCATTTTATGACATGAAATAAATGTGCATTTATTTCTCAAATATTTTCCGTATTTATTGAACCAGAGCCCTAATCCCAAGAATACCCAGACTTTTTTATTTTTCTTTATATATGAATCATAAAAGTCAACATATGATGTCTTATTATTTTGATATATCTATGTTATTACTCATAATACAATAAATTCAAATTTGATAGACAGCTGTGCCGGATCGGTTTTGAACGAGATTCTATGTTGAGAAATTTTTCTGTCAGGTGTAGAGTATTTGTTTTGTTTGGACGTTTTTTTTTTCTTCTTGAGAGAAAAAGTTTTGCGATGTGCGGTAAAAATAGGAGTGATTGTAGACTTTGAGAGGGTAAGGTGTATTTTTTTTTGTTTTATAGTTGTATGTAACTGATGAGTTTTTGTTTTATTGTTGTGAAAATTCACAAAGGTCTGACACTACTACATAATAACTCTTGAAAAACTCTTGATGAATTTACTTGTACTGTGATTAACAATAATAAATGATGGTATAAAACAAACAAATTAAGAAAGAATCACTCACCACCCAAGACAACCATATCTCAGATATACTTCGAAACACGACAACAACATTCGAAACCGAAGGGTACACGGAGGGACAGACCCGCCGCTCGCTGTCAGTCTGCTCAATTAGGGATTCAAGTCCCTGGGACAAATACTTTTTGCATGTTGATGTCAACGGTCAATACCATTTACCATTACAAAGGTGTTCATTTTTGAAATAAACAATAGTTATTGACATCATCATGAAAACAGTAACATATACCAAAATAAATAATATTCAACAAATCTCTATCATACAATGGTCTCTTGGCCTGACTCACGATACTCTCGCATCGTCTATAAAATGACTTTATGTGATGAAGTAATTATTCCAAGTTAATTCATCAAATAAATGATACCAAAACAAGTGCATTTAATTTTAAGGTAGCTCAAACCTTCTTATAAATTTCCAACAACAATAAAACAAAAACTCATCAGTTACATACAACTATAAAACAAAAAAAAATACACCTTACCCTCTCAAAGTCTACAATCACTCCTATTTTTACCGCACATCGCAAAACTTTTTCTCTCAAGAAGAAAAAAAAAACGTCCAAACAAAACAAATACTCTACACCTGACAGAAAAATTTCTCAACATAGAATCTCGTTCAAAACCGATCCGGCACAGCTGTCTATCAAATTTGAATTTATTGTATTATGAGTAATAACATAGATATATCAAAATAATAAGACATCATATGTTCACTTTTATGATTCATATATAAAGAAAAATAAACAACCCGCGAAATTTAAATATGGACACCACAATATATATATATATATATATATATATATATATATATATATATATATATATATATAGATAAATCAATATACTTGTGTGGATCCAAAATAGAAAACGAACGACACATTACACAGGGATATGCATATTTTTTCTTTGGATGGTCAATTTTAAATTTTCTCGCACAATGAACATTTTTGGTTTTCTTTATGTAACAAGAAGTATGGAATACCCTATTACAGATTCCACATTTATTATCATCTGAAGTTTCCATGACCTCGTAACCACAAACAAGGCAAAATCTAATTTGGTCATTATCCGCAAGTTCCAAAATCATAACCGACAGTTTCTTCCTAAATTCGTCCATACTTTCATATTTTAATAAAGATTCATTTTTTTAGGATTTGCATTAAAAAATATATTACATAAACCCCGCAGTTATATGAGTCTCTTTGTTTTATGTGAGCAATATTCTTGGAAATAAAATGGTGTGATTTTCCTGCATTGAGTTTTTGGAAACTAAAATATCTGTCAATGAAAATTTCAAATTTCTCCTTATACATTGAAGCTTCTTTTGTAACGCCATTATATCGTGGATCGATATATAAGAACGTTTTCTCTGCCATATTAGCTACAGCTAGCACCCAGTGATCGCGGCTTAGAACAGTTCCAATGATTATTGGGAATACTAATATTGAATTATCGTAAATTTCTGGAAATTCTAAAAAGAAGTTATCTTCGAGATCATTACCGCAATGCATTATAGCGTAAGTTTGATTAGTAGTGAGCAAGACATAAGATTCATTCCGGTATAATTTTGTTATGGCTGATAAACAGTAATTAATTGCAAAGTCGGTTAACCATTGGTTTCCATATAATGTCCGGAAATCGTCAACACGCAATTCAGACGAAAATTTTTGTTGATACTTGGCAACAACATAATTGCCATACTCGTTAGAAATATCATAATATTTATAGTTTTTGACGAGCCCATTTGTAAAAAAGTTTAAAGATGATGACTGACTACAGTAATTATTTTTATCTTCCGAGAAACATATGTACTTTCTTTTCCTAATATTATGACGTCGAGGATCTACTAACTCTGGAAGAACGAAGGATAAATAAAACTCACACAAAGGTTTCAGCATATTCTCCCAAAATTTAGTGTCGCGTTCTATTCTTATTAAAAAATTACCTGCCCAAGTCCAAATAAACAAATCGCACCATTTTCTTTCAGTTATGTTCAGTAAACCTTGAACTTGATAAAAATAGTTATGGTTTTCTTTCAACTGATGATATTTATCAAAACATTTTAATTTATTTCTGGCGATTGATACTTCTGGATTTTCGTATCGAGTACTAAAAGGACATTTAATCTCAACGATACCGTCATCATCTACTAATCCGTCCGGAGAACATGCCAAGTATGGAATTGTTTTATGTACTATGAGGCCTACATCTGTCACTGTCCTACCAGTTTTTATCTCGTAATCTGAAAGAGCATCCCGTTCATACCGATTCCCATGCACTATAGCTTCTATTTTTGGAGTTTCTCTGTACAAAAGCGACCTAACTATTGATGCCCTACTGTCGTCAGATTTTGATTTAATTATTGATCCAAAATTTGAAGATGTGATACGAAGGTTTCTTTGGTGAAGCCACAAATCTGATTTTTGTTTCAAATTTTGTAATTTAGTACGATCACAATTTGTTATTGTATTCAAAAAATCTTGACATTTCTCTCTAACAGTTCTCAATCTGGGTTTTTTCGAAGGTATTGAGGGAGAATCACGATCATCGGTCACCTTTTTCTTAGTTTGTTTTAACTGTAATGATGTTTTTTTTATATTATTTATCTCGTTCAAAGTTCGTTTCAAAATGGATCCCGAAAAGTTCTTGTCTTTCTGTATATGCTTTTTCCTCCACTGCTCAGTGTCAGCATATTCGTGGTATATTGTCGTTGCCTGAGTGTCCGCTACGCGTTTCGTTAGTTTAGCCTTTGAAGTATATCCGATATAATTTCTTTATGAAGAGAAATTATTTTCTTGCGCAAAATTCTTATGACACGACTACATTTTTGATTATATACATTCCCGGTGAACAACTGATTCTTTACTTGGGAAAACCAATTTTCAACATTAGCATTACTGAATCTTCCAGAGAATTCCTTTTTATATAAAATTCCAGTCCATAAGGGAAGAAAAGGTATATATTTCTTCAAAATGAGTCTCGCAAATTCCATGTTGTAATAACAATTGGCTTCGCCTGTTCCGCTATCTACATGTGAGATAATTATTTCGAATTGTTTTAAAAATAATTTATAAAATGGGCTGCTTAAATACAAAACATCGGAAACATCTGCTGTTTGAAATTCTGGAAGTTCTGAATCTAATTCAGCACTTTCTGTTTCTGGAAAATTATCACCTAAACATAATTTTAACAAATTTTCGAATGCTAATTTCATCATTTTATCTCGAGGTTTTGAACAAAGGATTTTGACTAAATTTTCGAACCAAACTATAACTTGTTCTAAATTATTGAAATTAAAACATGCTGCCATAATTTCCTTCATGTGTTTTTGTACACCTTCATTAACCCCAGTCTTCTTTATATCATTACAAATATTTTTGAATAAGTGAGCGCAACATAAATGAATTGGCGTTATATAATTCTGCTCCCATTGTGATTCTTGACAAACTGAAAATGCCCATGTTAAATATGATTTCATATCCATTCTATTGAAGAAATGAAGAGTACTGTTTATTAAAGGGAAACTAAAATCTGTAACAACCGCTGAAAATATGGGCCACTTTTTAGAATACTGTAAAGAGAATGATTTAAATTTTTCGAGAAAAACACCGATAGATACCATATCATGATTACAATTGATCATTTCCAGAACTGGTACTATTCGATTTCTAACATGTATCACACCTGCATAATAAAAAACACGTTTTTCGGTTGATGGCGGTTTTCTAATAATACTACCAGTTGCATCCAAATAAAGGATTGGTTTTGAATAACATTTATCAATGATTTGTAATTGTTTGATACTATACATATAAACGTGAAGTGGCTGGCCCACAACTTTTATGTACGCGGGATTTTTCCTCTGCATGAAAATCAAATCTATTAGGTCATATTTATGACGATCATTCCTACCTAACTTTTCAGATCGAATTTTACGAAATACAGGATCAGATTTTATATTCTGCAAGTTACCTTTTTCTATTAATGATGGTATCGATTCTCGGACGGTTTTGTCACGAAACAAAGAAGGTTTGATACTTTTCATTTCTTGCATAAATATTTTTCGCTTAATGCCTTTCAAATACCTAGTATATCGACCTATATGGTTATAATCTCTACTGGAGCTTAGTACTCTAACACTGTGATCTGTCTCACGACTAATAGAATCTATGAAAAATATAAATTTTTTGCAGTTGTGTGCACAATAGGCATAAACTGTGAAATAATCATTTTTTACATTGTATCTATTCCCTTTAAAATTCAAAACACAAATATTATTCACAAACTGTCTGAATTTTTGTTCTAATATGTACGTGTAGCCAGAAGATAACTTCTTTCCTGCAGATATCGATGTCATTTCATGGTGGCTAATAGTAAAATATCCTTCTGAAATGTTACACTGACTGTAAGATGGTTTTACCCATTTATTAGTTTTCAAATTTACCGAATTAAGAGAAAGAAAAGAAGTTTTACGTTTAACTGCATTATGAAGTTCTAACATACTTTGAGGTATATGTTCATTACTTGTCGAAATATCAGAGGACCGGTTTACAGAATCAGTAATTTTGTCACTTTCAAAGTGAGTGTTTTGTTCAAGATAATTGTCTGAAAATATACTTGTTGGAGGAACAATTGTATTATGTTGTTGTTTGATCATTTGTGGGGTAGACGTCTTTATGTTATTTTTGAAATTGTGAGAAATGAATATATTTGACTGACGATCACTATTTGTAGAAAAATCAGATGATGGTTTTTCACCTATGGCAATATGCTCGGTGTCAAAATGAATATGTTTAGATTCGGTAAAATTTCGTTCATTAAGACTATCTAACGATACTAGTAAGTTATCATTATTATGACTAATAACTTGTGGTGTGGATGTTCCATTTTCGAAATGGTGAAACTCAGGTAACCTTAATACTGGTACAGTGTGTTCACCTGGAATAAGAGGACCGGTAGGACGACTTTTCCGACTTTCTGACATAAACGAATTTGTCAATTTATCCGCAGGAATTATTATATTCTGAATGACATTAATTTTAGCTTCAAGATGATTTATGAATCCACCTGTGTTTCTTCTTATCGTTTGAACAATTCTATAACAACTATTTTCATCGTTTTGATTGAACAAATATAAAGCAGCCTTCTTTATGGCATCCGTCCCCGCCGTTAGTTTTCTAATTTCATCGTATGTCATTCCGGAATAGTTATTTCTGAAATATTCTGCCAACTTTCTAACATTAATTTGAGAAGGGCGACCGCGTCGTTTCATATTGGAATACATATTTTATTATTCAAAAATATCTAAATAATATGTAATCTAATGATTCCAAAAATGTTCGAATTATGTTAATATCTAATTATTATTTCAATAATTGCGAGAACTGACTCACCATACCATTCACCATCTCTACTTCACATTTTGACTGAGAAATCACTTCTATATAGAAAAAAAATCACTAAGTGGGTACTAACGAATATTTGACCACATAATCTATTACTATCACCTGTGCAAAAGAATATCTACCCTCTATCAACAGCGAAGACTAACCTAAACTAGTTCACAAATAAATGAATTAGGCGCGAATACGTTCTGACTCCAACGGCTTTCCAGGGAAGTACTGCCACTTTTGCCTACGAACATCATCCTCAAACATTTCACAAGAACAATCAGCCAGCACACACATTTTTTGAATTGAGGTGCACTGTAATGAACGATTTATTATTGTGATATTTTATCTAATTATTAATCAACTTGTATGTTTGTACATATAACATCTAAAGAAAAAAATATACATATCACCAAATAATGAATCGTTCATTTTCGTTTCTAATTCCTCACATATAAAATATAGATATACCTGTATTGAACATATATATCTGTACTATATATACATTTGTACCAGATGGGAACTTGTTTCGGTATCATTTATTTATATTTGTAAGATAATTTTATTTCATTTACTTATTTAGTACTTGAGAGTAATACATTATTTTTGTTACTTCAGAGTTATATTTTATTTTCATGGATTAGGGCTCCTGGGGATACCACAATAAAAAAACGAGGTCGTTACTCTACCGCTAGGTAGTATGGAAAAGAGTGAAACCTAAATATATTTAGCAGGATCCACTGTAAGAAAAATCTATTATCCACGGACATTTTGTTGAAGTTATGATTTTTTATTGGTAAATAATATAAGGGGTTGTGGAGGGTGAATTCCTGCCCGACAAAATCAGCCGCCGTATAAGTATTTTTGGGCATCATGTCTAGCATATATATACCACAAAAAAATCCCATCCACGTACATTTTGACGAAGTTCAGATTTTTTATTGGTAAATAATATAAGGGGTTGTGGAGGGTGAATTCCTGACCGACAAAATCAGGGACCGTATAAGACTTTTTGGGCATCATGTCTAGCATATATCTACCACAAAAAAATCCCATCCACGTACATTTTGACGAAGTTATGATTTTTTATTGGTAAATAATATAAGGGGTTGTGGAGGGTGAATTCCTGACCGACAAAATCAGGCGCCGTATAAGTCTTTTTAGGCATCATGTCTAGCATATATTGACCAGAAAAAAATCCCATCCACGTACATTTTGACGAAGTTCAGATTTTTTATTGGTAAATAATATAAGGGGTTGTGGAGGGTGAATCCCTGCCCGACAAAATCAGGGACCGTATAAGTCTTTTTGGGCATCATGTCTAGCATATATTGACCAGAAAAAAATCCCATCCACGTACATTTTGACGAAGTTATGATTTTTTATTGGTAAATAATATAAGGGGTTGTGGAGGGTGAATGCCTGCCCGACAAAATCAGGGACCGTATAAGACTTTTTGGGCATCATGTCTAGCATATATCTACCACAAAAAAATCGCATCCACGTACATTTTGTACGATCGTGTATGATTTTTTGTAATTATTAGACGGGGTTGTGGAGGGTGAGTCCTTGCCCGACAAAATCAGGTGATAAATATCTCATAGAGCATTCTGCAGACCATATATTTGCTAGAAAAAATACCGCTTACGTGCATTTTGAGAATCTCAAGATTTATTATAATAATAATATATTATAATAGATAGAAAGAGTTGTGGCGTGTTAGGTCCTAGTCGACATAATCGGATGGTATATAACTTCTTCAGAGTACCATCATCAATCATATAATATTTGATAAAAAAATCAATTCACAAATAAGCTGGGTTATCAAAGGCAACCACGGCCAGCCATGAGTTTGAATTACTGTTAAACGACCTATGGCGGCCGGGCGCTCGCCTTAAAGATTCTGCATACTCGTGGCTGGAACTCGTGGCTGCTTTCACTCTGATGTACTCAACGAGTTTCTATGTTGCTTTCCATACATACATCCATCACAGAACTCTTCATCCGACTCGACTTTGATACCTTTTTGTCTTAAAAAGGTCACCACATGGCGCTTATTTTGATGACATAAACGTTCATGCCACAATTGAATATTCTCTTCGTCGCTCACAGCACACATTGCAGCGGCTTCTTCAGGAACACACACTCTCATATCCAATGTATAAAGTCCCTTTTCAGATTTAGTTCCACTTAGTTTTACTTCGCCGTCTTTCTTGAAAACACATTTTTTCTTATTCGCTTCAAATACATATCCCTTCTCGATTGTTCTGCCAACTAACAACAGATTGCGTCCAACTTTGGGCACATACCAAACATCAGCCAAGTGATTTGTTATCCAACGACCATTTTTCTTCATTTCCACGTTAATCGAGCCTTGGCCGTAAGCGTGAATGACGTCGTTATTTCCAGCTTTCACTTGCTTGGGAAAACTAAACTTTTCAAAAGTAACAAACCATTCTTTTCTGTTCGTCATATGAGCTGAAGCCCCGGAATCAGCCAACCATGAGTTTGTTGTTTCACCATTTTCAGAACTCATTAAAGCATCTCCTTCTGGTTCATTAGTTTTTAGTTTTTCACCACTATACTGCTGTTTCTTCTGCTTACGTGGACACTGCTTAGCGAAATGACCAGTTTCATGGCATTTAAAGCACTTTAACGACTTTTTATCATAGTTTTCGCTTCGTTTCACTTCACGTAGTCTGGTGTTTTTGGCATAGAGGGCAACACTATTGTCTTCCTTCTTACTTGGCAATCTCATTTCTATTAATCTCAATCTCTCAGTTAATTTGTTGATTGTTCTGTCACCTACTGGAACACTTTCCAATGCAATTTTAAATTCAAAATATTCCGGCGGTAACGTGGACATGATTCTGCTGAGCAATAACAGATGTGGCAATTCAGTGTTCACCAACCTCTTTAATTCGGAATTCAAATCAGATAAATTCTTTTCCAGGCGACTTAAATCAGTAATCATGTCTTCATTATCGTTCTTCTTTAGTGTGAAGAACTCTTCCATTAACCGATCCACTTTTTGTTCAGAACTTTGTTCATACACAGACAATAACTTCAACCAAATCTCTTTCGCGGTTTCACATGTTGTCGTCAGCTTAACGTCAGCTGAATTCATGCTTCCAACCAAAATTAACTATGCTTGAGCATCTGACTTTTCGAATTTTCTCAACGTTTCAGTATATGCATCAATTACCGCGGGTAAGGCATCAGCTGCTGGTGCTTCTGGCTTGACATCACTTTTTACGACATCCAACACCTCATTGCCTCATTGTGCTTCAACAACAACTCAACTTGTCTTTTCCACGTTGTCCAATTCGACACATCTTGTAGTTTCTCAATTTGTGCCTTGAAATCCATTTTTCAGATCAAATTTTTTACGTTTTGCGGAAAAAAACAAAATGTCCGACAAAACGACTGATTTCGACTCGCCACTTTTCTCGTACAATTTTCCTCACACAAAAACAATCCACGCTATTTAGCGGCCTGGGCCCATAACCTGTTGAGGTAATTGGTTGATTAATGAGGACACTTGTACTTAGTACTCTATATTAGCTGTCTTTAATAGTCACATATATTCAACTACAGATTGAAAGATTCGAGATGCAAGTCAAGATGATAGTAGAACAACAAAAAAAAAACAATGATACAATGGCCGACCTTACAGTAGTTACGGTACATTTGAACTACTTAACAGTGTTGCCAAGATAACTTTTGCTTCAATAGAGCTTTTCCACCGACGTCACAAATATGGCCGCAAACAGCTGTTCTGGAGGTCAACAAAGCCACTTTGCCATAAGACACCATTGTAAGTTTCGTTAGTTTTCACGAAAATTTTGAAGATTTTACTGCTATATATTTACAACAAAACCATAAAATTCTTAATACAAGTAATCCTGAAGGTAAGCATTTAAAATTTAAGTAGAAATAATTAAGATTAAGTATGTTATTTCAGGAAATATAATTTGATATATTTTTATTTTGAAAGACCTCTATAGACATAATAATCATTTAAAATGGCAATATGAATTATATTTATAATAAAACACATATTATTTTTTGTTCTATTGATAAAATACAACAAAAGTATATATAGTAAGATGAAAATACTTCAAAAAATGTTTCTGTTTCAGATGTCCAGTGTAAGTAGATATTTTGAAGGACTGAAGGAAGAATACACTTCGATGCAACAACGAACATGATGCCGATCGATTATATATAAACATATGAACATTATAATATGTTAACGAATTAGTAGATATTTTCGAGCAGCAATTTTTCTCACAAATTGACTGCCACCAGATTTTTTTTTTCAGATGAAAATATGGAGGTACTAAATTACCATTACATAGCATGTTTAAAAGCTAATTAAGCTGTAAAGCTAACTACCCCACCACCAATTGATTATATACAAATAAAAATAAAATTATATTGTTTCGATGAATTCTTATATATTTTGTATAATGAAAAATAAATATAATATAAATGGAATCTTAGAACTATGTTCCTTCTTTTTTAAACGTTCTTTTGCCCTAGTATACCTCTCTCTCGCTACTTTAGGGGTTGTTTTTAATTTGGATTGGGTGAAACCCGTATGTACTGTTGGGATGTAATCCGAGATCTTCTTGTTTTAAGAATTTGCTGGCTTTTCTTGAGATATATTTGGTGAAAACAAATTACACGGCTATTTATATAAGTAATTGTAATAACTACGTTTATTTAAATTGATTGAAATACATAAGACACATTTAGTATGTAATAAAAAATGCATTCATTAGAAAAATAATAAGATAAATTTACCTGAAATAAAATAGTCACTACAAATTCTTTGCCATTTGATTTTGCTTTCTGTTAAATCGTCTCTGTATAAGGCCTGTATCCGGGATTGCCGACGAGCTGCACGTTGTTGAATTAATCTACCTCTAGTGCCTTTTTCCGATTGTACAAATACATTTTTATTTTTTATCATCGGTTGCGTGTACTGTTGTTTGCACAACCCACAAAAATGTGGCAGTTGAACATAAAAATAATGTTATTTAAGGGATTAAAACTTCGGTGAGTACCTGCTTTTTAAATAATTAATTACAAACTCTAGTTTTCTCAAACATATATTCACTCTAAAGCAATTCAATTAGTGTTAAAATACCTTATTATTAACCTGAGTGTTTTGAAACTGTATAAAAACAACTAAAATAAAGTAAAAAGTACAATCTTAAAATTCAAACTTGCGATTTGTTGCCCTCCAGAACAGCTGATTTTGACAGTAGTTCAAATGGCGCTGACGTCAGGTGGAAAAACCTTATAGAAGCAACTAGTACTCCGGTGAAGCTAAAAATATAGAAAAGTTGTTGAATGTGAATTTTATTCTCTATTACTATTTTAGTATCTTATTCTTATCATTCGTATCTCATTTATTTCAGTGTTCGTAAGGCTCAGTGACAAGAAAATGCTACTAAAGACAGGCTGTAAAGCTGCCGAGAAAGCTGATGAAACCCAGGAAAACATTTGTAATTAGGTATGGCATGATGAATATACGAAGAAAAATGGAGAGCAACGCAATTTATATATACAAAGTTTTCAAGCAATTTCATCCTAAAACTGGAATATTAAGCAAAGGTATGTGTATCATGAATAGCTTTTTGATTCACATTTTTGGACGTATTGTTGCTTAAGCTTTCCGTCAAGCTCATTAAATAGAGATCAGAGTAAACAAAAGAGATCGCAAATAACATATAAGAAACAACTGTTAATTTACTTCTACCAGGTAAATTAGGGTACCATGTTGTAGGTTAAAGAACCAACTAGTACTCCGGTGAAGCTAAAAATATAGAAAAGTTGTTAAATGTGAATTTTATTATCTATTACTATTTTAGAATCTTATTCTTATCATTCGTATCTCATTTATTTCAGTGTTGGTATGGCTCAGTGGCAAGAAAATGCCACTAAATACATGCTGTAAGGCATGATTGATAGTTTATAATGTATTGCTGTTTAAGATTGTCGTCTAGCTCATTATACAAAGAGATCAGAGAATACTTAATAGATTGTTTGTCTTGTGAACTCTTTACCGAGCATGCTTCTCTCATATCAGCCCAGATTTGTAATGATGTATTTTTTATTGCAGTGAAATCGTGGTGCATAAGGCAACATCGAATGTTTGCAGATGAACAACGGAAGTAGAAGGCTGTGGCAAAAGTAAAACACCTCAAAGGCATTTGAAGAATCTAGTTTCCGAGTCCTGGTGGTATAGAGAGAGTATAATGAGTGCATAAATGTGAGTATAGCTGAATTTATTTTGCTTGTAATTATTTCAGTTTATTTGTAATATACGGTGCAGATGTTTAAAATTTGTTTTTTTATTTACATGTCTAATTGAGGGGCGACAGAAGAAGGCTGAAGGAGAAATGGAGTAATGCAAGGGCAGATGAAGTATCCAGCGTCCGGGTCCTGGTGGTGTAATAAGTGCTTAACAAAAGCAGTTATTTAGACAGTGCTCTGGGTAATAATTTATTATAATAATAAGTATATTATATAAGTATATTGTTATAGTAAGTAATGTATGTTGATGTTCACATAGGCGACCTTCAAGTTATTAAAAAAATTACTTCTAACTTTTCGTGTATTTATTATGACTTTATTAATTCCCCTTAGACATAGTGAAAGGAGTGAAACTTTCAGAAATTGTTGGAGAACACTTAATAAAAAATCTATGCTGCATTCATATAATGATTTTTTAACTTTCTTCAACAATTTTTGAATGTTTTATTCCTTTCTCTACTTTGCGCTACTTTTATATTCCACCGTTAATTTGAATGTCCGATTTAAATCTGCCGCCACACTTAACTTCGTGAGTGTACCGATTGAGCGCTAGTGTACTCAAGGTCAAAACATGGTCAAAAAGATTAAAAAAGGGAGTTACCATTCTCTTGGAGGTATGTTTTCTCTGAGTCTAACCGTATGTTTTCTCTGGTCTAACCTTCATAGTAGCACTGTATAAAGAATAGGTTCTTAATACTGTGATAGTAGGTATACCTATATCAAAGATTAGAGGTGTATTTAATCTTTGCCTATATCGTGTTGAAATAAAATAACCATTCAAAACGAAAAAAGTTTATTTGATATGATAGATAATTATGAATATACACATTAAAATAAGTTAAAATCTCACAAAATATATATTTATATAGTACTTAAGAGCAAATATCCATAAACAAACATACAGCTCTTCGTTAGGGGATACCATTAAATAACTTCTAGGAAATATGAAACTAAGCGTAATTAAGAATTCCAGTTATTACTAACCTATGTATTTGAAATAAAGAGTGCTAAGTCAGACTGAACAATTTATAATTGTCAATATTAGATGATGTTCATCAGTTCAAAATTAATTTTATAGATTCAATAAATAAATGTAGTAGTAGTATGTTTATAAAGTTTTTGAAATGATTTGAGATTATTTCAAAATCACTCAATTATTTCTTCATTAAAATAATCACGAGTTATTTAATGAAAAGTGATGTGTTTGCCAGAAAATAGCTATCTCGACGCTTATGCCGAAGAACGAATCAAATAGCAAATAATTTTGGGTCATATCATGCTTGCTAACATTTTCTTTTATGGCACTGTGGATAGGTATTTTACGCCAAACGTACCGGTTGCTTCCAATCTAAATCAATAAAAAATAAGAAAATATCACAAATAATATATCCTCCAACAAATCACATACTTATTAAATTATTTTATTCTTGTCTATTTATTGTATACCTTCTACATGTGCTGTATCATCCAGTGTATGGAGCCAATTAAAAATCATCATATTTCTCTCGTACTTCGATAAAGGTTTGCCACGTTCACGTTCAACATCTCGAATAGTCAAAGGGAGATTCTTTCCAGCTTTTTGCTTGGCCACGCGCAACATTGCAGCATTCGTACTACTCGAATTAGTAGGGCTCTTGCTAGGTGTTGGACTGGAACCTGAAAGACATTTAATATCTGTTCTTTGAATGATGAAGGAAATCAATCATTTAATGCAATATAATATACGTCTTGATAATTCTGATTAACTAAAGAATATTTACCTTTGCCTGGTACAGTAAGACGGGACGGAGCTGTAGTGATACTATTTGATGTTTCTGGATTAGTAATGCTGGCTGTAGCTGTTGATGGTGTGACTTCCAGTCTATCTAAATTGAATTCACTCTGAGACAAACGCTCCAAGGCTTTGTAAGTCGTCAAAAGCCTTCTTCTTATATAATTCTGACGAACCTGTAAGGGAACGATTTATTTGTAAGTGTTATAGGGTGGCATTTGAATGAATTGAATGTAATCTTTCCATCAAATCCTTTTGTAAAAAAAGTTAAGAATTTTCACAAATATGAATAAAATTGAGATGATGCTGTAGTAAATAGAGGTTCAAATTTTATTTTTTTCTTGTTTATGAGTGAGTCACCAGAGACAGATTATTTGAAAGGCTAGTAGTTTTCTGTTTCGGTATTGCAACACACTTGCTTTGTTTCCTTCAAAGAACAGTCAATTTTGTGAGGGATTTCGAAGAAATGTTCACAGTCCATGCTCTACGTCTAAACTAAATATTCACAATGACTACTACGAAAGTAAGAACTCAAAGTAGTGTGTAGTAGGTATCAATTTGCCGCGCGGATAGTATCGACACAGCTTACCTAACAATAATTAAGCTGTGGTATCGATGTACCAACTAGCTAGCGAATAGCTACCAATAGCGTTGTATAATATCATTGCCTTGATCTATTTAGAGATAGTGCTCGGAGACAACCACTACCTTCTGGTTGTACCCTCTATAACTGTATTACCCCCGTTATGTAAATATTGGTGGACACTTTTCCGGATGAGTACCTATATAAAATACTTCTCCCTTATTATAGATAAACTGTATAAAGTCCCACCTTTTTGTTGACCGAACGTATGAAGTCAGCTGCAGTAAACGCTGGTGGTGGAGGGGTACTAGCTGGTTGTTGTGCATTTGTGGAGCTGGAGTGACCACCATGGGGTGAAGGCAACTGTGATGTTGAGGCTATATCGCCAACCGCGACCCATGTCGAACATGATCTTTAAATATATATGTATATGTTATGCTTTAAAACTATTTCAATAAGAAGAAATATGAGGATATACAAACCTTGAAGTTTGATCCAATCTTGCATTCTCCAATATAAACCCATTTCTCTGTAAGGAATTGAGAGCTAATTCTGAAACAGCATTTCGGAGGTTCAAGAGGAGTGGTCCATCCTCAGGTGAAGGCAATTGGCTTATGTCACTAGTGCTGAAACTTTTCTGGAGACCTACTGCCGAAGAAAGAGCGGCACAGCTACGAATTAATTCCGTTTCCTCTTCAAACCATAGGATTTCTGGAATATCTGCTGGCCTGAAAAGATGCAATTCATATAAATTTTCTTGGAAACATGACTATAATTAATGGTGTTAAAGAAATTAAACATATAAGTAATATAAGTCCATAGAGATTTCTTAACATTGTGATTCGGATCTGATTTCTTGAAGATTTTAATAAAATCATTTTATGAAAAATATTTCACAATTTACTCATATATTATTGAAAATATATAAGATTTTTTTCCCTAGAGTCAAAATACATATTATACCTTTAGTAATTTCTGATTCTGATTCTGATTCATTTCAAAGTACCGGCTTCACTCAGGGGATAAATGACAAGAAACTAATACCGATTTCCTGCTGAATAGGGGATATTACCTATACATTTTTTGTGATAAAAACCGAGACAGTTCGATTTTTAAATTAAATTTCCTATTATTATTATTAAGAGGCGTTTATGAAAAAAAAAATGATAACCATTAACCGAATGACCTAACAACAAAAACAAAGGTCATTGTGATAACCTGACAGCAAAAACAGTAAATCAATGCTAAGCAAAGATTTGCTTATTTAAATGAGTTAAAAAATATAATGTAACTATATTTGCATTGATAGTTTGAAATTTTCTAACAGAATGCCGTCTAAAAAAGTTTTATTGTTTTCTATAACCTCATGGTGCGGAGATTGGATTTAAAAATCGACCTTTGGATTTTTCTACAAAAAAGTTATCTCCAGAATAATTGAGGGTATTCCAGACTTTACGATCTCATTGTATACACTAAGAGAAAGTCGATTTGAAACAATAATTCAACAGTTTACTCTCTATATAGAAGATATGTTATATGATATTCAATTATCATTTTTACTCTCATACCCCAAGAAAATGTGTATGGAAAGTACCTAATCGTTTGAAATTTTTGGTGTCTGATTTTCAAGAAATGTTTATCTCTTTGAGCCCCTTGGGCTCGTCGATGGCACAAGATGGCTTTAAGAATTTGGTTGAAACTGGCCTAAATTATTCTTTTAGAAGCTCTTAGACAACCAGAAATAAACAGGATAAAACAATTATGCTCAAATGAAATACTTATCATACGAGTATTTTCTATCTGTTTATACATATTCTGGCTTAATGGTTAATCATGCGGTACGGTACGGTTAAAATTGAATGATAGCATGAGCCTATCGGACGTTTCTCATGTCTGCCTGATTTTTTTTGGCGCGTGTCCACTTATATCATCTGAGGATAATGTATCCTTTTAGTTGGTATAGGATAAGCCTTTGATGTATTTATTTATAGTTTGTATTCAGTAGTTTTTTTAGATTTTAGACGTACCGGGTACCGGTTTAGGCGGAGATGTGAATCCGCCCCTGTTTACCTTTCGCTTACAACCACCTGCACGTCAACAAACAGGTCAACATACGACGTTTTTCACCTACCTGCTCTGACTCCTGTTGTCTGGATTTGGGCTGTGACCTCGAAGGACAGATTCGCATTTACCGAAAGCCAGCAGCCTTCTGTGAGCGTCCGATGTGGCTGAAGACACCGAAAACAGGGACAAGTCGGTGGTCACGCTCTCGTGGCTGGGGGAACGTAGGATGCGACATGCCACGCTCAGCACCGGCGTTTGGGGCGTGCCTGGGAGTCCTGGCGGCGGTTGCTGCTGCAGAATCTCGTTCTCTGTGGTTGTCATCGAGTTGCTTCGAACGAGAGATGGGGCCAAGAAAAGGTGGTGCTGCTGTGGTAAGTTTCACATGCCCGACGACGTTAGGGCTTCGACGTCTACGATGAAGATTCGATTGTTTTGAGATGCGCGGAGGTCCAGTGGCCGAGTTTACTATGTTGCCGTGTTGCCGCTCGTTCATCGGATTTTTCCAACGTGCTTAAAATATTAGCTAACGACTTCGATTTTGCCAGCAAGAAAACTTTGGAAACCCATTCACACTCATTAGCTTACAAATAATATAATAATTGTAGTTTTGGTTGGTAATAGCAGGTGTATATTTTTTAAAGTTAGTAACATATACAAAAATTAAATGTAGGAGTATAAAGTAGGATCTGTCACGTAAAGTACTTTCATTATCTGTTTTGGAAATTAGCCAGACAAATATACGTACAAAAAGAACTTGTTTGCGTTACGTTAAAGAGCAAATTACCATACGAGCTGCAGAAAAAGCGTCTATTTTGAAATCACAGACAGACTTAAATTCAATTTAGATGGATATACAGTGACGACCAAAAGTACGTCGCCCACCTACCATAACTTCGTTATCTCTACAGTATAAAATAAAGTCGCTATCGGTTCCTATAATGTCCTCAGTTTTGACCGTTTTCACAAACGGAGGAGGTATACAATTCGACAGTGTGTTTTTCTATGTTCCTTTGCTTAGTAAACGTGTTCTTTGATTATTTTTTTCGTTAAATTAGGCATTTTTCAAAAAATTCAGCGATTTCTGAATTACAACAATAGGTAGTAGAATCTGAAATATGAGTAATAATTACCACTATGTTTCGAAACCTCTGAATATAAATAGTTGTTCAAGGATTTTAATGACTAATAATACATCACAAATGTTAAATTATTTTTTTTACAAAAACAACGACGGACTTTATTAGTTGGTACACTAAAAAATACAAAATAATAATCATTCTAGTGGTGCTCGTAATTTTGATGATGGTGCCAAATGCTTTCTATCTACGTATAACTACACAACTTCAAAATTACCAGCACAAGTAGAATTCATATTATTTTGTATTTTTTAGTGCAGCAACAAATATTGTCGGTCCTAGTTTTTGTAAACAAAATGTTTCTCCGGCTTTTTTTTACTTCTAAACCTCGCAAAAGGATTTTTATACGGTTCTCACTTTCAT
Organism: Crioceris asparagi; assembly: GCA_958507055.1. Taxonomy (NCBI): domain Eukaryota; kingdom Metazoa; phylum Arthropoda; class Insecta; order Coleoptera; family Chrysomelidae; genus Crioceris; species Crioceris asparagi. The sequence continues at coordinate 54,900,342 of OY293827.1, forward strand.
TTAGATAATTCTTGCAGATCGTTAATATGTGCTGGGCACTATACATTCCAATTAAGTTAAGTCGTCAAAAGTATGGCTTACGCTGGCTAAACGTTGAAGACAAATAAAAATATTTTACTATGGAATTGTAGTTCTTCAAAAATCCTAGAGAAAATTTCGCGACGGTATATATCTATCTTCTAGCACCTGGGATAACACACAGTAAGCATTTTACTTTTCCTATCCTTTATATTGGAATCTATTGTATTTGTCGGCTACGATTTGATCCGGCATTGTAAAGTTCAGTACAGATACCTAGATATATACCAAACTATACGAAGTATGTAGTTACATAGGGTATCCATCTGATCTGCCGCGGGCAAAGTATAGGACTAGGACTAGTTAAACATATTAAAAAATATAGTTGAACTTCACAACATGACAAGTAATTGCTAATAAGCAATGTCTGATGATGACAGCTAGGTGCATGAAATAAATATACGTGTCAGATAGAAAAATAGCCTATATTTTTCGCTGAATTGTCTTCCGCATATCATTGATAATTCCGTCAAAATTGGTAGTCATTTCAGAGATTGGCCTGGATAAATAAACAGAAAACTTTTAAAATCCTTTTTTTGGTTTTGTTGACGTCCAAATAATCATATGAACTCTGTAGATATATATTACGCCAAAACGTAGAAACTCCAACTTCGTAGTAAAGTTTTACCAATTACTTGGAACTGGCAAGCTTATTACCTATTTCTTGTATTCGGATTTATTGAGGCCTGCTTAGAGAAAACGGCAACGGTTTCTCTGACTAGGTCACGAAATAAGCCATGACTCTGGCATGTGGTACAGTCAAAGTCTATTTAGATAGACTTTGGTACTGTGTTACATTTTATGTTGTTTCATCGTTGAAAATTTTGAAGAGACATGTAACGAGATAACCAATGTGGTTATTTTGAATATAGGATATGTTGAACCAGAGGAAATAAATTACTGACAGACATTTGATAAACCACTATTTCTATGGTATTGGTATTCTGTTAGTATAAAAGTACAACCTATTCTTGTTAGATTTTGTTTCTAAATGAAGTTTTTTTTAATGTAATCTTTGTGTCATCATGTCAACATACCTAACTCTTATTCTGATAACACTTTAGTTTTTGTGTGAGAATTTGTTTTGATTAGCAGGATATGATACCCACATATGTGTGTGGTAAAAAAGGATCCGTTGACTAACTATTGGCAACAACGTTCCGCAATAGAGATCGATATAATTGCTTCAGCGCTGTAGCCTGCCCTGTAGTTGCAGTTCTTTCATTTCATCCTTCATCTGCGTTGACTGAGAATGTGTCGGAATTGGGCAAACAGACCCCTCCTACAAGCTACATGGATATAATTCACGATTCATAGGTGTGTGTAGGCTCCCTTTGATAGGATAACGGTCATTCGAATATTGCACCCTGCACATATACAGGGGGCTGTTATAATCTTGTTTTGACACACATATTTTATACAATATAAATAATAAAAACAATGGATGCGTTTGACAAAATAGCTATTGACGGCACTAGAAAATAATACCTTTGACATAATATTGGATCGACTTTATTGTATAGAAGATCCCCAGATTTTTCCCTGTTCTTCAATTATTTCCTTTAGAACAGTTCTCTTCCAGGTCATTGTTGGTCGACCTTGCTTTCTTACCCCTTGGTGGTTCTATTCCAAAGCCTGTTTTGCGATGTGCGAATGATCTCTGCGGAGGGTATGGCCTATCCACTTCCATTTCCTAGATTTCAGTTGCAACTGGTTTCTACTGCGTAGTTGCATAAAGGTTCTAAGTTCTGACATGATAGAACCATTTTATGTTGCATATATACTCCTAGGTAATTGTATACAAACACTTACGTGTACGTTGCTGTAATACCGTAGTGTGTTTCCATCAATGACCTATTAACAGAGATAGACGGAACTGTAAACAATATATTATGTTGACATCTTCCCTTGTTCGGCCACGCCTCATCGCATATCAGCTTTCCCCCATTATTTAAATACTTGGTTTTTTGGTTGTTTTTGAATATTCTATTATATTCTTTGGTTTCAAAACTTGAAAAAATGAGGAGACGTTGCAAACTGTGCAATAAAATAGAATCCACGAACCCAGAAGTAACTTTTCATCGAAGTAGACCGTCTAAATTAAAATTTGGTAACTTACAAAGTTTGAATACCCATCGAGTGGGGTTTCGTCACGATTCCTGACGTCATCTGCCATTTTGCGCATGTCGTAAATAATTTGAATTAAATTTTAATTCCTAACCCCAAAACACTGACAATGACATATTTGTAAAGGGGCTATCACTTTCAAAAAGAAATTTTTGACATTAAACGTTAAAGAGAACAAGAACAAACGTCAAAATAACAATCAGCCGATCTGATCGAAGACACATGTTTATGACGTTAAAATTTGATTTCACCTAGGTAGCTTAGAAAAGAAAAAAGAGATAGGCAAGGTATGACAAAACCCCATTCGATGGGTATTCAAACTATATATTTGAATTTTGAAAGAAAGTTTGACATATAAACTTCGGTCGTGGGCGTAGTTAAGAAATTATTACCTAATCATTGTTATTTCATTAAAGAGATTTTTATATTGTTTGCGCTTTTCAAATCCTAGACTTTAAAAAATAATTATACTCACCTATTTAATAATATTAGTCCGGTATACGAACAAAAATCAATGTCCATTAAATGGTCAACTGGAATTGATAACAATATAAACTTAAGCCAGTATGTATATAATAGGTATATATTATGTCAAAAACTATAACACGTGCGGAACATGGATATAAATCTAAGAAATTTAGCAAGTTGATTTGCTGAAACATGCAACTTTAGGATATTGACGTTTTTCACCAAGCTCCAGATTTATTTTGTGGTATTAATTATTTTGACGTATAGCAAACGAAACCTAAAAGAACGAGATGTCACTGCTGTCATATTTTCTATGCGAAAAGACGAGTGCAGTGAGGCGGGGTTTAGTTAAAACCTTTCTATCCCCCCTTCTAACCGCTTCCACAGCTCACCCCTCTGGCCCACAAAGATGTTGTCAACAAACAAAACGTATTTTATCAATGAAGTGATCTGTGTATCTCTGTTAATAGGTCATTGGTTTCCATGTTACGCAAGCGCATAGTAGAACATATTTGACGTTGCTGTTGAATAATCGTAGTTTAGTTTTCCTGGATATCTGCGATATTCGAAATCTGCCATAGTGCCAACATTCGTGTTTAGTAGCTTTTTGATCCAGTCTATCAAACGCCTGGTTGGAATCGACAAAGAGAAGAAATAATGGGCTTTGAAATTCTATCGACTGCTTTATAATGATCCTGAGGTTATTAATAAGGTCAATGCAGTATTTATTTGGACGGAGTTTAGAAGCTTGATACCTCTTCAGTTTGTACAATGAGTAAGATTTCCTTTTTTGGGAAAGGTTCCACTATGCCATGCTTTCTGCTGATTCAATTAAATTTTGGGTGATTTGGGACCACACACTATCTATGTTTGACAGGTCACTGTGTTTAGTGTTGAGCCGTTGTCTCATATATTTTTTGAAAGTTACCGAGGCTTGATGGATTCTGAAAGCGGGCCATATTGATTTATTTTAAGCTTTGATGAACTACCCGGTTTGTTCTCGCCGATGAAAAGATGGTAGTCACTATCAGCATCAGCACCTCTATAGCCTCTGACGTCTAATGATCTGCGCCATGCCCGACTGATAGCCAGGTGGTCAATTTGGTTTTGTGTGTTTCCATCAGGAAACATCCATATAATTTTATGGAAATATTGTGCCTACAATAACGAAATCATTGTTTTGGTTGAATTCTGCAAACCAGTCGCCATTTTCGTTTTGACTCCAACTCCAACACTGTATTTACCCATGACTGCTTCAAAGCCTTCATTTGTATTTCCTACTTTTGCATTTAGATCTCCAATGGATATTTTAATGTCACCTTTTTTTTACACTGGCAATACACATATTGAGTTGTTATTGCTGGGTTTGTAGGTGCATAACTCTGAAATGTTATGAATTTTAGTATTCTGTCGAGCCATTATAATAAGATCTGATACTGGCTTCCATTACATGAGGATTTGTTGCGCTTTTCTTGTGAGCAAGATACCACCACCATTCCGCCTGTGCTCATTTAATGGTTTTCCGGAATATAAAAATATATTTCCTAAACGAGTTCTCAGTTCACCACTGTCTGACCATCGTACCTCACTAAGCCCCAGTATCTAAATTCTATATTCGTCAATATCTTTCTCTACCTGGGATAATCTCGTTGCTTCCACCAATGTCCTGATATTCCAAGTATCAATTCGTGTCGTGATCGTTAACCTTAGATCCATCCGGTTTCTCTTCCTGTAGGTTTCAGTAATCAGTTTATATTATGGTAAGTTTATTGACACTATGTTTTATTTATACTATTTATCTATTTAACATATTGTTGCGTATGTGGGTTCGCAGATAAGTGAGACTAATTTTACAATTGTTAAATAAACTTTATTTATACTCGAAATAATAAAAAATACAACTTAATTTTACTATATTCTCACTAGCTTTTACTCGGACTATTCTATTATTCACACTGTCTTTTACATTCTGTCTCTCATGCCGACAATTCTCCCATATATATATATATATATATATATATATATATATATATATATATATATATATATATATATCCGACAAAGGCTCCATATCATTTGAGCGGCTTCTGGTCTTTGATTCGCCAGCCGCCACTGGACTTTTCTCGAGATCCCTTTGTCGGCATTCTAGGAGTAGATGCCGACATGCTGCCGTCGATCTCTTTATCAACGCCACACTCGATCTCGATATTTCTAACCACAGTATAGATCTCGCGCTTGCATCAAAAGGCTGCCGCGACTTTGTGGCCGGCGGCTGTTCCCCTTGCTCGTTCCAATATTCTTTTATCTATACTAATAATGTTTTTAACTGTGAACGTATCAAACTGTTGTCCATCCTTGTGTATGTATACAACTTCGTGTTGATTATTGTATTTGGTTTTTATAACATTTTTTAAAAACATTAGATTGCACATATTACATTTTATAATTAATATCATGGAAACATAATTTCCATCAAACAGCCTTGGCCGCCTGATGATGAAACGATGAGGTTTTTAAACCGGTAGCAACAATAAAGGAACTGTGAGAATTGGTTATTTTTATTCTTCCATTGAATCTTCTGAAATATGAACTCACATGGGGTATTCTACCAAATAAATATATATCTATATTAATATATATATACCTACGTATAACGACTTTTGGTCTGACACAAAAATTTCGAAAACTACTTATCCGATTTCAATAATTCTTTTTCAATGAAATTTTTATATTTGGGCGGGTGACAAAGGCTATATTTTATGTTCATTTAACTTATCTCACCGGCGTAGGTAATGCGAAGCGACGGCGTTTATCGACAGCTGAAAAAATTGATAGCTATAGCAAATAATGACTGTTATTTTTTCTTTCTTTATTTTTGTTTATTTTAATGTATTGGAGTTGAAACCAAAAACTAACTACTTGAACCATAATTTTTGCTCTTGTTTTTTTTTTTGTTGAATGTTTGTTTTGACTATTTGTATGGCACTTTATATACTTAGACGTTAAAGCTATCTATCTAAAATCTAAGCTATCTATCTATAATGTGATTCGTACGACTCTCTACTATACCTGCAGCAAGCCTAAGGGCCGATTTCATAATGAAACCCTAATGGGAGATTAGCTAATTCTTCAATTTGTGTAACGTGATATCTTGATGACGGAATAAAGATAAAGGGCATTTTTCAATAACTTCTACAACGTCAGTCACCTTATCTTTTATTATTTTAAATTAACTTTGAATTATATGTCCAATAAAAAAAATATGAAATTTTTAATGTAGGATTAAAATTAGGCGATTAAATTTGATTATGAAATCGGCCCTAAGGTTAATACCATGATGTAAAAAGATACCATGGTTAATATACTGTGTAAACTATAAAAAAAGTTGAATTTCCAATACAAAATTACAAAATAATGAAAATTCAACACAAAAATATTGAATTTCCAATATTTTGTTTTGAAAATTCAACACAGAGTTGAATCAAATTATGTTACAAAAATTGAAAGAAGTCGAAGAGTAGGTATCGCTCCATCAATACAGTTGTACAATATCCTCAATAATTTTTGAAACCTCTTAATCGTTTAGAGCTTCATTTTCATGTTTTAAAACTAAAAGTTGGAGCTTCAATAATATAATTACGTAGATAATCTTCATCCACCTACTCTATGCAACGGTTCAAGATTGCAAATGATTGAAGCTACTATTTTTACTGGACCGGCATCTGGAGAGATGGGTAGGGTAGGGCAATTTGAAATAAATAATGACAGCGTACGCAGCGCCCTCTAGACGTTACATGAAAATTAATACGAAATTATGATTTCCAACGTCAAAAAACCCCGGGTAGCAAATTTCGTGCAAATAACTTATTTTTGCAAAAGTTAAAAATAAATTTCAACACCCTGTATCTCCGAAACGAAGCATTTCCGGACACAAGTTTATATAGACTTTTTTTTTCAAAACTGTCTCAGGAATACGTCACTTGCATATTTTAACGTACTTATGTTTCACTCTGTTCCATCATCACTAGCATATGCAAAATTTCAGTTTCGATGATTGTCTGTTTCTTCTAAATATTTCAGGAACATTTGTTTTTTTAATTTGCAAACCAGAATATTGCAGATGTCTAAATTATGAAACTTTTCTCCAATTTAGCCATACTTCTATCTCTTACCGTTTAAGAAATAGCAATACTGTCCCTATGAAATCGTCGAGACCCGGTATACATTTCTATCGGAAATTTACCTTAATGTAGGGTGCCAAGGTATTGGAACAATATTTTTCGGTGACCCAAAAATATTTTTTCTACACAGTAAATAGTACGTTTTTAAGAGTAACTTCAAGCTAATACTTTTTTTGGTTTGGTGTTTGGTTGCTGAACAAAAAATGTTCGGCACCTCATGATTTTCCTTCTGGTCGCTGTGAAAACCAACATTTCCAAAGCATTTCACCCTGTAGGTACTCGATCGGCCAGGTTTTTTGATGTCAGCTCTTGCTATAGTCGGTGATACTTCTAATAACAATTTATTGTAAAAACTCATTATTATTCAGCTCTGTAGTATGGCCGATCACTAAAATATTATCAATTGATTCTCGGCTTTGCGATAAGATAATTATTCTAAATATAATTATTGTGCTATATGTTAATAGTTGAACCGCATCAACTGGAATAATTTCATAATTTCAGATTGATGTATTCGAGGAATTAATAAGGAATTCCCACAATAACTGGGTTCACCAGTACTGCTATCAAGAAGTTACCTGACAAGGTCGCTAAAATAATACACTCGACTGCTCCGCGATTAAGTGCTAGGATTCTTGGATGCTGAAGCCAGCAAGATTTTTAGATATTATACAAAATCCAGTTGTTTATTCGATGTTGTTGGGAAAAGTTTTAACCGTGTAGTGACGTTTAGTATTTTATTAGAATGAATAAAAATGTGCAAACAAACAGATTCTATATTCTTTATTTATACGCAGTGGTTGGTAAGTTACCTGAAAATACGTACTTATTTATTATACAGATTTAGATTTTCCCGTAATATTGCGACTCAATCTGGATTTTATACCTAGCAAGTTCTAATAATTTCACTTCTGATTTTACTATTAAAAAGAAGAAGAAATAACTATGTAATATGAATATTAACCGATGTTAGATTAGGGTTATGTTAGGTACTTACTTAAAGCTGATTTTAAAACTTGTTGAATACCTTTTTTGCAACTGGAAAAACATAAGACATAAAATTATATATATAAGCTTCTTTTGAATAATTAGAATCACTGATATGTTAGTTTGGTCAAAGATAATGGAATGACTTCCATTAACTTTGGTTTTGGTAAGGGTACCTAATAAAATGAATAACTACATATATCTTTATATTTTCGCATGGACCTATAATAAATACACAGTTGAATATGCGAAATTATTTTTGGAAATATCTTGATATTTTGTATGGAGGTAATTATTTACTTCTTCAAGGTTTTCACTATAAAAATCACAAATCACACATGTTTTTATTGACATTGTCTAAATAGGTTATAAACTTGTTCTTCTGTTTTGTTCCAAAAATAAATTATGATATATGATATAACATAATCGTTTTATTTATTCATTAATCAAAAAACTATTTGATAGGCAAAAACGAATAAACAAACCACATTCTTAAAAAAATAATGTTAATTCAATACAACGAATTACTACAGTGTTTGGATTATTTTTTGTAGTTATACCGAGTGATTCTAACCGGTCTACAAAATACTGATTTAAGGAAATTTACTATTGTATACATTTACCAAAAGCAATAAATCAAAAACTCCAGATAATTGTAAATCAGTTAATCAGTTGTTTATGAACTCACTTGGTGATTGTTCTAAAAGACAATCGAGTCATAAGAAATTAATAAACGAAAACATTCGGGCAAAGTCTATCTAAGAACTAGACTTTTATTCGGGTAATCTCCTCAATGATCAGATCGATGGTATTCCAGCCCCTTACTGTATATAGTTTATAATATTATTAGTCAATAAGATCTATTTTCATCATTCTTATTATTTAAGTAGGCATTTTTTCTCTTAGAATTTAGTTAAGCAATACTGACATTCTTAAATTTGAGAATGGCAAAGTGTCCAAATCGACTTCTCGGCCCCCAAACTCCATACTGAAATTTATGTTACAACCTGCGGAGCCATTCTCAAAATAGCTAGTGTGAACCTCGAGGGAGCACCCTCGCGATTTTTCAAAAAAAGCTACCTATATAGATAAGTTTATAAAGTAAAACCTTATCTAAATACGAAACTGTTTTAAAATCGTTTGAGCCGTAATATATACAGTATACAGTGTGTCCCAAATTGAGTGGGCTATCATGGCTATCTTATTAATAAAGATATAATTTAGGTTAAATGAGCAATCATGTACAGTTTATTAGGCTGATTCAGATTCCGAAGATATCCGGAAAAAACCGTAAAACTAGGTTTGCGAAAAAGTCCAAAATCTCCATTACCGTGAAAGATATGAATAAATGTTAATAAAAAAGTTTATTTTCGAGATAGTGATAGTAACTTCATTTTTTAAAAGGGTGCCATCTTTTTTTTTGCTTTCAATGATGTGCGAGAATCTATGTTTCAGGTAATAAATTGCTACATATTTGAAAATTATTATATTAAACCATGTAAGCCATGCTAAAAAATGCATTATGTTGTCATGCCTTCAATCTAAATAACATTTTGATCTGTCAGTTTTGACTTATTAATTATGTATACATGACTCATTTGAATTAAAGATTTGGTGATTCGTTACTAATTGAAGTGAAATATCGAATTTAAATATTCTGTGATTTATTAGTTATTCAAGTTATTAATTATTTAAATAATCGTTTTAATAACCAAGTAATAGCTACTAATACCTGTTAGGTGGCCACCCAGATCAGCAGACCTTACACCATTGGACTTCTCTCTATAATTAATCAAGAGGAGTCAAATCTACCTACTGCATTTGGATCATCAGCATCAGGAAAATATATTTTTGGGCAGTAAAAAATTCATGAAAAAGCCTAGATAAACCTTACTATTAATTGTACGTTCAAAAAAATATGGGCTAATAATTTGTTGTTAATGATGCCAGCCCAAACGTTCATTTTTTGAAATATTTTGTGTGAGCCTCACATATCCATTGAGGATTTTCTCTGTTGCAATATCTACAATGTTGTATTTTAACCGTTCCATTTAAATGAAAAGTAGCTTACTCAGAAAACACAATTTTGTTTATGAACTGCAAATCTGCTTCCATTCTGTCCATCCTCAGTTCACAGAATTGATGCCGTCTATCAGGATCATCCACATTTAATTCCTGAACCAACTGAACTTTATAAGGATGGTATTTTTCTTCATGTAAAGATCTCAGTATTGATGATTTACTTACATCATTGTTGGCGGCAAGTTGTCTACTTGTCGCTAACAGTACATTTAACTCTCCTTCCTGATAACATTTCAACCTGGTTTTTGAATAGTTCTTACATGCCCAGGGGTGCTCATAATTCAGAGGGGGTGCAGGAAGGGGTTAATATTTTCATACATTCAATTGTCAAATTGAGAATAGAAATCGACTTGTTTCAGGTTTTTCCAAACAATTACATAATAACCCTAAAAATTAATTTATTCTATACCTATGGACCGCACTGTATGTACTTCAGTTAGTAAGATATATTATAGATATATTAAAACGATACTGAAAGACCATTTACTGAGAATGAGTTATCATATTTTGATAAAATACTTTAAATAATTTAAGCTGTGTTTTATTTTACCATGATGGAATTTTAAATGATTCTAATTTGTCCCAAAATAATACAAATTAAGTGTTTCAACTTTTTTATGAAGAAGAAACTTAACAAATACCTTGTGAATTTTTTTTATCACTTTTGAAGCAAATGATGTCTTGCTTTCTTCTAATAAGTGTACTGACAAAAATAACAAAAATGATTTGAAAAGCAGCAAAAACTTGAAGTAGGGATATTAAGAAGTCTTATTTTAATCCAAAGAATAACAGATGAAGTTTAGATTGTTTTTTTGTAAAAACTACAGTAAATTTTTACAAAACGAATTTTTACAAAAACTATAATAAAAATCAAATTTTATCAAACTTTTTTACTTTCCTACCGCTACGGTAACTATCCTAGTAAGGAAACTATTGTAGTCGTGTTGAGTTTTCAACGGATGTATACGTTTCCGCTCCCTGAGTCCAAAAAATATATTTTCAGCCATTGGTCCTACTGTGCCAAGATTATTTCGAGACTGGTTGCTAGGCAATAGGTGAAAAACGTGTTTCGCTCAGGACTGTAGCGCCAAAACGGCTTTAACAATTTTGATGAAATTTACCCAAAGTATTCTTCTAGAAGTCATGTCACCTGCTATAAAGTGTATTTCTGAGAAAAAGCAGGAAAAAAAAAGTTTTGCTGAAATGAATTGTCAAGTTTCCTAAATATTTTGGTATTTAATAGCAAGGGCTGATTGCATTAAGGAGAAATAAATTGTTCAATAGAAATTTAAAAAAGAATTGACTTTTAACATTTTTATTTTGCAATAATATAAAAAATAATCATTATTATGACTTATCATAAAATGTATTACGAGTATTAAAAGTAATGGAAAGAAAAAATCTCGAATTATTATTTTTTTTATATTTCGATGGTTTCATGATATTTTTATACTCCTATCACTAAGATTTAAAATAATTGAAGGGTCAGTTGATTAGGATTTGAGAATATAATAATATTTTTTTTGATTTTAATCACCGACCAAGACAAATGTTTTATTTTTAGTTTTTCCAGGAATGACCTTAAAGTATTCTGTTGCAAGTATGCATTAATGTAATTGTAATATATTTTTATGGACACGAATTTTCTTGTGAATAGCAAAACGAAAAGGGCGATCCCTAAGAATGTCTGGTGGCATTTTGTAATATATACTATAAGTAGGTACATAAAATTAAACTTTATGCAGAAATATCCCAATTGTTTGAAAATAAGGTTATATTAAATGATGGATATTAAATAGACATAATTAAATATATTTCTTATTAACATTACCTTACTTTCTTGCAGTTGTATCTGTGATTCAAACGGTAGATGTAACAGATACCTCCTGGTTGTCTATGGATAGAACTTGGAATTCATCAGATCTTTTCAGGTCCAGACGAGACGTATGTGATGAAGTTACGGAGTAAGTCGACTTTTGCTAACTTTACTTTTGAAATGTTTGTATACTGCTGTTCAAATTATTTGGCATAAAAATTTAAAGGTTTTATAGCTGACAATAATTGTTTCGACACATCGTTGGATATATTCCAAAATAAGCTTCACCCCACAAAATTCATGATGTAAATTCTTAACTACATCGGATTATAGATTAGTTGCGGATATAAACCCTTGAAACTTTCTCACAAATACCTTGAATAAGCAGCAGTTATTCTTAAGGTCTGTAATTCAATCGCTTATTTATTTGGTTCAGCCTTGTTGTAAATATATTATTTTGAATAATTCATACCAAATATTTTTTGACAGGTTTCAATGTGTTAGTAATAAGCAATGCATAGATTCGGATAAAAGATGTGATGGCACAGCTGATTGTCCTGATGGCAGTGATGAAACTGAGGAGTGTAGAAAAGTTATGGCGTAAGCATAATTCTTTAAATAAAACTAGAATAATTATTTTAAAGATTAAGGGTGCAGATATTGGATTAAATGGACTAACTGTTGTCGTAAGTAGTCAAGATAATTGAAAACATGAGCAGAACCGATTGTTGTATTACTAACTTTAGAAACATATCATATTATGTATTAGGGTTAATACATAATATTGGGTGTTTATTCGAATCAACAAAAATAAATTTGAACTTTTGAAAATAACAAGAATCAGAATGTAGACACTTTCATATGTACATACTTATTAACGTAAGCATACCTATATTTTCTTAACGGTGGTCCCATATATTCGAAGAGCTTTCTCGAAGGGATGAGCTACCTTGAAAATTTTAATACGGGATCATGTCTCAATCGTCCTGTTTCAAATAAAAGAGAATCATCAAAATCGGAGCACGTTACTATGCGAACCGGGGTTACTTATATAGTCAAATTGTATACCTCCTTCTTTTAGATCGGTTGAAAAATTATTAGCACCAATAGAAGTATTAAGTATCTTTCAGTGCACCAACTAGTAAAAGTTGGTAAGGGATAGTTTTTTTTCGAAACTTTAAAATGTTATCTACCAGAATCGAAAAGAATATCCATCCATTCTAGTGAGATTTGAATTGAACCCTGAAAAAAGATTGTTTCTATTATATTTTGAAATATATCTTAACTTATATTCACTCATTTCAGAATACACCGGCGACAATCTTGCACATTCATAGTGCTTTAACGCGAAAACCGTTAAAGTTTTTAAATTTAAACCTTTCCAGATATCTTCTGTTCTTTAATTTGGCGTCTCAGATTATCGATTTCTGAGAAAAATTGCACCCTCCATTCCCTTTGGGGAAGGACAGGTTTGATTTATATTTTTTTATTATAACCAACTCTCAACAAGTCTTCTTTCAATTAAAAAAATAGTCTTCAAAATCAGAGCACGTTTACTAAGCCAAAGCGCGAGCAGATAAACAGACGAATTGTATATATGTATACATACATCCTCGGTTTGGAAAAATTATATTTTTGATCGATTTATATTGACTTTCCTTTTTTTAGCTGTCCTGGATACCTTTTTACGTGCAATTATGGTGCTTGTATTGATCTACCTAAGAGATGTAATGGAATAAAAGATTGTATAGATAATTCTGATGAGATGAACTGTGTCGTAGACTCTAACGACATTTCTGAGGGAAATTGCAGGTAAGATCAATTTGATATAATATGGCTCCTTGTGAGTTTCATTTGTTCGCTCGAATCTCAACAGACTATGTCTTATCTGGTGTACAATTTGTAGCTTGAAACTATAAGTAATGTTTTTGCTGTGTGCAGCTTGTTTGCTGAAATTTTGTTTGAACACCTCCTTATACATATTAGATAGATTAAGAATAGTTCAAATACTGGAGGATTTTGAAAGTACGCCTTTCATATACACATTAAAGCCTCGCGAAAACTATATCCGGGCCGGGCCGCAGCGCAGCGTATTGGAAAATTACGCCAAACCAAAGCACATCAGGAGACGCATCTTTGGATGCGGCCTGCATGTAATGTATATATTTTATAGTTGTATATACAAGCGTGTTAATTGAACGAAAGTCATGTTAGAGGATTTTTGCAATGCAATGCGCTACGTACCGGTTTAATGTGCGGAAGCCTTAAAAAGTAGTTTTATCGTTTCCAAAAAATATAACTCTAATCCTTGTAGCTCAAATCACTTTGAGTGCCAGTCTGGACAGTGCATAGATTTGGAGGACAAATGTAACGGCAAAGTTGATTGTACCGATGGATCTGATGAAACCAGAGAGACATGCTTGAACGTATTTTGTCCAGGTTTTACATTCAAGTGTGATTACGGGGCATGTGTCGATGGCTTTGGTAAATGTAATGGAGTAAGAGAATGCCTGGATGGTTCGGATGAGGCGAATTGCGGGAAACCTAAGCCTCCAACACCAAAGCCGAAACCACCACCAACACCTGCACAACCACCAACAAAAACGTGAGCATTTTTAATTTTGAAGATATATAATTGGAATAACGCATATAAAAATAACGTTATAAATGGTTTTATATAAATATATAAAACAATAATGTGACTGACTGACAGACAACGCAAAGCCTAAGCTACTGAAGACTGAGATATGAAACTTGGAAGATAGTTAGAGGGTTTAGAGATCCATTAAGCATGGATTTCTCAAAATTCAACCACTGAGAATATTTATTGAGATTTAATTATCTATCGATTCTTTTTGGTTTTGTTTGTTATGCTTTTGAAATGGAAATTTAATGAATTCATATTTGTTATTGCTTTTGGTATTGTATCGCGATTTTTTCAACAAATAATCAATAATCTAAAATTATTTTGAGCTATACAGGGCCTTCCGAAAAAAATACATATCAAAGCTATAGTTTTTGAGATGAAACATCTTATAAATTTTCCTATTTTCCGATTCTAGAGCCCAATAGACGGTGAGTTACTTCAATATTCCTTAGACCTATCTTTTACCGTTTTCAAAATATTTGAAGATTTGTCGAATATAACGGCATAAAGAAGAGTTTTCTAATAAAATCCGTAATTAATTCTGAACTTCAGAAATTGCTACTGGAAAGGATGAAGGTTAGAAAAAATCGTAAATCAAAAATTGTACAGGATATTGAAAAGATATGGTTAGAAAATTTAAATTTCAAATGTTGATAAACTTCTGGTAAATAACTGTTGTTATATAACAAAATTTGAATTCATATTAGGAAATATAATATGACTGGTAACTAAGTAAAAGTGACAGAAAAATAATAACGATTAAGACTTGCGAAATTTACCTATATCCACTGGCTACGATCCGTCGGATTTTTTTTATTGTATGATGTCGTTTCACCAAAAATGTGTCCCAGGATCTTATTATTGAAGTAACGAACTTATTCCATTTGACAGTTCCACCTATATAAACCTTCCTTTATGACACTCTAGGTAGAAAATACCCTACTTGAAATACGCGTTGTTGTTTTCGTGGAGAGAAAAACTTTCTATGCTAAAATGCTAAGCTCCAATATTTCTGTTCTCATTCGTATCTATATTCTTCTAGCGATGGATGTTCAATGCCTGCCAATCCAAAGAACGGGCACTGGACATCTAGTGGTACTTTGGGTGGTCCTGGAACAATAGTACCACATTCCACATTATTATTTCTTGAATGCGATAGTGGTTACCGAGTTTCAGGTCTAGGAGATTTCAATCTTGTTGCTTGTGTTGGCAGTAAATGGAGTCCAAGATTACCCACATGCGAAAGTGAGTGACAATAGGGAATATTTAATGTTTTAGCAGTTAGAAAGAAGCCCGATGAAGATAGTTCGGCCATCTATTTTCTGATAACTAATTTGATAATTTCTAGAACTTTGCCCGGCTCAGTACTCGGAAAATATGATGAATGTTAAATGTTTCGAAGATGATAAGACACAAAAAGAGATTCCCTGTAATCAAGCAATACATAATTCCATTGCTAAAGTTGATTGTGCCAGATACTTTGAATTTCCAAATAGACCATTAGTTCGTAATCCAATAACTAGGTATTGTTATAATGGAAAATGGAACTTGGATTTCCCTCAGTGCGTACCAGGTAAGACATAATAAATAATTATTTAATGAACATTTGATATTTGAATTTTGTCAAATGTTTTCAATATATTGATTTATTTAGTATGTGGTGAGAAGAAATCATCAGCACATACTTTGATAGTTAATGGTGGGGTTGTTGAACGTGGTAACTATCCATGGACAATCGCTGTATTCCAGGAAACACAGGATGAGGGGTTACAAAATGTTTGTGGAGGCTCCATGTTGACTCAGAACATTATATTGACAGGTGAGAGTTTATCATTATTTCACCAAAATAAACACAGAACGATAACGCACACAAAATATTAAGACTAGAAAGAATGATAATTCATGATCGGAAGTGACTCAAATTGAAAATTATGATCTATATTTTCCGCATGTTAAAGTGTGTTGGTAAATACCCTAAGAGTTTATCTGAATTAAGTACTTATACTGATGTCTAGGTATGAAGATTTAATTTTTTAACACGGTGTTATTGATGTTTTTTTTCCTATTATTGACTAAGGTATAATAACTATTAGTACGCCCGACAAATATAGCTAGGCGGCTGGAATCCAACATAGTCCCAGTGCCAGCACTATTTAAACTATTTAAACGTCGTACTCAGACGTTTGTAGATCGAGTGAACACTCAGTGAAGTAAGTGATTCCAGGTTAGCGGTTGAAAATGTAATTCAAATCCCAAATACGGTAAAGTTTTATCTGGACAAGACAGGGAAATTGTGGCAAAAGTTATACATGTAGCGTGGAGTTGGTGCCTACAACAAACTACAACGGCACCACTACAAAATTACCAACACCAATATAATTAATATTATTTTGTATTTGTCAGTGCAAAAATTAATAAAGTCGGTCAATGTTTTTTTAAAAAATATTTATTCAACATTTTTGGGTGTAACATTAGTCATGAAAATTGATAAACGTTCACTAATACCCAAGAAGATACAGGCTTAGCTTGTACTTGTTATTCAGAGACCTCAAAACATCGCGGCGCAAATATACCTACATATTTCAGACTTTACTGCTGTAACTCAATTTAAATGTTGCTTCTGTTATAACCTTTTCGTTAATATGGCCGCCCATATTTTCAATTTTCGAAAAAAAAAAGTTCATTCTAAACTTTTCCGGATATGGTCCCATCTTTAAATCTGCCTTCTCAGATTTTCGATTTTAGAGAAAAATTGGCCCCTCCACCCCCTTTGGGGGCGGCTTTTGAAGGGAAGCAGAATTCCGATTTGAATTTTTCTAAATATGAGACCATTTCTCAACTTTTCTCTTTCAAATGAAACAAAAATCGTCTATCGTAGTACGTTTACTATGCAAAACGCCCCAACAGCCATAAAAAAATAAAAAAGGAAACATACAACCGAATTGTATATCTTCCCTTTTTTTGAAGTCGGTCAAAAAAGACAGCTATCAAATTACAAAACGAATTTCATGGATTCAAATTCACAGATTACGTGATTAATAAGCACGTATATAGTAACTTTCAAAATAGAATCGATTCCATCAGATAAAGTATGAAATAATTTTGATCATTGGTCTTGAAAAACAAACAAATGCATGTAGCGCGAAATAAACTAATTTATCTACAAACAACACGGTTATGCAAGAAATAAAAAAAATAGTTTTGTTAAAAGGTGAACTATTTATTGGTATACACCTTTGGCAATAACTTCAAAATTCTCATGATACATATGTGCATTATAATATGTTTATTTAAATATTGGCTCTTTGATAAATGATATAAACATAGTTTGCTTTATTTATTATTATTTATTTTAAAGGGTGCTTTATTGTGAAAATTGTTCAATTTAGAAAACTTTGATGTTGGCCCATACAGCATGACAAGAAAAATGTCAATCTTATCTGGATAAAAAATTAAAAACAGGCAATCAACGATTACAAGTCCAACGCTGCACTAACTTTAGTGCATTTAATTACGTCAAAAATTATTGTTAAAATACTAGAAGCAATAGTGATTTTGTAATTTATTTTGTATTGATTACACTATCTAGATAACAAATACTATGTTATAACCGAGTTTTTTTCAGATTTCTTAGAGTTAGTACAGTTAAATATTTCATTTAATATTTCCAAACCAACAATGCGGCTCCCACCGAACCCTATGTTGTTTAAATGGTTGAAGAAGTGACTATCATAAAAAATGCAAAACTATACTATATGATGTCATACCTCAAAAATGACCCACACATTTGCCCAACCTATACATATTTATATCGTAAAGAACTAAAAAAATGAAAAAAGAACATCTTTTTTAGCTGCACATTGTGTTACCGATGATTATGGTAATCTTCTCAGCGCTTCAGGAATAAAAATTGCAGCCGGAAAGTATTTCAATAAATACAAAGATGTTAGAGATGCCAATTCTTCCCAATATTCAGATGTGAGCGCAATCTAATGGATATTTTATTTTTCTTTATGAATATATCAACAAAATACCTTTCACTTTTTCAGATTGAAATGATAATTAAACCAGATAGATATCACGGAGATATTAATAATTACCAGTCTGATATTGCCCTACTTATAACAAAGAAAAAAATAAATTTTTCGAAGTACGTTCAACCAGTGTGCTTCCAAAATTTAAATCAGATAAATCTGAAATCCGGACAAAAAGGAGTTGTGAGTACCTACTATTCTACTATATTACAAACTTTTCTTATTCGCAAGATAAGATTCTTGAGAATTTGTCTTCGTTCTGATAAAAGGTTTGTTCAGAAACACGAAATAGTGCTATTATAATATATAGCTTCTTCACCTACCTCCAAATAATTATCATAAATTTATTTATCTGCTATTTTTACACACATTCCATCTTCAATAAATTATATAGGTTACAGGTTGGGGATACACTGTAGCAGATAAAGATCCATCGGATGAACTTAAAGAAATAACAGTCCCGTACAAGGATGATGACACATGTAGAAAAGAATTGAAGCCGGAATTTTATGATCGTTTTGCAACTTTTGATAAGTTTTGTGCGGGACTATATAACAGAAGTAAGTCTATTTTTTGTTTCAACTAATTAGACAAGACACTAGGTACCTGGAAGAATTGAGGGAGAAATGAAACTTGGTAATATTACACTTTTGAAATTCACAAAGACATATTAAGTTTGCTACCCCAAGCTTCAATTGAATTGTAAATTAGGTAAATAGTTTTAGGATATGCTCCATTTTATGTGCACAGTATTTGTAAACGTTGGTAAAGGATTTTCCAATAGGAAACTTTGACAATCCATACATTCCACGTTGTGAAGCTACAGAAGTCAGATTTTGATATTGAGCAAAGTATGGACAGTTAAATTTAGTAGGTACCTACGTATGAGCTTCGCAAACAGATAAAGTTTTATTTATAAAAATTAAAATGAATGCCCAAATGATACATTATGTGAACTACGATCAAATATTTCTCGTTTAGTGAGAAAATATAGTAGTATAAAATAATTCTAGAAATAAATTCCTCGTCTCAAGTCACAACTAAAAACTTGTCCTTTTATTCCACATTTTCGCTTCGGGACAGCACCCAACAAATTCAGTCGAATCACTCACTGACCATATGCAGCGTCAGACATTCTCTACTCATGGTACAGTATTTGAACGATGCTACTACTGAGATATTACCAACGGTTACGGAGATGAGACATTCATGTAGCTGCCTAACACGTAAATGGCACTCAAAAACTAATTAATTGTTAAAAAGTGTTTAGCTAAAGCCGTAGAAGACTGAATCCAATTGAATATTTATTGAGCATGTTTTTTTTTCTAGGCCACTTCAAGCAAATGTTTTGAAAAAAACTGATTTTGAGCATTTTTCACCCCCTTGTCCGTCTGTTTCATCGTAGCTCTCAAACAGATGAAAAAATTTTGATTTAGTTTATTTTGTTTGAAAGGTCAGTTGATCGAAAGTGTACTTGTAGCTAGTTTCTTGTCAAGTAAGTTTATCGTGTGTGTGTGTATGTGACATCGTAGCTCCCAAACGGTTCTTAGTTTATATTTGTTTTTTTTAAATCTAATGTATTATCAGTTTTGCGATGAAAGCTCAAAGGCATTGGGTTTGCCAGCTTAGTATGCTGTTTACCGAGTTTCACATATCCCGCATTTTTTTTACATAAATACATTTAGACCACCCTGCTGACTAGGCGAAAATCGTTCTATCAAATATATTTTTTATACAGGTATAGCAGTATGTAAGGGTGATAGTGGCGGCGCTCTCGTTTTCAAGAACACCGACGAACGTTACTACGTGATGGGTATTGTAAGTGTTGGACATATCGAGAAAAATAAATGCAATATTGAGGCCAGTTCACTTTATACGAATGTCAAGTCGCATTATGACTGGCTCGAGGAGAATGTAAGCAAATATACCAGAGACACAATAATGGAGCCCAGAATAGGGAGAAGGAAATGATTATTTTTGTTTTTTTTAATTATTACTGTATACTCGCAACAAGACTGTTTGTTTTTTCATTCGAGATTCTGATTTAAAACCATTCTAACTCATCTATCCAAGGATCGGTTTTCTCCTACCTAACATACAGGGGAAATTTAATTGCAATGGCGCCCGATGCCTGGTTTGGCATTCCGTCCTGTCGGTATAGGATACCCGGAATGTCTCCTGTCATACAGATCGATGTCATGACCATAGTTTTGATGGTGTTAATACTCAAAACCCACCTTCATGGATGTTTGTTCTAGCTCCTGTAGCATCGTTTTTGCCTCACCAAGGTAGTCTATCACCATTATTATGCCATCAGCGAAACGTAGGTGGTTGAGATTTTCGCTGTTAATGTTAATTCCGTAACTCTCAATGTCAGCACTTTTGAACATATATTCTAAGAGAGATTACAACTTGGGGGAATAACATATCCCTGTCGCACACCTCGTCCTATCCTGAAGCTAGGAGTATCTTCATGAAGCCTGATGCAGGCAGTTGCATTTTTGTACACATGTTTAATGATATATGCGTGTAGCGGTTGTAAATTCTGCAGTCAGCCACAGCTTTGAACATTGCATTATGGCCGAGTGTGTCAAAAGCCTTTTCGTAGTCGATGAAGACGAGAACTAGGGGTTTGTTGTACTCTACACAATTTTTGATGAATACCGTGATTGAATGGAGGTGGTCACTAACGCCGTAACTGAAACGAAATCCCGCCTGCTCCCGTATTTGATAGAAAGCTAGCTCCGCTGTCAGCCTCTTGGTAATAATTTTTATGAACAATTTATACAACAGGGAAAGCAGGCTGATAGATCGATGGTCTTGAATATAATTCATTTAATCAATTAAATAAATAACACAAAGATTACAGATCAACAAACTAAATTGTCTATAATAAATCACTATATTTCAAAATTTAACTCAATCGAATAGCACGATGCTGGCTCTCATCTTGTTTACTATTGTCTGGCCACGAATGATGATGTTACGGCTCTACAGATGCAAATTCCAGACCAATCCTCTCGCGGCGTTTTGAGAGGAGCGCGCGTGTTGTATTCTTCTGGAGAGGCAGTGAGACACCAAAAGCGGCAACGGGCAATGAGACTATTCCACTTGCTGCTTTGCGTAGCTCACCAGCATCTTCATGCGGATGGGTATATCCATAGCCAATATGGCTATGGATTGGCTAAGGTATATCTCTCGGCTCGCAACACTAGTATAGAAGATGGTCTTCACATAGAACATTTGTTATAAATTTTCTTATCTTTCAATAGGTATAGGGAAACCGAATACTGTTTGATGGTGAATGGAAAGAGCTATAGTTTTGTTGGAAAATATACATGGTGTTTCATTAGAAATAATAAAGTTATAACATTTTGGAAAGAAGTTCTATTGTTCTATTATAACCAGTCAATAAAACAAAATAAGGCAAATCAAACCTAGAAAAGAGAAGTTGCAACTTCTGCTCATTAGTTTAAGAGTGATAATATAAGTTTTTGAAAAATGTTACATTTTCTAATATTTTTAATTATTTCAAAACCCGTAAATCCTAGGTATAATAAACCTTTATTAATGTGACTTTTTTTTTTAGAAGAATTCGTATCTCAGCATAATACATTTTGTTTCCCCGGGTTCTTCTTCTAAACACCGAAACGGATTTTGATATAATTTTCACTTAGAGAATTATCATTTAGAGAATATTTGAAGATGGTTTGTATGTATAATATAATCTAAGTAACTTTTTGTGTCATCGAGAAAATACGATTCTTTTCAGTGAAGTCGTAAAAAATCTGTTTTCGGGAGCTTTTATGGCTCACGATGGCTATACCTTAAAGATAAATGAAAATCATATACTATGAAATTGTATTCTTTCAAAAATCCTAGAGAAACGTCAACGACCGTATATGTCTATGTCCTTAGCATAACATACAGTCACCATTAATTTCCCTATCCTATATGATATATTGGAATCTAATGTATTTGTATACTATTCTATAAGGAGGAAGATATAAATACATAGGATACCCACCCGATTTTCTGCGGACGAAGTATCGGGCAATAACTTGTATCTAAGAAAATATAGTGTCCCATTTAAGAAAAAGGTTACTTTGGTACTCAGCTTCTTGTTGGGACAACCTTTATAAATGAGAAAAATTTTAAATTAGTTAACCTCTAGAGAAAAAAATCTCCGACGCGTCTTTGTGATTTATTTTTATTTATTTATTTATTTATTTGTGGGTCAACATGTTCTATAAGTAGTCATTCGCAATGAGTCTGAGAAAACCATAGAAATATAATATATTAATATTGTAACGTGCAAGGGGAACAGCCGCCGGCCACAAAGTCGCGGCAGCCTTTTGTTGTAAGCGCGAGATATATCCTGTGGTTGGAAATATCAAGAGCGGCGTTGACAAAGAGAACGACGGCAGCATGTCGAAATCAAGTCCTAGAATGCCGACAAAGGGATCTCGAGACAAGTCCAGCGGCGGCTTGCGAATCAAAGACCAGAAGCCGCTCGAATGATCTGGAGCCTTTGTCGGATTTATATATGGGAGAATGAGGGACAGAATATAGAAGACAGTGTGAATAATAGAATAGTCCGAGAAAGCTAGTGCGAATATAGTAAAGTTAAGTTTTAATTTTTATTATTTCGAGTATCAATAAAGTTTATTTAACAATTGTAAATTAGTCTCACTTATATGCGAACCCACATACGCAACAATATTATTCTTAGCTCGGAATAGGAGAAACACCGTCTCAATGGTAATTTATTAGTAGCTTATTAGTACGACAATGATAGATTCTCCATAAATGTTCTTCACTGTGGGCTCGCTTTTCATCGTTCAGTGCTTACTTATTCCATATATACAGTTCAATGGTTTGTCAATAGGGCAGTGAAGTCTCGATCTTCTGGCAGTGAGTCGTGATATTTCATTGATTTACTCTATGGTCTTAGTCCGTAGCTGCCAGGTGACAGTAACGCCACAAACCCATATTTAATGCGTGTTCCGTAATGTACGCCATTATGCTGACCAGTAAAGACACGGTAGTTTATTTTTATTATACTGTTGTTTGATGGAGAATTGCTTTTGAGTATAATTATTTAGGTAAAACACGTTAACTGAACTGGGACCCAATTGATATTTGGTGGGGCCAACCGCCCTCTATACCTACTCCTATTACTCCGGCTCTGTCATAAGTTACTCAAAACCAATAAATAGGAAAGTACTGAAGTTGGGCTTAATTTTTTTATCTTCTTTTATATGTGATCAAGCTTGTATCTTCGACATAACAAATGACGAATCTGTATATTAATGCGTAAAAAGATTTCTTTGGACCCCATTTGAAGAATAATGCGGTCACAGACGAATGTGAGATTTGGCATAGTTAAAGCTTACCTACATGTCGAAGAAGTGAACGAAACTAAACTTGACAAATAAATAACATGAAATTAAGTAAATTTACGTTAATTAATTAATTAAAATAGGTAAATGATAAAATAACTAATTCTACAGAATTTATTTCCAAACATTAGAAATGAACATATTGCGTATATAATTGGCTAAAATCAGACATTTGTTAATAATTTATACATGCATTCATATTCAACAATAAATAATTCAACAAAGATATGAAATCATCATCATCACTCCATGCAATGTTGGTGTTCCTTTTTCAATACATAATTATATAATTTATTATAGTCCTAAATAAGAAAAACTTTATCAGTTATTTAACAATACTTAAAGCATCTCAAATAACTTGGAATAAGAATAGTTAAAATATCTAAAACACATATGATTGATCACATCAAATAGGTTTCTATTATAGTAACTATTGGTTCATAGCGTTTTTTTCTTCGTGGATTTTTTAATACGCGGCAACGTGGCACATTCCTAAAACAGAAATAAAATATCAAAGATATACCAAATAGTCAAGGAAATAAATGTGTTAGGTTTTCTCTTCTTTGACAAACAGAAATAGTTGCAGAGAGTAACCATAAATAATTGTGTGCACGACCGCGGTTGTGATAATTTAGAATTTAGATCAAGGACACACTTGCCAGCTGTTCCAAAATAAAAAACTATTAGCCTGGATA
The DNA here is from genome assembly GCA_958507055.1 of Crioceris asparagi. Lineage (NCBI taxonomy): Eukaryota > Metazoa > Arthropoda > Insecta > Coleoptera > Chrysomelidae > Crioceris > Crioceris asparagi. Next base: position 54,924,859 of record OY293827.1, read on the forward strand.
GAGTTAAAATGGCCATCGAAAATTGACAGTTATATAGAATCAATATAGGAATGACATTGACTTATGACATAATTTAAGCCTTGTCAGGCTAACGGTTTGTATTTAGGAACAGGCTGTTGATTTAGATGTATATTTTCTAGTTCCCGGCTTTGTTTTGAATGAAACAGATCCAAGAACATATTTTTTCTATGACAAAGATTCGAAATACCTATAATGAGAATGATAGAATGATTAGAATGAGAAAAAAGGGAATTATTGGTCAGTAATGACAGTACACATCAAAACACACTTAATACAAAAATGTACAACCATCTTTTCAAGCTGCTCAATATGAGATATATTTAGTCTTTCTGGATTATTTTAAGAAATGCTTCACTAAAAATATCCCAGCTTTATTGGCTGAAGAGTGATAGTATGCAAATATAAAACAGTTAATCAGTATTCTAAGAAAAACACCATGCCTGTTCATGTCATATCAATCCGTATCTTCGTCTACAAATTTTCTGATGATTTTCAGGTGCCTAGGTGCCAGAGGAGAGTCGGTCATACTTCTAATGGATATTTGACTATTACTCCTGGATATATTAGTTGAACCATGCAAGTTTTCGAATGTATTTTTCTTATCCAAATTACTATAGCTCTTCGATTGAATTTTGGAATCAGATAAGGTTTTAGATTTAGACAAATAACGTGTTTGTTCATTGTTAAAAAGACTGTGCCAAGAGAATCTATGTTCTTTACTTTGGGGTATATCCAACTCTTCCTTATTCCAAAAGCCAATCTTTTTAGGTAGTTTCATTAGTTTAGAAAAGGAAATTGAAGAGGAAGATCTGTTAACACGAGAACGTCGTTTGGATTTTGGTGATTGTACGAATATTTCCTTACAAGGCAATTCTTCTGAGCTGACAGTTTTTACAACACCAGGCTTCAGAACTAGTGTAGCTTTTATCGCTGAACCACATGGCTGCTTAGAGGTTGGTGGTGTAGGGGCAGCTTTTTTATTATACTTTCCACCACGAGTCTCTGAAACATCGCTTGGAGTAACCTCAAGATCTCGTACTTTTGTATTTTCAGCAATATCATCTAATGCAACTGATTCATCTTTTAGTTTATCAGTGGTATGTGCTGAATTTTCTGATGCCTTAGTTGAATCCAAAGCATCCTGAATTCTGTTGCTTTCTATTATTGACCCTGAACAATGTTTAACATTTATATCATTCTTCAAATCGATCAAGTCCTGCAAAAACTTTGAGAACGTATCAACATCTTTCGTTATATGAAGTAGATGCACATCACGTTCCCCAGTGCTGCTAGGTATAGTAGGAGAAATACTTTTTGTTAAAGGAAGAGTATCCAAAAGTTTGCCCCGACATGCAGTTACAACAGAATGGGGAGACTGATTAGAATTTGCCAGATCTTCACCTAAATTATCATGCAACGTGTCTAAGGAGTCCAAAAATTCGGCCTCACTTGATGAAGATTCTGTTATATCCTCTTGTTTCCTAGGTCGTTCATTATGGAAGATTATATTGGTATCAAAAACTTCGTTGTCGTCACTATCCTTTAAAATTTATTATAATACGTTAGAAAATAGATGAAAGTTATTATTATATGATATTAGGAAATATTCAGTTATTAATTAGGGTTACATGAGAACAGATCAAGAATATATTTTAGTAACAGAATTGAAGTAGCTGCTTCAGTTCTTCTAAATCTAATTTCGTAATGGAGGGAGAGCAACTATAAGATCTTAACGCACTGAAATATTTTAAAGAAAGGGGCATGTGATATCAATCTTAACTTAATAAATTTGTTGTATTATTTATATTTTTTGGATACTTACATCGCTACCAGGGTTTTTTTTCGGGACACTAGATCGCGTGACCCTAGTTGTTCGAGATCGTGTTAGAGAACCAGTTCTGTGTAAGGGTTCTCTTCCCACTAGCTTGGGCGGCTGTCCTGGATAGAGCCCATCTCCACTTGAATAACCCGAGGATATATCTTCGGCCGATTGGATAGACGTTATCCTGTCAGCCCGTATGTCCGCTTCGGAATAGTAAACTGCCGAAGTAGATGATGAAGATCTATAATTTGAAAGGGATCTTAAATCGGTAAGCGTATGAAAATTGTTGATGGAATGAACTAATTTTAATAGGCTACATAAGAGCAAAAACACGCTTTTATTTTACCTATGTGGGCTTCGCCTTCTTCTAAGGCGAGGATCTGTGATAATGTCATCAATCTCATCCCTTCCGTCATCATGCGAGGGATCACTTAAATCGCTCAAGCTGTAACTCTTTTTTAATTGATTGACTATGCCGCCTCCTCCCTAAAAAAATGCATAAGTCGCAACTGTTTACAAGAAAAATATAAGAAAAAATCCTAAACACAAATCACTGATGCTGAGGTGTTTTATAAGGGTGCCAAATATTTTAGATTAAATTATTATTATCAAGAGAATGATTGGGGCAATATTTACATTCAGACATGCATTGCTTATCTTGTATATAAAATGTTTTGAAAATGGATGAGTTATGTCTGATACAACGTTGAAGGCAGTGAACATGTAGTCAAACCCAGATAATAAAATCTCATATTTTTTAATGAAGTTTTCGATTTCTATTTATCAAATAATGCCCTGTCTGTTGTCAAGATCTATACCGAATCTAGCGGCGAATTCATGCCCATAAGCCATTTTAGCATCTGTATTTTCAGGATTGTTCAATTTTTTTTGGAAATCTGACAACCATTTTTAGTGGATTATGATATTTACTTATATGCAGTTGAAAATTTTACATGACGAAGAAATTAAAAATTTATATTAGAGCCCATAAAAAAGCCTTATGCTCAGGTCTAAAAAGCGAGAAGACAGCGTCCTACGGAAACTGCAACAACAAAACATATTTAAAAAAATTGAGCTGTCGGAGATTTTATATAAATATAAGGAAAGAGCCAAGGCAATATCATATAACAAGGTTACCCCAAACATTGATGGAGAAATCCACTGTACACGGTACACGATAGAAAAATTACAAACCACCTGAAATATATTGCTGAAGAAACTGTAAAACATAATAAGCAAATGATTCCCACAACACAATCACAATGCTAACATTCAGTTACATAACACACCAACAACCCAAAAGGAAGTGCAAAATTAAGTTAGGACGATGAAAAAAAAAACATAATTTGGATTAGACGATTTCTCTTAGCTCAACACCAGCATAGAAAGAAAGATCTAGAGTTACAGCTACCATGTAATCAGTCGAATATAATATTGACCAAATGGAACCAGCTTCTTCCTAGAATTTAGTAAGTCGTTTGATTGGTACAACCATCAAAGTCCAGTCTACACCAGTTCAGATAACGAGAGGAGGGCCACAAGGGTCAGTCTTCGAACCCGTCTTTTTTGTCTTGCTTCGTATATGGTAGGCTCTGTCAAACCGTAACTTACGCAGATGTCACTGACCTTACACTAATTAATTAAAATCAAAGTATATACGTAGGTATATACATCCTTTGTTAAATTTTAAGCGATCGAGAACTAACCGTATTTTGATGCAAATTTCAGTATTATCAAGTGGGCAGAAAATGCAAGAATAATATATCTGTCAGACAACGACGATTTCAATTCAAGTCTTGATTTGTACTCCTTGTTGAATTGAATTGTAAAAAAAGAGGAAAATACTTAATATCAAGGTTTTACCTTTACCATGAACCTTAGATGCAATGCTGACTTTGAAGAGTTGCTTCTACGTTATCTGAAGAATAAATACACGTTTAGCAAGAACTGCGTATATTTTTCTACTTGAGATATATCTAAGATATTGCGTCTATAAACAGAAATACAGAAAAGGGTATCTCTACATCAAAAAACCTAATAAAGATATATAGAATACTGGAAATAATTCATGAGAAAATTCCTAGAATGGCTCAGGGACAACCTACACGCAAAAAGAATTATTAGAATAGAGAAAGTGTATTTCTACAATAACTCTGATAGAAAATTGTGTAGAGCAATTATGTCAATATAGTTACCACTGAAATCCGGGAACATAGTTTTTATTTTCAAGAGAAAATTATTAACAGATTTTTTTCCTTGACATTTTAATTTTATATTCTTCCAATATGATTTTTTATTCTTCCTGGTGTTTTTTCAAGTATACGAAATTTCCATCCAAATGGAAACGCATCATCCTCTAAGATAACAACATAAGCTCTGACACTTCGATTTTTGATGATAATTTTCAACTCTTCATTTTTTAAAGTCCAACAATACTGGGAATTAAGACCTGAAATCCTACACCCCACGTATTTGGTAATTTATGATACAAAATTATGAACTTTTCATTTAAAAAATAACAAAGACAAAATAATAAGTACAATTTATAAAACTAAGTTTAAATTGAAATAAGAATAACGATCCGCTGAAGCTTTTTCTTCATATATTGATATTTTAGAAGATATTGAAACATCTCCATATTTCATAAAAAAACTGTATACACAAGAATGTATTTCCATGACCAGCACCATTCTCTTTGAATATTTGAATAAAGAATCGGTATTGTATTGTACGGTATTTAATAATGTTCCCAGTCAATCTTTGGATAATATGAGGTGCGGAAAAATAAAACCAGCCATAAAATGTTACTATATCTCCTGTTAATAAATAGTTTTCACGAAGAATATAATATGTTTTCACGTTAGTTTTTTATTCCAAAATTTCTTGGCTGGGTAGATATATTTCGCCATACCCTATAATATGTAAACTAAGCTTAGGTACATGAAATGATGCAGTACAAGCCATGCATGATATTAATTGTGTTATGAGTGTTTCAATTAAATATAAATTGATTAGATATTATCAAAACTGCTTCAATCAAAATTAGAAAGCCCAAATAAAATATCAAATCAGTTTATTTAAAAACATATACAGTAAAAATCACATTATTATTGTTGAGATGTTTCACATTAGAAACATTTTTTATGGTAACATCATCTTATTTCGATAAATTTATCAAGTTTCACAAAGACCAACACATGACATTATATCAACTACTTAAATAAATTGGCACAGAAAATAATAAAATCATCAGAAATAACATAATTGGAAAATATCAGATCTACAGGTTTTTTTCGTATCAAAAAGACCTTTGACTGATGCAACAACTATTGAAAGAATTCCAATTTCTATGAATTCATTTATCGTATATTAAATTGCATTGTTATTATATTTTCATATTTATATTTATAACGTTCCTTAAAAGATAATTTATTTCATGCATACAAAGTTTATTATAAACATAAATAAAATAAATATACAAAACAAAATTTATCCGCCAAAAGTGCGAAAAATGATCATTCTAATGATCTGCTAGAAAAGATAGGTAAAAGTTCCAATTATATGCCGCTGTCTTCCATTTTTGTTTAATTGTATAAGCCAAGTATCAAAACAATATCTGTACAAAATCATATAAGATTAAATCACACGAAAATAAAAACATTATTCGCTATATTCATCAGTCTTAACATCTCTGTGCTTTCGGGTACTCTTTCTAGCTGTAACTGTCTTTGCTGCTGATGCCTTGGATTTAGTGACACCACTTCTCTTGGTTTTGCGTATAGCTGCTGATTTCTCTTCTTTCATCATTTCGTCTGTACCCAGTGCGTTGTGTTTTAGAATATCGTCATCGTCTGAATAAACCATATCTTGAATATTGTCAAAAGTGGCTGACTTTTTCACACCACCATCCACTCTATCATCGATCTGATGTGCGGATAAACGATGGAGAGATGGTTCTGATCTGGATGAGGGTACAGTGGCTATGTTGGGAAGGTTATAAATTGACTGAAAGTGCAGGCAAAACCAAAAGAAAATAAGTGTATTAAGGCATTAGACGTGCAACGAATATTTTTCGAGGAAGAAAGAAACTGTAAGAGAACGTTTTTTTTTGATAATTTAGTTGCTCATTGAATATATCAGTTTTACTTTGTCACATGATTCTTTCTGCCCCAACGGCTTTAAAATTAATACAAGTATTACGTGATAAATATTCATGCATAATATCTTAATTCTCAACATACTTTTATAGCAGTTTGCATCAAGGCTGATACTCCTTTGGAACCCAAGTCCAGTACCTGCCTGTAACTTTGCTCCTTTGCTTTGCTGATGTATTCGTCTATTTCCTGAAATGTATAAGTTTTCAAGGTTTCGGTTGATGATCGAAGAGACTAGCAACACCATGAAACTTAACAAGATTTCATGACTTCATGTAGTCGTTTGATGCTATTTTCCTTGGTTTTATTAACACAATGATAAAATCAAACAGATCTCACCTGTTCTCTGGAGCTGAGTGTAGGATGCACAAACTTCCTGTATAGGATGCTTGATCCCTTTGTGGCAGGTGATAACAGCCATATTACTATAATTATTTTAATACCATAATAGAATGGAAACCTGTGGAAATAACAAAATTGTATATTGTGAATAAAATGAATACAGATGCATATTTTTTTCTTTTTGCTATTGTTAACAAGACTCAAAATGAATTAGTTCTATTTCAAAATCAGAGATGCCACATGTACAAATTATACAGGGTCCTGACTTTCAACTTTTTTCTTTTAAATATTTCAGGAACGGTTGAATTTTTTCCAGTTTGCAAAATGGAACATTGAAGAACTCTAAATTACGCATCTTTTCGCCAACTTAATCATCTTTCTATCTCTTGCCATTTAAGAAATAGAAATACCTACTACCCCTATAAAATCTTATGAACCCTGCATACAAATTTTATAGCTAGGATAGAAATTACCAAACAACAGCTGACAATGCACGGAAATGTTGGTTGATTATACACACTACACGAATAATATAAACGACTATAATTTATTTATTTTTAGCATCTTTACTTAGTAGCCTATAAGTGTATAATTTCAATAATAACTTACCAACTGAGAAATATGTCTGTGAAAGTCTCGACGCAGGTGAATAAAGCAAATACTATCCAGTACATCATCCATTTTACCTGAAGAAAGCAATATATTGGAAAAGAAATATAAATAATATTTGTATCTTTTAATGGAAAATATATACAGTGCGTCCCATAAGTAATGTCAAAATTTATTTCAAATTCAGCCATATGTTTTTCATAAGTATGCTTAGACCCATCGATTTCTATTTCATTATGCGTTTTTTGTGAAAAATTAATATATACATAGGGTAGCTCTATAGTCCAGAACAAATCTCTAAAATAAAATCGCAGCGATTTCGATCTTATTTGCTCTCATCAGCACCACATATGTGGTTGACTGGGTCCGACGAAACATAAGTCATTGGATATAGATAGTCGTTAAAAATAACTGTAATGCCGTCTACACATTACGCGCCACTTGACAAGAACTAATTACAAGTAAAAATATATTTTTTTGGGCTTAGGCACCTCTAAAACGGAAACATCTGTTGAAAACCGACATCGAAAATTTTATACGATTAGGTACAATACTTTCCTTGCTAGACTACTTAGCAGTAGGAAAGTAAAAAAGGGTTAACGTTATCATTAATTAGACAAAAAACTTCTAAATTGTTAAGAATTGCTTTACAAATACAAATTTTATGTATCGATATCTTTGAAAACTTCATATTGGTTCCATACATTACTATAGTTCTCTTGATGTGTTGGTATTTTAGCGTCTTGAAAATGATCTCAACGATCTCAACAATTGATATTTATATTTTATTTTCGTCTCACGCGAATTGACTTCAGTCACGGATACACATTACGCACCACTTAGCAAATGCCAATTACAATTCAAAGTAAGTACTCGTCATACGTATAAATCATACGTACTATATAAGTATCCTTTTCGAGGAGCGGTACGCGGGTCCTTTGACGTGATTGTTTCCCAGTAACTAGTGGTAAGTAGTTCGTAATGTGTAGCCGGCTTAATATCTTTGCCCTATTTATTGACCGACGTGTGTGCTTTTTTTGGGTTTGTGTGCGCCTTTTAGATAGTAATCGTCCTCTGATTTTGATGATTTTTGACTCATTTGAAAGAGGAGGCTTGAGAAATGGTCTCATATTCATAAAAACGGAAATCCGAAATCTCCTTCCCTCCGAAAACTGCTCCCGAAGGAGGTGGAGGGGGCAAATTTTCTCGAAAATCAAAAATCTGACTTGTTAAAGATAGGACAATATTTGGAAACATTCAAATTGAGTTACGGTTGAAGTTGGTGCCAAAAGTTCTCAATCTAACTGCAAGTGCACAACTTCAAAAGTAACAGCGCCAGCAGTATTTTTCAGTGCACCAACTAATAACGTCGGTCCAATTTTTTTTAATATTTATGACAACTGACAATAGACATTTGATCTTATTGGGAACTGCATTATCACCTAGAAAATATTAATAATAATTATGTCTAAATAAACATACTCTAGTTTAAAATACACAAATAAAGATGAATATATTATTTTCAGATATTTCTACCAGCTTAATAAGTAATAGATTGTGGAATTGTAAATGGCATCATTATTTTTTGAAGAGAACCATCTAGTAGCAGAAAACGGAATTTATTTTTCAGCCCCAGTATAAAAAGAGTATAAATTTCGGCCCTATAAATGGGTTAGATAATGGTGTTTTCTAATAGTAAAGGATAAAAAAAATATTTTTATGTTTGTTCGCCCAAGCTGCAATATGCAATATTTTAATTTTTGCTATCATTTTAAGAAATTCCATATAGAATAGACCACCAGTATATTAAAAAAAATACTAGAATTTATTGCAAAAACGCGGTCTTAAATTAACGTTAGTTTAAAACCGCATTATTGCAACAAATTACCCATATATTTTTACTAGAACAAGACATATTATCATATCTTTAACTTTAGCCTTCTCTTTATGGTTATAAGATTTATATTTATAAGTATTACCATTTTTTAGTATAATTGTGGTATATTCTACATGTAATTATTTGCAATAAAAGCAAAATAAAGTAAAAATAAAAATATTGCATCTTGCAAAAAATTGCGGCAAGTCCGAATGAAACTCATATTTTGAAATCACTGGTCATAAGGAACGATTTTGATGATCAGTGAGTCGAGAACAAATATTTTATTGCAAAAAATTGCCCCGACTATTTTTTTTGTATGTCTCAGGAGTTGAATAATTTATACTTGATAAAATAACTAAATACATTTTCAATTTTAATATTGTTGCAATTTCAAGAGATTTATACCTAATGATAAATAATTATTCTAAAGAACCTACTACTATGGATGGAATGTATCTCAATTATGGTCTTCATTTTTAAGTAATACTAAGTTCAGTGACCGTTATGTATGCAAAAATTAATCTAATAGACACAGTATTCTTTAACAAATATTTTTCAATTGGCCTTTAGTTTGCTTAGAAAAAAAGCAGTCTTAACCTTTATACTTATACCTCACGGTAATAGGGAGACAAAGGAAAGAAACAAAAATATATAAATATATACTTAGGTCAAATGAATAAGATTCTATTTCCTTTTTGATAAACGAAATTTATTAAACAAGGAATTAAAGTCAATTCGCGTGAGAGGGACCAAAATAAAAATACAGATAAATATCAATTGTTGAGATCATTTTCGAGACGCTCAAACATCAAGACATCGGGAGAACCATTGTAATAATTGTATGGAATCAATATGAAGTTTCCAAAGGTATCGATATATATATATATATATATATATATATATATATATATATATATATATATATATATATATATATATATATATATACTACTACTACTACTACTACTTAGAGTAGCGGTAGGAAAGTAGAAATAAGAGGTATGATATATTAATTAACAAACTATTCCCCAACTAGAAACCGATTTATTAAATGATACATGAAATATAAAAAAATAATATTTGTTCTATTGATACTGGTAATTTCGAAGTTGTGCAAGGAATAGGTAGATAGATAGAAGACTCTTGGTGGCTACGTCAAAACGGTACCAATAAGATAAACTCTCTCTTATAAGGGCTCTTAAGTTTTTGAAAAATGTTCATTCAATTTCACGATAAGAAAAAACGCCAAACCCCTAAGGAGGTTGTTTGTGAAAGAGAAAGAATATTAATAATGATTGGGTTTGGGAACAGAACATCTTTCAAAGGATCTACATTCAAATATTCAGATATTACGTAGTAACAAAAATTTTTTTCTGTTACGGGAAAAAAGGTTGACATTTTATCTCTTTTGACAGGTGACAAAGTATCAGTCACCTCTATGGACACGGCCAATGTTAATTTTACGATTCTACAACGTTAGAAATTTCAGGTGTACCAACTTACTTGTGACGTAACAGAAGTAGTTACTTAAATGGACTATAATATGGATAAATAACAAAGAAAACTAGTACCTATCTATCATATTTTGATTTTTAATTTTATTTCCGCTAAAGGATTTACGTATTACTATTTCTACATAGCTAGATGTAGAAAAGAGAAGCCTGTAAGTATCTAGAACAAAATATTTAGCATACCATTTGACAACTATCGCAATTGTGGAATTTGCCATCGTAGAGTAATTTATTGGTAGCATTTAAAACATTTTGGCATGCAACTAAAAAATATTTATAAGATTTACGTAAGGCTAAGGTGAAAAGTTTTCGGCCTGACACATAGATGACGTTCCAATCAGCAAAAAATTACGTTTCCTGTCTGGGTGCACGCGTCATTAGTTCGTATGAAAAGTGTCAACTATTTCTCTCAAGTAGTTTGTTTACACCTATTTTTGAAGTAGAAGTCTTGCGTGTTTTTCATTCAAATGGTAAACTGTAAAATCATAAGATTCTTCGTTTTGGATAGATTCACCTCTAAAGATATTCATCCAAAGTTGACAAAAGTTTTGAGGGGACTTTGATCCTTCTATGTCAAAAGTTAAAAAGTGGGCAGCTGAATTTAAACGTGGTCGCACATCCCTCGAAGGTGAACCACGTGAAGGGCGGCCAAAAACCTCCACCACCCTGGAAACTATCGACAAAGTCTATAATATCGTCTTGGACGATACACGAGTGAGAGTGAGAGGGATAGGGGCTGTGGGGATGTCGGCAGAAAGATTGCAAAACATCTTGCACAAATAATTAGGGATGCGAAAACACTGCGCAAGATGGATGCCGCATTTGCTGAATGCCGGTCAAAAGCAAATGCTCAAATGATTTTTGTAGCAATCTTTGAACCGCTTCAAAAGGGATCCCACCGATTTTGTGCTGGTATTTGTCACCATAGATCCACCATTACACGCCAGAAACGAAAGAACAGTCGAAGCAATGGGTGGAACCCGGTGGTTCAAAGCTAAAGAAAGCGAAGTTGATCTCATCTGCCGGCAAGGTTATGTCCTGGGATCTTGATTACCTTGAAAAATGCAGAACAATAATTACAAACGAATATTATTCCAACCTTTTTTATAGGGATGGACCGAAGCGGGATTTGGCCGAATAGCCGAATACCGAATATTCGGCTAGAATTTAACCGAATCAACGAATATTCGGCCGAAGCAGTAAAATCTTTAATTTACAAAATAAATTCAATTGGGCAATGAAGGAATAGTATTCATGCAATGCTAAAATAACATACATACATACATACATCTTTGTTCTGAACGTCTAAAATTTTAAATGAATTGACCCCTACATTACAAAAGTATCTATTAAAACGAAACAACGGTGTTCAGATTTGGTTATTTTATTTATTAATGAAGCATTACATTAAGTAAGCATTAATGAATCGTGACCTTGTGAAAAGAAATGTAAAATAAAATATTAATCGTTCTTCTGTAGCTCAGTTGTTAGTTAAGTTGAGATTTTGATACTCTGCTGTCACATATGGCCTATTTCGGAAAATTATTTTGCATTATACAAAGTGTCCCAAAAATTCAGTGACATCATCTTGATACTTTTTTCAAATTACATCATATACATTACTAGGCTAATTTTGGTACCTCGTATGATTGACTTTATGATGTAAAATTTTTTTTGAAATCGGTGCAGTGATTTTTTATTAAAAAAATAAAACTAAAAAAAGATGGTCTTGCATCACTGCAAGAAAAACCTTACAAAAACATAAGTAGTACCTTCCTGATAAAATCATGCATAATACTAATTAAAGAAGCTCTAACACTGTTATTAACCAAGTTGGATTTATATGATTATTTACAGGGTGTTTGAAATTTAATAATAAACTTATAAAATTTCGAAGTAATTTATTTTTCTTATTTCAAATTGGCCCCCTGTATATTTTTATGTCATTCGATGCGGAATTGAATCACAAACATTTTTGACCGACTTCAAAAAAGGAGAAGGTATACAATTCGGTTGTAAGATTGCTTTTTTTATGGCTGTTCGCGCGTTTAGCATAGTAAACGTACTCCGATTTAGAAGATTTTTGTTTCATTTGAAAGAGGAGAATTGGGAAATGGTCCCATATTGAGAAAAATCAAATTCAAAATTTCCTTCCCTCCAAAACCCGCCTCAAAAGGGGGTGGAGGGGGCAATTTTTCTCGAAAATTGAAAATCCGAGACGACAGAATTAATGAAAATTCCATGTACGGAAATGTTTAAATTGGACATTTTAAAAAATATTCATACGTTTCCGCGCTACAGTCTGAAGTATGTGTTTCAGCTATGTGGAAGGGGCAAATTTTTCCGAAAATCGGAAATTCGAGTTTTGAAAATTAGAAAGGGAGTCATATTCGGAAACGTTTAAAATAAACATTTTTTCAAAAGTCACGGTTTCCGAGTTTCGCAATGGTAAAGTCTGAAATATGTGATATGCGCATTTCCGCTATGTACAAGCTAAACCTACCTATATCTTTTTGGGTATTAGTGAACGTTCAACAATTTCCATGACTAATGTTACACTCAAAAAAGTGAAATAAATATTTTTTACAAAAAATTGGACCTACTTTATCAGTCGTTGCACTGAAAAATAAAAAATAATATTAATTCTATTGGTGCTGGTTCTTTTGGAGTTGGTGCCTACAACAACAAACTACAACGGCACAACTTCAAAATTATCAGCACCAATAGAATTGATATTATTTTGTATTTTTCAGTGCAACGACTGTTAAAGTCTGTCCAATTTTTTGTAAAAAAAATATTTTTCTAATTACAACCTTATTACAATTCCTAATGTATGCAACTTATAATTTATAAGAAAAAAAACTAATATTGCCTATTATTCTATTCACCATTTCAAGAAATAAACGCGTAGGCTGCTTCTAATTTAATGACATTTCTGTTTATCAAACAGTCAAAATTCTATTTTACTAAAGTAATATTATCACTCATCGTGAAAATACAGATGCAAATTGAAAGAGTTTTATTCACAATATTTCTTACAAACATAGCATAAAGAAGGTATACATTCTTTAAGATATGTTCAACATGTCTTCCATGTTCTTGGAGGCACAAACGAGTATGGAATGATTCTGTCACCTTTCGTAATATTTCAGGTGTTATTGTTTAAAATGCACTTGAAATTCTAAGCTGCATGTTTTCTATTGTGGTAAGAGGTTCTCTGTAAACGATTTCCTTAACATAACCCCATAGAAAAAAATCTAATTTTGTCAAGTTCGGTGATCGGGGTGGCCAATTAATTGGCCCACCTCTTCCAATCCACCGATTAGGGAAGTTTTTGTTTAGATATTCTCTCACTCCGATTGAATAATAAGATGGGGCTCCATCATGTTGTAGCCACATTGTATTTGTCATAGCTATTGGTAAATTTTTCAATACATTTGGTAGATCGTTTTGTAAACAATCTAGACAAGTTGGGCCATTTAAATTTTCGTAAAAAAAATGGGGACCAACAATATGGTCACCAATTATTCCCCCCCATACATTAATTGACTATCTGTGTTGTCGATCAATCTTCCTAGAAACCCTTGGATTATGGCTGGCATAATAATGGAAGTTATGACAATTGACAAATCCATTTTTATAATACGTGGCTTCAACCTTAAATAAAACCTTATCAGAAAAGTTGAAATTGGTTCTTATGTTAGTTTGAGTCGTTGCAAAATTCAATATGTTTTTCATAATCTTGTTCAAATAATTCTTGATGAAACTGTATATGATACGCATGAAAATTCTCTGAACACTTCTTTCGCTTACATCTACGGTATCTGCAATTACCTTTTGACTTACGGACGGATTCGCTGTAACGGATAATAGCACAGCCAATTAATTTTCTTAATTTCGGGCTGATCTATTTCTAACTGGTTTCCTATATCTCACATTTCCGGTTTGTACAAATCTATCACATAAATTTTGCAGACTCCTTTTGTCTGGATGACGCCGTTCCGGATAACGCTCTGCATAAACTCGACTTGCTAAGAAAGCGTTCTTCTGACATTAGTATGAAAATCATATCTACGAGTTCTTCTTGATTGTAATTCATGGTAACAAAATACTTGGGTATAAATAGTATTTGCTAGATAAATTAAACTATTAACTACTACTACAGTTCAATAAACAGAAATGTCTTTAAATTAGAAGCAGGTTACGCGTTTATTTCTTGAAATGATGAATAAAATAGCAAACAAAATTAGTTTTTTTCATGTAACTAACTTTGCATACATACATTAGGAATTGTAATAAGGTTGTACTTAGAAACATGTTTGTGATTCAATTCCGCATCGAATGACATAAAAATATACAGGGGGTCCAATTTGAAATAAGAAAAATAAATTACTTCGAAATTTTATAATTTTGTCATTAAATTTCAAACACCCTGTAAATAATCATATAAATCCAACTTGGTTAATGACAGTGTTAGAGCTTCTTTAATTAGTATTATGCATGATTTTATCAGGAAGGTACTACTTATGTTTTTGTAAGGTTTTTCTTTCAGTGATGCAAGACCATCTTTTTTTAGTTTTTATTTTTTTAATAAAAAATCACTGCACCGATTTCGAGGTACCAAAATAAGCCTAGAAATGTATATGATGTAATTTGAAAAAAGTATCAAGATGATGTCACCGAATTTTTGAGACACTCTGTATAATGCAAAATACTTTCCCGAAATAGGCCATATGTTACAGATGAGCTTTACAGAGTATCAAAATCTCTACTTAACTAACAACTGAGGTACAGAAGACGGGAGCTGAGCTCTAGGACCCTGTACATATAGTCGAATATAGATAACAGGCTAACAATGATCAAAAACTAAATTTGTAGCATGCCATTCGAATAAAACGACTATTGCATGATTGCATTTAATAAAGTCTGGCGTGTAATTTGAAATGATGTTAAGGTTTATTACACTTCTTTGTTGAAAAAATAAAATTACAAGGATGCGAATACCAAACTGAATCACGTAGTATATGGATCTACAGATCAATCATATTATGTATTTACAAACAATATAAAATTTATCTATTATTAACAAACTATATATTTTGAGATGACTTACGTATTCCTTGACGTTCTTCGTTCGTACGGCTTTGTAGGAAGCGTAAGCTGGATACAGAGTGCCAAACAGCAATCTGAAAAGTGGATAAAGAACCAGGTAAGTTACTGTCTGATGACATACTGCCCCCAATCCAGCCAGCACTACTCCCAGTTGCAGGAGACAAGGTTTGAGGCTCGATGCCCCTCTGAACATCGTGGTGATACGCGAGGATAAATCACTAGGATTGCCACGAAAAAAAAAAAGAACTTCTCGTCCCCTACAAGAAGGCGGTTGCGTCCAGCACAAACCAACGCGTAGCTGTCGCTTGGAGCGAAAACAACGCAACTTCTTCCTGCAGGTATGTCTTAGGGACTGTTTTTCCTGCTATTACTGTTGCTGAACAACGCATGGCGATCTTTCGGTTAGAGACAGAAACAAGTCAACGAACGAATGTATAGGCGAGGTTTATTTTAAGACTTCTTCGACAGCACTGCACCTGATGGCGATTTCGGTGGACTTCATTCCTTTGTTTTTTGTTGGCGATAGATGGGTGGCGTATACATATAATAATTATCTTTAAAAAATCAAGTCGAATTAAAAGTAAAGTAACTTGCTTATATTTATAGTTTACAAGAAAATGTTTCAAATATTTGTTTTACTAAATCAATCATGCTATTAGCAGGAATAATTCAATGATATATATTTTTTTTAATGGAAACCGTAAATATTTTTCCGGTTTCACCTACTCTAATTGAAAATATAACTGTTAAAACTGCACAACTTTTTCTATTCAAAAGTTACATCATTTTGAAAGTAAAAATGAGTAATATTTAATTTACGCTAAAAAATAAGTAGATACTTTTTCCATCATTGCTTATTTTAAAATGTTATGAGTAAAATTGAAACGTCCTTTACAGAACTATTTAAACGTTTTTCGAAAAGAAGCATAATAACAGAGTGGGGGCAGCAAGATCTCATGATCTATCATCATTGGATTAGTTTCAATGGGGATGTCTCAAAAACAACTTTTACAAAACAAAACTTAATAATCTGGATACCTAATATTAGGGCCGATTTCATAATGAATCCAAAATGGGAGATTTAGGCCTTAGAATTATAAAAACTGTTAACAAACAATTGAATAACGAATAAGCCACAGGCCGTAACGCCATAACATTTATAATAAATTTGGATATTGCCTGTTATAACAAGGACGAGATTATGAGCAACTTATTAACAAAAATATAAAACATTTGTTATTGTTGATTATTTTGTAGAAATGTTTTTATCATTCAGCTTGTTTAATTCATATAACTTTAGAAGTAATAATCTTACCAATGAGATTATAAAAGTTATATTTCTATCTCAATTGAGTAAGAGAGGGAAATATATACAGGGTATGCTTTTAAAAAGAATAAATCTTTGAATTATTGTGTATAAATCAAACACCCAGTATATTTTTAAATTATCATATTGATTTAGAAAACAGTTTATTAAAAAAATAGTAGATCCATCAGGAATCAAAATACAAAAAGATACCTTTTTTTGTACACAGTTATCGAATAACCAAAATCCGATGGCTCGTAGAATATAGGTAAATTTCACGGTTTTTAATTTGTATTATTTTTTTACTTTTAGAAAAGAAAACTTTAAACAAAAGTTGTAGGTACAGATCATATAATCCAGTCAGAACAGTTGTTTCGTTCCGTCATAGTATGACAACTTTATCTAGTTCATTAATGGATGTCGTAAAGATAAAGATGTCAGCTATAACGTAACAGCACAACTGGACTACATATATCAGTAATAAAAAAAATGATGGAATTTAGTAACTGCCTTCTTTTTGAGATTTTTTTTACGTCCGTTATTGAACTCGACTGAGATGAACTTGTTACCTTTGTAAATGCGATATAACTTTCGAAAAAAATTGTTTTCGTCTTAACACCAAGCCGATGAAATGTTTTCGAAATTAGAAAGTGCAAAGGATTACAATAGGTCCGTTTCTCCTAAAAATATAGGACTATTGTGTCAATGAAAGTAAACCGATTCCTACCTACAAAACTCTTGGCAACTTCAAATTCTTTATAATTTAATATCCAACATCGCCTTGATATTATCGCACGATATTATTTTACGTAGTACAATTCTGGATTAGGACGCAAGCACTCACCGTGGTTGGTTACGGCCCGTCTCCACGGCAAATCCGGTTTTTTGCAGGATCCTGTTTAGTGAAGCGTGAGTTTCGCTAACTTTCACACTAGCATGCCATTTGTGGGATTCAGCAAAACGCCGATCCCGTCGAATTGTGCCATTCGGTTTTTTCACTGCAAACTGGATATCACTGTGCACTGTGCATGATCCAGTTGTATGGCACATACATTTTAATTAATTAAGTGTTGACATCATGCCTCCTGCATACCTATGGTTTTTTTCTGGTTCGCCACACATTCATAGCGTCCGAATTTATTTTTATAATCTAAATCGACTGAAAGCTCTACAAAACAAGAAGCAAATTGCTGTGTGAGAACATCCTAGTCCGTTTTGCGGGATCCAGTAAAAAGCAGTTCCTGTCGAACTGGACTATCTAGGGAACGCGCCCTTACGATTACCTTTTCCATAGACGTTCTCCGCCGACCAGCGCACAGCAGTCTATGGCTAACGTTCTGATTGCGATTATATTATATACCCACGTCTATTTATTTAATTAGCTACGATTGCGAGCAGTAACCAATGGTAAGCTCTTACATGATAGATGTCAGGATTCTAAATTTATTTTGTCACTTTGACAACTTGTTTCCAATAGACATAAATAACTTAGCAGAATGCGTTTCAGATAATACGGTGGTGGTCCGCTAATTTCAAATTTTGTCTCTATCTAATGAGCGCTTTTCAATGTCTTTATCGCGTATTCAGATAGTCACTCGTCACTGAAATGATGGATTGTATTTTTATAAAGGGGATCCACAATCTACCATCCTACATCTCTATGTTATTTGCCTTGAATTTAGACGTCCCGAAAATAGAGCGAAAATATACAGTGTAAGGTGTAAAGGGTGGTGAGGAGGGAATCAGTAACCGTGGACTGCTTAACCCCGGAGAAGAAAACGTTTCTATAAAAAGAGTGAAAAAAACTCTCAAAATTGAATTGAAAGAACAGTACTGGTAGCGACATCTGCTTTAGAATAATTAATCCACAAGTTGAAACAATAGGGCGCAACTAAGTATGGATTAACAACAGATTATTAACTACCTATATTTAAATTTCACATGGATGATAAAGGCAAAATTGTAGCGATTAGATGACAGATTAACTTCGTACAAAAGAGACAAGCTCTAAGAACCATTTACATACTGATACAAACTGAGGTACTGAGATTTTCTTCAAAATTATTATCTATATTCACATTTTCCATGGATGATGCAAAATTGCAGCGATGAGATGACGGATCAACTTTGTACAAAAAAGACAAGCTCTAGGAACCATATACATACTGATACAAGCTCTGGTACTGAGGTTTTCAAAATTATTGTCTATTATAGAATGAAATAAAATTTTCGGCTATCTTGCGATAACTTCCTTCAAGAAGTTTACCTCAACTATTCTTAAATATTTACCACCATGTTTCTATACTAAATATCCATAGTCTTTCTTGATTTGATATATGTATTTTCATGAACCTAACTATAATTTTTTATACGTCTAATATATTTTTGGAATAAAACGTTTTTTAAAGAGACTTGAATACTTATATATTTATTGTATTTTTTTTTAGTAAGTACTCATTCGAATGTAGATGTATCGACATAAAGCAGGCAATATTTCTCGAACATGAGCTGGTTTCACTTTCATCACAAAACATGACCACCTAATTTTTAAGCAGTTTTCCAAAACAATCGTAACATCAACGGGCAATTAGTCACACAAGTTTTTTTTATAACAAAATAATGTGTAAAAGTGGACGCTCTGATAATCAAGGTGTCAAGGTACTTCCTGTTCAACTGCAATCTATATTTTTCCATTAACGCAATATATGTTTGCAATGGAAGCTCCTCGGCTTATAAATTATATTACAGCATAGCGACACGATTTTTGACCGACGAACCCAAACGGAGGAGGTATTTGACTGCCGGCTTTTTTTGGTTTGTGCGCACGCGCTTTATATAGAAAGCGTACTCCGATTTTGACGATTTTTTATTCATTTGAAAGAGGAGACTTGAGAAATGGTCAATGGTCCCATATTCATAAAAACTCGAGATGGCAGAATTAAAGATAAGACAATACCCGGACGTTTAAATTGTTTTTTTTTAAAGCACGACGCTTTTCGATTTTCAGCAATGTTAAAATTTCAAATCTATGTATTTTCCTTATGTAGAAGAGGCAATTTCTTTTGAAAATTGAAAATCTGAGCAATAGAAGATCATATTATTTGTAACAACATTTACATTGAACATTTTTTCCATAGGGTTACGGTTTTCGAGTTACAGCAGTGGTAAAATCTGAAATATTTGTAGGTACATAAGTATTTACGCTAGCAAGTGCGAGCAGAGAATATACTTGAGTTCTTCTTTGGTATAAGTGAACGTTCAAGGATTTTCGTGGATAATGTTACTCAAAAGTATGAAATAAATATTAATTCTATTGGTGCTGGTTCTTGTGAAGTTGGTGCCAAGAGTCTTCTATTTAACTAGAATTGCACAACTTAATTTTCCTCTCTTTGGACGTTGGAAACCACATTATAACCTCGAAAATGCTAGTACCTAATTTAATGTCTGAATAAGCACAATCTATGTTTAATAAATACAAATAAATCTTGCAACCGATACGCGACTGCCAAGAATTGTACGATAGTAGTAGACTGCATAGTAAGCAACCGGTTTACGTAATACGATTTTTTTCGACTATCAACCAGTTTACAACTGCAACACTACCACAATACTATCGCTATTTTTACATAATATGCGTGCGGGTAGCCACGACCAGGTGATTAAAACCCTTTCTTTTTTCTTAGGATCGCATCAAGCTCTGATAGTCATTTTAAAAACAGTTATCTTTCTGTTTCTGAGGTTAGGTCTATCAATGCCTATCACTATGGTTATCCCTGAAAGTCGGTTCTAATGTTTATGACTATTCAAGCGAAAGAGGAGAATATTCTCCTCTTAATAACATTATATCATGAAAAGAAAAAGTTTGACATGTTTCAGCTGAAAGAGATGGATGGATTTCAAGACCATAAAACTAAGTTCAAAGAATTCTTCAGAGGTTGAAGGCAAGTACGTACAGCAGCTCATTAAAGGTGGCCTTCCGATGAGACCCTATAATCGGGTGAGAAATTCGTTAAAACCCGAAGAAAAATCGTATCTACCCTACCGTGGAAAACATACAGCGAAAGACACTGTCCTCGCGCGAAACAACCTATTCCAATGAGAAATTCGACGATCGTTCACGTTCAGTCCTTCCAGAGCAGTCAAGCGATCGGCTGTATTGGTAAGAGTAGTAGCGACTTAGTAACAGCTAAGAAAATATGAACATTTAATAAATAAAGACAAGTCTGAAGCTTTGGTTTCCTCCAAAAGTCGCAGTCGCTGACGTCTGGGTAGCCGAGACCGAGTCGTTGAGACATCTCAATTGCATTTTAAATGTGTTTTCCTAGCCGCTACCGAGTCGCTACTACTAGGTTAATCTAACTACCAGTCGCCTTTCGTTGTCTGCTTCCAGAGCAATTCAAGCAACAAGTGTCTTTGAGTGTATGTTTTCCACACAAAGTAGAAGTACATTTGATGAGCTCCAAGTGGTTTTTAATTAAAATTGCGTAAAATTCCTCCACCTCTCTCAGCCGAAGCATCTCATCAACTTTTGTCCTTTTCTCTTCATGAGATAATGTTAATAAGAGGAGATTCTCCTCTTCCGCTTAATAATTCAGCAGCATTAGAAAAACTGACTTTTTAGAGATATTCATAGTGATAGGTAGGAATAGATAGACCTAACCTCGTAAACAAGAAAATTATTTATAAAATGACTAGCAGCGAGAAAAACAAGTAGGGTCATAACGACCTGGTTGCGGTTACCCGCTCTCAGTAGTCAGTTAGTCAGCGACTACGATTTTTGGAGGAAACCAAAGCTTTAGGTAAGTTTCATAGAAAACCATATTTGTTTTATGTTTCGGGTATAAGGTTATTCCTATGGTGCATATACAACCAAATATGTTTATCCTTTTACGTATTATACAATTAAAACAACATGTAAAAGCAGAAACGAAAAAATAGGAATCTAGGCTGAAAACCAAATATTGGCATGACTTAGTGCAAGCCAGACAGGCCAAACGCCTGAGAGACTGGCAGAACTCAAAGGAAAACAACCTAATTCCTACTTCTCCTAAAAAGAAATGATCTGAGAAACTTCGTTGGAATCACCAAAGGTCAGTCATTATCCACCAAAAACCATCTAAAAAGATTGGTTTTGTTGAAGATTATTCCTGCATATGCTGCAGAGAAGGAGCACATACTGACTGAATGCGAAAATTTAGCGCAAAGAAGA
The DNA here is from genome assembly GCA_958507055.1 of Crioceris asparagi. Lineage (NCBI taxonomy): Eukaryota > Metazoa > Arthropoda > Insecta > Coleoptera > Chrysomelidae > Crioceris > Crioceris asparagi. The sequence continues at coordinate 54,946,824 of OY293827.1, forward strand.
CTTAAAGTGCTTGATTTAAACTAAACACAGAAATAACAGTAGAGTAGTACATAATGGGATGGCACAAAATACCTTAAGATCGAAGAACGCCATAAAGAAACATTGGAGTAATTAATCATAAACAACATGTGACAAGATCCTCGCAAAAACCGAGAATGACCAATATTTTTTTTTCTGAAATTCAAATAAAAACATCCAGAAAAAGTGGTAAGGATTTTAAAACTTATATATAAGAATTTATTTCGCAATATGAGTCTCACCGGAACATTATATACTCACAAAAGAAACTGAAACGAAATAAAATTGTGATGAATAATATCTCAAGCATTTGATCGGCACGACACCTACCTAAATATAGATAACAACAATCTGATCGTTCCAGATGAAAGTGATACGAATTTGTTGTTTCTCCCTCCGAGACATTGTTGAAATATCAATTAAATATCGGAAACACGAATATATTATTAGCACAACACGACACAGCTTAAATAAGCAACCTGAAACTTGGACTACAAACTTTAGGATACTTAAAGATGAAAAGTTTTTATTGTGTTGCGGACTCGTCACATCCAACGATAAAAGTCAGGGGTGTCTCCTCGATGGATAAAATAAAAACGAACAACGAAAAAAATATATCTCAGCTGTAGAGAAACATCATTTAAAAGTTTCATTTAATTTTAATTTGCAATCGAACTAAACATATGTTTATATTCAGTTTTGACGTAGGATGAACCATCCAAAAAAGCTCAATCAAAATCGGTCCATCCGCTTAAGAGGTACTGTGCCACAGATACAGAAATTAAAATTAATCAAAGAAAAGGTACTTAAGAACACTTCCGCTCAAGTTCCTTTTAGACAAAAAGAACTAAATCAAAATTGGTTCATCCGTTTGGGAGCTACAATGCCACATACATAAAGACAGACGACGTCCATAAGAAACTCAACTAGCCCGAAAACACTCTCGATAGGTTACCTTTCCAACAAAAAACTTAAATCAAAACTGGTTGATCCGTTTAAGCGATACGATGCCACGGACATTATCAGAGATACAGACAACACATCATCATTATAACACACCTCCGTTTGCAGATAACATACAACAATAACAATGTTTATATATATATATATATATATATATATATATATATATATATATATATATATATTATATCGATCTTCTTATGGAAAAGGAATGGAGCGGATGTCCAGCCAAGGTGCCGAATCTGAAGCGGGACTCGGTGTCATATAGTATTCTATTAATCGACAAAATTCAATGGTAATGTTAATAGAATCTTGTCCCGCATCTGGCTTATCTAAGTACTGTACGTCTGGTTTGGCCGGATTAATCAAAAAGAAGAAAACAAACAACTAAACAAAATTGTGAGAAAAATATCACAACTTACTTTTATCAAATGTAATGTAACCAGTCCAAATAAAAGGAAGCATGCGCATTAATATGACAAGAATATCGAAAATTTTATCATATTTAACGTACAGGATCCGTCCGGTAATTTGAACGGACAGACATCCAAATCTAGTCAAGAGTATAATACATAACTAATTCGGTAAATAAAAAGGGAAATCTGAAGAAATTAATATGTGTCATAACCATCAAATTTTGATTGATCTTTAAGACGTGAGAAGAGAGTCTGCAACTGTAAGCGTGAAAAATATAATCCGACAGGAATGATTTTTTCCACTTGTCCAACTCCATTGATTCATAGTTATTTCTTCTCACACACAATTCAATATTTCTTTCTTTAATTAGGATTATTCATCAATCATTATTATCCATCGCGCAGACTTATTTGCGATGTGTACAAATTCTTGGTTGTTTCTTTCAAATTTTACTCTACTATTCGGTCTAGTATTTTTTGGCTCGAAACGCCACTGCATTCAGCATTATGGCAGCAGTTTAGATGTGATGTATTTATATTTAGATCTTGTCCGTGTTATTTAAGTACATACATACCTACTGTTGTTCCAGAGTAACAAACCGATGTGTTGGCCAGCTTAACTAATGAAAATATCTATTTCGCCCTGTCTTACACATACAAAGTAACCAAGATTGCGCTACATTATGATGGGTGACAAAAATATTTTATACAAAAAAATGTACCGACGTTATTAGTTGGTGCACTGAAAAATACAAAATATTTCTTACAAAAAATTGGACCGACGCTATTAGTCGGTGCACTGAAAAGTACAAAAAATATTAATTCTAATAATTAATAATAATAATTATTATTTGCTGTTACTTTTGAAATTGTGCAGTTGCAGTTACATTAATAACGTCAGTCCAATTTTTTGTAAAATATATATATTTCACACTTTTGAGGGTAACATTAATTACAAAAATCGTTGAACATTCACTAATACCAAAGAAGATAATACTTATTCTATTACCCAAGTATATGCTTTGCTTGTACTTATTATTTGAAGATCTCAAAACCTCGCGGTCGAAATATGCAAGTATTTTAGACTTCAACTCTAAGAAAACAATGTTCATTATAAATGTTGCTACAAATAATCTGGTCTTCATATAGTTTTCTCAGATTTTCAATTTTCGAAAGAAATTGCCCCCTCTACATAGCGAAAATACACATATTTGAGATTTTAACATCGATGTATCTCGAAAACTGTAACTTAGATTTTGATTTTCGAGAAAAATTACCCCTCTATAAAACGCGTGCACGAACAAAAAAAGCAGACAGTCGAATTGTATACCTCCTCCGTTTGGGTTCGTCGATCAAAAATAATATTAATTTTATTGGTGTTGGTACGTAAGTTGTGCAGTTGCATGTAGATTCAAATATTTTGGCACCAACTTCACAAGTACCAGCACCAATAGAATTACTATTATTTTGTATTTTTCAGTGCACCAACTAATAACGACGGTCCAATTGTTGAATGTTCACTAATACCATTTACTCATTACCCACCCATTTATATTATTTACTTGTATTTATTATTATTCAGAAATATAAAAAATATAGTCGCGGAAATAGGCATATTTTAGGCTTAACCATCGCTGTAACTCGAAAACCGTAACTCTTAAAAATGTTCAATTCAAACGTTTTCGGATATTGTCATATCTTTAATAAATAGCCCCCTCCAAAAAGAAGAAGATTTCGGATTTGAGTTTTTACGAATATGGGACCATTTCTTAAGTCTCCTCTTTCAAATGAATCATCAAAATAGGATGACGTTTAGGTACTAGGTATATAAAGGGCGAGAACAAACAAAACAAATCAGACAATCGAATTATTGTATACCTCCTCCGTTTGGATTCGTCGGTCAAAAAATTATAAATTTTCCGATAACGTTAAAAATACTCAATATATAATATTATAAAGAATTAGATCGTTATTAACTGTCTTTCAGGTAGACAGGTATACAATGAATTAGAATTACATATTTGGTACGTACGTAGCTACCATTTTTCCCATACATTTTCACATTATTTTGGTCAAGAGGAGTTATTTGGAAATAAATATAATATCAGGCGTATTCATAAACCAAACTACCTAGTTCGGAACTAGCTCAATATAATACTAGAACAGTCAAGTATGATATTAAAGTTACCATAGAAGAAACTAACAAACAAACTAAATTAGTAACGAACTAGCAGTTGTATATAAATACACAATCAACTGTCTCAAAAATGTAAATAAATGAATTTAAGACTCATTTCGTTATTACTTCTTTCTTCAAACAGATGGCGGACAGCTTAATTTTATATGTGCAAAAACAGCTGAAATGGAAACAGTTTTATCAGAATAATTTCACGGTACTTAACTGTTATAGCGCAGAATGAAATTGACCTCAACATTACCGACTTAAACAATAAACAAATCAATCAATCGGATCAATGGCCGTATCCACAGCAGTGACTGGTTGTGTCAACAGCAGTGATTGCTTACCAATCGATTAGTAATCAGAAAGTTGACTGGTAATCAAAACAGTAGTGTAACATAACCTATCTTTTGTTTCTATTATCACCCAATTCTATTATGGATATCAAGCGTTTCATTTATTACATAATCTTTTTAACTATATACAAGGTAATTCAGGTTTTACTAGAATAACTTCAGGGATCGATGGAACTAACCAAAAGAATGCTAGTTTGTATCAAGAAGGATAGAAGATAAGGAGGGACTACTTGAGTTATAAAGTGAAGCCGCGCGGAATGTACGCAAACCATCTCTATTTTTCACTGCTAATACTGCTATGAGTGAAAGTGCAGCATGCATTCGCGCGTATGATGTTTATACTTCGCAGGTTGCCTATACTGAAACTCGTAAACCCGCACTTATCTGCGAACCCGCATACGCAACATTAGGAAATAGTTCCGGTATAAATTGTCCACATTATTGGTACATAGTTTGAATGCTTCTTGATAATTATTGTTTGTTAGAAAAAATGCTGCTAGTCCATTTTGTCATATACTTGTCTGGATGGGTTGAACTTATGTCGGTAAAAAGGATATTGATATTACAAGGAGGAGGGGTATGTAAATTGGGTTCATAACATTGTGGGATGGTAATATTTAGTGATGACATTTATGTGTCTGGAGAAGAAGTTGTTAGTGCGGGTTTACGAGTTTCTAGGCGCGCGTGAGAGGCTGGCGCACGCAGATTGCTTCGCGTACGTTGAACAGGTTTGCGCGACCGTTTTGCGCCGACCCATCTACGAGTTTCTCTACAACGTACGTAGCGCGCTTTATTATTAATCCACTGCGACTGTCAAAACGAAGTGATACGGAATGTAATAAACCTTTGGAAGAAGAGCTTCGATAATTTGTTACGAATATGAATCAACCACAACAATATTTGAAACGTATTAGTTATACTTAAATTAACTCATCTGTTAATATTACTGAAGAAAAGATTCATGTCGTCGTACTGCATATCAAAGAGACAAATACACAAAATAAACTAAATCAAAACCGCACTTTATAATTTTGATGAAATCTAATCTATAGATATATAAAGCCAAAAACACAAAAAAAAATCTGAAAATATGTACTGAAAATGTGCAAAAGACACGATAAAATTGATAAATAATAATCTTAATTGATTTTAACTTTTGACAGCACGACGATTTGTCGAATACCTAATCGTGATTGGTCGCAGTGATCACGTGGTCTATATCTTTACGCCAGATAGAGATTCGCGCGCGTTGTATTATTTGTCAGGGGAAATATTTGACAGTCTCCGCGTGCGTCTGCATCTCACGTAAGCGGACCGTGGCGCACGCTAATGACTCGTAAATGATCCTATTTTCCACCATACGTTAATCTGTTTACGTGCGCGAAGCAATCTGCGTACGCCAGCTTCTCACGCGCACCAAGAAACTCGTAAGCCCGCACTTACAGAATTAAAGTTCTTAGGACTCCACCTAAACAATCAAAATGACTCACTTGGCCTAATAAAACGTAGATTAATAGCAGGGAGCATAGCTTACCACAAATATATGGAAATCCAAACTTGTTAAAAGATATCGTCCAAAGAGCATATATCTATACAAAACAATGATAAGACCTTATGGATGTCAGATTTAGACTATATCGAAAAAAGAAGAATTACTCCTTAGATTCGAGAGGAAAGTATTAGATCGAATCTTCGGGCTGACCCAAATTACGCTGTATGGACAAAGTGCAGAAGGATGCAAAGGAGTTACTTGGAACTGGTAATTGGAGAGAGGAAGATAAATAAAGAGAGCATTGGAAGTTCAGATTTTAGGCGGAAGAGGTTAAAAGAAAAGGAGGCTAGGGCCCACAAGGGCTGTTCCATCAAAATCTATTTATTATTCTATTGTAAAATAGTGGTTCGGTTCTTTTTCTCACTCTATATAAATATGTATCCCAGAAACGGTTGGTTATACAAGTATACAGTACAGTGTACAGGATTGCTGGACCCAATTCTATTGTGGACAATGATCATTTCGATTGTGTGTTGTGCTAAGCGATGCATAAGTTGTAAGTCATGTCCACAAATACACAAGTATCATGTCATCGTTACTGATTAATAATCAATTATTTGTCATTACTGTGGACAGGACCAATGTACTATCATCACACATGGCAAATCAAAACAATAAATTTATTATTATTCACAGTAGTAGGGGAATAATGCATCAATGTCACTTTCATAACCTTATGTACGAAATATAAAAGCACAATAATTAAGTGATTATTGCAAAACTTTGTTTCCAATTTTGGGATTCGAAGGTTGTTATCTGAAAGATATAGGTAACCAAATACGGAATTGAACGTTCTTATGGATTAACAGTGACATACCGAACAGTTTCTCTTTGTTCAAAATATAAAATTTTGAAAAATTCATTATTAGAATAACATTAGTTTTATTATAAGGAACAATCTCATTTATAGATATTTTTGGTCATATCCATATCAAGTATGTGGCATGGTATAAAATTCTTGTATATAATGTCAAAACAATGACGATATTTGGTATTGGTAACAAAGGATTTGGAATCAAAATACAATGATCTGGATAAAATATAGTATGATATTCATATAAAAGGAATAAGAAAATATATTACGCACTACGTAACGTGATTAATTGAGCTAGATGTCAAAAATAAATAATCAAAATATTATATTCCTATTTACCTACATTCTTCATTATTTACATCAATAATTTATAGGAATATGAATGGTACTTACATGACTAGCCTCGATAAAATAGCAGAAACCATTTCGAGAACAAATATCACTAAACAATACTATTTTCGGTTGTAGCTCGTTGTGTCAAAATAAATAAAAACGTGAAAGCAAACAGCTGAACCCCAGCATAGTTTTATTCGTTTTCCGACATTTTGATTTTGGATTCTGCGCTTGTCTGCACCCCACCACTAGCACTCACCACTGACATCTCTGACATCTGTTCATATCAAGGTAATATTCGACAGAGGTGATCTGTTTCAGTTCAAATTTCAAATCATTTTTGACCAGAGAGAACATACCTTCAATTTTTGAGCAACTTCCAAACGGAGGAGATATACCATTCGACTGTTTGTCTGCTTCTTTTTGTCTCTGTTCGCGTGTTTCGTATAGTAAACATGTTCTAATTTTGATGATTATTTTTTTCATTTGAAAGAGGACAGAAATCCAACAAGCCCTTACTTCTACAGGGTGTGGAAGGTGTAATCTTTGCGAAAATCGACATTTTAAGACAATACAATTAAAAAAAATCCGATGGCATATAGTCAGCGGAAAGGTAAATTTCTCTTTTTTATTGCTATACGTACATGTTATTACATAAAATTGCCGTATCTGTCATAGCCTTGCGGTTAGAGGTTTTTGTTTTAGCTGTTGAATATAAAGCAGACAGGGTTCGCGTTCTACTTCAAGGCAGAATTTTTTTTTCGCCTATTTCTTTTCAATAAATATACTATATATTTTTTTAATCAGGGTCTGTATTAAGATCTCCAGAAAATGTATAATTACATCAAATTTATATAGAGTGTTCATGTTTTATCAATATTTCTTATTTTTTCTTTATTAATTTTTATTTTTTTATCTGTGCATTTTATGGAAAATTGTTTCGAACAAAAGTTGTAGGTACTGATTATATCTATAACTTAAAATTATTTTTGATGATATTCACACTACGGCTCTTTTTTGATAATTTTTTTAAATGTTTGAACGGTCACCAAATGATTTTTTGGACTAACTTATAGACATATAACATCATGCCGTCGAATTTTTTTCGAAATTCAAAAGTGTGAACGATCGCAATAGGTACATTTCTATAAGAAATTTACATTTTTCTGAAACTTCAACGGTTTCCAAGTTACAGCATGGCACTATCAATGTGCAAGTAAATATTGTTACCTAAATATTTTTACAAAAATAAGATTGTCTTTTATTTTTTATTAGTTGCTGCAATGAAAAATACGAAATACCTAATATTAATTGTATTGGTGATAGTACTTTTGAAGCTGGTGCATAAAGTCTTCTATCAACTTCAAAATTACCAGTACCTAACAAAAGAATCAATATTATTTTGTATTTTATCCAATCCACCAACTACCTGATAAAAGCTCTAGTTTTTGTAAAGAATAAGTATTTATCGCTAAATAATTTTAAACCAATTTCATTTTAAGCAAAAAACAATAAAAAGTCAAAAATAGAGCTTTAGTGCACGAATTTTAAGAATTTATATTACTGTATAAAAGAATTAAATCATTCGTGATTCGAATTTGTGAATTTCAGCGATTGAAGCAATTTTAATTTTATACAAATGAGCTATTAGATATGTTTTTGGTATATGTATTGGTAGTCTGATTTTTTTTATAGTCTGAGTTTGAGTAAAACTTATGTTACCTGTTACAGGGACAGTAGTATATGCTGATATGCTTTTCGTTTTTATTATGATAATTTCTAATTTATCAATGGTGCTATGATAGTTGCCTAACTTTTCATATTATGAACTGAAATAAATTATTACGTGGGTTTCTCATACGCTTCCGTAGATTTATGTTATTGTCTATTTTCAAAACGAGTTGTAAAATTAGTAGCAAGTACCAATTCCAATTAGAATTAGGCAACTGCATTTCGATTTACATGAAGTTTTACTAGCTTCTAATAGATGGCAAACTGAATCATTAAATTACTCTATATTAAATAAAACAACAATTTGATCTTCTTTATTTATATAGAATGTTGAACGAAAATACGAAATCGCCAATAAAAGTAGAGTTTGAATTATGCAAATAAAATTTTAAAGAAATGAATAAACTTGTCAATAAATTTTTAAACTGAATCATTACATTACCTTTTATTAAATAATACAATCAATTTTCTTTTTTATTTATACAGAATGTTAAACGAAAATACAGAATCGCCAATAAAAGTAAAATTTGAATTATGCAAATAAAATTAAATAGAAATGAATAAACTTGTCAATAAATTTTTTAACTGAATCATTACATTACCTTATACCTATTAACTAATACAATCAATTTTATCTTTCTCATTTATATTGAATGTTAAGCAAAAATATAGAATTGCCAGTAAAAGTAGAATTTGAATTATGCAAATAAAATATGAAATAAAAGAATATACTTTTCCATATATTTTTAAATGATTAGCCACCTTCAAATATTGGCATCACAATCTAACATTTTTAGGGTACCGTACCCAAAAGGGTTAAAACAGGACCCTATTACTAAGATCCTGCTGTCCGTCCGTCTGTCAGCGGACGCTATCTTATGAACCGTAATAGTAGAGACCTGACATTTTCAGAGAATTTGTATTTCATTTGCCGCTACAACAAAAAATACTAGGCCCGTTCGTCTGTCAGCGGACTGTATTTTATGAACCGTTATTTATAGACAGTTGAAATGTTCACAAAAAAGATTTGGGTATTTCTATTTTCACTATAACAACAAATAGTATGTCCGTTCGTCCGTCTGTAAGTGGGTTGTATCTCATGAACCGTCTAGAAATGACATTTTCATAGAAAGTAGTACACAGTGTCGAATTTCTGGTGAAGTAACGCTTTAGGGGAACATTTTATTCGTATTAAATCCATTTGAAAACCTTATCAACACCTACCCTAGGCTCAAGTATTTAAAACCGGTAATAATAATAATAGCTCTACTTAGTATATAACTGCGGTTAGGTTAAAATTGGTTGTAATTAGTCCAGTATGTACTTATTTTATTTTATTTTTGAGACCAGGAAATGTAAAACTTCCACAAACAAACTTCACAATATGAACATTTTCAGTTGTCCGTATGATCCTTATCCTTACGCACTCTAATCGCCTGTTTCAATATGCCACGTAATAATAAATGTTTTCTCCTAACCGATCCGGTCCCGAATATTTCACAATGCTACGGAACCCTTGGCTGCATTTTAAAAATATTTCAAGTATGTAACTTTATTCTCTTACATAATTGTTATTCCGATTTTTGTAATATACCTAGACCATAAAATTTCATTCCAACAAAATAATTATAATTTCGGATCAAAAAGAGATAGTATAGGGAAATAATATAACAATGTATCTCTCTTACTACGAGAAACTTCGGAAATCAAACTTCACGTATAGTGGAAAATACAAAATTATCCAACAAAATAAGTCCTCTATCATTTCAAATGATCCGACAAAATCGCGAGCAAGTCTGGCAACGGCGCATCGCGTCCGCTAGCCGCGCGAAGTCTTGAAACAGTTGAACCCGCTGCACGCTGCCTGGCGAGACCCGAATGGAAAATCTTTAACGCGAACGTGAGTAGAGTTACGTAGCGCCAACAGAAAAGACACAAGAAGAAAACCTCTTCTTTTACACGGAAAAGGTTTTCGCATAAATATTTCGTACTCGCGATGACAGCGGCAGTGAGTGAGTGAAGTTTTTGATGAGTTTGAAATATTTTAATTGAATCAGTGTGGCAGTGTGCGAAAAATGGCATTCAAGTGTCGTGAGGAGATTGTGGGCAAAAGATTTTTATCAATAGGTGGTTTCGCAAAGTTAAAATCATCGGCCAGAAAGACCATTATGGGAGAATGGTCATGGAGAGGTGGAGTTATAAGGGCGGCTACGCACAGGGATTCCAAAACCGAGGATTTGCAGGTATTGAAAAAAGGGGGTGTGTACACATGACATTTCAGTAAGAGTGGGCAAATTCTTTTTAGGGTTGACCGTTCCCTTGTTTACTTCCCATAAAATGTACTATAAACAGAAAATGACCTATATTGTATAAATATAAATATTATATCGTAACACATATATCGTCCCTCTTAGGAGTTGCGTTATGTACGTATAGCCATACCTTATTTAAAACAAATCTCTATTGATTTTTTTCTTCATAATTATGCCTGTATGCCTTAAATTTGTGACAGAATTTTAAGGCCATCTCTTTATACAGAAGTGTGAGAATTTCGAGAATTCGGTATTACTCTTGAAATTGCAAGTCAAAATGACAGTAAAAAAATTCTGTACCTATTTTTTTTATTATGAAAATCTTTAAATGTATATCCAATACACGATTCCGATGATTTCATGTCTTCATAATAGTATTAGTTATTATAATATACTAGTAGAACCTGGCAAACGTTGTCCTGTCACAAACACTTATGTATACCAATTTTGCATTGCAATCGGTTAAACATTGTAGAAGATAAAGCACTGTAGCACCATCTAGCTGCGAGTTACAACTAAAGGGCTAGCATAAAAATATATTCAACTGTCAAACATCTAACTGTACCAATTTTAATAGCGTTCGTTTAAACGGTGTAGAAGTTGATGTTCTGCACTGCCATCTAGTGGCGGCGAGTTATGACAAAAGGGATAGCCTTAAAACCTACTCCATAATAAGCTACAGATATGTACCGATTTTCATGGTAATGGGGCTAACGGTGTGGGAGAACACAGAGCACAAATATACCAACCCATTTTTATCTATACACTGTGTCCCACCGGGAACTGCATAGATAATGAAAACTATAAATGATCTGACTTTGAACATTGAGAGCTCTACCTACTGATGTTAATAGTGACTATTTGACTAAATTTTTTCAAGAATCTAGTACTTTTGGTTATACGGGAAGTAGATGCCATTTTTATTTCAAATAGATTGCCCAATATATTATTAATTTTAGATTCCTAATTCAGTTTTGTTCTATACCTAAGTCCAACCTTTTTTGACATATTTCAAATTCTAAGCGAAAAATGTCGTTTGGAGATCAATACAATACTTATTTTTTCCTATAAGGAAATTTTGGGTATATTCCCTTGTAGAAGAAGATTGACTAGTAGTAGTATTTGTATGATATTTTGATAATTATTAGTACTGGGTGATCAAAAAAATGTTTTTTCTCAAATGGAAACCCCATATTTTTATAATTTTATAGTATAATGCAATAAAAATAAGGGCAAGTTTGGATAAGAATGTCTATTCCGAAAATTTGCAGTTTTTGAAATAATTGGCAATTTAACATTTTCTATGTAAGAACTCTACATATATTTTATGTTGTGTAAGAAGTGAGCCATGATTGCATTAGACGATAATCACAAGTGTCAAAAAAAGTCAAGCAAGTATCACATAAATGTAAATTTTAAGCTGGCTATTTGCATTTACTCAATAATTATCATGTCGGCGCGATTAAACTGTAACAATCCATACAACGCTGATCTATTTATTAACTAGCAGAAAGTTAATTCAAGGACATGTAATACACTAAAAACTGTTAGAAAATTATAGGAAACTTCAAGAGTTTGGACCTCTAAGGGCAAGTATCATTAGAATCAGTAGTCGTATTATTTAAGACATCAGTTCAAAGGATTTTATGCAGACAATTTGCTTTTTTTTATCAAAATTGTTAGAGCCGTTTTCACGCTACAGTCTTGAGCATAACACTTTTTTCGGCTATTGCCTATCAACGAATGCGAGCAGGATGCTCAATCTTTGTCACAGCCTGAGCGGAATCGATAACCTTCAAAAAGAAAACAACAAATTCGTTCTATCCGTTCGCGAGAGAATTTTGGCCCAGACAGACCTACCAGTGACTTGAAATATTGTTTTAATCATCAGATCGAATCCTGCAACTATTCATATTTTCGCGTACCGAGATAAACGCAATGGTCCTTTTATGGTAGGACAAACCGTTTCGCGATAATCTTCATATTATTACTTGAAGAGAATACTTTGAACCCCTTTTTGTTGACCAACGAACCCCGAACGGAGGAGGTATACAATTCGACTGTCTGCTTTTTTTTTGGTTCGTGCGCGCCTTTTATATAGTAAACGAGCTCCGATTTTGATCATTTTTGATTCATTTGAAAGAGGAGGCTTGAGAAATGGTCCCATATACATAAAAACGCAAATCCGCAATCTTTTTCCCTCCAAAAAACGCCCCCGAAGGGGTGGAGGGCCCGAATTTCCTCGAAAATCGAAAATCTGAGTTGGTATAATTAAAGATAGGACAATGTCCGGAAACGTTTAAATTGAACATTTTCTTAAAAGTGTTACGGTTTTCGATATAGAGGCATGTTAAATATGTATTTGTGCTATGTGCTATTTCTTTTGAAAATTGAAAATCTTTCGATACTACATGAAATATATAATTATTTGTAGCAACATTATAATGAACATTTTTTCCTCAGAATTACGGTTTTTGAGTTAAATCGGTGTTAAAATGGTAACATATAACATACTTGAGCGTATTTCCGCAGCGATGCTTTGAGATCTCAATAATAACAACTACAAGCAAAGAATATACGTGGGTAGTAGGATAAGTACTATCTTCATTGGTATTAGTGAACGTTCAACGATTTTGGTGACTAATGTTAGGTACACTCAAAAGTGTGAAATAAATATTAAAAAAAAAATTGGACCGACTTTATTAGTTGATGCACTGAAAAGTATAAAATAATATTAATTCTACTGGTGATGGTACTCATGAAGTTGGTGCCAAAAGTTATCAATCTAACTGCAATTGCACATCTTCAAAAGTAACAGAAACAAGAGAATTAATATTATTTTATACTTTTCAGTGTATCAACTAATAACATCGGTCCACCGACGAATCCAAACAGAGGTTGAATTACAATTCGACTGTCTGCTTTTTTTGGTTTGTGCACGCGTTGTATATAGTAAACGTACTCCGATTTTGATGATTTTTGATTCATTTGAAAGAGGAGACTTGAGAAATCTCCTTCCTTTCAAAAAACACCCCCGAAGGGGTGAAGCGGATTTTTTTCGAAAATCGAAAATCTGTGGCGGCAGAATTAAAGATAGGACAAGATCCGGCAACGTTTGAATTGAACATTTTTTCCTTAGAGTTATGGTTTTCGAGATGAAGCGATGTTAAAATTTCAAATATATGTATTTTTGCTATGTGGAGGGAGCGATTTCTTCCGAAAATTGAAAATCTGAGGCAACCACATGAAAGACCAGATTATTTGTAGCAACATTTATAATGAAATGTTTTTCCTTAGCGTTACGGTTTTCGGTGGTAAAATGGTAAAATCTAAAATACTTATGCGTAGTTCTGCCGATATGTTTTTGTGTGAAATAAATATTTTTTACAAAAACTTGAACCACCGTTATTAGTTGGTCTAGTGAAAACTACAATGTAATATTAGTACTTGTGATGGTGCCAAAAGTTATCAATCTAACTGCAACTGCACAGCTTTAAAAGTAATAGCACCAATAGAATTAATATTATTTTGTATTTTTCAGTGCATCAACTAATAACGTCAAAAAAAATTAATACGCATATTGCGTTCACGGACAAACATGAGATTTGGTAGTTTATATGGAGTAGTGCATAAATATGGGTTCCAAATACATTAAATTAAACTAAGTATATTTACGTCGACCAGCTCTTTCTTTATTGGTACTGATATAATATATCGGATAGTCAAGTCCTCTGAGGGTGCAGTGTTAGTTTAATTGCCTTTCTTAGAAAACACAGCAGACCCGAGTTCGAAGGCCATCGCATCACAATTCTTATTTGAAATTGACAAACAAAATTCAAAAAATTATATCCAATAAATATAGCGATCGGTATACCTACTCTTTGACAGAAGACCCACAATAACTTAAATTTAATGAATTGCGGTCGAATTCCGACCACTAGGCAATCAATAGTATAGATTAATATGTACAAAATACGTATAAGACTTCATTTGCGCTATATTTTTCCATGATTTTCTAGACACGCGTCTTGACAGGGCTTCCAGGAGAAAACTTTAGGCAAGTCTCATCAAAATCCTTAGAGCCGTTTTCGCGTAAGCTTTAATAAAATACGTTCTTCGGCTAGCGCTAGAAAACAGGACTCCAAAAATTTTACAATACAATCCTTACCTACTTAGGGTAGCGGTAGGAGAGTAAATGTAGTGTTAAGTGCGAGTCGCGTCTAAGTGCTAATTAACTGATGATTTTTTCTTAGGTTATCTTGTAGAATATCAGTGAAGCGCTATATATTCTGTACGGTCAATTTTGTCCTATTATGTTTCTAACACATGACAATTGTTTCGGCTAAGCCTATATCTTTTTGGGTATTAGTGAACATTCAACAATTTTCATGTTATACTAAAAAATGTTAAATAAATATTTTTTTGCAAAAAAATGGACCGACTTTATTAGTTGTTGCACTGAAAAATACAAAATAATAGTAATTCTATTGGTGCTGGTAATTTTGAAGTTGTGCCGTTGTAGCTTTTTGTTGTAGGCACCAACTCCAAAAGATTTTTCATTGTAACAACCAATGAAGTCGGTCCAATTTTTTGTAAAAAATATCTTATTTTAAATTAGACCCTCTTTATTTTTATGTCCGTCAGTCTGTCAGCGGGCTCTATCTCATGAAGGTACAGAGCTGACATTTTCAGAGAATGTGCCTAACTAATCCTGTGAAGTTGGCAATGAAATTATTGAAAATTATATATTTCATCGGAGTTGCTGGTAGATATTAGATAGTTCTAGAGTACTTTCAAGAATTTTAAATAGTTCTTTTGAATTAAGTACGTGAAAAAACGAAAAATACCAAAATTAAATATTTTATCGGAGTTCATGGTAGATATGGAATAGTTCTAAAGTATTTTGTAAAATAAATTAATTGTTTTATGGAATTTCGTGAAAATAATTGAAAATATCAAAACACAACAGTTCTGTTCATAGTTCTTTAGTATTCTAAGAGTTCTATTGGAAATACGTATAACATCTTTCTGTAGATTTATTAATTCATAAGATATTCGAAAAAACTTAATTGCTGAAAGCAAAAAAAATCAAAATCCCAATAACATTTTTCTGTAGCATTAGTGATTTATAAGATATTTAAAAATACTAAAATTTTCATTTTCATTCTTCCATTATAGGAAATTTGGAAAAATAAAAGAATTCGAACAAAAAATTTGTTAGATGTTTAGTTTAGTATTGTAAAAGCTCTATCGAAAATCGTTATAACGTTTTTCTGTAGATTTAGTAATTCATAAAAAATTCGAAAAAACTAAATTGTTGAAAAACAGAAAATATCCTACAATAGTTCTGTTTATAGTTATCTCTAGAACTTTAAGATTTCATTCGAAAATCTTAATACAATTTTTCTGTGGAATTAATAATTCATAACATATTAAGAAAAAACTTGAATTTTAATTTTTTTCCATTATTGAAGAATATTTGGAATAATAGAAAAACAAAAAAAAAATCTGTTCTAAGTTCTCCTGAGTATTATAAGAGTTCTATCGAAAATTCTTAAATTTTTCTGTAGATTTAGTAATTCATAAAATATTCGAGAAAAACTATATTGTTGAATAACAAAAAAAATAAACGATAGGTCTGTTTGCTGTTTTCGGTGGAACTCTATGAGTTTTACCGAACATTCTAATACATACCATTTTTCTGAAGAATTAGTACCTAATTCATAATATGATATTCAAAAAAAACTTAAATTTTCATTTTTTTCATTTTTCAAGGAAATGTGGAAGAATAGAACTTTGAACAGAACTGTTTTAACATTTCTATTTTTCCCAATTTCCCTGAAAAATTGAAAACTCAAGTTTTTTTGAATATCTTATGAATTAATAATAATTTTTCAGAATAATGGTATTGAGATTTTCGATAGAAGTCTTAGAGTTCTAGCAATAACTGCAAACAAAACTATTGTGGGATTTCTTTTTGTTTTTCAAACAATGCATTCTTTTTCGAGTAGGTATCTTATGGATGACTAAATCCATACAAAAATTTTATAAGTATTTTCGATAGAACTCTTAGCTAAAGAGAACTTTGAACAGAACTGTTGTGAGATTTTTTATTTTTCCAATGTATTTCGCATAAGTGGTCGTTATCCTCAATTTGGTAATTTAAATTTCTTACACGAAATTCCATAAAACGATTAATTTTTGTTACAAAGTACTTTACCTTCATGAGATAAAGCCCGCTGACAGACTGACAGAGGGATGGGCATAAAAATATACAGGGGTCGATTTTAAAATAACTTCCAACTTCAAAGGACGAATGTGTATAGATCCGAAAACATTCTAAGTCATATGCAGAAAACTTGTTTTATCAATAATTGGAGTCCCTTTTTTGAAATATGGAAGCGAGGGTACCTTCCAATGTAATGACATCAGAGTTTATTAAAATTTCAAGATTCAATTTTCACTTTAGTAAAGTAAAACTTACAACATTTTTTAGCTTATTAATTTAATTCAAGATCTTTATGACCAAGCATGCATTCTCTTGCAATGGATTACAACCGAAAAGAGCCCTTAGGATATAGTCTTCATATTTGGAAAATATTAAAAGATTACTTTCTTAGCGAGACCAAATTATGCAGAGTATTATTTGAAACAATATTATCCAGACAGACGTAATCTGAAAATTTATATTTTCACAATTCACATTTGTAGAAATCTATCTACGTAATAAATTTCAAAGGTTTGGTTGTCTGGATGACATCGTTCTGGTAAAAAGCTCCGCGTAACTCAACTTGCAAAGAAACTGGGAATGCACGCTGTTGGTTTTGAAATGTAGATATTACTAGTTTTACAGAGTTGTCAAATTGATTATTTACAAACATGATAAGGAATTTGTCATGTTTGAACTTTATGATTCGTTTTTTATTATGACGTTACTTGTCAATACCAAACCAATCACAATACAAGTTTTCGTTTATTTATACTGATTAGTATAACCTATTAAACAATTAAACATGTTATGCGCTGTTTCTCATCTGAGTCAATTTTACAATTTACGTAATAAGATTATTCATGAAAATACACTACATATGAATTTTATATGTGATGATCTATATGTCATTTTGGTAGGTGTATCACCGAAGGTAGCACTGGTTTTATGTTTATTTTTTGGGCTACAGGATTTTCTTTATACGGTGTTTAACTCACATACCTACTTCGATATAGCTTACCTTTATGAGTTAGATAGAAGCAAATAATATGTATTTTACTGTCCTCTATCCGTACGGGAATATTAGAACTTCACGAACACATAAGTACCTACTATGTGAAATTATTATTGTATAGAACAACTTTCACCTACAGCAAACATAGGCGTAGACACAAACACTAGATAAAACCATTTTAAAGAGGTCTTATTACGAAGTCTTCATCGGTTTGGTTTATCTATTTTCTGGTAAATTTTGTTGATTGAAATTCATGTTATTCCATTTTAAACGATAGAAAATACTTAAACTTATAAACAAGGCTGTATTCAGTCTTATAAATTTATCTGTAGTAAAAAAATTACAGAATACATTTTTTACTTCTATAACATTTGAGGAGCGGAACTGATACGCCAACTCTGCAGCCTTTGCACGTACTTCACAATGAATGTTGATAAAGTCAACGGTGACTATACTGTCTTGTCAGAGAAACACGCGTAGGTTTATGAAAAGTAGTTTAGTAACCACTCTTCAGGAAAATTTTGGTTAAAAAAAAGACAGACCAAAAATGTATTATCGTGCTGTTGCTAAGGTCCAGTTACAGATGAATAATTATTATTACAGAATTTTTCCGCAAAAATCATATCTAAGAAAACTACCATTTGAAATGAGGCACTTATCATGATTGAAAAGCTCAAAATATGAAAATGGCAAATATCATTCGTGTATTATTTTTCCTAGACGACGAAATGTAAATACTGTCATTTACATTCCTAGGAAAATAAAAAGAGTAATTTTCCATTTTCGTGTTTTGTATCTTAGCATGTATGAATTATTAACATTACCGACAGCGGGAAAAATGTAATAAGTAACACGGAATGTATCGACTGTTAACATCCTCGGCATTTGACAGGCCTCGGCTCGTACTCACTTGCTTTGAATGTTAACATGCCTTTACATTCCTAGTTACTTAAATAACTATTTTGTTTAGCCCATTATTAGTAGTTTACGCTACGTAAAAGGGCGAATATCTGACAATAATGATATCTAATGCTAATGCAACATGAGCCTAGGTATAATAAACAAGTCAAATTCACTGAGTGGCGAGCTTAATATATGTCACGATGAGATAATGCAAGTAGTGACAACCACACGAGTAAGAAAGCGAATTTGACATATAGCTAAAAGGGAAGTCAATTCAAAGTCAAAGTGAATGTTGTAACACGATAGTAAGTTTTGTATATTATGATAGAAAGGCATATTTTGAGACAAAGTAATGACGTAAGGTGTCTATATTGGTTGGTTCTCTGTGAAACTTTAGTCAGTGCGTGCGTAAAGTTATTTTCTTTTTGCTCTAGTGTGTAAAATAATTAATGATACTGGAGAATAAAATCATTTACACACTAGTTATCATCAAGGCTGAGGATATCGAGTAGTTTCGCCATGACAATCATTGCTCGAAAGTTGAACATTCAACCTTACCAGATTCCATTAGAATCGTTTAAGCTGTTTTCAATTTACAACAAACCAACGTTTTTGTTTTGTATACCTATGGTTAATTTCGTAAAGCCCTTAACCTGGTACACTTTATACCTACTAAAAAATGGCTTATTTCTGATTACTTCATAGGCAGCCTGTATTTTCATTGAAAATGACAATATTCTGATGGAAAAAATGCAGCAGTATTTCTATTTCTTTGTCTTATATATTAATATTTTTACTTTCCTTCCACTACCTAAAGAAAATTTTTAGATATCTATCCAGTTCTTTACTATTCAGAACTTTCTGAGTAAGCGTAAGCGATTGGTCTGTCTGTATGTGCTTGAGAATAGATCGATTCTGTTTTCTCAATACTGAAGCGCCAAAACGACTCTAATCATTTTGATAAAACTTGTCTATAAGATGAATCTAATATGATCGTTGTTTTTTGTCTTGCTTGGCTGATAAAGATAAAGTTTTATAAAATTGTAGGAAAATAGCTTCAGAGTGAAATGTCGTGGACATACCAAATATTTTGTAGGTAGGTACCATTGAAAATTTGTAACTTTGATATTAAAATTTACACTTTCATTACTTATTTGATTTTTTTATATAAAATAAATACCTCTGAATAGCGTTCTCGGGCTGTCACTGGTAAATACCTAGACCTAGATTCTTGTATGCTGTGCTACACTTATTATAAATATTCTTGGACAACAAAGATAGGGTATAAGTACACTTGTAGCTGCATATGTATCGATATACGAGTATAATATAGCCGTTGGTGTAATGTAGTAGAAGCTTATCAATTTTTCAGCTCCTAGTGCATTGTCTAGCGATAAAAGTACGAGAACAATGTGAAGCTTGAAAAAAAGATAGGAGGATAATAATATTATCTATACATTATTGAAATTATAAATCGCATGTGTTCAATGCAAACAAAGTAAATGTAGAATGAATTGAAGTGTATTTTATGCGAAATTCTGTCATGAAATATTCAAGTCAAAATGTCTTGATTTATTGAAAGAAACTTCAATAACAATATTCGCTATTATTATGAATCACTAAATGATATATAGAACAATTATTTTTTATCCTTCACTATTAGAAAACCTGATTTAAGCAAAATCGGCATTTTATTATTCTTCAACAGACTTCAATCTGCAAATACTTACCTATTCGATCAAGTTAATTACAAAATTCATAAGATGATTTTTGTTCCGGATGGAATATGAATTTAAATAAAACTGTTTCATATAGCTTGATGGAAACTGAATTAGCAAGTAGTTGTCAGCGCATCGAATGAAGCCAGTCTGAAGTCGATGTCATTCTTGGTTTACTCGATACTAAAAACATAGTAGGTACATAAGTATAAACACATAGACATCTACTTGACTGTAGAGATCTTGAAATGTGAGTATATGTCAAGATTAGATTTCTTTCAAATTCTGAACACGAAATATTTCAAAGCCCAATCAATTAAATCTCAACATATTATATATTATGGTTCCATTAAAAAAATAGATCCAGCAATAGTTTTCAAATTTGCTATGCGCTTTTTTCAAAATTTTAAAAGATAATAGGTATGCAAAAATACACAACATTGACCTGTAGGTACCCATTTAAAAACAACATTTTTGAGAATGCTGTAAAAAAATCTGAATTTCTGAAAAAATCAGGTGTTTTTGGTGGGAATTTGGATTCTTAATTTTTATTTATGCCACCATTTCTCATAAGGCCTCTATCAGTTATATCGTGTTCATACCACCTATATCGAACGCATCTCGCTGCCTGACGAGTTTTCTACTGATTTGATAAAGATTATTTAATGCTGTCGGTATGAATCAATGGTTTAAGTGTTATTGGGACATGAAAGCATAGTGACTCATATATATCTATGCAAGGAACTGTTAAGAGTTTGGTCCCTGGAACAACATATGGACATGGGACATTTACACCGTAAAACTAAGCTCTAATCTACCCGATAAAAACACATCTTGATTATTAATTATGTCAGTCAACTAATATGCCTAACGTCAGTAATATTCATTGAGTATGCCCTTGTCCCTGTGCATATTTGATAAATCTGTGTTTCTCAGTCCAACGAATATAAGTATGGTATGGCTCGAATCAAGAGAAACTGGTAAAAAGCAGTTGTAGATACTCATCGGCAGCTTTTTCTTTTGAAACTCAAATACATAATAGAAAACTATTTGTAATTATTTTCTTAAAAATTCCACTTGTTGTTCATTATCTGTTTGCGTACTTCGCATAGTAAGCGTGTTCCGATTTTGATGATTTTGTTTTTGACCGACGAACCAAACGGAGGAGGTATTCATTTCGACTGTATGTCTGCATGTTTTTTTTCTGTCTTTTTTTGCGACGCATAGTATAAACGTGCTCCGATTTTGATGATTTTTTTTTCATTTGAGAGAGGAACATTGAGAATTGGTCCCATTGAAAAGAACATCAATATTAGACAAGTCCTTCCCCTCAAAAACGTCCTCCAAAGGGAGTGGTGGGGGCAATTTTTCCAGAAAAATCCGAGACGGCAGAATTAATGGAAATCCCATATCCAGAAACTTTTAAATTGGACGTTTTTAAAAATAATCACAGGTTTCCGCGTTACAGTCTGAAATATGTGTTTCAGCTATGTGGAAAGGGCAAATATATCCGAGAATCGAAAATTCGAGATTTGAAAGTTAGAGACGGGATAATATTCCGAAATATTTAAATTGAACATTTTTTGAAAAGATTTATGGTTTTCGAGTTACAGCAAAAAATCTGAAATATGTGATAGGTGCATTTCCGCTATGTGGAAGGGGCAATTGTTTTCAAAAATTTAAATTATGAGACGGCCAAATTAAAGAAGAGATTATGTGTAGTTATCAAGATTTAAAATGAATATTTTTTCAAAAGTGTTACGGCTTAAGAGTTACAGCAGTAAAGTCGGAAATATGTAGATCTGCGCCGCGATGTTTTGAGATCTCTGTATAATAACAAGTAACAAGTAGGCCTTATACATGATAATACTATGAATACTATCTTGTTTGGTATTAGAGACCGTTGAATATGTTTTCATGACTAATGTGCAAAAAATATTTGTTTATTTGAAAGAGTGCTGTTGGAAGAATAAATAAAAGAAATATCCCCAAAACTACGTTTTTAAAAGATAGCAGACCTGTCTATCAAGATATTCTTTTTTTTAACTATGGTGTAAGAAATAAGTGCTAAGTAAGTACTTTTGAAATAAAAAATAAATAAATAATAAATAAATTATTTGGAAATAAGAGAAATTACAAAATAAACACATAAGTGCCGCCGTGTGAGCCCTATCTCCCTATTTTTTTCTTCAAGGAGCCTGCCAATGTCACATTTCTCAGAGTGGTTAACTTGGGAAGTGAATTTCTCCGAAACGAATGTCCAAATATCTTTTAAGAGCTTATTGTGTCTAAAATATTTCGGGTAGAGATTTTTTAAAATTCGGTTTGGATCTGCCGGTTTAACATATATTGCTAGGTCTGCCAGCCTGATATTTTTTATCAGAATTGAATTTGAATGATATCCAAATAAAGTGCTTTTCAGGTGCTACTTATGTGCGTAAATAATAAATTAGGAGTTCAAACGATTTTCGGAAAATTTATAAAAAATAGTGGGTGTGCTAGATATTCAAAATTTAGCAGACATGCCTTTCACGATATTCTTTTTTTATTATGGTGTAAGAATTAAGTGCTTTTAAAATCCTTGCAGTTAGATCAAAAACTTTTGGCATTAACATCACAAGTACCAGCATCAATAGAATTAATATTATTTTGTACTTCTCAGTGCACCAACTGATAAAGTCGGTCCAATTTTTTTTTTTATATTTTTTTCACACTTTTGTGTATTACATGTGTCACGAACATCGTTGAACGTTCACCATTATCCATGTATACTTTGTTTGTATTTGCTATTATTCAGAAATCTAAAAAAATCGTCGCGGAAATACTCATGTTACCACTACTGTAACTCGAAAATTGTAACTCGATTTTCAATTTCAATGTTGCTACAAATAATCTGGTCATTAATTTTCCATTCTCAGATTTTCAATTTTCGGAAGAAATTGCTTCTTCCAAATAGCGAAAATTTTCTTAGAAAATGTTCCCCCTCCACCTCCTTCGGGGGTGGTTTTTGGAGGGAAAAAGATTTCGGATTTGCGTTTCTATGAATATGGCACCATTTCTCATGTCTCCTCGTTCAGATGAATCAAAAATTATCAAAATTGTAGTACGTTTATTATATAAAACGTGCGCACGAATAAAAAAGCAGACAGTCGAATTGTATACCTCCTCTGTTCGGGGTTCGTCGGTCAAAAATTGGTGCATTTACAAGGTGTGAAACGAGGTTACAACTGTAAAAATCATACATACAGTATATGCTGTAAACCTCCTTCTTTTGGGAAGTCGGTCAAAAATGGCAATTTGTTAATTTGATTTATATGTTAGGTACTCTACACTTGTTCCATAGTTATTTCATATTTTTCTTGAAATTAAATCCGCATAATCAAATGATTGTTTTGTTTGAAGTAAGATTCTCTGAAACCTTTGAGTCATTCAAATTCTACACAAACATTTTTCCGAAAATAACTATCGGCTCTGGGTCTCACACATTACACATATACATATAAATATATGTATACCTGTATTATGTATATCGAAAGAAGAATCAGGGGGCTACAGCTATTTTTATACTAAGATGCATTTATTGTTTAAAAAACAATAACTCCTTTTTCTTTCATATTATTTTTGAGCTGAAAGCTTTAGTTAAAGCTAGCATAACAATCTGTAGAAATCAACTTTTTCGAGAAAATATTTGTTGCTTATTGCTTGTAAGGCTAATTAAGTGCTAATTTGGTGTTGTATTCCGAAATCAATAATTGTTCTTATATTTTTTGTGAAAATCAGACTTTTGCTAGTTTTTGATAAGACACTGCGACCTTTGAAAATAAACTTTCTTAGAAACATTTTTACCAATTCTTGTTTTGCTAATATAGAGCTGTATTCCAAAATTAATTGCTATTCTATTTTTTTTTTCAAACTGCTACTTTGCATCTGATTCTGTTCTTTGCTAGCAGTGCAGGTGAGTGTTCGTGAAATTATTAAAGAACAAGAAAATCAATTTCTCAGCCTGGTTCTTTCACTAATAGAGAAAGGTCTTTTCGGAACCGCTCTGTATGAAGCTCACAAGGAGATTTTTTTCTTTGAATATCTCGCTTCTGAACTTCTGACGATAGAAAATTGGCTACCAACGATTATAGGACAGTTCTGGATTGTATGTCCTTAAAGTTAGTACTACCATTATCAAATTTCGATTCAGCGAGAAGTGGATTAGTTGTCTGTGGTAATTTTTTTATGGAAACAAAAAATTTGTTGCACTTTTCAAGTTAGCACTACTACTTCTTAAAAACATAAAATTTTGTGCGTTTTCGACTGTATTGTGCGTAACTTATTTGTCGCAAATTAGTTATGACGTGAAATAACTAAAAAAAACGTTACATACGTTTTTTATCTCTTTATAAGGTGTGGTAGTGCTTGAACTCAAGTTAGCATTACCACTTGGTAAAAAATAGTTTTTCCTGCTTTCCAAAAGTTCAATCTGGTGTAACTTTTTTGTCGCTAATTAGTTATGATCGAAATCATAATCGATTTTAATTTTTCGGCTATTATTAACATGAAAATGTACAGACAACACGGTATTACAATTTTGGTTTCACATTAAATCAATGTAAGATGAGTTTTCTCGATATACAATGCATAACTAATTCAAATACGCGGAGTTTCAATTAGTTACGTTTATTTTGAAAACTAAATTATCTTTGAAAATACTTTTGTAAAGGGTGGTAATGCTAACTTTAGCCTGATCAAATTGAGCAAATGCAATGAATTTTCTCGATTTACAGTGCATAACTAAATCAAATACGCTGAGTTTCAATTAGTTACGTTTTTTCTAAACTAAATTATCTTTGAAAATATTTTTTTAAAGGGTGGTAATGTTAAATTTAACCTGATCAAAGTGAGCAAATGTAACTTGGACGTTTGTTGCAAAACGGAACCTGTGAGAATTTATTTGTTGTGAATTAGTTATGACACAGAAACGGATGAGAAAAAAATGAAACTCGATGTGTTCGAATTAGTTATGCACTGTAAATCGGGAAAATTCATTGCATTTGCTCACTTTGAACAGGTTAAAGTTAGCATTACCAACCTTTAAAAAAATATTTTCAAAGATAATTTAGTTTCTAAAAAAACGTAACTAACTAATTGAAACTCGGCGTATTTGAATTAGTTATGCATTGTAAATCGAGAAAATTCATCTCACATTTAGTACGAGACCGAAATTGATTTGCCGTGTTGTCCGCACTTTTTCATGTTCATAATAGCCGAAAAATCAAAATCGATTGTGATTTCGATAATAACTAATTAGCGACAAAAAAGTTCCACCAAATGTATCTATTGGATAGCGGGAAAAAACATTTTCTACTCGGTGGTAGTGCTAAGTTGAGTTCAAGTTAATTAAAATGAATTAAAAAGAAAAATCTTTATATCTAATTGTATAGGACATTTTTGATATTCAATTGAAGCAATATAATATGATTGTCACCGTAACAACACTCTTAACTTGGTGTGACATGGCTTATCTATATTCCTACCATTCATCGATTAAATCCCCGAAGCTCAACCCACCTAAAACAGAAACCAAAAGGAGAAAAACAACCGAATGTCGCGATAGCGCGGCCATTTAATTTCGTAAATTAGTCTCTGAATTTTGGCCAGAATGCATTCCAGTCCTAATGAGTGTAATAATATATGATCCACCAATAGAAGTCTGTATAATTTTGTTACGGCACTACTAGTATTTACTGTCTATTTAAATGAGCGTCTATGTCATCACCTAAAGGGTTTTGAGTAAATTTTATTTCGAAATTCATCAGTTTGAATACTTTGAATAACAGTTTTATAGAGTTGTCTAATTGAAACTATTGCATCTTGGCAAGTTTGTGAGCTATGTTTCTAATTTGGTTTTGATGTTATCTGTTGTTACCAAACCAATCACAATAAAAGTTCGTAATATTATTGTTATTTTCAAAATTAATGAGACAGTTATATCTAATAACCAATTCCAATACTATGATTTGGCAACGTTTGAAATTTTGGAGTTGACCAATCTAGATGTGACGTCATAGAACCTAACCTAACTTAGTTTGAGTTCACTGTGTGACGTAATGCAGCTTGTTACATAAATAGACTATACCTTACCAACTTAAACAAGATCAGTATTATTATTAACCCATCCTTTTGAATGAAACAATTTATTGGTGATTCTGAAAATTTAATAAAGTAGATTAATTTCATTTAGCCGCATATATTCAACTCTTTTAGTTAAAAGAACACATTTGTATAATAAAAGGTATTTAAAATCCGTGCTTGTAGAACTCGTACAAATTTGATTGTATTTGATATAGTCTCTCAGCACTAAGATACTATTTTTGACCGACTTCCCAAAAGGAGGAGGTATACAATTCGATTGTGTGCATTTTTTTATTTTTTTTTTGGTTTGGTGCGCGCCTTTCATATAGTAAACGTACTCCGATTTTGATGATTTTTGATTCATTTGAAAGACGAGGCTTGAGAAATGGTCCCATATTCATAAAAATGGGAATCCGACATCTCGTTCCCTCCGAAAACCGCCCCCGAAGGGGGTGGAGGGGGCAAATTTTGTCGAAAATTGAAAATCTGCGTTGATATAATTACAGATAGGACAATATCCGGAAACGTTTAAATGGAACATTTTTTCAAAGGAGTAACGGTTTTCGACATAGAGACATTTTAAACTCTCAAATATACCTATTTTCGCTATGTGGAGAGGGCGATTTCTGTCGAAAATTGAAAATCTGTTTGCAGTACATGAAAGACATAATTATTTGTAGCAACATTTATACTGAACATTTTCCCCTTAGAGTTACGGTTTTCGAGTAAAATCGGTGTTAAAATGGTAACAACTAAAATATTCAAGCGTATTTCCGCAGCGATGTACTGAGATCTCAATAATAACAACTACAAGCAAGGAATATACGTGGGTAATAGAATAAGTACTATCTTCATTGGTATTAGTGAACGTTCAACGATTTTCGTGAATAATGTTACACTCAAAAGTGTGAAATAAATATTTTTTACAAAAAATTGGACCGACTTTATTAGTTGGTGCACTGAAAAGTATAAAATAATATTAATTCTATTGGGGCTGGTACTTGTGAAGTTGGTGCCAAAAGTTACCAATCTACCTGCAACTGCACAACTTCAAAAGTAACAGCCCCAATAGAATTAATATTATTTTATACTTTTCAGTGCACCAACTAATAAAGTCGGTCCAATTTTTTGTAAAAAATATTTATGGATATTTAAACTCTATATTTAAATTTAGGTAAGATAATCGCTTTTAAATATATTTTAAAAGAGCTATTTTGGCTAAAAGCGGATGTTGTATGCGGTTGGTCTTAAACTTAGTTTGTCGATGTTTTCGTGAAAGGGTTTTTGAACATTGTGGCTACAACTCATATAAATCAATCAAAAATATTTTAAATTCTGGATTCTCATAATTATGCATCCCATGAAACTAGTCTAATGTCTATAGCATTGTTGGTTCTCGTCACATTTAACACAATAATCCATTACAGGCACGCTCACAAGAATCCTATTGGAAAGTTAAAAATGAAACCTAATAAATATAAGTAATATTAATAGTAATATTAAAAATTTTATGATACCTATTTGTTATTTAATAATACTTACAGGGTGACCCAGCGGTGCTTGCAATATTCATAACCTTTTGTTATTCATGCTATCAGTTGAATATTTTTTCATATGATAAGTGCTATAATGAGGCACATTCTTAAAATATTTTTTAAATGGCAACATTTTTAGATTTATCACTGAATTGTCGATATAACGCACCCATGTTTCTTATAGTGACCTTTTTTTAACAAACGATATTTTAATAAAAGTCACCCTGTATAATTAGTTATACCTCTACTTAAAAACTGCAAGAAATGGAAATTATCATAGCAAATAATAAATACTTCTAATAGTTGTTAAATAATAAATACATTTATTTTTACGTCATGATATTATTCAACTTTTGTGAAAATGGGAGTGGTGAAAAAGTGGTTAGCGGTTAGCGTGTAGCACTGGCGGTCTGGAACTTAGTTTTTCGGTAAGCTGAGTTCAAATTATATGCATACTGACCAAAGATCCATTTTATTTTTAATTATGGATTTTTCATAACATTTTGTGCTAAAATTTAAATGTTACTGGTAGTTGGTTTATTTTATATTTCATGGTACTAATTATGTCCCTTAAGCTGTTCTTGTTTGTAAGTTTTCTGTTTTCTAAGTTTGCTGGAAAGATGGGAATCATAAACAAAACAAGCTGAAAATAATATTTATTCAAAGGCATTCCAAAATATCCATCGTATAATTTTATGTTTATGATTGCTTATACATGTATTTTCCAATGAAATTGAAGAGACAATGCTTACGTGTATTTTTAGGCCACTGACCACTGCTTGTATGTCGTGGAAGCAGGTCCGTTCGTTGACCTTCTTCGTACTAGATACTTCTGGCTTGTAGGATACAAGAGCTCGCTGACCAAACCAGTAGAGGGACGGACATATAAGATGACGACAAAAGTTCATAAGAAATTCATGTTCAGAGAGGAGAAATTTTCCTAGTAAATATCTATGCATATCCCGAACCCAAACAACCTGTCTCTTAGGTTTTATCATTCGAAATTTAATAAAATTTATGCTGGTTACCTATATATATATATATATATATATATATATATATATATATATATATATATATATATATATATATATATATATATATATATATATATATATATATATATATATATATATATATATATACATACCTACTCGAATTTGTGTTACATAACTCTTATATTGTTCTTATTTTTTATAACAAATAATGAGGATCCATATTCAAATATACTCATTCTCATGAAGAAAATAACCTAGTACCTACCTACTTTGATATCATATCATATTTACACAAGAAAATTAAGTAGATCGGCCGAAGATTATGTTTGCATTGTTTTCCAGAATACCGAGGTCAGCCAGTATCTCCGGTTCGATGTATTACATTGTTGCCAGAATGCCAAGTTTAATCACATTTTCTAAAAGTATACAATGTTGATAAGAAACGATTAAATGATAAATTTGAAAACTTTTTTTATTTAAATCTAGGGGGTATAGCGATTTCACTTTTTTGAAGTTTCTTATGTTATGACGTCACTGATATTTTCTTCAATGACAGCCTTTTTTAATACTGATTTTGTTAACTAGTATTTTTTATTCTTTTTCTTACGATAGTATTATATTATCAATAGTCAAGAAAAAAATGTTATTTGCTTTGTACTCCAACTAGATTAATTTTCAAATTAAATACATTTTTGAAGCTTAAACGTTATTTTTTTTAATTTGGTAACTTAATAATAGTTTTACAATAGAAAAAACAATAAAAATTACTACCAAAATCACTATAAAAAATATAGTTAGTCGAAAACTTGAAAAACTACTGACGATACGAAATGAAAATAACCTACAACGTCAAATGAGTGAAATCGCGATAAACCTTGAAATATTCTTTACAGAAAATAATTTGTAGTATCCAATTTGTTCGTTACTTTATTTTCACTTTGTATTGTAGCATAACTCCGGTTTTCGAGTAAACATATATGAAGTACTGGATATAATGAGCTGTTGCAGATAATAAGCAAATATTTCCGTTCCTTGAATCTTCATTATAATAGACATCTACTGTATTACTGAATTATCATAAGAACACCGTTTAAAAAATATGATTTAGATTATTTACGGAAAGATATCAGATTTATTGTTCATTTGACAACATCGCCTTCAACAGCCGATTTTCCATATGATTATTGTATACCAACTAGACCAAGACTACCAAGAGCATCGCCCACGAATCTGCGGCGATGACCTATAAAATTCTATTAATACCACCACGGATTACCAACACAAGGCAGTGCGGCGTTGCATTGTCTCTGGCTTATAGGTGTTACAAAAAACGATCATAAATCTTGACAAAATGATCTCAAAAACAACCTGTTGTCCACTTTACGAATATTCAATATATTTTTTTGAATTATATGTGGAATGAGGACAATCAATAGAAAAGGGCTCCGTTCTAAATACAGTGAATACAATAGATATATTTTGTTGTCGGTTTTCCCATATATCATATGCGCCTGAGATATATGGGATTTCCATAATTTAGAGCAATTACGGTAAATAACTCACAAAGAGTTAGGTATCTTGTTTGAAAATAATATTAATTCTATTGGTGCTGGTTCTTTTGAAGTTGGTGTCTACAACAACAAACTAAAACGACACAACTTCAAAATTACCAGCACCAATAGAATTAATATTATTTTGTATTTTTCAGTGCAACAACTAATAAAGTCGAATAACGCAGAAACCTATGATTATTTTGCAAAATGTCCATTTTAAACGTTTCCGAATATGGAATTTTCTTTAATTCTGTCGTCTCGGAATTTCAATTTTCGAGAAAAATTTCCCCGTCCACCCCCTTTGGGGGCGGTTTTTTGAATGGGACCATTTCTCAACTCTCTTCTTTCAAATGAAACAAAAATCGTCTAAATCGAAGTACGTTTACAATGCAAAACGCGCGAACAGACATAAAAAAGTAAACATTCAACCGAATTGTGTACCTTCTACTTATAGAAGAATCATCAGAATTGGTCACGTTTTAAAATTAGATTTAAAAAACATGCTGTCGATTTATATACATTCTCCTTTTCGAAAGTCCGTCAGAAAAACAGTATAATTACATAAATTCTCCTTTTTATGCATCTTGACTCAAACAATAGGGCTGACTTTTTTAGATGATGCCCTGAAAAATATTAGTGTATAGGTACTCTAATTTGTTTAGTATGGTTAAAACTGATCCATAGAAGGTCTTCAAATAATAAGAACATGAATTTTCATGTCAGTTAAAAAAACTTTCAATTGTCGGGACGATGGCAACCTTGGTCCATATATTTACATATTTAACATAAAAACGCTCGGTCACGTGAATCTTAAAATTCCATTGCTCTTCTTTTGCGGTAAATTTTTTTGATTTTTGAAATTATAATGTGTTATAGGAATATTCACTGAATTTCTTTCGAGGTAAAAAGATCTCCTTATCTAATTATATTAAACGAGCAATGCTTATATATATATATATATATATATATATATATATATATATATATATATATATATATATATATACATTTAAATAAAAAGATGTTCTTGGGGATGCAGTCATATATTAAATAAAATTCTTTGATTGAAGCCGAGCTTTCGAGAATGTTTATTCTCTTCTTCAGGGCAAACTACAAATCGTTACAAAATTATTTCAACAACAACTTAATAGTATTTTAAAAATACTTAAAATCGTGAATTTAGAATAAATTAACCAAAAACAGGAAAGATTTCATAGCCATCAATTACAAATGTCATTATTTATATTTGTCATGGTAACACAATAAGTAAGAAAGTATCTAGATTTTGTTGATAAAAATGAATATTACTGAATGATCTTTATATGTTTGTGGCTATTTGAACAAGGAGCACAATTAAATTAAAATTATTATTAAGTTCAAGCCCAGAATAAACGTAATTTAGTCCATGTATGGGTATATATGTAAGTATTTATGCAATATTCTTAAATTTTTTTTTTACTGAACCTGTATCTGCCTTAATAATAATTTTAATTTAATTGTGCTCCTTGTTCAAATAGCCACAAACATATAAAGATCATTCAGTAATATTCATTTTTATCAACAAAATCTAGATACTTTCTTACTTATTGTGTTACCATGACAAATATAAATAATGACATTTGTAATTGATGGCTATGAAATCATTCCTGTTTTTGGTTAATTTATTCTAAATTCACGATTGTAAGTATTTTTAAAATACTATTAAGTTGTTGAAATAATTTTGTAACGATTTGTAGTTGGCCCTGAAGAAGAGAATAAACATTCTCGAAAGCTCGGCTTCAATCAAAGAATTTTATTTAATATATGACTGCATCCCCAAGAACATCTTTTTATTTATTATAAAACCAGTCAAGAATACAAAATCAATATATATATATATATATATATATATATATATATATATATATATATATATATTTGATTCTGAATTCTTGACTGGTTTATTATTTGATAAAATAGATTTTTGTTGGGTATGCAGTCATTTAATAAATAAAATTCTTTGGATTATGCCAAGCTTTCGAGAATGTTTATTCTCTTCGTCGGGCCAAACTAAAAATCTTTACAAATTTTCTTAACCACATAATAAATTATTAATTAAAGTACTTACATTCGTGAATTCACATAAAATTAACCACAAACAGGAAAGATTTCATAGCCATGAATCAGAAATGTCATTAATTATTTATAAATGTCATGGTAACGGCATATCTAGAGCTGAAAGAGTCTAGATTCAAGTTTTCTTAGAAAATATCATATAGGAGTTATCTTTGTGTTTGTAGCTCTTTCTTAACAAGACACACATTAAACTTGAAAATATTGAGGCAGATATAAGTTTAGTAAAAAGAAAAAGTTATTATTCAATTAATAAAAAAACGTTTATAACAGACTTAGAAACACATAATATAAATAAATATATACCCGTACACAGACTAGACTATCTCAATTCGTAGGTATTGCAGTATAAATTGGAGTTTATTATGTCAATAATATTACTTACTATTTTGTTAGGCATTCAGATTATTTGTTAGTTATATATAATCATATTCTCTCACAATACGACATACATAACTTGAAACTTGAAATAATGGAAAGCGTCAATTACTTTTTTTTTAAAAAGCAAGTCAATTTCTCTCACAAATTAACCTGAGAAATTTATTAAAATAGCAGATGTATCTAGTAGAGAAATATTAACATATATCATCTTCTTCGTATTCTCTCACAATACGATAGATACACAATATGAAATATCCTGAAAAGCATCAATTCATTCAAATGAAGCTAATAATAATAATAAAATATGATAAGCTGATTTCTCTCACAAATCAACATGTAAGAATATTGTAAACATTGTCCATGTTATTTAATATATTATAAATAGTGACATCAAAATAGCAAATGGCTTAATACAAGGAAGGAAAAAAAATTTCATCGTATTATATGTCACTATAGGTTATATTTGTCCATTTTTTTCTTGTTTCAGTATATTATAATAGATGGGTATATATGCGTATACAGATTATACTGAAGAAGTATAATTCAAAAAACAGCTTCATCTTATTTTTATATTTTATATATCTCATTCATTAATGAACTAATAGATCTCTTTAATTATTATACATACTTACGTTAAACGTAATTTTGGGAAAAATAGCAAAAAGGGGTTTCCGGAGTCGAGAAATCGATTGACCATACTTTCATATTTAATCGGTGTGACCCTCGAGGTCCACACTAGCTATTTCAAGAGTTTTGGTATATTTATCATTCATATTACACATTCATATTTATTTCGAAATCTGTAACTTAAGAATATGTGAACAATAAAAGCAGTATTTACCGATCGCAATACATTTTAACCAGAAATATGCACATTTTTGTTTAAATATCCTTAGTAACTCTTATAGACCCATCTTAAATCCTGTTTTACCCGAGCAAAGCTCTGTCTCCAGATATTATATTATTAAATTCTAGGTGATTATGAATGGCATATTTTTGACAGCAATGCTTACTTAGTGTAATACCCCTACAACTGTGTCGAAAAAATTAATATTGAGAGATTTCCAAACAACTCATTAACTGGTTGCTCGGAAAAAAATACAAATACACTATCCTCGGGCTACCGTAGCCTGGCGCGCTGTTCCCGATCGTTGCTCCCGTCCATAGTCCGGACTTTCATCTGCTCCCGTGGAATACGAGAATATACTACCTATATGTATATACAGTGCGTCCAATATAAGGACGGGATAGCATTAGGATCTTGAACCTTCACATATACAAAGTCGGTTTCAAAAACAATACCCCTCCACCCCCGTGGAAGTATTTTTGGGGGAAGGGGTTTTGGATTAAAAAATATGGGATCATCTCTTAACACTCTTCTCTTTGCAATAAAAAAAGAAGTAATCAAAATAGGTGAACGTTTACTACACAAAAGGCGCGAACAAACATAAAAAAGTAAGCATGCGAATTGTAAAGTTACCACATCCGGTTGGGAAGTCGGTCGAAAAGTGCAGGTCCCTTTTGGTTTTCGAGATTTTGGGGAAAAACTGATTTTTACAATTATATATATTTTTTTTTAAGTTCGGAGAAGAGTTAGCAAAAAATGGAACGTATAGCAACTTTTGTAACTCTACAAAATAGCATAATCAACTTTTTTTTTATATGGATCGAAACAAAAGCGTATTCTTTATTATAGCCTTTTTTATGGGCAATTTCATTTTTCTTAGACACTGAAATAGCTCATATATTTTTGTAAATATGATATAACCATCTTCTTATGTACTATACTATTTTCAAGTTCCTAATGCTATGCCATCCCAATCTTTGACACACTGTATATTACCTACCGAGGATAGGGAAAATCGAGGCTGTATGCTGTATGTTGGGAGAGCGCTCCTGCTGCGATCGATGCCTTCAAATTCGTGAAAACGGAGCGACAGTTCCTCTTTAACAACTACGATGACGATGTATCCGCATCGGGAGAGAGGGAGAAGAGGAAAAAGGGTTTTCGCAAGAGCGGGCAAGAGAGAAGGGGTGGCGTTGTGGTGCGCCTTTCAGAAGGGTTGGGATGGGAAGCGAGAGGAATTTCCTCGAGTATGGAAACGCTACTCGAATCCAGCAACAAAAGTATGGTATAGTATTTTTTCTCTCAATGCGCAATATAAACAGGTAAAATTTATCCAAAAATATCTTGCGTGTACACTAAAACGGTTTTCCCAAAGCACGCATGCAAATTTCAATTGAGTTATTTTGAAAATGATTTGTTTTTATGAGAAACTAAGATAACAAGTGATCTAGCGTTGAAAAAAAACTTACATGTCATGTAACAGGTTTTACTTAAGTTTTTTGGCCATTTTCACGGTATATATATATATATATATATACCTTATATATTTCAGATTTCCATGAACATATTGAAAACTGTCAGATACATCACTATGCTGACGACACTCAATTGTATGTCTCTTTTCCTCTTGAAAATTTACCAGCAGCATCAACTGCTCTGAATAAAGACCTCAAAATCTTATATGACATATCCACATCACGCAATTTGAAAATTAATAGGACAAAATCTTTCGAAATGCTTTTCGGGTCAAAACAGAAAAGAGAAAGAGCAAGCCAATTGATACAAATCTACCTTGATTCAGAACCTCTCTCATTTGTGCAAGAAAGTAAGAACTTGGGACTTTTCCTTGACACAGATCTGCGCTTCAAAAAACACATCAGTTATCTTTGCCAACAGTCATTCAACGTATTGAGACAACTATACCCAAACAGGGATATTCTCTCAACAAAGTTAAAACTTAAACTATGCGAATCCTTGATCTTGTCAAAATTATCTTATTGCGATAGCATTTATGGCCCAGCAGTCACCCAAGCTGACTCAGTTCGCCTTCAAAGGATTCAAAACTCCTGTATTCGTTTTTGTTATGGAATAAGGAAATATGACCACATTAGCTTGAAAATGAATGAATCAAGCTGGCTCCGCATAGAGAAACTATGGAAATTACATCTTTGGACTATATGTCACAAAACTTTGAAATCACAAAAACCCGAATATTTGTCTCAGAAGTTACGAACATCTCAAAGCTTTTTTAATATGAACACCAGAAACAAGCATTTACTTGTCATTCCTAAGCACTCCTCCTCCATTTACACTCGTAGCTTTTCTTACAATGCTGCTAAACTGTACAATGATCTCCCCAGTGAATACAGGGACTATACAATATATAACTTCAAAAAAAAATTCATAATGACTCATTCTATTGCCGACCACTTGCTAACCCAAATTAATTACCCTACTTTTGTCACTCCTGATATGTATGTTTGTTGAAAATATATCTTTTTGTTATATGTTATAAGTATATTTCTAATTGTAAAGATTATGTATTACGGTTGAGTTGAAAAACAGCTTCTGCTGACACTCCGCCATTTCGTTACGAATAAAGTCGATTTATTATTATTATTATTATTATTATTATTATTATTATTATTATTATTATTAGAGGAGGAGATGGGATAAACTATCTACCTATAATATCATTTTGTCTCCATTCAGGTACGGAAACCTAAAAAAAGTAATTGGCTGTTTTTATGTAACACTCTTATTTTACTTGATCCAGTTTCAAGATAGGAGATTACAATACAATACAATATTTTTATTAACTACTTTTTGTAATAGTACAATTGTAGCAAGTCAGTATAAGGCAGAAATTATTGAAAAATAAGTTATATACAGAAAAAAAGATTGAAAAAGTGTTAAGTAGGTACATTTCAAATATAGAGTAGGTATATCAAAATTTGTAAAAGATATCACGAACATACAGTGGGTATAAACAAAAAAAGGAAAAAATAAATAAATAAACAAATGAATAAATGAGCGAGATAGTATTACTCTATAATACAAACTGATATTTATTGCATTTTTATCAGAAGTAAGAAGTCTATATTTTGGAGTTCTTATGTAAGATTATCCTTAGTAGTATTAATCAGTGTATTATTGACAATTCTGTATTTTTCCAATTCATATCGTCGAAGGTGGACTATGGTTCTTGGAATTGAAGAAAGGCATACTTATTTTTCGTAAAAAAATGGTTGGTCGCATGATTAACATAATCTCATCATGGAAACAAACCAAAAATATCAGAAGAGGGCGAAGAATAATAAGCATTCCAAAAATAAGTTTTCACAAACGCCGCTGGTTTCTGTCTAACAGTTTCTATGAGGCATGCATTTTTACATTTTTCCAGGCAGCCAAACGATCGCCTGAATAATGCCGCAATAGACTAATGAAAATTGCCAGTGCAAACGATGCCACGGCCGATCTTCAATCAGTTTCCGGTCGAAATTACGTATAAAAATTATTGCGATTATTATTCCGTTTCCCACCTCTATTATTATTATTGAATAATTTTCGTGACAAATTCTTTTATTCTTAGATAAGATAAGGCACGGTCTTACATATAGGTCTGGAAGCTCCCTTGGTTGGAGTAGAAGCTGAAAACTGGTGAATGAGTTTCTCTGATAAATACCAAAAAGCTATTTGGGCTCATGTAAGAGATCAGCTTTCCTATACCCACCTATCCTTGAAGACGAGGACATTAAAAATAACGAAGCGACGCATTCATAATGTTGGACTATAGACGAATGTTGTAGATATCATATGCAAATCTTATAAATGCTTCCATTCATTTAAAAAAGCAATTATTGGATATGGATTAAATGAGGTAACCACTTTTTTACCAAGACAGAAAACCTTATCTGAACTTCAAATACGGAAACCAGCGCCACCAACAGTTTCGATATATTCAAAGAAGATTCAACCTATAATATAACAGACTCGGGAGGGTGTGAAATTTTCAACAGAAACAACTTTAGAATCGCCAGGCGCCCAGCTTTTTGCACTTCGTAGGCTCAGAGTCAGTATAAAAATGTTTACGAGATGATGCACTATAAACTTATCAGGAATGAGACTCTGTGGTGTAGCATGGAGATTCTATCGGTCAAGGTCAAATGAAGGAAGGAGGATGGTTTATGTAAAACCCACTTTGCGAAAATTTTATTTCGAATCTGTATACCTGTGCCGTGGAGAAAAACTTAGAGCCCGAGAGTTCATTTAGTTGTCAAAATTTTAAATAAGTTAGAGCGAGAACGCCTATACCCATTTTGGTGTTTTACAAACTAATATTTAAGGTTTTTTTTGCTGAATGCCTTTTATTTGAAAGTTAGAATCACAATTAGAACATTTGCCCGTTTGTGCCTTAATGTAAATTTACAGTAGCAGGTAGGGAAAAAATCGATTGTATACTTTCTTAATTTTTTTTTGAAAAATACATGATACACATTTTCATTGTTAAGCAGTTTACAAACTTGAGAGCAGATACGTAACAAATTAACATGAAAGTGGTAGGAAAGTTTTGTACCTATGTGTCCATACCAATATTTCAACTTTCCTTCCACTATCCGAAGTAGCTATAGTTATTATGCGAATATTATGTCTTAAACTACGATATTTGAAACAGACTCCTTAGCTCTCATTTTAAGCAAGACATTTTTCGTCACATTTTCATTCTGCTTCTCAAGCTCTTTCAAAGAAGTATCACACAACCCAACCAAATTAAGATT
The DNA here is from genome assembly GCA_958507055.1 of Crioceris asparagi. Lineage (NCBI taxonomy): Eukaryota > Metazoa > Arthropoda > Insecta > Coleoptera > Chrysomelidae > Crioceris > Crioceris asparagi. The sequence continues at coordinate 54,985,669 of OY293827.1, forward strand.
TCGATAAAATGAAAAAAATATGGATCCGAGAGTTTTCAACATTAATCAACTTAATATCTCCAAAATATAAAGAAAGTATTATAATCGAGTCTAATATTGGGTACCCTGTTTTCAACAGATTTTAATGTTTCGTTTTCAGAGAGTTTTCAGAGCCCCCTAAGATAAACAAAACTTTTGACGTTAATACGTCTTAAAATTTGCTTCCATAGTGGGAGGATATCAAAATTGGGGGATAGAGTGTGGTGTTGCAGCTACATATATACATATATCATCTACATTCAAAATTTAATTACATCACTCGATAACTAGAAGTTCAAAGAACTCGTTACGTTCAATGAGGACAGTGAAAAACGTGCGCCGTGGAGGGGTGCCACCATTTTGAGGTCAATTCTCTGCTTCACATAATTTAAATTTTCGGCTCTTAGAAGCTGTGACGTTCGATTGTGTTTTAATCGTCAGCTCTTGTCAAACATTAGTGTGAAACAGCTATAATGGATATATATGGTGTTAAAGTAAAAAACTATAACAATAATGCAATGTCGGCCTATACTGGTCAAAAAGCCAAATTCAAATATAGAAATCTTAAACGGTTGGAGAGGGCTTCTGAAGAGCAATCCAGTGATACCAGTAAAACACCATTTGACAGATAGAAGCGGTGCCGGGAACGTGAAAGAATAAAGGCGTCCGAGCGGCTCATCGACGGTGCTAGTAAATCTGCAGTTTGTTCAGCCAAGCCTATGCAAGACGATAATTTATATATATATATATATATATATATATATATATATATATATATATATATATATATATATATATATATATATATATATATATATATGATATTTCTGAATATGAATTCAATTGATACATAATCAAGATGATTATATAACATAAGCCGTTACTGGTAAATAACTAGATTACGCTAGGACGTCTAACTGTGCCGACAACAACTACTGCGAGGGCAAACACCCCTTCCGCCATTGAATAACGTCAACAACTGTTAGGGCAATACCTACAATTTCATATTGTCACAATATTGCATAATACCACTATAAATGTTCAATCAGATTGATTACCAAACAAAGCACCGCCACCCAGACAAATATCATGATTTCAAGGTTGTTGCCTATCTTCATTTATAGTGGTATTATGCAATATTGTGACAATGTGAAATTGTAGGTATTGCCCTAACAGTTGTTGACGTTATTCAATGGCGTAATCTAGTTATTTACCAGTAACGGCTTATGTTATATAATCATCTTGATTATGTATCAATTGAATTCATATTCAGAAATATCATAATATGACTGGTACAGGATAATCTTGAATTAAATATATATATATATATATATATATATATATATATATATATATATATATATATATATATATATATATATATATATATATAAATGCGCTTCTATATCAACGGAGGACTGTATAGACCATCGCAGTAATTATTTGTTCACTTGATTTCTTTCCTGAACCCAACGACGGGAAAGGTTGCTTTCATAAATAAAACACGAAAAACCGACTTTTTAATATAAAAAATACCACTCCCCGATTTTATTAAACCTTTTTTCCGTGTGTTTGTCTTTAAATCTTGTAAGTGGATGGACCGATTTTATTGCCTTCTTCATTGCTGTGCATAGGTCAGGAGCGGGCACATGCGGGGCAATTTACTGTCAATAACTGCTCCGTTAACGTGATTTTATTAAAGACTGTAGCGACGAAAACGGCTTCATAAACAAAGTATTTTTTATCTCACTATATATATATATATATATATATATATATATATATATATATATATAAACATACATACACACATATATATATATATATATATAGTGAGATAAAAAATACTTTGTTTATGAAGCCGTTTTCGTCGCTACAGTCTTCAATAAAATCACGTTAACGGAGCAGTTATTGACAGTAAATTGCCCCGCATGTGCCCGCTCCTGACCTATGCATATATATATATATATATATATATATATATATATATATATATATATATATATATATATATATATATATATATATATATATATATATATATATAAATTATCGTCTTGCATAGGCTTGGCTGAACAAACTGCAGATTTACTAGCACCGTCGATGAGCCGCTCGGACGCCTTTATTCTTTCACGTTCCCGGCACCGCTTCTATCTGTCAAATGGTGTTTTACTGGTATCACTGGATTGCTCTTCAGAAGCCCTCTCCAACCGTTTAAGATTTCTATATTTGAATTTGGCTTTTTGACCAGTATAGGCCGACATTGCATTATTGTTATAGTTTTTTACTTTAACACCATATATATCCATTATAGCTGTTTCACACTAATGTTTGACAAGAGCTGACGATTAAAACACAATCGAACGTCACAGCTTCTAAGAGCCGAAAATTTAAATTATGTGAAGCAGAGAATTGACCTCAAAATGGTGGCACCCCTCCACGGCGCACGTTTTTCACTGTCCTCATTGAACGTAACGAGTTCTTTGAACTTCTAGTTATCGAGTGATGTAATTAAATTTTGAATGTAGATGATATATGTATATATGTAGCTGCAACACCACACTCTATCCCCCAATTTTGATATCCTCCCACTATGGAAGCAAATTTTAAGACGTATTAACGTCAAAAGTTTTGTTTATCTTAGGGGGCTCTGAAAACTCTCTGAAAACGAAACATTAAAATCTGTTGAAAACAGGGTACCCAATATTAGACTCGATTATAATACTTTCTTTATATTTTGGAGATATTAAGTTGATTAATGTTGAAAACTCTCGGATCCATATTTTTTTCATTTTATCGAAATCTTAATTTGGTTGGGTTGTGTGATATTTCTTTGAAAGAGCTTGAGAAGCAGAATGAAAATGTGACGAAAAATGTCTTGCTTAAAATGAGAGCTAAGGAGTCTGTTTCAAATATCGTAGTTTAAGACATAATATTCGCATAATAACTATAGCTACTTCGGATAGTGGAAGGAAAGTTGAAATATTGGTATGGACACATAGGTACAAAACTTTCCTACCACTTTCATGTTAATTTGTTACGTATCTGCTCTCAAGTTTGTAAACTGCTTAACAATGAAAATGTGTATCATGTATTTTTCAAAAAAAAATTAAGAAAGTATACAATCGATTTTTTCCCTACCTGCTACTGTAAATTTACATTAAGGCACAAACGGGCAAATGTTCTAATTGTGATTCTAACTTTCAAATAAAAGGCATTCAGCAAAAAAAAACCTTAAATATTAGTTTGTAAAACACCAAAATGGGTATAGGCGTTCTCGCTCTAACTTATTTAAAATTTTGACAACTAAATGAACTCTCGGGCTCTAAGTTTTTCTCCACGGCACAGGTATACAGATTCGCAATAAAATTTTCGCAAAATGGGTTTTACATAAACCATCCTCCTTCCTTCATTTGACCTTGACCGATGGAATCTCCATGCTACACCACAGAGTCTCATTCCTGATAAGTTTATAGTGCATCATCTCGTAAACATTTTTATACTGACTCTGAGCCTACGAAGTGCAAAAAGCTGGGCGCCTGGCGATTCTAAAGTTGTTTCTGTTGAAAATTTCACACCCTCCCGAGTCTGTTATATTATAGGTTGAATTTTCTTTGAATATATCAAAACTTTTGGTGGCGCTGGTTTCCGTATTTGAAGTTCAGATAAGGTTTTCTGTCTTGGTAAAAAAGTGGTTACCTCATTTAATCCATATCCAATAATTGCTTTTTTAAATGAATGGAAGCATTTATAAGATTTGCATATGATATCTACAACATTCGTCTATAGTCCCACATTACGAATGCGTCGCTTCGTTATTTTTAATGTCCTCGTCTTCAAGGATAGGTGGGTATAGGAAAGCTGATCTCTTACATGAGCCCAAATAGCTTTTTGGTATTTATCAGAGAAACTCATTCACCAGTTTTCAGCTTCTACTCCAACCAAGGGAGCTTCCAGACCTATATGTAAGACCGTGCCTTATCTTATCTAAAAATAAAAGAATTTGTCACGAAAATTATTCAATAATAATAATAGAGGTGGGAAACGGAATAATAATCGCAATAATTTTTATACGTAATTTCGACCGGAAACTGATTGAAGATCGGCCGTGGCATCGTTTGCACTGGCAATTTTCATTAGTCTATTGCGGCATTATTCAGGCGATCGTTTGGCTGCCTGGAAAAATGTAAAAATGCATGCCTCATAGAAACTGTTAGACAGAAACCAGCGGCGTTTGTGAAAACTTATTTTTGGAATGCTTATTATTCTTCGCCCTCTTCTGATATTTTTGGTTTGTTTCCATGATGAGATTATGTTAATCATGCGACCAACCATTTTTTTACGAAAAATAAGTATGCCTTTCTTCAATTCCAAGAACCATAGTCCACCTTCGACGATATGAATTGGAAAAATACAGAATTGTCAATAATACACTGATTAATACTACTAAGGATAATCTTACATAAGAACTCCAAAATATAGACTTCTTACTTCTGATAAAAATGCAATAAATATCAGTTTGTATTATAGAGTAATACTATCTCGCTCATTTATTCATTTGTTTATTTATTTATTTTTTCCTTTTTTTGTTTATACCCACTGTATGTTCGTGATATCTTTTACAAATTTTGATTTACCTACTCTATATTTGAAATGTACCTACTTAACACTTTTTCAATCTTTTTTTCTGTATATAACTTATTTTTCAATAATTTCTGCCTTATACTGACTTGCTACAATTGTACTATTACAAAAAGTAGTTAATAAAAATATTGTATTGTATTGTAATCTCCTATCTTGAAACTGGATCAAGTAAAATAAGAGTGTTACATAAAAACAGCCAATTACTTTTTTTAGGTTTCCGTACCTGAATGGAGACAAAATGATATTATAGGTAGATAGTTTATCCCATCTCCTCCTCTAATAATAATAATAATAATAATAATAATAATAATAATAATAATAATAATAATAATAATAATAATAATAATAATAATAATAATAATAATAATAATAATAATAATAATAATAATAATAATAATAATAATAATAATAATAATAATAATAATAATAATAATAATAATAATAATAATAAATCGACTTTATTCGTAACGAAATGGCGGAGTGTCAGCAGAAGCTGTTTTTCAACTCAACCGTAATACATAATCTTTACAATTAGAAATATACTTATAACATATAACAAAAAGATATATTTTCAACAAACATACATATCAGGAGTGACAAAAGTAGGGTAATTAATTTGGGTTAGCAAGTGGTCGGCAATAGAATGAGTCATTATGATTTTTTTTTTGAAGTTATATATTGTATAGTCCCTGTATTCACTGGGGAGATCATTGTACAGTTTAGCAGCATTGTAAGAAAAGCTACGAGTGTAAATGGAGGAGGAGTGCTTAGGAATGACAAGTAAATGCTTGTTTCTGGTGTTCATATTAAAAAAGCTTTGAGATGTTCGTAACTTCTGAGACAAATATTCGGGTTTTTGTGATTTCAAAGTTTTGTGACATATAGTCCAAAGATGTAATTTCCATAGTTTCTCTATGCGGAGCCAGCTTGATTCATTCATTTTCAAGCTAATGTGGTCATATTTCCTTATTCCATAACAAAAACGAATACAGGAGTTTTGAATCCTTTGAAGGCGAACTGAGTCAGCTTGGGTGACTGCTGGGCCATAAATGCTATCGCAATAAGATAATTTTGACAAGATCAAGGATTCGCATAGTTTAAGTTTTAACTTTGTTGAGAGAATATCCCTCTTTGGGTATAGTTGTCTCAATACGTTGAATGACTGTTGGCAAAGATAACTGATGTGTTTTTTGAAGCGCAGATCTGTGTCAAGGAAAAGTCCCAAGTTCTTACTTTCTTGCACAAATGAGAGAGGTTCTGAATCAAGGTAGATTTGTATCAATTGGCTTGCTCTTTCTCTTTTCTGTTTTGACCGGAAAAGCATTTCGAAAGATTTTGTCCTATTAATTTTCAAATTGCGTGATGTGGATATGTCATATAAGATTTTGAGGTCTTTATTCAGAGCAGTTGATGCTGCTGGTAAATTTTCAAGAGGAAAAGAGACATACAATTGAGTGTCGTCAGCATAGTGATGTATCTGACAGTTTTCAATATGTTCATGGAAATCTGAAATATATAAGGTAAAGAGCAATGGACCCAGTATAAGTCCTTGGGGTACACCATGTGTCACTGGAAAACTATTTGACCTTTGTCCTTCGAGGGAAACATTCTAAGAGCGTTCAGTTAAGTAGCTGTGGATAAGTGAAACTGCTTGATGTCCAAACCCAAAATACCTCAATTTTTCAAATAGCGTTTTATGTTCGAGAGTATCAAAGGCCTTACTGTAGTCAAGGAGCACAAGAAGTATTAGTTTATTGTCATCAATTGATTTTAGTAGGTCGTCTGTTATTGAAAGTAGTGCTGTTGTGGTGCTATATTGGGAGCGAAAACCAGATTGTACAGAGAGTATAATATTGCGTTCCGACACGAATGCAGTCATCTGGTCCTTAATATGCATTTCTAGGGCTTTGGATAACGTGGGTAATAAGCTGATGGGTCTGAGGTCACCAAGTTCTGCAGGATTATTGCATTTCGGAATAGGTAATACGGAAAGGTACTTGTTAGTATTGCTGTATTAAAGATACATGTGATATGATTTATTAATTGTTTTTCGACTAATCGTATCATTCGCAGGGAAATATTATCTATACCAGTTGCATTACTTGTTATTCTATCTAATAATTTTTGTACTTGTTCAGGGACAAGTGTAGTGAAGTGGAAGTTGAATTGATTAGTGAGTTATTTATATTTATCCAGCATTGATAATTGAGAAATAGTTTTGTGAGGATGTGGTATGTTGATGAAGTGCTGATTAATTTCATTTAAGTTTTTTAGGGTGACTGGAATATCACGAGATTTGTTTTTACGTAGAATTCCAAGTACGCGTAAGGAATTCCAAGTAGCTTTAGAATTCCTCTGTAGTAAGGAATGGTCAAGAAACGCTCTCTTTTCACGCCTTATGGCAGCCGAAGTGTAATTGCGGAGATCTTTATAACTTTGCCAATCGATGGTGGATTTAGTTTTTTTGTATTTTCTGAAAGCTTTATCTCATTTGTTTGATGTTGTATGTGCGCCAGGGAGCGGGTGCCTTAGTTACCCTGATTGAACGAATGGGAACATGAATTTGAAACAAGTTTAGAATATTTGTGTTGAAGAAATCAAGCATTTCATCAACAGTGGAGAGTCTGTAAATTCTGTCGAAATCAATAGCAGCTAAATCTTCATAAAAAAGTTCATTAATGAAGTTGGAAAAATCTCGGTATTGTATGAGTTTGTTTGTTTTTGTAATTTGCATTATGAGTAAGTTACATGAGACAGACATATGGTCAGAAATACCTGGAATACCGATGACATTGACACACGAAATATATTCTGGATCAGGAACAGCTAGTATATCAATGAGAGTTCGAGAGGTTGCCGTAATTCTTGTGGGTTCGCTTACCATTTGCGATAGTTTGAATGATACCAAGAAGTCCATGAAAAGTCGAGACTTACTATTTGGTGTCAACAGATCAATGTTTAAATCTCCCGCCATCAGAAAGGAGTCATAACTTGGTAACAGATTGGTGACAGTGTGTGTAGTGTAGGGGGGCGATACAGAATTCCTAATATGTGTTTTTTTCCGGAATTACTGAATTTTATCCAGAGTTGTTCAAGGAGAGGAGTAAATTGAGAGAATAGTACCTTGTATTTTATGGAAGATTTGATATAGAAAGCAACACCTCTGTCGGCTCGAACTATGTTATAGTTTTGAATAGAAATAGTACTCGAGTCGATCAATGAAGTGAGCCAGGTCTCAGTTAGTCCAAAGATGTCGATATGTTCCGTAGTGATGTATTCTGCTAGTTGATCGAACCCAGTGCATACAGATCTAACATTGAGAGATGAAAACTTCATTTTTTATTATTATTAAGAAAGCGTAAATTGAAAATAGGAGTTTAATAGTGATAATAATAATGAATTGGAAGAAAGAAAACAAACAAACAAAATTTGTTAGTATTATTGCCTATAAATTGACAGAGAACTGGGAATCGTTTTAGCCGAACTGGCTGTACGAGCACGTGTGGAGATTTTTTGAATCTGCGTTAATGGATTTTCTTCAGCTTTCCTCTTCTGATCTAGAGTAGCAACGGAAACAGGTTCGAAGATCTGTGAGGTTGGCGGGTTTGGAACACTATTGGGTGGATTGAAGTTATTCACAGTATGATTCAGAGTTTCTGTCTGCAGTTGGTTTTGAGATCCTTGATTTATCGGAAGCACTAGTGGGTTATTTTTCAAGTATTGTTATTGGTATACTTCACCACTAACTATTAAGGCGTTGTTTTTTATGCTCGCTGAGTATCCCTTAAGCCTGGCATCCTTCACCTGTGTATTGAGAAATTTACGTTTGCTATAATCCTCGGAAGTAAGATCATTCACAAAGTGAATCCCAATTTCCTTCAGCCTCGCTGAATATATTATGGATTGTGCCAAAACGGCAGATTTTGTTTTAAGATATATGCACTCGACAACAATTGGGTGGTTTTTATCTTGGGCGAGTTTGCCAATACAAAAATATCTCTGAAATCCGAAACTGAAGCTTGCAGTTTGAGATTATCATTAATGATTTTAACAACCAGGTTAGTAGTGTTCGTTTCACCCTCTTTCATACCATATATAATGAAGTTATACTTTTTGTATTTTCTTTCGAGTCCAAGAACTCTTTCTTTCAGTTTGGAATTTTCTAAAGTAAGTATGTCGTTCTTTTCCTTCAATTCTATTATTTCTTTATTGAAATCTTTTGTCAGTTCTTTTAATTCATGTTTGATTTCTTCGTTGGATGCAGCGATTCCGTTAATAAGCATGTGTATTTCATCGATTGAGCTAGGCATTTCTAGACGTATTTTACAAACAGATTAATCTAGGGAGAATTCACGCCTGCTGGCAACACCGCGAGTCGTTTATCAGCAATAACTTGAGTTATCTCCACTGTTTATGTTTGTTTACCGTAGAATGGAAAAGTGAAAATGAGCCTTATTCTAGTAAGAAACTTCAATTTTTCACTCACATGTGTCCATAGGCATGACGGACCTCTTTTTATTACCTTTTTGAAGATGTACACTGTTTCTATCATTATTTTAATAAAGTTTTATCATATCTAGTTTTTCTTCATTGGAGAACTCCATTTTCAATGACTCAGCAACTGACAATAATACAGAGTGTCATTTACGTGTCACCGATCGGAAAAATCAAATCCAACTACTTTATAAAAGTAATTTATTTAATTTCTAGGGTTTTTAGGACAACAAGGCCATCTTATGATACATCATCAAAAAGGTAATAAAAAGGGCTATTCAAATTTATCGAAGGCCAATATGGCTCCCATAAGAAAAAAAATGTTCATGATAGTTACACATAGAGGAAACAGTTTACAAAACTGTTAACACCATTGGAAAGAGTGAAACAAGTTGCAATGAAAATGTGCTATTTATTTTGAAATTCATTAAGAAATAAAGCAAAGAAAAAATAAAATGATTTCCCGTAAATTCGGTTTTTTCCGGATATCTCCGGAACTACTCGAAATTTTCAAACTTTTTATACGGCGTATTGTTGTGCACATAAATGCGCAACTTTGTCCCAATTTAACCAACTTCGTATTCCCTATAGTTTATCTAATGTGTACAGGCTGTCCAGAATAAGATTCATTATCCCCCTATCTCAGTAGGTAACTATGAGAGATACGAAAAAAAGTCAATTATCCCCGACTTTTTAAATGTCAAGCTGTCAGAAAGGTTATATGAAAAGAGATTACTTCTTTAATGTAATAAATTAAGTTCTGTTGAATTAAATGTTTATCAAAATAATCTTTAATTTATAAAATTGATTTACAGAGCAGTTGTGAAATTTAGTAAACGGGTATTATCACGCGCACACTCTTTTTATGAAAGATAAATTCGTTGGATATCCGCACTATCAGAACCAAGGTGGGACTTTTCATTCCCATTTCTATGTACAGTCACACACAAAGCTCGTGTGCCTGCTCGAGTTTTGAATTTGGGTCAATTGCCGCGAGAAACAGGAGTATGTGTACCCTTTCCCATTTCCCAGTGTCTCCGGGTCTCGGCAAGAAATATTCACATATCTCCATTCCGTTTCACGAATATACCGTTCTCTTTTTCTCTCACACCAGACCCATTCCCTTTCAACCCTCTGTTCAGCCTAGTTCCAATTGCATGCCTTCGTTCCCTTATGGCTGATACACCTACAGGAAAATGTAATATTCAGAATTAAACTTTCAGCTGGGTTATTTCTTATATCTTTCGTATATAACCATGTAACAAAAATACGATGCCACCTGGGTGGTGGGATAATAATATGAATAGAAAGTTGTTGTAATTTTTAGAATCGACTGGTTAATTTCATTGGACTAGACTCAGTCATGAAAATTGTTGAACGCTTAGGTACTTATATTCAATAATTTCATTATATGGCGGTAATAACCTTGCTCTTTTCTAGTGCTGTACCTAGGAGCTCGGAAACCATAGATTTTTTTGAAAAATGTACAATTCAAATTTTGCAGAAAATGAATGAACATACAAAAAACGCAAACATACAGGTGAATTGTATGCCTACCCCCTTCGTTTTTGACCGATTTCGAAAAACGGAGGAGTTATACAATTCATCTTTACCTATATATTTGCTTTCATTTTATATTTACGTTCCCGATTTTGATGTTTTTTTCGAAAGACTGTTGAGTGCTAGTCCCAGACAATAGACAATATGTCCTTCCCCCTTCCCTCCAAAGGAAGTGTTGAGGAAGCTTCAACTAATTTTATCTGGCAGAATTAAATAAAAAGTATTTTCCAGCAACGTTTGAAATAGATAGTAGGTTTTCTTACGAAAGTGCAAGAATGTTAAGGCCATATTTTGAAATCAATGAATATAAGTGAACGTTCAACAATTTTCATGACTAATAAATAACTCAAAAACTCGAAATAAATATTTTTTACAAGAAATAGGGCCGCCTTTATGAGTTGGTGCACTAAAAACCCAAAATAATGATAATTCTCTTGGTACTTTTGAAGATGGTGCTAAAAATCTTCTATTGACCTACAACTGCACCACTTCGAAATTACCAACACCTATAGAATTAGTTTTATTTTCAATTTTCCAGTGCACCAATATTACTAGGAACTTTATTAGTTGGTCCTATTCGAAGTCGAAGTAAAAAATTTTCCAATCTTTATCGATCTGCAGTTTTCTTGATCTGCTTTTCTTAGCGTTTATGAGTTTTGATGTGCGCCTAAGCGTCAAAGTTGATTCAATTTTGACTATTATTTTTTGTCCGACAAATCCAAACGGAGGAGGTATAAAATTCGACTACCTGTTTTTTTACTTTCCTACGCTACAATTGCAGCTGTATAAGGAAGGTATTGTAATCGTGTGAAATTTTCGGTATCGAGATTTTTACAAATGTTGACGTTTCAGAGTTTTCTAAGTCTAATAAACATATTTTCAGCCATTGGTCTATCTGTCTGTCTGTCTGTGCAGCATTATCTCGGGAATGGATCGGTGGATTTTGTTGCTTTCTTTTTTATTTTGTTTGATACCAATACCACTTGCCGGTGGCACTGAATGAGAATCCTGTATACACTGGGTGCTGAGCTATCGCCAAAAAAACGGCTCTAAGGATTTTGATTAAACTTGCCTTAAGTATTCTTCGGAGAGCCCTTTATCACCCACATACAGCGCCATCTCTGAGAAAAAGCACAAAAAAAGTTATGCTTGAATAAAATTCCATATTTTCCAATGTTTCTTCAGATTCTGGCTAAAAGTTTCATCTTGCGGAAAAATGTTACATGGCGATTATTGTTTGTCTTGACATGCTGAAAAAATGAGTGGTAGCACGATTTGACCAGAGGATTTGAGTTTACTACCGCTCTTATTATTCACTGGAATTTGCCTGCGAGCGGTAGAAAAGTCGTGTAAGTGGACACACCAGATTTTTTGTTCTTGCACGCGTTGTATATAAAGGGTGTTCGAGCAGGATTTCAAACCAAACTCAAACCGTCAGAGGCATGCGTATTTTAATTTTAAGAAGACGGAAATTCATATGCGCATGCTCCACAATCACGGAACACAGTTGGAAAATGGTCCAAACTACTGCTCGAACACCCTTACAGTAAATGTACTCCGATTTTGATTCATTTGAAAGAGGGGACTTGAGAAATGATCCCATATTCGTAAAAACTCAAATCTAAAATTCCCGAATCTCCGAAAACAGCCCCCGAAAGGGGGTGAAGTGGGCAATTTTAACATCTTTTCAAAAGAATTATGGTTTTCGAGTTACAAGGATTTTAAAATCTCAAATCTGTGTATTTTCGCTATGTGAATGGGGCAATTTCTTTCGGAAATTTAAAATCTGAGGCAACCACATGAAAGACCAGATTATTTGTAGCAACATTTACAACGAAAATGTTTTCCATAGAGTTACGGTTATCGAGTTACAGCAGTGGTAAAATGGTAAAATCTAAAATACCTATGTGTATTCCCGCCGCGATGTTTTCAGATCTCTAAATAATAAGGAATAATAAGGAATATACTTGGGTAATAGGATAATTACCTAAGTACTATCTTTTTTGGTATAAGCGAACGTTCAACGACATTCGTGACTCATGTTACACTCAAAAGTGTTACAAAAGAATGGACCGACGTTATTAGTTGTTGCACTGAACAATATAAAATAATATTAATTCTATTGTTGCTGGTACCTACTTGTGAATTTGGTGCCAAAAGTTATCAAACTAACTGCAACTGCACAACTTCACAAGTAACAGCACCAATAGAATTAATATTATTTTGTATTTTTCAGTGCACCAACCAATAACGTAGGTCCAATTCTTTGTAAAAAATATTTATTTAATTACTTAACATAAAATACCTACTTATTACTGTAAGTAGAAGTCCATAATCTCGAAGTGGAGTGGAATATGAGTTTAAAGGAAACTCTAAGTCATCTCCACATTTTTATTGATAATTTAGTTAAATATGCTGAGACATGTCGCGACTACATTGTAAAGGTAGGGAGTCCAAGACGCGGCCGGCGACCGCGGCCTTTCGCAACGGCCGCAGTTGCGTCACTGTTATTATGGTGATTGAGTGTCCAAGAGGCGACAGTCGCAAGCGACTCAATTTGAACCACGGCGGCTGGCAACTTGACTGCTCTGAGAGCAGTCAAGTCGTGCCGCCGTTGATTCATTTCCACCCGAAATGATCCGAAACAACGCCGTCAAGTACAGACAAGCCATTTCTAGCTTCGTCATATAGACGAGCAAACGCCATAGATGCGACGCGTCACGTCTTGGACACCATCTCGTACTCGGCGTCTATCGACAGTCGCAAACAGTCGCGACCGGCCGCGCCTAGGACTCCGTACCTTAAGATGTACAATGTAGTCGCGATACGATCAACGTCAAGTGAAATTTTATTTTATTTTGTTTTTTGGAATTTATTTTTTATTTTTAAATTTTTCAATTCTATAATGGGACAGGGTTAATTTTAAGTTTACTTTATTTATTTTATTAGAATCAAAATATTATTTTTATTCTGGTATGTGAATAACAACGTTCACCTCCATAACCTAAAGATCGATAATCTCCCAGCATATTTAACTAAATTATCAATAAAAATGTGGAGATGACTTCGAGTTTCCTTTAAACTACCTACTTATTATTGAATAATCATCTTAAGAACTGTTCTGACCAATCTGCGAAATTTGGACTGGATAAAAATATAATATATATGCGTGTGTGTGAATCTGCTGAAGGTAAGTTTTCCGAGTATGGCATGACCGTAGCACGCACCATAAGTATGGCTTTATTTTTTTCAAACACCGTTCCCCATAAACTTTCGAAAAATTCTAATGCAATACTGTAACAATTCGTTTCGACATTTTTTTATTTTTTAACAACATACACACACAGTGACAGCTCTCGGACCTATAGTGAAAATATGGGATATTTTTTAAATATTTACTCGGTATGCAACTTCACAAATTAGGCAATGCCATACTGTAATAAATAATTTTACATTTGATAAGTTTGAACATTTAGAACGTTTAGAAAATTATCGTTTTTCAGGTATGGCACCATTTTCGCACTCCACTAAAAGTATGGCGAGGGCTTAAATAGATTTGCTCTATTATGAACTATTCAGGATTCAAGTGCCCTACTGTAACAAATCGTTTTGCATTGTTAAAAAAATCGACGTCTTTGTAGCGGTATGGCGGCTCTTTAGAACCGTCGTAATGGTATGGCATTGTGATTTTCGTAAATGCTTACTTGTATACATTGTCATTTTAAAAAAAATCCTGTATCGAATGTTTAAAAAAAATAATTAATTAATGCGTTTTAATTAAGATGGCGGGCCATAAAACCCGCCAAAAAAGTATGGCATTTCGCTAGCGCCAAGTTTACTTTTCATGGACTACAAAAAAACGCAAGAGTTTTTGTGTAACAAATCGTTTGAACACCATATTTTTTCCGACAAATTTAATCAATCAGCCTGTAATTACGCCCCGCGGGTCAGCTCTGAAATTACTATTTTCGGTTCTCAGATCACCCAATTCGACCCTCTAAGGGCCGCCATATTTGTAACAAAAAAACAAAAACTTTTCTGTCATCATCTCCCGGTCTATAAGAGCTTCTGTCAAATTTGCAGTTGGGATAGAAGACTGATCTATTAATGTTTTTTTATCGCATCAGTCTCAAATTGTCTTATTAGTTTTCTATCGCTACCCGAAGTAGAAAGGAAGTACCTGCCTACTGCAATAGTGTAAAATGTATGCTGTCCAGTTTTCCACAGATGTTTATATTTCAAATCCTTGTAAGTCCAAAAACCTATTTTCAGTCTTCGGTCTATCTGCCGATTCCAATATTATCCCTAGAACGGATCGGCAGATTTTGTTGCTTTCTATTTCTGTTTTGTAGAGTATCGAGATCGTCAGTGGCATAAGATGTATGCTTGTAACATTTACTGTGTTTTCCTCTAGGCTGTTACGTGAAAAAGGCTAAATGGTTCGACTTGAGAAAGTTTTTTAGGCATGAACCTACGTACCTACTTTGAAGAAAAATAATGGTAACGAGCCAATTGGACGATATTTGGTATAATTTGTTTAAGAGTGGATTTTTCTCAAATAAGTAAACTGAGTCGTTTTCTGCATCCATTTATCTACGTACTCTAAAAATAACAGTTTGTTGTCCCTTTCTTATCCGTAATAATCACTAAAATCTGACATATTTTGTACGGCTGATTAAGAAATGCTATTATCCATCTCTTAATTGAATACGTCGTTAGTTTTATACGGAATTTTTAGTATACTTTCGCACGATAATTGCTGTGTAAAAAGGCGTAACTGTCCATAAAATTAAATCGACCGTCAACCATCGACTGTGCCGTAGGTAAAAGGATCATAATAATAAATCCGTCAGAGATCTGCTGCAGTTACGTTAACAGTTATATTTTGTGTGTTTGTATACTTGCCCCATATAAAACGAAAGGCCACCATTTTAATCAAATGCTTCCAATGGAAAGTCAAGGTCGATTTACATATTTAAATAAACGGAATTGTTTCACGACTGTTTTGCGTTCTACACTCGAGAAACCAGGTGACCGATGACGTCTTTCGGATTTGTGACAGGGTGATTAACACAAAAATGTGATTTTTTTATGTTATTTAACATAACACATTCTTGACTTATTACTCCTTTTGGGATTCTTCTGTTGCGATTCTTCCTCTTTTATTATATTAGTTATATTAGTATTCACATTCAATAAAAACTTGCTGAGTATTTTGTTCTTGAATGTACCTACTCTATAATATTTTAACAAGTAAATAAATGGATTTTAATTGTTAAAGAACTAGGTACTCAAAAAATAAAATAAATCTACAAATAGTAGGAACGACATCATTTGATGGTTCACTGAAATACCTATACAAAATAATAGATATTAATTCTGTTGGCACCATTACTTTTGAAGTCAAAATTCTTCAATCTATAAAACTGCATAACTTCAGAATTATAATTTATATTATTTTGTATTTTCAGGGCTCCATCTAATTAAGTGGGTCGGTCCTAGTTTTCCGTTTTTTATGTGGATGATTATAAAAATATTCTGTAGATAATAACCATTCTCTGTAGAAGTATTATTAATTGAATTGATTTGAAACAGTTAAATTGTACTTTTATGGGTGCCTCCGCCATAAGCTGCCATCGAATAATTTGTGATCTTCGAGGCCCACCCATATTTTCTGTTATCTGCTATCGTTCAGTCATGTGTAAGATGAAGAGTGTTTAAATGGATAAAACAAATAACAATTGCACATGTTGTATCAATAAGTGATTTTTGTGCTAGCACAATAATTTATATCTCATTGTTAGGGTTATAAGGTTTATGAATAACGTAACTAAACTTAATAAATCTGTTCACTTTTAACCAATAAATAAAATTACGGAGTTTTCGAAAATATCAAGTTTACTATTTCAAAGCTTCTCTGATAGAAAATGAAGATTTGAAAATGACTTGGCTTGCTAAAGTTTTGACATTCAGACTCATATGAATATATCGGCTGTTATAAGGATCTCTTAGCTAACCTGCTAATTTTTGAGGAAACAACATCCGTGAAAATCCTAAGCGAATATCTATGTCAAATTTAAACTTTTGGACAACAAGTTTATAATATAATGTATATTATAAGATTATAATATAGTGAGTATAAAAGGGGGCGTGGTGTTGATCCCGGCTCTTATAGCGAAACCACCTGTGAGGAGCTCAGTTAACGGTACATCCTCTTGAAAACGGCGTTATGGATCGTGGCTATATACGCGCGAACGGTAGGTGTATAACTCCACTGGGGTATTGTGACAATGTTGCCGGTTTTGAACAATTTCTGTTGAAATCTAGGTATATTCATTTCTTTTAACTTATTATAAGCCTTGTAAATTTGGAACTCTGTTAACTGATGAGAAATCTATTTTGAGGTTTAAATCTCTGTTTTCTTGCAGCCAGATGAACTTTTCTGCGGGAAAAATACCTTTATATTTTATCGCAATATTAAATATCGGGAGCAAAAGATCAACCAAAACTAAATAGCTCATGTAATAACTTATTCCACACAATAACTTGAACTTACCTTCTTACTTTTTATGAACGGAAGCGCTTTCTAAGAAATATGAACTAGCTACAGTAATGCAGAATAGCGTGGAAATGATACATATGCTGATTCTTTTGTCATTGTTTAAGAATGGAATTATAAAAACTGCCAACGGATGATTGAGGGTGTAAAGAATGCACAAACTCGTAAAGTTCATTCAATGGCCACCGATAAACATATAATTTGCTGCCTAGTTGGCAATAACCAAGAAATCATTTACTGATATTAGATGATCTAATGATCTTCGATCTTTAAACGTGCTTAATGCCCCTTTTACCTTGATAGAGTTATATTTATCAAAAAGATCTACAGAAATGAATACCCAACATAATAGTCAGTCTACAGGGTAGCCAACAAGTAGAACCAAATATCTCTATTTGAAATTATTAGGAAAACCATTAATTTAATGTGATAAATATGTTTCATTCGATGTCAAATCTACAAGCAATGATTACCGCTATAATAGCAAATACTAAGTCCATCCCTTCATTTGTCCGTCTGTCCGTCTTCTGTATCTTATGAACAGTAACAGGTAGACAGTGGATTTTTTTACAATGGTACGAAGCCCTTTTTGTGTGAGTTTGACTTGACCGCATTTTTGAGAATATTTCATTGTACAGGATTCAAATAGGTACATAGAGTCTGGAATAATTTATTTATTTCGGAATTTAAGATATTTTGTGAAAATCTTCAGATACATACATGTTTCTTTTCAATCAACCCTCGTATAAAGTATTGTATTGAATTTAGGCATAGTCTATTTTTACTCTGTTAATAGATTTCATCACTATTTGGCATACATATAACCTCATCAATTTATTTTTGAAATGAAATAGGTATCTACCGTATTCATATATTTTCTCATTTGTGCTTTGTACATTTTCAGTTTCAAAAGTATATGATACTTATTCTGGGTAATGAACAGTTCAACAATACAATCAGTACCTAGGTACCTGGACTTCACAAACTTATGTAAATAGCTTTAAACACAATCAAAGAGCTAGGTTTGGGATACTCGTTAATGAACACTCAGGTGGGTACTTTTATTTATTTTCTATTACTTTTATTATTTTCAATTTAATAATGACTAGCCCGTGTCTACCGCTGAACAAACCACAAGAATCAAATTTCTAAGACCATAACCAGAATTACAACCATACATGTTCAGTAGATTCATATGTAAAACACTCGTTATGATCCTAACATCAATTCTTCGACATCTTGCATAGCACTAGACGTACTACAAGCGATTATAAAGCTTAATATCAATTTATCCAAATCTATTTTTGAACTTCTGCCTCGAACCACATCGGTAAACTTTTGTTTTTCTTGTGAGTATCCTAGTTTCACCAGTAGGGACACCAGTAAATTAGCGTTAACTAAATGAAATTGAATTTATTTGTTTGTCTGATTGTTTCCTGGATAAAGGGTAAATACCGTACATTTGGCAACATCACAACAACTGCTCTAGCTCCGGTTCTCTCGACTAGTGTGCTGTGGCTGTGGGTGGCGATGGAGAAACAGACACACGATTACCCGCAGCACTAAAGCATAGGCGTACGATCGAACTACCTCTATTTCATATCCGCTAACTACTAGAGATCCGTTTTGATCCTACCAACTCCATAACTTTATATTTTTAACACCTACTGATGCTGTCCAACAAATGGCATTAGGAGAAGAGGTGTAACATGGTGCATATTTAAGACACTCTTAGAGCCACACGGGAGGCTCTTCAAGGCACAAAAAATGAATAGGATCATTTCTCCATCTTGTTAAGGTGAGTTTATACAGTAAATAAGATAAAATAAGAAATAATTTAAGATAAAATAAGAATGTTGAACATGCTCATTTCCATAGGAGCGTTTATACACGAAATAAGCTAAATTAAGAAATAAGAATAAGAACTAGAGATGGCCAACTTTCATCTTTATTTCTTATTTTATTTTCGTCATCTGTATAAACCAATCTTTTTTGAGGTCATTCTTATTTCAATTTTAATTTGTTTCTTATTTTATTTTATTTACTGTATAAACTCACCTTTAGTCAATATATTTTAGACTAGAAGTGACTGCGACTTTGTCCAGGCATACTGTCCGTTAATCTGTCAGTCTCATCGTAATCATTTTGCTTCCAATATACTTGTGAAGTGTGCACTTATTTGTTAATAATAATATTAAATGATTCATACATAATAGCCTAAAATACCGCAAAATAAAGGTTATTATTTTGCGGTACCTACCGTTGTCAGAAACTCTTCGCGAACTGAAATCATTTTATTTGTCTTTGAATTACAATATTTTATATAAAAATACGTTCATAGTACTTTTCCACAATCTAGATGTCTAGATAATTGAATAGTTTCTTCAATTTTCTTAAATTTATTTAAATGTAGAAAGGAAAAAATTCCATTACAACGACTGGTTCGAAGGAAGTGTATCATCAGTGTGCTTACTGTGCGGGACCTTATTTTCAATATTAAATGAAAACTATTTTATAATAAGGATAAAATTTCTGAATAGTTCTATCGAGCTATTTCCCCCTCTTTAATTATCTTTTCATCAAATTTATGTAAGTAACATCCAATGACAACTTGTGAAATAGAACTAATAGGATGTAATGATGAGTTGGTGAATTAGGAATTTCATCCAATACTATGACCTTAGTATTGAGATAGAATTTAAAGCTTTGAAATATGTTCTCTTCTCATTTTCAATACGGTCACTATTATACGTCCCTAAAGCTAGCAGAGCAAAGTGAGCAGAATCCA
The DNA here is from genome assembly GCA_958507055.1 of Crioceris asparagi. Lineage (NCBI taxonomy): Eukaryota > Metazoa > Arthropoda > Insecta > Coleoptera > Chrysomelidae > Crioceris > Crioceris asparagi. The sequence goes on from OY293827.1 coordinate 55,005,732, forward strand.
AAATACATATTTGGTGCTTGTAGACCTAATTAAGTAATAATTAAGTGCTGTATTCCGAAACTAACTGCTCTTGTAGTTATTTTGGAAAGAGGCTGCTTTGCTAGCTTTAGATTTAAAGCAGAGCAACCTTTAAAAATGAACTTTTTTGAGAATTTATTTCTTAGTGCTTGTAGGGCTAATTAAGTGCTGTATTCCAAAATGAATTGCTCTAGTAGATTTTCGAAAAATGACTGCCTTGCTTTTAAAAATCAACTTTTTTGAGAAAAGCAGCCTTTTTCCGAAAAACTATAAGAGCAATTAATTTCGAAATACAGCACGTAATTAGCCCTACAAGAAGTTTTCAAAAAGTTGATATTTAAAGTTAGCTTTGGTAGCTTTAGAGCTAAAGCCAATTTTTCAAAAAAACTATAAGAGCAATTAATTTCGAAATACAACAATTATTTAGCACTTAATTAGCTCTACAAGCACCAAATAAGATTTTCTCGAAAAAGTTGATTTTTAAAAGAGAAGCAGACATTTTCCGAAAAGCTTTGAGAGCTATTAATTTTGGAATACAGCACTTAATTAGCCCTACAAGCACTAAAAAGGAAATTGCCAAAAAAGTTGATTTTTAAATGCTGCTCTGCTCGCTTAGATCTAAAGCTAGCAAAAGATTTATCCTTATCTGTAATTAGTAGTTTCAGCAAAATATATGCACTATTTTTTACATAGTACCCGAACATCGAAAATGTATAGATTCTAGATCCTCTTGATTTAAAACTGTTAACACCTTGTCGTCTGCAAAATGTAGTGTTAAAAGGGTAGTTCTTTTATCTATTTCTATTCTATAGATATATCTAATAACCACCAACAGACTACTGACGCAAAAAAGTGGAAAGAAGATAGAGCTGCACACATCCAAATATGTTTTGCAACACATCAGCTTATATTATATTTAGCAACATCCAAAAATAATCTTTAAATATTTCAAATGGTACACATTATATGCAAAAAATAAGATTTCCGATTTGTCTGCTTTAGATCCAAAGATTTCTTAAGGAAAAAGAAAATTCTGTAAAGTAAAGCTAAACATTTTCAATATTTATTTCATTAAACTTGTAACAAAGAAAATTACTCTTCTTAGTACACCGTTACACCTTCCCTCGCAGAATAATAATTCCTTACTCTCTGGCTTTCTCATAATCAGATTATCCAGTAGTCTTTGGTCTAGGTTTTGCCATTTTTCTTCTACAGCAGCTACATAAAGCTGTTCTAGGATAGCGGGAGGGTTTTCCTGGCCCCAAATTGCTCTTTCTAGTTCATCCCAAACATGCCCTAATAGATTCAGATCAGGCGAAGTAGCAAGCCATGCCAGTCTTGAAATTTGGACTTCATCCAAATACTCCCAATGCAAGCTCGATGCGGTCTGACATGATCATCTTGTATAATGATTTTCTGGCCTACTTCCTGATAATCTTCTCAACAATGGAAATCATAATACCATATCTAAATATCTATATCTGGCAAGTATCAGTATGTCTTCATTAGGAAGTAATGGCGTCTCAAGACTGTATCTACATAATTCCAGCCTAGATCACGATCCCTTGTTGGACCTGAGGCCCGCCGTTCCACGCTACCTGGTTCTCTCAAAATGTGTCTATGATTGGTATCCGAATAAAGACATTCTGACTTCATCTGTACCTAAAACGAACATTACGCCATTAATCTAAATTCCAGTTTTTCAAATCTTGTGCGCACCTGTAACGTACTTCGTGATACTGTTCGCTAGTGTGGAGTACGATGTTATGCTCTCCACGGACATCTTGATCGAAGGTTGCCTCGAAAAAGATAATTTCTTACAGTTTGTGAAGATTTAGATTTTCCAGGTGTGTTTGAAACAATTTTCTTTGAAGCTCAGTAGCGTTCATTCGTTCAACAACTATGGATTATGGAGTCTCTGTACTCCTTCTGCAACAGCTCTTACTCTCAACTGAATATCCAAATCCATTTACTGTTGACAGCACGAAGTCTTGTTATCAGTACTGGGAGGGATGCCAAATGGCTGTCTAGAATACATACTAATTTTAGAGCTCCAAAACTTTTGTTTTTCCATTCAAAATAAATTGCCTATAACCGGTTACACTGCATTCTCAGTGAGGAATGTAGTGTAGGATAGGTCCAAGGTTTATTATGTCGTGTTCCTTTCCCATGTTTTGACAGCTCCTTTGAAAATCTAAAAATGACAACCTTTTACAAGGACATCGACCAGTTCTGTAATGTAAAGGGGGGGCTCCAAAGCTGTATTAGTATATTTCTATGAATATTCCCTTGAGCCAGCTGGGCTGCCGTCACGTTATGCAACTCGTGCCCTGGTTTCTGATGCTTTCCCAGTTTGAAACATACATACACAGCCCCCCGCCCCTTATATTCCCAATTAGTCCGCCCACCACCGCCGCCGGCTGTTGTCCCAGTGTATGTTATCTCTCTGTGTATGGAGCGGAAGTGCTTTCCTTCCTGCAGGTCCGCTGGGATCTATTCCTCTGCGAAACGACATTGCTATGTAGACAAGCAACCAGCCAAAGGTGGATCACGACTTTGCTGCCACTGTTATCCTGCTAGTAGGAGAGCCGAGATAGATGGGGCTGGGTGGGGTTAGGTGTGCCGCAGCGCGAAGACATCTTCGGGGTAAAATGGGCAAAGGTTGGATCGATCTTTGCGTATATAGACTTATTATGTTCTTGGGTAGAAGATGGTTTGTAGGCACCTGGATATACAATAATAGTGTTTGAGAGGCTTGTATCTACGATTTGGGTGTTTCTATTTTACACTAACGTTCAGATTAGATAATAGTAGCCAACCATGTAGGTTTAAGGGAGATCGGGGCAGAAAGAAAAAAAACATTTAAAGATTAAACTGTTCATCGAAATAAATTTAACTCAGAAAACAACATTTGTAATTAAACTTGATTCAAAGGCTTGATTGCTTAATCATTTGAGAATTAGAAACAATAATGAGTTACTCAAAATTACCCCATGTCCGGGATATAATTGAAAATGGTCGGGGTAAAACGAGCACATATTTCAGTCAAGCTAGCAACGTTGAAAAATATGAGCTCCATCGATTGCTTCATCAACTCCAGCACAAAAACTATGACCCGATCGTTTTGCTCCTTCATACATATTTTCAAATAAACCGAAAACAGATAAAACTGTAAACAGCACCCAATAACCTAAATTCATTACTACAGCTATGGTTTTCTGTTAAAAAAACAGATAAAACTTGCTAGTTAACTCATAGAATTTCGTTATTTGAATCTAAATTTCTTAAAATTACATAAAAAATTAAGTTTTTTCACAATGTAGCCAAAGCATACAATGGAAAGTTTATCTCTAGCTAGCTGAGTGACTTGAGGCGACCCAAGTTCATTCGAATGTCGCTTTTCCGTCACACTTATGGTCTAATAAGACCATGACACACACTAGCGTATTTTCCGTCCTGCCGCCACCCATGTCAGGGCGCAATGACTGATTTTTCGCGTAGATTTTAAGGAACGATCATGGTACGATTTATTGATTAATATGCCTAGAAAGTCTAATGAAAGATAGTTCCAAGTTAAATTTTATCAAGAAGACATTGACATACCTGTAGAGTAGTGTAGAGTATGATATAAGAGCTGATATTAATCTTCATTTGCGTAGTAAAAATGGGAGAAAGTCTTAGGCATATGTATAGGCGAGGTTTACGGGCTTGAATAGAGCCATGACTCATGGATATGTTAAAAAGCTGTTTCGCCTAATGATAACACCTTGTATATCTTTGAATCTGACATAAACATTTCTGCTATTTTTTCAAATTTCAGGCCAATTCGAACTCTTTCTTATACCTCGCTATAGATGTTGCTGATTTATTTTCAATCAGATTTCATTTGAACAGCAAACATACGGATTACGGTCCAGTCCGATATTATCTAAGACAGGAACCTAAATTGACCTTCACCGAGCTGATAATAGAATAAAACTGATTTTATAATAAAGTAAGTATATTAGAAATGGGTTGTCAAAAAAAATCCTGGACAAACTATTTTTAATTATTTTCAAAAAAAATGACTTTTCAGGAAATGTTTCAACATCAAGATAATAAGAACATTTTATACTGGACTTAAAGTATAAAACATATAGAATGTGCAGACGTAGGGTTGTCTATAATTTACCTGGACAAACTACTAGGCTGCCAGGTATAAACAGGTATGTCGATACTTTCACGCATAAGCGCTGTTTTATTGCGAACACTTTGATATAGAGGTGTCTGCGAATTTTAAGATTTAAATTTCAAAGCGTGTGAAAAGGAGTGACAGAGAGATCCCAGGTAATTATACTGTTAATAATAAAGGACCGAACATTGCAGTCGTCTGATTCGGTATATGCGAAGTAAAATCCTGTAAACTACGGTTGGCATTTAGATGTTTTTTTAAAACCAATAGGTTTTATCGGGGATCAAACTCCTTTGAAAATCTAGGACATTATTGAAATGGAAGTTAATGAGAAAGATTTTCTGAATTACTTCTGATGAATCACATATTGAGTAGAAAATATTTATTAAAATTTATTTTTCTTAATATTATTTTTGTACTTTTGCTGTTTTGAATATAATATAAGATATTTTGTTATTTTTTATTTGAATTTTCGGCAGTCCACATTGTTTCTCTTTCATTTTTTTAGAAAAAGTAAAAAAAAATTTAAAGTAAGTAATTGATATTTTCATTTATTACGTTATGATATCTACAATAACTTTTCTATTATAGACATATTATTGTACTTATAAGTTGATATATATATATATATATATATATATATATATATATATATATATATATATATATATATATATAACCAAAGTGATAAACATTCATAGGGTTGCGGCACTATGGGCTGTAGGATAATGAAAACTCTTTTTCAATTACCAACGTTTCGATAGCGGTGGCTATCTTTTTCAAGGCTGTATTAAAATAAAAGAAAGTTACAAAGAAGTACTTAATTAAAAGGATATAAGAATCATCGAAATAATAATCAAGAAAAATAGTTATATATAAAAACACGTTATACGAACGCCAACTTACATTGATTTGAGTGTTAAATATAGTTAGGTACATCATTAATTCTTATGTTATCAAAACTAAATTGAATTTCTACATCTCATATTAAAATACTGAACTCAAATGTACGAGAATAAAGGTAGAACAGAATATTATGGTCATAAATAGCAAAAAACTAGAATACAGAAACAGGGGAAGATTGTGTTTTTACTTTTTATTTAAAAAATTTTTAAATACATGGAATTCAAAGTTACTGTCTTTTATTTTGTTCTTTGATTTGTGTGTTCTTTGTTAATTTTATCTATAGGTTGCATGTCTGACGTCTAATGTCTAAGCTGTCAATTAAGAATTAAATATAAAAATAAAAACAAAAACAAACAACAAACGTATGGCGCAAAGTTATAATATTTGTAGTTTAGTTTCCTTTCTAAACCAAATAATGTAGGAAATGACTAAAAACAACAACAGTCATGTATGATCTAGGGTGCAACAAGTTCAAGTCTGGTGAGTAATCTATGTTAGAATTGTATATTGCAATTGTTTATGCATGTTCATTCTCTTCTAGTGCATTTTCTCTTATTTGTAGTTGTGGTCTTCTGTGAAAAGACAACAAATAGGAATAAACCTGACTCAGACCATGGATGTCAGTTCTTTTGTTCATGCTGTTGCACTCCTTGTCTATTTCCACCATTTCAAGAAAGATGCGCTTATGCCAGTTCTTTTCTATGTGAAGCACTCTAGGGTTATCCAGGTCAGGTAGATGTTTAGTTGAGGTTGCATGCTCTGCCAGAGCACAAAACGTCTTTTTTATGTTTATGTCACTGCGATGGCCTATTATTCGATTTTTAAGAAGTTGGATGGTTTGTCCAATATATTTCATTTCACAGTCGGAGCATTGAATGCTATATACACAGTGAGATATGTTGCTGGTAAGTACTTTATCTTTAGTTCTGGTATATAATCGACTGATAGGTTTGATGTTCTTTTGTGCTATTTTTAAGTTATCTTGTTTAAATACACTTATTAGTCTAGTAGAAAGCCCTTCAATGTAAGGTAAGGAACCATATCTAACCACTAAATTCTGGTTTTCTTCACAGGTTTGTCTTGTATGTGGATCTACCGTTGTGTTGTATATGAGTCTGCGTAACAACCCAGATGGATAGCCATTTTGTGTGAGAATTCTATATATTCTTCTTAGACTCTCATTTTTCAGACTAGGATGTGAAATTTTTAAAACTCTGTTTTTCAGTGCTAGAATTAAATTTATTTTAATTCTAACAGGATGGTGAGATTTATAATTGATGTATCTCCCAGAGCTGGTGGGTTTAGTGTACCAATCTAGGATTATCCTGTTGTCTTCTAGTCTGATAACATGAGTGTCCAAGAAGGGTAATCTTCTATTAGTCTCTCTTTCAACAGTGAACTGTAAATGTCTATGATAGCTGTTAAACGTTAATAGAGTTTGTTCAATTTCAATTTCAGGAACTGCACAAATTATGTCATCTACATAGATTTTAAGCCAAGGAATTGCAAACCGTAATTGAGCGATGCATTCATCAAGCAGGTCTTTCATTACATAAGAGGCTAAAATTGGTGAAACGTAAGAGCCCATTGGTGTGCCTAGTATCTGTTTGTAAAATATTCCGTCAAATACTAGATATGTGGTATCGAAGACATGATTTATCAGTTCCAGAAAAGTTGTTTTGTTAATTTGACAGTTTTTACGAATGTCATCCCAATGTTTGTTAATGGATTTTTTAACTAAAACGCGTGGTATGTTATTGAATAATGAAACAACATCTAAGCTTATAACGACATATCCTTCTGGTAACTGTTTTTCTTGCACAAATGCTGCAAATTCAAAAGAATCTTTTATATAATATTCATTGTTGTAATTGAATGATGTTGATAATATTCTGGTAACTAACTTTGCAATACCAGAATTCGGGGAATTGATACTTGAAACGATAGGTCTTAAGCTTAGTGTTGGTTTGTGAATTTTCGGTAACCCATAGTATCTAGGAGCAACTCCGTTATGAATAGTTAAGTTTTGTTGTTCATCCTTACTTATTGCTCCTTTAGAATAAATTTTTTTAATTAGTTCATTAGATTTTGTTTGAATTGTGAGTGTAGGGTCTCTAGGAATTCGTTTATAGTACTTTTTGTCTTCCAGTAAATTATTTGACATTTCAATATATTGATTTTTAGACATTAATACAGTTGTATTCCCTTTGTCTGATCTAGAAACCACCAAGTCATTGTGTGTCTTTAGAAATAATCTTGTTTTATTGTAAAGGTTACTCAAGAATTGATCAATATTAATCTTTTTGTGTAAGTGATTTGTGATAATATTAGTTAGTTGTGCTCTCATAATATTCTTTTGGTTACTATCTGTATTAGACAATAGGATTTCAATGTCAGCTAATAATTTAGGTATTGAAATGTCTCTAGTATTGGGTGGAACTGCGAATTTATGACCAAGTGATAAAAATAATTTTATGTCTTCTGGAATGTAAATGTTTGTTAAGTTTTTTAGCCAGTTATCATTAGTTTTCAGTTCGCTAATTTTATCCGCTCGTAATCTATTAAGTTTGTTTATATTATTCTGTTTGATGTTATTAAATAATCTATTAAATTTTACTGTCTGCCTGTTGAAAAATTCTCTAATTATGTTAGGTGGTAATAAATTCTGTAAATTGTTAGAAAGTTGGTTGAGCATTATTTCAATATTAGATAGCTGATTATGTGACGAAATGATTTCAAGATTGAGAATCTTCAATTTAGTTCTGATATCAAAATTAAAAACCTACACAAGAATATCCCAACAGGTTTTTAATTTTGATATCAGAACTAAATTGAAGATTCTCAATCTTGAAATCATTTCGTCACATAATCAGCTATCTAATATTGAAATAATGCTCAACCAACTTTCTAACAATTTACAGAATTTATTAGTACCTAACATAATTAGAGAATTTTTCAACAGGCAGACAGTAAAATTTAATAGATTATTTAATAACATCAAACAGAATAATATAAACAAACTTAATAGATTACGAGCGGATAAAATTAGCGAACTGAAAACTAATGATAACTGGCTAAAAAACTTAACAAACATTTACATTCCAGAAGACATAAAATTATTTTTATCACTTGGTCATAAATTCGCAGTTCCACCCAATACTAGAGACATTTCAATACCTAAATTATTAGCTGACATTGAAATCCTATTGTCTAATACAGATAGTAACCAAAAGAATATTATGAGAGCACAACTAACTAATATTATCACAAATCACTTACACAAAAAGATTAATATTGATCAATTCTTGAGTAACCTTTACAATAAAACAAGATTATTTCTAAAAACACACAATGACTTGGTGGTTTCTAGATCAGACAAAGGGAATACAACTGTATTAATGTCTAAAAATCAATATATTGAAATGTCAAATAATTTACTGGAAGACAATAAATATTTTTTACAAAAAATTGGACCGACGTTATCGTTGATGCACTGAAAAGTATAAAATAATATTACTTCTATTGGTGATGGTACTTTTGAAGTTGTGCAGTTGCAGTTAGATTGATAGCTTTTGGCACCAACTTCACAAGTACCATCACCAATAGAAGTAATATTATTTTATACTTTTCAGTGCATCAACGATAACGTCGGTCCAATTTTTTGTAAAAAATATTTATTTCACACTTTTGAGTGTAACATTAGTCCCGAAAATCGTTGAACGTTCACTATACCATATCAATGAAGATAATACTTATCCTATTACCCACGTATATTCCTTGCTTGTAGTGGTTATTATTGAGATCTCAGAACATCGCGGCGGAAATACGCTTGAATATTTTAGTTGTTACCATTTAACACCGATTTAACTCGAAAACCGTAATTCTAAGGAAAAAATGTTCATTATAAATGTTGCTACAAATAATTATATCTTTCATGTAGTCATGTAGTATCGAAAAATTTTCAATTTTTGAAAGAAATTGTCCTCTCCACATAGCAAAAATACATATTTAACATGCGTCTATCTCGAAAACCGTAACACTTTTGAAAAAATGTTCAATTTAAACGTTTCCGGATATTGTCCTATCTTTAATTATACCAACTCAGATTTTCGATTTTCGAGAAAATTTGCCCCCACCACCCCTTCGGGGGCGGTTTTCGGAGGGAAGGAGATTTCGGATTTGCGTTTTTATGAATATGAGACCATTCCTCAATCCCCTTCTTTCAAATGAATCCAAAATCATCAAAATCGGAGATCATCTACTATATAAAAGGCGCGCACGAACAAAAAAAAAAAAAAATAAAGCAGTCAGTCGAATTGTATACCTCCTCCGTTCGGGGTTCGTCGGTCAAAAAGTACTATAAACGAATTCCTAGAGACCCTACACTCACAATTCAAACAAAATCTAATGAACTAATTAAAAAAATTTATTCTAAAGGAGCAATAAGTAAGGATGAACAACAAAACTTAACTATTCATAACGGAGTTGCTCCTAGATACTATGGGTTACCGAAAATTCACAAACCAACACTAAGCTTAAGACCTATCGTTTCAAGTATCAATTCCCCGAATTCTGGTATTGCAAAGTTAGTTACCAGAATATTATCAACATCATTCAATTACAACAATGAATATTATATAAAAGATTCTTTTGAATTTGCAGTATTTGTGCAAGAAAAACAGTTACCAGAAGGATATGTCGTTATAAGCTTAGATGTTGTTTCATTATTCAATAACATACCACGCGTTTTAGTTAAAAAATTCATTAACAAACATTGGGATGACATTCGTAAAAACTGTCAAATTAACAAAACAACTTTTCTGGAACTGATAAATCATGTCTTCGATACCACATATCTAGTATTTGACGGAATATTTTACAAACAGATACTAGGCACACCAATGGGCTCTTACGTTTCACCAATTTTAGCCTCTTATGTAATGAAAGACCTGCTTGATGAATGCATCGCTCAATTACGGTTTGCAATTCCTTGGCTTAAAATCTATGTAGATGACATAATTTGCGCAGTTCCAGAAATTGAAATTGAACAAACTCTATTAACGTTTAACAGCTATCATAGACATTTACAGTTCACTGTTGAAAGAGAGACTAATAGAAGATTACCCTTCTTGGACACTCATGTTATCAGACTAGAAGACAACAGGATAATCCTAGATTGGTACACTAAACCACCAGCTCTGGGAGATACATCAATTATAAATCTCACCATCCTGTTAGAATTAAAATAAATTTAATTCTAGCACTGAAAAACAGAGTTTTAAAAATTTCACGTCCTAGTCTGAAAAATGAGAGTCTAAGAAGAGTATATAGAATTCTCACACAAAATGGCTATCCATCTGGGTTGTTACGCAGGCTCATATACAACACAACGGTAGATCCACATACAAGACAAACCTGTGAAGAAAACCAGAATTTAGTGGTTAGATATGGTTCCTTACCTTACATTGAAGGGCTTTCTACTAGACTAATAAGTGTATTTAAACAAGATAACTTAAAAATAGCACAAAAGAACATCAAACCTATCAGTCGATTATATACCAGAACTAAAGATAAAGTACTTACCAGCAACATATCTCACTGTGTATATAGCATTCAATGCTCCGACTGTGAAATGAAATATATTGGACAAACCATCCAACTTCTTAAAAATCGAATAATAGGCCATCGCAGTGACATAAACATAAAAAAGACGTTTTGTGCTCTGGCAGAGCATGCAACCTCAACTAAACATCTACCTGACCTGGATAACCCTAGAGTGCTTCACATAGAAAAGAACTGGCATAAGCGCATCTTTCTTGAAATGGTGGAAACAGACAAGGAGTGCAACAGCATGAACAAAAGAACTGACATCCATGGTCTGAGTCAGGTTTATTCCTATTTGTTGTCTTTTCACAGAAGACCACAACTACAAATAAGAGAAAATGCACTAGAAGAGAATGAACATGCATAAACAATTGCAATATACAATTCTAACATAGATTACTCACCAGACTTGAACTTGTTGCACCCTAGATCATACATGACTGTTGTTGTTTTTAGTCATTTCCTACATTATTTGGTTTAGAAAGGAAACTAAACTACAAATATTATAACTTTGCGCCATACGTTTGTTGTTTGTTTTTGTTTTTATTTTTATATTTAATTCTTAATTGACAGCTTAGACATTAGACGTCAGACATGCAACCTATAGATAAAATTAACAAAGAACACACAAATCAAAGAACAAAATAAAAGACAGTAACTTTGAATTCCATGTATTTAAAATTTTTTTAAATAAAAAGTAAAAACACAATCTTCCCCTGTTTCTGTATTCTAGTTTTTTGCTATTTATGACCATAATATTCTGTTCTACCTTTATTCTCGTACATTTGAGTTCAGTATTTTAATATGAGATGTAGAAATTCAATTTAGTTTTGATAACATAAGAATTAATGATGTACCTAACTATATTTAACACTCAAATCAATGTAAGTTGGCGTTCGTATAACGTGTTTTTATATATAACTATTTTTCTTGATTATTATTTCGATGATTCTTATATCCTTTTAATTAAGTACTTCTTTGTAACTTTCTTTTATTTTAATACAGCCTTGAAAAAGATAGCCACCGCTATCGAAACGTTGGTAATTGAAAAAGAGTTTTCATTATCCTACAGCCCATAGTGCATGTTTGTCACTTTGGTTATACATTCTCGGCAGTGAATTACTAAAATTATATATATATATATATATATATATATATATATATATATATATATATATATATATTGATTTTGCATATATGCAGTCATATATTCAATAAAATTCTGTGATTGAAGCCGAGCTTTCGAGAATGTTTATTCTCTTCTTCAGGGCAAAAATCGTGAATTTAGAATAAATTAGCCAAAAACAGGAAAGATTTCACAGCCATCAATTACAAATGTCATTATTTAAAATATAAATATCAATCTGGCAACCTAGTAGTTTGTTCAGGTAAATTATAGACAACCCTACGTCTGCACATTCTATGTTTTATACTTTCCAGTATACATTTTTTTTCTTGATGTTGCAACATTTCATGAAAAATATATTTTTAAAAAATAATTAAAAATATTTTGTCCAGGATTTTTTTTGACAACCCATTTCTAATATATTTTCTAATATACTTACTTTATTATAAAATAAGTTTTATTCTATTGCACCTCGGTGAAAGTCAATTTAGGTTCGGATCTTCTACTATGAGGGAATATATCAACATATGTAGGTATATCGCTTTATTTTTTGACGGGAGAACCTCCTACTCTAAAGGTAGCATATTGAAAAAGTTCAGCTATAAATCACATGTCTATATGTTATCGCACTTTTCTTGAAAAAATATACATGATAAGCACATGTTATGTCGTTAAATATTTATGAGGTAGTTTAAGACCTTAGCTGAAAGAATATTTTAAAGAAAATGCATAAATTAGACTGTTAAAAGAAACAAAATTGTTTCAAAAGCATTTCTGTAGTCCAGTGCAATTAGGAAAATGCACACGGTGCCACTCCGACCCGCGCCAGCAAGTATTGAGATTTTCCAAGCAATAGCATTCTGTCTTCAAAATGATTATGAACCATAAAAAATCTAGAGATTAGCTTTTGCAGAGACGTGTGACGTGTACATGTTTCCAAACTGAGTCAGTAACTTGGATGAAATATATGTAGGTAATAAGTAACTAGTGATATGATGTCATTCCTATTTTGTCGAATAAAAAGCTTTGAAGCAGAAATTACTATATCTCTTTGATTATAGAAATATAAACATTATGTTCAACAGAACATTTTGTTTTCATCTTTCTATTAAACTCACATACTGAACCATAAAATAAGAATTTGAATTGGAAGCTCTGAGTAAATTATCAACAAATGAATTGTATTTTTTGAATGACGTGAAGATTGACATCAATTTTTGAAATCTTTCAGGCATTTTCTTTGAGGGTAATTTGATAATTGATTCTAATTTGCTGATTTCAAAACCATTTTCGGATGTAGGTACATACAAAGTAGGAAAAAATATTATATCACCTTATTAGATTTATTGGAACCACTATTCAATAGCAAAGTAGATACTAATTTAATTATCGCACAAATATTGTCTGTAACTTTGCAATATTTAAAAACTGGAATATCGCTGGAGCAAAACTTAATAGGCATGATTATTTTTATTTTATTTTAGAAGATGATTTTCAATGAAATGGTATTTCTTTAATTTCTTCATATTCTTACTGAGATGTTAGGCCTGAATAGTAATCTTAAATACATAATCTTGTTAAATTATATTTATTAATGTACACTTATTTCGACAAATACGGATATTGATTATTTATTGATATAATCTTTTCTTTTGACCAATAGAATAAATATTTTTTTGAATTTTTTTTTAAGTCCGCCCTAGTTTTTGTGAAATTTCTTTTCTATTCTTTCTATAGAATATAAGCACTCTAAAAGACATACTAGGTTTGATTAGTCCGTTCATTTTTATACGTTGTACGTTGGGCTGACCTTCAGTTATCGTACTTATCATAGTATACACATCAATCTCCATGTGGAGTGTTATTTTTCCTGCGGAGGCGAATTGATCATCCCTGTAGGTACCTGCTCCATATCATCATATTGGACTTTGCTTTTAGCTTGGAAACCGTTTACTACGTCGCAGAAAGAATTTCACATAATCCAGGTCATCGAGCATCACATAAGCATCCTGCTGATACTGCTCTGCTGTTGCTGCTTGACGTGTGGTTATGGCTAGAGGGGAGTAAAAGAGAGAAAGAGAGAGGGGAGGAAATTGTTAACGGTCGTGTGAAATGGCTTCTCGCAATTTACAGCTTCCAAAGAGCGAGTTTTCCACTACCTACTTCCTCCGTCTCCCTTTTTTTTTCAGCACCTTCTCCATACCATCACCATTGGTGTCCTATTTTTAGATGCTGCCGTGGCTTGCAGAATTTTTGATTAAATGGCAGAATATTATTATCGGGGGAGGGAGGTAAAACAACAAAAACCTATGGTATCTTTGGGGAGCATTTACAGGGCTGTACCATCAAAAGATGGTAAACAAATGCAACAACCAGAATAATGAGTGGCTTACTCTCGAATCTGAATCAATCAAATTATAACCAACAACAATAGATAAACGGTGCCTACATGTGTTGGATCGAATAGGAACTAACTTGGATCGGGATATCAGGGGCAAAGACAATTCATAGAACGCTCTCAATTTTGATTCGATCGATTTATTTAGGACTTGAGAATGGGGTGGATCGAGCTCTAAGTCTAATAGAAAATCCAATCGACTTTCAGCAGTAAGCTTCTTTTTCTGAAAATGTCTTTATTAGCTAGCTTTTCATTAAGTAGAAATCGTGTACTCCAATTACGTGAAGAGAATTCTTCGGACCCCACTTTAAGAATAATGCGGCCACATAAGAATACGAAATTTGGCATAGTTAAAGCTTTAATGGCGATGGAGTTGCATCAAGCTGAAATTAATTAACAGTATGTATTAAAAATACATTAAATTGATAAAGTAAATCTACGTTGGCCATCCGTTTATATTTATCGATGTATAAGATCACGAAAATAAATGCTCGGTCTAATGGTACCGTACCTGCTTGCCTTCCGTACATGGTAACCCGGATTCGATTTTTGGGCGCCGCAATTTTTTTATAATCAGAATTTCAAAAATTATATCCAATAATTTAATTTATTTATTTATTTACACTTCTTTATTTTAAATTACATTGTTACATGAACACAATATAAAAATAAAACATAAAATTAAATGACGTCAACAAGAACTAAGTAAGGTTATTTCCCAACACTACATTATCCTACTTCCAAAAAATCCTTTACACTAGGTATATGGTTCTTTTATAATTAACATGCTTTTAAGTTTTCTTTTAAAAAATTTCTATGATGGAGCGTTTTTAATGTCATCATCCAATTTATTGTAAAATGTTAAACATCTATAATAAGCACTCTTTTCAAACAATGCAAGATGATGCATTGGATACTTTTTAATTTGTATTTTTCGTATTGCAGTTGTGAAAGATATTTAAATAAAATTATTTTATTTTTATAGAAGAACATAATTATTTAATAAATGTAGAAACCAGATATTGTTAAGAGTCTCCTGGAACTGAAAATATTTCTACAAGAAGCTTAATAATTCATTCCATAAATAGATCTAATAACCCTTTTCTGCAATACGAATATTATCTGCATATCAGAACCGGCTCCCCAAAACATAATGCCGTAACTTGTTGTACCATCAAAATTTGCAGAATACAAAGTTCTAATTGTAGATTCATTTACATATTTACAAACAATCTTAATACCATAACATATTTTACCTAATTTTCCAGACAAGTATTCAATATGACATGACCGATCCAAAAACTCATCGATTTTTATACCCAAGAACTTTGTACTTTCACTAACGGAGATGAATTGGTCTTGCATATCAATCTGATCTGGCCCATCTTTTCTTCTTAGTTTTGTTCTGAACATCACTCAATTTGTTTTCTCTTCATTTATACATAGCTTATTTTTAGTGAACCAATTTTTGGCCTCTGTAATTTGACTCTTTGTCTTATCAGTCAAAGAGATTGTATCCACACTAGTACTAAGAAAGTTTGTATCATCTGCATATAACGTACTGCTTCCGTCTGGATTTTCACAACTTGCATCTGTAAAAAATATAAATAAAATTGGGCCCAATATACTTCCATGTGGAACTCCCACAAGACTGTCAACAATATGCGATTTACACTTCTTTACTTTATTGCTCATTGCTAACCGATGAGTTCTTTCCGATAAATAGGAACAGAAAAGTTGCAGAGTTTTGCCTCTCACTCCATATAATTTCAATTTATTTAGAAGTAATGACCTATCTAGACAAACATAGGCCCTTGTAAGATCCAAGAATATACCCATGGCCAAACGACCTTTCCCCCCAAGTGTTCCAAAACGTTTTTGGTAAATTATAACATGGCTGTCTGGGTAGATCTACCCTCTAGATAACCATGTTGGCTTTCTGAGATCAGACCACCCTCTACAATAAATTTAATCAAACGATCACTTACCACCAGTTCAAACAGCTTTGAAAACTCTGGCAGAAGACTCACTGGCCTATAGCTATCTACAATGTTTGGACCTCCCTTCTTAAACAATTGTTTTATTAAGGCCAACTTTTGTTGTTTTGGAAAAAATCTCTTCTTTTAAAGAGTTGTTTATTATATAACACAATACATTTAAAATATGCGGAGCACTCAGTTTAACTATACTTGTCGGAATTTCATCTTCTCTACTACTATTTTTATTTTTCACTCTTCTCAACAACTGCAACAACTCACACTCTGTTACCGGTCTAAGATTAGCTTGAATTTAATGAATTTCGGTCGAGTTTTGACCACTTGGCAATCTCGTACTAATAATTAATATCAATTTGGATACCTTGAAATGTCTGAGATAGCTGTCATCTCCCCGTTACAAATCGGACTTGAAATGATTCCCACATTGTTTTTTTGGTACAGCTTGCTTCAGAATCTTCTTTTCTTAACGCTGAATATAAATCGCTACAAAATAATAAACTCCCCTCTAGAAAACATCAATGATAGGTACTCAAGGTCTATAATACGCTTTCCATATTCTCAGTTATTTCTTGGATGTTCCAATCACTATTGAATTTGATGGGCTTGTCGAGTAGAATTTGAAATCGGATAATATAATTATCATCACCCAATACAAGCAGGCATGAGATAATTCCCAGATTTTTTTGCTTGAACTGCTTACCTCAGTCCAAACTTCTTTTTCTTTTCATTACATTATAACTTTATTTACATTATAATATCAATACATATTATGAAGCAGAAGAACCCGGTGTATTTATTCGCGATAATCTCTGAAATTGCCGAACGGAACAGAATATAGGCTCTATTTCCTTCAAATCAGATGCCAAGAAAAAAGCTTTTCTATTACCTATACAAAACTATTTTCGATATGTCGAAAAATATGAAATGTTTGGATAATATTCAAGATAGTACGAAAAGAAGATATGACCTCGCTTATCTCCAATGACGTCAGTCAGTAACAAAACGTCAGGGACAGCCACAAATTACATGTTTGGAACGATAATCTCATATCTTGTGCACACTTACAATTTGGGTTCTTCTGTAGCTAATACATAATTACGATAATTATGATATTTGTGGCTTTTCCAATATATACCTAAATTTAATTTGCCAGACAATGTCGATATTTATGTTCGATTCTCACATTTTGCCAGTCTAGGGCAACAATTCCATATCTAATTTCTCAGAATACTTTGGCAACATTGTCCGAAAAGACGACTCGATCGAACGTCTGATGGTCGAGGGAAAAATAAATGTACGTCGCACTCGAGGCAGGTCACCGAAACGATGGGTTGACCAAACAAAATCTCTGATTGGCGCAACCTTGCATGGAGCAGTTCATATGGCCCAGAATCGAGACCAGTGGATGTCCATAAAGTTAGCAGAGCAAGGTCAGCAGATCATAGGTTTCTTAACATCATAATTAAAGGCTAATTAGATGCTAATTAAGTGCGAAAACCGCGATTTAAATGCTTTTCAACTTTTTCCGGAAATTGAAGATCTGCTAACTTTGGATAAAATTAGCAGATCATAGCCAAAAATCATAGTATACTCATGGGAATCATTGAAAAACCTAATTAAAAATTAAAGGCTCATTAAATGCTCTGAGAGAATGTGTAAAACATTTTCGATTTTTTCATTTTTTTTATTTTTTCCGGGCAAACTTTGAAATCAGCAGATCAAGACCGGAAATCATAGTATACAGCTCAGATTCGTTGTAAAACCTAATTGGTAATTAAAGGCTTATTAAATGCTCTGAGAAAAAGTCAAAATTTTATTGAAAAAAATTTCAAAAACTATTTATTTTTATTTTTTTCTGACAAAGATCGAACTCAGCAGACCAAGGCAGGAAATCATAGCATACATATCGGGATCGTTGTAAAACCTAATTGGTAATTAAAGGCTCAATAAATGCTCAAAGAAAAAGCACACATCAATCGAAACGCCCCCTTATTTTTTTGAAAATTTGGGATCTGCTAACTTTAGATGAAGTTAGCAGATCATGGTCGGAGATCATAGTATATAAATCGGCATCGTTGTTAAACCTAATAAATAATTAAAGGCTCATTAAATACTCTAAGAAAAAGTCCGAAGCTTTTCCGAAGAAAAATTGTTTCAATTCTTTTCTTGACAAAGTTCGAGCTCAGCAGATCATGGCTGAAAATCGTAGTAAACAGATCGGGATCATTGTAAAACCTAATTGGTAATTAAAGGCTTATTAAATGCTTTGAGAAAAAGTCAAAATTTTATTGAAAAAATTTCAAAAACTATTTTTTTTTTCTGACAAAGATCGAACTCAGCAGACCAAGGCAGGAAATCATAGTATACAGATCGGGATCGTTGTAAAACCTAATTGGTAATTGAATGCTCAATAAATTCTCAAAGAAAAAGCACACCTCAATCGAAACGCCCACTTATTTTTTTGAAAATTTGGGATCTGCTAACTTTAGATGAAGTTAGCAGATCATGGTCGGAGATCATAGTATACAAGTCCTCATCGTTGTTAAACCTAATAATTAATTAAAGGCTCATTAAATGCTCTAATAAAAAGTCCGAAACTTTTCCGAAGAAAAATTGTTTTAATTTTTTTCTTGACAAAGTTCGAGCTCAGCAGATCATGACTTAAAATCGTAGTAAACAGATCGGGATCGTTGTAAGAACTTATTATTAATTTAAGGCTCATTAAATGCTCTAAGAAAAAGAGTAAAATATTTAGATTTTATAAAAAAAAATAATTTTTCGGGCAAAGTTTGAAATCAGCAGATCAAGACCGTAAATCATAGTATACAGCTCAGAATCGTTGTAAAACCGAATTGGTAATTAAAGGCTTATTAAATGCTCTGAGAAAAAGTCAAAATTTTATTGAAAAAATTTTCAAAAACTATTAATTTTTATTTTTTTCTGACAAAGATCGAACTCAGACCAACAATTTAAAATTTCACACTTTTTCTTAAGAGCATATAATAAGCCTTTAATTACCAATTAGGTTTTACAATAGTCCCGATCTATATACTATAATTTCCGGCCTTGATCTGCTCGGTTTAAACTTTGTCCGAAAAAAATAAGATTTTTTTTTCAAAATATTTTGCACTTTTCCGTGGAGCATTTATTGAGCCTTAAATTAATAATAAGTTTTTACAATGATCCCGATCTGTTTACTATGATTTTCTGCCTTGGTCTGCTGAGTTCGATCTTTGTCAGAAAAAAATAAAAATTAATAGTTTTTGAAATTTTTTTCAATAAAATTTTGACTTTTTCTCAGAGCATTTAATAAGCCTTTAATTACCAATTCGGTTTCACAACGATTCTGAGCTGTGTACTGTATACTATGATTTCTGGTCTTGATCTGCTGATTTCATACTTTGCCCGAAAAAAATAAAAAAATTAAAAAAATCGAAATGTCTTACACTTTTTCTTAGAGCATATAATGAGCCTTAAATTAATAATAAGTTTTTACAACGATCCCGATCTGTTTACTACGATTTTCAGCCATGATCTGCTGAGCTCGAACTTTGTCATGAAAAAAATTGAAACAATTTTTCTTCGGAAAAGCTTCGGACTTTTTCTTAGAGCATTTAATGAGCCTTTAATTATTTATTAGGTTTAACAACGATGTCGATTTGTATACTATGATCTCCGACCATGATCTGCTAACTTCATCTAAAGTTAGCAGATCCCAAATTTTCAGAAAAAAATAAGTGGGCGTTTCGTTTGATGTGTGCTTTTTCTTTGAGCATTTATTGAGCCTTTAATTACCAATTAGGTTTTACAACGATCCCGATCTGTATACTATGATTTCCTGCCTTGGTCTGCTGAGTTCGATCTTTGTCAGAAAAAAAATAAAAATAAATAGTTTTTGAAATTTTTTTCAATAAAATTTTGACTTTTTTTCAGAGCATTCAATAAGCCTTTAATTACCAATTAGGTTTTACAACGGTCCCGATATGTTTACTACGATTTTCAGCCATGATCTGCTGAGCTTGAACTTAGTCATGAAAAAAATTGAAACAATTTTTCTTCGGAAAAGCTTCGGACTTTTTCTTAGAGCATTTAATGAGCCTTTAATTATTTATTAGGCTTAACAACGATGCCGATTTATATACTAGGATCTCCGACCATAATCTGCTAACTTCATCTAAAGTTAGCAGATCCCAAATTTTCAAAAAAATAAGTGGGCGTTTCGATTGATGTGTGCTTTTTCTTTGAGCATTTATTGAGCCTTTAATTACCAATTAGGTTTTATAACGATCCCGATCTGTATACTATGATTTCCTGCCTTGGTCTGCTGAGTTCGATCTTTGTCAGAAAAAAAATAAAAATAAATAGTTTTTGAAATTTTTTTCAATAAAATTTTGACTTTTTCTCAGAGCATTTAATATGCCTTCAATTACCAATTAGGTTTTACAACGATTCTGAGCTGTATACTATGATTTCCGGTCTTGATCTGCTGATTTCAAACTTTGCCCGAAAAAAATAAAAAAATTTAAAAAATCGAAAATGTTTTACACTTTTTCTCAGAGCATTTAATGAGTGTTTTTAATTAGGTTTTTCAATGATTCCGATGAGTATACTATGATTTTTGGCCATGATCTGCTAATTTTATCTAAAATTAGCAGATCTTCAATTTCCGGAAAAAGTTTAAAAGCATTTAAATCGCGGTTTTCGCACTTAATTAGCATCTAATTAGCCTTTAATTATGATGTTAAGAAACCTGTGATCTGCTGACCTTGCTCTGCTAACTTTATGGACATGACCAGTGGTCAGCCAGACTAAGCATGGTGCCACACCAGACTCTCCCTAGGGTAAAGGGCCGAAGAGAGAGAGAGAGATGTTTTGTCGTAGACCTTCTATCAAAGGTTATGTTTCACTATCTCCAGTAACTAACATATTTTGCACATATGAGTCATTTTTACCCAAAAATATAAAAAAAATTTAAGAACTTTACTGCATCTCCTTCGAATAATTGCATATCTATGATCAATCGTTGAATTGTTCAGAATTTACACGGGTCACTAACAGCTCAACAGCGATAACGTATTATCTTCTATATACAATATATTAAGGCCGATTCCCACTTGGCAATGCAAAGCGGCGAAACGCAAAGCAACGCGACGTGAAATTGTTTGTGATGGTTTTATTTAGAGCCGCGACGCGGCGCGATTCAGCAGTGCCACTTCTGGGTCAACAGCTGCATCATGACCAGCGGTTGCATTTTTCAAAATGAGTTCATTCAGCGATGACGACGTGCTCGTTATGGCATTATGCTGGCATAACGGGGAGACAAAGAAGAAAAGAAAAAAGAAATGGGTTTACAGTTTGTGGAAACACATGGCAGAAGAAGAAGAATTTCACCTGTAGTCCGAGATAAAATCTTATAAATATATGAGAATGTCTTCGCAAAAAGTCAGCAAGCTGCTTGAGATGTGGGGTAGTACTTCAAAAAACAAAACTGGGTATTACTATAATGCTTATTCCTCATATCGTAAAATTCCGCTCTCTCACTAATTAATTGAATTAATTGTTCAATTTTGCCCTCCATGTTCAATCCTCTATCTGGCCAATACCTACACAAGACTACTTGTTCAGAAAAGCTCACCACTCCTGCGCTTTCGAGATGGTACAAAAGTGCCGCTAGTCAATTCCCACTAGACAGATCGTCGCGTCGCGCAGCTGCACGGAACGTTCTCTATGGCGATCAAAGTTATTGAAACGCGCTGTCCCTGCTTCAGGCCGCGCTAGCGAGAATTGAGCCATTTGAAAGCAAGTAAAATTTCAGGACGCGACGAGCCGCTTCGCGTCGCCAAGTGAGAATCGGCCTTAATAATGAAGTTTGGACAGTACTTGGAAAATTTACAGAAAAGCTTTTCAATAAAAAACAATCGAACCTTTTAATGTGTGCCAATTTGATGAGTCCATCATCCAACAGTTTTGTGTCGTAAGAAAACACCTTATGAGGAGCTAGTGCGGATAACTATTTTCCAAATTCCACAATTTCTGAAATTAAACATTAGATACTTTCAATCCCAACTTTTCATTCCAACATTTTGTCTAAGTAAATTAAATGTTTCTGAACAAGTGAACTAAAATATACCTTCGTAACTATTTTCACGGTATCAGCGGATTAATGAATTTATTGAACGATTTTGTGGATTACTAATCAGTACCACTCAAAAACTATGAGATAATCAACTTTTTAAAATAAATTTGGCCGCCATCACTAGCTAATATAATATAAACTAATATTTAAGTTCTTTAAAGGTCTTAAAATTATAAATGTAACTCTATCGGGTGAATCAAACTGAGTATATTAACAGATAACCCATGTGAAAATCATGAAAATTCTTATGTTGGTGCCAAGAGTCTTTATCTACCTCTACTTATACTTCGTAAATGTTATTATGTTATTAATATTAATTTATACATATCATTATCAGATTGTTTTCCTGTTACTTATTTTATAATCAAGAAGCTTGTGGTAGTTTTTCTATTTCAAGTATCGAAAGCATATATTTCCCTGGCAAAGTTTTAGGCTTTACTTTTTTGGAATAAACAAGCCAGGAAAATATCCGAATAATAGATATTGTTGCTGGAAATGAGATACTTGCTGTTACTATTCCATCTGCTATTTACATAATCCAACCAAAGTCTCATCCATATTATTCACTTCTACATAGAGCCGAGACAGCAAAAGCACCAGCTATGAGAAAATCTTTGACTCTATAGAAGTCGATGGAGGCACTGCCACGACCTCGTTTATACAATGGCTGCAGGAAATGGGCCAAACGTAACGAAGGGGAGCGCCAGCGTACATAGTATCTATATATATATATATATATAAGGAATTTTGTTGGGTATAGTAGCCCGGATGAAATGGGATAAACAACGAAGCAATTTAGGAAAGGGTGTAGATGGAAACGGAACGAGCTTAATGCAGGAAATTTCTCTCTGTGCTATTAGGGAACCGAACATTCCGCCATGGAAAGATTCATGGTAATTGGTCTTGGGTCTAGAAACGAAACAGCAATTTTCATAACAACAAAATGCTCCCTCTACCAAATAGCATTGTATGTTCTAAAGCCTTCATTTTGACATTACTTTGATATTGATCAAACTGACAATATTTAAAAATATATATTTATAGAATTTGGATAACATCTCCTTCAGCTTTCAGTGTATTAAATGTGAATAAGTAGGTATTGCCAATTTTAGCTGAATAGTTAATTTTTTAGTACCTACCTGGGTAGTAGGTAGTTCAGATTATCAACATTAAACTTTCTTTCTTCAAACTCTGTTCTTATTTGTATGTAAGAGTGTCCGTACAAAAAGGATATTTCTTCGAAATAGAAAATTTTATACCTGTACCCTATACGTAAATCATAGGTACCTTTGTATAAAGTTCAATAATTTCATTAGTTGCATTCATTCGTAGTATTAAGAAATAACATGAATACGTAAGTAAGAGTATGTTAAGGATTCCCTAATTCGACACTACAAATATATATGTACATACCTACCTAGAACAAGATGTGTCCTTCAGATTAGTTGGAGGCAGGTACACATACAAACTGGAAAGTTCAATTTCATAAATAATCACATTAATTCGTAGTATTTAGAAATAACGTGATGAATAGATGAAAACCATATTTTGATCGATATCTTGCACCTAATCTCAATTATCGGAAAATGTAAATAAAATGAGAAAATTCAATGACATTTATTCGAGAAATGCAACGGTATTTATATTCAAAATTGTGAACTGTAAAAATGGAAATCAGCGAGGGTTTTTTTGTGTCATTTAAACATCTATTGGATAGGTAGCCATTGCCTAGCAAGCGTAATATTAGGGGGAACATGGTCACATATGTATTTTTTATGTCAGAAATCCTCCTTTTTAAAATCAAAACCCATCACTTGATACCTACCTCTTCTGGGGGCATGGGGTAAAAAAGTGCGAAACAAATTTTGGTTAAAAAGTACTCCACGATATTGCTTTTTCCGTATTATTTTAATCATCACATTTCGGGAAATCTCAAATTGATGATCATTCAAATATATTTTTGAAATAAAAATTTAAGTAACATGGAAAACAACTTTGGTGATTTTTTTATCTTAAAATCGATTAATTCATATCTAATATTAATGCATTTTTTAAAATCTCAAAATACAGCATTTTTATTTCGTAAAAAAAAATATATTTTCTCATAAAATTTTTGCTTTTCGATATTTTAGATTAGGTGTAAGGTTTAGAGGCGCGGTTTTTACAAGCTTGTTCGGACATCATTTTGCTTTTCTATTATGGCAAGAAACTAATATGAATATATTGAATTTTTTGTAAGAAATTTCGCAATACCTTAGTAAAAAGCATTTTATTTAATATCTTGAGAGGGTGACAATTCGAGAAACATAACGTTTTTCAATTGAAGGTAACCATCTAAGAAACCTGTACATTATTTCCAGCATTTTCAATTTTTTACCCCAAGTGAGCAATTTCCGAGATACAGTACCTACCTTACCCGCTTCTTTGGCCACCCTGTTTTGACCGACGAACCCAAACGGAGGAGTTATACAATTCGAAAGCGTGCGCTGTATATAGTAAACGTACTCCGATTTTGATGATTTTTGATTGATTTGAAAGAGGAGACATGAGAAATGGTCCCATATTCGTAAAAACTCAAATCTGAAATCTCCTTCCCTCCAAAAAACGCCCCCGAAAAGGAGGGTTGGGGCCAATTTTTCTCTAAAATCTGAGACGATAGAATTAAATATAGTACCATACCCGGAAATGTTTGAATTGAATATTTTTTCAAATATGCGAACATGTTTTTAGATTTCTGAATAATAACAAGTACAAGCCGTGGGTAAATGGTATAAGTGAATGTTCAACGATTTTAGTGACTAATGTTACACTCAAAAGTGTGAAATAAATATTTCTTACAAAAAATTGGACCGACGTTATTATTTGGTACACTGAAAAATACAAAATAATATTAATTCTATTGGTGTTGGTACTTGTGAAGTAGTGAAATCTAACTGCAACTGCACAACTTCATAAGTACCAGCACCAATAGAATTAATATAATTTTGTTTTTTTCAGTGCATCAACTAGTAACGTTGGTCCAATTATTTGTACAAAATATTTATATCTATAAATGAGGATACTTAATGCTGTAGTCGCTGTAGTTCTATAAAAAGCTGTAAAAATATAAAATCTGAAATTCGAAGCAATAGTAATCGTTGACGTTTAATATTTAAGATAATATTTTTCCTGGAAAATTATTCCACTGAATTTTTTAGCTGTAGAATAAAATGTACCTCAAAGTTGGCAATGTTCCTTCGGTATGTTTTGCATTCAATAGGTACTTAGCACTATTATATTAATGAAGGATTTCATGGTAGGTAAATTTCTTTTCATACAACAAATAGGTATGTATGATGAAATAATCAATTTGATTTGAGACTAAAACATCGTAGGTGTGCGGTACCCGGTTAAATTTGCAACTATATATGGATTTCAGTCATCTAAATCAAGAGCCTCCAACATTATAACGTTGCTGTCTCTACCAGCAAATGGAAAATTCTTGTTTTGCTATTTTGTCGGGTGCATCAACCTTCCAACAAGACACCAAAGAGAAAAGACAACTTGCCGAACAAGTTCTGTCTGATCCAGTGTATTGTAGCTCCAGCACGTATATTATTTTTTCGATCGGAGCTGCGCGGTTGCTTTTGTTTTGCATAATCTTTTTGTTTTTTCTTTAATATTTTTTCTTCTATTTTGGGTTAGAGGCGTTCATGGATAAGCTGCTCATCTTGTCTGCACAACAGAGGCGTCTCTATTAAACAGTGGCGTTCTGAAGCAATTTGGACAAATTTATCTTCATAATGCCCATGATTTGCAGAATTTGTATTTCCCATAAATTTGAATATACCTAATCTTATATTAGTTTAAAAGATCGTAGTGAACGAAAGTTGAGAAAAAATTGTTTGAATTGTTTTATTTTGGTAGGAACAAAAGGGATAATTTAACTTATGAAAAGTGATGTTTTTGCCTATTTCAATTTTCAGATAGGTAGGTACCTGTCCTTTATGAATAGAACAAAATGTGGATTTTAAGACGAAATCGGCTGATTTTTCCAAAATTTTACATTCTACACATATATACAATTTTAGTGAATAATCATTAAAAAAATCTTTAGGAACATTTTCAATTCAGAACTGGCATAAATTTCTTTCTACTTTCCAAAAGTAGAAGATAACCAATCTTCTCAATTTTTATACCAAAAGAAAGGTAGTGGCATCAATATGGAAAATGATTCTTGGAACTTTTGAACAAGTTTTAAATATCTTTAATGATTTTGTTTAGGTATTTGACCAATGTAGCTCACCCTGTTAGGGCTAGTTGAGGGTCTGAATATATTGGAAATCGTTCATCATATTGCAAGTAAATAAGCTCTGTTAAGCTAGCAGTGACAAGTTAGCAGAAACAATCGAAACCGGCATGGGAATTTGTTGCTAATTAGTTGCTAATTAGTTGCTAAAATCCCGATTTTGTTGCTCGAACCAGTTTTGAAAAAATTGAGTAACTGCTATCTTAACGTGTAAGATAGCAGTGAAACCACTAAAAATTATTATTTTTCAATTCTAACACCACCTGAATTTGTTGCTAATTTGATGCTGGAAGATAGTATAAAGAAAATTAAAAAAATATTAAAAATAAAAAAAATATGAAAAAATATAAAAAAATTAAAAAATTATATTGAAAAAACGTACTTTACAGTACTTCTTCCTAATGCTACGCTAATCCAAAACTCAAAAAAATAGTAAATAGTTGGGATATTCACTGATTAACCTGAAATCAAGTATTGTTGTTGAAGCTATTAGAATTCCTATATTTTCTCTCTTAATTTCTAGCAGAAATTTTGTTGCTCATTGGATAAGTCTTTATTAGTGCTTGAATTACCAGCAACAAAATACAAAAAAAGAATATTACCAATAATAAACTTGTGACTGATTTTTTTTGGTGTCGCTATGACAATACCTCCATTTTCGGTTTTAATTTCTGGCAGAAATGTTGTTGCTGATTAGATAAGCCTTTATTAGTGCTTGAATTACCAGCAACAAAATACAAACAAAGAATATTACCAATAATAAACATGTAATTATTTTTTTTTGGTGTCGCTATCAGAATACCTCCATTATCTCTCTTAATTTCTAGCAGAAATTTTGTTGCTCATTGGATAAGTCTTTATCAATGCTTGAATAACCAGCAACAAAATACAAACAAAGAATATTACCAATAATAATCTTGTAATTATTTTTTTTTGGTGTCGCTATCAGAATACCTCCATTATCTCTCTTAATTTCTAGCAGAAATGTTGTTGCTCATTGGATAAGTCTTTATCAATGCTTGAACAACCAGCAACAAAATACAAACAAAGAATAATACCAATAATAAACTTGTGACTGATTTTTTTTATGTCGCTATCAGAATACCTCCATTATCTCTCTTAATTTCTAGCAGAAATTTTGTTGCTCATTGGATAAGTCTTTATTAGTGCTTGAATTACCAGCAACAAAATACAAAAAAAGAATATTACCAATAATGAACTTGTGACTGATTTTTTTGGTGTCGCTATGACAATACTTCCATTTTCGGTTTTAATTTCTGGCAGAAATTTTGTTGCTGATTAGATAAGCCTTTATTAGTGCTTGAATAACCAGCAACAAAATACAAACAAAGAATATTACCAATAATAAACTTGTAATTATTTTTTTTTTGGTGTCGCTATCAGAATACCTCCATTATCTCTCTTAATTTCTAGCAGAATATTTGTTGCTCATTGGATAAGTCTTTATTAGTGCTTGAATTACCAGCAACAAAATACAAAAAAAGAATATTACCAATAATAAACTAGTGACTGATTTTTTTTGGTGTCGCTATGACAATACCTCCATTTTCGGTTTTAATTTCTGGCAGAAATAAACATACAACTATTAGTGTATATAAAAGTTTAATAAAATATTAGTGATTTTTTTTATTATTTTATTAATGCGATAGCGTCTAAAACAAACGTCCATTACAAGTTTATTATTGGTATTATTCTTTGTTTGTATTTTGTTGCTGGTCAATCAAGCACTAATAAAGACTTATCTAATAAGCAACAAAATTTCTGCCAGAAATTAAAACCGAAAATGGAGGTATCTCATAGCGACACCAAAAAAATCAGTCACAAGTTTATTATTGGTAATATTCCTTTTTTGTATTTTGTTGCTGGTAATTCAAGCACTAATAAAGACTTATCCAATGAGCAACAAAATTTCTGCTAGAAATTAAGAGAGATAATGGAGGTATTCTGATAGCGACACCAAAAAAAATAATTACAAGTTTATTATTGGTAATATTCTTTGTTTGTATTTTGTTGCTGGTTATTCAAGCATTGATAAAGACTTATCCAATGAGCAACAAAATTTCTGCTAGAAATTAAGAGAGATAATGGAGGTATTTTGATAGCGACACCAAAAAAAAAATAATTACAAGTTTATTATTGGTAATATTCTTTGTTTGTATTTTGTTGCTGGTAATTCAAGCACTAATAAAGACTTATCTAATGAGCAACAAAATTTCTGCCAGAAATTAAAACCGAAAATGGAGGTATTCTCATAGCGACAACAAAAAAAATCAGTCACAAGTTTATTATTGGTAATATTCTTTTTTTGTATTTTGTTGCTGGTAATTCAAGCACTAATAAAGACTTATCCAATGAGCAACAAAATTTCTGCTAGAAATTAAGAGAGATAATGGAGGTATTCTGATAGCGACATAAAAAAAATCAGTCACAAGTTTATTATTGGTAATATTCTTTTTTTGTATTTTGTTGCTGGTAATTCAAGCACTAATAAAGACTTATCCAATGAGCAACAAAATTTCTGTTAGAAATTAAGAGAGATAATGGAGGTATTCTGATAGCGATATCAAAAAAAATCAGTCACAAGTTTATTATTGGTATTATTCTTTGTTTGTATTTTGTTGCTGGTAATTCAAGCACTAATAAAGACTTATCTAATGAGCAACAAAATTTCTGCCAGAAATTAAAACCGAAAATGGAGGTATTCTCATAGCGACACCAAAAAAAATCAGTCACAAGTTTATTATTGGTAATATTCTTTTTTTGTATTTTGTTGCTGGTAATTCAAGCAATAATAAAGACTTATCCAATGAGCAACAAAATTTCTGCTAGAAATTAAGAGAGATAATGGAGGTATTCTGATAGCGACATAAAAAAATCAGTGACAAGTTTACTATTGGTATTATTCTTTGTTTGTATTTTTTTGCTGGTTATTCAAGCATTGATAAAGACTTATCCAATGAGCAACAAAATTTCTGCTAGAAATTAAGAGAGATAATGGAGGTATTCTGATAGCGATATCAAAAAAAATCAGTCACAAGTTTATTATTGGTAATATTCTTTTTTTGTATTTTGTTGCTGGTAATTCAAGCAATAATAAAGACTTATCCAATGAGCAACAAAATTTCTGCTAGAAATTAAGAGAGATAATGGAGGTATTCTGATAGCGACATAAAAAAATCAGTGACAAGTTTATTATTGGTATTATTCTTTGTTTGTATTTTTTTGCTGGTTATTCAAGCATTGATAAAGACTTATCCAATGAGCAACAAAATTTCTGCTAGAAATTAAGAGAGATAATGGAGGTATTCTGATAGCGATATCAAAAAAAATCAGTCACAAGTTTATTATTGGTATTATTCTTTGTTTGTAATTTGTTGCTGGTAATTCAAGCACTAATAAAGACTTATCTAATGAGCAACAAAATTTCTGCCAGAAATTAAAACCGAAAATGGAGGTATCTCATAGCGACACCAAAAAAATCAGTCACAAGTTTATTATTGGTAATATTCTTTTTTTGTATTTTGTTGCTGGTAATTCAAGCACTAATAAAGACTTATCCAATGAGCAACAAAATTTCTGCTAGAAATTAAGAGAGATAATGGAGGTATTCTGATAGCGACACCAAAAAAAAAATAATTACAAGTTTATTATTGGTAATATTCTTTGTTTGTATTTTTTTGCTGGTAATTCAAGCACTAATAAAGACTTATCCAATGAGCAACAAAATTTCTGCTAGAAATTAAGACAGATAATGGAGGTATTCTGATAGCGACATAAAAAAATCAGTGACAAGTTTATTATTGGTAATATTCTTTGTTTGTATTTTGTTGCTGGTTATTCAGGCATTGATAAAGACTTATCCAATGAGCAACAAAATTTCTGCTAGAAATTAAGAGAGATAATGGAGGTATTCTGATAGCGACATCAAAAAAAATCAGTCACAAGTTTATTATTGGTATTATTCTTTGTTTGTATTTTGTTGCTGGTAATTCAAGCACTAATAAAGACTTATCTAATGAGCAACAAAATTTCTGCCAGAAATTAAAACCGAAAATGGAGGTATTCTCATAGCGACACCAAAAAAAAATCAGTCACAAGTTTATTATTGGTAATATTCTTTTTTTGTATTTTGTTGCTGGTAATTCAAGCACTAATAAAGACTTATCCAATGAGCAACAAAATTTCTGCTAGAAATTAAGAGAGATAATGGAGGTATTCTGATAGCGACATAAAAAAAAATCAGTCACAAGTTTATTATTGGTAATATTCTTTTTTTGTATTTTGTTGCTGGTAATTCAAGCACTAATAAAGACTTATCCAATGAGCAACAAAATTTCTGCTAGAAATTAAGAGAGATAATGGAGGTATTCTGATAGCGATATCAAAAAAAATCAGTCACAAGTTTATTATTGGTATTATTCTTTGTTTGTATTTTGTTGCTGGTAATTCAAGCACTAATAAAGACTTATCTAATGAGCAACAAAATTTCTGCCAGAAATTAAAACCGAAAATGGAGGTATTCTCATAGCGACACCAAAAAAAATCAGTCACAAGTTTATTATTGGTAATATTCTTTTTTTGTATTTTGTTGCTGGTAATTCAAGCACTAATAAAGACTTATCCAATGAGCAACAAAATTTCTGCTAGAAATGAAGAGAGAAAATATAGGAATTCTAACAGCTTCAACAACAATACTTGATTTCAGGTTAATCAGTGGATATCCTAACTATTTACTATTTTTTTGAGTTTTGGATTAGCGTAGCATTAGGAAGAAGTACTGTAAAGTACAATTTTTCAATATATTTTTTTAATTTTTTAAATATTTTTTCTTATTTTTTTTTATTTTTATTATTTTTTTAATTTTCTTTATACTATCTTCCAGCAACAAATTAGCAACAAATTCAGGTGGTGTTAGAATTGAAAAAAAATAATTTTCAGTGGTTTCACTGCTATCTTACACGTTAAGGTAGCAGTAACTCAATTTTTTCAAAACTGGTTCGAGCAACAAAATCGGGATTTTAGCAACTAATTAGCAACTAATTAGCAACAAATTCCCATGCCGGTTTCGATTGTTTCTGCTAACTTGTCACTGCTAGCTTTACAGAGCTAAGTAAATACGATCATAAGCATACCTTCATGTAAGGGTAGTTAATAATGAATTTATTTAACTTTTAGAATAGAATTGCTAAATTACCCTCCGGAATATTACTAAAATTCTAGTTATTTTGAATTGACAAATTCATTAAAAATTATGAATTTATTAAAAATAAAAGTAGATTTTATGCGTTTCCTACGTTTAGAATCAGTGGTTCGATCGTTTCGTCTATTTCATCGATGATGAGGGTGTTTTTAGGCCGGTAGATAAACATTCTATAAAAGCTTGACAAGACAAAGTTTTATTTTTATGTGACCACATTTTTCCTACTACATAGCCATCATTTAATGTGAGTTTATACAGTAAATACCTAAAATAAAACAAGAAACAAATTAAAATTATAATAAGAATAAGGGCAAAAAAGATTGGTTTATACAGATGACTAAAATAAAATAAGAAATAAAATTGAACCAATCAAATCACAGCTTTTTTAACAAAAACTTTTGTGTTGTGTGCAATTTAAGTGTTCTCTGGTGTTCGGTCATACGCATTATTAGTTTCCAAACAAAATAAAATAAGAGTTAAAAATGAAAGTTGGCCATCTCTAGTTCTTATTCTTATTACGTAATTTAGCTTATATCGTCTATAAACGCTCTCATGGAAATGAGCATGTTCAACTTTCTTATTTTATCTTAATTTGTTTCTTATTTTATTTTATTTACTGTGTAAACTCGCCTTTAATCAGCTTTCATTTATAGATAATATAGTTTTCTATTTTCATTCAGGACTTTTCCAATAGATCGTATTTTTTCCTCCAACAGACAATTTCAGTCCTCTCGAGCAGCAGATCAATTAGATAACAATGACTATAGAATCATAGAATGGTAGGTATCCAAGTAAAACAATGAAAAGTACTCAGCAGGTACTAAGAGGCAGGTTCTAAGAAATATTAGGCTAGTTACGAGACAAAATAAATAGACTGTATATAGAATTCATAAATAATGAATATATAAAAATAAAACGAGCCGTCAAAAATTATTTATTACTCTCTATCCTCTTCAAATAGACTATATACCTCACTACCTCCCAGAAATATAATAAACAGTATTTCTGTGATACTATGCAATGATGAAAATCAAAAATTATCCTGAAAATAAGTGGTTGCCATTAAAAAAATAATTTGCTTATCTTATTTTAGCACATCCTGTATATGAATCAAAATGTTTGAAAAATATACCTATGCCTATTATCGGACTTATTGGAAAAAAATGAAGCTTGACTAGAAAAAAAGGAATGACACTTTCTCGCTTCTGGGTCACCATATATGTGATACTAGTAGGTGTAGGTAACTGCAAATCATCTCATGTATTAGATACAATACTTACTTGGACTTAAATTTTTTTGTTGGAATTAGTATTTTGCTTCTTGTAAACAATAATAATATCTAATAATGGATCTAATATGGATCTTGATAGCTTATTCTTTTTTATCTATTTTTAAGTAGTGTACATCTATCATATGAGTAGATTTTTCTTTTGATTTGGATGATATGTATTTATTTCCATTAAGCATCAGGTACATGCAGACAGAGGCGATAAAAAGAAACCTATATTTTAAGTCAGATCTTTAGCAATACATCGGCGAAAATTGCATTCAATTCCATGTAGTATTTTTTGCGTGATCCGTTTAGGTACTAAAAGCAGAAAGACAGACAGACCTCTAGTAATATATCGGTGAAAACTGCATTCAATTACATGCAGTAGTTTTTGCGTGATGCGCGTACAAAAATACAGACAGACAGACAAAATTCTAAAAACTGTTGTTTTGTCTTCTGTTCCTCTACTTACGACCTCCCATATTTATTATATGTATAGATATATTTAATTATAAGCTTCGGCCTCACATAATTCTATATACCTATAATTTCATCCTTGAATTTTTTTGTGAAGCTCAGTATGGGGATTGCGAGTTTAGTACGCATGCGCGAAAGAGATGTGGCTTGGAGCATATACTTAAACTTCTATACTGCTAGCATTGTGGAAAAAAATACGCAAAAATGAAGCCAAAGACCTAGGGATAGCTGGCGATATGCGCCTTTTGGCGTCATGAACTTTTTTGGTTAAGAGGAGGGACATGTAATTATGTTACCACACTTACCATTGGCACAGCCACTTCCCCTTTCGCGCATGCCCACTAAACTCGCAATCCCCATACTGAGCTTCACAAAAAAATTCAAGGATCAAATTATAGGTATATAGAATTATGCGGCTTGGACTCACATCATATGGTATCCATGGTAACATCAAAGCTTACCAATGACACAGCTTACCAAATAAACTGTGCCAATGGTAAGCTTGGTAAAACAATGACATGTCTCTCCTCTTAGCCAAAAAAGTTCATGACGCATGCGCATATCGCCAACTATCCCCAGGTCTTTGGCTTCATTTTTTCGTATTTTTTTCCACAATGTTAACGGTAAAGAAGTTTAAGTATATGTTCGGCCTATAGTTGAACTTTCGGAGTTGAAAACAAATACCTTAAAATAAGGTCACCCATGTCAGACATTTATTTTCGAGACCACTCTAAGCAGAAAGAAACTGTTAAATATAAAAAACAGATAATCTACAATTTATAGATACACTAATAAAAATGATTTGAGTTATTGCAATTTTTGGCGAAGTTACTTATACCATTAGGACATATAGATTCCGATATAAAAAAATTGCGACTAGCAACCACAATGCAATAGCATCTGGGTCGCCTAATTTTATATACTTTTATATATAATAAGCGTGCGGCTGTTTCTTGTGATTTGTCGGCACAATTATCTAGAGAACCAAAAATTATATCGACGTCGAACTGGTTTTATTTCGTGCACAATTTTTAAGGAAAGTCATAACTTTTTCACCAAAATCTGTGGAGCTGTATTTTGATTACTAAAAAATGGATGAATTTAGAAATATCGGTATATTCTGTTTTATGGTGACTAAATCTTCTACAATAATTAGACGTACCCAGATAAAGGTACATTTTGTTAATTTAGCAGAAAGTTTGACAATAGCAAAACTTTCACGTTTCAATGACGATATCGATAACTGTAGTATGCTTTCCTACTATCGAACATTGAATGACATCGAACTGTTATATGCTATGTTCTGTTAAAAATCTCTTGGTTTGTTTACAACATTCAAGTATTGACTGAAAGAACAATATTTCATTCTTCAGTCACTCCTTTATCTACCACTAAGCTCCTTGAACTAAAAAAAATGTTGTATCTCAATTAAGGCGCTGTGACACCAACGTAAATGTAACTGTACAACAATCGGTTGTAATGCATACTGCCCTAGGAATAGTTTTCTTGACATTATTCTGACAATTTTCTGGCACTGATAATAATAAACAAGAATTCGTTTTTATTTTGAGCAGTGTACCTACCTACATCCGAAAAGATTTTCTTTACAAAATGTTTGAATTTTTGCCTTTTGTTAGGTATGGTAACATCAATGGAATTAACTGTATTTCCGATTTATGGGTTTCTATGTTGACGTACTCTGAATTGGCCAATTTTGTTTCATAGTCCTACTTTGCCATGTAGAATCCCAAAAACTGACAAAAATCTTTCATGTTCTCTATAGTATTTATTCACAGTAATAGGTCTTGTGTATAAAATGAATCCATATTTTAATAGTTTCTCACGACATCATGTATGATGAAATTTCTGTAGTCTAAAGTTCAAATAAAATTTCAAAACAATTCTAAATTAACCTAATTGTCTAAATCTAAAATACGCTTTACCAAGTTCGGGTCAACTGATATGAGAAATTTGAGAAAAAATAAAATTAAGCTATATTTTGCAATGTTCTGGCACCGTTTTTGAAACCACTAAGATCTGATGTCAAATTCACTTTATGATATTGATATAAGACCAACTTAAGGTACCGATTCAATGTCTATAAGAATATTTATTTTTCATATTCATTCAATAATAAGATAGTGTATCTATCCAAAAGCAACCTACACATTTTTCAAAAATATCAATGGTTTTCGTGTTGGAACTCTCAGAAAGGACCATAATATGAAGAAATACATTCGTGGGAAGGGACAGGGCAATTTTGGTTTGCAATTTGTTTTTTTTTTAATAAGAAATGTTATCAATTGAAATTAATGTTCCTGCAATACGACCATCTGAATAGGTAGGTATACAAAACTTTTTTCAGGAAATTTGCATCTTTTATAAGTTGAATGAGATTTTTTTATCCATTGCACCCTAAACATTTATAGGTGAGGATCACACAATTACTCAAAAATATAATATTATATTGTTATATTATTCCACGAGTCAATAATGATAGCTCTTATTCTCGAAGAATATTTACAAACCGAGCCGTGTTATAGGCGAAAAAATAGGTCTGATTTCTTCAGATGTACCTACACTTGTAAAGAAAATGTATTTACAAACTAAACTTGATAAGAAAAAACTTAAAGAATTCGAAAATACTGCCAAGAGTTATCTGTGTTATTACCTCTAACTGATCTTCATGGCTTGCATAATTAAAATAATCTTCAATACATCCAGTGTTGTTTGTATCCTACATTTCGTTGAAGTCTCTCAATATTTCTACATATGTTTATTTTATCTACTGAAATCAACAATATCCCAATGTACCTAGTTTCCTACCGCTATCATAAGTAGCTACGTAAGGAAAGTATTGTAAGCGTGTCCAGTTTTGCGGTTTTCAACATTTTTTTCATTTAGGAGTCCCCGAGTCTTATAAACATATTTTCAGTCATTGGTCATCCTGTTACTTAATGCTGGGTGCTAGGCAACAGCTAAAAACGTGTTTATCTCAAGACTGTGTCGCAAAAACGGATTTAAGGCTTTAAATGGTTCCTACTAGGTACGTCAAAATTGAATATGACGATTGCTGTATTTTTTGGCACACTGAAGGAATTAATGGTCGATGAAATTCGTTTGAGAACACTTGAAACGTCGTATTAGTGGTCACACCAGCAGGGTTATCACGTAACTATCAACTGCAACAGAGAATATATACCTACACGACTATCGCACAATCGTCGCTGTCAAAACGTCGATTTGGTACAGTGTTGTCGCCCTGTCAGTCTTGAGCCTAAACTAATACTCTAGTAAAAATTATCAAAGTGAGATTGATTGCATGTATTTAATAATAAATTGCTTTTAACATGTTTTCAATGAAATTGCTATTCTCTCTTATATATCCAATATTTTATACGCAGCGTATACTAGACTATGGCAACAATGAGACAAAACGCGATTGCAACTAGTTGCTAAATTTTACATGATACGGGGGCAGATTTCTACTTTCCAACCGCTACCCTAAATAGAAATGTAAGTTAAGAATAAGTTTGTAATCGTATGAAATTTTTGGTGTCTGGTTTTCAAAAGATGTTTACGTTTGAAGGTTCCCTGAATAAAAAAAACATATATTCTGCCATTGGTATGTCTGTCTGACTATGCCAAGATTATCTCAGGAACCGATAGACCGATTTTGTTACTATCTTTTTTGTTTTGTAGCCACAGAATTGGCATCGCAATCACACTACTTGTTTAGTAATAGCCGAAAAACGTGTTTCGGTCAAGTTTGTAGCGCGAAAAAGGCTCTAAGAATTTTGATGAAACTTGTCTGAAATCTTCTTCTTAAAACCATTAACCACAACTTCAAGACACGCAAGCAAGAAAGCAGGAAAAAGGTTATGTCAGAATGAACTGTCACATGAATATAACCATTGTTGTTTGTCTTGACACACCGAAAAAAATGAATGGTCGCACGTCTTGATCGGACGATTTTTATAGCCGATGGAATTGGTTTGAGAGCGGTAGTCGTGTGATAGGACACACAAGATTTTTTTCAAAGAAGCTATTTATTTTTAGTTAATTATTTTATTATTTTTAATAGAGCTAGCCAACATTATTATTATTTATTACTTTCTGTATTTTTCATAATAATTAATTAATTAATTAGAGCATACAACTCTGTATAGATAAGCAAATGTGGCAACAGTGCATATTTCAGCACAACATACATCTAAATTAGTCACGCACAATAAAATCGCAAATCCTTGGCCCCGACTTTTTTCACTATTTTATTGGCGCTACGTGATAGCTTATTTATGACCTGATAAAAATATTATGCGAACAAAGTAGGTGTTGTGTCTCATCTACTTTACGGTTTACGGCTCACTTTGTACTGTCTTAGACTGAGACAGACAAACAAAGTACGCACTTATCTCATCTTTCATCTCTGTCAGGCTGCGGAAACAGATGCGCATTTGTTTCGACGTTGAGGTAGGTCTCGGCGTTTGTATGTGTGTGTGTCAGTCGTTAATCGCATAAATTCGCAATAATATTATTATTGGCACAAGTGTCGAGGTCGGCCAAGGACGACACTCGATGCCGGAACTTCTCCATTAATGAAGATCAGCTGAGGTGGTCCGCATTATAGAGTAAATACATATATTAAAGAGAGAGTTTGATAGATCGGAAATTTAATCATTGTTGTTTAATTTGATCGGTGGCCTGCCAGGAACGGAAATAAAAAAATATGTCGTAACTCATACATACGTCTTTGTGATTCTAACATAAATTATACATAACTTAGGAACATCTAAGACATTTATTCTTGCAAATATTTCAAATGCAATTGGGATAGGTATGTCAAATGGGAGGAGGTTTAAATAACATTGTGGTAAGTTTCAAAAGTTAGATATCGTATGATGTTTTTGGTAAATTGCGAACATCTACATTTTCTTACAGGGCCAAACAACTCTTTATCGTTGAAAATCGACTCCATAATGTTGGAGCTTTCATCGACTTAG
This sequence comes from Crioceris asparagi, assembly GCA_958507055.1. Lineage (NCBI taxonomy): Eukaryota > Metazoa > Arthropoda > Insecta > Coleoptera > Chrysomelidae > Crioceris > Crioceris asparagi. Next base: position 55,044,347 of record OY293827.1, read on the forward strand.
CTTTTTCGGACAAATAAACGAGAAGAATTTCATCACTTACTGTGCTAATTTTCATATCTCTGACAAGATTTCTTTGGCAGTAATTTCACATTTATTTTTGCCGCTTTAAAAGAGGAAGTTGTACTTCTCTTTAAAACAGTGTATGCAAGGGTTTCGTAGTCCCTAAACTTTTAGGTTAATTTTTTATTTTAAGAGAATTAAAAAATAACTACGTATTGGTAAAGCTCTTATCTATGTTTCGGTGGAATCACTTTTTCAAAATTTTATTTAGTTCTTTCTAAAAGAAAACATAAAATTTCATATTTTTTGACGAGTTTCCCATTTTTTTTTTAGAGAAGAATCAAGGAAAATATCAAAAAATTAAGACGACAGAAACATAGATTAGATCTTTACCAACAATGACATTTTTTTTCATCCACTAGTAATGAAAAATAAATCATAAAAGTAAGGGACTACGAAACCCTTGCATAGCAACATTTTGCACTTGCAGAGTGGCGCCGCTCTCCGAGTTCTAAAGTAATCATCATTTATGAATGGAGATAAAATACATTCACTATTATAAATGTTTACGAGGGATAGACGGATGGGTGAAGAAGTACAGTTTCCGTTGAAATTTGAATAACTTGTATTTTATATCGTACGTAGGTAAGTAAAAAGATCAAGAAAAATATTGAAGATTTATAAAACTGCTTGAACTGAAATTAGTGGTTTGTATAATATATGAAGAGCTATTGCCTTGACCGATCTGTGAGTTTATTCCCTACATCGCTCACGTAGTTTGTCTTAGAGACGTCCAATGAAGGAACTCATGAGTAGCGCAGTGTTCGATGGGATTATCTCAATAAACAACAACTTCCTACAAATTAAATCTTTTTTTCATAAGCCGACCAATATACTCAATTAAGTATTGAAAAATCCGTGCGCAATCAATTGATTCTGGTTGAATATAGGTATTATTTATTTTATCTATTCTTTGATTTGAATTCAGTATCCAAATCCTTCAACATCACTACTTTTCTATGAATCTCCATATCCCTATCAATTATTTCCCTTATTTCTTCTCATACCAGCACATTTTTTTCAATTCTTCATCCAAGTAGGATACTATTCTTTCTTGGGAGAATTACCTGTCGTGGGATTACGTTTTTGCCGTAATTTCTCGGTCGGAATAACGCAATATAAAAGCTATTATGAAATGTTTTAATTTGTCATTTGGAGATTTAGTTAATCCCTCATTAGTGATTTGGTTTTGAAATTGGCCCTTATGGGTATAAAAGATCAGCAGCAACAGAAATAGGCATTGTGATTAAAATATTCAAGAATGCCGGTCACACGTAAAAGTTTGAAGAACCGATTATGGTTGTCATCTACGAGAACGTCGTCTAGATCCAAAATCCTGCGAATAAATAAGGTGAGTTGAACTGGAATCCTACTTAAATATTTTATTGAACACAGTGTCCTGACAATACAACGGCATTTTGGTTAGCATTAGCGATCATATACACAGTAACTGTGAATAGAAAATCTCTAAAATCTGTGTATAATAATATCTTTAAACTATATTGTTGATGGAAATTCATGGATGGAAACAAAAAAATTATAAACCTCCACTTATAGGTATATTAAAACACATATTGTTAAGTATTTAAAAATATGGTGGTATTAGTGGAAGTTTTATCATTATGTAATTTGAATTACATGAGGAATGTGACAAGGTTCTTTTCTAAATAAATCACACAGCGATTGAAGTTTTCATTATTGAAATAGTAACTGTTCCATATAGTAAATAAAAGCAATAGTGTAATTTTTGTATTCCTTCTATAAAGCCGTTGTCATCATATTCTACATAAAGCAAAGCACATTGAGATTGAAGAGGTCCTGGTCAGACAAATACTGAAAACACTATATTTTTAGGTGTCATCGAAAATGAGTGAAGCTGGGACATCAAGATCATTAGAGGTACAGGAGCCTGGTACCGTACCGGTGGAATATAAGGATACCCAAGCTATTGGTTCTACGCCCTCAAATGAACAATGTTCGGATATTGATATCGTTGACGTGATTCTTTGCGGTGTAAAACGCCTCAGTGAAAATAATTGTTCTGGACAGGGTCCCTCTGTTGAAACAACGCATGAACAAAATTTAAGTTTCGATAGTGAACTGTGATATTTCAAAAAACATACATTTTCCAGATGATAATCATTTGGGAAAAGATGTTAGTAACAATTATTGCGAAGTCACTGATGTAGCGCAAGCTTAATTATTGAAGAACCATCAACTGAAACCTCAAATAGAGAAAAGGGAAATAACGATGAAAAATCGAACTCGAAGGACGGAGAATAGTCGACATTCAGCATTTTATAGACTCCCTTATTGCAATAAGTAATCATGCTCCCCATTTCTCTCATAAACCTTGAGATATTAAAAGAAACTAGAAGGGTAGTAGCTTCTAAAATTACATTCAAATGTAATATGTGTATGTCCATGGAGACTGTAACAACTGTTTCTAATTTTGAAGACGTTAATAATAGTGCTGTGCTTGGAATAACAAGCAAGTATTATTTTCATGGAATTGGTATTTTTGTAAGCTTATTAATGATGAATTGTTTGATTTCCAGGAAATTCATTTGACATTGCACTTTGCAATGATTTCATATTTATATTATTTCGAAATTTATTTAAAAATTTGGAACATTTCTTGAATATTCCATACATGATCAATGTGATACGTAATTTTGTATATACCCAATTATATTATTTTTTATAACAAAATTGATGCGATTCAGATATGGAATTACTGAAGCCATCAAGTTCAGAAAAAATGGTTCCTTTAGCTGAAAAAGTTGAAAACTTGAGAAAAGATATCTTAAACAGTCCGAAACACATTTTGGGAGATCATTTAAAATGTTCGAGATACTTTTGTCAAAAAGAAACAGTAGACACAACAACAGTGGCCGATATGAAATTGACACGTAGGTAAGTAATTCTACATTTACCATAATATTTGTCGCTCTTCTATGAAATTTTGCCTATCAAAATAATTTGAAAATATTATTGAAAATTTACTATACATCTGTTTTTTGGTTTTGTGGACTATATCTGCCTCATTTTCTAGAAAAATTCTATTTGAAATGAATGAAATATTTTAAATTCTCAGCTTTCCTACAATTCTCTATGTTTTCATATTTATTACGTATTGGAAATATCGAGTAATTGATTTATCTGTATTTTCAGCTCTATATGACAAACTAATGGAGATTGTCAGATACCTCGCAAATCACTCAAAAAGCTTAATATACGATGTAGAGAACAATTGTGCAGAACAGTTCAACAATATAATAGCTAGACGCTCAGGCGGAAAAAGAGTTAATTTTGTCATGAAGGGATCTTACCAAACTCGCTGTTATACGTCTGTAGTTGCCCTGAATTCAAAAAAAGAATTGAGCAAACTCAAAACGAAATATGGAAGATTGAATGACCCCTTCGTTTAGAAATACGAGTTGACAAAACAAAAAAAAATATACAAGCTTCTATCTCAAAACGAAAAATAAAGCATAACAAACAACGGGAGCTCAGAGGCCTATTTTACGGTGAGCATTGTACCAAACCAGATATGGATGACGCCACTTTAGACATGGCAGCAAAAGACTTTTTAAAAAAAATTTCAATATCTGCTGAAGAATCAAAAAAAAATGTATGGCACAGTGAAAGACAAAAACACGTTACTGCCTCAAAATTTGGAGAGATTTGCAAAAAGAGGGAAACGTCTTCAGTAAAAAATTTGATAAAATCCATAATTCATCCAGAGCCATTTTATTCGAATCCCACACAATATTGCATAGAAAATGAAGTCAGAGCACGAGAAGACCTGGAGAAGTTTTTGCAAAGAAAAATAATAAAATGTGGACTATTCGTTGATGAAGAATTCATTTACATGGCTGTAAGTCCTGACGGAATTGTTGAAGGTGAAAAGTCCATTGTGAAAATAAAATGTCCATACGGAGCCAGAACTATGACTGTGTATGAAGGGGAAGGGATAACTGAAAGGAAAATAACATTTTGGAAAAAAGACAGGACGATCAATGAATGCCATAATTGCTACTTTCAAATCCAGGGTCAGTTGCGAATAACCAAAATGAAGTTTTGTTATTTATGTGTTTGGACCCCTCAAGGAATAAAATTGGAGAAAATCCCTCGAATGGACGACTTCTGGAGTGATAAAATGGAAGGAAAAATAAAACAGTTCTATATCCAATACGTTTTACCTGAAATTGTAGATAGTAGGGCAAATAGAGGCATGGAAGTGCGAGATAAAATAAAAAAAAACAAAATGAGAAATGAGTTTTATTAAAAATATTACTTTTCAATATTTATACTGACGCAGAACATTTTATGAAATCGTCCCTTCTAATGTTATTCGTTTCCTTCTGGTATATTTTGTCATTTTAAACTTTCACACAATCAATAACCAAATAACATTATCCTCACATATACGTACGTTAATATTTTTTGGGTCAAATGTCATGATCTGATATGTGTATATTCTGAGAGGGTTTCATATATGTACAGAAATCTTTGAACACTATTTTCAGATGTCTAAATAAAATGGTTTTTTTTAACATGTGTTAGAATCCGGTGACAATACAATAAATTCATGAATATATATATTTTAATCCACATTTCTTAAAAAATGTTTCTTGATCGTTGAATTATCGCTGTGCCACCTACATGAACAAACAACAACACAAGAGGTTCTTCATAAATAATAAGTCAAAAATAAATAATACTTTAAAAAATATTATTTTAAAAATATTGGTCCGGCTTTATTAGTTGTTGCACTGAAAAATACAAAATAATATTAATTGTATTGGTTCTGCTGGTTCTTTTGGAGTTGGTGCCTACAACAACAAACTACAACGGTACAACTTCAATATTACCAGCACCAATGGAATTAATATTATTCTGTATTTTTCTGTGCAACAAAGTCGGTCCAATTTTTTCTAAAAAAATATTTATTTCACATTTTTGAGTTTAACATTAGTCATGACAATTTTGAACGTTTAGTAATACCAAAGAAGATAGATACTACCTACTAGTATCTATCTTCTTTGGTAATACCCAAAAAGTTATAGGCTTAGCCATGTACTTGTTATTTATTATTCAGAGATCTCAAAACATCGCGGCGCAAATATACATATTTCAGACTTTACAGCTGTAGCTCGAAAACCGTAACTCAATCTAAATGTTGCTACATATAATATTTTCTTTAATTTGGCCGTGTCATATCAATTTTCGAAAAAAATGCTCTTCCACAGCGGAAATACGCATATCACATATCTCAGACTTTACCATTGCGAAACTGGGAAACCGTAACTCTTATGAAAAAATGTTCAATTTCAATTTAAACGTTTCCGGATATGCTCCCCTTTCTAATTTTCAAATCTCGAATTTTCTATTTTCGGAAAAAATGGCCCTTCTACATAGCTGAAACACATATTTCAGACTGTAGCGCGAAAACGTATGATTATTTTTAAAAATGTCCAATTCAAACATCTGTCGTCTGGGATTTTCAATTTTCGAGAAAAATTGCTCATCCACCCCCTTTGCGGGCGGTTTTGGAGGGAAGGATATTTTGGATTTGACTTTTCTCAATAATGGACCATTTCTCAACTCTCCTCTTTCAAATGAAACAAAAATCTTCTAAACCGGAGTACGTTTACTATGCAAAACGCGCTAACAGCCATAAAAAAATACCTTCTCCTTTTTTTGAAGTCGGTCAAAAAATATAAAACACGCTTTAATACAAAACCCTAACTAAAATGTAAAAAATAATCTTAAATAAGTTTAAGATATAAATAGATTGATTAACAAAATATTTGATTTTATTTTAGAAAAGCGTGCGAATTGCTTAACGTCAATTGTTCTAAATAATTTATTGACAAATATTGGTAAAATTATTGTCATTATAAAAATACCATAAAAAGCATCCCACGCTTTTTATTCGCTACCTATATGTCTCCAGTCGGTACCGCCGCAGCTGTACTGAAATTAGTTTTCCCCTCGTAAGTATTCGATATCGATGAAGCTCCGCAGACATTTATTTGGAATTGAATATACTCAACTAATTTTTAATCAATTAAAAAATGTCTCTTGACATAACGATTTCATAAATTCAAAATTTCTATAAGCTGGTTTTGTGTGTAGGTATAGATATTTTTATATCGTATTAATTCATTATTTATGAAAAATCTAAAAGACTAAAGAATTCTTCCAGTATTCTCAGTTTCATGCTGTTTCCTTGACATTTAACTTCCACTTTCCACAGGCAGCAGTTAGTTAGAAACATCACTTTATTCCAGCTTAGTAGTTAATAAAGTTATAGGTAATTGAAAATTTCATTGTCTCGGTGAACACGGCGCTCTTCGAGTAGCTACCTAGGTATCTGTCTACCTACTTTCACTTTTGCATATCGCGGAACAGCGAACTGGCTCAGCGGAAAATTATTGCTTGCTTTCATTTTCACTTTTGTTCGACGTAATGAGACCAAGGAAAATTCGTTCAGAAGTTTCTAATACCTACAGATAACGGCCGATGATGTTATTTTAAATGTGATGGAATCGCCTATGTTAAAATAATGTGACAGGGACCAATTTATAATAATTTTTATCATACCTCTATCATAAAATGAAACCTTATAATTTTGTTCATCCGGTCTGTCCTCATTTGTCATGGTAATGTAACTTCAACAGTTCCATGACGCAATGACAAAGACTAGAAACATCTTTGGAAATGGTGTGGAATTTGTAGTCATCATATGCGTCGTTAAGATAAGAAAATTTAACGAATCTGTTCTCTCAAATATAAATAAGAAATATAATCAGGTCAATTTTCTTATTTTTTCTTTCATGTATTAGGTACCTATATTAATTTAAAATTTAGTTGTTTTGCAGATCTAATGTGGTAGATCAGAGAGATCAGTTCTATCAACTAACCTGAAAAGAGCTCCCTGGTTTAAAATAATACATATTTTCTGACGGATCTGTAGATAGGCCAATGACATTGTATTACTGCTTGTTGAGAGAAAATACCAGGTCAAATATAGAAGAACGAAATACTCTGACTGTTTCCAACTAGTCAACTATCTGGTCATTAATAACTAAGACATAGATCGGTAGTTGGAACAAAGCTATCCTTATGACTCCACACTAAAGCAGTGTTGTCAGAGTGATAATATTATAATCTGTTATGACAAATCACTTCTTTGTCGCTACTTTTTGACCGAGGAACCCCAACGGAGGAGGTATACAATTCGACTGTCTTTTTTTTCTTTTTTTTTTGGTTTGTGCGCGCGCTTTATATAGTAAACGTACTCCGATTTTGATGACTCTTGATTCATGTCAAAGAGGAGAATTGAAAAATGGTCTCATATTCGTAAACACTTAGATCCTAAATCTCCTTCCCTCCAAAAAACGCCAGCGAAGGGAGTGGAGGGGGCGATTTTTCTCGAAAATCGCAAATCTGGACAGAATTAAAGATAGGACAATATCCGGAAACATTTAAATTAAATATTAAAAAGAGAATTACGGTTTTGGAGTTACAGCGGTGTTATAATTTCAAATATGTATATTTTTGCTATGTGGAGGTAGCAATTTCTTTCGAAAATTGAAAATAAAAAAAATTAACCAAATTAAAGACCAGATTATTTGTAGCAACATTGATATCGAACATTTTTTGCATAGAGTTACGGTTTTCGAGTTACAGCGATGGTAAAGTCGAAAATATGCGTATTTAGGCGACGATGTTTTTAGATTCTTTATTAATAGCAAGTTCAAGCAAAGAATATACATGGGTAACACTATTAGTGAACGTTCAACGATTTTCGTGAGTAATGTTAGGTACACTCTAAAGTTTGAAATAAATATTTTTTCCAACAAAAATACAAAATAATATTAATTCTATTGGAGCTGGTACTTGTGAAGTTGGTGCCAAAAGTTTTCAAACTGCAACTGCAAAAACGTCGTTGGTATGGCCATTGTTGACCTGAGACGTGACTCTTGGCATTTTTGTTTGATAAGGTACTTGAGGTACCCGAAGTTTCTCCCAGAATTCACCTCTTAAATTCTGTATTGTCTGTCTAAATAATTTTCTCAACACATTTTTTTAGAAAAAAATGTGTTAAAGTATTTTCTCATGTTTTAGTCCCTTAATAAAAACTGTACAATTTCTGCGATAATCTTAGCACAGACAGAAAGAAAGGCGACCTCTGAAACGTAAACATTTGTTGAAAATAAGACATGTAAGATTTTACACGATTACAATTATTATTCTTTTCTTAAGAGTAGGTAGGTAGTAAAAATGTAATTTAATTGCTAATTAGTGTTATTAAATGAATTTCGTTTCTAGGGATTAAGTAAATCTGAAAATTAAAATAAACTAGTGTTATCTTAACGTATTATATGATAAACTGTGAGTAGGTACCTAAAACAAACATAACTTTCATAATTTTAAATATATCGTTCCAAATAGATTTAAGAAAATATTTAAAAACAAGAATTTAATCTCTTTATATCCGACAATAGTGTGCCTAAGAAATTAAAATGAAATATGGGCTTCACTTAGAGTCTAAAAAACTGAACGGAAAGTATCTACGAAACCATCTTCTCGTTATATGGTTATTACATTGAAGGATTTTATCGCAAAATATATTGATTTCAGCTCAACTTATCTACTGCCTGTATAATTTCACTTTTGATTTCACATACCTATTTAACATATTCTTATATGAAAAATGCCCAACTTCAAAAAAATGCTTTTTGTTTAGAAAAATATGTTATCTGTATTGTAACAGATGAGAATATATGTAGATTTTTTCTAGAATTTAATTTAAATGGGTTTAAGATGTAAATTTAAATGTAACAGTTAACATCTTAAATTTGTAGCCAGTAGTAAACAAATCTAGTAGCTTAATTATAGAATTGTGCTCTTGCTTGGAAATATACATAAATTAATTTAAACCATGATGCAATAAACTTGACAAGGTTGTGTGTTGTCATGAGTAGATTATTTGTGTTTTTTGCCAGTCTCTTGCTTTTACCTGGTGTCGCTCTGCTGCAACAAAAATCGCGTCTTTTCCTGTTATAAATAAATAGAGCAAAATTCGTATTAGGATGAATGCAAGCTGTGATGTCCACAATATCGATTTCTTAGTTGACTAGGTCCATTTATACATATGAGAAAAAGTTGATAGAAATAATTTCTGTTAGGTACGTATTTGTTGAGAACTACGAATATGTACCTATAGCTTCACAGCAGACTGGTTAGTAAGCAGCTATGGATGATTGTTAAACTAATAAAAGAATATACCTAGGTACTTATAACTTCCATTTATATCTATAGGTATACATAGCCTGGTCAGTGATAACAGAAACAATATAAGAACTAATGATATAACGAACTCTACCTTTCCCTTTCATGTTGGATCCTTTTTAAAACTCCTAGATGACATACCTATGTTTAATATTTATCCCTTTGCATCATTTACAAAGTAACATTTATTGGCAAATAGGTAATTTTTATACAACGATTTTTTGTAGCATGGTAGGTACCTAGGTATTATTGTAGGCGAATAACGTTTGTACTTACACCTATGCCATGGAGTATTCTTTGCGTATACCAATACCTATAACTTTCTATTTTATTCTTGATCCTGTGACATTTGCGTAGGTACGCCCATGATAATCCCGTCGTCCAGTGTTGAAAGTAGGACACTGGGGAGTGAGACGACAGAGATGGAGATAGCTGAAACAACGTGGGCCCTAGTTTTTCACCGGGCTCCAAAACATATAAATTATCCTCAGATAGGGAAACCGCCCCGGAGTTAGAGCCTTATCTGTCATCGTTTGTTTTATCTGCGGGCGAGTATACGTACACCACTACGCTCTTAAAGCAGATATACACATTCCAAAATGGAGGTGAGCAGATATGTATCAGACAGGAAATAGTCAGGAAATGATTATAACAGCAATAATTGTGGGAAATTAAATTGTACAGGGTTGTTGAATATTTCCGAAATAAAAAACTTGGAGAAAAAATATTTCATACAGATGTTAAAACTATATAGATACCTAACTAAATTAAGTATTTTAACAAATGAAAATTACAAGGTCTGTCATAAAGTCTTGAATAGAATAAAGGTTTATTCTATTAATAACAGCATACTTTGTTGGTTTTTTGAGCGATTTTATGAAAATATCGAAATTTTCTGAGAGGTATTGCCTAAAAAATAGGTAGGTATCTATTTCAATCTCCATCTCTATCAAGTTATTTTATGAGTTTTCTAAATCAATTAATACTTTGCCGTTTTTGTTTTTATATTGACCATATTGATGACGCATGTAAGGTTGGTGAAAATGGTAGATTGAATTGAGACTGAGCTTATTGAAATTTTTATGAAGATAAAAAATGGTGATAAATCACGTACTTTTGTCCAAGTCCTGAATAAATATGACTTGCATCTCGACAGAAAATAATCTGAAATTGTGTAATTCCGATCAAAAACCCGGTATATTAATGTAGTTTGGAATAAAAATGATTTACAAAAATGTAGGTTTGATATCTTTTATTTCAAGGCCAGCTGAAATATCAAGAAACTATTAATCCACTTTATGATGTAAGAGCTCATGAGTACAAGTAGCCTAGTCAGTTTAGATTCACTTTACTTCGAATATCTTTTTTATTTCAGTGTTCTGTAATTAATTAAATTTTGTTTTTTAATGAGGTTATTAAAGTTTTCCATATAAGTACCTACCTACCTAGTAATAGATTTCATTGGCTCTGCCTCTAAAAGTAGGTAATTTTTTATTCTAATCTCGGTTGGCCTTGAAATAAAAGATACCAAATATTTTAGTTTTGGGTAACACCATTATATATTATCTACCTATTATTTTAAACTCGACTTTTGGTAGGTATCTCCTTGTCAACTGGAAGATTGAAAGAGTCTGTGAAAAAATCTAAATATGCAATGCAGTGACATACTCATATATAGTCGAGTTAAATTTATTTCTGGTACCCAAAGAAACTCCATAGTTGTTTACGAGGACCAACACAACCTAGAATAAGGTAAGATGATATATGACGTCAACTATAGTGGCAAGATGGCTAGTTATCTAGTGCCCCTCCGCCAGAAATTAGAATTTAAATAATCGCGGTTTATATTAATAGATATGTTTAATTTTCATAAATACAGTGATTAAATATAGAAAGAATTCAAGATTTGTTGTATATAATTTAGAATAGGTAGAAACCTATATACCTAATATCTTTCAGTCTTTCCACATTAGTCGAAAATGTATTTATTACCTACAGGGCGATGGACTTTTACTTAAAGGGCAATGGATTTATTAGCCTTTTTAAGAACAGTGCTCACATTTTCGTTCATGAGAATAAAACTTTATGTTGGTGGATTTTTCCGGATATATCAAAATTAGATAAGGCGACTTAGAGTCACTTACGATATAGGAACTTAAGATTGAACTAGAATCTATATCTACCGAGATAGTTAGACTAAAGCAGATGCTTAGGCCATATGCAGGTGAATTATACAAGGTGTTTGAGAAACTATAGCTACATAAAAAATTGCTTATTTTTCTATATTGAAACATTTTATCATTAGGTACCTATACCTACCTAGTACTTACCTTAGTTGTAAAGTTCTCTAATGTTTCTGTACTCTCACTTGCTATAAGGCAACTTGTTGATATAGGTTTTATTGAATCTTTTTGGAATACCTACTCTGAAAAAGATTTTGCCAAAAAATAATAATCAAGACAGATGAATAAAAGTTTAACTGAGAAAATTATAATAAAACAAAATTGTTAATAAGTAGGTAACTAGGTAATACAATAATTATACAAGAAATAGGTAGCTATGTACCTACCTAAGTATCTACCTATGTGTAAATTTACCTTCTAAAAACTTTTTATAAATTACAAATATAATACCTATAGGTACCTACATATTTAGAATAATCAACTTTTTATATTGAAGATTGTGTGATTCGGACGAATTTTCTGAACATATTGTAGGTAAGTTTTTTCAACTAATTTTCAGTACACATTGTAAGTCTGTGGAAATCTGGTTCCTATTAAAAATTCTATCTAGTTGTACCTAATGTGTTACAAACGTAGGTGTATTCTAGGTAGGTACTTACCTCTATATTGTAATTGAGGTCGTTTTATTTTTATTAAAAAATACCTACCTACTTATTATGAAAGTATTTCAAACTATGTAGGTAGGTACTTATTTTTGAGATAGGAAATTCAAATAAAACTCCTTGGACTTATTTGAAAATTTTCAAAACTAAAAAATTAATTTCTCAATATCTAGGTAGGTATTTGTATATTTAATAGAACACACTTATCGTGAAGCATCCTGTATATAGTGCTTATGTAACGTTCCTCTTTCTAAATATTTGCCCAGATAGGCGATCGACCAGATGGTGTATAGTGTATAACTACTTAGATACATATTATTATTTTTAGTTGTTGCTCAACAAATGAAAATAATCGTAGAAACCTCGTCGCCTTGGCGCTTGAGCGTGGTTCAATCAATGGTGATAGTGATAAGTATAATATTATAGAACCGAACGAGTAAAACGTGGCTTCCCTGTAAACAAATCGTTAATGAACCGCGTTGTTGCCATGTTGTCGTCAAAAAAGTGAATATCATGTTATTTTCAATAAAGGATCCATGTTCGTAAAATTATGCTTTATTTATTAATTTAGTCTTTCTTCATTTCATAAACTTTTTTGATATTCAATTGTTTCAAAAATATTATTCACAGATCAGATGGCTTTGATTAAAAGACATTAATAATGTCTGGCATTGGAACCAATTAGAGTTATAAAGCTTTGAACAGACCACCCGGTATGAAAACTCTCAGAGCCAAATTGACTCTCGCTGTGTGCTTTTTCTCTTTCCGACTTCTCTCACTCTAAGCAATTAATGGTCTTACAGCCTTTTGTCGTCCTTATGATTTTTAATAACCTGTCAAGAACTTTGCCGCAAAATGGTGTGTAAGAAAAATAAACACAACTTTCTGCTCCTCTTTGATGTTCCTCTCTAGATTCTTATGTGGCCTAAATTGGAAAGATAATTAGAATGTCACTTGAGTTTAAAAACTTAACATACCTATGTATGAATTGAGTGAACATTAAATTAACTACAAAGTAGCTCAACACAACCGAATAATAAGTGTAGGTATCTAGAAATTGTTTTAAGAATCAAATCTTAATTCTTTAGTTGTTCAGTTTGACAGGAAAGCTGTCACGTCTGATATTATTAATTATTATAATAATTCGTTAGTTCAGTTTAATAGAAAAGCTGTCACGTCTAATATTATCGTTACTATACCTAGTAACTAATAAACAAACTAAAATAGTACGGAATTAAAATTTGATTATGAATGCGGCTGACTATGTTTGACTTTTCATATATTTAGGTGTGTTAAAACGCTTTATATGCTGTTTACCACAAAATAACCCAATCTGGCAACAATGGACACATATTTCAAATTGTTATTATTCGTTGGAAAGATGGCCGTACGGTTGCTAAGGAAACGCTGTTGTTTTGATCAATGTTGGGCGAAGCGAGAGTCACGTGCTTCTCGATAATGATACGGAGTAGGAGGGACTAACACGCGGCCATTTTGGATCACTCCTTGCAAGCTGCTGCTATCTAACGATGAAAACGTGAAGTTGCAACTCTTCCCGCCAATTGTTTTATCGATGTTGCCAAGTGTACATGTATCAACTTTCTGTGAAAATATGGGTCGACGTTAATAGATTTGTTTTCGATTATGGGCATTATAGATAATAAATAATTTCATAGCATTGTTCATTATGAGACTTGAATTATTCGCTGTAGAGCAGTATGTAACATTTTTGTTTAGTTGAGATTCATATTTTTGTAATTTTGATTTCTAATTACAAAATTCGGTGTTTCATACAAAATGTCTACAACAAATATTGTGCTGCCATTTACCTAACTTGATTTAGAGTTGTTGATTAGTTATTAGGAAGCTAATACTATTTTTTCGGCAATTTTGGTATTTCTTAAAGATATTCCATACTTTTGTTCTAATTGATTGAAGAGTTAGGGATTCTTAACTGAACTTCATCCACTCTCTTATCTTGTTTCGTCATCGTCACTCAAGCCAGATACCAATGAATATGCAGGAGTTATGAGGTGCGATACACGATACCGTGTGACACACCTTTCTTCCATCCATCAGTTCTGTGATTGTGTAACCACGAAAGGTCAGACACCTGTGAGCTCGGCACCGCAATGTAGGCGTTCAGTAAAATATGGAGGAAAAAACAAACGCGGAAAACGACCTTGCAGCACAGTGTGTCATATTACCTAAGCACCGATAGTCCTATCACAACATTATTTATACTTTGTAAATTTTTGAAAGCAAGTCAAGTAAGAGTTAAGCACTTACCTAACCCTCTGAAAACACTGATTTTTTCGAAACTTTCTAGAAACAAGTGATTATGTATTATCTGTAATCTACAGATAGCAGATAGGTAGATACTTACATACCTATATCCATAAAATAATTCGAAAACAAAAATATGAAACAAAGAGTTAATTTTGAATGGCCTACCTATATTGATTTTGAGAAGAATGTTTTGAACATAAATTGAAAAAAGTTCAAAATGTGAATTCTCACATTCTATGTTCGTTATACCTACTGTTATTTTTGACCGACTTCAGATGGAGGAGGTATGAGTAGGTACCTACCTATCTGAAATAATATTAGTTCTGATTAAACTGGTAGGTACTTTTGAAAGTGATGCCAAAAGTCTTTATAATTGTACCACTTCAAAATTGACTGCACCAATAAAATTAATATTATCTCGTATTTTTCAGTGCACCAACTAATAAAGTCGGTCTTAGCTTTCCTAAAAAGTTATAGAAATAATCTGTGTTGCAGTTCAGTCAAATAATTCAATCTCAGTTTTTTTTAATTTAGATTCGCAATTCTGTATTACCGATTCTGTTTTGCAGAAAAATATTATTGGTAACACTATTTAGTCTATAAAAGTGGTGATAGGTATCAAGTCCAATTTTTTTCAAAATTTATATACGATGTGCATTAGCAAGACTCCAAAAAAGCAATAAACACCAGTTGGATTTTGAGAATATTATCGTGCCAACACAAGACATACATTTGATAAAACGACAATTTCTTGAAATGTGCATCATTAATGAAGAAGAAGACACCATAAATGAGAAAACTGATATACAAAACATTAGAATTATCTACAACGCAATATTGTCACATGACAAACAGACTACCTACCAGAAACAATAATTAGAATTTTGACATTAAAATTTAAATTTTACTTTATATAAGTATGATAAACACAGAGTTTAAAAAAATCAAATAATGATTGAAATTAAAATTTGAAGTATCTATATGTAAAATATTACATAAGAATGAAGTTTAAATAATTTTTCAAGATATTCATAAAAAAATGTGTAGGTAGGTTTATTAAAGATTTATTTGTGTTAATGCAACTTTAGTAGTTGAAGAATCTGAAATTGACCAACCTATCTATTATTTGGCGGTTTTGATTTGAGTAAATCTTTTTTGACCATATTGTGTTTATAAATAACTTACAATAATTATCGCTTTCAGAGTCTTGAAAATGGCCCAAAAATGTTGCCAAAACGTTGACTTTACAATAAAGACAATAAAGACCATTCTTCTCATTCATTGCCTCTGGCCCGTATTCCAAGTTATCTCGTAAATGATCATGATCAAACTAGTAGTTTTAAAATGGCGGCCAACCAAAACTTAAAGCAACATTTCAAAAAATATCTGTTGATTAAATTTGATCAAAAATATTTTTTGGTTATTAGTATGGTCCTTTACTACAATTTTTGAAACATTTTTCATTTTTAGTAAAAAGAAAATATAAGAATAACTCAAAACCGTGAAATTTACCTATCCGCTGGACTCAAACCATCGGAATTGAGTTAAGTAAGAATCATGTATTCATTCTTCCAATGCAAAAATCGATTATAAAGTAAGCAGGTACAGCAGACAAAAAAAATCGATTATGAAAAAATCGGTTTTTGATGCCTCTACTCTTAGGCGAATTTTACTTTTTAGATAGGTATACCTATCATTCTCCTAGATCTCATGAAAGGAATCAATAATAACTACAGACATCCAGAAATAGATATCCAAACAAAATATCTATGCATCCAGACAATTAAAACTTCTTATCTGATACCTACATTACTTACCTACGTCATAAATTTAGAGTAAATATAAAAAAATGGACCGACGTTATTGGTTAGTGCACTGAAAAATACAAAATAATATTAATTCTATTGGTGCTGTTACTTTTGAAGTTGTGCAGTTGCAGTTGGATTGATAACTTTTGGCACCAACTTCGGACCAGCACCAATAGAATTAATATTATTTCGTATTTTTCAGTGCAACAAATAACGTCGCTCCAATTTTTGTAAAAAATATTTATTTCATACTTTTGAGTGTAACATTATTCACGAAAATCGTTGAACGTCCACTAATATCAAAGAAGATAGTACTTATCCTATTACCAACGTCTATTCTTTGCTTGTACTTGTTATTATGTAATCTCAGAACATCGCTGCGGAAATTCGCATAAGTATTTAGATTAACCTTTTACCACCGCTGTAACTCGAAAACCGTGACTCTAAGGAAAAAATGTCCATTATAAATGTTGCTACAAATATTATTTTCTTTCAAATGGTACCCAGAGATTTTCAGTTTTTGAAAGAAATCGCCCCCCCCCCTCCACGTAGCGAAAATACACATAGGTATGTGAGATTTCAACATGAATTTAACTCGAAAACTGTAACTCTTTTGAAAAAATGTTCAATGTAAACGTTTCCGGATTTTGTCGTGTCTTTAATTCTGGCATCTCGAATTTTAGATTTTAGAGAAAATTTGCCACCTACACCCTACACCCCTTTCCGGGGCGGAGGGAAGGGAAATTTTGGTTTTGAGTTTTTACTAATATTTTTTCAAATGAATCAAAAATCATCAAAATCGGAGTACGTTTACTACCTATATACAACGCGTGCACAAACGAAAAAAAAGCACTCACTTGAATTGTAGGTAGGTTTATCTCCTCCGTTCGGTGTTCATCGGTCAAAAACAACTCAATCATCAATTAGACTAGTTTGGCTGTTCGCGTTTCCAAGGTCGCAAATCTCTTCTTGACATGCTCCAGATAATAAAAATGATAATATGTATGTAATTTGTTTCGTTTCCTAGTTTGCCTCAGAGCGGCAGCATGACGGCAATTCGTAACAATGCGCGGGAGCTCATTAACATTTTTCTTGTAAGGTATTATTAAAAATAACCATACAATGGAGCGATATAAGCTATCGTTACCTGTGCGAGTGTGTATGAGTAAGAAAGAGATATGTATAGAAAGAGAGCATAAGAAAAGAAAAAAAACAAACATGGTGCAACATAAATTTCAAGGACAATTACTGTAGATGGCGATCGTTGGAGCGTGCCTACTTTATTAATAATATTATCTGGAATTACAGTCAGGGGCGGAGTCTGTGTTTCTTTGTAACGAAAAAACTGGCAATTACTATCTATCTATTTCCGTAGGATACGTTTGATTCTATTGACCGATTTCATAAAAAATATGGTAGGTAAGCAATTCGGATTCGATAGTATGTTCTGCAGTTTTATATTTCATCTGCTTTATACGACCCGAAGAAATTGAGAAATGAGCTCCGAAACGTTGCGGAAATAAAGAAAAAGTAATCTGACAATCATTTATTCTTTCTAATATAATATACACTGGATGGATGAAAACTCATAATACCTAAGATATTTTTAGTTGTAATATTTAAAAAAGGTACCTATTGAATTGAATTTTATACCGTTATGTAAATTTTCGAATCTCTGCATAATTTTTTGAGAGATTTATAAAAAAACTAGTTGCATTTTATATCAATGAAATGTGAAACGTGATAACAGACAACAATACGAGTTTTTAAGTTAATTACACGATTCATTTTGTGATTCTTTATCATTTGTACAACTTTAAAACCTTTATGATTTCTTCAAAATATCTGTTATTTAAATTTCTGTTTAAATTAATTCATACTCTATCCCAAAATTTTCAATCTTAGTTGCGATGGGATAAATAATTTGGTTTTCTTGTGCCTCATATAATGGAATATTTACTTTTGAAGGTACTTGGGTTGGGTTGTAGTGAGAAGTAAGTAGTAATGAAGCTATTGTTATCTTTTAAAATTTCGGTGCTTTGATTTGCATTTCAGACCTCCGTGAGTAATTAACAAATTCTTATCATTCACTGGTTGGTTTGTTCTAGTTCTTTGTCAAAATTAGGTGTCGCGCGTACAGATAGACAGACGGATTTTGTTGATTTTTGTGTTTGTTTTGTAGAGTATTCAAATGTCATGGTAGGCAAGATGATTGCAATAGTTATTGTGCAATAGCACACTCTACTGGACAAGTTAGAAACATTTAGACTCCTGTGCTTTAGTGGTATTTTCTCATACTTCAACCCGTGGCATTCATTCTGTTTCAATGAGAAACTTTTCATTTACCCACCCTGTATGAAACTGCATGCACGAACCAATTGCTGCAGGCTCGGAACACACAATCGAGCAATAAAAACGCAAACCGGTTTCGAATTCATTTTTCATTTCTATATAGACGTAGGTATACCATAACATAAATATATATCAATGTTTGGAAAGTGGAAACATGCGAGGTTAAACAAAACAATTGAAGCTGGATCTAATGCGGTTGATCGCGAAACTCAATCCTGCATAATATGGATAATGGCGTTCAACCCATTGGCGTTCTATTGGGAGAAGAAAGGGCAAAAGCGAATCAATAAAAAATAAAAATAGTCATATTTTTTTTCGTAAGCTCTAAGCTCTATAGATGAATTCTCTGCTTTGAAAGTGTTACCACAGACAAGTGGGCTTACAGTTTAACACGGATTCCGAACCACCGTTATGTCTCAACAAAAATATTATTCTGGAAAAGCTGTCCTGGATATACTAGTAACACTCATTGGATTCCCGTTGCCTTGTGAGGGGAGGGGAATATAGTGCGATAGCCTGGGATCCGAACACACGCCCGAATCATCAACAGTCACTCATCCAAATCTTCGTCACTTGTGTTGCTTAACTTCGATGATCATTGTCGGCCAGTATTATTCTACAGCCACGACTTCTACAACCTAAACTGCATACCTATAATAAAGTATGCTTATTTAGTATTTCTTCTTACATGTTTTAATTCTAAAGTAATTATCTGTAATTATTCCACCTATAACAACAATTAGCACCTTAGAGCCTGCTAATGATGCATGTCAGAATATTTTATACCCTTGCTCATTACTCATCATGCCAAATTGCCGCTCATGAGTTACGAGCTCTCTAAACTGGACCACCGTTTTTTTGCCTAAATTGCTTTGCCAGAGCGGCTTTTTTCCATTTCCACTCTGTTTGGATATTCACAGTGTATGGCCCAGAGGCCCATTAGGTCAATCTTGACATATTGAATAATAATCAGGTAAATATTATTAAACCAATAAAGATGCGAGTCTGCCATCCCGATAGAATTTCAGAATAATTCAATGAAACCTTTATAGAATATACCCTGGTAATTTGTTACCTCCTCAACATCAACCTGTTCAGAATAGGCTCCTAGAGGACGTTCTTATTATACGTAGGAATATGGTTAATGGTTCTGGATAGAATGCACTATATTACTGCTTGAAAAAGCTGGCATGTAGATCATATGAATTTTGGGATAATGAAATCGTTTAAATTGTAAAATATTGAAACATAAGTTGTTGTCACTTACGCAGACTAAATTTGAAAGAAATTCACAAATGTGCACTAATGTAATTATCACATAGCAAATCTTTACATTTACTGAATCATTAACCTTAAATGATGAAGGTAGCAATTATAGAGTATGCTGCAAAGAAATGGACATGATATACATGTAAAAGATTAAGGAATAAGAGGAACTAACTAGTATATATATTGCTTAAATTCAGAGCAAATTTATATAGTTTATATTTTCTATCCTTTCTATATGACTCTAATAAGGAATTAAAGAACTTCTCAACATAAGAGACATAAAAAAATATTCATTGTCTGTGATTGAAACTGAAGAACTTTCTTGAAAGCTCTCAGTGTGGCCTGATCATTCATTTATGAATTAAAATAAATTACATGATATAGGTAGATATGATTCCATAGCATGTGGGGTTGTTCTTTTTTGATTACTCTATATTAGAAGAAAACCTTCAATAAATTAATGAAAATATATTTTCTATTTGAGATAACTTGTTTTTTTGGTGTGATTTGTGACAGCTTAAAGTGTGCATTGAAATAAACACCCTGTCAAATAATATTCGAGCTCTTGGACTATTTACTGAATCGTTGTTTGTGTTGTTGATTCGGTGCTTGTTTGTTCGGTGCTGCTGTAAAATAAGCTTACTCCTGCCGTTCTGCCGTTCCTGTTCGGCAGGAATTTTATTGATTTTAAACCGACAATATCAACAACAAAAGCAGTGATGGAGGAAGATGACATGAGCGATCCCTGATAACGGACACAAATTCCTTCGCTTGATTGATGGGCATTATGGAGTGAGTCTACAGGATGTTCATATTTTGTTATGGAGTGTATGTGCTAGCTGTGGGCAAAATGTATTTGTAGAAATATAATTTGGTAACAAATAAGTACAAATTTGGTAGTAGGTATGTAACGGTTATTTTCAGCGCCCCAGGTTATTTTTTCTAAATAGGGTTTCCATTCGGTCGATGTAACGGAACATTCAAAGAAGAGAACTATAAATATTAAATTTTGTTGGGGCATATCAAAGTGTTTCTTTGGATGCCAATTGTCACCCAATATAATTAGCAGAAGATGACATAAAAATAAAAATTGAGACTGCATAAAAAAGTACTTTTTCATTTATTGAGATAAATTGGCTACTTTCTCGCCAAATATGAAATCAATCGGTCCACTAGTTTTAGCTGTACCTATCTACTCTCTTAAGACAGATCTACTCGAGTTATTCATCTCTTAATATCTAAAGAATATTCTGATAGTGCGACTATTTTTTTTAACAAGCCAGGATAAACAACAACGATCTTTTTATATCTGGCCATATGACGAAATTATCGTCGGAATATGAATAAAACGTTGGGTTTCCAGAAAAATACTATAGTCAAGTTACATCAAAATCCCTGAGAAAGAATTGTAATGAGGTAAAATTTTCGGTAGGTATATGGTTTCCAGCAGATCTTTACGTATTTTCAGCCATTGTTTTGAAGTTTTAAATCTAGTAGATGTTTTGTCTTGTCCAATAAAAAAAATATGCCAATTGACATTTCGATAAAAATCAAACTTCGTCAGAAATAATTACTTAATTAATAAAATTTATATTTGCATTGAGTACACTATAATCTGATAAACGACATTATTTAGTATGGAAGGAACTTCTCACTCCTCAATAATCTACGGGCATTTGCGCCATATTGTTGTTTCCACCGATAACTAATTTTCCTTTAATCTAATAAAAAATACACTTAAGCTTGTCACAGTTTTTGGACGCTCAGTTCTTAGGATGCGAAGAGGAGACATACAGGAATCGATCAATCACATTATTTGGATATCAACAACAAATATTTTTAACAAATATTATGAGTGGTCACTCAATAGGTATCAATAATATAGCTAATAAATCCATGTCACATAGGAATCATTAAGTTTCAGTTCAGTTAGCGCAACAAATCAGAACACTTTTAGCACTCAATTATTAAAAAGCTTTTGTTCATTGGTTGTTTCATAGTTTCGCAAGCCTACCTTCGTCAAATTTCTAATGCCTTTATGTTTTGCCACTTGCACTTATAAATCTGTTCATATCAAATTTAGCCATTTCGAATTAACGGTACCTACTTCAAATGATTCTTATTGATACCTATATTGGTAAATACGTGATATAATAAATAAAATATGCAATTGTTACAGGTCTTGGTTGAGTACGATGATCTGGAATGGCAGAAGCGGGAATGGATAAGCGTCTACAAAAATGGTCTGTTCCACCTTTTTATGGTGGAAAAAACACTAGTCTGGGCACACAGAAGGGATCCTTTCTCCTCATCACATAGCACCGTTCTATGGCCAGCACTCGTAAGTTTTCTTAAATTATTTAAAGATTCTATAGTTTATTCTTAAAAAAAAACATTGCGAAGTTGAACTATCGAAATTTATTCAAATCAGCTGATTACTTGTTAAAATTGTTCTTATTATCTAACAAAATATATGACGAGAAAATCATATTTAGAACTAGTACTGGTTAGTATAAGTAATCTATTAAATCAAATCTAACATGATAAGATGAAAAACAAGCTTGCTTATATTTTTTCGTTGTTGAAATCAATATTTTATGAGGTTTAAAAGTCCCCGAATGATGTGGATGCATTGCTTATAGTTTTTATTTTGCATTTTCCTGTACCTATTTATATTTTTGACCGACTACCCAACCGGATGAGATAGGTATAGGTGCAATCCGACTGTTTGACTGTTTTTTATGAATGTTCGCGCGTTATAAATAGTGATTCGTGATTCTTTTTTCATTTGAAAGAGGACAATTGAGAATTGGTCCCAATGAAAAAAAATCGACAATTAACATGTCCTTTCCCCAAAAAACTTCTCCCAAAGGGGGTGGAGGGGGCAATTTTTTTCAAAAATCAAAAAAATTGAAACGACAAAATTAAACAAGAGACCATATCCGGCAACGTTTAAAATGTTTAAAACATTTTTTCCATAGAGTTATGGTTTTCGTGTTAAAGCAGTGGTAAAGTCTAAAATATGTGTTTTTCCGCGATGTCTTGAAATCTCTGAATAAGTTCGAGCATGGGGAACGGTTTATGATTTTGACAACTAATGTTTCACTCAAAAAGAAGGACCGACTTTATTAGTTTGTGCACTGAAGAATAAAAATTAATATGAATTCTATTGGTGTTGGTACTTATAGTTGGTTCCTTCAACAACTAACTACAACTGCACAACTTCAGAATTACCAGTACCTACCAATAGAAATAATATTAGGTATTTTGAATTTTTCAGTGCACCAACTATTAAAGTCGGTCCTATTTTTGTAAGAAATAATACCAAGAAATCTAGAAGTTAATGTTCTCTTTCAAGAGAGAAATCTTTTCAAAGAAAATGTGACAAAACGAGTCGTTAGGCAACAACGTAATTTGATGAAAGCAACTGTTTATACTGTTTATACTGTTTATACTGTTTATACTGTTTATACTGTTTATACTGTTTATACTGTTTATACTGTTTATAACTGTTTAAGTAGCCACTGTAGTTATTGAAATTTTTGATACATATGTAAATAAATTCAAGCGTTCGTAGGAAGTATTTTTTTAATCCTTGGCCTCGCGAAATTTAAATTTCGGGGGCAAAATCAAAAAGTTATAATAAATGTGTTTTTGGCAGAAGTTGTGAACGGAATTTCACCGTCTAAGGAAGAAATTTCTTTCCTCTATTCAGAAAGACAGAAATTACCCAATCATTTTAATAAAGATAAAGCATGAATTGGTTGATGGTGATACTGACCCAGTGGTAGTTCCGTTTGTATAGGACCTGTGTTGCCAGAAGCAGTGAAAAGAGCGCTCAACATTATTAAGTATGAAGGTTATTTAACAACGACTCAAAATCTTACAATTTTTGCTGAACTTCATGAGCTTCCAAGCGGTAGTAGCCCATGCAGCAAAATATCACAAATCTTGCAAGAACGAATATGACGGTCAAAAGTCGGAAAGACTATCTGGTGACGAGAGGCAGAAAGTATGTCCAAATTGCCAAACTCCATCTACATCAAAATTCTTCATTATTTTGTTCAGATGTGAAAACAGTATGTCTGTTTTGTGATGAAGGAGAAGGTATTGAAAAACTTGTGACTGCATCCACGCTGGGTATTGGGCCTATAAGTCATAGTCATGCTCTACACTTATAAGAAAAACTATTGAAGAAGTTATCATCAACAAACAGAACATAATGCCGGAGACGTTATTTATTACACATTTAAAAAGGATTTGGTTCAATACGAGAACATGCAGAATTTGTACTAATTGTACTTCTCCAGTATTTACACTTTCTTATTTTACAAACTTCTAATATTTCTGATCCTAAACAAAGATGTCAAATACACGGGTTTCCTTCTGATTATTAATTATAAACAATATCACTGAATACCAATATGCAAACCCAATTTAAGTAGGCAAATGTAGCAGCGTGTTACAAAATGACCATATTGATTAAGTCATCAACACCGCTACAGGGCCAGGAACATTTTTTGTGTCCCGGACTTTATAGATTTTTTTTAGATTCGTCTATCCATGATCTGATGATCTGAATCCAAAACGGCGCATTGTTTGCCGGATGTGAATTTTTTTCCAGCTAACTCACCCTACTATAAAGACCACGTTCTCCATTGATTTTTCAATCAATTACCTGTTCAGCTGTCTGCATCCAACGAATAATTTTTTTTCATCTTCAATTTAACTAATCGTCAAAAATGTAACTCTTTCTGAATTGAAGTCATGCATTCAGCAATAGCAATTATCTTAAATTTGACTGTTCTCGAATGATTACTTGATACATAATAGTGTAGGAGCTGGTAACGTTTTAAATTAACGGAAATTAATTTTATGAAGATACTTTTTCTTACACCCCGTCCTATTTTGAGAGACGCTACAATTACCTTATCTTAAACCAATTCGGCTTTAGATCAGCAACGAAATTATTTGGAAATTCGTTAGTCGGTATGATCAGCCGAAAATTAAATATTCAAATTTCTGCTTTAACAAAATTATTTCTTATACAAATGTATATACAGTGACAGGAAAATCTTAAACCGGAATTCAGCAGCTGCATCTTCATAATGCCTCTTCACTGACCTCTTTAAGTATCTAGAATCCGAAGAAGTCAGGGGAAACATATATGCGAGAGCAATAAGACTAGCATTGATGTATGGATACGAATGATACGTCACGCTGGTATGAGGGTATGAGTTTGTGAGGCGCAACGAGGAAAGAATTGTTATGGTTATGGATATAGAACAGCCTGAAAGGCACCCAGGTCGCCCGCTATCAACGAGAGGAGGGCCTGTCCCTAAACCGCTTCCTAATACATGAAAATGATGGTTTTCAGACCAGAAATAACACAGCAACGCCCAGAATAGCTTATAAGTACTGGGAAGGCCAACCCCAAAAGATATGGGAAATAAGCTCGGTAGAAGAAGAGGCTTTGATAATGTCCGTTGAAAATGATGAATTTATTTATAAAAAAATCTGGCAAGTTTTTATGAACTTTGGAACCGTCTGGCAATACTGAATTAATATAAATAAATGAGAAACAACAATATAGATTAAGTTCTTCCTATAGAAGAGGGTTTTTTTCAGTTAAACCCAATGTCTTTCGTTTAGCCAGATTGACCACATGCTTCCCAGACGTCAAAAAAGTTAGAAAAAGAGATCTCATAAATTAACGCTTTTTACAATGTGGCTAGCTCTTGGACTATAAGTTAGACATAATAGATAGAGTAGATAGAATAATTGCAATATCAAAACGATGACCCCCTAACCCGACTGGAACTGGTTTTATTATTATTTTTATTGGACTGAAAGATTATACATGCATATATACAGATATAGATGGTAAATGCCAAGCTGGTTACGACGTGATTACGTTTCATTTAGCGCAATTTACATTCGGACATATAGGTCAGTATGTATATGCGATCTCTTTTATTAATAACCCTTTAAATGATTCATCTGAATGGCGCAAAACACGCTTTAATAATTTCAAGCTTTGAAATATGTAGTCGTTAATATTGCAAGTTATTTATATACTTGTATATAGGTACCTACCTATATGTAAATTAGAGAACACGTCGATTTTGTATAAATTCACGATGAAGATAGTAATGGCAAGGTTACAATACATTTTCTGTTATTAAATTACAATTGATTTTGATATTTTAAGTTACTTTGAATAAAATATATATTTATTTTTTATAAATGTTTTCTGATATCGCATTTTTGTTATTGTAGTTTTACTTTAGATCCCGGACAGAAACCGCTTAATTCTGGTGACGACATATTGTCAAATCACTAATTTTATAATTTTGTTTCAGACTGAGCCATTTCAATCCTTATAGAAACAATGTAGCCATAATGCTTCTAAATAACATTGAAAAGATCCAAGTGAATTAAATACTTCTTTTGTATTTTGTGTGACCATCTCTTTACAACGACGTTATTGAAACAGACAAAGAAAGTCAATACCGACTTTCAAAGTATTTTTTTTAAATACATATTGACTTTTTAGTTCTTATATGCTCAACAGATCCACGTCTGCGTGTAGGGTCCTTATAAGTCCAAATATCATTTGTCTCTACACAAGGTGGCATAATGGCTCGCTCCATACCAATAACAAGCATACAAGGAGGAAACAAAAACCTCGAAAATGTTTTGTAACAAAGATATCTTCTATTGAGGATGCGATAACTGAGACCTATATGAAGACTCTGGTATTGAGCGGACCCCTCGTTTTGAACAAGCTGATCTGCAATAAGCACTGTTCACTAGACCTTATACCAGATTGTATATTGAAACAGTGGGCAACACAATAGCACCTTGCTTTGAAGCTGACAGCTTTCCTACAAGACGATGGAATAGCTTAGATTTTTTAGGCCAATTTGGTTGCTCGATACGTTATGAAGAGTTTTTCGGAAGATTTATAGTTAAAAAGTGGAAGAACACCTAGACAAGAAAGGGGAATTGTCGCAGAACCATTATGACATCCGAAAAAGGATGTCATCAGAAGAGTGGATGAGCTACACACCAGGCGACTTCTTCTTTGAGTGCCGTACGCGTATTCAAGCGTTGGAAGCTTTTCGCCTTGAAAGTGTTACCACAGACAAGGGGACCTGCAGTTTAACGTGGATACCGATCCACCGATGGATCTCAAGATAAATCTCAAGGCACACCATTCCAGAGAGCTGTACTAGGAAAATATACTCTCGCTGGTTTCCCGTTGCGAGAGGAGGAGAATGCAATACGACGGTCAGAGATTCGTACGCGCGCCCGCATCAACACTCGTCCAAACCGTTCCCACCGTATTTGTGCTGCTTAACTTCGATGATCGAAGTCGGTCAGTGTTAGCCCGCAGCGACGCGCTCCCTCACCATTCGACTAGAGACGTCGAAATGTAACTTTCAAAATTAGCTAGGAAACTACTCCTTACTGAGAATTCATCATTATAAATATTATTTACAAAAAATTGGAACGACGTTATTATTTGGTGCACTGAAAAATACAAAACAATATTAATTCTATTGGTGCTGTTACTTTTGAAGTTGTGCAGCTGCAGTTAGATTGATAACTTTTTGCACCAACTTCACAAGTACCGGCAACGATAGAATTAATATTATTTTGTATTTTGCAGTGCACCAACTAATAACGTCGGTCCAAGTTTTCTTATAAAATTCCACACTTTTGACTATAACATTAGTCACGAAAATCGTTGAATGTTCACTAATATCAAAGAAAATAGTACTTATCCTATTACCCACGTATATTCTTTGCTTGTACTTGTTATTATTTAGAAATCTCAAAACATTGCGACGGAAATAAGCATAACTATTTTAAATTATTGTTATAAATGTTGCTACAAATAATTTGGTCATGTGGCATCCTCAGATTTTCAATTTTCGAAAGAAATTGCCTCCTCCACACAGCAAAAATACACTTATTTGAGATTTTAACATCGCTGTAACTCGAAAACCGTAACTCTTTGGAAAAAAATGTTTCCGGATATTGTTCTATATTTAATTCTGGCACCTCAGAATTTCCAATTTCGATAAAAATTGTTCTCTTGTGTTTTTTAAAGGGGCGGAGATTTCGAATCTAAGTTTTTACGAATATAAGACCATTTCTCAAGTCTCCTCTTTCAAATAATTCAAAAATCATCAAAATCGGAGTAGGTACGTTTACTATATACAACGCGCCCACAAACCAAAAAAAAGCAGACATCCGAATTGTATACCTCCTCTGTTTGGGTTCATCATCATCACCATTAAACTGCCTTCTGCGTCCAAAGTTGAACATAGGCCTCCCCTAAATTCATCCAGTTGTGTTGGTTCTGAGCTTCTTGTAGCCAGTTTCCAGCGATTATTTTTACGTCGTCTTCCATCGCGTAGGTGGTGTGCCTCTACTCCTTTTATCAGCTCGTGGTCTCCACTCTATCATTTTTCTAGTCCAGCGCCCAGCAGTCATTCGGGCCACGTGGCCGGCCCAATTTCACTTGCCATGCTATGCGCTCGATAAAGCAGAGTTTTCCTAGCAACGCACATTTTACGTGGCGTAGAACGTAATACGACTGAGGCAACGCAACATCCAATGCTCTGCGTAAAAGTGTTTTCCTAGGATTGTCAGTTGCGTCCTGGCCGTCGCAATGAGTTTATCAAATAAAAAGAAAGAAATTAGGTTTGGCATTTTTAATATTACAAGATGAAATTTTGCAAGAAAAAATTGACATAATAACCACGATTCATAATAGCACTAGAAATTCTGCTAGTCAATTAGGTAATTCAAAAAGGAAGCAGCGAAGGAGCATTTAAATTACTTATCAATAGACATCTGCTTTTCCTAGCAACGCACATTTTACGCAACGTAGAACATAATTCGGTCGGCCTAAAACGCTGAGGACATGTCTAATGAAAATCAAATGGACACGTTTTCCTACACTGCGCAAAAACGTCTTGCGCCAGCGGAATACGTTCGACGCAAAGAGACAACTGCTCGGGAGCTGTTTACTCAATGGTACGATGCGGGTTTTGAAGGAGTGCTGTTGCAAAATGAGTTCACAAATCCGTTTTAGGCTGCTGAGGACGAACAATTAATAGAAATAGTTAAAATATGCTTTAAATTTTACTTCGCCGTCAAGCAGATGTCGATGGATAAGTAATTTAAATGTTCCTTCAGTGCTTCGTTTTTGAAATACCTAATTGACAGAATTTCTAGTGCTAATATGAATCGTAGTTATTATGTCAATTTCTTCTTGCAAAATTTCATCTTGTAATATTAGAAATGCCAAACCTAATCTCTTTCTTTTATTTGATACACTCATCGCGACGGTCAGGACGCAACTGACAATCCTAGGAAAACAATTTTACGCAGAGTATTGGATGTTGCGTAGCGTCAGCCGTATTACGTTCTACGCCGCGTAAACTGTGCGTTGCTAGGAAAACTCTGCTTTAATTGTTCGTCCTCAGCAGCACTAAAACGGATTTGTGAACTCATTTTACAACAGCACTCCTTCAAAACACGCACCGGACCAATGAGTAGAATGCTCTCCGAGCAGTCGTCCCGTTTCGTCGACCGTATTAGGCTGGCGCAAGACGTTTTTGAGCAGTTTAGTAAAACGTCATGGTCTATAAACTGAGTGGTTGGCCCATCCGTACCTGACCTACCGCACAGCTACGCCGAACCGGGGCTCCAACTATTGCCGATTGCTTTTTACGGCTCTCTCGATATCTCATTAATATGCGCTGAATTACTACCGGTGGCGTCGTCTATGTTTGCGTCTTTGTAAAGAAATCGTTGGCTTATGGTTAAAGAAAATCTCAAGGAATAGTCTGATTGGTTATTTATTTTTTGGATTAGCTGCAATTTGAAAATATTGAGTAGGATATTAGGATAAATTCTGTGTTGCATATGGTTTGCTTTTTTATGGCTTTATCAAGGGATTATTGATATGAACTGAAGATTTGAAAAAAATAAGAGCCGTCTGCATTACTTTCCTAAATAAAAAATAAAATGCATGTTATTTTGTACTCAATTTATTATAACAAATATAAAATGTCGGTATATGTATGTAAAAAATAAAATTGTTTTTAGTATTACACAAAACTGTAAGGTATGTATTTCCTCCAATATTTAAAATATGAATTAATTAATGAGTTTCTTCATTTTTTTCTGACGCTTGTCTTACTTATCGACGGCATGTTTTCTTTTCGCCATCTTCTTTATTTTGGATTGCTCATTCAGATATTTAATCCTAATGAACAATCTTTGACGCAAAAACATATTCCCTGCTTCAAAGTTCATTTGAGCGTATTTCCTTTTAGCTATTTCCAAAAGTTTTTTTGTATTTTTTTTCCCTTTTTTAAAGTCCCCTGGCATGTTTTTGCCAGGTTTTTGTCGATTGCCTAAGGGTATATTACCGACGTGTCCTCTTTGTATTTTAAATGTG
This sequence comes from Crioceris asparagi, assembly GCA_958507055.1. NCBI lineage: Eukaryota > Metazoa > Arthropoda > Insecta > Coleoptera > Chrysomelidae > Crioceris > Crioceris asparagi. The sequence continues at coordinate 55,074,759 of OY293827.1, forward strand.
GGATCTTCCAATTAGAGATATTTGTGTTTCAATTTGTAAGCCACCCAACCTGCTAGGTATTCAATTCCATCAATTTCATTCGCCTTCCTTTAATCTATACCAGAATTGTCGGAAGAAGAAGCACTATTAATACTGTCTGGGTCCGAGATACAAGGATCACATCCATCCACAATATTTTCGATGGAAACGGAATCCGTAATTCCGTAACTTCCATTCGGATAAGGTAGTTCTTTTTCGCACTGTAATATTTATTGATCATACATGAAAATATTGTATAAAAGTGTAAAATACATAATTACGTTCCATGGTTAAGCACAATCTCAATAGGTAATTAATTTAGATCCGTTATAAACAAAATATGAGTTCATATAGATACTTATAATATTTTTAGTAGCTTCTAAAATAATATTTAGTTATATAAAAAGCGTTCAAGTTCACAAGAAAAAAACACACAAAAAAGATAAAATACTCTCACAACCGAACACTACGCTAGTGGAATACAAAATGTATCACCCCGGTACATGTCGATAGTCCGCTGTTCCTTAGCTTAGGTAAACACCAACCAGGTATCAAATGCCTCGTCGGCCGTCACTTTCCCCTCACCCGAAAGCCCGTCAATGAGCCAGCCACTCAGTTTATAGACCATGGGAAAACGTCTCCATTTGATTTTCATTAGACATGTCCTCAGCGTTTTACACCGACCGAATTACGTTCCACGCCGCGTAAAATGTGTGTTGCTAGGAAAACCCTGCTTAACATCCGTGACGCCTGTCCTTCTTCCTATTTCCTCATTTCTGACTCGATATCTGAGAGTCAGTCCATGCATCGACCTTTCCATTCTCCTTTGGGCTACTCTGAATTTGGTTGCCGTTCGGGGTTCGTCGGTCAAAAATAAAAAAAAAATCAGCCACTGCTTTATCAGTCATGTGGGGTTCACGAAATAAATAAGTCTAGATCAATTTATGGGTAATTTAAGTTTCTCTATAAAAATGCGTATTTTTGACATATTTGAAGATGAGTTTATGTGTCTCATTTAGGCTGAAGCTGAGAAAAATATATTTTTATCGCCAAAAAAATGGCCATCGGTTAAGCTTTAGGGTTTCTTATAGAGACTCGGCTCGATTTTATTAGTTCTTGCACTAAAAAATACAAAATAATTCTACTGGTGCTGTTAAGTTTATGTTGTGAAATTATAGATACCTACTTAGAAAGAAGACCTTTGGCAATAACTTCAAAAGTAACAGCACCAGTATTTTTTTAAAGTCCAATCTAAACATTGCCGTTGGAATTTATTTTATTTTGATATGTGACCATTGCTCTTTCGTAAGAATTATTAAAGAGCACGTTTACTATGCAATCCTCGCAAACGAACCTAAAAAAGGAACACAGTAGAGTTGTAGGTATACCTCCTCCGTTTGGAAAGTCGGTCAATAAATAACTCTTGAATGAAATATGTAACAACTGTTATTGACTGTTTATAACTTTTCATTCGAATGTTGACTTGTTTACCCGACATTTTTCCACAAATAACAAAAATTCTTAAAAAAAATATGCCATTAGAATATGCTAATTCATTCAAGCATATATTCTACAAATGTTCCTGTTGCTTATAAATTGGCCCTAACATTAAATATGTATTATCTATTTTTGAAAAAAAATTTCCGAGAGACGTTTTCAATGACTGCAAAACAACATATATACATAAAATTAGCATACATTTAAGTTCTATAAAAGTTCACATAACCCGTTTTATATGGATAAAAATGTGAAACGAGAATATACACATACATATAATAAGTTACAACATGTAATTTCATTAATATTAAAGAGATAGCCATCGACCCTGTATGTGTGTGTACTGTGAACAAGTATATGTTTTTGTGCCAGCGGTCAAGGCAAAATTCATACATAACACATTTATGTAAATGGAGATTTTGCGCTTGAAAGAGAGAGCAGCCGGAGTTTCAGGTTATTTTTCATTTAATGCGAAAAAACGTGTTAAATGGCGAAGACTAATTATCTATACGTTCAGTTACCCCTCTGAAAATGTTAAAACAAATTGAGCGAGGACGCCTTACTCAGTTTTGATGATTTAAAACCAATGATTGAGTAGATGTGATTCGAAATGCTTTTTAATCACAAATTAGTGAATATTTTGTGTTCCTGAACATTTTCAAATTATTCGTTAAATGTGAACCCAGCGTATAACAACACATCTTAAAATACGATTTTTAAATTGATCCTTAACAGAACCCGTTCAAATCAGACAGAGTTATAACCGACCGAAAGGTTGAACTCTAACTTTATAATGCAGGTCCTGAAAGTCGAGTTATAAAATTCAGTAAGACAAAAATACTCTATACATCAAATATGAAAGATGGAAGTTAAAAGTAATAATTCTTATATCTGTCAATTTTAAAATGTCCGGTTGACCGAAGGATGAAACTCGACCAAAGCTCAACCGCGACTTTTCTGACTGAAAGCAACTGACAGTTTGCTCAAACATTCCAATTGGTGGTTTGGCCTTCACCCTACTGCATACGCTTAAAAAGGTTGTATGAGGACCGTCTTGAATGAAGCCTTTGATATATAGTAACTATACAGTGCGGCCGTAAAGTAAGGAATATATTCAATAATTACTCTTCTAACCATTTTTTTAAATCCTCGGACACGTCGATTTTGTTTTTTGTCGAGCATTTTTCTGAAAATACAGGTAGTAAACTCATTTTTTTAAATAGACACCCCTAATTTATTTTCATTTTCAGATTTCTGATAAAATCCTAAGTATTTTTCATGAAACATGTCCTATAGCTAAATTGAACTGTTTTTAAATTACAACGTGTTAAAAAAAGTATTTGCCAGTATTATAAACATGGGCAACAATACTATTTAAATCAAAACAGGACATGAGCCAATAAGACACTAGATAATGTATTACATACTTTAATTAATTTCATTTTAACAAATGTTGAAAATGTGTTCCATTTGTTAATTGACAGTAACCTAAACGAATAATAAACTCCCTCTGGACATTTTAATGACATCCGGTATAAACGTCCTATTTTTTGCGCAATACGAATTTTTATCGAAATCTGTAGGTTTTGTTTTAAAAATTTGTCCTTTAATGTAACCCCACAGAAAAAACTCTAAAGGTATCAAGTCCGGAGACATTGGAGGCTATTCAATCGCACCTCTTCTTTAAATTTTAATTTTAAAAATACGCGAACGTCTGCATGGCAATGTGATGGGGCGTCGCCCTGTTGGAAACAAATGTTTGCATTCGGTAAGTCTGGATTTTCTTCTTCCGGAAATAACGTTGAGAGAGATGAAATCAAATCGTCCTGCAAAAAGCGCAAATAACTGTCACCAGTTAAATTTTTTTCAAAAAAGGGTCCCATAAGAGTGTCTCCTACAAAACCAGCCCATACGTTGATTTTTTCTTTAATCCGCCTAAGGCCTTCTCGCATTCAATGCAGATTTACGTCCTACTAATAACTTTAGTTATGAGTGTTTACTTTTCCATTTAAGATGAACATAGAATTCGTCCGAAAACACAATATTTTTCACTAAATTTTGATCCTCAAAGCACATAACTTGTAAACGCTCACAAAATTCCAGACGTCTGTCATAATCGTCTTCATAAAGATCTTGAAGAAGTTGCATTTTGTAAAGGTGGTATTTGCTTACATTCAATATTTTGAGCACTGTCTCTAGATGTCACAGGAGGCCGTTCTTGGACTCTTAGTAAAACATCCAATTGCTTTTCTTCAGAAACTGATAGCCTACCAGTCTTTGAGGTATCTTGTACATGACCAATTTGATGATTGTTTTACTCAATCTTACTTTTGAGTGAGAAATTGTTGGCCGATCAGGATATTTTTGATTGAATAATTCGCATACTTCTATCCTCTGCGTCTCAGTAAGACTCATTTTTTTTTAACACGGTGTAATTTAGAAACAGTTGAATTTAGGTATAGGACATATTGCATGAAAAATGCTTAGAAGTTTATAAGGAATCCAAAAATGTCAAAAAATTAGGGGTGTCTATTTAAAAAATGAAGTTGCTATCTGCCCGGCTTTTCTGCGACCACCCTGTATAATAATTATATTTTCCAAAAAAATGCCCGATAAAAAATAAAATCAGTGTTCGCGGATTTTTTTAAAAAAAGCTTAGATGAGTAGTTATTGAATTTATTCATTACTTTACGGCCACAGTGTATAGTGTATAGTCAATGGGTCTTAGTTAAATTTTAATTAACAGAATATAGCTGCAATTCATTCAAGAACCAAATCAGAAAAACCTACATGATGGACATAGATAAAAAGTCAAATATAAATTGATGAAGTGATAAAATGCGCCTGGAACCTCCTATCTCATATAATATTTTCAGTATTTTAAAAGCTATGTCAAATTCACGATCATTTGTTAATATTTGAGTGATTCATATCGCAATGAAACAGTAGAAAAGTAGAATTAGTAACCAACGGGTTATGAAATGAAGATTAGGGATGGAATAAATTCGCGAATGACAAGATTAAGGTCAAATTAGAGATGTATGTTGTTTTGAATAGCTAGATTCACTCCAATTGGAAAAAAAAAATATGGGGTCATAGAGGCGATTTGTTTTTTGACCGACTCAAAAAAAGGAGGAGGTATACAATTCGTTTCTATGTTTGCATTTTTCTTATATGTATGGCTATTCACGCGTTTTGCATAGTAAACGTGCTCAGATTTTGATGATTTTTGATTCATTTGAAAGAGGAGAGTTGAGAAATAGTTCCATTTTTAAAGAAACCGACATATGAAATCTCTGTCCCTTCAATAACCAGCCCCCAATGGGGTCGCAAATATAAAATCTGAGATTGCAGAATTAAAGATGAGACCATATCCGGAAACGTTTGAATTGAAAATTTTTTCAAAGGATTTACCGTTTTCGAGTTACAGTACTGTTAAATCCGATATATGTGAACGCGATGTTTTGATAACTCTGAATAATAACAAGACAAGCTAAGAATAACATGGGCAACAGAATAAGTACTATTTTCTTTGGTATTAGTGAACGTTCAACGATTTTCATGACTACTGTTACACTCAAAAGTGTGAAATAAATATAAAAAAAATTGGACCGACTTCATTAGTTGGTGCACTGAAAAATACAAAATAATATTAATTCTATTGGTGCTGGTACTTTTGAAATTGGTGCCAAAAGTCTTCTACCTAAGTACAATTGCAATTTTTTTAAAAATATTTATAGATTTTGATTTATCTATCATCCACAATACTTCTAAATTTAACTGTTTAAGTGGTTTATGATGACTTCAGTTCAAAATGCTTTAAAATCTTTAGTGTTGACAAGCAACATAGTTTTCTAAATACTCTTAAGTATTCGTTCCTCTTCCTTTCATCCATTCTTACATTATTCTATTCTTCTTTGGATGATGTAAATCTACGTCAAGCATAGACGACAATTTTACATAAAACAGCCTCCCTTTAATTTTTGTTTTGTGATACCCAGTTCTTACGAATGTGACATACTTGCAATAACCGAAGAACGGGTTTTGATCAAAACTGCAGCGCGAAAACGGCTCTGAGATTACCAATGAAACCGGTATGAGTATTCTCTTGGGAGGCGTAGCCCATCTTCTCAAGACGCATTTCAGGGAAAATGCAGAAAGAGGTTGTGCTCGTATTTTCCAACTGTTTATTTGTATTACGGCTAAAAGGCTTTTCCTATGAAAAAAATCGTATATAACGATTGTTTACCTCGCTACGTTAAAAGAAATTTATTTATTTATATATTGTAACGGGGATTTACATTAAAACTGGGTTTTATTTTCACTAATTTATTTACATCAATAACAACACGACTATATACACATTTATATTCACACTTATTTCTCTGACTATATACGATTTTCTATGATCTACGACCGATTGTGATCTATGACTGACAATCTATCACTAACTAACTATCCTGTCATTGCCATCAGCCTTATATATCTAACCTAAAAAGCTCTAGATGATTCCAGTGTTGTTTTCGTTGTTTCTGGAGATTATTTCTCAGTATATGGCTTCGAAAATAGACCAGGACTTATTCTCGTTGCCTCTGATGTCTCCCGTGTTTTCCGGAATGGGCATTGTGTGTGTAGTTCATTATTCGGGATATAACTTGTATTCTATTGAACATCAACATTCTTCAAAATAAGCAAAAATATGCGTGAAAGTTGTAAATATAAGTTCACAAAAAAAGTCAAGTCAAACGTATTGACGGATGATTTATGTAGTACATCCTGAATTACCAAGTGCAATTAATATCAATGTTGCCAACTCTGTCAGTATAACTTTCGTTCTATGAAATTATTTTACAAATCTGAATTCTATGAATGAAAATTCATTTCCAACAATAACAACAGAATTTAGTACATTATAGGAATTTGTCTTGTACGGTTTAACGTTTTCTAAAATGACAAGTATTGAGCTCTTCCTTCTCAATTTTCTTTCTCAATATCTTCTTGTAAAGCAATCAATAAATTTATATTTTCAAAAGACTGAAGACAAAACTCGTTACCTTTAGCATCAAAAGCTCTAAAACAAGTATTTATGAAAAATTAGGTTTTAGTAAATTTTAAACATAGAACTAAACCTTTAGACGTTTAAAATCTTTCTACTTAGTTTATGCTTTCGTCATCGAATATTTTTAAAGATGTTCAATACATAAACATTAGTTTTGGCAATGTTATGTTGCAATCGTATGTCAATGCTGTTAACGTCAAGTCGTGTCATCAAACATACTATCAACCGTTTTTTGTGAACTTATATTTACTATTTTCACGCATATTTTTGCTTATTTTGAAAAATCTTGGTATTCAATAGAATACAAGGATGGTTATATACTATTTAGGATTGAAAAGAAATTTCCAAATCGAAAATTTCTGTTAAAAGTCGTAAGTATCAAAATGACCATTTTTTGCTTTTTTAGTAACAAATCATTAAAAATAGCGTCTTCCGCCTCAATTTTATTAAAAGTTATGTTACCATATATGTATTTTTAGTAACATTTGATTTTTAGGGCTTTTATAGCAAAAGCCGCTAAACTAGACTATTGCCATATCTATTGTTAGCTGCAAATGCAGTTTAAAAAAGAAGTAGAATTTGCAAAAAAGTGGCAGGAGCGTCGTATGAGTGGACAAACATTTTATGGAGTGCTAGTTACATACTAGAAGCTTAAATCTTCTATTTGTCTACGACAGAAAGAAGGTTTATTAAGAAATCATGAATAAATATAACAAACTTCGGATAGAGAAAATATTATGGAATACTGAACTGACAGATTTTTTTATTTGTTACAGACATTTTCTGCCTTAGTCTCCACTATCGAACTGCCACACCATCTACAGCCAGTTGAGTTTCTATTCGATGGAGAACTTACCTTCAAAGACTACAAAACACTCAAACCCTACCAGGTAAGACAAACTACTAGAAATAATAAATTTTGTTCATTATTAATTCAATTATATTATTGAATTACTTTAAAAGATATTGAACAAGAAATCCCGTATTCTTCACTTTGGAATTTTTTTGGAAGTTTTGAAACTACAAAGTCAATCATACTGATTATTCAAAATTTTCAGTTAGTCAATGACTAATTATTGTACCAGATTTGGTTACGATGATACAAAATATAATTTTTGAAATTCCGTAATTCGGGCACTTTCAAATAGTTTTTATTGCTTTCGGTCAAGTTCAAAAGCTATGTCCTCAGCGATTTCTCAGGCCCCGTATGGGCTCTTCTTCTTCTTTAAGTGCCGTACTCGTATCCGAGCATTGGCGGCTTCTCTGCCTTGAAAGTGTTACCACAGACAAGGGGACCTACAGTTTAACGTGGATTCCGAACCACCGATGTGTCTCAAGATAAATCTTAAGGGCACATCCTTCCAGAGAGCTGTACTAGGGAATATATACTCTCACTGGTTTCCCGTTGCCTTGCGGGAGGAGGAGAATGCAATGCGACAGAGACTCGAACGCGCGCCCGCATCAACAGTCACTCATCCAAGCCGTTTCGATCGTATTGCGCTGCTTAACTTCGAAGATCGAAGTCGGTCAGTGTTAACCCGCAGCTACGCGTTCCATTTAAGGTTAGCATTCTCTCGATGGCGTCGATTATTCTACTTGTCTCTCAAGTTTTCGTTGGAAACCCTATCCCTCAGAGACAGGCCCAGTATTACTCTCTCTGTACAACCCTAATTTTATTTGCTGTGGGCCATATGTTAGTACAGAAAACACACTGGTTAAAGACTCTCAGCCGTATTCATAACCCAATTTTACCATACCATATCAAAATAAAAAACAAAACACTATCATACCATAACACTAACATAAGAGTCCTAAACCTAATTTAAGGTTAGGTTAGTTAGATTGCAGCACAACCCTCATTTACGACCGTGGATTGAAGGTTCTGTCAGTTGTGTGTTCTGGTAGCCATAAACCTCCTCACTTAATTTAGTAGCGTACTAAGTTTCGATTATGATGAATACGGATGTTTGCTTTTAAGGCAGATTGGGATGTTTGATCTTAGGACATGACTTAGCGTTCCGAAGGCTGCCCAAGATTATCCAATTCTCTTTGGTTTGGTTTGGATATTTACATAATATGTATACTTGTTCTATTTTTCAACTGTTGAGACTTAAGTTAGTATTTGAAACCAATCATGAATCGTAATAAATAGACAGTTGAAATTTCCACATAATTTGTATTTCTATTTCCTTTTTAACAAGAAATACTAAGTCCGTCCACCCCTCTGTCTGTCTGTCAGTGGGCTACATCTCATTAACCGTAATATTTAGACAGTTGAAATTACTAGAAAATGTGTATTTATTTTACCGCTATAATAACAAATACTAAGTCCATCCCTTCGTCCGTCCGTCACAATGGTACGGAACCCTTCATGTGCGAGTTTCACTCACACTTGGTCATTTAGAAAAAAAATGGAATTCTTTTGATATAAAAAAGCTGGAATAAAAATATTCAATTAATTCATGTTATTATTGGTCGATGTTCGACAACTGGGCGTCTTCTAGTTTTTGACCGACAAACCCCGAACGGAGGAGGTATACAATTCGAGTGTCCGCTTGTTGTAAATACACTAGTTAGGTACCTACATATAAGATTTTCAGTTTCCAATAAAGTCTTTATGACAAAAGAGTTTCCTCAAAATAAAAGTTCTTATAAAACGCTGTTTGGGTATCAAATTTTGTAAATTAGATATTAGATAATATCTGGGATATACCAAGTTTAACTCGGTAAGGTAATATTTGTTAAATTATTTTATACACCGACTGTACTCCTATACTTTTAGCATCCTCGAATATACGTATTCATATTCAGTCTTAGTCCAATAATACTTTAGTTTGTCTGTTTATTACTATGCTAACGATGCTATCAAAGTAAACTAGTACTGAACTAATATTGATTATAAATACGGCTGTAAGTCATTTAGTAAATCGTAATAAAAATAATAAATCGATTATCCTTTTTAATAATTAAAGGTACGATAGCTACTGTTTTACGATATCTTTAAATTTAACAGGATGAAATGCTTTGGAAGTGTTAGTTTTTGTAGCAATCATAAGAAAAATCATGAGATAAATTTGCGTTACTCATTTCTATGTATTCATATAAATATTAACTTTTCCTGAAACATGTTGGTGAAAGAGTATAGATTATAAATACTCATTTTATTATAACATTATAACATTAATAACAAGAATAATATTACTGTGATAATAGGGCATCCATGATTTGTTAATAACCTGACTACAGCATCGATACCACATTTCAAATCATTACTACTACTACTACTAATTATACTATTCTTGGTTGCATGCTTTTAAATGCGGAAGACTGTCATCATACTTTCACTTCAGAAACGCTACATTTTAAATACATAGGTATATATTTACGTTCAAATACCAAAGCAATTCTTGTTTAAGTAGGTCGGTGTCGTTGACGAAGATAGGCTGGTATAACAGTGAAAGTTGACGACATTGTTAAAACACAAACAGATAATTGTGCGAGTTATGTAAATAGTAATCTTAAGTAAGTAGGACGATTTCCGCTTAAAAAAGCGAGTGTAAATAAACATAGACAAAGCGGGTATTTAGAATAATTTCAATAGAAATTAATTGTAAATATATGGGAATTATGAGAATATGTGAAGGTATTATTCTTAGTATTAATGGATCTCAATGGACTTAACATAAGTGGGGACTGTTATTTTTTTCTAATGAAAAAAATCTGGTGTGTCCACTCACACGACTTTCCTACCGCTCGCAGACAAACTAGTGAATGAAAAATTTTGCACTATTACTATAGTTTCCTTAAATAGCCACGATAATAGCGGTAGTACAGTAGAAATCCTCAGGTCAAATCGTGCTACCACTCATTTTTTTCAGCATGTCAAGACAAACAATAATGGTCATGTAACATTTTTTTGCAAGATGAAACGTTTAGCCAGAATCTGAAGAAACATGTGGAAAAAATGGAATTTTATTCAAGCATAACTTTTTTGTGATTTTTCTCAGAGATGGCGCTGTGTGTAGATGGTAAAGGGCTCTCAGAAGAATAGGTACTTTAGGCAAGTTTAATCAAAATCCTTAGAGCCGTTTTTACGCTACAGTCTTGAGCAAATCACGTTTTTTTGTTGGTTAACACCCAGTGTATACAGGATTCTCATTCAGTGCCACCGGCGAGTGATATTGGTACCAAACAAAATAAAAAAAAGCGTCAAACTACACCGATCCATTCCCGAGATTATGCTGTCACAGACAGACCAATGGCTGAAAATATGTTTATTAGACTTCTGACTCTGAAACGACAACATATTTGTAAAAATCTCGATATCGAAAATTTCACACGATTACAATACTTTCCTTATATAGCTACTGTATGTATGTAGTAGCGTAGGAAAGTAAAAATATCTAGTAAATTGTACTTATGAAAAATTTGTCCTTGCAATATATGTTCTCAAATTTTTCCCTAAGGCAAATACGGAATGCTCCACATTTGAATTTTTGAATAATTTACAAAATTGTATTTTTTCAGTAATATATAGTTTTACAATACGACGTTTCTTTTAGAAAAGAATCACACATCGCAAGAAATGTTTCAGATTGAAAGAGAGATTAAAAACGAACAAGTGCGAGTTGGACTGGCACACGAAGATTTCCGTGCTATTGTACCTACCAGTCCCCACTAATTTTCTGTAGAATAGTGTGCAACGAAAGTTCAAGTTACTCAACGATCTGGACTGTGATGAGATCCCCTTGACCAAAATTTTACTTTTGAAATATATTTCTGTTATTGGGCGATACGTGTTTTCTGTTGTGAATGAAAGAATGACAAAATAAAGTGTGAGTTTGCTTATTTCTTAGTGGCTGTATTCGTTGCTGATATTTTTCGCTCACAAAGTCATCCGCTTCTGCATGCGAAATGAACTTTTGAGCGACTATTGTCCATTCCTATAAACCTGGCCCATCTTAGAATAAATAAAATGATTGAAACACACGTTATATAAAGTGAGAATCTCAATTTATTTTTTTTACACTTAGCTTCCTAGTAATTCATCAAAATATGAAGTTTTCATTCGCAAGTAATTCTAATAATCTTCCAGTTTATGCTATCTAAGTTCTTGAAGTACCGACATGTGTCCATATTTATTCTGTTCTCATACCCAGTTCTTCATAAATTTTGTCTTGATTTGCTTAGATCAATTCCACATTGCATAAATCCTTTAGGGCCACTGTTTTTCATTCTTCCGCACTTGCATTTGTCAAATAAGTAAAAATTGTCGCCGCCTTGAAATCCAACAAAGTTGACCTCTTTATTTGTATTTGTATTGTATTTGTATATGTTGATGTTGTATAGCAGACTGATACTATAATTATTATAACAGTATTTCTGAAGAATAATAACTATTTTACGAAAAGTTACTAGTTTTTAAATAATCTCTATTTTTGTTAACCTTCGATTACAATATATTCAAATAAATATTTTTTACAAAAAATGGACCGATGTTCGTGCATTGAAAAATATAAAATAATGTTAATTCTTTGGTGTTGGTACTTTTGAAGTTGTGCAATTGCAGTTAGATTAAAAATTTTTGGCACCAACTTCACAAGTACCAGCACCAATAGAATTAATATTACTTTGTATTTTTCAGTGCACCAACGTCGGTTCAATTTCTTCTTTTAATATTTATTTCACACTTTTGAGTCATGAAAATCGTAGAACGTTCACCAATACCAAAGAAGGTAGTAGGTTCCTACTTATCCTATTACCCATGTATATTATATGCTTGCAAATTATTGTTATTATTCAGATATCCAAAAACATCGTCGCGGAAATACGTATATTTTAGACTTTACCACCAATAATTTGGCCTTTAATTTGGTTGCCTCAGAATTTCAATTTTCGAATGAAATTGCCTCTTCCACATAGCGAAAATACACATATTTGAGATTTGAACATCGCTGTAACTCCAAAACCATAACTCTTTTAAAAAAATGTTTAAGATTTCCGGATATTATCCTATCTTTAATTCTTAGTCTCAGATTTTCGATTTTAGAGAAAAATTGCCCCCTCCAACCCCTTCACCACCACAAACAAAAAAGGCGAATTGTATACCACCTCCGTTTGGGTTCGTCGGTCAAAAATACATAATTCATCATTGCGTTACGTCATAAATTCAGACGATTTTTCTAATAACACTACACGACAACTACATTCGATCCTTGGGAATTTTTTATTCATTACCAATTCTCAGGTTATCGAATTCAGAAGGCTTGAGCTAGACGTCTCGATGAGTAAAACGCTGTTTGTTAACCCTCAGTTTTACAACTCTTCAAATATTCATACTAGGGGAGTAACTGAGATTGATTCTTAAGGAGTAAACTCCAATAAGTATGTTATTATTCAGTTTTTATTTATTTTAAATTTTATATGCATCCAGACTTTGGGTTCGTTTGATCGAAGTGGCTTTAATAAATGGCGTGCAAACCTCAAACCAACAAATTATAGAGTATTCTATATTTGGCTGGTTTGAACCGCCCGCTGTTATATTGATATACCGTTCTTTTATTTGGGATTTCCATCAGTCGAGCTGATAATTCATTTATTTCTGCCAATTGTGTCAAAAAGTTTTTGAGGACAATATTTTGTGTATTGCATAGTGTAAAATGATGTAGTTACTTAACTGAGTAATCGTTAACCTGTGATAATTTATTTTGTAGCCATCTACCTCAGAAGACAGATGAACGGTTCTCTGCTAGCCATCTTTGTAATTTATAAAGTGATAATCATTCACTTCACTAATTTTTCGAATCTATCAAAATCATCATCATTGTTAGACAATCAATTATCAAAAATGCATAAATAAATCAATAATGAAGAATAAGATTTGTGATATAGGTATAGGTATTCTCACATCGATAGAAACAATCATTCCTTCGTAGTAGAAATAACCTTCATCTATGACAATGAAGTTGTCTATGCGCTTGAATCACTTTTATCTTTTGTTTGTCCTGCAAATATCGCAATCTAGAGGGATTTCCTGCTATTTTTCTAATTCGATATTCCTGCGCTCTCCCTGCTGCTGTATATATGGCAACTACCTATACAAATATGCCCTTCGTACTATTTATTTCTTTTTCCTCACTAGTCGTTTCCCGTACCGGACCAATAGCAAATAATGTGAAAGAGATAGAGAAACGTTCAACCATAGAACTTCTCTCCCAATCGCAAATACAGGTATCTACTTTTGTAGAAAAAGATATAACGAAGGCAACTTAGACGTTAGACTGGTTGAATTCTACCTTTATGTTATAACATATAAAAAGGAAAAAAAAACTTTTTTACAAAAACTAGGAACGATTTTAGCAGTTGAACTGCAAAATAGAAAATAATATTAATTCCACTGGTGCTGGTACTTTTGGAGTTGTGAAACTTTAGGTAGATAGAATACTTTTGGCAGCAACTTCAAAAGTATCATTGTTTTGTCCTAGTTTTTGTAAAAATATTTTATTTCATAATTTTTAGTGTATCATTAGTCATCAAAATCAATGAACGTTCACTTATTTATACCAAAGAAGTATCTGAAGGGTATTTCCCCATACGACCTATTGCGGGTGGATTCCAGGTACGAACTCGCTAAATATTATGGTATTGGAAAGATAAAGACTAAAGTATAAAATTACCAAAAGTGCCAAAAGTCTTCTAGCTAATTACAATTGCACAACTTCAAAATTACCAGTACCAATTGAATTAATATTATTTTTTATTTTTTAGCGCACCGACAATAAAGTCGGTCCTATTTTTTGTAAAACAATATATGGTATGGAATCGTGGATACTGAGGTTGAGGGTACCATGGGTTGATAGAGTTACGAATGAGATCATGAAAAAACGGATTATTTTGAAGATTTAATGAGAGACCCAAAATATCGACTTCTTCAGTTAATCTTCGACGGCAAAATATAGGACAAACGTGATATGGGAAGGAAACAAATATCCTGGCTTAGAAATTTAATATTATGGATTAGTTTGAAAACAATTGTGAACCTTGTACATAGCTACTGCAGTGTACAAGAGAGCGTACGGAAATGTGATCGCGGACATACATAATAGGCAGCTGAAGAAGAAGAGAACGATAGCAAGGAAATACGAAGCAAAATTGCTCATGCTATGCGATTCAACTTGTTCTCCCATATAGCTACTCTAAATCATCTATATGAGACATTGAAATATTATAGTTATTTGACCCAACAACGATGTTGTATTATTATAGATGGTGGTAGTATGTGAGCGAGAATTTGTGCTTATTGTGCTATGTCTGCTTATAAATTCATATGTTTGTGGTAAATAATTTATGATAGAGCCTAACAATTTCTCTAGTTCACATGTACACATATATTATAAAGACATATCCATGATGTGTGAACGATAGATTGCTCTCTACACTTCTCGTAGGCCAGGCAAAAGACATTTTGTAGCACCCTAATAATTATTGTAAGAAATGCATTTCTATTATAGAAAAATACCAGGGTTTCAATAGGATCTAATTTTCAAAAAATATATTTATGTCAAATATATATGTTGAGTATTGGTTCTATTGTAAAAAATCTGTCAAGCGCAAGTAATGCTGGCGTGGCAAGATATCCGTACCTATTTAGGATTTTTGGATAGGTTTCCTCGTAGACGAAGAACGTTTTCATTTGATATATAATATACTTCACCAGAATCACAATAAATTTATGTACGCTATTGGTACATATCTAAATCTTTATAAGTACCATATAACTGGACAGACACCAAGGTAATCAAAATAGTGTCCAAGATCTAGGGTATCCACATGAAACTGGGTCATTCCGAAGGTATTTCTTGTGTCAGACATTATTTTGATTATTATAATTTTTGACCGAACTCCAAAAGAAGTTATACAAATCGACTATATGTTTTTTTTATTTAACCTCGTTTCTCATAATAAACGTGCACCGATTTTGATGAGTCTTTTCTCATTTGAAAGAGAAACAACATTGAGGGTTTAATCAAGCTTCTCTCTTCTAAAAAGCTCTTCGAATGCTAGATTTTTGGAAATGATATGTTCATTTTATACATCACGTAATTTCTTGAAATGTTTACAAAATTGTCGATAAATCTCATGGTTTTGTATTAATTATTTCTCGGAAACATGTGGCTATAGGTAATTTGAATTATTTGCACAATAATGTTGTGTATAAATATAAATGCGATGAATCTGAAGTAATTGCTTTTGAATTAATGCATTGTTTTATGAAATAACGACCCTTTTGTTTAACATCTAAATAATCATTTATATCATTGAATTTCAGCTGTGTTCACTGGCCTATAGCGATCTGAGGAATTATTACTATTGTCTATGTACGGCTATTGCGCTTTGATTATTAGTAAGATTAAATCTATTTACAGGACTGAAATATTTATATATTAAGCGATATCGTATTGTGTGACCTCAATAACGATTCAGGTTATTGTGATAAATAACAGAAGATCCATGCGGTTAATCAAATTACCATAAATAAAATAATCATCGTGTATATACTTCCTTATCCATCGAATAATATCGGGACCATTATGAATAGTGGCCCGAAATTTTTGCGGAACTTCCCAAAAATTGTAAAATGGCTATGTAACAAAAGAAAGGACCCTGTATAAGCCCATGTTCTATTAGACCATGCTATAAGCCGGTGTGGGTAAATGACAGAACACGAAATCTTGAATTTGGATATAAAAATTAATATAAACTTCATATGAATCACCGTAAGCATTACTTTCGCTCAAAAGAAGCACCTGATCATTGTAACAAGGCAATTTGGACAAACACAGTGGTACCTGCTGGTCTTTCTACTTTGAGGGACGGGATATTCTGGAAGGTTCTTGAGCATCTTGCAGCTTTATAGGAAATAAGAATGAGTGGTCATGAGCAGTGAGCCTGTCAATTTGCTCTTTAATATATTTTGAGGAAATAAATCGGCGAAAATAAATCAAACCTAGTAGATAATTGCATTTCCCGTTTCACACACTTATAATAATCACAATTTCCCTTGGTGGTACCATTTTACAATAATGCCATAAAATCAATAATATTTTCAGTAAATACTATAAAACAGAAAAATACATAAGTATAAGAAGAGCGGATTTATTGGTCTATGCTCAAACTAATGAATATGTTGAAGTCATTCCTGTGGTGTCCTAAGTTGAAACGAATTAACCTAACGACATATGTAATATGAAATACTGTTTTGGTGGAAAAGTAAAACATATCTAGTCAGAGGCGTGTATTTGAACATTATATAGTTAGGGTACCTAAACTAAACAGTACAACCTCAATAATCCGAACTAATTAGAACCGGATGATAAGTAAATAATGCGAATTACTGAATTGGGATAAATTTTATATTGAAAAGCAACACATTTAATAAAAAACAATTTTAACATAGTACATATGAAATATTTTAAACATAGGCATATCTTATTAAATCTTATATTATTTTGTCGAATATTTTTTAAGTTTAGTTGCTTGATCTTCCTCTGATTCATTCTAAATGTAGTTACATTTTATCTTTGAAGTACAAGAACATAATGATTGTAAAATTCTCTTCTGTCCACTTTATGCATAAACTGAAACTCCTAAGTGCATTCTTAACATTATGATTTGTATTATTCAACTGTAAACATTAATGTAGTAATCATGGTTATTCTCATGTTGTTTATCTATACCGTCTATAAGGGTGTTCGAGCAGTGGTTTGGTCCCGTTTCAAACTGTTTCCAAGTGTGTTCCGTGATTGTGAAGCATGCGCATTTTAATTTCGGTCTTCTCAAAACTGACATGCGCATGCTTCTGACGGTTTCAATTTGAACTGCTGTTCAAATACACTAATTGTCTTCCAGTTGTAGAAAAATTCAAATTTCCATCATTATCAAACCAACTACCTATTACCATGGTCGTGAGATTCGGCTCAGGCATATTTGTAACAAGTTTCAAGTCTTCATCCACGGAAAGCAGATTTCGCCGCAATTTACTCAGAGAAATCATATTCAACGCCTGGCTTGTTATTTACCACGTGAGCCAAATATAATAACATGTAGTTTAAATGAAGCCGACTCTATAAATGCAGGTCCGGATTATCGAATGCGGATTACAAAGATCAAGACGCAATTGAATTGCTTGCTTGAATTATCGAGGATCCGAATTATTGAGGTTACACTGTATTTAAATAATCCTGATAAATATTCACAGTCATACCTAAAGGTGTCCCGTATCTTTAGGTTCAAATTTCGGGAGCGTGAAGTACACTTCTTTTCAAGTAAAAAATCTGGAACTATGAATATTATATGAAGATAAAAATAAAAATAGATTTATAAAGTAAATAAGACATGATTTTATTTAAGAAAAGATTATTGATATTTTCAAAACCTCCTTGTTGATTGCAGGCTTGTGCCCGTAGGCCAACAGATGCAGTAATTATCCGTTTTTGGAACTTGTTTTGTCGTAGTTGCAAAGTTTACAGAAAACTATTCTGTAAACTTTGGTAGTTGTTCGGCAACCTGCTAAGTATCTACGCTCCAATAATTATTGAAACTTCATAAGCTTGTGACCTTGAAACAAATAAAAGTGTATGTAAAAGTTGTTTTTTTTTTAAGTTATACTTCTTTGGGCTCGTTGGGATGGTGTGTTGGTCGAGAAACCGCGTCACGCTAAAAGTGAGAAAAATTGTCGATTATACATTTTCAGTTTTCGTATACTTTTTTGTACGTTCTGGCTTTTAGAGAAATTTTTAATAATTAAATTATATAATAAATGTTCTTATTAACTACCGAATTTTTTTGAGGTAGTTATTGTTTTGATCATCTTATCTATCTATCTGTCAACACGATATCTCGGAAAATACTTAACCGATTGACACCAAACTTGATACACAAATACGTAAGAGTAATACCACCTATAATATTGATTTTCAACTGTCTGACTGTCTGTCTGTCAATCAACTCTATATCTCGAAAAAATACTTGACCGATCGACACCAAACTTGGTACACAAATACATAAGGCTAATACCTCCTATGGTATTGATTTTCAGCTGACTGTCTGTCTGTGTGTAATTACAAGATTGAGAAGAAATTACTGATAATGATGATAATGATAATAATACATAGGTTTATTGTATACTAATGAAGTCACTCATCATAATATATTGAAGAGAAATATATTCAATAACAGAGAAAAATTTCTTATAT
Organism: Crioceris asparagi; assembly: GCA_958507055.1. Taxonomy (NCBI): domain Eukaryota; kingdom Metazoa; phylum Arthropoda; class Insecta; order Coleoptera; family Chrysomelidae; genus Crioceris; species Crioceris asparagi. Next base: position 55,093,587 of record OY293827.1, read on the forward strand.
TTTATTTATATATCCGGTCTGTGTGTGTGTGTGTGAGTGGGAGTGTGCAAATAGCCAAAGAAGTATAACTTCCACCGTGTGGTCCGATGCAGAACCAGTTTTTTTTAGTTGAAAAGAAGTGCAAATTAAGTTCTGCCTATATCCGACCTTTCTGAACTACGGATCGTAGGTAGATTTTTCTATTCTTTATAGCTTCTTCTTACTTTACATATTGATTGATTTATTAATGACAATGACCCTCAAAGTGTAATTAGATAACTGCTTTCTATTCATAGTAAACTTACAACTATCACCTCCCAGTCTCTGACAAAATACAAAATAGGCGACTCTTTGCATACCTACGTGGCACTTGATTTCCAAGAAAAATATGAATCGCTTCATATAGCTTTGTATAAGATATAAATATAAAGGTTGTGGAACTGCTGCTGCAATGAACAATTGCAACGACCGAGTGTTTTTTTAGGCGGTGTGTAGGAAATCTTCAATAAGACGAACTGATCGAGTGAAAAAAGCAGAAGATTTTTGACAAAAAATGGGAACGGCTGTTTATAAAGAAGTACTCAAAAATAGAAAATAATATTTATTTTTTTGATACTGGTAATTTTTAAGTTGTGCAAGATTAGTGGATAGAGATTCGCACCCACGTTAAAATTACCTGCATCAATAAAATATTTTTTTATCTTTGTAACTATTAAAGTCGACCACACTTTTTGTGAGGTTGATAACATTGCATTTTTGAGTGGAACAGAATTACAAAAAAACTTTCAATAAATATGTAAAATGATTTACTATTTGTTTAAGAAATGTAAAAACGTTAAATTCAAAGGATTCCTAAATTCTATCAATTAATTTTTTTTAATTCTCAAAAAATCCCTCTTTAGACCCATTAGAGGGTATTTTTTGAGGAAATACATGTTGCGTTTCGCATTTTTATTGAACCATTTCTCAGTGGTCCTCTTTCGAATAAGAGAAGAATAATTGAAATCGCAAAAATGAGGAGAATGGAAGGAGCTGAATGAGGCATGGGATGCGATGAAATTAATTAATTGTTGTAATCTTACAAGAATTTTTTCTCCATATGGGTTTGACTCATCAAACTCTGGTTTTGTCAAAACTGTTATTATTGAACATTATATTCCAGATTTTAATTCATATTTCTATTGCAGCCTACTCTTTTAATTTTTGAGACATAATTTCATTATCATGATGAAATCATGACGTTCTCACAGAAAACGGAGAGTATTTTTTTAAATCTTTATGAATTAACTATTCCAAACAGTTTATAGATTTCTTCTCTGAACTAAATATGCTTATGAGGGAAAACCTGCCAGCACTATGAATGAGAAAGAATTTTTCGGAATTGTGTACCTATGCAGTTAACGTAAAAACGACATCAATTTTCTAAAGCTGATGAAAAATTTTCGTACCGTCTATTAGTTTATTAATACATAATTAGGATAACAGATAAATATTGATCAATCATTATGTTCATCTATCAGTTGAGCGTGGGTAACAAATTTAATGTACAATAAATTTCTCTCTTTATAGAGTGTACATGCAATTCCATGGAATTACGTTGGCCTTTAAATATATCCTCTACCATATCATCGTAATTTATAACAAGAACGATATAAAACTGATAGCAATTTTATAAGACCCTCAATTATGTACCGTTTTGTTATATAAATGGATGTAAACAAGATGCTGCGATAAAACACAAGTGGCGTAGTTAATAATAATAATGGGTCTTATTGTCTGTTAAATTACAAATTACAGAGATATATGTATAATGAACAGGTTTAAAAATCTCCTAAATTGGGAAAATTATTTTATTATCTCTATGTTGAAGTTTGATTTTTTTCTATCTTTTTGTACATAATTTTTATTTCAACTGTTCTGTTATCTTCTTAGAAGATTGGAAAATACTACAATTTTCTAACAACTTTTGTATGCAACGTCTACTCTTACTTATTGACTCCTAATTCTTTACATACTGTAGCATTAATTATTTTGGAACGTTGGATCGTTTTCTCAGGGATGGATAATAGCACTGAAAAATATATAAACAATTAGTTTTATCGTAGAACGAACAGTACTTTGAGAAACAGTGAAAGCAACAAAATCGGGCCATATATATGAATTGCGAGAGCCTAAACTAAGACAGACCCATTCGTCATTAGATGAAGGGGACAAGTCTGTAAAGATCTATTGAAAATATGTCTCCGAAAATCCTAGAATTAGACGTATCGAAAGATAAGTGTTAAATTTCCCTTGTCTTTCAAACTAGTTCCGTTATGTTGTCGTCATTTTCGTCCCATGGTACTGATTCATGAGAAAATGTGAGTCCAGAAAGTTGGTCTCCAACTTCCATCAAAATACTCTTCCTGAACATAGCACTCGGGAATTCCGGGTTTGGGGTGTGTGTGTGTGTATGTATAAAGTTGGTGTTCACCCCGTCGAACATATAACGAGTAAACTTTTGGCGCGCATTCGTCTGAAGTTGGGAATTCCCGGTATTAGTCGATTCGAGAGAGTTGTCGGTAAAACAAAAACGAACATGAAAACTTTTCGAGGGCGCTCTCTCTGAATATTGCGATATTTATTAACTGTGTAATGAAGTTTTCGGCCTGCAATGGAGTTACAGAGTTGTTTATTTGGAATATTATATATGGAAGTGGCGAACGAATATAGTTTTGGGAATAGTAGCAGCTAACGACATTCCGTTTTCATATCGGAAATAATTTTCATTTCGGATCATTAACATATTGAATTGTTGAATATATTCATGGTTTGTCTAGATACTGAAGTTTCTATTTTCTTAATCTAATTCTTTATTCGTCATACTTTAACCATAGGCGACTCATACAGGATGTTTATTATTATTAATCAAATTACTTAGCAAAAAATCACAATAGGTGAGATACTAATACAGTTGTACCATTTTAACATATTTCTCTCTTATAACCATTCACCCTGACTCGTTCTTATTTAAGTATTTTATTCTTCCAATTTGTTTTGGCGTTTCCTCGACTGTTCATTCATTTTTTCCCAGTGCTCATAAAGTAGCAAAGACGGTATCCAGTGATTCGTTTCTAAAAACAAAAAAGTACGGATGATCTACAGACCAACACGCTCCATTATGGCAAGAAGAAGTAGATGAGAAAAACATACAAAAACGAAAATAAATGGCAAAACATGTTTCTCGGAAAGCCTTATTTGAGAGCAGACTCGGCTCATCCATATTAGGTCATCCATTGCTATTTTGCCATTAAGAGATTTCCAAGCGTTCCAAGTTGAATTTTCATGAGAATTCGTATCATTTTATTTTACTTTGATTCATTTAATAACAATGATATATTGATAATGAAGAATAAAATCTACTAGTGATTGCCCTGTGGTCGAGAAGGGCCAAGAATCGAAGCCGGACCTGTTATAAGCTCTCAAAGATGGTCAACTACAGTAACCACTGCATCCACCATCAGAGCATTTGACTTAATTCTCAGATAGGTATATAGGTAATTATGAACGGCTGGTAGACGTAAATTTGTAGGGGAGCTTATGGCTGCGGCAAAGATTAAATACCTAATCTTTGGCTGCGGGATAACACTGGCCGACTTTGGTCATCGAAATTAAGCAGCATAGCGCTTGGTGAACGGTTAGGACGACTGACCAGTGATAAGGGCGCGCGTTCGAGTCCCCGCCTGTCACATTGCATTCTGCTTCTCTCCTCAGGCAATGAAAAACGAAAGCGAGCTACGTTCCTATTTCAGCTTCTCTGGAAGGGTGTGTCTTGAGATATACCTATCGGTGTTTCGGAATTCACGTTAAACTTTAGGTTCCCTTGCTTACGGCAACACTTTCAAGGCAGATAAGTCGCCTAACTTCGAGTACAGCACTTTAAAAAGAAGAATAATTTAATCTATTTGTAAAATATATTATATATTAATTTTAGCTTTCTGCTCTTTTCTATATTGACTTTAAAATGAAAAATGCTTAGAAAGGGGTCCAAATTATTCTCTTCACGTATCATAGAGAAGATAATATTTGAATTTAAATTTAGCATTTTGTTTTCTATGTGTTATAGGGCTGGGATTCTACACTGCCAGGACTGAGAGATTATCCAGAAGTTAAATTAGCCGCGAAACGCTGGCAGGAACAGCAGGATGGTCAAAGGATTCTGCTGACAACGCCGAGCGTTTTAGTCGGTTACAGGGTGGAGGTATATAGAGCCGAAGGTACGACGCAATGGTATACAGCTGTGATAATCGGTTACAACGAAGCTACTAGGGTAAGTTAACATTCATAAATTTGTATATGTACAGGGTAGGCAAATTTCGATGCTTTAACTTGGTTACTATTAGAAATAGACAAAAATGAATGAAGCAGTCTCGATCTCTTTTTTAGATAAACTCAATGGTAAACAAAACTTAGCCTTCGTCTTTTGTTTTCGAATTATAACCTAAAATTTAATTTTGTGAGTATTTGATGCATCAGTATTTGTGAAGTTAATTGGAAATGTCTTTCGACATTCATCAGATACTTTTTAGAATAGAACCCAATAGTTGGATTTTAAATTTGCTTCTTACATTTCAAGTTATGATATAAAATTAATCTACAGATGCATCGAAATTTGCAAACCCTGTACGGTAGCTGTCACATGTGCCTGCCACTTTCTCTAATCACAAACATTGATAGCTATTTACCGAGAATGGTTCTAAAAATCGACAATCCCTTTATTAGAAATTAATCTTCCACAACTTTTTTATGATTTATGATGTTTTGATTAACCGATAACTTTTTTGAGGTTTGAGATTTTTCATTAGGGGATGACGACTATGATGGCCATAATTTAAAATTATTCTTATTTATACAGGGTGTCCTACAAAATCGCTAGGTATCAAAGTTATCTTTTCTTCTGCTTCTTCTTCTTGATGTGCCGTCTCCATCAGTGGAGATTGGATATCACAGTAGCAAACTCTTCAGCTTTTCAGCTGTTCTTATGAGATTTTCAAAGTTCAGGCCAGTCCACTGACGTATGTTTCTTAGCCATGACAGTTTCTTCCTTCCAAGGCCGCGGCTGCCATCGATTTTTCCCTTAACAATAAGTTGTGCGTAACGGTATTTAGTGTTTCTTAGTATGTGTCCCAGGTACGATGTTTTCTGGACCTTTATAAGTTTATACAGCTCTCGTTCTGTTCCCAGTCTGCGTAGCACTACTTCGTTAGTGGTGTGCGATGTCCATGTTATTTTGAGCATTCTGCGGTAGGTCCACATCTCCAAAGCTTCCAATTTATTGATGGTTTGTGCTTTGAGTGTCCATGTTTCGGCTCCTACAAGAGAGTAGACCAGACGTAGCATTTCGAGAGTCTTTGGCGCAGATCCAGGCTGAGTCGTGAGTCACAGAGAAGTTTTCGAAGTCGCATGAAATAGTTCCTGGCTTGCTCTATTCTACATCTTATTTCCACGTCCGGATCCAACTTGCAGTCCACCCAACATCCTAAATAGCGAAACCTATCCACCTGTTGTAGAACTTCACCGTTTATTTGAATTGGTTGTGGAACATTCTTTGATTTTTTGATGGTCATAACCTTGGTCTTTTTTATGTTTATTTTGATGCCAAACGCTTCGCAATCCATGTGAACGCTACTGAGGAGTCGTTGTAGGCCGATATCCGAGTCTGCGATCAAGACAGTATCATCGGCGTATCTTATACTATTGATGTCCACTCCATTAACCTTGACTCCTTTCGAGGAGTCCGCCAAAGCTCTGCTAAATATTAGTTCTGAGTAGAGATTGAACATCAGCGATGATAAAACGCAGCCCTGTCTAACTCCCTTGTGGATCTCGATCTGCCTGGATGTGGATTCCTCAATTCTAATTCTAGCCCTCTGATTCCAATATAAGTTTTGCAGCAGGGTAATGTCTTTCTCGTCCAGCTCCATGCCATGAAGAGAGTCTATTAACAGGTCATGATTCATTCTATCAAATGCTTTCTCGAAGTCTATAAAGCAGATGAAGATGTCTCTTTGTTGATCATAGCATTTTTGTGCTAACACCAGTAGGCTAAACAGAGCTTCTCTCGTACCCATTCCGCCCCTGAAGCCAAATTGGTCATCTCCGATATTCTCTTCACATTTGCGAGAGATGCGGTTAAGTATTATTCTCAGCAGAACCTTTAGAGCATGGCTCATCAAACTTATCAGTCGGAAATCTTCACAATTTTTGGGGTTCGTTTTCTTTGGTAGTGGTATGAAGATCGATTCTAGCCATTCGCTAGGTACCGTGCCCGTTTCATAAATACGATTGAATAGAGTGACAAATAAATCAGTATTCTCTTCACTAATCAGCTTTAACATTTCAGGGCAGACTTCGTCTGGTCCTGGGCTTTTGTTTGTTTTTAGTTGTTTTATAGTGCACCTCTGACGCCAGGATACTCGGTCCCTCAACATTCAAATCCGTCCGACGAAGTTCTGCTCTGGCATCCTCAAATAGGGTCTTGATGTATCCCACTCCTCCAGTTTTCTTTCCGTAGAGTCTAACAGCTTCCCATCTGAACTTGTGGATTGTGAATCTCCTATTCGTTTTTGTGGAGGTTGAAAAAGTCGTGGCATCGCTGCAGATTCTCGATCTCGGAGCATTTACCTTCAATCCAGCTTTCTTTCGCGTATTTTATCTTAGTGCGGATAGTTCTGTTGATATGTTTGTAGTCATTTGTGTTGTTTGCAGCCTTGGCCTCTTTTCACTCGTCCATTAAGCTCAGAATTTCCTCTGTCATCCATTCCTGCTTACCTCTTCTTTGAGATGGTTTTAGATGTCTTTGAGCGGTCATATTCAAGATGTCTCTTATGGTTTTCCACATATTATCAACATTATTGGGTGAAACAGGGTCACGAGACACATTTGCGAGATGTTCATTTAATGCTTCACTCACTGTTTGTTTTGTAGTGGCATCTCTCAGAAGTCCTATATCTAGTCGGCTTAGAGGTTTTGATTTTTACCTGATTTTCCATTTGGGCCGTACTCTAGCTACAAGAGGTTGGTGGTCCGAGCCGATATCGGCTCCTGGATAAGTCTTGACATTGATAAGCGCGTTGTGATATCTTTTATTGACCAATATAAAATCAATCTGGTTACGGACCGTTCTGACACTCGTATGTTGTGGTGCTGTCTATGTATATAGTCTGCGGGGGTGATGTTTAAACCATGTATTTGTTACTGCCATGTTGTATTGTTGGCAAAATTCAATAAGTCTTTTACCTCTGTCATTTCTGTCCCCCAGTCCAAACTCCCCAATCAGGTCCGACACTCGTCCTTTGCCCAGTTTGGCCTTGAAATCTCCCATAATAAAGGTGAGGTCCTGTTTCTTAGTCATTTTTACTAGTTCTTCCAGCTCCATGTACCAGGCCTCGCTTGCGGGTTTATCAGCTGTGGGCGGATAGGTCTGTATGATGTTTATATTCATTGGCTTTCCCGCCATTTGGTTTAGGAGGTTTCTGTCTGAGACCGGTAGAAAGTTCATAACTGCCCGACTAAATTCCTCGTCTAAAATTACTCCAACTCCATTGCGGTGGCTAGAGTTCTTACATTCCATGTCCATGACATTTAAGTCCTGCCGGGGACTAGGGGCCATTATATTTTGTTGTACTGCCATTGTGATTTTTTCTTGGGAATGGAATATCAGAGTGGTTTCCCGTTGCCTTCTCTGATTTTATATCAGCCGCTCCTAACATGGAGAACAGACACTGTTTGCAGCCGCCCACTCTAGATCAGACACTGCATGTTCACCATATCTGGCTACCCTCACTTAGTTTGGCCTGCAGGTCGATGCAGTTGCCCGGGATGTGGCACGTGGAGCCATAAGTGAGAATTGGGAGCCCTGTGACGACCAGTCATCTCCGACTACTCACTGATTATGTCATTGAGTACGACCGTCCTTGATGAAAGGTACTACCTCTACAGCGCACCCCATCTTTTCTAGATCATATTATTCTTAAAACACATACTTAGAAAATACGTTCTTTAAAATAACTTTCGCTTTCAGTTTCTAGGTTTGATTGAATCTTTATTATAGAATTTCAAAAAATACAAAGGTTGTTTCTTGAGATGAGCTCTAATATTTTTCATTTCACAATAATATAACTTTATTATTTCAAATGGACCACTCTGTATTTTTAAAAGAATCTTTAGTATTAGATTTCCCAATACCTATCTCATATGAATTCGTGAATATTTGAAGGATCATTGAAGGTTATTAAAAATTTAAAGTTTCAATTATGTGATTCTCAAAAAATATAATAAATGGTCTATATTAAGACCATCTTCTTTTTTACAAATTTTAATTCTCTCAGAACAGAATTTTTAATACGACATTCCACTCCAGCAAAACTTCAAACTTGTGAGTGATAGAATGTAATTATATTTTTTTGTAGATAAAAAAGCATATTGCAAATTGCTAAATAAAAAAAAATCGGCAAGGGGTCTGGCTACCACGCTTATTTGAAGTTTCGATATATTTGAACGTAACTTTAGCGGCCCTTTATCAGGTTATTTTTAGAATTTCGTACCTGTTGCAGACCCGTTGACAAGAGAAACTCTTTTAGTCTCGCTTTTCTCTCGTCCAATCTCCCCTCCCCTAATCTTGGGAAATATGAATTGTGGAACCTATTAAAAAATTTGTAGGTATAGTTTGATGTGTAGAGTGTAGGAAAAATAGAATGATTTTATCTAATAAACGTAGTTGAAGAAAATTTAAATTCCGAAAATCTTGGCCAAAAACGAACATTATCTCATTGTCACCAACACGAACAAAACAGAATCATATAAATGCATAAAACGCAAACGATATTTGAAGCTTCATAAATTTCATTTACTTATATTTTAGCTCTAAGCCAATTTATAGAATATGTTTCAGATAGTACAATAGCGTCACTTTTCAGTTTCATCTGCTCCAGGGGCGGGTTCAATCCGCTGCCAGGACAAATTTATTTCTATTTATGAAAATAGATTTATACATACAGGGTGTTTCCAAATAAGTTCAAAAGTTTTTAGTGGGTGAATCCAAGTCCAAATTTAAAGGGGGACTTTTCTTTAAACAAAAACCTTTCGCTGAAAAGTTACACACTTCCGAAAATGAGGAAGAAAAATCTTGTTTTTTATTTCTGGAAATTATTGAAGAGATGAAGGAATGCCATTTTGTGGACATGTTGTACCTATAAAGAGGATACCTGTGAATATTTTTTTGTTGTGATCTTTTTCAGGGGTGAAAGATGTAACCCAGAAACATGACAGCCACCTACTAGATTTTTTCGATTCCATTTACAGAAGATTGTATTGTATTTTTTTATTAAGAAACTATTGCTTTCATGGACACAATAAAATTTGCAAAATTTTGCAACAAATTATCCTTTTCAACACATAGTTTTAAATCGATAAATTTTATTTCATCAAAAAGTTCTGATAAAAAATGGAATAGGGGTTGCATGTTTCACCACAACTTCTTCTTTGACTGCCGTACTCGTATTCGAGCGTTGACGCCTTCTCTGCCTTGAAAGGGGACCTACAGTTTAACGTAGATTCCGAATGTGTCTCAAGATAAATCTTAAGGGCACACCCTTCCAGACCACAACAAACTTGAGAAAATATTCACAGGTATCCTTTTTATTGGTAGAACATGACTCCAAAATGCCAGTCCTTCATCTCTTCAGCAATTTCCAGAAACAAAAAAGGTTTTTCTTTCTCATTTTTGGAAGCGCGTTACTTTTCAGGCAAAGGTCTAAGAGGTTTTGTTCACTTCACTTCAATTTTCGTCAAGGATTCGCCCCCTAAAAACTTTCGTACTCATTTGAAAACACCCTGTATATTTGTATAAACTCATACTGCGAAATTCTTGTATTTACTTACTATGCTTGACTATAATATATGTGTACGAAACCCTCGCGGTAAGAGTTCTAATAATACTTGCCAAATTTTTATTTTATTCTGGCCTTGCTCATAGCATTGTATATACTACACTGCATTCCCCTTCGGATGAAAATACATATAGCATATAACTTGGAAGAGAGGGACTAACCCCTTCTGTACCCAAGCGCTACTAATAACCTATAACCAAAAACAAATTAAAATTTAAAAAAACAACTATTATTAGAGAGAAAAAAAAGTTTAAATATGATGGCAAATAAAGAAAAAGAAAATTAGAAAAGACCCATACAAACCAATATTCGTTTATCTATTCTACTTGAATACGAAAATGAACCTACATTATAACTGCTTAATATATTGTAATAATGTTTTTTCATGGTGCTCTTATTAGAAAGTTTAATTCATTTGGCAATTGATTAAAGGAAGTAATTGCAGTGAATAGACTATTTTTTTGTGAGACAATTCTTTGATACAAAGGTAACTCAAAGGATTTATTTCTTGTTTCACTTGTTGATATTGCGAACTGAGTACTCAATGATTTATACTGATGCATTTATACATTTAGTTTTATATAATTCTCCTAAGGTACGTAATTTATCAAGTTTTTAAAAGAGTAATAAATTTATTCTGTACTATACACATATCAGTTGTATATTATTTTTGGTAAATAACTTTTTTTACTTAAATACAAGAAGTATCTACACTTATTTAATAATATTCTAATATGAAGTTCCCAATTTAATTAGTGTTGCTGCGAGACTGTTCTTTGTCGTGCAGTCTTGGTCTTACAAAATTGCAAGACCAGGACCAAGACCAAGACCGTCTATGCAAGACCAAGACCCAAGACCAATATTGCGATGCAAGACCAATACCAAGAACCTGGTCTTGGTTTCGCTGCAAGACTTGCGAGACTTGCAAGATTCTCACAGTTCCGTAACCAAACAACAAATTGATAGGAATCAATTTTTTTTTTGGTCAATGGGTAGAGAAGAAACTGTGATAAATTATCTAATCAGTTTAACCGTTGAACTCCCGATCTTTATTTTACACATTCTAAAAATATTGAATTAAAAGTTGTTGGGTGAAAAGCGAGTTCATTTTACCCTTCTAAGATTTCCTGATTTCAAAAAAATTCGAAACACCCCATACAGTAATTTCAACTCTTCTAGAATTTCCCTTAATATCTGCTCGGAAGAGGAGGATTAACCACACGGTTATTTATTTTTAGTATTTTTTTCTGTCAAGCAGAATGTTTTAACCAAAATTTGTAGTTACAATTATTCATCTATACATCTGAAATATTTTTGATGACATTTATCCAATAGCCACTTTTTGAGATTTTTTTGAGTTGAGATTGGCCTTATTTTGAAACTATTTTTTCGATCATCAACTGAGATATTCACATTGATTTTTGACATTCCTCATCAGATTTTAATTTTTATTATTCTTTGGGAGAAATCTTTATACAAAAGTTGAACTTACAAAATAAGTATATCTATAAACCATAAATATTTTTGATCGCTCTCACTCGATGGCCACTCTGAGAGATTTTTACATCTGAAATATTTTTGATGACATTTATCCAATAGCCACTTTTTGAGATTTTTTTGAGTTTAGATTGGCCTTATTTTGAAACTATTTTTTTGATCATCAACTGAGATATTCACATTGATTTTTGACATTTCTCACCAGATTTTATTTTTTATTATTCTTTGGGAGAAATCTTTATACAAAAGTTGAACTTACAAAATAAGTATATCTATAAACCATAAATATTTTTGATCGCTCTCACTCGATGGCCACTCTGAGAGATTTTTTTGTAATTGTCCGGAACAGACACTGTTGGGATTTTCACTATTTCTTTCAACAAAATATAGAACATACGGCTTCACTTGTATCAAGAAAATCTATCTAAAAATCCTAAGCAAGAAATCCTCATCAGTTAAATCCACTACGCACTCATTTCTATAAAAATATACTTAGATGTAGGGATGTTTGTCCGAGTTATACTGATGTCAAGGACAAAACTCCAGCCCGAAGCCACCAATGGACCCGTTGTGCTTAGGTATCAAACGGTGCCAGGTCTTCAAGGTCTAAGCACCGTTAAATTGTCCTTCTAACGTTATTGCCTTTTGTCGTTAACTTTTTCGGAGTCACTTCTTTTAGGACGACACTCTACCTCAGCTACTTTTGCTACCTCAGTCATCTCCTGACTTTCAGGGTTTTTGATATCCGTTGATGACATAGCAGGTTGAAGGTTACTGATGTTTTTCTGGTTCGACCACGCATACCTTTGGTCTGGAATCAACAATAAGATTCAAGCATTTCTCAATGTTGTTTCCAGTTTATCTGGAGACTTCCGTTGATATTTCCGTTCTCCAATAGTTTAACGGTTTTGCGAACGGTAAGGGCAATGCGCTTACATTCTAGATCCTCCCTGATAGTTTTGGCAGATTAGGCATCATGCCTGGAGTCCTAAACAGTTCTACCACACGAGGTCCAATAAGTAACTTGTCGTACAACAAGAAGTACATTATAACTCTGAAGTTACCTTGAATGTTAGAAGGTAACATAAACTCTGATAGGATGGTTTCATCAACATGGCCTCTCTTCATAAGTACAATATTCATTCCAATAATAATGTAATCGATGATTAAGAGGTTTTATAACAACCAATGCAAACAATATTGTATAAATAACGCAATGTTTACGTGAATAAAAAAAAATCATTCCTACACTGTTATACCTACAAAAAAGGACAATGTATCTCTTATATTCTATACAATTATATCGAATGACTGACTCACAGTTATTACGAAATCACGTTAAAAATAGACCCAAAAAAAGTCATATTCACTATAAAACGATAAAATACTTATCGGTTGTGTTATTTTCGTCATGTAATGAACCGCGCCAAGTTCGTGATTGCAGGTCGTAAATAAACATTAATTCGTTTTTCATTGTAAATAAATTTCGATTAGATATGGATGAGGTCGAAGTCGTCATGGGATATTACACCACATTAGACTAGACAGCATTTTTTTATAAAATTATCCGTGGCATACTTAAATAAATCAAAATGTACTAGAGATGTCAACAAACTATAAAGTATGTAAGCAGAAAATAATTATTATTGTGAATGACCTTCGTCGACCTTTGAGCATGTTAATAACTGTGGATTTGTTTGTTCAGAATTTTATTATATACGATTTAAATATTATGATTATGCATATTATGGAATCTGTTTGGACGGACGAATAAATGTTTATATTGGAATTGAGATATTATGACGTTGAAATTGTTATTCAAAAACTTTATAATATGTTTGTTTGTTCTGCCATCAAATAAAAGTACACATGTGTGGAAACGTGATGTAGATTTTTTTTAAGATACCAGCTTAGGATCTTTTTATACAAAACAAAATGGGAATTTATACATTATATTTTGTCTGTTGAAGGTCTTTGTTCGATTCACACCATATTCCAAAAAAATATCACTATTGAATTACAATATGCTAAAGAATTATAATGTAATTTTTCTTATCTAAGTTGAAAAGATAAATAAATAAATAATAAATAAATAAATGTATTCAATATTATAACTTAATACATTATTTCTTAAACCTAAGCTAGATATACTTTGCTAAACATTATTTGTTTGCACCTAGGTACAATATACCTGTGTGAGCAATAAGTTTTTCTGAGAGAGTTAACTATTCAAAAGTTATCTTTTGGATTTCATGATTGGGATATTATATTGATATTGTCGATGTTAGATATCTAAATACAAGCTAGTAGAGTGTGGTAGTTCTTATAAATGAAATACTTGCATTTTTTAATGAAAACTTTGGGACTCCGAGCATTCCTCAAGTCCTCCGGTAGATGGTTATATATTCTAGATGCTATTTGATTGGAGTTTTTCTACTGGCTTCTTTTGTCACAAATGGTTCAATGGCGTTGTTTCTTATTTCTAGTTTTCTAGATAGATGCATATTGTTTGTGAATAGTCTTTTCCAATGTTTTCTTTGTCATTATTCTTAACGATTTTTTTTTATTCTTCTTTCTAATTATAGTTTTTTAATTTTATGTAGTTATTGGCCCTCTCTCAAAGGGGTTGTTACTAACGCCTCTGTACAGAAAAGGGTATGTCCCTCTCTTCCAAGTTATATGTTATAGAGATACCACTGTAAAAGGATTTCTTAAAATGCAACCTCTACGTATATTTATTGGGGTTTATTTGAAGAATTAGATTCTGTGCCATTATTCTGGGCCTCGCCTCATTTTGTGCTCTCCGTATACATCGCGGATGTGTGGGAAGGGAAAAGAGATGTCTATCCACCCTTGTTAGTTTTGGGATATCGCCGTCTAACCGGGCATACACTGTTCGCGTACGTTCATCATGTACTAAAAACCAAAAACCATTGAACGCCCCTGCATATTCCTTTTTGGCCGACGAACCCAAACGAAGGAGGTATATTTACTTCGACTGTGCTTTTTTGTTTTGTGCGCACGCTGTATATAGTAAACATACTCCGATTTTGATGATTTTTGATTCATTTGAAAGATTAGACTTGAGAAATGGTCCCATAGTCATAAAAACTGAAATCCAAAATCTCCTTCCCTCCAAAAACTGCTCCCGAATGAGGTGGATGGACAATTTTTCTCGAAAATCGAAAATTCGAGGGCAGAATTAAAGATAAGATAATATCCGGAAAGTTTAAATTATACATTTTTTTCAAAAGAGCTAAGTTTTCGAGTTTCTGCGATGTTAAAATTTGAAATATGTGTATTTTCGCTATATGGAAGGGGCAATTTTTTCTAAAATTGAAAATCTGAGATGCCAAATTAAAAAATAGATTATTTCTAACAACATTTACATTGAGTTACGGTTTTCGAGTGACAGCAGTGGTAATGTCTGAAATATGTGTACCTATATAAGTATTTCCGCCGCGATGTTTTGAGATCTCCTAATAATACTCGTAGCAAGTACAAGCAAAGAATATACATCGGTAATGGCAAAAGTATAAGTGAACGTTCAAAGAATTTCTTGACTAATTTTACACTCAAAAGAGTGAAATAAATATTTTTTACTAAAAATTGGACGACGTTATTACTTGGTGCACTGAAAAATACAAAATAATACTAATTCTACTGGTGCTGGTACTTGTGAACTTGGTGCCAAAAGTTTTCAATCTAAATGCAATTGCACAACTTCAAAAGTACCAGAACCAATAGATTTAATATTATTTTGTATTTTTCAGTGCACCAACTAACAACGTCGGTCCAATTTTTATATTTATATTGGTCACTTTTCACTTGTCGAGCTGTCATTATTACATACAAGTAGAATTGTTGTTCATAACCTTGTGCAATAAAAGACGGTCATATGAGAAGTAGGAACTAAGGATTAAAGGTTTGGAGTAATTATGCCGTGAATGACAAATTAATAAACATATATCTGAGTGCACCTTGATATTTAGAAGGAACAATATCTTACTCAAAATGTTTTTTTATAAAATCAGTTTTTCATTTCATCTTACATCCATCATTACATGCGGAAGCAGCTGTGACGTCATCCAAATGTATCGAAAATTCATTGAATTAGTGTGGTACTCACAAACCCGATTTGAAATTATTTGTACTTTAATCTAAAAGATTAGCAATTATAAGCGATCTGTAGTAAAAAAAGAGGTCGAAATAAAACAGTTTCGGCCTTTTCTGCTGAAACGTAAGCCGACGTAAAAAATATATAGAGTTTTTTGTAATAAAATTATGTCATCAGTATGAATAATAAATGATTTTCTTTATATCTATTTTATATAACAACTCATATTTGCGAACTTTTCCTTTCGCACCACATGAAACCTATATTTCCATTGCTAAACTTTTACAACGAAGAAAACTTGTCGTCGCATCAGAACTTTTTCTTTATCACGAACTTTTTCAACAATCGATGGAAATACATTGCGCAAACTTTCTGTTGGAAAATATTGCCTTGTTTACCAAAAGGATTAGGTTATCGCGTGTTTTATTTAGTTGGTGGCCTCGACGGGTTATTTTATCGTATTGTTGTCAGCCGTCTTCTTTATCGATCAGAGTTGTCTTATTTCTGGACTATAGGTACTATTATGAACGTAAATGGAATATGTCATTCGCTATGGAGGTTTGTTCAGCTTTGTCAGCCTATTTGGCTCTTATTTTTAGGGGCAAAAGAAGCGCTGTCAATACGATTTTCTTTTTTGGTTGTTTTTCAGAACGACGTCTAGCTGTCATCCTAAAATGTGTTAGATGCCTCCAGCGTACTACATATTGAATTTGGTCATTTATTATATTTTCTCATGTTTTTATTGTTCAAGTTTCTAGAGTTCGGTACATCTAGAGCTATGAAAAAAAAATCGGGCCCGCGGAGCCCGATTTTGAGAAATATTCACAAGTTAAATTCTGTGAGAATGGCCATTCGTTATTCAGTTATTCAGTCAAATTTTAATGACTTTTGAAATGACAAGTTTGTATTTGTTATTGTCGGGTGGATAAGTGTTTTGTAAATAATTATTTTATTATTTATTCAGTCAAACCTTTGTATTATAAAAATCTCTTATTACTGTAAGCTACATTAAATCTTTTAAATTATGGAAGACCTCCAAATAGCATTTTGCCACTGATGCTGAATATCCAGAATCACATACACCACTTGTCAATTATGCAAAGTGCTGTGTGCCGAATACGAGCATTGAAGTGAGGTAAATAAATCGTCCAGGTCAAAGCTTATATATTGCCATGCACGGTTTTCATGCCCCAAAGAACAGTTAACCCATTTCTGGTACACATAGTATGAAATGTTGAGAGGCTCATAACAGGGGCTGATTGATATTCTTAACATGAATCATAAATAAACTGTTAACTTCCATAAATAATGAATTACATATCGACATATCTAGATCCATTCGATGAGAGCTCAAAAATTTCTCATTTCATGGATTTTTTCTACGTAAGGAATTTCAGCACATGTATAGCAAATAGTTAAAAAAATAATTGAACCGACATTATTAGTTGGTGCACTGAAAAATACAAAATAACATTAATTCTATTGGTGCTGGTACTTTTGCATTTTTTGTGAAAAATATTATTTATTTCACACTTTTGAGTGTAACATTAGTCACGAAAATCGATGAACGTTCACTTATATCATCACCCATTTATAGTATTTGCTTGTAGATACTTGTTACTATTATCTGGTCTTTAATTTGTTGCCTCAGATTTCCAATTTTCGAAAGAAATTGCCCGTCCACATGACAAAAATACACATATTTGAGATTTTAACATCGCTGTAACTAGATAACCTTAACTCTTTTGAAAAACTGTTCAATTCAAACGTTTCCTATCTTTAATTCTACCGTTTCAGATTTCCGGTTTTCGAGAAAAACTGCACCATTCGGGAGCGTTTTTTAGAAGGAAGAAGATTTAGGATTTGAGTTTTTACGAATATGGGACCATTTCTCAAGTCTCCTCTTTCAAATGAATTAAAAATGATCCAAATCGGAGTACGTTTACTATATACAGCGCGCGCATCAACCAGAAAAAAACAGGCAGTCGAATTGTATACTTCCTCCGTTTGGATTTGTCGGTCAAAAATATATTGTTCTAATCTAATGGGTTTTGTAGTTCACACACAAAATTGATTTATGCTTTGTCTAGTATGCAGAGGTTTCGTGGACGTCAAAGTGTTAAATGAAATACATCTTTCTGACCGAAAAATTATTATCTCAGTTATGTTTACACGAACTGTAAGTTGCCTTAGTATCTGTTCAGTGCATTCGGACGTGCAAACCACCCCGCCACGGAGCCCACTAAACTTCTACAAGATATTAATTTTATAAATAACAAATTATATCCTTAATAATTTTCTACCAGAAAAATATTTTGCATCATTTTTTTCTACTTTACTAGAATATAAAGAAATATTTTTTCTCAATTATATAAAAGTACCCTATCTGAGAAAAGCGATAATTTATAGAAAAGTAATTACTTCAGATTTATAGCTTTTATATTGATATGCAACTTTATTAAAAAAATATTTTAAATTATAAGCAGCTGATTCTTAAATGAGTGAAACACAGTTTTGATATTCTCAGAACTCTAATTACAAAACCGTTTCATTTATAGTTAAGTTTTGAGAAATAACATGTGCTACAAGATCTAACAAAGAAAGATTAAATATTTGAAAAATTTGGAATTAGCTTTATGAAACTCTAAAAATTTGAACATGAACCCATCTCCCAGTCGTCATATTTTAAATGAAATCATCATCAAAATCGGTGAACGTTTACTATACGAAGCGAGTTTACATACATAAAAAAACATACAGTTGAATTTAGCTCCTTCTTTTGGGATGTGGCACCATTTGAGAAAACAATCATGGTTTATTTCCAGGAAATAAGTACTCCAATGGTTAGAAATGTAAATATTTGGTTGCAAAAAAACTAGACTATAGAATTGTTGATACTGATTAATACAGGGTAATCAGCACCCTGATCTTGAAAATGTACTTATAAAAGTGGCCATATCTTGGAAACCATCCAGTAGAACCGAGTAAAACCCTGTATTGATTGAATAGTAAAAATTACCATTTAATTTTAAGGTGCTATATTCTAGCACTAATTTCTATTAAACATATATTCTATTTGTCTCAGTACAACAGATATATCAATCACCGGATTCTAAGTTTGTCACCTTCTACTTTGTCGCATCTCTACCTATAATATATTTAAATTAGCATGAGCATCAGCTAGGGACATTTTACTGACTTTTTATTGACCTCTCAAAATCCTCTCAAAATGATTTGACATTGAACAGTTTTCCACAGTTATCAAATCGATTGATTATTGACGTCTATGCTCCTTGTCATGTTTGTAGGTTATGTTTCGTAATAAGTGTAGACAATACTTGTCAATACCAAATCAGTTCCAAAAAAGTTCTTTTATAGATGTCAAAAATTTTGAACGTTAAATATGACACGTATTCAACAGTGTTTCTAATCCTCTTCGATTTTTATGTGATACAACTGGTTTCTTACAAAAACAAAAAGTAGAACAGGTTAGTGTGGCAATAACAGAGGCCTTTCACTCAAGTTGTCTACTCTCGAAAGTTCGAACAAGCAAGGAAACACCTTGGATTGGAAGTCAGTCGACTTTTCAATAGGGTCAAAAGAGATGGTAATTGGCAGGGTACATTGAAAAGCCTACTCAGTATAATAAAGAGATCAGGACGGCCAAAAGGCTTAATTTTCAAGCCTTTTGTGAAAAAATCACTTCCACTCCGGCAGCTGCCAAACTGCAAAAGGTCATGGCAAAAGGAGGATCCAACCCCACAAAGTCATTCAAGAAGCCAGACTATATACTGAGGGAGAAGAGGAACGATCGTTTTTTTTTTCGAAACATATTTCCCAGGTAGAGAACCCATAATTTGTATTGACACAGCAATTCAAACCAAGAATATATTTACAAGACAACGGTTTGAATGGGCAATAAACACCTTTCAACCGTATAAATTACCAGGAGTAGATGAAATTTTCCCAGTACTCCTGCAGAAAGGAATTGAGGAGATTCTCCCCCACCTTCTGAAGATTAGAAGAAGCTCTTTAACACTGGGTCATATACCTAAAATATTGAGAATGGTAATAGTAACCTTCATAACAAAAATAGGGAAGAAAGATGGGACCGATCCACGATCTTTCTCACGATGTTTCTTGGAAGCTTTAGTACTCTAACTTCTAAGAAGTATCTGGATCTCAGCAAGCATATGCTACACTTCCTCACTGGATCTCTTACTGGGTATTGTCGTCGTAGGAAGCACCTAACGAGAACGGGCCTAGCAGGGAACGACGAGTGCAGATTCTGCAGGGAGGAGGAGGAGGAAACTCCGGATCACCTGGTGACGGAATTCCTCGTCATTGCTAGCCAACGCAAAAAATGCCATCCCTGATTCTGGATTCCATTAGAACTCTGGAACTGGAGGGCGAGCTGTAGACTAGGTAATGGCGAGAACAGCTCTGATGGGGGGCACAATAGACCCCAAGGTCGCAGTGCAATGAAAACCCCTTAATCTACAACTAGTTTCTTAAATGGTTATAATCTGTAATGTATACTATTGTCAAAGAAATAATTAAATAAATAGTTAAATAAACAGCTTTGCAGTTTATGGATTATACCCGTTTAAATTTTTCTTTTGAGCCCATACTAACAAGTATAGACTTCTGATAGCGCCTTCTCACTTGGTTAATCCAAAATCTGAAATAGTAACAAAATTATTAAACCCTGTAAAAGCGTCGGTATATATTTACAAAAATAGGTACATATATCCAGCCAGAAATATATCCGGTTCAACTGTGACATAATATTCCATTTCCTAGAAAATTCCGTCAGTAATGAAAAAATGTGCCACATAAATAACGTTTCCCACAGTTTATTTCATACTTTCACAATATAATTAGTATATATTTTGGCTTCAGTTCAAAACTCATCGCGTTGTTTTATTTTTCTTCTTCTGTCATTTCTACAACGTGCGTCCAAAGATCTGGATATTTCTAGCCAAGTTAAATTTAAATCTCGTTTACTTATGTATATAAATTGCGGGCAAGCAAAAGGTGACTGGAATATGTGTCGACATAATTAATCTTAGCACTTGAAACATTTTGCATATTCACGTAGAATAATTGTAAAACTAAACGAATAAATATATCCAAAGAAAAGCAACACGATTAATCCGAGCCTTTTGGTCTTCACTATACATTTCCCAATAAGACTTAGGACGTACCTATATTTCAGATTGAATGAAAACAATTAATACAGGAGATAGAAGAGAAAAACTACTGTAAGTACTAGTAGAATCTCTACCCTGAGGATTCCGTATTACAATAACATATAGCTGGAACTTAACAAAAGAAAATATAAAGAATACCGGACAGATGAATTCCATAAAATATGAGTTAGATAAAAGGGGTATACTCTAAAGTCTTATATATATAATTTTAAGAAATCAGTCTAGTAGCGACAATTAAAAGGCAACTAGTTGCTTCAATAATTCGATTTAACTGTATATTCTATGAAAAGCAAAATATAACTCAAGCAAAAATACGTTTAAATGTTTTAAACTTCAATGACATGGATCTACAAACAAAGATTGCTTGATTACAATATACATTGTATAACATTTGGCGAAAAATAGCTTTTGCCAGCTCTAGATAGCTGCTAGGAAAGAAATAATCTAGTACGTTTTGGCCGATAAATGCTATGTAGTCTAATGATATCAATGTCGATATTCTTTTGGTTTCTCAATATGTTTAAAAAAATGAATTACAAACACATATATACAGACATCATCGGAAAAAGTACCTAATATATCAAAAAGTGGGTATCTGCAAACGTGGAGATATGGCTAAATTGGAATTTCCTAACATTACTTTATACCGCTAAATTAAAAATAATATAGGTATCAATAGTACTATTCAATTAAACAATTATTATTTTCTTCCAAGAAAAACTAAGTGAAAAGTAATAGGTTTTCATAAAAATTGTGATACAGAATTCTGCCCAAATCTTGCGCTAAATACCATTGCGCAGATCTTTTTTTCCTTCCCTGAATCCCACAATAGTTCTGTTTGCAGTTCTTGCTACAACAAGAGTTCTATCGAAAATCCTAATACCATTTTTCAGTAGAATTAGTAATTATACGATATTCAGAAAAATCTTGAATTTCCAAATATTTTCTTCTATTATTCAAAAAAGGGGAGAAATAGGAAAATTAAAACAGTTCTTTACGAAGTTCTCGTGAGTTGGGGTTTTGGATTCAGCATCCAAAACCCCAATAACCTTTTCCTGTAAACTTAATAATTCATAAGATATTCGCAATTTATTTTTTCGAATATCTTATAAATTATTAAATTTACAGGAAAATGCTATGTTTTCGATAGAACTCTTAGATAACTTATGAGAACTGCGAGCAAAACTGTTCTAATTTTCCTATTTCTCCGCATTATTTTGAATAATAGAAGAAAATTTTTCGACATTCCAGAATTTTTTGAACATCTTATGCATTACTAATTCTACAGAAAAATATTATAAGAATTTTCGATAGAACTCTTTTAATTTTTATATTTTTCCAAATTTCCTTGAAAAATGGAAGAAAAAAATTGAAAATCATTTTTTTAAATTACTAATTCTACAGAAAAATGTTAATAGGCGATAGAACTCTTGGAGTCCCAGCGAGAACTGCAAACAGAACTATTGTGGGATTTTTTGTTTTTCAACAATTTAATTGTTCTCTAATACCCACCTCATGAATTAGTAAATCTGCAGAAAAAAGCTATAAGGACTTTCTATAGAACTCAGAATATTAAAGAGAACTCCGAACAGAGCTATTGCAATTCTTTTATTTTTTTAAAGTTTTTCGCAAAAGTTGTTATCTTCACTTTAGTATTTTCAATTTTTTTCACAAAACTCCATAAAACTATTAAAATGTTTTGAAAAGTACTATAGAACTATTCCATATCCAACAGGAATTCCGATGAAATATTTAATTTTTGCAAAGGAGGTTGCTACCCCAATTTTGGTTTGTTTTTTTTACAAGTAATTCGATAGAACTATTTAAATTTCATGGAAATTAGGTAATCTAGAACTATCTAAATCTACCAGGAATTCCGATGAAATAGTTAATTATCGCAAATTTGGTTACCAACTTCACAGGACTCCCTAAATGATATTAACCGAGCCTCAACGGTTAGCTGTGTACTGTGTAGTTACAAGTAAATAATAAATACCAACTGAACTACTTCAGCAAAGCACCACTTCGAAGATTCTAATTTATAAAGACGCAAAGTTTGAAATGAGGGCATCTGAAAAAACTTTCACGGCATTCTACACTCTAAAGTAGGAGGAAGTTATAAATAAAAAAATGGCATAAAGTAGCAAAACAAACCAGACATACATCCAGCAATCCCACAGCAGCTGGAGGAGTTCGCCAGGAACGAGTAGCATTGAGTGGAATGGGAGATAGAGATAGATCGAGTTTGTATTCATTAGAGATGTTCGCAATGAAAAAGTAAGTTTGAGGCGAAATTTGTTATCAAACTTTGTTTAATGGAGATAGTTGGGAGTTTTGAAGAAGTTATCTTATTATACAGCGGCGTAGCAGAGCACGGAATGAATGATTTTGTATTGAAAAGTTTCTAAAACATGGCATTGTTTACCACAAGAAAAACAATGTAACTGTTATAAGCGAAGATAATCCTAAACTACTTAATAGTGCACAGGCATATTGATCGTGGTATAGTTTTTTACTTTCGTTCGCTACTATAGTACCTGTATAAGGAAAGTATTGTAATCGTGTGAATTTTTCGGTATCGAGATTTTTTAAAATGTTGACATTTCAGAGTTTTCTAAGACTAATAAACATATTTTCAGCCATTGGTCTCTCTGTCTGTCTGTCTGTAACAGCATTATCTCGGGAAGGGAACGGTGTATTTTGTTGCTTTCTTTTTTATTTTGTTTGGTACCAATATCACTCTCCGGTGGCACTGAATGAGAATCCTATATACACTGGGTGTTGAGCTATAGCTAAACAAGTGATTTGCTCACGACTATAGCGCGAAAACGGCTCTAACCATTTTGAATAAACTTGCCTAAAGTATTCTTCTGAGAGCCCTTTCCACCCACATATAGCGCCATCTCTGAGAAAAAGCACAAACAAATTTATGCTTGAATAAAATTCCGTTTTTTCCACATGTTTCTTCCGATTCTGGCTGATGGTTTCATTTTGCGAAAAAATGTTACATGACCATTGTTGTTTGTCTTGACATGCTGAAAAAAATGATTGGTAGCACGATTTGATCAGAGGATTTTTACTTTACTACCGCTACTATCGTCGCTATGTAAGGAGAGTATTGCAATAGTGTAAAATTTTTCATTCACTGGAATTTGCCAGCGAGCGGTAGGAAAGTCGTGTGAGTGGACACACCAGATTTTTTTATCTCAAAAGTATATTCCAGACTTAAAAATGTCACTCACGTGCAGTGCCTTCACTTTTCTAAAAAAGCGTTTGATTTATTGTTTTTTTACATATTTCTTGACTATTGCAAATATCCCAGAAAATTTATTGGATATTGGGTGTCGATATAAGCTCGACTTCCTTTACTATGGAATGTTTCCTAAATAGCTATACATTGTATTTATTGTATTTATCTAAAAACTGTTTTTGTTACAGGACCTGACCGTAACAGATGATACTGTGCTCGAAGAGCACAATGAAGATCCTGCTCTTCTTCAGATGCGACTCATTGGCGATGGAGGTGAGTCATAGATTCATAGAGAAGTCCATGAATATCTGAAAGGTCTTAAAACATTGCGAAAATTTATTGTTAATTGTATAGGGAAATCTACCACTTATTCAAACTTTATCACTACAAGTGTTTCTTGATAAAAAATTAACCAGATGCCCCTGGGGAATTGCGAAGGTCGTATTATATCAATATTTAAGCAATCTGTGGGTGGTCTGTTTATGTTTGTTGGAACTAAGTTGTTTGAGTTTATCTGTATAAGTGATGACTACTAGCAATGCATATTTTTTCTTGGCACAAGGAGATATCTGTCTATGGTAATCTGCCGAATAATTATTATGGGGCTTTAAGAAGTATACTCTTCTTGCTAACCAAGCTTTCAAGAAAATTGATTCCCATCTTCAGGGCTACAAATATACAATAAAGATAAAATTTGAGTATACAAGAAAAAGAAACTCAAAAATTCATAAGGATGGAAAACAATAAACATTTCAGACAAAATTCAAAACCTTAAAATTAATTTATCTTAAACCAAACCATATAGTTTTTATTTTTTTACTTATTTACATCCTCACTAAAATATTTAAATATTTGTGGAACAGTCATTGTCTGGGTGGAGGTCTATGGTCATAAGTCATTTATCATAGAACGGTTTAAAGCCGGGTACACATTACACGCCACTTCGCCGTCTACAGTAAACGTGTAAACAATAGTATACACAATATTCGGCAAGTCTCGATGCATGCCAATGTCTTTCAATGGAGGGATACTCTTTGACATAGGAAAGTGCATTATCGCTTCGAAAATATTTGCAATATCTGAATAGACTTAGATTGTAGATGTATGTATAGTCATTATCAAATGAAGAGCGCCATCTAGTAAGACAAAATGATTTTCGACCATAGGTGAGAAAATACTCACTGTCGACCCTGCAATCAAGTCTTCTAACTATGAAGTATAAAAAGTTATTTTCTGTATTATTGAAGCTTTGGCTCCAACAGGCGAACTAGATATATTGACAAATCTCGTTGAGTGTGTCATTGCAACATTTGTTATAAAAAAATCCAAAATAATGGTTAATGTTACACCAAAACATAATTTAGTTTGAAAGAAATCAACTATAGACTATTTAAATGAACAATGTGATCACGTCATCAGCTAGGAACTTTTCAGTGACTTTTTTATTGACCTTTCAGAAACACTTGACATTGACAATTTATAGATACTTTTCGAAATAATTATCAATAACTACTTGTACATTTTCTATTTTTATTTACATCTTTTTATATGAATGAAAGTTTATATTGGAAAGTATATAAATTGACTAACACTTATCAAGATCAAAGTTTAGTCGGACAACTTTCTAACTGTATTAATAAAACTTTGATGTTGTGATGTAGTATATAACTTCCTTCCAGCCAACAGTAGCGTAAATGTATAGGCAAACTTTATATAAGAGTTATAAAAACTTGCAAGCTAACTCTTCTGGAAGAAATCTCATTTCAGGGACGGGCGTCTTTCTCTTTCTTTCGTGTAGAAAGTTTCTTGCGAGTATACAGAACTTTTTCCTTCTCAACTAAAGATGAATATTAAAACTGTAGTGATGGTGTGGCTCAACAAGTTCCAACTGAAAAGTTTGTAAAAATAAGCAAGACCGTCGAGAGATTGAGGTTTTAATTTTAATCTCGAGTTCAAATTACTTTCTAACCTCTCCGTGGGGGATGTCGGCACGCATTCAACGTCATCAAAGTTGGGATCTTTGGTCGGAAATTTTGAAGATCCACAATAAAATAATGTCAAGAATTATATTTGAAATATCATTCCTGTGAAATATTATGGTGACATAACGAACAGTTGAATTCAGTGCTGTCACACCTAAGTTAGGTTAATGATTTCTGCTCGAGAAAAAAATCTCTTCGATTTACATGAATTAGATTCGTCTTGAAAAAGTCGTTGTAAGATTGGCATCCTTAGCTCTTTGATTTGTTCCCAATGTTTCAGTTCAGATTTCATTGATTTTTTTTCATTTGAAAAATAACTGGATATCAGTGAGGGATAGTCCCAGTTTGATTTATTCAAAACTTGTTCTTCCTCCAAAAAGCACCCTACAAAAGTAAAGTCAGTATTCTATCCAGAAACTGAAAGTTTTACATGGATTTATGTATACCTACCTACATGATTATTTCACATAAAGAAAAACCCTAGAATGTTAAATAAATATTTTGTTGCAAAAACAAGGAATCCAGGATGCATATTCGTAAATCATACATTAGCCACACGGAACTGATCGGGTGCTCTGGATCAAAGCATCCTAAAGTAGGTACAGACGAGATCGAAATTTTTAGAAATGTTGACAATTCAGAGTTTTCTAAGTCTAATAAACATATTTTCCCATTGGTCTGTCTGTCTGTCCGTCTGTCTGTCTGTGACAGCATTATTTCGGGAACGGATCGGTGTATTTTGTTGCTTTCTTTTTTATTTTGTTTGGTACCAATACCACTCGACGGGCACTGCATGAGAATCCTGTATACACTGGGTGCTGAGCTATAGCCAAAAAACGTGATTTACTCAAGACTGTAGCGCGAAAACGGCTGTAAGGATTTTACCACCCACATACAGCGCCATCTCTGAGATAATATTTTTCATGTTTTCTTCATATGTCTTCAGATTTTGGCTAAGGGGTTCATCTTGCAAAAAAATATAATATAACCAGTGTTGTTCGTTTTGATCGGACGATTTTTTATTCACTGAAATTTGCCTGCGAGCGGTAGGAAAGTCGTGTGAGTGGACACACCAGATTTTGTTTCGTTGATAATAGTTTTCGTAAAAAAAATTCTCATATTACTATTATAGGCTCTGGCTTTATGTATGTATGTCATCAGTAGAAGCAATGTAAATTGCACACAACCAGCCGTTCGTTCACAGCACTCGTTCCGCACGGTTATTATGTAAAAATAGCGACCCAGTTGCTATCGCATTGTGGCCGCGTTGCAGTTGTAAAGTAAGTAGTAGTTGCTAGTCGCAAAAAAATCGTATCAGCTGGCGTTTACATTGGTATAGTAGAAACAATCAAATTTGTTGAACTATATAGAGATCATGAGTGTTTGTGGAATGTTACTAAGCCCATATATCGCAATAATCAAATTGATTAGGAGTTAATCGAAGGCACAATCTATATTCCTCGGGATCCTCTATAGGTAGTTCTTTCAAAAGTAGGGCAGATGCTTCTTTGGTATTACCTCTACTAATCCACTGTCTAACCCACAACTTTCTTCTTGTACATTGTTCGTCCTCAAGTAGGTTATTAATTTCTTACAATAGACAGTGGGAAACTTTTAATACACAGTTTTTCGTTTGAGTTAATTTTGAACGCGAAATTGTACGAAAGCGAAGAGCCATGCTGCTAGCTACTAGTGATACTAGTATTGGCAAAAAATATTTTGTGTATAAACGCCTACTATCCTGGACGTTGGGTTAGCTCACTGGTAGGCTAGTAACCTGTACTAGTAGGTGGTACAAGTAGCTATACCAATGTAAACGCCGCTTTACGTAAAGCGGTAGCGGTTGCATACTATGCAATCGCTGATTGATAATATTCTGAATTCAATGTAATTATAGCTCACTGTTTGTTCGGTAGAGGCAGCATTGTTTTCAGTTGCAATTTGGTCGCAGTCATATACCTGATATTAAAATTGACGTCTGACAGCGACGATTACACAATTCTCGGCAGTCGCGTTGCTGCTGCAAGATACATGATAAATGTGCCAAGGGGTTAATTTTTCGGCGAATGACGAATATTATTATTATTTTGCCGAGTATATTGCTCAGCAATATAAAATTTTGATACGTTTGAGTCGCGCGTGCGCTGGATTTGTCTAGTCTTTCATAAGAGTTTTACGATTGAATAATTCTTAGGAATGTTTATAGTTTCTTTTGCATCATCAGAAAACTCGTATCTTCCATTATAGGTATACCTACTGCTTTTGAGAACAACCCAGTATTTCTGAAATGACTAATTTCTATTTTACTTTAGTAGAGATAATATGTTCTCATATTCCACAGCCTACTGGGAAAAAAGTTTTTCTTCTATTGCTCGATATACTTATACAAATTTCAATGTTTCTTGTACTATATTTAATCCTAGATC
The DNA here is from genome assembly GCA_958507055.1 of Crioceris asparagi. Lineage (NCBI taxonomy): Eukaryota > Metazoa > Arthropoda > Insecta > Coleoptera > Chrysomelidae > Crioceris > Crioceris asparagi. The sequence goes on from OY293827.1 coordinate 55,121,980, forward strand.
AAAGATTAGAAACACCTTTAATATTTGCCTAGATAGTACCTATATAAAAGTAAATAAATCAAGACAAAATATTTTGGGTATTGTTTCAGTACATTTTTCCTGCCGTAGCTATTTTAGGAAATTATAAAATTAAAAAATAAAAGTCCCCACAGAAATATTGAAAAAAACTGTTTAGTGATTTTAAATTTTAAATATGAAAACTGAAAGCTCAAGGGTGGAGTTCGAACTTCGAAATGGATCTAAAATAAATATTTCAGGTAGAAGAAAGAATAAGATTATATGAATTTATCAGCTTTTCATACAGTACTTAGAACATATTTAATTACGCGAAATTACATAAGTGTTTGCATTGTACAACTAGTTCCAATAAATATTCCTATTTAAATTTAACAACCTCTGTTTTCTGTATTTGTAGTTGTCGAGTCCATTATGCGCGGAGAGGATGTTGGAATAACACCAAGAAGATCCAGATCTTCAGCTTTAATTCATCATCAAACCACATTACCATTCCATCCAGTAAGTACAGCTTTTTACATATACAAAGACATTACAAAATCATTCGTGTATACCTGATGCGTAGGCAAATTCCACATAACTAGAAGCTTAAGTGTTAATATAATAAAAAACCTTGAAGCCGTTTTATTATCTGGAATATTTTATGCCATATGCTCACTGAATATTTCTTTCAATATCATGGTTTGGGTTGTAGCTCGCTCTCTGTGTCATGTAGCGACGTCTTGTTGCAACGAAAGTTTTTCCATATCTATGTGAAATATACGGAGCACACGTTTTTTTCATAAATCGTCTCTTTTGAGAAGCTTGGCTATTAACATGACAATAATTCTTATTTTTGATTTCACTGAAACAATTCTGTTAAACTATATGTATATGAGTGTTTATTTCTCTCCACTTATCCACTTACCCAGGAGTTTCTGATTTTGATACCGTATCCTTGTAAAATACCTACTTGAGTAGCGTTATTGTTGTGTTAATTATAAGATTTATATTTCCATATAATATCAATGTCATTTTTCTTTAAAGTTCTTATTGTAACTATGTATTTTAATAATCAACTATTTATGCATTCACTTCATTTTTCGTAAACATGTAGAATTAATTCTGTATTTATTATTTTGTCGTAAATGTTAAGAGAGGAGACAAACAAGCATCTCACGCACAAGGATTATGAATCCTTTTTTGAGTTCATCTTTATTAATTATCTCTCGCATATTATAGGATTAATAAAACATTCTGTAATATTGCTATGATCATGGTAAATAAATACATTACAAATTACAATTACATACCAACGTTTGCTGAGCCACCTAGTCTATAAAACACACTGGTATCTCAGCTGAGTGGCATAATTAATAAAAAATAAATCATGTTGATTCCGTCCATGACCTAAATCTGTAATAATCTTCAAAGTTATGTGATAATCCATGGAGTTCTTATAGTTGGGGACAATACGAGTGACCAATATATAGTGGGGATACATTTATAGATACAGCTATGGCGACGGGCCATTTTTTATTTTATCTTAGAAAAAAGTTGATCAAGTGATAATTTAAATTGATTTATACTTTTTATAATGGCCTCTTCATTTTATATTTAGGAAAATAAAATTCTGAAAGTGATCGTCCCCACTCTTTCCTTTTTAATATTCCTATCCTCTCACTCTATGCCGCACTTGTTCGTGGTGGTATCGGTGTGCATGTGTGAGTGTCTATTTGCCCCGAGGACGACAGTTAATTTTAACGAATCGGTTGTTGACCTTCTTTTCTTGTTTTTTTCTTCTGTATTGTTCTTCGTCGCCAGGCGCAGTGCAACGAGACGAGGGGCTTGCGGTTTGATAGTCTCAAATCCCGTTGCAGCTGCTGTTGCTGCTGCTGCTGCTGCAATCTAGCCCTGGTGATAAATATAAAATAATTATAATTTCATGAGGTACTAAGGTGCATCTCTAATATTAAATAGAAATTTGCAGATTTATCCCTTTTGCAAATTAAATGGACCAAAGTGCCTGTAGACATACTTTATTTCTAAACATTTGTCGCATTCGAATGGTTGCCTAGCTATTTTACGGAATGCTGATGCTATTCAATGGTTAGCCATTTTCGTTTAAAGTTTTTAAATTATATTGAGCGATCGATAAAAAATCATTCGCGGTAGGCTTTCAAAATGGGGAGACTGTCTTTACTAGATTCAAGATTCAAGTAATAAGTATTTGTCATTTCATTACCGAATGCGTGTGGTCTATAATATTCCAGCCAACATTTTGTACGTTCGAACCCTTCAAACGATGACAATGGTATACAGAAATAATAAATTAATAACTATATTTTTATGTTGTTACTTAGTCTAATTTTTTAAATATAGATTCTAAAAAGAGAATTACTACGTTAATAGTGCCGATAATAGTATTTTTATACGTTTCTACTAGTTAGTTTCCCATCCTATTCTTCTATCTGTCATCTGACTTTTGCCTGAAAGCAGTGACAGCCTTAAATGAATAATGGAATGACAAATACTTATTACTTGAATCTAGTAAAGACAGGCTCCCCATTTCAAATGCCTACCCCGAATGGATTTTTCTGGATCGCTCGAAATGAAAATTGTAATTTTTAATTTATTTTAATGCTTCCCCAGTTATAAGCGCAAAGAGGTGACGTTGGAGCAAAATCCAAAAGCTTCGCTCATTCAGCCCAATCAGACTTTCATTCATTGATTATCTGTTACTCAAACATTAAAGACAGTCCCAAATCAAAGATTGGGTGTTTATAATACTTGCCCAAATATGTTACAATTTTTTTCCCATCACCTGTGCTAAAATGTGGCGAGCCTTTATAATAGATTATGCCACCACATGTTAAGTGACAGTCATTCAACTATTTACGTTTACAATCGTTTTTACCTGTTATATCATTTGAACCCAAAAAGAGCACCAATTCATCGTATCTATATATCGCCTTATGACAAATGCTGTTAATATTCTTTGGGAAGTAACTTTTCAGTATAATACCTCTGCTAGACAAAAGGTCAAGAGTTGATTGCTTTAGAATAATAGGCTTGTTGCTTCCTCATTACTTCACAATTACGTTTTTATTCTAGAAGTATCTTCAGAAGTGCTATGAAAGCGTTTCAGTTGTTGATACTGTGAATAAAAAAATTAAGAGTAATTCCTTAGCATCACAGTTGTGTCATTGCGCAGTATTTTTGACCGACGAACCCCGAACGGTGGAGGTATACAATTCGACTTTCTGCTTTTTTTTGTTTGTTCGGGCCTTGTATATAGTAAACGTACTCCGATTTTGATGATTTTTGATTAATTTGAAAGATGAGGCTTGAGAAATGGTCCCATATTCATAAAAACCCAAATCCGAAATCCCCTTCCCTCCGAAAACCGCCTCGGAAGGGGGTGTAGGGGCGCAAATTTTCTCGAAAATCGAAAATTTGATTTGGTATAATTAAAGATAGGACAATATCCGGAAACGTTTAAATTGAACATTTTTTCAAAAGAGTTACGGTTTTCGAGATAGACGCATGTTAAATATGTATTTTTGCTATGTGAAGAGGGCGATTTCTTTCAAAAATTGAAAATCTTTCGATGCTACATGAACGACATAATTATTTGTAGCAACATTTACAATGAACATATTTTTCTTAGAGTTACGATTTTCGAGTTAAATCGATGTTAAAATGGTAACATGTAAAATATTTAAGCGTATTTCCGCAGCGATGCTTTGAGATCTCAATAATAACAACTACAAGCAAAGAATATACGTGGGTAATAGGATAAGTATAGGTATTAGTGAACGTTCAATGATTTTCGTGACTAATATTACACTCAAAAGTGGGAAATAAATATTTTTTACAAAAAATTGGACCGACGTTATTAGTTGATGCACTGAAAAGTATAAAATAATATTAATTCTATTGGTGCTGGTACTTGTGACGTTGGTGTCAAAAGTTATCAATCTAACTGCAACTACACAACTTCAAAAGTAACAGCACCAATAGAATTAATATTATTTTATACTGTTCAGTGCATCAACTAATAACGTCGGTCCAATTTTTTGTAAAAAATATTTATGTAGTAGTTCTGTCATAAGACTATAAAACTATATTCGGTCACGAGCTTCCACTGGAATGCAGTATAGTTTAGAGATTATAGTACGTTTTCTATTGAAAAAAAGAATAATATTAATTTTTCAGCCATTTGAATGCCAACTTTTCTTAATGAGACAAATATTACTGAAGATTAAATTTTATGCCTCGAATAAACTCTAGGTCAATTTATTTACAGTTTGCTCAAATTCACGATTGAACAGGATTTGTATAGAATAAATCATTTTTCCACCACATGTCTATCCCCCATAAAAATCTACCTGTTTAGTCGAGGGGCTCGGGCCTTGACCCCGGATCCTTTTTCAACCCCTGTCAGGTTGGAAAGAGAGAAATTACACCCCTCTATAAATATACCTACCAGCAGGGATGGGATATACGCTTAAACGTTTATTATTATTATATGGAATGGGTATTCGTCTACTGAGATTTTTATGAGGGGGTGGACATTTAGTCATTTATCTTGTGAATAATATAGTTTCAAGCAAGGACAAAAGGTGCTATCGTGAGAGAGAGAGAGAGAGAGAGAGAGAGAGAAATGGTGTGACTTTGTTGGGTTGCAAAATAAAATGATAGTTGTAAGTGATCCGGTTATTTTTGGACCACGACAGTTCTAATCGATTAATTGCTGTCAAAAAATATTTTATTTCTTAAATTTATGTAGGATAACAAATTATTGACTTTATTTATATTTTCCTAATCTGTGACTTTTCAGATCAGTTACCACTTAAATATGTCAGTCTATTGAACATATATATAAGTGTTATCGGTTACGTATATAATCCGGTACTGTAGAAACTGTAGAAAATTAAAAATTTTCTTCTTCCAAAATATCCTTCAAAAGTGGAAGTGAATGTTTTCTTCAAAAATCGAAAATTGAGTATTATAAAATTAAATAAAAGACAATAACTTCTTAATTTTACGATTTTTTTGTAAAAACCTTGAAAGGGGAGATTTTATTTGTTTAGCTATCTCGCTCGATTATTACCCTATTGGAATATATAGTGAATTCTTACAAAAACTAGCCCACTTTATCGGATGATAAACTGAATCAAAAAATAAATTAATACTCATTCTATTTTCTTTATTCATCATTATTATTATCTGACTATCAACTATTTATGATTATAAATGAGAATTTACAACTACTGTACTTGGTGGTTGCAAGATCAAGTGATGACTCTTGTCGCTACCTGAAAATTACCACAATAAATAAATATTATTTTATCTTGCTCATTGCATCGTAGTAGTTTAAAAAATATATATTATTTCACATTTCCTCTTCTTTCCCGTCTTGAATTTTGGAATATGAAATTCTTAGTTTCTGAAATAGAACCATCTCCTCCTTTGAAGGGTATTTTTGGGGAGAAGAACATGTCCGACTTTTTTTAGAACAATTTTTCAATAGATTTTAATCCAATTATCATCAAAATCGGAGCACGTTTACTATACAAATCGCACAAAGATGTATAAAAAAGATTTTTCCACGAAATTTGTAAATGATTATATTTATTGTTAGCTTATTGATATTTTGAGGTAGCTTTATCAAAACTGTGGCTTATTTATCATCTTTCCAAATGTTAAATAAGTAACTTTTCTTAAAGATAACAATAATTATGAGAATCATATAAACTTTGAAGCAATACTTTTATTTATGTAATTGTATAGTACCATCATAACAATCCTATTTTTAAATAGTTTTTATTACTTTCGGTTCTTGTATCAATGGACTCCGCAGCGATTTCTCAGGCCCCATACGGTCTAGAGACTTGAAATTTCGAATTAAAACTTAGATCGCAGACATCTCGCCGCCTGTTAAGCTTCAAGCATGATCCAATATTTATTAATTATAATTATCTCATTCAAGCAAGATCACTTTTTCTTGGACATGGAACAACAATGGGATCCGTCACTGGAAATACTCACGAGCATGGATCGTATATATACGTCTCTGTTCTCTGGTATGTAGGTACTGTCTGGCAGATCGTATATATTACTCTATGGTTGTGTGTGTTCTGGTAGAAATAAAACAGTAATTTGTAACGGAATTGCTGTTTGCTATTGCTGGCAAACATATATACATAAGTATAATTATGTTCAAATTAGTTGCCTAATAAAAACTATTTTAATTTTTTTTTTTTAAATTCCACTTGTTTAATAATCAAATTGTACAATGACACATGAGTCGTGACTATATAAATAACTTTTTTTTAAACTATTACCGACTTCATTAGATGTTGGGCTAAAAAGGATGAAATAAATAACAATACAAAATGTAGAGATGATGTATCAGCTACAGAAGAGTATTTATTGCATCAATATCACAGTGAAACCTGGTTAAGTGGGACCTGGATAGGTAAGAAACTCCTATTATTGAGAATTCCAATCAGGTCCCGGCACTTTTTCATCGAATTACCTCTGATAATGGGACTTTTCGAACCTGGTTAAATGAAATTTGATTTCTAGGATTTTTTCGATGTTTACCTCTATAATTGGGATTCTGTAGCTCAATCCCTTGTATAAGTGAGACAGTTTATCAGGTTGAGATAGGTTTCGAATGTTCAAACATAAATATAACACATTATCATTGAATTGATAATTTGTTGTACATTGTATTGTATTATTGTACATATGGCCTCCTTAAAAGAGATAAATTACAGCAGATGTAACTTACGTGAATTTAATTTAAATTGCTGTTGTTGAATCCCTTTCGGTTGATTCTCTAACAGCTTTAATAATTAAAGAAGGGAAATTATTGTTTGGCATTTCAGACGAATATTCTTTGAAATATTTCCAACATTGTTTTAGAAATGAACAGATTCGGCTTGGAATTAAACTAAATCCTTTTTCGATATCTTCACGGTCTTATGGACAATATCACTCAAAAAACAATAGCATGCAGCAATGAGAATGACATGGAACGTGGATATGAACAAATATTGAAAAGATGATGAAGAAATATGGGACCATTTTTCAATTTTCTTCTTTCAAATGAATCAAAAATCATCAAAGTCGGAGTAGGTTTACTATACAAAACAGACATACATAAAAAAATCAAACATACAACCGAATTGTATAACTCCTCCTGTTCTTGAAGTCAGTCAAAAGTGATAATCATCATTATACACATTTACATAAATTATTTTTTTTATGTTGTTGAATCTAAAAGAAATTGAACAAACAATTTAAACCCAGGAGGCGCACAGATGCATTAAGGCTGAAACCCATTCGCAACACGCCACGCCATGCTATGCCACGCCACGCCATGTGACGAAAATGTATGCGTATATTATTCCATTTATTTACATGTGCCCCGTACACATTCGACATACGCGATCCTTTCAAATGACATTTTATATACACAAGGGTGATTAATTCATAAATCAGTTCAGATTCATAGCATTTATATTGATACACACATTATTGTGTCAATATTTCAAATTATAACCACGTGTTTCATTTGTCGTCAAAAAAGCTTCTTATTTATAATTCCTCTACCCTAGAAATATACTACATTTTCACTAGATATGTTTTTTAATTTGTTTGACGTTTTATGTGATTTTGTGGCCTTAGCTGTAGCCATTAAGGTAGCCCAGCAATAAACTCAAAAAATCTACAAGTTCGATTAAACTTTGGAAGGTTGAATTTTAACCAGGGACCTAAATTTCAGCTCTTATAATTACCATTCCGGAAGTACAAAAGTTTCTCTCTGTTTCTTGATGCAAGAAACTACGGTTAGTATGCCCTAACGACCATTCTCTAGAATTATTCGCTTGTGAAAGAGGGGTGTTTTGAAAGAGAAGATGAATTCAGCGAGCACTCGAATCAAACGCATCAAAATTATCTTGTGTTGCTAAGTAACGTAACCAGAAAGCTAACGCTTGACAGAGCAACAGTCAAATGCACTTGTTATCCATAATTACAATTAACTGATAAAGGATGAATTAATTTTGATGTAAACCTAATTGATAACTTAATTTTGCAGAATAGTTTTACATTAAGAAAATTAGTATTTCTAAAGCCCTCTTTCAGATTTGACATCAGTCAATACTGAACTACATTCAGCATTGCTGAATCAGCAACATATTATTTAATTTGAAATTTGATCGACTATTTTCGCATATCCATATATTATTATGTGCCATCAGAACAACAGTAAACATGCCCACATCGGAGATGGGGAGGTCATAACTCAAGCAACATTACTCTATTTCTAGATACTGGTTATATTTATCCCACAGTGAGTATAGAGAGATCATCCTGTTGACTGGCTTGTTTAACGATAAAGAGAGAGAAGAGCTTCATCATTGTGTGTTTGTTTATTTATGGTGCCGACGGTATTCATTTTCGGGAATGTGAATATATATGTATATAGGTAATATCAGGTATACAATTTGGGCTTGAACATAAATAGATAATAGAGTTCTAATTAATGGTTCGAAGTTATTTATATCGCTTGGGTAAAGGCAACGTAAAATCCGTAAATTTTGCTTTATACATATAATATATTTAACGATGTGATGAATGATGTTGTGGTTTCAATGTAGATTTACGTGCTTTTCAACATTCCGTTAATTACGTTTGAGATTAACAACATTTCAACGAGAATAAATTGAAATTATCCTACAGTAACATCAATAATATAGAACAGCCAATTTGTATATATTTTACAATTTTGTTATTCAATGAAATAACAGGATGTATTTGAAAGTTGAATGGATATTTTCAATGGAAATAACATATGGTGACAAAAAAAAACGCATGAAGAGTACTGTATCTCGAAAACTAGATACTCATTGTAAAGATTGCGGTCATAAACTTAATCACCAAAGATGCCAAGAGAAAATGCAGAAAATTGTTTCCAGGTTTCAGAGATGAGTAGAGTAGAGTAGAGTTTATTCAACTATGATTGTACAAAAAATATATATTATAGCAGGTCCAAAAATAACAATGTCTAAAATATAAAGTGAGATGACAAATGAAATATAACATATAAAGGAAAATATTACAAACTGGAATAAAATGATATAGCTAGACATATAGTAAAAGTTAATAACATAGGCAAAACAGAAAATATTCAAAACGTGATCAACGAATGGTACACACTGTCTCACAGAAGAGATCTGTTTCAAGGAATTACTGAACAGAATAGAAACAATGTTTCAGGAGATATTTTTTAATCTCCATTTTAAATTTATTCCCGTCCAAGTTCTGCATCTCGCTGGGTAATTTATTATGAAGTTGGGGGTTCAGTAAGTTTTTAACAGACTTTGTTAATCTTAATCTTGGTATCATGAGGGTATCCTTTCTCAAATTATATTTATGAATAGTACTGGATGACTGATAATTTGATTTTTTCTGGTGAATCTCCAACAAGGAATGGAAAATAAAAATGCATGGAAGCGGCATTATTTCAAGTCTCTGAAATATAAATACACTTTGGGCTGCAGAACTATTTCCCCATAAGGCTACTCCATAACAAATTTGAGATTGAAATAACGCAAAATAGCTCATCCTCAACACATCAAAATGTATGAGTGCTCTGAGTCTGCGCAACAAAAAGTTAATACCAGAAAGTTTGTTACGGACCATCTCCACGTGACACGACCAATTCAATCTATCGTCTATTTTAATACCCAACAAATTCACACTCCTGCCCTGACCTACTCCTTTTCTTGTCGAGATTTTTAATGACTGTGTTTTTTCTGTATTAAGTTTAAACTTATTAGACCGAAACCACTCCTGGGCTTTTTCGATGCAATTAGTTGAGATTTTATCCAACGCATCTGCGCTACTATCATAAGAGATAATAGTAGTATCGTCAGCATATAGCATACATGTTGTTGGTCGCATAAAGTGACATAAATCGTTTATATAAACAATAAACAATAATGGGCCTAGAATGGATCCCTGGGGAACTCCGAAACCGATATTTTTTTTGTGACATTTCACCACCAAATGAGACATATTGGGATCTGTCCGAAAGATACGATTTCAAAAGATTAAGAGCAGTACCCCGAATGCCGCAGAATTGAAGTTTAGTTAAAAGTATTTCGTGGGAGACACAGTCGAAGGCCTTAGAGAGATCACACAATGTAACGACACAGTGTTCCGAACGCTCCAGACCCCCAACTATACTCTCGACCACCGTTAATAACAGCCTTAGTTGTAGACAAACCAGGCCGAAATCCAAACTGGGAGCTATCAAAGAAATCGTTGTTTTCGAAATACTTTAAAATACGGTCCTTGAGGATACGGCACAATACTAATTGGTCGATAGTTGTCAGGTATATTAGGGTCGCCTTTTTTTAAAAAGAGGTATTACTTTATTGATTTTTAGGCAACTAGGGAACTTGCCTTCCAAAAAACATTTATTAATGAGTATTGTTAGTGGCGACAATACTAAATCAAAAATACTTTCTAGAATTTTATAGTTAATATTAAAAATATCAAAAGATGAAGTATGTTCTATAGCCCTAAGCGCATCAAACACATCTTGGTCGATCACCGGAAAGAGAAAAAAGAAGTGGATTTTTGAAACACATTTCCTAATAGAGTCGAACTATTTATTTTTATATCTGGTAAATTTTTTATAATAGTGGGAGCCACTTCGACAAAAAAATTGTTTAAATCGTCTGAATTTAATGTAGATTTATAAATAGATGTACTCGTGCTTTTTTGTTCACCTTTTATTACTCTCCAACTATCTCGTATCTTATTATCCGAATTTATTATATGATAATCATAAGCGGACCTCTTTATGTTTTCGATGGATTTCCTATAATATTTCTTTAGAATGTTGTACAGTTGTTTATACAGGGGACATTTGTTAACTGATTGGATAGTTTTAACTGTATTAAGTTGTTTCCTCTTTATTTTCAACTCGTCAGTGAACCAGTTAACTTCCTGTTTACGCTTTTTTTAATTCTTTTTAAAGGGAATAAAGTGTCAATATTTTCTAAATAAATATTATTTAAAAAATCTCCCAATTGATCCGCTTCAGCATTCGGATCTTTAAATAGTCGCCAATCTACTGCCAAAATTAAAATCCTCAAAGTATCCAATCCCTGTTTGTTTATTACCCTGTGCCCCACAAATTCATTCACAGTTTCAATCTTACCCTTAAAAAATATGAATTGTCCGAAATGGTCAGACAGTCCTTGGTCCAGAACACCGCTAACAAACAAGTCCTCCTCTATGTCGGTCACAATATTATCTATGCATGTTGAGGACAAGCTATTCCGCCTTGTATGATCACAATGGATCAAAGTCATGCCTTTTGAAGCAAAGATAAATGTGATCACTTTTTTCCCTATCTCTAAGAATAATGTTGTGCACGGATTTTAACGAACATGTTGTTAATAAATATTTTTACAAAAAATTGGACCGACGTTATTAGTTGGTGCACTGAAAAGTATATAAATATTTTTTACAAAAAATTGGACCGACGTTATAGTTGATGCACTGAAAAGTATAAAATAATATTACTTCTATTGGTGATGGTACTTTTGAAGTTGTGCAGTTGCAGTTGATTGATAGCTTCTGGCACCAACTTCACAAGTACCATCACCAATAGAAGTAATATTATTTTATACTTTTCAGTGCATCAACTATAACGTCGGTCCAATTTTTTGTAAAAAATATTTATTTCACACTTTTGAGTGTAACATTAGTGCCGAAAATCGTTGAACGTTCACTATACCATATCAATGAAGATAATACTTATCCTATTACCCACGTATATTCCTTTCTTGTAGTGGTTATTATTGAGATCTCAGAACATCGCGGCGGAAATACGCTTGAATATTTTAGTTGTTACCATTTAACACCGATTTAACTCGAAAACCGTAATTCTAAGGAAAAAATGTTCATTATAAATGTTGCTACAAATAATTATATCTTTCATGTATTATCGAAAAATTTTCAATTTTCGAAAGAAATTGTCCTCTCCACATAGCAAAAATACATATTTAACATGCGTCTATCTCGAAAACCACTTTTGAAAAAATGTTCAATTTAAACGTTTCCGGATATTGTCCTATCTTTAATTATACCAACTCAGATTTTCGATTTTCGAGAAAATTCGCCCCCACCACCCCTTCGGGGGCGGTTTTCGGAGGGAAGGAGATTTCGGATTTGCGTTTTTATGAATATGGGACCATTTCTCAATCCCCTTCTTTCAAATGAATCCAAAATCATCAAAATCGGAGATCGTCTACTATATAAAAGGCGCGCACGAACCAAAAAAAAAAAATAAAAAAAAAAAATAAAAAAAAAAAAATAATAAAGCAGACAGTCGAATTGTATACCTCCTCCGTTCGGGGTTCGTCGGTCAAAAATAATATTAATTCTGTTGGTGCTGTTACTTTTGAAGTTGTGCAGTTGCAGGTGAATTGATAACTTTTGGCACCAACTTCACAAGTACCACCACCAACAGAATTAATATTATTTTATACTTTTCAGTGCACCAACTAATAACGTCGGTCCAATTTTTTGTAAAAAATATTTATTTCACACTTTTGAGTGTAACATTAGTCCCGAAAATCGTTGAATGTTCACTATACCATATCAATGAAGATAGTACTTATCCTATTACCCACGTATATTCCTTGCTTGTAGTTGTTATTATATAGATCTCAGACCATCGTTGCGGAAATACGCTTGAATATTTTAGTTGTTACCATTTTAACTCGAAAACCGTAACTCTAAGGAAAAAATGTTCATTATAAATGTTGCTACAAATAATTATATCTTTCATGTAGTATCGAAAAATTTTCAATTTTTGAAAGAAATCGCCCTCTTCACATAGCAAAAATACATATTTAACATGCGTCTATCTCGAAAACCGTAGCACTTTTGAAAAAATGTTCAATTTAAACTTTTCCGGATATTGTCCTATCTTTAATTATACCAACTCAGATTTTCGATTTTCGAGAAAATTCGCCCCCACCACCCCTTCGGAGGCGGTTTTCGGGGGGAAGGAGATTTCGGATTTGCGTTTTGATGAATATGGGACCATTTCTCAATCCCCTTCTTTCAAATGAATCCAAAATCATCAAAATCGGAGCACGTTTACTATATAAAAGGCGCGTACGAACCAAAAAAAAAAAAGCAGACAGTCGAATTGTATACCTCCTCCGTTCGGGGTCGTCTTATGCAATCAAATGTTCCTTACTCATTGTGATTGTATTTTGTTAGGTATGTTGTCACTATAGGGCATGTTTCAACTTAAGGACAGAAATTGTAAAATTTTATCTAAAAATTAAAACTATTGATGTTAATTTTTTGCCATAATAAAATAGCAAAATGATGTTCAAACAAGCAAGTGATAACCGCACATCGATATCTTGCACCTAACCTAAAATATTAGAACGCAAATTTAATCAAAAAATTCAAGAGATTTTTATATATTTTTAAAGTTTCCAATAAAAGAGCTATATTTTGAGATTTATTAAAAAATTGTAACGATATTAGGTATACATTGATCGCTACTGAAATATAATGAATGTTTTTTTCCAAAAAAAGTAGGTAGTTACTGGTAATTTCGAAGTTGTGCAACTGTAGTTGAATAGAAGACTCTTGGCACCAACTTCACAAGTATCAGCGGCAATAGAATTAATATTATTTTGTATTTTTTTGTAAAAAATATTTATTATATTTCAGTAGTGATCAATGTATACCTAATATCATTAAATTTTTTTTATAAATCTCAAAATATAGATCTTTTATTGAAAACTTAAAAAAATATATCAAAATCCCTTCAATTTTATGATTAAATCTGAGTTCAAATATTTTAGGTTAGGTGCAAGATATTGATGTGCGGTTTTCACTTGCTTGTTTGAGCATCATTTTTGAAACATGTGTATTCTCGCCATGTTTTGAAATCTCTAAATAAGTGAAAGCAACGTAGTATTGTCTCTTTGGTGAATGGTGAATGATTACTAATGTTACACTCAAAAGTGTGAAATATATATTTTTTTACAAAAAATTGAACCGACTTTATTAGTTGGTACACAGCAAAATACATAATAATATTAATTCTATTAGTGCTGGTACTTTTGAAGTTGGTGCCAAAAGTTTTCTATCTAACTACAACTACACAACCTCAAAATTACCAGTGCCACTAGAATTAATATTATTTTGTATTTTGCAGTGCACCAACTAGTAAAGTCGATTTTTTATACTCAATATAAGTACATTTCGATATCTCAATATTGATTAGTGTTTACCTAACATGCATCTTAAATTTGGGAAAAAATTAAAAACATTAAAATCTATTGAATTTTCTCGTAACATTTTTGTACCCAGATATTTTAGATTTACTGCAAGATATCGAAAAGCAGTTTTCATTAGCATATTTGGGCATCATTTTCCTATTATATTATGACAAAAAACTAATATCAATAGATATGTTTTTTAAAGAAATTTCTCAATTTCAGTCCGTATTTCAAAAACATCCTTTAGTGACAACATACCAAACTGCAAGAAAGGTAGATTTGATTCCTTAAGAGAAGTACTTTTAATCTACACCAAGTTCGCTAAAATCTTCAGCTTTTTTAAAGTTAAAGATGTTTACAAAAATAGTTGAACGCCCCCCACCACTTTATTCTTAGAGATAGGGGAAAATTGAAATTAGAAGGTAATGTTTCAGTCCTGTTTATAATATTTTAGTATTCATAACAAAAGTAGCAAACGGCTCATCTATATCGGAATAATATATCTGATAAAGTGAGTCGACTTTACTAGCTGCAAAAGGTATATAGAATCGTACCTCCGTATTCATAAACAACTCTTAGTTCGATACTAGTTTTCTTTGATAGTTACTATGGTAACAATAATATATTACGTGACGGTGTTAGATAATCCAAGCTAGTACCGAATTACATTTGCTTTTGAATACGGCTGTTAGATTTTCTCGAACCCCTCAAATCATTTTTTTATATGAATTATCAGATGACATATCACTCTTTATTTGAGATATTGTATAGAGCAGATTGTAGATGTCTCGTGCAATTGGCAGACACCAAAATCAAAATTGGTGCGAGTCGAAGACTCTTCGGAAAGTTTGTGTATTTAGGATTCCCACATAGGTTTTCCTTTAAACTTTGAGCGAATGCCTATATCCTATATCTATCTATCCTGTGTCTTTTTTTCTTTGCTCATTAGTTTCGTATATTTGACTTAATATTATCTTAGGCATTCATTTTAGGATAATGAAAATAATATATTTGAATTACACCTAACAAAACCGTTCATTTGATATGCCACATGATGTGCTTAAGCAAAATGTTTCTTTTCTCTCGCTACTTTGACCTTCAAAACTAATACCCAGTGTCAGAATTTGTTTATTTATATATATATATATGTTGCGGTCACATATCTGTGTCAGTTCCAAATTCCAAGTTCGTCCGTTTTGTAGAATAACCGCAAGGACAGACACTACATTAGATGATCATAGTTCTGTTTTTTCATCAGATTTACGGAACCCTAAAAATGCAGAAAATATCAAAATCATAAGCGTTTTTCTTGGGATATGCTTATTGTGAAAACGTTCAAGGGCTTGTAGCCAATGGAAAGGTATATTATTGAAAATATATTAAATTGGAAGTGATTCTTTGAAAGCTTTTGAACAGTGTTGCGTTGCAAAATTATATCTTTGAATAAAAACCATTTCATCTCTAATTTCTTAATGAGCCATTTTTCAATTATGTGGGGTTGTAGTATTATGATTTTAAATTTATCAATCCTTAGGACATGCAAGGATAATTTCAGCATTTTTTAAAATTTTGGAATAGATAAACTTGAATTAGAGTAGATTATATTGTTGGAGTGGCTGCACGACCTAATCCCACCGCGACCAGTTTTGGTCTATTGTGGTTTGAATTAGAGTAGATACATCGATTGAAAAAATCACTCAGAAAAAGTTTATCTTTCGGAACTAAAATGCAACATATAATTTGCTAATTGTTCAAAGAATAAGGAAAGTCTTAATAATTTCCTGCAATTTATCAGAGAGATAAATCAACTGATTCATAGAATGTTTATGCCCGCTTCAATAAGTCTGCGGTACATGTTGCATCCAATTTGTTATTTTTTCGAAACAAATTGGATTTATGTAAAAATATGCTATGCAATATTTCAATTATTAACTGACAGACTCGTTTTTTATTAAATATTTTTCTATACGAAAAAAATACATTGATATAAAAACTTCATTTTGATACAATCATTTTTTGTTGATTCCAGTACAAACATAAAAATAACAATTCTGTTGAAAAATGTGCATTCCAAAAAAGATATTTGTTCAGAAAACGTATAATATTTCCAATATAAATTCCATGTGAATTCAGTAGGTATTATTGTGCCAATAACACCCGTACCTTTATGTACACACAGCTTTCGAGCTATCATCTCTCAGTTTCTAGCTCACTAAAATCTAGTCGCGAGATATGGAACAAGCAGGAGAAATTCTAGAAATTGAATGGAATAAAATCGAAAATCCCACTCGCCATCAGGAAATAAACACGGTGGTTGCTGGTGGTGGTAGATGTTTGCTTCAGTGCACGAACACGTGAAAATCCTGCTAGGTCGAGACGGCGGTCGCACAAACAGCAGCAGCAGGAAGGCCAGCCAGCCAAGCCAGCAGGATTTCAAACTGGGGGGCGACTGCGCTCAACGCGTCTCGCCCTGCCCTGTGTGCCGCTTCCGAACCGCCGTCTCGATATTACAACTAGCTGCATATTCCCCGCAACGAGTGCCGCGCGGTCTTTGTCTTATCATTGGTGGAAAATAAATACCAACAAAATAATTACATCGTCTTAATAATTTATTTCCAAATGAATTGAAAAAGTCAATAGAATTCGAATTTTTCTACAACTAAGCAACGTAGTTGCAATATTACCCTCGCTGGGTGGCGCAGGTCAGCTAATATAGTGTAACAACTTACGCAAAGAGGATTATTTTGGTGTGATGTATATTTATATATATAAATATAATACAAATGTGTTGTAAAGTGTATTTTTTTCGAGCGCAGGGTGGTAGAACAGACCCATATCTAGAATGAGTAAGTTTGATGTTTCATGCTATGTAGATATTTTTGTACCTATACACACACATTGATATAAGCCTTATATAGGTAAAGATGCCGCGAGAACAAAATGGTCGCCATTTTAATGCTTTCGATTCACGCAGTGTAATAATGGAGAGTTGTTGTTGCAGATATTAACTGTGAAATTCAGTCAAGCTTGAAGACAACGTAATCGTATCACGTCAAGTAGATCGATTATGATTTAGAAATAGATTTCATTATAGAAAAAAATCATGATAAACTATATAATTGTCAGTGCTTCATTTTAAATGTAATTTTGATTTATAAACTTTCTCTTTTTATTTCCATAAAATATTATTATCGGAAATCGTATTTTCAGGGATTTTATTCTTTATACGTACCATTATTTTGTAGGTAAGTATTTTAATATTCATTGGCAATTGTCTTGAATTGTTTCTGATCTCAGAATTTTCTTATTTAATAATGAAAAGCCACTGATCCTCATAAAAACCTTACGCCTAACCTCCTGATATGCTCGTCGTATATGCCTACTAGTTTAGATCGGATAGACATTGGTTTAGGAGTTCGCTTGACATTTTAGCTGATGGGCCCTATAGGAGTAATTTAACTTGTCCCTGTCCTGGAGTTTCTTGACACCAGTTTCATGTTTGGTTCGTGATCCACTGTTAGATATGATATGTCCCTTAATGTTACGTTTAGCAATTTCACTGGAAGGTTCGGGTCATATCATGGCCTGCTCCGCTTCCTGCTTGGCTAGTTGGATGTCCATTTCCTTGCCTTCAAACGTTGTATATACACAGTGTGTTACAAGACGTACATACTGTATAAACTTATGTAGTATGCTTTTGAGTTCATTTCAAGTAGAAAACGTCTTATAAACAAATATTGTCTTCTCCATGGTTACCAAGTTACAGGCGTTTAAACCTAATATAATAGCGATAAAATTTATTAATTACAGAAAAACATAGCAGCAATGAAATTAAAAACAAATCAACAGAAGTATTTTTCTGTTCAATGTGATCACGTTCAATACTTACATAGATTGAAAATTGATTGAATAGCCGCTCTTTCTTCTATTTACATATCAACCTATGTTGGTATGCCATTCAATCGGCATGCTGTGAATAAAAAAACGCATTTAACAATTGCAGGACTGACTAATCATCTGGCTTGTCAATAAGCAAACAGCCAAAAATAACATCCTGTCCTGATATTATAAAATAACTTCTGATGTTTGAACGCCTGGTGTACCTCCGTAATTTTGTACACTCGAATATTTGTTTATAGCCTATATTTTGTGCTTGAAATGAGTTTAGGAATAAATATGCTACTTACGTTTGTACAGTACTTTATGCAACCCCTGTATATAACCAATCGTATTTTTCTCAGTTTAATCCTCTATTCTTTCTTCGTTTCATGGGACGACTTTAATTTCTTTCTCTCATTAGGCGATCCATCACGTCCGCTGGTTATATCGGGTTAGCCTTGCAACAATAGGTAGTTGGAGGGGGGATGGTGATGTTCTTTTGTTTTCGTTCACGTTGCGGTTCACGACCCACCGTAATACGTCTGTCGATTGTCTTCATTCTTATCTCCTTTTTTTCTCTCTTACTGCCTCGTATTTTGTGAAAGATGATTTCTTCTGGGAAAAGGCACGAGCTTCACAAATAAATTGCTGGAATCATGCTCAGTGCTTCTCTCTTTAATGACCTCCCTTATTCGGACATACACGAACGACATATTGACATTTTTATTCGAAAAACATGCTGTTGAAACTATCATGCATATATCTGTTTAAAAATTAAAAAATAAGTCAGTTCATGTAAACCCAACATTAAGTCCATCTATTCGAAGAGAACTTAACCTATAGTGCTGCAATAGGCAAAGAAGTTATAAGAGATAATTTAATAAAGTAGATAATAATTTTGAAAACAATATTCCGCGGATACTAGATTTTTAAATAAACTAGAAACCAGATCTCAAAATTCCTCAAAAGTAAAGTATCATTTTTGAGGAATTGCTCGACGCCTTTCGGATCAACTCGCAGCCTACTGCTACCAAAACATCAAGATTATTTTATTTAAAACCTATATTTAAAAAAAAATAGGAAAAACATCAGGAACTTATAATAATTGATTTTTTAGTTTAGGAGTTCGCTTGACATTTTAGCTGATGGGCCCTATAGGAGTAATTTAACTTGTCCCTGTCCTGGAGTTTCTTGACACCAGTTTCATGTTTGGTTCGTGATCCACTGTTAGATATGATATGTCCCTTAATGTTACGTTTAGCAATTTCACTGGAAGGTTCGGGTCATATCATGGCCTGCTCCTGCTACCAAAACATCAAGATTATTTTATTTAAAACCTATATTTAAAAAAAAATAGGAAAAACACCAGGAACTTATAATAATTGATTACTTTTGATATTTTTAATAAAATAAAGTTGTACTTTCACTTAAATAAATATTTTTGTAGCAGTATGTAGATTGCAGATTATTCTAAAATGTTCCGACCGATTACTTAGAAATGGCTAAGCATGTAATAAATGATATTCTAAGAGCCGGTTTCATAATAAAAGCTTAAATGCTCCTTTGCTTAAAGGCACCTTTAGTTTAAAGCTCCATTTAAATACTCCTTTGAAAATGACTCGTTTCATAAACACTTCTCAAGGTCTTCGTACGTAAAAACTCCTTTAAGGATTTTTTCTTGTATTGGCAATCTTGAGATAAGAATCTAATGTAGTCGGCGCCTACCTTCAGGCGGGTCTGAGCACAGGATTATAAAATTGTTCGTATTCTATGAATTTCCAGAATTTCACATTGACGCATATATATAATACTATTAGTATTATATATATGCATTGACGTATGTTGAATGTGAAAATTCGAATTTCGAATCTTGTTTGTCTTGTTTTTCCCGCTGCTTTGTATATAACATACAAATAAATATTCTGCTTATTATCAGATACAACGAATGTCTTTTACATTGTTATTTATATCAAATACAAGTAAAGCAAACATATAACCAAATTGTGTACCTCGTATTTTTTTTGGAGTCGTTCAATAAAACAACAAACCACCCAAAATTTGGATTCCGAAATTAAATAATGTTTCATTTACTCTAGTTGAACAGTTTAAACATAATCATTTTGATCAATGGAGTCGATATACACCTCAAAAGTTGAGATCACCGGTGAGCAAAGGTCTGTGAACCAATGTGACCAGCCGTTTGTCAGATAGCAAGACAAAATATTAGGAATTGTTTATTTATATCATTTATAAAATAGCGAAATGTACATTAATCAATAATTGCCAGAACTGACCTCTTACATTTCTATTAATTTCATCGTGGTTTTCATTCTCATCATCCATATTATTATTTCTAATTATCCAATCTTCAGGAACAGCTTCTTTCATATCGATCGCCATGTTATGGAAGACTGCTGTATCCACAATTATAATCCTGGCAGTTTCAAAATTTAGCCGTTTACTTTATATGGAATTAATGAGCATAATTTCCAAATGTTCAATGTATGCTAGGTACAAACAAGATAACCGTTGCACACTTTGAATTGAATACAAATAAATACATCTTAACCTGCAAACATCAAGTTAGAATGTCAAATTTGATATTTGACGTTTCTAAAATGCTCCTTTATAGTTTTAAAGTCCCGAAATCGTCACTCTAGTTTAAAGGCCGATTTAAATGGTCATTTAGCCTAAAAGGTGCTTATGAAACGAACTATTCGTTTTAAAGGAAACTTTAAAATTAAAGGCTCCTTTAAGTTGATTATGAAACTGGCCCTTATACGAATGGATTATCACGTGCTTACGATTGTTATTTGCTTGGGTATTTATTTTATTTACTATTATAGTTGTCGGTTGTATATTTTATTAATTTTATAATTTGTAGATCTATTCTCGAACCTTCTAGAAACGATATGTGAAGTATATTTTCTCATAGTATTGTCAGTTTGACAAGCGTCAAGAATAATATCGAACGATGAAATATCAATTATCAGTAGGAAAGGACAGTGAAAGGTAATAGTCAAAATGACAAGTCGTGAATAAAAGTATTACCGCGGAAGTTTGATGTTTTGAAAATAAACGTTTGGATGAAATCTGCGAACTTAGTCAAGTGAACCCCCATATCGTTTTTCATAGGGCTGAACTCTATAATATAATTTTTTTTCATAATAAATGTTGAGATCTGTTGAATAATGGTTAAAAAAACATATTGTCATTTTAATATATATTGTTTTTGGGTCTATTCAGAAATGTGGCGAAATTAGAATCATTTTTTAAAATATTTTCTTATTTGAGTTATTATCAACAAATTTTATTAGGTTTGTACGTAGCCTCAATATTCGTTGAACTTATTTTCCAACCTCATCTTAAATGGCATTTTAAATTAAAACCAACGTCGTTTGCATCGAAGAAGAGGCAAACAAATATATGAGCCAAACAAGCCTCGAAGAGGAATGGTGTCCTTAGGGATTCAGTCTCCATAGAGATAAGGAATAAAGTCGATTGCGAGATACATATAAAAGCCAAAAACCTGCAAAGAAAGACACCAGACAGAGACAAGGACACATCGAAGTTTCCAGACACGTTATCGCGCACCTCTGAAGGACAGACGACACGAGTCGTCGATTTTCCTGTGGGAAACGGGAATATTTCATTATGGTAAATTGTCTTTTGGGAAACTTGCCTGGCACAAAGACACGATAAGGATTTTGTTTGAGCTTTGAATGCGACGTGGTTTGTTTGATATTTGGTGCCGTTAAAAATGGTTTTGTTGTTTATTGGATCATCTCATTGAAACAGAATATGAACACTATAAAGAAACTTTGTGAAAGTTTTGATAGGGTAATGGTTAATTCATAATTTGTCCATAGGAGCAAAGTCTGTCTATAGTCTGGAATGTATGGCATGGCGTTGCCGCGTTATATTATTAACTAGTAATTGCCCAGTGATTCAACTGAAGTTCATTAAATTTAAGTTTGAATATTATTGAAGTTCTTCTGTCAACGCGTGTACCTCTATAATGATTGAATATACATTTTTTCTTTACTACGCTACTATGGTAGATAAGGAAAGTTATAGTAATCGTGTGAAATTTTCGGTATCGAGATTTTTACAAATGTTGACGTTTCAGAGTTTTCTAAGTCTAATAAACATATTTTCAGCTATTGGTCTGTCTGTCTACCCGTCTGTCTGTCTGTCTTTGACAGCGTTATCTCGGGAAAGAATCGGTATTTTGTTGCTTTCTTTTTTATTTTGTTTGGTACCAATACCACTCGCCGTTGGCACTAAATGAGAATCCAGTATACCCTGGGTGATGAGCTATAGTCCAAAAAACGTGATTTGCTCAAGACTGTAGCGTGAAAAAGGCTGTGAGGATTTTGATTAAACTTGACTAAAGTATTCTTCTGAGAGCCCTTTACCACCCACATACAGCGCCATCTCTGAGAAAAAGCCCAAAAAAAAATTTGATCGGACGATTTTTTATTCACTGTAATTTGCCTGCGAGCGGTAGCAATTCGTTGACTTAATTTTGTTTATCATTTTCAAATAACAATTTCGAAAAACAATGAGATGGCCAAGAATCGAACCCGGGTCTGCTGTGCTTTCTAAGAATGACAACGGCGCTAACCAATACTCCATTACAGCATTTGTCTTTACAATTGGATATTGCGATAACTATAAACGGTTGGTTGCGTAATTTAATGCATTGTAACACACACTATGTATTAAATTTAGTTTTCTGTACTCCTGTTCCATGTAACTATATGTTAAATCAAATATTCGTTCGCGAACGCAATATGCTTAAAAGGGGTCCAAAGTACTTGCTTCATGTATTAATACACAGATCTGGAAATAGGTATTTTAGGAATAAAGATCGCATTTGTAAAATTAGGTTTGAAAAGGCTTTCATAAAATAAGTTTTTTTTAAATAGTATACTTTTCTTTCATTTCTAAGACGTTCATTCTAACAAATTGCAAATGCATTATATATTTGAATTACTCATGCCCTTTCAGTTTTCTAAAATGCCCAACGGAGGCGGTATACAATTCAACTGTCTGCTTTTTTGCTGTATATAGTAAATGTACTCTAATACTTAAAAAATGGTCCCATATTCATAAAAATTCCAATCCGAAATCTCCTTCCCCCAAAAAACCTCTTCCGAAGGCGGTGGAGGGGGCAATATCTCTCGAAAATCGAAAATCCGAGGCGGCAGAATTAAAGATAAGACAATATCCATTTGAATTGAACATTTTTTCAAAAGAGTTACGGTTTTCGAGTTATACAAATGTTAAAATCTGAAATATGTGTATTTCTGCTATGTGGTCGGTGCCTTTTTTTTTTGTGAAAATTGAAAATCTGAGACGGCCAAATTAAAAACAAGATTATTTGTAGCAGCATTTAAATGGAACATTTTTTCCATAGAGTTAGAGCAGTGGTAAAGTTTGAAATAAGCGTATCTCTGAATAATAACAAGCACAAGCAAAGAATCGTGGGTAATAGGATAAGTACTATCTTCTTTGGTATTACTGAACGTTCAACGATTTTCATGATTAATGTTACATTCAAAAGAGTGAAATAAATATTTCTTACAAAAAATTGGACCGACTTTATTTTTTGGTGCACTGAAAAATACAGAATAATATTAATTCTCTTGGTGCTGGTACTTGTGAAGTTGGTGCCAAGAGTTTTCTATTTAACTACAATTGCCCAACTTCAAAATTACCTGTACTTACCTATAGAATTAATATTATTTTTTATTTTTTATTTTTCAGTGCACCAACAAATTGAGCTTTTTATCAGTAATTTTGGAAATAATAGGCTGTGACAGACAAGACACTGGAGTGATCTTATAAGGGTTGCGTTTATTCTTCAGATCTACGGAACTCTAAAAATAACGAAACTCGAAAGGTAAAAGGTAAAATTCATGTTAACACAAAAACATAAAATCTATTTGTTTTTAAGCAAAACTTAAGGTAACGCGTCCAAACTGATATTTATATTTTTCAATCATTTTTTTATAACAAGGGAAAAAACTGAACAACCACAATTTAGAATGAACATTTTATCTTTTAAAATTGTCATTATACTTTAAATTTTTTTGTACAGCAAAAGGAAGTGATATCCTCTTGCACTAAGGAGACCGGGCAATAATTACATTCCCGAAAGTCCCCAGGGAAGTTCAACATTTCTCCTCGCCTCGAGAGTGAATTCGGTTAGAAGTTGGGGATTATAAGGAAAATTAATCAACTTTTTTGCGATTAAATTCAAAAAGCTCCTCTTTTTGTGAAGAATATATTTTTGTTGGCTACGCTGCTACGGAAAATTCAATTGACAATTATTTATGAGGGTTTGATCGAGTAGCATTGCCAAGAGAAAATAAATGAAATTTCCGTTAATGGAAAAGAATTGGAGTGGATATTCAAATATTTATAGATCGTTAGACATCTTTTAATATTTGAATAATTTGTGAATCTGGATCGGTTCTGGATCCTTTTAAAGCTTATGTTTGGTTTCAGATGTCTATTGAGAATGCATTAGTTATAGTCAAACATTTTATAGTGCATTCTAAGCTTTCTAATAAAAAAATCACTATTCATTATTTTGTCGGAATTCATATGTAAATTACAGACTTTTTTACATTCAATGCCGGTAATATACAGGGTGTCCTAAGACGAGCATGCATTACCTGTACCTATAGGGAAAACTATACAATAGTAGTCTGAAAATGTGTGTACAGGGTGATTTTCTATAATGTCGACCCCCTCTAACTATTTTGTTTTTCATTTCAGAAAAAAACGTTAAATACGAAGGTTCTAGGATGTATTCTAGGCTATTTGCAGGACATATATTTGTTAATACAGGGTGTTACATAAACAAATGCTATAGCAAAGTTACCTTTTTTAAATGGAACACCCTGTACATTATTGCATTTTTGAACTCTACGGAGAATTCTAGATACGTTTTATGTATAATGTCCAATACCTATCTTCAACTGTTATGGCAATTCTAATAATTGTCAAGTAATTCAAAAAGTATCGCTGTAACTTGTTATATGAAATGCCATATTCGTTAATAGAAAAACAAATAATTTTAAGTTCATTCATTCGAAACAACCATAATGCCGCAGCAACGCAACGAGACTTAGCTCGAGAAAATCCAAGAATGCATACTCTTTCCAAAAAACAATTAGGATATTTGAAAAATTTCAACAAACATCAAGACTGAATAGGAAGAAGATATTGGTGAATGGTAACGAAGATGCGCAACTCAATATATTACTTTATGTGCAAGAGGATCTAAATTTATCCATAAGGCATATTTCAGAAAGTTTACAAGAATGAAACGTCCGTGATACTTCCTATTCAAAAGTTCCGAGGACTCTCAAGAAAGCTGGATACAAGCCTTTCAAGATTAGACCAACCCAAAAATTGACACAGACGCACAGAGAAAATAGAGTAATATTTTGCCGCCTTATGCTGGAAAGAATTAATAATGATCCTAACTTTTTAAGAAACATCCTGTGGACGGACGAGTCCTCCCTTACGACGAATGGTATGATAGATAGAAAAAATACTAGGTATTGGGCTGCAGCAAACCCATTCTGTTGCAGAGAATTTAGATTTCAAGGACGCCAGTCCATTAATGTTTGGTGCGGATTAATAGATAACAAAATTATTGGGCCTCATTTTTTTTAATCTAAACTTAAATGGGGACCCATATTTGAACTTTTTCGGAAATGAACTTGAAGATTTTCTGGATGAATTGCCCTTGCAGAACTTAGGAACATTGTGTTCCAGCAGGACGGAGCCCCACCCCATAGCACCTTAAGAGTGAGAGATTATTTGAACCAACGCTTTGATATATGGATTGGTAGAAGAAATGCACCACTTAGTTCGCCAGCTAACAGTCCAGATCTTACTCCAATGGACGCGTTTCTATGGGGATATTCAAAAAATCGCATTTACCAAAATCATATTCAGAATATAGACAACAACTAATTAGAAATGAAATAAGTGATCTGAATGACAATCATTCAGATTTTATAACAGGATCTTTAGAGAAACTCCGACGAACATTCATCAAATGCATTGAGCAAGATGGAGGCACTGTGGAGCAACTCAATATTTAACAAAAACACAAATTTTTATATGATAAGTTAGTTAATTTGTTTTATTATTTAATTTTCTACAAGAACAGCTTTAATTAAATTTCATCCAGGTTGTCGATTTTCAATTATTAATATTTCTATAACAGTTGAAGATAGGTATAGGAAATTATACATAAAACATATCTAGAATTCTCCGTGTTCTATTTGAAAAAATGTGACTTTGCTTTGGTATTTGTTTATGTGACACCCTGTATAAACATATATATGTCCTGCAAATAGCATAAAATACATCTTTCAACATTCATATTTAAAAAAAAATTCTAAAGTGTAAAACAAAAAAGTTAAATGTGTGGACATTATAGAAAATCACCCGGTACGTACAAACGTTTTTACTGCTGGCGAATCGAAAAAGAATATTTATACAAGGAAACGGCCATCATCTCACTTATTTGAAACAGAAAGTTTCATATTTTATTAAATTATTAGATTTTCAATTAAATTTGAAATAAACTTTTTCTGACAAATTCTATTAATCATTTTTCGAGTTTTCGAGATATTTAGATTTTTTTATTTTTCGAAAAATTATATCAAAACCTTATTCAGTTCAGTTATCAGTTAAGTTAACAAGATCTATTTATCACATTAAAGATATATGTACATTATTTGACATCAAGATTAAAATTTTTCTAGCATGTTACTACAGGGTGTTCGAAATTGAGTCACAATTAAGATTATTTTGTAGGCATAAAACCTTGAAAATTTCAAATGGTACCTACACCCTATCTTTCATTTTCTATTAGTATTCCATATATGTAACAGTTTCTGAAATATTTTAACTGTTAATGAAAATCAAAAGCAAAGATATACAGGATTTTCTTTATTAAAAAAATATTGCTTAGTCGATTAGGTAATCAGTTTATAATACTAATACTTTCACATTTTTTCAAAGTAGTATTGTAAAATAAGTCACCTCAGAATTCACGAACGAAGACAATTTAAATATGTTAATCATTTTTCGAGAATATCATCGAATACTGGATAGAACTTTTCAAATTTTTTCGAAAATTTTCCAGATCTTCCCGGGTCAAATAGAAATATAATCAATCGGCTTCTTATCATAACAGTAGGCAGTTTAGATCTATTTAGGTAAATGGAAGAATATCAAAGATCGTCATGTAGTTAACAATGAAGTGCTGGAAAATGATTTATGAGTTTGTCACTTTTGTTTGTGGCTTTTTGACAAGAACCCAGGAAGATCCAGATACAATTGATTCTATTTAGTCTGTGACGATCTGGATATCTTTCCGAATAAAATTGTCAAGTTCTATCCAATATTCGATGACATTTTCTAAAAATAATCAATAAATGTATATTCTCTTCCTCGTGAATACTGAACGTGATGTTTTCTTACAGTACTTACATTTAGAAAAATTATTATATTGGAACGGGTATATAAAAATGACTGTGATTGCCGTACTGACACAGCCTCAGCTTTGCAGCAAATCCTCTCCAATATATAGGCAAGCCCTCTCCATCTACTTCCACCGACATCTTTCAACGCCCTGAACATTCCATCTTCCACCAATAGCGGAATTCACTAGATGTTTCGGGATATAATATTTAACTTTGCGTGTATCAGTGGCCAACAGCAGAACGCAAGAAGCTCCGCCCTCAGACGAATCGCACACGCCTCCTCGGAATGGCGTGGACACTATATCCCAAACTCGTTACAATATTATTATAAACTAATTAAAATACTAAACTAACACAAAAGTTAAAATAATAAATTTGAAATCTACTGTTACCTAGGTATAGGCTGGAAATGCTAACCTAAAACAAAAAATAATAAAAATTTGAATAAAATACCAAATTTTCAGTTTACTCAGTTACCTTGATAAAAGATTTCATATAATTAAAAAAACGAACGAACGAAAATTGAAATATTTAAAAAAAATCGTACATTTTTGGGTAGTTTGTCAATACCAGTTTATTTTAAATTTGATTTAAAATCTAATAATATAGTAAAAAATTCCAGTTTCCATTTGAAATAAGAAAGATGATGGCATTTTGGGTTCAACCGGAAGCTCGTTGAACGTATAAATAATATTTTCATTCGATTCGCCCTTATCAAAAACGATTGCATACAAATTTTTATAATTTTAATAATAATAGTGTAATTTCTAATCTTTGATATATTTGGGTTTAGGTCAAAAACATTTCTGAAATGTATGAAAAAACTTCGACTTCATAAATATAACTTGGATTCTTCTTTCTAGATTATTTATTTCAACTGTTTCAACAATTATCATTGGAACAGAGCTTGATCGAAAGTAGAGTATTTGAATCATGAGCTCAATGTTCTTCGAGCAAGATCAGAGTATAAACTACATAGGTATACAATATGTCTTCCTTCATCAATGTGGTAAATATTAGAAATATCACCCCTATCTTCACAAAATGGTTAGGTATATTTATTTGCATAAAGTAAAAGGATCGAGAAACCAACATTTTGAAATAAGTCAAATTTTTTAGACGAGGTTGCCAGGTGTAATTAAACATGATTGAGTTATCCTTGGTTCATTGGATTGGTTTTACTGGGTACATAAATTGAAACATTCCCTAATTCCTAATTAGTGTTTCTAATAACTGGTTCGCTAAACAGTTTTTTTTTGTAAATTCATCGAGGCATTTTTTTATTTTATTAAACAGAAGATTATTTTTTTCTTATAGTATCTAAATTTTATTGTACTTTTTTCAAATGGAGATAAATTTTTTGAAGCTCACTACAATATGACCAAATTATAAATACATTGATGTATATTTATTATTATATTATGAACTTAAATGTATATATCTTTTATCCATATAAATTTTATAATATCATCCATATACCTAGATATTTTTTCTTCTAATGTAAGAATAATCTGAGTTGGCATAGTACACATTAAATTAGTTTCTTAACATATCTATTTCTATATTATTCAATATATGAAACTATCAAAAGGAGTTTTCGCAAAAGCCAGTTTAAATGAAAGTGTTGAATTTAATTTGATGTTATTGTAAACCAGCACGTCCGACAACATGATACTGCTAAAAAAAATGTCAACAAAAGTTCCACACAGTCACTGTGCGGTTTATTTGCATGGTCGGCTCAAGTAGTATTTTATTTGCTTTCTTCAGACCTACAGTTTTTTTTTCATAATACTTGAACATATTTAATGAAGTAATACGAAAGCCCTTTTAGACTTGTTCCAACAAACTTGTGGTAAATACTCTCTTCCGAATTCAAAACTTTCCTTTTAATCCTTCACAGCAGCTGCGCTGCTGCATAACCTTTTCCGTATGCAAGCTGCGGACGCAACAAACGCTTATTTCTGTCGAGATTTATTGGCCTAGTTCGTGTGTACATGGAGCCGCTCCCGGATGGAAAATTCAAGCCAAAGGGGAACGGTATTTAATTTAAGGTCTCCAAGAATAATAGGGCGATGGCGGCAATTGGGAGAGGCAAAATGACAGGGATGGAGTTATATAATATGTAGTACGAAAGGTTGGGGATCGCCTGGTTCATGCAAATTTGCAGAATATTGTATTCACATGGAAAGTACGCTTCAAACCTTATAATCGAATCACTAAATTTGCAAAGGTAGTTTTTAGATATCCGTACCCAAAGGGTAAGAATGATCCCTTATACAAAAACGTTTTTTGCTCGACCTCGACAATCGCTGTATCTCATGAACCGCAACCTATATCCAAATACTTAGTTTTCAATTAAATTTGGATTCATCTGTTCAGATTATCTATTTTAATCGCTATCGCCTCCGACGTATTCCAGAACTATTCGATGTCCAATATCTCCAGAGTGCAAATGTAGCAAAGTATATAAATATTACGTTATGCATTCTATGATTCCATAAGACTCATTCAGCTGATGAATATCTTGAGATAATGTCGTCCATTACGATGTGAATGGAGGTTTTAGATTCGACTTAGGCATATACCAGAACATTAATGTCGATTATTAGATCGCTTTGACTTCTCAATATACACTTTGCATCAAATTTAACGCACTACTAAATTTTTATACAATTGCAAAATTAGTTTTCTCGAGAATTGCTTCATCGATTTTAATGAACTTTTTTTAAAAATTAAACTTTGAACTCTTAGGAACGCCCTAAAAATTGTGTTTCAAATTACGTTTTAGGTATATACAGGGTGTTTGAAAATAAACCTGTTTGGTGCTTCATATTTGTCGCACTCTGTAGAATTTCCCAGGTGCACCAGTAGGTGTATGTCTAACGAAGAATAAAGCCCCGTCATCTCTGAGTATTTTGTTTTTTATTTTAGGTTTTATCTCTATTTTTAAATGAAGTACATACTTTAATATCAAAGTTATACATTTATCTTATTCAACTCAATTAAAGCTTACTTGTAAACATTGATAATTGAATTGAAACTGTAAACACTAAAAGAGAACGAAGGAAGTCAATATCGGGTGTTTCCTCCCCTACTTCTGATAACCGCTTGACATCGACGATTCATACTTGAAACCAGACGTCTAATTAAATCTTAATCGATATTGTCGCATATAGTCCTAACAATGTTCTCTATTCTCTATCATTCAAAGAGGCAAGTAATGGTTGATGATCTCTTAGTTGCCTACCTACATGGTACCATAAATGTTCTATTAGGTTGAGATCTGGACTCCGGGGCTAGTTCAAAGTCTGGATATTCACCTCATGCAAATAATTTTCACTATTCTTGCAACATGCGGTCTGACATTGTCATGCATCAGTATGAAATTATCCTCTATATAACCAGCGAAAGGGACAACATGCTCAGACAAAATGTCTGTGATCTACCTTCCACTATTTAAAGTTTCACTGCGCAAAGAAACAATGTCTGTACGAGCTGTTGAGGATATTCCACCCCAGAACATCACAGAGCCTCCATTAAATAACTGGGTTTGGCAAAAATTGCATTGCGAGTAACGTTCATTTGGTCGTCGAATTACCCTTACGCGTCGGTCGTTGCTGTAAAGACAAAACCTCGTCTCATCGGTGAATAAAACTTGCTCCCAATCTTCAGCAGCCCAGTTTACGTGCTCCCTGGCAAACAGAAGTCTTAGTCGTTTATGATCTGCACTCAACTGTGGTCCTCTTTCTGCCAGACGTCTTCTTACATTCGAAGTACTGACGTGGATATTTTGAGCAGTGTTTAGTTGTACCTGCAGATGTCTTGACGTCACAAAACGTTGCCTTAAGGCATTTAGTTGTAAAAATCGGTCATGAATAACAAATGTTACTCGATGTCGTCCTTGTTCACGTCGCCTGTTGTGGTTGTTAGTTTCTTCAAAACGTCGAAACATTCGTAATATTGTCGAATGAGAAACACCCAGTCTCCTGCCTACAGTTCGAAAGCTCAATCCTTCCTGAATTAACGTCGACGCCATCACACATTCATCACGGGATAAGTTTCTTGTTTGTCGCTCCATTTTTGCAATATTAACAATAACAAAGATAAATTACAAAGTAAACAAAAATGACTTCTCATTAAATGACAAGTAGTGTCACGTATTTTGATTTATATAGCCTTAGATATTAAATTCTGTATTTCATTTGATAATAGTCATAAAACTGTGAACCAAAAAGCAAAATGCTTAGAGAACATGGGGCTATACTTATGTTTAGAAAGATAGCTATTGGTGTACCTGGCAAATTCCACAGGTTGTGACAAATATTAAGCACCGAACAGGTTTATTTTCAAACACCCTTTATATAACTAAAAATTAAATTGAAACAAAATATTCAATTGTTTGGGCGTTTCTGAAAGATCAAGGTTTAATTTTAAAAAAAGTTAATTAAAATCGATTGCGCAGTTCCCGAGAAAACTAATTTTGAAATTGTATAATATTTTAGAGGTGCGTTAAATTTGATGCGAAGTGTATATAATTCATGTACCTACCACTCATATATGATATTTCAATCAGATTGATTACCAAATAAAACACCGCCACCCAGACAAATATCATGATTTCAAGGTCGAGCCGTGTCTGATAATCCATCCTTCAATGGCGGAAGGGGTGTTTGCCAGCACAGCTAGACGTAGCGTAGCGTAATCTAATTATGTAATATATAATGTTATATAATTATCTTGATTATCTAGCAAATGAATTCATATTCAGAAATATCATAATATGACTGGTACAGGAAAATCATGAATTGATTAATTCCACTTGCCGGGTGTTTATATCCAATGCATCGCTCCACCGTCACTGGTACGCTGAAGATTGATAGAGACTAGGCCCGGTCGCGTAAATCCATTGCCTTATACGGTAGAACCATAGGATCGCGTTGTATCAGTTAGGAGAATGGTGCAGATAATTGCGCGTAACATAAGGATCAATTGCTGTGCAGTACAACGCCCACGATTCGAGATTTCACACATTCAGTGATCACGAGAGAGTTTTACTCTTGGCGTTAGAGCTAAATTTTAACAAATGATATCTTGCAAGTGTTTTCTGTTAGTTATTTCTATGAAGATATGTTACAAAATGGCTGAAAAATCCGTAACTGATATTCTGGAGAATTTATGTATAGGCTTGCATATTAAAACGATTAAAGTGGAAAGTAATGAACATTTTACAGTCGATTTGCAATGTAAACTACTGAACGGAGAACATTCTGAGGAACAGTCTAACAACTGGGTGTCAACATTTTCTGATCTGACTTATACCAACTGGATATGTAAGAGACGCTTTGCAAATCCTTCACCTTACATATTTCGGAAGATATTAACAAGGTAGTTAAGCGACGAAGGGAAGATAACAGAAACAAGAAATGTGGCGCGACCATTGATTTTAAATTGAAAAAAATCTATCATGACACAATCAGAAACGATTGCTTGTTGAAGGAGGGAAGAAATGCAGTTATACTTACTTATCAATAATTTTTGCCATTCTCATAAAGTCCACGTTGCTTATGCGTATAGCTATTTACGAATGAACAATAACACCATAGAGACGTTTAATTAATATTTTAAATTAGGAATGACTCCATCAGCATCTAAAGCATATGATGAGATGAAAATACTTGAAAGCGAGGAACACAATATTCTATCTCTGCTAGCCAATGCGCAAATCAATCCGACGTAAAGTAAAATAAATCTACGACAAATGGCGGAAATTAGAATATGGAGATCCCGAAGAAACTAGTATTCTACAAATATTGAGTTCAAAAACAGGAGAGTTCGAGAAAGCTGGCGTTGAAGTAGTTTTACGAGAAAATCCTCTTTTAAGAGTTATTGTTACCCCAATTATGCAACGAACAATAGATGAAGAATATTCTAACGAAATTGTATGTATTGTATTCTAATACACCTGAAGAAGCTGACGAAAATTTCTCTCTTTTGATGGCAAGTGAGGAAATAGTTAAAAATAATTTGGAAAAAGAACATTTTACAAAACTATGGGAAAGAAGATTAGAGTGGTCTATTACCTACCTATAGAAGCAATTTACGTACAAGAGGGTATAATACGAACAATTTTACTGAAGCATCTATTCGTATCTTCAAAGATGTTATTTTATAACGCTGCAAGGCTTTTAATAATTGTGCACTAGTTGATTTCATTGTAACTACATTTGAACACTACTATAATAGGAGATTACCAGAATTTGCAAACTCACGACGAACTAAACATCAAATAGATTACAAAATTTTATTTTTTTGTAGAAGAGCAAAAGACATCGACAAATTGGCGATTATATATATCATGTAGTATAGGCAACAGAAAAGCCTTTGCTTTATACTGTTAATATAAATTTCGCCTTTTATGGTTGCCCTCAAGGTGAAATTGGAGCATGTTGTAAGCACCTATGCGCTTTAGAGCAGCAATGTGGATTCCTTTTTAAAAATTCTCCATCTTTATTTTACAAAGACAATGTGAAATTAGCTAAAATAGCAATGGGGGCAGATGCTCCAATAGAATTTTTCAAGAACATAGAAAGTGATGGACCCGCGGAAAAAATATTGAACGACTTAGAGGAAGTCCCTGAAGAAATTGCCACATACCATAAGAAAGATGAGATTCCTGTTCAAAATTTGGTAGATGATAATCATGCCAACCACAAAAAAGTTTCGTGATCAACTTAACAGGCTTAGTAATATTTTGGACGAAAATAGTTCACAGAGGCCGTTACTATTTTAATCAAATTAAATTAATTGTTAAAATATGTTTACTCTTCAACTCAGGCGTTGAATTTTGCAGCGAATGCATTTTTTCGAGTTCTACATCCATAGCTAGACGAAAGGATAATATTCAAGCAGGTTGAGCGACGATTATGGAACAGAAATCTATGCACGTGCTACCAACAATGAGAATGCATAATTTATTCATGAATATTTTGGAAAATAAACGAAATTTAAAGAATCATTAGAAAGTAAGCAGTTTAAATATACAGTAGGTATATCCGAAAATTCGGGAATAATGCATTCTCTATTGAAAAACAGGTTATTGCCACAACTACTCCAACACGTCTGTTATGTTTTTTTTATTGCGCCTCCTTTGGAAAATATTTTTTTTAGTGCCACTTATTAAAAACTTTTCAGATATATAAGAGAATGATAGTTCGAGCAATCAAAAAACAAAATCAACGTGTACGGGCATTTTTTTGCAAAAATTGATTCCATTAAAATAAAAAAATCACCTTCAATAATATTGCAACGGAATAAAATGTCTATTTTTATGTACATTATTTTCAAAAACAGTTTTTTTATTAAAAACCTACTTTAGAATTGTATATTTTAGTTTGTATTATTAAATTTGCATTTATTACATTTCCTTTTATTTTTATTTCACTATCTAATACGTTAACTTCATAAATAGTGTAAAAGAAAAATTCTTGTTCAATGCAAACTGGCGTGTTGAAATGCACTGGGATATGTCTCAAATAATGCGAGGGTTTTGTTAGCCAATGTCGATACTGGTACAACCGCGCTATAACGCAGATATGGTTGTACTGTGCAGGCATATGGATTTACGCGGCCCGGTCAATGTGGAAGAGCTGATGTATACGTATTAAAAGGCAGAAAACTCGAGTTCATTAGAAAAATTATGTCTAAGAGTGCCAAGTATGGCGAATTTTTATAAGTTGACACCAAAAAGAAAATATAATAAATTTTTCATTTCAATATTAAATGTCTTTTGAATTTTCAGTATTACTTTTAAAGAAATTATAATCTCTAAATTTATTAGACAATTTTTATTTTAAGTATTTTTAAAGTGATACCTAGTTGATTAATGTTAAATGATACCTTCTATTTTGAAATATTTAATATTTAATTATTAATTAAATCTCACTTTCTAATCCTGATGAAGAATCTATATCGATTCGAAAGCTCGAATAGAAAAAAGCGTTAATCTTATTTTCACACCCAAGACTGCAGAAGCCGGTTTTATACATTTTCCAATCCATGTCCTAGCCAGTCTAAATTTCCTGAAAAGTTTTTGGACGTAATGTTAAATAGTTTTTGAGAAAAAAATCTGAACTACTTCTTTATGATTCTTTTTGTTTAAGAATTTGCTTGGAGTACCTTAAATTTATTATCTAATAGATTTTCTTATTTGCAGAGCCGCGTGATACGTGGATTATCAAGTGTTAGCTGTAGTGAAAACTCCAGAAAATCCAGATCAGCGAGATCGGCCATTTTGGACAGTGGAAAATCTCCGGAACCCCCTGACAAAGGTAGTTGGACATACATTTATTTACCTAGAAAAATCAATACTTAAGTTCGATTGCCATTATTATTTTATATGTTTAATTATAAACCTGATATGAAATAATGTCTAACCTTGAAGATACTTATCCGTTTTCAGTAAGCTGAAAAAAGAACTTGATGCCAAGTGCAATCTCATTCGTAATCGTCCATAATGAAATTTATTATCAAATTACTCAGTAGACAAGAACTTCAAGATTCTTAACTAGTTCATACCTCTATATTCAACACGTTCTATGTCGTCTGCAATTAGAGTTTTTCAAACTTTAAGTATTTGACTGCTGATTATCTCATAAAGTCAATTTTTTCTTTACTTCCTCAAAACACAATTCACTGTAATACACCCCAACACCTTTATACTATATGTATTCATCAAAACTATTCTCCTGTTATCCATCTTGTCATTTACAAACCTTGGATATTCCAATGCTAATGAGGCATTCCCACTACTATTTTTTTCAGCGTTCCGAGGTACATCAAGAAGAAGTATATGTTTATCTCTATTTTTTATTTACCTGTTGTTTTTTCCTGTTTGCTTGTTATTCCTCTTCTTTCTGAAGATTTACACACGGCCAAATTGTGAGATGCTATCTCTTCCGTTGGAAATTTTTCCGTGACTGGAAGAAGGTAATGGTCGGTTCGTGACGATATGGGTTGGACGATAAAATTATGGAGCAAAAACAACCGACTTCTTATTCATACGTACGTTCTGGGGATGAGGTCGTCAAGTTATTAATATTTTTTATATATATTGTGTTCCAGATAAGGAGGGGATAGCATTAATATTTCTACAACAGTAATAAATAGCAAGTCAATTAAATAGGGAAAAAGTTGAGCGAAAACTGATTTCTACAATTTTTATTTTTTTTAAAGGAACGTAAAAAACTTCTGTATAATAATGGCGTTTACAGTATGATACGACGTTTCGTTTTTTAGAAACCATCAACTTTATCTTTTTGTTACAGACCAATTATACGTTTTTCAGTAAATTCGCCTGTTTCTGTTTTGAACAGTTTGGATTTTTGGATACAATTTTTCCTATCAGTTCTTGTTTTGTTTTGTCTGATTTTTTAAATAAAGGTATGGTAATAAAAAAGTAATAAAGTTGGCAATTCTTAGCTGAAACTTTTTTTCAAGAAAAATAAAAATTGTGAACTATTATTTTAATATATTCTACCAAATTCAATTTTCCACATACTAAGAGCCATCAGATTTTGTATTAAGTTCTTACTACATTCTGTCGTAATGCGAAATGCTCAGTGTAGACATTAGAAATCCCACTGGTACCCTATTTATTTCTGATTAATTCTCATCTAATTTAACGTATATGTGCAGATCTACTGAAAACTGTGCACTTCAACGAGCGCACCCATATACTTGTTCTCACAAAATCTACGAATAATATTTGTTCTCAATTTTAGAACAATCCAGGTTATAGAGGAGAGGCAGAAAACGGATGCATTGAGAAAGATTAAATTGTAAAGTAATCAATTTACAAACATTTCTCAACTAGACTCCTAGGTCTTATAACAATTAAGCTCGCTGCCAAATTCAGTTCTAATTTATTACCCTGTTGATTAAATGTTTTATATATTTATTTATAGGGTATACAGTGTGTACAATATTAGGATGGAACAGCATTAGGATTTTAAGAACGCCAAAAAATATATAGTCGATTATATAGGGTCAAATGTTGACCAAATTGATGGTGTTTTATTTTGTGTTTTGTGTAAAAGTTTAATAGCTATTTTCCAGATTTTAGAGAAAAACTGTTATTTACAATTATTGTTCATTTAATTTTTTCTAAAGTTAATAGAAGAGCTAGTTTTCTAGAAATCCTCATCAACTTGTGTTTTTTTCTAAAAATCGAAACAAAAGCCCACCCTATATTAGATAGATACTATTCAGTGCCAAATCAGCAGTATTACGAGTATTCACACTTAAAGCGCCCTTTTTGTGTTTTTTGCAGTATACCTACGAAATTTGTTAGTAGGCATTGCTTAATGTTAAGTCGAATAATTTGATGACAAGTTGAATATGCTGTGCTATTATGAAATTTACCTAACTAATTAATTTTATTTATAAATATGTATGTAGTAGTATCGTCAATTTCACATATGTATGCTGTGATCCGCTGAAATACTTCTAAAACATTGTTTGTTCTCTTTTTGCAATCTACGTTAGTAAGTACACATAATTTTGAATATATATATAGGTACCAGCAAAGATGAAAGTCAGGAGTCTGGTTTGGTTGTCGGGGAAGCCAGGGGTATCTTCAATAGCTCGCAACGTAAATAACAAAATATTCAACACATTATTATTGACATCAAATCATTATTTCATTTTTCATTCTTCGCCTACTAAGGAAAATCGTACACATTCTGCATAAAAATATAAAAGGGCTTTTTTGACCGACTTCCAAAAAGGAGCAGGTATACAATTCGATTGTATGTTGGTTTTTTTATGTACGGCTGTTCGCGCGTTTAGCATAGTTTGATGATTTTTGACTCATTTGAAAGAGGAGAGTTGAGAAAAGATCCCTATTTCCGTTATGTAGAGGGGGCAATTTTTACAGCCGTGGTAATGTTTGAAATATGTGTATTTCCGCCGCGATGTTTTGAGATCTCTGAATAATAACAAGTACAAGCACAGAATATATATGGGTAATCGGATAAGTAGGTAGTTACTATCTTCTTGTATGGATGTATGGATTGGTGTTGTGTGTTGTGAGCGTGTCAATTATATCTCCTCATCTAAATCATTGTTAAAGAAGAAATACAGCCAAATATTAAGTTTGTGACATAAGGTCACGTACAGAAGAGAATCAGCTTTCCAGCGACATAACCAGATTATATCTGTGAGTTTTTAATATCACTTATATTTTAAAATAATATCACAAATATTTTAAATAAAATACAAACAAATAAATCAAGACCACACTACAATCAACAGATGGATTGTGAATAAACATCTGATTAGAACTCATGCTAGCTGAAATTCAACAGTTCAGGAGCCAGACGTAAAATATTTGCAATAGATTGATTTTGATTCTGACAATACATTACCGTCCAGCATGGCAGGCAATGATAAGAACCTATGCTGCTACTGCAAACATAGGACAGTTACAAGAGGGGTAAAATGTGAAAACTGTCTTCAAACTTTCCACATCAGCTGTGCAAATAAAAATAAAAAAAATGTTGCCTCAACCAAGTTTTACAAAAAGTATTTAAGCAAGGCATAGCTAGAAAACTACCATCTATTAATTATTCAGAAGAAGACGACAAAGAGGACACCGACACAATGACAATCATAAATGAATCAGTGATATTTGAGAATAATATAATAAAAGACCTAAACAATGAATTGAAGGAAGAAATAAATAAACTGAAAGAAGAGAACAACGACCTGAAGGCCCAACTCTTTTCTAAAACTTCTGAAAATTCAACACAAAATATTGAACTAGTTGTCAAAAAAGCAGTCACAGAAGTATTCAAAAGTATAATTGAACCCTTACAACTCCAATTAGAAGATTTGAAAAGCATTATAGAAACTTTCCCATCTATAATTAAACCTGACAATCTGACTACAACCTCTAACAATAAGAAAAATGACGTTCTAGAGCATCGGAACACGAATGGACATAATGAAGTAGAGGCAATATTCAACAAGTCAACCAAACCAAGCGTAGCACAAGATAAAGAGAACAATAAGAGGCAGAACAAAGTATCACAAAACTCCATCGAGAAACATGAGAATGATACAACTCGAATAGAGTCAGCGGATACCTGCAACAACAATAATGGCACTATGGAGCCACACCGCCGAAAGGGAAAATCGAACACACGCCCAAACCCAGTTGTGGGGACTAAAACGGACTTTGATATCGAAGTGGCAAAGAAAACATCATATTTGTTCATCACTGGATTTGAACCTCAAGTAAAGGATGAACAGATCAGAAACTACCTCCAAAATACCGTCAATATCAAAGTAAATTGTGAAAAAATGAAAACAAAAAGGCACGAACAAGTGGGCTCATTCAAAGTTGAAGTCCCAATGGACTATAGATGTCTGGGGCGAGGGAATATCAGTCAACCATTTTTTACATCTACACCAAAGGACAAACAGAGTGAAGAGACGAAGGGAAACACAATTGTAAAGGCGTTGCATCAAAACTCCTGCTCCATTAGGATACTCCATTGCAATGTCCAATCTGTGAGAGGTGCCACTCAGGAGTTAGACGCATTTACCTGTGATAAGATGGTCAACATGATGTGTGTAACAGAGCATTTCTTAAGCTCAGAAGAGATGAACTTTTTAAAGATTGGAAATCTTGTAACCGCAGCCTCCTTCTGCCGCAAAAATTCCAAAGGTGGTGGTTCAGCCGTATTATTGGAAGACGACACAGATTTTGTTGAATTAACTCATATCGCCCAGCAGAGTGTGGAGAGATGTATTGAGGTATGTGCAGCTAGGTCAAAAAACTATAACGTTTCCATAATATCAATTTACAGATCACCCTCGGGTGACTTTGGCACCTTTCTCGATGTTCTTGAGAAAATCTTAGGTCAATTAGGTATACACCATAAAATAATATTAGCGGGTGATTTTAATGTCAGATTCTGTACAAACGAGGAAACCTGCAGGGAGCTCACCGGCATGTTGCACACTTTCGGTCTGATACAGACTGTTTTCGATCGTACACGTGGAAATAACTATTTAGATAACATTTTTATCAACTTCTCAGAAGATGAGTGTGGGATGACCATAGTAAAACCATGTAAAACAGATCACGACGGGCAACTACTAACCTTGAATTGTCCCCTGCAAAAGCCAGCCGCCAAGTTCACAAAGAGAGTGTGCCAACCAATCACGCAAAAAGGCAAAAATAACTTCTATTCCAAAATATCAAACCTTGATTTCAGCTTTATTGACTCTCCCTCATCCGCGGAAACTAGGTTCAAAACTCTCATCCATAGGTTCGAACTGGCTTTCAATGAGTCTTTTCCAAAAAAAACCTACAATATATATAAAAGCAAACAACATAGTGTCAACTGGATCAATGATGAACCAAGAAACAGAAGAGAGACCTTAAACTTCCTAATTGACATCCATAGACAAAAACCTACTGACAAATAGAAAAAATACATAGAAAATTACCATAAGGAATATAAAAATGAAATAAAAGCTGTAAAAATGCAATGTAATGAAGCAAAAATAGAAAATTCAACCAACCCCGTGAAATGCATGTGGGATATCATTAATGACTACCGTGGTAAATCCAATAAACCAACAACTGACTCGACAACCATAACAGCATAAAGCTTTAATAACTTTTTTGTGAACGTGGCAGCGACTATTCAAAACCAAATCCAAAACACAAACTTAAATCCGATCGATAACCTGAGAGATCTGTCGTTGTCCGTAAACCCATTTTCATTTCAAGAACTTTCAGTTAATGAGGTCCGGGAAATAATTGATAAATACAAAAATAAATCTAGCAGGGATATTTACAACTTGAACATTTCTTTAATAAAAGGGGTGAAAGATATCTTACTCATACCCCTAACAAAAATTATTAACCTAACCTAATAATTATCGACCAATCTGCATACTACCTGTAATGTCAAAAATATTTGAAAAATGCGTGGCTAAACAAATCTCTATTTTTTAGAACAAAATGATATCCTTAGTGCTAATCAGTTTGGCTTCAGAAGGGGTAAAAATACAACTCTAGCAATTTTGCGAATGGTGGAAAACATAATAGAAGGTTTTGAGAATTCTGAGTACACAGCGTCCATTTTCTGTGACCTAAAAAAGCCTTTGACTGTGTCTCGCACCACATTCTTCTAGAGGAACTGCCTCTCTATAAATTCTCAGCCGAAAGTATCACTCTTATCATGTCATACTCTTCAGACCGTGTGCAAGTCGTACAACACAATGGAATTACATCCAGTAAGCAAGCAGTTACCACTGGAGTTGTCCAAGGCTCAATATTAGGCCCTATTTTATTCCTAATTTACATAAATGACTTGCCAAGAATTGCAATAAGCGAAAAATACTTTCAATTCGCTGACGACACAACTGAACAAATACGCGATACTAATCTACAGTCTGCTCTAGACTTGTCGTGCGAGGCTCAGTCAAGGACCAGGCAATGGTTTTCATCAAACAAGCTTTTCCTCAATGAATCCAAAACACAGACATATGTTTTCTCCCTGAAGAAAGTTGAGTCTACGAAATACAACGTAAAATTCCTAGGTGTTACACTCGATCAGAAACTCTTAAGGGATGCACATACAAAAATAACAACAAAAAAATTAAGTAAAAACATCTATCTCCTAAGAAACCTAACCTCAAAAATCATGAGGCAGGCATATTTCTCCTTATTTCACTCCCATCTAAGCTACGCGTTACTGGTGTGGGGTCATGCAAGTGGCACTCGGCGGGTTTTTTCTGTACAGGGGAAAGCAGTGAGAATAGTTGCTGGTCTGAACTATCAGGATGACTGTAAACAGGCCTTTATTGATCACAACATTTTGACATTACCTTCTGAATATATCTTACAAAACCTGATATACATCAAAGATCATCATGACCATTACACATCACCTGTTGATGTCCATAGTCATGATACCAGGAATAAAACTAACCTAATGGCTATTTAACATAAATTGGAAAGGTGCCAGGATGGCCCTGGGTATCATGCTGTAAAACTTTATAAAAAAAAGATAAAAGAGTTCCTCCTTAGAAGTGCCTTCTACTCTATAGAGGAATACTATACTTCCACACTCTGTTGGATAGACAAAAAAAATTTTTTAGTGTGAAATAGAAGGAAAAATTCAAATACTATAATATGTATATGTATTTTAGTCTGTATAGCATTAAGTGTAATGTCTTCAATTTTAACAGTAGGATTAAGTGTATTATCTATCATTTTTGACTTGTGTAAACACTCTTGTGTATTTAACATGAATAAAGAATCACATCACATCACATTTCTTTGTTATTACTGAACGTTCAAAGATGTTCATAACTCATGTTCCACTCAAAAATGTGAAATAAATATTTTTTACCAGAAATAATATTAATTCTATTATTAATAAAATTAATATCATTTTGTATTTTTTCGTGCACCAACTAAAGTCGGTCATTGTTGATTGGTAATGAAAATTGCTATTTGCTGCGCTTTTGTTCCTGCCAGATAAATAAACAAAGTTAATGATGGTTTCTAAAACTTCAGATCGAAAAGTTGAAGTTGTAAAGTGAAGAAGTTCTTTTCGTATTTTGCTCAAGCTTCTGCTTACTTAAAAATAAAAAAATAAAAATATTTTTGCTCTTTCCAAATTCCAAATTTATCTTTTCTTATCTTGGACACACTGTACATTAGCTCGATTAAATTTAGCAACCGTTATATAAATATCAAGGTTATATTATTCTATACCCAATAAAAGAAACACAGACTTTCCAAGTGGCATCGGTGCCCGGGTCTTTAATGTCTCTAATAACGGCTTC
Source organism: Crioceris asparagi (assembly GCA_958507055.1). Classification (NCBI taxonomy): domain Eukaryota; kingdom Metazoa; phylum Arthropoda; class Insecta; order Coleoptera; family Chrysomelidae; genus Crioceris; species Crioceris asparagi. The sequence continues at coordinate 55,165,589 of OY293827.1, forward strand.
TGAGAAATATGGCTCTTCTCGCAAACAAGCATTTCCTGTGTTATGCGATACTTTATATTTTATGACGCATATGTGCTGACCTTTGACAAACCAGAGTAGAAGAACTTTTTGAACTTGTATACAATAAGAGAGACTGATGCTGATTCATGCTAAAAACAGAGTTGCTGTTAAGTGCAAATATGCATTTCAAGCGCCAAATTGATATTCGAGATTGTGATGAGTAAAGTATTTTTATTTCAGCTGTTTATTGTTATCCAAGTAGTTAAGCATGATCAGTTCGGAAAAAAATGAATTTTTACAAATTAAAAAAGTGTGATAATTTTTCGGGCGTGTCCCCTAAATCTAAAACAGGTTGGTGCTATTTTTTTCTTAAATGAATCTCTTAAATTAATAAGAATATTTTGATAGTGTGCCTCAATGTCGTACGTATTCTTTAAAACATATTAAATTCATAGCGATAGAGCACCAACTCCTACACTCTACACCGTTTAATCGATCACGATATAAAAATTGGTATGCAAAGCTGTTTTTGAGTAGGTGCTGAAACTATTTTAAAGCTATCCATTTTGTTGTATCTTCTATACAATTGCACCAATCTCCAAAAAAATGGTTCTACTAAGGTGTCTGAGCATTGATTATATTTTAACTTTATGCACTTTGTTGTAACATCTCGTCGCTAGATGGTGCTAGCGTACATCAACTTCTACTCCGTTGCACCGATCGCGATAAAATTACTGTAGATATATATTTGAGCATTGAGAGTATTGTATCGTATCGTATCGTAATGAAATAACCAATGCAATGCTACTACTTACTGTATGAGTTATGAACAAGGGGTGCGTGCGTGTTACAATCATTTATCCGCTTTATGATCCTGCTCGAGAGAATCACATGTGCGTCTCTCTGTAGTAGACTTTTTTTGTAAGCAGCAGCAGGTGTTGCGATGTCATTTGAGAAAAAACTTGTTGATCTTGCAGGTGCATCTTCTTTAGTTGAACCATTAGTCATATCCAGAAAAAATGGCTTTTGAAAGCGGAAGATTTTGCCACAATCGTTGAGAAGTAATGGAGAACATCGGTGAACTTAACGAAACTTCAAATTACGAATTCAAATATTAAGAAAAATTACCATACGTAATTTTATCCTTGAAATGCTAAATTTTCATTATTCATATCGATTCCACAAGAAAAATAAAGTTGTATCATTGGAAATAAAAAAAGACAAAAAATATTTCTAAAATTCAAAAAACGTTCCTCATAAGAAAACAAATTAAAACAAAATCGCCGAATTTATTTTTTTATATTTCAGGAAGGGTTTAAATGATTCTAGTTTGCAAATTGGAATAACAAAGAGGTATGAGGGCCAGTTTTATAAAAGTCAGTTCAATCGTCGGTTGATTGAACACCTGTTGATGCCAAACTGGCCCCCGTATCATGTAAAATTTAGCAACCAGTTGCAATCGCGTTGTTGTATCAGTGTTGCCACTTTTTACATGTTGTCCATAAGACCTTCTCTATTAAATATTGGATAAATAAGTGAAAATAGCTATTTTATAAAGAACATGTTAAAAAAATCCTTAATGATTCACAAATACATACAATCAACTTCACTTTGAGAATTTTATTCGAGCATCAATTTAGGCTCTACATTGAATGAGCGGCAACACTGTACAAAATCGACGTTTGGACAGTGACGATTGTGCAATAGTCGCGGTCGCATTGCAGTTGCTAGTTACATGATAACCCCCCGGGAGCGGTATTTGAAATGTTTGAGTGGACCGTCAGCTGCTGTCAATTCAACCTTTGGTTGCGGGGTTATAGTACAAGGAAGTCACGGTTGACCCCCGGTTGATTTTCATCTTTCGGTCAACCCGGCAAAAACCAGTCCTATGGATTTGCCTGGACCCTGTAGATATATTCATATTTTTATTTAATATTGTTTGTCTTGAAGCATAGATCAAAATTTTCAATATTGATGTAAAAGCCAGAGCAGTCTTTTTCGTTGAAAATAAATAATTGGTATTACAACCAGCTTCTGTGAAGAAACCTTGAAGCGTGACCGTATATACTGACATATCCTCCATTTGAAAAGATTAAGATCAAGAATGGATATTTAATACCAGCTTAGATATTTCAAACAAACCAATTGCACACCCATGGGTTACGACTGAACTTTTTATTTTGAGAGGTGTTTGAAATGTTTTATTTACAGTAGAAGGTCGATAATTCGGACGTCAAAAATCCGGACCGTCAATAATCCGGATTTGTCTCTAGCAAGAAATAAAATTTCGTACCGCATTTCAACAGCCTATCACACATTTTCTTAAAAGCTCAAATATGTAGTGTCTGATGTTTTAACTGTACTTATGTTGCTACATATATGTAAATAAAATATTATTCCAGATTATTGAACTGCCGCTCCAGTCTTACTAAAACCATCCCTCTCCAGACTCACCACGACTCGTCAATATTTAGATGTCTTCTTTTGCTTTCATATCTTAAGATAAATTGAGAACCACTGTTTTCATTGCTCTTTATTTTCTTTTATTTTTTACTTACACATTTTTTTCCCTGTCAAGTCAATCAGATCTTTTAAAAACAAGATTACATTAAGTCCTGGGATCCGGTTAAACGGAATGATTTCAGCCCCAGACTCAGCCTGCCATGGCCTTCTGAAATCGTATTGTTTCGTTATTTGCCACTCAAGTTACTATTGCATAGGTCCATCAGATCAGCTAGCGTTACACCCACATCCAATACGAAAAAGCTAATAATTATGAGTTGTGATCGATACCGTAAATAATAAATCGCAATTAAACTGGGAATGTAGATCTTGCAATTCTGAGTTTTACGTGTTACATAGGTGAATGAATCATAAGTATATAAGCCATATGGCGAATATTACATTGTTTTCTATAACACAAATGGAATAATGCACGAGCTTTCAACTACCAAGAACAGTAGATCTACCAGGAGCTCTAACCTTTTCCTTAAACACAGTGAGATCAATTAACAATAAGTCGAATCGGCCATTCAGACGCTAAAATGGGAACAAGGAACAGAGTGCGCAAACAACAAGCACACGAGTGATTCGCTGATTGTGTTACTTGAGTTTACAACATAAAGACGCCGCGGACGTCTTATGAATTCATACAATTTTTGGAAATCTAACCCATGGGAATAACTTCCTACTGGGAATATGATTATAAATACCTACTTTAAAATGACGTTTAAACTAATGTGAATTGATGTTAATAAAAGTATCGATACATTCATTAGATTAGACTTGAAAACTATCAATGAGTTACTTTCATAAAATTTAGATAACCCTCGTTAAATCTTTTGTAATTTAATAATTTAAAAAAATTATTATTATTTTAATCCGTTTCATTTGTATAATTTTTGAGTTACACTGGTAGAAAGCAATCACATTTCGGTTATAGAGAAGTATTAATGATAAATTGATCACAGGCAATGGAAATGACGCTTTCCTGAATTATATATAACCTACTTCTTGATACTCTACAAATAAAAAATCGTTAACAAATAATCGTAGAAAACCTACTGCTTTATAGTCCACTCCACATAATAAAGACGACATTTGTAGACTGGCGTATTTTATTGCTTTCTGTATGTTGAAAAATATCAACTGATCTGTTACCAATTAATTTTCTTACTAGCAACTAAATTCTTAGAATTTGTTGGGATATCGGAGGTCAAGTAGAAGACCAGATCATTAACAGTCACTGAAAGCTGCAATATTTATATGTAATTGAAAAATTGGGCTATAATTTGTTGCTGCACACAAAAAAAAACGTTGAATTGTGAAATTCAGATCTGCCCGAAATAATTTATTTGTTTGAGTTTCTGAAAAAACTTTTCTCTACCCGCTTATCTAGAGCACGTTTTATTATGAAGACTACTCATACACGCATACACAAGAAAAACAAATATACAATCGAATTAATCCTTCTTCTTATTGAGCCGGCCAAAAATGTTTTTTGCCTATGGCGCATTGTAATATTCTAATCCACAATATTGGAACATTGGATAAATCCAAGATTATTTCATGAATGATTCTTCTTATTTTGGATACTCTATCGTGAGTGGCAATAAAAATGTTGCCTCCATTATATAATTCGATTTAACCGCGAGGTATGGTGAATATGATTAAAATTATATCCACTTGGATTAAAACGGGTGCTTTGTTCGTGAAACATTTGTGTGCAGTTCATTAAGCTCTTAATATCCGCCTAATATATGATTTTATAATAGAGCGCTGTATAGATAGGTATTATCGCCCGCCACATTCCGTGTCCTATCTGCCTCTGTCAGTGACACATAGGTATACGTAAACACAGTGCAATTTAACGAGTAAGTTTAATATTTATTAATTTATTGCTATATTTATTATAGAAAAGGCATTGTAAACTATTTAGTAACGTTCAGTGTAGATTAAAAAATGTGTTTTGTTGTAGGTTTTTATATGCGCAAACGTAATATATTTACATAAGCGAAATAGCCTTCACCGCGAATCCAACACTTGGGAAGATGCGTTTATTATGTTATTTTATCGTCATAATCATTTTTTGTGTAAAATTCCAGAGTAAAATTTATTTTATATATGCTCCAGAATGTAATTACGTCATATCGAATTGATTTATTTGTCATATGCAGATTTTCGGCATGGACCAAAATATTGCAATCTCAAGTACCAGCGACATTTAAAATGACCCAAATCCCGAAACGAAGCAGGTGACATTTCATGATTACTTATTCAACTATTTAATTAACAAGTTTTGTACTGCATGTTTAAGGTGAAGATGAGAAGGGGAATCTGTCAAGTACGATTCAGAAAAACATCGAATGAAATCTGCATTGTGAAATGATATTCAATTAATGAAGGAAAAATCGAAATGATGGCTTAATGAATTTAACTCTTCTGTGATAAACATTTCGTCTACGTGTAAACATAAATTAAAGTAGCCGTTTCTGAGAATGTGAGCAATATAAACATTCAAAAAATATATTCGCAATGGAAGACTAACAAGAGCGTTTGTAAAGAGAGTTCTTTCTGCGACTTTAAAATATTCACATTTCGGTAATTTCTATAATAATAAATATTCCTTGCTCTTTTCACAACTTTGCTTAATCACAGGGTTTGTTCCCAGCAATATAGAAAAAACAATTCACGTCGTACTCCATTCCGTACTCCGTATTCCATCGGAAACGTTTGAAACTGAAACTCAAAATTGGCTTCTTTGACAATTACCAAAGGTTTTGTGGGACTAGCAGTTGAACGATTGACAACTGAATTTTTTGCCTTGCTTTTCTTTTAATGAATATACTAATAAACCATATAAATATGATAAACCCTTTGTTGTTTTGCCATATTTACGTATATAAATAACCTATACCTCCGTGTAGGTTTATATTGTTCTATGCCTATACTCTATACCACTGACGTGACAGTCAGGACACGCAATGACGGACGATAACACTCATCTTTAAAGCGCCTCTCTTCCAACATAGTTTGTTAGTTGTAACTTTCTTTTAAACAATAATGATCGAGTCCATACTGCATCCTATAACATGAGGATTTTATGAAGTGTATGAAAATATCAATTGTAATTTCTGCTTATTACAGAATTACGGTAATCATAACCAATAATGTTTTTATCTAGGTCGTAGACATAGTAACTAGTAGGGTCAGATAGAACAGCGGTGGTTACCGTAAAATTTACTTTTTGCTTCTATCTTATGAGTTCTTTTATTCATTTTTTTTTCTCTATCTAGCGTGTGCTGAGGTAGTCACTAGTTACTGATATGATGGCCCATATTCTTTTATTAAGTACCCTGCAGTCTATCAGTTTTATATGTCTATGGTCTAGGTTAACACTTGTTTTACCCAAAGATAAAGAACAATAATAAAGGCCCTGTATATAACCAGATTGATAATAATTCAATCAATAATCATTTATTGGTTGTCAATTTCTGGAAATCATTCAGAATGCGTCCAATTTGAATAATTCATTGGTTCATGGTCATATAAATTTTATAGCGCTTCAGTTTTGATAGCTGTTACAACGTCACAATGAAATCAAATCGATAGAATGGATTGAGTATATATGTATATTATTTTGTTGTTTTTGAATCTGATAGTATGTAAAGGAAACCTGTAATACAAACTGCATCATTTACTGTTATCCCGTTGCCTTGTTATACGTGTATACAACATAAATTTTATTTTCGTTGTTTTGACGTATCCCGTTCTCCTTCCTTCTTTTTCTCTGTGTCTTTCACATGCTATTTACTCGGAGATGCATAATAAACATGTATGTACAAATAAAAGCAAAATCCGACGACCCGCTTGGATGGCTTTAAAAATAGAACCGCTTTCTACCTACTCAACGATTCTACGCTCGTCGTATATAATGCCTCATAGGAAATTCCGCATTGGAATTGTTTCTTTTTTGTTCAGCTTCTGGATACGAGCCAGAAACAATGGGAAAATGGGAAGCATTTTAACGTTGTGAACGTTATCGACTTACCTCTTTTGATTCGGACAAGTTTGCAATAGCGATACAAGTATTCGGTACCGTTGTTTTAAATGTTCGAGAGGCTTTCTTCACATGATGATCTAAACGTATATAATTTTTTCATATAGGTATTTATATCATGAAAACTCATCTCTTAGATAAAGATTGTATGGAACAGATACTTGTGCTTTCGAGAATTCCGTCCATGAATTTCTAAATAAATAATTAATGTAATTACTTAAGATATTTTACATAAATGTAGATATAGACTCTCGGTGGATGTTGCTAGACTCTCAGGTATCGATAAAAATAAAAAAGATTCCTTTTTTAATGGACTTCTCAAACGGAGGAGTTAAATTATTCGACTGTTTGTCTGCTTTCTTAAAGATGTTCGCGTTAACAAAAAATCGGTATTCAACATGACGTTCCAACCAAAGACTTCTCCCAAAGGGGTGGAGGAACATTTAAATTCACTGAAGTGTACTAGTGTTTATTTCTGGAACGGAACAAATATAATAGTCACTCTTTTTCGTTTGTGTCGATAGCAGAAAGACTTTTTTCTCTCCTACATGTGCACACATCCATAATATTCACATGTGAAGAGGACCAAACTACCTACACAAAGCAGAATCCAGAGTCTGCATAACAATATATTCCGTAATCACCAGACTGCTGAAAAGATACTTAAGATAATTATTAAATTCACATACAAAACTCACACAAGGTTGGCTGAAGGTCGACATTATAAATTCGGTTGGTTTATATTTTGCGTGGAATATTTTTGACGTGAAACTTTAATTCGTTGCTGTTATAAAGGACGTTAATTCGATGCTGTTATCAAGGGGACTGGAAGCCGATTGAAGAGTATTGAGCCACGAAATGTCAATAAATTTTCAACTGCTGTAATTATTGTAACTCGGGAACAGATCGAATTTATTTTTGACCGACCAAAAAAGGAGGTACACAATACGACTATTTAGCATAAGCAACCAATTTTGATTAGTTTTTCAGGGTTTGCGAAAAAGCCCTAAGAATGATAAAATAAAATCGTTTATAGAAAAAAATAATTTTCTTTGGTATATCTCATAGATCATATATAGATTTCAAGGCTTTGTAGGTAAGGATCAGAGAAGGATTTTCATACTTATTTCAGAAACACCTGGTTATAAATTGAAATATTTGCACAATAATAATAATATTGTGAATGAATATAAAAGTTATCAATTTGAAGTAATTGCTTTTGCATTAATGGATTGATTTATGAGTTAAAAAAGGTATTTTGTTGACCGACTTCAAAAAAAGGAGAAGGTATACAATTCGGTTGTATGTTTGCTTTTTTATGGCTCTTCGCGCGTTTTGCATAGTAAACGTACTCCGATTTAGGCGATTTTTGTTTCATTTGAAAGAGGAAAGTTGAGAAATGGTCCCATATTTAAAAAAACTCAAATCCGAAATCACCTTCCCTCCAAAACCGCCCCCAAATGGGGTGAAGGGGGGCAATTTTTCTTAAAATTAAAAATTCGAGAAGGCAGAATTAAAGAAAATTCCATATCCGAAAACGTTTAAGTTGGATATTCTTTAAAATAGGTTTCTGCGTTACAGTCTGAAAAATGTGTTTCAGCTATGTGGAAGGGGCAAATTTTTCCGAGAATCGAAAATTCGAGATTTGAAAATTAGAAAGGGGACCATATCCGGAAATGTTTAATTTGAACATTTTTTCAAAAGAGTTACGGTTTTCGAGTTTCGCAATGGTAAAGTCTGAAATATGTGATAAGCGTGTTTTCCGCTGTGGAAGAGCATTTTTTTTCGAGAATTGAAAATATGAGACGGCCAAATTAAGGAAAAGATTAGGTACATGTAGCAACATTTAAAATGAGTTATGGTTTTCGAGTTACAACAGTAAAGTCTGAAATATGTACCTATATTTGCGCCGAAATGTTTTGAGATCTCTGAATAATAAATAACAAGCCTATATCTTTTTGGGTACCTATTAGTGAACGTTCAACAATTTTCATGATTAATGTTACACTCAACAATGTGAAATAAATATTTTTTACAAAAAATTGGACCGACTTAGTTGTTGCACCGAAAAATACAAAGTAATATTAATTCTACTGGTGCTGGTAATTTTGAAGTTGTGCCGTTGTAATTTGCTTCTGTAGGCACCAACTCCAAAAGAACCAAACAGAATTAATATTATTTTGTATTTTTCAGTGCAACAACTAACAAAGTCGGTCTAATTTTTTGTAAAAAATATTTATTTTATCACGAGTCTTAGGTGACCTGTTAACGTTTATTATTGATCCCACAACTTTCAATGCGGCCTTAGGCGACCGAATTACAGTTCTTTTTGGAAGGTCACATCACATCAATTTTTCTGAATCTCTTTCGATGTGAGAGAGATAAAGCAGGTGACAGGTGTCATATGGAATGAAACAGAGAGTATGTACTTGCAATGTACAATGTACGTAGCAATGCCAGTTGAAACGTTCATTGTACACTGTTCTCCGTCGTCGCCTACTAAATTTCGGAATTGAAAATAAACGGTAGTTACTTATGTGGTAAAGGTTGACACTAACACTCTCGCTATCCTTAGCATCCGAGTTTGAAAAGTATTGTATAAAGAGTTATATAGCAAAAGCAATAATTTCAAGTAAGAGCGAATGCGTGAATAATTTTTAAATTCTACTAATATAGATAAATATGAATTGAATGAATATCGTTAATATCGTATGTATCTCTTCTCCCTTTTCCTAATATATGCATTCTATTTATTTTAATATGAGTAAACCGAGTAAAAAATATTTATTTTAAATGCTCTTTTAGATTGAATTCACTTCTTTGTGGTAAAAGTGCGAAAAAACAAGCTCAGTCCAATTTGTTATTGTTACGTGAGAGATGAGATATTATCGCTGGCCGTCTTGAAGTATTTTCGATATAAAAAATAGATTATAGAAAAGAGGATGATATTCCAGAAGTGAAAATTAAGTTACGGATGCAGTGATAAAGAATTTAAGATAGTCTAAACAACGCGGTGCTACGATATAATATATAATAAACAATATACCTATATATATAGCTATAATTATTCTGTGAACTGTTCAGGAGGTTGTTGACAAGAGCGGAGGTTTTGATCTGAATATAAAGCGAGTATTTTATACTTATGGAGGATTCAAAAGATTTCAAGAGATTGAAAAAAGTGAACATGCCTTGAGAACAAATAAACTCTCCGGTTTCTTTTGAAACGTTCTATATAGTGTAACGTGAAAATTCACCGGAATAATTAAATACACCCACATACACACATTAACTCCAGAATATCGGGAAGGACACCCTAGAAATCTAGAACATCGAACACACGAAAACTTCGCAACATCGAGAATATGGGGTTAGGTAGATATAAATACCAGCTTTGATCAAAGAAGAGTTAGTTAAGTCAGCTGAGGGTGAGTCTACACTAGTGCATAGAACAGTGAATATAAATAGAGCGCTAAGCGTTAAGTAATGCTGTGAATATAAATGTGTATATAGTTGTGTAATTATTAGTGTAAAGAAATACGTGAAAATAAGTCGAACCCAGTTTAATTATAATTCCCGTTACAATAGATTCTACAAATATAAAAAAAAATTATTTGTTAAAGTTTGACAACAGAACAAACTCAGTTAATTCAGTCATGCAACCAGACAAAACTGACAAACTTTCTAACGACACTAAAATAAATTAATTATTCGAGTCAAATCTTGCAACTAAATTTTAAATCAGTTATCCTCAACCGATTGAGCAGAAATTTTGTATATCTAGACGTTTAGTTCGGATAACAATGCATGGTTGGCAAGTCATGTCATTCTAAATCCAATATGGCGGACTAGGTATTTTCTATACACCACCATAATACGGGTATCAAATGGAAGGGTTTGCAATAAAAAAGGAGTGGAGACCACGCGCGATGTCTTCTTTTTAGAGTATTTAAATGAAAAGTTGTTCAAAAGAAGTTTTTTTTACTATAAATTTTCACGGTTAAGTAGTATTATTATTATTATATTATGAAAGATCTAATTTTAGCAATCATTAAGGTTAATGACAGAGTTAGCATATTTATTAAATGTTCGGATAATGACTGGTTGCGTCAGCATTGTTTTATTATTCGAAAGAGAAATGAATGAATGAATGAAAAATAAAAAGCGCTTGATAAATTATTAATTAAGTCTGCTCATTTCCTGTTAGATTTATTTATAAATACCTTTTACAGCGTCGTCGGTTATTTTATGTGTCACACAAGTCGACGTTCAGGTGTGTTAGTGAAAGGATATTCTCTAGCATTATTAGGAATGTTTTTTTCGTTTCGTTCTTTAACAACTAGTTGAGTGGATTGTTAATTAGGTGATTAGTTAAATGTGTCCTCTTGTTTTCGTGTTAATAGTCATAATGCTTTGACAAAGAGCTTATAGACATATGCGGGTATTAGGGCTGGCTTACATAATTGTGACACTATTATAATAGTAATTATTGATTGCTCTAATCTACCTGTAATTTATTTTATATGCATTTTATATGTATATTAGGTGTATACATTGCAGCTTTTAAAATATCTTATCCTAGCAGAGCAGAACGCATATTGCGATATTTTGCAATTCAATAACTCTCATGAAGAAAGTTGTTGTATTGGGTCCGATTTCAGAATATTCAAATACTTGTGTTTTGAGGTCCCTAGAGACAAGTCCATTTTTGTCCGACTTCGAAGAATGGAGGTAGATATACAATTCGACTGTATGTTTGGTTTTTGGGGTTCCGTACTCATAAGTTTCTATTACCACAGATTATCTAGATTGTCTGTGCTATCACTAAGCCTCCGCTGTCCATATACACGGAGTGGGTCAGAGCGAGTCTATCTCCAAACTGGTGCTGTACCCTGGGCTATACCACAAACCATTAAATAGACTCAGTAAGCAGTTACATCAATGACTATGCTAAATAGGCCTCTGGATCTAGAGAATGGAGCGGTTCCACGAACCATAAAATGAACTCTGTGAGCTTTACACGCTCCGACCCATGCACGGTCCTTTGCAGCGGGTTGTAACTCGTAAACCGTTATAGGTTGACAGTTGAAATTTTCAAAAAGTAAATAATAAGTAAGCTACAGCCACAATCAATTAAATTAAAACAAAGTTAAAATTTTAAGATGTTTTGCTCGACCTTGACCTTAATAATGGCTGTATTACTTAAACCTAATAATCTTATACGATGGTATAGAACACTTCGTGTCCGACTCACACTTGGTCGTTTGTATGATATTTAAGACGTTTCGCATAGTAAACGTGCTGCTACTTTGAGGATTCTTTTTTTCAAACTTTTCAGCTCTCACAGTTAGAGCTCTTGAAATAGACGAAAACCGCAATTTTTTTGACATGTTTATTGAAAATTTTAAGTGATTATGTTGAAACTAAAAGTATTGGATAAATTCATTTTTTAGCAAACATTAGAACCCACTTGAATCATCTGCAATTGCATTTATATTGATTGAAACATCACTTGTCACTTTTTTATTTTTTTGAAAATTGAAATTGAATTTTTCAGTAATCCGAATGCATTAAGAGTATGATGATAGTCATAGCAAGACCCGGAAGAACACTGAAACGTCAGCATCATTTCTGATAATTGAATACCTACAATTTCCGAACTCGCCTATACCACTTTTTCACCGACTTTCCAAATAAGGAGGTATACAATTCAACTGTTTGCTATAATAAACTTGCTGCAACTGCAATGATTTTTATTTCATTTAAAAGAGAAGTGCTAAGAAATCGTCACATATATGAATATTTTTGAAAAAGACATTATTTTTTTTTAGAACATTGAAGAAAATTAGAATTGGAAAAAGTAGATTTTATAGAATGAGTAAGCATTTTGATTGTCATTGTCAACGTTTAAAGCCAGCAATGTAAGAAAATAGTTTAAATTGAGAGTAGGTAAGAGAAACTACCAAATTTGTAGTTAAGAAACTAAAAGAAAATATCCATACAATATCGATGTGTTTTATATCAGTAGGTAATCGATCGTTTAGAAAGTTTTGATTAATTGAAAATTATTGTATTGAACTCTTTCGTTAGACATCACTGATAAATGTTAGAATTGACTTTTAAACCTGAACTTTGGCAAAATAAAAATAAACCTACTTAATCCGTCCGGGTTCTCATTTATGACGAGGTCAGAATCGTTATGGTTATATATAGGTAATCATTTTGAAGCTGAAGCTAAAATTACTACTAATTATTTAAATACATATTATACCTACCCAGTTAGTCTTATGGGCTAGTATTATCTACTTATTTTAATACGTCTTCTTTTAGACATTATCAATATTTTTGAAATATTTATGTGATCAAAATCAGTATAAAATCAATTTTAAGATCAATTTGTAGTATTTTACAGTCAGATCCTAATTTTGAAGCGTTGTTATCTATGTTTCTGCTGTCTATTCCTTATTGTTATCGAGATTTATTAATCTTGTATTCGTATAATATTTTCTGGAGATTTTAGTATTTTTTACCGCTTAAACATGTAAAAAATATTTCACCTAATATTATTACGAATCTTTAATACTGACGATAGATTTTAAGTGAAAATAAATCTCAAGGTTTTATTACCGTTATTATCATTTTTATAAGCACTATTTCATTGTTCCTTTATTTCCTTTTCAAATTCTTGTAGCAGTGTCCTAAAAGTTGAATTGACTTTCAACTGAGTAAGTTGTTCAGAACATCTTTATTCTTCCAAAACATGTAATAAAATACTGTGTGTTCTATGTTTAATGTCCAAGACGGCATTCGACTACCTCCTACAGAGCCATATTATGTTCTCAATATGGCCTAAATTTTGTTATACCCGCTCGTTCTGTGTGATGATTTTTTTAGTAGACTATTCAAGAACCATACAATGGGGCGTATCAAATAAAATTTAAAATTATTAGAGAAGGCTCTATACCAGAAAATAGTCTTCTAGTAGGTAGTAGATAATCTTGATACTTGCTTTAATCTTATATTTTAATTATCAGACAAAGCCTTGTAGCTCATCTACTTACTATAATCATTAAGAGGTCCAAATTAATTGTCGGTAGGCTCTGAAATTTTATATAATGTCTCTGACTAATTAATTTGAAATTGTCAATGGAATGACAGATAATTCACAATAATTACTATCTACTTAGTGATTGCCCAAGGGTCGAAATTCAACCGTGTAATTCATTTAATTAATCGAGTTGTTTCTGTCAAAGAGTATTCACTAGACCATCATAGCATTTGTAATAAATATTTTTTACAAAAAATGGACCGACTTTATCTGCTGGTTCACTGAAAAATACAAAATAATATTAATTCTATTGGTAGTCGTAATTTAGAAGTTGTGCAATTGTAGATGAATAGAAGATTCTTGGCACCAACTTCACAAGTACCAGCACCATTTTTTGTAAAAAATATTTATTTCACCCTTTTGAGTGTAACATTAGTCACGAAAAACGTTCACTTATACCAATGAAGATAGTATTTATCCTATTACCTATGTACATTATTTGCTTGTACTTGTTATTATTCAGAGGTATAAAAACATCGTCGCAGAAATACCCATATTTCAGACGTTACCACTGCTGTAATTCTAAATCCTTAACTCTAAGGAAAAAAGATCAATATAAATGTTGCTACAAATAATATGGTCTTTAATTTAGCCGTCTCAGATTTTCAATTTTCGAAAGAAATACACGCACACTTAGCGGATATACACAGTTTTTATGATTATGGAATCATTTCTCAAGTCTCCTCTTTCAAATGTATCGAAATCATCAAATCGGAGTACGTTTACTATATACAGCGCGCACAAAAACATCCTTCGTTTGGGTTCGTTGGTCGAAAATTAATTCTATATACATATTACTATGAAGGGCTGGTTGAAGTAAATTTACTTTATTTGATTTACAATTTACAAATTTACATTTTTTTCTCATACATATATACCTACAAACGAAATAAATTTTCATTATAAAAACTAGGCGTGATTGTCAAAGGTGTCTGTCAAACCTACGGTTTGTTCATGATGCTACATATTTCTAAATGTTATAGCCATCCAAGAAAGATGTTTCGAGTTAAATTCAATCATAAAAACAATTCAAATCAAGATTAACATTTCGTAGAACCAACACAGACTCTCATATCATAATGATGTTGTTGCCAATACTAGTACACCGTCTGAATGTTTCATATACATTCCCTGGAGCATTGCCTTGAGCATCGCGCAAGATTTCAGGAGACACTTATTAAAGAGGAAGTCAAATAACGTTCCATCATCGACCTGAAATGACGCTCGGATAACCAAGTCACGTTACTATGACTATGTAGCACCCCTATCCCGGCTGTTGTTATACCGAGAAAGTTCCACACTGCTCCAACCCTAGCCAATCTTCTTGTCGCTCTATTTTGTCCCCTTTATTTGTGAATGACGAAGCCGGTACTCAATTTCTCTCAACCTTGTCATCCAAACTGATTTTGAATGTCACTGATGTACATAAGGGTTACTGACCTATATATTGTATATGTATATCATCGTAGATACGTAGATATGATGTGATATTTGTCTTTGTGAGTGAAAAAAATTAATAGGATCACAACTACCATAACTTGGATATGAGATTCTGCAGATATATTAATGAGAATCAGAATAAATAAATAAGTCAGAGTTAAATATACGAGATGAGAAGATTGAAACGTTTCATAGTTTTGTTGGTACTGAAATGGTCCATCTTACTGGCCACTTCACAGATATACCGGGTTATTCAGATTCGATGCTCACCATTGGGATCTCGTAAGAGCTACGAAGAAGGTTTAATTGGGGCAAAGTTGCGAAATTTATTGAGGATTAATTTGCCATAAAGAAATTTGAAGTATCATTTTTCGTTTTTATAATTTTTTTAAAAAACCAAATTTTCATTTTTTTAATTTCTTAAATAACCTGTTATGCAACGAATTGAAAAACCAAAAGCACTTTTCTATATTAACTTTTCCTGTTGCATCCAGTTGTGCTCACGATTTTTTGGAACAACGTTTCGTCACTTTACAACCATCATCAAATAAAAGAAATTAAATACGGACCTGGATTTTAAAATTGCTACTGATCACTTATTTCCCATCAAAATCCACAATAAGTAAAAAAAACTTTACGGGCCGGGACATGGTTTGGACATGAAAATTGAAGAATTATTCTTCGACATAAATTAAAACAATTAATGGGAAATAAACGATAATATCAAGAAATACCCTCTTTCTAATGTGATGGAATATGTAGCAATCAGAAAATCAATTTTAAAATCCAGATCCATATTTAATTTTTTTAGATGATGATGGTTGTAAAGTGACGAACCGATGTACCTAAAAATGATGAGCACAACTGGATGCAACAGAAATAGTTACTATGGAAAAGTGCCTTTGGTTTTTCAATTCATTGCATAATAACCAGGTTATTCAAGAAATAATATAAGGAGAAAATTTGTTTTTCTCAAATATTCTCAGAAATGAAAAATGAGACTTCAAATTTCTTTGTGACATATTAATCCCCATTCAATTTCGCAACTTTGCCCCAATTTAACCTTCTTTGTAGCTCTTACGGTTTACGAGATCCCAATGTTGAGCATCGTATCTGAATAACTCTGTATATGAAGTTAAACGCCTTAATACAGCTCTTAGATCTTCATTCAATCGAAACAATAGATCTGAGTGGATAGAAACTCTTGTTGCTAGCTACGATGGCTAATCCAGTCATTTATTTCCCCTTTTCTACGTTACTTAGTAACCTTGTTCATCAGCTATAGCCGATTTAAATAACCAATTTTATTACGTCACAGGTGAATTAGCATGCCTGCAATGTCCAATGTTGTCAAATCGTAAAATAGAAGTTGATTGATATTGGCTGAATACCTGTTTAATAGGTTATGATAATCTTTCGTGACATATTCAACAATTAAAATATTTCACATAAATAAACGAACTTGTATTGTAATTGTTTTGCTACTGACAAATAACATCAAAACTGAATAAAAGTCAAACATGAAACGGGGCATTGACGTTTGTAATGCATCGATTTGACAACTGTGTATAACTGTACTGTCTGATAAATTTCAAAACAAACGTTGTACACATTACTATTGCATGCCGAATCTCAAATGATATCGAAAGGTCAATACAAAAGTCCCTAGCTGATGACCTAATTTCATTGCTTATTTAAATAGACTATAGTTAGAGTCTGCCTTATGTGAAAACGGTCGAACCATGGTTATTTACTTACATATACACGTACGGATATTTCTGGCAGGCCATGGATGTTTCGTGAAAAATATTGATTAGAATTAAGATTAAAAATAAAGATTTTGTTAAAGGAAATTCAACTGAAATATAAAAAGAAAATAAAGAAACCGTAGGGTCTTTTAGGTGTGCTGTCTTTAAGCATTTTTTTTCATTTATTTTATTGCATTTTTTTAAGTGATGTCATATAATCGACCAATAAATTGTGAACATTTTATGATATCCTATGAATACAATACATGAATGGTTTTGTGTGAATAAACTATAGCCATAGAATTCACCACCTTTGAAAATGGCGAATTTTCCACGCATATAGACTATTGCTCCAAATCCGGTTATACTAAAAGGTTGGGAATTAAATATCAATAGATTCGCCTACTGTTAGAAAAATCAAGCTAAACTTAAAAAAATAACATCGTATTCGACTCAATTCAAAAACTATAGGTAAAAAATATTCTCTTAACCACAGATTTATTAAACGTGGCGACCTCTTATTCAGGAAATAAAATCCTTTGTTTTGATTTTGATTGTTAGCCATTAGAGGAAAAATGTTGTCTATTCAAAGAACAAGAAAACTCTAAATATTTTATATTATGAAGACGAGAGTTGAGCTATTGGTATGTCCTTTCACTGACCTTGTGGTGGCCGAAGACGATTGGTAAATTAACATCATTCGAAGGCTGGCAGCGTATACTACATATATATTCTGTATGTATACATATACACATACATAGAAGCCATAGTAATAAATCGAAGGCCTTTTAGATACCTATATATGCATTTATTCCAACACGGCCGACGCGGCAACGGCGTCGCGGCCATCGTATTCCATAAAATGCATTATTCATGGAGCATATCGGCGGCGACCGACGAACCGGTTTCCATGCCGTATATATATATATATATACCTACTCATAGTAAATATATGGAGGATGTTTGATGCATGCGCTTATGCAACAAGATTGCTCCAGCGAACGGGTTCTCTTTTGTCTTCTATATATTTTTTATTATTCTCTCTCGTCGTCCATGCATCAATGACGTGATTGTAAGTAGTGTAAGTACCTAAATATTTTGTACATAAGACTAACACCTGTATTCATAATCAGTTTTGGTTCTGTATTAGTTAACTTTGTTTGTTTGTTACTATAGTATCATACTTGACAGCTTTAGAATCGAACGAAACTAATACCAAACTAAGATTGATTATGAAAATGATTGACGTTGACTCGAAATGAAATGGAAGAGGAAGAAATAAGCACTCACCCAGAATAAAAGATAAGTACCAAAGCTACAATAGAAATATAATATACTTACTGCCAGAAATGTTAGAAGAATGAGGAAGAGCTGCGTATGAATAGCTAAAGTTACTATTTTATAGATACCTAGATGTTATTAAAGTGGGAAATTGCAGTCGTCGCAAACTAATATCACAAAAAACGGAGTCTAAAAAGCCTTGACAATTACAAACCCTAAATCTTCTTGTCCCAAATATATGAGGTATTCATGTGAATAATCACATACTGGCAAGAAATCAAATTTGAAACAAACAACCGAGGGCACAAACTGTATTTAGAAAAAGCTACAGTACCGTTGACTATATCCTTACAATAAGGAAACTACAGATTAAAATATCCCAGTGTGAGCGGCTTTCAATGATTTCAGAAAAGCATTCGATAAGGTAAAACACTAACCAGTAATAAATATTTTTTACAAAAAAATGGACCGACGTTGTTAGTTGATGCACTGAAAAGTATAAAATAATATTACTTCTATTGGTGATGGTACTTTTGAAGTTGTGCAGTTGCAACTAGATTGATAACTTTTGGCACCAACTTCACAAGTACCATCACCAATAGAAGTAATATTATTTTATACTTTTCAGTGCATCAACTAATAACGTCGGTCCAATTTTTTGTAAAAACTATTTATTTCACACTTTTGAGTGTAACATTAGTCCCGAAAATCGTTGAACGTTCACTATACCATATCAATGAAGATAGTACTTATCCTATTACCCACGTATATTCCTTGCTTGTAGTTGTTATTATTGAGATCTAAGAACATCGCTGCGGAAATATTGAATATTTTAGTTGTTACCATTTTAACACCGATTTAACTGGAAAACCGTAACTCTAAGGAAAAAATGTTAATTGTAAATGTTGCTACAAATAATTATATCTTTCATGTAGTATCGAAAAATTTTCAATTTTCGAAAGAAATTGTCCTCTCCACATAGCAAAAATACATATTTAACATGCGTCTATCTCGAAAACCACTTTTGAAAAAATGTTCAATTTAAACGTTTCCGGATATTGTCCTATCTTTAATTATACCAACTCAGATTTTCGATTTTCGAGAAAATTCGCCCCCACCACCCCTTCGGGGCGGTGTTCGGAGGGAAGGAGATTTCGGATTTGCGTTTTTATGAATATGGGACCATTTCTCAATCCCCTTCTTTCAAATGAATCCAAAATCATCAAAATAGGAGCTCGTTTACTATATAAAAGGCGCGCATGAACCAAAAAAAAATAAAGCAGACAGTCGAATTGTATATCTCCTCCGTTCGGGGTTCGTCGGTCAATAATAGAATTTAGAGACGCGATGTTCGATCGATGTATCAGCTGTAAATGAGAGTACCTACCTATGAGAGATCAAAAATATAAGCAATGTTTTATGAAGACACCAAAAAATTGTTTCGTAAGACGTGCTAAATCACTATAAAACCAAAACTATTCACCTTCAACTGTATTTAAGAGATTTCCCCGAGAACGTAAGATCTAAGGACCGATTTCGTAGACGTGACTTAAATTCTATATATCTACTATACTCAATTTGAGGGTGAAATGGGGATTCAGAGACATAAAAATGGTTGTTCCTCAATCATATAACAATATAATAATAATAATAAAAGGCGTTTATTTTAAACTCAGTCAATATATGGGACGGATCATGTGGCAACCCTGTGTTTGTAGAGGGTGACTAGTGACTAAGTAGATAATCAGAGATTATAACTGTTCGGTCATTCCTTTCTCTTGATAGTCGTGAAAGTTTGAAATGAAAGTATTTATTATTTATTGAATATACAAAGTAATTTGTAGTTTATTATTTAACACAATCGGAAAGTTCATAATCCCGGGAACATCTGTTAGTGGTGGACATAATTATCATACCTAATGTTGCTATTTTTGGTAAAAGCTAATTCCCCGGATAAATTATTTTAATAACTTTATGTATGATCTAGAGCAAAACCAGTAAAAATAAATAATAATAAATAAAAACATCAAATATTAATTAAAGATTAGCTGAAATAATTTAAGCCTAAAATTTTCGAGGAAAATAAAAATAAGTGAACTAAATGTGTTTATTCCTATTAATAGCTTGATTGAATCCATACATAATTACATACATTATTGAAAATTGTATTCAATACAATCAGCCAGAATTGCACGTCCCTTGCAGCTTGCACCTTCAATTCTTTCAACCTTTGAATAATTGTTCTCGTAAAACTCATCAAAGTGCTCCTCTCAACTACATAATCTAATCGATATGTAGCAGCTATTATTTTTCTCGTTATTATGACAATTTATTAATAAATTTAGGAATCTGAAAAAGCCCTTTCCAGATTCCAGAACTATGTATATTGTATATGTTCCATATAAATGTTCGGATTCCGCATATGCTCTGTCCCCTATAGAATATTACCGGAATCCATACTTTTAATTTCACATAACCGCTGCAGAGAACCTCCCACAAAATTAATTAAAACAAATAAATCGTTAAAATCAATCCTTGTATTTAATTATTTGGAAAAGTCGATGCTCCGGCCCCATAATTTTTTACGGAAATACTACAGTTATTATTCAGTGATAAATATTCTTTACAAAGAATTGAACCGACGTTATTAGTTGGTGCACTGAAAAATACAAAATAATATTGATTCTATTGATGCCGTTAGTCTTGAAGTTGTGCAATTGCAGTTAGATTGATAACTTTTGCCACCAACTTCACAAGTACTAGCACCAATAGAATTAATATTATTTTGTATTTTTCAGTTCACCAACTAATAACGTCGGTCCATTTTTTTGTAAGAAATATTTATTTCACACTTTTGAGTGTAACATTAGGCACGATAAATATTTTGTACAAAAAATTGGACCGACTTTATCAGTTGTTGCACTGAAATATACAATAAAATATTAATTCTATTGGTGCAGGTAATTTTGAAGTTGTGCCGTTGTAGTTTGTTGTTGTAGGCACCAACTCCAAAAAAAGAAACAGCACCAATAGAATTAATATTATTTTGTATTTTTCAGTGCAACAACAGATAAAGTCGGTCCAATTTTTTGTAAAAAATATTTATTCTATATTTTTGAGTGTAACATTAGTCATGAAAATTGTTGAACGTTCACTAATACCCAAAAAGTTATAGGTAGGTTTAGCTTGTACTAGCGGAAATACGCTTATCTCATATTTCAGACTTTACCATTGCGAAACTCGGAAACCGTTACTCTTTTGAAAAAAAATTCAATTCAAATTTTCCGGATATGGTCCCATTTTTAATTTTCAAATCTCGAATTTTCAATTTTCGGAAAAATTTGCGCCTTCCACATAACTCAAACACATATTTCAGACTGTAGCGCGGAAACGTATGATTATTTTTAAAAATGTCCAATTTACACATTTCCGGATATGGAATTTTCGTTAATTCTGTCGTCTCGGATTTTCAATTTTCGAAAAAAATTGTCCCCTCTACCCCCTTTGGGGGCGGTTTTTGGAGGGAAGGAGATTTTGGATTTGATTTCTCTCAATATGGGACCATTTCTCAACTCTCCTCTTTCAAATGAAACAAAAATCGTCTAAATCGGAGTACGTTTACTATGCAAAACGCGCGAACAGCCATAAAAAAAATAAAAAAGCAATCTTACAACCGAATTGTATACCTTCTCCTTTTTTTGAAGTCGGTCAAAAATCGTTGAACGTTCACCATTATCTATGTATGCTTTGCTTGTATTTGCTATTATTCATAAATCTAAGAACATCGTCGAGGAAATACGCATATTATAAAATTTACCACTGTTTTATCTCGAAAACTGTAACTCTAAGGAAAAAATTTTCATAATAAATGTTGCTACAAATAATGAGGTCTTCCATGTAGAACCCACAGATTTTCAATTTTGGAAAGAAATCACCCTCTCCACATAGCAAAAATATACGTATTTGAGAAATCAACATGCCTCTTACTCGAAAACCGTAACTCTTTTGAAAAAATGTTCAATTTAAACGTTTCCGGATATTGTCCTATCTTTAATGATACCAAATCAGATTATAGATTTTCGAGAAAATTCGAACACAACACCCCCTTCGGGGGCGGTTTTCGGAGAGAAGCAGATTTCGGATTTGCGGTCTTATGAATATGGGACCAAGTTTTAAGCCTCCCTTTTCAAATGAATCAAAAATCATCAAAATCGGGGTAGGTTTACTATATACAACGCGCGAACAAACCAAAAAAAAGCAGACAGTCGAATTGTATACCTCCACCGTTCGGGGTTCGTCGGTCAAAAATACTTCAAAAAGTGCGTTAAATAGAATAGAATCAATTGAGGGGCCATTTGAATATAGTATCGTTCTTGAATCCCAAATCCCAAATAAAGTGTATGATTGATTTGTGGAGAGACAGGTTGAGTGGAGATTTGGGTGACGTCTATGAATTTTACCCTAAAATGCTTAACGGTACGGCTTAAGAAGTAAAGATCCACTTACGATATCGTGATATTGGCTCAAAAAAATGTTTGAAGAGTTATTATACTGAGCAGCAAAGATAAGCCTTGAAATGAATATGTCAAAGATAAAGTTTATTACAGACATAGATACATACAAACTCTATAACTATTCAAAATCTGTGGAAAAGTTACTACATAATATGGCCGTGTCGATAGAAGTCATTTTTCAAACTGACGTTCGTCAAAAGAATTGAAATAATTTAATTTGAGGGTCACACCTAAAACAAACAAAAGATAGGTTATATTGTTTTTTTTTGTTATGTTATTGTTTACTTATTATCTGTCAAATTTCTGATTACTGTCACTTCTGTGCATACGACCTATGCATGTCTACGCCAAGAAATAACTTTTGGGAATCAACAATCAAGAACTCTAAATAATTTAAAACAATTTGATTAGGATGGATGATATGGTAAATTGGAACTTGTCTTTCAGTTAATCATACCCTTGATATAAGAATCGAAATCATCTTAGTATCGACTTATGGTAATGAAATTTGGATGCAGAGCAAGAAAATTTGAAAAAAACTGGGATTCCACCAAAGGGCCATAGAATGGAGGCTTTTTAGATATACAAAGTAAAATGAAGACTGATGAGTGGATAAGGCATACAACAAAAGTTATTGACAGATTGCAAAGAGTGTGCAATTTCAAATGGAGCTAGGCAGAAGTATGAAGTTGGAAACACGTTTTAAGTAGGGTAGAAAAATAACCTGATAGGCCATAACAACATTGGTATATGATGATTTGAAGAGAATAGCAGACTTAAAATGGAATCAAGTGACCCAAAATAATAGAGCTATGTGGAAAGATCTACCTACCAATACTTACCTCTAGAGGGCTGAAATCAGCTAGAGGAAGAATAATAATAAGAATAGAGAAAATGTTGCTGCTAGGTGACTTTCACAAAGTGAAGAATATTTTCGAATTTCAATAAAATACAAAATAAATTTGCAAACTTGAACAGATAAATATAAATCCATTTCATGTTTTTTGACGTTGGTCTAGGGGTCGTTCTGCATGTTATACCAATAAGCGTGTGAGTCACGTAACAGTTTACAAAGAACGTGTTGAGTCATGCTTTCCTCATTTCCTCCCTCTGTTAGCAATGGCGCGAGAATTGGCTTTAGCATTTTTCAGAAACAGTGTTCAAAGAGGTAGGTAGATATAGAGAGCAGCACAAAATGCGAAATGTCGTGAGATAAAAGCCGATGCGTGTTGGGCGCGTGAAAGCTCGCCTGCCACTATTTTATCGGTCATGGAAGAACGAAACAAAAACGGAGAAATTAATTACCAGACGTCACGAAAATCTGCCGCTTTGGTTTTTATTCGCTTACATTGCTTTTTTTTCGCTGTTTGAATACGTAGCAGGATTATTATCTAAAGAAAAAAACCTGACGCAGGTAGCCAAAGAATACTGAATTTTGACTGAACTTTCATAAAAAGGAGGAAATATACAATTCGACCGTATCTTTCCATTTTTATGTATGTATGTAAAAAAATGGTTATAGCAATATAAGAAAACGGCTACCTACTACGGTTTAAGAGATAGGGACTGTTATGGTCGAGCAAAAACATTCAGAAGATCACGTTTATTTTTAATTTTAGTCTATATTTATTCTGTGAACATTTCAACTTTCTACCTATTAAGGTTCATTGGTCAAATTGATCCGACTTTATTTGTTGGACGACTGAAAAATACAAAATAATTATAATTCTATTGGTACTGATAATTTTGAAGTTGTGCTATTGCAGTAGTTGTAGGTAAAAGACTCTTGGCACTAACTTCACTAGTACCAGCACCAATAGAATAAATATTATCTTGTATTTTTCAGTGCACCAGCAAATAAGATGGTCAATTAGTCACGAAAATCATTGAACGTCCACTTATACCAAAGAAGATAGTACTTATCCTATTACCCTTGTACATTCTTAGCTTGTACTTGTTATTATTCAGAGATCTAATTACAACATCATCGCGTAAATACACATATTTTAGACTTTACCAGTGCTGTAACTCGAAAACCGTAACTCTATGAAAAAAATGTTCAATTTAAATGTTACTACAAATAATCTGGTCTTTAATTTGACCGTCTCAGATTTTCAATTATGGAAAGCAATTGCCTCCTCCACATAGCGAAAATACACATACCTATTTCAGATTTTAACATAGATGTAACTCGAAAACCGTAACTCTTTTGCAAAAATGTTCAATTTAAATATTTCCGGATATTGTCATCTTTAATTCTGCCTTCTCAGATTGTCGATCGTTGAGATAAAATGCCCCCTCCACCCCTTCGGGTGCGGTTTTTGGAGTGAAGGAGATTTAGGATTAGAGTTTTTATAAATATAGGACCATTTCTCAAGTCTTCTCTTTCAAATAAATGAAAAATCATCAAAATCAGAGTAGGTTTACTATATACAGTGCGCGCACAAACCTGAAAGAAAAAGAAAAAGCAGACAGTCCTCCGTTTAGGTTCGTCGGTTTAAAAATATTGAAATATTCCGATACTTGTAATTTGAGAGTAACAATAAAAACTAAATATCTATTTTGTTCTACATCTAAAGAAGGTAGCCTTTTTTAATTATCTTGTTCAATTTCCATCATTTTGAAACAATTGGACGATGACGTTTATTCAGGAATTTTAACTTGATCTGATAAAAATGGTTTCTGGTCATTATAGAACGGAATATCTATCAAAATTCGCCATTTTCTTGATTTTGTTATATAATAATTATGCATCTAATGAAACCAGTCCGATGATGATATTATTTATGGTTCTCGAATGGTTGTTATGAACATGTATTATCTGTCGGGACCTTGAAAAGAGATATTTGATCTGCAAATATAGGTAAGACTCTTGAAAAACTGTTTTTTATAATTCGTGAAATTCATCAGAAGTTATAAAATCCCTGTAGTTTTGCAGATATTGCCTAAAGTATTTTGGGTAATTTCAAGATTGAGCTCACACGACATATTCAAAGACATGTCAAGAAGACTTGTAGTATAATACGGGTGAAACGAGTGCTTTGATACTGGCATAAATTGGGTACCAAGGCAGGTGCTTTTGATGGTATCATTAATTGAATAGAATTATAATTACCTTAATAATATTCCCGCTTTAATTGCCCCGTCTATTCCTGGGAACACTATGAAGCAAGTTGGCGGTGAATGCTTCTAATATGAGTGTATCCCCTTGGCTCGATATAAATCAGTGTATTGTGTGTAAATACAGGACCAAAATGTATTTCGTGAATAGAACTTACTTTGAAATCCATTTGATGCAAACTGAGGATTCATGTATGTGTAGGTATTTATGTCGTCGTGAATTTTGTCCGAGGTAGATATAGCCAAATATAAAAGTTTCAAGAAAAAGAAGTCAACACTCTATGGTATAATTTGACACTCAATACATCTTTTAAATGTAAATTTCATATGCTGATATATAAATAATCATTTCCACAAGGACATGTAAATTTTTCATGTACATAAACATAAGACGATATATATATATATATATATATATATATATATATATATCTTCCTATCAATAGAGCGTCCGTACATTGACGAATTGCATTTAATAGAGCGTCCGTGGTAATTGGGCGTCCGTATACGAACGCTCTATTACACTTCAGTGTAATTCTGGTCAAGACGACCAACTTAACCGATGGAACAAAAATTGGAAGGACGCTCCATGCACGTCCCCAGGGATCTTAGATCGATATTCGAATATAATTAGTTCGATATATCTGGCGCAGCGCGGCGCTGAAATATTCATTTTTGAATACGTTGACTTTTATTCCATCGTGTATTGGGCGTCCAGCAATCTGGCAACAAGGAAACACATGCTTTTCATTTCAATGACATTTCAACTCATCTGGGGCCTTCTGATGTACATTCGAAGCACTTATAAGTTAATCATTTGTAATCATGTGGATAAAACTGGTGCCAGACGAATCTATAGAAGAAAAAATCGCTCAAGATAAAAATCATTCATTGAGAATTTATTTTATATTTTATTTATACCTACTGTGTACATAAATTTAATGTTTTTAAATCAAATCAATATTCATTGTATTAGGAACAAAGCTAAAGCTAGCAGAGCAAAGTGAGCAGAATCAAAAATACATATTTGGTGCTTGTAGAGCAAATTAAGTGCAGTATGCCGAAATTAATTGCTCTTCTAGTTTTTTTGGAAAATGGGTGCTTTGCTTTTAAAAATCAACTCTTTCGAGAAAATCTTATTTGATGCTTGTAAAGCTAAATGAATGCTAATTATTTGCTGTATTCCGAAATTAATTGCTCTTATATTTTTCTAAAAATAGCAGCTTTGCTAGCTTTGTATCAAAAGCTAGCAGAGCAACCTTTAAAAACCAACTATTTTGAGAACTTTTTTAGTGCTTGTAGGGCTAATTATGTGCTAATTAAGTGCTGTATTCCTAAATTAATTACTTTTATAGTTTTTCAGAAAATAGCTCTTTTGCTTTTAAAATCTTTTTTTTTCAAGAAAACCTTATTTGATGCTTGTAGAGATAATTAAGTGCTAATTAATTGCTGTATTCCGAAATTGATTGCTCTGACATTAAAAAAAATGACTGCTCTGCTAGTTTTAGATCTAAAGCAGAGCTACCTTTGAAAATCAACATTTTTGAGAATTTCTGTTTAGTGCTCCTGCTAGGTCTAATTAAGTGCTGTACTCCGAAATTAATTGCTCTAATAATTTTTTGAGAGAGAACGTTCTTTCAAGGCAACGAAAAAGGACAATTTTGCTATTGTGGAGATATTTATAACTTTAAAGGTACAATGGAAAACTTGAAAGTACTTAGGTATATTTTCTTTGTATAGTTTGGCTACCTTTCTACTTAATTTTATTCAATCCATTTTTATAATTCCAGTTTAAAATTGAGATTTTACTGGTTTTGACTTTATTATCTGTTCTAATTAAGAAATGTACAATTCTGATTCTGGAAAGCTAAGGGACAAAACTTATTTTTTGTAGGACCGAACTGTTTTCGATTGCTAACTGTATATGTTCCTACGACATTGAGATAGGTTTACCGGTGGCTAAGTTCGTTACTAACCACATCGGTAAGTATTTTTCTTACCGATATATTTGTATTGGCGGAGATCTTGTAGAAATTATAACAATTAATTTCGGGATACTGCACTTAATTAAATAAAATAGGAAATATGTAAATTTTATTGTTTTATATAAAAATTACCTCAAATAATAGTTACTTATATAGATTATATGTTTTTGCTCTGAAAGCGACAATCTCTGCCGTTTTCTAAAAACTATAAGAGCAGTTAATTTCGGAATGCAGCATTTAATTAGCAATTAATTAGCTCTACAAGCACCATATGAAATTTTCTCGAAAAAATTGTTTTTTAAAGCAAAGCAGTCATTTTCCGAACACTTTAAGAGCTATTGATCTCGGAATACAGCACTTAATTAGCCCTAGAAGCACTAAGAAAGAAGTTCTCAAAAACGTTTATTTTTAAAGGTTACTCTGCTAGCTTTAGATCTAGAGCTAGCAAAGCAGCCTTTTTTCAAAAAAGCTATAAGAGCAATTAATTTTGGAATACCGCAGTTTATTAGCACTTAATAAGCTGTAATCATCAAATAAGATTTTCTCTAAAAAATATTCTTAATAGCAAGGCAGCCATTTTCCGAAAAAAACATAAGAGCAAGTAATTTCGAAATAAAGCACTTAATTAGAACTTAATTAGCCCCACAAGCACTAAATAAGAAGTTCTCAGATAAATATTTTTAAGGGTTGCTCTGCTAGCATAAGATCTAAAGCTAGCAAAGCAGCCATTTTTGTAAAAACTATAAGAACAATTAATTTTGGAATACAGCAATTGATTAGGACTTAATTAGCTCTACAAGCACCAAATAAGATTTTCTTGAAAAAGTTGATTTTTAAAAGCCAAGCAGCCATTTTCCGAAAACCATAAGAGCAATTAATTTCGGAATAAAGCAGTTAATTAAAATGTCATTAGCCCTAGATGCACTAAAAAGAAGTTCTCAAATAATATTTTTAAATATTGCTCTACTAGCTATAGATCTAAAGCTAGGAAAGCCGCCATTTTTTAAATAACTATAAGAGCGATTCATTTCAGAATAAAGAAATTGATTAGGACTTAAGCATAAGCACCAAATTTGTATTTTTGATTTTGCTCACTTTGCTTTAGCTAGCTTCAAGGACCTGATATTAAAAATCTAAAGTCACAATTAACCACGGTTCAAACTACTTCGAAGGAACCAGGACGTTCGAAAGCTTCGAATTACTTAACATATCGAAAAAAGTGGAGTCTATTAATAAGATAATATCTGAATCAAAAATAAACAAAAGTCAGTCTGGCAACTCTTTTGAAGAATTTTGCAAAATTCTGCGAACTTTGTTGTAAATGTCTTCGATTCTTTCGTGCAAAAAATACCAATAAACCATTAGACTTTTTACTTACATCCAACTAGTCAAACAGAAATATTGAACTTTTTACTTCATAGATGATTATCTGGTGAGTAGGTAATCCTTTTTTATCCTTTTTTCTACATTGGTATTACTATTATTGTCTTTTTATAACATGTTAATAACTCTTGTCTTAAATGAAGTTATTTGTACTTTGTCACTTGTATGTTTATTATTTCTTCATCTGAAGCGTATTATACTTTGCATACATGCCTAATTGTTTACATGAAATAAATATTTCTATTTGATGTTGGAGACAGAAATGAAGACGCAGAGTTTACATTTTAAAATTATTAGCATCTATACCTAATTCCATTTAGCATAAATTGATTTATAGAATATATGAGAATTGAGTGATAATCAAGGAATAAAAAGTCAGATGGAAAACTATTAGGAGAAACAACCAATACTAGGCAGCCGCTGGTGGTTGCATGTGTTACTCAGCAAAATACGAGAAATATATTTTAGATCACTTTTCATCATCCCATTCCACTGCACAATATGGCAATAGCGCTGGACGCTGCATTTACTGTAAATGAAATAAATATACACCGTATGGACGCTCTATTGTTTGTAAGATTGAAATTATTATATACATTGGACGTATGTAACCTGGAGGATATCTGGAAAAATACATGTACTCATACGAAGATTAAATATTATTATATTTATTTATGAGTTTCATGAGAAACGAATGCTAGCCATAAATATCCGCGGCTCTAGAATTTTTCAGTTTATGAAAAATGTACAATATTTCTGTTTGACTGGTTGGATGTAAGTAAAAAGTCAAATGGTTTATTGATATTTTTCGCATGAAAGAATCGAAGAGATTTCCAACAAAGTACGCAGAATTTTGCATTCAGTTGTTTATGCAATCTTTAAAAGAGTTGGGAAAGTCATCAGCGAATATATTGCTCTCATTCTTTAGGTTATTATTTGTACCTAAATTTGTATTTATTATTTGCCAGACTGACTTTTGTTTATTTTTGATTCACATATTGTCTTATTATTAAACTCAACTTTTTTCGATTTGTTAATAAATCGAAGCATTCGGGCGTCCTGGTCACTTCGGCAATAGTTTGGACCGGGGTCAGTTGTGACTATAGATTTTTAATATCAGGAGAATTGTCTCGTCCTTAAAGCTAGCAGATCAAAGTGAGCAGAATCAAAAATACAAATTTGGTGCTTTTAGAGCTAATTAAGTGCTATTTAGTTGCTGTACTCCGAAATGAATTGCTGCAATAGTTTTTTTTTAAATGGTGGCTTTGCTTTTAAAAATCAACTATTTCGAGAAAATCTTATTTCTTCTTATTCTCATTTATCTGATTAAGTGCTAATTAATAGCTGCATTCCAAAATTAATTGCTCATCGTTTTTTGAAAAATGGGTGCTTTGCTAGCTTTAGATCTAAGGCTAAGGCAGAGCAACCTTTAAAAATCATTTTTTGAGAACTTTTTTTAGTGCTTATAGGGCTGATAAGGTGCTGTATTCCGAAATAAATTTTATATCGGTAAGAAAAATACTTACCGAAGTGGATAGGTACAAATATAGCCACCGGTAAACCTATCGTACTGTAGTAGGAACATATACGGTTAGCAGTCGGAAACAGTCCGGTCCTACAAAATTTAAGTTTTATCCCTTAGCTTTCCAGTATCAGAATTGTACATTTCTAGATTGGAAGAGATATTAAATTCAAAACTATTAAAATTTCAATTTAAAACTGGAATTAAAAATGGATTACATAAAATTAAGTAGATAGGTAGGTAAGCTATCTCAAGAATATCTATCTAAAGGACTTTCAAGTTTCCCGTTCTACCTTTAAAGCTATAAATATCCTCACAATAGCAAAATTGTCCTTTTAATTTGTCTTGAAAGAACATTTTCTCTCAAAAAAATATTAGAGCATCTAATGCCGGAGTATAGCATTTAATTAGCCCTACAAGCACTAAAGCAGAAGTTCTCAAAAATGGTGATTTTCAAAGGTTGCTCTACTAGCTTAAGATCTAAAACTAGCAAAGCAGCCATTTTAAAAAATATCAGAGCAATCATTTTCGGAATACAGCAATTAATTAGCAATTAATTAGCTCTACAAGAACCAAGTACGATTTTCTCGAAAAAGTTGATTTCTATAAGCAAAACAGTCATTTCCTGAAAAACTACACAGCCCTACAAACACTAACAAAGAAGTTCTCAAAAAAGTTGAACTTTAAAGGTTGCTCTGTTAGCTTTTGATTTCAAGCTAGCAAAGCTGCCATTTTTCAAAAAACTATAAGAGCAATTAATTTCGAGATACAGCAAATAATTAACACTTAATTAGCTCTACAAGCACCAAATAAGATTTTCTCGAAAGAGTTAATTTTATAAAGCAAAGCACCCATTTTGCGAAAAACTATAAGAGTAAATAATTTCGGAATACAGCACTTAAGTAGCCCTATAAGCACTAAGAAAAAGTAAATTTCTGAAGGAATATTTTTGCATTCAGATAATTTATTGTCATTGGTTTTATGTTTTATAGTTGTTATAATTGAAGTCACCGACAGCCAGTACCTTATTATTGGAGTTTATTTTTTCTGATATATTTTATATTTTTTTTTATATTCTGTCCAGATAATTTTGAAAGATATCACCACTCGGTGATCTGAATGCACAACAGAAACTAATTTTCATATTTTTAAGCTCAAACAGTGTAAATTCTGCATATATCTTCGCGCAAAGATCTTTTACACAACTGTTATGGAAATCTAAATTGGTCTTAGCATAAATCCCACAATGAATACGAATCTGTCGAATATGACATATAAGTCTATATCCTCGCAATACGAAACGATAGAGTATATGTCCTCTATATTTAATGAAACTTCTGTCAGTAGTAGTTCATCAATATTGTTCGTATTGTTAGTTCACTATCTTTCTAATACATTGAATATTGTTTTTTTTATTTAAATACATAGTATAAATAACCAGTTTTATCCACATGACCGCAAATGATTAACTTATAAGTGCATCGAATGTATATCAGAAGACCCTAGATGAGTGGAAATGTCGTTGAAATGAAACTCATGTGTTTCCTTGTTGCCAGATTGCCGGACGCCCAATACGCGATGGAATGAAAGTCAACATATTCAGAATGAATATTTCAGCGCCGCGCTGCGCCAGATATATTGAACTAATCATATTCGAATATCAATTTAAAATCTCTTGGGACGTGCACGGCGCGTCCTTCCAATTTTTTTTTCCATCGGTTAGGGTGGTCATCTTGACCAAAATTACACTGATGTGTAATAGAGCGTCCGTATACGGACGCTCAATTACCACGGACGCTCTATTAAATGCAATTCGTCAATGTAGGGAAGCTCTATTGATAGGAAGATATATATATATATGAAGAGCTATCCGTACCAGATGATCATATTAGAATATGAATAATAGTTTCATGCCTAGCTGTTAAATTGAATCTACATTTCGTAGGGTGCCGCAATAAGAACGAGGTTTGTCGTCTACATATTGCGCTGTATGCGTTTTTTTCACTATACTGCTCAATCAGATTGATTACCAAACATAGCATCAGTCACCCAGACATATATCATGATTTCGAGGTTGTTGCCTCTCATCAGTATATCGCAGGGCGAAGAGCCATATTTGATAGTCAATCCTAATGTGGAACTAATATCTGTATCAACCTTCAGTATAGAACTGTCGGTGGAGACAAGTATGAGCGATATATTAAGCATGTATAATGGTGGATAAGGCAAAGGTGAATAATTAATTAAATAAATGAAGAGCTATCCGTACCAGATGACCATATTAGAATATGAATAATAGTTTCATGCCTAGCTGGTAAATTGAACCTACATTTCGTAGGGTGCCGCAAATTAGGATTGATTATCAAATATGGCTCTTCGACCTGCGACATACTGATGAGAGGCAACAACCGCGAAATCATGATATATGTCTGGGTGACTGATGCTATGATTGGTAATCAATCTGATTGAGTAATATAGTGGAAAAAAAGCATACAAACGCAATATGTAGACGACAAACCTCGTTCTTATTGCGGCACCCTACGAAATGTAGGTTCAATTTACCAGCTAGGCATGAAACTATTATTCTTATTCTGATATGGTCATCTGTTACGAATAGCTCTTCATTTATTTAATTAATTATTCACCTTTGCCGATTGTTCTTATCCACCATTATACATGCTTAATATATCGCTCATACTTGTCTCCACCGACAGTTCTATACTGAAGATTGATACAAGTATGAGTTCCAAATTAGGATTGATTATCAAATATGGCTATTCGCCCCCTTTGAAATACTGATGAGAGGCAACTATATATATATATATATATATATATATATATATATATATATATATATATATATATATATTTTTTTTTTCTTAGGTTTTCTTGGGATACAGGCTCAGTGGTTTGATTAACTTATTTTTATTTATTCTATACCATTATAATTAATTTTTATAAGAACAAAACGTTTCGACCATATGTGGTCTTTTTCAATTGTTAAAAATTAAGATTAGCTGTAATATAAAACAAAAATTTTTAATGTAATTTTTCTATGAATTGAACTAAAACTTACCTAAAATGCATAGTTCGTAGAAAACCAGATATATAATAAAAATTAAAATATAATTCTGTTTGGGTCGACCATTTAAAATTGAAAATTAAAACTGTATTCTATATAATTGTTGAGAGTTATATCATTTTAGCATCTTCTTCCAGTTTCTTTTTTCTTTTTTTTTTTATTCTTCTTGTTCATTTTTTTGGAAAAAAACTTTTTATATTTACTTTTATAACTGTTGTCTTTCAGCGTGTGAATAGATGTTTAATTTGGAGCACGTTGCGAAAATAAAATGGTGTTGCCGGAAATATGTGGCAGGAAATTAAAGTTAATATTTATTTTTGACTTTTGACATTTGAGTAGACGAGAAAATTTTTGTGGATTCATCTCGTTTTAGGTTTTGTGCTTTATAGAATATTATTATATATGGTACTTAAATTTTTAATATCGGTTTTTGAATTTATTGTGTTTGAATTATTTTTTATATATATCATTTCTAGAATTTTTCGTTTAAATGTGTGTTTTTCAGTGGTTAATATTTTAGTTTCGTTGAAATTGAATTTATGTTTCTCTTGTTCTTCGTGATTTGTGAGGGCGGTTTTATTTTTCTTGTCATATTTATGTCCTTTGATTCGATTTTCGATATACTGGCATGATTCTCCTATATATGTGCTATTGCAATCGTTGCATGGTATCTCATAGACAGAATGTGTAATTTTGTTTTTGTCTGTTTTGGCTTTTAATTTGGTGTATGTTTTTTTCAATAGGTTGTGAGGTTTGTGACTGACGGGTATGTTGTGGGTTTTGAATAATTTTTGGATGTTTTCTGATAGTTTGTCTATATATGGGAGTGTGAGGTAGTTATGGTTTTCGTCTTTTTTTGTTCTCATTTGTTTATTTGTATTGTATGTTGCATGAATTTTGGCGCGGAAAGTTTTATTTATAAGATTTTCTGGGTAACAGTTTTGTTTAAGTACTAATTTTGCCTTATCTATCGATTTCTTACGGTATTGTGGGTCAGAAAGTCTTATTGCTCTATCAGCCAAGCTGTTGATTACTGCTTTTTTTTGTGACATGGGATGTTTTGATTTGAAGTGCAAGTATCTACCGGACCAAGTACTTTTGGTATACCATTCTGTCTGTAAGTTATTGTTTTTGTGATGGAGTGTTAGATCAAGGAAATTTATTTTATTGTTTTTTTCAGTTTCAATGGTGAATTTTATTTTGTCATGGTATGAGTGGAAAAGATTAAGGATGTCATTTTCTTTATCTTGGGGGATAGCTGTTAGACAGTCATCAACGTATCTATAAAAGAAAGGAATATGGAAATTTGCGGTCGGCAATATTTCATTTTCTAAGTCTTCAAGTACCAATTGCGCAATACAGCTGGAGATGGATGAACCCATAGCACAACCATAAATTTGTTGGTAAAATTTGTTTTTATATTTAAAATATGTCGATTTAAGTGTGAGTTCAATAGCTTTTTTAAATTCTGTTTGGGGAATGTCTGTGTATTGTTTAATCTCATTCCATTTTTTGTCGATGATTTTCAGTGCAAGGTCTATAGGAATATTTGTATATAAAGAGACTACATCGAGGGATGTAATGATATAGTTGTTGGGAATATATTTATTTTTCATCATTTCTTTAAAATGCCATGAGTCTTTTATGTATGAGTCGGTTTTGTTTATTATTTTATTTATTATTTGTTTCAAAAATTTTGATAATTTGTTAAATGGTGATTGGATGGATGAAACAATTGGTCTTAGAGGATAGCCGGCTTTGTGAAGTTTTGGTTGACCATAAATCTTTGGTGGTAAGGCATTGTTTATTGTTAAATTTTGTGCTGTTGTTGGAGATATATAATTTTGTTCTTTCCATTTTTTAATTAACTCATTGTTTTTATTTTGGTATCTTTTTGTTGGATCAGATTTAATTTCTTTGTATGTTGTTTTGTCAGATAGTAGTTCATTCATTTTAGTATCGTAAGTATCTGAGTTCATTATTACTGTTTTATTTGTTTTTCCAACAAAAAGATACCAAAATAAAAACAATGAGTTAATTAAAAAATGGAAAGAACAAAATTATATATCTCCAACAACAGCACAAAATTTAACAATAAACAATGCCTTACCACCAAAGATTTATGGTCAACCAAAACTTCACAAAGCCGGCTATCCT
Source organism: Crioceris asparagi (assembly GCA_958507055.1). Lineage (NCBI taxonomy): Eukaryota > Metazoa > Arthropoda > Insecta > Coleoptera > Chrysomelidae > Crioceris > Crioceris asparagi. The sequence goes on from OY293827.1 coordinate 55,201,485, forward strand.
CTAAGACCAATTGTTTCATCCATCCAATCACCATTTAACAAATTATCAAAATTTTTGAAACAAATAATAAATAAAATAATAAACAAAACCGACTCATACATAAAAGACTCATGGCATTTTAAAGAAATGATGAAAAATAAATATATTCCCAACAACTATATCATTACATCCCTCGATGTAGTCTCTTTATATACAAATATTCCTATAGACCTTGCACTGAAAATCATCGACAAAAAATGGAATGAGATTAAACAATACACAGACATTCCCCAAACAGAATTTAAAAAAGCTATTGAACTCACACTTAAATCGACATATTTTAAATATAAAAACAAAATTTTACCAACAAATTTATGGTTGTGCTATGGGTTCATCCATCTCCAGCTGTATTGCGCAATTGGTACTTGAAGACTTAGAAAATGAAATATTGCCGACCGCAAATTTCCATATTCCTTTCTTTTATAGATACGTTGATGACTGTCTAACAGCTATCCCCCAAGATAAAGAAAATGACATCCTTAATCTTTTCCACTCATACCATGACAAAATAAAATTCACCATTGAAACTGAAAAAAACAATAAAATAAATTTCCTTGATCTAACACTCCATCACAAAAACAATAACTTACAGACAGAATGGTATACCAAAAGTACTTGGTCCGGTAGATACTTGCACTTCAAATCAAAACATCCCATGTCACAAAAAAAAGCAGTAATCAACAGCTTGGCTGATAGAGCAATAAGACTTTCTGACCCACAATACCGTAAGAAATCGATAGATAAGGCAAAATTAGTACTTAAACAAAACTGTTACCCAGAAAATCTTATAAATAAAACTTTCCGCGCCAAAATTCATGCAACATACAATACAAATAAACAAATGAGAACAAAAAAAGACGAAAACCATAACTACCTCACACTCCCATATATAGACAAACTATCAGAAAACATCCAAAAATTATTCAAAACCCACAACATACCCGTCAGTCACAAACCTCACAACCTATTGAAAAAAACATACACCAAATTAAAAGCCAAAACAGACAAAAACAAAATTACACATTCTGTCTATGAGATACCATGCAACGATTGCAATAGCACATATATAGGAGAATCATGCCAGTATATCGAAAATCGAATCAAAGGACATAAATATGACAAGAAAAATAAAACCGCCCTCACAAATCACGAAGAACAAGAGAAACATAAATTCAATTTCAACGAAACTAAAATATTAACCACTGAAAAACACACATTTAAACGAAAAATTCTAGAAATGATATATATAAAAAATAATTCAAACACAATAAATTCAAAAACCGATATTAAAAATTTAAGTACCATATATAATAATATTCTATAAAGCACAAAACCTAAAACGAGATGAATCCACAAAAATTTTCTCGTCTACTCAAATGTCAAAAGTCAAAAATAAATATTAACTTTAATTTCCTGCCACATATTTCCGGCAACACCATTTTATTTTCGCAACGTGCTCCAAATTAAACATCTATTCACACGCTGAAAGACAACAGTTATAAAAGTAAATATAAAAAGTTTTTTTCCAAAAAAATGAACAAGAAGAATAAAAAAAAAAAGAAAAAAGAAACTGGAAGAAGATGCTAAAATGATATAACTCTCAACAATTATATAGAATACAGTTTTAATTTTCAATTTTAAATGGTCGACCCAAACAGAATTATATTTTAATTTTTATTATATATCTGGTTTTCTACGAACTATGCATTTTAGGTAAGTTTTAGTTCAATTCATAGAAAAATTACATTAAAAATTTTTGTTTTATATTACAGCTAATCTTAATTTTTAACAATTGAAAAAGACCACATATGGTCGAAACGTTTTGTTCTTATAAAAATTAATTATAATGGTATAGAATAAATAAAAATAAGTTAATCAAACCACTGAGCCTGTATCCCAAGAAAACCTAAGAAAAAAATATATCCAAGCTCAAGAATCTACATAAAAATCAATATATATATATATATATATATATATATATATATATTGATATATATTGATATATATTGATTTTGTATTCTTGACTGTTTCTATATTAAATAAAGAGATGTTCTTGGGGATGCAGTCATGTAATGAATATAATTCTTTGAATTAAGCCCTGAAGAAGAGAATAAACATTCTCGAAAGCTCGGCTGCTTAATTCAAAGAATTTTATTCATTACATAACTGCATCCCCAAGAACATCTTTTATATATATATATATATATAATATCAAATAAGTATATCTATAAATAAATATTTGAGTTGGAATTTTTATTTTATTTTGGAACCTTAATTTTCATAATTTGTATCTATTTGCTATTTACTCTACACTGATGAATAAATGATTCCAATTTATATTAATTTACAAAATTACCAAGACTTGAATTACATTATCAAACATCACGAGTTACACGAAGAAAGGCAAAAGAAAAACTATCTTTGTTCAGTATAAACTGTTTCGACGCGACGTTTGTTGTCCGGGGCATATGTGTCTGTCGTCCTCCGCCCTGACGACCAAGTGTTTGTCACCAGCTTTCATTGAAATCAGAAGCAGACAACTGAAATATGTAGGTATACAAGTATATTTTTGAACTTGTTTGTGATCGTGAGATTTTTTATCATATTTGGAATTTGGAATTGATCTTAGTACCTGTCTATTATATCCTTTGCTTTATCACAATATAATGACTGATGAATACTTCTAAAGTATATTTATATCAGCAATGTTATCAAGTAAGAAATTTTAGTGCCTTTTTTATTGACCTTTCTACAATATTTGACATTAAAAATGCTTAAATAATGTATATATAGTAAGTTCTTTAGAAACATATCGGTTTTACAGAATTTTCTAGACGATTCATTACCCAATTAGATATATATCCCTTTTTGACCGACTTCCCAAACGAAGGAGGTGTACAATTCGACTGCTTGCATATATTTTTATGTTTGTTCGCGCCTTGTGTATATTGAGTGAAATCTGATTTTCATAATTCTTTTTTCATTAAAAAGAGGAGTATTGAGAGTTAGTCTCGTTGAAATCGGAATCGACATTCAACATGTCCTTCCCTCAAAAACTTCTCCTAAAAGGCGTGGCGAGGGCACTTTTTTCGAAAATCGAATATTTGAGGCGACAAAATTAAACAAGAAACCATATCAAGTAATGTTTAAATTGGACATTTTTCAAAAAAGTCATATGATTCCAAGTTACAGCAGTGGTAGTAAAATCTGAATGTGTGTTTCCGCTATGTGAAGGGGGGAACATTTTTTAGAAAATTGTAAATATAAGACGGCCAAATTAAATAAAAGTTTATATATAGCAACATCAAAATTGGACATTTAAAAATCGGTTTCCGAGTTATAGCAGTGATAAAATTTGAAATTGTCAATTTTTGCGATATTTTGAAACATTCTTGGTGAACGTTGAACGATTTTGAGTTCTGATGATCCACTAAAAAGTGTGGAATATTTTTTATACAAAAAATAGGAACGAACTTATTAGTTGGTACACTAAAAAATAGAAAATAATATTAATTCTCTTGGTACTGGTACGTTTAAAGTTTTTACCAAAAGTCTAACTACTACTGCACATCTTCAAAATTGTGTCTTGGATCAGGTAGACGTGCGTACCACTCCGAACTAATAAAATAGGCAACAGAATATGGTCAGCAGGGAACATCTCTGATTACAACAGCTTCTATGATCTCATTTGAGTACTTTGAGAGTCATAGGCAGAGAACCCTCTTATCGTATCTGCCTTTTTTATTAAACCAATCAGAAAACAAGTTCGTGATATTATTTTTAATCATATTAAAAAGTTTGAAGGTATCTAGATTATTATTAAGTATTAACCAAGTAAATGACTGTTTTCAGGATTCTACATTTCAATTTCTGGCATACCATTCACCTGTGAAGTTATACAACTTGTTACTTAAATATACTATAACTATATCAATTACGACTCAAAGAGCATCAAAACAAAAACATTCTTTGCTGGCAATATATATATATATATATATAGGTTTTACCGCATTTTCCCCGCTCTCGTGGTAGCCGTTGGTTGTCCGGGATTTTTGCGTCATCGCCCTCTCAGTCGTGCCAGACTGGCACGTGTGTTTGCCCCCAACTTTAATTAAAATCAATCCAGCCGCGAGTTCCCGGCCGGCGGCGGCAACCCTGACTATGTTGCCTTCCCCGACGCGCAGGAACATTCATAGTTTAGGAACCCCCCCTTCTAAACGATACGAAACTACTCGATGAAAAACTACATTTTGCAGGATTAATTAGCGACCACGTTGAGCAAAAAAAAGTTCTTATGAAATTGTGGGGAAAGTTCTTTGCACCCTTCTTTCATTTATCCTATACAGCATCTTCCTCCAAAGAGGTGGAAGAAATATCTGGTTTGTGGAAGCAATTTACACTCGAATAATTAATTAACGCATGATACTGTAATCTACGACGAACCGACCGACGAACTCAAACGGAGGAGATATACAATTCGACTGAGTGCTTTTTTTTTGGTTTGTGCGCGCGCTTTATATAGTAAACGCACTCGGATTTTGATGATTTTTGATTTATTTGAAATAGGTTACTTGAGAAATGGTCTCGAATTCATAAAAAATCAAATCCGAAATCTCCTTCCCTCCGAAAATCTTGCGATTTAAATATATTTAAATTCTGGCCTTTTACTTTGAAATTCCGCTTATAATACATTAATCAATTCTGTTATTCTGCCTTGAAATATTGAACGTGCAATTTTCATTTCTGATCTGTAAAGAGAGACACTTATTTATGTTTGAGCGACTTCCTCAAAAGAAAAAGGAATACAGTTCCATTCATTCATGTTTGGATGGATATCTTCAATGATCGTTCGATGTACCGAAACAGTTGGTTTCTGGATTGTACGGGCAAGTGAAATAAATCAATAATTGTTCCATTTACATGATCTTTTCTCTTATATGAATTTCTGATACACGCTTTATTATGTAAATATTTATTTTTTATTAACCTGAGAAACTTCTTTTGAGGTTTATTACAGATGATAACACTAATATTAAATGTACATCATCATATTACATCATCTCTTATATAACTTCCTTTGCATTCCAAAGACACATACATAACTACTATGTACTACTAAACTATCACAATAGTCGAGCAAAATGTTCCAGACTACTGATCCAATTATGTCTGCCAACTTATGTATAATAATTATTGAGGTCAAACAGAGATGGGATATTGAGCGAACCACTTGGGACAGAGCAAAGGAAAACCCCATTTATTAGCGAGTTGCGTCCACTGGCCCTACCTATACATAAATTCCACTGGTGCTAGCGTTGCACCCCGTAGATACATATTCGAAGGGGGAAGAGAAAATAATTGCCTGTCTTTGATAACAGAGGAGAGCGGAAGAAGAAGGAAGATTAATGAACTCAATTAAAGTCGGGGCAACGAGTTTGTTAATGAGAATGGCGTGTAATTGATGCGCCCAGACAGGTTGTTAACGTTATCGATGTATAAGAATATAAATATATGAAAACTGAGCTGATAGGAATGTTTGTTCACTTTCTTCAATGATAACATGTTATATTAAAACAGTAAAGCGGTATGCGTTATGTACCTATGAGTCATATACAGCCTCTTTCTTATGAGCGTATATGTATTAGCAGTAGCAATTATTTGGAAAGTTATTGGATCATAATAAGTCGTAATAATCTTTTGACGTTTATTCTAGATTATTTTTCTTGGCAAAGAGCAAAGCACTTAAGGTAATGTAAATGGATTAATTATTATGATAATTATTACAGAGGTACTGTGAAACGAGATCCAATTTGAGGGATTATAGGATATTAAATATTGTTGCAACATTATTCAAAATTTTCCCCCAACTTAACAAATTTAGACTAATCTTATCACTCCTCTTATGTATACAACAAAATTCATATCCTCATTTCATTTCTCAAAGTTACCCTTAGGATTCTCACTCTGATATTTGGGAGATATGCCTGTAGGCGAATTTCAAGGATTTTAGTTTTAATTATTTTTTCACTTTCAAGGAAAAATATTTCAAACAAAAGTTGCAGGGACAGATATATCTATAACCTAAACATATTTTTGATGACATTTAACCAATGGCTACTTTTTGATATTTTTTTAAAGTTTCATCTGCCGACATTTGAAAGCTACTAATCTGATAATGCCCATTAACGAACTCAACCGAGATATTCATACGAATGATTTCCTTAGCAACTTTGAACTTGTTATCTTTATAAATGTGACCTCTATCGTGTTTAAAAATTGTGTAATATACCAGGTATTAGGAGCTAAGCTTACGCTACCTAGCGTAGGTACCTACTCTACATGGAAGATAATCTATAATTTATTCATTTAAATCATAAGCAGTTTATAAATATTAATATCAGATGGCGCTTCTAATCTTTATGCTTTATTTTCGTCGGAAATAGCTATCTACAAGAAGCGGATCGCAGAGATTTCGAACTTGTTAGCTCTCATCAGCGCCCTATAAGTGGACTGTTTCAGCTGTGTCCGACGAAGCAAAAGCAACTGGAGCTAGTCGTAATATCTACAACAGAATCTGCCGTTTTGTGGGTTGTAAAATGATTATTTTGATTCATTAAAGCTATATTTCTGTATTTGAAATTCGCTTAACAATATAATAAATATTATTCAATACTTATCCATAAATCATCTGATGAAATCGAAGTTATATGTCAAATATTTGAGTGATTCTGATCAATAACCCAGAGAGACGCTTTCTCATATCTGATGATACAAAATTACATAAAACATTCAATAATACTCGTACAATTATTATATTAGAAGCAAACATACGATCGAATTGTATACCTCCTCCTTTTATGAAGTCTGTAAAAATCGCCGGTACTTCTTGTACAACCTCAACAGATCAATGAAGAATTAATTTTGTCTACACTTTGTTTTCTGATTATGAGTACAATGACACGTATCAGTAGACAAACTCATTAGCATAAATTTAAATGATTTCAGGATGGGTATTTCGCTATTCGAGAGCCACATGAATTTTTCATGATTTCCATGGAATATCGGATGAGAGGGGAATTCTAATTTGGAAATGATTGAGGATTTTCTGGTATCACGTCTCTGCTTAATAAATAACTATAGGTATATGGTAGAGAGTCTCGATTCTCGATCGTAATAAAATTGAGAAATTTAGAATACGAAATTCTGTCTGTATCTTATTTGAACATCATTTAGGATGGAGATATTTCTCAAGTGCATTTAGACATTTTCATTTAAATCTAGCACAAGTTACTCATTAAGTTCTTCTGTCTGGAAATGAATGAGAACCCACTGAAGACATACATTGTTTCATGTATCTAATCTAAAGTCATTTGGAAATATATACATCTATATCTACATCTACATAAATCATATATATATAAAATTTCATTTACACCTCAAAAATACTGAAACCAGCATTTTTTTAAATTTTTGTTTATTTGATTGTCCGGGATAATTTACGAAACATCTAAACCGATTTTGACCGGACTTTCTTTAATGTGCCAAAAGCACATCCGAGAGAAACATAGGCTACTTTTTCGTGTGATATATATTTCGCTAACCAAGATGACATCACCAGCGGTGGCCTATTCCCAACTTTCTTAGCAAAACATGTGTCGGTTTGTAATGCTCCATTCTTGACATGTGGTGCAACCATAATTTTGGATGTTCCTTAAAGAGTTTTTTCACGAACGCTGCTTCGAGTTTTGCTTCCTCTAGTTGACAGTAAGAATGATAATTACCGTTTTTAATAATTGAAAGGTAGATACTACTTAACTGCGAGATACTATGGTATTTTTGGAATATTCCTGCTTTAATGCTATGACAATTCATGTATTTCCAGTTACTAATCAATTAATCAATAATTTCAGAGACTCCTTAGTTTCCATTCGTTTTTATAATCTTCTACTTACAATAAATTATTCATTTGTATAAGAGCTGAATTAAAATAATAAAACTGTTTATCGTTATCGTCGAATTATTTTATTAACCACTCCTCGGAAATGTGGTGTGAGGTTACAGCGTCCCCACAAAAAAGGTTGTGAAGCAGAGGACAAATTTAAATTGTCTCCCAAATGACATAGGTACTTTTTATCATCGATGGTAAATTGTCTTTCAGGTTGAACCACTTGCTTTTTCGTTTTCACAGATTGTAGCGGGAGTAGCGTGGTAGACAATTTACTTATCCAGCCATGTCCATTGGGAGATAAATTTACCTAGGTCCCTTCTGAATACCAGGTAGCAGGCATATTTTAGTTGACAACTCTTCTTCCTGAAATAGATATGAATGAATTAAAAAATGTACAAATAATTAGAGATAACTGGGGCGATATGTCTCCAATTGCCGTAATCATGTTAACCTTCAGGTGCTGTATGGTTCCTTTCCGTGAAATTATTCGGTCTTGAAGGTTCCCTCAGAAGATCAAGTGTTTCATTGGCTATTGGCTGTATGTGGCGTGGCTCCGTCTTGTTGAAACCACATACGCAGGAATCTATTCCATCTAATTCTTCCCATAAGAAAATCTCAATCATCGATCTGTTACACCTACTGCAATGTCGGCTTTATTTTCGAAGAAATATAGGCCAATAACACCTCTAGCCCAAAAAGCGCACCCAACAGTAGCTGGCTGGGGGGTGCATCGGTTTCTCCACTACCATTCGTGGATTCTTCTCACCCCATGTTCGGAAGTTTTGGTTGTTGACAAATCTTCCGAGATAAGAATGCGCTTCATCACTGGACAAAATGTTGTTCGAAAAATCTCCATTTACTTCCTTTCCTTGCAAGGCACAATTAACAAAGTTATGCCGTGCTTCGTGATCAAGTGGCTTCAATTCCTGCGCTAACTGTATTTTGTAGGCTTTTAAATGATGATCTTTGGTTAAAAGTTAGAATCTTACACAATTTTTGATGTAAAGTTGCTGTGTTCGATGGCAAATTGTTGTTTTTGGAGCTTCAGCAACACTTTGCCTTACAGCAGTAATATTTTCAGGAGAGCGACAACTACAATGGTGAACGCGCTTCCTTGCATCCTCTACGGTACCAATGTTTTTTTTTATTAACCTCGCAACAGCCGTTTTTGATGGAGCATTATTTCTACCAAATTCCGTACGGCTTTTTCTAACACTTTCTCTGTATTTATAATAAGTTTTCACTTAGAACACATGTTTTTCAACCGTATATCGCTCCATAATTAAACACCGTAATATTTTTAGAACACGAACGTCAACTGTCAAGTCACTAATAAATAGAAACAATGCCAGTGGCGGATCATTCAAATCACCCATTACATGCCTAATAGGATATGCCTAGTGATCCACATAATATATTTAATGCTTTCCCCGTTTTGAAGGAAAAGTAAGAACTAAGTCAAAATTTGTTCAGGAGGAGATTTATATGTTAGTATTAATCATAATGAAGGGATGGTCGCGAAAAAAGGATTACTTAAGGTTTCCTTTAAAAATCTATCCTTAAAACCTATAAAAAGATATTAAGATTTTTTATACATATTTCCTCTAGTGTTTAGTAATTTCACCTCCAAGTTCAAAACAAGAAATGGTGACTGTTTCAACTTCGGGTTCTCCAGTGATGTTGATTTTGTTCCTCTAGCCAGCTAGTATTTGATCTTTATTGCTTTTACATTTCATTTATACTCTAGACTCTTGCGAATCGAATAATATGGACAAATGTTTGTGAAATTAAAGATTATGTTAGCATTGTTTGGTAGTATTGTAAGATAAAATGAGTGCTAGTGACCGCTGGCGGAATTAATAAACACAGTCTATTATATGGATAAGTTATGATAATTAATATTTTTGCGGTTGGAACTTTCTGCTTCCCGTAAAATGGTTTGTTTATGGAAATAGCCTTCAATAACTAGTTATTGCGGATATAGACATTTCCACGGTATGTGAAGCGAGAGCCAAAAAAAGTGCTAGACCAACAATACTTATTTGAATAAATAGACATATAGTTGAATAATTATCATTCTAATGTCCAGCTGTTAATGGAATCTAATTAAAATAATGTAGTGCTTATGCAGATTGAGTCATTTGAATAATAATTATATTATTTTACCGTTGTAAAATTTGCTGACTAGGACACCTGTAGTATAAAATTATATAATAGGTAAAATAGTAACATAAACTATCGCTGACTGGAAAATGTATTTCCTACATTATTACATTATATTGTGCATAACGGTTTCAATTACTTATATGATACGTTAATATAATTTTCAGGTTTTTTGCTGACCTACTATTTTTATTTTAGTTAATTCTCCTATTTCTCACGCATTTAGCGAATGGTCAGCATAGATTTCCATAAAATGGTAAATCATTGTTCATATTTATTAAAAGTCTTATATTTCATTTATTTTCTTTTGACACTTAAAAATGTGAAATAATTAACTTTTTATAAAAAACTAGGACTGGCTTCAGAAGTTGGTGCACCGAAAAAAAATAAATAATATTAATTATATTGCTGCTGGTACTTTGAAGCTGGTGCTGGTAAATCTTCTATCTGCCTGTAACTGCACCAGTTCAAAATTAGATAGCAGTACCAAAAGAATTGATATTATTTCTTATTATTTCAAAGCAACAACTTATAAATCCGTTCCTAGTTTTTTGTAATAAGTTATTTTAACTTCTACTTACAATTACCTACATATTTAAGTTTATCAGACTTAAATTTTCTTGTTTCATTCTTATGCTTTTTTCCGAGCTTTTTTCGAACCATTTTTAATGAATAAATATCAAAGTCAGAGTAGAAAAATAATTGGTATTCGTAACTAGTTGCTCAAATACATTTTGGTTTTAATTTGATTATCAAGTTGGAACTTCAAGAATAAAGGTTGAACACAAAATCTTGGAACATTTTAGTGACTTTCTTGTAATACAGCTTTACACAGTTGCCTAATCGTTTCCTCTTATAATGTTTGTAGGTTATGTTCGGTACGTAATATCATTTTCATTAGAGTATTTCAAATATTTTTAAACAAAAATTGTAGATAGTAGATAAAAATAATACACAACAATTATTACTTTATTTAATTGTATCAAAGAATTGATTGAAAAAGCTCGCAATTGCCATCACGATTAATGATTTCAAATAAGGAACATGAGTTTTAATTTGGGTGACCGTTGTTTAAAGATGTTATAGGCGAAAGCTAAATTAAACAATTATTAGACTATTTGATACTATTGATGGTAAAAAACACACCATTCATGCAGCAATATCTGGGTAATAATAAATACTTTGCAGGACTTTATTGCCCATGGTAGATGGGGCGCATTGTTATATTTCGCGTTCCCATTTCGCCGAGTGTAATTGAATTTCATTTCACAAAAGTACGTTTCGGTATTATTCATTTTGTTAACGCTCGCTTGAATACGAGATGCCCGGCGCTCTTCTATGTACAACCACTACTTGTTGTTTTTGTTTCTACCGGCGGCGAGAACAACAACAACAACAATGCTGTTTGTTGTTGATGCAGGCTCCATATACACATTCAGCTTCACAATTAATTTTGAAATTCCCATCGTTTATTTCACTCTGTCTCCATCTATCTGCACTTTTGGCATCTCTTTTTGCACTTGGCTCACTGCTTCATAGAGTGGCGTTTAGACTTTCCCTCACTGTTTTACTTCTCTGTCGTCGTTTATTTTTTTGTTAATGATCATTTGTTTTGTTTACGGAAAAGGACGGCAACATCAAAGGAGAAGATCTTTTTCAAAACAAAGCTTCTATGGAAAATATTTTTTACAAAAAATTGGACCGACGTTATTAGTTGGTGCACTGAAAAGTATAAAATAATATTAATTCTATTGGTGCTGGTACTTTTGAAGTTGTGCAGTTGCAGGTAGATTGATAACTTTTGGCACCAACTTCACAAGTACCAGCACCAATAGAATTAATATTATTTTATACTTTTCAGTGCACCAACTAATAACGTCGGTCCAATTTTTTGTAAAAAATATTTATTTCACACTTTTGAGTGTAACATTAGTCACGAAAATCGTTGAACGTTCACTAATACCAATCAAGATAGTACTTATCCTATTACCCACGTATATTCCTTGCTTGTAGTTTTTATTGAGATCTCAGAACATCGCTGCGGAAATACGCTTGAATATTTTAGTTGTTACCATTTCAACACCGATTTTACTCGAAAACCGTAACTCTAAGGGAAAAATGTTCATGATAAATGTTGCTACAAATAATTATGTCTTTCATGTACTGCAAACAGATTTTCAATTTTCGACAGAAATCGCCCTGTCCACATAGCGAAAATAGGTATATTTGAGAATTTAAAATGTCTATATCTCGAAAACCGTTGCTCTTTTGAAAAAATTTTCAATTTAAACGTTTCCGGATATTGTCCTATCTGTAATTATTCCAACACAGATTTTAAATTTTCGAGAAAATTTACCCCCTCCACCCCCTTGGGGGCGGTTTTCGGAGGGAACGAGATGTCGGATTCCCGTTTTTATGAATATGGGACCATTTCTCAAGCCTCCTCTTTCAAATGAACCAAAAATCATCAAAATCGGAGGACGATTACTATATGAAAGGCGCGCACAAACCAAAAAAAAAAGCACACAATCGAATTGTATACTTCCTCCGTTTGGGGTTCGTCGGTCAATAAAGTGAGCCTAATCTGACAATATTGAGTTGCAGGTAATTGTAAGCTGTTTAATTTTAACCACAACAAAATACCTATATTGACCTATATTCCCTCAAATCCTTGTAAAAATCCGTCTGCTTTTCCACGCCGGACATTGAAAAATAAGATAACTTATACTTTTGTTCCTAGCCCCCTGTAGGCTAGATTTTTATTATATACCAATTTCGGGCCTCAAAATGTAAGCACTCTGTCACAGCTTTCTTTCTACATATCCCAAAATTGATATTGACCCACCTCTGTCTAGAAGAGCTTCAGACTCTTTGTCTTGTTTTTGACCGACTTCAAAAAAAGGAGAAGGTATACAATTCGGTTGTAAGATTGCTTTTTTTATGGCTGTTCGCGCGTTTCGCATAGTAAACGTACTCCGATTTAGACGATTTTTGTTTTATTTGAAAGAGGAGAGTTGAAAAATGGTCCCATATTGAGGAAAATCAAATCCAAAATCTCCTTCACTCCAAAAACCGCCTCCAAAGGGGGTGGAGGGGGCAAATTTTCTCGAAAATCGAAAATCCGAGACGACAGAATTAACGAAAATTCCATATCCGGAAATGTTTAAATTGGACATTTTTGAAAATAATCATACGTTTCCGCGCTACAGTCTGAAATATGTGTTTCAGCTATGTGGAAGGGGCAATTTTTTCTGAAAATTGAAAATTCGAGATTTGAAAATTAGAAAGGGGACCATATCCGGAAACATTTAAATTGAACATTTTTTCAAAAGAGTTACGGTTTCCGAGTTTCGCAATGGTAAAGTCTGAAATATGTGATATGCGTATTTTCGCTAGTACAAGCTAAACCTACCTATAACTTTTTGGGTATTAGTGAACGTTCAACAATTTTCATGACTAATTTTACACTCAAAAATGTGAAATAAATATTTTTTACAAAAAATTGGACCGACTTTATCAGTTGTTGCACTGAAAAATACAAAATAATAGGTGCTGGTTCTTTTGGAGTGGGCGCCTACAACAACAAATTACAACGGCACAACTTCAAAATTACCAGCACAAATAGAATTAATATTATTTTGTATTTTTCAGTGCAACAACTGATAGAGTCGGTCCAATTTTTTGTAAAAAATATTTTGTTCTTTCCGATTGCTTCTGTTCGAGTCCAGAGGTCTCAATGGACCTTACTTGGCTAAACGTTGGAATGAAATGTTGAGTATCTAGTTCTCTACGAGTTAAATGTAGGTATCTTCTTGTTTGGAAAAGCACGACGCTTCACCTACGAGCTTCAATGAAATAAACTATCTATCTATATATCTATCAATCTTTTATTGACTGATTTTATCAATGAATAAAGAATAGAAAGGAAAGAGCATATGCGCAAGTTGACATCTAAAACTGCGACCAAGTCGGCCATATTGAGTAACCAAATATGAGTCGTGTCGTTGTTTTGGTTGTAATGTTTTGATAGTATTTTTTTGTGTTTAACTGCGAATTTGGAACAATGTTTACTTGTATAGTTATCTTATTGTGAATATTGCGTTAGTTCATATTGTTTATTTTGTGCATAGTGTTAATTTAGTAGCAAAAGTGTTTATTATGGACTAGAAGTATATATGGTAAGTTATGCAGCCTGTGGCTGTTCTAAAACTTAAAAAAATACAGAAATTTGATGATAAAAAATCAAAAATCTCATTTCCAATAAAATTGTAAACAAACAGTGACATTGATATATCATGGGCGTAGGCTTGAAAAATATAGCATCAACATTTTTTTCACTTCTACACCATGTTTTATTCAATAAAAATTGCAATTTTTCTTATAAGCACAATAAAAATCATTAAATATGACATTCCTTAGGTACATGAAAATATAGAATAAGTATACCAAACATTTTTTTCTTGATGACGAATCGGTTTATGATACGTCACTGGTAATCTAAGACGTCATATGCAAGAATCATCACACTTAACTGTCAAAATGCAATATCCTCCTTCCTTTCTATTCTTTATTCATTGGCTTTTATTGATGTACCTACACTTAGATTGAAATATGTAAACATTAAAGGTATACGTAATAGATTCTAGGTTGAAAATCATTACTATTTTTTTGTTGCAGGTAAGATGCGATTCCAGCTGACTTCACTGGCAACGGGTGATTGGTATGTTTTCGAATAAAAGAAATAATCATCTAATGTGAAGAACCGGGAACTACATTTTCGTCCCTATTTAATCTTTTTTCTATAAATTGTGACATTTGAAGTTGATGAATTATAAAAACAATAAATAAACGCATATAAACCTTGGTCGGAGGCATATTGCTATCTTTCAAAAATTTTTATTGGGACATGCAACCATAGAGTCCCATATACCTACGTCTATGCAAAGAACAGTTAACTGGATCATATGAAAACGTTCAACCTAGCGTTGAACGGTTCATGGTCGCCATGAGGCTGCTTGCTGCTTTATATAGGTACCGACCGTTTATGAATTGTAGCTCGTGATATGAAAGGAATTTGACGTACTATTTTCTTATAGGGTTCATACAACATACCAAGGAAGTTCAGATACTTGGTCCAAACACTGTTCAACCTATTCATGAACCATTTTTTTCAACCTAATTAATCAACATGTATAGAGCTTTTCCACCGACGTCACAAATATGGCCGCAAACAGCTGTTCTGGAGGTCAACAAAGCCACTTTGCCATAAGACACCATTGTAAGTTTTGTTAGTTTTCAAGAAAATTTTGAAGATTTTACTGCTAGATATTTACAACAAAACCTTAAAATTGTTAATTCAAGTAATCCTGAAGGTAAACATTTAAAATTTGAGTAGAAATAATTAAGATTAAGCATTTTATTTTGCGAATTATAATTTGTTGCATTTACAAAACTTGGTTGCATTTCTATCTTGAAACACCTTTAAATACAGAATAATCATTTGAAATGGCAATATAGATTCTGTTTATAATTAAAAACAGATTATTTTTTGTTTTATTGACAAAATATAATAAAATTATAAACCTTTGTAAGATAAGAATACTTTTAAAAAATATTTCTCTTTCAGATGTCTAATGGAAGTAGATACTTTGAAAGACTGGATTTTGAAGACAAAAGAAGATATCTTCAGAAAATATGAATATAATAATAATATATTAACCCAACGTCAGATGAAAATATGGAGATTGCAAAGCTAATTAAGCTCCAAAGCTAACTACCCCTTGCACCTTGATTATATACAAATAAAAATACAATTGCATTCGGTTTGGATGAATCCGTGCATTAATCCTAGGAAACAAAAAGGGAATTCTTTTTGTGTATAATGAAAAATAAATATAATATAAATTGAATCTTAGAACTATCTTCCTTCATTTTTACACTTTCTTTTGCCCTAGTATACCTCTCTCTCTGGCTACTTTATATAAGTAATGGTAGCAACTAACTATATTTATTGAAATTGATTAAAATACATAAAACACATTATATATGCAATGAAAAATGCATATCAAGAAAAATTTACCTGAAATAAAATGGTCACTACAAATTATTAGCCATTTGATGTTACTTTCTGTTAAATCACCTCTATGTTCATCCAAGATTGCCGACGAGCTGCACGTTCTTGAATTAATTAATCTACCTCTACTATATTTTTCCGATGGTAATAGAAATAATTTCTTATCATCGTTTGCACAACTCCACAAAAATGTGGCAATTGAACATAAAAATAATGTTATTCAAGGGATTAAAACTTCGGTGAGTACCTACATTTAAAGTAATTACTTACAAACTCTAGTTTTCTCAAACATACATTCACTCTAAAACAATTCTGTTAGTGTTAAAATACCTTATTATTAACCTGAGTGTTTTGAAACTGTACAAAAATAACTAAAATAAAGTAAAAAGTACGATTTTAGAATTCAATCTTATGATTTGTTGACCTCCAGAACAGCTGATTTTGACAGTAGATTAAATGGCGCTGACGTCACGTGGAAAAGCCTTATTGCAATGGTGAATATGGTGGATCAACGCTGTTTTGTTATCTCGAACATAGCCGAAGTCATCAATTCTGGTAGGTTTGAGACTCAAGTTGATGCATATATTGAACTGTGTTGGATCACACTAGGATATTGTTAAGTTAATTTTTAAACCAGATAAATCGGTTACAATTTGCAAGTAGATTTTCCTTATATTTCATCAACAAGTAATTCCGGTGTACCTACCTACGAAACTATATCTGACGTATTGAACATACATTCACAAATAAACAATTCCTATTCGATGTAGGTGCACTTTTCCTTATTGATATGATAGATTATGGAAATACGAGTGGAGAAACACGTGTATATTTTGGAATATTCTGTTGACCTACTTTGAAGCTACGTATCAGACGCGTCCGCGAAATATAACACGAAACAATAATTACATATTGTATGGTCAAATTTTCCACTATCCATCCGGTATGATTGTAACTCTTTGCCGCCAGCTTGTCCATTCGTCCATCTCCCGGCGCCCACCCACAACAACACGCCTCATCAATTTTCCAGCCTGTCATCCTGTTGTTTGTGAATGGATGGTGGGTGATGGCGTTAGCATCGACAATAATAATAATAATTGTTATTCTGTGTCAATCGATTTTGCGTCATTCCAAATTACAGCCACGTCGTCCCGCATCTCGTTGTTCGGAATCCGACCCTCTCGACTACCGACGGCGACGCGACGAGCCTCCTATGATGAGGAGGGTTGCGGCGCGATGAGGTAGGGTGGTTGGAAACGCGCGCGGGGGTGCGAAATCCGGTCGTAGTCATGACGACCGTGTTCCTTTGATTCATTCCATGCTGTCGTGTGGGCGGTGTTCGTCCGACCAACATCCGAGGTCGCTGGAAATGGATGGTGTTTTGTTTTTTTTTTTCTATTTTCGGTAGTGAGAGGGTTGTTTTGATAGAATATTCGGTGAATAAATGTGTGAATAGAATAATATTGATGTAGTATTATCATTGATTGTGAAAATGGAAATGTTTTACTTTTTAGTTAAAACAATAATTTGAAGGGCAAATTATCATCGTTTATAAGGTTTCTATTTTTTCTAAGTTAGGTATCAAGAATATGTTGTATTGTCACTAGATTCCGTATAATCTGAATATTGGAATTCATTGGCATTGACAGACATTAAGATCAGTATTTGACTTCCTACAGTAGGAAGTTAAATAAGAGAGAACTAAGTGTCTATAAAAAATATGGACCTATAAGATTTTTTCCTGTTTTTGAGGTTGATTAAATATCAGAGGTCTTCTTGCTCTTTACGTCAACTACGGCTGATTTTAAATCGACATATATTCGATAAACTTTGAATATGTAATGTGGCATATTCTGTTCGGCTTGCATTGTAGTCGAATTCGGAAATTGTAGGCAGCAAATTCTCAGAAATGATGGTGGCAGTACCTTGTGTTGCGATGGGTCTTTTTATGACTATTTAGCTGCATATTAATGATTAGAATAGTAAATAATACAATCTGTATCATTATCATCGTCCTTTAAACATTTCGTCTTTCTGCTTACCTACTAACCAAACTATAGTTAGTCTATATTACTTTATAGCTATAGAACGCCTATTCTATTCATTAATGAAACACTCAAAAATGTGATATGAAGATTTGTCACAGAAAATAAATAATAATATTAATTCGACTGGTGCTGGTACTTTTTAATTTGGTGCAAAAGGTCTACTACCTACCAATAACCGCACAACTTCAAAATTCAGTCTATGTAGTAACTAATCAAATAGATCTTAATTTTTTGAAAAATATTTATTTGAGCTTACAATTTATAGGCTCACCTCTTCTTATATGTTCCTTACCTACCATATTCTCTCATTCTGTATTGAGATTTTCAGATTTTAACTGCAATTTTTACATTTACAATTTTAAATTAGATCAAGCATATAGGTATTTTTGTTTGACTTAAATAACGATAATTCATTTGCAATTTGCAGATGATGGCTCTTCAGAATAATATATCTCTATTCAGCATTTTGAATAATAGAACAACATAAATAGTTAATTTCGAACAACAACAAATTTCTCCATGATATACCTTATTACACTCTTGTGCTGCTACTACAGCGGCCATTATTCATCATACCGGTTAAAATGTCCGTTAATACTAATAATGCTGATTTATTTCAGTTGTATAATATAATATATATGTAACTCGCCCAACAATTGCCGCATTAAACTTACATTGTATTGAACATAACAAGCAGAGACTAATTACCAGTCATTACGGTAAAAATTTTCCCGCAACTCTGACGAAGAAGCCAAACAACATTGGTTTTAATATATCAAATAGAATTGTGTTTTTACTGTCCTTCACGTTACCAAGCAAGTAGAAGTTGAACACATAAAAAATACTACAAAAGAAATAATCCTTATGAAATAGTTTGATTTGAATTGATTTTTTTAAGAGCGATTTTTTTCATCCAGGTATCATTGAATTGATTAAACAATTAGCTACAAATTAAAAAATCAACCGGCTGAACAAATTTTTCATTGATCAAAGCTAAGAAAACTCCTGATCAAGACACCTTTCAAATAATATAATATATCAAAATCGGTTCATCATACACCATGTCAGAGAAGAATTCATACGTTGAAACCGTCCTCTGCGTCGACGGTTCCCTATGTGTAATCTGTTTTTATCTTATTTATATTCCTTAAAACAGGGTAGGTACTGCTGGTAGATATGGGGTAATTTCTCTGTGGTTTTGACGTTCTACTTACATAAACACAAAAAACACGTAATATTTAATTAACTTAACCTAACCGCATAAAATCTCTATAGCTAGTTGGCTACTAAACGAGTTGTGTGTGTCATCATCACTAGCTCTCTAGCCAACTCGCCGGTTTTAAGACTCACCAACAAGTATAAACATGCTCAGGGTCATAGACCCTTAAGATTAGTTTAGTTCAGCCAACTTATTTTGATCCAAGGAATATGTAGGAGCATTCTGTAAAGACCTTTTAGACATTCCCTGTATATGTACTCAATCTTATCTCTATCAAATAGTGCCAGCAGTAATAATAAATTGTTTAGCTATGTGGTATTAAAAATTTTATCAAATATTTGCGTAGCAGATGTATAAGTACATATCATGATAAATTTGGCACATATTTTGTTTAAATAGTATAAATGCCTCCTCCTTATCACAGTGATGACGAAATGATTAAATATGATTCTCACTGTTGAAAATAGTATTCCAAAAATGTACATATCTATATTCCGAAAATAATACTCAGATAAAATTCCTTATCAATATAAGTACATTTAATAGAAATCCGAGGACCCGTAATCAGCGGAAAGGAAAATGTTATCTACGGTTTTTATTTACTTTTTCTCTATCAGATTAAAGATTCAGCTACAATTTGTATTTATAAATTGAAAATACTTTTAAAAAATATTTTTTTACAAAAAGTTGCACTGCAAAATACAAAATAATATTGATTCTATTGGTGCTGGTACTTTTGAAGTTGTGCCGTTGTAGTTTGTTGTAGACACTCCAAAAGTACCAGCACCAATAGAACTTATAAAGTCGGTTCAAATTTTTGTAAAAAATGTTCATTTCACACTTTTGAGTGTAACATTAGTCATGAAAATTGTTGAACGTTCACTAATATAAAAGAAGATAGTACTTATAGTATTAGTATTATCATGTATAGGGCTTAGTTTGTACTTGTTATTATTCAGAGATCTCAAAAGATCTCGGCGCAGATATACATATTTCCGACTTGAATACTGTAAACTACTCGTAAACCGTAACTATTTTGAAAAAATGTTAAATTTAAATCTCTATACCTACATATTATTATCTGTTCTTTAATTTGGCCGTCTCATATTTTCAATATTCTGTTTTTAAAAATGTTCAATTTAAACGTTTAGGTCCCATTTCCAATTTTCAAATCTCGAATTTTCGATTCTCGGAACAATTTGCCCTTCCACATAGCTAAAACACATATTGGAATTATGGGCAGGGCATATCTAATATATTTTTCTAATGGGACCAATAGTCCTCTCTCAAATGAAAAATAACATCAAAATTGGAGCTCGGTTACTATGCCAAAGTCGCGAACAAATATAAAAAAAGCATGGAGGCATACAGTCGCATTGTATACCTCCTCCATTTTATGATGATCAAAAACAATTTTATCATTATATCACTACTTCAAACTCCTTACTACTCAATTGCTACCTACTGGGTATTTTGTCTTCAATTTCAAGTTTCATTCGCCGACTTTCCAAAGTAAGTAAAGACAATAGGCATTTGACAGACGTCACTAGTTAGAGAATATTTTCAAAAATTGAATGAGGATTTTTTTGTCCTTGGTAAAAATATATTAAGTATATCAATTCAAACAATGAAAATTTGAGTGTATTTGTATTTGCGCTGCGAAGTTTTTTTCATAGCTCTAAATTATTCTAAGACAAACAAGATATGCTCAGTTGGCGAACGCGTTTTAGACCTACAAGACGGAAAAATCGAACATGGAAAAATTTATTTATATTTTACTTAGGTCTTGATCCTTCATAATGTACCTATGTAATTACATATATTGCAGAAGTCACAAACATCATAAACTAATTATGTATTAGGTACAGAAAAACCCCAATTGCAAGCATGCTCAAAATATTTAGACTATCGTTAGAAACATGCATTTTATGGTTGTTCGACGTTTCATCACAGACTGACGTCATTGGATATACGCGTGGTCATATATTTTCTTTTTGACCGACGAACCCCAAACGGAGGAAATATACAATTCGACTGTTTGCTTTTTTTTGGTTCGTTCGCCAGTTTCATATAGTAATCGTACTCTGATTTCGATGATTTTTGATTCATTTGAAAGAGGAGACTTGAGAAATGGTCCCATATTCATAAAAACGCAAATCCGAAATCCCCTTCCCGCCGAAAACCGCCCCCAAAGGGGGCGTAGTGGGCAAATTTTCTTAAAAATCAAAAATCTGAGTTGGTATAATTAAAGATAGGACAATATCCTGAAACGTTTAAATTGAACATTTTTTCAAAAGAGTTATGGTTTTCGAGTAAGATGCATGTTAAATTCTCAAATATGTGCATTTTTGGTGGTACGTGGAGAGGACGATTTCTTTGAAAAATTGAAGATTTGTGGACACTACATGAAAGAAAATAGTATTTGTAACAACATTTATAATTAACATTTTTTCCTTAGAGTTACGGTTTTCGAGTGAAATCGGTGTTAGAATGGTAACAACTAAAATATTCAAGCATATTTCCGCAGTTATATTCTGAAATCTACATATAGTAATAACAAGGACAAGCAAAGAATATAACATGGGTTATAGGATATTAGTGGTATTAGCGACGTTCAACGATTTTCCTGACAAATATTACACTCAAAAGTTTAAAATAAATATTTTTTACAAAAAATTGGACCGACGTTATTAGTTGGTGCACTGAAAAGTACGAAATAATATTAATTCTTTTGGTGCTGGTGCTTGTGAAGTTAGTGCCAAAAGTTATCAATCCAACTTCAAAAGTACCAGCACCAATAGAATTAATATTATTTCGTACTTTTCAGTGCACCAACTAATAACTTGGGTCCAATTTTTTTCTTTAAATATTTATGTATATTTATACTGTTGTATTACATATTATGGCTGTCGGTTTACCTGCTTGTCTGTAGGTCTGACAACAAATAAAAAAGCTCATTGAACGGATTCTGTTTAGAGTATAAGAATAGAATAATGTTAATTTTGCAACAAAATTTCGACTAGTAGATATGTATATATATACTATATACACATTTATGTTATCTCTCTTTTTTTCATTCTGTTTATTTATATTTAATTAACCGCAAACTGTTATCTTCTCTCTTGTTGCCAAACCACTTCGATCTTGAAGGTCATTTGAATGATATCGTTTGTGTGCATTGCACATAATATCTAGCTAGGTACATAATATATTAAATTCTCATGAACACTAACAATGTCCCATACACCGTTTACAGAAACAGAATAAGGCTTTTCCACCTGACGCCAGCGCCATTTGAATTACTGTCAAAATCAGCTGTTCTGGAGGGCAACAAATCGCAAGTTTGAATTTTAAGATCGTACTTTTTACTTTATTTTAGTTGTTTTCATACGGTTTCAAAACACTCAGGTCAATAATAAGGTATATTAACACTAATAGAATTGCTTTAGAGTGAAAATATGTTTGCGAAAACTAGAATTTGTAATTAATTACTCAAAAAGTAGGTACTCACCGAAGTTTTAATCCCTTAAATAACATTATTTTCATGTTCAATTGGCACATATGTGGAGTTGTGGGTTGTGCAAACAACAGTAAACATAAATGATGATAAAAATGTATTTATATTGCAATCGGGAAAGACTACAGGTAGATTAATTCAAGAACGTGCAGCTCGTCGGCAATCCTGGATCCAAAGATGATTTAACATAAAGTTAAATAAAATGGCTAAGAATTTGTAGTGAACATTTTATTTCAGGTAAATTTTTCTTAATATGTTTCTAATAAATGCATTTTTTATTGCATACGTAATGTGTTTTATGTATTTCAATCAATTTAAATAAATATAGCTAGTTATTAAAATAAGGCTTTTCCACCACTGATTAGTATTTATCATTATGGATAACAACGATAAAATAATCAATTTCCATCAAGTACAGACCAACTTAATCCAGAAATCAATATAATTTTATTTTTATTTGTATATAACAATTGGTGGTGGGGTAGTTAGCTTTAAAGCTTAATTAGCTTTTAAACATGCTATGTAATAGTAATT
Source organism: Crioceris asparagi (assembly GCA_958507055.1). NCBI lineage: Eukaryota > Metazoa > Arthropoda > Insecta > Coleoptera > Chrysomelidae > Crioceris > Crioceris asparagi. The sequence continues at coordinate 55,225,026 of OY293827.1, forward strand.
TAGTACCTACATATTTTCATCTGAAAAAAAAACTGGTGGCAGTCGATTTGTGAGAAAAATTGCTGCTCTAAAATATCCACTAATTCGTTAACATATTATAATGTTCATATGTTCATAATCGATTGGCATCATGTTGGTTGTTGCATCGAAGTCTGTATTCTTTAATATATAAGAATCAACATTTCCAATCAGTTCTATTTTTTGAAGATATCTATTCTTTCGTCTTCAAAATCCAGTCCTTCAAAATACCTACTTACATTGGACATCTGAAATAGAATTATTTTTTAAAGCATTCTAATCTTACTATATAAACTTTTGTTGTATTTTATCAATAATACAACAAATAATCTGTTTTTTAATTATAAATAGAATTCATATTGCCATTTTAAATGATTATTATGTCTAGAGGTCATTCAAAATAAAAATATATCAAATTATATTTCCTGAAATAACATACTAAATCTTAATTATTTCTACTTAAATTTTAAATGCTTACCATCAGGATTACTTGAATTAAGAATTTTATGGTTTTGTTGTAAATATATAGCAGTAAAATCTTCAAAATTTTCGTGAAAACTAACAAAACTTACAATGGTGTCTTATGGCAAAGTGACTTTGTTGACCTCCAGAACAGCTGTTTGCGGCCATATTTGTGACGTCGGTGGAAAAGCTCTATTGGAATGCTTTGCCTTTTTGAGAGTATCAAGAATGTAGGTGGGTTCAACAAATTTTGAAAAATCTTCTTCTGAATTTTCCAACTGAATACTTTTCTATAATTAGAATTCTGACATAATACTGTAATAAATATTTGAAGTTGATCATTTTTTTGCAAGTACATATATCTCTCTAATATACCTATCTACATATATACCTACCTATATCATGCAGGTTTCAAAGAAAGAGTTTGTTATTAGCAAGCCTGCAAACGGGTTTATAAATCTGACCATAGCCAATACATAAATTCTTGAATATGTAGGTATGTCATATACGTACCTACCTAGTAACTTTTTCATTTGTTTCCGCCACTGATAATGCTATCTGACAACTTATTTCACCTGCATGTATCTAGTGACGTAGACACTAAAAACGATGAAATGAACCATAGACATTGTTCTTGTTGAGTCCCCGCACAAAGTACATACAGTTGACTCATAGAATATTTTTTTAAATCTTCACCATATAAATTAAACGATCTTTGGTTCTCATTCCTCTGCACATCTTAGGTTGTGTACCTACTCCATACAGTTCAGGAAGTATATCCCTATTCCCTATTACAACGTATATTCTAGGATACCTAGAATAGCGTTTATTAAAGGCCGGGAAACACTTGTCATACACCACTCCGATCCGACTCCGGTCCGATTTTGCTCCAAATAACGGATCGGTGAGGGATCGAAAAGGGTGAGCGCACATGTCCTACACGCTTCCGAGTTCTTTCCGATTTCCAGCTCTCGCTTCAATTAAAATCGCGAAAGGTTCTGTGCACAAAATGTTAATAAATTTTAGCAACTGTGATTTAGCCATGATGGGACTTTGTTTAGAAGAGAAAAATTAAGAAAACCGGAGAGATTTCATGGAGAACAGAGAAAAACACAGATTTTGGCTACATTCTGCTTGGAAAAGAAGATTCGTAGAAGGAAAGTATTCTACACTTTTACCTCATCTGTTGGATGAGGAGACAAAATATTACCAATATTTTAGAATGTCGATGGCGGCGTTTAACCTGTTGGAACTTAACCTCCAAGGAACTTTGTCTAAGCAAGACACATATCTATTTACAAAAAATATTATTACAAATTCCAACCGAAACTCGTCCTGCAGCCGTTATACGAATAGACTGCACGATCGGGACACGATCGGATGCATGATAGGAGTCGAGTAGGAGTGGTATCGGACACGTGTCAGAAAGGTGTGAACTACGTTGTTCAAACTATGGTATAATTTCCCTCTCAGACATTCGTCCGATGATCGTAGATGGATCGGAAGGGTGCATGATAGGTGTGTCCCGGCCTTAATTTGTAAACTACTTGTGGATGTTATTGTATTTTGACTTTCTCCCGCATCTTTTTTCGAACTTCTCATCATTTTCCATCGAAGTATAGATCACATTTTAATAAACTTCCATATACATAAGGAAATAAAAGCAATTATTTTATATTCGGACTTCATTTGTCTTTTTGAAATAACTTTCAAACATATTAACCTTGACAATGTATAAATAATATAATGAGTGTTTGGAGATTAAAAAGATTGTCCATTTTAACTTATTATTCTTGACTAATCAATTCATCATTGAACTAACTCTATTGCCTTTCTGAACGACATCCTAGGTCCTAGACGGACGAGATATACTATTCGATTGTCTGCTTTTTTATGTTGATTCACGCCTTTCGTTTAAATAAATGATTTTGATGATTTTTTTATTTGGAAAGAAGAGTGCTCAGAAATGGTCTTATGTTAAATAAATACCCTCTAAAACTTTACCCCAAAAGCGTGGAGGGGGATATAAGTGAAAGTCCTACGATTTTGATGATGATTACTGTGAAATATTTTGTTACCGACCTACTTTACCTAGTAGTAGACTGAAAAATACAGAATAATATGAATTCTATTTTTTTTTTTTGAAGTTAGTGCCGAAAGTCTTCTTTCTATATAAATAGTATCGCGCTATTTCAAAATAACTAGCACCAGTTGAATTATTATTATTATTTTGTATTTTTTGTGCACCAACCAATAAAGTCGGTCCTCATTTATTATAAAAAAAGATAGATGCTAATAGGTTATCTTTGGTTACTAAGTTACCAATATTACTTACCATTACCAAAGTCTATGCTAGTTTTTTTTATCGATTTCATATATTTTCAATAATGGATATGATAGTAAACTAAACGACCAAGTATGAGAGGTAGGTATTCAACAGATTATAATCAATTCAAAATTTACCAACTTTTGTTTTAGCCAACCAACCAATCCATATGTGGCGTACTGATTTTCTAAATATTTTCAGGTCATGTTTTCCTATGGCTACTTTCATATGATCTAATTTTTCAAGTCAAATTGTATCTTAAAAATACTTCAATGAAAAAATCGTCATATTCCGTAAAAATATGCACATACTTGTAGTCCTCCAACAATAATTATTGATGTCCCTGTCCCTGGTTATTTTCTATTCAGCATTCGTCCGTGAGTACTCGTTATGTATACAATTAGTTGCTTTATTAATGTAATTTATGTGGTTTCAATAATTAATAGCACTTGCCGGGTCTCTTTCACTTTATACCACTAAAAGTTTATCAAGCCTTACAATAATAATGATAATTGCATAGGTACATATACGAATTCAAAATGTGGCCAATATTATTTTAATTACATTCAATTTACTGTTATAAACCTACAGAAAGTCCAATAAAATTCCCGTACAACCAATTTGTCTCTAATGCTAATTGAAGTATTTATGATGTATCAAATGGCTTATAATTAAAAGAAAATTTATATTCATTAGGCTTGCTGTTTCAGGTGTACGCTCATAAAAAAGGATTTAAAAAAAATATATTCCAGTAGGTACAACCTACTATTATGAATAAATTTAATGAAATACTATATATCAACGTCACAATATTCGATTTCCAATCAAAACCTAAGATGTAGATACTTTAGAATGAGCAATAAATATTTTTTACAAAGAATTGGACCGACCTTATTAGTTGGTGCACTAAAAAATAAAAATAATATTAATTCTATTGGTGCTGCTACTTTTAAAGTCGTGCAATTGCAGTTATCAAAATCAGTCAACGTTCACTAGAGAAAATAATGTGTTACTCATACTTATTCAGATATTTCAAAACATCGCGGAAATACACATATTTGAGTTTACCACTGCTGTAACTCGAAAACATATGATTTTTTTGAAAAGTGTCGAGATTAAATATTGCTGTATATAATCTCTTCTTTAATTTGAATTTTTGATGTTCGAGAAAAATTGCCCCCACCACACATTTGAAACATATATTTCAGATTGTAACGCGGAAACCTATGATTATTTTTAAAAATGTTCAATTTAAACGTTTCCGGATATGGAATTTTCTTTAATTCTGCGGTCTCGGATTTTCAATTTTCGGGAAAAATGGCCTCCTCCACCCCTTTGGGGGTAAGAGCATGTCTAATATTGATTTTTTCAATGAAAAGAATTCTCAATAATCCTCTCTCAAATGAATAAAAAATCATGAAAATCGAAGCACGTTCACTATGCAAAAGACGCGAACATCCATAAAAACCTGCAGACATTGTATTCCTCCTCCGTTTGGTTGGTCGGTCAAAAAATATATATAAAGTAGAGATTTATGTATTACTAACCCCAGTAATGTTTGTTGGAATTAAAAAAATCAATATTTTAAGATAAATCGCTTGTCTTGAGACTCACTCGCTTCTGAACATTTCATGAATGAGTTATATAGTAAGGGAACTCCTTGGCAATAATAGATAAAGCTGGAATGGAATTGAACTGATATCTAGTCCAATGGTACTCCACAAAAACCATGGTACGATAATATCAACATTTCTACCTCTGCTAGCTAAATATTTCTCCAGATATGCTTGAAGTAGGTAGATACATATATACCTTCCTACCTATTTTTCAACACAACTTCTAGACAAATTGAATAAACTACCTATATCATAAATTTACTGCATGTTTAATACATTTTTTTCTGAAGTTACGATTTGAATTGAATGATTACTTTGCGTTATGGTTTAGTTTTCCTTGACAGGGTATGGCCAAATACAAAGTAATATTAATTCCACTGGTGCTGGTACTTTCGAAGTGTGTTCCAAAAGTCTTCTATCCACCTATAATTGCACAACTGCAAAATTAACAGCAACAATGGAAATAATATTATTTTGTTCATTTCAGTGTACCACTAATAGAAACGGTTCTAGTTTTTGTGGAAAAGTTTTTTTTACATTTTTTTCATTTATCAAAAACGCATAAACTAGTTATACAAATAAAATATTTTATCATTAAGTTGAACTCTCGCTTTTATTAAAGATTATGTTGGAGAAAATATAGGTACCTTTTGTCTGATTAATTTCAACTGCTATAAGCTTTTATTTCCAGTATAATCCACATTTTTATTAGGTATATTCGGTATAAAGTAGTATTATATCTAGGTTATTCAAGAAATCAACCATACTGTACATATCGGATCTTTGGTTCAGACAAGAAAATTGCATCAAATACCTATGGGGCAAATTTATGATATTACGTCAATTTCGCCTAAGTGTTTAATATTGTTGTTACGAATGAGCTGTAGAAATTAAAAGGGTGCAAAATAAATGAGATTGTGTATATTCCACATAGTATCAATTCCCCTAATGCTCGACGGGAAATCATCATGCACATTATATCGATTTTCCAATCGCAACGATCACAGCATAATCATTCATTAAAATGGGACGACGCATGAATCGATCGTTAATGGTGCGCGCATTTTGTTTATTCCGAGCAGGCCTTGAAAGTGTGTGTTGCTCACCCCATTGTTCCAGCAGGCTGATTTGAATAATAAGCTCATTTAATTTCCATGCAGGAGAGCTCACTATAGGTACCTACATACACCTCTCTCTCTATATTCCAACACACCAATCCTTTCATTTCGAATGCCAACCAACTGTTTTGTCTACCCGACTTCTTAAATACACACACACATATAAGGAATAAACATACAGACGAACGGAAGATGATGATTCCAAATACATTGAAATGCTCGCGATTCGCATTCATTATATATTTAGTGGTCTTAGCAAACACCGTTACCTGTATGATGGACGGACCTGCAAGATGATATAAACAATCGGATATAATTACATTCATGCCGTCTATATCCCCTGACATTCTAAATACTTGCTTTATAGGTAGTTTGGGAGAATGGTTCATCCAGGTCAGATAGTAGAGATGCCGCAATGGCTGTAATCTGGGATATTTTAGTAAACTTTATTCCTAATTTCGAGATAAAAAGCCGAGTAAAAAGCTATAGCTTTTATTGTCTAATCGGAAGTATTCTAACTGCGGTAGGTCATAAATTTAGAGGTATCGCCAGCGCAACTTGCCGAGCAATTCACTAAATTTTGCATATTATTAATTCAGACATATGGAAGAGTGTCAACCAAGTTCGCATAGCAATGGGATGACACACCGATAGTGGATTATATCACAGGAATCAATTTAGCCTTCATTCGACCCCTCTATAACTTTCATTCTATTTGAGACTCTCTTAAATTTCAGTTTTCAATATACCCACTCATCAAAAATATCTACTTCCAGGTGAGTTAGGACAAGAAAAATTCGTGTGGAGGTAGTTCTATTGGCAGTATATTATAAAGGGAAAAACCCAGAAATCTTCACATTGAGTTGGTATACATAGAAATTATTGATGCGGCTACTTTCGCACATTATGTATGAAGCTGGTGAATTAAATACCTAGTTTTTTGTTATTATATATGAATTCAAAATTCATTTACTATAGCAAAGAAGATTGTAGTATCTATCTTTTTTGAGTATAGTGATGAAGACCATCTACTTTAGTAATACCTACCTTTAAATTTCTGATTCAGTAGTTCAATAAACTCCATTATATTACTAATTGTTCACAATCTAAATATAGCTTTCGCAACTCATTATCGTAAGTTAATTGTATGTCGTAAATGTTTTTCGAATGTTTCTTTATAGCATTTTTTATCCTTGATTTTAGGTAAATTCCTTATAGAACTGTACCTATTGCGATCGTTCACACTTTTGAATTTCGAAAAAATTTCAACAACATGTTGTTATATGTCATTTACATATACATACAAAACATTTTGTTCAAAAGTTTATATATATATATATATATATATATATATATATATATATATATATATATATATATATATATATATATATATATATATATATATATATATGGGACATTACGAAATTTGTTAACACGATAGAGGTCGCTGTTTTGAAGGTATCAAGTTCAAATTTGCTACAAAAATCAATCTCTCAAATATTTCGGTCAAGTTCGTTATTGGGCGATATCAGGTAAATAGTTTCAAAATGGCCACCATTCAAACATTTAAAAAAAAATATCAAAAAAGAGCGGTAGTGTAAATATCATCAAAAATAATTTTAGGTTATAGATATAATCAGTACCTACAACTTTTGTTCAAAGCAATTTTTCATAAAATACACAGGTAAAAAAATAAAAATTAATAAAGAAAAATAACAAATATTGATAAAACATGAACACTCAATATAAATTTGATGTATTTGTACATTTTCTGGAGATCATAATATAGACCCTGATTAAAAATATATATAGAATATTTATTGAAAAGAAATAGGCGAAAAAAAATTTTCCTTGAAGTGGGACTCGAACCCTGTCTGCTTTATATTCAACAGCCAAAACAAAAACTTCTAACCGCAAGGCTATGACACATATGCCAATTTTATGTAATAACATGTAGGTATACCAATGAAAAGGTTGTTCAAATTTCAATTCAATGAATTTTGAAAAATTTACCTTTCCGCTGTCTACAGGCCATCGGGATTTTTTTTATTTGATAAAAATAGCTTTTTAATTGATTTAAGAAAATATTTATTCATTATCCATATTTGCATATATATAATGTGGGAGTCATTATGAGAATTAAGTTCATGTATTAATACAAAGAAAGTGATATTAATTATGTTGTTATCTCTGACACTTTATTATGTTTTTGTCGTCTCCACAGAAATTAATATAACAAGTGAAATTTCTAAAAAAATTAAAAATAGCTTTTATTGGGCATTTAAGATTTAAACCGTACCGATGAGTACCTACTATTGCTATTCTTCTCTCGATTTTAACTATACTTATGTATATATTTTTGCCAGCAACAGCAATTCCATAACAAATTACTGTTTGTCTACCACAACACAAAATTAAACTTTAAATTAACAACGTCTGACTATTGCGACATAACCATAGACGATCTTCCAGAAAGTACCTATATACCAGAGAACGAGACGTATATATACGCTCCATGCTCGTGCGTAATTCCAGTGACGGATCCCATTGTCGTTCCATGTCGACATTATAATGATCTTGGTTGAATGAGATAAATTTAATTACCAATATTGGATCACACTTAACAGGCGGCGAGATGTCTGCGATCTAAGTACGAATTCGAAATTTCAAGTCTCTAGACCGTATGGGGCCTGAGAAATCGCTGCGGAGTCCATTGATACAAGAACCGAAAGTAATAAAAACTATTTAATAATGATCCTGATTTTTCTGATACTTCCAAGTTTCAAGGTCAAGAGCCTCAAAACTCGGTCATATTCATAATAACGTATTTATTTTAAAAGCATAATAGTTTGACTTTAGTTTTAAAATTTTAACTGTAGAAAACGTTCATCTTCCTAGAAATCAGGGCCGTCTTTAGTTTTGGAAATTACTCATTCATTATAGCTATAAAATATAGGCATATTTTACCAACATTTAATGTAAGCAAAACAGACGTTTTTCTTTTAGGGGCGTATTAAATGATCGATCTGGTCCACATCCCGCACAGACAATGCATTTGAATAATTGCTTGATTCAAAATTAATTGCTGAAGATTTACTCGTAGAATTTGGATCTGAATTTACCGTAACTTATCGTCGACAGCCCCGAAAAGAAATTTCAATTATGAGGCTGCAGGTGAGCCCATATTATAACAAAAATCAAAATTCTAAGTAAATTTAATTGACACGGCGATCTTACAATTAAATGAAAGATTCAATTTATCAACAGAACGCTACAACAAGTTTTCATTTTTGCAAAACATTGATAGTTGGAGGGCTATGGAGAAAGATAACGAAGAACAATGTTTCAACTTAGAAGAAAAGTTACTTACGATCCCGATCAAGCATGGTCCAAGAGAGATTCACAAATTTGGCCATAATGTCGAATCGAAAATAGCTTTCAAAACAGAAGATCATTAAAAAGTTTGTCAACTTAAAGGCAAGAAAAACTGCATTTGATGTTAGAATGTGTACCTAATGTTGTTGCAGACTAAGTATAAAATAAAAAATAGAAGTTTTATTTCTTTTGTTGGCAAGAGGGGCGAAGGTTGATTTTCGCTCCCGGCGCCCAAAACATTTAAGAAGGCCCTGCTAAAAATCATTGCATCCGGGGATATATATCAAAATTACCATTATTAACTTTAATTTGAAAACTATAAATTATATCAGCCATATACATAATCTAAACTTATTACGCTACTAAATTAATTTTGCAGGTTTATGGCTACCCAGAACACTAAACAGAACCTTCAATCCACGGTCGTAAATGAGGACTGTGCTGCAATCGAACTATCCTAACCTTAAATTATGTTTATGATTCTTATGCCAGTGTTATGGTAGGATAGTGTTATGTTTTTTCTTTTAATACGGTACCAGCTAGTACCGAACTAATATTGGATTATGAATACGGCTGTTTGTATTTAAATAAATTTAACTCTCAGCTATAGTGTAGGGGTGTTTTTAATCTTTGGTGTAGGTACATGAAACAGAAATCTGTAATCAAGCATATCTGGTCTATGAAAACATGGTGTATTGTCGAGTAGAATGCATGTAGGTAGCCTCCTTAAGAACGGTGTGTACTTGAGTATGCTCCAGATCTATAACTCAGTATTGAAATGTGTAATAAAACATAATATCTGCTTTATAGTTTTTAGTCCATTGAGGAGGATGTGCTGCTATTGTAGATTGTAGATTTGAGAGGTTTTCATTGCACTGCGACCTTGAGGTTTATTGTGCCCCCTATCAGAGCTGTTCTCGCCATTATGTAGACTACAGCTTACCCTCCAGATCCAGGGTTCTAATGAAATCCGGAATCGGAGATGGCTTCAAGGAAGTTACTTCCTCTTATCTGCATGTTTCTTTTCCAAAGCATTATTTCCGTTGGCTAGCAATGGCGAGGCATTCTGTCACCAGGTGATCCGGAGTTTCCTCCTCCTTTCCACAGAATCTGCACTCGTCGTTCTCTGCTAGACCCATTCTTGTTAGGTGCTTCCTGAGGCGACAATGCCTATTAAGAAATCCAGTGAGGAGGTGTAGCATATTCTTGCTAAGATCCAGATACTTCTTAGATCTTGCATTATTAAAGCTTCCAAGAAACTTTTTGGAATGATACAACTCAGGGAGATTCCGCCAGAGTGTTTCTCTTTCGTTTTTCTCCTTCTCCTGAAACTCTTTCTTGTAGGTACATTTACCTGCATCACAGGAAGGTTCTGGGCCAATGAAAGGAGTTTGTGCTCCTTTTCTGGCAAGTATGTTGGCCGCTTCATTCCCTTCGATTCCCGAGTGACCGGGAATCCAGGCTAAAAAGACCTTGTTTTTCTTGCCTATTTCTTTGAGTTTTCTTCGGCACTTCCATACCATCCTAGAATCGATGAAATGAGAGCTCAGTGCTTTAATCGCAGCCTGAATGTATAGCTATATCATATTTCGGATAGATTCTAGCTTCATTTCTACACATCTTTCGATTGCAGTGCTACTATTGTAAGAACTACATTATATGCAGACTATATAGATACGTTCAAATTTTCACCTTAATATATGAACCCATAATTACTGAAGATTCATGCAATTGGATTTGTAAGTAGGTACGTCTTGTCAAAAGAGTTTAAGGCATGAGAACAAGAAAAATCTTTAAATTGCTGTTGAAAGACAACGGATTCCCACGATGTAAGTAGGTACATAAAGCATACACAACTTGAATGAAATGTATTAAATAATGAGGTGTGAAAAATTCCGAAAAAATTACCATATCAACAATCACTTATTCCCAGTGGAATACACAGTGGCATAGCTATATGATTACATTCCATGGAATTATTATTATAGAGTTAGGTTGCTATTGTTTGTTGGATTCTTCCTACTGTTTACGTGGGAATCCATACACATTACTAATTATCAATACCTTGATAAATATGTGTAGTATTATTGAATGCTAACAGAGATTCTCAGTATCTCTGAGACTTACACATAGGTAAATAGTTTCATAGGATGCACAAACAATGCTTTTTGTTTATAGCACTAATTTTGTAAGCATCGTAATAAACTTATATTCGTTTTTTGACGATATTTTTTGGTAGTAAACATTCTATATGCCCTTTAATCGATCGATTTAAAATACATATACCAAGTTATATCCGTCTAAAAAATCTATATCTAAATTTAGTAACAACGTATAAAACGCATAAACTTATATTTCAAATTAACTAATTGGATATAGTGATTGATTTTTATCGAATAAGAAAATGAGTCAATAAATGTTTTTGCAAATAATATAATTAAATAAACTATTTGTTTTAATAATTCCAGTAAGATGATGTTCAGTCAGACTGAAACATTCTTCCGTTGCATATCCTTTGGAGTTTGTAGCACTCGTTTTTTGATAAATATTTTTTTAGGAAAAACTGGACCGACGTTATTAGTTGGTGCACTGAAAAATAGGAAATAATATTGATGCTGTTACTTTTGAAGTACTTCACAAGTACCAGCACCAATATAATTAATATTATTTCGTAGTTTTCAGTGCACCAACTGATAACGTCGGCCCAGTTTTTTGTTAAAAAAATATTTATTTCACACTTTTGAGTGTAACATTGGTCACGAAAATCGTTGAACATTCACTAATAGAAAGAAGAGAAAATGTTCATTATAAATGTTGCTACAAATATTATTGTCTTTCATGAGATTTTCAGTTTTCCAAAGAAATCGCACCTTCCACGTAGCCAAAATACACATATATGAGATTTTAACATGAATGTTACTCGAAAACCGCATATACTTAAACTTCTATACCGCTAGCATTGTGAAAAAAAATAGGCAAAAATAAAGCCAAGGATCTGGGGATAGCTGGCGATATGCGCATGCGTTATGAACTTTTTTGGTAAGAGAAGGGGCATGTCCCTATTTTGTTACCATGGATACCATATGTGGCATACATATGTGACTCCAAGCCACCTCCCCCAACTTCCCCTTCGCGCATGCGTACTAAACTCGCAATCCCCATAGTGAGATTCACAAAAAATTCAAGGATCAAATTATAGGTAGGTATATAGAATAATGTGGAAAACCGTAAATCATTTGAAAAAATGTTCGATCTAAACGTTTCCGGATATTGTCCTATCTTTAATTCTGGCAACTTGAGTTTTCGATTTTCGAGAAAATTTGTCTCTTTCATCCCCTTCGGGGGCGGTTTTCGGAGAGAAGGAGATTTCAGTTTGACTTTTTACAAATATGGAACCAATTTCCAAATCTTTTATTTCAAATAAATAAAAAATCATCAAAATCGGAGTACTTTTACTATATACACCGCGCGAACAAACCAAAAAAGCAGGCAGTCAAATTGTATACCTCCTCCGTTCGGGGTTCGTCGGTCAAAAAGTAATGTGCTCTAGAATAAATAACACGTCAAGAACAATTGACACCGCCATGAAGTAACAGATCCCAGGAGAAATGGTTAATATTTATAATATAATAATAATATAATATTTAATACTGCAGAATGTGGTGACTAACTTCAGACTACAGGACATGATTGGAAGAGTGTGGGTAGCCGGACTTGGTCTTGAGAATTATTCTCTACTAGCTATTTTATCCGGCACTTCACTAGCAAACACTTTGATACATTGTGATACGAAAACATAGAGTCATAAGTCTTGAGTATGGAACTCTTCAACCTCAGAATCCTATTCGCATGTAGAACCAGTCCGAATACCAACCCAGATCCATCCACAAACATGCACCAAGAGAGTACACGAGAATTTGACAGACCCTTACAAAACAGTCCAGTGACATACAACTCACAAATATAGCCAAAAATCGACGAAAATTAATAAACCTATAATATCAATTAATTCTATTGGTGCTGGTACTTGTGAAGTTGGTGCCAAAAGTTTTTAATCTAACTGCAACTTCACAACCTCAAAATATCAATTTTGTTGTAAAAAATATTTATCTTACACCTGTAGAGTACCTAAGCACGATATTGTGGGCTTAGACTTATAGATATATTTTCCAAAACAGTTATATTAGCTAATGTTAGGAATATTATTCTAGATAACTCATCAACAAATTCAACATAAGAGGATTAGGTTGTCTCTCTCTCAATGTCCATTTTTGCAAAATATTGTCACCTTGTACAGTCATAGTAATAGCTGCCTGCGATGATAAATCACTCCAGTAATTCCAGTGTTAAAGAGTTCGCGTCCTCGGTTTTAACGGCCCCTCGGTACGAGTTCTCTGCAATGTTATTCAATATAAATGGCATTACGTCACATAACGAGAATCGTTTCTCTTCGTTCTCGCATTTTGCTTGGTTTTTCCTCTTTTCCATTATCTACTATTTCGCTTGCTCAATGTTGAGGAGAAATTTTTCTTTTCAGTACCCTTCCTCTGCGTGTGAACTTTAACATCTGGCCGTTTTACTTCGCAAACCAAAGTTTGGTTAGCTACGCTGATGAATCCATAAATCTGTGAATGGTTGGAAGCTTTCTCTGCATTCGGTGTCAAATTTTTAAATAAAAATCCTCTTTTAACTTTTCAAATGTAAAAGAAATTCTTTAAAATACCTAATTATTTATCATAAGTGCAACATTTATATTTTAGGATCAATCATTTTATTGAATTATAAATTTAGTTTTATCAGCCCCAATGACGATTGTTGTGAATTTATAAGCTGATGAATATTTAATTCCTTTCGTGGCAACGATCGATGCAACAAAAACATTTTATCAGGCCGTGTATTAATATCCCTCTCTATCCTTCGTATCAAACAAAAGTCTATATATCAAGTAAACAAACGAATCAATCGTCATTTATTCAATAGAGTGATTATGTTTTTCGTTGTTCCTGATTGTTTGAGGACGTTCGATTTCAATTGTGACCCAGTTTTGGTTTATTTATTCTTACAGAGAAAAAACGCTGTGGTATTAATATCGACTGTTCATTGTTCGAACTCGATAAATCTATTGAATTGAAAGCAAATCATGTGAAATATTTATTATTAATACTGTTTACAGATACAACAGAAGAGAGAAAAAAACACAAATCGGAACGGTCGTTTAATGCGATTTTGTAATAATAATAGAAATCTGGCTTAGCGAACCTGAACTAGAAATTGATCAGCGTGGAGAATTGGCTTCTGTTTTTTCCACATTGAAAACAAGATACTTACTACCTTGAATGTCTTGGGCTAGATTTTTTCTCGCCTAGTGAGCTAGCAATAACTAATAGAGAGATAGGTGGTTTATGTATGTATGACTGACAAGTTTTTTTCATTAATTTTGTTCTATTTATTCAATTTAAACGCATTAAATAGCTGGAAAAATAAGAAAGTACTCAAATCAAAATCGCATAATTTGAAATAGATTGAATGTTTATCATTAGTAAATCTAGCAGTTTTCGATGAGACAGTAGTTTTATTATTATGTTTTTAGTTAGTAGGTAAAAACACTGAAAAATACGAAATATTTTCTTACATTTTTGAGTGTTTAAATAATCATTAGATTTGTTGAACTTGTACTTATATACAGTAATTTCAAAATGAAATAGTAACAATTTTGCACTTTCTTTATACTGGAATTCAGAAACGCTTGATATTTTTAATAATGCCCAATTGATATGATTTTGGAAATAGTTTAATAATAGTTTTAATCTTGTTAGATAACATTTTCAATTTTCGAAAAATGGTAGCCTCTTTTGGGAATACTTTTTGGGAATTACAGTATTGGATTTAGAAAAAATGGGACCATCTAACAACTCTCCTCTTAACAATGAAAAAAAAAACATATAAATCGGTATACGTTTACCAAACAAAACGCGCGAACAAACAACATAAAAAACAGAATTGTAGACCTCTGATTAGAACTCGTTAAAAAAAATGATCCATTAAATTGGTGAAAAATGAATTAGACTTATTGCCAATATCAAGGAAAACTAAATAAAAACTGATTATCAGAGACTCAAAGAAACAAACTCTAAAGTCAAGAAGGGCAATGCTTTTTCATTTGTAATGAAGAATCGTTTCCTAGAAATCAGACTTACACAGCGCAAAGAAGAAATGTATATCTCAGAAAAAAATATTCTAAAAATACGATATTAAACGCCCACCTATAGTGGCTGCACAATCATAAAAAGACGAAGCCACATATCGCTTCACTCTTTTGCCTGGAAAAAGAATTCAGCAATCTCGACATTCCCAGAGATTCTATATTTTATTGCGGTTTTTTTATAGAGTTACGTCGAGGGTGTTTTCCCTCACTTGAATTTATGTCCTCTCTCCTTCACTATGGCAAAAGGATTGCTGCAGCATGCCTGTGTATGTTTGTACCTCCCTTGCTCTAATAAAAAAAGATGAATAGGGATAATGTTGCGATAGGGTATCGCTTCAATATAGGGTCGCTATAGCAGCAAGAGAGTGGGATTTGGAGATGATGGATCTTTTTTGTGCTTAGGACGGAGGGTGTTGTCTTCCGTGCAGCGCGCATTATCATTTGTGTGAGGAAATGTTTCTGCATAATTACAAGGAATTGGGTCAGCATCAATTTTTTCTGTAGGCTGAATTGTTTCGATTTGGAAGGGATTGGAAACGTTCTTGGGGTAGAATTGAATTCGTATGCATAAGTAATTGAGGATTTATTTTCAGTTTAGATAGATTTATATTTATAGATTTATCGTAAATAGCTCAGGATAAGATTGGGATTATTCATTTTTTTTTTCAATATTTCATTTGTTTTCAGTTATTAACTG
Source organism: Crioceris asparagi (assembly GCA_958507055.1). Lineage (NCBI taxonomy): Eukaryota > Metazoa > Arthropoda > Insecta > Coleoptera > Chrysomelidae > Crioceris > Crioceris asparagi. The sequence continues at coordinate 55,240,846 of OY293827.1, forward strand.
AATAAAAAAATCTGTCAAAAAAATAGAATGAGAAATCAAAATTCTTATAATTTCGTGGGTAAACGAATCAAAGCGAGCTCTTACTGACAACTTTCCGCTATTTGCTGCAAGTTAAAATAATTTCATATTAGATTTTTAAGATTCAGTTCTGAAAATATTCATTAGGATGGAAGCTGTGACAGAAAACTAACATCAGAAGAAATAATTATATTTATTTTACTGATGCTGTTTTGTTTTTAAACAAATAGGTTTCTGTTCAAGCGTCTTTTTATGTCCGAAAACAATAAAATCTCATGTGGACTTTGGACATTAAATCCGTTCTTGCGTTTCTCAATGTGACTTATTCTATACTTGCTCTTATCCATGATTTTGCCGACGTGGAATTTAGTTAATTTCATTTACCTACTTCACTAATTTTAACATCATTCATATGTCCAAAAATCCTTTTAACAATTTCAGGTGGCCTGACGATGGTATGATACCGAAATCGATCGGCAAAGAATAAAAAAAATTTAAGTGTTTCCTGTTGTTTATTCAACCCTATCAACCAAATCTATAAAACGAAACACATTTATATATAATATTGTTAATTTCATCTTAATATCTCGAAATGAGGATATTTTTTTCCTTACAGACAATTTAAATGAAATAAAGCCTATATACTGCTCCAATCCAAGTTCTATCTACCCGTGAAAACCGCAATAAAATCCACGGATTTTGTGATAACCGCAAAGAAACAAACCTTCATCTTAGCCTCCCAACTCTATTTTTGACCGGCTTCAATAAAGGAGGAGGTATACAATTCGGTTGTATTTTTGCATTTATTTTATATGACTGTTCGCGCGTTTTGCATAGTGAATGTGCTCCGATTTTGAGGATTTTTTATTCATTTGAATCAGGAGAGTTGAAAAATTGTCCCAAATTTAGAAAAACTCAAATCCTACTTCCCTCCAAAAACCGCCCCCGATGTGGGTCGAAGGTGGAATTTTTTCTTGAAAACCGAAAAGCTCAGACGGCAGAATTAAAGATGAGATCATAAACGGAAACGTTTAAACATTTTTAAAAAAAGAGCTACGATTTTCGAGTTACAGCAGTGGTGAAGACTCAAATATGTGTTTTCCGAATATGTGGAGACAGCAACTTTTTTAGAAAATTGATATGAGACGGCCAAATTAAAGAAAATATTATATGTAGCAAGAAATAAATTTTTCAAAAAAAGTTACGGTTTTCGAGTTACAGCAGTGACAGTGGTAGTCTGAAATATGTGTATTTCCGCCGCGATGTTTTGAGATCTCTGTCTTCTTTGGTATTAGTGAACTTCCAACGATTTTCATTACTAATGTTACACCCAAAAGTGTGAAATACATTTTTTTACCAATAATTGGACCGAGTTTATTTGTTGGTCCACTGAAAAATACAAAATAATATTAGGTAATTCATGGGTGCCAAGAGTCTTCTATTCAAATGCAATTGCACCACTTCAAAATTACCAGTACCAATAGAATTACCTAATATTATTTTGTATTTTTCAGTGCACCAACTAGGTAATAAAGTCAGTTTAATTTTTGGTTGGTTGGTAATATTTTGATACATACCTTCAATTTACAGTCACAATGGGTTATACTATACTGTTTAATTGTAGATTAAATTAAGGGAACGAATACCTACTGTAGGTACATGTTTGACTTACGATGCCATTAATAGATCTGCCGCAGTATTTTGTAACTCTCAATGATAGAGCGGCCGCTCAGTAGTGAATTGAAGGAGGCTTAATAATGATATTGCAGGTTGCCATTAGGTTTATAGCTATCTTTGTCTTTTCTTATAATTTTTAATAGCCCTAATTCACTCGCCCCATTCTACAGGCAATTAAAAGCTTACTATTGACAACAAGATCTATGAACTAAAGTAAAAATGATGTAAACTACTACTTCAAGTAGGTACCTAAGTCCCGTTATTGGTAAAGATTTTCTCTCGGTTGATACTGATACTAAATTTCGTCAGAATTCGTTAAAAAAAAGCGAAGCATAAGAAAGTCCCAGATGTTGTATCGTCCCGCATTCTAAAATAGACTCGACATTCATCTCCTAAATATCTACACCGCCGCTGCCGTCCCCATAGCAACTGTCGCCGTCTTTCTGTGTCACACAACATTTTGTCGGGCGCTTCCCACACACGAACACGCGTCCTCACCGCCGCCCCTGTACCCCCTCTTCATAGCTATTATGCCCGAGGCGTCCTCGTGCCGCCGTTTCCTAGCAACGCGTTTGCTGCTGCCGCCGTTGCCGCCTCCACCTCCGCACCCTCTCATAGTCGAATCTGCCCCGCCGGTGCTTTGCCACCCCACGTCGAATGCCAGTAATTGCATAATTGCGAATGGGCCGCCGTCTGGCTCTGGCTGTTGAACGGGGAATTCCGACAGCTCGCGTTGAGAGAGGCGGTGCGCCAGGGCCGTCTCCAGAAGAGTAGGTGGATTTAAATATCTGCTCCTATTTTCACCATCATGATGGAATAATTTGGAATTTTTTATAGAAATATTGACGACAAAAGAAGAGACCTGGTGACAAACTAGATTATCCGGATAACACTTGTAACTTAACCAAGAACTATTTTCCGAACATGAACTGAACTCATTTTTTACCTCCATGTCCTTTTGAAATTCAGAAACCTTTATCAGGCTTCTTTCTTCGAAGCACCCGTTCTCAAAGCTAGGGTGAAATGATCTATCTCTGAAGAGGAGAGAATATGGTTATTCATAGCTCCCCAAGGTAGAACCAGTTACTACTGATGTTTTCTTCGCATCTCTATTTTGTCTGATGACCTATATAAGATTTGGCCACTTATTAAGTTGTCTCCTTTTAGTTTGGCCTCCTAAGAAAATACATCATTTCCCATTATCTAAAGAGTTAACGGTTTTGCGAATGGCAACAGCAAATTAAGACTAAAAAAAGAGGATTTTGGTACCACTTTCTCCTGTGCAACCGATACGTGGAATGGTTTACCAGTTGAAACTAATCAGTAGGTACTTCACTATCAAGAAGACTCGATTTACGTTTTATTGTAAGATTAGAGTTTTCTACCATAGTGCTCTAGTTTTGGCAGTATGAAACAGCAAAATGGAATCAGATAAATATTTCAGTTATAGTGCATATTTATAAAAAATCATAAGACACGTGGATTTTAAATCATGAAATGATATCCTGACACGAAAAAATTTCATCACTATATTAGATCCTCCGCGATCGAGTGTTATAATCTTGATTTTTTTCAATTAGAAGTAGGGCCTTGTTATACATTATTTGAAAGGTTCTTCCAGTCTTTATACATTTTTATATCTGTTGCGAACATTTAAAAAAAATAAATCATGTGATTATAAAACGTCGCTACACCTCACTAAAAAACTAATAAACAATACGATATAGTTGATAATGTAACAAAGTTTTCATATAGGAGACTAGCAAAGGGCTACAACTTCGCATGCGGAAATAACGAAGTTCTAAGAATTACTAGTCAATACTTTATTCACGCTTTTCCATGAACACAAACTCTGAAACGTTTCCCTATTTCCTATTATAGGGTTTTAGTTTTTTTGTCATTCCCACCGTCTTGGCCTTCAAAATAAATCGTCCCCAAAAAACCTCAATAATGACGCCCATGTAAATCTTTAGATTTATTTACCCTCATTTCACTTCCTGTGGGGTTAATTTTTGGAAAATCACAAAATAATTATTTATTTGCTTCTAGAAGTACTTACTCTCACGAAGTATCAGGTCGAAATGTCTATTTAATATTATTTTCCCATACAAATTTTGTAACTTTTGAAATATACTACCTTACATCATAGAAAAAACTCTATGCAAGATTTCAGCTTTCTAGGTCCAAAGGTTTGGGCGGGGTGTTGATGAGTCAGTGAATGACTCAGGACTTTAATTTATAAATAAATGATTAATTAAAATACTCGCCATGAAATCCTTAGCAAAATTTTAATCTTCAATGAAATTGTTTTCTGAGGAGGATCTGACTAACAGCAATCGTAGCTCTGCTTCTTTCATCAGATAGTTCGAATGGAAGTGTTACCGTAGAAATGACATTTTATGCAAGGGGGCTGCTAAAACGGTGCATTCATTTTATTTAATTTTACTAATATTTATCAGGCAATAGCCAACACAACAGTTTGTTAGTAATAATTTTTACTAAGCTCGATATTAGGACATATTGGGAGCAGACGCTTCAGACAAATCATCGATTTTATTGGACAAATGGTTTGTTCCTTTTTGACCGACGAACCCCGGACGGAGGAGGTATACAATTCGCCTGTCTGCTTTTTTTATTAATTTATTATCTCAAGATTTAGTAACTAAAAACTTTAAATTAGTGATTTTTTTTTCATTCGTCCAGTTGAAATGTTTCACGCCTGCTCAGTTTATTCGGGACCACTTTCGAGAATTTTCGCAGAGAAAAAAGTTGGGCGTCTCGTTGAAGCGAAGCTCGTATCAAAAAACGTCTTGTCATCAATGGGGGCGCTGTGGCTGTACTGTAGACAACATGTCATGATCTAAGATTCAAGTGTCTCAACGTTTAATGCTTATTTGTAAATTATATGTGGTCTACATGACTACCATGTAGGTACATTTGAAACTACAGATTGGTTGCTGAAATTTTTTTGGGCTACAAAACTGAGCCTGAGTGGGACCCTGCTTGTTGTCCCGGTGCCCGGAAAACGTTGTACACGCCATATAGATATATAGAACAACAAATGGGAGAGACGACGAGCGTTTGTTGTTGTTGTTGATGAAGTCTTTATCCATATAACCTGATGCGGCTAGCAAGAGAGATCTGGATGGTATTTATGTATGGATGACCGACCCTTTCCCTCTTGCTCCGTTATGTTACCCATTCTCTTATTTTTGTTCTTGTTGTTGTTGTTATGTTGGCTTGCTATAAGCAAGTTGCTCAAATAGCTTTAGAATTTGATGATGACGCCGGCAAAGGGCACACCCAATGAAATCATTGTATGTTTCGTTGAAGGTTGTATTGGCTGGCTATACATTGTTCTTTGAACTGATGGATATTCAAATTGAATTGATCCAACCTGGGCTTTGCTTTAGGCGTTGCTTGCTGTGATTGCTGCTATAGCGTTTTATCGATAGTTGATTTGGTTGTATAGATGTGGAGAAAGATAGGTACTGTGAGAAACAATAGGTAACAAAAATATAATATTTAAATGATCAATAAATACATTCGAACGTATTTACTTTATTTAATATCGCTTCATAACACTTAGGTATTCTATATCGAAAAGAAACACATCTCCCCTTACTTTTACACTCACCTGATGTGAACACTCGACATAGATTTCCTTTGAATGATAAAATGGGTTTATGATATTGTATAATACAACTTATGTATTGCCCTGACCTCGCCCTTCTGATGCGCAAGACTTCTCACCTTAGGAACTTGACTTGTTACTCATAAAGGTCACATTAATTGTACGAATCTGTTAAATGACGCCTGTCTCGATAGCAGTAGTGCTTTGTAGCTTTTAATTTACTAAATCTTCAACTAGGTAAACTAAATATTTATATCTTTTCCTTATTTTCAGGTAAGAATAAATGGGACATCTGCCAAGACCCAACGAGGTGTAAGATGTTTTTTTACTAAACTTATTTTCTTTCAAACTTCCATGTGTTCTTTTCCGGTAAACTAAATCCTAAATATTACTGTTTTTATTCTTCAGTTTTTCTTCTCTTCTCTCACCTCTTTGTCAATATCTACAACACGTTTATTAAATGTAAACGAAATGATTCAATTAATAAATAGCCAACTAGGTGTAAGTAGATTTGAAATTGTGAGAACTGAAAAATTACATATCCAATACTGACTGTTTCTCATTGTCGCTTAGAGGTCATATACGCCTTCTGCCTTCTGCCAATGATGGTAAGAATTTCTGGTTGGCTGCTTTGACTGACACTTTTCGAAACGCTCAATCATCGCATAAATGATAGCTTGGCAAATGCAACGTTGCCATAACAAAGCTTTGCTGTTAGAAGTTACATCAAACCTACAAATTATAATTATAATGCGTTTACTAAAAATACTTACCCGTTCTCTACAAAAAAGGTTAATGGAGTGAAGCTGTAATTCTGGATTTATTTTATTTGTTCGACATGGCCATGAAAATACAGAATGAGAGAGAGTTAGTTGAAAATTGGGCAGTATCCAAACGCTATCCAAGCTTCTCTTGAAATATGTATTCTGCTTGTTATGTTGCAATTGACATAAATATCAATTTGTTTTACATAGTACACCTGTTGTACAAAGACTAATGCATTTTAACAGTAACCAAGTAAATAAAAATATAATAATAAATAATGATTAACGTAATTTTTAATTTCTTGTGTTTTTCAATTCTTGTTCAAAGCATTTGGAAAGTATTTTCTTTGAAGTTTCTAAGAAACGGTGCTCATCCAGTTGCATCAGGAATGGATAGGTACATTGCGAAAAAAATCTTTACAAAGTTTTTGACAGAAATAAATATATAAGAATATATATAACTGGCTATGGGAGATCAGATTACTTATATTGAATTTTCTAGCATATTTATGATAATTTTTTTTGGCTTGGCCCATGTAATTTTGATTATGCAACGCCTGATTTTTCTTCAACTATATCAGAAAGATCAAAGATTTGGCAACGTGACATCGAGTCCATGACTACGGAAATATTCCATCAAAACCAGACGACGTCAGGGCCTTGAAATTAAGCGTTCCTCATCGTCTCTTATTTCTCTATTGTTTGATAGAAGGTGGATTCTTTTGTTGAATAAGGGAGGGGAGAAGATTCTGGAGTTTTAAAAAGTACCTGAATTACTGGGTCAGGCAGGTATAAGAAAAGAAACTAAAAAAAAGACAATTGACCGAGAAGAGAAAAGTTGTCTAGATATAGGCATTGTTCACTGATGATAGATGATCATTAGGTGTAACAATAATGGTTTGTGTTTGTTTTTTTGTATTATTGACTTTTTGGGAGATTACTGTTGATTCAAAAGAAAAGAAGACTGAATGATGGATTAAGGAATAAATTCGATCAAAATATTTAATATTTATTTATTAATGAATAATTTTAAGGAATTGTACCAACAAACAATATAGCATTTGTATGGTATCGAGCTAGCCAAATGTATGATTTTTTTTATCATTCGATACTCGACATATCTCTTTAGAAGCACATCAATTGAAATTGAATAGGTATAAATACATACTCCTATCCAATTTTACTAAAAATTATTATGGTTAAGAAATATGCTTACATTTTCAATACAAATGTTTTGACATAGCACGCTTGGTAATTTAATCTTTCTTCCTTCTTCAAAAGAGTTACGGTTTTCGAGATAGAGGCATGTTAAAAATTATTATGGTTAAGAAATATGCATATATTTTCAATACAAATGTTTTAACCTAGCACGCTTGATAATCTGATCTCCTTTTTCCTTCTTCAAAAGAGTTAAGGTTTTCGAGATAGAGGCATGTTAAATTCTCAAATATATGTATTTTTGCTATGTGGAGAGGGCCATTTCTTTCGAAAATTGAAAATCTGTGGTTACTACATGGAAGATATAATCATTTGTAGCAACATTTATAACGATTTATTTTCCTTAGAGTTACAGTTTTTGATGTTTTGAGATCCCAATAATAACAAATATAAGCAAATAATATACGTGGGTAATAGGATGATGTTGATGTTAGTGAACGTTTAACGATTTTAGTGACTAATATTACACTCAAAAGTGTGAAATAAATATTTTTTACAAAAAATTGGACCGACGTTATTAGTTGGTGCACTGAAAAATATAAAATAATATTAATTCTATTGGTGTTGGTGCCAAAATTTATCAATCTAACTACAACTGCACAACTTCAAAAGTAACAGCACCAATTGAATTAAGAGAAATATTTATTTACAAAAAATTGGACCGATATGATTAGTTGGTGCACCGAAAAATATAAAATAATATTAATTCTATTTGTGCTGGTAGTTTCCAATCTAACTGTAATAACATAGATAACTGAGCTAAGACCTGCTTTATTAGTGTTTATATTTAGAGAAACTATATCTATATCCGCCATAACCATATTCCAATTAGTATTTATCTACAGTCACTACTGGTCCCGTAACACCCTATTAAATTATAATCTACATGGAAACTTGTCCTTAATATTAAGCATCGATGAATATATACCTATGTATATACTCTATTGGATAGGTATGCATAGTTGATATTCCCTAAATGACGAGACTACTTGCTTCCGAACTAAATATCTCCCATAGAGAACAAGCAAGAAACTAATCCTCGATAATATCCTCCCTCCGAGCGGCAGGAATTCACTCCTATCTCATCCTGAAATCACTGAATTAATATTGGTGGAGTCTATAATAGCTCCGTCTCTTTCTGTGTATGCTCCCCAACTTTCTGTTCGCCGCAATGGAAATTAACGCGGAATCCCTGTCGCTTTCGAAAAGAGCGACCGACCTCCGTTCATTATATTCCCATTTATGGCACGGCTGGTCTCGTGCAAAGTTTGTCGTCATTCGATTTTCATGGTAGTTTCTGAAAACCGGTGAACCGGTGGCGTAATAAATTACTCCTCTCAAAACTTTTAATGGAATCGGGTGCTCTCTGGCTATATGGAGGTCAATGTCTCGACCTGAAAGGAGAAACAACCATCATTCTCTTTGACGTGTCCGAAGTTTGCTCATCAGTCTGGACTGAACTAACTTGTCGTTTAATCACCCATTTGGTGGGTTGCATAGCCATATGAATGGTGCCGTCTAGTTAACAGGCTGAATGATGAGACTTGTATTCTTTCAATTATTACTGGTCAACTTCATTCGCGCGATTACGTGAAGCCAAATTGATGGTCTGGGAAGAAAAGGAGGCGTTTTGAAATACTAAGAATTAGGCTTATTGGTCGGTACGATGCGACGTCGATTTGATTTTCTACTTTATATAATATATATATCGATGTATTAAAAATATAAATAATGTTCATTCCATTAATTCTAGAATTACAAATTTAGAAATATCGCTTGAATGAACTAAAAGCTAAGCAATTACAGACGACATACCTATATTGTAAAAATTATAATACTTTTTAAATTTTTACCAAGGATCCATCTATCCATTTAAATGATTCTTTTATGTTGTCTGTGTTAGCACCAAGAAAATATAAAATATAATCTATGTATGAACATTGTAATGCCTATGCATCTAAAGCATGTTTATACATATAAACAAACAAGTCTGAGTGTTGGTTCGTGGAATAGACTGCAGCAGGATCATCAGTCATCACGAGCCTTATATCAATCAGTTACTCCACTTTTTACTATAGCTAGGGCAAAGATTAGAAAAACCTTTTTGGCTAGGGGTGAATCTTATGAATCATTTCTAAAAGTAGAGACTTTCAATTAGAGAATTGAATTTTGTTCAATTCACGCGATAATCCTGTTTGTAATCGTAAGACCAATATATTATTTTATATATGTTTTAAGTATATTATCTATTCGCTCCTATTTTTAAATATTTATAAACCATAGATAAATTTGCTATCGCTGTTGTTTATTTTATTTTTATAGAGGCGTAACCGCGCAGAAGCGCGATTGCTCGCTTGTAGAAATGTTTCCTTTAACCCAGGAGTTAACGCGAGCTTCCTCGCTTAAACGCACATTTATGATATTGATATGGTATGGTAAGGTATGGTGTCTGTATAGTTGAAAACGCGGGTCACATTTAAATCCTTGAAAAATAGCCGTAGAAAGAACTTATTTTCTCATTATTATGTGTAACTTCTTGAGTCATTATTTCGATATTAATTACAATCTACACTTATTTAGATCTTTTATGTGTTTATAAATGGATAATGTTAATAGAGAATATAACTCGACGAATAACTGAATCTGAAATACAGCTGTCTGTTGGTCGACCCCCTGCCTGTGACGTCAATGGCTCGATACTAAAGGCGCACAGGAGGGCATTATTCTAATGTGGGTAGGAATTCGAGCAGCGGCCATTCCGGCCGTATAAACGTAAACTGGGAACGCAGTATTTTGAAAATGGAACACGAACTCGATTAAAATTCAGCAACAGACACGGACGCTGCGCTGGGTCTGGCTGCTTCAGTGCCTTCAGTGCAGATATATATATATATATATATATAAATATATATATATATATATATATATATATATATATATATATATATATATATATATATATATATATATATGGGGGAGAGCGGGGTCAGGTCTGCGTGAATGTGAATCTATGCATGAGGTAGGAGAGGGAGAAGGAAGCGTTGAGCAGCAGACTGACGGCATGTTTATATTCACGGTCGGGTAATTCGATAGCTACAGCTACTACTACTACTGCCGCTTGGTTAGGCGAAACAGGAGTGGTGAAAGGGGGGTGGTGGAACAGTTTCGAAGGTTTTGCCGTCTGATAAAGGGTCGCTTCCTGCTGGCGATTCGCATGCAGAAATGTCGGCACAAATGGAGGGTGTATGGATAATTGGAACTCTGGATTCCATCGCATGTCAAATGTGAATAAAATTATTTTGCGATGGAAATTTAGAATGATTCCTGGAACCTTTCGTTGAAATATATGGGATAATTCATTTGCCACTATCATAAAATAAAATAAAATAATGGGAATTTAAATTTTTGGAAAAAAAAATATTTTGTCTACATCAATGTTATCTCCTTCAAAGTAGTCCCCGTCAGGTATATACCAACGCCAGCGCTTCTTCTTCCAATCACTGAAACATTTCTGTAACTCGATCTTTGGGAAAGCGCTTAGCTCTCTGTCAGCGATGCCGTTAGAATATCATTTATGCTTGCAATGTCACGGCCTTAAAGGTTATTTTTAGCAAGAGGAAATAGTCATGGGGGGCAAGTCTGGCGAATATGGAGGCTTGGTTATCATTACAATGTTGTTTTTGGCAAAAAATCACGTGCAAAAGTTATATGATTTGTTTCGTCACAAAACGACGATTTTTCTATTTGCTTCACACAAACGCCGTTGAACTTGAAGGTATTACTTCTTATTTAACGTTAGACCTTTTTGCAGGAACACATGGTGCTTTATCCTGTTAAAATAAAAAAAAACACAGTCAGCATAAAATTTACATCAGACTGAACTTGTAAAGCTTTATTCGGACTTGAAAATCCAGAATGACTCCACTGAGACGATTGTGTATTAGTTTCGACGTCATATCCATAAACCCATATGTTTCGTCACCTATTATAATATGATGGAGTAGTTCTATATCACTGTGGAGTTAGTTAATAAATCCTGAGTAACTTCTATTCGCCACTGTTTTGTTCGAAAATCAACAATTTTGGAACAAATTTTGCTGCCATACGTTTCGTATACAAAATATAAGGTGAAAAATTTCAAGACATGAGCGAAATGATATGCTAACACCATCAGCACCTTCTGTGATTGTGATTCGGTAATCTTTCATAAATTCGTTTCACCTCTTCCACGTTTTCATAGGTTGTTAATGTGCTGGGGCATCAAGGGCGATCATCATTTCCTTCATGGCCTTCTTGGAAACGCTTAGATCACTCGTAAACCCTTGTTTTACTCATAGCAGAAGCCAAAAGCAATATTTAACATTTCTATAAAATTGCTAACTCGCTACACTTCATTAGATTATTAAAGCAAAATGGAATGCAAATTCTTTGACTCACTTTTTAAACAAATAAATAATCGGCGATCGAGCAACACAAATATACCTAACTTTTTAGACAGAAAACAACAGACTAGCAGCCGTATTCATAGAGCTTCCTTGAGGTATGAGGATTCCTCGTTTCATAAACAGTCCTTCATCAAATAAGGATCCTTATTGGCTCCTTATCTCAAGAAGGTTCCTTGAGAGAGCCAACCTAACGTCAAACCAGAGAGAAACTATAGTAACAAAACAAATTCTCTCCGATTATAACCTCTAAACAGACCGTTTTGAACTTGTGGAAAAAAATAGTTTAAACACACGCTCGGATTTCTTTATGGAGCATAATTGACAATAATTTTTTGAATCAATTCGGTGGCGACTTGTCAAAATTTACACCCGCAACATGGAAGATCCATTCGAATGTTTTGACGATATTCCTTTTCTAAAAAGGTACAGATTCAGTAAAATGTCTATTTTCGACATCTTATTCCCTATGGTCAATGCCCATTTAATGACGCGGGGCTAATCTATTTAGTGATTAACGATGTTGCCATTAGAAAGTTACAAAAATCCCTAGTAAATGTCTTCCTTTTGGAATATGAGTAACCCTCAATGAAGGCTTCCTCAAGATAAGGACGGACTACGAATTCGGCTGTAACAGCCGATATCCCATACTATGGATAATAGGACAAACAACGCTGCGCGCATGTCGTCAGTCCGAAACAAACTGGGAGAATCAAACATAAATATCGACATATTCTGGAAATTTATATATCATAAAGTAATTATGTATTAGGTAAAGGAAAACCCTAATTGCAAGAGAGTACAAAATATGAAACTGCCGTTTGAAACATACGTTTAATTGTTGTCTCTGACGCATTTTCACGGACTGACATCATTGGAGATGCGCGTAGTCATATCATTTTTTCGTTGTATCATGATCCCATACGGCTAAACATGTAAAAATACTTTACACAATTAAAAAAATCGCACGACTAATACATCCAGCAAAAATACTAAATTTCTTGTACACCCCTCATACATAGACATTGAATAGTACGTCTTTAGCTAAATTTGAGTCGAAAACCACTGCAGATTTTATACCCAGCCGTATTTTGTAGCAAATTATATATAAGCAATGCGCAAAGTGTGAAAGAGAATAGACTTGAGCCAATATAAAGTCAGATTTGCGCAGTTGTATCTCAGCCAGACAATGAGATATTGAGTTCCCACTCGCCTGTAGCCGTACACTGATTTTAGCTTCAAAGTATAGTTTGTTCTCGGTGGCGACTCCGTCATATAGGTGTGAAAGCTGCTTTAGTTTTCAACTCTAATGCAACATAGGATGTCACTAATACTATACTTGCCGCTATTGAAAATTAATCTAGAATGAAAATAATTCATTCTGGCGCACCGAAGTACCAGATAATCATCTCGACACTACTAGTACTATTATAGAGCCAATAAAAGTAAAACCGTTACGCCGCATAGGTGGGTCCCTTGCGCCTTGCACCACACATACAAATTACGAACCGAGTTCGTGTAGATTGTGTGTAGGTGCGCCTATATAGCCAAAGTAAACGACAAATATATAACAGGCACGTACTTGTGAATGCATACATGGTTCGCCCTAGTAATAATAATGGCTTCACGTGACTATCATAGAAATTGTCAGGGTAATGTGATATGAGAGAATGAGAGGGCTGCATGCAGCTTTTATAATTAAAAAATAGGCGCAAAACAAAATTTATGGTAGCGAAGTTAATTGCGCTAATATAGAATGGCGAGGATTTGTCCAATGTGGGTTCCCGTCTAATCTTCTCTGACTTCGTTTTTTGTAGTTATTTACATGCATGCATATAAACAGATAGGATGCCCACATGTGTGTGAGGTTGCATTCCTTGTTTAACCATTTATAACGCTTTTCGAGTCGCCAGGTGGTGTGGTGTGAGCTTTGACGTGTAGGGTTTATATATACCTATACACGCAGGTGCTTTGGTATTTTTTTTGAGGAAATGTTTTTTCTCTCATCAACGTTATACTGCACTCTTTACTATCGGACTACAAATTCGAGGTTAAATGCTGGATGGATTACTTAGTTTGGCTTAGTTAAGACTTCCTAATTATATCTAAGCATCTAGCGTGTATACTTTTATATCAAGCAAAAGAGACTTTTGTCATTTTAAGGTATGCTTTTGTAATAATTTTTGCAGGAAGTAAATAATGTTTTACTTCCCCGCTTTTTTCACTAAATATATCTTCAGAATGTTCAATAAAACTTATACTTTAAACTTTTTTACTTTTTTATATCATTCGAAACTATAGATATTGCTATTTTTTACCAACGAACCCCAAACGGAAGAGGTATACAATTCGAATGCCTGCTTTTTTTTGGTCCGTTCGCGCGTTTTATATAGTAATGGTACTCTGATTTTGATGATTTTTGATTCATATGAAAGAGGAGGCTTCAGAAATGCTCCTATATTCATAAAAACACAAATCCGAAATCTCCTTCCCTCCAAAAACCGCCCCCAAAGGGTATAATTAAAGATAGGACAATATCCGGAACTGTTTAAATTGAACCTTTTTTCAAAACAGTTACGGTTTTCGACATAGAGGCATGTTCAATTCTCAAATATGAGTATTTTTGCTATGTAGAGAGGGCGATTTTTTTCGAAAATTGAAAATCTGTGGGTACTACATGAAAGACCCAATTATTTGTAGCAACATTTATAATGACTTTTTTTCCCTTAGAGTTACGGTTTTCGCGTTAAGCGGTGGTAGAATGGTTAAATCTAAAATACTTATGCGTATTTCTGCAGCGATGTTTTGAGATCTCAATAACAACTGCAAGTAAAGAATATACGTGGACAATAGGTATTAGTGAACGTTCAAAGATTTTTGTGACTAATATTACACTCAAAAGTTTGAAATAAATATTTCTTACAAAAAAATGGACCGACGTTATTAGTTGGTGCACTGAAAAATACAAAATAATATTAATTCTATTGGTGCTGGTACTTGTGAAGTTGGTGCCAAAAGTTATCAATCTACCTGCAACTGCACAACTTCAAAAGTAACAGCACTAATAGAATTAGTATTATTTTGTATTTTTCAGAGCACCAGCTAATAACGTCGGTCCATTTTTAAATAGTTTTTATTACTTTCGGTTCTTGTATCAATGGACTCCGCAACGATTTCTCAGGCCCCATACGGTCTAGAGACTTGAAATTTTGAATTAGAACTTAGATCGCAGACATCTCGCCGCCTGTTAAGGTCCAAGTGTGTCCAAATATTTATTAATTATAATTATCTCATTGAAGCAAGATCACTTTTTCTTCGACATGGAACAACAATGTCTGACAATGGGATCCGTCACTAGAATTACGCACGAGCATGGAGCGTATATATACGTCTCTGTTCTCTGGTATATAGGTCCTCACTGGCAGATCTTCGTCTCGTATATATTACTCTTTGGTTGTGTGTGTTGTGGTAGACAAACAGTAATTTGTTATGGAGTTGCTGTTGCTGGCAAACAGATATACATAAGTATAGTTCAAATCGAGAGAAGGAGAGCAATAGTAGGTACTCATCGGTACGGTTCAAATCTTAGATGCCAAATAAAAACTATTTTTAATTTTTTTCCAAAAATTCCACTTGTTTTATTGACCGACTTCCCAAAAGGAGGAGGTATACAATTCGATTGTGTGCATTTTTTTTTTTTTTGGTTTGTGCGCGCCTTTCATATAGTAAACGTACTCCGATTTTGATGATTTTTGATTCATTTGAAAGAGGAGGCTTGAGAAATGGTCCCATATTCATAAAAACGGGAATCCGACATCTCATTCCCTCCGAAAACCGCCCCCGAAGGGGGTGGAGGGGGCAAATTTTGTCGAAAATTGAAAATCTGCGTTGATATAATTACAGATAGGACAATATCCGGAAACGTTTAATTGGAACATTTTTTCAAAAGAGTAACGGTTTTCGACATAGAGACATTTTAAATTCTCAAATATACCTATTTTCGCTATGTGGAGAGGGCGATTTCTGTCGAAAATTGAAAATCTGTTTGCAGTACATGAAAGACATAATTATTTGTAGCAACATTTATACTGAACATTTTTCCCTTAGAGTTACGGTTTTCGAGTAAAATCGGTGTTAAAATGGTAACAACTAAAATATTCAAGCGTATTTCCGCAGCGATGTTCTGAGATCTCAATAATAACAACTACAAGCAAGGAATATACGTGGGTAATAGGATAAGTACTATCTTCATTGATATGGTATAGTGAACGTTCAACGATTTTCGTGACTAATGTTACACTCAAAAGTGTGAAATAAATATTTTTTACAAAAAATTGGACCGACTTTATTAGTTGGTGCACTGAAAAGTATAAAATAATATTAATTCTATTGGGGCTGGTACTTGTGAAGTTGGTGCCAAAAGTTACCAATCTACCTGCAACTGCACAACTTCAAAAGTAACAGCACCAATAGAATTAATATTATTTTATACTTTTCAGTGCACCAACTAATAAAGTCGGTCCAATTTTTTGTAAAAAATATTTTAATAAATATTTTTATTCAAGACATTTCAGAGAGTACTGAAGGTTTTTGTTTCAAGATATGAAGATATATTTCCGGAAGATTCATATAAGTTGAACAGAAATTTTTTTCGTGTTAAAGTCATAGTTAAATTCGACAATCGTGCGTAATTTTTTTTTATCTTTATAACCGTTGGTGCGTCTGTTAGTTATCGTATAACTTATGAACTACTCGACGGATGACAATGGTCCATGGAGGTTGTGCCAAAGTCAAGTTATTCTATATTATATGTATATGGATCAAAATGACTCATAGTCACATGTTGTGCTAAAAATGAAAATTTTAAATTCTGGACCCGATAGATGGCGCTATATAAGTGTTTTTAATGAGTTTTATATTCAGATCCGAAATAGCAGAACAACATTTACTGGCCATCGTGGGCATATTTGATAACAATCTCATTTTTTTCTGGTGAGCTACTCATAATGTAACTACATCTTTGCTGCTATGACTCTATATCCCTTCCACCACGAAAAATGATGAATAGTTATAGTTACCACCCAACTTGGAAAATGTGGTAATCGAAGGGTGAATTTGCATATTCGATGTTTTTCTTAATTTATTGGAGCCCCTGAAGTCTCTAATGAGACTTATTTCGGCTAAACTACATAAGTACATTTTAATTGAAATTGACTATATTCAATCAAATATTGATTTCACAATTATCGAAAAAAGCTATATTGGGTAAAGACAGGGTGCTCTCAACATTCATTGGAAGGAAAAGTTCGATCTTTTTCAGTTGGTTCGTAAGCACGTCTCTTTGACTGTTGTACAGTTGACATTGCCACAGAATGTGATTTAGGTTTTCATTGCTTTAGCCGCACTTACATTTGAGATCTTCAATGATTCCGGGCCAACCTAAGGATTCAGCTAGATTGTAGTTTGTAGTGGTTGACTCGACAACAATTGATGGTGAATGGCCACTATCAGTTTTCTAGAAAGGTTTTTGTGGGCGAACTATGGTTTGGGACGATCGGTGTAATAAAATTCAAAGTAATTCTTGCTTCTAACATTTTCTATGTTTTTGACAGTATTCATTGTATTATTTCTTGCACTGTAGTTAGGTTCTCGTGTAGATCCGTGAAGGGGATTAGGATGGAATAGTCAAATTGTTCATTAGTGGCTTTCTTAGCGAGTGCATTTGCTTCTTCATTTCTTTTCATTCCAATGTGCGCTGGTAGCCAGAAGAATTTGATATTTCGTTGCATTGAAGATTGACCGTGGAAGATATGGTATATTCTCTTGACTTCTAGGATGTATGGATTTAGGTTTGTATTTTCTTTTGTGCTTTTCAAAGTTTGAAGGGCATTAAGAGAATCACAGAAGATGAAGAATTTTTTGTCCGTATTTTGTAGGGCCAAGTCTAAGGCATTGTTAATAGCGATTTTCGATGTATACTCAAAAGAAGTCCCGGAGCTAAAAACTCATTCTGTTTTCAAAAGATCTTCGCTAACCTAATTTTCATGACATAGTATGCATATACATATATTATGAATACGTGCATATCAGTTGACCTTTCTTTCACATTACCAGAGGCGGATCTGCGATCCACATTCCTCAACCGGACATGTTAAAAGCAGTGTAAATATAATAATACATAACATCCAACAAAGCCCTGAAGGGGTCCGCGCGCAATTAATGCGTGACCGCTACGACCTTGTTGTGTATGTATGTATAGGCAGCACTAGCGAGCCCAGGACACTCCACCATACAACAGCTATCTAACATAACAAACTACTAGTCATTATTTAGAACGTGATTCCTAAATTAGTCGGAACAATTGGCCGTCTAAACAAATCCGATTACGTGCGTTTGCATCATGTGATGTCTGTTTATGTCGGACAATGTTGTGTATTGCTAACTAAGGATGAGGAGGGTCAAAGGGAAAGGGGAACAGAACGTTCAGCAAGCAAATGGATTGTTGATGCATGTGGAGAGAGGTTCGTGTTCGTGTTTGCATGCTGCACATGCATCATGCATGGCTATGAGTGATGCTGGTGGTCAATTATCGATTTTGATGCAGATGCTCGGCAAACAGCAGCAGCTTTTAACACTGGCGTGAAAATGATACTAACAAAATATTTTTGAAAATTATTTTCATGAGAGGCATTTGCTGCTCAAATCATCTGTTTAAATTGAAGGTGAACCTATCGTCAAATGGGGTGACTCAATGCTAGTTCGTCAGTCATTTGTTATTTGTAACTGGTGGAATTCACTAACGCCAGTATGAATTTACTGTACATTAGCACAAACTCGGAGCGAAGGGTGATATTTTAATTCTCTGGATTCATGAATTAGAAGGACGAAAGTACATGTTTGTTTGTGCAGTCAGAAAGCTTAACTAACGCCTATAACAGACTCAAAACGTATTACTTATAGAATGTTATAATTCACTAAGCCACCTTGCGAAAAATTGGCAACCTGGATGTCAAATTACTTTGGGCTGCAGGACATTGAGAAATTCAGTTGGAATGAGGCAGGGAAGGTTCTGAGTGAAGCAACCGTTTTCTTTATGTATCTTGAACTGGCAACGGAAATATCCTCCTCTCAAGCCAATAATATATTAGATTAAAGAAACCCCGACAAAAAAGAAACGAGCTAAGATCATGTCACCTGTTATACAAACAAATCTAAATTAAAATTGATTTGGAAGCTAAGTTTCCTCAAACAGACAGACAGATATTCCCACACGTTAAACTTAATCAAAGAAAAGATACACACCTCAATCTAATAACACCTCTATGTTTGCGTAAGAGATTCAAATCTTATAACAGCCCTATGTTTGAGTCTGGGGTTGTAAACAATACAGAAGGTGGTGGGAGGAAGAAAATAACATGAGAACATTTTATGGGGGCGAAGGTCAGTGGGCAAATCACAACCTTTATATGAGTAAATATGTATGTAATTAGCTAAATTTCCAGTTAGTGTACTGAGACTGAGTAGAGCAAAGTAAACTTGCACACAAAACAGGTACGGCAGATAATGGGGCAATGAGGATGAGACTAAATTCCTCATCCTTTGAGAATGCGAAACCTTCACAAGAATAAGAACAGAAGGGAAACTCCCTATTGAGAATCCAATCTCCACTGGCAAGGACATTCACAGATTTTTTCGATCGTTGAATATTGAAGAAGGTCCCTATGAGTATCTCTGGCATCTCGAACCGGAGAGAACCAAAAAATGCCAACACAATATTGCGTATATATCCCCCCTTGTATGTATTAACTCACCCGAGCCTGTCTGCAAGTTACTACCAAGAGTATATTTAGAGCTAGTCGTTTTCAGGGTAGTCTTATTTGTTCTTTAAGAAGCTCTCGTACAAGAGAAAGATCAAGTGGATAATACTATTCCCCTTTCAATGTTATTACCTACAAGAAATTGTTGAAACGATTTTGTCAAAACGTAGAAGTATACAAAAACTGAAGGAATTCGAAAAAGAATATCAAAATAACTGTTCAATAATTCGAAGGAAATTATAAAATGCTCAAGTCAGTCGGGAAAAGGACGCTGTTCTTGTATATTATTGATCAGAACACAGAATACTTAGTCATCAAACCTAATATACTCATAATAATCATCCAAATCCATAGCAACCTATCAATCACTAAAATATTTACTGCTCGAAAGAGAGCGCCTACAGTTCTTGCCTCGTGCTGTTTGGTCCTTCGAGAGACGGTTAGCGAGTGACCTAGTTACGGAATTCCCACAAGAAACTTTCCAACTCGATCATTTTCCCTTCTCGCCTTTCCCTACCCATCCACACACAAACATACACAATCAGGCGTTGGGCTGCTGCACACTCCACAGACTAACATCGCGCATCCAAAGGCATTCTGAGAGAGGAAACACTATTATAAACTTGGTCGTCAAAGCTTTGGGAAGTAAATTACTTTCGAAAGCTATTAAGCTCTATATCGAATGCTGTGTTAAGCGCGTTCTCAACGGCCTCGCGTACAAGTCTGGTATCGAAATTAAGCTATAAATTCATTTGTGACAATTGAAATTTACGAATTTTGGAAAGATTTGCTGGAATATACAGCCTTTAATGTTCTCCGCATCTATTTGAGCAGACCTTGGGAAACCTTGTGGGCATTCACAAACCCACCACTTTCGGCAATTTCCCGATACACTGCATGTGAAAAATCGAAAATTAGCCTGGTCAGTAAAATCCAAATCTATTCAGAACATGACAGCTTGCTTTAAAATGATGACCTTTTCTTTCCCGAGATATGTTCCGGAAATTAATTCGGTGTGATTAATTGATATAGTGTGAATTTGCTATATTGAGAAGATTTTGTCGTAAGCTATTAGGTTGGAGAGTAGTTGTTGTTCAGCATTATTAATTAGACCTTGCCTACAAATGTGAATGAATGTAACCTGTAGCTTGAATCAAGTACACTCAGTTAAATATAAATCTATGCAGACGGAACATGTTGCACGACTATCGCCTTGGTAATTGGGAACAGATCTACATATTTGATCGTTTCCTACTACAGGATGAATTTCCCAAGTTTGCGAATATAATTTATATATTTAGCTTCTCGCCTATATGTACAGTTAAATATTTATCATCAGCAAGTAGGTACAAACTTCCTCAAGCGAGACTTCGAGTCTACAAAAAAATCTTCTGCGCATATTATTGGAGTCACGGTGCATATACAGACAGACATCTCTAATGATCGGCAACAATCAATTCTTATATAATTTATGTGTCTCGTACAAAAGAGGCGCCTGTAAAGACGCTCGTGTTCCGTTCTACCGTTACACACTCCTTGATAGAGATAATAATTATAGTCTGAGAAAATAGTATACGATGATAATGTTGAAAATAAACCTATCTTGGCGACTGGTAGAACCGGCGCCATCTTGTAATGTTTACAGTATATATTTACAATTATGTCAGTGAGTAAATCAACTAGCCTAACTGATTATTTCTAAGGTAGCTGTCGTGGTTTCTGGGTAGGTAACCCAGTTTTCAAAGCTTAAACACCTTTTTAAGATAATTGGTAGCGGAACTAAATGAACATGAAAGTAGATAAAAGGAAGCAAAAAAAGGGATAACAAATCAAGAGGGCGATAGGAATGTGGAGCTGAAAGTCGTGTGGAGACTTCTAATATGCATTAAAATCAAGAGAGTATTGGTCAACATAATAGAAGACATCGGAGAATGGAAGCGACACTTTACTTCACGGCTTGATTCGACATTCATTAGAAACTTTGATCATGATTTCACAGGAAATAAGTTAAAAACATCACCAAAATTATTGAGAAGTGTAGTGGTGAAAATGCCATCATAGAAAGCTAAACAAGGACATTATAAAACTGGAACATAAACCAAAATATCAATAGGTCAGCATAGAATGCCATGATTGCTTTTGGAATGATATTCTCAACGACTTTGTGTCTCGTTCATAATAAAATACATTACTTGTATGCAGGTTAGACCACAAACCAAGATTTATTATTGCAAGCATCTATTAGAAGGCAGGCGCCTCTGCAGACCAACAAGTTCAAGGAACCGTTATATTGTGAAGCTATGTTATAACGCAAAAGAAAAAGAGTTAATTCCGAGAGATAGTAAATTGCGCTTTGCGCGTCACAAGAATACGATGATGGCGAATGACCGTTGCTGCTGGAAAGTGAGATAGAAAGAGAACAAGACAAACAAATAATGAACATCATCGTGGCGGGGTCTGGTGCACCGGTATTACAGCCAACACCATCATCGTTTTATTACTTCATTTGGATAAGCTTTAAAGCAGCAACGGCAACGGCATTTTGCCGTTGATTATTATCAGATACAGTGCTCATAATTGGCTCCATTGCGGTTTTCCAATGATGAAACGCAAGAATTAGAAAGCATACTCATAGATAATATTTATTTGTATACCGGGTGAGTAAAAAAACTAAACCTATATGATTAGTGAATGGTGAAGAGCTGGTGGAAATACTTATGAAAGAAAGGAAAATTTGAACAGAACATAAGAGTGTAGAATTACTCCCTGAGCCAAAAAGTTACTTTATTCTGAACGACTAGATTTTCAGAGTTACCACAAGCAAACATTGGACTTATGTGGATTAATGGATTAATTCCTCAAAATCAGGAAACAGTGAATAATTTACGCTGCGAAATTTTATAAAGACAATTTACTGTGGTGTGTGGTCAAACTTCGCGGTGAATAAGAAATATGGAAGATAAAATAGAGCAGTGCCACTGCTATCAATGGAATGCAAAAACCCTCTACAGCACTTGAAGCTTATATGCATACAACTGATTTTTTTCCCGGGAAGTATATTATGGGTTTTTTACATACCTACGCAATAAAGGTCATTGCTCATGTTGTTATTTTTATTATATAAACCTACATTCTAGATATAGATACCTACCTACCTAAGTCGTTGAGACCCCTCGAAATATTATTCTAGATCCGCCACTGATTGTTGAATAATACTGTATTTCCTTGTATCTAGTTGTTCCAAAGCAAGATACACTTCGTTGAAATTTGTCTGGAAATTGGGAACAGTGATCGATTGTTTAGATAAACAGGCCGTTAAGCGACTTATATATCGCCAGTCTTCCTTAAGACATTATTCGGTTCTGGTGGAAGTTGGTATAATGAAAATTTCGCTTATAAATATTTTGAAAGGTTTTTTGGTAATATCTTCAACAAATCCGATTAAAAGACCTACAGCCAATCGGTATTCATCAAAAGATTTTGTATTGAAATATCTTATTTTGTATTGCACTATAAAAGGTCAAAATCGTATTTGAATTATCATGAGTTCAGAAAGTTGAAAATTGTTATGTATAATATGCAGAGGGAATTTCTTTAGGGCGAGACAATTCAATCAATTACGTGAGCATGATAATGTCTAAAACTACAAAACATAAATATTTTTTACAAAAAATTGGACCGACGTTATTAGTTGGTGCACTGAAAAGTATAAAATAATATTAATTCTGTTGGTGGTGGTACTTTTGAAGTTGTGCAGTTGCAGGTAGATTGATAACTTTTGGCACCAACTTCACAAGTACCACCACCAACAGAATTAATATTATTTTATACTTTTCAGTTTACCAACTAATAACGTCGGTCCAATTTTTTTTTAAAAATATTTATTTCACACAGATAGTACTTATCCTATTACCCACGTATATTCCTTGCTTGCAGTTGTTATTATAGAGATCTCAGAACATCGCTGCGGAAATACGCTTGAATATTTTAGTTGTTACCATTTTAACACCGATTTAACTCGAAAACCGTAACTCTAAGGAAAAAATGTTCATTATAAATGTTGCTACAAATAATTATATCTTTCATGTAGTATCGAAAAATTTTCAATTTTCGAAAGAAATTGTCCTCTCCACATAGCAAAAATACATATTTAACATGCGTCTATCTCGAAAACCGTAGCACTTTTGAAAAAATGTTCAATTTAAACGTTTCCAGATATTATCCTATCTTTAATTATACCAACTCAGATTTTCGATTTTCGAGAAAATTCGCCCCACCACCCCTTCGGGGGCGGTTTTCGGAGGGAAGGAGATTTCGGATTTGCGTTTTTATGAATATGGGACCATTTCACAATCCCCTTCTTTCAAATGAACCCAAAATCATCAAAATCGGAGCACGTTTACTATATAAAAGGCGCGCACGAACCAAAAAAAAAAAAAATAAAGCGTCGAATTGTATACCTCCTCCGTTCGGGGTTCGTCGGTCAAAAAACAGATAAATCTACAGATTTAAATCCGTCTAAAGCGTTTCTTATAGAATAATATGAAACAAATAGTTTACAGTCAAAATAATTAAGTTTTATTGAAACTCACTTGAACATCATAATCAACACAGATTCAGACTTATCTCAAGTGTTTGTTTATTGTTCTTGGTTATGAGGTGTTAACTTCACTTTATAATTTTACACTAATCAATCAGGTAAGGTGAGTTTATACAGTAAATAAAATATGAAACAAATTAAAATTGAAATAAGAATAACCTCAAAAAAGATTGGTTTATCCAGATGACGAAAATAAAATAAGGAATAAGAATGAACCAATCAAATCACAGCTTTTTTGACAAAAACTTTTATGTTGTATGCAAGTTAAATGTTCTCTGGTGATTGATCATGCGCGTTATCAGTTTCCAAACAAAATAAAATAAAATAAGAAATAAAGATGAAAGTTGGCCATCTTTAGTTCTTATTCTTATTTCTTAATTTAGCTTATTTCGTGTATAAACGCTACCATGGAAATGAGCATGTTCAACTTTCTTATTTTATCTTTGTTTATTTCTTATTTTATTTTATTTACTGTATAAACTCACCTTAAATAAATTAATTGCCCTATTCTGAAGAATATTCACAAATATTTCAAAATCACTCTGTATATATAAATGTATATATAAGTATAAATAGAAATACCTACAAAAAAGTGAAAAAACTTGAATTTACTATTCCATACTGACCAATTACAAGCTGTGTGGTGTGTGGCGTGCCATTGCGGAAATTCGAACGGTAATTGCATCTGGGGAATTTGCTAACATCATGATGGCGCTGCTCTGGCAAAAACTGACCGAGCCAATTAGATGGGGATGAGAGGCATGTGGAGAGCGAGAGAGAAAGAGATGGGCGATTTGTTTGGGTTTTGAATGCGTTCGCTTAATTAGGTCGACCAGTTGTAGTTGCATTGTTGCCTATTTTGTTTTCAGCTCAGCTCTTTGAATGCGAGTTGCTCTCTCATCGCAAATTAGTGCAACTGCCAGTTAAACAAAATCGGATTCTTTTTTTTTCGTCATTTATGTCTACTATTTTGAGCGAATAAGATTTTCAGAGCGAGATAGCCTGCCAAGTGCTGATAGGATTTTTTCCACAAATGAATTCACTTTTATTTCCTTACAAATATCGAGTACAGTAATTTTAATTTTCTATCCAGCGTTGCAAATTATATTTTTTATCAAACACGTGCCGAAGATCTGGAATTCATGCCTCAGTCTTTTACCTGCTTGATGCTTTTCAAGTGATTCAGGAAAGATTTTGAGGTCGGAGCAGTGAGTATTCGTGAATGAATTTTGGTACAAAGACTAAATAAAAAAGCCGGCAAGTGATCCGAAAGTTACCCTCAAAATCACATACTTTCCAGTTAGGATCACTGGAATTGTCTATCAGAGCATCGGAGGTCTCTTGTTCTATACCCCGAAGGGAAAAAAATCTGTGTTCATTGCAAGGATGGATGGGGACTTAGCAGATTAAATAAAAGATTCTTGTTTCTGTATTCTGCCAAGAGAATATTCAGGTAATCTCCTCATAATTGAACATAAAGCTATTAAGTACTTGAAAATAGTCATTACAAATTTGTAATGATGATGAAAATGTAACATAATTATGTTTATCATCCTTCTTTTATATAAATAGGCACTTATCTTCTTAGACTTTAGTTTATACTCACATTAGATGAAAGTACAGTATGCCGAAACAATTTCCATCTGTTAACAACATAATACCTAGTAGAAATTTTAATATAGTGTTTTAATTTACTATGGATTTTTATCAAGGATCAGCCAATATACTTACAGCTTTGTGACACTACCAGCTCAACTGGTATTTTATATTAATTCTAAGAAACTATTTTACTTTTCTCCATGAAGTTGAAGGGCGCGTACTACTAGAATCGTTCAAACATCAGAAAATTTGGTTTTGATGTTCTGAAGTGGCCGGCATACATCCAGAACTCAATCCCGATTGTACATTTGTTGAATGAGTTAAGACGAAGAATTATTGAGCAGAAAAAAATAATGGTTCAACATTAATTATCCGAGAAAAAAGCTCAAACTTAACTGGGTATACCAAGGTATGTCTACTGATATGCCTGAAATTATAAGCGCAAGAAGAGTTCATATTTATTACATATTTATAATTCTATTTTGTTACTGTTAGCGCCTTTAATGATTTTTACTTTCCTGTCTTAAAATGGTAATATTATATTTCATTGTTTTTATTACATCATTTTTGGCATAAGAATCTGGGAATTCCAATGAAATCAGACCTTTGTTATGCACCATTGTATCATTTTTCAAACTAAATAGTTTTTCAACAATATATATAACTTGGTGAAAAAGGTGTATTGTCAGAAATAGGCCAGTTTTTTGCAGTCAAGTGTATCTACAAAAACCTTCATCAATTTATTTAATTCCATCTACTTTTTTGATAACCACTTGCTCTCATTTGTCGTACGTCGTAATAAATATAGAAAGAGAAATATATACCTAAGAGTTATATACAAAGGAAAAAATAACTGGGGGAAAATCAATAAGAGCCTCAGCGCCCTATTATCGGGTTGCAAGTGAATAATTCAGACCTAGCCTATTTTATAAATAGAACAACAGTGACATTTCCTACCGTAACTAATTCTAATGTGGCTTTTACGTGTGTGTGGGAAGCCAACAAATTGCCGACGACGAAATTACACCGCCAAGCCACCAGGCAGGCTCGTCTCACAAATATAATAATAAAAAAAGAAAAAAATGAAAAAACAATAACAGCTCTGGTGAATAGATTGTGTGGTTAGATAGTAATTGCTTTTGTCATAAATAGTTTTATTGTTGGAAAACTGTTGGATATTGATTTTTTATGGAAAGTTGTCTTGCATAGTTAATGTTGATTGATTTTAAGTCCCGATGACATTGTGCGAGTTTGCTAGCTGTTGGCTGGCGAGTGGAAACCGGCGAGCCAGCTAGTGTCATACTGATAATGACAAACAAAATTTGCCCACTCGCTCAATAGTCAACAGATAAACGATGTGTGTAAATAACTTGTTTTTTACCGGAATACTCGCTAACTCGAAACTATGATTAACAAATGGCTAGTTTACCTTGTAGGTAGCTCACAATCCCACAAAGTGAACTTTCGATTTTTCTCATATTGTAAACTTAGTTTATTAGCAGCTATTAGCTTGACTCGATGTCATCGAGTCTTTAAAGACGCTCTACACTTTTCTACAACTATCAGAAGTAAAAATGCAAGGCAAGTTTTGTAAATTTTCGGTATCCTGTTTTTGTAGCATACTGATCCCGCTCGCCGGAGACACCAAGCTTGCAATAGCTACTCTTAATCCACTCGATTTTATTCTTTGGTGCCATTTTGAAAGTTTATTTTATAGAACTAGAAATTAACTATCCAAATTCTCACTTTCAAGGCGAATAACTCCATAACTAAGCCCGATGGGACTTTTTATGAAGTACCAACATTATTCTGACTCCCTCTCTAAGACCTATAATTTTCGGTGCGAACTTTCCGAACACCCTGTATATGAAACCAAATACATTTTTCCAGCAAAATAGTTATAGAACCAGAAATCTAAGATGGTCGTAAATCCATATTAGCCGACGATCCTCATTATTACCTATTGTTGAAAATATAGATAAGCAATAAAAGTGTGTATCGTGTATCCCTTGAAATATTCCCAGGTCCGGATTAAGATATCTCATGAAATAGTTTAGTATTTGTCATAATCGCATTCATTATCGTGATGTTTATAAATGTTTTTTGTTATATATCATAATATATTGTATCTACATAAACAATTCAGAATTATATTCAAGCGATTTTTCTTAATAATTATCTTAACCCATTATACCTACCTATAAAACAAAATTTAATTGCTAGGACAGGTATAATTCTGCATAGACTGCCAGCTGATAACTCAAGTGTTTGGTGATTTACAACCTTTTTAGATTTCTGGTCGCACTGTACTTACTTATTAATAATAAATTATTAAGACCACCAATAGTATCTGCTTTGAATGCTTTCACCACTGTCAGACTCGTCATATTGATAAGCTGATAGAATTTGTTTCGCCTATACCCAACACCTACTACCCATTTATTGTCTCCAATAATGGAAAGTACTGTCAATGACAGCGTTAGACATATATGATGTAATAATGTACATGTAATGCTGAGGATATTGAATCGCGCCGGCTTTAGCAAAACGCCCCTGCAACTTTTCATCTTCCATTATTCATCCGCCTATTGTATATATTCAATTCCAATTGGTGTCGAATTATTCAACGTTTCACTCAAGTTCCAGTTGACCCCGCATGAGATGAAATTTATGCGAAAGGTTATCGGTTTATTGTCTGTCAACTCATATATTGTATACAGTAAACATATATATCACGTATTTATATTAGTCCATTAGTTGATTTAATAATGTGAACTAGATTTTCTGTAATGAAAATAATACATTTCCTTATTCTACTACAGCAAAATTATGCATTGCATTGCATATGAGAATTTTGATTCCAAGAGTGTTGATTGGTGAATGCGTTTTAGACCGTTGCGCTTATGTCGTCAGGCCATCAAAAAAAATAATATTACTAGATCTTGATACATTATTCCCACAAATTTTATAAAGTAATTATGTATTAGGTACAGAAGAACCCAAATTACAAGCGAGCATAAATGGTTCGAAACGTTTTATGGTTGTCGGAGATGCGCGTGAATAAATCTTATTTTCCTTATCATGAGCAAATATCAACGCCGGAAGGTCTATTAATCGGATTAGGGGTTAGGAATCATATTCGAATAACCTGAGATTCATTTTTAGGTAAATTTCATATATAAATGTACCTATAACGATCATGCAATATTCATTCTAAATTATTATGATATTTCTGATTATAAATTCAAATTGCTTTGTAATCAAGATGATTATATAACATCAGCCTTTTTTCGTAAATAAGTAGATTACGCTAGTGCATCTAACCATGCCGAAAACAACTACTGCGAGGCCAAACACCTCTTCTGCCATTTTATAACGTCAAGGACTGTTAGGGCAATACGTGCAATTTATTAGATTGTTACAGTATTGGATGCAGTGAAAATAGGAAATAGAGTATCAGAATCTTTAACAATCAACAAAGGCCTGAGACAAGGATGCGGCATCTCCCCAACGCTTTTTAAAGTATATGTCGCCAAAGCTCTAACAACTTGAAAAAAGAAATCAATAAACTTAAGAATTAAAAGACCCTTTTAAATGATCAATTAGATCTTAATAATTCCCCATTGTTAGATTTATTTACCACCTAATTATACTCAGAATGTATTAAGTACCTAATCATTAATTTTACATTTAGTTACCTATATAATGACCATAATTCACCTTGTAATACCATATCTGAAAAAGCCGCTGTGTCGGTGAAACACGTGTCATGTTGACAATATATTTGTGAAAATCTAAACCAGTGTATTTTATTTCTAATTCAATAATTAAGTATTTAAATGGAATACTGTGGAACACGGAAATACGAAAACAACCGAAAATGAGAATTTACAATACAATGATTGCACTTTGATAGGTATATGGCTCTGAAACGTGGAAAATAAAAGAACAACTAAAGAAAAAAAATAGAAGCTACAGAGATGGATACCTTAAGAAGAGCAAATAGAACATCAAAGCTAGATCGGGTCAGAAATGACACAATAACAGAACAAATGAAATTAAAAAAAAACAGTTATAGAACATATTGAGAAAAAACAATTGATTTGGTACGGGCACGTACAGAGGATGGGGAAGAAAGATTTCCAAAGAAATTGATGAAATGGATTCCACAGGAGAACAGGAAGAAAGGGAGACGAAAAATATCGTGGATACAAGGAATAAAAAGATCAATGAGTGTACGAGGACTGAGCGATGAAAACTGCAACAATAGGAGAGAATGGCATTTAGGCATCGAAGAACGTCGCAGGACGTTCTAATCCGAAATTGTATATATACAATATTAGATAATACTACCTATACGTATTGTAATGACTGGGATTTATTTATTTTCAAAGTTTATTTATTTATACAGTATTTATATACGCACACACTAAACATCCATAACTATATACAATTTATATTCACTATTTATATTTACACGGCACTATTTACAGCTATGTACAATTTATATTCAACTATTTGCAGACTTGCTCGTCTGCACCGGGCGATTGCCCCTGACTGACTCCGCAGCACTCACCAATATAAAGGCAAGCAGATTGGCTCTCGTATTTTCTACACCCATCTTCCGATGCCAAGCGAGCTCTCCCGAACTTTCGCGAAGTTACTAGAAGCTTCGGGAATATGTCTTGACCCAGGCATGCATGGCTGACCAATACCAATAGCGGTATGCAACACACCACCCGGGTCCCACCAACGTCCGCACTCGCTAAGGTGCTCCGCCTTCCGACGAATCGCATACGCCCACCATTATGGCATCGATCACCGAAGCCAAGTTCGTTACAGTATATATCAGGTTGATTACCAAACAATGCACCAGTCACCTAGAAAAATATCATGATTTCAAGGTCGTCGAATATCTTTATTGATTAAAGTTTATCAAAAATATGTTTAAGCTACAGATATAATCTTTCTCTACATCTTTTGTTCACTAAACGTGAAAAATAATAAAAACCGTGAAATTTACCTTTGCGGTGGCTACGAGCCATCGGTTTTTTTTATTTATTGTTGATACGATTCAAAATACGATGATTCTTTCGTGTTCGACTCCAATTTCTTATCTTTCTTCCGGCATCTTTATTTTTATCGTTATCCTTAATACTTACAGATGGAGATCAATCTGCTTATTTTCCTATATGCTGGAAATAATCTCTTCTTCAATCGTGCCAGATAAAATTGTAGCTATAGAAATTGTGTACTTAAATAGTGAAAGATACTTCCAATGGCATTCACTTAATACCCAGTTGGACATTTAGTAAGGTATTAGACGACGTTTTGAAATTACTTTTTCGATCACGCTAATTAACAAAACATACCTTGATTAAAAATAAAAAGAAGCTCCACAGAATTTGTTGGAAATCTTATTAGCATATACTCACAGACATCTTCCTAAAACGATACTATCCAAGTCTAGGGACCTTCAAACGCGGAGATATGTCAAATTAGAATTTTCTAAAATAGGACCTATTAAAATATCATCCTACTAGGAAGACAATAACTATTTTACCTGCTCTTGTACAAGATGAATATACCATTATTATGTCATTGAATGTAATTTTAATGTTTGCACTCGATGTAAATTTTTTGCGAATTATCCATGTTTTATTATGCAATCGAGAAAAATCTCTGCTAATTTATAAAACCGGATATTCTAGGCTTTGTGATTTATGTTAGCTAAAATTGCCTAGGTTTTCGCCTAAAAACAATTTCTTACGAAAAGATGGAAAAGGTTATTATTTTTTTCACCATAAAAAATCAGAATTCGATATATGTACGTACGTACAGACATAAACTGAGGACTTGCTATGTACTTAGATATATAAATTAATGATTGATCAGCTTATATATATATATTAATGTAATGATTTTTATTTGTAATTTCATTCTGCATAATATTACATTGATATAGTTTCAAAATATATAATACATTTATTGAAGGAGGCAGCTGCAAAAGATAGTAGGCGAGAAAACCAAAGAATGAGAGAGAAATATAATCAAAGTTCTTGACAAAGGTCTACCTCTCACTACCGACAGGCAGGTGATTGGGCCATTGACGTAGTAGGAGAAAATCAGTTTGTACACCTGGATATTTAGAAATATCATTCTGGAGGTTTATCTATTTCTTAAGTTGTGTTTTATCCCCTAAGTTAATTACGTTGTTTGAAACCAAATTATCATTCTTTTATAGCTATTCACTATGATATTAGATATAAGAAAACGTTAAGATTTTCTGCTTTTACATATAGACCTAATTAGCACTGAGGTCACAAACTTCGAATATTTCCATACAAAACATTGGCATGTCGGATTCCTGAAAATTCAGATAGGTAATAATTACTTCTCAGAAGTCCTTCTGCTTTTAATAGGTAGGTACTTTTTGTTCCACAAACCTAACCCTAAGGAGAGTCATTATTCTTTAATTCACAGTACCTATACGTCCAAGATTGAGTCATATAACTAAATTTACTACGACTAATAATTTACTACTACTAATATATTTATCTAAGTAAAAGTCACTGGTATGTAAATTACCAATTTTTTATAGCTAGGTATTCACTAGGATATTAGATATAAGAAAACGATGCGATTTTCTGCTTTTACATATATACCGACTAAGCACTGAGGTCACAAGCTTCGAATATTTCCATACAAAACTTTTCAACATAAAGTCAAAACCGTAAAAGAACATTATGTTATTGACGTTAGCTTAATGGATTTATTGCATCATATAGTCTTACAATTTTGTTAATCAAAATATGTTCATTATTAGTTAATAAGTCAAATTTTCCAAATAAGCAACAAGATCAAAACAACAAAACAATATTTAGAATTCTATATTTCTACATTCACAATTTTAGTTCTTTTATCTCCCTTGGATAACCACACTTTGCAGTAATAGTGCTTTCCAAGTTAATTGACGATATCTGCAAGAAAAAACATTTACCAGCCAGTTAAGTTATCTTTCCCCTATGTACATACAACCTACAACTACCTTCTCAGTATTTTCTTGTACTTAATTCTTTTTATTTTTCTCAGGTGCTACTCTTTAACTCTTAATATTTTTTTTATTATACCCTATCCTAAACTATTAATGTTTTAACTTCGTTGATATATTATGTAATATAATCTGCAATTTTTTTAATGTCGTACCTATCACTTTCATACCGCTAACCCAAATAATGTAAGGAAAGTATTGTAACCATGTAAAATTTTCGGTGTCCGGTTTTAAACAGATATTTACATATCGTAGTTGCATGAGTTCAAGAAGCATATTTTTAATCTGTCGGCTTGTCTGTCTGACCACGTCAAGATTATCTCGCAAATGGATGAGCCATTTTTTTCCTTCGGTTTTGTTTTGTAGGGTACCTAATTTCTATCGTCCAGAATCTCTAGAAGTGTATGTGCTAAATGACAGAGAAGGATTTCAGTTAATATTTTGTTAGAAAATGTTTGAGAAGGTGAAGTCAACACTTAGGCTGCCAATAGATGGACCTGTGCTCTAAGGAGGGCAGGAAAGCAAATTATTAGTTCTCCTCTCATTGTTTTCACATATATAAATTAATATACATATATCTATGTATGTATTTTCTTCGAAGCGGAACTAAATTTAGACTTGAGAATGTGGACCAGATAAGCAAATTATTGTTATGACAACAAAAAGAGTGAATAAATTTGGGCAACTAATTTATTGTTATTTCATACTTCTTTGTGCACACCTTGCATACACGTTTCGGATGCAGCCAATTATAACATTTGGATGAGATACGCATTCCGGGTGAATTGGGAAGTGTTCCAGAGTAGAGAATAATTCAAGAAAATATTTAAATTATCATTACACGTCAACATCATATCATTACAAAAAAATGTTATTGGATTTTAATTGCTGAATATCTCTAAACTTTGATCTCTAATTATATTTCTCTGTAATTTCTCACATCCGAGGAACAATCGTATTGCTGTTTGTCTAAGTATTCAAAATAAATCTTTTTCCATAATGGCTGCCTGCAATGTTTCTGAAAACTTAATTTATGGTCGATAAGATTAATTTCTTCTAGATTTTTTCATTTCTCTCCCAGCGGTCTTAAGCACACACCCTTTTTTTCATATTTAATTTCTTGGCCAATGCACGCCCATGCATTTGGTAAATGCCGGTTGATGTTCTGCCACCAAAAATGGTTTGTGTCTGCGAGGGGTGTAAGGGGAGAGTGAGGGGGAAAAAGAGGAAAGCACACCACGAAAGGGCACATGGATAGAGTGCAGCATGTGTTTCAGGAATGCAGCAGACTTGCCATGTTATAGGTATACCTACCGACCGCTCTCCCCAGTGATGTAGACAGGTGTCTTCCATTCTTGTCGGTTTAACTTTAAGGCATCATCAACATTGGCATCCGAATCTTTATAAAAAATATGTAGGTATATGTATAATACATATTGTAAGTCTGCCAGATGTTGCGATACGTCATGATTACGTCAGTTATTATAAATGAGTTGGTAAACTGGATAATAGATTTAAAAAAATAGGGCCCATTTCCTAATATAATGCCCTAAAAAGTATTGAATAATATTTGTATTCAATTGTTAATTGAATTACGCTTAGATGAAATAGAATAATTCCTGCAATACAGTTATCTTTGACCGACTTCCAAACGGAGGAGGATAATTCCATTGTTTGATTTTACTTATATACTTGGTCGCGCGTTTCGCTCAGGACTACTTAAAGTTCAACAAATTTGATAGATAACCAATGAAAGACTAAAAAATTTTAAATAATTATTTAGTACAAAAACTAGGACCGAATTTTATTCTATTTGTGCACCAACTTTTGAAAGAGTACCTATCCATTTTTAGTAGGTAATAAGTTGGAGATTTTTTCAAATGGAAAAGGCTGTCAGATTCCTGAAAATTCAAATAGGCAATAACTATTTCTCAGAAGCCCTCCTGTTTTTAAAATACTCTTTTTGTTCCACAAAACAAACCCTAAGGAGACTCATTATTCGTTAATTCACTGTATACTTCTAAGATTGAGTCATGAAACCAAATTTACTACTACTAATATATTGGGAGTTCGAAGCTTGTTGAAATTTGAACTTAGTATTCTTCCAAAACTTTTATTTGTATCATTCCACAACTTGCCCTTATATGTTCATCTTTATGTAAGTAAAAGTCACTGGTATGTTTAGCTTCTTGTATGTTATCTGGTCTGGTAGCACCAACATTTAATGTGAATAAATTATCTTAAATATGTTTCTTTTAAATGGACATGCCACAAGATGACCTCCTGTATATTTCCTACTTGCAAATTTCAAAACTTTCCTTTACCTTTTTATAATAACTGAGAATCGACAAAGATATCCATCAAAATAAAATGTACCTGACCTGTATTCTTGATGGTCTCCCCCACCTTTCAGATTTTATTTCTTAGAAGCAGACCTTTTCTTTTATTTGAAAGATGGCCTGTGCGACCCTGTCGTCTAGAAAAAGAACGTAACATGACGTGTTCCATTCTCAGCCTGCCTATGGGATGTACCTACGTCGAATATAAATCTTTCCCTCGAGAACAAAAAGAATGAAGAAGATAAAAAGGAAGCAGGCGAGAACGGGACCAACGTGGCGATCTCTGGTGATTCATCTCTTCTTCGTCTCGAGCTTAGTCATGATGGTTTGCTTCATGCCGCTCTTCTTGACGCCGCTGTTTTTAGATGTCGCTGTATTTATTCTTTGTACATTTTTGTACGAAACAGTTTAGGCTCAGACTATTTAGGTATAACCAAGATATTACCATTACGTTCTTTTCTTATTTCTGTTCAGTTGAACTCCTATAAATAATTAAACCTATTGCTATCTATATTTTCTGGTTTCTTGATTTCAAAATCAAATTGTATCATTTCAGCATTTTCAGTGCTTTTAATAAATATTATAACACAAACATGCTATTATTCACCTCAGCACAGTACCTATACCAAACCAATTCAATGTAAATGTATTTGTGTTTTCCCCACCATTACCAAACATCGTAACCGTATAACGTACCTACAATTCGATAAATCTGACTACCTTTGATCTTTCGTGAATCGCCTGTCCTCTGTCATTGAAATGCCCTTGAAGGGGTCTAATAAGACTCTTCCATGGCTGGCTACTTGGCAACGTCGAACCGGACGGACGGGCCTATAAATTTGTCGAGAGTCGAACACACAAAGCAAAAGGGGAAAATCGAGTAGGCTGCGGCGACACAACTTAAAGGCGATGTACGGATCCGGTGGGCGAGCGACCGTTGCGCGTTGCGCAGTGTCACTCACCCGGCCATCGGTATATCTCTCTTCAATAATATCGCCCACGCTACATCTTTGTTTGGGCGTGACCCAAGCGAACTTGCATCGAAACATTTTAAATGTGTGTGTGTGTTTATTATGTGTATGTACCTGAAATGCAGCGTTGCCATTTCGCCACATGTTTTTGCAAAAAGTTATACACATGCCTACCTGCTTTTAAATATCGAACTTTGTACCTTCCTAACAAAAATAGACCTACCTACAGTTAAGTAATAATTGGATTATAACTTAAAAACACATATGTAGGTAATGAGATCTTTAAGAATGTGTTGGAATACTTATCTTTTGTTAAGTAAACAATTTGTTTCGACCCGTAGATAGGTAGGTACCTATATTCATCCGAAATAAATATTATCTTTCTCAAATCCCTATTATTTCGATACCTAATTTTATGTTTAGTCTGGCATATTTGATATTCGCTGGAATTGCAAATTGACTAAAATCATCCCCGTTGGCATTTACGTAAATGTCATCCTATCCGATAACGTGCTGAGCCATCAATTTTCTTAAGTATCCAGTTGACCCCAAGGCCAGAAATACCTCCCCACATCCTCGTTTTATATTCTCTCTTTCTCTGTCCTTCTTTATACTTATATGTTCGTTTATGGAGTAGGTAGTCGGTTTTTCTATTTCTGAGTCTCTTCTCTCGAATGTTTCTCTCTCCAGAAACTGCAACCGAAAACTACGTCAGCATTAAAAAAACAGCTGAACGACGAAAAGCATGGCTCCTCGGGTGGTTCCGTGAAGTTGTTAGCTTGGTAGATTATTTGCCGATTCGACTGGATCGCGCTTCATGCTGGCGACTAAAGGTATTTATTTTGCCAGCTTGAAAATTGTGTAGAGGAAAATCAGACACTGTGCTTGAATGAAGAAATAATTAGCGTGCAATTAATGATGACCTGTGTTTTATTGGTTAGATTCGTATACCTACTTCATTTCAAAAAGAGAGAGAAGGAGTAATACATTCTGATAACCAAGGTATCTCTATTGTATTGTGCAATTCTGCCATATAAGAGTCTTAATAGGTACGATATACATATATATTCCTTCATAATCATAATTTATGAATCTCTTTCTTTTTTCAATGGAGTAGGTATAATATATTGAGTGATTCAAAACAAAAAATCATACCCAGTATGCTATGAAAGTTGATCGTTCCGTAATTCGAAACAGGACGTTGACCAGAGCAAATTATTTCATGAGTTAACGTCATGCTGGGCAATTGATAAAAGTTCGAATGTCTTGTAGGTTAGACAGTCCCTGACAAGGAATGAATATTTATTTTCAATTGAATAATGTTATCTTTTTATCAACATTTCCATTCAATGTCCTTGAAATTATAATTAATACATTTTTCCCACTTTGAAAAGTCTATAATCGTAAAACAACTCTAAACTGGTTTTATTCTAATTTGAAAGCCAAGCGAGAGAGCAATTCTCTATAATTAAAACTATATCAGATAAATCGGATATAGGTACCTGCACTCAAGACTATTTACAATTATCTTCATAAATACTACAAAAGAAATCGCGGGATATCAGGAATTCAGGAAAATTGTTAACTAGCAACGAAACTATTCGAAATGTCAGGCGGTCAATTCAAATTTAAGGGCTTATGAATTTTATAACATTTTATTTCAAATTCTAATGAAATAACTAAATGTCGATAATAAAATTCAATAACTACTTATTGATAAAGTTCCTGCTGCATCCACTACGTTATATTTCTAGCCTCGGTAGGTGGGGAGGATGATAGCGTTACTACTAGCGAACTCGAAACATCTGGATTTATTGATATTGTAACGTGCAAGGGGTACAGCTGTCGGCACTGGGCCAAAAAGTGGCGGCTTATGCGCGAGTGATGGGAATCTCGAGAGCGGCCGCTGACTGTGTGGCGCATGTGCTCACTAGGATGCCGACAAAGGATTTTGAGGAAAGTCCAGTGGCGGCTGGGGTGATCAAAGACCAGAGGCGGCTGGAAAGATCTGGAGAGTCTTTTTCGGGTATATATTTAGGAGAATTGTCGGCATGAGGGACAGTGTAAAAGACAGTCTGCAATAAGTTTAATAGAAGAGTGAGAGAAAGCTATTAAGAATATTCAATAGTGAAGTTTTATTTTTTTTATTAATCTACTCTCGTGTGTGAATAAAGCTTATTTATTAATTGTAAATTAGTCTCACTTATCTGCGAATCCGCATACGCAACAATATGTTTGGAAATAGATCTACCTTTTTTGTTGAAGAGTTGGAATTTACAATATTTTTATAAGCAGCGAAACTTTTCCCGATACTTTCAGGTTCAGGTTAGGTAACTAATGTTGTACGTACCCATATTTAAAAAAGGAGATTTAAATTTAACGACTTACTGTCGTCCCATTTCTGTGTTTGGGAAGATACTTGAATCTTTGATCAAAAAGAGATTATTTAGCTATTTTGTGAAAAACAATCTATTATGCAAGCCAATTCGGATTTAGAGATGGATATTACACAGCTCAAGCTATTGCTTGGGTTGTGGGTGGCATACTCGAGAGCTTAGTGAAGTGACCCTTTGTGATCTCAGTAAGGCTTTCGATTGTGTTTCCCATGACCTGTTGGTACATAAACTGTAACCATGTAATGTTAGGGGCGTTCCACTTCAGATTGTGAAATTTTATTTATCCCAAAAGCAACACTTTATGACATTCCATTTCGTAAACTTCTGAATAAAAATTAATTAAGACTGGGGTACCCCAAAGCTCTGTTCTTGGACCTATGATTATCTATATTAATAGCCTATATGTCGATCTATAACCACATAAATGTGTATTTTACGATGCTTTTCTTATTACCAGCCATAAAGATTACTCGATATTAAAGAGTTCTATCAACAACAACAGTAATACTGCAGTGGATTTCTAACAATCAACTTAAACTTTATTTTGAAAAACACAAAGCATTATTTTTCCCAGCAATTCCTTCATAGTGAAATGAAAATCTATGAATTTATTAGAAATTTCTCTAATTTGGACTTAAATTAAGGGGGCTCGCTACCCAGTGATAGCCTAGTTCCATTATTTCTCTTAACCTAATTATCCTATCTGGGAAACATTTTGTATGCTTACTGAGAAGAGTATGGAGAATCGCGGATCACATAAGAAAAATAAGAATTCTCAGATTTAAGTTGAAAACTTTGTTACTATTTATTTATTGAAACTGAAAGATATGATCCGCGATTTTATAGTGAATTCCATGCTTATTTGTTCTCTTCTCTTTCTAAAAAGGAAATAGTTACTGTAGAGTTATATTTTTTAACTGACTATAGTTGCAACCGCCACTGTTCATTAACACTACCGGTAATACTCTTACTAAGGGTTGTCGGGTATCATATATCATATGGATCAACCTTCATAAGTACATCACCTTGGGGACGTTAAACAGAAAAATTCATAAAATCTACAGCTGGGTAGCGAGGCCCCTTAAGCAAGACTATTTTCATTTTAAGAAAACTCAAGGAAAATTTAAATCAACAAACCTAATGATGTGTCTACTTCGCATTGTTTTTTACCTTTTCAAGCACCCCTTAATCTGTCAATGAGTACCTACATGCAGAAGAACGCCGAATGGTAATTTCATTGCTCTTAATATTTGCTTTTACTTCTTATATGTACCTACATATATTTGTTGTACCATTATTTTTATGTGTATTTACAAATCTTGTATGCCTTCTTTAAATTTAAATATTACATGGACATACTGTACTTTATTGTATGCAAAATATATAGTTGTTTTGACTATAATTAGTTGTCATTTCGCAAAAGTAGCATATTGCTTGAGTTTGACAACATTGTTCAGACAACGACAACGGATTCAATGTCATTTTCATATAATAATTGACGATTTTTCATGTTTCTTATCTTGAAATATTTTATCGAGTATTTTATTAATTTAACAGCAGGAAGTTATCATAACGGCCTCGATATTCCGGAATTACTTATAAGTTTGACAAATCTTCACGTTTCAAGGTCCCCCACATCCGATAAAATGTTTATAGGTATAGTGTTACAGGAAAATGTTTGTATGTGTGAAAGGACGTACAATAAATAATTTGTCTGTGGTGAGTTTTCGTTTTAATTATGACGACCATCAAAAGTTTAAAAATTATTATTATATATTATTATAATTTTGTAAATGTTATTAGTTATTAGAAATGCTATCTTTTGATTCATAAGTATTATGTCAATAACATTTGAGATTTTTTGCAAAATCAATCTAATTTGACCCATGAGACTAAGACAAACCAGATATTCTCGGTTGGTGGCCTGGTGGAGGACGCGTTGGTTTTAGACCACGACATATGGACATAGTCTGGCAAATCAAATATTACATTTACATTTTACTAGATCTTGGTTCATTATTCCCTCATGATGTATGGGATTATGTTGCAGAAGCCACAAATATCAGAAACTAATTATGTATTAGGTATGTACAGACAGATCCAAATTACCGCAACCCGAATTGCAAGCGAGCACAAACTATCGCTGACGTTTTGTCATAGTATTATGGTGTTGACCTCTCGGGTCCTACCCATACAGTAAGCTGGTTTTCTATAAATACCTTTCAGAAATTAAAGATATAAATATATATACACACGATAACCGAGCTCTTTTGCAATGACGTCAAATACAACGTTTTAGAAAAATCCGGTACTGTCTAAAATAAATGAATAAACTCAGATATCCTAGTGACGGATAGGTCATTCTACTACATTCTCCAAAAATAAATTAAGTAGTTGTAACGGGTAGATAGATACACTTTCTTTATACATTATAATATTGAATTGAAATCAAAATTTGTTGTGCCATTTTCATATTTATACACTAGCTGTCACTCGTGGATTTGTCCGAGCTACCTACCAGTGACAGTGAAAATCCAGTGGGAGTCGGTTTAGCTGTTACGGAGATTCGCCGCAACAAACAGACAAAAATTATAAAAATAGTTTTTTTGAAGTTGTATAAAAAAGCCCATTCCTCAAAGTGGAGTAGATTAATTGAGAAAAATAAATCTCGAAGTCATTTACACAATTTATTAAAAAAAAATTCTTAGGGGTTGAGACGTGTTTCGAGTCTATAAAGACTCATCTTCAGTCAGGATTCAGGATACATAGGTACAAGGAATATGTGGAGAGAAACAAAAAATAATATAAACATCACCCAAACCAGAAACTTAAAACATTATAATTATTCTATTTTATGTATATCAAAGAACAGGATTTCGTGATTATATCGTGATTGTAATGAATTGTATGCTATGGACATGATCAATTTCTAGAGTATTATTAAGAGTATA
Organism: Crioceris asparagi; assembly: GCA_958507055.1. NCBI lineage: Eukaryota > Metazoa > Arthropoda > Insecta > Coleoptera > Chrysomelidae > Crioceris > Crioceris asparagi. Next base: position 55,282,323 of record OY293827.1, read on the forward strand.
TAATACTGAGAAGCAATTAGAAATTCAAATTGGTCGAGTATTTAATCGGTTTATTCTAATTTCTTCGAACACAGAGTGAGAGAGAGAGAGACGCGGTCATGTTGAATTATAATTTGCGATGAGAATGAAATTACGTCAAGTTATTAATAGACGCAAAGCTGTCGGAAAATACCAATGTCACAAAGTAATTCAATTTTGCTAGAGAATCGATTACCAACGCGTTCTCTATATTGAAACCTTACCTTGAACAAGCAATAAATTTTCATTACTAAGCGTTTGTTTGTTTTGTTCTATGTTTCATGCTATTCACTATCACTTAGTTACTCAATGATATGGACACTATTCAAGAATACTTTAAGAAAATCAGAACAATCTGATGCACGATTTTGAAAATCCTGTAGGTACATGGTACGTACTTTAGTAATACAGTTAGAACGAGAACTAGTTTTTATTATTATTCAAAAACCAATGTTTAGGAAATGTTGAGATTTGATTGGAAATTGAAGTCTATGTTTATCTTCTGCCTTTTTACTTTCTTACTTCTTACCGCTCCAACAATTCCCCTTTGCGTCAAAAAACATATTTTCAGCCATTGGATGGATCAATTATGTTGCTTTCCTTTTTTATTTTGTAAGGTGTAGATCCCAGACGCCCTCGGTACAAGATGGCTGGCCCTACCTTGCTCGCAATGTTTGCTGCACAAAAGCAGATGAACCTGTTTTGCTGAAGAGAGTAGCTCAAAACGGCTTTAATTAAGGATTCGGATGGGACTTGAATATTTTTATGGAAGCCCTTAATTATTCTTTTGAAGCGCATATCTGGGAAAATATCTTGCTTAACCAAAATTTGATAATTTCTACCTGATTAGTCATATTCTGTCTAAACTGTTTGTAAAATGTAATATGAATGAATTAAATTTGAGAGTGGTGTCTTTCTGTCTTTTTTCGCCTCCTTAAACTAAAACGCAATCGCTCCAACTGTGACTGAGTCATGACCATTCAGAGCCAAATTGAAACAACAATTTAATAAAAAAGATACTCTTTAAATGATAAAGAGGGATCGCAATACTGTAATTAAATACATATTTTATCTGTCTAATTTGTGACCGAATCAAATTTATTTTCATTGCTGTATTACAAATAAAATTACTATTGCATCAGTATTTAAGCAAGACGAGAATAAAAGAACATCAGGTATTCAAACATTAAATTCTCCAGATAGGCATATCACTTGTTGTTACTTTCATACATTTTCCGTAATAGCTATAGAAAAAAATTAAAAGAAATTTTCAAACGACTCTGATTTATTATCTGCAAGATTGATACAGAAGTCTCCAGACAAAATCAGTGAAAATTCAGTTACTGAATCAAACAAATCATATCTATGGCTGTATATCCTTTGGCTGTTAAAATAATGAAAGCATACCCATCAAATTGCAGATGACGTTGGCGCTCGTTTCTCGTTTCCAAAGTATTCAAAATCAACAGTCCCTGGAATTGTTATTAGCTGTCTCTGTCACACAGTCTCTATTTCCTTCTATACGTACCGCAGGGTAGGTGGCTCGATCTAGGTATTTCTACACACATCTGATGACGATCAAGCGTCTTAAGAATAACATCCCGTTAAACTGTTAAACTTTTGTTTGGTTTACTCTAGCCGCATGACCTCGCAAGAGTCAATCAGACTATTTTAATAATCGGTGAAATTTGCTCGAGAGTGGTAAAGTTATGTGAGTGGACACATTAGATTTTTGCTTAACAGATTAATTATATTTGTTTTGAAGTAAATACTCCAGGTGCATTTGGTCTCCATCTTGAACGTACACCAGTTGAAAGGACAAGCCTGCCTATTTAGTTGAAGCAATTAATGTGCATATTTATTACATTATAATGTCAACTTTCCATCTGCATACATAACATCGTGATAGATGTGGCAACGTTGCTCTATACGCCTGGGAATCATCATGCCATAAGAGAAGAGCCGTCCGTTTATATGCAGCATTGGGCGTGCTGGTCTTGTCGCTGTCTATCTCTCTCTTTCTCATTTTCGCTCTCTCACCATCCCTCACTCTTCCCTCGGTATCCGTAAACACATCAATTATTATTGTTATATCGGATACATTTTGAATAGGTAACGGTAGAATGGTCGAATAGCCAGCCATCACTTGCTGCAAATAATGTGTTTATCTCTCTCGCTCTTTTACTGCATATCTATTCTCCTTCTCACTCACACTTGAATAGAATCTTGTGAGATTTCTCAGTTGGATTATTGTGCATTTTTAACACGTACTTCACCAAGTCAGCTGACGTGAGCGTATGCGTTTTACATGTTTTTCGTTTACGGTCTCCTCGTATCGTTTTCATTCCTTTCAAAAAGCGGCTACCTATGCCTTATTCAGCGGAATTTTATTTGTTTCATTAAATTTATGCAAAGAATGCTATTTGATTCAGTATTATTTATTCGCTTTCGTTATAAACACTTGCATTAATTTCATCGAATTATAGCATTTATCATGGATCACAGATCCCTTGTAAAAATGAATAATCAATACCTAAGTACCTATACCTACGTATTTACCTCGTTTTTATTCCCTGTTGCCGACATAGGTATTTACTTTCTGATAAATAATGATTGCACAATCTAAATTAGACTGTTATCATTTGATAAACAAATAGAATAATTCAGAATAAATAATGCTAAACATTTACAACATATTATTAAAATGTTGTTTACAATTCGATGCATTTAAATAAAAGAGCGATATCACTTTGATTTGTGAATAGAAACAGAGGGCTAACTTCATTGCCATACAATCTATTCAGGAAAATTCCGATGATTCAATGACTATTGATAAACTTGAGTATGAAATCAATCATGACTGGCGTGACTTCTAATAATATGTAGTTGATCAACATGTTATTATTTTAATGTTATGTATTTATTCGTATAACGTAATATTGTTGGGGATTCTTGAAATAGATTATATTTAAATCAATGCATATGGATACCATGCAATAAACGGATATTGAAAATACTCAATGAAACATTGATTTAGTTATCCTAATATTAATTATAATATTTTATCTAATTGGGAAATTTACCTTTGTTCCAGGTACTCAATTTTTCTGAATATTTATGATGAAAATTGTGGGTGAGTATTTAAAATAGAGATTAATAATGGCACAGTTAATATTTTTTGGCGCAAAACTATAAATGAATCAAATTCCTACTATAAGATCACAAAGGTAATTAACTGTTATCTTGCATTTAATTAGTTGATCATGAAAATGCACAGTAATCGCTATATTTATTTTGTACACACATAACTTTGAAATTTTACTCAAGTTGCAGTGAAAACAGTAAAAAATTTAACTAAACAGGAGTTATTGGCGTTAGGGTCCTGAACTGCCGGATGTATTTAGCAGAGAAAGCCCTTTATAAGATAATTCTAGCGTCTGTTTTTTTCGATTTAACATATCAAATAAAAGGATTCATTATGAATAATTTAATTATATGTACATTATACTATTTTCAAACGTTTGACCCGCTTCGACGTTATTAGAGAGAATATCTCCGAAATCCAAGAGCGTAAAATATTGAAAAACAGTAAATATCCATCCACTCGCACTTGACCATTTTGTATTTAAGTACAAGGGTTTATTTATTATAGGTTTTACATAGATACTTGTGTCAAGTAAATCTCAAGATAATTTTATTATTCAAAAAGCTTCTCGAACTGATATTGGTGTTTCTGGACAGTCGCCAATGTCATCTCAAATGATACATAAAGAACAAAAGTGAATTTATGACGTGTGATAACGAAGAATCCATGTTATTTCACTCCAAACTTGAGTAAAGAATCCCATCCAAATCTCTGATAAGATTCGTACAGGTGAAAATAATACGGAATATTTTTTTTCCAACAAATAGTGTAAATGACGCACGATAACAAAGTGTGAATATTATTCTATGATAAGATAATAGGTAAATGGAATGAAGAACTCAGTAAATACATGATAAGAACGGTACAAGTTCAAATTACAAGAGATAAATTGAGGATAATAATATAAATGGGGCAATTGAGAGAGACGTTGCGTACTAGTTGATAGTATTTTTATCGAATTGATGTAGGATTTTTTTGTAATGTTATCAGGTTTACAGAGAGCACGGAGTTCATTTTCATTATTTCAGTCTGTTTAATATTTCATAAATATATGTATCTTGTCTTATAGTTACATTCAATATTTGAGATCAAGATAGATTGAAAAATAATTTCAAAGTTTACCGATCAAATACAATATTAAACTATCAATTTCCAGAGTGAAACATCGGAATGTGCCTAAAGATAATATTAATAGATTGTACTTACATAAAAATGTAATGTACGTTATTTTTCAGGAAAAATATCAAATATATCAAACCTCAACAAAACACCCATCCGAACATATTGTCATTTTTCCTTATATGTCCCATTATGAAATTCTATTCTACATAGGTACTAAAATCTTCCTTAAAAACTATTACTGATATTAGTTCCCTTGCTCTTATATTTATATGAACTTTCCTACTCGCTAACGGAGTGATGGTTTTAAAAGAGCTGGTTCAATGCAAGTAGCTTAAAAATACTGAAGGAAGAGTAATAAAATAATTTCTTGTGCGCAGGAATTTTATTATCAGCTTTGGTGTTAACTTATCCTAGCTTAAGGATGGCTTTTACTGAATTTTTATGGGTTTTGAAATTGAGAAGTAAGTAAGCACAAAATTACATTTTTTTTCGACCAGTAGACTGGGTGGACTGGAGAAAATAAGATGTGACTCACAGATAAACAGACGGACTGGCAGACAGACATAGTATCTGATAAAAATTTCTTTATTAAATGTAAGGAATCATCTCTTCATTTGAATCAGATAGGAAATTATTGTTATGTAGTAAACAAATTCGACATACTGATTGTGTTCAGATGAAGGGCGAAATAAATGTGTTCTGCCAACGACATTCACAAACAATAATCAATATTTTTATGTTGACAGTTTTTTCAGTTTCTTATCAAGGGTATTTCAAACTCGATGGACTATTAGACGTTTATGGAGATCTACAAAACATAAGAATTTATGATTTTGGTTGAAATGAAATCTACGATCTATTAAATTAAAATATTTTGAGTATTGCAGTTTTGTTACATCTAGCCGTTATCTGATTTATTATTTCAAATGGCATTGCCTATAGGTATATATATCCCATATCACAGAGAGTGCCCAAAAAAATGCCTGCGAGAGTGATTATAAAAAGTAGCCAAAAGTGAATTTTCTTAAATACAACATACCTATATATACTGAATATTATTTGATAAAAGGATAGAGTAAAATATACCTATCTCTTAGAATTATTGTTTGATTATTGTAATTTTTTTAATTCAAACTTGCTTAGACATTTTTAACTAAATACAAAAATGATAAATTTTTTTTGATTTATACTAAGAAAATGTGAATTTTGAAATAATTTTTTTTATTATTGGTATGTCTGAAACAGCCCAAATAACTATGAGAACAAATTTATAACAAAAACATATTATGAAATTATGAAATTCCCTAGTTACTAGGAATACATTTCTTCTTCTGGGAATGTCATTGTTAAAATGGTTACTGTTTACCCGCGGACAGTTATCAATTGTCCAAATAACACGCTGATTTGTTGATCTTTGTATTTTACTGAATCCAACCCTTGAAATGCCAGTCTTGCTCGGGAAATCACAAATCAACTTTGTTTATTCCTGTAATTTTGTATATATAGTCTCTTTTATTTTACCCAACAAGTTAACACCAAAGGAAGTGAGATCTGGTATCTAGCGATCAAAAAAATCATTTGTATTATGCTATCGACTTCAGTTAGTTACAAAAATAACGAATAACATGTTATCTTTCATATATAGAAAGATTGTTAAATTTGTTATGATACGACATAGAAAAGATAATATTGCACTTTGTAAATGTATATCCTGTTAATAATTCAGTTTTTTTCTGGATTTTGTTGATCTGTCCTGCTTAGTTGCTTTCTCTCCAGACTTTTTTGCTTTGTCAATATTGTTATAATGATGTAATTTTCCATTGAATTTCTTCCAGCACCGACCTAGGTACGTAGTTAGGTATCCTCAAAATCTCTTATCTTTCAGTGTTTATGTGGCTACTGCCGTTATTCAATTGTAAATGCAGTTGTTGAAAATATGAAGTCAATCAACTTAAGATGATTTTTGGGCTTGTGGGACTTGTTCATTCTTTCATAAGGTTTTCCCGTAGGATCGATACCATAAATGTACCTACATGGGTATATACAATAAGTTCATTCCATCCAGCGGTTTTATGATCGTCACGGAATCATTGTGAAACTTATGGATCATTTTATGCACATTTTCAACATTGCACCGTTATTGAACTACTTGGATGCAACGACTCTTTGTGCGCATAGCCATGTACCGAAATGACCGTTTCAGAACGATTACAAATTTGGTTGGAACGTCGACGGAATCATTCGTGAACAGTAACATTTTGATTGGGACACATTTTCTTTGCTACGCATGAGCGTGATCGTTCTTGAATGGTTCGCACGAGGTATAGAACAAACCTATATATAAGGATATTTTATATAGAACATCTGTTCGCATTGTGTATAGTGCTTGCACAAAAGGCGTAGTGGTAAATGTGTCGCAGAAATCCATGACAGATCTTGTATGTGCATTTTACTTGTAAGGCGTTTATAATGATATATTGGAGGTGGCAGGCACTCTACAAAATTTATATCTACAACTCGAGCATTATTTGCGAGATTCGAAAAGGCATTGACCCTCTCCCGCACTCAGCTCTGATCACGAGTGGGGTTGGCCCACATTCTGTTCGCCATATTATGTATGTATTTGTAAGCATATAAGGTATTTCGTAGAATGTCAGATTTGCCAGACATGATATAGCACAGCCATTAGTGTACTACTTTTCTTCCGTTGGACTTCAGAATATGCACTGGGAGGATCTTGGTTTGTTTGAAATGTTTGTTTTACTTTATTTTGATTCAGATATATTAATTGCGATGGCAGTTTACGGGTTAGTATTTTAGATAGGTAGTAAATGTTCAGCTAGGTTCACATAGCTGCGAATTGCAAAGTCGTTTCCTGTGGTCGAAATCTGACATAAAGTATGATTTCCATCAACTGAAAACAAGTTCTCTTTTCGTAGCTATATAAACCTTGCTAAAGAATCCATGAAATAACAGAATGAAGAGCCGACTTGGTGATCGGCCTCTTATTCTTCCAAAAAGTAATGTCCCAGGAATTAAGGATCATGCATTTTTATGGTGTTGGTATTGAAAAAAATACCTCTTTATGTAGGCGAGCATTCCAGCTTCCAACATTAGTTACACTAAAATTCTAGTACCTATAGTAGGTATAGATAAATTTTATTGCATACAACAATTAATTCTTGTTGGTATATACTCATGTATAGCTGTTTCGAAAATGGCATTAAAGATTTCGATAAAAATAATTTAAATGGGGATTGTTCTGTTAATTAAATGCCTAACTTACCTTAAATTATTGAGATGGGTAACTGATGATCCTTCTTATTCACATTTATGAAACGATTCAGAGAAGTTACGTATATAAAGGTTATCTCAATACATTTTTAAACAATTAACTTTGTTTACCAGAGTAAAGCTCGCTACTACATATAAGTATTGAATATTTATTTTTGTAATCTTATCCTACTTATTTGTTAACTAATGAATTCCTTTATTCAATAACGTCAACTTATCAAATTCAATGACTCTCCTCTCTTTCGAAGCTCTTATCATATTTGACATTTTATAAAAAAAAACTGTAACATTCCGGATTATCAACAATTAATACATAATAACAAATATACCTGCTTAACAATGCGTGATGTCATCAATTCCATTTGGTTTTGTGGAATTTATTGCCCTGTACAGGTAATAAGAAATCAGGTAGACCAGCTGGTCAATAATAAATAACAGTTTTGGTAGTTATATACCCAAATACTAAAGTTAGACACGATTAAATAATCTCATGAATTACCATTTGGTCACTAACTTAAATCCTACCATAAACATAAGAGTTGGATTAAAGAGGTTGCCTTTAATAATGTCAATTTTGCCGATCTATTATAGTTTTTCTATAAATGTCACTCAATAATCTTAACGTCGTATTTGTTTGGATGATGATGATCTTTGTAGGTTAATAGTACGCCAAGCTGTGTATTAAAAATATCTACATTCTTATTATGTATCAATCATACATGCATATTTTTATTTTATCTACTGCCTCTTTCTACCGTTATCAATTCTACAGTATTTGTTTGTATTGGGCTTTTCGTTGTACTCTTCAATCATGTTTTTTGTCACTTCCAGTATATGTATTCGAATAATTCTTCTCCTTGTCCCGTTGACCTCCCCCCTAACCGTGTACTCGTGAACATAAACAACTCCATAGTGAGACGACGACTGGCAGATGTGGAGTCCCCTTGTTTGGTGTTTCTTTTTTTTCCAAAGTTTATCGTTGCAAAGGGTATTTGCGATATCTGAATAGTGAAATCAGATAAACGATTCAGTTGGTAAAGGGAAATGAGTGTACCTCTCTCTGTAGGCGCTAGGCGCCAGCTCAAGGTCACCTTCACTTCAAGCATTAGAAGGTATAGAGAAGTTTGTAGAAGACAATTTTATTCCATATTTCAAGAACGTTTCGAGACTATAATGTGACATTTATTTTGTTATACTTAGGGCCGGTTCTCCGATTAATTTTAATCAAATATTAAAATTTAATTTTTTTTTTCATAAAGGTGACTGACGTTATAAAAGTTATTATAAGATGCACTATTTTATTCTGTCGTAAACATAAGAGTTACGTAAATCTCCCATTAGGGATTCATTATGAAATCGGCCCTTAATTTATTTAGTTGCTTATGCTTGTATATGATTTTTCCTGTAGATGAACACTTCAAATTAGATAAGAGCAGTCAATAAGTACATGCGAGTTTCGCTAGATACCAACTTCAAAATTACCAACACAGGTAGAATTGATATTATTTTTTACTTTCCTACGCTACTATAAGTAGCTGTATAAGGAAAGTATTGTAACGGGGATTTATATTAAAATTGGGTTCGATTTATTTTCACTTATTTATTTACACCAATAACTACTCGTCTTTATACACATTTATATTCACGCTATATTTCCTGGACTATAACGACTGTCTGTGTCTATGTGTTCTATCACTAACTGTCACTGACCGTGCTTTATGACCAACTGAACTATCCAGTCTATACCACCAGCCTTATATATCTAACCTAAAAAGCTCTAGATGGTTCCAGTGTTTGTTTTCGTTGTTTCTGGAGGTTATTTCTCAATATATGGCTTCGAGAATAGACCAGGACTTATTCTCGTTGCCTTCTGATGTCTCCCGTGTTTTCCGGAATTTGCATTGTGTGTGTATAGTTCATTTGTGAGTGTAGTTTATTATTCGGGTAAGTCTTCACGTTACAGTATTGTAATCGTGTGAAATTTTCGGTATAGATATTTTACCAAATGTTGACGTTTCAGAGTGTTCTAAGTCTAATAAACATATTTTCAGCCATTGGTCTGTCTGTCTGTCTGTCCGTCTGTCTGTGACAGCACTATCTCGGGAACGGATCGGTGTATTTTGTAGCTTTCTTTTTTATTTTGTTTGGTACCAATATCACTCTCCGGTGGCACTGAATGAGAATCCTGTATTCTTCTGGGAGCCCTTTACCGCCCACACATAGCGCCATCTCTGAGAAAAAGCACAAAAAAAGTTACTCTTGAATAAAATTCCGTATTTTCCACATGGTTCTTCAGATTCTGGCTAAACGTTTCATCTTGCGAAAAAATGTTACATGGCCATTGTTGTTTGTCTTGACATGCTGAAAAAAATGAGTGGTAGCACGATTTCACCAGAGGATTTTTACTTTACTACCGCTATTATCGTCGCTATGTAAGGAGAGTATTGTAATAGTGTAAAATTTTTCATTCACTGGAATTTGCATGCGAGCCGTAGAAAAGTCGTGTGAGTGGACACACCAGATTTTTTATTTTTCAGTTCACCAGTTTTGTAAAAAATATATTTAACTTTTTTTTGAGTGTATCATTTGTCACCAAAATTGTTGAACCTTCACCTTATATTCAGAAATTTCAATTCAAAGCGGTAACACACATATTACATTGCGTAACTCGGAAACAGTAATTTTATGTCCAATTTAAATGTTGCCGGATCTGGTCTCTTCTTTAATTTTACCCTCTCGAATTTTCCAAAAAAATGCCCATTCCATTCTCAGCACTTCTTTCAAATAAAAAAATCCTCAAAATATGAACAATAAAAAATAGTTCAATTCATCAGTTCTGTTGTGAAGTCGGTCAAAAAAGTTGAAATGGGTATGTGTTTATTATACTTCTTTAAAGTCGTACCCATTACCTTACTCGGATTGTGACCTTGAGATTGGTTCCCCCTCCCCCATTAATCTTTCCCAGCAAAGCAATTAAAATCTAGTGAGAAACCCAATTAATGCTTATTTATATCTATATAACATATAAAAGCGAAATACCACTCAATGATTAATCACGAAATCTCAGAAACTACAAGTGCTAGAAGTCTCAAATTTTGCATGGGGGTTTCTTTTAGAACACAGTTGCTCACTAAGACGGGATTTTGCAAAATGTATTCCTTACGGGGGTAAAAAGGGATGTCAATGTATGTATGAAATTTCTATAGTTTTAATAGTAGGGTTTTGACTGTACATTTATGATATTGTAACGTGAAAACTCACACGAATACTAGAGTATACCCGCACACATACACGAATTCCAGAATACCGGGAAGAACACCACTCCAGAAGCACCGAGAATATGGGGCCCTGATTATTCCCGAATAATAGCACACAACAAATCGAAGACTGGTATCAACTCGAAGCTTCGAGACCGTTTTAGGTTAGATATATAAATGCCCGCGTCAATCACAGACAGTCAGTCAGACAGTTAAGTGTGTTCATACACTAGTTCATAGAACAGTGAATATAAATAGAGCGCTAAGCGCTAATTAATGCTGTGAGTATAAATGTGTATATAGTTATATAATTATTAGAGTAAATAAATAAGTGAAAATAACTTGAACCCAATTTTAATTAGAATTCCCGTTATAATGTTTAAGGAAAAATAATATGGGGGGGCTTTATTAGAGCATCAGAAGCAAGAACAACAGTTTTTCTAAATTTTTGCCTGTCTGTATGTTTGTACGCGTATCACGCAAAAACTACTGCATGGAATTGAATTCAGTTTTCACCGATGTATTACTAGAGATCTAACTTGAAATATAGGCTACATTTTATCGCTTTTGTCTGTCTTTCTGTATGTTTGTACACGCATCACGCAAAAGTACTACAAGGAATGGAATGCAATTGAATACAGTTTTCAACGCGCAAAAGCTAGTACTCAAATATAAATAACTTTTTATAAAAATTAAGACCGATCTTAATATATCAGGAACCGAAAAATACAAATATTATTTATTCTACTGGTACTGGAAGCTAGGTACTTTTTAGTTGATGACTAATGAAACACACAAATGTTAAATATAGGTACTTATTTTCTTTACAAAAAATAGGACCGACTTTATTATATGGTAGATACATTGAAATAGATATACATATGTAATAATATTTTTATTTATTTTATTTTTATTTAATAAATGGAGTACATTCCCGAAAGATACCTGTGCACGGGTCCAGTAGAAACAACAACCATGGCTCTCGCATGCTATGATCGGATTTCCAGCGCCATAACCCACTAAGCCATCGTGACCCCTATTCTCCCAGTAAGTAGGTATAGTAGAACCAGAAATCTAAGAAGGTCGTAAATCTATATTAGCCAACGATCCTCAATATTTCCTATTGTTCGAAATATATATAAGCAATAAAATTGTCTGTCCCTTGAAAGACTCCCAGGTCCGGATTAAGATATCTCATGAAATAGTTTGGCATTTGGCATAATCGCATTCATTATGGTAATGTTTATAAATGTTTTTGTGTTATATATAAAAATATATTATATACATAAACAATTCTCAGTTATGTATATTCAAGTCATTTCTCTTAATAATTATCTTAACCCATTATACCTATCTATAAAACAACATTTAATGGCTAGGGCAGGTACAACTCTGCTTAGACTCCCTGCTGATAGCTCAAGTATTTGGTGATTTACAACCTTCTTAGATTTCTGGTCGCACTGAAGTTCTACAAGAGCTGTATCGTATCAGCTTGAGCTATAGATAGAAGACTCTTGGCAACTACTTTGAAAGTACCAAGTACTATTTTTTGTAAAAAGTTATTAAAAATCTATCAGTGGAATCAAATAGAGTTAGCACTACAAATGTACAATGATTTACAATTTCTTTGAAAATATTCCGTTGAAGTTTTTGAACATGTTTAATTTAAAAATTTCTGTAAATGGTCCGTTCTTTAATTATGCTATATCAAATTCCAGATTTTCGAAAAAATGCTCCAGTCATTTGGTAGGGTGCATATAACATAGAGAAGATATAATAATACAATATAGAGTGAATTAAATAGTAATTACCGTTAGTGGAAATGCTGTAACGTCCTACAACAACTTCGACCAATCTTCTATTTCTTTTCGAAGACTTTTCAATTTTCTCATGGCATTCCTACTCTACTGTATTAAATCTAAGGGAAATATAGTCTGGATTCTCATTTTGTTCAATGGGATCATTTCTCAGCTGTCCTATTTTTAAAAGAAATTGGAATACGATTAGTCGCAAAGCGCCCAAGCATTCATATAATATACAAAACAAACTTACAGCCGAATATACTTCCTCCGTAATAATAGGAAGGATTTTATACTTTCAGCTATTTATTCATGCATATGAAATGGCAAAATTGATGAGAATATGTATGTATGGTTAGAATGCAGGTCAAAGTTATATAAGCTATAATGTTTTTTTGGAATAAAAAAAACTTTTCGCCACTTGACTTCTCTGCTGGAATAACTCAAGGTTTCCTTTCTCCTTATTTTTATATATTTTTTTTCTTTCTACATCGAATCCAATTATCACAAACGTTCTCGGAATCCGGTCAGTTGGCAGAAAATAAGCCGACCGCAAACAGAAGTCTCATAATAATAACAATAGTAAAAATATATATATAACAAATTAACGATGCTTATAATTTCAAAACGTTACGTCATCAGTGATAATATCAAAGCCAGTGAAGCAAATTGCTGCTTGATTCTCTACTTTAAAACATGCCAATAATCCGGCTAAACAAACTTGTAGAACTAAATAAACATCTCCCATACACAACGATAATAATTTACAGTTTATTTATAACGTGAAAGAAAGTCAAGAGAGTTTATCTTTGGTGCGTACATAATGTTGTGTGAGTCACGAGAGGTGCCAAAAACCGGGCGTTACTATTCTAGTATGAATATGTAATTAAGTATTACTGCTGCTATACGCTTCTTGGATTTTATTTGAGGCGACCACAGTAAATGATCTGTGAACTGAATTCCTGAAATGTATTAGTCCAAAAGCTAGCTGCAGTATATCTGACCTGGTCAAGTAAACAAAATGAAATCCTTTTGCACCGATAGAAATAATACCGTGCAAGATATTGGAAACATAATATGAAAGATCCATAACTGAAAATAATCTATAATTATTTGTTAATTATTATTTGATGTGATCATAATCCATTTACAAATTATTATTTTCAGGTAGGTATTGACACTTTAAATTTTGTCCCAAATATCTTGCATGTCACATGTCACAATAATCACAGCGACCATCTGGAATATGATGGGATGCCTGGTGAAATGTTTTGTTACCTTCCTTACAAAACATTTTTTCTCCAACAACCATACCAATGAAGAAACAACCTGAAATTACTCTTAGAACTTAGGCTTTTTGCACACGACCGACAAATCTGCCGACCGGCTAATTCACCGACTGGCGAAATTATTTCACATACGAAAAAGCAAACGGTCGATTACTTATTTTCTATATAATGGTCAGTGCCAGTGCCGTACTGCCATCCGACGACGATGGAGCTTGGCGAGGATACCTTAGAGTTGCATGCAAAAAAAACAAATGTGTAGGTACGTCTGTCAACTTTCGTAAATACTAGTGTGAATTAATTTCTTTCGACTGATCTCCCAACCGGGAATTTAGCCGATCTTTAGATTTTCCGGTCGTGTGCGAAATGCCTAGTGTGTGTGTACAGCTGCTCTGCATCTGCAAGTGTAATCTGAGCTGTGAAAGGAATGCGCTGGCTTGTACTAACTGCAAAAAATACGCGACCGGTGTAGTACGCCTATGACTGGCAATGTGTATAATATAGAGTGCTTCCCCCCTCGCCGATATGTCGTAGCTCACTTTACATTTATTGTAGAACTGTAGATATGTGTGACGATTTAATCATGGCTCAATTAGAGTTTAAACATTTTTCTATTGTAAAAATAATTTCTTACAAAAAGTAGGACTTTCCTCATTAGATGAGGGATGAGGAACTGGTAAATTCAAAATAGTATTTATTCTATTAGTACATAGGTACGTCTAATTTTGAGATTGTACAAGAGAAAGTACCTGTACCAAGCTGGGGGGAGGAGTTGCTAATATGAAAAGTTGATATTCAAATAATCCTATTCTACTCAAACAGCCAAACGGACCTCAAGACTGGTATGAGAATGTCACATGGCCTTTAATGGGCTAGGTATTCACAACAGTCTGACTCTAGCGTGGGTTCTATGGCATCAAGGAATTAAAGGCAATGAAAAGGCCAACGAGCTAGCCATACAGGGTGGAGCAAGCCAAGGTAGGACTAGGCCTCCTGTGGAATCGCCAGATGCTCCATTGAGGGGCATATCCAACAGTGGATAAATAACCAGGCGCAGTGCTGGTGGCAAGAAACCCTACGACAGAAAAAAAAAACAAAATTTCAGTCCTGCCAAACGATCGCGTAAATTACTTAGTCAAAGTCGAGAAACGTCGAGTGTCAACAGGATTACATACAGCTTTAAATAAGTATACAACAATGATTAACAATTTTTTTGTAATTTTCCCGTTCTGAGGACTCAGCAACCGTTGAAGATTTTGAAAAACTTTCAGATTAAAGTTTTCCGGAAATAATCTGTTTTGCTAAAATCTGAAAATATCCTTTTTTAGAAAATAAAGCTCCCTCTACCCTCTTTATGATGCAGGGCCGAAGTATTTGGCTGAAATCATATTATTTAAGCTCAACTAGCGATTGCCTAGTGGTCGAAATTCGACCATAATCATTATTGAACATTTGAGAAAAATATATGATTCAACTATGTTCTTAATGTAGGGAACACTAAAGCTCCGTCGAAGGAAGAAAAAACTATCATCATTTTTTTATAACACTAAATGTCATAAATAGCTGCTAAACAAAAAAACATAAAATTGGTTGAGAAGAATGTACGGAACTCGGAACTGTTATATCTTATATGTAAAAACAACATATCTAAATAAAGAGTCACTATTTATTTTAAGCCAGTTGGTTTGCAAAGAATGCAAAATTATTAGTGCCATATAGAACGACTAATGAGCAGTGTCGCATTGGATTAAATAGTTAACATATATAAAAATGTTACTTAATTTTGAACACATTTTTCCCTTTCAGATGGAAACGTATAATTGACTAGCATTCATTAATTTGTAATGGCACACTATTCTCAAAGTAGGTTGCCTGTATTTTATATATAGAGATAGACTTAAGCCTGCAAAATTTACATCTTAAAAAATACCTATGCATTTATGTATAAATTAATATTAATCGGAAAATGAAAACTATGACAAACACTTCCGCGTAAATTACCACTGTTTTATGAATAATTTAAATTTCCTCTTTTCCTCGTATACTTAACACATTATAATATATACGTATATATTATATGAAATACCTATATAATGTACAGTCTCATCGATAAAAACAACATTGGCGTTCGGGCATTATAATTATTCAGATCCGATTAATTGCACAATTACATTAACGTCAAGAATATTATTTTTCAAATAATTTATATTACCTACCTGAAATTAACTGAATGACTAAAAACTTATTCCTTGTTATATAATCTCAAACATCTGTGGAGAAGTGGTTGTTTCGTCCTAGTCCTATGCTAACTGAACCTTCTCAACTTGAAATACGCATGTGCATTGCTCCATGGAAGCCATTACATCATTGACGTGCGTTGTGTGTTTTTTTTGTAGGTAAGTAGGTAGGTGGGCATCAATATTCTCATTCTCTGGGGTTCGTGTTCTTCGTTATATTTATGTTCACGGTCTAACAGCTGAGTATTATTGAGTTTCCAAGTATTTGACTGCCTGATATTTGTGAATATTGGAAAGTTAAAATGATATAATTTCTTTAATCTTTAGGAGACGGCTCTGCTTCACTTATCACCGATGCGCATATACTCTATGGCGCATATGCCGTTCATCCAAATGTCACATTCTAGTTGACTTAACTTTCTTATATTATGAAGAAGTATGAAGTAATTTATGCAAAGGGGTCGGTGTTTGGTATTTTCTATTGTTTTTTTTTTGTGAAGTAGTATATTTCGTATTTTTTTATAAATTTAAATATGCTTTAATATGTTGAGAATGACCGACTGTATATCCTGAGAACAATCATTTTTTATATTTATTTATTATTTTATATATTTTTTATGTTAATTTTACATTTTGATTTAAATTTTGGAACAACTTCCCAAACGGAGACCCTATAACATTCGATTGTTTGTCTACTTTTACGTACCTCGATTTCAGCTATTTTTTAAAAAAAATAGTTCAGACCCTACCCAAAAACTTCAATTAAAGGAGATGAATGGGTCAATTTTTTATAAAACTGAAAATAAAAAACGTAGGTAATTTCCGAGAACATTTAAATAGACCATTTTTCAATATATTTAACGGTTTTCGACTTCATCACGGTGCTGAGTATTATTTGGAGATCACAAAACATCGCGGCGGAAATACTTATGTACATACTTAGGTATATTTCAGATTTTACAACTGCTGTAGCTCGAAATCGTAACTCTATGGAAAAACATTTCATATTTTTATATTGTGTACGATTTTAAAATATTTTTTTCCGTGAAATTCCATTTTAAAACAGTTCTTAAGAAAATAACATAATTTTATAAATAAATTACTCTGTTACTAGGCTAAAATACTCATCAAATGATAGGTATCTATAAATATTATGTATACTTAGGATAATGAATATTTGTATGTACGTGTGTTTGTTTACTATATATTAGTAGATAACATATCAAACAATGGCGAAATCTCGAAAAAATACACATTCACAAATTTATCAGATAGGTGATAGGTAATCGTGTAATGTAGATTTTGTCGTGGTGTGTGTTTTAGGTGTTATTTATTGAAACATTTGTCAATAATGGATGAAACAGCAGTGAATTTTGAAGGTAGGTATGTGTAGGTAAATTGTTTATGATTAAAACTTTTGAAGATCACGGAACAAATAAAGCCTTATGAGAACGCACAAATTTCATGGACTTCAGTGAATTACAGGAATACTTGTAATAAATAGATTTTTTCGGGATAAACAAATTTCGTACTTCTGAAATATACATAAATTAGACACTAATTTTAAAATTATAGATAACACATAATTTATTATTTGGATTAGGAATTTCCGATTCGATAAAATTAATCAGATATAAAAAGTTTTCTAGTAGGTAATATATTTTTACTCTACTTTTTAATTTTGTATACATTATTATTTTATTTATTTTTTCTGTTCCAATGCCATTTTTGTATTATTCCAAATATTATACCCCCATGAAATATTATGTCTATTACCTTATTGTCGATTGAATGTATCTTGGTACGTTGAGTCAGCGAAAGATTACCCATACGCCATCAAAGCAGATAAGATAAAACAGATACTTTTAATTTTGCATTGCACTGTTTCATGTTCCTTGACTTGTATTCCTTAAAAAGGGATATTTTACAAAATCATGCTCACGACTTCGTATGCTCGTTAGCCCAATGCCCCTGTAAATTAGCAAAGATGTGGAAATATCTCTTTTTCCACACATGAACACAACCGCGATGTAAGTCTATACGTATACGGAAAGTCGCGCAGTGAAAGGGGTCAAGTATAATAGCACAGAATCCCTAAGAAATATACTTAGGAGTTGCTTCTTGAGAAATCCTTTCTTAGTAGACTTCTAAATAACGTACATTTCATGCTTAATATTTTTATTTCCAATGGCTTAGGCTGTGCACTGTGCGTTCTCAACTTATAGTTACATTTAATTACATTGTGATTGGTTATATTTGAGTCTAATATAGAAATTATGTCGACATAATCAAAAAAAAAATTATAATGAGAAAAAATATATCTAGGTATATAAATTTTAAAAATTATGTACCTGTTTAACTGACCAATTTTAGCGTTTTTGTTAAGTTTACCGCAATATTTTCGATATTCAATTTCATCAAAACGAAGATACTTATAAATAAATTATCTTTGTTCTTATTCCCTTGAGAACTCACAAAGAACCGACCGACTATCATATAACAGAAAATATTCATTCAAAGTCTTGTAAAAAACTGTTAGAACGTTAATTGCTACACACCCTGTATAGTAACAAAAGTTTACGGCGGCGTGATCGATTAATTATAACTATTACAACGTCAGAGACAAGAAAGAGAATACGAATGAATATAGCAGAGAATACAAAAAAAAGAACAAGACGTCGAGTCACAAGAGCTGAGAAGGTCGCTTGACCCCATTTCTGCAAACAATCGCGAATCAATGCATTCGTTAAAATAAACGACGACGTACGTTCAGATGGTGGATAATCAACGCATCTCACATAGCGCGTTGGCAACGGAACTGTGCAGTGATGGAAGAAAAAAAAACACCTACACATGCATTCGATTGGAACAAGACAATGTCGTTATATATATACATATATTCTTATATAACAAGTATTATTAACATAGTATGGATAATGTAGGTAGACTACACAGTGCCGCAGGTAATAAATAAAAAAGATTTATATATTACTCACTCATGACAATGACATAAAAAAGCTTATTTAAATGAATTATTTCGTTTTTCACGTATTTCTTTGGATATCATTATCCCATTGAAATCCTAGATCAGAACTATAAACACTAACATTAACTAATAGTAGTTTATGCTACAAGTGCATAAGGGGGCGAATATCTGACAATCGTGATGTTGCAACATGAGCCTAGGTACCTATGTGTCATATTCGTTGAAGGACGAGTGACAAACACACAAGTCCGAGAGCGAATGTAACAAACTAGAAGCGAATGTTGTTCACGATTGTCAGTTTCGCCACTTTGCTCACATAATGTAGGATAGGTAGATTATACAACACCTGCCTTGGAAGTTAAATTTCAAAGAGTCGTTATTTCTTTGATCACTGCTTTGAAATTTTTGACACAAGAAAACAGAATGATGTTCGCGTGCGAAAAGTCATTACTTATTTAAAGTAAAGTACATTCGTAAAGTAATTCAAGATGCTTGCTGAAAAATACTTCACACACTAATGTCATAAAATTGCATGTTATCGTCAAGGGTGCGGATATCGAGTACTTTCGCCACGATAATCAGTTGTCGAAAGTTGAACTTTCCAGACAGAGAACTTGAAGTTTTTGAATAAAATGTAAACTCGAATTCATTCATCTTTCCATTTGAGAAGTGATAGTTCAAGAGGGCCCTATCGTTCGAATTTAAAATGTTTTTTGAGGCCACTAAATTCAGAATTTATCCAAGATCGGGAACATTCGTAAAATTCTTTTCATCTAGTTATATCGTTGGCAACTAGTGATATCGACTCCGGAACTATTTCATACGAAGGGTAATCACATATACCAGCAACAAATTTTAATGGGCGTTTTGATTTAAATTATTTTAAAAAATGTTAGATGTCTCCCAGTTTACTCGAAGAATTTTTATTTGTAGTTTTTCTCAATAAGACTGAATGGGAAGGTGTAGCATTGTGGGGAGATCTAGGCTTCAGTTCTAACTAAAATTTATTGTACACTTAGGTATTTCTCAAGATATAGACAGATTATACGCAGAATGGTGACTTTAAAGAGTTAGAGCCATGCTCGCTCATATCAAAAGTAAATTAAACAAAATTTATAAATATAATTTAACTGTCTATATTCCATACCGATTTTGATGTAAATTATTTTCAGTAAAAACTACATATTCGGGAATGAAACTGTGCATATATATTTATTTGATTTAAATACAAATATCCTATCAGAACGTAATTAGTTCCTGATGGAATTTGTATTTGATGAATCAAATAACATTCACTTTTGATCATATTCATACATTTCCACTTAATTACATTTGTGTATCCAAGTGGATTTCCGGTAAATTATTTGTAATAGCGTAATGTGAATTTCATTTTATTAAAATATGGTTGTTGTAATTCTAATGTTTAAATATGTCAATATGGTTGGGAAACATTTGTTAGTTTCTGGCATAACTATCAACGTTTATTAATAAGGTTACAATAAGCCAGTAGCTATAGTCTAATGATTAACTAGACCCTAAGCCCAAGGCCCTTATGTAAGCGATCCTCCATTACAAGAGGAATCCTATTATGTAGGTTGTATTATTACGGTTGTATATGTTAAACCACAATGTTAAGAAGGGTGAAGAAAACTTAAATCTGTTCGTCATCGAGAAGGATAATCTTACGTGTCCTTTATGGAACTTTTAAAGTTTCTGTTAAAAATCATACTGTATTTTTAATGGATATTTAATTGGCGGTATAATATTGGAAAATATAAATACAAATAAAAATTCCCGTCTAATAATTTATAGGTTACTTTAAAATGAAAAATGATATCAAAAATACAAATATATTGGAGTCTGGAAAATGTAAACTAATTGAAGATGGTGGGGTTCATATTCTTGAATAGTTCATGTTAGAGAATAGTTTAGAAATAATGTAATTATTTTGAGTTTAAATACATCTCAGACATTTGTACGATTTTTCAGGAAAAAATATTAAGTAGGTATTCCATTTGATAAGCGTCCGATTAAGTAGCCTTGCCCAGAGCCTGCAGCATTCCGCAAAATATTCACGCTTTTCCACTTAGCAACCTAAAATGTACCAGAATAAATTAAGATAACTATAAACTTGGCGAAGTAGTATCTCACAAAATTCTCATCCTCTCATATAATAATTGGAATAATTCAATAGATTTTTCCTTCATCTTTCCGCGTAACGAACACATGACAATAAACGCCCCCCCTGCGTGCACGGTTCATTCCGCTTACACTCCTTCCGCATGACGTCCTGGGAATCAAATTTCCTCTAAGAGTCCTTTATATATTTTTCCTTAAAACCACTTGCACAATTATTCCGTTAGGAATCCTCAAGTATTAATGATTCAAGTAAATTATATACCTACAGTCTACAGTATTATTTTTAACAATACCAATAACACTTTGTATTTATTTAACTTTTTTCCTAAATATATCTTTCGAGATAAGGTGATAGAGGATCTTATGTGGGTCAATATCAAACAGATTTCGATGCAGTTCTCACGGGTAGATAGAACTTGGTTAAATAAATTATGAAATATTTAATTTCCATAAAAAAATATTTTGTATTAGGAATTTAACTTATTAAAAAAAACCCAACATAAATTTCTAAAAAGCACTCCTAGAAAATCCCTGGTTGAGAAAATGAAAATCCCGTCCATTTAGGATGCGAGTCTGTCTTTTCATATAAATCGACCTCTACTAAGACGATAATGTTTGTCGAATTTATAGATAATTTGATCAAAAACAAAAAAAGGAAATTATATCTCAACTAATAGTTTGACCTTTATATTACGTTTTTGAGGATTATTTAGTTTTTCGTATAAACAATCAAGTTTTTTTTTTTCTTTTGGCTTTTATTGTTTTCTAAGCTATCGGATAAATATGTTGACATTCGCATCTAAAAATATTCTTCAGACCATCTCGGCATTTACTGATTTTCAGATAGTGACCATACCCACCTACTCAAACTTCTTTCGGTCCGATGTAGATAATTATACCGTTGCTTGTGTGTATCTATGGTTGTTACACCATCATAAAAAAGATAATAAGTAATTATCAAATTCTTATTATATTCATAACTAATACAGGATGGAAAGCTTTCTCCAAGAATCATTTTTTGTTCAGCAACCGTACTAATGAAGTAACAGCCTGAAATTACTGTTGAAACTTAACATTTACTGATGAAATGAAATACATTTGGGAGCTCTGTTAAATCGTGTTGCAATACTATATTTTTTCATGTTTTTTGGTCCACTTGTACCTATCAAGTAACAGTATCAAACTTAACAAAATTCAGGTTTGAAATTTTTTATATTTGACAAAACATGGATCCCAGATGTAACGTATCTGCCTGGTACAACACTTTTTATTTCTCAAACTAACTTAATCGGTGTTCCTCAAGAGTACCTTTGGTCTGATTTCTTTGTTGGTATTGGTAATTATTTACTATATAACCTGTTGTGAACAATAGCACTTTGTAATATTATTTATTTATGTCATATATTTTCGGATATGATCTTTTTTTCAATATTTTTTAAAATAAATTATACTATTATAGCCCATTTATTTATAAAAATTGTTTACTGTATGTGCCATGAATCATTTAGGTATATCTACTTAATATTGAATGCAAAACAGTGTACAAATACAGTTCATTATATTGAATAATTATACCAATCGTTTTTAATGAAGGTCAATGCTAATATCCAATTATTTTGTTGCAGGTATGTGTAGAAAAACCATCATCATTATTGATGAGCACAATTAAGTGAGTCATTGATTATACATGCATAAATAACCTCCATTTTTGGTTGAAAGAGAAGGTATTTTTAGCGATTCATTACCTATTTCAGGTAGGAAATAAAAGATAATATAGTTCATTAAACAGCAGTGATAATTTCTTGAGAAATAAAAAGCGAAAGTAAGCAGCTGCGTGAAATATGAATACATTTACACAAGATTTAGTATTCAAGTTAGGCCTTTATTCATCTCACAGTATATTAAAATAAAAACATAAAAATGTCTTCCTCTGATACACCTGTTCTCTTAAAACACATAGATATAAATGAAACCATCAGCAGAATCTTCAGTTTCATAATAATTTCGTAAATCCTAATTTGTATTTTTTATAATTCTTTAGCTATAACTAAAAAAATATTAGAGTATGTTTATAGAAATCAGAATTTATATTCAATTTGTAAAACAAATATGTACAAAATACCTACCTATCAAAAAATAATTACTTTATCAAACGTGAGTCGGTATAATTGGAATGTTCAAACATTGTCTAGCTAGTTTTGAAATCAAAATCGATTAGATTCAGCTAATTATCAATCACAGTTGGTTGTCATATTTAGTGTCAATTTTATCTTTCAAATTATTAGAAAAAATAAATATAGTATTAATATGAACCATGACATTCATAAATTAATATTGTTTATAAAGTTTGCTCATGTCGACCGGAATTTGACCTTGAGGAAACCAAGAATTCAATTAATGAGCTTTTATATAAGTTCAGTCAATATATTAAGTTGTTTCTACGATCTATTTTCAGTAGAACCTACATTATAATAGTTATCATCGTATATGGCTCACAAGGTTGATATTTTTACTTACTTCCATGCTTGTTGTACTTGCCTGCGCCCTCTTTTGTTTTGTCTACACGCTGCCAAGTTGATTTTTTCTTGGCACCTATTAGCGAACATATATTATATCGTATGTATGGTCAATGGATTTTTCGTTGACGAACGAAAGTCGTGTTGGTGAACCCGTAAAAATAAATGGTAATGATCATTTGCCAAATTTAATTTTGGAGGTGAGGCCAGACCGTTTGGAAGTCTGGATTTGTTTTGGTTTCGATTATTTATATATCTCAATTTGTTACTTCCAGGAGGTAATATATTTGGGGAAACATATATATCTGTTCGGAAAGCCATTGAGTATAAGAATATTGTTTTCTATTGCTTCTACGTATTTCTTCTATTTCCGAGACTCTGGAGTCAGCTTTCATCCCTTTGTTTTCCTGAAATCTAATACTCAAACACCTAGGAGACATGCCGTTGAAGGTGACCCCGTTCGTTGGTCTCCTATTTTCTTGATTCATTGAATCATTCTATTCATTTGTTTTCTTAATTCTTATTCAGTGAAAGAGCATGTTTAGTCATAATCAACATCAATTATAAATATCATTATACAATAAGTTTGCATCTACATAATTATTGAGGCATTACATCAGACAAGGTCGTATTTCTATAACCAACTTCGTACTTTGTATATCTTTATACATATATGGAACACAACAGAATAATTGTAAAATTGCTCATAGTTTCACAATTATACTCAATTATCGAGCACATCGATTAAAACTGAACAAACATAGAGTGTCAGTTCCAACTCGATAGCCTTGTGTATTATCATGTTACCCGGAAAAACAATGATAATTATGGATAATTATGTTGAAAACGTTCATACATGTGCTCAATCATGCATCAATCGCTCCATAAATCGTCCCTCTTTCTAAAACGACAAAAAGAAATAAGAATAATTGGTTCACTCGTATGTTATTCATAAATATATTGGATTAATTTCAGAATATTTTTATGTTGTTGTTTACCCACGACTTCGAGATACTATACAATTCGTTTTCTGCTCGCATGTTACATTGTATATTGGAATGTGCATCAAAATACAGTTTGTTGATGGTGCCGCCCCCATCACTTGGTTGCGAAAGCTGCATTGGTTATATATTCTTTGATTCTAGTACCAGTAGAGTAAGCATTATGTTGTACTTTTCTGTGCACCATCCAAAAAAGTCGGGTCTATTTTTTCTGTTTGTTTTGAAGATATCAAAATATCCGTATGTCGAAATGTATTTTACTAAGACAGGTTAGCAATTTTCATAACAACAAAAATAGAAATTGTACTCAATATTCATTTTCCTCCAGCCCTAGACAAAATACCAATAAGATAGAACTTTTTTTGTCCCCCGCTTAAACGTTTGTCGATTATCGAGACAGATCAAATTTTAATAAAATTGCTTTGTCGTTATTATGGTATTTCCTTTTGTCTATTTAGATGTTTTCTTCTTCCTGCTCAATTTATAGTTGGCAATAGTTACTAAGGTAATAACTGATTGAAAATAATGAACGTGACGGATTTACATGAATGATAGAAATATTATAGAGAAATTAATGATTGTAAACTTGAAAATCCTATATTTTCTTGTACATAACGCTTTTAAGGCAAAGTTGGGGGACCCCTCACCTCATCAGGCTACAATCTGCTTTAATGTTACCTACCTTCATTTACTAAAACCTACCTAATTGATGATCATTCTGATTCTCATTTAGTAAATCACTTAGGGAACGTGTATGTAAGAATTTCCTCAGTACAGATATTATTTATTATTGTTACCATTACCATTGCTATGCACATAACGAGTCATTAATAATTCCAAACCGACATTCCTATGTGCTAAAATTATGCTTGCGTGCATATTTATATAGGGTTATAGGTACCTACTTCTTATGTTTTTTATGCGCAAAACATGTTATATATGTATAGGTTCATATATAAAAATGATCCCGATACCATATTCAACTTGATAACCTTGTACCCAGAAAATCAATGGTAATAATATAATAATCTTGTAAGACATCATCAACGTTCGACCACGCACCGAGGCAGAACTTGTTTGCAATAATACAGACAGATAGATAACCCCGCACCGCACCGCACACAACACGATAGTATGGAAGTGGAATAACAAGTCGAATGAAGGAGAAGAAAAACAAATGCTGTAAGCTAAAAACCGGTCTGTCTCTGTTAACTCGTATGTTTATAATTAATGAGCATTCTTGGAAGTTTATGTTTATCGCCAATCTTCTATAAAATATACGATGCACATAGTGTATAAGGGAAGTAGATATGTGTAAATTATAGGACAGAAAAAAATTGCATCATAAGAAGACATTGCTATTTTTTACAAATCCAAGTCATCATGCCCTTTCCATGTGCATTTGGTAACAAACATTGAATATTAAACAAACTTGACGTTTGCAATGATTCTAGTTGTGACTTTGAGAAAAAGCATAGGGTTAGGGAGGGAAAAAGTTCGCGAGGGCGGCAAAATGGTAATTTTATGTCAAAAATTAAGTTTGCAGTCCAAAATATAATTATAAAGCTTTCCTATAAGGAAGCCTTTAAAATTTAATTTGGGTTAATTTTCTGTACAAGAAGATCTACTTTACTACATTATTTTTATAATAATTTGTACAGAGTGATCAAAAAGCTTGAAAACTAAATCCAAAAAAAGTCAAAAGTATTTTGTTTTCAAATGGAAACCCCCGTTTTTTATTATTTTATTGTATTGAGCAGCAAGAATAAGAGGACATATTACTTTTCAAATTTTGAGTTATTATCATGGGGAGCAGACTTAATTATACAAATGAAGATTATTTGAATTTATTTATTATTTATGGAGAAGGTGATAAAGTTATTTCAAGAATATGTTATACATTCGTTATGCGATATCCACAGAAACAGCAACCAATACCAAAATATGTTAAGAAAATTATAGAAAACTTCAAGAACTTTGAAACTATAAAGCCTAGAACACATTGAAATAAACCAATTGTTAACAATGAAAATATTAAAATCTCAATTATGTAATATTTTGCCGCATATCCAACAAATTCTACAAGGCAAGTAGCGTGCGAATTAGGAATATCTAAGCCATCAGTTTTAAGGATTTTATAGAAACACAAGTTTCATCCATATAAAAGAGATTTCCAACGAAAAATGAAGTTCTGTGAGTTTATTCTACTTCGTACGCAAGAAGATCTTTTTTTAATAGTATTATTTGATCGTATGAAACTCAATTCTCAAAAAATGGGAAGTTTAATCGACGCTATTCCAATTATTGGAGTGATTCAAATATACATCCAAACAGAGAGCAGACCTTTCAAGAAACCTGTGGCAGTTAAACGTTTATTGAGCGCTATCCCAATATCTAATCTAATAGAAATTTTGAAGTGAACTATTTAGACAACTCGCCATTGGCTGAATATAAACATCTATTTTATCAACATGATGGGGCGCCTCTACATAATGGTTATTTAGTCAACAACCATATTCAAAAGTTGTTTTATGAACAATGGATAGCCAACAATGGGCCACATCTTTGGTCACCACGATTCCCCGACCTATCTCCAGTACTGGATTTTTTTGTTTGGTGATCAATCCAAAATAAAGTTTATAACACCGCTTTAACCACCATAGAAGACTGCATGCGACGAGTCAGAACAGCATTTGAAGATCTTAACGCAATGAATAAGAAGAGTCACCCATTAACTAACTGTTCCTGCTTAGGTGTGAGAAATGTCTGGAAGTTCAAAGGCAACATTTTGAACATTTACTAAAATAAATTTTTACATAGAAAAATGACCATTTAAAAAAAACTAATAATTTTGGGTATAGACAACCTTATATAAACTTCCCCTTATTTTGCTGCTTAATAGAATAAAATAATAAAAACGGGGGTTTGCATTTGGGAAAAATGACTTTTGACGTTTTCTTGGATCTAGCTTTCAAGCTTCTTTTCTGATCACTCGGTACACATTTCTATCAAAATATTAAAACGGCTAGACTTAGGTATAGGACATAAAATTTTTCCAAATTGTACAAGAAATATAAAAATGTGATAATTCACAGGGTATTCCATTAAATTAATAACAAAGTTGGCATCAAATTTTCAGGTTGTAGTTGTTATCGTTTGCTCACAATCGATCGATGTCTTCCCGGGGAACCACCCTGTATATTATAATTTATTGACCTTGACATTGACAATGACATTCAAAAATGTCTAATTTTCAATCAATAACTAATTAAATCCATTTATTTTTTCTACGTTATAATTTAACCTTCTTGGATTAACTTCTGAAATAGAAATAACAGAAAATATATATTCACCCGTATTCATAAATCTTAGTTCTATACTAGCAAAGAGGTGTTTCTAATCTTTGGTACTAATTTAGTTTCTTTGAAGTTTGATAGTTAATTTGGGTAACCATATATCAAACGCGATAGTTTTCGTTTCAAATTAACCTGGTACTGAACTGAAATTTGATTATGAATATGGCTGATTACATTTTATTATTTTGCTTGCCTCGAATGTATTTTCAAGGCATTCGAGATATTCTACTACATTTTTGCCGAACCTGGTACATGAACGTTACGGTTTCATTTCAGAATAAAATGGATAACATTTTAATTCGAATCTATAATACAAAAATAGCCAAGCTGTAACGAAAATAAGTTCGGTTTTGCGTCACGCTCTCTAACTGTAATCAACGGTAGAAAAAACAATAATCGTTCCAAAGCTATGAGTTTAGAGACGCTGGCTGAGTATAAAAAAAAGAAAAAAAGTCGTTCTAAAGGTCAATGAAGAATAATAAACAAGTTATTTCATGATGACGATAGTTCTAGATATATATATAAATGATCGTTTGATATAAACGATGCCAGAGCTTTAGAAGGTTATAATTTATATATAAGATGTAGTAAACACGAATTCCATATCTTTTTTATATGATGGAATTTCCTAGAATGAATCTTCCTCATGAATATTTATTATAACTACTCCATATACGATAAGATGATTCAGAATTCAAGGTGAATATTTTGATTCGGAAATAAATATTGTTGCGTATGTGGGTTCGCAGATAAGTGAGACTAATTTAGAGTTATTAAATTAACTTTATTTACACTCGAAATAATATAAATTACAACTTAACTTTACTATATTCGCACCAGCTTACTCGGACTATTCTATTATTCACACTGTCTTTTACATTCTGTCTCTCATGCCGACAATTCTCCCATATTTATATCCGACAAAGGCTCCAGATCATTCGAGCGGCTTCTGGTCTTTGATTCAAAAGCCGACGTTTCTCGAAATTCCTTTGTCGCCATTTTAGGAGTAGATGCCGACATGCTGCCGTCGCTCTCTTTGTCAACGCCGCTTTCGATATTTCCAACCACAGCATAGATCTTGAGTTTTCTTCAAAAGGATGCCGCCACTTTGTAGCCAATACCGGCGGCTGTTTCCCCTTACACGTTACAATATGTATATCTAATATAATTCTAGCACTATTTTATATAAATAGTGTCTGCAGAAGTGGACACTAGACATTTTTCATTTGCTTCGATCTTGATACTACTCTTCAATCGAAGCACAATTTTCAAAATTACAGTAAATAATTAACTTTTTGCAATACCTAGTACCTACCGACTTTATGCACCTTGAAGTATAATACATATTTATGGTAATTTTGAAGTTGTGCTAAAGATAAAACAGAAGACTCTTGGCACCAACTTCAAAATTACGAATTGATACCAATAGAATGAATATTATTTTTCAGTACTTCATCAGAGAAAATCGCCCTAATCTATTGTTTCACATAAAACTTTTATTATAAAATTCAAATTACGATGTACAATAATTTATAAATTTTCCGATAAATTTCTCTATCAATGACTCTAAATTACCGATTAAGTTTTCACGAAAGTTTAATATAAAGGCTCCCATGAACGGTCCCATCCTTAATTTTACAATATCAAATTTCCTTGTACATCTTTGAGGAGAAATACGTTTTACCATTTGGTCAATTTTGGATTCATACCATAATGAAGCTTAGTACTGATTTGAAAATATTTATTTATTGTCATTAAAACAATATTTGCTTTTGGCTAACTTATGTACTTACTTACATTGGACAGTATTTATTTATCTAAATTATTAGACTGAAATATTACCATATAGAGAAAAAGCTTTGACAGGTCGATTTTTGATTTTGATTTTCTTATTTTATATGCAAACAGCATCATTTTATCTCCTCCACTTTCCAAGTTATGACGTCATCGTTAATTCTTTTAAATGGGAATGCCATAATTTTATATTATAAACGGAAAACTGACAATTTTCTGTGTTAAAAAATACCAAATACATGGGTATTAACATAAAAAATGTTAAATACAGGGTGCTAAAAATTAATATATTTTTATTTGCTGCTTTCAATTTTATACAAATTATGCATGAAAACAAGTATGCGTTTGAATCAGAGTCCTTAGCAACAATTAATATGTTCTTAGTTACTACTGCATGTTAATATTTTTGTTATTATTGAAAATTGAAAGCAGCAAATGAAAATATATTAATTTCTTAGCACCCTGTATTTCATATATTTTTATGACAATATCCATGTATTTGGTATTTTTGAGCTCAGAAAATTGCCTGTTTGCCGTTTATAATGTAAAATTATGGTGGAGGGGATAAAATGATGATGTTTGCATAAAAAAGTAGAAAATCATAATCAAAAATCGACCTGTCAGAGCTTTTTCTCTATATGTTAATATTTTAGAAGTTATTGAATCGTTTCCATACTTTATGAACGCACTGTATATTGAGTCATTAGGTATCAATGAATTCACCCGCCTGACGTAAATCTACTGGAGATAAGAAAGTTTAGATCAGTTCTGATTCTTATTGGGAAAACATGATACTATTGAATACAACTTCGGTGGTGGAATACCAGTTTGAGAATTTCTATTGTTAGTTCATTTCAGCGCCCGATCTAAATTAACTACTTAATAAGAAAATAAAAAGCAAGTGGCAAGTGTTTATCCGAGGCCACTCTCTCCATTTGAATAGGTAAATAAATTACTTTCCTTGTCAAAGAAGCCAAATAGTATTGCATTAAAAATAAAAAATCATCGGTAACTTGATAATCTCTATTTCTGTTTCATATTTGAAACACGCTTGGCTGTAACGCGGAACAAGACAGCAAAACAACTATATTTCATAAGTATTGAGAAGCCAATTTTGTGTGTTCACATGTCCGAACCATGTCTAAATAGATTATTTCGCCCATTTCATAAAATTTATCGATGCCCACCGTCTCGCACAATATCTGTTTGATTTATGGCATAATCTCAGATATCACAAAAATAACCACGCGTCACTGCGCTCATTTCAGAGCTGCGCATTCCTTTCGTACTATTAATAGCAAAGCCCTCACTTCTATGTGTGTGAAAAAGAGATAGAAGAGAGAGTAAGTGAGTATGAAAAGCAGCAAAAAAAAGAATATCGCCGTATTGCAAAATAAAAGGCAACGGCGATCTCGCATAATAATTATGCTGCGCGGCCGCCCACCAAATAGAAAGTCTGTGTGGAACGAACCGCGAGCCAGCCGGTCGTTGCTTATGTTTTGTGCATGTATATGTGTGTGTGTGTCTGTATGTGTTTGTATGTGTTGTAGTAGGCCTTGGCAGCCAGCCAACCCGTATACTAGGTACCTATATAAATATATATATTTTTTACGACTGGCTCTCTTCTCTCGAGTACATTGTCCATTTATTATTATTATCCTGTTATTCAGTTATTTATCTTTCAATTTATACACAACATTACCGACGAGATCGCAAAAACTGCATTTCAAAATTTGTAATCTAAATGTGATCGTTTAACAACTGAAAGAAATGCTGGTGTCATCTAATATTGGTACTTAGTATACACAAAATAGTCGCTCTATACATTTATTTCAATGTCAGTATTTAAAACTGACCGTTGTGGATTGTTTAAATCTACCTACCTTCGAAAAGCCAAAGCAATTCTCTCAATTGAAGTGAATCCTATCATTATAATGTTTGTCGAGCTCTCAGTTCTTGGATCCAATAGGTTTGTTTTTCTTTCCTTTAGCATTCCTTTTTGAGCGACTTCCCGATTTTTCAGTGTCTACATTTTTCTTTGACTCATCGAATGTCAGCCTTTACCCCTGGCAGACTCTTACTGATTGTCTCTTTAACATCGGATTCCTCAACAGTAAGCATTTAAAAGTGTGTTCCCGTTAAACTCTACCTCGTACCCCATTTGTACCTAGGAAGACTTTCCTCATTCTTGTTTTAACATTAAACAATTTTCTACTCTCCATATTTGCAACATTCTTGCTCCTGATCTTTTTCATCTGTAGTTTTAGTTTTCCGTCGTTTACATTTTTGCTAGCTACGATGTCTGTGACATTTTTGTTATTTGCTACGTGTACCAAATTTGAAGTAAATCCATTATATGGACAAGACGTTCTTAATATCCGTGAATATCAACTCACAATGGTTCTATTTATGTGCTAGGTAATGTTGTGGTTGATACTCGTATCTACACATTTCCGGCGCTCGGTATTTATTCACATTGTTGGTTTGGCTTATCAATAAAATTCGACCGAATAAATAAATGTTAATCTGTGTGATACTCGTCGGAAATATTGTTAGATGCGACCGGGAGATGTTTGCCAGCATGTTTGATTATTATGTTGTGAGTAGAGCTTGGTTGTTATAAATTTCGTGTTTGCGGAAGAAGATTATCAAGTAGGTACACCTATGTGAGTACATTTCAAATTACCACTGTGAATCTGTACAGTTTACTGTGTAAAGTTTCATTTAGGTAAAACTTGTGTTAAAATTTCTTTAATTTCAACACATTTGGTTGCTCAAATAATCATTCAACATGTCTGTCAGAAATCTAAAAATATTTACCTATATTGAGTCCATCTATAAAAATATTTTTTTAGAAATCCGATGTTGGATAATAAGTACTGTCAGTCGGAGATCGGAACGACTATAATACATTTTTATCACTGTTTCTATCACTTCTTCATAAATCACCAGGTATAAAACTATAGTAGTCATGAATAGGGTTAAACTCAACCGCAAAATAAATTAAGCAGTTGAAATTGAAGAGAAAGTATTTCTACAATAAAAGTAGGAAGATCTAAACTGCATCAATACTTTTTATAGTTAATAATAAGCCAACCTTTCATACTCCTAAAAATAGATAACTATTGTAATATGTAATGTCTATTCGTAGAGATGTTTCTAATAAATGTTTTGATAAACATTGTATTCAATTTGGCAAGTTCAAAGTCACTTTGGCGCTTGTGTCCGTATAATTTTATTTCCATAGCACAAATTAAATGCGTGAGAAAGCCTTGACCATTCAACGCAAATAGGTTGTTATTGATTGTAGAAAAATAATAAACCATGTGTGTGTGTGTGTGTTTGTGTATGTTGTTCATTCCAGTATAAAGTTAAATTGGTTGCTAGTATAATGGGAAATTCAAATGACCAAATGGCATACTTGTTACAAAATAGCCTCATTAAACTGGCATCTAAATATATCTACCACGTTAATAGTAATACCTATACAATAGCAGCTAGGTATTGTGTTGCCGAAATCCTTCTTTCCTTGTTCGTACTTATTCTAGTTTGTGAGATAAGTGACGGAACTTGAGCCTCCTGCACAAACAATATTCAGAGTAAATCAACCGTCTGCCATAATACACACAGTATGCCAGTATCTGAAAAACCTCTACGAAAACGTGTCAGTTCTACCTGCCAGCTTTAGAGGTCATTTCAAAGTCAACAGATTTGCCTTATTTCTTGCTAAAAATTATTAATTCTTATCAGGACTTTACATACCTCTTATTTTCT
The DNA here is from genome assembly GCA_958507055.1 of Crioceris asparagi. Lineage (NCBI taxonomy): Eukaryota > Metazoa > Arthropoda > Insecta > Coleoptera > Chrysomelidae > Crioceris > Crioceris asparagi. Next base: position 55,316,047 of record OY293827.1, read on the forward strand.
TATTCTATTTATTATCGTCCTTGTTAATTGATGTAAAAATATCAAAATTGTTTATTTGAAAGATATTTATTATTTAGGTATATTAAGATGTGAAATAAATATTATGTAGGTGCTGGTTATTCATTTCAAACCTTTCCACTTGGTAGGTATTTCTCGAACTGTGAACATCAGTAAAGAAATGACTGAAATACTTGCAAAGTAATATCGAGGGGGCAACTTTTCAACCCATATCTATGCTATCCTCTTAAAAATCTTACATAGTAAGAGGAATCGAGCAATCACTGTCACCTGCTGATTTTCTTATTTAAATAGATTTGGTGCTGAAATGTACGATAGAGGTTCACAAATAAACATTATACATACCTACATACCACTGAAGTTGGATTTAAGGGGGTGGAGTGGGCAATTTCTCTTGAAAATCTGAGGTGGCAGAATTAAAGATAAGACAATATCCGGAATCGTTTAAATTGAAATTTTTTTGAAAACAGTTACGGTTTTTTAGTTACAGCAATGTTAAAATCTGAAATATGTGTAGTTATTTCCGCTATGTGGAGGGGGCAATTACTTTCAAAAATTGAAAATCTGAGACGGCCAAATTAAAGACCAGAGCAGCAGTGGTAAAGTCTGAAATATTCGTATTTCCGCTGCGATGTTTTGAGATCTCTGATTAATAAATACAAGCAAATAATATACGTGGGTAATAGGATAAGTACTATCTTCTTTGGTATTAGTGCACGATCAACGATTTTCATGACTAATGTTACACTCAAAAGTGTGAAATAAATATTTGTTGGTAAGTACACTAAAAAATACAAAATAATATTAATTCTATTGGTGCTGGTACTTGTGAAGTTGTTGCCAATAGTCTTCTATTTAACTACAACTTCAAAATTACCAGTACCAATAGAAGTAATATTATTATCTATTTTTCAATGCACAAACAAATAAAGTCGGTCCATTTTTTGTACAAAATATTTATATCATAAATGGTTTAATGACTCTGCAAACTCTCGTTGGCTCAACTATGTATGTAATATATACCAACCTCAATAAGATAAAAGCGGCAGAATGCAAATATATTCCGAAGAAAAAAAATACTTCGTCATGGTATGAACCAAAAATGTTGGCATGAAAGAACCTAGCAGGTAGATAGAAATAGTAGTTCATGCTAAAAGTTTGTTGAAGCATAAAGTATCTAGGTACTTACCTACTATTTAACTACTTTAGCTGACTCTCTACTAAAAAATAAACCCATAGCTGAGCAATAATTGGTAAATTTTACTAGCAAGCAAAATAAAAAAACAAATTCATTTACAAAGTAACACTGCCCTTGTATTATTATATCAAAGCGTTTTGTGTGAAAATGAAAAAGTGTAAAACAACAACGTCAGTCCAAAGCGTACAATCATTTCGCACATCTGATCAATCTTATTTCGAATTGTTTATTGGGAGCTAACAGCTCCGAAATGGGATCGCGGCCAAATGGTAGAAATAACTTGGCGCAATTTCATTTACATTTTCTCCAGTTTTATTTCTGGACTCCGTATATATAATGTATGTCTGTATCTATATGTAAGCTGGAACACTTTGTCTTTTTTATTTTATTGCTCCAAGGAATCTTTCAGGATAGTTGCAAAACTAAACAACAAAATTTCAGGGCGATTTTGAATTGAAATACGAGAACAAATGTGAATTCACAACAAAGAAGTGAACAAATTATTTTCATTTCGGTGACAGATTTCACTGAAATTCTCTGGCATAATATTGACAGTTTATTTGATTAAATATTATTCATTTGAGCATCCATAGATTTGTTTCTAAAGTAAAAGCAGTTATTTATTGTTTAGTTAAAAAGTTATTCATTAGCCGGAACAAACAGACAGACAGACCGACAAAAATTATAAAAATTGTCGTTTTGTTATTAGTGACACATATAATTCCATATGCGATTAGTTAAAACCTGTTATTTTGATATTACAAACAGACACTTCGATTTTATTTATTAGTATAGGTATAGTGCCGGACAGGAAAGAAGTCAGGGTATTTAAACCTAAATCACGTTCACTATCACAGCTACGGACACGCCCAACTCGATCAACTCTCCTGTCCATATCTATAGATAGGAACATGAAAACATATATACATATTATGTTCTGGTGGTGTAGTGGTAACGTAATTTTGTACAGATGATCAGGGTTCGATTTTTTGGCTACCGCATTTTTTTCTTAGATGAACAAAATTCAAAACATCCAATAATTATAGAGGAATACTATTTGACATAATAGCCTTAATAATGTTCAGAACTGAAATTTTATGAATGACGGTCGAATCGAACACTGGCCATTCTTGTTATAGATTATTACAACGACGTTGACTCAAATGAATGAACCACTCAAACGTTAAGAATCTTAATTTTAAATATCATGAAATATAGATCAACATTATACATATCATGTCGTCTATTGTAGTTATATTTATTATTATTAGTTTTGATCGGTGTTTGGGAGCTTTAGGCGTATTGTGTTTCTTCTTGATATTTTTTTTATTTGTGTGCTAGAGTGCTGGAATTATCCCTTATTCAAAAGAAATTCTTGAAACAAATATATCCAAGTGGCCGTGAGCAAAGAATTTTCTCCAAAATAGAATATTCTATATGCTAGGATAAGACGTCAATTTCAAAAAAATCAAGAGCTTCCTAGTTAAAGCCTTCGAAAAGTTTAAGTTTGTTGCAGCTATATCAAAAAATCTCTAATTCAGTGATTACATTCAGAACAAAAATAAAATATATTTTTCATATTGTAGAATTCTTGACTATTGCCATTGATCGAGAATCTTTTATTTCCTGTCCCCGCTTTTGATGTTTTCTTTTGAATTTAGAAGAAAATTGTTAAAAGACGAATTTATCTTTTTAATTAAATGTGTTCTGCCCTCTGAAAGACAAACATGAAGTTTTATAAACAATTAATTAAAAGGTAGAATGTTGTAGCCATAGTCCTATCTTCAGAACAACTTAGTTATGGAATGAGTAACTTTTTTAATATTAGATGAAAAGTTCAATGTACAAAATATTTTTTAGTCTTTCTTAGAGGTTGGAAACATTACGTGATTCGAAAAAACTGCCTCATTTATTGTACAACTTCATGACTAAGATGTCTTCAAATAATTTTTTTTGTTTGTAATTCTAGTTTCAGTAGAAAAATTATTCTTTTATTTTGTTTAGTGCGTTATCTAATTCTTTAATTCTAAAATTACTCATTTGCGAATTGTTGAAGAGGCTCTGATTTTAAAAATAACTATATCTGTATAATGTGTGCCCTTAATACCTGCTGAAGGTCAAAATAAATCTCGTTGACGAAGGTGGCGTAAACTATAGTCAAAGATTGCTATAGTTATGGTATTATTGGCATAATGCATGTATTGAATTTATAATGCGCCATAAATGGATTTGTCTTCATATAGTCAAATCGGCAATGCATAAGTAAATATTTACATTATACGATAACTTATCAACATTTGACTGGGTCCTACTATTTAAAACTCTTTGTAGTTCAATCTTACATAAATATATGATTAGTAGTATGTGTAACCTATTGCCTTTTGGTTATTTTCTTATTGTTGAATTTATTCTTTGTCCAAAATAATAATCTTATGTTAGTCCTCAAATACTCATGTAAATGTAATGGGTAGGGATATCCTTGGGCCAGTACCTGTACCTAGGACGAATTTACTCTCACGTTTCCATAAAATTCATTCTCAAGATATAATTTTTTTCCACCTAAACTTGTTTATCGTTCTATAATTTAGCTCTTCTTAGCGAGTTAATACCAACATGTTATCAAAATTTCAATAGAATATATTTTTGTGCAATGTATATTTTTACCAAATACTGTTTTTGAAACAGCATAAAATAAAGTAAAAATCATAAAGATTTTGTAGTTTGGCAAGAGATGATGTATCAGCTATGAGTAGAAGGAAGACTCTTTGTCAAAATTCAAAATCTTTGTGATTCTTACATTACATTGTTATGTTATATTTTCCAGGACATAACGCATTGAAGGCGGCTCTAGTTTTCTTCGTAAAGTTACTTATTTCACGATTCATTCTGAGTGGTTCTGATGAATAACCGTATACATTTAAACACTTGTTTAATGTGACTATAGCAAAATCTTTCTATGTTTTGATAAAAGAACTGCTACTTGAAAACTGTTGAAGATTTTGAAAAATTTCTATGTAATTAATCAATGTATTTATTGATGACTTCTTTAATAATGCAAAAAAACAATTTTCGATTTTTGATAAGAAAACAAATCCCGTCCATTCTTTTTGAACGGTTTTTTGGGAGTTGATTATAAAAAAATAGATGGAATTCTGGGGGGTACTACTCTAAATTGAAGAATAGAGAAGAGAGATATTCTTTTCGCTATGTAGATATGTCAAGATACTTCGATACACCGCCTCGAATTATGTACACCCAAATGATGACACAGCAAGATTCTCTTCTCTATTTTACAGAGTACCTACCACACCTGATTCTCTAGAAACGGCATATCAGTTGTAGATTACATTATCAGTGATACTCGGACTCCAATTTTAAAGTGTTTCTTTCGTAGATACATTTTTGACCGACGAATGCATGTTTTTTTATCTTTGTTCGCGACTTTTCATAGTAGACGTGCTCCGATTTTGATGATTATTTTTTCAATTGAGAGAGGAGCATCAATATTAGACATGCACTTCCCTTCAAAAACATGCCCCAAAGGGGGTGGTGGGGGCAATTTTTCCAGAAAATTGAAAATCCGAGACGGCAGAATTAAAGGAAATAATCACAGGTTTCCGTGTTACAGTCTGAAATACATGTTTGAGCTATGTGAAAGGGGCAAATATTTCCGAGAATCGAAAATTCGAGATTTGAAACTTAGAGACGGGACCATATCCCGAAATGTTTAGATTGAACATTTTTTGAAAAGATTTACAGTTTTCGAGTTACAGCAATGGTAAAGTCTGAAATATTAGATAGGTGTATTTCCGCTATGTGGAAGAGGCAATTTTCTTCAAAAATTAAACATATAAGACAGTCAAATTGAAGCAGAGATTATAAGTAGTTATCAAGATTTAAAATGAACATTTTTTCAAAAGAGTTACGGTTATAGAGTTACAGCAGTAAAGTCGGAAATATGTTTATTTGCGCCGCAATGTTTTGAGATCTCTGTATGATAACAAGTAACAAGTAGGCCTTATACATGGTAATACTACAGTACTATCTTCTTTGGTATTAGTAAACGTTCAACAATTTTCATGACTTATGTTACACTCAAAATTGTGAAATAAATATTTTTTACAAAAAATTGGACCGACTTTATTAGTTGGTGCACTGAAAAATACAAAATAATATTAATTCTATTGATGCTGGTACTTGAGAAATTGGTGCCAAAAGTTTTCAATCTGACTGCAACTGCCCAACTTCAAAAGTACCAGCACCAATATAATTAAATATTATTTTGTATTTTTCAGTGCACCAACTAATAAAGTCGGTCCAATTTTTTGTAAAAAATATTTATGTCTATTACGTTTAGATTCAAAGTTTTAAATGTTCTGCTGGATACGAATTTAGTAGTAAAAATTCTGTTATTAACGGACCCAATATGGTGGAACGTAGGTAAGTAAGATTTAGGACCATCTCTCAGCATTTCTTTTCGAAATGGGAAACAAGGTTCTATTCATCAAACATATACCTCGTCTTGTGAAGTCAATTAAAACAATTTTTTATTCAAGATGACATGTAAAGCGAATAATTGCCAAAACTTTTGTGTTTAAAAATCATTGCTAACAGAGTTCAAATTCAAACTATGCAGTTGGAAATTTTATTTTGAATTTATTAAATGCAAAAAACTGCAAAACTAATTGCAAACCTGGATGATTTGGAAGATAATCTATATTTCGTAAATAATTTATGTGGCAATTACGAGAATAGCAATCCGTTATTTTGTTTTATCTTTCAGAATCGGTATCTAACAGCTCTATGAAATCTGCATAGTCAATATTTAACCGCTGTAGATATTATAATATGTACGATGTAGGAAAACATACGTACATACTTCTAGACCGCACGAGGTAATTGACACTATGGCTAATATATGTAATTATTGAATATCTGCCAACTAAATGACTACCAATCCACGTATGCGGGCATTGCTAATGGCGGAACATTACTTGGAAAGTTGATTTTTTCTTGATTCACATGGCTGTCGTAATACAAGTAACAGCAACAATATAATTATTATACATATGTATACATATTATTTACAAAATGTGTTAAGTTCTGGTCTTGAAAGAATTAATCCCTATAAATGTTTGTACAGAATTCTATATAACAGAAGAGTTAATTGTATAATGGTACTAAATTTTCATTTGGTTTTTCAATTCGAATGTCTCTAGTATATATTAAAATTTGTTTCAATATAAATACTTGAAAAAATATTTCCCTTCCATCTTTAATCTCGTTATATAATCCTAGAGAGAAAATTATGAAATTAATACATATTATTATATCTTTCCTTGAATAACAACTCAGCTTTTCAATGTAACAAAATTAAATTTATCACAAATAAATAATGGTTTTGCATATAAATAAATGTGTATGGTTTGATAAAACAAGTAATATGCATATATTGTTGGAATGTAAATATAATATCATAAACATCCTCGATTAAGTTAGAGCTTATGAAAAAGCTTATACTTATTTCTTTATTAAGTGATTAACGAGATAAAAATATCCTATCTTATTATTGAAAATAATGTACCTAGTTTAATATTCAATTTAATGTTGTGGAAATGTTTATCAGCCGTTTTAAATAATTGGATAATTAAGAAAAGAATATATATATATATATATATATATATATATATATATATATATATATATATATATATATATATATATATATATTTATTTCAAGGACTAGATACGGTTAAGGTGAAGTTCAACAAATAGATTGGTCTAATAATAGGTCATATGAGTTCTCATACGATTACTTATCTATTCAATTCAATTGAATTACAGATCAAAGAGATTTCATATTCTTCATTACTTATCTATAAAACATGATAATTATTTTCCACCTCTAACCTTAATTAGTACATAATGTTTTTTTATTACAATGCATATGCTCATTTTCGTAAAAAATGGCTCATTTCAAACGGGAAAATTAAGTTTTCTTCTAAAATCCGCCTGCTATCTGGTAGATGATTCATTTAGGTAAATTCTGTCGTGCACTAATTTACTATTTTTTTAAATGTGGCGAATACTTACCTATTTTTGAAAGGCCATAGGTTTAAATTATTCGACTAATCCGAAATATTCCAAATTCTTGTAAGTACCTACATAATTTATAATCACATAAAATCGATCATGCTTGTTACCTATGTTACCTATTACAATATTTGAACGAGATGTTCCAAGCACGCTTTGAATCCCCCTATTTAATAATTACGTTGTAAAATGCAATTCACTTAAGTTTATTACCTTGTGGTGAAATCATACTTGCTAAAACGAAAAAACATCTAGGCAAACCTGGGAGACAACTTACCCGCAATGAAAGATACCTACCTTTGAAATTTGTGCGATAATTTCTCCAATTTCAGATGTTACAATAAGGTGGCCCTATACCTATGTTCGTTTTGATTGCTCAGACGATTGAATTAAGGACATAAAAATCTACTTCTTTGATACAACACTATTGGTGTTCTTGTGTTGAGGATAGGTATAAACCCAAAAATCCAATATGGAAGCCAGATGAAAAAAAATAGTGGAACCCACCACAAGAGGGTCTCAAGTGTACTTAGACACCATCATATAATTTTCCCTAACCGCATCCATAACGCAAGTCGCAATAACATCATTCCCCGGGGCTCAAAGGGTTATAGGTATAGAACCCACATCCAATGAGTCCCAATCGCACTTAAACTTAACTATAACATCGACCCGTAACCATCCCCACCACCTATGACTTTTACATATCGCATATGCAAGAGTGTCAGGTACGGAACACTCACCTAATGAGTCCCAGTCGCACTTGAAACTTCGCTACTCCACCACAGAACACCCATACCCATCGAAAATACCATCAATATACATCCATACACTCAGGAGATACTTATACAACATGTCAGAAGTATGGAACCCACACCTAATCAGTCCCACGAGCACTAACACACCTTCCCTTAACTCACTACAAACTCCCAAATCTATAGCCATCCAAATACGTGGCTCTTTCTCTCTTCCTCGTACGACGCTTTCTAAACTATTCTCCCTTCAAGTAACTTGAACCTTGGACTTTCTCCATCTCTCTACGTTATATCTTTTTTCTCTCCCGTGTAACGAAATCTGGAAACGTTAATTTTTTTCCAATTCACTCTCTTCTTGTCAAATATCAGAACGACACCAAAGATGTTTAGGATACCTACCTTTATAAGATATATTTTAAATCTTGTGATAATTGTATTTGAACTCACAACATACCCTGCATTAATATTAAACGTTAGCACTACTGCAGTATTCTACAAATGCTTTAAAAATGAGAAATACCTAACCGGTGGAAGCTAATTTGCATATTCTCAATTTCACAACCTAGACACGTAAAAATGCCTCCCAGAACTCTGAATTGCTTGTTGTATATAGTTTGTGGCTAGGCGTTTTTTGTTAGAGGACAACCAAGGTCAATCAGTAATTGTTATCACCTGATACGTAAGTAGGTAGCTACATACTAGGTAGGTAGGTAGGTACCTATGTGATGTGTGATATCGTTCATCTTGAAATCGAATTGTGATAAGTACTTGACAAAACAGATATATACCTACACTTACATATATCAACGAGTGTTTACGATTCGATTTTATCTGATGGTTTATCAAGTTGTTAATTTAATGATTGAATGGCGAAATAATCCAAAAGTCCAGGGTATTGAAATGTTATTTCAAATAAGGAAGACGAATTTCTAAATATATACATACGTACCTACATGATGTATTTTTTATTGTTTACGTAAGTATTTTGCCCTTTTCCAAAAGTTATGGGAATACCTACATATTCACAGACAATTTATTTTAGTTATTTATATTCTATGAATTATAGTAAGAATAATATTCCAGGTACCTACTATTTATCGTATTTTTATAAATAGAATAATATTATTTTTAGTTAAATGTTGAAATTGAAATATTTTAGTTTGGCAACCTCGCCAACCGCAACGTAGTGTGAAAGAAAGCTCTGAACGTCGAACCCAGGCCCTAGCCTGTTACGTCAAAACGCTTAACATCACATTTTCGCTCATGAGAGCTGCACAAATTAGAATTCCTCTTCGACAGAATTGAAAAAAAAGAAAAATAACGATGAAAACTGGTTCTACCACATCGACACGTTATTAGTCAAAATTAAAATATACGTATTCCTATCCTCCCCTTGAAAAATATCAGTCAACTTTTATTAAACTCAACTTGTTGCTTCCAAGTTTCAAGCCGTCGTATTCGACCGTGTTTCCGATCGGGTGAGTTCGGCTTCCCCCGTACCTAATACAAGCCACCCGATCTAGTTAGTCTTTTGTGAGCACTCGTCGCGGACGGAAGTAACGCTAGTCGTTTTCGTTCAAGGCCATTTATTCCTATAAGCTAATGGAAAACTTTCGACTCCACCAAACTGTGATTGGAAGTGCATAATTTGTGATTTAATTTGGTAAGTGTCATTTTGGAAGTTGATGTTGGTCGTTTGCTGTGTTTTTGTGTGAAAGTGCCCGTTACAGCGATTATGTCGACCATATGCTGTTTCTGTAGCTACGTGGGACTCAATACGTATAAGATCGTTTTCTCATTAGGATTGTAGTTCCACTAGGTTCTATATCCTTGCAGATGCATCTGGGGGTGGGTAGATATTTTTAAGCCACACTTTCTTCTGGAATGTTTTAAAAGTTATTAGCTCTGAATAGTAAAGCTTGAGTGGCCTTATTCATTTTCCACTTCATTGTGATTATGATTTCGTTCTTTTCTTGTCCTACTACTGAGCTGTTTATTTAATTATATCGAATTGACTTACATGATCAGACATATTCATTCTCTAAATTAATGCTCTGTAATCGATATTATAGTAGTACATAGGTACATAGATTATAGATTATTATTGTATTCAATTTGAGTCGTTTATTTGGTCATTTTTCTAACTGTTCTTGAGCTCATACCCACCGTAGTGTATTCCAATAATTATTGAGCAATAAGGTTGGAAATGACTCGGTTCCCATAATATCCTTTGTTGTTTAACTTCATCGAATAATTAGTAGACACATTGTTGGAATTGTTATATATTTTTGTCTTTGTTCCTATGTGCATACGTAAATGAATCAATCGAATAGCATTTTCTCTATACCTACCTAGCTACCTAGTTAGTTTTTTTTTTATCATGATTGCGCGTTTCACGTTACAATGCTCTTTGTCCTTATTCATACTGGTCTGCTTTTATTGAACTCATTATCTTGTCAATATATGGTGATAAATTAAACATCTCGACTTATTGTGACCTTTGTTTGACCTTTTCGGCTGTCTTGAACATTGGTCTACAAGAGAAAACAAACAGCGATAACGGGTTCTTAACTAGAACCATATTGATAAAGCATCGGGTATTGGAAATTATTGTGGAAGTCTTAAAATTTTAATTATTTTCAGAGCACATTGATATTGTTTTTTCAATATCAGGCCATACAGTTAATAAAGGTACGATACAATTATATTCAATAACTAAAACGAGTACGTTTAGTTATAATTGTTCAACTGCGACGTTCCGAACTTTCGTCATTGCATATCTTCACTTGTATCTATTTATCCAATAGTTGTTATCATTATGCAAATAATAGTATTGCTATGTATTTCGATAAAATACTGAATGATTGTTTTAACCTCGATCTTTGAGTAGGTACTTTAGACACGAGTTTAGACATTAGAATGCTAATCTTCTATCGACTGGCGCACTGGCGGACGAAATAATAATTTCGACAAACTCTCCGATCTCCATGTAACATGCATCGAAGTTATAAATTATTGATAATTATCGAGTAATTTCAAACGAGGTTGTTAAACAACAACTACTGAGTTTAGGAGAAAGTCAGTAGAAAATTGTACATTTCACGCATTACCGACTGCACAAGTTGACTGCCGCTGTTGTTTTGTTCTCATAGTTAATAATTTCTTTTTTATGTTCTACCGCTTGTGCTTTTACATGAAAATTGGAACCAAAAGTTTTAAATGATGTCCATTGAGTTTCAACTGATGATGAATTATTAAGTATGTTTGATGCTTTTCACAGTTAAAGTGTTATTATTTATTATATAAGTACTATATGAAGTGTCTAGGTACTCTCCTACTGGATTTTGGAAAATTTTCTTGACTATTTATCAATTGACCGCATTACTTTTCCAATTTTATTCTGTAAGATAAGAAGTAGTCTAGGTTCATTGGTAATTTGCGATTATATCAGAACTTCCACGTGTCTCAAAGAACTGAAATGTAAATTGATGATAGATACAGAGAAGAGCAAAACACAAGTGAACACGCAAGCACAGTTGGTATTTTTGTAGTTGCGCCGTTGATACCCTGGGGGCGCCACCAATCGAGGCGACGTAGTCTCGACAGCGTTGCAGTCAGCAATCGGCAGCAGTCACTGACCTCCGTTCCAGCGCCGGATTGCGTGTGACACGCGGCAAATGACGACAACGACGCCTCGCTAGCTCTCGCTGGAACGAAGCCGCCATTATTTTATTATTATGTTCGATTGCGATCGCAACAGAAAATTGATGACAGCGGCGGGAAGAACTGCATAAATAAATAGGGATGTCGAGATTCAGATTTATGAATGTACTTCATTTTTAATTAGAATGTTATTGAAATGTTGTTTACTTCAAACGACGCGACGTCTGATTATTTTATTTGCTATAGTATTTATCTATATGTATAATTGAATTGTGAGACAAAAATTACATATTGAAGAAACTCAAATCAATAAGATGCTAATCTTTTGCATTGTATACTAATTCCTGTCTCGCTACGTGGATAATAACGACGATGGAATTCGGATACTCTGGATCCGGCCCTTTTATTTAATAATGGTCGAGGGGGAGGACCTTTCACCGCGTTTGGCGATTACTAAGCCTGCTGCTACTATTATATTCAGAAACCGGTTATTCAGGCAACGTCTTTTTAGTCAGCCTGCTGGACTGACCTGAATCGTTTCAGCTATAATTACCGCTGGAACATGCTAGACCTAAAGATATACCTATTATTGTGGGAAAGATTGTAAAAATGTCTGACGATTAATATGGTTTTAGATGTTTGTGCCTTCTACAGGTTTTCAATTAAATTAAATCAATTTCTGTTTTTGGAATTGTTGCTCAATACTAGGAAACATAGATTACTACTTGTATTTTTATTTTATTTTTTTGAGAATTGATACCCGTATTTGGTTGTTTCATTTTCGATCTGCAAACCCCTATATCGACGCCCATGCCATACATATTTTGAATGCTGGAAGTATAATCATTTCGGCACAATGCAACATGGTATACAACAACACATGGGGTCTGAATTTAGGGTTCTTGGAATATTGCCATGTGAGTGCCTCGAGGGTAGAGAATAGAGCCGGGTCGCATTCTCTTTGTTATGGAGCATTTCTTCAGTAGCAGGTAGCTATGGCTCGATAGTTTATTGTAGGCATTCAGAACAAGTTTTTTTCATTTTCTCAAGGACATTGGATGGCATATTAATTGTTATCTCGAAAATGTCCAGTCGTAGGTAGGTTTAGTAGTTGAGTGTTAATTTTGTTAATCTTATTTATGTTATCTATTTAATGGGCTTATTTTGTAATCTCTTGGACAAACCAAATTTTTTTTTCCAATATGGTAATGGTAACATAAATTTGAGTCAAGTTTGAACGAGGTTACAATATCTATCGTATTTCACTCGAATCAAGAAATGCCTCACGTTGCAACGAACAAATTATTTACAGTCTTGTTCATTTGATCTTGTGGTTATGGTTTTAGAACTCTGTTCTCCTTGATTTTTTATTTTTATCAGTTCTAAATCTACAGAGTTCTGAACTAGAGGGTAAATATAGTGTCACTTCTTTTCATTCTCTTCTTCATTCAATTTCAAAAGAAGTCAAAACCAAAAATTTCTACTGTTTTTTCCTCGGTTTTTTCCCTAAGATTATTGTCTTATTTCAAATCACAGATCATGAATACGTTTTTTTTATTTTTCAATACTAAGTTATTATTAGTACCTACCTATTTCTATTTACTGACAATAAGCCAATGAAAGGGAAAGAAGAAGAAAAATATTAGCTACTCCTACTTATAACATAACTCAAATATCTTCTTCAGTAAGTAATTAAGTAAAAAATCATCATCAAAATCAAGAGATGATGTTTCTAAATCTATGATTCTTATTATTTGTATGGAGTCCGTAATTTCTTACTTTTTGTATTATCTACACGATATTCCTAAGTTGGTAATTCTAGTATCATTACGTTGTAATATATATATTTTTATTTATTTATTCAATATGTTGTCCTACAATCTGCAATAAATGGAATTCCTTTTTCTCGTAAGTTTTCTTTTGACCGTCTCCATTGGTTTCGTCATCCGGTCGCCTGGAGAAACCGGTTGAGAGCTGGTTTTCTTATCTGTACCGCAGACAAGACCATTTATATAACCGGTACTGGAAGGTACTCGAGACTCGAGAAAAATGTGTATGTATGTATATATATATATATATATATGCATATATATAAATAGGTATATATTGAACACATTCACACAACATACGTAATTATATATGATAGCCTAGGGTGAGTCACGTTTTTCGCTTCGTGTCCGCAGGCTATTATGAATATACTTCTCTATAACTATATACCCGTCTTTGTCTTGCTTGTATTCGTCTTTAACATAATAATTTTGTAATGTTGTGTTTCAAGCTGGCGTGTGCATATTATATGATGACGAAGACAACGACGACGACTGGCGGTGGCGTGACTTCCGTTTGACCTTGGATCTGATCAACCGTTTAGCCAGCAGAATAAAATTCATTTATCTATATCACACTTCCTGTATTTCGGGTTAATAGGTATGCCGACATTGTTCGCGGCAGAGTCTAGTAATTGATATTCAATGAATAATGTTTATACATTCAAAACGCTTTTTGTTGTATTATTTCGATAAATCTCGTTTTTTCTTCTGGATCGCCACCGAGCAGTTCTAACCAAACTCACACCGTTAAAAGCATGTGCATTTCAATTTTGAGAAGACCAAATTAAGATGCGCATGCTTCACAACTATAGAACATAGTTGAAACTGTTCGAATACCCCTAATGTAACCGTTCTTCTCTAATCCAGTGCCGTGCAAAAATGGGAATTTAAGTTAGGTTTGTCAAATAATCATTTTATAGTGAATCTGTTATAAAGAGTTGGGTGAGCTAATCGTTTAGGTAGGTCTAGCGTAAATAAACAAGTTTATTTTGGAAGTAGGTATTTATATTTTTTTTAATTCAACATATACATACCTACATAATAAATACCTACATATACCTACATATAGGTAGTTGCGAAAATATGTAGGATGGATTATGGAGACAATGTGGGTAATTCCAAACAGCTCCTGTAGGTATCTTGCTATTTTTTTAAAGATACGAGATACAAAAATAATGTTTTGAGCAAACTTGGCTACTCTTTATACTTACCTTAAACTGTAGCTTGAGCAGTTTGTTGCACTTTTTATATGATTGACTGAAAAAACCCCATACATTTTTTTGACAAACAAGTTGTGTAGTTGTTTGCAAAAATAATTTTCATGTAAAAATACATAAATTCCAGTTATTATTGAAAGTTTTTATTGTAGAATACTGTTACCCTTAATAAACTGTTTTTTTCAAGTTCACAATCATGTAGGTACAACAGTTCAAATGAAGGGGATAATTAATTGTCTACTTCCCAATTATGAACAGTGTTCAGAATTCCCCCATAGAAAGTTACCGATTTAGAAATATGACATATAAGCAATATTTTATTACTATTATTAGTACTTGGAATACAAACTTTGTCATTTCATTCACTAGTAGGATTTTATTTCCAACTAACATTCTCTTAATTTTTGATATAATTTAAAGAAGGGGAAATTGTGAACGCTCATTTGTTGTGGTAGAATTGAAACTAGCATGAATTATTCTTTGTTCACAAATACAACTCTCATATTATTTTATTACACATATAATACCTAAAAAGCAAACATACAACCGAATTGTGTACCTCCTCCTTTTTTCGAAGCTGGTCAAAAAGGACAAGGTATAAAATTCGATTGTATGTATTTTAAGGTATACTCACGTTTCACCATAATATGGAGACCCCTATAAAGCATTAATTCCATAGGTATCTAACTTTATAGATTAAAATGCAAGGGCACTGAAGGTAGTACTCTAATTCAAAGTTAGCAAAATTTATGTTTACGTTAACCTCAGCGATCGTTACCCAGGGAATAAGGCTTTTCCACGTGACGTCAGCGCCATTTGAATTACTGTCAAAATCAGCTGTTCTGGAGGGCAACAAATCGCAAGTTTGAATTTTAAGATTGTACTTTTTACTTTATTTTAGTTGTTTTTATAGAGTTTCAAAACACTCAGGTCAATAATAAGGTATTTTAACACTAATAGAATTGTCTTAGAGTGATTTTATGTTTGAGAAAACTAGAGTTTGTAATTAATTATTAAAAAAGTAGGTACTCACCGAAGTTTTAATCCCTTAAATAACATTATTTTTATGTTCAATTGCCACATTTTTGTGGAGTTGTGGGTTGTGCAAACATCAGTAAACGCAACCGATGATAAAAATGTATTTATATTACAATCGAAAAAAGGCACTAGAGGTAGATTAATTCAAGAACGTGCAGCTCGTCGGCAATCCTGGATCCAAGCCTTACATATAGACGATTTAACAGAAAGCAAAATCAAATGGCAAATAATTTGTAGTGACCATTTTATTTTATTTATCTTATTATTTTTCTCATGAATGCATTTTTTTATTACATAATGTGTTTTATATATTTCAATCAATTTAAATAGATATAGTTAGTTATTACAATTACTTATATAAATAGCCGTGTAATTTGTTCTCACCAAATATATCTCAAGAAATGCCAGCAAATTTTGAAATCAAGAAGATCGAGGATTACATTCCAACAGTACATACGCGTTTCACCCGATCCAAATTAAAAACAACCCCTAAAGTAGTGAGAGAGAGGTATACTAGGGTTTAAAAAGAAGGAACATAGTTCTAAGATTCCGTTTATATTATATTTATTTTTCATTATACAAAATATATAAGAATTCATCGAAACAATATAATTTTATTTTTATTTGTATATAATCAATTGGTATTGGCGTAGTTAGCTTTTTAGCTTGATTAGCTTTTAAACATTGTATGTAATGGTAATTTAGTACCTCCATATTTTCATCTGAAAAAAAAAACGAATCTGGTGGCAATCGATTTGTGAGAAAAATTGCTGCTCGAAAATATCCACTAATTCGTTAACATATTATAATGTTCATATGTTCATAATCGATTGGCATCATGTTCGTTGTTGCATCGAAGTCTGTATTCTTTAATATATAAGAATCAACATTTCCAATCAATTATATTTTCTGAAGATATCTTCTTTCGTCTTCAAAATCCAGTCCTTCAAAATATCTACTTACATAAGACATCTGAAATAAAAACATTTTTTGAAGCATTCTCATCTTACTATATATACTTTTGTTGTATTTTATCAATAAAACAAAGAATAATCTGTTTTTAATTATAAATATAATTCATATTGCCATTTTAAACGATTATTATGTCTGTACAGGGCTTTCAAAATAAAAGTATATCAAATTATATTTCCTGAAGTAACATACTTAATCTTAATTACTTCTACTCAAATTTTAAATGCTTACCTTCAGGATTACTTGAATAAAGAATTTTATGGTTTTGTTGTAAATATATAGCAGGAAAATCTTCAAAATTTTCGTGAAAACTAACAAAACTTACAATGGTGTCTTATGGCAAAGTGGCTTTGTTGACCTCCAGAACAGCTGTTTGCGACCATATTTGTGACGTCGGTGGAAAAGCTCTATATATCATCCCATCTCTAACATCGTTTTGCATAGAAAACGATAGTCTTATATTAATCAATTTAGAATCGAACATGTCATTCCCCCAAATTATAAATTTCATATGGGAAAATTATAGAAGTGATCATGGCGTAAATGAAGAGATCATTTCCACTAGTTTTTAAATTGATAAAATAATTTCGCATTACCACAGACGAAAGAAAATATGAGCGTAAGTAGTTGAAAAAATTTCATACCACGAAAGTGGTAAGCAACATACAATTTCCCGACAATTTCCATATCTAAATTCATATACATATTTCGCTTCACCAACTTGCATATTATTGGTCAAAAAAGAAAGATCTGCTTCCAGATGTATGTTTCAGTAATTTCAAGGAATGCTTGACAAACATATTTTTTGAATGTAAATATGTATTTACATATGGATCGCAGACTTCTAGGGAACTTTAAAATTAAATTATCTGATTATATTCCATTCTTTGTTATTGCTGAATAATAAAAGTCAATTCTGCTACCCTCATTGGCTCGTACTGTAAAATTACAAAAAAGTAAGAAATAGGATATAACTAAATTCAAAGTTATAGCGAGCAGAGTACTTTTGATATTGTCCTTTAAGAAATATTTCAATGAAAAAATATTATATATGAAGTTTCATTAATCTTGAAATTTTAACAGACCAAATTAAATAATAATAATCTTTATCAATAGCATATTGGCTAATACCTAATACACAAGTGACTTAAATAACTATATTTCTAAATAATTTCCCAGTATAATATGTCAGATGTGTAAAAATAAAAAAATATATTGTGAATTTTCACATCTGCCAATCATATCAAGGGAGAAAATGTTCAGTCAGTGTTATTTATATATAGAAAATAATATTTTAAACAACCTCATGGCTGTTAATTTAAACGAATTAAATTAGCTCCCAAACTCATACAGCTATATTCATAACATAAAAAATCTGAGTTATGTAGGTGACCAAAGTAAGTACCTAGCTTACAAGCAAACTAAGCTGGTATCGAACTAAGATTTGTTTATGAATACAGCTGTTAGTAATTTTAGCGTGATGTAAATCGCTCTGACGTTTTATTATTTAACAGGCTTATAAGTTATCTGATAAGTCTGTGTCTGCGAGCTATTACTAGCAGACTTCGATCATCGAAGTTAAGCAGCGCAGAGAGTAACGAAGGTTTGGACGAGTGACATGTGATGAGACGGGTGCGCCATCAAATCTCAAACTGTCGCAAGTCAATGTGATGATTTCCTTAGACAGCTTCTCTAGAAGGGTATGTCTTGAAATTTATCTTTAGTAATTCGGTAATTCGTGATCCACGTGAAGCTGTATGTTACCTTGTCTCGAGCCTTGTCTGTTTTATGTAACACTTGCAAGGAAGAGAAGTCGCTTACACTCGAATATGAATGAGTACACACTTGAAGCAGAAGATAAGATATCTAGATTTTCTCATCTTTTTTGAATTGACAAATTCGATATACTTTGCTAGCTCTTGGTTTATTATGTTTTTTTGGTTCTTATAATTGGAAAAGAACTCACTTGATACTGGTTGTCCAAAATTCTCGTTGATCAGTTTCCCATTTATATATGATGTAAGTCAGCCATTTACAGCAAAACATTCAGTCATTCCATTTAATATAATTCTCATGCAACTCATTCATTATAATATGGTAACTACATTCAGTGAGGCCTTTTCCAGTTTGAACATGAATTATTCATCTCAAGTCGCTGGGTATTTTGAATGCAAAGAGGAGGGGCAGGTACATTACGATTAATCCATAATAATTTCTAGAAATTGTTATTGAATGCATATCTACTGTTTATGTAGCAGGTTATTAATTTTTACGAATAAAACATTCATATTTATTAGATATAGATATCATTAAGGTTAAGCGATTTATTTTTCCTGTATACTACGTTTCACGATAAGAATGCAGTGTGGTCAGTTATAGGTGATGTATTTTAAATGAAAAAAATGGCACACGTTGAGGCCGTTCGTCAACTTTGCCTGTATTATTTTCTTTTGTAATTTTGAGATTCATTGTTTATTATTATTATTATGAATTATTGAACATATAAATACATATTGAGATGAAATTTAAACTCAAGCGGCGAAATTTGCCTGACGGTTGGTCAAGCACGGCAGAACAACGCGCTGCCAAAATCGGTTCCATAAACGCTAACACTGCATTCTGAGGCACGATGGTATAGTATAAATGTGAAAGCAATTTATTCTCTGTATCTACGTTATAATTTTTATGTACTGTGTATGTGTTTTTTTAGAATAACTTAGAAATCTCATTGTATCTATATATTTCACTAATAATTCATATTACAAAGTTTTCCTCACTTCGTGGACGTTCTGATAACATCTTGAATTACTATGCGTTACATTTCAACCGAAATAAAGGGGCGTATTAGGTATAGTGATTTTGGATAATCAGAATTTCTGATAAAGATTGAAACTTTATGCTTAAAGCCTCTCGTAAAAGTAATTAGGGCGGTGTTCAACGTCAATAAAATGTATTCTTAAATTACTATAATTTAATGGGAAAATCAATCCCACTTTGGCTGATTGTTAATGTTGCTGTTTTGTTCTGGCTTTCTATATTAGACATCCTAGATATTTTTTATTTGTTAAGTAATCTAAATATAAGTGAATTTTCTTTCTTTGTTTAATGTTCAATACTTTTGAAGCGATAACTCAAATTATGTTGTTAGCGCTATAAGTTATTTTTTCTAATTTACAAACATACACTACGATTTTATTAAAATATAGATTTTTTTTCTAAAATAAAAACAGCCTAAATTATTCCCTATGACGTCAGGGAAACTTTCACCTTTATGTTCATTTTATCGGCTGGTAGGTATGTACCTATCGATTTATCACAAACGCCAGGTGTGTAAAATGTGAATAGAAATTATTGAAAGAAGTGTTTTGGCAACTGTTCCAAATACTTGATTATTTCAATTGAACAACAGCCAACTCGATGTGGAAACGGGGCATTTATCTGAAACTGTTGTTTTGTTTCTTCATCAGTCATTTAGTCCAATATGTAGTTGTAATGCATCATTGTGTGCCAAATAAATATGTATAAATGTTCATATATCATTATTTTTATTGCTATTAATTTTGATATGTTTGAAGGTGTTTATTTCATGCTCAAGGTCAAATACGTCAGAAATGTTAACAGTTTACCACATGTAAATAGGAAAGCCATAAATTTACTGTTGAAATTGTTATATGTACATTTATTTGAAACCATTTCGCCGTCATATCATAACAATGTATATAGCATATGTAATGAACCTTATCTTGCGCCATTAAAAATGTTGGTGTTGTAATACATTTTTATGGTTATCGTTTTGCTTATTATAACTTAAAACTAAAGAGCCAGATCATTTTTTAGGTACTTAATTGTCGTTACAGGAATAAATTGAAAAAAAGAATTATCCGGTCTTATTCCAAAATATTCTTGAATTGACTGATTTGGTTACAATTTATGTATGGCAATATATTATCATATCTAATTCATGTGGAATGTTAGATTTTATGTTTCACTCAACTGTAATCATTTCATAAAGCTTCATGATAAAATAATAATGATAAAACTTCATACATTCATTCCTTGTGAAAAATGAACACCGCAGTCAGCATTTGGAACGTATTAATGCAGACAGACAGGATATTGAGACGCCGAATTGCATCGTTGGCAAAATGTTTAATAAGCAGTTTTCTCTTGTTGAGTAGCAAAAGCACATAGGTAAACTGATATTCTGCAAGTTTGTGCCCTGGATTGTTTAAGTCAGCATTTTGGGCCAGTGCCGGAGTCGTTTTGTTTAGCTTGTTATTCATGTTAATCTTCCAATTTCAGTATCAGTAAGTTATAGATGGTTAACAGTGCGGGATACTCATGTACAACAAAAAAATATATGGTTATTCGAATTACCACTTGCTACTAATATTTACTTTTTTTTATAAAAATGTTCAAAAGAAACCATAGAATGGAAACGAAGATCAAAGTGACAAAATGACCGAAGATAATAGTTGATGATAACGTTATCCCAATGAATAATATTACGTAACGAGTTTTTTTCTAAGCGGCTATGCTTTGTACCAAATTATAAGCGAAAGTTGACTTGATAATCTACACACTTTCTATCAGCAATTTCTGCCGAGTATTCATCGTCGAAACTGGGTCATTATGCTGTACTAATATATATGATAATATTATCTCTTTTCTTCACATTCAATTGCCTAATATATTCTGTTGACGGTTGTCGGAATTTTTATGCTGTCTATATTGTGCAACTGTTACCCGTCCACTTGTTGTCAAGATATTTTGCTGGAGATTATCAAAATAGTGTTATTCACCTTTGAAGGTTACATTTTCTAATTGACCGACTTCCCAAAAGGAGGAGGTATACAATTCGATTGTGTGCATTTTTTTTTTTTTTTTTTTTGGTTTGTGCGCGCCTTTCATATAGTAAACGTACTCCGATTTTGATGATTTTTGATTCATTTGAAAGAGGAGGCTTGAGAAATGGTCCCATATTCATAAAAACGGGAATCCGACATCTCGTTCCCTCCGAAAACCGCCCCCGAAGGGGGTGGAGGGGGCAAATTTTGTCGAAAATTGAAAATCTGCGTTGATATAATTACAGATAGGACAATATCCGGAAACGTTTAAATGGAACATTTTTTCAAAGGAGTAACGGTTTTCGACATAGAGACATTTTAAACTCTCAAATATACCTATTTTCGCTATGTGGAAAGGGCGATTTCTGTCGAAAATTGAAAATCTGTTTGCAGTACATGAAAGACATAATTATTTGTAGCAACATTTATACTGAACATTTTCCCCTTAGAGTTACGGTTTTCGAGTAAAATCGGTGTTAAAATGGTAACAACTAAAATATTCAAGCGTATTTCCGCAGCGATGTACTGAGATCTCAATAATAACAACTACAAGCAAGGAATATACGTGGGTAATAGAATAAGTACCTACTATCTTCATTGGTATTAGTGAACGTTCAACGATTTTCGTGTCTAATGTTACACTCAAAAGTGTGAAATAAATATTTTTTACAAAAAATTGGACCGACTTTATTAGTTGGTGCACTGAAAAGTATAAAATAATATTAATTCTATTGGGGCTGGTACTTGTGAAGTTGGTGCCAAAAGTTACCAATCTACCTGCAACTGCACAACTTCAAAAGTAACAGCACCAATAGAATTAATATTATTTTATACTTTTCAGTGCACCAACTAATAAAGTCGGTCCAATTTTTTGTAAAAAATATTTATTATTTTTCAACACATGTGTATTGATCGGTTAAAGTTTAACATATTCAATAAACTTTATTTATACAACAAAATACGTGCAAAACGTGCCGAAATTGTAGATATTGTTGTTGAGCGCTACATTCAAAATTTTTATATTTTAGTCATTCATTTGAAATTATCAGCTATGAAAGCAATTGAGTTTTGAGATTGAATAAAAGGTTAATAATTTTTTTCTTTTATTGCAGTTCCAAACAGCAAATCACGCTGCAAACGTAATAAACCCTTAGACGGTGACAGAAACGACCCATTTAAAGATCATCATCAATCAACCTTTGAAGATCTTGAAAATAAACGTACTCGTCTCAGAAAAAATCTCAATAGTCAATACCATCGGCCACCCAAAAAGAAAGTACTAGAAGAAGCAAACAATTCCAAACTTCGAGAGATCGAAGTTCGTGTCGAAGATTGTTCGTTGTTGTGTCAAAGGAAGTTAGACGAGTCACAGCAACAAAAACAACAAAATACTGCAGATTCATCAACAACACCAAGAGTCAACGATAGCCGCCCAGAAGATGGCGGCGAAAGCAGCTACAACGGACCTGTCGTTTGTGTTGAGATAGTGGATGAATCGTGTGGTGCGTTAAAAGAGGAAAGCTGTTGTAGTGTTGACAATGGCGCCTCCTCAGCAATTAGTGATAACAAGTGCATCGAGCAATCTATACCTACAGAGCAAGTGGTGTTAATTAATACAACTAATGCAATAACAGATTCGACAACGACATTAACAACAACGGATACGGCGGATACACAAGTTGTTAAAACAGGTGGTATAGTAGTTAATGAAAACGGTGAAGAAGAAGAAACAACAGTTTGTGAAAACAGTGATGTAGTTAGTGAAACATCAAGTAATTTTGTTAAATCGGAAACAAGAATAAGTGAATTGTTCGAACAAGAAGAACAACAAAAGCAAGTAGAAGAAGAAGACGACGACCAAGAGAATTGTGTTATTGTAACGGAACAGAAGGAAAAAAACCATACGCCTGCACGTCAACAGGAGGATCAAGGTAATGAAAATATATTTTTTTTATTTATAAATTACTAGCTTCTTGTGCAAATGCATCCCCAAAAAAACAAACTGGATCCCTGCTGCGTTCATTATAGTTGAGTACAAAATTTCATCACAGGCGTAGCGAGTTAAAAAATATACCTAGAAAGTCGAGAAAGTACTAGTTTGCGGACGTCCCCGTCCCAAACAAAACAGAACTGAGAACATTTGATTGGTTCAAACATGACATTATGTCATATTTGGACCAATCAAATCTTCTACTTCTACTTTGTTTGGAATGGTGATGTGTCAGTACTCAACTAATCTATAATATAGAATATTTACACACTAGTAAAAATACCCGATCGTGAAGAAATAAAAATGCTGATCGTCTAGATATCAGTAAATTCAACAAAAAATCCAAATATTTGCATATACATGCTTTTCCCTCCCCTTTCGGTATTTATGAACATCTCTTACTAGGTATAAGTTTGTTCTCCAACAGCTTTGTGATCGAAACCATTGTGAAACTGTGTGGATCATTTTATGCCCATGTGCACGGTTATTGAACGATTCATGGATAGAACGATACTTTCTTCTCATGGCCATGTACCGAAATTACCGTTTCAGAAGGATTACAAAATTGATTGAAACGTCGACCGAAACCTTTGTAAACGTTAACATTCTGGAACACATTTTATTTCTGTGCTACTCATGAGCGCGATTGTTCTTGTTCTTGAACATTTCGCACGAAGGATGGAACTAACTATATGAAAATGTAGTTTAGTCTGTTGGTTGTTATGGTAACGTTAATGCACT
Organism: Crioceris asparagi; assembly: GCA_958507055.1. Lineage (NCBI taxonomy): Eukaryota > Metazoa > Arthropoda > Insecta > Coleoptera > Chrysomelidae > Crioceris > Crioceris asparagi. The sequence continues at coordinate 55,340,408 of OY293827.1, forward strand.
ATGCTAGTGGCGAATTTTAGTTTTGTTTATTAATAGATGCGGCTGCAGTTCTGATAGGTTAATTGACCATGCATGATTCTTGTATTGTTATACATTATTCATAACTCTGCTGCCCGACTATTGGCAACAGTTTTCGAGGATCTAGTTAGAATAAAGCTGTGAATATTTTTTTTCTCTTATGCACCAATTATTACCTATTAGTTGTTTTCAATCAACATTACACCAAATTAAATCTTATTTTTGATTCAGCAATAGGTATATTCCTACAATTTGTGTATTCTTTATTTATATAGGTATTTCAGATATTGATAAACGATTGATTGCAAATTTCGAGCCAAATTTGATTTAGCGTAGAACATAATTAATGAATTTCATTGACAAGTTTTTGAAAGGTTGATGATGTCTTGAAACCATATAAGTAGTTACACTCAATAAAGATGGGTCCGTCAAGCCACACCCCCGATAAAACGAATATATTTTTTTTTATTGCAAAATTATGTGCAAATTACGGCCACAAAAAAATAATTTTGTGCACAATTCCTTGACCATTTTTTCGTAATTTGAAAAGAGGGGGCGCACCCCCGCACCAATTCCTGTTGCCAAAATTTAAAAATCGATTATACACTAGGTATAATTATGTGCAAATTACGGAAAAAAGAAGGAAATTTTGTACTATACATCCCATAACTTTTTTCTCAAATTACAAAGTGGTGTGTAAACCGAATTTAAAAATGATTTATTGCAAAATTATGTTCAAGTTCTGTGCGAATTACGGCAAAAAAAATTGTTTTGTGCACAATTCCTTGACCATTTTTTCGTGATTTGAAAAAAGCGGGTGCAACTTGACGTCGAGCTGCATCCCGCACCGATTTCTGTTGCAAAAATTTGAAAATCGATTGCACCATATTTATGTGCAAATTATGTGCTCTCCAATGACCTACAGAACAACTATGTAGCTTGACGTCAAGCCATACCCCCTTTAATAAATAAAAAAAAGAAGGCGTATGCTTAGAGTAGCATAGTTGTTCTTTAGGTCATTGGAGAGCACATAATTTTGCAAAAGATAAATTTTAAATTCGTTTTACACACCACTTTGTAATTTGAAAAAATGTTAAGGGATGGAGTACAAAATTTCCTTTTTGTGGCCGTAATTCGCACATAATTATAGTGTGATCGATTTTTAAATTTTGGCAACAAGAATTGGTGCGGGGGTGTAGCTTGACGTCAAGCCACACCCCCTTTAATAAATAAAAAAATAAGGCGTATGCTTAGAGTAGCATAGTTGTTCTGTAGGTCATTGTAGAGCACATAATTATGGTGTAATCGATTTTCAAATTTCGGCAATAGAAATTTATGCGGGATGCACTCGACGTCAAGTTGCACCCGCTTTTTTCAAATTACGAAAAAATGGTCAAGAAATTGTGCACAAAATTATTTTTTTGTGGCCGTAATTTGCACATACTTATAGTGTGATCGATTCTTAAATTTTGGCAAAAGTAATTCGTGCAGGGGTGTAGCTTGACGTCAAGCCACACCCCCTTTTGTGAATAAAAAAAAGAAGGCGTATGCTTATAGTAGCATAGTTGTTCTGTAGGTCATTGGAGACCACATAATTATGGTGTAATCGATTTTCAAATTTCGGCAACAGAAACTGGTGCGGGGGTGCTGCTTAACGTCAAGCTGCACCCCCTTTTTTCAAAGTACGAAAAAATGGTCAAGGAATTGTGCACAAAATTATTTTTTGGTGGCCGTACTTTGCACATAATGTGCCCATAATTTTGCAATAAAAAAAAATTATATTCGTTTTATCGGGGGTGTGGCTTGACGGACCCAATAAAGATCAACCTCGGTCGATAAACAGAGGTGGTCGTTTAATAGAGAAGTATTTACATTCCATATGTAAATACGGGAAATTCTTAAGCGGTCCATTAGCGTAGGTGATTGTTCTGTAAGTAAATGTGGTACCTAATTGTTGGAGATATTTTAATGTACTTTAGTTTGTTTTACGATTGATGGCTTCTCGCTTGAAAACACGAAATACGGATCAATTCAACCGATGGGAGTAAATCAGTGGCGTGACAATTTCGAGATAAGATATGGTATTTCATATTTTTTTTGAAAATTACATATTATAAATATTGATCACTTACTTTCGTTATACATTGTGTAGATCACATTTTACACTTCCATTTTATATTTATATAAGTATAATATAAATAGGTTTGGTTTAAATTTTATCCAAAACTATCTGAACTGTTTCTGTCTATTTGACATTTTTGACACTACTTGTGATGTGATTTATTTCTAAAGTAATCAAGGCCCAATTCTAAAATTTAATTAGAGTTCTTCCATAAAAAAGATGTTTGACAATTATTTCTAAAACTACTAATTACAAAATCTACTTTTGACAAATTTTATTTTTCTTTTTTGACCACCTTGTATTATATATATATATATATATATATATATATATATATATATATATATATATATATATATATATATATATATATATATATATATATATATTTATTAATAATGTATCAAAATATCACACAAATACTATTAAAATCAGTCTTCTTCTTCAGGAAAACTGGAAATGTAATTTTTCACATAAAATTTGAAATATGTCAAAAACGGTTATACACAGCACAGAACATAATACATGAAAAGTTTTTAGAATTGAACGAAGAATCTGTAAATGTAAATAATATATATATATAAGACGTTCCATCTGAAATAAAATAGTTGGCATTTTGGTACTTATTCCGGTATAATCAGAAGGGCCGAGTAACCCCATTTTTAAACATCAGTATAGAGTAGACTGTCGATATGGTGAACTAATTAATGCACACCGAGATGCACACCCAGTTCACTATAGTGATTTGTTCATTGTCACGAAATTTCAATATAAAAACATTGTTTCTTAAAATAAACAGAACTTTATTGACCTTACTCACAAAAAATATTGTTCTCAAACGCACTAACATTAGTTTAATTTTTTTAAATGTTATTTTTTGTTTGTTTATGTTTTTTTTTGTTTGTTTATGTTTTTTTTTGTTTGTTTATGTTTTTTTTTTGGACAACCCCATTTGAACCATGACATGTCTTAACTTGTGTAGAACGGGCAGGCTGGAATAGTCTACTCTAAGTTCACTGAACTTATTTTGATGGAAGGAATAAGGAATATATTTTTCTGTTTGCTTTAAGAACCATTTGTTTAGAGCCTTTTCCATTCTTGTTGCTGATTTTCTTCAGAATATTTTCTTTCCTATTTCGAATTGCACATATAAGTAGTGGACTTAGCCACACCGAACTTTTTTGCTAAAACCGTCAATCCAATGTTTTCTTTTAACTGTTCGACTATTTCATCCTTTTCACTTAGTTTTAATTGAATTCTTGCCATATTATGCCAAATTAACAGCAGTATTACCCTATAAACTCTTGCTACAATTTACAACTAATGCCAAATAAACAGAATATTTTCTTAACAATAGGTTCACTATTTCCAGCAGCTAGTTGTTCGTTGTATAGAATGCAAAAGGTGTTTACTATTTCAAGTAGTTCTCATAAGCCGTGTTCACTATATAGAGAGTCTACTTTAGTTCTCAGTTTTCAAAGTCGGCTCATTTCTAGTTTTCTATATATCAATAGATGCAGTTACGCAAATGCATCTTTTGCAGCTCTGTGAAGATGGCCAAAAAAAGAAAACGAATGAAAATCACAGAATTGTTTGATTACCAGTTAGTTTTGTTTGACCACACTCCATTTCGAAAATGTTCTTATTCTATAGGTACCTACTTAATTGAAAATTGCAATCATAAAACAGATCGTTTGACCACCCTTCCATTTTTTATTGAATAGAAAAAATATTCACAAAAATTGTTTGACAGTGTTCGCATACCTTTTTGCGTGGTTCAAACACGGTCAAAACATGGTCAAACGATTGTGTGATTCTTATTCGTTTTCTTTCATTCTGCGGTGCCAACTTTATATAGCTGCATTGTGCAAACACTTTTCCTAATATCCTAATACTTATTTATGTTTCTAAATGGATGATTGGATAACGAAAAGCAGGTAATCGGAAAGATATTATCATCAAATCTTGTGGTATAAATTATACATATATTTTTGGGTTTGTTACAGTTGACGATGACGTACCGTTGGTGTCGTCCTATATTTCCGGCAGCAGCAGCAGGGTCGTCACACCAGGTATCAACAGAATTATTAGCAGTAGTAGCATTGAATCTAGTTGTGGCAACAGCACGGAGTCAATTATCAGCGTTAACAACAAGAGAATGGACCTCGTCGTTGGTGGCGCAATCTGCGGCGGTCCCACTTCAGGCCTGTTGGTACGCTACAGCCAACAACAGTCATCTGCAATCTGTCCTTCGTCAACAAGAACATCAACATCAGCCATATCACCTTCAGTGTGCAACGACGATCGCGGCAGCGATTCGGGTGTGAGTTGTTCGTTGAGAAGTTCGGCCGGTTCGTCCGGCGATGAACGCTCCGGTTCGCGATCGAGCGCCTTGAGTTCCTCTGATTTGGAGCCGAACGTTGTTGTAGCCACGTTAAGTAGTTCCAGTTCATCAAGCAGTAGTAGTTCTAGTTCATCTTCGTCGAGCGGCAACGGTTCGACAAATTTAAATTCCTTGAGTTTGCATCAACAGCAGGCGTCGCTAAATAGGTGAGCAAACACATATACCTACCTTATGTTACAAATATCCATACAGAATGGGCAAAAATAAGGATTACTGTTATATTCTAATATTATCTATCTCAACATACATACAGACTTTTATGTTTGCATCATAAATCACTATAAGTTTTAGAGGTTACGTTAAGTGGTAAAACGTCACCCTATGAAGGTTCATTCAAATGTACGTCAATATTGACTTCTTAAACCTCAATATTTAAAAATCTCAAAATAATCACAATTGAATTGAAATAAAAATTCAACATAACCTGTAAAACTTATCTTTATTTATGATTTTAAATATACAGTTCTAAATTTCACTTGAATAGAATTCATATTATGGCAAAACACTGTTTGAATGAGTAAAGTCGTTTATGCTAATCCCCCACGAGTCCGCGGCCGCCTTGATCAAATAACATAGATATTTGTATTGCCAGTTGAACGATTCATTTTACTCATGGCCAAATACCGAAATGACAGACAACATTTTGTTTGCAAGGGTCACAGCACTAAGACTGTTAAAATCTAACCTAATCAAGTGAAGGAAGCGGAAGAAGACTAGAAATAAATATTATATTTGTTTTAATTTTTTACAAATAATATTTACTTTGTTAGATTTACCTACATTTTATTTAAGTATATATTTTATTTTCGTGATTTTAGAATAAAGAGCTCCATTAATTTTGTTAAAACAACTTTTTAAACCTTATTAGAAAATAAATTTCTCTCTTTTGAATTAAATGCGTATTTCTGCTTAGTCAGTAAATTACGTCAACCAATACAGGCCAGTATACTTGATCGAATTTGAGATCATAGGAGATACCATTGGGTATGGAGGCCTTTACTATAAAACGTTACAACATTTAAGAACGAATGCAAATTTTTCTTTTTTGGTAGGTTCCGTGTAATACAATGATTCAATCTGTAGTGATTGTGTTTGACGCAAGTGTTTCCTTTGTAGAATTTTTCGAAGTGTGTTAGCCTTCAAACCGCACATACTGGTCAATTTATAGAAAATTCTTGTTATCACTTCTAACAAGTTTGCGACTGGTATCTCAACAAGCTCATTTCATTTTTTACATACTAAATCTATACTGTTTGTATGGATTTGGTCAAGTTTATGTCAAGTACTTGATTTTAAAAAAATGAATGAAAAAAAAATATTTTGAAATTGATTTTGTATCAAATCTTTGTCAGATTATTGGCGAAAAGGATTAAAAAAAATGTTCAATACAAAGATTTTCTATAGAAAAGCCACCGTGCTGCATTGTATATCTATATCTCCTCCGATTTGTGAAGTCTGTTGATAATTTTACAAAACTTAGGGTACCTACACAAGTACTGCGCTTCACACTAAGAATGCAGTGTGGCCGGATATAGAAAATGTATTTTAAATGGGAAAACGCACTCATTGTTACCGTTCTTTAACCTTACCTGAAATAAATATTTTTTATCTTTAAATTTTTTGTTTATTATTATTAAGTAATTATTGAAAATAAAAATGTTGACATAAAATTTAAACTCAAATGGCGAAATTTGTTTTAAGCAGGACCTGGTTGTTGGTCGACCAACATCTTGGTTAATTCACTTTTTAAAATATTGCGAAGTTCTTCAAATGATTGTGGAGACATCCGATAAAAATAAAAGTTCGTTGGGTCTTGTAAGTAATAGATCTTGATGAAGTAAATTATAGGGTCTCTTAGCTTCCCTTAACTCTAAAATAGGATGAACCCACATAGTTCGTCTCCTTTTAAGTATTGTTTTTTTAATACAATATGCCTCGCAATATGCCATAGCAGAACGCTCTCTTCAATATTCATTTTGATAACGACTGCAGCGCGTTGAAATTTGTATTATTACTTCAAAGTTTCCCAATGGATATCATCGCCATTGAAACAGTACATTAGGAAACAAACCATACAACATAATTTCGTACAAATCTGGCGACTATTTGCACTCACATCAAAGATTAGAAAATTATCTTTGCTCATATGTTAAAATGAACAGGTGTGGGCTCTGTGAGCTGTGTAATAGTTAATTCAGAATGTTTATTTTGATGTATTTTACACTCAGTAAAGGACAGCTTATTTCTGAAATCATGAAGGCATTTCCAGTTCATATGAAGTATTATAAAAATAAAAAATATTTCTATTATGCATTATAATATAGTACATAATAATAGGCTAGCTCTTGTCCAAACCTTATAACGATTCTTGGTGCCGGCTAAACGAGTTTGGATGAAATTTGGTTCATAGATAGTTTATTAATTTAACATGAGCATCAAGTTAGCTAAACACCTGTCACGAATAGACTCTAGAGTAGGTGGATAATTTGCCGCTAATTAGTCGTGAATTAGTTGTGAAAATACCGATATTGTCGTTTTTTTGTTTTTTCGGGTGCTTTGCTAACTTGCTAACTTAAAGTTAGCAAAGCACGCCTCCAAAAATGACTTTACAGCGTTCGTATAAAAATGGGAATGGGATAAGGTTTTGCCGCTAATTAGTCGTTAATTAGTTGTGAAGAAATTAATTTTCTAAATATTTGTTTTTGTGCTTTGCTAACTTTATATCAAGTTAATCGAGAAAATGACTCTAGAACTTTCGTAGAAGAATGGCAACAGAATAAGAATTTGCCGCTAATTAGTCGCCAATTAGTTGTGAGAAATCAATTTTCTAATTTTTTTTTTTGTTTTTTGGGTGCGTTGCTAACTTTATATAAAGTTAGCAAAGCACGCCTCGAAAAATGACTTTAGAGCGTTCCTAGAATAATGGTAATAGAAGAAGAATTTGCCACTAACTTTATATCAAGTCAGCAAAGCACCTAAAAAAAACTAAAAAAAATATTTAGAAAATTAATTTCTTCACAACTAATTAACGACTAATTAGCGGCAAAAACTTATCCCATTCCCATTTTTCTACGAACGCAGGAAAGTCATTTTTTGAAGGCGTGCTTTGCTAACTTTATGTCAAGTTAGCAAAGCACCCGAAAAAAAACAAAAAAACGACAAAATCGGTATTTTCACAACTTATTCACGACTAATTAGCGGCAAATTATCCACCTACTCTCGAGTCGATTTAGCTAACTTGATGCTCATTAATTTAACTGTATTGGCTGATACTTGATGGAAATCCATATTAGTTAGATAGGAATTGGCGATGGAATTGGCACAATATATTAAACTTTCACTATAATATATTTTAAAAACACATAACAATTGTTTCGGCACACTGTACCTTTATCAAATGTGAGTATAAACTAATTTCTAATATTTTAAGTTCCCATTTATAATATAAATTTATATTAATATAAATAAAATATATAATAGTGGAAATTTAATATATTGTTTCAATTCTCGTCAGATAGTTTATTATCTGGATTATTTTTTCCCGGAAAAATATTAAGTTCCTGTGGTATTATTAGAATACGAACTACATGACATATACACTGGAAATTTAGTATTGATGTGTCTTATTATGGTACATTTGTTTGGTTTGATATAAAATTGTGTTGAGTAATTTGTATTCTATTCCTACGGGTTCCCGAGGGAAACGGTTGTAGATATTTATGTCTTTAAAATTAGCACTACCATTGTCGAATTTTGATTCAGCGAGAAGTGGATTAATTTTCGCTTATTTGTCGTAAATTTGTTATGGAAACTAAAAATTTGTCGCACTTTTAGTTTTCAATTTTTTAGGTGGTAATGCTAACTTTTTATTAAAGTAAGCTCTACCACCCCTTGAAAACATAATATTTTGTCCGTTTTCGACTGTACTGTGCGTAACTTATTTGTCGCAAATTAGGGTCAATGTGCCTGTTCTCGGCCAGTTAGTGAACTGAGGAGCAGAAATCAATTATGAAATATTTATTTTTGCAAATATGGTACTCAAATTTTAAATGTAATGCTTAGAAATCCTTAGTCTACTATTATGAATCAGTATCAGTTGGATAACTAATTGCTTTCACCTTCAAAACTGATAAAAACGAAAATTTCCTCATTTTCCCGGTTTTCGGCCACTAGTTTCTCAATTCCGGCCAGTACGATACCACTTCTCGGCCGGCGGCCGGAAAATAGGAATTTGATTTGCTGGATGACCGGCCATGACATACCTCAATGAATACACCACGGAAAATACAAAATCATTTATAGGTATAAAACTATGCTGTATATACTTTGGTAAGGTCTAAAACATAAGAGAATTTAGTCACTCTTTATCACAAAATATAGAAACTCAAACAAAACAATAGAGAAAACCTTTTATTCTTGAAACAAGTTGGTACCCCTACATTTCATGAACAACACTCGCACTTATATTGTTCGTAAGGCGTTCCGAAAAATTATGTACACCGTATGTGATTGCTTCCTATGTTTTTCTCGTCTTCATCTTCAGCATCGCTGAAAAGCTCTTCTGAACAACTGCCGCAACAGATGATATTCTTTTCAGGTTCTGATGGCGGCTGCATGTCAACTTCTTCAGCTTCTTCTAATTTTTTCCTGATGTAGCGTCTCATCTTCACTGCAGTTTTCTGCTTCTGTTGTCTTGTTGTTCTTTCTCTTTAAGGTCTTGTTTTCTTTCAAAACATCTTTTTCCTTATAGAATTGTCTCCATGCGCTTGATGATATATATATTTTTATGAGCTGTGGATATTTCAGGTGTTTAGCAAAAGGGTCTTAAGATGTAAGTAGGTTACTAGTGCTGTTATTAATCTCTCCTAGAACACACACACAAGTTGGTAAAACGTTCGTTTTGCTGGCATTTTGTAGAGGGTCATCTTCAGGTTCCAACACAGGAATTGCTCCAGAATTTACACTATTATCTCCATTTTCGCTGGTAATTGTTAGATTGTTATCGCTAGTGTCCTGAACAATTTGCAGCATTTTTGCCGGGATTTACCAAACTTTTGCCATTTTACCTATCTTGAATGGTAGATTTTGGAACTCCAAAATTGCTTGCTGCCCAGAAGCCCATTTTGTTTTCTCGAATTTCTCTTAAAATTGTCAGAAGATTTTCATGGGAATATTTAAGAAGCTGTTTTTGTTTGGCTTTCTTCAATTTCAAAACGCCTTCCTTTGTTTTTTTTAATTTCGTCATCTAGAATAGTCATTAGTGATTTTTAGTACCTAGCATAAGGCTTTAATGCATAAATATAGAGTTGGCCGAACTAATGGGGAGCAGGTCAACCCTTTCTCGGCCACAAGTTTCAGTCACATTTTCAAATATTTTGGGCGAATAAACTGTGGCCGGAAACCGGCCAAAAGATTTAAATATCATTTCTGACACAGGCGGAAAAAGGACAGACCCATATAATTCCGCATACATTGAACAAAGACATCAGAAGAAACAATAGTGTATACCGGTTCTCGGCCACCCTGGCCGAGAAAGGGCTATGACAAATTTTTGCTATACCCGTTACCGGCCACTTTTTTTTTCAAATCCAAAATTGATTTTAGGCCGTTTTCTTGCACAAATCGATAGATTAATATATAATAAGCGACATCAATCGCAAAAAAACGATTAATGGTTGAGATGTAATATATTATTTGCTATTTGCGCTGTACCCAGACACTAAAAATTTTGTAACTGCTGCTGAGATCTGCTATTCACACGGACATGGCCATCTTGTTTGTTTTCTTTTAGTTCAATATTCCACCTTAAGAGAGAACCACTTTACCATTCACTAAGGGAATAGTGGCCGAAAATCGGGCAAACGACAGTGAGTACTATTATGAGATTAGTGGGTTATTTTACATGTTTATACATAAAACTGGCCGACAACAGGGACTGGCCGGCTAACCGGCGAAATGACCCTAGTTATGACGAGAAAGAACTAAAAAACGTTATATTCGTTTCTTATCTCTTTATAAGGTGTGGTAGTGTTAACTTGAACTCAAGTTAGCACTACCACCGAGTAGAAAATGGGTTTTGCCGCTATCCAATAGTTGAATTTGGTGAACATTTGTCGCTAATTATTTATGAACGAAATCAATTTTGATTTTGTGGCTATTATAAACATGAAAAATTACGGACAATACAGTATTTCCATTTCGGATTCAAAGTAAATCAATGTGAGATGAATTTTCTCTATTTACAATGCATAACTTATTTCAATTAGTTATGTTTTTTAGAAACTACATTATCTTTGGTAGTAATGCTAACTTTAACCTTAACTTACAGTGCATAACTAATTCAAATACGTCGAGTTTCAATTAGTTACGTTTTTTTCAAAACTAAATTATCTTTGAAAATATTTTTTTAAGGGTGGTAAGTAATGCTAACTTTAACCTGATCAAAGTGAGCAAATGCAACTTTAACCTGATCAAATAGTGAGCAAATGCAACTTTGACGACTTTTACAAAACGGAACCTTTGAGAATTAATTTGTTGTGAATTGATATGACACAGAAACGGATGAGAAAAAATTATTTCCTTTTTTTTGTGAAAATCTGACGTGGTAGTGCTAACTTGAAGTGAACACTACCACTTGGTAAAAAATAGTTTTTCCTCCTTTCCAAAAGATCAATATAGTATAACATTTTCGTCGCTAATTAGTTATGATCGAAATCACACTCGTTATCAATTCAAGAAGAAAAGGTCACATCAGAGGAGTAGTTTTGAGAAACCTAAGTTAATGGGTGGTTTACGACGACCTTCGCGAAAAACCACAAGAAGTGCCTTCGAACCACCACCCTGGCTATGGTTATCTACATATCAGTGTAGGAAAACTGTAAAGACTGATGCAATAAATTAAAAAAAAATATGTGCAAATCACGAGGCAAATCATATTAATTATAAGTGCCAATTCATATTTATAGTAGCCATAAAATCAAAATCGAGGTGATTTCGATAATAACTAATTAGCGACAAAAAAGTTATACCAGATTGAACTTTTGGAATTCAGGAAAAACTATTTTTTACCAAGTGGTAGTGTTCACTTGACCTCAAGTTAGCAATACCACGTCATATTTTTACGAAAAAAATTAAATACATAAATTTTTCTCATCCGTGTCATAACTAATTCACAAAAAATTAATTCTGAAAGGTTCTGTTTTGTAACAGTCGTCAAAGTTGCATTTGCTCACTTTGATCATGTTAAAGTTAATATTACCACCCTTTAAAAAAATATTTTCAAAGATAATTTAGTTTTGAAAAAACGTAACTAATTGAAACTCGACGTATTTGAATTAGTAATGCACTGTAAATCGAGAAAATTCATTGCATTTGCTCACTTTGAGCCGGTTAAAGTTAGCATTATCACCCTTTGAAAAAAATATTTTCAAAGATAATTTGGTTTCGAAAAAAACGTAACTAATTGAAACTCGGCGTATTTGAATTAGTTAATCACTGTAAATCGAGAAATTTCATTGCATTTGCTCACTTTGATCAGGTTAAAGGTTAAAGTTAGCATTACCACCTTTTGAAAAAAAATATTTTCAAACATAATGGAGTCTCGAAAAAATCGTAACTAATTGAAACAGCATATTTGTATTAGTTATGCACTGTAAATCGAGAAATTTCATTGCATTTGCTCAGTTTAATCAGGTCAAAGTAAGCATTACTACCCTTTGAAAAAATATTTTCAAAGATAATTTAGTTTCGAAAAAAACGTATCTAATGGAAACTCGGCGTATTTGAATTAGTTGTGCACTGTAAATCGAGAAATTTCATTGCATTCGCTCACTTTGATCAGGTTAAAGTAAGCATTACTACCCTTTGAAAATAAAATATTTTCAAATATAAACTCAACTAATTCTAACTTGATGTCTTCGAATTAGTTTTGTATTCTAAATCGAGAAAATTCATCTCACATTGATTTAATTTGAAACCAAAATTGAAATACCGTGTTGTCCGTACTTTTTCATGTTTATAATAGCCACAAAATCAAAATCGATTGTGATTTCGTACATAACTAATTAGCGACAAAAATGTTCCACCAAATTTAACTATTGGATAGCGAGAAAAACCACATTCTACTCGGTGGTAGTGCTAACTTGAGTTCAAGTTAGCGCTACCACACCTTATAAAGAGATAAAAAATGAATGTAACATTTCTTTAGTTCTTTCACGTCATAACTAATTTACGACAAATAAGTTACGCACAATGCAGTAGAAAACGGACAAAATTTTATGTTTTTAAGGGGTGGTAGTGCTAACTTTCAAGTAAAGTTAGCATTACCATCCAAAAAAAAGAAAACTAAAAGTGCGACAAATTTTTAGTTTCCATAACAAATTTACGACAAATAAGCGACAATTAATCCACTTCTCGCGGAATCGAAATTCGATAATGGTAGTGCTAACTTTAAACACATTAGATATTTGGTTCCTGTGGGTTGCCCTCTGTGTAGAAGGTAGGAGCGTCTAGTATTGTATATTTTCTTGATATTATTCCTTTTTCAGTCGTTCGCCACTGTTTATTCCAAGTGTCCCAGCGTCCTCGCCAGCTTCCACGAGGTACCATCACCACCAACAGCAGCAACAACACCAAGACGTCATCGCCTCGGTGAGTTCCGCAGCTGCATCATCTACAGAACCAGTCAGGGTGTGGAGAGATCCCACTCTGTTACTCGAAGAGCCTCACGTCAGGCACATCAATAGCATCCAGCATCAGGTAGGTCGTGTAAGTCGTCTTTCAATATTTTCTTTTTTTATTTTCATCTAGTAAATTACATCTACCACTTAAGAATATTGTGCTGTTGAAAATTTTGAGTGCATTGACTTGTTTTTTGTTCTGTTTTGACTGCAGATTTAAATGATTCATCTTAAATAGGTACATTTACTGACAAAAAACCATCACTATTCTTTCCCTTTATGCAAACCTTTTCAAAGCAAACTGTATGGTTCCGTTAATCTTTAGGAGAATCGTATTTCGAGCCATAAATCAGACGAAAAGGGTGTAAATATTGGACAAGGATTATAAGTACAATTGAGAATAATCACATTGAAAAGGGTGTTTTACATTTCTCCCCAAAAATAAATGAAAAAACATTTTGAGGTGTTTTCTATCCCGCACAAATATTGTTGTTTTTGTTTAATTAGAACACCAAGATTTAGTGCTGGTTTCAAATGGATATTGATCATCTGATAATCTTTTTGAAAGGATTTAAAACGCTACGAAAATATTTCTGAGGAAGAATTCTTTAGGATATCTAGGAGTACAGGACATATCCTAGAATCTAGAAGTTAATCACCCCAAAATGTAATTCAAGCTCAAAGCAATATACATTGTATAGCTATTTACTATATTCTGTCGTTTCTAAATAAGTTCGTATTCTCTTAAAGCGTTCCGGTTCCAGAAAATATATTTTTTTTAAATTTGATTTATGGTTTGAGGGAATTGGTTTTGCTTATTCAAAATAAAAATATTATTTTACTTTTCATCTCTTAAAACGATAATAAAGTAAATCACTATTAAAAGATGAAGCTCTGAATATTTTCCATGCTTGTGTAAATACATTTACACATATTACAAAATTTAATACATGTGTATTGAAAATCAATTTCAAATTATTATAATATCAATAAAAGTAATTAGATACCTACGCTAATCTGCTTTTTATCTTGGATTAAAAGATATAATGGAAACTTTCAATGAATGAAATTCATTCAAGATACTTTATCTAATCATTTGAAAATTTTGTTCGAGAATTGAAGTTGTTGCCAATGATGTCTATATGTATTAGCTACTGATCTATATTTGATGTGCTAAAAAGCCTGAGGCAGCGAACATTTTAAAAAATATATTTTTCTTGGGGCATTGTAAACGACAAATTAAATTACCTGGAAAGAAATAATAGGTATTGAAGAAAATCTTACATTTGGACATTATGTTAAATATTTTATGTTTCAAATAATATTTGAAAAATTACTATTGATAATAAATATATCCCTGTTAGCTGATCAATATTGCCGCTGAAACAAAAGTATAGAAAGAAGTACATAATTCTTTGATTTTGAAATAGATCTTCGTAAAATACTTGTTCATTTAAGTAATAATCCAAACAGACATTCAATAAAAAGAAGTTTTTTTAACGTGAGCTTTGTGATTAAAACTCGAAACTAAAATTATAAATGAAAATTTGGAGTACACTTAAAGTTCTTTAATGTCCTCTCAACGAGAAGTGGATCAATTGTCGTTTATTTGTCGTAAATTTGTTATGGAAACCAAAAAATTGTCGCACTTTTAGTTTTTCTGTTTTTGGGTGGTGATGTTAACATGATATTAAAGTTAGCACTACCTTCCCCTACGTACGTTTTTGACTGTACTGTGTGTAACTTGAAGTGAGCACTACCACCTGGTAGGAAATGGTTTTTCCCGCTTTCCAAAAGTTAAATGCTGTGTAACTTTTTTGTCGCTAATTAGTTATGATCGAAATTATATTCTTCTCATCCGTTTCAAAACTAATTTGCAACAAATTACATAATTCTGAACGTTTCCGTTTTGTAACAGTCGTCAAAGTTACATTTGCTCACTTGGATCAGGTTAAAGTTAGCATTACCACCCTTTAAAAGAACATTTCCAAAGATAATTTAGTTTCGAAAAAACGTAACTAATTGAAACTGGACGTATTTCAATTAGTTATGCATTGTAAATCGACAAATTTCATCTCACATTTAGTACGAGACCGAAGTTGATTTGCCGTGTTGTCAGCACTTTTTCATGTTTATAATAGCCGAAAAATCAAAATCGATTGTGATTTCAATCATAACTAATTAACTTAACTTTTGCAAAGCGGGTAAAACCATTTTCTACTCGGTGGTAGTGCTAACTTGAGTTCAAGTTAGCATTGCCACACCTTATTAAGAGATAAAAAATGAAAGTAACGTTTTTTTAGTTCTTTCACGTCAATAATTTGCGACAAATAAGTTATGCACAATACTGTCGAAAACGGACAAAATTATGAGCATCAAGTTAGCTAAGCACCTGTCATGAATCGAATCGAGAGTAGGTGGATAATTTGCTGCTAATTAGTCGTGAATAAGTTGTGAAAATACAGATTTTGTCTTTTTTTTGTTTTTTTCGGATGCTTTGCTAACTTGATATAAAGTTAGCAAAGCACGCCTCCAAAAATGACTTTAAAGCATTCGTAGAAGAATGGGAATGGGATAAGTTTTTGCCGCTAATTAGTCGTTAAGTAATTAGTTGTAAAAAAAATAATTTCCTAAATTATAATTTTTTGTTTTTTTTTTGGGTGCCTTGCTAACTTGATACAAAAGCACGCCTCGAAAAATGACTTAAGAGCTTTCGTAGAATAATGGGAATAGAACAAGAATTTGCCGCTAATTAGTTGTTAAGAAATGAATTTCCTAAATATATTTTTTTTCATTCGTGCCAAATAACAAGTTTTTCTAGCGGAACCGATTATTCACAACTTAGGAATATAGGGACCTTGGTTTCACTTTACTGATAAGCTCTTCAGAAATTGTGCTCCACACGGGATCAGATTCTAGGGCAGTATCATTGTGTTTATCATCACAAATGATATCGATTTTTTGATTCAAAATAGCCTGAATTACAGTACTATTTTCGACAGAAGGTGGGCGCCCTCTAGGCATGATTATTCTTTTAGAGTATTATCAAAAATATTGCAACCTAAAATAATTAAGGCAAATTTTGTCAGCACAAAATTAAAGTAAATCTTGCAGAGTTGCAACCACAAAGTTGAATCTTGAATAAATATTGAAGAAATTATCCTTTATAGTAACCTCATATAGCTCTGACATTATATCAAATTGAGAATTTTGAAATAAGAAATGTGATAGGAAGTGATGATTATAATAGCCCCAGTTCAACAAATTCAGGAAGAAATTCCACCAAGTACCTAATTCCTTGATGTATTTTTCTTGATTTTAGTAGTAGGAAATTCGTTAAGATAAGATTGGTTGAAAAATTCAGAAACTGATATACTGAGAGAAATAAATATTTAATGCTGAGACGATTTCTCTTTTACCAAAAACTATTTTATTACCAAAAAAAATCATTTAAAGGTAATGATAATTCAGATATTTATAGTAGTTTATAAAATAAACATAGCACTTAATGTATTCATAAAATATAAAGCAAAAGTATTTTTTAAAACATACAAAATTCTCAGATTCTATGAATTGGCATTTCTAAATATGTTAGCTATACTGCATCCCTCAATTTTCATAGCTATTTTCAACTCTGCGTTTGCATACATATCTTTTCTATGTATACTTACAGTTTCTTTACATGTAGCCAAGAAAGTTGAAATTCATGTTTACATAAACCGTAGGTAATAATACAAAACGATTCAATTTGAAGGACATTTTGAAATCACGGAAAGAAATAAAATCTCGAACTCTGTTAGAATAAATGAAGAAGTTTAAACACGTTTTCCTTGTTGATACTGCTATGCTTCTTTCACACAGAAAAACTCGCAAGCACAATAACGAGCATTGATGCTACTCGCTGATTGGTATGCGCGCGAAACTTCGAAGTTTCTCTGTTCTATTTCTTTGCGGAAAGAGATTCCTTCACAACTAATTAGCGACTAATTAGAGGAAAATTCTTATTCTATTCCCATTCTTTTAAGAACGCTCTAGTCATTTTTTGGAGGCGTGCTTTGCTAACTTTATATCAAGTATATCAAGTTAGCAAAGCATCCAAAAAATAAACAAAAAAATTATTTTGGAAAATTAATTTCTTCACAACTAATTAGCGACTAATTAGCGGCAAAAACTTATCCCATTCCCATTCTTCTGCGAAGGCTCTAAAGACATTTTTGGAGGCGTGCTTTGCTAACTTTATATCAAGTTAGCAAAGCATCCGAAAAAACAAAAACACAAAAAACGACAAAATCGGTGTTTTCACAACTAATTCACGACTAATTAACGGCAAATTATCCACCTACTCTCGAGTCGATTCTTGACAGGTGCTTAGCTAACTTGATGCTCATGACAAAATTTTATGTTTCTAGGGGGTGGTAGTGCCAACTTTGATATCAAGTTGGCATCACCACCCAAAAAAAAAAGAAAAAGTAAATTGCGAATTTTAGTTTCCATTACAAATTTACGGCAAATAAACGACAATTCACTTCTCGCTTAATCGAAATTCGATAATGGTAGTGAACTTTATGAACATAGTTCTTTATATCATTTAAATTGAAAAAATATAAGTATAAGTTCACAATCTTTGGAAATACCTTGACATTTTGGGTTAATATTAACACTTCAAGTTTACCACCCAAATATAAAAAAACAAGATCAATTTTATTCATGTTGTGGTTCTGGATGCGTTCACTTTGTAGAAAAAAAATTCAATACTGGTGTTTTAAAGTGGTCTTGCCAAGATAAAAATAGATATCAGTAAGAAGTAGAAGAGCTTTCACGTTTGATATCGACTGATATTAACATTAACAGAACCGATTAAACAAGTAATCAGCTGATTCTAATCAGTTCCGATTTTATACACCAATTCACCGTAATACAACTGGTTACTTAAATGGACAATAAATATTTCACATAAAGTTCTTTGTTTAGAGTTATATCTCTTATAAAAACACCTGCATCCGTATTCATAATCAATCTTAGTTCGATACTAGTTATGTTTTTTTTAATATGGTAACGATAATATCAAACGTGACAGCTTTATTTAGTATCAAATTAAACTAGTACCGAACTAAGCTTATTTTTCATAATTATCAAATGACATAAAATAGATTTTCTACACTGTATTGATATATGACTACTCGTATGACCGTAATCATAAATCTTATGTAAAAATATTATAGTTCTTTATTTCATGAGCATTTATATGTCAATTAATTATTGGTAGCTAGGTATATTGATAAGCTGTGAGGGGTATAACCATAATAAAGATTATCGTTTAACATTGCATGTTAGAGATGCAGATATTAGAATCCTCTACTTATGAACAATATTTTATTGTTTCAGACATTGCTGATGTCTCATTCAGGTGGAGCGCCGGCACAGTCCGGCCCATCTCAATCTCCCTCTGCCCCTGGAGGTGGCAGTGGTTCCCACCCTATAACGTCATCACCGGCCGCCTCACTTGTCGGAGGTGGTAACGCATATTCAGCCGTACCCCCACCACCTCCATCCCTGATGACGCCACACCATCCCCTAAGTGGTGCTGCAGGTCACCATCCCCATCTGGGGCCTCATGCTAGTCTCTATCATCCGGCTGCCGCCCACATAGACATGTTGTGGAAGAGCGGCAGAGCGGCTGCCGCCTATGGGGTACCTGCTCATTTGTTGACTGCTGCAGCTGCAGCGGCTGTTGCCCAACAGGGAGCAGTCTCGGCCGCAGCAGCAGAGGATATGCTCGCCGAACGAGCTGCCCTAGCCATGGACAGGGATCGACAGGAGAGGATATATAGGTGAGGATGGGTCCCTAGCATAGTTTCATAAATCAGATCATGAAATTATATGAAAATATACTGTCATATATATATATATAACGTGCCGGTATTTCCACGTTTTATGAAAGTGTCTCAGCAGGAAGCACGACAGTCCACCCATAACAAAAATCGGGAGGTTGTTCTTGAAGATTTATAGAATGTGCCTTTTATCCAAAAGTGTACATAGATTTCTCTTTATATATTGATGCAACAGCATACAGAAAGTAGAAGATACAGGCTTTCGACCATGCTGAAGATTTATTCAATCATGAAAGACTAGTCGAATTCAGCGATTTAAATCCATCAAAATCATGTGCTATTGATAAGCAACGTCGCTGGATAAATCATATACCTATCAAATTGATCCCAACTGTATTTTGCTATAAATAATGATTGTATTTTTTTAACGATATAATCAATAACTTACTTTATTCTATATTATAAGTATCTTCTAGATACATCTATATAAATCTATAAGTAAGATGTATTGAGAAAGTGTGTCATTTATGTGCTAGGGAAAATAGGCATCAAATTGAACAATTCAGTGTATAAGTTTTGTGTTTTGTTATTGAATTAGCGAAGTATTGTTTTTATTTCTTTCATGGAAAATTCTCAAGTAATATTCCGTCAATTGGATCTTTTTTTGTATGAAAAAAACCATAGCCCACTACCAAAATTCAATGTTTTAGTGATTTTGGAGCATTTTAAAAAAATGTTGATATATTATAGGTTCGTTCCAACACGCTATTTTTGTATGGTCCCAGAACTGTCACGAAACTGTGTGGATCGATTTTGTGCGCAGACGTTAACATTGCACGGTTTTGTAATCGTGCCAAGGTGGACACGCGTTGGAACGGTTTCGTGAACTCATCCGAAAGATCTGGACACGACATCTTGAAGCTAACCTTATATTTTCATTATTTGATTTTGTTATTGTTTTTGTTGCTTTTCACCAAGCTTATACACAAAAACATGTACATACAAAAACGTTTGTAATTTGTCAATGAACTTAAAATAATAAAATTCATTATTGCCCTTCTTCTTACGAAATTGCAAGAATATATTTTAGTTGGACTCAACAATTTACAGACAGAACCATTATTCTGTTAATCTGAAGAGCGAAACAAATTTGAAAATGGACTATAAGTGGAGTCGAAATTCCACTTGCTTGTTATAGATTTATATGCAAAGTCTCATGAAAAACTAGGTACTTTTGAAGTCAGGAGTAAAAAAATGATGTGGGTAAAAATTCCAGAAGAGCTACCTGCTATTTTCCTCGAGACTCAGTGTTCGAACAATACTGTGTCGGAGTACTGGGCACTATATCCTCTAAAATTAAACAAATATAAACCTTTCATTTCAACTTAGAACAATTTAACACATGCCTAAATAGTTTTCATTTTTTAGTCTGGGTTCGTTTATAAGAAATTCCAAATCCGATGATTCACTGATGAAAAATCACTGTCTCCATTGGCATTCATGGTTTATTTAATTTTGAATAATTATATAATATTATTTTATTTGTGAAATGTCAAAACTAGTCAACACTTCAATACAAACAAGCAAGTAATGATAGTATGGAGGGTATACGGTCCATAAATAATAGAATTGCAGACGAAAATCTCACAAACGGCAAAATGCGCAAGTCAGTCCACAGCGTACGAAGATTCAACCAAGTATCGAAATGACCGTACGAGAACCGATTCGCCAACGGTCCCTTATTCTGCTGGAACGCCAACAAGGGTCGTCCAGTAAACCGTCAAGAATTCGATGGAACGCTTTTCTCTTTCTGCGCATGAACCGGACGGTACAATGTATGGTTTCCATGGGTGTTGGAACGAACCTTATATATCATTTTGAAGGAAAAAATAAGGAATTTAATGAGATAATAAAATTCAGGGTGTTCCATTGAAAAAAATCATAAGACTGATTCGTATATCCATTACCATATCCCGAAAAAAAAAAAATGCGTGCCCACTGGATTATGCACGGGATAAGTTCTCAATTTGTCACTATCGCTGAGAAACTTCGTAGATCTGTGAGGAGTCCAAAAAGTAAGAATTGTTAAAAACGTTCTGTAACTTATAAACAAAAGCAGTTAGGCAATATCTGTTTAGGCCATCTTGAGTTTCACAAAAAAGTGAAACAGGACCGCAAAAACTGCAAGGTTCTATCTTCAAAAACAACTGAGATACCTGGCTGTCTCAACCAAAATGGGATGCATTGTCGCACTGTACATTTGACTGATGAGTTACTTTAGATTTCGAAAAAGGCGTTATTTATTAAATAAAACTTGCTATTTGAAGAAGAGATTATAAGCTAATGATAGCTTATAATTTATAATAGTAGAATTTTACTGTCTACTGCTTACTTTACTGTTCTCTATATGTGTAGCTTCTTCATAAGGCGTCAAAGAATGATATTCCTTAAGCTTTTGTTATCTTTCTACAAAGTACACATTTAATATTGAGTTGCTTATGAAAAATTGGGTATGAACGACATGCATTATGAAGATGTGGAAATATCTGCTCAAAATTTAGGATCTATGTATATCCTTATTTTCTTCTAATGTTGTGACACAGCGCAAAATATTTTTTATACTACAAATTATATTGTTATATGTCCATGATGTTCAAAGCATGTATTATCTGAATTCAAGATGTAATCATTCAACTGAGATCACTTAAATTACTTTACAAAATAACAAATCCAATTTCCAAGTTTTAATTATAATTATGTTAATAGGGAAACTCAACGACAAAATCAAGAGCAGCAGAAAGAAAAAGAGAGGATGGAGAGAGATAAACAAGAAAGAGAAAAAATGGAGAGACAAAGACAAGAGCGGGAAAAGGATCTGGAAAAAGAGAGGCAGAAACAAGCTCTCCATAACCATTTCGAAAAATCTCTCAGGCAACTTAAGGTTAGTGTTTTTCGGATTACGTTAAAATTTTAAATAATCGTTCTTCCCAAAAAAAAAACTATGATGTTATCTAGTATTTGCTACTCTTGAAGTACCATGATTAAAAAAATAGCTGAGTTATTATTTAAATTCATGAAATATATTATTCACTTTTATTTATATTTTTGGTAAAGGTGTTCTTCATTTGATTAGTTACAGAGAGAACAGTGGGACCCTTTGACAGGTAGACCGACACAACAAAGAACCTCAAGTTTATCCGAAGATGATCGAAAGAGAGCAGAAGAAATGCAACAGAGGGAACAGCAAAGGCATATGCCAGTTAGGACTGATGTCAGAGATCATAGATCCTATTACGGAACGGTATGTTTGGAGTCTTTGAGAAAATACAGCCACTTATGTTCAAAAAATCATCATAGTTTTTGTTCTTATTATTATACAATATCGAACGATCTAGAAAAAAACAACCCAGTGTGCCATAGAACTTGAAAACATTGTTTTCTCGATGACGCCGCTTGTCATCATTTCGATACTTTATTGGATACACACGCACTTAAAAGAGCACTCGAATGAAGTTTCCCTTCGCTATGAGTTACAGAGTACCACCCCTGGGATTTTTTAATCGTTCGATATGACTTATATATTACCTTAAAGAAAGATAATAATGATTCATCGTTTTCTTTGATTTCAGGTTCAAAGGCCGACCACTGTACCTGTTTCAAAAAGTGATTATCCTCCCCCACCGGCGCACAGTAGGCATCCGCCCTCTTCAAAGTCTTCATCTTCAATGGATAAAATGACCTCACAATCGCCAGTATCAATGCACCATCATCAAAGTACTGGTGCTATGCCGAAAAGTGTTGCCAATGATTTAGGTTGTATATATGGCTATCCTCCCCCTTCAGTCAGTCACCAACAAGCCCAACAGCAACAACAACAGGTGTATTATGAATCAACGAAGAATAATAAAGGCTCACCATCATCGTCATCAAGTGTGAGTGTTTCCAGTAAGGGCTCGATAGATAGCCGGGAACATTTGTCGGAAATGAAAAATTCTGTGATTGGTAAGTGTTGAATTTGTTGAATCGATCAACATATTGAATGGTTAATTATTTGATGATATTAAGTCAAATATTATAATATTGTTATACACACTATCAAGGGTTCTGGTGATACTGAATGCCGTGTTAAGCATTACATTGAGACAGCTGTGCTATAAGTTGCAACCGAAATTAGTGCACTGTTCATTTCTGTTCTGGCGTAAAATATTTGTTTAAAAATACTAAATAAATAGTGACTTATGTTGGACCTCGACAATGTAAAAGAAAAACTGTGTCATAATACATATAAAACATGAACTTGTTTTGTATGAATAAGGGAAATATATCTATTGTGCATTGAGATGACATTTATCTACCGATAGTGTGAGGTTTTACTGGCCTTGACCCAAGTATTCTCACTAAAAGCTGCATCCCGTCTAGGTTCGTCTAACCAACATTGATCTAAAGTCCATTTAGTTCATAGCATTTTAATCAGTTATTCATCTTATAAATTCAGCAATTAGGAGCTTGAGCTTCATAGCACAAATCACAAGCATATGTTTGTTCTCGTATCTATCTCCTCGCATATTTCACCAGTGTGTATTCGGGCACTCTTCCTTGGGTTTTAGTTGTTTGCTGACCCTCTCCTTGTCAACTTTTTCAGTGCCTTCTATACTTCATATCTATATGATCTGACAAGAGTTTTGGTTCAAGATTGCATGTCCATATCCCAACTGACATGTAAGGCTTTAAATGCCATCGGACAGAAGGGTATCGATCCAGTCTGTTTAAACACCTTTCCAATAGTCTTCTCTCGTACCCTTAAAAGATTGCATATAAATCTATAGAGGTGTAAAGTGCACTAAACTGTAGAAATTTCTGAAAAAACAACACTTCTTCCCCATGATTTCCGGTTTAGATTAATCAGTATGGTGGTTGCTGTCCTGAAATTGTGATGTGTTAATTATTCATTTTGGTTAAATTGAACCAAGTAGAATGCAATGGCATCTTGAATGTGCGCCTAGCATCTTCAAACAAAAGTTATACATTATATTCAAATTACCTAACTGTTCTGTTTTACTATTTTATAATCCTTTTTAAGTTATTAACATTTTAAGGCCCGATTTCATAATCAATCCATAATGCGAGATTAGTTCATTCTTAGTTTGTTTAACTTATAACTTGATGAGGAAATAAAACTATTGTGTTTTATTACTTTTATTTATTATTACTATTATTTATTAAATTACCTGAATTAAGTCCAAACTAAATTGTATGAACTTTTAATATAGGATTAAATTAATTGGGATATTGAATTTGTTTATAAAATCGGCCCTTATACTGAAATTAAAATATACTTTATTACTATAACTAACAAACTGTTTCCCTTTTACAGTTAAACACGACACGAAAAATCCTCACCACCTTGAACCTCGCATGTCAATGCCACCACATTCGTCGACACCCAGTCCAAAGCTTCGTAATGATATGTTGTCGCACCATCACCATTATTTGGCTGCAGCGGCTGCCGCTGCCGTCGCTGCCCAGGGCCAACCTGGTGGCAATCAAAGTAAAGACTTGTACGAGTACCGAAGCCCTACACAATCGCCGCACCATCACTTACCCAGTCCCCATCAGCAACATCATATGGCGGTGGCGGCTGCCGAGAAACAGCAGCAACATCATCAAAGACAGTTACCGAGTCCACATCAACATCATCACCATCAACGTCAAAGTCCACATCAACCACCTCATCCACATGCACAACCGCATCCATCACCCGAGTTGAGGTATGGTAGAGCGGCTTCAGATGGGCAGGCCATGATTTATCAAGTTTCTGGTGAGTTTTTCAATATTTTAATAATGACAAATAATATTCAAACTCGCACAAACCCTAATACTAATACATACGATCTCGATATCTCGGACTAATTAAACGCGATGATCTTGATAAGTAATCGTATTACTGAAGCGATGCAATTTTTCTATTTAGAAGCAACACACTTGAACATGGTATACAAAAAATATTTTAATATGAGCATATCTTATTGAATTGTATAGTATATGTGAAATAATTTATAAGTTATGTTTACTTGTTCCTCTTCTGGTGTTTGATATCATTATCTGCGCCCATTTTACGCATAATTTAAAAATCCTGTCAGTTTTATCATTCTTAGCATTATTATTATTACTATTATTATTTGTAATTAGTAACTCGCTTCAGTGTCATATTCAATGTCTGGGTGCTTAGCCACGTAATCGTATATAATATGTAGACTAAATAAAGCAGACGTTTAAAAAGCAGGTTCGGATTGTCGAACCTTGCCAATTCCGGAAAACAAAGTAATTAATGCTATTGAATAGCTTGTTTCGGATTATCGTGGTGCCCCCGTTTTATTTTGTTGAAGTGATTTGGACAAAGGCAAAGTTCTAAAAAATGTCGTCAAATGTTTATAGATTGTGCAGTTTATGTATAATTTTTTTTAATAAGACCGTGTCGAGTGATCTAACAAAAATTCATCCCCTGTGGAATCATCATGTATTTAATTGAAACATTTGAAGTTACATAATACTGAAACATCAATACTTGTCACTTCCTAGGAGCAGAAATATTTTATTTACCTGAACCAGTCTTATCAAATATTGTAAATGTCTAAATATCCATCCTGACATGAGCCTTTTTTCTCATAATTTAAAATCATGTGATGTTCTTTTATCCTCAGTTTGAGTTAGTTTGAATTTGGATAGCCTTGTTCTAAAAGCCACAGAAAAGAAATAGATTTGAGCATATGCAAAATCCAATTTACGTTACAACGTCTTCATAAATTAGGAAAGAAGTGCTACTAAGCAGGGAGGAAAGTAGCTAAATCTGAATCAGTATGTTAATTGTGATCTGACTCAAGTAAAGACATCTAATTATATAGCAAACTGGGATGATATCTTGTTTATACGTAATCCGTGAGAAGAGAGAAGAGAAGTTCACCTACATCACAAGTGGGTCTTACTTGGGTTTTATGGTGGAGGTATACAATTAGTTGAATTGTATGTTTTTTTGTATGGATGTTCACGCCTTATAAATAGTAAACGAGCTCCGTTTTCTATGATTCTTTTTTCATTTGATAGAGGATTATTGAGATTGAAAAAAAAATCGACATCCAACCGGTCCTTCCCCAAAGGCGGTGGATGGGGCAATTTTTTTTCGAAAATCGAAAATTTTAGATGACAAAATTAAGGCTTATACTTATAAAAATCTCAATAAGTATAAGCAACGTATTATCTTTACAAAAAAATTGGACCGACGTTATTAGTTGGTGCACTGAAAAATACAAAATAATATTAATTCTATTGGTTCTGGTACTTTTGAAGTTGGTGCCAAAAGTGTTCAATTTAATCAATACCAATAGAGTTAATATTATTTTGTATTTTTCAGTACACCAACTAATAAAGTCGGCCCAATTTTTTTTATATTTGTTCAATGAAAACATTATCCAAAGCTTGTCAAAGATATATAAGGAAGTTGAAAAAGTCCAAAGACGATAATACTTTGATTTCTTCCAATAGGCAAATCCAATTATCCTTACACAACAGTTGGTGCAGCAGCTGCATCATCTGCCTACACTACAATCTCTCCTGCACCCCCACCATCGGGAGCTGCATCAAATGCTTCAACATCATCAAAGCCTAAAGTAAGCAGTCCTGCACCTCATCAAATATTTGGCAAACCTCAATTGGGTGGTGCTGTTTCAATGGTACCTGTCTCATCTCGACCTCAGCCCTCTTCAGTAGTACAACCGCACGAGCAATCCGGATCCATACAACTGATGACACCAAAGCCACCACTGTCATCTTCCTTGTCGCCTTCACCATATCAACAGGTCTCCCAGTATCATCCACCCCATAATCCTCAATCACCAGCTTTGATGTCATGTCCGCCACCAGCGCATAGTGGTCGAACTGTCTCAACTGCTGCTTCATTATCATCAGCTCCAATTGTGGATAGATACGATAATAGACTTCCTGCAGGTTATGCTTCTGGTCTGTCAGTGCGATTAGTTGGATCGGGTAGTTCACCACCGACAGCTGCTCCAGCTCCTCGATCTCAACCACCAACAATTCACCAGTCACAACCACATTTTGTACAAAATTTAACTACAGCACCACAGGTAATGTTTTTCTCTCTTGGATGCAATAAATAAATGTAAAATAATTTTATACTATTTTGCATAGGTACAAACGCAGCCACTCGATTTGGGTGTTAGTTCAAACAAATTTGAAAATCCACCAGCGTCTGTGTCACCAAAACGGAAAGCGTCCACTCCAATCAGTCATCCGGGTAGTCCTGTTTGTTTGGAAGTTAAGAAACGTCGTGTTGAAACTCCACCTCACCATCAAATGGTAGGTGGAGGAGTCGTTGGTATTCAACAAGTTCCTCAATTGGCAAGGGTTAGTGAGCCAAGTCCCTTAATGACTGGAGGAGCGTCAGCTACTACCATTACGACAGTTGTCAATACAGCAGCAGCAGTTACATACAGAACTCCGCCGCCAATACCTCCAAGTCAGCCAGTATCAATGATGACCGTTGTTAATCCCATGTCGACAGCGACAACGACAATATTATCTGAAAATTTGCCTGATGTAAGTGTAACAGCTGTGACGATGGAGTCAGTGACAGCATCGAGACCAGCTTCAGCGGAAGTTGCTGTGCCACCTAGTCCAAAACCAGCTACTCCTACTATGGTCGCAGCCAGTAATAGCCCAGTACCGGTGAGTGATATTTTTTGATTAGTTTAAGCTTATTAGAATCCTTCACGTACAAAGTTTTACATCATATTGAATACTGAATACTAACTGTGCCTATAATAGGTCTTACCGAAATTTATAATAAATATTCACAAATGCAGTTTTTATAAATAACGATGAAACATATTGATTATTTTTACTAAAAAAATAACAAATATAAATATTTCTTATATCTTGACAGACAGACCAAAATTCAAGAAATTCTTTGATTTGTTCCGAGTCCAGAATGTCACAGGAAAAATGATTTCTAAAATATTTCACGTACATCATAATTGGACTATCAGTACTTTTATTATATTTGTTATTTATCCATTCAAGTATTTGATCTGCGATTGAACCAGAACTGTTTTTTTTTTAAATATTTTTTTGTTCTATATATATATATAGATGAGTACAGCTTCTACCCCAACACCTCCAGCGAGTGTTACTCCAGGTCCAAATGAAGATTCTCCTGGAACTCCTATAAAGACCAATTTGACACCTAGTGTGGTTGATTCGGAAAAATCAAATAGTCCTGGTCCACAAAAAACCTCCTCTTCGTCATACCCTGTACGCCACCTCAAGAAAGCGTGGCTTCAGAGGCATACAGGCGAAGATAATGAAGATACTACAGGAATGGTCGGTTCAGGCAGTTGTGTGACGCTACCATTAAACATTATCAAATCGAATGTTGTGCCATCTACCGCTGCAACAGTGATTCCCGTCACAAAGGAGAATCCAGTAAACTCAATACATTCTGTGGGTTCGATGGCTGTGAACAGTATCAGCAAACCCAAACATTTTTCATCAAAAGTGGCAAGCAGAAAGATAGCAAAGGAGGCTGCCGTCAATGGAGATGCTAAGAATGATGATTCATCGAGTAGTGATCAAGAAAGGGGTAGAAAATCGCCACCAAAAAGAAAACCACCAAAGGTAAGCTATTATCATTTAGTGGATACCATATAGTTCCGATTAGTACTGATTGAGGTTTTTCTTGTCAAGGTCAAGAGGAAGAAAGGTACAAGCTCAGCAGCTAAGAAAACATCGGAAGATAAGAAAAGGAAGACTGGAACACAAACAACGGTAGCTGTTGTAGCTAGCGAGAGTGGCAGTGATAGTGAAAAGGAAAGTGGTAGTGAGAAAGACAGTGACTCCGGCGCAAGTGCGTCGGCACCGACCAAAAAGTCCGGTGGTGGTGGTGGAGGCAGTGGTTCGACGAAAGAGCCTCGTAAGAGGGGGAGACGGCCTAAGGTACTTTTGAGCATAAATTAATTTCAGCGAAACAGACAAAAATTATTGTTAAACGACCATCATGGATGGATGCTTCATTGGAAACAAACATAAATTACTTCAAAATTTGATTGTTTAGTGTGTCAGCATGAAAAAAACCTTGATAATATTTTGCAGAGTTCAAAAAACGACAAGGGCGACGAGCCACGCCCTAAGAAGCTCAAGGATGAAGGTGATGACCGACGTCAAAATGCCCCTCCCCCTCCCCCACCCGCACCGCCACGTGATCCATTTCGCAAACCTCCCATAGCCCAATTGAAGAGAACTGGTGAAAGTTTTCTGCAAGATGGTCCTTGCTTTGAAGTAGCTCCGAAATTGGCAAAATGTCGAGAATGTCGATGGACGCCGAATCAGAGGTCCAAAAATATGCCCAACATATTTTGTAGATTCTACGCCTTTAGACGTTTGAGGTATACGAAAAATGGCCAATTGGCCATTGCAGGTTTCAGCGATCCCCATAAAGACGCCATGGAGGTGAGTTGAATTGAACAATACTGATTTTCATATTACAGTTAGCCTCTCTTTTCATGAACCAGTCGAGACTTCAAAAGTCAGTTTATTAAATCCAAAGTTTGTTGAAAGCCTGTGTAAATGCTGTAATTATAATAAAATAAAACAGGTCATCATCATCATAGTATAATTATTCTACATATAAACAAATAGAATCAACCCACTAAATGGGTGAAAAATAATTTTAGAATGCGTTAATAATCGGTAATTCTTTTTTCACTGTAGCCTTAGGTATTTTTCAGTATTCAATTTTTTTTTCAGGAGGATCTCAAACTTTGGCTACCAAATCCTGATAATCCCCCAGTTGATTTGGAACTGGAAACATCAAGGTTTCTTCTAAAGCAAGTTGGTGATCATTTCTGTGATTTATTAGTACAAGAAAAGGATGCAAATTCTGAACATATGTCAGATGGTAAGTTTAGATTTATAGCAAATATCTTATCATGTTCTCATCATCAAATTAAATATTTTTATCTTTTTAGACAACGTAGTTGCGTGGAAAAGAGTGGTTCAAGGTGTTAGAGAGATGTGTGATGTATGTGAAACGACACTGTTTAATTTCCATTGGGCCTGTGGTAAATGCGGATTTGTTGTTTGTATAGATTGTTATAAGGTAAATTGAAAAATCCTCCATATGAAAAATAATCCTAAGACATAATAACTTCTAATATCATTTTCAGAGCCGCAAAAAGGGTACCATTAAAGTATGGGGAGAACCTGGCAAAGATCGAGACGAATATTCTTGGTTACTATGTACTAATCGACAAGCTCATGAACAGGAAAAACTAATGCTTACACAAATCATAGCCGGTGATTCTTTAACAAAACTTGGTAGCATGGTGCACGAAATGCGTGATCTTTGGAACATTGAACAGTTTTGTGCTTGTCCATCGAGCAAAGAATCTGGATCACGTAAAGTAAATGACATTAGAGCTAGAGAAATTGTGAAAATAATTCTGGGTGATAAAGTGAATGGAATTAAGCGAGAATTTAAAGATGAAGATGGTGAGTTTCTAATTTTCTCCTAACAATAAATTTAGTAGATTGTAATTGAAAATGTTATACATTTTTCTAGATCCTTCAACAGATCGCGATGATAAAAAAGAGGGTAGTTCGAGCAGCGAAGAGGAGGGTGGGAATTTTTCTACCCTCCGTGAACTGTTGATAAGACCGTCGCACAAACCAAATGGTTCGAGAGCTCCATCACCCGTTGTTGTTGCAAAAAATGATACAAAGAAGAAACCTCCACCACCTCTAACAAAACCTGCCGACTTGGACGATGTTATATCCAGTGTTATTGAGGATAGTGTTCCTCTTCAACATAAGGCAGTGGTAAGTTGAAGTGATATTTATATTTAATAGAACTGCTTTAACTCCTTAACAATATGTATCTTATACATTTGAACCATTTATCTGCATTTAAATGTTTTTGTTTTCTTTTTTGATCATTCTCTATTTTAAAACTATTTAAGTACTCTTTATTGTAAAAATAATTGAAACTTATTAAATTTTCTTGAAACTTCCAATTTTATTTACAGGCTGAAACACCTGTAGAACCTAAAAACGAACTGAAACATTTCATCAGAAGGTATAATTGGCAGGGTAAGGGTAGAGTGCAATTGCCAATCAGGATAATGACTCTCACTGAAAGCAAAATGCTCTATCCTGACACGCCACATAGCTGGTTGTGTGATGGGAAATTGTTGAGGTTAAGCGATCCACAATGTCCTCAAAATTATAAAATATTCCAGGTAAGATTTTTACTAAATATCTATACTTTTGATTAAACATTCACCATGCTGTTAACAATCGTAGATGTGGTAGATTTTTTGTTTCAACATACTATGATTGTTTACCCTCTAGGATCAGTGGAAACGGGGCCAGCCGGTAATAGTTTCCGACGTAACCAGAGACATCGATACCGATCTCTGGACACCTGAATCCTTCGCACAAGATTTCGGTGATGAGAAGAACGACCTCATAAATTGCATGACCGGCAATTTGGTACCCAATCAACCTATGCGCAAATTCTGGGAGGGATTCGATCACTTTTCCAAAAGACTGAAGGACGACAGAGGTCAACCAATGTTGCTCAAATTGAAAGATTGGCCACCTGGGGAGGATTTCGCTGAATTGCTAACATCCCGGTACACTGATTTGATGAAGGTGTTACCGCTTGCTGAATATACACATCGGACTGGTCGTCTCAATTTGGCAAGTCGATTACCCGATTGTTTTGTCCGTCCCGATTTGGGTCCAAAGATGTACAATGCCTATGGTTCTGCTTTACATCCAAACAAAGGAACAACAAATCTTCATTTGGACATTTCCGATGCTGTCAATGTGATGGTCTATGTTGGCATACCAAAAGATGGTGATAGTGATGAGCACATCAAGGAAGCATTCAGAGCAATAGGTATGTATTTTGAAAATATATACATTTCATTCAACTCACAAATTCTGGTTTATGTGAATGAAATTATATCAACTAGTTCAACAGCACATTTTACATTATATGCGGATGATACATCTATACTTGTTTCTGAAAAATCTAGCTCCTATTCCCTTGAAGTAAACTGCAATGAAATTTTATCTCGTTTGTATCATTGGTTTTACTTGAATTCTCTTTATCTTACTGTTGAAAAAACCCATTAGATTAATTTTTACAATCGGCAAAAGCAACTGTCTCCTATTAAGCTGAACCTCAAAGAAGAATCTATAGATAATGTGCCTTGTGTAAAGTTCCTAGGCTTATACATAGATGAGAGTCTTGACTGGAAGAAGCACTGTGAGACGGTGATTATGAAGATGAACTCAATAAATTATTTACTTAGAAATCTAAGATTAGTTCTAACTGATAGGAACTAGTTAGATAGGAACGACAGGATCAAGTTTTTGCTCCGCCTGCTTCTCCAAAATGCACTAATTTAAAAGTTTTCACAAGCGACTATAGAAATATAAAATGTCACGAAGGGAAAGCCCTGGTTTATATCACAGGTTATCTCATAAAGAAATGTTTGAATCGTCATTCATGTAACGTTTGTGTGGAATATAGCAATTACGCAGAAAATTTAGTGAATGACGATTTTTTTTGTAAACTTATAGCTTACAAGACGACGGATAACAATTTGTTGGTGTGAGTATGATCAAAAGAAATTGTTGATATTCATGAAAAATATTTTCATTGATAATTTCTCCAATATAGCTAGTCAGAAAGCATTAGGACAGTATTTGAAAGAAGAATACTCGAAAACTCCTTTCTCTCATCCTTTTCAACAGTTTCCTTTCGATTATTACGCATCTTCATTTAAAGGCTTCGCTTACATTTTTCTTAAAAATTTATAAATAAAGATATTAAGCAAGTCATAGGTGGTGGTAAATCGAATGATAAACTCAATATTTTAAAACATTGGTCAAATTTTAATAGAGTCCACTTATATACCAAATGAATAATCTAATTATCTAAGTATTCTTAAATGTACTTATTTTGCGCGTTATTAATTATCTCTTTAATTTGTCTCCTTTGTGTTAGTATACGTATAGGTTTTTTAATAAAAAATATATCTTTACATTTTAAAATGTGATTTCTCTGAAACTGATCAATTAAACATTGGTTAATTAATTAACCTTTAATAATCTAAGATATAAACTATCTATAAATTATCAGAAAAATCAAATGTGTTATTATTTCTCTTGCATAAATATACAACGTCCGTTGTAGGTTCCATTGATTTGGTTTGACACCGGTATTATTGCCTCCGGCAATATATATGTCACTGTGAGCATGATTTATGCGAAAAGCAAAAAATTGCAGTTTCGAGCTACCGACA
The DNA here is from genome assembly GCA_958507055.1 of Crioceris asparagi. Classification (NCBI taxonomy): domain Eukaryota; kingdom Metazoa; phylum Arthropoda; class Insecta; order Coleoptera; family Chrysomelidae; genus Crioceris; species Crioceris asparagi. The sequence continues at coordinate 55,373,848 of OY293827.1, forward strand.
AAGGAAATTTCAAGAGTGACCCAACTTATATTGCTCTGTAAACTTTTATTTAAGTTAAGACATGGCACACTCCAAATAAGTTTTTTCTGGATAACTTGATAGTATTCGTTAGAAAAAGACAGATAAATAAATAATAAATAATTAAAATAAAACTGATAGTACATTTTCGAGATAGGGGTATGAATAGATTATTTCAATAATTAGGCCTTTCTAATTAACAGTAATGATATTGAAAAACAAATAATTAATCATCGATTGAAACTGATCCGGAATAAATATCACAATTTTGTAGTCGATATGTTATTAAAAATGGTTCGTTTTATACACTCCATACTTCCATTCTTAAAGGGAAATACTTTGTTTAAATCACCCGCTGTAATGGTCCAAAGACTTTTTAATAAGTTACCAACAAGCATTAAAACTTCTCAATCAGTGCAGTGCTTTAAAAAGTCACTCAAGAAATATCTGTTGAATGAAGTATATTATACAGTGGAGGAATTTTTACAAAACTGATGTCTTAATGTTGTGTTATCTACTGCTGTAACTGTCTGTACTGCATTTCTTTTTTAGGTTCTAGATTAGTGATTTTGTTTTGACCAATTCTACACGAACTATGTTTGTCTAATAGAAAATAAAGTATTATTATTATTATTCAATATGTTTGGTTTGATTTTGCATCAATATTTTAAACATAAAAAAAAAACTAAAAGGCAAATTTATTTTCGTTGAAACAATAAACGTAAAATTTTGATCAAGGAAAATCCACAGATAATATCAACAAACGTACCTAATCTACTGTAACTGTGAGTTGCTTTTATTTTGAAACGGCTGCTTAGGTAGAGGAACATAATTTATCAGATCCCAGATCAAAGGAACCTCAGTTGTCGTAGTGTTAATAGGCAGAATGTTCTATTAAAATATATATTTATTGATTTCGATCATTTTTTCAGATGAGGCGGGCTGTGACATACTAACAAGGCGTCGAGTTAGAGACAAAGGTGAATTACCTGGCGCTCTGTGGCACATCTATGCGGCCCGAGATGCTGACAAGATTCGAGATCTGCTCAATAAAGTGGTGGTTGAGAAGGGTGGCCGTTTGGAGCCACATCACGATCCCATACACGACCAGAGCTGTTATCTGGATGGGCCTCTGCGTGAACGTCTCTACAAAGAATATGGTGTTGAAGGGTATGCAATTGTGCAATGTAAGGGTGATGCTGTTTTTATACCTGCTGGGGCACCACATCAAGTTAGGAATTTACACAACTGTATCAAGGTAAGGTTTATTTATTTTATTCATAATACTAAATCAACAAGCTGGATTACTTCATATATTTTATTACAATATCTGGGGTAACAGGTTTCACTTTGTAAAAAAGCTAATTGATAGAAAATAAATTTAGAAACACTTTATATACGTACAATACTCCTATATATATATATATATATATATATATATATATATATATATATATATATATATATATATATATATATATATATATATATATATATATATATATATATAGCCATTTCGTAAATATAGATAGACTATGATGTTATTGGATCTTGTATCTTGAAACTTTGAAAGATCAGAGAGTATATAAATTATGATGTTGATAAGAACCGCTCGGAAAGAATAAATCTTTATTAGTTTATAACTTATTTTATTATTTGTGGACTGGGTTTTATTTCTATTTAACTAAACACAAATTTTATTCCATTATAATTTTTAAATACATTTTCTATAGAAATGAACGTATTGCGATCGCAAAAATGTAATCGACATATGTCCATAAAGAAGGCCAAAATCATTTTGTTTTTCGATAAATGTATTTATAAATCTATGTATATCCCCCTCAAAGTAATGAAAATTAAAAACCGCGAAATGTACCTATACCTGCTGGCTACGAGCCATCGAGATTTTATTTTGTTTCATATTATTTATATTTTTACAGGTGGCTGAGGATTTCGTCTCACCCGAAAATGTCTCACATTGTTTCCACTTAACACAGGAATTTCGTGATCTTAGTGATACGCATTCAAACCACGAAGACAAACTTCAGATCAAAAACATAATTTATCATGCTGTAAAAGATGCCTTGTCATCATTAAGTTCAATTATAAATAACCACCTGGAGGATTCTGCGTTGAAAACGGAAAAAGAATCATCAGGGAGCGAGAAATTAGGAGGAGGCAGCGAATGTGAAAATTCCTCCTCAAAGTCTGACTCTAATGAAGCAACTTGAGCGATTGATGAAGAGGTGGTGAACTTTTGACTTAAATTTATTGTGATAATAGACAATTTTTAAGATGTATTGAGGACTTGGTTTCCGAATTTTCATGTGTGATATAAATAGAAAGAAAGCCCTTTCTAGTAGGCGATAGAGAGAGAGGATATTATGTATTTATCCCCGTCTAAGGACCTGAATTGAAATCGTTTATAATTGAAAATTGTATTAACGATTTTATCAATTTCTCTTATTGTGTAAATACGTGTGTACAGACAAAAATGTATATGTGACTTGTATAACTGTCTCGGACGATGAAAAAAAATGCTGATGCACGGTTGTACCTTCCTTTATGTAGAGAGACTAAATAATGGTGTCACCTAATTTTTAGCCTATTTACACACACAATTGCTCCTCCTCTTTTATGGTGCACGAACATTCAATGGCCTCTATAAAACATAAACTTTATCCCCTTTTTCAGGAAGATGTGAGTTCAATTTGATAGTACTAGAGTCTACCCCTTTTGGGGAAATTACTAGACACACACGTCTTTTTATATGTTATTATCAGTGTTGTTGAAAACAAGAAAAAAACGTACCAATAATTATTTTTACTTGTAATACTGTGCCTGTTAAATCTTAAAAATATTGGGTATTTTTAGCATCATAACTAAAAAAAACTTTATATTCAGTATTCGATGTGAGTTACATGTTCTGATAGTTAAAAAGGGTTTACTGCCATATTCGTTGTTAAAGTTATAAAATTTTAAATTTAGATTTTTTTAAATCTGGCATCTAAATTGATAAATAACTATCCAACGTCAAAATTTTATTTTTAATGAGGAGGAATCGACGCAAGTTTATTCCAGTAAATGCTCTGTTGTCTTGTTGATACATTGTCAATCATTTATAAGCTGGTTTATGTTGTTGAGAAAATTATTAAATTTTAGTTAAATTTCACTGAAGTTACCACTAAGACAAAATCGCCATCTGAGATTCATTTGGCTATTCCCTTTTCATTCGATCTTATATGAAAGTTCCATGCAGAGTTCTTTATCTTTATTTTAATCTATTCTAAATTTAAAAGTTTCTTTCATTTCGAATATGGCTGAAATTTTACGCATCTCCAAAGTAAAAAATATATACATGATATATTTGTGTATATATATTTGAATAATTGTGTATGTAAAATTAATCTGTTGTATATAGATATGTATGTGTGTATATATTATATAAATTACAAAGAATTTAAATATGAAAGTGCTATTTCAAAGTGCCAATCGATTACACTTTAGGCAAGAGTGATGGCAAACAGAACGCTTTCAGCGCACCATGAATGTTGTGTGGAGGTGGGCTTGAGAAACTGTCAAATGGTGGTACACGGCATTGTTTTCCTTCACCCACCTCCCTGCGTTAATTGTGAATGTTGAAAACTATGATCACGACACTATATTATTATATAATATTAAATTGATCTCGATTTTGTGTTTATTTTCATTACAACGATAGTTTTTCTCAAAATTTTGTTTATACATATATATGTATATTTCTTGGCAGAATAGTAAGTTTCCGAGTCTTATTTGTAGAAAAAAACATATTTAATTTTCGAATTTAGTAAAACTTTACATATATATAAAATAATGTATAATTGTTTTAAAACACACTATTTATTTGCTTTCTTAGTAATGTACAGTAGTAGTATATAGTTTTTTGTACAGTATCGAATTGTAATTTCTTTAAGCTCCTCTTTCGCTACGAAGAGGCTCAATATAGTTTTTTTGTACTATGTATATTATGTAAGATGAATTCTAGGTTTGAATAAGAAAATGTTTATTACATTTGTTGTTATTGATTTCTGACGAACCAATCCCTCTGTAACTATATTTTCGTATTACTGCTTCGACTTTGGAAGTAAAATGATACAGTATAATCGCGACAATATAAATATATAAAAGAAAGTTAACACAACTAATTTAACTAATTGTAGCACATACATTTAAAATTTCAAAAAACTTGTTATAAATGCCTTTGTGTGCTCTGGGCCAACGTACAGACTGGTATAAATGATATATATGATTAACGAAAACCCTTACATTGCGTCGCCGGTAGTCCTTCAATATGCTTACCAAAATTCGTTGCCCTAGGTCAAGCCGTTATAGAACTACAACGCCAACAGACAGACAGACCGACGGACTTGAGATACCATGATTTTCGTGATCTAGGAACCCCAAAACGTAAGTATCAGCAAAAATCTCGATTTTTTACGTGAATACAATACTTCCCTTATTGAGGTAAGTAATATATGTATATTCAGTCATTTCTTCTCAATTGAAAATTTAACAGATGTCAGTTTATATGATATTGTACATAAATAAACATGTCAGCTGGATGTATATCGGTGGGAAGATTGTCAGCTGATACTCTGAAGTTTGTAACGCAGGACCCACAAAAGAGCACCTATCGCCTATTTAAATGCACTAGCTGACGAGTTTTCCTTCGGCATATTGCTAGCTGATTTTTAAATAGTTTTTATTACTTTCGGTTCTTCTATCAATAGACTCCGCAGCGATTTCTCAGGCCCCATACGGTCTAGACACTTGAAATTTCGAATTCGTACTTAGATCGCTGACATCTCGCCGCCTGTTAAGCTCCAAGTGTGATCCAATATTGGTAATTATAATTATCTCATTCAACCAAGATCATTATTTTGTCGACATGGAACGACAATGGGATCCGTCACTGGAATTACGCACGAGCATGGACCGTATATATACGTCTCGTTCTCTGGTATATAGGTACTTTCTGGAAGATCGTCTATGGTTATGTCGCAATTGTCAGACGTTATTGTTAATTTCAAGTTTAATTTTGTGTTGTGGTAGACAAACAGTAATTTGTTATGAAATTGCTGTTGCTGGCAAACACAAATACATAAGTATAGTTAAAATCGAGAAAAGGATAGCAATAGTAGGTACTCATCGGAACGGTTTAAATCTTAAATGCCCAATAAAAACTACGTTTAATTTTTTTTTAAATTCACTTGTTCTTATTACTTACAGGATAATATTAACTATCAGCTTATAATTTTTTATTTGGGAGAAAATGACGTACCTACCTAAAGTTACTTAACATTCTACATACATGCTCTAACTGATCGAGTTGATGAAAATAGTAATAAATAAATGAGAGAATAAGCAAATTAATTTATTGGTAATTTATTTAAAGTTAGATTGAAGCTACAGAATTTTTACTTAAAAAGTAGGAATGTAGTACCTAATATATCTTTGGTAGAAATTAAGCTAATGTAATAAATACTAAATTAGCTTGATAAATAAAAACTAGCGATGCCATTTATAAGGCTAAGAGAAACGAGCGCACCACTATTTATGTTATATGTAGAACCATGAACAAATAAAGGGAGGACGAGTAACAAGAGTAGTGGAAGTAGCACAAAAAACATTGGGTTATCGTATGTCATTTCGGTGGGTTGCGCAAAATCACGCTGCGCACCTTAGACCACAGATCCATTAATAATTACATGTTCTAAAGTTTTTATGAAAATGCCAAAATCGGTGGGAATGTGGGAAAATGTCACACAATGGTAAAAAAATAGTAATAAAGTGCAAATATGGAAAGAAAATGGTTTGTAAGTACTATTACAGCATATTTTAGCTTTTTATGCTAATATTGCGCTCTAAGCAATTTATAATCACACTCACTATTCTTTTTACCACACAATTTTGTCAATGATAGAAAAAAAAAATCGTATCTTGCCAAGTAAATAAAGAAAATGAGATTTTATTTAAATTAGTCTATGTCTATGTAAGAATTATAGAGACAGGATTTTTTCGGGAGTTCCCGGTGAACTAGCGGAAACCGAATTTTACTTCCCGGTGCGTTTTCGCGAACCGACGGTAATAGGGGAAAATTTTCTGACGTCACTAATCTTATAAAACGGAAACTGCATGGGGATTCTCATTACTCGGGACGTTACGTCCAGACTAGGTATATACCGTTCGGTAGCCAACTCGGTACCGAGATGAAGTGATTCTGAACATTTCGCGAGTCGTAGTACCGATTTGCTACGAATCTTTGGAACTTAATGACAAATACAAATCTATATTTAATTTTTTCGCGCATATGTGACATATTTCTAAGCCCTAATTTTTTGTTTTTTGTTTTATATATTGATATAGCTAAATACTAAACATGCTACCAGCATGAAGATTCTCATTACCCGAGACGGTACATCCCGGAATAGGTCGGTAGCCAACCCGGTAACGAGATGAAATTGATTCTCTCTTCCGAGTCGTAGTACGTAGTACCGATTGGCTACGAGTCTTTTGAAGGTAATAACCATAGAATTAGTCGTAATAACAACTACAAATGAGAACTATATTTAGTTTTTTCACGCATATCTGAAATATTTCTCTTTTATCAGATATTGATATTGTTACTTAACATATTAACTATTTATCAGTATTCTGTGATATTAACAGTTTTCTATGAAATGTTATGACATGAAGATATACGTCGCGAAAATATAACATTTCGAAGAAGGCGATCAATAATAATAATAATAATGCTTATTCATGTAAACTAAAATGCATACATAAATACCAATGCATTATTACAAATGCGAATAAGAATAAGAAATCAGTTTAATTGGCAGATTTACCTGCGCACGTTTTATAGAACAGTATAGAATCAATAAAATGATGTATGGACGTTTATGTCCGATCTTGACAGCATATCTAAAAAATATTCTCGTTAATTTTATAAGACATTATTGCTGATAAAATAAACCATAAAATAAAAAAACACGACGTCAAACAACCAAATAATTTTATGTAAAATGTAAATACAAAAATTATGTCTATTGTCTTTACTCTTTACCGTGTTCTTACTCAATAACTTAAAAGAGATGTAGTATGTAAAAAAGAGACAGAAAGATTAGTGTAACCCTACTCTTTATCAACTCGGTACATCATTAGGTCCCGAGTAGATTTGACAGATCAGCTCGGGATCCGTCGAATGCGTGAACGGATGAGAAAAGATGCGTCCTCTTGAGCATGGTAACTGGCGGTTATAAATGTCAAAAGTGACAAAACTGTCAAAAAGTTAAATTTGGCGGCTTGTCTTTTTGTATTTGATTTGAGCTTTGGGTTAAAATTATTCATATCTCATTCATTTTTTCGCCTCATTTTGTTGATCATAATGAAATAAGAAATTGAATTAAATAACATTCATCCTGAAGAGTTGAAAGAACACCCCTTTTTTCAGTCAGAGTGATTGATATTCGGATGAAAATATTGCTCATGCAATTTTGGTTTTATTACACTTGATTCTAGTTATCCCAACTGCCAGACTATTTCCGTTATTGAATAATTATTAAAATCATCCAAAAATGGATATATGGCTGGTAATATCACAAACATTCTGACCAATGCTTTCAAAATTAGGTAAAGAAATAATTATTATACTTGAATACTTTAATAATAGATAAATAATACTATTCTTTTAAATTAAAACTTATCAATCAAAACCACACACAAACAAAACAAAATACTTATTTGTCAAAAAACGTCATTGATTGATTTGATAACCGGGTCATTTTCGCGACAAACATAACCGAGAATAACCTTCAAGTTTATTTTAAGGTGGGGGTATAACCGCTCTATTACCGACAGCAGATCACCGGGAGCTCGCGAAAAAATCCTAATAGTCAGCTCAGCTCAGAGACATCAAATCTAAAATCTAAGTATAGGATGGAGATAGTGTTCTCTGGTATAGGAGCACCACAATGCTCAATACTAGGTCCTATTCTGTTCATCAGTTAAATGGTATAGATTCAGTAATCAAGGGATGTCATTATACTTATATAGGTACAGATGATTTCTCATTGAGGAGACTCCGATAACTGTGGCGCAAAGATTTAACAGGTTTACCGATAAAACACCCCGAAATAAAACGAAAATCAAAATACCAATTTTCGAGTTTTCGTCTACTTTTTCTCCCAACAAGCTTGCGGGATATTGGAGCACAGGGGGTGTTGGGTGGGGAAAAGAAGTAAATAGAAATTTGTACTTACCAGTAAAATCACTGTAGACACCGTCTCAACCAGGCATTTTCTTCATAAATTGCCATTTTTAATTCTATATTACCCTGTAAACTGTAACCACATTTCACTTCTTGGTCAGCCGCCATATTGTAATTATTGAAATAATCTTAGAAAATGGGCATACGTTTCCATACGATTACAAATACAATGTTGCCATTCACTTAATTTTAGAAGCTCATTGAATTATCAAGTATTCTTTGCAATAGACTATGGCAATAGAAAGAAGTATCTGCATATGAAATTTATTCGAACAAGGAAACTAAGGAATAAAATTAAATACAGATTTAGTGTTTTGTGGTTGGCTAGGTTTGTGTTTTGGTAACAGGTTTGTTTCCTTAATATTTGCTAAACAACTGTCAACAACTTCATTTTAAACTTCTAATTTATGTTTATTTATAATTTCACTGCATGGTGTCCTTAATAATTATTTGACTATGATTGGCTAGGTTTGCGTTTTGGTAAGGGATTTGTTTCCTTAATATTTGCTAAACGTAACTACTTTTTAAACTTCCATTTTATAAATCAATTTACTTGCTTATTAATTATTCTTCCTATGAAATATTTCAAAATATCCAACTGTTTATCGATAGATACGCATACTATTCTATGTCTTTTCGACCTTTTAGATCTCTGTAGGATTTTTTCGCGAGTTCCCGGAGAACTAGCGGGAACCACAGATGAATGATGAAGGCGGGAACCAAATTATACTTCCCGGTACGTTTTCGCGATATAAACGGTTATAGGGGAATATTTCCTACGTCACTACTCTTATAAAACGGGAACTGTCCTCTTGAGCATGGTAACTGGCGGTTACAAATGTCTAAAGTGCCAAACTGGAAAAATTTGGATGCATGTCTTTTTGAATTTGATTTGAGTTTTGGGTTAAAGTTAATCATATTTCATTTACTTTTTCGCATCATTTTGTTGATCATAATGAAAGGAGAGTTAATTGACATTGGATTAAATAACATTCATCCTGAAGAATACTCCTTTATTGACCGACTTCAAAAAAAAGGAGAAGGTATACAATTCGGTTGTACGATTGCTTTTTTTATGGCTGTTCGCGCGTTTCGCATAGTAAACGTACTCCGATTTAGACGATTTTTGTTTCATTTGAAAGAGGAGAGTTGAGAAATGGTCCAATATTGAGAAAAATCAAATCCGAAATCTCCTCCAAAGGGGGTGGAGGGGGAATTTTTCTCGAAAATTCGAGACAACAGAATTAACGAACATTCCATATCCGGAAATGTTTAAATTGGACATTTTTACAGTCTGAAATATGTGTTTCAGCTATGTGGAAGGGGCAAATTTTTCCTAAAATTCAAAATTCGAGATTTGAAAAGGGACCATATCTGGAAACATTTAAATTTCAAAAGTTACTGTTTCCTAGTTTCGCAATGGTAAAGTCTGAAATATGTGATATGCGTATTTCCGCTAGTACAAGCTAAACCCTACCTATAACTTTTTGGTTATTAGTGAACGTTCAACAATTTTCATGACAAATGTTACACTGAAAATTACAAAATAATATTAATTCTATTGGTGCTGGTTCTTTTGGAGTTGGTGCTTACAACAACAAACTACAACGGCACAACTTCAAAATTAACAGCACCAATAGAATTAATATTATTTTGTATTTTTCAGTGCAGCAACTGATAAAGTCGGTCCAATTTTTTGTAAAAATATTTATATATCTGGTAATTCAGTCGGAGTGGTTGGGATTCGGATGAAAATATTGCTCATACAATTTTATTTCTATTTATTTTATTATTATTTATTATGGATGTATGGCGGGTACATGGTAACAAACATTCTGACCAATACGTTTAAAATTGAATAAAGAAATAATTATAATATTTTCCTGTAACAAACCATCATTTTAATAGCATTCGGAATTTCCTAAATGAAATGATTAAACAGAATTATCAGGATTTAACTAATCTTAAATGGAATTGGTATAAAACAAAACTATAAAAAACAAAATTTTATCATAACAGATCTTGACAATATGTTACGATAATTAATTATAAATTTAACAAAATAGATAATTTCCTATCTTTTCTAGGAGTAACTCTGAAAATTCTATTAAGCATTATTTTTCAAGAGAAAATATATCCTCAATCTAATATACCTACAGCTTTATTAAATAAGGGGAAAATTTGGGCAGGGATGATATTCTACATTCATAAATATTTGAAATAATGAGTTCACAGGATTTTTTAATATAAAATTTCCAATATTTTGTAGATATAGATTTTCTAACATCTGCAATAGAATAGTTATCTCCCTATTAGTAATGTTTTTTATATTATAGTTTTGAATAATACTGAGCAATAATTGAAAAAAAATCAACGCGATGATCTTTCATATATTAAATGTACGAATTATCTAAGTATCACTGGAAAATTGAGATTATTTCAAAATTCTTACCTGATTTCATCCTTGGGAACTCGAAAAACACTCACTTTTTTCTCATCGGAACACAAATAAGACGTACAGTTTTTGTAAATATGGTATGCACCTCTCTTCTTCCGATTTCCTTCATCTTCCATATTTCAAAAACAAAATAATTGAATATCACTCTGCCGAATGCATTCTGTCATGACAAAAATAGAGTAATATCAACGATTTTACTTTTTAATCGTTGCTAATGACCCACTTGGAAAAAATTATAAGCCGACGGTATTGAAATCGCCTACCGGGCTCTTTAAATTGGTGAGCAAATTTTATCTCTCACATTTCATCTGCCCTGTCTGACTGTCCTATCTTGGTGTATTTAATCTTTGCAGTAGGTTTATATGTTCGAATGAATAACACCATTAAAAAAAGCACACAGCCTAATTGTATACCTCTTCCGTTTGGAAATCAGTAAAAAATGGATATTTCTGGTATCTTTTCACTATGCTTCTAATTATTTTTTAAAAATGAAATGTTGAGATAATTTTTTTATCCAAGCGTCAAAATTTGCATGAGACGGGACCTAATGGTTGGTCGAGTCGGCATAACAACGCATTGACAACGATCTGGGCTCAATAAGACAACACACTGCATTCTCACGTTAGTGCGTAGTAGAAACTGTTGTTTTCTTGACTTTATCACGTAATCGAAGGTGAGTGAATAAAAACGTTTATAGTATTGGGGTGTACTTGCTTTTATTATTCCATCTTATTACAGATTTATTACACAAATCATAATATGTTAGAAATCCACATTACAAATATGTATCTAAATACTATATTATATATATATATATATATATATATATATATATATATATATATATATATATATATATAAAACAAAATTGGGGAGGAAGCAAGTACTACTCTGTTGATAAATTTCAGAAACATTTTTGTTTTTTTATTTTTCTTTATAATTTTTACAATCTGCTAGAATCCAAATAATATAATAAACCATTGCTGCTAAAGAACTACTTAAAATCCGGCATTTCATAATAAAACTGAGTCATCTGTTTAGGTCTATAGATTTTTTTTCGTAAATGGTGAACATAAAAATTATACTATAGTATTTACTAACATAAAAATATACTACTACTATTATATTAAGTGGGCATACGTAAGTGACTGACAAATAATGTTGTTTTGAATAACATGATACAAAAGTTGTTCTTCAAGCCAATAATGAGATGCTGACCTTCAATAGAATATATTGTTACTGTATCATTTATTTATTTTGAATATAGAATGAATGAATCCATTCAACAGGATGAGAAGAAAAATAACAAGCTCCTTGATAACGTTTTCATTCCATTGAAGCAAGTTTAGTAAGTAGGCTTTTAAGACATATAAGCAAGATATGTGTTAAACTTCAAAAACTACACCAGATTCCATAAGTAAGTGATATCTTCCAGGGAACATCTTGTATTATCTAACTCAATAACTACATCAGCACCACTTCCGAACACCCCTGAATGTATCTTTTTGCAAATATAACTTCAATATTGATTTGTGCTATTGAATAAAAATAACCCACATAATTACGCTTAAAATTTTTTTCCAGGCGCCACAATGGATATCAAGTGGATGAGATTGTAATTTTGTTTCCAGGGGAGTAAAACATACAGTTTACGGTCATAGAGGCATTGCTTAACATTAGAAACACTGTTCTAAAACTAAGAGTAATTTTTTGTTGGTTTTTTACTTTTCTTTTTTTAATCGTTACGATGATTATAATCTTATGTGATTTGGCTAGAATTGGCCCTTAAATCTCTATGTTACTATACACTTGACATCGATTCCTCTATCCAATAGATGAATGATGGAATTTTGTCAACATATTTATATTTATATAATATACCTATAAAATTTAAGTCTAATTTCTTTTTCGAAAAATAATCTGATATACATCACACATAGGCACATCTAAAAGGCATGACTAATATCACAATATCTTGGCAAAAATTAATACTTTTTTCCAAATACATTATAAAAACTTCTTACAAGTGTATTACATTAAATATTAAAACGCCATTCAAAGAATTATAATAAAAATTGGAGATATTGTCATATACAGCAAACTAATTTTCCAAAAAAGAAATCATCTCAATTTTAGTAGAATATTTTAATTGGGGGAGAAAATATTGACCAGAACTAATTGATAGTGTAATTAATAGAACAGATGGACGTTCACCAATCCTGACCAATTTGAAACCTTAACTTAAAAAAACCCAAATGTACAATGTGAGTACCATTGCCGTTTAAAGTAAGATTAAAATGTATAACTACACAAGGACAGGGGATTGACGGCATTTTTTTTTTGATACACTTCTATGATAGAGTTAAACATTAGCATTGTGAAAAATACCAATTGCCAAAATCATTAAGTGTAGATATTTTTTTTTCTGTAATTCAAGTTTGTGTAGCCGTTTGATTTGAATCCTCTAAGCTAGAGAAAGGCGGTTTGCTGCACTTGAAACACCAAACAAAACCCTACCTATAGAGGAAATTGTGGAAAAAACACTGAACTGTAAAACAACGGGATGGTAAGATCTGCCATATGATAAAAGTGATTTTTTACAGTGTATTTTTCCTATTTACTTAGCAGATCTAGTGCAATAATTTTTGGAGAAACAGCTTGATGGGAATTAAAAACTGGCAAATTGAAAATCACTTACCGATCATTTTATTTGAAAAGTTAATGAAACAACTTCTGATAATTGGAAACGGGATTTAAAATGGAAACATCTTAACTTTGACCGGAAAGTGATATATAATAGACCTGATAAATTATTTACAGGGGAATACCTAAAATTTTGCAAAAAAATAAAACAATTATGTGGCCGGTAAGGATAGAATCATACTAGAAACTTAAAGATGTAACATCGCAGAAACATAATTCAAACATTTCAATGCAATATTACATTAAATTTATGTTCAAAGAAGCAAAGGAAAGTAGAGGGGGGGATAAGCAGCGATAGCTGAAAAAGCAAATTTCTATCTGAAATTAGAGATGAATATAGATAAATATACATTGGTACAGTTCCTCTAATGATCCTCTCTAAACCGACAACAAACAACCATCATATATGTTAATACGGTGCAACTTGTACAATCAACAAAACAAATTAAAAAAAAAAAACGATTTCTTTCAGTATAAAAATTCTTCCAAACTAATATAATATACTGGTTAACAACAACAGCGAAACAAAATGATCAAATAAAAACAATTTGACACCGTTTTTATGAATATGGTGAGTATGGAAATCGTTTCAAACCAATAACAAAATAGTAATAAATATAATAGGTTAAGGAGAACCATCGATAAGTAAAAACTATATAATGCTTATTATGTTACATTTTAACAAGGCAGCTGATTTAGATTCACAGCCGAATCCACAATCAGCATTGAGGGGCATTATGAGCCGACACAAGACACGGGGATCATTTACAATATGAGACTCTGGGCGCATCAATCATTGATGAGCGTTTAAACAGAGCTCACGAACATTGCTTTGAGACCTGCGCTGAAACTAATATGGCAGGTTTGTCTGTCTAGGCGTTTTCAAAAAAGAATAACGCTCTTGTGATACCGCGTGTGTCGTCACATTCTTATTACTTACGAAAATTCATCCAAAAAACAACCCAATAACTTTCTTTTTTGTTTTCCTTTGTTGACAGACTAGAATGTTACAGAGCGTAATGTTGGTAATGTGGACATTTGAATGAGGCAGTCCTCTTCAAGACGGGAAGCGAAACTCCAAGGAGCTAGAAGAAAACAAAAGATCATTATTAATATTCGCTATCGAATATAAACTGCGGCAGAACAGTCACGTGTCATTTTTCTTTGATACTGGCGCTCAAAACTAAATGAATGAATCAACGACGACAAATGTAGCGATGGGTAATTAGTAAACAATAGTTCAATAGCAGAAACTAATGAATTTCTATCAACGATTGCATTGATATTGCTGCTCAGTATCATATTTTTGAATTATCTTGTCATGCGTGACGCTACACAATAAGGATATAGTAAATATTATTCTAGAATTGAAATATTTTTTATTTTGTTTTTCAAGTTTCCACAATTCATAATTTGGATTGTAAAACTGAAATCGATAAAGAAATATTTTGAAAATATTATTGGGATATGCGGCAATGAAGAGAAGGCCCGGGTAACGTGAGTTAAGTCAGGCTGCTATTGGTGATCGATACACGCCAACGCCATGATTAGATCCCGAAACTTCTAGTGAGTTCGCACGGTGGAATGTTCACGGTGTAGGAAGATGTCGGTCAAAGCTTCTAGATGGCGAAGGCTTGACTATATATTGGAGAAGATTTCCTAAGGATTTCAGTATTTTAGTCCAGCGAGTCCGCTCTATTCTTGAACAGTCGAGGCGCCAACTATGGGGCTAGCCGTAATAAGGGCAGCTAACAGTAGTAAGAGATCATAAGCTTTAGGGGAAAGTTGCATACGACCACACCTATCCTCTAAACATTACTATGAATATGTATTAAGATATATTACATGTAAGATGTTTATTTAATAGACGATAAAAATATTGAATTGTTAGTACATAAGAATAATAAAAATAATTTCTCATTTCATTCTTTTTAGAGCGTGTTTTTTCAGTAGTTGGGTTATTATTTTATCAACCGATTCTCAAAAGATGACCTTGGCGGTACCAGACAATAGTACTTCATACTCAGTAACACTGCAAAGTTATGATGTCATAGTTATTTTTCGGGGAATATATGCTGTCCCAATCCGTTGAATCAAGGGAAAAGCCTTAAGGAATACGCCCCATTTGCCAGAATTTTGGAAAATAAAAAAAATCTATTCAACATAATGAAGCGATAAACGAAGTCACAAAACAGCGGTTTTCGATTAATAACTTTACGTAGGGTCTTGTTGGTAGTGGCAGTATAAGGAGGGATAGGAGCAAAATGAGATGCTAGAGCTCTTGACTATCACTAGCAGAAGAGTTAAAAATTAGCATTTCATTAAAGTCGTACAGCAACCGGATTCATAATATGTACAAAAACTCATATAACTGAATTATCTACATTTCAGTCAAATTTAATGAGCTGCGCTGTATCGATTTTTGAGGGAGTTACAAACGTAAAAACCTTAAAACGCCCCTGGACATTCCTTTCATGGTTCACTTTTAACCGAGCTATACAGTATACAAGCTCCGCTGTTGAACGAACGTTAAATGTGTGGAGAGGTACTACCTCTGTAAGTTGAAAAATAGAGAAGAACTCACCTCCAACACACAAATTGTCACCACTTGCAACTATAATTGAGTGTCTACGTTTCAATTCGTTGTTACCATTGATAGCCGCTGCATTGACCAATTCCAATATGTTGCATGAAACTTCATTGGTGGGTAATTCTTCCATATAGGCTTTCTGTAAATTTTTCAAATCCGACAATAGTTGCTCCCCATCTTGACTGATATCTTCGCGTAATTTTGAATGTATACTCGATGATGGTGTAGGGCAAGAGTTCAAGTTCAGACACGTCTGGCAAATCTGGAATATGGCAGACAAATTCGTTTTAGTATTACTATATCCAAAATGAATATAGAAGAAAAAATAATGATTTCATGAATACTTCAAGATAGTATCTTTTCAATTATATGTAATCAAGAGTTTTTGAACTATTCTTCAATTCAGAAACTGGAAAATTGAAATTAAATATGGATTTTAATAGTCGCCAATATTTCAAAACTAATCTGTGTTCTTGCAAAATGCAAATTTTCATAAAAAAGATATTCTAATTTTACCATTGTTTCCGTATTTTAATTACTACATAATGGGCTTACCTCCCCGCCACTCCAAATATCCTTCAAACCACGTCGACACCATTCATCCCTCGAACCGGTGACGGTGCCACTTTTATTACTGTTACATTTTTCGCATCGTCTATTCTCATAGTTCCAGACAACTTCTCCGAGTATGCTCTCAGGTCTTGCACGAACATGCACCGGACAATTAGATACGTTCATATTACCTGAGAATAAACTTTCAACAGGACAAGTACAGTTGTTAAGCTCTTCTTCAATATAAAACGATGGGCCAGATGATGGTGCAGGTGAGGATGCTTCCATCACACTTGTAATATTTGAATCGAAAAGATTTTCCATTAATCCCGTAATTATGGGGACTGTGGTGTTGGAATCGCCCACATCCGTTTGACATGCCTTATCATTTTGGCAGATGTGCACTTTCAAAACAAATTCCTTATCAGGCGGTGTAGGTGGTGAATCCTTTATTTTGTACTCAAAGTACTTTTTGCTAGGGCCAAAGTCATTTTCCAAAATCATTGTACCACTTTCACTTCGTTTGTAATCAATCTTGTCCAAATTGTTTGAGATGACAAATGTAGCTCCATCAGCATAATATTGCCCTTTAACCTTTTTATCTATCTCTTCCACAATTGGTTTGAAATGTGTTCTCTCCGATGTCAATAGATCTTCCTTTTCTCTGTCAAGCGAAATGTTTGGTCTGTTACTGAATGCAAAGAAACTGGTCTGTCTTGTGAATGGATTGTAAGATTTAGCCTGTAAGATGTAACATATAAAAGATTAATTTTATCATATATGTGTTCGCGAGAATAGAATAAAAGATATTAAATAATTTTATTAGGTTAGTTGGTTACCTTTGGCATAGTTTTGGGCAAAACCTCAGCGAAACCACTCCGACCTCTGTTATGGTTCAACTTTTTTAAACTCTCGTTGTGCATTCTCAACAGATTTTGATATTCCATTGAATCTGGATCAATACCATTTTCATTATCTTCACGTCTGATGTGCCTCCAACCTCCAGGAAGGCTATGAAAACCCTCAAATAAATTGTTTGCATAGTTTTCAGAATATCTAGACTCAAAAAAGCTGTTTGTGTCGTTTTCAGCGATTGGAGAAAATGAGTTCCATGGTGCACTAAGCTTAGAAGCATTTACAACCCCTACTCCAGCATCGTTGCTGTTAATGGAAATGGATTTGAATTTGATATTGAGGGAAGATTCTACAGGTCCAGGGAGGTCTAATGCAGCATTAAACGAGTTATCGGAGCATTCATCGCGGTCAGTCGACCAGATGGAACTGAAAACCAGTTTATATATATATATATATATATAAAAACACTTACGAATGATAAACTGCGGTAAGACAAATTTCATAAATTATTATTAGCAAATATAAATTGTCTACATCATTCCAAATACTTGAAAGTTATTAACATTGCGAATTATGAGCATAAAAATTCAAGGACATGGTAGAAGAGTTCACGAATATCTACTGTCTTTATCTTTTAGTGCTATAGGAAATCAGCAGATGTCAAATGACAAGGAAATATTTACAAGTTACGTTTGACATTCAACTAGTTTGCCATGACAGCTCAAGAAATTTATCTATTCATACTTATCAAAAGTATTATTTAGACAAAATAAATATTAAATAATCTACAGAATTCATTTTAGAACCAAATCTTCAATATTATTCCTTCCATCTTTTCCCAAAAAAATTAAATATATTAAAAATCATATAATGAACATTACCGGATATTTTCCCAGTCATTTAACTAAAGATTTTGTATCGATATTTGTATCTTACCTGATGATATTGGTGCCATACGGTATGTATTGCCTCTTTCCATCATCTCTCATATTAGTCATATTAGCCATGTTCATCATTTCCACCATATCATCTGGAGGCGGTGTAGGCGATTCCAATAGTTCACTGAGATCGACTGGTAGATCGTCATACATTTGTATATCATGATCATTTTCAGTTGCATCTGACCATGCGGCAGTATTTTTGTATTTATCAACATCCAAGCATTGGTCAAAATCGTCAAATAATGGATTATTATTGCCACTGAAATCTACCTTAGGTAACGAGCGACGATGTTCCTCAAAAGCAGATTTAGATTTTGACCTGGATTTTTTGAATGCTGGCTGCTCCCAGTCGAGTTTACGACAAGCTGAATTTTTCATACGTGAAAAGTATGGAAAACGCTGCTTCTGTTGCAGGCTGCGAGGTTTTATGCTTTCAGTTTCCACTCTGGTATGCGATTTTTCTTCGGAGCTCGCTATCTTCCCAGCAAATCCTCTTTTTCTACCAGGAGATCCTCCAACATTCCATTTGGGCTCCATTAGTTGCAAAAACTTTGATTTCTCTTGTTGATTCTTTCCACAAATATAATGAGTGCGAAGCGGGGGAAATGCAGCGTAGTATTTCTCGGCCAGTTCTTGAGGTGTTATCTTCTGATGGGGATTATCTACAACTAGTGGCACAGTTGATGTTTCCTCCACAGTCTTGATCGAATCGTTATCTTTGCTTTTCAGCTTCTCGCACAACTCATCGACCAGAGACTCTATTTCGCAGTTCTAGAATAATAACATGTTGAGCATTTCAGAAGGTACAAAAGACTTCTAAGCTATTATTATTCCAAATCATTTACCTGGATGCGTTTTGCGGAAAATAGCTATCGATGGTGCTCGCTACTTTTGATAACTTTAAGGATCAATTTCCGACGTTAGCTTACGTGTGTGCAACGCTCAAAACTTGTTCGCCAGTTTCTTTTGTAGCGCTGTCGATAGCTATATTCCACCAGCAACTGTAATTTGCATTAATGATAATAGCCCAGAAGTTATCAATCACAATTTCATACAAAATATTATACTTATATCAAAAATTATATGCACACTGAATATATATATATCGACATCGAAATGTTTATATCGATAACTGTGCCGTTGTCAAATTATCGAAGATGCCCAAATAATATATGGTAAGCTATGATCAAGGTAATTCTTGATATCAGTATTAGAATACAGTTCAAAACTTTCAAAACTCTTAAAATAGCTATGCTTAACTACAAAGCCAGACAGAAAAAAAACACTCGTCATTGTTTATAACGCATAAAAAGCATACAAATAGATTGTTAGAAGAGTGCAAGATAAAATATAGGTGAATAAGTTAGGCACAAATAACATCAGGCATCATATTTGTACCTGATCGGAGGCTGACATGAGGCATTCGACAGCTGCTGATCGTTTGATCTGCTCAGCGTCGGCCTGAGCATGTTTCCACCAGTCCGATGAGGACCTGCAAAAACGCTTGTTTCGTCCACCTGCCCGTTTCACCTCCTATATTTTTATACCATGAAAATCAAAAATCGTTTCATGAAAAAATTAATATTAAAAAATATTGTACCCCTAATATTGACATGACTAACTTTGAGAAAAGTAATAAGAATCATACCATTGAAACATATGACCTTTTTTATTCTCAATGAATCTTTTTCTATCTTTAAATTTTACACAAAATTCTCTCCTAAATATCAACATCCCTAATCGATATGACTATTTAACCGTCAGCCCACCGTATGAAACAGAGGCCTAATTTAAAAAAAAAAACAGTATTATTTATTTGGTTATACGCAATACCTTCGTTAATAAATGTTCTGAATGGCAAATAATTAGAATAGTGAAAGACAAGATATTCCTGATTTGTTCACTGCATTTTATCCAAAGACAACTTTTTTTTCGAACTACTGATTAACTATTTGCAATAAATGCTCTGAATGGCAAAGAATTTGTATAGTGGATGAGGACAAGAAATTCCTGATTTGTTCATTGCATTTTGTCAGACAACATTTATTTCGTACTACTGGTTAGGTTAAGTGTGGGTGAAGTTTTTCACTTTTTTGGACTTGTGCATAACTATCTGCCAATTTAAAGAAATAATCCCGGTACACGCGCAAAGTCTTTGGCGTAAGTGTTTAGTTTTATTCGTTCAGGTAATGTTCATGATTTTTTTTAGGAGACATACGGATTAAAATTGGTTAATAACAAAACTTTTAATACGAAGGTCTTACATCCAGCTATTCACGATAGATTGATGATGCCGTTTTCGTATTTTGACATTTGTCCCAAAAAAGATTTATAAATCGATTGTTTTTTTCTTCAACAGTAAGAACAGGATTAATTATAATTACTTTTAGCTCTTAAAGGCATACTAGATTTATATTGGTCCAATTTTTGTATTATTTATAGTATTTGCAATACTCCAAGGTGTTTCTAATCTTTGCTCCAATATTACAAATAATCAGTTGAACATTAGATCATCTAATAATAATGTTAAGCATAAAAGCACCAAAAAATTAGTTTCAAGGATTTCTTAGACACAGAAATATATTTTCTGCAAAAATGCATTTACGGCAATAATTGCCCATTAATGTTTTCTCAAAGCCACTCAAGTGCAACAATGGCTCTAGTGCCAACAAAATGTTGAAATGCCCATACCTTTTTCAGGTAAACGGAATACAAATCTTGACCGTCAGGGCAGATGATATCGAGGGTATGGGAGTGGAGTAAGCTCAAAACGTAACGGGTATAAACAAGACTGTCTATTCCTCTGGCTTCCAATTGTTCTTCCAGCCAATCAGAAACTGCTGATGGCATTGACACCAGTTGGGAATACTTCATAATATTCTATGTAGAAAATTTATAATCACATATTCAATAGTTTTCTCCGCAAAAATTTTAATGGAAAATTATCAAAGAATCTTAATACCTATGGTACTTACATTATAAAAAGCAAAAAAGAGTAGCCTTGATAGTAAGTGCTGCTGAGAATTTCACTCTTGAAGGGGGCCGTACAGTTGTTCGGTAGCAAACCTTGTCGTTATACATAATTACAAAAGCTGTTGTCTGTCCATAGTTACGTTGCAAAGATAGTCGTTAATTAAGGAGTTGTTAGATAATGTTATTTCACTGTAGAGTTGGTGCAGTATTCCCCATTTTAGTTCCTGCAAAAAAAAACAGATTAAATATGGAATTTCACTGTATTTGTCCATCCGTACTTTTAAATTATCTCTGACAACTAAAATTACAACTTTATCAATTATTCAACCTTGATTTCTTTGCTTGATTTCCAAAAATGATTAAATATTGTGGTGAATGCACAGGACAACTTTAGACTGTTGGAAAACACCACTGTATATTTTCACATGACAGGAAAAACATATTATTTGATTTTAACATTGCAACTACCTTGATATCAATCCACGCTAACAATGTGCGTAGTAGTTCACGAAATTTCAAAACAAAGAACTGTCTGTGAATGCATCAATATAAAAACCAAACTTTGCCAAAATCGCAGCACATAAGGCATAAACAGAGTTCATAGCACTGTGCTAAAAATAACTTATTCAAGGGCGTTTTGATGGAACACGTGTTTTTTTAATTCATTTTTCCTGTATTACAGGTAAAACTCCAGAACGAAAGGTATTTAAATTTGACATATCTCCGAGATTCCACGCAGGTAGTTTCCGATTTTCGTCTAGAATGCACTTTGAACTTGTACGAGAATACTGGGAAGGTCATTTCAGTATAAACATACACAGAATATTGGTTCATCGTACATGCGATGGGCTATTTGGTCAAGAGGACAAAATTTGAGATCTCAGTTAAAGATTATACTTCCTTGATTGCTCACCTTGACCCAGCTAAATAATCAAAACATTTTGAACTTTATGACACATAAGAGAAAAGAAATTCGTTGAACAAAGAAAACATTGGATTTAAGGCCAAGGGCTAAGAAAAAAACAGATATAATTATAAAAAATAGACAATTGATAAGTACGCCATTTCTAGCATTGCACAACAAATGTGTATTCCAAAACACAAGTCACAAATGATGAACTTAGATGGATACAGATAGACAATTATTTGTAATATTGCTAGAATAATCACAATCTTACCTTGGGAAGCGGGGTAATTGTTAATTTGCTATAATATTGAACACACACCCCAAACTTTATTGAAACATGGCAGGCAGGCACAACGGCCGAGTGCCAATCAGAAATGGTCCCGCTTAAACGGCGCGTGGGCAAAGATGGCTGCAATTTATGCGCAAGCTTGAAACGTCATTTTATTGACTTTTCTCGATTTGTTGCTTATGAACAGAGTATAATGAATAATGGGTTGCCTGCTCAACAGTATAAGCCAGAAGCCAGCTTCAGCTTTGATCTATGGGTTATCCACCAAATTCAGAGCATGGAGTTGCTCTCCTCTCTAAGCTTCTAAGAACAAACTCAACAAAACATACGGTTTTCTCCATCTTATATTGAAAATTGCTAAAAAATTAATATAGTATGAGATCTGTCGAAAATAGCTGTATCTAGCCACTAATAAAATATTCACCCTCACGGATATGGACTGCGTGATATATCTTTGTTGTCAAAATTTTATTTGAAAATACAATATTTACCTAAACGTAAGATGCCTTTTGTAAATAATTATAAAGACTGTCAATTCCTATTTCCTATAGCTACCTATATTTACTTATTTATCTGGCGTTAACGGAAGCTGAAGCCAAAACAATATCGAAGTTAAAGACTATTCTCATACGATTGATACTATTATTAACAAATTTCTTTTAAAAAGATAATATGATATAAAATATGAAGCATAAAGCAATGAATTATTACATATTTTTATTTTATTTGATTGTAAAATTTTGGCAACATCGTGTAATGTGTAATATTTAGGTTGGTAAGGGCGTACGTCATTGCGAATGATGTCACTTTTATTCATTCTATTTTATGTATTGGAAAATTTTTCAGTCATCAAACACACTTCGACGATTACAAAAAAATACAAATCCGAAAACTAAAATTAAATGGAAAATATAGATACGATTTAATTTGAAAGCAAGAAACCAGATACTAGAACGAAATAAAATGTATGTCGTTTTGCGATCTCCGTACATAAGACAAACAAGATCTCAGCTGTTAAAATGTGAGTTCTTATTTAATACTTTTAGGTTATGGAATTTCGACATTGTATGGAAATATTATATAATTGTTATTCTTCATAAATACACAAATTTTCATTCTTTATAGGCTGTCGACAATACCATCTAAACAACCAGTGTGTATGTAATAACTATGTTCGAATTGCAAATTCTTGCTTTATTGAACCAAAGCGAATGTATTCAGTAACATCCTGCTATTCCTCATCAGGCGCACATGACAACAAAAAACATATGAAAACTTACAAATATAATTTAGAGTCTTTGAGATTTATATCCCAGTCAAGTGTAAGATTTGAGAAAGAACCCTTAAAACCATCGTCAAAAGTTGAAGTAACAGTTCAGGAACTCAAGAAGAAACAAGAAGAGGAAAGAAAGGCATCTGAAATTGTTAAACCTGTTGTCAAAAAACCTTTGCGGCAAAGAATATGGGATGAAGTTGTTCACTATTATCATGGTTTCCGACTACTATTTATAGATGCCAAGATTTCCTCAGGCTTAGTATGGAGGGTGCTCAATGGGAAAACATTGTCTCGCAGAGAGTACCGTCTCTTAACGCGTACCGTGGGAGACTTATTCAGGCTAGTACCATTCTCAGTTTTCATCATTGTTCCATTCATGGAATTTCTACTGCCAGTTTTTATAAAGTTTTTCCCGGGAATGCTGCCTTCCACGTTCCAAACCACAACTGAGAAGGAAGACAAAATAAAACAAGGTTTAAAAGTCAAGCTAGAGATGGCTAAATTTTTGCAGGGTACATTGGACGAGATGTCAGTTCAGCACAAAGATAGGTATTCCGATAGCGCGAAGGAGTTTCTGGACTGGTTCCAGAAAGTTAGAACTTCAGGTGAATCCTCAATAGAATTCAGTGAAGATTTTTTGGAGTAAATTCTAAAAGTTTTTGTTATTAGGCGAACAAGTTTCTAATGAAGAAATCATGAAGTTCTCCAAACTTTTCGAGGATGAAATCACTCTTGACTCCTTGTCAAGAAGTCAGCTAATTGCTCTTTGTCGCGTTTTGGAAGTACAGACATTGGGAACGAATAATTTCTTGAGGTTCCAATTGCGCATGAAGCTTCGCTCCTTGGCCGCAGATGACAAGATGATCCAGAAAGAAGGTGTAGATACATTGACATTAGGGGAAGTTCAGCAAGCGTGTCGTGCCAGGGGAATGAGGGCTTATGGAGTGAGTGAGGAGAGACTCAGGTGAATAGTTACACGATTGTTTTGATCCCCTTTATCAATGTTGCAACGTTGTTTTAGATCGCAGCTAAGGCAGTGGTTGGATCTGAGTCTTAACGAGAAAGTACCTCCGTCTCTGCTCCTTTTATCAAGGGCGCTGATGTTACCCGAAACTATTCCTACCAGTGATAAACTTAAAGCAACTATATCTGCATTACCTGAGACAATAGTTAAACAAACACAAGCGGCTATTGGAGAAAAAGAAGGTAGTTTAATCGTAGAAAAAATATTTTTTATTGTATAATGTATATTATTATTTTGTAATATTGATTGCTTTCAGGTAAAATTGATAACAGAGTTAGAGCTGAAATCATCAAAGAGGAAGAGAAGAAAATTAAAGAAGAAAGAGAAGAACGTCGGGAGGAAATTAAAAAGATGGAGAAGCAGAAAGAAAAGGATCCAGAACTGCTTGTTGATAGAGCTCCTGTTGTATCAGCAACGAGTACCCCAATATTGGAAGATACTGCGTTGAGGATAAGTACTGAAAAGTTGGAAAAGGTTGAGAGAAAGGATGACCATCTTCAATCCAAAGATTTTGAGATAATCGAGAATGCCATCGACTCAGTGTCGAAGGATAAGAAATTTATTGTTGAAGAGAAGGAAATTCAAGAGCTTAAAGCTGAAATGGCCGACTATAAGGAAGATGTTGAGGATCTACAAAAAGCAGTCGCTTCACAACCTAAGCCTGAAATCAAGGAAACTAAAGCTGCAAAACGTCTCTTCAAGAGTGTCAACAAGATGATCAACAAATTGGACAATGTGCTGGTTGAATTGGAAGAAAAAGAAAAACAAATCAAGAAAGATTTGGAGGTGGAAGTGACTGATAAAAAAAAGAAAGAACTATTGAAAATCGATGATATTATATCGGCTATAATGAAGCTTAAAGGAGTGCCTGATCAAAGCAAGATTGATCAAATAACAAATGTGCTGAAAAAGATGGATGATGATCACGATGGATCGCTGAAGATTGATGATGTTTTGAAGGTGAGATAAATAATTTGTTAATTACAAAAAAAATATATGCAACAAAGAAATTGGATTCAGTTAATCCTTTAAACAACTCAAAAGATGAATAATGGCTAATTGGTAACCAAATTTACAAAAAATTGTATTGAACATAAGGTAAGGCAAACTACATCATTTAAACAAGTTGAGCTTATATCGGTTAGGATTTTCCTCTTTTATCCAGACGCTGTCTGTCTTGAAAATATTTGTCATATAGTCTTATCGATAGAAATAAATACCAAAATGTATTTATTTTTCTTGCTTCATTTTGATTTATTTTTAATCTGTGATATGGGCAAACATGCTCTGTTATCATTAGAAAATTAGTTTATGTAACAAAAGCATATTCAAATCACATGCTCCATAAATGTTTATCTAATCTTCGTCAAAGGGATCACTAGTTATGTAAATATTTTTATACATTTCATATTTAAATAGGGATATGGAGAAAATGTTGTACTTTGGACGATATGTCAAAAACGATCGGAATATTAGCAAACCTCAATTAACGACCAAACTATTTAATTAATATAATTCAATTTGCTGCCTCGTCCAAGCATGTTTATTCACCCATATTATGATATGCGTCATCTAGGTATTCTAAATTTTCGAACAGAATAACGTGTAACTATAGATTTTACATCAAATTAAATATATAGCAAGTGGGTTGTCTAAAAATTTCAGTCCAGAGTATGATTAATTAACAATTTAATTTTTTTTTACATTCCACTGTTTTGGTAATAGACAAATTACATACCAATCGAAAGTATATGAAGCCTATAGAATATACAAATGTTAGGTTGTCTATTTTTTCCCGTCATAACTCTTGGGTTGGCAGGCATAAACAGATAAATCGATACTACACCTTTTCCAACTGTAATTCAGAAAGCATCAATTTAACTTCAGAAGATATCAAATGTAATTCAGAATAATCAATTAAATTTTAGAAAGCGTCAAATGCATTTCATATTAGTCAGTTGTAATTCAGAATTCGTCAAATGTTTTTCATATTGGTGCATTGTAATTCAGAACTCGTCAAATTTAATTCAGAACTTATCAAATGTAAATTAGAACGTATCAAATGTATTTCAGAACATACAAGTTTTAAATATAAATAAGAAAGCATCAGATGGGTAATTTGGAACATATGTGTCAAATCACGGGTAAACGTGGTGATTAGTTTTGTCAATCGTATTTGTGCATTGCTTTTGATTGTAAAAAGCAGCTATACACTTATCAATTTGCCAAAATGAACTTCAAAGACAATTGTGCAGTTTGCAGACCTACAATGATAAGAAATACATTTGATGCTTTCTGTTTTACATTTGATATGTTCTGAAGTGAATTTGACGAGTTATGAATAACAATTCACCAATATGAAATACATTTGACGAATTCTGAATTTCAATTGACCCATCTGAAATTCATCTGTATAGTTCTGGATTTCAACTGACTAATGCGAAATACATGTGATGCTTTCTAAAATACAATTAACTATTCGGAATTACAGTTGACGACTTCTGAAATACACTTGAAAAAGGTGTAGTAATTTGCAGCGGTCTGGTTAATGAAGAAAATTTATGTCAAAATAAAGATTATTTTATTAAGAACACGGTGGTATAGGGTTGTCAGCGAAAAATCTGTCTTGAATGCCGGTTGTCAAATTTTTAAAAGTGAAATATTGCTGCGAGTAAATACGTGCGTTATAAAATTCCCATCATAGTGTTCTCTGGGTCCCAGCGAACCATCCCATGCGATAGAAGAGAAAATGAAAAAGATAGCGATATACTCGTTTAAATGCTGCCTATCATAATATAACATAGAAGAATGCTTTTTAAATACTTTGTTTTTTGACCGACGAACCCCGAACGGAGGAGGTCCACAATTCGTCTGTTTTTTTTATTTGTTTGTTCGCGCGTTGTATATAGTAAACGTGATCTGATTTTGATAATTTTTGATTCATTTGAAAGAGGAGACGTGAGAAATGCTCCCATATTCGTAAAAACTCAAATCCGAAATCTCTTTCTCTCCGAAAGGTGGTGGATTGTTCAAATTTTCTCGAAAATAAAAAAAATCGAGATGCCAGAATTAAATATAGGACAATATCTGGAAACGTTTAAATTTAAGATTTTTTCAAAAGAGTTACGGTTTTCGAGTTACATTTACAGTTTGAATACCCGTCACGATTCCTGATGTCATCTGCGCGGAAAAATAGTATGCTCTCTTTCATTGAGTGGAGAAGCTACATACACACAGATGCAATGCTGCGTCCTCTTCTATCGCATGGGATGGTTCGCTGGGACCCAGAGAACACTATGTTGGGACCTCTCTGTCGCACATATTCACTCGCAGCAATGTTTCACTTTTAAAAATTCGACAACCGGCACTCAGGACGGATTTTTGCAGACAACCCTATGTCACCATGCTCGGAATAAAATAATCTTCATTTTGACATAAATTTTATTCATTAACCAGCTCGATTTACATGTTTATACTTGCCAATTCAAGAGTTATGAGGGAAAAACATAGACAACCTAACGTTTGCATATTCTACAGGCTTCATACTTTCAATTGGTTTGTAATTTGTCTATTAACCGAACCAGTGAAATGTTAGAAAAAAATTGTTAACTATCATACTCTGGACTGAAATTTCTTAGACAACCCACTTGCAATATATTTAATTTGATGTAAAATATTTTCCATCCATTAACCAGTTCGGTGAAAGTAGTTTTATATTGGGATTTTCGGGATCCTATACTACTATGAAATTTGTCTGGGTTGCTCAACATCGGGTGCGTCTGGACCGTACACACACTCGAATGATGTGGAAGACTCTTCTGCTATTTAAGTTTAAGTTAAAGAAAACCCCTCAGTGTCATTTTTTATATTTGCGACTCTTCTGTCGCAGTAGGAAATAAACATATGCAGATCGATCTTTGAAAATCCATTACAAAAACTTTTTTCATGGAATATATATTTTTCAGTATGCTGAAAGATTTAGAGGAAAATGGCAAAATTTAATCCAGCTGTTTGAAATATTTCTACTGCGAGTCGGGCTCGTGTGGAGAAAGTTCCGTACCAATAGTTTTTTCTTGTTCGAAGTTCGTACAGACTGTTCAACGTTACAAACAAAATTGTCCAAACAAAATTGTCTAAACAAAACTTCTACTTCTATTTTGTATGGAATAGCAAGAAGCACTCAAGCAGTTTATTTTGAATTTTAATATATTTCATAATTTTTATATTAAAAACAAAGGTAAAATTGGATTGCCACCGATTTTTTTATAGTCTGTTGCGTGTTCTGGTATGATTCGGCCTAATGCTAAAAAGCGGTTAGATGATTAAAAAATGGTACATGTATACAAAAATTATATCTGTTTAATAAATACCTAATGGGAAAGCCATTTAAAAATATCGTTTTTGTCATGTATTTTTTTGCAAATTTGCATTTGAAAAAAATATTCTACGCTCAAAAAATAGTGTACATAATGCTATAATTATTCATTTCTTCTATAGGTGATTGAAATCATTGGAAAAGAAAATGTCAAGCTAAGTCCAAAACAGGTGGAAGAGTTGATCGAACTAATAGATAAAGAGGAGATTCTCGAGGTAGAGGACAAAATCGAAAAAGCTCTACAAAAAGATAAGGAAACTAAGGATGCCGCTGCTGCGGTGAAAAAATCCACCGAGTCGCCATCTGCAGACCCCAAAATGAAACCTTCATCTGAAAGCAGTACAGATAAATCAACCAGTGACACTGCAAAGGAACCAAAAAAGTCTTCTTCGTCAGGTATCCCACCAACAAAGCCAAAAATGAATTCTCAATCAGCGATAATTACACCACCGCCCAGTATTGATAAGACTAAGGCTGGCAGCACCAAAAGGCTCTAAAGAGGATATATTATGTGTCACTCAAATAGTTCAATGCCCAATTCGTTATTGTGAATTAGATTATCATCTGAAGTTTGAATTAAAAGCAATGAAAATTATCCTTTACCTTTGTTGATTTTCAATTGCAAATGAAGTACCAAAAACAGATTGTTAGTTTCGCAAAAACCTTGTTCTTGTAGCAACAGGGATGATAATCTTTTTCTGTTTCATGACGAATTTAATTTAAATTATTATTTTTATTTTACAACATGTTGTAAATATTTTTCCGATAAAGCTGTGAATTGTAAGTTATCCAAATAAGATGGTTCTATTATTATTATTTGTATTAATTAATTTCTTTTTTGTATATTGTATGAAAAGTGATGTTGTTATACCTGACGGTTAGTTTTTTTTGTACAGTGATATATACGAAATTGCAAGTGCTTTAATATAACATTAATCCATTTTCATTTAACTAGTATATTCGAAATAATACGGTAATTATTACAATAATTGTTGATTTGTACGAGAAAAAAGTACAATATTATGGTGTTTTTGATAAATAAACAATGTGTATGACACATGAAGTCTGGTGCTTGATCTGTCTGTATAAAAAATATCCCTTTATCCCCACATGTTTTGAAGAGAACAATATGAGTGAATGGGTAAAAAATATGAAATAGCTTGTTTCCCAGATATGAACTAAGAGAAAATGATCAAGGGCGTCCTAAAGAAAACTTTAGACAAATTCCATCAAAATGCTTTCGTCGTCACACGTGATAAAAATATGTATTCGACTACATTATGGCAGCTATTATAAGCATAATGACCATATGGCCAGCAGGCTCGCTACCCTACAAAATGAAAAGGAAGCAGCAAAATTAGCTCATCTGATGTAGAAATAATTTTGAATCAGACAAACTAAAATTTATTTCTGGACCATTCTGCAATATAGACTTCATATTTCCACTATAAGCTTAGGATTTCCGCATGTCATCTTTACACAAAACCACCAAGACGTGAAATGTATAATCCTCGACTTGTTACAAGTTTGGAAATATTACTCATTTAATCATCTTTCAAAATGGAGGTAGAAATAGATATAGGTTTTTTTATACAATTGAAACATTTCATGGATTAAGATAATTGAGTATATTTCCTAATGAATTTAATATCGATCTCTTCTTTTCTATATCACATCTTCAAATAAAAAAAATAATATCGTGGAAGTGCTATTTGTATAATTGGTATTATAAATATGTACGAATATGATGAAAGTATTTTATTAAATAAGTAGCTATAGTACCTATGTATAATAAAAAAAATACCTGTAGCACAGCTTGCAATGAAATATCCTGTTTTTGTAAGAGGAAATCAAACTCACATTCCATACAAGAGAAAGTGAATGATTATTTTCAAAATCGTCCAATAACTGCGCGAAGTGAACTGAGCACTAAAACATGATAAACTAAAAGCTTCGACCCTTCCAACTCATGAACCAAGTCATAACCAATGTTCTTCGGTTGATATTCCAAAACGATATAATAATCATTCCTGGAAATGAAAGCAAATACCATTTGTAATGAGTTTCTAATCACACCCCAATATAGCCTGTTGGTACCCATTTTCTCGGAAAAGACCGAGACAATGATGTAAGGATAAAATGTTTGTTGTTCGGGGGAAATAGCTCTTTTGGGTAAATATCATAATAAGGTCAAGTAGTGGTGTGTATTTATGATTTTTGTTACTACTGTGTGATAAACTGTTAGCTAATAATCTGTTCAGAATATGCAGAAAACAACGAGATTGAACTTTCAAGGCAGGCCAATTGAAATGGAAGTACAAGGTGGCTAAATAAGTGTGCAAAGTGCTGTGTCTCAGAAACCACATATTTGAGATTTATTCAGAAAGTGCCAAAGATCAATTTTAAAGTATAGAAATGAAAATTAGCAACTGTTTTTCTTGTGTTACCTACGCAAATTTCTATTTCAAAACTAGGAACCAAAAAAATAAAAACTTCATCAATGTTGGGAGTGAGAGATGGCATGTGCACTGGAATGATTGGAACTATTTTGCAATGGTCAAAACTTTTAATTTTAATACAAATTTCATAATTCATACTTAAGACCATGATAACTATACAGGATGTTCATTTCAAATCTTCCCATCACGGACTTATCAAAATGTGACGATTTAAGATTTACGGAAGAAATAATATCGGATTACAACTTTTTAACCAATATTTGCTTCGCCTTTTTTTGCCCTATGCCCTCAGAAGCAACTCTTTAGAAACTCTTAATCTCAGGTATTTGGACGGGTGTTGGTCATATCGGCGCGCCGGCGCCTTTTCTTAATCCGGCAATTAGTTATTCCTTTGAAGGAATAGAACTATGTACTGGTGGCCCGTTTAAGAGGGGACTATACTTTATCTCGAAACCTAAAAAAATTGAATTCAAAAGTTGTTTCTACTAAAATGATCTTTATTTTTATCGTCACTTTGTTATATACAGGGTGGTGAAACAAAGTTACATTTTTTTAAATGGAATACCCTATATCTTATTGAATTTTTATATAGTCCTTCCAAAGACAATTTCAATGATATATCTGAGTATGGGTCTGTGATGTACCGTTTCGAGCTTATTAGCTATCATCTTCAGAATTCAGGTTATGTTTAAACCATTAACTTTTAAAACTTTTATCCACGTATTATTTTTAAGAAGATATTGCTTTTCTTTAGGCAATGATCAAATTTGAAATATTTTCTTAAAATACGCGGTGTTGCCACGATTTGCAAAATGATACTTTTCTCAGTTTTCTTAAATGAGACATCCTGTATATTATTGGATTTTCGAATAGCCACTTTAATATCAATTTCAATTATATAACATATTACGTGTCTCTGACTTACCGTTTTGGCTTAATTGGCAGATAAATTTAAAAATTGAGTACACCTAAGATTTAAATTATTGTTATGAAAATGGGAATTAGCGCCTTATCAACTTATTCACAACCGTTTTTGGACATTGTTAAGAAGTCATATTATAAGACTCCGGCCACTTCAGTCTTAGGATGGCCTTACTAACGTCGGATAGAGCGGGGCATTCTGTGAAGAGATGCTCCAGCTTGCAGTCCAGATGTTTTCCCCCAGATTTCTGTCGATAACCACCCCTAGGTATTTCACCTCGTTGGAAGCTTGAGCTGGGTTTCATTTAGTGTAGGCATTTTTATGTCGCCCACCTTTCGTTTTCTGGTAAAGAGCATAGCCTCTACTTTGTAGGGATTCACAGAAAGAGACGTTGCCCCGCACCACTTTTCTAGGATGCGGAGTGCCCTTTGCATCAGTTCGCAAAGTACTCCAATGTGCTTCCCTGTCAGCAGTATGACTATATCATCCGCATATCCTATGGTGTACAGGCCCTCGTCGTTCAGGGTCATTAGAATGTCGTCTACTACTATATTCCATAGCAAGGGAGAGAGTACCTCTCCCTGAGGACTGCCCTTCATGACACTTCCCGAGACAGTTGCACCTGCAACACTAATTTTAACTATTCTGCTCTCGACATTCCCTATCCTCCAGCGCAAACCTGGCGGTATGGTTCTGTCCCGAAGAGCTTTGTTAATTGCTTCGAAGGTAGTTCGATCGAACGCGCCTTCGGTATCTATGAAGACTCCTAGGGAGTATTCGCTATTATCCAGGGTCCTCTCTATCCTGCCCACCAGAACGTGGAGGGCGGATTTCGTAGATTTCTCTGGTGTGTAGGCGAATTGGTTGGGGTGTAACAATCTTTGGGTTAGGACGTTACCCTGATCCAGCCGTCGCATGACCTCTCCAACGTTTTCAGTAAAAACGAGGTTAGGCAAATTGGACGGTATGTTTTGGCAGTCAGTCTGGCCTGGTTTCGGTAGAAAGACTACCCTGGCTATTCTCCATTTATCGGGTACATGTGCAAATGCAAGGCACGACCTGAGGATAACTACCAGTTCGTTTAGTACAGTTGCCACTCCCCACTGAAGGAGAAAATCCCGTCCGTGCCAGATGAGTTATATGGGAAGAATGCCTTGATGGCCCGTATCGTTCCGGTACGATTTACGACTTCCTTCGCCAGTTGCCAGTCCGCAGAGGGACATCTCGAACTGTGAGGAAGTTCGTAACGTTCCCTAGAAATATCGACCGTGGGAAATGAGTTGTCAGAAGTGTTTTGCTGTGTCTCTATCAGTGTCAGTATAGGAACCGTCCTCCCTTCTGACACCGTCCACTTGTCTAGGATCTTTGGAGATCACCTTAAGCAGTCGGGATGCTGCAGGTGTCCTTTCTGTCTCTTTACATAAGCTTCTCTATGATTCCCGTTGTTTTGAGCGAATTTTCTTCTTATACGACTTTTGGTATAGTTTATAGACCTCCCAGTCGGACGTATTTCAGGATGACTTGGCTCTATTGAAGAGTCTCTGCAAGTGAGTCCTTTTGATCCCAAAACCCGAGCTCCACCATGTGGCGGAGCCAGGTCTGAGCTGTCCTCTTCTCAGGGGCGAAGCGTGCTCATAGGCACTCCGCCCAGTGAGTGCGTTGACTCGCTTGTCTAGGTCCTTTACAGACGTTATCTGTGTGGCCGTCCCATCACTGCCCATGGAAGACTCCAGCTGCGTTAGGTACGCTTCCCTGTCCGTCTTCCTGGTATTCCGGTACGGCTCTTTTGATGTCTTGACCGCTAACAGTCTCATTATTATCCATTTTTGGTCAGATAGGGTGGCTTCGGAGCTGACCCTCCATTCCACGATTGATCTCTTGTGTCGCGACTGATATGTTTATCACCATCTGACTCCGCGAGGTTACGAAAGTGGATTTGTTCCCTCGGTTGAGGATTTCCAAATTTGTACCTAACAGGTATTCTAGTAATGCCCTACCTCTGCTGTTGCAGTCTTCGCTGCCCCAAGCGTAATGGTGGGCATTTTCGTCACACCCTACTATAAGTAGGTTAGTTCAGAATCGTACATCTTCACGTCAACACGGCTTCGGGGAAAATCGTGGAACTGTCCCCAACTTGGTGATTATGACTCAATATATTTCCGACGTATTAGATAATGGTGGCCAAGCTGACGTTGTATATACAGATATCTCAAAGGCATTTGATAAAATAGATCACAGTATTTTGATAGAGAAACTAAACAACTATGGATTTACAAAAGATGCAAGTCTATTTATCTGATAAACAGAAGACAATATGTTTGTTACAATGGTTATATTTCTGATGTGTACCTAGCCAATTCCTGTGCCCCAGAACTCCAACCTTGGAAACCTTTTGTTTCTTTTGTTTATCAACGACCTTTGTGAGAGCTTGAACTGCGAATGTCTATGCTCCGCTGATGACCTAAAGATATTTGCAAAAATTAACTTTACTGACGGTTGTCAGTTTCTTCAAGATCAAATCAATATTACTGTTTGGTGTGTTAAGAACATT
The DNA here is from genome assembly GCA_958507055.1 of Crioceris asparagi. NCBI lineage: Eukaryota > Metazoa > Arthropoda > Insecta > Coleoptera > Chrysomelidae > Crioceris > Crioceris asparagi. The sequence continues at coordinate 55,409,049 of OY293827.1, forward strand.
CTTAATTTAAATGCTAATAAATGCAAGGTTATATCTTATTCTAGAAAATTATCAATTTGTGAATATCCATATAAGGTGCAGGCCTCTGTTATGGAACGTTATTTTCGATTTTAAGCTAACCTTCACAGACCACATTTTATGTAAAACTTACGAGGCAATGAAAAGTTATGGTTTTATAGTACGAAACTGCAAAAAATTCACAAATGTAAACTCTCTAAAGATGTTATACATTTTATATTGCGAAATAATAAATTGACTTTTTGAAAATCAATTCACACTTTAATTTACAAAAATTATAGTTACTGGTACAAAGATAACTTACTCACTAGACTATATCTAAAAGATCACTGTATTTATTCAAAATTAAATTGCTGCGTCAACGATTCTACTATTCTAGAAGCGCGAAGCGCGGTTCCACGGTATTGGCATCTTCCTACGTTTGTTTCCGAGAACGGACGGTGTAATCTTCGGCTGATGTTTGGTAGGCGCTTGGTCAGCATCAGAGAATATATACCTACAAGTCAGCATTTCCTGGCCTGGAAACGGGAACCGCTGCACGTAACCCGATATGTGCTGCTCGTAACCTGATACTCTTGGATACTTGGTTGCTTGTGGTATCGCATCATATAACATACATTTCACTTGTAAGAACTAAGCTGGCGTATACAAGTATCATATGGCACCCATTGTACCTTACCATAAAAAAATTATAGAAAAGATTCAGAGAAAGTTTATGAAATTTCTTGCTTTTAAAATTGATGGATCCTATCCTGAAAAGGGTATAGAGTTTGAATTGCTGAATAATCGATTCAATCTCACGTCAATAGATCTGCGCCGAAACTGTGCGTCAATAGTCCATATCATTTTTGTTTAAACTTCTGAATAATCATATCGACTGTCCGGAAATCTTGAGGCAGATAAATTTCAATGTACCCTCTAGAAGATCTCGAAATCAACCAATGTTTAAGCCTCAAACAGCAAGGACTAACGTTAAGCTTAGTTCACAACTGTATTTTATGTGCAACAATTTCAACGGCATTTCAAGTTCATATTGTGACATATTCAACTGCTTACTAAATCAACTGTCCAAGATAGCAAGTGATCATTTGGGTTAACAGAAGGAATATTATTAATTTGATTTATTGCATTCTTTTTTTCTTTTTTGTTTCTTTTATATGTTCATTGGGTCAAATGGTCAATGTATTAACTACTTAACTTTTTATTACGGAAATTATCATGAGATTTATGTTCTATTATTGTTTTTTTATTCTTACTTTAGGAATATAATATTTATTGTAAAATTGTCCTATAATTGGCTTTCTCCCCTGGTCGTGGAAGTTGACCAGCTTTGCCAGCTCCTTGCCGGGAGGTTGCTCTTTGGCTTCTATTGGCAGGTAGGATGAGGCTACAATCACCTATTCTTTGCCCTTTCCGAAGTCCAGGTGCACTTGGACAGCCTTGATGTCGCGTCCTGAGAGCCCTGTCAGTAGGATGGCTTCTATATATGATCTGAGGGAAACACATGTCCTTAATCTTTCATTAATTGGTCCAACAAAGATTTTCCTTTGGGATCAGCTGTCGCTCCATCCACATACCCGGTTGCCTGTGCTCCAAGGTTCTTGGATAAGAGCTATTGCTGTCTGCTCAGCCTCCAGGTGACGACACAGGAGAACAGTCTCCCCCCACGGGAGCGGTGCAGGTTTGCCTGAACTATGGCCAAACCCGTGTTTTTGGTATCCAGCGCGTTAGCCACAATGTGACTGAGCTCCTCATTGATAAGGGTTGCCTTTTCCTCGGTGAGGGGGCAGCTTTGGTCCAACCGGTCGACAATGGCCAGCCTGAGGTGACTGGCTACTGTCTCCCTGAAGGACCGCACCGCCGAGGCAACCTTTCTCGGTGCCTGCCTGGCTTGCTCCCCGGCGTTCGCCCTCTTTCCAGGACGAGTCCCGGGTGAGGGCGTGTTACCGGGCGTGCGTTGGCGCTTGCCGGTTGTCGCACCGCTTTGAGCCAGCAGGGTTCTACCCCCGCTCGTGCCCACAGTGGCCGCGCCCGACTTAGGCTGTGTTTTGGTGGGAGAGCTTCTCTGTCCCCTCTCCTTCTGCTACAGTACCTTATGCTTCTGCAGCCAGGGCTACCCGAGAGATATAGCCCCCGGTACCATTCCCGCATGGACAGTAGGAGCGGTCGCGAGCAGTACCAGCGCCTCACTCACCCGCCGCGCGGTCCATGCTCCCTAGGGACTCACCCAGCCGGCCCTCTGACAGGACAGCATAGCCGATTGATCAAGGTGGGTTAGTCTTGACCATCCGTGTAGTGGAACTCAGGGCTAAAGAGGAGTGTTGCCGGACTTCCGGCCTCCCGAAGCCAGTCCCGGAGCCGGCTCAGCCACCAGGATCCTGTGTTCCCACGATACGGATCGCACCAGGAGAGCCCTTTTTACTGAAATCCGGTTTGTCGAGGATACCCCTTAGTACTATACTATACTAAGAAGTCTATGGCCTTCTATTCCCAGGGGCTTAAACCTCTCCACCAGCGGCAAGGTCCTATAACCCCTTAACCGAAACTTAATTTGGCAGCAAAACAGTGCTCCTTATCATTGAAGTGCTGCAATCATTCGTTTCTTAAACGAAAATTTCAGAGAGTGGATTGGACAAAACGGAATCATTTCCTGGCCATCGAGGAGTCCAGATTTGACCCCGGTGGACTTTTTTGTGGGGCACATTGAAAGATATAGTTTACAGGATAAACCGTCAACACTTTTGAAAGTGCAGCAACGAGCGGCAATAAACTATCTGAATGAAACGAATTACGCCTCAAAAGCCATACACCAATTAGAAATAGCAAATACCATTAAGAAATAGCATATACAACTATTATTCTTCAAAACGGCGGACATATTGAAAATCTAATTTAAATAATTTTACTTGTAAGTAATATGCATTAGTATTTAGTGTTAGATAGTTAGTGATATTTTTGTGTTGTCATTTCACGTAGACAACGTAGAAATAAAATTTTGCAAAGCTTGATATTCTGTTTATAATTTGACTTCTTAACAACGCCCTAAAACGGTTGTGAACAAGTTGATAAGGAGCTAATTCACAGTTTCATATATTAATAATTTAAATATTAAGTATACCCAGTTTTTAAATTTATCTGCCAATTAAGCCAAAAGTCAGGGACCCGTACTATGTTATATTATTGAAGGTAATAGTCTAGTTTAGGGGCTTTTGCTATAAAAGTCCTAAAAAATCAAATGTTAGTAAAAATACATATATGGTAACATAACTTTTAATAAAATTGAGGCGGAAGACGCTATTTTTAATGATTTATTACAAAAAATAGCAAAATATGGTGGTTTTGGTACTTACGACTTTTAGCAGAAATTTTCGATTTGGAATTTTCTTTTCAATCCCAAATAGTATATAACCATCCTTGTATTCTACTTAATACTAAAATAGTTCAAAATAAGCAAGAATATGCGTGAAAATATAAAATATAAGTTCACAAAAAAGTGAAGTAAAACGAATTGACGGTTGTCTTATGTAGTACATCCTGAACTACCAAGTTCTATTAATATCAATGTTGCCAACTCTGTCAGTATAACTTTTGTACTATGAAATACTCTGTCAGTATAACTTTTGTACTATGAAATTATTTTATAAATATGTATTCTATGATTTGAATTTCATTTCCAATAATACTTGCTTTAGAAAAGTTAACAACAATAGCAACAGAATTTAGTATATTATACGAATTTGTCTTGTATAGTTTAACGTTTTCTAAAATGACAAGTACTGAGCTCTTCTTTCTTTCTCAATATCTTGTCGTAAAGCAATCAATGAATTCATATTTTCAAAAGCCTGAAGACAAAACTCGTCACCTTCAGCATCAAAAGTTGCCATGATATGTATCGTATTTTTGCTCTAAAGCAAGTGTTTATGAAAAATTCATTTTTAGTAAATTTTAAAAATAGAACTAAACCTTCAGACATTTAAAATCTTACTACTTAGTTTATGCTTTCGTTATCGAATATTTTTAAAGATGTTCAATAGTTCAATATCATAAACATTAGTTTTGGCAACGTTGGAATACTCGTATATCAATGCTGTTAACGTCAAGTCGTGTTGTCAAACATACTACATAAATCAACCATCAATCTTTTTATGTGAACTTATATTTACTATTTTCACGCATATTTTTGCTTATTTTAAACAATTTTAGTATTAAATAGAATACAAGGATGGTTATATACTATTTGGGATTGAAAAGAAAATTCCAAATCGAAAATTTCTGCTAAAAGTCGTAAGTACCAAAACCACCATATTTTGCTATTTTTTTAAATAAATCATTAAAAATAGCGTCTTCCGCCTCAATTTTATTAAAAGTTATATTACCATATATGTATTTTTACTAACATTTGATTTTTTAGGACTTTTATAGCAAAAGCCCCTAAATTAGACTATTACCTTATTGAAATCTAACTATATTACACGAGGAATGCTTTTATATATATCCACGTTACAATATATATATATTGTAACGTGGATAGGTATTCATGTACTTACGGTTAATATTTGTTTATTAGCTATTTATTTCTACTACCTTGTTTGCTATAGTTGTTATTGTTTGTATATTTCAATATGTAGTTCTAGAATTATAGTAGATTTATTCTCGATCCTTCCAGAAACTATATGTGAGGTACAATTTGTCATACTATGGTCAGTTTGACAAGCCTCTAGAACATTATTATTTGCGTCTAGATAATCATAGAACATTCTCGATGAATGTCATGTCATGATTCAGGTATATAAAGCCGTGTCGATCACGGGACAGAGTCAGTCTTATGAAGTCAGTGAGTCTTATAAAGTCGGATGATAACAGTCAGTCTGTGAAATTAGATGTTAATAGTAGTTCTGTCGGTGAAGACAGTGACAGTATAGTTTGTCAAGGTGAGAAGTGGTGACAGTTGTACTACAACAGAAGGTCGTGTACAGAGTGTTTGGAAATAAACCATTGGAAGCAATCTGCGAACTTTAAGTCATACGCAAGTGAAGTCATCTCACTTCTGACACCAATTGTAACGCTAAGAGTTGTTGTTTGTATATTTCAATATGTAGTTCTAGAATTATAGTAGATTTATTCTCGATCCTTCCAGAAACTATATGTTAGGTACAATTTGTCATACTATTGTCAGTTTGACAAGGCTCTAGAATATTATTATGTGCGTCTAGATAATCATAGAACATTCTCGATGAATGTCATGTCATAATTCAGGTATATAAAGCCGTGTCGTTCACGGAACAGAGTCAGTCTTATGAAGTCAGTGAGTCTTATAATGTCTGTTGATAACAGTCAGTCTGTGAAATCAGATGTTAATAGTAGTTCTGTCGGTGAAGACAGCGACAGTATAGTTTGTCAAGGTGACAAGTGGTGACACTTGTACTACAACAGAAAGCCGTGTGTTTGAAAATAAATCATTGGAAGCAATCTGCGAATTTTGAGTATTACGCAAGTGAACTCACCCCACAACGTTTAGCACAGGGTTAAACGTTACAATTGGTGTCAGAAAAAGGGATCTTTGCATTTTGCTGAGAATATATGGTGAATACCAGATCCAAAGATTACGACGAAATGGCAAATTTTGCAGAAATAATGGAGTTCCTGAAAAATAATAAAGAAGAACAAGAGTAGACAAGAACAAGAAACTAAAATAAGTAAAATTCTAGAAAATCAAGAAAGAAGCAGAGATGAACAAGAAAGAATTAGGCAGGAAGACCAAGCCAAAATAAATCATTGGAAGCAATCTGCGAATTTTGAGTATTACGCAAGTGAACTCACCCCACAACGTTTAGCATAGGGTTAAACGTGGCACACATCAATAAAATTAGTGTACTAAATTCAAGTATATTTAGTGCTAATTCAGTACGCAAAATTAAAATGTATAACTCTTCAATTTTTGAAATTACGGGCAATACTGCTAGCTTAATATTAAGTGAGCACACTTAAGCTGAATATGATCGAATTTGAGAAAATCTGCGTTAAATAATTTAGTGCTAATTTAATACACTTATAAAAAAAATATATTGAAATTTATATGCAAGTGTGCTAGCTTAATATTAAGTCAGCACACTTAAATGAAATATGGAGAAAATCCAAAACTATTCGTTAGTAATAATTTAGTGCTAATTAAGAATATAAGAATAACAATTATAACTCTTATTTTAAAGAAATTATGAGCAAGTTTGTTTGTCATTCAGCTATTCTGTTATGTTTTGACAGACACTATACATCGTCTGTGACCTGGGAATTCCATAGCCAAGGAATGAAGATGTAGCTAGTGAGATATAGATGGAGGTATCTCTTCTCATTAGGTTGCGTAAACAACATTTTATTTGTCATAGATACTTACTGATATTACATATACAGAAAAATATATAAAATTTAAAATAAATGTACCAGTAGCATCATAGACTCTACACTTTGACATTAAATAAGCATAGATGTGGTACATATAAAAATATTGTGCAAAATCTAGATTTGAAGGCCATATAGTGCCAGAAGAGTGCAAAATGGCAGTCATATATTTAGATATAACAAGAGGTGGGGAACCAGCATTGAATTTGATTTTAGAGAAAGTTTCTTCTGTTTGATATTATCATATTCAATAAACTAGATAGAATTATTAATTATTGAAATACAATATTAATTTTCACAACCATAAAATAAGTATAACAAATTATCAACTTCACATAGATATATGTCTAACTAAAAAAAGCTAGAAGCTCTGGGCCTATCTCTATATGAATCTCTATAAATTTTACTTTAACGCCTTTTATTTGTTGTTGTTTAAGCAACCTAATGAGAAAAGATACCGCCCTGGCTAAGGAATTCTCATTTCATACTGAAATGTCACAGACTGTGTATTAAATTAGCACTAAATTATTTAAAGCAGATTTTCTCAAATTCGATCACTTAATATTAAGCTAGCAGTATTGCCCGTAATTTAAAAAAATTAAGAGTTATACATTTTAATTTTGCGTACTAAATTAGCACTAAATATACTTGAATTTAGTACAATAATTTTATTGATGTGTGCCACTTTTGTTGTGCTTTAGAATCTTGAAATTACCTTTTCAACGATAAGGCTCACATTATAATTTGCCTTGAGTTATGGTTCCGAATTGACGCTGCGCATTAAATCGGTAAAAACTAATTTTGGATGTGCTATATAGGTACTCTATTATTGCATACAAATTGCCTTTTTATCGCATATTCGAACAATATAGTTTGCGATACCTGCTAAAAAATTATTAACAGGCGACAGATATCAGTATTAGGTTATATTTAAATTAAAAGTCTAGGAAAAACACAAAAATTATTTTAACAATAATTTAATTAACATCAATCATAAATATTGTTATAACAATAAGAAAACGGAACACAAAATAACAATTACAACACGAAAACTATTAAATATAAACTATGAACTTAAAGTAAACTCCATACCGTACTGGTCCAAACAACAACCAACACCTTTTTTTAATATTGTTGACGGCATTTAGGAGTTTTAGAGGTGTTAAAGTTTCAAAATCTCTTCGCACTGCAGCTTCTAGTAACTTTCTAGTGGTTATGTCTTCCTTATATGTACGATCTTTGATTTTTCCCAAAGAAAAAATCCATGGGAGTCAAGTCGGGAGATCTTGCCGGCCTTCGTATGGGTCCCTGATTTGCGCCATCTTGCTGGAAATTGGTTTAACGAATTCGATTCAAAGGCAAATTTTCCAGCAGCTCCCCGACATGATCTTTAAAAATACGCAAGTAAAATTCTGAAGTCAAAAAATCATCATAAATATAAGGACCAATTAATCTGCCCCGGAATATTTCAAACCAAACATTAAAGCTAAACCGTCCCTGCTGCCTCTGCTCAACAGTTACTTACTTATGGACTACTTTTGGACGCCTCATCGGTCTAAATTCAATTTGTGACAAAGTTTTGATCTTCTCTACTTTTTTGCAAATACCAGTTGCAAAATTCTATTCTTCTAATATGATCATCTGATAGTAAATAATGTACAGGGTGGCAAAATAAGAATGGACGCCGGCCATATCTCCGAAACCAGTATAGTAAAGCTTTCGGGTGAAATTTTCTTAAGTAAAAGTGACCAAGAGAAAATGTTGGAAATAAGTTTCGAGTTTCTAAAATGGCAACCAGGGGCGTAGCAGTCAACCCAAATTTAAATATTGATTTTAAAAAAATTCTAATTTATTGATATCAAAAGTTTTCTTATGTGATTTGCTCTCTTTTCCCAACATTTTTTATCTAAACCATTTTCCCCTATCTCAAAAATTAAAGAGTCAAATATGTTTTAAAAGAAAAATTCATTACTCCGGTTTGATTCTACCGAATAGAATAAACTTGATGTCATTTGATACTTTTTTTCGACCTAATAACAGCGTGTCTGCTTTTTGACCGACTTCAAAAAAAGGAGAAGTTATACAATTCGGTTGTAAGATTGTTTTTTATTATATTTTTTTTATGGCTGTTTGCGCGTTTCGCATAGTAAACGTACTCCCATTTAGACGATTTTTGTTTCATTTGAAAGAGGAGAGTTGAGAAATGGTCCCATATTGAGGAAAATCAAATCCAAAATCTCCTTCCCTCCAAAAACTGCCCCCAAAGGGGGTGGAGGGGGCAAATAATCATACGTTTCCGCGCTACAGTCTGAAATATGTGTTTCAGCTATGTGGAAGGGGCAAATTTTTCTGAAAATTGAAAATTCGAGATTTTAAAATTAGGAAGGGGCCCATATCCTGAAACATTTAAATTGAACATTTTTTCAAAAGAGTTACGGTTTCCAAGTTTCGCAATGGTAAAGTCTGAAATATGTGATAAGCGTATTTTCGCTAGTACAAGCTAAACCTACCTATAACTTTTTGAGTATTAGTGAACGTTCAACAATTTTCATGACTAATTTTACACTCAAAAATGTGAAATAAATATTTTTTACAAAAAATTGGACCGACTTTATCAGTTGTTGCACTGAAAAATACAAAATAATATTAATTCTATTGGTGCTGGTTCTTTTGGAGTGGGTGCCTACAACAACAAACTACAACGGCACAAATTCAAAATTACCAGCACCAATAGAATTAATATTATTTTGTATTTTTCAGTGCAACAACTGATAAAGTCGGTCCAATTTTTTGTAAAAAATATTTTGTCCATAAAAATCTCACCGGCCCGCTAGATAGCGCGAAACGAGAATATAAAATAAATTTGCTTTTTACTCAAAATTTTCAAATACAGGCTATCATGATTTTTACATCATCAAAAGGGCAATTTAAAGCCCTATATTTTGGTAAAAAATTAAGTGTCTATTATTTGGTTTCGGAGATATTTGTCAAAACGTAAGGAGCCCGCTTAAATCCGTGTATTTTAAATAAGAGTTTATGCAATTGAAAACTACAGGAAGCATTCAGCTTCCTGTTCACAAAAGGCACGGCAGAGGTCGAGGTCAGAGTGAAGACAATGTTATCAATGTTTTGGCATTTGTGCAAAATTTGAAAGAACACAAGTAAGTATATTTTAAGAAGCTGCAACATTGTAATTTAAGACGAAAATTTTATTCAGAATGTATCCATCACCTCGTGCTACATCAGAAGATGACCGAAGGCTTAACTATTGTCATGGGTTGCTGAATATGGTGGCGGAGAGTCCCAATTGCCTCTTCCGTTTTTTGTGGACGGATGAGGCGACGTTCAGTAGTGATGGAAAAATAAACCTACATAACATGCACTACTGGTCGAAAACGAATCCACACTAGATGCAGGAGGTTCAGCTCCAGGGACGGTTAATGTCTGTAATGTCAATAGAGTCACTGGTCCATTCATCTTTGAACGATCATCAATCGGGGAAAGATATTTGAACTTTTTTACAAAATGAATTACCACGTCTCTTGGAAGAAGATCCATTGAATGTTCGCTTCAACTTCTTCTTCCAGCAAGACGGATGCCCGGCACATTGCACGGTCAACGTCCGAAATTTTTTAGACCTTATCTTTCCCACTAGATGGATTGGACGGGCAGCATCTTCCCATGGCCTCCGAGATCTCCAGACCTTTCCGTCCTAGATTTTTATTGTGGGGGACGGTTAAAGATAAGGTCTGTGCAAGTAGGCCCATAACAAGAGAATACATGGTGGTCAGAATTAGAGAGGTCATACAAAGAATATTCAGCATGGAAATCGAAACGGCCGTCTTGGCCAACCGGCGCAGACTGGAGGCTGGCCTTGAGGCTGAGGGGCGACAGTCCGAACACCTTGGTCGCCACCGTTAATAGTTTTGGGATTTGGCTGTTGTTTTATATCTGCTTCTATTACTATTTGTTAATTGTTTATCTCAAATTTACTTTCTGTGAATCGGAAAATGACTACTACCAGCAAATATCAATCGAGCTGGTGTCACGAAAACCTTTTTGAATAATGTTGTCTTCTAGAAAATCTTATTGCATAACTCTGGCAGCAATGGTTGCATTTCACATGCATTAAAAATACAATCCAATCATATAAAATGTCTTTTCATTTAAGTATTAGGCGCATTAAATCAACCAAATTAAGAAACTGGAAATAAGAAATAACCTACGAAACTGATGGTAGCTTTCGATCTTTGTTGTTCGAAGTTTAGTTACTCAAGGTTTGCTCAAATAGTAGTTTTTAGGTTCTGTATTAGAAACATATTTATATGAGTAAGACTCTAGACTCTACCTTCTTTACACTAAAATAAATGGGATTAACGGAACTTTTTACGATTTCACGGTATCTCCGGTTCTATAAATGCTCGACACATAATTTTTTTCACCAAAATGTAGAGCTTCAAATTACCCTTTTGATGATTTAAAAATCATGATACCTTTGTATTGAACATTTTTAGGGAAAAGTAAATTCATTTTATATTGTTGTTTCGCGCCATCTAGCGGGGCCGGTGATTTTTTTCTGGACAAAAGCAGATACGCTTTTATATTAATAGTATATAATAATTTTAGAGGTAATGTAGTGTTTTTAAAGATTATCACAACCATTAAGGCAGTAACATCAGTAACTTGTTAGCATAAAATTGTAAAATTCTTCGAAGTTATTAATGTTTTATTTTTCAGAATTTACTAAATGGAAAACAGAAATTGAACAATCACTCAAAGCATATTATGTCATGTATACCGGTAATAAAATGTTAAACCTCGTTTAAAAGAATCTTCGAAAAGAAGCCTCAATCTCCAGGAAGCAATAAGACTGGTAAAAGCTGTCCATCCACCCTTACTGCAAGATACAATGAGAAGATATTCACATTTTATCCACTCCACATGGAACATTCGCAAGATTTAGGTCGTCTAAGGCTTAGTAAAGATGATAAAAACAAAATTGCAGGTAACAGATTAAAAAAAATTGGCTACTAAACTAGTTTAAGCATGACCTTTGAATACAGGATGTCCAAAACGCGGGAATATTGCAAGTATTTTATTTATTGATACTTCTTAAATACACAAGAAGTAGTAATTACTTAAACTTCAGCTGAAACAAAAAAGATAAAAAAGAAAACAACAGGAATAAAAACTAAAAAAACAAAAAAGCAAAAAACAACCTGTACAGTAACTAAAATTGACGCAGTTATTCTTCTTCTTAAAGTGTCGTGCCTATTTAGGCGTTGACAACCTCTGTCAAAATTTGTCTATATTTTTCGCGATCTCGTGCTGCATGTATGAGCTCTCCTGGTGTTAAGCCCGTCCAGTTCCGGAGGTTACAAAGCCAAGATAATTTCTTACGCCCAATTCCGCGTTTGCCCTCAATTTTTCCGTCAAGGATAACCTGTAGTAAAGTGTATTTCTGGTTTCTAACAATGTGGCCTAGGTATTCCAACTTTCTAGTTTTAACAATTTTCAATAGCTCTCTGTCTTCCCCGATTTTGTTTAATACAGTTGTATTGCTAATATGATGTACCCACGATATTCTCAGCATTCGTCGATAGCACCACATTTCAGATGCTTCGAGTTTGTTCATTATATTTACTTTCAAGGTCCATGTTTCATAACAATACAGAAGAACGGACCATACATAGCACTTGATGAATTAATTCTCAGTTGCAAATTAAGATCCCTACGGCTCGGTACTTCTTTCAGATTCATGAAGGTTGCTCTAGCTAACTCAACGCGGACCTTTATTTCCTTGTCCGGATCTAGTGTTCCATTTATCCAGCATCCCAAATATTTGAATTGTTTTACTTGTTCTATGATTTCTCCATTTAACATAATGTTTTGCACATCCCGATTCGCCTTATTAATAGCTAAGAATTTTGTCTTCTTTGTGTTGATTTTCAGGCCGGACTTCTGAGATTCAATGTTTAATCTATTTATTAGTTCCTGGTGTTTCTGCAATAACAGCAGTATCATCGGCATATCTGATGTTATTGATAATTTCGCCGCCTATTTCGATTCCTCGTTGATTGAGTAAGGCATTGTTAAAAATTATCTCCGAATAATGATTGAAAAGCATCGGTTTAGTTTCGCTGTTGTCCACAAGTATGGAAGCGTCTTGATTTAAATACAGATTTCGGATTATACGTGTATCCTTATCATCGAGCTCAATGCTTTCGAGTATATTCATTAGTTCGTTATGCTTTACGGTATCTAACGCTTTTTCAAAATCAACAAAGCAGACAAATACTGGCTTTTGGATTCCAAAACATCTTTGTAATAATGTCTGCATGCAAAAGAGCACGTCTCTTGTGCCGAGGTCATTTCGGAAGCCGAATTGTTCTTGTCCTAAAAGGTCTTCACATTTCGTATATATTCGACCATAGATAACTTTTAAAAATATTTTTAGCTGCATGGAATGGAATAAAGGTGGAGCTGTCCTGTTTCGTATATTGAATTGAAGAGTTTTGTTATTTCAGTTACATTTTCTTCATCGAGCAGTTTTAACCATTCTGTACATATGTTGTCCGGGCCTGGAGCCTTTTCATTCTTACTGTGTTTAATAATTTTATCTACTTAGGCCTTAAGTATGGACGGACCCGTTGTCTGCATCGATCACTTCGTCTTCGAGTTCTCTGTTTTCGTAAAATAGTGTTGTTACAAACTCTATCCACTCTTCCCTCCTTTCATCTGCATCTGTTATTATCTGTCCATTCTTATTTCTTAAGTAGTATGGTTTTTTGTTTCACTGGACTCCCGTTATTTCTTTCAATTCTTTATGGATATGAAATTTATCAAATTTTTTTTTTTGCAAATCTTCCATTTCTTTGCATTGCCGCAAAATCAATTCTTCTTTGGCGATTTTAATCTCTCCGGTACGGTTAATTAGGTATGTAAATGATAGATGGCGCAAATGGCTGAATGTTTGTTAAGTCCCTATATATGAAAGTCTGGACAGATACGTTAACGGGTGTGTGTAAAAGAGAGAAGTCGCTGTCCTTTACATAATATTTAAATGGCGGCTGTCATAACTTACGACGTCTGAGGTCTCACGAAATGCAATATTTCAGAATCACAGATTATGAAGTTCAGGTTCATAGACAAATAAAGAGTATGGAGTCATAGAATAATAAGTTAGGTATATATATAAACTCTATGATATAAACAAATGTAAAAGTAATTGTCGTGAAGTGAAATTAATAATATATATTTGTTAACCGAATTTATAATAGTAGGAAATAGCTTTTTATATTAACTTATTCTTTTAGGAAAATGCCTGTTTGTTGATTGCCATGCTGCAAAAATAATTCGAACAATGGAAATAAAACATACATGGCATGCTTCCCAATGGATAAAGCTAGAATAAATATTTGGATACAAAAATTTGGAATAGAATCTACATCATCCAAGGGTTTAGTTTTATAAGAGGTATTTATTGTGATCTTCCGAATAATAAAATTTTTTACACATGATAACAATGTAATGTCCTTAGTTTCAAATAAAATTCATTTAGTTATTATACTTGATTATATCTACATTTATTTACATCTGCTGTGACGTTTATACGTGAAAGTATTGAAATTTACAAAAACAAAAATATTTAAATTCAAATTTATGTGAAAGAAGTTAGAAATTGGAATGTATTCAAAAATTAACCTTTGAATAAATTGTGGTTTCCCGCGCGGACTTTACAAACATTTAAAGTCCCTATATATGAAAGTCTGGACCATTGAGGTAAAATATACTGGAGACGTCATTACCATTCAATAGCGCAACAAAATAATGGTATCACTGGGCGGAGCTTATAGTAGGAACAATGTGGCGGCGTAACAGAGTCGGACTAGATTTTCATTTGAATATATTAATTTTTCAGATATGTTTTTTTTAACAATTAGCTGTTTTAAAAGCAAACAGCCATATAATTAAGAATAACTGGAATTATAAACCTTTTGGGGATGTAATGAAAATGCTAAACAGTAATGTTTTATAAATATGTTTATTTACATACATCATTGGCCTTTAAATAATACAATTTTATTACTGTGATGTCTTATACTATTTATAGCCGACTTCGTTACTTTATTCTTACTAAGATAAATCATGCGAATATTCAAATACCTTTCTATAATACTTTTTATCAATAAAATTCTGTGATTATCACTCACAGAGTGATCAAAAGTGTGAACAATCAATTTGTGAAACACATCTGTGGACACAAATTCTTTTAAAACTGTGAGTTTCAATGAATTAATACATATGCCATTTAAGCCTGAAATAGCTAAGCTATTCTTTAAATGTTTTTCACATTTGAAACATATTTTTAATACATATTCAGAAGGATATTGTAGACCTTTTTTGTTTTTCAAATCAATAAAAGAATATAAGAATAAATCTCTAGTTTCACTGGTTAAACACTGAACACACTGTTCACAGACAATTTTTTTCTTTAAGTAGTGAACAATATACCCTGCAATATAAGAAATTATATATTTAGAATATGACGACAATGGGTCAGGCAGATAATCATGATCATTTTCAACTATGCTGGAATCGTTAATGTCTAGATCGGCACCATAACAGGAATATTCTTTTGAGGTAACATTGATCTGCTGTACAGTATTACACTTTAATATACTAAGTTCTTCTAAAGGAATACAGTTTCCTCGGAAACTCTCACGTACTTCAACATGCACAAGCATTTTTTTATAAGCAGACTGAAATTGTCTTGCTGTGGGATTATTGTTATATCCTCCATGGGATCGAATAGAACAAAAAAATAATTCTAAATTATCTTGAGAAAATTTATACATTGGTTTAAATTTTAGCCATTCTTTTTTTTCAACTAAACTTTTAAATAATAATTTAGTACTAGATATGCAGACTTTAAGCCCGAGGAATCCTGTATGCCTATTACTGTCTAATAATAATGGACCATTAAAATGTGTTGTCAAGCTACTTAAATATTTATCTGCACTGTCCAAAAAGTCACTGATAGCACTAAAATTAATTTTTGACAAAGGTTTTTTGAAATCATATTGTAAGAGATTTCGTGAGTTTAAAATATCAAACAATGTGTTCATTATTTTAGTAAATTCCACTGTTGCAGCAACATCTTCAAATTCCTCCAGTAACAACACATCTGCACAGAATTGTAAAGCAGTAGCTACACTATCACTAAACACCTGAGTAGCTAAGCGTACCTTCATTTTTTGTTTCTGAAAGTGTATATGAGTAGCTTTTACCTTGTTTCCTAAATGAAAGCTTTCACTTTCTTGTAACTCGTGAAGTTTTTTAAAATATCTCCATTCAATAAGTTTACTGTCTTTATTGACGAATGAATTTTTTTCTCCTAATGTGTTTCTGACTAGTTTTATCATATGTGACGCATCTAAAAAAACTGCAACTTCTTCATCACAAGAGGGATGTTTGAAACTAGTTTTTAGATATCCATGTTTCAAGTTGCAGCCCAGTCGATTGGCCATGGTTAAATTTGCCGGAGCACCATCAAATGTTAAACTTACAACATTTATTCTGGCTTCATAACATTTCTTGAGGCACTCCAAAACCAATCCCTTCTTTTGATCAGCTGTTATTCCTGTAATCAAAAAATATCCCACCGGAATTTTCCAGTTTCCATTCACACAGTTCAAAAGGAAAACTAATGCTTCCTTAGCTATAGTGCTTTCGTTTGAGCCAGTTCCCATGTCGACATAACCAAACGATTTTCCTTGACTTGGAACCCATTCTTCGTGTTGGCGAATAGCCATCTCGTCCATAATCAGGGAACATACTATCGGTGCACTGGAGCTAGTTGCTTTCTGATGTAATGCATCAAAAGCCTCAGTGGTAAACCCAGGTAACCCATTTATACTTTGATACCAGCGACTGAGAGTCCTGGTGTGAGGCAAGCAGGTGTTGAAAGTTCTTCGAACATATTTATATGCTGCGGGTGAATAGTAGTGTAAAGTTAAGGCAAAAACCTTAAGCTCCTCAGAATATT
Organism: Crioceris asparagi; assembly: GCA_958507055.1. Classification (NCBI taxonomy): domain Eukaryota; kingdom Metazoa; phylum Arthropoda; class Insecta; order Coleoptera; family Chrysomelidae; genus Crioceris; species Crioceris asparagi. The sequence goes on from OY293827.1 coordinate 55,425,511, forward strand.
TTTTCGGTAGGGCCTTAGAATTTTTATTATATAGTCTAATATACATTTCTTGCGGTCCCCCCAATCTTGATATCATATCCAAGCTCTCGTCTTCCATGAATTTTTTTTTCTTTAAATCAACAATAATGGATTTCATGTTTGAAATTTGTTTTTCCTTGCGAGCAAATTTTCTTCTCAATAGTACCAGCTTTCTTTTCCTACTGCCACTTATTGATTGAATGTACTGTATTTTGGCAAGTAATTTCGTTTTTCTTGGAGTTGAAACAGATGTTGTTGTAGGAGTTGAAGCTCGTGTTGTAGGAGTTGAAGATCGTATTCGAGGAGTTGAACTTTGAGAACTAGATTCAACTTCTTCAGAATGCACCTGAGGTGGCACTGCCCAAGATGTACTGGCTTCTGGCTTGGTTACATTCAATGCTGGTTTTATTAATATATTTGATAATATCCGTATTTTGCATGGTATTGGCGATTTTTCCTGAAACAAAATAATAAAAATTAATGAAATTAATCGTTGAAATAAATCGCATAATGGAATGTAACCGGAAACGAAGATACATCTTTGAATTTGATTTAGATAAACGAACTTGACACATTTAACTTAACATTTAATTAATTCTATTAAATTAAAAACATACTGTAGTAATCCTCTTTTCCAAGAATTAATTTTTGTTAATACAATAACTTGTTTCTAAATTGGTCTACAGCCAAATAATATTTAAATGGCGGCACCAATGAAACAAGCGCGGGAAACCACAATTTATTCAAAGGTTAATTTTTTAATACATTCCAATTTCTAACTTCTTTCACATAAATTTGAATTTAAATATTACTTTTTTGTAAACGTCACAACAGATGTAAAGAAATGTGGATATAATTAAGTAATAACTAAATAAATTTTATTTGAAACTAAGGACATTACATTGTTATCATGTGTAAAAAATGTTATTATTCGGAAGAACACAATAAATACGTCCAATAAAACTAAACCCTTGGATGATGTAGATTCAATTCCAAATTTTTGTATCCAAATATTTGGAAGGATGCCATGTATGTTTTATTTCCATTGTTCGAATTATTTTTGCAACATGGCAATCAACAAACAGGCATTTTCGTAAAAGAATAAGTCAATATAACAAGCTATTTCCTACTATTATAAATTCGGTTAACAATATATTATTAATTTCACTTCACGACAATTACTTTAACATTTGTTTATATCATGGAGTATATATTTACCTAACGGTAATAGTCTAGATTAACGGCTTTTGCTATAAAAGCCCTAAAAAATCAAATGTTGGTAAAAATACATATATGGTAACATAACTTTTAATAAAATTGAGGCGGAAGACGCTATTTTTAACGATTTGTTACTAAAAAAAGCAAAAAATGGTGTTTTTGGTACTTACGACTTTTAGCAGAAATTTTCGATTTTGAAGTTTCTTTTTAATCCCAGATAGTATATAACTTTCCTTGTATTCAATTGAACATTAACATTCTTCAAAATAAGCAAAAATATGCGTGAAAATTGTAAATATACGTTCACAAAAAAAGTCGGATCAATCGAATTGACAGATGATTTATGTAGTACATCCTGAACTACCAAGTGCAATTAATATCAATGTTGCCACCTCTGTTAGTATAACTTTCGTTCTATGAAATTATTTTACAAATCTGTATTCTATGAATGGAATTTCATTTCCAAGGATACTTGCTTTAGAAAAAAATAAGAACAATAACAACAGAATTTAGAAAATTATACGAATTTGTCTTGTATAGTTTAACGTTTTCTAATAAGGACAAGTACTGAGCTCTTCTTTTTTTATTTTCTTTCTCTATATCTTCTCGTAAAGCAATCAATTTATATTTTCAAAAGCCTGAAGACAAAACCTCACCTTCAGCATCAAAAGATACCATGATATGTATCGTATTTTTGCTCTAAAGCAAGTTTTTATGAAAAATTAGTTTTTAGTAAATTTTAAACATAGAACTAAACCTTTAGACATTTAAAAGCTTACTACTTAGTTTATGCTTTCGTTATCGAATATTTTTAAAGATATTCAATAGTTTTCATAAACATTAGTTTTGACAACGTTGGAATTGTCGTATGTCAATGCTGTCAACGTCAAGTTGTGTCGTCAAACATACTACATAAATCAACCGTCAATCCGTTTTTTGTGAATTTATATTTACTATTTTTACGCATATTTTTGCTTATTTTGAAAAATTTTAGTATTCAATAGAATATAAGGATGGTTATATACTATTTGGGATTGAAAAGAAATTTCCAAATCGAAAATTTCTGTTAAAAGTCGTAAGTACCAAAAAGACCATTTTTTTTGCTTTTTTTAGTAAAAAATCATTAAAAATAACGTCTTTCGCCACAATATTTTATTGAAAGTCATGTTACCATATATGTATTTTTACTAACATTTGATTTTTTAGGGCTTTTATCTAAACTAGATTATTACCTACCTAACCTATTACTTTATACTCTTTATTTGTCTATGAACCTGAACTTCATAATCTGTGATTCTGAAATGTTGCATTTCATGAGACCTCAGATGTTAAAAATTTTATTATTCGGAAGATCACAATAAATACCTCTTATAAAACTAAACCCTTGGATGATGTAGATTCTATTCCAAATTTTTGTATCCAAATATTTATTCTAGCTTTATCCATTGGGAAGCATGCCATGTATGTTTTATTTCCATTGTTCGAATTATTTTTGCAGCATGGCAATCAACAAACAGGCATTTTCCTAAAAGAATAAGTTAATATAAAAAGCTATTTCCTACTATTATAAATTCGGTTAACAAATATATATTATTAATTTCACTTCACGACAATTACTTTTACATTTGTTTATATCATAGAGTTTATATATATACCTAACTTATTATTCTATGACTCCATACTCTTTATTTGTCTATGAACCTGAACTTCATAATCTGTGATTCTGAAATATTGCATTTCGTGAGACCTCAGACGTCGTAAGTTATGACAGCCGCCATTTAAAGATTATGTAAAGGACAGCGACTTCTCTCTTTTACACACACCCGTTAATGTATCTGTCCAGACTTTCATATATAGGGACTTTAAATGTATGTAACAAAACATGTAAAGAAGTGAAAACGTACTGAAAATCATAGAGTAAATAGGCTGAAAATGGCCCTTTTTGAAAAAAGGAGTACTCAGTTCTTTACAATTATTGTACTGAAACGGCAGCACTGCTTGGAGTTATGTTTTCTCTGTTGCACACGCACACAAAACAAGCAGATTTTTGACACGCTTGTAGTCTATGGTTGTCTTGAGCTTGTATATACTTTTGACACGATGTATATCCACAGTAAATAGAGAGTTTTTGGATACCGCAAGTATGAAAACGGTAAGCGTTAAAATCGCGTGGTTTTATTACCGTCTCTGAAATAGCGTATATGAAAGTAAGGGTCGTTTTGGATAACGTTCGATCCTAACGCTAAACGGGTGTGATTCACACCGTGTGAGTGTGTGGTGTATTGGTATTTGCGGTATCATAACACAACACTTCTCTTAACAAACACAGGTCGTCGGTAATACTTATTCGCAACCTTTCTTTTGAAATGGCCATGGGTCGCTCAATGAAATACGGGTAGATATTAGATATGAAACTTATAAAGTGAAATAAACCAACAGCTTTAAATAGTTGTTTGTTTCAATTTCAACTTAAAGCTGGCGCGATGGTAAAACTGATAGCTCATACCAACCGTAAGTCTGCCAACAGAAATGCTACGTATCTCCGTGTAGAATGAAAGAAACACCGTTTACGTTTAAGAACCGCCATTGTTTGGAAGCAATTGATACCAATTCCGTTTTTTGTAGTTTTATAGGGCGGGAATTTCAAAAGTTTGTTGTTATTAATCGGCTAGGAATTAAGGTTATGTACTAAATTTAAGGAAGATAGAAATAAAAAGATCAACTTTAGCAAACAATAACATAGCAAAATATTTGTTACGCTATTAACACATGACAATTGTATCGGCACAAAGTACCTTTATCAAATGTGATTACTAAACTAAATTCGACAACGCCTATTTATATGACAAGGAGGGTGATACTCATATTGCTTAATGACTATTGCTTAAATACTTACTAATTATATATTCAGTAATTGGCTGAACATGCCATCTATCTGGTCATTGGGAGGATTACCTGAATGTTTACGAATATAGATTTCTAATTATTCAAGTAAATTAATTTTAATCCTTTATAATTTGCCACATATTTAATTACAATTTCATAGACAGAATAAAGGATTAAAATTAAATTTACTTGAATCATAAGAAATTCATAAACATAAACAATGATGCAGTCTCCTCAAGCTATAGGTATATAACAAACCTTTTTAGCTGGTAAATTGATGCTAATGTTGAGAATTTTACGTCACAGGTAGGTAAGTCACAAACAAATGTTGAGCCAGCATGTCATCTGAAAATAAACTTTTGTGGCAATTAGCTTAATCTGATACCTTTAATTTCTATAATATATAACCTGCTATTTAGTAGTGGTATAGTTGACTACAGGAGTATCATCGGCGTACTCTCCATTCTCTCTAGAAAAAAAAAATACATTATCTTCTGCAACAAAGTTATTCTACAATATGTTGTCGCAGGAGAATATCTGAATCAATTTTTCAGAAGGACCAGGCATGATGAGTTAAAATTAATAAAGAATCAGTTAAATCTAAACTCTAAATACAGGATAGTTTAGAATGAAAAGTATACAAGAGCTACGAATAACCTGCTAGCAACAGTAATAAAAATAATGAAATCAAAACGATACTATACTCACATGACTTGCTTATTCATTAATCCGTCTCTTCTCTGGTCTAAAACTTGAATAACAATTAATTAATTAGATTAACATGTCCAATCCAATCAGATATGCTCAGATTTACACAAACAGATCAGATCAGAAGCTGGCATCTCAAAGAATCCTTTACTCACCTGAAAGAAATATATTAATATTAGTTGAAAGAATCATGTTAAAATTGAAAAAGCTTACCTAAAATAAAGGCTAAGGTTCGGTTTAGCGCCAACGGAAATTTGTAACAAATTATATGTCAATCGACTCGGTTCATTGAGAAAAATTCATTAGAAGTAGTCCCAAGGCGCGGAAACCTCTAATAACGATGTTACGGGACCTGGAGCGAACAGGGGTGCTGGGTGGGTAAACCTTCATGAAGGGGGACGCGAAAATATATTATTTTCAAACACAGGTAAACGGCAACATTGCGCTGGACGAAAACAAACATTCGGGCAACGTTGCACATAATCAATTTAAATGTCCGAGGTCACAGCGGCATTTAATGAGATATCAAAGAAGTAGTACATCTGGCTTCTGATATCTGTGAAATTACTGTGATAGTAGGTAGCAGGTCTTGATTTCATGGGCCCATCACTCACCCCAGTTAGCGTTATACGGCGTGTCCCTACTAGTGAGATACTCCTCTTATGTATAGTCCAGAGAACGTCTCTGTTCTCTGGTATAGTATGGTTGTCTCTGCTATTTTAATTCTATGCTATTAATGGTTGTATCTGCTATTACACTTGAGACGCTCATCCTTCTTACAATATCCTTGGTCTTGAGATTTGTATGCGCATCGAGCATCTGGCTTTGTTCTGGTTTTTGTTGTGTTGTTTTTTTCTTAATTTCTTGCTTGTTGAGTTGAGTTGTCTGAGTATTAAACATGATTTTTGGTAGAAAATATGTATCTATATTGGGTTTAAAGTATTGTGAAGTTGACGTGATCCTGTGATTAACGATTGCTTGAGTTTCAGGTAAATAGGTAGACATATTTAAGAATTTAAAATTTTGAAAAAGATTAGCAACATGTACATCTACCTAATTCTTCAAATTAGATAGAGTCCATGTAGCGTCCTAACCTAGATATAAAGGCCAGCCATTAGACCAGTGTTAATGGCGCAGAAATATGTACTGCCAGTAAATAAATGACGTTCTACTTATTCAAATTGTTTTTTTTTCCTCTGTTAATTCTTCTACAAAATATGTATTTGTTATATATCTATATTTAGCTCCAGCAATACGACGGAACCACTACAGATTTTGTCGGCAATCTAATCCCAGATTCCAACATTAGCCGATGGCGAAGACCTAGCAGACATAGGCAGTATAGCACTATTATGGATCATTGTGCTCGTACTGTGACACATATTACAGATTTTTTTTTTTTTTGAAAAACTTTAATAATTATTTGATCTCTTTCATAATCAGAAATTTAGATTCCTCATCTTAGGTATCAAAAAACAGAGATGCAGCTCAAGATCAACGACAGCGGTCGAAACTACTGCATCCAGGAGTGGTAGATGACATGGCAGATGTTGTACGAGACATCTGCAATCCCCAATAATGGACAGCCAAGTGCTAATGGCAAAGGCGAAGTGCCATAACCACGATACAGATAACAAAATTACAAACCAATTACCCAAATTAATATCTTTATAGTAATAGTAATCTGTCTTATGTTGGTAATTTCGCATTATAGTTATAGCTATATTGGGTCTAAAGAGAGCTCTTTTATATAATAACATTCGAAGCTTTACATATTATTAATGTTATGATATTTTATTGATGCTTTTGAACGGATAATATAATAATTTACTGTAATAGATATTTTTTTATATTAACAATTTAGATCCCTCATCCTAGTTACAAAAGAACAGAGAAGCACCAAGATAGGTCCAAGCCATTGCCACTACCATCGAAGAAGTTCCAAATATACAATCCCCAATGGCCAGCCATTAGCCAAGTGCTAATGGCATAGTGTCTGTACCACGATACAAATAACAAATAATGACAATCTTAATCTACTTAATCGTTAATTTCATTGATGACTTTTGAGACTTGAATGGTATCATATTTATTATCTGGTATAGTCTCTTACCACCCAAAATTTAGATTCCTCATCATAGGTACCAAAGAACAGAGAAGCAGCTGAAGATCATCGAGAGTGGCCCAAGCCAATGCAACTACCATACGAGGAAGCTCCAAACACCATCGATAGCTGTCCAATATTGACTGGACAGCCGCTGACGAAAACCTAGCCAAATTATTTACTATCCCCAATGGCCTGCCATTAGCCAAGTGCTAATGGCACAGTGCCTGTACCACGATACAAATGACAAAATGATAATCTACTTGATCAAATCGTTAATTTCAATGATGGTTTTTGACTTGAAAAGCGTAATAATCATCTTCTGTTATATATATCTTATAAAAAAATTAGATTGCTCATCTTAGGTACCCAAAACAGAAAAGATCAACGAGAGCGACCCAAGCCAATACAACTACCAAATGAGGAAGCTTCAAACTTTACCGATGGCTGTCTAGCATTAGCTGAAAGCCGCTGAAGACGACAGCCGAATTATTTAATATCCCCAGTGGCCTGCCATTAGCCAAGTGCTAATGGCATAATGCCTTTTCACGACCCAAACCATATTCAAAACTAGTTCTACACAATCTACCACTAAACTAACTACCTAATAGTATTTTGAGTTATTGATTGCTTTGCATGCTAGTAGTTGTAGATAGCTTTACTAGTTCGTAAGTTTTAAAGAGCTCTTTTATAACACCATTTAAATTTTAAATGGCCAGCCAGTAGCAAATTGCTAATGGCGTAGTGCCCGTACCACGATACAAATAACAAAACTACATTTACCAATTACCCAAATTTATATATTATTTTGAATGAAGAGTATGATAATCATTTGCTGGTGTAGAATCCATATTTAGGTTCAGCATATATTAGGTTCCAACGGGAAAGGTCAATACCACACAAAGAAGCTCCTACCAACAGCTATGTGATCAGCAAGGATATTTCATGAGGCCACTTGTTGTCAGCTTGCTGACACTACGCCTTACTAGCAATAAATCATCACTAATGATTTACCAGAGAGAGCTATGGAACTATTTTATAGTAAGTTTACTATGCAATGTACTATTTACTTACAACTAAAGTTAAGCAATATTTATTTTTACTATAAATCAAACATTAATTAAGTTTATGTTGACCATCTTAGCAACTGGTATGTCAGTGGTCCTGCCATTTCGGATGCATATCTTGGCGTGTAATAACGTAAATCAAGTTCAAGTTTATAGTTTGGAGAACCAATTGAAATCATTGAAGTAGGACTAACTTTTCTTCTTTATTGTTACAGGGTCCAGATGCGGTCAATGGTCAATATATGGACAGACACCGTTAAACGTTAAAAATAGATTACAAATGTTTGTTGATTTTGACACTGTTTTTAGAAATAACTAATTAAAAATGTGTTTTACATGAATCTTATATAATTTCTATTATAAAAATTTTATCAACTATTCCCTTTGATTTTGCCATGCAAATAAACAAGCATTGATAAGGACGTTGAAAATAATATCTCTTAAAATAGTTCTTCCCTTAAATAATCTGAATCATGCTGAGCTACCACGTCCGGATAATGAAAACATAATAAGATACAGTTCTGTTTTTTTTTAATATCTCACCTAGAAATCCAACAGCAATTTGAAATATGATTGGTAGTGAGGGTGCTATCTAATTCAAACAGTACGAGGACTATGAAAGACAAAGTCTCCTTTAAAGTGTAAGTGCTCCAACAAAAAATATGTACTCGCATTAAACATTGAGAACGTCTACGTTTTGCATCAGCTCTGGAGATCTGTATGATACCAAGAAATGTCTTATTGATTGAAGACGATGAGAGAAAATTGCTAAGCGAGAAACGGTTAATGCATGGTCTGGGGTGCGAAGTAACTCAAGTAAGAACGTACCCTATTTTCATCACCACAATAAAAAAGAATGATTGATAAATTGAAGATTTTCCAGCTTATGTGATATAGGTCTGACCCAATTTTACTTTTATGTATGAATATGCTGGGCTACAAACTGTATAGTTTGACATAAATATGTCTGTTTCCTTTGAAATAGTAGAATCTGAGATAGGATCCATGATTATAACCAGATTTTTTTTTTTGGTGTAAAAAATAGTGGCTTAACATTTCACATAAATAGTTACTTAGCTTTATATCTATTATTTCCGTATGCGCGATATTAGGTATCTACAAGAGTAGGAGGTAGAATCCATATTTTATTTTGATACTAGCTTTCGCACGCGACTTCGTGCATTCAATCATGCGGTAGTTTCTGAGTGATTCAAACATACAGAAAGACAGACGCGTTAAAATAGAACTTAAATTTGAAGTTAGATCTCTAGCAATACATCGGTGAAAATTGCATTCAATTCCATGTCGTATTTTTTGCGTGATGTGCGTACAAACATACAGATACACAGACAAAAATTCTAAAAATTATTGTTTTGGCTTCTAATGCTCCATTAAAGACCCCATATAGTAGTTTTTCTCAAATATCTGTGATGTTTTATTATGTGCGTTCATAAAGTATGGAAACGCTTCAATAACTTCTAAAATATTAACATATAGAGAAAAAGGTCTGACAGGTCGATTTTTGATTTTCAAATTTTTTATGCAAACAGCATCATTTTATCCCCTCCAACTTATGACGTCATCATTATTTTTTTAAAATGGGAAGGCCATAATTTCATATTATAAACGGCAAACTGGCAATTTTTTGAGCTCAAAAATACCAAATACATGGGTATTAACATAAAAATCTATGAAATACAGGGTGCATAATAATTAATATATTTGCATTTGCTGCCTTCAATTCTCAATAATAACAATAATATTAATATGCAGTGGTAACTAAGAACTTATTAATTGTTGCTAAGGATTCTGATTCAAACGCATACTTGTTTTTATGCATAATTTGTATAAAATTGAAAGCAGCAAATAGAAATATGTTTTTATATTATTTTTTTATCACCCTGTATTTAATATTTTTTTTATGTTGATACCCATGTATTTGGTATTTTTGAACACAGAAAATTGCTCCAAAGAGAGGATGTAAAGTAAAAAGTGGTGGCAATAAAATGTCTTGGCAACCTAAAAGGGTGGATTTCAATGCTACTTGGGGCGCTATAAGAGGAACCATCAAAGGAGTCATTACTTTAGATCATTTCTCCTAGAGACCTCGTAGAGAGAAAATCAGTGAAATTCGAAATCAAATTATTCCCAGCTGAATCATAAAGGAAGAAGAAGAGGACATCTGTAACCAGACCAGACTGCACGTGTCATCGATAAATTTGGTATCAAATTGTATTGCCAGTGGCGTACAAAAACAATTTTATTTTGGGAGAATAAAATTCTTAAACCGGAAAGTTGTGTTTTTTTGTTATTTTGACAAGGCCGAAAGGATCCCGAAGTGCAATTCAGTTCAATATTATAAAATTGTGGCATTCCCATTTAAAAAAATAATGACGTCATAACTTGGAAAGTGGAGGGGATAAAATGATGCTGTTTGCATATAAAATAAGAAAATAATAATCAAAAATCGACCTATCAAAGCTTTTTCTCTATATGCTAGTATTTTAGTAGTTATTGAAGTGTTTCCATACTTTATGAACGCACTGTATATATAGATGTATAGATTAATATCGTCAGTATACTTTTAAGTGACTTCTCATCAACCTTCTAATAGGCTCGCACTTTTTTACATAAAAAACCACTGCGGAAAAGACGTCTTAATGAATCTATATTATGCAACCATCATTTGTCATTTGAGATATGGAATTCTGAACTGGGCAACTGGGTTATCTGCAAACAGGGTGTTATATGCCATTCGTATCATTGCTGGTTTGGGATGGTACCAATCTTGTAAAAGTACTTACTTTAATCTCTATGTGACTTTTTCCTAGTCATTGTACACTGTCATTGTATTTTTTAACTAATGAAATAAATATTATTATTATTGGGATCTCGGAAACCATAAAAGATAGGAAGATGTGTAAATTAGAGAAAAGTTTCGTTACTTGAGGGTTAATAACATGCTGTTGAGAAAACCGGCAAATTCCGCTTACTCCCGAAAAATGTCAATGAAACCGAAATTGGCCGATTTCGTATTTTCTTCTAATGTTATTTACCGAGATTTAAAGAAACAAAGGAGACTTTCTTATTGCCCCTTTTTGAGCTAGTGTTGACAGTTTATCAGTACGACGTTTCGTTTCGGAGAAATCATCAACAATTTTTTATATGGTCCGTAAAAAAGTACACTCTCTATCAAATAGCATTTTTTAATACGAATACAACGATGTACGGCACAATATGATTCTATATTTCTTAAATTAGATAAAAAGGGTTTCTATTAAATTTGGAACGTTTTGGTATAGTAGGCGCTGACAAAATATCAAAATAATTCTGTTGGCATATTAGTACATAGCGTCATTGAATTTTGTTGTTGCACCTTGTTGCTAATGATTTTTCTTGTTATAAAATGGCACTTGTTTTTTCATCAGAGGAAAATTTGGATTTGATTCAATGTTATATATCTTATGCTATGCCGTTGAAGCTGGGCGTCTGTATTTGAATAACTATCCAGAAAGAAGACAACCCAGCACCAAAAAATTCGGACGATTAGCTACAAATCTGGTGAAACCAGTTTTATCCAGAATTAAGCCCTGCAATGAAGAAAGAGAAAATAACGGATTGATAGCTGTAACTGAGAATCCGAAAATATCTAGTCAAATGTACTGCTCATTTTATTTTGAGAAAACAGAGATTTCACCCATACAAATTTAGAATTTGTCAACGGCTCAGACCTGGTAATGAGGAAAGGCGAAGAACATTTTGTGAATGGTACACTAGGAAGTGTCAGGATGATGAAAACTTTCCCCATACGATTATCTATCTGGTCGGACGAGAGTATGGTAACAAATAATGGAATCTTTAACTCGATTTTTTCTTTGGGGTTATTGCAAAAATTATGTTTACCGGTGTGTGAAAACCCTTTTTCTCTAATTTAAGTAATGAAGAATCATATTGTGCCATACATCGTTGTATTCGTAATAAAAAATGCTATTTAATAAGAGTGTACTTTTTTACGCACTATATAAAAAAATAAAGTTGATGATGATTGCTCGGAAACGAAACGTCTTACTGAAACACTCTCAACGGTATCTTGTAGAGCTCAAAATGTGGCAATGAGAAAGTTTATTTTGTTTCTTTATATCTCGGTAAATAACATGAGGTAAAAAAGTCGGCAAATTTCGGTTTTATTGACATTTCTTCGGAAGTAAGTGGAATTTGCCGGTTTTCTCAACAACAAGTTATTAACCCTCAAGTAACGCAACTTTTCATTAATTTAACCATTTTCGTATCTTTTATGGTTTCCGAGATCCCAATGATAGACATCCTTAGGTATCTTGGACACACTGTAAATACAGAATTTATTTCATATTAAAGTACATACAGAATGAACTTAATCAGATATTGTCATATACAATCTAGGTCTATTCTGCAACTTCATTACTAGTCCAAACACATATTTGTAAATTGATTTTTCTTTTCATCATAAACTTCTTCAATCAGTCCACTAGGGTTGCCAAATAGTCACTATCATTTTCACTGTAACGATTTTCACTGCTATTTTCGCTTGAGAGACCATATATTTCTCAGAAGATTAGTTTTTTGTTTTTGTGATTTTTTTTTACCTTCTAATTCTTTGATAGGAGACCAGCTACCGGTAACTCCTAAATTTACTTTACATTAAACAGCTTTACTTCTAACAGTAACTTGATGGCCTTTACGAAAACATCTCTTTTGACGGAAAACTTTTTTGTGGCAAAGTATCACCAGAAGTATTACCCTTTTCAAAGTCCAACTCAATGTCAGCTAATGGTTAAGGTTGAGGGCTGCTTTTTTAATTGCCTAGCTGAGTCATACTGTGTACTTATTGTAGAGGTAGAAGCTATTGCATCATCAATAATTTTCCTCTTGGTTCTTTTAACAGCTGCTACCCGTAGAGCACTGTTCCTCAACCCAACGCACGATTTTTAATGGCTCGCAAGCAAGCCTGAAAATACCCGTCAAGTCAGTCAAAACAAGATATGTATACAAATTTTTTTGAATTCCTTTATTATCACTTCAACAAAATAATTACTTATCCTGCCAATTTCAAGCTAGAACTCACTGAACTCCAAAATCATTTTGATCTAAAAAGAAGATTTTTCGAATTTCTAGAAATTAGTATCAACATTTTCCTGTTAGGTAGAACACAGTGGCACAATTCAGTACTTATAACTATTTTCCATTTCATACAAAACAAAAATAACTAAAATCGAATAAACAAACCAAATATCATACCAGAAGAAAATAAGCAATTTGCATCAAATGGCAAATTGCATGGCCGCGGCGGCTCGACTCGTCTCGACGAAAGGAGTGACCTCACAGCAGCTCCCGCGCTTTTGCCTCGTTTGCATTAGCTTAGCGAGGATTTCAATTTCAATAATTTATTTTAAAATAGATACTGCTATTTAAGGGCTGATATTTGGTATAGGCTGTTTTTATACATAAACACACATTAATGAAATAAAAAAAATATTGCCAAGTTCCCTATTCGTTTCTACAGGACTACTAAGCTACTTCAAATTTACAGTTCTCTACCAATCCCAATACCGCCGTAATAATCAGTGAATTTCGAAGTCCCCATTTAGAGCTTCCCAGTAGATCTTTATTGAAAAAATGTAGCTTGAAGTCGTGTGAATCAATAAAAGTTATTTTAAGTATCATTTAATTCATTTGACAATGCCCTAGAGATTTTAGTCAAAAACTAATCAGCTCGTTGCTATGTGAGTATGTACCTATTAAGGGTACATATTACCATGTCGCTATCGTTTTTCGTTCTCGAGGTAATGTACTAGAAAAATCACAACATACACCACATAGACATTTTCCTAAAAACCATTTTATATGGCTTTGGGTACCTTAAAACGTCGAGATTTTTAGAAATTACAATTTTGGATTATCAGGCCCATTACCATAACTTCCTACAGGGAGGTTAATAATTAAATTAATTTATTTTCGAAAACGGCTAAAGATAGAAAGTTGTAGAATCCTATTAAAATAACAGAGTTATTGCCACTTTTTAGTATAAGCGGCAACGCCGTAGCTTTGAAAATATTTTAGCTCACCGGAGAAGGATTAGCTACTGACCAAATTTTCAAAATAATCCCAAGCTCGTTTTCCATAACAGCCTAACCCTAGCATCGATCGTAAATCACACTGTATATTTCTACGTACGTAAGGACAAAGTGCAATGACAAAGCCTCAAGCGAGCAGGAAAGATATACTGTGTGTATAGATAATAGAGTAACTAATAATTACTCTGTGGTATAGGTGAAGCTGATAAGCAGGCGAACTATGGTCATCCCAACAGATGTACAGACGTAATTTTTTTGGGTTCGAATACTTTGGGTTCCAGATGGTTGTGCTATTGAGCGCACTGTGTCCGTACCCAAAGTCAAGTTAGCAGTGAGCCGATATGTATGCTCTCAAGTGTAGCAAAAATGAAAAAATAAAGGAATTGATAAAGCAGTCAATTAAAGTTTTTTTAGTTTTTAAGTTTTTCTGAGCTTATAATAGATCACATTTGTATTCTCGCGGCTGAATAATTTTATAAGTTCAGTAATATCTTTATTTCTGAAAGTTTTATCTCAGTTAAATAAATTTTAGCTTACGAATTTAAAGTACCTTTATTCTGATTTTTAATAATTTTCAACTTTATTTTATATTTTTCATCAGGTGCTTACTTTTAGTGTATCCGCGGCTTAGGAAGATTGAAGATATCGATTTGGCAACAGCGCCGAAACACTTGATCGCTTCGTATTCGTACTCCGTCAGTAAGTCAGTGGTCCCCAGACCCTAGCAGTTAGCTCTTAACTCTTTTACAGAAAAGAGAACCCACCTGATCACTACCAGGTCACCTGTGATTTTTCATTAATACGGCGCGTTGATACCTATTATTTTCGCATAATATATCTTTTGAAGATTCTCGGTACTTTTGAGTGCTTGACGACGTGAATTAGGAATACTTGTTCGGTGAGTGTTTTTTTGGTATTTTAATTTTACTAAAAAACCGTTAAAAATTTGAAAATCTTGAAACAGGTTCCAATTTTTTTCGTCTGGTATGAAGATAATCTTTTACTGAATTTGA
Source organism: Crioceris asparagi (assembly GCA_958507055.1). NCBI lineage: Eukaryota > Metazoa > Arthropoda > Insecta > Coleoptera > Chrysomelidae > Crioceris > Crioceris asparagi. The sequence goes on from OY293827.1 coordinate 55,440,635, forward strand.
ATCAATTAGTTAAGTTACATTAAATTGAATTTACCATTTTTTTGAATATTTCCTACAATCATATGTGTATAACAAGAAAAAATTATCCTAAATTTTTACCATTTTATATGGGATGCAAATTTTGAATCGAAAATTGTGCTTAATATTAACAAAATTGAATAGCAATGATCGTTTGATTGCTGATCTAATAAGAGGATATTTTTTAAGGTCAAAGTAACACACAATCTACTTACTTACTTACTTACCAAAATAGAAGCTGAAGTAATTTGTCTAGATCTGTTTATTGTAAAGACTGAATTAAATTATGTAGGTATAAGTTGTATAAGCTTTGCCGTTTACCGGTGATTATTATAGCCTTGAACCTGTTTGATTCTTAAAATCCGGTACCGACCAGACAATTGTGGGCAGCTGATTTCGAAAAGAAAGTTGAAATTTTAAACGTTTCTTGCATCAATTAGATTTAAAAAAATGGTAATCGTGATGAATTCTAATATTTAATGTATATAATACTATTCAACTATGGTTCCACATATATCTTAAGATTTATGAGATTATGAGTATCTCCCAAAACCTGGAACTATTCAAAAAATGATTATATTTACCGTCTTCAAATTTGAGAATCACAAAGTAGTTAATGAATTTGTTTTTTTCTGACCCCATAACCAACGTATCCAAATATTTTAATATAAAATATATTAATACAATTTGAAATTTAACAACATATCATTTATTGTTTCAGAACAATTTAACCAAGTAAACAGATTACCTACGCTTAAATAAAAAATTTCATTGATAATTTCTCTATTTGGACCGCCCATTGAGATAATGCCTGATACTTCAGGTCGTACTCTTTAGAAGTCATAATTAAGGTTCTGTTGATTTGATCAACTCTACCTTGTATAAGTCCATCTAGAATGCAACTAATTATCAAACACTCAACTTCATCAGTATCAATGCCCAATTCTTTACTGATGAAACTTAATGTGATGTTTTTGTAAGGTTTCACCAGTATAAGCAAGACTTTTGTTCGCACATGTTTTAAAAGCTCTGCTATATGTTCGTGTATGAAATGATCAGCCATTAAGGATTCTTTATTTTCCTGAAAGTCAATTCTTAAATCATTTTCTAGTGTCATTGTATTGAAGAATGGTCAGTGAAACAATCATCAAGTTACCTGTGATTTGTCATAGATGAATGAGCAATAAATTATTTTGAAACTTCAGTAGTTTACTGACTTGATGACTTTTCAAACTGAAACCGAACAAGGATCCAGATTTTTAAACTTACTTGAAATATCCTCTCAAACTCTTTCATGTTGTTATTTTGGAAAGCAGCTATCAAGTTTGTCATTGCCTTTATTTCATCTTCATTTTTATAGGGCTTTGCTTCAGGTGAATCAAATGGATTGATGGCAGATTTGAGTAACATGCTAGTCAGAATCAGATATTTGAGGCAATTCATCCTTCGTGGATTGCCAGATTCATCGTAGTTCTTGAAGGCTTCAAAGAAATCGGTATATGCCTTCTCGTAGTCACCCGAGCGTAAATGCATCTTTCCTCCACATTCCCTTATGATACTCATGATCAAAGGATGTGGAATTGCCGATCGAACCTTCAGGCTTCTTTCATAAAGCTCCTTCAATTGATTATGGCTTTTTTGCTCGTTGTGCATTTGAATTTCCAATGCGTATATTTCCAGGAGTTGTGTACCTGAATGATTAATTATAATAAATAACTGAAGAGACAGTAATCTGATTCATACAAAAATAAATAAAATATTTGCACCTTTGTGTGGATCTAGGTCATGAGTATAGGGACCACAGATAGTTTTCAGCTGCCTGATGATCTGTAATACTTTATGGAATTCTCCTCGTTCTAGATATACCTTTCCCAATTTTGTATTTGTTTTGAACCACAGTCGATCATTTTTAGCAGTTTTCAATGCAGCTAGTGTCGTTTCATAGAATTTTTGCAGCATTTCCATATTTTTGGAATTCGAAGTGTATTCCAATATAGAATTTATTGCCTTTTCACCATGATTTTTTGTAACGGCATGTTGAATGTACCCTAGAATTGAATATTTGGAGAAACTTTTTTACAAATTCTTAATATGTATGTATTATCTAGATTTCAAGAACAAAATTGTTTACAAGTGATTACAACTTACCTAATAGCTCCTGATATTTATTTATAGTTTCAGTATAATTTTTCAGTTGAAAATTTATCTTCACTAGTTGTTTCAAGGCTTTGAATCCCCATTCCCCTTTTTCATCTCCTTGCAGTTCGAGCACTTTTTGGAAAGCAACAGTCGCACTTTGCAGATTTTCATCTTTGAGCGTTTTAGCAATGTAATATTGATTTTCCAAATCAACATCAGGCTCAGAAGTGCTTTCTTCGGAATATTCCAATCCGTAATCTTCGTCAGTCTCGTAAAAATAGTGATCACCCATTGTGACTATTGTGATTGTGAGGAATAGACGAATTTGTTTCCCGGTTTCGTTTTCAATTTTCAAGTCTGCATTCTGTCAGATGTCAAATGGTGTCGAAGCACGGAACGCAAAATCATGAAAACCATGAAACGGCATTTTATGAAATATTAATGATCAACTAGATATACGATGATTTCGTGATATATCCAGCGATCAGAAACAAATCCTTTGAAGTTTGCCTGTACATACGAAATACCTCAACATGTCTTTACTTAAATCATAAAATATTTAAAATGTGTATAAGCCCAACCACATATTTTTTTGAACTTCACCTTGAAAATCTTATAACATTTGGATATAACTGAAGTGAATAGGCATGATGACTAATTTAGAAAAACTGTTCTATTATGTTTGGAAGGATTTACTATTTCCTAAAAATCTCTCAACACTGCAAAAAACAGAGATTCTTATTACCGCCACTTTTCAAGGCAGATGCGCTTGGGCTAGGGGGTCTATTCATAGGTTGTGTCCACAGCAGTGTCTGATTACCAATCGATTAGTAATCAGTAATCCAAAAGTTGACGTCTTTAATATGACAGCTATCAGAAAACCATAGTGTAACATAACCTACATTTTCTTTCAGATATTTCCCAATTCTATTATGGACATCTATCGTTCCGTTTACCACATAATCCTTTTCATTATGAACATATTGAATGGAAAATACTATTTCTTCTTTCAATTTCAGTTCATCTAATATGTGTAATTGTAGAATTAGATTATTTCAAATCTTTTGACAACTGTCAGTTTGTCAAATGAACTAATCAGTAATCAGTCTGTCCACAAGATACACATTTTTGATTACTGATTACTAATCGACTGTTAATCAGACTCTGCTATGGACACGACCATTTATTTAAACTTCTATACCGCATTGTGGAAAAAAATACGCAAAAATGAAGCCAAAGACCTGGGGATAGCTAGCGATATGCGCATGCGTCATCAACTTTTTTGGCTAAGAGGAGGGACATGTCATTATGTTACCACATTTACAATTGGCGCAGCTTATTTGATAAGCTGTGCCATTGGTAACTTGTGATATTACAATTGGATACCATATGATGTGACTCCAAGCCACTACTAAACTCGCAATCCCCATACTGAGCTTCACATATAAATTCAAGGATCAAATCTTCAAACAATCTTCAATCTTCCAACAAGAGAGCAGGCTTATATGCTGCCATCGATCGTTCGATGATCCAACCCGAACGCACTTATTATGACATGACAACTAATTTTTATCTGACTCTAGCAAAGGCATGCTGAGAAATCTATATCATTTCTATTTCTAATTTTCTAATACCCTATTTGGAATAACATTTTTTTTAAATCACTCGATATGAATGAATTATCATGCCATGAACAAATATAGGGAGGATGACTAACAGGAGTAGTGGGAATAGCACAACAAACGTAGGGTTATCCTATGTCATTTCTCGCATCCTTATGTAGTACTTGGGCTATGGTCGCTATGATACAATAAGTCGTTGTACCATGGTATGGGCACAATAAAAAGAACTATACAGTAGTCCAACTCTCGGTGGAACCTTTGAGTTCTTTATACTGTGGTATGGGCGAAGGAAACTTATATACAACAATCATATATATATAATATGGAAAGTGATGCCATTAAAGAGAGATAGAAATGGTTTGTTTTGCGCCTAATGCGCGTGCGTGACCCCTGCTTCATATTAGGATATATGCATATTCAAATATGCGCTGGCAAACCACATTACACCTATAGGTGTAATGTGTTGCAAACTATCCCTATTTATGTATAAATGTCACAAATGATAGCACGATACGAGATGCGCGAGAGGATGAGCAGAAACAACTGTGCGAGAGAGAAACGATTTTCTGTACCGTATTAAAAGCTTCAAGACCCTCTCTCTTCACTGGCCATATAGGAGTATTATATATATATATAGGCGCGGTAACAAGTTTTAAACATAGGTAATGAAACAGAAGAAACTGCTTTATTTCGATAGCACTCTTGGTAGGCATCATGAAATGAACTCGCATACATTTTTTCAAGAAAAAGTGACATATTGCACATTTCAAGTTCAAGAATCATACAAACATTGGTCGTGTCCACAGCAGTGTCTGATTACAAATCGCTAGTAATCAGAAACTTGACTTATTTAATGTAACAGCCATCAGTATACAAGATTTGATGCAAGATCAGTCTGGGGTCTGCCCGTCTATCCGTCTTTCACAGCCTATTTACTGAAATAGATATTTGTATTTATTATTTATACGGGATTAGTTGATTTCATCAGGGTCTTATTGGTTGATTGTGATATTTCAAATAGGCGTACACTACCTAGTGTCAAAACCTGTTCCTATGATCTACCTGCAAAATTTATACTATTGATAAAATCATCATTAAAAGTTATACCTACCTCTTGTCATGTTTGTAGATTACAATTTGTATTTTTTTTAACAATTTCACCAAGCTAATCACAATAACATTTATTAATATTAGATATTTTTATTTATGTCAATATTTTGAAGGACACCCAGTCAATCAACAATCAACTGATCCAAAACACAAAATAGAAATAGACGTTAAACGATAACCTACTGTTAAATATTACGTTTTTTAATGCTCCTCCCTAATAACAGATTCCAAACAAAAAGGAAATAAAAAAAAATCCCGATGCCCTGTAGTCAGCGGAAAGGTAAATTTTTCAAAATTCATTGAATTGAAATTTTAACAACCTTTTCATTGGTATACCTACATGTTATTAAATAAAATTGTAATAGCCTTGCGGTTAGAGGTTTTTGTTTTGGCTGTTGAATATAAAGCAGACAGGGTTCGAGTCCACTTCAAGGCAGATTTTTTTTTCGTCTATTTCTTTTCAATAAATATACTATATATTTTTTTAATCAGGGTCTATATTAAGATCTCCAGAAAATGTACAATTACATCAAATTTATATTGAGTGTTCATGTTTTATCAATATTTGTTATTTTTCTTTATTAATTTTTATTTTTTTACCTGTGTATTTTATGAAAAATTGCTTTGAACAAAAGTTGTAGGCACTGATTATATCTATAACCTAAAATTATTTTTAATAATATTTACACTACTGCTCTTTTTTGATAATTTTTTTAAATGTTTGAATGGTCGCCATTTTGAAACTACTTACCCGATATTGCCCAATAACGAACTCGACCGAGATATTTGAGAGATTGATTTTTGTATCAAATTTGAACTTGATACCTTCAAAACTGCGACCTCTATCGTGTTAACAAATTTCGTAATATCCCATATATATATATATATATATATATATATATATATATATATATATATATATATATATATATATATATATATATATATATATATATATATAAAAACTTTTGAACCAAATGTTTTTTTGGACTAACTTATATACATATAACAACATGCCGTTGAAATTTTTTCGAAATTCAAAAGTGTGAACGATCGCAATAGGTATATTTCTATAAGAAATTTACCTAAAATCTTCATGTCGAAGAAATGACACAACAGATGATAGATCATTATGAGTAATACAGATAGGTACACATTTTTGTGATTGTTAAATTTATCATCCAGGAAATGTTGAAAAAATAAATTAGAAAATTGTTCGTTTGTTTCTGGAAATACTAAATCACTACGATAAAGTGTATTTATTCTCGTTCGCTGTTTTTGTCCCGAAAACTGTCAAATGACAGCAATTGAAATATTGTTTTTTACATATATACCTACTCATTCTAAAGCTCTGGAAATACTAAGCCTAGAATTTAAAAAACACATAGGTAAAATACTTTATTAACAGAAAAACTGACGCTAAAAAGTCGCACCATACAACTTTGTAGAGAAATTTTTTCATAGGAATATCGATGCATGATTAGGTACCTATTAAGAAAGAACCGCCAAATAACTACAATTTAATTGTATACCTCCGGTTCGGTACTAGCTAACAGCTAACACTGTCACGTGTGATACTCTATACTCTCTATACCATAGTAACTAACAAAAAAAACTAGAGTAAGCTAAGGGCAGCTCTAGGAACCAGCACATTCCGTAAACTAAGCTTATTCATCACGCTGGATGTCAAAAATGTCTTGAATTCTGCCCAATGGAAATGCTGTTGGAGAAAAACACACTGCCCTACCTCCTGAGAATGATCCAAAACTACCTCTATAACCGATGCGTCCATGTGGGAGAAGACGAGAGACTTTTGGGGTACACCAAGGATAGGGCCTCGGCCCGTATCTATGGAACGCCTTCTACGACAGCAATCTAGAATCGAACGTTGGATGCAGCATGCAACTCGTAGGTTTTGCAACGACCTCGTCGTAGTTGTGATCACCAGGACGAAGGAGTAAATTGAAATTAGAACAAAAAAGGTGATATTATACCGAGAATGCTGAGGACCGCAGAAAACTGCCACCTTCATTACCCAATCACCCGTATACTGAAGAAAAGGATGATTTCGAAAGTGCTATGGAAAGATAAGGTGGAAGTAGGTAATGCGAAAAGTGGTCCCGGGACGGTTTGAGGAAAGAGTTGGTTTTCGACTATACTTTCGAGGATAACAACCTCGGGTGTCTAAGGAAGGATTTTGAAACAAAAAAAACTACCGAACTAAGATTTGTTTATAAAACCAGCCCAACTTGCCAAATATTTCTTTTTTTCTAAGATATCAGATTTTTTGTAAGACATTGCCATTAAAAAAAACTTGTTTTGGTATTATCAATTAATTGGTATAGTTCTTGTGTAGCGCAAAAAATCAAATTTTGGTAAAATGGTTAGATTTTGTAGAGAATATTGGAAAAAAAATTGTATCTCATTCTTAAACAAAAACCAGAAAAGAAAAATAGATGAACATTTACAGAATATAGAGTTTCACTCAGAATTTGGTACGTTTCAGTATATTACTAAAGGAAGTAAGTTTTTTTAAGGTTCTGTATGTCTGATAAAAAAATAAACTCTTATAATATTACTCTTTTGTCTGTCTAGTCGTTTTTTACAGTCTGTTTTCTACGAATTTATCGAGAGATCCAGTCATGGAGGTATAGCGGAAATAAATGGACACTGGAAGACTATTTCGCGGTGTGAATTAAAAAATAAAATCTCTATTCATAAACAACTCTAAGTTCGATACTAGTTTAGTTTATTTGTTAGTTACTATGGTAACGTTAACGTGAAAGTTTTAGTCTCACACTAAGCTAGTGTGGAACAAGTTTGTTTATGAATACGGTTGTATTTTCAGCATGTGACATAAAATAAAATAGCTTGTTTTGAGTATTAAAGGTTAACACGTTTTTTATATTTTTTAAATTTATATGTTGAAATATACAAAAGTCTATGAAATTTCACCATTTTGCTCCCTTATCACCGACACTACCGAGTTTAAAATTAAAATTTTTAATACAAAATATAGAGCTACGGAATACAGAAAAAACTAATAAAAAATCCTAGGTACGATATCTTGTCGTCGCGAGCACGACTTACACTTGAGCGTTTCTCATATGATTTGGATAACTATCGTATTCATTTTTGACCGACTTCCCAAATGGAGGATGTATACAATTCTACTGTATGTCTGCATGTTTTTTTTATATTTGTTCGCGTCTTTTGCGTAGTAAACGTGCTCCGATTTTGATGATTTTTATTTTCAGTTGTGAGAGTACCTATTGAGAATTGGTCCCATTAAAAAAATTGGTAAAAGCCTTTACCTATGACTTCCCTCGACAAACCACCCCGCTTCGAGATGGAAACAACCTCGTCGCTTCTACCGTTCTTATATTGACACTTAATATTTTTGATACCCTGTATATATGATCAACGAAAACCCTTACATTGCGTCGCCGGTAGTCCTTCAATATGCATACCAAAATTCGTTGTCCTAGGTCAAGCCGTTATTTAGCTACAACACCAACAGACTACAGACAGACTACAGACAGACAGACCGACGGACTTGAGATATCATGATTTTCGTGATCTAGGAACCCCAAAACGCAAATATCAGCAAAAAAATCGGGGTCGATTTTTTACGTGAATACTTATTGAGGGAAGTAAAAATCAATATTAGATATGCACATCCCCAAAGGAGGTGTTGGGGGCAGTTTTTCCCGAAAATTGAAAATCCGGCAGAATTAAAGAAAATTCCATATCCGGAAACGTTTAAATTTGACATTTTTGAAAATAATCACACGTTTCCGCCTTATAGTTTGAAATATGTGTTTCAGCTATGTGGAAGGGGCAAATTTTTCCGTGATTTGTTAATTATAAATTTAAATTGAATATTTTTGAAAACAGTTAAAGGTAACTTCTGAAATATGTGGTAGGTGCATTTCCGCTATGTGGAAAGGGCAATTATTTTCGATAATTGAAAATGAGATGGCCAAATTGAAGAAGAGTTTTTATGTAGGTATCAAGATTTAAATTGAACATTTTTTCAAAAGGGTTACGGTTTTCGAGTTACAGCTGTAAAGTCTGAAATATATATATATGTCTGCGCCGCGATGTTTTGAGATCTCTGAATAAAAAGTACAAGCTAAGCCTTATACATGGTAATACCACAGCTTAATTGTTAGTTGAGCTGTGGTAATACTATAAGTACTTACTATCTTCTTTGGTATTAATGAACATTCAACAATTTTCATGACTAATGTTATACTCAAAAGTGTGAAATAATTCTTTTTTACAAAAAATTGGACCCACTTTATAGTTGGTGCACTGAAAAATACAAAATAATATTAATTCAATTGGTGAAATAGGTGCCTACAACAACAAATTACAACGGCATCTGTAAGAATGGAGAATTGTACACCGAAATAGTGAACCTTCATTACTGGAAATTTATATCCTATATGTATCTTGAAATTTTTGTGTTAAAAAAACTGTGACAGAATTGATTAGTTGATGGACTGAAAATAAGAAATAATATAAATTCTACTGGTACCGGTAATTTTGAAAATATTTTTGACACCAATTTTAAAGTCGACCAAAAACACGTTTTAAATAATAACTTCGGAACTAACTTCGCACTAAGGCAGGCTGCTTAAAGACCTAGAAACACCCTGTCTATTCATCGGGTTTTCTTAATCTTTTTATCAACGTTTTGGAAGTTTTGAGACGCCAAAGTCGGTCAGGTCAGATAGATTCGAAATCTGCTAAGCAGTTCCCATGCACCTCGCTCTCGTATCAATTTCTATTCTAGGTCAGTAATGAGTAAACTTATTATCTAACATATCAAACGGCTTTTTTATGGTACCCGAGGCAGGTTACGAAATATTGCTCTCGACTATATTTATTTTTTTGGCACAAATACATACACTACATTTTAGCATTGTTTTGGTGTCATGGGAACCTAAAGTACAGTCGACCAGTTAGTCTGGACGTGGGACATGGGCGTACCAAGCAACCCGTATCTTTTATAAATTAATAATATTATGCATGTGTGCGAACTATTTGAAGGCCAGTGCCGTGAACCTTCCTCACCGCTTTCTCTAACACTTATGTACTTATTCTTAATATATATCAATAGTTTCAAGTATGGTGATTGAAATTAAGAGTTTTCAATTGAAAGAAAAATTTTTCGGCAAGATTAGTACCGACTTCATAAGATGAGCCACTAAAATACAAAAAAGTATTTATGTCTTTATTCTTTTGATGTTGCGCATATGCAAGTGTAAAAAAAGAAGTAGGTAGGTCCTTACTTCAAAACTACCAGTACCTACCTAAAGAATGAATTTGTATATATTATTTTGTATTTTTCATAACCTTATCTAAGAAATCCTGTCCTACTTTATTATTTATTTCTACAAATGAATCTTTGAAGATTTTAGAAAATGTCCAAATGAAAGGTTTCTGAAAATGGTTTCTTCTTTAAGTTTGCCGTCGAAAATTTTTCTGTTTTGAAATTTAGAGAAAAAAGTATCCTCTCTACCCCTTTATGAAGCGAATTTTTGACCGACTTGCCAAACAGAGTATTTTGTTCTAATTCTATTTGAAATAGAAAGGCCGAAAAATGGTAGTATTGTAATGTGGATAGTTTATTCTGTTATTACTGTTATATTTTATATTCTGTTATTATTTCTTTCTTGATTTTCTGGAATGTATATTATTTTTGTTTTTTGTTCTTGTCTACTTCTTTCTTGATTTTCTAGGAACTTCATTATTTCCGCAAAATTTGCCATTTCGTCGTAATTTTTTGATCTGCTATTCACCATATATTCTCAGCAAAATGCGAAGATCCCACTTCTGACACCAACTGTAACGTTTAACCGTGTGCTATAATTTCAACACTCTGTACACGAGCTTCTGTTGTAGTACAACTGTCACAACTTGTCACTTTGACTATCGCGTCTCAAGTACTACCGACTTATGTCTCCGATTGACTGATACTATAAAACTGACTCTGTCCCTTGATCGTGACGGCTTTATATATCTGAATCATGATATAACATTAATCGAGAATGTTCTATGATTATCTAGACGCACATAATAATGTTGTAGAGGCTTGTCAAACTGACAATACTATGACAAATTGTACCTCACATATAGTATCGGAGTGATTCATTAGTAATCCAATTTGTAGAACGTTGAGCGATTTGACAATAGGGCGGAAGTAGACCAGCACATTCATAGTGTCGGAAACCGTTGATATTTTTGAAACATTTCCAATTGTAAAGTTTCCTGGTGTCTTCTCAATCTCGCCATCACATATATTCAATTTTCAAAAAATCCACCCATCCATCCCCTTTTGGTGATGTTGTTTTTGGGCAGAAGGGCCTGTTGGATGTCCATTTTTATATATGGGTCCAACTTTCAGCAGTACTTTTTCAAATGAAATAAGAATCTCCAAAATCAGAGCAAGTTCACCTACTAGGCAACTTTTTGAATTTTTTTTTTTAATTTTGGACATTTTCATACTAATAGTTCGATCATGCCCAATAACGGACTCGACCGAGATATTTGTACGATATATACTCATTCATAAAAATCAATTTGGCCTTCTTTATTGATATATTAACACCATGCCGTTGATTTGTTTTCGATATTGCGAACGATCGCATTAGGTACATTTCTATAAGAAATTCTTCCTCTTCCTCCGTTTGGAAGTCGGTCAAAAATATGAGAATATAGAGCGGGTTCTATCTAAACTAACAGATATCATTATAATGTGTTCTTGAGTCAACTGTCTCACTCGCCTCTACAACGTGCTGCACAATTCGCAACATCAACCGGTGCCGAGATGGCCTCCAGGGCTCCATTCAACCACAACCATCGTCGATCTTTGTGTGCCTGGACTGTGCGCTGATTCACCTTTATTTCCATGCGAGATGCTTCCATTTCCTTAATGGGATGTACCGGTATGATTGATGACAAACTCATTTCCCTTGAGAAAGAGTACGCGTCCATTGTTGTGTAGTATGTTGGAACTGCCTGTTGTGAACGATTATTGCGACGACCGTCTTATCTTGGAAATATGTAACCAGTTCGAGTGGTTGGTTATCTTGACCGCCGGACAAATTGATGGTAATGCTGGTACGCTTTCTATTTTTCAAATTGAACTAATCTTGGAGACAAGTGGTCATACGAAATTACATATAATAGGTATGTCGTATGGATAGCTGTTCCATATATCCGTACGTTGATGATTATTGAAAGGAAACTCTTTAGAGACGATAAGAAGTTTATGAAAACAAAGTACCTAATTTACTGAGAGTAAGATGGTTTCGTTGCAATTGTTGCATTGGCAGAGCGAGAGACCTAGAACGATGTCAAAAATTTTTTTGTCGTACACGGCGAGAAGTTCGCTCCATCCATATTAATGTAAAATATTTAAGTGTCTGGAGATCTATCAGATTTTAACAAGATACTTCATTTAGCAAAATCATTCCATAATTTTAAAAGATCGCGTGTTAAACGAATTCTATGTTAATTTCAATAAGAATTTTGTATAGGTACCGTGTATCCATATAAAATTGACCTATATATAAAATCAGGAATACATTTTTCCTACTTATCTATAGAAACGTAGGTTTATTATATGACTAATTAATAATTACATTGAGATAAATCGAACAAAAGACACGCACATAAGTACACTTTCATAGCCCATGAATAAACAGTTTTCATTTTCATCATGAACCACAGTTTTTATTTCCTGATTTTTGACGGACGAACCCCGAACCGAGGAGGTATAAAATTCGACTGTCTGCTTTCTTTATTTGTTTGTTCGCGCGTTTTATATAGTAAACGTACTCCGATTTTGATGATTTTTGATTCATTTGAATGGTCCCATATTCGTAAAAACTTAAATCCGAAATCTCCTTCCGTCTGAAAACCGCCCCAGAAGGGGTGGAGGGGCAAATTTTCTCGAAAATCGAAAATTTTAGATGTTAGAATTAAAGATAGAACAATATCCGGAAACTTTTAAATTGAACATAGAGTTACGATTTTCGAGATAAATTCATGTTAAAATCTCAAATATGTGTACGAAAACTGAAAATCTCGGGGTACCACATGAAAGACAATATTTGCAGCAACATTTATAATGATTTTTTTTTTCATTAGAGTTATGGTTTTCAAGTTATGCGGTGGTAAAATGGTTAAATCTAAAATACTTATGCGTACTTCCGCAGCGATGTTCTGAGATCTCTACATAATAATAAGTACAAGCAAAGAGTATACGTGGGTAATGAATGGGATAAGTACTATCTTCTTTGGTGCTAGTGAACGTTCAACGATATTCGTGACTAATTTTACACTCAAAAGTGTGAATTAATTTTTTTTTACAAAAAATTGGACCGACGTTATTAGTTGGTGCACTGAAAAATACAAAATAATATTAATTCTATTGGTGCTGGTACCTGTGACGTTGGTGCCAAAAGTTATTAATCCAACTGCAACTGCACAACTTCAAAAGTAACAGCACCAATAAAATTATTATTATTATTATTTTTCAGTGCACCAACTAATAACGTCGGTCCAATTCTTTGTAAAAAATATTTATTATTTATATTGTCAAATTGTCAAGAGAGAGGCCAACAGTTGGTTGGTGTCATGATATAAAATGTGCATCGTGGTTGGTGCCAAAAGTTTTTAATCTAACTACAACCGCACAACTTCAGAATGACCAGAACCAATAGAATTAATATTATTTTGTATTTTTTCGGTGCACCAACTATTAAAGTCGGTCCAATTTTTTTATAAAAATATTCATTAATTATTGAAGTATATATTTGCAGAAAAACTTAGTTTAATTCCAAAGTTCTCTTTTATAGGAACAGGAATGAATGTTTTTATAATGCCACAAAAGATTTATTATCAAAAAATGAGCTCACCGTGCAAAAAAGTTTGGCAATCAAGAGAACATTCTTTATTTGGTAATGCTTCGAATGACTTCAATAGAAAGTAGTTTTGTGTAGAGGCAGGAAATAATTCCATTGCTATTTATTGAAGAAAAAAACAGTGATCGATATACCTAGGTCTTGGATTGCTTTATACATTACAGTCAATCAATGATGATGAGGATGTTAAGATTATTATTATTGATCCTTGCTGTAAATAAAAATAACTATTAAGTACATATATATTATAGAACAAGGTCCAACTTTATTATTTAATACGCTGAAAAATACAAAATAATATTAATTAACACATTAACACAAAAAAGTCGAACTGCGTCAGATTGCATGATCTTCGCACCCAAAATGTAAAATTACGCGTAGGTATGTATATGGAAATTTCTCGAGCCAAAATCAGTCGTGTTGTGGCATATACAATGCTCATTTTGGAATTTGTTTATCGGATCAAATATAATGTTTACTAAATAAACCATACAACCCTAATGTTGTCCACCATAAAATTAAATTAACATCAAAAATCCTTATTGGACACCAAATTATTATAAATCTGGAAACGGGACGCTTGTGGTTAAGTCATATATGTCTATCAATTTTAATACTAAAGTGTTCACCTAATGTAGAGCTAATAGAAATATAATGTTTTTCAGAGGCTCACAAGAAATCTAAAACTGGGTAGGTATACATTGAATTTGCTATAAATAAATATTTTCTACAAAAAATTGGACCGAATTTAGTTGGTGCACTCAAAAATACAAACTAATATTAATTCTATTGCTACTGGTAACTTTGAAGTTGTGCAATTGTAGTTAAATAGAAGGCTCTTAGCACCAACTTCACAAGTACCAGCACCAATAGAATTAATATTATTTAATACTTTTCAGTGCACCAACTAATAACGTCGGTCCAATTTTTTGTAAAAAATATTTATTTCACACTTTTGAGTGTAACATTAGTCACGAAAATCGTTGAATGTTCACTAATACCAATGAAGATAGTACTTATCCTATTACCCACGTATATTCCTTGCTTATAGTTGTTATTATTGAGATCTCAGAACATCGCTGCGGAAATACGCTTGAATATTTTAGTTGTTACCATTTTAACACCGATTTTACTCGAAAACCGTAACTCTAAGGAAAAAAATGTTCATTATAAATGTTGCTACAAATAATTATGTCTTTCATGTAGTATCGAAAGATTTTCAATTTTCGAAAGAAATCGCCCTCTCTACATAGCAAAAATGAGAAACTAACATGTCTCTATCTCAAAAACTGTTACTCTTCTGAAAAAATGTTCAATTTAAAACGTTTCCGGATATTGTCCTATCTTTAATTATACCACCTCAGATTTTTAATTTTCGAGAAAATTTGCCCAGACAGTCTAATTGTATACCTCCTCCGTTCGGGGTTCGTCGGTCAAAAAAAAGAGACTGACAAAAATTAAATATCTAGTTATCGAATTAGAATTAAATGTCGAATCAAATACAAAGGTTGTTTTTGGAACCAGTAATATCATGATCTCAATATGTATATCGTAATCGCTCTCGAATTATATATATATGGTCTCAATTTTGGTGGAAGCGAAAGTATTATTTTGTATTTTCTATGAATAGATGTGGTAATTTCGGTAAATGAATAGGTACCTACAACCCTTTACTTATTGTTGTGCGTGTAGAAGTGTATATGAAAATTACTGGAATGACTAATTACACGCACGAATCAAAATCACACAAATTAATTGAAATAAAAAAATATATTGGTGTGAGCTTACGATATTCGTGCTCGTAACTTTAACTTTACTCACTTTTAGCAATGTTCATTTTATACTGTATACAGACTGCCTACTCATCAAACAGCAATTCGAAATATTAATTTTTAAGTTGTAAAACTTCATAATCTTTGTGATGAAATTTTAATGCATGGCCAGTGGCCATCCTGTTAATCACTATTCTTTCTATTTTTATGAGACTTTAATGTTCTCGCATGTGTCATATAGCACGTTTTATATGGGTTATGGTTCAACTAAAAACATATCATAAATGTGAAATACTTAAAAGCTACCAGAAAAGAAGTGTGTTTACGAGTGTACCAAGGAAGTGCTTGGAGCAGCAAATACCTGCCTACATATTATTATATTTCTCGGTATCTAAACGACAACTACAAGCTGGGTGTAACCGAAAAGTCGTTAAACGAAAGCATTAAGCTGCTAGTAGTGCACTCTAGACCTAGACACAAGTTATCTAGCCTCCATTCAGTAGGCTCCTGTTATTCTTCTCCTTACAGACTTAAATTATACTAGCTGACTAGCGTTCACTGAAAGTACAAAGTTATTTCTTATATTGCACAAATGAGCCAGTGTATATTGGTATAAACATTAAAGTATTATATTTTTCTATAAGTGCATGTAGCTAGATAATGAATACGTAGAAAGACACCCTAAGAAGAAATCCTTATTGTATTAATTGATTGTCATAATCTAATTTGAAGTGTAGATGTACTGGGTTCATAGTATTGATGTCCCGGGTCGCAACCATACAGCTTATTTTTAATTGTTCTTTTTAATTACTTACCATTTTCTGTTGTATTTTTTATACAGCATGTTGTAAATGTCAGTAACATGATTTTTTAATACTGCTTTATTCCGTTGTTAATTTTTTTTTGGAAAGACATCGTAAAAACCAGCTGCTTTTAACACAATTATTTGAATGTTTGTTTACTTGATGCTAGTTCTTATTTTCTTTTTACTCCATATAAGACCTACACTACATTTTCATTTTAGGACTCAAGTACTACGAAGATAAATATTTTTTACAAAAAATTGGACCGACGTTATTAGGTGGTGCACTGAAACGTATAAAATAATATTAATTCTATTGATGCTGTTACTTTTGAAGTTGTGCAGATGCAGGGAGATTGATAACTTTTGGCACCAACTTCACAAGTACCACTACCAATAGAATTAATATTATTTTATACTTTTCAGTGCACCACCTAATAACGTCGGTCCAATTTTTTGTAAAAATATTTATTTCACACTTTTGAGTGTAACATTAGTCACGAAAATCGTTGAACGTTCACTAATAGCAATAAAGCTGGTACTTGTCCTATTACCCACGTATATTCCTTGCTTGTAGTTGTTATTATTGAGATCTCAGAACATCGCTGCGGAAATACGCTTGAATATTTTAGTTGTTAGCTTTTTAACATCGATTTTACTCGAAAACCGTAACTCTAAGGGAAAAATGTGCATTATAAATGTTGCTACAAATCATTATGTCCTTCATGTACTGCCCACAGATTTTCAATTTTCGACAGAAATCGCCCTCTCCACATTGCACATTTGAGAATTTAACATGCGTCTATCTCGAAAACCGTAATTCTTTTGAAAAAATGTTCAATTTAAACGTTTCCGGATATTGTTCTATCTTTAATTATACCACCTCAGATTTTCAATTTTCGAGAAAATTCTTTTCGGAAGGAGTTGTCGGATTCCCGTTTTTATGAATATGGGACCATTTCTCAAGGCTCTTCTTTCAAATGAATCAAAAGGCATCAAAATCGGACTACGATTACTATATGAAAGGCGCGCACAAACAAAAAAAAAATCACTCAGTCGAATTGTATACCTCCTCCGCTTGGGGTTCGTCGATCAAAAATATCATAATTGTAATAGCAAATGCATTTTTGACTCGCACACGAAGTGTTTCGTACCATCGTACAAGAACTGTCGATCTATTATCATAGTATAAAGAACTATATACTACTACGGTTCAAAAGATACAGCTTGTTATGATCGAGCAAAACCGAAAGTTTGTTTTATGTGAATTTCCTTTAATTTTTGACCGACGAACCCCGAACGGAGGAGGTATACAATTCGACTGTGCTTATTTTTTTTTTTTTTGTTTTTTTTTTTGGTTCTTGCGCGCCTTTTATATAGTAAACGTGCTCCGATTTTGATGATTTTGGATTTATTTGAAAGAAGGGGATTGAGAAATGGTCCTATATTCATCAAAACGCAAATCCGAAATCTCCTTCCCTCCGAAAACCGCCCCCGAAGGGGTGGTGGGGGCGAATTTTCTCGAAAATTGAAATTCTGAGTTGGTATAATTAAAGATAGGATAATATCCGGAAACGTTTAAATTGAACATTTTTTCAAAAGTGCTACGGTTTTCGAGATAGACGCATGTTAAATCTGTATTTTTGCTATGTGGAGAGGACAATTTCTTTCGAAAATTTTTCGATACTACATGAAAGATATAATTATTTGTAGCAACATTTATACTGAACATTTTTTCCTTAGAGTTACGGTTTTCGAGTTAAATCGGTGTTAAAATGGTAACAACTAAAATATTCAAGCGTATTTCCGCAACGATGTTCTGAGATCTCTATAATAACAACTACAAGCAAGGAATATACGTGGGTAATAGGATAAGTACTATCTTCATTGATATGGTATAGTGAACATTCAACGATTTTCGGGACTAATGTTACACTCAAAAGTGTGAAATAAATATTTTTTACAAAAAATTGGACCGACGTTATTAGTTGGTGCACTGAAAAGTATAAAATAATATCAATTTTGTTGGTGGTGGTACTTGTGAAGTTGGTGCCAAAAGTTATCAATCCACCTGCAACTGCACAACTTCAAAAGTAACAGCACCAACAGAATTAATATTACTTTATACTTTTCAGTGCACCAACTAATAACGTCGGTCCAATTTTTTGTAAAAAATATTTTCAACTTTATGTTATTTTCAGTACGTATTTGTTATTATAGCAGCTATAGTATTACTCACTTTTTGAAAAAATGTTACTGTTCAAGAGATACAGTGATTGTTAAGGTGGAGCTAAAAATTCTGAAAAATCAGGTTTGATTTGGGGGCGCCTATATTAACTTTCCAACGCTAAGTAAGTATAAGGAAAGTATTGTAATGGTGTGAAATTTTCGGTATCGATATTTTTACAGATGTTGACGTTTCAGAATATTCTAAGTCTAATGAACATATTTTCAGCCATTGGTCTGTCTGTCTGTGACCGCATTATCTCGGGAACGCATCGGTGTATTTTGTTGTTTCCTTTTTTATTTTGTTTGGTACCAATACCACTCGCCGGTGGCACTGAATGAGAATCCTGTATATACTGGGTGCTGAGCTATAGCCAAAAAAACGTGATTTGCTCAAGACTATAGCGCAAAAACGGCTCTAAGGATTTTGCCTAAAGTATTCTTCTGAGAACCCTCTACCATCCATATACAGCGCCATCTCTAAGAAAAAGCACAAATAAAGTTATGCTTGAATAAAATTCCATATTTTCCATATGTTTCTTCAGATGAGCGGTACGAAAGTCGTGTGAGTGGACACACCAGATTTTTTAAATTTTATTCTATTCTTATTATATGTTGTTAAAGCGGCAATTTCAACAGTCCAACCTACCCCAACTTATTAGCTACACCCCGGTGACTGATGGATGGACGCACAGTGGAGGCTTAGTGATAGTCCTGTTGGCAATTTGATTTGACTTATAATGTTTTTTTAGAGATTATTTTTACCGAATTATTGTTTCATTTCAATTTTGACGGTGGATAACTCTGTCTGCGGTTGTGATAAACTTTCTTCTAAAAATCTTACATGTTCTCCAATTTCACTGATTTTAACATCAGATAAGCTGGATCGACACACACTTGGACCAATTTCAAAACTTACAGATGTACAGATGTAACAAAGACGCAAAGGCTATAAAAAACACTACGCATCGCAATTCTTTGAACATGGGCTTTTGAATAATCAAAATCAATTTGATTGTTTTATGTATTTTCACAGATATGACTAAACTAACATGAGTATACTCTGTCTTCGCCATTCTACTTGTGTTTTCTCTCCTAAAGTTATACTGCTGTGATAATGATAATAAAAAGACTAATATTGTACATTTGGTATATAAACTGTTAAACATTATGTTTAAGCTACAAGATATCTCTATTAACTGACTGAGAATCAGCAACGTTTATCCATTATACGTCAACGGAACACAATGCTCTACCACCGCGAGAACATTGCTTAATCTGCCGTTGTGATAGGTATGCTAATGGCTGCAATAAGCCTTCTTTCATAGGTCTTCTGTTATAGTATCAACTGATACGAATATAGGCCCATCAAGTCTCTTGGTGTGTAGCGTGTATTTCTATCAAAATGCATGGATTTATTTGACCATTAAATGTGAAATGTATGCGAGATAGAAGATAATCTGCCGCATAGTTACTTTGGATTATGGATCGGTTGGCCCAGATGGGAGAATTAGCTTTTTTACACATTCAGTAAGAGACTGAATTGACCTCAATAATTCGGAGGAGCGCGTGGCGCTGCGAGCTAATACTGGCTAACTTAGATCAACAAAGTTAAGCAGCGCAGAGTGTGATGAAAGTTGTGGACAAGTGACCGGTGAGGAACCGAGCAGGCGTTCGAATCCCTGGCTGCCAGTCTGAATACTCCGTTTCTCGCAAAGCAAGGGGAAACCAGCGACAATATATTTCCTTTTTGACCGACGAACCCCGAAAGGGGGAGGTATACAATTCTACTGTCTGCTTTATTTTTTTTGGTTTGTGCGCGCCTTTTATATAATAAACGAGCGCCGATTTTGATGATTTTGGATTCATTTGAAAGGGGAAGCTTGATGAATGGTCCCATATTCATAAAAACGCAAATCCGAAATCTCCTTCCCTCCGAAAACCTCCCGCGAAGGGGTGGTGGGGGCGAATTTTCTCAAAAATCGAAAATCTGAGTTGGTATAGTTAAAGATAGGATAATATCCGGAAACGTTTAAATTGAACATTTTTTCAAAAGTGTTACGGTTTTCGAGATAGACGCATGTTAAATATGTATTTTTGCTATGTGGAGAGGGCAGTTTCTTTCGAAAATTGAAATTTTTTCGGTACTACATGAAAGATATAATTATTTGTAGCAACATTTATAATGAACATTTTTTCCTTAGAGTTACGGTTTTCGAGTTAAATCGGTGTTAAAATGGTAACATATAAAATACTCAAGCGTATTTCCGCAGCAATGCGTTGAGATGTCAATAATAACAACTACAAGCAAAGAATATTCATGGGTAATAGAATAAGTACTATCTTCATTGGTATTAGTGAACGTTCAACGATTTTGTTGACTAATGTTAGGTACACTCAAAAGTGTGAAATAAATATTTTTTACAAAAAATTGGAGCGACGTTATTAGTTGATGCACTGAAAAGTATAAAATAATAGTAATTCTATTGGTGATGGTACTTGTAAAGTTGGTGCCAAAAGTTATCAATCTGCAAACTGCACAACTTCAAAAGTAACAACACCAATAGAATTAATATTATTTTATACTTTTCAGTGCATCAACTAATAACGTCGGTCCATTTTTTGTAAAAAATATTGATCTTCTCCTAAGACTGATCTCGACACATGGCGGTGGTTCGGAATCTACGTAAAACTGTAGGTCTCTTTGTTTATAGCAACACCCTCGCGGCAGATAAGTCACCTACGCTCATATATATGGTGTTAAGTACCATATATTTAACTGTATAACAGAAGACAGATAGTGTTTACTTGTTATCGTAATGAGTGAACTGAAACACCCCACGTATTCACCGGATCTAGACCTCAATGATTGTTGATCCACAATGAAGGAAAAATGAAATGACCCAAACGGAGTAAGGTAGGCACCTATACAATTAATTCCACTGTCTGTCTGAAAAGACCGCAATATATTTCGAACAGTATATCAATTAACATACAAGGAGAGAAAGTGAAGATAGATGATAGATTAAAATCCTTTGGTCCAGAAGGAGTATATGCGGAATTGTTGAAAAATGGGACCGAAAAACTTGTTAAAATTTTAAGACGTTTATTTAATAACAAGAAGAAGTTACCAAAGAATGGAAAGTTGCTTATATTTGGTCCATATACAAGAAGGAAACAAGATACAGAATACGTGGAAGAAGAATAGCAAAGCGGTTTTAGAAGTGGAAGATCTTGTAATGATAATGTGTTAACCATAAAACAAATAATATAAAAGAGATCAGCAGTAAACTTAGAAACTCACATATTATTTATTCATCTTACCGAAACACTGGAAAACATTACATACAAATATCAATCAAATATTAATAACAGCAGTTCAAAATCATTAAGCTAATTCTGTGTCAAGAATCAAATAAGGTAACAAATTATAAACCCTGTTAAATGTTACAAAGAGTTTATGACAAGGCTGTTGTATTTCACCAAGATTATTTAAATATACTTCACAGGACGACTCACTAAATGGAAGAGAAAATGCTCTGGAAGGGGAGTACTACTAGAGAACACGACAATATAAAATTACAATATGCAATTTGCAGATGACCAGGTAGTTATGGCAGGAGACAGAGAAGATCTTGAATACACGACCTGCAAGCTGAAGGAAACTTATGACGAATGGGGTCTCACTGTGAATATCCAAAAAACTAGATACCAGAGCATCAGTACAGAAACCCACAACTTTAATCTCAGTAGCTCAGATGTTGTAGAAGCATGTGAAGAGTACAAATACCTAGGAATAACATTCGATAAGTCAGAAACAGATGATGAAGAAATAAGAGCAAGAATAATACAGGTGAAGAAGGCAAAGAATGGGGCTGCTAGACACACACATCATTAAGGGTTTTGAAGAAAAAACAACACTCTTGGTACGGGCATGTGCAGCGTATGGCGCACTATAGACTACCTACCAAATCAAGGTATGAATTCGATTCCCCATCATAAAAAGAAAAGAGGTAGACCAAAAATAACATGGAATCAGGGGTAAAGAAAGCTATGAGCCTGTGGAACTTATGAAAACCTAAGGGAAAAAGTACGTAAAATCTATCTTCACGAGCCCCACTCTCACTTGATCGCTTTTATACTTTCTTTTAAATTATTAATCAATATTATACAAAAATATTTTTATTTGCAATGGCAGGCGTTATGTCCGTATCCCACTATTTGTGGGTCAACGGTTACCGTGTTCACTGATTGGTGTATAGTCGGAGAATATCAATGGAATCGTTAATCGTAACCGACAAGTCGATAACGATCAGTGGGATATAGACATTATGTTACTGCGCACACCGCAATGAGCCCTTTTTTTAACATCACCTAAATGGCCATAGCAATATCTTTAACAATTGAATTAACGCAAATACTTTTGCGTAATTTGCAAAAAGCCTAGTGTTTAAAAATATACATTTATTGTTTATAACGTTTGTAAATGCGAAGGTAGTTATTGCTTCTGCACATACCTAACCGTAAAGTTCTAGTGCAATCTCAAAGTTCAACTATATATTGTATTCGACCCACGATTCTATCTATATAGGTACATAATACAACAGACATAATATATAATACAAAAGTGTGGGATTATTTATGATTCATAGGAGATCTCAAACATGCACAAAAGAAACAATCGAACACAATAGCGCTTTACCGCAAGAACATAGAAGATATAGTAATAATATGGTCGCGATACAACATGTTGCCGCTACGCTAATGGATAATATGCTCATTCATCTCTTTTGTTGCTATAACATAAGTTTTACGGTGTGTGTGTGTATTCGGTTGCATTTAATAGCTATTATAATCGAAGAGAACTAGTAAAAAACTATAGAGAATTGTTTACACATTTGTCATGCGTCAGCCGTATTGTGGTGCTTTCAGAAACTTGAGGTAAAGGCAAAGATGTAAAGGTGTGAGTATCCAGGATAAGCTTTTCGTGTTAAGATTTATGAAAACTCCTCATAGTATTAAGCATACATATTTTTTACATAAAATTGGACCGACGCACTGAAAAATAGAAAATAATATTAATTCTATCGGTACTGTTACTTTTGAAGGTGTGCAATTAGATTGATAACTTTTGGCACCATTTTCACAAGTACCGGCACCAATAGACTTAAAATTATTTTGTAATTTTCAGTGCACCAGCTAATTAAGTCGGTCCAGTTATTTGTAAAAAATATTTATTTCACACTTTTGAGTGTAACATTAGTCACGAAAATAGTTCACTAATACCAATGCAGATAGTACTTATCCATTCACATATTCTCTGCTTGTAGTTGTTATTATTGAGATCTCAAAACATCGCTGTGGAAATACGCATAAGTATTTTAGATGTTACCATTTTGCTACAAATAATTAGGTCTTTCACGTAGTACCCACAGATTTTCAATTTTCGAAAGAAATCGTCTTCTCCACATAGCAAAAAAACACATATTTGAAAAAATATTCAATTTAAACCTTTCCGAGTATTGTCCTATGTCCTATGGTAATTATACCACCTCAGATTTTCGATTTTCGAGGAAATTTGCCCCCTCCATCCTTTTTGGGGGCGGTTTTCGGAGGGAAGGAGATTTCGGATTTGCGTTTTTATGAATATGGGACCATTTCTCAAGCCTCCTCTTTGAAATGAATCAAAAATCATCACAATCAGAGTACGATTACTATATAAAACGCGCGCATGAACTAAAAAAGAGCAGCAGACAGTCGAATTGTATAGCTCCTCCGTTTGGGGTTCGTCGGTCAAAAATAACGTACACTATGTTTTAGGATATAAAAATATCAAACTCATGCGAAAAAGTATATTTTAATCCATTGTATCAGATGGCCGTTGTTTGTAATATTTTTAGAATCAGTAATTTTGTGCAAAAATATCTTGTTTTGACTATTTTCTGATTTTCCAATAGAATTTATATTTCAATATGTGAGGAGAATTCTTTGGACCCCATTTTTAAGCTTAAATGGCGAATGAGGTAGAATTAATTAATAATATGTACTGAAAAAAAAAAAAGTAAATTTAAATTGACCAGCTGTTTGTATTTATCGATGTAAAGGATCATGAAGATAAATGGATCTATTGGTGTAGTGCCCTTGATTTTTAGCCACCATATTCTTTTTTGATAAAAAAATATATTCAATAATTTAGAGGAATAGGTACTCGACAGAAGAACCTCAATAGTGTATTCAAATAAATTACGGTCAAATTTCGACAACTGGACCAAAGTCTAACAAAAACCTTGAATTAACAATAATTTACAGCAAGTAAACAAATTAGCGAGAGTATAATTTCATAGTATAGACTCTCTGAATAGTCTGTCTTGAGGGGTTTCGAAATGCATTATAAACAGTAGACCCGTTGTCTGTTTTAGCACTTTTAAGGTAGAAAAATCTTCATCGCTCGAATACGAGCACTTGAAGAAGAAAAAGAAGTAATTTACATTTTTACAGATACAGTAGAAATGGTCCTGGAACTTCCTAGAATTGCACTCGGAAAATTATCACTTCTTTTTTGGAAATACGTCATTCTTTGAAAAAATATTTCTTACCTCACTCCATTAGAGGATTATTTTGTGAAAAAAATAAACATACAGATAAAAAAAATCGTTGAGAATAATCTAGATCACATCACCTGTCAAACATAAAAATGTAAAACAAAATTTGTTCATCCGTTTGAAAGCTACTTTGCCTCAAACAAACATATACACACGTCTAAAATAACGATAACTGACAAACAAATACACTTTAAATCTAATTTGAACTCTTCTTCATGCGTCGCTACTGTCACTCTGCACTCTTCGATCAAAGATTAGAAACACCCTTCAGTCATAGAAATCATTGTTTAGATGTCTATGGGCATGAATAATCTTTAGAGATATAATCAGCAATTGCTCTGTTATTATTAGCTTTGTAGATATACTCGAGATTAAAGTGGGACAATATTTTGCTGAAACAGTGTACTAGAATAATAATGAGCTTATAAAAATGTTCCTAAGTATACCTACATCAAAACCAACATCACCTCTAGTACCTAAATATGATTTATTCAAAAGTTAAGTTCATATTGAGTTTTGTGTCTCAACTTTTCAAGATTAGAGAGATTAAATAGTTGTATTGCTAAAATATCCTTTGGCACTAATAACCACGTCCTTCGCTATCAAAAAAAAATCAGCCACCGCCTTTGTCTGGCCAAAAAATGCGTTTATAGATGTATATACATGAGTGTGATATATTATTATTATATTTCTGAAATCTCCTCCCACATTCATTGAACAAATAGTTTCTGGCTCGTTGTTGTTGCCATATTATTTAATTCTCTGGTTGTTACGTCATTTCTTCAATGGGAATAGCGTTTGGAGGTGGCCGCGTTTTAACACTGCTGGTGGCAAATTTATGGTCGTTTCTAACTCCGTAATATAATAAATGCTGTTGAATTATCCGGCTGACAAGTCAGATTAAAACCAAAAGATATAGGTAAGTCAAGACACAGGGAACACTTGTGACATTTGTAGTTATGTGTGTGTGTATATATGTTAGGATCAAACATCGATTTCGGCCAATGGACGGAAAAGTGGCCAAAACGCGACGTGGACATAACCACGTTTGCTTTATTCTAAGGAAGGAACAGATTTGATTTTTGACCGACGAACACAAACTGAGGAGGCATATCTACATTTCGGCTGTCTGCTTTTTTTGGTTTGTACGTGCTATAGTAAACATACTCCGATTTTGATGATTTGTGATTCATTTGAAAAAGGAGATGAGAAATGGCCATATTTTCGTAAAAAATCCAATCCGAAATCTCCTTCCCTTCAAAAAACGCTCCCGAAAGGGGTAGATGGGGCAATCGAAAGTCTGTGGCAACAGAATTAAATATAGGACAATATGCGGAAATGTTTAAATTCAACATTTTCTAAAAAGAGTTACGGTTTTAGAGTTACAGCGATGTTAAAATCTCAAATATGTTTATTTTCGCTATGTGGAGGGGGCAATTTCTTTCGAAATTTGGAAATCTAAGGCAACCAATTTAAAGAGCCGATTATTTGCAGCAACATTTTTTTCATAGATAGATTACGTTTTTCGAGGTACAGCGGTGGTAAAGTCTAAAACGGTAGGTATAGTGAATTTTCAATGATTTTAGTGACTCAAAAGTTTGAAATAAATATTTCTTACAAAACATGCACCGACGTTATTAGTTGGTGCACTGAAAAATACAAAATAATATTAATTCTATTGGTGCTGGTTGCTGGTACTTTTAAAGTTGGTGCCAAAAGTTTTCAATCTAATTGCAATTGCACAACTTCAAAAGTACCTACCAGAACCAATAGAATTAATATTATTTTGTACGTTTCAGTGCACCATATAATAACGTCGGTCAATTTTTTTGTAAAAAATGTTTATTAATGGCATTTCTCATTCGCATAGATTATGTAGGTACCTACTAACATGAAATTTTATTCATTTTTCAAGCAAAACATGTAAATTTGAAGATGTAATTATAAATTGTTTTCAGTTATTCACCTTAAAACTATTCTTCATAATTCAAAAACTCCCGAGCTATTCATTAACTTGACAAATCCTTTATTTATATAATCATGTGAACAAAATCTGAACCATCATTACCTTGAAGAAATTGAGTAAAATAATGGACAAACTGATAAAAATGTGCAAGATATAAAAACATTACTATTATCACAGTTTTAGTATCAGGAAATAAGACAATATCTGCCAATATTTCTGCTAATATCCTCAATGTTCAGCCTTACTGTATTCACCCTCATTAGTTCGTTACTAATTTTTTTGGCTCAAAGTGATCAGATCGTATATACGCAGTAAAATTATGGAAATCTGTCATAAGCATTCGCCATTTGTTAGAACAATAGAACAATGCTCTTTGAATAGATTCAAAGCCCACTTTTTCTTTAATGTTTGATGTTCAACATTTCTTCGGTCAAAACATTTTAAGACTTAGTTTTATCCAATTAGTTTACCTACATACATATCACTCGTTCTGTTCCATATGAACGACTGATTTAGGTATTATGAAAACAGTTCTTGATCGTCTTATTATTGCGCTAATTCATTGTTACACCTGTAAGCCGTTTAAAGATTTCAATCGCAATACCTAATCAGAAAATATTGAATTCTGATAACAAAGTGGAAATGTTTTTCTTCGAGATAATTCTCAAAGATAAGATAAATAACTTCTTTTTATTTCAATTCTCCTTTATAGTTCGATTTGTATACATTATTTTGGCATAGAAAGAATTAACATAACTTATATTTCATAATATGGTATTACATACCTATTATAGCGTGAATACTATTAAAAATATCAATTTCCTTGTTGACGATTTACGAAGGAACAAATTAGCCCAATCAACTACTTTGACCTGTGACACAAGTTATCTAATAGGAGGCCTTAATTATGAAGTTTAACGAACCATAATGAAACTGTGTAATGACTAATTAAATATTTTTTATACATAAGGTAGACATATTATTAATAATACTATAGTTGTATGTGATCGGTTACACTAGATTGAGATTCATATAATTCTTCGGTTTTGGTACGCGAAATATCTAGATGTATATTGATAGGCAGTGATTTTGTACCCCTCATTTATTAATTCTATTGGTGCTAGAAATGTTTGCCTCTTCTAAGCCCTTTGAGGGTAATTTTCAAGGGTAAGGAAGTTTTGGACTTTCATTTGTATGTAATAATTTCACGGTTTATGGAAAAATCTAAAAGCTTCATTACTTTTTTCTGTTCTTTAAAAAGTGGCAATACTTTAAATGCGTTTAACTCAAGCCACCAGAGTCAAAAGAGCTATATTTTTTATAGAAAATCCTATATTTTGTGCTGATCAAAATACGATTTCATTTGTGTAAAATGAGCTGTTTATATTGTATTTCCTAATATCCTTGCTTCAACTAGTGGATCTCCACGTGGTTTCTTCATTCTACTAACCCCCTACCTCCATAAAACTGACACCTGAAATATTGAATATTTTCTATACGAACAGGTATCCCTTGTATTTTTTCTACAATGATTACAGAATTGATTCCATATCGTATTCGAAATTGCCAATTATCGTAGTATCTCGGATAAGTATCAAAAAACGAAAAACAACCGAGTGTTCTCGCTTCAGTTAGCAAAACGCGCGAATAGCCATAAAACAGCAAACATACAACCGAATTGTGTACCTTCTCCTTCTTTGAAGTGGATCAAAAAGCAACACAAATTTTAGAAATATCTGAAAGACCTTGAATGATGTATCTATATAATTATAAAAACACAAGAGCTCTTTATCTTGCATTTCCTATTATCCTTGCTTCAACTAGTTGATCTCCATGGGGTTTCTTCATTCTACTAGCCCCTACCTTCATAAAACTGACTCGTGAAATATTGAATATTTTCTACACGAATATCCCTTTTATTTTTTTGTACAATGGTTACAGAATTGATTTTATGTCGTTTTCGAAATTGCCAATTATCCTAGTACCTACCTCGTATAAGTATCAAAAAACGAAAAACAACTGAATGCTCTCGCTTCAGGTAGATCACAATAATTTTTTAAAATTTTATTTCATTTACAATAACCAGGTATAGTAGGTACCTATAGTTGCGCTATCAACGCAGCGGGTGTTCCATTCGTATTCTTGCGATTTTAATTACGTTTGTATGATGGTGTGGAACACAACCGCAGTAAATATTGATACAGTCGATGATTTTTCTAAGTATAGCTGAAAAAAAGGAAGACAATTAAAGAGTTGGTTTATTATTTTCGTATAAATAACCTGGATACATGATTTATAAAGTATCCTTGTTTCACAAGAGCCTTAAAAAGGGAACATATTCCTTTTTACTTGAAACTTAGATGTTTCATAAACTTTATTATTATTATTAAATAAGTTAAATGTTTTATTCAACTTCAGGGATAATAAAATGCAAGTTTTTCTGTATATGCTGCAGTTTGTTCTAATTAAAGCATTTGGAAACTACCTATTAATACTTTTTCTCTTGCAGTTGCCCAACTTCGAAAGTGTCAGTACTTATAGAATAAATATTAGATATTTTGTATTTTCAATGCCTCAACTAATAAAGTCGATCCTATATTATATTTGTTTATTTATATATATACATATAAGTTTGATTTGAAATACATTTCAGGTAATGTATTTCAACATGCTAGATGCTGTTCCCATTTATTTCTGATGTATCGAATTAAAAATTGCATTCCGCGGTTAATTATTGCATAAAGATGAACCTATACCTAAGGTTTGCAAAAATTGTATTGAGCTTGATCGTGTCATCGACTCCCGGTCAATTTCATTTTATACTCGGACAAAGATTAGAAACACCCTTTATCTTTGCTTGCATTTTGAGAACCTGATAAAGTTTTCGCAAAAAAAGTATTGCGTTGAAAACAAGAAAACTGTTATGGAAATACTGTTTAACTCTAACTATTTCGAGAACGGATTGTGATATCCTACTATAAACCAATTTTATTGAACGTGTAAAAAATATTTGAATTTACAATTATTGCAATGTTGAGAATAAGAAAAGTATTAAAATATTTTATTGCATTATGAATACTTGTATGAGGTTTGTAGGTTTGGATTTACCAGATGCACCGAACCTGATATTTAAAATTTCTTGAGCCTATTAATAAAATTTGATTTTTTCTCCATTGTTTACAAGAGTCATATAACAGATATGTGTTCCAAATCATTCATTCCTACTGACCTACAAGATGCGACATAGACTCATTAATTATAACAGAGGATCTGTGTGTATATCGGCATATTTTCAGGTTAATTAATGTGGACAGTCAATTATAAATTGGATACACGAGTTATATGGAAGAATTAACTCTAATTAATTTATGTAAATGTTGATGTAACAGCTGGCGAGGATAAATCAGCAGTGTATACCTATACCTATAGGCTTGCCCACGAAGATGTACAGTAACATTATTATATAAAAATTATTACTAGTATCTCTCTAGCCAAAGATAGTGGATACCTATCATTACCAGCTAATTTAAGCGTTCTTTCCGTTGTTTTGCCGTCGTAAACGTTCTTCCTTATTCTCACAGCGCTTGAATACTAATACATACACTTCATGATAATAATGCAGGCGGACACAAGAAAAAAAATACCACAACAGACTGTTACGTGCAATAAGGTGGAACATGGAATGAGACATTGTCTCCTTATTCTTATTATGATATAGGTACCTATCGATAGATAATGCTTATCTCTGATTGAAATTATAATCATAATTGGTGATATTTTTCATTATAAAGCTTATTAGTTAGGATAAATTATGGATTTAATTACGATAATTTTTCACCAAATATATTTTTTTTTTCAGGTATGTACCATCTGTAGAAAGATTTGCACCCTTTAATGTGAGTAAAATACTATTCTTAATTAAATGATTTTCATCATTTATAGCCTATATAACACTCGAATACAATGTTTATCTCAGCATTAAAACCAGCATTTTCGGTGCGTCCCTGAGGTCCTTACTTCCCCAATAGATTTTGAATAGCCGAGAACACCATATGAGAGTTATTTACTCCATTATTGCATGCATGTATGTATTTTTCCCTTGCTGTGAAAATATTACTCCAGTTCAGAATCTGCACGAGTCAATAATAGTAGAAATAAGGACAAAATACAGCCATTGTTCCAATTAAGAGAAAAAAATCGAAGGTAGGTTGTTTCATGCAAAACGGCCGCTGAGATTTAACTTAACTCACATAATTCAAATATATTAGTTTTTTTCTACATAAACTAGGACCGACTTTATTCGATGGTGCACTTAATAAATATTTTTTACAAAAAATTGGACCGACGTTATTAGTTGGTGCACTGAAAAGTATAAAATAATATTAATTCAATTGGTGCTGTTACTTTTGAAGTTGTGCAGTTGCAGATAGATTGATAACTTTTGGCACCAACTTCACAAGTACCAGCACCAATAGAATTAATATTATTTTATACTTTTCAGTGCACTTACTAATAACGTCGGTCCAATTTTTTGTAAAAAATATTTATTTCACACTTTTGAGTGTAACATTAGTCACGAAAATCGTTGAACGTTCATTAATAGCAATGTATTTATCCTATTACACACGTATATTCTTTGCTTGTAGTTGTTTTTATTGAGATCTCAAATCATCGCTGCGCAAATACGCTTAAGAATTTTATGTTACCATTTTAACACCGATTTAACTCGAAAACTGTAACTCTATGAAAAAAATGTTTATTATTAATGTTGCTACAAATAATTATGTCTTTCATGTAGTATCGAAAGATTTTCAATTTTCGAAAGAAATCGCCCTCTCTAAATAGCAAAAATGAGAAACTAACATGCCTCTATCTCAAAAACCGTAACTCTTTTGAAAAAATGTTCAATTTAAACGTTTCCGGATATTGTCTTATCTTTAATTATACCAACTCAGATTTTCGATTGTCGACAAAATTTGCCCCCTCCACCCCATTCGGGGGCGGTTTTCGAAGAAAAGGAGCTTTCGGATCTGCGGTTTTGTGAATATAGGACCATTTCTCAATCCTCCTCTATCAAATGAAACAAAAATCATCAAAATCGGAGTTCGTTTACTATATAAAACGCGCGGTCAAACAAAAACAAAGCAAACA
The DNA here is from genome assembly GCA_958507055.1 of Crioceris asparagi. NCBI lineage: Eukaryota > Metazoa > Arthropoda > Insecta > Coleoptera > Chrysomelidae > Crioceris > Crioceris asparagi. The sequence continues at coordinate 55,472,982 of OY293827.1, forward strand.
GTCGAATTGTATACCTCCTCCGTTCGGGGTTCGTCGGTCAAAAATACAAAATAATATTAATTCTATTAGAGCCGGTACTTTTGAATTTGGTGGATTGGTGGCATAAGTCTTCTATAAAACATAATGAAAATAATATGAATGCGCCCAAATCAAATAAAAAAAATGTTTCCAGCTACTTAATGGACAATTTTCTCTCTTCATTTGCTGATTGATGTTATTCTACTAGTCAAATAATAAGCATGCCTACAGACTGGTTAAAGACCTTGTAATTTTTCCGCTCCAAATAAAATAACAAAAACAAAATGACAAAAGCAAATCAAGCCTGGGTATCCGAGTATGATTATTTGTTCTTACCCATCATTTTGCTCGAGTGCACATCATAATAAAATGTTTGTAATCTTTTCAATATACCGGGGATCATAGAAATCTAAATATACCTAATAGATATAAAGTCAATATGGCTTTCGCACTGGTAAAAATACCATCATGCGTATTATAAATTAGAAAAGCTTTTCACAATAGACAATATAATACAGTTCTGTTCTGTAACTTTGACTTTCTTGACCATGATATTCTTCATTATATTCAAGCTCAAATCTTCAATAAAAACAGTGTAGAATTATTGGAATCGTACCTTGACAGTAGATGTCAAACACTTAAGTATGGGAGGAGTGACGTCTGAGGAAAGGGAGCTCTGCACTGCCTCTGGGACCTATTTTGTACCTCATCTATATTATTGACGTGTCGTGTGTAAGTAGTACTGGGGCTGGATTTACCTTATTTAGTTATGACACCACAATATCATATACCGTTGATAGATTTTAAAATCAAGGGTAACAGAATGCTGAGCAGTGGTTTTATTTATTTGTGTCGGAGACAAGGTTTCTAGGAATTATTTTGGACACAGAATTACAATGGATTCCTAATATCAGCGAAGTATCACGGGTATCCGAGGAAAACTGGTAAACCCATTTGCTTCCGTGGTTTTGCCGCTGTTCTTGGAGGGCACCTGAAACTGTCGGTCCCCCTTGTTTGGTAAACATCATATTATTCAAACAGTGTTGAAGATGCTAGAGACCTCTGTATTTTCAACTATTGGTCTGAAGATATGTCTGTTGATGCCACAATTAAATAGAAAAAAAATGGACCAATTTTTTAAATTTATTTTCTGCATTGAAAAACGGCGCATACCTGAGGATAAAAAAGTTACATGCAAATGCATTTCCATATTTCTACTTAATTATGCATATTCTGGCTATAATTCTCCGAAAATTACGAAGAAATGAATAACTTGAGTAGAATTTGCTTAAGCTTTAGGGGTAGGAAAGTCGTATGAGTGGACACACCAAATATGTATTTTGTTTTTTAGTAAATAGTTGTTGATTTGTTCATTATTTGAGTTAATTATCGAAAAGTCTTCAAATAATTCCTCAAAGTACCCTGGTAAGCGCATGTTCCTTCTGGCCTTAGTCAGTCTAATAATAATTGTTGTATACTTTATATAAGAAAGTTGCATGCAAGTTCATGAGTATCTATATGTGTATGAGTAAATGCGACTATTTACATAATGGCAAATTACCATCCTCTCGTGAAAATAATGTAGTTTTGTTTCAATGCTGCAACATGGTAGGTATATATGGTATTAGTAAAGAGCCTAGCAGTTTGTACCAACGGTTGCGCAAATTGCCTCATGCTCTCTAACAATAAGTTGATTTAGTTTTATTGGTTGGCTGTAATATAACCTCGCTTCGTTATTAGATGGGAGGCTTGTCTTCTGATAAATGGTTGATGCCCAAGGCGATTCCTTTCTGAAGAAATCCTGCCAGCCAGCCAGCAGATCGTCCTTATTGTTGTTCTGTTTCTCTCTGGTATCAGGACAACATGATTTCAATCATTATGAATGTTATTTCATTAGCGCCTATACCTGTATGAGCATTGACTTTGTATAACTACAATATGTTGATTTATGCAGAATGCATTTATGAATGCTGATATTTACGATAACAATACACTTTGCCTTTACATTTTTATACCTTTCTTGGTGACAGGCGCAAAGAAAGTATAATTTTTATCCATAAAGTCACTAAAGAAGAATCTATGTATTCCGACATTTTCAGTTTGCTTTGATTTATAAAATATTTCTAACAAAAAATAGCACAGCCTTTATTGGTTGATACACTGAAAAAAATTAAATAATTTTAATCTTATTGGTGCAGATGTGAGTAAATAGAAGACTATTGGCATCAATTTCAAAAGTATCAGCACCAATAGAATTAGATTAGAGTTAGATTTAGTAGTTTCGGAGGGACCTTGCGGTTCAGCGCACGTAGTCATTGGCCTTAGTGTTCTATTCCCTTCATTGCCTCAATGGCCTCAATATTCTATTCTCTGACTTCCTTCGGTTTTGATAACATTATTCCATACCTCTTTTGTCCAGTGGCTGATATAACAGAGCGTTCACATAGAAGGTGTATCGATATTTTCCATAGACATCTGAACACCTCGAAATCGATCGATTGAATTATGTGCGGCAACACAGAAAAATATAATTTAGGCGTCTGTATGAATTCGTCAGCTTTCGTCGTTAGTCGGAATATTGTTGTTCGTTGTTCCATTCATAATTTGAGTGTTGCTACTACGGTTTACGCATTTATAAGTTTCTACAGAGGTACACTGTTGCCAAAATTTCCTATAGGAAAATTTTGTCTCTCTTACACATAGAAAACACCAAAACAATTCTCTAACAATAACAGATCGCCTTTGGATACATCTCATGAATGAAATGCTTGGTCTAGGTGTTCAGATGTCTATGGTATTTCCTCAAAATCCTTGTCACTTGTTACCTACCAATAGAGTTAACCTTATTTAGAATTTTATGTACACTAAAAATTAAAATTATTGAAAGTTCACTCAGTGATTTCAAAATACGGAGACCATTGATTTTTTATAAAAATATTCAATTTTAACGTGGTTTTTTATCTATATGTAACTTTCAATTGTTTATTGTTGTTATTCATTTTCATATATTTGCGTGTTTCTGAGAGAAAGTGCATACTATTATATGTTTTTGAAAATGTACAAAAAAAATAAAATTTCATAGTCTATAAATGTACAGGGTGTTTCCTTAAAAAAAAACATAAGTTTGGTTTATAACTCTAATAGTAAATATATGTAACAAAAATTATCTAAACCAATGCATTCTACGGCAAAAAATGTATAAGAATGTTATTTTACCTATAAGTTGAATGATAACGGAGACATGAGGGGGTCCCGAAATGCAACATTTTCAAAAATGCCGTGTATCTTAAAAACTAAGAGGCTATGAAAGTTTTGTTAACGGCATCTTTAGTTTTACGAAAAAGTTGCAGCTGTCGCGAAAACCGCAATTTTCTATATGTAAAAATAACGGAGATACCCCACAAAAGTACCCAAAATGGGACACCCTGTAGGGATGATTCTCCTCATCTAATTTGATGTGTAGTTTTGACTTAGTACCTACTACAACCATAATCTTTGCTCTATGTTATTTGACCCTTCTGGTATTTGTTTTTCGATTAACTTAAAAAAACGATATTTGATGATCGTGCGTTGTGCCTAGTGAACGGGCACCGATTACTGCTGAAAAATGGTCCCATTAAAAATTAAGGAATTCAATATGTATCATTTCTTGCCAAAAACAACATCCTAAGAAGTGGATGTTTTTGAAGTTTTAAAATTATGAAATAAACATCTTTTATATAATAATCAGTAGGTACCGATTTCATCTGGTGATAAAAATACATTATAATATCTATAATATTTTTACAACACTTGCAAACTTAGGAATATCTAGTCAATAACAAAAGTTTTTAATTCTAATATTTTTCTATTGATTAGAAGGACAAAATTCCAAAAAAATTAGGTAGGTAGGTGCTTTGAAATTGTGTGAAATCATAAAAAATTACATTGAAATAGTTAAACTACTGAGACAAACATGCTAATTAACAACATTTACTCAACAACTGATTTTTGGTCTAAATTTGACTACAAAAGTATGGAATATGAATTTTAAAATAAAATTTGACGAAATCTTAATCAGAATCTTGCTACCTAAATATGCACATAATGAAAATACTCTGACGTCGATAGCATTTTTGTTCTTGAAATAAGTGAGACCAAAATGTATTTTACACGCCATTACAAATCTAGGTACATAAACTCACATAGACATCTTCCTAAAAACATTCGATTTTGTCAAAAAATGGTACCCATTACAAAATTATTCAGCTGGAAAGTTAAACATAATATGGCATATATTGAAGGAATATTCACAGAATAACTAATTCAGTTCTTTACCTGATCTGATTCTACGCCACTGGTTGTCAATATTTTTAGGCAATGTCGAAGTAGCACGCGTGGGCAGCATAACATCCTCTCAATTATAATAAAAAAAATATTCGTCCAAAGATGTTCCGGGTTATCACTAGAGCAATACAACTTGAAAAAACTTGAAAAAAGGTGGCATTTGGGAGGCGCAATTTAAAATCTGAGATTCATCAGTCATTTGACTCAGCTGTGAATTAATGGAATTACAATATTCACGATTCGGTGTGTCTTTCAAAATATAGACGGCGATGATTATTCTTTTATAATGCAAATTTTTTCCTGCTAGGTGGAATTTCCATGTCGAAGAAAAGTAAGACATTATAATCACAGGACATGTTTTTTATATAATATTAATTCGGTAATATTCTTGGACTCTATCAGACAATAAATAACAAAAATTGATAATTATTATACATAATAAATAAACAAAAATGAAAGCAGTGGGTGTCTATAAGAACTTCATCGATCCATTAGGTATATCTTATTTATTCATTACCTATTTCTGATATATGAGATTTATTTAATTAACCATTAAATATAATTTTGGAAAAGAAAGCTAGAAAGTACTGCTATTTTGAGGTCAACATCTTGAAAAGATTGCTGAATTATCTTTTTGCTTATTGCGTAAAAATGTAACATCATTTGGTATTCTGTGGCTGAACGTTCCTGGTGGTTAACTAATATGTTTGAACTTTGGAATTAATAATAATTAATAAAAATAAGAATATAAGGGGTCAAATCGATAATCTGTCATAGTATCTCTTATTATATTATAAAATGTGGTAAGTACAAGTAGAACACATACCCTCTATAAGGCATTGTAAATATAAGTAGGTACTGTATGGAAGTCATGAATAATATAAACAAATAACTATGGCACGCCCTTTTGCTATTGAATGAAAAAATATTCACCAAGAAATTCGTGTCCATACAAACATATGACAACAATATTAAAGCATAATAATTGTGATTGAATAATTCAAAGTCCTCCATGAAAGAATTCTAAATAAATGATTTGTTTTGCTTGGTAATAAAATTAAAATTCAGAAAATTATTGTTATATTTTCAAATCATTTGAACTATTAATTACTTTGTTACTTTTCATTCCATTCTATTTATAGATATGATGGTAAAAAATACTAGAAAATTAAACTTATATACCTTAATTCTATTTTAGAATTAAAATTATCAAACTGTCAAAAGAATTATTTTTGTGTTTAATAAACAAATTTAGCTTTTGATTCTTAAAATTTCTAAGCATTTAAATAGCCGTGCGAAAGAATTAACTGGGTCTCTAATAAGATATTTTGAAGAAGAACGATATAATGTTGCCCCCTTATTACTAATAAATTCAGTCATAGAGCGTAAAGCAGCGGCGTTGAATTTGAATATTTCGACAGTAAGCTCAATTTCCCGGCATTAAACATTAACTGTATTTAAACTGTCCTCCAAACTAAACTCAGTGCTGCCGAATTAAAATTCACGAATTAAAATTATCTCGATAATTTTGATTCAAGAATAAAAATTCAAGAATTAATATTATCGGAGTCGCCGAGTTCCGCCCAGCGGTCACAAATTTTAGGGTTTTGAAGCAGGTAGTCATCAGTAAGGGATTAACGGTAGTTCTTGGAAGCAATGATAAAAACCGGTGGGCGATTAGCGATACCTTAGGTTGTTATTTGTAAGAGAATTAAAAATATTGAAATGAAATCGGAAATCCCTTTGGTTACTTACCTTGATTACTCTTTAATGAAGTTCCTTACTGAAATTGTCTCGAAATGTAGGAAGTAAGGATTATATCAATAGGCTGATTTCAGGGCAAGTTTTATGTTTAAATATTTCTTCAAAGCGTCAACATGGATGTTAAAAATATTGAGAGTGAAAAAGGAAAACAACTTGTTGTAGTGAATGGTGCTAAACTTTATCAAGCACGGAAGTTAAGTGAAACATTTTAAAGTATTTAAAACATCACGTTATGATATTTCATTCATGTTTGTTGAAAAAACTTGACCGTGCATCTTTCTTTACATTACAGAAAACAGAATTTTCTCCACGGATTTAATGCATAATCATCATGTGGATGGATCTACAATATCGAAACAACAAATTAACAACAGTGTAAAAAGAAAAGCTCAGGAAGATCTAAATTAATTCACAGAGAAATTGTTGATACAATTCAAGATTAATCGGATTTGGAATATGGATTAAACACATTTTTGGTTTGCCATACTTGTCCCCAGAAGATGTTGGGGACTGCTTTCTTGAATTAATGGAAAATATTCCTATCAATGACAATTTAACAAAGTTTGCTGATTATTTAGTAGAAAATTATATCGAAGATGAAAGCAATTTTGAACCTGATATGTGGGCTGCTTTTTCAGCGAGCACCACTAATGCATGTGAAAGCTTTCATTCACATTTTAAAAGTAATTTTTATGGCAGTCACCCGTCTATATATTTGTAGAAACTCACTTATCACTTTAAAAACATTTACCTATGCAAAAAAGCACACAGAATTATAAGAACAATGCTAGATCCGTTGTACAGAAAAAATAAGATGCTTTAGAGAAATTGATTGTAATATTTCATAATGGACATATCAACAGACTACAATTTGTAAATGCCGCATGTCACATTAATATACCTATGTGAATGTTGTTAATAAAATTAATTTAATTTCTTATCTTTGTATTATTGATAATTATATCTTACAAGTTGGCTACCACAGCTTAGTATGTGCCGCCTTAATCCCCGATAATCTTTTGGGGAAACTCATCCATTGAAAAGGATTATTCAGGTAAGGAATTGACCGCTGGCGGAACTCGGATACGCCCAATATTATATACACAATTTGACTCCAAGAATGACTAGATTCAAATTTGAGTTTGTAAATTAATATTGTGTACATAATTTCATTTTGAGATAAAAATTATGCAGAAAATTTTAATTCAAGGAGAAAAATTAAGAAATTAATATTATGAACTTAAAAATAGTTTATGAATTAAAATTATTTACTCAATGAAGATAATATATTATTTTAAGTACCAAAGTATTGTAACGTGGATAGGTAGTCATGTACTTACGGTTATTATTCGTTTATTAGCTATTTATTTCTACTACCTTATTTGCTATAGTTGTTGCTTGTATATTTCATTATGTAGTTCTAGAATTATGGTAGAGTTATTCTCGATCCTTCCAGAAACTATATGTGAGGTACAATTTGTCATACTATTGTCAGTTTGACAAGGCTCTAGAACATTATTATGTGCATCTAGATAATCATAGAACATTCTCGATGAATGTCAAGTCATGATTCAGGTATCAGTATCAGCCGTGTCGATCACGGGACAGAGTCAGTCTTATGAAGGCAGTGAGTCTTATAAGTCAGTTGATAACAGTCAGTCTGTGGAATCAGAGGTTAATAGTAGTTCTGTCGGTGAAGACAGTGACAGTATAGATTGTCAAGGTGACAAGTGGTGACAGTTGTACAACAGAAAGCTCGTGTACTGAGTGTTTGAAAATAAACCATTGGAAGCAATCTGCGAACTTTTGAGTCTTACGCAAGTGAAATCACCCCACAACGTTTAGCAAAGGGTTAAACGTTACAGTATAATAAATACTCTCATTTGAAATTAATTTATGAGACAATAATAATTCAGTTCTATAAAAAATAAATATTCACAACATGATACAATGATAATAGATGCATACAATTTTTCAAATGTTAAACAGACTTGGAATTAATAGGGCAATTTCCATAAACAAATAATTTTTATTCCATTGCAGCATAATTATAATCTTAGAATATTATATTGTTACTTGTCGAAATATAAATCAGTTGAGTTTCTATTTTGACATGACATTAAAATATCATGAAACCATATCGTAAGTATAAAGAATATGATAAATGTTGGGTCTACATAATAATAATTCGAGGTTTTCCCCATTTACTGTTATAGACTTGGAATACATTTTATGATAAGACATTATAATAATTATTTTTATTAGACTAAGGCACAATAAGAATGTGAAGAGTCATTTCTTTTTTTGAATTTTGAATAGATAATTTATTTTTATTTCTACTTAATCCTATTAAATAGCAAAAACGGCGTGCCATAAATAACTAAATACATTTTCATAAAAAAATAAGTCAATCTAAGGAAACTGTCTGATTTTTAGCTTTGTTTTATAATTTTTCTCATATTATCATTGTTATTCAAAGGTTTGACTCTGTCACCTTTGGAGATTAGGTGTGGGAGATTGACGACGGACAAAGGCGACAAATCGAAAACGCATCGAAATGTTATATTTTCCCTTCACTCGTTCGTGTTCAACTGAAACATCTATATAATATAGATATTAAAAACGATTTAATTGTGGATACTTACTGAGCATAAAAACAAATTATTTTTTTGTGTAAAAATAGGAATAAATAAGAGAATTATTAATCATCCGTTGATTACGCTTTGTTTGCAGCTTGGAAACGGTTATCAAGAACCATGAATAAAAATTATAGCATTATAAAAGATATATATAATAAACAGACGCATTAGAGCTGCACCTCAAGAGAACATTGATATAATTGACCATATTATATTAGAACATTATTTTTATAGTTTTACATTACATAATGCCACTTGAATGGCCTTCATGGCATTTTATTATAATACTTTAGATGTAAAAACTGAGCAGTGGATTCCCGGAAACACGCGGTAGAAAAACAAAATTGCCTGAACAGTGGTGAAAATCACATATATATATATAGTTATATAGTATATTGGCAAACTCACGAAATTCGTGATTAGTTATACCTACCCACCTTTTGTGGCATCACCAAAATAGATAAGTAGCAAGTAGCACAAAGAAAATATTATGAAGGTATTGTTCTGTTCGTTACTACAACAAATCAATTAGAATACCTAATGGCTAATATGTTCACTACTGAAGAAGCTGGGAAAAGTTAACTATTGATTGAATTTATTTAAAGGTACTCTGTTTTCTTGGTTCCAGCTTCAATCGATTTTCATATGCCCAAGTTTCTAAGCAGAATACGTGTCGGTTTTTAAAGCTTCATTGTTGGCGTGTGGTGGTAACAAAATTTTTGATTTTCTTCAAGTATGTACGACGGACAAATTGGTGGGCTTCCTCTAGCCTTTAATATATCTGGGAGTACCTACCTTTCAGTAACATTCGGTAAAAAATCTTGAGGTTGAATAATGAGATACATTTGGCAATGTGGGTTTGTAAAACACCATATTTTATTGGATTTATTCTTAGTATTTGATAACAAAGTATCTTGCAAAGCAAGTAGGATTCTCAAAAGAATGAAATATCCTTTTTATAGCTTTCATTGCTTTTCTTTCTTTATAACTATAGGTTGCCAAATTTAAACCAAGATCATATTTTCTTATGCTTCCTACAAGATCTTTTTTAGGTAAATTTCTTATAGAAATGTATCATTGCAATCATTCCCACTTTTTGTTGAAAAGTGTATAATATATATATATATATATATATATATATATATATATAAAGGCTGTTTCAAATTCGACTCTCACCATTGGGATCTCGGAAACAATAGGGAATACGAAGATGGTTAAATTGGGGCAAAGTTGCGCACTTATTCAATGATACGCCGATTAAAAAGTTTGGAAATTTTGAGTAGTTCCGGAGATTTCCGGGAAAAAACCGAATTTTCGGAAAATCATTTTATTTTATAAGTTTTTTTCTGGCTTTATTTTTTAATGAATTTTTAAATAAATAGCACATTTGCATTGCCACTTTTTTTACTCTTTCCAATGGTGTTAATAGTTTTGTAACCTGACGTTTCGTCTATGTGTAACTATCATGAACTTTTTTTATGGGAGCCATATTGGTATTCCACAAATTTGAATAGCCCTTTTTATTACCTTTTTGGCCTTGTTATCCTAAGAATCAGATAAATTTAATAAATTACTTTTATAAAGTAGTTGGTTTTGATTTTTCCAATCGGTGACACGTAAATGACATTATGTATTATTGTCATTTGCTGAGTCGTTGAAAATGGAGTACTCCTATGAAGAAAAACGAGATTTGATAAAACTTTATTACAAGAATGATAGAAACAGTGTGAATACTTTGGAAATGTATCTTAACATGTAACCCGAGAGACGACAACCCCTCCGACATTTATTCAACTTATTGGATACAAATTTAGCTGAGCATGGTTCCTTAGGATTAATTATGAAACTAAAAAAAAATTGGCTCCCCCGCGTAACATCCTCCTATCCAAGCCGATGAGCCGTCCTGACATAAAGAAACTCAATATCAATCGCAGATCTTCAATGTACCTACATTAATCATACGTGGTGTTTAAAATCTATTTGTTAAAGAAAGCGATAGCTTCCTCCAGATTCATAGGTAATCAAACGATACACAGTTTTATTGATGTAGTTTGAAAACGAATTATGGGAAATTTACCTTTCCGCTGGCTACAGGCCATCGAGATTTTTTTTTAAATTCGTTCAAGTTCATTGAAAAAAACAAATATTATTCTGACTGGAGACAACTGAAAAGTTGAAATTTAAGGTTATATATAATTGGGAATTCTTCGTAAAACAAATCTCGAACAATGTTTCAACCGATATGAATATCTTTTAAAAATAGTTTTTCATAAAAACCTAATTTTAGTTCCTTCAAAATATTCAATAAATCCAAGTAGTTGCTATTATTTTTTAAATGACCAAGATCTAAAACTTTCTCCATTTACCGGTTCTTCTATATTTCAAAATTTGTGAGATACATACATCATCAATTTTGGACACAATTACTACTTATCTGTGGTGACGAATCAGGACACTTTAAATGTTTTTCATTTATCTCCATTTCATCTTCCTCTTCAAGTTACTCAATACAAGCTTTCTCTATCTGATCACACGGAGCGTCTGCCGATGACGATCAGGAAGGATGTGATCATAGACGTTGTATCTCATCATAAATAACTTTTAACCTTTTCTTTTGTAGCTGAGCCGCGTCTGGTGGCGCCGCCAAAACTGAAAAAAATAATGCGACAGCGTATTCTTGTTCAATATCACAATGCTCGGTGCGTAGGGTTATAATAATAGGTCTCTCTATATATATATATATATATATATTCTATGGCACCAACGACTTTCACCTCTCCTATATATATCTACCTATCTAAATAATAATGATAGAATCGATGTAATACTTTTGATTTATCCATAAATATATGCGGTGTCGGAGGTCTTCCTGTCAACGGAAGAAACTATGCTGTGTTATTTAGAATTAAATTTTCACAAGTTACCCAAAAATATTTTTTTATGATTGTTATATTGAGCGTTTTTACTTTCCTACCACTATATTAGTACATAGTAAGGAAAGTGTTGTAATCGTGTAAAATTTTTGGTGTCTGGTTTTCAACAGATGTTTATGTTTTGAAGGTAAATCTTCTAAATACCTTCAGTTTTTCTTGTCTTGAAGTTCTAACTAAGATGTAGTCAATAATGAATGAATAAAGTTAGTTACAAATTTAGTGAAGCGAGCGGTTTGTTTATTTAATCGATCTTATCCCAGGAACCTCAGAAATTCGTCCTCCCCCTTCCAATAACACATGACACTTGCTCCGAAAAATGCTGAACATGAAGTTTTCCGGATATTATCTTCTTTTATTTTTCCATATTAGATTTTTGATCTACGAAAAAACTCCTACTCCATGTAGAAGAATGTCTCCTTTAAAATAGACAAAAGCAAGCAAACTTACAATTGAAATGTATGTCTCATCATTTTACTGAGTTGCTTAAGAAGCTTCATGATTGAACGTATTCCTGAAGGAAATATGTAATTTCTGATAACTCTGAAATATCAAGAAGATTTCTAGATTTATCAAGGGTCTCCACGAAATGAATAAGGAGGCAAGGACTAATCAAATTCAAAAACTCAAAATTTGATAATATAGGTATAGGTATGTTTTCAAGAAAAAAAATCATCCAATGTATTCAGAAAAATTATAGAACTGGACGTGAGAACTGTCGATTTTCGCAATGTTCTTTACCTGATATCTTCCAAATTATATATTTTAAAATATAAAAAGATATTTCCTCTCAACCACAACAAGCTCCTTCATTTGATATGTAACATAATGCACATCTCACCTTACGTATTTGAGTCCAAAAATTAACCCCCGAAAGTAAACTCATGATGTTCTCGAAGTTTTCTTTTCATTTTCTAATTTATCTTACAAAATCTACCCCCAGAAGTAGAATTTGTATATTAACTCCATACGACCGTGATGCCTAATTCTCTGTAAATACCAAATTTAAAGTTTTCGTTTAATAGATTTAGAGAAAATAGTCTGCGACATACAGACAGGAACCACAGTGAGCTTATTATAATGGTTTCATTTATTATCCAGTATATAATATAAAAAATACTTGCCGGAAGTTATAAAATAATAGACCGATGTCCAAATTTTCTCTTAATTCATTTTTGTCTAGTTGCTTAAAAACATTCAAATTCTGTCTATTATTAAAAAAAGTTTCAATACGATCTTACCTTAAATAAGAGAGCTCTTAGATAAAGTTTATTTTTTGTATATAAACTACATACCTAGTTAAATTCTAGAGGAACCACCTACTGAGAATTCCATAGTGCGGAACTCGAGATTTGCACCTATATCACCGGTTTTATTTATTATGGATGATTGAATTGATATATTACCTCGTTTTTATATTAATGGCTTTATTTAATTTCATTTTTATTTGGTCGGCTCGTCCAATAAAAAAGCCATAAAACAGATACATATATAGGTATTGATAAGATTGATTTGATCGTAAAGTTTGTCTCTTTTCTGTCGTAATTCTTCGTTTTGAATATTGCCGCCTATATAATATATGTTGGCCGCGATTTCGTCCTTGAAAGGTGCAGCTCGACCTTCAAATCTCTGTTGAATGGCAGCAGCATCTGAGAAATTCGAATATATGTTCCGATTATTTTTACGACGACGGCTTTCTTCTTTGCCGTTCTCCATGTTCATAACTTATATGAGATACGAGTGGTATAAATTCTACGTAGGAGGTGAGAAGTCTTAATCGTCAAGTATGTATATATGATGCTGTGGCTGTGGTTTCCCAATCTGGGTACAAAACTCTTTCAAATATATAATGACAATGACCTTCAGTATACTTTTATAATAGAGAAAGAAATAGGAATTGAAGCGTTAACGGATGATTTCCATTCACATAGGTAGGTATATAATATAAAAAACATGCATTGTCGAATATTGTTTATAATAACAAATCTTGCGGTTAGCTCAAATCAAATTGATGAAATTTAAAGTAATCGTTAACGTTTTCCAATTTCTGTTTACTAGTGCATATAACGCTATTTTATTAAGCGTCTATTTTTTCTATATTTATTTTGTTGGAAGGTTCTGTCTTTTTTTGGTACTGCAGCAAGATTACTTCTTAGAAATCACTTATTTATTCCAACTATTTGTCCAGTATTAGTTATATAGTTCACCGATAAATTTGTGAATAATACACGCACATTATTTACCCAGTTTTTCTACAGAAACTCTAAGTTCTGAGGTATATAACACAGGTAAAATTATTAACTGCTGATTATTTAAGACAGGTCAGCAAATAAACGTTTATATTCATTTCATAAACACAATAGTGTTAGTCAGTTTGTTTGGTTTTCTAATAATAGTATTCATAATTATTATTATTGTTCATTATAATCAAGTGAATGGTGTGTTTTTCCTATTGTTGTTTCCTCATGAGACCTAATTAACATAGATTGATTGATATATGAGTGAACAGATTATAGATTATTGAAAAGATTGTTATTATTGATATCCAGATGGACCCTGTCTTGTCTTTTTGTTTTTATATACACCTCTTCTTATTTTTAAAACATGATCCTCCTTTTTTCAACTATATTGTTAGTCTTTGAGAATTTTCTGATGGTAACTGCCTTAGTCCATGAAAGTTTATGCCCCCTTTTTACAACACTATGCAAAGTCGCCATTTTTGTTTGCATTCGTAGGAGAGAAATGCTAGAAGACCCTCAGGAATAGATTTGGCAGGTTTACTCCCGGCTGCATCGAGTTCATAATTAATAGTATTATGGAACAAATGACAATCAGTGCCGTCACGAAAGTTTATTGAACAGGAACTAAATAGAATCGACAAATCAAAGACAAAGGTTTCACAGAACGCGTCTCAATTTTGTCTTCGGTTGGAGATCATTTGAATAGAGAGTCGAGTTTCGGGAGTAAGCTTCCTTGGTGTCACTGTAGTCTGTTTGCATCGACATGGGACCATGGGAAGATGTTACTGTGAATGTCCGAAATTAGCGAATGTTAAGATGTAAGATGAAAACAATCACCTGTTTCGATGTCCTAAATTGTTTCATTTATCAGTTCGAATTGGATATACATCGGTGAATTTTGACATACACTGAGATGATTCTATGAATCTTTAATGATTTACTGATTACGTGAATCCAGAATGCTTATATATGCCAGTGTTTGGATAGAAAAGCGACATAAAAACAAAATAAATGACATATACAGAATGTTGATACATTAATTAATAATACTACACAAATTGTTGAGTTGATTTTGCTTTGGAGGTAAATGACTTACAAAATAAAGAATAAAAAATGGACTAAGAATTTCAAATACTATGTTTCGTATTTGTAAAACATATGAAGGTCCAAGATTGTGTACCAACTGTAACATACCAGTTCATTCAGTGTGCTGAGTAACTAAGTACCTACCTACCAGAATATATCAGAATCGGAAATACATTTACTCTATGGCAGAAAAAAGGTATCTAAAAGAAACATTGAATTTGCGAAACTTGGGCTTCATTATTACACGCATGTTTGTCTTCAAAATATGCAAATACTGTAGTACTGGTATGGTACGATCCTGATGTCGATGAAGATGGCATGGATTCCACTAATATTAAATTTCTTGTTTGCTGACTATTATCAATTTGATACAAAACATGGGACGTTATCATGTATAATTTTATCAAAATAACTTCTGATAGTTATTCCTCAGAGCTTGAAACGTTTGAAATCAAAATTTGGAGAACAAGGATACCAAAGCTGCTATATACATTGCGTTTCAAGGAAAACAATCCACCCTAAATAACTTTTGATACATAAAAACACGTCAAGTAACACTTCTAGGGCGACACATTTTTGAATATTTATACTTGGTGTAACTTTCATCCCCCACTATCTAGGTCACCCCCTCCATTTTTTTAAATAGAACACCCAGTTTTTTTTGCAATTTTGGATTTTCCTTATCAAACAGATTTAAAAAAGGTATGATACTTAGGGTTCAAAATAAATAGACTATGAGCTACAGGGATGCCTTTTTTGTATACCTTACACAATGACCTATTAACAGAGATAGACGGAACTGTAAACAATATATTGTGTTGACATCATCCCTTGCTCGGCCACGCCTCATCGCATATCAGCTTTCCCCCCATTATTTAAATACTTGGTGTTTTTGAATATTCTATTATATTCTTTGGTTTCAAAACTCAAAAAAATGACTAGACGTTGCAAAGTGTGCAATAAAATAGAATCCACGAACCCAGTAGTAACTTTTCATGGGTAAGTAGCCCGTCTAAATTAAAATTTGGTAACATATATTTGAATTTTGAAAGAAAATTATTGACATATAAACGTCCGTCATGGGCGTAGTAAAGAAATTATTACCTAATAATTGTTATTTCATTAAAGAGATTTTTATATTGTTTGCGCTTTTCAAATCCTAGACTTTAAAAAAGAATTACACACACCTATTTAATAATATTGTTGAAACATGCAACTTTCGGGCATTGACTTTTTTTCACCAAGGTCCAGATTTATTTTGTGGTATCAATTATTTCGATCTACAGCAAATGAAACCTAAAAGTACGAGACGCCACTGGTGTCATATTTTCTATGCGAAGAAAACGATTGTAGTGAGGCGGGGTTTAGTTAAAACTGTTGTATCCCCTCTTCTGACTGCTTCCACAGCTTACCCCCTAGCCCACAAAGATGTTTTCAACAAACAAAACGTATTTTATTAATGATGTGTTCTGTTTATCTCTGTTAATAGGTCATTGACCATACACCATTTCAATAATTTATTATGACAGTTAGTAGTTGAAAGTAGAAATGTTACTAATTTCGCCTTATAAACCAAACGGAAACGTCAAACTAATTCAGGTAACTCTTGATACAGAAATAAACTATTCATAATTTGTTATTTCAACCCATCCTATTGTGAAAAATCCATTTTAAAATTAATCTGTAGCTCATAGACTATTTACTTTGGACCCTAGGTATCATACATTTTTGAAATCTGTTTGATGAGGAGAATCCAAAATTGCAAAAAACTGACCTACCTGTTGGGGGATGAAAGTTACACCAAGTATAAATATTCAAAAATGTGTCCCCCTAGAAATGTTACTTGACATATTTTTGCGTTTCTCGTGAAAATGTATGTATCAAGAGTTATTTAGGGTGGACAGTTTTCATTGAAACGCACATAGTAGGTATACACAAATGCAGCTCCAAGAACAGCAACTACAAAGCTCGTGCAGTATTTTTGTGACTCTATAGTACCATCGCTGCAATTTATATAATCCAGGCTGCTGGGTGCTATTGCATTAATTACTATGTGTAAATTATTCATTAGCTAGTACTCAATTATTTTAACAATATATATACTTCATTCTATACCTACTTACTTACTTGTTTTTGTTGGCTGAATGCAATCTGTGTTACACGCTTCCAAAATATACTTCATTGAATTATGAATGATAGCTAAATGTGAACTTCGATTCAAATAAACTCGTTAATTCCCATACCATACTGAGTTTTTTTGAATTTGTATCGCTCGATACTAAAAAGGAATTCAGTACCTACACAACAACGAATTCGATCGTTGTGCAACTAATTACAGACCTAACCCTATTTCAACCTGACCCCTTAAAGATGATTTTGCCAATCTTAATTACAGTTGAATAAATCAACATGTACCAAGCACTTAATTGCTTGCTCCAACATTCATAATAATTATCTATCTTGCGAATCATCGCTCAAATATACACAAGATCATCAACGTAAATGCAAACGAACATCGAGGTTGGTACAGCAATACAGCAACAATGTTTTCTATCTCTCTCTCTTTGGTAAATGCACGGTTCAAATCATCATCAAGTACCTGGTAGTGGATGTGAAGTGGTCCGACCAATATATATTGATGAACGTAACGAATTCGTGTCGAAGACAATCTCCACCATCCACTTGAAAGATTTGCTAATGGTGGCTGACGTCGAAGGAGGCCGCTTCTCATTAACCTCTTGATCCTCTCGCGTATTTATCTATTTATTGAGCAGCATCTGATCATCGCCCGCTGTCCTACGCATTCTCACGCCCCATTTTACCGTTAAGCAAACCACTAGATAAGTTGTAGAACTAAACCCTAAAAAAATAGTAGGTATTGTTGTAATATTTTGCCACGATTGATAAAATCATATTTATTCTTATTTAATTAAATAATAGATTATTCATTCATCTATTAGGTACTTCTATCAAATTATTACTTAATCTAGTCAATCTCATCTTTAGAAATATACATAATAGATAACGATACAAAAACTAGTCTCAAATTTATCAGATGATGCATTGAAAACAAATTATCACTAGCACTAGCATACGCCCTCAACTTCGTCCGCGAGAAACCCTTGGAAACCTCACTCTAATCCCATATTTTATTAACCCTTCAACAATAAAATTAGTAACTAAACTATTAGTTTACATATGCCTGTAGGTATTCATATTTTCTAAACCATAGATAAAAAAAGAGTCTTGACATTATCTACTGTTGTCTGTAATCAAATTTGTTTCATTCATTCGATATTCATTGGATTGTAATTATAGTTTCTACCAACAGAATAAATATTGCATTATATTTTTCAGGGCATCATCTTATAAAATCGATGCTCCTTTATAAAAAAAATATATATTTCATGGGCTGTAACTATAAGTTATTGATAAATATTCAGGTTAAAAGTTTTAAAATTTAATTTAATTTTTTCAATGGGATTTGGAACATTTTCAGTCATTGATTCAGAAACAAAGTTAATCTATAATTATTTCTCACTTTAAGCTATTACGCAACGCAGCTCCTAGTATAATTCCTCTAGCCTCTTTTAAGCATTGGTTTTGTCATTGCTCTATTACGTTTAGTTTGGTTGGTAACAGCGATTGGAATCTGAAGATATTTCAAATTTCTTTTTCTTTTATGTCAAAAATACAAATTAGAAAACAAGTTTAACAACTTTTTGGTGTAAATAGCTAATATATCCACATACATACATTTATCAAAAACTTCAACGGTAGAGAGTGGGAAGTTTTCGAAAAAATGGTAAATCATTCTACTTATTCATTGGAAGCGTCATTTTCAATTTATTTCCTGTCGAAACTCAAAAATACGAAATAAATAACTTCTTATACAAACTAGTACCAATTTTATTAGTTGGTGCACTGAAAAATACGAAATATTTCTAATTGCATTAGTGCAGGTAAGTACTTTTGAAATTGGTGCCAACAGTCTTTTATCTGCCTATAACATAATACAATGAATAATTATAGTAGGTCCTAGTCTTTATAAAAACTTATTTATATGATGTCACAATACAGTTGAGTTGAGTTTGATTTGACAACTGTTTCACTAAATAGAAAAAAAACATTGGATTTTAAGAATGACAGGAAACATGAATTTCCTTCGGATGCTAAAATGTAGCCTTTTTGTAATTTTATATTTTATAATACTGCATAAGTGAAAATATAATTATAATAAGTCTGATATAAGGATGAATTGATATATTTTTTGTGATTAACTCTGGCTTTTTTATATCTTTGCCGACCTTGTAGGAATTATAACTGACAAATGTAACGATTCTTATAGTTTTTGATAAATTGTCATCGGTTTACTTTTCAATAGTACTTGCATGAAATACAAATGCGGCCATCGGCCGTCTGCAACCGCGACCATAAATAAGAAAGAAAAATAATAAAAAAATATCCTCTAAACGACCACACCGATACACCGGCACATCAAAAGCGACCGAACCGAGTCGATTGTGTGCAAGGTGAGATGGCACACAATGTTAGAGACAGGTTTTCAGCGATAATCCACTGAAATATAAATCCTGCTAGTCATCATTTCTCACTATGATTATTAACAACAACACCGCCGTATGCTCTGGTATCTATATAAGTACTAGCTTTATCAAATGTTTTGATACAAAGTAATGAGTTACGACATTTTTTGTTCATTTTAAGTGAAGAAAAAAATAGTTTTGTATCTGTAATTCTGTCCCATGCCCCATGTCCCATCAAGATTTCAGAATGCTCCCGCATACCTACAATAATTATTACTGCTGTAGCATACCTATTTCTCACAAAAACAAAACGTCCGGAGGGGGGTATAGGGCACCCACAAAAGAACTCTAGCGAACTCGACTTTGTGCCAAGAACTTGACTTCACTCTAATATTTAGTCTCTTCGGAAATTTCTTCAAGTTTTTATAACCTTCCTACTTTTCTTCTTGTCTACTATCCAACCATACTGCCATTGAATTGTTATGCTGACTGGTATGTTGAACAAGTGCCAAAACAACAACAGTTTGTGGATGTCTATAATTTTTGATCTGTGTGTACGTTCTCCAACCTGGTGTTAAATTAGCAAAATATCTTGTTACTTTGTTAATTCGTATCCTGGCCTCTTCAAACTACATACTTTTGATTATGGTGTGCTTTTTTCCTATACAGCTGCGATTTTTAACCTGATAGGCGAATGATTCTTTAAGAATAGTTTGAATTGTTTATGTCCTGGGGTTTCTTTCTAATAGCAGTGTGCCGGATTATTTGTTCATTGTTGGTTGTTATCACGACCTTGTTTTTACCCACAAATCGTCTGCATTTTTGTGGCCTTTATGTTTATGTGCCCTGATATCTAGGCTAGAGTCAGTCTGCTAAGACTTATGGCCATTATCTGTGCCTGGAAGACAGCAGCATAATTCTAAGACTAAGGGCTTAGAAGGATTGTTCATATCCAAGTATCATCTTTTGACTGACTTCCCAAAATATGAAGATGATCAATTCCAATGTATCTTTGCTTTATTAATGTAACCTCGCCCGTTTTGTATAGTAAACCAGAACTGATTTTGAGAAATCGTATTTCATTGGAAAGAGGAGAGCCGAGAGACGGTACTTTATTAAACTTTCAAAATCCGTCACCATACATTGGAGGTAAGAATTCAAAACAATCCAAAAAATGGTGGTAGGTCTATTTTTTTAATGAAATTTGTATCTGGCAAGATTTGGGAAAAGATCATTTCCGGCAAATGCTGTTAAAGATTTTTTGTCCTTTTCTCTTTATCGATAACAAACCTATCGAGAAAGAGGAATGTCTTCATCATCATCATCAAGTTTTCGTTCAGATAGACTTATTCGAGACCTACCTATCTGATAATATGACAGATTATCTTTATCTGTTATTTGAAACCTGAAAAGAATTTTTACTTTCCAATGAATGAATGGAGCCTTTAAACCATTTTTGATCGATTTCCAAAAGTATACAAACAATTCCACTGTATGTTTTTTTGTATGTACCCTTGTTTCACCAATTTTGATCATTCTTAATTTATTTGATAGAGATGGTCCACTATTCAGATTTTCAGGTCTCTTTGGAAAAGCCCTGCGAATAGTCAAAAAACTAAACTTAAAAAAACTGAAGTTATTTCGGAAAAAATGGGTACAATTTTTTGCACAGTAAAGTTGTTCATCAATTTAAAAGCTATGAATCTGAGGGAATTGTTTTTCCATTAACGAACATTAATGAATTATTTCGAATTCTGCTGGGTACCAACGATCATTTAAACCACTTTTTTCGCCGCTTCTTATGTTAGAGAGTATCTAACATCAAGATAACCTATAGAATTTTTTTCTTTTAGTTAATAGAAATATTAAGAAAATAAAAAAAAAATTATTTGAGAAGTGAGTTTATTTATAAAAGAAGATCAGTACGAATACTTACGACGTTATGTATTATTTATTATTAATATTCATTTGTGCTTTCTTGTTTGGTATAATTATCTAATGTCTGGCAGAAATATTTTCCACGCTGCCCACAAGGCACAAGGTATGTTTTCTTACCATCTTCAAACAAAATACTTCTTTGTGGGTTAATAATAATTTATAATTGTGAAATAAATAACTTGAAAAAGCGTATGACCTACTTCATAGATGATGTACTAAAAATTATAAAATAACAACTTATAGACATAGACATATTTTATTGACTACGTTTACAATAATTTGTATGTAGCAGGTCAGATGATGTTGAGGATTGAAAATCTTCAAGTAGCAGTTATGCAATGTAGAATTGTAGCATGTATTTCATTTATCTCAATTTTTATGACGGATTTGCATATCACTGGTAGGTGTGTCCATATTATACTCCTGAGTAGAGTAGAACCCGTGCTCAGAGAGATATCTTTTGAAATTTGTTTTGAAGTAAGGCATATCCAAAAGTTTTCAACAGGGGGGTAATTTATTATAAAGGGCACTTTTATTCAACCTGTATCTTTGTGGTCTGAGCTGATCAACGCAGCGAGTGTTATATAGATGAATATTTGAGTTTTTAGATAATTCGCTTTTTTTAGAGTGAACTTCTACTAACTGATAAAATAGATAAAGAGCAGGTAGACTTAAAACTTTGAATTTCTCGAATAAAGGTTTACAATGATCTCTGAGGCCGGCTATTTGCTAAGATTCGGATAGCTTTTTTTTGAAGCTTGAATACTTTGAGAGAGTCAGATGCATTACCCCATAGAATTGTCCCATAACAAATGTGTGAATGAAAGAAAGCATAATAAATGCCCAACAGCGTGTCCGTACTGAGTACATTTTTCAGTTGTTTCAAAATGAAAATCGAACTGGAAAGTTTTGAGCAAAGATTCTCGAGGTGACCCGACCAATTTAGAGAGGAGTCTAAAAAGATTCCTAGGAGTTTTGTGACTTCGTTGGTTTTTGGTGCCTGTTTGTAGAAGGTCATTTGATTTGTTTTGTTTCTGTTAAGTTTCAAACTGTTTGCTGCAAACCAATATTCGGCATTTTCTTCGACTTTCATTTTTTGTTTTCTTGTTTATATTTTGATGAAATATACTGGTATCGTCTGCGAACATGATACAGGATGAGTTAGCTAAATAGTAAAATAGATCATTTATGTATATTATGAATAAAAGGGGTCCCAGGACAGAACCCTGCGGTACTCCATGTTTCATTTTTCATTATCATTGTTTCTGAGTTGAATTGAAACATACTGATTGTTTTCTGTTGTTGAGATACGAATCGAAAAGAGCTAAGGGAACACCTCTTACACCGTATAGATTTAATTTTTCTAATAGCAAACCGTAATTCACACAGTCAAATGTTAAGTCAAATAATGTTATAGCAGATTGTCTATCTTCTGCGAAGCCCTCTACTATGTTTTCGACTGCCATAGCTATCGCTTTTATGGTGCATGTGTTTTTCCGAAATCCTAATTGGTTTTCATGCAGCAATTTGAATTTCTCAAAGTAGACGGATAACCGAGATTTCCTAACTAATTTGAATATTTTTCCCAAAAACGGAATTAGAGAAATAGGTCTAAAATTATCTGGTAAATCAAAATCCCCAGTCTTATGTATTGGGGTCACGTCTTTACTGTGTTTGAATATTTCTGGAACAATACCTGCACCAATACAAGCATTAAAAATATTTGTCAACGGAACCACTATCAAATCTATAGTACTTTCAGTATTTTTGTATTTATGTCAAAGATGTCTGTGACGCTGGTGTAAGGATCATAAAGATTTTTAAACTTGCTGCTTTCTTTCCACAAACTTCAGAATCTTTATTATCCTTAAGACTATTTGTTGTTATTAAAACCCGATACAAACAGACTGGTATTATAAGTTTGTATCTGTGATTCAAGAAGTCTAGATTTTTATTTTTCTTATTTGAAAGGTGAGTGGGTTCAGAGTGTGTATCTGTCTCTTTGAGGTAACGTAACGTCCAAACGAATAAACCATTTTTGATTAGATTTTTATGTTTGACAGGTGACTTGATTTAGAGTGTTTTTATAATTTTTGGAGCATCATCTATGAAGTAAGTGCAATTTTCTTAAGTTATTTATTATTCATATTTCGTATTCATGATGAATCAGTGTAGTCATTCGAATGGTTTCTATCGCGATTCTTAATTTCAAACAACAACAAAACAATACAGGTAGATCTGGTGAAAACCGCAATTCCACCTGACTTGACATAATTTGATGATGACCACCCAAATACAACTACATGTGGAACTATTCATATTATAGAATTGATCTTCACAAGTTTCTTCATACAGGTACTTTATATAGATATCTTCGATAATGCCAATGGAAAAACCAGGTTCGATATGCAAATGATCGTACTAGTATCAACAGACAACTTATCCTAGAGAGTTCGATCACCTGTGTATGTACTTTGCTGATGTGAGTTGATTTGTTTATATTATACATAGATATATGCTAACATCAGACAATAATTTATTGAAGCTGAGATTGAAATTATATTCAATGGAATAGAGATTGTCTTACATTGAATTCATTATATTATCTCAGATGTAAAGATATAAAAGATGAAATAATTTAAGATGGCATCAGGTATTCTTAAGTGTTGTCTTGCAATCGTACATTGCATTTGACTTAACCGATATTATTCATAATAGAATGTTTACTGACAAAATATAACAGAATATTTTCTATGCTATCTAGAAGACCCCCAAAATGAATCTCGTTGTTCTGTGAGCATTTTGAAATACGAATATACTAATATTAGGGACTGTTTATATGAGCTGATTAGTTGCCAAATTTAAAAATGTACTAGTAGCACAACATCACCCAGGAATGATCATCTAATCTTATCATCATATAATTATATGCTAATTAAAAACGTTTCTACGGTATAAATTGAATACTAAACAGGTGTAATGTAATATGTAGCAGCTATATGTTTAAAATTGATAATTCAAGGATCTGAATTATCAGTTTCTAGAAAATAGTTGTGTTTGTCGATCTGTCCATCTGTCTCAGCCTATTTTCTCCTAATCAATAGAACGGAGAAAGCTAAATTTGCTACGGACAAAGAGTTAGGTGAAGATAAGAGGGATGTATAATGTAAATAAACAAATTCTGATTGTGGGTGCTAGTGTTCAGGAGCAAATTAGAAGAAAAAGATTTTTTTATTGCAACATGTTATCTATCGAATGGAAGGGTTCTAAGTGAGTATTTGTTTCAAAACTATAAAAAGAACAGTTTATAATATATAAAAGAAAATATAATCTCCCAAAATGCTGGGAAAAATACAAAACAAAGGCCTTCACTCATAGTTTACAGGGAAACCTATGTGAAGTAGTGAAGTTTTATTATTGCCTTAATGTGGTGCTAGCTTTACATCAGAGAACACTAGCTCCAACTTCACGTACACCTAATACGCCACAATAATTGGATATTAAATATATTTGACAGCTTACAAGTTACAACCTCCTAATTTTCAATTTTGATAACTAAACCACCAAGAGTTTTTCGCTATGGCTTCTCAATATAATCCGTTTTTCTTATTATCGTTGAGTCTCAATCAATTTTAAACATAATCAAGACTATATATTACACTTACACTTGAATCAAATCTACCTCATTTATATCTAACGATTAAAAAACATCCCCAATGTGCTATGAAATTTGATGTCTTTACTTTCTATTCAATATCATTATCTGGTAATGATTGATTGTAAGTTTGTTCAGTTTGTTCACATAAAATGTTTGTTAGTGGTGTTTTCTTAATAAATTTGTACAATCGAAGCTCTACTCACCAATCTTTTGTCAGTCGTCATGTCATTGTCTCCGTTTTCAAGTTATTTTGCGGTTCAGGGTTCTGTGAATCTAATAATTTTAAAATGATTTTGTGAACATTTCAAAGAACATTTGTCTGGTACGCCGAATAATACACTGAAACTTTTAGTTAGCGAAGTGACAAGAATTTAAAATAAATATATTTTACAAAAAATTGGACCGACGTTATTAGTTGGTGCACTGAAAAGTATAAAATAATATTAATTCTATTGGTGCTGTTACTTTTAAAGTTGTGCAGTTGCAGATAGATTGATAACTTTTGGCACCAACTTCACAAATACCAGCACCAATAGAATTAATATTATTTTATACTTTTCAGTGCACCAACTAATAACGTCGGTCCAATTTTTTGTAAAATATATTTATTTCACACTTTTGAGTGTAACATTAGTCACGAAAATCGTTGAACGTTCACTAATACCAATGAAGATTGTACTTATCCTATTACCCACGTATATTCCTTGCTTGTAGTTGTTATTATTGAGATCTCAGAACATCGCTGCGGAAATACGCTTGAATGTTTTAGTTGTTACCATTTTAACAACGATTTTACTTAAAAACCGTAACTCTAAGGGAAAAATAGTCATTATAAATGTTGCTACAAATAATTATGTCTTTCATGTAGTATCGAAAGATTTTCAATTTTCAAAAGAAATCGCCCTCTCTACATAGCAAAAATGAAAAACTTACATGTCTCTATCTCAAAAACCGTAACTCTTTTAAAAAAAATGTTCAATTTAAATATTTCCGGATATTGTCCTATCTTTAATTATACCAACTCAGATTTTCGATTTTCGACAAAATTTGCCCCCTCCATCCCTTTGGAGGCGGTTTTCAAAGAGAAGGAGATTTCGGATCTGCGTTTTTGTGAATATGGGACCATTTCTCAATCCACCTCTTTCAAATGAAACAAAAATCATCAAAATCGGAGTTCGTTTATTATATAAAACGCGCGGTCAAATAAAAAAAAATCCCGATGGCCTGTAGTCAGCGGAAAGGTAAATTTTTCAAAATTCATTGAATTGAAATTTTAACAACCTTTTCATTGGTATACCTACATGTTATTAAATAAAATTGTAATAGCCTTGCGGTTAGAGGTTTTTGTTTTGGCTGTTGAATATAAAGCAGACAGGGTTCGAGTCCACTTCAAGGCAGATTTTTTTTTCGTCTATTTCTTTTCAATAAATATACTATATATTTTTTTAATCAGGGTCTATATTAAGATCTCCAGAAAATGTACAATTACATCAAATTTATATTGAGTGTTCATGTTTTATCAATATTTGTTATTTTTCTTTATTAATTTTTATTTTTTTACCTGTGTATTTTATGAAAAATTGCTTTGAACAAAAGTTGTAGGTACTGATTATATCTATAACCTAAAATTATTTTTAATAATATTTACACTACTGCTCTTTTTTGATAATTTTTTTAAATATTTGAATGGTCGCCATTTTGAAACTAATTACCCGATATTGCCCAATAACGAACTCGATCGAGATATTTGAAAGATTGATTTTTGTAGCAAATTTGATCTTGATACCTTCAAAACTGCAACCTCTATCGTGTTAACAAATTTCGTAATATCCCATATATATATAAACTTTTGAACCAAATGTTTTTTTGGACTAACTTATAGACATATAACAACATGCCGTTGAAATTTTTTCGAAATTCAAAAGTGTGAACGATCGCAATAGGTATATTTCTATAAGAAATTTACCTAAAAGCTGACAGTCGAATTGTATAACTCCTCCGTTCGGGGTTCGTCGGTCAAAAACTAAATTAAAATTTAGGCAAGTAATTTTATTCATGGTACACCTGTCACAGCTTATTGAGTCAATCTACTACTCTATCTACTTTATTACTAAAGGGTTCTATGAAAAGATAAGTTCAACATGTTTGGATAGACATCTAGACATTTTCAATATTACTATCATTACATTAGCTCAAGTTTGTTAATTTCGACGTCCAATAAAATACGCTGCTCATAAAAATGATTAAAAGTTTCAGTATATTAATTAATGTGTGGTGATTTAACTTTTATTGCAGTTTGGAGATGATTTTGTCAATTATTAATTAGCACCTGATTATAATATGATAAGGCTTCATGCTTCAAGAGGGTGTGCAAGCGCATCAGCTTTCTATATTCTATATCCCTTCGTTTCACTAGCCCTAAACTTTTTGAATTTGGCTACTTAGCACCAAATCATCTGCTTATTCTCGACTTGGTATCATTATGTTCATTGACCTGTATCTCGTATAAAATATAATATTATCTATTAGAATTAGATTCTCCATTTTCATAAAGACTAGCATCATTAGAGAATTACTGCAGCATGTAATTAACAAAATTATCTGATTTCACAATGAAAATATCATATGTTAAATTCATAAATGTATTGTGTGAATTATCTTAGACAAGCCCACTTTTTTGTGTCGCAGGAAAAACGTGCTACCCAACCTATACCATGTCTAGGCCGACCTGCGGCTTTTCTTTGGTGGAATACAATATACTGAAAAAGAAAAACCGACACAAAATAACGGCATCTCGAAGAAGACGACAACGTCCTCGAAGAAGATATGTAGGCAAAGAACAGGACACATTTGTTAACTCGAATATATATAGGTATACCTATACACTATCTTCCGGGCTGTGACAGAGAAAGAGACTCGTTTGTAGCTCACCATTTGAATTGTAGTCTTTCCCATGGCATAGTTTGGTATTTACAGCAACTCTCATAATATATAAATACTAGGTGCTTTGAAGATGGATATAAGTAGTTATGAGGTATATGTAAACAGATTAATCAGGATCCAATAGAATCTAGAAAACTGAATAAGGCTTTAAATCCCTCCAAGAAAGGTGAGAGATGGTGAATTAAGTCAATGGAATTTTTATTCAGATTCTTCTGAGTTAAAAAAAACTAGAATTGACTTTATTAGATGTACCTACAAGTATACAATAACAATCATAATGTAGGAATCATCATCATCACATGGACGAAATACGGCATAGTCTAATAAAAATATTAGCTGGAAATAGAATAAAATTATTAGTTTTTATCCCATTTCTTAAATTTGACGAATCAATATGTAAAAAATACTGAAGGAAACATTTAATCAAAACATTATTTCACGGAATATAAATTGTTAGTTGAGCTCAATGATTTGCCCTAAATCTT
This sequence comes from Crioceris asparagi, assembly GCA_958507055.1. NCBI lineage: Eukaryota > Metazoa > Arthropoda > Insecta > Coleoptera > Chrysomelidae > Crioceris > Crioceris asparagi. The sequence goes on from OY293827.1 coordinate 55,501,553, forward strand.
TTTTGGAGTAGTTTCCAAACAAATCTGAGAACTTAGAGTTTTCAGAAACCAATAGTTTCCGCGTTACTACCACTGCCATTAGGTAAAGGCTGTACTGTACCTTCCAACTTCAAACCACAATAATACCATTTTTTATCGATATACTTCATAAGTGATAAAAGAAAGCAAGAATTTACGTAGGAAGTGATAATAAGGACACTATAAAGGCCTCGGATTAAGCTCATAAAAATCAAAGTTTTGTGGACGAATGTCATGAATACCTGAAACAACTGGTGCCAAGCACTTGTGTGTTCGAGGAAATGAGCAAGCAAACTTATTAATTAAAACATATTCAAAAGAACAACCAACAGGTCCAAAACCATTCTGTGGACATACAAAGCAATACATCAGAGCAGAAACTAGTCAAAACAGGATTAACAGCTAGTAGACTGGGAATACTGTGAGGAAAATAAACAACCACAAATGCGTAAGGCACCTAGTTGAGATTATGTACCACAGTTCACCTTCCATTCCAGTGCTCATTTCAAAGATGGGCAAGGTGAATAATGATTTGTGCAGATTCTGTGCAACGGAAAAAGAATATGTTCACCATCTCCTAATAGTGCGTGAAAGTGTAACCCAAAATAGGGTAAGGAGGTTCGGAAGATATAATAGATGGGATGATACAAAAGACGAGGTGCCACAAGGACCTTATAATGCCCTACCCTCTTTTAAATGACAATAATAATATATATCTACAGCATTAATTCAAACAATTGCTTGAAATTGAATTTTCAGGTTAATTAATTATTTTTCTGGGAACTTGTCCAAACATGGCATGATCTCTACACCCTTTTGTTACAAATGACGTTATGAACGTTATTCTTATGTACCACCGAGCTGCCAGCTAACAACAAACCACAAACGAGAACAGTTCGGAATTTAATTCTGTCATCCTTTGTTTTCTTACTCTTTCAGTAATAGACGGGTATATCGCCATATGGATTGTATAACAAATTTATTGTTACAGAGTATGAATCATGAATGATATATATAATATAAAGGTATAACCTCATAGACCAACTACCTTTAACGGACATCCAGTGAACTACTTCTCATATTTAATTATCCATTGTTATGGTGTATCTAGAAGGTATTCATGTATTCCCGTGTGTTCTATATTATATTACGATAAAGTGTATTAGGTAGATACCGAACATGTAATGAATGGGTGGAAGAATATCAAGTAAGAAAGGTAGTGCATTATTATAGAATTGCATTTCCTAGATTATTTCTTCAACTGATTGGATGGTAGCTGAAAAGAGTACTATTATTCTGACCAAACATAAGATTTCAATTAACGAATGCGAAGTACCTAGCGAATAATGTTATGTATAAGAATATTGCCTACTCTTTTTCAATCTTGTTTGTTCTTTGACCGACATCTCAAGAGAGTGTGTACCTTTCGAATGTTGCTTTGTTTTTTGAACGTCTTCCTGACTGATTTTACTACAAGAATAAATATTATTTTGTCGTAGTGTATCATCGAATGCAGTCAGCACTGTTGGAATGTCGCAATCGAAAGTATTTTATGAAACTATGACTACGGTATCATATAAAACATTGAATTAAAATATATTTTAATTATAGTAAATATAATTCGATAATTGTTATCTCCTTAACTTAGAAATTACTCTATTGGAAAACATGTATAGTTTATCTAACAATGACCTGGCGTTTTTCTGATGATTAAAAAATCACTTATTAAATTCGAAACGAGGTAACAGAAAAACACACACAAATGATTTCTGTCTTGATCGGTAAAATATGGATTGACTTTTTATTTGAATTTATTTAATTGGTTTCCTGATTTCCATTATTCTTGTATGCCAAATTCACATGTTTGTGCTACTCCAATACTTTTATTTAATTATTTGTAATAACTACCTGCTTAAAATTGTCGACGTCGCCCCTGCGTTGGTAAACTAACACCAGAAGTAATATCAGTCAGAAACTGATAAACGGGTTCATGCAGTCCGAAAGTTCTTCCTATTATTATGATCATTATATTACCCATGTATCCCATGGAAAATAATGAGGACGAGTGTAAGTCTAGGGGTCAAAATTCGAAAATGATTGGTTCGCTAGTCTATGCTAAATGTAAAGGTGCGTATATATGCGGCGAGACGCGCCTGAGCCGCGCTGACAACGAGCCAAAATTCGCAATATTTAGACGGGCGCGTTGGAGACTCACCTGGCTCGCTTCGATCCATTTTTTGTCGGTTGTTTGACGAGTCATCAGAGGAATTTGCGCGTCAAGTGGGACGCGTTTGTAGCAGGCTCTTTCAAAATTTACTTTGCAGCGAGAAGACGTGACAATTATTGTCGGGAACAACGTAGATATGGAGTGGTTTTGTTTAAGAAACACTCAAAATCGGTAGGGGACATTCTGGTGAAATTATTGTATTGTTCACTAATATAGTAGAACTTTAAATCTGCGAGAAGTTCCGATCCCAATCTTTTTTTATATAAAGCAGTGCGACACTGTCGTCGAGGCTTTTGTTTAGTATTTAATAAGTAATGAACCACTGCATAAAACTAACAAAGCTGTCGTTTGTTCTTTGTCGTCAGACATGGTAGGTCTTCTTCGCTTCTTCGAGATTTTAACATCGCTGTAACTCGAAAACCTTAACTCTTTTGACAAAAATATTCAATCTAAAGGTTGCCAGTTATTATCCCCTTAGGGGATGTTTTTTGAAGGGAAGGAGATTTTGGATTTGAGTTTTTACGAATATCAAAAATCAATCACCGAAATGAAATTTTAAATACATGTTTTTCCACATGCTGGAACAAAATCTTGAATTTATTTGAAGATTTATCACATTATTGACAAATCAAGTTTAATCTTTATGTATGTTCGAATCTTCACTTTCGTTACATGAATGAACAATCACATATTATTTACAAGCAACTTCCTGCCTACGAGTGTATGGTGATGTGTTTATTCAGTATTTATCTTGATCATTCTTATGGAACATTGTACTTTATGGTCTGATAATAATTGTTCAGCTATGGAACAAGAAATTCTAAGTTGAAAATTATTGTTATCTATCATTGTGCCTCTGAAGTTGAACGAACGCTCATTTGCATTATATGTTATGTAAGTTGTGAAAATTCATATACATATTTGAGTTTTAAGACATTTCGCTCTCCATCATTTCGATATAAACTTTATACGATATAAATGTTATTAGACTTTGTGGATAAATTCGTAGATTTTTTTTATATCCAATTTTAATTCTTTCGAGTTATAGTTTTCTTTTAACTAAAACTTCCAATCTTCAAGCCGAAAGTCTATCCTTTCACAACTGCCGCTGGTTGAAAAAATAGAACATTGAAGATCAAAATTTTTCTTTGTCTAAGATCTTTTAACAGCAAGATTATGAGTTAGTTGCTAAACTCTTTGGAGGTTATATCCTTTAACAGAGAGAATTGCCAGACATATCCTCAAACACAATGAGCTTTGTCAAGTCGTTTTATATTTTAACGGTATGTGCAATACCTGAGATTTATTTCTTTCCAAGCTGAACTCTACTACTTATTCTGTCATCTTTCCCTAATTTATAGGTGCCAGTTGTTGTTGAGAGGCTTTCAGAATATGCTATATACCATCCATGGATCAGTTCTTACCACTTCACGAAATGCACAGGCAGAGTCATATATATAAAAACGGATATGGATAAAATGATCGGTTCTATAAAGTTAGCTCTATGAATAAGTAAATTATTTATACTTACTATCCGCAAAGCTTGAACAGTTCCATTATTAAACACGTTAACAGCTTCGAGAAACCTATCACCGATAAGTAGAGATTTGAATTTCAAGTCTACCAAAATTAGAGGCTAATTACTTGCTATTTAGGTGCCAAACGCAAACTATATGCTAATAAAGAGACAGTGATATTTGATAGAGAGAAGCATTCTGGAATTTTAAGGAAAGTTCACCCTACATCCTTCACACATAAATCATATAGGTACCTTTTCGTTGTAATTTTCCAGAAATATGTTTGAAATTGGTGAATCAGGTCCAAGTGCAAAATTTAAAAAAATAAAAGCTACAGTACAAAACTTTAAGTGCTTATTACGTGTTTATGCCGTTTTTATAAAATTACATATAATGTAATGATAACAAATCAGCATTGACAGTTTTGTCTTCTGTTTTTTCAGTACCTACCTATTTCTGCCTATTCAAATCAAACTTTTTATTTTACCTGAATCATCGATTATAAATATTCATCTCAATAAAGCTGTTAATTTTTATATAATTTATGTAATCGCAAAGCCGTTGATTAACCTTTAATTTTATCATGATAGTATTCTGTATTGATGTTGTGCTATCTTCACATGAACAACTAATAACAATTAATATAAAATATTCGTTATTGATTTTGGCGTGTAAACATATATTTATTGAAGTTTTATATTCTTGTTTATCAATAAAAATTCTTTAGGTCCTGTCAGTTTTTCAAGTACCCCAAACTATTTCAATCGTGTGAAATTTTTGGTGTCAATTTCTCAACAGATCAGTAAGTCTTTTCGATATATGCCAAGATTATCTCGCAAATGGATACACAGATTTTTTTGCGTTCTTTTTGTTTCGCATAGTAGGTATCTACCGAGGTCGCTTCTCTGTGATAAATTATGAGCAACATGCTTGTAATAATTACTGTGCAATAGACCAAAAACGGTCTTTGCTCAAGACAGCGCGAAAACGTCTCTAAGGATTTTGATGAATCGATGAATATGACAATCGTTATTTGTCTTGGTACGTTGAAAAAATGAATGGCCGCATGAGTCAATCGTACAATTTTCAAATTCGGTGGAATTTGTTTGATGGCCTTATATGAGTTGAATTATCTTATTATTATTAAATTATTCCTTCAACGGTTGTGCTAGCTTCAGGGTGCTCAAGACTTCTTATTTCATCATCTCAGGTACATCTTCAACTCTATAGTGCAAAAGGCCTTCGCTGTATGCTGGCATGTCATAACATTGAGTCATGTGCAGCACCTCACACTATAAATCCTTATCTTGTTGTTATAATAATATATTATATCGGACCTCACACCTCGAGCTTATTCATTTATTTTTATACATCTGTGTGACTGACCGACGAGAATCATACCGTAATGGGCATTCGATCATTTCGGTGACATGCACAGTTTCTCAGTATCTCTTGCATTTCTGGAATTATTGTCATAAGACAGATATATTGCTTCATTTGAATTATAACAAGCATTAGAGATCCTCTGGTGTATGTCCCACATACCTTGGCCTTTCTCATGCGTGATCATGCCTTTTTCATCGTAAAAAATACCTCTACCTATTGGTGCCAAAAGTCTTCTATAAACCTATAGTTATACAACTTCCAAATTACCAGGAGCAGTAGTATTAATATTATTTTTGTATTTTTTTTGTTCACTAAATAATTAAGTTAATTATGTATTTCTCCCAAAATTCCTTTCCAAAATTTGAGACGGTGAAATTAATAATAATTACGGAACTTTTGATTTTTAATATAAACTTCAACGGTTTCACAGTTAGAGCCCTTGACAGGGGGTGTTCTCGAAATTGTATATAATTGTAAGTTGTTATATATTAAAAGTTTAGTATAAAATTAATTCTATTATTACCCACCGATAATTTTGAAATTTTACAGTTGTAGGTCGATAGGTTGATATGTTGACAGAAATTTTTTGATTTGAAGTCAAAAACCTACCTATAAAACTGTACTTAGAAAAGTATCAGCATCATTATACAATTAATGTTATTTTGTATTTTTCGGTGCACCAACTAAAATATTTATTTCATATTTTTTGAGTGTTTCATTAGTACTTAGTCAAAATTGTTGGACGTTCACTTATATTTCACTTAATTCAAGCGATCGATATCGATTGATGATCCTCTTATTTCACAAATGAAAAATTTTATTTTGCGTTGTAAAATATAAATTTGGTACATAATTTAATCTGCAGGTGTTTCTGAATAATCAGTAATAACTATTTCAAAAACCACCTTTTAATAACGTCTGAATGCCTTTGATTATTACTCTATAAATCAGAAGTTGCCATGAAACATAAGAAGTTTGGTAAATATGTTAATCGCATCATTCGGACACGAACCATTATGGACCAGAAGAATAATGGTCTTGAGATGTTGGATCGCTCTAAAAGAGGCTATGCGTGGTCTAGGTGTTCAGATGTCTATGGCAATATCAAAACTGTCTTGAACACTCAATACGTTGCCTTCGTAATTAAATGATAAATAGGTATCGAATGATTAAAAAAACTAATTCGAATTGTGCCATGTAAATACGGAAACATATATTGTTACTAAAATCATTTGAAATTGCATAATATTGAAACGTCACTTTTTGAAGGAGAAATATTTTATTGAACGACATTGAAAGAAACACAAACCGGAACTAGTGTAATGCTCATAAGATAGATATAATTAAAATGTCTACAGGGTGTGCCATAATTATTGCAACAATTATTGCCATATCAATCCCTGTATATACCGTTTGGGATCCAGCAAAAAAAAGACCAGTGTATTGAAACAGCTTACCTACAGTAATTTCTGAGAGTGTCCACCACCTTGCTCAAGACACAGTTGGGCACGATGTATGTCCTGAACACGCGGATGCAGCCATCACTCTTCCCAGAAGCTCTTGTTGGTTTGGAACAGGTGTTTCATAGACTAAAGCTTTTAGATAGCCCCAGAGAAAATAATCCAATGAGGTCCAAATACTGCCGCACTCGCAAAGGGATGTGGGTTGGAACGCCTTCGTGTGGAAATCACATGTGAGCTCTTACGTCCAATGGTACATTGTCTATTAGTTCCGGCAGCACATGCTGTAGGAATTGACCATAAACATGACCAGTCAAACGTGGTGTGAGGAGCTGTAGCCCATTGATTTGTTCGTCCACAATGCCACCCAAGATGTTATGGAAAACTGATGTTGGTCTCTTAGGGCTATGGCATGGGGGTCTCTTCATCCTAAATGTTACAGTTACGGCTATTAAAATAACCGCCCTTTGTAAAATAGGCCTCGTCAGTAAACAAAACGGAGCAATCAAAGTTTGGTTGTCTCAACTCCTGCTGCAACCCCCAAAGACAAAAACGGCGACGGCAGTTAGTCTTCTGGACCCATGGCTTGGACTCTTAAAAGGTAGTATGGGTGTAGTTGTTGCTCTTGGAGAATCTGCCAAACAGTATTTCGAGCCGCTAGACGAACATTTTGCAACCAGTGAATTTCTTGTTTCTCTTCTCTTCTCTCAAGTTGTAATTTGCTGTAGTGCCCAAACGGCATATTTCCGCAGGGGCATATGAGGCAAAATTGCTTATATTGATGTCCTCTACAACCCCTATCATTTTGTCGCAATAATTATGGGACACCCTATATATGTCCATACTAACATTTTTGAACTTCACTCTGGATACCTTATACTTAATATTTGGACATGAATTGATAATTTCCAGTGTGTTCATCAATTCTCAGTTTCAGTACGGTTGAATCATTATGTACTCAATTCTTGTTTTAAACGTATCTACTTAAAAAGTGATAAATCCATGTAAAGCTTGTCAAAATATTCTTCAACTTACTTTAATTTTAATTGAATCTCGATGTACATATTTCAATCCTTTTCACTAGTTGAACCAACTAATCTATTATTTGGCCTTTCAGATTTGAGTTTGAGAAATTTACAAAATCGCTTTAAAAATTAATAGGTAGATTCAACTTCCGACCCTGCATAATTCACAACAATACCTATGCAGCAATGAATGTCATATGATACGGAACTGGCAGCACAGATTATGAAATAATCAAAATTATTTGATTTAACCCGAACACACTTATTATATGACAATTGATGACAACTAATTGTTAAAAGACTCTAGCAAAGACATGCTGAAAAATCTATCTCATTTGTGAATGACTTATTTTTTGATCACTCGATATAAATTGTGAATTTAGAATGATGGGGTCTTTGTCTTATGTGGAGGGCGGTTTACAAAATATTGTTAATTTTGTGTAATAAGGAAGATAATATGCAAACATTATTTACTTACATTCACAACAAACACTCGTAAAGGCATTCCAGGAAATTGCATTAGTATCGACCTCGCGGCCAGGCAATAATCCGCCACCCATACCAGATCCAAGGCCCATTGATTTTGCCGGATATTCGATTACGAAACCTAAAAAAAGTCGAAATGTAAAGTGGAATGAGATCCGTTCCAAGTCGTCTCGGTTGCATTTCTTATTATTTAAAAGAGATTATCTCTGGCAATTAATTTGTGTAGTAACACCGCACGTATTTTATTTATACCAGCTAAGTTTATTAACGGTCTCACACACACCTTAGCTCGATAAATTTGAACGATGACATCATTAGAGGTGTTCAAGTAGCCAGAGGCGGAGATGAAGAATTGTGGGAACGAAAGAAAGTTATTTTTTTTTTGTTAAGTACCTTAGTCCAGGAAATAGAGATTCTCTACTTTGCAATAGGTAGGATAGTTTTGGGCTTTTAATGTATGGTTCACTGTTTCAACCACATCTGTCTTAGACTATATTAGGTTTTATAATAATAGGTATACTTGTAACGAAACATAAATATGGTAATAAGTTATAAATTTCAATGATCAGTAAATTCTATATAACTGTAGGTACTTTAAACTTTATTGTATATATTATTTATATGGGTAAGTGATCACAAAGGCCATGAAAAAGATACTAGAATATGACATAGACGCATTTCTAGTGTGTATGAACTTCGTATATTCTATTCAAATTTCTCAAATTTAAGGCTGAAAACTTGTATATGTATAGTTTTCACAACAAATCAATTTATTTAATGAAAAAGTCCGTATTCTCGAAGTGGAGTGATGTAATTGAAATTAAGCACGAAGTCTTCTCCTCAATATATTTGTATAAAATTAAATTAACAGGGGGTAATGAGACATGTTTCGGGTCTATATAGACCCAAGAAAATACATCCTCCAGATTTTGAACATCTTGTTTTACCAATTAAATAAAATAAACAACCAATAAACAACTTAAATAATATCCCTTACAAAACTACACCCATAAAAAATAATAAATTGAAATTAAAAATAAATAAAATCAAAAATTAAAAGGAATTCTGGAAGACTACACTACTACTAGTCTACGGTGGTCGAAGTAAGAAAGAAAGAAAGCTTAACATGTCTGTTAATTTAATTTTATACAAATATATTGTGGAGAAGATTTCGTTTTTAATTTCAATTAAATCAGTTTATATTGTAAATCTGATTAACCATGAGATAATGATTAACTGAAACGCTAAGTTTAATGTTAAATTAAAATAACACAATGATATAGAGTTATTATGTGCTTTATTTGAGACTAGCGATTGTCGACGAATTTTTGGTCTGAATATTTTTAACTGAGGATAACTTTTTTCCTAACATCCGATATGAATGGAATAAAGCCTGTTTTCTGCTCCAAGCCAAGTTCTATCTACAAGTGAACAGCACTTCAACATATGTTTTGTAATTTTGGAGATTACTGCGAACAAACAAAAAGACACATTCGGTTCTACTGTTTTATTATATAAGCCAGAGATAGATAGAGAGAGTATTGCAACGAAGTCAACTATTTTGCGTAGGTACTAGTGTGATATTGTAGTTCTTGATACAAATAGTGTATTTTGCGCACCGCTATCTGAAAAACGATGAACACCTTCGCCACAACACATATAAGAATTCAACATACAAACTACACTAGATGATAGTCTTATTTCTCTACAAATGAAATTGTAACGTCTTATTTTGTGGAAATTATTATTAATAAACTACCTTCTTATGTTTGAATATCTCGTACGGTCTTTGTATATATACTATCTTTCGATTTTTTTTTCATCCGGTAAAAAAAGAACGACTTGTCTTTTCCCGAGATATCCCGATACCTTGTACTACTTACTACTACTTATGTAGATCCAGAATATAAATCACCTGCTGTACACTCGACTAAGAGTACATATATATGTACCTACTCTCTTCGTCTGATCTGCTTCTTCTTCTCTTTCTTCAGCTTCACCAGCACATCGTCTTCTCCCGGCTCTATTATCTCGATGAATTGAAAACACAGTTTCGAGTTTTACTCATGCCGATCGAAGATACGGAACACGAGACCGCTATTGAATGCATTTTTTTCTTCTCATTTTGTTCTTTATTTTTTATCGACTTTGTTGCTGTTATTTTCTTCTTTGCTTATAAAGATTGGATACCGGGCTTGCGATGGTCATATATATTTCTACGGTTATCTATCTTAGATATGGATAGACGACATATATATTTAGGGAACTTAGTGTGAGACTCATATGGGCTAGGAGATGAAGATACTAAGAGGCATATTGCTTATTTTTTGCTTCCAACAATAGAGACTTTATCACAAATTGAATGAAGTAAACTTCAATACGATTAATAATAAAAAAGCATTATTTTGTTTTTGCACACTAGTATACTGGAGAATAAGGTCAAAAAAGTGCGAGACCGGCTCGAGTGAATAGACTTAAGTACTTTTGTCACAGCTTACCTAGGGCTCTGATTTTGTCATAGGTTTTTCTATAAACTTTTTGTGAAGCCCTGTTTTCTGTATAAGTTTTAAGATATTACTACCAGCGGTTTTGGAAATAAGGGGGAAGTTTATCGTATAGTTTTCTTGATATCTTCGAAACTATACCTACCTACCTATAATTCAAAAGTTGGTAAAAACATTTTTTAATCTCTCATAAATAGTTCCCTAATTTGATATACATGGTGTTTTGGGAGAAGTAATTTTTAAAAAAGTTTCTGATTTCTATTTGTTTCAGAGATATCCCGATGTTGTAGTTTAAATGCATTAGATATAGTTAAAAACAAATTTTCTTAAAAAATTACCCTTCACTCTGATAGACTGATTATAGCGTTCATAAATTGAAATAATAATAGCGAATTTTATTGAACGATGATTCACTATAATTAAGGCTGCAGCTCAAGCAATTTGTGTCAATTTTTGTTTTTAAATAACGACTTAATGTTTTTGAATTTGTCATTTGAAACAACATTATCACAAGATTAACAAGAACTAGAAAGGTTTGAGGCGCCGAAAGCTTTTATCTAAAGCTATTACATCCATAAGGTAGTATGGAATTTAAATGTCTTAAATATTCTTGTATTTACATTATATTAAATAGCATTACATAAATATTCTTTCACCTTTTTGAATAAATCCATAGAATCAATGATTCTGAGATCAGAAGGAAGTTGGTTCCAGGATTTAGTAATCCTTGGAAAGAATGAGTTATTCCTGTAGTTAGGGATTGTATGTATACGATTATAATAATTTCCCACCAGAGCCCATGAATCTCTAAATTCATAGTTACACTCTTTTGATCTAAATAAATTGTTTACGTCAAGCAATGAACGCATATAAAAACAAAATGTTATCATAGTAAAGTGGAGCATAATTGTGATCCGTGTAATGTAAATGGTGGCCACTACGGGATCGGCGTATTTAAAAAAAATATTTTTATTCACCTCCACCTAACCTAACCTAATACTGTATAAGTAATTTTTTTCGTTACCTATGTAGGTAGATTCAGAGAAAATAGGCTGTGACAGACGGATGTGCAGACGACCAGACTATCATCAGAGAGTTCTAATAGCCCTTCCAGTTTTTCATTGGAACCCTAAAAAACAACAAATATTATTTTTAGTAGGCTTATTCCGAGAGGTGTAACAAAATGTAGAACTATAGAAATATTTAGTAAGTCTATGGCTTATTCTGGAAGCATCCGATAAAACTGTTATTTTGCAAAGATCAATAGAGCTCCATTATTTTTCCAACTTAAATGCCGAAAACTTATTGTAAAGTCTGCTAAGATTGGTTTGTGTGGTTAAGTGCGGAGGTTTATGGATAACAGAACACACAACTGGCAGAATCTTCTATCCACGGTCTTAAATGAGAACAGTGCTGCAATTTGGATTTAGTGTTCAGTGGCTGCAGTCTAAGTAAAGTAACCTTAAATTAGGTTTATGAATTTTATGTCAGTGTTATGGTATGAAGGTGTTTTGTTTTTTATTTTAATACGGTACAAGCTAGTACCGAACTAAGATTGGATTATGAATACGGGTGTAAATATCTAAATTTCGAATCGAATGACTGACTAATTCTTATTAAAATTAACGTTTTGTTTACAGATTTCGATGTATTTTAAAACTGTCACGTTTGATTTATTTACCATATTCTAAATCTAGTTTTAAATCAATATAAGTACACTGTCGATGCGTCTGAAACGATGGATCGTAACGATTAACGATCGATTGTTCCGTGAATAGGGCACTTTAATTTTGATTATGAATCACCACTCTTTCGATATAAATATATAAACCTGCTTGTGAATCTAATCGAGATAACAAAGGTTAGTTTTGTGTATAAATATGCATAGACTACGTCTATGTGAATATGGGACTGCTAAATATGACTTCGGTGAGGTAATGTATGATTATCGTATATTTCAGCGGCAGATCTTCTCAGGTGTCTAAAATCACTTGTATCACTTACATCGGCGAAAATTCTTGATGAAGTTAGTTTCTTCTTATTTCTAACTATGATTAATAATAATTAACTCCATGCACAGTTGGCTCAACTATCATTTCTGTAGGAATATTTCTATAGAATGAATATAGAACACAATTCAATTTCAAGAAATTACAACATAATACAAAGAACAATAAGTTCATCATACGTTGCTTCGTTTCATTTAAGTCTAGCTTGGTTATCCGTATTGTAATCTAAATTAGAAATCTTTTGTTCAAACGTGCAGACGTGATCTTCAGCCTCTGTTATATTATGTTTGTTTGACTGGATGATGACCGAATAGCTTGACGTGCTCGATGAGGCACGAGCTGAAAGATGCGGTGCGGTGCCATGCCTGCAGACGATGACCCATGACGACGTTCTTTGACTATTTTTCTCTGTGGGTCAGTATCACAATTGATTCTTTTACAACGACAACTTTAATGATGCTATACAATACAAAATGGGTTTCAGACAATAGGGCATAACTCGACATCTAATTTGTGTAGACATTTAAAATGAACCGTTGTGAGTGAGTGGTTTTCGTGTCGTGCAGATGTTTTGTTCCTTTGAACTCGAATGAGGAACAATAACAAGAAATTACGGAACAGTGCGAGTGAGTCTAATAACTTTACAGTCATAGCCAGCTTTATGATAACATAGAACTCAAAATTTTGATCAGATCGGAAGGCCAAACTAATAAGACACATTTTTCCCTGAGGAAAATACGTTTCAATTTTTAATTGCTGATGGGTCATTTTTCGCAGATTTAATACAAATTGATGTTTCAAATCTTCTATTATTTTGATAATGTATTCGCTTATATATATTTGATAGATCCCTGTATCTACCATGAAAGCTGGTTAGGGTCCAACGTACGATATGAATAATTCTTCTTTAAAAAAGCCAATAAAACAACCTCTTGTAATTACATAATCATCAGTTTTGCTCCATCCATCGAGTCCGGTTATATCGATAATGTTCTTTTTATTTTCTGCAAGTGGTGTGATGGTCGTTTGTTCTGAAAAACAAATGCCGCGTGCGGCTCTTGCCGCACAAAGGAAATCCGATCCCTTTTTATATTGTAATTTTATGCGATTTTTTGCCGACTTGTTTCGGCCAATGTGATGCTTGTTCTATCTCAAGAAAGTTGCCAGGGATATTAAGAGAAAAAAATATATGACAACGCAGTGGCGTCTCTTTGAAATCATACTAAAAGATCAATAGTAGAAGTTCAATTATGCGAGACAATATTTGAAAATATTGAGAGTAAACTGTTAGCTTGATGAATTCAGATAACTGACAATTCTTGTACCTTATATGACGGTTCAGGATATCAAGGTTTTTTTTGTGTGAATTTATGATAATAAAGGCATTTCTCATTATTTACAGGTTAATCAAAAATATGTGAAGGGAAAATGGCGACCACTGATAGTGGCACAGAAACATTGTTTTCCGATGATTCACCATGTGAACACCTGGTGCGTTCGCCAAGTGTTTGCTCCGGAGATGAGCCTCAATCACCCACTACAACAGACGAATCTTCGGCAGCCAACAGCCGATTAGGTCCGCCCAATATCCAGCCATTCAGTGGAGTACTAGAAAAAGTAAGTTGACCAAGTTTTTATTATCTTACGTGTTCTTTCTCCCTAGAAGTATTGAAGTAAATACCATTTTGAGCTGAAAATTTTTCAAGAAACTTTGAAGATTGATGATATTTTGTACATTGTGCAAGGAAAATAAGTAAGTTGGTATGTTGAATAGAATATCATATTTTACTAGAAACTTCAAAAGCTGGTATAAAACGGTTAACAAAACTTGCTTTCTTAGTATAATCTTCAAAGAAAAACATTTGTATTCTATGTTTTTGCGGTACATACCCATGCAAGAATTCCTATAAATGTGGTCATAAAAGTTGTTCTTTCCGGACGATATTTATATTCAACTCACACTGTGGGTATCATTAGTCAAAATATTTTTTACAAAAAATTGGACCGACGTTATTAGTTGGTGCACTGAAAAGTATAAAATAATATTAATTCTATTGGTGCTGTTACTTTTGAAGTTGTGCAGTTGCCGGTAGATTGATAACTTTGGGCACCAACTTCACAAGTACCTCCACCAATAGAATTAATATTATTTTATACTTTTCAGTGCACCAACTAATAACGTCGATCCAATTTTTTGTAAAAAATATTTATTTTACACTTTTGAGTGTAACATTATTCACGAAAATCGTTGAACGTTCACTAATACCAATGAAGATAGTACTTATTATCCTAACACCCACGTATATTCCTTGCTTGTAGTTGTTATTATTGAGATCTCAGAACATCGCTGCGGAAATACGCTTGAATATTTTAGTTGTTACCATTTTAACACCGATTTTACTCGAAAACCGTAACTCTAAGGAAAAAATGTTCATTATAAATGTTGCTACAAATAATTATATCTTTCATGTAGTATCGAAAAATTTTCAATTTTCGAAAGAAATTGTCCTCTCCACATAGCAAAAATACATATTTAACAAGCGTCTATGTCGAAAACTGTAACACTTTTGAAAAAATGTTCAATTTAAACGTTTCCGGATATTGTCCTATCTTTAATTATACCAACTCAGATTTTCGATTTTCGAGAAAATTCGCCCCCACCACCCCTTTGGGGGCGGTTTTCGGAGGGAAAGAGATTTCGGATTTGCGTTTTTATGAATATGGGACCATTTCTCAATCCCCTTCTTTCAAATGAATCCAAAATCATCAAAATCGGAGCTCGTTTACTATATAAAAGGCGCGCACGAACCCGAACTCCTCCGTTCGGGGTTCGTCGGTCAAAAAAACAAGAATTTCCCTGAACTTTTGTACATTATCTTTTCTTAAAGCCAATTTAGGGCTTCTTTAGCAAATATCATTAAATTTTATGATTTTTTTAACAATAGCTACTGGAAGAACTTGCATTCTTTTCTGACGATTGTTTATCAAAACCTCCCAACCAATGAAATATTAGTAACTTTGGAAAATGTAGGACTGTCTCTATTACATGGTGCACTGAAAATTAGTGGATAATATATATATTCTATTTGTTATTAGAATTACAATCTACGAATATTGTAAGAAACATACGCGAATCAAACCAAAATCCTTTAAAACTGTGGATGTGATAAAATAAAAAGGGTAAATGAAGTTAAATACCTTGCTGTTATACTAGATGAAAATTGGAATTGAAAGAAAAATATTTTTAGTATTGTTAAAAAAGTAAGATACCTTCTTTTTGTTTTCTATAAAATGAGATATATTCTTGAAAAAAAGATTTATTAAAATTATACCATGCTTTGTTCTGTAGCGTCCTATTTTATGGAATTATTTGTTGGGGTTCAGCTTATTCAAATACATTAGGGCCGATAGTAAGAATACAAAAGCGTGCTATCAAAATTTTAACTTTTGGTAAACAACACAACCTTTTTAGTGAGACACGATTGCTGAACATCAATCAAAAATATATTTTGGAAGCACTAATAAATAATTATTGTAATCTACGGGAAGAGTATACTATTGCTGAAGCATGTTTATTTTATAGACACAAATCGCTTACAGTAAGTAAAACTAAATTAAATATTGGTCAAAAAACTAGTTTATATCGATCCAAACTTGTCTACAATAGATTAGATAACAATCTAAAAAAATTAAACTTCTCTAGAGGGCGTATTAAATTTCATATTAAGAGTTGGATTTTAAATAATTTGAAGTTATAATATACATAGATATTGTTATGTTACTTAAAAAATCTGTTTTAATATTTAATACTTCCTATATCATGTGTCTTTCTTTACATTTGTAGTTGTATTTATAGTTTTGTTGCATTTTAATTTTATTATTTGTTTATTTATTGTATATTAATATGTATATTTAGATTATGTTAAGCTTGTAGATTTTAATACATTATTAAGTTCAGGTCTACACACAGATGCTATTTGCATCTCGGTAGGGGATTGTTGGACTTTATTAAGTCAGACAATCTATTAGCATACTATTTTTTAATCAAGATTTGTATGTTAACCTGAATAAAGATTATTATTATTATTATTATATGTATTATGACTAATCAGTGTGAGAAGGACCAACGGAATAAATACCTACTGTTTTGTATTTTTAGTGTGTCTTGTTCTATTTATGTAAAAAGTTATTTATATAATTTTGTTATCCAAATGTATTCTCGTAAATTATGTAACATTGAGTTACGTTTTGAATTCAAGTAGCTTAGAAAAAACAAGCACATATCGGTTAGAGGTAGGTACTCCATTACATGACATTTTGATTAAATTGGTTTTCACATCTACCGCAAATCATTGAAGTTGCTTGAATAGTCAACTTAATTGCTTATTACGAATAAGCAGGAATAAGTAGTCAGCAACTTAATGCTTGACTTAGATTTCATTATGTATCAACAATAGTGAAAACATGTTTTCTTTTATGAATATAAATGTGCCTATAAGTCTAATAATATCTAATAATCACGATTATTATTAATACAAATCTTGTGTTATGCTTTTCAATATGTTTCTCAATAAATAGTCAATTTCTACCGCGGCATGACTGGTAATCAATCAGATATATATAATATCCGACATATTATTCACCAACATCAACTGTCTATCACACATGATACCTATGCCAATTTTATGTGTTTTCATTACAAACATTGTGTACAAAAAATTGGACCGACTTTAGTTGTTGCACTGAAAAATACAAAATAATATTAATTCTATTGGTGCTGGTTCTTTTGGAGTTGGTGCCTACAACAACAAAATACAACGGCACAACTTCAAAATTACCAGCACCAATAGAATTAAAATTAAAGACCATATTATTTGTACCAATACTGATATTGAACATTTTTTCTATAGAGTTGAGGTTTTCGAGTTACAACGGTAGTAAAGTGCATATTTCTGCGACGATGTTTTCAGATTTCTGAATAATAACAAGTACAAGCAAAGAATATACATGGGTAATGAATGGTATAAGTTAAAGTTGAACTATTTTCGTGGCTAATGTTACACTCAAAAGCGTGAAATAAATATTTAAAAAAATTGGACAGACTTTATTGCTTGGTGCACTGAAAAATACAAAATAACATTAATTCTATTGGTGGTACTTGTGAAGTTGGTGCCAAAAGTTTTAAATCTAACTGCAACTGCATAACTTCAAAAGTACCATCACCAAAGAAATAATATTAATTTGTATTTTTTAGTGAACCAACTAGTAACGCCGGTCCAATTATATATTAGATAAATATAACAAAAAATTGGTCGGACGTTATTAGTTGGTGCAGTGAAAAGTACGAAATAATATTAATTCTATTGGTGCTGTTACTTTTGAAGTTGTGCAGTTGCAGTTGGATTGATAACTTTTGGCACCAACTTCACAAGTACCAGCACCAATAGAATTAATATTATTTCGACTTTTGAGTGTAACATTAGTTAAGAAAATCGTTGAACGTTCGCTAATACCACTAATATCCTATAACCCACGTATATTCTTTGCTTGTCCTTGTTACTTACTGTTATTATGTAGAGATCTCATAACATCGGTGCGCAAATATGTATAAGTATTTTAGATTTAAACATTTTACCACCGCTCCATCTCGAAAACCGTAACTCTAAGGAAAAAAATGTTCACTATAAATATTGTTACAAATACTTTCTTCTAGTGCCAACAAATGTTCAATTTTTGAAAGAAATCGCCCTCTCCACATAGCAAAAATGCACATATTTGAGAATTTAACATGCCTCTTACTAGAAAACCGTAATTCTTTTAAAAAAAGTTCAATTTAAACGTTTGCAGATATTGTCCTATCTTTAATTATAAGAAATCATATTTTCGACTTTCGAGAAAATTGCCCCCTACATCCTCTTCAGGGGCGATTTTCGGAGGAAAGGGGACTTCGGTTTGATTTTTTATGAATATGGGAGCAATTTCCAAGTCTCTTCTTTTAAATGAATCAAAAATCATCAAAATAGGAGTACGTTTACTATATACAAGGCGCGAACAAACCAAAAAAAAGCAGACAGTCGAATTGTATACCTCCTCCGTTCGGGGTTCGTCGGTCAAAAATGGTCATCATTTGAATTTTTTGTTAACCTTTAGTGGCCTCCATTTTTAAATTATTAAAATTTTACATAATCTTTACACGACAAAATATGAATTTTGGAATGTGGCCATTTTTTTAAATATCAATAAACTACACTATACGTCTAGGAAAAAACGAATAAGCTCATTGCTAAATAAGTATAGGTACATCGATCACAAAAATTGTAATCTTGCTATCTTTTTGGTCGCTTTTGGACTATGAAGATTTTTATTTGTAAATTATTGAATGGAATAGCGAATATATTTCAAGCAAACATAATATACCTTATATTTGTGGAAGTTACTGTAACACCTGAACAGCTGGTTGTTGTAAGGAGTTAGAAATTCAGTTCACCTTTGCACAATCATTTCTAATTATTTGCTCAATGTATATAAGGCAATTTGCGACAACATACCGGGACTAATGCGAGTTGCGATCAATTCTATTCTACTTTCTTGTGTTCCCATACGGGTTTCTTTGAATTGTATCTGCCATTTGTGAAATCTATTCAATTCCTTTGACAACCGACTACTACTTGGACATTTGAAATTTAAATAATCTATCAAATGAGATAACACGTAACGTTTACGTTACACTTGATGGATTATTAGGTAACACTTCTTCCATTTGAATCAAGAATCAAGCATTTTTCCTTCTAGCTTCTTTTTCTAATGAATACTGTCAGTAATTGCCAATAATCTTTTCATGGCAAACTCCATTAGGAAGGCATGTGAACTAATCAACATTTTGAGTAAAGTTTGAACAGATTTGCAATATAATACATATTTTGTAATAAGAATCAGACTTGTTTGAAATAAAAAAGTTTATTTATTGTTGTTAATTCTAAAACTAGTAAAATGACCGATCGTCGTCAATAAAGCCGATCGTCTGGACGTCAGGTATTCATATCACCATAACAAATATTTTAATTACAAGTATAACGAGGCGGTTGATAATTTCAGAATCAAATCAATAGCATCAGAGGTTCCAAACAATTATGTAATGTAATATCCAGTATGGCGCATTGGCAACATCTGCAGTGTGTTCCTAAATACAAAACGTTAGCCTGGCCAGGCTTGAATTATGTCATCAGTTAATGTCATATTCCTATATCGAGTCCATATATCCCACAATTTTCGACGGCCATTTAAACCCTGGCCAGGCTAATGTTTTGAATTTTGGAAATTGAAATTGAAATTTGGAACAGCCAGCTGATTTTCTGTAAGATTTAAGCACCTAATGTCAGTTTGGCAACGAATAACCTTATTTTAACATTAACTGACAGATCTGTCAAAATATGTATGAAATTATTTGAAGATGACAGTGACATATTACAAAAACTCATTTTTTGGCAACCAGCACATTTTTGTAGCCACTGGAATTATTATGTTTGTCTCTCTCTTATTCATCAAACACGAATGTCCTAACGTTTTTAAAATACGGCTGTCCTCATGACGTTATTTTTTCCAGGATCCGAGTAACAGAGCACGGATTAGTTTGTCGTAGATAAATTCATCTTCCGCCTCGTTAAATTTTTACTACGTAATGAACACTATGTTTTGAAACTTTCCATGACTGCAATTTTTAAACTATTGGTCGATCAGGTCGATCATAATAATTTTCAAAATGGACTATAATCTAAATATCCCCTTATTCGTATACATATACGTACATGCACTTAGACGCAAACATCATCCTAAAATCCACCATAGAAAACCACTGAATCAGAATTTACAACTTGATTGTCAAAGTGACAAGTTGTGACAATATGTACTACTACGAAAGGTAGTGTACAAGGTGTTAGAATAGACGCTTAGAGGCAAACTGCAAAATTTGGAGTGAATTACTCAAGTAAACTTTCCCACACCGTTTAAAACAACGTTAAACGTTACAATAAGACGTGGAAAAATGACAAAACTATCTTCTCAGCTAGGTAATAAGCATTTTTTTTAAATACCTTATATAGGACTTCACTGATAGTCTACAGAAAAATCATTTCCACAGGTCGCCAGTTGATTGATTTTTGATAATGCAACTAACATTCTTATAAAAAAGATTTTTACGGATACCGATCCAACTTTTAATAATCACTCGAAACTGAAAATTCTATAATATAATTCAATAATATAATATAATAACTAACTGTGTTGCAGTAACTACCTGATCAAGTCTTCTGCGCCTACACAAAATATTTGATAGGTATATTTGAATTGAAATTTTTTACATACTTTTAACATACTTCCATCCAACATGCGCTATTCTACTAAATTGGTGATATTCTAGATATTATTTGACATAATCGCAAACAAAAGTTCTGTTTTATTTAAAAGAAACGATCAATATTTTTGACTAAATATTAGACATAAACATAACCTGTGCTCTGTAATTTGCAAAAAATTGCTAAGATCCTCTCAAAAAAGCCAAAGGTAATATAATCGCATGATCATCAATGAATGAAACCAGTTTCTTTCAATAAAATGAGGCTGATCTTGGGTACGATGTGTATAAATACGAATATGGACCAGAAAGAGAAAGATACCGCTAGTTTTAATGGTTACAAATATCTTGAGGCGATCTTTATTAAAGTCGACTAGGTAGGTTAGTATTTTCAAGAGTCCACCAGACTGGAATTTCTCAACCAAAACAATAAAAAAAATAGGCGGACCTCTCCAGTTTAACAAAAAGTTGGCTATTATTCATGATGTACATGAAAATTCGAGTGAAACATTGAACATATAATTTTGACAGATGATGGCAGTGTTCTAGATCATGAATAAAGCTTACACTAAATCTTTAAACAATATTCATATTATTTCTAGGATTCATTGCCTTACAATCTGGCAGAAAGTGAAGGATTTTAAATGATTTAAAAATATATATATATATTTATAAAAAATATTGTATTATGTCGTTGCATGTTTTAACTTTTCCGACTTTTTCCTGGAATTTCGCGATCCTAACTTCCTGAAGAATTGAACGCCGAAACTTAACGATATTACCTTTACTCCACTTCGGAAGTTCTACGCACTAAATTCCAAGAAATATGAAATCTTTAAAAGGCGATAATAAAATAGCAAATTATAAAGTATCTGGTATTAACATTGTTTTCCCCAAAAATCCCATCCAAGAGGGTGGAGGGAACTTTTTTAGAAAATTGAAAATTTCAGACCTCCTAATTGAAGAAGATACCTTCTCCAACGGTTTCAGAGTTGGAGAGGGGGAAGTTTTCGAAAAAATGGTAAATCATTGTACATGAGAATTTATTAAAAGTCTTATATTTCATTTATCTTCTATTGAGACACAAAAATTTTAAATAAATAGTTTTTACAAAAAATAAGTCCGACTTTATAAGTTAGTGCACGTAATAAGGTGCACTTTCTCAGGAAGGATGCGTCTTCAGATTTACCTTGAGTTATATCGGTGGTTAGGAAACCAATTTAAAATGTAGGTCCACTTTTCTTCAAGGCAGAGAAGTCGCCTACACTCGGATACGAGTACGACACCAAGAAAAAGAACATAATAAACTGAATTATAATTTTTTGTCATCTGTGATAACCCATTCGATAGGTATATTGAATAGTTGTACCTTATCTTAATTATATCCTACTCCTCCGTAGGTACGCATTACAGGCATCGAGGAAGGAGTCTTACGTGGTCTGGATGAATACATAGTTAAGGTTGATAGATGGTCCCATATTCAAAATTTCAGGGTTTTATGAACCTTATACCTTTGAGAAAGGGCAAATGCTAGAAAAAAATCTCAAAAATTGAAACTTTCTTTGTTAGATCATGCAGAACAGGATTTCTTAAAATATTTGTACTTGAACATTTCTCGATTACTCTGACGGTTTTATGGTTAGGGCTCTGGGAATATTAAAACTGTATTACACTCATTTCAGAAACAACACCTTATAATTCAAAATATTTTAATTATAAAGATGTTTATCAATATAAAAGCTATAAATCTGAAGTAACTGCCTTCCTACTAATAATCGCTTTTCTGAGATAAGAGCTTTTTTACACAACAGGAGTCCAGTAATTTCTTTATATTCAAATAGTTATAAAATTCATTTTATCGAAAAGTATAAGCTCCTTGGTGAAGTTGTTGAGTCTTCGATTCGTATACAGATGGGTGTAGTTTCTAGTTTACATTGCCTTGGTGATTTACTTTTTTTCATGTTCTTTAATAAATATTAACATTAAGTATTGTTATTATATTTTTATTAGTGATGTCGGTTGGTTATTTATAAATTAAAATATTGCTTATGGTGACATGACTATCTGACGTGTAGATCTAGATGATCGGCGTTTTATTAACTACTCGTATCTTTTTACTTGTAGTTATACTTCTAACTTGGGTGGTCAACGTTGAAAACTTTGAAAGCCACTGAGCTAGACTTTTGACATGGCAATATCCCACTAATTCAAAGTTGCTAATCAAAGTTTACATATAAACCAGAAAGATTATAGTTTTATGCTTAAACATAATAAAATAAAAATTATGGTTTTATAAACGTGGATGATTAATTTATTTTGATCATCGAGAAAAAAAACACTGTATCTATCATATAATATAAAATTTTATTGCCTATTAAAAAAACTATTTGGGATCTGCCGTATTTGTTAATTTGTTTTGGAAAAAACCCACAGAAATATTTATTTCCTATGGTTTTGACAGATTTTTAACTTAAGTTATTATTATGTTTTTACTATTTTCTGCTGTAGATCAATAAATGCCAGCTTAGCGTGAATAAATATTGTCTTGACAATGAGAAAAAAATAGTAGATTAAGAAGCCAACAGAATCTCATAGGTCAAGTAGCAGTGAGGAGCAAATTTGAATCATGACTCAATCAATTATATTGATTGATTGATTCAATATATATAATAATGGTCAGTTTTTCGGGAATGATTCGCTTATTTATTATATTGGAGTTTAAAATTTTTCTGACAATGTATTTGAAACAAAAACTTGGCAAGTTTTGCGTGAACAGCCATAATTTATTATAGCAGTATTTTAAATTTCATATGATTTACCTTATATGCTAGCTTGCGGATTTTAAAGTCATTCGCAGTTAATTTTATGACATTTGAGAAGGGTAATAAATATAATGTTTGAAGTTTATTAGCTGTTGTACCATTTAGAAGGTGAACATAAGTTTCTAATTAAAATATCAATGTAGCAATTAATAACGACAAATTATAAACCATAGAACATAACCGTATATTTATACGAGAAAAGTTGGATATCAGAAAAACTTCAGGGACGTAAATGATATCGTAATCATTACGTAAATTTAAACCAAAATAAAAATGCAGAAATCTAACTAAAAATTAGACATATCTTTGCCTGGGATCGTCTTGTTTCTTCCCAGAACATGTCTCTCCTAACTGCTCAATTTCATTATTGTTTCTCTTACATACCTAAATATTTTTTACAAAAAATTGGACTGACTATTAGTTGGTGCACTGAAAAATTCAAAATAATATTAATTCTATTGATGCTGGTACTTTTTGAAGTTTTGCCATTATAGTTTGTTGTTGTAGGCACCAACTAAAAAAGTACAAGCACCAGTAGAATTAATATTATTTTGAATTTTTCAGCAACTCATAAAATCGGTCAATTTTTTTGTAAAAAATATTTATTTCACACTTTTGAGTGTAACGTT
Source organism: Crioceris asparagi (assembly GCA_958507055.1). NCBI lineage: Eukaryota > Metazoa > Arthropoda > Insecta > Coleoptera > Chrysomelidae > Crioceris > Crioceris asparagi. The sequence goes on from OY293827.1 coordinate 55,525,986, forward strand.
AGTCATGAAAATTGTTGAACGTTCACTAATACCGAGGAAGAGAGTACTTATCCTATTACCATACAAAAGGCTTAGGTTGTATAATGTTATGATTCAGAAATTTCAAAACATCGCGGCGCAAATATACATATTTCAGACTTCAGACTGGTGTAACTTGAGAACCGTAACTCTTTTCAATGAAAAAAAATTTAAATGTTGCTACATATAATTCTCTTCTTTAATTTGGCTGTCTCATATTTTCAATTTTGGAAGCAAATTCCCCCTTCCACATAGCGGAAACATCTACACATATTTCAGACTTTACCATTGTTGTAACTCGAAAACCGTAACTGTTTTGAAAAAAATGTTCAATTTAAACGTTTTCGATTATGGTCGGTCGCCTTTCTAATTTTCCAATTTCGAATTATCGATTCTCACAAACACATATTTCAGACTGTAAAGCGAAAACCTATGATTATTTTTAAAAATGTTCAATTTAAACATTTCCGGATATGGAATTTTCTTTAATTCTGCCGTCTCGGATTTTCAATATTTGGGAAAAATTGCCCACACCACCCCCTTTGGGTGAAGTTTTTGAGGGGTAGGGCATATCTAATATTTTTTTTAATGGGATCAATCCTACATACTCCTCTCCCAAATGAAAAATATCATCAAAAAACATGCAAGCATACGGAGGAGGTATATAATTCGGCATACAGTCGAATTGTATACCTGCTCTGTGATTCTTCGGTCAAAAATAGACAAATGCATCACATAAACCACTATAGAAAAAGAAGTGAAACTTTTTAATTTTCTTAGAGGTTATGGAAATTCAGAGAGGATTTTCCAACAATAAACCCTTAAACATATTTCTTGAGTTTTTAATATTTGATTAGTTTGATTGGAAAATTATTTTTTCTTCTCTTTTATTCCTGTCATCTCCTCTTTGTGCGACTGCTCGTCTAAGTGAAACAATTTTGGGAAGGTGGTATTTTCCCATCTCTCTAATTTGAAAGGAATACTACTGATTATCCGTGAACAAAGTCAAGGGTAAGAGCTGATAATGTAAACATTTCCGTTAAGCATTCTCTTTGTAATAGCCTGAGTAGGTCATTGTAACAATAATATGTTTCCTTACACACCCAATACTTTTCAATGTACTTATACGTTATTGAGCTGAAAATTGCTACCAATTATAGGAAGAATCGTCCAAAAATAATGAATCTTTAAACTACCTATCATATTATTCGCAACGTAAATTATACATAGGTTTGAATGCGACATTTTATAGTTTTGGGGCATTAAACAGGATTATAATTTAATTCATTATTGTAGTGTTTTCATCACTTTATGTCGACAGTTACCTACTTTCATGTATGTTAGAATGATATTACGATCGTAAACTTATCTGAAATTGGTGTTAGATCGCATTTATATGTATTTAATGTTATAGTGTAGAATGGCCTTATCTGAACGATTGCTCCATCGATAGAACTACTACAAGGTAGGTACTTCCAAATGCACTCTGGTATAACTGTATTGATGAATTGACATTATGATTTATGAACCATGATAAATAATATGTTTATGATTCTCTGGTAATGCAAAGTCAAGTTTAAAGCCATTTTAGTAGCGTGTGAATGTTTTTTCTTATAGTTGTTTTGTTTTTATTATTTATCGGGTGTTCGTAACGAATCTTGCAATTCAATTTGGAGGACGTTCCTGACGTCCCTAAAGCTAGCAGAGCAAAGTGAGCAGAATCCAAAATACATATTTGGTGCTTCTAGAGCTAATTAAGTGCTAATTGAGTGCTGTATTCCGAAATTAATTGCTCTTGCAGTTTTTTGGAAAATGGCTGCTTTGCTAGCTTTAGATCTAAAGCTAGCAGAAGCAACCTAGAGAACAACCTTTGAAAATCAACTTTTTTGAGAATTTATTTTTTATTGCTTGTACTTAGGGCTAATTAAGTGCTGTATTCCGAAATTAATTGCTCTGATACTTTTTCGGAAAATTACTGCATTGCTTTTAAAAATCAAGTTTTTTGTTAGACAAATGAAAAGGACAATTTTGCTATTGTGGGGATATTTATAGCTTTAAAGGTACAACCGGAAACTTGAAAGACCTTTAGGTAGGTTTTTTAGGATAGTTTACCTACGTACCTACTTAATTTTATGTAATCCATTTTTAATTCCAGTTTGAGATTTTAATGGTTTCAAATTTATTGTCTCACCCAATTAAGAAATGTACAATTCTGATAATGGAAATCTAAGGGGAAAAACTTAATTTTTGTAGGGCTGGACTGTTTTCAATTGCTAACCAAATATGATCCTATGACAATAAGATAGGTTAACCGGTGGCTAAGTTCGTTACAACCCACGTCGGTAAGTATTTTTCTTACCGATATAATTGTATTGGCTGAAATATTATAGAAATTATAGCAATTAATTTTGGATACAGCACTTGATTAATTGAAATAAGGAATAAGTAAATTTTATTGATTTTTTTTATACAAATTACCTGAAATAATATTATTATATTTTATGTTCCGGGGTATAGATTATATGTTTTTGCTCTGAGAGCGACAAACTCTGCCATTTTCTAAAATATTTTCTAAATAAGATTTTCTCAAAAAAGTTGATGGTTAAAGGTGGCTGTGCTAGCATTATATCTAAAGTAAGCAAAGCAGCCATTTTTTAAAAAAAACTAAGAGCAATTCGTTTCGGAATACAACAATTATTAAGTACCTAATTAACTCTACAAGCACCATCTAGGATTTTCTCAGAAAAAATTAATTTCGGAAAACAGCATTTAATTAGCGCTTAACTATCAACAAGAACTAAAGAAGAAGTTCTCAAAAAAGTTGGGTTTGAGTTGGAATGCCTTTTCAAAGTGAAACTCATCGTATTGCAGCTTGTGTTTGTCTATAAGTAGACAGGTCCTCCTAATTTTTCATCACGATTAACTATTGATGATAACGATATCTATCTACAATAATTTTATTATGCACTCCGAGACTTTGTCCGCGTGGAGCTTAGTTTCATCTTAATATTCTTAAATGAGGATACCTTTAAAGTCTTTTGACCATACTTCCTAGTTTTGCGTATTCATTGGATCTTTTCCGTTATGCTAAAGCAGCCATTAATTTAGCAGAATGACTTGACTGTGGCCATACTACGACACCTCAGTTATGACAACTAAAACTTGATAGCGACGAAATTGTGTGGAATGCTCTCTCAAGAGTCAAAAGCTATTGAAAATAATAAATCGTTCAACTTTCGGTATGTCAACTTAACAGAATAGCGATTGAAAGCTTGATATCTTTAATTGAAGATCACTTTTGTTCCTGACATCCGATTAAAATAAAATAGAGCCCAAGACCAAGCCAAGCTCTATCTACCAGTGAAAACCGTTTTAATGCATGCGGTTTAGTAATTTCCAACATTACCGCGAACAAACACACTGTGTTCTGTTGTTTATTTATATGTAAAGTTATTGAATTGTGCAATTAATTTCTCAAGTATCTTACATTTTTATGAAAATAGTCTGATATAATATAATTAATAATTAGCGCTTTTACTTGTTTCAGGAACTATTTTGTTGTTAAACATTTTACCTTACATGTGATATATTTTTTAAAACAAATTGACATCAGAATCGTTTTTCATCGCCTCAATGCTACTTTGTTCATAATTTGGTGCTATTGATATGCTCAAAAATTGTGTACGCTTTCTGTTTCAAAACTACATTTGAATGTGCTCTGCTAGCTTATCATGAAGTAGAGAGCAGTAGAGCATCCGGTTATTTATTTATATGAAAATCGCAGTCATATTTGAATTAACATAATATTTATGTTTGTATATGCTAATTACGTGCTAGATAAAGTTTTTGTGCTCTTTCTGTTTAAGCGGAAATTGAATATTGAAAGTGCTCTGCTGGCTTACCAACAAGTGAGCAATGCAACCGTTTATTTTCGTGACACTTGTATTTGAATTGACATAATATTCACGTGCTTGTCAAATGTCGAACAGCCAGATCCATAACATTTTTGTCTTCCTCAAATTTAAGCCCTTGGAAATCCAGGCTGACCAATATTAAAATATAAATTTATATAGATGTTATTCATCATTCTATGAAATATGAATATAATCTTGTCGCTGTAAGTTAAGAAAAAAATGATCAAACTTGACTGTTGACTAAAATAATAGGTTACTAATGAAAAGAAATCGATGAAAAACTGATATATATATATATATATATATATATATATATATATATATATATATATATATATATATATATATATATATATAAATAAAAAGATGTTCTTGGGATGCAGTCATATATTCAATAAAATTCTTTGACTGAAGCCGAGCTTTCGAGAATGTTTATTCTCTTCTTCAGGGCAAAAATCGTGAATTTAGAATAAATTAACCAAAAACAGGAAAGATTTCATATCCATCAATTACAAATGTCATTATTTATATTTTTATATCCCCAAGAACATCTTTTTATTTATTATAAATCCAGTCAAGAATACAAAATCAATATATATATATATATATATATATAGGTATAGTTCAATCGATGGAAAATTTGAACTAAACGTTTAAAGGCAATTATGTCGCCTCAACATTGTTGATGTTAGATTTATAGAGAGGGTGGGTTGGATTATGCTGTGGTCAAGAAGCTATAAGAGTGTTCGAGCAGCGGTTCAAACCAGTCCCAAACCGTCAGACGCCTGCGCACTTCAATTTACGATGAAATTATTTATTCCCAATTACTAGTAAGATGTTCGAGCAGTAGTTTGATGATTTCCAAAATCAGTTTGAGACAGGCGCAGTTAGAGCGTCTTCTTCTTCTTAGAGTATAGTGTTCTCTGTTGTTGGAGAAATCCCTTTCAGAGAACACACCACAGTTCTAAACTAACTGGTTTGGTCTTTTGTTCATCAGCCTTTCATTGATGTTCTCTCTTATCTTTGGTCATAAAACATATCTATGGGCATAGTCATTTGTTCTATAACGACGAAATTGTAAGAAAGTGGAAGGGGTAGTTTGCAAACTGCAGTTTGGTGTCCGAGCAACAAAATCCCAAACCACTTGGAAACTGTTTCAAACCGCACATGCGCATTTTAAACAGTTATCAAACCGTCCCAAACTACTGCTCGAACAGCCTTTATATCTGCGATCTATAATAAAGTATAAAGTATTTCGTCTTTAACATTGGACATTGAGTTACTATTAGTTATAATTAGATATGCGGAACTTTTGACACAGACAACCAGTCTGACAGTGTAAGAAACGACTTTCATGGGCCGTGTCCAAAGCAGAGACCTGCTAGCTACTGGTAGCTAGCGGAGCAATTTAGCGGCATATCTGACAGATAGCAAGAAAATTAACCCATATTCACCAGCTACAATTTCAAAATTACCCTTTATAATTTGATTTATGAACATGTTATCTCACTGTGGTTTCGTAAACGATTCCTCTATTCGTATATTTAATTGAAATTAAATATTCTGTTTTTTCTTGTTACAGCTAGCTTAGCGCAAACCAAAGTTGTGTCCAAGAGTGTTATCTTAAGTTTCCGCTAACCTGCTAGCTAGCAGGTGTCTGCTTTGGACACGGCCATGCAAATATATTTTTGAGACGGAAACACAAAATGCGTTGCATTGAGCGAATATCAAATTTCTGCTACATAATTGACGCGTATAAAAATTCTGCTAGTTTCGCTAAACATTATCATTGTAATACATGTAGATAAATTTGCAGGATTGATTTGTGAAGCAAAAATTATTAGCTATTTATAAAAAGCCATGGATAAATATTCTTTGTCTGAAATAGTTATAATAGTTTATAAAAGCAGAGATAAGAGATTTTTTGACTATTCAACTTTTTTGACATTATTGAACTTTGATGATTTTTCACTTCAAATTTTAACTTTGTACTATTGGCAATGCTATGCTAAATTATAGAAAAAAACGTTCCACACTAATAAAACTAAATCAATATAATCTCAACAAAGCCGAATCAAATCCAACACTTATATCCTATGTATGTGCTTCCACTATATCAAAATAAATCAATCCTTAGAATTTAGGGCCTTAATCGTAAATTGTGTCAAAGTTCGACTCCTAAGAAAGTCGCTAAAATTTAGTAGTCTATTTTTGAAATATCGCCAGTTTAAAATCACTGAGTATAAAAATTAATTTTAAATGCACATGTACATTAATCATGTGATGGGTAATTAGAAGCGTCTTCTTCTTTCTTCTTTTAAGTGCCGTCGGTATTCGTATCCTAGTCTAGACAACTTATCTGCCTTGAAAAGACAAAGGACCTAGAATTTAAAGTGGATTCCGAACCACCCTTCCAGAGAAGCTATAGGAAATATAGGTAATCTCGCTGGTTTGCCGTTGCATCGCGAAGAGGAAGTGGTAGTTTGACAAAATTGACGATTTAGGGGCTGAGATTTGTGATATTGAGAGTACATAAATAGCAAGCACTTGAATATGGTGTAATTTGATTTGGCTGTGTCAAGAAGATGACTTTAGGGGCTGCTTGGATCTCCGAGGAATTATTTTTTTGGAAAGTACAAAAGTTATGTACTTAGCTCTTGGACTTTTTTAAGCTCATAAAAAGCAAATAAATACCGTGTTAATTCAAATACGGGAATCGCAAAAATATTGTCATCTCTAAAACTATTGAAATATCTGTGAGCATCCTGTAAAAGTGATTAAAATTTTGCGTTATTGTACCAAAACCATCAAGCAGAATTTGTTTTATGGATCATGTCAAGATTTACCTGTCTCGTGGTTTATCAACAATGTTTCATTTCAATGTATTATACATGCTCTTTGGATTTATTCGATTCAGAATACACGAGAATATTTTTTTATGCATTTATTTATAGCAAAAAAATATATCACAAAACATAGTAATTTATTATTTTTATGGTGACAGAACCCGCGCATTTCAATTATTTTACATAAGAATTACTTCACCATAAAATGTATTTACATATTTTTATAATTATATTCATGTATCAGTTATCTGTGTTCAATAAGAGTTAGTATAATTGTTCAATAAGAAATATATATGAATAAAAATCGCAGGGTAATCGCTAAGTGCCTACCTGATTAAGATTTATAGTTATGTACATGTATAAGTAGCTGTTTTATACTAGCGATTATGGTAATCCAATATTACATGTAAGTATGTATAGTTCTATACAACAACAGTTTCGATTAGATCATTCTTCGAATCTATATTCAATATATTGACACTTCATTCATTCTTTATTATTTAAATATAAGAATAGAGGGATTTTAGAGTTGAGAAAGCAAGATATAGAAAGAGATATAATAATCGTATTTATTCCGAGAATGACCGACCCATGGCAAAATAAATGAATAGATAATAGTGCTCGTTAAATATTATTACAAAAACAGTATCCGCCTTTTATGACATATCTCTCACTCTATGACTCGGTATATACCTAAAATGTATTCTTATCGTTGCTAAAAAATATGCAAATTACCTGTATTATTTTTAATAATTTTAAAGATGAGGAACTATTCAGTTAAATTGTAGGTACTTATATACTTGTCAAGTTGGTGCCAAGAGTTTTCTATTTAACTACAATTGCACAACTAAAAAATTACCAGTATGTACCAATCGAATTAATATTATTTTGTATTTTTCTGTGCACCAACAAAAAAATATTTATTAAGTTGTGCTGTTACTTACAGGTTGAGGGAATACTTTTGGTACCAACTTCAATAGTACCGGCAACAATAGAATTAATATTATTCTAACGTTTAACCCTGTGATAGACGTTGTGGGGTGAGTTCACTTGCGTAAGACTCAAAAGTTCGCAGATTGCTTCCAATGGTTTATTTCAAACACTCTGTACACGACCTTCTGTTGTAGTACAACTGTCACCACTTGTCACCTTGACAATCTAAACTGTCACTGTCTTTACCGACTGAATTACTATTAACATCTGATTCCACAGACTGACTTTTATCAACTAACTTTATAAGACTGTCTTACTATGACCCGTGATCGACACTGCTTAGTATATCTGAATCTTGATATGACATTCATCGTGAATGTTCTATGATTATCTAGACGCATATAATAATGTTCTAGAGGCTTGTCAAACTGATAATAATGTTACAACTGTACCTCACATATAGTTTCTGGAAGGATCGAGAATAAATCTACTATAATTCTACAACTACATAATGAAATATACAAGCAACAACTATTGTAAACAAGGTAGTAGAATAAATAACTAATAAACGAATAAAAACCCTATGTACATGACTACTTATCCACGTTATATTATTTTGTATTTTTCAGTGCACGAAATAATAAAGTCGTTCTAATTTTTCCTATTGTTCCTATTTTCATGATTCTTCTTTCATCTGATAGAATGCTGGCTTATTATTGAGAAATGGTCCCATTAAAAAGAATAGGGGATATTTTGTTGAATATCTAATTTTTGATACAAATGATACAATTGAAGAACATTTAGTTTCCGTAAAATCATTGAATTGAATCCAACTTAAAAATCTTTATGATTCTTAGATGATGTGTTATTTTATACTTTCAAGTACATCGTGAATGGAGTAATTTTTAGATTTTTCAAAGTTATTAATTTCACAATTCATTTTGAGTGAACATGGTAAAAGCTCACAAGCTTCTTGGATAGTACATAAACAATGTTCACTAAACTAATTTTATCAAACAGAATCCTTTCATAAATAATCTCACTAATGCAAATAAATTATAATTTTTGACCGGCTACCCAAACGCAGGAGGTTTACAATTCGACTATTTGCATGTTTTTTATGGCTGTTCGTGCCTTTTAAATAGTGTTTTTTTTCCATTCGAAGGAGAGCTATTGATGAAAAAATTGACATTCAACATGTCCTCCTCCCTATAAACTTCTCTCAGAGGAGGTGGAGGAGGCATTTTTTTAAAAATAGAAAACTTGAGACGACAAAGTTAAAGAAGATGCTATATACGTTTAAATTGGACATTTTTTACTGCGTTTTCGAGTTACAGCAGTGGTCAAGTCCGAAATATGTGTATTTCCGCGATGTTTTGAAATCTCAAAATAAGTATCGTCGCTTATTATCTTTGGTGAATGTTGAACGATTTTGTTGACTAATGTTACACTCAAAACTGTGTTATATTTTTTATAAAAAAAATTACCGAATATTCGTTGGACACTGAAAAATACAAAATAATATTAATTATATTGGTGCACAATTGCTGTTCCATACCCATCCGTAGATCCAGTGATCTACCATGACTGTCCGTTGCCTAAATTTATATGAGTCTCTATGAATATCTATGGTTCCGTGTCTAAATAACGATTTCCTAAATTATTATATGGATTGTATTAATTAATCTTTATTGGACAGGCAGCGAGACGTATCCAGTCTTGGCTTAATTAAGAAATTTCCAGATGGGCCTGAGAAATCGCTGCGGACTCACTTTTTCCACTTAACCGAAAACCATCACAATTTTATATAAATTACAATGTCTCTCCTGTTAGCCAGTTATTCACATTATTTATTTATTATATTATTACTTCAATAGTTTGTTCCCAGTTAAATTTTCAAATACTGGTTTCATTTAGATTCTAATGTAATTATAAAATTGATGACATTTTCTTTTTCTAAGTGACAATTACGTCATCTGAATAGAGATACTGAAACGTGAAACGGTAAACACGTCCCGAATAATGAAATAATGGCACTAGATTTGTCAAGGACAAGAAAATAATATATATATGAGGTTCAATTTTGATGACTGATTATAAGTGTACCTCGTTTTTTATGGATTTGCTACAAATTTCAGTTATTGAAATGATTTATAAATTATGTTTGTGTCTCTCAAGGCAGATTATCGGAATTGGAAATATAATTTAATATATCGTACGTACAAAATCATAATTGGGAAAGGAGTACAGGGCCTCGTTCTGTCTCCGAAGTTATTAAATGTATATTAACAGTGTGTGTTTATTAAAGTGAAGATAAATGAACGTTACACAACAACTCCAATGGAAAACAAATAGAACGGGTCCAAAATTATAATTATCTCGGATCAAACATAAACTAACTACTAACATAACTAGACCGAGATAAAGAAATCAGGACCAGGATAGAAATGGCTCAATCAGGCGTTTATTAAACACTCTCCAATCTTAACGAATAGACACCTAAGTCTCCAAACCAGGCAGATATTTTTGGAATGCTATATGTGGTCATTCCTACTAACGGGGTAGAAACTTGGACTCCGGAATTAAGATATAATTTTTTAAAAGGAAGCTGTTCAAAACTTTCCTCATATGCCAATAATAATTCCATGATCGTATTTTTTACGAGTGGGTATTTATTCTACCATCTCATTTTCGTTTGTGACATTTTGAGAAACAATAATATTTATGTCACTCAATGTATTTGACTGATGTATTGCTTCAGATGCATGAAACTTTCCGCTGGAAAAAGAGCAATAAAATTCACTTGAATAACATCGAGATGTTTTTAAGCGTATATATTTGCCAGAGAAGCCTCTGGAGCTTTATAGAAGCAGAGAGAAAGAAATAGTGAATGTGAGATGGAGAGATTCTGGTGGGCAGCAGAAATCGCGTCGGCACATCTTTGCGTTTTTGTTTTGGTCCTCGTGTTCGGACAACTCGCCGAAGAAGAAGAAGCAGCGAAGTTATGGTCGCGTTCCCACGATCAGCGACTATTTAGCCTGTGGGCACACCGAACAAGAGAGACCGCTGGGACAGCACGAGCCCACATGGAATATGACCGGCGAGAAATCGAACAACAGGATGGTTACAGGAAAATTCCAGATCATGTTTATGCTGAATATGGAATGAGAAAGAAATAATTTATTGTTTAGAACGAATACATTTATTTACATAACAAGCCATAAACTTTGATAATATATCCCAAAAAAATCTAACACAATCGATTCATATTTTACAATAAAACTCTTAAACTTTCAATATTTGCCGCTCTACTATTGCCCTGTAATCCTTATAAATTTCCAATCATAAAATTTTCTCATACTCATTTGCTACATATTTTTTTCAATAACAAACCTAGTTTTAAAATGACGATAATCATATTGATATTTCTCGACAAATTTAAATACACCTACTATTTATACATATTTACATCCATTGCATATATTATTCTTAACATTTTATTTATTTATTGGATGCTTTACAAACACCATCTAGACAGTAATTACATGTAGTGCTTTATTCTTTACTAGTAAGAGAGTTAATGCCATCTAAGGAGAGAAAGTGGTAATTTTTGGATAGTTAAAAAAAGTTGCCATTTAGGAAAAAATATTTCTTGAAACTATATTACTAGATGTTTTTCCAAAAAACTTTATGTATATATGTATAAGTAATTTCTACTGCATTATTCAAAGAAATCAGACATTTAAATATCTAAATTCTTTCAGTTTTGTTGTCCATTTTCTCCCATTCTTTTATCACAACTCCGACCCTGCATACTTCGTACTCGTATATTGTTTCTTGTCACTGAAAAAGATAATGTCTTTCTCAATTTTACCATTCTCAAGTATGTATCTATATTTGAACGATGTTTTTAAGTTTTTTCCTAAAACTTATTTATACAAGATATTGTAAGTCGAGAGTTCAAATGGTCTCTTGGTGCAGTTATATAGAATAGGAAAGAAGTAGACGTAAATTCTTTAGCATCGATGAGATTGTTGGCTATCAGTTAAATGTTGGAAAAGACGATTCAAAGCAAATTTACCTAACTGTACGACATCCTACTAAGATGTAGATAATGCATCCTGTTTAATCACGATAAGACGACGACATAATAATAATATAAGAAATACTAAAGAAGAAAAAATCAAAGAAAGACTTTGACCTTTTCAAAAACCAAACGAATGTTACAAAGTTACTGTACATCGTTCTTACAGTTTTCAACAATATGGAGACGTCGTGAGAGAGATGATGAGATGACGTAATTGATGTTAAGTTCATTATGAAACCAGGGTTGGGCGAAAACTCATTTATTTTTATCACGGTATATCCTGCTCCATCGCACACAAGAGGTAACCAACACAAGCAACCATATGGATGGTGCTGCAAAATGTGTTTTAAGTGGTTTATTGACACGCTTGTTATTACAACATATAATAAATTGGATGTATATGTGTTGACTTTCAACGGGCAAGAGTATTGAATAAGATATGATGGTAAATTCTACATGTGTCTCTGAAATGATAGTGGTGACAACTAATGATGTGAAAAAGAGTTTATTTCCAAATGTAAATTAAATTGTTTTGAAATACAAATACAAATTAATGAAGTCTGTAATCTGCAAAGCTTAGAGTTTCCCCCAACTCTGGCTTCTGCGTATTATTTATATTTACGAAAAAATGATATAGGTACTGTCAAGGTCGGACAGAAAAGTTTGCAAGAATTAGGTATGTGTTAGGCTTGCGTGAAGGATTTTCCATACAAAAGATTTTTATTTAGTTTTTTGAATGAGTTAGGACTGAAAGCTTATAATAGACTATGACTGAAAAATTAAGAACAGTTTTCCATTTATAATTCGATAATAAGGGGGAATCAAGCAATTCAAGAAAAATAGTTGAAATATAGGCTTTTTTGACCGCCTTCCCAACATTTCGATTATGATACCGTATCCAGCAACATTAAAATTGGGTATTTTTTAGAAAAGATTATGGTTTCTGAGTAACAGGAATGGTAAAATCTGGAATATATGTGTTTCTCTTTGTTCCTGTCTTTGACAGAATTTACAGGAAGTGCCACAAGGTCTTCGTGACAAGCTGTCAGCGTGACTTCTTCCTTTCGGTGTTTAATTTGAAAGTCATAAGTCTGCAGTTTCTCCAGCCAACGCGCTATCTTTCTCTCCGGATTTTTGAAATTCAGCAGCCACTGTAGTACAGAGTGGTCTGTTCTTACTAAAAAAATTGTGGTAATGTTCTATGGATCGTACAACCGCTAGCAGCTCCTTCCGGGTCACACAGTAGTTTTGCTCTGCTTTGTTGACATTCTGGTGACTAGTCAAAGTGGGAGGTCTTTTCGGTTAATTGATGAAGTGGCTTCGCAATTTACCCAAAATCCTTAACAAATCGGCGGTAGTAACTACTGAGTCCCAAAAAGCTTCTAACTTCGTGCTTGTTCTTTGGTCTGGGCCAATCTCGCACTGCCTGGACTTTTTCTGGATCGGTCTCAATTCCTTTCGATTATACGACACGTCCGAGAAAGTTGACTTTTTCCTGGAATAGAACGCATTTCTTTGGATTCAGCTGGAGATAAGCACTTCGGATCCTGGCGAAAACTTTCTTCAGATTCGATTGATGTTCGTCGAAATCTTTGCCAATCACCATTACATCATTCAAGTATAACAGGCACGTCTCCCAAGTTAGTCGTCGCAGAACTAATTCCATTAACCCTTCAAAAGTGGCAGGTGCATTCCATAATCCAAACGGCATGACATTAAATTGATACAGGCCGTTTCCAGCTGTGAAAGCTGCCAATATCCACTTTTCAGGTCCAGAGTTGAGAACCACCTGGATCCAGCTAAGGTGTTCAAGGTATCGTCAATTCGGGGTAATGGATAGCTGTCCTTCTTCGTAAAATCATTTAACCTCCTGTAATCCACACAGAACCTCGTCGAACCATCCTTCTTCGTCACCAGCACAACTGGTGATGACCAAGGACTGCTGGATTCTTCTATGACGCCATCCTTCAGCATTTCTTGAACCATGATATTAACTTGCTGTTGTTTTACGAAAGGAAGTCTTCGTGGAGGTTGGCGAATAGGTACAGTACTTTCCGTGTTGATCCGATGTAATTTTTCCATGTCTTCTTGAAACTTTCCATTAGCTCTTGGGACAAATGTACATCTTTTGAAACAGGTTCCTCTTGCTCACATCTTATCACACGGGAAACTGTTGAACAGGTACCGATGGCATCCCCTTTCTTCAGTGTCACTCTGTTTACAGACAGATTGGCTACCCTCACTGGAATAATGTCGTTGGAATTAACTAAGCACCTAGCCAAGAGAGTCCCGTTCTCTTTGTTCTCGATTGGTTCAAAAACCATAGTGTTAACTTCTTCCAGTTGTTCTTCTAGGTGCGCCACAATCTTCTCACTATTCCCAGGTATTCGTGTATCTTCGGTGACGATTATTTTTATGTCAGTTTTTGGTTGAAGATGCTGAGAAAAATATTTCCTCGTTGCCCACTCTCAACATTCTATTTTTGAAGTCCACTGTAATCAAATTGAAAGTTTCCAAAATGTCTAAGCCTACTATAAATTCATGTCGGCCGTGATTGCATTGACCTTTACTTGTACCTTGCCAATTTCCAAAGTAGAGGTGGTCTCCCCAAAAACATTATATCCTATATCCTTTTGCATTTTCCAGAACTGGCTTGATGTGCTGCACGATAGAGTCTTTGGAAATCATGTCGGGGCGTACTACTGATCTCGTTGCCCCTGTGTCGATGGTCAAAACACATTTCTTGATAATACCTTGGACAACGAGGCTCTCGCAGCTCTTCTTGATGGAGCACAAGAGTAACTTGGGGGCTTGATAATCAGTGATCTTCGCCCCCTTACACTGGCGAGGTGGAGTTTTCCTGAAGTCGGTTATTCTCTCTCTGTACACTTCGTTCTTCAGATCTGGGTCTTCGCCTGAAATTTCTACTTATATGTCCCACTCGGTTGCAATTGTAACACTTAATCACTTTTCTATAACCGGACTCTTTGCTTCCTCGAGAGCAGAATTTCTGGAACATCGCCTCCAGCTTCTTAAAGAAATCTGCATTGTCTTGCGGTTCGTCTGACACCCTGACTTCTTGAACTTTACTGCGACGATTCATCGAAGCTTCGTATTCCAGTGCCTGAACAACTGTTTCGGCTAAGGTGTTATGCCTACTTAGTCTCAACAATTGCTGCATATCGATATCTCTAACTCCATCGATTAAGTACTGGACCCTAATTTGCTCAATGAATTCGTCCGGGGCCTGACGATAAGCCAGTCGCACCATGGCTCTCAATACTACTGCTGAATTCCTGCAGTGATTCCGTTGAACCTTAAATTCTGTTTTTCAACTGGTTCTGATATACTTGGCTAAGATATTTGTTGCCGTATCTTAGTTCCAAGGTGCCTGCAACAGTCGAATAATCAGTTTGTTTGGCTTCAGGAATGTTTTGAAGTATTTTAAGCGCCTTTCCTCGCAAAGCCAATGCCAACGCCGTTGCTTTCTGCTGCTGATCCCATCCATTCGCATTGGCTGCAGCCTCAAATTGACGTTTGTATATAGCCCAGGATATTTCACCGTCAAACGTTGGTGGTTTAAGTTTTTCATTGGCTGTTGTGATCGCCGACGTGTCCAATTTGCTGATTTCGTCTTGGTTGGTATCCCGTATTTTCTTCACCTCTTTCTAAAATAATCGGTACTTTTTCTCAATCACTTCTCGAACTGTCCCAATCTCATCTCGAACTGTCCCAATTTCCTCTAGTACTTCTTGTTTTACGGTCTCGACTTCTTGATGGACATTTTGGAACAATCCTGAAATCTGCTCGAAATCTTTCTGTCTTCTCGAAAAATCAGAGAGTACCTTAGTTAGTTGTTCCTCCTTTGTTTGTTCTTCTCGCAGCCTTTGCTCCTCCTCTTCTTTCTTTTCTTGTTGTCTTCGTTCCAACTCTCCTTTCTTTTCTTGTTGTCGTAGTTCTACTTGTCTTCTCGAAAAATCGGAGAATAACTTAGTAAGTTGTTCTTCCATTTTTTCTGTCTGCTTTCGGGTGTTCACCATAGACAAAAACATCTTCACTCACTTATCCCAGTTCTGACACCAAATTGTTGCGTATGTGGGTTCGCAGATAAGTGAGACAAATTTACAATTGTTAAATAAACTTTATTTATACTCGAAATAATAAAAGTTACAACTTAACTGTACTATATTCTCACTAGCTTACTCGGACTATTCTATTATTCACACTGTCTTTTACCATGTCTTTGATTTAATTACCTACCTGAAATCTTATAACTTTTGACTTAAAAGATTACAAGTTTTGGTTGAATCTCATTAGTTATTGTTCCCCAAAGTGTCCAAAAGCATTACAGAAAAAAAATACCCAAAAGGTCAAGTGTCGGGTTCATTAAGATGAAGTTACGTACTTAGGATTTTCGCATAGATTCTCCTGTAAATCATCAGTGGAGGCCTATAGTATTAATTTAAAAATTTTCATAATTTCGGAGATAAGAGGAGAAACAGCTAATTTTAGAATATTTTATTTAATATCTTCTTAACCGTAAATTTTAAGATAATACTTTATTTACTCATAACGAGCCGTTTCATATGATATGTCACGTGATGCGCATAAATATAATTTTTATATTAATTTTCTAATGGGGTCCACAAAAAGCTATCTCTGCCTACCAAATTTCAACATATAAAATTATGAAAATTCCGAAATAGCACGGAACACTGATATCAACTTTCGCTTGCCCACTTTTATTTTGGCAATAATTTTTATATTTTCCTTTATTGCCCAACAAACGTATGAATGTTCATAAGGAACTAGATTTGAGCAAAACTTACCATTGCCTTCTGAATGGTTTTCTTACATTTATGATCATCAATCATTATTTTGTTGTCAGTTAATAACTTAAATGATTTTATCACCTTTCAGTCTCTATCTCACATCAATCAACTGAATATGCTTTTAATAGCTCATAGCTCCAATGAATTATTAAGCGTAGATTTATTAATTGATATTTAACAGACTTCAGTTGATAGATTCCATCAGAATTTGTATGGAAATATTATCCTCACATTTTTTTTTATTTTTTTTTTTAATTGTATTGTATTTGACATACATCCCTTTCTTATATGCAATAAAACTTTTGGTTATTTATATGAATCTTTTTTTTTCATGCACTAATAAAATCTAAAGGTACTCGAGCATATTCTACCGACTATAAACACATTTTGGTTATATTCATTCATATTTATACAAATTTGCAGTTTGAATATTCATATGCATCTGCCTTTTCATATTCAACCTGTTTCAAGGTTAACTCATTAAAAATGATACCCAATCCACTTTACAATCAACTGTAAATTTGATGTAGTCCCTCGGAAAATTTTCAGCCGAAAGGAAGTTTTCTTTAGATAGGTATATCTCTACCCGAAAGAATTTCCATCACTGCAATAAAGAAAGCGAAATAGGTATGTATAGCTGGCAATAGTATGTACAAAATAAGGAAATACCATATAATAAGACAATCAGTACCTAAGGGGTATACTTTAGACTGATATAATCAAAAGAATCAAGTTAGTAGCAGGAAATTAATCTAATCAGTAATCTAGTTACTTCATTTGTTTTTTACGCTATTTAAGGAAAACAGAAGCTTTGATGTATCAAGCATAACCATCGCGATTTAGATTGTTCTCAAAATAAAACTCACGTTTTAACTCTAATAACATTAATTTATAAATAAGTTTTGTTTTGTACTTACAATGTTATTACAAATGCGTTAAAAATGCAGAGCTGGATTACTAAAACTGGGTTTGAGAGCTGGGCCCTTTCGAATAAGAGATATTGATTATGAAAATTGAATTATGAGTTTATGAGGGTCTATTAGTAATACCTACCCAAATTACAGAAGTACTTGGCCAACAATAATCTGTTATCAATCGGTAGTACGAATTCGATATCAAAACAACTGGAAATGTTATACATCAATTTTATGCAATATTATAAACATGATCTTATATAGAAAGGAACACCCCCGCATATCTGTCCCACAGACTTCCAAGATCGCCTAATCTTAACCCTTAACACGAGTAATAATTCTGCGAGAATTAAAATACTATATCAGGGAACACATTGCTCCAAATAACTAGAAATGTTGTTAACCATTTGGACGAACAGTTGTGGTTCTCATCAGCAAAATGGATGACATAACTGTTAGTAAGAGAGACCACGACCAAAATTTTTGTCTCATAGCAATACGGCCAAAACCGCATCGAATTGATTATCCTGAACTCAAACATACCAGAATTTTTTCGCGTAGCGTTTGAGCTGGCCGAATTTTCAAAAGTGTCAAAAAATTTACCGTACTGTATCATAGCAGTCTGTCTGATTTTCGGACTGTAGTTGAACGGTAGCTCTAAGATACCGGAAATATGTTTTTCAGAAGTCAGGAGTGTAGCGCGAACCCGGAAGATCACTTTAAAGATTAAAAAATGAGACATAGAAAAATAATCATAGCAATCCGTCTGAAAGTCTTAGTTACTAGTAAAGTTGGATTAGTTTAGGCGAAAAAAAAATTTTTCAGAAGAAAATTTGGACGCATCAAATTTCGAGACCGGTTTGAAAATGCTAAAGAATTTTACCGATCGGTAACATAGCAATCTTTCTGAAATTTACCTGAATGCGGAAAACTGTTGAAGGACTTAAATAGATGGCTCAACAGGAAAGTGGGATTGTGTTGGAAAAAACAGTTTATTTCAAGTCACATAAAGTGTAAGTATTTAATCGCTGTCGGACTCGGAATCGTCCTCAGCAAATCGCTCTCCAGATCGCATGTAAGGTCTTCAAGTTCTTCTTCTATAAAATAAATATTATCAGTAAAAATTACCAACTTGTTTATAAAAATGTAGCAGCAAAAGCCACGTGAACTATACCTGTTTCGGGAGTTGATTTATCGCCCAAAACAACGTCGCTCAATTCTGGTAAGTGGTTTCCAGAGAACCACAAAATTTGGAAGCGTACCTCATCTTCAAACCATCCGTAATCTGCCAGTTTGAGATCGCTTGGAGTTTTGGTGTAAGAGTTGCTCTATACTTGTGCAATATATTGGGTTCGCAATAAATGCTTCCCCAATTCTGTTTTGTATGGCGGCAGATTGCAGGCTTCATAAATAGATAAATTCCCAACCAAAGTTAGGTTAGGTTAGGTTAAGTAAGGATAGGAACAGGAACGTAACAAGAAATAAGGCCTTCCTGCCAAAAGAGCGTAGCAAGCTCTGTGGCGTTTGTCAGGCGCTCCGGAATTTCTTTTTCGTTTTTAGGAGTATAGGCGACGTAGAAAATTTCTGATAACCGTTTTTTGGTAATCGCGGCAACAATACTAAAGGTTTAAAAAAATTATCCGGGTTGCTATGACACAGGTCGGCTAATTTTTTTGACATTTTTAAAAATACGCTCAGACTTTATGCTACGCGGAAAATTTATGAAAACAAACTTTTTCATCATAAAATGACAATATCTATGTACATTCTCAATATCAGACGTATTGCTATTATACTGACTGCCTTTTTTTGACACAGCAGAAATGGCCTCCCACGCAGTTGCTACACTTTTGGCCTTTACTACCCATCTAGTCGGGTTTAGAGTAATATAATCTAACTATTTTATATAGTTTCGGCCGTATTGCTATGATAAATGGTTTTGGTCTCTCGTACCATGTGTAAAATATGTATGGGTTCATGGTAAATTTCTAATACCTGGGTATAAACATGTGTCTTTTATAATAGTACACATGGATAGTAGTCCGTAAGATGAGAGAAGCACATTATCTCCATGGCATAATATGATGGCAACCAGAAATTCATGCATGCAAGACTTTTTATTCATTAGCCATTTTTTTCCACCAAGATATTGCAACGTCCGGGACAGTAACTGTACAGAAAATTCATACATACGCCCATGTGGATATAGCGAGGTCTGGTTTTGAAACGGCAATTAACATTTATGAAGTTATATACGTTGAGGAGTAGATGTGTGCAAAATTGTGTGAGCCACCTCCGTCCGGTATTGCTGCAGTGCTTATGGCTCGGACACGGACTTAGGCAATGAAGATCCATTGTTTCATATCCGTACACTTGTTCTGAGAGTCCGTACGGGCTCCTAGCAAGAGCTTCAAAGCGTGATCCGCCCATCCTTACATTTTATATAACATTTTGACAATATCATTAATTTTTTAAATATAGCTGGCCATCTCTTGAAAGACCCTAGAAAATTGTTTTCAACAGAAGTGATTACGATGACCAAAACTATATATCTACTTTCTTTTGTTATGGTATATTCTTGTTTCGTACAGTCGCGTTTCTTACACTTCAAAAATGTAGATGTAATATTGTTGTTTTGTACACTGAATTTTCGGTTTCACGGTTCGTACCCCGACCATTATATCGGTGATGCCGAGTTCCTCCCACATTCTAGGAAATGTAACGAAGAACAGGTATAGCATGTTAAGGGATTAACGATTATTATGCACCTATTAACACATTTTAGATTATTTACAAGAAGTAATGATTGCTTAAATCATAAAAGTAGGTATAAATAACAGTTACATTCGCCCAACATCGCAGTTTGTATTTAAAATGTATATCAAAATTATTTTGAGTGAACAAAGAAGATCATTGCTTGTTCTGAATCATTTAATTAAAGAAATTGTTCCCCAACTTCAGAAATCTCGACATGAATTATTCCATAATGCTCCAAATGCAATCTCCGCAAGTACTTACGACGCAGTGTTATGATTTTTCAATTATTAACGATAGGAGTAAAAATATTTTATTTATTACGTGATACCGAAAAATGTGTGTAAGTAGGCGTTTTAAGAAGTTTCCAGTCGTTTACTTATTGCAAAATTATCAATATTTTTTACAAAAAGATTTACCGACTTTATTAGTTGGTGCACTGAAAAATACAAAATAATAATAATTTTATTTATTTCTACTTTTGAATGTAGCATTCATCATTAAAATCATTCAACGTTTACCAAGGAAGATAATACGTACCTACCTACGTTGCTTATACTTATTCAGAGATTTCAATTCACATATTTCCGACATTACCACTGCTGTAACTCGAAAACCGTTTAAAAGAATGTTCAATCGAACCGTTTCCGAATATGGTCTTTAATTCTGTCGTCTCAGATTTTCGATTTTCGAGAAAAATTGCTCTATGTTACCGTAGACCATTGCAATCAATGGTCGGTGTATGAAACGAGAAGCCAAAAATGGGTTAATTTATTCAGTGTTTGAAACAAGAATATTTCAGGTCATTTTTTGAAGTGAATTCAAGTGTACGAAATAAGAATAATTTTTTTCAGAGACTACTTAAGCAAATTTTTTATTGTTATTTCTATTCACCATTGTCAACATAACAAGTTCTAGGTCAAATCACATAAGCATTTTGAAATTTATAACGAAAACATCGGAAGTGTTCTTCCGACTGACATTTGCGACCATTTTCAACATATTCCATTTTTACTGACTTCCGAATCGCAGATGATAAACAAACCTTTTTTTTTGTTCGTAAATGAGGTTTTCATTCGTTTGAACATCCAACATTCCCACCCCCTATATTGTTGGGTCACTTAGCGGAATATTGTCTTTAAAAGTTGTTTGGCTGTTAGTTATTTTTCCTTGCCGCAATTGTGATTTTCCGCAATAATAAAGATGTGTTAACGTCTGTTATCATATTAATCTTTATGTGGATCTTTTGTTAAGCAATCAACAACTACATATATTCTCTCTAGATTTCATAGAGCAAAAAAGATTTAATCAATCCACTTTCACAGAATAAATTACTTATCCCTATTTATTTGTAGGTTACTTAAACCGTTTAGAACGTCATGTCGTTCTAGGTAACAACAAACAGGATATGCGTTATCTTTGAAATAAACGAAATCGTTGTTGACGCTAATGGGAGCGATTTATATGTGTAAGATAACCCTTCTTTTTTGCTATTAAATGCTAATTTATATGTAGAAGGTAATTAGACTAGTACAACAATTTCATGACAATATATAGATAATATTCACAACGTTGCTGTCTCTGTCGTGTGCTATGCAAATCAGTGTTATTTTTATTTCGAGATAATTTATAGTTTCGAATGATATCAAACGTTATGTCTATCAAAAGACTTTCATTTGAATATTTTCAATATCACGAAAATATAAGTACTTCAGGATGTCGGGCAAGTTCAACTTTTTACTTACCTACAAGAAAATTGATTTATACTGTCTCAATTAAATGTTTTACTTTCTTTGGATTCTTAATTCTATAATAGAGGGAGCCCACAACTTCGCCCGTGAAAAACTTTGCTGTAGGACGATGTTAGCTTGGTTGTCGAAACACATATCAGATGAATAAAGTATGAATCTCCCGTCAAAATCGGTTCAGTCAATTCGGAGTTTGTCCCGGAAAAACTAACATGCAAATAACTTTATGAACAGAAAAAAAGTATTCATATAAAAGGGTGCGTATAAGACGGATACTACCTATCGACAGCGTTAAATAGTCATCGAGAGTAAAGTAATAAATATTTTTTGCAAAAACTTGTACCGACTTTATTAGTTGGTGCACTGAATAATTCAATATAATGTTAAATTAAATAACTAATAATAAATAATAATAAATTTAATTTAATAAATAATTTTTTAAAATTTATTTCACACTTTTGGTTGTAACATTAGTCATGGAAATCGTTGAACATTCATTAATACCAAGGAAGATAGTGCTTCTTCTCTTATCTATGTATAGGCTTAGCTTGTAGTTACTTGTTATTAATCAGAGATCTCAAAACACCGCGGCGCAGATATACATATTTCAGACTTTACTGCTGTAACTCGAAAATCGAAACTCTTTTGAAAAATGTTCAATTCAAGCATTTCCTGATATGGTCTCATCTTTAATTCTGCCATCTCAGATTTTCGATTTATGAGAAAAATTGCACTTCTTCTGGGAGCGGTTTTTCGAGGGAAGAAGCTTTCGGATTTGAGGTTTTTCTAAATATGGGACCATTTCTCAATTCTCTTTCAAATTAATCGAAAATCGGAGTACGTTTATTATGCAAAACGCGCGAACAGACATACAGAGATGGTTGAGTAGCGTCCCAGGAAACACCCAAGCTAATTAATGTTTATCGGGTTTTTCCGAAATAACATTCTATCTCTAATACGCTTGTTCCCAGCCAATGCTTATCATGTAACTTGCAACCGCAACGCGACTGTAGAAAATTGTGTCAATTTTGATATTAAGTAACTGCGACTGCGACTAAATTGCAACTGAAACAGTGCTGCTTCTACCGAACCACCAGTAACCATTGAGCTATAATTACATTGAATTCAGCATATAATCAATCGGCGATTGCTTAGCAAGCAACCGCTTTACATAATACGAGTTTTTTTGCGGCCTTCAAACAGTTTGCAACTGCAAGGCGACCACAATGCGATAGCAACTGGGTCGCTAATAAGCGTACCCATCACTATTTAGGGGAGGGTGGTATGAGCTTGAAGTTAATTTGAATATGTACCTATACAATATTAGTACCGCAATTTTTTCTGCCTCATTGATACATAAACATAATTTCAATTTAAAAATTCTGAATTTCCATTATCTACAGAATTTTATTGCAAGAATTAAAAGTCACGAATAAAAATTTTGTCCCTACATAGGTAATTCTAATTCTACAAAAATTTAGGAATTAAAATTATGTACAGTGTGGGCCAATTTTGATGTTTCTATAGAAGATTCCGGTAACTATAAGTACTATGGAGAAATGGATGGTACATTCTTGTTCGTTTTTTGACAGAAACTCAATAGTGAAAACCAGAACTCGTTATCTTCTTTTAATTTCGAGCTATATCGAGAAGTTCGATTTTTTACGATTTCTATTAATTTCGGTATCGTTCTTGGTTTTCAAATTAGAAAAAAATATATTTACACTTTCTTCATGCACTTTTTTGAGTAGAATCTAATGAAATTAACATATTTTGAATATCTTCTTTTCCGGTTACAACCTAAACTAAATCATAGTTGGCTATAGATTTATTAAATAAAGCATTTTCTGTGTGTTGAAAAATTTTGGAAAGTTACATTTTGTCAAGAACTGACGGCGGAAATGTAATTTAAAATAGTCTTCGAAAACGCTTGTCAAAGCCAGTTCAGTAATATTTTTGAGTTAGAAGGTGACTGTTTCGCGTTTCAAAATGGAAATTTTGGTTTATGAAAACTACGAAAAGTATGATATGTTGGAATGCTTTATTCAAAGTAACAGCAATTTTGGCATTGAATCCGAAACATACTTCAATCCAATTATCCCCAAAATTTATATTTAACAAATCCGAAACTATTCTCGTTCTGTGTGGTGGTGCGCCGTCTTGTTGGAAGTATACATTTTCTTTCATCCAAAGATAAATTGTCAAAGAATTCTTCAATTATGTGATGGTTTAGAATTTCATAGTACCAGTCGCCATTTAAATTTTCCTTATAGATTTGATAGACCAATATACCAAGTAGGGCACACCAGACACTAAAACCAAACCGTCCCTGATATTGAACATCGACGGTGCGGTGGGGTTGAAGCACAGACTTATATGTCTGTGGGTTGAAGTCAGACCAGTAGTGTTCATTATGCCGGTTAAAAATTCCAGCGCTGCTGATGTAGGCTTCATCAATCCAAATTACTTTTCTAAAAAACAATTGATTTGGCGACGTGAAATGGAAGGATTGGCAACTGCGGCTCCAATTACATTAATTGCAATTTCTTCGACATCACCAATGTTAGTTTTTCGGTTTTGTCTTTTTGAATGACCCGTGATTGATAAGATATCTCTTCAGCCTCTCAAAAATGGATTTGTGGGGTTGTCTTCTTTCTTTTTACCGATTGAAGTAAGTTTCGGATACAATACCAGAATTGCTGTTACTTTGAATAAAGCATTCCAACATATCATACTTTTCGTAGTTTTAAAAACCAAAATTTCCATTTTTCAACGCGAAACAGTCACCTTCTAACACAAAAATATCACTTATTATAAATGACATTTACGCCTTCCAGATGAATAGTAAAAAAATAACTAAATGTCTCAGGCGCCTATGATAAAATCAGTTTATCTTCAAAAATGTGACTTTCAAAAATTTCTCAACACACATGTTATTTATTTTTGAAAAGAGAAAAAAATGCTATATTTAATAAGTCTATAGCCAACTATGATTTGCATTTAAAAAAATACAAGTTTATGTTATAACCGGAAAACAAAAGAAGATATTCAAAATATGTTAATTTCATTCGATTCTATTCAAAAAAGTGCATGAAGAATGTGTAATAATTTTTTTCTAATTTGAAAACCAAGAACGATACCGAAATTAATCGAAATCGTAAAAAATCGAACTTTTCGAAATAGCTCGGAAACAAAAATAGCTAGCGCGTTCTGGATTTCACCATTGAGTTCCTGTCAAAAAAGCGAAAAAGAATATACCATCCATTTCTCCATAGTACTTATAGTTACCGAAATCTATAGAAACATGAAAATTGACCCACCCTGTACATAATGAAAATAAGATAATTTATTTTTGTGTCAAAATACTAATAATATATACTCTCATTTGAAACTATTCTATTAGATAATAATAAAAGCTACAAATAAAATTTACATCATGTTGTAATAAAATTGTAATTCAGGGATTTAATTTCGTATTCCATTATTGTTTACCTACTACCCGTTGAAAATTTCAGGTAATAATAATAATTGATAGAATTTTTAAACTATTAAATAAGCTTGAACTTAATCGGCAATTTCAATAAACAAGTAATTGCTATTCCATCGCTGCATAAATATAATCTTAGAATGATAGATAGATAGATTGTCTATACAATAATAAGAATACGTACGAGGTTTCATCCTATACATATATACTTGGAATATATTTTATGATAAGTCATAATATTCCTTCTTCTTTTAATATCAATGTATAATTAAAATAAAAAAAAAATATTATTTTTAATTAATAGAATCCTTGGTATTAAGTATCAAAACAGCGTGTCGTTGAAAGAATATGAAAAGCTCATTTCTATTTCCTCTTCTTGTGAAATTTTGAATATCTATAATATTCGTGTCTTGGTTTTATTCCTTATACTTTTCCTACGAAATTATACCCTATATTAAATTATTTTATTAAACTGCAGACAGAAAGAAAGACACATCATCTAATATATTGAACCATAAAAATAATTGCAACTACAGAATTGCCATACATTAGGTATTCACACTCATAATAGATTTATTATATTTGTCACGACCTGCTCACGTCACATACTCAAGTCACCGTTAATTGCTCATGGGACCTGACTATATAAGAAGCCTAAAATATTTAATTTGATTATTGTGTACCTTAATTAGACCCTCTTATATTCATAACAATATTAATGACGAAGTTTCTAGCTCGTTAAATTTATCTTATTGATTATGGACATTTATGAAATCATAACGTATTGTAAGTACAATGTTACCGTCTAGATAAGTTTCATAAAATAGACACCGCGCAGACCATGGAGATATACAATTCCAATAAATGTATGTTTTTTTGACCGACTTTCCTAACGAAGGAGGTATACAATTTGCACCTTTTGCATAATAAACGTGTTCCGATTTTGATGATTTTTCTTTCATTTGAGAGTGGAGTATTGAGAATTGGCCCCATGTTCATAAAAACTGCAATCCGAAATCTCCTTCCCTCCAAAAACCGCCCCCGAAGAGGTTGGAGGTGTCAATTTCTCTTGAAAATCGAAAATCGTAGACTGCAGAATTAAACATAAGACAATATCTGGAAACGTTTAAATTGAAATTTGTTTTCAAATGAGTTACGGTTTTCGAGATAGAGGCATGTTAAAATCTGAGATATGTGTATTTCTGCTATGTGGAGGGGGCAACCTCTTTCGATTTTTTTTGTATTTCATTAAGTAAATATACACAACTAATCTCGCGACAAGAATTTATATCATATAAATTGTAAGATGCAATAAATTGATAGGATTGATTTAAGTTTAAAGTTTTTTTCTTCTTTTTAGAGCATTTACATAAAAAATATTTTATTATACATTTTTATCAATTTACTAGGTATTGCTGAAATGAATGGCTATGTAAAATGACAAATAATGCCTACAAATCTAAGTATCATATAAATAAAGATTATATAACGGGAAATAATTTAAATAAATATTTTTTACAAAAAATTGGACTGACTTTATTAGTTGGTGCACTGAAAAGTATAAAATAATATTAATTCTATTGGTGCTATTACTTTTGAAGTTGTGCAGTTGCAGGTAGATTGGTAACTTTTGGCACCAACTTCACAAGTACCAGCCCCAATAGAATTAAAATTATTTTATACTTTTCAGTGCACCAACTAATAAAGTCGGTCCAATTTTTTGTAAAAAATATTTATTTCACACTTTTGAGAGTAATATTAGTCAGGAAAATCGTTGAACGTTCACTAATACCAATGAAGATAGTACTTATTCTATTACCCACGTATATTCCTTGCTTGTAGTTGTTATTATTGAGATCTCAGAACATCGCTGCGGAAATACGCTTGAATATTTTAGTTATTACCGTTTTAACACCGATTTTACTCGAAAACCGTAACTCTAAGGGAAAAATGTTCAGTATAAATGTTGCTACAAATAATTATGTCTTTCATGTACTGCAAACAGATTTTCAATTTTCGACAGAAATCGCCCTCTCCACATAGCGAAAATAGGTATATTTGAGAATTTAAAATGTCTCTATGTCGAAAACCGTTACTCTTTTGAAAAAATGTTCCATTTAAACGTTTCCGGATATTGTCCTATCTGTAATTATATCAACGCAGATTTTCAATTTTCGACAAAATTTGCCCCCTCCACCCCCTTCGGGGGCGGTTTTCGGAGGGAACGAGATGTCGGATTCTCGTTTTTATGAATATGGGACCATTTCTCAAGCCTCCTCTTTCGAATGAATCAAAAATCATCAAAATCGGAATACGTTTACTATATGAAAGGCGCGCACAAACCAAAAAAAAAAAAAGCACACAGTCGAATTGTATACCTCCTCCTTTTGGGAAGTCGGTCAAAAATACTAGAGCTGTTGCATAATTCTGCTGTTGATTCATTTTTATTTTGTAAAAGTTCAGAAAAAATACAATAAAAACTATCTTGTCTCTTAAGCAATAGGTGTAGGACATATTATTCTCCCACTTATTTAATAGATATAAATATGGCTCTAGGCACGGCGACATTATTGAAAAATATTTATGCAAATATCAATTATTCATAATCGTTGTCAATAACCTACGAAGAGAACAGAAAAACGTTGTGTGTACTTGAAAGGTTGTCCAGCTATACGAGGGATCAGTGAAATGACTTTCGTGCTATTTATACTGTAAAATATTTAACAATTTTAAAAACAAAACTATTTAGGTACCTAATACATATTTGGCTTCTGGAACTTATTTGATTTTAGAACCAACTAACATAAAAATATTTTTAGTTTCCTACGCTACTATATATAGTAGTGGTATAAGGAAAGTATTGTAATCGTGTAAAATTTTCGGTATCGAAATTTTTACAAATGTTGACGTTTCAGAGTTTTCTATGTCTAATAAACATTTTTCAGCCATTTGACTGTCTGTCTGTCCGTCTGTGACAGCATTATATCGGGAACGGATCGGTGTATTTTATTGCTTTCTTTTTTACTTTGTTTGGTACTAATACCAACCGCCGGTGGCACTGAATGAGAATTCTATATACACCGGGTGCTGACCTATAGCCAAAAAAACGTGATTTGCTCAAGATTGTAGCGCGAAAACAGCTCTAGAGATTTTGGTTAAACGTGCCTAAAGTATTCTTCTGAGAGCCCTTTACCACCCGCATACAGCGCCATCTCTGAGAAAAAGCACAAATAAAGTTATGCTTGAATAAAATTCCATATTTTCCACATGTTTCTTCCGATTCTGGCTACACATTTCATCTTGAGAAAAAAATTAATATAACCATTGTTGTTCGTTTTGATCGGACGATTTTTTATTCACTGGAATTTGCCCCCGAGCGGTAGGAAAGTCGTGTGAGTGAACACCCGAGATTTTTTACAAAAGATTGAACTGACTCGTATCAGTTGGTACACTGAAAAATATAAAATAATTGCAATTCTATTGGTGCAGGTAATTTTGAAGTGGTAAACAGAAGACATTTGGCACCAACTTTTGTGATTTCAGTAACAATATTGCACTCTCCTAGTGCTATAACCCATTTTAATTTTAAATTTTCGAAAAGAAGTATCCCCTTCACCTCCGTTGGGGATAATGATCCAAAAACAACATTCGTTTTCCCATTGAAACAAGGATTAACAAAATCAGTGCACGTTTTCTATGAAAAAGACGCTTTAGTCCATATTATTGTCTATTAGTCCATATCTTGAAAAGTAATAAACCGATTTTGATAAAAGCTTGCATTATTCCTAAGAAGAAGTAATTGTAAGCCAATAAATTATTCACAATCAGATCAATAGTTTCGGTCGGATAAAAATTTGTATTTGTTCCAATAATATTATATTCCTTGACGAATTAATAACCTCCTTTTTTGAAGTCGGTCAAAACATACTGCCAACGGACAGCAATACTTGAGTTTCTACAACAAAGAACACAGCAAAGAAATAGAAATTGTCTTATCTATTTATTATTAAAACGCTACGCCTTTAAAATATGGTCATTATTTTAGACCCTTTACCTTAAGAAAACCCAAACATATAATACACCAAATTAAAGCTGTCAGTATTTAGATTTGCTGAAAACTATCTAAATTACCTAAATCCTCATTGATTATTTTCAAAACCGTAATAATTACGCCCAGCTCTCAATGGATGGCAAAATAGCAGCACATGTTAATTAGCATATTGCATACAGTTTATTGGGTACGATCGGAAATATTCTTAGCGTTCTATCTGTTGAAAACTGGACACCTAAAATTTTATACGATTACAATACTTTTCTTACCTAGTAGGAAAGTAATAATGCACATGCAGATACCTACTTACAGAACTTCTCTAAAAATTCATAGTGGAAAAGTGGAAACCGAAAATCCGAAAATGAAATAAAAAGTTGAGTTGACACAAACTTCCAGTAGTCATATCTCAAGGACAATATTTTTATTACATAGGAATTGCGAAAAACTCATGTACCGCGGGTGTCCCAATAAGATACGTAACCGGCTGTATATAGGAAACTACACATTGTAGAGATTTGCGGTAAAAAACTTAATGACTGAGGTTGCCAAGAGAAAATGCCGGATTTTTTCAGGTTTCTGTTATTGCCACTAGGGCTCATAATCTTAAATTAGAAAGAGTTGTTTCTCTCGAAATTTTTGCAAATAAAAGTCTGTAACTTCAAAGCAGCTAGAGGGAGAGGGGAGAGCAGCATATTAGATGTGGTTCAAAAGAAACTTTATAGACAAACAAATCTCCCATACTCGTTATGATTGTAATTTGATATGTTGCAACTAGAGGGCATTTTTCGATATAAGGACAGAAATTGCCAAATTTCTCAATAAATTTGTTGATATTAGTTTTTGGATATAATAAAATAGAAAAATGATGCCTAAACAAGCTAGTGAAAACTATTTCAAAACTAAGAACGATAAAAAATATTAATAGCTTGAAACTCATCAATTTTAGATAGTAACTTTTGATAAAAATATTATAATTTATGCATATATACAGGGTGTTCATTTTTCGAAATTCTAAAATTCTGGGTTATTATGAAAAACGAGAAAATCAGTCGACTTACTTTCTTCTAATTTATCTAAGCAACAAGTAATTTTTTTATACTACTGTTGATTTTTGATAGTCTCATCGCCAAATGATCAAAGATATCTAACTCTGAAACATCCCAATAGAGCTGTATCCTACTAGACAAGAAATTCAATAAAATCCACTGTAGATAAAGAAACAATTTAGTTTCTTGCTAGGTTTCTTATGGATAAATCTAACAGATTACTAAATACAAACAGATATCTATCACCAGGCGGAGCATTTCAAGATTAGTGGCAGTATGAAACTAACTTCCATCACTGAGTTGATTTTTATTTTTGGAATGAACTAATTATTTGGAGATGAACACATTCTGGATCTGCATTCTATTGCAAGGGCTTAGTAAAACTACATTCTTTCTATTATTGTTTTGATTATGTTGTTTTGCTCACCTGTTTTATTGTTATCGTTGTTATCGTTGTTACCATAATGATAAATACTATTTATTTACCCTGGGAAACAGAAAATCAACTCATCGATGGAAATCAGTTCCGTACAGCTAGTAGTATGTATATTTGAATATGGTATGGATGAAATTTATATTCTTTCAATATTATTGAAATGCTCCACCATTTGTTTCTTTAATTACTTACCTACAACGGATTTTATTGTATTTCTTTTCAAATAGGATATAGCCCTATTTGGATGTTTCATAGCTGAATATCTTTGAGCATATTATCAGAACTATAAAAAAAATCACAAGACACTATGACACCCGAGTCGAAGCTGTCTAGATGGATGAAATAAAGATAAATTGATTAATCTTCTCGTTTTTAATAAAAACGTAAAATTCTAGAAATCTTTTAGGTTTAGATATAAGGAACCCTAACACAGTCCGAAATATAATGTGGGCTATTTTTTCCAACCATTATTCCGGTAAATGAAGCAATTACTGAAGTTTATAATTAATTCTTGAGTTGATTACAAAACATTTCTTTTTACCAGGTAATTCCATAAATCTTCAAATATTTCGAAAACAGTAAAAGATAGGTAAAGGGAATATTAAAGTATCTCATTCTTATTTGGGCTCTAGAATCGGAAACTATGAAAATATACGTATATGGCGCCCCACACTGTGTAGCGGCTAGGTCGATTTCGTGCACTTTTGACTAGCGGAATTATCATATTATTTTTTTTTTGTATCAAAGGGTAAAATTTATATAATTTATATTATGCTAGCCACAAAATGTGAATTAATTTGTAGTCCTCACTAGGTCACAAAAGGAGAAGTCACAAAATAGGAATATACCGAAAAAATACATAGCAATATTTCATTTTGGAACCCCTTATTGATATATTTTTGATTTATAAGTTCAAACAATAATTGCAGTGGGTACCTACATTTAAGAAATGTGCCTGATATACTCACAGCTGTGAAAAGTTCGTCCTCTACTCTTGTTTCGTTGCGCCAGTAGCCATCTAAATAACAATTGCAGTAATCGGACACCATTTGACATAATATTGATTACCTACCTGGACTTGTACACTTTATGTACGTGCGTTCCTTTCATGGTAACATATATGATTTTGCTGGCCCAACAAGTGTATAAGACTCAACCCACTAAATTTCTTATTTTATTTTTGTTACAGGGCAAGATGGTAATCCGACCCATAGCATTCAAACCTGCCACCATGACTCCCTCCTCCAGGTTCGGTATCGCCGGTGAACGATATGGATCGACACCCATACTGACCAGACCCGGGTCCAGGTTGACTTTATATGGAAGTAAGAATACATACAAACATTTCAATTCAATTATTGTGCAATATTTCTACTTTAAAGTTAATTCTTATTTTTCTACCGATGTTCCAATGAAATTATCTACCTATTGTAATCACGTGAAATTTTCGGTATCCAGCTAATTTTCTGCCATTGTTCTGTTTGTCTGTTAGTCTGCCTATATGTTTATATGTCTCCATGTGCCAAGATTATCTCGCGTTTTTTGCTTTGTAATTGCTGCGCTGTAACAAATGTGTTTCGCTCAAGAATGTAACGTGAAAAACTACTCTATGGATTTTGATAAAACTTGCCCTAAATATTTTTCTGAAAGCACTTTACTAACATCTCAAGACACGCATCTCTGAGAAAAGGGGGGGAAAAGTCATACCCAAATAAAAAATCAATAAAAAATCATAGTTTCTACTTATTTAGTTATACTCTGATTTGACCATTGTTGTTTATCTTGGCACGTTGAAACAATGAATGGCCGCACAATTTGATGGGACGATTTTTCTGTTCGGTGGAAATCGGTTGTGTGAGTGGATGCACCCGATTTCTACATTTTTTTTAAATATTCAATTGAGTTTTTTCATCTCTGAAGCTCAACCAACCAAAGAAAAAGTCATTATTCAATTATTTCGTTTCCATAGCGTCAATTATAGATTTCATACAAAAAATCTGGTGTCCACTCACACGACTTTCCTACCGCTCGCAGGCAAATTCCAGTGATAATTTTATTCAAGCATACATTTTTTTGTACTTTTCTCAGATATGGTGCTGTATGTAGGTGGTAAAGGGCTCTCAGAATAATACTTTAGGCAAGTTTAATCAAAATCCTTAGAGCCGTTTCCGCGCTATAGTCTTGAGCAATTCACGTTTTTTGGTTATAGCTCAGCGCATATACAATATCCTCATTCCGTGACATCGGCAAGTGGTATTGGAACCAAACAAAATAAAAAAGAAAGTAACAAAATACACCGATATGTTCCCGAGATAATGCTGTCACGGATCTACAGACAGACAGTCCAATAGATAAAAATATGTTTATTAGACTTAAAAAACTCTCGATACCGAAAATTACACACGATTACAATACTTTCCTTATACAGCTACTATAGTAGCGTGGGAAAGTAAAAATCTGAACTTTACAATTGTCCCGATTATGTACTATAGAGAGTTTAAATTTTCCGAGAAGGGGTATTTCTATTACCGCTCTGGCCAGAAATACTAAGTACATCCATCCATCCGTCTGTCAGCCGTCAGCCGTCTTTATCTTATAAACATTAGCTTATACGTAGACAGTGGAATTTTTATTTAAAAATAGTACGGAACCTTTCGTATGCGAGTTGAACTTTCATATCAAGTTTTCACAACTAGTTCTGCGTCGAGCCTCCCCTGTTTTGACAAAATATATAAACAAACGTTATTTTAACAACGCTAGAAAAACTACGATTATTCACAATCAGAAACACGTATCTAATTTCCTATTCGTAAATATGTAGATAAATTATAAATGATTTATTAGGAATGTGATAATAAAAGTAATATATCATTATTAACATATCTGCATAATTGAATTATTATTTTATTGTAATACAATTATAACACGACCTCATTTTTTAACAGCTTGGATTAAAGTGATTATACATATTTTATCACTAACACGATTTTGTTTTAATAATTTTATTAAGAAATAATATAATAATATTCAAATATTCCGATAATTCATATAAATAAGTTACTTACTTGAAGAAATTCGGGCCAGAACATTTTTCTGATTCCATTTTGAGCAGAAAATTAAAATTACTTATACATTCAATAAGGATCAAAAATGTGTGAAGCTATTCAAGAGGATTAGAGGGGACAAATTAAAGAAAAGACCATTTCCGGAAATATTTAGACTGAACATTTTTCAAAAACTTTTTTAAACGGTTTCAGAGAATGGTAGTTTAAAAAAAAACAGTAAATCATCTTATGTATTTATTGAAAGAAATATATTTTTACAAAAAAAGAGAAATAAATAACTTTTCTGCACATCTAGGACCGACTTTATTAATTTTTGCAGTGAAAAACACGAACTAATATTAACTCTGTTGGTGCTGGTACTTTTGAAGCGGGTACTGTTGGAAGTATAACAGTTAAGTTTTTTTTGTTATTTTTATGATTGGTATCACTGTTTGTCGATAGTAAAACAAAAGTGAGTTGTTGTTATAAATAAAAATTAAAAAGACACCAGCCATTACCGCAGATTATTTTAATTTTTAAAATTGTCTTATTTACCCACTTTTCTCTGTTCTCTGTTTATTTCTATTTTTAAAATTTAATTTCGTCTTTTATCTGTTTTGGGTTCTGTTCATGAGATAAACAAACGAAACCGTTATAAGATCACTTCGGCGTTTGCCAGTCTGTCCAACTATTATAGCCTATTTTCTCCAAAACCACAGAACAAAACGAGTTCAAATTCGGTTCTTTTACAGAGTAAGATGACAGCATCATGGTCATATAGAAGTGAAGTATGTAAAATTTATTGAAAACAGCAACTCGAGTTGCCAATTTTTTCATCTTATACTGAAACTTGTAACATTTTCTTTATTTTTGACCGACTTCCCAAAAGGAGGAGGTATACAATTCGATTGTGTGCATTTTTTTTTTTTTTTTTGGTTTTTGCGCGCCTTTCATATAGTAAACGTACTCCGATTTTGATGATTTTTGATTCATTTGAAAGAGGAGGCTTGAGAAATGGTCCCATATTCATAAAAACGGGAATCCGACATCTCGTTCCCTCCGAAAACCGCCCCCGAAGGGGGTGGAGGGGGCAAATTTTGTCGAAAATTGAAAATCTGCGTTGATATAATTAAAGATAGGACAATATCCGGAAACGTTTAAATGGAACATTTTTTCAAAGGAGTAACGGTTTTCGACATAGAAACATTTTAAACTCTCAAATATACCTATTTTCGGTATGTGGAGAGGGCGATTTCTGTCGAAAATTGAAAATCTGTTTGCAGTACATGAAAGACATAATTATTTGTAACAACATTTATACTGAACATTTTCCCCTTAGAGTTACGGTTTTCGAGTAAAATCGGTGTTAAAATGGTAACAACTAAAATATTCAAGCGTATTTCCGCAGCGATATACTGAGATCTCAATAATAACAACTACAAGCAAGGAATATACGTGGGTAATAGAATAAGTACTATCTTCATTGGTATTAGTGAACGTTCAACGATTTTCGTGTTACACTCAAAAGTGTGAAATAAATATTTTTTACAAAAAATTGGACCGACTTTATTAGTTAGTGCACTGAAAAGTCTAAAATAATATTAATTCTATTGGGGCTGGTACTTGTGAAGTTGGTGCCAAAAGTTACCAATCTACCTGCAACTGCACAACTTCAAAAGTAACAGCACCAATAGAATTAATATTATTTTATACTTTTCAGTGCACTAACTAATAAAGTCGGTCCAATTTTTTGTAAAAAATATTTTATTCAATGTATATCTTTTTTTATTACTTTCATATATATGATTTCGGTTAAACTTCTAAACTCATGAGGTATACAATTCGATTGTTTGCTTCTTTCATATATCTTCCAATTTTTGGGTCCAAAAAAGTAGAAATCCAACATGTACTTCCCCTAAAACTTTCCTCAAATGGTGTAGTGGGCGATTTTTCCAAAAAATTTAAGATCGCGAAAATGAAGAAAATACATTTTTATTGTGAAATCCCTTAATATAAGTAAACGTTCAACAACTTTGTTTGATAACTAATGAAATGAATGAATAATGAAGACGAGACCAAAAGTCTTCTTTCTGTATAACTTCCCATTTGCAGTACTAATAGAATTAATATTATTTTATATTTTTTAGTTCACCAACTTATAAAGGTTGGTCTTATTTTCTGTAAAAAATAAATATCGTTATTAAGGAATTTACCTGTAAATACGTTTCAAACTTAAAATTCTTTCATGGCAAATTTCTGTCTCAGCATATTAACTTGAAAGATCAAACGAAAAGACTGATATTGATAAAATTTATTTATTCATTTCTAAATTGTGTAGCACTAATGATAATCGCTTTATTTGCAGGGCATATTAATTCTATAATCCATCTAATTTGTTCTTAATTAAAGGTAGTAACGATCTCCATCAACAGAAGGACAATAGGAAGAATTATTCTCTAGATAGAAAAATGCGTTCATCACCATTAGCGATGTCATCACTGTCATCCTTACCCCATACTCATAAGCTTATCAACTATGATAGTCTAGAAAGTGTTAGGAAATCACCAGTCTCCACGGCAGACAGCTGTCTAACGTTAGTAAACCCTTTTATCTTCCAAAATTTAAATTGCTACTAGTGATGTATTTTCATTTTAGAAATAAACCGACTTACAGAAGAGCCGGAGGCAGCCTCATGGATCTGACACCTTCACCATCAGATTCGGGTGTTGGTGAATTGGAAGCAGCTCTTAGAGATAGAGATTCAGAATTAGCATATTTGCGGCAAACTATGGAACACAATGAGCAAGTCATCTTCAGAGTATATCAGGAGAAGGAGAAGGTTTGGGAGCGTGAACTGAGACGGTTAAAGAATGTACAAGATAGCAGATTGAGGGCCAGTGCACAAAAGGTAAAATTAGGTTATTTCCAAATGCAGTTGCTTCTATTTATTTATTGATTTTTAGGTTGTGAAGCTTGAGCAGATGTTGATGATGCAAACGTATCAATTGCAACAGGAAAAGAAACGTCTTCTTAACGATGTGCAACGTTCGAATATGCAAAGTGAACGTTTGAAGCAGGAAGTGAATGCCTTGAGGGGTCGCGTGGAAGAAACTGAGTGGGGTCTGTGCCAGAAAACTGGTGAAATATCTCTTCTCAAAACACAATTAAAGGAATGTCAGGTAAACAAAATATGATATACGAACCTAATAGACAATAATAATTGTTATCCCACAGAATGACCAAACATCGAAATGTCAAGAACTGCTAACACTGCGCACCGAGCAAAGGGAGTTGAGAGATCATCTCGAAGAGAGTGATGAAGAAATACGTAATCTTATTGCTACAAATACTGCCAAAGATAAAGAAATCACTAAACTCAAGGAAAAAATACAAAAACTAACTAATATACAACCAACAGCCCAGTATGATTCTATACATTCTGTTGATACAAAATATCAAGAAACTGAACAACTAAAGGCTGAAATTAAGGAATTAAGGAAAGAGCTATCTGATATGAGCTTAAGCAACTACAGTGGCGTTGAACCTGGCCGAGCTCAAAGACTCCAACTAATATCACAACAACAAGAGGACAGTTTAGAGGACCTTGAAATACAGAAATTAAACAGTGGTATGAGCCAGGAGAATATTTGTTATACGAGTGAAGTGGATAAATTGAGAAACGAGCTGGATATTAGAACGAAGCAATTTGAGAATGAGCGCATTACATGGGCTCAAGAGAAGGAAAAAGTGCTGCGTTATCAACGCCAGTTGCAGATGAACTATGTGCAGATGTTCAGGAGAACACGAGACTTGGAAGCAGAAATTGAAAGCCTCACCATCGAATTGGAATTGGACAAGACAGGGCTTAAAAAATCATTAGATCTCTCTCAAACTATAGAGCTGTGATGAATGAATATATTTCTTGGTATTTTTTCTCTTGTAGAGTGGGCTTCTACATTACTGAGTTAAAAGTGCTTGACGAATTATATCATCCTGTTCAGTCATTGATTAAAATATAACATATGCTGACATACTGATATACTATTCTAATTAGAGAACAAATAAAATCAATAGTACATCAGCCAAAGTATATGTTGGTTATGGACCTATTATATTTAGATATAAGAATTTATGTGATTTATTTCATTAATTATTTATTTTATCCAGTGTATATAAATATAAAGATACATTTGCACCATTTTTGCATTTTAACATATTTTTACCATTTTTTATTTCATATTACTTTGTCTAGATTTTTGTTACTTTTGTATATAAAGAAGTCAATAAAATGTTACGATATACTTGAGCCTTGTTATAATTTCTAATTATAACTGAAATTTAATATTTCTCACAGCTCCCAGCTATCCATGTATTTAAAATATTAAGCATGATGAACCCATGTTAGATGTGCAGTTTTAAGTTAAACTTCGATTTTTTTGGAAAATAAACAAAGAACCAGCTTTTATAGAGATGGGTAGTAGAGTAGAAATGATTAAAACTGAACTGATTACATGTCATAGTTGATTGTTGTTAAGTAATACTAATATTCGAGAATAAAGATAAAAACGACGAATTAGCTATGAAACGAGACCAGCTACTAAGGGATGTAGGCGCTTACACCTATTGAAGTGCTTGCTACTTAAAAATCTGTTGACTGAGCTATCGATCAACATGATACATTTCTAAAGAAGATTCAACCGCTTTATAATTAGTAGGTAATGATTTATTGCATAGAAAAGGAACTTCTATAAATAATTTTGAACATGATTTATATTTTAAATACGATATATGTTTTATCATATTTTCATAACTCTATAAGGAAGTTATCAAAAGTCCCTTGAACCTAGAACGCTACTTGTGGGTAAGCACTCATAAAAAAAATAGTTTCCATAATTTTTTTAGTGCTATGATTATTTTCTTGTAACTTCACCATCTCGTAATTTTTGCTTCTATGGAGCGAGTTATTTCGTTAAAAAATACCCAAAATACCAAAATCTCAATTCTGTGTATCAGGGAAAAAACATTCATGACTGACGATGAATTATTACAGTCGATACTCTCATTTGTTTTCACAAAAAGCTTCAATTTATTTAGTGTGGTTTCCATGTCATATATAATACATACATAATACATATATAAATACACAAACCTCAAACGTAAATGAAGAAACAGATTTCAATAAAATATTTTTACATTTATATATTCCCAATAGATATTCGCGGTGGCAAAATTATTTTAATAGTGCCTAAAAAGTTCAATATCTCGAACGTGGGTATAACTTTTTATTCAAATTTACACCGGTTACGTCTTGGGAGGCAGCTACACCCTTCATTTTTGGGAATGTAGGCTTAACCGGTGCTTGTTGCACGTCAATAATTTTGCCAGCTTTCTTGTATTTGTACCACCAATATTCGAATGCGAGAGTGACGCAGGCTAATCCAATACCGACAAATATGACAATGAAAACTCCTCCAATGTTCTGTATACTTATACCATCTGATTGATCGTCGGCTTTCTCGCAGTCCTTTCTTTCAGGATTTTTACTCCACCACTTTTCTTTTAGACGCTCTAATTCTCTTCTATTAAGTAACTGCAAAATACTGAAAAATATTTATTGATAATTATTTTGGTTCTGAGGTTAAATACTTACGCTGTATTAAACTGGTCCTTTAATGGCGAACCTTGTTGGACAGCGATAGCGTATGGTTTTCGAGAAAACTCCTCACCAACTACAGTCAAATCACAATTTGTAATCTCCAAATATCGTATGTCAGTTGCATCACCTGGAATACAGGTAGGATAAAAAATATAGTGGCGTCATGTTTCATCATTGATACAACAGCTTCAGATTTATGTAGATACCTAGAAATGCAAATCCTTCACTTGAAGATTTCGATGCTCTAACCTTCTCCACAGCTTCATCCAAGGTATTTGGTAAGCCTGCCTCCCGCATCGCCTGCCACATTTTGGTGTATTTATCGCTGACCGGATAGTCCCATACTGCTAATTTGGAACGCTCAACTTCCGAAAGGCTATCGTTCAAGCTCATATCTTTCCAGATCCTTAAAAAAATACACAAAAACTGAATTTTGCCTTCTGCTTTGTGAGAAGGTAACTTACTCATAGAACCTGGCTTCAATGTCCGCCATCCTCTGGAAGTAGGTTTGCGTAGCACTACCATTCAAAGGTGCATACTGGATCTTGTATTGTTTCGAAAGATCATCTAACGATTCTATAGGTGTATCCAATCTAGATACAGTTAGAAATGCAGCCAAATTAGCGGTATAGGATGCAATGATGATAAAGCCGAATAGCCACCATGTAGCTGCCACTAATCGACCGGAAAGATTCTTTGGTGCTTCCCCACCACCCTGCGGAGTGAGTGAGGTCATACAGAACCACAAACATTCTTTGAGGTTGAACTCTCTTTTTTCTTCATCGTCCTTGTACTTTTCGCGATTGTTTTGGTAGCTGTATGGGGACCAGCGATCGAAAACCCACATCAAGAAACTGCAAAATTGGTTTGAAAAAATCTCGTTGAGCAAAAAAGAAGCTCAAGTTACCTTGTGAAAAAGTATGCCGCTAGAATGCAGAGCCAAACTTCGTTTTCTAGTACTGTTAGAAATTTGAATAAGCTGGTTGGAGTTTGTGGCAACTTCATCAAAATGGTGATACCCACCAAGTCGTAATACGGTACAGTGAAATCGATAACGTTTTCCCTTTCAGCCATTACAGACATAGAGCCTAGGCCAATATCGGCACGTTTCTCCATTAATTCCTTAACTAGCCCACTCCATTTACCATTGTCGTCCATTACTCCGAAATGATCAACTGCTGTTACCTCGTAATCAAACTTCAAAATGTCTGCAATTTTCTCAATGAGATCAATGCAATAACCATTAAAACCTTTTGGATGATTCTCATCTCGGAATATGAATGGTTTTTGCTATAAAATAAAATGTTCTCTTGTAACACCGCTCGGTTCTTCTAAAAGAAGATATTGAATCAATGTTTGAGGTACTCACTATAACTGTGACTACACGGTAAACAACATCTGCAGTGAGATTAGACATTAATTGTGAATCGACCAATGTTAAATTATTGTCAAAGCCTGCCGACCATGTGCCAAGATTGGTGGATTTGTCTGAAGCACCATCTCTGACTCCTACTGATGATAGTTGCATTTGAAAGTCCATATAGCTCATACCGTTCGTAGTGATAGATAAAGGACCATAAGTGGGGGTTTCATAAGATTGCTATAACCGGTTTGGAAGTTAAAAGTTAATTTCGTTGAATAAGACCTAACTGATCAACGTTGTACCTTACTCAAATACTTTCGAAGTTCCAATCCTACTCTCTTGGGACTGTTGTTGCCAATGTAATCGTCGCATGTAATATAATTTGTGACGTTAT
Organism: Crioceris asparagi; assembly: GCA_958507055.1. Lineage (NCBI taxonomy): Eukaryota > Metazoa > Arthropoda > Insecta > Coleoptera > Chrysomelidae > Crioceris > Crioceris asparagi. Next base: position 55,567,509 of record OY293827.1, read on the forward strand.
TCTTCCTCCAAGCTCCGTCCGAGATCATCTCTCTAAAATCAGTTTTTTAGTGCAACATTCAAATGCTTTCTCACAATCTTACTTTATAGCAATAAACGAATGAAGTGCTAGATCGAAATAAAAAGCAGCTGCTATAATTGGCTGGCTTGTCAATTGATATGTTCTTTGCATGGTACCCAATCTGTCTTGAAATGCTGCATTTGGTGACGGTTTCACATACATGATTGTAGCATTTTTGCAGATACATTTGATTTCTCCATCATCTTGAGTTATTGCATGCCATGCGAATTTTCTGTTGGAGATTTGTTTTTCAAAGTCAATGTTTTGTTCCTAGGAGATATTTACCTATTGAAATATCCAACGTTATCAGCCGCATCTAAAACCCTCTTGATGTTGTTCAAACTAGCCAAGATGAAGAAATTGACAATGTCTAATTTCCTTAGTTGCTGCAATTGCTCTGCCACTTCATTACCACTTTTTATTGGGGCTATGATGTGTCTGGTTGCCACGTTTTGTAGCAATGATTTATATTTGTGATCCATCACTAAAACCAATTACACGAATATTATATCTTTTTTTTTACTGTGTCAACTTACCGAATGAGTTATCAAAAAGTATTGCAGCATTAGTGATATTCTGGTTCAGGACGATAGTCCTCACAATTTCAGGAACAATGTCAGCAGGAGGACATACTTGAATCAGGTATTCTCTCTCGTTGTCATCAATGTTGCGCCATTGTCTTAGATCGCCTTCCTGTCCAAAGGAAGCACTCACTGTGGGCAAAGCTAAGGCGGCCGTGAAAGATTTGACCGTTTCTGACCCAAGACCAGTCATTGTCGTGTCCAGTACCAGATGTGGGTATGTTTGGGTATCCAACATTGAATTATATGTTGTGCATACTAAGACCAGCATCATCTATTAAATAATTTAGCTGCTAACATAATTTTTACTTACGTGCTTCGAGAAATCCATTTGTATCAGTTCTATTGCCGCTGACTCTTTTCAGATCCACACTGATACCAAGTTTGTTATTTTTCTTTACATAAGTTAAAGCTACAGTGATTGCTTTATCAGCAACTTCATTACCTTCTTCATTTACAAACACTGGAATATATATTGCTATTAGTAATATAATTTTGAATAAGAAGATAATTCTAATCTTATTAAGTACATTTCATATAAAAATGTACCTATTACGATCGTTCGCAATTTCGAATTTCTAAAAAAATCAACTGCATGGCGTTAATGTCAATAAAGTCTAAAACGATTTTTTTCGGAAGTTTATATATATTTAATATGTGTGATATTACGTGATTTGTTCCTAAACACAAAAGAGGTCGCATTTTTAAAGATATCAAAGTCAAATTTGCTACAGAAATCAATAGTACAAATATCTCGGTCAAGTTCGAGGGTATGACCGGGCTAGTAGTCTAAAAATGGCGGCAAACCAAACATTTAAAAAAATCTCAAAAAATAGCAGTTGATTAAATCCATCAACAATATTTTTAAATTATAAGTATATATGATCTGTCCCTCCATCTTTTGTATGAAACATTTCTTTATAAAAGTTAAATTTACCTATCGGGTTTTTATATTTCCACATAGTAATCGTGCTAAAAATCAAGCAAAATACAAAATAATAAAAATATTTTTTATATGTTTCAGTGTACCAACAAATGAAAGAGGGCCTAGTTTTTGTAAAAATATGTTTTCATATTTTTGATTGTATCATTAGTTAGCATAATTGCTGAACATTCATTTATATTCAGAGATTTCAAAATATATTTCAGACATTTCAATTTCTGTAACTCGGAAACCGTTTAATTTTTTGAAAAATGACCAATTTAAACGTTGCCGTATATTCGTTAATGTTGCCATATAAAATTTTTCGAAAAAATTACCTTCCCAATCTCCTTTGAGGAAAGGTAATGTTGCATTAGATAAATAATAAATTTGAGATTTAAATAAGTAGTAGACTGCCTCTATCGCGGTATTGGAATGATTTTTTTTCGTGATAAACATAAATTTGTTCTTTATTTCATTATGGAAAAGTTTTATGAAACTAACCCAGTGTATGAATTGATATAGCATAATTACGAAAAGTGCATATTACAAAAGCTTCTCAAACAACACATATTATATATACAAAAAGATGATGACCTTGGAATTCTATGGTAAACTAATTGTACATCAAACTTACAAACATTAATATTCTGTGTGGTTTGCGTGTTGCAATAGGCAAGAAAAATGAATAGCAAAAAAACTACGAGTTTTCTTGATGCCAACATAATATCTGTGAGTTCTTGCTGAAAGGTATATTCGACAAAGAAAACTGTTTAGGAAAATTTTCGATTTCCAATGGGAAGCCACACACACATACATATAGTTATTGTTCACTTATGTTGCCAAGAGATTATTCAATGTACACATGCCCACAACACATATTGGGTGGTAGTTGGGGGGTGCATTAATAATGTTCATTAATAATGGAGCTGATGGCAAAGTAGGTAGGTAAACAAAAAAATATTGTACCTACAGAGTGAAAGTTTAGAATAAAGGGACATAAAAAAAAAATAAAGTCTGATTATTTGTTTTTATATTTTTATACAATACTTATACTATAACAAATTGTCAAGTGCGAGTAAGACTCCTTTGATTTGGGTTACGTTGTCAAGATTTTCGATAAACTTTTCCTAGAACACATAGACAAACGATTGACAAACAAGATATTTTAAGGAATCTTGAATATACTGTAGTGTGACTCGGTTCGATTGTTGGAAGCAAACAGTTTATTCCCTCGAAATCACTGTAGCCGGCACCTCGATTTCTTGCTTTCTATTGTATGGCTAGAAATGATGATTTCACTCATCGGCTCTCCAACGATCAATAGTTTTGACATCTCTTTGATCCATTGAGCATATATAATACCTAATCAATGTAATCATGTGACATGAAGGGGCAGCATGCGCGATTTAGCATACCTTTATTTTTATTGATTTTCTTGACTGGTTTAATAATTGATAAAATAGATTTTTGTTGGGGATGCAGTCATTTATTAAATACAATTCTTTGGATTATTCCAAGATTTCGAGAATGTTTATTCTTCTAATTTCATCTAAATTCAAGAATGTAAGTAATTTAATTATTAATTTATTATGTGGTTAAGATAATTTGTAACGATTTTTAGTTTGCCCGGAGGAAGAAGAATAAATACTCTCGAAAGCTTGGCATAATCCAATGAATTTTATTTAATAAATGACTGCATCCCCAAAAAAAGTCAATTATATATATACATATATAAATTGGTTGGTTTTATAACGTCCGCCGCCTTCCGATACCCAATCTCCACACGTTTCTGTCCGCTCATAGATCGTCATCCAGGCCCCTAAATCTCATTTCTCTGTCTATTCCTTCTCTCCAACTCCTCCGTGGTCTTTCTCGATTGGATTCCATTGTAGTAGCTGCTTAGGTAGTCCTTTGTTCTCAATTATCTGCAGATGCCCGTACCATACCAGTTGTTTTGTTTCTATCTCGTCTACTATCGTGCGTTCACTTACTGTCACAATTTCTCTTATTCGTTGATTTGTAACTAGTTCTCTTCTTGATTTTCCTGCTGCTCTTCTCCAATAATCCATTTCTGTAGCGGTCAGCATTTTCTCTGTTCTGTCTTTGATTGGCCAGACTCCTGAATTGTACGTGACAATACTCTTTACGATGGTGTTATATATGAGCTTTTTGTTCTCTTTCGATATACTCTGGTCCCAGAGTATTCCATTTATTAAAGTTATCGCTTTTCTTTCCTGACGTTTCGGTCATTTATAGCTCTGCCTAGTGTTCTGTCCGCCGTTATCTTTAGCCCTAAGTATTTTTACTCGTCACAAGACTTAATTCGCTGTCCCATATTTAATACTAGATCTTGTTTTATTCCACCAATGCACATATACTGTCTTTTTTATATTGAACTCCAAACCCCACTTTTTGTATTCTTATATCATTTTTCAAGTCATTTATTCCAAGTCGTCATAGTCTTGGGCCAAGAACGTTAAACCTGATATCGTTCTTGGTCCATTAAAATTTCATCGTCGGCGAAACACGTGGTGTACAGGATGGTTTAATTTAGTGCAATTCCCATGTTTTGGCATTTTCTTTTCCATACTTTAACGACTTGTTCTAAATAGACTTTGATGAGCGTTGTCGAAATACAGCAGCCTTGATTAAGACCTTTATTCACTTGAAATCATTTTGTTAGCCTATGTTTTATTTTGATTTTTGCTTCACTATTTTTGTACAACTCATTAATTGCTTTAGTTTACTGAGCGCTTATGTTTGTATTCAACAAAGCCTTTCAAAGTAAATTAAGTGGTACGCTGTCATATGCTTTTTGTGAGTCTACATATAGCAAATCCAACTCTTGTTCACATGCCATTTTCTTCTCTATAACTTGAGTTATACAGAACAGATGATCTACCGTATATATTTCGTATTCTCATAAACAGTTCATCAGTACCGTATTTAATAAGTTCACCGGGGTATTGGAGATCCTATCGTTCTAAAGGCATCATTTATCTCTTCTTCTTGGAATTTCACTCTTTCTTCCATCAAAAGTTTTTTGAAGTGTGCATCCCATTCTTTGTCTTATATTGGCGAAATTATGTCTCTGGTCATTTCTTTTCTAATTGATCTTATCGTCTTCCTACTTTCGGTACTTCTTCGACCTCCTAAATAAGAGTCTATTTTCCATACTACATTTTTCTTGTCGTTAATCATTCTTCTTACCTTTGATTGTACGCTCTGGTAATTTTGTCTGGCATTCTCTGTTTTTTTGAGATAGGTAAATGTGATACAGTTTTCTCTTTTTCTCTCTCAATGTCAGTATCCTACCAATATGGTTTCCTCCTCTTCGATTTTTCTTTTACTAAACCTAGTGCATCTTTTGCAGCTCGAAGAATGCTTGATGTAATGCAATCATACTCTTCGTTTGGGTTTTCGCATGAATGTGTATTGAGTTTTTCCTTAAGTCGTTTTTTATATAGGCTTTTTACGCTGTCATGCTCTAGGCTAGTAGGTTGTATTTACATTGATAATTTCTTCTATCCCTGTGTCCTCCAGCTGTTGTGGATGAAGGTTTTGGCCTTGAAAAGGGAAGAGAGTTTTGGTCCGCGTTTTGCTCTGACGTCTTGGATGTTCAGTTTTTTCTTTTGTTTAGCAATCAGATGATCAATTACTGATTTGAGATTTTGGGAGGGTTTGGTTCAGGTGTATTTGTGTATTTCACTGTGTTGAAAAAAAAATTATATCATGGTATAAAAATATCAGCTCGAAAAACACCCATATAGACATGAGTATAAGATATTTTTTTCAGAACAAAAAATGTTCTTTCTTATTTAGTGTTGTGATCTATTTTTGTGACTTTTCTACATTCTAAGAATCTGACATAATAAAGAAATACAATCTGATGAAATGCCAGCTTAAGATAAAATGGCTTATTTATCTAAAGCTTAGATATATCTTGCACATCCAGTAATTGCTTAAATGCTATCGTTTTAGTTATTTACGGGGTGATCTGAAGTTTGTTAGATATGTGACCCAAATTTTTAAACAACCTGTGGGCTAATTTCTTGACCGAATTCCTTAAAAATATCAATTCGCCTTTCCTACATTTTGTTTTTTGGTTCATCAGAAGTTGTCTTTAAGAAATGTTATTTTTCGGCGAAGTGGCTTTCCTCAAGATGCTAATCGTAACGTTATTGACATCATATATTTAATACTCCTCAGATCTACTGGACACACGGCATGGGTATGGCCTAACTAATGTACCACTAAAGTGTTGATAATAGTGGGGCAAGGCCCTCTCGTTCTCTCTCTCTCGTTCATTTGCTACAGCAAACTCTCTTTCAATGACGTTGATCATGATACTATAACAAGAAAGATATGCTCACGCGCATCTCTGGTGACGTCAGACCGTGACAAAACGTCAGATTTATAAATTTCAAATTATATTCCTTGTTCGCTTGCAGGTTAAGTTACGTTAATTTATTTAAAAAAATGGTTTTATGTGCATTGGTTGGGTCTTTTCACAGTAATAATATTAAAAGTAAGCAGTGTAAACCAGACTGTCGCTATTTTTCATTTCCGAAAAAGGAAGGTATTTGCAAGGCTTGGGTTCATACATGTAATCAAAAGCACAAATTCAACACCGACACTGCACGAATATGCTCATATCATTTCACAGAAAATGATTATCAGTTGAAAAAAGACTTAAAATTGCCAAAGAATAAATGAAAATTGAACCCGGATGCTATTCCATCAGTTAAACTAGTTACTAATCATTCCAACCTCGAGATGAGTAATCTTCATTCCATAAAAGATTTACAAAGTTCAACAAGAACTATAAAAGTGTAAGTAATGAATTTAGACAATAATTGTATGTATTATAAAGTTTATCACGATATTTTTATATAGACACAAGAAGATAATTAGTGATGAAGATATGCTAGAAAAGCAGGAGCAAGAAATGTCTATAATAAATGAAGGTGTATCCGAAAGAGAATCTGAAAACATTGTAGGCGTTTCAATCGCCACTCAAACAGAAAGGTAGGTAGTAGGTACCTAAATTATAAACGCCACTTGGAGTTTAAATTTGTTAAATAATTAATTGTCCAGGTTAGAACACCAATCTGATAAATTAAAATTGCTTGAACAAAAATGTTCACAACTTCAAGATATTGTTGAAGAACAAAAATGTGAACTACAATCCTTCCACAAAATTTTCACACAAGGACAAATAAAAAGAAATAAAGTCTGGAAAAGAGCGTAAAATGGAATGAAGATGTTGCTTCAGCAATCTCTTTATAGGCGGGAGGACCTCGCTCATACAGACTACTTAGAAAAAGAAGTTATCCTTTACAGAGAGTTTCCACAAATTGATATACAACCTGGTGGATTTTTAAGGAATTTTAAACTCAGTATTAAGATGTATGAAACATTCTTCATTGACTAATATGGAAAGATGAAAATACAAAAATCATATGAGTATGACAAGAGAATAGACACAACTTTAAAACCATCACGCTACGTTCAAGTGGTTATGTCAAGAGGAATATGTGGAAATTGGAAACAACCGCTATTTTATGATTATGACTGTAATATCAAGAAATAATTATTATTTGAGATAACAAAGAAACTCCGAAAACAGTATATGCCATAAATAGTGATTTGGGAGGTTGCAATAGAGCACTTTGGACGGATTTAAAAGTTTCTGAAAATAGAACCTTCTTTGCGAATCTTGTAACTAATAGAAAAATTTATGTTTTTGCTGATCGATGCCCCTCACATGATAAAGCTTATCCGCAGTCATTTTCTTGATACAGGATTCGATATCAATAAGAAACTAATAACTTCCAAGCCAATTGAAGAACTTCTGCAAAACACTCAATACTTGGATTTGAATATTGCCAATAAGATCAATGAAAGTTTTTTAACTGTTAAAGGATCAGATCGCCAAAAAGTAAAGTTAGCTACAGAATTGTTTTTCCATACCATTTCTAGAGCTGTCTCAAGGTGTGGTACTTTGGGAAAATATCAGAAAGACAATATGTAATTGGTTCGAATGCTCAGAATTACTTATTGAAAATTACAAATTACTGGTTTGATGTTTTCAATAGCAAAGTTCCGATTAGCAATTCAAGAAATCCAATTAAAGCTTACGGTTTAGCCTTGGATGAACAAAATGTTGTTTTAGATAAAATGACGAAAACAATATCGATTTTAAGAAAACCAAACTCTTAAGAACTTATTACCTTTGCAGTAAGGAATTTTAATCATTATTACATCAATAAAACTACTTTTTGCTGATATGAAAGAAGATTTCAATATCAAGTAAGTATATTCTGGCTTATAATTTAAACCAGTTCCCTCTTGAGTTTTTTTTTTCAGTTATGAGGTATAATGGAGGTCTTCACGATCATCCAAGTGCACTACAATTAAAGTATATAATCAGAAACTACATTATGGGAAGAAATGATGAAATTGACAAAATCAGCGAATGTGAAGCACGATAATATACCTGAAAATGTTCTGAAGATATCGGATTTGCCAAATTCCCATTATGAAAATGAGACAGATAATGCTAAGGTTGTTACTGGGCATGTGCTAAGTTCCTTAGCAATATCTACTCCAGATAAAAGCAGTGAGGCGTAAGGTCGAATCGCTGATTGATCCTGAGTTATCAGAATTAGAGTATGATGGCTTAGAAAATTTAGCAGGATTTGTTGCATTTAAATTAAGAAAAACGGAAACTCTCGGATACATTCCTGATAAAATGAAGCTCAATTTTCATGGGTCAACCATTTGTCTGAAGGTGGATTGATGAAACCCACAGAGAGTTTTGTTAATAAATGTATGGAGTTAGATTCCATTTTCAGGAAAACTAATGGAGACTGTCTGAAAAATTGTTGTTGTTATATAGAAAATCTTTTAAAATGTTCAAACCACATAGTCCTCAGTCGTGAAGCCAAACCTTTATTTTTAAGATGTAAAATGTTTTTTCGAATGAGAATTTTGAATAAGAAAATCAAACTAGATTCTTGCATAGGGAAAAGAAAATTCACAAAAATTGTTACCTAATTATACCTACATTCGTAAATCAATTGCTGCATTTATTTATATTGAAAAAGTAAACAAGTAAATACGTGTTTTATTTTGGTGCAATACGAAATGTTAGTAACTATTGAGAAGATAGCATTTCTTACTGGAACAGTTTCTCAACATTTTACAAAACACTTCTTTTTCTATGACTATTACATAATTTGTACATACATGATAAGGTAATATTAACAAAATATCAAAAACAGGCCTCATAATTGTTCAAAATAAAGTTAATTCACCAGAATATATTGTAACGTGAAGACTTATCCGAATAATGAACTATCACAAATGTCACAAACATTCCAGAAAACACGGGAGACATTAGAGGCAACGAGAATAAGTCCTGGTCTATTCTCGAAGCCATATATTAATATATTGCGATGGCAATGACAGTTAGTCAGTCATAGATCACAATCGGTCATAGATCAGACAGTAGTAAGAAGTATATAGTCCGAGAAATAAGTGTGAATATAAATGTGATTATAGTCGTGTAGTTATTGGTATAAATAAATAAGTGAAAATAAATCGAACCCAGTTTTAATATAAATTCCCGTTACAATATCGATATTTATATTTATTCAATTAGCCCGCCATATGTTTATCCGTTCGATTTCCTCATTTTGTCACGGAGTGACGGCATGCGCGCAGCGGTTCAAAACGCGTTCACCAACTGAGCATATCTTGTTGTATAGTATCATGGACGTTGATTACTCAGTTCCCGAGAGCTCTTACAAAAGTACATAAGGACAGAGATATCTAAGACTGCACCATAATATTTTGGACGTGGTCTAGACCTAACCTAGTAATATAGGAATATTAAATACATATATACTTTGAATCCGACCTATGTAGGAAGTTAAAAGAACAAGAGGCGGTAATACCAAATATTAATATACGTAACCGTACTTCATTTTAGGTTAATTAAGTTAAAGTAAAATGGTTTACATAGATAAATTTTCTTATTTTTTCCTTTTTATGAAAGTTGCAATAATCGCTAATTATTAAACAATATACTGTATAAACATTTCTTAAGGTAAATTGTTGGAGACATGTTCATTTCGCTCTAAGATATGAATTAATGCACCATAAAAAAATATAGGAAAGAGATCTTTCTTAACAAATATTGGAATTTAAAAAAATTTTTTTTTTTAAATAGTTATATCTCATATCTATAATAAGCTTTTAGTTTCCCCCTTTATCATAGCCATAAATATTTTTAAAAAATTGGACCGATTTTATTAGTTCGTGCACTGAAATGTCAAGACATCGCGGAAATAATACATATTTCAGACTTTCCCACTGCTGTAACACGGAAACCGTATTTTTTGGAAAATTATTCAATTTAAATGTTGCTACATATCTAATTCAGACTCTACCAATGGTGTAAGTCGCAAAACTATATATATTTTTTTAAATGTCCAGTTTAAACTTTACTGGATATGGTATATTCTTTAATTTCGTCGTCTAAAATTTGCGATTTTCGAAAAAATGCCCCCACCATCTCCTTTTGAAGAAGTTTTTGAGGGGAAAGTCATGTTGAATGTCGATACTTTTCCATGGGACCATTTCTCAATAGTCTTCTACCCAATGAGAAAAGAATCATCAAAATCGAAGCACGTTTACGTTATAAGACACGAACATCCATAAAAAAGTCGAATTGTATACCTCCTCCGTTTGGTTTGTCGGTCAGAAACGATGGCGTTTAACCAAAACCGTATGTTCAAGATGAAATTACTAATTGTATCTACCATTTGTTAAAAAAGGAGAAGAAAAACCGAATGACCTAAGTGACGGAATCTGAATCTAGGCTAATAAGCATGATAAAAGGGATAAATCTAGATAATGTGCTCTAATTAAATGGAGAACCAAAATAGATCTGAAAAGGTCACAGTGGGATAGACCCCTTAAATGATCCTGTGCCGCCAGAGCCACCACCCACCAAAGCTGTGGGTATATAAAATTCAAGTTCAAAATCGAAATGGAGCCAATAATTCAATAGAGCCAAAGATAAGGGAAGAAGATAAATATAAAATCTCGCCTTGAATCGGTGATAAAGGCCCTGAAAAAATCAAATAGATACTAATGAAGTAAATATATACAAAGTACTCAATTTATTGCTATACTTTAAAAGATACTCTCTAAAGAAAACTTTATTATAATCCACTCTTTTAAAAATGAACGAGGAGAATACAAAGGAGGCAGTGAAAGAACTGTCCAGTCACCACTGCTAGGTGGCTCAAATAGTGTAAACACCTCTCTCATACAACAAGAAACTGCTGCAGTTCTTGTGGTTGTCTGAGAAAGATGTCTGAATTATTTGAACTTCCTGGAAGTGGTTTCTCACTAGCTCCTCCACAGCTTTGGTGGGGGTGATTCAGGATCATCTGAGTTGATTGAAGAAGGTAGATAGAATGGCTTTTTAGACCTATCCCACTGCCACCTTTTCAGATCGATTGTTGTTCTCCATTTAATTAGAGCCCAGAATCTAGATTTATACTTTTTTATCAGGCTTATAAGTCTAGATAAAGACTCTCTCACGTAGCTCTCGGTATTTGTTGTTTTCCCCGAGCTATGAGCACTGCGATTTCCTCTTCTACCTGTCAAAACATTCCAAAGCTGTCATCTGCCAAGCCGATATTATACAAATGTTTTGTAGGCCTGTAGTGCCCTGTCAGCACCCCCACAAGTTTTCTTTCAGTCATTTCTCGACTTCTCCTAAGTAGTTCGCATCACAATTTTTCGGTTTCTTGCCACCAGCACTGCACCCTGTTCTTATGCACAGTTGGATATGCCTTTTAACGTGGCATCTAACAGTTCCACAGGAAGGTTCTGGATCTATCAAAGCTTGCTCAACTCCCAGTTTGGTCGGTTCGGCGGCCTTTTCTTTGCCTGATTGATTCCTTGATGCCCTGGAACATTATTTTGATTGCCTAATCTGTTAAGGGTCATGCAACATTCCCATACTAGTCCTGATGTTCGATATGTTATCGCATTTAGTGCAATGTCTAAATAAAGCTGCCTGTATTAGCAATGTAGTAGTAAAAAATTGAAAAATGCTTCTCCAAATTAATAAAGATTCGTCTTAATTATAAGTTCGCTATACCACAACTCGAACGACATGCCAAGTCTATCTGTGCTAACTAATGGTGTTGATTCTGCCAATCTTCTTGCTGTAGAGTTTGTCAAAGCATTTAAAATTGAACCTGATTATAATATGCCAGATATTTCCCTCATGGACCCACTAACTAGCAGTATCGAAACACCTGTGTGTGTATTTAAAATCTCTTGACATCACATCATAACCTGGACCTGATGGAGTACATCCATTGGTTTTTTCACCAGATGTCCTTACAAAACCTCTAACCGATTTAATGAACACTTCATTTAATACTGGACAAATCCCAGCGCCATGAATATCTTCTGTCACACACTGTTTGTAAGAAAAAAGGTAGAAAACTACTACCATCGAATTATAGACCTATCAGTATCTCATCAATCGCTAGCAAGATTATGGAAAGAGTAGTTGCTAAACATATCTTGAACTTCGCTTTGGACAACAACAATCATTCAGCTTTCGCAACATGGGTTTATATCTGGAAGATCAGCAACTTCTTATATTCTTCATACAATTTATAATATTGTAAGTGCTATTGATAAGGGCAATCTAGTTGATATTTTATATCCTAATTTTGAGCGAGTGTTTGACCGTGTACCTCATAAAAGATTGTTATTAAATTTGAAAATCTTGGTAGGAGAGGGCCAGTTATTCATTTCCTTTCTAAACAAGCTGCAGTTTTATGTGAAGTGCGGTGAAGCTATTTATGAGTTAAGAGACGTACACAGCGGTGTACTCCAAGGAACTTGTATTGGACCGATACTTTTTGTTTTATATATTTCCGATATTGTTTAACATTTGAATTCATGTATCAGTCAGTATGCGGATGATGCCAAAATTTATAATAATAATGGACCGCAAGTTTGTGGATTCCTCCTGCGCCCTCCACTTGGGGCGGTCTGGTAACGTGGTGCCACAAGCCAGTGTCGTCGCGGCTAACAGCAGGTAAATATCCACTAGGGGACGAAACCTCGAAACAAAAACCAAATATGGCAGCCGATTTGGGAGTAGAAACTACGGTGCAGAGGGGTCGGATCCCCACTACCGGAGGTCGTCGGGGGTGTGCAAGCGGGCCCCTGGTCATGGTCATTCTTTGACCGCAATGCTTTGGAGGTGGACCACTTGGCCTCCACTTTGTTACAAGCGAAGATGACCCTCTCCAAAGGGTTGTAGGACCTTGGCGCTGGTGGAGAAGTTTAAGCGCCTGGGAATAGAAGGCCCTGGACTTTCTAGTAAGGGGTATCCTCGACAAACCGGATTTCAGTAAAAAGGGCTCTCCTGGGGCGAGGGGATACCTAGACTAACTACACGTTGTCGGTCTGGACCAATACGGTTCCTGAAAGGAAGACGCGTTGGAACTTTTCGGCGAATGCGTTCGCCGGGGTGGATCAGCAGGCAAGTAGTTCCCAGGAGCGACCAAGAACAACCCCCCGTCCTTGTTTGTGCTGCGGCAAGGTGCAGGGCGATCCGTGTAATGAGATGACGGGATCCTGGTGGCTGAGCCAGCTTCGGGACTCGCTTCGGGAGGCTGTAAGTCCGGCAACACTCCTCTTTGGCCGAGTCCGACCAGACGGACGGTCAAGACTAACCCACCTTGATCAATCAGCTGCGCTATCCTGTCAAAGGGCCGGCTGGCTGGGTCCCTAGGGAGCTTGGATTGCGCGGTAGGGGAGTGGGGTACCACTCGCGACCGCTCCTACTGTCCGTGCGGGACTGGTACTGGGGGCTATATCTCTCGGGTAGCTCTGGCGCTGATACACCGTTCCCAGTGCGGGCTTCGTGGCGGATGGGTAGCCCGAGGCATGAATAAAATAAAGAACTATGGACACAAAAAAACTTTGGAGCAGCAAGGAGCTGGCGAAGCTGGTCGACATCTGCGAGCAGGGGAGAAAACACCTCATAGTAGGGTGTGACGCAGAGGCTCACCACTACGCTTGGGGCAGCGAAGACTGCAACAGCAGAGATAGGGCATTACTAGAATATCTGTTAGGAACAAATTTGGAAATCCTCAACCGAGGGAACCAACCCACGTTCGTGACCTCGCGGTGTCAGACGGTGATTGACATCTCAGTCGCGACACAAGAGATCCCCAAATCAATCGTGGAATGGAGGGTCAGCTCCGAAGCCACCCACTCTGACCACAAATGGATAATAATGAGACTCTTAGCAGTCAAGATATCAAAAGATCCGTACCGGAATCCCAGGAAGACAGACAGGGAAGCGTACCTAACGCACCTGGAGTCATCCATGTGCAATGATGGGGCGGCCACTCAGATAACGTCTGTAAAGGACCTAAACAAGCGACACGCCTCGCCCTTGAGAAGAGGACAGCTCATAACTGGCTCCGCCACATGGTGGAGCATGAGTCTTAAGATCAAAAGGAGACTCTTCAACAGAGCCAAGTCATCCCGAAATACGTCCGACTGGGAGGTCTACAAACTATACCAAAGGTCGTATAAGAAGGAAATTCGCTCAAAGCAATGGGAATCATGGAGACTCTTCTATAAAGAGACAGAAAGTACACCTGCAGCATCCCGACTGTTTAAGGTGATCTCCAAAGATCCTAGACAAGTGAGCTGTGTCAGAAGAGAGGACGGTACCTATACTGACACTGCTATAGACACAGCAAAAGCACTTCTGTCAACACATTTCCCACGGTCGATATTACTAGGGAACGTCACGGAACTTCCTCACATCTCGGGATGTCACTCTGCGAAGGACTGGCAACTGGCGAGAGAAGTCGTAAATCGAACCAGAACAATACAGGCGGTCAAGGCATTCCCCCATATAAGTCGCCGTGAAATACCTAGGGGTGGTAATCGACAGAAAACTGACCTGGGGAAAACATCTGGACAGCAAGCTGGACAAAGCCAGTGCAGCTCTATGGCAATGTCGAAGAGTTGTAGGTAAAAGCTGGGGCCTATCGCCAAAGGTCACCCTATGGATGTACACAGCGGTGATAAGGCCCATGATATGCTACGGTTCAATAGTTTGGTGGCGACGTACCAAATTAAAGATTGAGAAGGACAGACTTGCAAGACTTCAGAGATCTGTCTGCATTGCAGTCAATGGTGCCATGAGCACCACACCATCTGCTGCGCTAGAGGAGTTGTTGTGCTTGCCACCCTTAAATCTATATCTGGAGGGGGCAGCACTACTGACCGCCCTACCGCCCTTTGTTTGAAAGATGGTGGAACATTAAGGGTTCACAAGAGCGTGAAGAGTCATAAAGCCATCTTGGAGGAAGGCCTCGCCAGAATACCACTCCTCGAGGCCTGCTCAGACCGCATTGCACCCGTATTCAGCAAATACAACGTTTGTTGGGAAGAAGCAGACCCACGCACTGTGCCGACAATAGACGTATACACTGATGGGTCTAAAAAGAGGGACAGTACAGGCATAGGGATCTTCAGTCAAGACCTGCAACTATCTCTACAACAACCGCTCGGGAAGTATGCCACCGTATTACAAAAGGAACTAATAGCACTATCTCGAGAGGCTAATGAGGTCCGCATGAGCAAGGTGCGAGGACGAGTAATACGCTTCTTCACAGTCAGTAAAGACGCCTTAAAAGCGCTTGAAAAGGGCAGGTACGACGCGAGAACCACGCTGAACTGCCACCGCGAACTGTCGGAACTAGCAAATGAAAATGTGGTGGAACTAGCTTGGGTTCCAGCACATGATGGGAATGAGGGCAATGAAAAGGCGGATAAGCTGGCGGGTGCTGCTTCGTCGGGAACAATGTGTGGGCCCGAACCGGCAGTACCCATCACACCGCACATCATGGCCAACCTCATCAAAGAGGACACACACCTCAGACACTGTCAGAGGTGGAACTCAATTATGGGCTGTCGATAGAGCAAAAACTTCATCACGGAGCCATGCCGAAAACGGACCGAAGACTGCCTAGCTTTGCCCCGAGCAAAACTACGCTCACTTGTAAGCATCTGGACCGGGCATGCTGCGCTAAGAAAACACCTACATACAATGGGTGTCATCGACGACCCGACATGTCGGGCATGTATGGAGGAGGAAGAAACAGTGATTATCGGTCCTAGAGTCTTCATTGGACGTCATCGACTCCATGCGCAGGGCTTGGGAAGGAATCTCCCCATTTCGTAGTGAGGGCTTATCTCTCAATTAACCCAGGAACCCTCATCATCTATGAGGCAAGAGGGAGTCGTCTCTGCCGATGCGAAGCGACAGGTGAGTAGTCCTCCCACTAACACTAGAGAAGAGCAGCGGCTAAAGAACGCGAGGCTAGACTCTCAACTATCTCTCGATGTTGGGGACTAATTTATGATGGTACAATTTAAATATCGGAAAAGGAAAGAGATGAAGGCCAAAAGAAAGCCGCACACACCTCAGAATGCAAAGGCCCAAGAGACAGCTATCCCGATTAACCCTAGCGTTGACAGAACCTACGTGACGTCCTTGAAGCAATGAGAAGGGATGTTAAGCTCGAAGAATGTGGCACGAGATACGTCAGATACGGAAGACTGCCACTGGAGAGGTGCTCTTAGGGCTCGCTAAGTGTAAAAAAAGGACGAAGCTCCAAGAGGCGATTAAGCAATCGGTTGGTGATAACGGTGCACGCACAATCGTCCCGAAGACTTGAAATCCTTGATCACGATATGCTTATAACCGAAGATGATGTTAAAAACGGAATCCGCAAGGAGAACCCTGAACTGTCCAACGTGCTGGAAGTCATCCTGTTTGCGCCTAACAGTCCTGAACAGAGGAAAGCCGTTGTTCAGATGGACAAAAAAGAGGACCTCCAAATCCTGCAGAAAGGAAAACTAAAAATTGGATGGATGAACTGCAGGATTAGACCGCGCCTGGAGGTAGCAGCCACGTGCACAGCAGCACCAACCTCTATTTTATGCGCTGATATTTCTGGAGCATCTTCAGATCATGCTCCATGTTCTAGATAATGTGAGCCATTTAGAAAAGCCCTGGAAGCGAAAAAAGCCAGATCTTCCAATAAGCTATGATACAGTTCTTACAGGAAAACGTTCAAAGGAGCCGGGCTGCTGACTCTTTTATCGAGCAGCACAAGTAGTGATCGTTAGTAAGCCCTATCGAGCCAGAACCAATCCATCTTGTTACAAACGTCTGAGTCAAGTTGCGAAAAGTCACGGTATGCAGCGTATATCAGTCTCCTAATTATTCCGCTCAGAAATACAGGCAGAAATTGGAGGCGCTTGAAGAAACTCTCCAGAATATCTCTGGCAGTATAGTAGTGGCGGGGGACTTCTACGCAAGAGCCATTGAATGGGGCATGCCTGCCACAAATGTAAGGGGCAGACATATTTTGGATATGGGTTCCAGGCTTGATCTAGAGGTAGCAAACAAAGGCTCAAACCCACCTGGCTGGCTTTGGGGACTCCCTACCCGACATAACACTTGCCTTCGCCAGGCTTCTTCTATCTTCTTCTACGATAATTGAATGGAAAATAATGGACGTGTATACAGCCAGCGACCATGAGTTTATCTCTTTTCAACTCGATTTAAATGATCCAATTCAACGAAGGCGTACGCATAACACATTTGGTTGGAACGCAGCAAAACTGGACCGGAAGAAATTCATGGAGAAGTTATCCCGCCATCTCAAAACTGGTGTGATTACGCTCTTCGATCTCACGAGCAGGACAGAGGTAGAAGTTGTCGTTGATACTACCATGGAGCTAATCCGGCAGCCTTGCGATGCGTCAATTCCCAGGAAAAGACCTCACAGAGGCCGCTCCCGAACTTACTGGTGGACAAAAGAAATTGCAAAGCTCAGAAATAATGCCTTAATGAGAAGAAGAGCCCAACGTCCCCGAAACCATCCCGAGACTGCTGATAGGTCGGCAATATAAAAGGCAGCAAAGAAGGCACTCACCACTGCGATACGTCGAAACAAAGAGAGATGCTGGAGGGAACTCTGCCAAGTTGTGAACTGCGATCCGTGAGGAAAAGGCTTCAAATTAGTTAACAAAAAGCTTAATGAATTTAAAACTACAAGCATAGACATGCCCGCTGGTGTTGTCTGTGAAATCGTTGACGCGCTCTTCCCAACTCCCCATTGAGAACAGAAAAGATAGTTGTGAGACTAGTCCCAAACGTCCCCAAGTTCACGGAACGTGGCGGCAGTAGCCGGCATGAGAAACAACAAAGCTCCAGGTCCAGACGGCATCCCCGCGGAGGTACGCTCGTGGTGGAAAATCGCCCACTTCTCTTACTGCGCATGCTTAATGCGTGCCTAGTGGCTGGAATCTTCCGGTCACTCTGGAAGGTAGCCAAATTGGCGCTCATAAACAATGGCAAGAGAAATCCTTACACCCCGCCGTCATAAAGACCTCTCTAGATGCCACTAGAAATCTCTTTGACAGAATTCTGAAACCCAGACAGCAGAGCTCTTTCGAAATCGCGGGGAATTTGTCCCACCGTCAGCACGGATTTCGAAAGAGGCATTCAACTCTAACAGCTATCAGGCAGGTGACCGCGGCTATCCAGTATGCTAACAAAGCCTGTCAGCAGGCTCGATCAATCAATATCAATTTTGATGGTCATGCTCTACGTTAAATATGCGTTTAACTCTGCCTGGTAGATAGACATCTTAGATTCTCGGTGGCAGTAGTTTAGAGTTCCCAACTACTTCTTGGCCGTTCTTCCCGACTATCTAAAGAATCGCCACTTGACGTACGAGATAGAAGAAGGCGAATAATGAAAGTGGTCAAGGACGGTGTGGGCCTCGGCCCTTACCTCTAGAATGTCTTGTACGACAGTCTCTTATGCTCTGAAATGCCACATGATGTGTTCTTGGTGGGCTACGTCGATGATTTAGCCGCAGTCATTTCCGCTAGGACCCCAGATCGGGCACAGTTACGTTTGAAACAGGTTTTGATTGGGGTCAACTCATGGATGGAAAGTTGTGGACAGTAGTTGTACCACACTTTCTTCACATACGAATGCTTCAACGAGAATAGAATGAAGCTTATACTAAAAGATGGTGTTGTCTCTGCAGATAACATTGTGGAGGCCATGCTAAGAAGTGATGAAGCTTGGAGTGAGATCGCTTAATACGGTCCTCCGCAGGGCAAAATACATGAGGCTAGGCACGATGTTGTTAGAAAGGGGTTTAGTGGGTATTCAATTTATTTTAGCGAGCCCCACACTCCGTGCGTAAAAGCATTCCCCCTACAAAAAAAAAACTATTAGGTAAATTTCTTATAGAAATATACCTATTGCGATCGTTCACACTTTTAAATTTCGAAAAAATTTCAACGGCATGTTGTTATATGTCTATAAGTTAGTCCAAAAAAACATTTGGTTCAAAAGTTTATATATATATATATATATATATATATATATATATATATATATATATATATATATGGGATATTACGAAATTTGTTAACACGATAGAGGTCGCAGTTTTGAAGGTATCAAGTTCAAATTTGTTACAAAAATCAATCTCTCAAATATCTCGGTCGATTTCTTTATTGGGCAATATCGGGTAAGTAGTTTCAAAATGGCGACCATTCAAACATTTTAAAAAATTATCAAAAAAGAGCAGTAGTGTAAATATTATTAAAAATAATTTTAGGTTATAGATATAATCAGTACCTACAACTTTTGTGCGAAACAATTTTTCATAAAATACACAGGTAAAAAAATAAAAATTAATAAAGAAAAATAACAAATGTTGATAAAACATGAGATCTTAATATAGACCCTGATTAAAAAAATATATATTTATTGAAAAGAATTAGACGAAAAATAAATCTGCCTTGAAGTGGACTCGAACCCTGTCTGCTTTATATTCAACAGCCAAAACAAAAACCTCTAACCGCAAGGCTATGACAATTTTATTTAATAACATGTAGGTATACCAATGAAAAGGTTGTTAAAATTTCAATTCAATGAATTTTGAAAAATTTACCTTTCCGCTGACTACAGGCCATCGGGATTTTTTTTATTATAATAATAATAATAGAAGCATCTCCTCGTGCAAAGTATCATTCGTGAAATGAAATGACTTAGAATCAACATACCAGGCATAAGTGAAATGAGATGGCCAGGATCAGGAAACATATCCATAGATGACTACACCGCTTACTATTCGGGAAATGAACAAAAGAGTCACTGGTATGGAACATTAAAAATAGGTGACTTTAATGCCAAGGTAGGAATTGGAAGAGTCGAACAGGTTTGTGGGGACCATGGACTAGGCACCCGAAACAACAGAGGAGATAGACTAGTTCTGTCAAGAGAATCAACTAATTATCATGAACAGCTGGTTAAAATTACCACCGCAGATTATACACATGGAAATCACCGGGGGATAATAAAAACAATTGTGTCCGAAATCAAATCGACTATATAATCATAAATCAACGGTATTCAAATGTGGTAATAGATACAAAAACATACCCAGGTGCCGAAGTGCCTTCGGACCATAATGAATTAGTAGCTAAACTACAAATTAAATTAAAACAACAAAAAGGCTTTGAAAAGAAGAGCAGATATGACGGTACTTGAAAAAGAAGAAATAAAAAGCCTAGTGAAGGACAAACTTAACCAGGAATGTGAAAAACTCAATGAAAAAGCGTTACCAACCACGTTTATAGACGGAACTCAAAATGTCGTTCATCAATGCCTGGATGACAACAGGATTCTGGAAATGATGGATATCAAAAAAATTCTTCTTCTGTGAGTGCTGTACTCGTATTCGAGCGTTGGCGGATTCTCTGCTTTGAAAGGGGACCTAAAGTTTAACGTAGATTCCGAACCACCGATGTGTTTCAAGATAAATCTTAAGGGTACACCCTTCCAGAGAGCTGTGAGGAGGTAAATGCAATGCGACACAGAGATTCAAACGCGCGCCCGAATTCGGTCAGTGTTAACCCGCAGCGACGCGCTCCTCATATCAAAAGACTACAAACATTGAAATAATGAGAAATACAATGATATAAGTCACCAAATAAGGGAAGAAAAGTGAAGGAAAACTGGCTGACGAGATGAGTCAGGAGATTGAGGAATTAATAAAGAAACATGACGACAGAGTTCTCCACAATAAAATAAAAGAACTAGCAGGAATATCATAACAAAGACTTTCCTGTAGGCTTACAGACAACAACAATGAAACTAAATCGGAATTAAGTGAATTAAATAAAGTACGGGGACAATATACCGCAGGCACAGGATGACATCCACATAGTAGAGAAAAATCTGAATATTATGGTGAAATTGTTTAATCATTTATATGAAAGCGGTAATATATCACATGACTGGCTGAAGTCAGTTTTCATTCCCCTACGAAAAACAAACACAGCCAAGAAGTATGAAAATTTCAGACTCATTAGTCTAATGTCACACATGCTGAAACTGTTCTTGAAAAATATTCTCTAACGGATTCTTAAGACATGTGAAGAGGACGTTAGTGATAAAAAATTTGGCTTCCGTAGTGGATTTGGAACACGGGAAGCATTGATCAGTCTCATTATACTACTACAGAAATGTCGAGACCAGAGAAAAGATATCTTTCTAGGCTTTGTTGATTATGACAAAGCTTCCGACAAAGTTAGACACGACAAACTGATGAACTGCCTATACAAAGAAGGACTGGACAAAAATGACTTTCAAATCATCCAGAATAATCGAGAATAATTATCCAGAATAGAACATGAGTAATATACAAAACGTTTCATAATTTATCTAATACTCTTTTCAGGATTTTAGTCCACTAAATTTGAAACAGCTTCTTTGATTTCCGGTGTTCGTGCAGCAAGGTGGGCCCCTGTGTTTCGCACGTGCGATGGATGCATGCATCCGGAGCTTGCAGCGGCTGCATGCGTTCATCGCAAGGACTCCTCATATCATCGCGATCTGACGTCTGAGTGTAGAACGCAACGACTGCTTCGAAGACCAGTCTGAGAGTTTTCTATATCTTTTTAATTTGACTAATCAATCCAGAGGGTAGGTGCTTTTTCAACATCTACCTTTATAGCAGTTTAAACAAAGTCAAATTGATCTCTGGTTAAACGAAAGTAGGCGTGGAATTTGGTTTCATTATCTACGAGATACCTGCATTTCTTTGCTTGTAGATGGTATGATGGGGTTTTCTTTGAATTGACAACGGAATGATTGCTTCATCATCTTCTTTTTCAATTAGAAGAGTAAAGAGCCAACACAAGTTCCATGATGCTTTCGTGATCTGAACTGCCGACTTTTGCATCTAGACGCACAAGCAAAATCTCTTAAACGCATGCGACAGACGTTGCAGCCGCTGCAAGCATCGGACGCATGCATCCATCGCACGTGGAAACCAGGCCTTAATGCATCTCAGCAAACTCCGGATTGAAAGTTGAATATTTTTACGACGCTGTAAGCGCCATTGCGTTGTATATATGTGAAATAATTACACTTCTCAGAGATGATATCTAATTTGAACCTTGTCTTATAATTATGTACATGTGAGTCATTGGATAGATCTTTTTTTATGTTTGCGCGAAGTGGAGGAAATCCTCCTTATGAACATCGAGTAGACCCTACCCACTCGAAAGTGTGAGGCTCTCTAGTCCATAGCCTGGTATACTCACTAAAACCTCCAAACCGTCTAGGTTCGTCTGACCATTACTGGTCTCCTGCGACACTTAGGCCAGTTGGCCCATTGTATCTAACCATCTTCTTCGCAGCGCAGACTCTGACCGAGTCCAGTGACTCAGACTGCGATATCTAAAGTACCCAATCCAGAATAACTGTATCTTATACAAGCCTGTACAATTTCTTTGCTGGGTGTGACCTTAGAGATTCTGGGTCAACTTTTGGTAACCCAAATATTTGTTGTCTTTTTGTTGGTTTTGGTTTTTTTGGTTGTACAATGTGATTTTGTTGAAGTACACCTTTACAATTTTAAGCTGAATTATTTTTAACATCAGCATTTCCCTTGCCTTCTTATGACATGGGGTTGAAATGTATTCTTTCCCGTGTCTGTTACCTGGTGTGTTGCTCCAGTCTTGTTTGTGTTTTTCCAAAACCCATTGGTTCACTGATACTCGTATTAGGCACTCCTAATATCATTCTTTGGTTTTGGTTGTTGTCTGTCCCTCTTCTCGCAAGTTCGTCGGCTTTTTCGTTGCCTGCCGGGCCCTGATGTCCTGGCATCCAAATCAGTTTTACGTGATTCCGATTCGCCAGAGTTTTCAGTTCCTCCTTGCAAGTCCATACCAGCTGTGACGTCACCTCCTGACTTATTGAGGCCTTAAGTGCCACCTGGCTGTCTGTTATAATACAGATTTGCCTGTTTACAGCGGTTCTTCTGTTGTTTTCTCTTGCACATTCGAGAATTGCATAACCTCTGCCTGAAATACAGAAGTGTAGGTTCCATGTGCATGGCTAATACAAGTACTTGGATTCTTAGAAAAAACTCCTGAACCAGTAACTTTTCCGGTTTTGGATCCGTCAGTGTACCAGACCTCCCCCTGAAAGATTGTGCTGAGCTCATTATCAGACCATTTAGTCCTGCTTGGTATATTTATCCTGAATGTAATTTCGAGGAATTGTCGTTTTAGAATGTGATCAGTTTCCATGTTTAACACATCCCCTGTCACAGCTTCGATGATACTCATGTGTCCTGTTCCAATGTTGTTATTAACCAGTGTGTTCCTTATTCTGAAACCACCTAGTCTTGCCTCACCATGCACTATTAGATGCAATAGTGGCAGTCCCAGAAGCGCTGCCATTGTCACGGTGGGTGTTGATTTCATAGCCCCCGTGATGCCTAGACATGCAAGTCTTTGCACCTTGCTTAGCCTTAGCATAGCTGTACTTTGTTGTGTTTTTTCCACCACACCAAAGAAGCATATTGTAATCTGAGAACTCACCCAAATAATAACAGACACTCACACACACACACACATATCTGGATCCCTGGAAGCGTCTCGATTGCTCTTGAAGGAGAATGTTGGTAATAACATCCTGGGAATCCAGAAACATGGAGAATATACTGATTTGGTCTATTCTAGACGAGAAGCTTCGAGATAGGAGGTTAAGTGGATTTAAACACACGGACCACGGAAGCAGAGAGTTAGTGGTAGATAGTCGGTCATAGATCATAGAAAGTAGAAAGTAGTAAGAAGTATATATTCCGAGAAATAAGTGTGAATATAAATGTGTATGTAGTCGTGTAGTAATTGGTATAAATAAATAAGTGAAAATAAATCGAGCCCAGTTTTAATATAAATTCCCGTTACATTGGTTTCAGTGTGGAATCAGTCAGAGAGTGACTGTAAAATTGGACAGACTTTAAGAGACTGTGGTTTCGTGTAGAGTTGAGTGTTTTCGTGACTTTTTGTTGGATTTAAGTTTAAGTTTAAGATTCTTTTGTTGGATTTCGTGTTGGTGTAGAGACTTTTTGTTCGTTTTTGTGTTAGTGTGAAGACTCTTTATTTCGTTCTTCGTGTGAAGACTTTTTGTTCGTTTTCGTGTGAAGACTTTTTGTTCGTTTTCGTGTTAAAGACTTTGAAAACTGTATTGATTAATTGACTTCGTTAATAAAGACAATTCAAAATGAAATTAGTGCAGTTAAGAGTGAAACAACAAAGAACAATTGGTGGAGCGGGATTGTGATGATTCCGGTAATAAAGCGACCGTCCAGAAACGGTTAAGGGACACTCTGATTGAAAATGGAGAAGATCCTGATTAGTTTGAGTTCCATTCTCCGGAAGAACTGTTTTCGAAAAAGTTCTAAGAAATTTCTAGAAATAATAATGAAAAATACAAAGAAGTTTCTAGAAATAATAACGAAAAATTCGAGGAAGTAACCAGGACATTTGGGGTGAAATTCGATGAAGTCTCGAAAAAGTTTGAAGATGTTTCTAGAACTCTTGAAAATGAAATTAAAGATATTTCCAGTAAAACTCACAAGACTTGAAGAAATTTCAAGAGCAGTTGACGAAAAATTTGTCAATACAGAAAAGAACATAGAGCTACTGCAACAGAAAATCAAGACATTGGAAATGACAGTTGAGAATGGTCACTGCCGTGTACAAAAAGATGAAAATGCGAGCCAGACCTTCAAAGGCGAAGATATAGGGGACTTAGCCGCAGGTAGTATGAGAGTTAAGCTACCAAACTTGGAACATGCTCTTGGTCAACCTATCGAAAGCAATTTGAAGCAGTGGCAATGGCTAACCAGTGGACCGAAGAACAGAAAGCTGTTTCCTTAACTGCTGCTTTACGAGGTGATGCAGCAGACATCCTTAGGTCTATTCCAGCTGGCCAAACAAACTACCATATCTTACTTTCTAAATTGGAGAATCGGTATGGAGACAGTCATCTTCAGCAAGTATACAAAGCCCAATTACGATCTCGGGGGTTTGAGGGAGAGGTAGCTCGTATTGTGCGACTAGCATATCCTACAGCTGCCGATAGCTTCCTTGATGAAATTGCGGTGGACACATTTGTAAATGGATTGAGGGAGAGCGAGCTGCAGAATGCGTTGAAGCTGGCCAGACCAAAATTGCTAGAAGAAGCACTAGCTATTGCTTTGGAGCATGAAACCGCAAGCCAAACTTCCCGAGGGCACCGTTTAAGAGCAATCGAGGAAGAAGATCAGTCCAACAGAGAGTCCCTGTTAGAAATGATAAGGATTACACGTACGTCGCAGTTGTAAGAAGAAGGTTGCACAGTCGGAAAACTAGAATGGGTCGAGATGAGGAGGCAATCGTCGACCTGCAGAAATAGTGCCCCAGTAATTACGGTCAATGTGTCATCTTCTGGCGGAGCCTTGAGTTTATACATCGATATACGAATCAATGGAGAAGACAGAACACTCCTAATAGACACCGGTACAACAAGAACAATAGCCAGGCCAGAGGTTATCACAGATCATTCCCGGATACTACCAACAAAGGTCCAACTCAGAACAGCGACTGGAGAGAAAATAAGAACACATCGTGAAGCGAGCATGACCATCAGCATTGGCAAGATCACCACCAAGCACAGAGTTTTAATGGCTGACATATCTGACCAGTTTATTTTGGGAATGGACCTTTTGAAGAAGCTTGGGGCTGTGTTGGATGTCATAAATGGTGTCTTGAAGGTCAACAATGAAGAACTGCCCTTTCACGAGGATAACGAAGATGTTGTCCGATTAATAACGACTAGTGACGTACTAATACCCGGCTATAGTGAAAAAATATTTATGACCAACCCGGATGGAAACTGCAAAGCTGGAAGTCTGAGACTGGTAGAAGAAATGAATAATAAGGAATTTCTGATAGCTAAAGCTCTTGTTCG
Organism: Crioceris asparagi; assembly: GCA_958507055.1. Lineage (NCBI taxonomy): Eukaryota > Metazoa > Arthropoda > Insecta > Coleoptera > Chrysomelidae > Crioceris > Crioceris asparagi. The sequence goes on from OY293827.1 coordinate 55,593,556, forward strand.
AGTGGGAGATGTCGTTCCTGTCAGAGTAATGAATCTAAAGCAGAGCCCCATCAAATTGAGCAAGGGATGGTTGGAAATTGTGTTCCTGTATCAGCTATATACTCTGTAAGAACGATTAGTAAACCATCCAGGACCAGATATTCGAAAGAGCTGATTGATGTGGTCATCAAGACTGTCCAGGACTTAGACGAGAAACTATTACGTAAAGTGAGAGATATGCTTGTGGAATTCCAGGACGTGTTTGCGATGGAAGAAGAATACAAAGGTAAAACAAGTATAGTGACTCACAAGATAAACACGGGGAACGGACAGCAGCCAAGAAGACTTCCATTGGCCAAAAGAGAGAAGCCGAGAAAAAGATTCAAGAAATGAGCAAACAAGCAGTCATTGAGCCATCAAATAGTCCATGGACCTCGCCAGTAGTGCTCGTGAAGAAAAAGGATGGTTCTACAAGATTCTGTGTAGATTACCAACTTCTGAATTCAGTCACTAAGAAGGATAGTTATCCGTTACCCAGAATAGATGACATCCTAGATACTCTATCTGGGTTACGGTGGTTTTCTACACTAGATCTGAAAAGTAGATACTGGCAAGTTGGAATGGATTCCGCAGATCGAGAGAAGACTGCTTTCTCGATAGGATCAGGGCTCTGGCAATTCACTGTGATGCCGTTTGGACTATGCAATGCTCCCGCTACATTTGGGAGGCTCATGGAAGCAGTTTTGAGAGAACTGACATGGCAAACCTGCCTAGTGTATTTGGATGACGTAATCATGGTAGGTAAATCATTTGAGGAACACTCGAAGAATTTAAGAGAAGTTTTCCAAGGATTACGTGAGGCCAACCTGAAACTGAGTCCTAAGAAATGTTATCTGTTCCGATGTGAAGTAAGATATCTGGGTCACATCGTATCTGGGGATGGCGTCACGGCAGATCCAGAAAAGATAACAGCCATCAAGGAGTGGCCTATTTCCAAGAACAAGCATGAGATTAGAAGTTTTCTGGGCTTGTGTACCTACTACCGACGGTTTGTGAAAGATTTTGCCAACATCGCTAAGCCTCTAACTAAACTAACAGAAGAAGGCAAAGAATATTCCTGGAATGATGAGTGTCAGAGAGCTTTCGAACAACTGCAAGAAGCTCTTATCAGCGCACCAATTTTGGGCTATCCGAGGCATGACGGAAAATTCGTGTTGGACACAGATGCCAGGGTGGGCATTTTGGTATCACTAAGACTCTGCAGAAGGTTCGAGAGCGATTCTATTGGGTGAATTGCAAAGAAGATGTGAGACAGTGGTGCCGTAAGTGTGAAGTGTGTGCAGCCAGCAATGGACCACTTGGCAGAAAGCGGGCGCCTAAGAGGCAGTATAACTTTGGGAATCCCATGGAGCGAGTTGCTGTGGATATTGCGGGGCCATTTCCTGAAACGGACAATGGGAATAAGTATATCCTGGTAGCTATGGATTACACAAAGTGGACAGAGGCGTACGCAATTCCTAACCAAGAAGCATCGACCGTCGCCGAGGTGTTGGTGAAAGAATTCTTTTCACGTTTTGGCGTTCCTCTTGAAATCCGTTCGGACCAAGGAAGAAACTTCGAGTCAGCCCTGTTCCAAGAAATGTGCAGACTAATAGGTGCGAACAAGACCAGAACGACCCCTTTACATCCTCAATCGGACGGAATGTTGGACAGGATGAGCCGAACCATGGGCAAGCACCTCTCTAAGGTTGTCTCAGAACATCAGCGAGATTGGGACCAGTACATCCATTTGTTCCTGGTGGCCTATCGGGCGGCTGTAAATGAAACAACTGGTCAGACTCCTGCTAGTTTATGTTGGGGCGTGAGTTACGCCTACCCTGTGACCTGGAATTTGGCCGTAGACCTACAGTGAACAGTGTCGCAGGAGAAGGATATGTCGACCAACTGAGAGCCAGAATGGATAAAGTCCATGAGTTAGCCAGACAGAACATCCAGCTTGCCAGTGATCGAATGAAGCACCACTACAACATTCGGTCAGCTGATGGAGTCTTCAACGTGGGGGACCTTGTTTGGCTGTATAATCCCCAACGACGTCGAGGTCTTTGTCCCAAACTACAAAGGCAATGGGAAGGGCCATATGAAATTATGAAGAGGATAAATGACATCATCTATCGTATCCGAAAGTTACCAAGGGGAAAACCTAGAGTGGTGCACATAAACCGACTCGCACCATATACTGGATCGAACAACCAGGAGGAAGCGCGAGTGGCTCTTCAAGAAAAGAACGTTGAGGAGCGAAATATCAGTTTCAATGACTTCATGTCCAACTACGCGGATCGGAAGAAGGTCAGACTCGGTGTGACAGTTGAGGTTCAACAAGACCTTTTTAAACTACCAGCCGACGTTTCTATTGCCCATTGTGTAGCGGAGGATCTACGTATGGGCCGAGGAATCGCTCTGGTGTTTAAAAGGAACTTTGGAAGACTGGATGAATTGTCAGCCCAACGACCAAGAGTAGGAAAAGTTCTGCGACTAGCAGATGATAATCGGAAACTCTTCTTTTTGGTTACGAAGAAGATGTCTAGAGGAAAACCCACTTACAAGGACATCTGGCATGCACTGAAGAGCCTAAGGATTGAAGTCAGGAATTATGACATCAAGAAGTTGGGACTTCCGAAAATAGGCTGCGGGTTGGACGGGCTAGATTGGAAGATTGTAAGGAGCATGATCGAATACATCTTCCAGGACGCTGGTGTGCAAATTACCGTGTGTTGCTTCAATCCAAAAGGAGTGTACTCGGGAAAGACGATAGACTGTTACTTCTTCAACAAGGGTGTTTGCCTAGCTGGAACCAAGTGCAGATTCCGCCATGGAACGGAAATCCAGCAAGGTACTCCCAAGGATGATTCTGATCGGGACGATCAGATGCTAAGGAGGGGCAGTGTAACGTGAAGACTTACCCGAATAATAAACTACACTCACAAATGAACTATACACACTTACAAACATTCCGGAAATCACGGGAGACATCAGAGGCAACGAGAATAAGTCCTGGTCTATTCTCGAAGCCATATATTGAGAAATAACCTCCAGAAACAACGAAAACAACACTGGAACCATCTAGAGCTTTTTAGGTTAGATATATATAAGGTTGATGGCAATGACTAGTTTAGTTGGTCATAAAGCACGGTCAGTGACAGTTAGTGATAGAACACATAGACAGTAGAAAGTCGTTATAGTCCAAGAAATTTAGTGTGAATATAAATGTGTATATAGACGAGTAGTTATTGGTGTAAATAAATTAGTGAAAATAAATCGAACCCAGTTTTAATATAAATCCCCGTCACAATATTTTTCACAGCAAATTAGACCAACGTTATTAGTTGCTGCACTGAAAAATACGAAATAATATTAATTCTATTGGTGCTGGTACATGTGAAGTTGATGCCGAAAGTTATCAATCTAACTGCAACTGCACAACTTCAAAAGTAACAGCATTAATAGAATTAATTTTATTTTGAATTTTTCAGTGCACCAACTAATAACGTCGGTCCAACTTTTTGTAAAAAATATTTATTTTTCACCGTTATTTACTGGGTGATGTTTGTCTCTCAATACTTAGAAATAAATTATCCTTGAAATTATCTGTTGCACAGGCATGTATATTGAGCTTAGCGCTAGCAGATGTATGCTGTAGACACGTGGACACGGCCAATAAAATATGGTTGGCACCAAACTTAACATCCCAGAGATCAACTAAAATGACCAGTAATATTACGTGGTATTTTAGTGCCCCAGTTTCTAAAATTTCCCAATGTAAACATGATTTTCCTTTTCTAAAAGATAAAAAAAAGTTTATTTTTCAAAGTGGTGAGGATGAAAATTTTGATAGGGGGTAAACCTGTTTCTGTTACAGGTTTACCCCCGAAATGTGGTAATTTCAAGTCACTCCATAGACAGAAAAGTCGCCCACTTCTTAATGATAATTTTTTTTCTGGAGCCCGTTTTATATTGCAGTTCAGCGCGCCTTGTTTCATGTACACTCAAGCATCAAGTTTCAAATATAGCATGTTTTACAAGCAATCATCAATAGACAATGAGGAATGTAATTTTCTAAAAGTTTATGTTGATCTTCACGCATTCTAAAAGCTCAATTATCTAACCTTATTTGAATTTCACTATTTCACTTTACAGAGAGGAGACAGAGAACATAGATAAAATATATAGATACGGAGACAGAGAAGACACATGGAGGTGCGCACTTTCGTTATGCGCAAACCCGATTTTTAGGCCACGACCCTGCCGTCGTTCACAGCGTCACCCCCTCCTCAGGTGTTATATCGCCTGTTTAAATAGCTTCTTACGCCAGAGCCACGGTCGTGGCTCGTGGCCTGACTATACCTAGTCCAGAGAAAACATACCTAGGTCGTCGGTCTTGGCCATAGAGGAGTATTATTCCTATGGTACTATGGTCGTGACCACAGAATTAGAACTATTATTTCTATGGTCGTGGCAGAACATGGTTGTCTCTGGTACATCATAAATTTCTTATTCTGCAAGTTGGCGTTTTGTGATAATTCATATATTATCATAGAATTGGATTATTATTTCGTATATTATGCTCATTGACAGATTTCAGATGATTGACATGACATAACCTTGACATTTTGACATATTTTTTGAGACAGCTGATAGATGGTGGATAGATGAATAAGATGAATGGTGTTGGTGTCTGTTGTTTGTGATGTGATCATACGCCGAATACAAATAAAATGGAACAGAGTGGGGCTAGAGACCCCGACAATAATATTTATAAGTCTAAAGTCATAATACTAGGTGCTGGTATGGCAGGGTTATCAGCTGCTTATCATCTTACTAAAAATGGCTTTAAAGACTTTATATTATTGGAAGCAAGACATCGAATAGGAGGTAGAATTGTACAAATTAAAATGGGAGATGAAAAAATAGAGTTAGGGGCGAACTGGATCCATGGCGTGTTAGGTTAGTATTCCATATATTGCTATTTACTATAAAATGTAATTTTCATTTATTGGCAGGTAATCCTGTGTACGAATTAGCTATGCAAAACGGCCTAGTTGATATACTTGCATACCCAAAGCCCCATAAAGTTGTAGCAGCCACTGAACAGGGTAAACAAGTACCTTTTGCAACTCTTCATGAAATCTACGAAGCATATCTCTGTTTCCTAAGAAGATGTGAAGATTATTTTGTTTCTCAGTATTCACCTCCAGACGGAATTGACAGTGTTGGAGATCACATCAAACTTGAGATTAGCCTATATTTGGACAAGATACAAGAGCAGTCAGAACGGTAAGAGAAAAAAAAATGTTTTTCTGCAAATTCCCTAATTGTTTGTTTAAGTCATTTGAGGGAGTTGCTCTTTGATTGCCTACTTAAACGGGAAACATGCATTTCCGGCTGTGACGACATGAACGAAATTGACCTCTTCGAATTAGGTAGTTATACTGAATTACAAGGGGGCAATGTACTCCTTCCAGGAGGATATAGTACTATTTTAGAGCCTCTAAGAAGGGTTATTCCTGAGCAAAATCTCTTCGTTAATCATCCTGTGAAAAGTGTTAGGTGGAACAGTGGCAAAAGAGTGAGTTTCACATGCTTGTGTGGGTATTAAGGCCACCTATTATCGATTTTTTTCTAGAACAAACTTTCTAATGACGATAGTGATTCAGACGATTCGGACAGAACAGTGATTGAATCACCGTCATCATCAAAACATGCTAGCCGGGAATCGAGTCAGGAAAAAACGAATGAGAAGATTAATGTAGAAGTAATCTGTGATAATGGGAAAAGGTTCTATGGGGACCATGTTATATGCACTTTACCATTAGGAGTCCTAAAGCATACTGTAGGGACATTGTTCCAGCCGCCATTACCAGAATATAAATTGGAGGCCATAGATAGGTAAAGTATTAATTTAAACTCTGAATTTTATATTAAAATAAATTTCCCTGTGGAATCGGTGTTCACTTATTCATGGCTTTTTCTTCAAGGTTACTCTTTGGAACGGTTGATAAAATAATCCTTGAGTACGAACGGCCTTTTCTGCATCCTAGCATAACTGAAGTACTTCTTTTGTGGGAACCGGATGAGAAGAATGTAGATATTTCAAAAAAATGGTTCAAAAAAATATATTCATTCTCAAAAATATCGGAAACATTAATACTTGGATGGATATCCGGTAAAGAGGCAGAATACATGGAAACATTGGATAATAGTATAATAATGGATATGTGCACAATAATATTGAGGAAATTTCTTAATGATCCCTTTATACCTAAACCAAAGACATGTGTATGGTGAGTATTTTCAATTTTATCAGTTGAAAGAGATTTTAATGGAACTCAAAGTCTATATTTAGTAGAATGTATTTTGCTCTTGAGACTCTGAAATGATATCGATCTCGAAAAAGCAAGTCTCTGCATTGTTACTGGGTCCTCTGAGTACAAACTCCACTTATAGATAATCAATGAAATTTGATGTTTATGTTTATATTCTGGACATTGAGATTTGCACCCATACCTACTGCTTTTTCAATTTTACTTCAAAGAGTTTTTCAAACTCTTTTGTTACAACATTTTGACAAATATATATATATATATATATATATATATAGTATAATTTAAAGCTATTGTATGCTTCGGATAACATTTTTTTGGCTCTGTAATTTTTCTTGATTGTGTTCCCAGATGAGCGTAGAAACTAGAAAAATATTACAACGAAAAAAGTATGTATGTTTTTGGAAGATCTTTTTAAAATTTCAATGTTTCGCTAGTTTTCTGAAAATTTCGTTATGTAATATTTATATTTTCATTATGTGATGAAAAAAAGACGTGTGTCCACTCATTCGACTTTCCTACCGCAGTCATACAAATGCCACCAAATGTAAAAATCGTCCAATAGATCCATGCAAGACCATTAATTTTTGCAGCGTACCAAAAAAGCAATAATGGTCATTTATAACATTTTTTCATAAGACAAACCATTTAGTCAAAATCTGGTTTTTCTTAGAGATGCGTTTTGTGATTATAGAAAAATGCTCCAGAGCTGTTTCCGTAATAAAAGCTTGTCTAAAAAACTTTTTTGGCTACTGTACAGTAACTATTGCAAGCATGGTGGCCATTTTGTGCCACAGGCGAGATATTGGTAACCTACAAATCAAAAAATAAAGCAACAAAATCTATCTTCCTGCGATAATCTTGACATAGACAGATATATAGCTGCAAATTCTGTTAAAAACCAATTTTAATAATTTTGCCTGTCAGCTAATACAAACTATCGAACGCCCCTTCCGCATTCCGCCCAGAGCGCAATTTAAATTTGTTGAACTGTAGTTGGGGTAGCGGTTTGAAAATTCGTTATCGTTCTGAATTGTCATTAATAACAATTTGTATTTCAGTACTAGTTGGTATAGTCAACCGTATACTAAAGGATCATATACTGCAATCGCTGTCGGCGCATCACAGTTGGATATTGAATTATTAGCACAACCAATTTACGCAGATGAAATGGAACACAAGGTAAATCGCTTACTGCTGTTAATAATAAATAACGATAAAAACTTTATCTAAAGTCTTATATTCATGTTCTTGCTATTTAGCCTGTATTACTCTTTGCGGGAGAGCATACTCACAGCAATTTTTACTCAACCGTTCATGGGGCCTATCTGAGCGGAAGAACTGCAGCACAAGTAATTATGTCAGCTGAAGAAGCACCACAAGAAATTGTGGTGGATTGTGAGGATACGACCGACTTGAGTTCCTGGGTTCAGGGCATTTGTTTGGAGTGAAGTAATTTTCGGATTTGGCTCAGTTTTATTAAGTTCAAGATGATAATATGTAGTAATATGTATGTATGGCCTTCAGTATTTAAGACAACACTTTATTATTATTTGTAAATAATTTTATTTGTACATATGGGATTTTTTAAATCATGATTTCAATAATATTGGAAACTGGGTAATCCTTCATTGTTATATGAACTTTATAAATGTTTGCGTTATAAATCGAAACATTGCTACAGAAATGTTTGTGTTTAACAGAAATTCTACGTCTTATCTCAGTTTCCTGTATCAAACCAGATTTCTATTTTCTAGACATTCATAATCCCAAATATTTGTTGTAGTAAAATGGTGAAATTATTGCACATGTATAATATTATATTTGTTATCGAAAATTTAATTTTTTTAAAAAGTATACATTTGTAACCAACACAAACACAGACTGTTTAGTAGTATAACTTGAGTACAAACCATTTTAAAACTTCTTAGATATATTTCATGTTGAAAGTGCTTCAAAATATTTTTTGTTATACATGTATATTTCATTTCATTTAGAATATTCTGTCGAGAACTTTGTACCACTATATCAGATAACTCGAGTGTCCACTTTTACCGCTTTCATGCAAATTATTTTCCTAATTTATTTATTTACAACATCCAACAAGTAAACAATTATAGGATGAGTAAAAGAATTCATAGATTTTGTGTAACATACATGGATAATAGTTTAAAAAACAAATAATCAAATAACTATTATAATAAAAATACTAAAGAGATAGGGACAATGAAAAAGAAAATAGTCGTGGCTTAACAATAAATTACTGAACAAATATTCTTTTGATTTGATAAATATTGCTACAGAATATAACGACATAGGCCTCAATTTTTCCATAATTCTTAAACATTTCGTAAAATGGGGATGTTACAAGAATGGTTGTTCGTGGGATTGATGGTAAAAATGAAAAATACATCTTCTATTCTCTACTCTAGGAACTCTAATCCTAATATAATCAGTAAATTTATTACCATTAATATCATTACGCAATAGCTTAAACAAGAAAATAACTGAACAACATGAACGCCTAGAAACTAATTTATTCAGTTTAAATTTATTAAGGAACAATTGATGCGGAAATCCGATCACAGGCCATACCCCGTCCAATACAAAAACGGACGTCTTTAGAAATCGACGCTGGATCCTCTCAAGAGTAGAAACATGAATTTGATAAATCGGATTCTACAAAATATATGCATACTCAAGATTTGACCTTATAAAAGCTGTATACAATATTCGAAACGTTGAGGCCTGCTCAAACTCAGGCGAGTTACGAACAACAAATCCCAGTCCCTTAGATATACTGTGTGTTCAATGTGATTCGTCAACTTAGGGTCGAAAATAACGCCAAAATCTTTAAATTTAGTAAACAAAAGCAGTTTTTTTTTCTATCATTGATATTTTGGAATAGTTGTGTCTTTTTTGAAATCATGTTGATCGGCGTTAGAAAATGCATAAATATTACGTGAACAACCTTTCTGGAGATACCGGACGACTTGCGCTTGCCGAATATGAGAGTTCATCTCATGATAGCATCATTTTTTTCAGCGTAGTGAAACAAACAGAAATAATCATCTTCCGATTTGGCGTAACTACTTCGGATTTTCATCTTGGTAGTACTGTGGCAACCATATCAAGGTTTCCGGTATAGTTACTTACCTAAGTCAGAATAAAATTTGTTTATGCAATAAAAAAATGTACAAATTCCTTATAAAGTGACACTATAGGGTTCCGTTTAATTATACAGTTACGTAATTATAAGAAACATTCTAGGGCGTAAATCAAATTATTTTTTATTTAAAATCTACGTGTGACTGAAGATTAACATAACACGTACATGTTTAACAAAAATATCTTGAACATTGAAACTAAATTTGTGTAGTTGTTTTCATGTAAATCATTGCAATTTGGCGTAAATATAGACTATTTCAAATTCACGTTGCCCATTCAAAAGATCAGATTGTAAGTATTTAATAATATGTGATTGTTATTTATTTTATAAAACATATAAGAAGCTTACGCTAGTCATTTTTTAATTATTATTTTTGAATAAAAACTCCAAATATGCTCATAATATATTTATTTTCCCTATTAATACATCCCAGGTACTCTGTAAAGAAATTTGCCATCGCTATCGTAGTAACAATCATTGAGTTTGTAAGTCAAACCCCGCTTCAACTTATCCTTTGGAATTATTATTGTTTCAGGGTATAAAAGATGTCTGTTGTCGCGTTCTGTTTTGACGATAGCGGTTTTGACCTCAAATTTGTTATCTAAAAGAGCTGTCAAATCGATCTCTTCTAAACTAAAAGGGGCTGTAGAAGTATCTGATTTAGGTTCACTACTTGAAAGTAACAATTTGTCATCCTCGGTAACTTTTCCATATCTGGAAGCTTTAATTTTTATCTTTTCTTCCAGACAACTCAGGGTAATTTGTTCTTTGCTCGTCACTTTGCTTATATAACGTGAGTCTTCGTTTGCATGATCTTTTATAAATGATCCTGTATTAACGCTTATTTCACTCTTATTTTTTTCTGGTTCATTCTTATTTACAAATGGGCTATAACTTGAAATTATTTCTGAGAATTCACCCTTTGGCAATCTGTCACTTAAATTATCGACAACTTGTTTTTCATTCGATGGTTCAACAACAGTAAGTAATTTAGACCTACTGGTGAATTTCTTCAAATGCTCCACCAGGGACTCAGGTAGCTCTGTCATCTGACCGGATTCAAACATTTGCCAATTTTTCTGGACTACAAGATCGTGCTTTTCTATTCTTGATTTATTCTTTTCATATTTTGCTCTAATAACTTTCTGGAAAAAACTCACACTTAAGCTCAACATATTTAATTCCTATAATATTGATATAACTTACTTTAATAACATCAGGTAAAGCAGGAAAGCTCTCTGATAATCTTTCTATCGTCCATTCATCTGGATTTGTAGTGTGCAAATGTTTGATTTGTTCTTTATCATTCCAAGATAAGAAGTTTGGAAAGTGTTGCTTGAAATACTTTTGTTTAACGATTAAATATTTCAATCTCTCTTTTTGCCTTTCAGATTCTCTAATATGTTGCTTGTAGCTTTTATGGACATCCATAAAATCTGTTTCCAAATCTTCGAGTTCTACATCAATTTCATTAAGATCGTGTTGGTCAATTATACTAGTCCTCTTTTTGATTCCCGGATCTTTTTTGATATTACTAAATTGCCTCAAATTGGTGAATACACCTCGACGGATATGCAAAGTTCTTAAGGCAAACATATTAGATTCAAAGTGTGAAAAATTTCAAAATAATCGATCTCCACACTAAACACTATAACCATTATTTTATTATTATTTAATGACATATGACAGCGTAATACCAGTGTGCCACATCTCAAGATTTCAGTCTCATTATTTATTCCTAGATTTAACGAGGATATCTACCAACAAATTATTATCATACAAAATATTCCAGTTTTTCTCTAATAAGATCAATAAGCTTGAGTTATAATAATACATAACTTTACAATACATAATCACTATTCCAATATGATACAAAATTCCTTTTTTATACCGGCTAAATCTGGCAATGATGTAGCACGCATGATATTTACCTGTTCTTGTTACGTGATTGGCCATTTGACCATGTGACAGTGGCTGTCAAGAAGAAGTTTCAAGTAAAGATTTCGAATGCCGAAATGTCATTTTCAACACGAATAAAGCTCGAAAGCGACCGAGTCGCTCTACTCATTATCGTGCGAAATTTGCCGTATGTTATTTGGCAAGAATAAATAGTACGTTCGCAAAGATTATGTATTAACTTTTAAACGTTGTCCGTGGTTAGAAATATAGATCAATCAGATCTGGAGTATCACCAGTTTCGATACCGTTTATTTAATAAATCGTGCGTGTCAACTGAGTATAGATATCAAAACTAACCTACAATCGGTGAAGTGAAAGGATTATGTTCAAAATATTCAGAGTTTTGTAACACTTTCGTCTTTTGTGGACTTGTTTGCTGGCTCACCGTATTATTTTCAAGATAGTTTCAAGTAGCTTCCACAGGTAAGTGTCTCAAATCCATTTACAATTAATATCATTATATGTTATCCTGCGAAAATTTTAAAAAAATCTAATCAATCCTACAAGTGTTTATAATCTCAGTGATCTTATTTTTCCTATTATTTTTATGATAAAATCACATTAACCTGCATACCTACTATTTTTTTATTTAATGTGCTACTTTATGCATTGTCATTATCAATTTAAAATTCTTTGCCTTCAGATAAAAATATATAGCACCTCAAAACTCATCATATTTTAAGCCAAAGTTGAATTACATTATACCCAGGTAATCTTTTTTGCGATGATGCACTCATTATATAAATTCAGCCTCGCACGTAGAAATAATAGTAGGTACCTACATATTTAATTTGTTCTTGAGATGAATGCGGAAAAAAACTGTTGTTGCAATGCCTTGAGAATTTCATAACAATATTTTTTTGATTAAGTAAGTAGTTTGTTTTAGTAATATGAATCCAAACTTGATATACACACTATTTTTACTGGACCGGAAAATCTATTATCAAAGTACCTATACAAAGTACCTACACCTAATTTCGCATATTATTTCCCTTTCGTCAGATGAACACTGTCTAAAAGGCTAAAATATTTTTTGTTGATCAGGTCTTTTGGCCTTACGTCTATACAAGGTACTTTTCAATTCACTAACGGGAGAAGACATTAATTTCTTTTTAGAAAATATTTATTAAATATTTTTAAACATATTGGTATAAGGTACTTAAGTAGTGGATAACGTTTATGTGGACAATTGAGAATAAATATTTATAAGTTTCTGAATACTGTGAGAACTCAAATATTTATCATTTAAAAATTTCTTATCTCTGGGTCATTTCTAAATACCTAGGTGTTTTGCAAAATTTAGATGCGCAGACATTAATAATTATTCTATTATTTTAAGTGGGAAATGATGGAATTGGAGAAAAAAATATTTTTCACAAAATCTAGGACCCTCTACTCGATAAATACACTGAGAAATACAAAATAATTTTTATTCAATTGGTATCATTAATTAGAGGATGTTAGATAGAAGATTCTTGGCACCTAATCCAAAATTACCATTATTCAACAGATTTTCATATTCACTACGTTTCTCGATGTGAATATATTTCTTTTCGTCTTTTAAAAAATCCGTTTTTTGGAAATTTGACCCACGAAAAACCACTACAATCAAAAAGTGTTGAATATACCCAATGTTGTGCCTGAAATTATCTATTGTTTGTAAAAACCCAAAAAAAATCACGTCATTCCCCTTCGAGACATTCGCAAAAAACATGTGTCAGTAGGCAAGTAAGAAAGTTAATCCGCACGATAACTTAAGAACGGAACCGAATTTTCTAAGGAAAATCGTCGAAAATCTAAAATTTCTTCACTTTTTTGGGTTAAACTGAAGTCATAATTTAGCTAAATATATCAAAATAAGACAAAATATAATATTTTCGTCAGATAAAATTTAAAATTTTTGGTACACGGAGTATGGTAATCGGTGTGAATATCCCCATGAAGGCTTACTGCCTTCGTTACTAGTTCTTTGTAATTGTCAATGCATTATCTAATAAAGTAAACTAGTTCAGATTTTTGACTGTAAAATGATTTGGGTACATATTTTTCGAAAACTCTCGCTTTCAAGATCTTTAACTTGGAAACCCTTGAAGTTTAAAGAAAATGTCTATCTTGCAGATTTTTGAAAATGATCTATTCCACAATTTTGCCTTCGATAACCTCCACACAACTATTTGCCCCAGCAAAAATTTTAAGTTAGTCGATTTGAAAATTTATAACTACCTACCTTACATTATACATAGTTCATTGGTCATGATTATAAAATCAATAGATCCCTTGCAATTATAATAGCCAAGATGTTGTGAATTTATTTGCATCTTAATATAGATTGATTATAAAGAATGGTCATTCAATGAACTATAAACAAGTATTGTTGATTAGCGAATAGTTCCAAGGTTTTCTATATCATTAGATATTTGATATCGATATAATCATCTGAATTTTCACGACGTGTATAAGCATAATTATATTATGAAATTTAGTTCAAAATGATTCGTCACGTATTGTAATCATTGTGTATATTGCAATATGAAATACCAGCTATTAATTAATACAATTAACAATTGTGGTTATCAAATATACAATGCTTTTTGAAAATAATAATTAACTTTTAACAACAGCTAGTACCGACCTAATAATATGATAGGAAATAATTCCATTGGTACTTGTAATTTTAAAGTCGTACAAGAGTATGAAGTATCCGTTAAAGATAGAAGACTTTAGGCATCAACTTCAAAATAACGTGCATCATCTCATTAACTCAAAAGTCGGTCCTAGTTTTTGCTAAAAGTTAGATAATTATTTCAAATTGAATATGTACAATGATTTATGCCATTTAAGAAAATCGAAGTTTTTGAAAAATATTTTCAAGGTTTCCGGAATGGATTGCTTTAAAAACTTCCCACTAGCCTCTTAAGAAGATATTTAATGTAAGAAATACCTCTATTTTTTCTAATCAATTGAAAATAATGGAAAACAGGTCATGCTACGCTCCAGTCCAGAGTCTTTAATATTTAATAATTTTATATATACCTGCAGGGTTAGAAGGAAGTGTTTCTAGATGTAATTTTGTAGGAGAAATGTAACTTGACTGAGAATGAAATATATATCAGAAATTTTTACCAGTTACGAAGCTCTATGAACTTAGAACCCGATTTGAAAATAATAGGTAATAATAATAAAAAATATTCTCTCAAACTACAAACGACATAGTGTAGTGAACTTTATTTGTTTCATCAATTTATCAAAAAAGTGTTTAACTACGACTTTTTTGATATTTTTATGGAATTTTACAAGCAATCTTTTCTAGGTTTTGGTAGTGAAAACATTTTTAAAAAAATCATTAAAGTTCATTTGTTTGTAGTTTTTCAAAAAACCCTGGATATTTTTTTATATTGTAACGTGCAAGGGGAACAGCCGCCGGTATTGGCTACAAAGTGGCGGCATCCTTTTGAAGAAAGCGCGAGATCTATACTGTGGTTGGAAATATCGAAAGCGGCGTTGACAAAGAGAGCGAGGGCAGCATGTCGGCATCTACTCCTAGAATGCCGAGAAAGGGATTTCGAGAAACGTCCATTGGCGGCTTGCGAATCAAAGACCAGAAGCCGCTCGAATGATCTGGAGCCTTTGTGGGATATATATATATATATATATATATATATATATATATATATATATATATATATATATATATATATATGGGAAAATTGTCGGCATGAGAGACAGAATGTAAAAGACAGTGTGAATAATAGAATAGTCCGAGTAAGCTAGTGCGAGTATAGTAAAGTTAAGTTGTAATTTTTATTATTTTGAGTGTAAATAAAGTTTATTTATTAATTGCAAATTAGTCTCACTTATCTTCGAACCCGCATACGCAACAATTTGGTGTTAGAAGAGGGATAAGTGAGTGAAGAGGCTTTGGTCTATGGTGAACACCCGTAAGCAGACAGAAAAAATGGAAGAACAACTAACTAAGTTATTGTCCGATTTTTCGAGAAAACAAGAAGAACTGCGACAACAAGGAAAGAAAGAAGAGGAGGAGCGAAGGCTGCGAGAAGAACAGAAAAAAGAGTAACAACTAACTAAGTCATTCTCCGATTTTTCGAGTAAACAAGAAGAACGACGACAACAAGAAAAGAAAGAAGAAGATGTACGACGACAGAGAGATTTCGAGCAGATTGCAGGATTGTTCCGAAATGTTCATCAAGAAATCGAGACCGTAAAACAAGAAGTACGAGAAGAACTTGGGACAGTTCGAGAAGAAATTAGGACAGTTCGAGATGAGATTGGGACAGTTCGAGAAGTGATTGAGAAAAAGTACCGAATATTAGAGAAAGAGGTGAAGAAAATACGGGATACCAACCAAGACGAAATCAGCAAATTGGACACGTCGGCGATCACAACAGCCAATGAAAAACTTAAACCACCAACGTTTGACGGCGAAACATCCTGGGCCATGTACAAAAGTCAATTTGAGGCTCCAGCTAATGCAAATGGATGGGATCAGCAGCAGAAACCGACGGCGTTGGTATTGGCCTTGCGAGGAAAGGCGCTTGAAATACTTCCTGAAGCCAAGCAAACGGATTATACGGCTGTTGCCGGCGCCTTGGAACTAAGATACGGCAACAAATATCTTTTCTATCTATTTTGAGTGTAAATAAAGTTTATTTATTAATTGCAAATTAGTCTCACTTATCAGCGAACCCGCATAGGCAACAATATTTTTGTGGAATTTTCCCAAAATCTATTAACAATCATTTGTAGTGAGAGCAGTTTTTAATAAATTTAATTTCAAGATTTTTAAGCATTAAATACAATTTACGTCAAATAAATTGATTATTTGTTTTCTTATTCTTTAAAATACAAACGACGTACTTAGATGATTGTAGCCAAATTTATTTATTTGTAGTTTCTCAAAAAACCTTGGAAATAAGAAAAAATACTCCTACATTTTCTGATATTTTTATGAAATTTTTCCAGAAATGTATTGACAGTCGTTAGGAGTTTTTTTGTGGTGAAAATATTTTTTATCAAATTTTATTAAGATTTTTTAACATCAAAACCAATTTGTGTTTTTTTTATTATTCCATAAAGTACGAACGACGTAGACGATACCTATACTATACCTATTGTGAAATTTATTTATAAATATGAAGAGAGATCCCTAGCTCCATACTCGATAGGCAAATTGGAGAAAACAAAGTCGATCTTCCACAAAACGTTGTTTAATATTGAAAATACAAGTTAGTAGGTACATACTCTCTTCTTAATTCATTAATTCCCTACAACTTTGCCTCCATACTGCGTTTCACACTGAGAATGCAGTAAGGCTGAGTATAGGCAGAGTGTATTTTAAATGAGAAAAGGGCAAACAGTGGCCGGTCTTCAAATTTATCTGTAGGTAATGTTTTATTATAATTTTGAAATCATTTTTTTTTATTTTTAATTATTGAAAAGAAAAATTATGATATAAAATTTAAAACCAAGCGGCGAGATTCGCCTAAGACTGAATCTCATGATTGTTCGAGCCTGGCATAATAACTAAGTCCCTACGGCTCAGTTTGAAACGCAGTGTCAGTGTGTCTCTTGCAATGAAAGAATTGATTAAAAAATAGCACTGTTTATATTTTATATAGCCTAAATTTTCATTCATCTGCTAAATAATTTACTTGTTAAATTTGCCTAATGTTGCCTTCATTGGCTGAGAACTAAAGGCATTATGAGAGCTTAACAGTTAATCAAAATTATTGTTTGGGAGAGGATTGTCTCATAAATACTTGTGGCTTCATTTAGATCCTCAATTTTATAATTATACGACGTACTTCTCCATTAATACTAAGCGCCTCGTTTGTGTTTAATGGAAAGCATTATATTTCTGTTTCGTTTGTAAACTATGCTGTAATTAATTACATGGGAAATGAACGAGGGTTGCATCATTGTAAATTTACAAACTGTTTTCTGAAGTTAAGATAGTATATTTAAGTATATTTCATAATTTAACATGTACGAGTGATAAATATGTTCCATACATTCTCATAATCGATATTTTCACAGGTTTCAAAGTCAATAAACAAGGTTTTTGATATTTTAAGGATTTATCCTTCGGAAAAAATATGTGGTGTATCCACTCATCGCACGCTCCCGTCGCCCATAAGAAAAAATTCTGTCTGTAAAAACTATACCTTAGACTCGTGCGATAATTGAGCGTGTCGAGACAAACAACAATGATCATGTTAAAAAATATTGTCTTTGGTAATCTGGAAATATAATTAACTAACCTTCTGACGAATAACGAGTAGGTTGAACATTCTTATAAATGATTTTGTCGAATAGTGAGTGGATAGTTGATATGACGGCCGAATAAAAGCCCAATACACTGGAAATCTTACGGAATAATACAAAATTTGGGGACAAGCAATTCTTTTAACATCTCTTAAATCATTCTAATGCCTACAAATAAGTAGAAGAAAATTAGTGTAATCAGTAAAAGGAAACCTTACAAATATTGGAAAATAAAAAAGTGTGGTAGGTATATTCAGTTTACAAATTAAAGGATTTCTGATCTATTTAAAATGGATCTAGACAAGAAATTTTGATGTTTCGAAGTTATTATCCGAGCAAAAATAGAATTTTCAATTCCAGATAGTATCCGGACGAGTAATGAAATTATTTTAGCAAATGGTTGCATACTCCCCGAATAGTGGCTGAGTAATACGAACCGTTTAGTCACAATATTAATGAACCGGTTGAAAATATGACATTTTATTTGCGTTTAGCATTTTCTTCCATTATCCATCCACATGATGGTCAGGGATTTCTAGGAGAATATATAAGGTATGGTCACGTATCTTGAAATCCTTGGAGCCCTTTTCGCACCACTTTCTTTAGAAATTTTTTCGGCTATTAACTATTGAAAGCAGGGTGACCATCCTGTGCCAGATACATGCGAGATTCATACCGTACAAAACAAAACAGAAAGCAAGAAAATTGGTCAATCCGTTTACAATATAATCTTGGCACAAAACAGACAGACAAACCAATGGCAGGAAATATGTTTTTGGACTAAGGGTTATAAACATTATTTGAAAACCGGATACCGGAAACATAAATCTAGGTCGATACTTTCCATACATACTTTCAGGTGCAAAAAAACGCAAAAAACAGGTTATCCGGTAACATTTGAAGTATTTTCAACTCTTTTTTTATTTTAATTTTCATATCGTTTTAGCAAACTGCATATGAAATTACTAATTTCATCTTGCATATACAGTCTTTAATTTATTGCTATCTTCTTGGTCATTATACTATGGTAAGTAAAAGGTCGTTTTGGCACCGGAATGTTTTGGCGCCGGCATGTTTAGTTGAGAATATAGAATATTCCTTCGTTTTTTACTAAACGCAAAGTAAATCAAGAATAATAATCATAAAGAATTGTCGAAAATATCAAATATTGCTTATTCTCAGTAGTTTAAAGTAGAAATATGAACATATATGATTTTTTTCCTAATTGTTTTTCTCTAAGTATTTTTTCCGAATACTAGAAACTCAGTATTGGTGAAGTAGCTCTTTTTTGACAAAAAAAAATCTAATGGTATATTCTTGTTCAATCACTAAGATAAACCTTGTCTACCAAATATATCCCACTTGTCAACTGTAAAGGAAACAAATTTTTTGTCCCATAAAGTTGTTTTAATGTCCCAAAAATGTTTTAATTTTAAATGTATTAGATGTAAAAGCAAATTATTGTGCAAGCTGTTTCTAAATCAGAATTTGACAAACTTCAAACCAACTTGACGTCAAGTTAGCGAGACATTCATTTTCCAGCAGAAAAAAAGAGCGACAAAATTATTTTTCCCTCACCTAATTAACGACAAAAAAGTTGCAAATTCCTGTTCTAATGGCATTGTCATTTTCCAAAGTTGTTTCGAGAAGTTGATGTTTGTTGTACATGCAAGTATTGGGAAATGAATAATCTATCCTTTACTGGGCCTCAAATACAATCAACTCAAATTTACTTACATGTTCCACTTTTTTTAAATACTACATTATTATTATCTCGCTTTCTAGTAATTATGAGAATTTGATAAAATATGGCTAAACTGTAGACTAATTGATATTTGAAGCATATTGTTATAATATTCCTATACTTATAAATGTCTCAAATATTCATATCACCGATTGTTTTTACTTATCAGGTAAAACACTTACTATTTATGTAAATATATCGTCTTTAATGCATGAAGGAGTTTATAAACGTGAATGACCATTCAATGAGTGTTTGTGTCTTATTTTTTTGAAAGTACATATTTATTGCTACGGTTCCGATATCCGACAGCAAGGACACTTCTCTAATGTATAAATAAATAATGGATATCTGTACAGTTTGATTCACGAATCATGACTATTGTGTGTAATCATTCACGAGCTACGTACATATCGCTGTACGTCTCATCGCATCTCATTATCATGAAATTCTCTACTACCTTTGTCGATCTAAGGTACGACATCAGTATGTCAAGCTTATCTCCTTTCATACAATGATAGGGCGCTGTACGTATGTCCGAATGCAACGCAATCTTTATTTCATAGGCGTCACAAAGCCATTGTGACATTTCAGATAATTCAGGTGCATAAATTTTTATTTCATAACTCAAGCAATAAATTTGTATTTTCTGTTTCTGCATTATTGTTGATATTAAATCTTTCATATTATGTTTGCTTATTTAATCAATCGATATTTTTTCCTCTAATTATATGAACTTCCTTAAATGCCATATCTTAGCTCGAAATCGTTACCCCACTGATTTACTCCCGTCAGTTGGATTGATCCATTTTTCGTGTTTTCAAGGCAGACGCCAACATTCGTAAAACAAAGTATATGCTCCATTATGCAATATCCTGTAAGTTGCCTTTGGACGAGATTTTGTCATTGATATATTTGAGAAAATGCTGCGATGGTCCTACCTTATTTGAAATAAATATTTTTTACAAAAAATTGGACCGACGTTATTGGTTGATGCACTGAAAAGTATAAAATAATATTACTTCTATTGGTGATAGTACTTTTGAAGTTGTGCAGTTGCAGTTAGATTGATAACTTTTGGCACCAACTTCACAAGTACCATCACCAATAGAAGTAATATTATTTTATACTTTTCAGTGCATCAACTAATAACGTCGGTCCAATTTTTTGTAAAAAATATTTATTTCACACTTTTGAGTGTAACATTAGTCCCGAAAATCGTTGAACGTTCACTATACCATATCAATGAAGATAGTACTAGTCCTATTACCCACGTATATTCCTTGCTTGCAGTTGTTATTATTGAGATCTCAGACCATCGCTGCGGAAATACGCTTGAATATTTTAGTTGTTACCATGTTAACACCGATTTAACTCGAAAACCGTAACTCTAAGGAAAAAATGTTCATTATAAATGTTGCTACAAATAATTATATCTTTCATGTAGTATCGAAAAATTTTCAATTTTCGAAAGAAATTGTCCTCTCTACATAGCAAAAATACATATTTAACATGCGTCTATCTCGAAAACCGTAACTCTTTTGAAAAAATGTTCAATTTAAACGTTTCCGGATCTTGTCCTATCTTTAATTATACCAACTCAGATTTTCGATTTTCGAGAAAATTCGCCCCCTCCATCCCTTTGGGGGCGGTTTTCGGAGGGAAGGAGATTTCGGATTTGCGTTTTTATGAATATGGGACCATTTCTCAATCCCCTTCTTCCAAATGAATCCAAAATTATCAAAATCGGAGCTCGTTTACTATATAAAAGGCGCGCACGAACCAAAAAAAATAAAAAAAATAAAGCAGACAGTCGAATTGTATACCTCCTCCGTTCGGGGTTCGTCGGTCAAAAAGTAAATTTTATTGGACTAGCGATAGCCATTTTCGGAGACTTTTTGAGGGCCGGACTCACTGACCAGGTCTGCATTTTATTCTAAACGCTTTTCTGAGGTTATGTATTTTGATTTAATATAATTGAGTGACTATGAGATAATTTTATAATTCATTTCTTGTATCATGGGTTAATTTTCAGTTATACGACCAGATCAGTAGGACTCTCCTATGTAGTGCGGCGGATTTCGTAGCTGGCGTCAGATCCTTCAGAAAATCCTGCCATGGTTGGGCACTTATTAGCTTGCGACTTGGTCCATGATTAACTCTCGTCTTCGAATGCCCATACTCTCAAATCGCTGAAATATCCAGTTTTTAGTTATAGCATAAATAAAATATCCTAAATCTGCGCCTTTCAGGAAACTGGATAATTTTATTGACGCCTGCTGACACTTTTTAACACGCTTATATTAACTTCACTTGTATGTTTGTGGGTATGTAACTCTCCTTTGCATAAGGAGATGGATTTTCATTTCGCTTTTTCTTGATTTGTGTAGAATGATTTTTTTTGGAATTTTCTTTAAAATGTTCTTTTTGGTTGGGAGCAGATGACCAGCGGGTTTTAGATGTTTCATCCCTTACCATCCCTTAGATATTAAGGGTTGAAAAAAAATGCAATTATTTTTTTTTTAGAGAACCAAAAGAGATATCGGAAAAATTTGAAAACCACAAGATAGCCCCATCGATTTTCTGGATCATATGAGTGGGGGTAAATTTTCGGGATGAAAAAGGTGCTTGATCTATAATTCTATCTCCTCTGAAACTGTTTGAAATATCTCAAATTCTCTAATATCTTCGCAAAGCTGACAAAATTTCGCAGAGGATAGGACTTTTTGTTTTTCAAATATCCCTTTATTAAGGGCGCAAAGGGCGTTTAAAGTTGGAGGATGGAATCGACGCATTTTATTAGAAGGTTTTATCAAGTAAAAAACGTCCAGAACTCAATTTTTATATATCGGCAATGGTAGGTCCTAGAGGGCAAAATTTTCTTCCAAAATATTTTTTGGACTTTTTCAAGAATATGCCTCGCTCATACTAGGGCTCTATCTCTAATATTTCGGGTAGCTCATCACTGGTCGAAAAAAAAGCTTGCATTTTTTAAAATTTTCTATTTTTTTTTTCAATATCTTTAAAACGAAAAAAGATATTCAAAATTGGAAAAAACGTTCTTGATCGCTTTATTTTCTTTAATAAGTGTGTAAAATTTCATCGCGGTCGGATATTTTCTTCTATTTTTTTCGGAAATAAACATTTGATAATTAAGATTCTTTGTCAAATTGTCTTGCTACACTTTTCAGACTTTGCCAGTTTGACTTCAAATATCTCTGGAATGGTTTGAGATATTCTAAATCAGTAAAATCACCTCTAATTGATTGACTTTTTTGAATCAGTATACAAAATGTCATTGTGATCGAACCATTTTTTCTAATTATTTGGGAATTTTAAATATGATTGTGTCTGGTATGAGTATGTAGTGTAGCGCAGGCATAAATGCCGATTAACATTCTAATATCTCAAAAACGGCTCGAGATATTCAAAATCGGAAAAAACACATCTGATAACTTGACATTTCTCAATCAATGTACAAAATTTCATCGCAATCAAATATTTTTATCTATTTACTCGGTAGTTTTTAATATCTTCTCATTACAAATTTACGGCAATGAAATACACGTTATTCCAATGTTTCTCATAATATAGGATAGAATCGAAATTGCAATTTATTAGGAATTATAAAGTCCACAATAATTGGCAAAATTAAAGAGCTGATGAAAATTGTCGGGATAATAAGGGAAAAATTCCACTTTTTCAAGTTATCGCTAAGAATAGTGTAAAAAAAATCATCAAGTCATTCATAATTATCAAAGATATCACATAGTTGATTTAGATCCCAATATGTTAACGCCGATGAATTACTTTTGAATAATAGTTTAGATATCAATTGTAAAATATCAAATTTGAATTCGATGTCGATGCTTACTATGAACGACATTATGAATATTTGGAATATCAAAGTACTTAGTTATTTGAATAATTTCAACAATCGAAAAGCTATACTTAAAATGCTGGACATACATGTTATTTAAAAAAATCACTTAGAATAAAATCATTCATTTGAAAAATTATTGCAATTAAATATTTTATTTTAAATTTAATGTAAAGTGCACACATCAAGACTGGATTGGTTTTGGAAGTTATAACAGTAAATTTTTTTTTCAACTCGAAGCTAATTTTGCTACTCTCCGCCCTCTGTTAATAATTCATCATACTATCTGCGTCAATATTAATTTTTAGTTAGAATTTAACGCCTCAAATTTTATTGCGTTGTTCAAGACGAATTTTACACTCGTGCACCCTTTGTTGGAAATTTAGAATACTTATTCAACAAGAACTTAAAGAAAAACTCTATTGACAATAAATCGAACTAAAAAATGAAAAATAAATATTGTTTAAAAAAACTAAAAAACACGCTTTTAAAGAATATCGAACTAAAAAGTTGAAAATAATTTTGAAAATAAACTTAAAACAGTAGTTTATAAAAAATACTAGTATAATTGAGGGAAAAGCGTGGGGCGCTCGATATACGGAAATTATGGCACAAAGCGCCCTACGCTTTTCCCCCAATTATACTAGTATTTTTTATAAACTACTGTTTTAAGTTTATTTTCAAAATTATTTTCAACTTTTTAGTTCGATATTCTTTAAAAGTGTGTTTTTTTAGTTTTTTTAAACTATTTATTTTATTCTTATAGACATAGGCAAAGTGTACGTAGCGTACTAGCCACTTTGACAACTTGTAAATACGCTATTTAAACTTAATTTTAAAATTTATCAGGTTCAGCAGTAATATACAGTTTTACTGTGTCAGAGTCCTGTCATGTTTGGAGATTAGATTGGTTATACCTATGATTACTTAATCAATCAATCAATGACAATTCGCCATTAAAGAGGTAGAAAAGTCGGGAGAAATTAGAATCCATTATAATAATAATGGATTTATTTGTTTGAAGACTGCTGTCTTTGACGAATTGAAATAAATGTTTTACAAGTTATAAAGGTTGCTGCTCTTTAGTGATATTTTTTTAAAATTCATTATTCATGTATAATAAATGATCTCAGTCTAAGAGCTTGTATTATAGATTGTTGCAGAAAATTCAAGAGCTTCACTGACTTGATTTCCATAATATTGTCAACTGTTGGTTCCTGGTTTATTTGATGAATAGTTGATTTTCTCAGACATTCCGAGATGGGCCCCCGAGCAAAAAGTGTGTTATTGTTTCATTTTCTACCAAATTACACAATGGACATATTTCGTTATAGTTGATATTGTATGAGCATCCTTGGAAATACCATCTAATTACGTTAACGTTTGCCAGTCTCAGTTGACCCACAGTACGGATTTTGTCAATTTTAGTTCGGAATTTCATGTCAATTTTTGCGTTTTCTGATCTTGCCAGTTATATGTCGATAATGGGGTAAATACTTAGCTAGAGTTGTATACACGTTCCAGATCTGTGTTGAATTCATCGTTTTCAGACTTTTCCATGAAATTCTTCTTTTCAGCTGGCAGGGGTTCATATTTAGCAGGCGTGTCCTCAGAAGCAAATCCAGTTGGCTTACCCAGTTAAAGGTTGGCAGGTTTCTCGGTTTTTGAGGTTCGGAGAGATTGAGGTTTGAAGGAAACATATAATATTGATTTTGATAAGATATTTGCTTGTTCATGTTTTTGATTTAGTACTTATAGACATAATATCTATAGATATATATTTTGTTTGCAATTAACTGTAGGTACTATATTCAAGTAATAATAAGTATCAGCTGATTACCTGTTTAATAGGTTATGAATTATTCTGTAATATTGGTCATAATTGGCCGAAAGTAAAACGCCAATAGATGGCGTTAAATAGAGATGAACAACAGATAACTTGGCGATGAGGAAACGCGCCAACAGCTATAAATTTAAAAATCTTTTGCGGGCTAGATGCTAGTTTTGTATCTGATGTAAGAATCTTGTGAAAATACAAACACTGAAAGGTAATCTCAAAGGATCTCTTTATATACAAAATAAATCTGTTTAACAAAAGAATAGAAATAAACCACTTACTGAGGGAAATACTAGTAGAATATGATGAAAACATGTATGAGGAAAAATATAATTTCACAAGAGATTAGTTGTACTTTGTCACTTGGAATACCAATAAGAAAAGCGGTGTGAGTCAATATGTAATGTAATTAGATTAACGGGTAAAATAGATATGAAATTTTCATAGAAGAAATAGGTTAGGTTGATGGTTTGTTGTTTACCTCTATTTGGTCAGTAGCGGCTCGTGACATTAATTGCAGAGGGGGCTAATTCTACAAAATTACTAAAAGAATACAACTTGCACTTTTCCAAACGACCCCTGAAGGTAGTGCAACGGCACCTTACATTTTTTATGGTGGGTCGTTTATAATTAATGAGAGAACCAACGTCTTAGATTTGATACGCACCTACGTCAAAAATATGTATTGTACAGGAGGCATTGCCTCCTCTGAGGAGCCGCCACTGCTTTGAGTAATTCCTACTGATAATAGATGGCGTACACTTCGTTCTAGCCCGCAAAAGATTTTAAAATTTATAGCTGTTGGCGCGTTTCCTCGTCGCCAATTTATTTGTTGTTCACCTTTATTTAACGCCATCTATTGGCGTTTTACTTTCGCCAATACCACTCTGTAAAACTGTACGCTTCAAACTGATAAATTTCAAAACAAACTTTTTTTACCTACTTCACCTACTATCTATCATTTGTCAATGTCAAATATTGTTAAAGGTTAATAAAAAAATCACTAAAAAGTCCCTCGCTGATGACGTAATCACATTGCTCCTTCAAATAGATATAAATAATACAATGAATGGAAGAAGATACAGATAGGAATTGTCACGAATTGGGTAATCCACTGGTTATCAGAATCAGAATAAACGAGTTTTCCATAATCGCTTTTGTTTTTGACCGACGAACCCTGAACGGAGGAGGTATACAATTCAACTGTCTGCTTTTTTTTGGTTTGTGCGCGCCTTTTATATAGTAAAAGAGCTCCGATTTTAATGATTTTTGATTCATTTGAAAGAGGAGGCTTGAGAAATGGTCCCATATTCATAAAAACGCAAATCCGAAACCTCCTTCTCACCGAAAACCAAATTTTCTCGAAAATCGAAAATCTGAAGGTGTATAATTAAAGATAAAACAATATCCGAAAACGTTTAAATTGAACATTTTTTCAAAAGAGTTACGGTTTTCGAGCTACATTCATTTTAAAATGTCACATATGGGTATTTTTGCTATGTGGAAGGGGCGATTTCTTTCAAAAACTGTAAATCTGTGTATACTACATGAAAGACATAATTATTTGTATCAACATTTATGATGAACATTTTTTCCTCAGAGTTACGGTTTTCAAGATAAATCTCAATAATAACAACTACAAGCAAAGAATATACGTGGGTAATAGGATAAGTACTATCTTCATTGGTCTTAGTGAACTTTCAACAATTTTCGTGACTAATGTTACACTAAAAAGTTTGAAATAAATATTTTTTACAAAAAAAGGACCGACGTTATTAGTTGGTGCACTGAAAAATATAAAATAATATTAATTCTTTTGGTGCTGGTACTTGTGAAGTTGGTGCCAAAATTTATCAATCTAACTGCAACTGCACAACTTCAAAAGTAACAGCACCAAAAGAATTAATATTATTTTATATTTTTCAGTGCACCAACTAATAACGTCGGTCCAATTTTTTGTAAAAAATATTTATTCAGACAATTCAAGTTCACTGTCGTTTCGCTGTACATTTCCCAATAACCATAAGCTCTTTATGAGTCTATTCAAAGCAGTGCCAAAATGCCATCATGCCTTCTCTCGGGTTGATATATCATATTATCGCTGATAGTGCTGATATTTCTGTACTTCTATTAACCTATAATATCCAATGTCCAATGCTATGGAATTCTCCTTGCACACACAATCCAACTGGAACAATGAAACAAAATTGGCATATTGAAATTTAATTTTGCATCTGGATCGATGTTAATTTAAAACAATTATGTGCTGTTTGCCATGCTACCGTCTTATCATAAATATGGTCTTATTAAAAAAGTTTTCGTATTTACATGATAACAGTTCAAATACGTACAGTAAACATTTATGAAACAATGTAATTATGGTCCATTTTAATATTAATAAACCCAATGTTTTTGATTTTTCTAGTACATATTTATTCATTTATGGTTAAAAAAACTGCATTGATTCAATATTCATAAAGTGAGAAATGATATTTTTTTTATTTTAAGGTTATTTAAATTTGCCACACTTCCATGTCAACTTAGGCAGTAGTTCCATTTTTGAACTTTTTTTTTACAAAAAATTTAACCGATTTTATGTGGTGGTACACTGAAAAACACCAAATAATATTAATACTATTGGTACTGGCAATTTCAAAATTATGCAGTTATAGGTAAATGGAAGGCTTTTAGAATGAATTTCAAAAGTTCCAGCACCAATTGAATCAATATTGTTTTGTATTTTTCAGTGCACCAACTGATAAAGTCGATCCAATTTTTGGTAAAAAATATTTATTTCACACTTTTGAATGTAACATTAGTCATGAAAATCGTTAAAAGGTCACTTATAATAAAGAAAATAGTGTTTATCCTATTTAGTACCCATGTATATCTTTTGCTTGAACTTACTCTTGAAATACATATACACGTATCAGACTTTAACACTGCTGTAATTCGAAAACCGAAACTTTTTTAAAAAATGTCCAATTCAAATGTTGGTACAAATAATCTGTTCTTTAATTTGAGCATCTCAGATTTTCAATTTTCGAAAGAAATTCTACATAGCGGAAATACACATATTTCAGATTTTAAAATTGCTGTAATTCGAAAACCGTAATTCTTTTGAAAAAAAAAATCAAATTAAATGTTCCCGGTTATTCTGTTATCTTTTCGATTTTCGAGAGAAATTGCTTCTTCCCCCCCGTTCGGGGGCGGTTTTTGGAGGGAAGGAGACTTGGAATTGGAGATTTTATCAGTATGGGAGCATTTCTCAAGTAACCTCTTTCAAATGAATCAAAAATCATAAAAATTAGAGTAGAACCGTTTAGGTTCGTCGCTCATCTACAGTTTAACGAAGTTGCCTAAGCTATTTAACAGTGAAATCTAGTGTTTCGTGTGTCATGTATGGTATTTGATTACCAGGTTAACTTTTGTTATGAAACTAATCATAATACAAGTCTTTAAAATTGTTTTCGTGTATGTCAGTAATTTGGAGAAACAAATATGACAGTAATACAACAATCAAGTATGACCGTTAATCTGCTGACTTTAATAATTCCAATTTTTCAACCTGATAACGTTTGGAGTTTCCGGTATACCACCTCAACTGTGAAGTAATGCAATCTTTTGCATTATCTAAATAAATCACTCACAAAACAGAGCATTTGATCGAAAATAGCCAAAATAATACCTACCTTATGTTGAATTTCTCATCAACACAATAATTGCATAGGTATACGTGAGTAAAATATATTTGATTCAGTGAACGTGACACAAACCAACGTTTTTGCTTTCCTACCTCTACTGTAAGTAAGGTATTGTAACCGTGCAAAGTTTTCGGTATCCATTTTTTTCTCGAGATGTTTACTTTTTAGAGGTCCATGATTCCAAGAAAACATATTTTCAGCCATTGGTCTGTTTTTCTGACGTCCTATTGTTTTTGTTATTTTTTTATTTGTTTTGTGGGTTATCGATAAGGCTCGCCAGTGATTTACACCATAGTATAGATAAACACAGTAGTCCAACTCAAGCCATTCCTTGATGTGACCCTCCTTTGCCGCCATGTCTACCGTAGCTTGAACGTTTTTTTTAACTTTTAAGCTTCCTCGCAGGCAAACGGAGCACATTGAAATATAGGAAATTTTGGCTCAATCGACTTATTTTGATCTCACCAACATGCAGTAGCTTTATGTATACGGAATTTTAGGGCACCCTGTATAATAATTTAAACTGTAGGTATCTACAGTACAGTACAGTATAAAGTGAAAGAAGTGTGGGAGCTTTCTATCTGTAAAGAATGTCGACTATTATTGTTTAGTTTAGTAGAGGTACGTTAGTGCATTAATTCATGATTATCGATTTTTTTACCAGTAAGTTATAATAACTTACTAGCGAGTTATTATAACTCACGCTGGTTTTTTAAGGATATTATTTGACGAGCGGTAATGTAGGTCCTAATGAGTGAGTTATGACCAATACCGCAATTTGAATACTATACTTTATTTTGTTTTTGTTTATGGATATGTTTATGTTATAAGATATAACAAAGATATAATTCACGCTATTTGTTTATGGATAGGTACTATTAATTCCCCAACAGCAGTTGAATAATGAATATGTAATTTATTAGAAGTGGATGAAAAATATACTATTACTTTAAAATTCTAGGTTTTAGCAGTGAGAAGAAACTTGTTATACAACAGTTCTGAATCTACTGTCTTGTTTCAACTAAGGAGGCAGTTGATAAGCTACATTACCCTTGTTATTTTTGCGATTGAGATTGAGAGCCCTCTGTATGTACAGGGTTATTCGTTATAAATTAACGACCCCTTATCATTAAAGATAAAAAGTTTGACATAAAATTTAACCAAAGCAATCAACACAAAAACTGTTAATAATGATGATATATGGTGGGTAATTTGTGCATAATCCTGTATACTGATACAATTAATGTTGAAATATAAAGAATCGATGAACTGACAATTTTGTGTCCGTGAAGTGAATTTCTGACCCGAATCCCTTCGATCACCTGATGGTTTCAATAGAATTCTTTCAATTCTCTCTTGAAAATTCAATACCCTCGCTTCCTAACTCAAACCGAAGTTAACCTTTGTCTCTGAAAGTTTCATGTGCTTCTCTTAGAGTAGGTGCTTGAATACTTAATTCATCAGAAATGCGTCGAGACTTCTGTGTTGTATAAGGGTAGCTCTCGAATGTGTTACCAAATTTTAATCATAAGTGACTGCTACAACAATAGAATGTTTGTATGAATTATCTTGACTGAAGGGAGACGATCTAACCTTTTTTTTTGTTCGAAAGGACATTTAAACTTGCCATGCTACACTTTATGTGTATAATGGGTATTTACCATCTCATCTCGGCTACTGTTCCAGGAATATAAAAGTTAGAGGAAAAAATATTGTTTGCAATCGCCATTCTTTTTGTAACTTTATAGGTCACACTAGTGGATAGTAAAAGTTTCAAATTGCATTTTCAAACTCACGACTGAGTTCAGTGAGGCTTAAAATTGTTCCCAAATAGATTTTTTTTGCTTTAGAGACATTATATTAATTGAATGTTCTTTGTCCGCTATTCCCATATTAGATGTTGCCTGAAATTCAACTAATTGGCATTTGTTAGTTGTAACTAGCATTTGCAACGCTATTAAAAAAAACATGAAAAGATTATTTCTATGAAACTAGAGAGACATTCAACTGTGATGGCATGTATACCTAAAGGGATTTAAAATTGTTTTGAAATCTGGAAGTGATTTCTCTCCAAGGTCAATTTTGTTTGTTGAGAAAGGAAATATAGGCGATCGTTACTTGTCTGATACAACATAATTAATACCTACTACAAGTAGAAGTATGAAATCAATTCACTTTGTCCATCATTGAAATCTCTTATAGAACATAATAGATAGGTTTAAATAATTCTTGAAAGAAACATATTTAAAATTTATTGATAAACAATATTTATAATAAAATTTATATAATGAGCATTTTTAGAATTTTAAATTTTTTTGATAACTGTTATTTTGATACGATGAGTTCGATTATGTTGATAACCAAAATTTATCTTGTTTTCCACGAATGATTCGTTTGCCATGTTTGTTTACAAAAGTACAAAATATGAATTTTAAAGAATAAATGTATTCCACTTAATAAACAAAAAACACTGTAAAATTTATCATGACTCTAAGATTTGTCAAAATCTATTACAATAACTTCCGACTGGAAGGTTAAGAAATCACACTACTTTCCTACCGCTCTGAAATAAATTCCACTGAATAAAAAGATCGTCTGATCTTTAAGCAGAATGTTTTAAGGCCTGTTTTATAAAGCTCAATTCAACCTTTGGTTATTCGAGCGCCGGTTGAACCAAAACCATCAGTTGCAATGTTTTAGCAGTATAAGTATCCGCTGCTGTCAATTCAATCTTCGGTTGAGTTTTCACAATAGAGAAATTCACGGTTGACCCTTGGTTGGATGTCAACTTTCTTGCATCTGGACATAATAAAACTGTCACCGACGAGCGGTATCGATACCCTAAAAACAAAAAAGAAAACAACCAAATCGATCAGTTCGTTCCCAATATAGTCTTAGCACAGACAGACCAATTGCCTAAAATATGTTTTTTGTACTCAGGAACCCCAGAAACTAAACATCTGTTGAAAATCAGATACTGAAAATTTTACTGTACTTTTTTGCAGGCCTGCTAAGGGTCTATGATATAAAATATAGGGTGATCCATTAAAAAAAATCTAGAAAATAATGTATTTGTGTTTTGACTCACTTTGTATTAGATTTACTGGATATTAGCAAAATCAACAATTTAGAAAAAATAAGATGTTTAAAAAGTATGGCTACAATAGATCATGACTCTTTTAGCCCTTTTCATTTATACGTGAAGTTGAACTTGTGAACGATTTTCATCGAGAATTGGTTACAACTTTTTGAATACCTTTTATACCATATTACAAGTTTATATTGTTCTAACAGGGAAGTGGATTTTAAATTTAGAATAAAATACAGGGGATCTCATTTAAAAAAAAACTTTGATCTGGCATGACGAAAAACTAACAGTGTATCTGGTGATATTTCCACTAAAAGTCGATTTTACCATTCTAAGTATTTTAAATCTTACTCCTTTTCGATTAAAGGACATCATATAAGAGATTTTGATAATATGTTACCATATCCCTCCACTCCTCTTTTCAATAAATAATCATTAAAACTGGCGCACGTTTACTATCCAAATTGCGCGGACAAAGATTCCGAAGCTAACATAATATCGAATAGTGTACTTCCTCATTTTTAAAAATATTTAAAAAAATAAATATCTTTTACAAAAAATTGGGCCGACGTTATTAGTTGGTGCACTGAAAAGTACGAAATTATATTAATTCTATTGGTGCTGGTACTTTTGAAGTTGTGCAGTTGCAGTTGGATTGATAACTTTTGGTACCAACTTCACAAGCACCAGCATCAATAGAATTAATATTATTTCGTATTTTTCAGTGCACCAACTAATAACGTCGGTCCAATTTTTGGTAAAAAATATTTATTTCACACAGAAGGAGATTTCGGATTTGCGTTCTTATTTCTCAAGCCTCCTCTACTATATAAAAAGCGCACATGAACCAAAAAAAGCAGACAGTCGAATTGTATACTTCCTCCGTCTGGGGTTCGTCGGAAAAAAAGTCGACCGTTAATCTAATAAAATATTAAAATAATAGACAATGTTGACAAGATGTCGAAATTGAAAATTATAGTTGCTTATAAAAACTGAAATTTCCACATATACCTGCATTTTTTATTAAATGATTTCCTTTGAAGTGGTTTCGTGTTTTCTATTACTCAAGAAATACCTAATTGATATCCAAAAACCAAGTGGAAAATGGCTTGAACATCCTCATTATTTTGATTCTCTCGTTCCTTTCGAAAGTTTAAATGGAGCAGTTGCATTAATTTGTTAGCATGTGACTCGTTTTCCAGCTGCACTTTAATTATAGGCAGACGTTCAGAAAGAAAATATTATTTTTCATATTATTTTACATTTCCTGAATGATTTTTAGATTGACGCAAAAAACTAATTTATATTGTATAATTATTATACAGGGTGTAAAAAGGAGTGTCAGTATGAAATTTCTATAGTTTCAATAGAGGGTTTTGACTGTATATTAAAGTTATTTAAGGAAAAATAATATGGGGGGTCTTTATTCGAACAACAGAAGTCAAAACAACAGTTTTTTTAATTTTTTTCTGTCCTTATGTTTGTATGTTTGTACGCGCATCACGCAAAAACTACTGCATAGAATTGAATGCCGTTTTCACCGATGCATTAAGTACTAGAGGTCTAACTTGAAATATAAGATCCAGTTTATCGCGTCTGTCTATCTTTGTGTATATTTTTACACGCATCTCGCAAAAACTAGGAATCAATTTTAAACATACTGTAAAGTTTAACGCTGTGCTGAAAGTTGTGGGGGAGTTTACTTGAGTAATTCACTCCAAAGTTCGCAGTAGGCTTCCAAACGTTTATTTTCAACACATTGTACATATGACCTTCCGTAGTAGTACGTTTTGTTACTTTGACAGTCACCTGTCACCGTTTGTACCGACTGAACTACTATCGACTATCGATTTATAATTCTGACTGACTGATTTTATAGACCTCTGTGAGACTGACTGACCTTGTCCATAATCGCCGGGCTTTTTATATCTAGCTGAATCTTGACATCCATCGAGAATGTTCTAGACGCTACTCAAACTGACAATACTGTGAGAAAATGTACTTCACATATCGTTTCTGGGAAGTTCGAGAAAAAAATCTACTAATTCTAGAATAAATTAATGAAATACACAAGCAACAACTATAGTAAACAAGGTAGTTGGACAAATAAAATGAATAAGAACATGCCATCCAAGTCGGATTATATTACAGCTAGTTAGCGTGCAGTTTATAGCATCTGAGAGCCCTTGATTAGCTCCTAACTATTTATTAGAAGATTTAAAAAAATGTTTTCTTAGCGTGCTAGTTTAATTTAGCTATTTTCTATACAGTGTTTGTTTTATAAGTTAGACTGGACATCCTGAATAGCTATAAAATTTAACATATTAACTTATAATGTTATTGCTACTCAACCATTGACTTATTTCTTTTGTGTGTTTTTCATGTTAACTATACGTATTCACAATAGGAATATGTATATTATTATGCTCCCTTTGACGTTTCATCAAAGCGGAAATTACTATTATATTGCTTAATGCCTTGCGTTCCTAACATTAATAAAAGTTCTCCCTTCACTTGTGGTTATAAAATAATTTGAATTCATTTTTTATGAACATTCTAACTTCTTTCTGTTAAAAACACAAATGAAGTTGAATATATTTTCTCAAAAATGTTCAGTTTCATACTTATCATAGAGGCTGCGAAAAGTACGTTTTGTATATTAAAAAAACTATGATCTGATTATGTGAATGCAAAGTCTATCTAAAAAACGAATTGTAAAATGGAAATTGATCAGCAAATGGTCTCATTATCTGACTAACCTGTCTGGTTTTATAAATAAATAGATGTCTCATTTATAAAGATATCAATTTCAAATATGCTACAAAAAACAGTCGTTTGAATATCTTAATTACTTTTGATAAATCCCCAGTGACCATATAACGTACGGGGTGGGCAAATTTCGATGCTTTAATGGAGTAATTTTATGTCATAACTTGAAATTGAGGAAGTACATTTAAAATGCAGCTACGCCACAGGATTCTACTCTAAAAAAATATCTTATGAATGTCAAAATAAATTTTTGATAACTTCACAAATGAATAAGATATAGGCATCCATGAAATAAACAAAAAACTGAATTTTAGGTTATAAATCGAAAACAAAATACGATAGCTGATATTTGTGTTCGCGCGTTTTGCTTAGTAAATTTGCTCAGATTTTGATGATCCTTTTTTCATTTGAAAGAAGTCTATTGAGACCTGGTCCAGCAGTGGTAAAGTCTGAAAAATGTGTCCGCCATGTGGAGGGGGTAATTTTTTCGAAAACCTAAAATATAAGACGGACAATATAATGTGTAGCAACATTGAAATTGAACATTTTTCAAGAAAAATACGGTTTACGAGTTACAGCAGTGGTAATGTCTTAATATGTATAATTCCTCGATGTTTTAAAATCTTAAAATATGTCGTAAAAGCACAGTACTATCTTCTTTCGTATACTTGAACGTTCAACGATTTTGATGACTAATGATAGACTTAAAAGTGTTAAATATTTTCTTTTTATAAAAAATAGTGCCTACTTTGTTACTTGATGCACTGAAAAATACAAAATAATTATAATTCTAATGGTGCTGGTAATTTTGAAGTTCTGCCGTTGTAGTTTGTTGTTGTAGGCACCAACTACAGAAGTACTAGCACCAATAGAATTAATATTATATTGCATTTTTCAGTGCAACAACTAATTAAGTCGGTCCAATTTTTTGTAAAAAATATTTATGTAAGAAATTCCTTCTATAAGGTTAATTATTTCCATCCTCCTGTCATAATGTTTTTGATGCTGAATCGAGCTCATTTTCGCATTTGTCTCTAAGACAAAATATGTTTTGTAGCAACATGAAAATAAAGATAAAATTTCTATAACATTTATAACAAGTACAGACTCGTTTCATTTGGTATCGACATTTGGATTTTTATTTTGTAGTTTTTTCCAGGTGCAATGTAATCACTACTTCATTGAAATATTAAATGTCTCGTTTGACATAAGTTAACCTTCACACACGTTGCATTTGATAAATTTACAATTCCAATCTCCTACTTTATTTCAAAGAAACAAGTGTTTATATTATAGACTATTGAAGCTGAACCTTTACTTTGATCGAAAATAAGTTGCAAACGTCATCCATCAGAAAAGTCAACAGGGTTGAGTTGAATTATTTTTCCGTTTGCTTTAAGAAGTGCATGCTGAAACATGGGAGGACGTTTATATTTAGTTCAAAATATTCATTTTTAAGTTCTTGTCATTTCGTACTGTGCTCGTTACTTCCTAAATAAAAGATGTATACTAAATTTAGATTTGAAAATATATTTCTTCAATATTTCCAGAGGAAGGCATTGTCCGACTTTTCAAAGGTCTTTAGTATCAGATAGTATGGTTTATTTAGTGGAAAATGGCCATCGACGGCTAGGTAATAAAATGGCGACCGCTAAGTGAGGAGGTATACAATTCGACTGTTTGTCTGCTTTGTTGTCTTGACTTAGAACTTCTCTCAACATAAACGGAGTTTTTTTTCCAAAAATCGAAAATTTCAGACGACTAAATTAAAGGAGAGACTATATCCGGCATCGTTTAATTAAGATATTTTTCAAAAAATCAATGGTTTCCGAATTACAGTATTAGTTAAGTCTGAAATATGTGTACTTCCGCTATATTTTGAAATTTCTGAATAAGTATAAGCATAATACTACTATCTTCTCTGGTGTAAGTTGAACAATTTTGATGGCTAATGATACACTCAGTAGTGTGAAATAATTGTTTTTTTAAAAAATAGGACCGATTATACTATATACTATAACCACATTGGTACTAATTTATCGTATTACTGAAGCTGTCGGATCGTTAATTTTCTTAGATTTTATTATACATGTTTAGGTTTCTTATGAATTTTTTTTTTTTCTAGTTTTACTGGATCAATGACTTTTTTTCCGCTTTTCAAAGTATGTCCTGATTCATTGATAGACATTGCCGTCACACTTTCAGTGTGTTCCTAAATACAAAACATTAGCCTGGCCAGACTTAAATTATGCCATCAGTCAATGTCATATTCCTATGTTGAGTCCATATATCTGTCAATTTGCGACGGCCATTTTAACCCTGGCCAGGCTAATGTTTTTAATTTTGGAACAGCCAGAGGATGTGTGAGACTGTCAAACGTTCTCCACATTCGCTGCAGTTTTTGGGTCCTTCTCCCATAAGTAGATGCCCATGATTGATAAAAGTATGTCCAATTCTAAGACGGTGAATTTTTATCAAAGGTGGTTTCCATCGGCTATCATCTTCTTTACCATTCGGGTTGCCAGTTTTGATGATTGGTTAATTTCTTAAGACATTTAACGTTTATATGTCTGTATATGTTTGGTTAGGTTTACTTCAACAATGTCTACCTCAGCGGTGTGATTTGCAGCTTCATCAGCTAGTTATTACCCTGGATCCCTTATGGCTAGGTAACCAAAATGAAGGTTATATCTTTACTTTCGTCATTCAGATGTTTCAGAAGAAAAATCAGCATTTGTACGAAAGGGTGTTCGGAAAAGAAATTGGTTTTTGGGTATTTTGAGTCGCTGTACCGTAGGCCTTGCCAGAGTGAAGACTTCATCAGTATAGATTGAAGAAAGCTTGGGGAGGAACCATTTGTACGTGATATTTTGTACGACTAATGATGATCCTAGCCCTCTACAATTCTAAGGAGGAGGAGAGATCACAACGAACGCGTACAAATGGAATCATCCATGGGGTGATTTCGAAGGGTTCATGGGCAGAATCGTCGGAAGACTGATTTGAATGAACACTATTTAATTTAGCGCATATTATTAATTAATTTTAACCTTCACCATATATAAGTTTCAACCATGCCAAATTTCATATTGTCAAATTGTTGAATCGTCCCAGAACCGTTCTGAAATACTCTCTGACGCAACAATTCTCCACAGTTCACAAGCAGTTTCAGAACTACCAAACACACCTACTGTTGAAACGACAACCTAGTCCATTTTGCTGGCTTTCGGTCAAAGTGAATAAGCTACATACATAGACATCAGAACACCTAGACCAAGCATTTCATTCATAACATGTAATCAAAGGCGATTTATTATTGTTAGAGAATTGTTTTGGTATTTTTCATGTGCAAGAGAGAGACAAAATTTTCCTATAGGAAATTTTGGCAACAGTGTACCTCTGTAGAAGCGTATAAATTCGTAAAGCGTAGTAGTGGCACTCAAATTATGAATGGAACAACGAACAACAATATTCCGACTAGCGACGAAAACTGACGGATTCAATACGGACGCCTAAATTATATTTTTCTGTGTTGTCGCACTTGACCCAATCGATCGATGATCCTCTTATTTCACAAATGAAAAATTTTATTTATAGTGTTGTAAAATATAAATTTGGTACATAATTTAGTCCGCAGGTGTTTCTTAATAATCAGTAATAAATATTTCAACGACCACCTTTTAATTACCTCTGAATGTCTTTGATTATTACTCTATAAATTAGAAGTTGTCATGAAACATAAGAAGCTTGGCAAATATGTTAATCGTATCAATCGGACACGAACCATTATGGACCAGAAGAATACTGGTCTTGAGATGTTGGATCGCTCTAAAAGAGGCTATGCGTGGTCTAGGTCTTCAGATGTCCATGGCTACATATAAATATTTAGAAATTAATTTATTTTCAAATATATAAAATATTGTCGCCATGTTATGAATGCAAAAGTCGCAAGATAAATTCAACATCATGGGTATGATATGATAATTTGAAACTTTGTGTTATATTATAAAGTTATGACGACATACTGCAAACTACCTGTGTACCTAAGTATTAAGTAGTATATAAACTTATAATAAACTTGAAACTTCTTGTTTCAAGTTTATTATACCGATATCGTTTTATTATCTGTACAAATATTAGTTATGATAATTCTTACTTTTACGAAAACTAATTTATAAATATGCTCCTTTCATTGCGATATATTTTAATTGAGCTATTTATTTATAATAATTTCAAAGTATATAATATGTTTTCGTTGTATTACTTTCTCGCCACCTCCCCATGTAGCTATATGAGGAAATTATGTAATGTAATCATGTAAAATTTTCGATTTCCGGTTTTCAACAGATGTTTACGTTTTAAGGTCCCCCGAGTGCAAACAAATTTTAGGTATTTGTACCAAACTGATAGAAAGATTTTGTTGCCCCCTTTTGTGTTTTGTAAGTGGACGATACCGCTCGCCTGTAGACCTAGTTGCTACGTAATAGTCAAAAAATGTGTTTCGCTCAGGACGCATCTCTGGGTAAAAGCAGAAAAAGTTAGTTATATAATATATTTTCTACTCTGGTGAAACGGTTTTTTCTACTTCAAAAAATATATAAAAATTTTTGTTGATCTTGGCACGCTGAAGAAATTATCCCAGTATTTGATCCGACGATTATTCAGTGAATTTTATGGGAAGAATGTCGAGTGAACGACTTTTTGATTTGTTTTGTCACCGCGACTTTGGATGAAGCGATAAATATTAAATTTACCAAAGTACAAGTTCAACTAAAGAGATAAATACTTGAATTGATAAAATGAACAAGCTAGCAATTAAATCGAGCGTTTCTAATCAACACCTTGTGTCATCTACGAGAGGGCTGAAAAATAATGCACTTATAAGTATAAATATACATATTATTCAGGGTGTCCTCGAACTAATAGGAGCGTATAATAGATTGAGCGGAAATAATATTATAATCCAGTCAGATCAGTAGTGCTGTTACGTTATAGCATGACATTTTTATTGACCGACTTCAAAAAAAGGAGAAGATATACAATTCGGTTGTAAGATTGCTTTTTTATGGCTGTTCGCGCGTTTAGCATAGTAAACGTACTCCGATTTAGACGATTTTTGTTTCATTTAAAAGAGGAGAGTTGGGAAATGGTCCCATATTGAGAAAAATCAAATCCTAAATCTCCTTCCCTCCAAAAACCGACCCCAAAGGGGATGGAGGGGGCAATTTTTCCCGAAAATTGAAAATCCGAGACGACAGAATTAATGAAAATTTCATATCCGGAAATGTTTAAATTGGACATATAAAAAAATAATCATACGTTTCCGCGCTACAGTCTGAAATATGTGTTTCAGCTATGTAGAAGGGGCAAATTTTTCCGAAAATCGAAAATTCGAGATTTGAAAATTAGAAAGGGAACCATATCCGGAAACGTTTAAATTGAATTTTTTTTCAAAAGAGTCACGGTTTCCTAGTTTCGCAATGGTAAAGTCTGAAATATGTGATATGCGCATTTCCGCTATGTACAAGCTAAACCTACCTATATCTTTTTGGGTATTAGTGAACGTTCAACAATTTCCATGACTAATGTTACACTAAAAAATGTGAAATAAATATTTTTTACAAAAAATTGGACCGACTTTATCAGTTGTTGCACTGAAAAACAAAATAATATTAATTCTATTGGTGCTGGTAATTTTGAAGTTGTGCCGTTGTAGTTTGTTGTTGTAGGCACCAACTCCAAAAGAACCAGCACCAATAGAATTAATATTGTTTTGTATTTTTCAGTGCAACAACTGATAAAGTCGGTCCAATTTTTTGTAAAAAATATTTATTCGCATTGGCCTTTAAGCGGAGTTTTTAAGAGAGAATTGTTAGTTTCGCTTATATTGTTTATTTTCATTAACTTAGATAAATTTGGCGCATGCCAATCTTAAATTACTTTTTCTTAGTACCATCTCCCCATATAATAATGGTTAATGCGAAAAATCGACCTGCTATCCATTAATAAAATGACAAATATCTCCTTAACGGCCCATTTTATGTAATTCAAATAAGTAAACTTTTTCATTAGCTAAAAATCTGTGAAAGCCATTTCTGATATCTACATGCAGGGTCTTGCATCCCTGCAAAAATTAGGGCTCATTAACCTATTCCATCCCTGTCCTTATAACGATACTATAGACCTGTTTATGATTCTAAAATAAAGTTACACATACGGAGTCCTTAAAATTTCATCCAGATAAAATAGACTGTTAATAAACAACAAACAATTTTAAAATTATTTCATCTATGGAGGCCTTTAACTCTGAACCGAGGCCCTGAATAACAAAAATTTATATGATGCGTTAACTAACATTATTTTAGCTCACTCTATGCGCTCCAGACTTTTTCCCCATTAGTCTGGGCCACCCTTTATATGGTATATGAATATAATAGGTACTACATGAATATATTTTGAATACGATACAATTTATATTGCTAGACATCTATAGATATGGGATTTCTCCTGTTGAATTTATAAACTGCTGACATACGCCGGAAATTCATACCGCGGATAAATTTGTGAACTCAGCTCGATACGAGCTAAAGTTTAGTAAGCACTCCACTTGAGATTTTCAGTTGCCGTGATCAAAAAATGCTACAAAAGAAAAACAGAGGGTAAGATGAATTTGCAGCCATTAATTTTTGGAATATGATCAGTTTCTTGTGAACTATGGTAAGTCTTTTTGGAAGGGCGTTCGCTCGCCTATCGGAAGATAATTAATTTAGAAACTAGAGATTAATTGAGCTGTTGACGAGAAAATAGAATCATTTTTTAATAGTACGTACATTAGAACGAAAATAGGGTAATTCGGAACTTTGCCAGAAGGACGGAGGTGTACAATTCATATGTATGATTGCTTTTTTTAAGAATGTATGTAGGTGCCTTCTACATGCTAATAAGCATGCATCGATTTTGATGATTATTTTTTCATTGGAAAGAAGATTGTTGAGAGATGGTACAATTCATTAAATCCAACATCGCCTTTCCTTCGAGAACCTCCCTCAAAGGGAATCGAGGGGGCTTTTTTAATGTTTATTACCAGGCAGTATTGAATTGATTGAAAAAACAAGGTTTTCCGAGTTACAACACTACCAATTTCCATGACTAAAAGAATATTTTCTTCACAAAAAATAAGACCGACTTTCCGCAACCCCATCAGTTTGTTGTTTATTGTTATAAATTTCATATATATCAATATTTGTTATTCTTCTCATCGCTTTGTGTGATTATCTTTCCAGCTTTCGAATCTACATTTCATTTCGCAAATTATTCCAATATGGCTTCGCCTTGAGCTTACTCTCGGTGCTTCTTAATAATCTGTCGAGTCGTGCAAATTCAATATATTTATATTGTATGATCAAGTCGCGATATTTTACAGAAAAGTGCAGACATGAGAGCGTCTCAATATATGCCAGACCTGGAGTTACATTTAAAAAAATAAATGAAATAAGGGACCTTTCAGTTGAATTGATTTGTGGAATGTGTAGTATCTATCTGTGTAAAGAAAATGTAGTTGTGATTTCTGTCTACCCAAGCCCATGTTATGGAGGTAAACACTTTGACGAATATCTCGACGTTCCCAGAGAGGCACTGAAAATTGCAGCAAATTATAAAAGGTGCTGCAACCTTGTCATAGGGGGCGACTTTAATATTCATTTCGAAAAACCAAAGGAAGGTAACACTATTAAGTTTATTAATTTAATGTCACAATTTGCCTTAAAACAAACTATAACAGAAATTACTAGAGTAACTGAAATCTCCGAGAATTGCTTGGATAACATATTCACCGATCTTGTCTACAAAAATGCATTTGTTATCAAAAATAGAGTTTCGGATCACTTTCCGGAACTTATTCAAATAAAGTTCACAAATAATATGGATGAGAAATCTTTTAAACGTACGATCTCTAAATGAACAAAATTTAAATATGTATGAGAAGGCTCAAAAACTAAAATTGGGCATCCATCTCAATCCTTAAAGATGCAGTAACAAAATTTGATTATTTATTTTGTACTCTATACGATCACTTAGAAGAATGCAGTTCGCTAACCTATGTAAATATAAATAATATAAAAATGGAAAAAATACTTGTTTTTTACCTGAATTAAATAAAAGCAGAAACTGAATTGAATTGTTAAATAATAAAAAATAATTTATATGTGTAGTCAAAGAGAGCAAAGTCTAAAAATAAATCGGGGCTCCTAAAAGCTTATCAAATTAATATCGTTCAAGAGATACGAAGCTCAGATAATGAAAATAAAGCCATATGGACCTGCATAAATCGTTAACTAGATCGTTCGACTTTTAAACATCAGATTTATGGTGAAGGCATTAGCTCAAATAAATGTATTGATTATTTTGTGAATGAAGCACAAAATATAGTAAATCAAATTAGAGAAGAAAATAAATCAACAAAGCTCAGCCGTAAATCTTGTGAGAAATCGTTTTTCTTGAATCCTATGACCGCAGTAGACGTGGTAAACATAGTAAATTCTCTCAAGAATAAAAAAACTGAAGACATATTCTCAATGAGTACGTTCACTTTGAAAAAAATTATTTATGTAATTGCCGAACCCTTATCTGAGATTTTCAATACCTACATAACAGAAGGCAAGATCCCACAATATCTAAAGAAGGCTAAAGTGATACATACCAGTGTAGAAAAAGGGGGACGACAAAAATACTCGAAAAACACATATCAAATTGCCACATTAATTTTCTCATTTCGCAGTCTCTTTTGTGTGAGGCTCAGTTTGGTCTTCCACAGGGGCGTAGTACGCTGTTGCCAAGCTTGTGTCATTTGTAGTAGATTCTTTTGAAAACGGCGAAAACTGTGTTGGAGTCTTTGCACACCTGTCGAATGCCTTTGAGTGCGTGTCACATGAGAAACTCCTAGAAAAATTAGAAAAATTTGGCATACGTGGAAGGGTCTGGGATTTATTCTCATCTATCTTCAAGAAAGATACCAACAGGTTTGGAACAACAGTGTGTGGAGTTCGGAACTGGCAGTGAGCAGGGGAGTACCACAGGGATCAATACTTGGGCCACTACTCTTCCTACTCTATGTAAATGATCTTCCTGAAACTATGGATTCAAAAAGCAGATATCAACTATTCTTTTTTGCAGATGATTCAATTTTTTGAATAAAAGAACGGCGTTATGAAAGCATGAATCTAAAAGTAAAAAATGTGGAAGATTCCGAAGTGAAAACGAGCTTTATGAAAATGTAGCCAAGGCACGAAAAATAGAATTCAGCATAGGTCCTGGTAGATCACCAATGTGAAATTCCTAGGAAAAATATTAGATTCGAAATTCCATACCACAGAACTTAGTAAAAAGCTTTCAAAGGCTTTATTTTAACCCACCAAAATATAAATATTTATCTTCAAAATACAGAAAGCAGCAGTGAGAGCGCTTTGTGGGGCAAATTATAATGCGCATTGCAAACCTCTTTTTGAGGAATTAAAGATCATGCCACTCTTTTCACAGATTATATTATTGAACCTCGTACATGTTAAAAAGCACTTATCCAAATATAAACAATTCTCAGATTGTCATCAATACGAAAATCGGGGAAAGCATCTTATTACCAAACTCTAGAATAAAACAAAATACAAATCTGGGCATCGTCCTATTTAACAAAATCCCGGAATCCCTAAGAACGTCAGATGTGAAAGTGTTCACTAAAAAGGTGTGAGCCTTCTTACAAATAAATTGTTTATATTCAATACAAGATTTTGACAAT
The DNA here is from genome assembly GCA_958507055.1 of Crioceris asparagi. Taxonomy (NCBI): domain Eukaryota; kingdom Metazoa; phylum Arthropoda; class Insecta; order Coleoptera; family Chrysomelidae; genus Crioceris; species Crioceris asparagi. Next base: position 55,638,131 of record OY293827.1, read on the forward strand.
ATTTCTACAAAATTTAAACAATCGTACTATTTTTAGGCATATATAATGCAGTTATTGTATTATATAATTATGGATAATAAATACTTATTATATTTTTTACATTTATATATACTCATCAATGACTAAAGAATTTGTTCTTTAATGATAAATAGTGCAACATTTATTTCACTCAATTCTGTTTTGTGACTCATTTTCCACAAAAAAATTTGACTGGTTATTTTTGTTATCTAAGATTGATAGATCATTTTCCAAATTTTGAACGAGAAGAATTTGTTTACTGCTTCCACATTGGTATAGCTATAGCGACAGGCGTGTCTCAGCAGTAGTATCAGCGGACCGACAACAGATACTAATTTTTCAATCATTGCTTAATACTTGACATAACCATCATATTATGTGCCATGTGGTCACTGTAATAAAGTAATATACCTATTGAAGGTATTCATGGCCGTAACATAAGGCCTATTAAGATATGGGGCCTACAGAGTTGTTGTAACTTGGATGTAATTTCAAGTGCAACTTGTAAACTGGATCGTGTAGATAGGAGTACGTATAATGAGCTGAAAATTGTCGTTATAGATCATGTTGGTAAATTAGTAATATTGATTGACTAGTATAAAAAATAACGTGGTCACCGTGGCCTGGTGGTTTACGCGTCCGACTGCCATACATACGATCGCGGTTCGTGTCCAGCTTAGGCTTGCTATGCTAAGTAGTGGCCATCTCGTGGAAATACCTGGCAACCTACCACGAGTAATAATGCCAGGTAAAGCCTCTCGAACAGTGCCATTTGGATCCGGCGATAAACTTTGAATATTTGTGTTATTTGTGACATGCCACTTTTCACAGATATACGTGGTCGCCAACGCTCTTTATAGAGTAGGGCACTTCGAGTATACAAAGATTTCAAACTAAATACATTTGTTTGCCGTCTTCGTAGAGATGCTGGAGGTATACTCAACTGTGTTTGCTTTTTCTATGAATGGATGAATGCGGGTTTCGCCTAGTAAATTTGCTCCGATGTTTTCATTGGAATGAGGAGTGACGAGAAATGTATACCTTCTCCTTTTTTGAAGTCGGTCAAAAACAAAACAGTTCGGTATATATCTTTTTCTTCCGTTTTTCAACCGATTTTCTTTTCATTTTGTTTTTTGTTGAGTAGCTGTTGACGAGCTTTAGAGTTATCAATTAAAATATTTTTTACAAAAAATTTGACCGATTTTATTAGTTGTTGCACTGAAAAATACGAAGTAATATTAATTCAATTGGTGCTGGTAATTTTGAAGTTGTGCCGTTGTAGTTTGTTGTTGCAGGCACCAATAGAATTAATATTATTCTGTATCTTTCAGTGCAACAACTAGTAAAGTCGGTCCAATTTTTTGTAAAAAAAATTTTTACCTATACTAATATTATAAATGCGAAATTGAGTTTGTTTGTTTCTTACGTTCTCACGCCTAAACCACTGACCTGATTTAGATGAAATTTTATATTAGACCTTGGGAAAGGACAAAGGCTATCTTTTATTGCCCATGTGACTCTAAGTGGTGAGTTCCGTACCTGAAAGTTGTATATTTCTGAACTCTACGGCTGTATTTTGATGACCTTCTTACCATGTATGTTTGTAAAATTTATTGGAATGATCTGGTAGTGGCTGTAATTGTAACTTGGCCTTGTAAGTGGAGGGTTCTATACCTGCATTACCTAAAGAAATATCTCTGAGCTCTATGGTTGAATTTGCGTAGATTTTTCGCTATATTTGTGTGTCACTGGACTGTTTTGTGGAGAATGCCTAAGACATAATATGTAGGAGAAATTTTCTGGGTTGGTGTTCGGACTGGTTCTACGTGTGAAAAGGACTCTGGGGTAGAAGGGTTCTATACTCAAGACTTTTTATTATGTTTTCGTACCAAAATCTGCCAAAGTGTTTTACCCGGTAAGTGCCGGATAAAACAGCTAATTTAAATATGAATTTTGTATTTTAAGTGCAACTAATAAATTCAGTCCTAGTTTATGTGAAAAGTTATTCACTATTAATATAGCATTTGAAGATGCTCGGCTTGGGCTAATTGGGTGTTTTTTGATTCCATTTAGCATCGATCATACCAGCAAAAAATTTATTAATGAGAATCTTGAGAAGGGACCATCTCTCAACTCGAATTCAAAGTGAAAAAATAATTGCACATTTATTATGCGGAACGCGCGATAAAAATTTAAAGAGCCAACATTCAACTAAGGTTTAAATTTCTTTTTTGATCGACTTTATAAAAAAGAGGAGATATAGTATTTAATAATCGACTGTTTATAGATAGAACCTTGTTTTGAATAGTAAACTTTCACCAATTTTGTGATGATTCTGAATCTTTCATTGTAATTTTCATAACTTGTAGATGTCCGATTGACTTAAAAATTCCAACTTTTATCCTCCCACGCTATCAAAGACTATCAGTCTTATTCATAATTTGATTGATGGCTGATCAAGCTGTTATATTTAAAGTCACATTTTTGACACGTTTTCATATTACCCTTTTATGCAATCAAATTAATTTTGAACTATCGATACACATATGTCAGACTAAAAAAGTGTCCGGTTTTCAACAGCTGCAGAGGAACATCTTTTGCTCAAGACTGTGATGCGAAAACGTCTCTAATGATTTTGATGAAACTTGTGTAAAATATCCAACCTAAAGCCCCTTATCACCTATTATAACGCGTATCTCTGAGGAAAAAGCATCAAAAATATGCTGAAATGACCAGTCAATTTTTACTTTCCTACGCTACTATAGTAGCTGTATAAGGAAAGTATTGTAATCGTGTGAAATTTTCGGTATCGAGATTCTTACAAATGTTGATGTTTCAGAGGTTTCTAGGTCTAATAATTATATTTTCAGCCATTGGTCTGTCTGTATGTCCGTCTGTCTGTTTGTGACAGCATTATCTCGAGAACGGATCGGTATATTTTGTTGCTTTCTTTTTTATTTTGTTTGGTACCAATACCACTCCCGGTGGCACTAAATGAGAATCTTGTATACACTGGGTGCTAAGCTATAGCCAAAAAAACGTGATTTGCTCCAGACTGTAGCACGAAATCGGCTCTTAAGTATTTTGATTAAACTTGTCTTAAGTATTCTTCTGAGAGCCCTTTACCACCCACATACAGCGCCATCTCTGAGAAAAAGCACAAACAAATGTTATGCTTGAATAAAATTCCATATTTTCCACATGTTTCTTCAGATTCTGACTAAACGTTTCATCTTGCGCAAAAATGTTACCTGACCATTCTTGTTCGTTTCGATTTAACGATTTTTTATTCAATGGAATTATTTTGAGATTCTAGGAAAGTCGTGTGAGTGGACACACCAGATTTTTAACAATCAAATTAAATTCTGTATTTCAAAATATTTATTTTTATTTGTAGTTCGGATTGTTTCTTTATTTTTATTCTTTCCAAATCATCATTCGAATAGTCAAAAATTAAATTCGATATATATCTATAATAAAGTTGCGTATCTATTTAAAAGCTGTAAATATTTGAAATAATTGTCCCCCTATCCATTAAATGATTCTCCTCATCACTTTCTGTTTATGTCTATGATCTATCTATACCAAAATACGGAGTGTGCTTGCTTTTGACTCGTAGACTTAAATCAGTTCCTAGTGTGGGGTTTTTACTGATATTATCCCTATATTTTTCTTTTTCTGTAATAATTGCAAAATAAACCTACTGATGAAATATTTTTACTTTTAGGTATTAGGTTTTGATATTTGTGTGATTGACATTATTGATGAATGAGTACTCACAACGTTGTGTATAGTTTCTCATAGTTAGGTATGTCTTTTCCATGTGTCCTATATCTAATGACGAGTTAAACTCGTTTGTACATCGCCCAAAGCTATTCAAGACGAATATTGATGATACGCGAAAGAAAGCCTGTTCCACATAATTACAGAATTTAGTTCGTGGGTTATTATCCATGATCACTACAATTGGTAATAAATAGTTTGTTAAAAAAGTAGAGCTGACTTCATTCATTTATGCAAAACTGCAGAATCTGTATGATTCTTATATCATTTTGTATTGTTACTTTATACTTTCAACTACATTATCTAATGAAGAAAAATTTTTGGAATATAATCTTCACTTGTACTTGTTGAACTATCGTAGAAAACTACTACTACAGCTCTTCACTGATTTGATCCATAATAGTACTTCCGTCACTAAATCGTCTACTACCAACCTCAGTTTTCTTTTAATCCTTATTCATGAAAATGGCCTTCTTATAACATAAAATAATAATAATAATAAATTAAGTAAGTTATATCTGCTTCTTACATAGCCACAATATGCTCTCACAAGATCTCATTGTCTTATCGACCTGAATTGATTTCTTGTAGCATTTCATCATCAAATTGATATGATTAGATTGATACCGAACTTTCTATAATATATTTTTATTGAGGTTAATTTATTCAGGTCAAAATTGTAGACAGTTATTCTTAACTATAAAGCAATTAATTTGTTTTTTGTTTATTAAGTTAATCCTTTCTGAAAATTCTGGGTAGGTATATAATAATATTTTTTGGTAAATTTTGTGTAAATTTGATAATTCCTACCACAAAAAAAATCGATATTTTGTTGAGAATATTAAAAATATTTTGAAATGCTTCAATATTAGAAATCACCACAACCACATCCTTGGGAATATATCATTATCAAATCATCATATTTTTTGTTTATTTCATGTTATTTACCTATTTTGACTTGGTAAGACAGATCTACAATTTTGCATAGTAAACATTCAACAATTTTGCAGTTTAATAAACCAAATGTGAAATAATAACATTTTTACTAAACTGGGACCGATTCTAGATGGTGGTACACAGAATAATATTTTTTTATTCAAACAAAATATATATTTCCATTTTCTATTATTTATATTCAATCGAAATAATGACATATGTAATTGATGGCTATGAAACCTTTCCTATATTTAGCTAATTCATTCTAAATTCACGACTTTTGCTCTGAAGAAGAGAAAAGTTGGAAACTTCAGGAAAATATCATAAAATACAATTAGGTAATACAAAATTCCACTTCGGAATCTCCGCAGAATTCATTATATAGCAGGAGGATTTTCTACTTCATATATGTAATTTTAATACCAAAGTCTATCTATTATATATACTTTGATTGATTGTTATAAAAAAAAGCTATTCCAAAACCACAGCCAGATAATTTTATTTAAATTTAAAATGTAAGATATGGATGTATAAATTAAAAAATAATCAAAAGTATGTACCTTTAGAAGTTTCATCTCGTTCTTTAACTACGGACATCTTTCGTACAAAATAACACTAACACAATAAATTGCGTAGTTAAACAAATTTGGAAAGAAGTGTATTCAGACTTCTGTTGAGACATATTCTTAAATAATTAATTTTAATCCAGAATGAAATTGTTTTTCCTGATTAGATTACTGAACCTATTTTTTTTTATTTTTACAATGGTAAGGCCTAATTTTGTTATAATCCCATGACTATGATAATCATTTTTAAAAGAGGAAAAAGAGTTTTACTTTCTATACCAAATAGTGAAATTTGACTGGTTAAAATTTTTTTTTAGTTTAGTTAGAGAGAAGAAATTGAGCGTAATTCCGTCGAAATAGATGTATTTACTTGACAGTTGTAAATAAATAATTTGTACTTTTGGTCTCATTCAAATTTACAACACATTTCAATATATATAGCTATACAGATTATAAATTAAAAGTCCTCCGCAGCGCGAATTTTGTCTTCGTTCGTGTTAATCTCAGAAATTACGATACGTATTTTTATACGGTTTTCATCTACTGAGAGTGCGGTTATCCAGGAAGATTATAGGCTATAATTTATGAAAATTTTGCGAAAATGATGATATTTGTGATTTAAGTCGGGAAAAATCGCCCCTTCTGAGGGCTTCCGTAGCGTACGTTACGTAAATACTCAAAGATACACGAAACATAATAGATTAGTAGTAGATTATTCCTGTTTAGAAAGTCTATATAAAATCCGCGATAACTTGACTCACCATAAGCATTTTAGTGCTACCAGTGCGAAGCCGGAGCGCATCTATGATCTAATAGAGGAGGATTATTTATAGGTGTTCCTAATTGGGAAAGGTCCGTTGCCTATCTTTGCTCCAAGTTCCAAATTGGCAAGGTGCAAGGTGAATTTGACCCAAGTTCCGAACTCGGAAAACACCGTTGCACAAAATCGAAATATTGATGATCCTTACTATGAACTTTCTTTCTAGTGCCTATAAAAAATACTATTTTGTATTCTTCTGTGCACCATCTGGTTGGTTAGTGATTCTAAAGAGTTATTCAATATCTACTTTTATGAGCATTGTAATTACAATGTATTAAGGGCGAAGACTATTATTGGTTGATATACTAAAGCATAGAACAAATCTCTCTCGTGAATTAAAACTTGATGTAATGATTTATTTCGCTAAAATGAGTTGAATTTTATTCTTAAAAAACTGCTCTATTTCGGATAAAATTATATTGTCCACCTGAAAGAAAATCATGAAGGATCTCTTGTTCGTCAATTAACAATATGTTTTTCCTGATCTTATTATTGAGAAAATCTACATTACCTTCATACGGGATATTCCTAAATTTATTGTATATATCAATTTATCTTAGAATCCTTATTGTGTTTGACTCTACCTTTTGGTATCTCTGGATTCATATTTCACTGAAAAGGATATTTTGTGAAGGAAAACATTGTTCTTCAAAGGAGTGCAGGAAGGATATATGATATATAATTGGAAAATTGTGTTGAGGGGGTGCACAGTTCTGGGCCAAATGAGAACAGATAAAAACAAAATATGCTATTATTTACCGCTCGTTAGCGAAGTTTGTATTACATTTTAAAACGGAGTTATTGGTAGTTTGTGATGCTGTGTTTGATAATTTCGCCTAAAATTTAGAAACTTGAACAATCCTTGTTCAGAAACATTTTGAGTCATCGTTGTCAACTAATTGCATTCACGCGAATACAAATTCATTTTAAGTTTTTTAACGGGTTTTCATTTTAAACTGTTAAGTGTCCTCGTTTTAAACTGTAGTGTCCTGATTTTGATGATGAAATGGCTGAAAGATAGAAAAGCGATGAAAGTTTTTTCCAAAATCGGGAACTTTGTATGCTTTCCTTAAAGAATAAATCATTTTATTGGGTTTTGAGCAAACGTTATATAGGATACACACTATTTACTTTAGACTGCTCTAATAATTTTGATATAAATGAACTAAATTATTAAATAAAGCCTCCGGTGATCTAGTTGGTAAGACGTTGGACTCCTAGCCGAGAGATAGTGAGTGGTCGAGCCGAATTTCTACTTACATGAAAATTTCTGGAGGAAGAAGGATCGCTAGAAAATGTCTAAAAGCTAGCGGTCGAAATCACGTGGCTCTTACCAATCCTTATTGAGACAGCGTGGTAAGGTACGCCTTAAAATCCTCTGTTCTGGTCGAATGGTATATCTCTCATGACTATCATCTCAAGGTGAATCTCTGGAAAAAAAACAGGGAAAAATAAATGATATTTCATACTATGTCCCGCCTGCTTGTTCATATCCAGACCAGACGGTTCATCCACGTCTTAATCGAATATGACTTCTGTTGTTTAAATCAGAACGCTGAACAAAATTATTGGTCGGGCGAGTTAATCGGACGATTTTCATATTCCTTGTTTGCAAACCGGATGCCAAGGTGGATTACGTGATTTTTGACCGACGAACCCACACGGAGGAGGTATACAATTCGACGGTTTGCTTTTTTCGCGAACTGAACTATCCAGAGTTGCTCAAATGCCGAATATCGGCAAATTATCATTTTTACTTTAACACTTCGCCGATTGTGCAATTTAGAAATAAACAAGTCCCGATATGCATGTTTCTCTGCAAGTTTCAACTTGTTATTTCAGTTATTTTAGTAAAATAAAGGAAGCAAGTGGTATGATGTGTCTTACGTTTGCGTAGCAGTAAATCAGTGCATTTATAATTCTTTTTTCATTGAAATCTGAATCTAAATTCTATGATAAGTGTAACTGTATATCGACAAGCCGAACAATAAGTTCACTTCGCCTTTAATGAAACATTAACTCCACTGGATTATCGTAGATTAAACAGATATCAGATCCTTAGCATTGTGGGAATGGAAAAACTAGTACCTACAGAAGAGAAATGATGAAACAGATACCTACTCGTAATATAAAATATTAAGTTACCACAGCTCACCAAATTGGTCAGTTGTGACGTTACGGTGTCAGAATTATATATATATATATATATATATATATATATATATATATATATATATATATATATATATAAAATATAAAAATAAGATGAAGCTCTACACCTTTATGCTTTTGTTTACTCGGACACAACCACCCACTAGAAGCGGATCACGTGATTTCAAGCTTGTTAGCTTTCATCAGCGCCACATAAGTGGAAGCTGTATCCATCTAAACAAAAGCAACTGGAAGTAGTCAAAAACTTTGAGACATTATCTACTTCCAGTTGCTTTTGTTTAGTTGGATACAGCTTCCACTTATGTGGCGCTGATGAATAGTATTATTAAAGAATATCTGAAATTATGCTTACAATGCCAACTAAAGAAAAAACTTAAGGAACTTGAAAACAATTCGATGAAATGGTCTGAGGGTGTACGATTTGTCCAGATGAACAAAATAGGTCGTACCATAAAAGTATTCAAAGAACTCCTTATGAGGCCTAACTTGGTGTTCCCATGATAAATGGCCTTAAGGACACTAACTTACCATTAAAAATTGTTGAAAAATTGCAAGGTGAGGAAGATGAAGAGAAATTATTATCATCGAACGATTATATGGAAAACACTGTAATGAATCCATCAACGTCATTCCCAATGATTGCTGCTAAGGAAAAAGGTCCAAACAAAGATTTATAACATGTGATTGCAAGAAACAATGCTAAAATAAAAAAATGTAAATGTGTTGCAAGCAAGATCAAATTTAACAGCAAGTTTCTTGGTAGTTGTTTTTGTTGCAATAAGTAGATAATATTAATATCTATTTGAGTAATGAGCTGCTTCTGAAAAATAAATGTTGTTCCCCTTGATCAATAGCATTATTTTAACCCCAATATTCTAATCGACGAAAATAGTATTTATTTTTAGGTGGAAGACATGACATGAAATTTAAACAATATAGTGGGGAAACGGGGTTTCAGAGTTTGCATTGGGAAACAATAATAAACAGACTTTTCAATTCGACCTTTTGTTGTTGTACTAAAAATCTAAAAAGCGACATGGGTGCTGTAATTGAGGTTTTTGGGACCTGTAGGGTATTCCGCTGATATCGCGAAGTCGTGGGCATTTGTTAGTGAAATTATATCAACACTTGCTGTCCGAGTTTAGGAATAATTCAATATTTGGATAACCAAAAATCTCATTACAAAATCTTTTATCTGTAAGTGACAATAACAAAGCACCTTTCTGTAGCAGTGTGGTTTCTTTCGTATCTTCTGCTGTTCTGTTGTAAACCAGTTAAGATATCGCGATGAAAGTTAAGATAAATTTTGCGGTTTTTACACGATGACAGAATAATGAAAAACTGTTTTGATAATATAAAAAATTCTATGAATAAGATATATGAATAGCTTTGTGTGCGTGAATAATACTGTCAAACCACTTTTGAAAAGTGTCAACTTTAACCCATAGACATAATACAATAGAGTAAAAATATCAATGGCGCAACTGTAAAGTTGTATTTGTAAATGTAGTAAGTAGCTAATGGTCATTGACGGGGTGTCCAATCCTAGTTCTAAGTCCTACAATTTTTCACATGGTATTCCTACTTTGTTGTAATAATTTGTTATTTTGGTGAATAAATATAAAGAATAAAATATACGCAGGTAAAGCTTCTTTTGAGGTTCATTCTAATTATAAAAAAAAATCAAGAACTACATATTTCGTTAAAACAGTTGCTTCAACAATAATATATAAAAATGTATAGATAAAAAATATAAATCTGATTTCAGAAAAGTACAGGTATTATAATAATTATTGTTAATAAATTAAAGAAAATTATGCTTAGAATGAGTAGTTAGATAAAATAATGTGTGTTTATTATTGACGACTTTAGTAGTTCACCTTCAGATTGTACAAGTTTTCCTTCAATGTTCGAATACATTTATGTCTGTAACGGAATGTTTATAGATGAGCTTAGAAGTACCCATAAGATTGTTATGTTATTATTATTTCTGGAAATAATTCAACTAGGCATGCAATTCACACTCACTTATACAGTGTGTCCAATTAAGCCGGATCGATATGGAAAACTTTTTTGTTTTTTTGTGAAAAAAGGTTATTGATAAAAAGTTCTTCAAAATTAATCAGAAATCAATTTTTCGCATCCGTAACCGAGGCTTGTTGAACAATGTTAATTCTGCTCAACAGTCAAGTTTCTGTATTTCTCACATAATAACTGCGATCAGATATCCAATATTATCCATCTACTATAAAAAACAGATTCTGTTGTTTCCACTAACCTTCTCGTCATTTAATCTAGGATGCAATGGAAAATCGAATTATTTTTTGATAGCAAACTAAATGTGGCTCTGTAGTACCTACTAGTCTTCAATTAGGATCAACATTTCTCAATAAAGATTATCGATATTGTCAAAATACAGATCTCTTGAGCTAAATTTACAATATGCAAAACTGAGATATCTGATTCTTTCATCTTGGGTTTTAGGCAATGAAGAACTGTTGATCAAGAATCTTCTTATTCACTTCACGTATTAGGCTAATTGCCTGTTAGGATAGCCATCGTTTTCGGTGTCTACCTATTTATGTACTTCTTTTTCCACCGCATCTGTATTTTTAGGCTTTTACATGTAGCCTTGACGCATACATTCTCTTTAATTGAATCTTCCATCTTTATTTATTATAGGAATTATTTTATGAAAAAAAAACTTACATTCTTTTTATGTGCTCTTATATCATCTAAAGGTGTTTGTTGATAGTGTGATTAGTTCAATCTCAAAATAAATACCATTATATTCACTATCTCCTCTGCAGTTTTTAATCAATTGTATAGGTAGCTACTCTACTAAAATTAATTTATCTTGTGTTGATTCGTATTTTCTATTATGTTCTACTTTATTTTAAAAATGTATAGTTTATCTGTTATCGATGAAATTTATTAACAAACCCATATTAACAGGAAAGCTTATTATCAAGTCAGTAACTTATCTAACTTTATGATTGTATGTGTTTGTATATATTTATAAATAACAATACCACACCGTATAATGTATACAAAACAAATCCGCTGGTGTTGTTCGACCTTGTATTTTATGGAGATCCCCAACAGTGCAAAAATATAGCGAAAGTAACCTCTAGGTTAGTTAGTGATTCCAGAACTCATTGATTTTCTTCGAACTGTTTTTACTTTTTCTAATAAGTGACTACGATACCAATTCAAGAAACAATCAGCTTGATAAACTATTCAAAATATAATTTGTATCTGAATAGCCTCCTTTGATTTTGCGCGTTCTTTGCGCAGCTACTACAAACCATCAAGCGCCTTTTATGCATTCTTTCCAGAGGTCAACTTAAATTTGTCAACCTCTAGATGAGTTCATTATGATGTGATGGGGGAAATGTCCGTCAAAACATGAAAATTCATTATTACAATGCTAGTAGCTAGTATAGTATACTCTACTGGGTTAATTGTATTCGGTTAATCTGTCTCCTTCTTAAAGGATTAGAATATTCATAATATTTATTATTCAATCTTGTTTGCTCCTTTTCATTTTGAGAAACAAGATAAGGAATCATGAATGTAGCAAATCTGTATGTCATTTTACTTTGAATTACCTCTCTTGGAGCGCTGTTTTTTTAATTTCAGTTCGACATTACACCTTTTCCACTTTTTTTCTTTTCTACCGCTTCTGTAAGTAGCCTAGTAAGGGAAGTATTTTAATCCTGTGAAATTTTTGGCGTCCAGTTTTCAACAGATGTTTACGTTTCAGAGGTCCCTGTGTCAAAAAAATATATTTTTAGCTATTGGTCTGTTTAGTCAGCCTGCAATCGTACAGGCAGTCGTCTGTACCAAAATCATCTCGGAAACGGATGGACCATTTTTGTTGTTGTTGTTGGGCATCCTAAAGCGCTTTAGGAAAGTTGACATACTGATTTTTGTCTTGCATTAGGTTATCTATCCGAAAAATATACAGTTTTTTTGGTTGGACATATAGCATATCTCAGAAAGTAATTAGTCGTTGGACTGATCCTAAGTTCCTAAATATACCGCTAGGGGGCGTAACCGCAACTACAACAGAGGGTATCAGCTGGTCTCAAACTGTAGCCCTATGTTGATTTCTTATTGACATTATAGCCTCTGTTATTAAAGAAGTTACACTATTTTAAAGGAAACACTTAAGACCCATAAAAACAAAGACTAGTAATATTGAATAAAATGAAAACTTCATAAAGGAATAAAATGTAATGCACACAATATCGGGTATGTCCTCTTGTTACTTCCATCTTTGATCCCAATGATCATCTCTATCCTTGAGCACCTGCCTGACAGCCTCCAGGCGATCCAAATAGCATTATATGATTTCGTTTCAATTCCAAAAGCTTTCATTACTAATCTTTTTAATTCGATAACACGTTGATTGAGTAAAGTAATTTTGTCCTATGGAAGTCGCACCCGATATTATCGCATTAAATTTATTCTTTTACTTTTATTACGTTTAAAAGATAACAATTTAATTCTACAGCCTGTTTCTTGACGGGAAACCACCACTAAGGTGTGTTGTAACAACCATCGATATTATAGTTATTAAATAAAGATATTTATGTTATATTTTTATATACATAATTTTTTTTTCTTACTTTCTTGCATGTAAGCACTGATGATGACTATTTATTTGTCGAAAGCGCTTTGCTACGATTTAAGAAATAATAGAATAAATCGCACAAAATAGAAAAAAAAATCATTTGATTTTATTATAGTTATCACTATATATGCAGTACATCTTGAATTAGGACGTATGAAATTTTGCATACTGCAGCAATAATAACGATCCATTAAAAATAGGACGTTCGTTCACACGTCCAGGACGATGCATTTGTGTTACCCATGTGACGTTTGCTGAATAAGAGGTTTCTCTTGCATTGTCCTTATTTTATTATAATTTATAATAATTTATTGATGCAATATAATCATTTAATAATAATAATTTATTGAACTAGGTTTATGAGGGTACCTACAAATTTTTGTTTAAGGATTTTTACATAAAAATTCTTGCAGTTTATACGCAAGCCTAGTATAGTCACTATTATTAAAGAAGGTTTATTAACATTACCTTCATTCATTATAACCTACCTATTGTTAAAGGAAGTGAGAATTCCTACATCGGCATTAGGCGGGTGTGGAAATACGCTAACTTTGAATTATTGCGGTAGAGTGTCCCCTTCGCCAATTAAAATTTTGTATTGTAGACTTTTATCCTCAGAATGATATAATTACAGTTTTTCCATCATTTTTAGATACGGAGTTATAACCGTTTCTGTTGGAGTAGAACTTCGTATTAAAAATTTAGTTTTATAGGCCCCTTTGTGATGAAAGATAAATCAACGTTAAAAAAATATTATTCATTGACTATTTAGAATTAAATTCAATCATCATAGTTGTTGTTTTGTCTCATTTGAGAAAACCCACTAAAAAATCTCGTTCACACACCCTTTGGCGTCAATTATTTTCTACAGAAAATAATGTACCATAGAAAACACGGTCAAACTTGATATGCTCATCTATTAGCAAAGTTAATGCTGGGTTTTATCAGCGTCGAGGCGGAAGGAGAACCATGAAGAAAGAAAAAGAATAAAGCACAGTAATTGTTCAATTAGGAGTTATAAGTATATATAATATATTATCGCGCATTTTACTTATTTATGATGTTTATACGAGCCAGTTTTCTACAATTTTCCACATATAATGAGGTTTGCGAGAAAAAAATAATGATTTGCTACAATTTGCTGTCGTGAAGGGAGTTATCGAGAGATAAAATATTGTTCGAAATCAATGAATTATGATACAAGTTAAATTATGATCGTTAAAGCAATTAATAAGGTTCGTCTTACCCAAAGCAATTGTCATATTCTTCTTATATCTTTATTTGAGGAGAAAATAGAAGAGCAAATAAACGGCTCATTTGTGATACATTTTAGACTAGATGTAGTTGTTAAAGTGAGACTTCTTTCCATTATCTTTCTGAAACGTCGGCTTCAGTTTTCTCTTTCAGAACTCTGGATGTTTTTTTCAGAGGAGAATTTTGTTGTGTTGAAATTATATTTTGATTTGAATATTTATTCATTCACATTTTAAAATGGTAAGTCAGAAGTGGATTTATTGAAGTTGAAAAATATCGATTTCAAATTAAAATTGTTTTCTAGGTATCGATGATTGTCCATTAATTATTAAACTATGCATATATATGAATGATTGGTTGTTATCGAATGATTTGAGTTGATTCATTTCTAAAGACAACTCAATGACGAAGAATTTCTTTGACATTTTATCATGAATATTGTTAAGTCAGCTGAATCAACCGTTAGTTATTATGACTACGAACTTGGAAATATGTTTGAAGGAAATCTATCAATTTAACTTATTTATCTCGTAAGTCGTATAACAAATTCGATATTGATTAGAGAGAATGATGCTAGTAAGAAAAATGTGGATTTATCGCATATTTTCCTGAAATAAATGTTTCCCAGAAAAAACTATTTTTATACAATTATTGAATGTAGGTTAAACTAGATTCGGCCAATCTCCTTTTTTTGACTGTCTTCGAAATACGCAGATGATATAAAATTATTCGTTATATTTGGTTTCTGACTGACGAACCAACCGGAGGAGGTATACAATTCGACTGTTTGTTGGATATAATAAATAGTAAACGTGCTCCAATTTTCATGATTCTTCTTTCATTTGATAGAGGACTATTGAGAATTGGTCCCATTGGAAAAAAAATCAACACTCAACATGTCCTTCCGCTCAAAAACTACCCTCAAAGCGGGTGGTGGGGACACTTTTATCGAAAATCGAAAATTTGAGACGACAAAATTAAAGAAGAGCCCATATCCGATAACGTTTAAATTGCACATTTTTCAAAATTAATATTTTTTACAAAAAAATGGACCGACGTCATTAGTTGGTGCACTGAAAAATACAAAATAATATTGATTCTATTGGTGCTGGTACTTTTGAAGTTGTGCAGTTGCAGTTAGATTGAAAACTTTTGGCACCAATTTCACAAGTACCAGCATCAATGGAATTAATATTATTTTGTATTTTTCAGTGCACCAACTAATGACGTCGGTCCATTTTTTTGTAAAAAATATTCATTTTATAAATGTTCGTTTTGGATAGTAAACGTGCCACGATTTAAATTATTTTTGGAACAAAGTCCCTTAACACGGTGTTGACTAGCTGAAATAGTGAAAGTGATTCTGGAAAGGATTTTAATCTTGATGTCTGTAATAATACTGTGATATCTATTCTGAATTTCGTTTCAAAAAACTACCGTTTTCGGTGAGTTGGTAGAGCTGGAATGATCTGCTGCCCAATCGTTTCTGACATCTTTTAGAAAAGTCATGCAAGATATTTCGTGAGTAAATACATCTATACAGAACCATGGAACAGTTCTACATATTCTACACTTATTCATTTACTTTGTGTCTGTTGAAAACGGATTCAAGTGAAAAACTAGTTTTTATAATATCTATGCATTACTCATGTTATAAAATCAATTTAAAACAATGGTCGTGTCCACAGCAGAGTCTGATTACCAATCGATTAGTAATCAGTAATCAAAAATATGTATCTTGTGGACACGACTGATTACTGATGGATTGATTAGTTCATTTGTCAAACTGACACTTGTCAAAAGATTTGAAATAATTTAATTCTATAATTATACATACTAGAGGAATTGAAAATGCAAGAAGAAAAAATATTTTCTATTCAATATGTTTATAATGAAAAAGATTATGTGCTAAACGGAACAATAGATGTCCATAATAGAATTCGGAAATATCTGAAACAAAATATAGGTTAGGTTACACTATGGTTTTCAGATAGCGATAGCTGTCATATTAAAAACATCAACTTTTTGATTACTGATTACTAATCGATTGGTAATCAGACACTGCTGTGGACACGACAATTATTAATAATATTTATTAGACATTTGTTATGGAAATAGATGAACATTGCCCAGCCATAAATTTTGTATTCTATTTACTGTTCCGTGTGGTATGACGTCCTATACTCAGCTGTTTTGAGCACGTACCTACATTGAGGTCTGACATATGGTGGGGGGTCACTCAGATATTGTGGCAAAACTTACTTCTCGTTTTTTTATTTACTCACATCTAGTTGACAGCGCTACAGGTGGCCAAAACGAAAAGTAAGTTTTGTCCCACTAACGCTGACAGGGCGCTCCAGTCAAAAGTGCTCAAGTCTCCAAACTCCAAGTCTATTTGTAGGACCGTGGTTCAGTTCAAAAGTTTTTCAGTTTTTTATTTCTTGTTTCAGGGTCTAGGTGAAGAGAAACTGTGCTTCATTTTGTGTCTAATTACCGGTAAGCAGAATACATTTTAGCTAATCATAAACTTATCCAAAATTAGTCACTTGAATATTTCTTTATTGTGGATTGTTCTTTTATGCTAGATGATCTTATTGCCAAGTTTTCATATAAAATTTATTGATAACCAAAGTTGCGAAGATTTGTGTGCTCCATACTCTTGTGTCTGTCCGTCCGTCTGTCATATAGTGTAAATAAACAAATTTTGATTCTGAAGATTAATTTTGGGGATCAAATTAGAAATTGTTTATCCAACTTGTCATATGATATGTCATTCAGTTTGATAGTTCAACTTTCATGTATAATGCTGTAACAAGATATTTTCAATCTGACTAAACTACAAGATCTCATTAAGTCTTGTATTTGAAGGTTAATTAAAAAAAATGTTTGTTGATATCTTAGTATTATTGTCGAAAAAATGTTCATAGGCGAGTCGGGCTCGCGTGATGATCGTTCCGTGTATAGCATTTTGGACTAGGTTTTTCTGTAAACTTTATGTAAAGGCCTGTATTCTGCATTTTTCAGAATTTTGCACTCAGTAGTTTCAGATTTAAGCCTTTTATGAAAGAAATATATTTGAATTATCTTCTCATAATGAGTATCAGAATTTGTTTATTTAAACATAAATGCACGTTGTGTTCAGCTAACTTTGTATCAGTACCAAATTTCAAGTTTTTCCGCTTTGTATGATTGGGGAAAATAATTGTCTGTGACAGATGGACAGACAGGACAAGTTTTTCCGTTTTTTCACTCTTGTACGGAACCCTAAAAAAGATACTAGACTCTTCTTATATCATCATTCTTTATCTGAAATTGCAATAATACATAGAATACATAGGGTGTTTAATAAATATAATTCGAGTCGAACTGGAAGTTCAAATTTGTAAACAGAATTATAACAAATATGTTAATAATTGTTTATTATACTCGATATATGCCATCTTGATATCCTACTTGAGATATACTTACATGATTTCAAACATTTGCCCAACCCTCTATATTTACTACTAATTAATGCAAACAACTTCATCTTCTGGAAAGCAAACTCCCACCCACATCTTATGTCACCCAGGTTTACATACTGAAAGTTAGTCAATTTACATTCGGATTATATGATAACAATAGCACAATTCAGATGACATAATATGCCAATATTTTCAGTTGTTAAGGAACTAGATAAGATTTCGGAATAAAAAATATGAAGTCCAGGACCCAGGACAATAATGAATCTACATGTTTATTGAAAAACCCGTTTAATTCATTACACAAACATACTCCCATAGAGGATGTTGCTTTCTTTACATATTTTCATCCATTTCTGTGCTTTAGTTGATTAATTCGATTGGATAATATGAAACTAAATAGTGAAACCGGCAGAAATAAACAATAAACTGAATTTTTGCTTATATTTATCAATGCGCCTTCCGACTGGATGAATGATCGACTCGGTAAATGTCTTATCAGTGCTCTCGTCAACACTTATCTTGCTTTAAAC
Organism: Crioceris asparagi; assembly: GCA_958507055.1. Lineage (NCBI taxonomy): Eukaryota > Metazoa > Arthropoda > Insecta > Coleoptera > Chrysomelidae > Crioceris > Crioceris asparagi. Next base: position 55,656,313 of record OY293827.1, read on the forward strand.
TCTAATCCATCGCAAATCTACATACATTTTCAAATTTTTGCACGGTAACTGCAGTTTGACGTTCAAATAGGCGTCTATATGCCCTTACTCAGCCCTTTCAAGAGAAAAACAATAATATATCATAAGCAAAATGTAAACAAGTTCCTTTTGTATGAAAGGTTAGATAACTTTTATTTTTATAGTAGATCTTACGTTGAATTATTTCTCCTTAATTGTCTAGTCAGATATTTCCAATATACCTACATATTGCAGATAACAATAATTCCACGAACGTCCACCAGTTTCGATAGCGGCAACACCACGAATAACTTTCACTTCATTTACTTTATTTATCTTAGTTCTTTTGAGTAATTATTTTTTTATCTTGGGAGTGGAACATTTTTGGTTATTTTCAATTGTTTTTAAGTAAAAATTATATATCATTTAGTGTTCTACTAATTGTTTTGCGCAGTTTAAATATATTGTGACAATTTGTTTATCGGCTTGGAGAACATTGCCACAAAATATTTCTTTTTACATAGCAATAAAAACCACAAACAAAAATAATCGTATTTCAAAATGACATTAGACCAAACTTTAATTGAAAATCTGCACTCATTAATTCCAGTGGAATGCAGCAGATGTTGGTGTATATAAACTGTTACAATGGTAGCTGCGACTCACTAAATTTTCCATTCAAACCGCCATGAAATTCATTGTACAAATAAAAAATAATAAATGGAGAATATTTGGCATTCGAACATAAACAAGTGAAATTTTTGAAAAAAAAAAGTTTTTATTAGGCATTTAAGATTTAAACCGTACCGATAGTACCTACTATTGCTATCCGTTTCTCGATTCTAACTATACTTATGTATATGTGTTTGCCAGCAAAAGCAATACTATAACAAATTAATGTTTGTCAACCACAACACAAAATTAAACTTTAAATTAACAATAACGTCTGACGTCTGACAATTGCGACATAACTATAGACGATCTTCCAGAAAGTACCTATATACCAGAGAACGAGACGTTTATATACGCTCCATGCTCGTGCGTAATTCCAGTGACGGATCCCATTGTCGTTCCATGTCGACAAAATAATGATCTTGGTTGAATGAGATTGAATGAGATAATTATAATTACCAATATTGGATCACACTTGGAGCTTAACAGGCGGCGAGATGTCTGCTATCTAAGTACGAATTCAAAATTTCCCCCCGTATGGGGCCTGAGAAATCGCTGCGGAGTCCATTGATACAAGAACCGAAAGTAATAAAAACTATTTAAAAAGTGCATCGAATATTCTTCTTACGCTGTTTTGAAAATATTTTTTTCTACATGAAATACCCTCTAGTTTAGACCCAAAACAGTATTTCCAATTCTCAAGAATTCTATCGAATTTCTGGTTCAAACATTATCATAAAAAGTTTTCAAATTATGAACATTTCTCTAGTCACGCTAAAAATTATAGAGATAAGTGTCTGAAGATGTGCAATGATTTTATGCCAATTACGAGAGAGAAATCAGTTTCCACTCTTGTTAGTGGGGATAAAAAATACTTAAGAATTCATGAGGTAATGCTAGTTTTAAGATATTTTTTTTAATCACTCATTCATAATTGCGACTTATCTCATATAAAAAAATTATTATACTATTTGCCATTCTTGGGTTATTATGCCTTTTTATGTATGTAATCGATAAATGCAACAGCTCAAGAATGGAAAATCGTATCATAAAGTTCCTCAAGCTGACAAAGTTGCAATTATGAATGAGCATTTAAAAAAAAAACAATGAACAACCCACTGCCGTAATATATTTCTCTAATGGGTGTTTGGAGGTAACTCAATTCCGTTAAATAACATAACCCTGTACATTAAATGAAAAGTTAGTAACCAAATTATTCCAAATTTGCATTTCTTCATTTTTTCTCATGTGCAAAAAGAATTGCTCCCTTCGTATGAATTTACCCCCAACTTTTCTCAGTTCGTTGTTGATCTTTGTGGGTCCATGTCCAGTTTTCGCTTCCAACAGTTATGATAAGTCTGATAAGGAATATTAATTTGGTCATTGTTTTCTCAATATTTGCTTATTCTTTAGGAGTTTTATGTTGGAGTTTTAACATTTAGTATTTCATAACTTTATTATATTATTATTCTAGTAATCATCTAAATTGGTGCTTATGCAGACAAAAAATCGAATTATATTCCCCGACCTCTTATGAAGTCGGTTAAAATAAGATTAACTACCTATATATTTAAAAAAGGAATTTAATATGCTATTGACTTGGACTATAATATACGGGTATTCCTATTGAAGAAATAAAGATGAGTCTGATATTTGTCTAATCTAATCCTGTATATTATTCTTACTTTTTTAAATCTTTATAGAAGAACTCGACTTCAAGTTGTTCTCTTTTTTAATTATGGAGTCATAGGGTATATAGAATTGTCATTTACCAATCGATTATTTTTCAATATTACCGATGTCTAGAAAATGGAGCAACTTATAGAAACCCAGAGATATGCTTTTCATTTTGATTGATGTTGTGTCAGTTCATTGAAAAATTAAGCAAAAATATTTTTTGTGTTGCTTGCTGTCTCTTTGTAATGTAAGCGGTAAATGAAAACAACAGAAAAAAGTTAAATAGAATGTATTGTAATCAATAGGAATATTGAGATTAAAGTTATTTTATCCAATGTATGTATGAAATCATCCATTTGAAGTCTGATTCCGAACAAATAATTAGCCAGTCATGGCTGATGCTCCGGAATACCCCCTATTTGTACAAAATCACCTATTATTTTTGAGCGTAGACAATTAGTGTCAGGATAAATTATTTCAATGTCCCATTCTGGGTATTAGAGGGTATGCACTTGTCGGGGTGGAGTAATTATGCAATATTGGAGCTGACACAGAAGAGTGTGTTACATTATGGTATTAGTATTTTGTTGATTTGAACTTGCGACTCATTTTGTTATAGTTCATTATGGTGCAAGTATGGGAAGATAATGGCGACTATTTTATGCAACCAATTAATGCTTTCGATTTCAAGAGCTCTCTGGATTTGTTCATTTAATGTGTGTATGTGCCACCCTCATTGCTTTGCTAGAAATCCGCTTGATGTGATGATACAATCTGCTATTTCCAATAATAGCCTATTCCAAACGATATTTGTGAATTTTCGAAATATTAGTGCTATGCATTATTATACGAAAATAAATAACTTTGAAGAACAAGGAACGATTAATTGGATGGTACCAAAAGATGATTTATTAGAAACTTTTACTAGACTTCTACAATATACTAATTTTAGCACACAAATAACGCAAAAATTATAACTACACATTATCGTGATTATTCCTGTTGTTCATTTTTTTCTTTATCAATAATCCCAATAATTCAAATAAAACATTAATGTATTGTTGTTAGAAGTTACTAAATAAGATGAAAAGAAAGTGATTTGTGTAAAATAGTATAGTTGAAATCGAACCTATGACCCTGCGTATACGAATCGGGCACCTGTACCATTCGACGTAGAGGTTATAGGGTGTAGGGGAGTGAATTCTTTACTTGAATAAAAAGAAATATTTTTTCTCAATTACTCGCAATTACTGAAAATTTATAGTTTTCATATTGATATACAACTTTATTATAAAAATATTTTAGATTGTATGCAGCTGCACCTGAAATGAGTGAAATAACTACAAAATCGTCAGATTTATCAAGAAAGTTTCGAGTACAAATATGTTTCAAGGCATCTACAAGATCTAACAGAGAAAGTTTGAATTAAAAAACATTATGTTTGTTCTTTTGGAACCATTCATAGGGCATTATCTCGGAAACGGATCGGTGTATTTTGTTGCTTTCTTTTTTATTTTGTTTGGTATCAATATCACTCGCCGGTGGCACTGAATGAGAATCCTATATACACTGGGTGTTGAGCTATAGCCAAAAAACGTGTTTTGCTCAAGACTGTAGCGCGAAAACGGATCTAAGGATTTTGATTAAACTTGCCTAAAGTATTCTCCTGAGAGCCCTCTACCACCCACATATAGCGCTATCTCTGAGAAAAAGCACAAAAAAGTTATGCTTGAATAAAATTCCGTATTTTCCACATGTTTCTTCAGATTCTGGCTAAACGTTTCATCTTGCGAGAAAATGTTACATGACCATTGTTGTTTGTCTTGACATGCTGAATAAAATGAGTGGTAGCACTATTTGACCAGATGATTTTTACTTTACTACCGCTATTATCGTCGCTATGTAAGGAAAGTATTGTAATTGAGTAAAATTTTTCATTCACTGGAATTTGCTTGCGAGCGGTAGGAAAGTCGTGTGAGTGGTCACACCAGATTTTTTATATTCGATGGAATTCGTTTGAGTTCTTTAGGAAAGTCTTGTGAGTAACTACGATCTTACTTATTTCAAATAGAATACTATATTTTCTATATTAAATTGTGTTTTCACTTCTTTTTGCATGGCAATTTTTAAAATAATTTCCTATCTCAAAACATTATCAGCCGTATTCATAAACAAATTTTAGTTCGATAAGCGTTTCACACTGAGAATGCAGTGTGGCCGGGTATAGGCAATGTATTTTATATTGGCATATAGTGTTGCCGATCTTGAAATTTATCTGCAATAATTTTGTTTGTAATTTTGAAATTTATGGTTTATTATCATTAATTATTGAATATAAAAATTTTGAAATGAAATTTCAACCCAAGCGGCGAAATTTGCGAGAAACATAACAACGCGCTGGCAACAATGAGTATTCGATAAGAGTCCACACAGCAATCTCAGTGTAAAATGCACTATAGTTTAGTTTGTTTGTTAGGTACTATGATAACAATAATATCATACCTAAGTATCAAATATGGCCGTATACATTTTGAGAAATTTTAAATAAAATAAAATTAATGAATTTTAGATAATAAGTATTTCAATACGTTACAATTAATTGTAAGTCTTTTGGATAAATACAAACATGCCAAAATAATATGACTTTTGTAAAAATCTGCTATTATTACGTAAACAGCACTATTTAGCCATAAGAACGTTATATTTCATTTGAATTTAACTGTCAGGATATTTGATAATATAAAAAAATCATCATTTTTGTATTGAGTTAAATCCAAATCTAAAGCACCCTGTAACATGAATAACGTATTCCTCTAGGTAGAAATGATACACCCGACTTTAGTAAACAACTTCCAAAATTTCAGCTTTCTAAAATACCTGAGTTGTAGCTACTTGTCAATATAATTACCAGCGCCGTAGTACTGAACATACTTTAGCCCGACAGAACAAAATCAGTTTCTCAACCAAATTTTCAAAATAATCCCATTGTCTCGTTTTCCAGAAACTACCCTCGGCCATGAATCATCCTGTATATGATTATCTTTACCTAAATTGTAAAGTTTTGCAGTTATCTGTGGAAATTTAGTAATTAACACAAATTTCACGTAGGTATAGCAATGTGCCATGAGAACAGAAACCAAAATTAACGGTTAAAACAGTTGAATACCAATTGACCAACAATGAATGGTATATAATTTAGAAGCATTGACTAATTTTTAATTTTGTGACTTTTAAAGCGACAAAACTGAATTCTTAATGCCAAGGTTATATTATTGACAAAGGTAAACAAAGTTAACTTCGTATCATATTTTGAAGCCTACTCCGAAACGTTATCTTAGTTATTCATCGCGGGTATCAATCTTGTGTATACATAAAATGTGTATGTAGCTTTATATTTAACTACATTGCAATACTCAGATATTGATTATCGATGTTTATTGAATAGTATTTGATATCTTTTTTTCATTGTTTTGAACTATGTCAAGCAATATTCCGACTTAGAAAGATAATCTGCACAAAAGAATTAAAATTTAAGGGGCTCTCATTGCACTGCGACCTTGAGGTTTATTGTGCCCCCCATCAGAGATGTTCTCGCCATTACGAAGTCTAAAGCTCGCCCTCCAGCTCCAGGGTTCTAGTGAAATCCTGAATCTGGGATGGCTTCAAGGAGGTTACTTCCTCATTTCTGCAAAGCATTTTTTGCGTTGGCTAGCAATGGCGAGGCATTCTGTCACCAGGTGATCCGGAATTTTCTCCTCCTCCCCGCAGAATATGCACTCGTCGTTCTCTGCTAGACCTATTCTCATCAGGTGCTTCTGAGGCGACAGTGCCCAGTAAGAAATCCAGTGAGGAGGTGTAGCATATTTTTGCTAAGATCCAGTTACTTCGGAGATCTTGCAGTATTAGAGCTTTTCCGTTTAAAATATAAAACAATATTGTTTTTGTTTTTGTGACTCACTATTATTACTGAAATTTCTAAGGAATTTCGCAAATTAGGTACAGCCTGTTGTTTGACTTTTCCATGGAAACGCTGCTGTTTAGCCTAATTATTTGAGCACGTTGTGTGAATATCTTTTCAAATTTGTATTTAGCCTAAACATAAAACTTTTATTTCTTAATAACTAGAACTAGAAGTTACTAAAAGATTTTAGATCTTTAAGATAGGGAATTCTTCCGAAAGTTGTCTCAGAAAAAGAAGTGAGATTATAATTTTATATAAAATATATTTGAAATAAGAAATTTAGTGTTGATTGTGACTCGCTATTATTTTAATTAGGAAAAGCATTACCAACAGGCCAAAACTTCAAAAATGCTCAAATATAAAAAATGTGGACAGTTTTCAAAACGTCTAGAAGGCTACTTACTGAAGCATCCTTGATATCAAGGATACAAACATGTTGCGAACTCGGGAAATTTTATCGACAACAAAAACATCGACTCAGTGTTCGAGAACTATGTTAGTGAAACACATACCTACATGATTCTCCTAAGAATGCATTTTCAATTTGATAATTTTTTTGTGCTGTGATATCTTATCTGTATCTGCGTATTCGTATTTCAGAATAATAATTGATATCTATTTCTTCTGATAGCATAAAGAATAAATGCAGCAGATTTTTTTAAATTATAGATGAAGATTGCAAAATACTAAACTCATAACTAACAACTGAGCAATAGAAGACGGTGGCTGAGCTGCTGGACCCTGTATATGTATAGGTATTATGTATTTTGTTGATATTTAATTGATCAAAATCAATTATTAAATAGTTAATAATATGGATGCACCGGATCGGGGTTTTTCCGATTAGGCCGAAACCAGTATTCCGGCCATCAGCCGGACCGGATCGCCAGTATCCCGGCCGGATCAAAATCTAAAAAAAGAACACCTGGCATCAGTGCTTCGCGCGCCGTCGTCCAAGATTATTACGCTAACGTTGTATCTCCGTACCACAGTATACATATTTATACTGTGCTCCGTACTGTTTGACTAGGTATTTCCCCATTTTAAACAAGGGAATCACCAAATCTGTCTGCGGGCACTGCGTTTTCTTAAGTTTAGTTGGATATTAATTCATCTGGTCTGAGGCAGTGAGGCACTCATTTACGTCATTGGTTTTTACAGCTTAGCTCTTGTGTTTTGTGTTACTTAGTGTGTAAGTGTACAAATTAATAATTATTAAATTATAAAACATGGCTTTTTTGTAATTTTACTTATTATTGTTTTTTTTCCAAATACAGGGCTGGCAATTTAAAAATGTCAGTAGTTTGGAAATTTTTTGTGTCTATTCAGAAAAGCTGTTCTCCAAAATTGGCAACATATATGTTAAATATGTATTTTCGGCTTGATGTTTTTGAATTTTTTGTTGATAAATAAATAAAAGTGATATCAAGCCTAATGTTTGTTATTGTACCTAAAGGAGAGTTTTTATAGTGAAATTCAATTTAATAAAGTCTAAACGTTTTTTTTTACTTATTTCAAATTTTAAACCCATTTTAATATTAATTTTAAAAATCCCGGCTGAATCCTGGAAACGATCTGGCCGGAACGGTAGTTTTGGCAGATCGGCCGGATTTACTGGTACCGCCGGAATTCCGGTGCATCCCTAGTTAATAATATAATATCTGGGCGACCAAGCTGTGCTCGGGTAACACAGGATTTAGAGTGGGTCTATAAGGATGTTTAATCTTAGTTCAAATATGTGATACCTATTTCTAGTAGATCGCTTAATATTGCTTTTATATCGTTCACATAGCTCATAATTTAGAGATTTTCAAATAAATATGAATGTGAAATATACCAGAACTCAGCTGTATCACCAATGTCTAATCGACCCCCAAACCCCGTACTAAAATTTTTATAGCAATTTGCGCCATTCCCGATATAGCTAGTGTGGACCTCGAGGGTCACATCCATTGAAACTGCAAGTAAAGCCAATCGATTTCTCGGCTCTTAAAACCCCTATTTGCAAATTTTTATCCAAATCTGCCAAATCATTAAAGAAAAAGTTTATGGACCTCGAAGGTGACATCCTAAAAAATTTCCAATTAAATTATAAGAAACTCATATTAACACACTTTTATTTACAAAAAATGGGTTTTGTTAAAAAAAATCTAAGTTGATCAGGTTACGAACCCACGATCTCCTGGTTATCAACCGAAACCTTTACCAATGAGCTACTTATGTCGTACGATGATAATGGGCTCATATCCCCATATCAGTTATAATCTGTATAGGTGGTAAAATAAGAATATTAATTGTTGAAAACGATTTTTCTTGTGAATGTGAATACAACCAATCGATTCGGTATATATATATATATATATATATATATATATATATATATATATATATATATATATGAATTTTCATCGAAATCGATAGACCAGATTCCGAGATAAAATTAAATTTGCATATATATATATATATATTGATTTTGTATTCTTGACTGGATTTATAATAAATAAAAAGATGTTCTTGGGGATGCAGTCATAAGCTCGGCTTCAGTCAAAGAATTTTATTGAATATATGACTGCATCCCCAAGAACATCTTTTTTATTTTTATATATATATATATATATATATATATATATATATATATATATATATATATATAAGCATTGCTCGTTTAATATAATTAGATAGATATTACCTTTATAAATACAGACTCAAGTCTCGTAGGTTATTCGTTGTTTGTTGAAAATTTTGAATGTTATTTTTCGAAAGTCAATAACCGTTATTATTATTATCCCTTTAAACTCGTATGTACCTAATTTTAATAAATCAAGCTAATAGTAAAAAGATAATGAAATAACTCACGTAAACTTACAATGGAACAATTAAAACTTTAATCTTCAAACAAAAATTTATTTAATAGGCATAATGTTATTACGAATACGGTAAAAATACACTGCTGCATTACGAATACGATAATGGGTTTGAGAGCAGATCCCTGTCAAATGAAAGCGTACCGTAATTTGATTAGTATTAGAAAATTTGAGAGAACAACATCTGTAACTGACCTATGATGATCGGAAAGAACTAGTATAAGTGATGTCCAAGTGGCAGAGGTTCTTCAGGGAAATCAAACTTATAACCAACATTAATAAATAATGTGAATTCGACATCAAGAAGATAGCAAATACCATCTAACACTGTTTGGAATATTTTCCTTATTATTCTAGAAATGTTCCCTTTAAACTGAAACTGATATTCTGGAATTAGGGAATGCGGATTATTCTATAAAGCCCAAATATTGGGTTAGGTAGATGGAAAACATTTGGCCCATTTCTCTCGGATAGAGGAGTCCTTACTCAAAGCTATCGAATAAGGCTAATAGATCTTCTTCTCCTTCTTATTTAGCCTCCTCTCTCTTTTTCCATTCTTCGTCTTCAGTGTTGCATTTCCTTATTCCACCTATTATCTTGTTGTCTTTCGTTATTGCCTGCGAAACTCCACTTAAGTCTGGCAACTTGATTTTATACGTCTTTCACTTTTGTTATGTTCCTAATCCAATGGTTTGTCTTCTTGTCTTTGAGTTTTATTCCTAACATTTGCCTTTTCATGGCTTTTTGTGTTTTGGCTATTCTGTCTACATTCGATTTTGTTAGTGTCCAAATTTGGCATCCATAAGTCAAGATCGGTTGGATACATTGATCGTATACTCTAGTTCTTAAGAATTGTTGTATCTTTTTATTTTTTATAATCCCCTTTAGTTTTCCAAATCCTGCCCATGCCAATCTTATTTTTCTTCCTATTTCAGTCGTCTGATTTTCTCTGTCACCCTTCATTGATTGTCCAAGATAAATATATTCATCTACTCTTTCTAGTTCTTGGTTGTTTAGAGTTATGTTTCTAATTTCTTTTTTGTTGTTGATCATAACTTTGGTTTTTTCTAAGTTCATGTTAAGGCCTATTTTTGAAGATTCCTCTGACAGTTGTTTTACCATGTCTTGCAGTTCCTCAAAGTTCGCAGCGATTAGTACAATATCATCAGCCTATCTTAAATTACTTAATTTTTTCCGTTAATAGATAATCAACATTTAATCGTTAAGGAACGTCTTCATAGTAAGACGTTTACTGTTTGATGCGCTTTCACAGCAAATTTTATCATTGGAGTATATTTCATTAAGAGATTCCAAGAGCATGAAGGATCTGAAAACATGAGTTGTATACGGAAACACCCCACATATTTACCGATCACTTGAGGTATTATTAACTATTGTTTTGAAAGATCGTGTTATAAGACATTTTGAGAATTCATGGCCTCCAAGTTGCATGATTTCTAACTCTGCGAATTACTGACTAAGTTTGTTTCAAAAAATATTAGTTATTGGCCACTGGTTGAAATTCGACCGTAATTCATTATATTTAATTTATTGAGTTTCTTTTGTCAGAGATTATGCCTCTATAATTATTATTGGATATCATTTTTTGAATTTTGTATATAAAGTTCAAATAAAATCGAACCCGGATCAGCCTATGAACGGCAACTATGCTAACCATTACACCATCTGAGCATTTATTTTGACTGCCCGATATATAGACAACGATAAAAGGCTGGTCGACGTAAATTTACTTTATTTAATTTAATTTATTTGTAACACATATTTAGCTTGCTGTACTCCTCAATATTCTACTGTGAACGCAATATGCTTCAAATGGTGTCCAATGTATTCTCTTCATGTATTAATATATAAATTGTCCATGAAAAGAGCCAACAAAATTTCGTATCAGTTGTTTTATGATTACTATTGTATTTGCACCCCCCCTCCCCAGTTTTAAACTTGGTAAGAGTCTTAATCTTGTTCTATTCTATTCAATGCTAAACTCAATAATAAAATTCATAACTAATAATAATTTTTCATTCAGATTGATGTTGCCCATCTCTTTCTTTGGTATGCTAATATACGTAGTATAACCGATATGAGTAGCTCAAAACTGTTGCGGGTTAAGTTTACAACTATCTCAAACAGATTACAGTGCATGTGTACCAACCAATCGACCTACGAAAAACTCCCAACATGAAAAAATAGCTGCGTCTCAATAATAAACTTTCAATCTGTCCCTATCTCTCTTTTGATACTGTGAAAAGTGCAACTGCCATAATGAACACAGGACCAGATTCTTGTGCAGTTTTTTGAGCCATTCTCTCTTCCCCGCTCCCGAGTTTACACCGGGTTTCAGCTGCGTCGATGACATTTGATAATTGTTTATCGATCTATTGTGTTCTGAATGATGAAATAAATAATGATAGGTAACAGAAGAATATGTTACAAAAAATCAAGGTTAGAGTGAATAAATGTGTAAACATTTCACTATAAAATAGACTTCTACTTTAAATAATTAACTTTCCAGTAAGAAGTTATCGTAATTGGCAAAATTCTATTTTTACTGTACCTACCTACAGTGTCTTCAAGATAAGGATGGTATAGCATTAGGATCTTGAAAAGTGTTGGTCTTAGATACCTACTAAGTAGGTTAGTTGAAATTTAATATTTGGTTTGGTTATTGAGATTCTAGAGAAAAACGCATTACCACTAGGTATTTTGAATTTTATTTTTTTTGCTGAAGAAGATGACAAAACTATTTATTCATTGAAAACTCGTATCCCAAAAAGATTGTTAATAAACTAGTTTTTTGACCGATGAACTCCGAACGGAGAAGGTATACAATTCCACTGTCTGTTTTTTTTTTCGTTTTTTTGTTCGCGCGTTTTGTATAGTAATCGTACTCTGATTTTGATGATTTTTGAATAATTTCAAAGAGGAGGCTTGAGAAATGGTCCCATATTCATAAAAACACGAAATCTTCTTCCCTCTGAAGAGTGCCCCAGAAGGGGTGGAGTGGGCAAATTTTCTGGAAAATCGAAAATCTGAGGTGGTATAATTAAAGATAGGACAAGGACAATATCCGGAAACATTTAAAATGAACATTTTTTCAAAACAGTTACGGTTTTTGAGATAGAGGCATGTTAAATTCTCAAATATGTGTATTTTTGCAATGTGGAGGGGGCAATCTCTTTCGAAAATTGAAAATCTGTAGGTACTACATGAAAGACCTTATTATTTGTAGCAACATTTTTGATGTTTAATTTTTTCCTTAGAGTTACGGTTTTGAAGTTAAGCGGTAGTCAAATGGTTAAATCTGAAACACTTATGTTCCGCAGCGATGTTTTGAGATCTCAATAATAATATCTACAAGTAAAGAATATACGTGGATAATAAGATAAGTACTATGTTCATTAGTATTTGTGAACGTTCAACGATTTTCGTGACTAAAAAATTGGACCGACGTTATTAGTTGGTGCACTGAAAAATACAAAATACCTAATATTAATTCTATTGATGCTGGTACTTGTAAAGTTGTCGCAAAAAGTTATCAATCTAAATGCAACTGCACAACTTAAAACGGCATCAATAGAATTAATATTATTTTATATTTTTCAGTGCACCAACTAATAACGTCGGTCCAATTTTTTGTCAAAAATATTTATTCAACTTCCAGGGAGAATTGACAACTTATTAAGACAGGACGGGAATCTTGTTACTGCTAATAAAATGATAGCTTATTTATATAGATAGTAATGTGGAAGACAGAACGAATATTAAACAAAAACCTAACCTAGTGTATGGGATTAACTATACTAGGTGTCTAAAAAAGTATATTGGAATTCACGTAAGAAACAAGCTAGAATACGGAAAAGTGTTGGGCGTAATAACGTCCATGATGTTCTTGTATTAAGTAAGGAATTATACCAAATAGTGGATATAATCTCTCTAAATGGAGTATATATTTTATAAAGGTTTGAATAATAAGAGAATTTCAATTTATATCATATTTACTTAAAACAGTGTAATAATCTTTGAATTCTCTTGAATGGCGATTAATGAAATTACATATTATGACTCAACTTTTATGGTGAAAAAGAGAACTCTTGTTTTATTTCCTGTTAAGAATCAAGAATAGTCAGTTTTATAAATATATATAAACATTTACTACTTGTTTATTCATTAAGGGGATCTGCCATTTATACTCATTAAAAATAACAATCACTACACTAAACTTACTTTTTTTATTTATCGTAATCATTTTTAAAATTATCCAAATAGTTGTCAAGATCAAACAATGTGCTAGGTACTTCAAAACATCACGATAGGATCCTTTGTGACATCTTGAGCTTTAATGTAGTAGGTTCATCATCAACCCATGCTTGTTGATAAAACAGTTTCTTTTTTATGTCGTCCAGTATTACAAATAAGAACATTAAAGGTGAGTTTATACAGTAAATAAAATAAAATAAGAAACAAATTAAGATAAAATAAGAAAGTTGAACATGCTCATTTCCATGGGAGCGTTTATACACAAAATAAGCTAAATTAAGAAATAAGAATAAGAACTAAAGATGGCCAACTTTCATCTTTATTTCTTATTTTATTTTATTTTGTTTGGAAACTGATAATGCGAATGATCAAACTCCAGAGAACTCTCAACTTGCATACAACACAAAAGTTTTTGTCAAAAAAGCTGTGATTTGATTGGTTCATTCTTATTTCTTAAGGTGAGTTTATACAGTAAATAAAATAAAATAAGAAACAAATTAAGATAAAATAAGAAAGTTGAACATGCTCATTTCCATGGGAGCGTTTATACATGAAATAAGCTAAATTAAGAAATAAGAATAAGAACTAAAGATGGCCAACTTTCATCTTTATTTCTTATTTTATTTTGTTTGGAAACTGATAATGCGCATGATCAACCACCAGAGAACACTCAACTTGCATACAACACAAAAGTTTTTGTCAAAAAAGCTGTGATTTGATTGGTTCATTCTTATTTCTTATTTTATTTTCGTCATCTGTATAAACCAATTTTTTTTGAGATTATTCTTATTTCAATTTTAATTTGTTTCTTATTTTATTTTATTTACTGTATAAACTCACCTTTATTTTATTTTCGTCATCTGTAAAAACCAATCTTTTTTGGGATTATTCTTATTTCAATTTTAATTTGTTTCTTGTTTTATTTTATTTACTGTATAAACTCACCTTTATTTTATTTTCGTCATCTGTATAAACCAATCTTTTTTGAGATTATTCTCATTTCAATTTTAATTTTTTTCTTATTTTATTTTATTTACTGTATAAACTCACCTTAATATTACAAATAAGAACATGAAATCAATCTTTATAATAGATTATGTTCTAAGAATATTATGAGAGTCTCACTGGTAATAATTGACGTATTTCTGCGCATGTTGCTTCTTGCTTCCTTCTAATATATTCGCATTCAATGACTACAGTTGTAACAAGAATCAATGCAAACTGTAGTTTGCAGAGGTGAGAGCGGTATCTCTCACTTCTGCCTACAGCAGCATTATGTACAGAAAAATGTTGGATTTTCGAGGTCACGTAATTGTTTTTCCCGATTAATTTAAAAATATAGCTTGAAATTAATGAGATATTGTATATAATACAATCTTACAATGATAAGTAGTCATTTGAGAACGTTTTCAACTCGTAAAAGGCTGTAATATTTATATTATCAATATACCTATGTAGAACCAAGTAGACGGATTCCACAATTTATTTTCAAGACTCTACGGTGTTGCCGGTGCTAAAATTTTACCTGTTTATAAAGACCTAAGTCATATATAAATGTCGGATAAATACTAAAGTGAAACCAATAATGTAATAATGAACGTGATAGTAAAATCATTTTTTACTTAAAAAGCATGCAATTGACTTCGCTTTTATTCGAAAATGGTACATTATTAACGCATTAATAATATTCGTCAAACGTATAACTAACGTATCCCTAACTAAACGGCAACACGGTAGCAGTATTTCTCTCCCAACTAACAAATGTCAGTCACAATAACAATGCAAGTGACGATGGCTGTGTTCAGGGCCAATCAATGCAAACCATAGAGATATAATATTTAACATAGAGTAGGCAAGTCCTATGCAGCACTGCTAGTGGATGTGGTCCATAGATAAAAAGAGATAGAGAATATCGTGCCCGCGTCTGTCTTTGTTTCATGACGCATAGAGATGGATGACTTTATATTTGCGCATAATTCAAATTGAAA
Source organism: Crioceris asparagi (assembly GCA_958507055.1). Lineage (NCBI taxonomy): Eukaryota > Metazoa > Arthropoda > Insecta > Coleoptera > Chrysomelidae > Crioceris > Crioceris asparagi. Next base: position 55,671,747 of record OY293827.1, read on the forward strand.
TTTATTACAATTCTTATTGTCCTCTAGAAATAGGTCATTTATTATAGTACATTCTAATTCTAAATTTTAGGTCATTTAATTTGTCACTTTTATGTTTTAGGCCTATAGGCGAATATCTATGTAGTTTTGTACTAGGTATAAGGCATATAAGCTGCTGTCTGTGATCGTAAAAAGGTTCTTGCTCGAAAATGTTTGTCATTGGTTAATATTTTTAAGATTTCACTTACAATTTTGAAATATGTATTTTTCATTAATAAGGAATCTTTATATGAACGCAGTATTCTTTTTATATGATGACAAATTAGACTGACATCATTTGATGCAAAATTTAACTTTTCTAGTCAATTTGTCAATTCTAATTTATCGGAATTTTCTAAAACCAAAAAAGTTAAACATTGCTCACAGTGAATTCTTTTCCTTAATGTATAAACTATAAATTCAGCGATATGTTTTATGATGTCGTCAAGATATTCTGACTGTTCCAGTATGTTAAAACTACTAAGAAGCATTTCATCGAATAACAAATAATATATGTTTTATTTTGTTATTTTCGGCAGAGGTCGTTACCAGAAGTGTGAGATCTTGAAGTGCGTAATAGACCAATTGCATCAATGGATTCAATTCTCCGCATGCGCGAATTATCGGTCATAGAATACCTCTTTCAAGCTTGTTCTCTGGTACATGTCATAGAACATAAGGAAATTGATAGAAGCGCTCACAGAGAGCCATTAGCATGGAATTATTTGGACATAGGTATAGTATATTCTGTTCAAAAGAGTGACATTTCAAATGAAAGTGGCTTCTGAAACTGCCCGCCGCGCATGCGAAGAACAATGTTCGCTTAATGCAATCGGTCTATTGGCAGAAGCAGGAACTAAATACATTCACATTATTAAGGAGTAACCTTTTAAAGGCTGATTGAAACTGAATCGTGGTAGGATTATTATTAAATCAATGTATTCTTCTAATAAGCACAAAAAAACATTTCAACATGGTTTTGAGATAATTTATATGATAAAGAATATTTTAATATTTTTTGTATGAGAAGTTTTTCATATGAAGTAGGTATATAAATTTATTAAACAAATAATGAAAACTAAAAAGCCAGTTCGAACCGATGTTGATTTAAGAACAGGCCTGCGAATAGTTTTATAAAACTGAGGTTGATTTAAATGGTTCACATTGGATTGTTTAAATTTACTAATCTTAACTTTAACTCATCTTTCCAACTGTTTAACAAAACAGATTCTTGGTATTTAACAAATAAAAAATTTCATTGAAGTTTTTCAAGAATTTAGGTATATGTACCTACGTTGAAGCATTTTCATTCACTCTCCTTTATTTCGAATTTAAGTTAGTTTGCTGCAGCTGAAGTACTTGAACTTAAAACTTGCGCTGAGAGACAAATTATTATTATATTTAATTATCAACTATTTCCCTATTTACAAATTGTAAAAACGTAACTGCTTCGAATTTCTATTTGAGTTTGGATGACGGCTGAGTCGGATGCGGATGACAGATAGGTAGTACAGTAATCCATCAATCACGAGTAATTGAGCTAAGAAAATTGACTTACTTTTTGTCTTTGGAGAGACTCGTCTGAGAAACATTATTAATTGAAAATTAATATATGGGATAAATTTGGGACATAATAGCGAAGATGGTTCCAATATTTTATTCGTATTCTCACTAAAGCTGGAACATATACATATTGAAACTACTTAGCAGTAACTTGAGTACTGACTAGCATATCTCTTTGTCATACCATGACTAATTTCAAACCTGTGCAAAGATCTCTGCCTGAATATCTGGTTTATGCTTATAATTTTCTGCACGTTTGTGCAACCCTCAATATTGGTGAGCATCTTGTTAGTTTTTTCACAGAATGGTCATTCTAATATCATTGTGATAAGTAAAAATTACCACTTAAAATGTGTGTGTAATAAATTTTGGGTTAAATAAATAATATTTGTCATTAATTTCTTTAATTTTTGGTAAAATTTATGAAGCGTTGGTTTTTCGGCGCCAACTTATCTCAAAAACTAGATTGAAAATAATTCCAATAATAATGAGGATTGAATAATTAGAATAATCAAACGTAGACATACTGGTATAAGAGTATACTCTTGCAGAAGAATTTGGTGACCACTGCATCTTAATTGCACCTGAGTTTCCTCATCACGTGAAAATATTTCAGTTAAATTATTTATTTAACTTATCCCAAAGTATAAACTTATCCCTCTCCGCTTTAGAAAACTTGTCGGATCATAAAAGATTATCGGTTTGTTATTTCAGTGTCAGTATGAAGTCTATGTCAGATATAAATTATTCCTGTCATTGTGGCTTGCAAACGCACACTCTCCATACACATCAGCACTGCGCCAGACGATCAAATACTTTTGATACCAATCGATAATTATGTTATTTAATCAATATTCATTCTAATTCAGTGATTTTAATAATGGACCAAAATATAGAAAGAACCATAAACTTTAAAGAGAAACAGAAACCTTTCCTTTACCCTCAGATAGGTAAATCAACTTTTATTTTCGTAGAAGTGTCAATTTATAGCATGGATAATATATAGGTGGACTAAATTTCAAGATCGCCCTTGACTGATGCAAGCCAAAGGATCGTATACAAGCTTTCGTGACGGTATGTTTTGAAGTTAAGGCACATGCAGATATTTGAAGTTCAAGTAGGTAAAACTTCATAATTCTTATTACATAATTCTTACCGCTTAGCTGGCCGAAAAAGAAGATAGTGCAAGGATATTAAATATATCAATTTCCAGGAGATCCTAGCTTTTTATATGTAGTGGTGAGTAAAACTAAGTGAATTTTAGAAATATTTATGAGAAAAATAATAGGAATCGGTGAATCGCCCTATGTAGTTTGTTTGGATGTACCGCCAGGTTGGGTTGGCATCAATATAAGTTTACCACAGAATGACCAGGATGGAGAGACAGTTTATTTGAGTAAATATTATATTATAGATAAGAGCTTGCGCATATTGAATAATTGAAAAAACTAATTTTGAAACTTGAATTAGTTTCCTGAAGTGTTTAAAATACCATTCATGATAGAAAACGTAGCATAATAAACTACGAGTATTTTAATACAATATACATATTATAAGAACGAAACATTAGATATTAAAATATTAATATGTATATAAATAAATTCAACATTTTTATTTCCTGGTATTATTAATATTATACAACAAATGCTTAAAATAAAAGTATAATTCATTGAATAATTGAAAATAGAAAATATTCTCCGTTATTGTCCAGTTCTAAAGCAAGCAAGAATAAAATCGACATATACCAGAAACATTGAAGGAAATTTTGAGTGAATAATGCAACATTAACATTAATATCTTTTCTTCATACTATAGGTATTTATGGTCTTATTTAATATTGTATTTCACTATTGTAATTTTAACTATTGATAAATATACCATTTTCTCTTTGCTAGTGGTTATAACATCACCTTAATATTAAAAAATATCATACTGAAGTACGAGCGTTTCAAATTTATATTGTGAACTATTTCTAAATTATATATATAAAAATAAAACTTGTTTCTTTGTTGATAATTATAACATCACCTTAGTATTATTATTCAAGCCACACGTTACTCAAAACTCAAATTCTGATAACAGATGTTTTGCTCAAATTCGGTTGTGTTTGTTTTTTTAGTATTAAGATATTTGTATACCTACACGTATTTAAAAATAACATGATTATTGAAAATCAAAGTCCGTGACAGCTAACCGATTTCCAAAATAAATCCATATCCCCAAAAAACATTTCCAATGTAAAATTTTTGGAGGTGAGAGCTATATTCAGCAAAATTCAACAAATAAAACTCAAATCTTTCGCATATGCTCAGTTAGAGCTGAACCACACCGATACAATTTTTGGTATGTTGTTTTGTATAAGAATTTTGTTTGAATGATAGATACATCAAGTTGTAATTTCATGGAAGGAATTTTGGAGGCGGTGAGAAGCGATAGAATCACTTGATGAAAATGTACCATTCAAACAAAATCCTTATATCAGCTCCAACTGAGCATATGCGAAAGATTTGAGTTTTTTTTGTTGAATTTTGCTGAATATAGCTCTCACCTCCAAAATTTTTACATTGGGAATGTTTTTTGGGGATAGAGATTATCCTTAATTATTAAGGGAACCTCGAATTTATATTCATTAAAAAACACAACACTTTTAGCTTACTTACCTACATTCAATTGAATATTCTTAATCATATTCCAAACTTGGAAATTTTCTGATTCTGAACTTACGGAAATCCAATGTGATATTAGTAATTATTTTCAGTTAATAATCTGTTGATCTGTAGATCGTATGGAATTAGAATAACCAATGTCTATTGACCCATTCAGATACTAGTACTCCCATAACCTGTATAAATAATGAAATAGTGGAAATCATAGACATCTCATATGTCTTTGTTGGTGTTATGTTCAACTCTTTATCTAAGGTGCTGTGGTTGAGGTATCTTGTATTTATGTTTGTTCATCGTTTTTCAATAACAATTTATTTTTGAGAGACATACTTGCTTTTGAAATATTTTTTTTGCATACTCATTTTATGAATTTTCAAAAAATATACCTTTTCGACCAACTGCCCAAACGGAGGAGGTATACAATTCGACTGTATTTTGCATGTTTTTTTTATATTTGTTCGCATTTTTGCATCCGATTTTAATGATTTTTTTCATTTGAGAGGGAAGTATTGAGAAGACCATTAAACAAAATCAATATTAGACACAAGAACACTCAAAAATTGGAAATATGATACGGCCAAATTGAACATTTTTTCAAAAGAGTTACGGTTTTCGAGTTACAGCAGTAAAGTCGGAAATATATAGTTTTGAGTACTTCTTTGGTATTAGTGAACGTTCAACAATTTTCATGAATAATGTTACACTCAAAAGTGTGAAATAAATATTTTTAACAAAAGACCGACTTTGTAGTTGGTGCACTGGAAAATACAAAATAATATTAATTCTATTGGCGCTGGTACATTTGGAGTTGGTGGCTACAACAACAAATTACAACGGCATTACAACTTCAAAAGTACCAGCACCAATAGAATTAATATAATTTTGTATTTTTCAGTGCACCAACAATAAAGTCGGTCTAATTTTCTGTAAAAAATAATTATAGCTAAGGTTTTAGTCTCCATTATAGTATAAAGATATTGATTGCATCAGTTATACCTAGTTTCCAGGAGAAAGGTAATGATGGACAGGTCATTTTTAGCTTCATTTTCTGATCCTGTCACCCTTAGAGTAGGATGTTGTCACGTCAAAATTTATCTCCCTATTCAATTAATAATAATAAAATGAGTTACAAATTGGGTTAAAGCCGTGATTATTATCGCCTACATATATTATAACACAGAACAATGATAAATAATAGCAATATTATTCGTTTGCTATTCATTTTAATAAAATGAAATTTGTTGATATTGGAGCTTGAGATCTTAAAGGTTAGTTAAAACTGTTATCGAACCTTTCCGCTGAATTATATATGAACTTTGGCCCTTTCTCTTGAACTGTTTCCACTACATAAGCTTCTATTTAGAATTTAAATAATTGTGCTTTGAGACATTTCCTTAGGGTATAATCAACTATATTCATCTATGAACAATAATTTGTAAGGTAGGTAGGTATAGGCTTTCAAGAACGTACCTACTGATTATGTTATATCATCTAAACTATTCTAAACCATATCTTGTGATAATTGAATCAATTAGCCCTATTGGCTAATTATTTTGTTCCAAGCCAGTAAATAACTCCAATTTGTAATTGTCTCTAAATTACAAGAGCCTTTGACCCTACAAATAGTATCCTATGTTTATACCGAATCCAGTTATATCTTCTGAGTAACTTAGTTTTCCTTCAAAAGTGAACTCTTAAATATGTATTGGCCATGGAATATTTCGAGACAACACAATGATCTATCAAACCTATTAAGTATAGCGTTGTAAAAACATTGGCAACCAGCGTGGCCCTGCTTGCTCAAGTGGCTATATTATTATTAGAGATGAAACGGTTATCCGATATCCGGCCCAAATTTACTATCAGCCGGATACTGGATCGTGACTCAATATTCATGGATATCGGATATTCATAAACAACGAGTTTCCTAAAAACAACAACAATACTTATCTTTTCTTCGGTAAATGATAATAAAATAAGCTCAGGTTAAATAAATGCAACAAGTTCAAATTAGGTGAAACTAAACATCTCAATATCTAGGAACCGAGCTTTGCTCGGGTAAAACAGAATTTAAGATGGGTCCATAATAGTTACTAAGGATATTTAAACTTATTAAAAAATGTGCATATTTCTGGTTAAAATGTATTGCGATCGGTAAATACTGCTTTTATTGTTCACATATTCGTAAGTTATAGATTTCTAAATAAATATGAATGTGTAATATGAATGATAAATATACCAAAACTCTTGAAATAGCTAGTGTGGATGGACCTCGAGGGTCACACCGATTGCATATGAAAGTATCGTCAATCGATTTTTCGGCTCCGAAAACCCCTTTTTGCTAATTTTTTCCAAAATCTGCTAACCCTTCCTTGAAATAGCTAATATGTACCTTAAGGGTCGCAATATATTAGATATGTACAATTTTCATTGAAAATTTCCGAATCAATTATTAGAAACTCATATTAACATATTTTATTTGAGAAATAGGTTTTGTTGAAAAAAACTCTAAGGTGATCAGAATTCTAACCGAGGAACTCTAGATTAATACCCGGAAGCTTAACCATAAGACTATTTTTTCCTATGATGTTATTAGGTTCATATTGGTATCTTAGATATAATCTGTAGAACTCGTAAAATGAGAATATTAATTGATGAAAACGATTTTTCTTGTGAATGTGAATACAACCAATCAATTAAATACACTCTAAAACCCATACATACTAATTTTCATCGAAATCGGTAGACCAGATTCCGAGATAAAATTTGCATATATATATATATATATATATTGATTTTGTATTCTTGACTGGTTTTATAATAAATAAAAGAATGTTCTTGGGGATGCAGTCATAAATTAAATGTCATTATTTATATAATATAAATAATGACACTTGTAATTGATGGCTATGAAATCTTTCCTGTTTTTGGTTAATTTATTCTAAATTCACGGTTTTTGCCCTGAAGAAGAGAATAAACATTCTCGAAAGCTCGGCTTCAATCAAAGAATTTTATTTAATATATGACTGCATCCCCAAGAACATTCTTTTATTTATATATATATATATATATATATATATATATATATATATATATATATATATATATATATATATATATATATATATAAGCCATGCTTGTTTAATATAATTAGATAATTTTTTTGGTCCAATTTTCGTAATTTTTCGAACAAATGGTAGATAAAATGATATGACTAATTTTATCTTGTATTTACAGTTTTGGTTAAATTTGGTAATTAATGGAGGAGAAGCAAAAGTTTGTTTTATATATAATCAAAATTACAATTAAAATTAAAATATTAAATAATTTATTTATAAAACAACCAGTGAACTCATTTCGTAACCACGTTTTTCCGAAATCACAATTTTCGTTAAGAAACATACCTTTCCTATTTTTTTCTTTATGTCTTTGGTGTGCATTAGTTATTTTTTTACAGAGAAATGAACTTCTCACCAAAAAATTATGGAATGTTTTTGTTATTTATTTGAGAAGGTGGCTTTTCGCGTTGTTGCTCTAATGTTAATATAATGTTTAGTTTCAAGTGCTTATTGCGTCTTACATAAAAGGAAAAAAATAATAATATGTAATCATGAAAACATTTCAACTAACTAACCCAAAAGAAACATAATTTTTACGAATTAGTTAAATATTTTATATTACCACCTTCTTACAGCTGTCTGTATAAGTCGATTCATCGTGTCAGTGGTTACGAATAGCATACTGAGGAAAGCTCCCTCGTCGACTTCAAATGTTACCAAATATTAAATTGTTGCATTTTTTGCATCAGTTTATTAAAATATATTACAGTTACAAGAAAGAAGTCACAAAGGGCCATTCATAGTGCTAAGTAAGCTAGTAAATCGGAATAGGCACTTCACAGAGTATCAAATCTTCAATTAGTGTCATGAATCCGTTTTCCGTTAACCGACCAAACAACTGTTTCTTCGCTAGTTATTATTATAAAAAAAACCATTGTAGATCAAGAATCAATCAACAAAGTGCTTAAGAATAAGTAGATGATATTTACTTTCTAATCTGACTTTCTTTATAATTCAAGTTTCAAATAAATGTAAAGTTTAAAGTAAATGGACCATAACGTAATCGGAATAAATCTAGTAGCAAGTGTTTATTCTTGTAGCCCTAGAAGATAAGGTTCATCTTGGATTTTTGTTGTTTCTATTTCAATTCAATAGGCGACGGCCATTTTACGTTTTTGAATATAACTTGTTCTATGGGTCTTATAAGAATGGATAGCCATCTTTAAATTTTCTGGTATCGGATACGGCACATGTGCAAATTTGATTGGTTGATTTCAAATATTAGACCAATATTTTTTCTGAATTGACTGATCACAATCAAAAGAGAAATAGTACATTTATGTTTAAAAATAAGCATTTATTTGAACAAAACAATTTAATATATCTTGATGTATTGGTAAATTTAACTCTTAGGGTTTGCTTTACCTTTTGTAAAATGCTTAGGAATGTGTAATATGTATTAAGTTTGTGCATATTTCTTTAATTCCTTTTATTGACCGACATCCCAAACAGAGGTATACAACTCGATTATTTGTCTGCTTTTTTATTTTTGGAGTTACCTTCTTAAGAATCGATTAAACCCCCGGGAACAAAGATTTGGTCATTATTAAAACCGAGCGTCAACAAAAACTTTTGCTCTTAATTCGAAGAAGAATACTCCTCGTAGATAGACAACTGTCAATACATCTCTGCTAACTTCATTCGCAGATTTTCGGAAACCTTATCTTATCAATAATCGAATGTAGTATTTACCTAATGTTATTCAAAAATTAAATGATTACGAAACGCAATCACGAATTTTGTATTTTTGGAGTTTATTCTTCAAGAATAGATTTCATTTATAGCCCCTTTAGGAAAGATGGGTGGTAAAATCGAGCGTTAGCAAAAAGCGTTATGTGTTTCTAATTGAATAAGTATTAGCGCCATCTAAGCAGAATATTTCAAAATAAAATATAAAAAAATTACAGTTTTATTTATATCTATTGATATTTATATTAATATACACTGAAGTGAATGAACTGAACTGAATTTGTTGTTAAAATGCGAGTTAAAACGTTTCCACGAACTACCACTCATACTTCACAGCCATTTCAACATTGATTTCAATAAAAGTGAAGGGTTGCGCTAAGATAGTACCTATCCTATTGTCACAGTTTTTGATGTTGACGATAGTATTCATGAAATAAATTCAAGATGATATCAGTAGTGAAAGAAATCAATCTTGCTAACAATAATTTACGTATTATAAACAATGTATTTTATGTAACATGATTTATGTAAACAATATGTTATCGAATCAATATAAATAAATGTTAATAACAGTACAGACAAGCGTTTAGTATTTTAAGACATAAGAGATACGTTTATTTGCACCATTAGCCTTTTTTATACTGAATAACAATCGCAGTTAAAGAGTGTAAACTCCAGTCGGGCGTCCGAGCTAACACGCACAATAGAATTGGCAGATTTATTCTCGAACCTTCCAGAAACTATATGTGAGGTACAGTTTGTACCATTGGTGTTAAAACTGAATCCTTCGGATTTTGCTGAGAATATAATATATGATGAAGACCAGACCGAAAGATTACGCCGAAATGGCAAATATTGAAGATCTAATGAATTTCCTGAAAAAGGAAACAGAAGAGCAAACAAGACAAATCTTGGAAGAATAGAAAAGAATCAGACGACAAGGAAAAGAAGAATGGGCTAGGAAAAAACGATAAGAAAAAGAAGAATGGACAAGAATTATACTAGACCGTAAGGTACAGCATGGAAGTGTTATGCTAGAATATAAAGAAGAATGGACCAAAATTAGACAAGATAAAGAACAGGCAAGAATATAAAGAAAAACAGGCAAGAATTAGACAAGAATATAAAAAAGAACTTGCTAGAAGACTAGAATATGAATAACAACAGGGTAGAATTTGACAACAATATAAGAAAGAAAACAGCATCCATCAGAAACTTCATTATTGCTCCAACAAGGACAGCTCAAATAGCGAGCCAGGGTAGGGACTCTGTAACGATCTGTCATAGCGATAGAGATAGAGAAAGGCAAGCGAAAGATTCTCTTCTCTTGCTTTCGTAGATACTCTCTAAGCTTTTCTCTATTGACCTCGGATATTTTTCGGCCCGCTTCGTATTATTATTCGTATAGAGATCTTACTACAGTGCGCCTTGAAAATATTGACGGATCTCGGCAATATAAGTGTTCTATGATAGAGTAAGCGAAAATGCAACAAAAACAAAACAAGACATAACCCAACTATTCATTGATATGTCATTTATCGTATGTTGATGTAGTTGTGATTGTGTTTTCGGTTTGATATTGTATTGTTTGATATATTGTGAGATTTAATTTAGAATAGAAGAGGTAGGTTTGATATAAGCAACGTTATTAGTGTTATTTTGTTATATTAATACATATTGCATTATACTTTCAATAGTTTTTTTTATAGAAGATGAATCCAGTTCTAAGACATGTTTTGCATCAGGAAGAAAATAGGCGTCGGATCTATAATTTGAGAGTCGCCAAGAGGGTGATGAGGGTTGAAAGTGATCCATTCAGTCTAACAGAGTGTAGGTTCATTGAAATTTTTAGATTAAATAAGGAGTTGACTGCAGGTCTATTCAACGTTCTTATTCCAAATATGAACGATGGTATCAGGAATACAAGAATTCCAAAACAAACCAGGATCTTGATAGCTTTACGATTCTTTGCAGTTGGTTCCTATCAGCGAAGTGTTGGGGAAGAATATCTCCTGGCTGCGAGTCAGCAAAGTGTGAGCCGTTGCATCAATGAAGTTTCCCGGTTATTAGTTGAGCTTCTGTCAAACACCTGGATAAAATTTCCTCAAAATAATATAAGGAGTGCCCAACTCAAAGCCTTATTTATGGAAAAAGCTGGTTTTCCTGGAGTCATCGGTTGCATCGATTGTACTCATATATCCATTATTGCTCCTCGAGAAAATGAACATAATTATATCAATAGGAAAGGATACCACTCCAAAAACGTACAATTGATATGCGGACCTGATTTGGAGATTTTCAATATTAATGCGAGATATCCTGGTTCAACAAATGATGCATTTATTTGGCGAACCTCAGTTGTTAAAAATATTTTAGAGAACAATTATGCTGCAGGTAATTTGATTATAAAAATGTACCAATAATTGTTAATAATAGAATGTATTTTATTCCAGGTGAAAGAAATACATTTCTCCTTGGGGACTCGGGGTATCCTCTTCAGCCTTGGTTGTTAACGCCATTCGAAAATCCTGTTCCAAATACTCCAGAAGCATCATACAATACTGCCCATAAAATAACAAGAAGCACCATTGAAAGATGTATTGGTGTATTGAAAAATCGTTTTAGATGTTTAAAAGGCGAACGAAAGATGAGATACAGCCCCGAAAAAGCTGGCACTATAGTGTATGCCTGCGGAATACTCCACAATATGTGTATCCGGGCGGGTATTCCCATGGACGGTGGAGAAGAAGAAATACATGAGAACGAGGATTTAGATATAAACCAAATAGGCAATGTCTTGAACGAGGCTAGAAATTTGAGAAATGATACTGTAAATAGATATTTTCGATGAAAATAAACTCAAAAACATAAAAATGTATGCAGTTTTATTAAAGAAATATAAAAACAAAAAATATATATAAATATAAAATAGTATCACAAAAATTAATAAACATATTTATAAGTCAAACATTCCAAAAAACCAAAAAATATAAAACAAAAACAAGAATATAACGTAACTAATAAAATATCACATACAAAATAAAATATCCCTAGAAATACAAAACAAAATATAATCAAAAACATTCAGACAAACTTAAAATATATAAATCCAAGAAATCGCAACAAGAAAACAAAAATAAGTATATGAGAATAAGTACAATGTAGAAAAATATCAATAAGTAAAAAGTCTGTATATTGAAAGTAAAACTAAAATTAACATTATCTTTGTAAAAGTTGTAACAAGATAGTGTTAGTCTGTTCTTGATTGTTAGCAATTCTCTCCAAATTTATATTTATATTGGAGAGAACTGCCAACTGCTCATTATGCATTTCTCTCAAGTTCATATCCTGGATTCTCCTGTCAGTGGTTTTATTTTTTCGTTTACGTTTATTTTCACGCTGATCAGGAGGAGCAGACGTTTGGGCTGGGGGCACTGATTGCTGATTTATGTCAGTTATATTCTCATTTGTATTTTGGAATGGAATTAGTGCTGGCATATTACTTTCAACCGAAACTTCTGCTGCTGAATTTTGCTGCAACAATTAACGAATATATATATATATATATATACATACATATACACAATATCTAAGTGAGAGGCTTACCACTCCTAGCTCCAAATTGGAGTCTCCTGTGACTGAACTCCAACCTATTATGGCCATAAGCCTTTCTTCCACAGGAGTTAATTGGGAAATAGGTCCACCACCTCCTGTTTTGTTTTGACTGCAAGTAATTTCCTGGGCTTTCACTTTTACTTTACTCTTCCACTTGCCGAATACCTAAATAATAATGACATTATTAGTAAATTAAATCATAATAGATGTGTTATTCTTCTCACCTCTTGCCATTTTTTTGAATCTTTTTTTCCCAACCCCATACTGTTAAGCAGTATTGTGAGATCTTCCCATACTTTATTATAATTTTCTCTGCCATTTACACTCACAAACTGACGTGTAATCATTTCTTTATGGTTTTCCATAAAGTCTATCATCGCTGCCCATTGAGATGGATGTGTTTTTGGGGCCCTTGATGAATTCATTATTTATAATAATTCGGATGATGTATATAAATATTAATAGCGGTGAATATCAAAATAAAAAACACTTAACCTATAACTATAACAAAAACAATAGGTAATACATACGAATGAATGCGACGGCCAAACAACGAAGACGGCAATATATAATTTCTAAAGTGCGTAAGAGAGATGCTCTCTGTAGAGAGAGCTTCATAGCGATCTTTTCTTTATATAGATCGTCGAATGTTCGGACGCTCCGGATCTACGCGAACGTTGTTACAGAGTACCGAAATGCTATTATAGCGAAGAGAATCTTTCTCTTCTCTATTTTTCAAGTTACAGAGTCCCTACCCTGGTACTCAGAGGGAAGATGCTGTACTTAGTTCGAAGGAGCGCAGTATCTCTAGAGAGAGATCAAACTGTAGAAGAAAAAGCCCTTTTAGAAGGCGCAGTATATACAAATGTCGAAGAAGTGCCAGGCATTGTGTAGTCAACTGTGGTCTTAGGAAAAGCAATTCACCTTGTGGTAGTCCACAAAGAGGCGCAGGAGGTACAAGGTGCTACGGCCGCAACAGAAGAAGCCGCATGAGGCGACGCAGTGACCGAGTCAGCAGAAGCAATCGCAGTTGTTCACGCAATACTGAAGGTAGTGAAATGTACTGTCGTAAATTGCCGTCTTGTTGCTTCATACCTAGATCGCATGATCGCATTTCAAGATAACTGATGGTGAAGGTCGTTTGGCATCAAGGGATCGCGCTGGCTTGAGTAGAAGCAGATCACCTGTTCGAGGATGTTCACCTAGAAGAGGAGGTGATCATAGTCCGGTCAAAAATGTTGATGATCATAAAGGAAGATCGCAAGGACCACTGCGATATCTGTCCTTCTTGGGAGGCAAAAGTGAGAATTAGGACTGAGGATGCAACGAGCTCCCCAGCTTAAAATGAAGAAGAGACTTTGATGACATTTGATCAGTCTATAGAAGTTGATGAAAGTCAATCTATTGAATCAGTCAATAGTAGTTGAAACGCGATAGTCAAAGAGACAAGTTGTGACCGTTATACTACTACAGAACCCCACAACGTTTAGCACACCGTTAAATGTTGTGATACTTTTATCGTTTTAAAGATGAATGCCAAATTATACAAATTCAAAATCATCCTTCATCTCCTTCATTCTAGAAACTTTCCCAAAATGGGTTCGAAGGGACAAATTTTTTCAAAAATTGGAACTTTTATACGGCAGGATTAAATAAAATAGCATTCCCAGCAACATTCTTAGAAAGAGCTGAAAGAGTGAAAGATAGTTTCCGATGACCGTGCAACTATTTTGATAACTAATGAAACACTCTAGAATGTGAAATAAATATTTTAAAAAATTGCACCGGTTTTATTATTTCGTGCATTGAAAAATACCAAATAATTCAGTAATTTCTAGAAGTTTGTATCATAACTATGGCCGTCGACGTAATATGACAACATTGCCGACGTTAAGGAAAAGAACTACTCAACATATTAGATGAGGTACTTATACGACAATTGCGAATATTATTTCTTCCTAGACAAATCCGCAGGTTTATTTTATTAGAATGGAACTGTTACTTAGATTTTCATGAGATCTTATTTATTTTCTTGTTATGAATGAAATTAAATCTGTATGACGTCGATATCATTATTTACGAAAATTACCCTCCAATTACTATAATTACGTAATATTTGTGTTTATAGTCTGAGCACAAACTCATCCTTAGCATGCTGTATATGTGTCCTTTTGCAATAAATGTTCTAAACTTACTGATACTTTTCGAATATTTACAAATAGAATATAAGACATATCTCTAAATACATCAATATATCTAATCAGCATGAATCATTATTCGTATACAATATATACACAGGCATCCTCCTATTGTAATTAGAATTGAAAACCACGTCGGACCTCCGAGACTTTGGACTAGGAAATAAGTTAGTATACGAATTTTTGAAAAACAGAACCATTAGGTACAATAACTTTCTACTGAACACAAGAATATTCTGTCCTCAAACACGTTATGTTCCTCAACATAAACTGTCTCTCAGCTCCAATTAAAATACTAGGTCGTTCTAATTGTATATAAGATATATGTACACGACGGAAGTTGGAAGAAATACACACACTTCTAGATAATACGGATACATCGTCCTATATGGCGCAAAACTTGGAACTGTAAGGATTAAAGAAGAGTTAGTAGCCCAAAGTTACATTTAGCCTAGTCTTCGTGGTAGAGTCAAGAAAGTTATATTGCGCTATAATGCAGAGGAATTTTAAATATTTAAGATAAGGAATTTTCTGAACAATCTCTCAGTTACTTATTAGGACATGGATAGTTTGTTTCCTGATTAAAACCATATAGCCGACAAAAAAACGTCTATTTTATTTTCATAAGAAGAATACAAGAACGCTTCGATGTGCATGATGAAGTTTACTAAAAAAGCTATATAAACCCAAAATCGATTTATTCCAAGACCGCATATAAAATCTTCGTAGCGTTGAAAAATGTTGAATTATTTTTCTATGTAAAAATTCACTCAGTGCTTCTTGAACTCACTTATGACTAAAATCCATTTTACGAATAACAATGTCTAATATTTGTTTGAAATGAAAATGTAGGTACTTATGAAAATGTTTCAATTTTAAGTGAATGCAATCAAAGCTATCCATCATTTTTTTTTGTTATTAGTTTTTACCGCCACCCAAATTTGAGACGAAAGGAATTATAGTAATGGTGTAAAATTTTCGGTATCTGGCTTTCATCCGTCCCCTCAGTTTTGAGAAAAAAGTGCATGTCAGCTCCTACGCGCGACTGGAGCTTACCCTTTAACTGCGATCATAATTGAATATACAATAGGCAAAGGAAATGAATCTCTTATAATACTGAAAGCTGGTTTATACTTATATCTAATATCTAATTATATTAAACGAGCAATGCTTATATATATATATATATATATATGCAAATGTTATCTCGGAATCTGGTCTACCGATTTCGATGAAAATTCATACGTATGGGTTTTAGAGTGTATTGAATCGATTGGTTGTATTCTCATTCACAAGAAAAATTACGCAATTAATATTCTCATTTCACGAGTTCTACAGACTATATATAACATATACCTATACCTGGTTAAGCATCCGGGTATTATATATAATCCAAAGTTCCTCGGTTCGAATTCTGATCACCTTTGAGTTTTTTTTACCAAACCTATTTTTTTAATAAAAGATGTTGATATGAGTTTCTAATAATTTAATCGGGAATTTACATGAAAATTTGTACATATCTAATATATTGCGACCCTTAAGGTACACATTAGCTATTTCAAGGAAGGGTTAACAGGTTTTGGTAAAAATTAGCAAAAGGGGGTTTTCGGAGTCGAGTTATCTATACGAAGTGCCGTAATATCCTGTACTTCAATTTGGAGAATCCTACAAAGACATCAAATGCATCCATACAAAATTATGACAGCTCTACATCCTGAGGATCCTCAAAATGGTACAGTTTTGCGAATTCAAGCTAACTAAAATAAATGAGGATCCTGATTTTCTCAAGAGATTTCATTCTAAGCATACGGCGGAGCTAATATTGTAATATCTCTAAATAAAGTTTACATAAAGAGATTGCTATTCCAAACGAAAGAGAAATGCAAATTACATAGATTAAAATTAAAATATACAGGGTGTATTTAAAATAAGCAAGTTATTGGCTTCTGAATTAGTCGGAATTGGTTGGCCTATTTTGAACACAATACAATATATATACAATTTTCAAAAGTTCTCTCTTATTCCACATATAAAGATACATTTTGAATTTTCTCTTTTAAAATTTCAACTATTCATTTGAAAACTGCGGGCGATAGACCGGTATAAATAATAAATGTACCTATGTTTTTAACACTTTTTAAAAAAATGTCAATAGACAAGCAAACGCTATAAGGGGCATTTATAAAATTTTCCTTATTTTGGCGTCTACACATGCGCAGTCGTAACTTGATTTAATTTTATTAAGGATACTGCTTATTTATTTCGGAATATAGACGACGTTATTTTTACTGCCTATACCTTATTTTGACAGTTCGGACATTTCCATTATACGAATTACCAATATTTGCTCACGTATTCAATATCTTCGTGATTAGCATTGCATCTAAAATGTTTTCCATAATATATGTAATTTAAAATAAAAAATGTCAAAATGAGGTTCGTCATGGATTAGCCGTACGATAACTCTTATTTCACTAGGCGAATACGGCTTATACGGCGATAACTCTCTAATATGTAAAAAACTGACAAAAATAATGCCGCCGTATGTTTATGAAACTTACGTTTAATGAATAGTCATTCTTCATTTTTGTATTAGGCTTGGCTCCCAGTTGAATAGTAAGTATATTGCATGAAATTGACATTCTATAGTGTACGATCGGAAATATTTGGTGCGTTCAGCAACGACAATGCCTGTATGTCTGTTATCTATATATTAATACGTGCTTTTAGTCGACTTTTAAGGTATAGTGAAGGTTTATGTGGTGAGGTAGTGCACACAGTTAACATTTTGATGTATTATTATATAAGGTGTTAAGGTGAAATTAAATTATATTATTAAATTATAGTTTTATTCGTGAATGACAACTCTAGGCAAACGCAAATTTAAAAAATCTGGTGTGTCCACTCACACGACTTTCCTACCGCTCGCAGGCAAATTCCAGTGGATGAAATATTTTACACTATTAAAATACTTTCCTTACATAGCGACAATAATAGCGGTCGTAAAGTAAAAATCATCTGGTCAAATCGTGCTACCACTCATTTTTTTCAGCATGTCAAGACAAACAACAATGGTCATGTAACATTTTTTCGAAAGATGAAACGTTTAGCCAGAATCTGAAGAAACATGTGGAAAATATCAAGCATAACTTTTTTTCGTGCTTTTTCTCAGAGATGGCGCTATATGTGGGTGGTAAAGGGCTCTCAGAAGAATACTTTAGGCAAGTTTAATCAAAATCCTTAGAGCCGTTTTCGCGCTATAGTCTTGATCAAATCACGTTTTGACTATAGCTGGTACCAAACAAAACAGAAAAGAAAGCAACAAAATCAACCGATCCGTTCCCGAGATAATGCTGTCACAGGCAGACAGACAGACAGAACAATGGCTGAAAATATGTTTATTAGACTTAGAAAACTCTGAAACGTCAACATTTGCAAAAATCTCGACACCGAAAATTTCACACGATTACAATACTTTCCTTATACAGCTACTATAGTAGCGTAGGAAAGTAATACCTATTGTGAATAGTGGAAGTGATGTTATTATTTTGAAGAATACATCTAAATGCGCACTTAATTTCATTTCAAGAAATTTTAATACTTTTGATAGTGGATTAATGCATTTACAACGCAGGTTTTTCAATGCAAAACAATTCGAATCTGAAATCACTTTTGTAAAAGGACTTCATTTTGTCAAAAGGGTAAAGTCATATTACCAGCGTTAAGTCAAAACATTAAAATGCATTGCATTATAAATTAATATTTTCGTACAAGCTGGCAACTCATGTCATAGAACAAAATTCCCAAAAATTATATGCAATTATTAGATCTTTGACAAAAATCTCAATATCGTTTGAATTTAAAAAATAATGAATTGAGCACGAAATTTGACCACTGAGCGAAAGCTAGTATTATTAGAACGCTTAACTTTCTGTATATGGTGAATCCCGTGAAAATTCACCCATAAATATGGGTTTTACGATTATATTCATTAAAACAGTAATATTTAGAACAAGTTTGCTATGGTTTGTCCTCTTACTAGTCTTGTTCCGACAAATTTCGTCTCTGTACATCATGTGACGACATGTCCTTTATTAATGAAATTTAGTCTACCGCTTATCTAGTTCGATATCTGTTAAGATAGACAGAGAAAATCCATGATTATATATTTGTCTTTGACAATGTGAATCAATTTGAATATCATCTTAAATATTTTTAATTATCTTATCTATGAGACATTTTACATGTTGATCTGTCACAGAACAGAAAAGTAACTATCAACACTTGGAAGCTAATTATTAATATTTCACAAAAAAATTATCTAAAATCTATTGATAAAGACTAGATATAAATTTTAATAAATCTTTCGTTTTAAAATCATTTTCAGACAATATTTTCTGCTCATACGACATATAGCTACTTGTGTGGTCTAACTGAACACTTTTAATCTCATTTTAGAGCTAAAACATGGAACATATGGATCATTCGCAACACAGTGTACACGATACACACAGCATGAGCGGACACATGGACCACCGTAACATGGATCACGGCGGCATGGATCATGGTGGTATGGATCATGGCGGTATGGACCATATGGATATGGGTGGAATGGAGATGGCAATGTCGGTAAGGCATTTTCCATTGATTACTTCATTCAGAAACATCATTTTACAAAATACAAAAAAAAAGTTGAACACAAAAGTTGTACAGTTTCATATGACCTTTTTAATAATCTAATTTTAATTTATACAGGATGTTTCAAAAATGCGCAGTGACTTAGTCCATTTTTTCAAATTCCGATCAGCTTCACCAAATGTGATAACGGCTTCAACTTTGTTATTTATGTACTTGTTGCTATGGTTACTATAGGTACTAATAGTATACAGCCTACTGAATTAAAGTAAGGGATCTGAAATCAGATCAGTTTAGATTAAGAATTTTCTTGGAATCAGTTCAGCTTAGGTATTGGAAATGCTGCATGAAATCTGCAAAAAATTTGGCGTAGATTTCAAAAATCTAATAATATACATTTGAAAAAAATAGACTATTAAGTCACTGCGCATTTTTGAGACACCCTGTATAAATGGAAATTAGATTATATAAAATGTCAAATAAAACTCAACTCTTGTATTTTATAAAAGAAAGAAGTTACTTCGGACTTTTGGTCCTTACAGTATATTGGAATATCCTCGAGATTTATGTAAAAAAATGATGATAATATTTTTTATTTAAACATAAAATACATACCTACCAAGTTTCTTATTCAAATGACTTATAGTTTCATGGGATTATTTTGAACACGCTACTTAGTGCGCAGTGCGCGTGGAAAACTGCATTCTATCCCTTGCGGTAGCTCTTGCGTGATGCGTGTACAAACAGACAGATAAACGCGGTAAAATGGAACCTATATTTTAGGTTAGACCTGTAACAATACATTGATACATTGCATTCAATTCCATGCAGTACTTTTTGCGTGATGCGTGTACATACAAACATACAAAAAAACAGACCGACGCGGTAAAATGGATGCTATATTTTAAGTTAGACCTCTAGCAATACATCGGTGAAAATTGCTTTCAATTCCATGCAGTAATTTTTGTGTGATGCGCATACAAACATACAGACAGACAAACAAAAATTCTAAAAACTGTTCTTCCGGCTTCTGTTGCTCTAATAAGGACACCGAATATTAGTTTTTCTTAAATATGTTTAATGTACAGACATCGGCCTGTTACCAGTTTATTATATGTGATTTATAATACGTTAAAAAATGCAATTCTATATTATATTTTATCCGCTTCAAGTAAATATAATTTTGAATCTTCTTATGATTGAAACAACAATCTGGATTATTTTTATTGTTATTAGCAAATCTTGTTACTGATCACTGAACTCTTTTGGAAAAAGTTTTGAGAAAAAAACTCGTAAACCGCCAATTTTAGAAGTACTGGGTAATGAAACGGAATAAATATGTCCATAATACAAGAACTTAGACACCGCGATTTTAAGCATTATTTCATATTTTGATGAATATGAGTATATGAATATGTATATATGAATAATTTGTCCTTGACTTTCCACAACCAAGGCTTTTATTTGTATCTGTGTACCACACAGAATACTGATAGGTAAATGTCAGCCGTAAATTCACTAGCCATGTTTGATCACTTTGAACGAAAAAGATAAGAAAAGAATACAACCAAGGAAACTCTTTATTTTACAACAAAAAACACCTGGTAGTACAACTAACAGAAAGATATTTCGTGCTGCGTCTTGAACTGTCGTTACAGGATTCCCCTTCGTGTGTACCTAGCTAATAAAGGTATTTTCGAACGATCTGTTCCGGTATAGATTTACCGGAACCTACCTACCTACGGAACCTACCGGTGCCTATCGCCAGATCTTTTATGTAAAGGGAAAATATGCTGTGGTGGTCAACTCTGTTGGATTTTGAGGGGGCGAGTCGGCGGATCAAATATTTTACACTTGTTTAAAATCCTGACGAAATCCAAATGACAGTTCTTACATATTTGACTAATGGAAGGGCAGAAGAAGTGGCCCTAATGGGTTTATGCATTGTAGAATTATTAATAACAAATAAAAAGAAACCCCGGAAGGCAAAATGGGAGAAGAATTGGGTACAAAAACATAATAAATTTGTACACATATCATTACTTCAAGAACTTAGCATGAAACGGGTGATTTTTAGAATTACTTGCGAATGAGTACTTCAAATTTTGATTACTGGGAAGGTGAATGTAAAATTAATACATTATTTCTTAAGCTAATACTAAATATAGGTTGCTAAATATTATTTGTTTGTACCTAAGTATATAAATATCTGCCCGTGCAGTATTACCGAGTTAAATATTCAGAAATTATTTGGATGAAAGAAATAATATGATCATGATGTAGATATAGATGTTTAAATGTCAAGGCATAGTCTAAATGACTAATGTGCGGTAATTTGTATAAATAAAATGCTTGCATTTTTTAATGAAAACTTTGGGATTCCGAGCTTTCCTCAAGATCCCCGGTAGATGTTATCTATATATTTTAGATGCTATTATGATTAGAGTTTTTCTACTGGCTTCTTTTTTGCCAAATGGTACTATGCTATAATATGTTTATTTTGTCTTATTTCTCGTTTTATATCTATGATTACTTGTTTTTATCAGGTTTCTTGTTTTGTATATGAAGTTATAAGGAGCTTATTTTAAAAATATCTTCGTTGTAGAGTACGCCAGTCGAAAATAGCGTATTTTGGAGACAACTATTTTTAGAATATAATTTTGTGCAACATTCAATTTTTTTATTGTATTGTTGCGTATGTGGGTTCGCAGATAAGTGGGACTAATTTACAATAGTTGAATAAACTTAATTACCTTATTTATACTCGGAATAATAAAAATTATAACTTAATTTTACTATATTCTCACTAGCTTACTCGGACTATTCTGTTATTCACACTGTCTTTTACATTCTGTCTCTCATGCCGACAATTCTCCCATATATATATATATATATATATATATATATATATATATCCGACAAAGGCTCCAGATCATTCGAGCGGCTTCTGGTCTTTGATTCGCCAGCCGCCACTGGACTTTTCTCGAGATCCCTTTGTCGGCATTCTAGGAGTAGATGCCGATATGCTGCCATCGCTCTCTTTGTCAACGCCGCTCTCGATATTTCCAACCACAGTATAGATCTCGCGCTTGCATCAAAAGGCTGCCTCGACTTTGTGGCCGGCGGCTGTTCCTCTTGCACGTTACAGTATTATTATATACACTGTCCCTGATTATGATTCCATAGCTAATGATTGATTCAACCAGTGATCTTTATACATTGTTGAGGGTTTTTTATCCTGAAAGCAAAATATAATGTAAAATTTATATACGAGTCTCCTATTTTTTGTAATTCTATCACGTTTTCATACCATATTAGATGCTTACCAATTCTTAATACGAGATACTTCGTACACTTCGATTCCTGGAGAGTCGATTGAGTAGTTAGGTGTTATAGTTTGTGAATTGGGCCTGGTATAATTATTGATTGAGAAAGCTATATAAGTAGTTTTCCTAATATTTAAGGATAGTTTATCATAGATACTGACTACCACTTCCATACCTCATAAAATAATATTAAATAATGATTCTCACTTGTATATAATGTTTTTTTATCATTTTATTTAGTCTGTGATGGGTCATGATTATAAGAAGACAAAATAGTTGATACTCAATATTTCACTGCACATGCACGAGCGGATCACTTTGAGCAAAAAGATCAGCAGCGAATGCAGCTATAAAGTCTATGGAATACAGCAACTAACTATAATTAAAAAAACTCTTTATTTTGTCATCCGTACTGTCATAATAGAAAACACATTAACTGAAAGATATTTTAAAAGTAAAATTTTGGTCAAGGGGATCGTTTAGTGACTTGAACTGTCATTGCACACTAATAGGTAGAAAATTAGATGGGGACTGATCGGTGGTGTCCTAAATCTTACAGAATTTCTTTTCGTGTGTGCCTATCCGTCTGTTAAAAACAAATTCGATTAATTTTTGAATCTGTAATTTTTACATTATGAACCAATTATACTGAGATAGTTTATTTTGTCAAAGTAATTTCATATTCTCGTGATTCTCCGTGATAATTATTGAAAACAAGTTTAATATGTTGGAAATATGGGACGCAAATAATTTGTAATTACTTAAATTTCAACTTATTCCAGATTTTTATTAATATAGCGCACTCTACGCAATTTATAATCATACTCACTACCTATTCTTATTCTTGCTCCATTCCAGTTTTTCATTTATTGAATATGCCTATGGTCACAGCCAATCAGAGTTAGGCGTTTTACTTTCAGAGGGGCACACCCCTCTTCTGCGATTACACTTTACACTCCGTCCCTATAATTCCTTAGTCCGTGGTTACATCTCAACGTTTTAAGGTATTTAGAGGTTCATACAAGGATTTTCTGGTTTCGGATGTTTATTGAACATCATTTCTAGCTTAGACTGATTCAGATTATTTTTTTTTCGAAAATATCGACTCAAGAGAAAATTTAAATTATGAACGAAATTTATCTTTCTGCTGCTCTCTTTTCAGTTTTTACTTTACGATTGCGTAATACAAAGTGCCGTACCTCTTTCTCATATAATGATCTTTTGTCCGCTTCTTCAAATAAATCTTGAAGTTCTATTGGGTAATAATGGTCTAGACCTTGATGCTGATTGTTATTTTTCACTGACTGCTTTTTTATATATATTCGTGCGTTTTGCACATAATAAACATGTTGCGATTTTGATTTATTTTTTCATTTGGTTCCATCGAAAAAAAAATATAGAAATTCAACATGTATTTCCCCTTTAAAACATTACCATTACCCATTAAAAGTGGCTGGAGGGAGCAATCTTTTTCGAAAATTTAAAAACGTTGGGCACTTATAGGCGCCAACTTCAAAAGTACCAACACTAGTAGAATTATTTTTTCTTACTTAAAAAAATAAATGATGCAGTGAAGTTAAAAAAGCGTGACACTGTTCTTCACCATTGATTTGAGGGAAGATATGTGAAAAACATCTTAAAAAGTCTGTCATCGATGAATTTGTGCCTACGCTAGGAATTTTTATCGTTTCCGTGAGAAGCGAGTGAATTGCTGTTTGCCCTTAAGATATTAATAATACTGAAGATATTTGGTGATAATGAAATTACTGTTAAATTAGTGTTTGATTCGATTGGTTATATTTTCATGGTTATCACGTCTGTAAATAGAATTATTTTATGTATTTCTGGTGAGCCTTTTACAGTTGTGCAGTGTTTGAGGTGTATTAGTTAACGTTAATTTGATTTTATATTGATTTTTCTTCAAGGAATTAAGGCTGAGAAAATGGATGGATATGTGAGTAGAATATTTAATGTACTACATTGATTTTAATCTGTGTTTAGTCAGAAGTGTGAAGGGTTTCTTGGTCGGAATCTTTTCTCATATTCCTTGATTCTTTAACGAGATCGCGTTGTTTCAGTATAAATGGCGCTATGGTCTAAGTATTCACATAATAAAACACTATAAAATTTGTCAACTTGATAAATTGGAAAATATCTTGTTCGTATATTTTATTTATAATATCAGTACCTACGTAATTTAAAAAGGTGTCTATTCATTTCCTCCTTCTCCTATCATTATCATAATAAGAAAGAATCATCACTCATTATATTGATGAATTTTTGTAAACCAAAATCACCACACATGGTGATGTGAAACTCATTTTATTTATATCGATAACAAATGAATGAAGATATCGTTCACGAAAACCTTATTATATGATTACAGAGTTGAAGATCCATCTTGGAGAATATATTATAGCATTAGAGTTGGGGAAATATTGTTACAAAATTATCTGTTCTTGTGAGAACGAAACTAAGAGTACCTACCTACGTATTGTTCAAATTAACAAATTTTCTTGTAAATATTGATCTATATTTGGGCTTAACGGTTCCACGTACCTCAAAATTGAATATGATGATTGTAGTTTTAGTTTGTCTTGACACGGTGAAAAAATTAATGGTTATACGACCTGATCATTTTATATTGGATGGAATTCGTTTGAGAGCGGTAGGAAAGTCCATAGTTTTTTTTAATAAATGTCTCGTAAGCTGATACGATATGATTGATGCGATCATGTGTAATATATCCATGATAATTCAAGAGTAAATTATAATTATATTTTGAATTCTACATTTTATTATCATTTTCTTGTGGTAACACTTAAAACATTATTAAATTCATTCATTAAGTATAATAAATAACATATATTATTATCCAGATATAAAAACAAACTTAATGGTACACTCGTAACTTGTAAGTTAGCCTTGAATTAATTTCCAAGAAGTTATGTTGGCGTTTAAAGATTTAATACAGAAATTCAATAATTGCTTAACTTAACGAGAAATCAGACCATCTTAACCCAACTGTGAATAGAAACTATGCTTGTGCAAACACAACAAGGCTCTTATTGAATGTTGGGATCTTCTGAAACTTCTGAATTGCCGAATCCCCTACAAGATTGTTCGCTATCGCGTGAAAACTCCATTGGTTAAGTAGATACAAACTTAGATCTTACATTCCATTTCTTAATTACCTGTTGATCTATCTGATGTAATATGAGTCCATATATGATTTCTTTTGAAAGATCTTGGGTGAATCCAAAATATAAATATAGATCCTTCAAATTGGATTCTATAGTCCTGGGGCCGGTTGCGACTTGACAGTCAGTGAGAGTGCAGATATGTTGAATATTGATATAATAATATTTAATATGTCTGCCCATTTGGGCAATTCCTGCGTTCATGGAAATACATCCTAAAATTAATCAGGACCCTGATAAACATTCCATTAGTTAGTAAAGGCCTTGGTCTAAATCTAAATGTAATTTATTAGCATGAAAGTTTGCCAGTTACTGGAATAATTCAGCTATCGGCACGTGTACAAGTCGCGGCTACCAAATAGCCGTCAAATGTTACGCAAAATGGCTTCAAAT
This sequence comes from Crioceris asparagi, assembly GCA_958507055.1. Classification (NCBI taxonomy): domain Eukaryota; kingdom Metazoa; phylum Arthropoda; class Insecta; order Coleoptera; family Chrysomelidae; genus Crioceris; species Crioceris asparagi. Next base: position 55,698,169 of record OY293827.1, read on the forward strand.
TTATTTATTATTCGGTATTGAATCCTACTAAATTAATTCAATGATAAAAATTGTGATATTTACCCTGCAAATGTCTAAAACGCAGCGCTATTGGTCACGGTATCGTGACGTCAAATTATATAGCTTCAAGTAATGGAAATATTTGAGTGTTATATAAACAGAACAAAATTTGCAAGTTATGTTAATTAATTTTGAAAATCATGGTTCTGTTCGCAAAACTTATCGTGCGCTGCGTTTGTTTTACAGTTGAAATAATCGTCCATCTCAGCAAGTTATGTGGAAAACCAGGCACACTCTAGTTGATAATCGCATCATCGAATTCCTGCTGTGGAGAAGCATGCGTCGACTCGTCCTTACTACTACAATTAAAATCACTATTTGGTATGCTTTATTGGAAGATGGAATCATTGGCCTGTATTTCTTTAAAGATGTTACCAGTCAGTGTAGAGACCTATAGAGCCATAATTGCTTACTTCCTCGTTCCTCAGTTATATGTTATTCATGTGGCGGAGCTTTGATTTTAACAAGACGGGGCAACGTATCACACAGGGCTCAAAACCATCAATTTATTTCGCTTATGGATTACTTATTTTTTGGTTTATATAAAATCACTAGTCTACCGACGTTGGATTACTTAGATGTCAAAATTCGCCGCTTTATTGCCAATTATATTTGAATATATATATTTTTAATTTAAATTAATAGGTCTCAACAGCGTTATGGCCATTAACACAGGTACTGATCTATTTAATAAGATATTATATAAATTTAAATAACTATACAAATATAGTTATATTACGAGTAAATTAAGTGATATATACCTGCGACAGTCTTTTAAAAAGGTTATCACAACACTGTAGTCACCTGTGGAACCAAGGATTTCTTTTAATGTTCCTTTCAGACCATTTTCTCTTCGGGCAGTTGTGTATTTGGTAGTTCCAGTAGAGTATGACTAATGGTTATTTGTTTATTTCAATGTTCACAATATGGGGGATTTCCATCAGCGCACATTAAATATCCATGTGTCAGACGTGTGTGACCTACCCTTAATCGATGGATGATTGTTTTGTTTCATCTGTTCATGTTTGGTACTTTGAATGAACTGATAGTAAGGTGGATATTAATGAGTTTGGAACATGACTTTTTCCACTGATCAGACCATTCTTATGCGATGGCAGCCTTCAAATACAAATAGCTACTGTTTGATTTTCTTGCTTTATCGTCTCTAAAGCTTTTAGATTGCGAAGAGTTCACCTGTGTATAAACACTGCAGCAAACAGAGAGTCTAAAATTGGCTATAGTTCTTTGTGAAGTAACTACAGAACATTCTCATCTGTTTTTGATGCACCTGTGTAAAGTATAGTATCGAACTGGTTAGTATCGAGTAATTCAGAGAAAGCTTGTCTCAAAATTGCGTTAGGGATTTCATGTCTGGTGTATTTACACAAGGATATGTGGAATTTGGATAATATTATATACCAAGGCGGTATATTCGAAATAGGTGTGGAGACTGTGTTGAATACATTAAGAACTTCTAATGAAGTTAAAATTTGAGGCGTAGATTGCTGTAATAGTGCATATACTGGATTGTTAAAAGTGGCTGACACTGGAAATGTCTTTTTTCATCGAGCGTTCGACGACATATGAATTCTGTAGCTTACAGATCTCCTGTCGTGTGGGTTTTCCTGTTCGCTTAATCAGAAAATTAGTCTCCATCAAACTGTTATGCTGTGTTTAGAAATTTGGGCTATATAAAATCGAACTTTTCCAAATAACTTCCTACTGGAAAGTTATAAAAGTTTCATAAAATGACTCCTCATAATGGTATTCACTAATAAATCAATGTATTATAAAAAATCGTAATTTTAGTTGGGTTTTAATCTCATTTGAAACATTGTCCCGAGAGTGAAATTTCGAATGTAAATCTAGCTATATGATAGTCGTTCATCAGGAGGCGTCATATAACATTTGGTAGAAATTCAGGTGTCGATGCAATTATTTATGAATGTGGTGCATAGAAGGAGATATATCGTACATTAATGGACAATTGATCCTACTATGGGATTATATGCACGAATTATGATTTCATCGATTGTACAGGGTGGACCAATAAGCCAAGACCAATAAAAAAATAATAATTCGCAAATAACTTTTGAGTTTCTAGCTTTCCGCTACAGGCCGTAATTTTTAAGGTGAAATTTAACAAGTGGATTTTTTTGAAAAAAACTAAAAATAGTTTTTATTGGGCTTTTAAGATTTGAACCGTACCGATAAGTACTATTGCTATCTCTCCTTTTCTTGATTTAAACTATACTTATGTATGTCTGTTTGCCAGCAACAGCAATTCCATAACAAATTACTGTTTGTCTTCCACAACACAAAATTAAATTTTAAATCAGTATTGTCAACGGCTGACGTCTGACAATTGCGACAGCTGACAGTGAACAGCGCGACATAACCATTGTGTAATATATACGACGATCTGTCAGAGAGTACCTATATAACAGAGAACACAGACGCTCCATGCTCGTGCGTAAATTTTAGTGACGGATCCCATTGTCCGACATTGTCGTTCCATGTTGAAGAAATAGTTTGATCTTGCTTGAATGAGACAATATAATTAATCAATATTGGATCACACTTTTGGAGTTTAGGCGGGGAGATGTCTTCGATCTAAGTACGAATTCGAAATTTCATGTCTCTAGACCTGAGAAATCGCTGCGGAGTCCATCGATACAAGAACCGAAAGTATTAAAAACTATTTAAAAACTATTTTTCTCTAAAATATGCCCAATTTCAGGAGATCTTTCTGAACAAATTTTGTTAGATAATTTTCTTATTTTCTTTTCAAATAAATGGTGGGTGACATTGGGGAAGTGTCGATATAAAATCGCGACGAGAGAGTAGGAAAAAAAAGTGTGTTTGGAGGCAGGTCCACTATGGTCATGCCATTAGGTATATATGTAATATGTATGTATATACACGACATTTTTTCCCTGTTTGCTTGCCGCGTTTATGCTGGTATCCGTATATCCGTACTCGGGACAGTGTATTATAAATTAAACTTAAAGATATATGATATTTCTACTTGTTGGATCTTCTGTGCATTTTTCCGGGTAATTTAAAGATCATTTGTATTTGAGATATACAAATAAATGGATCGGAAGGGAAGTATATTTTCATGGCCAATTCAGGTCATCAGACCTCACTTATCTAAAATTCTGTTTATGGGTAAAATTGAAGAATTTTCTTTGTAAAGTTATCAATCTATAAGATGGAAGCAACTATTTTGTCTAATAGAAACAGACTAAGTTTTTGTGTAGGACACGATACAAAACAATTCCAAACTTTAACTGGACATTTATTGATAAAGATATTAAATGATCTTTCTAAACTGTTTATTATTCCAAAATAATTATTTGACCTACCAGCTTTCATTATTATTTGAATAAATTTTGTACTTAGTGCTTGTTTTTTTTAGCTAGGTATTAATGTATTTAGGGTTTCTTGTACTTGTATTTTCTTTGTATAGTTGAGAATGTTGTTGTGAAAAAATGCCTTCTGATGCATAGAAGATGCGTATTATGTCTCACATCTAGCGTCATAGCAAAGTTATAATAAAAAGTTCTTTTGGTTGAAACTCTAATACCCTGGAATTCAAAAATTAAGACCTTTCATATGAAGTTTTTTTCTCAAAATGCACTCCATACATATTAGCATGTTATTAAGAAACACCCTGTATAGATATACTGCAAGAAGCTAATCTTGAAATTGGTTTAGCCAAGTTTATTTAAGATAAATATTTTTTACAAAAAATTGGACCGACTTTATTAGTTGTTGCACTGAAAAATATAAAATAATATTAATTCTATTGGTGCTGGTTCTTTAGGAGTTGCTGCCTACAACAACAAACTTCAACAGCACCAATAGAATTAATATTATTTCGTATTTTTTAGTGCAACAACTGATAAAGTCGGTCCAATTTTTTGTAAAAAATGTTTACTTCACATTTTTGATTGTAAAATTATTCATGCAAATTGTTGAACGTTCACTAAATCCCAAAAAGTTATGGGTAGGTTTAGCTTGTACTAGCGGAAATACGCATATCACATATTTCAGAATTTACCATTGCGAAACTCGGAAACCGTAACTCTTTTGAAAAAATCTTCAATTTAAATGTTTCCGGATATTCCCTTTCTTATTTTCAAATCTCGAATTTTCGATTTTCGGAAAAATTTGCCCCTTCCACATAGCTGAAACACATATTTCAGACTGTAGCGCGGAAACGTATGATTATTCTTAAAAATGTCCAATTTAAACATTTCCCGATATGGTATTTTCGTTAATTCTGTCGTCTCCAATTTTCAATTTTTGAGGGAAGGGGATTTTTAATTTGATTTTTCTCAATATGGGACCATTTCTCAACTCTCCTCTTTCAGATGAAACAAAAATCGTCTAAGGAGTACGTTTACTATGCAAAAAGCGCGAACAGCTATAAAAAAAATAAAAAAAGCAACCTTACAACCGAATTGTATACCTTCTGCTTTTTTTGAAGTCGGTCAAAAAATTGAGAAAAAGTATTTGACCATTTTTGCTCAGAGTTTGTGCCTTATTCTAATTTACTTATTTGAGATCTATTAAAATAGGGCATATTTTAAAGAAAAATGGATTTTCAACATTTTCTTACAGATTGCGCCCTATAGCGATAAAGCCAGAGTTTTTGCTAACAAGTTAATTTCCCAAAGTTGTTTAGTGGATAGGTACTTCCTGAGATATAGCCGGAAGATCGGCTTATTGGTCCATCCTGTACATAGCGCAACTTCTGTAGTAGTTAGATACCCACATATACATCCTTGCTTATCCCTAAATGGGTAAGATTAAATATTATGCATTGCGAATATCTAAACAGACGTTATGCCTACCCATTCAACCTATTGTAACGTAATATTGCCATACATTCTGTTGTATATTTGTTCTAATATTTGGAGATATTTATAAATCAGTAAATCCTATTTTTATAAAGATGTACTGGAATAGCGTAGATAGACTAGAGATATTGCACATATAGTTTTCAGTAAATATTGTAAGTTCACCTGATTTTTTTTCCAATCAAAAAGTCAGCTAATCTGTATATAATTTTCTAATTTTGAATTTTCCATAATATTCCGCATCCAATGACGTATTGCAAGGTAGCTTTTCCTTTTAAATTGATTAAGATTAGCATTTTTAGTACTTATTATTTCTAATTATGTATAAAAAATATTTTAAAAATTAAAAAAATACTTATTGAATTTAAATCAGCAATAACAGTAAACTCTACCTACAGACGATGCTCAACGTAACCACCGTCAGCTTCCAGACAAGCTTCAGCTCGACGAATCAGTTCACGGGAAGCTACTGCTCTTAATAACCTAGCATTAAGCGACCTGAACTCATTTCTGATCCTTGTTTTCAAATCGTCAATGTCCCGAATGGAGTAAGCTCCGAAGACCTTACAGGCCACTTTATTGCTCCATTTGTGCCAATACTTCTTCCTGTAAAAGTTTCATGTAAATAATATGCCACAATTTTAGCATTGTGAGCGGATGCCCCGTCTTGCTAGAAACTGGAAGTACATATTTTGCCTTACTTCTGGAGGGACTGTTTCAAGGTAAACTGATAGTTCATTTTCGAGAAATCCTAAATATCTGGGAATTCATGTTATTAAAAATTTCGGTTCGAAGATAAAACCATTGATAATACCACACCACACATTAATTTTCCAGATATGCTGAAAAGTAGTTTCCCTTATCCAATGTGGATTTTCCGCAGCCCAATAATAGTGGTAAATCTGGCGATTCACCATTCTATTATTATCAAAGGGGCTTTCATTAGACCACTATATCTTTACTTAAGATTTGATTTTCTTGCACCTCAGTTACCCAGGCAATAAACTCTAGTCTTCTTTGAGCATCCCTTGGCTGTAGATCATAGTGCAAATATATTTTAAAAAGATGGAATTTGGCTATTTTTAATAGGCGTTGCATGGAACTTCGTGAAATGGGTGTTTCTTTTTCTATTTCTTTAATAGAAATATTGGGACTTACGTGTACTCGTCCCATTACTGCAGTACAGTTAACCTCATCGGTAGCAGTTTTTGACCGACGAACCCCAAACGGAGGAGGTATACAATTCGACTGTGTGCTTTTTTTGGTTTGTGCGCGCCTTTCATATAGTAATCGTTGTCCGATTTTGATGATTTTTGATTCATTTGAAAATGGAGCCTTGAGAAATGGTCCCATATTCATAAAAACGGGAATCCGACATCTCCTTCCCTCCGAAAACCGCCCAGAAGGGAGTGGAGGGGGCAAATTTTCTCTGAAATTGAAAATCTGAGGTAGTATAATTAAAGATAGGACAATATCCGGAAACGTTTAAATTGAACATTTTTTCAAAAGAGTTACGGTTTCGAGATAGACGCATGTTAAATTCTCAAATGTGCAATGTGGAGAGGGCGATTTCTGTCGAAAATTGAAAATCTTTGGGCACTACATGAAGGACATAATTATTTGTAGCAACATTTATAATGAACATTTTTCCCTTAGAGTTACGGTTTTCGAGTAAAATCGATGTTAAAAAGGTAACAACTAAAATATTCAAGCGTATTTCCGCAGCGATGTTCTGATATCTCAATAATAACAGCTACAAGCAAGGAATATACGTGGGTAATAGGATAAGTACTATCTTCATTGGTATTAGTGAACGTTCAACGATTTTCGTGACTAATGTTACACTCAAAAGTGTGAAATAAATATTTTTTACAAAAAATTGGACCGACGTTATTAGTAGGTGCACTGAAAAGTATAAAATAATATTAATTCTATTGGTGGTGGTACTTGTGAAGTTGGTGCCAAAAGTTATCAATTTACCTGCAACTGCACAACTTCAAAAGTAACAGCACCAATAGAATTAATATTATTTTATACTTTTCAGTGCACCAACTAATAACGTCGGTCCAATTTTTTGTAAAAAATATTTATTGGTTGAAAAACACTTCGTTTTTGTTAAATAGAACACATGGCGCTAAATAAGAGGCCAATTTTGTGAAATACATGGGACTTGGCATACGCCGTTGTGGATATCATTGTGAATATAACTGCAAAGCTTTTCGCCGATTTCTCTGACACTCCCCATAAATTAGAAGGATATCCAATTTTTATGATTTACCTATTCATATAAGTTAGTAAAATTTTATTACTTAAATAATGCAAACTCGAACTACAAGCACCATGGTAATCATTCAGTAATAATTCCTGTCAAACTGACAGTTGCAGTATTCATGGCACGCTATAGTTTTCATAAAATAAATACCTACTAAAAATGCTATTCTCTTGTCCATTTAAAAGGAATAGCTACCTTGCAATACATCATTGGATAGGAAATATTATGAGAAATTCGAAAATAGAAAAATATATACAGGGTGTCATAAGAAAATAAAAAGTCATTATGCTGATTTTTCAACCACCAAATTTGAACTTTATTGGTTTGTAAATACTACAGATACTCATTGGCTACTGGTGTATACTGGATTCGATAACATAGTATAAATAAAAAGTTACTTTAATTCCAAAGCTCCACAAATTGATTATTGATATTGGTGTACCGAATACTGATATTACTTATATCTTAATATATTTATTATATAACATTGTTATTTAATTTTTAAATAGTCTGCTTAGATGACACTAATATGGAGCGATCCAAAAAAATCATTCTGAGTAGGCATTTGAAATGGGGAGCGTGTCTTTACTTGAATCATCTGCTGCAATTGCATTTATATTGATAGCAAAGACATGTTCTCATTTTCAAAGTCTATTGGGGATGAGTTTTTTTGAATCGCTCGATATTAATTCATTTACAAGCATAACACTTTTTGCTAAAGCTCAATTTTGCTGCCCATCAAACTTTTGTACCCTGGGCTAAGTAAGTGTAAATGAAATCGATTCTTATGATGACGTTTTTAATAACACTACAAGCGATTATTGGAAATTTTCGTAGTCACCACCAAATTTCGAAGGCTCGATTAATATGTGATGCGTTTCAATGAAAAAAAAGTTCACAGATAATACGGCATGCGACTGCATAATATGATTTCCGATCATTCTACAAATGAATTTAGCAGAGTTGCTGAGGCAGTTGTCTATCTACGGGAAGCCTTCTTCTTCGAATAGAAAACATAACGCTCTGGGTACCGCGGATTATAAAAGAAATCGATTCTTAAGGAACAAACTAAAAAAAACAATATAATCTTTAATCTTCAATTTATTTTTTTTATTTTGAATGTCATTTATTGACCTTTGTTTCGACACTCTACGCTGCCTAATTTACTGCAACATTCTGAGCTACGTTCCGGCACTGTTCATCATTCTGGTAATGAGTTTAGCACTTCATTCTTATAGGTCCAATATTTGATATCAATCAATCAATCTAATTTGCATTGGGGCTGAATGGTATACCAAAATAGTTTAAAATGATGACAATAAAACAGATTCCTGAAATTGAGTTTTTTATTCATGAAAATAAATTTATTTATTTTTTTGCCCTACAGTTTTTCCTGTAAACTATAAGTTTACTATACTTTATCTTAATACAAATCTACGGAATCCTCGGGGTATGAGATCTACTCGTACTTACTACATTTTTTCGATAACAGAGAAACTATTAATAAAATAAAACATACAATAATTGTATACCTCCCCCTTTTTACGAAGTTAGTTAAAAATTGTTATTAAATTCTTTTAATATTTTGAGCACAAATAGCGATATCGACTCCGAATCAACCTCATTTTTGTATAATGAACACCTGATATGTTTCACAAAACAATTAAATTGGTGGTTTTTTAATATAAAAGCTATTAGAAAATATTAGGTAAATTTCTTATAGAAATGTACCAATTGCGATCGTTCACACTTGTGAATTTCGAAAAAAATTCAACGGCATGTTGTTATATCTATAAGTAAGTCCAAAAAACTTTTGGTTCCTTCAAATTTGCTACAAAAATCAATCTCCTAAATATCTCGGCCGAGTTCGTTATTGAGCATTATCGGATAAGTAGTTTCAAATGGCGACCGTTCAAACATTTAAAAATATTATCAAAATAAGGCCGTAGTGGCAATATCATCAAAAATTATTTTAAGTTATAGATATGATCAGTACCCACAACTTTTGTTCGAAACAATTTTGCATAAAATGCACAGAAAAAAAGATAAAAATTAATAAAGAAAAAATAAGAAATGTTGGTAAAACATGAACACTCAATATAAATTTGATGTAATTGTAAATTTTCTCGAGATTTTAATATAGACTCTGAAAAAGACGAAAAAAAAAAATTTTGCCTTGAAGCGAAATGCAAAAGCCAAAACAACAACCTCTAACCGCAAGGCTATGACACATGCGGTTAAAAATGGACAATTGACATGTAATGACATGTACAGTTTTTTTCACGAATGTTGGCATCTGCCTTGAAAACACCCAAAATGGATCAATCCAACTGACGGGAGTAAATCAGTGGCGTAACGATTTCGAGCTAAGATATGGCATTTAAGGAAGGTCATATAATTAGAGGAAAAAATATCGATTGATTAAATAAGCAAACATAATATGAAAGATTAATTATCAACAATAATGCAGACACATAAAATACAAATTTATTGCTTGAGTTGAGTTGAAATGTCACAATGACTTTGTGACACCTATGAAATAAAGATTGATTCGGACATACGTGCAGCGCCCTATCATTGTATAAAATAACATAAGCTTGACATACTGATGTCGTAGCTTAGATCGACAAACGTAGTAGAGAATTTCATGATAATGAGATGCGATGAAACGTATAGCGATATGAACGTAGCTCGTGAATGATTACACACAATAGCCATGATTCGTGAGACAAACTGTAGATTTATCACTGAAAAGGTTGTTAAAATTTTAATTCAATGAATTTTGAAAAATTTTCCTTTCCGTTGGCTATAGGCCATCGGGATTTTTTTTGAACTGCTGAGGTGGTACGGAATATATCTGAAAGGAATTCTTCTTTCTATTCAGTCACCCGTTTCGGGTATCGTGCCGTCATGATCTGTGATCTGTGAGTTCTTTCAATATCCGCCAATCTTCCGCGGCTTTAAAACCTTTCTTGAGTGGTACTCCGGTTTCCCTAACGATGTGGTCCACATATCTGATTGGTGATCTACCTCGGCTTCTCGTTCCTTGTACCTTCCCCTGAACGGTGAGTTTCTCCAATCCGTTTCTTCGGATGATATGTCCAAAAAAGGATGTTGTTTGCTCGGAGAAGGGTTATGGTTTCTAACCTGTTGTTTCTTAGTCAGTCGACAATCATTATTTTTGTCTTTGATCTGTTAATTAGCCCTGCCTGCTGACTAGCCATCTCGACTCGCTGTAACAGTTTTGTTAGTTCTTACTTGTTGCTGGCAAATAAAGTAGTATCGTTAGCATACCTAAGATTATTGATTGTTCTTCCGCCCACAGAGATACCTCCCTCCCAGCCTTCTGTAGCTTTACGGATGATACACCCGCCATAAATGTTGAACAGAAGTGGACTTACAACACATCCCTGTCTTACACACTTGCCGACGCGGAATGATTCGGTCAATTCCCTATTTACTTTTTCTTTCGCCATGTTATTCGGATATAAACCTTTCAGATTCCGATAAGTTGTTGGTTCAGCTTTGCTGTTTATCTTGAATTTTATATATCTGTGATCTGAGCAACTCTCATCATCAGGAACATGCCAGTTTGTAACGAAATTGCTATCGAATACTGTAGCCAATTTCACATCAAGTACCTCCTTTCGTGTTCTTGTTACAAAGGTTGGTTTATTCCCTACGTAGAGTATGTCGAGGTCGTTCGCCATCACAGACTATAGGAAGTGGTCACCTTTGTTGTTGGTGTTGGTGCTACCCCAGCTGGTGTAATGCGCATTTGCATCATAGCTCATGATCAGCTGCAGTCCTTTATTTCTACAGTCTCTCACTAGTCCCTCCACAGCTTTGGTAAGTGGCGGTTCAGGATTGTATGAGGGGAAGTAGGCTGATCCGAATAGTAGTTCCTTTCTCCCACCTCCCACATTGATCTTGATTTTCACTGCCGTTAAATCTCTAGAGCAGAAATTTGTTAACGGCATTATTTTAATGTTTTTATTGATTAGTATGCATGTCCTAGGGTTCTGTGCAGATCTGCTATATATCAGCTCTCTGCAGGGTGCCCCCAGTCCTCTTATTGTTCCATGTCTCACCGATGGCCCTGTATTAGGGCCACATCGATTCCGCCTATAGCAGCTGCAAGTCCTGCCAAGGCCGCCTTGCAGTGTTGTAGGTTTATCTGTGTGACTCTAATCCTTCGGATTTTTTCCCAGGACGCTGAAGGTTACCTTCCCGAGAAAATAGAATGCTCGGAAATGGTTCTGCCTCAGAGTCCTGAATGAGGCATCATCGATGGATAAGGCCAGGATTTGTCCTCCTTCCCTATCCTTGTTTTGATTCATAAGAATCTAGTCCAGCGTCGGCAGTCCCATAACTGTGTTCTGGTACTGGAGATGCCGCCGAATTCCGATGGATCATCTTTCTGTTGTCCAGGGACGAAGACTAGCACCTTTTGACGGTCTGAAAGCGTCCTTTATTCCGAGGCGTATGTGTTGGGTTATTAGACGTGTATTTTTATATGTAATCGCAGTCGCAATCCCAGTACCACAACTAGTTTTGGTCCACCCCGGGTATTTCATTTCCCCGGTACCACCCATATCTGGGAGGCATCCCCCTATCCGCCACCTGGGGAGGCGCCCGATGGAGAACTAGATATCCCGCATTTAATTTCTTGAATAAATTGTATTCATATTACCGATTGTTTGCTTTCCAATTGGCGAGTCGAGTCACCCTACATTATAATAAGATTCTTATTATACACGGTGTTCCTCCAGGAAATGCATCGATTGATATATGGAATAAATGGATTAGGATAAATGATAAAAAAAAATAAAATTGAGAACTATGAGTAATGTTAATAGGGGCTACTACTGAAATATTGGCACTTCGGGTTATACCTAAAGTAAATGCCAACTTTGTTATTTCAAAGAGAACGCGTTATACATCCAGACCCAAGCTAGAGCAAACATAGGGAAGCAGAAATGAGTCGAATCTACTATCATCCGTCTAGTATGGAGTTTTGAGTCATTTTCGAGAAATGCTTTATGTTATTATGTTATGTATTTTATCGATTTTTTGAGTAGTGTCGACAATTTTACTGAAAACCGTAAATACTCACAAAAAAAAGTCGCATGGTGCGAGGTCAGGTGAACGAGCTGACTACATGATAGCGTCACGACGAGACAACAATCGATTGTGGAATACCTAGTTTTTAATATTGTTGCATTAAATGATTGTTGTGAGCTTGTTGAAACGAAATCTCATCAAATCCCGCTCCAGTTATTTATTGAATTTCGTGAAAAATTATCTGTTGTAGTAGCTACAAATATTTCGCAGCATTAGAATTACATTTATTGAAATATTGTTATTCAAAATACCCATCCAAATATTTTGTGAGGATACTGAGTACGCAGTTTCAAATATGTGTGTAAATTTTCTCGTGATCAATATCGCAATCGAGATGGGTTGCATAATGGGAATGTTGATTCCTCAGTAAAAACTATTTTTTTCAGAAATTTCTCATTTCTAAGAACTTTTTCCATTACTGCTTCGCAAAATTCCATCCGACAAAATGGTCCGTTTCAAATTTTTCATGACTTTTTCTCACTTTGTACGCCCAACAGAAAGCGAATATAGGGAATCAAAAATAAGTCCGTACCCTTATTGAGCTTCGAGAAATGAGAAGCTCACCAATCAGTCACAGTTGATTTACGTGCGCTTATAATATATACGTAGTACACCGAATAATACACCTTTCTAGATTCATGTTATTGCAGAGATGTTACAAATTGTTCGAAATTTGAAATGAATGTCCAATCACTTATACTGTCGGTTAAATCGGCTTATTATTTATTTTGAGAAAATTGTATTGAAACTTCCAATGTAGCATCCATAATAAAAGGTAATGCTTATTCTGAATTAAAATATTTCTTATGGTGATAGGATTACCTGATGTCTAGACGACTGGACATATTATCTACTAATAATGCCGTATGGCTTGTAAATGACAGAAGAAAGAGAGTATATGAGCTGTATACACTATATTGTGCGATATCGTGTTCTTGTACATGGGGATTTATTATTTCTTCGAAGGCAATTAATATGGCTGTGATTGAAACACGTTTCATAACAGGATACTTCATTACATTGTTGAATTGAAATATCAAACTTGTACAATTCGCTTGCACGAAGTATCTGATCATAGATATTATCAGTACAGTCAGGATAGAAATTACCAATATTGTTCTTGAATGATTTTGTTCTTGCATTAATTTATGTAATATTCTTCATAGCCTTAATAATATTGTCTCCTAAGACGAAATTAATATCATTATCAATGATGCAAATTGTTCTGTACTTTTATTTCGGTCGTCTCTTTCACTAAAGTCCATTTCACTGGCGTCTACTTTATCACAAGCAGATAGAACTGTCAGCGATTAATATACTGAATAACTAAAAATTTTAATATAATGAATTTTAACGAACATTAACATTAATTTCATTGCAAAAATAGAAAATAACAAAAATAACAAATTAGTAATAAAAACGTATGAAATATCCACGTTTCATGTAGAGTATAACACAATCGCATTTTATTAAAATTATGCATACCGACGATTTAAAACGTAATTGACAACTTTTTGTGACTTTAGTGTGTTTTAGATATCTTTATAGATTACATTTTCATTCATATGATTTTTTTTCAGTTTTTCTTCTCCACAACATCTACTGTGCTGTTCAAAGAATGGAAATTTACAACTGTAGGAGGACTAATAGGAAGTATGATAGGAATTTTCTTCCTAGCAGCTTTGTATGAAGGACTAAAATATTTTAGGTAAAAAATGATCAATTTTTCTATTATCTAAAATGTAATATTCGTTGTTTTAACCTTACAGAGAATACCTATTTTGGAAAACATATAACTCTTTACAATATAGAGCTGTTTCGATACCAGATAAAGCTACGACAGCAGCTACAGAAGAACCACAAGTTGTTCAGTAAGTATCAATTTGATCGAAGGTTCTTATTTTTTATTATGGTTATTCTAAATCTTCATACATATATAATATACATACATGAATTTCTATCAGCATGAAGTATATTATATTGATAATCATTTTGTCGTTAGAGATTATTTCATGGATCATAAGATCGTTTATATTCCTAACTAAAAAACTTTCATCTGGTTGAATGGTAATAATAAACTAAATTATTTTCTTCATCAAATCACAGGGTCATTGGGGAAGTTGTTCACAAGAAACCGTAAGTATAAAAGAACGTAGGATGGATGATGCACATTTATCTGTAATGCACTGGAAAACATTTTTGTTGCATGCTCTTCTAAAATATTTTTTTGTGTACATAGATGTTTGTCTTCTTCTATTAAAATTTCTTAGTTGGAATTTAATCGGGAACTTTTGCAGTTACTTGGAATTATTTGCCTTTAATTACTGGGTGTTCATTTGAAGTAGCTTATCCAATTAAGATAAGTGAATAGCTTTGTTCCAAATCCATACCAATGCTTTTCTGCTTCCTATGTTCCTAATAATTATGTGGCAGTATTCAAGGAATTAGGAAAACTACTTTTTATTTAAAATATCATAATTTAATATTATCCGTAAAATAATCTTTTTATTGGGACATTGGAACATAAAAATGGACTCCACTGACAATAGTAAAGTGCAAGTCATTGCTGTGGACCAATTAGGTATAAACTCATCGGGTTCATTACTTGAAGGCTGAAAAGAGAACATACAGTTTTTTTTGTTTTTCCACAATCGAAAATTAGTCAAGACTCTTCTATCTTAATAAATCCCATATAACTGATGATAGTCTGTGTTTTTACAACAATGTATTTGAAATGACCTCTGCTAAAGAATGCGAATCTTCTCAGCTTAAGATTTGATTCCGAAACGCCTGATTATTGATTGCCTTGCCATATTCATAGTCTATTTAAATGAGTAATGCGATTAATTCATCAACTAGGGATTTTGTAATAACTTTTTTATTGACCTTCCAGAACCATTTCACATTGACAATTTATAAATAATGTATACAAAGCTTGTTTTGAAATGTATCAGTTTGAATAATATAGTTATACTTCGAATTATTTGAGCATTGAAGTTCATGCTTCTTGTCGGGTTTTATAGGTTATGTTTCGTATTTTATTATGCTTGTGATGTTACCTACTTATCTACACTAAACCAATCACGATACAAGTTAGTAACATTATTTTATTTTGTCAGATATTTTGAATGATAAATATGACAGCTTGCTACCTATTTATTACAACTTATTAAAAAGGTAATAAGCTGATTCCATCAAATTTGATTTTACGGTTTGACAATGTTGAAAATGTCCGATGTACTAACCCAACAGTGACGTAATACAACTAGTTACTTGAATGGACTATATAGGTATTTTGACGCCCTTGTAACTCAATATCCAAGACCCAATAGTCCGCGATATGGAAATTCTGTGAATAAGATACATGGACGAGTTTTTGTGAGAGAATAATACCTACTTAACCTTTGTGCAGATAACTATATTTATCTCTGTGAAGTTAACAGTTATCTACTCTACACTGAATTGTACAATATTTAATCAAAATAAGGAACCACTTTTGAAAATTATTTCGTTTGATAGTATCATTTACTCTTACAACGTTGTTCATGTATCTTACCTATAAAATATTCATACTGTGGGCTTTTGGGCTAATAATTATTACTCGTGACTTTCATGAATAATGTTGATAAAATATTTTATTCCACAGGCCTACAATGATAAGCAAAATGCACTTCCTACAAACATTCCTTCATATGGTCCAAATGGTCATATCGTATTTCCTCATGTTGATCTTCATGACATACAACGGATGGTTGTGTATTGCAGTGATAGCTGGAGCAGGTGTTGGCTACTTTCTATTCGGATGGAAGAAGTCCGTTGTTGTCGATGTGACGGAACATTGTCACTGATACGGTCAGGACATCATAGTGAACAAGTATATAGCTAGCTTTAGGAAAGTAAGATAAACAACTATCGTGTAAATATAATAATATATTTATAAACAAAAGTGTGTAACATACATACATTTTTCATTAAAATATCTCTACATAAATAAATAAATGCAGCTTCCAGGTGAAATAAATATCAACATATTTTCAAGAGATGTTAGTCTGAAATATTTACACATATACCTACGTACGAAGAGATACGGTATGCATTATCTACATCGAGTTCGCAACAATTGCACTACACAATTGTTGATTTAAGTATATTCTCTATTAGTAATTGTTGTGGAAGGGCAATTATTTAATATACATGTCATCGTGTATTACATACTATAATATAGATTTCACAATCTAAAACGCTTCCATTGGCAGAAATTTTTGTAAATAAGCTCATTTCTCAATTTAGATGTATCTACCCTCGTTACAATAATGTTGAAATTGTTAGTATATATACATGTTCTATTTATGCTTGTCTATTTATGATTAATAGTATTTTTGTAAAACTTGCCATCTTCCTCAAATTAGTGATTTAAAGTATGAGCCTTTAATAATAAATAATAGTCTTCAGAGATTCATCTCATCAAGACTGTGTTCAATAAAAAAAGTCGTCAAGTCGCTACTGGAATGTTCAGAGCAATTTGAGGTATTCAAATAAGAATTTCTATAATTAATACATCTGTCACAATGGTTGATTTTGGCGGAAAATAGCTTCCTGCGCAGCTATTGTTGGCGTTAGGGAAAATTTTTCAGTTAGAGAAGCTATAGCTATTTTACACCAGACGCACCCAATGCTGCAACAGACAAAAAACATCTAACCAAGAAAACACAGGACACAATTTACAGAAATATCAGAACTTGATGACTTTTTAACTATTGGATATAAATAAATAATATTCAGATTTAATTTCTGCATCAGTTTTGGAGGATATCGTGTGAAAAACAGCAGAAAGTGCTTGTAAAGACTGTATTCCTTCTTTGTATCTTGAAGAGTATTTTTTTATTATGAGAAATAAGCATATCTGTATTATCAGCTATCCGATATGTGACGATTTTATAGACTTTATTTTAATATATGTACAATTTTATAGAGATAAGGATATTTTTACAAGAACTTTTGTTTTCAAAATGAAATTTTGACAGTTGGTCTCAAGAGGTTAGAAATAGGCTCTAATCAAAGTTATTTCTGTAATTTATATATATAAAAACATTGTTAATTGATAAATCTATTTTTTATGCCTTTTCCTTTCCGAAAATTAGCGGAGGAATACTCACAATCTCTTTGATCATTTTGAGTATTATTAAATTTCATAATATGAGTTTTGTTTGTATAATACTAAAAAACTGTAAATTTTTAACGATTTCTGAAATCCAGCGTGATGTTATCCTGAAAGAAAATATTTTCAAATGAACTTATCATTGTTGAAATGTATTGTGTACAATATATCCTTAGTTTCAAGCCTTATTTTAAAATTAATCAGGAAATACCATTACGTGACCTTGAAAATCCAACATTTTTCAGTAAATAATGCTTCTGTAGGCAGAAGTGCGATGTTCCGCAAGGTACCACTCTCACCTCTGCAAACTAATATTTGCATTGGTATCAGATTGTGTTGACATATTGTCGCTAGAAAAACATTACACGTTGTTACGAAAGATTAGAAACACTATCAGGTTATAAACAGAACTTACCCACAATTAATTTCATATTATAGTTTACAAAACTATTTATTTATCACTATAGTCTAAGAGCCCACTGTCTGTAAATCATATGAATAAAGTAGATACATGGTACATAGATGATTTTCTGAATAGACTTTCGGGACGCCACCTTCGAACTGAATGATCTGAGATGCATAAATAATATTCCATGTACCTGCTGTATACGGTATAAAGGAGTACCTTGACTAAGGGCCGAATTCATAGTCATTCCCAAGAGGAACGATATAAAAATAGAATCTTTAAGGGGGCTCGCTACCCTGTGATATCGTAGTTCTATTATTTCTTTCAAACTATTACTATGGTGGTGAATGGTCCGTGCTACCTCAATTCGATTTTCATTTCATAATGTTCTCTTGATCAGTTTGAGAGATTATCCATTACATTATTTTTTGAGTTTTCTTACTACCAAAACATTTCCAGTAACCTGTTTTCATTTTCTGATCATTAAGCTTGTGCTGTCCGTCATCTGTCAATGGGCTGTCTTTTGAACCGTAATAGGTAGATAGTTGAAAATTGAACGTTTATTGCCGCTATAACAACAAATAATAAAAATAGAATAAAATTAAAAATAACGGGGACCCCATACAAAAAATCTTTTCGGCGTTTTTTGATCACGTTTTTTAACTCGACCTTAGCAGTCGCTGTATCTCCGGAACCGTAGGTAGGCACATAAAATTTGGAAGAAGTAATACTTAGCTGCTATAACAACAAATAATGAAAATAAAGTTAAAGATTAAATGGCTAAGAAAATTGGTAACAAAAAACGTCATGACCAGTAAGTTATAGAATTGATCCACTCACAGAGGCAAATTATGATACCTGGTGTATACAAGCACATGCCATCAAAAAAGAATGATGAGCATATTTGAACGAGGAAATAATATTAGTTGAAAACAAATTTTAATAGACCGGATTTATTAGCAAAGTCCGAAATTCTACTCCTGATATCTCCATCACAGTTGAAACAAGTAAGAGGATGTAAAACAGCAAAGGAAGTGTGGGATAGACCCGATAGAAAAGCTTCTTTACTGAACAACTTGTATTGAAAATATTACACGTAAATTGTTACAAGTAGTGACCTTTGAACGTCCAAACTTATTTTTTATTATGTATCGAAGTAGTCTGAATGTATGTGAGTAAGAATAATTTATAGAAGTTGTCAACATATAATAAAATGGTAAAAGTTCGTTATCCAGGTTTCTGCCATTTTTAAGGATTTTTGAATTTTTTTTTTCTTAGGTCTTTATATGTCGAATATAACATAAAAAATCCTTCGTGTTCATAAAAATTTAAAAACATTATAATTTATTGAAACGAAAAAGGATTCAAAACAGTCGTATGAAAAGGTTATGAAACTTGGACCTTGGCAGGCGAAAAATATGTGCGGAGTTGCCAAAGAAACTGATTATAGAGATGGTGGATACCAAAGACAACCATTTGATACAGAATATTTAAGAAGAAGGGTTAACCATTTGTTAAATAATAAAATAAGATAACAAAAACTCGCATTATGAGGCATATCGATTGTATAGTTGTCCTGTAGCAATTCATATGCCACATAAAAATATAAAAAATATAAAATATAAAATTCTATATTAAATTTGGCAACGCTCCTTCGTGTTTCTTTCTGTTTGACATATATCAGCTAACCAAAATTAGAAAATCACAAATCACAATGATGGAGAACAACATATTTGTGGAATTGTTTTTAAAAATTTAAAACTTTATTTTTCTGTTTCAATGAATACAGGGTGCCGTACGTGAAGTGATTTAATGATTTTGTTTGATTTACATTGGATTTTTACTGCGTTATACCCACCATAGACTACTACTGTTCACCTACCATCCCGTATGTTTTTATTCATAAAAAAATAAATAAATTGATTTTCACAAGGGCGCTCGCGGTTTTATGTTATATTCGACCTATATAAACACCTGAAAAAAGAAATTTTCAAAAATCTCTAACAATTACCAATAAAAGTTAACGTTGTAGTAGAACTTTTGAATATACAAAAGTAACTGTGGAAGAATTAACAGGTTATGTGCCCAGATACCATATAAAAGACAGCGCATCTTTAAGAATAAAGAAAATTTTGAAGAAGTTTCGACTACTTGTGGCTAAATCAAGAACATAGTATTAACACATATTATGGTAAGCTGTGGTATTAACATGGCTGTCGCAAATTATGTTATGACTGACATGAACATTTAGTGCTCCAAACTAACCATTGATAATTTCTATGAATGGCGGTTCAAATTCAGAGCTCTTTGGATGAAATATTTATGTCTAAATGCACTAGAAGAAGAATGTCTATGAAGGTATACATCAGTAAGGTAAATACCTGTCATAAGAAATTGAAGGAGTCAAAATGAATTATACTGGGAGATCAACCGTTAGCTGGAATTTATTTGAAGGGATTACGAAAAGTGAAGAAATATGAGACATTTATTCGTTCCCTTGATTTGTGTGAAATAGAGTTCACATCAGAGAAGATCATTGCTAAATTGTTGCTAGAGGATTTGAGCGATAAATCCAACAGAGATAACGAAGAAGATACAGAGACTTGCTCTGAAAGCTCAAGCAAATGTTAATAAGAAATTCTATGAGAATGAGAATCAACTAAATCGAAAGAAATCAGAAATTACCAATTCTGAAGAGGGGAAATTTTAAAATTATGTGCCTAAATCGCATAGAGTATTGTATTGTTATTGTTGTGGTGGCAAAGGGCATATTGCTAGACTTTGTCTGAAGAAAGGTTCTGAAAATGAAAAGAAGAATAACGTATATAAGAACAGCGATACCAAGGTAGTGACACGTGCGTACAAAGCCCTTACGGCTCAAGTATTCAATACGCAGAAAAATGAGAGGATTTGTTTTTTAGACGGTGGAGCCTCTGACCATATGACTGCACGCAGAGATTTGAAAAGAGATTATGTACCAATGGAAGGTGAGGTCATTGTTGGTGATGGACGTGCCCTAAAAATAAAAGGAAAAAGAAAGATTACAGTACATATGTCTGAAGATTGTGGTGGGTATGATCTAGATTTTCAAGACGTGGTGCATGTTCCAGATTTGAACTACAATTTAATTTTCCAGGGATATTTGGAGAGGAAGGGGATGAAAATTGCCAGTTTTTGTGGGAAGAACGAAGTGTTTGATGGAGACAGAGTGTTTCTGATTTGTCATCGTATTGGGACTCTGTACTTCATGACAACCTCCAAAAGTGTCAGTATTGGACATTTCAGGAAACCGTTTTCTGATGAGAAGAAGAAGTTAAATCTCACCTCAGCAGATACATGGCACAACCGTTTGGGCCATTTACATTATGAAACATTGAGACGTATCCCACCCATTTCAAAATACGTCAAGAATGAAGACATTTTATTGGAGGAGAAAGAAGATGAGGAAAATGAGATTCATGAAGCAGGGGAGGAAGAAACATTTGAAGAAGTAGATAAATATCACTCCTTAGAAGCTGAGGAATCAAACTATGGTATTTCCGCAGAATCTGAAGAAGAAAATCACGAATATTTACGGCTAGTGGATGAGGCCGAGAGCCAACAGCATCCTAATGAAATCTATTCACAGCCAGTAATTCCTGAAATAAGAAGATCAGCCAGAGAACCAAAGATAAAATCCCCATGCACACTTCCTCGTTGCAATCAAAAAGTTGATGTAGCGAAATCCGTCATACATGTGCCAAGAAATATGAAAGAAGTCTTGGCCAGTCCGCAGTCAGAAGATTGGCTAAATGCAATGCATGAAAAAACAGACACCATGAGAGAGAGGAAAACCTGGAAAATTGTGAAAAGAACTGAAGATATGAATGTCGTTAGCTGCAAGTGGATTTTATATTGAAGAAGAATTACGAAGGACGAATAATCAAGTATAAGGCAAGATTAGTGGCTCAGGGATTTAGCCAGATTGCTGGTGCGGATTTCCATGAAACCTACAGTCCTGTCATGAGAAGGAGATGTTTGAGAATTATTATTGCTGTGGTAATAGAAAATCATAGTGGGAAATTCATAAAGTAGATGTAGTAGCCGCCTACTTGCATAGTCCTATTGACACTCCGGTTTACATGAAGCAACCACCATATTTTGAAGAAAAGGAAGGATACTCTTATGTGTGCAAGTTAGAGAAGAGTATATATGGACTGAAGCACACCCGCCGTAACTGGAATCATTTTTTGCATGAATGTCTGATGGAAATTGGTATGCAACAATGTAAAACTGATCCTTGCGTTTACCATGAAGAAGAGTTAATTGTGGGTATTTATGTAGATGATATGCTGGTTGTAGGGGAGGCTACAAGTATAGCTCAATTTAAGGCAGATATATCAAGCAAGATGAAGATAAAACACCTTTGTCATGCGTCATTAATTTTATCTGTGAGGTTGAGCAGGAAACAGTATTGCGAAGTCAAGATTGATCAAAGTCAATACATTAATCTGCTGTTGAAGGACTTTGATATGATCAACAGCTTTGGACACTGCACACCATTGCTATGAGGTGCAGAAAGACGAAATGAGAATGGAGAAGAAGTTGATAGCACAATGTATCGCAAGGCAGTTAGTAGCATGTTGTTTGTGTCAGGTGGCACAAGACCTGACCTTGCATATGCAGTATTAAGGCAAAGTCAACATTGTGAGAATCCTGTTGAAGATGACTGAAAGGCAGTTATTCGAATGATGGGTTATATGAAGAAAACAGAACAATATGGAATTCATTATTCCCCAACTGGTCGTCAAATAGAAGTCTTTGTTGATGCTGATTGGGCTAATGATGATGATAGTGTATCTGTTGGTGGTTATGTCATCAAATTAGCAAATGGTGCTATTAGTTGGCGTAGTAAGAAGCAGACTACTGTACCAAAAGATAAGAAGAATAATGTTTCTGATGAAGAAAAAGAGAAAACAGTAAGTGCAACATCAACAACCAACTCTGAATATTATGCTTATTTGTATGAAGTAGTGATTGAAATAGAATGGCTCATGTCTATTCTCAGAGAAGTTGGTCAAGGAAAATTTGTAATAGTCCAGTAAAAATCTTTGTGGACAATACATTTACAGTTAAATGAATGAAGAATGAAGGTTTTTCAGAGAGGACGAAGAATATTCAAGCGAAGTTCCATTATACCAGCCAACTGATATAATGGAGCAAGTAATTGAGCTGGTCTACGTAAGATCTTCAGAGAACCAGGCAGATTTGTTTACGAAGTCCTTGCCAGGATCCAAGACAAAGGAGATATCGAAGCTTATAGGTCTTTTAATTCTAGTGTACAAAATTTATATTTTTATTGTCAAGATGTAATCTACCATATCTTAATTTACAATCAGATAAGGTACAGAGCTTAGAGCATGTGTACGCACGATTTTTCTCTACTCTAAGGGTCTAAAGTACAGAGTATATAAATAGAGAGTTTAATGAATATTTGAAAAAACACATGGCATACAACTTCGACTATCAGCTCGATACACTCCACAGAGAAATGGTGTAAGTGAGAGAAAGAATCGTTCATTATTGGAAAAGGCTAGATGTTTATTGATTGATGCAAATGTTGAGGAAAGTTTATGGGCTGAGTTATTCTGTACAGCAAATTGCTTAATAAATAGAAATCCATAATAGGACACCATACATTAAATGGGTTGGTCGTACTCCTTCAGGAAATCATCTACATGTATTTGGCTCAAAATTGTTCATTCATAAAAAAATACGGTATGGTAAGTTTTCTCCTAAAGCTGAAGCTACTATAGTAGGAAAGCGTAGCGTAGGAAAGTAAAAAGAGGTTATTGATAATGTAGTTAGTTACAATAATTTTAGATGAATTAAATTAGTTTTCATGTAAGAACGTAATTTCTATCGATTCAAATTCCAACATAAATACCCTACGTAGTAGCAGTAGGTAGGTAGCTAAGTATAAGAAAATCATGTCAGTCTATTTAGAGTAAAAACTAAAGTTAACAGAAAGATCTAACAAATGAACCATACTGAACTAAACTAGGGAAGAGATTGTCAAGAACATAGATAGTTTGCTTTGTAATTTTAAAATGATACAAACTTGAAATTAAAATAAAATTATGCAATTCAAATATTTTCGATATATCTGTAACGAGAGTTGCCCAAGTTGAAATGTATCCTAAACGCAGAGAACAGAACATTTATTGGCTGTTCCAAAATTCAAAACAGCCGGCCAGGGTTAAAATAGCCGTCGAAAATTGACCGATATAGGAATATGACATTGACTGATGACATAATTTAAGCCTGGCCAGGCTAATGTTTTGTATTAAGGAACACACTCCCTGTGTCCAACACATATCTAGCTTAGAAATAAGTTAGAAAGCGCTACAACATTTTTGACAGGATTTGCTGTTAGACGTCTTGCACTCTTAAGCTGGTTTATAAAAAAGCTTTTAAAAATAACTGTTAGGGTATTTCTGTTGCTACAGCTTAAAAAACGCAAGCGTTTTCTACCAAAATCTGTCAAAAATGTTGCAGCGCTTTTTTAGCTAGATGTGTGTTGGACACAGGTATTGATATACTGTTCTCTGCTAAAAGTTTATCTCGATGGATGACTGACAAATAGACTCTTCATAACCTAAATTATTTATTATTTGTTTTTGTCCGTTTTTGTTAGTCATCTTTCTGTACATTCGTTTAATGATTATATTCAGATTTGAATATTAAATGTTGTATACTGTGAAACGCAACACTCACTTATCTATGATACTATCAAGAATTGAAATTTAAACTCGAACTGATAGAAATGGCCGATTATTTTAGTGAGATGGGATGGGTTCCTCTCAATGATGGAGAGGCCCCAGATCATTTACTCCATTTGGCTCGTTTGTTTAGAGATTATAATATGTTCTCTGAAATGCATGCACTGAATGGTGAAAAACTGCCTCCTCCTGCTTCAAAAGAAGCTGTAGAAGCCATTCAGACTGATACTGTCATGACTGCAGGTATTATCATGATTTTATTTAAAACCCTTTAATATGCAAGAAATTATTTCTAGGAACTCAGTGTCCTATTTGCTTGAAGGAACACCATGTGGGTGAGACAGTTAGGAGACTACCTTGTCATCACTCTTTCCATAATGAATGTATAATACCATGGCTTTCTAAGGTATGCGTTTTACGGATGTAACGGATATTCGGCCATTATTTGGTATGTGGGAGAATTCGGCCAGTTTCTGACCTTACTGTATTCGAGCAGAATAATCTCATTGTCCGGTATTTGGCCGCATAATAACGTTAAGGCATTGGAATTTATTGACTTATTTTAAACTGAAATATATTGTGTAAATCATCACAACTCAGAAATAGATAAGTAAGGGCCGATTTTATAATTAAATTTAATCTCTTATTAATTTTAATCCTAAATTAAAAATTTCATAATTTTTTTGGTTGGACATATAATTCAAAGTTACTTTAGAAAAACGAAAGAGATGGTAACTAACGTTGTAGAAGTTATTGAAAAATGCAAAAATTTTATTCCGTTATCGAGATATGACAAATTGGAGAATTAACTAATCTCCCATTAAGGATTCATTATGAAATCGGCCCTAAAACAAATTCAGTTCTAATAAAAATTGAATTTGTAAACTGAATACCTATACCAAACTATTCTTAATTTTTAATTTTTCTAGTTTCTTTTTGTTGATTCTACTTATTTTCAAACAAATTGTTCACATTCATATCCATCTTCAACTCCGTAAGGTAGTGCCGAACTACATATAATATAAATATTAAGGCACAGTAATTAATTTCATTTGAAACTACTTTGTGGAGTTCATGTGCCCAGACACAATTGGAAGTAACCATTAATATATTATCTATTTGCATAAAATAATTATTCCATTACATTGAAGTCTAATACGACGATATTTAATTACCTCTAATTTTAATTGCTCACTGACGTTCCCAATCTCTTGTACTAATATAAAAGTTTTTATCACAGACAAATTCATGCCCATTATGTAGACATGAATTGCCTACGGATGATGAAGACTATGAAGCTTGGAGAAAGGAGAAGAAAAGAGCAAAGGAGAGGGAAAGTGACTTAGAAAACTTACACAATTCTATGTTTTCTTAGCTGTCTCACATTCCGTTGTACCTAAAGTTAGGTACTATTGTTTGTGTATTTATTATGGTTATTTGTTTTAATGTTAATAAAATTTATGGTGTCGTGGTATTCTGTTTTTGTGATCTTAGTTTCTATTAAGGGAAATGAAATTCAAAATTAAATGAAATAATATAAAATACTGCTCCAATGTTATATATTATTCAGGTTGATTGGTCAGTTATTTTTGGTAACACTCTTTACAACATGGGCACAAACATTCATATATTGGTTCTAATAATTTTAACATCTATATCTATGTTTTGCATACAATTGTTGCACATTCTACGAGAAATACATACATGCTAGTGGACTATTACGATTGAACATTTAAGCTTATAATCAGAAATATTAAGTATTGATATCTTTTACTGGCTGTATTTCCATTATATTTAATGGAGTTGTTAAAGATTGCTATTCAACTTAATAATTCGTGGCTTCTGGAAGTATATGCCTATGAGGCAGCCGGTGAGTTTGACATATAAAGTTGGTATAAATAAGTTTCGTGGATTTTTGATGAGGGAATAAAACAATATAGTAAACTATAGGGAGCCATCTGTGAAAATGACTAATTATGTCCGCAAGATGGAATATATGGAAATATGACGGTTCGTGTCATGAAGTGCATCAAAAATATTTATATAAAATTAGAGTTTGAGTACTAAAAAAATTTTGCGGCCCCTATTTTATTGCATGCAACCTCTTGTCTCAACCGAAGCCTTAGCCCTCTTTCACATGAGGAACCGCGGGAGTTTTCTTCGCTCCAACCTTCCGGTCTTTCACATGGGGAGAGTTTCGTCGTACTGTTTTTAGGGTTCCGTACATCTGATGAGAAAACGGAACAATAATAAATTGACTTCTTGAATTATTTTCTCCGAATCTACAGAACGCTTGAAGTTGAAATTTGTTACTGATCAAGAGTTACGTTACAGCAACACGTACATCTTAAATGAATGCTGATATTGGGGTTTAATTTTATTGAGTGAATTATAAAAGGAAACTTATTAATTTTTTTCATTATCCTAAAATAAACGGCTTCGAAGGTATTAGAAAAATACACGATAATTGACCATGACCATATGAACCATGTTTCTGAAAATACTGTGAGTATAATTTTTAAAAAAAATATAGGTCTTCACTCAAAGTTTACAGGAAAACCCTTTCCACGCAATCCCAATTGGCGATTTCCATTTTTTATTTCTTATGACGTTAGGAGACAATGATGGTCCTTTAAAGGCATGTGTTTTTTTATTTTAATGACGTACCGGCATCTGCATATCAACTGAAGTAATACTGGATTTTAATAACAAACTGTATTTCGATAATGATGGTTGATGATTATTAAGAAGGATCTATGATGGACCACGGCTATCGGTTTGTCTAATCCTTGCATCGAAAATGGTTGATAATATTATGGTTCAGTTCAATTAGTACCAGATAGGATGATATAAAATTATCAGTTACTTCTCATTTAGGAACTAATTACTGTAAATAACATTTTTAAACATTTTGTTAAATTTTCCAACAGAAACTTACATTAAAATAGATTCTACAAACCGTTCAGTTAAGTAACTGTATGTAGGACTTAAAATAAAAAGTAAATAAGATTCTCTTGAGGCGATGGTAGAAAATTATATGATAGGTCATTTAACAGATTTAACATCGTAAAAAATTGTCCCTATATCTAATAAAACAGGCAAATTATAAAATGTGATATGTAATTTTTAAATAAGATTCTAATAATGTTATATAACATTCGGATTCAGAGAGCGAAGATTTGATTGAATTGACTGGTAGGATTAACGACAGCTCAGTACAGTGGGCGAATTGTTCACCTCCCTCCACGATATTAAAATGTAAACCTTGTATTTTACATCTGATCGTATTCCTTTGATTCAAAATGCCTCTAGTACTATTTTGACTATAAATTTGCCAAGTTTTCTTTCATTTCTGATGAAATACATCAATTTATATTTATGTAGCATATATAAATGTATTCACATATGAATAGCGTATGTTCCACATTAGATCCAGTATTCTGAATACTGGCCAGTAAGTTTGACATAACACACACACATACTGACAACATACTGATCTTCTGGTCCAAAATGTAGTTTGTTTCACGAATGATGGCGTTTGTCATGAAAACACGAGGAACGAAGCAATTCAACTGACGGGAGTAAATCGGTGTCGTAACGATTTCGAGATAAAATATGGTATTTCAAATTTTTTTATATGCTTCAAGGAAGTTCATATAATTAGGGAGAAAATGTTGAAATTTGTTATTTTTCATTTTTGGCAACGTCGCACGAACTATCTGCCAGCAGTCAACAAGAATCAACAGGGCTAGCAAGAACTTGGCTTGTAAATATATAGAATAATAAATAATAAAAGGTTCAAGAGATATCGGTTATCGAAGTTAATTAATTAAAATTTATATCTGCAACAATATAAAACTACAACAGGTTATGGGCCCAGATTTTTAATTGAATCTCCTTTAAAAGAATACGCTTTCGCTTACGAGTTCGTCCATCTTTGAAAATGGAATATGCGAAAGGTATAAAACCACTAAAGGGTGCTGAAGATTGGCCATTCTGGAAAGATCGAGTAATGGATGTTTTGGAGCTGTTCAATGCAGTTGATATAGTAGATGGGACACGTGTAAGGCCCACACTATCGGATACTCCAACTGTAACGGAACAAGAACAGCTAAGTGCATTTAATAAGTCGGCTGCACAAGCCAAAATTATCATATCTCAATGTGTGAGTGATGAACTTCATCAGAGAATTTCTGGAAGATTATCAGCTAAGGAAGCTTGGGATGTGCTAGTACAACAGTTTGATAATAAAGCAGAAGATCAGTTGTTTCGACAATGTCTTGATTTCTTTGGTATGGAATGGGATGATACCGAAAATGCTCCATCTGTATTATCAAGAGTGAAGAATCAACATCGTGAATTCGCTGCTGGTCTTAAAACGAGAAACATCAAGACTGTTGAAGCTTTTCTTGAACTGCTATTTGTCTCTAAAGTGTTGCATGTTCTACCTAAACGTTTCGAATCGTTCAAATCAAGTTATCTTCTGATGAAAGCAAATGATGATAAATCAGTTGAAGACCTCGCATCGTCACTTATACTGCATGAGCGTAATGTCGCGCCTGCATCGAAATCAGGTGAAGCTCTATATGTTAAAAGTGACAAAGCACCGAAGAAGAACAAGAAAATCATTTCAAACAGCACAAACTGTAAGACTGCAACTTGAAGGGTCACTGGATACGACAGTGTCCAAAATGGAAAGAAGACGGCAAACCTCCATTTCCAGCGCGTGCTAGCGGATCTACCACAGTTTCGACGACAAGCTCTGTGGGTGGATCGAGAAACCCACAAGCAGTCGTGTCTGAAACTCGTCTTGCTCTGGTTTCTATCAGCAGTGATGTTAATGTAGCAACCACGAACGACCAGTGGTGGATTGACAATGGTGCAACTCGTCACATCACCTCGAATTTAAACTGGTACATGGACTACAAGCCCTTCCCCGTAAGCATCAATGCATCCGTAAAAACAGCAGAAAAGGAAATGATTAAAGCTCTTGGCAGTGGAACCATTAAAGTTGCTAGTTGTGTGAATGGCAAGCTAATAACATTCACACTCAACGATGTATGGTATGTTCCCACAATATCACGAAATCTAGTCTCTGTTCTTGCAGCTCATGATCGGAATCCCGGCAGCAAGTTTGAGTCAACGGATACCAATTGTCGATTCAGTATTAAAGGTCAGCAAATATTTGTAGGAACTCGACACACAGGTGGAACGATGTATTGTGCATCATTTCACGCTCACCCACCAGCAGAGGTATGTGCAGCAATAACCGAAGATAAACAGACATTACAGCTATACCATGAGCGATGGGGCCACATGGACAAACGTTATGTCCGATCTAAGCTTGATTCTGAACTCGGTATAAAAGTTCCTATGGATAATCAGCTTTGTGAACCGTGTCAGTTTGGTAAAGCACATCGATTACCGTTTGGTACTAGAAATCAGGCTTCAGCTCCTGGCGAACTGTTATCAGGTGATGTCTGTGGACCGTTTGAACCTTCCTTCAATAATCGACGTTACTTGATCGTTATCAAGGATCATTATTCAAGGTACCGCTATTGTTTCGTGGCAAAAGAGAAGTCTGCAGTCAAGGACGCTTTACGTGAGGTACTGGCTAAAGCCAGAACACTGGGTCACCAGGTTAAAGAGTTTCTCAGTGACAATGGTGGTGAATTTGATAATAACGAAGTACGAAATATTCTGCAGGAATATGGAGTAAACCAACGCCTGACGGCGCCGTATACACCCGAACAGAACGGAGCTGTTGAACGAGAAAATCGAACAATCGTGGAAATGGCTCGCACCTTCAAGTACTCGAACCCTGATGTCAATTTTCCTACAACAATATGGGCGGAGCTCGTTATCACTTCTGGCTATATTTTGAATCGTGTGGGAAAGTCGCCTATAGCAGACAAGACACCATTTGAACTCTGGTTTGGTCGGAAGCCAAGGATCAAACATCTGCGCATTGTGAGTTCAAAATGCTACGTACATATACCATCGCAGAAGAGACGAAAAATGGACTCGAAGGCATGCATCCGTTATCTGGTAGGATATGACGGGGATGAAAGATATCGAATATACATTCCTGAAAAGAATGACATTGTTGTTTCGCGTGATGTCATCTTTTTGGAGAAAGTGAATGACTGCGATGAGCGAATACCCTGGCCTATCCAAAACAACAACGAAATTATCGAAGAGAATGCCATTAACAGGCCTAATCACGACATGGACCGACCTGGAGAAGATTCCAGTTCCGATTCAGATTCAAATACTGAATCTAATACTATGTCTCAAACACCCAAGAAATCGATTCGGGAAAGAAAACGTCCTGGTTGGTTGAGAGACTATGTAGAATTAAGCGATACAGAAGTGTTCTTCACTGAAGATGTACCGTCAACCTTCAATGAAGCAATGCAATGTGAAAATAGTGAAGATTGGAAATCAGCGATGAATTCGGAAATTAACTCAATGCATGAAAACAATGTGTGGGAGTTAACGGATCTACCCTCGGGAAAGAAAGCTATTAGTAATAAATGGGTTTTTCGTATCAAAAGTAATCCAGATGGAAGTACGGACAGGTATCGAGCGAGATTGGTCATTAAAGGATGCGCACAACGGCCTCATATAGACTACGATGATACTTTCAGTCCAGTTGCACGGTTGGAAGTAGTACGTTCACTACTTGCAGTAGCAGCTGTGAAGAAGATGATCATCAAACAGTTCGATGTATCCACAGTCTTCCTGTATGGCGACGTTGAAGAAGAGATTTTCATGAAGCAGCCGGAAGGTTATTCGGACGGGACTAATCGCGTTTGTCGTCTTAAGCGTAGCGTGTATGGACTTAAGCAGGCTCCCCGATGCTGGAATATGAAATTTGACGACTTCATGATAACCTCGGAATTCCAAAGAAGTCTGGAAGACCCTTGTGTCTATATTCGTGATAAACCAAGTGGTAGAATCATCGTTGCTCTATACGTAGATGATGGGTTGATTGCAGCGACGAGTCAACTCGAACTGGATTTGTTTATTAATCAGCTGCGATCACAATTCAAAATTGTAGCGAAAGAAGCATCTTATTTCCTTGGACTCGAAATTGAACGAAGAAATGATGATATCGTTGTAAGCCAATCAGCATATATAAGAAAAATTCTCAACCGGTTCAACATGGAAGGATGTAATCCAGTCCACACTCCCATGGAGAAACTCAGTGACGACAAGGGACAAGGAAAAGTTACGGATTTTCCATACCGTTCGGCTGTAGGTGCCCTGCTCTACTTGGCACGAGGCACTCGACTTGATATTGCTTTTAGTGTGGGTATACTATCACGTAGACTTGAAAATCCAAATGAAGAAGATGTTCGCCGAGTGAAACGCGTAATTCGTTACCTCGCAGGCTCAATTGATCTGAAGCTCATCTACCGCTCCAATCCGAAAACACAGTTTCTAGAATGCTACAGTGATGCTGATTTTGCTGGTTGTCCAGACACCATGCGATCAACTAGTGGAGTAGTCGTCAAGTTTGCTGATGCTGCCGTCACATGGTTGAGTCTTCGTCAAGAAGTGGTGGCGGATTCCACCTGTGAAGCAGAGATTGTTGCGGCTAATCTTGGATCAAAAGAGACTATATGGATTGCTCGCCTATTCAAAGAATTGATTGGACTGTCTGCGACTCCTACCCTCCGAGTCGACAACGAATCAGCTAAAAGACTAGCCGAGAATCCCGAATTCCACTTTCGTACAAAGCATATTCAAAGGAAGTATCTCTTTATTAGAGATAGAATCAAGAAGGGAATGCTGACTATTGAACACATCGGAACTGAACAGCAGCTGGCCGATATTTTTACGAAACCTTTACCTCGCCCACGACTTCAAGGTTTGCGTCAAAGTCTGGGTCTAGTAAACAGTGCTCATTCAAAATAAGGGAAAGTGTTGAAATTTGTTATTTTTCATTTTTGGCAACGTCGCACGAACTATCTGCCAGCAGTCAACAAGAATCAACATGGCTAGCAAGAACTTGGCTTGTAAATATATAGAATAATAAATAATAAAAGGTTCAAGAGATATCGGTTATCGAAGTTAATTAATTAAAATTTATATCTGCAACAATATAAAACTACAACAGAAAAAACATCCATTGATTAAATAAGCAATATATGAAAGATTTATTATAAACAATAATGCAGAAACATAAAATTATAAAATAAACAAATCTTTTGCTTGAGTTATAAAATATAAATTTATTCATCTGAATTCTCTGAAATGTCACATTGACTTTGTGACGCTTATGAAATAAAGGTTGCGTTGCCTTCGGACATACGAGTAGCGCCTTTAGCGTAGTACTGAAGTTGATAAGCTTGAAATTCTCATTTCGTAGCTTAGACCGACAAACGTAGTAGAGAATTTCATGATAATGAGATGCGATCAGAAGTATAGCGTAAATTTACGTAGCTCGTGAATGATTACATATAATAGCCATAATTCGTGAAACAAACTATAAAACCGGTAAACTACACAGGAGCTTGTTCTTGAAATGATGACAATTGTTTTTTTTGTGCAACATCAGAACAATATAAGGTCGGATGAGATGTTCTGTACTATTCTGTACACTGGATTGAATTTAGGAACAGACGTATAAAATATCCACACAACTCGTACAAACATGATTTATATATAGGTATATTTATAAGGTTGTACTCGCAAAAATTTTTGTCTTATTAGTCATTACTGTTCTCTATCTATCTTGTTTCGAGTGGTATGTTGATATCAAAATTCAATAAAATGGAAACAAAATTTAAATTCAAAGATATGTTGAATTGTAAAGAAAATCTCCTATTTCTGTATTTATAAACGTTTTGTAATTATTTCCGGCAAACAAATATTTGTCCGTGGCTCGATATGAATAATAATTTTCGCTAAACAAGGCAATCCTGCGCTGATCTATATTTGTAGATGTCACAGTGACATTGTCAGTACCCAACTGAGATTATAGGTAGGTATTCACTTTTCATAGAATAGAAAAAAACTTCTTAATATGTTTATATTTAAATTTTGGTTCAATTATTTTCACTAGGCATCCTGCCAGTACAACCTTACGACAAGTATTAGTATATAAGTATATTATAGTGTATGATTATTTTTTGAAATATGCTTCAGTGCCTAAGTATTTGATAAATAAATGAATCATAGAACTTGAACTTGATCAAGCGGTCACAATAAATATTATCCTTAATTTGATATTATACCCTGCATCTAACAGCATGATCGCTTCTAAGCTTACTTTGAGACTAGATATAATTTGTACATACATATCGATTAAACTAACCTAACTTACATCACATTCCAATTCCAGTAAGACCTTTCCCTATCAAATGCTGAGGGCCTGGGGCGGCCCTTTCTCTGATATTATAAGTTATTTAACAAAACAGTATGCTTTGAGCGCATATGGCTGCGCAATGTATCAATTCTGCTGTATGTTGCTGGACAGTAGGGGCAGAATGAGCGTTGTGTAGTATGAGAATGAAAATGGTGCCATCTGTTGGTGACTTCTTTACTGCATGCCTTACATCGCCACAAGAGAAGGTTGTTGGATGATGGTTCGAACATTTCCACATAGGATAACGATGACGAGGTCATATGATCTGAGAATGAAATAGAATCGAAATATTTTGTTTTCTATATAAAAATGTTATACGCACATACCTTCAAGTCATGCAAATATAAAATAGCATTTCATATAAGATTATATTGGATATATTATCTCGATAAAATTAGGCATTACTATCGAAGAAAAATAATACAACCAGTTGAACAGTTATTAGAAATTATGAATATTCAATTTAAGCGAGATTAATGAAATGTTAATCAAAAACTTGAATGAATTTGGCAAAGAAATAACAACACAAATGAATATTTTTTGGAAAAATTTAATGAAAACAAATACATACATTCAAAATCGAAGTTAATAAAGTATGATAGTGGTGATATAGGTACCCTGATTATGTTTTCTTTGGAGATGTTATTTACATATTTAAACTTACTTATTATAATTCACAAAAAAACATTCTTACCAATAAAAGAAATCATTATATAACAGGTGTAGGTACGAATAAAAAGTCATCGAATACTTTACTCACAGCAAGAGAAAGATCGAAACTGGAAGTAAAATTTAATAAGGTAAAATATGACTAAATATAATGTGATTTGAGTTGATTGTAAGAATCAGTGGGTAGAGGAGTATTAAGATGATTCTGATTATCAAAGATCTAAAGTCGGGTATATATTACGTACCAATCATTATTTGCCACAGTACAACTCGACAAATTTAAACGCATGATACTTGGAGAAGATATGTCCATGTGCATCTCCGATGACGTCAGTCCGTGACAAAACGTCAGAAACGACCACCAAACGCATGTTTCATCAAGTCTTAATAGTTTATACTCGCTTGGAATTTGGATTGCGGTAGTTTCAGTTTTTCTTACCTAATACATAATTAGTTTATGAATATTTGTGGCTTCTACAATATAATGCCTTACATTATGAGGGAACAATGAACCATGACCTCGTAAAATGTAAATTTAATTTGCCAGAATATGTCGATATTATGTTCGATTCTCCCGTTTTGTTACAGACTGACGACATGCGCACAGCGGTCTAAAATGCTTCCACCAACCGAGCACGTCTAGTTTGTCCAAGTATCATCATTTAAACGTAGCTGTGACGTATTGTTAAGGGCGGTAACGGAAACCGATTGCATTCAAAAACGTGCATGATACTTATACACTGTTCGCGTTCTTTTTGAAGATACTACTAGTATCGGACGCTCCTGACGCTTTCTTTCCATGGACCAACTTATCATCATTTATCTTGGCGTTCAATATTCAAGTAAACCACCTCATTATACAAAAATGAAGTCCTACGTTTCATGTGAATATAGTACTTGGGGCCTTTCACTTGTGATTCTTAGCCGAGACGAATGAATGAATTTGAATTAAGTATCGTACACGATACGCAATAATTCATTTGTATTGCAATGCCAGCTTTAGATCGGCTGTAGAATAGTTTCTTGTTAACTGAACACTTGTTGAAAAAACATCTACCAGAAGCACGAAGAAAAAATGTCTCTCGAATAGTAAAGAGAGAACTTTCGATAATTTCGTTTAGGCCGGGCTATAGAGATTTTGAAACACTATGGGCCGATTTCATGATCAAATTTAATTGAAAAGTTCATAATTTCTTTGAATAAACATATAGGTAATTCAAAGTTACTTTAAAAGAAAGGAAAATAAGGTGACTGACATTATAAAATGTCATAAAGATATGAGTAAGACAAAATGCAGAAGGAACTTTTCTCCCATTAGGGATTCATTATGAAATCGGCCCTATAAATTATCAATTTTAAAAGACGATTCGAGTAAACTTAGCATATTAGAATTCTTATCTCGGAAACAATAATTTCAATGTGATTTTTTTTTGTTTTTCGTCTAAATTCCAAATGCTACAGAGACATAAGAGAACTTCTGTAGAAAATGAAGAACACTATCTTTTAATATCTATCACTTATTTAAAAAATCCAAGATAAGAATTTTAATCTGGTGTATTCCGTCTACTTTATCGTAAATCTTATATCAATTATAAGTAGAAACAAACTTTCTCTATGGATTTTAAACATTGTCGACACCAAAACTATCTTGAGAAGCAATAAATCAATACAACTTTTCAATATTTATTATTATGGGGTCCATACACAGTTCAATAAGTCCCTCAACTAAAGTCAATTTGTGACTTCGGGTATTAGATTCTAGAGAAAGAAACAGCGTTAATCAACCATGTTCATCCATCATTTAAATACGTGTATTGATGTCATGTTGATCACCTTTGTTGAAGAATATGGTTCATTAACACGTTGAACTGTGAATACCATTTGGTCTGAAATCTGGTTTGTATATACGGCCTATTAGAATGTTAAATACCTACATTATTCTCCGTGCTTTTGATACAACGTATCAATTATAAAATCACGCAAACATTAAAATAAACTTTTGTTATAGATACACATAACATTTCGTTGTTCAAACTTGAAAAATACAAAAAAATCATAGTCTACTCATACATGCATATTTATATATACAAACTACAGTCTTTACTTATTTTATATACATATAATTTACAATTCCAGTTATATATTTAAAAAATATGATTATCCGTATAAATAATTGATTTCTGGTTGGTGACTAGTATTATGGTACTAATAAATTTGGCAATTCTTTGGCTAACGACTTTGAATGTTGACTAGCAAAATTCATTTATATAAAAACAATCGTGTGAAGACTTTGTGAGCATTATCAATATCATAAAAAAGAGATATATTCAAGAGATAATTGATCGTTCGACAAACATTAGCTTCCTTCCAGATTTTTTTTTTGGACAAAGCCACTTTAATAAACAATAAGTTAGAAATTATATAATTATAAAAGGTATTGAGCCCGATATATTATGTTTATAAATAATAAAAATATTAATGAGAAATCTCGACAATGCCTTAATTTAGAGCAAGATATGTTTACCCTTCAAGAAATTTCTTGTATGTTTATGACCATTTAATTTGTAGAGCAGATGTGAATGGTTAATTATTAGAAAGCAAAATATAATATATGAAATAGATATTATCTCAGACTATGAGTTTAACTACCTCTTCAAGTGGTAGATTTGGCACATTTTTTCAATCCTATCAATATCATCAATCGCAAGAAAGGTAATATCAAATTCTATTAATATCAAAAGATAAAGAGAAAATACAATTGAGCTTAATATATATAAAATGATACCTTCTTTTAATACAAATTATTATTCATATGGGTAAATCGTGGAAGACACAGAAAGTACCTACATATAACTCAAGTAAATATAAGACTTTCTTATATTGCATTTTCCCATTGCACAAAACAAACACTTGACTAATTATGTATTCCAAGATATTTGAGAGAAGACTACGTTAACGTATGTATAAATTCAATTGATTTAAACTACATGAATTGACAGATGTCGGTATTTCTCTTGAAGCCCAATGAGATCTATTATTGACATAATATCATGATGCCTGATGCAAATCTCAAAT
The DNA here is from genome assembly GCA_958507055.1 of Crioceris asparagi. Classification (NCBI taxonomy): domain Eukaryota; kingdom Metazoa; phylum Arthropoda; class Insecta; order Coleoptera; family Chrysomelidae; genus Crioceris; species Crioceris asparagi. The sequence continues at coordinate 55,735,938 of OY293827.1, forward strand.
AGAACATACATAATTTCAATTTGTTGTGAATGTTGAGAATGTACCCTTGACTACAGGATGAATGATAATACATCCTTGTATGCCCAAAATTACTATACTCCAGTTCAGAATCTGTAGACACTAAATTCCAAGAAAACTGAAAGCGTTAAAGGGATTTTATTATTTGCTTTTTCATTATAAGCTACTTAATAATATGCAGCTCTGTAATAAGGTTAATGAATCAAATAGTTACAGGAACAGCCAAAAGAACACCGAAATGTCTCCATCATTACTTAGAATTTAGTGCCTGCAATTTCCCAAATCAACTACAGCTTGCTACCTAATATTTGAATCACGCATTATGAAAGTTATTTAACAGAAAATAACAGTTCTACTCACATATGACATACCCTATTTTACAAATAAAGAAAAAACAAATATTAGATATATTTTTTCATAATTAAATTCTAGATTATAGAATAAATTAGGTTAACACGAATAAAAAATGATCAAAAATACAGAAGCCGAATATCAGTACAATTTTGAAATATATAGGTAATATACTAACCATTGACCACAAAACATAGATAAATAATACGTTATTGTAATTAGTGTGAATAATTTGCAATTTTAACACGGTTTGATATAATTCTATCAGATTATGATAAGGCATAACAAAATAACTTCAAATTTAAAATAAAATAATGAATTTCATTATTCATTACTGATACATTATTTTTTTATAATTTTAAAATGTATACTCTAGGATAGATTAAAAAAGACTATACCCTCGTATATAGTTAACTGCTAAGCCTAAAACTTGGTAAAAATAAAAAAAATATACTTTCGGTATACTGTTGTTTTCAAAATTTAGTTCGATAAACTGGTCTCAAATTTTCAAGGCACATTTCATAAAGCTTCCTGAACCTGACCTCTCTGTACATTCATTTAATCATAAGTGTGATCTCATAGTATTCTTGGAGTTCAGATCAAAATTCGGGGTAGATTAAAGATTAGATTACATTTTGAAGTCTGCGTCTATTGTGGTTCCCTACTGGATTAGAGCTCAGTATCTAATTTAATCTTTTTTGCATGTATCAATCTAGACCCTTGTGTAGCTGTCTACGGTTTTCCTTTCCCGAATAATTGAAAACACACCCTACCAGGCGTATTCGCAAAGTATGATCTGTTCATCCTGTCCTACATAGGTTGTCCTCGTCCATGCCGATATTGGTCATGGCTCTGGTCCTATAATAGTCTGTTCAGCTCCCTGCTTGACTAGTTGGTCGACATTTTTGTTGCCTTTAACCTCCCTGGTGCCCTAGGACCCAGACTTGGATCAGTCTGTTGTCACTAACTAGTCTTTAAATGACCATGTGGAAATTCCATATCAGTCTTGTGTTGTGTGATATGGGTTCAGTGCAATGAGTGATTTTGGCTATTTCCCTACCGTCCTATCAACTTCTCCGCATACTATTATCAATGCCTGAAAGACATGATTTCCTAAGCGGAGGATTATACTCTTTTGTATCCCGTAAATACCAGCTTCTGTTCCCGAGTCGGTTTTGGAGCCGTCAGTGTAGCAGTTAAGACTTCTTGTCAGAGTCATGCCTCTGCGATTAACTGAAGTTTCAGCGAAAATAAAGCCAATTACGAACGGACTCGTACACGACGGGGTTCGAACCATCGTACAAGAACAGTCTATCTATTACGGTTCAAAAGATACAGCCAACATTAAGATCTATCAAAAACAAAAGTCTATTAGTATTTTTTATTATAGCAGCTTTTTTGAAAATTTCACCAATCTTCCTATTACGGTTCAAGAGATACAGCGATTGTTTTAGGTTAAAAAAATCTTTATATGGGGGCTCCCTTTATATTTAATTTTATTCTACTTTTATTATTTGTTGTTATCAAATGAGGTATCCATATCTACTGTATATTTTTGGCAAATGTATTACACTGTGTCCCTTTCATCTGATTGAATCGAATGTAAGAATTTGATTATTGTTTTTTTAGCTTTTATCTTGATGCAATTATTTATCGAACGAATTTTGGGATCAATGACTAGTATAGAACTGATTCGAAAGTGCACAAATGTAAATCCAAATCAGCCTCAACAACATTTTCTTTACCTATATTTATTACTACTCAAACGTCACCTAGCAGGCAGGGCACCACCGTCAACATCAGCTAAGCAACCTGCGGATGCTTGGTGCGCATGTGCAATAACAATGTGTCACTTCTTGTATAGACAGCTGGACAATGTGTACACGAATATTGTCCGGGAAAGTGTACATAATAGTGGTTTCTGGTGTTGCTGACTATCTTCCCACAAAGTACACATCTTCTTCGTTCATCCATGGTCCCGACTCTCTCAAATAGTTGAGATACCTTGTAGCATTTGATATCTGAAAATAAAAGAAATTTTTGATGAATGAGAACTAAGGTGTCATAATCGGTAAATTATTACCCATTCTAATCTGTAGACACTGGTAGTTCTAACTAAATATAATCTACATATATTATAAGTTAATTTCTTTGTGAAAAATTTAATATATTCACTTACAAAAATTATAATATGGAGAAACGTTTTTTCTTCGTTTCAATGAAGTAGGATCGTAAATAAAATTATTGTTGGCAAATGCAATTGTATTTGAATGCCCTTTTTAATTTACCAACAATATCACCATTTAGCATCTATAAATTGAAAACTACGAATGTGTATAACTCAAAATTTTTAAATATTTTTCTCACAGAAACTATAACCGACTTTTTAGTTCGGTTCTTCAAAAATCGCTCCTATTTTTTGTAAACGTTCACTTATATTCATAGATTTGTAAATATAGCGGTAACAATCTCTCAAACTTTCAGCACACTCTGAATTCTCTAACTTGTTTTAAATTGCGCCGGTCTTTTAATTGATCTTGTAATTAATAATTTGCTATTTTGGAAAATGCCCCTATAATCGCATTGTTGGATATTTTTGAACGAAGATGTCGGATTTTGAATTTGTTAGGTGAGGGTCTATTTCTCCTCTTTCTTTCAAATGAAATAAGAATTTGCAAAATCAAAGTATGTTTACTAAGCGCAATACCCGAACAGATATAAAAGATTAGAAGAAGAAGAGAAACAATGGAATTATATACCTCTTCCTTTTTAAAAAATCGGTCATTAATAAAGAGTAGAATTTTCTTGTTATTCAATTTTTCTACTCTCCTATCTTCACTTGAAGCTAGACGACATCCCCAAGGATCGAGAAAACATCTTAATCCGTCATAATAAATGAATAAATCAGGAGACAAATAGTTGCAGACTCAATACATCTAGAAAATGTAATTACGGGGAGGTAGATATCATTGTGACTAATCGACATGTTCTTGTTCCCTCAATCATATTAATTCATTAGAAACCTTAATCAGCACCTGAATATATTAATCTCACTTTCAATGGGGTATAAACGGCTTATTATGTTCGTTATTGTGGATGTTGAGGACTGGAAATGCTCCTGAAATCGATAACCTACCACCAGAAGCCAAAAGCTTTGAATCGACACCCAGATCTAACATGAAATATCCTGCCTCTAATATTTCATGAAATTTGGGAAAAATAAATAATTTCTAAGGAGTGGAAAATAGACTTACTGGTGAAACACCCTGCTAAGGGCTACTTAAAGAATGCAGCAACTGGAGAGGAGCTACCCTGTCATCAATACCGAACAAGAAGCAAAAACAGTGTGAACAAAAAGGTACGCAAATAATAGGACTTAAGTCATCTTGGATTTAATCAACATCTATAAGATCATAAAATAGATCAGTATATATCTGATGTCTGTCTACCTAGCATTTTCTAATTTAGAAAAAAAAATCATAAATGAATATACAAGATTAAAATCATCAAGGCAACTGATCTTTTTTCGGTCAACGTAAACGTGTAGGCAACATTTCTGTATCTTTCGAACGGAGGAAACCCCATAAAAATTTGATGTAAGTGATAAAAAATAATCTCAAATATTTCGACTCCACTTTGAGAAATGGTCTTTTTTTCTACAACTAGATGTAAATTAACAAAGAGGCTCGAAGATATCGAATAAATAAATCACATTACAAAACAGCCACGACATGGCAGGTAAAATAGAAATCTTGTATACGAAATACAAAAGGACAATGAAGAGAAGACAACGGAAGTGAAAATAAATAGTATTTTTATCAACAACCAAACTATAGAAAGTTCCAATCTTTGGGTAGTATTGATAAAGATCTGAAGATGACAAGAAAAGGATGAATAAAGCAAAGAGTTTATGCTCAATTAAGACTAGATTAATGATCTCAACAACTAAGAAGAAAGCTTAAAATCTATAAGATGAATGAAGTACTACATTTTGTCCCTATTGATGTGAAATCTCAAAAGCCTCCGAACAAATAGCATAATTACAACCATGCATATACATCTATTTCCGGCATATACTGAACGCACACGATCTACAATAAAACTCAGTGCAAGGTATATCGTCAAACACCAGTCAACATAACTCAGATATACAGAAGAAAACAGCATTGCTAGAGAAGTTCTGGTATGGAACCCATGAGAAAAACACATCTGTTAAAAAAATAAAATGCCGAAGAGAATAAATTTTGTAGAGAAATCAAGTCTTGACACGAAATCTATTTCCTTGGCGTTTCTTGAGACTCTACATCCCTCTCGCGATCACAGGACATAACAGAGATGTATGTCTATTACTTTATATTAGTAATGTATGTCCTAGCTTCATTTGAATCACAACACTTGTACATAAGTATAAAAAATTCAAATAATGGTGTTAGCTTATTTGTTTTATTACTATTATTTCAATTTGAATGGAAAATTGTGGGCTTTAGTTAACTGTACCTACTTTGCTCAACCCCAAAAAGCTATATATGTAATCAGGTCACATAATAATTTGATTCAGTTGTCAGAAAACGACGTACGAAGATGCGTAGGGAAATTCCTGGAGATTTTTCTGCTTTGACAGCTAAACGCTCACCAGCACTTTATTTTTTAACAGTTCAAATAATGGATTTCTTTGAGGTTTGATTAATTAATAAATACATGAACTGTAAATGACTGAACAGAATTCAAAGATAACCAAATAAATCTACTTTAAATTCCAACTGAATTTAAAATAATACCTAGTGAATAAGTAATTAATGATAACCTACCAGTTCAGCTCAGTATTCTTTTCTCGGAAAATTAAAGTTTTTACTTCATGAATAATTATTTGAATTCAACAACTGACATAAATACACATAAAAGACTGAATATATTAATTCACTATTATTTTGATGTAGATGTTATTCTTAAGACAAAAGATATTTGAATGAAACAAATCAATAAAACACACCATTTTTAATAAAAACTATTAAAATACAATATAAATGCTTTTTAATTGAATGCATATTAATTCTTATATAACATAAATTTAATTTCAAACTCTAAACTAAATTTTAGTTAAGTAACAAATTTATTTGAGAGAAAAAAAAACTAGAACGAAAGCAAACATATTTTTGTATTCTCGAAAATGTTAGAATGTTAATTAATATAAATAGTAGTTTGATCATTGAGCATTTTCATCCCTCTTCATACAAAAAAAAACATAAAATAAATAGATTATCCGAACCAAAATCAACATAAAAATCATTCTTTCGCTTGAAAACTGATGTTCTTAAATATATTGCTGTTGTGTAGGATAAAAGAATAATGTAAATATGAGTTTTATCGCAAACACAACTATAAGTTAGTTGGCACAAAATTTCGTTAACATATTCCCTCCAGGAAACAGATGCTACTTTTACAAATCAAAACTTTAACCAAACATAACATGAATTTCAAAAAAAAATTAAAATAGAAATATGTAGTTGAAATCAAAAAGCTACTTCTCAGTTTAAATCGAAACGAATAGTAATTAATCATTTAGATAAATATGATATAGAAGTAGAAATGTTCTGGAGAGCTGATATAAAAACATCAATTGATTTAAATGGAATAAAATTATTCCCAGTATTTCAACTAGATTGCATATGTGCAATATTTATAATTTTAAGGCAAGATTCATTACATGCAAACATTTTAAATGTTATATTAGTAATCTGGGTTGGTAAACAATGTAGGAATAGATATTTAGTAATTAGCTCTGATGAAGAAAATGTCGTGAGAAACTTGAACCACAGGAACTGTTGTTCATTATGTACGAACATTCAACAAAATGATTGTCAGATTTAATGTCCAATGAGAAAAAAAATCGTCTTTAATAAGTAGTGAAGCATGATTCCAAAAATTTAAGTATCAATATTAATCCATTTTGTTCTGATAAAAACCTCAGAGCGACTGCAATTTTCATGATTGATTGATAATTTTTAGATAACATGGATACATTATTATTTATACAATAAAGGTGCTTAAGATGTAGGTACATTTTTTGATAATTCTAGTGAAATTGTATCTTCAGTTATATACATAAATTTTGCAGTCGATCAAACAGTTTTTGAGTATCAATTTGTTCACATTAATTCTTAGGAGAAATATAACACCTAATAATTACTATGTGTAAATAACATCACAATGAATTCTTCAACTTTTCAGCTCAGTTTAGTAACCATAAAGATATCATTTTTAAAATATCGCTATAGACTTCAACTAACTCATGGTAAATTTAAATTTATAATTATGTTTTTTTTCGGTCAAACTAAACTTTGCTTCTCAGTTCAAGATTCACATCAAATCCAATAGAAAATGTATATGAAAAATGTATTAAATAAACTTCTAAAGGACAATAGATATAGTAATATATATATATATATGTATATAAAATATAAATTATCAAAAATGTTTATACCGCAACCCCTTTTTCATTTAAATAACAAATTGTTATTTTCAAAGGAAAATGAGAAATATATATTAACAATAACAATTCTTACAGTGAGAGAAATATTTCATCTATACAAAAATCCCTTTTAAACTGTTTTTATACAATTGTACACACTATAACTATATCAAATTGATGGACAACAGATACCCAGATATGCCAAAATATCTCCGATCTGGCGTAGCTTTTTGCATGGAGTCCTCAATATAATATATTAATAGTCGTAGAAAGACATAGAAATAGGGCAAATCCTTCAGATTTTTCTTTGTTGTAAAATTACTATATATTTAGACAAAATCTAGCATTGACTGGTTGATAATGACTGAGTTTTTTTGGCTAAAAACATACAAAAATACATCGTTCTATGTAATATATTGATGATATTCCAAAAAAATGCCCATTTCCAGTCTGCCTTAAGAAAAAAGGTCACTTTCTTCTAAATAAATGCATAATGGAAGAAGGTGACCACTTTCACATATATATATCTGAACAGAAAACGTTACAACTAAATATTGCACATTTTTTATATTTATTCAATGAATTACAAGGTTGCTTTAGCACCAATCCTATCATATCACATTCTTGTAGTTTTTTTCTCATTCTTATCCTTTTCAGTAAATCGTTAAAAATGCCAATGTTTCTTCAACTTTTTTCTTTTTGTCAATAATGGAAGTATATCAATATAAAAACTATTTTTTCACCATCATTTTTCTCAAATGTTTTGTATAAACTAAAGGATTAATTGTTAAATGATTATTTCGTAATATATAATATCTTAAGCAATCTTCAGAAGAAAAAAAAACATTTTAAGAACCACGCCTATATAACACCAAAATATAATGTAACAAAGTTATTTACAAACAGTCATTCTTTTAGTCATGAGAACAACTTTTCAAAAGTATTAGTATTGATAGTACATTTTTATCCCCATTGCATGCTCCAAATACTATTACTCAAGTATTTATTTTCATGATAATAGGATTTAGAAGGGCTTACATGTTTGAAGGTCATAAGGAAAACAAGCTTCAACATTTATTCTCAAATTTTTTATCCAAAATATACACTTTTAGTACGTATATCATAAAAAAATTCCTACAAATATCAGTAAAAGAATAATTTTTAACACAGACTATCGGTGTCTAAAATACCATTTTGTGACACTGGTGTTAAAAGTAATGTAAATTTAGCTCTTATTATAAAAATGACAACACTGACAGCATGCAATAAAAATTGAACTTTTACTGAATTTTGTAAAACAACAGTGTATGATATACGTGCTTATTCTAACAAAAAAAATAACTTTTACTCAATATTTCAATACTATTTTGGCTATATTTTGAGTTTTCCGAATCACCTTGCTACATGCTTCTCTATATTTGAAGATTAAAATTGACAAATAACATCAAAATGGTATTCAAAAATTTCTGCTTCTATAATAGATCCTGATCGTACTAGTTTCCAAAGCTTCAATTACAATATTTTTAATGTTGAAATTAGTTGATTATAATTTTTCAACTTGTTCTTTTCTCTTAATTTAATTGTAGATGAAAGGCCGCGAAAATACCTCCCTCATATCAGGTGGTATAATATATTTATTACAATATAAAATTCGAGACTCCCTATAATCCTACTTAATTAGTTATTTTTTTTATACAATAAACTTCTACCTACAATAATATGTATATATATTAATAATTGAGATGAGACTGAGGTAATAAAAAGTAATAAATTGCACTTAAAAACAGTAAACACTAGTTAGTTTGGCGATAAACTATTAAAGAGATAAATAACATAGAAAACAAGAAATGCTGCAAATAGACAATTGATACGCAAAATAATATTCGAAAAAAAAAACGGTTCTAAATCAAAATAGCCTGGAAACAGCTTTGTAATAATTTGCCAATCAACTGTCTAATTACACTATTTTCAATGACTAAATCTTTCTATACATTTCTACTGCTGTTTTGTCCACATTTCTTCTGAAATATGTAATTTTGCATGGACGGGTGTATACAAGCATTCAATTTAACTAACTATGATGGGTAATTTATCATTCTTATAAAAAAGTTTATTTTTTTGTTTTAAATTGGGTCATACTCCAAAAACATCACAGATATCTTACTTTCTTAGGTCATTAGAAATCTTTATTAATAATCAATTTGAACACAAATATATTTCAACAAAGTATAAAATGACCAATAGTTATGCCATAAGTAGAAGAAAGGTGATAGGTTAAGTTCATTAGGGACTAGAATAAGGATAATTTTCGATTAATAAATTTTGCCAAGACTTTTGAAGTAAGTAAATATATTTGTGTTTAAAACTTGGATAGTAATATTGCATATATCTATCTAAACTATTTAAAATAGTACATAGATTGTTGATCTTATTCTCAGTTGTTATTTTAAAAAGGAAAATCAACTTAATAACATTTCAGTTTAACAAGAAATAAAAATCCAATCTCCGCCAAATAGAATAAGTAAAATCAACAAACGAATTTATACTGGTTTCACCAGTTCAATATAATATATAATATGTATATATAAATAAAAATAATATGTAATCCTACCTTTCAAATAAAATATCAACAAGGGAAGAAGATCAAATGACTTTGTTCATCCAAACTTATGTATTGACGAGTATTGCAGCAATAGATTAAAAAATGGTCCATTTGATAACTAAATATTTGTGCAAATATTTTTTCATAAAAGTTGTGACAGCCCTGTTGCCAACGTCGAACCGAACTATATCGAACATAATTAGAGTAGTGTGTCAACAAACCGAAATATTTGTAGAATCAGTATTAACAAGTTGAAAAAATAACATATCTTAACAATCAACAAGACACTGCTTATCAAATAAATATTTCTTGTCTAGATTTATAATTATAAGAGATTCTTTAGAACATAGAAAGGCAAGTTTGCATGCATAAGATATTTTGAAATTTGAAAGTAAGCTACCACTCGGACCAGGTTCAAATATTTTAATGTGTTTCATGTAGAAAAACGCAATACAAAAGGCATACATATTATCCGCGATATAAAATAGTGGTTAGCAAGTACCAAATCTGTTTTTTTTATATAAAAATGCTTTATATATATATATATATATATATATATATATATATATATATATATATATATATATATAATTTACTAATTGCAAAGCTACCAGTTTCATTAGCTTCAGGTAACTCCTCTACAAACCATAGTTTTTCATTACAATAGGTGCGTTTGGTGAAAAATAGCTATCGTCGCTCTAGCTTTTCTATTTTCCGCCCAACGCAACCATTATATAGCAATATTGGAATGTTTAACATCCCGCTATTGCGATATTTTGCTCAAGAGTTGCCTTGAAATTAAAATAAATACTCAAGTATTTTTCGTTGTGGTACATTGTACATTGTCGATGCTTACTGTCGAAAATACTGATCTACATCAACTCCGGCAAGGAATGTTTAACACACTTAACTAATTCACTGTACGATTGCTGAACCATCGATAAAGAATTAATCTTCTACAAAGGTTACGATTCGCACAGTGCTCTACAATAATAGAAGTAGTAATAAAGCCAAAATCAATCGGCCGGGCTATCACCAGCCGCCATTGAAGGCGGAAAAGCAGCCTGGGCTGAAGGTGCTGTTTGCGCCACAGGACCGAGTGCAGGTGCTTGCGAATTATTATCAAACTTGCGAGTATCTGGATTGTAGCAGGGGTGTTTGAATTTACAGTGCGTTCGTAAGTTGTCGCTTCTAGTATACGTGGCTCGGCATAGGGGGCACTCGAATCGGCCGGGGAAGTGCACGTGATAGTGATTGCGGATGTGGGTCACTATTTTGCCGCACAGCTTGCAGCGATGCAGGTTGCAACCGCCCGGCAGCTTGTCGAAAGTTAGTCTCATGTGCCAGGTTTTTGAACCTGCAAACCAAAGAAAATTTTTTTACTTAAACTTTTTCGTCATGACTGATAAGATAGACAATATAGCATTAATTTCAATTATTGGGCTGTTTTGAGAATCGTCTTCAATAATGTTTTCATAAGAAGGAATACGATATTCAGTTATATATGACAATGATACATAGATCCCAACAAATTATTGAAAATCGATTTTTCCATGGAAATAATATTTCAAAAGAACACAGAGTGAAGACTAGAAGATGTAGTAGTCCAACGAATTGTATATTCGACGCATTAAGAAACTTCAATTCAAACGTTAACGATGTACCTCAATTTTCATTAGAAGAAATGATAATCAATTATTTTGAATTGATTTATTTCTATATTGTTTTGCTTTTATGATGGACATATTTTTTAACAGAGATGATAATTTTGAGAATATATATACATCGTATAGAATGTTGAGTTTAAGTATCAGTGGCACATTTTCTAAAAATATCTCCTATTTTTCCCAATATGACAATACTATAGTTTGCGATTCTAAACCAACCCAATATAGTATTTTAATAGAAAGAAATGTGGTGTTATTAATAATGATTAACAGTGACAGCAAGAGGTAAAATAGTGACAGTAGTATGGTGTGCACCCCCATTTTTAGCAGAAATATACAGCGTCTATGTTAAATGAGAATTATGTATGTAAACTACAGAGACTATAATCCACAAGATATGTATGTATTATCAAAGATATGATAATATGGTTAATTGATTTATCAGAAATGGACATTCAAGATTTTTTTTGGAAAACTTGTGAGAAAATTAATAATTCACATAAAGATTATTCTTAAATATTTATATATTTTTTCTATATACATGATATTTTTCTTTGAATGATATTCGAACACATTAAAATCGAATGATAAAAAGTTATTTTACTGATTAGAGAAAAGCTGCCGAGCCAAGTACATTATTTCAGGTTTAGTTATATTATGATAAAGATTATTTGCAAGAAATTGGAAGATAATTTTGGCATGCAATGAAATCAATAGAATATTATTTATTATTTAAACCCTGCACCAATCAGTTGTATATATACAAAAACACTGGAGCAACTTGTCATTATTAATTTATATCATAGTATATATACAAGCACACAACTCACGGAGGCACTCTAATTTTATTAATATGACTTATTTAAAAGACATACTCGCACGAAAATAAGATAGGCTTGTTATAAAGATAACGTACAGTTATTTCGGTAACACTTCTGTGAACATAAAACAATTACTGCTCTATATGCTGCTAGTTTTCGCCGATTATAAATATCGAAGATGTTATTTTTTAATTATAATAGTTTCATTATGGAATAAAGGTAAAAAGAATAAGATGGCTGATTCATTATTTGATTACTTGATGTAATCTGAAAAGTAATATTTTGTTTATTCAAATTACTTTATAAATAAATGGCAAAACCTCTCTCTCTTCAATAATGAGAATTTTTAGAGGATTTTTTTTGATTACAAAATAGGATGGGTAGTTATACTTACTGATAAAATTTCGTTACATATATTTTGCAATTTTAAGATTATATAATGATACCGTCGCAAGGCGCACTTAAAACACAATAAATTCACTTTTTCATGCACACAATCAAAAAATACCACCAATCATAAATGGCCGTGAATAGATTGTAAAAACGATGTATAAAAAAGTTTGTTTTTGGTTTCCGTAATTGAAAGTTTCTAGAACGATCATATATTCAAGTCAAGTTTAAACAACTTTGTGCCCAAAGGTTGCCGATAAACTTAAAGTATGTATTCTAATGATAATTTCGAAAAGACCTTCTATTAGTTCATAGTAAGTTAGAAATCAGTATCAGTTAGAAATGCCATTGCAATCAACTATACCTCGTACCCAAAATTTCGTACAATGATGCAATCATACAAGGCGAAAAACGACCCATAAAAGCGTATATATGTATCCAACTACCCATCCCGCGGCACGTCGCCACTTGCGTTTGGGACCTAGTCCCGCTGCACGCTATTTTGTACATGGACAGACTTTGCTTGGAATATAAGTACCGTAGTCTGTTTTTACAAACCAGCTAAGATGCCAATATTCGATAAAAACCTGGTTAAGCAATAGAATATGTAACTGAGAAAAAATAATATAATAATTTAATTATTTAGTATAAGCTAGAAAGGTATCTCTGACGTACAGTGATTACGCCACCTGATGTTACTCAAAAGATCGTTCAATGTCATTTTCATATTTGCTTGAAATCCGATGTGGATGTCTTTCGTTGTTCTATGAAGTTCAAAGATAAACCAAACCATAGAGCAACGAATCATCAACGAACTGTTTTCGACATCGGATCGGATCGCAAGCATCAGAATCAGAATGACATTGAACGATTATGGGTATCAGGTGGCGTAATCACATTTCATTAGAGATATTTTACTATACTGTAGGAAATTTTCGTAAGGATGAGGTCTGGAAGTGAATTACGCTGAAGTTTTAAGTATTTTATTAATTCAATTTATTGTCTTTAGTTAGAATTTTTGAAAAGCCCTTGAAAAGATTGAGAGGTTATTTATATTTTATCGTTATAATTAATAATTTCAAGGTAGCTCCACACCTGAATAAAATTTCAGAAGTTTATTATTAAAATTCTCTAGAATATACTGTATAAATGTGAGATATATTTAATGGTAAACAAGACAAGAGTAAAATTATATCTTTAATAAAAAGGCAACCTTCCTGAGTACGAATAATTCACTAAATATTTTGACGCAAAAAATTTACGTAAATGTATCAATTCAACTGGAGATAAATATATTTAGTTGTGAAAGACAATAGACAATTTGCAGGTGCCTTGTTTTTCAAAAAATATCTCTCAAGGTTCCCGAACATCCACCTGTTTTATCAACACTGTAAAGTTTTTAGGATTATCAGAGATCAGTTTCATATATATTTATTTTGGCTATATTCAACGATTCTGATCAAATTTGGTACATAGATAAGGTTTTACTTTTCAGGTTTATCTGTATAGGTGGCATTCCTGAAAAAAACAGGAGGGTGCCACCCTTGAGATCAACCCGCTTTTTCTAAAATGGCTCGGCAAAAATTTGCAGAAAGGTGTTTTTAGGGTTAAGAAAGAGATTGGTGACAAAGGCATACTTTATGGGTGCCACCGCCACCCTTAAGCTCCACACTAGCTATTTCGAGAATAACTCTGCAGATTTCGATGAAAGTTTGCAGAAAGGAGTTTTTGTGCTCGAGAAATCGAAGGGTGTGACCCTCGAGCTCCACACTAACTTTTCAAGAATGGCTCCACAGATTGCGATAAACATCTCAGTATGGGGTTTTGAGGTTGAGAAATTAGAAAATTTGCACAGTTCATTTGAGCATATTGTTTAAGAGGTGGCAAAGGGCTTTATGAAGAATGTTACAGACCAGCTACGTCAAAACCGTTAGATCCCTTTTCGCGAAACACGTTTTTCAGCTATTGCCGAATGTGAGCAGGATGCCCAATCTGTGTCACCAACGAGCTGTATCAATACCCTGCAAAAATTAAAAGACAGCAACAAAATCGGTCAATCCGTTCCCGAGATAACCTTAGCATAGACAGACAGACTCATGGCTGAAAATATATTTTTTCGACTCTCGACTCGACCTCTGATACATAGACATCTTTCGAAAACCGGACTCGTAGCTACTACGTAAAAGTAAGTGAAACCAGTAAAAGGAGTTTGACTGAACTTGACACGAATCTAGGATTATCCCGATATCTTAATTAGTTCCCGAGAAAATTTTTCAACTTAAGGTAATAGAATAAATTACCAAGAGAAAGAGCTACATTCTACATTTGCATATATTATTTTGGAACTCAATCTTACCTCAATCTAAATAGTTCAACCGGTTATCCTGGTTGATTGTTTATTTTTTACAATAATTGTTGTTATATCTCATCAATTTGATAAAAAAATGCACTAGCAATTTATCAGACATACTTAATATGTTTGCATAGTCTCAAATGAAATGGGGAGTTTTCAGAAATAATGTTCAGATAAATCAGTTTTTCATCTTAAGAAGAATAATTTATATACATAACTATACACATTATTAAATAGAATAACAAATATACAAAAGGTGAGATAACAAAAAGCATAGATCAGATGAAACTATATAGCTTCTAAAAGAAGTAGAAATATAAAAATACATGCAAGAGCCACAAAACCGTCAACTTACCATCTATCGTATCGTTCATCTCTGGAGGAGGTATAGGAGGGGTATCATTATCAGATAGCTGATCTTGAAGTTGATGTGGAACCAGCATTTTCACTTCATCTTGATGTACACTTACACTTCCTCCCTAAAAATATTTATTGTTAAGTTTTGCAAGTGATCAAAACATTTAAAAAATAAAATAATAAAGTAGTGCAATATATTTTTGATAAAAAGGTAGGTACACCGAAGTTTCTCGGACAAGAGTTAAAGAAAATATAGTTTATCATTGATATTTTTGTTGCTTCTTCAACTTTCCTGTAGGATATAATTATAGCAATAGGTTAGGTTCGATTGTCCAAAATTTATTCCAGGGCCTCTTTAGTCGGGTACAATGGTTTTTAGAAAGAAGAATGTTAGGTATGAAGTTTGACATAATATCTCTAGAGCCAAAAATAATGGTTTCATATAATGAATTATGTAGCAATAAGCTCATTACGTTTTCATTAAATTATGTGATGTAGTTTCTTCTTAACTGAATAAATATTTTACCAAGAAATATTTATTTCACATTTTTGAGTGTATTCATACTCACTGAACGTTCAATTATAGACAAAGATTTTAAAACAGAGCGGAAAAAAAGATATTTCAGCCTGTACTATTCCTGAACCGTGAAGTTTTGTGAAAAATGTATAATTTAGACGTTACCGTTTTTATTTCTACAGTCTCAGATTTATAGAAAAAAATTGCCCCTTCACCCGCTTCGGGGGGCGGTTGTTGGGGGGATGGAGATATTAGATTATGTTTTTTTCAGTATGGGCCTATTTCTCAATCCTTTCAAGTGAAAAAAAAATCGAAGAATGTTTACTATTCAAAAGACGCGTACGAACCAAAAGAAAAACAGATACCTCTTCCGTTTGTGTTAAACATACCAAATTTTCAATACTCATATTCTGTACTATCGTCATTAAATTTGATACCGAAATTAGTCTCATTAAGATCAAGGAAAATTTAGTTCATAAGCATGATGAACGGTGTGTTCTGAAATTGGCGGCCGCCGAAATAGTAAAAAATAAATTCTAAAAAAATTACTTTTTATAATTCCTACCATAGACATCTGAACACCTAGACCACATATAGCCTCTTTCAGAGCGATCCAACATCTCAAGACTATTATTCTTCTGGTCCGACTAATACGATTAACATATTTGCCAAATTTCTTATATTTCATGGCAACTTCTGATTTATAGAGTAATAGTCAAAGACATTCAGACGTAATTAAAAGGTGGTCGTTGAAACAGTTATTACTGATTATTCAGAAACACCTGCAGATTAAATTATGTACCAAATTTATATTTTACAACACAAAATAAAAATTTTCATTTGTGAAACAAGAGGATCATCAATCGATATCGATCGATTGAGTTAAGTGCGGCAGCACAGGAAAATATAATTTAGGCTTCCGTATGAATTCGTCAGCTTTCGTCGCTAGTCGGAATATTGTTGTTGGTTGATCCATTCATAATTTGAGTGTTGCTACTACACTTTACGCATTTATACGCTTCTACAGAGGTACACTGTTGTGTTGCCAAAATTTCCTACAGGAAAATTTTGTCTCTCTCTTACACATGGAAAATACCAAAACAATTCTCTAACAATAACAGATCGCCTTTGGATACATGTTATGAATGAAATGCTTGGTCTAGGTGTTCAGATGTCTATGATTCCTACATTATATGTTTTGTTATTTCATACCTTTTTAGTGCAACGTCTAATGAAGTCGGACCTAGTTTTTTTGACCGACTTGCCAAACGGAGAATTTTCATGATTCTTTTGAATAACTATTGAGAGTTGGTCTCAGCGAAGGGTGTGTATTTTATCGATGATCAAAAATTTGAGTCAGCAAGATTAAAGAGCAACACTTAAATTCGACATTTAAAAAAAATACCGTTTCCGAGTAACGTCTGAAATGTGTATTTTCACGATATTTTGAAACCTCTAAATAAGTATAAGCAAAGTACTATCTTCTTTGGTATATATGTGGACGTTCAACGATTTGGATGACTAATTATACACATAAAAGTGAGAAATATTTTTTTGCAAAAAATAGGACCGCCTTCATTAGTTGGAATACTGAAAAATAGAAAATAATATGAATTCTGTTGGTGTTGGTACTTTTAAAGTTGGTGCCAACAGTCTAATTACTATTATGAAAAGAAATAATATTATTTTGAATTTTTCAGTGCAACAGCCAATACAGTCAGTCCTATTTTTATAACTTCTTTACTATTAAGTTATTTTTTTCACATTTATGATTGTCATCATCTAATCTACTGGGAATTTGATAGTATTTTTTCAGAGATTTCAGAACTTTTTTCAAGTCTGTAAATTTTAGTTTTTTTGATGAAATTGAATGTTTAAGGGCAAATAGGTATGATTCTATAGGAAATTCAACAATGAAAATTAATAAATGAAGCACTATAATGATATACATTTATTTATATAAAGCTCCATAGTTAATTACAAACACTTAACAACAAATGGTATATAATAATTCATGGTAAGAGCTATGAAGATATAAAACATTTTATATATTTTTTTTTCGGGATAACATTTCTACTTTACGTGATATTAAAAATATAAATTCAGGTATAATATTCTGATTTAAGAAAGGTACACACGTTGTTCATTTTTGTATGATATTTTTTTCTCTTGTTAAACTAAAGCTCACACTAGCCTTTTCTTTAAAATGGTCGCTCCCAAAACCTATACAATTTTCATACATTAATTCCATGGAAATATATAAGGAGTAACTAAAATTTCAACTGCCGTTTAACACCTAAAAATCATATAATGACGAATTTAATTAATTTTCCATACTTGCCTAACCCTGCGTAACGGCTAATCTATCACATTTTTTTATAACCAATTCACAACCAATCATTCCATTTAAATATCACAATTCCAGGTAGCTTAAAACGTAATATATATTATAATTTTTCGGTGATTTCAATTTTTAGATGTAGAGATGTAAAAATTAATCAACTCAATAATTTAGATAAATTTTAAAAAAGCTGCACAATTATTGATAGAAGAAAAGTAATATAGGTTCCTTCTATGTTGTATGCACCTTACATCATCTAACCTTAAAACTAAACTATTCCCTTTGATATTCCACATTTCTTAATAATTTCATTTATGGATATTTACAAAAGGTTTCCGACATATTTTTATTTGTTTCCCGCTTTGTAGCACCTATTACAATATTTTAGAATAGAAAATTATATTCTTAGAAGTAAATGTGAAAAAATATAGGAAACAAACTGTTCATCATTGTAGAATTGTCGCATACATAATAACAAAATCCAATACTGATTATATGTACATATTTATGAAGATTTTTTTTGAAAAATAATTGTGTGCACAAAATATTTTTTCAAGATTTTTATATGCAACTATGTATTTCAAGCAAAACCGATAAATTTATCTCAACAAGACACTCGATTGCTAATTAATTAATACAAGGTGAACCATCAATAATTGAACCATCAGAATAGCCCGCAATTTGGAACTTGTCAGAAAATGTTCAGTTAAGTTGATAAGTCAAAACAATTTCATTATCGAGTATTTCAACAAGTCAATATTGTGAAAATGTATACCTGATCAAAGTATTAGATTTATTATAGAAGTTATCGCATGAATGAATGAAGAACATTGTTCCAGTTATAATATAATACTTTCTTTGAAATGAAGTTTATTGACGGTGGCGTGGTCACTTGGTTAAGGAAACTGTATTGGATTTCGCCACAAATTCTTCTTCTATGTAATATCTATCTTCTCTGATACCGGCCCATGATCCACATGAATATGCAGAATGCGTACTTTTAATAAGATTGGGTGACGTCTCACACTGCAGGATCAACAATGGCTGTATTGAGATAAGTTTCTCCAGGTCTATTGATTTCACAGCACGGTTGCATTGTTTGGTCCAAGAAATAATTTTCACCAACAATTTTTTGTGGGGATATTTGAAGGAATACTGGATGCCATCGCAAATAATCCAACAGAACGTAGTTGCATGGTAAATAATGCTACTGAAAGAAGCATCTAAGAAATTGTCAGATGTTGTTAAGCAAATAATATAGTTCAAAGAAAAATATTTGAATAAACAAACAAAAACGAACTGTTCAGCTACTTATGCTCTATGCTCCACCATTACAGGATAGTGGTTGCATCCGATGTTACCACTGGTATTCTAAAATGACGAAGACCTTTGATAACGGAAATTAATGAAAACCAGAATAACGTTGATAGTTTTACACTGTGGGCCAAATTGAAGTTCAACGATAATAAGTTTCTACCTGTTGCAAATAATAAATTCATTTTGTACGGCTTATAGGTGATCATGTTTTTATTATGCTATCTAAGTTTGCTTAAAAATGTTAGACATGACCGTATTTGCAAGATTGTTTTCTAAAAAGGAGCATTCAGCATCGCTGTAAATAAATTGGGTTTTATCTAAAATTTAGGTAATTTGTTTTTTCTGTAGAAAAACTATCAGAAATAGGGGGAGAAGCTACTACCAACAAGAGCTGAAAGCAACTACTAACACTGAAGATAAATAATATTACAAGATATCACAAAACTACAAATAAATGGTATCTGGGAATCTGCCCACCGCGTTAACAGCTGCTTGAAATTATAACAAGTAAAAAAAATCCTGATGGCCTGTAGTCAGCGGAAAGGTAAATTTCTCAAAATTCATTGAATTGAAATTTTAACAACTTTTTCATTGGTATACCTACATGTTATTACATAAAATTGCCGTATGTGTCATAGCCTTGCGGTTAGAGGTTTTTGTTTTGGCTGTTGAATATAAAGCAGACAGGGTTCGCGTTCCACTTCAAGGCAGATTTTTTTTTTCGCCTATTTCTTTTCAATAAATATACTATATATTTTTTTAATCACGGTCTATATTAAGATCTCCAGAAAATGTACAATTACATCAAATTTATATTTAGTGTTCATGTTTTACCAATATTTCTTGTTTTTCCTTTATTAATTTTTATTTTTTTATCTGTGCATTTTATGGAAAATGGCTTCGAACAAAAGTTGTAGGTACTGATTATATCTATAACCCAAAATTATTTTTGAAGATATAAACACTACGGCTCTTTTTTGATATTTTTTTAAAATGTTTGAACGGTCGCCATTTTGAAACTACTTAACCGATATTGCCCAATAACGAACTCGTTTGAGATATATATATATATATATATATATATATATATATATATATATATATATATATATATACCAAATGTTTTTTTGGACTAACTTATAGACATATAACATCATGCCGTTGAAATTTTTTCGAAATTCAGTGTGAACGATCGCAATAGGTACATTTCTTTATGAAATTTACCTAATAATAATGTAACACCTATAAACTGGTCCACAGACGCTTTGTGACTAAATATATCTTGTAATATTTTTTATTTCCAATGTTGTTTTTATGATTCGTTTGTGCTAGTTCCTCACTTTTCTTCTTTTCAACTCAAATATTTTTTAAAATTTATTTCGAAAATCATATTTTCTGAATTCTACAATATTTGTCTCTTTCTCTTTTATGGCAGTATTTCCGATAGAATAGTTATTAAAACAAGAATCAATTTTATATAAAACCGAGTTCTTCTGCACCGCCGTCAATGGACAGATTCAGAAGAAAAAACTGTAGTGCCACTGATATAGTTGATTCCAGATTTCAACTAGTGTTTGGCGTATTATAAGGTGAATAGCATTTGGTGTAATCAAGCTAACGTATTCTAAAGGAATGATGAAAAATATAAGGAAACTTTCTTTAACCTATTCACAATATCCATAAATGAAAATCTATATTTATTTATCCCGAATATTTTTTTCTTTCTTGTCAATAAAAAGCTGAATAATAAAACTCATAATAATGGAAAACCACCGATTAAGAGTGGGAATTCTCAGTATCTCTGAAACTTGTTCCCTGTTGTTGTTGTTGCATTGAAGAATTCGCAGCTTCCGAATGATACTCCCTATCAACACAAAGCCTATGAGCCTTACATTTATCATGATGATTGACAATTTCCAAGCGAAAGTTTGTACTTCCTTCAGCAAATGAGGTACGTATATCGGGCATATCACTGCTCCATTTTCTGCAATACTTGCAATACATCACATTCACATTGGAATCGTACTGCAACCAAACGTACGAGTCCAACCATGATGACCTGAAGCGGCTGCCCCTACGGCCAATATTGACTTTCGGCTGCTTAACAGTGCCACCACCACTTTGGTTATGAGCAGATTGTATGACTGAACATTCTTGCGAGGTAACTGTTTTGTTTAATTCAGGTGGTATTGGCAAAGGTGCTCTCGGATACAACGATGGAATGCTCGCCAAATTAGTGTTATAATTGTAATCTGATGTATATTGCATATTATTCAAATCATCTCTGGGCCATAATGTTTCCAATGGACGTATTGATACATTGCCTATGTGGGTATTGAAGGATTTTTGTGTATTTGTGGCCAATGGTGCGTCCAGATATTGTCTCAATGTTGATGAGTATGATGATGTCGGACCCATTACTGGTGGCATTGGGGGTATGAGGTTGTTGCATTCAATAGGTGTGGTAGTAGTAGAACGCTGGTCAGCCTGTTGACAAAGAAGGAAGGATATGTGTGAATGCTCGACAGAGGGTCTCAGCATTTTTCTGGTCTTTCTGAAATTTTCGTAAACACATTATATTCCTGTTTTATTTCTCTAAGAATTAATCAATGAATATAAAGAAAATTTATTGGAAATTGTAGTAAATAGAAAATAGTTGTAATGTATTTACGGAAAATTGAAATCATTACGATTGAAATCCCTTCCTTCTTTGTTATGATAAGGACATAACCAGAAAATTACCAAAATAAAAAAAATTGAAGCACTTCACACAGTAAGATCACAAAACACTGCAACACCACTGATCGCATTAACACATATCCTCAATAAGTCCGCAATGTTTTTGTGATACGAAAGTAAAAATGTATATTATCAGAAATAGAAAAATTCGCTGTGAAATGGCGTTTCGAAAGTTTGTTTTTTCTCTTTGTAATTTTGACGGGAGAAAATTGTTTTAAAATAATAACCTTCCAAGATCCGCTATGATTAAGGTACAAACTTAATATCATGCAAGGTAACCTATTCTATTCTTCTAAACTGAAACCTCGTATACTAGGCGTGATTTTATGTATATTTCACAAAATTTACCTTTAAGATCTAGATCCATTTGAAAATGATACCCTGAAGTAGGTTTTTCTAAGATATTCAAGAAAAATTTTACAGCTCCTAGCGGAAGGGTAATAAAATAGATTGAACTGTCGAGCTTTCTGTAGAAGTTATTATTTCGATCATGTCCATCAACGAACTCGACCGAGATCTGTATTACACGACTGATTTTTGTACGAACTTTATAAATACGCTTACTGTGAAAAATGAATGATATGTTTTTTCGTGCTCTATGTCAGTTTTGAGAGATGTTGACATTCTGTTAGAATAAAAATGGAGTCAGATATATGTATCTATATAGAAAGTAATTATTGTTAATTCTATGTTGAAACCTTATTAGAAACTTAGACCTTTTTGTGTAAATATGAAATGTTCGTGTAATGTGTGCCAGCTGGAATAAACCATGACAAAAAGACAATTGGTATAGCTGTGTTAATTATTTGGGCTTTTTGGTGGCATCTGAGCACCAACGGCATTTCTAGGAGAGACTTTATGTCGGGTAGACAGGAAAGTAAATCTCGAAGAGGTGTTTTCACACTTACATAATAAACTTTGTTTTTACTCCGATCATCGACAGCTGAGTAATTAAAGTATTATTTATAGCTGTAAGATAGCTGACCAACGTGATAGTTTGAAACCGTCGGTGGTTGGAACAGAGCCACTGTGTCAACAAATCAGCTGTATCTATAGGGAACAAGGTAAATATTTGAGCTACAGATGGGAGAAAAGTTTCTCAAAATGTAGTTAAAGTACGTTTTTTTCCTCCAAAACCAATCTATTTTTTTTTGTTTTTTTTAAGGTAGCTAGTTCAACAGTCAACCTAACAATATATCATATCCATCAAGCTTCGGGTTAGGTAAGCTGTGCTTCGGGAGCTGTTTTATCAGAATGCGGCATGAACATTTCAGACAAAATTATCCAATCTAAATTCTGTGAACAAAACATCTCAAAACGGCCTATTTAATATAAGGTCTTATGAAAACATTGCCGAAAGTACAAAGGTAACTCATCATGTAAAAAGTGTAAAATATACAAGTTCTCGACTGAAGAAAAATGGCTTATCGACAATTCCGAAGATTCATTAAATCGTGTGAATGGGGTTTAATGTAAGACAAGGCAAATTCAGCTCGCTTGAAATTCAATTCATCAAAATTATATTGCTAAGCTTGAATTAACTTTGATGTGATGATGATTTCTAGAGAACATCTTTCAGTAAAAGCAAAATACTTTGTAGGTCACTGCTGAACTACTTTACGAAAATTAAAGAATGGAGAATGTTGAAACAATCTTATCACGCTGTAACTTTGATAGGGTTCCGTAACAAAGGTGTCAAAAGGAACCTTATAGTTTCGCCTTTTGTCAGTCCGTATAATTTGAGGTCTAGGTCTCTAATACATGTAGATTATAAGAATTTAAATTTTGAAAATATATTATTTCTAATGCGTCATACTGCAACAGAAAATATTTATATGTCATCACTGTCTCGAATCCGAGTCACGAACTCAAGAACAAAACAGGATTATTGAGCATAGAACATGAATAGAACTGATTTACTTATGCAAATTTGCCTATTTTGAATCAATGGTAACTCATTTAAATTTATTGAGTCATGGAAATTTTATATACAATCTATTGTGTTGAATTTGATTGAATTCAGAAGATGGAACCGTTGAAGTTTGATTTAAATTTTCAGTTAATAGTCTAATGATCTGTGAGAAAGTTTGTCTATGGCAAATGTTAGATCGTTTGTAACTGTGGTAAATATGGTAAAATTAAAAAAAGATTTGTGCTCAATGCGAGCTATCGTTTTCGTCTGAGAGTAGGGAAAAGTTGTGCGTCGTGGTAATTCCATACTCTACGGTTGTCGTGGTCATCAAAAGTTTTAGGTTAGGTTATTTTATGTTTATAGGTTATGTCGACATCAATTAACGACATCTACCAACGTCATTAATGCCATTGTCATATCTGTTTATATAACTCCATGTCAGAAACGTTGTCACAATGATGTTCATCCGGGTAAGGTCCGGCAACACCGTTAGTAGGAGTATCTCACTTCTTGAAGGCGTTTTTGGTAATTCAGGTTCTGGTCGCACAGGTATTTGTAATCGAGTGTCGTTGCCGATTGCCAAAATGACGATTCTTGGCTTTCTTTTATAGATAATATATATATATATATATATATATATATATATATATATATATTGATTTTGTATTCTTGACTGGATTTATAATAAATAAAAAGATGTTCTTGGGGATGCAGTCATATTCAATAAAATTCTTTGACTGAAGCCGAGCTTTCGAGAATGTTTATTCTCTTCTTCAGGGCAAAAATCGTGAATTTAGAATAAATTAACCAAAAACAGGAAAGATTTCATATCCATCAATTACAAAAAATAGAAAAATAATGACATTTGTAATTGATGGATATGAAATCTTTCCTGTTTTTGGTTAATTTATTCTAAATTCACGATTTTTGCCCTGAAGAAGAGAATAAACATTCTCGAAAGCTCGGCTTCAGTCAAAGAATTTTATTGAATATATGACTGCATCCCCAAGAACATCTTTCTATATATATATATATATATATATATATATATATATATATATATATATATATATATATAGTCACCACAGAAAACAAGACCGTATACTAATAAAGAAGAAGATTAAGTGTTAACAATATATACCCACAGCCATCGACACACGACACTAGCGCCATATACGAATATGGTTATAAGAATTTGAAAAAACTTCAATATGCAGGACACTTTGGCCTATCCCTCCGTAGTGTTGCAAGACCTTTTCTGTGCGACGTACGACCGTGAATGCAGCCTGACTCCTGACGTTCGATGACTTTTGAGACCTTACTCTACACTAGCGAACCTAGCGGGGAATTCAAGTGCAATAGCCCTTATTATAATTAAAAGCGACGGTTACAGACCACTTCTAAATATATAAATATTGAGGACTTCAAGTATGGAGCCTATAAGATAAACGTTCAATTACTTCATGGATTATTAACGTAGTTTATAATAAATAATAAATAAGATTATGAAATTCTGATGCTTAATTATTAGCTTAAGCTTGAACGATATTCTTGAACTTCGAACATTATGAAGGTGAAATTAAAATATATAGTCTATATCTAGGTACTACTAAAGGTGCTGATATTCTGACTGATTAATTATCGAGAGGTATCCCAATGTAAAGAAGTCATGTTGATTCAGAAATAGAATATTTATAAAATTTTATTTGCTGGAAGTAAATAAAGGCAATGAGCTAATTGTTTATTTGAAATGTGTATGTTGTTATTTGCAATTATGTTTGTTCCTGGTTTTATCTATTAACTGAACTGTATCACAGAATAACTGTAGAAAACCCTCAAGGTGCGAGTCCTCCTCGCACTTGCAATTTTTTTCTTATTATTCCTTATAGGCGCTTTGTTGGATTTGAATGATTCAATACTAATTACAACGTTAACTACAAAAATACTGTCACAAGTATGGAAATAATAATATTGGAAGATGGTAAATCATTATAATATTTAATAAAAAAAATACTTGCAAGAGCTACAAACCGACAAACAAAAAGTTAAATGTTAAATTATTCAATGCTCTAATTGTCTACTACCATGTTCAATACACTGGCCATCAAATACTTTAATTATGAATTGCAAAAGTTAAATTTTCACAAGAAATTTATATACAAAAACCCCATCTAAAAGGTTTCAACTTATTACAATGGTCGAGTCCACAACAGTAACTGATTACCAATCGATTAGTAATCAGAAAGTTGACAGGTAACCAGTAAACAATAGTGTAACATAACCTATCTTTTGTATCTGTTATTACCCATTTCTATTATGGACATCTATAGTTTCGTTTACTATAAATATAATGAACGGGAAATAATGCTTCTCCTTCCTTTATCTGAATCATTTTGACAAACGTAAAATTAGCAAATGAGCTAAGCTATGTATCACTCGTCTCCACAAGAGATGATTAGTAATTAGTAAGCGATTGGTAATCAGTCACTTCAGTGAACACGACCAATGTCTAACGGCAAATTATCCATAGTCCTACGATTTCTGTGTAAATATCACAAACGGGATGTTTTAGTGTAGTTGTTTGCCCCCTTCCTTTAAAGGGCAGTAATTTTCTAAGCATATGAGGTTTTAGTTTAACAGTTGACTTTCAGGAAACCCTGCTTGTTTTACATATAGAGATCCAGGTTTTAAAATAGAAATTGAATTATATCTGAAGTGTTTGTACCTATTAGAGATGAAACGAATAATTGTTTGGCGGGATACCGGATATTCGGTAAGCTGCGAGGTCGTATGGCCGAATCTTTTTTGTTTCATTTTTTTTACTATAATGGTGACTATATTAGTTATTCATGTTATTAACTCAAGTTTTTGATACACTGCGAAGTATTTAAGTTAGGTTTTACAATTTATCAGAAATAATAAAATAGGAATATATTAGGTAATTTAGCTCTATGGAAGGCTCTTTTTAACTTTTTTTTTACTTTCGTTCCTGTTAATAAAAGCCGTTATGATAGTGAATTATTTTAATACATATTATTTTATAAGAAAAAAATATGTTTTGCAGTTGATTTTAGGAAATCGTCGTAGTTTCTGAAAATCCGTTATCCAGCCGAATATTGAGTCAGTGATCTGTATCCGGCCGAATAGTATCCGGCAATATATTTGATCTCTAGTACCTATTACAATTTTCTTAGAAAGTTTTCAAAGATAATGATTTTTATAATATTCCTGATATAAATGAGGGAATATTTTCATTGTTACATTTTATTAAACAAAAGTAAGACTATTCAAATGGATGATAAACATAAACTTCAAGAAAAAAAAATAATGAAGCACTTACCGTTTGGAGAGCTTCTGACATTGAATGGAACGAATCGATAAGCGTGCTGCTGTCGTTTATTGGTTCTTGCTTAACTATGGGTGAAGATACCCTCATATCTTCGACACCAACGTTGTTCTCCCTCTCGACCGGCGATATGGGAGTTAACTTTGGTAAGCTCGTCGTGTTTGACCTTTGCAATGTCTGAAATAAAAAAAATATGAAACAGATACTATAGTTTTAGGAATTTTAAAAATCTTCAACCGATGCAATTCATTAAGCAACGTGCGTTCTCCTATATTCACTGTGAACTGTGAGTTCTGGAAATGTGGAAAGTCTCGTTCTATTGGTTGATTTTGAATTTGAACTTTTATTGGTTGCATGGAATGAGAAATGTCCTTACAGAATTGAGTGTTGCTTGACAAAATCAAAGCGAGTGTACGGCCCAAACCGAAACAGACAAGTATTGGTCACACAATTATTTTGCCTCTGTCACCCTTTTTTTCTATTTTCTACTTATTAGCCGGATAGAGAATGAACGGTCCATGCCAATTATTGGCTGATTCTGAGCTGTCTTCATAGTACACGGTCGTATAAATAGATCTGGCATATCAGGCCCTTTTGAATAGTGGAGAGTGACACCATCATAGAAATAATATTCCAATTCTATGGTCACCATTAATGAGACAAAACTTGCTTCTCTTTTTGTCATCTGCAGCACTTCGAAATTAGGCTGTGTCAATCATAAACCAGAAATTAACAGAAGAACCAATAAAACATAAGATCTGAACTGTACATTCAAAATTATGACTGGTTCACCCTAAAATGGAAGCGCTGAAGATGACAAAAAAGGAAGTAAATTTTGACTCAATATCTAAGTCAGATTCCAGATATAATAAAACTTGCAATTCGAAAAAGTCAACCGGCGTGTTGGCTTCAACCTGCGGTTGAATAACCGAAATTTGAATTAACATTTATAAAACCGGCCCTTAGCCGTGTTCCCGAATATCACCCAGCATGATGGCTAGTGCTAATGATGTCATGATTCGACGCCATACTGTTGATCCGATCCAAAGAACATCAGGCCTTGATAAAATGGTTTATACAAACGGACGTTGACCCATATTAGCACTGGCCAGCATATTACGGAACTCACCTCTTATTTAGGTCTTTAGAAAACATGGATGTCTTTTGTCAAAATAAAATAAGTCTTTAAATGGCATTTTTTTCGTTCGGGTGCTTTCTTGTTGTAGAGAAAGTCGACATTTATTGTTACGAACGTCAACTAACATCGGACGAATCATAAAAACAGCTGTGCTTATCTTTAGGATTTTACAAGACTAAAGTACCTATACTTTAAAAGCGAATGCAATGCAAAAAGATGTCTCACTGCTGATACTAGTTTTTGAAGATTTCACTGGTTATATAGAAAAATAATTGCCCCATGAGAAGGCACTCCTAGCCGATATATAGGGAACAAAGATTTCTTCTTCTTGCCAACGGTGACTATGCTACAACACCAGTTAGTTTCTAGACGTGTGAGGTAATAGCGTGGTTGCGACTTATGACAAAAATCTCCTAATCTCCAGAGAAAAGGTATTTACGTTTTGGGGTTCCTAGATCACGAAAATCATGGTATCTCAAGTCCGTCGGTCTGTCTGTAGTCTGTTGGCGTTGTAGCTCAATAACGAATTTTGGTATGCATATTGAAGGACTACCGGCGACGCAATGTAAGGGTTTTCGTTAATCATATATACAGGGTGTCCAAAATATTAAATGTCAATATAAGAACGGTAGAAGCGACGAGGTTGTTTCCATGAGCAAAAGATGTAAGTTATTTAGGTCGATAAAGATACATTCTCGAAGCGGGGTGGTTTGTCGAGGAAAGTCATAGGTAAAGCCTTTTTTTACATTGAATCAAGCTCAGGTTAGGAAGTTGTCGAAGTCAGAAATTAGGACACAGACCAATACTTATTTATGATCATAACTAAACTTGATTTTGGTCAAGTCCATGAGCGGATTTCTGTATCCTACAGTCGAATTTTGATTCAAATTTGTCTACTAGCTAAGGCTTGGTAGAGGAACAAAAACTGTAAAACTCGTACCTAAAAACTCCCTATTCTAGTTATAGTGTTATAATAACAATCATGAGTAATAATAATACTCATAATTCTTTGATAATGTTTGAGGACTGACACCGTCCATTTAGAAGCTAAAACTATACATTATATGCACAATTATAAAAATGACAACGCTGACGATTTCAATTTGGTTGACGAAAAATGAGTCGGATTGTAATTTTCCCGCGTCTTCTACATCTCAATGAAATTCCGTTAAGGTATGTTTACGTTTTATTTTGAGAACACATAGTTTGAATACCCATCGAATGGGGTTTCGTCATACCATGTCTATTTCTTTTTTTTTGTTTGTAAATTAGGTGAAATAAAATTTTAACGTCAAAAACATACACACATGCAACAATCAGCGGATCTGATCGAAGACGTAGGTATGTTTATGACGTTAAAATTTTTAATTCACCTAATTTACAAACGAAAAAAAGAAAAAAAGAAACAGACAAGGTATGAAGAAATCCCATTCGATGGGTATTCAAAGTATACCTATCTGAATCGCGAATATGTTAAACACTTGTATCAGCAGTTACCAGGACAACTCTTTTGTTTTCCATAGATACAGATGTATATAGAAGTAGATTCCATTTAAATTGATTCTGTCAATTTTCGAGTTTTCTGAACCTGGATATAGGCAACCCACTACAACGGTGATACCCGGTATAGATAATAAGTGGTTTATAACAGTTGTAAGTTTATTTTGAAATTAAATATTTTTTCTTTGTGAAATATTTGTTTTCAGCCAATTGCAGATATGGAAAAATGACCAACTAGTACTGGCTTTATTCATTGATCCAGATGCAAATAAATTAGGATCTTATTTATTGTATCTGTACGTTCAATTTACGAATATAAGAAATTAATTATTTCTTAGGTGCAAAAGTTCACAACAAAAATCTATACCTACAATTTTAAAGTACAAAATATTTTTTATGATAATGTATTACGAAATATCTGATACCTTACAAAATCTGAAATCATTGGAAAATTAGGACAAAATATCAAAGATAATATATTTGATGACTTTATAAAAAAGAAGGAGGTATACAATTCAATTGTATATTTGGCGCTTTTTTGCTTTTTGCATTGCAATTCTTTCAAGAAAGTCGTAAAGTGCGATTGCTATAAAATTAGGATTTTCGCTTAGGGTTTCCTGTAGACTATCATCATTCATTTATAATTAGCCATATCATGAAATCATAGCACATCTAGTTGGCCATATCGACAGACGATTTCTATTTATTGATGATACCAAGGCACATCATGATGTGGCCAACAGACAGTGTAATGTTTCATGAAATGTTATCATTTCATGAAATGCTTGGCCGCATAATGATTCTCATGATAGGGGTGATTTTTCGATTGGGCTTTGACATATTGAATTCGTTCGGGTAGAATTTAGTTTCATCCTCGGTTTCATCTTAATACTTCTAAATGACAATAACTTTTTTCCAGACATCCCATTTAAACGGAGTAAAGCTTATATTCTGCTCCAAACCAAGCAATATCTACCCGTGAAAACCGCATCCTCTCAGTAATTTCCGAGATGTGCACGAACAACCAGATATGTAGAAAAAAAACGTTGACAGGTTATTGCAATTTATTATTATTATTATTATCATACTCTATTCAGCAACAGAATACTAAAAATTCTGTAAGCTAAAGTGCTAAAAATTAACATGGAGAATAGAAATTACTAATCAGTTGAGCAATAATTAAGAAGGCTTTCGGCTTTTAATATCTCTAAATATCATATCCACATTGCATTTATTTCAGTCACATATTATTATTTTCTTTTGATTTATGTGTCTCAGGTGATTAAATTTGGTATAACATGTTGCAACATAACATGCCAAAACTAATTTTTAAGAATATGCGGATGATGCGACAAGTATTTAATAGATCAGGTAAGTAAATTCAGGTAATCTAATACATTAAGGGCATTACGTAAAGCTATCGGGATGACACCAGAAGTGGATATGACTATGGGTACTAGTGAGACACTATAATTAGCTTCCAAATTCTGCCTATCTGCCCCTGTAGCTCTTTTTTTTGTGATAGTGGTGCTATGTCTAGGTATTATTATTATCGTGTCGACTTGGATCTGAGATAGTGTTTGACGTGCAAAAGTTCTTATTTATATAAAACATGGTTTCAGCTTGAGTTCGTGCTCGTGCTTGATGGGCATATGCGTTTCTAACTAGGAAATCTCCGTTTTTAATATGTAATCAAAACTTAACTAACCTAGAGAAATTATGAAAAGAAGGCGTCTAAATGAAATGAGATATTCTGGTAAATCCAGAAATCTAGGTATTTCTAAATGAGAAATTATGTATTACTAAATAAAATATACTCCTACGGCAGATTCCAACAGGAATCTTATAAGAAATAGAAGTAAATCTGAATACCTACGAGCTAGTTTCATTTTTTTTTAATTCTCCAATATAACTCACCTGTGAATCATTGAATCGTTCAGAGTTAGAATTGGCGGTCATATCACAGTTCGAGGACGATTTCCTTTTCCGTTTCTCACTGGGTGGGCTTCCTCTGCCCATTAACCTGTCCCTGTCTCGTCTTGGCACTTCTGATAATTGTTCGTTTTTACTCAACGAATTGTTGTCGGTGAGCCCCCTAATTTGTAGGGCCTCGGCCGTCTTTAGGAACATCGGTAGGAGATTTTGGGACACGTTAACCTCACCTTTGTACATAAAATCCAGCAGCGCTTTCATTTCGTTGTAATTGACGTCTTTTAGAAACACTATAGGGTGCGGATGGGCGTTCTGTATAAAAATTGTTTCGAAGTATGGACTACATGCCGAAAGGATGGTTTGATGGGCCTTGAAGGTTTCTCCGTCACAAGCTAAAGTCACATCACATAATGCTTCTCTTCTTAATAAACTACTCAAAACATCTGTCAAGTTAGTGGGGTGGTTGTTCCAACGCAAACAGAATTGTTGATCCATTGTATTTTTGTTTCTGTTATCTACCTGTTGAAATAACAAATTAAAATCAGATTTTTAAATGGAAATAATTTAGAGGGCTTTAATAACAGCAGTAGGTATAAATAAAAATCTACAAACATATAATCTAGCTCTACTCTGAGTCTGGTTAGGTAGAAATGTAGTTATATCAAATGTTTTAAATTATAACCTATAAAGCGTTTCACAGCTATTCAAACCTATAAAATTTGAAATTTACCTGTTAAAATTACATTTTCAAACCTAATTTGCACTAAGAAATATGCTCACTTCTACAACTGTTAGCAAACTACTGTTTTGTCTAGGTATTTGACCTAAAACTGTATTGATGTAGAAATAACAGTTATCTGAGAGCCACAATTACATCAAGAATGCATTTATTATTACAGTACTGTAAAATATTTAAGAAACATTAAAAGAGATCAAACGTCACGTTTCACATGATAAACGTTGAAAAAGGAAAGGGCAAGCTCTCACCTCAGAATTCATGCCCTTAAATGAGCACAAGTATTTTTATTTATATTTAAAATTGGAGACAACCAATAAGGTCAACCAACATTTCAGCATAATAATTTTCTAGCATAACTCGATCATTTGTAAAACTAAGAATATGTTAGATTACTTTCTGAGTAAATTTTGATGGTCCACGTCTATGACGACTGTAACCTTTTTCACCGCCATTGTGGATTTTATGAAAGATGATTTCTTCTATTTTTATTATAGAATTTTCACAATTTCTCAGAAGTAATCGTAGGAGTTCCATTATAACTCCAGCGAAAGTCGGGTGGTTGAAGTCATTTTTCACGAAATTAAAAATCATTTTACGGTATAAAATAGTAAAAAACTTACCTTTTTTGCCCTGTTCCTGTCATTACACCGCCTCCCAGTTTGGTACCTCCTGCACTATATGCAACTAATTTTGGTGAAAGTTTCGTTTACGAAAAAATATGCATTGTCTACTTCAGAAGTTGATTTTATTTTTTTGAAGTAACCTGTACATAATATGATATGGTTGACTTTTACAAAGATTGTTGTAAGAATAACAGTAATTTACTATTATTTATAGCCACGTATCAAAATACACAGTTACCGTATGTTTGGTTGCATAATCTTCGGCTACTATTTTTCTTTCTTGTAAATTTTCGATGTGTGCGTAGGATTATCTTCTTTTTCATTAACTTCATATTCAAATAGTGCAGTTGAAACTTGAAACCGGAACTCTTGGATCTTCCATTCAAATTGAAGACAATACCTACTCACTGATTCAGAAACAACTTAAAACTAAAAGGGAACACTATCAAAGAAAATAAATGTATGATAGTTAGGAATATTGGTCAATGTTTCATATTTTAATTATGAAGCCCTAAAAAACTATAACTGAAATCTTAGTAGGTACGTTTTGACTCATAAATTAATTGCAGAGCTATTTTTGACATTCATTACAGTTCAGCAAGAATATATATCTAAGCTTTACAATAATTAAAGCTTAAATATATTTTACTTGATTGGATAATAAAAACGTTTTACAATAAAAAAGATAAAATTTTAACAATTAAATTAGAAAAAATATAAGTTTTTTTAGAAAGTTTGTACCGTAGTGTTGGCTGTAATAGAAATAGTTTACATTTATTTTTTATATAAATCTCCAATCGGAGAGTTTCTTGTTGATTCTTCTTCATTTTGTTTCTTCAATAATCGTCTGAAGAATCTTCTCTCTTCTGTTCTTGTTTTGATTTGAGTATCATTAATTAAGAGTTTTAATAAATATGCAGCGCTTTAAAAATTCAAAGCATGCAGTGACTGATTAGCAATTCAAAGGCGACTGGACAGCTTAATCCACTGGAATGACTTTGTGCTCATCCTTCGGAAGTGTAAAATAAACAATTTACCTTAAATAGCTGTGCGCCTCCCTCTCTAGCTCTAAATCGATGATGTCACAGTTACCTTATGGCCTTGAACTTGTATTGTGAACGACCTGTTGCTTCCACGTGTGCGGCACTTGCCCTTGTCCTTGTATCGAAAGGAATCCCGATTTTTGTCGCGTTTCGCGCACACTGACACAGCTCGGAAATTGATCTACATTAATTTATGAAGATAAGAGATCAATCCTTGAGTATCGTTAATAATAATTGTAATTTTACAACGATTTCTCATGCTAAGAAAAGTAATATTCTTTTTTAGATAAAACTCTCGCTGTTTTCTAATTTATGCGTACTAAAAATTATAGGAGCAATTATTTTTGTGATTGGATTCGAATGGAGGGTGCCTTATCTGATAATTTTGCGTTTTCACCCAGTGGATGGTTCGATGCAACTAAATATAATTATTTTGCAAGTTTCGTTTGTCACCCCCACGGAAGGTAGTTTCTGGGGGGAGCATGTGCAATGGCGCTGACTCTGTTTTATCGTTGCATACCTACATAGAGGGTGACGGAGATTGCTTAATCGTGTCGTGGGGCAGATTTGTGGAGACACTCCCCCTTTCGATGCGATTTGCGGTCGAGGGAGGTAATTGTGTGCGCAAAAAACGCATCTTCATGAGATGATAGAGGAGGTGTTTGTGCGCGCTGCTTGTAGGTACCCACCAGTCGAAGTGACTTTTTCGGATAGGACCTATATTATTATAGGTAAGGGTTACATTTCACAGTCTACAAAATTTACCACATCTATTCATCGGAAATATTACTTTTGTTTACCAAAAATAATAAAGTCACTAAAATTATCTTAGATCGATTAACAAATGTTGACATCATGATAGTCTCTTGTATTCTATTACTTGTTCCAAAAACTAACTTTTGTTGTTAAGAATGCTAAATGTGCACCAACATTTTTACTCCAATTCAATTCTAACACGATAACCAGATTTATTTTTCGCCCTAGATATCTAAAATCCCCCTTTAGCTTTGTTAAATAAACTAAGTATGTTAATGTTTTTATATATTTTTTTGAAGGCGATGCTTTCAAAACTCTTATTCAAGATCTTAGCATCTTAGGTTACTATTTCAAATCTATGTTGAAACTTAAGAAGCGGAATAATTACTTTTAAATAGTTTTTGAAAGAGATCTTTAGCAATTGAGTTTTCTATCATTCCAATACATCGACTAACCGCCCGAAATTTTATCGAGATTTTAGATTTCTAGGTTTATTGCTGACTATCCTTAAAGCCCTTCAATTTATTTTCTAACAGTTTCAATAAGAAGAGATAATCTCTTATTTTTTCTGTCAAACAAATATTCCTTCGTTTCAAAAATGAATGTATTCACCATAGAATATAAAACATCTTTAGTAAACTGTAAACAGCTAAATGTCTACAACAATAAACAATGACATATTTATTTATTCAATCAATAATGTCCTGTGTTCCGTAAGAGATGTAGGACTGGTCAGATACAGTTCAATATTAAATTGTAAAATTATATTTAAAATTTAAAATTATGGAACCTGTCCTGCCTCAAACACCTTAGCAAAGATTAGAAATTTAATCTTTGACCTAAGTATAGATAAACCGTGTAAAATACCAAGCACTGTAGCGCCATCTAGCTGCAAATAACAACAATGTGGATAGTCTTAAGACATTCTTAATGCCCAAACGTCTACTGATTTTCAAAGGCAATCAGTGAAATTGTGTGGACGTTAGTGCACTGTAGCGCCATCTAGTGGTGAGTGACAACAAAGTAGGTAGATAGTTTAGGTATAAATCATCTCCAAGATATACTACATATATTATGCACCAATTGGGATGTTTACTCTAGTTGTAATTTTAAATAAATTAATGTTTAACCAATGAATGGTAATATTTGAATACGTATAATATTTTTTTCGGAGCATATTGAATTATAAATAATTGGAAATATCTCCTACGTTTTTAAATAGTTTTTATTCTTGTATCGATGGACTCCGCAGCGATTTCTCAGGCCTCATACGGTCTAGAGACTTGAAATTTCGAATTCGTACTTAGATCGCAGATATTCGCCGCCTGTTAAGCTCTACGTGTGATCCAATATTGATTAATTATATATCTGTTTCAAGCAAGATCTAACTATTTCTTCGACATGGAACGACAATCTCGGACAATGGGATCCGTCACTGGAATTACGCACGAGTATGGAGCGTATACATGTACTCTCTGGCAGATCGTAAATTACCAGAGACAATACTAATTTAAAATTTAATTTTGTGTTGTGGTAGACAAACAGTAATTTGTTGTGAAATTGCTGTTGCTGGCAATCAGATATACATAAGTATAGTTTAAATCAAGAAAGGGAGAAATAGCAATAATACTCATCGGTACGGTTCGAATCTTAAATGCCTAATAAAAACAATTTTATTTTTTTTTTAAATTCCACTTGTTAATAAATAATCAGTGTATTTGCAATAATGGAGGCTGGATTTACCAAAGCAGACAGCTATAATTTGCCAAGAATAGATTATTCGATGGTGGCAAATTTCTTTGCCAGAAACACGGATTATTGTTCTGCAGAACTTAAGAACGTGATACTGTCTTTGTAAGTATAATTGACCAATACCTACTAGTAGCAAAATAATACCCATCGTAGTATATTCCACATAATTTTCCATATCTTTTTGAAGCTAAAATTAAAATTCAGTTATTTTTCTTTTGAAATAAACAGTGACTCCTATATAAACACTATAAACATGCATTGTCAACATAACCCGAACTATCTGCATCTGAAATCAGTCACTAATGAATTTTTTGTAAACCATTATGAGAAATTATATCAAAGTGATCTTCACAAAAATAAATTGTAGATGTTGTTGTTAAAGATACGGGATCTCTTCTAGCTAAAGTTAATCAAATTCTCCCTATATCTTTCTTTTTCGGAACGTAAATAAATAGTTTATATGGTGTGCTAATCGCTGTGGAGTAACACATTACACATACAAAACTTTGTATTCATTTTTCATATGATATTCTCAATTTTCAAACATATTAACACTGACAAACTGACAAATACACAGAGGATGAGTAAATAAAAATCACATAACATCTACCCTATAGATATATGACAGATCGTAAGTAATGCTATTGTTAGCCAGTGGTGACGTAGTTTGAAGTCGTGAATGATTTATTTTTATCTTTTTACTTCCCTCAATAAGGAAAGTATTGTATTCACGTAAAAAATCGACCTCGAGATTTTTGCTGATATTTACGTTTTGGGGTTCCTAGATCACGAAAATCATGTTATCTCAAGTCCGTCGGTCTGTCTGTAGTCTGTTGGCGGTGTAGCTCAATAACGGCTTGACCTAGGACAACGAATTTTGGTATGCATATTGAAGGACTACCGGCGACGCAATGTAAGGGTTTTTGTTAATCATATATAGAGGGTGTACAAAATATTAGGTGTCAATATAAGAACGGTAGAAGCGACGAGGTTGTTTCCATCTCGAATCGGGGTGTTTTGTCGAGGGAAGTCATAGGTAAAGGCTTTTACCAATTTTTTCTTCTTAGAAAATGATTTTTTTACTTTGTAAAATATTTCTTCCGTATCTATGAAGGTTCGATCTAAAAGAGTGTAACGTGCACGAGGAACAGCCGCCGGCATTGGCCTCAAAGTGGCGGCGTCCTTTTGATGCTTATGTGCGAGCCATGGGGACCTCGGGAGCGGCCGCTGACAAAGAGTGCGACGCATGTGCTCACTAGGATGCCGACTAAGGATTTCAAGAAAATTCCAGTGGTGGCTGGTGAATCAAAGACCAGAGTGGGCTCCAAAGAACTGGAGTCTTTTTCGGGTATATATTAGGATAAATTGTCGGCATGGGATAGAGTGTGAAAGGCAGTGTGCAATAATAGAAGAGTCAGAGTAAGCTTGAGCATATTTAATAGTAAAGTGAAGTTGTAATTTTTATTATACTACTTTCGAGTGTAAATAAAGCTTATTAAATAATTGTAAATTAGTCTCACTTACCTGCGAACCCACATACGCAACAATAGGAACAGCTCGAAAAATTGGTCAACATATCTATTTTCATGTTTATCCGTTTAATGGTTTGTGTCTAAAAGATTAAATGTTCCCATATACAGCTAAGAGCTAACATAATTTTTCAATATATAGGTTTGCGTAGTATAAGTTTGTTAAAAACCAAACCTAGTTTCTTTTAAATGGACCAACCCGCATATCCATATCATTGCATATTGAAATACCCTCTATTTGACCATTCACCCAAAATAGGGTTTTTTGGGGTTTATACAGCATCTTTCTGTTTTGGCCGCTTAAAAAAATCCTATTTGTATCTTATTAACACGGCCTTATAGTATCAGTTTTTGCCAAATTAGTTTAAAAAGTGTTCTCCTTTCTTCCTGAAAGATTTTCTTTACTTCCAGAATACAGGGTGAGTCAAAACTATGAGTTCAAATTTACTCGATAAACTCAAATGGAACACCCTGAATATAATACTGAACTCGAATACCTTTATCAATGTTTTTTAGAATTGTGAAGAATTCGTTAAATATAAATCCTTTATTTACTGATATATTTATTCTTCATTTTATAAACAATAGGGAGTTGAAGTGTAGCATATACGTAACCGCTACGTAAGTGACTTTATGGATTATACGCATGCGTACGTACGTTGAAAGAAATTCAACAATTAAGTTAAAGTAGACAGTAATTTCCATGCGTAAGTGACAACGTTGTTGTTATTCATTAGCAGTTTATATTTTGTTTTTAATTGTTTTTCAACCTGTTTATTTCATCTAGTATATAACTACCTACTAGTTTGTTAACGACTACAAATTCAACAAAAGTAGTTACTTCCCAGTTATTCCTCTGGAAGCACCTACTTGATTAGATGGAATATATTGAAACATTTAAAATATAATTGTTCTTCTGCATTCTTCTTTGTTATATGTTATTTTCGTCATTGAGGTATCCATGTGAGAAACATTCATTTTGGTCGTAATAGGGCCTAGGGCATTTTTTAGACGACTTTTTTGTGGATGAGGTGAAGATGCATTTCTATGACTTGCATCTTGGTTATTTGGTATACTACAATTATGATTATGAATATAAATATGTTCCTCTTTACTTCATGTTATTGTGAACTAAGTATGAATTATTATCAGTTTAACACGTTGATCGCGGCAGCATAAATTGACTCTTTTTCTGTGCGGTAGTGGTCTCTGGGGACCGATCTTACCTTTCTATCTGCGGTACCGGTCGCCGGGGACCGATAGACATTGTGTGACACTAGGACACTTATCCTCCGTATTTGTAAATATTCCACGACAGTTTCCCATTTTTTAGGCCCTGAACACAAATACGTTCGAGGTTGCACTAAGCTGTAGAGTTTGATGATGCTTAAAAATTAATTTGTATTTATCGGTCATCGGGGACCGATCACGCACTGAGATAACGACATCATTTTTATATAGAAATGTTCACTTTAGTGATTATCGTAAATAAAATGCTATAAATACAATTACATCATATTTTATTATCAAATCTTATTTTCAAACGCTCAAAGAAACAATCATTTTCTCTTACATTTAAAATTAACTGAACACAAAACGATTCAAACTAATAACAAAAATGGTTCATATTGGAATGAATGTTATTTACTATGAAGTCTATTGAAAGAAGAAATACACATTCCGGGCTTGCTAGAACAATCTTCGCAATAGCTAGTTACTTTGTATACTTTTTTGTTTGCATCCCGGCTAGAAAGTGTTTGGCGCAATTCCTTATAAAACCCCTTACAAATTCTTCGTATTTTTCTTCCAGGACCAGAAGGTTTCATGAAAGTGTGAATAAATCTTTTGCGATGCGTTTGTTCACCAGCTTCTTCTGGAACATCAACTAACTGGCGGGCTAGTATCCCACGATATTTCGTGATTGAAATCTTATTGTTTGATATTTTATTATAAATTATCCTAGCATTAATAACGCATGTTCCAAATAAGACCTCGAAGATAACTTTCCTATACCATTTCAAGGATCTGCGTAATACTCAATAGTAAGAAGACATTAGGTCGCTATAATCGACCCCATTTTGTTGATATATTGTATTCTATTATACATAGAGGCTTAGCAATATCCTCCTCATTCGAGATTTTTTACCGGTTCTTTCCGAACTTCTACTATGAGTATCTGTTGTTAACATTAGGACTGTCCATTTAATTATTTTTATGCAATTATTATGTGGCCCCAACACTACCCCCGTTTAATTTTCTTTGAATAAAATTTGGGTATCCCTCTAAGATTTGACCGTAAGGTACCACAATATTTTTGTTTAAAAAGTTTTTTCGCTAGGCGAATACTCGAATAGAGTATAAAGATAATGCCCCTGTTTTTGATCTATGGATTTTAAAAGTTCCAAAACCATAGTTTCAGAATGAGATTGTCCCTCAATCCCCTATTTTTTTCCAGAATTCACAATTATTTTATTGGTATTACCATCAACAGTGCAAAGTTTATAAAATTTGATGGCGTATTTATGAGATGTCCAGGTGTTAAAACAGCTCGAAAGTTGGCATTTAGTAACTCCAAAGCCTTAGATATTTTCCATAGCCTGTCGCTTTAATCCAAAAATGCATTTTCATTATTAGAAAAGTGAATACAGCGAAGAAGCAATAAAAATCACGGGACATGTGTTTTGCTATGAATAATTTTATGAACACAACTGGATAAAACCCATTACCATAAGAATTTAAAAAAACAATAAATTTCCCTCTGTAATACCATTCAGAGGGAAATTTAATCTTGATTTTGATATGGATCTATTTAATGATATACACTGTTGGGCAAATCTGTTTGTTTCCTCAATAATTAAATTCACTAGCTCATCAGTTGAAAATAATCTGTATGCGTCCAGTGTTGTTTTTATATTATTTTGTTCGAAGTTGAATTTTGCTTGTTCGTTGCAAGTGTTGAAAGGTATATCCAACTGCGTAATATCATGCCAATTATCTTCATCATGACCAAAGTTTCTGCTATCTGCAGGAGTCCCCTCTACATTATTTTCCTCGTTGTCAGTTGTGTCTGAGAAAAATAATCATCATTTGCGAGAATAATGAGAATAATCTTAATTAAAAAAGCCCACCTTCATTTTCATATGTTGAATCGGTTTCAGACGCACAGGTGGAAGTTGAAAAGTAATTTCAATCTGGTATAGAGTCATCACTACTAAAATCCTCAAGTTCATCTTCACTAACTTGACTTGTTCTATTATGCTCTTGCTCAGGTTGTTGGAACGGAGCTGATAGTTCACTTTGAATAACTTCCTCATCCACCTCCTTTTCAGTTAGTTCAAGTATTTTTCGCCCACGAAATCCCGACATTATGTGTAACCAGAACGCTGCTTCTAAGACTAACGAGGAAATGTTTATATCAAGAAGACTATACATATATGTATAGTATTCTTGGTTTATATATAATCTACGGACGATATGAAAGATAAAAACATGCTAGACAAGAATCGACAAATTCAAACATATAAATCTGTATAAGTCTCCCGCAACCGATACCGCATGGAAGAAATATGACATTAACTTCTGTTCGGTATCAGTCTTCGAGGACTGATATCGTGCTGGCCCATATTATGGAAATATATTTTTTGCTGATTGCATAGCTACTTGTTTCGATTACCTGCGTTTATCTATACCGAAATTAGGGCTTCCGCACGGAAATACATTTTTCTAAAATGTGACACCGCATTGAACAAATGTCGGTATAGGTCTCCAGCGACCTATAATGCAGTCAACGTGTAATGCAGGCAACTGCCAAGCAGCCCAATGGTAAGAAAGGATTTGTTATAGGTACCTGTAAGAATTCAAAATTGTACCCATCGTGTATTATTGTATTCATTCGTATATGGTTACGTTAATTTCGTGCTACCGTGAAATAAGGTAAGATAACGAAATCCTAAACCAATGTTTAGAGTACTGCGCATGTGTAGCTGTAAATTTATAGCGCAGGTAAATATTTTTTTGCACTTCAAACTCTCTTTAATTTAAAAAGTAATTTCAAAGTTGCTATGGAAACTACTTAGGTGTAAGGAGCAAGAGAAAAAAAATCAGGGAGTCACGATATCCCCTTGGCTACGCCCCTGTCCTCTTCCAATCCAGCGTTCTTGAAATCGTTCATTAATTCAAAACATAAAGCATGAATGATTCAGTCTTTTTGAACTGGACACACCTATGCAAATCACATTCGATGGCAGACGTCAATAATGATTTTTTTTGCGCATATCTAATGTACTCCCTCAAAAGCTAACGGTATCGATGTGCAGTCAGTCTTTCTTAAAAAAATAGGGGAGGGGGGACAAAATCCCGTCAATTCCTCCCCAGACGTTGAGACAGCATATTGTTGAAAAAGCAGGAAAATTGTTATGCTAATATAAATTTAAAGATATATTTCTACCCGTTTATTTATATTCTGACTGAACCTATCATATTATAAAAAATGCTGCCAAGTGCGAGTCGAACTCGCACACAAAGAGTTCCGTACCATTGTAAAAGAAACATTCCACTGTCTACTTATTACTGTTTATAACATACAGCTGACAGATAAACGAAAGGATGGATGGATTAAGTATTTGTTTTTTTAGTGGCGATATGAATACACATTCTCTGAAAATTTCAACTCTCTACCTATTACGTTTCATGAGATAGAGCCCTCTGACAGACGGACGGACATCGCAGTTTGGTATGGAACACTAAATATATAAAATGACCACAGTCAAAAACTACATAATTACATAATATAATACGACGATTCACCACATCGTCTGGCTTCTTCAATAAATATTGTCCGAAAGCCGACGCCGATGGGGGCTAATATGAAGGTCAGATTATTTTCGTTGTTTGCCGATATACCTATCACTACCAGAACCTACCCTACTGAAAACTGAACAGTTACACTACTCAATCGGACGATTTTCACATTCGATGGAATTTGCTTGAAAGTGACAGGAAAATCGTGTATGTGGATTAGATATCTAAAAAAATAACTATACGCGAGCGAAGTATGTTATTTTTCCAGAGTTATTAATAAAAGTCCGTTTTCTTCAAGTATTCAATCATGAAAAGTCCGGATAATCAAGTAAGCGAATCGATTTTTGCTAGGTCAGCTGAAATTTGAATCAAAAATCCAAGAAGTGGAAGTGACCAAACTTATTTTTGAAAATTATTTATACAAAAAAAACTCCCAACTCATCACAGACATAGACTATAGTCGAGTTCGGAATTTGTAGTCACTAAATTTCTAGAATATGAGTGAAGTTTAAGGGTTCTCTTGGTTTTTCTTCTGATTATTATATGGCTACATATTAATTATTACAGTAACAAAAAATAAAAATATCTAGCATCATAGTAATACTAATAATATTTGACAGGATGGTTCCTGAGTTAACAAACTAAAACTGTTATGTAACCGAAGACGTTATAAATTCCAAAGCATGGCGTTCATTACTTAAAAAATTGGATACTACCAAGAAAAAAATAGTTTCTAAACGTAGTTTACTTTCTAATTTTAATTCCAGAACACAAATAGATAGGTATAGGTAGCCGGAATGGAATTATTTCAGTAATAAATATATTATACCTAATCATGTTTTTTTCTCAAAGAGTTACTTTTATTTTATATCGATCTGTTAAATAATACAAATATTATACAAAGCAACGTCTTTTACCTTAACATATACTTATATGTCGTGTAATTTTTTACAGGACTGCATTTATAAATATTGAAATAGTTGATTCTTCAAGATAGGTACACTACATTTTCTGTCAAGTATGACAAATTGTTTTCAAGTACACAAATTATTTCTTAAATGTCTAAATAAAACATCCTGTAACTCAACAATAAACCAAATTTTCTCTAGATGATTTGAATTAAATCCAAGATTTAGCAGTTAAAATATTGCCAACACTGGCATGCAACACCCTGTAGAATTATTTTACGTTGGACATTGAAATTTCTTGACATAAAAATGTTCTCTGACGAACCCTAACGCAGGTGGTATACCTACAATTCGACTGCCGGTTTTTTTTTGGTTTGTGCGCGCGCTTTATAATAGTAAACGTACTCCGATTTTGATGATAATTGATTCATTTGATAGAGGAGAATTGAAAAATGGTCCCATATTCGTAAAAACTGAAATCCGAAATCTCCTTCATTTCTAAAAACGCCTCCGAAGAGGGTGGAGGGGACAATTTTTCTCGAAAACCGAAAATCTGAGTGGACAGAATTAAATATAGGACAATATCCGGAAAAATTTAAATTGAACTTTTTGTTAAAACGAGTTACGGTTTTCGAGTTACAGCGATGTTAAAATCTCAAATCTCATTGCACCAACTAATAACGTCGGTGCAATTTTTTGTAAAAAACTATTTACATTTATCTTTTTTCTCTAGCATCGCCTTTTTGCCATTTTCTATTTGTTAGCGAAGCTGTTA
Organism: Crioceris asparagi; assembly: GCA_958507055.1. Taxonomy (NCBI): domain Eukaryota; kingdom Metazoa; phylum Arthropoda; class Insecta; order Coleoptera; family Chrysomelidae; genus Crioceris; species Crioceris asparagi. The sequence continues at coordinate 55,780,633 of OY293827.1, forward strand.
GCTTAGAGATTATAATAATATTAAGTAATTGCATAGTTTCTCAGAAAAAGCCGAGAATAGACACGTAGTTTCTGCCTCAACTATTTCGACATGCTAGCCTTAGAAAAGGACGTCGTCACGTCAAAAATGTATTGTTTTATGTTCGTCTTGCTAATCAAAGATAATGAACTGTGGAAAATTATGTGAACAGCAACAGCTACCAATCTGTGGATTGGTTCGCTAGGTAAATGCTAGCGAAGTAATTTGAACCTGTCCAGCTCGAAGATGTGCGGGATGAGCAGCGTATGGTGTGCACACTCTCTCATTTACACCTAGTGTAAATTAATTTAGTCGTTGATTAAATACACACTCTATAGTCATCCCAAATCCCAGCGGGATCACTTAGTCGGTGGTAGATTATTCTTTTTTCCAGATCGATCGCAACGCATGTCTGTGAAAGTTAAATTAGTCCAAACGGGACAAATGCCGAGATACACTCTCTGTTTGACCCTTTACTCGATTTGATGAGCAAATTCAATCTTATTAGAACTGGCTTGGTGATGTCACATAGGTATGTTTTGAAATGATGGTCTCTTAATTTGTGAATAACTCTGAGGAAGTAAATTTGCTAATTAAAATAAATCTTAGAGATAAAAAATTGAAGAATGTATTTTACCCAAACGGAGGATATACAATTCGATTGTCTGATTTTTTTGATGATTTTTGATTCATTTGAAAGAGGAGGCTTGAGAAATGGTCACATATTCATAAAAACTCCAATACGAAATCTCCTTCCTTCCAAAAACAGCCCTCGAAGGAGGGTGGAGGGTTTTCGACTTACAGCAATGTTAAAATCTGATATATGCATATTTCTGCTATGTGGAGGGGGCAATTTCTTTTGAAAATTGAAAATCTGAGAACGCCAAATTAAAGACCAGATTATTTGTAGCAACATTTGAATTGAACATTTTTTTCATAGAATTACGGTTTTCGAGTTAGAGTATTGATAAAATTAGAAATATGCGTATTTTCTACTCGATGTTTTGAAATCTCTGAATAATAACAAGTACAAGCAAAGAATATACGTGGGTAATAGGATAAGTACTGTCTTCTTTGGTATTAGTAAACGTTCAACGATTTTCGTGACCAATGTTACTCTCAAAAGTGTGAAATAAATCCTATTTACAAAAAATAGAACGACTTTATTTGTGGGTGCACTGTTAAATACAAAATAATGTTAATTCTATTGGTACTGGTCCTTGTGAAGTTGGTGCCAAGGGTCTTCTATTTAATTACAATTGCACAACATCAAAATTACAAGAACCAATAGAATTAATATTACTTTGTATTTTTTCGTGCACCAACAAATGAAGTCGGCGAAATTTTTGTAAAAATTATTTATTCAATAGGTCTAGTCATTATTACCAACACAATAGCTGGCCTTTTTGACCGACTTTCCAACAGAGGAGGTACCTATACAATTCGACTGTTTGCTTTTTTCATACGGGCGCTTTGTATACTAAACGTAAGTACTCCGATTTTTTTTATTTCAAAGAAAAGAGTTGAAACTGTCCCCGAAAGTAGCGACGGGGACAATTTTCTTAGAAATTCGACAATTTGTGACGGACAAATTAAACAAGAGACCACATCCAACTACCATATAAACTCGACATTTAAGCGGTTTTCGAGTTACAGCAGTCTGCAATATAATGTGCATTTCCGCGATTTTTTGAGATCTCTGAATAATAATAAGTAAAGAATATACATGCGTAATAGGATATGTACTAAATCTTCTTAGATATAAGTGAACTTTTAACGATTCGGATGTTAATTGTGAAATAAAACTTTTTTTACAAAAACTAGGAGCGACTTTATTTCTTAGGTTACTCAAAAATACAAAATAATAGTAATTCCACAGGTTCTGATACTTTTGAAGTTGGTGCCAAAAGTCTTCGATTTAGCTATTCACTACTAAGTATCAGCACTACTGGAATGAATATTATTTTGTATTTTTCAACGCATCAAATAATTATTAAGTCTGTCCTAGTTTTGTAAAAAAATATTATGAATATGGACCAATCAGGATTATACTATACAGGGTGAATCGTCCGTCATCGGTCCATAGTCTCTTTGAAGCAAGCAGGATCAACTCGGCAGAATCGATTCAGATCTGTGACACTCTTAAGTATCTACTTATTTGTACCATCTATGCCTTTTTCGAACAAAAAATTGTGGTGTCTAGTTTTTAAAATAAGATAACAAGACCACATTGAATAAAATGTATTAAAAACAAAGGTGGAATTAAATAAAAAGATCTGAATTTTTACTAATTTGTACCATCAATAAAAAAATATTCTTTTTGAGAAAAACTGGTCGCTGCAAGCTTATCATTAATATTATGAATATGGAATAATCAGCATTATACTATACAGGGTGGTTCATTCGTCAACGGTCCATAGATCTTTTTGAATCAAGCAGGACCAACTCGGCAGAATCGATTCAGATCGGTTACACTCTTAAATACTTATTTGTACCATCTATGCAGTTTTCGAACAAAAAAATGTGGTGTCTAGTTTTAAAAATAAGATAGCAAGACCACAATGAATAAAATGTATTAAAACAAAGGTGGAATTAAATAAAAAGATCTGAATTTTTACTAATTTGTACTATCAATAAAAAAATATTCTTTTTGAGAAAAACTGGTCGCTGCAATATATTAAAAAATATGTAAATAACAAACCTAGAATTGATGGGACTAAATTTTTTACCAATAAAAAAACAGTTGAATTCAAATATGTTATACTTAAGGGTTAAGTAACTTTTTGAACGAACAAATCAATCATAATATTGATATAAGAAACCTCGTAGTATGTACATGTTTAGAGGCGAGTGGGAGAGTTTTTGTTTGCCAGGCGGTTTTTCGGCTCGTCATTTTGGAAAAATCCTCGGACAAAATTTTTATCTGCTGTTGATGTCATCACTGTTTGATACATGACGCCATGGATTTGTAAATGGGACACCATATATTTTTCTGGCCTGTAGTACATTCAAAGACGATTTAAAAGTAAATCATGATGGGTAGGTAGATACGATACATATAGTATTCTAAAATCAGTACCAGAAGAATTCGAAATATTTATAAAACAATTATAAAAACTAAACAAACGTTAACTGCTTTAAAAACAACATTATTTTTTGAATACCCACTAATCGAAAGATACTGTTATCTATTTTTGTAAATTAAGTATTATTGGCGATCGAGATTATGGAGTGTGGAAATTAATTGCTCTATAAGAATTGTCTTGATGAAAATGTTGTTTTATAATTTCGTTGTCACACCTTTGACAGGCAAAACAGTATTTGACTATATTGGACGTAGGTATGCAACAAACGTTTGACTATAAAAAAACATTTCTGTAACGGTAAAAAATCTGACATTTTATCTATTTTGACAGGTGACACGGGAAAAAGTGAGTGCTTTTCTCCCTGGTAGATATATACACATAAATATAGCGATTTAGCTGGCAATAATTTTTGTGACGATCCTTTCGCTGCTTCTACTAACTCCGGTAAAGTTAGAGACAACTCGAAATCAGACATTTGTTACAAACAACCACTAAGTTCGCAATTTTTAAACAATAAAATAATATTAAATTGACAGATAATTAATTACTTTAAAGGTTTTCTTAGCAACGCCGGCCTAATTGTCGCTATAAGTACATACAAGTTTAAAACTTGAAATTTCACGTCCATAGTTTTCTGACTGTAATATATTATAATATTTTGTCAATAAATTTTCTATAAATAACAACATTATAAATAATAATAAAAGTACATAAATGCCTACATCGTTCGTTGTTTTCAATAAAAAGTTGTTTTGCCGTCCTTGATAGTTATTTGAATTAATTGTGTCGAAAAAATAACGTGAGTTATACCACCCTTACAAGACTTTACCGTATAATATAATTTAGCTGATTAAACATAATATTAATAATATAAATATAGCTGTGTTTGCCTTTTGAGTCAGTTTTGATCATAACGTTAATGTAAAATTGTAGTTTGTAGATATTAGTTGTAAATAAACTTTTTAAAAAGAGAATCACGGGCTTCTGAATTATAATTCGTGTATATTTCTAGCAGAAGTATTTTTGCCGCTCTCGCATAATTGCTTGTGCTTTCTGCTCTTAATTTATATATTCTGTGTTATTTCTGTTTAACTTCCTAAGCAATAAACTTATTATCTGATCTAATTTAATCTAATCTCTCTGCAACCACTACGAAGGACCATATGTTTACTGCTAAACTGCCCTTTAGAAGGCTTTAGAAATTTGGAACGCCTTGTCTGATTCTGCCAAGATTTCAGTCACTATCTCCTCCTTTAAGGTCATATTCCGGCGGTGATTGCCAACAAGGAAAGCCTTGAAGGTATCTGATTTCTCCTGCAGTCTCTCAAATAATTTTTTTGCTAAAGTTTCGCTTACATCTGTATCTGTCTGTCTGAGGCTTCGTAGCTGTCTAACGGAAGAACCGATTTTGATTCAGATTCATTTTGTTTGAATGGTGTTTTGATTGAGAAAGTTCTCCAGCTAGCTAAGTTTATTCTGTCTATCTATCTCTGTATGTAGCAACTCCCAAATGGATAAACCAATTTTGATTCAGTTTTTTTTGTTTCAAAAGCGATTTGATTGAGAATTTTCTTAGCTAGTTTTGTTTCAGGTTCTTTTTTCAATGTCATTCAAAAATAATACAACTTCTCTTACAATAAGTTAAATTTCGTAGGTCTATGAAAAAATAATATAATGCCATCCCGTTTAGAAATTTTAAAGCTTCACAATAGGTTAGTACGCTCCCACTACACCGCCAGATCATTTATTTGCATGGTTCTATATATCGATAAATAAAAATTATAAGAAAGTACCTAACTTTTAAATCAATTCTCGTGAAAAAGTTTCATATATCAAAAGAGAAAAAGCGAAAGAGCTGAAAGTAAAACCATTTAACGAAGTACATTTCTAAGAGAAAAAATCAATGTAACCATGCTTACGTGATTCCTCTCGTAAAATCAAAGTCAAAAAAAGCAAGAAATTCTCACAAAGCAACTGCAGCAGTAGCTGTTTTCTCTTACAATAAACGTACATATTTATGTACATACATAATTCAAATATTAGAAAATCCTCTCAGCGCGGATCATTGAATGGAAAACTAAAGGCAGAGAGTGCAATGGCAAAACCCGGCCTTGCGCTCATTGGCGTTAAAAATATACATTATGCGTTGCCTAGTGGAAATTTCTAATTACAGCTTGGCTGTTGTGGAGTGTGTAAAATGTCACCACCCCGTTGCTTCTGTATTTCCTATCATACATAATATTATTATTTGTGTTCAATGCCAAGGCCACGGTCAAAGCGGTGGCGGGTGCATGGCAACAATATAATTTTCCAGCGTGTCGTATCGATAGAGAGGGAAGCGCATCCTTGCGGCTGAAATCGGAGCTAAACAAAAAGTGCTCGCGCGTGAGTGAGCATGCATATTGCATGCCTGATTGAGGATACCTACACTCGTGCAATAATGCAGTTTGACATCACTTATGTAATAATATCTAACTGTGTTAAGGCATCTTTGATACAGGTGACGACTATTGACTTGTTATAGAAATGTCGGTCAAAAATGCAATTTTCAAAATAAGGAGAGCGTCAATCGTACAGAAAAATCGGTCATGGGCTCACTTGGTGAGGATTCCATACTTACGATTTTTGCTGATGTATTCCTGTAAACTTTAACTCAAGCCCTATATTATGTATTATTTTCAAAATTTTGTGCTCAGGAGATAAGGAAGAAACGGGTAATTTTTGTATTTATGAACCACTTCGAAAAACGGAAGAGGTATAAAGTTCACCTGTATGTTTGCTTTTTAATGTATCTTTGTAATTTTCGCAGATGTATTCCTGTGAACTTTATCTCAAGCCCTATATTATATGTATTGTTTTCAAAATTTTGGGCTCAGGATACAAGGGAGGAACGGGCAGTTTTCGTATTTATGAAAGACTTCGAATGGCGGAGAAGATATGAAATTCACCTGTATGTTTGCTTTTTTATGTATGTTTGCAATTTTCGCAGATGTATTCCTGTGAACTTTATCTGAAGCCCTATCTTATGTATTTTTTTCAAATTTTTTCGCTCAGGAGATAAGGGAGTAACGGACAATTATCTTATTTCTGAACGACTTCGAAAAACGGAGGAGGTATACAGTTAATCTGTACATTTGCTTTTATTATGTTTGCTTGTTTTTCAAACGTGCACTTATTTGAGTTTTTTCTCATTGAAAAGGGGAGTAATGAGAGATGGTAATTCTTTTGGTAAAATCCAGTATGTCCTTTCCCTTTTAATAATAGGAAGGGGAGACGACATATGCAATGGAATTAATTTACAAGAATTATCACTTCAATGACCTAAAGTTACTCTCAAGATGGCGATTTCCACATTGTAATTTAATGCGTAAAAATGTAAATAATTTTATTGCAGCAGTTTATTTTGGTAATATTTTACTTTATGTTATTTTTGATAATTAAAGCCTATTTATATAGATTTTGTCTTTATTTGTACAAGTAGCAACGGAATCAATTCAGAAAATAATTCATAATATAATTTTTTCTACCCTGAGAAGCATTACATTTTTAAATACGACTCTGACGTTTGCTTGCAGTTACTTGTAGAATGTAATTCCGGATGTTTCGTGTTAATAAGCAACTATTTTTGCAGTAGCATCCTAAGCACAACAAACCATTTTTTAAAGAAATAATTAATATTGAAGTCACTAAAAAGCACGCAATGAACGCTAATTACTTGTCAAAATGTCAAAAAGGCTCTCAATATGCCACTTTTGAGATGTGACTGCCTCTCCATATGATACTAACTCAGTGTCTCTCGCGAATGATGCCCCAAGAGGGGGGCAAAATTTGTAGCACTAATACAATTAACATTATTTAAAGTTTTTCAGTGCCTCAACTAATATAGTCGGTGTTATTTTTTATAGAAAATATTTTTTATTTTACATGTACTTTTCTGTTGTTATTATTATAGCTAAGCGTTGCTATCAATGTAATGATACTGGACGTACCCACGTGAACCATGATGCTGTCCTGGAAATTGCCCTCAATTTTGACTCCTTGAACAATGATTCTATTTGAAGAAAGAAAAAAAACAAAAAATCAGAATATCATTGGATGGAGGTCCAGACCAAAGGCATCCGTGGAACAGAACAGAAGATCGGCAATAATTAGTTTCTCTTGACGACCTTTACGAAACGCTATTGTAATAAGCCTGATCTCTGCTACGTCAAAGGAGCCTGTCAACTGGGACTCATATGAGATATCCGAAACATTGAACGGCATGATAAGATGGTGCTCTGTGTGCTTGCTTAAACATACCGAAATTTTGTTGCATCTGATTTAGGGCGCATTAAATTTATTCCGACTTCTACACCCCACTTTGACGGTTGAGTAAATAATTCTGAGTAAGCCTTAATGTTTTTATATCAACAAAAAACTACTGTAGATTCTCGCATCAAAATATAAGGCGATTTCTTACATACGTAAACAATAGATAGGTATCATTTTGGCTAAGTTCTTAAGATTGCTAGAGCTACTGCTGGAAAATAAGCTCTATTGCCTCTCATATTGGACCCGTTGTCATATTCCTGCCCTCTTTCAATATCTTGCAAATTTAAACCCGAATCCTAAGTTCTCCAATTGTGATTTCAGACATTTGTGTCTCTGTCGACTTTTCAACTAGAAGGAAGCCCAGAAAGCTTTCATTAATTTTAATTTCAACCTCATTGGACTCATATTTGTTGATTAAAATATATCTGATTACAACAGACATTGGCTCCACTTTTATAACGTCTTTGAGCAGCAGGATCATTAGTTTTATAATTGAACTTTAACTCAGTTCTAGCCATGATTTTTCTGATTTTCATAGAAATTTCGTTGTCTTTTAAAGTTTCAACGACATGTTTCCAACTTTTAAAATCCTATTTTGAAAGGAAACTGTGCGGCAACAGCAATTCAGGCATTTTTTGTTGGTACACTAGCCAGTCTCTTACAACTTGTTTTCCATCGCTTAAAATTCGTTTGTAAGAAATTTTATCAGTGTCATCAGAAGGAAATTTGTAATTAGACAATGGCTTAGGTGGACTTTGCTTTACCAAAAAACTTCTTTCGGCAACTCCTAAAACTCTTGGTCACAATGCTGGATCTGTACTTAAAAGTTGTTAGGCGTTTTCGGTAGGTGCCAGATTGGTTTCGATAATGCTTGTCTTTGGAGAAGAGCTGGAGCTAGTTCCAGTTGGCTTCGAAATATGAAATATTGTCCTTTTGTTGGTCATCACCACTCTCTGGCGCTTCCGTGTTTTCCGTTATCCAGTATTTGGTGGTGGATACTCTGTGTCGTGATTATTTCTGTACTACAAGCCAATGTAAATTACATGTTACTTTTCGCCAAAGAAGAAAATCGACAAATATAAATTTTGTTCAATTGGATAATAAATTTATGAATATTTTGGTCACATTCACAAAAAGCCTCTCTTTAGAGTTGCTGCCCATGACAAATGTCCGGGTCCTCGGGCCCTAGAGTGGGCGCTACAATTAGCTCCAGAGAACTAACGACCAAAAGAAAAATATCTTCTGTTAAATTCGAGATTGGAAGCGAGCAAAATTTCTAAAGAAAGATAACTTAGAGTAATGCTGCACACGTTATTCACCTCTGCCGCACTAACACGGTTTATGACAAATATTTGAGGGCTCAGAGAATTTTAGAGGAGAACAATTATTACTATGAATGTCCTTCGTTCAGTTGCCCAGTTCGACACACAGTAGTGAATAATGAACAATTTATTAAAGATAACCGGCAGCCCTCAGTGTACAATGTGTAAATGAATTTGCTCAGGCTACAGATGGACTTCCGCTGATGCATTCAGGGTACCATAACTTGTGCATTTGAACCAGGAGACCAGAATTAAATACGAAAGAATAAATATAGCCAATTTAATGGCAATTGTCGTGATAAAGTAGCAACTGGAATTGCGGCAAGTATGAAAGATGAATGTACAAATCGGTATCATTTATAGAGTAGCTCTGCCGCCGGCCATATGGGGATATGGATTATTACAAGATACGAGTAATTTTTATCCATTACCATAACAGATTCAGAAGATATGAATAATCACATGATGCTGGGCATACGCAATAACGTAATATTAGGTGGAAAACCATGAAAAGTTCGGTTCCTCCGCCATAAATTGAAAATCCAACGAAATAGATACATCCGCTGCCGTAATGGTTGAAGATACTGTTTTGGATTTAGGGGATCCTGAAATCTTCCCTACATAGCTACTTCGGGTAATGGTAGGATAGTTAACGAAAACAAAACGCATAGTTTATGGGTACGTAATATATATTACAGATAATAATAAATAAATGATAACGATCTTATCGATTTTTCCCCATTAGGTATATAAAATTACTAACAAAAATTCAAAAATTACTTATAATAACATGAACCACGGATAATTTTCTTCATTATTATGAAATTCAGCTCTTTCAAGAGTAAACATTTTTATACATAACTAAGTAATTATTAATATAATATAATATATAATAGAGTCGACTCTACTTAGGTAGCCAATAATTATAATCAAATTATGGTCAGGCTAGCATAGTTTAGATTAGCTCAGCACTATATCAAAAAGTAAATAAGAAACAGTTTTTAAATTGTAAGATAAAATAAGTCTTCTATCAAAATATATCCTTTTTGATTAAGAATGCAATTCATATTTGAGCTTAAAATGTAGTTGATTATCGAAAACCACCCTTGTCGACATTATATCACACTATAATATTCCCAGATTAGATAATAATTAAATACAACTGGCAAAAATTAAAATAACTATGTCATTATAGATTATTTTTACAGTAGTATAAATACATTGAGGTATATTATAAAAACAAATTATACTTATTCCGCACGCGTAGTCAAATAAACTATTTTTGAAAATGAAGATAGAGATTTCATGTGATCAAAAATAGATTTGTTCAATAATTTAATAATTTATAACAACAACTTTGTGGGTTTAAATAATTGAATATGTAGATTTATAAAGAAACAATCAAAAATATCTAAGGAATTAGGGTTTAACATCGTTTGAGCTGGTAAAAAAATATTTTTTATTGATAATAATATTGAGGTTTCTCTTTTAAATACATTATAAATATAACTCAACAATTGACTAGAAACACCTAAACTTATTCTGTAGCACTATTCTACTGAAAACAGAAAACAATCAGTTCATGAAAATGTATAACAATACTAAAATTATAATACATATTATGATTCTATATGGCCAGCTTCAGTTTTCAGTTTAGTTATCTCTAATGGGAAATTGGGACTCTCTGAACTTGCAATAAGAATGTCCATTACGCATAAGTTGCCTATGCACTATTATTACTATCTTCAATTGTTTCAAGTGTTTCTCTTATTGGTGTTATCGTTGCTGCAATATTTTTGGACATGGTGTCCTCATTTCTTTCTAAGCCTATTTCCTCTTCTTCTTTTTCTTCTTCTTCTGGGTTATCGATTTCATTTTCTTTGTCCAAAGAATTACCTTTACCTTTCTTCTGTCTTCTCATCTTCTCTTCCATCTCTTGAAACTTGAGAGCCAAATATCTGAAAGTTGTTAATCATACATATCATAATCTACATAATTATCTGACTTGGAGTCTTTGAAATCAATCTCTTACTTATCAACCAGAGGGCCAGAATAGTCTTCGGGAAATTTCGGTGATAATGGTATGATGTACTTGTACAATCTCTCATTGAGAACGTATAACTGAGTGGTGACGGCACATTTCACGTTGTACCACCAATCACAGGTAAGAGCTACTTGGCTGAAGATCGTACCATTTGGGCATAGAAATGACGATTGGCCGCCATTAAGATCACAATAGTGCCAGACCTGAGGAACAAGTGGTGTTTAGGGTACAAAAAATCACATATTGGATTTTCATTTACATTAACAGGAATACATTACAGAAAGTCTTCGAAACTCTACAACATATGGAAAACAACATAAATCAATGAGGGTCAATTATATGGTAAGAATTGGATATTTTTTTAGTTTCATATGTGGAGTTCGAGCCAAGTTCAAAATTATTTTGTTTTAAAATATTTCAAACACAACTTTTTTAGAGTCTGACATAGCTCCTTTTTTATTTGAAGAGATGAGTCTAATCCTCTTATGCCATTCCTTGGGTATCCCCTAAAATATTAATTTACTTAAATGCTTTACCACATCTTAAGTTATCGCTAAAATGGTTTTAATGACAACATACAGGGTGGCCCACGACTAGCGCGTCGGTTTGTAGCTGCCAAATTAATTATTTTATTGCGATTTTCTCTTTATAGGATGATGAGTGATTGTAATGGCTAAAACTTTGTTATTCTAAAAGGAACACCCAGTTTATTTTCCAACAAAATTGTAGCTGTTCCTATTCGCCATCGAACAGTATTAGGTTTCCTTATTCCCTATACCTATCTCTTATAGTAGGAGAGAAATATGAACAATTGTAACAAAGCTAGGAAACTGAAATATTTTATTAAAAAAAACAATTAATCAAGGATCCGGTTGTCATAATCAAGATCTAGCCTTGCTTGTATAATACATTTTTAAATTTGAGTTTCGTTTACTAGTTTTATTATTTATTTGATTGTGAACTAATATGTACATACTATAATGAATGATGAAAATTAATTAAATAATATTTGTTTTTGTTTTTTCTATTTTATTACGTTTATTTCTTGTCAATATTTTGAAAGGAATATACAATATAAAAGCCTCACAGAAAGGCACTTCGGGTTTACAGAGGGAAAACGGTAGATGCCATTGAGCCCAAGTTCTTAAGATTGCTTGTGCGAATGCAGGAAAATAACTCTTAGCAACCGAAGACTCTGGGTGATTATAACTTTGGTATTTGGGAACGCATTCAATATTGCAATCTGTTAGGAAGTTCTACAAGTAGTAAGAACCAGAAAAATAGACGAAAGCCTTATAGGTGTAATAAGATCATACATTGTTTAAATATAAATAATTCTATATACTGAAAATTCTTTTAAAAGCATGATGATTAACAATTATTGTCTTACAGAAAGACTCTTTCTCTCTAAGACTCTAATACATCTTTCTAAAATTCTGTTTCAATTGAACACCTTGAATGTTCCATTTCATAAATTGAATTGCAATTTTATAAGTTTATCACCAATATCATAGAAAACTTTGAACTTGTAACAAGACTTCTACTTAGTTGTTAGTAGATATATCGAAATCGAAAAACCATCAATCGCTCTTTTTGGGATATAGAAATGCTCGTAAATTATAAGAACTCTGCAATTGCAACTTTCCTCCAAGTATTGATCGATTACTCTCTGTAAAAGTTACACGTTGAACAACTACCAATAAACTTTTCAAACGAATTTTCATTTCTGAAACGTTTATAAGCACTTGGACCTTTGCACAAATAATAATAATAGTACAAAGTGCAGGGCTTATGACAAGAGAGACATGAAATTTTTCGAAATATAAAGAGCTCTCACACACATTGCTAACGCTCTCGTGTTTTGGTTGTAATTTTTGTTACAATAACCGATTAAAGTCAAGAGGTTTTTTTACTCATGTATTTGCAAATGCAAATGAATGCTGAATGCATAGAAAATGCTGTTAACAGGATGGGATACATTATTATAGACATATTTTCAACAATTATTGAACGAAGGAGAGAAAAGTAGACCGGAATCAAGAAGAGCAAGCACCGACAGAGAATGAGAGAGAAGAAAAAGACAACGGAGGAGGAGATAAGAAACGAAATAAGAATATAATACGTAGATGAATCAATAGTTTTGACACATTAGAACAACTACAATTAAAATTTTCTCTTTCAAGGAAATAGAAACAACATGCTAGGAATATAACATTGAACTAAATACATTTTTCATCGATTTCAGGCAAGCTTGTGATAAAATAGATTGTAGAAAAATGTTGCCAGCAATGTATACTACAAAAATAGTTTCGACATGTAAACATGATATTGTCTATTATTTACAGAAGAATTACAGAAAATAACAAAAAGACTAGAAAAAGGGGCCAAGGATTTTGGGTCTATGATTAAAGAAAACAAAACAAAGTATATGGTAATGGGGCAAACGCAGGAAGGAACATGTTAAACAAATAAGGAAAATAATATTTTTTTGAAAGATTCAAGAATTGTCATAATTTGAAGTAATTATGAATTTTTGGGAATTGGGACTTTTGGTAAATTTATTTGTTAATTGATAAGTAGGCATTATTGCAATTTGGTGTGTTTATATTTGTTTGATATATTTTATAATAGTAATTTAAAATTAATTTAGCCTATGTATGACACAAACAAGTATTTAGTTACTTAGGTGCAATATATATTAGCTTTATTCTAATTGTTAGGCTTCATGGTTAAATTAATTACTATTTTGTATTATTTTTACTAACATTTATTTCGGTTTTTTTTTAGCTTTGCTTAGGTTTATGTATGTACTTTGTATGTGGGTGTAGCCAAGTGCTTAATAAAATAAATAACAAAAGCAAAAGGACTTGAGAAACAGGAAATTCATTCTACAATAGCCAAAGGTAATAGGAAGTATGTGATTTTTTTCACGAAAAAAAAAACAAGAATTTATACAATAGTGGGAAGTTTTAAAATATTGTAAGCTTGCGAAATGTGGGAGTTAAACTAAACTGAGGAGGAGCAAATATAAAAATACTGCGAACAATATTATATTCAACAAAATTTAAGCTGAATTAAAAGCAAAATTTAAAAGTGGATAAGTCAAAATAATCAACAATAAATACAAATTTAATTATATGTAAGAAATAGAAATAATTTAGTTTAATTTAAACTCCTAGTTCAATACTTATAATGATGTTCCATAGTTATAATTTTTTGTTGATATATATTTTATTTTTATTACCTTTTTTTACTCTGCAGGTACGTAAACCTTTCACAAGAATTCATGTTTCCTAGTCGGAAGAGTGAAGAAAGAGAACAAATACTGTACTTAAAAAATGTAAAGGTCTACATTTACAGGGTCCAAATAATTGCAAAAGTTCTTAGGGGGTGAATCCTTGTCGAAAATTAAAAGAGGTCTTTCATGTAAACAAAAGCTCTTAAACCTTTCCCTGAAAAGTTACACTCTTCCAAAACTGAGAGAGAAAAATCTTTTTTTTCTGGAAATCGCTGACAGATGGAGGAATGAAATTTTGTGGGCATGATCTACCAATAAAAAGGATACCTGAAAATGTTTTTTCAAGTTTGTGATCATCTTTTAAGAGGGTGAAACCTGCAACCTCTATTCCATTTTTATCGGAACTTTTTGAAGAAATAAAATTTATCAATTTATGAATGAAAAGGACAATTTGTTGTAAAATATTTATCTTAATCTTATGTTGTGTCCCTAAAAGTAATAGTTTCTTAATAAAAAAATAAAATACAATCCTCTGTAAATGGAATCGAAAAGATTTAGTAGGTGGCTGTTATGTTTTGTTGGCACAATTTGTGACTTCAATTTATTTATAGTATTTCAAAATTATGCCCACAAAATGCCATTCCTTCATCTGTTCAGCAATTTCCAGAAAGAAAAAAAAAACTATTCTTTCTAAGAGCTCTTGTTCAAGTGAAAGACCCCCTTTAATTTTTGACAAGGATTCATCCCCTAGAAACTTTCGCAGCTATTTGGAAACATCCTTTATAAAGTTTCGTACGAGAAGAATTATTACGATGAACCCAATTAGTAAAAGAAAAACGTAAACCCAGAAGAATGTTAATAGCAGGATGACAGATGATCTAGATGTCACAAACTGGAGAAGACGGCTGATAGAAAAGGATAGAGCAAAATAGATGAAAGAATTTAAGATACGTAAAGATACGAGATAAAGACAGTCCTAAGAAACATAAAAGACAAACTAACGGTTTTTCAAATACGATTTTATTTTATTATATTTTTTTGGAGCATGGCCATGCCAATTTAAAAAATAGTGCAGTGAATTATCTCTTTTTCAATCTTATATAAAGCTGTTTATGAATTAGGCTTTACGTATTCTATTGATCCATGTTATAAAATAAAGATAATTGTCGCGAGATAGAGTTAAAATTTGAACATTTTCTGAGATAGAAATTTCCAAAAATACTTGGTTTTATAAGCGTAGCTTTTGTAGATATTACAAGGGTTATTCTGAAAGATATACAGACGTATACATTATTATTAATCCTAGTTCGGTACTAGTTTAACTTATTTCTTGGTTACTTTGGTAAAGATAATAAGAAATGTGACGGTTTTCTTTTAGTATCAAAATAAACTGGTACCGATATAAGAATGATTATGAATACGGTTAAGTACCAGGTATACTAATAGCACAAAATAGCCAGCAGCGAGGCAGGGTCCCAAACGCGGGTGGCGACGTAAGGAGTTCAATACATAGGCTTTTATGGGTCGTTTCTCGCCATCATTACACGGTATTGTGGACATGGAGCACTATTATTGCTATCACGTATCTTGATATTTTAAAGATAACAACAATCAAAAATTTGGATGTGAACTGTTCAATTCAGGCACAGATACATATAAACATTACATTGAAGACAGCTTTGGGCATCTTCGGTTAGTTACTTTTTATGTCAGAGAGGTAGACTGTAACTACCGATTCTGATTTGAAGGTTAACATGTTTCTTCAAGATTTACCAGACTCACGAATCAGAAAGGGACATTAGGAAATTTATAATATTGAGATATTTGAAAACATTTAATAACAATTTTGTACTAGAATTTTGTTCATCGTTTGTCTTGTGCGAATTGTATGCTTGCTAAATCTATTAAAACGGAAGTTACGCGATAACTACCTTTGCAAATTTTAGCTTATATCCATAGAAGAGTTCTCACCTGACAATTAGTATCTGGATCACCAAAGAAACCCTTATACCTTTGTGTCTTGCAATTGAAACTTGTTGGAGGAATAGTTGCCAGTGCTGGATAGTCAACGCCAGGTTTCCCAGGTGTTCCCCCTTCCGGCGTATCCGCTGGGAAACTTTCACTTATTGTGCCTGGTAACTCGCCCGTCTGTCCACTTATTCCAACTCCAGTTTCATTTTCTATGTCAGCATCGTAATCAGTGGTTGGTCCTGCTACATCTTCCTGTACTACAATTGGCTTGGATAGCTTCTGTTGCTTTTTGAGTGCCTCCAGAATCCTCACCAATGTTTTAATACTGTTGTCGATATTGTGTGCCGTTAGGGTTTTGGGTAAAGTATTGGAGTCTTGTAGTTGCTTCAACAGCTTATTTAGGTCGTTGGAACTTTCTGTTGTTACTGGATAAACTGTTTCAGTTATTGGGGTGATATATTTCGGCAGCTCTGTGTTTTCGAATCCTTGATAATCTTGTATAACGTCTGCTTCCTCATAGTCTTCATATTTTGATGTTACCTCGTAGCTAGGTATTATTTTTGGTCGTTGTGGTCTACTTTCTACTACAAGATATGGTTTTTGAAGAGGTCTAGTTTGCGGTCTTGTCTGGACAATATGATATGGCTCTCTGACTATTTCTCTAGGGGGTGGAGGAATCGGTTTGAAGCCACCTGTCAATGCACTTTCTGGTATTTCAACAGCTATATGCTGATTCACATATAGCTTACTGGGCCTGTTAGATGAGACAATATCTTGAGTGGGTCGCCTTGTAGCCGGCTGATATATTCTCATAGGCTCAATATCTTGTGGTGCTGAAATGTCGATCTCTGTTGGTGTAAATGTTTCTATTGTTGTTTTCGTATGTACGGGAACTGGTGGTTTGAATCGAGCACTTTGCGGCTTTTGCACAATCCTCTGTGGTGGGTGAGATCGATGGTAATTTTGCACATAACCTGAACTTGGTCTTCGATATGCCAATTTTAATTGGGATAACTTGTCGTAAATTGAACTGTAATCAGGAACTTTGACATGCGGTTGAGTTGGAACGTATTGAACTTTGATTCTTGGTGCTTGAACTGGCCGGAATGGGCCAGGTAGAGCATTGCTTTCTAGGAATGGTGTGAATTTGCTGTTAGTCGGGTAGATAAATTCCTGATTTTGATAGCTGATATCATTGTTACTATATTGTGGATAGAAGTTTTTTGGGCGCTGTTGATGTGGCCGATTTTGAGCTCTGTTAAATGGTTGCTCCAGATAAAAATTCTCGTAGGGCAAGAGTCGCTTTTGTCGTTCAGAAGGGGTTAATGTTGTATTCAATATTTTTTGTGGCTGGATCATCTTTGCAGACATTTCGGATATTTGAGACTCTTCAGGTTTGTCATGATGAATTGTGGTGATGGAGAGGGACAGCTTGCATTCTGGAAAGATAATGAAATATGTGTAACTCAGTTTAAAATGAATTTGGAATTTACACTGATACTTGATCAACTATAGTTTGAAGATTTTATCGCTTTCTCCTGTCTTTAATTTTATACGTTAATGAACGTTTTCCGGACATTAAGGGTTTCTTAAACACAGTTTGTCTGCCTCTGACTGAAAATTAAGCCATAGCGTGTCTATTTTTTTAATATAGGTACAAGGTAATTGTCTTAGGAGATATTGAAGTGTTTTCAAACTTTATTAAGAGCCTGTAAAACTGAACAGGTAAATCATTTATTGGTTGTCAAAGACTTAAAAGGTATATATAATAAGTCAGCAAAAGTCCCTAGATGACTTATGACTAATGACATATTAGGCGTTGCTTATTTGAATTTAACTATTTGTTCCTTTATTTATTATTCATTATTTCAAAAACGCGAAAAAATCAAATCTGGGAACTTGGCACAAAAAAATATCACTTCCAGCAACATTTAAATAGGACATTAAAAAACAATAAGTTTCCAAGTTGCAGCTCTAGAAAAGTATCAGTTAGATAACGATATATTCTGAAATCAACGAAAATAAGTAAAGTGTACAACAGTTTCGATGATTAAAGATTAACTGAAAAATGTGCAATACAATTTTGAAGTTCTGTAATGGTAGTTAGATATATGACTTTTGACACCAACTTCAAAAGTACCAGTACCAATAGAATTAATATTATTTTGTATTTTCTAGTGCACCAACTAATAGAGTTATTCCAATTTTTGTTAAAAAATATTTATTTCGTAGTTTTGAGTGTAACATTAGTCATGAAAATCATTGAACGTTCACTAATACCAAAGAAGATAGTACTTATACAAACGTCCGCAAAAATAATTATGCTAGAGTTCTAATAAATAGTCAACTATCCGAACCCTTCCAAATGAATACTGGTGTAAGACAGGGCTGCGTCTTAGCGCCTTTATTATTCAATATGTTTCTTGCTGCTCTAGGAATCATTGTAGATAGAAATTTAAGCACCAGAGGAATAGGCATCCGCTACAGATATGATGGCGGGCTTTTCAATCTAAAGCGTCTGCGGGCCAGTACAAAAACAACAGTAAAATTCATAACGGACCTCCAGTACGCAGATGATTGTGTGTTGATTGCTTACTCCGCAGATATTCTGCAGGAGTTACTAAAAGCCTATGCTTGGACTTATCAATCACTTGGACTAAAACTCAACACATCAAAAACGAAATTATTAACAACTCCCACAGCAATAGTTCGGCAAAACTTTCTAGTTGACGGGGAACAACTCGAGCATGTAGATCACTTCAATTATCTTGGCAGTATTTTCAGTACAAAATACCATAAGTGCTGTTGCCGAGGCATACTGGAGTCTTAAAGATCGTGTAGTTTTCAATCATGACCTAAGCCTCAAAACCAAAACAACTTTATACAATGCTGTTGTTATACCAACGTTGCTTTATGGCTGTGAATCATGGAGCACTTATAGGCGCCATATCAAAAAGCTCGAAAAATTCCAACAACGACATATTTGTCAAATTATCAGAATCCGATGGTTTCACAAAAAACCGAATGCCGAAGTTCTCCGCAGGGGCAGTTGCACGAACATAGAAGTTTTGGTTAGAAGAGTAAGACTAAGATTGTTGGGGCATATCTGGAGGATGGAAGAACAGCGGCTGCCAAAGATACTCCTGTATGGGGAATTTTCTGAAGGAACGAGAAAACCGGGTGGACAGTATAGTGCACGATGTAGTGGACGATGACCTTAAAGCCTTGGGTGTCCATAATAACTGGGAGGAACTTGCTCAAAACCGCAATGACTGGAGACTGGCCAACTACTCTGAGGCACTACAACATCGCAGATTCCAAAGACAACCGCAAATCCAGCAAGTCTACCCATGCGATGTGTGTGGTCGAATCTGTAGATCAAGAATCGGCCTCCACAGCCATAGAAAGACACACCAACTTTAGATTTATCTTTGTAATTGTAATTTATTTTATTATTGGTAATCGAGTTTTGGCAATATATATACACATATATATATATTTGTATTACAGAACCTCATCTTTAATTATGCCGTCTCAGATTTTCGAGAAAAATTGCTCCCATCTCCCCCATTGCGGGTGTTTTTTGGGGGGAAGGAGCTTCCGGATTTGAATTGTATACCTCCTCCGTTTGCGAAGTCGGTTATTAAATAAATTTTTGTGATACACATTTTTGATCTTTTGATGGTTGCAAATGATATTTTTTTACTTAAGCAGAAATAATCACGCATTAATTACAATGAGTTATTAGCAGGATGATACAAAACATAAGAAGAAGATATATTCAGATTTTACAACAAATGCTTATGTGTTTTAAGAAGCTTAGTACTTGTTGAGTTGAGGATTATTTTGATGTTTTTATTAAGTTTGTTGCATCTCGTTTCTTCATCATATTATGAGCACTCCGTCTGGATGTTAAAATGTGATTTGTTACAGATTGTGGTTGGATGTTTCTTCAAAATGTGTTGGGGAGTAAGGAGAGTTTTTCCTAGAAGGGGACTACTGATAATTACTTGATCTCTCAGTTTTGTGGGTAAGGAGAACTTTTCATTGACTAGTTCTTTGGATTTTTTTAATTTGAAAGTTGTTTGTTTCCAAGTAGATTGCCAGGCATTTGTTATGATTTTTTTAATCAATGACTTGTGGTACGACGTATGATGATGAGTTATATCCTCATCAGAGCTTTACAGACGGGAGCCTTCACATCTCCATTTCTCTTCATTACCAAGTGAGAGAGTGAGAGGGGACCCATAAAAACACGTGATTTTTCTATTTATTTTGTAGATTTTTTAATGTAGATATAATTGAGTCAACCCTTTAATTGCACTTCAGCACAGTCTGTGATGATAGCAAATCGTATTTGAATGATGAGTTTTGTAAATTTCATAAATTTAATTTCTTTAATGAAAAAAGGAGACTGTAGTAACTATTTGTTATTTTACTGCATAATTTTTACCATAACTACAATAACAGATGATGTTGGATCAAACTTGTGATTTACATCTGCAGTTTAATGTTTATTATTTTATTTTTTTGTATTTGTATAGTTAAGATTTCTCTTATTTTGTCAAAGTCTGTATGTATTTTAAAAACTGAATATTCTTGTATCAATAGTTTGTATGAAAAATAAAATAAAAATACTCAAAGTAGTTTTAAAATATGAAATAATTCACTCATTTATAGAGATGATTGTATTCATTTGAAAATTTTGATCAGTGTAAAATCCTTTACTATAATCGAATTCGCAAATTGAGGGCATACATTCTCAGAAATGATGGTGACGTTTCAGTGCTCTTCTGGTTCTTTCTCTGACTGTTTGTCGTTGTATTAATATTTATATTGAAAATTATAAAATAGCGAATAATGAATATCCAGTATCATCATAGTTCTTTTAACGCTTTTAGATTTCATGGAATTTATCTTGACGATAGTTAGTTGTCATATTGTATAAATATTTATGTCCTTTTACCAATGTTGGCAATAAACAAGAGCAAGCTTGTGAATCAGTAGTGTCGTCATATTCCAGAGATAATTTTTCCTAAATCAATTTGCCTGGCTTTTATCATCATCCATCATTCCGTATTATGGCTACATAACTTTATAACAATTGCAAAGCGAAGAGAAATTGAATACACATTTATAAATCACCACATGGTCATTAATATTTTATCCAATAACGCTTTTGATAGACATCAATTGAGATAGAGTTCACGAATGATTATTATTATTCAACAATCGATATTATTAAATATGATCAGGAAGTGTCAGTTTAAATAATACAGCCAAGTCATAATTATAGAAATGGAGGATCGTTCTGTTAATCTATATGAGGCATTCTGAGGCGATTCGAGGGAATATGTTTGATGGTTTCTTGTTTCTGTTAATTTTTCTGGTTGTGCTGAAGTTTTGCCACCTGGCTTATATCTACGATTTCTGTTCTATCACCGTTTTAAGATGATAGTCAATTCTATCAAGTCACAGTTAAGTTTGATTTAACCCCTTCTAAGAACATAATTGATAAGTGGCATAAACTGAGGGATATCTTCAAAATATTTTCCTCAACCTTAGTTTGTTACCCTCCAAGAAGTTAAGCGTTGCCTTGTATTTATTTTCCATTGTTCAGATAAGTTCTTGGAGAATTAACCCAAGATAAATATTGCATTTTGATTTTTTTATTGTTTAGTTTAGTTTATTGTCCCTGCAGATTGGTAGAAATAAAAAATAAGAATCCTTTCAGAATAAGCTTATCAAAAATATATTTAAGATTAAAAACTCAGACAAAATATCCAGCTAAGAAAACTTTCATTTAAAGCATCTTTCAAACAAACCAATAACTGAATCGAAATCGGTTGACCTGTTTGAGAGCTACAACGCCTCAGATAGATAGACAGATACACACGTTACACTTGATTAAAAACAAACTAGTTAAGAACACTCTCGATCATTTCACTTATCAGACATAAAAAGCTAGATTAAAATTGGTTCATCCGTTTGGAAGATACGTTGCCTCGAACAGAACAAAGAAAAACTAGCTAAAACAGCCCCGATCAAATCATCTTTCAAACGAAGAAAATTAAATCAAAATTGGTTTCTGTTTGGGAGCTACGATCCTCACAGATACACATCTCAAACTTATAGCACATATCTATAACTCCTTGTTTTCCTATGGGGTTAAAAAGAACTTTATCGTGCTGAAACAAGAAATATAAATAGGAATTAATTAACAGTTTCTAAATATTACAATTTTTTCATTGTAAGAGAAGAATTAAAAAATATAGATTTAGACATCTATCTCCGGCTTTAAAGTCCAATCGGAACGGAATTGGCAGCTATAGCTTAATCCACTAACATAACCTTATTTGCGGGATTACTAATAATCTATAGAAACTTCAATCACATTTTCTTAAACATTCAATCTACTAAGTAATTAGCATAATCCATTCTGCATGCCCCACGTAATAATACAGAATTAACTATTGAAACTTGCCATTTGTGCTGGAGGATAATGGCAAAAGACATTTTTTATTTGATTACAAATTTAATTTGCTAAGGTATTTCTTACCAAGACGAAAATTCCAATAAAACAAGGGGCGCCAGTCTTTGTACGTTCCTGCGATAGTTGTTAAACAGTTTCCATTCCTAAATGAAGTGGTCAGATAAATGTTTCCCCTCTTTAGTCTAGTCAGCTTAGGACGAAATAGAAGTGAAACTTCGTGTTTTCATTGACTTATGACATTATTAAGATTAACGTTCTCTTCAATTTTCTGTATGATGATGAAGATTAAGGAGTTTCTTGTTTGATAAAAAAATTGCTAAGTAATTTTAAGATTTATCAAAATTGAAGCCAATGAATAGTTCAGGTGAGAAAAAACAGTAAGGGCCGATTTCATAATAAAATTTAATCTCTTTAATTTTAATCCTAGATTAAAAATTTTATAATTTTTTTGGTTGGACATATAATTCAAAGTTACTTTAGAAAAATGAAAGAGATGGTAACTAACGTTGTAGAAGTTATTGAAAAATGCAAAATTTTTATTCAATTATCGAGATATGACTTAAACAAATTGGAGAATTAACTAATCTCCCATTAAGGATTCATTATGAAATCTGCCCTAAAGGTTCAATTTTGTGATGACGTCTTAAGGTTTTATGATTAATATTTTACACTATTATGTATCTTTTTTGGATATTCTTCGAACTGCAGTTGAGAAATTTAGACCAAAAAGATGCCTAACTTACGGTCAATTTTTTTAAAGGTTTTGAGGGCTTGAATGGACGAAGGAATGCTATGGAAGTTCATAGAATAAATTATACAATCTAAAAGGTTAGTTAATGATTATAAAAGGTCAGCTTAATGTTATTGACAAGTTTTAGCACCACATCATTGTAATTTTGAAAAACTATTTACTTACCATCCATGGTTGTTTAAAATAATAAGATTATATTGAAACATAGTAGTAGTAGTAGCCTGTGAATAGAATTTTGGAAAAAAGCAAATATACCATTGGTAAGCGGTATTTTATATAGATCTTAAGTTTCTGTAGGTGATTTTGTAGATGCCAATACCTCGTATAAAGAACAGAGATCATAAACAATCAGTGAGACACATTAAATGTTCAGCATTAGATGGCGTTATTCATACCTATAGATGTATAATTAGATTTTTTAAATGGGGTTAACATATCAAACTTGTGCATTTCTGTTCCCTAGTTTCCAAAATTCTAATAAACTCTATTTCGGGGTCTATTACGTTTCATGGTGACCTGTTCATCCTTTACCAGTTTAATCAGATAGATATATTATATTATAATTTTTATTAATTTTTGTTATCGCGGCAATATATACCTATAAAAATTCTGACTTGATTTGACCTCAAATGGTGTAATTGGTTTTCAAAATTCCATTGATGAGGTGGTAAAACTTGACACTGACCTTGAAAAACATGAAACAATGATTAGACACGTTCTGTTGCTGATTACTTAGTTCATATGAATAGCAAATCATTTTCAGACCTTATATATGTTATTATTTATTTTCTTCATTCCATAGATGGGACCCTTGAGTCCAGCCCTTAACCAGCTTGACGGATGTAAATCATGATTCGAGAATTTTATGTGCTGATCTAATTCTAAGCAAAAAATTTATAAATGGATAATTTTCTGCATTATCGTTCAGTATGAGATAGTTCTATCATTTAATAGTTTTGTATCAGCATCATATATGTCTTTGATACTATATATTTAAAATCTATTTTCTTATGGAGGCAAATTTCTGTTTAGCACGATCCCTTATCATTCTGATGAATCTACTTCTTCCCAACGTCAGATTATTTGAAATTAACAGCCTTACATAATAAAACTTCTGAAAACTATCTTTCAATATTATTTTCATTGTGCTGAGTAGCAAGTCATCTTCAAAGGCACATTTTCAAGGATAATAGAATGAGATGACAACCATTAACATTATGGCCTTCTATTATCAGAGTCTTTTATTATTCTTGACAATAATAGAAGGCTATGGTGTAGGTATATCTAAATAGATTTTTGGAACGAATTTCCTTAACCTAACCTAACCAGGTTTGCGGTAGCAGTTAACTAGCAAGAAATCGTCACGCGTTACGCTCTCCCGATGCGACATTTTCTCGCCGACCCTTCTCTCTTTCTTTCTCTTTCTATTTATTATATACGAGTGTTTGTGTGTCTGTGTGCGAGTATAGAGATTCGAATAGACAAGCATCCATACAAGCATAGATATCAAAATTGAAATTAAAACACTACAATAAATGTCCACTAACATATTGCATAAACATTACAATAATTGTTTCGGAACACGCTGTTTTTTGCAGGATAAGTGGTACTTAAATCATAATGATGGTTAACATAAATTATAATGACTATTGTTATAAACTAAATATGTGAAAATTATTTATACAGTAAGGGACTGAACATACTATCGCTGTAGTTATTTAGGAGATTACCGGAATGTTTATGTTTATTAATTTGTAATGACTCCAGTAAATTTTAATCTTTGTTTTTCAGGAATTAAGATTTTTAAATTATCAATAAATTTGTGATTATTATCACTGCGATGTAATGGTTTAAATTAATTTTCTGGTATATGAATGAGCTCCTAAATCTTACACACCAATAGGAATGGCTTGAAATCTAATTTATTGAGTCATTAGAAATTAATAAACATAAACGTTCGGGTAATCTCCTCAACGAAGCAGATCGATGACATAACCTACTTATAAGCTGTGTCGATGGAATATCTAGCCCCTTACTGTATAATGGTTACTTAATTAGTTTATAATATTAGTCTTTATGATTTATGTTTATCATCTCTTTTATTTAAGTAGCTACTTGTACTTTTAGAATTTAGTCAATAGATACACACATTTGGGAATTTAGTAAAGGTGGAACAAATGTCTACGATATATTAGTGGATATCTATTATAGTGTAATTTACTATGGATTTCCATCAAGTAATAGCCAATACAGCTATAACTAAATCTCTATATCAAATGAAATTCAGAATTGAAGAAAAAACGTAAGGAACTTGGTTCCTGAGGGGGCCCCCTACACTACAACTTTTTTTAGATTGATCCCAATCAGTGTATATAGATGAATCAATAATGCTTAAGCTATGTGTTAAACTACTTTTTTTAGTTTTCAACCAAATTAGTCTGTTCATATATGGGGAAAATACAGTAAGTACACGCATTTCGAGTTGCAAGATTAATTCCACACCTTATAACAGGCAACTAATTAGTTTGACTTTTGTTTACTACAAACTCTAAAATCCTGTTAGATAATTCAAATTCCCTGGCACAGAATAAATTCAAGCTTATCCGATGTTTACAGGAATTCAACAAATATCAAAAGTAATTCGGTAAAACTCATGCAGAAAGAAGAGAATAGTAATGTACATAAACTAATGAAATTGAAATATACAGGATGTTTCAGAATAAATTGGGGAGTGTATAGATCTTGACGAGAAATTAAGAAAAGCTAAATAACATTTTTCGGTAAACCTTCCCGTTAATTTTCTACAGGGCGATGAAGTGAAAGTGTTGAATACATATTTTTTTAAATATTTTCACTTAGATTAGAGATATTAACTAAAAAACTAAAATTTTTATTTTTCAAAAAAGAGTATAATGTTAGATTCAAATGAAACACAGTACATATTAAACAAATACAATGTCAAAAAGAGTAAAATGTGTACATTAACTTAAAATTAAATATTGAAATTCCGTAAGTTAATAGGTACACTAATGAAATTAAGCAGAAAATTTAAAATAAATTGAACCTGATGATGAACTGCTACAAAGAGCAAAAGAGAAATTAGTTTAGGTCAAAGACATTATTTAAGTAACCGTTCGAAGTGAGGTCCTCCAACTTGAATACATTTTTGGGCATGTTTTCTAATATGTTTAGTAGTTCTTTGTACAGTAATCCGATCATTGGCCAAATCCCTTAAAGCATCTTCCATCCTCTCTCTTAACTGTTGCAATGTATTAATGGGTTTAGAATAAACTTTTTGCTTTAAAATACCCCATATCCCATAGTTCATTGGAGTTAATTCGGGTGGCCGCGGTCACCACCTGTCAGTAAAATTAGTATTTAACCACTCCCTTGCTGTTAGTGCAAAATGAGTTGATGCTCCGTCATGCATGAATCACATGTTAATTCTTCGGCGACAACGAACATCTTCACATAATTCTATTAAATGTTCTCTTAAGAAAGCTGTGTATTGCTCTCCAGTTAAGGTTTCTTCAATAATAAAAGGTCCTAGTAACTGATTGTGTACCTATCGCACCAGCCCAAACATTTATTTTAAATTTGTGCTGAAAGCTGAAAATTTTTGGTTTTTGTGAAATGTGGGTTTTCAACTGACCACACTTGCTCATTATGTGTGTTAAATATGCCATTTCTGATCAAAGTTGCCTCATCAGTAAAAATAATTTTACTAACAAAGTTCTAATTTGTCTCAGCAGAATTGGCATTAACTCTAGATTCATAATCTGTTTCTAAAAGATCCTGAACTTGTTGCATATGAAACGGATACAACTGTTGGTCTTTTAGAATTCTCCAACAGGTTACCTTTGAAATTTCCGTTTGTAGCGAAAAAGATAATCATCTCTTAAATTTAAAACATTTTCTTTATTTATCAACGTGCGTTTTGTTCTTCTGCTTCCACGAAAATGAGCAGCATGTGAAACAGTCCCAGTTTCTCTTATCCGTCTATCTACTGCCACACATGTTTTCTACTGGGAACAACGCAGCCTGGATATTTCTGGGCATACGTTCTCACAGCTTTTTCAGAATTGCCTTGACATTCCCCTAATACCAAATGCATGTCAGCATATTCAGAAAATGTGTAAGTTACCATTTTTTGTATTTGCTTATTGATAAGTGATCATAAATAATAACACTAGTTGTGACTGATTAACTCTTGACGCATAAACTGAGTGACAGAAGCCTACTAAATCCAAATGGTATGCTATTATGCTATTTAGGAGTTTGATTAATAATTTGCGGTCATGTACTTGTAGGATTAAATTTGGAATATCTCAAAAACGGAAGGCTCTAAAGACATGAACTAAGAATACCTTTTCGATGAAAATTATGAGTATACATTTTTGTAATAGTATAGATCAAAATGATTTGGTAACCCCGCTGTAATACGCCAATGGATAATCCAAATTTGTCGAAATGACATGAGCTGATTTGTACTAATAAACAACTAATAAACTAATAATTTTCAAGTCAATATCTCTAATCTAAATGAAAATATTTAAAAAATATGTATTTAACACTTTCACTTCATTACCATGTAGAACGTTTACCGAAAAATGTTATTTAGCTTTTCTTAATTTCTTGTCAACATCTATACAATCCCCAATTTACGGTACTTTATTCTGAAACACCATATACATATAATATTTTCTTTGTGGTAGTAACATACTCTCAGTTCCAGAAAAAACATCAAAAGTAAATATCTAATTGGTAGAACTTGAAGTATCTTTTGTTTTTATTTAATTTTTTTGCAAACTGTAGATAAAATATCTAATTATACCTAGAATATGCAGTCTGATTAAATGCTATCGTTATTATACATGGGTGATTAAAAAGTAAATAATTTTTTTGGTTGGACATATAATTCAAACTAACTTTAGAAAAACGAAAGAGAAGGTAACTAACGTTGTAAAAGTTATTGAAAAATGCACTATTTTTATTCCATCATCGAGATATGACTTAAACAAATTGGAGAATTAACTAATCTCCCATTAAGGATTCATTATGAAATCGGCCCTAAGAATAGAATATTGAAAAATATTTGGCTATTACACCTGAAGTACTAAGGGAAGCTGATTTGCTTTAGCTGGAGCTACTTCTACTGGAAATTTCTTGCCTACTAAGTAAGCATGCTCTATCTATGTGATTGAGATTAGGTTGAATATGCTGGTCACTTCATTTTGTTAATACAAACTTCCAGGTGGAAAACAACGCGGAGAAACCTCATAAAAATATAACATCTCTTGAAGTTAACTATTCCAGGTTTATTTAACTGTACAAAACCTATACAACTAAATACAGATATCCAGAGATATCCAGCTGTACCGTTGTGTGAACGATTGTTATATTTGAAAAGAAAATTATTAAATCGTAACAGTGTACTGTCATGTTCTTTTCTGGATTTGAAAAGAGGATTACATTGCCGTAACCATGTTAATACCTATATGAATAGGTTATCTGTATATTATGATAATCTTCAGACATATGCACGTAACTTTCACCCTGTAACGAAACTGCTATTCTTAGTAAAAATATTTTTATACTTATACTTTAATAAATTCAATTAACAAGTAGACATTTTCTAATTGAATGAGGAAACAGACATTTGTATACCATATAAAAGTAATTCAATCGATTGCAAATGAATGTAGACCGATAAGAAACTCAACAAAATTTATTTTATGCATAATCAGAAACAATATTAGACCACAACCGCTTAAATTCAATGCGAAATAAAGTCCGCACAGTTTGTATTCACTTCTGTTGGCCATTTAAATTACTTTGTATGCAGTAATATTTCATGAGATCGTAATACTTTATTAGAATATAAATGAGTTTGTCAAATGATTTACAAGTGGTTACAAATTGTGCACGTGTGTTTGTTTATTGACGCGAATATAAAATCTCATTAGCTCTGTCACCTTTCATTCATATATCTATTCAAATTGAACTTACATTTTTAAAGCCTGAACGATAAGTTAGAGGAATAAGCAATTATTTTAAATTAAATTATTCAAAATTTAAGTTATTCACACGTTCAATCCAATCTGTTTTAGAATTTCACGAATGATCTTTATTTTTCAGGTTATAATTTATTAAAAATTAATAATAGGAAGTAATCAGCATCCTTCACATTCCCCTTGATTCAAGGTTCTAACAACTCAAAAGTATCAGCACCAGTAGAATTAATGTTATTTTGAATTTTTCAGTGCACCAACTTATAGAGTCGGTCACATATTTTTTTGTGAATCCATAGTCATCAAAACCAATGAACGTTCAGTTATAAACAGAGATTTTAAAACAACGGAAACACACATAATTCAGAATTTACTATTGCTGTAATTCGGAAAGCGTTTAAAAAAAATTTAAATTTAAATGATACTTGATATGGTCCCTTATTTAATTTTGTCGTTCTAGTTTTGGGAGCAAGGAAATGTTGAATTTTAAGTTTCTTTAATATGAAACCATTACACAGTACTCTTTCAAATAAAAAGCATTAAAATCGGAGCACGTTTACTAAGCCAAAGTTGTATAATACGAACCAAAAAAAAAGAATCAGACAGTCTGTATAATATATCTCGTCCGTTTGGGAAGTCGGTCAAAAAGGAACGCTTGATGGGTCATTTAATTTATATTTGTCTCTGTTTTGGGAACTAAGGAATAAACAACGATTTTTTGAAAATCTTTCATATAATCAAACACAAAATAGAGCAAGTGAAAAATAAAATGTAAAGAGCAATTAAAGTGACACTACAGCAAATAATTAGCAATGAAACAGCAATTATTTATTATTTTTATATAAATTTATTCTGCTATTATGTTAATGCTGGCTTTACATACGTGGCACTATTAAGTTTGTAGATTAGAAATAAAACGGATATTTGTTTAGCCGGTTACCGGATGTCTGGCGGGCCGGATATCAGAATATTTTTTTGTTTTCTAAACTGTTTGATTACTATAACTGCGATTACATTAGTTAGTCATGTCACTTATTTAAATTACCGATAATCTGTGAAGTATTTAGATCAGGTATTTGATATTTGTCATAAGCTATAATATCTTAGAAGGCTCTATGTAAGGCTCTTATTTTTTGCAAATTTTCTACCTTTTAATAAAAGTCGTCACTCAGGTGCAGAAGTCTCATACCTTTTTTATTTTTGCTCCAATTTTTATATTTTTCCATTAAACTGTGGATAAAATGGCTAATTTCATCTTGCATGTGTATTTGGTTATAACTATAACTATTATCGTTCTAGTTTCCGTGCAGCGGAAACTAAAAGGTTGCTATATCCTAATTTTAAAATAACTTGTGGGGTAATTCTAGACCGAATTCATTCAAACTATCAGTTTTGGTTAAGAACAATCGCTTTCCTATATTTTGTTTTTTGGTTCGTGTCCTTAGGGCCATTGGTTTATTTTTTAGAACGAAATGAACTTGCACCAACAGTATACTTACTTGAAGAAATATTATTTTTCGATGAGGTGGCTTTCTTGACCGATGAAGCCAAATGAAGGAGGTACTCAATTCTATTGTCTGCATTTTTTTGTTTATGCGCGCCCTTTATATACCTAGTAAATGTACTCCGATTTTGATGACTTTTGATTCATTTGAAAGAATCTTGGGAATTGGTCCCATAATCATACAAATTTCAATTCAAAATCTCCTTCCCTCCAAAAAACGCAATTTCTGTCGAATATTGAAAATCTGAGACGACAGAATTAAAGATAAGACAATATCCGGAAACGTTTAATTTGAACATTTTTTCAAAAGACACGGTTTTCGAGTTACAGCAATGTTAAAATCTGAAATGTGTAGTTCCGCTATGTGGAGGGCACAATTTCTTTCGAAAATTGAAAATCTTAGACGGCCAAATTGAAGACCAAATTATTTGTAGTAACATTTAAATTTAACATTTTTTCCATAGAGTTACGGTTTTCGAGTTACAGCAGGGGCAATGTCTGAGCCATGCGTAGGTATTTCCACCGCGATGTTTTGAGATCTCCGAATAATAACAAGTACAAGCAAAGAATATATGTGGTAATAGGATAAGTACTATCTTGCTTGGTATTACTAAACGTTTTCATGACTAATGTTACACTCAAAAGTCTGAAATAAATATTTTATTATACAAGGGAGAAAAGTATTAGATTTTAGCTTAAGGTTGTCTTGTCAACCGACGCGATGCAGAGAGCTTAAATATAATATTCTTCCCGTGTATAATACACAACTTTTTTTCTGAGAAGTTTTAAACTGGTAGGCTATTGTTATTGGACCCGCTTTGCTAAGGAAACTTTAAAAGTAATCAAATATTTGTCAATTTAATTCCGTGACTTGATTTAAAGATCGCGAACTTGGTTTCTGATTTCGAGTTTTCTCTAACTTCCTCGGAGTTAGTAGAAGCAGCAAAAGTAGCATCACAAAAATTATTGCCAGCTATATCGCTATATTTATGTGTTATATACCCTGCCTCTGCCACGAATTTTACTATCAAATGAGAAATGTATGTAAAGAGTGACAATAATGGACTGACACATTTGGCGCTACACTCTATATTTCTTAAACTATGTGATCGGACAAATGGGATTTGGGTATTTAAAATTCAGCATATTTATTCCACTTATGATAAGTAGTGGAATTTTAAGAAATACGAAAAAAATTTGCTTGACTGATAAAAATAAAAGCGGCCTGCGGCCGCCCCATTATATTGGACGCCCGCATGCGGTGCACGGCAACCCACCTAACCTAACCGTACTAGGATTCGTTACATCCGATGACAAAACAGAGCTGTTCCAAGATCACACTGTTGTCATTCCGCCCACCCGTTTGTTTGTCCGTCTGTCACAGGCCACGGCTTATTTTCTCCATATCTACTGAAGGAAAATAGTTGAAATTTTATTTTGAAGTACCTACTGAAGAAAATTGACTGTTCTACCTCCTTACGCCTGGAACTACTAAACCCAACAGAAAATGCATAATATAGGGCTTTACTATATTCTACAGGGATGCCAAAGCCAAATCCTAAGATCAGAACTTTTTCCACGCAATCTCAACTCACGCTTGGCAACTTTTTGAGATACCATTTTCATGAAGTCGGTCAGTTATACTCTTTCTGAAGTCCTAATTTTCCAAATAATTCTGATTCGCCAAGATATCAGATTATTTTTATTACATTGTCATTTTTAAGTGCATATTTCAAATTAATAACAAAATTTCATTTTCGAAAGATCGTCCTCATTTCTATAATGTTTCTGGGATGGATGTTTCATAGAAAACGGCCTCCAAGTTTTTGCCTTTGTCATCCTATTGAAAATTTGATAACTTGAATTTGTTTAGTACGCAAACCCCTTATACTTTCTTAGATTTTCTAAGCCTTCTGCTGAAGCGGAATTTAGCTTTAATTTTTATTATTTATTATTAAACTAGTGTTGTTATTGGTTCAAAATCACATAGAATATATAGCTAGGAAACAAAAAAATACATTCAGTTTATTCCATAGCTATTTTGTGGTGGTGTAATAATAGAAGTGATTTTCTAATTAAGTAGTTGGGAATCATTACAAAATATTGGAATGTACATACTTGAGTAATTAAAGCAAAATCTTGTAACATATACTCTTTATTTCCATAGTAGTAGTAACGTAATTGTCAGATTATATACTTCAATGTTGCGATCGTTATCTTTATTTAGAAACTATCCAATTTATGTATAAGCTGCATATCCTGCTTATTACTTTTATCAGTCTATTTAAATGAGAGCTTTATTTTGACCAATTTTATATTTCTCCAGCAATAGTTTCAATAAAGAAGAATCTTTTTGAAGTAATACTGTCGGACTCTAAGGGCATATTGAATGAAAAATATACATAGTAGGTATGGTAGGCATCATACACTGAGTGTTGAAATAAAAAATATTGTTTTGGAACCCTATCTGTCGATGCCTGTTTTCTCCGTGTTCTCTACAGAACGGAAAAAGTTGATACTGCATACAGAGCTAGGTGAGCAGAACACAGAAGTTTGTTTTAAAGAGTTATACGATTTTTGATACTGAGGGTTGATCTTGTGTAGCGAATTAGAAATTTTTTTTTGCAGCACAACTTGCGATATATCAAATGAACGGTTCGTTTGAAGTAATACAAATATTTCTTTCACTATTCTAAAATGAATGGCTCAGAAAATATTTTGGAAATTATATGAAAATTGATGATTTCCACCCACTTATCTCCGAAACTACTGAGAGTAAAATTAAATAAAATATATTATGTACTCAACGAGAAAAAAAGCCGGTACCTATTTTGTTTTATTTCAATATGGCATAACCTTTTTATTTTTGATTTTATTGGAATGATTTTTCGCCGGGCGATAGATCTATTCATTAAAATTACGCTGTAGTTTATTCTGATGGAATTTCGGTAGCTTAAATGTTTATATACCAGTCAAAATGATGTTTTTAGTCTTAAGTTTAAAACATCCTGTGGGAAAAACACGCCAGAGAACCTTATTTGAACATGATTTAATATAAAGCTGGATGTATTGATAGTATTTTGATTAAACGCATTTTTAATTGAAATGGTGCGTTTAAAGAGCATTTCTTACATCAAACATTAAAAGTTAGCATTTGTGCACCTAAAATTAAAATAAAAAGTTAATAAGAGGTGTGACCATCTCTAGCCGCAATGACAGCTTGCATTCTTCGTTGCGTGGACTCAATTAAAGTGCTTATATTTTCTGGAGAAATAGCTTTATATTCTTCATTTAATGTTAACCTGAGCTCTGGTAAAGTTGTAGGTTTGTTGGGAGGGTGACGAACGCGTTTTTTTAATTCATCCCAAAGGTGCTCATTTGGGTTGCGATCTGGGCCACAGAGTGGCTATTCTAACCTTCGAAGTCCAACTTCATCCATAAACTCATTTACTATATGTGCACTGCAGCGTAATTTTAATGAATAGATCGATCGATCAGCGAAAAATGATTTCGATAAAGTAAAAAATATAACATACCATACATATACCATACTGAAATTATGAAAAAAATGTAGGTGTTGGTTTTTTTGTCGGTGAGTTTATATGACTTTAGTCAATGTTCACTGGAAAACCTATACGCAAATTCTAAGTACTGAACCCTATCAATGCGAGACCAACTCGCATTTGACTAATTTTTGTATCTATCTCTAATAAAACTTGAAGCATATTGAGCTTATCACAAGCATATGCAATATGATCAACTAATAGTTCCGACTGGTGAAACTTATTGTAACAGACACGTGCATGTCCTGAAAATCGATAATCAGGACATTGATGGATAACAACTGTGGCATCTAGGATTTATGCATGTTGGTATAAACAGCAAATCCTTTTAAACGATAAGTTGGATTTTGATGACAATCGGAAACATTTATCTTAGTTGACGTTCAATGCAATCATTCTGACAAGAGCAGACTCAAAAATATGCATTCAAAAAAGCCTTTCCAACATTTTTACTGTAGGGGAGGTAATAAAAAAACTGGGTCTGCGGTCCGTCGGACCAGACGGTGGAAGTTATACTTCTTTGGCTATTCGCACACACCCACAGGATATATAAATGAAATATAAAACATTTTTTCTGTTATTCAGTATATTGTTATGGTTGCCTTCATTATTATAAAATAAACCTATATATTATTATCATTTTCAGTAATTTCTTCTCAATCTTGTAATCACACACAGACAGACAGGCAGCTGAAAATCAATCCCATAGGAGGTATTACCCTTACGTATTTGTGTACCAAGTTTGGTGTCGATCGGTCAAGTATTTTTCGAGATATAGTGTTGATTGAATGTTGATTGACAGACAGACAGAGAGCAGAAAATCAAGCCCATAGGAGGTATTAACCTTACCTGCGCAGTCGTTTACCAAGTTTGGTGTTAATCGGTTAAGTATTTTCCGAATTATAGTGTTGACAGACAGATGGACAGGATGATCCAGACAATAACTAACTCAAAAAAAAATCGGTAGTTAATAAGGAAATTTAATATATAATTTCATTATTAAAAGTTTCTGCAAAAGCCAGAACGTACAAAAAAGTATACGAAAACGTATAATCCACGATTTTTCTCACTTTTAGCGTGACGCGGTTTCTCGACCAGCACACCATCCCAATGAGCCTAAAGAAGTATAACTTCAAAAATGTATTTAATAATACTTTGATCCTTTAATATTATTTTTATAGCTTTTTTCGTTTGAAAACTTTTGAATATTTCCAAGACCATGATAATGAAATAATGACAGATCTATACTTCAAAGCCGGAAATATGACAAGTACGAGTGTGACTTGAATGAAACTACAACCACTCATTTCTGTACAAGGGATCTTGAAATGTGGAGATATGCCAAAATTAAAAAAATATTATTTTAACACAACGAATTCCTTCTTATACGTTAAAAATACGTATACCTCCGAGCAGATTTTCTGCATTGCGGGTAACGTTCTATGAATAGTTTCATTATAAAAAAATCCCGCTGATAGGAGAATTTCACGGATTCAAATTATTATATTTTTTTTTTATCATTTTCAAACTACTAATTCGATCAGGCACATTTATGAAGTCGAATGAGAATTTCTCAAACTTACAATTTCGGAAAATTGGACCCATCATAATTCCATGCTATATCGGGAAGTTATTAAATATGGAAATTTCACAGTTCTTCATAAAAAATAATTAATAAGAAATAAGTAGAACCTAAACGCAAACTTTTG
This sequence comes from Crioceris asparagi, assembly GCA_958507055.1. NCBI lineage: Eukaryota > Metazoa > Arthropoda > Insecta > Coleoptera > Chrysomelidae > Crioceris > Crioceris asparagi. The sequence goes on from OY293827.1 coordinate 55,816,654, forward strand.
ATAATATAATCTACTACCTATAACTGCATTACTTTTAAATTACCAGCATCAGTAGAATTCATATTATTTTATATTTTTCAGCGAAATTTATAGTCGATATTCTTTTGCTCCCTGCAAGGTTATTTAAAGAGTCAGTACAAAAAAAAAACTTCAAGGACAACCTCCAAAATTGTATCATTTGTGTGCAACAGATTTTAACTGTCAACTCTCATTACACCTTTATAACAGATACATATGATATTTCTATATTTACTCTAGTGGATTAAATATATCCATAAATTTTCTTTATTTAACATGTTTCTATATGAGTTTGAGAAATATTTGACTTCTTGTTTTAGGACACTTCCTTTGATTCATTTGAGATGCTGAAAATGTATCAGCTTTTAAGATAACTTTGATATTCAAATACGTACCAAAAAGAAGATTTAATTTTCGGCCTTGTGCAAAGTATATGAATATTCTAATCTGCTTGTAGAGAAAAATTGTGAGGTAATTCTTGTTTGGTTATGCATTCAGTGGCTTATAGGCATTCATTAAAAAGACAATCCAAGTTTACTGTACTATAACATCTTAAAGTTTCAAATGACTTGAGAGGTGAACAAATGAGGATGGTATATTCCATGGAATGGAACTAAGAGTCGTCTCTTCAAACAAAAGATGAAATTAGTTCTTGTTTTTCAAAAAGGCATAAAGTGCTCTCGTTCTGGAGCTATTTAGTGCATCAACTAACTACGTATATACGACACGTGCACTGTATTAATCAAATTCGTGATGAAGAGTCTTACGCGTTATAATACTCTAGACTTTAGGGTCATCATTTAAAGGGATACTTGCCGTCTCTAGCTTTAAAAGGTTTAAAAGAATCTAATGATTGTCGATTTTTTGTTTTATATAGATAGTGCTCACAAGATCTTCTGCCAAAGGAAAATTCAACAAACTACATTTTGAAACTTTGTACATTGATTAATCCGTTAAGTCAATATATTTATTTTAGAGTAACCGATATATTTTGATTTCTTATCTTTAATTTTTTGACAGATTCGAATAGTTACAAGCTAGTAGTCTATATTTAAGATGCTACTGAGCATATTCTGAATTTGAAATTTTGCGAAAATGTTTAACCTCAGAATAATTCTTAATTTGAGATATCCAACATCAACTCGCTCGTGTATTGCACCAACTCCACGAATAGAGAAATACCTAGTAGATTATTAAGTCTCATTTTTGTTTCAGACTGCCTATATGGTATGAGCTTAGACTTGATTATGACAGTAAACTAGTTATATTTATACAGGAATTATAGATTGAGGGGCAGGGGGATACCTGTCCAAATGCTTTAAATAGAGATAACAACAGCATATACAGAAAAAAACTTGTTTAGAATCATCACTGAAACGATTCCGATGAACGAAAATTGGGACATTTTTTTATCTAATAATGATATAGTTATTTGCTATAGCAGTTTTTCGCTCCGAAGTTTCTTAGAAAATATCACATTTTCGATGGTCAATTGTTTTTTTGTGGTTGGGGATGGCAGCGATAAGCGACAGGGTTGCCAAACTTTGTAATATTTGTATTAGGGATACATAAATCGTTGGTACGTAAAAAACATATCATTTTGAAGATTAATAAGAGCTAGATGTGCCAATACAAAATATTAAACAAGTATGCTGCTATAAAGTGACTCTACAAAGGTTTTTTTAAAGCAATTGATAATATGATATTCATGAGATGTAAGTAACCGTTTCTATTTTCAAGACATAATCTAAAAAAGTTCTAAGACCAGTTTAAATTTATATATAAAACTGTTATTCTTAATAAATATTTATTCCAAAAAAATAGACCGACATTAGTTGGTGCACTGAAAAATACAAAATAATATTTATTCTATTGGTGCTGTTACTTCTGATGTTGTGCAGTTGCAGTTAGATTGATAACTTTTGGCACGAACGTCACAAGTACCAGCACCAATAAAAGTAAAATTATTTTCTATTTTTTAATGCACCAACTAATAACGTCGGTCCATTTTTTTTTAATATTTATTTCACACTTTTGAGTGTAACAGTAGTCACGAAAATCGTTGAGCGTTCACTATACCGATTTAACTCGAAAACCGTAATTCTAAGGAAAAAATGTTCATTATAAATGTTGCTACAGATCATCTGGTCTTTCATGTGGTATCCTCAGATTTTCAATTTTCAAAAGAAATCGTCCCCTCCAATTAGCGAAAATACACATATTTGAGATTTTGACATCGCAGTAACTCGAAAACACTGACTCTTTTGAAAAAAATGTTCAATTCAAACGTTTCCGAATATTGTCCTATATTTAATTCTGCCACCACACATTTTCGAGAAAAATTGCCCCCTTCACCCTCCTCGAAGATGTTTTTGAGTTCTTACAAATATATGATCATTTTCTCAAGTCTCCTATTTCAAATGAATCAAAAACTTCAAAATCGGAGTACGTTTACTATACAACGCGCGCACAAACCAAAAAACGAAAAAAAGTCGAATTGTATATCTCCTCCGTTTGGTTTCGTTGACTAAAAATAAGTAATTCCATTTTTTTAATTAAGAAAAACATTTATTCAGATTAAAAAATATATCAGACTTGGCCCAATTTGATATATGTTCTCTCTTAAAACAATATTCCATTTTAGGAGTGCTCAAATAATAGATTTGGGTGCTCTGTCTTTTTGACCGACGAACTCCGAACGGAGGAGGTATACAATTTGACTGTCTGCTTTTTTTGTTTGTTCGCGCGTTGTATATTGTAAAATGTAAGTTAGTTGGTGCACTGAAAAATACAATATAATATTAATTCTATTGGTGCTGGTACTTTTGAAGTTGGTGCCAAAAGTTTTCAATCTAACTTCAACTGCACAACTTCAAAAGTACCAATACCAATAGAATTAATATTATTTTGTATTTTTCAGTGCACCAACTAATAGCTTCGGTCCAACTTTTTTAACAAAATATTTTTTTTTCATTAAATAGAACGACGAACAACGAAGAAACACTTTGTTCTTCATCTATTAACAAAATTAGGCCAAGGCTGATCATTTTTTTTCTGTTTTTAACATTTATTGAAGACTAGTTCAAAAGAATTATTTATTTTCATTTTTTCTTGTTTTGAAGTTTAGAGAAATGATTACTTACATTTCATGATAGTCTTGGAATTTCATATATTTTTGCAAAGTGTTCGCGATTTACAGAAATGTCGATTTTGGTTGTATACTAACTACTTTCTATACCGGAAGTAGGAATACCCACCATTCCTTGTAATCCCTTCTGGTGTTTATTTAGAGAAAAACTGCAGCATATACGAATACCCGTTTACCCAGTTCTTTTCTATTACTTACTTATATCTATGAAGCAATTATAAAAATAAACTTCACTTTTCAACTTCTCTGGCAAACCTTTCTTAACGTTGAACTCCTTCCAGTTGTTAATAAACTAGGTTTTTCAACCTGCTTAATTAAAACATCTCATAACAATTTAAATTCCGAATTTGGTTTATCCACTCTGTTTTATTCTTTCAAACTTATTCCAAGTCACAGCTTGACAAGTTCGGAACTCAAGTTAAGGGGCATATTAAACTGTGAATAAACTAATAATTATTTTAATACGTGTATTAATGTGGTGTGGATGATACAGGTTGAGGAACACGTTGACCTGGGGTATAGCCCCATAAGTGTTCACAGGTGTAAAATTCTCGTTTTGTTAGGTAAAATTCTTATAGAAATGTACCTAGGTATTGTGATCGTTCACACTTTTGAATTTCGAAAAAATTTCAACGGCATGTCGTTATATGTCTATAAGTTAATTCCAAAAAAGCTTTTGGTTCAAAAGTTTATATATATTTTCAAAATATAAATAATGACATTTGTAATTGATGGCTATGAAATCTTTCCTGTTTTTAGCTGATTTATTCTAAATCCACAACTTTTGCCCTGAAGAAGAGAATAATCATTCTTGAAAGCTCGGCTTAATTCAAAGAATTTTATCCATCACAAGACTTCATTTTATTCATTTTTATTATTATTATTATTTCATTATATATATATATATATATATATATATATATATATATATATATATATATATATATATATATTATAGGGTAGGTATTTTCAAAATGGCGACCGTTCAATTTATATATATATATATATATATATATATATATATATAATCCATATACCCGGGGGGTTATCATGTAACTAGCAACTGCAATGCGACCGCGACTATTGCACAATCGTCGCTGTCAAAACGTCAATTTGGTACAGTGTTGTCGTCAGTTGTCGCTCTGTCAGTCTTGAGCCTAAGCTGATACTCAAGTGAAAAGTAACAAAGTGAAGTTGGTTGCATGTATTTTTGAATAATAAATTACTTTAAATCATGTTCTCAATGAAATTGCTGTTTTCTCTTTTTTTATTCAATATTTTATAAACAGCGTCTAATAGACTTTGGCAACACTAAGAAAACAACGCGATTGCAAATAGTTGCTGAATTTTACATGATACGGGGGCCGTTCTACCATATATAATGGAGTAGGGCTTACAATCTTTTATAACTGCACAAATAGTCTCCATTCCTTCCTGTTGTATGCTAGTCCAGTGGCATCTTTCCAGTTCGCCCCTCTCTTCTCCAGCAGTTGTGTGATTATTTTATCCCAGGTGTTCCTTGGTCGGCCCCTTTTGCGATTCTTCTGTATTCTACCTCTCCATACTCGCTTAACTGGTCTGTTTTCCTCCATCCTCTGCAGGTGTCCCCACCAAGATAGTTGTATCTCTTCAACGTATTCTAGGGTTGGTTTCATTTTAATGTCTTGTCTTATATCTGTATTTTTAATTTGTTCTTATTTATTCTTAATCTATTTTATTTCAATGCCGTGTTCCATATGCTTGAATTGGTTTGTAGGTCTTTCTCACTTTCAGTCAGTATTACCAAGTCATCTGCAAATGCTCCTTCGCTTATTGATATTCTTTCTAGTCGAGTATGTCCTTTTTCTAATTTCTTGGTTCTGGGCTTGCATTTTTTAATAATATCATCCAATTTTCAATATCATCCAAACCGTTCAAACATTTAAATAAAATATCAAAAAAGGCCGTAGTGTAAATATCATCAAAAATAATTTTGGGTTATAGATATAATCAGTACCTACAACTTTTGTTCTAAGCAATTTTTCATAAAACGCACAGAAAAAATAAAAATTAATGAAGAGAAAAATAATAAATATCTATTGGTAAAACATGAAAACTCAATATAAAATTGATGTAATTGTACATTTTCTGGAGCTCTTAATATAGACCCTGATTAAGAAAATGTATATTATATTTATTGATAAGAAATAGGCGAAAAAAAATTAGCCTTGAAGTGGAACGCGAACCCTGCTTTATATTCAACAGCTAAAACAACAACCTCTAAACGCAAGGCTAAGACACATACGGTTCAAAATAGGCAATTTGCATGTAATGACATGTAGATATACCAATGAAAAGGTTGTTCAAATTTCAATTCAATGAATTTTGAGAAATTTACCTTTCCGCTGGCTACAGGCCATCGAGATTTTTTAATCTAGCCATAATCTCTTCAGATCCTTATGAAAAGCGGTGGAGCATAAAAAAATCATAGAAAATGCAAACAAAATCTATTTTCTTTTGTGAGGTAATTATTTATTTTTTCGATCTTAGGCTCAATTGATTTGAAAAATAAGGTGGTATTTTTCTACTTTTTCCGAACATCTTAAAAATAATGGATTTAAAATAATAGAAAATTCAAAATTATTTGCACAAACAACTATAACACTGATAAATAGGCTAAGATAAATCACATCTATACACAAATCAAGTGAACTGTATGTTTAAATAATGTCGGAAAACAACAAAATTTGATCTTTATCAACATCAAAACATATATTAGACTAATAAGCTTTGATTTATTGACCGCAAGCAACAGGAAAACTAATTTTGATTGCCACCTGATATATAGAATAGTAACAAAAAAATATATTTAGAGAAGTCTTGAAATTTATTAAACAAAAATATTTATAGTTCATTACTATCATATATATTATGTTGGATGTTCATTCCTGTTGGAATGGTGGCCGCTCGTTTGTTTTTTTCTGTGAATTCAATAATATAGCCACGAAATTCAGAGGCGTGTTTCTTGGACGAACTGAAGCAAAATAGTTCCTATGAACATATGCCCTAATCGTCATAGATTTTGAACTAAAGGGCAGTAAAGTTGTAAGAAAAAAACTGTAAATTTTCAGTGCCGTAAAAATGCAATTAAGTAATAATAAAAGAATAATATTAATAATTATAATAATGGTAATAAAAGTAATTCTTGATTAACATAATCAGATTTCAAGATCAAAGAATTCGAGAAAAGAAAAATTATTACAAGACAAAACCAATGGCGTACCATTTTCTTTTGAAACAAATATTACTATTTTTAATCATTTTATTATATGCCCAATACAATTTATTTCCAAATCTTATTTTCTCTGTTACCTCAATGTTTCTGTTATTTTTTTCAGTCAATATTACGCCTTGGTACGTTCCTTTCTTTTTTGAAAGAGTGTCTTGATTTCATTCAGGTACTCTGTTGTTTCTCTGCTGAGAATCATGTACCTCTACTTCTCGTTTCTTTTATCAAATCACAGAGCATCGTATCCAGGTTGCTTTTGTTTCATACAATAAGAGGATAGGAAATAGGATATAGGGTACTTATTTGCGTCACATTCTGCATTAACATAGTACATTTTTCTAGTTGATTGCGCCATATCCATGTCTTACACCTCTGTCGGTACTTAACTTTGTTAATATTTTGGTTTTATAGTGGTTAATTGTTATTTTTGTTGGTCGATTCAACTTGTTCGGTATTCCCATATCGTTCAAATCATCTAATAATGTATGTCTCTTAACACTATCAAATTATGGTTGCGGGATATCTAAAAACAATATATTACAGGTCAATTCTATTTCCATATTTTTTTCTTTTTTTTTTGTGTCGTCATATGGCCTGTATCTATTGTTGATTTCCCTGTTCGGAATTCAACTAGTTTCAGTTTTGTGAATTTTGTTATTTTTTCTTTAACTAGCGACGTTACCGTCTTATGCTACCTATAAATATCACTCAATTCTTTGGACAATGTTGAATTCGAGTTTGAGATATTTCTTTTTATTGGCAGAAGAGAAAAGTGAATAATAAAATATTGAAAGTGTCTGAATGCGAGGAAAATTACGTAAGTCGGTAGGTCTAACATGAACTTAGTAGTGAAGGAAGTAAGCTGATTGTAATTTGCATAACATGAATGAAAATAAACAAATAATCATAGGTACTTATCAATTCATTATTCTTATTAGAAGGTATAGCTTGCGTATAGAAATATCCGAGAAGAGACAGGGCTGCGACAAGAAAACTGAAAAATAAACGCCATGTGTATAAATACAGGATGTTTCAGATTTGGTTGCTGATTTTTAAAGCTATAAATCTTTGGGTGACTAAAATGTGGTTGGGAGAGATTGTGGCTATATTTTTGGTAAAATTTATTTTGACACTAAACACTGGCGTCTTCTTAGTGTTAACATTTTTCATAGAGTCGAATAAGAAATAGAGTTCTTGGACCATTAGTGTTATTCCTGCCTATAAAAGTAAAAATTTTGTGAGTGGGTACTAATACGGTTTCTAGGAAAATTATCGGGGACTTTAGCGTAGATAAACGAGTATTAATTCTGGGGTTAGTTTTTGGAGGCAAATAAGAAAATTGAATGAACGAATTTCATATGCGCAAGAGTGAGTGGAAATGTAACAGTTAATGGGGAATACCTGGGTTTGGGCCGTTCTGACAAGTAGTCATACAAGTCATTGTTTGCGCTGAACATCGTTAATACCGGATACTGGCCTCACTATAAATATAAATCAAATAAAAGTAGGTAGTTGGCTTTGTCTACCTTTTCTGCTTTATTTTTTCAGTTTGAACTGTTGTACTATTCCACAACCCAAAGATGGCCCTGATTTATTTAATCGTTTGCGTGATTCTGTTGCAATGTCAATAGACTTTTGTAAAAAATCTGAAACTTTGTCGTGACGCAAACAGTTTTGACAGATGACTTGACTGGTTAAGTACCTAAATTATAGAAAATAGCACTAATTCTCCTCACCTTTATATCTAAAATAAAGCAGTTTTGAACCTACTGGTATATAAACTATTTTCTTACTACAAATCAAAGATTTACACCCTTAAGAAACAGCATTCAATTAAAGAAACATCCTGTATATTTGTAATGTATGGTAAAAGCTATTGAATGCCTTGATCTGCTGGTATTACGTAATGAATACGTACCCAATGTTACATTAACGCAATCATATGCTAGCCACAATTTCCGCATAGCCTGGATGTGAAATTTAATAGAGCATGATGTTTAGTATGGGCTCAAGGAAAGAAAAACACTTCTTGTAATGTGCTGCTTAATCGATGAAGGATATTACTTACTTACTCCTCGTGTAGATAGATACTTGTTTTAGAAATATATAAATCATTCTAAGTTTAGATTGGCAAATCATGAGATACATAATCACTTTCAGCATTCTATCTTGGAAGGTTCGTATAATTGTACGTATGGTTTTGTGTTGATTCTAAGTCAGATGATTGGTATTGGCAAAGATAATGGAGTTCCATTATCTTTGGTATTGGAATGAATTTTATTCCATCACTATTCCATCACTCATCAACGAATTTATTCAATGTTAATTTTCTTATTCGATCGCACATATAATTAACAAACTTAAAATAAATGTATTTATTAACTTAACTAAAAAACCAAACTGCTTCTTCTATGCTTAATTTTATTATGTCAGAATTATTGTTTGGGTTATCGGACTTAAAATATTATTGGCTTTAACAGCATTCATAGAATGATATCCCTGAAAGTTTGAAAACTATGCTCCTTACCATGATTATTTATTTATTTTGTTTTTTTTGCATTTTAGTAATTAATATGCAATAAGCTTTGTGAAGTTGGCATCGAAAATACGAAAATAAAAATTATTCAAATAGCAAACGATTGTATCCTATTAGTACCCTACTGTACCGCAGTTATTTTTGTTTGTACCCTCAACCCATTTGCGTGAGGGATGATGAAAAAAAGTGCAAATACCAAAAATCCCGATGGCCTGTAGTCAGCGGAAAGGTAAATTTTTCGAAATTTATTGAATTGAAATTTGAACAACCTTTTCATTGGTATACCTACATTTTCTTACATAAAATTGTCATAGCCTTGCGGTTAGAGGTTTTTGTTTTGGCTGTTGAATATAAAGCAGACAGGGTTCGAGCCCACTTCAAGGCAGTTTTTTTTTTCGCCTATTTCTTTTCAATAAATATACTATATATTTTTTTAATTACATCAAATTTATATTGAGTGTTCATGTTTTATCAATATTTGTTATTTTTCTTTATTAATTTTTATTTTTTTACCTGTGTATTTTATGAAAAATTGCTTTGAACACAAGTTGTAGGTACTGATTATATCTATAACCTAAAATTATTTTTAATAATATTTACAATACGGCTCTTTTTTGATAATTTTTTTAAATGTTTGAATGGTAGCCATTTTGAAACTACTTACCCGATATTGCCCAATAACGAACTCGACCGAGATATTTGAGAGATTGATTTTTGTAGCAAATTTGAACTTGATATCTTCAAAACTGCGACCTCTATCGTGTTAACAAATTTCGTAATATCCCATATATATATATATATATATATATATATATATATAAAATTTTGAACCAAATGTTTTTTTGGACTAAGTTATAGACATATAACAACATGCCGTTGAATTTTTTTCGAAATTCAAAAGTGTGAACGATCGCAATAGGTATATTTCTATAAGAAATTTACCTAAAAATGCGAAAATAGAAATTTTTCGACTGGCATACGATTGTACCCATTCAGTACCTACTGTACCGCTATTATTTTTGTTTGTACCCTTAACCCCTCCACGTAACGGATGTGACAAAAATATTGCAAATACCGAAAATGCTTATTTTTTCAATGGCATGTGATTGTAACCATTCAGTACCCTACAGTACCGCAGTTATTTTTCTTTGTACCCTCAACCATTTTTCGCTCTATTGGTTTATATAGGTAAGCATTCCTTATACCTAAACTGTAATATTATTGTTATTTGTAAAAATAGAGAGATTAATAAAATTTTAATTTATAATAATGTGCCAAAAGTATTTTATTTTAAACGGATCATTCTATATTTTAATAATGCTTTGTTTTTTTTCTCCTTCGATACAAATTCCAAGTTTTTCTCCGACAAAACTTTTCATTTATATTCAATATTCAGTATCTCCAGGATGCAAATCTTCGTCGTGTTGATGAATATAAAATTATTCATTTGATGTTTCCACAAGACCGATTCAATTGGTGAATGATTAAGACAATTAATTGTCGTCCATAGCACTGTGAATGTTCATTTTAGTGCAGGCTTCGAAATATTCGCCTCATCAAAGCGTCAAATTGGAGTTTCTATATCTGCATATAACGCACTCCTAACATGCTATTTGAGTTAATAACCACATGTCCTAAACATATAAATATTAGATTTTAGATTTTGTAATAATCGACTATTTTCTTATTCAAAGTGCAGTTTCCCCTAATTTTTCAAACTGCTTCTATTGCTGGGTATTGTTTGAAAGACGGCGACATAAATTAAATTTCAAACATACAATTTCTGTTGTATTTTACACTTAGAATGGAGTGTTGCCGGATTCCGTATATAGGTAATGTAAATGGGAAAAGGGCACACAGTGTTACCGCTCTTTAAATTTACCTGTAATATTTTCTTTTACAATTTTGTAATTCATTGTTTATTATTATTAATTATTGAATATTAAAATGTTTTCCTGATGGTTGGTTGAGCCTGCTGTAATCCATATCAATATTCAAAGTATCTATAAGAACTTTGATGATTTTTTTGTATTTTCGGAATGAATAGGCAGAAATTTTGATCATTGTAATGTCAGAGATAAATAGGATTGTTTGCGATTTCAATACATTAGATTTTTATATATTATAGAATGACAGAAATACAACCAGAGACAACTATGGTGATGGTTCCATTTTAAATAGAAGTTGGGGAGAAGTATTAAACAATGTTGATGTAAATTCCTGCACTGCTAAATTCATTAATATTGTAAAAACACTGTGGAAAAATGAACGCAAGGTAAAAGATAAAGATAGAAGATGATGATAGAAATCATGAATCACTAGTGATCTACTAATCGCTATTAGGGAAAGAGATAAATTGAAAGAAAGATGCCCTCTAAATTAGGATAATTGAGGACTTATAGTTAATTAAAAACAATATCAACAACTACTTACTAATCTTATTAAAACCTCAAAGTAAGAATACCTATCACAAGTTTTTATTATAGCTTAGTAATGACGGCCCAAGAAAAATTTGGAAAATCAGAAGTGGCCACAAATGACCACGAAAACATTGAATAAAAAGTATAACTACCTAAAAAAATAACATGTATGAAAAGTCACTTATTGTAAATAAAATAAATTATTTTTTTCTCAAATTGGCGTCTGCAAAGTTTCAATCAAACAGAAATATTATAAATACGTGTGGCAACGATAGAATCACAACTGAAATAAGTTAAAAATAATCATATGCAACTATTACAACCTCTGAAACATAAACTGCTTTTTTTGTACTGGAATCTACCCGTTAATACTTAAAACAGCAGTCACGGTCCCTATTTTCAAGCACGTAAATGGAAAATTTGCAACCAATTATACCCCTATAGCTCTAATAAGCACTATTAGTAAGTTGACTGAGAAATGTATTAAATCAAAACTAAATGTATTCTTAGAGAAATTCAATATTTTATCAGAAAACCAGTTTGCTTTCCAACAAAATACCAATACAGAAAATGCCCTGCGTAAAGTAACAGATGATATATGTATTAACAAAACTAAATGATGGAAAAAAGTTTGTAGGAATATTCCAAGGCGTTTGAAACTGTGGGAGACGAAATCTGGCTATAAAGGCTCAATGATATTGAAATCAGGGGAATATTCACAGTTGGAATATGAAATTTAGTTAGTCATTCAAACAAAATAAGCTTCGATGAACCACAGAGTGTCTTTGGACCACTCCTATTTAATATTTATATGTAAATAACTTAATAGCAGCCTCCAGGAAGGGTAGAATTTTTTCGGTTTTTCTGATGACGCTGATTCTTTGGAATCGGTACTAAAAAAATCTTAAGGAGCAATATGGATTAAAAAAATATATTCAAGTCTGCTATCATTAAATGTAAAAAAACAAAATTTATGACATTTAATTTGACCCAAAATAACCTAGCAGATGTGCAGAAAATGATCCGCTATGATTAAAACAGCAATATACGAAAAAATTCTTGTAATTGTAAAAATTAAATTGAGGAAACATATTTTTTGAAATATGTGGGTGGGAAAAATTTACCAAAATTATTCAATGCACACACAATCATAGTATTTCAAATTCACATTTCCCCAAATTGGGAATTCTGCAGATAGTTACTTAAAAAGTGAAATCATTCCCCAACAACCGCAATTTCAAATTTTCTGAATTAAAATGTGTGGCTGTTTCCGAAATCCATTGGGCCACATGGGAAAAAGAACTTGTTTCTACCCTTGTCACACGACTGAATATTATAAACTAGTATTTGATAAATTGCATAATCGATATTTGATAAGTAACATTTTTTACATTGTAAAATTGAAAACAGTGATTATAATATTATTTGTGTCAGTGTCGTGATTTATTTATTATAGTCTATTTTATATCTATAATTATATTTTTACTACTTTAATTTGATTTCAGTCACAATCATAATATGTACAAGTATTCAGGGATTTTTATTGCTACCTTCACATTCTTGACACATACTAAGTGATAGAAATGATTCATCAAACGTATAAAAACACCTACTTAATTAGACAATATATCGCCTGTTGCAAATGCGGAGCATTTAATTGTCATGAAGATTCTCAGGTACCTGACATTGCTTGGATGTATACTAGTTAATCACAAATATTCGGTTTCCATTTTTCAAGAAAGTATTTCAATCAGCAAACAGAGTACCAACAAAACTTTCATCCTCGTTTCAACGAAATTACATTTCACCTGACACATTTTTATTAAGGAAAATATATATATCTGACGATCTACTTGCAGCGCACCGCATATTATATTCATTTGCACTTCTTGTTATCGCCATATTTGGTCGGTGCAGTTTCTTTCATAATGTATCAAGATAGCTGCTTAGAAAATTTAACGCGTTCTCAAGTCACATTTCTAATCGTTTTGAATTGGCAATCTTTTAGCGTCCTTGATAGATGAAACTGATAGTTTAGCCTTTTTGATAAATATAGCTTGGGGAAACTTAATTATTGGAGGAAATTACACTCTTTGTATGAAAGATTTTTGATTTCAATGAATGTTTAGCAAATCAATATTTATTTCTATTATTAATTAATGCTCTATTCATTTTATGTATCAATCTTTTCATTATCCAGGGTCTTTGTAGTATAGTGCATCTATAATTTTCTTTTCCATTTGAAAATTATACTATTCATTCTTCTAAATTAATCTACGATACTAGTTAGGAACTTGTTTGTAAGTACCTACGGCATTATCGATAAACATGGCGTGTTCCGTAATGTAATACAGCATGTTTGCCACTGTTCATTATGCCAGGGATCTAAGACTCATTATAATTGCAAAGATATCTTTGATAATGACAAAGATTGGTTTATTTAATATTTGATAATGGTGTGCAACAGGTGCCACACTGGTGACACTGTTTTGTCGTTCATTTTAGCACTGGTTATCATACTGGGTTATATTTCGGAACACGCACTAATTCTTTTCTTCCTAACATCCTAAGTTTCCTTAAATCTGGAGAGGCGGTAGAAAACTAATTGGGGTTCGAAGATTAAAATCTATATTTCAGCATTCCTACTTTTATTTTAAGAGGACTATGTCAAAAATATGTATCATTATTATATTATCATGGTTTTCAGTGGTAGGCGGATTAGGAACCCAATGAAATCACTGACTCATTTCACTCATTCATTTTATCAGTTATGTTGTGTAATGCACAAATATGTTCAAATTTTACCATTCCTTCATTTCCCGATCTAGTCAGTTTTTAAATTGGTTTATTGACGTTGCACTGATTGTTTCACTCTGAAGTCTGTTCCAGTAGTATACCACCCTACTTATAAAAAAAATCTATACAGTAGCTTATTTCATTTTTCTTTACTAAGTTTTTGGCCATGCCTTCTTGTATTAGTGATATTAGTAAAATGGAAGAAGTTTATGTGACTGGCGTTTTGACCATTCAGTATTTCGAAGGTTTCAAAAAGATCTCCTCTTATTCTTCTATTTTTCAGTGTGATGAGATTAGAATGATTCAGTCGGCTCCCATAAGGTAGATCTTTTAGTCCGTAAGGTATTTTCGTGATACACCGCTGAACCATCTCGATCAGTTCAATATCTTTCACATAATAAGGACTCCAAATAAAAAGGCCATATTCCAGCCTAGGTCTTACATATTTTTTGTAGAGTTCTTGAACGATTTATTTGAATAGAGCCTTGAATGACTTTTGAATAAGGTAAATAATGACTTTCTTTGCCATTTCAGCGATATGAAGTTCTCATTTCAAATTTGATGTGATGGTTATCCCCAAATCTTTTTTATTTAATAACTTTAGTTACTGGTGTTTATTGGAGTAGGAAATCATACTGGGATTATTTCGGCCGATGTGTAGAACTATGTATGCACTTTAAGTCATTCAATGTCATTTTCCAATTTAATGTACATTCTTTAATGCTGCTCAGATCTTCTTGAAGGTCAGCGTGCAGTATCAATGGTTTGCAATATTAGTTAGTCATCTGCAAATGATGCAAATTCAGTCCTCAGTTCTTGATACAGATCACGTAAATAGTCCAAGAAAAGCAGGGAACCCAAAAGTGCACCCTATGGTACATAGCGTCATGCCTACTCTAACTTGGAAGGTACGTCCAGAAAGAAAGCTTCCCAGAGCCGCATTAATTTGTCCCTAATTCCGAAATGGTCTAGTATGTAGAGCAAGAATTCAATTGGTATGTTCACAAAAGCTTTTTCAAAGTCAAGGTAAACAACATCAACTGGCTCATTGTCTTCATCTACCTGTGTCCACGTGGTCGTTCTGGTTGAAAGGTTTGTAAATGTGGATTTATTTGGTAGAAAACCATATTGATGGATTGGCACAAAAAACTTGTAAGTTCCTGGGCAATGATTTGTTCAATACATTTATAGAGGGCACTGGTCAGGCTGATTGGTCTGTAGTTTTCTGATATTTCTTATTACCCTTCTTATATACTGGAGTGATCACTGCTTTCTTCCTTGGTTCCGGGAACTCCCCAGATCTGTTAATATTATTCTTAAGTGTGGCTAGATGCACCTGAAGGGTACATGTTGATCAAGTCTGGGACTCGAATTAGGCTTGAGTGATTTTATTACGTTTTACATAGTGATGCTGCGAGACTGGTCTTGGTCTTGCAGTCTTGGTCTTGGTCTTGCAATTTTGCAAGACCAAGACCGAGACCAAGACCGTCTATGCAAGACCAAGACCCAAGACCAAGACCAATACTGGGATGCAAGACCAATACCAAGACTAACCTGGTCTTGGTCTTGGTCTTGCTGCAAGACTTGCGAGACTTGCAAGACTCTTGCAGTTCCGTAACCAAACACCAAATTGGTAGGAAACATATTATTTTACTCAATGATTAGATAAGAAACGCTAATAAATAACATAATTAACTTAATCTTTGAACTCCCTTATGATCGATCTTTATTTTACAGATTCTAAAATTATTGAATTAAAAGTTGTTGGGTGAAAAGCTAGTTCATTTTACCCTTCTAGGATTTCCGGATTTCAAAAAATTTTTAAATACCCTATACCTATACCGTAATTTCAACCATTCTAGGATTTCCCTTACCGAGCTGTTTTCAAAGAATCCCGACAGTTCGTAGCCAGGGGAAGGTAAACTACACGGTTTTTTATTTTTATTATTTTTTCTATCGCGCAGAATGTTTTAAGCAGACGTTAAAAATCATCTATAAATCTGATTTTTTTTATGAAATTTATCCAGTGGCCACTTTTGGAGATATTTGAAATTTTATATTGCCCTTATTTAAAACTAACTCAACTGAGATATTCACACGACTGACTTTTTAAATAGATACCTAGTTTTATAAATGCGCGTATTAAATCTCTAACTGTTTTTAATTTTCATTTTTTGGAAAAAGCTTTCTACAAAAATTGAAGTTAGTTTTATCAGAAATACTTTTGATCGCTTTCAGAGATTCTTTCTATTTTATTAAAGAAAATGGTACAAACCATTGTAGAATGAGCAAGAGAATGAGTTATGAAATAGAAGTATAAAGTAGAAGTATGTAGTAAATGAGTGCTCTGTTGGGACGGATGATACCAAGAAAGCACAAGCTGACTAAGTCGCACTAGTAAGATACGATTCTCATATGTGAATGGTGATTATTAATTTATAAACTTTTACGCATCTCACTTGCCCTAACTTAATTCTAGGCACCTAGTTTTATTCTCATTACTTATTCTACATTACCAGGCGTGTTTGTTCTGGACAATGACAGTTTTTCTATACGGTCGATATTTATCCATTTCGAATGATAATATAATTATAGGCAATCTTATAAGATTATGAATTACATACTTCCCATACATATGCAGGGTTCTTCTTCATTTGGATTAAGCAATTACGGTTTAGAATCGCAACAACTTTTCACACTTATAAAAAGATCAAAATTTTGGCAAGAGTCTTGCAAAGTCTTGCAAGTCTTGCAGCAAGACCAAGACCAATACCAAGACCATATATGCAAGACCAAGACCCAAGACCAAGACTAAAGATTTGATGCAAGACCAAGACCAATACCAAGGGTGCAAGACCAAGACCAATACCAAGACCATATCGGTCTTGGTCTGGGTCTTGCTTTGCGCATCACTAGTTTTACACTTTTTCTGGTGTAAAATCAATGATGTTAATTTCTATTCTTTAATAGAATTCTATTGGGAGTGATGACCTTCAATCGGTTGGACTTAATATTGTAAAAACATTCCTGAACTGGTTTGCAAAATACTCTGCTGCATCTAAGTCGTTTTAAAGCGGGACATGGGTTGTTTTGCCAATAATACTAAAGTTTTGTATTTAGGATAGAATTTACACAGGAGTGGTACTGTTTGGCGTTTTCCAACAGATTGTGCTCGTATTCTCTTCTTCCTTTACCTATATATGCAAGTTTTGGTTTTCATTATTTTGAAGTTGGAAATGCAGGTAATTTTCACGAGTATTGTTTTTCCTGTATCTATGCCAGATATTTCTTTTCTTTTGAAATTCCTTGAAGAATTCATTAGTTAGCCATGGTTTCTGAGCATTAATTCTATATGGTATATGTTCATGGATTGTTAATGTTAAAGCTCTGGAGAAGATATCAAATGAAATGGAATCAGTTAATTGTTTAAGCTGTTGCTGAATGATTTTGTTGATTTCGCTGACAACTTAAGCTCCGAACATATTATTTAACAACTCTTGGCATTTGTCTTACGAGAGACTTCATGAATTTCTTAATTTCCTAAGACCAGTGTACCTAATATACTCGTACATGAAACATATTTGTAAACTGCAGTTCGAGAATGTCGATAAAATCGTTCACCACTCCAAGTCCAGTTAACTACCAATTAGCTAGGATGACCATTAATTAACTTCATTAAAATGTCCCAAGCTCAATTCTGCGCCGCCATCTCTGCCGACTTGTAGATAATATAATATGAGCATTAAATACAGGCACACTGAAGGACCGTCATGGATCATAATTTATTTCTCGCGTGGTACACACTCCATTTTCGTATATATTTTGAAATCGAAGTGTACTGTGCATTTTCTTACAGAGCAAAAATCTAATGAATACGTTTTTACCTCGAACAAATGTCATGAATTTTACATTTGAAAGTCCACTGTAGGTATGTAAAATATACTCAACAAACAGTCTTACGTGAAAGTACTTGTCGCTCGTGAATAATGGACATAGTATAAGTTTTCTTTTGTCCCATTCCTTATAAGTAGTGGTTTAGAAGTCAATTTCCACCTATTTAGGTCAGTTGGTTGATGTTGATTTAGTTAACTATTTATTTAAATATAATTATACTTTCGCTATGTTTTTCTCTTCTGGCAGTAACAATACTTCCCAAATATATCCTGGGAATATAATACAGCCTATCGTTTATATTAACTTTTTTTGTGTTGTCTTGTTATTGCTTTGAGAATTGTATGATACCTAAGCATTATTCTGCTCAGTTTCTTTAATAAAGAGCGTTCAAAAGTGCTGTGCTGTGCCGAGAGTCAGCAAGGGTTGGATAGTTTTTCAGCTGAGGGTTCCGAGCCATACCTATGTGAAATACATGTTTGAGCTCAGTGTAACATTCGAAAAGCTCGGCTTTACTCATTATTTATTAAATGACTGCATACCCAACAATCATCTCCTTTATTGAATATTAAAATAGTCAAGAATACAAAAGCAATCTATGAAAATGTATCTCTAAATACTGATTCTTGTTGATTTTATTAAAATTAATTTTTTTTTGGTGATTTGAATAAACAAGTAACATTATGTATTAACCCTAGCAAAATAGCAGTTTGATTATGTGGGTAAAGTAGGTATAAAAGATAACCATACATTTGCGAGAGAAGTATGTTGTTATTTTTGAAGTTATACTTCTTTGGGCTCGTTGGGATGGGGTGTTGGTCGAGAAACTGCGTCACGCTAAAACTGAGAAAAATCGTCGATTATACGTTTTCGTATACTTTTTTGTACGTTCTGGCTTTTAGAGAAATTTTTAATAACTGAATTATATATCAAATTTCCATATTATTTACCGATTTTTTTTTGAGGTAGTTAATGTTTTTGGTCATCCTGTCTGTCTGTCTGTCAACATTATAACTCGGAAAATACTTAACCAATTAACACCAAACTTGGAACAAAAATACGTAAGGGTAATATCTCCTACGGGATTGATTTTCACTTGTCTGTCTGTGTGTCTGTCACCACCATATCTCGGAAAACACTTAACAGATCGACACCAAACTTGGTACACAAATACGTAAGGGTAATACCTCCTATAAGATTGATTTTTAGCTGTCTGTCTGTCTGTCTGTCAGTCAACACTATATCTCGAAAAATACTTGACCGATCGACACCAAACTTGGTACACAAATACGTAAGTGTAATACCTACCTCCTATCTCATATGGGATTGATTTTCAGCTGCCTGTCTGTCTGTGTGTGATTATAAGATTGTTTTCGGTAGTTTTCCTCTCTATGCTTGCATAACTAGTTTATCATACTTTAGAAGGCGCATTAAAATTTTATTAGAATTGTGTGCGAATAGCCAAAGAAGTATAACTTCCACCGTCTCGTCCGACGCAGACTCAGTTTTTTTAGTATTATTATTACAAAATTATTTTTTCTATCCTGTTCGATTATCCAGATGACTTATGTCAACAATTGGTTTGTATAATCTCTATTATAATAATTTATCAAGAATGGTAAGGTTTACTGGTTGAAAAAGTAAAATGTTTGTTTGAAATCAGAAAAACCTTTTTTTTACCAGGGATGTTTTGCCAGAGGTCGGCCATGAACATTCAATAAATTGTCGGTCAGGGTCGGATCATAATATAGCAGTAAAATAAAATATTTTTTTACGAAATAAATAACATGTATTCACGTCATTAATTATAATATATAAACATACAATGTGTGTAAGATTTCTTGTGTCCCAAATACCTTCGTAATTTTAATTTTAATTAAATTACTTACCTATATTATATACCGACTTCAATATATAAAGTTCGATCCTATAGTGTATTTGCTTGAGGATTGTTTACATAATGGGAATACACCCGGTAGTTTTATTGCAGTCATAAAGACAAAACCTTTTATTGTGAAAAGAACTTTACCTTTCGTGATGCTTATACTATTTCTTGTATGACCGATCAATCTTCTTGAATAAAATATTATTAGAATAGATAGCTCTGAATTAATACTTCATGCATGACACATTCAGAAAAAAATCAGTTGCTTATATCTGAAAGTTGAAAATTAATCACCAGATTATTTGCAGCAACATTTATATTGAACATTTTTTCTATATAGTTATGCTTTTCGAGTTACAGCAGTGATAAAGTTTATAATATGCCTATTTTCGCGACGCTGTTCTTAGATTTCTGGATAATAGCAAATACAAGCAAAGCATACATGGATAATGGTGAACGTTCAACGATTTTCGTGTCAAATGTAACACTCAAAAATGTGAAATAAATATTTTTGACAAAAATTTGGACCGACGTTGGGCACTGAAAAGTACAAAATAATATTAATTCTAGTTCTGTTGCAGTTAGAATGAAAACTTTTGGCACCAACTCCACAAGTACCAGCACCAATAGAATTGATATTATTTTGTACACTTCAGTGCACCAACGTCGAGCCATTTTTTGTCAAAAATATTTATTTCACTCTATTGAGTGTTACATTTGTCATGAAAATAGTTGAACATTCACCATTATCCGTGTATGCTTTGCTTGTATTTGCTATTATTCAGAAATCTAAGAACATCGTCTCGGAAATA
This sequence comes from Crioceris asparagi, assembly GCA_958507055.1. NCBI lineage: Eukaryota > Metazoa > Arthropoda > Insecta > Coleoptera > Chrysomelidae > Crioceris > Crioceris asparagi. Next base: position 55,837,428 of record OY293827.1, read on the forward strand.
CGCATATTATAAACTTTACCACTGCTGTAACTCGAAAACCGGAACTCTATGGAAAAAATGTTCAATATAAATGTTGCTACAAATAATCTGTTTATTAATTTTCGACTTTCAGAGAAAAATTACCCCTTCACTCCTTTCAGGTTTGTTTGTTGAAGGAAAGGAGATTTCGGATTTGCGTTATTATGAATATGAGACCATATTTTAAGTCTCCTCTTCCGAATGAATCAAAAATCATCACTAATATCAATGAAGATAGTACTTGTCCTATTACCCACGTATATTCTTTGCTTGCAGTTTTTATTATTGAGATCTCAAAATATTGCTGTGGAAATACGCTTAAGCATTTTAGTTGTTACCATTTTAACACCGATTTAACTCGAAAACCGTAACTGTAAGGATAAAATGTTCCTTATAAATGTTGTTACAAATAATTATCTCTTTCATATACCTACTGCAGATTTTCAATTTTCGACAGAAATCGCCCTCTCTACATAGCGAAAATATGTATATTTGAGAATTTAACATGTCTTTGTCTCGAAAAGCGTTACTCTTTTGAAAAAATGTTCAATTTAAACGTTTCCGGACATTGTCCTATCTTTAATTATACCACCGCAGATTTTCAATTTTCGAGAAAATTTTCGGTTTTCGGCGGGAAAGAGATATCAGATTCACGTTTTTACGAATATGAGACCATTTCTCAAGCCTCCTCTTTCAAATGAATCAAATTCGGAGTACGATTACTATATAAAAGGCGCGCACAAACCAAAAAAAGCACACAGTCGAATTGTATACCTCCTCCGTTTGGGGTTCGTCGGTCAACAATCGAAATTAGTCCAGTGGATATTTATGTAATTTTGCAGGCATGGTTTAAATCATTACTGAATTGATAAGCTCTATAAAATACGATTTGCGACTTTAGTTAAGTTTTATTCTAAATCACGTTGTCCCCCTCCTCTAATCTCCAATGATAGGTAAATTTAAACTGTATAAAAATCGATTTGTTATAGTTGGATGTGTAGATTGCAGGAAAATAAAATGGTTTAGAGAATTTTGATTCAGAAAATACATCGTTTTTAAAATGTCATCATGGCCAAAAATGAACATTAAGTCATCGTCACGAACACGAACGAAACGGAATCATATAAACCCATAAAACGCAAACAATATTTCAAATGGAATGCTTATTCATTTATAGCTATTTCAGCTCTGCGCCAATTTGTACAACATATCTTAAATAGCAGCAAACTTTTTTCAATCTGTATTGAAAGCTTTTTTAATAAAAAATAGTTATATTTTTAAGATGAGGAAACAAAATAATATTTCTATTTATGAAAATATATTAATCATATAATTGTTATAAACTCATACTATAAAATTCAATGCTTGACTATAATATAAATGTACGGAAGCCTCGGGATATGACATCTACTTGTACTTACCCCATTTTCATTAACTCATATTTTCTTTAAACGAAGATTGACGTTCCAGTATATCGATTTTTTACTACGTAATACAACTAAAGCAGACCGATTCTAACTTCGAATATAAAACTGATATTAAATATGTGAATATACAATTTTGTAGATGAATATGCTCATTATAAGTGCAAAAAATAAACATAAAATTGACATGGAATCCAGATACCCCACTTCTTCAAAGCTAGATAATTTTCATCTGGATGCGGTAAATTTACCTTAAGCGATGAGCTGAGTCATTAATCTTAGCAGAGAATTGGAAGGATAATACAAATTAATACTAATTCTATTGGTACCTATTGGTACCAATAGAATTGGAACATGGCGTAAGCAAGCAAAATGTAATTCAAGTTCAAGTACAAAATTCTTATGATTTTTTACAAGATGTATATTTATGCAATATTTTGTTTGATTCACACGATATTCCTAAGTGTTTAATTGTAGCAGTAAATTACATTATTTACATTTGATGGATAATGTATCTTATTCACTAATCTACCATATCAAAATCATATTGCTTTTACTTTCATATTCTGTAATTTCCAGATATGGTGACATAGTTAAAAAAATACTTTAAAGTTGTTGAAATGAGCAGATCATTCATTTAATATAACTTTGGAAAAATAAACAGAAACTTAAAACCCTGCGAAATTTACCTATCCATCCAACTGGGGATGCCATCAGTCTTTCTTTTACTTAAATGACTATTCATTTAAGAAATCCATTAATTGTATGTTGCAGAAACTTCCGCAAGGTGTGTTCATATCAAAACTTCGGAAAGTGAGTGAGATTTTATTGTATGCAAAAATACGATCATATCCGGAAAATGAACCATAATTGTCTCATGATCGGTCAGTTGGAACGAATGTTGTTGTTTTTTTGGAAATGATTACATATGCGATACGCTTGGCTTGTTTCTCTTTGTCGATTTTGTTTATGTTGTATGTAGTCGAATCACGTGAAAGACTTTCCCTTTAGCTATCAAGAATATTTTTGTTATCAAGCTTCATTAATCTTGGCATTGTATGTGAAATGATTGTGATGATATCGCTGTAATTATGTGCTTAGTTTACCTTACTGGTCTAGGAAATGATATTAACAAAATTTACAATACCTTGTTTTTATGGAAAGGACATACCTACAGAAATCAATTTCATTTACAATAATTATATTTAATTATAACGTTGTAAATCATAGAATTTTTATATGAAATTCACGAACAAAGATCAATTTCCTGATTTTTTTTCTAGAGTTAACAAATGATAATGAAAAGTAACCTTTAACTTCTCTGTCAGATTCGCATGATTGCTTTGGTAAGAAACCTAGCGTCAAATACGTTTCACAGGCTGACAAATGACTTTTGAAAATATTTTTCTATTATTCTGTCATAACATTTCTTAATATCATTAAGCAGTGGGAAAACAAACTGATCAGTATCCCTACGCTCAATATTCAACTAGACTTGTGTCTTATTAAGTTGTAGGACAAAATATTGGGACTCAAACACATTTTCAAATCTTCAAGAACAACCAAATTTTATCGAAATAGTTTCCTAATTTTCGATATACAGTAATGAGAAGCTGCTTAGCTCAGTGTTTCATCGTGCTTCATGCGAAACATAAGCGAAAATCCTAACTTCCTAACGGCCCTACGCACTTGCAGGCGGCCTCTCCGGCGGCCAAAACTGAGAGGGTGTATACGAAAGAGGCCGCCTGCGCTGTTGGCCAGATGATATCTGCCTATCAGCCTGAATAGACTTGCTTACAAAAACTGCTAGTGTGGATGGTACCTAACTCAGGCCGATCCATCAGTTCTCTTATTGCACGCACGGCGTTCTATATTAAATACATGCTATTATAGCTAATAACGAAAACAAAAATGAAGAGTTTCTTACCAAATTTATTGAATTGTACGGTAATCACTCATACTTATGGAAAGTGTAAAGCAAGGAGTATATGAATAAATATAAAAAGCAAGCAGCATATAAAGTTTCAATGTAAAAATTACGTGAAATTTACGATTCTGCAATTGAAGACAGTGTGGTTAAAAAAAGTTAAGGCAGCTATTTTCGGAAATAACTGGAGAAAAAGCATGGGATGTTTTTCACGTGGCCTGTGCAGTTCATAACTGTGCATGCCGCCTGCAAGTGTGTAGGGCCCTTAACATTCGGTGCCCTTTTTACGTGAGGCCGACTAGAACTTGACCGCTTTATTTAGTACTTACTTAATTTTATCATATAGGAATAAGAGTGTCCATCCGTAAGCGCCTGATAAGGGGGAAAACCTCCTAACAAAATTGGAGAGCATACAATAATAATACAATACATTCATTTAATAATATTATAAATTATAGACTCATTCTAAATAGATGTTTTTTTTAAATTTAATTGAATGTGTACGCACTTGGGCGTTGGGCAAGATGTGCGTTAAACATTTTTTTCAAGAAAAGTTTATAGGACAATTTTGTATTTTATTCGTGATTGATATCGGCATCTGCTACAATTGACGTAAAGTTAAAAACTAATCACAAACTAGAGCGCGAGAATGGACACTTGAGCCTCAAAATTCGACAAGTGTTACTAATTCCATTCTTGTCTATATTTTCACATACTGAGCAATCTTTTGATTTTGAAAGTGAGTTTGTTCAATATCACCATTCTGCTGGAAAATTAATAAATTCATAAGATCAATGCCAATTTTTGATCATAATATATTGACTTTCAAGTCTCAATCTGCTCAAAAGTGTTACTTATTAGTGATAATCATATTATGTACCTACCTAATTCTTTTGAGAATATACACGTGTAGGTATATGCGATCATGTTGCGATAGAGTTGTAGTAAAAAGTAGGACATCTTGTTTCAGTTCTTTTCTCCAGTGTAAAGATCATCAGATCTATATTGCGAATTGAAACTGTACATCCATCCAATTTACAGAGCTCTGAAATGTTGTCATGCCATTCATAATGGAGTCAATTCCCCTCTAGTGAATACTATAGTCGGAGTCTGTATACTGTGTGAAATTGTGTAGGACTACCTCTACCTACTACTAATGAGCGTCACTGAATTTAACCTCGTTGTCGGTTATAACATATAAAAATATTATGTAATAAGTAACAAGCGGGTGTTGATTTATAATTGAGTTGATGTTTTGAATTGAATTATATGAGACATAGGTGCTATTTATGAGTTCTAATGACAATCTATGTTCTGCAACAAAGAAATGCACACATAAATTATATTTTATTTTCGGCTATATAGTTCGATAAATAATATGTTTAACGGACTAATATAGTTTTCTTTATAGACTAACATTTTCTCCCTCTGAAACCAGAACCAGACGGTTCTATTGATGAAAATAATAGTTTAAAGAGTAACAGATCGATTTCTGAAAACGAAAACATTAATAGCGAAACACCTGTTGGACGGTAGGAATAGTTAAATAGAGCATCTACTTTCTGTTTTTCGACGTATAAGACTACTATTTAGTTAAAGATCTGACTGAATACCTTCAGATTTCTATAGATCATAGGTACACATATCTACATCTATATACGAAACTAATATTATAGGTAAAGGCGATTGCCCAGTGATCAAAAATCGATCGTAATTCATTAAACTATGTTTAATATATATAATAAAACCATTGTCGTTCTTCTTCCAAAGAATATACCTTTATAATTATTGGATATAAGTTATCGAATTTTACCTATTAAAAAAATGCGGTAGCCAAAAATTGAATACCACCAGAGCATTAATTTTTATGATACACATCGATAAATACATATGAAACCCTGATCATTGTTAAGTTACTTTATTTAATTAAATGTATTTTTAATACATGTTAATTGATTTTAGCTTGGCACTGCCTCGTCATATAAGTTTTACCAAACTATGCCAAATATTCCTCTGTGATCGCATTCTTAAAAACACAATCTTATATTGAAACTTAACTAAATATCTTTATATACCAGTGAGAATGGTTTTGCCTAAATAAATATTGACATAAAGTGGCATTCAAATATTATTTTGCTGCCAACCGCGTAGCTAGCTGAGCGATTATTGTCGTCTGATGGAATTTCTTCAATAAAATTTAAAATATTTTTATGACAAACTAATGAAGATAGACCTGGATAAATGTACCTACGCTTTTTTGAGAAATTTATAAAAAAATCTCAATACCACTTCCCATTAATTTCAAAGTCGAAAACAAAAATAAAACAAAAAGTAGCTTGTTCCATTTGAAATAAGCGAGTTAATGTCGACCGGCAGAACCCGAAGGCAATATTTTGGATCAATTGGAAATTGTGAGAAACCCCGGTAAGAAGAAAAAATATTTAAAAATCATAAAGTTGTGCAAACAATGAAATATAAATTATAGATAGATAGTGGAATCTGATTGTAACACTATCTATAAATGATAGTCTAAGAGCTCATGGTATGAAAATTCTATACTTAGATGATTCTGTATGAGTAACAAAATAATATCATAGGCCTAGAAGAAGCCATCTTTGAAAATGCACAATTTTGCCCATATGATAAAGTATGATGACAAATCCGATTCATTCTATAAGATAAAAAATACCTCAAAACGAAAGGTTTCATGTACCTACTAAATAATTTGTATAATTTTCATATCGTAGGCTCTTGGCTCAGGAGCGTTGAGACACCTAATTATTGCAACAAAGTATCATTTCGCTAAACATTACACTTAATAATATTATTTTGCATTTTTTAGTACACCAACTAATGAAGTCAGTCCTAGTTTTTGTAAAAAGATTTTTAATTCACACTTTTGAGTGTAACAGTGATCATATACATATTCCAGACTTTACCATTGTTGTAACTCAGAAATGGTAATGTTTTTATAAAAATGTCCAAATTAAATGTTATATGGATAATGGATATGATCTCTTCTATAATTTTGCCGTCCAAAATTTAAAAATTTCAAAAAAAAACTGTCTGCGCCAACCCTTCGGGGTCAGTTTTTAGGTTGGAAAGCGATACTAGATTAAAAAAATATATCAAAATCGGCGTACTTTTACTACAAGCCGGGCGCGTCCGAGTATAGAAAATCACATAGTCGAATTATTATATACCTACCACCTACCTCTTCCGTTGGGAAGTCGGTCAAAAATTTTCCAATTGTGCATCATTGTTTCATGGACGTTAGAAGATTGACAAAATTGTAAAGTATATTGTTTTTTTTGACCGACTTCAAAAAAAGGAAAAGGAAAAAAGATATACAAATCGGTTGTATGTTTGCTTTTTTTATTATTTTTTTTATGGCTGTTCTCGTGCATAGTAAACATATTCCGATTTAAACGATTTTTGTTTCATTCGAAAGAGGAGAGTTGAGAAATGGTCCCATATTTTGAAAAACTCAAATCCGCAATCTCCTTCCCTCCAAAAACCGCCCCCGAAAGAGGTGGAAAATCGAAAATCTGTGAATGTAGAATTAAAGATGGGAACATATCCGGAAAGTTTAAATTAAACATTTTTTCAAAAGAGTTACGGTTTTAGAGTTTCAGCAATCGTAAAGTCTGAAATAAGTGATATGCGTATTTCCGCTATGTTGTAGGGCATTTTTTTCGAAAATTGTAAATATGAAATAAAAGAACAGATTATATGTAGCAACAATTAAATATTTTTAAAAGAGTTACTGTTCGAGTTGCAGCAGTAAAGTCTTCTTTAGTATTAGTGAAGGTTCAATAACTTTCATGACTAATGTTACACTCAAAATGAGATATAAATATTTTTTATAAGAAATTGGACCGACTTTATTGCACTGAAAAATACAAAATAATTTTAATTCTATTGGTGCTGGTAATTTTGAAGTTGTGCCGTTGTAGTTTGTTGTTGTAAATAATTTATACCATCTCAAAGCTTCATTCATATTCATTATATTATTTGTGTTCTGATCATTTCGTTCTATTTCCAAAAGTGACAAGAAGTGATGATTAATTTTTATCTAATCAATATCAGCTACAGCCATGATACCATATTAAAATTTCTCGAACTCTCATACCTTCAAAAGAACGTGATTACTACGTGTTTTATGTAAATGAGTTAGTTGATTCGTGGTAATCATGCGGAGGAGTGAATTTCAAAATTGTTGTTTACTGCTACAGTTGATTTTTAAAATTCTCATCCTGTAGTCGAAGAAGGTGTTGCAATTGGAAAAGGAAGTGCTTCTTATAAAATCCAGTTTTAATCATAACGTAAATTTAATTTTTAGCTAATAAAATAAGAGATTAGTAATTTATGAGTATCATTTCCGAAACGTTGATTATTTCCATCCGGTTTATTGGTGTATCTGTGGTTGAATTCATACATATTGATAGAAGAATATCGAATAAAATATTTTTTAGAAAAATTGGACCGACTTTATTAGTTGGTGTACTGAAAAATACAAAGTAATATTAATTCTATTGATATTGGTGTTGTGCAGTTGTATTTAGAAAACTTTTGGCACCATCTTCAAAAGTACCAGCACCAATAGAATTTATATTATTTTGTATCCTTTAGTGCACCAACTAATAAATTTAAGTCGGTCCATTTTTTTTTATTATTTCAGACTTTTGAGTGCAACAATAGTCATCAAAATCATTCAACGTTTACCAAAGAAGATAATGCGTTGCCAATATTTATTCAGAGATTCCAAAACATCGCGGAAATGCACATATTTCAGACTGTATCAATGCTGTATATCAGAAATCGTTTTTTTTAAATATCCAATTCAAATGTTGTTATTATATAATCTCTTTTTAAATTTGGCCGTCTCATATTTTCAAGTTTCGGAAAAAATTGCCTCCACCACATAGAGGAAACACACATACTCTGGACTTTACCACTGCTGTAACTCAGAAAACCTATGATTTATTTAAAAAACGTCCAATTTAAATCTTGCCGGATATAGTCTCTTCTTTAATTTTGTCGTCTCAAATTTTTCATTGTTGAAAAAAATTGCCCCGTCCTTCTTTGGGAGAAGTTTTTGGGGGGAAGGAAATGTTTCATTTGTGATAAGGGACTATCACATGGAAAAAGAATCATGAAAATCAGAGTACGTTTATATACTATTTAACGAACGTGAACATCTATAAAAAACATACAGACAAACAGTCGAATTATATACCTCCTCCATGCGGTTCGTCTTCAAAAATAATTTTTCAGTCCCTTAAACAAATGTCCAGTCTTTTCCAGCTTCCAATTACTGCCGCGCGGTTCACATAAAACATAAAAATACCAATTCAAAGGATGCTGCAATGTTGTATGAACATTCACACATATTTCCATCTCGATAGGTCTTGATATTATTCATTATAGTATTCTACGCTCAGAACTCGTAACTTTTTAATAAGATGAAAGCATTTTATGCTCTAAGTAACAGTCCCTTTTCTCAATTTCGCAGTGCCATCGTTGACTTTTACATTTGAACATGACACTAAGCGGTCCACTTACTACCTATGAAATTTCACCTTTGATACCATACCTGTGTGAATGACCGTGGTTTACCCCCAGTGCAATAATTGTGAACGAAAATGCAATAGGCAAAGGGGGTAAATAGACGCATGTCGTATGATACTGAAAGCATGTATATACTTTTATTCATTATTTTTATATTGATTCAATAGAATATTATACACAAATCATGTTACAAAAAAATATACTACTAATAAGTATTACTTGAACACATTGTTATAGGAAGATTAATTTGCTTCACTATTCGTATCATCTTGAACATTAATTTTACATCGCATCAGTGGTTGTACCATATCCAGTAATCCCTAGTGTTCTAAAGGAAACAAAACTTTAAGGTCTGATTTAAAAAATTGTCCTAAACGCAATCTTTCATCATTATCGAATTCAATATTGAAATAACCGTATAAGTAGAAGTTCATGAAAACGTTTATTGTCAGGTATGTATTTTGTAGATTGTAAATTGTAGTTTCAAGGGGTTGTCATTACACTGCGACCTTGAGGTCTAGGTATGTATGTTACGAAATTTTGAAATATTCTGCTTAGATGGTGCATTAATTCATTTACAAAAACATAACGGTCGATTTTACTACCCATCAGATTTTCGTAATGGGGCTTCAAATGAAATCGACTCATAAGGAATTTCGTGATAAATTCAGACGATTCTTTTAATAACAGTGTAGTGTGTAAATTCGATCATTAAATCAAATTCAGAAGGCTTGAGCGAGATGTGATGTGTTTCAATGAAAGAAAGTTTATAAATAATGCGGCTTTATAGGGTTTGAATGAAGTAAGCAGAGTTGCATTGGCAATTATCTGTCTAAGAGGAGCCTTCTTCTTCGTATAGAAAATATCACTCTTTTCTTAAAGCTTGATTTAACTACTCATCGAATTTTCGTACCAGAGGTATTAAATGAAATCGATTCTTAAGGAGATGACTCGAATAAACTTCAATAATTTAAGTTACTCAATTCATTCTATGTGTTAGATGATATGTAACAGTTTACTTGAAGAATATGTTTCTTTGATTCGTTTCGATATAAAGTACATATTATTATAACTAATACCGAAAAGAAAAATGAAGTATTTCTTACCGAATTTACTCAACTGTACCGAAATTACCAATGCTTATGAAAGTTAAAAATAAGGAGTAGGTACATGAGTAAATACAAAAAGCAAGCGGCATTTTTAGTTGTAATTAAAAAATGGACGAAATTGACGATTCTGCAGTTAAAGACATTGTGGTATAAAAATGAAATTTTTCTATGTAGAAGCCAATCTTTGCACCACTTATTTTTTAATGAAATAAGATTTTTCCAACATGAACTGATGAACCCAGAGGCCGTGTGGATGTTCTTCAGGTGGTCTGTGCAGTCCATATCAGTGGAGGCCGCTAGAGGAGCCAACTGGAAGTGTTTAGCTCCCTTGAAATGAACATGAATAAAATAAATATTTTTTACAAAAAATTGAACCGACTTTATCAGTTGTTGCACTGAAAAATACAAAATAATCTTAATTCTATTGCTGCTGGTTCTTTTGGAGTTGGTGCCTACTACAACAAACTACAACGGCACAACTTCAAAATTACCAGCACCAATAGAATTAATATTATTTTGTATTTTTCAGTGCAACAACTAATAAAGCCGGTCCAATTTTTCGTAAAAAATATTTATTTAACATTTTTGAGTGTAACATTAGTCATGAAAATTGTTGAACGTTCACTAATACCCAAAAAGTTATAGGTAGGTTTAGCTTGTACATAGCGGAAATACGCATATCACATATTTCAGACTTTACCGTTGCGAAACTCGGAAACCGTGACTCTTTTGAAAAAATGTTCAATTTAAAAGTTTCCGGATATGGTTCCCTTTCTAATTTTCAAATCTCGAATTTTCGATTTTCGGAAAAATTTGCCCCTTCCTTAGCTGAAACACATATTAAAATGTCCAATTTAAACATTTCCGGATATGGAATTTTCATTAATTCTGTCGCCTCGGATTTTCAATTTTGGAGAAAAATTGCCCCCTCCGCCCCCTTTGGTTGCGGTTTTTGGAGGGAAGGAGATTTGATTTTTCTCAATATGGGACCATTTCCCAACTATCCTTTTTCAAATGAAACAAAAATCGTCTAAATCGGAGTACGTTTACTATGCTAAACGCGCGAACAGCCGTAAAAAAAGCAATCTTACAACCGAATTGTATACCTTCTCCTTTTTTTGAAGTCGGTCAAAAAGCTATATCACTTTGGTTGCTATAGACATGTGGAGAAATGATCTATGAAAATTTGATCTGTTTATTCAGATTACGCATTATTAGTTGTACAATATTCCATATGGTAACATGACTATTCAATATATACCTACCTGTATATCAATAACAGTTACAAAATCCACTTTTTCAACAATCACTTCAGCTTCATTTACATAACTCTGGCATCATGTAAATCGATTTTATTACCCACTAGTAATTGTTCATTCCAGCCTGCGGTGAATGGAATGGCAAATATAGAGATGGTGTTTTTGTTGCAGTTTATATTGATGATAATATTATTTCCAATTAGTTACAGATACGATAAATTAGTGCATTTAAAAATGCTTAATCAAACCTAAAAAAATTAAAAAGTTCTAATAATTATTATATATTTTGAATAGCGTCGATATAATTTTGTTATATCAAGTAATAATGATAAAACTGGAATTCCAATCTTTCTAGAGTAAACTAAACATTTTTAGAGTGATTCCAAGCTGCACCGACCATTTCAGCCCGCCACAAAAAAAGCTGTAGGTACATATTTTTTTAAACAAATATTACAATTTATTACACGCAAAATAAAGTTTATTATACGTTCTGGTGTCGAATTAAAGGGTGGCGGTGCAGCTTGGATACCAAGCTACACCGCCATCTTGTTCTTCCACCCTATCGACAAACACAAGTGGTCCATATTTTTCTACAAATTTATTACAATTTATTAAACGAAAAATAAAATTTATTACATGTTCCGGTGTCGAATTACAGAGTGGCGGTGCAGCTGGGATACCAAGCTACACCGCCATCTTGTTCTTTCACTCTATCGAAAGAAACAAGTGGTCCATATTTTCTTACACATTTATTACAATTTATCACACGAAAAATATAATTTATTACACGTTCCGATGTCGAATTACAGGGTGGCGGTGCAGCTTGGATACCAAGGTACACCCCATCTTGATTTTTAACCATATCAACAAAAACAAGTGGTTCATATTTTTTACACATTTATTACAACATATTGCACCTACAACATTTCTTACACTTTCTTTATAGCTAAGTTTTCTCTAGATAACAAATCCAGCTAATTGTATAGGTAATTCGTAATCCTCACGCTACAAGTCCCAAAGTGTCGAGAATCGGTTCAAACTATTCAGTGGTCTTGAGGAAATCATTTTGAGTGCAAGGACTAATGTCTAATTGTTAATTGCTATTTTTTCTATGTTAGCCCTAGTTGCAAAATGTGTAAGTCATACCCGGAACAAGCTAGAGAGACTCAGACATTTATCACAACTTATTACACCAAAAAACATTTACTGCATATTGGTTATTGCTAAGTTTTCACTAAATAACGAATACAGCTAATTGCATATTCGTGCTTAAAGTAAAATAATCATAATCAACACCATCGCTGTATGAAAGCGATGTTTTTGATGCGCGTTTCTCGTGCGCGAAGTAGTACCTTTGAGGCGTCAGTAAGAAAAAAGAGTTTTGTTTAGTTCAATAAAGTGTTGAAACAAAGAACACTTGTATCTGAAATTGGAGCCCAGTGGTAAGAGAAAGAATATTCTTCCATTTAAACTGTTTTGATTTGAAGAGTGTGAATTGCGCGCGCTCGTCTTGCCTACCAAAGATAGGCTGACGCTCGGGCCTACCTACTAGCAAAGTTAGTAACAGAAGCCTCTATTACTCTATTCTATGTCAGTCGTGACTGGATTAGTTGGATACGTTTTCAAATGGGCATTATGTCGCGATTTCTAGGAGATGCGATAAAAAAATGGATAAAATACGACGACTTAAAGGCCAGTAACAGTTGCCCTGTAAATATTTCATCCAAAATTGTCTTTTTTAAAATAAAGATAAATAAATAAGTTTTATTTTACTTAATAATAATTTCTTTATTCATGGGCGATGTAATATCGATTTATTTCTCGATCAGCTATTGAAAGATTCCTTTCGAGTTGTGTAAGAAATCATCTACCAAAAAGTGGCACTGGGTGCATGTGTCAATATGGTTGCCTGTACCAACTTGAGTACTTTGAGCATCGCATCACCCCTTCAGATTAATTTACAATAATTTAGAAATCTCGTTTAATCTTATCGAGGTGGTTGCTTGAGCTCCACAATTAGCCTGACTCCGGCCGCAACTCTCTAGCTTGGTCCCTGTGTTAGTTAAAAAGTTTGCAAGAAAGGCCAACATAGAAAAATTTGCAATCAACAATTGGACATTAGTACTGGTGATCAAAATGATTGATTCGAGGCTATTGAATAGTTTGAACCGATTCTCGACACTTTGGGACTTGTAGCGTGAGAATTACGAATTACCTATAATAAATGTAATAAATTTTATTTTGCTTGTAATAAATTGTAATAATTATGTAAAAAAATATGTACCACTTTTTTTTGTGGCGGGCTGAAATGGTCGGTGCAGCTTGGAGTCACTCATCTTTAGCTCACTTAGTCGGGCGGTTGAAATTAAGTTACCGGGAGAAAATGCAGGAAAAATTTTACTCTAAATAAAGTATAGTAGGTACATAGTAACAGAAAGAGTGTCACCCCAACTCCTTTGAGATTTTGCCACCACTGAAAAATGATGTCCAAAATAAGGCTCTTTCGATACGTCTTTTTTCCAAGGATATGGAACCTTGAAATTTTTTTATATTGTATTCTTTTTGTAAAAGCTGCATGAATGTTTCAGTGTCACCTTAAATTTAATTTATTATTAGTTTTTTATTAGTATTGTTTTTTGTACAGATACCCCATTTTTGTAATTTTTCTTGTGTGTAACTGTTGGTAATTAAAAAAAATTCAAGAGCGAGTCGGGTTCTGTACTTGGGATTCTTATATAGGTTTTCCTATAAACTTCGAATATAGACGTATATTCTGTTTTTTATAATCCGTAATTTGTGAGATATGGGGGCGGATGGTCAGTTTTCGTATATTTTCCTTAATATTATCATTCAATATGTCAAATCATGCACTTGAAGAAATGTTTTCTATTTATTTTATGTAAATGAACCCCCAGTATCAGAATTCGTTTATTTGCCCCCTTGGCCCATGTTGCGGTCATTATTTAACTCTGTATCAGTAGGTACCAAATTTCAACTTTTTTCGATCTATAGACTCGGAAAAATAAGCTGTGACAGATAGGCTAACACCAGAGTGATCCTATATTGGTTCCGTTTTTTCATCTATTGTACTGAATAGAAGGTAGGAGCTTATATAAAATGTTTCTTTGAAAACTTTTGCTTTGATGATTTACAGCCAGTAAATAAAATATTTTTTTGATTTCAAAGTACCGGGTCTTTGTAACCAGATGGAAATTTTCCTCATGCTAGAACTCTGTTAGCAGCTTTCCACTGACGCAACCCCGCGCCAAACACTTGCAAGCTGTGTGATTATTGTAAAAATATTCATGGAGTAGGTATCCATGTAAATGAGGTGACAAATTAAATCTCTTCCAGTCCTCTTCATGATAAAAGTTGGTAGGTAGCTTTCGAGAACCAGTATGTACACGCCCACTGGGAATTTATCCTGCGGGTAGGGAAAATTCTCAAACGCAAGGAATGTCTAGGTACATATCGATATCATCGAAATGATGTTATTGCCCAGAATTCTTGAAATATTAAAGATCTCCAAAATTCTGAGAATTAAGCAATTCTCAGATCTTCGAATTCTGAGAGTTTAAAAATTTTCTAAATTAAGATCATCATACATCATTCGAAGACTTTGATAGGTAAAATTTTTTTTCGGAAGTTTCTTTGTATCAACATCGGCGGCCAATAAAAAATCAATAAAGGATGCTTTGTCGAAAAATTCAAAGAAAAAAAATCCTTTATAGGTAAGATGCATTGAAAAGTGTTTTCATCACATTTTTTACTCGCAGGCTCGGGCAAATTTTGATTGCGGTTTTTAGTGATGCATAAACATCAGATTGTTTCGGAAATATTTTCGTGTGGTTAACAAGACACGATAGGTAGGTATGGTCTATTTACTTCAGTTAATAGATCATGGGTACCTATATATTGTGTTGGGAGCTCTCACACTAAAACGACTTTGTATAGTAATTGGTTTGGTATTGATGAGTTACGTCAAGATTAAATAAGAAACATAACCTACAAATATGTCAAGGGGCATAGACATCAAAAATGAATAGATTTGAAAACTTTGTAAAACTGTAGGTACTATTAAAACAGATAAATTGAAATTTGTAAGTATGTATACAATGTCAAATGATGTTGAAAGTTCAGTAATGAAGTCACTCAAAAATCCATGGCTGATGACGTAATTGCTAATTTAAAAAGGCCATAGTTCCGTAATTGAATGTTAAATAAATCTCATTATAACATTGTGAAGTCCCAGATTGAAAACCTCAACGTAATTCAAAAAGTCATAGATTGATATTTTTTTACAATAATTTCATTGTTGCATTATTATAGGTTCATGAACAGAGCTGAGTGCATGGTAATTGCAATTGTTTACTTGGGTGTAAATTGTGATGGAAATGTGACGCAAGTTAGGTTCGATGGATTTGCAGTGGAATGTGCAGTAGGCAGGCATTGCGGTCGACCCTCAGTCATGGACGTGTTCTGTTCGCCATAATTACCGCTAAAACAGGATTACAAGTTTCATGGTTGCGCCGTGAATCCCTCAATAGAACAATTTCATATGTTTATAGGCACGTGTTGGCGTTTGTTTTCGCATTTGCTTCTGTTGTTGATCCCCTCTCTCTATATTCAATCAACAAACAAAGTGTTATCCATTGGCAATATTGATATAGTTTAATGATATCGATAAAGTGGTGTGGGAGTCTGTTTAACTGTCCCTGAAACATACATTTCTCCAGTATAGCAAAAAATTATAAATAAACACATTATATAGATGCATATAAAAATCCTCTTATCTATTTCCAGAATTTTATGCTAAAAATGGAAAGATAGTTGCAATTTTTTCATGAATGATTAGTTTTCTGAACTATTTCGCTATTTTTAACAAATTGGCATTATTCGCCATTTTATAAAGCTTTCCTCAATAACGTTTTATAAACTACACAGCTAAACAAAGTGTTCAAAGTAGTGCTTGAAAAAGAGCTTTTTGTGGGAGACATAATTTTTAGATTTTTAAACAGCGGTCTGCAATTATCATGGAATCCAGCCCCAGAAATCGATCGAATTTCTTTTTTTACAGCCTAAATATAGATAAAGCACCTGTAGAGTTACCCCACATACGCACTCCATAGTTAATCTGAGTGTAAAATAATGAATATTATTGCGATGATTTAGGTACTAGTAACTTTCATTAGCTTCCTGATAATATATACGACAGAAGAAATTTTGCTTTTCAGAGCCATAATGTGAGGATTCCATTTAAGTCTATCATCTAGAACCACTCCTATTATCTTAGCACTATTTCCAGAAGTAATACTATTGTTTGAAGTAAAAAGTATTTCTTGATTATTTTCACTATTTAGCTTTAAATTGTTTTGTTTGAACCATTCATTGTCCCTACTTACATTCATTTTGCTGTACAAGTCGTCTAGCAGTTTTGATTCATTTATAAATGTAGTATCATCAGCATAACATAAGCTCCTATTTGGGGACAAGTACATAAAAAATATCATTTATGTAAATCACATAAAGCAAGGGCACCAATACAGAACCCTGATGGACCCCACATTTCAATGTACAAAATTCGAACTTTTTTGTTGTTAACAATCACACAATGTGTCCTAGAAAATAGGAACGTAATAATTGTACCAGAGTTCCTCTGATTTCGTATTTTGGTAATTTACTCAGAAGAGACACAGTCGAAGGCCCTGCTCAAGTCACATAGTGTTAGACTGAATAGTTAATTGTTTTTCCCTAAATCCGAGAATGGAGAATGTGAACTGTTTCAAAATATTTAGTGAGACTATTTCTTACGTTGATTTCAAATACTTTGGCAAAGAGGGGCACTGTCGAGATAAAATATATATTAACAACCCTCCCTCCACTCCAGCGAATATTTAGAAATTTCCTTAACATTCTAAAGAGGTAATTGTGCAATATTAAAAGTAATTTTCTTAGGAAGTTTCATTTCTTGAATAACTCGATTTCCTTAATTTTTAATTAATTTAACAGAACTCTACTTCCACTTAAGTTGAAGATAAACAATTGCTCTACAACTGCAACATATTCTTTGCCGTAGGTTGACAACAATTTAAAACTTTTTGGGAAAGATCCCCGATTGCACTGCTGTATCTCGGAAGCTATGAAACCTACAAAACTGCAAATTTACTCGAAATGTAACAGCTTGTCTACTTTAAAAGTGTATATCGTGACTTTTTTGTGTAAGATGAGATTTTCAGAAGTTATAAGATAAAAATTTAGAAAAGTTCAAACATTTCGAGGTTTTTCGAGCAGCAAACAGTTGGTATATATTTTTCGAAGCTGCAAAATTGGTTTTACATTATTTCTATTTGTCCTAACAATATCCCAAAAAATAAGAACGGATCAATTTCTTGCGACCTCAAGCGATTTTATGTGTACAGAGACTGACTGGTCTGTGGGTATATACAGGGTGGCCAATCGAAAACCAAACAGAGCTGTTTTCAGGAAGTGTGTCATTATTTTAGGAAAAAGCAGGGACCCGTCGCTTTTGGATTCAAGGGGCACTGTTACCCCCTAGTGAGGTTAAGAATCACCCCAAAATATTTAAATAGCATTGGAGGTCGAGTAAAATGTCTTTTAACAGCTTGTGTAATTCCCTAAATAGTAGTAGTATTTTAAATTCCGCGAAAACGTTGGAGAAAACTACATTCAGCTACTACACGACTGGTGTAAATTTTTTGTTCTTGATTTGCATTGTTTTGTGGCAGTTTGTTATCATTTGTGGAAAGAACTCGAATGGATACAATACAAACACACAAAGAACGTGAAATTTAGTTTGTTATCGTATTATGAAGTATTGGTTCTTAGTTAATCTACTTGTACATTCTTTTTGAAAATTGAATACCATGGTTTATTCGATTTCGCTTTACTTCATGAACATTAAATGTGCGTGTTCGCACGTGTTCTGTCGAATACCTCAGCTATTTAATGGATAACATCAAGAGAAACATGTCATTAGGAAGTATGTTGTAGAGTTTCAAGAGACAGGGATTGTAGCTAATCAGAAACCAGAAATTGAAAAGCCTGTAGATAATGAAGCTAGTAAAGTTGCAGTTTTGGGAGATAATCATCTTGATCCTACCTTAAGTACGAGGCAACTAACATTTGAGTCTGGGATCAATCAAACTAGTGTCCAAACCATTTTAAAAAGGAACAAATTTCATCCATACAAAATACATTTACAGCAGGAACTTCAAGAGGATGATTTTGACCGCCGCTTAAAATTTTGTAAAGTAATGCAGCAGCGAGCACTGAACGATCCACAGTTCCTTTTTTAATATCTGCTTTTCCGATCAATGCAGCTTTTTTTGGTCTGATTCAAATCCAAGAATTTTCCACGAGGTGCATAAACAGCAGCCAGCAAAATTAAATGTAAGGGCTGGCAGTTTCGGTGGCCGGCTGGTGGTTCTTTTTTTACAACTTGGTACTTTAACTGGCGAATTATATTTGAAATTACTGGAAGAAGCTATAGATCTTGCCTTGACTGATATTATTGAAAATGATCATTTGCTTTATCAACAGGATGGTGCACCTAGCAATATGTTTTGATTGTTCGTCAGTATTTAGACCAATATTTTCCAAGACATTGGATTGGGAGAAGAGGCAGCATTGAATGACCTCCTTGATCCCCTCGATTTCTTTTGTTCACCTTAAAAGTGAAATTTACAGAACACAACCAGCATCGTTAGAAAATTTGAGTGCCTTGGAATCACTCAGGAAATACTTCGGAATGTGCACGAATGTTTCGAACACAATCTTTATTATTTTATAGATGTAGATGGTCATCAGTTTGAACATTTAATCACCTGTGTAGTAAGTAAGCACCAAACCATCAGTTAAACTTTAAAATGCAAAGTCTTCAAAGTATTAGGCGGAATTTCCAAAGACTATTGTAAAGGGGAATTACACGAGCTGTTAAAAGACATCTTACTCGACCCCCAATGCTATTTAAATATTTTGGGCTGATTCTTACCCTCACTAGGAGTCAAATGTGGTGGAGTCAAAAGTACTCAAAAAAGTGTCCCTCTTTAATCAAAAAGTGACGGCTCTCTGCTTTTTCTTAAAATAATTAAACACTTACTGAAAATGGCTCTGTTTCGTTTTCGATTGGCCACCCTGTATATATCTGCGTTCTAAGAAAGAAATAACCAGTATTGAAAAAAAAATAGTAATTTAGATGCATATACATTATTATTTTATTATAAATTACGAAATAAAATATCGATAGCTTAATAATCGAGAACAATCAACATTAATAATAAAAACACCACTTTCAATACCTGCTAATTCGTGATCTGACCGTTTCCTTTTATCTTCAAACTTCGAGGTCTCCTTTTCCAGTCGTACCTACACAGCTCTCAATATCCATTTAACATCTCAAGACACGACATGTTTGTTACATTTCACCATGTAATATCTCTCTTGGTTAAATGCCGGTATTTATTAGAATAAATTCTTACCCAACACTGCAACTTTTATTGTACAGCTATGATTTTCCTTTGCGGATACGCGTTGGTCAGAATCCATTAGAAATGAACGTCATTGAAAAGCGATAGGCACCCACCGGTCTATTTGCAATTTAATATAAAGTACCTGATGCCGTCAGCCACGTTTTTTATTTTGCCCCAGTTTAAGACATACACAACAGCTTTTCAATTTGAGGTCAGAGGTTATGAGAATAAGGAGTGTGAGAAAAAACTAAACGTTATCGTATTATTTATGTTGTATTTTGTTATTATTCAGAAGGACACAAACTTATGAAATGGTGAAAATGTTACAGAGATTGCAAACTACCAAGCTTTTGACGTAATACTGGACAATAGAGAATTTCTAGTGTAAACAACAAAATATAATTATTGGCAACAACAGATTCAAGACATAAATACACATATTATATTCAATTTTTAAACACGTACAAAAATACCGACTTGGGCCACTAACCGTCGTCTCCGTCAAGAACGAAATTCCTTACACCATTTCTTCAATTTCAAATTTCAGTTGATCTAAGTATTTATAACCGTAAGGTAGATTTGCCAAGAAAAATATATCAAAAACTCTCTTGCGGTGATTGCTCAAAAGTTTACGTTGATCAAATAATCAAATAATAAGAGAATAAACCAGATTATAAATTTGATAATTTTTGACCGACGAACCTCGAACGAAGGTTCGACTGTCTGCTTTTTTTGGTTAGTGCGCGCGTTTTATATAGTAAACGTGCTCCGATTTTTGATTTATTTCAAAGAAGAGACTTCCGAAATGGTCCCATATTCACAAAAAAGCAAATCTGAAATCTCCTTCCTTCCGAAAATACCACCCTTGAAGGGGGTAAAGGGGCAAATTTTCTCTGTGGGTACTACATGAAAGATATAATTATGAGTAGTAACATTTATAATGAACATTTTTTTTCCTTAGAGTTACGGTTTTCGAGTTACATCGGTGGTAAAATGGTAACATCTAAAATACTTATGCGTATTTCCGCAGCGATGTTTTGAGATCTCAATAATAGTAACTAGGAGCAAAGATATACGTGGATAATAGGATAAGTACTACCTTCATTGGTATTATTGAACGTTCAATGATTTTCGTAACTAATGTTAAACCCAAAAGTGTGAAATAAATATTTTTCACAAAAAATTGGATCGACGTTATTAGTTGGTGCACTGAAAATTACAAAATAATATTAATTCTATTGGTACCTCCTGGTACTTGCGGTTGGTGCCAAAAAAAACTGCAACTGCACAACTTCAAAAGTAACAGCACCAATAGAATTAATATTATTTTGTAATTTTCAGTGCACCAACTAATAACGTGGGTCCAATTTTTTGTCAAAAATATTTATATAAATAATTATTGAATATTAGTCATTGGTTACTCCATGTTTATTTTTGCTTTTGTATGTAGTTATGATTGAATTCTAAAATTAAGTAGAACATCAACATGACTCCTGCCGATCAATTTTACGAGTACAACATAGAGTTTTCGAAATTGTACATGCTCTTTTTACAAAAAACAGATTTCTATATGAGATAGCTTTGTCAAGATTTAGCGTACCTTTTCTAGAAGCTGAGTTTTACAATTTCCACATGATATTAGAAACATAATATATTAATAGCAGAAAGTTTCATTTTAGTCAGATTTCTCAAGCTGAACTTAAAATAAACACCTAATAAAGAATCTTTAAAAAGCCCTTGATCCGCCGTTTTCTTTACTCATATACTTGTATTTTGTATTGTATGTGGGAGGGAGTGGATTGGCAGGATTTGCCACGGAAAATTTAGTATTTGGTAATTATCTTGATAAATTGATTTTCTTTGTGAAGTTACATATGCTATGCAAATAATCCATCAAAGCTCATGAGTAATTTGGGATTCATGTCATAAAAATCGAAGTGTCTGTAAGTATCTATTAAAGGAGATTGCCTAAATCCATATTTTAACAAATATTTGATAAAAAGAAGTTGTCTTAGATTTTGTATCGGCATTTCTTTACTTTCGGCCAGTAGCAGGTTGTCATGGTTGATTGCATAGTTCCAATACAGAGTATGACAGTTGCTTGCTGATCCATAAAGAGTGAATCTGTAATCTATGATTGAACGTATATAAGCTTTGTAGAACATTATTAATGCAACTTTGGGATCTGCACCCCATTTTCTATTTGTGACATATTTAAGAACTCCTCGAGATTTTTTTTACATACCTATAAGATCTGTTTTGAGCAGAGTAATTTGGTGTCTAGAAGAATGGCGAGATATTCTTTGACAACTGGAATTACATATCCGGACAGGTTCAATGTGTCAGGCGTACGCTGTACTCTGTAAATATTATAGCAGCTGATTATTTCGGAGATACTAGTTTTTTTTTTCCAAACTTGAAGATTAATTTTAATTGATAAGAATTTCTCAGTCGCATTATTTAGTACCAAGAACATGATAAATTTAATGGTAAAGCAATACCTACACGTACCAGGAGCAATGATTTAAGGATCTTCGAAAGAACTTGGTATCCAGTTAGATCTCACTTCTTTTATATACTATGCATGTACTTATCTTGCAGGTTTTTTTGATAAGAACTTGGTTTTTTCACATTTATGTTTTTGTTGGGTTGCTGGGGTATCATTATTTTTTGCCAATTGTCTACCTATCTATCTTCTTTTTATCCAAATGAAAGGATATCAAATTACTTAAATTATTTATTTGCATTGCATAAACATCTTCTCTACCCATTGGAGTAAAACTGTTTATTACTGTTATCTAATTCACGAGCTTCCTACATAATGTTCAAAACTAGCAGCATCAAAAACTTTTTCTTTTTTAACAACCCTCTATGGGATGATTTATGATTTTTCACTATATATTCTACCAAAAACCTAGAGAGATTTTCTATTGCAAATTGAGATTTGGTAATTAAAAAGGGTCTTACTAAATACCAAAAATTAAAAGTTAATAAAATGATTCCTGTCAATCCTGCAAGACTGCAATCTTCTAATACTAAGTGCTTCAAACAGAGAGGTTTACAGAGAATAAACCTTGAGAGCTCTTTATTTTGTTAATTTATGTTAGTTTGTCATGAAAGTTGATTTTAAATAAAAAATATTTATGTAAAAACTTTTGCAGTTTTAATGTATTATAATTATTAAACACAATGAACTAAGCTATACGAATCTATGCCTTGCCAGATTTTCCTTGAAAACCGATAACTACAAAAATATCTACCTATACATTTTGTAGAAGATTGTGTATTATGAGTCAAATTTCATCCGAGCGAAGCCGGGTTTTAATCTAATAGGTATATAATTCCATTTCAGACTAGACAATATACTCCCAATCTTCATAAAAAAAAATCTCATACAAAACAAAAATAATCTTATTAGATTTATATAATATATTCCTAAGTCATAACTCTGTTTTGAAGCAATAATAGTTCCAATCTTGAAGCCAAATAAACCAAAAGATGAACCCACATCATACCATCCCATCTCAATAACATCTTACTTATGCACATTATTGGAGAAAGTCCTAAACTATAGATTGTCTTGGCATATGGAAAATGAGAGACTTCTGTCCCCAACCCGAAGTGGTTTCCGTAAAGGCCTACCCACTCCAGACAACCTATTAACATTGGAATCAAAAATACATGAAGCCTTTGACATCAATAAAGCATTCGATAACAGGTGGAAATATCTTATACTTAGAACCCTCCAAACTTGGAACCACCGAACCATTCAGGTTAGAAAAAACAACTGCATCTCCACCTCTAAATGTCTACAAAATGTTACCCCACAAGGATCTATTTTAAGTCCTACCCTATTCCTAATAGCCATAAACAGTATTCTGAATAAAATGAGATCTCCTGTAAAAGCTAACTTATATGCTGGCGATTTAGTTAATTACACAAAAAACAAGAATATTCTATCCTAGCCAGTCAAATAATACAAAACTTCATCCATGAAATAGAAAACTGGTCATCTAAAGCGTATTTTCAGTGGAGAAAACTCGTTATATGGTTTTTAGTAAAAGCAAAAATAATGAAAATACTAATTTGACGCATAAAAAAAGTAGAAGCAATAAATTGGAAAACAAATCTTCTACGATCTTTTCAAAGACAAATGAACATTCTCAAAATACTATCGAACCCTAAATGGGTTGCTGTAAGTAAGACACTGATAAAAGTATTAAATTAGCTATTGCTGCTGCTTATCCAGACAAACTGTCAATTTAAAGAGTGCGTTCCAATAGATCTTTATTTATTCGAGAAATAAGGTTAAGACCTTATTAAAATAGGGGAACCCCTTAATACTGCATGACGTAAAAAAATATTTCCAATAGCTCCCTATTCTTACTTACCGTTAACGTTAAATCAACACGCTAACCCAGCTAGGCAGATTAGCGTAATACGGTAAACGCTATTCTCTAAACGCTCATCATAGTGGTACACAATGCACAAGCGCAGAAGAACGTAACGTGATTTTAACGTTTACCGTATTCACACTTACGGTATCCAAAAACTCTCTAAATAACTCACAGTAGTTGATGTGGGGTTATTTTTGTTTAAATAAAAAAAGAATACATTTCATCTGTGCTTCATTGAATAATAATATTGAATATGGACACGTTTACTCGGCTCCATTTTAGTATAGTCTTGGTAAATTAAATGTTAGGTAATGCTTGATATTAGTGCATAAACAATAAAGTTTACCATCTAATTTAATAATTAACATAATTTATAAGAAGTGTAGTTAGTGTGTTACGAGCAAACCAGTTCAGCAATTTTCTTTTGCAATGAAGTAAGAGAGTATAAATGATATGAGAGTACCTTTTTTGCTATTAGCATTATACAAACTAATAAAGTACCTAACCTAACCTAACCTGATATAGGAAATTATCGATTATAGATCAGAATTTTTCGATAGAGCGTCCACACTGGTTTTCTATTGAATTTTTGATACGCGAAAAGTGGCTTAATTTCACCCTGATGAGGCTTATAGGGAATCTTACTACGGACTTCTAGAGCATGATTCATCGAAAACTCTAAAGTTCAATTCATTTATTTCCTCAAATAAATTCTTTGTTATGTACCTACATCAATCATTCCGTGGAGTCTCTAGTTGGTATTAAAATCAAGTGCGGGTATTTTTGTGTCAACTGATACATGTTTAAAACTTAGCTGTAATGGAATATTAGATTAACGTGACAAAAAATAAAAACATTTCAATGATGAATCTGACCTGTTTTTGCATCGGAATGTTAGATTTGATTGCAGAGATAGCGTTATTCACGCAATATTCGCATTCATAATTAATTATTTCGTCATAATAATATATTATATTACTAGATCAGTAGTTAAATGCGCACTGAATTCATTTTTCCATGAGTATATATATTTTTTTCAATCCTATTCATCGAGTGAGATTTTTATATTGTTATTACTTCAAGATTAATTGACGAAAACAACTTTATTTACTTGATTCCATATCATGCACAGTTCATTTTCAATTACTTACAGAATATTAGATATAGACAAGTAGACAAGTGATATGTCCAGTGGTCAAAATATGATCAGGATTCATTAAATTTAAGTTTGAGCATTTTACTTGACTGTCTGATATATCGATAAGCATAAAAGGCTTGTCGACGTGAATTTACTTTATTTTATATAAGGTATTATTAACATTATATATTAATTCTAGTGCCCTTCTTCATTTGAACTTCAGCTATACCAAACAACATATTCACTCATGAACGCAATATATTCAAAAAGGGGTTTCTTAGGTGATTCTTGGGTCAATTTTGAGAGAAGAACTCAATTTGAACTTATGTCCTAATGGTCCTTTGAAAAAAAACGTGAAACGTTGTACGCATCTTCTAAGCATCAACAGGCATTTTCTGATGTACAACATGTCTTTTAATTCTTGCCAGCGACGGCTGTGCAGTATTTGCACTGAATCATTTTCAAGAGAAAAATATGCCACTTTTTTTTTATGAAAGTGACAATAATTTTTGTAATTCTCAATTATTTTCTGAGCAAATCTGTTCTCTTGCTTTTTTTCGTGTGATGTACAATTTTCGCATTAAAAATAAAATTAATTCACTTGTAGCCTGACAGAACACATACGAGAAAAAAAATTATGTAATTATAAACAAAAGTTCACTTGAGTGAATAATTTTTATAATTATTCATAATTAAAGTAATCTAAATACAATTCCGACCAAAGTTATCAAAAAAAAGAAACAAAACAAAAAACATAAACAGTATAGATAATTAATTGTAAGAAGTTTATAATTTTTGAAACTCCCTTCAGTGAAAAGCAAATATATTGACAGTTTAAAAAAGATTTATGTCAGTATTCAGTAAATTAGTTGTCACCCTCGCTTTTATTTTTCAATTATGGCTATTTGGATAGTTGATGAAAAAAGTCTTATACATGTCGCAGCCAACTGGCTCAATCAGCCATTTGGCTGGTTGCCTAGCCATTTGAATGAACGGCCCCATTCAGTTAACTGACTGACCGATGTGTAGCTATTCTATCTAACAACTAGGTTAGGCTTCGTAGGTACACATATAACTTTGAATGTTGTAAAAAACTGCGATGGTGTTGTTGTTATAAAAATGTTTGTTTTTAATTGTTCATCGAATTTTATAAAAACATACTCAAGGTCAATTGAAAATAGTTTGATTGAAAAAGTTTTTTGAGATTTGAAAGTTTGGCACTAAATTTTCGACACTATGTCAAAAATCATTTCAGCCTAACTCAAAAATCCAAGATCCTTATGTATGCATAAACCTAGACATAAAAAGCTATCACCTCCGCCACATTAATCCAAATGGAATCTCGGGTTATTTAGAAATTAATCGGACTGCCACAAAACCGCATCCAATCCAAATAGATTTAATGGAGTTTCGGAACGTTTGTTCCATCGATTTAATGTCTTCAACATGCTGCCAATACTAATTGTGTTAACAGGTTTTTCATTCCGATTTTTTCCATTTGTAATAACCAGATAATCACTTCATTCTATTTGTAATGTGGTTCGCCAGTGGACAAACATAGATTTGCATAAACTTTCTATGAAAATAGTTAAAAGATTATTGCAGAGAAAAAAAAAATAGATTGGAAGAAGGTTTTTACATAGAAATTATTTTTTTTACCTGGTCTGAAATAAGTTAGAGAACGATAACCCAGTCTTCCGATGATTAAGAATCCCCAAGTTATAATAAATAGGAGAGAAAAAATATTAGATTCCAGATCTCGGTTCTTTTGTCTCCCTCCGCTTTGTGTCGGTCGACAACACAACCTCAAGCTAAAATCCAGTCCTTTTTTCTCTGGTATAAGAAATAACTATTTTTCTAGGGAAATGGATTGATTCTCTATCGAAACTACTTGTATGTATTTCTAAATTTTTAAATATCTTTTTTATAGAAAATATATATTTGACATTTCGCATGTTTAAAATTCTTCAATCCACTTGGCCCATAATTATTGATCCGGAGTGAATACAGGTAGTTCAGAATTCATCTTCAGGTCAAATCTGTGATGAAGCTATTCGAAGTTGACTCTAGAAATAATTTAATAACAACGGCTATAGTTTATTTTTATTATGTACTAGCTTTTGCCCGCGACTTCGTGCACATGGAAACCTGCATTCAATTCCATGCGGTAGTTTTTACGTAATGCGCTTACGAACATACACACAGACAAAAATTCTAAGAACTTTTGTTTTGGCTTATGTTGCCACTCGCCACCCACCGTATTAGTTTTTTTTATATATCTATAATGTACAGACATAAGCCTGTTACAATTTTATTATATGTACAGATAGTAGTGATGCTGCGAGACTCGTCTTGGTCTTGCAGTCTTGGTCTTTCAAAATTGCAAGACCAAGACCGAGACCAAGACCGTCTATGCAAGACCAAGACGCAAGACCAAGACCAATACCAAGACTAACCTGGTCTTGGTCTTGGTCTTGCTGCAAGACTTGCGAGACTTACAAGACTTTTGCAGTTCCGTAACCAAACACCAAATTGGTAGGAAACATATTATTCTGCTTAATGATAAGTTAAAAAACGCTAATAAATAACCTAATCAACTTAATCTTTGAACTGTATTTTACAGATTCTAAAAATATTGAATTAAAAGTTGTTGGGTGAAAAGCTGTTTTCAAAGAATTCCGACAGTTCGTAGCCAGGGGAACGTAAACTACAAGGTTTTTTATTTTTATTATTTTTTCGATCGCGCAGAATGTTTTAAGCAAACGTTAAAAATCATCTATAAATCTGATATCTTTTTGATCCAGTGGCCACTTTTGGAGATATGGAATTTTAGATTGCCCATATTTTGAAACTATTTTTTCGATCATGCTTATTAACTAACTAAACTGAGATATTCACACGACTGACTTTTTAAATAGATACCTAGTTTTATAAATGCGCGTATAAACAAATCTCTACCTGTTTTTAATTTTATTTTTTTGGAAAAAGCTTTCTACAAAAAATGAAGTTAGTTTTATAAACCAGAGATTTCAGAGATTCTTTCTATTTTTGACCGACGAACCCAGAACGGAGGAGGTATACAATTCGACTGTCTGCTTTTTTATTTTTATTTTTTTTTGGTTCGTGCGCGCCTTTTATATAGTAAACGAGCTCCGATTCTGATGATTTTGGACTCGTTTGAAAGAAGGGGCTTGAGAAATGGTCCCATATTCATAAAAACGCAAATCCGAAAACTCCTTCCCTCCGAAAACCGCCCCCGAAGGGGTGGTGGGGGCGAATTTTCTCGAAAATCGAAAATCTGAGTTGGTATAATTAAAGATAGGACAATATCCGGAAACGTTTAAATTGAGCATTTTTTCAAAAGTGCTACGGTTTTCGAGATAGACGCATGTTAAATATGTATTTTTGCAATGTGGAGAGGACAATTTCTTTCGAAAATTGAAAATTTTTCGATACTACATGAAAGATATAATTATTTGTAGCAACATTTATAATGAACATTTTTTCCTTAGAGTTACGGTTTTCGAGTTAAATCGGTGTTAAAATGGTAACAACTAAAATATTCAAGCGTATTTCCGCAGCGATGTTCTGAGATCTCAAAAATATTTTTTACAAAAAATTGGACCGACTTTATTAGTTGGTGCACTGAAAAGTATAAAATAATATTAATTCTATTGGTGCTGTTACTTTTGAAGTTGTGCGGTTGCAGGTAGATTGGTAACTTTTGGCACCAACTTCACAAGTACCAGCCCCAATAGAATTAATATTATTTTATACTTTTCAGTGCACCAACTAATAAAGTCGGTCCAATTTTTTGTAAAAAATATTTATTTCACACTTTTGAGTGTAACATTAGTCACGAAAATCGTTGAACGTTCACTAATACCAAAGAAGATAGTACTTATCCTATTACCCACGTATATTCCTTGCTTGTAGTTGTTATTATTGAGATCCCAGAACATCGCTGCGGAAATACGCTTGAATATTTTAGTTGTTACCATTTTAACACCGATTTTACTCGAAAACCGTAACTCTAAGGGAAAAATGTTCAGTATAAATGTTGCTACAAATAATTATGTCTTTCATGTACTGCAAACAGATTTTCAATTTTCGACAGAAATCGCCCTCTCCACATAGCGAAAATAGGTATTTTTGAGAATTTAAAATGTCTCTATGTCGAAAACCGTTACTCTTTTGAAAAAATGTTCCATTTAAACGTTTCCGGATATTGTCCTATCTGTAATTATATCAAAGCAGATTTTCAATTTTCGACAAAATTTGCCCCCTCCACCCCATTCGGGGGCGGTTTTCGGAGGGAACGAGATGTCGGATTCTCTTTTTTATGAATATGGGACCATTTCTCAAGCCTCCTCTTTCAAATGAATCAAAAATCATCAAAATCGGAGTACGTTTACTATATGAAAGGCGCGCACAAACCCAAAAAAAAAAAAAGCACACAATCGAATTGTATACCTCCTCCTTTTGGGAAGTCGGTCAATAATAACAACTACAACCAAGGAATATACGTGGGTAATAGGATAAGTACTATCTTCATTGATATGGTATAGTGAACGTGCAACGATTTTCGGGACTAATGTTACACTCAAAAGTGTGAAATAAATATTTTTTACAAAAAATTGGAGCGACGTTATTAGTTGGTGCACTGAAAAGTATAAAATAATATTAATTCTATTGGTGGTGGTACTTGTGAAGTTGGTGCCAAAAGTTATCAATCTACCTGCAACTGCACGACTTCAAAAGTAACAGCACCAATAGAATTAATATTATTTTATACTTTTCAGTGCACCAACTAATAACGTCAGTCCAATTTTTTGTAAAAAATATTTATATTAAAGAAAATGGTACAAAACCATTATAGAATGAGCAAGAGAATGAGTTATGAAATAGAAGTATGAACTAGATTTATGTAGTAAAATGAGTGCTGAGTTGGGAGGATGATACCAAGAAAACAAAAGAAGACTAAGTCGCGCTAGTAAGATACGACTCTCATATGTGAATGGTGATTATTAATTTATAAACTTTATTAATTAATTACGCATCTCACTTGCCCTTACTTAATTCTACGCAACTAGTTTTATTCTCATTACTTATTCTAGAATGGTTTGGTACCATTACAATAACAGGCGTGTTTGTTCTGGACAATGACAATTTTTTATACGGTCGATATTTATCCATTTCGAATGATAATATGATTATAGGCAATCTTAAAAGATTATGAATTACATACTTCCCATACATATGCAGGGTTCTTCTTCATTTGAATTAAGCAATTAGGGTTTAGAATCGCAACAACTTTCCACACTTATAAAAAGATCAAAATTTTTGCAAGAGTCTTGCGAAGTCTTGCATGTCTTGCAGCAAGACCAAGACAAATACCAAGACCGTATATGCAAGACCAAGACCTAAGACCAAGACTAAAGATTTGATGCAAGACCAAGGCCAATACCAAGGGTGCAAGACCAAGACCATATTGGTCTTGGTCTTGGTCTTGCTTTGCGCATCACTAATAGTAGTTATTGTCAGTTTAGGGCCGAAGTCATAGCCGTTCCTTAAAGTCAAGGTCGATCTTAAATCGTCGACCCTTTAACCTTAAATTGTCAGTTTTATTTCATAGATTTTTCTAGTTATGAATGCAAAACTAGCAAAATGTTCATGTACACCTTAAGTAAGGATGCCTTACTGGGAAAAAACCGCAAGAATTCTTTAAAGTAAGGAGTGACTATAAAAATGGACATTGTTGAGGTAGGGTACCTATAGCACCAAGTAAATATCTATATAACCGAAAGGACGATATCTATGAAACGTTGGTACAACGCTCAATTATCTTAAGCGGCTTCTTGTATTTCCGGCTAAAGCGGAAATATCCCATATTTTATGTATTTAAATAGGACACCTATTATATTATTTGCAGATTTCGATAGATCTTGTTTTATTTCATTTTTACGTATTATAATAACTACGGAGATTAGCAAATTAATAGTGATTTATTAGAGAAATAACTATTTAATAGGTAATTATTGACAAACTCATATTTTTGAAGATTTACATGCAGAAAAAAATTATATTTCTCTTTCATAGGTTAGTACAACATTGGAACGTTTTAATACTACAACATACAAAAATTTGCGAAGAACTGATTTGAATTTCAACACCAAACTTGTCCTGTAACATTATCAGGTGCCTCTTATCTATTCAATAATTATTGGAGAAGTCGGGATTATCCTTTTCTACCTTATTATTAGCATATTATGTTAGCAATTTTAGGTTCTGTCATGTTTGTATGCTGAACAAAACATATTTGATAGTTCTTGAAATACTTACTACCTACAAGGTCAATGCAAAAGTAATGAAAATGTTATTATGGGCTTAAGAATTTTTTTTAGATTTACGAAAAAAAATTATAGTCATAAATATAAGTTTTTTAATATTTTGAGGAAGAATTTTCTCGAAATATTTTTTTATAGATAAAAAGACGCCATACCATGGGATTTAATTCTGTACAAAATTGTATTCTCGTTAAACTTCTAGCACAATTGTTCTTTACAAAATGATATCGAAAATAACCTAAAATTGAAAGCTATCAAAATATCCCCTGTCAGCAGTAAAAATCATATTTTCAGTCAAATGAGGTCTATTTCACGACAATATTCTTCAGGAGGTCATCACTTTCTCCGGCGGTCGCTTCAATTGCGTCCGGTCATGTTACGACTTATGACGAAGATGTTGAAGAAGACAAGGACGTTCCACACTGTGAAGAAGTTGTATTCCCTGCACGGCCTAAGATCGCTACCAATTTCATTTGTTGAGCACATATTATGTTAAAAAGTGAAAACTGTTTCGTATATAGGCGCGATTGTGTTTATGCTCGGAAATCTCCAATGGTAATTACAGCGACAGGTGCTAACAACACTTCCTATGCAATTGAAATTATATCATAGTTAAACTATTTTATTACATTTCATCGACAAAGTAGACTTTGCGTACTTTTAAAATCTTTATTTAATAAATTTTATTTAAACCTTACAGAATTATTTGACGATACTAGGTACCTTTGACCGGTATCGGTGGTATATCTTTAAGACCGAATTCGGACACCAAAATTGTTACCCAGAACATGACATGGTCAAATCAAAATAACCACGTCGCGTTCTGGGTATTTTATACACAGAACGCGTTGTGTGAAAACAAATGTTCTTACTCACCGATCTAATCTTTCACTTCGCTCTTTGCGCAATTGCAAAATACCTACAAGACGATCTGGGCCTAGCCGTTGGCACACAACGTGTTGTAGTTATTTCGCTGTTACGCAAAGACCAAAAAATTGTTTTAAGTCATGCTGAACCAACGTAAAGAAAAAAAACTCATATTATAATGAAAGGTAATAAGTTATTCATGTATCTGATCTCTATTCAGATAAACCAATTAATTCAATCAATTCTTTATACATGTTCAAGCTCAACCTTTCTTTAAAATATCTTTTAGTTGTACCTAGAAAATGTATAAACAAAACACAGATAAATTAATCAACTCAATGAATTCTTAATAAATGTTCAAGCACAACTAAACTAAACGGAGGAGATATATACAATTCCTTCTTTGTTTTGATTTGTGCGCGCGCTGTATATAGTAAACGTACTCCGATTTTGATGATTTCTTATTCATTTGAAAGAGGAGAAATGGTTTTATATTCGTAAAAACTCAAAACCGAAATCTACATCCCTCCAAAAAACGCACCCGGTGCAATTTTTTTCGAAAATCGAGAATCTGAGACGGCAGAATTGAAGACAGGACAATATCCGGAAACGTTTAAATTGAACATTCTTTCAAAAGAGTTACGTTTTCCGAGTTACAGCGATGTTGAAATCTCAAATATG
Organism: Crioceris asparagi; assembly: GCA_958507055.1. Classification (NCBI taxonomy): domain Eukaryota; kingdom Metazoa; phylum Arthropoda; class Insecta; order Coleoptera; family Chrysomelidae; genus Crioceris; species Crioceris asparagi. Next base: position 55,870,655 of record OY293827.1, read on the forward strand.
TGTATTTTCCCTATGTAGAGAGAGCATTTTCTTTCGAAAATTGAAAATCTGAGTCAACCAAATTAAAAACGAGATTATTTGTAGCAAAATTTATTTTGAAGATTTTTTCCATAGAGTTACGGTTTTCGATTTACAGCAGTGGTAAGTATCTCCTCGACGATGTTTTTAGATTATTGAAAAACAGAGAAACTTCCTTTACCATCATTCAAAAAAATTATTGGACCATCTCTCACTTCTCCTTTTTTCAGTGAAAAAATAATCATCAAATTCGGTGCCCGTTTATTATACAAAATGCGCAAACAAACATAAAAAAGCAGATAGTCGAATTCTCCTCCTTTATTTGATGGGTCAAATACAGAAAACGCATCAATGAGTAGAGAATACCGCTAAGAATGGAATGATGTAAAGAAAGCTTATAAGAATAGGGAAGACTTAAAGCATACCTCCCCAAGTTTACATGAGGTGAGCAAAATCATTAGGTCAGAAAAAAGTGTAAGTTATTCAAAAAATATGGATTAGTTTTTTTACAAAAAATTGGACCAACTTGCAAAATTTATGCCTAATATTATTTCTATTGGTACTGGTAATTTTCAAAGTGTGCAGTTTTAGTTAGACAGAAGACGTTTGGAACCACCTTCAAAAGTACTAGAACTATTAGAATTAATATTATTTTGTATTTTTCAGTGCACTAATAAAGTCGGTCAAACATTTTGTAAAAAAATATTGCACCCTTTTGAGTGTATCATTAGTCACCAAAATCATTCAACGTTCCCCAAAGAAGATATAAATTTTGAATGTTGCTATATATAATCTCTTCTTTAATTTGGCCGTTTTATATTTTTAATTTACGAAAAAAAAATGCCTCACCTAATAGCGGAAACAGATATTATTCAGACATTACCACTGCTGTAACTCCGTAACCTATTTTTTTTAATGTCCAATTTAAAGGTTGCCAGATATGGTCGTATCAAATTCTCGATTTTCGACAAAAAATGGCTCCACGACCCCCTTTGGGGGAATGTCGAATTATTTCAATCGCTCCAACTCTCAATAGTACCTACTTTTTTAAATAAGAAAATAATCATGAACATCGGAGCTCGTTTAGTATTTCAAAGTCGCGAACAGCCATGAAAAAGAAACCCTTAAAATAAAACATTAATAAGAATATTTTTTGTAAGAAATATGCATATTGAAATTATTCTCAATCTAATGCAGCTGAATTCTGTCAGTTTTACTTATAGTTTTTGTAGATCAATAATATTTCAACACAAGTAGATTTTATTTGCTGAGTTATGGAATTACATTATCCAGAATATTGAATAGCTTCACCATTTGCGTTCTTAGGTATCTAACTACCTGCTGGATGAATCTCAGGGTATTACAATATTTGTAACTAGTCTCAAAAATCATCTGTACCTATTGCTATCAATTTATAATTTATTCTTTTGATATAATAGCATCCCAGCTTATTCTCATACAAATAACTATTTACAGCCATATGTCGTTAGCGATATATATGAAAATTAATCAACAAGAAAAGAAATCAAACTAAAAGCGAAACTACTTTCATTTATGAATCTTGCCATATGGTACTCGACGAAAAATGTTTTTTTTTGCATCGAGAATCATCTGAAACTCTTCTTTGAGATAAAGAGGTTGACATGTCGTGTTATTGCCTTTATGACATACTTTTTGGACATAATCTAAGCTTGTGAAAAATATGCAAGAATGCTTGATATCTCCAAATCAGAAATAAACTGACAATCAAGACATGATCGCTTCAAATTTTGAATATTTTCTATATTGAATCTTCTGAATAATTATGAGAACAATTATTATTAGAATTCGATGGTGTGGCAAATATAGGGAATTACTGTTAATTAATCATTATTTACAAAAATATTTCTTATCTTTAATATTTCTGATATCTCCAGAATTTTCGATTAACAGTACGATAAATTTCTTTAACGGAAGGTAAAACCTGTTATGCCTTTTTGTACAAGATTGTCAAGTGACAGATCACGACTGACTTTGTTTCTATTAAAGACTGATTCCTTCTTATTAGTGAGTTTGGGTTATAGAAATAAGAAAGAAATCAAATTTACTATAAGGTCACTGTCATCAACAACAGGTTTCAAAGCTCAAGATCATGTAGTACTTGCTTTTCGAGTTTTGTTACATATTATTTCCTCAACTTTATTGGTTATTTGAGTGATTGAGAAAGTTGACAAAAAGTTATTGCAGAATAAAGGTAATTGTACATTATTTATTCTACAATAATTCCGGTCCACATTCTAAAGATTTGACCAAAGTGTTTCTCAAAGGAAGCTCGTTATTTTATAATTAATGTTAAATATAGCTGTGAACTTGATCGTTCACCCACCTTTCTCTTGTTAACTTCTTAGCAACATATCAGTGTTTTGTTTTAAATTAGCATAATTATTGTTTGAAACTTTTATGGAATATAATAAGCCCAAGGTTAATTTCATAAATTAAACTAATTTGCTGAAAATGTCTTTGTAATTCTATTTTACATTGACAGTGTTGTGCTTTGAGAGGTAAATAATCTCTAATAAAATATTTCTCTAAAACATTTTCAATATTCAATTGAGCATGTGATTTTGTTATCAGACTTTTTGATTGTAGGTTATCTTTTCGTATTTAATGTTCACTTTACTTGTCAATACCAAACCAATCACTATATAAGTTATTTTTTTCTGTGACGGGAAAATAGTTTGACATTTTATGACAAAGTATCACTTTTTTCCGACGGCAAAAAAGTGAGTACTTTTCCCCGGGTAGATATATATACTCATAAATATGATTCAAAACACAGAATTAAATTGACAGATATTTGATTACTTCAAAGGTTTCCTTACCAACGCATGTCTAATTGTCGCCTAAACTCACTCACTTAAACACTTCAAATTTCACGAGAAAATATAAAATCTTATACTTTTTTTCCTTGTATAATCAATAACTATTATTTATGACAAAAAAATTTAACGATGAATGGGCAGATGATTTTAACCAATTTAAACAGGTAATCGGCTGAAAAGATGTGCCTTGAAGATGCAAATATTCAAAAGAGTTTCTATGAGAAATGAATTTATTACCACCTTTTCATGAAATAAATAATAAATCATTCACTACAACTAAAGAAACTCAACTCTCAAAGCTAATTTATAACATTCAAACATTTCAACCAAATAAATGTAATCGACTTTAACTTACAAATTGGTTTTATAATTTCTTCACATCATTTCGTAATAGATTCAAACGATTTACTTTCTATTGCTACAATTTTCAGTAAAAGTGAACATTAAAATATACCTTTATAAATATATCGTAATTTCGTTTGATCTATTATATAAAAATATGAAGGTGATGGTAAAAGTACATTAACCAGATGAATTTTTAGAAGCAGGTTTTCAATATTTGAATAAAATCAGCAGAATTCGAGTAGCCGCACCTATATGTTATAAACCTAACCAGTAACATTTTTATTGTGCATTTATCAAAAAATAACATAAGAATTGAAATTATATCTAGTTTTGTTACCAAAATTAATTATTGAATTGATCAAATTTACCTACCCCACATAATATTTTATTATAAAAAAAGTTACTGACAACTTTAAGTACATCGTTGAAAAATACAGAATAATATTTATTCTATTATTGTTTTGTAGTTATGACTCCAAAAGTACCAGACCCAAATTGTTTATCGCTTCAATTTATGTATTTTATCATAAACAGAAAACAATAATAAAAAATTGTGAGTTTGTGGTATTTTATGAAAGAGGTGTCTATAGGATTGATTCTCTTCATCAAATATGAAGATCTATTGAGAAGCTTGTAGTGTGGACCATATTGCTGTTTTTTTGCTTTCAGTTCTTTTCTCGACCTTGAAAATGGCACACTCACGTTACTCTTATGCAAGCTTCGTTGATTGTTCCAAAGGGCTCGTAGGGTTATTTTATTTTACTTGTCAAATTATGTGAGCTGGTAAATAAAAAGATTTACATTAGAATTCCATTAATTAATTTCGTTGTGTTTTTCTTCTTTTATACATTTCAATCGTCACCGATCGCTTTACTTACACCGTTGTAAATAAGGCAGCATCTATTCAAATAATGCGACCACCTAATGAAACAGCATGAAAAAAATAAAAAAAAATCGTACTCCGTATGTCACAGATGAAATTTTATCAAAGAAATAAAAAAATGGTATGTTCCATACTTAGAATTCTAGGCTTTGTGGTTCCAGGGACAAGAGTGGGGAACTCAATATTGCCTAGACATTTCACAATTATAAAAATATATTTGCTTTTACCATAACGAGCGCTTTTAATGGATATATCACATGATCTTTCTGAAGAATATTTTTGTTTTAATTTTCTAATTTGCCCCATTGAATTTGCCTTCAATACAAAGTCATATATTTACGGTACACAACTGTGAACGGTCACCCAACACTATAAATAGCAAATCTGAACGTTTTTCGCTCAGTAGATTCGGCTAAAAACACGGATATACAGACAGATAGACAAACAGACTGGTAGAGAGATCTTATAAAGGTTCTGTTTTCTCATCAGCATAGGCATGGACAGAGTACAATGGCTAAAATCGTCTCGTAATATGTAAAAATGGGTATATTAATTATACCGCGGTCATTGTCAACAACAAGGTCCAACTTTTTTTATTTTAGTTTTCAGATTTAAACAGTAAATTCAAAGCTCACACTGACGTTAGTTCAAATCGTCTTACTGCTATAAAAGGATGAAAATAAATTAAGGTACAATATTTATTTTCAAAAGAGTACCTACTTAACTGAGTAACCAAACATAGCTTATAGAATAAGATTAATACGCGAATTAAGAAATATGTATATATTGAATAATGTTTGTAGAATATTTTTAATGTCCCAAAATCTATGACAGGTGCGTAACAGCTCACACAGAAAATCCGGAAACCTGTTCATTTGCAAGCTTATACACACGTGAATAAACAACACACAGAATTTCGAATTCACACCGATTGATAAAATAATTCAATTACAAGGTGAATTTATTTTAAAATTAGTTCTGTGCGAATAATCCGGCGGTAGTTTTGGGCAAAATGAAAAATTTATGTATAATATTCAAACAAATTCATGCTTTGTTTAATTCAGGCAAGAGTTGCATATTGAGCAATGAGCTGTATTACATGTTTATCATATTAAAATGTTTATTAATACACACGTTCCATACGTATGGATATTTGCATAATTTTTCAACAAAGTGCATCAGATATATACCTATATCGAAACTGAATAATTTTGCGACAATTGAATGCTTGATTATCATGGAATTTGGACCAATCTTTCTATTCTGTATTCCAAAATCAGTCTTATCATAAAATGGTGATATTAGAAAATACATAGTTAAATACTTATTAGAATTAGATATAAAAAATTACCATGTGTTTTCTAGAGGAAACTTATTTTCGTAAGTGATTATACGAGCCTCTTTCGGCCAATATTGTTTATTTTTACAATACCTCCACTAGTACGGCGTTTGCCAATTTGACAATTTTATTAACTTTTTGTTTGTTCTCAAATAGTGCTGATTAATACCGCACTCACTAATTTCATTTTATTTTTTTGAATGTATATTAATCTCTTTAAGGAGATGTTACACATATATATGTTGTACCTAACAGATTATTAATTTTGATATTCGCTGTAAAACTTGTACATTTTTTGAATTGGTCGCCAAATTCTATTGAATGCAGTCAACAAATTATATCTTCGATGACATATGTCAAATATGCGATAGTAATGTTTTTTTTTAGAATGACATGGTATACGTATTTTGTTTTAGATTTTTGAAGGCCCTTTTATTATAAATTCATCGAAGTAGGCAAAAAATCAGACTTTATCTGAGTTCAAAAATATGTCGAAATCTATAACGTCTTTCCCTTTTTGGAATGGATTATAGTTGGTTCATAAAGAATTAAGAAATCTTATGAAATTTAGTTGATTATTTTTTTTACAAAAATGATTCTTGCCTATATTTGTAGGCAATAGATAAAATTAAATAATTTATAAAACAGTTTGAAGAATTATAATGATACCTACGTAATATTAATATATTCAACAATTAATGTTAAAAACTATTACTACTCGTACATAACTAAATCTAGAAAAAAGTTGCTTACAAAAAAATTAAGAGAAAATATGTACCATGTCATTTAAAATAAAAGTTGACATCTAATCTATGATTTTAAAAGAGTTTGGGGAGAAATTAAAAAATGTATAAGGTTAATTACACTTTTTTGTTCAATGATTCTGTGTATAGGGTATGGCCAGCAATTAAAAAAGTCTAGTAAAGACTTTTCTGTTAAAAGAAATAATCAAATTGAATCACCTAGTATAGTGGTCATTTTTTAAGTGTCTACTCGAAAACTAATAAAACATTATACTCCTTATTAATATTTGTTTAATTGATGATACCTACATTTTCAAATAAAACAATGAAATTATATATTTTTCTTCTTAATCAGTTGTTAACTTGAGAATAAATGAACGATCATTTTTCCTCTTGTATGCCAACATAACTTTAACTCATTTAAGATTAAACTCTATCTGTAAAAAAATCATAATTTTTTTCTCTGTCGCTTGAACAATTTAATTAAATTCACTTCTCTCCAGCTGTTTAAACAAAAAAAAAAGAAGAATTTAAACAAAGTAGCCTCTATCAAAGGGCAGAACAGAATAATATCAAAGGATCTCTGATATAATTTTATTTTCTACTAAAATTAAATGATGAACCTCTCGGAAATGAGTCAGAACTTGTATAACTGAAGTCAGTCTGATAATACGAGGTGACTTATATTGAAAGTTATATTTTTAACAATGAATGATGCTATTTTGTAGATATTTTGTTTGATTCAAGCGAAACTCCTGAGTTTGTGATATACCATTAGAAACAATTATTTTTGCAATGCAAGTCGGTTCTAGATTTTGCAAAATGCTGAATAATATTAGTTAAATCATATATTTGAAGTATATCCTAATTTTTCTGACAGGCGATATTTTATTTTCGGTGAATTCAAAATAAAGAAGCAACTACATATACTGAAAAGTAGTAAGTAGACATAGTTATCAATTTTGGACCAAAATTCTTCCCTCTACCCCGTTCTCAGCAATACTCGCGAACAAGTAACCAATCGAATTTTATATATACATCCTATAAAATTATTAGATAAAGAATACTTATTGAGTTTACGTAGTCTACTTAGTATTAAGCATGCGCAGTTGCTGGTAATTTTTTAAAAAGGAGATATCTATAAATTATCTTCTTGTGTACTAAATTCACAGAAAGCTTCATTAGTACACTTATTTTTTGACGAAATGGACCTTTCAAAATCAGCAGTTCCGATAAAATATACTTTTTAATTCAACATCTAACAAATTGTTTATTTTTTTTAAGGAAACAGATTCATACAAGCTCAATAAATATATAAAATTATTTTCTAAGAATCTGCTTCCAAGTGCTCTAGCCGGAAATTGTTGAAGTTTTTGGAAATTATATTTTCTTAGATTTTCTTACATCGATTTTTAAATAAATAAAAAAATAGACATACAATCAAATTGTATATTTATCTCCTTTTCTGCTGTATTCGCCAAAGAGCGTTTATATTTCTTTGTTCTTCAGAAAAATCAGTTGTTGAATAAATTCGGAAAATTTATATAGAATTCATCACGATTAAAAAAATAGAAAAGACTCACCCAAAATTAAAAGGAATATCAATATAAACTTATCCATAATGGCAGAATCACATAAAATTGATAAAAAGAAGCTGCACTATTTTTAACAATTAAATGTCATAACAATTTCAGAACTGTAAATGTAGCTAATTTGCGATGACTAGCACTAAAAATTAAGTCATTAGTACCGCTATCGAGGAAAAAGAGCTTTGTGCGTCGCTTACTACGTCTAGTGCAGACTGACATATATTACTGTTTTGTTGGAAAACATGATATCGCCCACAAGAACTGCAACGAAAGTCATCCCTGCTTCAACTTATAACTTGTGGCGGCTGTAGAAACGACCAGCAGAGCTATGTTAGCTCAAGAACACGCTGCAGACACCAGTAGAGGTGGTACCCTCTTTGGTGGTACCGTAATTACCTTGATAGTCGCGTGAACTACTGAAACGTATGGTCCAATTGAAGAATCACCACAAGACCATTTTCTCACATCAGGAACAGGTTTTTGTGAAGCTAGAGGTATTTTTTCTAATTGCAGCTCAGTAAATTGATTATTATGGAATACACGTTAAGGATACAGGAAAATGTTCTGATTATCAATAAAAATTAATAGGTGTAAAAAGAAAGTGAGTTTAATTGACAAAGTGTTCGCTTAAAGACTTTTGCAGGTAAATGCAAAGGGAAAATTGTTTTACCAGTTTTACTAGACTTGCAAATTCCTATGTCAAGCAGTTATTATGTATCATTAATAATAATAGGGGTCAGACAGTGGTCGAATATCAAACAGTAATAAAATGGTCACCTTCAATTTTTATTTATTTTAAGATTCTACAAAATAAATAGTAACTGCGGTTTGTTTTACTTTCCTAGCGTTACTCTAAGTAGCCTAGTAAGGCAAGAATAATTGTAATCGTGTGAAATATTCGGTATCGGGTTTTTATCAGATGTTTATTTTTCCAAGGTCCCTGAATAAAAAAGACATATTTTCTACCATTGGTGTGTCTGTGCCGAGATTATCTCGGGAACGGAAGGACAGATTTTTTTAATTTCATTTTGACCGACGAAACCAAACCAAGGAGATATACATTTCGACTGTCTGTTTTTTTTTGTTTGTGTGCGCCCTGTATTTTAGTAAACGTACTCCAATTTTGATGATGGTTGATTCATTTGAAAGAGGAGACCTGACAAATAGTCCCATATTCGTATAAACTAAAATCGGAATCCCTCCAAAAAACGCATCCGAAGAGGGTGGAGGGGGCAAATTTTTTCAAAAATCGAAAATCTGAGACAACGGAAAACAAGGTAGGACAATATCCGGAAACGTTTAAATTCAACATTTTTTAAAAAGAGTTACGGTTTTCGATTTATATGTTAAAATTTCATATATGTGTGTTTTTGTTATGTGGAAGGGGCAATTTCTTTCGAAAATTGAAAATCTGAGGCAACAAAAGTCCAAAATATGTGTATTTCCGTGATGATGTTTTTAGATTTCTGAATAATAACAAGAAGGTAGAAGCAAAGAACAGAGGGTAATCATATAAGTAAACGTTCAACGACTTTCATGACAAATGTTACACTCAAAAGTGTGAAATAAATATTGTTTACAAAAAATTGGACCCACGTTATTAGTTGGTGTCAAAAGTTTTCAATCTAACTACAACTGCACAACTTCAAAAGTACCAACACAAATAGAATTAATATTATTTTGTATAACGTCGGTCCAATTTTTTTTTTAAATATTCATTCTTTTTCTTTAGGGTATCGATATGGCTCGCCGGTGACACAGATTGGGCATCCTACTCGCACTGGTTGCTAAGCAATAGCTCTCACGATTCTAATGAAACTGATCTATAAAACATTCTGCTCTAAACCCTTTACCACCTGCTATAACCTGCATCTCTGAGGAAAAACAGGAAAAAGTTCAATAATTTATATATATTATACTTTTTAGTTTACTCATAGACGGTTGCTCCTATATCAAAATTGAATTGGTTGTCTTGACACGCTGAAATCAATGAATGATCACACAACCTGATCAGATGATTTTTATATATATGTGAATGAATTTGTTTAAGAGTAATAGGAAAGTGTGAGTTGGACGCACCAGATTTTTGAAGTGAAAACTTCTTACGACTCGCCCTGGCATGAAAAATCTGAGGAGTGAATTGACGAAAACTACAGCTGTGCGATAAGTTTTTGTCCCTAGATTTGTCCACGCAAATATGTATCTTTTATGAGTATTTTATTATTACAAAAAAATATACAGGGTCACGCAGGGGTTTGGGAAAGCTCTACACCTTTTTTTCTATCCAAGCTATCGATTTGATTGTTTTAACGATAAAAATAGTTTTTATTCATATACAGAGTGTCCTAAGCTAAAATTGAATTAAATTGTCGAAATAACGCACCTATGTTTCTTAGACTTAGCTGTGATAGTTTTTGACTCAAATTTTGTGTCAAAAAAGCTCCGTGCATAGGCCCACAAAAAATCATAACTTCAGAACCATTAAAAAAGATATATTCGATTCTAAATCAGTTTTCCGATATTCAAAACCCTGTATTTTATTACATCATTGAATATTCTAGCTCCATATCCTACTGGAAGAGAACACGTTTATGTCTTTGTGTTTCGGAGCATTGGAGATCATCCATTCAACTACCTCTGTACGGAGTGAGGAACTACAAACTCATATCATCCTTCTGCAGAAATGAGGGTCGACATGGTGGAACCGCAATCTACTGTAGGGATGACATTAATGCAGTTGGAAGAGACGATATAGTGTATCAATCAGTGCCCTTCATTATTGAGGTGTCAGCTATGCAATTCAATATTGAAAAAGTCAAATTCCTAGTGATTTGTGCATACAGAGTTCCGGATTCGGATATCAATGTATTTTTGCAAACAGTGGAGAGTATCCTAAACATGATTATTCAAGAAGGCTGCACCATATTTCTATTAGGTGATTTTAATATTAATTTATTGGACAGTAATAAGGAGTCACGACAATTCTTAACACTTCTGAACTCGTACAATCTAGATCAATCCATATTCGACCATACAAGAATCACACCACATTCACAAAAATGCATTGACAATATTTTCACAAACTTGACAAATTTCGAGGCGCAAACATTAAACTATCAAATTTCTGATCCCCTTGGACAAAAAATATGTTTTGAGGAAAATCATAAAGAAATAACCTCAATACTCAAAAGAGATTTCAGACAAGACAATAAAACGAACTTTGTAAATACATTAAAAGAACAGAATTGGACAGACGTCTACTTATGTCAAGTAGAAAACGTTCAAAAACAATTTCAGAATTTTATGAACATCTTTATAACGATTTTCAATCAATCTTTCGCCAAAAAAATCTACAAACCTAAGAAAAGCAAAATCTCTTATAATTCACCGGAAATTAAAAACTGTAGGGAGAAACTTGATATTCTACATACTCTAAAAACAGTAAATAGTGGTTATATGAAACAATATAATCACACAAAAAAATCGTACAATCAGTTACTAATCGAATACAGAAAGCATATCTATTCAGATAAAATATATAAAGCGGAAAATAAAAATAGAGTAGTCTGGAATATAGTGAAAGAAATCAAAGGCGACAAAATGGCAACTAATATTAAAATTAATGGAACACCTTTACTTACTGCAAATAAATTCAATTTATTTCTCTCAATTCCGGCGACGAGCATAACTCAGAAAGATACTGTGAATAGAAACAACCCATGTTCCAAGTCGATTTTTTTGAGTCCGGTCCTAGGGTTTGAAGTTCACGACATAATAAGAAGACTAAAAACAAATGGACAAGTGGTATTGACGAGGTCCCGGTGAGCATATTGAAAATATGCTCCCAGGAAGTCTGCGAACCCTTGACGTTTATCATAAATAACTCGCTAGTATATGGCAAATTCCCAGATAGTCTGAAAGTTGCTATAATTAAACCAATTTTCAAAAAGGGAGACCCAACAAAAATACAAAATTATAGGCCCATAAACATACTAACAGATTTTTCTATAGTGTTCGAAACTATGATGGTGGACAGAGTCAAAAGCTTTTTTCACTCTAACAATATGTTATGTAACTGTCAACATGGTTACCTGTGTAACCGATCAACAAACACAGCAATAAACAGTTTTATACAAGAAAATAAAGAATATATACTAGGTATATTTTTGGACCTAACGAAAGCTTTTGAGTCTGCCCCTCACAAAATCCAATTGAGGGGACAGAAAGTAATTGTCGAATATGAAGGAGTGCACTATTTTTCAGAACTAGCCCACGTACCGGAAATAGGAATCTGTCAAGGGGGGATCGTCGGCCCACTTTTGTTTTTGATATTTGTAAATGACTTGGAGACAATTACATAAAACCTAAAATGCAATCTAGTGAACTTTGCGAAGGATTTTAATCTTCTGATAAAAGAAAAAAATAAAGAACAACTTGCGCAGACTCCTCAAACATGCAGTGATGGCCTTGTAAACTGGTTTAGAAAAAATAATCTAACCTTAAACACTACAAAACCAATGCAATTATGTTCAAGACTACCAGATCCAATATAAATACACCCAGAGAGATCCAATTTGCAAATGAAACTTTGAAAACAGTAAAGTCGACTAGATTCTTAGGATTAACTATAGATGAAAATATTCAAGGTATCTTGCATATTGAATATTTGAGTAAGAAGTTGAACTCCATTCTATATACCTTGTGAGTACTGAAATCTTACTCCGACGTAAACACAATGAAAAACGTGTATTTCTCAAATTTTCAGTCAGTTGTCAGATTTGGAATAATTTTCCGAGGAAACAGGTGGGAAGCAAATGACTTGTTTATAATACAAAAACGAACACTCAGAACCATTTTGAATCTGAGGTACAAAGAATCATGCAGAACCCACTTTCGAGAAAATAACATGCTCACATTGACAGGGCTTTATTTATATGAAATCATCATATTCCTGTTCAAAAATAAAAGTTCCATCAGCGGTGTAAAAACACGAAGTGATAGAAATTTTGACTACAATTTTCCAAAGCATCGATTAACGCAGTTTGAGAAGGGATGCTTTACTCGAGCATATCAGCTTTCAACAAGTTACCGCAAACAATAAAAGTCATAAACAACGAAAGATTATTCAAAAAACAAGTCAAATCATTATTGCTAAATTTAGAAGCGTACGGCATTTCTGAATATTTAGAGCATACCTTCTGAAGAAACAACATTTAATTTTAAATTTGTATATATTTGTGTACCTTTTCTTTTCCTTCTATGACAAATTTCATTTTTATGATCATTTTAGATTGTAATATGTGAAATAAATGAATTATTATTATTATTATTATTATTATTATTATTATTATTATTATTATTATTATTATTAATATGTTTTTGCCTTCAGTCCATATAAGTTTTGTGGACAAGCAGGCCGCCTTCAAAAAAAATTGACACATACGTGAATATTTAATTTGGTGAAATTGGTTTAATCTGTTGGCAAAGAGCTGGCAGACTATCCTTATTCAAGCAAAATCTACCAATAAAAATATCCATTAGCAAGAAAACTCCACGGGCATCTTCATTCCAATAGGAAGGAGATTGGTTTGCTAAGATTTTATATATAAAAACAAAATAGTTAGCGATCAGATTAGTATGGAAATGAGTCCGCCCGTCCGTCTGTCCGTCTCTCACCCGGTTCTATCTAATGAACCGCAATAGGTAGACATTTGAAATTTCCACATACCTACTGTGTATTTATATTTTTTTAACAACAAATACTAAATTCTTCTGTCCGTCCTTCCTTTCGTCTGTAAGTGGGCTGTTTCTCATGAACCGTAATAGGTAGAGAGTTGGAATTTCCAGATAATGTGTATTTCTATTATCGCTATAACAGCAAATACTCCATCGATCCGCCCAGATAGGTGGGACAGCGGAATTTTTAAAATGCTACGGAACCTTTCGTGTAAGAGTTAGACTCGATCAAAGAGTTTTAGACGAGATAACCATACATTTATTTTAGATCTACACACTATGTACATAACAGGTCCTGTTGATCTTTTTTGCATTTAAAGTTGTAAAGTTTCGCTAAACCGAGCTGAGTAGCAAAATGCAATTTCAATTTGTTCGTTAGATATTAAAAATCTTACCCATGGAGTATTGTTATCGCCTTTAGAGAAGCAGGCAAATGTACTTCAGAACAAACAAGTATCAAATATAAATTAGAAAACATCAGATGGGTAATTTGGAACATATGTGTCAAATCACAGGTAACCGTGGTAATTATTTTTGTCAATCATATTTGTGCATCGTTTTTGATTGTAAAAAGCAGCTATACACTTACCAATTTGCCAAAATGAACTTCAAAGACAATTGTGGAGTTTGCAGACCTACAATGATAAGAAATACATCTGATGCTTTCTGTTTTACATTTGATATGTTCTGAAGTAAATTTGACGAGTTCTGAATTACAATTCACCAATATGAAATACATTTGACGAATTCTGAATTTCAATTGACTAATCCGAAATACATAAGATGCTTTCAATACAAATACAATTAACTATTCTGAATTACAGTTGACGACTTCTGAAATACAATTAAAAAAGGTGTAGACGGTTTCTCCTATATCAATAAACATATATGGGGGGGGTTATATGGGGTCGACTGTTGAGGTCCACACTATGAACTGCCCTATAGATCTGTTTACTAAGGGTTTTATACTAATTTCGTGAAGGAATGTTGATTATCGTAAAATATAAAGAGCTTCTAGTTTTTGATTTTTTATCACTTTTTCTTTCAAGAAAATGTTTTTGACAAAAGTCGTAGATAGCTACAAATTGTATGAATCAATAAATATATTATCAGTGGCATTTAGAAATTTTTGTATTTTATGTATGATATATCAAAATATGAACTTTAAAATACGCCCATTCTCTTATTTGCTACACAGAATTGGATGTAAAACTAATCAGCGCGTTATTACATAATTACCTATGCATTGAATTAGGTAAATTTAAGCATACCTGCTGTAGTATAATATCTACTAATGTTATCTTTGATAGCACAGAAGTGTCGGCAGTTTTAGAAGATATTTGTGAAGTTAAATAAGAGAACTATTTGTGACCGACGAACCCAAAAGGGGGAAGTATACAATTCGACTGTTTCCTTTTTTTTGGTTTGTGCACGCGCTGTATATGTATATAGTACCTAACCGTACTCCAATTTTGATGATTTTTGATTCATTTGTAAGAGGAGACTTGAGAAATGGTCCCATATTTATCAAATTTTCAATCCGAAATCTCCTTCCCTCCATTTTTATTCTTAAAAATCGAAGACCTGAAGCGGCAGACTCAAAGATAAGACAATAATATCTGAAAACGTTTAAATTGAACATTATTTCAAAATGTTACGGTTTTCAAGTTACAGCAATGTTAAAATCTGAAATATGTGTATTTCCGCGGAGTGGAAGTGGAAGGAGCAATTTCTTTCGAAAATCTGAGACGGCTAAATTAAAGACCAGATTATTTGTAGGTAGCAACATTTAAATTGAACATTTTTTCCACGATTACGGTATTTTTATATCTCTGAATAATAACATGTATAGCACAACCGGAAATCTAAGAAGGTCGTAAATCCATTTTAGCCGACGATCCTCATTTTACCTACTGTTCGATATATAGATAAGCAATAAAAGTGTGTGTCCCTTGAAATATTCCCAGGTCCGAATTAAGATATCTCATGAAATAGTTTGGTATTTGGCATAATCGCATCATTATCGTGATGTTTACAAATGTTTTTATGTTATATATCATAATATATTGTATATACATAAACAATTCACAATTATATTCAAGCGATTATTCTTAGTAATCATCTTAACCCATTATACCTACATATAAAACAAAATGTAATCGCTAGGGCAGGTACAACTCTGCGTAGATTGCCTTTTGACAACTCAAGTGATTCGTGATTTATAACCTTCTTAGATTTCTAGTCGCACTATACAAGCATAAAATGTAGATGGGTAATAGGATAAGTACTATCTTCTTTGGTATAGGTAAGTAAATAATAAAAAAAAATGGACCGACTTTATTTATTGGTGCACTGAAAAAAACAAAATAATATTAATTCTATTAGTGCTGGTACTTGTGAAGTTGGTGTCAAGAGTCTTCTATTCAACTACAATTGCACAGCTTCAAAATTACCAGTACCAATAGAATTAATATTATTTTGAATTTTTCACTGCACCAACAAATCGGTCCAGTTTTTTGTATGAAATATTTATAAGGAATTGTTATTCAATATAGAAAAGAGAAAATAAAGACAAAACATGTAAAAACGGTGTATCATACTGTATGTTACAGATTACACTCACATTCGATATTATTTTTTTTTGAAATATGTAGTTAACTCTAAAATTGGTAACAAACATACATGATGAGATCTTCCTAGAAATCATTAGAATTTTTCAAAATCAGAACCGTTACAATAGCTTTCAGTGAAAAGTTATTTTAATTATAATTTCATATTGAGGACAATGTTAGATGGCATGCCCCTGAAAGTTTGAATTAATTTAGCCATAATAATTATTGTTAATGTTGAAAATCTACAAAGAAGTTCACACATCTGATAAAATCTAGTGTTCTCTCGAATTTCTTTGTCAAATATATCTCATACTACATTCTTCAATATAATCAGGTGATTATTATAATCAAGATCTCACAAAGATTAGATTATTCGGATAAGCGTATAAACGACTATTTGGAGAAAGGATATTATATTTTTTTTATCATGTCTCATGATGCACGAGCAGACTGCTGAAATTTACAAACATTGATAAAATAAATAGCTTTCTAACAAAATTAGGATCGATTTTTTTAGATAATGCAATGAGGAATAGTTTATTTCATTCACTAAAATTGGAAACTTGAGGATACCTAGTTCATTGAACGAAATGTCGTTATAGGCAACATATATTCTAAAAATAAAAAAATTAAGTTGTGCAAGGGATCAAGTACCTATAAGTGGATGGAAGACTCTTGGCACCAATTTTAAAATTATTACGACATTGATGAGTTTGATAGCCTACAAGAATATTTATATGTTTGTAATGCTGCCAATAGAAGAAATATTATTTTATCATCTAGAAATGTCGGTCTAGTTTTGAATTCTTTATTTCTTTCAGTGAGCCTGACTGATAACTCTCAAAGAGATCTTTTGTTTCATAATACTATGGTAAGGAAATCACATAAAACTTTTAATAAAACTACCTAACTACCTACAATGATTTACATCTTTTTGAAAACTTTTCCTTCCAGAGGCTCCAAGCTCGGAAACCGTTAATGATTTTGAGAAATGTTCAATTTAACAATTTCCAGAAATGTGATCTCTTCAACAATTTGGCCATATATTTTTTTGTTTTAGAGAAAAAAGATCAATTTTCTGCAGTCCACGTTCGACTGAAAAAGGAATCATAAAAATCAGAGCACGTTCACTGTGCATTATATTACATTAAACAAAAACGCAAACATAAACTCGAATTGTATACCTTCTTTTTTTTGAAGTCGGCCCAAAATGTACAAAACTTTTTTAGATGGAATATATTAGGCATAGTATAAATAAACTATCCATTTCTGCCACATTTTATTTGCCGTCGCGAGATCACCGATACGAACCGAGTCTGTTCTGTACGCAACGCAACCATCTCAACTGAACGCTCTGAATTCTTCCTATACAATCTGATGAATTTTGTCGGCAGTCAGAAAATATTTGTACGGGTTTAGGCATCCTGAATCCAGTTTGTAGATATCCTTTCTATGTCGTTCGTCCATCTGGTTGGCGGTCTGCCTCTGCTTCTGAATGCTTCGTCTCTAGGGCGCCACTCCAATATCCTTTTTGTCCATCTGTCCATTCTTGCGACGTGGCCTGCCCAGTTCCATTTTAAACGTGTTACCCTATCCATAGCATCTGCGACCTTACTTCTTCTTCGTATCTCCTCATTTGAAATCCGATCTCTCAGGCTTATTCCCAGCATAGACCTTTCCATGGCTCGTTGTGTCACTTTTATTCTGTTGACAGTCTTTTGGGTGTATGTCTCGGAGCCATATGTCAGTACCGGAAGGACACACTGATCATAAACTTTGCGTTTAAGACTTATTGGAATATCAGATTTGAAAATGTGTTTTAACTTTCCGAAGGCAGCCCTAGTTAATCCTATTCGTCTGCTCAGTTCACAGATCTGGTTGTCTCTTCCAATTCTTATTTCGTGTCTTAGATATTTAGATGAGGTTACAAATTGGATATCTTTTCCCACTAGTTTTAGGTTACAACTCTAAGTTTGTCATAAATTCTGTTTTAGCGGTGTTGATCATTAATCCAACTTGTTGGGAGACGGTTTACAACTCTGAGAGCATTTCAGATAACTCATCTAGGCGGTCTGAGATCAGCACAATATCGTCGGCGAAACGCAGGTGAGTTAGCCTTTCTCCATCTACACGTATGCCTCTATTTCCCATTTCGGGCTTTTTAAACATATACTCTAATAAAGTTGTGAGGGAGACTGGGAAACTGGTTTGTCTCTTCATGAAGTCTCACTGTTGCTGTTGCGTGTTCGTAAATATGTCGTAGTAAGGAGATATATCGATGATCTATACGACAGTCAGCAATGGCTTTAAACATTTCGTAGTGATTTATGGAATCGAACGCTTTTTCATAGTCTACATGAGGACTAGAGGTTTATTGTATTCCACACATTTCTCTATCAGTGACTTTATACACTGTAGGTGGTCGTTTGTTCCATATCCAACTCTAAAGCCCGCTTGTTCTCTTGGATGATATAAATCCAGTTTATTCGTAAGTCTCGCTGTTATGATTCTAGTGAAAAGCTTATGCAGAGGTGTAAGTAGACTAATTGGTCTGTAGTTTTGTATGTCGGTGATACTACCCTTCTTGTGCATAATAACAATGATAGCGTTATTCCACTTCTCTGGGGTTTTTGCTTTAACTAGTCATTTGTTAAAAAGACGAGTTATTGACTTCAGTAGTTCTTTTCCTCCCATTTTTATAGCTTCTGCAACAATACTGGTCATATTGGGACAAAAAATCATTAAGTTATCACAAAGAATGTGTTGCTGGTGGGTTCAAATACATTGCCTGCAGCTGCATTACAATTATTAGTCATTTCAAGAGTCCTACGTATTTTGTTCACTTAATGGTAAATTTTGAATCTCTCAGTTCCTTATTGGTTGAATGTGAATTGTGAGAGTGCTCACAACAGGGTCTATCTTAATTTCCCAAATAGTTGCTGTCGCTTGGCCTATTTGCTACGGCAAAGGCAGTAGTAACCAGTATGGCGCTTATTTGTTTACATATAGGATTTGCCAGCTTTTTATCTAAATTTCCAGTTCCACTTTTACTTTTTCTCCTTACATATTGTAGGATGTAGCACATTATTCTTATGTCATTGTTATTTCGTTTATCTATAGATCGTTTGTTGTTGATCGGACCCAATAGATAACTATCCGATAGGTCAAAGTAAGGGGGACCTCGCAAAAATTCAATATTTAATGAAATTTGGGAAAATTTTAAATCGGTATCTGTTGAAGCTGCACTCAAAAACTGCAAAATTTTATAGCCTGTTTTGCTTATAGGTGATATGTGATCAAAAACATATAGAGTATTAATTTTTTTTTTATTTTCACCAGTCAAACTTGTTTTTTGACTCCATAGATACCGAGGTACAGGGCTTTGAAAAAATGCTAAATTTCACAAATTTAAACGAAACTACTTAGCTGATTTTTGCTGTTAGTCTTTAAAACATATTTAACTGTGAATTCTACTTCAATTGTACGAGGTACGCTTAATTTATTTAAGATAATCAGTAGTGAACATTTTATTTTTTGCAGCATAAAAATATCAGTATGAAATATTTTCCTCGCGTAGATCACCTACTTTGAAAAGTCATTTATTGAGAAAACTGGAATTAGAGATTAGAGATTAGAGAGGTATGGAAGTAAATGGTTAACAGATGAGCCAAAAGCTATGAAAAATATGATACGGCGGCGCCTTTTGCGGTCGTTTGTTTGTCAAAGACCACCGCGATTTCGTGTCTCCCCCGTTTATGGTAAGGAATGGCTTGAGTGGGACTACTGTGTTTATCTATACTGTGGTTCACGCATTTTGCATAGTGAACATGTACCGATTTAGATGACTAATTTTTCTTTAGTAAGAAGAGTTGTGAAAGATAGTCCCATTTCAAAGTTCCAAAATCCTACATGGCCTTCCCCTAAGATATATATACCTATATATAGACAAAAGAAGTGTTGTGGGCATTATATCGAAAATTACATTTTTATATGACGGTATTAAAGAAATGGCCATTTCGGGCAACATTTAAATTTTAAATCGAACTTTTTTTTAATACAGTTACATTGCACCGTTCTATTCTGAGACTACTGAATATAAGTGAACGTCAAACGTTAAAAATTTAGATGCTTGATGAAACTCCTAAAAATATCAAATAAATATTTAAAAAAATAGGACTGTCGAATAAAAAATAATAAAAATTCTAATGGTGCTTATACTAATTGGTATCAAAAGTCTTCTTCTTCAAAATTACCAGTACCTACTAAATTATTGTTTGTGCATCAACCAATAAAATGGATCCAATTTGTTTATTATAATTTATAATCATTTTAACTTTGCCGGCTCGTATTTCTTGTTAGGCAAAAGCTAGGAAATAGCGGTTTTCACTGATATCTGTAATTTTTATTCATTATTCAATGTTGTGTATAAACAGAATATGGCATGTATAACATGTTATTATTATTATTTAAATACATATCAACATTTTTGATAACGCCCTCTAGTGCTAGCAGTAACACTAATTAACCTATTAAATCACTATTTTTAGGCCAAACAAATTTCTTTGTATGTTTATTATTTAGATACCAGATTATTCGATGTTTAGGGAAAAACAAGTTTATCTTATATTTCGAGATAAAAAAATTATATCAACATGTAGTCATCGCTGTTTTGTTGCCAATTTAGTCTTCTGAATTGAATAATGACAGTCCAAATTGTATGTTTTTATTTAATATCCTTAGGAAAAACACAATATCTGCAAAAAATTAAACATTGCCTTCTAGTAATCACGTTAAATTGGATGCAACTTACAATTATTTTATTATTATATCTTCTCAACGATTGTAAATTTACGACATTTAGTTGCACAGAACGGTACTTTTTTAAACAAGATTCCCACTGTTTTCTATCTTACTTATATTTGAAGAGGTAGAGCAGAACTTAGTGTAATAAAATAATAGAGAATATGACCATAATTACGATTCTTATATCTTTTGTGGACCTTTATATGGTATATTTTGTAGAAAGTGCCGTTTTGAATTTTTGGTATTAAGTTACGCCCTCGGGAGATCGACCTACGAATCTCTAAGCAACTTCCACTTTTCTACTATAATTTTTGAACGACGAACCCCGAATGGAGTAGGTATACAATTCGGTGGTGTGCTTTTTTGGTTTGTGGACGCGTTTTATATAGTAAATGTACTCCGATTTTGAGGATTTTTGATTCATTTGAAAAAGGAGACTTGTAAAAGGAGACTTGAGAAATGGTCCCATATTCGTGAAAATTCAAATCCAAAATCACCTTACCTCAGAGAAAAGGAGGTGGAGGGGGCAAATTTTCTCGAAAATCAAAAATTAAATGTTTAAATTTAAAAAAAATAGTTACAGTTTTCGAGTTTATTTTCGCTATGTCGAGGGAGTGATCTCTTTCGAAAACTGAAAATCTCTGGGTGCCATATGAAAGACAATAATATTTGTAGCAATATTTATAATGAATATTTTTACTTTCCTACGCTACTGTAGCTGTATAAGGAAAGTATTGTAATCGTGTGAAATTTTCGGTATCGAGATTTTTACAGATTTTGACGTTAAGGATTTTGATTAAACTTGCCTAAAGTATTTTTCTGAGAGCCCTCTACCACCCACATATAGCACAATCTCTGAGAAAAAGCACAAAAAAAATTTATGCTTGAATAAAATTCCGTATTTTCCACGTGTATCTTCAGATTCTGGCTAAACATTTCATTTTGCGAAAAAAATGTTACATACCCATTGTTGTTTGTCTTGACATGCTCAAAAAGTTAGTGGTAGCACGATTTGACCAGAGGATTTTTACTTTCCTACCGCTATTATCGTCGCTATGTAAGGAAAGTATTGTAATAGTGTAGAATTTTTCATTCACTGGAATTTTCGTACGAGCGTTAGGAAAGTCGTGTGAGTGGACACACCAGATTTTTTCCTTAGAGTTACAGCGGTGGTAAAATGGTTAAATCTAAAATACTTTTGCGAATTTCCGCAGCGATGTACATAATAACAAGTACACGCGAAGGACATAAAAATTAATATTTTAAAAAAAATTGCACCGACGTTATTAGTTGGTAGACTGAAAAATACAAAATAATATTAGTTCTTTTGGTGCTGGTATTTGTGAAGTTAGTGAGTTTTCTATCTAACTACACTACAACTATCAGCACCAATAGAATTAATATTATTTTGTATTTTTCAATGCACGAACTAATAACGTCGGTCCAATTTTTTGTACAAAATATTTATTATATTTTTTCAGAGCAACATCTAATAAAGTCGTTCCTTTTTATGTTAACATTCAAACCATCTATCCAATTTATCAAAATTGATCGAGACGTTTTCTAGCCAAGGGCTGAAGATTACATAGCCGATTCAATAATCATAATAATTTCGAACATTCATCAATTTCATAATAGCATATATTTATTTATAATAATACGATCATCTAATTTACGACACTTGACTAGTTCCTTTCGAATTCATTAGCAGCGGGCAGCGAACCGCTTGGATACGTATGGGTAACCAACTTAGCGTAAGAAATCTATTACGCTCATACCCACACACACACACCTGTTATGCATCATTTGCGCAATATGAATTTCAACGAGTTGTAATAATTTACGATAGTTTTACTTTTATATATTACATACAGGGTAGATCGAATTGCTTCTCTTTATGGGATATCTTAGTATCTAATTATATTACAACCAAAACCGACATTTCTGGATGTCAGTGAAACTAGTGACTAGAAATTAAGATATTCTTGAAATGTACACGGTTCTTCATTATATTTTGACACCCACCTACAGTTCTTATTACGAGCTATAAAAAAATTTTAGATACAAAAGTTTTTGGTTCTTTCATTGTAAAAATTGATAGAGTCATATTTTTTAAATGGGACATTTAGTTTCGTATTTAGTGTTTTGTGTTATCCTTGTTTTTCTTATAAATTTTAATAGTTTAAAAATCTATATATGGTTATGATAGTATTGTAATTATTTTTTGTAGCTTACAGTATTCTTTTAAACTCAAATATTTAAAAAAATAAATTATATATATATATATATATATATATATATATATATATATATATATTTGAAATCAGAACAAACATATCTTTCATTTGAGCTAATAATATACAGGGTGTTCTGTTTAAAAAAATATGAGTCAATTAATTTTTACATTGTTGCAAAATCATTTTTTTATTTTCTCTATTACTAAAAGATACTAAATGAAAGTACCTATAACTTTTGTATCTAAAGCTTTTTTCTATAACTCGTAATACGAGTTGTAGGTGGGTGTCAAAATATAATGAATAACCCTGTAAGTAACCGTTTCTATTTTGAAGTGATAATTTAAAAAAGATCTATAACCAATTTAAATTTATCTAAAAAAATAAAATTCATAAAAATAAAATTAAAAGAAATAATTCACTTTGAACCACTTCTCAATAAATTAGAAACATATTATAATTCAGAAAAAAAAAAGGTCAGACTTGGCCTAATTTGATTTATGTTCTAACTTAAAATAATATTAGGTAATTCAATACTCATTAAGAATAATTACGAATGCCCAGTGGTATTTGTCCAACTAAATACACACTGCACACAGATCTTGACATTCTCTATGTTGAAGAAGAATGCAGAAAGAGAACCCAAAGTCATTTCGAGAGACTTGAACATCATACCAATGAGCTAATGTCAAATGTTGTCAATATCCTGAATCAAAATCGAGTTAATCACTGACCTGCTGTAGGAAGACTATAGGACTGTTTTAGTGGATGCGGTACCTTTCCCGATAAGAAGCCAACCAATTAGCTCACAAAACTTATATTGTATACCTGTTGTATACAAGTTGTTCTGATTGTGCTGATTTGAATTGAATGATCAAGAATACGAATCAATACTAAAATTAAATCTTGACCGACATAGGTGATGAGAAGAGAATGAATGTAAGCCTATCAACATGTGTATTGTTTTATATTTTATAAAAGGTTTTACTTCCTCAAATACCCAATAATCGCTGAAAAGATAGAGAGTAATCTCAATGTCGATATAGTCCGAAAGTTATAATCAAATATAAACTTTAAATAAAAACAAATGAATCAACCTGAGGAATCTGTTTTTTATCTATATTTTTTAATATACCTACTAGGGATTTAGTTTGATATTCACACCCTGATTTCTTATTACAACCAAAAAGAATAATAAACCTAATACATTTTTATTGTTCACCAAAAACTAATACATTCATCAAATTATGCGAAAGTTAACTTTTTTGACCGACTTCCCAAACGGAGGGGGTATACAATTCGACTGTCTGCCTTTTTTTGGTTTATGCGCGCGCTGTATATAGTAAACGTACTCAAATTTTCGGATTTTGATGATTTTTGTTTTATTTGTAAGAGGAGACTTTAGAAATGGTCCCATATTCATAAAATCTCAGATCCGAAATCTCCTTCCCTCCGAAAACCGCCCCCAAAGGATGTGGAGGGGACAATTCTTCTCGAAAATCAAAAAATCGAGACGACAGAACTAAAGTTAAGAGAATATCCGGAAACGTTTAAATTGAAATTGTTTCAAAAGAGCTACAATTTTTGGAGTTTCAGCGATGTTAAATTTTGAAATATGTGTATTTTCGCTATATATAAGAGGCAATTTCTTTCGAAAATTGAAAATCTGAGAGTGGCAAATTAAAGGCCAGATTATTTGTAGCAACCTTTGTATTGAACATTTTTTCCATAGAGTTACGGTTTTCGAGTAACATCAGTGGTAAAGTCTAAAATATGCCTATTTCCACGATGGTGCTTTTAGATTTGTGAATAATAACAAATACAAAAAAATATACATGGATATACGTGAAAGTTCAACGATTTTCGTGACTAATGTAACACTCATAAGTATGGAATAAATATTTTTCACAAAAAATTGGACCCACGTTATCAGTTGGTGCACCGAAAAATACAAAATAATATTAATTCTATTGGTGCTGGTAGATACTTGTGAAGTTGGTGCCAAAAGTTTTCAATTTAACTGCAACTGCTCAACTACAAAAGTACGAGCACCAATAGATTTTTTTTCAGTGCACCAACTGATAACGTCGGTCTCGGAAGCAGTTTTCGGATGGAAGAAGATTTCGGATTTGAATTTTTACGAATATGGGAACATTTCTCAAGTCTCCTCTTTTAAATAAATCAAAAATCATCAAAATCGGAGTACGTTTACAATATACAACGCACGCGAAATACAAAAAAAAAGCAGACAGTCTAATTTTATACCTCCTCCGTTCGGTCAAAAATGTTCAATATAAATGTTGCTACAAATAATCTGGTCCTTAATTTCGTTGCCACAGAGTTTCAATTTTCGAAAGAAATTGCCCTCTCCACAAAGCGAAAATACACATACCTATTTGATATTTTAAAATCGCTGTAACTCGAAAACCGTCACTCCACCTTTACCACCTTCGGAGGTGTTTTTTGTAGGGAAGGAGATTTTGGATTTGAGTTTTTATGATTATGGGATTATTTCACAAGTCTCCTCTTTTAAATTACTGTATAGATATACGCGCACAAACCAAAAAAAGCAGACAGTCGAATTGTATACCTCGTCCGTTTGGGTTTTTCGGTCAAAAACATTTTCTAATTATATACTACACAGCAGAAGGTATTAAAGAGAGGCTTACCAGAACATTTATGAAAAAGTTTACTATCGCAGTTTTGTCAGTAGTTTAGATATATTTCAATAACTGTCATTAAAAAGAGTTTGAGAGTAATTAAAAAATGTATGATGTTCTTTACATATTTTTGTTGAAATAAAAAGTCAAAACGAATTACCAGGTACAAATCAAAATTAATGTTGGTTATGTTAATAACTTTGGTAGTAAACTTGGGCCAAGTCTCGTTTTTGGTTCAAAATGCCCCTATATGATAATGCTTGAGACTTGAATACAGCCGTAAACTATTTATACAAAAAATTATCTATATGAGCGGAAAGGGGAGAGCAGTCCAAATGATTTCGTTAGAACGAACTGCAGCTTTTTTGACCGACGAACCCCGCACGGAGGAGGTATACAATTCGACTGTCTGCTTTATTTTTTTTTTTTTTGGTTCGTGCGCGCCTTTTATATAGTAGACGATCTCCGATTTTGATGATTTTGGATTCATTTGAAAGAAGGGGATTGAGAAATGGTCCCATATTCATAAAAACGCAAATCCGAAATCTCCTTCCCTCCGAAAACCGCCCCCGAAGGGGTGGTGGGGGCGAATTTTCTCGAAAATCGAAAATCTGAGTTGGTATAATTAAAGATAGGACAATATCCGGAAACGTTTAAATTGAACATTTTTTCAAAAGTGTTACGGTTTTCGAGATAGACGCATGTTAAATATGTATTTTTGCTATGTGGAGAGGACAATTTCTTTCGAAAATTGAAAATTTTTCGATACTACATGAAAGATATAATTATTTGTAGCAACATTTATAATGAACATTTTTTCCTTAGAATTACGGTTTTCGAGTTAAATCGGTGTTAAATGGTAACAACTAAAATATTCAAGCGTATTTCCGCCGCGATGTTCTGAGATCTCAATAATAACCACTACAAGCAAGGAATATACGTGGGTAATAGGATAAGTATTATCTTCATTGATATGGTATAGTGAACGTTCAACGATTTTCGGGACTAATGTTACACTCAAAAGTGTGAAATAAATATTTTTTACAAAAAATTGGACCGACGTTATAGTTGATGCACTGAAAAGTATAAAATAATATTACTTCTATTGGTGATGGTACTTGTGAAGTTGGTGCCAAAAGCTATCAATCTAACTGCAACTGCACAACTTCAAAAGTACCATCACCAATAGAAGTAATATTATTTTATACTTTTCAGTGCATCAACTATAACGTCGGTCCAATTTTTTGTAAAAAATATTTTTCCTATATCACACTGACTTTTGTCGCTAGTAGCTTCAAATTTTAATCAGGAATACTAGCGCCGCCATTCCCGCGGTTGTATTTTTTTCGTCAATTCCATACTAAACGCCACATCTCTTGTCTGAAACATGATAAAATGATAATCTCAGATGATTTCCTTATATTTATTAAAATACACCTGACTTATGATTTAATTATAATATTTAATTGGCAAACTGATAGTGGAATTGTTACAGGTAAGTGTTGTATTGGTTTGATATCTTTAAATATTTATTTATTCTTTTACTTTGCAAATGTTCCATTGAAAGTTATTGATGCTACAATAATAACTGAAAAGTTCTAGAATTGAATAAATAGAAGTCTTTAGAAATTGAACGATAAGAAAAATAAGTAGCCTTTTCTTCTTAATGTATTGAAAAAGATACCTACGCTATACCTAATATATCTAGCCTCTGATTTCTGTTCAGTTGGATTTCGGACAGCTAAAAGTTTTCTTAGTAGTCTACTACAACACGAATTTATTACTAGAATTTGTAGAGAGACAGTTAACAATTATTATTTTGTAGGTTCCTCAAAGTCTATTAGCCCCTGATTGAACTATTTAGCAGAGAAATAAATAAACGTACATGTTCATTATCTAGTATGAACCTACATATATTTTTGATTTTACTGTTCTGTAATCAAATTTGAGGTTTGCATATTGAAAGGTTAGACAATAAAATCTATATATATATATATCTTGGAATGTTTTCAAAAGTTGAAAGTTTACTAAAATTTAGAAAACTTATTCATACATAACTTTCACTTTGATACTAGTTGAGTTTATTTGTTAGTTACTATGGCAACATTAATATCATACCTGCAAGTTATCATAAATGGTGTATAAGTATAATAAGAATGTAGACACCCTATCGCAAATAAAAGTAAAGCATGTGCAAAATTAGAATCACAAATTTTAGCTGCCAACGATACAGAACCAACAACCAGTAATAGATGAATTCTCTGCAACCCGACCAACTATAATCAGTCGAACAAGATGAAGTAATGACAGGAATTTAATAATATTATCAATTTATACAAAACAAAAAATAGACTACTCCAAGATAGAAACATCCAATAAACAGTTATCAGACAAAAAAACATAAAAATATAATATTTTCTGGCAAAATAAACTTGAGGAATCAATAGGCCCCTCTGATTTAGTTAGCTCTTTGCAAGAAATTGCAGTCATTAGTAAAGAACAATCTACCATTGCCACCAAAAAAAATCTAATGAAGCTGATTATTTGAACATTATCAAATCAGAAACTAAAATCATTTATGTTCTCAAAATTGCTGTTACTGAATCAGAGATTTACTTACTGTATCGACTTTATCCAATCCCGATACTAGATAATTAAACAGGCCTGTATCTCGCGAAAAATTATGATTTATTTATGATTTAATGCTGTATATATCCTTAAAACCTTTGGACATTTGCAGAACTTTGCAAAGAAGAAGAAAGAGATGTGTACCGATTTTTTGCTATAACAGATCGACAGAGATGCCATATGCGAAGCTCAACTCCTGAGAAGACTAAATCAATTACCTAAAATTTGCCAGACATCTCCTCCTTTCATCAAGGACTAAAACGTCAATCAAATCAGATAATACCAATAGTTCCTATCACTATTAGATCGACAATTATTATAAATAAATTACATATAAAAACCATCTAGTACAGATCCCTTTTCATTGCTGCAGAGGTATTCCTGAAAAAGTCACTATTCCGGAATTGAAACTTCTTAGGTTGAGTAAAATTAAAACAAAAGAACTGAATATTTCACAACATAAACTGAACCAACATTCAGACGTGCTGGAGAAATCAATGAAAAAATCACCTATTAGTAAATACCCGCATTAATCACAATATTAGTATTGATCCTTTTTCTGGTAATACTCTACAAGCATGTGCAGGGGCAGAAGAAGAGATCACCTAATTGGTATTGTCATAACAAACGTTTGATTAGCCACCATCTCCACCGAGACCAATACATGTGGTAGAAGAGACAATTGCATTTAATAGTAATAAATCTGAAGTGTTCAAAGATGCTGAATGAGCATTTTTTTCAAAGGAGAACTGTTATATGCGATATTCAATATTGTTTATTTAAATATTATTTATCATCCTATTATTATTTAAGTCAGTTCTATTAAATCTCACGGATTTCTTTTGAATTAAAGACCATTCGAACGAGTATTACACGATAATACTGATATCACCCTTGTAATCAGCCACTTCAATGTTAACTGCTTCCTATTGTATAAATGTGCCAATCAGGTGTCTTTTAAAGTGCAACAAAAACCTATTTTTGAAAGCAATTGAAAAAAGTAAAAGTTAATCCGTACAAGATAACATAGATATCACAAATAAATACATATTTTGAAGTTCACTCAAAATCGTTAAATAATTACGTATTTAAATGAAACAGATTATATCGAAAGATATTATCACTCACTAAACATTACTTGAACGCGGTTGGCTCAGTCAAGATAATTCTGGATGTTGAATATTTTTTTCCAAAATATGAGCAAAAATTCTATTATCGCCTTTAAGTAAATGCCATCCATAATATTTCATCATATAGACACTATAGACACATATTAAGATAGAACTCATCTGAAAACGAAATAAGAAAAACTATGAATTCAATAAATCTTTTAGAATTCACTTTAAATATTATTTTATTTTTCTCATGAGCTCATTCAAATTAAATTCTATTATCTTCCTTCAGATGAATAAGGCATTTATTGTATATACACATTATATACTCCAATGAAAAAAAAATTCTCATGAACTTCCTTAACCTAATTTTATGTAAGCATGTGAGAGAGAAGAGATTGAATCCTAAAATTTAATGACTTATCTCTATCACAAAGTCAGTCAGTTTTTATATTCTACACTAAAAATAAGAATATGAGGATAAACCGAACACGCTCGAGATATGAGCACTATGACGTTTGACGTTGACATACTCTATATATTTCTTCTCACGTTGATGCATAAAATTGTCAAATAATCAAGCCATAAATTTCAATGTACCTTATGGAATTTAACATTTTAACACCTTTTATTTGTAATAATATAATAAAGTTGCTACAATCCATCCTTACCTCATGAATAAATACACCTATTCTAATTCAAATAATGAGTTATCCTTGTTAAACAAAAAGACAATGCGGACAGTCTGTATGCTACATAATATACGTATATGAAAACATGGAATTTGCTATGCACTAATGACAAGAAGTGATTTGAAAACTAAATTTACGCAACAGCACTATAACTGTTAATTAAAGCATAATTTTAAAAAGCGTACTTTCGACTTGGGAAACAATAGTAGGTATACGCATTTTTCCTTGTTTCATCTGTTTGGTAGATACTAGATACATTATGCATATATAATAGACATTCTATTGTTATAGGTGCGTGATACCCTAATAATAATTAAAGAGCGTTTTTGTTTGTTTTTTTCACCGACTTAATTGAAATGAGAAGATATACAGCACAAGAGAGCTAAGTGCCAGATAGAAGCCTGGCTGATCGAGTATCAAGATAGAATAGGTACTTTGGAAATTTTGGTTTTCACAGCGACTATAAAGAAAATCATGAAGTGCCTGGGAAGAATTGGTCTACAATTTTTATTACTTCTATTCGCAATATTGTTGGTTCGGTAAACATACCAATAAAGTAACAGCCTAAAATTACTCTATTTTATTTATATACTAGCTGTTTTACACGGCACTTACCGGGCAAACACTTTGGTATAGTGTGGTACGAAGTCATAAAAAGTCTTGAGTGTGAAACACTTCTACCTCAGAGTCCTACTCGTACATAGAACCAGTCCGAATACCAACCCATATCCATCCACAGACACACCAAGAGAGAACGAATAGCTTGATAAGTATTTCTCCTACATATTAGGGATTGCCGGTATGGAACCCCCCACCTTTAAGTCGCACTGACAGACTCTCACAAAACAGTTCAGTGACATACTACACACAAATATAGCGAAAAATCTAAAAGTGAAGTATAAAAATATCTTTTTACAAATACAAAATAATATTTTTATTCTATATTGGTATTGGTAATCGTCAATGTGTAAAAGGGATGAAGTATCAGTTATAGGTAGTTGTCACCTACTTTATAACTTTTTTATTACCTACCAATAGAATACCTAAATACTATTTTTCATTTATCACTGCCTTATTTATTATTTATCTAACATTTTAGAGTGTCAACAATAATTTTAGAAAACTACCTCTTCAGATTACTCCAATTTTGAAACTGATGAAACATTCCAACAATGTTCAATTTACAGGTTTCCGGAAATGGTCTCTTTGCGCCGTCTGAAATTATCGATTTTTGATTTTTGGTGGATTGCTAATTGCTCGGACAATTTTTGAGCAGTTCACTTTTGAATAGGAGATGATAGTGCTCTTTGCTTTTGAATATGAGAGGAGTCATACATAAAAAAGTGAGCATTCATTGTACATCTCCTCTGTTTTTATAAATCGGTCAAGTAGCTTCTTTCTCAACTCCTGTCGATATGTTGGACTATACAGAGTGTTCCAAAAATTTTGTGATAGCATGTTGGTTACTTTGGATAACGACGTTATGTATGTCAGAAGCTATGCTATAAGCAACTTCGAAAGAACTTGGAATCCACTTAGATCTCATTTATTTTATTAGCGAAGCCGTTATCCAAGTACTAATAATACAACACCTCAATACATATGTTCGACAGTAACCGCATTAATAACTTCGTCTTTTATACCAATTGAGAGAGAAATGCTTTATTGCCAAAACAATTTAAATTTTGTAGATAAAGCAAAATAAAAATATCAAAATTAAACAATACACAAACAAAACAAAGTCAAACTAGAACTAAAAATTAAATTAATTTTTAAAAATATAAAAAAATATATAAAAATATAAAGATGTAAAAATATAAGATAATAAGAATAAGAATGTAATATACAGCTGTATATCCGGTCCGAAGGTAAGTTAATATACAGCTGTATATTCAGTCTCTTATTACCAACCAACAATGTGATTGTTTTTCCCTATATTTATGACCAATAACCTACCTCTACGCCAATTTTCAACTTCCTAAGTACCCGGGAAATAATCAGAATATTTTTTGTGGATCAGTCAGTGGTATTTTTTTTTTAATTAATTTAAATTAAGACCGACGTGATTTGTTGGTGCACTGAAAAATAAAAAATAATAATAATTCTATTGGTGTTGTTACTTTGAAGTTGTGCAGTTGCAGTTAGATTGATAACTTTTGGCACCAACATCAAATAATAACGTCGGTTCAAGTTTTTGTAAAAAATATTTATTTAATACTATTGAGTATAACATTAGTAACGAAAATCGTTGAACGAACACTAATACCAAAGAAGATAGTACTTATCGTATTACTCACGTATAGTCTTTGCTCGTAGGTACTTGTTATTATTTAAAGATCTGAAAACATCGCGGCGAAAATACGCACAAGTATTTTATATTTTACCATTTTACCACCGCTGTAACTCGAAAACCGTAACTCTAAGGAAAAAATGTTCATTATAAATATTGCTACAAATATTCTGGTCTTTCATGTGGTATCCTCAGATTTTAAATTTTCGAATGAAATTGCCCCTTCCACATAGCGGAAATACACATATTTGAGATTCTAGCATCGCTGTACCTCGAAAACCGTAACTCTTTTCCAAAATGTTCAATTCAAAAGTTTCCGGATATCGTCATATCATTAATTTTAATTCTGCCACCTCAGATTTTCGATTTCGAGAAAAATTACCCCTTTCACCCGCTTCACTCCTTTTGAAGTTATGGGAAGTCGAAAGTGGCTTGTAATGGTTTGTGTAATATAGCCCACTGCCGTGCCGCCACCCTGTTGCATTCTGTGCTGTTGCTATGTGAACTTGGCTGCCAAACTGTTGGGTGTTAAGATGAGTAACAATTATTGACTCATCCATGTGGATGTCTATGGAAATAATTAACCATGAATTGAGGCGTTTATTTTAAAAGCAACATTTGTCCAAAATTGTAATTTTTCAGGAAACGAAAAAACGCATTATCTAGTTTTCTAATATATTTTAGTAACATTTATACTATTAAGGGATATATAACATGTCAAATAAGAATTTCAAACATGTATGTTTTAGAAAAAAGCTCGCATTTCTAAGAATAAAAATCATATACTCTGGACATATGTTGTTTTTAAAAGAAATAATAAAAAAATATATATTTGAGCTGAATTTATTAATTTTATTCTTTATTATATTTGCAGTAATTTATAATAAGGTGATAAAGCTAATTTTCGCAACCGCTGCTGTTATCGTCTTCATCAATTTCCAGATGATCATTTCTCTGTAAATCTTGTGAAAAAATGTTCTCATAAAATCTTCGGTTTTCTGCAATTTGTAAAAACTCTAGAAGATCCTTTATATTTTTTAGTTTGGCAGATGATATGGGCACTGTTTGCTGGTATACAGGTGTCAGCTCTATAAAAGAAGTTATTTTCTCTTCATCTCTTGTAATGGAAGTTCTCCATGGAAGTATCTCTCAACCTAAGTACGGTAGAATGTTTACTGATTTCCAACATGCGAACATGTTTAAGGGAAACCGGGGGCTTAGTTGTTTTGAGAAAATAGTTGTCGGTGGTTAGTCTTATGTTAAATATCTTTGAGGGGTCCATTTTTACTAACGAAAACTGATGGATTTCTCTTTCTAACGTTATCCTGGTTTTCTCGTCATCGAAAATTTCGTGGGATGTATGTTTTTCCTGGAAAGACTCACATTGAGCACATGTATCAGATCTGGGAAAAACAATTTTATAATAAAGCATGTTGTGAATATTTTCCAGTAGATCTTATAAAGAATATTTATCAAGTATTCCGACCGAAATATGGAATGCATGTCTTTTATGTTTAAACCTTCAGGCAAGTAAAAAACGTAGAGGATTTTTGCATCGCGAATAATGGGACTACCTTGGCTTGAATGACTTAATGTAATATTTAATCAAATCAAATATGGTCTGAATAATCCAACCAAGTGATTCTGGAAACGCTTTAGTCTTGCCACAGTTATTCCGTAGATGCCCAAAAATGTCTCCTTACAAACTTATATTTCTTTGCCTTCAAATCTTACTTTCAAACTGTATCTTGCTGAATTTGGTTTTCCAGAATTCACATTTCTTACTCTCGGACGACGCCTTTTTATTTCTTTTAGACCTATCAATACAGCCAAATGAGCATCTTGTTCGTTTTTAGTGTTTATATTATAGAACTGTTCGAATAAAAATAGTTTGGCTTCCCTACTAATCTTATCATCACACTTGAAATGTTTGCATCTGGATATAAAAGATTCAGTAAGATAACAAATCTGAATTTACCTAAAAAGCTATAACTTACCTGTAGTTCCTTCCAATGGTGCGTTTTTCTATAAGTTTTCCTTTATGGTTAATATGTTCTTTGCCTTGTATTTTGGCAGTTTTTATTAGAGTGGCCTTTGATATTTTCTTTTCTTTGCGCTCTGGTGGGGTCACAGTTTGCTTCATTATCCATAGTTATATTCTTATAACGGAGAATTCACCTTCCAACACTAGACTAAAGCCAGACGTTGACGTTGCAAATAAACTGCTGGCGCAATATTAAACTTAGCGAGCCTCATCGCTTCGTTTCTTTTAAAACAACATTAGTCCATGGACTTATGCTGTTTTTAAAAGAAAGAAATCGGACATATGTCGTTTTTATAGAAACAGTGATATTTTAGTTGCAGATATTTCGAACACTAGACTAAAGCCAGACGTTGACGTTGCAAATAAACTGCTGGCGCAATATTAAACTTAGTGAACCTCATCGCTTCGTTTCTTTTAAAACAACATTAGTCCATGGACTTATGCTGTTTTTAAAAGAAAGAAATCGGACATATGTCGTTTTTATAGAAACAGTGATATTTTAGTTGCAGATATTTCGAACACTAGACTAAAGCCAGACGTTGACGTTGCAAATAAACTGCTGGCGCAATATTAAACTTAGTGAGCCTCATCGCTTCGTTTCTTTTAAAACAACATTAGTCCATGGACTTATGCTGTTTTTAAAAGAAAGAAATCGGACATATGTCGTTTTTATAGAAACAGTGATATTTTAGTTGCAGATATTTCGAACACTAGACTAAAGCCAGACGTTGACGTTGCAAATAAACTGCTGGCGCAATATTAAACTTAGTGAGCCTCATCGCTTCGTTTCATTTAAAACAACATTAGTCCATGGACTTATGCTGTTTTTAAAAGAAAGAAATTGGACATATGTCGTTTTTATAGAAACAGTGATATTTTAGTTGCAGATATTTCGAAGCATATGCTATTTTTGAGAAAAACAGACCATTGAGGCAATCAAGATGTGTATAGACTACAAGCTTCTGCAATACATTAGGAACAATAGTCTTTTATAAATCTTGGTAGGTTTGTTGAATGCTATTTGATATCTGAAGTTAATTACCACTTGTGTATTATTTTAATAATCTTCATTTGAAGATCACATATAACATGTGTATAGATATACAAAATAATTTCCCGAGTTGGGTCTTACATAATACAAGTTTTCCAATATCAAAATCATAACTTACTAACAACTGAGCTATAAGAGACGGGAGCTGAGATGTAACGCCCTGAATAATTATATTTTCTATAAATCATTTTATTTTGTAGATAGATATTATATTGTAACATTTCTATAGATTTTCTTAGAAATAATCCAATATATTGTACTTCACTGCAACAACATATCATAAACTATATTATAATGAGATCTTTTGAATATTACCTGTTCCTTGATACCTTAAACATTTTAAACATTCAAAATTAGTTTACACAGTTTTGCAATAGTACTTTCCAGATTTACTGTGAATTACCACTTTTCTTATCAGTTTATACGGCAAATATTTATCACTTCGCAAATGGAAAGATACAGCAAATTATATTTCTTGAGTGTATTTTATGAAAAGGGATTTCACAATCTGTATTGCCAGTCTCTATGCCTATATCTACCTCCAAATCTTTATTATTTCAAATAAACTTTTTTATTGACAATACATAATGAAACTCTTTATATTTGTTGTGTTATTAACGGTATGTGTGACACTCACAATTGGTGATGCTCCGAATCCACAAGAGGAGCCCCCAATAAAGGCATTAGGTAAATGTTTTTTTTATTCATCATAAATAAATGAGAGGTTCATTAAGATCATTTTAAAATATTATTAAGAAAATCATCTTGATTGAAAGATTTCGTTCTTATTAACTTTGTAATAGAAAAATCTAATGATTATACTAATATATCACACATCTAGCAACCAATGCGCCCTTTCAGATTTAGATAGTAAGTACATGGATAGACAAGTCTAAAAAGCCCGAAACACAAATTCTCCTTACCCTCTAGAGGTGTTGATGATGAATCAATATGGCCACCAACGTTTTATGATACGCTTCTACACTTTTCTATATAAATCGGGTTTCTGTTTTGATATCAACCAATATTGCTAATGATTATATTAATCAGATGAAAACGCGCTTTCCAGCAATGTATTTGACATCATTATTTAGTTTCATAATACCACTACAACTACAAGGATGAAAAACAAAATAATGCACAATTAAATTTAATTTAATAATTCAATAATATCCTATGCATTATCAAATACACTAATATACATAATATTTAAATAGAATAATATTTTGCTTTCATATGCAGTAAATTCTCTTGTGATTACCGATCACTCACTGTCAGATCATTGTCCTTCCTGTACACTTTATTTTCGTTTGATGATATTTAAAAGAAATGCATTTGACACTTCTAGAACAGTTGTTCAAAAAGGTAGGTATGATCCGCCTTGGTTGGCAAAGGTATCGTTTAACAAGACTGTTGTTTCAAATTCTAATTTAGAGAGTAGCTCGTTTGATATATTCTGTTAAAACATCTGCTGTAGAAGGAATGTTTTCGATCATCAGTAGATATCAGAAATGCCTATACAGATCTGATGCCAGATATAATCAAATTCACGAAATGACATCTTCCAAGCTGTCTTCTTGCCAATGCTAAAGCAAGAATGGAACTTACCCAGGAATCACGACCACTGGACCTAAGACGGCATCTGCAGGGATAAAGGAACGGAAAAATGGTTGCCGGAAGTAGTACCGACAATGAAACTCGAGGAACTGATCAAGAGGGTGAGAGTGCTGGGCTGGCCAAGAAAGGAAGCCGCAATCCTGCTTGAACTCCCTGGGTGACAAAACCCAGAGCTTAATAGCCATGTGGAAGTGCCACCAAAGACTTGAGAAGGCCCCAAGCACCTTTTTGAGTATTAACGGGACAGTTAGCAGAGATACTGGAAGCCATGGGTGAAAAAGCCTTTCTGGGGACGTCTGAGGTATACAAACGAAACTACCACTAGCTAAGTAGTAACATCAACCAATTTATGTCTCTTCTTTATTTACATGAAATATTGGGAGATGTTCTTATTTATTTGCTTTTATTCATTATTAATTTTTTCTAATTAAAATTTCGACGGTAGATCCGATTTTTAAAACACCTCATAAGAAAGCTATAATTTACATAAAAATAAACAATGTGAATATTAACATTTGTTATTTAAAATTTTCTAATGACATGTTGTGCAACGCCACATTGTTTTGGCAAATTTTCAAGCAAGTGATAAATTAAAAGTCATACAGCTATGTGTAACATATTGTAAGCCATTTAGCGAAATGTTTTGAAAAAATCGAACAAAAAACATTTCTTGAATAAAGTTGAAAATATTTCTGGTATTATGACCTCAAGTGATGTCAAATAACTGTTGGGAAGCGCCTTTTCTTCTAATTAATAATCACTAACAATATAAGTTAATAAGAAAATATAAGCCCGATTTTTAGAGGAAAATATATAAGCGTGACACAAATCTTTGGCGGCCATATTGGTTACTTCATCAACACAGCTAGAGACCCAGGAAAATTTGTGTCCCGGGCTTTTTAGACTAGTCTATCCATGTACTATCTGAATCCAAAACAGCACATTAGATTCCTTATAGCTCCGGGTTGCTGACACACCATCTATGGAATTTAAAAAAACAAGTATTACCATTTCAAAGATCAGAGAATGATCATAAAAAGTCAGCTAGTCCCATTGATTGGTAAGCAGTAGTACTTTTTATTATTGGTTCAAGCTTTTCAAGGTTATTGGACAATTTTAATACCCCATCTGTGAAATTTACAAAAACCAATTACACCATCTCAAATGTAAGATCAATTAATCCCATTATATGGGCAGCTTTAGATAATCTAATTATATTAAAAGAGCAAAGCTTATATATATATATATATATATATATATATATATATATATATATATATATATATATATATATATACATATATATATATATATATATATATATATATATATGTTAGGAGTTGGTCGTTGGAAATCACTTTTAAAAAAATATAGTTTACACTTTATTTCCTATTAATTTCTACACAACTACTTCCCTAACATTTAAAGTTACTGTTGTAAAGTTTGAACCGACTGCTGCTTAATGAAACTTATTGATTAAGTAGTTAGAACGACTGCAACTAACAAACTTAAGATCAATAGGATGTTAACAGATCAAATCAAAAGCTTAATATTTTCATATGAACTCATTATTTATAATGTTCATAAAAGAAGAGGGGAACAGCAAAATCCTTGTAAATGTCTTCTCAAATTTATTCATGATCTCTGGGAACATTGGATGTTGCTGCTATGAAATATAATACGGTAAGCAACAACAATGTTGCAAACAATAGTTTCCTTCATATGGTTAATAATGGTATCAGGTTACAGAGTACAGACATCATGATAAGAGTTGCATCTCAGATAAACAATATACAATATTGCTAATAATGGACTTTGGATACATAAGAATCCTCCCCCTTATTTAAAATTTGTAATCTACACAATGATTCAAATTTTACAGAGAATAAAATGAAATAATATAATAAATTCTTTATTGAAATCTGGGTATTGTAATATTGGATAATTATCCAATTAATTAATTAATTTTTCTTTAAGCATTTTAAAAGATTTCATACAATTTTCGTCAAACTCAAATTTAACATCCTTTTTCAACAATTCTGTTAATGGTTTTACTATTTTCGCAAAATCATTTATAAACCTTCTATAGTATCCTGCTAATCTTAAGAAACTTTTAACATCTTTTGGTGTTTTTGGTATTGGGAACTTTTCTACTGCCTTAATTTTTTCTGGATTTGGTTTAACACCTTCATTTGTTATGACGTGTCCTAAATATGTTACTTCTTTTCTTAAAAATTCACACTTGTCCGGCTGCAATTTTAAATTCGCGTTCTTAAGTCTTTGAAATATTTCTTTCAATATGTTCTTCAAGTGTAGCAGAGTAAACAATAATATCATCCATATAAACTAATGCTCTTTCATTTTGCATTCCTGCTAATATATTATCCATAATTCGTTGAAAAGTTGCAGGGGCATTCTTTAACCCAAATGGCATTCGCTTAAATTCAATGTGACCGTTTTCTACATTGAATGCTGTTTTTTCAATATCTGCCATATCTAACTCAATTTGGTGAAATCCTCATACTCATACTGGTGATGACCAAGGTGAAGACGAAGGTTGAATTATATCTTATAACATTTTATTAATTTGATTTTTAACTTCTTATTTATGAACATGTGGATAACGGTATGCTTTAGTATAAATTGGTTTAGTTTGGCCTGTGTCGATTTTATGTTTTATTTTATTAGTGAAAGTAAGCGTGTCTCCATCTAAATAAAAAATATCAGAAAATTGAGAACACGTAATTTTAATTAAATCTCTTTCTTCTTCGTTGAGATGGTCTAGTCCTAAAGACTTTATAATTTCTTTCTGTCTACTATTCAAATTTTGTTTAGTCATATTCAATACTGAAATTTCCTCTTCAATTTCTTCGAACGGTTCTAATTCAAGCAGATCAAATATTATATTTTGCAATTTTCATTTTTATTAAGAACTGACACATAAAATTCACCTTTTTCATTAGTTTTGACGATTGAGTTTGGTAAACAAACGTTTTCTTTTGATTGAGCATTCAATATCAATTCCTTATTTGGTATGTTACATTTAAATTTACAAATTTGTTATGTTCTTTCATCAATTTTTACTTGACTTAAAATATCATTATGTTTATATAAATTAATATTCCTATATTTAGTTCATAATTGACGATTATTAATGTCAATAATACAATTATATTTCTGAAGAAAATCCATTCCTAAAATTCCATCAAATTCAACATTTAATTCGTATAAGTAAACTAAGTAACGCGTCTTCATTGTGGTCAAAGAAAAATGGATATTCAGTAACCTTATTCAGTGGGATATTTCCTGGTGTAACGCCTCTTAAATTAATAGTTTTCACTTCTTGAATTTTATTAACAATATTAACTCTACTTGGCTTTAAAATAGTTATTCCAGCACCTGTATCAACTAAAAATTTTGTTTTTCCGTTCCTACATAAAACATAAAAAAGATTACTTCCGATTGTTGCACTTACATATTCGTTTTCGTATTCTGTTTCTGTATACTTTTCTGGTTTGTTTGACTGGACTAGGTTTCGTGTACAGAAGTTCCAGCCTGCAAATCTGTACGATTCTCGTTTAAATGGTGTGTTTGCGAATTATTTCTGGTTTGAAAATAATTGTTTCTGTTAAAATTCCCATTTGGTTTATGATAATTCGATTCCCGATAACCATTATTTTGATAATTACGTTGAGTATTAGTAGTATTAGGATATCTTTGTGGAAATTGAGAATTATTCGACGACCTATTATTATTATAATTGTTATTATTTATTTGTTGTTTAGGGTAACATTCAGATGTGAAATGACCTTCTCTCTTACAATAGTTACATCGTTTTATATTCCTGGTTTTTATTTTATGTGGATCATTTTCGCTTGTATAAGGTTTCTTTCGTTCTAAATAACTCAGCTGATATTCTGTTTTTATTATCTGTGCAGCTTCAGCAATACTTCGAGGTTGAGATGCACGTACGATTTTACCAAGGTTAGATTCTAGTCCTACTAATAATGTTTGTAGCGCCACCTTGTCTGCAAGGGCTTGTTGAGCTACTTTTTGGTCTTGTGTTAAAACAATTTGTTGATTTATAGCCGCATATAATTTAGAATGATGCGCGTTATTTCTATGAACATAATTCTGTGGATTCTCATTATTTCCTTGTTTAAATTGTTGTAAATTGTAAATTAAACTTGTAACGTCTCTATTAATTAATTGAGATGCTCTTCCTTTCAGTTTATTTTTTATTACTATAGTCAATAGAAATTACTGACTCTCCGTCGCTATTTCAAATGCTGCATCGTAAGAATTTATA
This sequence comes from Crioceris asparagi, assembly GCA_958507055.1. NCBI lineage: Eukaryota > Metazoa > Arthropoda > Insecta > Coleoptera > Chrysomelidae > Crioceris > Crioceris asparagi. Next base: position 55,912,221 of record OY293827.1, read on the forward strand.
AATGCGTTTAATAATATAGAATCACCATCATATTCAGGTATAACTTGAGATATTTCACTTAGTCTATATTCTGGTTCAATTATTGGTTGGTCAGCAATCTGTGGTTCCATTCTGTTCAATATTATAATTCGTTGTGTGTTACTATGACGATATGTATTTCTTTTAATAATCTCAGTAACTTCAACAGTATTATTAGAAACTTATTAACTTTATTATATCTTTATATTCTTTTTATTTCATAAATAATTCATATATTCATGAGAAAATCGATAGTATTTCCTATCAATTAATATATTCCTTCCAATATATAACTTCAATATCTTCTTTCAATAATAATATATAACCATATACAATGAATATATGTTACTTCGTTTAAAGACAACAAAATGTAAATGTACTCACAATTGGAATCTTCTCCCCATCTGCGTTGGACCTCGGATTTGACACAAAGGCTTGGAAACCACCGGATCTTCTTATTTCGCGCTAAGTTCTCCGTTGTCTTCTCCAGAAGATCTTGAGAGCAATACTTCCTCTTTTTGTCTTCGTAATATTCTTCTTCTTTTCCTTCGTAATATTCTTCTTGTTTTCTTCTAGATTTGCTATCATACTGACTGCGCCAATTTTGTTAGGGGTTGGTCGTTGAAAATCACTTTTAAAAAAATATAGTTTACACTTTATTTCCTATTAATTTCTACACAACTACTTCCCTAACATTTGAAGTTACTGTTGTAAAATTTGAACCGACAGATGCTTAATGAAACTTATTGATTAAGTAGTTAGAGGGACTGCAACTAACAAACTTAAGATCAATAGGATGTTAACAGATCAAATCAAAAGCTTAATATTTTCATATGAACTCATTATTTATAGTTTTCATAAAAGAAGAGGGGAACAGCAAAATCCTTGTAAATGTCTTCTCAAATTTATTCATGATCTCTGGGAACATTGGATGTTGCTGCTATGAAATATAATACGGTAAACAACTACAATGTTGCAGACAATAGTTTCCTTCATATGGTTAATAATGGTATCAGGTTACAGAGTATAGACATCATGATAAGAGTTGCATCTCAGATAAACAATATACAATATTGCACATAACATATATATATATATATATATATATATATATATATATATATATATATATATATATATATATACTGTCTCATTAATGATGAATTTTCAATGATTAAAGAGTTTTAATTTTATTGGTATTTCGACTGCAACCCGAATCATTATTACAAATCATTATATATATATATATATATATATATATATATATATATAACATATAATTTATAAACAAGCAGTCCAAATATTATTATTGATATGTATATCCTGATGTTTTTCTAAATTTGTCAATTTTTAATACCCTCACAGTTTTGGTAATAATTATTATATTTCTTTGTATTTATACTTATAGAATTAATATTATAGCATCCTGATGAAGACATGTATTATGTCGAAACGTTGATGTAAAATATAGAGTTTACAAAATTGGCCAATTTTTGCTGTTTTTCCCGTTATATCTAGTAAACTATATATATATATATATATATATATATATATATATATATATATATATATATATATATATATATATAAATTTTATCTCGGAATCTGGTCTACCGATTTCGATGAAAATTCATATGTATGGGTTTTAGAGTGTATTGAATCGATTGGTTTTATTCACATTCACAAGAAAAATCGTTTTCAGCAATTAATATTCTTATTTTACGAGTTCTTCAGATTATATTTAGGATAACAATATAAACCCAACTACATCATAGGAATAAAAAGTCCTGTGGTTAAGGTTCCGGGAGTTATGTAGCCATACGACTCCACAACAGCTACTTATCATATCATATTACACTTAGTCAGCATACATGTATTCTATACTATAAAAAGCCTGTTCAACATCATGTAAGATCAGATAAATTCTTGTCATTTTATTGTACGTTTCTATTGTTCATTAAATACTTTTTAAAAAGATATTTTCCAGTCTTTCGAATTCAACTGGCGCTGGGAACAGGATACCGTCGGTAAAGTCGTGTCGTGCCCTTCAGTGTGATAAACGGTTTACCTTTTCCTCTTAAGAAATTAAGACGGTCAATCAGAACTTATATAAACAAACAACATTTTTTCGAGACTGTGAGTGAAAGGTGCAAAAGAAGATAGAAGTATCTCCGGCCTAGCAGTTCGTCCCTCAGAGAAGAACAGGTTGTCATAAGGCTCCGTTTCATTCAGTGAACACAGAGACAGAGAAGAAGCTTGCAGATGTTCCTTCAGTGTATCATCGTCCTGTAAGTCATTCTTTCCTTAATCTTAATTTATTGGCTAATTCTCACTTGTAGAACTTAGACAAATAGGCGTTCCTTCAGAGAACGGATATTTTATATAAGGTTGATTTAGATTTCGATTACAATTTTTTTTCTTATTTTTTTTTCATTTTTTAAGATTCAATTTAACACTCAATTACCAAATACTTTTATTGAAAGTGATTAATTTCTCCTCATTAAATTCTATAATTTATGAGTACACAATCTCGTAATAACCGTAGTCGATCTAGATCTCCGATACTACGAACCCACGAACTTTCTTCTAGTTTTGACGTAATACAAGACACTCTAACGAACAAAATGACGAGTCCAACTCAGGTTCCGGTTTCCATTACCCAAATTGAAATGTCCATGGCAAACAACATTCTCCCAAAATATACAGGTGGCTCTAAAGATTTAGCTTATTTTATAAGACAATCTGAGAAATACATACAGTTACTAAGGACTGATGCCAACCCTCTACTCAATTCTCTCATGCTAGAGCAAATTAAATTTAAACTCTCTGGCCCTGCTAGAGATGTTATCATAAATAGATCATTCGACGATTGACTCAGCTTAAAGAAAGCCCTTACAGAACGCCGCTTTGGTGATCCCCGATCCGAAGAACTGCTTGCTCATGATCTGAATACTTCCATCCAAATTTATTCTCAATCATTTTCCGAATTTTATGAAGAGATAACATCAAAACTACAAATTCTCAAAGAACATCTTGCAATTAATAGCGAATATATAAACGTTCGTACCTCAAAAGAAGCCATGAACACAGAACAAGCTCTCGCCGTGTATAAAGCAGGCCTTTTGAATCCCTATCGTGATCACCTCCTTCACATATCAGTTCCAACCATCGAACATGCCCTATATGAATGCAAGAGACTTGATAACGAAAAATCTCAAATCGATTTCGCCAATTTCCTTAGATCACAAAAATCATCAAAAACTCGCCCTCTACCAAAACCACAGCCACCATTAGACAGTCAGCCCAAATTTCAAAAATCTTTGCAGTTGCCAAACTCACAAATTAGATATCAAATTCCAAGCCAACCATTTCCACACCAATTGCCACACCAGCAATTCAATAATCCACAATTTCCCCCAAAATTTCCGAACGTAAATAAACAGATTCCACCCAGACAGTTTCCGACAAATTCACAAGTTTTTGGTAAACAACAAAGACCGCAAGACCATTACAAACCTACCCCAATGAGTACAACGACTGCACACACTTTCAGACCACAAAATAAAGCTCCAAACCATTTCAAACAGACTGGTCCTCCAAGAGTTCATGTCGAAGAATTATTTAATGTTGAAAATGACAATTACGATGAACAATTCAACGAATATCAAGAAGAAAATCCAGATTATGATCAAACATATACAGACTATAAAGACTATCAATATACCGAAGATCAATTTCAGAATTTGCAAATCGAAGATCATGAGGAAACTCAAAATTTTTGATTACAAGCCTCGGTATAGATATCAATAACATAAATTCATCGCCGAAACTACCATTTATATTTATACCATCATTAGATTTGAAAATACTAATAGACCCAGGTGCGACAAATTCAATCATCAACCCAGAACCAGCTTTTAGATTATTTTACAACTATATCTACAAATCAAATTTTTCGGTGAAATCAATTAAAACAACATACAATAGTTCTTTAAGTTGCCATTACCCTATACTAAACGAATTTGGCATAAGACATGATTTTGACATGTTTATAGTCCCATGGCATGACCGATTTGACGCCCTCATGGGCAGTCAAGACTTTGACATCCTAAAAGCAGTAATTGACTATGACAAACATACTCTGAAAATCATGAATATAAAAATACCTTTCTACTTTGAGATGAACCCTAGCTTCTTCAAACCCTATACAGAACAACTCAAACCTGTATTGAAAATCCCAGTATCAATAGATAATGGTACTATAATTCTTCCAGAAATTCATTTAAATAATATATCTATCCCAGAGTGCATAACAACAGCCTCCGATGGTTATGTCCAAATTCCCATAGAACAAAATTTACCATTTTCTCAGCTATCTATCAACTTTCACGAACCCATTTTAGTCCAACCATTGTCAAAATTTAATCAGTCAAACCCAGACTTTCAGTATGATAGTGATCCCGACATCAGTAATCTAATTCGCATAGAACACTTGAATTCAGAAGAGAAAAAACTGATCATTTCCCTCTGCAGATCGTACAAAGACGTTTTCTACAATGAAAATTCAGATCTTTCATTTACACATGCCGTCAAACATCATATTAGAACCACTAATGAACAACCAATTTACCAGAAGTCATATCGATACCCTTATCATTTAAAAGAAGAAATACAGAATCAAATAAATAAACTTCTTGACAATAAAATCATAAAACCAAGCATTTCCCCATACAGTTCACCAGTATGGATCGTTCCAAAGAAAATTGATTCCAGCGGAAAAAGAAAATTTCGCATGGTAATAGATTACTGAAAACTGAACGAACGCACCATTGAAGACAAATATCCCCTCCCTAGAATTGATGAGATTCTTGACAATCTCGGAAGATGTACTTACTTTTCAACACTAGATCTTGCACAAGGTTTTCACCAGATAGAAATCCACCCTGACTCCGCTGAAAAAACAGCATTTACAGTAGACAACGGCCACTACGAATATACTCGCATGCCATTCGGCCTTACCTTTACAAATTTTGTTTTGTTTATATGGACGATATAGTCATTTTCTCCAGATCTCTTCAAGATCATATATTCCATCTTAAACAAATATTTATACAACTTCAAAAATACAATCTCAAAATCCAACTTGATAAATCCGAGTTTTTAAGAAAAGAGGTAACATTTTTAGGACACGTAATTACCCCCGAAGGTATAAAACCTAACCCAGAGAAAATAAAAGCAATAGAATCGTTTCCCTTGCCGAAAACCGAAAAGCAAATTCAATCATTCCTTGGTATGATGTCATATTATCGCAAATTTATCGAAAACTTTGCAAAACTATCCCATCCAATTAACAAGTACCTCAGAAAAGGCACTAAAGTCAATGTAAAAGATCCCGAATACATAGACGCCTTCGAGAAGTGCAAACGAATAATTTGCAACGCCCTAATCCTTGCCTACCCCGATTTCTCTAAGACATTTACACTAACGACAGATGCCAGTAACACAGCCATTGGTAGTGTCCTTTCACAAAACTCTCATCCTATAGCATTCTATTCACGAACTCTAAATTCTGCTGAGCGAAATTACGGCACTATTGAAAAAGAACTTTTATCAATTGTTGATAGTTGCAAACATTTCCGGCTTTACCTATTTGGTAGAAAATTTATAATTGAGACTGATCACAAACCCTTAGTTTGGCTTCACTCCCTCAAAGAACCCAACCAAAGACTTATAAGATGGAAGCTTAAGTTAGAGGAATTCAATTTTAATATACGATACAAAAAGGACAAAGAAAATTATGTAGCGGATGCTCTATCGAGAATAGAAATCAATGCCATAGGTGAAAAAATCCCCAGCAGACGTGGCCGAAAAAACTTGGCACTTGCAAAAAAGCCCAAAATAAATATTATTAGCGATATTATTCTCGCCCCTCCAAGAAATACCGCAAGCAAAAACCTAGAATTATTGAAACAAGATTTAGATAAAAATTCCACCATTAAGAAAAATGAAGATATCGATTTACTATCTGTACTACCCACATTTGGTTCTGAATCCAACTTATCCATTACTTTTAGCGAAGCAGATGATATCTTGAACGCTAACCCGTTCTCACAACAATCTAGCGTCCAACCTGATAACGATAATGAGAGTAACGACTCTGGTAAAACCAGACACACTTAGCCGACAAGCCACTAAATTCAACACAATATCAGATCGTGCTAAAATATGGTGATAAAAATGATATAGAGTTCACTAAACCATTCGGAAAAAATAGATACACACTTACCTTCAGGAATGGAACTGATGAAAATATACTACGAAATATGTTCCATGAAATAGTAGATCCATCAAAAACATTCTACATATTTTCCAAGGAAGACGAATTAATTCAAGTAGCATACAGAAAATGTTCAGAAATATTCGAGCCGAACGTAAAAATTATTAAAGTTAACAACTTTTTGAAAGACATCCTAGCAAAAGAAGAGCAAGTCCGAATAATTTCCGATTATCATTCACAAACTCACAACGGTATCACTGAAACTGTGAAACATCTCCAGTCATTGTATTATTTCCCCCAAGACTTAGTTACAAGTCACATCAATAGATGCGAGTTATGCTTAACATCTAAATATGACCGAAATCCCAGAAAATTTCCATTCTCCGGACCTCTAATAGCAAAAAGACCATTCGAAATACTACATATAGACGTATTGTATGTAGAGAACAAAAGATTTTTAACCATTCTAGATCTGTTCACCAGATACCTACAAGCATACGAACTATCCGATACTAATTCGATAACAATATTGAGTAAACTACGCCATTACTTTACACACCACAATTACCCATCACAAATAACCTGTGATAAAGCTAAAGAATTTTCGAGCGAAACTTTTAAATAATTCATGTCAATGTTCCAAATTAATATCCACTACACTACCCCTCAATCTCATACCGGCAACTCACCGATCGAACGAGCTCACTCTACCCTCGTAGAGAAGCTACGAATCCTTAGACAAAAATCTAAAGAGAGTACTATAGAATTGATCACTACAGCTATTTTAATTTATAATCAATCCGTTCATTCTGTTACTAACTTCACCCCATTTTCTCTCCTCTATGGCCCTTATGAGAAACTCAACCTTCATGAAAATGATCCGGAAAAACAAATTTTCCAAGATTACAATGAACATAGAAAGAAGGAAATCATACCATTTTATAAATAACTATACCAGAAAGAATTTAAGAAAGGAACTGACCAGTTGGAAAAAATAAATTCCAAACGTACAGACGAACTCCCCAAAACCGACGTCGTTTACGTAAACTTAGAACCCAGAAATAAAATAAAACCCAAGTACAAAAGAACCATCCTAAACCCTAAAGACACGAACAATACAAAACTAACGACACAAAAAGGAAAGAGAATTAGTAAACGTATGATCAAACGAACTAACTGTTTTCAGGTTGACAATGACGGGCCTCAACCAGGGACTTCAACTGAAACCAATTGACTCCCCTGGATATATTTTAGATTACTTAGGATTAGCTAAATATAAGGTCAATTACCATAAAATATATTTTACGATTAGTATAGAGAACTTAGAAACTACATAGATATAAATAAACTTAGAATTTACTCTCGCCCTGAAAAAGTAAGCAAAAGAGGACTAATTGATGGCTTAGGCTCAGTAGTAAGATATATATCTGGAAATCTCGATCAGACCGACTTAATCGAAATAGAAAGTAATTTCCAAAGAATCAATTTATATGAAGAGAAATGATTGACTAAAATTTCTAAATTACACACTTTAGCAGGCCAAATAACACAAAGATGGCAAAGAGATTTACAAAAAATTCAATCATATGCAGAGGATGTTTACAAAGAATTGTCTGATTTAGAAGATAGACTGAATAGTGAAATCTTAATTCATATTCAATTAGAACAGATTAGGAATCTAAGGAGCTATATCCAAACCCTTTTAAGAACTATATCTTTTAGCAATCTAGGAATTTTAAATGTTGAATTGATAAAACAACAAGAATTACAAGAGATATTCAACTACCTTCATTCTATTCACTCTCATAATGAAATTGCTCCAGATATACCTACATTACTCGAAATCACAAAAGTTAATCCTAAATTCACTCCAAAAACCATGCTTTGTACATTAAAAATACCACTGTTAGTCAATGAATTATATCATCTATCCAAAATTATCCCTATCCCTAGTAGCCATAATAATATCCTTATACCACCCCACGCCTTTGCCCTGAATTCCAAAGGATCAACTAAATGGACAAACGAAGACTGCAAGAAGACCTTCTCATTTTGGTATTGCCAAAATTCACCACATGAAGACCAGTGCAACCTTGATGACCTGTCAAGATGCAACTTCGCCACAGTTCATAATAATTTATCTCTCTTCACCCAACTCACAAACGGACAGACCATCATCTGTACCAAGAATCCAGAAGATGTCAACGAGGATTTCTCCCAATCTTTCAAATCCTCAAAAATCACCAAATGTAAAACAGTTTTGGGAGAAACCAATTGTATATATTCATTCCAAAAATATACTTGGATTGGTTCCAACAAAACATTTTCCCAAGAATGGCCTAACCAAAAGAATTCTAGGACCAACAGCCATCGTTGAAATCCCACTAGAGGAACACAAACTTCCACCATCCCTTCTGGCAACCAAGCACGAAGACGTGCAATACTCCAAAAGGGGAGGAGTTATGTAGCCATACGACTCCACAACAACTACTTATCATATCATATTTCACTTAGTCAGCATACATGTATTCTATACTATAAAAAGCCTGTTCAAAATCATGTAAGATCAGATATATTCTTGTCATCTTATTGTATGTTTCTATTGTTCATTAAATACTTTTTAAAAAGATATTTTCCAGTCTTTCGAATTTAACTCGGGTATTGATTTAGAGTTCCTCGGTTCGAATTCTGATCACCTTAGAGTTTTTTTTTACAAAACCCATTTTTTTAAATAAAACATGTTAATATGAGTTTCTAATAATTTAATCGGAAATTTTCAATGAAAATTTGTACATATCTAATATATTGCGACCCTTAAGGTTCACATTAGCTACCTATTTCAAGGGTTTTCGGAGTCGAGAAATCGATTGACGATAGGTACTTTCATATTTAATCGGTGTGATCCTCGAGGTCCATCTACACTAGCTATTTCAAGAGTTTTGGTATATTTATCATTTATATTACACATTCATATTTATTTCGAAATCTTACGAATATGTGAACAGAAATATGCACATTTTTTAATAAGTTTAAATATCCTTAGTAACTCTTGTAGACCCATCTTAAATCCTGTTTTAACCGAGCAAAGCCCGGTCTCCAGATATTTTTTTATTAATGTTTCAAAAGTTTCTTTTTTACGAAGAATACGTTTGTGTACATAACTTTTATTTCCAATGATTAGTAAATTTGTCTTTAACGTCTGAACGCCATACTCGATTAGAGCGGAAATTAAACATGTTTTTTTGCTTTTCAATAATGTGTAACAATTAAGTGTACGAAAAAAAAAGAAAACGTGATATTTAAAATATAAAATGAGCTATTTCCATTCTGCGTCAAATAATTCTGAGTATAAAACGTTAAGTGTTAGGAGAAGCGCCGTCGTACACAAACAAAATGTATAAATGTTTATTACAAAACAGAAATTCCATACAATAAAACAGAAATTCCATACAATAAGATCTTGTCTATGTGAAAAAGTTAATATTTTTCTTACGACCCTTTCCATATAATTTGATTTTAAAACAAATTTGAAACGTGTCTATCTTTTAAAAATAATTACTCGTCTGTACACATCCACTACACGCATTACAAGAAAGGAAATTTGATTGAATAAGTTACACTTTCATGACCTGTTGAATATTTTCATCGGATTAAAATTTGGAACCAACTTGATACAAAATTTTCATACGAACCCACCTCATTTTATTATTTATTCCATCAACACCATTTTTAGCGATTGGTATACATAATTGAGAAGCGAATAAAATCCTTTCTCATTAACACGCTTTTATTAGCTTGGTATGTATGTATGTATGTAACGGAATATAAGGACACGATTTTCACCCACTTAAAAATATCGGATCGACTTAAAACTTTGTATACTTCTAAAGGACCGATGGCAATACAATAATTTCATGTTGTGTTCGTGCGAGTGGGACTCCTTGATGGTGGTACCATACCTATATCTTTGAGCTCTATGGATGGATTCTCATGGAATTTTCGATATGTATGTGAGTTGGTAGGATATGTGGTGGTGTGTAAGTGCGAGTGGGACTCTTTGGTGGAGGGTTCCATACCTATGGGTGTTTTTGATTTCTGGTTGAATTTTCGTGGAACTTTCGATCTGAATGTGGGTTGGGAGGTTTTGTGATGTTGTGTACGTGCGAGTGGGATTTTTTTATGAAAGGTTTCATACTTATAGTTATGTACGTGCGAGTAGGACTTTTTTGATGAAGGCTTTATACCTATACCTCTCGGAGCTTTATGAATGGATTTTTGTGGAATTTTCGATTTGAATGTGCTGAAGGATTTGCGATGGAGTTTAAGTGTGGGACTATTTGGTGGAGGGTTCCATACCGTCCTCGTATACCTATATGACTATGATTGTTTATATCTCACTCCCTACATTCGTGCATCGCTTTATTATGAAACCGTACTAAAAATTATAAAATAAATAATAGTTTAAAAAACTGAGAAAACACGCTTTAATAGAAAAACAAACTATAAATTAGAAAATAAATAAGATATCATTTTAATGTAAAAAAGCGTGGGGTGCTTCCTAAGTTAATTTTATAATGACTCTACTTATATCAGTATCTATCAACAAAATATTTATATCAATGGACATCAAGCACCCCACGCTTTTTTACATTAAAATGATATTTATTTTCTAATTTATAGTTTGGTTTGCTATTAGAGCGTGTTTTCTTAGTCTTTTAAACTATTACTTATTTCCATTCAAATCCAATATGAAGTCCATCTGAGAAAATAGTTGATGATGACTCAAGACAAAGATAATGGAACTCAAGACAATTTAAACGATGAAATTAAAAGTTATGTATACAAACGTATTCTTCGTAACAAGTTTCTCAAACAATGACAAGACTATGTCTTAAGTACAGAAAATTGTATTGCAACTCTGGATTTGCATTAATTTTTCTTTTTAATATTTTAAGTGTAAAACATAAATGACTGATCAACAATATTTAAATAATTAATAGTATTACCATGCCTACCAACGATGAAGACAACTTCTCGGTGAGCAACTACTGCATCCCTAATTATATTAATCAATTGCTGGTACGTGTATTATGACTGAAAATGTATTCAATATAAATATTGCACAATTTTCTAACCCTTTCGATTCTATTTCATTCGGAACACATCAAGTATATGATCGCCGATTTCGTTATTATTAGAACTCTTGGAAAAGCTATTTTATCTAATACCACCTGTATATTGAATAAATTTTCATATTCATATTGCATCTACCAGCGATAATGTAATGCAATGAGGAATGGAGAATTTGCTCATAGAGTAGTCCTTTTCATCGTTGTAGGGCACGGTCATAGTATCATTTATGTTTTAACATAATATTTCACAATAGAAATATTGTCATACTTCATTTTAGGCGTAAGCGAAAGCTGTCACCCTTAATCACCCTTGCATCAATATATTCACAGATTTTAATATATTAAAGCAATCATCCAATAAAAGTCATCAGTATGAGGTTGAATTTGTGATCAGAAAAGCAATAGGTAGGTACTTGTATGTTCTAAAGAGATTCAGAACACAGAAATTGTACCGCAGTTAAAATTACAGTTGTTCGAATCAAACAAGTAAGCCGTTCTCGTCAAGTTCAAACCATATTTTGAAAGTTCCTAATCTTAGGGTAATTTATGGGTTTAAGCCGATGTCAAATATTATTTTCTTGATATGTTGAATAACCTATCAAGTTCCTAATCTTAGGCTCAGTGACTACTTAGGTTAGTCTATCAAACGGTCACATGTTATTTTATGGATACGTTGAATGACCTACCAACTAAAGTCCAGCTCTGTTCTCATATTATTATTGGAAGCTAAAAAATATTAAAAAAATACCAATAAAAATATCAACAGGGTGAGTCGGCAAGAACGGACCAAATTGGAGTGTAAACGTGGAAATATTGAGAAAAAACCTTAAATTTTCATTTGCTTTTAAGTTATAGATAGAAATATTCTACTAATCGTACTGTTATTTTTCTCTCCTAATTTATTCATTTACTTTTTCACGCGGCTTCAGCGTTTCTTTGCCCAAGTAATTTAAACATAACCTTTGCCCTGCCTCTTCTCAGAGATGCGCCTTATGACAAATGGTTAAGGACATGTAATCCTACACTTACACTATCCAACAGTTAAATCAAGTTCATCAAAATCGTTAGAGCCGTTTTTGGGCTTGAGCGAAACATAATTTTTGGTTACAAAATTAAACCCTTGAATCATAATTCGTTGATTTACGCTATTCGTCCATTATCCGGTCAGCTTACACTAAAGAAATACCAAATGACAACTCTCCGTTTAATAGATTCCAACAAAATAGGCTGTGACAGAAGGAGAAACACCAGAGTATTCTTATAAGAGTTCCATTTTCCTCGGATGTGAGGAACCCTAAAACTTGACATATTTCAAAACTCATATACCGCATATACAGCTTAAAGTAAAATCTGTTCGACACAGTAGTTTCAAATAAGCAAGCGCCGAAAATGTTGAAAAAAATCTTGGAAAATTGCCATTATTTCAATATTTTATACTATACCTACACACATTATCTCTAGCTACAACACTTGTGCCAGATTGAAAAAAACAAACACCAACAAAAGTTGACGGGTGGTTTGTTCATGAGAAGTGGCCACCATTGAGTTTATCTGAAAAAATAGATCGAGAATTTGCCCATCTTTTACAGTGTATAGTTTAATTTGTTTGTTCGTTACTATGGTAATATGCGTTAGATTTGTTTATGCATATGGCTGCTTAACATTATTTCTATGACTGTTTGATCAGAAGTTATACCTAACGTTGTACTGAAGTAAGAGTAAAATAATTGTGTTTTATGGACCCCTAGTCGTGAAACTGAAGTCTACTTTAAGTTTGAAAAATAAGAATTCAATTGATGTTATGAAATAAAAATTTTGCGATGTTGATATATTCCTTATGTGTGATTGATTGTTCTCATTTAATTTGAAGTGTAGATCTAATGGGAAGTTGTAAAGTTTTCATGCTGCCAGGACAATGGAAACAAGTCTAATCATTTATCTGGCTAATGATATCTCTCTTTTTAGATCGGAGTGCTCGTGCAATTTGCTATCCACTAAACTGTCAAAGTTCCTGCTTTCCAAGAGGTGGTTCCTGTTTATACAATCGCTGCGTATGCCGATAGATTCGAGATTCTTTCTGATCAGAATGCTAAGTGTTCTTTATGTTTAAAAAATGTTTTTTTTAATTAATTTTCAATGTTATAATAAAAAGATATAAAAGTTTTTTATTTTCTTGCTTTTGCCCACTACTACATTATATGTATACACTATGTACCGACGAGTATATCTTCTTCCTTTAAAGAGTTTGTTACATGTATATCCAGGTATCTGTAGGTCATTTTAACAAAGACGGAAATAAAATAGACTTTAATTTTCTTTATTGAGTTAATTTGATTTTCAACAGCTAGGCTATATTTCAAGATATAACATCATCGGTGTTTTTTTTTAATGGATTACCCTGTATACCTATTTTCTTCATAAATACTTTCAAAAATTTTAATTATGTAAAATTTGGTGGGTGTCCTACTTATTAATTTTTTGATCAAAACATTGGAGTGGTGCTAAAATTAAGCATTTTTAAACTTTTTTTTTACTTGGGAAACTGTGAGAAATCTTACATCAATTTGGGTTAACTCGTGAGAGTCCGCCCAAACCGCCTATCGCCCACTGGCCAAGGAGAGTCCCTCATGGATTGCGCACATGAGGGGACTGTCAGATTCTTACTGACTAAAACTCACAAACCCTTACCTACACGCCTCGCCAGTCTTGGCTTAGAGGCCTTCGTCCTCACTGGTGCTCCACCCCAGCACCTCCCGTTCGCTTGTTTTTTCCTCGAGTGGTTCTCATTCCTTGGTCCTCCTTCTCTGACCATCCTTCCGTTGTGACTTCTAGGTCTGTTTTCTTAGAATTTGTATCCTAGTTGTTCGAACTTCTCTGACACTTTCTGAAACATATTTCTGAATTCCTCCATAAGTTTCTGCATGTCTCCCGTGTTCTTTGTGGCGGTGGTGTCCTTTGAGGATGCTATTTCATGCGCCCTTGTTTTCTGCACCTTATTCGCTGGAGCGGAGGGTGCAGCTACTGGGTTTGTTGTTTTCCTAGAGTTGTTTCACTCTGGGGCCAATTTCTTTGTTTCTTTCGACGTGCGTTGCGTCTCCTTGGATGTTGGACATGTATCTGCAATAAAATTATTATTATTGTTATACTTACGTCTTGGATTTTTCACGCATCCTCTGAAATTTGCCGGGTGCGGCCCTTCACAGTTTGCGCACTTGGCTGGCGTGTCCTTGCTTTTGAGGCAAGTGCTTGTGTGGTGGTTTAGACCGCATTTCAGGCACCTGGGCTGTAACTGGCACTTTGACTGGCTGTGTCCAAACCGTTGACAGCGGTGGCATTGTGTTATTCCTCCTTGTAGTCGTTGTTTCTCGATGCTAATCCTCATCCCTAGGATCCTCTTGACGTCGAAAATATTCTTGTCTTGTGGTCCTACGGTGACTTGGAATAAGGGTAGTTTCTTGTTGGTTGCCTTCTTGGTCATCCTGGTGCATCTATAGATGTTGAATCCATGGGTTTCCAAGTCTTCTTTGACTTCTTCTGATTCGAAGCCAAGTGGTATTCCCCGTATTACCACACTGAGCTTACGCTGCGATGCGAAGCAGTACGTGAAATGTTGTACGTCCTCTTGTTTTTTGATGATTTGGATGCATTTGTTGATGCATCGGCGTCTGGAGTGCGGATGATCATTTTGCTCTCGTCTTGTTCCTTTGTCATCTTGGCTCCTGAAATTTGGATCCCTTCTTCGTTGATTTTCTTCCTGAGTTCCTTCCACTTATTCGGGTCCTGCAGTACTATGTCTGGAGTACGCTCCAATTTTTGGCTTGTTTGTTGAGATTCTCGTTTTCTCTTCTTTCTAGTGACTTCTTTGAATGGGGCTGTATCCATTATTTCTTGTGGTGAGGGTGCTACCGTTTCGTTTACGACGGTTGTCATTTCGATATTGGCAGTTTTCTGCTTTAACTTCTGTTGCAAATCTACGATGATTTGCTGGTACTCCGAGGCTTGTTTCTTCATGGTTTCTACTTCCAGTTTGAGATTATTCAATTCTTCGTTTCTGATTCGTTCATATTCCATACATTCTGCAAAGAATTTTTCATTTACGGCTTTGTATTCTTCACTTTCAGTGCATGCCAATAGTGACTTTGATTCGGCGAGTGTGTCCTCTATGTGACTGGATTGACATTTCTTGGGTATCTCCGGGGATCACTTCTTGAGTTGATAGGGTTTTTGACCCCTTCTTCTTTTTACCGCGATCCATTGTACCTAAATAAAAAGTTATGAATTCTTCCAGGGGCGAACCAGTCGTGAAATAAATAATTATTCCCGACTAGTTGTTCCCTGTATTGTTTGTGTTTATAGACACAACGTTGTATTGTGCTATAAAACACAGTTTTTTGTGCTGTAAAGCACAGTATTGTCGATGCCTTGGAATCACATGCAGCGCAGGTAAGATCTCGACCGTTTTCGAATGGTGACTGAACCATTTTTAAACTGAAACTGAGCAAATCTTTTATCCATAAGCAAATGAGTTCAAACTTAATTCTTACTTTTTTCATCTGGAGCGCTGCCATCTTGTGTTGAGTCAAACAGAAATCAGATCAGAATGATTGAGATTTGATTTATAATTCTCCCCAAGATCCAAGATGACAAACATGCCGGTAGCAGAAATAAGATGTATAATATCTGAATTACCCTACCCCCCCAGGTATTTTTTACCATTACAGATTTGGATATGGATTTTCTTCATTTATTAATGGGTCCACAAATTAAGAAATCGGTAGTATTGTGGCATATACCTTCCTAAGTTACGTATAGTCTATCTCAAAATATATCGTCTTGCCTTTTACCTCAATAAACGATTTGTAATTTAACTGTGATACGAAACCGGACTTCTAGGTATTTTATGACAGAGCACCAGAGGCGCACACCAGGTAAAAATAACAATTAGTAGCAATTTCTTTTTGAAGCATCGGTTTTATTGTAAATAAAATTTCAATACATTTATTTTAAAAGTTATATACATATACTCTTGTATATGTATTTTAGATTTCGTTTTATCTAAATGGCTTTTTAAAAACAATTATTTTATTTATTTACTTCTGACACCACTTATTATTAATGATTTAATAATAAGAACTAAATTATAATTATTATACAAGTGAAATTAACTGTAAGGTTAGGATGATTATAAAAACTGACATAGATTCGTCTTACTTTTGATTTACATTTCAGAATGATTAAAATTATAAAGTGCTCCTTATTTATAGTGAAAAAATTTACAATATGCAATATAATGTTCTCATGGGAAAATACCACTAATAGCGTCCTATTCACGGATTCCATAGTCAGCATACTCGGGACGGTGTAATCAGAAGACTTTCTGGATATGTTATCAGTTGAAGTACGATATGTTGAAATATGATATTCCTGGTACTGCATTGTCATCATATTGTTGTGAAGTCGAGTTCATGGGTTTAGCAGAGTCAGCAATATTGGTTGATATAACAGCTCCCATCATTTATAAAAAGTTGGTGCTATGCAGTAACGAATGGTTCGTTCATTAGATTTTCTAATTCTTTTGAATATTGCTCTAGTTTGTGATTTGCAATATCCAATTCTTCCATGTTGTCCATGGAATGTTGATACTATCAACTAAATGATCACAACATTCGTAAGGTTAAAACAGGATTTAAGATGGGTCTATAAGAGTATTTAAAGGATATTTAAACTTATTAAAAAATGAGCATATTTCTGTTTAAAATGTATTGCCATCGGTAAATACTGCTTTTATTGTTCACATATTCGTAAGATTTCGAAATAAATATGAATGTGTAATATAAATGATAAATATACCAAAACTCTTGAAATAGCTAGTGTAGATGTACCTCGAGGATCACACCGATTAAATATGAAAGTACCTATCGTCAATCGATTTCTCGACTCCGAAAACCCTTGAAATAGGTAGCTAAAGTGAACCTTAAGGGTCGCAATATATTAGATATGTACAAATATTCCTTGATTGCTAAAAGATATAGTTCTTAAAAGGGTTTGGATATAGCTCCTTAGATTCCTAATCTGTTCTAATTGAATATGAATTAAGATTTCACTATTCAGTCTATCTTCTAAATCAGACAATTCTTTGTAAACATCCTCTGCATATGATTGAATTTTTTGTAAATCTCTTTGCCATCTTTGTGTTACTTGGCCTGCTAAAGTGTGTAATTTAGAAATTTTAGTCAATAATTTCTCTTCATTTAAATTGATTCTTTGGAAATTACTTTCTATTTCGATTAAGTCGGTCTGATCGAGATTTCCAGATATATACCTTACTACTGAGCCTAAGCCATCAATTAGTCCTCTTTTGCTTACTTTTTCAGGGCGAGAGTAAATTCTAAGTTTATTTATATCTATGTAGTTTCTAAGTTCTCTATACTAATCGTAAAATATATTTTATGGTAATTGACCTTATATTTAGCTAATCCTAAGTAATCTAAAATATATCCAGGGGAGTCAATTGGTTTCAGTTGAAGTCCCTCGTTGAGGCCCGTCTTTGTCAACCTGAAAAGAGTTAGCTCGTTTGATCATATGTTTACTAATTCTCTTTCCTTTTTGTGTCGTTAGTTTTGTATTGTTCGTGTCTTTAGGGTTTAGGACGGTTTTTTTGTACTTGGGTTTTATTTTATTTCTGGGTTCTAAGTTTACGTCAACGACGTCGGTTTTGGGGAGTTCGTCTGTACGTTTGGAATTTATTTTTTCCAACTGGTCAGTTCCTTTCTTAAATTCTTTCTGGTATAGTTATTTATAAAATGGTATGATTTCCTTCTTTCTATGTTCATTGTAATTTTGGAAAATTTGTTTTTCCGAATCAATTTCATGAAGGTTGAGTTTCTCATAAGGGCCATAGAGGAGAGAAAATGGGGTGAAGTTAGTAACAGAATGAACGGATTGATTATAAATTAAAATAGCTGTAGTGATCAATTCTATAGTACTCTCTTTAGATTTTTGTCTAAGGATTCGTAGCTTCTCTACGAGGGTAGAGTGAGCTCGTTCGATCGGTGAGTTGCCGGTATGAGATTGAGGGGTAGTGTAGTGGATATTAATTTGGAACATTGACATGAATTATTTAAAAATTTCGCTCGAAAATTCTTTAGCTTTATCACAGGTTATTTGTGATGGGTAATTGTGGTGTGTAAAGTAATGGCGTAGTTTACTCAATATTGTTATCGAATTAGTATCGGATAGTTCGTATGCTTGTAGGTATCTGGTGAACAGATCTGGAATGGTTAAAAATCTTTTGTTCTCTACATAGAATACGTCTATATGTAGTATTTCGAATGGTCTTTTTGCTATTAGAGGTCCGGAGAATGGAAATTTTCTGGGATTTCGGTCATATTTAGATGTTAAGCATAACTCGCATCTATTGATGTGACTTGTATTTATTTGGCCCAAAGTTGACAAATGCTCGGAGCAGTCGATTTTTGTCTACCTAAGAAAACGTAAAACGTGTAAAATTTTCAGTATCCAGTATTTAACAGGTGTTCACATTTTAGTAATCCTGATGAAAAACATATTTTTGGCCATAGGTCTGTCTGAACTGACTCCTTGTCTGTACCAAGATTATATGGGAAAAGAATGATCAGATTTAGTTATTTATTTATTTATTGGCAATTACAATTTGTCCCGTATCAGGGGATACAGAGAAATGGAACCTGAAAAGAGGGTCAAAACCCATCTGTGCTCAGGAGCCAAGATAAAGATTACAAACAACATAACAAAACAAAGCAAAATAACATAATAAAATAAAATAACAAGTTCTGATGATCTAAATAACATAATTATTTAAACTCAAGAAATCAAAATAAGGTGATGACTATTCGACATGACATTTAAATTAATTATAAAATAAAGAAAATTCCAGAGAAATATAAAAACAATTGTGCAAATCACATGATATCTGAGGTGTGCCATTGACTAAATATGTACAAAAGAGATTTGAACATATTATTGTATTATTTCCTGCATATAGACTGATATTTTTTTTCCTAATAGTTGTATAGGGTGCATTTAAATTTTTTAATTCAATTGTTAGTGTATTGAAGGATTTGATTGCTGTATATATGGATTTTTTCTTAACTATTTCTTTATTACATCTAGGCAATGCAATACTTATGTTTCTCGTTTTACTAGTTGAAATAGAATATTTCAAAGATAATAGTTTATAGTGGTATAGTATACATTTAGTATTGCACAATAGATTTAGATTCAGCAATTTCTCAGACTTTAACAGTTTAAGAAATCTAGTTTGAAGACGCTCTAATGGCTGAAGTACACATTTGTATGCACCACCCCATATTGTTAGACCATAGTTTAGAATACTGTAGAGATAAGCATGATATATTGCTTCCAAGACATTAGTAGGAAAATACTTCAATTTATTTGAGATATATAGAAAATACCTTATCTTATTTATCATATCTTATTATATGCTTATCCCATTTAAGATTACTATCAACCGTTATACCCAGGTATTTAATACTATTCACTCTATTTATGGGTTTGTCATTCATATTAATGTTGATATTATCAGGAATACTATTAGTGTAGCAACCAAAAGTGATAAAATTTGTTTTTTCGAAATTTACAGTAAGCTTATTTTCGTGAAACCAAACATTAAATTTGTTCAGATACTCATTTATTGTTACTTCAGCTTTAGCGTTTCTTCAATGCTAAGCACAATTGTATCATCAGCAAAGGCAAATAATTGTGGACAATTTTGAAAGATATCATTGATGTATACAAGGAAGAGAAGAGGGCCCAAAACAGTGCCCTGGGGCACACCAATTTTAACTGTCTTAAATTCATCATAAGTCATGTGTAGTCTAACTGTCTGCTTTCTATCATTTAAATAACTTATCATTAGTTTTAAGGCAATACCTCTTATACCTTTATTTTCAAGCTTATTAATCAAGATCTTGTGATTAACGGTAAAGCCTTTGTTAGATCAATGAATGTAGCAATGACAGCTTTATCACATTCAATACCATTATAGATAATATCAAAAACTTTATCTAGGGCATCAATTGTACTTGTATTTTTGAGGAACCCATATTGAATCTTATTTATTCTTTTATGCTTGATTAAAAATTTGTAAAGCCGAATATGAATATTTTTTTAAAAATTTTAGCTATATTAGATATAAGGGATATAGGTCCATAGTTGTTCAAATTAGCACTGCTGCCTTTCTTAAACATTGGTATTACTTCAGCCTGTCTAAAAGCATCAGGCCAAATACTACTGGAAACACATTTATTAAATACCAATTCTAGAATGGGCGCAATATAGTTCCTAGTCGACTTTAATACTATAGTTTGAATATTATCGATGCCACCTCTTCTATCTTTCAAATTAAGAATAGTATCTATTGATAATTTCACTGGAACTTACTGGATGGAAGTATATTGAATGGTCGTTTTTATTTATTAAGTGCATTTCCGTTGTACTCAATCGATTACTTTTGTGTTATTTTGTTGGGTACCAATACCGCACGCATGATCATTCTGCTTGGCTTACTTGCTTGAAAGCTGATATGCCTGTTTTGCGCATAAATATACAAATATTTTCATATTCTGTCAAAACTCATTGTTATTTGTCTTGACACATAAAAAAATGGTTGCAGGATTTGATTGGATGATTTTATATTCGATAAAATTTCGAAATGGATTGCACTTAAGGTCTCATGAGTCACAAAAATTTAAAATAAAGATGGAGTTGGATGTCACATTAAGAGAATGAAAGTAGAGGCAGAATTTCTTATATCATAAAAATCTCGCTTAAAATTGAATAAAGAAATTTATTAATATATGTAAATAATAGAATTGATGATTCCGAGCGATTTCTTTTAAAAAAGTTGATTTTCAGGATGGAGAAAGTGCATATTAACAAAGTAGGTATATGATATCGATTTGAAAAATAAGTACATCTAATACTCTAGAATAAGGGTCACGACGATTACATTGAAAAAAATATAAAATTTTGATAACCTGAATATATCGATTTGCGAACTGGAAAAAGAGCAACTGTTCCTAAAATATTTTGAAAAAAACTGAAAATAGGTGATTTTTTATTTCTTTTCTCATTTGATACTCGAAGAAAAAAGTTTGCATGTGGAAATAAGAAACAAAGGCAAAGATGATTCATAGAAGTATATTATCATTTTCATTTGCAAAGATATGTCACACACACACGTTTGCTTTTCTTTAGGGTACCATATTTATTTTTATATCATTAGGTTATTAGATGAAAAAACTTAAACTTGTGTTTAACATAGGTATAGATATTTAAAACACTTAAAGACAAAGAAAAGCAGTAAAAATAGATTCATCTATATTCTATATCTTAATTTATTATGTGGTTTGGATTTTCCGAGATACACTTTATAAAAATGTTGATAAAGCAAGAATATGGATTGCATCCAGAATGAAATGCGCCATAAATGAAAATCGTTTAACCAATTAAGCGGAGAAAATATCGTTTGATAAATATAAACGATTGGTAACCAATAGGATAAGTGCATCTTGGATCCGGAAAAAAGCACAAATAGCTACCATGACATACAAATTTAGAATAATTGTTCTCAAAATCCATCTTGGAGCGTCGCGTCGCTTACGGTTTAGGCCCGGCGCAAAATGAGACGCAGCTTGGTGAGGTAAGGCAGCTTGGGTCACGGCGAGTTTTTGTGAAACTATGTAAGAATACCTAACTAATGCGCATATTACTTCGCAGCGACTCGCAGCGTGACGTGACGCAGTTTGAGCCCTGCGAAACGCAGTGTACTCTCCGTAGTTTTCTGGTAGAGTCACGGTGCGTGTTTTGGAAAATTGAAGAACAAATAATTGGGAACATGCGGATTCGACAAGTTTTGTTCGATACATGCGAACAAAACTGAAAAGTATAGTTATCTATTTCTTTTGGTTTGTGACCTCGGCAACAATTTGATTATTTAAGTTGGCGTAAAGTTAATAAAACAGCGTCTATAGCGACAATTTCCCTCAGCCAAGGTACGGCTCATACAGAGTTAAAATAAATAATAAATCAGTGCAGTAGCAGCTGTCATTTTTCAGCAAAGTGATCTGCCTGCGAAGTGGAAATTGCCATTGTATTTGCGCGGTTACCCGCGCTAGATGAGCATAAACTCGCCGTGACTCACGATGCCTCACCTCACCAAACTGCGTCTCATTTTGCGCCGGGCCTTCAAATGGTGATGGCATCAATTTCCATACCATTCACGTGACTGTGCGTGAGCGTGAGTATTGTTCCGTATTTCGATTTTCGTTCGACTCACCGTCACCGACACTCCCCACTCCCAACCACATATTGGCGCATTTCTCCGTTTCATATTTTCTTTTTATTTTTTGTTTTTCCATACCTGAATTCTGCACTACTTATCACGTGAATCATTTTTCTATGAATAGCGTGCGTGACCCGGGCCAGATAGATCGTGAACGGCCATGCAAAATCACTCACGTGCCCATCTCTATTTGCACTGTCTATGAAACGATGTCGAACAACGAATTATGATAGACAGATGAAACATAATTTTAGAGAGATCTTTTTTATAAAAATCCGACAGGTTTTACAAAAAATAATCCTCATTCAACGTATCAAGCGAGACCTCAAGTATTAATTACCATTGTAGAATAATTAAAAATCCGAACTTACCGACATAATTTTGCAGTGACTCGATATTTCATAAGCACATTTTTTTCTGATTATTTAAATTATTAATAATCTTCAAAAATTCCAACTTCATAATGAATTTAAATATCGATATGTTATAAATAGTTCTAAAGGGATTTCTTAGCTTCATTTGATGTTATAGAAAATAAATATGGGGCCTATAATAAATGTTGTCTTCTCCAGTTTGCAAAACGGTATATTCAAGAGGTCTGTATTACGGAACCCTTCTCTAATTCAATCATCTCTCACCGTCTAAGATATAGAACAATGTCCCTATGAAAACGTCTGGACCCTGTTTACTACGGCCAAAACCACATATAAAACTGAATGCAATTGTGAAAACTTTATTATGAATCGAAGGACTACAATATGTGGCGATAAATTTATTCAAATCCCGATTGCAGCTGTGCTTGGGCTTTGATTGTATTATTATAATCCTCCCATTTTTAAGCATACCGACGAAAACCTGGCTAATAACACGTGGATTTTTGCTTCAAAATCCTCAATTCTCAATTGGGGCCAATTATTCAATAAAGACTTAATCAATCATTCACGTCAATCCAACGAACAAAATCTGCGTAAAAACATGAGCGACTTTTTCCTATAGATATACGCTTTGAGAAAACATCTTAGTCATTTTTTATGAAAATTCTGCGTCAGCCTTTAGCAAAATACTTTCTTAGGATATTACGCACCAGCTATTGGGCATCTGCTGCGAGCAGGATACCCTTCTCGAGTCAATGGTACCCTAAAACAAAAAAAATAGTGTGTTCATTTACACAACATACCTACCGCTCCCGATTCCCTCAAATATAAGACAAGACAAACAACATTGTTTGTTATGATGTAGAAGAAACCGTTTAGCCAGAATATGAAGAAAGAGATTTGACAATTCATTTGAGCATCACTTTGTTATGCTAGAGCCGTTTTTACGCCACAGTCTTGAGCGAAACAAGCTTTTAAGCTATTGCCCAGCTACCAGTGCGAGCAGAATGTCCAATCTGTTTTACCGGCAAGCCTTATCGGTACCCTACAAATCAAAAAAGACAGCAGCATAATCGACTTATCCGTTCCTGAGATAATCTTGGAACAGACAGACAGACCAATGCCTAAAAATATGTTTTTTGAACTCAGGGACCGTTGGAAAGTGAATATTTTTTGAGAACCGGACGACCAAAATTATACACGATTATTACACTTTCCCTAGGCTAATTGGGGTAGCGGTAGGAAACGAAAACGATAGCAACCAAATTTATCAAAGTTATCAAACTATGTAGGTGCCAAACTCAATGGCCCAAAACTTGAAGCTACCTGTCGAAATGATTTCCCATTGCATTCTCCCACACACTTATGGCAAATAGCGAGAGCCATCTTATTGAAACCAGTTATCACAAACATCACGAACTCAAATTCCAAGTAATAGTAAGAGTGCATTTACTGAATTTTTAAATATACCTCCACAATTGTAGACAACAAATTTTGAGAAATTCCCTCACGATTAATCCCATAATAACACCTACGACATAATATTCTCGAAGAATTCATTTATTTCTTTATGCCTTCAGAAAATGTCCAAGATGTGGAGCCGCGCCAGAACAATCGCTGTCAGCCTGCTGAATGTGATGCAATTTGTGGAGCATCGGGAAAGAATGGCCGTTGCGTTAATCCATTCAAATGTGAATGTACCTAGTCTATGGAAATTATGCCGGTATATTTGACATTAAAAGTTACCTTTTCAATACTTGTCTTATTTCTAAAAAGATTGTTAATGTTTCTATTATGTTACATGGAATGTCCATATGTGGTTGTCATAGAACAAAGTCAGAGATTCCTTCTGGAATAACAAGCAAAAATATCAGACACAATTAAATTGAACTTTTGTAGCACTGAAAACCTATATCAATGTCAAGCTATTGGGCATGATTGAACAAATACATATACTCATAACTGCGCGCTTCATATCATTTTAAAATTCTAGGTATTTATCTTGGGTTCAGCCAAACATACTGTGCATGAGTAGGCAGCAAAGTAACTTAATGAATTTTCCAAAAAAAAGGCTGCAAATTTTCATTTTTCACTGCAAATTAACGGCTAATTTACTCCAAATATTGATCCCATCGGTTGTTATTTAAGGAAGATACGGTGGTATTTGCGCAAATTTAGGAAGACCATAAATGTAAAAAAAGGGTTGCAAATTTACGGCAAATATTTATTGGTGGTTATCTCAAAACAATCGGTTGGTTTTTAAGATACGGTGATAATAGCGCTAATTTAAAACGACTATGAATTTGCCAAGAACTACAAGAGCTGCAAGTTTTCTTTTTTCACGGTAAATTTACCGCAAATTAAGATACAATTGTTTTTTATTTTCGTTGAAATGGTCATACTAAATTTACACGTGTCAAACAAATTGGTCCCATCGTTCCCGAGAAAATCTTGGAACAGACAAAACAATAACTGAAACTATGTATTCGGAGATTCAGGAACTTCCGAAACGTACACGCCCCCAGACAAGGATAGAGTTGCTCGTTAGCAGCGTTCTCTTTTTATCGAGCTGTCGCACCCACTTAAGCGATACTCCTAGTCTATTCTTGGTTCTTGTAGTTCAGCGACACCGTATTTGGACATTTCTGTACTGAGGTATTGTGGTCTGTAGGAGACAAGAGGGAAAACCTCGCGGATAACCTCAGGAGCGTGACAGAGAAGGTTATACTCGGATCGAAGCACATTGCTGGACTCACCTAGACACGTGCATTGAAGAATAATTATATTTAGTATAAGTAATTAGTAAAGCACAAGTTCGTGGTTTCCGGTATGGTCTAGAGCCAGTCAACACCGAGACCACATCCCAAATTGAGCTGGCAATTGCCTAGTAGCAGCGCCATAAACAAGCAAGCAAGCAAAATATAATTTATGGTTAGATAATATTTACATTAAGATTGAATCGTATCAGTATCCTTGATGTTGTCTAAGTTTTTGATGTTGGTCGTCGGATAAAGCACCTGTAAAACAGCTGTAGATCATCTTCGTTTTCTCCAAAAAAGACAACAAAATCGGCATGGCAAAAATATCAATGTCCCTATCACTTATTTTATATGCTAGTTCAGTTTACGTAACATTTTTATAGTTTCGTCCATAAGGTAATCTATGTATTCAAAAACGAAAAAAACAAATGACACAAGAAACTATCAAGCAGCATTAGAAGTACATATTAAAATAATCAATAAAGGAATTCGTGTACAGACGATGGTTTTACTCTGATACAGATAGTGGAACATCGCAGAGAATTCAACCTTGAGATTTACCTGGCATTTATCGATTATAACGAAGCCTTTGATACGGTCATAATACATATGTTATGGACATTTATGGAGGAAAGAAGCTACCCAAAACACCTGATAAAATCTCTATTGCGAGGCTCAGAAATAATTATTGATACAGGCAGATAATTAAGAACAGAAATACTCAATCAAGGAATAAGACAAGGATGTAGACTGTCACCAACACATTTTAATATATAATTAGACGACCTTATTAACCTTAGAAATTAGTGGTGGAAGTACGACAGTATTTGTTAGATCACTAACACTTAGAATAAAGACTGGGAAATCTGTCGATAAATGGGGCTTAATTGAGAAGACTCTGTTTGCTCACCGAGCTTTCGAAAATGTTTATTTTCTTTTTCAAGGCTAAAAACAGGATACAAAAAGACTTACTATGTAAATGAGGTTACATCGTTAAGTTAACAAAACATAAGTACGGATACATTAATAGGTGAAGATTCAGTGGCTGTCTATTTGAAATAGCTAAGGAAGAATGAGAAAGAACAAAAAAAACTTCAACGGAACTATTGCTTTTTCTTTCCTTGAAATTGATGGATAGAGAGAAACGAAAACATATTTTTTTGGTTTGAATGTGTTGGATTTGGCGGGCTAACCATCGTGTATGACAATTGAAATGTCACAGTATAGAACATAGTTATTCTATAAAGCAGAGAGTAGAGAATAACAAATTGATGGAATACCTTCAACATAAAACAAGCTTGATTAAATAAAAAGACAAACAAGAAGTGAAGAGTGATGGCCTTTCAACATAAAAGAAATGAAACCAAGTTTAGATGAAGACCATAGAACCGCAAATTTGCCAAAAGTTATATACAATTATATAACCTATAAGTAACATACCAGCTCATCTATTTTCACTGTAGGTGCAATATTTGGAAATTATGAATGAATATATGGAACTCACTCCTTGCACATTAGAGCATTTGTTAATCGCATTGGGTTCTTTGCTTATTTCAATCATTTCGTGTATTAGCCTCTTTGTGTAGTTGGACTCCTTAACCAAAATAGCAGCCCCTTCAAAGTTATGGTTATGGTGTTTCTGGCAGGCATGTTGGGCCAAGGCACAGTTGAGCTTTTTCATTTTACAGTCACTTTTATGAGCCACTATTCTATTGCTAAGTTGTCTTCTAGTTTCCCCTATGTATACCAATTCACAATTGTGACAAGGTATTTTATATACAACATTCCTTGTTTTGCCAATTGAAAACTTATCCTTAAGATTGGAAAAATTATAACCAATTAAGTTCATGTTCCTCTTAGCTACTTTAATGCAATTAAGGACTTCTTTTATTACACACACTAATTTGGGAGCTAGTTCTTTAATCCATGGGATCAAAAAATAGCCAAGTCCTTGCTGTTGTTGAGACATAGGAATAACAGAGGAAGTACGGCTATTATCACGAGAGGGACTACTGTACAACAGCTTGCGCAACAGTTTACTGCAGTAAGAATTGTCAAGTAATATTTGATATAATTTGTCAATATTATTCCTCAACAGAGATGGATGGCTTATCCTTATAATTCTGTTCTTCAAACCCAGAATGAGGTTGATCTTGATTCTTTCGTCATGATACGAGCAATAGTCTGGTTATCAGTGCGAATGGTCCTGGTGTCAAGAAAGGGTAAGGAGTTGTTCTGTTCCCTTTCGATCGTAAATTTCAGATTTGAATTATAAGAATTAAATATTTGTAGGGTAATATCTTAAGCATCTGCCGGAATTGAACAAATTATGTCATCTACATATCTCTTTAAAAAGGGAACTTCGAAAGGTAGTTTACGCAAACAGTCGTCCAATAGGTCATCCATGACAAAGGCTGAAATTATTGGTGAAATTGTAGACCCCATCGGGGTACTAAAAACCTGTGAGTATATTTCTTCCTGGAATGTGACGATTGTACTTTCGAAAATGAATTTAATTGCCAACAAGAAGGACTCTACACTTAATTCACAGTACGATTGAATCTCCTGCCAATGTCTTTTAATACTGGATGCCGCTAGATCATAAGGAATGTTTGTAAATAGGGATGATACGTCAAGGCTGATCAACACATAGTCTCGAGGTAATTGAAAGTTATTCATGAAATTGGCAAATTGGAAGGGATCTTGAATAAAGTAATTATTATTTTTATTGTAGGCATTCGTTAATATTCGCGTGATGAATTTGCCCAGGCCAGAGTTGGGAGTGCCGATAGAAGAGATGATCGGTCTAAGAGAAAGAGGTTCTTTATGGATCCTGGGTAGAGCATAGAATCTGGCTGGTACAGAGTCATATACTGTATATCGCTTTTTTGTTACAAGGTTGATAAAATTATTTTCACACATATCAGCGACAATCTTATTTGCCTTCCCCTGTAGTGTGAGAGTTGGATCTCTAGGTAATTTCTTATAGTATCTGGGGTCATGGAGAAGTTGTTTGCATAAATCTAGATATTGTTCTCGATACATTAAGACGTTACCCTTGTCGTCTTTTAAGACTAACAACTCTTTGTGTTCATTAAGGTATCTTTTCATTCTAGAGATCAAACTATCATACCGACTCACACTACTTTTAGGAAAGTTCACAAAATTAGTGATATAATTTGTGGCTCTAGCAGTAGCTATATTCCTAGTTTTGTTATCCTCTACATTACTCCGGACACATTCAAGTTCTGCTAGCAGCGTTTGTACTAAATTAGAGTTAATTTTTGGTGGAAAGCTGAATCTTGGTCCCAAAGCGAACAAATTGAATATGTCAGAAGGTACTGTTTTACTGGTCAAGTTCTTTAACCAATTCGGTTTAGTTTTAGGCTCAGTAATCTGTGAAGTGATTAAAGAGTTTAATTTATTCCTGGTTCTACTACTATAGTTATAAAAAACTTTATTATAGCTAACTAGCTGACGTCTCCTAAACTCGGAAATTATATGACCAGGTACTAGTCCTCTGACAAATCCAATAAATCGACCTAACTCATTCTTCAGTTTATTAATATTAAGAAATGTTATTTCTATTTCAAACGAAAGTGTTCTTTGATCCAACCTTTTGGTAAAATTGACGATTCGGCCAAAGGTTCGTCCATCGATGACGTCCAGTACTCTTTGTAAATTTTGAGTGCTGTCCATGATGTGGTTCGGAACGATACCATTCCTTCTACATCCAATGGGGAACTCTCTCCGACTACTTAGTCTTGCTATAGAAATGTACCTATTGCGATCGTTCACACTTTTGAATTTCGAAAAAAAATCAACGGCATGTTGTTATATGTCTGTAAGTTAGTCCAAAAAAACATTTGGTTCAAAAGTTTATATATATATATATATATATATATATATATATATATATATATATATATATATATATATATATATATATATGGGATATTACGAAATTTGTTAACACGATAGAGGTCGCAGTTTTGAAGGTATCAAGTTCAAATTTGCTACAAAAATCAAACTCTCAAATATCTCGATCGAGTTCGCTATTGGGCAATATCGGGTAAGTAGTTTCAAAATGGCGACCATTCAAACATTTAATCAAATTATCAAAAAAGAGCCGTAGTGTAAATATCATCAAAAATAATTTTAGGTTATAGATATAATCAGTACCTACAACTTTTGTAAAAAGCAATTTTTCATAAAATACACAGGTAAAAAACTAAAAATTAATAAATAAAAAAAACAAATATTGATAAAACATGAACACTCAATATAAATTTGATGTAATTGTATATTTTCTGGAGATCTTAATATAGACCCTGATTAAAAAAATATATAGTATTGTAACGTGAAGACTTACCCGAATAATAAACTACACTCACAAAGGAACTATACACACACAATGCAAATTCCGGAAAACACGGGAGACATCAGAAGGCAACGAGAATAAGTCCTGGTCTATTCTCGAAGCCATATATTGAGAAATAACCTCCAGAAACAACGAAAACAAACACTGGAACCATCTAGAGCTTTTTAGGTTAGATATATAAGGCTGATGGTATAGACTGGATAGTTCAGTTGGTCATAAAGCACGGTCAGTGACAGTTAGTGATAGAACACATAGACACATACAGTCGTTATAGTCCAGGAAATATAGTGTGAATATAAATGTGTATATAGACGAGTAGTTATTGGTGTAAATAAATAAGTTAAAATAAATCGAACCCAGTTTTAATATAAATCCCCGTTACATTGGTGTCAGAAGTGGGATCGGTCAGTGAGTGATTATAAAACTGAACAGGCTTTAAGAGACTGCATTTGAGTGTTTTTTTGAGACTTTTTTTAGATTTAAGTTTAAGTGTAAGACCCTTTTGTTCGTTTTCGTGTTGGTGTAAAGACTTTTTGTTCGTTTTTGTGTTAGTGTGAAGACTCTTTAGTTCGTTTTCGTTTGAGAGCTTTTCGTTTTTTTTGTGTGAATGTGAAGACTTTTTCTCGTGTTTGTGTGAAGAATTTTTTTTGTTTTCGTGTCGAAGACTTTAAAAATAGTATTGCCTAATTGACTTTTTGTTAATAAAGACAATTCAAAATGAAATTAGTGCAGTTAACCGTGAAACAACTCAAAGAACAGTTGGTGGAGCGGGATTGTGATGATTCCGGTAATAAAGCGACCCTCCAGAAACGGTTAAGGGACACTTTGATGGAAAATGGAGAAGCTCCTGATTTGTTCGAATTCCATTCTCCGGAAGAACTGTTACTGAAAGAGGTGAAGGAAGAAATTTCTAGAAGTAATACTGAAAAATTCGATGAAGTCTCGAAAAAGTTCGAATTAATTTCTAGAAATAATAATGAAAAATTCGATGGAGTCTCGAAAAAGTTTGAAGAAATTTCTAGAGATAATAATGAAAAATTCGAGGAAGTAACCAGGACATTTGGGATGAAATTCGATGAAGTTTCGAAAAATTTTGAAGAAGTTTCTAGAACTCTTCAAGATGAAATAAAAGATGTTACCAGAAAAAGTGATGCGAGGTTTGAAGAAATTTCAAGAACAGTTGACGAAAAATTTGTCACGACAGAGAAGAACATGGAGAAACTGCAACAAAAAATCAAGACACTGGAAATGGCTGTTAAGAATGGTAACTGCAGTGGGAGCCAGACATTCAAAGGCGAAGATGACTTAGCCGCAGGTAGTATGAGGGTTAAGCTGCCAAACTTTGATGGAAAGTGCTCCTGGTCAACCTATCGAAAACAATTTGAAGCAGTGGCAATGGCTAACCAGTGGACCGAAGAACAGAAAGCTATTTCCTTAACCGCTGCTTTACGAGGTGATGCAGCAGACATCCTAAGGTCTATTCCAGCTGGCCAAGCAAACTACCATGTCTTGCTTTCTAAATTGGAGAATCGGTATGAAGACAGTCATCTTCAGCAAGTACACAAAGCACAATTGCGAACTCTGGTGCAACGTGCAAATGAGAGTCTGCAAGAATTTGAGGCAGAGCTAGCTCGCATTGTGCGACTAGCTTATCCTACAGTTGCCGATAGTTTCCTAGATGAAGTTGCGGTGGACACTTTTGTACATTGATTGAGAGAGGACAAATTGCAGAAGGCGGTGAAGCTGGCCAAACCAAAATTGCTAGAAGAAGCATTAGCTATTGCTTTGGAGCATGAAGCCGCAAGCCAAACTTCCCGTGGGCGCCGTGTAAAAGCAATCGAAGAAGAAGATCAATCCAATAAAGAGTCCCTGTTAGACATGATAAGGAAACTAGTGACGGGAGCGCAGTCAAAGAAGAGAGAGCCAAGGTGCTGGAACCGTGGTGAGCTAGGACACGTACGCCGCAGTTGTAAGAAGAAGGCGGCACAGTCGGAAAAACTGGAATGTGTCAAGATGGAAGACAAGATTTGTTCTATACGACGAACAACCGTAGAGAATGAGGAGTGGCAGCCCGAACAAATGAAACTGGCCCAAGAGAATGACCCATGTTTGAGAGTGGTCTTGGAGTGGATGCGCCGTAAGGAGAGGCCGTCTTGGCAGGACATAAGCTTACGAAGCCCTGAAGTGAAAGCATATTGGAGCCAATGGGACTCTCTTGTGTTAAGAGATGATCTGCTGTATAGAACCTTTGAGTCTGAAGATGGCACTGAAGCCAGATTTCAACTAGTTGTGCCGAGAAGCAAAGTGCCGGAGGTACTACGTCAGCTACATGATGGACATTTTGGTATCACTAAGACTCTGCAGAAGGTTCGAGAGCGATTCTATTGGGTGAATTGCAAAGAAGATGTGAGACAGTGGTGCCGTAAGTGTGAAGTATGTGCAGCCAGCAATGGACCACTTGGTAGAAAGCGGGCACCTATGAGGCAGTATAATGTTGGGAGTCCCATGGAGCGAGTTGCTGTGGATATTGCGGGGCCATTTCCTGAAACGGACAATGGGAATAAGTATATCCTGGTAGGTATGGATTATTTCACAAAGTGGACAGAGGCGTGCGCAATTCCTAACCAGGAAGCATCGACCGTCGCCGAGGTGTTGGTGAAGGAATTCTTTTCACGTTTTGGCGTTCCTCTTGAAATCCATTCAGACCAAGGAAGAAACTTCGAGTCAGCCCTGTTCCAAGATGTGTGCAGACTAATAGGTGCGATTAAGACCAGAACGACCCCTTTGCATCCTCAATCGGACGGAATGGTAGAGAGGATGAACCGAACTATGGGCAAGCACCTCTCTAAGGTTGTCTCAGAACATCAGCGAGATTGGGACCAGTACATCCATTTGTTCCTGATGGCCTATCGGGCGGCTGTGAATGAAACGACAGGTCAGACTCCTGCTAGTTTAATGTTGGGGCGTGAGTTACGCCTACCCTGTGACTTGGACATAAACCGACTCGCACCATACGCTGGATCAAACAACCAGGAGGAAGCACGAGTGGCTCTTCAAGAAAAGAACGTTGAAGAGCGAAATGTCAGTTTCAACGACTTCATGTCCAACTACGCAGATCGGAAGAAGGTCAGACTCGGTGTGACAGTTGAGGTTCAATAAGACCTTTTCAAACTACCAGCTGAAGTTTCTATTGCCCATTGTGTAGCGGAGGATCTACGTATGGGCCGAGGTATTGCTCTGGTGTTTAAAAGGAAGTTTGGAAGATTGGATGAATTGTCAGCCCAACGACAAAGAGTAGGAAAAGTTCTGCGACTAGCAGAAGGTAATCGGAACCTCTTCTATTTGGTTACGAAAAAGATGTCTAGAGGAAAACCCACTTACAAGGACATCTGGCATGCACTGAAGAGCCTAAGGAATGAAGTCAGGAATTATGACATCAAGAAGTTGGGTCTTCCGAAAATAGGCTGCGGGTTGGACGGGCTAGATAAGAAGATTGTAAGGAGCATGATCGAATACATCTTCCAGGACGCTGGTGTGCAAATTACCGTGTGTTGCTTCAATCCAAAAGAAGTGTACTCGGGAAAGACGATAGACTATTACTTCTTCAACAAAGGTGTTTGCCTGGCAGGAACCAAGTGCAGATTCCGCCATGGAACGAAATTCCAGCAAGGTACTACCAAGAATGATTCTGATCGGGACGATCAGATGCTAAGGAGGGGGCAGTGTAACGTGAAGACTTACCCGAATAATAAACTACACTCACAAATGAACTATACACACACAATGCAAATTCCGGAAAACACGGGAGACATCAGAAGGCAACGAGAATAAGTCCTGGTCTATTCTCGAAGCCATATATTGAGAAATAACCTCCAGAAACAACGAAAACAAACACTGGAACCATCTAGAGCTTTTTAGGTTAGATATATAAGGCTGATGGTATAGACTGAATAGTTCAGTTGGTCATAAAGCACGGTCAGTGACAGTTAGTGATAGAACACATAGACACAGACAGTCGTTATAGTCCAGGAAATATAGTGTGAATATAAATGTGTATATAGACGAGTAGTTATTGGTGTAAATAAATAAGTGAAAATAAATCGAACCCAGTTTTAATATAAATCCCCGTTACAGTATATTTAATGAAAAGAAATAGGCGAAAAAAAAATTCTGCCTTGAAGTGGAACTCGAACCCTGTCTGCTTTATATTCAACAGCCAAAACAAAAACCTCTAACCGCAAGGCTATGACACATACGACAATTTTATGTAATAACATGTAGGTATAACAATGCAAAGGTTGTTCACATTTCAATTCAATGAATTTTGAAAAATTTAGTTTTCCGCTGACTACAGGCCATCGGGATTTTTTTTGAATGTTTGAATAGACGCCATTTTGAAACTACTTACCCGATATTGCCCAATAACGAACTCGGCCGAGATATTTGAGAGATTGATTTTTGTAGCAAATTTGAACTTGATATCTTCAAAACTGCGACCGTAATATCCCATATATATATAAACTTTTGAACCAAATGTTTTTTTGGGCTAACTTATAGACATATAACAACATGCCGTTAAAATTTTTTCGAAATTCAAAAGTGTGAACGATCGCAATAGGTACATTTCTATAAGAAATTTACCTAAAAGAAACCTCAAAGTTCCAAATGATAATAAACATTCTTCATATGACATAAACATAATAAACAGACAGGAACATCATATTTGGCATTAAACAGAATCGACAATAATGACAAAACTTAAACTTATACCTAGATAAACAGTTTAAAAATATAACAGGTAGTATCCATGTTTGGCAACAAAATCTTAAAAATCCTTAATAATAATATAAAACTTAAAGTAAACTCAAAAAATAGGAGGTAAAGAAGTAAAGGTACAAATAGTACAAGTAGCACTTTTGAGGTCATAATCAGTTTTTGTAAAATTGTTCCAAACCACCGATTTGTTTGCCCCTGGACGCATTATTTCTACGTACATCACTGTATTCGAGTTAAAATTTCAAAATGAAAAATGTGTTAGCAATACCCCTACAGATTATCTTACTCCAGACCAAACAACTCTACCTCCAATCTTAATCGTACTTACAGACTAAGTAATAAGTATTAAGAAATAGGTGAGGATATGTTAGATCTTACTACGTTTCTACTAAAACAGAGAGCATTAGGTTCTATCTTCTATTATAAAATTCTCAATACTGAATAACTGAATACTTAAACTCCCGCGCCTGTACATACTCTGTACCCAGAACCTGAGCAATACATAAACAATAAATAATGCATTCGTTCGACATCGATGTTTTCCGCCATATGCAGATATGATTCAATTTAAGTGGCGGTACGAGTGATCATTCAAATGATAATCCGATTTTGAAAATCATTCGAATGCGAAAGATCCGATTATTAGAAACATGCGATTCTGCCCAGTGATTATATAAAATTTTTGGCAAATTGGTGGTTCTATGGTCTTCATCTAAACTTGGTTTCATTTCATTTATGGTGAAAGGCCATCACTTCACTTTTTGTTTGTCTTTTTCTTTAATCAAGCTTGTTTTATGTTGAAGGTATTCCATCAATTTGTTATTCTCTACTCTCTGCTTTATAGAATAACTATGTTCTATACTTTGACATTTCAATTGTCATACACGATGGTTAGCCCACCAAATCTAACACATTCAAACCAAAAAAATATGGTTTCGTTTCCCTCTATCTATCAATTTCAAGGAAAGAAAAAGCAATAGTTCCGTTAAAGTTTTTTTTGTTCTTTCTCATTCTTCCTTAGCTATTTTAAATAGACTGCCACTGAATCTTCACCTATTCTATTTTCTACGTTAAACGGTTCAGTGATTATAATATGTGATGTTCCTTACTGTTAATCTAATGTATCCGTACTTATGTTTTGTTAACTTAACGATGTAACCTCACATGCATAGTAAGTCTTTTTATATAATTTGTACTATATATAATTTTTTTATAACTACTTTGTATCCTGTTCTTAGCCTTGAAAAAGAAAATAAACATTTTCGAAAGCTCGGTGAGCAAACAGAGTCTTCTGAATTAAGCCCCATTTATCGACAGATTTCCCAGTCTTTATTCTAAGTGTTATATATATATATATAATATATATATATATATATATATATATATATATATATATATATATATATATATATACATCGGGCTACAACGTTATCGGTCTTCCGATTCCTAATCTCCAACCGTCTCGGTTTCTCCAAGCCTCTTCCTCCAGTCCTCTTGCCCGGATCTCTCCGTCTATACCCTCTCTCCAGCTTTTCCGGGGTCTTCCTCTCCTACTTCCTTGTGGTATCCAGTGTATTACTTTCTTCGGGAGTCGGTCTTGGTCCATTCTCTGTACATGTCCGTACCATCTGAGTTGTCCAGTTCTTATGTCTTCCACGATATCGTGCTTTACTTCCATTATTTCCCTTATCCTTTAGTTTCTGATCCTCTCCAATCTAAACTTTCCTGCCGCTCTTCTTCACTAGTTGATCTCTATGGCTTTGAGTGATGCCTCTGCTCTCTTCTTTATAGGCCACACCTCACTTCCATAGGTTACTATAGTTTTGATAATTGTGTTGTATATTCTGTGTTTGTTTTCCTTTGTGATGTGTTTATCCTATAGTATGTTGTTTAACGTGGACACAACCTTCCTTACTTGAAAATTTGTTTCGGCTATTGCTTCGTCCAGACTTCCTCCTTTCGATATTTTTACGCCTAGGTATTTGTATGAGCTGAAGTGTTTGATACTCTGTTTGTCTGAGATAGACAAATCTTGTTGTTCTCCTCCTATGGACATGTATTCTATTTTCTGTATGTTCACCTCTAGACCCCACCTGTCATACTCTTCAATTAGGTTGCGTGTCATATATTCAATGTCTTGTGCAATCACCACCTAATCATCCGCAAATACCAAAGTATAGATTGTGGATGTATCATCCACAGGTATGCACATTGCTTTGCATTTTCTCTTCCATCTTGTTAATGCGCTTTCCAGGTAGACTTTGAACAGTGTTGTCGATATACAAGAGCCTTGTCCCTTCGTTACTGTGAAACCGGTTGTTAATTTATTTCCTATTTTTATTTGTGTTCTTGCATCATTATACAATGATTTGATTGCTATTATTATTTCAGCATTTATGTTAGTATGTTGTAGAGCTTCCCATAATTTTACTATCGGAATGCTGTCATATGTTTTTTAAAGGTCCACAAATAGCAAATGAACTTCCTGATTATATTCGATTTTCTTTTCTGCGATTTGAGTTAGCACAAATAAGTGGTCAATGGTTGATCTTCCTGCTCTGAATCCGGCTTGCTCTTCTGCCTCCATTGCACTGTATTCATTGTCCATCTTATTTTTGAGTATTCTTCCATATATCCTGCTAATGGTGTTGGTTACAGATATTCCTCTATAGTTGTCGTATTTATTTTTGCCCCCTTCTTATGGATTACTGACATGTACGAAACCTTCCTTTCTCTTGGTACATCTTTGGAATAGGTTTGTGAGCATCTGAGTTAGTTTTTTTGTCTCATATTTAATAAGTTCTCCAGAAATATTTCCTGGTCCTGCCGCTCTTCCATTTTTTAGTTCTTTAATTGATTATTTAACTTGTGATACCGATATTTTTATTGGGGATCCTTGCGTGGTTATATTTGTGTTATTATCCGTAATTTGGAGTTCATTTCTATCTTCTGTCAGTAATTTTTTGAAGTACTGTTTCCATGATTGTTCTGTTATTGGAGAAAGTATGTTTTTGTTCCATTCCCGTCTCATGTTCTTTAGTATTCTCCAACTTTCTGTGCTTTTCCTTCCACCTAGGTATGTGTTGAGTCTAGAGCATGTTCTCTCCCATTTTTCCTTCTTTTTTGTACATATCATTCTTCGTACCCTTGCCTGCACTTGTAGATATGCAAGCTTATCATTTAGTTTTTTGGAGTTTAACATGGTGTTGTATATATTTATTTTGTTCTCTATTTCAAATTCTATAAATAATCGCATTAACACAGTACTATCCACAGATGAGCAAGTTATCATAGAAGAAAAGGAAAAGAAATTACTGCGATCCGTTAAAAACTTCACCCATTGAGTTCCACATTCATTCTGAATATATCTTTGATGAAAACAAAGTGTATGGAATTTATTGGAAACTATACCATACCAACAAAAATTGTCATCGACGGATATACTTTAGAAAGAGTATCACATATTAAATATTTAGGCTGCGATATGATAAAGACATAGAAAAATAAATAAATAAATATCAACAAATATGCGGAACAATACGATGAACCCTTAAAGGTGCCATGGCTGTCTTACACTATTATAAGGCTAATAATGCTGGGCATTGCGAAAAAAGATTTCAGATAACTATAATCATCCGAAATTAAATATCTCAGGCCAGTGAAAAGCTACAAATAATGGATCGAATTAAGAATAGAACCAGTTAACCGGTAACACAACGAGTAATCACATACTAAAAAAAGTGATTATATATTAAGAATGCCAAATGAAAGAATTCCAAAACAAACTTTAAAATTTAAACCCACAGACAGAAGACATATGGGAAGACCAAGGACATCATGTAACTTTCAACCGCAACGCGTCTGCTGAGAATTGTGGAATCGTTGCCGTCAGAAGTCAACTTAACCTCGATTGCAAGGAAATGGTACCTGACAACAGTGCTGCCTCTACAGGACAACCAAATTACATTGAATTCAGGATACTAGCAACCGGAGATTTTTTAACAAACAATCGCTTTAATACGGTTTTCTGCGATTAGCAACCAGTTTACAACAATAACGCAACCCCAGTGCGATAGCAACTGGGTCGCTTAACTGTAATAAGCGTATTGAACAGGCAAGTATGCCTAATCCCGGAGATACAGACTGCGATAATTTCTTGTGAGTTTCAGTCGACTAATTTGAATTTCGGAATTGTGAAACTACAAATATGCCCTGATATTATTTCTAAAACGAAATTGCATGAGTAAATTCAATGGAAAATTGGAAGAATCTTTCTAATGAATTCATTGTACTGAATCTAACAAACTGAATTACAGACTTATACATTCTTACAACTTAAAACTTACAATAAATCTCAACATTAATTAATAACGAATTTACACAATAATTCTGATTAGCAGAATCATCTCTATTTATCAAAATTTAAATTAACAATATAATTAATACACACATGCTGATAACACATTTATCTATTTTGATTTATTTTTTATCTTCGATAAAATGATAACCGTTAGTTCTTAAAAAAAAATCATTTGATCCATTTGAAAAAGCTTAATCAGTCTGCTGGATAATCAAATAAATAAGATGTT
This sequence comes from Crioceris asparagi, assembly GCA_958507055.1. NCBI lineage: Eukaryota > Metazoa > Arthropoda > Insecta > Coleoptera > Chrysomelidae > Crioceris > Crioceris asparagi. The sequence continues at coordinate 55,951,871 of OY293827.1, forward strand.
GTTTGTCATTGTGCTAATTTCAGCCTTAACATTGCCTGCTTCCTCTGTGATAGATCATGAGGGTTCCTTGCAAGAAGGTAAACGGAACATTATATACTTTACTTTAAATAACGTCCTAAACCTAATTAGATACAGTCTATTTAAATGAGCTATGTAACTTTTTTTATTGATTTCTCAAAAGCATTTGACATTGACAATATGTAGACAAGGAACACTATTTACAACCGTATTCGAACCAAGCGTTATTTATTTATGTTGTTAGTGGCCCTCTACTAGAGACCAAACTACATCAGAGTGCACCGTAATACCGATCTCCATCATACAACCGGTCTCCACCTTATTCACCGTACTCACTCAAACACTGCATCGGTCATCGGACTGACCCACTGACTAACTGAATTCCGAAGCACATCCTCTCCAATATATAGGCAAGCCCTCTCCATCTAGAAAGCTTCCACAGGCATCCTCTAACGCCCGGAACATTCCACCAATAGCGCGAACTCACTAGCTGTATCGGGATAAAACCTTGACCTTGGCATGTGGCGGTGACCAGCTATATGCCTTACATTTATACCACCCGGCGCCGATTACTTCCGTGTTTGTCAAGATGCTCCGCCCACAGAATATACCACTTGTCATATTTCTAGGTTACATTTCGTATTTAAGTTTGACGCAATCTGTCAATACCAAACCACTTACGACACAAGTTCGTAATAAGATTAGTATTCAATTAAAATTTTTGGAAGGATGGATGTGTATTATAATGTTTTAAGCCGGCAATCAGCTGTTTCCAATCAGTTATAATTTTACGATTTGACTATATTCGAAATTTCTGGCATACCAGTCCACCTGTGATGTAATACAATTTGAATCATCCAATGTATCGATACCTATTATGTTTTCTATGAGACGAATATTATAAAATTATCTTTTCTTATTAGAAATATGTGAGTATTGATAAAGAAAAATTATTTCATCTGAGGTCATGTTTTATTCAGATTTTGATTGGATTTCAGATATCTATCAATTGTCCATAGCCTGATTACAGACTGGGCATGAAAAGTTTCTATACATGTTCAGTTATCTCTATTCTCTGAACTCATTATCATTTAATTAAAAAAATGATTTTCGTTTTGTTACTAGACACTGGTAGATTGGCTTCTAAATGCAACCAAGACAAATGCTATTTGAAATGCTTTTCAGAAGGTGGCGCTGGACTTTGTGCCAAAGATGAATGCGTATGTTACTATTATGCACCCAAGGGTATGTATAAATTATAGAACAGTGCTGCGACTTAATTTACAGATTATGGAATAAAAAATAATGTCCTTTTCTATTTCTATGTAGCTGAGAAGAAGAATCAAGCTCCAGATACTACAAAATGTGACCCCGATGCTTGTTACTTAAAATGCTTTGATGATGGTGGCAAAGGAGTTTGTTTTGGAGACGAATGTAGATGTTTTTATTACAAGTAAAAACATGGAAATGAACTTAGAATATTACAGAAATTTACTTCTAATGTAGGTCAAAATTACGTTTCAGAAACTATGAAAAATCTACTGATATCATAGAGAATATAACAATATGTATAAACAATTAATTAGGTAAATAGATGTTTCATATTTTATCAATAAATGTTTCTTATGTAATTCAGTTGTCAATACGTAGGCTGTTAGAAAATGTTCCCGACTTCTTATAATAATTTCTTATTCTTTATTTATTTATTTTATATTTTTTATTTTTATAATAATAATAGTAATAATAATAATAATAATATTAATAATAATAACCCGTGAGACCGCGAGGTTGTGGATTCCTCCTGTGTCCTCCACGTGGGGCGGTCTGGTAACGTGGTTCCACAAGCCAGTGTCGTCACGGCTAACAGCAGGTAAATATCCACTAGGGGAGGAAACCCCGATCAAAAACCAAATATGGAAGCCGAGTTGGGAGTAGAAACTACGGTGCAGGGGGTCGGATCCCCAGTACCGGTGACCGACGGGGGTTTGCCAGCGGACCCCGGGTCATCGTCATTCTTTGACCGCAATGCTTTGGAGGTGGACCACTTGGCCTCCACTGCAGATACTCTTACAAGCGAAGATAACAGGGCACTAAGCTCAGGAAGCGAAGAAGGGAGAAAGAAAATGAACCCATTCGCAAGAAGGCTAAGGTCAGGCGCTCTCCAAGCACAAAGAGTGCTGCCACGCGGACCTCTAACAAACACCACACAGGTCTTAAGCAAACATCCAGAAGATGTGCAGACTCCGAGTAATCAACCTAATAATGCGACCGATAAATTAAATGTTGACTCAGCAAGGCAGATAGTGGACACACTACCATGCGTGCGGCCACCTTCAGGCAGAAGAATGTCTCAATGGACCTGAAAAATGGTTTATCGGTCTTAGAGTCTTCAATGGACGTCATCGACTCCAAGCGCAGGGCTTGGGAAGGAAATGCCCCATGTCGCAGGGAGGGTATATCTCAAATAATACCTCAGGTACCCTCATCGCCCATGACGCAAGGGGCAGTCGCCTCTGCCGATGCGAATCGACCGGCAGGTAGCCCTCCCACTGACTCGAGGGAAGAAAAACGGCCAAAGAACGTGAGGGCAGATTCTCAAGTATCTGTTGATGTTGGGAACGAATTTAAGATGGTGCAGTCTAAATCTCAGAAAAGAAGAGAGATGAAGGCAAAAACTTTTGTTTTTAATCCATGTTAACATATAATGGCAGTATCTTTCGACCGTAATAGGCAGATAGTTTGTATACGGAACACTTTGGGTGCGAATCCGGCTCGCATTTAACTGGTCTAATGATTTAGGTACCGAATAGTTATAAACAAAATCTTTTTTACAAAAAATTGGACCGACTTTATCAGTTGTTGCACTGAAAAATACAAAATAATATTAATTCTATTGGTGCTGGTAATTTTGAAGTTGTGCCGTTGTAGTTTGTTGTTGTAGGCACCCACTCCAAAAGAACCAGCACCAATAGAATTAATATTATTTTGTATTTTTCAGTGCAACAACTGATAAAGTCGGTCCAATTTTTTGTAAGAAACATTTATTTCACATTTTTGAGTGTAAAATTAGTCATGAAAATTGTTGAACGTTCACTAATACCCAAAAAGTTATAGGTAGGTTTAGCTTGTACTAGCGAAAATACGCATATCACATATTTCAGACTTTACCATTGCGAAACTCGGAAACCGTAACTCTTTTGAAAAAATGTTCAATTTAAATGTTTCCGGATATGGTCCCCTTTCTAATTTTCAAATCTCGAATTTTCAATTTTCAGAAAAATTTGCCCCTTCCACATAGCTGAAACACATATTTCAGACTGTAGCGCGGAAACGTATGATTATTTTAAAAAATGTCCAATTTAAACATTTCCGGATATGGAATTTTCGTTAATTCTGTCGTCTCGGATTTTCGATTTTCGAGAAAATTCGCCCCCTCCACCCCCTTTGGGGGCAGTTTTTGGAGGGAAGGAGATTTCGGATTTGATTTTCCTCAATATGGGACCATTTTTCAACTCTCCTCATTCAAATAAAACAAAAATCGTCTAAATCGGAGTACGTTTACTATGCGAAACGCGCGAACAGCCATAAAAAAAGCAATCTTACAACCGAATTGTATACCTTCTCCTTTTTTTGAAGTCGGTCAAAAAGAAAGGCGCATGCACCTCAGAATGTAAAGTTGTCCAACCAGGCAAACAAAAAGTCCCAGTCAAGGCCTAAGAAGCAGCTAGTCCTGATTAACACTAGTGCTGACAGAACCTACGCTGACGTCCTTGGGGCTATGAGAAAGAATGTTAAGCTCGAAGAATCTGGCACCGAGATACGTCAGATACGGAAGACTGCCACTGGAGGGGTACTCTTAGAGCTCGCTAAGTGTGAAAACAGAGCGAAGCTCCAAGTAGCAATTAAGCAGTCGGTTGGAGATAACGGTGTAATCCGCACAATCGTCCCCAAGCTGAGTCTTGAGATCCTTGATCTCGATATCCTTATAACCGAAGACGATGTTAAAAACGCAATCTGTAAGGAGAATCCTGAACTATGCGAGGAGCTTAAAGTCACCCTTTTTGCGCCTAACAGTCGCGAATAAAGGAAAGCCGTTATTCAATTGGATGAAAAAGAGGCTATCCAGATCCTACAGAAAGGAAAAATAAAAATTGGATGGGTGAACTACAGGATTAGACAGCGCGTGGAAATGGAGCGGTGTTTTCGTTGTCTAGGATACGGACATGTAAGAAGAAACTGTTCAGGCCCAGACAGAAGCAGGAAATGTTGGAAATGCGGTAATGTTGAACATCTAGCAGCCACGTGCACTGAAGCACCAACCTGTATTTTATGCGTTGATATTTCTGGAGCACCTTTAGATCATGCTCCAGGCTCTAGGCAATGTGAGCCATTTAGAAAAGCATTGGAAGCGAAAAAAGCCAGATCATCCAATAAGCTATGATACAGTTCTTACAGGGAAATCTACAAAGGAGCCGAGCTGCGGACTCTATTATCGAGCAGCTTGCACATGAGACTGCAGCACAGGTAGTGATCGTTAGTGAGCCCTATCGGGCTAGAACCAACCCATCTTGGTACTTTGACACGCTTGGCACTGCAGCAGTCTGGATGCCTGATAGATGCCGGACCAAAGTTCTCGCCCACGGGTCAGAAGAGGGGCACGTCTGGGTCAGGTTGCGAAAACCACAGTATGCAGCGTATATCTGTCGCCTAATTATTCTGCTCAGGAATACAGGCAGAAACTGGAGGCACATGAAGATACTCTCCAGAATATCCCTGGCTTCAACGCTAGAGCTGTTGAATGGGGTATGCCAGTCACAAATGCAAGGGGCAGACATATCTTGGATATGGCTTCCAGGCTTGATCTAGATGTAGCAAACAAAGGCTCAATACCCACCTACCTAAGAGCAGACTTTGGCGAGTCTATACCCGACATAACACTAGTCTCTGCCAGGCTATCTCGTACGATAATTATCTGGAAGATAATGGACGTATACACAGCCAGCGACCATGAGTTTATCTCTTTTCAACTCGATTTAAATGATCCGATCCAACGAACGCGTACGCAAATCGCATCTGGTTGGAACACAGCCAAACTGGATCGGGAGAAATTCATGTAAAAGTTATCCCGCCTGTTCCCAAGCTTATTGGTGGACGAATGAAATCGCAGAGCTCAGAAAAATGCCTTAATGAATAGAAGAAGAGCTCAACGTGCCCGAAACCGTCCTGAGGCTGCTGATAGGTCGGCAGAATATAAAGCAGTAAAGAAGGCACTCACCACTGCAATACGTCGAAGCAAAGAGAGATGCTGGAGGGAACTCTGCGAAGATGGGGATTGCGACCCGTGGGGAAAAGGCTATAAATTAGTTACTAAAAAGCTTAATGGCTTTGAAACTACAAGCATAGACATGCCAGCTGGGGCTGTCTCAGAAATTGTTGACGCGCTCTTCCCAACTCACGCATCGAGGACAGATGAGATAGTTGTGAGGCCGGTCCCAGACGTTCCCGAGTTCACTGAACAGGAGTTCGTGACGGCAGTAGCCGGCATGAGAAACAACAAAGCTCCAGGTTCAGACGGCATCCCTGTGGAGGTATTGAAGCTAGTGGTGGAAAATCGGCCACTTATCTTACTGCGCATGCTTAATGCGTGCCTAGTGGCTGGAATCTTCCCCTCACGCTAGAAGGTAACCAGATTGGCGCTCATAAGCAAAGGTAAGGGAAACTCTGACTCCACGTCATCATACAGTCCTCTCTGCTTATTAGACGCGACGGTAAAACTCTTTGAAAGAATGCTGCAGCCCAGACAGCAGAGCTCTATCGAAATCGCTGGAAATTTGTCCCACCGTCAACACGGATTTCGTAAGGGACAACTCTAACAGCTATCAGGCAGGTGACAGCGGCTGTCCAGCGTGCTAACGAAGCCTGTCATCAGGCTCGTCCAATAGTTTTCATGGTCACACTCAACGTTAAAAATGCATTTAAATCTGCCCGGTGGATAGACATCTTAGATTCGCTGCGGCAGAAGTTTAGGGTTCCCGTCTATATCTTGGCCGTTCTTGACGACTATCTAAACAACCGCCGCTTGACAAACGAGATAGAAGAAGGGAGAAAAATGAAAGTGGTCACCGCCGGTGTGGCGCAGGGTTCTGTTCTCGGCCCTGACCTCTGGAATATCTGGTACGATAGTCTCTTACGGTCTGAGATGCCACATGATGTGTTCTTGGTGGGTTACGCCGATGATGTAGCTGCAGTCATCTCAGCTAGGACCCCAGAGTTGGCCCAGCTACGCTTAAAACAAGCAATCTCTAAGACAGTCTTGGGTGCTAGCAACTCCCAATGACATGACCATATGAGTCGCTGTGAATACGAGGCAAAATAGATACTCGGGCGTGGGAGGATTAGATATTGGTCCTTCCAATCGGAACCATCAGGAAGCTCAGCGTGTAGACGGGAATGGAAATGGAGCAGCCACCCGTCGAAATGGACTCCAAAGACCGCCAAACCCGGCACCAGAGGAACGTGCTGTGCAACCAGCTGTTGCATCCACCGACCAAAACCTGGGACACGAGAGAAAACGACGTATGAAATGGGACAACGAAACCAAAAAACAAATCATACGATCGTACTTCAAAATCACCTTCCTTGAAACCGAAATGACAATGTATCGCACGAGATTTAATGAAAATTTTGTTAGAAACATGCCACACCTAAGACATATCAATGTGCAGCGAGTAGCAGATCAGAAACGAGTGATCCTCAGAAATAACTTACTACCCCCTCCCCTAGTTGAACAAATCAAAGAGGAAGTAAGACAAGAACTGAGCGAAGAAAGAGGAGAATCCAATACAGCAACTCCACCGCAACAATTAAGTCTACTGATACCTGATGTAAGATTAAGTGTAACCCCGACACAGGATGACACGTATTTCAACCACAAAATACAGAGGATCAGATCCATGTCTAAGACCACCCCTACCAAAACTCCAACACAAACCGGGAACATCGAACCTACTAAATGTAGCCAATCGATATATTCAAAATACCATAAAACAAGAGATGGATTTGGAGGAAATACACCTTAACATATATTGCGTGGCAAGGACCACGATACTTGCAAATAATCAGAGAACTACAGGTGCAACCCAAAAGACGCAGCAGGAACAACAAGAACAAAAATGGATGCAACGTTTAACGCGAAAAATAGAATCAATTCGAAAAGAAATAGGGCGTACAGAACAACTCGCGAGAGGGCTGAAATCAAGACGAATACTGAAAAGTATTCCAAAAAACCTTAAAGATAAACTGGAGGGAAAAATACACGAAGAGAGTAAGAATATTATAACAGAGCACCTTGATACCCTAAAACAGAAATTGCCCGCCTACACAAGAAGAGCCCGAAGATATCAAGAAAGCTACCAACGGAGGTGCCACAATAACTTTTGAAAATTATCAGCACCGGTTTTACAGATCTCTCAAAAACCAGAGCTTAACGCATAAAAAAGCACCAAAGAAAGACCAAATCAAAAAATTCTGTGAAGAAATATGGTCTACCGATCCAAGATGCAATATCATTGCGCGCTGGATAAAAACTGAAGAGGTAGAGCAGGTAGAAATGAGTATGAGCCAAACCGACTTTACAGAAGATGAACTATCACAGGTTATCTCTAAAATGCCAAACTGGAGAGCATGTGGACGAGACAGAATACACAACTACTGGTATAAAAAACTAACATATTCACATGAACTAATACGGCAATTCAACTAGATACTACATAACCCAGAGAAACTACCACCACAAACGGAATTACCAACCTACTGCCAAAAACGGACCAGACGCGCCAATACAGACCGATCACATGTCTGCCCACTCTGTATAAAATCTTAACTGCCCTTATATCAAACAAAATCTAAGCCTACCTAGATGAAAATGGCATACTAACAGAAGAACAGAAGGGATGCAGAAGAGACTATAGAGGGTGCAAAGAACAGATTATTATAGATTCCGTCATCCTAGAACAGACTTGTCACAAATGCAGAAACCTACATATGGCATATATCGATTACCAAAAGGCATTTGATTGTGTAACCCATAGTTGGCTCATAAAAACTTTGGAAATGTACAAAATTGATAAAAACATAATACACCTGCTCAGACATTCAATGACAAAATGGAACACAAAGTTGCAGATAATAACAGGACATTATAGCATGAAAACAGAATCTATCAAAATAAAGCGAGGTATATTTCAAGGAGATTCCCTATCGGCTTTATGGTTTTGCCTCGCATTTAACCCCATCTCCAAGGCACTCAGAAGAACTGAATATGGTGTCACCATTAAAACTGGTAATGCGATGGAAAGAATAAGTCATCTCTTTTTTATGGACGACCTAAAAATCTACATAACAACAAAAAACAACTAGAAACGGTACTGAAACTAACACAACAATAGGGTAACGACATTGGAATGACCTTCGGAGAAAAGAAGTGCCAGACAGTGACAGTCTTAAAGGTAAGATTGGTTGAAACACCACCCCTACAACTAGACAGAAACACAGTCATACAATCAATTTCGAATGAACCCTGCAAATACCTGAGTATACTCCAATCAAATAAGGTGGAGCATAATGAAATCAAAAAGATACTCACTGCCGAGTTTCAGCGCAGGCTTAACAGCATCCTAAAGACGAAGCTCAATTCCAGAAATATTACTGTAGCAATAAACAGTTATGCCCTCTCTGTACTCCAATATTCATTCGGTATTGTCAAATGGACACACACTGACCTTGAATCTGTTAATCGAAGGGTACGGACAAGCCTGGCAAAATACAGAATGAACCACCCCAAGACAGCTATCGAACCTTTCCAAGGGAAAGAGGCGGCAGAGGAATAAAAGATGCTATAACGGAATGTAACCAACAAATTATAGGGCTGAGGAAATTTTTCCATACAAAACACAATGCACTACACCAGAGAGTAGTTGAAGCAGATGCAGGTTACACACCACTCATTCTTAGCTCCCAAAACTTCACACCATTGCCAACACAAACAAATGAGAATAAGCTGCAAAAATGGAAATCAAAAAAATTACATGGAAGATACAGGAACAAACTGGAAAAGGAGAACGTAGACACAAATGCCTCGGTGGAATGGATCAAACTAGGCAACATATTTCCAGAGACCGAAGGATTTATTTTTGCAATCCAAGACCAGGTGGTTAAGACGCGAAACTACCAAAAGTACATATTGAGAGATGACGTCCCGAATGATAAATGCCGTAAATGCAACAAAAAACAGGAAACGATAGAGCACATCCTTTCTGTTAGTCAAAAATTAGCGGAAACAAAGTACCTAGTAAGACATAACAAAGTGCAGCAATTGTCTACCTAGAACTTCTCAAATTATTCGATATAAACCTCGAAAATACAACACCCTACTATGAGTTACAAACACCTCCTGGAATTCAAAAAAAACAAATTAAAATATATAGGGACAAGGCAATTATCACTGAAAAAACAACACCGCATAACAACCCAGATATAACGCTTATAGACGGAGCTAACAAAAGAGTTATGCTTATCGATATATCCATCCCAAAAAACACCAATATCGAAACAAAACACAAGGAAAAAATTGAAAAATATACACAACTTAAAAGAGAGATCCGAGAAATGTGTCAATTAGAAGAAGTCAAAATTTTCCCCCTAATCCTCTCAGCAATGGGACTTGTACCAAAAAAACTTAAAAAGAGTATGAATGAAATTGGAATTCCATGGAATACTTACCGAACAATGCAAAAGTCCGTCATGCTCGATGCAGCGAACATCTTGAGATCATTTCTAAAAGCGTGAAATCATAGTAGTCTTGTTTTTCGAAACCGACTTCTATGACCAATATACGGTAAAATACCTGAAAGAAAATAATAATAATAATAATAATAATAATAATGAGTTGATGATTCCAGCCGGTCTCTGGACCAGAACTTCAAAAAAAACCCTGCACATGCGTGAAGACAACCATAATAATAATAATAATAATACTGAATATCCGAATATCACACTTCCTCAAGAGCTAGGCCCCATGCTAATACCCGACATGGATACTGGCGAGTACTATAAGTACCTGGGTGTCATTCAGAGCCGATAGATCGCCCACACCGAAATGAAAAAGAAACTCACCACAGATTTCAAAGCCGCTTGTACAAAGTAACCAAAGTGAAGCTGAGCGGCAAAAACTAAACTAAAGCGATCAACACCTACGCCATACCAGTAATAACGTACAGCTTCGGAGTGGTAAAATGGTCACCAACAGATCTGAAGAACCTGCAAAGAACCATTCGAACGACCATAACAGAGTCCAATCTCCATCACCCAAAGTCATGCATGGAAAGAATGACCCTCCCCGCAGGTTGGGAGGAAGAGGAGAATCACAGATATTGAACGGCTCCATTACAACCAGGTACAAAAACTGAGACAGTACTTCCAAGAAAAACAACAAGATCCGAGCTTATCAGATCCATTGTCACCGCGGATGAAAAACTTACACCCCTGAACTTGTAATCGGACCAGTATGAAACCTCCAGTCTGACCCCGGAGGAGAAAGAAAATATCTGGAAAGGAATATCCATCCACGGACGCTACCACCACGCTCTCAACGTCACGAACGTTGACAAAGAAATGTCAAACAAATGGCTGGGAGACAGTGGTATCTTCGCTGAAACGGAGGGCTTCATGATCGCCATCCAAGATGAAGTAATCGCGACAAGGAATTATGTCAAGCATGTAATGAATAACCCAGAGGATCGCTGTCAGAGATGCGGCACACCGAGAGAAAATATCGACCATATAATATCAGCCTGTCCAACCCTCGCACAAACAGAATACCTAAGAAGACATAACAATGTGGCCAAAATCCTACATATTGAGCTCTATCAATAGCAAAAACATTAGGGTTCAAGAACAGCAACAAAAACAAAGCATAAATGAGGACAGAAAGAAAACAAAAGAAAAACCAACTTGGCGAAAACAGTTAGAGAATAAAATTAGTCAAATTCCCAGTGACCTTACACAGATGAACTGATACACCCAAAACCAAAGCACAACAAACTATACAAAAAATACAACAAGAACAAGAACTACAAAAATAATAGACGCATTAGATATACTCAAACAGAACCTAATGACATCGAGTAAAAAGTTGAAGAAAATATTCTATCAAAAACTTGAACAAACAGAGACAGCAACCACAAACACAAAATCAATGAAAACAGAAATTGAAAACTTTTGAAAGTCGCTATGGTCAACTCAGTAGAACATAGAATAAGTAAGTGGATAGAAAAAGAAAAAGCAAGAACAGACAGTAGAGCCCCTGGTACCATATACAATAACAACAGAAGAATTAGGTAAAATCTACAATTACTTTTGGAAACATCTACCATCCTTACACGAGAAAATGACACAGTTAATCCAACATGTTATAACACACCCATAAGAAATTCCAAAGTCATTAGCGCGTGATTTAAACTATCTTAAGCCCATGAACGAAAACATACATGAACTTAAGAATTATGCACCAATATATCACTTGTCTAAATACATTGTATAAAATCATCACAAAAACAATAGCCGAACACGAAGAACAAAAAGAGTGCACAAAAGGAGCCAGGGGTTGCAAGGAACAACCCATAATAGATCGAATTTTAACTAACCAAGCACAAACAGACCAGAGAAGCATGGATAAAATAACAAAAAGATTACGACTCAATTCCTCATTAATGGCTGCTTCACATTCTGAAATATACAAAATAGATCCAACGATTATATTTTTTTTGAAGATACAACGAATATCTGGGAAAAATTTAACACAGCCTACCTGACACAAAAATTGAAACTGATAACATTAAAATCAACAGACGAATTTTTCAAGGAGATACAAATGGTTCATCCTAGCACTCAACCTTCAAAGCACTCAACTTAAAGCAACGAAAATAAGATACAAGATCACCAAAGAATGTACCGTAGCGCATCTCTTTTTCGTCGATGATGCTACAGACGAAAATGAACTGTCCTAAATGTTAGAGACCACTGTCTCCTTCTCTAATGATATAAAAATGGAATTTGTTATATACGAATGCGCATCAATCATAGTGAAGAAAGGTAAAATAACAAAGGTGAAAGAAATAAACCTAAAAATAGATAACGTAACAATCCCTGCCCTAAATAACGAGGCATATAAATATCTAGATGTTAAAGAAACACTTACACACAACAGGAAAGAAATGAAAGAGAACGCCAAAAGTTAAAGTAAACACGTGGGCAATACCAATCCTAACATATTCATTTGGATTCATAGAGGAAACAAAAATAGATGCACATGCACTTGACGGATTAACCGGAAAAACACTCACAAATAACCGAGCATTACATCCAAACTCAGCCATCAAGAGATTATATCTACCCAGGAATCAAGAAGGACGTGGCCTCATCCATAGATAAAATATTTATATACGGAGGCCTCATCAACATTGAAGCAACACATAAAATACAAAATACAAATACACAATCTACAAACATACTTCAATAGCATAGAAACATATTCACAACAAGATGCAGAAATCAAACAAGCAGACAAAAAAAATACATCCCACACAGTACCCACACACAACAACAGACAGACAAGAAAAAACTGACAACAAAACTCATCAATCCGGAAAGAAATAGGGCGAACAGAACATCTCACAAGAGGGCAGAAAACACAACGCTTATTGAAAAATACCCTGTGTTGAGACACACAACTATTATTGTATAAAATCATCCTGTAAATATGTTTTTCTATGTAATAAATAAATGTCATTCTGACAGCACGCTGACATGAGAGATAATCGCGAATACTTTATATTGTGACAGCCAATAGCAAAATTTGTTATTTTTAACCAATCAAAAATATTTTTTATGACCAATAGCAAAGCAACTCATCTGTATAGAAGGCGTGTTGCAGCGCATTGTGATTTAGTCGTCCACAATGTCAGCAATCTGGCGTTCCCGTCAAAAGCTGTTCCTCTCAAAGAAAATTCGATTTCTATGAGATATAGCGAGCTGTTGTGCATTTTTGCATATGTAATTGTGATATAGACACTTCATCAATAGATAGTTATATTAAAACACAGTGATAGAGACACTTAATCCCTGCGCTATGGAAGAGAGAATCCCCACAACGGATGACAAAATGGAAACCACCAATGATCCTGCCCTAAATATTAATCCCTTGATCCTAAAACTGATTGAAATAATAAGCAGCCTTGAAGATAACGAACTACAGAAAATTATAGAAGTAGCTGTCAAAACAAGAAAAAATAATCAAAAGTCAAAAGTTAATCCCCAATCCACAAAACGTCCATATTCCTCGTCAGATGATGAAAACAGTAATAATCAGATCGAGGTTAGTAACCGTTATAGCTCATTGAGCGATGTGGATGATATTGCTGATGTTGATTTCCCCCCCTTCCGTCAGAACCAAATTCAAATTTCAAGATCCCAAATGAAAAAATGTAAGATCAACGCTCAACAAACAACCACTGACAATCCAAATATTGTAATTAACAAGATAAATAACCATAAATAACTCAATAATAATGACAAATCAAAACTATAAATACCTACTACAAATCCAAGGGAGAACCTCAAAGTTCTTCCAATTAAACTTACAGACGTGCACTTCTGGGACAAAGCTATTATTTATTTCAAAAATATTCAAAATTAATTGTACAAAAGCTTCAAGTTCCGATGAAGGTATTGTAATTTTCCACATCTGAGGACTATAGGCATATGCGAAAGTATTTTGACAAAGTAGGTCAGAAAGTATTTTCGCATACTCTACCTGAAAGTAAAGAATTGAGAATAGTCCTCAAAGGACTACCAACCTACATCTCAACTGAAGATATTGACTATGAACTAAAACACTTAGGCTTTAGTCCAGTCAAAGTTGCTAGGATGAGCAAAGATAAAAGACCGATTCCTTTAGTTTTGGTATTATTACCTAAAAATGAAAGAAATATATACGAACTTAAATATTTGCACGGACTTTGCATTTAAGTTGGAAGTCAGCATGCTAAGGCTCGTGTTAGTCAATGTTATCGCTGTCAAAATTATGGCCTTACGCAATCTAACTGTACGTTAGACCCAAACTGTGTCAAATGCGGAGGTTCACATTTTAGCTATGAATGCTCAAAAGATCCGAAACTACCGCTCAAATGTTATCATTGTCATGGTGCACATCCAGCTATTTTTACGGACTGTAAACATGCCCCTAAGGCAAAAGTTTATAACAATGTAGACCCCAATGTATCATATGCCAAATTGACCAACAACACTAACATGACGGAACTCGTACAAACAAACAAGACGAAACAAACAGAAACTAACAACCTAGAACTAATAACTGAAATGAAACAGTTATTTGGTCAGATGACAAGACTTGCCGCAAAAATTGGCTTCCAAATTTAATGTCAAACAAGACCATTATTAAAAATTAAACATTATTACATGGAATGCAAATTCCATTGTAAACAAAAAAACAGAAACAATAAACTACATAAACGAACACAACCCTGACATACTACTGATACAAGAGACTTTTTTGAAAGCACAAAATAATTTTAAAATTCCAAATTACACTATACACAGACGAGACAGAAATACAGGAAGCGGCGGAGGAGTAACATAAAACATGACTTTAAGCCAGATAATTCCACAGAGAACATAGAGCTAATAGCTATAGAGAAAAATTACACGATGGACAGACAATACGAATAGGTTCAATGTACATACCACCTACAAAAAATATAATAGACCAAGAACTCGATGAGATACTAAAAGATGACGTACGAACCATTATTGGTGGTGATCTTAACGCCAAGCACCAAGAATGGAACTCTAGACATAAGAACAAAAAAGGCACTGCTCTTTACAAAGACGGACAAAAACATGATAAAATACATATACTAGTTCTGATACACCGACGTTAAACAGCACCAAGGGCATCAATGACATCATTGACATATTTATAATAAAAAATATAGACAAATACTGTGACATCAACACAAACATAGACACCACATCTGACCATAATCCGGTACATCTCTCTTTAAGTGATGCCGTATTACCAACAAACAAGAGTTCAAAATAACGAAATGGCAATTATTCCACAATATTCTATAAAACACAGACTCTAATGAAAAAGAACTAAACTCTACAGACAACACTGATCAAGAAATCAATCAACTAGAGACTCACATAGACAATGCACTTAATAACAGCACCAAATTATTAAAAACTAAAAAATCAATAGACGGCTTTCCGAAATACAGGACAAAATTAGACTGAAGAATAAATACAGACATTTAGCGAATGACACAGGAGATCCGAGACATAAAAAAACAAGCCACTAAATTGAAAAATCAAATTAAAAAAATGATTATAAAATTTAGAAACGAACAATGGGACAACTACATAGACATACTGAATGACCCATATCACCAGAGAAGCTATTACAAACTTATTAAAGCATAAAAAAAATACAACTTTCAAACTAACAGGCCTATACATGGAATGAACGGACTTGCATACAAAAATGATGACAAAGCAGAAGCTTTTGCTGACACGATAGAGGAGCAATTCACACTGAACAGGACGACAGTAAATGACCAACAGCTATACAATGACATTAATCAAAAAATAAACTCTCTTAATAGAAACACAATACCTGACAATACCTACAGACCCACAACAAATGACGAAATAGAAGAAATTATTAGTGCTCTTAGTATTTCCAAGACACCCGGCCATGACAAAATTAAGAACAAACTATTAAAGGAACGACCACACAAATAAATAGACAGACTTGTAAAGCTATTTAATTCATGCTTCCGGCACCTTTTCGCTGACGATACGGCCATAATAACAAAGAACAAAAAAAGCAAATATAGCATTGCCGAAGTATAAGAAGCAGCTGACCAACTAGTAAACTATTTTGATAGATGGAAAATTGCCATCAACCCGGAAAAAACACAGACAATACAATTCACTATCAAATATAAGACTACAAAATCAAAATCAACAATTAAAAATTCTGTAGTTGAACGGCGCAAGAAGTCAAATATTTGGGCATAATTTTAGACCAAAGGCTATATTTTAGTAACCATATGAATAATACAGTTTTTCAAACCAAAATTTAAGTTAATCGGTTGAACCCGCTGCTCAACTACAATAGCAGACTTAATTTGAAAAATAAATTAAAAATTTACACCACCATTATTAGGCCCTGTCTAACGTATGCTTGCTGTGCCTGGGGTCAGTCAGCACACGTTAAAAAAATCAAGTTTTTCAAAACAAGATACTGAGGAAACATAGACGTTCTCCTTGGTATATGACTAACAAACACATACACGAAGACTTTAAAATAGAAACCATACATGAAAAAAACTTGTGACAGACATACGCAAACGAGTAGATACACACCCACATATGACGATCTGAAAAATACAATGAACTTACAAATAAATAGCAAACACAAAATAAGAAGACCTACGGACATATTAAAATAAAATACCATTTATTACAAACAAGACTATAACTCAGCTCGCTAAAAAAGTGCAAACCCTTTTTCCTACTGCTATCAGTAATATCTGAAGTATTCTCAAAAAAAAGATGAGCTATAAGGATACCAGAATGGTATTAGTAGTAACCGAAAAAAAAAGAACAAGAGAGTTGTGATTCAGTCAAGCTCCTCGAAAATGCCATATTTGAAAATAATCAACGTCGATTTTACAGATATCTCAAAACCCGCAGCGTAACAACTAACGACGAACCGAAGAAAGAACAAATTAAAACATTCAGGGAACAATGCAGTATTAAATCCCCCAACATGGTACCTCTTTTTGACGCTAGGACAGGGCAGTGACAGAGCATGCTCCGTCATTTCGTCTGATACTTTACATCCGCGACACACGGGGCTGTCCACAATTCCCAGTGTGTTGAGGTGCTTATTTAACTTGCAGTGCCCAGTTAAAATCCCTTGAGGGAGCTATGATTGCTGCCCTCGCTTGCCTATATCCACGTTTATTTGCCCATCTGTTTGAATTCAGCTCTTGGGTATATTGTTTTAGAAGGCTGTCGAGGATTTTTACGTATGGGCGACCATCGCCTCAGGTCCACAGGGAAGACAGTTTGAGCCATGTCTTGCTAATTCATCCGCCCTCTCGTTGCCCTCGTTTCCTTGGTGTCCTTTGACCCAACAAAGGGAAGGACATTCGTAGTTGATATCTCATTCAGTGGTCTGATGAATTCAAGCTCCAGGCCAGAGATGATCCTGTGGCTTCCTAGTGCCATAAGTACGGCCTAGCTGTCTGTTGATATCTGAATGTTTTTGTCATGGATATTTTTATCTTGGACTGTCTTTGCACAATGCAGTATGCTTGAAAGACAAACGCGTACTTGCCCAGTGGTATACTTATGTTTAGGTCGAGTTCAGCGGAGAAAATTCCTGTCTCGGGTAGTCCTGGTGATGCTTGCCACGTCCAATTTTTGAGGCTCCGTGGAGGGTGGGGAGTTCTGAGAGATGAATCTCAATCTACTCACATAGATAAATCAACTCTAAGCAAACAACCACCAGCTGAGGAATCACACAAAGCACAAGTGGGTGCATCCAGTCAGGATACCCTGTCTCCCATAAATTGGTTGCTGTGAAGCAACTCCGAGTTGCAGTGATAGACCGTTCAAACTCATTGCGAAAAATTACTGGTGACCAGGTGGAACCATAGAGAATCGCCTCACAGATGCCTTGGATAGTCTTATCTTGGCAGGAGCAAGTGAGGCTAAGCCAGAGCCTTCGTTTGGTGGGCTCTACCTTTCAGGGGAGATCCTTCGGAATCAGAGCTCTCTTGAGTAGCTACAAAATTAGATGTAGTCCAGGTGGACAACCTACCCAGGCTTACCAACGCAACCCTCTGGATCCCTGGAAAGTCGGAATTCAGTGAAGCTCTCATGAGACGTTTGGTTGCTCAGAACACCTAGGCTAAACCATAGGAGTGGTGCATCTTCTATGTTTGAGGACTCTGCAACCACAGGTAAGCCAGCAACCCTCACAGCTCCCTCAATCGCCTCCAGGGAAGTGGCGATTGAGGGCGAAACAGGGCAGCAGAGTCCATCGAGGCAGGCCTACCTACAGCACTGTCGAAAGGCTGCTACAACATTATGCCGCCATCTCGATTGTTGCAAGGATACAATTGCTGTTATACAAGAGCCATGGTTAGTGAAATCTTCCATTCGAGGTTTCACAAGACTTAACGGCACTATATTCATAGATAGCCAAAATATCAACACTAGGACTTCTGCAGTACAGCGACTATGATGTGACGGCAGTACGCGACAGCTGCGGCTTTGATAATGGCGAAGAATATATCATTGTGGCGTCTATTTACCTCCCAATAGATACCCCGGATCTCCCACCTTCCCAAAGGATGATGGATCTAGTAGACTATTGTGAGCAACAAAAGAGACACCGCATAACTGGTTGTGACTCTAACTCCCATCATCTCGTGAGGGGAAGTGCGGATTGCAACAGTCTAGGTAAGTCTGTATATACCTATACCTTATTGGCAATAGAGCCTTTCCACCGACGTCACAAATATGGCCGCAAACAGCTGTTCTGGAGGTCAACAAAGCCATTTTGCCATAAGACACCATTGTAAGTTTTGTTAGTTTTCACGAAAATTTTGAAGATTTTACTGCTATATATTTACAACAAAACCATAAAATTATTAATTCAAGTCATCCTGAAGGTAAGCATTTAAAATTTGAGTAGAAATAATTAAGATTAAGTATGTTATTTCAGGAAATATAATTTGATATATTTTTATTTTGAAAGACCTCTACAGACATTTAAAATGGCAATATGAATTCTATTTATAATAAAAAACAGATTATTTTTTGTTTTATTGATAAATACAACAAAAGTATATATAGTAAGATGAGAATGCTTCAAAAAATGTTTCTATTGCAGGTGTCCAATGTAAGTAGATATTTTGAAGGACTGGATTTTGAAGACGAAAGAAGATATCTTCAGAAAATATAATTGATTGGAAATGTTGATTCTTATATATTAAAGAATACAGACTTCGATGCAACAACGAACATGATGCCAATCGATTATGAACATATGAATATTATAATATGTTAACGAATTAGTGGATATTTTCGAGCAGCAATTTTCTTTTCCCGATGAAGATATGGAGGTACTAAATTACCATTACATAGCATGTTGAAAAGCTAATTAAGCTTTAAAGCTAACTACCCCACCAGCAATTGATTATATACAAACAAAATAAAATTATATTGTTTCGATGAATTCTTATATATTTTGTATAATGAAATCTTAGAACTATGTTCCTTCTTTTTAAAACCCTAGTGTACCTCTCTCTCGGTACTTTAAGGGTTGTTTTTAATTTGGATCGGGTGAAACACGTATGTACTGTTGGGATGTAATCCGGGATCTCCTTGTTTTCAAAATTTGCTGGCTTTTCTTGATATATATTTGATGAGAACAAATTACACGGCTATTTATATAAGTAATTGTAATCACTAACTATATTTATATACTTGATTGAAATACATAAAACACATTATGTATGTAATAAAAAAATGCATTCATTAGAAAATTAATAAGATAAATTTACCTGAAATAAAATGGTCACTACAAATTCTTTGCCATTTAATTTTGTTTTCTGTTAAATCGTCTCTATGTAAGGCCTAGATCCAGGATTGCGCGCTGCACGTTCTTGAATTAATCTACCTCTAGTGGCTTTTTCCGATTGTAATATAAATACATTTTTATCTTCAGTTGCGTTTACTGTTGTTTGCACAACCCACAAAAATGTGGCAATTGAACATAAAAATGTTATTTAAGGGATTAAAACTTCGGTGAGCACCTACTTTTTAAATAATTAATTACAAACTCTAGTTTTCTCAAACATATAATCACTCTAAAGCAATTCTATTAGTGTTACAACACCTTATTATTAACCTGAGTATTTTGAAACTGTATAAAAACAACTAAAATAAAGTAAAAAGTACAATCTTAAAATTCAAACTTGCGATTTGTTGCCTCCAGAACAGCTGATTTTGACAGTAGTTCAAATGGCGTTGACGTCAGGTGGAAAAGCCTTATTCACCCACTTTTTATGTATAACCACAGCGAAACTCAGTGAATGATATCACTGTAGCCTCGTTCAGTATTTCAAATCACATTCTATGACTGGCAAGTGTCCGACCAACTGACAATGTCAGATCATAGATGGGTCTGCTTTAAATAAGAAGTAACAACAGTGAAACCCAGGCGATATTGGAACCTGAGGAATGTCGACAGGCTGGTGGTAATTTTAGATCACCTTCCGTCATCCTCAGAGACCGTAAAGTTTAAGGAAATGTCCACAAAAGAACTGTATGCTGGTAAGCTGCAAACCTCCCTCACAAAAGCCTTATGAGTTTTCTTGGGCAGCATATAAGATGCACCGATTGGAGTACAGTTATACGCCAAAAACAGCCAATTTCATGAATAACTTTCAATTACCTCCAGACTATGTGTTGATCAGCCTTGACGTATCATCCCTATTTACAAACATTCCTTATGATTTAGCGGCATCCAGTATTAAAAGACATTGGCAGGAGATTCAATCGTACTGTGAATTAAATGTAGAGTCCTTCTTGTTGGCAAATTCATTTTCGAAAGTACGATCTTCACATTCCAGGGAGAAATATACTCACAGGTTTTTGGTACTCCGATGGGGTCTACAATTTCACCAATAATTTCAGCCTTTGTCATGGATGACCTATTGGACGACTGTTTGCGTAAACTAACTTTCGAAGTTCCCTTTTTAAAGAGATATGTAGATGACATAATTTGTTCAATTCCGGCAGATGCTTATGATATTACCCTACAAATATTTCATTCTTATAATTCAAATCTGAAATTTACGATCGAAAGGGAACAGAACAACTCCTTACCCTTTCTTGACACCAGGACCATTCGCACTGATAACCAGACTGTCATCTTAGATTGGTATCAGAAACCTACGAGCAGTGGTAGGTACCTTAACTATTGCTCATATCATGACGAAAGAATCAAGATGAACCTGATTCTGGGTTTGAAGAACAGAATTATAAGGATAAGCCATCCATCTCTGTTGAGGAATAATATTGACAAATTATATCAAATATTACTTGACAATTCTTACCCCAGTAAACTGTTGCGCAAGCTGTTGTACAGTAGTCCCTCTCGTGATAATAGCCGTACTTCCTCTGTTAATCCTATGTCTCAACAACAGCAAGGACTTGTTGGCTATTTTTCGATCCCATGGATTAAGGAACTAACTCCCAAATTAGTGTGTGTAATAAAAGAAGTCCTTAATTGTAATAAAGTAGCTAAGAGGAACATGAACTTAATTGGTTATAATTTTTCCAATCTTAAGGATAAGTTTTCAATTGGCAAAACAAGGAATGTTGTTTATAAAATACCTTGTCACAAATGTGAATTGGTATACATAAACTAAAAGACAACTTAGCAATAGAATAGTGGCTTATAAAAGTGAGCGTAAAATCAAAAATCTCAACTGTGCCTTGGCCCAACATGCCTGTCAGAAACACCATAACACTAACTTTGAAGGGGCTGCTATTTTGGTTAAGGAGTCCAACTACACAAAGAGGCTAATACACGAAATGATTGAAATAAGCAAAGAACCCAATGCGATTAACAAATGCTCTAATGTGCAAGGAGTGAGTTCCATATATTCATTCATAATTTCCAAATATTGCACTACAGTGAAAATAGATAAGCTGACATGTTACTTATAGGTTATATAATTGTATATAATTTTTGGCAAATTTGTGGTTCTATGGTCTTCATCTAAACTTGGTTTCATTTCATTTATGGTGAAAGGCCATCACTTCACTGCTTGTTTGTCTTTTTCTTCAATCAAGCTCGTTTTATGTTGAAGGTATTCCATCAATTTGTTATTCTCTACTCTCTGCTTTATAGAATAACTATGTTCTATACTTTGACATTTCAATTGTCACGATACACGATGGTTAGCCCGCCAAATCCAACACATTCAAATCAAAAAAATATGTTTTCGTTTCCCTCTATCCATCAATTTCTAGGAAAGAAAAAGCAATAGTTCCGTTAAAGTTTTTTTCTGTTCTTTCTCATTCTTCCTTAGCTATTTCAAATAGACAACCACTGAGTCTTCACCTATAATATTTTCTACGTTGAACGGTTCAGTGATTATAATATGTGATGTTCCTTACTGTTAATCTAATGAAGAAAATGTATCCGTACTTATGTTTTGTTAACTTAACGATGTAACCTCACTTGCATAGTAAGTCTTTTTATATAATTTGTACATTATATATAAATTTTTTTTATAACTACTTTGTATCCTGTTTTAAGCCTTGAAAAAGAAAATAAACATTTTCGAAAGTTCGGTGAGCAAACAGAGTCTTCTCAATTAAGCCCCATTTATCGACAGATTTCCCAGTCCTTATTCTAAGAGTTAGTGATCTAACAAATACTGTCGTACTTCCACCACTAATTTCTATATATATATATATATATATATATATATATATATATATATATATATATATATATATATATATAATTAAAGAAATCTATTAGTTCATTAATGAATGAGATATAAAATATATAAATAGGATGAAGCTCTACACCTTTATGCTTTTATTTAGCTTTCATCAAAGCTACCAAGCTTGAAATCACGTGATCCGCTTCTAGTGGGTGGTTGTATCCGACTAAATAAAAGCATAAAGGTGTAGAGCTTCATCCTATTTATATATTTTATATCTCATTCATTAATGAACTAATAGATTTCTTTAATTATTATACATACTTACGAAACGTAATTTTGCTCTCAATGCCTAGGTGGCGCGAATTGTGTCCCACTGGTAGATAATGTCTCAAAGTTTTTGACTACTTCCAGTTGCTTTTGTATAGTTGGATATAGCTTCCACTTATGTGGCGCTGATGAAAGCTAACAAGCTTGAAATCACGTGATCCGCTTCTAGTGGGTGGTTGTATCCGACTAAATAAAAGCATAAAGGTGTAGAGCTTCCTCCTATTTATATATATATATATACACTAAACTCTATGATTGGGTAATCTGCCGAAGAATTTTTATGGGGCTTAAAAAAAGAATACTCTTCTTGCTAACCAAGCTTTCGAAAAATATATTTTCATCTTCAGGGTTTTGCAAACGAGGTTACAAAATAAAACGAGCAAAAACAAAGTTCGGATTTCCTTCGCCCATATGGACAGAAAACAATTAACACTTAAGACATTTTACAAAATTAAAATTTCTTAAAATTCAATCATCCTCCTCTATTTTCTAGTTCTATTTACACGAGTGTAAATGTGAGTGTAAATAGAACTAGAAAATAGAGGAGGATGATTGAATTTTAAGAAATTTTAATTTTGTAAAATGTCTTAAGTGTTAATTGTTTTCTGTCCATATGGGCGAAGGAAATCCGAACTTTGTTTTTGCTCGTTTTATTTTGTAACCTCGTTTGCAAAACCCTGAAGATGAAAATATATTTTTCGAAAGCTTGGTTAGCAAGAAGAGTATTCTTTTTTTAAGCCCCATAAAAATTCTTCGGCAGATTACCCAATCATAGAGTTTAGTGTGTTCTAACAAAGACTGCCGTACTTCCAAATATATATTATATATATATATATATATATATATATATATATATATATATATATATATATATATATAATCTTAACTGCTCTTGTGTCAAACAAAATCTATACTTACCAGGAAAATAAGGGCACACTAACCAAAGAGCGGAAGGGGTGCCAGATAAACTATCGAGGATGCAAAGAGCAGATCATAATAGATTCCGTCATCCTGGAGCTGACACGCCACAAATGTAGAAACCTATTGAAAACGATTGAATCCTAAAATCCTTGTAAATTGATAAGATTGACAATAACATAATAAACCTTCTCAAATATTCAATGTCTAAATGGAACACAAAGCTGAAGATAATATAACGTGCAAGGGTTACATCCCCGGCGTCCTTTTAATGCTTATGCGCGAGCGATGGGAATCTCGAGAGCATAAGAGAGACAATGAGTGTGACGCATGTGCTTACTAGGATGCTGACAAAGGATTTCGAGAAAAGTCCAGAGGCGGCTGGAATGGTCTAAGGAGGTGGCAAAAGATCTGGAGAGTCTTTTTCGGGTATATATTTGGAAGAATTGTTGGCATGAGGGACAGTGTAAAAAGAATATCCAATAGTAAAGTGAAGAGTAATCTTTATTAATCTACTTTCGTGTTTAAATAAAGCTTACGTATACGCATATGAAACAATTTGGCGCCAGAAAAGGGACAATCGAGTGAAGAGGCTTTTGTCTATGGTGAACCCCAGAAAGCAGACAGAAAAAATGGAGGAACAACTAAGTTATTTTCAGATTTTTTGAGAAAACAAGAACTACGAAAACAAGAAAATAAAATAGGGGAGGAGCGAAATCTGCGATAAAAGCCAGAGGAAGAGAAACTACTACAACAAGAAAAGAGAGAAGAGGAGGAACGAAGGCTGCGAGAAAAACAGAAGGAGAAGGAACAACTAACTAAGAAACTTTCCGATTTTTCAAGAAGTAAGAAGAATCACGACATAGAAATTTCGAGTAGATTGCAGGATTGTTCCGAAATGTTCATCGAGACCTTAGAACAAGAAGTACGAGAAGAAATTGGGACAGTTCGAGAAGAGTTTGAGGAAAAGTACCGAAGACTAGAGAAAGAGGTGAAGAAAATACGGGATACATCGGCGATCACTACAGCCGATGAAAAATTTAAACCACCAACGTTTGATGGCGAAACATCCTGGGCCATGTACAAGCGTCAATTTGAGGCTGCAGCCAACGCAAATGGATGGGATCATCAGCAGAAAGAGACGGCGTTTGTATTGGCGCTTGAAACACTTCAAAACATTCCTGAAGCCAAACAAAGGGATTATTCGGCTGTTGCGGTCGCCTTGGAACTATGATACGACAGAAAATATTTAAGCCAAGTGTATCAGAGTCAGTTGAAAAGCAGAGTTCAAGGTTCAGCAAAGTCACTGCAGGAGTAGCATTGAGGGCATGGTGCGACTAACTTATCCACAGACCCCGGACGAATTCATTGAGCAAATTAGTATCCAGTACTTCATAGACATGCAGCAAGCGATGAGACTAAGTAGGCATAACACCTTATCCGAAACAGTTGTCCAGGCACTGGAATACGAAGCTGCCAAAAACGCTTCGATGAATCGTCGCAGCAAAGTAAAAGAAGTCCGGGTATAAGACGAACCGCAAGACAATGCAGATTTCTTTAAAAAGCTGGAGTCGGTGTTCCAGAAATTCTGCTCTCGAGGAGTCAGGATATAGAAAACTGATTAAGTGTTAAAATTGCAACCGAGAGAGACATATAAGTAGAAATTGCAAGCAACGACCCAGATCTGAAGAACGAAATGTTCCGAGACAGAATACCCGACTTCAGGAAAACTCCACCTCGCTGGTATAAGGGGGTGAACGATGGCGACCACTGATTCTCAACGTCAAGAAATGTGATCTGACCATCCATACGGGGGCATCAGGATCAGTGGTACCCCCCGACATGGTTTTCAAAGACTCTATAGTGCAGCACAACATCAATCCAATACTGAAAACTGCAAAAGAAGTGGAGGCGTTCTTTTGATGCTTATGGGCGAGTGATGGGAATCTCGAGAGAGGCCGCTGACAAAGAGTGTGACACATTTGCTTAATGGGATGCCGAAAAAGGATTTCGAGAAAAGTCCAGAGGCGGCTGGAATGGTCTAAGGAGGCGGCGAAAGGTCTGGAGAGTCTTTTTCGGGTATATATTTGGGAGAATTGTTGGCATGAGGGAGAGTGTGCAATAAGACAGCTTAATAGAAGAGTCAGAGTAGGTTATTAATAATATCCATTAGTAAAGTAAAGTTGTAATCTCTATTAATCTACTTTCGTGTGTAAATAAAGTTTATTTAATAATTGTAAATTAGTCTCACTTACCCGCATACGCAACAATAATTACTGATAAATGAAGTATGGAAACAGAAGCTATCAAGGTATATTTCAGGGAGACTCTCTATAAGTTTTATGGTTCTGATTGAATGTAAAAAGAGCATAAACATCCCTATATTTAAGAAAGGGGACCATAAGTCTCCAGAAAATTATAGAGGTATAACTCTACTATGCTGAACCATGAAACTCACAAAGAACCTAACAGCAGTATTAAACGAACAAATAAATATTTCAGAAGCAAAACAAGGAGTCAGGAAGAATCGGTCTAATAAAGACGCCATCTTCGTCATGCAAGAAGTAGAAAATGCTATAGAATACGGAAAGCCTGGATACCTGTATGTGCTTCATAGACCTCATCATAGCGTTCAATAGGTTGCCTTTAAACGATTTAGCACATTCTAAAAAAGAAACAGGTTCAGAAATCCACAGGATATCACAGGACAACAAAATCACAACGCATCTGCTCACATATCAAATTAGTTAATCAAAGACTGACACATGAAATACAAACACAAATTTTTCAATCTGATAATGGACGAAATAATAAACCACGTCAAGAATATGGGAGGACACTCACAGCGGGTGAAATCTATATTGTCTGTTAAGCCGATGACGCTGTAATTATGGCATTGAACTAAGACGATTTACAACGGCTCCTGTACGTAAAATCTGCTGGTATCTACCACACCAAAACCCTCGTCGTCTCTCAAGAACCAGTGAGATTCAAACTCTGGAAAATAAAGCAATAGAACAAGCTTTGTCATTTGACTATCCATGTATTTAAATTACATCATGTCAATATAGAACAGATGATGTAAGAGACCAAGCAAACAAACACAGCCGAATATCAGGCGCTCTTCTGGACGTCATCTGGAATAACATCAATATGAATAAAAGGCCAAAAGTCAAAATATACAAATCTTGTGTTAGGCCCCCATTAACAAACGCTATAGAAACAAGAGCATTCAACAAAAGACCTTCAAGTATCCTTCGAACAACAGAAATGAAAATACTCAGTATCATCTCTGGGTACACTGTAAGACATAGACATAAGACATGAATGAGAGGTAGAAGACATAATCAGATGAAGTTGTAAACATAGGAGATTCTGGAATGATCACGTCGACAGGATACTAACAAAACGTCTAGAAAAATCACGCGAGATGGTAGGCCACGGACACTAGAACCTTTAGGAAGGCTTCAAAAGAGATGTAGAGGACCATGGAAATTCACATATCAAGAGAACTGATCAACTGGAAACTACAGACCTAAGGCCTATAATACGTGGAAGAAGAAGAAGAAGATCTGTAGGTGTAGGTACATCTATACATATAAATGAAATTGTATCTAAGAGTGATGTAGAAATAGACTTTCTCTCGACGAATATATGTGTCATTTCCAAAGAAAAAGAACGTAGTTCATAGTGATAGTAGCCAACTTATATCACCCACATATCTAGAGTTGCTTATCACTTATCATATTTGTATGTTAATGATGATAGCATAATATTCAACTGTTAACTATCTCAAAAGAATCTTCTGTCATTATAGTACCTATAATATATACAAGTACAAGCAAATGTGTATATCTACCTACGACTTTCATGATAATTAGAAGCTTATCTAGTTATCTCTCAAATAATATATAGATGCATCATCACGAGAGTTAGTGGGAGAACTATTTACGAATGCCAGAACAATACACACTATACTTGGCTTTATTCACGTCAACAAGCTTGTACTCGACTTTCGGTTATGGGCCGACTTCTTAGGTTAATTAAAACTATGTGCCGCATACCGTGTGGTAGTGCAATGACGAATAGGGAATAGGTGAAAGCTGAGAGAGAGAGAGAGAGAGAGAGAGAGAGAACGAAAGGGAGACTATAGAGGACCCAGGGAGTTCTGTGAGAGCAGAGACGACAACACACAACTTCAATGTAAGTTTGCTACAATGGACGCGAAGCATAGTAATACCTACTATAATTGACGCGTTGGCGATGTACCTCCGATGTGCATAGGTAACTTGATTAACTAACTAATACAATGCATACACAAGCGCACCACGTGGATAAAATATGGTGAGATGTCACGTGATTTACAGGCCTTAAAGCCAAATATATTACAAAAGATTGTCAAAACATTTGAGTAGGTACAGTGTTTCAAAGTTATAAAAGCAGTAGCTGCCTTCTTGCGGCTTCTATCGCGTCAGAAAATAATCATTTCAAATTGAAAATCTAGTTGCATATAAACCAAAAATATAAATAAACAGGTGGAAAATATGAAATTTCGTTTGAGCATAATTTTTTTTCTTCTTTTTTCTAAGAGGATTTATTGTTGAAACATCAAAATCCTTAGAGCCGTTTTTCAGCTATTACAGAGTTACTGTTGAAAGCACGGTGTCCATCTTTTACTGCAGACGAGTAATATCAGTATCCTACAAAATAAAAAAGAATGTAACAAAACGGTAAATTTATTCCAGAGAAAATCTTGGAACAAACAGACAGAGAGACCAATGACAGAAAATATATTTTTTTGTTTCCAGGTCGCTCTGAAACGTAAACTTCTGATGATAACTGAATACCGAAATCTTAATTGATTACAATACTTTCTTTACATAGCTACTTGGGGTAGTAGTTGGAAATTAATACAAGTGAATAAATTAGCGGAATTCACTAAGTCTAATCATATTTGATATAACTAGTAATGATTAAACCAGCGCTAAACGAAACTTGTTTTCGACAGTTTTTAGGAGAAGATTTAGCTGTATGTGTTTGTGGTTCTGAAATAGCTGCTTTGCAATTTGAGCAAACACATAAGCATTTCCTGTATCCTACCCACTTCATTGCTGACAATAATCTGGCGATAGTAGCTTGTTGCACACGTCTTCACGAGCAAACACGTAATTTTCGAAATAATTGAGCCATCTATAAATTAATTCAGGCATCATTTGTAAATAAAGCACACTATTTTATTTCTCGTCAAACATTAGTGTTTTCTGGAACGTTCCCATAGCAGAGATCGATGATGGGTTTGCCATTCCTTTGGTCGCTTTGAAGATAAGCACTGTCATCATTCTAGTGTTTTAAAAGTTATCTATGCTAATATATATACGAGGAACGACTTTTCGTATGACCACAGAACCCTCGAAAACTACTTATCCGATTTAAATATATTTTCTTAATGAATTGTTTATATTTGCGCGGGTGACATAGGCTATATTTTATGTTCATATAGACTTTCTAGAATAAATAATTAAAGATTGGGACTACTTCTCAGCGGCGTAGGTAATGCGAAGCGACGGCATCTATTGACAGCTGAAAGAAATTGTGATTGCTATAGCAAATAATGACTGTTATTTTTACTTTCCTCAATAAGGGAAGTATTGTATTTCTCTCTTCCTTACTTCCTTTGTTTATTTTGATAGTTGAAACCAAAAATTAACTACTCGAACCATAATTTTTGCTACAAAATGTATTTTTTGTTGAATGATTTTTATAATATATAATTTATAATTGAATGATATGTACGAGTCTCTGCGATAACGACTGCTGCAGCAAGCCTCATAAAAAAGTTGAGTTTCCTATACAAAGTTACAAAATATTAAAAATTCAACACAGTGTTGAATTTTGAATAATGTGTTAAAAATTCAATAATTTAAAAAAATTATCCTTGCGATTTTTTTTCCTGTACAAATCAAATAACACCTCAAAATACGTCAAAAAAAATACACTATCCTCAAGAATTTTTGAACTCTCTTAGTCCTTCAGAGCTTCCTTATCCTGTTTTAAAACTAAAAGTTGGAGCTTCAATAATATTATTATGTAATCTTCATCCACCTACTCTATGCAAAGGTACAAGATTACAAATCGAAGCTATGCGTGATAATGTCATTGAAGCTACTATTCTTACTGGACCGGTATCGGGAGAGACATCTCTAATCCCAAGAATATCTGTGATTCCAACAGATTTACCTTTTTAATTTAAAAGATTACAATTACAATTCAATGTGCATTTGTAATTACAATCAACAAGGCACAAGGCCAAACCTTTAAATTGGTTGGCGTCATTTAAGAGAGGATTGTTTTTCTCATGGTCAGTTTTATATTGGTCTTTCAAGAACAGAACTTACTCGCCAAGGTGCTCTATCCTCTCACGAATCGCACATGCCTCAATAATGGCGCCGAAGGTACATCCCAAGTTCATTACACTATTAATACTACTGTTCCTGATTGTTTTGAAGTTGTGCAGTTCTAGGTTTATAGAAGTTTTTTGGTACCAACTAATAGTTGGTCCTGTAAACAAGTTCTATTTCACATTTTTGAGTGTATTGAAAGTCATAAAAAAATTAAAACCATGGTGTGAGGAAAAATTAATGTCAGATTCTACATATAAAAATATGAAGAAAAGCTCTTATAACCAAGGATCCGGGAATGCTCCCTTTCAAACTCTTCCGTCTCCAAAAATTGTATCTATCGAATTTTCTTGAAGCACAGGGAATCTATTTCCAGAATTTCATGTAAACTTAAAATTTACATGCTTCCTGAAAAAATAGTAAACAAAATTTAAAAAATTTCAAGGATGGCTTATTATTGCACAGGATAATAAAACAAATTTTATTTAGAAAACGATACGTTAAAACAAGAAAGTCCAAGAGGCACTTCTTAAACAGAAATAATCTAACTTTCAGAAAAAGATAAAAGTTTTGGCTAAAACCAGAGGCATACATTTTTTCGTTATGCATGAAGACTCTCCGATACGAACGCCAATGATGCAAGTGGTTTAGAAAACAAATTTTGTACATGCAAATGTTACTTTTACTTAGAATAATACCTCAACACGTGGCTATCGATAAACGTTAAATACATTTTCAAAGACGAAAAAATTTGAATGTTATCTTGGAAACGGAGCATTGCTGAACCCACGTTTATGAGATTTTTTTCATAATTTTTAGACGTATAATCTGATTTTATAAAACATAGCGGAAACACATATTTCTTACTTAAGTACTATTCCTGTAACTCGGAAACCGAACATTTAAAAATGTACAATTCAAATGCTGTCAGATATGGTCCCTTCTTTAATTTTGTCGTGTCAGATTTTCGAATTTTCAAAACAAAGGCATTCTTTTTGGGAGCAGTTTTTATTTCTGCTTGTTTACTACGCGTTAGTGCACTGAAAAGTATAAAATAATATTAATTCTATTGGGGCTGTTACTTTTGAAGTTGTGCAGTTGCAGGTATTGGCATTGATAAGTTTTGGCACAAACTTCACAAGTGCCAGCCCCATTAGAATTAATATTATTTTATACTTTTCGGAGCACAAACTGATAACGTCGGTTCAATTTTTTTGTAAAAATATTTATTTCACACTTTTGAGTGTAACATTAGTCACGAAAATTGTTGAACGTTCACAAATACCAATGACGATAGTACTTATCCTATTACCCACGTATATTCTTTGCTTGTAGTTGTTATTATTGAGATCTCAAAACATCGCTGCGGAAATACGCTTAAGCATTTTAGTTGTTACCTTTTTAACACCATTTAACTCGAAAACCGTAACTCTAAGGATAAAATGTTCATCATAAATGTTGCTAAAAATAATTATGTCTTTCATGTAGTATCGAAAGATTTTCAATTTTCGACAGAAATAGCCCTCTCCACATAGCGAAAATAGGTATATTTGAGAATTAAACATGCCGCTATCTCGAAAACAGTTACTCTTTTGAAAAAATGTTTAATTTAAACGTTTCCGGATATTGTCCTATCTTTAATTATACCACCGCAGATTTTCAATTTTTGAAAAATTTTGACCCATCCACCCCCTTCGAGGGCGGTTTTCGGAAGGAAAGAGATGTCGGATTCCCGTTTTTATGAATATGGGACCATTTCTCAAGCCTCATCTTTCAAATGAATCAAAACACAGCACACAGTCGAATTGTATACCTCCTCCGTTCGGGGTTCGTCGGTCAAAAAATACAGATAGTCGAATTGTATACCTGCTGCATTTGGGAAGTCGGTCTCATTGCAATCGTACGTACATCGCTGCATTAAAATCGCCCACTCTAAGCTTTTCATCACAGAGCCTACAGATTTTATAAGAATGAAGTGTTTGCTTCAGTAATAAAAAGAAATTGATTAATATCATATTCCAAAAGTGGCCTTATTAGGAGTTTGAATATTAATGGGAAGACAATTGCTTGAGATTTATATTTCATAGTGATAAACAGCTTTATTATAAACTTGCTGTTGCCCGCGTCTTCGTTTCATCTTAATATCCTTAATGAGAATAACTTCAAATTATTTCGATTATACTTCCTAGTCTTGCCTATTCACTGAACCTCTTCTAATTTGCAAAAGCAGCCACTGATTTCGCAAAATGATGTCTATGGCCTCAGTTATAAACAATAAAACTTGATACTGGAAAAATTGTCTGGAATGCTCTCTGAAAAGCCATTAGAAATAAAAATTCGTTCAACTTTTGGTCCCATTGCGATGTAATCACCCTTCAGTCAACATCTGTCAACAGATATTTCGGAAATGAATGAAATACGTTTTCGACCTTCTCAGAACCCTACAAAACCTTTAGATTTATCCAGAAGTTTTCAAGTACAAATGTTTCATGAAATTGTATTATGTTCTACAATCTACAAGATCTAACAAAGATAGTTTCATTTTTTTGTAGAATTTTCTTTACCTTTCGAAGGGTTAGACTCTACGAAACCCTGAGAATTGGAAGGAACCATCTCTCAATCTTTCTCATTAAACTGAAAAAAAGAATCATCAAAATCGGTGCATGTTTACATGCAAACCAAGGTTATATTAAGTAAAAGAAGCAAACACATAGTTCAATTGTATAACTCCTTCTTTTGGCAAGTTGGTCAAGAAATATATGTCGTGCATCAATTATAAGTACATAATATATTCATGCATATGTTTGCAAGATATCCAAAACTTCTATATTGATTCTGCCGGTTAGCTAATCTAATACGAGCTTGTTTTTAGGAGAGCAAAGGGCATTGGATTTATGTCAAGCAGTTACTAACGGGTTGCTTTTTTCAGTTGGAGCCAAGTCGTGTGGTGGTGTGCCTAGAATTTTTATTTATCTAAGTAACTGTGTACCTACTCACATTCAAAACGGCAGGACCAACTTTTGAAACAACTCCGGGGTAATTTCCATCGCCACTGGGCAAGCAAACTTCATCTGATGATCGGCCATTAGCTCCTCTGACTCTTCAGATGATTTCAATCTTCTATTTCTTGGTTGTAGAAAGTCATCAGAGGTGAAAATACAGAAATGTCTAACGGTTGCATCTCATGAATAGAATGAGGCGGAAAAGAGAGTAAAATGATACCATTTTTGGAAGTGTTGTCAAAATTTCAGAAATGTATGTTTTTTTGTATCCAGATTCGTTATACAGGCACAATTTTCCAAAAGAAAGGCCTTGAAACAGCAAATCATTTCTTCACAAGGCAATGGTCCCACTTACTTGCGACCCTTATGTGCCACAATTTTTGGTAATTTGTTGGGGGCTGTCTAAATAACAGTCTCATCCATGTTGGAGATTCTCATTGGATTTTGAATTTTATTGGCCATGGTAACCTCATCTAAGGCTGCAAGAAAATTGGCTACAGCTTCTTTATTGAAGCTGGAGCAGCAGATGTGGCTTCAGGAATTCTAAATGAAAGCTCTGGATGCCTGTAAACAGGTAGGTATTTTTGCAATATTACCTTTTTATTGTTTCCTTTGGTCCAACGCTTAAAAGTGCTTAATGGCAAATTAAAAATAAATTAAACCCTTTTTTAAGGCATTCCTTTATTAATTTCTTCTAATGCCAATTTCATGACATCTTCGTACCAGTTTTGACGAGTTGTTTTACGTTTGTAACGTCCTACCATGATCTGACACAGATAAAGTAAATTAATACGCTGTATATTGACTTGCCGGTAAAATGGCCCGGGACCATTTTGCCATTCTTGTTGGAGACCATTTTACCTCACAGCGTAATGTTAAATGTTTCGTAATTTTTGTAAATGCAATTGAACGAATTTAAGCATTGAAATTAGGCATGATTGTGCAGGAAAATATTCTCATTTCAAGAGTCATGATAATATAAGACTTACATGTATTATAGCCAAATCACAGCGTTAAACCGCCCAAAAGTTACAAAATCAACACTGATTTTCAGTGGCTACGATTTCTCGCGCAATTATACGTTTCTAGATCTTCTACTGTTCAGTTAATGACGCAAACAGCATTACCGCACTATAGGTTTGAGAACTTTCGGTGTTTGTGTGATGGTGGTAGATATATTTGCAGGGACCATTTGAACTGTGGGTGCCATTTTATCCCATTTTCCCCTCCTTACAGTTTTACATCTCACAGCCGTACGAATGAAGCAATTCACGACAGTTCCTCGCGTGTGAATTATTGCTCACCTAAATGTTTTGTACTCCCTAATAGTCTGAGAACCCGTTCCGGTCGTTTTGCTTTTTCGTTCGTTACGGAAAATTCTTAAATATTGAATCAGTTAGTATGAAATAGAAAAAGAGCAAAATCCTTCTTCAAAGTCAGTCGGAACCGAGACGGCTAGTGAAAGAAATGTTTATCCTGTTAAAGTATTAGGTAGTGGGCGGATTTAAGATAATCCTTTAAGACACCGCCAGGATATAGGATCTGACCGCAGTTCAGTCGCCAAAAACAATCTCCTTAATCATCCCTTCACATGATTAAATTTTTATCACAATTTGGGTGTTACCTGGAGGAAGTTTAAGTTTCTTAACTTGGCATAATCAGCACCCATTCAAAGAATTTGTTAATCATCTTATCTTAGCCTGAAACAATATAAAAGCCAGTTTACAATTCATTTGCTGTGCTAGTATCCAACGGTAACAATGGGGCTATAGTATGTCGAGAGTGAAAAAGGACGCCAGTTATAGGTATTTAATGGCCACGTTCATAATAGGGAAAAAATATTAAATCAAGTGGATAAATAATTTGGAAATGTGCACAATACCATAAATGGCACTCCTTTGGGAGAGTGCATACTCTCGAAGAAGAAGTTGTTAAAAGTAGTGTCCACAATTATGTTCCTAACGCAACAGAAATTGAATTGAAAATAGAACAGATTGTGGCTGAAAATGAAGCGCGCCAATGAAAGGTGTACAAAGACAAAGCTTAAAGAATAATAAGTTATAGTCGAAGACTATGGCAATAGACAACTTTTAGATTATATTCGGGGAATAGCTCATAATTTTAATTTGCAAATGAAAAATATGAATTAGTTGCGAATTAATATTACGTAAATGGATCGATATTTAATAAAACAAGTACAAAATTAACTTTTTTTAAAATTTATAATTCCTACATGAATTAGGTAGTTGTGATAAATATTTGTCTTAGGCGGTAAGTTGTCTTTCACAAATGGATAGGTAGTTAGAATAATATTTAAAAAGTATCTGGTATTCAAGTAACAGACTTTTTGATGAAACAAAAATATTGGATATCCGACTGCTTTTCTGCCGACGAATAATAATAATAAATATTCATCAAAATAAAATAACGTTAACCTCTCCCATACACAAATATGAAACAAGAACATAAAAAACACGGTACCACACTACGTCGAGCGATCAAACAATTGGACAACGCTCTGTAAAATACTTTGCCCCAAGGCTCTGGAATATACTGCCAAACGAACTGAAGAGCATTCGCAGTTACAATAGACTCAAAATGTGGATTAATGCAACTGGAAGAAAATTGCTCAGTGATCTGATAGATTTAAAATACCTAAGATGATAAATATTTATTATAAAATATCAGATATTTTTGTCTTAAAATGAACAATCTATAATATCCCAAAATGACCATACCTATAACTGATTTTGTTCGTATGTACCTGATTTTGTCTATAAATACCTGATTCTGTCAAATACCTACCCACCTAATTTTGTCAACACCATTACAAACTTTACATATACTTTTATACCATTTATTTTTAGAAATTTGCACTTTATTCTATATATATATAAATACAATAACATTTACTTATCGAATATTACCTATATTTGTCGTTAAATCACAAACAAGCATCTTTTGCTTCTGTGATATTTACGCATTTTTAGTTCTACCTTTGCAACTCTCTACTTTTACGTGAATAAACCTTCGTATTATTATTATTAAAATGGGATTTAGAAATATGTTAACTATGCGTTTTTTCTCCAACTGGTGGTCGGATTACATTATAAACTTTGATTGCAATGAGCAATACCTATACCGGAAATGCAGCTCGAACCAATACCAATGCGTCTGACAAATCCCAGTCCTCATAGCTGATGTATTCTTTCCGGGCCATTGCAGAAATAGAGGAAGGAGTATACTGGCACCTACTACAGATAGGTATGCGGTAAATTGCAAGTTTGATTTGGTGACAATTCGCAAACAATAAGCCCGTATTTCTAATGCAAAATATGACTCCATCCAAGCTCTACTATCTCTATATTAAAGTTGACCCGATCCCAAGGGAAATTACACAGCAGAGAAAACCTCAATTCCCGCGGAATTTGTAGAATATGACGTCCACTTCGGGAATCATTGTCATGGATGATATTCAACACGTGGAATGTTGAAAGTAATCTATGAATAATTATTACTTTTCACAAGACCAGGTTTAAAAAAGGAAAAAAATTATATTTGTCAGTATCATCAAACAGGGATGTATACTAGAACAGAACCTATGCTTGAATCATGTCATTCAAGACAAGGGATTGCTATTTTTACATAGTAATCAGAATAAAAATTAATGAAAAATAAAATAACATAGGCACACCCTCAGGTACTATAACTCTTCCCACCTCCAAGCATTCCCGAACAGGTTAGACGAAACCCACAAGACTTTGTGCCAACCCTCTCTTTATCTGTTGAAATCACTCACTTACCTATTTCTCTTAGCTTTTTTTACATAACAAACAATTTAACTTATTTATTTAACTATTTCTTGAGATAATAAAGACGGTACGGATTATATAATTAGGTATACCTACTCCGCCCGCACGAGTATAAAATACAGGGAGGGGATTTTGAATGGAACGCTGCTTTATAGCGGCCTGGATATAAGATTTTTCAAAAATCCAAAAATACGTCCTCAAAGATTCCTTATGGAGTTCGCTTTCATCATGTAAAAAAAATTGGGGCCCCAAACAGGGGGCGCATCCCCAAACAACTTTATTTTTTCAAATTAAAAGATACCATTTGTGGCACCTCTTTGGAAAGCTTATTGAAAAAGAAATTTGCCGATAACATTTTTTTCGACATCTGTCAAACCATGTGTCAGAAATTTATTAAGAACTGATTTTTAACTATTTAATGAACAATTACATTATTAATAACATTAATGCTGGTCACCTTTTTAGCGTGACAGTTGTTGGAAATTTGTTGACAAAGACCCAACCGATGATGATGGCAGAAGCCTTCCTTACTCTTCCCAAAACCTCTGGCGTTATTAAACGTATCTCTGCCCGAATCTTTGCATTTAAGTCTTCCAGATTTCTAGGTCTGTTGATATAGACCTTAGTTTTTAAATCACCCCAAAAATTAAAATCTAATCTAAATTTTTTTATCGACAAATTCCTTTTTCATTAAGCTTTCCAAAGAGGTGCCACAATTGGTGTCTTCTAATTTGAAAAAACAAAGTTGCTTAGGGCTGCGCCCCCTCTTTGGGAACCCAATTTTTTTACATGATGAAAGCGAACTCCATAAAAAATTTTTGAGGACGTATTTTTGGATTTTTGAAAAAAATATTGCCAGGGCCACTTTAAGCAGCGTTCTATTTAAAGTCCCCACCCTGTATATAATACATATATGAACCTTACCGGTAGTGGATTTTCAAAGCCAAATCTTCTATCTTCTACATCTAATAAGTTTCAACTACCACATGCCTATAATATGTGTGTCCTTTTGCTAAGCCAACTTTCAATTACCAAATTTCCCATTTATGATTTAAAACTAGAATATTTAAATACTATCGTACTCTGCACACATTATTTCTCAAAGGTGTTGTTTTTTGTCGATACGCTATATCTCCTTTAATACTTAATCAAAATTATTGAGACATCATTTTATTACGCTTTCGGTTGATGACAAAAATATAAAAATAAATATTTTCTTACAGAAAATTGGACCGACTTTATTAGTTGGTGCACTGAAAAATACAAAATAGTATTAATTCTATTGGTGCTGGTACTTTCGAAGCTGGGCAATTGCAGTTTTGGTACCAACTTCAGAAGTTCCAGCACCAATAGAATGATTTTTTTTATTATTTTATATCTATCAGTACACCAACTAATAAAGTCGGTCCAATTTTTGTTAAAGAATATTTATTTTACAGTTTTGAGTATAGGTAACATTAGTCATCAAATTCGTGGAACGTTCACTAATACTAAAGAAGTACGGCGGTAACTCTTTTGAAAAAATTGAAATTTGAACAACCTTTTCATTGGTGTACCTACATGTCATTACATATAAGTTGCCCAATGTATCATAGCTTTGCAATTAGAGGTTTTTGTTTTGGCTGTTGAATATAAAGCAGACAGGGTTCGCGTTCCACTTCAAGGCTGTTTTTTTTCGCCTATTTCTTATCAATTAATATACTATATTTTTTTAATCAGGATCTATATTAAGATTTTCAGAAAATGTACAATTACATCAAATTTATATTGAGTGTTCATATTTTACCAATATTTCTTATTTTTTCTTCTTTATTTTTTTTCTGTGCATTTTATGGAAAATTGCTTCGAACAAAAGTTGTAGGTACTGATTATATCTATAACCCAAAATTATTTTTGATGATATTTACACTACGGCTCTTTTTTGATAATTTTTTAAAATGTTTGAACAGTCGCCATTTTGAAACTACTTACCCGATATTGCCCAAAAACGAACTTGGCCAAGATATTCAAGAGATTGATTTTTGTAGCATATATATATATATATATATATATATATATATATATATATATATATATTCCAATCTGAGCCAAATATACAACTTCATGGATTTCAGTTGACAAACCTGACTCGTGCGTTGTTGCCAAATTTCATACTGCTCATAATTTAGCAAAGTTTTCATACATGTATGTATCACTTTATATTTAATTAATATTGGAGTACCGAAAAACAGCAAATATATTGAGTTTGCATGAGTGGGTGTGTATGTGCCGTTTGGGCTCTTACACTAATCAAGATATCCCAACCCAATTTTGCACACGTGTTTATCATACCACAGTCAAAGTACTGTAAAATTTTCAGTACCCGTAGGACTCTTTGTGATGGGTTCCGTACCTGTAAGTCTATTGTATATAACTCTTTGGCTGGATTTTGATGGTCTGTTTACCATTTATGTATGTAGAATATTATTAAAATATAAACTGGTAGCGGCTGTAAGTGTGACTGGGCCTCCTATTGTGTTCTCTCTTGGTGTCTGTGAATGAATTGTTCTACAAGCGAGTAGGACTCTGATGTAGAAGGGTTCCATACTAAAGGCTTCTATGACTATGGTTTCGTACCACAATCTAACAAAGCATTTGCCCGAGATACCGGGTAACTAGTAATAATAGGGAGATTTTAAGCCACCTATCTGAACAGCAATATACTTTATCCGTTATAAATCGCATGCGCAATAGTGCTGAAATAAGGGAAAACGTTATTAACCGATATTGCTTTACGTTATTAAAGTTGAAATAACGTTCCCTTATTAAAGAAAATTGATTTTGCCATGATGCCACATGTAGAAAATTTATATTTAAATTTTATCGTAAACTCCAAAGTCTATGATAAATACATGTAAAATTAAGAAGATTTGAGTAAATCTTTATTTTTCACCATTTCTATCACTGTTTTTTGAATTTGAAATGAAAACATTTTATAAAATTAAATGCTATGGCAACATCAGATATGGCATATAGCTATCATCCGTCTTGGAGGTAGTGTTCTCTGCGTCCGTCACATTTAAGTCTTGTACCTAACCTATCTTATGTATTATTTGTCAATATTGATGTTTTCTCTAGTCTGTATGTTTGTCTCTGGTATATTGTATATTTTTTCACTTTATGGTACCTGTTTGTTTCTTCTTGCTTTTTGGTTGTGCGTTCGTTTTTCGTTTGTTAAATGGCAAGTTGTTTTTTTATGTTTATGTTATATTAGTCACTTATCGCGTAAATAGCGCCAGAATAGAATGGCTTAAAAACACATTTTTAAACTACGTTATAAGCGTACTGTATTTACTTCAATAGCGGATAAAGGGATTTAACGTATGATGCTCAAGTTGTGGCTTAAAATCTCTCTATTAATAG
The DNA here is from genome assembly GCA_958507055.1 of Crioceris asparagi. Classification (NCBI taxonomy): domain Eukaryota; kingdom Metazoa; phylum Arthropoda; class Insecta; order Coleoptera; family Chrysomelidae; genus Crioceris; species Crioceris asparagi. The sequence continues at coordinate 55,992,376 of OY293827.1, forward strand.
GACAGAAACGCAAAACGCTATTCTCAGGGTATTAGGTAGGTGCAATGAGTTTTCCTGCATAAAAGTCCTAAGCAACTGATTTTATAGAAGTCATTCTATTGTTAAATAAGCCGAAATGTTCTTCTAAAAATACATTTACTTCATTCTCCTTAGGACTTAAGACACTTTATGACCTTTATGTGGTCACAGAAATATTGCACAATATTTTTTCCGTACAAGCGTCTGTGGTTGTTTCATATGTTTTAAATTTGTTCTTGTCTGGGAACATACTCATTATTAGAATTTATAGTTATACCATCGCTGATGGTCTGTACCGCCTCATCTGGTAATCGTACATCTAGAATATAATCTATTTGAATGTTTTCGAAAATGGGAGCTAAATCAATGTTTAGGTATATACACAAAGGCTACACGGAGACCGATCCGACACTATGTTAGTACCAATCTACACCCAGCAGTCTAAGCTCTTTAATTTTTCTAGTCCTCCTTGAAATGCAAGAAGCAACAATTTGGATAGTTTTGCTGTCTGGTAGGAACTATCGGAAAGTCTATAAAGATTAGATAGTTGTTCTAAGTCACTCTCTGAAAACTGAAGTAACTGAGTTACAGATGCCAAATATTTGGGTAATCTAGTAGCGCTTATGGATTTTGGATTTTCAATACCACTCTTACTAGCATGTTTATACAAAACTTTGGCACCGTCTGTATAATTATTGCCTGTTGTATGAAATATATAGACATTATTATTATTCATAAAATTGCCCTTATATACAGGGTGATATTTTTTTAACGTGCCCATTAGAAGATTTTCACTTATAAATCGAGATAGAAATATGAAAATTTGATTCTGGCTTTAATCAACGTTGCCCAAACTATTGGAAATATTTACAAGATTGGGGAACTTCCGGTTACACCGGAAATTGTACTAAATTTGTTTTTTTCAAATGGAAACCCTTATTTTTATTAAATATTGAATTCCTCGCATTTATTTAAGTACGAACTCCTATCTCTCTTATTGTCAACCGTAAAAGCAGAAATTTGTTTTTGATCGGTAGCCTGATATTAAGATCTCCTTAAGTATGCCCATCATTCTGAAAATTGTCTTGTTAACAACTCAAAAAAAAAATTAAATACGTCAATGACAAAAGCTAAATAACTCAATTTTTCTTAATAGCACATACATATTTTTCAATCGTCCTTAGGTAGAACATTGAATTTTAGGGGAATTATGTTTTTTTTTAATAATAAATACGATATTAGAGATTTTTTACAACTTTCTATCGCAAATGCAAATGATATTATTCAAAATGCAAGATACTGATAGTAACACGTGGTTATTTGACAAGTAAATTATATTTTTATGCTATTTTTTTCACAGCCTACTTAATATGACTCTTGTTCGAGCATTTTCAACAATAATATTAAATTAGCTATTTTATTTTATCAAGTATTCAGTTAATATAACAGTGACATAGATTCCTATTGATACTGAAAATGGATATAAGGAAGTTTGTATTTCTAATTAATTTCAAAATTTTCGAGTCTACGGTGATGCAATTGGTTACCTACCAGCTAGTATTTATCCAATTTTCATTCAGATCTCACTGTTAAGTAAGTACTGAATACACGTCATATTGCTTCTTCATTTTATTTATAATGGCTTCCCTTTTTCTCAACAAAAACATTTTTTCATCATTTGCAGAGCCTTGAAAAAGGAAACAAGTGGTTTCCGAAAGCTTGAACTACTTAACGAATTGAGCGTCCGTACATGGATTGTTATTCGAATATAATTAGATCGATATGTTTAGCCCAGCGCGGCGCTGAAATATTCTTTTTGAATAAGTCGACGTATTGGGCGTATTGGGCGTTCGGCAATCTGGCAAAAACACATGAATTTCATTTCAACGACTTTTCCACTTATCTAGGGTTTTCTGATATACATTCGAAGCACTTATAAGTTAATCATTTGTTGTCATGTGTATAAAGCTGGTGCCAGACGAATCTATAGAAGAAAAAATCGCTCAAGATAAAAACCATTCATTGAGATTTTTTTATTTATACTATGTATTTAAATTATTTGTTTTAATCGATATTCAATGTATTAGAAACATAGTGAACTAACAATACGAACAATATTGACGAACTACTACTGACAGAAGTTTCATTAAATATGGAAGACATAGACTCTATCATATCGTATTCCGAGGTTATAGACTAATAAGTCATATTCGACAGATTCGTGTTCATGGTGGCATTTATGCTAAGACCAATTTAGACTTCCATAACATTTGTGTAAAAGATCTTTGCGCGAAGATAGATGCAGAAATCACACTGTTTCAGCTTAAAAATATGAAAGTTAGTTTTTGTTGTGCCTACAGATCACCAGATGGTGATATTAAAGTAGATAAGCTAGGAGAGTTCTGGATCGGAAGTGACCTGTCAACCACAGAACACAAACTGAGAACAGCATATTGACAGTGACACGGAACACAGTGACAGATGTGACACGGAACACAGAGTATTACCACAGAACACAAACTGAGAACAGCATATTGACAGTGACACGGAACACAGTGACAGATGTGACACGGAACACAGAGTATTTTTCCAACGGGGTTTCAAATGTTAGATTCCTACATTTCATGAGCGCCATCTAGCGGAGAGGGGATAAGTTACTGCATTTAGATTCCTACAATTCATGAGCGCCATCTAGCGGAGAGGGGATAAGTTACTGCATTTAGATTCCTACAATTCATGAGCGCCGTCTAGCGGAGAGGGGATAAGTTACTGCATTTAGATTCCTAATTTTCATGACCGCCATTAGAGATTATTTATTTTATTACTGAGGAAAAAAAGTTCACCATTGCGCGGGATCGAACCCACAACCACACACACCAACACGTTAACAGTCTAAGCGTTTTCCAAGCCTGCTATCTCGGTTACCCATGTGAATGTGAGAAAGCAATGTATATATTTTGGATGACGGTGCGTGCGCACATCAGATAAGCGGCGAGCTCATTGGAATGTCGCTGTGTCGACACCGCTTCGACGTGAGGGCGATAAGCCGTTTGGGTCTGCGCGCTCGGAAAACCCTTCTCGTTTCAAGCAAACGACTCCCAAAATCGTCTTTTGCCGAAAATTTGATGGCGATTCAGTTTTTGATTCGTTTAAATCGGCCAAGATTTGATTTTCGTATAGAATATACGAGTTAAATTGCAAATTATGCTTATTCGACACAACAGCATCATTAAAAGTGCTTAAGAAATCAGTGAAAGAAAATGTGTTATGTTTAATATTGTATTTATAAAATTTGCTTTATACCTGTGTAAATGTGAGAAATCAAAGAATGTATGTTGGATGACGGTGCGTGCGCACTTACATCAGATAAGCCGCAAGCTCATAAATTGAAATGTCGATGTGTTAACATCGCTTCGACGTGAGGGCGATAAGCCGTTTGGGTGTGTGCGCTCGGACAGCCCTCATCGTTTCAAGCAAACAACTCCCAAAATCGTCTTCTGCCGAAAATTTGATGGCGATTCAGTTTTTGATTCATTTAAATCGGTCAAGATTTGATTTTCGTATAGAATATACGAGTTAAATTGCAAATTATGCTTATTTGACACAACAGCATCATTAAAAGTGCTTAAGAAATTAGGAGTGAAAGAAAATGTGTTATGTTTAATATTGTATTTATAAAATTTGCTTTATACCTGTGTAAATGTGAGAAATCAAAGAATGTATGTTGGATGACGGCGCGTGTGCACTTACATCAGATAAGCCGCGAGCTCATAAATTGGAATGTCGATGTGTTAACACCGCTTCGACGTGAGCAAGGGCGATAAGCCGTTTGGGTGTGTGCGCTCGGACAGCCCTCATCGTTTCAAGCAAACAACTCCCAAAATCGTCTTCTGCCGAAAATTTGATGACGATTCAGTTTTTGATTCGTTTAAATCGGCCAAGATTTGATTTTCGTATAGAATATACGAGTTAAATTGCAAATTATGCTTATTCGACACAACAGCATCATTAAAAGTGCTTAAGAAATTAGGAGTGAAAGAAAATGTGTTATGTTTAATATTGTATTTATAAAATTTGCTTTATACCTGTGTAAATGTGAGAAATCAAAGAATGTATGTTGGATGACGGTGCGTGCGCACTTACATCAGATAAGCCGCAAGCTCATAAATTGAAATGTCGATGTGTTAACATCGCTTCGACGTGAGGGCGATAAGCCGTTTGGGTGTGTGCGCTCGGACAGCCCTCATCGTTTCAAGCAAACAACTCCCAAAATCGTCTTCTGCCGAAAATTTGATGGCGATTCAGTTTTTGATTCATTTAAATCGGCCAAGATTTGATTTTCGTATAGAATATACGAGTTAAATTGCAAATTAAACTTTTTCGACACAACAGCATCATTAAAAGTGCTTATGAAATTAGGAGAGAAAGAAAATGTGTTATGTTTAATATTGTATTTATAAAATTTGCTTTATACCTGTGTGAATGTGAGAAATCAAAGAATGTATGTTGGATGGCGGCGCGTGCGCACTTACATCAGATAAGCCGCAAGCTCATAAATTGAAATGTCGATGTGTTAACACCGCTTCGACGTGAGCAAGGGCGATAAGCCGTTTGGGTGTGTGCGCTCGGACAGCCCTCATCGTTTCAAGCAAACAACTCCCAAAATCGTCTTCTGCCGAAAATTTGATGACGATTCAGTTTTTGATTCGTTTAAATCGGCCAAGATTTGATTTTCGTATAGAATATACGAGTTAAATTGCAAATTATGCTTATTCGACACAACAGCATCATTAAAAGTGTTTAAATTAGAAACCAGGAGTGAAAGAAAATGTGTTATTGTATCTATCAAAAATGATTTTCTGAATAAAACAACATTTTACTTAAAATTTGCTTTATTTAATAAATGATTTTATCAAACAAAATTTTTAGATAGAGTACGGAGTGATTCTTCTTGATGGCATCTCATTGCGTTGACGAAAACGTGTAGGATTTTTGAAGACCTTCTCATTCCAATCGTTTTCACTGAATTGGGTGGTAGGATTGATAGTCATATCATTGAACAATGTAAACACCTTTTGTTTTTCCTCAAAAAAGTTTAGAATATTTTTTAATTCCTCCAAACGTCGAATGTGTTGCTCCAACCTTTCTTTCAACATCATCGTAACTCTATGACTCTCATACTGAAACTGTTGTCAGACAAAAAAACTTGTTTCTTGTCTCCCTTCCTTCTCCCCCCCAAAAAAAAAAAAAAAAAAAATCTCTCTATTACAAAACCATTTATACAATTCATCAACATTTCTAAGACTACAATAATAGAATTGACTGTTGCTATATTTGTGGTGCATACATGATGTAAATTCGCTGTTGTTGAACGCTGGAACAGAATGAAGAGTATATCTGAAAAATTAGAACTTAGAAAAAAAAAAACACACAACTGAATTCAAAACGTGAAAAGAAAATATTTTATTCAGTGGCCGAGCGTCGTAGACAGGAACAGAAGAAACGAGGAAAGTGAGAACGCACTACAAGCGGGGAGATCCGTTTGAAAGATAAGAGCGAGAATTAAACATGGCTGCAAATGCGTGATGAATGGAAGAGCAGGAAGTGTCTCAAAATATTTTCAATGATTCCCTCAGACTTTACATGAAAATTAAGGTGGAATTGCAGGTTTCTCAAGAAACAAAGTATGTCACATTAAAAAAATGAGAGCTCGTAAAGAAGCACTTATATCAAAAATCCAAGTTACCATAATTACAAATGCGTTGGTAAGAAACAAATGAAAAGATATTGAAAAAAACGTTACACAAATCAGGGAAAACCGGTGAAAGAAGAGCGAAATACTTTCAAACTTCATAAAAAAATTTTTGGTATATAGACAAGACTGAACAATGAAATTTTATATTTCAAAAACAAATACATGTAGAATATAAAGTACATCACATATCAGTTGAAGTGCAAAATCTTTCAAACACAAGTCTGGGAGAGACATCCAATAGAATTTATTAAGAAGTAAGTCATTTAATGACAACATAGTATTAACAAAAAAGCAGTCTGGAAGTATGAAAATGAAAAGCAATATGAAAACATGTAAATTGTGTCGCTCATTATACACATTGTTTAACTTTCAACGTTTTTCATCTATGCGAGGACAATTGCTAATTTTGTTAGAACAAAGAAAAAATTAAAAATTGATGACAAGAAACGTTGAAAAAGAAGACCACCACCCAATATAATTTATTAATAACCTTGTAAAATAATGCTGGCACATGCATCGTGGTTGTGATTTGTTCCTTCTTATCAACGTTTTTGATCCATCTGTTGAGTCGTATTTTTAATGTCTTTTTAAAATTCCAATTGCTTTTCGTAATATAAGATTGAATGCTATTTGTTGTCTCGAAACATATTTCTGATGGATACATCTTTGAATCCATACAAAAAAAAAAAAATAACTCGTGTTTCATTCAATTTTCTTTATTGTTTAAATCAAATAACATATTGTATAAAGCATTAGAATCAGTTTTAATCACCTCTTCACATCTCAAATAATTTGATATTTTTCAAACTTGGTGGTGAAATGATGCATCTCCTTTTCACACCAGAAATTCAACCAAATGACATCGTTTTCACAAAAGTTGGTTAATTCAACACATACATACTTGTTTTGTTCAATGAAATTTTGAGTTTTGTATCAGAAATTCTTCAAATCCGTCTGGAGAAAAGATGATTTTCTTGTAAAACAACATCATAGACGTCAGAAGCATGCGCATTATTCACCTCAACTCAGCTGTTGTGTTTGCTATTCAATGTCAGTCGTTTGACATAAATTTTTCTTCTTGTTTCCTCAGTACTTTTTGAACCAGACAGATCTGATGTAATTTAGATACAATTCTTAGAAAGCTCTTCCAATTGATGAACCCAACATATATTGAGGAGACATACATGAAAATTCAATGAAAGTTTGTAAATAATTTTCTTCCAAAAGCTTTTGTTCAATCGTTGGGAAAAAAAAAACAACATCATAATGATGGAATTATCTTATTGTTCAAAGGCGAACACAATGAAAAACCATTTGGGTCATCTCTCTGTATCACATATAAAATTACGTATATGTATCGAAACACATGAAGAAAATATAGTTCAAAATATAATTTCAGAGTCAATCCAATGCAAATTGTTATGGTAGCAGTTGCACAGAGAAAATGGTAAACTCAAGGAGTGGTAGATGAAATACCAATAAAAAAAGAAGAAATTCCTCACAAGCCGAAAAATGTGACCGATATATTTGTTTGTTTTAACATAGACATAGGCAAAAAATGAAACTTGTCGAGCAAATTAGACAAAATGGCACGAATAGCATACAGAAAACACAAGAGACCACATTAATATCAAATTTGAACATTGCTCACATGCCGAAAAATGTGGATGTTATAATTGTTTGCTTTAATACTGATTTAGATAGAAATGAAACTTGTCCAACAAAATAGACAAAATATCGTTTGTAGGGTGCAGAAAGCACGAGAGAATCACTTTAATATGAAATTTGTCTTAGATTCTATCATTATAAATAGATAATCATCATCAGCTGTTCTCCTCGACTGTTGTAATAACAGTATGTCAAGAAGCTCTTGCTTATTACATTTTATATAAATAAAATAAGATATTAGTAAAATAGTGTTTTATTTAATATATAGGAAAAAAAAGATCATTCATAAAAAGAAGTTACTTTGGAAAGCAAAGTTTTCAATTCTTGCAAGAGCCCACTGCTTGGACATTGTACTCCAAACATATTCCAATTAAATTCTCCTACTTGCACAAGTTTTCGTTGAAATTCGTTGTATTTGAAGTAAGTATTCTTCTTGAAGAAATATATATGTCCATCAATATAACGAAACGCTGAAGTTAAATTGCTTGGAATATCTGGAAACTCGTATCTAGTATTACCCATAAATTTTCGAGCTCCATTTTCATTATATTCTCGATAGTCACCATTTGTTAATAAAATATAGATTTTTCCACTGTTTGTCTGAAACATAGCTTCCACTTTAACTCCTCTAGGTATATCATAAGCAATGGTTCTGATGCTACCAACGATGTTTAAATTTGGAAATTGACTAAAATAAACTTTCTTATTGCTTGCAACCATAAGATTACCATTCGAAATTTGAAAAGCGTGATTCACTTTGGTTATTCCAGTGTTAATTAAATAATCATGATATAGATTTTCAGATTGATGAATTTTATTGTCTTTTTTATTAGCATTTATGTCTATTTTCCACAAGCGATTTTCAGAAATTACGTATAATTTATGGTTGGGGAATCCTGGTGAATATGCCAAAAACATTACGTCAGGATATTTCACATCACACAAGTTAAATGTAGAGCTAATATCTTCTGGAGAAGGTTGCTGCTGTGTTGTTTTGGGTGTTGTAGTAGGCTTCGGTTTGCCATATAACCTTTGAATTGCTAATTTATCATCTTCGTGTAGACTGTTTGCTGCATCTTGATAAAACGGGTACATTATTGCATGAGTATTTAGGCTGTGACTTATTCCTAGAGAATGTCCAATCTCATGTACCAGTACCATTAACAGATTTATCCCTCCATCACCAATCATGTTTCCATCATCATCAATATATTGCCAATTTTCATCAGCTTCTATATGAACTTCAACACATGAAGCATAGGATGCAGGGGGAAACGCGTGTCCTAAGACTACTCCTGGACCATCTAATGGATATGGACAGATCTCTTTACCCATGCATATGGTGCGATATTCGTGTTCTCTTTTGACAAATGCTACTAAAATATCTGGAGTGATGTTATTAACATGATCTCTCTTTATCATACTAGCAGTAGTAAGCATTTTAAATGTTAGTCCAGATGCATTTTGCCACATATTGAAAGCTTGTTGAACGACGTTTCGATATTTACCGACACCCTCGACCAAATACCAATGCAGAGTCGTTTTGTTCCATTTAGTTGAAACTACAAATTCATTATCGCTATAGTGACATCGTGGTTTTGATATTAACTCAATCGTTTCTGCATTAAGGCTGCCATCTATCGGTAAATTGTAATCTTCTTGAAACTTTGCTAGACTCTCCTCGAGAGATGTATTTGTATTATTTTGAATATAACCATACTTTTGCAAATATTTCTGTGCATCAGGTAGAGTTAGGTTCGATGACGCGATATGTACCAGCAATAGCAAGGAAACGATCACCTTCATTTTCAACTCGTTAATGATTGAATTATCAAGGTGATAATGAATATATTTTGGTGGAGATATGAAATAAAACAAAAAAAGTTTATTTCACAGTATATTAGCAGTCTATGTTAGATGTAGATTCAAATTCATTATCTAAAAAATTCTGTATAATATCTGAACTATAATAAAAGAGATATTCCCTTAAGGTATTAGTATACATACAATCGATTGAGGATGCTTCAAAATAATCCATAAAGAAGGTCTAAAACACTCAAATTTACATTATCTAACCAATTTCTTACAATATTAAATAAATTTCGATAAAATTCGTTGAAATTGAGGCATTCCAACATAGCAAGTCAATTTGAAATCACATGCATCTGTACATTTCAAATGGCTGCAATGTCTTCTTCATATAGATTCATGCCGACATTGAACTTGGAAATATACAAGAGGTTCGTATAGGTACCATACTGATATTGAGTCACTTTCACAAGGTCTCCACATTTTGTTTCTATAGGATCAGCAGCATAATCTTCGTTGTCTTCGACATTTTGTTGTATTTCTTATAGCAAGGTGATGATTGAATCCCACTCGTAGGTGGAGAATGAAATTTCCCAAGGTGTAGACCTTCGCTTTAGAATAACGCATGCACTAAAGTCTCTTGTAGGACTCAGACCACATCGCACCTCGTAGTTACATGTTTGAGGTAGAGGAAATGACATTAAAAATAATGGTTTTTCGGTTTGAGCTTTAGTTTCGAACATGATTGAAGCTTTGTCATCAGCCTCATCATCATAGAGTTTGAGGAGCCTTTTAGATCGAACAAAGTTACTCAGCTGATTCAACGTAAAGGCCATCTTTTATGATTGTAGATTGTTTATCACACATGTTATAATAATGAATTAATTTTATAATATCAGTATACAAGATGTGTCGGCATTGATTTAAATTAATATGTATATTTTTCATAACTGTGAAAAAGGTACAACTATCAAGAAAAATGAGGCAAGTAACTCAACAAATGACTGAAAATGACAAAAAAATGGTACAAATATCAAGAAAAATGAGACAAGTAACTACAAAATAGCTATGTGAGATCAGAAAAATTACAGAAAGAAATGCAAATTACATGAAATGAGAAAGAAAAATGGTACAAATATCAAGAAAAAATTATACAAGTAACTACAAAATAGCTATGTGAGGTGTGAAAAATGACAGAAAAATGCAAAATACATGAAATGAGAGAGAAAAATGGTACAAATATCAAGCTGAGAAAAATACAAGACCTTGTATAATCAATGCTCTGAGGAAAGATGAAGCCATCAAGGTCAACGCAGTATTCGGAGGCGAGTTTGTAATCGTGAAAGGTGACCAAGTTCAAACGGAATATAAATATTTCACTACAGCCAATTCACCCATCTTCACCCACCTGGGGTGTAAATTTGTTAATGTTCACTCCTAAATTCATTTTCAAAGACTTAGAAGAATTTCAAGAGAGAGATAGTGGATGGGCACTGAAGCGAGTAATGAATTTAGGAGTGAACATTAACAAATTTACACCCCAGGTGGGTGAAGATGGGTGAATTGGCTGTAGTGAAATATTTATATTCCGTTTGAACTTGGTCACCTTTCACGATTACAAACTCGCCTCCGAATACTGCGTTGACCTTGATGGCTTCATCTTTCCTCAGAGCATTGATTATACAAGGTCTTGTATTTTTCTCAGCTTGATATTTGTACCATTTTTCTCTCTCATTTCATGTATTTTGCATTTTTCTGTCATTTTTCACACCTCACATAGCTATTTTGTAGTTACTTGTATAATTTTTTCTTGATATTTGTACCATTTTTCTTTCTCATTTCATGTAATTTGCATTTCTTTCTGTAATTTTTCTGATCTCACATAGCTATTTTGTAGTTACTTGTCTCATTTTTCTTGATATTTGTACCATTTTTTTGTCATTTTCAGTCATTTGTTGAGTTACTTGCCTCATTTTTCTTGATAGTTGTACCTTTTTCACAGTTATGAAAAATATACATATTAATTTAAATCAATGCCGACACATCTTGTATACTGATATTATAAAATTAATTCATTATTATAACATGTGTGATAAACAATCTACAATCATAAAAGATGGCCTTTACGTTGAATCAGCTGAGTAACTTTGTTCGATCTAAAAGGCTCCTCAAACTCTATGATGATGAGGCTGATGACAAAGCTTCAATCATGTTCGAAACTAAAGCTCAAACCGAAAAACCATTATTTTTAATGTCATTTCCTCTACCTCAAACATGTAACTACGAGATGCGATGTGGTCTGAGTCCTACAAGAGACTTTAGTGCATGCGTTATTCTAAAGCGAAGGTCTACACCTTGGGAAATTTCATTCTCCACCTACGAGTGGGATTCAATCATCACCTTGCTATAAGAAATACAACAAAATGTCGAAGACAACGAAGATTATGCTGCTGATCCTATAGAAACAAAATGTGGAGACCTTGTGAAAGTGACTCAATATCAGTATGGTACCTATACGAACCTCTTGTATATTTCCAAGTTCAATGTCGGCATGAATCTATATGAAGAAGACATTGCAGCCATTTGAAATGTACAGATGCATGTGATTTCAAATTGACTTGCTATGTTGGAATGCCTCAATTTCAACGAATTTTATCGAAATTTATTTAATATTGTAAGAAATTGGTTAGATAATGTAAATTTGAGTGTTTTAGACCTTCTTTATGGATTATTTTGAAGCATCCTCAATCGATTGTATGTATACTAATACCTTAAGGGAATATCTCTTTTATTATAGTTCAGATATTATACAGAATTTTTTAGATAATGAATTTGAATCTACATCTAACATAGACTGCTAATATACTGTGAAATAAACTTTTTTTGTTTTATTTCATATCTCCACCAAAATATATTCATTATCACCTTGATAATTCAATCATTAACGAGTTGAAAATGAAGGTGATCGTTTCCTTGCTATTGCTGGTACATATCGCGTCATCGAACCTAACTCTACCTGATGCACAGAAATATTTGCAAAAGTATGGTTATATTCAAAATAATACAAATACATCTCTCGAGGAGAGTCTAGCAAAGTTTCAAGAAGATTACAATTTACCGATAGATGGCAGCCTTAATGCAGAAACGATTGAGTTAATATCAAAACCACGATGTCACTATAGCGATAATGAATTTGTAGTTTCAACTAAATGGAACAAAACGACTCTGCATTGGTATTTGGTCGAGGGTGTCGGTAAATATCGAAACGTCGTTCAACAAGCTTTCAATATGTGGCAAAATGCATCTGGACTAACATTTAAAATGCTTACTACTGCTAGTATGATAAAGAGAGATCATGTTAATAACATCACTCCAGATATTTTAGTAGCATTTGTCAAAAGAGAACACGAATATCGCACCATATGCATGGGTAAAGAGATCTGTCCATATCCATTAGATGGTCCAGGAGTAGTCTTAGGACACGCGTTTCCCCCTGCATCCTATGCTTCATGTGTTGAAGTTCATATAGAAGCTGATGAAAATTGGCAATATATTGATGATGATGGAAACATGATTGGTGATGGAGGGATAAATCTGTTAATGGTACTGGTACATGAGATTGGACATTCTCTAGGAATAAGTCACAGCCTAAATACTCATGCAATAATGTACCCGTTTTATCAAGATGCAGCAAACAGTCTACACGAAGATGATAAATTAGCAATTCAAAGGTTATATGGCAAACCGAAGCCTACTACAACACCCAAAACAACACAGCAGCAACCTTCTCCAGAAGATATTAGCTCTACATTTAACTTGTGTGATGTGAAATATCCTGACGTAATGTTTTTGGCATATTCACCAGGATTCCCCAACCATAAATTATACGTAATTTCTGAAAATCGCTTGTGGAAAATAGACATAAATGCTAATAAAAAAGACAATAAAATTCATCAATCTGAAAATCTATATCATGATTATTTAATTAACACTGGAATAACCAAAGTGAATCACGCTTTTCAAATTTCGAATGGTAATCTTATGGTTGCAAGCAATAAGAAAGTTTATTTTAGTCAATTTCCAAATTTAAACATCGTTGGTAGCATCAGAACCATTGCTTATGATATACCTAGAGGAGTTAAAGTGGAAGCTATGTTTCAGACAAACAGTGGAAAAATCTATATTTTATTAACAAATGGTGACTATCGAGAATATAATGAAAATGGAGCTCGAAAATTTATGGGTAATACTAGATACGAGTTTCCAGATATTCCAAGCAATTTAACTTCAGCGTTTCGTTATATTGATGGACATATATATTTCTTCAAGAAGAATACTTACTTCAAATACAACGAATTTCAACGAAAACTTGTGCAAGTAGGAGAATTTAATTGGAATATGTTTGGAGTACAATGTCCAAGCAGTGGGCTCTTGCAAGAATTGAAAACTTTGCTTTCCAAAGTAACTTCTTTTTATGAATGATCTTTTTTTTCCTATATATTAAATAAAACACTATTTTACTAATATCTTATTTTATTTATATAAAATGTAATAAGCAAGAGCTTCTTGACATACTGTTATTACAACAGTCGAGGAGAACAGCTGATGATGATTATCTATTTATAATGATAGAATCTAAGACAAATTTCATATTAAAGTGATTCTCTCGTGCTTTCTGCACCCTACAAACGATATTTTGTCTATTTTGTTGGACAAGTTTCATTTCTATCTAAATCAGTATTAAAGCAAACAATTATAACATCCACATTTTTCGGCATGTGAGCAATGTTCAAATTTGATATTAATGTGGTCTCTTGTGTTTTCTGTATGCTATTCGTGCCATTTTGTCTAATTTGCTCGACAAGTTTCATTTTTTGCCTATGTCTATGTTAAAACAAACAAATATATCGGTCACATTTTTCGGCTTGTGAGGAATTTCTTCTTTTTTTATTGGTATTTCATCTACCACTCCTTGAGTTTACCATTTTCTCTGTGCAACTGCTACCATAACAATTTGCATTGGATTGACTCTGAAATTATATTTTGAACTATATTTTCTTCATGTGTTTCGATACATATACGTAATTTTATATGTGATACAGAGAGATGACCCAAATGGTTTTTCATTGTGTTCGCCTTTGAACAATAAGATAATTCCATCATTATGATGTTGTTTTTTTTTTCCCAACGATTGAACAAAAGCTTTTGGAAGAAAATTATTTACAAACTTTCATTGAATTTTCATGTATGTCTCCTCAATATATGTTGGGTTCATCAATTGGAAGAGCTTTCTAAGAATTGTATCTAAATTACATCAGATCTGTCTGGTTCAAAAAGTACTGAGGAAACAAGAAGAAAAATTTATGTCAAACGACTGACATTGAATAGCAAACACAACAGCTGAGTTGAGGTGAATAATGCGCATGCTTCTGACGTCTATGATGTTGTTTTACAAGAAAATCATCTTTTCTCCAGACGGATTTGAAGAATTTCTGATACAAAACTCAAAATTTCATTGAACAAAACAAGTATGTATGTGTTGAATTAACCAACTTTTGTGAAAACGATGTCATTTGGTTGAATTTCTGGTGTGAAAAGGAGATGCATCATTTCACCACCAAGTTTGAAAAATATCAAATTATTTGAGATGTGAAGAGGTGATTAAAACTGATTCTAATGCTTTATACAATATGTTATTTGATTTAAACAATAAAGAAAATTGAATGAAACACGAGTTATTTTTTTTTTTTTGTATGGATTCAAAGATGTATCCATCAGAAATATGTTTCGAGACAACAAATAGCATTCAATCTTATATTACGAAAAGCAATTGGAATTTTAAAAAGACATTAAAAATACGACTCAACAGATGGATCAAAAACGTTGATAAGAAGGAACAAATCACAACCACGATGCATGTGCCAGCATTATTTTACAAGGTTATTAATAAATTATATTGGGTGGTGGTCTTCTTTTTCAACGTTTCTTGTCATCAATTTTTAATTTTTTCTTTGTTCTAACAAAATTAGCAATTGTCCTCGCATAGATGAAAAACGTTGAAAGTTAAACAATGTGTATAATGAGCGACACAATTTACATGTTTTCATATTGCTTTTCATTTTCATACTTCCAGACTGCTTTTTTGTTAATACTATGTTGTCATTAAATGACTTACTTCTTAATAAATTCTATTGGATGTCTCTCCCAGACTTGTGTTTGAAAGATTTTGCACTTCAACTGATATGTGATGTACTTTATATTCTACATGTATTTGTTTTTGAAATATAAAATTTCATTGTTCAGTCTTGTCTATATACCAAAAATTTTTTTATGAAGTTTGAAAGTATTTCGCTCTTCTTTCACCGGTTTTCCCTGATTTGTGTAACGTTTTTTTCAATATCTTTTCATTTGTTTCTTACCAACGCATTTGTAATTATGGTAACTTGGATTTTTGATATAAGTACTTCTTTACGAGCTCTCATTTTTTTAATGTGACATACTTTGTTTCTTGAGAAACCTGCAATTCCACCTTAATTTTCATGTAAAGTCTGAGGGAATCATTGAAAATATTTTGAGACACTTCCTGCTCTTCCATTCATCACGCATTTGCAGCCATGTTTAATTCTCGCTCTTATCTTTCAAACGGATCTCCCCGCTTGTAGTGCGTTCTCACTTTCCTCGTTTCTTCTGTTCCTGTCTACGACGCTCGGCCACTGAATAAAATATTTTCTTTTCACGTTTTGAATTCAGTTGTGTGTTTTTTTTTTTCTAAGTTCTAATTTTTCAGATATACTCTTCATTCTGTTCCAGCGTTCAACAACAGCGAATTTACATCATGTATGCACCACAAATATAGCAACAGTCAATTCTATTATTGTAGTCTTAGAAATGTTGATGAATTGTATAAATGGTTTTGTAATAGAGAGATTTTTTTTTTTTTTTTTTTGGGGGGGGAGAAGGAAGGGAGACAAGAAACAAGTTTTTTTGTCTGACAACAGTTTCAGTATGAGAGTCATAGAGTTACGATGATGTTGAAAGAAAGGTTGGAGCAACACATTCGACGTTTGGAGGAATTAAAAAATATTCTAAACTTTTTTGAGGAAAAACAAAAGGTGTTTACATTGTTCAATGATATGACTATCAATCCTACCACCCAATTCAGTGAAAACGATTGGAATGAGAAGGTCTTCAAAAATCCTACACGTTTTCGTCAACGCAATGAGATGCCATCAAGAAGAATCACTCCGTACTCTATCTAAAAATTTTGTTTGATAAAATCATTTATTAAATAAAGCAAATTTTAAGTAAAATGTTGTTTTATTCAGAAAATCATTTTTGATAGATACAATAACACATTTTCTTTCACTCCTGGTTTCTAATTTAAACACTTTTAATGATGCTGTTGTGTCGAATAAGCATAATTTGCAATTTAACTCGTATATTCTATACGAAAATCAAATCTTGGCCGATTTAAACGAATCAAAAACTGAATCGTCATCAAATTTTCGGCAGAAGACGATTTTGGGAGTTGTTTGCTTGAAACGATTAGGGCTGTCCGAGCGCACACACCCAAACGGCTTATCGCCCTCACGTCGAAGCGATGTTAACACATCGACATTTCAATTTATGAGCTTGCGGCTTATCTGATGTAAGTGCGCACGCACCGTCATCCAACATACATTCTTTGATTTCTCACATTTACACAGGTATAAAGCAAATTTTATAAATACAATATTAAACATAACACATTTTCTTTCACTCCTAATTTCTTAAGCACTTTTAATGATGCTGTTGTGTCGAATAAGCATAATTTGCAATTTAACTCGTATATTCTATACGAAAATCAAATCTTGGCCGATTTAAACGAATCAAAAACTGAATCGTCATCAAATTTTCGGCAGAAGACGATTTTGGGAGTTGTTTGCTTGAAACGATGAGGGCTGTCCGAGCGCACACACCCAAACGGCTTATCGCCCTTGCTCACGTCGAAGCGGTGTTAACACATCGACATTCCAATTTATGAGCTCGCGGCTTATCTGATGTAAGTGCACACGCGCCGTCATCCAACATACATTCTTTGATTTCTCACATTTACACAGATATAAAGCAAATTTTATAAATACAATATTAAACATAACACATTTTCTTTCACTCCTAATTTCTTAAGCACTTTTAATGATGCTGTTGTGTCAAATAAGCATAATTTGCAATTTAACTCGTATATTCTATACGAAAATCAAATCTTGACCGATTTAAATGAATCAAAAACTGAATCGCCATCAAATTTTCGGCAGAAGACGATTTTGGGAGTTGTTTGCTTGAAACGATGAGGGCTGTCCGAGCGCACACACCCAAACGGCTTATCGCCCTCACGTCGAAGCGATGTTAACACATCGACATTTCAATTTATGAGCTTGCGGCTTATCTGATGTAAGTGCGCACGCACCGTCATCCAACATACATTCTTTGATTTCTCACATTTACACAGGTATAAAGCAAATTTTATAAATACAATATTAAACATAACACATTTTCTTTCACTGATTTCTTAAGCACTTTTAATGATGCTGTTGTGTCGAATAAGCATAATTTGCAATTTAACTCGTATATTCTATACGAAAATCAAATCTTGGCCGATTTAAACGAATCAAAAACTGAATCGCCATCAAATTTTCGGCAAAAGACGATTTTGGGAGTCGTTTGCTTGAAACGAGAAGGGTTTTCCGAGCGCGCAGACCCAAACGGCTTATCGCCCTCACGTCGAAGCGGTGTCGACACAGCGACATTTCAATTTATGAGCTCGCCGCTTATCTGATGTGCGCACGCACCGTCATCCAAAATATATACATTGCTTTCTCACATTCACATGGGTAACCGAGATAGCAGGCTTGGAAAACGCTTAGACTGTTAACGTGTTGGTGTGTGTGGTTGTGGGTTCGATCCCGCGCAATGGTGAACTTTTTTTCCTCAGTAATAAAATAAATAATCTCTAATGGCGGTCATGAAAATTAGGAATCTAAATGCAGTAACTTATCCCCTCTCCGCTAGACGGCGCTCATGAATTGTAGGAATCTAAATGCAGTAACTTATCCCCTCTCCGCTAGATGGCGCTCATGAATTGTAGGAATCTAAATGCAGTAACTTATCCCCTCTCCGCTAGATGGCGCTCATGAAATGTAGGAATCTAACATTTGAAACCCCGTTGGAAAAATACTCTGTGTTCCGTGTCACATCTGTCACTGTGTTCCGTGTCACTGTCAATATGCTGTTCTCAGTTTGTGTTCTGTGGTAATACTCTGTGTTCCGTGTCACATCTGTCACTGTGTTCCGTGTCACTGTCAATATGCTGTTCTCAGTTTGTGTTCTGTGGTTGACAGGTCACTTCCGATCCAGAACTCTCCTAGCTTATCTACTTATTAATATTATTTCAAAATTATCTGGACAGAATATTATCAGAAAAAATAAACTCCAATAATAAGGTACTGACCGTCGGTGACTTTAATTATAACTATAAAACTTGAAACCAATGAAAATAAATTATCTGAATGCAAAAATATTTTTTTAATCACATGATATGCTAGAAAAAGTTATTGTTGACACCAGGATAACTAAATCTAGAGGAACTAGAGTAGATAATCTATTCAAAAATTTAGATGATAAAATGTTCAGTCTTGAAGTTATAGAGTCGCACTTGCCGACCATAGAGGAATTTTATTTTCAATAAAAATTATACCTGAAAACCTAATAATAGTATCTATCATGTGTCGACCAATGACAAAAAACCTATCTCAAGTTTCAGTGCTGCATTAGATGAAATGATCTGGAATATATGCCATTTAGACCCGGAAACAAAAGCTGCTCATATAGTTATCTCTCTGTCAGATCTTTACAAATCTCCTTTTCCATAAAAATAGGTATGTATCTCTGAAAACAACTTTAAAATGTTGAGATTTCTACGTCCCTAAAGCTAGCAGAGCAAAGAGAGCAGAATCAAAAATACATATTTGTTACTTGTAGAGCTAATTAAGTGCTGTATTCCGAATTTAATTGCTCTTATAGTTTTTTTTTGGGAAATGGCTGCTTTGCTAGCTTTAGACTAAAGCTAGCAGAACAACCTTTAAAAATCAACTTTTTTGAGAACTTCATTGTTATAGCTTGTAGGGCTAAGTATGTGCTAATGGAGTGCTGTATTCCGAAATTTATGATATTTTTTTTAAATGTCTGCTTTGCTAGCTTTAGATCTTAAGCTAGCAGTGCAACCTTTGAAAATCAACATTTTTGAGAACTTCTGTTTTAGTGCTTGTAGTGCTGTACTCCGGAATTAAATGCTCTAATAATTTGTTTTGAGAGAAAACGTTCTTTCAAGGCAAATAAAAAGGACAATTTTGCTATTGTTGGGATATTTATAGCTTTAAAGGTACAACGGAAAACTTGAAAATCCCTTGGGTAGATTTTCTTAGGTTAGTTTACCTACCTATCTACTTAATTTTATGTAATCCATTTTCAATTCAAGTTTAAAATTAAAATTTGAATGGTTTTGAATTTATTATCTCTTCCAATTAATAAATGTACAATTCTATTCTGTCTTCTATTGCTAACCGTATATGTTCCTACAACAGTAAGATAGGTTTACCGGTGGCTAAGTTTGTTACTAAAAACGTCGGTAAGTTTTCCCAAAAATCATAAGAGCAAATAATTTCAGAATAGAGCACTTAATTTGAACTTAATTAGCCCTACAAGCATAAAAAAGTTCTACGGAAAAATTATTTTTAAAGGTTGCTCAGACATTTTTAAAACAAACTATAACAGCAATTAATTTTGGATTACATCAATTAATTAGCACTTAATTAGATAAATAAGAATAAGAAAAAATAAGATTTTCTCGAAAAAGTTGATGTTTAAAAGCAAGGCAGCCATTATTCCAAAATCCTAAGAGCCATTAATTTCGGTATACAGCACTTAATTAGCCCTGTTGTGACACAGTTTTTATTAATTCAAAATTGTAGAAATCACCCTGTCACAGTTAGTTTTTATTCAACATAATTTATTATTGTAAAAATCACCCTGTAAATATTAAAAATAAATGTCGTTCTGTATCCAGCTGACATGAAGTGAAAATCGCGTAACAATCAAAAAGGGTAACTTTGATAAATAAATTTCCACCAATAGCTAAGCAGATCAGCAGTATAGAAGGCGTGCTGCTTCGCATTAAAATTCAGTCAGTTTCTTCGACTCATTCCGAAAACATCTCATGTCAGCTTCTGCAGGTTTTCCATATATACCGAGAGTTTTATTTCACTACTAGTTTTGCTATCTTGTCTAAATTCCCTCACGCTAATTTTAACTTTCAGGGCTTAATTGGGCTTGTTCCCCAAGTAGTCGATTCTAGTAGGAGAGACTTCTCACTCTTCTACACTTTCACTTCCTTCAGGGCTTACTTGCGCTTGTTCCCCAAGTAGTCGACTCTAATATTTCAGGGCTTACTTGGGCTGGTTCCCCAAGTAGTTGACTCTAGTAAGAAAGGCTTGTCGCCTCTCTTACACTCCTGCTTCCTTCAGGGCTTACTTGGGCTTGTTCCCCAAGTAGTCGACACTAGTGAATAAGGCTTGTTCCCTTACTCACGAACATCTTTTACCTAACTAGCTTTTAACCTCTGTACCTGGAGGATTTCTTCTTAGTGAATACGCGAAATTATTGTCGAGACCTTCTGTGTAGGACTGATACTCCATTACTTGAGTATATTCAACTATTATTTGACAGTTGATATCCGATCACTCGACAATTGGTGACCCCGACGTGATAAAAGACCGACGTGGTCAAAGCACGACGTGATATAGAGACCGACCGGATTCAAAGCGTGAATAATACTACTGACAAGACTTAAAGACTTTCGCAAGATCTTATAAATGGAAGAAGATAGGAAAATGGAACCAAGTAATGCAATACAGGCGATACAACTTCCACTAAGACTTCCTCAATTCTGGGAAGAAGATCCGTCCCTATGGTTCACTCAAGTTGAGATGATTTTTGCCGCCAATAACGTGGTACACCAAGTAAAGAAATTTAATTTGGTAGCAAGCCAACTACCTTATAAAATACTGAGCCAAGTCTCAGGATTGATTAAAAAACCAGGTGACAACCCATACGACGCTCTAAAGGAACGCTTGACAGCTATATTTAGTCAGAGCCAGGAGAAGAAATTATTAACACTGTTGGAGGAAACACAATTAGGTGATTCAAAACCCTCACAGCTCCTTCGAACAATGCAAAATCTGGCTGGCAATAATGCATTAAAACAAATTATTAAAACAGTATGGCTTAGAGCGTTACCTCAGCGAGTTAGGGCCATTCTAGCTGCTTTCACTAGCGATGATTTAGAACAAATGGCAAATATCGCCGATAAAATTTTGGAAACTCATTGTCAAAATCCTTCAGTTGCAGCTACTTCTTCTTCTTCCTCCGATGGTATGAAAGAAATTATTAATCAACTGCAGAACCTAAAACATGAAATAGAAGAACTTAAACATAGATCTCGTGATAGAGGTAGAAAAGGGTCAAGATCCCGAACTCCATCACGAGGAAGAAAGCCTTATTGCTACTATCATTATAAATTTAAAGAAAAAGCAACCAAATGCGTTCAACCATGTAATTGGAAAGCAAATAAATCCAATTCGAATCAGGAAAACTAACCTCGGCGGTGGACAAATCAAGGGATAATACGATGTCCACCGCCGCAATGTCAGCCCAGAGATTATTTATTACTGATCGAGATACTGGTGAAAATTACCTTATAGATTCTGGCGCTTCAATTTCCGTATTACCAAATAAATGCAGTAAACGGAAACCAAACACAAATTATAATCTATATGCTGCCAATGGTTCTCCAATACCCACCTATAGAATTGAACATAGAGAATTAAATTTGGGAACAAGGAGACCTTATCCATGGGATTTTGTGATAGCAAATGTATCACATCCAATAATAGGGGCAGATTTCTTATATCACCATAACCTTTTGGTGGATATTAGACATCGACAATTGATTGATCAAGTTACTAAATTGAGAGTCATTGGTCGCGTCAGTTCGATTTATGCCGGAAAAATAGATACTATTCCCAAAGGAAATAATTATCAAGAAATACTAAGGAAGTATCCTGATATAACTAGAACGACAGTCATTGGCAAACCGCCAGATTCTGCAATTAAGCATTATATTGAAACCGATGGAGCTCCAATAAGTTGCAGAGCAAGAAGACTGCCCTTAAACAAATATGCAGCTGTTAAAGAAGAATTTTGCCGAATGATGGAAGCAGGAATTTGTAGACTAAAACTGTAACTAAAAAAGATGGTAGCCTTAGACCATGTGGAGATTACCGGTTATTAAACTCTCGCACCAAGCCAGATAGATACGGAGTGCCCAACCTTCATGATTTCACTAATCAACTATTTGGCACAAAGGTATATTCCACCTTGGACATTAATAAGGCTTATTTTCATATTCTAATAGCCGAAGAGGATATTCAGAAAACAGCAATAATTACGCCATTCGGACTTTTTGAGTTCCTTAGAATGACATTTGGTTTAAGGAACGCTGCACAAACTTTTCAAAGGTTCATGGATCATTTATTTAGAGATCTTCGATATGTTTTTGTCTACTTGGACGACATATTGGTAGCCTCACATAGCAAACAACAACACAAGGAGCATTTAAATGAAGTACTCAAACGTCTAAATGATAATAGATTGACCCTAAATTTAGCTAAATGCAACCTAGGGCAACCTTCAGTTCAATTCCTCGGTTATAATGTTTCACCAGATGGTATCACTCGTTTAGACGATAAAGTCAAGGCAATAATAAATTTTAAGAAGCCAACTAATAAATCGGATTTAAGACGTTTCCTGGGTATGGTTAACTTCTATAGAAAAAATTTACCAAACGCAGCGACAGTTCAGAAAACTTTGAACGAAATTTTGACCGGCGCCATAGTTTGGACAGAGCAAGCAAATGAAGCCTATGAAGAAACCTAGAAAGCACTAATCAACACAACAAAGTTATCACATCCAGCACCTGATATGCCATTATCATTGGCAACTGATGCAAGCAATACTGGAATGGGAGCGGTCCTTCAACAACTAGTAAACGGAAAACAACATACCTCCCTCCAACAGTTGATATCCCACCACTCGACAAGCCCTATAAGCACTGAAAAAAAATCACAAAAAGTTGATTTTCAACTAAAGCTAGCAAAGCCGCCTTTTTCAAAAAACTATAAGAGCAATTCATTTGAGATACGGCAAATAAATTAGCACTTAATTAGTTCTATAAGCACCAAATTTGTATTTTTGATTCTGCTCACTTTGCTCTGTTAGCTTTAAAGACGAGATAATTCTCCTGATATTAAAAATCTAAATTCACAATTAACCCCGCTGCAAATTATTGCAGAAGTGACCAGGACGCCTGAATTTTTTAATAAAATAATATCTGAATTAAAAATAAACAAAATTGAATCTGGCAAATAATAAATATAAATTTAGATGAAACTAATAACCTAAAGAATGAGAATAATTTATTCGGTGAGGACTTTGCCATTTCTTATGAAGATTACATAAACAACTTAATGCAAAATTCTGCGAACTTTATTGTAAATCTCTTCGATTCTTTCACGCAAAAAATACCAATGAACCATTTGACTTTTTGCTTACATCCAACCAGTCAAACAGAAATATTGAAATGAAACTCATGAAACTCATAAATAAAAGTGTAGCGATTTCTTTAGCGAATCTATTTAATCTTCGTATGAGTACATGTATTTTTCCAGATATCCTCAAGGTTTCCAAAGTTACACCTATCTGTTAAAAGGGAAATACTCTCAGGTAACTGAAAGACTATCTAAGAATGGCATATTTTGCTATGTTCCATAGCATAATGACGTATGCTTCGATAATCTGGGGAAACACATGTCACAGCCACAAAATATTCATTGCGCAAAAAAAAAATAACAATAACATCCAACAAATATGATAATCACTGAAAGCCACTGTTAAAAAAATTAAACATCCTGCAATTACCATGTTGCTGCATTTTGGAGAGCCTACTTCATATCAAAAAAACATAATATGTCAAAGAATCCAGCACAATAATGTTCACTCTTATAATACAAAAGAAAAAAAACGATATATGTCCTCCATTTTACAGACTTGGACACAGAATTCCTATAGATTTCTGGGCATAAAATTTTATAATGCTTTGCCAAAACAATTTAAAGATAACAATATGTCCTGTGCATCACTCAAAATTAAGATCCGTAAATAATTAACACAACATTGTTTTTACTTCATAGATGATTATCTGGAACATGTTGTACATATGAGTAGGTAATCTTTTTTTATCCTTTTTTTCTATATTGGTTTTACTATTATTTTTTAACATGTTCATAATCTTTGTCTAAAATTAAGTTATATGTAGTTTGTCACTTGTATGTTTATTATGTCTTCATCTGAAGAGTATTTTACTTTATTTTATTTTATATGATCTATATCACTATCCAGGACGAATGCATACATGCCAAATTGTTAGCATGAAATAAATATTTCTGTTTCTATTTGATGTTGGAGACAGAAAGAAGGACGCAGATAAAAATGAGTTTACACATCTACAATTCCGTTTTGCATAAATTTAATTATAGAATATATGACAATTATGTGATTATAATAAGCTTTAAGGAACAAAAAGTCAGATGAAATACTATTCGGAGAAACAACCAATGCTAGGCAGCCGCTGGTAGTACGCTGTATTTACTGTAAATGAAATAAATATACACTGTATGGATGCTCTATTGTTTGTAAGATTGAAATTATTATATACAATGGACACCCAAAAGGCTATAGAATATACGGAGCCCACATTGATGGCGCAGTGAAACATATACGGCAAGGACGCTTCGTTACTGTTTTTTGAAAGGACGCCAGAATTATACTGAGATGTATATATATATATATATATATATATATATATATATATATATATATATATATATAAATAAATAAAAAGATGTTCTTGGGGATGCAGTCATATATTAAATAAAATTCTTTGATTGAAGCCGAGCTTTCGAGAATGTTTATTCTCTTCTTCAGGGCAAACTACAAATCGTTACAAAATTATTTCAACAACTTAATAGTATTTTAAAAATACTTACAATCGTGAATTTAGAATGAATTAACCAAAAACAGGAAAGATTTCATAGCCATCAATTACAAATGTCATTATTTATACTTGTCATGGTAACACAATAAGTAAGAAAGTATCTAGATTTTGTTGATAAAAATGAATATTACTGAATGATCTTTATATGTTTGTGGCTATTTGAACAAGGAGCACAATTAAATTAAAATTATTATTAAGGCAGATACAGATTCAGTTAAAAAAAATATTAATTTAAGAATATTGCATAAATACTTACATATATACCCATACATAGACTAAATTACGTTTATTCTGGGCTTGAACTGACAGTTAAAAGAAAAAGATACATAATATTATTTAAAATTTTTATATAAGTGTAATCATATTCTCTCACAATACGAAACATATAAACATGATCATTCTGAAAGTGCACTGATACTTATTCACTCAAAAAAGGCCGATTTCTCTCACTAATCAACCTCTAAATTTTTGGGTGAAATATATGTTTTGAAATCCTAAAACACTTTTTAATGTTCTTTCAAATATTCAAAATAATATATAAAATTATATTCTCTCACAATACGACATGAAAATGAAACATTTTGAAAATCATTCACTTTTGCAGAAACAAGCTGATATCTCTCACTAATCAGCATGCATATTTTCGAAAACAATAAATGTTATGAAAATCTTTCATAAATAGATTATACATTTAATCTCAAATAAACATATAATGAATTTTAAGAGAATAATTCTCTTTGATCAAGTAAATTTCTCTCACTAATAAGTTGATCTAAATATTTCCATTGTTTATGGAAACCTAAGATTCTAAAGTTAATTACTATAAAATCAGTTAAGACCAGTCCTTCATCTATATATAGGTACATATATCCCATACACATTAATCCATTTATAACCAATATACATATATACACATATATATACACACACATATACATATATACACATATATACATACATACACATATATACATACATACAACCATTTCTTAGAAATGGTGAATATAAAAACCCATAATAACACTATGAATAAACGCTCAGATATAAAAGGACTTAGTTCCATTTATTCTTATATTCTAAAATTATATAATGATAATTATAATAATTTTTCTCCAGATGTAGCTCAAAATTAATATATATAGATATTTATGTATAGTTGGGTATGTAATATGTACCTATACTTGACATGTAATATTTATTTTATGTTTATATATGTATTTTTGTATGTATGTATGTGTGTGTATGTATATATGTGTATGTATGTATATATGTGTATATATGTATATATGTGTGTATATATATGTCTATATATGTATATTGGTTATAAATGGATTAATGTGTATGGGATATATGTACCTATATATAGATGAAGGACTGGTCTTAACTGATTTTATAGTAATTAACTTTAGAATCTTAGGTTTCCATAAACAATAGAAATATTAAGATCAACTTATTAGTGAGAGAAATTTAATTGATCAAAGAGAATTATTCTCTTAAAATTCATTATATGTTTATTTGAGATTAAATGTATAATCTATTTATGAAAGATTTTCATAACATTCATAACTGTTTTCGAAAATATGCATGCTGATTAGTGAGAGATATCAGCTTGTTTCTGCAAAAGTGATTTTCAAAATGTTTCATTCTCATGTCGTATTGTGAGGGAATATGATTTTATATATTATTTTGAATATTTATGAATATTTGAAAGAACATTAAAAAGTGTTTTAGGATTTCAAAACATATATTTCACCCAAAAATTTTAAGGTTAATTAGTGAGAGAAATCGGCCTTTTTTGAGTGAATAAGTATCAGTGCACTTTCAGAATAATCATGTTTATATGTTTCGTATTGTGAGAGAATGTGATTACACTTATATAAAAATTTTAAATAATATTATGTATCTTTTTCTTTTAACTGTCAGTTCAAGCCCAGAATAAACGTAATTTAGTCTATGTATGGGTATATATGTAAGTATTTATGCAATATTCTTAAATATTTTTTTTTAACTGAACCTGTATCTGCCTTAGTAATAATTTTAATTTAATTGTGCTCCTTGTTCAAATAGCCACAAATATATAAAGATCATTCAGTAATATTCATTTTTATCAACAAAATCTAGATACTTTCTTACTTATTGTGTTACCATGACAAATATAAATAATGACATTTGTGATTGATGGCTATGAAATCTTTCCTGTTTTTGGTTAATTTATTCTAAATTCACGATTGTAAGTATTTTTAAAATACTATTAAGTTGTTGTTGAAATAATTTTGTAACGATTTGTAGTTTGCCCTGAAGAAGAGAATAAACATTCTCGAAAGCTCGGCTTCAATCAAAGAATTTTATTTAATATATGACTGCATTCCCAAGAACATATTTTTATTTATTATAAAACCAGTCAAGAATACAAAATCAATATATATATATATATATATATATATATATATATATATATATATATAATATCAAAATGAGAATGCTATTCACCTTTATGCTTTTATTTCATCGGATATAGTCATCCACTAGAAGCGGATCACGTGATTTCAAGCTTATTTGCTTTCGTCAGCGCCACACAAGTGGAAGCTATATCCGAAGAAACAAAAGCAACTGAAAGATGTCATAGGTGCATGACATTAACCTCTCAGTGGGACGCAATTTGCGCCACCTAGGTATTGATAGCTAGTTACGTTTAACGTAAAGTATATATAAATATAAAGGAAACTATAATTCAGTATTACTGAAATTGAAGATATAATATCAAAATGAGAATGCTATTCACCTTTATGCTTTTATTTCATCGGATACAGTCATCCACTAGAAGCGGATCACGTGATTTCAAGCTTATTTGCTTTCGTCAGCGCCACACAAGTGGAAGCTGTCGGAAGTTGGCGCAAATTGCGTCCCACTGAGAGGTTAATGTCATGCACCTATGACATCTTTCAGTTGCTTTTGTTTCTTCGGATACAGCTTCCACTTGTGTGGCGCTGACGAAAGCAAATAAGCTTGAAATCACGTGATCCGCTTCTAGTGGATGACTGTATCCGATGAAATAAAAGCATAAAGGTGAATAGCATTCTCATTTTGATATTATATCTTCAATTTCAGTAATACTGAATTATAGTTTCCTTTATATTTATATATACTTTACGTTAAACGTAACTAGCTATCAATACCTAGGTGGCGCAAATTGCGTCCCACGATGGAGGCGCTCGATTATGCCGTTAGCCGCAGGATAGTAAGCAGTTGTTCTCAAGAGAGTTGAACCTGACAGCTGATTCAGTTCTTTAAAGAGGTGTGACTCGACCTTGGTCGGTTGTTATCCGTAAAGGCGGTCCGAATCGGTAAATCCAGCCCTCGTAAAATGCTCTGGCCACTGTCGGAGCTTCCTGATCTTGCAGAGGGAACGCTTCTGGCCATCGAGAAAATCTATCAATACATATGAGGCAGTATCAACTGCCTTCAGATGAGGGCATGATGATCAAATCTATATGCACGTGTTCGAATCTTGATACTGGGTTGGAAAATTCTCCCACAGCTGATGCCACGTGTCGTGTCACCTTGGCTCGTTGGCACTGGTCGCATGAATGAGCCCATTCTCAGCAATCTTTGTTGACCCATGGCCATACGTAACGTTGAGCTACAAGTCTGGCCGTGGTCTTGATACCAGGATGTGATAGCTGATGAATACCGTTGAATGCTGCGCGTCTGAATGCTCTCTGTAGAACTGGTCGAGCGTTGGGCGGAAACGTCACATAGGATGCCTATGTCGGTGCACGGGTATGCGTTGTATCTTTGTATTTTCAAGGATGACTCTCGACGCAGGAATTCTTTTAGCTCTGGATCGTCTTCTTGTGCTTTTGCCAGTGCTGGGAAATCTAGTGGAGTGTTGATCTCGTCCACTTGCGACAAAGTGTCTGCCACGATGTTGTCCTTGCCCGAGATGTGTCGTATGTCAGTTGAAAATTGGCTGATATAATCCAAGTGTCGAGCCTGGCGTGGTGAGCTCTTGTCTGCCTTCAGTAACCGGAATGCATATGTGATGGGCTTATGGTCGGTGTAGATAGTGAATGTTTTAGCTTCCAATATGTGCCTAAAATGCTTGATAGCCAAGTAAATGGCTAACAGCTCACGATCGAAGGCACTATATTTTTGTTCCGCTGGGCTCAGCATCTTTGAAAAGAAGGCAAGTGGCTGCTGATCACGTCCAACTTCTTGCTGAGCGTCGCGCCTACCCCAGAGTCGGAAGCATCACAAATGAGCGCTAGTGGTGCATCCGGCTTAGGGTGAGTTAATAATGTAGCCGTCGAGAGGGCTTCTTTGCAGTCAGTGAAGGCCTGTTTGGCTGCTGGTGTCCAGTTGAGTATTGATTTCCCCTTTATGTGGCCAATTAGTAGCTCTTGCAGCGGCGCCTGCGATTCCGCCGCTTTGGGTATGAACCTCCTGTAAAAGTTCACCGTACCCAAGGAACGGCGGAGTTGCTCGGCGTTCGTTGGCACTGGGAACTGTGAGATTGATAGTACTCGGTCTGGTAGTGGGCGGGTGCCTTTGCTTGAGACTGAATATCCCAAAAAAGATACCTCAGTCTCTCCAAAAATACACTTGGTTGGGTTGACACCATACTTGCGCAACCACTCGAACAGGATGCGCAGGTGGTGTCGATGTTCCTCCTCCGATGACGATGCCACCAGGATGTCATCGATGTGCGCATAGCAAAAGTCCATACTTTGCAGTACTTCGTCGATGAAGCGCTGGAAGGTTTGGCCGGCGTTGCGCAACCCGAACGCCATGTAGACGAACTCGAAGAGTCCGAAGGGTGTGGTAATAGCGGTCTTGGCGATTCTTCTGCTGCCATCGGGATCTGGTTATATGCCCTGACTAAATCGAGGACGGAGAAGATGGTGTTACCATGGAGCGTCTGCGCGAAATCTTGGGTATGTCGGATAGGATATCTGTCCGGGATGGTCCGGGCGTTCAACGCGCGGTAGTCACCCGTTAGTCTCACAGCATTCCCTTTTTTGGGACTATATGAAGCGGTGATGTCCAGCAGCTCTCTGAAGGGCGTGCGATGCCCAGCTGTACCATGGTGGCGAATGTTGTTCGGATGTGATGTTTCGTAGAGTGATAAAAAATCCGCACCAATGATCGGTTTTACGACATCCGCGATGACGAAGTTCCATGGAAAAGCACGCCGTAGTCCCAGGTTGAGGTTCAATGTGGTGGTACCGTATGTTGCGATGTCGGTTCCGTTTGCTGCTGACAGGGTCTACGTGGATTTTTGGCATGTCCCAGGAACTATTGTTCTTGAGTATACGCAAATATCGGCTCCAGTGTCGATTAAGAAGCATGTCTTGGTAAGTTGGTCAGTAACAAAAAGTCGGGAGTTGTTGCAACGGGCGGCGTATTTACATATCCTATACCAATTCACGACGATGACTGAAATCGAGTAGTATTTGTTTGCAGAATATTACTTACATATTCTAATCTATTTCAGAGCAGAAATTTACTATTTAATTCAATTCAATTCAAACTTTTGAATTTCGAGAAAATTTCAACGGCATGATGTTATATGTCTATAAGTTAGTCCACAAAAACATTTGGTTCAAAAGTTTATATATATATATATATGTATATATATTATATATATATATATATATATATATATATATATATATATATATATATATATATATATATATATATATATCCATAGATATATCCACATAAGTGGAAGCTGTATCCAACGAAACAAAAGCAAGATGTCATAGGTGCATGACAACAACCTCTCAATGGGACGCAATTCGCGCCACCTATGTATTGATAGCTAGTTACGTTTAACGTAAGGTATATAATAAATATAAAGAAAACATTCAATCACGTGATCCGCTTCTAGTGAATGACTGTATCTGATGAAATAAAAGCATAAAGGTGAATATATATATATATATATATATATATATATATTTTTGTGGACTAACTTATAGACATATAACATCATGCCGTTGAAATTTTCTCGAAATTCAAAAGTTTGAATTGAATTGAATTAAATAGTAAATTTCTGCTCTGAAATAGATTAGAATATGTAAGTAATATTCTGCAAACAAATACTACTCGATTTCAGTCACCGTCGTGAATTGGTATAGGATATGTAAATACGCCGCCCGATGCAACAACTCCCGACTTTTTGTTACTGACCAACTTACCAAGACATGCTTCTTAATCGACACTGGAGCCGATATTTGCGTATACCCAAGAATAATAGTTCCTGGGACATGCCAAAAATCCACGTAGACCCTGTCAGCAGCAAGCGGAACCGACATCGCAACATACGGTACCACCACATTGAACCTCAACCTGGGACTACGGCGTGCTTTTCCAAGGAACTTCGTCATCGCGGATGTCGTAAAACCGATCATTGGTGCGGATTTTTTATCACTCTACGAAACATCACATCCGAACAACACAAGGCACACTAGTGTTCAATCGACCTAGACGGCTGGCGCCCGACCGACTGATCACGGCAAAGCGTGAATTCGCCACCATGGTACAGCTGGGCATCGCACGCCCTTCAGAGAGCTGCTGGACATCACCGCTTCATATAGTCCCAAAAAAGGGAATGCTGTGAGACTAACGGGTGACTACCGCGCGTTGAACGCCCGGACCATCCCGGACAGATATCCTATCCGACATACCCAAGATTTCGCGCAGACGCTCCATGGTAACACCATCTTCTCCGTCCTCGATTTAGTCAGGGCATATAACCAGATCCCGATGGCAGCAGAAGAATCGCCAAGACCGCTATTACCACACCCTTCGGACTCTTCGAGTTCGTCTACATGGCGTTCGGGTTGCGCAACGCCGGCCAAACCTTCCAGCGCTTCATCGACGAAGTACTGCAAAGTATGGACTTTTGCTATGCGCACATCGATGACATCCTGGTGGCATCGTCATCGGAGGAGGAACATCGACACCACCTGCGCATCCTGTTCGAGCGGTTGCGCAAGTATGGTGTCAACCCAACCAAGTGTATTTTTGGAGAGACTGAGGTATCTTTTTTGGGATATTCAGTCTCAAGCAAAGGCACCCGCCCACTACCAGACCGAGTACTATCAATCTCACAGTTCCCAGTGCCAACGAACGCCGAGCAGCTCCGCCGTTCCTTGGGTACGGTGAACTTTTACAGGAGGTTCATACCCAAAGCGGCGGAATCGCAGGCGCCGCTGCAAGAGCTACTAATTGGCCACATAAAGGGGAAATCAATACTCAACTGGACACCAGCAGCCAAACAGGCCTTCACTGACTGCAAAGAAGCCCTCTCGACGGCTACATTATTAACTCACCCTAAGCCGGATGCACCACTAGCGCTCATTTGTGATGCTTCCGACTCTGGGGTAGGCGCGACGCTCAGCAAGAAGTTGGACGTGATCAGCAGCCACTTGCCTTCTTTTCAAAGATGCTGAGCCCAGCGGAACAAAAATATAGTGCCTTCGATCGTGAGCTGTTAGCCATTTACTTGGCTATCAAGCATTTTAGGCACATATTGGAAGCTAAAACATTCACTATCTACACCGACCATAAGCCCATCACATATGCATCCCGGTTACTGAAGGCAGACAAGAGCTCACCACGCCAGGCTCGACACTTGGATTATATCAGCCAATTTTCAACTGACATACGACACATCTCGGGCAAGGACAACATCGTGGCAGACACTTTGTCGCAAGTGGACGAGATCAACACTCCACTAGATTTCCCAGCACTGGCAAAAGCACAAGAAGACGATCCAGAGCTAAAAGAATTCCTGCGTCGAGAGTCATCCTTGAAAATACAAAGATACAACGCATACCCGTGCACCGACATAGGCATCCTATATGACGTTTCCGCCCAACGCTCGACCAGTTCTACAGAGAGCATTCAGACGCGCAGCATTCAACGGTATTCATCAGCTATCACATCCTGGTATCAAGACCACGGCCAGACTTGTAGCTCAACGTTACGTATGGCGATGGGTCAACAAAGATTGCTGAGAATGGGCTCATTCATGCGACCAGTGCCAACGAGCCAAGGTGACACGACACGTGGCATCAGCTGTGGGAGAATTTTCCAACCCAGTATCAAGATTCGAACACGTGCATATAGATTTGATCATCATGCCCTCATCTGAAGGCAGTTGATACTGCCTCATATGTATTGATAGATTTTCTCGATGGCCAGAAGCGTTCCCTCTGCAAGATCAGGAAGCTCCGACAGTGGCCAGAGTATTTTACGAGGGCTGGATTTACCGATTCGGACCGCCTTTACGGATAACAACCGACCAAGGTCGAGTCACACCTCTTTAAAGAACTGAATCAGCTGTCAGGTTCAACTCTCTTGAGAACAACTGCTTACTATCCTGCGGCTAACGGCAGAATCGAGCGCCTCCATCGTCATTTGAAGGCAACCATCAAATGCCACGAGAAGCAACAATGGACGCGAATTTTACCAACAGTGCTGTTGGGCATACGAGCGGCTTGAAAGGAGGATATACAAGCCTCTGCTGCAGAACTGGTCTACGGTACTCCAGTGAGACTTCCGGGGGAGTTCCTGGTGCCCCGTACCAGCAACCACTTGACCAGCAGTTCTGACTTTATAAAAGACTTGCGACAACAATTTGAGAATCTGCGACCAACCAGTGGCTCTCGACATGGCGAGCGAAGAACATTTATATGTATGTATATATATGTATTTAAAGAACTAACCACCAGGTCATGTGTATGTGCGGCATTAGGCGCTCAGGAAACCAGCCTATATCATGGCAGAGGACCTTTCAGAGCAGCCTCAGATCCAAAACGAGACGAGAGCAACATCAACCCAACAACAGACGACGCTAGCAACCCATCGTCCACCCAGACGAATGAACCGCCAACCTCGAGGAGCGTTACTCGCCACGGAAGACGTGTCCCATTCCCCGAGTATCTCCAAGCCGGGTTCAATTAAATTGTGTATTCGCTCTGCGAATTACTGGTAGGGGTAATGTAGCGGCGCAGTACACCACTACACACGTGCAAAACAGACGTTCAATATAATTTCACAAATGTACAATCATAAACATTTTTCATTTATATATTTGTAATGATATTTCTTAATAATGTATATTGACTTGCCCAGTAGATGTACATCGGACTGTCGAGATAATCCTCCCTTTATTCCAAATTTTCTTCAATTTTTAGTCAGTTCCCTTCAACTTCACCTCATAACTTTTTTTACGCAAAATGCTGTAACTTTGACATTGTATGTATTTGACTTAGGTACATTGATTGGATTTAAAAAAAAGACTTTAGTATTCGCAAACCCTACGCGTATTGTATCTACGATTCTCCACAAATATATATATACGGGTGTATCATTAATAATGGGAAATAATTTAACTGGAGAATCTTTGGTCCAGAATAATAAGATTTAACCCAATTCACTTAGATAAAATGTGTCTCCTGTCCGAGTTACAGGGTTTTTTATTTAATTATTTCAAAATGATTTTTCCCCATTACTTTTAAACCATTTGACCAATCTTTATCATGTTTGGTAGGAAGTGTAGACACTGCAAATCTTACTAAATTATGCTAAAAACACGTTTCTAGCTACTACCAGAGGCGTACGACAGGGGTAATTTTTCTATTATCCAATACTTTCTGTGTAAATAACGTACTCTTCCTTCGAAGCGATAAAGTCATTATTTTTCGAGATATTTAAAGTTCAATATAACGATGCACAATTCTAATGTGTATTTATAATGACGAAGTTTTTGGTGCATAGGCTTGCATTTATTACGCAAATGAAACTTTACCTTTTATTTTATAGGCTAAATAAGAGGACAATTTACTAATACCTATGTAATTATCAAAAAGTCTTTTTCCAATTTTTGCTACAACAAATAATACCAAAATTTAGAAATACTTAACTTAACAAATGTTCAATGTGACCCCCATCTACCTCAATAAGTTTATCTATTCTTTCATTAAACGATCTTCTAATTTTAAAAAATATGTTTGGTTGATTAGCAATAAAATTAGCGGAATTCACAATTTGGTACCATAGGTCTTGACAATTATTTATGTCTTGTGAGTATACTAATGTTTTCATATGCCCCCAGAAATAGAAATCTAAGGGATTTCCTTCAGGAGTTCTAGGCGGCTACGGGAATTCACTACCTCTGCCAGTCCAACGATGAGGACATTTCTGATCTAGATAGTTCCGGACAATTAAAGGATAATGAGGTGGTGCTCCATCCTGCATGAACCACATGTCTCTTCTTCGGTCAAGTGGCAATCCTTCTAGATCGTCGAAAAGTCTAGTTTGTAAAAACTCCAAATATGAGTTACCATTCAAATTTGCTGGTAATTCATAAGGACCCAGCAAGCTATCTCCAAATATACCGCACCATAAATTAATCTTAAATTCATATTAGAAATGGGATTGTCGGAATAGATGCGGATTTTCAATATTCCAACTAGGGCTATTTCTCCAGTTGAAAACTCCTCGACGTGTAAAAGTGGCCTCGTCAGTAAAAATAATGTTTTTGATAAAATCAGGATTTTAATTTTTCTTGTTTAACATCCACTGAGCAAAATTTAATCTTGAAGGATAATCTGTATGCAATAAGTTTTGTACAGGTGTAAAGTGGTAAGGTTTCATCTTTTCTTTTTTCAGGAAGCGAAAAACTGAAGAATGACTTACTCCTGTCATTGCTGCTATACGCCGAGTGCTTAGTTCGAGATTATCAGCAATTCGCACTAAAATGTCATCTTCCTCGTCAACAGTAAAATTTTTAGGTCGTCCCACATCGCTTTTGAGCTTGAATTGTCCAGTATCTCCTAATTTATTAAAAATATTACTGAAGGTTTTGCGACCAGGTTGAACTCTGTTTGGATACATTTCCCTATATCTTCGAACAGCAGCAAGACAAGAATTTTTACTTGATGAGCTTTTTAAATTTTATAATTATTTATAAATAAAATAATATAATATAATATAAATAAATTTTATAACAATCAAAATTTTCTTGACATTAAAAATCAACAACTAACAAGAATGACAGCTACCTACTACTAACGATTAATTCAGATCGGATGCAACTTCACAAAACCTGAACTTATTTTGAATATGTCATATATACTTCAAAAGATATTACCTATTCTATCTAAATTATAAACAGAAATGATTCAAGTGCCATTTATTTCATTGTGATATTGTAAATAAAAAAATATTTTAGTTAAGTATTTTTAAATTTTGTTCATATTATTTATTGTAGCAAAAATGTGAAAAATACTTTTTGATAATTACATATAAGTGAAATTGTGTGTTAGTCTTCTTATTTAACCTTAAAATCAACTGTAAAGTTTCATTTGCCTAATAAATGCAAACCTATGACCCAAAAACACCGCCGTGATAGATACACATTAAAATTGTGCAGCGTTATGTTCAACTTTAAATATCTCGAAAAATAATGACTTTATCGCCACGAAGAAAGAGTACGTTATTTACACAGAAAGTATTGGAGAATAGAAAAATTGTACTAAAATGGAAACTCCGCCAGTGGCGTAGAATTTAAGAAGGGTTAACCTTTCACTTACCCCGGTCGTACGCCTCTGATAGTAGCTAGAAACGTGTTTTTAGCATAATTTAGTAAAGTTTGCAGTGTCTAAACTTTCTACCAAACATGATAAAGATTGGTCAAACGGTTTGAGAGTAATGGGGAAAAATCATTTGGAAATAATTAAATAAAACACCCTGTAAGTCAGACAGGAGACACATTTTATCTAAGTGAATTGGGCTGAATCTTATTATTTTGGACCAAAGATTCTCCAGTTAAATTATTTCCCATTATTAATGATACACCCTGTATAATATATGTTTACTATATAAAGTCTGTTTCAAATTCGACTCTCACCATTGGGACCTCGAAAACTATAGGAATTAAGTGCTCAACAATACGCCGTTTAGAAAGTTTGAAAATTTCGAATAGTTCCGAGATATCCGAAAACAACCGAGTTTTCGGAAAATCATTCTATTTTTTTTCTGGTCTTATTTCTTAATGATTTTTTAAATAAATAGCACATTTACAGTGCCATTTTTTTACTCTTTCCAATAGTGTTAATAGTTTTGTAACCTGACGTTTCGTCTATGTGTAACTATCATGAACTTTTTTTTATTATGGGAGCCATATTCGCATTCTACAAATTTAAATAGCCATTTTTAATACAGTTTTGATAATGTATTATAAGTTGGCATTTTTATCCTAAGAATCCGAGAAATTAAATAAATTACTTCTATAAAGTAGTTGGCTTTGATTTTTACAATCGGTGACACGTAAATGACGTTCTGTATTATTGTCAATTGCTGAATCGTTGAAAATGGAGTTCACCAATGAATAAAAACGAGATATGATAAAACTTTATTACAAGAATGATGGAAACAGTGTGAATAAATACATGTGGAAGTGTATCTTAAGATATATCCCGAGAGACGACAACCACAACCAAATTTGTCCAAATTAATGGACAGAATTTGCTATAGTTTTGGCTTGTTTGAAAATTAGTAATTTATTTAATTTCTCGGATTTTTAGGACAACAAGGCCAACTTGTGATACATCGTCAAAAAGGTAATAAAAAGGGCTATTCAAATTTATGGAATGCCAATATGACTCCCATAAGAAAAAAAAGTTCATGGTAGTTGCATATAGACGAAACGTCAGGTTACAAAACTGTTAACACCGTTGGAAAGAGTGAAAAAAGTGGCAAAGTATTTAGAAATTCAAAAGCCAGAAAAAAATAAAATGATTTTCCGAAAATTCGTTTTTTCCGCATATCTCCGGAACTACTCGAAATTTTCAAATTTTTAAACAGCGTATTGTTGAGCACATAAATGCGCAACTTTGCCCCAATTTAACCATCTTCGTATTCCCTATAGTTTACAAGATCCCAATGGTGACAATAGAATTTGAAACAGCCTGTATGTATAATCTATTGATTAGATAGCATATTTATTCCACGGTGATAGTTTAAAAAAAATGTTGTACTGTAAATAATGCATGAACACTTTTAATGTTCTTGATAATGTTCAAGAGCACAAATGTTTTCTTGGCAAAGATATTTTCTTAGATAATAATAAAATATGAAAGAATATAACAAAAAAATACCCACGTTACAAAAAACGGATTTATCTTCTATAATATAACAAGTGAATTTAAAAAAAAAATTAAAAATAGTTTTTATTGGGCATTTAAGATTTAAACCGTACCGATGAGTACCGACTATTGCTATCCTTTTCTCGATTTGAACTATACTTATGTATATGTGTTTTCCAGCAACAGCAATTCCATAACAAATTACTGTTTGTCTACCACAACACAAAATTAAATTTTAAATTAACAACAACGTCTGACGTCTGACAATTGCGACATAACCATAGACGATCTTCCAGAAAGTACCTATATACCAGAGAACGAGACGTATATATACGGTCCATGCTCGTGCGTAATTCCAGTGACGGATCCCATTGTCGTTCCATGTCGACAAAATAATGATCTTGGTTGAATGAGATTGAATGAGATAATTATAATTACCAATATTGGATCACACTTGGAGCTTAACAGGCGGCGAGATGTCAGCGATCTAAGTTCGAATTCGAAATTTCAAGTCTCTAGACCGTATGGGGCCTGAGAAATCGCTGCGGAGTCCATTGATACAAGAACCGAAAGTAATAAAAACTATTTAAAAATGAATCGCTAAATGTGTTGCTAAGCGCAAATCTCTAGAGCAGCTGAACCGATTTTGCTAATTCTTTTTTTATAATATTCCTTGAAGTACGAGGATGGTTCTTACGGAGAGAAAAAAATAAGAAAGTTGAGAGGAACATTAGAAAATTTAAGAATATTCAAGAAAACTTAACGACAATATTAATTTTACATACAGTACATACAGTTGTTTAACATAGTTTGACAGAACGCGCGCTGCAAATATCGTTTAACATAGATGGATCGGTTGATAAATAATAGTGTCATTTCAATTCATTATACAAAGAGTTTTTGAGAAGTATTTATTCATCTCATCACACCTAATATTGAAAGAATGAAGCACCTGGATTGTGTTGCGGGAGTGGTAAAGTCAAATTGACGCCATTGGTACTGCCACCAGAGCCTCTGCATTCATTGGTTTACGGAAATGGGACAGATTCTATAGATTTTTAGCACATATACAGGAATACAATAATTGTTTTGAAATGAAGTCATTTGGCTCAACAAAAGTTATTCAAGACAATTTTATGCTAACTTTCAAGGTAACTATATTGTAAAACAATAAACTTTTACCACCACGTGCCTGAATAAGTTGTTAATTTTCAATTAAAATCATATATCAATTAAAGTAGCGTACAGTAGGTTTGTAGCTAGGTGAATAACCAAAAGCAGCCAAAAAAAGTTGATGGGAGAATGGCAGTGCTGACAAAATATCTTGAAAGTCACATGGTGGTACAATTTTTGCAAATTTATTTCATGTGCGATTCAGCAAAACAAGTCGATCAGCGTTATGCATACAATAAATCGGTGAACAGATCAAGTGTGGAGCAACTTCAAATGTTTTTACATCAGGCAACGAATTGGTTGAAAACCAAAATTATTGTTTTTGCTTTTATTAATACAGGACAACGTCTGTCGGGTCAGATAGTATTTAGATATATTTTCTGATAAGTAATAATAAACTTAAATACTGGGAATTCAAAATGAATAAATGTAAACATACCGGCAAATTTAAGTACATACAAGAGATATTGTACTTAGATAATTAATTTAGAACATATATTTATATAATGTCTGAAATTGCAAGTGAAAATTTTCAATTTTCAAACAAGTAGATACTACCAACATAATTGATAAATTTCACTAGTCCAACCCATTGCGCCACCTACTGAGTAGATTCAAAGAGAGTAGAGTATTCGTGTTTCTACACGAGAAGTTGGAAAGCTCCCTAACACTTAGTGTCATTTTAGATGGAAAGCTCCCTTTACCAGATATTCGCACCCTTTCTATGTTTTCACTTCAACAAAAAATTGTGTGTAGCAAACCAAATAATTTGTTTAATAATTGCTCGCCAAAGCCGATTAAACAAACTTCTATATATCTCATTAATTTTACGAGAATGTGGCTATTCTTTGGTAATGCCAAATAATCAATCTCTCAAAAACCAGTTGTATTGAGGAATCTGAGATTCCTCTAAAATTCCTCTAATTAAAATGTAAACGATTCGTTTTATTGTTGATTACAAAAAGAATTACGAAATACAAGTTTAATTGGAAATTAACAGTTACCCTGTCTCTAATTAGCTTTTAAAAAAAATACTACGATGTCTGAGAATGAGGATTAAGAGATTTCCATTGATTGTTTACAGACCAGACATAGAGAAAGTTGAACGTGCTTGCTTTGAGTTTAATTTTGCCTTTTGAATATTGTCATTAGATGACAAGAGAATAAACAAAATAATTTCGGGATGAGACTGACTGCTCACCTCTGACCCAGTAACTAATACCAAAGTTTACTGAATACTTGTGTAAACTTTGCTCATACGCTCGTACGCAGTTTTATTATTTTGAACTTGAAAAGGATTTGGGAACCACGAAAAAATAAGTTCACATAAACATTTCTTATATTAGTAGATTTACTTAATTTTTTTAAATGCGTATTCTAGATTACTTTGGCCTAAAAACTCTTGTGCTGAGTAATGTTCCTGTCCGATACACCGTCCTATATGAATATTTCTGTGTATGTGCACGTACAAGCCTACGGAACTTTTGAACCAATAAATATTTTTTACAAAAAAATGAAATGACTTTATGAGTTGCTGCACTGTAAAATACAAAATAATGTTAATTCTGTTGTTGCTGGTAATTTTGAAGTTGTGCCATTGTAGTTTGTTGTTGTAGGCACCAACTCCACAAGAACCAGCATCAATAGGATTAATATTATTTTGTATTTTTCAGTGCAACAAATAATAAAGTCGGACCAATTTTTTGTAAAAAATATTTATATTCTAGACTATTCTTTAATAAATATTTTTCAAAAAAATTGGACCGATTGGTGCACTGAAAAATAGAAAATAGTATTAATTCTATTGGTACTGAGAATATTGAAGTTGTGCAATTGTAGTAAATAGAAAACTCTTGGTACTAACTTCACTAGTACCAGCACCAATTTCGTATTTTTCAGTGCATCAACTAATAACGTCGGTCCAATTTTTTGTAAAAAATATTTAGGTATTTCTCATTTTTGAGTGTAACATTAGTCACGAAAATCGTTGAACGTTCACTAATACCAAAAAAGATTGTACTGATGCTATTACCCACGTATATTCTTTGCTTGTAAATGTTGTTATGTAGAGATCTTAGAACATCGCTGCGGAAATACGCATAAGTATTTTAGATTTAACCATATTACCACCCCATACGTAGATAACCGTAACTCTACGGAAAAAATGTTCAGTATAAATGTTGCTGCAAATATTATTGTCTTTCATTTGGTACCCAGAGATTTTCAATTTTCGAAAAAAATCGCCCCCTCCACATAGCGAAAATACACATATGTGAGATTTTAACATGAATTTAACTCAAAAACCGTAACTCTTCTGAAAAAATGTTCAATTTAAACATTTCGGGATAATGTCCTATCTTTAATTCCGGCATCTTAAATTTTGGATTTTCAAGAAAATTTGCTCTTCCACACGGTTTTCACACGGAAGGAGATTTCGGATTTGAGTTTTTACCATGGGACCATTTCTCAAGTCTCCTCTTTCAAATGAATCAAACATCATCATAATCGGAGTACGTTTACTGTATAAAGAATTAAGTTTCTCTAACTAACTAGCATTTTACAAATGAGAATAATTATATTTGTTTTAGAAAAAAGTTTATTTATAGGATATATTCTCAATGATAATAATTTTGTAATAATTTTGATGTTTGTATTTCCAAAAAATTATGCTTCACTAAATTTGTAAAGGTTATGTACAGATCAGCTAAGAATACTTTGATTGCATCTGCAGAAGAAGGTATTCGAACATTTCCCACCTGGGAAACCGCTCAAAACGCAAGATAGCAAACATCTGGCTGGCATGCAGGAGAGTTGAAATGGTAATACCATCTTCTGTATGCCAATCTCTAGAAGAAAAGACATTTTCTTTCATTCAGTTCTCCAATAAAGAAAAAAATAAGAGATATAATAATTTTGTTTAGTAAACCTTGCTACAATATAAATCAGAATGTATGAAATAGATGTTTTATTATTATCGTCGCTCATTGCATTGACAAGAGTACATATCGCAGCAATGTCCACCCAAGTATCCCTTCAACAGACACTGCAGAATACATCTGGGCAACATACAGGTCAGTTGAAATGGCTGCAGCGGGTCTGAAACAAGTAAATATGACTGAAATACAAATAAATACCAGATGGTCTAAGGTATTATTTATTTGTGTGATTTGATTCAGCCCGCTGCAAGAAGCAATCAATGTAAAATAATTATTTTGGTAATAGACTTATGAATGGCTAGAGAAAAAAAGGAACCCATAAGTAGTTTCTGTTTCTATCACAACGAGTAATATTTAATAGTTTACCTTGGTGTATGGGTAAAAAAATAATAAATTATCAAAATCAGCTAGTATTTGATATTTTTACACAATCTCTTCTTATATTAATATACTAGGTCGTGGGAGACACTGACAAAAGAATTTATTGACGCAATGGCCACCAAAAAATCCGGAGGCAAAACATGATGAAAAACATCTTGGGCCCATGCAGGTTAGTGGAAATATAGCATTTCTATCTGTAAAAAACAATTATGGGAGCTTTTTCTCGTTTTGTCTTCAGATAAGATTCTCAGTCAAATCGATTGATATTAACATGTTTAATCTGAGCTGACAGACCAGATGGAATTCTTGAGGTTATTTAAAAAGTTCTAACATTCCTCAATAAAAAATATATTGTTCTTTTGAAGTCAAAAGGAAAGTTTTTTAAGTATCTTACCAGCATTAGACGAACGGTCCGGGAATGACAAAACCAATGATACGTTGATCAGAAGAACGACCAATACAGCAAACTTTACATTCATAATGGAAATTTGTTTCAATTAATCTTCTGCCAAGCTTCAAACTCAATAATACTTTCATGTTTCTTCCCACGAATTTATAATAAACACATATCAAAATATATTATTGTAATCAATATCTATTGCCCCATAATATAAATACCTATTATAATACATCTAAATTGTGCAATATTCTATTATTTCTGAAAAATCTGGTTGCAATTTTTAATTATTGATAAACAATAAGGGAATTATAGAAAATATCAACAAGCCAATAACATCAGTAGTAATAAAGTTAACATAGTTTTGGTTACAGATGAATCAGGTCTAGTGAATGAGAATTGTCGTCGTATATGCTGAGAATTTATTTAAAATAATATCTTACAAATTTCAAACGGTAATAAATAGTTTGTTATAGTATATTTCATCAATAGCAGGTACACATGAGACCACGGACACAATATCCACCATGTTGACCTCCAGAGCGGCAGTTCAGATTACACAAGGGTGTAAAGCATTCTAAGTTTTTATGTTCGGCAATTAGCTGGAATTTCCTTTTCAAAAATTCTGTAAAGGGGATAGAAGTGATTAGATGTTTACCTACGACTATTCACTGAAAAAAAACTAATTTATTTCTTAGATAAATAAATATTTTTTATAGTATTTAAAACTGAAGCATTTGTTTAAGTGATCTGTCTCCAAGTTGAAATAAAATGTTTTAATTAGAAGAACTAATCAACCATAAGAAAATAATCAACTCACCGATTGTTGTGGCTTCATCCCAACCAGATTGATCCTGGTTGCTCTCTCTACTATTTTCTTCCCTCTCTTTATTTCTACGGCTATTTTCTTCCTCTCTTTCTTGTTGTTTTTCTTTGCGTTTCTGTTCTCTTTCCTTATTCTTACGACTACGTTCCTCCTCGCGCTTCCTATCCTTTTCTTTCTTTTCATCTGACTTTCTCTTACGCTCATCTTCTTTTT
Source organism: Crioceris asparagi (assembly GCA_958507055.1). Classification (NCBI taxonomy): domain Eukaryota; kingdom Metazoa; phylum Arthropoda; class Insecta; order Coleoptera; family Chrysomelidae; genus Crioceris; species Crioceris asparagi. Next base: position 56,036,919 of record OY293827.1, read on the forward strand.
CTCTAAGTTTTTCTTCAAGTTCCTTCTGTTTTCCCTCTGTCTCCCTCCGCTTTTGCTCTAACTTTTTAATTTTCTTTCTCAATTTTTCCTTTTCCTTCTCCATACTATCATCATCTTTACTTTCGTCGCTATTATTTTCATCACTATCACTATCGTCACTGTCGTCATCATCATTCCTACTGTTATCATTGTCTTTGCTGTCATCATTATCTTTGCTGTCATCATTATCTTTGCTATCAGCATCGTCTCTGCTATTACTATCGTCTTTATTTTCTGCATTGTTGTCATTATTAGAATCAGCACCGTTGTTGCTTGTATCATTGTTATCATCATTTCCATCATTATTTTCGCCGTCGTTGGTTTCAGAATCAGCCTGGGATTTGTCTGTTTCATTCTGATCTGTTTTAGAATTATTTTGAGATTGCTCATCTACTTCATTTGCATTTGCGTCTGATTGAGATTGAGCACCAGGGGTATCATTTTGAGATTGAGATGCACTATCTTCTCCATTTTGGTCCTGGTTAGCATTTGCGTTATCGGAACCTGATTCTGGGTCAATTGTTTTATCTGCAGCAGATTGTGATTGAGCATCAGCAGTATTATCAGCAGTTTGGGCATTGTTACCTTGGTTTGTTTGGTCTGGGTTGGCATCAGCATTAGCATTTTCAGAACCGGATTCTGGGTTAGGTAAGTTACCTGCACCAGTCTCCGATTGTGATTGAGCATCAGCAGTACTATCAGCAGTTTGGGCATTGTCACCTTGCTGTGTTTGGTCTTGGTTAGCATCAGCATTAGCATTTTCAGAACCTGATTCTGGGTTAGGTAATTTATCTGCACCAGTTTCTGATTGTGAGTGAGCATCAGCAGTATTATCAGCAGTTTGGGCATCGTCACTTTGCTCTGTTTGGTCTTGGTTGGCATCAGCATTAGCATTTTGAGAACCTGATTCTTGATTAGGTGAGTTATCTGCACCAGTTTCTGATTGTGATTGAGTATCAGCAGTATTATCAGCAGTTTGGGCATCGTCACCTTGCTCTGTTTGGTTTTGGTTGGCATCAGCATTAGCATTTTCAGAACCTGATTCTTGATTAGGTAAGTTACCTGCACCAGTTTCTGATTGTGATTGGGCATCAGCAGTTTGAGCATCAGCACCTTGCTGTGTTTGGTCTTGGTTGGCTTCTGCATTTGCATTGTCAGAACCTGACTCTTCGTTAGAAACGTTATCTGCTCCATTTTCTGATTGTGATTGACCGCCAGCTGGATCATTTTGAGTCGGAGATTCACCCTCCTGTTCATTCTGGTTCTGATTTCCATCTACGTTGTTGGCACTAGAATCCGTATCAGTTCCACTAGGTAACTGGTCTTGATTTTGAGTTTCATCTTGAGCTGCCTGGTTATTGCTGCTCTCATCTGTTACCACTTGATCTGCATCACTATTGGTTTCTTCTGTGTTAATTTCGACAATGTCCGTACTAGTTTCAACATCTTCTGCAGGAGCGTCGGTACCTTCAGATTCAACGTTTGTTGGTGAGCCAAATTTGTTAATAGCATTTGCATCTAATTCTGCTGGAATGTCTCCTATGTGGTTACGAAAGAAAATAATAAATAAGTCACAAAGAAAGCAGTGAAGATACTGAGGGCCAAATAAAATTCAAAGAAAGTTAGGTACTTACCCCTATCCGGATTCCAAGGCTCCTCACCTTCAAACTCAATCAAAGAGCCTACATCAAAATCAATAACATCAACTCCATCACCATATGGTAAAACTGCAGCTAGATTAGTGCCCAACAATAGGGCTAAAATAACACTTTTCATCTTAAGTTTCGTTTAACAGATTCGTTCGTTATATGATGAGTTTACGTATTTAGCAAATGTTTTATATAATTTTCCTGAATAACAACTCATCTTATTGTCAACAGACGTAACAAGTTTATCGCTTCATAAGTATTAGTTTTATGACACGGATTTCTGTGTTTGCTTTATTTTGGAATAGAAAATGACATTCTGCGAATGGTATTGTGATAATAAATTTGTAGCATGATTAAAAACAATACAAGATTATTTTGTTTCTGATTCATGGCTATATTAGAGAACACGATTATAACTGATTTAAAATATAAATCTAATGTTCCAACACTAAAGTACCTACTTTACTAAACGATATGTGTTTTGCCAATAAAGCTGGCATTTTTAGGTAAATTTCTTATAGAAATGTACCTATTGCGATCGTTCACACTTTTGAATTTCGAAAAAATTTCAACGGCATGTTGTTATATGTCTATAAGTTAGTCCAAAAAAACATTTGGTTCAAAAGTTTATATATATATATGTGGGATATTACGAAATTTGTTAACACGATAGAGGTCGCCGTTTTGAAGGTATCAAGTTCAAATTTGCTACAAAAATCAATCTCTCAAATATCTCGGTTGAGTTCGTTATTGGGCTATATCGGGTAAGTAGTTTCAAAATGGCGACCGTTCAAACATTCAAGAAAATTATCAAAAAAGAGCCGTAGTGTAAATATCATCAAAAATTATTTTAGGTTATAGATATAATCAGTACCTACAACTTTTGCTCAAAGCAATTTTTCATAAAATACACAGGTAAAAAAATAAAAATTAATAAAGAAAAATAACAAATATTGATATAACATGAACACTCAATATAAATTTGATGTAATCGTACATTTTCTGGAGATCTTAATATAGACCCTGATTAAAAAAATATATAGTATATTTATTAAAAAGAAATAGGCGAAAAAAAAATTCTGCCTTGAAGTGGAACTCGAAACCTGTCTGCTTTATATTCAACAGCCAAAACAAAAACCTTTAACCGCAAGGCTATGACACATACGACAATTTTATGTAATAACATGTATGTATACCAATGAAAAGGTTGTTCAAATTTCACTTCAATGAATTTTAAAAAAATTACCTTTCCTACTACAGGCCATCGGGATTTTTAATCTCCAATTTGTTATATCTATATTGATTGAGTGGTGTTTGTTTATAAACGACAAACATAATTAAGGTATATTTTATTATTTCATTGATGAGTCATTTTTGGATTGCACATCCAAAATTAAAAAATTAAAATTATTTATTAATAATATTCATCAAATAAAGAATTGTAATAAAAGCATAATCTTAAGATAAGATACTTTCTTTACGAAAAATATTGATTGTTTATCTTATGACGTTCTCATTACTTGGTGGATTTCCATTCCACGTACTTCTATGTCAATAAAAAATATTTTCATCATTATTTTGTAGAAAATTACTAATCTACAGTATTAAATTTATTTTCTAGGTCAATAAACAAATGAGGAAAACAGTTTTTTGATCCACAACGACACCGTGTGGGGTTATTTGATCTTCAAATAATGCATAATTTCATATACCTTGAATCTATTGATAATTTTGAATGGGTAACAGTGTAGATAGGTACATATCTCAAGATAAGCGCATTCGAATTTTCCAGATGTGGTGAATTAAACTTCACAGTGTGTACGGAATAAAACGTTTTCTTACAAAAACTAGTATCGTCTTTATTAGTTGGTGCACTGAAAAATAGAAAATAATAGAGTCGGTCCTAGTTTTTCTAAAAAAGGTTTATTTCACACCTTTGAGTGTATCATTAGGTATCAAAATCGTTGAACCTGCACTTAGACCAGAGAAGATAGTATGTACCTATGTTTAAGTTTTTGCTTATACTTATTATTATTATTCAGAGATCTCAAAACAAAACAAATAAATATTTTTTACAAAAAATTGGACCGACGTTATTAGTTGATGCACTGAAAAGTATAAAATAATATTACTTCTATTGTTGATAGTACTTTTGAAGTTGTGCAGTTGCAGTTAGATTGATAACTTTTGACGCCAACTTCACAAGTACCATCACCAATAGAAGTAATATTATTTTATACTTTTCAGTGCATCAACTAATAACGTCGGTCTAATTTTTTGTAAAAAATATTTATTTTACACTTTTGAGTGTAACATTAGTCCCGAAAATCGTTGAACGTTCACTATACCATATCAATGAAGATAGTACTAGTCCTATGACCCACGTATATTCCTTGCTTGTAGTTATTATTGAGATCTCAGAACATCGCTTGAATATTTTAGTTGTTACCATGTTAACACCGATTTAACTCGAAAACCGTAACTCTAAGGAAAAAATGTTCATTATAAATGTTGCTACAAATAATTATATCTTTCATGTAGTATCGAAAAAATTTCAATTTTCAAAAGAAATTGTCCTCTCTACATAGCAAAAATACATATTTAACATGCGTCTATCTCGAAAACCGTAACACTTTTGAAAAAATGTTCAATTTAAACGTTTCCGGATCTTGTCCTATCTTTAATTATATCAACTCAGATTTTCGATTTACGAGAAAATTCGCCCCCTCCACCCCTTCGGGGGCGGTTTTCGGAGGGAAGGAGATTTCGGATTTGCGTTTTTATGAATATGGGACCATTTCTCAATCCCCTTCTTCCAAATGAATCCAAAATCATCAAAATCGGAGCTCGTTTACGATATAAAAGGCGCGCACGAACCAAAAAAAAATAAAAGAAAAATAAAAAAAAAAAATTAAAGCAGATAGTCGAATTGTATACCTCCTCCGTTCGGGGTTCGTCGGTCAAAAATGTCCCCTTTATAAGTTGCTGCATATGGTCTCGTCTTTTATTTTGCCATCTCAAATTTTCTCTCTCTCGATTTTCGAAAAAATGGTCGTCTTCGCCTCATTTGTGGACAGTTTTTTGGGAAAAGGAATTGTTAAATGTTAAATTTTCTTAATTACGGCCATTTGTCAGCACTCCACTTTCACAGGAAATAAAAATCATCAAAATCGAATCACGTTTAGTATACGAAGCGCGCGTACGAACATAAAAAACGTTCAACTCAGTCGTTCAATAAAATGGAAGTTATTCCAAAAAAGCAATAAACCTGTAGAAATTGCTACTTTAATTGGCACAATTCTGAATCAAGTTATGTTCAGAAAAAATATGCTGAACAACTTAAATTATTAAGCCATATGATTTCCTAGAACATTCATACTGAAACTTACTTGATAAATTTAAGGTTTTTCTAGTTGGGGTTCTGAGAAAGTCGAAAATGTATTTCACTATTTCAGATACAGCTGCTTATAATCTATTGTAATAAATAAAATCGAAGTGTCTGTGTAATATCAAAATAACAAGTTTTACCTAATTGCTTATGGAATTATATGTGTCACTAATAACAAAAAAGTTATTTTTATCATGTTTGACTGTCTGTTTGTTCCTTCGAAATATCCGTCCGCTAAACCGATTCTGACAAGATTTTCACTGGTAGGTAGCGGGGACGATGCCGCAAGTAACAGCTAACTAGCTACCATCTGGTAATATTTGACCGACGAACCCCGAACAGAGGAGGCATACAATTCGACTGTCTGCTCTTTTTTTTGGTTCATGCGCGTATTATATGGTAATTATACTCTGATGATTTTTGATTCGTTTGAAAGAGGAGGCTTGAGAAATAGTACCATATTGATAAAAAAGCAAATCCGAAATCTCCTTCTCTCCGAACACCGCCCACGGAGGGGGTGGAGGGGCAACTTTTCTCGAAAATGGAATATCTGAGGTGATATAATTAAGGACAATATCCGGAAACGTTTAAATTGTACATTTTTTCAAAAGAGTTACGGTTTTCGGGTTAGAGGCATGTTAAATTCTCAAATATGTGTATTTTTGCTATGTGGAGAGGGCGTTTTCTTTCTAAAATTAAAAATCTGTGAGTACTATATGGAAGACCTAATTATTTGTAGCAACATTAATAATGAACATTTTTTCCTTAGAGTTACGGTTTCCGAGTTACAGCGGTGGTAAAATGGCAACATCTAAAATACTTAGGCATATTTCCGCAGCTATGTTTTGAGATCTCAATAATAACAACTACCAGCAAAGAATATAAGTGGGTATAGGATTAGTACTATCTTCATTGGTATTAGTAGAGAGCTGTATAGATGAGTATTATCGCTGCCCGCCATTGTGTGTCCTGACTGTCATTGGTATAGGACAGCGCTCTAGTATAAGTAGAGCGCTTGTTTACGTATCCTTACGTGTATAACCTATACCACTGACGTGACAGTCAGAACACACAATGGTGTGCAGCGATAATACTCATATATACCACGCTCTAGTATTATGTAGTATCTATCTTCTTTGATATTAGTGAACGTTCAGCGATTTTCATGACTAATGTTAGACTCAAAAGTGTGAAATAAATATTTCTTACAAAAAATGGACTAACGTTATTAGTTGGTGCACTGAAAACTATTAAATAAAATTAATTCTATTGGTGCTGGCTCTTGAGAAGAGCACAACTGCACAATTTCAAAAGTACCAGCGCCAATAGAATTAATGTTATTTTGTATTTTTCAGTGCACCAGCTAATAACTTCGGTCCAATTTTTTGTAAAAAATATTTATATTGATACTTTGTCACTCGTCACGACTGTGAAGTCACTTTTGTACGCGACTTCCTTTCGACTGAATGTTTCTTATGAAAGTAACTTCGATTCGCAAAGAAAACGTGGAACGATTTTTATTTTTATTTTTTTCAATTGAAAGAAGAGGATGGAGAGATGGTCCAATATTTAAATTTTTAGGGTTTCATAAAGCTCACCCTTCGAAAAAGCCCATCGAATGCTATAAAGATATATATTTTTCAAAAATGATACATTGTTTACTAGATCTTATATCTAGAAAATATGATCTCTTGAAATATTGGTAATTGAAAACAACAACGACAAATCTAACAATTTTGTAGTTAGGGCTCTAAAAAGTATATGTCACTAATTTCAGAAACAGTTGCTTATAATTTTAAATATTTATACAATAAACTTTTCTATCCATATAAAAAAATATGAAGTTGCATTCTTACTAATAATCGAATTTGAGAGATAAGGACACTCTACAAAATCTGACTCTGGACTATTGAAATAAATAATTAATTTTCTCAAAACATAAGGTCACTGTGGTGCATAGCTTAAAGCTGGACGCGCACTGAATCGACTCAGACCGGTCGACCCGGAATATCAACATCAGCCGCGCACTGATTACGCATTGCCGGCAGTCGTTCTGTCGTGTATAGAGTCGAGGAATTACATCGATATTTAAATATAGGGTGGCCAGCTATATTTTGACCTCGATTTTGACACATTTGCACCTTGTACGTACGTACTGAAAAATATGTAAAAATACAGACAATGAATGATTTATATTATGATTATGATTTATTTACCAGATTGTCCCGTTTTTTTCGAAATATATGTCCAAGCATTTTCCTTCCTTATATTATCGTGGCAATATCTGCTCTGGGGATCATATAATGTAAAGTATTCTGTTACACATTCAGCTAAAACTTCGTCTGACATCACGATATACACAAAAATCAATTGTTGTCACCACAAACCCAAACGCTACATTAAATTCTACAGGCAGTTTTTGCCTCTCCGAGCAATCTCTGTTGTTGCCGTGTCGAGTCGAACGTGCTGAGTCGACGAGTCCGAAGCAGTGCGCGGCCGCGGGGCCTCATTTAATTTCATATATATCAAAAACTGCCGAATGCTCTTTGCCGAGTCGACCGGTCCGAGTCGATTCAGTGCGCGTTCAGCTTAAGGTGTATTATCAGTATGTGTACCAAATGATGTAGGCGGTATCCCAACGAGCCTGTTTTATTTCAATAATTTGTTTTCATGTTCTATTCTAACAACTAATAATAATAATTAAATATTGAGTAAATAATAATTATTTGTTATTTGAATTATTGGGATTAGGTATTGAAATTGTGAAATAAATAATTTAAAAAAATACATCTGTTGACACCAACAAAATTACTTAGTATTTATCAATAAACTATTTGCTAAGTTAATTATATCTGTGTAAAATATCCAAGTTTTAATTTATTATTATAAATCCGATCTTAGCTCATCGTTCTGACTGCAGCTTAGTAGGCACACAAAATCTATTCAAGCAAAACATTTTTCTGTTCGCAAACGCCTCAAATATTCCTTCAGAGAAATAATACATTTAGCATTGTCTGTCGAGCGATGTAAAATTAGCTGCATGCTGAAATTCATCTTACAAAGCCAGCACGTGCCCTCTTAGAGTTCACATATATTCCCTCAGGGCTAATAAGCAATTACCAAACTAAATTTACCGACCCGCTCTAATACAACTTTTACGCTAGACGAGCTTTTACTTTGAGGATAAATGGACAAAATAATAAATTTACTTCATGGAGTAATTATAAATCGTTGAATCCCCACTGACACGTTACTGCACCTGCATTTATCATAGTCAATGGAAAACAAGTTATATTACGATGAATAAACTGATCATTCGAGCATATTATAAAAGAAATTAGTTTAACGTGTCTATCTAAATATGTAGGTATATAATAGAAATCAAAACAAACATAAAATTATTTATTTATACAAAAGTTTTCGCAAGAAGATGCTTTAATTCAAAATACTATAATGTAAATGGTTGATAGGTATATGGAATAAAAATGAATAACTCTAAAACAGAGACCCTTTAGTTCAAATATACATAGAACAATCCACTGGAAGATTATAATATCAATTTCTATTATAATCATTAAGTTCATTTAAAATCTTTCAGAACATATTTAATTTGCGTGATATAAATAACTTTTCTTGATAACGAAATTTTATTTAATATCTAGATCAACTCAAGTAATCAATTTTAAATAATAACTGTACCATAATATGTCACTTTTGACATGGATACCCTAGATTCTAGATAAATCATAGCAAAATAAATACTTTTCATAAAAAACAGGACCAATTTTCTTAGTTGGTGCACTGAAACATATATAAATATTTCTTACCAAAAATTGGATTGACTTTATTGTTTGTGGCACATAGAAATACAAAATAATACCTATTAATTCTATTGGTGCTGGTACTTTTGAAGTTGTGCAACTGTAGTTAGATAGAAGAATTTTGGTACCAACTTCAATAGTAACAGCACCTATAATATAATTTTGTATTTTTCAGTGCACCAACTAATAGTCGGTCTAATTTTTGGTAAAAAAATATTTATTCCACAGTTTTGAGTGTATCATTAGTTATAAACATAGTTGAACGTTCACTAATACCAAAGAAGATAGTACTTATCCAATTGCCCATGTATATTATCTGCTTGTACGTGTCATTATTCAGAGACCTCAAATCATCGCGGCGGAAATACACATACTTTCCACTGCTGTAACTCGAAAACCGTAACTTGTTTTTGAAGAATGTCCAATTTAAAGATTGCTACATTTAATCTCTTCTTTAATTTGGCCGTCTCATATTTTCAATTTTCGAAATAAAATTACCCTTTCCACATAGCGGAAATACACATATTTCAGTCTTTACTATTGTTGTAACTCGAAAACCGTAGCTCTTTTGAAAAAATGTTCAATTTTAACGTTTCCGGATATGATCTTATCTTTAATTCTGCCGTCCCAGATTTTCGAGAAAAGAATTAGAGGGAAGGAGCAGGATTTGAGATTTTTTGAATAAGGGACCATTTCGCAACTCTCTGCTTTCAAATGAATAAAAAATCGGAGCACGTTTACTGTGCAAAACTCGCGAACAGCCATACAAAAAAAATCAAACATATAACCTAATTCCTAATTCCTTTTTAGGAAGTCGCTCAAAAATAATGTTAATTCCATGGGTGCTGGTAATTTTGAAGCGGTGTCAAGAACGTGTAAAAACAAGACGAGTAATGAGGATGGCATGAAAATTAGAGGCAAAGATTGGTATATTTAATCTTAGTTAGAGGGTTACCGTTCGTCATTTCGGGGCGTTGCGCAAAATCACAAGGCGCATCCGTTTATCTAATGCCTATACACATTCTTAGGTTTTACAGTAGTTTTATATTAATACAAAAATATCAGACAGGTAATTGAGAAAAAAGTACATAACATGAGAGTTATTCAAATATAGGAAACTGTTAAAGATTTTCTTCATTGTTTTTCTGAAACTGCATTTGAAGTCTCAGATAAAAATTGTATCAAACATGTAATCTTAACACTCTTTGATCTTTACAAGATCCATTCTAGGGCAGGTTTGCCAGAGGTCAAAAGATCATAAAGAATAGCTAGTAGTTTAGCTGCGTAAAAAGTGACAGATTTGTTCAAAAGTTAGAAATTGAGTTGCGTATGCTCAGTTCATTATTTGGAATGACCAAATTGAAGATTGTAGGCCTGAAAATAATTAATTGTAAATGCATAATCTCGCTCCAAGAAATGTCTTATCCGACAATAATTAATTTTGAAAAATTCTTGACTAGAGATTATTTTCAGTTAAGGGTCCATCAAATGTTATCTTAAATAACTTACATTGCACAATAAATCTACATGGCTTGGGTTCATTACCCTCTGATTGGGGCACGAGGCAATCGGTAGGTGACCTAACCATTTCTCGAAAATGTGGCAGTTTACCTAAATTTTATTCTATAAACCAGGTCAAAGTCTTTCTAATCAGCTCCATTTGACAAAGGAAGGCAGTGCATAAACATTTTTGCAGAAACAGGCGTGGGTAAATTTTTGGAATCACCTGATTTCTGGCTAAACAATACAATACTTTAACAATAGCTTTTGTATTATGCAATTATTTTCATTGGCATAAGTTTTTGGCTTTTCAAAAGCTACACTATTTTTTTAAACAGGTGTTTTTTTCTTCTAATGAATCACCCTGTATATTTTTGCATTTTCAGATAATCACATTCACAACCAGTATTTTCACACATTTACCCAGCCCCGTAGGTAGTGAGATTCTGAGTTCCAGGTCGGTCTAAATTCGAATGAGATCAAACACAAAGTTTCAGCACCGTGGCCATTAATAGGCCTAACGTGTTTTTCTGGTACCTTAAGCATCCAACCATCCCAGACCTTTGAATGAAAGCCACATGTATGTCACCTAGATCCAGAACAAAAGAGACATGGGCACACACCAAGGGCATTATAGAGAACATGAGTCGATTTGCAGTCCACTTTGTGAAAGCCTTTACAAAGAAGACTACCAGGACTACCTTCCAAATTAATTTCTTAAAGTGAGCCATATAGTACGTACATCGAAATTTCACATCCCTTATGAGTAGCTATGACTGTCTGAGCTTCATTATATGCGCATTCATAGTATTTCCCAGGTGACGAGAGTTCAAGTGGCCATTATTGTAGGCACATTATTACACACTATTACGTCACAGTTAGATTGGTATGCTGGAAAGTTCCAACGTTGTCAAATCGTAGAATCAAATGTTATTGATGTCATCTGATTATCTATTTAATAGGTTATTATAATCCACTGTCATATTTATCTCTCAAAACCTGTATCATGATTGGTTTGGTTCCGAATTTAATTAACATCAAAATTAAATGACAACTGACAAAAGGCATGGACTTCAATAATAAATTTTGTACATATCATCATCATTAAATAGACTATACCTATATAAGTTATATTGATACAAGAATACTGTCCATATGCCACCACGCATCAAGTTGCTAAATAATTTTTGCTTACCAAATAACAGGGTGCGTATACGCCGTAGAAGTGAATACTTACTTTTTGACCGACTTCCCAAATTAAGAAAGTATTTATGTACGTGCGTTTTGCTTATTGTAAACTTGTACCAATTTTTTTTTCAACTGAGAGAAGAGTCTTATAGGAATTGATCCCTTATTGACCGATTTCCCAAACAGAAGAGGTAGGTATATACTTAAATTCGACTGTCTGCTTTTATATGTTCGTTCGCGCAGATTAAATGTTTACAGGAAAACCTATTCAGAGATAGTGATTACGAAACCTTTTCTATGCGAGCCTAATTCGCACTTGACCAGATTTTTATAATAGGTTTTGGCTCAGTTTGCAATTGCTTTATTGAAGGTCATGCGATAATTAAATATTGGGTTTTTCTATTTACTGGTCTTATAAAATATTTGGTTTGAAAATACTAGTTTAATCATTTCTAAAACACAAAATTAAAATAATTATTATAGTAACAAGATATTTTTATCAGCACAATTTAGTGAGCATTTATTCGTTTACGTAGGGATTTGGAATTTTCTGATAGTGTAAAGAGTAATAAAATTTATATATTTCTAGTAAACTTTTAAAACAATACATTTGTTGTAACACTTCTAGAACTTATTCTAAGAAAGAAATAAATAAATAAAATGTTCCTATTTACTAACATTCTGAATGCTAAACTCAACTTTAGTTCCATTAGTAGACACGCAGACACTGTTTTTTTATCAACCTTGTAACAACCTACGGGATGTTATAAAAATATAATTTAACACATTAAAAAATAAAATACTTGTTCCAGAATCCATACCAAGCAGATAGAGTTAGAATTACCTACTTAAATTTAAATTTGAAACAAATCAATAACTTAAAAATAATTAAAATTATCTAACCGGTATTTTCCAACATGCTGGAGATAATCCATAATAACTAGGCTAAAGCAGACGTACGTATATGGATCTGGAAAACAACAAATCGTTGTTTTAACAACAATCAGAAATATAGGTAGGTACGTAGGTACCTACCTACCTAATAAATAAATTTACTTCTACTTCAAAAAAACAAATGAACAAGGATAAGCTAATGAAAGAAACGTGTTTAACGAAATCGTTGGGACTTTTTAGTGACTTCAAATCAGAGAACATTCAAATAAAGGATGAGGTCAATTTATGTTATGATTTTTTCTCTTCTAAGATAATAAACGCATTCCAGTTAACTAAAATTTTAAGTAGATGATAACAGATACCTACTTCAATGTAGATTAGTACTTTCTACCACAGCATTTATCTAGAGGGTGTGCCAATTAAAACTTCCCACCCCTTTTATCTCGTAACGAGACAGGTTTTGTAAAAATCACCATAACCGGTCAATTTTGATATTCAGGGAGTCACATATTGGCGTAAGTTTCAGTGTCTTGGAACCTACACTTAGGCAGGGGCGTAAAGTACCCTTACATGTTAAATGGCACCCTATGTTGAGTGACACCTCATTTGAAAGCTGTTATGATTTTGATTACGACAACAAAGGACTTTTTGTATTTTCACTGGTCTACGGCCATAAAATCATACATTCAAAAATAAGACAAAATATCAATAAATGCGACAAATTTATTTAATCAAATGTTCAAAGTGTGTGCCCTCTACTTCCAAACAAAAATAAAATCTTTGCTCTTCTTCTGAAGGAAGGCGATAGTAATTTATGAAGACAACCAAAGTTGTTTCGATTTGGTGCGCGACAACAAATTCTCCTGCAAGACCAAGCACATCGATACAAAGTACAAGATGATTCATGATTTGGTGAAGCAAAATGTCATAAGATGCGAGTAGGTATGGTCCAACGGAAGAAATGGTTGCTGATCTACTGATGAAGCCATTAGCAGTGATGAAACACAACCATTTACGGGAAAAGTGCAATGTTGTTCAGTGAACGAGGAGGAGTGTTGGAATACGACCTGTGTACGGACCGTTCACTGATCAAATTGAACAGACTGATAAATATCAAGATAACGTTTATAGAATAAACTAAAGAATCATACTGTGTACTGATATATATTGACATGAAAAAGTTAATTTGTTTAGAGCCCGCTGCAGACGGAGTATGTTTTGCTGCATGTTTCCTTGATGGGAGCTAGGCTTGGTGCTGTGCATGCTTCCGTGTAAGAAAATGACATCGCGTGCACGGTTGGTTGCTTGAAATCGTGCATGATTTGATGATAGAACCGGTGCTATTTTTGGTGATTGTTTTCATGCATCGTGCCTTGTCGGAGCACTCGGAGCTAGTCGAGTCGAACTCAAAAGTTATTTTGCACAAAATAACATGTTATTTTAATTGTTGGGACCTTTTCTTTGTTGTAACAATGATTAAACATAGAGCTTGATTAGAATGATCAATATTTTGTATCATTTGTCACAGTCATATTTCTCTGTACTGACATTTTACATGCATGATGGCCTGCATCGTGTGAAGCCAACACAAGCAAGGGAGCCATCAGCACACCATGCGCGGCAGCATTTATCGGACCGTGCAGCAAAACAAGCAAGCAGTCATGCAGCAAAACATACTCCGTCTGCAGCGGGCTTAAGTTATAGACACAGTGCTTTCCAAGTTATATAATGATATCTATTCCCACTAAATTACAAACTATAAAGAATATTCAATCAAATGGCATTTTGTGTCAAGACCTGATTATCATTCATATTAACAAGTACATATTACATAAAATTATCCTCTATTATAACAAGTACATCTTATGTTTAATAGCATCCAGTTACCATCCTCTATAATTAAATAAAAAAATATTTTTCTGCAGAAGTGATTTATTAATAAACCTTGATATGATGTAGACTCTGGATATGCTATTTCGTATTCTCCGTATTTTGCTAACTTCACAACAATACAAGCCTTGTTTCCATCTCGAAATCATAAATGAACAAGTCTTTCGTCCGTTGGTTGGTGATCTCTATGCTTTCGTCTTTCTTCTGTTTCATACCGGCTGTTATGTCAAGCGTCAAAGAGACAAGTCAAATGTCAAGGTCTGGGACGAGAAAAGGGCAAACGTTTATAATTTAGTTCAAAAAACTTTGTTTTGTTTAAAATGAATAACTCTTTAAAATGTAAAATAGGCCCTTCAATATTAAATTCAGATTTGTCGCAGTTGTATCAAGAATCCCAGAAACTAATTGACAATGGAGCAGATTACTTACATTTAGATGTGATGGACGGCAATTTTGTTCCTAACCTTACTTTCGGACACCCAATTGTGAAATGCCTTAGGTCTAAAATTCCGCACTTCTTCTTTGAGACTCATATGATGGTTGCAGATCCTGAGAAGGTTAGTATATAGCAAAACTCAGTCCTGCTATATTCTCTACTAATTACTCCTTTTTAGTGGATCGAACCTATGGCAGATGCTAATGTAAACCTCTATACGTATCACATAGAACCTGTACAGAATAACATTTTGAAAGTATGTCGAAAAATAAGAGAAGCGGGAATGAAAGTAGGACTGGCACTAAAACCTGGAACAGGCATCGAAGCTGTAAGACAATATATAGATCATGCTGATATGATCCTTATTATGACTGTTGAACCTGGCTTTGGCGGTCAGAAATTCATGAATGACATGATGCCAAAGGTGCAGTGGCTGCGACACAATTATCCTCTTTTGGATATTGAAGTAGATGGAGGCGTAGGTTTAAACACTATCAATGCTTGCGCTGAGGTTAGTCTTCACAAATGTAGTACTTTTTTCTTATCATTGCGTTATCAAAACTTGATATTTTTTCTAGGCTGGGGCCAATATGATAGTGTCGGGTACAGCAATAATAAACTCTTGTGATCAAAAATCGGTGATCGCTAGCCTGAGGGAGACTGTAGAGAGTTCAATTCATAAATGCAATGTTTAAAGTCTGTTAAACCAATGTGATTCAACTTTCATATATCTAAATTATAACTATGTATGGGAAATTCCTAATGTTGCATTTATTATGTAAGTGAGGTTGTTAAAGTTGAGCTTTAAGAATTTCTATTCTTACTTGTTGATTTATTTTTCACTTGTGAAAAGCAAGTTAGTGATGTTAAAGTGAGACGTTTGCAATTAAAAATTAATATATTCAATAAATTCATTCTTACATATGAATTAATGAATATATCTTATTATTTTCAATAATTTAAAAGTTTCTCGATTATAATTGAAAATTGTATATTATTAGCAATAATAAATTTTTTGTAGTATGAATAGAATAGCTCACTTTAATATGGCTACAATCTTGATGTAAGACTTCATTGAATACTGAAATTCAAGGGTTTAGGAGTTTTTATGACGGATAGACTTTTAATTGTTATATGTTAATGGTAAAATATTTTTTTAACTTATTTACAAATATTGTAGCAATCAATTCAAATGTTATATTTGTCAATTTATATTCTATAATAAAAATGAAAATAAAAACGTCTACACATTTACTGGGTTCATTACAGTATGAGATAGAAATACCTTTCAGAACACTGATTTGAGCCAGAGATAACCATATTTTTGAACTATAATTTCTTAGGGACAGTTAACTTAAAGTTAATTTTATCACTTGTTTCATACAAATATATATGAGATTTTTTGACTGACTATAAGTATGTTACATATTTTCTATCTATTTATGTTCACTGATATTGCGAAGATATGAAATAAAAAAATCTGGTCTGTTCGTTCGCAGGCAAATTCCACTGAGTAATAATAGCGGTAGTAAAGTAAAAATCCTCTGGTCAAATCGTGCTACCACTCATTTTTTCCAGCATGTCCAGACAAACATAACTTTTTTTGTGTTTTTTCACAGAGATGGCGCTATATGTGGGTGGTAAAGGGCTCTCAGAAGTATACTTTGGGCAAGTTTAATCAAAATCCTTAGAGCCGTTTTCGCGCTACAGTCTTGCGCAAATCAAGTGTTTTGGCTATAGCTCAGCACCCAGTGTATAGAGGATTCTCATTCAGTGCCACCGGCGAGTGGTATTGGTACCAAGCAAAATAAAAAAGAAAGCACCAAAATACACCGATCCGTTCCCGATATAATGCTATCACAGTCAGACAGACCAATAGCTGAAAATATGTTTATTAAGTTTATTAGACTTAGAAAACTCTGAAACGTCAACATTTGTAAAAATCTCTATACCGAAAATTTCACACGATTGCAATACTTATACAGCTACTATAGTAGCGTATTAAATAAATATTTTTTACAAAAAATTGGACCGACTTTATTAGTTGGTGCACTGAAAAGTATAAAATAATATTAATTCTATTGGTGCTGTTACTTTTGAAGTTGTGCAGTTGCAGGTAGATTGGTAACTTTTGGCACCAACTTCACAAGTACCAGCCCCAATAGAATTAATATTATTTTATACTTTTCACTGCACCAACTAATAAAGTCGGTCCAATTTTTTGTAAAAAATATTTATTTCACACTTTTGAGTGTAACATTAGTCACGAAAATCGTTGAACGTTCACTAATACCAATGAAGATAGTACTTATTCTATTACCCACGTATATTCCTTGCTTGTAGTTGTTATTATTGAGATCTCAGTACATCGCTGCGGAAATACGCTTGAATATTTTAGTTGTTACCATTTTAACACCGATTTTACTCGAAAACCGTAACTCTAAGGGGAAAATGTTCAGTATAAATGTTGCTACAAATAATTATGTCTTTCATGTACTGCAAACAGATTTTCAATTTTCGACAGAAATCGCCCTCTCCACATAGCGAAAATAGGTATATTTGAGAGTTTAAAATGTCTCTATGTCGAAAACCGTTACTCCTTTGAAAAAATGTTCCATTTAAACGTTTCCGGATATTGTCCTATCTGTAATTATATCAACGCAGATTTTCAATTTTCGACAAAATTTGCCCCCTCCACCCCCTTCGGGGGCGGTTTTCGGAGGGAACGAGATGTCGGATTCCCGTTTTTATGAATATGGGACCATTTCTCAAGCCTCCTCTTTCAAATGAATCAAAAATCATCAAAATCGGAGTACGTTTACTATATGAAAGGCGCGCACAAACCAAAAAAAAAAAAATGCACACAATCGAATTGTATACCTCCTCCTTTCGGGAAGTCGGTCAATAAAAATAGAATGTATTGATTACTTCGTATTTGAGCGATCTTATATCTACCTCCAATTTATTCTTCATCTATTACACAACTGTAGAATTAACAGTATCAATAGAATAGACATACAGCAAAGCATAGGTAAAAGATTCTTATGTTGTGTATACAGCCTGTTCCTGTTCCTAAATACAAACCCTTAGCCCAGGGTAAGGATGATATAAGAATGATAATCAACTACATTTTGAGAAACCATGATGCCTAGAATTGATACTCCTAATTCTAGACCATGCTGTATATTGTCGAGTTGGTGGATCTACTAATGAGATTAGACAGAGATAGGAAATAGAATCGAGCTAATCACTTTTAGTTGGTGTCGGTGACCAGTGAAATGTCATTCATATATTCATATCATATTCATATTATGTTTAGGCCGTGACGGGACCTAAAACCTAACAACCTTTTTACTCGACATCGTATCTTCCACATTTAAATTTCTCATTTATTTTTATGATACAAGTTTATAGATAGTTTAGCAAGTTTTACACTAAAAGCAACGACGCAAAAGTGATTTCTCTTCAGAACAATTTACAAGTTGCTTAGTTTGAGTCTGAACAAGCGATAATTTCTAATCCCTGTGTCGAACACACATCTAGCTATAAAAGCGCTGCAACATTTTTGACAGATTTTGGTAGAAAACGCTTGCTTGCTGCAGATCAGAAATACCCCAACAGTTATTTTTAAAAGCTTCTTTATAAATCAGCTTAAGAGCGCAAAACGTCTAACAGCAAATCCTGTCAAAAATGTTACAGCGCTTCTTAGCTAGATGTGTGTTGGACACAGGGAATGTCTTTCGTGGTTGATGAAAAGCGAACGAAACGGATTTTTACAGAGATAATGAAATCCGTTAAAACTGAGGTGTTAGTTGGTCAAAATAATCTTTCACTATCTCACTGATCTCGTCAAATATTCTACTCTTTCTAGTGAATTAATTATAGGGGCCTCATATAAATGTTAATCGTAATTTTTCTTAAAGAATTATAGTAGATTAAAATTAAAGTTCCAAATAAGAATAAGATCACATAAATGGCTTATAACTTGTTACTTTGTATTGTATTTACCAAACCATAGACACATCAAATTATATTCATATTTCTAGGCGAAAGATTGAAGTACTTGCGAAAGAGTGGGAAGTTAGGCCACACCCACCTCGTCGACTCTAGAGAGCATTTTTCCTAACACAGTGGGATACACTGAGTCGATTATCCTTCTTATAACATCCTTGGCTCAGGGTTTAAATCAAAAAGGGCTAATAGTTATAATTATTATTTTTTGACGTAGGGGTAACAAAGCGGGTTCTTAGGCCAATTCGGCCTATTGTGTCTCTCTCCCTTGCTCCTCAGACCTACGTTTCCCCGAGTATCCCGACAACCTGGTCCAGATATCTCAGGATTGCCGCAGGCGAGGTGCGTCTGATGTTGGTCAGATCCGGCCATTTCAGTCCTAAGATGGCCTTACGAACGTCGATGACACCCATTGTATGTAGGTGCTTTCTTAGCGCAGCATGCCCGATCCAGATACAAGTGAGACCAATTATTGCATTAATGATTACAATTCTCAAAAATTAATGATGCCACGACAGCGTTTGTAGTACTATCATTGAGCTCCGTGAACAGCTGATAGTGCGAGATAGTGCAGATGGCGACTCCCCGAACACAGCCATAATCTTGGGCCATAGGATACTTCTATTTTGGAGGTAGGTGTTCTCTGCCTCTAGCGCATAGATGACTGAGTATATTAGTCTAAGATTTCAATCAATTCTGTGATCTATGTATACTGTGACCACTATGTCACTAGTCACTCATGTCAAAGTACAGTTCAAAAAAGTATATTTATGTCATGGTTTATGCAAATTCATAATTTTAAATATCCTCAAGAATTTGAAATGTAATGAATAGAAATCATTATGCCGGGAGGGACAAGAAGAATTCCTCGTGCAGTGCGCACTACACCTATAGCACCTCCGGTAATATCAAGTTTTGCCAATGAACCGTGCGGTCAAAAATATGCCCCTTTGGGTGCTACTATACCGCCTCTTCCTGCTCTTGAACAACCGGCTGCTCCTAAGCATTTCCCATTTCCAGAAACTCCACTGGATGATGATCTTTTCTATGAATTTATGTTCACATTGTTTATGCTGGCAGCAGTAGGTTTGCAGTTTGTCCATATGTACAGGACAGTTTGGTGGCTGCCTCATTCATACACGCATTTTGCTTTGGTGAGTCTGCTCCTATTGGAGCTAATTTTCTATGAGCTGAGATGAATCTTCGCGATCAAATCATATATCTCATACCTCACTTTTTCTAAGACTCTAAAGCTGAATCAAGATCTGCAAGCTTGTAACATTAGAACGTATATTATTTATAAATAATTTTACTGCAGAATTTTTATCTGATTGACCCATACTTGGTGGCATTCATATGTATTATTCTATCAAGAAGACTGATATACAAAATTGGTTGTCGATTTCTGGAAATTATAATTCCAGAGAAATTCTACTTATGGTTTTGTTCGTGTTATAGGTGAGAATATTTGGCAATGTTTAATTTCGGATCTTTATACATGTATTATTTTTTCAGACTATTACTTTTTCTCACTATAGTAGTAATGTTGTCAGTATGTGCTTATTATGTTCTCCAGAATCATGGTAAAGACAGGATATTCTACCTTTGTTATCCGTGAGTTCGCGATTGATCTTTTGTAAATTTTATATTTGGTTTCATTATTGTCATATATGGTTCTTATTCGTTAATTTTAGATTTTTAGTCTATTTGGGCACATTCCGCTTTCGAATTCATCCTTTCTTCGAGTTTGTCAAATGGAATAAGATTGCAGAACCTCCTGTTCATGCATGTAGTACTAAGCCTGAAGATATTCGCAAGGAAGTAAATGGATTAGTCACTAACTTTAACAATCGAATCAAGGAGATCTTATTCAACGCTATTCTGAACGCATATTATGCAGGTTTCATACCTACCATGTTTGCATTGGTAATGCATCTCTAAACAATCTCTCCAGAACGTGTTTGATATAAAAATTTCTGTTCCAGCCAGTTCTAAGCTTCGATCAAGTCCTTACTGCACAACATACCATATTCATTCTGGAAACATCATTCATGTGTTTGTCTGTTCAAATCTTGTCGCTTCGTTATTGTGATATTCTGCATAGGTCAGCTCTACACTTGGGTACATGGGAGAGAATCGAGACAGGACGCACCATGCTGCTAGTCAATAATACTTGGAAAGATGATGTTTTCTGGCCTAATGGTGCACTTGTAAGACTTGGTCGAGACATTTGGCGGGCCCAGGGCGATTGTATTTCTAGCGAACCTGGTAACTTAGGTCAAAAACGTTTTTTTGTAAGTATTTTAAATTGTTAAATTGAAGTTATTTATAAATACTTTTTTTCCAGTATATATTCAGAAATCCAACTGTAAAGCTAAATATTGAACTATTATTTCATTCAATTTTTATACTATATCAGCTATTGCAGTTACTCATCTCATCGTTGTGGCATAATACTCTATCACTATCGTTCATTTTATTTTTCAATTATTTCATCTTGTATAGACTGAGTAGAGACTATCTAGTAAGCTCTGCCATTTACAAAGAGGAAAGTGAGATGCATAAAAAAATTAACATGCGATAAATAATGGTTTATGTTTTCAACTTGTTGTACTGTTATTTTTTGAGTTTATACATTAAGGTAACAAGGACAGCGTATCATATTTTTTGATTCATTAAATGTTTTTTGTATATGTTTTTTAATTTAATTTCCGCTATCTATGAAACAAGTTCTTCGGAAAATTTATAAAAGGTGAATATAATAATTTTGTATAGACTTTCTACATGAACATTTAAACATGTCAGTCAGTTTCATTGTTTACTTGAATTAATAACTTTTTCCTTATTCACCAAATTCAATGAGATTATTAAGTTCTATGCTACACGTGTTGATCAATTGTAGTTTTTCAATTACCTCTTATTTTTCTAAACCATTCTGATATATTTGTGATTTCTCAAAAATAAATTAAATTTTTAAAGCTCAATGTTGTGTTTATGTATACTTAGAGCTTAGAGCAGAGATTGCCAACTATGCAGAAATAAATTTCAAATATAGAAATTTATCAGAATCATTAATATGTGGTACAATTTAAATACAAGAATATTACTTCTTTACGTACGTCGGCTTAATAAAGCGTTTCTATTGAGGTATTTCAATAGCAAATAATGTGTTCTCAACAAGTTAATTTGTAAATTTGTAAATCGTTCTTATTGGATAGTAACTTGTTTTTTTGATTCAAAAATTCACATTTCCATTCAATTTTTTTTTCACAATAATTGTAGCGACCCAATATGGAAAATTTATATCGAAATAATTTCCTGACAAGTTTAATCCTTATTTTATTCGAGTAAATTTGTACTTCTTGAAAGGGTTATATAAAAAAATAGATTGTACAGTTTGTTTCACGAATGTTGGCGTCTGCCTTGAAAACACAAAAAATTGATCAATTCAACTGACAGGAGTAAATTAGTGGCGTAACGATTTCGAGATAAAATAAGGTATTTCATATTTTTTAATTGCTTCAAGGAATTTCATTTAATTAGGGAGAAAAAAATATCGATTGATTAGATAAGCAAATAAATATCTGGAGAACGAGCTTTGCTCGGATAATACAGGATTTAAGATGGGTCTATAAGAGTTACTAAGGAGATATTTAAAGTTGTTAAAAAATGTGCATATTTCTAGTTAAAATGTATTGCGATCGGTAAATACTGCTATTATTGTTCACATATTCGTAACTTATAGATTTCGAAATAAATATGAATGTGTAATATGAATGATAAATATACCAAAACTCAGCTGTATCACCAATCGACTTCTCAACCCCCATACACTATACATACTGAAACTTATTTGCGGAGCTATTCTTGAAATAGCTAGTGTGGACCTCGAGGGTCACACAGATTAAATATGAAAGTATCGTCAATCGATTTCTCGATTCCGAAAATCCCTTTTTGCTAATTTTTACCAAAATCTGCTAACCCTTCCATGAAATAGCTAATGTGTACCTTAAGGGTCGCAATATATTAGATATGTATAAATTTTCATTGAAAATATCCGATTAAATTATTAGAAACTCATATTAACATCTTTTATTTAAAAAATGGGTTTTGTTAAGAAAAAAAACTCAGGATTCGAACCGACGAACTTTCGAACTTTAGATTAATACATTGACAGAATATTTCAAAATTATTTCGTAGCTGCTATTGAAATGAAGATTTTTAACATATAATTTATAAAAAAGCGTATTACTATTGATATGTATATATATATTTTTAATACCCTCACAGTTTTGCAACCTGATGAAGACATGTATTATGTCGAAACGTTGATGTGAAATATAGAGTTTACGAAATGGGCCAATTTTTGCTGTTTTCCCGTTATATCTACTAAACTACATATATATATATATATATATATATATGTACAGGGTGTATCATTAATAATGGGAAATAATTTAACTGGAGAATATTTGGTACAAAATATTAAGATTCAACCCAATTCACTTAGATAAAATGTGTCTCCTGTCTGAGTTACAGGGTGTTTTATTTAATTATTTCAAAATGATTTTTCCCCATTACTTTTAAACCGTTTGACCAATCTTTATCATGTTTGGTAGGAAGTGTAGACACTGCAAACCTTACTAAATTATGCTAAAAACACGCTTCTAGATAGTACCAGAGGCGTACGACAGGGGTAAGTGAAAGGTTAAACCTTCTTAAATTCTACGCCACTGGCGGTATTTCCATTTTAGTACAATTTTTCTATTCTCCAATACTTTCTGTGTAAATAACGTACTCTTCCTTCGTAGCGATAAGGTCATTATTTTTAGAGATATTTAAAACTGAACATAACGCTGCACAATTTTAATGTGTATATATCATGGCTGTGTTTTTGGGTCATAGGTTTGCATTTATTAGGCAAATGAAACTTTACATTTGATTTTAAGGTTAAATAAGGACACTAACACACAATTTCACTTATATGTAATTATCAAAAAGTATTTTTCACATTTTTGCTACAATAAATAATATGAACAAAATTTAAAAATACTTAATAACTAAAATGATTTTTTATTTACAATATCGCAATGACTGGACAATTCAAGCCCAAAAGCGATGTGGGGCGACCTAAAAATTTAACTGTTGACGAGGAAGATGACATTTTAGTGCGAATTGCTGATAATCCTGAACTAAGCACTCGGAGTATAGCAGCAATGACAGGAGTAAGTCATTCTTCAGTTTTTGGCTTACTGAAAAAAGAAAAACTGAGACCTTACCACTTTACACCTGTGCAAAACTTATTAGATACAGATTTTCTTTTAAGATTAAATTTTGCTCAGTGGATTTTAAACAGGAAAAATGAAAATCCTGATTTTCTTAAAAACATTATTTTTAATGACGAGGCCACTCTTACACGTCGAAGAGTTTTCAATTGGAGAAATAGCCATAGTTGGAATATTGAAAATCCGCATCTATTCCGACAATCACATTTCCAATATGAATTTAAGATTAATGTATGGTGCGGTATATTTAGAGATAGCTTGTTGGGTCCTAATGAATTACCAGCAAATTTGAATGGTAACTCATATTTGGAGTTTTTACAAACTAGACTTTTCGTCGATCTAGAGGGATTGCCACTTGATCGAAGAAGAGACATGTGTACGGAACTATCTAGATCAGAAATTTCCTCATCGTTGGATTGACAGAGGTAGTGAATTCCCGTGGCCGCCTAGAACTCCTGGAGGAAATCCCTTAGATTTCTATTTCTGGGGGCATTTGAAAACATTAGTATACTCACAAGAAATAAATAATCGTCAAGACCTATGGCACCAAATTGTGAATTCAGCTAATTTTTACTGCTAATCAACCAAACATATTTTTTAAAATTAGAAGATCGTTTAATGAAAGAATAGATAAACTTATTGAGGTAAATGGGGGTCACATTGAACATTTGTTAAGTATTTCTAAATTTTGGTATTATTTATTTTAGCAAAAATGTGAAAAAGACTTTGATAATTACATAGGTATTAGTAAAATTGTCTTCTTATTTAGCCTATAAAATCAAAGGTAAAGTTTTATTTTCGTACGTTATTTACACAGAAAGTATTGGAGAATAGAAAAATTGTACTAAAATGGAAATTCCGCCAGTGGCGTAGAATTTAAGAAGGGTTAACCTTTCACTTACCCCTGTCGTACGCCTCTGGTAGTAGCTAGAAACGTGTTTTTAGCATAATTTAGTAAGGTTTGTAGTGTCTACACTTCCTACCAAACATGATAAAGATTGGTCAAACGGTTTAAAAGTAATGGGGAAAAATCATTTTGAAATAATTAAATAAAACACCCTGTAACAGGACAGGAGACACATTTTATCTAAGTGAATTGGGTTAAATCTTATTATTTTGGACCAAAGATTCTCTAGTTAAATTATTTCCCATTATTAATGATACACCCTGTATATATATATATATATATATATATATATATATATTTGGAAACATTTATCTTGGGATGAGGTTCAAATTGATAGTTTAAAGATTAAAAAATATTTATTCTAAGACGTTTCGCTTTGGGGCTCCAAAGCTTCATCAGTTAAAAAATCACTAAAAATTGTGGTAAGGATTAACATTATAAATTATTTTATGGATATTTTTCTTTACCATAAACGCACATTCACAACAGGTATCTATTTCTAAAAACAGCATCTTCAGTTTCTTTTTCGTTTTAATTATTTTATGTCATGACTTTTTTGGTTGTTGCAGGAGTGGCAGGAATGCGGGAGGACAATTTTGGACATAAGACATACATTTGACGTGAACAAGGTGTCATGTGTTCTCGTTTTATGTATTTTGTTATATTGTTTTGTGGAATTTATGTATAATGTATGTTTTGAAATACGAGGGGAAAATGTTTATATTTGTGAAATCCAGTATGATGGTTGTTGATTTCATAGTCAATAAAAATTAATTAAAGGTTTAAATGATTTTGTGGTATATTCTGCTGAGATGTTTTATGTCAGTTTTATCATTCAGTGCATTTGAATTAAGTTTAATGTGTATCATTTCCAGGAATTCTCTTTTTTTGGTATTTTTTTCTGTAGCTAAAATTTTTATATCGTTGTAGTTGAAATCATGTTTGGTTGATTTTTTGTGTTTGTTCAGGGCTGTGGTAGAACTTTTTGTGTATTTGTGTCCGTTAATTCTGCCTTCTAAGTATTGACTTGTTTGTCCTATGTATACTTTATCACATGAAACTTCATTGCATGGGATTTGATAAACTACATGTGTTTTCTTGTTGAGAGGATTATCTGTTTTTAATTTAGAAAAAGTTGTTTTGTTAAGAGTATTGCATGCTTTATGTGCAATTCGTAGGTTGTAGGGTTTTGTTATTTTTGATATTTTCTCGGAGAGATCTTTTATATATGGTAGACCTATAGGAATACACATAGGTAAATCTTTGTTTGTTTTTACCGATTGGTTGTAAAAAGAATGAATTCTGTTTTTGACAAACAAAACTGTTGTCATGTATAAAAGTGAATACGAGAGGAAAATGCAAGAACTTTTAAATGATACTCACACTTATAGAGAAATGAAAAATAACCCTACCAAAATTTTTCAGACAAAAAATAATGACTTGATAAAATATTGGGAGGAAAAAAAAAAAATACATACCTTCAAACATCGCGTCCACGTTAAAAATTAATAACGCTTTACCCCCTAAAATCTATGGTTTACCGAAACTACACAAAGAAAATATGCCACTTAGACCAATTGTATCATGTGTCCAATCTCCTTTCGAAAAATTATCAAAATATCTCGCCAAAATTATAAGCAACATAACAAGTAAAAACGAATATTTTGTTAAAGACTCCTTCCAGTTTAAATCTCAAATAAAAAACTTAGAAATACCACCAAAACATATATTGATCTCACTAGATGTCGAGTCACTGTATACAAACATCCCACTTAAACTAGCACAAGATATCATCACTAAAAATTGGGAAAAAATTCAAAAATACACCACACTACCTCTAAATGAATTCCAAAAAGCGTTAGAATTCACCCTCACTTCCACGTATTTCCAATATAAAGAAAGTTATTACAAACAAATAGAAGGTTGTGCAATGGGAGCTGCAATCTCAAGTGTTATAGCACAACTTGTCCTAGAAGAACTTGAGAACAGTATTATACCCAAATTGAATTTCATGCTACCTTTGTATCGAAGATATGTGGATGATTGTATATTAGTAATACCCAATGATAAATCCAACTACGTACAAAAAATGTTCAATTCTTTTCATCCTAAGTTAAAATTTACCATTGAGTTAGAAGAGAATAATAATATTAATTTTCTAGATTTATCTCTACATCGAATCAACAATAAAATAAGAACAAGTTGGTACACAAAGAAAACTTGGTCTGGCAGATATTTAAATTTTAACTCCCATCATCCTTTATCCCAAAAAAAGTCTGTCATCATCGGCCTTGCTGACCGTGCTATTATCCTATCAGATCCAGAGTTCCGACAAGATGCAATTAAGAAGGCTAAGAAAGCACTAGTTAATAATAATTACCCAGTAGCTATGGTAAACACAATTTTCAAAAACAGAATTCATTCTTTTTACAACCAATCGGTAAAAACAAACAAAGATTTACCTATGTGTATTCCTATAGGTCTACCATATATAAAAGATCTCTCCGAGAAAATATCAAAAATAACAAAACCCTACAACCTACGAATTGCACATAAAGCATGCAATACTCTTAACAAAACAACTTTTTCTAAATTAAAAACAGATAATCCTCTCAACAAGAAAACACATGTAGTTTATCAAATCCCATGCAATGAAGTTTCATGTGATAAAGTATACATAGGACAAACAAGTCAATACTTAGAAGGCAGAATTAACGGACACAAATACACAAAAAGTTCTACCACAGCCCTGAACAAACACAAAAAATCAACCAAACATGATTTCAACTACAACGATATAAAAATTTTAGCTACAGAAAAAAATACCAAAAAAAGAGAATTCCTGGAAATGATACACATTAAACTTAATTCAAATGCACTGAATGATAAAACTGACATAAAACATCTCAGCAGAATATACCACAAAATCATTTAAACCTTTAATTAATTTTTATTGACTATGAAATCAACAACCATCATACTGGATTTCACAAATATAAACATTTTCCCCTCGTATTTCAAAACATACATTATACATAAATTCCACAAAACAATATAACAAAATACATAAAACGAGAACACATGACACCTTGTTCACGTCAAATGTATGTCTTATGTCCAAAATTGTCCTCCCGCATTCCTGCCACTCCTGCAACAACCAAAAAAGTCATGACATAAAATAATTAAAACGAAAAAGAAACTGAAGATGCTGTTTTTAGAAATAGATACCTGTTGTGAATGTGCGTTTATGGTAAAGAAAAATATCCATAAAATAATTTATAATGTTAATCCTTACCACAATTTTTAGTGATTTTTTAACTGATGAAGCTTTGGAGCCCCAAAGCGAAACGTCTTAGAATAAATATTTTTTAATCTTTAAACTATCAATTTGAACCTCATCCCAAGATAAATGTTTCCAAAAATATAATACAACAAGGTTCAAGAATCCACAAAAATAATATATATATATATATATATATATATATATAGAAACAAATGTATGCATCTCAATTATCTGAAATGTCACACTGACTTTGTGACACCTATGAAATAAAGATTGCGTTGCCTTCGAACATACGTGCAACGCCCTATCATTGTATTGAAGGAGATAAGTTTGAAATACTGATGTCGTAGCTTACATCGACAAACGTAGTAGAGAATTTCATGATAATGAGATGCAATGAGACGTATAGCGTGACGTTACGTGAGCGAATAATTACACGCATTAGCCGTCATTTCTGAAACAAATTATATATTCTAGGATATATATTTTGCTTTCATAATTTGTTAATTGAATATTAAGAAAATTATACTCTTATATTATTTGAAATGCTATAGGTAACTCCGAAATATTGGGCTGTCAGACATTTGTAATCATCATCTTTTATGACTTTTATTTGCACAAATATATTACATCGAACTGACCAAAAATATACTCAATTATTCTCTGTAATAGTCCATGATTTGTCCTCCATGCTCACTATTATAGCTTGCTCTATTTTCTCATGAAGCCAAACTAGCATCTCTTTAGGTCCACTAATTTTAATTTGTTGAAGTCGGCCCGTATTAAGGTCATTCTGAAGAATACGAATACAATATAAATGTATTGATTATATCAGAATAATTTACTAGATATTTTACTTACCTGTCTAATATTCAGTATAATCTCCGTACAATTCACTTTTGGTCTTGAGATAATATCATCTAAATCTACAACCCATTCTAGTTCCCAAAGCCCCCAAAGGCGGCACTTGTTCACCTTTATTACATGCCTACAAAAAGCAGATATTAATGTGATTCAGATTTTCTATTTAGTTTCTGATACTCACTCTAGTGATACGATAATTATGGATTTCCCAACTTTATCTACACCAGTATGCGCCCAGTAAGTATCACTTAGGAATCTGGAATTTGCTATAGTTTCCAACAAATATTGACCCAATGAATCGTGAACAGACATAGGCCGTTTTCCCTGTGGATAAATATAATATGCTTAAAACTGTTGATGCTGCTTCAATCTTTACGTACCAAATATCTGTTGCAATATCTTGTCAAACGCTGATGAATTTTAATTGGTTCGCCCAGTATTGATGCCCTTCTCAGAGCCTCTCTGGCGACTTCTACGCTGTCTGACTTTTCATCTGGGTGGCGTGTTATCAGTGATAGCAGAGCCTTGCCAGTAGTTCTAAAGAACATCTCTCCGTCACAGTGGATTCCAGCTTTAGAGGAAGATATACGATTTAATAAGTTAGAAAGAACTATTAATTATTCCATTGTCCCCAAATATGTAGGTACTGACTATTAAGTCTGATCGTTGTCATATAGGACAGGGACCAAAACAACGACATTTTATTTATTTTGAATGAGAAACTTAAGAATGTAGACAACATTTACTATGCTTACCGTTCTGATTCTTGACAATGAGTTGGCCTAGAGCATTCGGAACACCTGTAGAAAAATTTCTGCTTGAGTATGTTATTGTCTTCGGTATGACATCAGAGCGGGGATAGGAACTATGTCGGCGAATCCTCTGAATATTTTCGATGCTCTGATTACAAAATATGTCAGTCACACTGGCTTCAACGGCAGCAGGTGACATATTTATATGACCTAGCAAGCACCTGCTGCAGTAGAGTAGAATTTCTGCCATTCTTTCCGATTCGAATTGCCCCACCTATCGACATATCAGATTTAGATTCCGTATTGCTGTAAATTTCACTATTGAATATTTGAAAGGGTTCCTTTATTTAGATTTCGAATTAAAGTTTCACCACAGACAATCTATTTAGATTGTCTGTGCTTTCACTATTGAATATTTGAAAGCGTTCCTTTTGAATCTAACACTTCTCGCTCACCTCAATGGCAGGATGAATAGCGAAAGTATTCACCAGAACCTGTAAACCCAACACATGTGAATAGTATTGTTGTAAAAACTGTGAGGTAACTTGATCTACTAAATTGATTAGAGATGTTTGAAGCGTATCGTTCAGGTCCAATTGTTCTATAGATGATATTCTGGAAAATAAGTCATCAATTGGAAATTCGCTTCTTTTTGTAAAACGCGATGCATACTTATTATGTACTCCTTCTAATGGCATATAAGGCGACATATTGAAAGGAAAGAGATAATCTAATATTCTGCTAAACGGTAACCTGCTCCCACACACGTTCATGTTCACTTTGTTGACGATGTTGAGTTGTAT
Source organism: Crioceris asparagi (assembly GCA_958507055.1). Classification (NCBI taxonomy): domain Eukaryota; kingdom Metazoa; phylum Arthropoda; class Insecta; order Coleoptera; family Chrysomelidae; genus Crioceris; species Crioceris asparagi. Next base: position 56,067,629 of record OY293827.1, read on the forward strand.
TCCAAAACTTGTCATTGTCAAAAAGTCTATGACTGTTCTTGGACAAGTTTCTGTAACCTTAATAATGGAGAATTATTGCCTAATTTATTGAACAAAAATGAGGAGTCAACTTACTGTTTTCCTCGCAGTAACAGCTCTGTGAATATTTGTTATATCTTTAACAAAAGCAGCAGACGTCTCCTCCTTAAACCTCTTTATGATACTGATAAGAGCACATATTTTCAAGAACAAATCATTTTCAATACTCAAATATATGTTGCTCATGCTGAATTTGATATATCTATATATATTTGCCTTTTGTGAAGAAATCTTTGAAATTATTATTTCGGCAAAAGGTTCTACATTTTTTATTGTTGGAGTTGGTAGTGGGTGTATCAATATATTACTTGTATGTTTATTATCGATTTGAAATGATTGTAGTTTAAGTTTATAGAATTGGTAGTGCTGTGATTTTCTGAAGTGGAAATATACAGCTGGATTATAACTTCTTCTCAGCTCAGCAAAAAATGGTTTCAACATATACATCTTCTCAAAATCTATGTGTACATATTCTCGTAACTGACATTTTTTATAATTGAGTCTGTACTTATCCTCAATCCAAGAGGCTAGTTCTAAAGTTAGAGTCTTCCATTTCTGGCCAACGTTCACTTCCCATATAGCTGGGACATCGGAAATGGTTGCATATATATGCTCTTTAACGTCATCTTCCGAAGTGAAAATGGATAAACCTATTCCAGATAAGGCTACTAACCCGTCCAAATGACAACGCTCATAGAATGTTTTTAGAATGTTGTTGTAAATTCTAAGTTCTTGAGTAAGCAGTAAGGTTCTTTGTAGTTCATCTCTGTAACATACCCAATATATTACTATTTTATCTCTGTGCACTTTTTTATTTAAATTTGGTTGAACACTATCGGAGCTGTCTGAATCATCGTCACTGCTAGATGATTGTATGATACTTGTTGTTGGTGTGACACTGTGAAAACGTATTCTCTCCTCACCATAACTGGAAAATAAATATCTTATATATCAAGTAGCCAACGCAAATTGTTAGTCCTACCTTTCTCTGCTTATATCTACTGTAAAACCAGATCCTTTGTTATTGTAGACATTCCATGTTAAGTGCCTAGGTCTTGTGGGATCATCCCAGGTGTACATCAGGGAGTGGTACGGATTCAAAAGTGTAACAGGGCTGAGATCTTGTTGTATCTTTAAAAATAAGTCCGCACAGTAATTTTTCACCAACACTGGTGCATCGCCGGGCTTGTACTCGTTGAAAGATATATTAAAGGATTCACTAATACCTCCGGACACTTGAACTGTTAGAGCGCTCTGGAATTAATACATAAAAGTATCAAAATAATACACAAATATCTGTTGCTTACGCCTTTGTCCATTCTTAGGACAGTTCTGTGGTGATTGGATATGAAAAAGCTACGCGATATCATTTTGCTGTCTCTGAATTTTACATAAAGCTGCATGGAAGTAGTATCAGGCCAGAATATCATTGTTTGGTAAGGTGCCAAATCTACCCAAAGATCAGTTTTCTCGTTATGCTCCATAAATCTAAAACATTCTTATTTTAAGTTATGTTGAGGATTCACACCTCAATGTTACTTTCAAAAATTCATATGATGTACTTCACTTAAACTAACCTTAGAGCTTTGTCGGTATTGTTACTAATTAAGAAGCTGGGTAGAATGGTTACGATTTTTGTTAGTCGAGGGCATATGTTGGATAGCCGTGTATTCAAAAAGAAAAGATACTTCTTTTTTCTCTCATTATCTTTGCATACAATCAAACCCGTTGTGCCTGCACATTCCAAACCAAACTCATTCGACCAGTTCGATTCGTAGACTTTCACGTTGAGTGTTTGTTTTCCATGTCTTTTATAGGTAAAAAGAAGAATTTCATCGTTATTGCATTTGTATAGAGAATTACAAGCAGAAGCCTGAAATAAAAATGGAAAGAGAAAAATGAGATATTTTTATCTAATCATGGTATCGAGTAGGTAGGTTAAAACTACTTCAAATGAAGCAGCCGAAAATTCTGGTAGAACGTTTAAAAAAAGTTTAAAATTGTATTAGAAGTTTACTGAAAGCCATTCCTCATGTAACAACAGGTATTCCACAAGCTGTTTTACAAAATGGTTTTCTTTTTCGCTCACGATTGGATTTAATTATACTAAAATTTAAGATCTGAGGTTGGAAATACATTCAGCTTAGCTGCATTTCTTTAGAGGTAGGTAATTATTTTGTCAAGTCCAATATTACCGAGTCAAGTGCAAGAATTATAGGTGGAACTCTTCTGGGTCAGCTACAATAATTGTACTTATATTGAGCGAGTGCGGTTACACATAATGTCAAGACTGAAAATAATGTTATTTAGATAAGGCATATTGACTAATCGAAATCTAGCGAACTTCATCATCTTGTCTTTTAGATGCAAGACTTTTAATGTGCAATATATAGTAGTCCAAAAGATGAGTGAAATGAATGTGTAAATTATAAACGAGTAGAAGTTGAAGTAATAATGTTTCTCTAGGTTCCTAAAGGAACAGTTATATAATAACTTGAACGAGTATGTCATCTCGCAAAATCAGTTAACCCCAGTGGCCCAATTTATAAATATTTATCTGAGTCTTATATCTAATAAGTGGTTCATGTATTGATAAGTTGAGGTATAAAGAAGGTTTTGACATAGTATAAGTAAGTTTACTTATACTATGGCTTTGATATAGCCATCTTAGTTTAGTATTAGTTTAGTTTGATAATAAATAGTGTCAAGTTTGATGTTATCGTTACCATAGTAACTAACACGTGTTATGTTAGCCTCTTACCAGCTTAATTCGGACTTAAAGATGTATGCAATAGTCGTAATTCTTAATCATAGCCTAATTATGATTGTCTAAACTCTACATCCCAGAAAAAGTAAAGAATGTCAAAATATCTCCTTACTCACCTTAAGTTGCAAGGGCAGTCCGGTTTTATTAACAATCCAGTATGGTGAAAAGAAAAATAGATTACAACTTCCTTCCTTATCATTCTTCACATTGATTGCGATAGTTGAGCCGATCTCTTTATTTTCTGTTGACAATGATATTGTCTTCTCTTCCAAGTGCTTGGTTATGTTGAGGTAACCGGTCCATGTTGTCGAGTCACGCTTTATTCGGATAAGCAATTTTTGATCTTTACTGAAATCCATGGAGTACGCGCTATTCTTCTCGCCTGGTTCTACCTTGATGACTTGCTTCAAGGACACATTCAGCACTTCCAAGGTGTGTGGTAGGAAATTGTGTACTATCAAAGGGGGCAGTAAGTGGATGACGTAGTTGGGAATTGTATGTGATTGAGAATTTTTCGTCTTGAGATGTCGCTTCAGTATAACCCGCAAAGAAAATATTTCCACGTTGGAATCGGATTTTGGTTTACAGTGAATTTCATGTGCACTATCGAGCTCTGTTGCCAAGTCTTTCCACCAAATTCCAGTATCAGGAACATAATGACCCCTATCAGAAAGATTATTATTTACTCTCATGATATATTGTGAATAAGGTTTTAACTTACTCTGCATACGCTGGTTGTATGAATAGTTTGCAATGGTAAGCAATGTATAATGGAACATTGTATTCTTCGTAAGCTTCCACTACTGCAATTCGCATAGTGGTTTCGAAAGGGTTTATGATGTCTCCAATAGGCTCTAAATTTAGTTGTTGGAGTATTGATGGCTCATACATCACACTTAGTGCGAAACAGGTCTCATTTTTTATCTGGTAAAATATAAATTTGTATTAATCAGATTTATTTATTGCATTTGAAACTTATGGAAATAATTCACACATCAAATCATTTCACTCCTGGCAACAAGACTAAGTAAGGCTTAAAAATAAATCCCTGCTGAAATCTGAGCGAGTGCTCAAGAAGAGTTAGCGAAGATATGAGGATGTGTAAATATGGCTGGGACCCAACATAGAATTATCTTTCTTTGACAATGCCTGTCGAAAAACTATAGACGTAGGTGCTTCTCACCAAAAACACTAACCTCCATAGTTCCTATTGAAAGGCTGAGTAGGAAAACAGTTAACTACTGGATTATATTTCATATATTTACCTGTAATGGAGAACTAATGACAATATTTCTTCCAAACTTGCCCATTGTATGTTTTGCTGCTAAATGATAGATATTGGTTGAATTTACGGACTGTAGTCTAATTAATTTCTCCCAATTTTTCCTTGGGCAGTTTGTTTGAATCGTTGAGAAATTTGGTAAATAAATTTTTATTAAATTTCTATTTATTTTATCGAATAATTGTGATGTTGATTCATCTGGAAAGTTTAGGCTAGCCAAAGTCTCGAAGTCGTAGGTGATCTCATGGATATCTTTGTCATCTGTGCAGCTGAAAATTGTTGTGTAAAGTATTTATCCGGGTCTTTATGAATTTACTTTTTATACAGAGTTGCATAGAAGCTATGTCAGATAATCAACTGACCTCTCTTTTTCATCATAGCTACTGCCAATAAAACTGTTGTTGATACCATATATAGATTTGATAGGTGTAGTGGGTGCCGAATCTTCATTTTCATACTTCTTCACTCTAATCAGTTTAATATCTTCGGGATTCTCCGTAAGCTTTTCATGTAACTCCACTTTACTCTGAGGTGCAATATCATTAATTATATTGATACATTTGGGATCATTTTTCACAGATATTATTTTGTTGGTATACTGTGTTATCAATTCCATTATAACTTTCAAAGCATTTGGTGTGATAGTAATATTAATGTATTCATGTGCATTTATAAGTATATAATACGATTTATTAAAAACCATATCTATTTCATCTTTTGGTTTATCTGATTCATCTATATCGTCTTCGCCTTCACTGGAATGACCGCAGTCACTGTCTTCGTTCTCATTCCAATCACCTGTGGCATGAATATAATGTAGCCCAAGCTATGAAACCTTGGATTAGAAACTCACCTGTAAATAGGTCTGATATTGCGGCGGCCAACTTTTCCATTGTGCCATCCTCATTTTCTGAATCTGTATCATCGAGGAAGGTAGATAAGCTTGTTTTCACTCGCCTATTCGATCCACTATTAATGGTATTCAATGGTTCCAAGTACATCATGTCTTCCCCAGAATCTTCATCTTCTGTGGTAGTTACCGATCTGCTATTTCTCGATTTGTTGAATGATTTCATTTGGGGTTTATGTTCACTGGTATCTAACATGGCTAATGATTTATCTTGAAAAATTCTAAAGCTCAACTCCCATGGCTTATAATTTCTTTCGCCTACAACAACTGGATCTATCAAAGGCTCCCAAGACTGCGAGTTTTCATTGAAACAATTTGCTTGTAACGTAATCATACAGCTACAATTTAACAGGGAAGACCAATTATAAAGGTTGGCGTCTATCGTCGCTTTTACTAATAAAATTTGAACTTGATCCAATTCAAATATCACAACAAAATCGAACTTTGGTACTAGGAATACCTCGTGTACGATACTTGTATTATCAGTTTTGGCATCATCTGGATTATCTGTTTTTTCCACGTAGTCACTGAGTTTCTTAGGCTCCCATAAATCTTCTATATCTGACGACTTCGTGTCTTGCTTTTTTTCTTGTTTAATAGCTTCGTTTTCTGGTAGTTTGAAATGTTCAACAATATCATTTAGAATATCGTTGAAGGAATGTATCACCTCACTACAAACCTTCAAATAGATTGAAGAGATTGCCATAGTTATTTTTTCACCAGAATTTTCTGAATAGCTTTTACTCAGTTCTATATCGCATTGTTTTAGTATGGTGTAAGGTTCATCAGAATAATATCCAAGATCATAGAAGAGGCTGTGCAGTCCTGATAGCGACATGACCAAATTCAATCGGTTTGCATGACGTGAATAATCGAGTAGAACTTCACTCTTCGTTATGAAGTAACGTTTTTTGTTTGATGTCGTCTCTACCAGAAATATCAGTTCGGGCTTATTTACTCTTAAAGATACTGTGAGGCTTGTCGAAGAGCTTTTTTGCAGAACAGTGTGGTAAACTTCTGCTTCATATCCGGGATTAACATACCCTACGTCGACGTTTTCTTTGGGAAGACATTCTATAATAAATAGAGCCAACTTTTCACAGAAAGGAATCGATAGACTCCAGCTCAGTCGACCGATGATTATGTCTGCAGATTTATCACCTGTCTTGTTTTGGTGGAAGGTGACATCGACTATGGGCGGCTTATTGACAGTTATATTGCAGTTATTATTCTTATGCTCGTCAGTAGGTGACTGAAGAATACTGAAACAGAATTAATTATTTATATTAATAATGTATTATCGGAAAACTTTGATGAATCAACTCACATTTTATCGAAAACGTTTGCATCCGGTCCAATTTCTTCAATATATATCTTGTCGACGGAAAGCTTACCATCTAAACTTTCATCATTATAGACCACAAATGAAAAATCTATGTCGGTTACCTCCAGTTTGCATAAACCGTGATTGAGATCTCGAATAGGTGAGCTTAGTAATTCACCAGAATCAAAAAACAACATAACTCGGACTTCATCAATTCCACATTTTGCTAGTATATTTTTCTGCTTTGGCTCTGAGAAAAATGCTTCCAGTGTTTTCACGGTCTCATCATTTTCTGCTATATCCGTCGGTGATTTCATTTGAACTGGAAATAGATCTAGAATCTTTCCCTCTCCTATATTGTCGGTATATATGGCCATTATTGTAGTTAGGTCTCTTTGTCCCAGGGTAATCTGAATGCTTTCTAAAATACTATCTATTTCCCACGTACTGAGAGTTGCCTTTGAGGAAGTAAACCGTTTTATATCCATGTTCAGATTCATAGGTTCTATTAAGGTTTCCTATAAAGAGTGTCAAGCATGTTCATCGGAATCGAAAGACTCATTTATTATCTTACTTGCATCTCTAGCGTCGATGTGAGCGTCATAACTCCCCTGGTGATTGTAACGCCATTCCACTTCAGTAAAATATTCTCAGTAGTATCAGTCTCGTATTCTTTGAAAAAGTTCTCGACTTTCAGTTCTCCTAAAAAACAATTGAAATATAGGTAACATCTGTAGATCAATGATTCGTTTTTATATCAGGGTTATAATCACTCCGCAGAACTTGATAGTTATACAAATACATATAATATAGGTATTAAGTTATGAACGCTAAATGCTGATATGGGAGTCGATTTGAAGAGCTTCGTTTGCTCATCTCAATGACACCTTTTTCTTATAGACTTTTATCTTTGAGTTACCTGTATCTATAATGAGTACATTTGGAGAAGATGATTTCTGAGGTATTAAGAGTACTGGTCCACAAACGTTAATATCCAAGTTGATTTTAGTTATATTTTTTAGTGTTTCGGTTGCTTTTCGTATAGTCTTATGTAGTTTCAATACAAGCTTCTCCATATAAGGTAATGCTTCTAAATTTATAATAAAACGCTGCAATATAAAAATCGCATAGTTGGATTTACATCTAAAAATCTTTTTTAAAACACTTTACCTGAAGTTGTACAATAAGTTTGTATAGAAATGTACAATTTATCCTGCCTAATTGAAACTTGAAACTTCCGTCAACGCCATCAACATTGGGGGAAATATCATTGTGATAAGTTAGACTTGGTGCGTTTCTTACGTATTTGATATCGTATACTTTGTCTTCATCAGTATATAATACCTGAAAAAGGCTTTTATTTTTTATTGAGATTATTTATTTATGTTTAGGTACCTTAGAATAAAGTGTAATATCTGATGTATGTTCAACGTTAATTTTACTTAAAAATGATCTGAAAACGAATCTCTCATTCGCTCTAAACAGAAAATCCATCTCTAATCCAGAAAGTAGAATTGTAACTATGTCAAAATCAGAATCACAGACGGTAATATGTAGATTACTCAGTCTTGCTGAATGGGAAAATTTCACTGAGCCAGGCGGTACAGGAAAATTGGTTTTCTTGTGCAGGATGCTCTCTATCTTTTCTCCAGTTTTTATCAAGGTACTCTTCAAGAATGGTGAAATTTGATACTTGATCCTGAAAATATTTTTACTAATGCAGAGAACCAGTTTGAAAGGAATTCTCACCTACTTATTGGTAAGGTACTTTGAATATTTCAGCATCGTATGGATCGCTTCTTGATGTAAAAGTAGATGCACTGTTTCAAAATTGGCAACTAGTGAAGTTTCCACACCATGGAAATGGCTCCAGAAATCTGGACAATTGGCACTTACCTTTAAAACAATATTTTATTCCTTACAGTTTAATTGAATGCTTTAAATCTTATAGTAAGGGTTTAGAACATTTGACAAAAATCTTTTCAATCGAGAAATATCCCTGGGATTACCTTTCTGTAGAGTACAGTGATGATATCTTGGTTATTTGGCAATGGACAGTGTATGAGATCAATGTACTGTCCACTGGGTGACGTGTGAAGTTTATCAGTGAGAAAAATACTATTAACTGATACTTGGTATGCTGGACCGTAAGTCATTAGGGCGACATCCATGGTGAACATTCCAAGTCTTAGCATTAAATATGGTCTGTCAGTGCTATCACTGGACTTGGAGAACAATATTGAAAACTGAAAAGAAATGGTAAATTTACAATGCCAGTTGTATTTTTTCTATCAAGGTATCTTACTTCATTTACGACAAGTCCAGTAAGAATTTCAATATTATTACTCGGTGAAATGTTATCTTCTAATCCAGGTAGATCTACACACCTGGCCCAGGCTTCATTCATGTTTCTAGACTGTGTTTCAGCAATACTTTCGCTGAAAACAAACAACAAATATTGTTAAATATTTCCCAGAATCTTAAGATGCTCATGGTCAAGGGTCGACTTACTTATTGTATTGGTAGTAGATATACTTACTCTTTTTTCAGCTTCTTATCCTCATGCTCTATCTTGAATTGCTTGTATTTTGCGTAACTATTAGGTATCGTTATCCTGTTTTGAATTGTTCTTAGATATTTTGAAGAAATCCTACCACTGATTCGATCTTTTTTGTACAATATTGGTTCAATGTGTTGAAATATATTAATTTTTATTTGATCAACATTGAAGAATTTCAGTAGAAGTCCAATTTTTCTCTCAGATATATTGAGTTTCAACGACGGAAAATTGATATAAACTTTGCACCTGCAAATTTATGTTTCTGGATATTATATGCATACACTCCTGAACAAAAAAAAAACGAACAAAGAAAAGTTTGTTTGTTTGTTTGTTGTTATTCGATAAATTTGTATGGGTTTTAATTAGTTTTGGTCAAGGCATAATACGATATCGTATTGATTTTATCTTATACCGAGATTCAGAAAATATGGAATCAACATGATTTTATATAGGGCTGAACTAAAAGTTGCAGTTTGCCTTAGATTTCTAAACGTTGTGCTGACAAATTTGATGTTACTACGATGTGTCCTTGCTATACAATTTTAAGCTTCATCTTTTCTTAAAATCTCCATTATTGATTGCTATCCATAACTTCATTTTTAACGAAAACACAGTTTTCAACACTAACAGAAAATAGAGACCCCTTGTTTTAATCGAAAATGGTAACTTAACTGCTCCATTTGTTGATGAGAGTTTTCTTGAATGCACAATAACGCCAGGCCTCATGTTGCAAGAGTTTTCAATAAATATCTGATGAAAATAGACGTCATTGTTTCCTTGATTTTTTTCACAGCATGTTTGGAAATCTAGGGCCAAAAAACAACTTTTGGTTCCAACCTGTATAACACCAAATTCATTCTAAATTATTGTAAGGTCAGTATAAGATCAGATTCATATTAATATCGCCTACATCTTGACAAAATCCATGCAAAATTGAAAGTTGTTCAAGATTGTATTTGAACCAATTAAGATTCAAAAGATAACACTTTGACTGATTGGATTAACCATTATATTGGTGGTATAAAGGCAGAATCATTAGAACAAACCTATGACCAAATTCTTTTATAAGAGAATTCCCTGCTTTAACTGAAAACCAGCTGAAACATATAAGAGAGATGAGAAGAATGCAGATAATGAACTGGATGTAGCTGGCAAATTTGTATGTCGTTCTTCAGTTACCTAAACTGTGCACTGTGCCTCTATGTTATAATATTGATTTTGTGGGATTCTGTTTAATTTTCTCAAATGCTATCAGGATTAAGTCCCATTACTCTACCGTAATATGGATCAGTTCAATCTGAATTCATGGTTACCAAATGAGAATGAATGCACAATATTTCAAATGTTCTACTCTTACGTTCAAGATGTCCGTAATAAATCTACTGGTAGTTGCTTAAAACCAACCCGTCTCGTAAAACTAGACGACGGCTACAGAGCCACCCGAATATCTGGCAATATTAGCTATGGAATATAATTGTACTTTGCAGTGTTTATTGAATCGGTCACACTGTGAGGAGATCTGCTGTAGAGATTACTACTTGAAATAATTCAAATCTTGTGCAGATAACCCCAGTGGACGACCGAGAAGAAACGGTCCTCGTAGAGCACGTCTGCGTAGTATGCTTTGAAATCCCGGGTTCTATCTCCAAGTAAGCAATATATTTTTTGGGGAAAATAATGATAGACTACTCTATTTGTAATTCAAATTCAAATTCAAATTTATTTTGATAGCGTAATACATACATACATTTCGGATTTAAATTTAAGAGCATAAATAAAGGTGAAATACTTAAATATTCCCTATACCTATCATTTACCGGTTTCGAAATATCCGAAGATTTATTGAATATATGGTATGAATAAAAGCTTTATACTCATATAAAGTGCCCCTTAATGTTTTTAATAAGTTCAAGTGAATTGACATAAATTAAAAATAGAATGGGTCCAAGAATAGTCCCCTGTGGTACTCCCACAGTTATCTCTGATATAACATCCACCAAAACAGCCAATTAGGTAGTTTTGAAGTAGAGTGAAGGATACTCCTCTTATTCCAAGATCATAAAGCCTATCCAACTTGTTGTGAGATGCTGTAGGTATCACATCTAAGAAAGTAGCAATAACTTCTTTTTTATCAATATTTATATTTATATTATTTATTTTTAGGTCTGTAATTATTGGGATCAACTGTTGAATCGTATTTATGAATGGGGATAACTATGGATTCTTCCCATTGTCTAGCAAGGAGGCCACTCCTGGATGTAGTATTAATTATATGAACTAATGGTTTCAATAAGTAAATATCTATGTTCTTAATTAAAATATTGTGGATTCCATCAGGTCCTGGAGCATCGTTATTTTTGTATTTTCCGATAAAGAGATTGTTTAATTATCTTACGAATTAATACATTCCTGTTATTTCACATCTTGACAAGAAACTGTAAATGTTTAAAAGTCAATAAACGATATTATTATTATTATTATTATTATTATTATTATTATTATTATCTTACGTCCTTTGGTACTGCACAGACTTTCATATGTTTTCTCATGTTTTTCTCTATATCAGTGAAGAAATTATTAAGAATATTTGCTTTATCTTCGTTGTTCCATATTTCTTTAAAGTTCGGAACCGGCAATATACTTTGAAAGGTCTTCTGCGTTCTTCAAAATAAAATGACACTCCAAGAAGAAAAAGAACAACGAACATTGATGAATTGAGCAAAGCTGAGGTGATATAGAACCGTATACCTACGAATGCGATAATTTGTGCCCCCCTGTACTTCCCTCATTAATGTTATGATGATGATTTAATTTGAAATTCAAAGACCAATTCACAATTTATTCTTAGAAATATACTTGCTTTGGTATTGTCTTGAGGTTGACCACCCTCAATGCATATGTCGATGAGAAAGACATTTTGGGAATAACATGCATCTCTGTGTCTTTCTCTTTTCTTGCATCCTTCCAATTATCACTAGTATCACAGAATAAAATTTGCACATCGGAACAATTGAAGCACAGTTTCGAATATAACTGCTCCTCAAGTTCCATTTGCGTTGAATTTTCCGCAATATTCACCTGCTGGCAAAGCTCTGTATTGATGATATATCGTCCTAAATCGATTATCAGTAGATATTCAGCCCTGTAATAATTTAAGACAATAAAATCCGCTGGCAGTATCAATTACAAAACTGTTCTATTCTATAGGCTAGGCTGTACCACTCAATCGACTCACTCACTTTAGATAGGAGCTCACTTCAGGAATAACTAAATAAGGAATTTTAATATTGAAATCCAAGTTCCACTTTTCTAAAATCCTTGTGCTGAAGTATGAGCATATTCTTGTGGGTATCTTATTCAAATTTGACAATAGATTCTCAGTAGGACATTTATCAACTGTAAGAAAATTTTCCAGATCTTCTATGGATGGCTGTAAGAAAGTCATGTTTTTGCACCCATTCCTCGCCTCAAAAGCTAAGAGATATTACATATCTGTTATCTCACCTTATTGTAAATACACTCCACTGAGTCCAAAGCTACTTTTAGGCTGTAAGAGCAGCTAGAATTTTTCGGCATTTTCTCCCATTCGACTCTCAAAAAGTACGCTGGACTATCGCATAGATGTTCCGATGATATGATTGGTATTAAGTGATCCTCATTGCTAGTACCTTCTATAATTAGTCCTTCAATTTTCAAAGCAGACTTGAATGTATCTTCCATATAATTTGGCTTAAGAGATATTATTGTTTGTGTTAAGGTAAGAGCCATTATCTCCTTGGTAGTATTGGTTAAAATAATGCTCAAATTACCAGTGCGAAAGTTGTAGTTGTGCTCTAGAACAATAATCCAAACCGTTTAGATAATCTTTCAGAATGGAATAGTAAACATGAAGATACCTATTGTTATTTTTTTGCTGGTATCATCAGTTTCAAAATATCCTATTTTTTCACACAAGATGATTCTCTCTGGGGATGGCAACATTGACCATAAGCTTTTCTCAGGAATACTTCTCTCTTGGGCCTAAAACAAATATATTATTCATTCTGTCATTTCATTCTTTATGTCTTTAATACAGTCTATATTTAAACTGTAAATTTACCATGAGCCGTGCCTGCTGCCTTGCAATTACAACATTAATAACAGATAAATTATCCTCATATTTTTGTAGATCTAATTTTAACTCTGTATCATTTGGATTGAGTAGAATCTGCTTGTATGTTTCTCTGTATTCCTTGTAATTTTGTCTGACTTTCTTGATTCTACTCCAAGTGTAAGGATATATTCTCTGTTCGAGTAAAGCATGAGTTGCATATATCCACCAGACCTTCTGATTTTCCATAATTTTCTCTGATGGTCTCGAAGCAATGAATTGCCAGCTGATTAGCATTCTTTCCATGGAGCGCGCCACTGCGATTATAGATTCGTATTGCTCTTTAGTAATCTGTATGTTACAATCTTGCACTATGACGTCTGTTTGAATCTTGCTAACATTGCCAGATTCAGTTTTGTGCACTACCATCTTGATTTTTATTGTCATGGGTTTCAATACTAGAACAATCAATGTTTTAATATAATCAGTAAAATTTTCTTTCAAATCATGTACCAAAACAAAAATCCTCTTCATTCATATTATAATGCTGTAGGCTTGATGACATAGTGTTCCTCCATTGGTAGTATTGTGCAGGAAGATCCCATTTCTTGAGAGTACTATTGGTGTTCCAGTACATTGATACAGCTTCAATTTTGACTTGATAATAGCTAATATCAGAACTCTTGTCGTATTTGGCTGGTTTCCATTTGCTGTAAAAATATAGAGAAGGTGAGCCTCAAGATGTTAATTTTATCGTGAATTCAAGAACACTTAGAATTTTGAGATTATTTATGTTTTACCTGAGTTTGCATGTAATTAATCAAATAAGTATACTTTTCAGAAAATGTAGCTAAGGCCAGTAAGAAAATAATTTTATAGAAGGCACTAGAATAGCCGAGCTTTTTAGAAATTATCTAAATCATACCTATTAGTGGTTTCCGCTGTAATACTTCCGATACATAGTCCGGCAGATATTGAAGACTTTGAGCTTATTTCATCCTCATATCTTATATGAATATTCGTTATGGACACCTGTAAATAATTCAATATATTCGAAACCAAATGCTCTGAAAAGCTGGATGCCCCCCCAAAAAATTGCGTCTGATTGTCCAAATCGCTGAGAGCCTTTTTCTTTGCCGCCCTCGTGAGGCGTTTGTTTTTCTCAGTATCGAATGGAACATTGGAAATTACGGAACCGACCACCATGTGCACATCCTCTATGTTGACTATGATTGGTTGATTCCAGAGCGATGTCCATGGTATTTGCAACCATATTTTTCCAATAGTGCCAGCTTTAACTTCAATTGGCAGATTGAGTTCATACTGTAAAAAAATATGAATGAGCAAACAGAGTTCAAGATTACTTTGTAATGTATTCATGGTTAAATTAAACATTATAGTTTTAAGTTTATATTCCCGCATTGTTGACATACGCATTTTTTATTATTGGCAGTTTCGATGCTTTGAAAACTTTATGTCTCCTGAACGATACTTAAAAAATGTGATTAAATAAATAAGCCGTTTTAAAATATCTGTTAATACCCAACTTCAAACTCAAAGTCAAGAAAAACGTGAAAACCAGCACAAGTTACATCCACCAAATTGTTTACTTCTCGGAATGACTTGATATCAATAAAACACTCGACAAAGGAATTCCAATAAATATATATTTTTAATATTTATTACTTTATTTGCAATTCAAGTCATGTGAGGATTATATTCCTGGTTCCATAAGAACTTTGCGCTGATGAGAATTTTGAGAGAATCTAAATTACCTATAGTTATAGTACCAAACTTTGTTGGTAACTAAGATACACTTACTAATGCTTCTGGCTTCAATTTGAGATCAGCCAGTTGAACCTGACCTGAGAAAATGCCAACGTTCAAATTTTCTGTGTCAAGGTCAACCACATACTTTCCCAATAATTGGTTCAATAGTCTTGCCACAGCTCCTTCCAGCATCTGTAATGCAAATATTTTATACATTTGAGACTATATATATTATAAAGAAAAATGCCTGTAATTTTAAAATTTTAATTGCATCATATAGGAGAGATATCAATCTTCTCAAAATAACACTACCATGTTACAGTCTTAAAAAAATCTAATGGAATAATGTTTGGACTTACTTTGGCTAAGGTGTAGTTGTGTTAGTTTCTATATAAGATATATAATATTGCTCAGGACATTTTCACGTTGCTTCACGATTGCGAATGGAATATCGATTTTACAGGATAGCCTCTCACTCACACTCATTCCAGCTTGCTTCGACTCTCCAACATCTCCCAGTTCCGCCATGCTCAAGTCCTCCTTTCAAGCAATCGATAGCCGGCTTGATTGTCGATTACTCCAAATCATGTTCGCTCATATATGGCATTCGGATATCATGGATTTTTTTCTATCATCATGTTACAATGTGAT
Organism: Crioceris asparagi; assembly: GCA_958507055.1. Lineage (NCBI taxonomy): Eukaryota > Metazoa > Arthropoda > Insecta > Coleoptera > Chrysomelidae > Crioceris > Crioceris asparagi. Next base: position 56,083,061 of record OY293827.1, read on the forward strand.
GATTTAAAAATTTATATTTTAAGGTAATGTTATTTCTGCAATTATTAAAACTACATATTAATATTAATAATTTACAAATAATTATGACATGTTTAGAAAAAAATATAAGAGTACTAAATAAAGAACAGGTATACAATATTCCTAAAGGTACCTATATAATAGGAATTTAAATGATATTTATAACTGAACAATATGAATAATCATTTTTCTAAGAATAAAGAGCGAGAGATTATCGGTGGTGGCTGAGATTCTAGTAGACAAACATATAGTTCAACTTTCAGTCGGATATATTCTTTGCCAGAGGTATGAGGGCGATTTCGATATACCCTATCAGAATGAACAAGTCTGAACAACAGACACTAAATATAATAAATAACTGTTAACATGGCAATTGCACTCGAGAAAACCAAAAACAAGATTGGAATTTCAGTAGGAAGGTGTAGACAGATATGTGGTAAGAATTGTTATATAGACAGGTGGTGAGGTCAATGATAACCTACAAATTAATAGTGTAGTGGAGATTGCAGATAGTTGCTTAGTCAATCAGTCACATAAGCAGTATTCAAAGACAGTCTTGCGAATTCATTGGGCTTGCCTAAATATAACAGGCCCCATGAGAGCCGACTGTCGGTCTGCATGTAATACTCCTACCTCCTCTCCATATGTTTGTACATGGGAACGCCAATTAGGGAAGGGTCTCGACAGACGCGGGTTACAAGGTGGCCGAAAAATTTTTCCTACGCATGACATAAAGTTACCTTCTAGATTTATGGGGTCATAATCAGAGAAAAGATAATGCAAATGACGTGTTGAGTCCCACAAGGCTCAGTACTGGGTCCCTACGTGTGGAGCATAATCTATGATGAGATCTTATAACAGACTTATCACCAAAACAAAGGATGAGTACGAAGGTGGTTCTACTCTATTTCACTGTGATTTTCGGCTAGAAGACACAACAATCAAAACCTCGAAAGCGATAAAGTCTCTCGGAGTTTCGATTGAATGAAACTGGAAACGGGCAATTCATTTAACGAAGACGGTAGAAAAGGCAGCCCTGAGCCTAGGTTGTTTGATAAGAATACTTAATAATAATTTAAAGAAAATGCAAAATAATGTAGATATACTTATGGTATTATACAAAAATTGAAAATTATCTTAAAAACTAATATAATAAATACAAAATCGAAATCGAATGCACAATTAAGAGATTCAGATTGATTTGGCTCATGGACGGCAAAACGTCACTACGGTAAGGTAAACACCATTCATCTCGACGGCTCCAAATATGTTCTAAATGAGCTTTGGCGTTATTATACTTGCTTAATGTTTGATCATTCAGTAACTGAAACATAAAGTTGTCTGCCTCTGAAGTAGTTGTTAGCAAACAAAAAATGGAGAAATAAATTCATTAAGGTCTTTCGGCCATCTTTCCGAATATTATTATTACAGTCCCATAGCCAGCGCCACAAGGCTTGTGTTACGTTAAAGATACAAAGTAACAAACGAGCTTTTGGAAATAATAAGGAAATAAGTGCATTCCTTTCTGCAGAATCATCGTCGGTCATAATCACTTGTGGCCCTGTGGCTCAAATAATTTATCACATGTGGCTTCTAAGTTTTGCTTTTTAATTTTTAAAGCGTATAAATCATTTTATGATTTATTTTTATGAAGTATGACAGCTATTGATAAGGCTCCAATTTTCGTTGATACAAAAATAAAAGTCACAGAGGTGATGTTTTGATCATAGAGTGTTTTGATTACAAGAACCACTGGTGTCGATGAAGATCATTTCATCTGCATGACCTGCTTTAAAAACCCTTTTCATAACGGCAGTTATCAGAAAAACTATCAATGGATTTTCGTTAAGACACAACAGGATGTCTTGTTTTTGTAAGTCTTTAATTTTATTCTTTCTTCTTTGGCCGTCCCTTCTCGCATATTTTTCAGACCTCCATTGTTGATAAAAATAGATTACCTGTCTTTCTGTTGGGTTAACCTGCGCATTTGCCAGAAGCACATTAATGTGGCCATCACATTTTCGGATAAAAAAAATCATGATAAGTCTTGGCGACAGCAGCTGTTATTCCAGATAACGAAGAAAAGTTTCTTTTGTATCTTCATTGCATCGTAATAGACTAAATGCTTGAGCAACCTGTATTCGATGACAATATTCATAAGTTATATTGATCACTACATTTAAACCGTCTTTTAATAAGTTAGATCTTCTCAAAGTAACTTCAGTAATTTTTAGAAATTTTATATTTATACTTGCTGAACACAATTTCTTGTACAACATTTTTTCTTAATTAATCGTTTATTCTTTTGGGCTAGATGACAAATATAGAGTTTGCGAAACTTATAACGAACACAGTTATTAAACACTTTGTTTACAATCCAGTTAGTGTTTGTGCTACGAGAAAAGGCCTTTATGAAGTTTTCACACTTTTCCTGACAATGTCTTCCTTTTGTTAACTTGCACTGAAATTTTAGTCACAAATTGATCTTGATTTTTCTCCTCAAATTCAAAATAATGAATGTCACTACCCAGAATACTACTTATTACGGTCTTAGTCATGTTAAGGCACTACAAAATCGTTAATTACATTAACTTATTTAAAAAAAATTATAACCTTAAAAAACCACGTGGCGTCGCGACAGAATAGAGCTGTCCAGAACCATGACAGACGAAATTTAAAAATGGCTGCCGGGTGTAAACAAACCGTCATTTAACGTGGGATTCAAGCGTTTTTGGTGAAATTTAAACGTATTTAGAGAACATTACAGTTTATGTGAGTGTAGAGAACGTAAAGACTTGTTTAACTACAGAGAGACGTGATCTTGCCCTGTCATAGAAGTGCAGACGTGTTTTGGATTTATTGTGTGTTTCAGGAAGGAACCTTGTCGATTGGATTTCCATATGTGTGTGTGAATTGAAAGCAAATATAATGAATGCAAGAAGTAACTACTACTGTAAATTAGAAGCTGAACACTCTGATGTTGCTAACCGGTATAAAGAAAAAATCAGTGCCATAGGAAATGTTGATCCATTTAGTATTAATGAAAATGATGTTAGCTATGATCCAAAACATTTTCCCAACATAACAAATATGGATTTAGTCAGCTATTTGGTATTAACTACAAGCTTTTATACGAAAGAGCAGGTGAAGGCTTTCAAAAGTTTGAATGCGTATAATTTTTTTGAAGCCGGTTTTGTTACAAAATGTGGTGTAGCCATAGTTAAGAACTTCAACGTTTTACTGGCTACTGTAAGTTCTGTTTTTTGTGGGTAGAATATCTGTTATCTATTTCAAATGTTTTATGCAGGTCAAACATTCTCAAAGACTAAACGAATCTCTGCTCCAGCTTTGGGTGATTTCTGGTGAAAACGGCAGAATAGAAAGTGGTAATTGCACGTGCATTGCAGGTGCAGGAGAGGTCTGCAGCCACATCGGAACCCTTTTGTATGCTGCTGACTGCTGAGTATATTAGTGCAGCTCGGAATACCACATGCACAGATGTTCGTTCGTTATGGAATGTTCCCAGTCACACAAGTTCAGTGTGAACCAATATCGAAATTAGATTTTGGACGAACAGTAACTTACTCGGCAGGAACGAATGACATACCAACAGTTACGGAGACTGAATTGAGCAGGGTATTGCAGAGATTGAAGGATGCAAGTAACGAGTCTGTTTTGATGCGTTTGGTGGAGCCATTTGCATTGAATGTGGAAGTATCCGGCTCATTATTGTTAAATCCTTATAAAAATTTATTGAACGAAGAATATGAAAGTTTATATTTGGAACACCTGCTCCAGATATCTGAACAATACGTTCAAATTAATTTGTCTGAAGCTGATTGTAAAGAAATCGAGGAAGCCACATGAAGCCAAGCACATTGTAGAGAATGGTTTAATCAAAGGGCTGGACGTATAACAGCATCGAAACTGAGACAAGTATGTCACACATCAATTGCCAAACCATCACTTTCTTTAATTAAACAGATTTGTTATCCACTAAAATTTTCTTTCAAAACAAAAGAAACTGAATGGGGTTTGGTGCATGAATCAGTTGCATTGGATGCATACAAAAGGATTCAGTGATGTATCATGATAATTTTGTAGTAGAAAAATGTGGCCTTATAATTCACCCCAACTATCGGTTCGGAGCATCTCCTGATGGACTCATACATTGCACATCTTGCGGAGAAAGGTGTATTGAAATAAAATGCCCGTTTCTTCTAAAAACAAAGACTCTCGGAGAGTATGCCCTAATAAAAACGACTTGTTTGTTGTTAACAAATGAGAAACAAATATATTTCGATAAAAAGCATAGTAACTGTTATCAAATGCAGCAACAAATGGCAGTAACACAAATAGTTTTTTGTGATTTTATAGTTTGGTCCCCTAACGGAACGTTCGTAGAAAGGATAATTTTCAATGAAGATTTTTGGGCACATTACTATGACAAAGCTTTGATTTTTCATAAAAAAATAGTAATGCCAGAATTGTTGGGAAGGTATTTTACAAGATCCATTCCTTCTATTCCAACATGGTGCCTTTGTAATGAGCCTGACGATGGGCAACCAATGATATGTTGTGGAAATGAAGATTGCGAGATCAAGTGGTTTCATATGAAATGTGTTGGACTGTTAGATGTACCCAGTGATATTTGGCTCGAATTGTACGTGTTAGGCAGTACCTAGCATGTAATAATTATTCTTTTATTTGTACTGTCTGAGGTCAGTTCTCACTATTGAACAGCTCATCATGATATTAAAAATTTTAACTCTAACTGGCTTCTACATATTTGAATTATGTGTTTAAATATTTAGTAACATCGATAAATTTAAAACAAAAATCCAGATAAATAATATCAACACTAGATTTGGATGTACCATATTCAAAGCTCCAAAGATTATTGGACAAAGAATGTACAATAAACTACCACAAAATAAAAAAAATTGTAATACTGCTAAACAATTCAAGAAATTATTAGAAGAATATTTACTTGAAAGATGTTACTATTCTATTGATGAATATTTAAATATTAAACTGTATGTGATTTAAATGTATCTTTTTATTATTTCCTTTTTGTATTTACTTTGTTAGATTTAGTGAATTTAGTTTTAAGTTTTCTATTACATTTGACGACATCTATACAATCTGTGAATTGCACAGAAAGATAATAAAGTATATTATTATTATATGATGTAATTCTACATTTTTGTAAATTTATTTCTGGTTCATCATTGGTAACAGAATTGTTAATTTATTCATCTAGTGTTTCATTTGAGTAAATTTTATTAATTTTTTAAAGGGTTTGATTTATTATGAAGATAGTATATTACAGTAAAACACGTAATGTCATGGAAAAAACTTTATTGGCAAAATAATATTTTTTTAGTAAGGTTTTGATTCACACGAAATGTTTCAAACAATTTAGAGAAAACTTTAAACTAGGATAAAAACGTTTGGCTATTATTTACACAGAGAATTTCATCCAGCATTGGTTGTTCTCCTCCTGTACTCAGTAAAACAATGGGAACAACGTCACTCAAAATTGTAAATTTCTGCCTAATAACACCTATTACCCTTTCAACATGTATGCGCACATGCGTTAAGGCCCTAGTTTGCTCTAAATCAACCGGGTGCAGTTGATTTTTTCCCTTTCTGAAAGCAGGCGTTTTCACTGATACCTGAAACATCTCAACAAATTCTTTGATCAGGAAACCCCTGTCTGCCAAGATTACATCTCCAGGCAAGAGATGTGACAATAATTCTGAATTTTCAGTTAAAATTTTGTCAGATACTCTTCCTCCCCAACCTTCGCTAATGAAACAGACTGAACCTTGAGGAGTAATTCCTATTAGGTACTGTCTGATGGTGTTTGTAATGAGACCAAGATTGAGCAGCAGCCAAAAGATTTGATGGTGTCTGTGTTTTAATTTCAAAACAATCAATAATTATTGTTGTTCTGTCATGAAAGGACTCCTTAAAACAAAATGGCATTGTTTTCAAAAGTATGTTGAGATCTGGCCAAAAAACAAGACTCTTTAAACGTAAGAACATAACATGCAAAACATTCTTAAAGTATGTTGATGCAGAAAACTTACTAACGCCAAACCCATAAGCCAAATCTTTGTAGTCTAGATTTAATCTTAATTTCACTAATGTCAAAAGTATTTGTTCATTAGCTGGGAAACACATTTTCAGTTTCGAAGGAAGTGTAGCACAATTTGAGGATCCCGCTTCTTCGGAAGTACTTACCTATTTACATGTATAATTTAAAATATTTGTATTCAATCAATAACCTCTGTCCAATCACCTCTGAAATGGAATACGATTAATTCTGGCTTGATCGAACTACGGACAGAAGTAGCTAGATCACCACTGTCTCCAGTTAAAGCCTGATAGGCTGCATTTTTGGGACAACACTTCATATTACTTTGTAGTTATACCTACCTCAACAAAAACTTGAAAACCTACATTATGAAACAAAATTTACCTTTGCTTATACAATTTACTTACAATCTTGTCCGCACATTATGTGCACCAATATCATACTTTCGTTATTAAAATTTTCGAATGACGCTTCCTTTTCCGTTCATATCGATCCATTCTTTGAACGCTTTCATCTCTCACACTCACATATCCCATGTGAAGGGTAGGTATCCATTCTGGGTTTAACTCATCTGTTAGATCAGCTGGCTTTCCTAAAATCACCAGTTGTTTTTATGCTTGAGATGCCACGGGTGTAGAAAGAGCAAGTACATTTACTATCTACCTGATAAGAAATGTCTTGAACAAACAGAAGCATTTTTTTGCTTGCTTTCAGTCAGGTCCTCCCTCCTAATGGCATTTAACCATTTCTGTCTTCTTTTCATGGACAGTGCGTTCGATTCCGGCTTGTGTTTGTAGTTCAACACAGCAGGAATTCGAAAAAACTGTATATTATCTCGAAGTCTTGTGCTGCTACAATTCACCACACAACAAAAAGAAGGCATTCTTTGAACAATTATACGCTTTGGCAGATTAAAAACGTTTCCTTTTCAAGAATTGTTTACACCCAGGCGCCATATTGGATTTTTGCACTGTAATAAATTAAAATATGTGAGTAATATTCTGCAAACAAATACTACTCGATTTCAGTCACCGTCGTGACTGAATTGGTACAGAATATGTAAATTCGCTAACAGGTTGGGATTTATCCACCTAAAATATTTTCATTTATCTATCACACCGTGTTATCTACTGGTGGTGATATCTACTTTGTTATTTTAAATGGAACACCCTATATATTATTGCATTTTAAAATTGTCCGAATAAATCTGAATATTTTTTATCAAGATAGCACCATACTTATCTCTTCTACTTTTTGAGATAAAAAATTGTTTATTGAAAATTTCACTAATAAAATGCACTTGTGAAATTACTATAAATTTTACTTAAACACAGTAAGATGTTTAAATTTTGATTCAAATTGATGCAGGATAAAGGATCCCTCTACCTGCTGATTCATTTAAATCTATAAATTTTGTTCAGCAAGTACTTCCAAATTTATTAAATGTCCGCATGTATTGGAAAGTGCAAAAACTTTGTTGTTTTAAATAGAACTACCCTTTTTGATTGGTTTCATTCCATGGACAACAAACTTTCCTACAAACTGATAATACATGTCCCTATACCTAAATCTAATATTTTTTTAGTTATTCCAAAAATACCGGAAATTCAATTTATTGAAGTCACGGCCAACTTGAGGAATATCAAGACGGCCATGATTCAAACTAAGCACATTATGATAGTTGTGCTGCCATGGATATGTATCAAAAATTATTTAAAAATTTCGATCAGACACTTAGGCAGAAAATGCGACAAAATTATCAGTCGAACATGCAGAATGTTTAACGAAACCTATCTACATGCCCAGCCAAAACCATCCCGTTCGATTTTAGAACGTTCGTTGTATCGCACATATAAAAAACATGAGATGTTTTGAAGAAAAAAAATCCCGATGGCCTGTAGTCAGCGGAAAGGTAAATTTTGAATTGAAATTTTAACAACATTTTCATTGGTATACGTACATGTTATTACATAAACTTGTCGTATGTGTCATAGCCTTGGGGTTAGAGGTTTTTGTTTTGGCTGTTGACAATAAACCAGACAGGGTTCGAGTCCACTTCAAGGCAGAATATTTTTTTTCGTCTATTTATTTTCAATAAATATACTATATATCTTTTTAATCAGGGTCTATCTTAAGATCTCCAGAAAATGTACAATTACATCAAATTTATATTGAGTGTTCATGTTTTATCAATATTTGTTATTTTTCTTTATTAATTTTTATTTTTTTACCTGTGTGTTTTATGAAAAATTGCTTTGAACAAAAGTTGTAGGTACTGATTATATCTATAACCTTAAATTATTTTTGATGATATTTACACTACGGCTCTTTTTTGATAATTTTTTTAAATGTTTGAATGGTCGCCATTTTGAAACTACTTACCCGATATTGCCCTATAACGAACTTGACCGAGATATTTGAGAGATTGATTTTTGTAGCAAATTTGAACTTGATACATTCAAAACTGCGACTTCTATCGTGTTAACAAATTTCGTAACATCCCATATATATATATATATATATATAAACTTTTGAACCAAATGTTTTTTTGGACTAACTTATAGACATGTAACAACATGCCGTTGAAATTTTTTCGAAATTCAAAAGTGTGAACGATCGCAATAGGTACTTTTCTATAAGAAATTTACCTAAAATATTCATTGGCCTTAAGTATGAGGCTGTATCGTCAGCGGTTAATTAGCGGCAAATTATGAGCCTGGATAGAATTGGCTTGGACGATCCTAAGCTATTTCACGGTTTTTGCATGCCAACTTCACTTGAAGCTAGCATGCAAACCGATTTTCGGGATTCTTTGTTTGCGGTTAATTTTTTGATTTTACAGTTAATTTGCGGCTAACTAACGGCTAATTATTCAATACTTTGTTAATTTGTTTGCCAAATTTGCCATGCCATTTTCATAGAGGTTGGCAATGTCGCAAAATCAATTTAAATGGAGATTTTAGTTTAGCTTTAATCTCTATAATAATATTAATACACCTACAAGAGGGAATTATACCCTTGATCATGTTTTTTCTAGTGCAATGTTAGTGTGTAGAGTTGAAGAAAACTGTATATTTGACCACAAAATAATTATTGTGGATCTTGGTGAAACGATAGCGGACAAAGGAAACAGATTCTCAATTAGAAAAAGATCATTCTCGGAAGAAAATAAATTCTTTTTATAACCATTTGGATATGGAAGACTGTTTTATCCGAAGGTGATGTGGACAAGGCTTTCAATAATTTTCATAACATTTTCCTGCATTATTTGAACCTAAATTTTCCGATAGATAATATATTACGAAAAATAAATACATTAGGAAGGCTTGGGTATCTCTTGAAGTGAGGACTTCTAGCAATTTACTAAGAAACTTGTATACTTTAAGCAAATTAGTTGAAGTTATGCATGAGCAGTATACTTATGCTAAAGGCATCATAAAAATTTTGTTAAACAAACGAATAAAGCGTTCTATCAGAAGCGCATTCGCAGTGCCGAAGATCCTTTGTCGGAGGCTTGGCGAATAGTCGGAGAGGTTATAGGGTAAATGAATAGGGATACTAATCTTGAGTTGCGCAATGACGGTAATTTAGAAAAACATTCCCAACATATTGCGGGTCTATTCAATAACTTTTTCAGAGAGACACCTCTAAATATTGTTGACAAAACAGGGAATTAAGATAAAAATAACCAGCAGATGAAAACTATCAGTAATAACACAAGTCACAGTATATTCTTGCATGCTTTTGTAGAACAGGAACTAATTTTGTTGGTTAAGAATAAAATAAAGAATAAACATTCTTGGGGGTTTGACGAGGTTTCAGCATAAATCCTCTAGCAGCCATCCTGACCTATCTCTTAAAACTTAGCTTGTGTTACTTGATGAAAAACGTGAAAACAGTATTGTCCAGGCCAGAGATTTTGGTAGGATATAGCACCTATATGGCATCGCGGCTGCACTATGGGGTTCAGTTTTGGGGAATGTCACAAGCAGCACAAGCAGTTTTTGTTGTACAAAAACGGATTGTTAGATGCATATTGGGTTTTCCTCAGACCACGTCTTGTTGGAACCAATTTAAATGGTTGGGTATTTTAACCTTGACTGGCATTTTTATGTACGAAATATCTAAAATGACATATAAGAATAAGAATAGACTGTCCAGAAACTGCGACATCCACAATCACTTCACTAGAGGAAAGGAGAGTCTGCGTGTTCCATATGCCAGACTTCATAAGAAATTTAAAGTAATTTCTAATTGAGAAGGAACTATACAGTGTGTATGATTTTTTTGTTAGGTAATATTTTTTGTAATTGTTCAATGCGACGTATTCCATACCTACATCTTTGTAAAATGTCAATGGAAATAAAGATTATTTATTTATTTATTTTTATTTAATACAACCATCATAATGTGCGTAGTTTGAATCATGGCCTTCTTGATTTTCCTCAAATTGGCCGTGACTTCAATAGATTGAATTTCCGGTATTTTTGGAATAACCAAATTTTAGGTAGAGGGACATTATTATCAATTTGTAGGAAATTTTGTTGTCCATCGAATGAAACCATTAAAAAGGGTAGTTCCAACAAAGTTTTTGCACTTTTAATACAAGCGAACATTTAATAAATCTGGAAGTACAAAATTTATATATTTAAGTAAATCAGCATGTAGAGACATCCTTTAGCTTCAATTTAAATCAAAATTTAATTATCTTACTGTTTTAAATTTATAGTCATTTCACTCAATTCATTTTAGCTGTAAAAATTTCAATAAACATGTTTTCATCTCAAAAATTATAAGAGATAACTATGGTAGTATCTTGATAAAATGTATTCAAATTTATTGGGACAATCCAAAAATGCAAGAATATACGGGGTGTTCCATTTAAAATAACACTATATACCAACTCCCTATGCCTATGCACAAAATTTCAGATTTCTATCTTACTCGGTTCTCCATAAACTTCTAATGGAAAGTCATCGTGAATCACCCTGTATGTTGAATTTAGAGCATACATAATAGAAGGACCTACAGCAATTATCGGAGTCGGGAAATGCTTAAGTGTCCAGTAAGATGTTACCTATGTTTTCGACGAGACGCAGACAATATTGTTTATATTCAATTTTTCTGCGACAAAAAACAGTATTTAAATATAATTGGTTGTAGTCACCCCAGATTCAGCAAATCATGTCAGTCTATAATAAGCGCTATTTTACTAAATAATTTGTGATCATCTGCAAAAGTTGGCTTGGGATGATGATGATGAGTCCGAATCAATGGCACCCTAAAGTGAAGCTATAGGCAGCGTGATCACGTCGATCTTGATGTATGCTTGGCCACGTGGGAAATCGCTATGGAGCTGGAGCACAGAAAATAAAGCAAAGGCATTATGCGTTGAAAGACTCCCAGCTGCGGTATGGAGTAGCTTTTTGGGTAGTTGGTAGTAATCCTACACTTATGCGATCTCTCTTCATCTATCATGTAACCCCATATTTTATGAAAATATAATTCTTCCTCTTCAGTACATATAACCGTATAATTTGATACCACAAATACGGCATATCCAACTCGACAAATCAACAAACTGAGGCTTAACTAGATGCTAAATATTATTTAATGGTATTTTGGTTAAAACTACTTACGCATCTTCAATGCATCAAAAGGCATTTTCTGGTATACAATTTATTTTTTTATTCTTGCCAGGGCCTTCTGGGTGGCATTTTCACTGAATCATTTTAAAGAAAAAAGTGATACGCCTACGCCTCTGCTTTTTCTCTAAGTGAACATAATTTTTGAAATTCTCATTTTTTTTTTTAAATCTGGTATCTTGATTTTTTTTGTATGACCTACGGTTTTCGCTTAAAAATATAATTAATTGATTTCCATTTCGCCTGACAAGTTTTTTCTAATAAAAAAAGGTATGAATAGAATAACTTTAAAATGATAGAATTATAAAACTCTCAAATCAATTTGGAATGCCATAAGTTATCAGAAAACTTTAGGATATAATATGTTTATATGAAGTTTTTTCTCATAATGGAGCCCAAGAATAACCTCTTTAAATATTAGCATGTTATTAAGAAACACCTTGTAAAATAAAGTTATACTTGACATAAATAAACATCTTTTAGTTTATTAAAAGAATATATTAAGTGGTAAGGCCTAGCATAATATTCATACTGTGAAATAATAAAATTACGACATATATGTATCCAAAACAACAACGTTATTAGTTATTGTTTATGAACATCTGGTGTATCCACTCACACGACTTTCCTACCGCTCGCAGGCAAATTCCTGTGAATAAAATTCCATCCAGGAACTTTTTTGTGCATTTTCTCGGAGATGCTGCTGTATGTGGGTGGTAAAGGGCTCTCAGAAGAATACTATAGGCAAGTTTAATCAAAATCCGTTTTCGCACTACAGTCTTGAGCAAATCACGTTTTTTGGCTATAGGTCAGCACCCAGTGTATACAGGATTCTTTTCAGTGCCAGCGGCGAGTGGTATTGGTACTAAATAAAATAAAAAGAAAGCAACAAAATACACCGATTCGTTCCCGAGATAATGCTGTCACAGACAGACAGACAGACAGATAGACCAATATACCAAAATATGTTTATTAGACTTAGAAAACTCTGAAACGTCAACATTTGTAAAAATCTCGATACCGAAAATTTCACACGATTACAATACTTTCCTTATACAGCTACTATCGTAGTGTAGGAAAGTAAAAAGTAAGCTATGTATGACAATGTTGCCAACCTGTAATAAAATAAAACTGACTGGATTTATTAGAGCTGCTATATTTCTCTGAACACTCCCCCTTAAACGCAGTACTGTTTTTATTTATTTGTACTGGATGATTCAATAAGGGTGGCGAGGTTCTGTATCTCAGGAACTAATAGTCATAGAAATTTGGGAAAAAAATCCTTCAGAGGAAATCGATCAAGCAAAATTGCTGGATTTTTTTTTAATTCGTACGTCCACAGCTAGTGGGCGTAATAGCGTCGATCATGTAAAAATACGATTTTTTCGAAAAATTTTCTATATACGTTTAGAAATGAATATTCTCACGTTAACTTCAACATAATGGTCCATCTTTTTGATATATGATTTTTTATTGTATGATGTAAAATAAAGGCGGGAGGGGATGCTAAACTTTTTGGACTATTGTAAGTGTCTATAACTTAAGTTTGACTTAACGGAATTTTGTTAACAAAGTCTGGTTCAAGAAAGAAAGGTTTGGTGAATATAATATAAAGCCCTCCATGCCATTCTGGTTCTTGCCGCCTTCGTTAGGGACGGGTTTTATAAAGATGAATGTTTTTTTAATTTTGCTCCGAAATCTCAAATGGAAGCGTAAGAATATTTTATTAGATTCGGACAGTAGATCAAGAAAAAAACTGTTTTAAACTTCGTTCTCATTTTAATTTAATTACCACAATAATGATATAACGTCACAAACAAGAAAACAAAAATTTTAACAAATTAACATTATTAAACAAACTTTACTATTTCAAAAGTTTAACGTATTATAAATATTCAAAATGTCCACCGTTATTGGCCACGCATTAATTAAGTCTTTCAGTTGTGGATAATACACTAACATCAATTTCGGCAGCGGAAATGTTTCTAATAATGTTTTCCCGAATTCTACCTTCCATATCATCAGCTGTTGTTGGACGCTCTTCATAAACCTACCCCATAAATAAAAATCCAGGACCGTAAGGTCGGGAGACTTCACCGGCCAAGGAAAAATGCTTCTCCTACCTATCCGTTTATCCGAATACTGCCTTTTTTACATTTGAAGCATAATGGTCTGGGCATACAACCTGTTGGAACCACATGTTCATTCTGTCCTCCAGAGGAATACGTATCTTCTAACAGTATGGGTAACTCGTTTTCCAAAAATCGTAGATAAGTTACGCCATTTAGAGGCTGATCAAAAAACATGGTCAAAATCCCGCTCTGTCGATTTTGAAATTAAACTTCCCCTAAAGGATTTGTTTCTGACCAATAGTGCATATTATGAGTATTAACTTTTCCTGAGATGAAAGAAATGGCCTCGTCAGTCATTAATAATTGAGATAGAAAGTTTCGTATATTTATACTGTGATATAAGCTAACACATTTATATTCGAAATAAACTGCTAACATATCGAATACAGCATTTTTTAAATTTCAAATAAGCATTTTAAAAATTTCAATCTCAAAGAATAGACTATCTATTTGGGTAAAATCGCCGTTTTCATAAAAACTGTTTACCTACTACCTTCTAAGAAATTGGATATTTTTGAATTTTAATACTTACTCACAGGCGACGATATGTGACTGAATTATAAATAGATAATTTTGGAAATAAAATGAAAACGAGATATCAAGTCCTATTTTGGAAAAAACGTCATTATTATTGTCTTGATTAAATTGAAATAGAAACGAACGTTAGTGTGGCTTAGTTGGTGAATTATAGGGGTTGGTCAATAAAATATTCTTTAAGCCATAACTTTTAAACGAATGAAGAAATGGTCATGCTGTTTGGACATATTATGTTGCAAATTTGATCTACTTTCCGAATCTAATAAAATATTCATATGGTTCCATTTGAGATTTCGGAGCAAAATTTTAAAAAAACGGTTAACTTTATAAAACCCTCCCCATAGCGAGGGCGGCAAGAACCAGAATGGCATGGATGATTTTATATTATATTCACAAAACCTCCCTTTCTTGAACGGGACCTTATTAACAAAATTCCGTTAAGTCAAACTTAAGTTATAGACACTTATATTCCAAAAAGTTTATCATCCCCTCCCTCGTTTATTTTACGTCCTACGATAAAAAATCATATATCAAAGAGGTGGATCATTATATTGAAAATAACGTGAGAATATTCATTCCTAAACTTATATAGGAAAAATTTCGAAAAAAATCGCATTTTCTATACGATCGAAGATATTACGCCCTTTAGCGGTAGACCTATGAATTTAAAAAAATATTTCCAGCAATTTTCCTTGGTCAATTTCCTCTGAAGGGTTTTTTTAAATAGTTTTTATTACTTTCGGTTCTTGTATCAATGGACTCCGCAGCGATTTCTCAGGCCCCATACGGTCTAGAGACTTGAAATTTCGAATTCGTACTTAGATCGCAGACATCTCGCCGCCTGTTAAGTGTGATCCAATATTGGTAATTGAAATTATCTCATTCAATCTCATTCAACCAAGATCATTATAATGTCGACATGGAACGAAAATGGGATCCGTCACTGGAATTACGCACGAGCATGGAGCGTATATATACGTCTCGTTCTCTGGTATACAGGTACTTTCTGGAAGATCGTCTATGGTTATGTCGCAATAGTCAGACGTCAGACGTTGTTAATTTAAAGTTTAATTTTGTGTTGTGGTAGACAAACAGTAATTTGTTATGGAATTGCTGTTGCTGGCAAACACATATACATAAGTATAGTTAAAATCGAGAAAAGGATAGCAATAGTAGGTACTCATCGGTACGGTTTAAATCTTAAATGCCCAATAAAAACTATTTTTAATTTTTTTCAAAAATTTCACTTGTTTTCTCTAAGCTTCCACGACTATTATTTCCTGAAATACAGTACCTCGTCACCCCTATTGAATCACCCGGTAGAATACAAGAATTTAAATTCTATACAATCCTATATCACATACAGAACAGTTATAAACATGATTAAGAAACTCTAAACATTATTAATTTTGACCGACGAACCAATCAGAAGAGGTAGGGATACAATTCGTCTATTTGCATGTTTTCTTCTGTTTTCTATTGTTTTTCTATTTTCATGATTTCATTTGATATTGGATTATTGAGATTTAGTCCCATTGAAAAAAAAATCGGAATCCAATGTATCCTTCCCCTCAAAAACTTCTTCCAATGGGGATAGGAGATTTTTTTTTGCGAACATCGAAAATTTAAGAGGAAAAATTAAAGAAGCGATCATATCCGGCAACGTTTAAATTGGACATTTTTAAAAAAATCATAAGTTTCCGAGTTACACCAGTAGTTCTGTATGAAATATGTGTGTCCGCTATGTGGAGGGGGCAATTTATTTAGAAAATTAAAAATATGAGACGGCCAAATTGAAGAAAAGATATGTAACAACATTTAAATTGGCAAATTTAAAAAAATACGGTTTCCGTATTATCTTCTTTGGTGATGGTATTGGATTGGTTGTCCTGATTGTCATAATTCTTTATAAACCTGTTCTGATTTTTATTTTTTTCTTCAGGCTTATCTTTAAAGAAACAGACTTCTGATCTATGATTTAATTTCTTGCAATAAACACAAGCTTTATTTTTGAGAATGATTCGTTTTCTTGCAAATACTAAAGGGCTTTTTCTTACATTCTGTCTTTACATTACTTCGCTGCAACATCCATAGCACTTGACTTTACAGTTATTTTGTATTTTGGTTTCTACTTTGAAGGATATTAGTGATTCGTCTTTACACTTGAGTTTGTCTGCTTCCAATAACATTTTGGACATAAGATTTTCAATGGTCTTATCTTCTTGCGATTATGTATCCCATGCACTAATAAAATGTATGAACTTTCTTGGAAGCATTGTCAAAATTTTTGAAATGTGCATAGATTCTGACATCTCTTCGTTTACAAATTTTAGCTTAAATATCAAATTCCGGATCTGACTATTACTTGTATGAATATCTTTATTCTGATCATACTTGTAACTGTAGAATCCCTGTTATATAAGGTAATATTTTTGATCTGTTTTCTTCTTGTAAATGCGTGTACGTATTGGTTACACACACAGCACAATCGCATATCGATTCAGTGGTTTTGGATTTCTACTTTATTTTTTGATCCCTTCTTTGATTTATAGATTTTGTTATTTTATCTTCTTCTTGATACTGGTGATGATGATCTTTAGGCGTTTTTCCTATCGGCGAAGAGGAGAACAAATTTTTGGTAAGTTATTGCGCTCGACTATTTATTGCCGGTTTTTTCTTCGCAGCGGGTTTCTTTATGTCAGGTGTGTTAAGAAAAAAAAATAACGTCTGACGGTTCCTTGACTGGTTCATCTTTTTAGAAAGTGAACGTTACCACTTTTTCGTTTGTTCTGCCTAACTGTTCGACAATCTTCGTTAATAAATCTTCATTAGATGAATCATCACCAGCACTGAAATCACTGAGAGATCTGGCCTTTCTTGACCGACTTTTCTTTTTCTTTGATGCTCTCTTATTTGTATTGATTCCACTCGTACCAAACTCATTAGTTATGGTAGAGCGCTGTATGGATGATTATTATCGCCGCCCGTTATTTTGTGTCCTGAGAGTCATGTCAGTGGTATAGGTTATACACGTAAGGATACGTAAACAAGCGCTCTACCTATACCACAGACGTGACAGTCAGGACACACAATGGCAGACGGCGATAATACTCATCTATATAGCGCTCTAGTTATGGTATTTGGTGGCGTATTCACATTATCACCGAGGTTTTCTGGTTGCTGCAATACTGTTTCTTCGACATGTGTTATAAAGCTTAGTGCAAATACCGATTCAGGTATGACTGTAGCTATAAATTCAGAGATTATGTTAGACGGTGTCATTGCTTTTACCAAACGTTCCTGAATATTTTACCAAATCTCATTTTGGTTAATTTTTTACCAGCTTGTGTAACTAAGAAATTTAAAACTTCCTGATCCAAAAAGCTCTCATAACTTTTGAAGACTGCTTTGTCCATGGGCTAGAATTCATGGGTGGTATTGCTAGGGAGACAGAACAAACTAACACCATGATTTTTCGCAGTTTCGACTATATTGATGTCTGAATATGATTTGCCCCGTCGAATATCAAGACCCTAGGTCCTGTGTTTCTATACTTTGCAACACGTGCAAGCCATGAAATAAAGGCTTCATTTGTCATACTCCCCAAGTGGTAAATGATAACTCCATTCAGGCTTTAATCTCTTCCCTTTAAAAATAATATATGGTGCAACTGCTTGCCCAGAGAATTTCAACATCCATTAATGCTAACATTTCCTCCATGTTCTGGTTCTGTCAAGTGGACTCGTTTAGCACCTTTTTGTACCAAGACGGATGGTCGTCCATGTTGAACACATTGCCTGGTTTATCAAACAATTCTAGTTCAGTGAAAACAGACTTTAATTTCGTAAAATAATCATTTACGATAAACTTGTGCATTTTTTGTGCTCTAGCGGTGTTCATTTGCTGAACTTTACACCTGGCCACTGGCCACATCGGGATGCCTTGCAAAAAACCATTTCCTTCCTGCTAGTTCCGTTGCGTTTGAAAAAGGAGCGGGATTGTTCGTTGCTCTTACATATGAAAATATACTTTTTCTAACTATTTTGCTGGTAATTGGTATGCCTATCTCCGCCAACCCATGATATCTGTCAACTAGATCAATTTCTTGATCAACAGTTAAATACTCTTACAACGTTTAACCGGATTTTGATTTCGATAATGTTGCTCAAGTGTCGTTTGAAGAATTTCATAACGTCTTGAAGCTTGGCTTAGGCTGGTTCCGGTTCTTATAGCTTCTAATACTGTAGCTAGAATCTCCTGTGCTACGACCATACAGCTCTCTTTCGTGGCATTCTATTGAAAATTACACTATTCTTAATTTATAAGCAAATTTTTAGAGTATGTTCCAAATATTGCCAGCTACAGTATTTGGAACTTGTTTACATGGCAAAATTGGATCACAGTGAGTGAGATGAAAATGACGATTTATTTGTTATTGCCGTTAACATTAGGGCAAACGCAATATGCAGTAAGAACATGTTCCTTATTGCACATACCTTATACCGTGCTCACCCCGTTGAAATTTGTGATCAAAGTTTAGCTATTCAAACAGTTTATTAATTTGGTACCTATAAAACAGTTGTCGAATTCTGGAACAATTTTTTTGATGAACGCTGTTACCGGCTAAATGCACCTGCATTTTTTTTATGGTGTTCTTAATGTGATAGATGACTTGACTTGACATTTACCAGACAGGAGATGAACTAACAAATTTACGGAGGGTGGGAGTATTATAAACATGGCAATAATTGGCGCACCTACCTTATATGTCTTTTAATTTCTGGACACTAGCGATATCTTCACCGTCAACTTTTGTTATCGGCGCCATTCTTTTACGAGCACTTTTGTCTTATTTATTTACTCACTTTTTTTAGATGGTTCTAGATTTTAGTTGTGAAGAAATGAATAATAAAATTACGACATAAATGTATCCAAAAGAACAACGTTATTATATATAGTCCTCTTCACTATAAATGGTTTACTACGTTTTTTTTACCTAGGACGTTTTGCCAGAGGTCGGCCATAAACATGCAATAAAATGTCGGTCAGGGTCGGATCATAATATAGCAGTATAATAATATTTGTGGATTGTGTAAATAATGGGAAACACAGTCTTATTACAGTAAATAAGTCACTACCCTTTATTGTGGAAAATACTATACTTTATTTTTTTATGAACATAACAACATATATACAAAGTATGCTATTTCTGACAATGTTGCCAAGATCAACATGTAATAAAAATAAAAACCGACTGGATTTAATCGTGCTGTTATATTTATTTCAACATTACTGATCAAAAAATGCTTTGAAAAGTCAAGCTAACAAAAAACAATTACAAAAATAAGCTCATTCAGCGCCTATTTCGCTAAATTCAAATTAAGTTTTGTACAGTTTTCATTCACCTGCATCATTAAAGCTGTATCACTAAAATTGCACATAATTGATTGAAATATCAATTCAAGTGAAGCAAAATTAATGTATACGTAGAAGATTTAAGTTACTTTCAAGTTACTCAGTTAATATTTCAAATTATATTACATTGTATTACAAGAATCATAACAAAGTCTGCTTAGAACGAACTCTGGTTTGCGGAGTCCGCGGGTGAAACGGGTACAGATATTTTGTTACTTTGGTTTACTTCTATGTAAAGCGGCTAGGCCCATCTCGTACTACTTATATAACTTAGGTAGAGTTTTTTGCCACTTTAAATCTAGGAAGTCTTAATAAGAGAGTAATCTTCGATAGATAGAAGGGTCATGATTTCGTAAGGCATTTTGACCGACATTGCCAGAACAAAGGAGGTATACAATTTATCTGTATCTTTGCGCCTTTTGTTTAGCAAATATGTACCGATTTCGATGATTCTTTTCCATTGAAAAAATGGAATTTTGCGAAATGGTACCACACTAAAAATCCATCACCCCCTTCCTCGTGGAAACCACCACCAAAGGGAGTGTAGGGGATTTTTTTTTCGAAATTTAATTGTATTAAAGAAAAGATAATTACCAACAACGTGTGAATTTGTCATTTAAAAAAAATCAATGGTTTCCGAGTTACAGGCCAGGAATGTGCAAGACTCTTATTTTTCAAATCACTGGAATATAAATTTACGTTCAACCATTTTCATGACTAATAAATCACTCACAAATATGTAATAAATATTTGTTACAAAAAATAGGACAGACTTTATTATTTGCTGCACTGAAAAATTCAGAAAAGGTTACATGTTGATAATTTTCAAGTGCACCAACTATAAAGTTTTTGCAAAAAATATTTATTTGTGGCCTAAATTTATCTATAGAGTTAATCCACATTCACACGCGATAGTTAATCTGATTGTATAATAGTGAATACTATACTGTTTTAAGCTTTGAGTAAGTGACAACTTTCTTCGGTTTGCCAATAATATATACAGCAAAGATTTGGTTTGCAGAGCCATAATGTGAGCATTCCATCATCCAAAAACACACCTAGCGTCCTAATACTTTTTCCAGGTAATACTATTGTTAGAGGGAAACATTTCTTGATTTAATTCACTGTTTAAAATTAAAATGTTTTGTTTGTCTGAATTAAACTTCTACATTATCACTACTTTTATTGATTTTACCAATTGTCTAGCAAATTTGGAGTTATTAAGTTGCTATGCAGTCAGCGTAACATTAGCTCCTATTTGGAGATAGGTAAAAGATCCTTTATATCATTCACAAACAGCAGGGGCCCCAGTACAGAGCCCTGAGACACCGCTATTCTAGTTTACAAAAATCATTTACACTTTATATCCTATAGTCAAGTAGGAACATATTAAGTGTAAAGAGCTCCTCTAATTCCGTATTTTGATAATTTATCTATAAGATGTTCATGGGAGACACAGTAGAAGACCCTGCTCAAATCACACCAGTGTTAGATCCACATGTTCTTCTTTCAACTAATCAACGATCAGCTGATTTCAAATATTGGCCACGGAACGATTTGAAAACAATGCTGCAAGATATATTATCCTTCGTCCATCTCTTCTTAGTTTTCTGTATATTCCATTCATATTGCTAAGTTTATCCAGTTGAAAGAAAATTGATAGTTTTTTTTTTATTAAAAAACAAAATACATAATAATAGAACAATAGAACAAGAATAAAATATAAATCTTATCTGATGATATATCTCCCTAAGAACTAAATTTACTTCCTCTCAAAGGAATAAAGCTAAAATTATACCCTATTTTGTTGCTACACAATATTTACAAATACATAAAAATAAGTCATTATCAATTTATTCAAAATGAAAATTAGCGCATCCTGTATATTAAAAATGTTATCCGGATATCAAGATCTAATAACTCACATAATTTTATCAATGAGCGTAAATTTTCTCATGTACCTACAATATAATTATTTACATTTGTTTGTCAAATAATCAGATAATTATTTTAGAGTAAAAACGAGCTAAATCTATATTTACACAAAACTTAAGAAAGTAAACCTACATTTTAAGTACATACGCCATATAAAAACATGGCATCAAAAATGATCGATTATATTTTTAGAGGAGATACTCAAATCATTCAAATTGAAAAAACTAAAGGAAGAAATCACAAATTTGTTCACTATTTAGAAGAATTGACAGCTTATTTTTTTTGTAAGATAATTACCTATACTGTAAGTTCAATGTTTGTCTGACTAAAGCACAACGACAAAAAAAGATTGGAATATAGTCATTCTAATCGTCCTCAACATTATCTGAGAATTGATTTGATATGTTGATATAAAAATTATTATGTCACTTTTAAAACAAAGTAAACTGTTTTTTTTTAATTTAAGTCATCAAATTGTTGTGTAAAAAATATAATAATTATTGTGTGCTTATGGAAACATTTTCATATTGTTTTTGGATATTAAAGATAAATAAATGAATACTATTTTACCAATAAATACTGAAAGCAACAGGTGAGTATTATGAGTGTTATTAATTACCACAAGTCTTTCTCAAAAACCATATTTAGAAATGTTTTCGAGGTTGACATTTTTGAGAATGTTTTCCAATAAACACTCGATGATTCAAAATGTTTAAATAAAACTTTGCCATTTGCGCTCATGTACAGCTATTATTATTTATTCTTTTCGTTTCGGTGGATTGAACTTCTGATCTTCTTGCAACATATTCATCTTCTTTCAAAGTGTCAATCAGTGGTACCCCACCGGTTTCAGGAAGAAATAGAACTGAAAGTCCGCCGAGTACACCGAAAACTGCCAGCACTGTCATCGGGACGGCCTTGTGAATCAATGACTACAAATAATAACAAATTAGTATATACTTATATATTATATACTATAATCTAATTTATAAACGCACCAAATTCCAAAGATATGGCACCAACATTAAAGCCATACCAGCAGATACATTGGATGCCCCAACACCAATATTTCTGATGGTTGTTGGATAAAGTTCAGCTGTGAAGACAGGCATGATAACATTGGATGAACTGATGCAAAACTTGCTCAACATAGTCATCGAGGTGATCAGCCATTGAAGATCATCATTTTTACCAAAGTGAATAGGAATAATGCAGCTGCACGCAATTCCTGAAATAATCATTGTCAGTGATAATGGCCATCTACGACCACCTTTCAACAGTATGAAGATGCTTATGGCTACAGCTGGAATTTCAACAGCACCTTGAAGGACCTGAAATTGAAATACAATTTTAGTATAATAGAATTATTGAAAGTTCAAAATAATTTATCAATATTTAACATACAGAATTGACATAAAGATTTCCTCCAATATTACCGAGATTCAGTACCAAGCCATAATAGACCAGATATACACTGAACCAAATGAGAAACAAACAAAATGTCTTCTTCCTCATCTGCCGCGTCTTGAACAGATCGAACACTGTTACATTCTCAACGGTTTCTCGAGAATCGTCAGGCATTATTTGTTTATCCAAATTGGGTGGTAGAGCTTTGCCATTGAATCTGGATGCATTCTCCAGGATTTCCATTACTTGTTCTGTTCGACCGAGAGCTAAAAGCCATCTGGGTGATTCGGGTAGCACCCACCTGTAACAGAACATTGCATATTGATTTATTTGGTCAGAATTTATGATTTGAAAGCTGGAAGTAGATAGAGCTTGATATTGAATTTGAAATCGCAACACCTATCGATGCGCGCTAGTAGAAAGAATTTGTACATTCTGATTATGTACTGTACTGTACTTTATTTATTCCAATCTATCAAAATATACTTTATTGTCCAAATAATTAGATTCTCATTGATAAAGCATAGTGCTATGTCACAATTGGTAAAATAAATAAAAGAGTCAATAAGCGTACACATAATAATTTAAGCGAATATGAGGATTAGATCATTAATTTTCAATCAATGAAATGCATATGGGCATAGCGTGGAGTCATGCGTAAAATAGGAATAAGGTCAATAAACAAATATAATTAAATGAAACGGTTAGAGTAGAGGAATCACCTAACGCCTCATGTTATAAAAAAGGTTTGATTAATCTTGCTAATAATAAGCTTGACTATAAACAAACAGGATGTTCATTTGATAAGAAATTGTATAATATTGTTCTAAATGTGTATATGTTACCGGCAATCCGTATAATCTGGTATTCTATACAATTCCTAGGCAATGTATAGAATACCTAAAACGTTAAGGTAATGTATGAAATATTATTCATTTTGTACCTTGCCTAGGTATTCTATACAATACCGAATGTGCAGCTGGCAATGTGTGTAAAAGACGATAGCTGGGAAGGAAGAGACGTGCAAGAAGGCAGAAAACGGGTTGCATCTTGTTTGCTTGCATACTTTCATTTCATTACGCTGCTCATCCAGATCGGGAATATAAATTTGTAATGGTCTATCAGGATTATCTCACGAAGTTTATGATATTAAGGGCACTAAAAACAAAACGCGCAGAGGTAGAAGCTTACAATTTATTGGATATTTTTACACTTATTGGTGCACCAGCGATCTTACAATCGGACAAGGGTAGATAATTCTCAAACCAAATTGTCTTAAAATATACTGGCCAACTTTAAATATTGTGCATGGCAAGCCTAGACATTCCCAAAGTCAGGAGAGTGTCGAACGAGCAAATCATGACAGAAAATATGCTTACAACTTGGATGCAAGATAATGACAGTGAACGTTGGGCTGATGCTCTTTGTACAACTCATGAAGAATGGAGCGTTTCATTCAGGTATTAAAAGAACACCTTAAAAGCTCTATTCGGATCTAAAGTAAAAGTTGATATATCATTGCCCCTCATAAACTGGAAAGTGAAAAGAATCTAGAAAACTTGATTAGATCATCACCAAGTATTCCCATTGCTTCAGAAATAGTAGATCCAGTTCGAATACAAAATCAACCTCTTGAGGCTTAACTTCAACAAAGCCCCGTCATAGAACGTTCTGAGATCCATAATGAAGCTTCAAATAGTCAATGTACGTTTGATGAACAAGATGATGAACACACCACCATCCAAAGTGCCAAGATTCTTAATGAGCTTGTGAATGTTGAAGATCTTCCTTCTGAGGTACGTGGACAACCCCTATATGATCTGAATTTCGAATCAGAATTTGCGCAATTATTGGATACCCCAATCTTGTGCTGTGTTTGTACCAAGGAGGCAACGGGTGTTCATTCTTGTAGAAAATGCATTAGACCCAATCACGCTATCTGTGCTATTCCGAAGAAAGATATGGTAGAAGGCTATGGTTCTAAAGTTGTTTGTCCATTATGCGTAAGAAATGCCTTCGTTGTAGAGAACCGCATCAGTTCCAAAGATAATTTAACAGAGCAAGCACAGAAAATGCTTAATTCTTCTGGAAAAAAGCAAGGTGTTGTGAAGACTTTGTATTCAAGACAGCAGTTTACAGTTTGTCATCAAGAATTACTCAAAAAAGAAGATCCCTGATCAAGAGAAGACGCTCCGTTGAAAATCTGCAATCTATGGGGACAGGTCAGGGATTTGTCAAATGTACCTGCAAAAAACACTGTGGTACTAAAAAGTGTGCGTGTCTTAAAAGTAAAATTTTATGTAGGTACTTGAAAATGTCACAATAGTTCTTCACGTATGAATAAATAAATATTTTTTTTCCTTACTCAATTCTGAAAAGATAGTAGATTTACATTCTAATTATACATTTTTTTTGATTTTATATAAATAGAGCATGTATTTGTCCGTCATTTTATTCCCACCGGGGTTGGTACCTACATAACATTGATAAGTACACGCCAAAATCTGTTTATTTAACACATTGCCGGTGTACCGGCAGGAATTCTATATAATCGCTTGACATTGTATACATTACTTAGGTAAAGTATATAATGGACAATGATATTCATGATATTTCATCTGTACATTATCAAGGTATTGTATAAAATACCTGAATTATATAGATTGCCGGTAACATATATATACATAAACTCATTTTTTTAAAAGGACGAAATATATACATAATACAAAACACCTAACAAGAAACATTAAGAGTTGTTAATATTAAATAAAAAAATCCTTATGTTTATTCAAAAGTCTACAGAAAAGTAGTAGTAGTGACTTTCTTCTAAAAGTAGCTCCAGATACTACTTCTCTTATATTATCTTGCATCTATTATACTGGGTGTTAAAGATATTACACAAGTCATAACTTCTAGAATATCTATTAGGTATATCAAAATGATATTTGGTGTAGGTAGGTGAAGAGGAGAGTTATTGGGTCACTTCCCGTTTGACCGGAAATGAATTCTCTTGAATTTTTAAATGAGAAACCCTGTAAAATATTGTAACATTTTTGGATTTCGGAGACAATTCTGGATCAGAATATGAAATTTCAAAAAGTTTTTAGGCCAACTTACTTTTTTTAAAATCACTTTTAACATTATATGTAGGTGGTCAAATGGTACGAAACGTGCTATTCAATGATGCATTAAAATTGCATTTGAAAAAAGAATCTAAAAGAATATTCCAAAACCTAAGGAATCGACTGAATAAAGCTGGTTTAGTTATCTTGAATGGTTTCGAAGTTATCATTTTTTTGTGGGTCTATTAGAACACCCTGTATATAAATAAAAATATTTATGTCTCATTGTTGGACTTATCGTTGTTCAAAAAAATCAAATCGATAGCTTAGAAAAAAATGATGGAGCTTCCCGCACCTCTGGGTCACCCTGTTTACATCAGTATGACAGTCAATATTTTGTGAAGTTTAAAGTGTAGTCTACATGAGTCTCGATCTTTTAGTTTGCATAGACTCCTCAAGGCACGTTTTTGATGAACAAAGTCACTTTGTAGAGAAGAATTATTTACATGCTCCCGAGAATGGTATACTACCTACATCGCAGTTGCGAATCTTCTTCTTAAGTTGCCAATTCTTTAAGAATGGCAACCATCATAGCTCGTAGCTATGATGAATTTATTGACTTCTATTCTAAACAGTTCTGTGGTTGTTTGTGTAGGTTTTTCTTCCAGGCCCTCTCTGTCCAAACAATTCCAGTTTCCTTCTCTTAATCGTGTTCATTACCTCTTTTTCCTTCCTCATTCTTTCCAGTACTTTTTCATTGTTCACTCTATCTACTCATGGTATTCTAAGAACCCCGTAGAACCACATTTCTAAGGCCTCGACTTTCTTTTGTGTTCCTTTGGTCAATGTTCACGATTCCATTCCATAGTATAAATATGAAGAGTCTATAAGAGCATTGATTTAGCAACTGAAAACTCAAATCGTTTGATGCCATTCTGACTACATAGCAACCACAAGATAACTTTTTTTGAGGTTGCTTATATGTTCATTGAATTTTAGATGAAAGTCATTGTATAGCCCCAAGAATGTAAAATTTGTTTTTCTATTATTTTACTTTCTAGGGATACATCCCCGATTGTGCATCTGAAGAAAACTATATTGGTTTTGGATGTGCTGATAGTATGTAGGTCATTGTTGATGTTCTGAAGTAGTTCAATTTCATCGTTGCTGTGCCACATAATAGTAGTGTAATCAGCTAAGAGGGTGAGTTTTCCTGATATTTTATGGGTTGTATATAGCAAGAGCAAGATGGGGCTAAGGACTGAGCCTTGATGCACACCACAATGTATATGTGCTATATTAGATATTGACTTTGTTTTACTATCTGCGTTCGATCTGATAATCTATGGGCAATTTGCCTTATTCAATAGGAGTTTAAACAATGCCGCAGCCTCCTCACAATCAGTGATGGCTCGAGAACTTTCAACTAGAGGAAGCTGATCTTATGCCTATAAATATGAACAAAATTATGTACTTTGCAATTTTCACACCACCTTGCGGTATTGCAGCGGCGCAGTACATTTTATTTTCGCTGGTGTTCGCCATAAGCCCTATTCTCCTATGAATAAAAAATATTCATAAATAGTACATTCTCTATTTTGTTTTTAATTACCATAGTTATATTCTCAATTAGATCATTTTGAAGTTCCAGTAAATACGGTACCCTCGTTTAAAAACTGCTCTAACTTTGAATCATAAGTTTTTAAGAGATCAATTAATTCTTTAAAATTTCCTCAATTTTCTGAATCTAATTTCTCATGGTATCTTTTTTATGCACCGAATCCAAACCTAAACTAATGACGATATTTTGTTGGCCAAACAACTCCAATTTAATTGACGAAAATATATCTCCCCCTGGCATTGATGGTGTTGGTCTACCAATTTGTTTAATAGATAATTTTTGGTCGAATTCCGAAGTGATTGTGCCAGATGTATTACTAATTTTTAAGAAGTTTAAAATAATAACCAACTATTAATTAGGAACTAATAATAAAATGGGATTACCACCACGAGTAGGTTGACTACTATGGACTAATATTATATCGATCGATTTCTCCAATCTAACTCAAAGTACGACAAGCTTGGTTGTATTTTGTATTGCCGGTGTTCTGCCGCTAGTTGCCTTGAGCTACCTATAGCGGCCACATGATACAAAGTTTTGTATCATGTAGCGGCCAGAAATTTAGATTGGGCGAATAATAAGCTATCTGCCGAGTGCGTGCGCACACAGCCGTGTATTTATTATATTTGTGCAGCAGCTATCGGCTGCTGCATTTTGAATTTCTTCGCTGAATTTACGAATTGGAAAAGAGCAAATTATATAAGTGTTCGAATAGTGTACTTTGATCAAAAATAATTTATGAAGATATTAGAAATAAGACAGAAAAGTTGTTATGATAACAAAGTTTTGATTCCACCAAGGAGAGGAGGCTCAACCTCGTCTGCCTCCTCTGACGAGCCGCTACTGCTCACATAGAAGAGAAATAATTGCGTCGTTCGTGATTTTATTATTTTGGAATCCAAACTGTTGTATACTCACTATGTTGTGGGTGCATAAGAAGTTGTTATATGTATATTTTTGACGAGTTTTTCAATTATTTTTGATAATGTTGGAATGAGAGAAATGGGTCCAAATACTTTCTCATGCATTTTCTACATTCTATTGAATTATAGAGATATTGCCTTTATTCCTTGGTCATTATTTTTTTTTCGGTGCAAAATTTTGTACAATAAATATGTGGTCTAATCATTGAGTAGGTATATCAAGGGGTCTATTGTCGACATGTTAATTTTCTTATTTAATACATGCTGCATTATTATTTTTCGACCAATTATATAGATTTTTTAATTTGAATCAGGTCTTGGCTATCAATAAATAAATAAGATTCAGAGAGACTTAGATCCAGGAATCAACATATATACATATTTTGTTTTTATAATGAAAATGTGAACATATATTTTAAAATAGAAAAGATGGAAATTACGATGATCTAAGAAAGCTGGGACATTTGTGATAGAAGAAACATTTCTAACAATTTCCCTTCACTACTTCAGTTGACTTGGCAAATCATGCCATGCTGCGAAATGTTCAAATTAAAGCCAGATAATATTGTTTTTGTATTTCTGGTTCACATGATTTGCGTAAAGGGTTCAGCTATTCCATATGTCTAAATGTGTTTTTGTTATTAATTTGCGAACGCCATAATTAATTGATTATAAGTTATTTATTTTGGATGTTTTTCCGACACTCGGCAGCGCATCTCTCTCAACCGGTGCAGATCAAAGTTATCGATTTACACTTGTAACCTTTTTCTTATCTTGTTTTTTTCTTTGATTTATGTGCCTGGAGATATTAATTTATGATCGTTCAATAAGTTTGATACAATAGTAGTGTATAATTTGGATTGAAACTAATTAGTATGTTGATAAAAGGAAATCGAAATTAATGTTGAAATCCACTTATTATTTAAATTGTTATCAAACGGTTATAAACATAGAGAATAAAAAAAACTCGAGGTTGCATTTTATTATCTCGTTATCAATAAGATTTATTTTGATCAAACAATATCTATAATACATATTCATGTCCGATGTTATGCATACAAACAGAAAACATAATCTTTTTTAAAACAATTCCTATTTTTACCTGTTTTGTATATCTGTCTGTCACGATTTCTGTTACATGAATGGTCTTACCGAGAATAGTTTAAATTTTATACTTATAGGTATACAGAATAGAAAGCGAGGTGTCCCAATAACGATCAGCTTAAATTCTGATTGTGGAGGTTAAATATTGTAAGACATCAGCAAATTAAAAGAGAAATTATGACGAATCAAATAAAATGGCTCGTTATGAGTAATATAAATATGTTTTTATATTTTAAAAATAAGTAGGTACCTATATAGTTTAGAAGTTATTAACGAGAATATGTGAATCAAGTATCTGAAATAGAAAGAGGAAAAAGGATGAAGTAGAAAATATGATTTTAATTATATTGATAATTTAAATTTATCTTTAAATAATTTCAATATTGGTTTCTTACCTTCTACATTAAAACTGATATTAAAACCACCAGCTAAGATGAGAGGCATGGTGCAAAGTAACGATATAACCAATAACCACTAACCAAATAAGACTCCGAACAATCTAGTCTATCTAGATATATTATATAACAGAGATATAAAAATGTTAAATGGATAAAGTCTTGGATAAGTCTGTTTGTAGCTAAATGACCTCTATTGAATGTCTACTGAATATTTGGGTTTATTAAATATTTTGAAAAACTAAAATCTCTTTTTGAAAGACTTTCAAACAGCTAAGACATTGTTGCAAATTTTCTCGAAAAACATTTAATTTCAACGTTTAAGTAGTCTTCAACCATCTTCAACTTTTTTTTCTCATATTTATGGATGTCATATTGGTTTTGAATGGAAATGAAAATAGATTTTATTAGCTTTTCAGTGATGTAGGTATAACACTCGGTAAAAAATATTGTGGGAGGATAAAATAATAAAATATAATTTTGGTGTAATTTTATAAATTTGAGTTCGTAAAAAATAGAACGCAAGGATATCTGTTCTAAGTATTTAACATCTAGAATATATTTAAAACTAAAATATTATTCAACGAATTAATAACTTCATGATAGTTCTTTAGTACCAAGATGGTTCTAGATTTTAAACCGATGAAAATATTTTATAAGTTAGGAATGTATAAACTTATTTAATCAAATTTCGTTCCTATTGGTTCAGAAAATATTTAAAACTTTTTCAGATAGACAAGAAAGTAATGTACTTTAAGTAATTTCTTCATTTGTAATAAACATTCATAAATTTGTTTTATGGATCCTTTCCAAAAACTTATTTTAAGCAATTGTTATACATCATTGAAAAGTTAACAGATTCATTTATTTACGTTCAAATCCAGACAGATAAAACGTTGGAATTAAAAGTGATGTACACAAACCTACCTAATCTTTGTAAAATGTTGCTCTAACAAATAAAAAAAGGGGGAAAATTGTCCTGTCAAAACTATCGGGGAATCTCTTGTGCACAGCTTACAAAGTACTGACATACATACTAAACCAGAGATTGCTACCAATAGCCGAAAATATCATCGCAGAATACCAAGGCGGGTTCAGAAAGGGCATGTCGATAACAGACCATATATTCGTAGTCAAGCAGACTTTTAGCAAGTCTTGGGAGCATGATACCGATGTACAAAATATATTCGTCGATTTCAGCCTGGCGTACGACTTTATTGCTTGAGATCGATTATATAGAATCATGAATTTAATATATCGTCTAAAATAGTACGACTTGTTAAGATGACTATGAACAACACGGAGGCATGTCTATGAGTACAAAACCAACTGACAGACAGTTTCGGATACTCTAAACAAATGGACATTGGAAGAACAAACAGCCTAATAAATAAAACGATCCAGATCACTGCCTATAGCATTGATATGACATTGACATTATGAGTAGAAATGCCCAAGGAACACGGGAAATAGACGCTTCTGAAACAGAATGCAAAAGATGTAGGACTACAAATAAACACCCAAAAAACAAGATACTAACCCTATGAAGAGGAAACAGGGGCAATCAGATTATTGGAGTAGAAGACGAAATACAATAAATATTTTTTACAAAAAATTGGACCGATGTTATTAGTTGGTACACTGAAAAGTATAAATATTTTTTACAAAAAATTGGACCGACTTCAGTTCAGTTGTTGCACTGAAAAATACAAAATAATATTTATTATATTGGTGCTGGTTCTTTTGGAGTTGGTGCCTACAACAACAAACTACAACGGCACAACTTCAAAATTACCAGCACCAATAGAATTAATATTATTTTGTATTTTTCAGTGCAACAACTAATAAAGCCGGTCCAATTTTTCGTAAAAAATATTTATTTAACATTTTTGAGTGTAACATTAGTCATGAAAATTGTTGAACGTTCACTAATACTCAAAAAGTTATAGGTAGGTTTAGCTTGTACATAGCGGAAATACGCATATCACATATTTCAGACTTTACCATTGCGAAACTCGGAAACCGTGACTCTTTTGAAAAAATGTTCAATTTAAAAGTTTCCGGATATGGTCCCCTTTTTAATTTTCAAATCTCGAATTTTCGATTTTCGGAAAAATTTGCCTCTTGCACATAGTTGAAACACATATTTTAGACTGTAGCGCGGAAACGTATGATTATTTTTAAAAATGTCTAATTTAAACATTTCCGGATATGGAATTTTCATTAATTCTGTCGTCTCGGATTTTCAATTTTCGAGAAAAATTGCCCCCTCCACCCCCTTTGGGGGCGGTTTTTTGGAGGGAAGTAGATGTTGGATTTGATTTTTCTCAATATGGGACAATCTCCCCAATCTCCTCTTTCAAATGAAATAAAAATCGTCTAAATCGGAGTACGTTTACTAGACAAAACGCGCGAACTGCCATAAAAAAAAACAATCTTACAACCGAACTGTAAACCTTCTCCTTTTTTTGAAGTCGGTCAAAAAAGGATCACTTTATTGACCGACGAACCCCAAACGGAGGAGGTATGCAATTCGACTATTTTTTTGGGTTTGTTCGCGCCTTTCATATAGTAATCGTACTCCGATTTTGATGATTTTTGATTCATTTGAAAAAACCGCCCCCGAAGTGGGTGGAGGGGGAAAATTTTCGAGAAAATTGAAAATCTGCGTTGGTATTTATAATGAAATTTTTTCCCTTAGAGTTACGGTTTTCGAGTAGAATCGGTGTTAAAGTGGTAACAAATAAAATATTCAAGCGTATTTCCGCAGCGATGTTTTGAGATCTCAATAATAACTACAAGCAAGGAATATACGTGGGTAATAGGATAAGTACTATCTTGATTGGTATAAGTGAACGTTCAACGATTCTAATGTTACATTCAAAAGTGTGAAATAAATATTTTTTACAAAAAATTGGACCGCCGTTATTAGTTGGTGCACTGAAAACTATAAAATAATATTAATTCTATTGGGGCTGGTACTTGTGAAGTTGGTGCCAAAAGTTATCAATCTACCTGCAACTGCACAACTTCAAAAATAACAGCACCAATAAAATTAATATTATTTTATACTTTTCAGTGCACCAACTAATAACGTCGGTCCAATTTTTTGTAAAAAATATTTATATACTTAGGGGTGAATCTGTGTGAAGATGGACTGGAAGACACCGAAATACAAAGACGAATAATGCTAGCCAACAGAGCATACTTTGCACTTTCCCAGATATTTGGATACAAATATCTTCATCCTGACACAAAGTTAAGAATATGCAAAACGATTTTCAGACCAATAATGAGCTATGGATGTGAGTCTTGGATTCTTACAGAAAAACTAGCAAACAATATTGACACATTTTAAAGAAAGGTGTTGAGAAGTATTCTTGGAGCAGTGAAGGAAAATGAAACCTGGCGAATAAGATACAATCACGAATTATACCAGATATTCAAAAACTGCCTCTCTCATCGTCTGTAAGAATTCAAAGACTGCAGTGGGCAGGACATTTGGTCCGTATGGGAGACACTCCCAAATAGAGTCCTCAATGGCAGGATGATGGGCAGAAGACCCATCGGAAAACCAAGAAAGCGGTGGGAGGACTCGGGGGCAGAAGACGCTCGTGGTACGCTGGGAGTGCGTGGCTGGTGGCAGCCAACAGAGAAGAATGGAAACGGAAGCTTGAGGAGGCCAGTGCTCGATTTGGGCTGTAGTGCCATAGAAGAAGAAGAACAATGCTTTAACCAATTTCTTTTTTTTTAAATAGAGAGTGTCTTCAAAAATGCATAGTTTGAGTCTTTTCAAAATATCTAACAAACCAAATTTGTTAGAAGTATTCTGTAAATGGTAACGAGCTACCAACAGAACTATCTAGTAGACCTCATTTAACCGCTTTTCTATCTCTTATATTTCTTTTATTTTCACTGAACCTACATCAGCCTTAATATTTTCAATTTGAATGACTTGTTCAAATAACTACAAACACAAAGACCATTCATAAATGTATTTTTCTAACCATTATCTAGATATGTATTTCCAAACCTAGATAGGTAATTGCCATATAGCATATAAATATGAAATCACCCCAGTTTGGAGTTAATTTCTCCCAAACTCTCATGCTGAAGTTGATTTTTTTCGAAATTTAAATGTTCGAACGATAGCAATAGGTATATTTCAAAAAAACAGGATTTTGAGCGTGACAGAATCTGTAACATAAATATTTTTTTGTATTGATAAAACATTCCAAAATGACGTACATATCCGCGTGCACACTGTATGAACATTAACATATCAAATGGAAATTCAAGTCCGCATTAACATTTTAGGTAAGATTTAAATATGTCAATTTTACCAATTCACTCCTCAAGACTCGAGTAGCATTAAGCTCATAATTTATCATTGCGGAGAAAACAAAATCAAATTTATGTCTTTTATAGTGTATTGGAATGTTTCACTTATGTCATTATTGCACACAAATACTTACCATAATCCAAGGAAAATGAATCCTGGTAGAGATATAGTTAGTTGTAGTGATCTCCAATCTCTGATGAGGTAAGCGATGCCAGCTATACTCATATAGCTCAGTGAGACGGGGAAGAGATAAGAGATACCAGCAACTGTTCTCCAATTACCTCCGACAAGTTCTAAAGCTAATACAAAGCCGCTGAAAACAACTGAACACGATATAAATCCCAACAGAGCTCGAAGTATGCCATACATTATGAACCAAGGGCTGAAGGCAATTGTTGTACCTATAAAAAATATTTCAGTTGTG
The DNA here is from genome assembly GCA_958507055.1 of Crioceris asparagi. Lineage (NCBI taxonomy): Eukaryota > Metazoa > Arthropoda > Insecta > Coleoptera > Chrysomelidae > Crioceris > Crioceris asparagi. The sequence goes on from OY293827.1 coordinate 56,118,124, forward strand.
AGAGGGTAGCAGAAGTAGTATCTTAGAAAATGCTAATAGTTATAAATCAAATTAAGCAAAACTATATACAGAGCTTCATGAGCTATCCTTTTTATGAAATTCTCAAAAGAATTAGTGGAACACTAGTTTTGTTTTAATCAATTCTGCACCGCAATATTATAGAACCATATAAACATTCTCAAATTCTTGGTTTATCAGTTAATAGTATTGATCTGTACTGTCGAAGTTGCCATGCAGTATTGAGATTGCAGATCTTCCAAACAAATTTGATTTTCTCTATTTTCCTAAGAGGAATGCGAATATTATAGTAGCAAACAGTGATCCAAAAGCTCTGGGGAGCCAGCCCTATCAAGTGGACAACTTGGATTTCAAATATACTAGAATTAAGTGGTATTCAGGCAGTAATTTGATACCAAAATCAAAAATTGGATGCTGTAAAACTAGAAAGACAAGGGGTTTGAAAAATGCTAGCTTAACATGACATTAGTAGGTACATCAAATAATTAGGGATAGATTAGATTAGATATTTGATATGGAGTATTTTGCTAGCGACATGTGAAGCTATAGTTTAGCCCATGCTGGTGTAACAGAAAATATTCCCCACTTGCCGGTGCTTCACAGAGCTGATCCCGAATAATATTTTTTTCTCTTCCCGTCAATACCTACCTACATATTTTATCTTCTCCTGTTCGTAGTTAAAAAATCATATCAGTCATGAGAATTTATGATAAACTTTCAATAATGATTAGGTAGTTACTTTCCTAAAACACACATTTCTAGATAGAAATTTTATTTATTGATTTGAGTTGTATTGTTTTCACATTTTCTTAGATTTATGTGAACTTATTGCATTTTTCAACAAAAATATTTACCAACCTAAGATACTCTGGATAAGAACTGAAGCCATCAATGTCCTCTTGCGTCCATATTTATCTGATATAATACCGCAAACGAGTCCTCCCACTGCTACCCCAGCCAAGAACATCATCTCTCCAAAGCTGTTCCAGGTTTGTTTATCACAAAGTAAATTGAAATCGGAAATAATGGTTGAACCTGAAATGAACATAAAGTTTGGACACGTATATTTCTGAAACGATGTGATTCACAATTATTATACGCGAGATGTCTTTAGAGTAACGCACTTCAAGATGAAGATGTGAGACATATTTTATAAACGTCTATTCCAATGTTGAACGCAAAAATTCGTTCATTCCAAGATTTCTCCATTATTGTAAAATATTTCTTATAAACTCTCGTTAAAAATTGTCACGTATTGTAGGAAATCATAGGTACCTGTTATAGAGAATGGTATTCTTGTCGGTTTTGAATTGTTGAGTTTATATTGTAAGTATATTATTTGACAAAGAGATGCAAGATGTTGCTTGTGATATTTTCAATCACAAAATTGATATATTCAGGAAACCTGATGGCAAGGACAAGGAAAAAAAACAGACACCATGATCTAAAGTTGGCCTGTAAATGAAAAGGGACAATTAGGCATTATTACCAAATCAATCAGAGCAAATATACCAACAGTAAATGAAAGATTGTGTAAGATAAGTTAAAACGGAAATTTAGGAACATCATTAAATTGGAACAAGCTCCTAAAGGAAGAGAGAGAAAAGTTTTAGGGGAAACTATCTTAATATCAAGATATGACATGGAGAAAAAGACAAAAAAACACAAAAATCATTCGGCATTTGAAATCCAGATTTGTGAATCACATCGTAATGAAGAACATTACTAGCAATAAAACATACTGCGCTCAAGTACTAAGAAAATAATTCAAGATGATGTCTACATGGTGTCAGAAAACTTCGAACCATTATTAGGACGAGCTTGGATTCGTCGATTAGGAATCTACTAGAAATCATCAATATAAAATCCATTACAGCAATGAATGACGAGGTTTATTTAATCTACGAATAATCAATCAATAGGATTTGATTTATATACCAGAACTTTCATTATAAACAATTCAAAGAGAAATATATAAAGATTAAGAACTTTCTACGATTTTGTGAAAAAAAGTAAATGGAACTACGATAAGTGAATTAATTCTCTACATATAATGGAAAATTAAGATCGGGAAAAAACCGGAAGATTTAAAAGATAAATATACAGTGAAGTTCATTAAATGGCAAAGACTAAAGTGGTTCAGACGTGTGCACGTAATGGAAGAAGAAAGTATGCCGAAAAAAATATTGAATACAAACAACTACATCACTCGAAGAAATGATTCGTATTTGTTTTTCTGTAAAAGAAGTTTTCGTTTTTGGCAACATTTGTTAAAAATTAATATTATTCTTCTTTTTTTATTACCCTCATATTATACTTATAGGTACCTACTTAATTTCACTAACAGCTGTAATACCTCAAATATAATAATAATATTTAGAGTGTTGCGTTAAATTTGGAGCTTATATTAAAATATATTTTTAATTGTCACCTACCTTCGCCACCAAATTCCCAAGAATCGCATTTTATCCTATCCAGTCTACCCATATGGCATACGCCTGTCAAATTCATATCAGTCACATTGGACGTGAATACATCCAGCATGGAGCAGTAGTCATCTTCCTGGCCGGTGCACTTCCTCCACAGGTGGGGGGCCACATCTTTAAATCGATCCTGTCTGGAACACCAGACAGGTCTTTCGACAGAATGGAAGACGGGAGCAAAGATGTGCCAAGTACATGGAATGTTGAACAATGATAGCAGGAATGTTTGCATGAACTGCCATCTGCCGTAATCACCAATTGCATTTGAAATCAAGTCGTCTTCATCGTCGGGTTTCTTCTTTTGGTTGTCTGGCATGGCTGCAAAGAGGAAATGGCTGAATGAATCTTTACAGTTCCATACTTATTTAGAAGAAATATTAGGTATATGCAGAAACGTATGTATCTACTTGTAGGTTTTAGGTAGGTTTAAGTGAAAAGTATGTATTATGAGCTTGTCTGATACCTTAATGCTTAGAAAGTTTAAAGGAACAGTATTGGTTTCGTTAAAGATTATCTGACTTATAACGGTAACGCAAGATATCAGATCGACATAAAATTGTATGCACTATCTATTTTACAACGAGTATGAGCGGATATACGGTGCATCATCGTTATTATCATTTAATTTAATCAGAACCCTATCAGGAGATCATTAGAAAATTCGATTTAATATTTAGTAGTTACAAATTGGCGGCCGTCTAAATTTACAAAAAATTGGTAATGAATGGAATACAAAGTAACTTTTGCAAAGAAACTTCTAATTGTCATCACGTTTTGGAAAAACTAAAACTATAAGGACATATGTTAGGTAGGTATACAAGCAAGATCTATCATCGCTGTTATGTGCCATAAATTTACATTAGTGGCGGTCTTCAACCTCTCACTCCTATATATCAGATAATTCGAGAGCCAGCAAATATAATTAATTCCCCCCATTGCGGCTGTTCTATTCGATTTACTGTTTGATTCACTCCACACACATTATAAACTATAATAGATTTTCGTCGACGTTCATGTAGTTTCGAATGAGATGTCGCACAGGTACCTATATTACCTACGTATTATAAACAAGAATATATTGCTTGATAATATCCATTTATTATGTTGTCTGATCCAATTCCAAATGCGAATAGACACATATTACACATAGGCTTAAACCACACAATTATAAACAGATGTGGTGATAATAATTATTTTCCGTCCACTTCCTAAACTTCCCTCTTCATAAATGGTATTCTTATATTGGTTATCGTTAATAATTTTGTATGTACCTTGGTTTTATATAAATTTTACAATTTCTGACTCGATATGAAATGTAGAAATCATGTATTTTTTCTAGTTATAACAAGAAGAACTGAGTTCTATTATCTTTGCTAATAGTAAATAGTCTATACCCTATACTTAATCACATTGTATTTGATTCAAGATATATTCTTATTATATTTATTTTGTATTTCCAGGGTGAAATTAAATCAGATGCGAATATATACAAAGTGTTTGTTTCAAAAATTCCCATCTCGGAATTCTCGAAAGGTCAACATTAAAAAAGAAATCGATGAAATAGGTACATATGCAAGAAATAATATTTAATTTAACAACAAATTCGCTTCACCCCTTTCAACGCCTTGTTCGCAGGATCTACAGTCTCAAAAATCATTAATGGTAAGGGGACTCATTTTTAGATTGACGTTTGATTCTTTTAAATTAATTGATTAAACTATTTGTCTTTGAAAAAAATAAACAAACTTTTCCGATTCAAAAGTTCCTAATCCTCAGTGGGTGGGAACGACGGATTAAAGCTATCGTCGGCGATAGATAGCTAATTTTGGCATTAAGAAAAAGTTTTCTGACAGAACGCACAGAAATGGCTAGTTTTTCTCTAGCGCTATAAAATGTTCTAGATAGCTCTATTATTATCGACAACAGAAATGGAAATGGCTAGCTCGTGTGATTTGTCCAAAAACCCTTTTTTAGTACCGACAATAGCTTTACAGCGCTAACGAAAGCTTTCTTCATATTTAACACGAAGAGTTCAATTTTATAAAATCAAATGTTATTATCGACGCTAGAGATGGAAATGGCTAACAGCTCGCGATTTGTCCGAAAAGAGAATAGCTATTCAGCGCCGACGAAAGATTTCTTCATATTATTTTAAAACAAATAGTTCAGTTTTAGAAATTCAAATGTTTAAAGAAAATAATTAATAAGATCCACCAAATAAGGTATCACTCGATACATCTGACCGTTTAGATTTTTAAACGGGTAGCTACCTGGGGCAGGGTGTTGAAACAGGCGAAGCTAATTTTGGTTAAAAAGTTGCCCACTCGACATTATTTCTCAAGTATTTCAGCGTTTTCTCTTTGACCGAATTTCCAAACGGAGAATGTATACAATTTGAATGTTTGTTTGCTTTCTTATATATCTGTTCGCACCTTTTGCATAGTAAACGTGCTCCGATTTTTTTTTCATTTGAAAGGGCATTATTGAGTTGGTCCGATTGTATAAAATTGACATTCAATGTCCTTCCCCACAAAAACTTACCCCAAATTGGTTGGAGGGGGCAATTCTTTTGAAAATTGAAAATTTGAGACTAAATAACTAAAGAAATGGTCTTTTCTCTAATACGACAACGTTTAAATTGGATTTATTTTTTAATCATACGTTTCCGAGTTACAGCAATAGTAAAGTCTGTTTCCAAGTTTTCAAATCTGTAAATATACCTAACTGAAGATTGAACGACATTGATGACTAATGATACACTCAAATGTGTGAAATATTTTTCTAACAAAAAAATATTGATTCTATTGGTGCTGGTACTTTTGAAGTTGGTGCCAAAAGTCATCTAGGTAATAAAAAAAAACTATTTGAAAAGTAAAAAAAAATGTGAGCTTTGACGTGATGTGGACGTATAGAAGGATCCTGAGTAGAAAGAGTGCGCAACACCGAGGTACTTAAGCTCCTCGTTAAACAGAAGGAGGAGGTTCTGTTCACACCGAAAAAGCGCAAACTGCAGTACTTTGGTCACATTTTGAGAAAGTATCGACTTTTGAAACTTATTATAGAAGAAAAAATCGATGGACGAAGAGGCCCCGGTAGAAGAATGGTATACTGGCTAAAAAACTTAAAGCAATGGTATGGAGTCAGCACCACAATATTATTCCGTGGAGCTGTAGACAAGGTTTAGATAGCGCTGACGATTGCCAACGGCCGAGGCGGACATTGCACCTGAAGAAGAAGATGCGCCGGTGATAGTACTTCATACCAACTTTAAAGACTCAAATTATTTAACAACCTTATAATAATATGATCATAGTAACTAGTTGGAACAGATTATTACATATCTAGAGAGTTTATCATATATCTTGACTTCTTTACACTTACTCAAATACTTGTTGACTAGATCTTTGTCAATGAAATAATTTACTAATGCTTTCCAAAATCAATGATTAAATTTGGTAGCTAAAAACTTGTCAAGTCGCAAAATTGTATAGCAAAGGTTTAGAGCGTTAATCAGGAGCTATAATTTAAGAAAGGACTTGGTATCCAGTGAGATCTCACTTCTTTTATTAGCGAAGCCGTTACCTACGTACTTATGTGATAAGTATTTTGCTATATATAGCAAAATTAGCCAAGTTATAACTTGGCTTTCTTTCACTTCTATAGTGTTTGTTGGTATTCATTTCTACAAATTTGTATTCCTTATTTAAATTCTGCATCGAAGTTTGTACGTCATTTCATTCGTATGCTCATCTCATGTGTATACTATAACAGAATTTCTAGTGAGATTAATTAAAATTAATTTTCACTTCGTCACTAATTATAATTTATGTTCTGGAAAAGGCAAATACATCCTCATTAATATATTATTGTTATTGTAATACTTCAATGTTGTGTCAACTCTATGAGTAGTTGTGTGGATATCATTTTTGTAACTAAAATGGAATTGATAAGCTATCATAAAGATGGAAATTATATAAATTTTTCATCTAATCTAGTCTTAGGTAGTAGTGTTTCTGAATAATATTAGCAATGTTCCATGCAACAAGTTATGTTGTGAAATAATTGATTATCACTACCTGTAGATATTGACATCTTTGAAAACTGATAAATATTAAATTTGATTTGACTGGACAACTAATCGCTTATCGGTTCTGATCTTCCAACTTATGATAAGATAAAGTTTTTTTATCTGATGAAATGTTTTGAAAAAAAAATACAATATTGTATACAAAACAAATTTTACAATATTAATTTATAGGAGGTTGTGCACTAAAAATACTAAATAAGATTTATTCTTTTGGTACTGGTAATTTTGAATTTGAGAGAGATTGAATATTTTTCTAGTAAAGTTGGTCATAGTTTTTGGAAAAAGTTATGTATTTCACATTTTTGAGGGACCTGGATTAATAACTTACAAAAAGGCGTCTTATTTGATGATATTACAGCAACAAAATTACATCAAGTATTCAGTGGGTATGGAGATCGAGTCTTTATAAGTCTGTGATTTTTTATTGATTTAAGGGTTTCCGGAAATAATCTCATAGATTAGATATTGCTATAATTTTTTTAACTTTTCCACGCCTATTTTAAGGGGTTAAAGGTGAGATACATGTTGGATCTATTATTTGTTTACGGGACTATTTTTCAGCAGGCCTCTTTCGACTACAAAAAAAGGAGCACGTATATGTAGTTGTCCTTGGGCCCAGACCAAAAATATTCATCAAAAACCGCTCTTTTGAGACTTCGTATATCGCTGCATCATGTTACTAGGACAATTTATTTTTTGCGAGAATTTCTCAAGACTTCCGCTGCATCTATGCCGAACAATGCTATCTAAAAGAATATTTTTATTTTCTCAAGCAATTCACAAAATGATGAGCTTGGCGGTACTGAGTGACTTGGACGTCATAATTTTGCAATGGTACTGAGTTGACGTCATGGTTGTCTAGAACCGCTAAGATCAACGGTCAAAAAACTTTTACGTCAGCAAGAGAATTTCTTAATAAATATTTTTTACAAACAATTGGACCGACTTTATTAGTTGGTGCACTGAAAAATACAAAATTATATTAATCATATTGGTGCTGGTAATTTTGAAGTTGAGCCATTGCAGTTATAATTGTAGGCACCAACTCCAAAAGTAGCAGCACCAATAGAATTAATATTAGTTTGTATTCTTCAGTGCACCAACTAATAAAGATCCAATTTTTTATAAAAAAATATTTATTTCACACTTTTGAGTGTAACACTATCATGAAAATCGTTGAACGTTCACTAATACCAAATAATAGTACATACTTATCCATCCGATATGCAAAGTCTTAGCTTGTACTTATTATTATTCAGAGATCACAAAACATTGCGGAGTAGATACACATATTTCAGATTTTACTGCTGTAACTCGAAAACCGTAATTCTTCAGAAAATATGTTCAATTTAAATGGTGCCACATATAATCTCTTCGTTAATTTGTCCGTCTCATATTTTCAATTTTCGAAAAAAATTGCTGCTCTCCACCCCCTTCGGGGACGGTTTTGGGAGGGAAGGAGATTTCGGATTTAGGTTTTTCTAAATACGGGACCATTTCTCAACTCCCCTCTTTTAAATGAATCAAAAATCATCAAAATCGGATTACGTTTAATATTTAAAACGCGCGAACATACATAAAGAAAAAAACATATAACCAAATTGTATGCCTCCTCCTTTTTTTGATATGTTGTATGATATTAGATATTTGATGCAGTCGAAAAAAAACGTATTATATTGCTAGTAGAAATATAATTTCAGAAATATTTTACAAGGAACAGTTTGCCTATCAATTACTTTATCTCTTTCACAACTCCATAATTTTTATTATGATACTTAATTTGATTTCCGATACATGTTTTCTGTAATTAAATTTAGCTTCTTCAAGCGATTCCATCGTTTGTTATTCTAATTCAGGGCATCACCTAATGAAGACGTCCTTTTAACTATTTTTATATGTTTGAATATTTCAGGAATAATCCATATCGTTTTCTATTGATCCTCCACACAAAATTCAAAAAATATATTTGAAATCTATCTCATTTTATTTAAAAATCAAGAAAGAAGAAGCATATAAAAGACAGAATTATAAATTAAAAAATCAAGCTATTAGAGTGTTTTTGGTCAGCACATTTGTCACTGAAATCGTGGTTATTGTTATACGGAGTCGGCGCAGTAGCGACCTGTCACTCCGTTATTTTTAATATGCATAGCGGACGTGGTTAATTACGGAGGAATAGCGTTATCTTTATAAAGAGTGCTTATCGTTATTTTACAACTTTGACATTGACATTTCTGTTTATGTTTTTATTTTGTGACAAACTCTAGTATTTCTTCCATTATTTATCACCATGAAGGACGATTTATCACTCAGTTTTGTATAAAATACCAAAACATAATTTTAAGGTTATTCCCTAAAAGTTTAAGAACTAACCTACAATTATGACAGTCCTTATACTTGTGTGACCAAAACTCTGTGATTTGCAAAGATAGTTAGGGTTATTAACCACAACTATAACGAAATTGACGTTTAAAATAACTGACCAAAAACTCTTCTCTTATTTCATCAATTCCATAATCGATGTTATAGATATAGATATATGTATATATTTTTTCACAAGTATAATTTTAAAGGTACACTGTCCACACTCAAACGCCATTTGATAAATTAACTAGCGAAATAAGAAAACTCATTTGAAGTGTCCCATGTAAATATGGATGGACTAAAATTATCCTAAATTCCCTAATATTGAAACATGACTGGAGTAGAAATATTTTATCGAGCAACATTGAAATAAATGCATAAACCTGAACTAACGTAATGATCATAACAAATATATTTAAAATCTCCATATGTCCATAGATTTAGTTGATCAGCCGTTTATAATTTTATCTATGTAAAATATCATAAAAATAAATGCTCTATTGGTGGAGTGGAAACATACAGATTGTCCCATTTTGGGTTCTTTTGCGGTGTATCTCCGTTATTTTATAGATAGAAAGTTGCGGTTTTCGCGTCAGTGTGCTATTTTTTCGTAAAACTAAAGATGCCGTTCAACAAACTTTCATAGCCCTCTTAATTTTTGAGAGACAGGGAATTTTTGAAAATGTTGCATTTTGGGATCCCCCTCATATCTCCGATGTCCTTCAACTACAAAAGGTAAAGTAACATTCTTATAGATTTTTCCTTAGTGTGCAGTGGTGTAGATATTTTTTGTTAAATATTTACTATTTTTGAGTTATAAACCAAACTACCAAACTTATGTTTTTAAAATGAAACACCCAGTATATTTATAGACTATAAAACTTGTCTTTTTTACCTTCTCAAAAATATATAATAGTACCTATGCACTTTTTCCTCCAAAACCCGCAAGTAAATGACAAGGTTCTAAAATTAACTGCAAAATTTAATTGTATACCATGAATTAAAACAGCAAACAATTGGAAGTTACATATTATTAAAGAAGAATTGAATAACTTGTATATAGGCATCTTTTTATAAAAGCATAACATTTTAAAAATATCTAAAGAGTTTTCTTATAACAGTTTTATAGCATAAAGTAACAATACAACAAACACAAAATAAATTACATTATTAATGCTGTTTACCTACAGCAAGATGGTGCCCCAAGTTATATCTCTGGGCTCTTAAGGGCCTTTCTTGATAATAACTTTCCTCAGAGATGGATAGATACCAACGGACCTATTAGATGGCCTTCAAAATGAAGTATATAAAACACGATATGACAGCATAGAAGAACTGCGAGAGGCAATTTACTTAGCCTTTGGAAATATGCGAATGAGACCAATGGTTCTTTTTAATTCTATACAAAGAATTACAAAGATGTGCCAATTTTGCATAAGAGAAAATGGTCATATTGAACATCATCTTTAAACATTAGTTTTTATTTTTTTTAATAATGTAACTTTTTTGTGTTTGTTGTATTGTTACTATTTACTACAAAACTGTTATAAAAAAGCGATAGTAATTTTTGAAAATGTTATGATTTTATAAAATGATACCTATATGCAAGATATTCAATCCTTCGTTAGTAATATGTAACTTTCAATTGTTTTAATTCATGGCCTAACATTAAATTATGCATTTAATTTTAGAAAATTATCATTTATTTGCGGGTTTTTGAGGAAAAAGTGCATACTATTATATATTTCTGAGAAGGAGAAAAAAGAAAAAATTTTACAGTCTATTAATATACATTATGTTCCATTTAAAAAATCATAAGTTTGACTTATAACTCAAAAATAGTAAATATGTAACAAAAATTATCTAATCTAAAATCTATAAGAATGTTATCTTACCTTTTCTATAAGTTGACGGATAGCGGATATACGAGGGGATCCCGAAACTCAACATTTTCAAAAATGCCCTGTATCTTAAAAACTAAGAGGGCTATGAACATTTTGTTAACAGCATCTTTAGTTTTACGAAAAAGTAGCACATTGTCGTGAAAACCACAACTTTGCATCTATAAGAATAGCGAACAAAACCCGCAAAAGTTCCCAAAATGGGACACCCTGTACTTTCCTTTTGTACAGCTGACTCGGGTTCGATTTTCAGCTTCCATTTTTTTATTCTACAAAACAAAAAAATATATCCAATATAGAGGAATACTCGTTAACAGAAGAACCTCAACAGTGATCCCAAATTTAAATTTAATAAATTACGGCTGAATTTCGACCACTGGGCAATCTCGTAAATAATTGGATGTTGCCATGAATAATAATTTTATAACTCGTACCTAATAAAGTGCGATTGACGTTTGTTTTTTCTAACATTTAGCACAATAATTCACAATAATTGACACATGAATAATTATTGTTGTAGAATTAGTTTCTTTAATATTTACCTAAGGTATATATCCCTCTCCGTATAGGGACTTTTATAAAATATTTTTTTTCTTTGAATTTCTATTGGTTTCCCCAAACTATCAGGTGATATTACTCATCAGTTTTCATATTATTCTATAAACCATTGTTATTGCCTTCATGATTTTAGCAGTGACTCATTGGCCTTGTTGCTAATAATTCTCAATGTACAAATCATCTTTTTAAATGACATATGTACACATAAGGGTACTCAACTCTCTTTATTATTTTGTTTTCATCTTTATGTCAAAGGCTTCATGCCTGCTTTTTGATCTCAGCTAAATATAGGGGAATTCTTGTGCGCTTTTATTTCCGTGTGTGTTTTCAATAATCAACAATGATATGATTTGGGACAATCATATTTCTTAAGAATCATAGTCTTAAGATGCCTAATTAAATAATAATAATAATAATAATAATAATATTAATCTTTATTTCAACTTGTATGCATACATTCCATGGGACATATTGTCTATGTCCCAAAGGAAATAGTGTCAACAAAAATATATATTGATAAGTTAATAAAAAAAACATACTCTTTTGCACAAATATGATTTCAATACTCAAGAAAGTCAGCTACATTATATGGTTCTAACTGTACTAGCAGTTCCTTTACAAGTTTCTTATACAATCGAATGTTAGTTAAACATTTTATGTGATTTGGTAGCTTATTGAAAAATTTGAGACACATGTAATATGGACCCTTTTCAGTTATTTCAATTTAAATTGATGTTTCTAGTAGTAGTTAATATTCCTTCCGTCCTGAAAACATTCCTACCATATCGCACTAAGACATGCAGCTGATCTTGTTGGTTTCATGCCTTATCCCCTCACATCTAATATCTCCATACCCTGATATTTCCAAATACCAAGGTATTTGCATTTCATTTCGTGTAGTGTGATTTGAATTATAAATATATTTTCATGAATAAAGAAGTAAACTTGAGAAATATATTTATCATCAAAATCACAAACAATCCCTATGATTGATTTTTTTAATTTAAGATTCATTTCAACTTCATTTATTAGAAAGATCATATTATTTTCGCTATAAACTAGAAATCCATCCAATTTTTTTCGGAGGTTTTACTTTGCTATCTTTGGAAATTAGTAGGGGAAGAACGAACGGACAAATCGACAGCATGAAGGTGTATCTTCAGGTACTGAACTCTAAAAAGTGTGCAAGAGATGAACCATCAGTTATGGGGCTCGAGAGAATGAAATAGCGTTCATGGAACATATTCGCCATCAGAATAGGTGTGTTGATGTCGTGTTGACCAACTTAGTAGAAGAATCTAGTTGATAAACACGTTGAACTGTGCATGGGCACCATTAGAAAAATCTTTATGCGTAAACATATCGGTCAAGCAAAACAATGGCCGCGTATCCTAATCAGTATCTCTAGATACCTACTACTGAATTCACATTTGGATAGAAAATAAAGACACACTTGGTTATTTTTTATATATGAATTAATAATTTCCTAATGAATGTCACTGAAATTTAATGTAAAAATAAATTGTAAAGAAAATATTTAAAAAGAAAAGAGAATTTTTTGAAGAAACATCCGCTAGTAAACGGGAAGCAAGAACTTCCAATTACCCGAAGGAGCTTCAAGATATAATTTGACGAGAAAACGGTAGGCGGTGGATATTTACAAAAAACTGAATGACACCTAAGAGGGAAACCTGAAAAGTCTCCCATTTTAATTTATAATAATCCGATCCTCGATCAGTATTTTGTCTATGTTGTTAAATTGAGGTATTTCATTTTCTTTTCTCATACCTATCTTCAATTTATTTAATTAGTAATATGTTAGTTCACTAATATTCGCTAGCTTTCATATTCATTATATCCAATATTTTCTTATTGTAACGATATGAGAAAACAAATTCAGACAGACTATAATGCTAACCACTCTAAAGAATATTACTGTTTTTCAAAGCATTGTCCCGAGGCGCCGTCCCAATTTCATGCTTGGTCTATTCAAATTTGTGTCATACATCTGAATTAGAGATAACCTCTCTATCTTTGGATGATAAACAATGATTGTAAATGTAGGCCTCAGACATATTCTATCATATGTGTATTGTACGTTTAATTTCAGCTTAAGAGATTTGTAACTTAATATCATAAATACAATATATTTACCCTGTACCTTAACTGACTTTTATGAATGTTTTTGAAATGTTTTTTTTTAATAGTTCCAACTCAGACTAAGGTTCAATAATAATTAACTTTTTACGACGGCACATATATTTTCATGATTGATTATATACATTCTAAACCTCATATATTCCTCTTTGACCGCATTATTCTTAAAATTTCATTAATTTCATCATTAAGATTCACAGAATTATCTTCACGTGTTAATATATAGATTCTATTTGAACAGGCAAATTTGTAGTTAAGAGATGATATATCAGTTGTGAGCGGATAGAAGATTCTTGGTGCCAACTTCAAAATTACCAGTATCAATAGTAGATTGAATAACTATTTTGTATTTTTCAGTATCTAATAAAGTCGTTCCAAGTGAGCGATAACAAAATCACCTATATCTGTAGGTAGAATGATTTTCAAATTTATTCATGAGTTAGTCCTCTTTGCAAGGGCTATTACTCGAAAGTAGTTCAAGTTCTTCAAAAAAGTGCAAATCAACGGTTGCCGGAAATGAAATATTCCTCTACCCCATTTGGACGATATTTATGGGGAGAAATAGGTTTCTTATGGAACATTTTTTATTGGAAACAAAATCAATTAACATGTACATTAGTTCACAATCTTTATGAAAACTCTCCCTTCCAAGCAATTACACTTGGGAACTGTTGAAATGTCCAGTCTAACGATAATCTCTTCATCATTTTCACCTTATCAAATGTTCAATCAATCGACCAAAACAATTTTATACAGAGCAAAATAATCTTTGAAGCTGTATACTCCTGAAGGGTTTATTGGTTTCAAAAGCTATGGCTATATCTATTAGAAATCATAACAATTGATTTACAGATGCTTTTAAAATGATTATGGATTTTCCAATGATCGTATCATGGAAACCCTTTGATTTAATTCAAGAAAAACTTACACCCCTCTGTTTGCGACGAAGGAAAATAGAATACCATGAAAGAGAGATACGAAGTTAATCTTCAAATTTAGTGAAATTCTGGATAAAAGCACTTTACATTCTAGTGAATTCAGATGAAATAAAGATATCAGTAATAAACTTTTTCATTACAAAAAATAGGAACGACTTTAATCGTTGGTGCACTAAAAAAACATAATTATTAATTCTATTGGTGCTACCAATTTTGAAGTTGTGCAATTGTAAATAGTTGTAGGCAATCAAAAAAATTGAAGTTAACCCCAACTTCAAATTCTCAGTGATGTTTGAAAACCCAACATGTTGTTTTGTCTGTCTACTGACTATATTTGTGATTCGAGCATCAATATAAAAAACATTGTCCTTATCAATGCATCATCTAATGAAGTCGGCACTATAATTCTAATAAAGATTTTTTTTTGATATTTTTGAGTGATTCGGATTATTAACATTCCGGGAGGCTTCTTTTTTGATGATGCTAATGGTCATCATTAGATATGTCTAATTGCTTACAAATTTCTTGAAAATTTTCCCTCGTCTTTCAGAGGGAGGAAACGGGAAGCGTTGAATTTTTTTTATTTAGTGGTTACAGGAAATGATGCTTGAAAAAATTCCTCTACTTTTTTGAGGAGAAATTCGATTTCTATTTTTCTTATGGGAGCATTCCCCTTTCTAATGACAAAACAATCATCAAAATACCGAACACGAGGACATACATAAACAAAAAAGGACACACAGTCAAATTGTATACCGCGGTACTTTTCGAAATTGAAAATACTTACGCAGGAGAGCTTCCAAAACCATCTTGACAAATCGATGAGTTCTTCAATAACAATTGATAATAATTCACAAATACACAGCACTCTCCACTGTAATAAAACACAAGACAGTTTTTCACAGTTCCAAACCAAAAATCCTATTTAATATTGTCACGTAGATGTCGCGGCCAACAGAAAAAAAATCATTTAATATCATCAACAAACCACTACTACATCGTTCAGTCATGAACTGACAATTATGTCTGAGATAAGCTCGACTATATTTGTAAAATTTGAGTAAACATATTTTTAGGAAGGTGTAATATTAATGTTTACGTTTATGTTATACTCCTCTATAATAGGATAGTCAAATGAGTACCTACCGATATATTATAGTGTATACCTACTCATACATGTACGAGGCTTGCACAAAGATTTTCAGCATGATATTCATATAATTATACTTTTCTAAACAATAATATATAAAGCGGGTCAGGTAGTTGGCGGTTCTTGATGGTTTTTGTCTGCCTTGACCTCTACTTCAAAAGGTATGGAGTAACTATTGTTATAGGCGTTCGATAGTTAAATTAACATCTCTCGATTATTATCACATTACCTGTTTGCATCCATCAATTTAAGAGCCATTAAACTAATGTCTTGATGCGTAATTATTTTCTTACATAGAAAAAAAAACCTTCGGACCAATGGAAGGCGTCGAGAAGCTTACACTACTATAATACCGTTATTACCAACGGTTCATTCACTGTATCGAAAAATCACGCAAAATTAAAAGAAAAAAATGTTCATCAACTAATCTTATCCCCTCTTTTAAGAAATTGGTTATTTGACACAGATGAGCTATGATGGCATAAAAAACTGAGCCTCTACTTTAATTCCCTTCGCGTGACATCCATCCCACATTTTTGTTTTCGATTTTTGGATATTTCTAAAACCACTCCCGCTATTTCAGTGGTATTTAGTACATACTGACATTGAATGAAGCTGCATCAGTACAAACATATTTTTTGGCTTCAACCACAAAAAAAATTATCACATGGTATTAAGGGTCTACAATGGAATTATAAGAAGCCACGTTGAACTTGGTTATTCATTATTTAATTTAACACCACGATTGAAAATAGCAAACGAAAACTCCCAATTGGAACAACTAAATCACTTTGAATCATGACTGAAATTTATATTTGAATAATTATCAGTATTTCCAGTGGTTAACTGTAAGCTGTAAGATTGCAAGAATAACATTAACATTAACATTACCTTCAACTGAAATTTGCACGATTTTATGATTCACTGCTGTTATAATGATGTGTAAAGCTTTTTGACCGACGAACCCCGAACGGAGGAGGTATACAATTCGACTGTCTGCTTTTTTTTTGGTTCATGCGCGCCTTTTATATAATAAACGAGCTCCGATTTTGATGATTTTGGATTCATTTGAAAGGGGAGAAGTTGAGATCTCAATAATAACAACTACAAGCAAATAATATACATGGGTAATAGGATAAGTACTATCTTCATTGGTATTAGTTAAAGTTCAACGATTTTGGTGACTAATGTTAGGTACACTCAAAAGTGTGAAATAAATATTTTTTACAAAAAATTGGACGGACGTTATTAGTTGATGTACTGAAAAGTATAAAATAATATTAATTCTATTGGTGATGGTATTTGTGAAGTTGGTGCCAAAAGTTATCAATCTAACTGCAACTGCACAACTTCAAAAGTAACAGCACCAATAGAATTAATATTATTTTATGCTTTTCAGTGCATCAACTAATAACGTCGGTCCAATTTTTTGTAGAAAATATTTATATTAGTTTATTATGAAAAGATAGCTCTGTCACCGAACTCGGTTCTTCTAACTCTTTTCACAGAGAGTGAAATAACTAATAATTTCTAATAATCTGCCCGCATTTGGTACTTACTGATACAATGAAGAAATTGAGAAATTCAACCGATTATTCTAAAGACACAAATATAATTTAGCAAAAAAACAAACAGAATACCATTGTTATTAATTAAAACATTGATTTAAGGAATGATTCAGATTGGTAATATATTCCTTATCAATAAAAGAGATATCTACTTCAATTTAATATCAATACCAAAGCCTTTGGACGGATCAGAGTAAAACTATTATCAGTTTATTATTTGGCCATTGAAGTGAATTTGGAGAATTAATTAAATTATACTTTGGTAATTTTTTTTTCAGAGAAAAATAGTAGGTATTTAGTCCAGGAGAAAACGCACAGTTTTATAAATTATTAAATATATATGAAATCACGTTGAAAATGATATGAAAATCAGCTGAGTAGGCTATCTAAACACGAGTCTGAAATTTATTTCTGTATCTGTTTTATTATAGGATAATAATTTTAGCACGAAATGTTTTGGCGGGCGCGAAATATACTTGAAAAATAAACAAACATCCTCTCGTGTGTTATGATTTATCTAGATATTTTTTTAATCATCTCACAAATAATACTTGTTTTTCTATAGGGTTCCTTGACTTCGCCTAATATTTATAAAATAGGGAAGGGTTTATTATATCTGAATATTATAAATGCCAATCCAACTGCGTTGATAGAGGATGATGTATCTAATATTAAAGATTGGTTAACTCGATTTTTAGGTCAGTTTATTCAAAAACAGAGATACCTAAATTATTTTAAATTAAATATCGATATATAGTATTATAGAAATTATCTGTAGTTTTGAGATCAGGAAAGACGGAACTTTCATTATGAAAAAAATCTATATGTGTCCTTACTCCACTTAAGTTAACCCTTTTAGGGTGATAAAAAAATATAGCTAAATAAACCTGAACATATTCCAAAAAAGTAAACAAAGGTATGTTTAAAAAGTGATAATTGCATAGCATACTAGTGGCATTAACAAGGTTTCACTTTTGGGCAAAAGTGGGCTGTTAAGGCTCGTGAACGCTAAAAGACGCTTTAGACTGGGAACCTGTTATTTTCTGTTATAATTTTGAATGATCATGTGAAACCTAAAAGTATGGTTACTCAAAAGCTACTTGATGATATGTCGATAG
The DNA here is from genome assembly GCA_958507055.1 of Crioceris asparagi. NCBI lineage: Eukaryota > Metazoa > Arthropoda > Insecta > Coleoptera > Chrysomelidae > Crioceris > Crioceris asparagi. The sequence goes on from OY293827.1 coordinate 56,136,466, forward strand.
TCACAGCACTCTTCAAATGTCACATTAACAATAACCAACTGAAAACCCGCTAACCATATATGTATACATTTCGAATGATGAAAACTTTTAATAATCAGATTTAGAACCGATATGAATTGCAAACAAAATACTATGAGACTTTTGATATGTGCAATAATTTTATATTTATATATCAGGTCGCTTCTATTATCAAGGTTAAGTACTGAAAAAGTACCTACTCTTTACATAATACCCCAACCTCAAGACATTTGCAATCACAATAATTGTGTACGATTTCAAAGCTACAATGTGATCATATAAATTTGAAGATTTCTCATTATATTTTTAAATAAAGGCAAACATTGAAAAATGCTACCTTGCTAGAATAATTTTTAAATTTATATATACTCGTAGAATCTAGAGGCAAGATCAACGTTTAACCTTTATAAATATTATTTAATTTAAGATAAGGCATAATTCACCTTAAAAATATTTTTAGCTGCATGTAGAAGCGCACAGTTAATAATGACTATAAAGAAATTAAGAAAGACGGTCACAGACAACCATGAGTATATAATTATTTGGTGAATTCGTATACAGTACGAGTAGTTTGCATAATATGCTGTTTTGGACCGATTTAAAAAAGAGGAATTATAAAATTAGGTTATATATTATGGATGTTCGGGTGTTTCACCTAGTAAATGTGGCTCGAATTTTTAATTTATTCGAAAGAGGCTTACTGCGAAATGGTTCCATAAATTGTCAACAGTCTTCTAATTTCCCAAGGCTACACATTTTACACAACTTCAAAGTTATCAGTATCTACGTAACCATAAATTATTGTTTCTCTTAAAACATAAGTCAATGATAGTTTTTGTGCTGCTTTTTTTAACATCGCCCTGTTTCATAAAAAGTAATTACAGGTTGATTTACCTCAATAATTTCCATAGCCGCAATTGTTCTCAGAACGTCTTCGAACTAAACAATTAAATTATTTATCTTTTAGCATTTAACCAGAAGTTATGGTAATATGATGATTGATACCTAGATTATTGAAAGAACTTTCCTTCCAGCTGCACCATGAAATTAAAATATATTTGCATGATTATAACTTTAAGAGAAGGGTTCATTACGTAGGATAAGAGATAGTTTCTTATATGCGCTTCTACTTCTTAGAAGATCTAAGAAAAGTTGACGATAGCTTTTTTATTTATAATATTTCAGAAGGCTAACTAAATCAACTGAATCTTTTTAACCAAGATATTCTCTATACTTCTCATTTATGTGATCGCAGTTGAAGTTTATTTGTTTTTGCTTTGTATTATAATCGTGGAAAAATGGTTGGTCGTACAATCTGATGGAATGATATTTGGTAGAATTCACTTGGGCGCGGTAGTAAAGTCATTGATGGCAGACAGAACTTTCAATTTTGAAATAATATTAAAATATATCAATCGCGGTTTCCTGCCACAATTCTGATTCAAATAGACGAAAGCCATTTTTGACCAACGTCATTAATAGGAGGAAGTATGTACATTAATAGGAGGAAGTATGTAATTATTCGAATTTATTTTTACATTTCAAAATTTTTATGATTAGAGTTTATAGAAGAGATCATTTTCAGAAACATTAGAACCGGACATTTTTCAAATAATTCAATTGATGCCTTGTTATTGCAGTTAACGCCGCATCAATCGCATTTCGAATAAATGACATGAGGACTCGCGTGTGAAATATTTTCTCCCGCTTGAAATTTGATGTTTTAAGGTTTTTTTTTCGTCAATTAAACATAATTATTGGTAAGATTGATGTGTATTTTTTACTATACGAACAAACAAAAAAAATAAACTATCGTTATAGTCTTCATATCAAAAATGTCCTAAATATTTTTTCTTGAAACCACTTTTAGATGCACTGTCATGCATAAATGAGCTGAAATATTTAGAAACTAAGAAGAATATTTTGATAAGATATCGGAATCTTTACTTTTATAGTTAGTATCCACTACAAATCTTTGGAAAAGTCTACATTCATGTGTATGTTGTAGTATTTATCTCAAAAGCTAAATTTTTAATTGATGCAAATCTAAGTTATGTATTGTTTGTTCAATGCAATAATTTTTGATGTCATCTTATTCATCATCTCCCATAATTGCATGATTATGATCATTCTTCTTGATATGTCCAAGGCTTGGCAAGTTTCCATCTTCTACTCATTAAAAAAAAAGCACACAATCGAATTGTATACCTCCTCCTTTTGGGAAGTCGGTCAAAAAATATTATTTGCTGAACAATAAGTCGATTCTGGTGTTCATCTGCGGCAAAATTGTAGAACTCTAAAATTCTGAGCAGATTCGAATAGATCGTTGTGAACTTTTACTTATTTTCTCATATATCATTTGTCTTGAAAATTTCGTAGAAAAATTAAAGCAAAGATTGGTGTATTTAATCTTTTATTAAAGTATGTAGGTACAGGATGTGTAACAAACAGACCCAGATTAGAAAATGTTTCCCTTGTGAGTGAGAGGGAGACATACTTTCACTCTTGCAGTTAGTTAGTGATGGAATGTTATACTGGCCTTTTGTATTACACATTCATCACATATTTTCTTTGGCCATTCAAAATTTCAAGACTTATGAAGTAACAAAAATCGTATCGTAAAAATGCTCACAAATTTGTATTTAGAAAATAATAGCCCAAGGAATCTCTAATTAAATTGAACGTTACTTCTCACTTACGTACTATATAAGGGCCACAAACAAATGGTTGATTTATTACCTAGGATTCTACAAATTTTGAAATAATAATTTAAAAGAGTCGCTCTCTCTTTGTCTAGGTCTAGGTGTTCAATGACAGAGACAGAAGTGCTCGCAGAAGTGTTTCTCTACGCATTCATCTCTAGGGTGAGCTTTAAATGGGATTACACCTTTATATTGTTATTGCAGGTATCTGTGTTATGCATTTGTCTTGGAGATAGGTAGGTACTTGTATTGTTGGAATAAAAGTAATACATATCTATATATTATGTAGTTTTTGGCTCTCAGTATATATATACTCGTACATATAATATAGGCAAAAAAGACATTTTACAATTGTTATTCTTATAAACAGCTCAGATCGACATGACTGTGCGCATTTATTTAAATTTTCCAAACACCTGAAACTCTTTTTTACTGCTTCAAACTTCATCAGTATATAATTAGTATTATAGATTTCCGCAGCTATTATAGGTAAATGAAAAAACGCAAAATCTATGACTTCAACCTTGGATATATTATGTAGTAGGCATTCGTTTCTTATTTTCGTAGGAATGAACAGAAAACTTGGTGATGTATGAAGCTGATTGATATTATTTATGTATTGTTCAGTTTGTTCCGTTGCACACCCCCACACCCATCATTCGCTTAATATTGCCGTGGATGAAACGTGATAATTAGTTCGTAATGAATTGTTGTTTATCATAAACCATCTCATATTTTCGAACATGATTAACATAAGAGCATATATTTTTATACATCTTAATGTATTCTATAGGCAAATTTGTATACTGACAGGTAAATGTAATAATATAAATATTTTTTACGTTATTAGCTGGTGCACTGAAAAGTATAAAATAATATTAATTCTATTGGTGCTGTTACTTTTGAAGTTGTGCAGTTGCAGTTAGATTGATAAATGTTGGTACCAACTTCACAAATACCAGCACCAATTGAATTATTATTATTTTATACTTTTCAGTGCAACATCTAATAACGTCGGTCCAATTTTTTGTAAAAAATATTTATTTCACACTTTTGAGTGCAACATTATTCACGAAAATCGTTGAACGTTCACTAATAACAATGAAGATAGTATATATAGTATATCCTATTACCCATGTATATTCCTTGCTTGTAGTTGTTATTATTGAGATCTCAGAACATCGCTGCGAAAATACGCTTGAATATTTTAGTTGTTACCATTTTAACACCGATTTTACTCGAAAACCGTAACTCTAAGGGAAAAATGTTCATTATAAATGTTGCTACAAATAATTGTGTCCTTCATGTACTGCCCACAGACTTTCAATTTTCGACAGAAATTGCCCTCTCCACATTGCACATTTGAGAATTTAACATGCGTCTATTTCGAAAACCGTTACTCTTTTGAAAAAATGATCAATTTAAACTTTTCCGGATATTGTCCTATCTTTAATTATACCATCTCAATTTTCAATAAAATTTGCCCACTCCCTCCTTTTAGGAGGGAAAGAGATGTCGGATTCCCGTTTTTATGAATATGGGACCATTTCTCAAGCCTCACAACCTCCTCCGTTCGGGGTTCGTCGGTCAATAAATATAATCAATGTCTTTGAAGAGAGAAAATGCTACAAATGGTTGGTTTTATTAACATGAGAAGCCATCTCTGCCACTTTTGCGCGGTGTAGATATGTAGGAGCAATATTATTTTGTATTTTCATTGCAATTCTAGAAAATGAAGTCAGTTATATCTACATATTTCCTTAATCTGGAATAAATTTTGATGATAAATAAAGTAAAATGAGTAGCTTTTTTATTTGAAATAAAGTGTTAAAGACTTTCTAGATAATAGGATCGACTAAATTACATAAAAAGTAAAAAATAATATCTATTATATTCATACTTGAATTTCATTTACTTGAATCAAACGCAATTTATTTAACAAAAACATATTGTGAGAAACATAAAGTTTTTGAAGTTATAAATAAATTATCTTTTTATTATTTATAATTTTATAATTTTATTCACCAGAAAATATACAGGTAGGTACATATCATCTTGTAGCCCTGCAGAGGGAAATAGAATTCCCTGAGCGCAGGTATGATATAAAAACTAACCAAAGATCTAAAACTAAAATAAGTTATCTCATTTATAGCAAAAATAAGTGGAATAACATTTAACTTTGTTGAAGTAGGTATTATTAATAATCTAAAATCTAAAACTAAAGAACAACATCTTAGCAAATCTATTTCTTAAACACATATTTATTTATTTATTTATTTATTTGTTACGCCACCCAACAGCCATAGCAAATTAAAGGGTGGGAATACACTAAAATTATAAATTCTTAATACTAAAAAGAACAATTAAAGGGCAGATCCTAGGATTTGCCTCTTGAGTTCATTCAGCTTGGAGTGAAAAATATCAATTTCCTTACTTAATAACCAGTGGTAGTTAGTCATCATATGAATAGGAGAAAATTTTAAAACATTATATATATTATAACTATATATATATATATATATATATATATATATATATATATATATATATATATATATATATATATATATCGTACCTATGGCTACAGAAATATAGAGAATAATGTTTAACACTATAAAAGTAATGGGTTATCTAGAAACTAAAAACTGATATAAATACAAATCTATTTATTGGAAACTAGTCGGTGTCAATCTTTCAGAGTTTATATTGTTAAAAGTGCAACTAAGACTATTTGTCAGCTTTCATGAGAATTTAGTTTAAGATATTTTGACAAATCCATTTTTTGAGTTTATTTTTAAATAATTTTCTTGACACCTGTAGACTTTTAAGTGTATTTGGCAATTTATTGAAATTAAGCAAGGCTATGTAAGTATTCAAAATTTCTTTATATAATGCAATTTTTACACTTAGAGGCAGTTCAATCAACTTAGCCTTTGTTATTGCTGTGCTTGATAGAATTTTTTTTTTTATAATCATCATATTTATAAACTAAGGGAATTTTTTTGTCAGAGGCATTCAGTCCTAAAATGTTAAGGAGTCTATTTTTCAGTCTTTGATCGTGTCCAACCCAGCATTTGTTTTTTGCTTAGCTTCTCACGTAATTCATAGAACACATATACCAAGTTAGAACGTTTTATTAGTTTGTTTATATATTGCTCCCATCTAATGTGCTCCCAGGTATTTATATTCATTATCTCTTTGTAGGTATTTCTTATTAGTTTTCAGTTTTAACGTTAGTGGTATACAATCAACATAGTTTCCGAATGTCATGAAACTTGATTTCAATACCAATTTGTTTAAATAAAGCCATGAGGAAACGTATTCCGATTTTTCATTTTCAGATAATGCAACCTGTTCCCAAGTATCACGATTACTCATTATCGCTAAATCATCAGCGTATCCAATAATTTCGGAATGCAAAAGCATTTATGAAAAGTAAGAAAAGGAGCCCTGTGGAACACCGACATTAACTATGTATTCATCACTTATTACATTATTTACGCTCACAAATTGAGATCTGTTTTGAAGGTAAGATTCTAAGAGTCTTAGATCTGCCTCTCTTATAAATATTATAAAATTTTGGAAACTATATTTTATGCTCAATCGTATCGAAAGCCTTGGAATAGTCCCGAAAAGTTACCACAGCAGATATACTCTCAGCTAGATTTTCATATATAAATTTACTTATTTGGATTAGTGAATCAGCTGTTCCTTTGTTTTTCATAAATCCAAATTGCTTTCTACTTATTATTTTTGCCTTGGTTACAAAGTCGTATATTCTTCAGTATATTATTTTTTCAAATATTTTAGTAAGATTCGATAGTAAGGCTGTGGGTCAATAATTACCAATAAGGTTTTATCTCCGCTCTTGAATATAGGTAGTATTTCAGCTGTCTTGAATTGCTTGTGACAATTATCTAGCTCAAATAATTTAATAACAATATATGCTAATGGAGACTGGGACCTATCTGTTTTATTAGTTTCGCGTGTTATCCATCATAACCGCCCGATCTATTCTTTAGTTTGTTTATAATATTTATGATTTATATTTTTGACCGACTTCAAAAAAAGGAGAAGGTATACAATTCGGTTGTAAGATTGTTTTTATTTAATTTTTTTATGGCTTTTCGCGCGTTTTGCATAGTAAACGAACTCCGATTTAGACGATTTTTTTTTCATTTGAAAGAGGAGAATTGAGAAATGGTCTCATATGGAGGAAAATCAAATCCAAAATCTCCTTCCCTCAAAAACCGCCCCCAAAGGGGTGGAGGGGGCAATTTTTCTCGAAAATTGAAAATCCGAGACGACAGAATTAACGAAAATCCCATATCCGGAAATGTTTAGATTGGACATTTTTAAAAATAATCATACATTTCCGCCCTACAGTCTGAAATATGTGTTTCAGCTATGTGGAAGGGGCAAATTTTTCCGGACCATATCCGGAAACATTTAAATAAAACATTTTTTCAAAAGAGTTACGGTTTCCGAGTTTCGCAATGGTAAAGTCTGAAATATGTGATATGCGTATTTTCGCTAGTACAAGCTAAACCTACCTATAACTTTTTGGGTATTAGTGAACGTTCAACAATTTTCATGACTAATGTTACACTCAAAAGTTCGTGCCTACAACAACAAACTACAACGGCACAACGTCAAAATTACCAGCACCAATAGAATGAATATTATTTTGTATTTTTCAGTGCAACAACTGATAAAGTCGGTCCAATTTTTTGTAAAAAATATTTATATCAGTTGCGCTTAAAAACATTGTCAAAGGGTTCATTGATTGTTGAGGAACTGCATGTAGGGTCACTGGTGTCAATAGAGTTCTTAATTTTAGTACCAATTTTACAGAAATATTGGATGAAATGTGTTGCTTTAAGTTTGTCCTCTAGAATTTTATACCCTTCAGTAGTTGGTCCTCCAACCATATTTTCTTTACTTTTAGTAATAAGTTTTTATTTACATATTTCCATAGCTCTGTAGAATTAACAGCCTCAATTTGACCTTGCTCAAATTTTTCTTTGGCCTTTGCTAGTAATATGCGTAGTATTTGTGAGTATTTCAATTATTTATATTTATTTTCTAAGTTGAACATATCATTTTCCCACCATATGTACAATTTTGCTTTAGTATTGACGGATTGTAATAGAGTTTTGATCAACCATCTCTTCGTAGGAATTTGTTTTTTTCTATTTTTTTATGTGATAGGTTAAACTTGAACTTCTAACTAACTTATCATCTCAATTCTCATTATGACAAAGGTTGTGGAAAATCTTTTTATTAAAATACATATTTGTCATAGAAGAACATTTGAAATCAGTATCGAAAACAATAAAAATTGGATAGTGATCCGTTATGTTATGAATAAGTTTTCCGGTTTCAGCTACTAGTTTGTTTTTTAGGAATATATGGTCTAGGTATACAAGATTTAGAATTATTGACAACACTTGTTTCTGTGTTTATCATAGACATATAACCTTTTTGCGACAATAAATAAAATAAGTACTTTAGCTTCTTTATCTAACTTTAGCAGATCAAGATTGACATCTCCCAGTATTACAGGATTCTGCACAGACTTATTTACTTTAATAACTTCTTCAATCCCATAGGATTCAAATAATGACATCTGTAAATGCCAGATATTTTTAATGACTTGTTTTCATTTAATTTGACTATAGCACTTATTAAACTTAGTTTTCCATATTGTTCTTAGATAAACTGGATTGTGAGTTTTTTTATTCACATATAAGACAACAAACACCATCTGATTTATTTATTGTACTCTCATATGTTGCCATTTTATATTGATCTAGATCAATGAATCCTATTTTATCGATAAGCCAAGCTTCTGTACAGACAATTACATCAGGTACTTTCTCAATTTTCACATTCACATTTTGTTATTATAGTACCAATGGAATACATATAATTATATCCAATGAAAAACAACCGTTTAGCCAGGATATGAATAACGGAGCGGGATTAGCACTCATAAAAAAGAAACAAAATTAACGAATATATTTCAGAGGTAATCTTGGTACATACTAAGACAGGTCGATAGACCCAGAGACAAATAATAGCTGAAAATACGTATCCTGAACTCAGGGGTTCCTAAACGTACCTAAGCATCTATAGAAAACCGGATATCAAAATGTTGCCCTGAAAAAAATATTTTATTGTAATGATCATTTGGAGATATAAATATTTTCAAGTATTTTTGTGATTGAACCGAATATATCGATCGATCAACAAAAAAAAAATTCGCAGTAGGCATTTGAAATGGGGAGCGTGTCTTTACTAGATTCAAGTAATAAATAAATATTTGTCATTTCATCAACGAATGCGTGTATCCAGCCAACATTTGGAACGTTTAACTATATTTTTATGTTGATACTTTGTCTAGTTTCGTAAATATAGCTTCTAAAAAGGGAATTACACTGCGTGAATAGTGCTGATAATAGTATTTTTATACGTTTCGTTAGCAGTACACTAGTACTGCGCATCCTACTCTTCTATCCGTCTTGTCATTTGCCTGTTGCCTGACAGAAGTGACAGCCTAGAATGAATAATAAAATAACTTGAATACTTATTACTTGAATCCTCATCCTTAAAGAAATATCTACTGCGATCGTTCACACTTTTGAATTTCGAAAAAAAATCAACGGCATGTTGTTATATGTCTATAAGATGGTCCAAAAAAACATTTGGTTCAAAAGTTTATATATATATATATATATATATATATATATATATATATATATATATATGGGATATTACGAAATTTGTTAACACGATAGAGGTCGCAGTTTTCGAGGTATCAAGTACAAATTTGCTACAAAAATCAATCTCTTAAATATCTCGGACGTGTTCGTTATTGGGCAATAAATGGCGACCGTTCAAACATTTAAAAAAATTACCCGAAAAGAGCCGTAGTGTAAATATCATCAAACATAATTTTGGGTTATAGATATAATCAGTACCTACAACTTTTGTTCGAAGCAATTCTCCATAAAATGCACAGAAAAAATAATAAAAATCAATAAAGAACAATAAGAAATATTGATAAAATATGAACACTCAATATAAATTTGATGTAATTGTACATTTTCTGGAGATATTAATATAGACCCTAATTAAAAAAATGTATAGTATATTTTTTTCATAAGAAAAAGGCGAAAAAAAAATCTGCCTTGAAGTGGAACGCGAACCCTGTCTGCCTTATATTCAATAGCCTAGACAAAAACCTCTAACCGCAAGGCTATGGTACATACGGCAACTTATATGTACTGACATGTAGGTATACCAATGAAAAGGTTGTTCAAATTTCAAAATTCAATTAATTTTGAGAAATTTACCTTTCCGCTGACTACATGCCATCGGGATTTTCTTTATTTAATTGATTAATTGAAATACTTATTCCCGAAGGAGGTAGGTATATAGACATAATTGTGCACGGTTCCAGTACAACAAACGACAACTATGGGCTCTAGCGGAACTCGAACCCGCGTCCACGTTGTGCTTTCGTAAGCTACCAACGCATTTCCAGCGCCTTAACCCACAAAGCCATCGTAACCCTAAATATATTTTCTCATTTTTTATTTATGTCAAACTATCTATTAGAGATAGATGTTTGTGCCTTTTGATACCCTCATCTTTGATTGTACATAATCGCCGTCCTGACTTAAGACGGTAAAAACGAAGTTATCGCCTACGATATTTATCCGATAACATCGATTTTTTGAAAATTTGCAACCGATTATTTCTTACTCAGTACTTCAACGTTAATATACTTACTGTGTATGATTATTTTTTGATTTTTTGAGGGAAACCTACCCCTTCTGAAAAAATAATAACTATTGACGTTATTGGAACATCCAACCGAGAATAGTGAAATAACCGTGGTTCCTCACAGAAAAATGTCCAATTTAAACGTTGCCAGATATGGTCTCTTCTTCAAATTTGTCGTTTCAAATTTCCGCCCGCACCCTCGTTGGTAGAAGTTTTTGTGGGAAAGGACATGTGGAATGTCGTTTTTTTTTTAATTGAACAAATTCTCTATGAAAAAAGAATAATGAAAATCGGAGCACGTTTACTATTTAAAAGGTGCGATTATCCATAAAAAAAAACATGCAGTCGATTTGTGTACCTCATCCGTTTGGTTGGTTTTCTTCGATTTTCAGAAGTACATACCTACGTACATACAATAAATATCTTCTAATTTCGTTACCCGATCGGTCAGATATTAGACTGTAACTTCCTCTTTTGAAATTTTGGAAATTAAAAGGCTCAACAAAATTAAATATTCCTCATCAGCTCTTAATTTTGGTATTGTAAAATATTGCAGAATGTTTAACAGTTTCTGCAATTATTTTAAAAAAATACTTTTTTAACAAATACGCTTAGGTACTTACAACCTATTATTAGTTCTTATCTGGAGTTAAGTTCACTTAATTTAGAAATAAAGCTTGAATTTTTTTTTCTGAAAAAATGGAAGCAATTTTATTTGTACCACAACTCCTTTAGTTTTAATACTCATGACTTCTACCAAAGCTCATTTTTAAGCTATTTTCAGGTACTTCGAAAATCACCTATCACATGATTTATCTAAGAAATGTTCCCATTTTTATTTTATTTAATGCTGAATTCTTCGATTTTAGTTTCTGTCAGGCATAGACCAACATCAGATATACAAGAAGGCCAATTACGTTTTGGCATCAGTATAAGTTCGTCCAGCATCGCAACCAACCTAAGTACCTACATATCGCATTTGCCATTTGATACATTTTCTTTACGAACAAACTGCATCTAATCCATAATATAATCCATAATTTTCTGAATAATATATTGAATCATTCAAATAGCGACCATCCCCGAAGGAATCAAAATCTGCTCGCAACAACTTATCATCAAGTTACGTTTCCAGTCTAGCTTTATATTATAGGTGGTGAAGTCAAAGAGCCATAAATCAAAATTTAAAAGGTTTTCGAATTACTTGTGAGAAATATTTCAAAACATGCATTTTTAATTATGATTAAGAAGCATTGATTTATCGAAAAAGTTCGCTCAGAACTAATTCCTATAACGATCCCGAAAAAGGTCCGAATCCACCCAGTAAGTAAAGTATCATTTTAAGCACTCGGTATATAATTTTTACTTCGAGTAGGTACTCTCCTAATTTCAGATCAGTCGGTCCTATCCGAAAGAACTCGTTGCGGTTAACCGTCAACGACTGGACTATAAAGACATAAAAGTAAATAAAAACTCGGTATATTCTTAATAACTCAAAGTAAAAAAAACATGGGCAATGTACCTCGATAATTTGCAAACAGTCACTCAATTAGCAGAAAATTATCAGTATAATTGTAAGTATTTCAACAATCGATCAAAATGTTGGCAAATGAGAGGATATTATGAAGTTTGTTTGGTACATCGATTGGACTTTTGGTATTATTAAAGCGAAAATGAACAATATTATTCAAGGCTAAAACTAAGATTGATCGACGTTTTGTGTCGATTGGTTATTTTTGTCAATACATCAGCACAATCATTTATGTACTGTACCACAGAAAAAAGATCACGTATACCTATGTAATTAATATAGCGGTCGAGTGAATTAATGTCTAATGTCATACATTCAAATATTTTTTTAAACGAATTTCGGCATGTAATGATAAGGTTCTTGAGTGTATATTTATAAAAAATGAATAATTCAGATGAAACGCAACCTTCATTTGTTTATATGGGATTTTAATTAAACTCTTCTCAATGGTGATATGCCTGGGGAAGGAACAGCTATTTCCAAACCTGGCAAATTGTTACGCCCATATAGTATCGTCCAAGCCACATTTTGATTCTACTGAAGATTGCCAACTAACAAATATCTGCTAAATCATGACTGACACAGTTTTTTTTGTTAACTTAATTTCAAAAGTATATGGTTTCAGATAATCAGCAAGAGCAAACATCTTCATCTCTGCCCGTATTTATACAGTCCTGAATATAGGTCTCCTCCAGACCTGTCGATAATCTGCTGTTTTTGACCGACGAACCCCGAACGGAGGAGGTATACAATAATTCGACTGTCTGCTTTTTTTTGGGTTTGTTCGCGCGTTATATATAGTAAACTTTCTTCGATTTTGATGATTTTTGATTCATTTGAAAGAGGTAACTTGGAAATTTGTCCCATATTCGTAAAAACTCAAACCGAAATCTCCTTCCCTCCGAAAACCGGCCCCGATGGGGGTGGTGGGGGAAAATTTTCTCGAAAATCGAAAATTCGAGATGCCAGAATTAAAGATAGGACAATATCCGGATACGTTTAAATTGAACATTTTTTCAAAAGAGTTACGGTTTTCGAGCTACATTCATTTTAAAATCTCACATATGGGTATTTCTGCTATGTGGAAGGGGCAATTTCTTTCGAAAACTGAAAATCTTTTAATGCCACATGAAAGACAATAATATGTGTATCAACATTTATCAGGAACATTTTCTTCTTAGAGTTACGGTTTTCGAGGTATGCGGTGGTATAATGGTTAAATCTAAAATATTTGAGCGTATTTCCGCAGCGATGTTCTGAGATCTTTACATAATAACAAGGACAAGCAAAGTATAAACGTGGGTAATAAGATATTACCGGTGAACGTTCAACAAAAAAACTGGACCGACATTATTAGTTGGTGCACTGAAAATTACGAAATAATATTAATTCTATTGGTGCTGGTACTTGTGAAGTTGGTGCCAAAAGTTATCAATCTAACCGCAACTGCACAACTTAAAAAGTAACAACACCAATAGAATTAATATTATTTCGTAATTTTCAGTGCACCAACTAATAACGTCGGTCCAGTTTTTTGTAAAAAAGTATTTATAGACCATAAATATCTGACATAGTACATATGTCCATGTTTTGAACTATTTATATCCAGTACTTTCCTATGAATTTTGGGGTTCCGTACCGTTAGTTGTACGATCTCTCCCCCACCTAATCAACGAAGATAGCACATCTAATAATCTGAAAAAAATGAAAGTGGTATAGTTTGATGTCTAGATTACAGGAGAAACACAAGGAGATAGAATGAGCTTATATGGCACAGGAGTGCATCAAGCTAAAATTAAATAATAATATGTCTTACAAAGAGGTAACGTACATGCATTTCCTATATTATTAAACGACGGCTGAGGACCATTACCACTGATAAATATTGAAAACTTCAATTATTAATAAAATTAACAATAGATACAAAGTAATACTCGCTGTAATGCGGTATGAATCAATTTTGACATACAGCATGGTCTGCATTTACATACTTTTATGACTGCGTACCTATAGTAGAGTGCACGGTCCCCGTTAAATCGTTTAAAAATGAATTGTGTGGGGGCGTCGAGGTTACAATCTGAAATTTGGCACAATCGTTACTTATTACCTACTTTTCTTAAATCCAAAAGCTGGAAAAAATCGGACAGTGCAGAAGGGCACAAGAAAAAAAAATCGAATTAATCGCATCGTTGTAAAGAAGAAAACGTTACAGATTTTTTCATATAAATACAATACAGATTTTTGTGGAAATTATATATTTTTTCAATTTTTGAAAGTCGCGAAATATACGTGCCTTTATGGAGCTACACTAGTCAAATAGTTGATTATATCGGAACAATACCAGGCATTTTCTAATTAATTTTCAGAGTTTTTTTCCGTTTAACCAGTGATATCTCGTAAACGAAGGCGTTAATCGAAAAAAACTATTCTCTGAAAAAGTTTCTCCCGTCTTTCATTCTACCACCGGTGAAAGAGTATTAATTTTAGGAACTGAAATAGTGACGTATTTTAATAAAATGCGATGCGGTGTCAAAATGCACGGCTACGAGTGCGTCTGCCTCTTCGCGTCCCCACTCCCGACAACGAGATATCGCATCTCAATTTAACGCCGTAGCTCTATCCTGCTCTTGCTCAGACTGCATACTCGTATTGTAAAGTTTATTGCTTTTTATTTTTTTTATACTAAAGGTACTTACAAAATACTTACATTTTATTATGAAACGAACATTTTTCTATATCCTAAAATCAATTTTCTGTAGTGATGGAAGGTAAGTGGGTATTTAAGCGGTTTTCATAAGATGACTCGATTAGATATTTTCCTTAACTATTTTTCATTTTGTCGGTAATGGAATCTAGAGCTTTGTCTTTTTCGACATTTGTAATACCCACATGTTTATGTTTGAGCAGTTTACTCTGATAGTAAACAACCTGTATGGTATTTAATTTCCCTGGCAATCATATCGTTTGATCCTACTCTCTTAAGAACGTCTAAATTGACTGCACCTATGGATTTTATTTTATGTTCGATGTTCATAGACGTAGCCTGCGACAAACGCCGTGTTGTTGATCGTTTTTACGCACTTATTTATCCGAAAATATCTTTGCGCAGCATTTTACCAACAGGAGGGGGTCGCTTAATGCCCATGTACTTAAATTCTTCATCTCTTTTTATTTTCATTTCCAAACATTTAATGCTCTTCTTTCCAATGTAAGTTACAAGATTTGCGCAAAATGGCATTTTGCAAATTTCCATTTTTTCCTTCCAAGATAATGCTATGGATGTCAATATCAGAGTTTTTCGTTAACGCATCTCTGAGTGGCCTCAATGAAGGTTTGGAAATTTTTCTTGCATATTATGCACACTGGGCCAGTTTAGACATTTAATTTTAGTAATGACTCTTATTCACTTGCGGAACTTGTACTGTCCATTTTATTACACCAACGTAAGTACCTATAATACCTAGATAATTGTGGTATTTACAATAAACCCTGAAACAACCCTCTGGTACAATGGAACTACACTTAGGTATACTGTCTTTTTTGTCACAAAAAAAAAACACTTAGAAAAAGAAGAGTTGTGCACGAGCGCAATAAACAACAGCAAGTGGAAGTCGGGCAAAAGGGATGGAGCGATGGAGCTACGGTTTTAAAGTGAGATGCGACATCGTTGTCGGGAGTGGAGACACGAAGTGGCAGACGCACTCGCAGCCGTGCATTTTGACACCGCATCGCATTTAATTAAAATACGTCACTATTTCACTTCCTAAAATTATTAATCTTACACCGGTGGTAGAATGAAAGACGCGAGAAACTTTTTCAAAGAATAGGTTTTTTCGATTAACGCCTTCGTTTACGAGATATCCCGGGTTAAACGAAAAAACTCTGAATATTAATTAGAAAATGCCTGGTATTGTTCCGAGATAATCAACTATTTGACTAGCGTAGCTCCATAAAGGCACGTATATTTCGCGACTTTCAAAAATTGAAAAAATATATAATTTCCACAAAAATCTATATTGTATTTATATCAGCAAATCAATAACGTTTTCTTCTTTACAATGGTGCGATTATTTCGATTTCCTTTTCTTGTGCCCGTCTGCATTGTCCGATTTTTTTCAGCTTTTGGATTTAAGCAAAGTAGGTAATAAGTAACGATTGTGCCAAATTTCAGCTTGTAATCTCGACGCCCCCACGGGATGTAAGAAAAACGCCATTCTGACCTCTACTACTACATATTATGCTGTTTCTAATAAACGATAAATGCATTTTTACATTATAATGCTTAATTATTTCTTGTATCTATCCATATACGATATGAGCTCGAACTATTTTCTTTTCTCTATCTAACAGATATCAAAGATGTTTTGACATGAGAGGTATTTCATAGTAATGAATCATGTTGATTCAGAAAATGAAAATTATTTATAAAATATTATTTGGTGGATGTGAATAATGGAGTAATTCTTTAATTAGTTATTATTATATTGAATGTTGCTAGTTGCAGTTAATTCACGCTTGTTTTTCCATGATTTATTAATTTAAAATAATCGTACGAAACCCTCGTGAGTCGAGTCCTCCTCATACTTGCCGGTTTCTTACGATATCATTTGCCTTTTTTTCTGTCTTCCAACATCCCGTTTGATCTTCGCCAATACAAGAAATTTGGTTTTATTAGTACAGTGTAGATTGTAACTAATCTATCTTTAATTAGATTTCGAAAAATTCAATCAAAAAACTGAATGCCTTCATTGTTAGTGAACTAGCGACAAATTATTCAATTGGCATCTAATTGGCACTCAAAAAGGTCCTAAATATTTTAACTTCGTGTGAGTATATTTTTCTGGGTAAGGTTGTCTTGGTCTAGTTTTCGTCTATTCGTCCCAGATATATCGAAAAACATCAATCTTATTGACATTTGTGTACAAATAAAGTCAACGACAAAAATGGTAAAATTTTATAATAATTCGTAATCGGTACAGTGATGACGAAATTTCGTAGAAAAATCAGTGGTGTAATCATCTAGGTAAAATTTCTTAATGGTCATGATCGACAAAGTTATTTCATAATGGTGGTCTCTAAAAGTCATAACCAAACTCTTCGAAGTGTGTTCTTTGATTGAATGTCAATATCCTAAGGGCGTTATTATCGCCATTCGAAAATATCTATTCTTGTTTCATGTAGGTATTTAGGACTAATTGTTCTCAACTAATTTTAAGTTAAGATCTACTAGAAAGATCGCAGTTCTCATGGGTTGAAAATGGAAGTGTGTTCTAAAGCACCAGTGTTACAGTTTTTGAGAAGGTAGGTAGGTACATCTAAATGCTTTTAATAGAAAATGGCCCTTAAGATAAAAATACGAACTTCTTATCTCATATCGGTATTTGCCAAACTACACGTTGTAATTAGGATAGGATAAATATAAATTCGCAATGTAAAATAATATAAATATGGAAAAATGATATATAGACAAACTCCTGATATCATCCGAAGTTATCCAGGCAATAGACAATAGATATTAAATGTTATTGTACCAACATCCATAAGTTTCTCCCATAGCAATTAAGTATTTGATAAGCTAATGCTACATCTATTGGCATAGGAAACGCAATAAATATGATTTAAAAACATGAACAAATCAGTATACCTACATATACTACGCTTTAATATACTTAATACTAATTATTTCAATTATCTCATTGTTGTTGTACAAAATTGCTACATAATGTAGCCAATGGATTTGCAAATTCCATGAGATTCGAAAGAGCTTTCAATTTAGGATTGCCCTTAAAATGTTTCCCTTAATCAATTTGTTCTAGGTATATTATTTCTTTAGAAGTTGAAACAGATCTTTAAATTTCATAAAACGTTTTTAGTACTTATTATACCGCAGGCGATGAGTCAAATTAATCATAATCACCATACAACTTATGAAATACCTACCTACCAGAATTTCGGCTCCTACAAAACGTATGTCGCAATCGGTACTATTCCGTCCAATTAATTGATTGATTTTACTAAAAATACCAAGATCTTCTTTAGAATAAAGTTTATCCTAAATATGTATTTACTCTATCACAATTCAATGAACCATACCGTACCTGTGAATACCATATAATTTATTAGAAATAACTAAGTTCAATTATATATAGTATTGCTTCAGTATTGAATCGATTATGGAATGAGGATTGTTGTTTATGCAACAACTTTTTCATTTTGATTCGCTTCAATAATTATTGACTTGCAAAAAGGAAATTACATACATTTAGACTTAATTATTGGGTATCTACTAATTATAATGGATAAAAGTAGGTGAATGAACTTGAATGCATTTGTTCATAGAGCCCAGCAGCTTTGATGAAAATCGAATATTTCTCAGCTGGGTTGTTTTATTTGTCGTCTGTTCATCTAAAATTTGAGAATATTTGAGTATGAGTATGAGATGAAAAATATTTGGGATACGTATAGTCATTGAGTAGTTATCTGTTGGCTTCGGGACAAGCAAACTTTTGCAATAACAGAAGTAACCTCTAATGCTGAATTATGTTGAATCATTTCCAAAAGTAACTAGGTCAAATGAGCGCTTATTTTCGCAACAAACTGTTATCTTCTCCAATGATCATCTAACAAGTAACATGTTATAGAGTTTTGAAAATAAATGAAATAGTAGAGTATTCTGATCATATCATCGTTACATTTTATTTCTCTTTCAATTAATTTTATTTATATGTATATGCTTTAATAATATAATATATATTCTGGTCAAGCCCCATGCCTTTGACCTTATTACTCCGTGCACCTTCAAATTATATTCATGAATTCCGTGATAATGTTAATTGCTACCAATACCAAAGTCAAGGTCATGTGGAAGGAATATGGGAGGAAATGTTTTTAATTTCAGAGGCAATAATTTGAGTGATTATTGATGTGATGGTATGGAAAGAAATTTTCCATTTAAAGTTTAGGAGCAATCAATCAGTATGATAAATCTATATACCTACTTAATATTTACAAATAAACGGTTACAAATACAGAATGTATTTAATACCTAATTGAGAACACGTTATTACTAAGGCATCATATTTGTCCTTATTAAATCAAATTATTCAATAACTGCTCCAACATTTACTTTAATATCAATTATTTAATAATTTTATGCATAATTCCATTTATAATCTACAATATATATATATATATATATATATATATATATATATATATATATATATATATTAAAATCAGGAAATAATGTATTTTAAATAATTACACAAATAGGGCATTTATGAAGAAAATAATTATCACCATTCTCAATGATAAGTGTCTTTTGCGTGGACTCATTTAAATTTATCTATTTATATGATTGATTACAAAGCAAATTCTTGTAATATCAAGCCCCTATAATAATATACATATTGTGATAAGATCATAGTTCACGTAGCAACTAGAAATATAACTTTAGAGGTAGGTACAGCAAGGTTAGGGGGATTTTATTTTCTCTTGATATTTTTGTTGTGTAGACGACAATGAGGCGGCACTATCACGATGTTGAAATCACATCAGTTCCTAGGTGTATTACCGGGATTAGAGCTCTATATGGATAGGTATTATAGTCCGCCATTTTGAGTTTTGCCTGTCATGTCGGATGTCAGAATCAGTTGTTGTGTCTTTGGTATAATTTATGCGGCTTTTAATTCTCCCATATTACCAAGGAAATCTAAGGTTTGTGCTGATTCACATTCCTACACCGTTTTTCTATTTCTACTAAATTTCAAGAAACTTTTTACCAAATTCAAGTACCCATTTCTGAGAATGAGAAAACATATTCGCAATGAAACACTAATAATAGCGTCACGAAAGAGTGTTTTTAGATCTCAATATTTGCGAATTTTCGCATTTTGGTAAATTTAAAGATAACACAAACTCCTTGCACCCCTCTGATGCTTTTCACCAAAGCGTTTGAGCTTCCCGTAACATGAAAACAACAATTTTCGTGGTGCACGGAAAAATATTCGATAGAAAACGTTTGATGTTGAAATTCAACTTTCTACCGTTTTTGAGGCGAAACTTACCAGCTGGCTGTTTACTGGTTCAAATATTATAATATCTCATATTCAAATATATTTGAGCCAATAAAAACTCATACCTCGTAACCAGCCAGCTGGTGGGTTTCGTCTCAAAAACGGTATTTGACATGACAAGTGACAGGCTATATATATATATATATATATATATATATATATATATATATATATATATGTGTAGTAAAGTTTAACCCTGTGCTAAACGTTGTGGGGTGAGTTCACTTGCGTAAGACTCAAAATTCGCAGATTGCTTCCAATGGTTTATTTCCAAACACTCAGTACAGGAGCTTCTATTATGGTACAACTGTCACCACTTGTCACCTTGACAATCTATACTGTCACTGTCTTCACCGACAGAACTACTTTTAACCTCTGATTGTACAGACTGACTGTTATCAACTGTCTTTATAAACTCACTTCATAAGACTGACTCTGTCCCGTGATCGACACGGCCTTATATACCTGAATCATGACATGACATGACATTCATCGAGAATGTTCTATGATTATCTAGACGCACATAGTAATGTTCTAAAGCCTTGTCAAACTGACAATAGTATGACAAATTGTACCTCACATATAGTTTCTGGAAGGATCGAGAATAACTCTACCATAATTCTAGAACAACATAATAAAATATACAAGCAACTACTATTGTAAGCAAGGTTGTAGAATGAATAGCTAATAAAAGAATAACAACCGTAAGTACATGTCCACCTATCCACGTTACACTGCCCCCTTCTTAGATTTGATCGTCCCGATCAAACATCAACCCAATGCATTCTTCAATCTCATCGGGGGGAGCTCCTTGCATCCTCTGGTCCCAATGCTGGCTCTCGCCACCCGAGGAAGACAGGTTACTCGGTTGTACTTTTGATCCTCTTCTTCGGTCATCAAAATGTCTCACCGGAGTACGACTACTTCCTCCTGTAGGTGAAAATCTTCGAACAGATGGTCTGCAACTACACAAGCTAACACGATCCTTGGTGGCCATACAACCTTCACCACTACGTGATCTTGAATTACGATCACGCGATCTAAGTATGTGGCAAAAAGACCTCAATTTATGACAGAATATTTCATCACATCCAGTATTGCGTCGACGGCAGCGACTGTGCCTGCAGATTCGTCAGCGGCCATTACACTTGCTCCTTTCTCGCAGCCTGCTGCGCCTCGTGCCTCGGTCGTTGCGTAGGCTCATGCAGCTTCTTCTATTGCGGCCATAGCACCTTCTACCTCCTGGACCTCTGAGTAGAGTACCGCAAGTTAAAATGTATTTCTTACGACCGCTGTTGCCTACACATTGCCTGATACTTCTTCGAGTTCTGGATGTACTGCACATTTTAAAAGGACTTTTTCTTCAACTGTTTGACCTCTCTCCATAGATATTTCTCTCCTTCGACTTGGGGGCGGCATCTTCCCTCTTAACATCAGGTTCGCTATTTAAGCTGTCTTTGTTGGAGCAGTAATGATGTTTCTGTTGGTCGCTGTTTACTACCTCATATTGTTGTCTAATTCTAGCCTGTTCTTCTTTATATTCTCGTTTAATTCTTGCCAGGTCTTCTTTATATTCTTGTCTAATTCTTGCATGTTCGTCTTTATATTCTTGTGCAATTCTTGTCTGTTCTTCTTCATATTCTTGTCTAATTCTTTCTTGTTCTTCTGCATATTCTTGTCTAATTCTTTCCTGTTTTTCTTTATCTTGTCTAATTTTGGTCCGTTCTTCTTCATATTGTAGCATTATTCTTGCATGTTTTTCCTTACGTTCTAGTCTAATTCTTGCCCATTCTTCTTTTTCTTGTTGTCTTTCTCTTGCATATTCCTCATTTTCTTGTTGTCTTCTTCTTGCCCATTCTTTTTTCTCTTGTTGTCTTTTTATTGCCAATTCTTCTTTTTCTTGTTGTCTACTTCTTTCTTGCTTTTGTAGAAATGTTGTTATTTTTATTTCTCGTTCTTCTGTTTTCTGTTTCAGGAACTCTATCACGTCTGCAATAGTTGCCATTTCACCAAATCTTTCGATCTGATATTCACCATATATTTTCAGCAAAATGCGAGGATCCCTTTTTCTGACACCAATTGTAACGTTTAACCCTGTGCTAAACGTTGTGGGGTGAGTTCGCTTGCGTAAGACTCAAAATTCGCAGATTGCTTCCAATGGTTTATTTCCAAACACTCAGTACACGAGCTTCTATTATGGTACAACTGTCACCACTTGTCACCTTGACAATCTATACTGTCACTGTCTTCACCGACAGAACTACTATTAACCTCTGATTGCACAGACTGACTGTTATCAACTGTCTTTATAAACTCACTTCATAAGACTGACTCTGTCCCGTGATCGACACGGCCTTATATACCTGAATCATGACATGACATTCATCGAGAATGTTCTATGATTATCTAGACGCACATAGTAATGTTCTAGAGCCTTGCAAACTGACAATAATATGACAAATTGTACCTCACATATAGTTTCTGGAAGGATCGAGAATAACTACCATAATTCTAGAACAACATAATAAAATATACAAGCAACTACTATTGTAAGCAAGGTTGTAGAATGAATAGCTAATAAAAGAATAACAACCGTAAGTACATGTCCACCTATCCACGTTACAATATATATATATATATATATATATATATATATATATATATATATATGTATATATAGAGTTTTAAAGTATTCTTGAACCTGGGAATGTATTAAGGTTGGCAATTTCTTGGGTATTCTGGTTCTTCATTATAATTTATTATGACAAAAAAATCAACTCTTGTTAGAGGAACAAATATATAATATCCAACGTTTCGACGGGACATCCTCGTCTTCTTCAGGAATTTAAGAATATTAATTCTCATTTCCGAAATTCTGCCTTATCGACTGGTAGTATGGAAGCATAATTTCACCCATGCTAGATATGTAGAGTTTTGAAGTATTCTTGAATCTGGGAATGTATTAGGGTTTGCGATTTCTTGGGTATTCTGGTTCTTGATATACAGATATACAGATTATACTGAAGAAGGATAATTCAAAAAAAAAAGTTTATAACAACTAATATTAAGAGTTTTGAGATCTCTAGATCAACTGATTGGTAAGAGAAATTTAGTTGATTCAAAAGGATTTTCATTTCATGTTTAACCTATAGTGAGATATAATACGATGATTTTTTCCTTCGCCATTTGCTTTTTTGATATCACTATTTAAAATATATTAAATAACATGGAAAATGTTTAAAATATTCTTACATGTTGATTTGTGAGAGAAAACAGCTTATCATTATTATTAGCTTCATTGAATGAATGGATGCTTTTCAGGATATTTTATATTGTGTATCTATCGTATTGTGAGAGAATACGATAAAGATGATATATGTTAATATTTCTCTATTAGATATATCTGCTATTTTAATAAATTTTTCAGGTTAATTTGTGAGAGAGATTGACTTGTTTTTTTTTGTTTTTTTTTATGTAATTGATGCTTTCCATTATTTCATTTTAAAGTTATGTATGTCGTATTGTGAGAGAATATGATTATATATAATTAACAAATAATCTGAATGCCTAACAAAATAGTAAATAATATTATTGACACAATAAACTTGAATTTATACTGCAATACCTACGAATTCAGATAGTCTAGTCTGTGTACGGGTATATATTTATTTATATTATGTGTTTCTAAGTCTGTTATAAATATTTTTTTTATAATTGAATAATAACTTTTTCTTTTTACTAAACTTATATCTGCCTCAATATTTTCATGTTTAATGTGTGACTTGTTAAAAAAGAGCTACAAACACAAAGATAACTCCCATACGATCTTTTCTAAGAAAACTTGAATCTAGACACTTTCAACTCTAGATATGCCGTTACCATGACATTTATAAATAACTAATGACATTTTTGATTGATGACTATGAAATCTTTCCTGTTTGTGGTTAATTTTATGTAAATTCATGTAAGTACTTTAATTAATAATCTATTATGTGGTTAATAAAATTTGTAACGATTTTTAGTTTGCCCCGACGAAGAGAATAAACATTCTTGGCATAATCCAAAGAATTTTATTTATTAAATGACTGCATCCCCAACAAAAATCTATTTTATTATATATATATATATATATATATATATATATATATATATATATATATATATATATATATATATATATATATAATATGCTTGTCAATCAAATATGTTTGATCCAAATAAAGCCAATGTGTTACTCTAAAAGAAGAGAATATTTATTGATCTTCAAATCTAAATAGTAATAAGAAACAACATATAAAGCTATCGCTTCACAAACTTCTGTCTGTTTCGAAATTAATCAAACAATTGTCAAACTTTCACTTATGTGTTAGTGTGCGAGGAATTTCAACTTAATGAAGATATGAATGTAAAGATCTTCATTTACATCTCCCCCCCCCCAAAAAAAACTATTTATGTTATTTTATGTTGCAATTCATCAGGTAGTATATTGATATTTTTTCCTTCTAATAAATATTTTGGAGAAAATCCAGTTACAGTGTGCTCTGTTTCATTATATTTTTGTATGCATTCATGAGCAATAGTCGTCCAGGAAAATTTATCCTTTTTTTCATTATTGCAACATCTTATTTTATTGATTAACGTTTGGGAATATTCTCTACTTCTTGAAATCTTTTGAATTTATCCCTGGATATTGGTCAGATAGAATCATGCCAATTTTATTTTCTTGTGTTACTTTCTTCACAAGTTTTATAAAATCATTGGAATTTTGAGTTTTTGATGTCCAAATGTTGGCATATCTAGTAAAGTGGTCTACCAGAAGGTGTATATATGTTTTTGTCGAACGTGAACCACCAAATCCACCAATGGTGTTTAGAGACATAATTTCAAAAGGATAAGAGGCGGGATCAAGGTGAGACATTAATCCAAATTTAAATTTCACCCTAGATTTATTTTTTATGCAAATTTCACAATTTTCACAAATTTTTTTTATATTATGTGTCAAGTTTTTGGCTATAAAAAATAATTTAATTTTACTTTCCATTTGTTTTATTTCTATGTGACAGTAAAATAATGTACGTTTTTTATAATTGTTTTACTAAATTCTTCAGTCAGTAAAATCTTTTCATTATTTCCTATCTTCTTATAGTATATTTTATTGTTTAAGTTCAATTTGTTTTTATTTTGTTTTATATCTTCATTTTTATCTTGGTCATTACGGATATCATCCATTATAAGAAAATTTTCAATTTTTAAGACTTGATTTTCATAGGATTCTAAAACAAGGTTTCTGCTCAAACTATCAGCTTCTATATTATATTTTCCTGGGGAATATATTACATCAAAATTGAATTGTGATAGATAGTATGTCAGATATCCCAGTTCTTCATCAGTTCTTGCTTTAATATTCATTTTTTCTAGAGGTTTATGATCTGAAAAAACCGTAAACTTTTTCCCAATGAGCCAGTGCTGCCAATATTTTACTGCTTCTTTTATTGCTAAACATTCTAGATATATAGCCTTTTTAATTTTTTGAGTATCATTTAATTTTCTCGAAAAATAGGCACAAGGCTTTTCTTCTCCATTAGGTTGTGGTTGTTTCATGACAGCACCTATGCCCTGTATACTAGCGTCTGTATAAATATGTATTGGTAGATTTGTATCAAAGATTGTTAAGATGGGTTTCGAACAAAGAAATTTCTTTATCGTATCGAACGATTCTTGACATTTTTCTGTCCAGTTCAAGTTTTGATCTTTTCTCAACAAATTTTTAGAGGATCGAATATGATGGATATATTCGGTACATATTTCCCAAAAAAATTAATTTTACCCAAAAACTGCCTAACGTTATTTTGTGGGGATAGGAAATTTTTTAATAGCAATTTAATTATCTTTCAGTGGAGTGATTGTGTTATTTTTTATTATATGGCCTAAATATTTTACGGACTCTAGAGCATAATTACACTTTGAGAACTTTAATCTAAAGCCCTCCTTTGAAATAGCTTCCAACAACAATGATAAGTGTTTCATGTGATCTATAAATGTGTGAGAAAAAACTAAAATGTCGTCAACGAAATTTACAGTGAAATCTGATAATCCATATTTCCTAATAATGTTACATAGTATTCTTTGAAAATTCGCGGGAGCAGTTTTTAAACCAAACGGTAAACAGGTCCACTGATAATGGTTTTCTTGAGTAACAAATGCTGTGTTATTCCTATCGTCAATTCTTAAAGGAATTGACCAAAATGCTGAATTTATATCAAGCGTGGAGAAAAATTTACAGTTTCTTGTCTTTACCATTAAATCCTCAATTAAAGGAAATGGTTGTTCTTTTTTATAGGCTAATGTTACCGGGGCTGCAAAAGGACTATAAGATTCTTCAATTAGTTTTTTATTTAATAATCTCGATTCTTGTTCTTCTATTTCTTTTTTATCTTCAATACTACATCTATATGGTCGTTTGCTGCAATATCTATCAACTAACAAATCAATATGTGCTTCATAGCCTTTCACTGTACCTATATCAAATTTATCTTTAGCAAAAGAGTTCTATATTTATAAATTATTCCTATGTTTTCATTGAAGTTTACTATGCCAAAAACATTAATATATATATATATATATATATATATATATATATATATATATATATATATATATCAGATAAAATAGGCGGACGTCATCCATATCCGAAAGCCTAACAAGATTAATCGGCCAAGTAGCGTTTTACCGGCGATAAGTAAGATAACAGAAATGTTTTCCTCAAAAGGCTGAAAGATAATACTGAAGAATGAAAAACTACTCCTCTGAGAGCATTTAGGCTTTAAGAAATAACATAGCGAGGAACTTCAGCTTCTTACAATCGTCGAAGCTATAACTCGTTGGTACAATGACAACTGGAATGGCATTATTGAACAAAGAGAAGGCTTTCAACATGGTATATGGCACAAAGCACTCATCCACAAGCTGCTTTTATTCGGATACTCCTCCATCAGTAGAAGATTGATAAGAGCTAGAATTAATGAATGCTGCTCTTTGTATCCCAGGCAGAGGCCAGAGTACCGCATGGGGTGGTGCTCTGTCCACTCCTCTTCAATAGATATCATCAATGCGCCGACATCCCGAAGACCCCACATCGCAATGACACAGCTGCCACGTGCAGATCCTGAGAACCGACACCGATACCAAATACTTCCAAGAGTTACTGGTTGGAGTGACTGGGAAATAAAGTGGAAAATTGCTTTGAACGCCGAGAAGTCAGAGGCAATTATATTTCCCGAAACCGTAACCAAGATGGTCTCGATTACGAGAAGGATACGAGAAGTTGGTGCCCACGAAGTAGAATGGAAATCCAGAAAATCAAATACCTTGGTGTTAATATTGACAAGAAACTCACTTGGAGCGAGCACAAGGAGAACAAGCCTAGGCAAACTTTAAAGGTGAGGGGTGTCTTAATCCACTTAAAGGGCGTAACAGCAAGCTGTATCTGAAGAACAAGCTGGCTTATGTCCAGATTATACTCGTACCAATGATGGAAAGTACCACAGTTCATATATTACAGTTTCTCCTACGAGACCTTCTATTAATCCCACTAAAGGAACAATTGAGTATAGAACTAAATCCGCTCATAAACTGGTACTGAGTGTGTAGAAGTGTGAATTGCGTAGCGCTGCGTGAATCTGTGTTATCACTCGAGGCCGAAATTCTTCAGCTAGGCTTCAACATCAACGCAAAAAATATAGATTGTTCCAGATTTGATCGACTCCCTAATATTAGACTGGTCCCAAGTAAATGCTGTTATGTATTAAAAAGGGTCGAATATATGCTTATTAAATGTACTACTGTTCTTAAAACAGTATCCCAGAAAAGGCATTAATCCTAAATACGCCAACGAGCACCTCAGGTGCAGGACATTTTGGCAGCAATGGCCAAAGGTCAGACAAATCACGAAATACATAATTATAGATAAATGGTAGGACTTCTAGAATGGTACTGCAGTCCAGAGGCATCTCTACAGCCTACATACCTACATACATACATACCTAGCTATGTGCGGCGGATAATTCTGGTTCATAGAAAAGGGGAGTGATTTTTCCCAGGGTATGTTTTTTAGATATGGCCCCAATTTAGGAGAAAAGTCTAGTTCCATTTACAAATAATCAATTACGTTATATTTCATTTGTTGAATCAATGTTTATTCATCAGGTTAAGTTCGAGGCGGAAACCAATTCAGCTTTCACACCCAAAGGATAGGGACGCCACCGACAACAATATTTTTTAAAACAAAAAATGTATCAAGTAGGCAAGCAAAAACGTACAAATCACATCTCGAGGCTGTAGTGGCTTCTAACATATTAATGTCTAATGTATGCCCGACATTTTCTAGTCGCCTGTTGGCCCTTATATCACGGATGCAAGATTTTTTGAATTATAACATATGCCATGGAATCGATCCTTGGATTGGATTGTATGTTCACGAATCAATTTAATAAAAATGCACAGAGAAAAAATGATAAGGAAAAAACTTATAAATATTGGTTAAACATGAAAACTCAATATAAATTTGATGTAACTGTACATTTTCTGGAGAACTTAATATAGACCCTGATTTAAAAATATATATATATATATTAAAATTATTGATAAGAGACAATAGAAAAAAAGCAAGCTTGAAGAGGAACGCGAACTCTATCTGCTTTAAATTTAATAGCCAATACAACAACCTCTAACCACAAGGCTATAACACAAGTAGTTAAAAATGGGCAATTTGCGTGTAATGTAATTCAATGAATTTTGAGAAATTTACCTTTCCGCTGGCTACAGGCTGTCCGGATTTTTTTATCATATATGCAAAAACAAACATACGAGTACATTAGTGATGCTGGTCCTAGTCGTGCAGTCATGGTCTTACAAAACTGCAAAACCAAAACCGCCTATACAAGAAAAAGACACAAGACCAATACTGCGATGCAAGACCAATACCAAGACCAAAGATAATGGAACTTATCTTTGCCAAGACTAACCTGGTCTTGGTCTTGCTGTAAGGCTTGCAAGATTTGCAAGACCCTCGTAGTTCCGTAATTAAACAGCAAATTGACATTATTTTTGGTCAATGATTAGAGAAGAAACGCTGGCAAATTACCTAAGTAATTTAACCGTTGAACTCCTTTATTATCGATCTTTATTTTACCAATTCTAAAAATATTGAATTAAAAGATGTTGGGTGAAATGCGAGTTTATTTTACCCATCTAGGATTTCCTGATTTCAAAAAATTCTGAAACACCCTATACAGTAATTTCAACCCTTTTAGGATTTCATTTAACTGCTGATTTCAAAGAATCCCGACTGCTCGTAGCCAAGGGAAGTTAAACTACTACTAAAAAGAGATGTGATTCCATCGAAGAATGGTAAATCCTCTTTTTATATAGAAGAAGAGAGAAAATATGAATGATTTTTCCATAAGGAAAATGCAAAAAAAGTAAATGTTCGTATTGGGTAGCATTAACAAGGTGATCGACAAATACCTATTTCATTATGTAACTATCAGTTGAATTTAACTTCGCGTTCGCAAGAATTTTACTTTGAAAGCTGTGGGTTGCCATTTAAAATACATATCGATGACGTCATATCATTTTCTTCACTCACTCTCACAAAAAACGACAGTTCCGAGCATATTTCGTTGAAACTTGAAACTCTCATTCTAGTTTTTATAGAATTTGGTACTTTACGACGCAGTGTAGGTATATTCATTTCCGATACAACATAGACATATTTACATATTATTAAGAATGTAATCATTTGGGGATTAGCCAATTGAAATATCATGTCATAATCATATATTATCGATCAAGCAGTGAAGTCACCGAGTTGTTCAACCGTAATGACTAAAAATAAACAAATTTCATCTATTATTTCAGAATTGGATCCCTTTGACGTCAATTGTGGTGTTAAAGGAATCGCCGTGACTCGTGGGAATGTATATACAAAACTATAAATAAAAAACAAACTCAGGAATATTGTGCTAGGAATGAAAGTTTTATCAATTTAATAGAGACAGTCGATAATAAAAGAAAATTTTAATCAGTTTGAGGACGATAAAAATATTACCTGGCGTTAGACGTTAGAGTTATGCAACACTTTTCACGTGTAAATAATTATTTTTATGAACATGATCACAAAATTTTCTTATGCTATGATAGTACCACAGATTACCTAATAAGATGTGATAGTACCATGTACGGTTTTAGTTTTACAAATATTGTGTAATACGTAACACTACAATATTTTTGTTAATTATGTCAAATTAAAAAAATAAAATAATATGATAGGGATTTATAAACTATAAGGAATAATTCCTAAGCTTCTCTTGTTCTCTCAAGCTGCACTACTAAAATGATATTTTTTTGTTTGGGATAAGGTCCGAAAAAAAGAATTTGAGTAGATAAAAATATATACTTTGAAGTCGCATCTTTAAATTTTAGATAAATACTATTATTAGATCTTCAAGGTCTTGATAGTCCTGACCTGATGCCTGAGAACTCATCTCTCCTATAAGGACATCAAACTCATTGAAGAGCCTTTGTGATTTTCCTGGGACCCTCCTTTTTACAGATGTGCAATACAGTTTAGTCCTCATCACTATAAAATTGATTGAATGAGTTATCATCTATTTGTATTTTATACCCAACATAATTTTGGTTTTAAGTCTGGTCAGGCTTCACATGCTAGCTGGCTATTTCGCAAATGATTACCAATCAATGGAGGCTTCTTCTGGAATTTTTTTTGACTTATAGATAGACAGCCTTGCCAGATCGGCATTTTTGTTTTGGACGAGAAAACTGTCTATTTCAAGTCATTGATCACTCATGTAACATGAATCAGCGAAAACCTATAAATCCACAAGGGCAGTTCAGAACATGACCATTTTAGTTTGATATGCACCGATAACAAAATTGATACTTTTTTCATTCAAAGATATTTCTTACTTGATAATTTTTCAAATAAAGCTTAAAGCTACAAGTAGTCCACAAAACAATTTTCAAGAAATCGGGTAATCATTCATGTGATTCTGTTGCCATTGAGTATAATCCAGTAGGAGATTTAGGTCTATGATTAGCAGTTATTAACTTCTTAAAAAGTAGGTATACATTTTAAGACCCTTCCACCATTTAATAAAACTTGTTATAATGAACTCTACAGCCCTTATGCAATCTTATTTAAAAAAAAATGTTTTGAAAATTTTCGAGTAAATTATATTACTAAAATAGTAATAGCTATGGTTTGGAATGATGAGTTTGTCTTAATAATATTCAAAAATGTGAAAATGCGACTTTCATACATTTTTTCTGTGATGTATAATCAATTAAAGATGCAAAATATCACAATAGAGCTCTTAGATGTTTCAGAAATGAGGGTATAATATTGATATAAATAGCGTAGCATGCCTGGGTTCGAAAAAAGACTTCAAAATAGAAGAATCATTGCATTGAAAAACTTATTACAAGAACCATGAGGTAATAACAAACTCACAATTCGGTTTTCATTTTGTTGTATTTACTATAATCTCTTGTTGCATCAATGTGTTGTTGCTAGTTAAACTCAAGTTAAAGTGGATGTAAAAAGATGTTATGTGAAATGTGAACATCTGCTGTAATCCAGTGTGATTCTAGAATAGAAGCAATTTTGTTCATTTTTGCACAAAAACATATTACAGAAAAAAATCACGTATAATTTATGACTTTGCCGAAATATTGATTGTGAATATGACAGTTATTTTACTAGTTTATTTATTTATTAAAAAAATAGACAATCCTGATATAAAGTACATCACAAAAATATTTAATTTTTTGGTAATTATTTAGTGACAAGAGACGTAAAGCTTATGAGGGTTATGATAATTGAGAAACGATTGCGATTTTTAACCGACGAACCCAAACGGAGGAGGTATACAATTCGACTGTGTGCTTTTTTAGGATTGTTCGCGCGCTGTATAGAATAAACTTACTCCGATTTTGATGGTTTTTGATTTATTTGAAAGAAGAGGCTTGAGAAATAGTCCCATAATCATAAAAAATCAAATTCCAAATTTCCTTTCCTAAATTTAGAATTCGTGATGAATCAAAAATAAGAAAATATCTGGAAACGTTTAAATTTAACATTTTTTAAAAAGAGCTACAGTTTTCGGGTTTCAGCGATGTTGAAATTTAAAATATGTGTAGTTTCGCTATGTGAAAAGGGCAATTTTGTTCGAAAATTGAAAATCTGAGAATGCCACATTGAAGACCAGATTATTTCTAACAATATTTACATTGAACATTTTTTTCATAGGGTTACGGTTTTCGTGTTACGGCAGTGGTAAAGTCTAGAATATATGTGTATACATAAGTACTTCCGCTGCGATATTTTAAGATCTCCAAATAAATATTTTTTCAATCAAGATTAGAATATTGTATTTACCAAAAGCTTTGATTTAAGCACCATTCAAAAATCAGTAGTTTATATCCTTCTATGTTTCATTTTCTTAACTTGCTTATGGAAATAATCCTGTCCCTCAGTATATCCCTGAAAAAGTTTTGCATGAATCATCAGAGATCGTAAAAGAACGAAACGTCCTTGCATGGAAAAGATTTTTATGTTTTGATTTTTGTGACCTATTAGTAGTTTCGTAACAAATAAAAAATTATTATACACTCGATAATTCTATTTTCTATAAGAAAACATATTTTCAATGTAACGCTTCAATATAAAGAAAATGAATACCCTTGTCTCAAAAATTCGTTTATTAATAGGAAGGCTTTTACTTCATATTTTTATCTTTTTATTATAAACAACTTAAAATATTTCCTTTCTAGAACACGTTTATATAAATCTTAACAATGGGCTGTAGCTGCAGTTTTCTGTGACTTCTCGAAATCGTTTGACTGTGTAAATCATGAGCTCCTTATGCAAAAATGTTTTGCTATGGCTTCAGAGGAACATGTAATAACTGGTTTAGGTCTCACACCAACAATAATTTATAGAAGTTGTCAACGTATAATAAAAGGAAACGTTGTAGTAGTTGAACCAAACCGGTGTTGCTCTTTTATCCCTGTACATTGGTCTCAAATAGAAGTTTAAATAGATAAAAGTAATTCTGTAGAAGAATTAACACATGTTCTTGAAATAATTTTATCAAACTCTCGGTAAATAATAAATACATTCAAATAGTCTTCATATAAATAATTAAGTCTTACCGGCATGATAATTACTCAAAATTTGCAAATAAAAAGTATTATATTGATTTAAAGGTAACTCAAAGTCATAAACTAATATTCCACTACACTTCGAGATTATGGACTTCTACTTACAGTATTATATTGACATTTTTTATACATTTTTGACTTTTGGCCCACTTCTAACACAACTTTAAAGATGTGTTGCATTTTTACATTTTTACAAAAATGGAAAATTGCCAATTATTTTCAAAACTATTAATTTTTTTTATAGACAACCTTATATAAAGTTCCCCTTATTTTTACTGCTCAATACAATAAAATAATAAAAAATGGGCGTTTCCCTTTGAAAAAAATGACCTTTGACGTTTTTTTGGATATAGTTTTCAATCTTTTTTTTTGATCACTCTGTATAAATTATTATTAATATATTATAAGAATACAGATAAAGTAGATCTTCTTCTACAAGAAAA
Organism: Crioceris asparagi; assembly: GCA_958507055.1. Lineage (NCBI taxonomy): Eukaryota > Metazoa > Arthropoda > Insecta > Coleoptera > Chrysomelidae > Crioceris > Crioceris asparagi. The sequence goes on from OY293827.1 coordinate 56,170,268, forward strand.
TCAACCAAAATTGAATATTAAAGGCTTCCTCATATGAAAGATTGATAATTAAGTTTTGGACTCTAAACTTATTTTTGACATAAAATTTGAAATATGTCAACAACGGTTAGACTTAGGTATAGGATATTGTACACAAAATGTTTTCAAAATTGTACAAGAAATCTAAAAATGTATATACAGGGTATTTCATAAGAAATTAAAAAAGTTGGGATCTACTTCCGGTATAACCAGAAATGCGACTAACATGAAAATATTTTAGACGTATGTCAGTGACTTTAGTAATTTAGTATGTCACCAAATTTTCAGTCTGTTTGTAGTTATCGTTTGCTTACAAGCGATCGATGTCTTTCCCGGATAACCTCCTTATACAGTGCTTTCGAAAAGTGGTAATGAATAAATTCATTTTTTCTGAAAATGAGACTGTTTCGAAAAAATCCTATGGGGCGTCGATTCTGTTTTAAACAAAGGTACTTTTTGACATACGACCCGTATTTGTGAAGTAATCGTTATTCGAGATATGACATCATCGATAATTTTTTTTAATGACGACACTCAATTTCGACTAAACCAATTGAAAGAGCGTGTTATTCTACGTACACATCGTCAAAAACTATGGTTGTCTGATAGTAGCCTTAACAACCAAGAATGTTTTTGTTATTAATGTCAGATAAAAACTTGAAATCGTAACTTTTTAAGTATTTTATATTTCCTATCGATTTCTTATTTTTTGTTTGGCAAAAGCAGTGTGTTTGAAGAGTTTACTGAGTAGTGACATTTTATAAAAAAAATAGCGAAATTAACTGAACGAGAAAGAATTGAAATTTTTGCTTGATCGGATTTAGAGGCAGGATGTGCATCCAACAAGTAGTTGAATTCTTCAATGAAAGCATGGTAAACAATATTGAATCTAAACTTTGGACATGTTTATGATTTACCTAAATTTGGCGACCATCAAAATCAGAAGATCGTTTTGTTGGCAATACAAGAGAATCATCACTAAGAAGTGGCTTCTGATTTCAATATGGCAGCGTCTACAGTTCACAAGAAAACAAAGTATCATCCTTATAAGGTATGCCTTGTATATGAGCTAAATGAATAATTTTGCTAGCATATGCAAGAGTTATGCACGAATGATAATAATTAAAAAACGTTATTTTTTCTGGCTACTTTTGTTTTGAAGTAAAATTTAAAATAATGCTTTTCTATTTTTTTTTATTTAACCTACATACGCTAATGTAATCATATTTTTGACGATGTGATACCCTCTTTCAATTAGCATGATCGAAATTGGGTTCGCCGTTTAGAAAAATTGTCGATGACCTCATATCTCGAATAACAATTACGTCTCAAATATGGGTCGTATGTCAAAAAGTGCCTTTGCTTAAAACAAAATTGACCAACCAGCAGATTTTTCAAAAAGCTCTCAATTTCAGAATAATGAATTAATTCGTTACTTTTCGAAAGCACTGTATGCCTATGATGATGATACGATTGATTGTCATATGCGAATACGTCGAGTTAATGCAGTTGATTTGCGTGATAAATTATAATTAACCAAATCCTAAAGCTGACATCAAATATTATTCACCTTATAATAAATACTTCCAACTCGAGTTGAATTCTAGCATCAACTTAACCAGCGGCCCTCTACCCGCTTGTGTTTCTACAACGACTAAAAAATAACTAAAGAAAGTTCCAAGTTCCCAAATAAATTGGCATTTTTGACGAACGTAAACTGTTTTTTTTTGTTTGTGCGCACGTTTATAGTAAACGTTCTCCGATTTTGATGAGTTTTGATTAATTTGAAAGAAGAGACTTGAGAAATGGTCCCTTTACTCAAATCCGAAATCTCCTCCCCTTCGAAAACTCCCCCAAGAGGGAGTGAAGAGGGCAATTTTTCTCGAAAATCTAAAATCTGAGGTGATATAATTAAAGACGGTTATACTGATTTTTTTTTTCAAAAGAGTTACCGTTTTCGTATTACAGCCATGTTATAATCTTAAATATGTGTATTTTTGCTATATGGAAAGGGCGATTTCTTTAAAAAAATTAAAATCTGAAGATACCACATGAAAGACAAGATTATTCGTAGCAACATTTATAACAAACATTTTTTCTTAGAGTTAACGGTTTTCGAGTAACGGCGATGGTAAAATGGTAAGATCTATAACACTTAAGCGTATTTCCGCAGCGATGTTATGAGATCTCAATAATAAGAACTACAAGCAAAGAATATACGTGAGTAATAAGATAAGTAAAATCTTCTTTGGTATTAGTTAACGTTCAACGATTTTCGTGACTAATGTTACACTCAAAAGTGTGAAATAAATATTTTTTACAAAAAATTGTACCGAAGTTATTAGTTGGTCAACAGATAAATACAAAATAATATTAATTCTATTGGTGCTGGTACTTGTGAAGTTGGTGCCAAAATTTTTAACCTAACCTAACTGCAACTGCACAACTTGAAAAGTAACAGCACCAATAGAATTAATATTATTTTGTATTTTTCAGTGGACCAACTAAAAACGTCGGTCCAAATTTTGTAAGAAATATTTATTATTATTTTCGTCATTTGCGGGGAACGTAATCTTCAAAATGACGTTTCAATCAATAATTTTGATAGCTTATAAGGAAGATATGGCGTACCGACAAAAAAACTCCATTGAGAAATAATGTTATATGATAATTTGCAATGATTTGACTTTGTAGGCCCGAGAATATTTTTTGTGAGTCATAACATGACAAGACTCTTGGCAATATAGTTCGGCTTTATTAGATAGCGCAATGAAAAATAAAAAATATTATTAATTCTGATGGTAGGTACCACATAAATATGGTCTATATTTCTATGGTAGGTAGGTACTGGTGATTTTGAAGTCGTATATTTCAATTAAATATAAGTATTTCTACACTAATTCCAAAAGTGCCAGCACCATTAGAATTCATATTGTTCTCAGTATAAGTGGTAAAGTCAGTACTATTTTTATTAAATCAAAATATTTCACATTTTTTAATGTTACATTGGTCATCAAAATCGTTGAAGGGTCATCTATATTTACTGATTTCAAAATAAACTGGTAGCAACCTTGAAATTTCCCAGTACGGTCACTCAGAAGTCTTTGATTTTTCTCTGAGCACTCAAAAGAATAATCAAAATCGGTGCATATATCCGTTCGAACAAAAATAAAAAAATATACGGTCTAACTGTATACCTCTTACTTTGGGAAAGTTGGTAAAAAAATTTATAACTGCTTATTGTCATTTGCCACTTTTATTGAGTAACATTCATTCTGCTCTAAAAATAAAGTAAACATTTCACCATTGCCATTCAACAATTAAAATGTTATTATTTTTCTGACCTGTGAAGCTTCATTCCAGCCTCTTTTGCGAGTAAAATTAATCATCACACTCAATTACAACATAAGATATAACTTTCATTTGTTCTCCGTCGTCGCTTACAATAATTAAAGCTATTTATCCCAAAGTGTCGTTGATTAAGACCTGAGAATTCTTGGAACGTAATATACTTTATATTTTATACTCTATTTGACTTAGGGTTTAGTAGTTTCAATTTCGTTGAACAATCTTTATATTCAAATAACAAATGTTTAGATTTAGATGGAGTTGTTTGTGATATAAATATTTCTTGCAGGTAACAATAAATATATCTACCAATATACATCTCTTTTGTCATAACTATAAGGGGACCTAATGTATAAATATGATACTTAATTGAATTCAAATCTGTGATGTACATCTCATTAACTTATATTAGTATTTAAAAAGAATTGACTTTGTGTTTTAAAGCTTTATAAAAGAGAGGTCAAAAATGCTACAAAAGTTGCTAAAAATTCTATCTGTTTTGATTTTTAATATTAAAATTTTCAATTTTTCAAGCAAAAGAAGACGTCCTCTTTTGAATGCAGAAAGAAACATCAGAATGAGTGGAAGTTTACAATCAAGCAAGTAGGCTTAGTGTTTTTCAAGATATTTGGTTCTAACCTATTAAATGTTATAAATATTTTTTATAAAAAATTGGATCGCCTTCATTAGTTTGTGCACTGAAAAATGCAAAATAATATTGATTCAAAAAGTACCACCAATAGAATCAATATTATTTTGTATTTACCTGTTGACCAACTAATAACGTCGGTACCAGTTTTTGTAAAAAAAAATATTTCACAATTTTGAGTGTAACATTAGTCATGAAAATTGTTGAACGTTCACTAATACCAAAAAAATAGTGCTTATCCTATTAACCACGTATATTCTTTGCTTGTACTTGTTATTATTTTAGAGATCTCAAAACCTTACATATTTATATTTTCTAGAGAAAATTAATCTTCATTTAAATAGTAAATATTTGAACCAAAATTGCTTCCCGAAATTATCTAGATAGGAGCCATATTTTTTATATGTGATTTGGGGGTTCAATCTTCATCTTTTGAGCCTAAGATTTTTCAGATAAAATATTTTCCATTATTATGAAACACTTTGTAAACAACGAAAAAAGCAAGGATATATTCGAATTGTAAACCTCTCCCTTTTTATGAATAAACTCAAATCTGTGACCTTTCATTCGTACATTTTTTTTGCTTATTCTTTCTCTATTCATATTCCAGCTCCAGACGCAAGATATCTGCAATGCGTAAGACTCCATTATATGAATTATAGAAATCTCGACATAGCAACGAAATTAGATGATGAATGATTTCGAGATAGAACTGACGCTTTCGCCTACATGTTATCAGAACTTCCAAATTTATATATTTAGACAGGATGTGAAACCACCTACTTGTAGATATTTATCTAATACGTCAGTTATGATAAAGCCTATTGAAACGCATTTACTAATATTTATTGTCTAAATCAACAAGGGAGGAACAAGTTCGAAGATTATAAAAAATACTTTATAAATATTTTTTACAAAAAATTGGACCGACGTTATTAGTTGATGCACTGAAAAGTATAAAATAATATTAATTCTATTGGTGCTGTTACTTTTGAAGTTATCCAGTTGCATTTAGATTAATAACTTTTGGCACCAACTTCACAGGTACCAGCACCAATAGAATTATTATTTTATACTTTTCAGTGCATCAACTAATAACGTCGGTCCAATTTTTTGTAAAAAATATTTATTTCACACATTTGAGTGTAATATTAGTCACGAAAATCGTTGAACGTTCACTAATACCAATGAAGATAGTACTTATCTTATTACCCACGTATATTCTTTGCTTGTAGTTGTTATTATTGAGATCTGAAAGCATCGCTGCGGAAATACGCTTAAATATTTTACATGTTACCATTTTAACACCAGTTTAACTCGAAAACCGTAACTCTAAGGAAAAAATGTACATTATAAATTTTGCTACAAATAATTATGTCGCTCATGTAGTATCAAAAGATTTTCAATTTTAAAAGAAATCGCCCTCTCCCCATAGCAAAAATACATATATTTGAGAATTTAACATGCGTCTATCTCGAAAACTGTAACTCTTTTGACCAAATGTTCAATTTAAACGTTTCCGGATATTGTCCTATCTTTAATTATACGAAATCAAATTTTCGATTTTTAGAGAGAGAAAATTTGCCCACTACACCCCCTTCGGGAGCGGTTTTCGGAGGAAAGGGGATTTCGGATTTGCGTTTTTATGAATATGGGACCATTTCTCAAGCCTCATCTTTCAAATTAATCAAAAATCTTCAAAATCGAAGTACGTTTATTATATGCAAGGCGCGAACAAACAAAAAAAAGCAGACAGTCGAATTGTATACCTCCTCCGTTCGGGGTTCGTCGGTCAAAATTTGAAAGGCCTATAGTTTATTTGAAAAGGATGGAGAGTGATAAATAATTTTTGACGGTTCGTTTCAGAGGCGTGCAGGAAATAATTATTCCAAAATTAATTATTTAAGAACTTTATAAACAGTTCATTTATTTTGTTTTGTAATAATCCATTTCCTAAAACCTGTCCTCTTAGTATCTGCTGAATAGTTTTTATTGTTTTATATGGCTACCTACCTTTTTATCGGTTTGAAAGTGATTTTAGAGTTGTCACGTCGCGTCGTTTTATTATCAGCAAGTATTAGTATATGAGCAAGTTATTTTTCAAAATTGTCAAAAATGAAAAATATTTTAAATTTATAGTTACATGGAGAGTATTTCTATATAAATATCAAGAAACAAAAGTTGTATATATATGATTCCATACTATCAATGAACAAGCATTCCACTTTACAATATTGTGTTTTATGACTGCATATGATTCTGTTTTGTGCGTGTTCGTGGTAATGACATAATGATAGTTTTTCAAAATGATATTTAGCAAAAGATGGATTCTTTGAATTTAAATTCTCAACGTTGTTTATTAGAACGATCGTTTTGTTTATCCTAGAACCGAAACGTCAAACAATACCATCTCAATTTTTCTATAATAATCGGAAAAGTATCTGAAAATTCAAATTCTAACTGGTTCCAATGAGTTTGGGTGGCCACCATTTAACACTTATGGTTCAACTGAGACTTGATTGAATTGAAACATATTTAACATATGACTTGAGTATGAGCCGCCGAAAGCAACTTCTCATCTACTCGTATACCTACAGTGTGTTCAAGATAAAGTTAGGATGTGTTAGGATCTCAAAAACGGTTATAGAGACGGAGTCTGTTTAATGCAGAACAAGCTGAGCAATTTGGTGATCTTTAGATATATCGTATCTACAAAAAAATTAACAGCTATTTTGGTTTTCGAGAAATTGGTAAAAACCTGATTCTCACAATTTCTAATATTATTTCTTTGAAGTTTTTTTGGATATTAATCAGGAACAAGTGCTATCAGGAATCTCATTCAGTCACACCGGTGAGCGGTACCTATTGGTACCCAACAAAACAAAAAAGAAATCTGTTACTGAAATAATCGTTTCACAGGCAGATCAATGGCTGAAAATATGTTTCTTGGTCTCAAGAAACGTTTGAACGTCAATATTTATTACAATCTTGACACCGAAAATTTCACACGAACGATTACAATACTTTCCTTACATAGCTACTATGATAGCGGCAAGAATGATTTCTAGAAAACGAAAAGTGGCAGATATTATTATAAACACCATTTTGTAGAGCTACAAAAGTGCTGTCAAAGAGTTTTCCGATTTGTTAGCTCATATGCTAACTTCCGAAAAAAGTAATATAATTGTTATAGTCAGATTTTTAAAAAAATCTCGGAAACCCAATTAGCTATTAAATTTTACTAAAAACACGTTATAGGAGATCATCAAATTGCTCAATTTTTTCCCCATTCTACCGACTTTTTTCGAGAACCTAATGTTAACCCGTCCTTGATTCGGTCACACCGTATAAGCTAATTTAATAATTAAATTAGAGATTTTTCCTGGATTCAAAAGTTGTAATCGTGAGTTAATTAGTTGCAGAAATATATTATGTATATTCACCATGAAATACTGAAAATTCATTTAGTTTTTAGAATCATGCATTTTTATTGTCATCCTTATCTATTGGTCTCTTATGTTTCTAACTTCCATCATCTTTGGTTTCTAGAATTGACAATATGTATTTATTGAAAAGCTACTTGCCACTTTTTAATGATTGATCTCAGTATATAATTTATTTATTATTATGTCTACGTGTATTTGGTCCACTGTGAAATAAAAAAAAAATACATTGTTAAGGAGCTCACTGAAGCAAATGAAGATAATAATTAATTTGATATATTGCCGTATTTTTTTCTGAAAATATCGTTAATTATATATTTCTTGAAAAATTATAGATTTTCAACGCACAATGATAAATAAATTTATCTTCAACAAAGCTAACTGGACAATTGAAATACTTATCAATAAATACGTGGTTTGGGAAACTTGATCGAGAACGATAAATTCGAACTAGTAAATATCCTTGATTTATTCTTTGGTTTCAGTACTTAAAAATGCATATAAACAGGAAAACTCAGTTTATAGAACTAACCAGATTATACAGGTTACCAAGTAGTAAAATAAGAACTGACAACAGTTTGTCTGCTTTAGATAGTTGATTCATTTATAAATTATATTCATATAGAATATAAATGAAATATCAATAAAAGGAACAAACAATTCGAAAGTAATACTGGTAATAACCGAAAATACAGAATAAACACAACAAGTAAGTTATTAATCGCCACAGATAATGTACAGGGTTGGGATAAAGTATGGAACCAAGTAAATATATTTAAAACAGAAAGAACGATAACTATGAAACTTTGCAGGTTTTAGCGAAAATACCCTAAAATTTGTATGAATTATGTCCCCATCCTCTGGACCATCCACAGAAGAAGAAATGCTGATTCTGCTTTTATCATTTTAATATAAATATATGCCTTCAGCATGCCTTTAGTTAGTCAGTTGTTAATATTCATGTAGTAAACATCATATTTTTGTAGAAATAATAATTTTATGTTAATAAATACTTTTTAAAAAGGCAACTTCGAGTATCGAATATATAATTTATGTTTAAATAAGGCACCCTGTCTATTTTTGTAGATTTCGATAGATTTTGTACTTTTGAATCCGTACTTACTGGTTTATTGTAAATAATATGTAAAAATAGTGATTTACAGAAATTTACAATCACTATTACATTTTTTCATATAACCAAGAGTAACTTTGGAGACGGGCAAATTTCTAAGGCTAATTTATTAGAGAAATAACAGTGTATTTATTAGTTAGCAGGTAATTGTTGACAAACTGTCACAAGTTAATGGAAATTTACGAGAAATAATTATACGAATAGAAATGATGCATTTAACTCAACAAAATCGAATTTAAATGTAAGTGAATACTGTTTTTAAATAGTTTTTATTACGCTTTCGGTTCTTTCTATAGATGGATTCTCAGGCCCCTGTTAAGCTTAACACTGTGTCAAATGTGATCCAGTAATTATTAATTATATTATCTGATTCAAGCAAGATCAAATTATTTCTTCAACATGGAACGACAATGTCGGACGTCACTGGAATTACGCACGGGCATGGAACACCTAATCTTTGTTTACACTTTATACGATTAATTTTGTATTGTGGTAGATAAACAGTAATTTTTTATGGAATAGCTGGCAAACAGATATACATAAGTATAGTTCAAATCAAGAAAAGGGGGGATAGCAGTTGTACATATCGAGCGATCCAAATAAACCACATCCCCAGTAGGCCTTTGAATATGAGAACATGTCTTTACTTGAGTCATCTGCAATTGCATTTATATTGATTGAAACATCACTTGTCACTTTTAGCTTCCTATCTGTGTTTAGCAAAGACAAGTTCTCATTTTTGACCGACGAACCCCGAACGGAGGAGGTATACAATTCGACTGTCTGCTTTTTTTTTGGTTTGTTCGCGCGTTGTATATAATAAACGTACACCGATTTTGATGAGTTTTGATTCAATTGAAAGAGGAGACTTGGGAAATGGTCCCATATTCGTAAAAACTCAAACCGATATGGGGGCAAATTTTCTCGAAAATCGAAAATTTTAGTAGCCAGAATTAAAGATATGACAATATCCGAAAATTTAAATTGATTGTTTTTTTCAAAAGAGTTACGGTTTTCGAGTTACATTCATGTTAAAATATCACATATGTGTATCTAGGATATGTGAAAGGGGCGATTTCTTTCGAAAACTGAACATCTCTGTGTACCACATGAAAGACAATAATATTTGTAGAACATTTATAATGAAAATTTTTTCCTTAGAATTACGGTTTTCAAATTAAGCGGTAGTAAAATGGTTAAATCTAAAATATTTATGCGTGTTTCCGCAGCTATGTTCTGAGATCTCTACATAATAACAAGGACAAGCAAATAATATACGTGGGTAATAGGATATTAGTGAGCGTTCAACGATTTTCGTGGACTAATATTACATTCAAAAGTGCGAAATAAATATTTTTTCAAGAAAATGGACCGACGTTATTAGTTGGTCCACTGAAAAATAAAAAATAATATTAATCCTATTGGTGCTGGTACTTGTGAAGTGGGTGCCAAAAGTTATCAATCTAATTACAACTGCACAACTTCAAAAGTAACAGCACCAATAGAATTAATATTATTTTGTATTTTTAGTGCACCAACTAATAACGTCGGTCCAATTTTTTGTAAAATATATTTATCAAAGTCCTACAGGTAATGCATTTTTTTGGATCGGTCAGTATAACGTGATAGCCCATAGGGTTCGCTATGATCTTACTTGAACATTATTCAGTTAGGTATATGTTTTTTGGTGTTGATATTATTAGTATATTAAATCAGTTGCATAACATGACAGGTGCTTTGGTATACTGTCTGGACCGACAATCACTCTGAACGTATTGGAAATGAAACAGAGGAGGTATACAATTCGCTTGTTTGCATTTTTATGTTCGTTGGGCGCGCGTGTCGCCGATACCCTAAGGCGGTGCAGGGGGCTATATTTTTGAAAATTATTATTTTGTTCTTTTCAGTGCACCAACTATTAAAGTCAGTCCAAATATTTTAATTATTCTCATATTCAACTCCCAAAACATTTGTGGTAAATGAAAATAATATTATACTTGTATCACAGTATCGTAGACATATTTATAGTGATTGCTTTGGAAATAAATGGTAAGCCTAGTAATCAAATACCTTAAATAATTTAAAAGCATGACAAGAGACCGAAGATGTCAATTTAATCTATTAGACAGGTAAGACCTAGATTGATAAACTTTACAATACATTTTCTGCAGATATATTATTTATATGTTCTCAAAGAGAATGTTCTTGAGAAGTATATAAGAACGTTACTGAAAAGTCTAACTAGCGTCACATTTATGTTTTGGCTTTCCATCATGCTGTCCATTCCTTTATTATTGTTGAATGGATCTACATTTATCCTTTATCCAGCAACCTTTAATCAATAAAAAGCAAAATAATATATCAATAACATGTTTACTATAATGAAAATATTATGGTATATATGAGGTCACATCATTGAAACTTGCAGCATTTAAATACACAACATACACTATTATTTTTTGTTACAAGACTTATAAAATATAACTTCTAAATAATATAGGTCATATCATTTTTTATTGATGATGGAAATATAACTGTAAGAAACTGACTGCAACAATAAAGTAAAATGTAAAAAATGGATTCAATAACCCAGATAAATTTTTTGAAAAGTTCATCTGATTACCTTCAAGTGTGAATGCTGAGTATTTTTTCACCATTAAACCAGATCACAATTTTTGATTGATGGTTTGGAATGGATATAGATAAATAAATACCCTTGGCCTTAAATTTCGACGAACGTCTGAGGTTATCAATGATTTTATTAGAATTTCAAATGATGATCTTTTTTCTTTCATATCGATGACATGAAGTTTCTTCTTTCTAATAAATTCAAATAAAAAATAAGAAATTGAACCAAAGACTAGCTACTACATTGCACTGAATTGGGTAATTTCATATTAGGTTAGACTTATTTATTTGTGTCAATTTGCTAAAATTAGGACCAGATGATGCAGAGAAAAATACAAAATAATGCTCATTCTATCGGCAATGGTAATTTTGAAGATGTGCAAAAAATCCATCGTTGATGCACAGAAGTCAATTTATACATACTACCAAATCACGATTACCTACAGGTAGTGTTATATTTGATATTTTTCAGTGTATCACCTTATAAAATCTGTCCAAGCTAAAAAGTTGCTAACTGCTAGTGGCAACTAAATCATAAATGTATTAAAATGTTTTCAAATCTGCTCCTTCCAAGAGGTCCATTTCGGAAACCTTTAATGTTTTTGCAATTTTTTTATGTTAAAGTTTCAGAAATGATCTCTCATTAACTTTTTGACTTATAATGTCCGAATTTCGAAAACAAATGCCCTCAGCCCATTAAGAAAAATACATGAAAGAAAATCATCAAAATCGCAGCAAATTTTCTTTGAAAAAACGCCTGAACATACATTGGTACATAAACAAAATCAACCAAGTGTGAGTCAAACTCGCACACGATGGGTTCCGTACCATTGTGACTTGTGACGAACGGATGAATGGACTTAGTATTTGTTGTTATAGCGGTAATAGAAATACATTCTCTAATAATGTCAAATCTCTACCTATTACGGCTAATGAGATGTACTGCATTGTTACTCTCCAATTATTAAATTTTATCACTAAACGTGAAATACCCACTCTTAGGTATTCACTTTGGAGAATGTATACACATATGTATTTAGATAACGTAAAGTGAGGAAGATATGTATTTATGTACAGTAAGTAGGTGGCCAATTTAGGGACATTACTCAGATATTTGTATTTTCTAAATAGTCCAATAACATTTTTCAAATAAATAACTGGTAGGTAATAGGTGACATAGGTATAGGTAGGTAGTTTTATTTATAGGAGTTTATTACTGAGATTGTAAAAAACAAATGTTACACCAGTAAAACTAGGTACTTGTATTTGTTTTTAAGATTGATAAATACTTCAAAAGATATATGATAAAAATTATATCATTATTTAGTGATGCTACACCGTGATGCAAATCTAGCTTCTTATATCTTATATATCTTGCAGCCAGTAACATCCACTTCTGGCTTTGTGGCACGATGCCGAATTCAATGGTCCAGACTACATCCATATTAAATATATTTTCTACAGAATGAAGGGTAATAAATAGTCTAGTTTAGCGACTTTTGCTATAAAAGCTCTTAGAAATCAAATGTTTCTAAAAATAAATGTAAGTTAAAATAACTTTTAATAAAATTGAGGCGGAAAACGCTATTTTTAATGATTTGTTATTAAACGAAGGGAAAAATGGTGTTCTTAGTACTTACGACTTTTAGCTGTAATTTTCGAATTGGAATTTAAATCCCAAATAGTATATATCCATCCTTGTATTCTATTAAACACTAACATCTTTCAAAATAAGCAAAAATATACGGAAAATAGTAAATATATATTCGCGAAAAAGTAAGGTAAAACGAACTGATGTTTTATTTATGTAGTACACCTTAAGTTGGAAAACTGTCGAATCCAATGTTGCCAAAACTACCAATATAATATTTGCTATATTTTAATTTTTTTAAATATTCGATAACGAAAGCATAAAGTGCTGAGACTTTAAATGACTGAAGGCTTAGTTCCATGTTTAAAATTTACTTATTTTTCTCAAATACTTGCTTTAGAGCAATAATACGATATTATGGCAACTTTTGATGATGAAGGTGACGAACTCTGTCTTCAGGCTTTCGAAAATATGAAAATATTCTCGTTAATTTTTCTAAAGCAAATATCCTTGGAAATGGAATTCATAAAATAATCTAATACTCCGAAAGATATACCTTCTGACAGAGTTGGCAACATGATATCAAATAGCACTTGAAAGTTCAATATACTATATAAATCAATCAACAAATTGTTTAACCTTACTTTTTCGCAAACTTATATTTACTATTTTTACGCATATTTTGAAGGATGTTAGTGTTTAATAGAATACAAGGAATTATAAACTATTTGGGATTGAAAAGAAACGTAGCATTGGAAAATTCCGGCTAAGAGTCGTAAGTACTAAGAACACTATTTTTCCCTTCCGCCTCAATTTTATTCAAAATTATGTTAACATACCTCTATTATAACAAACATTTGATTTTTTAAGACTTTTATAGCAAAAGCCGCTAAACTAGACTATTACCGAATGAAGTCTAGCATCTACTACGACTTTTTGTCTTTGTGAGTATAATAATATTTTATAGGTAGGCTTACAATGTTTCTGATTCTGGCTGACAAAAGTTGTCATCCTATGAAATAGGTCCATCAAGATTGCCTTTCAAAGGTGACGAAGAGTAGACTTTTAAGTTCGATTTGGCACGGCAACTCAGAGGTATTACTGCGTTCCTGGTTAAAAAAGAATACGACTGTTTTGTCCTGACGGAGAATTTCCCAAATATGAGAACATTAAAGAACATTTGGGAGCTCACCAGACGAGCAATTCACCAGTAAGTCATCACCGCACCGCTAGGCAGCAACAGATTGAAACTGTCATTAAAGAAGGGTATCACGGTAACACTGAATTCCAACGAAATGCAATAGTTTGCTTAGGGAGCGTGCCGCGATACATACAAGCAATAAATCCAATAAACGGTGGCATCACTAAATACTGAGAATAATCTTATTACCTTTCTTTTGGAGCATATATGTAGTAATTTGAGATAAAAATGTAAAGTATATTTTAGTTGATCCACTCAAAATTTATATATTTTTAATTCCAGGGAAAATAAAATAAATATTGGTTTGTTCTTCTATGTCATGAAGTAGGCGCTGTAACTTACTATAATTTACTGAAGAACCCCGAACGAATGAGGAGGTAAACAACTGTCTGTTTTTTGGATTTTTTATATATTAAACGAGCTCAGATTTTGACGATTTTTGATTCATATGAAAGAGGAGGCTTGAGAAATGGTCCCATATTCATAAAAACGCAAATCTGAAATCTCCTTCCCTCCGAAAAACCTTCGGTCAATTTTTTTCGAAAATCGAAAATCTGTGGTGATATAATTAAAGATAGGACCATATCCGGAAACGTTTAAATTGAAACTTTTTTCAAAAGAGTTTCGGTTTTAGAGGTATGGGCTTGTTTTGTTAATTTGCTTTTGCTATGTGGAAAGGGCGATTTCTTTCAAAAATTAAAAATCTGTGGGTATTACATGAAATACCTAATTATTTACAGCAACATTTATACTGAAAATTTTTTCCTTAGAGTTACGGTTTTCGAGTTTCAGCGGTGGTAAAATGGTAACATCTAAAATACTTGTGTATTTACGCAGCGATGTTTTGAGATCTCAATAATAACAACTACAAGCTAAGAATATACTTGGGTAATAGGATAAGTACTGCCTTCATTGTTATTAGTGACCTTTCAATGATTTTTGTGACTAATGTTACACTCAAAAGTGTGAAATAAATATTTTTTTGTAAAACTGTCCAAAAAACTTGACATTTGAAGAATTTATTTTTAAGAGTCAATTATTAAATGATTACTTCATCATAAAACAATTTCATTTATTGGACTAATAATTGATAGTAAAGTTTGAACAATTACTTCCAACATAAATTTAGGCATCAAAAGAGATATAGAAATGTCAAGTTTTTTGACAGTTGTACAAAAAATGTTGTTTGTAGTTCGTGTATGCAATTCGTGTTTTTATGGCACTTTCGAGAGAAATTCACACTCTCATTTTACGCACTTAATACAAAAATAACAATTTTACAAAAAAATGGACCGAGGTTATTAGTTGATGAACTGAAAAATACTAAATAATATTAATACTATTGGTGCTGGTACTTGTGAAGTTGGTGCTAAAAGTTATCAATCTAACTGCCACTGCACAACTTCAAAAGTAACAGCACCAATACAATTAATATTATTTTACCTATATTTTACAGTGCATCAACTTATAACGTCGGTCCAATTTTTTGTAAAAAATATTTATTAGGTATATATCGCGCTCGGGGATGTCCCGATATTTAAAATTTTGGATACCTGCTATTACACAGAATATTTTTTTTAGTTCTTCGCAATTTTACTTAAATTAAATAATTACTACAATTAAATGATTTAGTTGCGCGTTATAAACACTAGATATCTGACACCTAGACGATCAGGGTTTATTGACGATCCAGAGTTCTGCTAGTATCGTATTTGAATTTTGAAAACTATAATATTCTATATTTTGTGTGTATGTAATTAGAGAGAGCTATGTCTTGTATTTAAAAGATTTGTGAACAAAGTCTTAATTTGTACTTGCATCTTAGTTTTTATTGGTAGAGTCGTAGATAAAGTATAGTATTCAACTTCAATGCTCATTAGATGAATTATTTAATCAATTGTGTACATTACCACCTGTCAAATAATATACTTTTAAACAAGTTTTTCCCTGTTCACTGTTAATTCAACAGTCACTAAATTCAGCAAGGAACTATTATTCACATCTGCCGATTAGAAAAGTGATAATAATCAATCTGTTAGAATATTATCACATAAGCGCTAATCATGTAATAAACTAAGCAAACGTAAATTAACTAGTAGCGCCAATAGCAATAATATGCGAAACAAATGAAATTTATAGGGAATCTCATATAACACGTCACATACAATATAGTTGTGGGGTTTCGCATATAGAAACGCGGATTGTGGCAATTTTTGTATCAATTACTGCATCATTTGATGTGATTCTCGGATGTATTTGTATTTCAAACGCCCCTGAATTAAAAAAAAGATTTTAAAAGTTGTGCAAGATGGCCGTTTATTTATTTCAATTAATATTTTCCTTTGATTTTATATGCGCAAAAGCTCATTCATATAGCAAAAGACTAAATCTTACTATGCGCTACACCTTTAATGATGACTTAAAAATTTTAAATACCAAATAAAAAGAATTAAAATTGAATGCTCTTGACTTATTAGGGATAAATAAACATAAAAATTCGGGTAATCTCCTTAATGACCAGATCGATGGTATGTCTAGCTTCGTACTATATATATATAGTTTTTACCTAATTTATTTATAATGTTAGTCATTAAGGTTTATGTTGACCATCCTTATTACTATTTAACTAGACACTTACCCCCTTAGAATTTAGTTTAAACACACATTTGAGAAAGAAACAGAGTGACAAAACAATTGGTATGTTTAAACAATATATGAATGGAAACGTATGTGTTTTAATTTTAATTTAGAGATCTAGTATTAAGGCTGTACAACACGATGCTTGTTTATTAGAATTTATATCGTGAATAAAAGAGAGAAGGAGAGAGAAAGAGCTGACGAGAGAAAGTAGAATGGAGAAGAAAAAACGCTTTTTCCTTACTTGACGGGTTCTGCTAAGTTACCCAACTTATACAGCAAGCCGCGTTAAGGAACTTCATTTCAAAAAGAAAGAAACAAAATCTGTTCCAGAGTAATCTTGGCATAGGTATACAGACAGACCAAAAGCTGAAAATATATTTTGTGTATTTAAAGACCATCCTTATTACTATTTAACTAGACACTTACCCCCTTAGAATTTAGTTTAAACACAAATTTGAGAAAGAAACAGAGTGACAAAACAATTGGTATGTTTAAACAATATATGAATGGAAACGTATGTGTTTTAATTTTAATTTATAGATCTAGTATTAAGGCTATACAACACGATGCTTGTCTATTAGAATTTATATCGTAAATAATAGAGAGAAGGAGAGAGAAAGAGCTGGCGAGAGAAAGTAGAATGGAGAAGAAATAACGCTTTTTCCTTACTTGACGGGTTCTGCTAAGTTACCCAACTTATACAGCAAGCCGCGTTAAGGAACTTCATTTCAAAAAGAAAGAAACAAAATCTGTTCCAGAGTAATCTTGGCATAGGTATACAGACAGGCCAAAAGCTGAAAATATATTTTGTGTATTTAAAGACCTCTGAAACTTAGACATCTCTAGAAAACCGGACAAGTAAATTTGACACGATTACACGTAAAATCCGTTAATGTGGTATTTTTGTATTCTAAACGTTAAAAGAAAGACAAAATTGTCTTTTAAGCAAAGAAATAAGTTGTCATGATGGGTTGAAGACACACATCATCTAAAAGAGTAATAGGCGTATCTTTTTGACAGACATCGAAAAATAGGAGAACTATACAATTTTTTAGATACAGAAATATAAAAATAAAATAACATAACATTAAATACACTCGATTGTGTGTTTACTTAGCGCGGTTGGCACAGGTATTTAGTACCTAAACGTGTCCCGTTTTTGATGATTTTCCTTTTATTATAAGAGGACGCAATTAAATATCTTAGATATCCAGCATATGCTTCCCTTCTATGTGGATTGAGATAGAGCTTTTTTGTAAATAAATCGGAAGCGTTGCAACTGAACATTTTTCAAAGATGGAGGTGGGATTTTTTCATAACGTTGCAATTCGTTGTACATATTAAATAAATAACTCGTTACAAACAATGGGACAAGCTTTATTAGAAGCAATGAAAAATACAAAATTATATTCATTTAGGTAATGGTTCTTTTGATCGAGTCTTCAATCGAGCGATCCAAAAAATATTCATTCGCACTAGGCTTTTGAAATGGGGAGCGTGTATTCACTTGAATCATTTGCAATTGCATTTATAATGATTGAAACATCACTTGTCACTTTTAGCTTCCTATTTGTGTTTAGCAAAGACACGTTCTCATATTCAAAGACCTACAGGGCATGAGTTTTTTTGGATCGCTTGATATTTTTGTAAACTTCTCTACTACGAGTAGAATACCAATACCAATGAATACATTTTATTTTGTATATTTCAGTCCCTCATCTAATAGTCAATCCTAGAGTGATCGGTGATGATTTTTCTTTATCTATGAAATGTTCGGAAATTAAATTTAACAATCACGGGTTTCTGTTTTATGAAGTTGTAGAATCTTTTTTATTATCAAAAATCAATAATAATTAATAAAATGCAACAATAAAACAATTTGCATCATGAAGAATATTCATGATTGTTTTAATAAAGAATATTTTACATACTTATAATATTTATAACTCATGCCAATATATTGCTATCGCTATATTAATAGAATAAATATGAGCCTTGGCAAGACAAACAAAGAAAAATAGTATTCTAGAAAACATTTTTTGTTATGAGTTAGTTCATACATGCTCGCAAATCGTCATCTTAAAAATTTCAATTGCAGTGTTGTGGTTCTTAAGATGATCTAGTGAGATACATAATAGTACTTAATTATATTATTACGAACTAAATTACAAACATTGGTATATCGCGTGAATCCATCAAAATATATCTCTAGGTAACAAATTATTAGTCACAAGTATTGATACCAATATATTATGTTAAGCTGAATGCTTACGGCACCATTCCGACCCGCGCCAGCAGATATGGGAATTTAAATGCCGAAGTCTTGGTGTGGCGTGCATCTTTCCGTCAGTAGCATGAAAATAAAGGGTACCTGGGTATGGTCGAAGCAAACGATAAAAGATCGTGGTCAAAGTGGGGTGCAGGGAGCTCTTCTTATAGTTATATATTTATATGTAGGTACTTATATGTATTTTATAATATGTGGGTCTCTATTCTATAATAATATATTTCAAATGACATCAAAAATTTCAACCTCTTGAGGGTAGGCGTAGAGAATCATTTGACAATTAAATACGAAACCGTTGTCTGATGGTCATGCAAAGTAAGTATAAATATTAAATCAAGTTATTGGCTTAATTGGAACCACTATTAAAAAAAAACAACTTCTCACATCACACACATATTTAGCAACTAGAAGATCGCACAAAATGTAACATGATAATCCTGATTCGTGAGATAGATTTTAAAATGCATTAAGGAAATTACTCATAATTTTGGATCCCTACATACACACAAATAGTGTAATAAATATATTTTTCACGAGAATAGAATTGCTTACCAATTTTTTTTTTATTTTAATTTTTTCTTCAAAGATCTTAATCGGACAAAACACTAAGCCCATTAATTATTGATTATGCTAAATAGTTCTCTGAGTGAATAATCTACTTGTCTCCAGAATGGCACTGTACCACAAACCAAAAAATAAACTCTGTATGCTTCACCTCCACTTCCTATCCATTTCTTTCAAGTTTCCGACTTAGTTTGGAAAGATGCATGCGTCTCCAAAAAAACCTTATCTCTCGATCTTCTATTGGTTACAATCGCTTTGAGGACAGAGGGTCGAATGCTGTTGCATTGATATTTCCATACCGGCTGGCATAGGTAAGAGCCATGGTCTATTATACAGTTTATAGACCATGGGTAAGAGCCACCTTTATCACGCATTATTGATTAACAGATTTATGGCCATAAGAAATATCAATGTTGAAGGATTTTATAAGTAAGCAATCGTAGGAAAAAAATTTCTAAATGTATCTTTATTCCTGAATCTACTCAAGAAAATATTTAATACTATTTCCAACTTTTTTATAATTTAAGAAAACTCGAATTTGATCTGATGAGAGAAATCAATTTCTTAGAATTGTAAACAAATACTCTGTAGCTGTAGGATTCACCAAAATACCAACACATTCAGCTCAGATTTGGGGCATACTATATTAAAAATGTTATTAAAGAATTTTCTAAATTTCACTGCTATTTTCTATTTGTTTTAATTGCCCAACCCACTTAAGAACTGCGTATAATGGTAAAGCATTTTGGAGTAATTTAAAACAGGAATTAATACATTTTTTAGAAAGTTCCCAAGATTTGTATTTGAAACTTTTTCCAATTGAATCCTATTTTTCACATAATGTTAACATTCCTGAAATCACAATGGATTATATAAAGTTTTAAAATTTCAATTTATATACCATCATTTTCGAGTTCAGAAATAAGCTAGAACAAAGCAATTATTCAAATCTAGTTTGTATTCATGCCATCCAGCAATCAGAGCAAATAATATTTCACTCTTGGGACATTTGAAGCGTCCAACATTGCGAGTTGTATACGATCATGCGTGAACATGTCGGATTATTTCGCAAATGGAATTGCAACTGCGGGGATTTCTCGTTACAATGCAATTTGAGCTCGGATTAATAAAGAGAAAAGCAAAATGTTTTTGGATGTATGACAGGGTCACATTTGTTATATCTCCGAGGATGAAAAACATATTATATTAATTCCAAAGTGATTCTGTCTCTATAACTACATTTTAATGAAAACAAATTTCGATAATTATTCTCACGAAGATACGATACGTGATCATAGTAGGTACCTATATTTCATTAGGTTTAATGAGAAAATCTGGTATTTCATGGTTACATAAGATGTAACATATCTGGTGTGACCACTCACACGACTTTCCTATGGCCTCCATGGAAATTCTATTCGAGTTATTAATTTTCTCTTAATTTAGTAAACTACAACATTGATTATTCTGGAATAGTTTTTTTTGAGAAACTGAACCATCACGTGATCCAGTGTTGAAAGATAGATAAATATCATGTTCACACGTCGTATTCGAGAAAATAAAGCAACTTTTGTCCACGGCTTGCGCATAATAAATGTAAAAATATTTTTCACGAAAAATAGGACCGACTTTATTAGCTCGGGCACTGAAAGATGTGAAGTAATATTGAAGCAATTAACATATCGTTGGCAAAACTGCAGCCGCCATAGCATATTCATAATGTTGTAACTGAAACCGAGTAACTTTTTGAAATATGTCCAATCTAAAAGTTGTCGGAAATGATATTTTCTTAAATCCTGCCATATAAAATTTTCCATTTTCGAAAAACAATTTAGGGGAGAAGGAGATGATTTTTTTAACGGATCATCTCTTTACCAATATCTTTCCAGTAGAAAAAAATAACCATCAAAAGTTTACTATCCGAAACCCTCGAACATGTACCCTGTATATACCTACAAGCAAACAAACAATTGAATTTTATCCCTCTGCGATTTGGAAAGTTGCGCAAACATTATTATACAGTGTATCGGTTTCTGTTTGTTGGTACACATGTAGGTGATTTTTCTGTATCTTAAGATGATAGCAGCATAGTATACTGTTTTAATCGATACATATTTACATAACAATGAGTTTTTGGAAAATATCTCTAGGTCTACTTTTTGTCGACACAAATTTGTCCAAATTTAAAAAAAATATATTGGTACAAAAATAAGTCGTTGAGTGACTAAGAAAAAGTTGGGTAGTGTGATTGTTTCATACTAGACCTTCAAAAGTTTAAAAAGAAAAAAATTGGTCGACTTGATTTCAAGAAACATTTTAGTAATGATGAAAAAATATGAATTCAATACATTGAGTAGTTAACGTACACTTTTCTGCTGGCCATGAGATTAATTTTTCACTATAAAATATTTGTAGTACAGGTACTCTTAGGGATTTCTTGACGAGTGGGTATTCATTTGGATGCAATTTTTTCCTCCCGCCCCCACTACCCTAGTAGCTATGTAAGGGGAGTAGGTATTGTAATCATGTAAAGTTTTCGATGTGCAGTTTTCAACACATGTTTCATTCCAAGAAAAAGACATTTCAGTCATTGGTCTGTTTGTATTTGTCGGTGCCAAAGTTGTTTTGTTTTGTAGCAATACCGCTTGCCGGTGACACAGATTGGGGATCCTGTTCGCACTGGGTGCTAGGCATTAGCTGAAAAACGTGTTTT
The DNA here is from genome assembly GCA_958507055.1 of Crioceris asparagi. Taxonomy (NCBI): domain Eukaryota; kingdom Metazoa; phylum Arthropoda; class Insecta; order Coleoptera; family Chrysomelidae; genus Crioceris; species Crioceris asparagi. Next base: position 56,192,482 of record OY293827.1, read on the forward strand.
GCACAAGACTGTACCGCGAAACGGCTCTAACGATTTTGATGGATAATGAATCACATGAAATGCCTATTCGTTAGTTTTCCATGTTAAAAAACTTTGAGAACTGTTGCACATCTGACACCTTCTTACTTTTACCTTTTTGGTTATTTCTAAAACTCACATAATTACATAACAACGTAACATTCAGATGGAGAAACTTAACATCCATTGATTTTAGAAGCATTTCAGCTGATTACACCGTACAACGTACTTAACAATGTTCTGGAATTCAGAAATAATTAAGATCGAAAATATATAGAAACTACTATATACAAATCAATTACTTAATTAAACTCCATAAATGTAGCCCAACATGTAGAAATTGTTTGCACTTGTAAAATCACCAATGTCCATATTATATAGAAAAAAATAAAATGTAATAAATTATTTCAGCTTATTATTATTCGATCTTACAATAAAATATTATAGTTTTTGTCATCGTACCATAAGGCATCATCTGCTAAAAAAATTTGAATGCTTACTGTTAAAAAAAGGGGTATTTGTCATTTGTTGCATAAAAAGGTTTGGAGTGCGATTTTGTTTTGGTACATATAAAAAAAGTTAAAACGTATCAATATGATACTGGAAATTTTGTAGAGCTAGAGAAGATTTGAAAAATTATTTTCCTATTTTTATTAGCCTTTCCGCGAACTTGCAAATATTATTCTTCCTTAAAATTTGTGAGTACGATTTAAAAGAACATCAAATCGTTTTTCCCATTCATGCTATCCCATTCTTATCTAGCACATCTCAATAAATCTATCTAATCAAATTTCAGAGAAACGATCTTACCTGAGGAACGTCTAATGTTTCACTATAACATGAAGGTAAGTAAGGCATATCTATATTTTTTTGATCAAGGACACTTAGTTCAAATATAGGTTAATTTAGAGAAAAATTTGAAAATTGTAATATTTTTTTCATTTATATTTATAAACACTAATACACTGTATCCAAGCTTGGGATAGAATTAGGATCTCAGTAAGGGTCATAGATACAGAATTGATAATATGTAAACGGGGTTGAGCAATTTGATGATCTTTTATATCGAGTTCAAATTTCTCTGGATTTTAGACAAACAGTGTTAAGAAACACAAACAGGTCATTTTTTGTAAAAAAGATATGAAATACGCATATAACGCATATTGGCTTTTAAATTTTTGTAAACAAGAGGTAAAAAAACCACCATCCACCGCAACACTAAAATTTTCGGTGTACGGTTTTCATCAGATTTTTACGTTTCAGAGACCCTGAATCCAAAAAACATAATAGCAGCTATTGGTATGTTCTAGGATTATCTCAACATGAATTTTGTTGTTTTTTTTATATTGCAGGTTAGCGCTGCCACTCACCGGTAACTGATGGGGCATCCTGGTTGCACCGTTTCTAGGCAACAGCTGAGAAACGTGTTCACTATTGGGGCGCGAAGACGGCTCTAACGATTTTGATAAGAAAATGTCAAAAACATCTGCTTGGAGGCCTTTACAACCTGTTTTAACGCGTATGATAATAAGAAGGAAAGGAGATATGTTCAAATAAACTATAAAATTCTTACTAAATGGTTCGTCCTACGTCAATATTTAGATATGAACATTGTTCATCTTGGCACGCTAACAAATAAAAATGAATGGTTACACGGCCTTATTAGATGATTCTCATATATGTTGAAATTCTAATAGCTTTAGGTATCTAAGCCGTTTGAGTGGACACACCAGATTTTTGTAAAAGATTTTCTACTACTTCAGTGTATAGTAGCAAAATTATGAATCAAATGTAATAAATACAAGACCCTGCCTCTATAGAATCGAACCCATACCTAACAATAACTTCCTGCTGGGAAGTTTTTAATAACTGAATTACTTCGTCTGGTCGGTACAGAGTTTGCAAGCGATTTTATAATAGCTTTCGGATCAATTAGATACTGGAATCTGCAATGCAATATTAACATGACTATAAAGTATCAAATAATTACATATTGAAATCAGAAAAATAATTACCACGTTTTTAGAAAGAATTAAAAGTAAAAACTAATTTAGAAATGGAAGACGCATGCCATAGATAACGTATTGAATTAATGAATAGATAAAATAATATAATATAAAATAAAAATAAATAGGAAGGTGTGCAGGGAGTAGCTATCATAAACTCAGGAAACAGTTTATATTATTCATTTAATTGAGAACTATTCATGCATGTTTTAGTAATACGTAATACATATTATATGAAATTTTTGTGTTCAAGTAATTGAGATTTTCAGTCTCCAAATCGTACCATTGGGTCATAACATGACGGCTAGCGTTTTCTGGCTAAAATAAATAAATATTTTTTAAAAAAATAATCAGTTGATGCACTGAAAAATTCAAAAGGTTAATTTTATAGGTGCTGGTAATTTTGAAGTGGTGCAGTTGTGAGTAAATAGAAGACTTTTGGTACCAGCTGTAAAAGTACCAGCAGTATCAGAATTAACTGTTATTGTGAATTTTTCAATCCACCTACTTATAAAGTCGGTCCTATTTTTATAAAAAAATATTTATTCAACATTTTAGGGTGTTAATTAATCATTAAAAATGATGAATTCACACTTCATATTCAGTGATTCAGTGTTGGATACGATTTTGAATTTTAGAACAAAATTACCCCCCACCCTCCACTCAGAAGAAGGAAAATGTTGGATTATTTTTTCCGTTGTACCTATGTAAAAACTTCTCATTTCTACTCTCTCTCTCTCTCTGAATCATTAAAATCGTTGCAGGTTTACCATGCAATCTCTGAATGATAAGAGATCTCAAAAAATTGCGGCGCATATATATATATATTTAAGACTTTACTGCTATAACTCGAAAACCGTAACTCTTTTAAAAAATGTTCAATTTAAATGTTGCTACATATAATCTCTTCTTTAGTTTGGCTGTCTCATATTTTCAATTTTCGAAAAAAAAATGCCTCTTCCACACAGCAGAAATACACATATCACATATTTCAGACTTTACCATTGCTGAAATTCGAAAACCGAATCTGTTTTGAAAAACTATTCAATTTAAACGTTTCCGAATATGATCCCCTTTTTAATTTTCCATTCTCGAATTTTCGATTCTCGGAAAAATTTGCCCCTTCCATATAGCTGAAACACATATTTCAGACTGTAAGTCTGAAACCTATGATTATGTTTAAATCCAATTAAAGCGTTTTTGGATATGGAGTTCTATTTAATTCTGCCGTCTTGGATTTGCAATTTTCGGGAAAAATTGCTCCGACCAACCCTTTTGGGGGAAGTTTTTGAGAAGAAGGGCACGTCCAATATTGTTTTTTTAATGGTAATAATTCTCAATACTCCTCTCTCAAATGAAAAAAAGAATCTTCAAAATCGAAGCACGTTTACTATGCAAAAGGTGCGAACAAATACCTATCTATAAAAAAACATGCGACATACAGTCGAATTATTATTATTAATTATAAAGATAGAACAGATTTCTAGGGTTGCCTTTTTTTAGGAAAATATGTTTGTTTATTTGCTTATACATGATAATTTCTCCCACAAAGTACTTCCAATGGTTTACTATAATATAACTGTACGGAACCCTCGGAGTATGAGTTCTGATAGTACTTGAAACATTGAAACATTTTTATGTTCCTTGGATAAAAATTCAATTCATGACAGTACATATTTGAGTAATGATCAACATTAAGCTTTTTTAATAGAGAAGTAACTATTTATTCGTCAATAATTAGATAAATATCAAGACATCTGGAAGATAAACATCTTTCCGATATTAAATTCGATCACGAACAATTAAAGCCAGAGATGAACTAAATGAGCAATAAATATTTTTTTACAAAAAAAACAGGAGCGAATTTATTAGTTGGTGCATTGGAAATAAAAATGCAGCCAAGAGCGAGCTCCGCCCACGAAGGGTTCCGTTCCATTGTTAAAGAAAAAATCCACTGTCTAGCTGATACTGTTCATGAGATAGGTACAGATGGACATACGTAGCTCAATTCAATATTCACATAAAAATTAACTTTCATTTTTCGGGCGAAGAAGATTTGCAGTATTTTCAAAAGAAGAACAAGTCATGTATGCTGCCTGATACTTGAAAACTAGAAACCGTGTACCTACTTAGGTACTTACATACAACAAACTAGTAAATTCCTATATCAAATAATATCTTATGGTTATAGTACGTTGTAAAAAGCTCCATTTTATTTGTAATACAGTATATAAACATTGAACTTGCCGTGAGTTTACAAATGCTAAATCAGTAACTTTTATATTACCTAAACGTTTATTAAATTATTTACTTTATAAACGTTTGTCAATAACAGCAATGTTCCATATATGTATAACGATCTATCAATGTAATAAGGTAAGTGTAAGTTCATATCAAGTATTTCATTTCATACAAATAAATCAAAGTGTCGACAGGAAATATAACAAATGAAAATCAAAGGACATTTTGTATCACCGCAATTATAACTAAACTAACAAAATGAGTTTTGATTTAGCGAGAAGTGGATTAAATGTCGCTTATTTCTAAAAAAATTGTTATGGAAACCAAAATTTTTCCGCACTTTTAATATTTTTTATAGTGATGGTAGTTTGATATTAAAGTTACCGCTACCACCCCCTGAAAAGAAAATTTTCTCCGTTTTCGACTTAGATTTTGATTTTTCGGCTATTATAAACATGAAACAGTGTGGACAACAAGGCATATCAATTTCGGTTTCGCACCAAATGTGAGATGAATTTTCTCGATTTATAATGCATAGCTAATTAAAATTCGACGAGTGTCATTTAGTTATGTTTTTTTAGAAAGGTAATCATCTTTAGTCATATTTTTTTTAAAGGCAGGTAATGCAAGCTAACCTGTTCAAAGTGAGCAAATCCAATTTTAAAGACGGAAAAACGGAAACGTTGAGAATTAATTTGTTGCGAATAAGTCATGACGCAGAAACAGACGAAGAAAAAAATATTTAATTTTTTTTGTAAAGAACTTACGGATTGACTGTAGATATAATGAATGTTTTTTTTATTCTAATTTAGAGTTCTGAGAGATAGTCCCTTATTAAGCTCCTAGAATTATGTCATTCTCCTCAAAATGGTGGGAGCGAAATTTTTTTTCCAAAAGAGAAGATTAGTAGCAATATTTAAATCGGAATATTTTCGATAAACTCTTAGAATTCCGAGTATTAGCACTCAAAATTGTTACTGCTAATTTTAAAATTACTGAATATAGAACATGGACTTCTAATGCTCAGTGAAGAATCAAAATGTCATTACAAACAGCATATTATTTTGGGAAAATCACAAGAACTTTGAAATTGGCGACAAAACTCTTCTATAATATTCTTAATTCATAGGAACTGTCTGTCCACCACAATTTCAAAATCCTAATGAATTCTACTCTCTTTTATGTTTTTTTTTAATGGCAAAGCAACCTTTAGAAATCAATTTTTTGAGAAAATATTTTTAGTGCTTGTAGGACTAATTATTCAGAAATTAATTGCTCATATTTTTTTGGAATTTGGCTTTTTGTTGGCTTTGAATAAAGTTAGCACAGCGACATTTGAAAAGCAACTTTTTTTAAAACATTTTTACCAATCCTTGTAGCGTAAATTAAGTGCTAATGAAGTGCTATATTCTGAAATTAATTGTTCTTTTATTTTTTAAGAAATGGCTGTTTTGCGTTTGATTCAATTGTTCAATTGCTAGCAGCGCTGGTACAAGATATGAGTATTTTTGAAATTATTAAAGAACAAGAAAATCAATTTCTTAACTTTGGTCTTTCACTAACAGAGAAAGGCCTTGTCGGACCCGCTCTATATAAACCTCGCACAGAGCTTCTTTATGGATATCTCGCTTCCGACGATAGAAGATACGCAATCAACGAGTATACGATAGCTTTGGAGTTGCGATTGGAATTTCGTATGCTGTTTAACATACTCTTCGAAATAATTCAAACTGCCAAGAAGTTTCAGCTTGCGTGAAAAGATGTTCTCCACGAACAAAAAAAACGAACATCTATTCTTATTTCTTACGCCGGAACTTTTGATGGTAACTTGATCAAAAATGTCCAGCTTAAAAGGTTCCATATGCAGTCGTGTGCGTCCCGTTTGTACTTGATGGTTACAAATTTACTTTATTTTTTTTATTCTTGGAGAATACTTAAAAATAAAATTAACTAGCTTTAAGGATTACTTCTAGCTCAGAATAATTAACATTTATTTGAATCTTTAAATGTTAGTGATTAATGTTAAAGTAAAATTGGATAAAATACCCAATGCCGCAGTGAAGGTAATGAGGAACAAGTTAACAATTTGGCTGGGATAATACATTTTCGGCGATCTTAAAGGCCCATGAAAAAGAGATAATATTACTGACTGAAATCATAGTCCATCAAGTCGGCCATTTTAGTGGGCTTTGCCTGAGAAAAGAGTTCAGAAGGAAAGAAACATTTTTATGTTATCCAACTTTACGCAAAGAAATATGTGAATTTTATTGATTTTTTTTATACAAATTGCCTCACATAATAGTTATTATTATAGTGTTTGTACCAAGGGTATAAATTAGACGTTTAATCCCTGAGGACGAGAATCTTATAAACCCGAGGGTTTGTAAGTTGCCCAATGCATAAACATAATTAATACCCGAGATGCATATAAACGGTTCTGATATTCAAGCAGCCATTTACAAAAAGTATATCAGCAAATAATCTTGGAATATAGCACTTATTAGAACTTAACTTAAGCTAAAGGACTTGGTAGATATGTTCTTGAAAAAGATAATTTCTAAACGTTGTTTTTGCTAGCTTTGCCTAAAGTTAGCAAAAAGCCATTTTTCCAGTGAAATGTAAGAGCAAATAATTTCGGAATACAGCATTAACACTTAATTAGCCCTGCAAGCACTGAAAAAGATTTTCTCGAGAAAGTTGGTGTTTGAGTGATTTTCAGAAATCATATATAATCAGTCCAGAATACAGTACTAAATTAGAACTACTAGCACCAAATATGTATTTTGGAGTCAACTCACTTTTTGCTCTGCTACCTTTAGGGACGTAATAAATTTTAAGTTGTTCTACGCAAAATCCTCCCATATCACAGCTAAAATCTTTGATAATAAATAAATTTAAAAACGACACAATGACATAATACCTAGAATAGAATAAATAGAAATGAGTTCTATTAAAAATCAATTATATCACGAAGGAAAGCATAAATTAATATTAAGAAAACATATACACAACGTAGTTATGAAATCATGAAAATTTGAATATAGGACCATCTCTCAACAGTTTTCCAAATCAAAGAAGAATCATTAAAATCGTTGCAAGTCTACAATGAGAAAAGAGGTAATGTACAAAAATTGGTCAAGTGCGAATCAGATTCGCGCATGTAGGGTTCCGTACCATGGTACAAGGAGTGTCTACCTATTACGGTTAAAAAAATGCAGACATTATTAATATCGAGCAAAAACAAAAGTTTATTGCTATAGTATTAATTACTTTTTTTAAAATTTCATGTGCCTACCTATGGTTTAAGGGATACAGCGATTGATGGTCGAGCAAAAAACGCCGAGAAAATCACGTTTTTGTATGGGGGCTCTATTTATTTTTTTTATTATCTTTTTGTTAAACTGGCAATAAAAATACACATTCTGGGAAAAGTCCAAATTCATGAAATACAGCTCTCAGACGGACTGATGGACTACGGAGGCTTAAGGCCGCTACAGGCCTAACGATATATCGTAACGATTTCAAACTGCACAGTTAAATCGAATAGCCCTAGTGTCTCCACACGCCACCGATATCTGCGTCGATATTGTCAGTTCTACAGAGAAGCTCGCATGAGAAACATGTCATCAGCAATAACGGAAGATGATGAAGATGCACTTGAATTTTTGAGCTTGATAATATGCTTAAAGAAAAAAAAGTTACGTAGTGTGTGGTGTAAGGACTGACTTCTAAAACGGAAGTCATACTCTCATATAAATTTATTAAAGGAGTTAAAATTCGCACCAAAAGATTGGCATAACTATTTAAGAACTTCGATAGCACTGAATGAACTCTTCCAATTGTTCACGGTGTCCGCCTCGATCTTATTCCGACATGTTTAGGACTTTCACGGATTTGTACTCTCAAGTAAACTCTTTCATGAACCAGCAATCGATCGGATCGATCGCGGCGTCGTATCCACACGAAACGATGAAACTGTGCACACGCAAGTGGCAACGATTTATCGAATAGAAAATGCAACTGCCACCGATGAACTGCGCAAATGAAATTATCTGCAACGATTTATCATATATACGTTCGCTTAAACGGTGCAAATTGGCTGCACAGATCGCTACGATAAATCGTTGTCGTCTACGGCGGGCTTTAGTAATAGGGTTCCGTTGGCAATGATCGGGAAGTTGGTCAAAATATAAATATTGACTGTGACTTCATGTGGGTGGAAAACTGCATTCAATTCCATGCGGTATGCTTTACAAACATACAGACAGACAAAAATTCTAAAAACTATTGTTTTGTCTTCTGTTGTCCTATTTTTTTGATTTGGACTTTTTGCTCGATCTACCGATCGATGTTGAACCCTTGAAAAATACATTGAAAATGCTTTTTGACCATTGAGTTAATAATAGGAGGGGATTGTATCTGTGGCTACTGGCACAGGTTGGATTTAAGTTAATTTAATGCTCACAAAATATTCAATAGTATTGTTTTATTTCTATAGTTGAACATTTTATTTTGTTTGAAAATAAAGTTCCACATAGGTGCAAAATCAATTCAGCAAATGTAATTCACAATTTAATTTTTTTTTTCACCAGGAGACGCATATAAAATTCGTAGATACTACTCCGACGTTTGTTTATATTGACCCGAGGAATGTAACTTCAGATGATTTTCTATAGCGTCTCTGCTACAAAAGCGTCGTAAGGCACAACTCACCTTATTTCTTAGAGAAAAAAATAAATACCTAATACTCCAACACAAGAAGGTCTCCCAAACTAGTAATAATATAGAAGAGAACGACAAAACCTAATCAATGCCTGCCTGTCAAAATGACAGAAAAATGTTCTATATAGTGTGGAAACAATGCCACTTTTGAGACGTGACAGCTTCTGTCTCTTTGATAATAGATCAACTGCTCCAACTTCTATAACATCTCAGTTTTAACTCAAAATAATTGGCATGACAAATAACTACATGCCGATATCTTCATTTTACGATCATAACTATCAAAACTCAAAGCAAATTTAAACATATCCCCTAAAACTAAATCAGTATTATTAACACCTTTTATAGCTAAAATATTGAAATATAAAAGTTTTATAACCAAAATTGAATATATAGTTTTCTAGTGAAAATAATCTACTTCTATGGAAGACGGCATTTAATAATGTTGGAAGCAACTACTTCCCGAGCATATACACCACCGGATATTGTGATCTTAAATGCATATCGGGATCCAGGTGTCCCACCGTACGCATCATAGGCGTCAAGGAAAGAGACGGAGTGCGCACAATAATTCAAATTATTGGATCCATGCTCATTGCTCATGCTCAGAGCAATTTCTCGCAATTTTAAACGAATGCGAAATTAGTTGTACTTAATTAAGTTGATTTTTCGTTAAATATTATTTATTTCAAGAAAATTTACTGTCCATAATCAAGGTAATGCTTATTTTCAAATTAACTACGTCATATAATGTACTCCCATAGTCGTTAATTTCGAGATTATTTGCGCTCCTCAGAATAGCGTAAAGAGACAAGAGTTTTTGGTTTCTGTTTTTGTGTGATGCGCGTACAAACATACAGACATACAGACAAAAATTCTAAAAACTGTTGTTTTAGCTTCTGTTACTTTAATAAAGACCCTCCATATTAGTTTTTCTTAAATATTTATAATGTACAGACATCAGCAGGTTACAATTTTATTATAAGTAAAGAATGATATATTGATAGTTATGTTCACATTACTTGCATGTCCTGCCTACTATTCTATGTTGTTTTTATATCATGGTTATTATGATTACAAACAATGCAAAGCTAGAATTATTTTTATGAAATGGTTCTTCCTACCTAAAACACAAAACCTGGAAGAGTCACAGCACTTTATCCTTATTGCCCATTCGTAGAACATTATTAAATTAAATGTAGAATTGAGTAAGTCGTTTTACTGAGAATCTATTTAATGTTATGGTATGTCATTTGTTTTATGGTTCAGCTGATAATATCTTATTAGTCTAGAATTTAAGTGAATCCCTGTCGTCTGGACTAGATGATAGGTCTCGTGATAGGTATACGATTTAAAATAATTATTACAAGCTTGATTTTAATTCCAGCTATTTGAATGAAACTATGAAATATTATTTATTAAAGAAAAAAAATATTATCATTTTGAAAATACAGTAAATATTCTGATTGCCCATATCTAATTATAGATTTGAAATACCTATATACAAAATATAAGAGAAATAATTTTTACCGGTCATTAAAAATTATGCATATATTTATTCATCAAAATGTATTAATTTTAACAAACAATTCAAATCGTCGTTTTTGTTTCATCGCGGTAATCCAGTAATAATAATATTTATTTCATCCGGAAACTGGGAATATAAAATTACCGATCAAAAGGTTCCATAGTAATTTTCAATGGAAATTATTTGTGAATATGACTATCATCTTGTAGACATATTTTTTTCTTATATCTATATATAACTATAACTATCACAGATTAGAGTTAAGAAAAGTAGTTTATCAATAATAATACTAATACAGTAAAACCTCTCAATAACGAGCACGCTGGAGTGTTGCCTACTGGGGTGGTCGTTACTAGAGGAGAATTAATAGTGGATTTGTAAATAGGAAAATATCATAAGCGGTCAATTAACGAATATGGTTGCTTTTAGTGATAATTCTACTGTAGTACTTGTCTTGAAAGCTGATATTGGCTATAGGGGTGGTCATTTCGTTTACTAAAGAAGAATTTACATTGGATTTGTAAACGGTGGCTTATAGAGTTGGTCCTACTGTATTTTCCTAAATGCCACAAGAAAATTTGTATAAAATTTATATCAGTAGGTATTTACTATAAGCAGTATTCTGGCATGAAATAAATACCTGCTACTCAAGCATTTTTGAGGTTCCTAATCCCTATGATATTATTTCCTTATTTTCTTCAATTCGATCTCTCTGTTAATCATTCAATGCTTCATAACTTTGACATTTATTGATTTAAAATAAAAACATGAATACTATACTTTCCAAACATGTTCTGATTTTAGTAAACTTTATATTAGTGTAATTTTTAAAAGGTTAAATTTTATTAAAATATACCTACATCATGCTCTAGGTATGTATTTTCAATAAAAAAATTATCGACATTGCATACGTTCTGTAGGACTCCTTAATTCATTATGACAATTCAAGTAGGTTATTTTTTGTTTATTGACAAACTATTATTTGTTATTCTTATATTGTTAATAAACGTTATTATTATTATGTTATTATTATAAGTTGAGTTAAGTTGTATGAACTACCCCATATTTTTTGATGATGCTCCTGCATCTGCCGCTGTTTTTTCTTCTGTAAAATCAATCAACTCACCTTTAGAAAAGCAAAGAAACTTGCAAGATGCACTTTTCATCTACTTGGATAGTTTTTGGTCACACTAAACACCAATCCAGGGAAAAACAAACAGCACAAGTTTTTTTGGAACCGCAGTAGTACAAAATTTTAAAAAAAACTCGGCACGTATTTACCATACACTTTTACCAGCTCCAGTCGGCCTGCCACCACTGCTACTAACTGTCCGAAATAGGAAATAAAAGCAGAATAATTGGAGAGAGAAAATAACCAACTGCTAGTTCGGAATCGGAAGTAGATGATTGTTTATAGAGTGAGAGCAAACGTTTATCTAGTAGTCGTATGTAGCGTGTTTGTATATGTACAGTATAGATATGTATAATGTTATATACTTCTGATGTACCAATAGTGCCAGTACCAGAATGAATGCGTTTCTCTAAGCACAACACACAACAGAGTCACTACTTGTCAACTACTATCAGTGCAAGAGCGTCGCCGTTCGCCGTGTCCGCGGTGTTTATATAGAATCGCGAATGTATAATATCGTATCCTGTTGGTGGTGCAACTACTAGGCGCGAGGCTCTCCTGCGAAATATAGAGGATACAGATCGGAGAAAGGCGCGCGAGAGTCAGGAGAAAGGATTCTCACAAGGATTTTCGTTCAACACTGTTGACACACATCAAAGTTTTGGAGACAGGAGTTAAAGTAAAGTTTTTAGATATTCATATAATAAATCTGGATCTTGCCGTGATGGTTAACTATTTACGCTTAAGTAACCGACTGTTAACAACCTTATGGTCAATATCATAGAAATATAGCTAGACCTAGCATGGCGCCCGACAATGTGTAGTTAAATTAAATAATTTATTGATCTGGACTTTTTGCTAGATCTATCCATGTTGAACCATTGAACAAATCATTGAAACTCCCTTGCAAAAATGGCATCACTTCAGAGACAAAAAGATCATTTCAATGATTACTGGCTCAGTGTCTACCAGAAGAAGCATATTAAATTTCTAGACACGACTCCAACGTTTGTTTATACCTACCGACTCGTGGAATTTAATTCCAGATGATTTTCTTTGTGTACAGCGAATAGGGAATCATTGCTAGAGTAGTTAATTAATTTCATTTTTTGTTAAGTATTATTTATTTCAAGAAATGGTACCGTCAATAATCAAGGTGATGCTTGTTTTCAAATGAAATGTTTCTTATAATGAACAGAATGTATGGTCAGATCTTTTATATAAAAAAATAACTTCAGTCGTTAATTTCGTGGTTATTGTCTCTCCTCAGAATGACGTAGGGAGACAAATCATTTTGGATAATCGATCCTGCCTTCTCAAATTTGTGCGACTTTTGGTATTCATCACCAATGCAAAATTAGTAATAATAACATACGCTTTGACTAAAATAAAATATATTTTAAATTATTCAAGTCATCTATTTTCGATCTGTTACATTTAATGTATTTTGAGGGTTTTTACTATAATATAGTTATGATTTTTTTGACCAAACCTTCAGACGGGGTAGGTACAAATCCGACTGTGTGCTTTTTTAAGATCGTTCGCAACGTGCTCCGATTTTGTTGATTTTTTTTTTCATTTCAAAGAGCAGTACTCAGGAATGGTTCCATAATAAGAAATCAACATTTCCAAAATAATTAATTTATTTTTAATGTTTTAAATGTACGTATGGTCGATAATTTCAAAACATGAACCACTTCAAAATTTAATCTAAATTGCTGAATGTTTAGAATAGACTTAGTTAAATTATGTACTGAGAAATACAAAATAAGATAATTAATTTCATTCATCCTCGTAATGATAAAAGTGACCAAATGTTATTACAGTATCATAGATTATATTAAATCATAAGAATTTTGAAGTATCAAGAGTTTTCTATTTACCTTATTACAAACGATATTATTACATTTAGCTTGAGCCATGCTATTTTCTGACCAACGAACCCAAACGGAGAAGGTATACAATTCGACTGTATGTCTGAATTTTTTTTTTCGTGACTTGTTCGTAGTAAATATGCTCCGATTCTGAAGTTTTTTTTCATTTGAGAGAGGAGATTTGAAAAATAGTCCCATATTCATAAAAACTCAAATCCGAAATCTCCTTTCCGTGGAGGGGTAAATTTTTCTCGAAACTCGAAAATCCGACACGGCAGAATTAAAGATAAGAAAATATCCGGAAACGTTTAAATTGAACATTTTTTCAAAATACCTACGGTTTTCGAGTTTCATTGATGTTAAAATTTGAAATCTGTGTATTTTTGCTATGTGGAACGGGCAATTTTTTTCGAAAGTTGAAAATCTGAGAAAGACTAATTAGAGACCAGATTATTAACAACATTTACTTTGAACATTTTTTCCATAGAATTACGGGTTTTCGAGTTATAGCAGTGGTAAAGTCTGAAATATGTGTACATAAGTATTTCCACCGCGATATTTAAAGATCTCCAAATAATACTCGTATTAAGTACAAGCAAAAAATATATACATTGTTAATGGTGTAACTGAACGTTTCGTGACTAATGTTACACTAAAAAGTGCGAAATAATTTTTTTGTTACAAAAATTGGACCGACGTTATTAGTTGGTGCAATGAAATATACAAAATATTATTAATTCTATTGGAGCTATTGGTACTTGTGAAATTGGTGCCAAGTTTTCAATCTAACTACAAATGCACAACTTCCAAAGTACCAGAACCAATAGAATCAATATTATTTTGTATTTTTCAATGCAAAAGCTAATAAAGTTGTGCTATAATTTACTATTTTGTTATAATTTACTATTTAAATTCTATTTAGTTTCTGTTTAAAGACCCATGCATCTTCTTATATCTTTTTATTTATAAATATGTTGCTAACGTACATGATTTAAACATTTGTCGTCTTACATTCAAACATTCCCTCTTAAAATACAAATATTTCTTAAAATTAATTTTAAAAATAACAAGGGGTACAAAACTACTTATTATAAAATATCTTATTTTCTAACCAATTTAGTAACACTTTTAACAAAAAAATAATTGTTCATTTTGAAAATAACAACAATAACATATTATGGTTTATAGCATGTTGAACATGATAGAAGTCTGGAATTTCTCAAATTTTTGTCTTGATATGGGTTTTGTGAAAATATCCGCCAAGTTTTCACCAGATGGCTTATATTTTACATTAAAAAGACCTTCTCTGTATTGATCACTCACATAGTGGAATTTGATGTCAATATGTTTGCTCCTCCTCACTAGCTGTCCTGACTTCACCATTTGAATGGTGCTATTGTTGTCTATATCGAGGGTAGTCTTTACTTTTCTTCCTGTCATTTCTTCTAGAAGTGTTTTTATATGCTAGATTTCTTTTGCGCCAGCACAGACTGCTTTCTTGAACGCCAGTTGGTCCTCCATTGTAAAGTATGATATAGCCACTTGTGCTCTTGCAGTCTGTTCTGTCACCTGCGAAATTCGCATCACAGTACAATTCGAGTTTGATGTTGTCTTCATCTTCGTTCTCTTCTTTCTTCCTATGATAAAGCAACCCGCAGTTCCTAGTATCTTGCAGATATCTGAACATCTTTCACTTGAGGATTTTCCATGAAACGACTTTCATAATTAACAGCAAAACCTATGTCAGGACGAGTCTTGCAACTTAGGTAGAGTAAACTATCTACGGCTTCACGATATGGAAAGCTATTTCTTCTTTGGCGTCTTCTTCAGGTATAGTTCCCTCTGGAACTAGTGGTGTCTTCATAGGCTTCATGTAGTACTTTTCTAGGACTTTGATTACATAATTTTCTTGTTCTGTTCTTTGTTCTGTTGAATCTGCATTCCTAAGTACCTAAGAATTGTCTAAAATAGACATTTCAGATTTTGTTTTAACCTTTTTCAGTAAATTTTCAATTATCTTAATATCCTTGCCAATCACAATTCCATTGTCTACATGAAAAGCTATGTATATCTCTCCTTTCTTATCTCTCAAGATGCACTGATTTGACTTCAGTTGAATTAGACCTTATTTCTTCAGGAAGTCTGTGAAAGTTTTATTCCATCTATATGGAGCTTGTTTCAATCCATATAGTGCCTTTTTAACAGGCATATTTGTCGAGTTTCTTTGTAACCTTCAGGTATCTTCATGTAAATGTTGTCTTCCAATGTTCCATAGAGAAATGCAGTTTTCAAAAAATCTCAAGTGATGATTTTGGTCTGCAGCAATAGCAAAGAACAGTCTCAAAGAGCTAACATCCACAACAGGACTAAGCAGATCTTTGAAATCAATTTCGGTTTCTTGTTCACATCCCCTGACAACCAGTCTGGCTCGATATCTGCCGTCATCCTTGACTTTAAGAATCCACTTTCCATTCAGAATTTCTTTTCCAATAGCTTCTTAAGGATCCAAGTATTATTTTTCTGCTTCTTTCTCATATTTGTCCTTGCCTTGAATTTCTTTCATTGTCATCATGACAAATTCGTCAAAGCGTTGTGGTCTTTTCAGATTATTTTTGTCTCTCAGGATTCTTCTGTTTTCTGAAACTTCTCGTTCCCTCTCATTTTCTTCAAATTGTTTCTCTTGAATATGATCTTCTTGCTCTTCTAGTTCAGAATATTCTTGGTTGTCTTGAGGTAGATTTTCTTCATTATCATGTTGTGCATTTTCTTGATCTCCACTCCTTCGATAGAAAGCTGAACAATATCATTTTAATTTTGCTGAGGCAACTGATTTGTGAATTTTACATCTCTTGAACAGTAGATTCTCTTCGTGATAGGATCCATGATTCTATAGCCATTTGTAGCATATCCCACTAAAATTCCTTTCTTGGATCTGTCATCCAATTTCTTTAGTTTTCCTAAATTTCTGGTAAAACAACAGTATATAATTTCAGTCTTGATAAATCTGGTTTGTGACCAAAGCAGATTTTTGCTGGTGTCACGTTTACAGCATGTGTAGGACTTCTGTTTAAGAGATAAGCGGCAGTTTCAATAGCATATCCCCGCATATTTTTATTCATTTTAAATTCATAGAGCGTAGCTCTGGCATAATTGAAAAGAATAAGATTCACTCGTTCACTTTTACCATTGTACTGAGGTTTATATTCAATGGTATAATCCAACACTATACCCTTATTTCTGTACCATTCTCTGAAAATTTTACTTCTGTACTCTCCTCCTCTATCATATCTTATCTTTGACTCTTTGAGATTGAAATGAATTTCTCGAGGAATTTCTGCTTCAGCTATATACTCTTTCATGTAATCCTCCGTCTTATCTTTGGTTTTGAGAAGACGAACCTTTAGGAAATGGGAATAGTCGTCCATCATAATCATCACATAACTCTCTCCCTCCTCGTTCTCAGGTATTATTTTAGCGCATAAGTTTGTGTGAATAATTTGTAGTGATCTATTTGCTCTTTTTGTTACAGAATTAAAAGTGTTCCTCACTAATTTGGCACTTGAGCAAGGTTCACAGATTTGCGACTAATTTGTTGTTTTTTAAATATCTGGTACACCATCACACAAATCACTAATTTTCATAATATCTGAAAAATTGAGATGTCCCATCTTCCTATGCTATTTCTGTTTCTTGATTTTTTGAGAACATTACAGTTTTTAATACTATTGTCTGTAGTTTGTTTTAGATCAATAAGATAGAGTCCTGACTAAGTCTTTTCACATTGTAGAACGATTTCTCCAAGTATGTCAACATCACAGTCTTTTAATTTTTTCACTCCTTTGTTGTCAAAAATCACAACACTACCTTTGTTTGTTGCTTCTACAACAACTTGTTAATGCTGGAGCATATACATTGCGTTCATAAAGTATCTTATTTAATATGCAAAGAGCATTATTCTATCCCCTCCACTTTCCAAGTTATGACGTAATCGTATTTTTTTTCAAATGGGAATGCCATAATTTTATATTATAAACGGAAAACTGAGACTTTTTTGTGCTCAAAAATACCAAATACATGGGTATTAATATAAGAAAAAATAAATACAGGGTGCTAAAAAAGTAAAAGTAAAAATATATTTTTATTTGCTGCTTTCAATTTTATATAAATTATGCATAAAAACAAGTATTGCATATTAATATTATTGTTACTATTGAAAATTGAAGGCAGCAAATAAAAATATATTATTTTTTAATACCCTGTATTTCATATATTTTTATGTCAATACCCATATATTTGGTATTTTTGAGCTCAGAAAATTGCCAGTTTGCCGTTTATAATACAAAATTATGGCCTTCCCATTAAAAAAATATAATGATGACGTCATAATTTGGAAGGTGGAGGGGATAAAATTATGCTGTTTGCATAAAAAAGTAGAAAATCAAAACCAAAAATCGACCTGTCAGAGCTTTAATACTTTAGAAGTTATTGAAGCGTTTCCATACTTTATGAACGCACTGTATAACATTATTTAGAATAACATTATCTCTTTCCATAGTACTTTCTATATTTGCTTGAATATTTTGACCCCTTTCTGCAACATTGATATTGTAACGTGAAGACTTACCCGAATAATAAACTACACTCACAAATGTCACAAACACATTCCAGAAAACACGGGAGACATCAGAGGCAACGAGAATAAGTCCTGGTCTATTCTCGAAGCCATATATTGAGAAATAACCTCCAGAAACAACGAAAACAACACTGGAATCATCTAGAGCTTTTTTAGGTTAGATATATAAGGCTGATGGCATAGGCAGGATAGTCAGTTAGTGAGTGATAGGTCACAATCGGATATAGCTCATAGATCAGACAATAGCAAGAAGTATATAGTACGAGAAATAAGTGTGAATATAAAGTGATTATAGTCGTGTAGTTATTGGTATAAATAAATGAGTGAAAATAAATAGAACCCAGTTTTAATATAAATCCCCGTTACATTGGTGTCAGTGTGGGGTCAGTGAGTGATTATAAAATTGGACAGACTTTAAGAGACTGCGGTTTCGTGCAGATTTTTAGTGTTTTCGTGACTTTTTGTTAGATTTAAGTTTAAGTTTAAGATTCTTTTGTTTGTTTTCGTGTGAAGACTTTTCGTTCGTTTTCGTGTGAATGTGAAGACTTTTGCTCGTTATCGTGTGTGAAGAATTTTGTTCGTTTTCGTGTTGAAGACTTGGAAAACTCTATTGACTAATTGACTTTGTTAATAAAGACAATTCAAAATGAAATTAGTGCAGTTAACCGTGAAACAACTCAAAAAACAGTTGGTGGAGCGGGATTGTGATGATTCCGGTAATAAAACGACCCTCCAGAAACGGTTAAGGGACACTTTGATTGAAAATGAAGAAGATCCTGATGTGTTCGAGTTCCAATCTCCGGAAGAACTGTTATCGAAAAAGTTTGAAGAAGTTTCTAGAACTCTTCAAGATGAAATTAAGGATGTTTCTAGAAATAATAATGAAAAATTCGATGAAATCTCGAGAAAGTTTGAAGAAATTTCTAGAAATAATAATGAAAAATTCGATGAAGTCTCGAAAAAGTTTGAAGAAATTTCTAGAAATAATAATGAAAAATTCGAGGAAGTAACCAGGACATTTGGGGTAAAATTCGATGAAGTCCCGAAAAATTTTGAAGACGTTTCTAGAACTTTTCAAGATGAAATAAAAGATGTTTCCAGAAAAAGTGATGCGAGGTTTGAAGAAATTTCAAGAACAGTTGACGAAAACTTTGTCACGGCAGAGGAGAACATGGAACAACTGCAACAAAAAATCAAGACACTGGAAATGGCAGTTGAGAATGGTAACTGCAGTGGGAGCCAGACATTCAAAGGCGAAGATGACTTAGCCGCAGGTAGTATGAAGGTTAAGCTGCCAAACTTTGATGGAAAGTGCTCCTGGTCAACCTATCGAAAGCAGTTTGAAGTAGTGGCAATGGCTAATCAGTGGACCGAAGAGCAGAAAGCTGTTTCGTTAACTGCTGCTTTACGAGGTAATGCAGCAGACATCCTAAGGTCTATTCCAGTTGGCCAAGCAAACTACCATGTCTTGCTTTCTAAATTGGAGAATCGGTATGGAGACAGTCATCTTCAGCAAGTATAAAAGCACAATTACGATCTCGGGTGCAACATGTAAATAAGAGTCTACAAGAATTTGAGGGGGAGGTAGCTCGTATTGTGCGGCTAGCATATTCTACAGCTGCCGATAGCTTCCTTGATGAAATTGCAGTGGACACATTTGTAAATGGATTAAGGGAGAGCAAACTGCAGAAGGCGTTGAAGCTGGCCAGACCAAAATTGCTAGAGGAAGCACTAGCTATTGCTTTAGAGCATGAAGCCGCTAGCCAAACTTCCCGAGGGCACCATGTTAAAGCAATCGAGGAAGAAGACCAGTCCGATAGAGAACCCCTGTTAGAAATGATAAGGAAGCTAGTTACGGGGGCGCAATCAAAGAAGAGAGAGCCGAGGTGTTGGAACTGTGGCGAGCTAGGACACGTACGCCGCATTTGTAAGAAGAAGGTTGCACAGTCGGAAAACTAGAATGAGTCGAGATAAGGGGCAATCGTCGACCTGCAGAAATAGTGCCCCAGTAATTACGGTCAATGTGTTATCTTCTGGCGGAGCCTTGAGTTTATACATCGATGGTCGAATCAATGGAGAAGACAGAACACTCCTAATAGACACCGGTGCAACAAGAACAATAGTACTACCAACAAAGGTCCAACTCAGAACAGCGACTGGAGAGAAACTAAGAAGACATGGTGAAGCGAGCATGACCATCAGCATTGGCAAGATCACCAGCAAGCACAGAGTTTTAATCGCTGACATATCTAACCAGTTTATTTTGGGAATGAACCCTTTGAAGAAGCTTGGGTTGGATGCCAAAAATGGTGTCTTGACGGTCGACAATGAAGAACTGCCCTTTCACAAGTATAACGAAGATGTTGTCCGATTTGATAACGACTAGTGACGTAATAATACCCGGCTATAGTGAAAAAATATTGATGATCAACCCGGACGGAAACTGCAAACCTGGAAGTCTGAGACTGATAGAAGAAATGAATAATAAGGAATTTCTGACAGCTAAAGCTCTTGTTCGAGTAGGAGATATCGTTCCTGTCGGAGTAATGAATCTAAAGCAGAGCCCCATCAAGTTGAGCAAGGGAAGTTGGAAATTGTGTTCCTGTATCAGCGATATACTCTGTAAGAACGATTAGTAAACCACACAGGACCAGATATTCGAAAGAGCTGATTGATGTGGTCATCAAGACTGTCCAGGACTTAGACGAGAAACAATTACGAAAAGTGAGAGATATGCTTGTGAAATTCCAGGACGTATTTGCGATGGAAGAAGAATACAAAGGTAAAACAAGTATAGTGACTCACAAGATAAACACGGGAAACGCTCAGCCATTAAGACAGCAGCCAAGAAGACTTCCATTGGCCAAAAGAGACGAAGCCGAGAAAATGATTCAAGAAATGAGCAAGCAAGGAGTCATTGAGCCATCAAATAGTCCATGGACCTCGCCAGTAGTGCTCGTAAAGAAAAAGGATGGTTCTACAAGATTCTGTGTAGATTACCGACTTCTGAATTCAGTCACTAAGGAGTATAGTTATCCGTTACCCAGAATAGATGACACCCTAGATACTCTCTTTGGGTCACGATGGTTTCCTACACTAGATCTGAAGAGTGGATACTGGCAAGTTGGAATGGATTCCGCAGATCGAGAGAAGACTGCTTTCTCGATAGGATCAGGGCTCTCGCAATTCACTGTGATGCCGTTTGGACTATGCAATGCTCCCGCTACATTTGAGAGGCTCATGGAAGCAGTTTTGAGAGGACTGACATGTTAAACCTGCCTAGTGTATTTGGATGACGTAATCATGGTAGGAAGATCATTTGAGGAACACTCGAAGAATTTAAGAGAAGTTTTCCAACGATTACGTGAGGCCAACCTGAAGCTGAGTCCGAAGAAATGTTATGGGGACGGCGTCACGGCAGATCCAGAAAAGATAACAGCTATTAAGGAATGTCCTATTCCCAAAAACAAGCATGAGATTAGAAGTTTTCAGGGTTTGTGTACCTACTACCAACGGTTTGTGAAAGGTTCTACGAACATCGCTAAGCCTCTTACTAAACTAACAGAAGAAGGCAAAGAATATTCCTGCAATGATGAGTGTCAGAGAGCTTTCGAAACACTGCAAGAAGCTCTTATCAGCGCATCAATTTTGGGCTATCCGAGGCCTGTCGGAAAATTCTTGTTGGACACAGATGCCAGTAATACAGCCATTGGTGCTGTCCTCTCTCAGATTCAAGACGGACAGGAGAAAGTGATTGCCTACTTCAGCAAGGTTTTGTCAAAATCGGAGAGGAATTATTGCGTTACCAGAAGGGAAATATTGGGGGTAGTGAAAGCCTGAGAACACTTTTATAAGTATTTGTATGGTCGCCGCTTTCTAGTTAGAACTGGCCATGCAGCGTTGAAGTGGCTCCCGCAATTCCGTAATCCTGAAGGACAAGTGGCAAGATGGTTAGAAAGTCTTCACGAATATGACTATGACATCGAGCACAGGGCAGGAAAAGTTCATGGAAACGCAGATGCCTTATCCAGAAGACCCTGCAATTATAACTGCACCCACTGCTCGAAGATGGAAGAGAAGCTTTGCCCTATACGACGAACAACCGTAGAGAATGAGGAGTGGCAGCCCGAACAAATGAAACTGGCCCAAGAGAATGACCCATGTTTGAGAGTGGTCTTGGAGTGGATGCGCCGTAAGGAGAGGCCGTCTTGGCAGGACATAAGCTTACGAAGCCCTGAAGTGAAAGCATATTGGAGCCAATGGGACTCTCTTGTGTTAAGAGATGATCTGCTGTATAGAACCTTTGAGTCTGAAGATGGCACTGAAGCCAGATTTCAACTAATTGTGCCGAGAAGCAAAGTGCCGGAGGTACTACGTCAGCTACATGATGGAGCCTCGGGTGGACATTTTGGTATCACTAAGACTCTGCGGAAGGTTCGAGAGCGATTCTATTGGGTGAATTGCAAAGAAGATGTGAGACAGTGGTGCCGTAAGTGTGAAGTATGTGCAGCCAGCAATAGACCACTTGGTAGAAAGCGGGCACCTATGAGGCAGTATAATGTTGGGAGTCCCATGGAGCGAGTTGCTGTGGATATTGCGGGGCCATTTCCTGAAACGGACAATGGGAATAAGTATATCCTGGTAGGTATGGATTATTTCACAAAGTGGACAGAGGCGTACGCAATTCCTAACCAGGAAGCATCGACCGTCGCCGAGGTGTTGGTGAAGGAATTCTTTTCACGTTTTGGCGTTCCTCTTGAAATCCATTCAGACCAAGGAAGAAACTTCGAGTCAGCCCTGTTCCAAGATGTGTGCAGACTAATAGGTGCGATTAAGACCAGAACGACCCCTTTGCATCCTCAATCGGACGGAATGGTAGAGAGGATGAACCGAACTATGGGCAAGCACCTCTCTAAGGTTGTCTCAGAACATCAGCGAGATTGGGACCAGTACATCCATTTGTTCCTGATGGCCTATCGGGCGGCTGTGAATGAAACGACAGGTCAGACTCCTGCTAGTTTAATGTTGGGGCGTGAGTTAAGCCTACCCTGTGACCTGGAATTTGGCAGTAGACCTACGGTGGACAGTGTCGCAGGAGAAGGATATGTCGACCAATTGAGAGCCAGAATGGATAAAGTCCATGAGTTAGCCAGACAGAACATCCAGCTTGCCAGTGATCGAATGAAGCACCACTACAATATTCGATCAGCTGATGGAGTCTTCAACGTGGGGGACCTTGTTTGGCTGTATAATCCCCAACGACGTCGACGTCTTTATCCCAAACTCCAAAGGCAATGGGAAGGGCCATATGAAATTATGAAGAGGGTAAATGACGTCATCTATCGTATCCGAAAGTTACCATGGGGAAAACTTAGAGTGGTGCACATAAACCGACTCGCACCATATGCTGGATCGAACAACCAGGAGGAAGCACGACTGGCTCTTCAACGTTGAGGAGCGAAATGTCAGTTTCAACGACTTCATGTCCAACTACGCGGATCGGAAGAAGGTCAGACTCGGTGTGACAGTTGAGGTTCAACAAGACCTTTTCAAACTACCAGCCGACGTTTCTATTGCCCATTGTGTAGCGGAGGATCTACGTATGGGCCGAGGAATTGCTCTGGTGTTTAAAAAGAAGTTTGGACTGGATGAATTGTCAGCACAACGACCAAGAGTAGAGAAAGTTCTGCGACTAGCAGATGGTAATCGGAACCTCTTCTATTTGGTTACGAAGAAGATGTCTAGAGAAAAACCCACTTACAAGGACCTCTGGCATGCACTGAAGAGCCTAAGGAATGAAGTCAGGAATTATGACATCAAGAAGTTGGGTCTTCCGAAAATAGGCTGCGGGTTGGACGGGCTACATTGGAATATTGTAAGGAGCATGATCGAATACATCTTCCAGGACGCTGGTGTGCAAATTACCGTGTGTTGCTTCAATCCAAAAGGAGTGTACTCGGGAAAGACGATAGACTGTTACTTCTTCAACAAGGGTGTTTGCCTGGCAGGAACCAAGTGCAGATTCCGCCATGGAACGGAAATCCAGCAAGGTACTACCAAGGATGATTCTGATCGGGACGATCAGATGCTAAGGAGGGGGCAGTGTAACGTGAAGACTTACCCGAATAATAAACTACACTCACAAATGTCACAAACACATTCCAGAAAACACGGGAGACATCAGAGGCAACGAGAATAAGTCCTGGTCTATTCTCGAAGCCATATATTGAGAAATAACCTCCAGAAACAACGAAAACAACACTGGAATCATCTAGAGCTTTTTTAGGTTAGATATATAAGGCTGATGGCATAGACAGGATAGTCAGTTAGTGAGTGATAGGTCACAATCGGATATAGCTCATAGATCAGACAATAGTAAGAAGTATATAGTACTAGAAATATGTGTGAATATAAATGTGATTATAGTCGTGTAGTTATTGGTATAAATAAATAAGTGAAAATAAATAGAACCCAGTTTTAATATAAATTCCCGTTACAATATTTATTTAATCTATTTCTCTTAAATTCTTCAAAATTTTCTTTTCATGAGCCATGTGCGATGTACCGGGTGATTTTCTATAACGTCCACCTCCTTTGACTATTTTATTTTTCACTTAAAAAAAATGTAAAATACGAAAGTTGTAGGATGTATTCTAGGTTATTTGTAGGACATATATTTGTTAATACAGGTTGTTACATAAACAAATGCTAAAGCAAAGTTACCTTTTCTAAAATGGAACACCCTGTACATTATTGCATTTTTGAACTCTACGGAGAATTCTAGATACGTTTTATGTATAATGTCCTATACCTACCTTCGACTGTTTTAGAAATATTAATAATTGAAAATCGAAATATTGGCAAACCAAAACCATAGTATAGTAGGTACTTATACTATGTCAAAACTGACACATAGTGACAGTGGCAGTTATCTTTGTCAAGTAATTCAAAAAGTATCGATGTAACTTGTTATGAAAAATGCCATATTCGTTAATAGAAAAACAAATAATTTTAAGTTCATTCATTCCAAACAACCATAATGCCGCAGCAACGCAACGAGACTTAGCTCGAGAAAATCCAAGAATGCACACTCCTTGTAAAAAACAATTAAAAGGATATTCGAGAAATTTCAACAAACATCAAGTCTGAATAGGAAGAAGGGAGTGCTGAATGGTAACGAAGATGCGCAACTCAATACATTACTTTATGTGCAAGAGGATCCAAATTTATCCATTTGGCATATGGAACGTCCGCGATACTTCCTATTCAAAAGTTCAGAGGACTCTCAATAAAGCTGGATACAAGCCTTTCAAGATTAGACCAACCCCAAAGTTGACTCAGACGCACAGAAAAATAGAGTAATATTTTGCCGCCTTATGCTGGAAAGAATTAATAATGATTCTAACTTTTTAAGAAACATCCTGTAGACGGACGAGTCGTCCCTTACGACGGATGGCATGATAAATAGGAAAAATACAGAGAATTTAGATTTCAAAGGCACCAGTCCATTAACGTTTGGTGCGGATTAATAGATAACAAAATTATTGGACCTCATTTTTTTAATCGAAACTTAAATGAGGACTCATATTTGAACTTTCTCGGAAATGAGCTCGAAGATTTTCTGGATGAATTGCCCTTGCAGAACTTAGGACGGAGCCCCACCCTTCTGTTAGATACCACAAATCTTTTGAGTGTAAGGCAAACTGTTACATTTAATAGTATGATATTTATTTATAAAATGTTGAATAGGTTACTACCTGAACAACTGATCCAGAATTGTAAATTTGTCAAAGATATACACGAACATAACACTCAAAATAATTTCAATTGAGATATGGTTTCTACCAATTTTAGTCAAAATAGTCTATTTTACACAGGGTTAAAACAATATAATGATCTACCAGAGAATGTTAGGAATGCAGATCATCTGTTACAATTTAAAAAATATTGTAAAACATATATTACAAACAATATTGATATTTAGTATAGTACATTTTAGAGAATTTATATTATTTTTTTTTAAATTATTTAGAAATATAGGTAGTTATTTAAGTTACTTTTGTATATCAGTAGGCAGTGTGCTAATAATAAAGATTATTGTTATTATTATAACATGAACAGACCTAAAAAAGCAAACATAGAGTGATATATCTTCTTTTTTTTGGAAAGCTGTCAAAAATTAATCTATTTTGTAACCTTTCATTATATCCCATAAACGGTTTTATCGTACAAATAAATATTTTTTACAATAAATTTCACCTACTTTATTAATTGGTGCCGTTGTAGTTTGTTGTTGTAGGCACCAACTCCAAAACTACCAGCACCAATAGAATTAATATTGTTTTGTATTTTTCAGTGCACCAGATAATAAAGTCGGTCCAATTATTTGTACAAAATATCTATTTCACACTTTTGAGTGTAACATTACTTATGAAAACTGTTGAATGTTCACTAATACCAAAGAAGATAGTACTTATCCTATTACCATGTATAAGGCTTAGCTTGTACTACTAGTTATTATTCAGAGATCTTGAAATATCGGGGCGCAGATATAGGTACATTTTTCAGTCTTTACTGCTGGAACTCGAAAACCGTAACTGTTTTGAAAAAATATTCAATTTAAATGTTGCTACCTACATATAATCTCTTCTTTAATTTGGCAGTCTCATATTTTCAATTTTAAAAAAATTTGCACATAGCGGAACTACACATATCACATATTTCAGACTTTACCATTGTTGTAACTTGAAAACCGTAACTGTTTTGAAAAAATGTTCAATTTAAACGGTTCCGGATATGGTGCTCTTTCTAATTTTCCAATCTCGAATTTTTGATTCTCGGAAAAATTTGCCCCTTCCACGTAGCTGAAACACGGGGGGACCAATTCTCAATACTTTTTTCTTAAATAAAAAAAACATCAAAATTGGAGAATGTTTACTATGCAAAAGTCGCGAACATCCATAAAAAAACATGCAGACATGCAGTCGAATTTTATATCTGCTCCGTTTGGGTTCGTTGGTCAAAAACTAATGTAAAATAGTAATCAGAATATTTTTATTGTACAGTATATTATGCAACCCTTCATTTTAAATCACTAACGGTCAATATTATTGTACAATGTTGAAAATTGACCTATTAGGAAAAAAATGGCGTCTTTCGAAACATTTGAAAATTTGAAAACCTTGCGCTATATACAATGAGAATATTTTTGATTGCTATAATTTTTTTCAGAAAGTTAGGGCATTAAGTCGGAGCTCTTCTGGAACAAAGATCTAGTAAAATATGTCATTTTAGATAGTATTCAAAGGGGAATAACCTATTCGATTCCGCAAACATATAAAATCTATGCATCTCTGAAACATTCCAAATTCGTCATGCATAACGAGATCCATAGAGGATTGAGAGAAATCAGGAACAGTTTAATCAGTTAGGTAGGATCTAACTGAGTTAAATGATCAATTTCATCATAATATTCTGTTTTGTTCTTCCTAATTCTAGAATAGCCATTTAGTCTGAAACTTTAGTTACGATTTAGTAGAATAATGTTAGAGAAACATATTAAATTTATTTTATTTTATGGCAGTTATTAAGAACTTAAAGATCCTTTTGAGATATAGATAAAAAATAGGTATCTAATAAAAAAATAATACTGCTCTATATAATTTTGAGCAGATCATCTATTCGATAACTCAGATATCAACAATTTTATTTATTGAATTTTCACTGTCGCTTTACTTTATCTTCGTTTATTTCCTGAAATGTAACTTTTTCTAAAGTATCAATGCAATTGTGTTAGTCGAGAAAGACCATCAAGGTAGAACATATACAGTCAACATCAATAAAATAGCCGACTGATGGTAATAAATTTTCCTTCATATGGGTACCGCGACAAGGTGTAATGGCATCGTTAATAACCTCGATTGAAGTTACACATATTTAGAAGTGTTATTTCACTCTTATACTACTTTGGCTATAGATAGATTACTGAGGTGAATCTCTAAAGCTGTGGCTTCCCTCAATCTTTCATTGAACAGAAAAACTTAATTGAGAAGTTTCATGGAATATTCACAAACTAGGTGACCAACCACTGCTGTGTAATGAATTAAATTAGTTTTAAGGATTACTTTAATCAATAATACTTTCTACACCTTTTTCAATTGTATTTCAGAAGTCGTCAACTGTAATTCAGAATAGTTAATTGTATTGTATTTTAGAAAGCATCACATGTATTTAGGATTAGTCAATTTAAATCCAGAACTAGACAGATGTATTTCAGATGGGTCAATTGAAATTCAGAATTCGTCAAATGTATTTCATATTGCTGAATTGTAATTCAGAACTCGTCAAATTTACTTCAGAACATATCAAATGTAAAACAGAAAGCATCAGAGGTATTTCTTATCATTGCAGGTCTGCAAACTCCACAATTGTCTTTGAAGTTCATTTTGGCAAATTGTAAGTGTATAGCTGCTTTTTGCAATCAAAAACAATGCACAAATATGATTGACAAAAATAATCAACACGATTACCTGTGATTTGATACATATGTTCCAAATTACCCGTCTAATGCTTTCTGATTTATATTTGATACTCGTATGTTCTCAAATACATTTGATACGTTCTAATTTACATTTGATAAGTTCTGAATTAAATTTGACGAGTTCTGAATTACAATGCACTAATATGAAAAACATTTGACGAATTCTGAATTACAATTGACTAATATGAAATGCATTTGACGCTTTCTAAAATTTAATTGATTATTCTGAATTACATTTGATATCTTCTGAAGTTAAATTGATGCTTTCTGAATTACAGTTGGAAAATGTGTAGTGCGACTTCTATACCACCAACCTTAATTTCGAGTTGCATTCTAAGTTTTGTTAGGTAACTTTAATTGGCGGTATTGAGTTAAAGTTATCTCAGACTTTTATAGTTATCTAAATTATTTGAAAAGTTGAGGGTACGTTTGGGTTTTCGAAATCCATTTGTGAATACAAATCCGATAGAAGCTCACTTTTACAATTACAATAATTGCATAATTCATATACTGTTTCAGTACGTAAAAAAGTAAACATATGTTTCGATTGCTGATAGGCTTACCAAAAAAAAAAGATTCAAATAAAAGCATTATGAAATAACTCAAGTTATCACAATGGATGATTTAAAAATGTGCTCCATCGTACTCTATGAAATTTAAACTATAACTATCACAATCTGATAGTGCTAAATCAATGATGTCTTTAGTTATAATAATAATATAGACAAGTTAAATTATTGAAAAATTATTATTACCAAAATACACAAGAAAAAAAATTTCATAATTTTTTAGTAAGATGTTGAAGATAAGTAAAGTTTTGTTTTGTAAATGATATCCCCATAAAGAATAACCGTAATGGTTTGGTTCCTTCCTTATGTGTGACTTCCTTTTCTGTGACCCGCCCTTTTTCAGGTAAAATTATTCCTTATTTGTGACTCGTAAAATGTATACCTGAGGAGGACCCCGAATTTTTTCCGGATGTGTGACCCAGCCGGTCCCAAATTTCAGGGTTTTGAAGCAGGTTATCAAAAGGAATAAACGGTGATTTTTGGAAGCAATGATAGAAACCGTTGGGCTACCGATTATATCTTATTATATAGTTTTTAGTTCATTATAATTATTTATAATTGGTTTCAAAGGGACAAAAGCATTATAAATACGGAAAATGTTTAGAAAACAAATCATTCTTTTCGTGTCGGTTTTCTTGTACATTTTTCTTATGATTTTCATAGCGCTGTTTCTATGTTAAAAATGAATATTCAATATATTGAGAGTAATTATGGTGGGAGAAACTGTTATATTCCTTTCACCAGTACTAAATTAAAAAAAAACTTTTCAATACTTTCTCAATACCCTTAAAATGGAAGCGTCGCACCTACGACAGTATTCAAATTCAAGTGAAGTTGCATATGACATCGAAACGGAGGATAACGAAGTATGTACATCTGGATGAAAGAATACGCCGTACAGTTGCAGACGTTCTTGAAGAAAGACTACTGGATGGACATTGGCCGTTGCTTATTCAATTTGAATCATTGTCATAAATATGCAATGATTGTAAATTCGCCTAAACATTATTTTCATTCATGTTTTAACAAGGGAAAAAAGTACTAGATTTTAGCTAGAGGTTTAGCTCGAGAGCTAAAATCTAATATTTTTCCCGTGTATAATACACTATTTTTTAATAAAATAATGTGTCATCTCCACAATTTATAATTAAAAATTAAAATTTTATTAAATCAAATGAGACATGTTTCGGGATTGGTAAATGCCATTATCACTCTAATCTCACATTATATAAATTACCCCAACTAATAACATAAACCCGAAAATAAATTAAACATAATTCTTACAAAACAAAATTAAAATTAAATTCTAACGGAAAAATTATTCTGTGTTACATTTTTGAGGTCAATGCGATAAATTCATCACTACTCCACTTTGAGAATGGACTTCTTCTTGAAACACTATTTTTTTCTGTGACGGAAAAAAGATGATTTAATATTGAAAAATATATTAATATATTAAAGTCAGAAAATTAGAAAGTTTTAAAGTGGTAGGCGACAATTAGACATGCGTTGCTAAGGAAACCTTTAAAGTAATCAAATATCTTAAATTAAATTCTGTGATTTGATTTGATATGTATGTGTATGTATATCTACCCGGAAAAAAGTGATACTTTGCCACCTGTCAACAGAGATAAAATGTAAATCTTTTTTACCGTCACTAAAGAAATCATTTCATGACTAATATTTACATGGGTGAAGTAAGACAATAAAATGATTGGGGGTAATATAATGTGGACCACTTATGCTTTATTTCATGGTAGTCACGCATCGGGAACTGGGGTCCTCGTTAGGTACAAATTTGTCTAGTCACACAAGAGGAATAATTTTACCAGGAAAAGATCGAGTCACAGTACGGGAGGTCGCACAATAGGAAGACACCAATGGCTTAGCAGGTAGGTATATCTTTAAGATATTCATTGTGATAAATGTTATCTGAAACGTAATTTCTTAAGCCTATGGGAAATGGAAAAAGAAATAGCAAAATTCTATATATAAGTTTAAAAAGTAATATTGAATACAGGTATAAAAAAGAATATTAGCTGTAGAGTATCTGCAATATACATTAAAATGCTATAATAAACCACCAAAAAGGCAAAATCCATGTCAGTGAGTAATCTCACAAATGCTAGAAATAAACAAAGTTAAAGCTTATTCAGATTATGATTATTCAAAGACAATTTTATCTCGTTATTAGAGTATAAAATCTTATAGGAGGCATTTTTTTTGCAAACCTTATTCTAGTCTGGTTCCACAATGTTGCGTGCGCACTATGGGTTCCTCAACTCAGAATTAGAAAATTGTTTTTTGTTATAAATTTAAAAATGTTAAATTTATTACTGTAACGTGAAGACTTACCCGAATAATGAACTACACACACACTCACAAATGTCACAAACATTCCAGAGAACACGGGAGACATCAGAGGCAACGAGAATATGTCCTGGTCTATTCTTGAAGCCATATATTGAGAAATAATCTCCAGAAACAACGAAAACAACACTGGAATCATCTAGAGCTTTTTAGGTTAGATATATAAGGTTGATGGCAATGACAGGACAGTTAGTTAGTCATAGATCACAGTTAGTGATAGATCATAAACAGAAGAAAGTCGTATATAGTCCAAGAAATATAGTGTGAAAATAAATCGAACCCAGTTTTAATATAAATTCCTGTTACAATACGTTCGCATAATTTGATCGGGCAAAGAGAGCCTTATCTGGATAATGGAAAATATCTATCCATATACTTAGAGCTTTGTTGTCCTAAGAATCCGATAAATTAAATAAATTACTTTTATAAAATAGTTGGCTTTGAATTTTTTATTCGGTGACACGTAAATGACATTCTGTACCTATTAGTATCAATTGCTGAGTCGTTGAAAATGGAGTTCCCCAATGAAGAAAAACGAGATATGGTAAAACTTTATTATAAGAATGATAGAAACAGTGTGAATAGATTGGAACTGTATCTTAACATGTATCCCGAGAGACGAAAACTCCACCAAAGTTTACATCTTATTGGATAGAAATTTAGCTGAGCATGGTTCCGTCAAACATAAATCTGTGGACAGCATGGATGAACAAACTAAAGAAATACTTATTATTGAGGTATAATAAATCTTTCAAACGAGCCAAACCCATCGCGAATACTGTCCATTAACTTGGACAAATTTGGTTGAGGTTGTCGTCTCTCGGAAAACCTACATGTTATGTTAAGATACACTTCCAATGTATTCACACTTTTTTCTATCATTCTTGTAATAAAGTTCTATTATACATATCTCGTTTTTCTTCATTGGAGAACTCCATTTTCAACGACTCAGCAACTAACAGTAATACAGAATGTTATATACGTGTCACTGATTGGAAGAATCAAAGCCAAATACTTTATAAAAGTAATTTATATAATTTCTCGGATTTTTAGGACAACAAGGGCAACATATTATAGGTACATCGTCTAAAAGGTGATAAAAAGGGATATTGAAATTTGTGGAATGCCATTACGGCTCCCATAAGAAAAAAAAGTTTATGATATTTACACATAGACGAAACGTCATGTTACAAAACAATTAACACCATTAGAGAGAGTGAAAAAAGTGGCAATATAAATGTGTTATTTATTTAGAAATTCGTTAAGAAATAAAGCCAGGAAAAAAATAAAATGATTTTCCGGAAAGTATGTTTTTTCCGGATATCTCCTTTCTAAACGGCGTATTGTTGAGTACATAAATGCGCAACTTTGTCCCAATTCAACCATCTTCGTATTCCATAATATAGTTTCCGAGATTCCAATGGTGGGCGTCGAATTTGAAACAGCCTGTAATATTGTACAGGGTGGCCCATCGAAAACAGGTCAGCAAGGTTTACGGTTTTGTATGTAACAAAAAAAACCTCGGACCCGTCAAGTTTTGTTTTTAGGGGGACACGTTTTACCAATAATTTTATCCCTGTAACCTCATTGTTGAAATTACACCAGATGTTCTTCACA
Source organism: Crioceris asparagi (assembly GCA_958507055.1). Taxonomy (NCBI): domain Eukaryota; kingdom Metazoa; phylum Arthropoda; class Insecta; order Coleoptera; family Chrysomelidae; genus Crioceris; species Crioceris asparagi. The sequence continues at coordinate 56,225,732 of OY293827.1, forward strand.
ATGTCCGAGAACACTTTGAACAATTGTTATACTATTGTATTTAGGTGAATGACGGACATTTTCAACATTTAATAAGATAACATGTAGGTACTACTCAATAAAATCACATTTCTTAAAACGCAATTTCTCGGCGGCGCATAGCTCAAATTTAAAAAACGACACGCCATTTCAAATAGAATTTAATTTCCTTTAAAAAGATGTATGAAAATATAACCCTTCCCATTTGAAAAAATAAGGGCGTTTGCCACCCCCGCTCGGGGGTTGAGTTTACGGGGATGAAATTATTGGTAAAACATGTCCCCCTAAAAACAAAAGTTGACGGGTCTGAAGTTTTATTTAATTGTTACGTACAAAGCCGTAAACCTTGCTGAACTGTTTTCGATGGGTCACCCTGTATATATCACTGTTATTAACGTTGTTGTTAACGAATAGCATTTTACGTTAATTTACTGCTTTACTATTCAATTATACCTCGAATGAAGTTAGCCCAGGGTCAATATCATTATTTGCACTCTTTGCCCTATTGCAGATCAAAAGTACATTTTTCTAATTGGTTATTAGAGAAAATGTGAATTTTCAGAATATCTTTATGTAATTGCCCATTGAAAAAATTCGAAGTCGATAGTGCTTTTCCTATCTCGAGAACAACTAAATATTAAATAAAAAATTAAATTAACTCTTTTAGTAGATATGGGTAATTTTAAAGCTGTGTAGGTAGAAGATTTTTTTCGCCAGATACAAAAGTATCAGCACCAATAGAATTATTATTATTTTGTATTTTTCACTGAAACTAATAAAAGTCAGTCTTATTTTTTTGTCAAAAATATTTATTCCACATTCCACAAAATATGTCGTGGTCAAGTACTGATGATGCGCGAGATATACTTCCGGATATATCTAATTTAATTTGTCGTAAAAAGAGAAAATGTGGCATAGTTGTGTGTTTATGATATAGAGGTTAGTGCAGGTCAGACTTTAATGATAAAGTCAATGCTGGAAAGAGTTTTTACATAACACATAATTAGTGGTTGTTCAGCACATCTAATCATAACCTACAATGTGCTTGAGAATGTACAACTGAATGAAAATGCAGAAATACGTAATGTAAACAGGAAAATGCTCTTGTTGCAATATCATTCTGAACATATTGAAAAAGGTACTCCAATTCAAGATACTGATAATGATGATAATACTAATTCTAGTGTTACTGAGACTGACTCTGTAGTGTAATCAAAAAAGCACAGACGTGGTGTTGGTGGTGCTGTTCCTGTTGATGATTGTGCTACTTTACTCCTACAAGAAGGAAATGAACACTGAACTGTAGCAAAATAATAAGGGCTAACGGATATAACAGTTTTCTTATGTCCAAAGATTAAAAATGTGAATAAAAAATCCCTCCAGTCAATTTCTCAGGAATTGTTGCAAGTAAAATAAAGAAACCTCAAGAAACTGTTCAACTAGTAGTAAAACCAAGGGAAACTTTTAAGGGAAATATATTGAATTTGGTGCAAAAAATAAATTTCTAACCAAAAAAGTGCAAAAGTAATAAATATTAGTAAAATCAAGGATAAATTATTGTCAAATATATGAATAAACAAAGCGCTGAGGTTATCTCTGAATCTTTTAAAATGAGTCAAAACAATAATATAACAATATCAAAATCAACTAACTGTAGATATTTTAGCTAGGAATGATTTTCGTTCGGATGATTTCCAAACTGTCCATTTTTTCAAACAAAAGAATAATAATCAATCTGTAATAGCAGAAGTTTTCCCAAGTGTATATACAAAAATCATGAATTCCAAATCTATATTTATTCGATACCAGAACTGCAGAGTAAGAAATGACTACAATGACAGAAACTGTAACTGTGTGTTGTGGATATGGTCACAATAACAAGAAATGTCCAAGAAAAAATTAAGAAAACAATACATGTCCAAGATGTGTCAAAAATTATGAAGGTCCTGCATGCTATGCCAATGTACAAGCTTGCATACTGCATTAAGGCTAATCAATATTTGAAGAATAAAAGGGGCACTCAACATGAAGCTCTTGGTAAAAAGTGGTGTGCGACCTATAGGGCAAGATGGGAAAAGCACGTCAACGTGACAAATTACCCTTTGAAACCAGAATAACCCTTTAAGGATTCTAACATAGGTTCCTAATAATGTTTAAAGATATTTTAATAAACGTTCAATAGTTACAGAAACCATTTATTAATTTGTTATAAATATATATATATTATTTAATGAATATAATGAACTTATTCAATTATGACGACCTGTTAGAATCTCAGACATGTGAAACTGAATGTGAGACACAAGAAAGCTTAAAAGGCAATCTTAAAAAATTTAATGCTCTCGTATTGCATGTAAATATAAATAAGAAGTTCAAGTGCTAACTTTTCTATTCTAGAAACATAGGTATATTAATAGTCGATGTGTCAAACCAATGATCATTGTTTGTTCTGAAACATGGAAGATAACTAATCCCAATCTCCATACAATCTCTATAGTATTTATAATATATTCATATAAAAAACGGTTTAGAACACTCGATTCAAATCATCACAGATCATGAATCATTCAAAATACTTTATTTTCAGAATAATATAATTCAAAGTATAACTTTTATAATCTCAGCTTTTTATAGATGCCATGACTTAAAAGAAACTAAGTGGATAGATACTATGAAAAAAATTATGACAAAGAAGAAGGTAAAGCACCATTTTATTATAGTGGATTTTAACATTAAATTATTAAATATAGATGAAATCTCAGAAGAATTATTGAACAATTGTTATGCTGCTAGTTATTCTCCATTATTCAAATCTATAACTAGGCCAAATAAAAAGAATCCCGATGGCCTGTAGTCAGCGGAAAGGTAAATTTTTCAAAATTCATTGTATTGAAATTTTAACAACCTTCTCATTGGTATACCTACAAATATTAAATAAAATTGTCATAGCCTTGCGGTTAGAGGTTTTTGTTTTGGCTGTTGAATATAAAGCAGACAGGGTTCGAGTCCACTTCAAGGCAGATTTTTTTTTCGTCTATTTCTTTTCAATAAATATACTATATATTTTTTTAATCAGGGTCTATATTACGATCTCCAGAAAATGTATAATTACATCAAATTTATATTGAGTGTTCATGTTTTATCAATATTTGTTAATTTTCTTTATTAATTTTTATTTTTTTACCTGTGTATTTTATGAAAAATTGCTTTGAACAAAAGTTGTAGGTACTGATTATATCTATAACCTAAAATTATTTTTAATAATATTTACACTACTGCTCTTTTTTGATAATTTTTTTAAATGTTTGAATGGTCGCCATTTTCAAACTACTTACCCGATATTGCCCAATAACGAACTCGACCGAGATATTTGAGAGATTGATTTTTGTAGCAAATTTGAACTTGATATCTTCAAAACTGCGACCTCTATCGTGTTAACAATATATATATATATATATATATATATATATATATATATATATATATATATATATATATATATATAAACTTTTGAACCAAATGTTTTTTTGGACTAATTTATAGACATATAACAACATGCCGTTGAATTTTTTTCGAAATTCAAAAGTGTGAACGATCGCAATAGGTATATTTCTATAAGAAATTTACCTAATACAGGTACTTGTATAGAGAAAATGTATGTGAAAAGTTATATTGAATTAACTGTTTAAGCATTATTATCATTACTGATCATTACCCCCCTCAGCTGCGCTTTTAATTGTGAAAATTTACAGACTGTTGAAAATACACAATATATAAAAAAACCTTTCAATTATAGAAAATGACTTGAATTAGCTAATGAAATTAACTGGAATAAATACGAGTACATAGAGGAACCTACGAGAGCAATAAATTATCTTATTGACCGACTTCAAAAAAAGGAGAAGGTATACAATTCGGTTGTAAGATTGCTTTTTTATTATTTTTTTTTATGGCTGTTCGCGTGTTCCGCATAGTAAACGTACTCCGATTTAGACGATTTTTGTTTCATTTGAAAGAGGAGAGTTGAGAAATTGTCCCATATTGAGGAAAATCAAATCCAAAATTTCCTTCCCTCCAAAAACCGCCCCCAAAGGGGGTGCAGGGTGCAATTTTTCTTAAAAATAAAAAATCTGAGACGACAGAATTAACGAAAATTCTATATCCGGAACCGTTTAAATTGGACATTTTTGAAAATAATCATACATTTCCGCGCTACAGTCTGAAATATGTGTTTCAGCTATGTGGAAGGGGCAAATTTTTCTGAAAATCGAAAATTCGAGATTTGGAAATTAGAAAGGGGACCATATCTGGAAACATTTAAATTGAACATTTTTTCAAAAGAGTTACGGTTTCCGAGTTCCGCAAGGGTAAAGTCTGAAATATGTGATATGCGTATTTTCGCTAGTACAAGCTAAACCTACCTATAACTTTTTGGGTATTAGTGAACGTTCAACAATTTTCATGATTAATTTTACACTCAAAAATGTGAAATAAATATATTTTACAAAAAATTGGACCGACTTTATCAGTTGTTGCACTGAAAAATACAAAATAATATTAATTCTATTGGTGCTGGTTTTTTTGGAGTTGGTGCCTACAACTACAAACTACAACGGCACGACTTCAAAATTATCAACACCAATAAAATTAATATTATTTTGTATTTTTCAGTGCAACAACTGATAAAGTCGGTCCAATTTTTTGTAAAAAATATTTATTTACGATATTATATTGTGTGTAGAAAATGCTACTTGTATTTAAATAAATCGTAAAGCTAAACCTAGAAAGCCTTGAATAACATCTGCAATTATTACGTCAATAAAACATAAAGAATTCTTGTATAATATTTGGATAAAAAATAAAATTTCCAATGAAATCAAACTTGAATATAAAAATTATGTAAAACTATTACAAAATGTTATTAAAACAGCAAAAAACAATTATGAAATGGAAATAGCAGAAAATAAGTATTGATTCAAGAATATGGTTATATATTAACATTATATTAGGAAAAAACTAAGAAATGTGAAATTAATAAAATTAAAATTGGTAATAATATAATATCTAATAATGTAGACATGTCCAATGAATTTATTAATTTCTTTGTCGACATTGGGAAAAAACTAGCCAATTATTTACGAGCACCCTCTTTAAACTCTATTAATATTGACTCCAACAAACGAAATAACCAAACACTTTTTCTTAAATCTAACAACACTGACGAAATAAATAAAATAGTACATAAATTAAAAAACATGAAGGGGGGTAATGATAATATACATTCTGCTATTTTAAAAAAGATGAGTTTCCTTTTAAGTCCTATATTAGCTCAAATCTTGAATAAATGTTATATATTATGGAGTAAGGCCTGATGCTTTAAAGAAAGCAGAAGTTATACCGGTGATCAAATCGGGTGATAATTCCGAGATTAATAATTAAAGACCAATCTCTCCATTCTCAAAGCAAAAATATTTGAGAAAATTTTTCACTTTAGAATAATTTCATTTTTAATTGCAAGATCATCAAATAGTTTTCTAGAAACTGTTTCATGATGGCGTTAGAGGTATAGCCTCTGACCTCATGAAAAGCTACCTTAGCAAAAGGAAACAATTTTTATAGCAGTAAAAGAACAATTGAACTGGGTGTTCCCCAAGGGACTGTCTTGGAACCATTACTTTTTCTTATATACATAAATGATATTTATGAAAATGTCCCAATATTGTCCCAATATTACAAATGTCATTTGTAATTGATGAATATGAAATCTTTCCTGTTTTTGGTTAATTTATTCTAAATTCACGATTTTTGCCCTGAAGAAGAGAATAAATATTCTCGAAAGCTCGGCTTCAATCAATGAATTTAATTTAATATATGACTGCATCCCCAAGAACATCTTTTTATTTATATATATATATATATATATATATATATATATATATATATATATATATATATATATATATAAATCATTGAGTACCTACTCAGTTCGTACCTCTATATAAACATAATGTCTCACAAAAAATAGTCTATTCACTGCAATAACTTACTTTAATCAATAACCAAATAAATTAAAAGAATTAAACTTATCTAATAAGAGCACCATGTCAAAAATATTACAATATATTAAGCAGTTATAATGTAAGTACTTTTTCGTACTCAAGTATAATAAATAAACGAATATTTTGTATGTTTTTTTTTTTCAATTTTCTTTTTCTTTCTTTTTCTTTCTTTATCATTATATTTAAACATTTATTATAGTTGTTTTTTTAATTTGAACTTGTTTTTGGTTATAGGTTATTAGTAGCATTTGGGTAGGTACAGAAGGCTTATGTCCCTCTTTTCCATGTTTATGCTATATGTATTTTCATTCGAACAGTAGTACAGTGTAGTATATAAAATTCGTTGAAAGTTCTCTTATTTTCAGCAATTTCACAATATCGCTTCAGTAATCTTGAAAATTTATAGTGATGTAACTCGCTGAAGTTTTTTTCATCTATGTTGCCATCTCAAATTTTCTATTTTTTGAAAGAGGGGGACTTGTTGGATTTCTATTTTTTTACAACGGACCAACACTCAACAGTCCTATATCAAATAAAAAGTAAATTCATCAAAATCAGAGCGAAAAGCGCGAAGTGACAAAAATCCCGTGCATCTATGTATGTTAGAAGCGAAACATATTTACGGATTCCTATGGAAGGGAAAGGAAGAGTTTTAGAAGTTATAAGAATATGGTGTGAAATAAAACATTTTTAACTTATTTCTTCAATTTTTGTATACATTATCTTCAATTGCTCCATTTATAAGTAAAGCGGATACTACGGCTCAAATATGAAACAAATCTTGTTGATTCCAAATGGAGTAAATTTCTCGAAAAGATGGTATAAACCGTTGTTCCTAATTTAATCGTGGCAACGTTTCAATTATTAAATTGAATTTCTCTCCAAGAAAGATGAGCAGTGCAGAACTCACGCTGAAGTCCTCATCGAGAACCCTTACCTAGAGTAGCAGCACTTTAATGTCTAATCTATACGAAACTACTATCTATCTACTATCTATTCGGAATACAATTTTCGTAAAATGGGTTTAACATTGAGTTAGAAAGAGACGTAATCAGGCTAGTCAATCACTTTACAGTAAACAGATTCCCGGCAAGGATGTCAAGAATTCAAGTGTACAAGTTCTTGTTCTTTCGATGCACCAGGCGCCTCGCACATTCGCATGTTTAGATGCCTAGGCTCTCTTCTCAGTTTGAAAATATTTATCACTATTCTCTTTACATGCGAGAAATTAATGTTTGTACAGGAATGTTGAGAGACTGTCATGATTAGGTGCATTTCTTATCGTTGGTAAACTAGGTGCCATTAAATATCTACACTTGTTCAAAATCAAATTATTCCGACAGTTCAGTAAATTCCTTTTAATTTTGAGGACACTTGATTTTAACAAAAGACTTGCTTATCGACATAAATTTGAGATAGCTATAATTATCTTAATGAATAACTGGAGAAAATTGACCATCTGTGTAACAAAATTCCGGCAAATTTACTCAGATACATGAGAATAATCTCAAATTTATTTGAACATTTATTTAATTAGACCTATTCTATGAGTTTCGAGTTCAGTTGTCTTATTTTATGTCTTAGAAATTAACATTATGTTTTTTAATTAGGCCGCTATCATTCGTGAAACAAACTATATATCCATCGCTATTCACTATGTATGGAGGTATATACATCTATCTCATCCTCGATTTTTTCGTAATTATTAATTTGAAAATTTCTTGGTCGTCATCCATTTCAATATAAAACATAAGCGGCAAAGGTTAAGATACAACTTACTACATAAACTTCAGTTATTTTGAGTATTTTTCAGATGAAAAATAGTATTAAACCGTTTTAGATTTAATATTTACAACAAAACTGATGCCCCTAACTTCATTTACTCCTATTACAAATAACTAGAATGCATGTATTAATGTATTAGGGTAAGGATGAACAGATACATACGAGCCGGAAACATCGCGCTTTTAATGTTTACGTGTAGATGGTACAATATTATTAAACTTTAAAAAATATTCGCTATTATTTAAAATTAAGTTTGCGCAAGTATTATGTTAAGAGTCTATCTGATATTCTTCACAACCGTGAAGTATGCTACATACATTGTACATTAATTCCTCTTTCATTCTATCTCACTCCTGTGACATGCTTCACCTCTCTTGCATTTCAAAAGATTCAAAGAATGTGACATGACGCAACCTACAAAAATCACTCTGATGCGGTCAAAGAACTTTTACTTCAAAAGGTAGACAAACAATCGAATTGTATACCTCCTACGCTTGAAATCATTCAACAATACACACAAACGTGCGAAGGTTCAAACTTTACATAAGCACAGACATACATTTTTATAATGATCCTATTTGCCACCATACGTTTAATATGTTTACGTGTGCGAAGCAATCTGCGCGCGCCAGCTTCTCAGGCGCGCATAGAAACTCGTAAACCCGCACGAAGTACGATGGATTCCCACGATAGAGGGAACAAATCAGGCCCTTTATAATTACCTGCTGGATGTTAATAAAATATAACACGAGTAAAATGGAGACTAAATTATACGGAATAATAATTGTTGTAGTAAGTCATCTGAAAAATTGAAAGTCTAGATATGTATTAGTAAAATAATATTTATCATTTTGCTTTTTTCAGAGTACAGAGTATAAACAAAATTGAAGTGTAACTATGCTGGAGACCCATATTCTGGCGTGTTAAATTCAATTATGTATTGTTGCGTTGCTCTGATTTTGATCTTATTTCATTTTACGCCAACCGTTACGGCATCCAAATATTATGTGATTGATAGTAGAAATGCTAGGTATCCTGTACTCACAGTTTTTTCTATCAGGAACAATCTAGCTGAAAAAAATAGGAAAAATAATTAATACAAATATCCAAGATAAGGCTCTGATAGCATCAGGATCTCAAAAACAGTAATATATTGATACCGACTCGGTTAAATAAGGAACATTTTAGCAATTTGTTGGTCTAAAATATCGTGTTTCCAAAAACTTAATGGCCCCTCCGATTTTCTAGATTTTAAGGAGAAACTGACTTCAGAAATTTTACAATTGAGCTAGCTTAAAACGGAATTACTTCATCACTACAAGTTTTTATCTCTCTCTCTATCTGTAGCTGTACCCGAGGAGGGTCTTTGCTGTTCACAGTCAACCCCCCACTTGCTGCGTTTCTCAGTAGGATCCTCTGCTTGTTCGATAATTAGGGCCCCCTGACATATTATCTCGTCACCGAATCATGTTTTCTCAGAGACGGCTATGCTATATATCTTTTTACTATTAATGTCTTTTTGTTATGTTTATCAGTAAGCATACGAGGCATCAGTTCAATTAAGTATGATAAAATATTATTTATGAATTCTCAGATAATAGAAATTTGAGTTTCAAGAGAAATTTGTCACGTTTATGTGCTTCACGAGAAGTGGCTTAATGGATGCTGCGTAGAAATCATATTAATATGAATATGAGAGCATACAAATAAATCAAATATTCATTGTTTATCAAGGAAATTCATCATATTTGTGGTTTTGACCCAAAAGTATTGACAAAGCATGAAAGCTAGGCAGATGTGTTAAACTATATCAATCAAAAAATGATTCCTTTTGTAATTGAGATCTCAAAAAACAGTCGACAATGTTAAACACTTTTCTCTGTATCAAATATAGATGGACATCCACCAATAAAGAATGTGCCGAGATAATTTAGCACTGATTGAAATTTCCTTCGGAACAATTTGCGAGGGGACTTCCTCCTTCTTAACTGTTGCGAGCAGTTGTGGACCAGTAATTGTTAAACGTTTTGCTTTGCTTTATTAGATATTATTAGAATTAAATCCATTGTTATTTTTTTGCCATATTAAAATAGAAAATTCATGTCCAAACAAGCTATTAGTTTCCTTATTTCTATCAAAATTTTCAAATAAAAATAAAAACAATATTTTTTTAAGCTATTTGTAAATGCGATGATATTAAAATTGATAATTTTTCAATTAAACAAATGAGATACAGCAATGATTGTTGTTTTTGGTGTACCTAATCTAAATTTATATTTCAAAACTAGGAGCTATAAAAATATAAACTGTTTAAATGGTCATCAGTGATGGTAAGTAGTGATGCGCAAAGCAAGACCAAGACCGATATGGTCTTGGTATTGGTCTTGGTCTTGCACCCTTGGTATTGGTCTTGGTCTTGCATCAAATCCTTAGTCTTGGTTTTGGGTCTTGGTCTTGCATATACGGTCTTGGTATTGGTCTTGGTCTTGCTGCAAGACTTGCAAGACTTTGCAAGACTCTTGCAAAAAATTTGATCTTTTTATAAGTGTGAAAAGTTGTTGCGATTCTAAACCGTAATTGCTTAATCCAAATGAAGAAGTATATAATTCATAATCTTATAAGATTGCCTATAATTATATTATCATTCGAAATGGATAAATATCGACCGTATAAAAAAATTGTCATTGTCCAGAACAAATAACACGCCTGGTAATGTAGAATAAGTAATGAGAATAAAACTAGGTGCCTAGAATTAAGTTAGAGCAAGTGAGATGCGTAAAAGTTTATAAATTAATAATCACCATTCACATATGAGAATCGTATCTTACTAGCGCGACTTAAGCCCGCTGCAGACGGAGTATGTTTTGCTGCATGATTGCTTGCTTGTTTTGCTGCACGGTCCGATAAATGCTACCTCGCATGGTGTGCTGATGGCTCCCTTGCTTGTGTTGGCTTCACACGATGCAGGCCATCATGCATGTAAAATGACAGTACAGAGAAATATGACTCTGACAAATGATACAAAATATTGATCATTCTAATCAAGCTCTATTTTTAATCATTGTTACAATAGAGAAAAGGTCCCAACAATTAAAATAACATGTTATTTTGTGCAAAATAACTTTTGAGTTCAACTCGACTAGTTCCGAGTGCTCCGACAAGGCACGATGCATGAAAACAATCACCAAAAATAGCACCGGTTCTATCATCAAATCAAGCACGATTTCAAGCAACCAACCGTGCACGCTATGTCATTTTCTTACACGGAAGCATGCACAGCACCAAGCCTAGCTCCCATCATGGAAACATGCAGCAAAACATACTCCGTCTGCAGCGGGCTTAAGTCTGCTTGTGTTTTCTTGGTATCATCCGTCCCAACTGAGCACTCATACTTCTACTTCATACTTCTATTTCATAACTCATTCTCTTGCTCATTCTACAATGGTTTTGTACCATTTTCTTTAATAAAATAGAAAGAATCTCTGAAAGCGATCAAAAGTATTTCTGATAAAACTAACTTATATATATATAGATTTAATACGCGCCTTTATAAAACTAGGTATCTATTTAAAAAGTCAGTCGTGTGAATATCTCAGTTGAGTTAGTTAATGAGCATGATCGAAAAAATGGTTTCAAAATAAGGGCAATATAAAATTTCAAATATCTCCAAAAGTGGCCACTGGATAAATGTCATCAAAAAAAAATCAGATTTATAGATGATTTTTAACGTTTGCTTAAAACATTCTGCGCGACAGAAAAATAATACAAATAAAAAACCGTGTAGTTTACCTTCCCCTGGCTACGAACTGTCGGGATTCTTTGAAAACAGCTCGGTAACGGAAATCCTAGAAGGGTTGAAATTACGGTATAGGTATAGGGTATTTAAGAATTTTTTGAAATCCGGAGATCCTAGAAGGGTAAAATGAACTCGCTTTTCACCCAACAACTTTTAATTCAATATTTTTAGAATCTGTAAAATAAAGTTCGATCATAAGGGAGTTCAAAGATTAAATTAATTAGGTTATTTATTAGCGTTTCTTATCTAATCATTGAGTAAAATAATATGTTTCCTACCAATTTGGTGTTTGGTTACGGAACTGCAAAATTCTTGCAAGTCTCGCAAGTCTTGCAGCAAGACCAAGACCAAGACCAGGTTAGTCTTGGTATTGGTCTTGCATCCCAGTATTGGTCTTGGTCTTGGGTCTTGGTCTTGCAAAATTGCAAGACCAAGACTGCAAGACCAAGACCAGTCTCGCAGCATCACTAATGGTATGGTAACTCTTGATTGAGCCTATATTAATTACATATATAGGGTATTCATTTGAAAACCTTCCATCTCGGATTTCTCGTGAAGATTTAAATAAAATCTGAAATACGGAAAGATATATCGAGTGCTCCATGTTTTTAAACAAAATTAGTTTCTTAGGTACTTTTTTACTCCGTGAACATAGGATCTACCCCCTTGAAAATCTTTAATGTTGAGTTGTATCGAGTGATAGATTATTTAAAAGTTTTCATACTAGAAACTCGTATTGGGTTCATTTTGCGAGCTTTACTTCCGTTGCTGAGTTAGTTCACTATTTTTTTTGTGATATTTCTCGCCTTTCTCGTTTCAATTTATTGACGAGCACGTTGCTTTGGTCCATAATCAATTTTGGTATCTATATAGAAACTTAAAAATAATGTATACTTATCTAAACAATTTTTTGTGAAAACATTGAAACAAAATATAAATAAGCACATACAAGTGAAAATATGAAAATACTGAGACACAATAAGCTTCAAAACTTGACCATTCGATGAGCGAGCTCTGTTAATTTTACGTCCCTAAAGCTAGCAGAGCAAAGTGAGAAGAATAAAAAATACATATTTTGTGCTTGTGGAGCTAATTAAGTGCTGTATTCCGAAATTAATTGCTCTTATTGTTTTTTTAAAAAACGGCTACTAAGTTTTTCGGAAAATGGCTGCTTTACTTTGAAAAATCAAATTTTTCGAGAAAACCTTATTTGGGGCTTGTAGATCTAACTAAATGCTAATTAACTGCTGTACTCCGAAATCAATTGCTCTTTCAAATTTTTGTGAAAATGGCTACTTTGCTAGCTTTAGAGCCAAGACCAGCAGAGCATCCTTTAAAAAACAGGTAATTCTTCCGAAATTAATCGCTCTTATAATTTTTTTAAAAATTGCCGCTTTGCTTTCAAAAATCAACTTTTTCGAGAAAATCTTATTTGGTGCTTGTAAAGTTAATCATGTGCTAATTAATTGCTGTATTCCAAAATTATTTGCTCTTATAGTTTTTCGAAAAATGGCTGCATTGCTTTCAAAAATCAACTTTTTCAAGAAATCTTATTTGGTGCTTGTAGAGCTAATATTCTATGAAAAGTAGCAATTTAACATATTTTTAACCTGTTAGTACATTAACATTACAGCATAGTTTATTAAGTCAATCAAGTCTGCCATTTTACTGTACTTTGCTCGAGACGTTATGACTGGGTATGACGACATGAAAAAGAGAGAGGTCTGAAGAAAGGGAACATTTTTATGCTGTCCAGATTTATTAATACAAAAAAAAATAATATCAAAAAATTTCATGCAATGAAATACGTAAATTTTATTGAATTTCTTATACAAATTACCTCAAATAATAGTTACATACTATTATAGTTTATGTACCAGGGATGCAGATTATATGTTTCTGCTGTGAAAGCAACAATCTCTGCCATTTTCAATAAAATATAAGATCCAATAATTTCGAAATGCAGTACTCAATTAGCCCTACCAGCACTAAAAAATACGTTCTCAAAAAAGTTGAATTTTAAAAGCATTCCAGCTATTTTCTGAAAAAAGATCAATTGTTTACGGAATACAGCAAATAATTAGCACTTAAATAGCTCTAGAAGCACCAAATAAGATTTTCTCTAAACAGTTGATTTTTGAAAGAAAAGCAGCCATTTAAAAAAACTATATGAGCAATTAATTTCGGAATACTGCTCTTAATTAGTTCTAGAAGCACCAAATATTTATTTTTTATTCTGTTCACTTTGCTCTGCTAGCTTTAGAGACGTGTTAATTTTCAGTCTACCTAATAATCTTTGCTATTATTATGGATTATACTGTATTTTTGATCACTTTCAGCACCTCCGAGTTCACTAGAATGAGCGTTTTAATTCCATCAGAGATAACCCTCTGATTCCATTGGACTTATTTAGCTGGATTCTACGTGACAGCGTGACGGATTAGATAAATTCACTGTTCACTGAAAGAGTTTCAGATTCAAAGAAATCGACCAAGTCTTGCTTAGGCTTTTCTGATGAATTTGATTAAAGCCAAATATACTGTTTTTTTTCTAAATTACACTCTCAATTGTGGCAAAGATAAGGAGAAAGCGGTACATTTGTGTCTTTATAATATTTAAATATATCATAATATATATCATTCCTCAATGGTGTTTTTTGTCGGTACACCATATCTCCTTTAATACATAATAAAAATTAGTGATTGATACATCATTTTGACAATTGCGTTCCCAACTAGTGGCAAAAATCAAAAAAGGTTTAAATTTATTCTTTAGGCTAAAAAATATCTTAGAAGCTTTTATTGAGCTACATAATCCACAAGTCATCATCAGTTGACAATCTGTTTAACTAAGCTTTTTGATTTAGTTTCAACATTTTCTACTCCAGTCTAATTTATCACGCAAATGTAGGTATTATAAATAGCATAAAATTCAGTGACCACGATATTTTGCAAAATGTTTGCATGGGTTAACTAGTATCGGACTAGTTTTGTGACAGACGGAGAGACAAAGGGAATTGGATTTCTCATTGGTTATGCGGAACATAACGGAACCCCAAAAAGACGAAGTTTCGTACAAATCGTTGATGACCTCTCTTGAGTAAAGTGATTTTATAATAAAAAGTATATATATTCACTGTCATGTCTGAAACAATTCATAGTTTGAAGTTCTTTACATGTAAGCATAAAATTATGTTTTATTTTCTTCTTCGGATGCCTGCTAACTATCAATGAAAGTCTGCACCTCATATCTGGTTAAAATTAAATCATAAGCCATTGAACGCGTCGAAAAGAACAACATGGGGTGAATCTTGTCTTCACGAAAATCACCAAAAATATTTGCACAGAAGGAGAAAAAGATAGTCTATATGGTTGGTGACTTAAGTTGATCAGTGTCTAGGGGCAAGCAAAAAATATAAAGAAAATAAATATTTTTTGCAAAAAATTGGACCGACTTTATTTGTTGGTGCATTGAGAAATACAAAATAATAATAATTCTATTGTTACTGGTGATTTTGAAGTTGTGCGATTGTTGGCACCAACTTCACAAGTACCAGCAAAAAGATAGTACTTACCCTATTACGCACGTATGTTCTTTGCTTGTAGGTACTTGTTATGTATTAATCAGAATATCCCCTTATTATTACCAATAAATTAATTTTTCTCTGAAGGTATTTTTCCGGATGAGCTAAAAATAGCTGTGATTTTGACTTTACTGAAAAAAGGTGATCCACAAAATGTAAAAAACTTTCGCCAAATCATGGAATATCAAGGTCAAAAAGACTAATGCGTATCTAGAAGCAAACTATCTAATTTGCCCTGGGCAAGTTGCTTTCAGATTGAATCGATCAACAAATGAAGCTATTTCAAATGCTATCTCTAGTGTATTTGAAGGCTTAGAACTGGAAGAACATTCGTATCTAACGTTCTGTAACCTCTCAAAAGCTTTTGCTTGTGTGTCTCATAATATATTATATATAAATATATATATATATATATAAATATATATATATATATATATATATATATATATATATATATATATTATATAATATAAAGCTTTCATATTACCGTATTCGTGGGATTAGAGGAAAGTGCTATCCTACTAAATTAACCGTCTGACTGTCGACACAAATTGTCACTACATCTCTACCGATATGCGCCGTAAAGTAGCTTCGGAATTTCTGCAGCCAAGCGGTTCAGTTTAAAGTTAAACGTCAATAACAGTTGTTGGTGCATGGTGCTATAATTTTTGAGGTTATCAAAATAAGGCGTACAATTTGACCGGTAAGTACTAGGCAATAGTTCAGAGGTATTGGGTTTTTAGAAAAGGTTCTTTTGAATGTCTGGTGATCAAACATTACTAATTCGCATTCTCTGTTAAAACTATGTTCTAAAACGTACGGATATCGCTTGGAGGTAAGTTGACGAACAATAAAGCAGCTAAGATGAAGTTCGTCATCTTACCTCCAATACCTACAAGTAATCTTTTAAGTCATAAAATATTGTTTTGTAATCTATCGTAAGTAATGCACTGAATGAGAATCCTATATACACTGGGTGTTGAGCTATAGCCAAAAAACGTGATTTGCTCAAGACTATAGCGCGAAAAAGGCTCTAAGGATTTTGATTAAACTTCCCTAAAGTATTCTTCTGAGAGCCCTTTACCACCCACATATAGCGCCACCTCTGAGAAAAAGCAACAAAGAAGTTATGCTTAAAATTCCGTATTTTCCACATGCTTCTTCAGATTCTGGTTAAACGTTTCATCTTACGAAAAAATGTTACATGACCACTGTTGTTTGTCTTGACATGCTAAAGAAAATGAGTGGTAGCACCATTTGACCAGAGGATTTTTACTCTACTACCGCTATTATCGCCGCTATGTAAGGAGAGTATTGTAATAGTGTAAAATTTTTCATTCTCTGGAATTTGCCTGCGAGCGGTAGGAAAGTCGTGTGAGTGGACACACCAGATTTTCTTTATTTTATACATAATTGATCTTGATTATCATATTTTGACAAAAATAGTATTCTTTTTGCCGATGACACAACCATTATCGATCGAAAGAGTGATGTAGAGGTATTGATTGTATCTGCCAAGCATACTTTGCAATCTGCAAGTGAATGGTTCGCCACAAACAAGCTGTTACTTAATTCGGAGAAAAAACAGAATCTCATCATATCTTCTAATGCAACTCTATCACATGGGAATAGTGTCAAGATGCTTGGTTTATATTTATGATAAGCTTACTTGGAAATGCCATGTTGATAAATTGCCGAAGAAATTATCTAATGCAACTTTTTTGATTCGAAGACTGAAAAACTTGTATTGATATCCTTAGAACCAGCTACATTGGACTTTTCCATAGTCATTTGACATATGGAACCATTTTGTAGAGTAATTCGAGTCACACAAAGAAAATGTGTATCCTACAAAAAAGGATCATTCTTGCATTATCAGAAGCGTTTTACAGAGATCACTGCCGTGCTCATTTTCATTAGAATTCAGACAGTGCCACATCCATGTATTTATATATAGGTACTATACTAATTTTGAAATCCATGAAAACAAAGCGGACTATGCCTCACACTTTGATTTATAGTTTGAATATCCATCGAATGGGGTTTCGTCATACCTTGTCTATCTCTTTTTTTCGTTTGTAAACTAGGTGAAATAAAATTTTAACGTCATAAACATATGTCTTCGATCAGATCGGCTGATTGTTATTTTGACGTTTGTTCTTGTTCTCTTTGACGTTTAATGTCAAACATTTCTTTTTGAAAGTGATTTAGCCCCTTTACAAATGTGTCAGTGTCAGTGTTTTGGGATTAGGAATTAAAATTTAGTTTAAATTATTTACGACATACGTAAAATGGCAGATGACCTCAAGAATCGTGACGAAACCCCACTCGATGGGTATTCAAACTATACACCAGTATAATACTAGATCAGAAAATTTGATAAGAACTTCAAGATATAGGCTTTCAGTGTCCCAGAAAAACTCGAAATTTACATTATTATAATAAGCTACCTGAAGCAATAAGAATGCGGATATTCCATAATTTCAAACAAAAAATTAAATATCTTCACCTATGCATACACGAACGAAGATTGGTTAAAAACACTACCACTACCTTTGAAAAAAATAGAATAATTTTTATTTTATACTTGCTTATACTTTTATACTTCTTATACCTATACTGTTTCAAATACCTGCTACAAATGTATTTAGAAAATATGTAACGTAGTCAAATAAGAGTCTACTCTACTCTATGGTGATAATATGTGAAAATCCAAAAAACTAGACAAGATGTACTTAGATTACATTTTATTATACATTGAAACAATCGAGTCTTTTCTTATTGCCATCAACCAGCAATTTTAGGGTACAACAAATTCCTCCATCTATCTACAGTCACAAGTACGATCAATCTTCATATTTTATAAGGCTTAGATGATAACGAATGATGTACTTTTATAATGAATTACCGATTCTGTGTCCGATTTATTTGAGATAAACTGTAAACACAGAAACTAAAACTCATGGCTCTTTGCATGAAATCGATATTTTTTACGATTTGCTATTTTAGCTCGGGGATTTGACAATTTTTGAGTTAGCCCATCAAAATCAAGCCAACTTACTTTTAGACTGATATAATATGATATGAAATATCTATTAAAATTCTTCAAAAAATAGATTGTAAATGAAGAACAATATTAATAAAGCCTATTTATTTAATATAACGAAAATTTACAATTGAACAGTCGTATCACAATGTATATTGACTACTCACTGCATATTTACAATTTATGTCTAAAAAATTATTTCACTTCCCGCGCTCTAGCTACGGTGTTTGAATCTATCGAATAAGACGACGAGAAGCTTCTCGAAACCTCCCGATGCATACCGATCGCACTCGATGCTACTGGAAGATATTTATCGTTGTGGCATCAAGGGTTTTCCATAACAGTCAGCCAGAGGAGTCACATCGCGCAGTGGCGTGGGTCATCCCGAAGTAGTAGTGGTTGGTAGTTACATGGTATGTTTTTGAATAAAGTGCTTTGTCTGAGAGTTAATTCAAGAACATAAATACCAACATTTAAACTTAATTCCCCATATGGACTTCTAGTACCGTTCAAACTGAAGAGTTAGTCTAGCAAGAGGCTGAAGTCTAGAGTTACAAAGACATTCGATTCAGAAAACTTGTACGTAATTTAACACTGACCAACTCTTTTGTAATTTTTCTTCTTATACATTTTCTGATAGGAAAATTTTCTCTAAGGAAGTCAATCTAGTAATGATAGTTCTAGATATTTACGAAAATAATGTTATTTACCTTAATGGGATGGTGTGGGGAGTGTGCCTTACGTAGGACTTTATTATATACTTTTCCATAAACTTTTAGTGAAGCCCATAGTCTTTATATTTTTCAAATTTGTATACTCAGTAGTTTCGAAGATAAGGGGGTCAGTGGTCTATTATCATATACTCGTATCTTCCTTGATAACTTCAAAGCCATCAAAGTTTCAGATAATGAAAAAAAATATTTTAATTATTCATAACATTTTTTTCTCTGACGGGAAAAAAGTTTGACATTTTATCCCTTTTAGTTTATTCAATTATGCTATTACAATATAATGTTGTTTACATACGTCAAATGTTATAAAATAATAATAGTAATTTAAAAAATCAAATATTAAAAAGTATGCATTCTAAACAGAACATTTTAAATGAAAAGTTTAGAAACTCTTCAAAACTATAAAATGCATTTTCGATCACAATACGTCTTATGGCCTTACGAATACTTTTGGTTTCTAGATCTCGTAAGCTCTTGGAAAGAGTGTTATAAAATTTCACACCCCAGTATCCAGGACCGTCTTGACACTTTCGCAGACGCTGATATAAAGGAACTAAGTTATTTTTATATCTGGTGTTGTATTAATGTATCTCTTCATGACTTTCAAAGGTGACACTTATTTTTACAAATAGCAGGTTTTCGCAGATATATAAAGATGACAAAGTCATTATTTTAAGTAAAACAATATCATCTTTGCAATTCTCCCTAGAATCTAGACGTGCCAATATCCTTATTGCTTTCATATGTGCAGCAAATAGTCTACGTGCATCCGTACAATGTCCCCAAATCAAGATTGCATAGAATATGTGCGAATGAAAAACAGCAAAATAAGCTGTTTTAGGACATCCACAGAGATAATGTTTGATAGATTTCTGATAACAAAAAGACCCTTAGCCAGTGTTTTTGAATCTTGGGTGATATGAGTATTCCATTGTAATTTTGAGTCTAGAATAATTCCTAAAAACTTTGTCTCCGACAGACATACTGCACTATCATCTATATTACAGAGTGTAAAGACCATTTTGTTGGTCTTATGTCTATTGAGTAATAGCCTATTTCAATAAAACCACTGCTCAGCATCTGCTTGTGCTACCACGGATCCTTCCGTTGACTCTAGTAACGTGTCAGAAGTGTATGAGATTGTGGTGTCATCAGCAAATAGGGTAAATCCAGCCCCTCTGTTGACAGGTGACAAAGTATCACTTTTTTCCCCACGAGAAAAAGTTTGTACTTTTTTCCCGGGTAGATATATGTACACATTAATGTCAATCAAAACACAGAATTAAACTGACAGATACTTGATTACTTTAAAGGTTTCGCATGTCTAATAATTGTCGCCTACCACTTCAAAACATCAAATTTTACTTCGATAATCTTCTGACATCAATATATTGTAATATTTCTCCAATATTAAATCATCGTTTTTGCCGTCACAGAAAAAAATAGTGTACCTATTATAAACGGGAAAAATATTAGATTTTAGCTCTCGAGCAAAATCTAGTACTTTTTTCCCTTGTATAATAAATAACTATAGGTATAGGTACTTTCTTTATTTCATTGTGATTTTCATCTTAATGCATTGTTTGAGATGTTAACCATAACACTTGTATGGGTATTCCGAGGATAAATATTCCAATATTTTTGATACCATACAATGTTTGATGTTAAACATTTCGTTTTTATAACTCGTGTAATATCATAGATATACGTATTAGGGTCAATGAAACTATGTTGCAAATCTTTTTTATTGTGGTAATAAAGGCTTATCTCAGGAAAATATATGTCAACTGACACATAATTATTCAGGTAGCTATATATTAAAAAATAGCATGAATACATGCAGAGTCTATACTTTATTATAATCATTGTAAACAACAATCGTTATAATATTCAATCAAAAGTTATTAGGCAAATAATTTTCGACATAAAACCTTGTCATTATCCTATACTAACTGTTGTCTGTTACTTCGAACGTGTGGAATTTTCTTAATAGCTTAATATCTTTTAATGAGGATAACTTTTTTCTTGACATCAGATTTTAATGAAATAAAACCTATATTCTGCTACAGACCAAGATCTATATACATGTCGCCGCTTTCAAATCAGTTCATAGATAACCGCGACTAAACAGACAGTCAAAAAAAATAAAAATTGTTGTTTCATGTTCTATTATTTTTCTCTAATCGTCTTCTATCAATTTTTGGTAAATACCTTCAATGTTCAGACACACGTTGTTCTGTTGTTTTATGATACAATAACATGCGCAATTAGAAGCTAAATCTCATAACAATAAAATATGTTTTATTGGTAATAAAAACAAGCTTTCAACAATGAGAAACAATTGGTACTTACTTCAAATAATTATCTATGAAAGCTGAATGATTTCGCCCGGTTATTACTCAATAACAATAACAACTACGGCTTCCTCACAAAAACTCATTATTGCTGGAAAGAACGATAAAACTTATGAGTTAAGCGTGTATTCATAAATTCAATCTAGTACACTCAACAGCATCAAAAAAATATAGAATATTATATATAATAAAATATGACAATGTATGTACCTACAGCCTAGTATACTGGATCAAATTTAGGAACTAACATTTTCAATACGTCACCTAATCGGATACCCGCTGAAATGATATATGTAAGTATATTAATAAATAATGAATTCAAATAAAGCTTTGAGAAAATGCTAATCTCAAAAATACTCAGACACAAAGTACTACATACTTCGGAAGGCACGTGAAGCCGTTCGTCCAGGCTACATGAGTAGTCATTAGGTCACAGAGGTACTCGTGCGCCCTGAAAACTCTGACTAACATACCTTCGCCAGAAGGTTACACGATACTTTTACTTCTTAATCACTTCACAATGATAAGTTCAAAAGGTATATATTCCGTGAAAACCAAAATAGACCTCCATTCTATAAAAATAATACCGCAAAAATTCTCATTAAGCATTTTAGATCTTCTCATTCTCCACGTACCTACTGAGGTCTCTACGGTCGGAATCTATAGTTCACAGAGAGACTTCTTCAAAGACTCCAGAATGGAAGTTTTTTGCAAATAAATTCCATCTTCTTCTAGTAGAATATTAACAACATTGTACATATAGAATAAATATATTTTTTTGTTTTCAAGTTCATTTGAGATTTATTTAGTCATTTTATTGAATTCTGCGTTCATTTCTTATTTTCTCTGGCCTTATAACTATAGGCCGTTTCAAAAACAACCTTCTTTGAAGGAATATGCTATAGGATAGAGCATTGTTTCTCAACTGGTAGTACCTAGGCGTACCGGCAGTGGTATCCGTCAGTGAAAACTAATTACGCAACAAAAGCAAAATGGACCCAAAGTAAAATTGATCTAGAGGCAACAAGGTTCTACCCCAGTTTTTCACAACACTCATAAATATGTTGTAAAATTTGCCAACAGAATCAATTCAAGCTCCACAAACATCCAATTACAAAGAAATGGTCATTTTGCAAAATACCCTGTTATTACAGACTAGAGTACGTCTGCTGTCCAGCAGAAGACTTGTTTTAAGAATATTTGGTTGGGCAGGGACATAACAAGTACCTACAAACATATGCTGATTCACTATTCAATTAATTGACCCTATCCTACTCCATGTTATCATATAAAACTAATAATATTCGGGTTTTTCTTGACGTCTTTGGTATATACTTTTAGGGGGTGAAATCCTATTTCAAATGAAGAAAGAATCATCCGTCAACGTGTAATATGCAGTTAATGTGTGAATATCCTTTAAAGAAGCAGAAACTTACAAACTTTCATTATACAAGTCGTTAATCCATGAATTCACGGGTTTCATCAAGTAGATATGGCGCTGAGCGTCCCACCAATATAATAGACATATATACCTATATATGGAGGTTCTCCGGGAAAGACATCGATCGATTGTGGGCAAACTATAACTACAAACAATCTGAAATATAGTGACATACTAAAGTCACTGGGGGACATGCGTGTAAAATATTTTCGTGTCAGTAGTTATACCGGAAGTAGATGGCAACTTTGTTATTCTAAATGGAATACCCTGTATATTACCACATTTTTAGAATTCTTGTATAGTTTTGAAAATATTTTATGTATAATGTCCTAGACCTAAGTCTAACCGTTATTGACATATTTCAAATTTTATGTCAAAAATTAAGTTTGCAGTTCAAAACATAATTATCAATCTTTCCTATGAGGAAGCCTTTAATATTTAATTTTGGTTGATTTTCTTGTAGAAGAAGATCTACATTATTAGTAAGTATTCTTATGATATTTTGATAATAGTTTATACAGAGTGATCACAAGGGAAGCTCGAAAACTAGATCCAAAAAAAACGTCAAAAGTCAGTTTTTGAAATGGAAACCCCCGTTTTTTATTATTTTATTGTATTAAGCAACAAAAATGAGGAGAACTTTGTATAATGTTGTCTATACCAAAAATTAGTAGTTTTTAAAATAATTGGCAATTTTCCATTTTTCTATGAAAAAATACTACAAACTTAAAGTTAGTAAGACGAAAAAGAAACACAAAGTCTTCTCCACAGTTTATTCTTAAAGGTTAATTATTATTATATTTTATTTTTATTTTTATAATGTGATAATTTATTTCTTTTTCAAGTATTAATTTTAATTTTGCATTGGTTTGTGATCGTTTTTCTAGTTTTTCCTTTTTCTTAAAAATTTTCATATTGTCATCTCCATGTGAGTATACTACTACTATATATGTACTATATATATATATAGGTATACTATCCACCATTTTGTATCTTAACTACATAATTTTTTCACTTTATATTTTTCACTTTACATTTCAATATCTTATAATATAATTTGTTGAAGAACTTTGACCTTTTGATTGAAAATGAGATTGTACAGTCTCGAAACATGTCTCATCAATAATTAACCTTTAAGAATAAACTGTGGAGAAGACTTTGTGTTTCTTTTTCGTCTTACCACTTCACTCCACTTCGAGAATGGACTTCTACAACCATTTTTAAAGTTAGTGTTAGACGTGGGCCATGATTGATTTAGAAAATAATAACAAATGTCAATAAAAGTCAAACATGCGTCAAAAAAGTCAATATAATACTTTTCATTAGCAAATTTTGAGTAATTATCTTGCCGAGAAGACTTAATAAATATTTATTATTTATAGAGAGTGTGATAAAGATATTTCAAGAACACAAAAACCCACACCAACACCAAAAATTTTTAATAAAATTATAGAATTGAAGTCTTCTATAATTTTGGAACTATAAAGCCTAAAGTACGTAGAAATAAACCAATTGTTAGCAATGAAAATTTATACAAGGCAAATAGGATGCGAATTAGGAATATCCAGTTCTAAGGATTTTATAGAAACACGAGTTTCATCTATAGTCATTTTCGGTAGTTCAGCATATGAAAGAATAAAGAGACTGATTTCTCACGAAGAAAGAGAGTTCCTCTCAGCATGATAATTACTCAAAATTTGTAAATAAAAAATATTATGTAGACTTTTTTATGCTTGTTTGACTTTTATTAATATTTGTTATTATTTTCTAATGCTATAATGAACCACTTAAAGATGTGAAGCATTTTTACATAGAAAAATGGAAAATTGACAATTATTTTAAAAACTACTAATTTCTGCTATAGACAACCTTATAAAAAGTTCCCCCTATTTTTGCTACTTAATAAAATAAAATAATAAAAAACGGGGCTTTCCATTTGAAAAACTTGATTTTTGACGTTTTTTGGGATCTAGTGTTCAAGCTTCTTTTCTGATCACTCTGTATAAATTATTATCAAAATATCATAAGAATAATGATAAAATAGATCTTCTTCTACAAGAAAATCAACCAAAATTAAATATTAAAGCCTTCCTCATAGGAAAGATTGATAATTATGTTTTGGAATGTAAACTTAATTTTTGACATAAAATTTGAAATATGTTCAAAACCGTTAGACTTACGTAAGTATAGGAAATTTTCAAAATTATACAAGAGATCTGAACATATGGTAATATACAGGGTATTATTTTTAAAATAACAAAGTTGACATCTATTTCCGGTATAACCGGAAATGCTTGTGACATGAAAATATTTTAGATGCATGTCCGCCAGTGACTTTATTACGTCACCAAATTTTCAGACTGTAGTTATCGTTTGACCACAATCGATCGATGTCTTCCCGAACCACACTGTATACGTCTACGTTGCTGAAACAACGAGTATTTGCTATTTAAATGTGTTATCATCCTTTGGGCGGTAAGCATAATAGAAATAAAAAAAATCCCGATGGCCTGTAGTCAGCGGAAAGGTAAATTTCTCAAAATCATTGAATTGAAATTTTAACAACTTTTTCATTGGTATACCTACCATGTTATGTTATTACATAAAATTGCCGTATGTGTCATAGCCTTGCGGTTAGAGGTTTTTGTTTTGGCTGTTGAATTTTTTTTTTTGCCTATTTCTTTTCAATAAATATACTAAATATTTTTTTAATCAGGATCTATATTAAGATCTCCAGAAAATGTATAATTACATCAAATTTATATTGAGTGTTCATGTTTTATCAATATTTCTTATTTTTTCTTTATTAATTTTTATTTTTTATCTGTGCATTTTATGGCAAATTGCTTCGAACAAAAGTTATAGGTACTGATTATATCTATAACCTCAAATTATTTTTCATGATATTTACACTACGGCTCTTTTTTGATAATTTTTTTAAATGTTTGAACGGTCGCCATTTTGAAACTACTTACCAGATATTGCCCAATAAAGAACTCGGCCGAGATATTTGAGAGATTGATTTTTGTCGCAAATTTGAACTTGATACCTCCAAAACTGCGACCTCTATCGTGTTAACAAATTTCGTAATATGCCATATATATATAAACTTTCGAACCACATGTTTTTTTGGACTAACTTATAGACATATATATATATATTGATATGAGACCTGGCTTGAATCTCTGAATATAAGCAACAACCCTCAAATCATGATATTTGCCTGGATGGTGGTACTTTGTTTGGTAATCAGTCTAGCGATTGGAGTAGCCGGATATTGATATCCAGCAGCTACTCCAGTCGCAATTCCAACTTAGAATTTTCAATCATATCGAAAAAGACCGCAAAGATTATGGCCGAAACGTCTTCACTATACTCATATTGACAATAACTAGTCTACGTCTAAGTTCTAACATCAAGAAACCCAAACTAGAAATAAATCCAGCTGGCTAAAAAACAATAACAGGAAGAGTGTATAATATATATTAAAAAACTCACCTAGGCGGATGACATTGGCAATTTTGAACTTGGCTCTGAAAAGAAACATTCTAGTTTTCGAATCAATAGACCAACAAGTACCACAACAATTTTATTATTCCATTCCTTGTATTCAAATATATGACACCATAGCAACTACTTCAATTAGACAATAAAAAAATTATCAAAGCCGACACGACAATAAATAATTGACTATGCACGCTATTCTACATATATATCAATTTAAATCTCATAATCGCATTGAAAAAATAACTTTGTGTGCACAGAGGTATTTCAAAATAAATGTTTCGACTTTACAGAACTTCTGGTATAATCATTTTGAATGCAGATGCAGTAATTATAAAGGACAAGAAAAATATACTCAGTAAAATTATTGTAAATCTCTAGTGACAATAGAATTGGGTAATATTTGAACTTATTAAAACTCAAAGAAAGGACAAAATACTTTTGTAAATATTATGAAAATACAATGATAAGTAGTCCAGGCAAAAATAAACAACGGAAAATATTAATTATTTTGGTTGAGAAAGCGAACCGATAATTTCGACAATTTGTCTTCCCGTTTGTTTTTTTTAATTTAATATTGTTCAACAACCATGAAAGGTTATTAGCGCGGTACATCAGTGTTTCGTACCATTATTATTAATAGATTCGGGATCCTGGCAACTGCTCAGTGGCGAAGGTGGGCGTGCAAAGGCCGCAACACTGCATATCGAAGAAAAGTGTAGAAATAAAAAGTAAATGAGTCCAGCAAGGCTTTCTGGCATATAAACAAACAACCACCCAGAGCAACAGAAAGTGAACGTATAGTCACAGCTTGTTTGGCGAGCTGTGGTATAGTCCTGAATCACAATCAAAAATGTATCAGTAATGAAGAAGAAGTCGCGAAAACATTTGAAAAATACTTCTCAACTATAGTTGACAAAAAATATGGTAATATGGTACATTCTGATTATATATACCTATTTATTCTGGAGAATATCCCGTTTTTTTTAAAATTGCTATTATAGTAACCTTACTGAAAAATTATGACAATAAGAGTATCGAGAATTTTCGTCCTATATATAGTGTAATCTCCAAAATGATTGATGACAGTGTGCCAACATGGATTCAGACAAAATTACTCAACAGAAACCACAACGTTAAATTTCACACAACACTTAATTGAAAAAAAATGTGGTCTGAATGTTCTTAAACTTGAGCAGAACCTTTGAAATTTTGAACACTAAATTTGTAGCAGAGGAACTATATCAAATTGATGGGGAAACTGTCGAAAACCCCAAAACAACTTGCGATACACAAAATCCAAATCACCCATTAACATTTTATGACTATCTAAACAATTTCATCCCTGAAAATCAGAACCCCGATTACAATCCAAACCATCACGAATATCCAGAAAATTTTCAAGTAGACGTCCAGGAAACACCTCCACAATACAGTTTACCTTACATAAAAATCCTGAATCCTGCAATGAAACTATTGATAGACACTTTTCTCAATTTTAAAACCCTCTATCACTCAAAAATATTTTAGTAATTTCATCTACCATTCACCGACACAAATTAGAACAGGTGTAGGAGAAAAAGAAGTACGGTTTAGAGCTGATATTCCAGCGATGCCCGAATTGAGAAGTTACAAAAACATAACTTTTATCCTCTTCGATTTTCACAATTTCTTTGACGGTATTATTGGATTGAAAGAGCTTCAGAATCTCAAATTTTCAATTGATCTAGTAAATAAACAACTTGTCAACGATAAAACTGTTATTCCGATTTATTTCAAAGATCCGGAAACCGAGAAATTTAAAATTACAATATATTCTTTGGAAATTGCTTCCCTTTATATATCTGTGTCTGAATTTAATGGTGATATTATAGTTCCCGAATGCAAAATTCAGAACTTGTATATCCCTGAAACATTAACAACTGCTAAGAATGGATTCGCAAAAATTGAAATTTTCAACCATACAGATGAAATAAAACAAATATCATTTGACAAACCTATAGATGTATTTGCCTTCCCAGATTCTGATAAACATAACTTCGAATTTTACCATTTTGAACATTTTCTTCCCAATCAAAAACAATCAAAGAACTTAGATATGAAAAATTTAATAAGACACGCTCATTTGAATTGCGAAGAGAGAAAATTACTTGTAGAACTATGCCGTGAATTTTCCGACATTTTCCATAATGATAATGACAAATTATCATTCACAAACCATGTCAAACATGAAATTAAAACTGGCGATGAGAGGCCAATACATAATAAATCGTATCGATATCCATTCATCCATAAGGAAGAAGTTCAACGACAAGTTAATAAAATGCTTGAAGATGGTATTATAAGACCTAGTCAAAGTCCTTGGAGCAGCCCTATTTGGATTGTTCCAAAGAAAATGGATAGGACTGGTAAACAAAAATGGAGATTAGTCGTCGATTACAGGAAGGTCAATGAGAAAACAATCGATGATCGATATCCAATCCCTAACATGAACGACATCCTTGACAAGTTAGGAAGATGTCAGTATTTCTCAACACTAGATTTGGCCTCCGGTTTCCACCAGATAGAAATGGATTCCAAATCTATTCCTAGAACTGCCTTCAATGTCGAAAACGGACATTTTGAATACGTTCGAATGCCTTTTGGACTGAAGAATGCCAAATGGACCAAATTCTTCAAGGTCTTCAAGGAAAAATCTGTCTGGTATACATGGACGATATTATAATCTTCTCGTTAATATTTTGTGCAACGATCCAATACTGCAATACCCAGACTTCAGCCGTCCATTCAATCTTACAACAGATGCCTCGAACTATGCAATCGGTGCAGTTTTGAGTCAAGGTAAGGTAGGTCAAGATTTGCCTATCGCGTTCGCCTCTCGTACCTTGAACCCAGCTGAGATTAATTACAGCACCATTGAAAAAGAGCTTCTCGTGATAACATGGGCCACTCAGCATTTTCGTCCTTACTTATTTGGCAGAAAATTTACGATAATAACGGATCATAAACCTCTTGAGTGGTTATTTAGTTTAAAAGAGCCAAACTCTCGACTAGTAAGATGGCGTCTAAGGATGGAAGAGTACGATTATCAGATCTTATATAAAAAAGGAATCCATAATACCAACGACGACGCCTTCTCAAGAATAGAAATTCATGCAATTGAAAACGAATCTTTAATTGACAATCCTGGCGATATATCAATAGATATAAACGATTTCCTTTCTTCACATCCACGACAGAATAACGATAATCGTTACGACTTCGAAGAAATTACCGGCCCCGTAACCAATACGAACGTAACCGTAGATGATCTTGATAACATTGATGATATCTTCATTCCAAATTCTCACCCACCACCACTAAAACCAAAGATAATTATACACCCAAATATACAAGTACGCCCTCCAAACTCCGATAGTGAAACAACACATTCGGAGGTAGAAGACCCTATACTAGAAATACCTTTTACTGAAAATTCTGTCAATCATTACACTAACCAAATTATTTTCAATCAAAGTGCGAGTACATCCTACCATATTATCAAAAGCAAAATATTCGACAATAAAACAAGACAGATGGTTCACCTATCCGCAAATTATGAAAACGAAATTTTTAAACTCTTTAAAAACTACGTAGATCCCAAAAAGTTATATTGTATCTATGTCTATAAATCAGAAATTGATTTCATTCCTGCATCGACCATAACATTACAGAAAACATTCCAAAACCATGCATACAACCTGTTAATATCCACTCAATTTCTTAGAGACATTACTGAAAAAAGTAAACAATTAGGAATTATTTCACATCACCATGAGACAGCCTATCATAGAGGTATAAATGAATCCCTTTCAGCTTTAAGAAAACTATATTATTGGCCAAGAAAAACATAACTGAATTCATAAATAACTGCTACATCTGTCAAGAAGCCAAGTACGATAGACACCCTCCAAAAATCAAATTCGCATTAACAGCAACTCCTAGTCAACCTCTCGACTCGATTCACATAGATACTTTCCAAATTGCCAATATAAAATTTTCAACCATAATCGATGTATTTTCTAGATATGCAAAAGCTTATATTCTAGAACCTACCTACAATGCCCTCGTAGTTTTCGAAAATTTATTAAGCTTTGTCTCACATACTCATAACTTGTGACAATGGAAGCGAATTTAAGACATCACTTCTGATTAATTTCTGTAAACTACATAGCGTACAATTACATTTTACTACCCTAGGAAATTCCAAGAGCAATAGCCCTATTGAGCGAGCATATTCAACCTTTATTGAACTTTTCAGAGTCCTCAAATTGAACGATCCCTCCCAACGCATCCAGCAAACAGTTAATGCAACTCGCAGTAATCGGTTACAATTCTTCTGTCCATAGCGTTACAAAACAGAAACCATTTGACGTTATAAATGGTAGAATCAATTCTCTTTGATATGACCGATGAGATCATATTGAATCAATTTATGGCCGATCGTCGCCAACGCTTAAAATATATTTATGAGACGATTTACAATACATCACTGCAAGTTAAATCCAAACGTAACGAAAAACTAAATGCAAAAAGAGAAGATCCCCCTGAATTTCTACCTAATAGTAAAGTTTTTATAAAGAATAAGAGTGCTCTTAGAAGCAAAACTAAACCACGTCATCTGAAAACAAATGCTGTTAGAGATATTGGCATGAAAATTCAAACCAGCAAAGACAAATTTGTACACAAATCACAAATACAAAAGCCTACAGCTTTTTGTTCTTATTCACAGGGAAATGAAGTGGATAACAACACTCCTACTTGTAACTTTGCATCGAGTACAAACAGCCAACCCTGACGTCAAAATAAGTCCTATAGAAAGTCCTCTTCTTCCCATCCATATTGGAAAAACTAGAGTTATAAGTTCGAAACATACGTTTATTCATTATTTTGATCTTAAACATCTAAGAGATCAATTGAATAATTTATAATATTTCTTTAGCGATATAGAAAAATCTTTAAACCTTAATCATAATCATCCTAGTTTATTTTTAGGCCTATATACTAGTATATTAAGTCACGCAAAATATTTAATTTCGGAAGCAAATAACAAATTAAACAATTTAACACCGCATATAAGATCAAAACGAAGCCTGGTTGATATAGTCTGAAAATAGTCTAAATGGCTATTTGGCACTCTCGACTCAGATGATGGAATAAAATACGATAGAGCGATTTTAGAGCTTCAGACGATTGACAATATAATGGCAAAAGAACTCTCGTTACAAATTGCCTGATCCAGAAAACTTATAGATAGTTATAACTCAACAGTAACAATTTTGAGCGAAAATCAAAAATTGATCAAGAACCGCTTAGAATACCTTCAACGCTATGTCAATAAAACTATCGACAACATCGTAGTATATTTAAAAGCCCAAAATACATTAGGTCAGATTATTCTTAATTGTCAAAGTCTCATAAATTTTCTTGATAACTTGGAAAATGCAATATCCTTTGCTAAAATCAATGCACTTCATAGCTCCGTAATTTCAGCAGAAGAATTAAATATTTTAATAGATCACTTAGTAAATATGTATGGAAAGTCCAGATTTCTTATCTTTGAAAACATTATGAATTATTACTCTTTAGCTAGCTTCCAAATTTCATTCTCTGGAAGTAGAATAATTTTCGCTATACATCTACCTATTTTCTCACCAGAAAACTTTGAAGGCTTCCATCTATTCCCAATCCCAATAAAACATTCAATAATCATACCCAAGCTTCCTTACCTAACACTTGGCATAAAACAAGAACAATGCTCAGGCGAACCCTGCCCTACAATCAATAACATCCAAATATATACTAACCATCTCGAGAGATGATAGATGAAAGCTGCATCGCCAACCTTATCAGAGAAGCCGAAGCCCGAAACAGCCAAACTGTCAATTTAATTTTTAGTTTTGACTTTGTTTTGTTTTTGTATTGTTTGATTTTGATATTTTTATTTTTTTTTGCTTTGTCTACAAAATTTATATTTTTTCGACAATAAAGCATTTCTCTCTCTCTCTCAATGCCCATAAATGAGGAGTATTTAGTAGCCATCCCAGCAAGTAGCCCTCTGAAACTTCAGAACAATTGTACGTTCAAGAAATTCAACCTCATTGATAAGCCAAGTTTAATCCAATTTCCTTATAATTGTGAAATCAAAATCAATGATTTGGAATTTTGGAACAAACAAGAATCATCCAAAATGAAACCACTACAGCTAACAGCGATTCAAATCGGGAATTTATCTTTATCAAGTATCAAGTATCGAGCAACCAATAACCAATACTCACCGTTTTCGTTTCCTCTTCAGATGGGAGCCACAACGCTGACGACATGAAAAGTCATCGTACACTTTCACACTGAAAGTGCTGACAAGGTGTGACCGGCCGATGAAACTTTTCCCAGCTTATGATTAGAATTCTCATTCTGTTCTTTGCTTTCTTGCTTTTAATAAAACTTTTTAAAAACTATTTTCGTTAACCGAAAACCATTATTAAAGTAATAATACAAATATATGTATGAATTTATTATTGTACATAGGACATATTGGACTAACACTATTTTAAAAATTGTGGAATTCCTCTACACTGTAAAATGTATGATCTGCTAAGAATGACTGGACCTTTTTTCTAAAGTTATTGAAGTTATTGGAATGTATATCCATATCGGTATCCATTATGTTACTGAACTTATTGAGGCACTTGATTCCAATGTGCATTGGTGAATGTTGACCTATTTCTAGGCGTGAAAATGGCTGACGAATATTTGTTTCATTCCTTATATTGTAGGACTGAATGTCCTTATTCTTCTTAAGAAAAGCTCATTTTGTTTTGTGTACAAAATTAATTGACATATAAAAAGACTAGGTAATGTTAGTATCTCTGCTTTTTATACAATGACATACAAGATGTTGCTGGTGGCATATTTACATAGTCATCAGAACTTTCTTTTGAGCTATGAAGGCTCTATCGAAGTGTGATGATGCACCCCGCAATATTGAACCGTATTGAAGAGTTGATTGTACTAATCCATAATAAAGAAGTTTCAATACGTGAAGAGATACGGGTTCCCTTAAGCTTCTTATCATATAACAATAAGAGCTTAGTTTTGTAGTTACTATATTTACGTGAGCTTCCAAGGTAAGTTTGGAATCTAGTATTATACCTAAAATTTTACAGTTTCTAGTTACAGTTTTGATGGACTTGTTATCTAATGCTGATGAAATTCATAATCAGGTGAAACATTTCTCGGCAGAAAACACATGAAATGAGTTTTTTTCTTGCAATAATTGTTGAACTCATAAGATGCCCTGTTATTATTATCAGTAAGTTGTTTGATTTGATTATTTGCCATAAGTATATTGGTATCATCAGCATATTGTGAATTGATTTGAGGTCGAACAAAACTTACTAATATCACTGACAAAGATATTAAAAACAGTGGGCCGGTGGACAAGTTGATTTTTATTATGACTTGAGTTCTATTTGACAGATACGATTCTGTCCAATCATAAGGTTTTCCACGTATTCCCATTCCATACATTTTCTGCAATAAGAGATTGTGATCTACTGTGTGCAAAGCTCGGCTGAGATCATAAAAAAGACCCAGAGTGTTTTCCTTGTTGTTGAGTACTTTATAAACGAATTCCAAGCAGACTTCAATGGCTGTAATAGTGGACTTTTTTCTTCTGAATCCATTCTGAACTTCTGGTAACATATTGAAATGCTCGAAATATTCAGTGAGTCGTGAAGAGTAAGCTGACTCAAATATTTTGGTAATTTGGCTTGGTATGCAAATCAGCCGATAGTTTTCAATATCCTTTATCCCCTTTGGATTCTTTCATATCAGGAAATAAGCCTGACGTAAAAGATTCGTTTATTAGGTAGGATAGGGGCTTGGAAATACATGGAGCAACTGACTTAAGAATGTTACTATTAATCTTATCAATACCTTCTGCTGGTTTGGATGTTGTTTTATATATGATTGAAACAATTTCCCCAGGAGTGGTTGGAAAAAGAAAAAACTTCTATGAGATGAATCAATTTTCATATTATAATTTCGACAATTATGGTTTTGATTTATTTTTATGAAATAGTTGTTGATGAAATTAGCTTTCTATGTGGGTGTGGGTGTCAATTTTTTTTCTCTCTTCAATTATTGCATTACTTAATGAATTTTTGATTTTGCCATTGCTTTCATTTATTATATTCCACGATTCTCTCATTATGTTACTGGTATTCTGAATTCTATCATTATTTATTTCTTTCAGATATATTTTAGGCATTATTTTGTATTCCTTTTTCATTCTTTTATAACTTATAGTGTAATTTTCGTTTTCTATTTCTTTTCTCAGTCTATTCATTTCACACAATTGATTGTGCAATTCTTTGATTTCTGATAAAAATTGATATTTATGTTTACTTGGTTTAATCTTTCTCTTTGTTTTGGTGAAGAGTGTATTGTAATGATATAGAAAAGATGTATAGAATAACGAAAACTTTTCATGGAAGTCTCTAGCAGCATACATATCATGCCATCCCTCATTTGCTAAAATGTTTTGGAAGATGCATATGTTTGAGTCATTTAGATGTCTTATCAAAAGGTATCGAATTCTATTGTCTCTTGAAAAGTCTGTATTTAAAGAACACACTTGATTCCTATGTATGATCAGAGAGAAAAGTATCACATACTTTAGAATAATCTATAACAAAATTAGTGAAAAAAATATCTATACAAGTGGAAGTTGTCCTTGTTATTTTGGTTGGAACATTTATATGATGCTTGATATTAAACTTCTTTAATATCTACATTGATCAGACTATTTTTTCATCAATCAATCATACTACCTGATAAAGTCTGTCAAGTGTAATTTAGATTCAGATTTACTGATATCAGTTTATTACGCTAAATTTCACTCGATTATGTATCATAATTTCTGTCTGGGGACTAGCAAATAGATTACACAGTATTTTCATAAAAAATCACTGCTGAGATTAATTTTCAATTTAAATTATAGATCTTTATCTAGAGAGGCATTCCATGAAAATAAGAAACTCTTTCAAGCAAAAGCAGAGTTGCATAATTATAAAAGAAGGAGGCAAAATAAGAAAAATCACATAAATGTGCTGGCATTACTCACTGCCAAATGATATACAAATCTTGTTACCTCATACCTTGAAAAAAGCAAAATTTTTCATCAGTAAGAGGTTTTTACATAGTAGATGAGCTTACACTTGAAGTGAGCAATGCGCTATCGTGTTTTCTCAACAACTTTCTTTTATAATGTCCTTGTACCGGTAGAGTGTTGTCATGTCCTGCTGAGACTAGTTTATAGCGTTGGTAATACTAAGGTTTTTGCAGTAAAATAATACTTTTGTTATTTGTTGTTAGTCGATATCAAAGCAGTAGAAATCATCAGCAAAAGATATAACATCTTGTTTTACAATAGTTAATTAATAGATCATCCATATACAATATAAATACCAGGGGTCCTATTACTGTGCCCTGGGGAACTCCACTCCTCTATATTTACAGGCATATTCATCAATTTTAATGCATCGCATTCTGTTTTGAGGGTAGCTTGTTAAGAGTTTAAATGCAATACACCGTAATCCCATAGATTTTGCAATATCTAGGAAAAAAAATGTTTACTTTCATTAAATTTTATATACTGTAACGTTTAACCCTGTGCTAAACGTTGTTGACTAAGTTCAGTTGCCTAATACTCCAATGTTTGCACTTTGCTTCCAAAATGTTTAGTTTCAACACCCTGTACACTACCTTCCATAGAAGTACAACTGTCACAACTTGACTTGTCACTTTGACAATCTAAACTGCCACAGACTTCACTTCATAAACTCACCTCATCGACTGTTATAAGCTGACCATGACCCGTGATCGACACGGCTTTATATATCTGAATCATGACATGAAATTCATGGAGAATGTTCTATGATTATTCTAGACGCTTATAATCAAGAATACTGGAAACAGGAGATTAAACTCGCCCTAAAAATCGTGTGAAATTTCATACGCATATCTTTTGTAAATAAGTCTTTCAGCACCGTGCCAGGCGGCTCTCGCTTAAAAAAGACACCTTATCATGACCACGAATATAAATAAAGAGAACAAATATTTAGGGTAATTTTCAAGATGTTCGTCAATGTTCGTCGTACACGAGGCCACGCCCGTCAACTTCTGTAATCTTATGTGACTACGTAGAGAAGCATAGGAAGTTTACTCTCCTTGTTTCCAGTCTTCTTGCTCATAATAGTGTTCTAGAAGCTTGTCAAACTGACAATACTGTAACAAAGTGCACCTACATATAGTTTCTGGAAGGTTCGAGAATAAATCTAACAATTCTAGAACTAATTAATGAACTACACATGGAACAACTATAACAAATAAGGTATTAGAACAAATAAATACTTAAACTAATAACAACCGTATAACTATATGAGAAACTAACCACGTTATACTACCCCCTTCTTACCTTTGATCGTCCCGGTCAAACATCATCCCAATGCATTCTTCAATCTCATCTGGTGGAGCTCCTTGCATTCTCCTGTCTCAATCCTCACTCTGGCCTCCCGAGGAAGACAGGTTACTCGGTGGTCCTTTTGATCCTCTTTTTCTATCATCAAATGTTTCACCGGAGCACGACTACCCCCTGTTATTATAGGTGAACATTCTAGATCAGGTGATCTGCGTCTGCTCAATTTAACACGATCCCTTGATGACAAACACAAACAACCTTCACCACCACGTAATCTTAAATTGCAACTAGGTATGTGGCAAGAAGACGTCAATTTACGTCAATACATTTCATTACCTTCAATATTGCATAAACTACTGCGATTGCGCCTACTGCCTCGTCTCAGGTCGCTTCTTCTATTGCGGCCGAAGCATATTTCAACTCCTGTGCCTCATTGTGGACTACTACAATGTGAATTTCTTTTCCTACGACTTCTATTGCCTACACATTGCCTGGTAGTTCTTCGATACTGCGCTCCTTCGAACTAGGTATGGCATCTTCCCTCTTAACATCAGGCTCAGATATCTGAGCTGTCTTTGTTAGAGCAATAATGATATTTCTGTTGGTCGCAATTTTCTTTCTTCCGGATTTTGAAGTTTTCCTGAAAATTGGCAGTTTGAAATTGTGGATAGTTCTTCTTCATGCGTCCTTCTTGTCCACAATTCCAATACACCCTCGGAGTACTAAAGTTTTCTGGCACATTGCTCGTTTGAAAGTGTGAACAATTCTTCTTCATGTGTCCTCCTTGTCCACAGTTACAACACATCCTCTGAGTACTATGTCCAGTTGTTTGTCCATCAAGTTTTCGCAACATTTCAATAATTTGTTTGATGGTGCTACTTTTTTAATACTTCGCACCTCTTGGACTAGAATCTGTCCCAGATGAATGAGTTCTGGACGCCAGTTTAGCAGCTTTATACTCAAGTACACTTGCACGGGCATCTTCAATTCTTGTAAGGCCACTCAACCGTAAGCTCTGCCGAATTTCAAAATTTCTTGGACCATCAATGAATGTTTGTACTATTAACCTATCGAGAAAGTCTCTTGGCGCTGTAGGGTAAGCCAGTCAAACGAGACGGACAATATAAATTTCATTCTGCTGCAAAGTTTCGTCATACCTTTGTTGCTTATACTTTAACTGTGCTTGGTAAACTTGTTGTAGATGGTCATCTTATCGTCTTCCAAGACTTTCCACTCTCCAAACTCTCAAAAGAATGTTCGCCACCAGTTTAAGTATTTAAGATTTCCAAAGCATCACCACGTAGAGCCAGAATCAATGCAATGGCCTTCTCTTCATCTTACCAACCTCTAGCTAAAGCAGCAGCATCAAATTGCTTAGACCAAGACTGTTTACCATCAAATTTTGGGGCTTCAATTTTAACTGGGCTAACTACACCATTTTGAATTTCATTGGACGATCTTCTCAGGTGTACTTCAGGCTTCATTTCTGACATCTTCTCTTTCATCAAATGATTTTTTTATTGAAACTTTCTTGAACTTTCGCTAATTTTCGTTCAACTTCTTGAACTTTATCTTATTTCTGATCAACTTCTTGTTTATCTTCTTGTCTTACTCTTGCTTGTTCTTGTAAGATTTGTCTTATTTTCGTTTGTTCTTCTAACATTTGTCATATTCTTTCTTGTTCTTTTTTTGTTTCCTACTGCTTTCTTGATTTTTTAAGATTTATCTTATTTTTGTTTGTCTAATTCTTTCTTGTTCTTGTCTGCTTCTTTCTTGTTCTTGTCTACTTCTTTCTTGATTTTCTAGAATTTATGTTATTTTTGTTTCTTGTTTTTTATTCTTCTTCAGGAACTCCATTAGATCTTCACTATTTGCCATTTCGCCTTAATCTTTCGACCAGGTCTTCACCATATATTCTCAGCAAAATGCAAAAGATCCGACTTCTGTGAGAAATTGTAACGTTTAACCTTGTGCTAAACGTTGTGGGCTGAGTTCACTTGCGTACCTAATACTCAAAAGTTCGCACTTTGCTTCCAAAATGTTTATTTTCAACATCCTGTACCCTACCTTCGGTAGTAGTACAACTGTCACAACTTGACTTGTCACTTTGACAATCTAAACTGCTATAGACTTCACCGTCTGAACTAATTTCATAGACAGACTTTCACATACTTATTTCATCGACTGACTGTTATAAACTGACCATGACCCGTGATCGATACGGCTGTACATATCTGAATCATAACATGACATTCATCTAGAATGTTCTATGATTATTCGGGACGCGTATAACAATGATCTAGAAGCTTGTCAAACTGACAATACTGTGACAAAGTGCACCCCACATATAATTTGTGGAGGAGAATAAATCTAACAATTCTAGAACTAATTAATGAGCTACACTTGAAACAACTATATTAAATAAGGTATTAGAACAAATTAATACTATAACGAAACGTAAGTACATGTCAAACTAACCACTTTACACTACATATATTCCAATAAGCAATGTACAGAGACGTATGGGTGTTGAATAGGGTACACACAGGTAGTGATCACAGGTTTCTTCGAGCCCACTTCACTTCACCTTTGATTTACAAAAAGAAAGAAATAAACTTACTAGAGAAAATCTACTACCTACTGCACCAGACCAAAATACATAAATCCAAATCAAAACATATATCAAATAGCCCAACAGTTTTGAGGCCGCCATTCACACTAGTGTCAAGAGAATATGCCTTGGAAATAAAACCACTACTAAAATGAAAAAAATGTCAAATAATACCTTGAAACAGAGAGAAAGAAAACTACAAATATAGACAGGAAAATAAAAAGAGCTAGACATAAAATTTAAGATTGACTGTAGATATAGTTCAGCAAACGAGAATATCTACAAAAACGCTGCACTCAAAATCAGCGAGGTAGGTAAAATCAATTCCATAAAGTTCAACCATGGTGTTCGACAAGAACACTAAACCTAAACTATTCACATTGGCCTTTGAAGATGTTTTTAAAAATGAAAGGGGAAACATTCCAAAACAATTTCCGTTTTGCAAATGGTATCTTGCTAATATTGGATGTAAACGATATAAAATTGATGCTCGAACAACTAAATACAGAGTCGCAAAATGTTGATTTACAAATGATCTAAGAACTTCGCTAAAACAATAGTTATAAACCCAGAATACACCAAAATAGAAATAGACTATCACTTTCCAAAATGTAAGCGGTCATAACACATTAGAAAGGAGAAAAATCAGAACTAACAAGACGGATAAGATTTGCCAGAGCTGCATTCGGAAAGCTCTCTTACGTACTGAGAGAGAGAAAAATATTTCCCTAAACGTGAAAGGTTAAGATTTTGACGCCTGCCTTCTACCTACTGGTAGAGCCGATGAGGTAAAATAAAACGATAAAATCCATAGAAGAGCTAAAGTCAAGAATATAATCAAACATATCGCAGATTTGAAATATGGATGGGCAGGTCATGTGGCGAGAGTAAGGTTTGAAAGATGGACCTAAGAATCTTTCAATGAAGACCGAGAGAAATGAAACGAAGCAGAGGCAGACCAACATTACTATAGACAGACAACATTAAGGAGACTGGAGACTGATAGTGCCAAAAAGCTCAAGATAGAAATCAGTGGAAGGAATTAGAAATGAAATTTCAAACTCTTTTGAGATTATTTAAGTATATTATTTTGGATTTGATTTTTTTCCATACAGAATTTTGCCATTTTTTATTTCTTCCTCTTTTTTAGTTTATATTTAGATCTGATAGTTTCATTATATGGGTCTAATTTCGTCATTCTATACAAAGTTTAAGTTTTTTGTCTTTAAAATTTGGAATGTACTTCCGTTCTTCGGAGAAATTAACTTAAGTGTTTTTCACAGTATATTTTAGTTGTTTAGTGCAGCTTGGTATAGGTTTAATAAGCACATCATTGGCAGTGTTCGCATCTTGCACTGATACTATTATGATCTATTATTGATTACTAGGAGCTCTTTCTTTATTTAATTTGGATGATTTTATTATTTTTATTCTACTTATTGACAAAAACAGGCGAAATGTTCATTAAGAAGATTGGAAACCATGTTCCAATAAATTATTCATGTGTTGTTGGTTAGTATTATCTATTTGTTGATACTTGCCGAGTATGGGGATTTCCTCTGCAAACAAGGTTTATATCTTTGTGACCCATAAAAGGACGCTAATAGTTCACTCTAATTGGTTGTATTAGTAATATATATAACATTCCAAGTCCTCGCAGATCGCAAATAGAGTCATCAAGCTTCTTCAGCTCGTCAGGAAGACGACATCATCGTCCCTGATAGCCCTGATTGAATTGGAAGAGCTACTGGACTTGCTGAGAGCTATAAACCTTAACCTCGAAACCAGCTGTTTAATAAAATTACCAGATAGTAAGCTTCTGTTAATGCAGATCTCAAGATCACTGTGCAGACCTAAAATTTTTTGACGAGTCTATTACATGACTGTGATGCACTGTTGATGTCATTTACTATTCAGCAGTAAGAGGGATGGACCTCGAACATCCAACGTGCCTATGTGGCCGTGGAAGGAATAGGCTCAAATTATATCTGGAAGGTCATCGCCAGAAACCTGAGAGAGGCACATATTAATCTGGAAGAGATACCCTTCATGATATATTATTGGCAATCATCGCCCTTTGAGCAGCATCAGCATCAATTAAGGGATAGAAAATCTACTGGAATATCTTATCATTCAGTTTCTTGATATGGGTAATCCTCCCACCTTTCAAAATTATATTTGAACAGAGCTGATGAACATCATCCTGTGTTCACAAAAACCGGTAAGAAAAACAAAAGGCTATAGAGTGATCATCGAACCTTATCTATCTTTTTTGTAAGATGGAAAAATCCTGTAGTCTATTCCGCTAGTTACTCATACAGTCAACATCATATTAAATAAAAATAACTTTCTCGTCTTGCTAACCTCCCCATAACTAGTTTTCGTATTACAACCAGCAAAGGGTGCTATTTATCTTATCGGTACTCTCTTGGTCGCCTCTGTGATCTTTATGGTCTTTAGCAACTGCGTTATGAAATTATGTCTTCTTTGGCTTAGGTAAACATGTTGTCTGGTGTTATATAGTATAATCTATTGCATTTGTTTCGGTTCTATCCCTCCTATCTACCTCTTATAAAGGAACGTATGCTCCGGAGAGA
Organism: Crioceris asparagi; assembly: GCA_958507055.1. Classification (NCBI taxonomy): domain Eukaryota; kingdom Metazoa; phylum Arthropoda; class Insecta; order Coleoptera; family Chrysomelidae; genus Crioceris; species Crioceris asparagi. The sequence goes on from OY293827.1 coordinate 56,267,779, forward strand.
CCTTCTCCTGGCTGTCCAAAAAATATTGGAGGTTATATGTCCGGATGCAATTCACCAGATCATCTTTAAGCGTCTCTTTAAAGTCATAGAAGGCTCCGACGACTTAACAGCCATGATACAGGGTATGCCACATGAAAACTCTGCCTCACCGTCTTGGATTTTCAATAAACTGAATTGATGGTCTGGGTGCGACTTCATTCATTCTGTCTAACTTTGGAATAAAACTTTTGGTCGCGGGTCTCATGTCAAACGTATCAGTGGCTCGCCTATTTTGAACTGGTTGTAGAAAAATGGAAACAATGCTGTTTTTGATGACTCATCGCTATCTAGAAGAATGCAACACTCACGTGCCTTCTCGCACCGTCGCGAGTAGATCGTTCAGGAATTTGCAGCTTTATAAAAGAAGAGCCGCTGTAGGGTGACATCATCATTAGTAGCCAGACAGAGTAGTAAGCGAGAGATTGAGAGCCAGCGTCGGCTACAGGAGAGTCAACTTTTGAAGTAATTTATTATAGAAAATTAAGTTTGTTCATTTGTAATCGGTGTGTGTGTGTTTATTATATATTTATTTAATTGATAAAAATAAATTATTTTCAAGTCCGCCGAATGTTTTCCTTACAATATTCGAACCGAGTCCTGCTACAAGTGGTGTCAGTTGTGGAATTCATAAATTGGGACAAAAGCTATAAAAAATGGCTAATTTAACAAACAAAAAGCGGCTGATTTACGACTTGAGATCAAAGAAAGAGAAGGAGAATCTTCTGATATTAAATTTGCACTTCACAAGCAGTTTGACAATTGATGGAGTAGAATGGTAAGGACATCCATTTGTTTGAGTTCGAAGTTGATCCAGTAATCAAAATAATAGCAGAGATATCAAAAATGAGAACAGAGAAAATTCTCGAATAATAAAAGCAAAGATATAAGAAATTAAAACAGAGATGACAGAGAATTATCAAGCTCTGGAAACGAAAATGGCCGAAAATTATCAGACTTAGAGAATAATATCTCGAAGAATACCAAACTCCTGTAGGACCAATTCAAAGGTGAGATAAACCATCTTGAAAAACATCTTCAACGGCAGTAGTCCAAGCTAGAACAGCTAAAACAATGCTGTATGCTCCACATAATTTAGAGGCCATGACAGAAGTCACGTTTGAACTGAACAGATTCCGAATGAAGCTACCTGGGTTGAAATAACAAAAGAAAAAGCAACGGCGTTGACTCTGGCCTTACGTGGTGAGGCAACTGATGTTCTTCATGCTAAAAATGGCAGTTATGCTCTATTGGTGAAAAATCTGGAAATCAGGTATGGTCAAGCCCATTTGGAACAAGTTTAACATTCCAACTGAAGATTCAATGCCAAAATCATAACGAGATCCTCCAAAAATTCGTATCCAACGGAGCTCGACTTGTTCGATTGGCATCATATCCAGCAACTCCTGAAGCTGTGCTGAAACGACTAGCCATAGTTTCCGGATTTACTTTGTGAACCTGAGATTAAACAAGCAATTGAGCTGACATATTCTGTGAACCTGATTGGCTCAACAACACTTGCCATGGAACTGAAAGTCTCAAAACGAAGTTGCAGAATCCAAGCTCGTGTCCGGAGAGTACAAGATTGTTCCGAGGACCATGCTGAGATGATTGCCGAAACTGCAAGAGGACCGATGAAAAGCATGATACCATCGGGAAAATCACTGTAGTCGATGAACATTGGAGCCCTGAAGCTCATCAAGTAGACCAAGAGGCTGATCCAATCATGAAAATAAATCTGGAAGAGCTATCTGGGAGAAGATAACTCGCCACTCTTCAATAGTCAAGATGTATTGAGTACAATGGAATTCCCTACTACTTGAGTGCTGGAACAAGTCAACGACGTCCATCTCAAGACGAGGTGTGCTCATACGTACTCCTGCTGTGATAGAATATTATCGATGTTGCTTTTGATTACTCAAAGCTATCTAGAAAAATGCAATAAGCACTTCCTATTCTGAGCCGCCGTAGGGTGACATCATCATTGGTAGCCAGACAGTAGTAAGCGAAAGATTGAGTGTCAGCGCCGGGTTTAAGAGAGGCAACTGTTCAAGTAAAGTGATTTATTACAGGGAATGTAATTTGTTTATTTATAACCGGTTTGTGTGTTATTTATTTAATTGATTAAATAAATTGTATTTATGTGCACCGACTGTTTGCTTCCAATAATCGAACCGAGTCAAGCCTCATTTGTTTCATATTATTTATAGCCTGTAATTCTGTTATACACAAATGTTCTACACTGTTCACCTTAAGCATTCATGTTACCCCAAATTTATCTCGATAGCCATAGCACTTTAAAAAAATTGATGCTTTAGCTTTAAGCAATAGGGATGTTGACTTTAGTTGTAATTTTGAATTAATTTATGTTTAATCAAAGAATTGTAATAAAATATTTTTCTCGAAACATATTTTATTATAAATAATTGAATAAAACGAATTCAATGTTCACTAAATAATACACTTTATCACGTGACTGCGAACACCAATCAGAGCGCATTAAGTCATGGAGCGCTAAAAAAATTAACTAGCCAACGTCAACAGTAATTCCATTATTTATTTTCAATTGGTTATAAGCTCTGTAATGGGGAACTTGCATATTTTATTTCATTAATATGTGTATTTATGATAAATACTAAGCTAATCCAAACTAGGCCAAACGCGCGGGAGCTGCTGTGACGTCACTCCTTGCGTCTAGACAAGTCGAGCAGCAGCGGCCATGCCATTTGATGCACATTGCTTTTGTATTCTGGTGTAATAGTTTGTTTGTTTATTTGATTTTAGTTATTTTTGTTTTATATGAAATATTTTTTTTATTCACGCACCTGAAGATAAAAATCGCCGATCAAAATGGAGCATGAAGAAGAAATGTGGGGGATCTTTCTCTAAAGAACATTTCTGTATGAGAAGATCATTTTAATGTAAGCATATTATATCCAAAATAGCGGTAATTAAATTATTAGAACAAAAGTATACTATGATACTATTACAGGTAAAAAATCAAAGTTAACACCTGTTATTTTACTATACTTAATAATAGGTTTATTTGTTAACAAAGCTATGCATATTGTTTAAATAAATTCTTATAGCTAAGATTTATTGGTTTGTTGGTTGGCAGAAAGAAAATGAAAAGTGATGTAGTTCCACACATTTTTGAATGGCAGCCAGACAGAAATAATATTGATGATGCAATAGCTTCTACCATAACAGTCTGACTAGGCTAGTGGCAATTCTGTAAAAGCAGCCCTCAACCTTAACCATTAGCTGACATGGAGTTGGACTTGAAAACGGTGATACTTTGCCACAAAAAAGAGATGTTTTCGTAAAAGCCCATCCTGTAATAGTTAGAAGTAAAGCTGTTCAGTGTAAATTAAATTTAGGAGTTACCGGTAGCTTGTCTATATGATGAAAAGAATCAATTTACAAATATGTGTTTGAAATCCACAGTAATGAAGTTGCAGAATCGACCTAGATTGTATATGAGAATACCTGATTATGCTTATTATGTACTTTCTTTAATTGAAAAATACTGTAAAATAGATTCTGTACATATATTTCTGGAAATTCATTATAGGTCTAGGAGATGATTTTGGCATAAGTGCGGGTAATGCTTCTAAAATATTTTCTAAATCTTTACCAATTTCCCCAAATTTCTTTTATAAGGTCAAATCTGCCTCTGACATTTCGAGCTCGATATAGGTTTTTTTATATCATTGATTGCATAAAGGACACCATGAAATTTTCAGTAGCTACATTATTGCTAGCTAAAGGTCTCAGCACTGCCTTTGAGGAAAACTGTCTATTTAAAGTGACGAGGCTCTCCCCCATGGATCTCTATCCATGGTAGAATATTAACCTAAAGAATCTATAGCAGAAAAGGAAAAGATCATTGCCAAAGTAACAAGCTACATAACTAACTAAACACCCGCAGACCTATTGTGGGGCAAAGGGGACCACCTAATAGAATAGTTGGAGGAGTTTTTACAATAAGCTTGAGAGAAGACCTCTATAAAATGTTGTCCTGGAACCTAGAAACACTACTTCGCAGACAGGATAGCAGTTTTATAGAAACTGAAGAGCACACCCTGGTTTATTATGCATGGTTTCCTTATAACTTAATGTTCATCGTCTGTCGCTGAATTATACCTTAATACCACTAGAAAAGGTGTATAAAAGTATGAATGAGTTATTTCAGAGTCTGGTAGAACTATCTGCTTTGATTCCCTCAGATTTTTATTTCGTCTGATGTTTTCTTATATAGATATCTGATATATTGTTTGTCTGTTTACAGTTAGTTAATCATCCGAATACTCAGTCAGTTAATCATTATTATCCAGGCTCCAGCTATGGTAAACCCTGAAATGTGTGTGTTACACATCATACATCACATGAAATCTTCGAATATAAATGAACGTTCAATAATTTTGATGAAACTTTTGTATAAAAACTAAGACCGACTTTATTAGTTGGTGCACCAAAAAATACAAAATAATATTAATTCTATTGACGATAAATCTATCGTAGCGTCTGAAATGTAAGAAGTAGTTAGAATAAATATCGAAGAGAGAATTAAAATATGTATAGAAGAACACAGGATTTTTTTGTGAATGAGGTAATTAAAACATAAAATCAAATGTATTCGAAATCATGAGAGATAGGTAGGTATATGAAAATCAAATAGTATTCGATGGAAAATTGAAAGAGCTACAATTTTGTTGCAAAATATACAGAGTGTTCTATTTGAGATATATAATAAGGCTATAACACTTTGAAATAAAGGATCATCATCACCATCATCAGCATCTAGCCCTTCTTAGGTCCACTGCTGGACATAGGCCTCCCCTAGTTGTTTCCACTCGTTTCTATCTTTGGCTGATTGTAAGCAGTTTTTGGTGACTCTCTTTATTTCATCAGTCCAACGCGTTGGTGGTCGTCCTCGATTGCGCTTATCCAATCTGGGTCTTCATTCTAGGAGCTTGCGAGCCCACCTTATGTCTTTTAGACGTGCGACATGTCCCGCCTAGTTCCATTTCAGCCTGGCAATCCGGGTTATCAGATCTGTAACGCCTGTTCTTCTCCTCAAATCTTCGTTACTCACTCTATCTCTAAGGGTTACTCCAAGTATTGACCTTTCCATACGTCTCTGTGTTACCTGTAGTCTCGATGCTGATTTTTTTGTGAGTGTTGATGTCTCCATTCCGTAGGTCATCACCGGAAGTACACATTGATCGAAAACTTTTCTTTTCATGCTCAATGGGATATTACCTTTGAATATGTCTCTCAGTGCTCCACAAGCCGCCCATGCTAAAGTTATCCTCCTCTTCGTTTCGCACGTTTGATTGCCTCTATCTATTTTTACTTCATGCCCTAAGTATGTATATTTATCTACAAGCTCTATACTTGTATTTGTTCACTTGGGACAAGATTTTTCATGTATTTAGTTTTCTTCAGATTCATTTTTAGACCAATTTTTGAGCATACTCTATTCAGATCTTCTATCATCTCCTTTATTTTTCCAAGTTCATCGGCAATCAAAACAATATCGTCTGCAAAACGAAGATGATGCAGCTTTTCCCCATCTATAGTGATGCCTTTATTTTCCCATTCTATCTGCTTGTCTATGGGCGTAGTGGTACTATGGAGTTGTACTGTTATGTATGCATTTTATAGATGTTGCAGATGAGATTGGTTATCGGCTGTCGATACGGATTTCGTTCAAATCTTCTATGACTTTCTAGCTCGACACTGTCGAATGCTTTGTGGAAGTCAACGAAGGCCTGTACCAGATGTCTATCATATTCAATGGTTTCCTCTATTAGCAATTTTATCGTTTGCAGATGGTCATTTGTTCCAAAGCAGGATCAAAATCCGGCTTGTTCTCTTGTTTGGTAGAAATCGAGTTTTTATTTCCCTACGCTAGTATAGTAGCTGTATAAGGAAAGTATTGTAATCGTGTGAAATTTTCCGTATCGAGATTTCTACAAATGTTGACGTTTTAGAGTTTTCTAAGTCTAATATTTTAGATATATTTTCAGCCATTGGTCTGTCTGTCTGTCCGTCTGTCTGCCTGTGACAGCATTATGTCGGGGACGGATCGGTGTATTTTATTGCTTTCTTTTTTATTTTGTTTGGTACCAATATCACTCGCCGGTGGCACTAATGAGAAACCTTTATACACTGGGTGTTGAGCTATTGCCAAAAAACGTGATTTACTCAAGACTATAGCGCGAAAACGGCTCTAAGGATTTTGATTAAACTTGCCTAAAGTATTCTTCTGAGAGCCCTTTATCACTCACATATAACGCCATCTCTGAGAAAAAGCACAAAAAAGTTATGCTTGAATAAAATTCCGTATTTTCCACATGTTTCTTCAGATTCTGGCTAAACGTTTCATCTTGCGAAAAAATGTTACATGACCATTGTTGTTTGTCTTGACATTCTGAAAAAAATGAGTTGTAGCACGATTTGACCAGAGGATTTTTACTTTACTACCGCTATTATCGTCGCTATGTAAGGAGAGTATTGTAATAGTGTAAAATTTTTCATTCACTGGAATTTGCCTGCGAGCGGTAGGAAAGTAGTGTGAGTGGACACACCAGATTTTTTTCTCTAGGCTTGTTGTAATAATAAGAGTAAACAGTTTGTACAGGTGATTCAATAGGTAGACCTTGAGAACTATAGGCCTATCACTATAGTTCTCAAGATCTGTTTTATCTCTCTTTTTAAGTATAAGTAATATTACATTATTGTTCCATTTGGTAGGTATCGATTTTTCGTGTAGACATAAATTGAAGAGTTGTCCTATCTTTCTTCTTAGTAGTTGTCCCTCACTTTTTATCGCATCTATTACTATTTCATCCTCTCCAGGTGCCTGGTGCATCTTCATTCCTGCAATTGCTTGATCTATCTCATCTTCTTCTATATCTGGTATATCCTCCGATCCCTTTTTGATGGGTTTTCCCTGTTGCGTTTTGTCATATCTGCTCGTATATAGCTCTGTTTAGAAGTCTTCCACTATGCGTAGCAGTTCTTCTCTACTAGATGTTATCTCGCCCTTTTTAGTTTTTAACTTATTTATTTCTCGTTTCCCGTTAATTTTCTTCTACTCTTATACTTTTATTATTTTCTATGGTCATCTCAACTTCTTCCATTTTGTGTTTTCTTATGTTCCGTCTGATAGATTTTGAGATATTCTTGTTTATTTCCTTTAAGTCAGCATTTCTTGTGTTTTTGTTTTCTTTAATTTATATTTGTTCCTTTATGAGTTGGCTTGTTTCTACGCTTAGTTTTTCTCCTTTGGTATTTTTGGGACAATGCTTCTGTTGACTTTTTTTAATGGCTTCGATAACTTTTAGGTTCAGACTGTCCAGATTTTCTTCGTTGTTAGTATTTTCTTCTAGTTGCTTATCGATTTCTCCTTGGTACTCTTCGATATTTTTTGGGACTGATCATGTTGGGGTTGATTTTTTACTTATTATTTGCTGTCTTCCTCTACTCAGATTTATATCTATGATTGCTTTTATCAAGCGATGGTCACTTCCTGTTGAGAATTTATTTAGGACTGTTACGTCTTTTATGACTTCTTTTTTATCTGTGCTTTTCCATGTCCATCGACAGTTTTGCTTCTTGAACAAAAAAGCTATTCATTTGGTAGAGATTGTTTTGGAGTAGATATTTAAGAAGGGTTTCTCCCCTTCCATTTCTTCCTGGTGTGCCGAAAGCTCCTAAGGCCGTTTCTTCTTCGGCATTAAAATCTCCGCATATTATGTTAAAATGAACCGGCGTTTTATTCAATACCATAGATATCTCCTCGTAAAAGAGTTTGACCTCATCATCTGTGTGTTCGATGGTTGGGGCATAAACTTGTACAATCTTTAGCTTGTATCTTTTGTTAAGCTTGAATATTAAATACGCAACTTACTGTCTACGTAAATTATGTTTTCGGTATGTTTTCTCTGTATGAAGAAGCCGACTCCACCGACTAAGTGGTCTTCGTTTCCTTTGCTATAATAGAGATATTTTGTTTTCTATGTTTTCAAACTTTCACCTCGCTGTCTTGTCTCGCTCACTCCTACGATGTCCCATCTAATTTGATCCATTTCGTTTTCCATTTCTATGAACGTATCCTCTGCTAGCAAGGTTCTTGTGTTGTCAATGTGTAGTTTCACAAGTAGTTTAGGTTTCTTAATACTGGCAGTGGTATACGAATTTTTGCCTCCCCCAGATTTCTTGAGGCAGCCCTGTTTAGAGGGGTGGGACTTGTGTGTACCCACCTGGAAACCAATTCCATTGTTTTCAAAATTCGTCATGATTAGGGGGTATTTGGACTATTAAAACACCACGCCTGTCCACGTGCGTGGAAAGGGAATGTAAGGAAACATAAGGTTTTGTTGGGAGAATGAGGGTAGGACAATGGTTCCCCTTAAGGTTTTGGGGGTTAAGCCAAGGCTCGCGTGTGGCAGGGTTGCAGACCTGAAGTAGATCTCCCACCTACCAGGATCACAGGTGAATATCTACCCGCTACCTAAGAAATAAAGGATATTATAGCTAATCTATAGAACCAACCTGTATATTTTTATGAAATTCTATAATGCACATTCAAAAGAACAAAATAAGCCGAATCAAACCAAGAAGACAGAGATTACAATTTCTCAATGTGCACTTTCGAAAATTCGGAATTATTTCAAAAACCGTAGATCCCAGGTATAGAAGACTCTTTCCACAATGACCTTCGATTTTTTTTTAAGAATTCGAAAATCCAATAGACTATAGCGTTTTCCATAGAAAAAAATAATTTTGATTTTCTTTTCTTAGTGATTTTCTAGGAACCTTTTATAAATGAGAATAATTTTAAATTGTGGCTATCATAGCCGTTAACGATCCACTAATGAAACAATCGCAAAAAAGTTATCAGATCGGCAGCTACAGACTGACGCCCTAGTCGTGAGCTACCCTGTACATCATGTTCTAAAGACTGGATCGGTGTTTTGAATTCTGTATTATGTTATGGCTTTATTTCGAATACAGCTACTTGAACTGGAGAGTCACATCCAAGAACATAAGAAGAAAGTAATTGAATGAATAAATAAAACTTTTTGGGCTATTGTATTATGCGATATTTTATGTGCTAATAACTTAAGCTTCAAAATTATTTCTTGATTTTATTCACAACCGTATATCGTTTTTTCAGTTTGATGTAATATCAAAGGTAAAGAATAAATAAACTATTGAAAATTTTATTTTGATTTTTATTGGAAGAAGACGAAAAATACAACTTCATACTCTAAAACATATATATATCCAAGTGGTAACAATACAAATAATAAAAATATATAAATATGTACTAGATATTTTAACAATAATACTAAATATTCACTGCGAATAATGGTCTATCAAATAATTTGGAAATCACAATTCAATATACAAATCTAAGGTATATAAATAACTATCTACACAAATGATTATCACCGCTTAAGAAATCCAGAGGCCTACGATCTAAACAAATCTAATAACTACCCAGGCGTTCCAACTTAATATTTGTGACTGCTCAGACTTGACTATGAGAAAAGTTCTCATCTTATGGGAGACATATCCGAAGAATGAGCAAAAAACCAAATATAACATACCTACTAGGGGTTATATATAAATAAATTATTCTTTATAAAAGGTGGTAGAATGATAAACAAATAAACATTTAAGCTATATGACATTTAGGAAATGTACTGAATTTATAAGTTTTTGACAAGATAGAAGAGATGTTTGACAGTGACACCTACCACGAATGCAACTAGCCTCCAACAAAATGAGCTTCTTTAACTTACTCTTAAAAATCCAATTCACCCTTGTACGGCAACAGCTGGCCTATTTAATTTCATTTCCTTAGTCAATTTATCGGCAATAAATGTCTCTTCCTCTTCTTCCACTTCTTGTACCGCTTCCTCTGCCGTAATATTCTTCTTGTCCTGCCAATTAACCTGCTTTGTACCATATACAGGATGGGTGCCATCACCTGTTCTCTTTGTACGAGTTTCAATCATTTTATAGGGTGCAGGTCTCAAATCGTACGCCTGTCCCCAGTATGACATGAGATCAATCATGAAGGTTGTCATGCCATACTTGGAGCCCAATTCGGCCGCCCTGTAATCCCATGGGAAAGTGTGATGATAGTTGTGCCAGCCCTCACCTATTGAAATGATCGATACAAAGGCTGACTCCACTGGTAGAATGAATCTGGAGAAGGAAAAAAATGGTTTATTGAAACTGATTTATGAAAGCATTATCCAGAATGGGTAATATTTTTGGTTACTTACTTATCGAAAGGTTTATTGCCAAATATGTGTGCAACACTGTTGACGCACCAAGTTACATTCAAAACAATAATGTATCGTCCCATATATGCAGTCATGAAGGATAGGTAAAGGGACTCATCGAAGAAATACACTGGGACTGCAACTGGAATTGCTAACGCGAAGATAACATACAATATCTTGTAATATCTGAAAAAATCAATCTGCTATTATATGTCGATAGATATATTACATATTCACATAGCTGTGTCCATAGATATTGATTTTTTTTTCTCCAGTGATTTATTTTAATCACATTAAGAGAAATCCGAGGTGAGAAGTTTTAAAATTAAGATCCATTGAATTTTTTTTTAATATTCGTAGGTTAGCTGCATGATATCGAGGCGCGATTTCTTTGGGCATCATTTTTGTATTCTATCATGGCAATTAACTTATATCAACAGATTTTTTTAAAAGAAATTCAGCTATTTCTGTCATAATATCAAAAAGACCCTTTGCCACTTTATTTTAAGATAGAGAATAAAAAACAAAAATTCATCTCAGTTTGATACAGCATTTATCGTAATACGTCAATTTTCCAGAAACACCACTTTTTTAATTCAAGGTAGTGGTTACACCCCTTAGCATTTTAGCGAGCTGAAAATAATTTCCATAACTTTCACTTGGCTTGTTTAAGTTTTTTACCACGTGATTTTATAAATACGTAGCGTCCGATATACAGCCGATAAGCTCTGTTGGAACACCGGATACTATACAAACTGATGAAGTTCAAAACAAACTTTTTTCAATAAAATATCTTTATGAATTATTTTTCACGTGAACATCCAGAAAAGCCAAACAGGTTTATTTTATTTACAGATTGGTTATCACCAATTTCAACAAATCATATGATCTTTTTTTCACGTAGTACCTTTACATCGAAAAAAACTCAACAGATTATTATATGTACAGAACTAAACTCATTAACTTACTTTTTCTGGAACATAACTACCCAGTCACTTTCCAGATCGGACATGTCAATGGTTTTGCCCTTTTCGATTACAGCAGGGTGCTTCTTACTCATCAACCATCCTATGTGTGAGAAAAAGAAGCCTCTACTGGCATTGTGTGGGTCAGCATCGGTGTCACTGTATTTATGGTGTTGTCTGTGATCCCTTACCCAAATGTATAGGCAATTCTTTAATACAGAGTAAAATAATACACTCATTGATAGCAAAACAATTGACAATACAAGTTATGCCTTAGCATAAATAATTTGAATTTGAATTGTAAGTTATGCAAAGCTATAGTCAGCTCCAGTATATATGCTAATGTACATGATTTAATGCGCAATTTATGCAATACAATATACATATCTAGTATAAATGTGTGGGTTATTTCTTAGCCGTATTTCCATGAAATCTTATTGTATCTTGGAACCTGAGGATTGTTACTATTAAAAAATGAATTGCTGAGAATGATGATAGATTGTCTGAGGAACGGGAATATGATATACCACTTTTAATTCATAATTACTCTTAGGAACTCATCTTAAAAGGTTTTAGAATAAATAAAGTTTCTTTGGAGGCCTCCAATTTTTCGGTAGATATAATAATACACATTCTTTGATTTGAATATGTATTACTCTAATAACTATTTATTGTGAAAGTTTAGAATGATCCCGGTACCAGTATTTTAGACGCACCTTTGTTGCGGTTCTATGTTGAAAAATGTTAGCAAGGATAATAAACAAGAAATTCAACACAAGGTTGAGGTTACAGTAGAAAGGAGAAATTGTGAAAAGTCAATGAAAGGTCCGATAAATTCACCATCATTGAGGCTATAATTGTATTAGAAGGATAATCATACTATTTAAAGTATTAGTACAATGAATGAGAGAAAATTCTATGAGATTTCTTGCTTCAGGGTACCATACAGCAAAGTTTATGATCAATTAAATTGTCACTATGGTCCATTATTCGGTGATTTTGAGAGATATTAATTTTCAATGAGGCTGACTTAATATATGGAGGAGATATAAAATTCGCTTGTTTGTCTGCTTTTCTTATTATGTTTGTTTATCCGCTCGTTTTACACAGCCCTATATTGACTTTCCTATAAAAGGAGAGGAAAATGTTTGCAGTGTTAAGGAACAGATAATTTCCAATAATATTTGATCCAGACATTTATCAAAAAAAATTGTTGACGTATTATTTAAACGTTCAGCGATTTTGATGACTTATGAAACTTATATATCAAGGCTATTTACAAATACTAGCATTAAATATAAAAGACTATAGGAAGGTACAAAGAAATACTTAAAAATATTTATTCTGTTGTTACCGGTAGTTTTGAAGTTGGTGGTAAATGTCTTATATTTATTTAAAAATCTTCAGATACAGGCTTTAGGGTAAAGAAAATCCACATTTTGAAATCCAGTCATAAGTGGACATAACCATGCGGACGGAATGCTTTCTTGATGAGTACGGGAAATAAGCAGTTATAGTTATTACAAGAAGCGTAAGGTAGGTAGGTGTGCTTTTCTGTCTCATATATTCGCTAGCTTATTATTTATTTCAAATTATGTCGTTATTCTTATGTTGCAAGGGAGGCCTTGACTTTGTTTAATTTATTTATATTTATTAGAGAGAAATTAGGAAATTAAATAACAGTAGATAAGATGTTGAAGAACTCATCGAAAATAAAAACTTGTGAGGCCTTCGAGGGTGTATTGGGGAGAAATAGATGTTGGATTTGATAAAAAACTACATGTTTTAGGTTATTATTTCTAAGCGATGTTGGAACTTAGGTGGAAGAATCGCCTTTAAATAGATTGAATATCTCTCTTAGCTAAAAGAGAATGTTGAATACTGCAGATAATCCTTAATTTGATAAATAGGCACAAGTGTGTATGAGTTTTTCTGAAAAAACGGCCACTAAGGTTTAACTTAGACTAACATAATCTGTAAGTGTGAAAAATCTGCTAACTTTGAATAAGTCTGGTTCAAACAAACAAATAAATATTATTAATTTACCAAATCTGTACAAATAAAGTCTCTTTACTTGTCTATCCTCATTTCTGTTACTCCGGTCACTTCTAAATCTCGCATCAGATTCTGATACGGTTTTCACTACCATTTAGAGGATCTCTTACAGATGTATTGTACATGTACAATACATTCTGATTGAATTTTTATATGGTAGAGAAGAATCTATGTTTTTCAATCAAGTCGTCAAAAACTGAAATTTAGATAAGTATTTAAACAGAGAGGATCACGGCCATCTAGCGTAAATAGAAAGTATGATATTGGGGATCGATTTTGTGAAGTTAAATATGGAATTAACAGTAAAAATACAGATATACTTATATTTTTTATAATTGTAAAACGTATAGTCTGTAGAAAAATCAAGAAAATCTCGGAATCTACTAAACCTAAAACTTGAAAAAATACAGAATATAAGGCTATTCATAGTTTAATAAAAACCTGAGCGAAAAGTAAAAGTACGGAACCCTCTCCACGTAAGTTCAACTAGCAATTGACCACTTTTTTGATGTTTGGACATACAACATACTTGTGAAAGAGTTGCTCTAGACATGGATGTTTTCCAAGAAAGTACCTATTTTTGAACTCACCTGTCCTGCGACAGTTTGCAAAATAACCAGCACAAGTCTGAGCAGAAACTTGGCCTTATAGGATTTATGGGACCAAAGTCTGTGTGCACCCATCGTTATACCTTCTCCAGATGCGAAACCAATTAATATTGCTAGAACAAAATTCTGTTTATGCATCTGATATTTTCTAACAGATAATTATTCTTAAAATTTCTTGGTAGTTGGTGGACATTTTGATGAAATAAAATGAATTTTTGACTGACTTCATAAAGTATATAGTCGATTGTATGTTCACTTTTTCATGTTTTTCCTGTGCGTCTTGCTTGTAAAAGTGTACATAGATTTTAATTATTCTTCTTACATATAAAAGAGGAATGCTGAGAGATGTCCTTCAAATATTTTAAAATCCAACCCCAAAGTGGGTAGAGAAGATAATTTTATTCCAAGATTGAAGCTTTATGCTGGTAGGATTAAAGGTAGGATGATCTTTCTAAAAATTAAAGGGCTTCCAAGCTTAGAGCCCGAAAAATACAAAAATTATTTATTCTATTTGCACTGGAATTGAAAACATATAAATATCGTGTGGTTAAAAAACATCACTGTATATTGTAAAAAATCATTTTGAAATTTGAATTTCATGTCTTGCTGATCTTCAGAATCTTTCTGATGTTTACGATATATTGGTATGTAATCACACTCTATTCGACCTGTTTTTTTATAAGAAGTTACTTGTATTTGTAATTTTTCTTTCAAATAAATTGAATGGCTGCATTCAATTAATATTATCTTCTCGAAACTTATATTGTCAATAGATTCAGTATAAATCAGCAGATAAAAAGTTAAGTAGTCATAAGTATCCCACTTACCCCATAGTATCGTATATGTTTTACATTGTGGAAGTAACAAAATCCCATAAATTCCTATTATATGCATCAACAAAAATCCCAGAGCATTCTTCCATACAATCTGACGCTTAAATGTATAATCTGTTCCAATTTCAGCAGGCAATTTCCCTTTACTACTTTCAGTGTGACTTATTTCATTGTGTTTTGCCTTCAGGCCGTTTGGTGACATCTTTATCTCGTTCTGTAAAAAGAAAAATATAATCATTAATTTAATATATTTAATAAAGATAATCATTTTTGAATTTCTTTCAACAAACTCTTACTTCCTACCTTCAAAACTGAATACCTCAACATATTAATGTTATTGTAATGAATGTTTTTATACCTAATCAAGCTAACCCTATAAGTATGGATTCCCCCGATGATTTTTTTGTCAAAAACATTTTAATTGGCGAATTGGTAGGGGTATCTATTGAATTGACGGTCTCTGCACTTTACGTACTTCTGCCATAAGATTGCCCGAAAATCATTGGCCGTGTATACTTTATACAAAGCTAATTGCTCGTAAAATAATGATTAGTTTTGACATTCTGTAGAATACATTCTTTAATTAATATCCAATTGTATTTTGTATATTATATAAACATGTCCCAAAGTTCAACAAAGATTGTTTTACACTTTGTTAGTGCAAAGAATTATATAAAAATCACTGATTTGTCACATTAATTACAAACAAATTGGGAAATTTTGATATGTGAAACTTCCCACATGAGTTTTTGACTGATTACATAAAAATATTTCTGATAAAATTTTCGAAAGCTTATATCGTGTTGTAGACGACAGTGTGCCCGAAACTGTAGATGAATGTATGGGGATCTCTTAAATTCTATTGGTAACTTACTGTCGTTTACAGTACAATTCTAACCAATCTGTTTTTTAATAATAATTTGGAAAAACTAAAAAGCATTTTTGAAAAGATTCTATAACTTTTAATTTTGTATGGATATAAAAAAGACATTGTTTTGGTATAAATGGGCAACTTGAATTTGTTTAAAGATCAAGCGATAACAAAAGTTTATTTTTAACTCTAAATGATTTTCATTATTTGTTACTATAACAGCTATAAGTATTACTTACTTTTAGAAAACTTTATGTGTCTACCTATTACAGTTTATGAGATAGGGTCCCGTTGGCACCCTTTGAGCACGGATGTTTTGATGGCTAACATTGACATTTTGAGACAGT
Source organism: Crioceris asparagi (assembly GCA_958507055.1). Taxonomy (NCBI): domain Eukaryota; kingdom Metazoa; phylum Arthropoda; class Insecta; order Coleoptera; family Chrysomelidae; genus Crioceris; species Crioceris asparagi. The sequence goes on from OY293827.1 coordinate 56,283,804, forward strand.
CTTGAAGAATTTAATTATAATTAAAGGTAACTGGTAAGCAGGGTATTAGGTCAGTCCGAGTAGAATTTCGAAAATAGAAGAGGTATAAAACTTTGTCAAAACATCTGATTAACTGTATGGAAAACTCCATAAATTGATTGGGTTTATTCATATTTCCCCACAAGTATTAGTGATAAGTATGAGAAATCTATATTCAGATAATATTCAGATTTTCAACTCATTAACCTGATGATTCTCTAAAAATAAATGGTTATTTAATTATAAAGCGTACAGACAACGTCAATGCTTATGGTTTAATTTTTTTAAGGTGAATAAACCTACTGCGATCGTTGCACTTTCAAATTTTAAATAAAAAAAACTGTTCGATACAGTTTTTAGCTCCAAAGTAAACTAAGATAGAACAGTTAATCAAAAACAAACTTTTGAAAGTTAAACAGCACTAAAATTGCATAAATCAATATTACTTGTCAGTGTTTGCTCTAAAAGAGTATAGCTTCTTTAGTACCACAGTTAATACCGTACATAGAAAACCAAAATGCTCATAAAACATGAGGCTACAGTTTCAGACCAGTTGACACTTCGACATGCTCTGCTGTATCCCACAGGTTGTTGCGAATTTTAGGTAAATAACTTCTTCTCATCCATTTACCCTGCGTTTTTTTGAAATTGAGCTCTAATTCCAAATCTTTGCAATAATATTGTTACAGAAGAATAGAGCTACATTTCAAAAGAAAAATCATCAATATCAAATGAGCGGTTGAAGAGCTATCAAATATTGAATGTATAATGATAATATGAGCAAATAACGTAATTAAAAATATTAACCAACTCATTCTGAGTGTGCCCCTCGATATACATACTATGAACTTCCCAGCAGATCGACAATAATTCAAATCATGAAATACGGCAAGTGCGAGTGTGACCTATTTGAATTAATCTAGTCATAATTCGATATCATTGATGGTTTTCGGGATATTTGAGACGAGAATCTACAAACGGCAATACCTATACACACACAGGAGTAGTTGCAACAATCTCTGATTTCGACAATACCAATCTTGAAATGTGCAGATATTTCAAAATAAGATAATTATTTTTAACAAAATGAGATCCTTCTGATGAGTTAAAATATAACACAAGAAAAGTAGATTTTCTGCTCTGAAAGTAACGTTCTATGGATACATATAGTATAATAAACATTAGAAAACCTTGATTAGATTATAGATCGAGTGGCTTTCCTGGTCCTATAAACACTGCGAACTTTTCTAAATTTATCCTTTTTGATCGATGAACACCGAACGGAGGAGGTATACAATTCGAATGTCTGATTTTTTGTTTCGTGTGCGCGTTTTATATAGTAAACGTACTCAGATTTTGATGACTTTTGATTCATTTGAAAGAGGAGACATAAGAAATATTTCCATATTCCCAAAAAGCAAATCCGAAATCTTCTTCCCCCCGAAAATCGCTCCCGACGGAGGTGGAGGGGCAAGTTTTCTCGAAAATCGAAAATCGAAGATGGTAGAATTGAAGATAACAAAATATCCAGAAACCTTTAAATTGAACCATTTTTTCAAAAGAGCTACGATTTTTGAGTTTCTGCTATGTTAAAATTTGAAATATGCATCTTTTTTGCTTTGTGGGAGAAGCAATTTCTTTGGAAAATTGAAAATCTGAGAATGGAAAATTAATGATCAGATTATTTAGCAACATCTGTATAGAACATTTCCATAGAGTTACGGTTTTCGAGTTACAGCAGTGGTAAAGTTTACAATATGATTATTTACGCGACGATGTTCTTAGATTTTTGAATAATTGCAAATTATTCGGTGGACTGAAAAGTAAAAAATAATATTAATTCTATTGGTACTTGTGATGTTGGTGCCAAAAGTTTTCAATCTAACTGCAACTGCACAACTTCAAAAACACCAGCACCAATTTTTTGTAAAAAATATTTTTACCAGGCTTATTAGCCTAGATAGTTACAGACTCATTCACGTTGCTCTTTAATGGTATAGAAAAAAAAGGTGTTTTTTTCGAGAAGTTGAAACTATACCCCTTCCAGGCCTTCACACTTACAATAAGATTTTTTCTTGACGACATTTTGGTTGAAAATCACATATATGAATAAAAGATATATCAACCAATTTCTTCCGAGCCAAGCTGCAATTATTACCAGAACCCAAAAACAATATTTTTTAAATTGCATCATTATTGGGTATTTAATAAATCTGAAAATTCCTTATTGAAAAGTTAATTATCATTTTTTTATATCAGTAAGCGATTTCAAGCGATTGGTCGAAACATTTTTCTGGAGTAATCCGTACTCGAATAATATAAAGAAATAATTTCAGTGACTATAAACTACTAAAATAATCCTTATTGGTTCCTCACATTTTCCTCATTTTATTACCTTACATCAGATTATTATCAAATTAATTTTGCGTTGTTAATATGTTTATAGCAATTGAGTGCGGATTATTGCAAAACGTTTTGACCGATACTTAAAAGTGGCTAACTGAGTCAAATAAATGCTGCTTTTTTTAGGAATCTGAGATGTGTTAAATATGGGCAGAAAAACATCATGTTGCCATTTCAGAAAATCTGGTGTGTTCACTCAAATGACTTTCCCACCGCTGTAATGCAAATTCCACGGACTACTAAAATTATCCTGTTGACTCTTATGACAATTCATTCTTTTTGGGAAACAAAAAAGAAAACAATGGTCATTTTTCATTTTTCCGCAAGATGAACCGTTTAGCTAGAGTATCAGTAGACAACTACTAAAAATTAAAATTAATTTATGGATAATTTTTCTAAGGTGGTGTCGTTTGCAATGTGCCTATGTTTTTTGGAGATTGCCTAGCAACTAGGGCGAGCAAGATGACGATTCTCTATCATAGACAAGCGGTATCGAAACCTTACAAAACAAAAAAGAAAGCAACAAAATTATTCCATCAGTTTCCGATATAATCTTGGCATAACTTGGAACAACAGACAGATACACAGAACAATGACAAAATATGTTTTTTGAACTCGGGAACCTTGAAACGTACACTTTTGTTCAAAACCGGACGTTGGCAATTTTACACGATTACAATTACTTTCCTTATATCCATTTGAGGTAGTGGCAGGAAAATAACAATCATCAGATCTGGTCATTTGACCATTCAGCAAGTCAAAACCAACAACAATGATCATATTCAATTTTGACATAGAAAAAACTGTTTATCCAGAAAGTAATTAAATTATTAGAAGCTTTGACAGTTCATTTGAGCATAATTTTTTTCTGCTGTTTCTCAGAGAAACGCGATACAACCGGTGATAAAGGCTTTATCCAGAATGCTCTAGATAAGTTTCATCAAAATTGTTAGACCCGTTTTAAAGCCACAGTCTGGAGCGAAACACGTTTTTCAGCTATTGCCTAGCAACCAGTGCTTAAAACTGACTCTCTTCTGTTAAGTTACTCTTTCTGTGGATATTGGAGAAATATTTTAAATTTATATTTAAAATTGCATTCACATTTTGCCAGTTTATCGCAAGAGACAACTGATCAACATGACGTCAACATGAGCTGTCTTTAATGAAATAAATTGATCTATTGTAATCGGTCAAATGGGAGGAGCTTCAAAAAACACGGTAGACTTAAGAGTAATATTCAAAAATAAGTTATATGTTGTTATGTCCATTTAATGATTAGAATCAGCTGATTGCCTGTTCATTTTTCAAAATAGTGACGTAATAAAAATAATATTAAGACCTCGTACCAATTGTCATTGGCTTGATAATGACATCAATGTCACAAACTTATACAAATTATCACAAGAGGTATAGAGTTTAAAATGATTCGTATCAATTGTATTAATTTCGCCTGTAACTTATTTTGCTCGTAGGTAGCGAACCGCCATTTGAAAGATCCCAATCTATGATAGTCAAAGATCCCATACACACGCATAAGTTTTTCACAGATGATACCTTTGAAATGCTCAAATACAATATCGCAATCAAAATATATTCGTACTGTATGTAAGATAATCAATCATATCATATTATGTTATTTCCGAAAGGTGTTTTTGTCGGTACGCCATATCTCCCTTAAATCATCATTAAAATCATTGATTGAAACATTATTTCCTGCTAACAAAAAAATTGTTCATTTTTTTTTAAATAATAATAATATTAGCACGGGTTAACAAGTGATTATTATAATAGAAAAGAAACATTTTGTCACTAACTATCTCACGATAACTACCTTAATTATTTTTACCCTAGTTAGTATTTTATAATAGATTTTCTTCTAAGTGACGGAATCCAAAGATACTTACAGTTCGTCGCAAATGAATCCGGTTGATTCCAGATATACTATTCAAAACTTAAATATTATTGTTCAAACTGCTCAACAATTTTATTATACCTACATCAAACGTGTTCAAATAATACTTAGATATATTTTTCCAGTAAGTAATAGTCGATATATCTACCTAGCTGTTAGCTGCGATAACAGTAGCAAGTTAAATTGCCATTTAAAATAATAATGATACTGCTCTAATGGCAATATTTCTAGACTTGTTAAATAGTAGATATAGAAAAAAAATGTATTGCGAACTACCTAATTTCAAGTGTTCTCCCACTAAAAAATGAATAAAACTCCTTGATCTATTTTATTTCATTGTTTCCGACCTGTTTTGAAAAAAGTGAAAGCCTATTTTTTATTTAGAAATATGTTATGAATTCAATATAATTATTCTTAAATTATATTAGTGATCGCCCGAAGGTCGAAATTCGACCGTAATTCATTAAATTTAAGGCTAAGATTATTGAGGCTCTTTTATCAAAAAGTAAATGTACCTTTATACTTGTTGGATATATTTTTTTCTGAAATTTGTTTATAAAATAATTCCATGACCAGAAATCGAACACGAGTCAGCTGTACTAAAGGTATTTACGCATTGGACTTGAAAAATCTGATAAATTGATAACTTTAAACTGCTGGTCGACATAAACTTACTTTATTTCATTCAATGTATTTAAAATAGCATTTAGCAATCCTCCTCCACACAAAATGTAACCAAAGATGTATTTAATCATTGCTTTAACTATGCCAAATCACAAATACCTACGTGAACGCAGTATGCTTAATAATGTATCCAAAGAATTCACAATTCACGTAATAATATAAAGGAGATTCCTAAAACAAATTAACCCCTTAAATTTTTTATCCTTCTTTCATCGGGTCAGAGGTTCACTTTTTAATAAAAAAAGTCATCGTTCTTTACAATTATTTCGATGCCCAATGCCATCAAAGTTGGTTTAACGGTAAGAACTTTAGTAAAAGTAAACTGCCGCAGTTATACTCGTAATATGACTATATAAACGACAGGAACAACATAAATGAAAAAGATACAGGGTGTTTTAAAAGGAAGTGGATATAATTTAATGACATGATTAGAAAACCATGCAAGGCTAGGCTCGAATGTCCAAGTAGGATTTTTATTTGTTTCATAGATCTGTTGTTTAATTATAATTTAAAACTATTCAAAAGTGTATTGCAACCCTAACAAAACAAAATAAATAAACAAAAAGCATTAATTCACAACAACGAGATACTCAATTTGCGCGTTATAAATTCAACTAGATGCGAGTGAATGAAACTCTGCAGTATTGACAAAACAAGATCTAGTAAGGCATCCCTTGTAACCGCTTTCGTCGCAAAAAGCAACGACTCCATCATCCCCGTAAACAAAAATCAGTTTAGTGTTTAAATTACAAATCATCCAGTTATACGTAGATCAAAGAACAAATAAAAATTGAGCTTGAACATTATTTTGGCTTATTAGACTATTTATATTAACAGTTTCGAATACATAATAGAGACACAGGCAAGCCGAGTTACTCTTGCATTCACCATAGAAGATAAAAATACACTTTAACAGGTTAATATCTTCCATTATCTCTTTCTGCCTCTTACCTATTCATATGAAGAAAACATTGGAAACAGTCTTTACCTATGACTTCCCTCGACAAACCACCCCGCTTCGAGATGGAAACAACCTCGTCGCTTCTACCGTTCTTATATTGACACTTAATATTTTGGACACCCTGTACATATGATTAACGAAAACCCTTACATTGCGTCACCGGTAGTCCTTCAATATGCATACCAAAATTCGTTATCCCAGGTCAAGCCGTTATTGAGCTACAACGCCAAAAAGACTACAGACAGACAGACAGACCGACGGACTTGAGATACCATGATTTTCGTGATCTAGGAACCCCAAAACGTAAATATCAGCAAAAATCTCGAGGCCGATTTTTTACCTGAATACAATACTTCCCTTATTGACGGAAGTAAAATGATATTTTTTGCAGTTTTCAAGCTAGCATTGTAATAACCTTCATAAAAATCAGTATTTATACGTGAGAATTTAATTGACATACAAACAGATGGAACGGCAACTAGATCTTCTATGACAGGAGTAAAAACATTTTCTTCGAATTCAATTTTACCCTCAAACTATCACACATAAATTTTATAAATATGTCAGCAAATAGTGAGTGAAACTGACCATAATCTTTAATTTTCATATTGGAGAAATGATCAATAATATGAAAGACAAAAAGAACATACATTCAAGGGTTTCGAGTCCCGTCTATGATATTGCAAGCCTAAAAAATCATAAAAAAACTTTTGATGAAAATAAAAATTCTTGAAACACATTTCCATTTACTACTACAGATACCTGGTATCATGATATGAAGTTAAAACTATTAACGTAAGTCGTGGATAATATCATATTTATTTTTTAATAGAAAACAATTGAATTTGATCTTAGAACTATCAGCAAATATCAAATAAAATAATAAAAAAAAAAAATTGAAAAAGTATCTACCTATAGATTTCTTATCCATTAGTTATAACAAGAAGATCTAAATATGCCAAAAATTGGTCAATAGAAAAATACTAAAGAATTAATATAATACACAAATAGATTACCTTTTCTACCTTGTCACAATAATTGAGTGATCTTCCCAAAAGGCAAGCTAACACTAAATAAATTTATATGTAACAAAATTTAACTAGAGCACAATCCTCTGTATGTTTGTTATCACTATTATGATTTGGGACTATTAGGTAAATCTGTTTTATAGTTCACTGAAATTCACAGGTCTTTACGATTAACATTAATTACCAGAAACAATTAATCACTGCATTGGTAATTTGGGAATTACTCATTTGCATCGTTGTTCGTATAAGGTTCCAGTGACAATTGTTGTTTTCAACCGAACGTTCTAAGTGGTACGGGGTTAGATATCATAATATTACCAAGGCTTAGCGATCCAATTTCTACATTGTATTGTTATGGATATTATTGGTGGATTTTACGTTCTTATATTTTCCAAACTATATATTATAAAATCGTTTGAGCTTTGTTATCATTCCAACTAATTAGCTTGTAATTATGGTACCTGTGCAATGTAAAACTACTTAGGCCGTTTTCATATATGTATTCGAAGACACAGACATAACATGATTATATCTTTTGAACTATTTTTGATATCATAAAGCATATAGAAAAAAGTATTGATATGGCCACAGTACAAATACTTTAACATGGCTGTGCCATTAACCAGTACAACAAGTGTGGTCAACTTTTATTTACAGAAAATTATCTGCCTAGGGAAGCCCATCTTTTTTCAGTTCTCTTTGGAATGTTGGTTACAAATCCCTTTCAAGTCAAAGGTATATATCCCCGAAATATTTGTGCTCCTTTCAATTATATGATTTCAATTTCTTTTTTCAAGGAAATGGTACTGTCGCAAATTTATTTGCAATGATATTCGGTCATCTTGTTCACAAATTGGTATTGGAACCATGCACTAGAATGACTATGTTGTCGACTTGGTTTAAGGCTATGTGTCCTTATTTTTTTAATGACGTAAGAAACTCGTCTGTGACTAGATTTCACTGTAAAAAAAAACATCACTTTCCGCTAAAATCACCCTCTGGTAGCTTGTGATTCCACAGAATATCTAAGTTACCTTAATACATATCTCTTTGTCCAATTCATATGATAATTAAGCTTATACACCTGTCATCGAAAGCTCTTCCCATATCAAGAAATACTGCTAGTAGTGTCTTGTATGAATTTTTGTTTTCCATTGCAATTTCCACTCTCTCAACGAGTTCTTATAGTGTCACTCTTTTTGAGCAACCGGTTCTGTATCTATTCAGATAAATTTTTCCGGGTATTTATATAAATGTAACCCTACCATTCTTCAATTGTCTGGGTACATATCTACTCTAATGGTAAGCTGATTCTTACAGCAGTTCTGGATACTTTCAGTTGAAAAACGTATGAATTCTTGTTCCCAATCGGCCTTTTTCCATTTTTCCTCACAATCACGGTCAGTCTATCTAAAGTCATTCATCTTACATGTTGGTTACACTGTCTTTTAGTTTTTCTAATCCCCCAATCGATTATCCTGTCAGTTAAGGACTTTTCCTTTACGCCATTCATTATCTCTTGGCATTTAATTCAAATCAAAGATCCCGTTATCGCTTTTAAAATTTTCATATCACTTGTTCTCAGTATCTATATATCGTCCTGGTTATTACCCGTGTCTCTGTGCGGTCCTTCATACCAAGTCTCACGTATCTTTTAAATTTTCTGTTCTTACAATTTATGCTAGGTTGATAGTTTCTCCAGATTTGTTGTTTGAAATATCCAGATGAGGCAACTTTGTTGATTTATAATTTTACTTCCTTTTCATATATCCCTGTAGGTACTTATAGTTTTACAAGTTTAGGTACTCAACATTACTTGTTTTCTATAACCAGTTTACACCGTATGGCTTTTTAGCTGTAGTCATGTACTTGATCTTTTTGATCATTTGTTTAGTATATCTGCTTCTTTCTGAATAAATACTATAACATTCCTTGTAAATCCTCTTCTAATACGACTAGTACAATAAAAGTTTACGAAATATAATTCTGTAGATTTTGGTACCGGTCAGCGGAGTATTTTTATTTTGTGAGCTTCAATGTGGTAACATAACCTTCTATATATGAAAATTACAAAAATAGTAGATATAATTATAGATATATTTTTATGGGCGCAATTTTGAAAATACCTGAAAAACTTTCTATTTTTTAAGCCAGTTTGTTTAACATGCTGAATTAAACTATTCCAAGGACGTTATCATAGGTCTATACTGAAAATCCATTTACATCAATCTGTATATATTCCTTAAAATAAATATATTACATTCCTGAATATATTGCACTCCTGAATTGTCCCAAAATACGTGCTCATTTATTAATCACGATCAGTATGTTTTGAGAATTTTCCAAATTACCACTATTATCAGTTGGATCACGCACTTATTAATTATTTATTAACTCAGATTTGATTCGCATTGGAACCAATGTCTCATATTGTTATATGACACGAATTACCATATAAATGTGTCAAACATCTCTTTTGGTAAGCGTAAAAATTAATGAACTCATTTGTCGGGTCAACCATTCTGTACATGACCTGATTGTAGTAAAGCTTATACCTTGATTACAATAAATCAGAATTCAATCAAATTTAGTAATTATTAGTATCTTATAAGTAGATTACGACAAGAAGGTCAATGCCAAAAGTGCATTGGAAAATAAAGGGAACATATTGGCCTATTCTCAAAATATTGTTAAATAAATTACTTTTCTTAAAAATTATGTCCGACTTTATTACTTGATGCAATGAAAAATAAATATGTTAATTATTCTATTGGTGCTATTAATTTTGAAAAAGTGCAGTTATAAGTGGATAAAAAAATAATAATCAAGAGAAAATAAATCAAATATATGATATTCGAAAATTGTTTACAATGATTTACCATTTTTTTCGACAACATCCCACTCCCTAATTCTTCAATCGTTCTATCGACTATTTCTGATCTCTCTTCTTTCCAATATACCCATACCATAGATCTTTGCCCATACTTACATACAAATGAATTGTATACCTCCGTCGTCTCCGCGAAGTCGGTGAGAAATAGGGAAAGATTCAAATAAAATTGGGGTAATTCTAGATGCCATTCAGAGACGAGGTATATATCATGTTATTCTTTATACTAACATATTATGCAATTATATCAATATGTTTAAAGCAATGCACACAAGACCATAGTTATGGTTTTAGAAAAAAGAAAGGTCAATGAAAAAGTTGATACTCGTATTTATTTAGTTGATAGTAAGAAAATAAACAAAGTTATACAAGGTGAATCGAACAGAATCATAAATATTTTTTTTGTACCGCTAACCCGTGTAGGTAACGAAAGTATTGTAATCGTCCGGTTTTTAACAGGATGTTTAAGTCTTAGGGTCACTACAAAATACATATTCTTAGCAATTGATCTGTATGTTTGTCTGTGTCGAGACTATCTTGGAAAACAGACCAATTTTGTTGCTTCCACACCGATACAATTTTTGGTATGTTGTTTTGTATAAGAATTTTGTTTGAATGGTACATTTTCATCAAGTGATTCTATGGCTTCTCACCGCCCCCAAAATTCCTTCCATGAAATTACAACTTGATGTATTATATACATAACCCACATTTACAGAAAATCTGGACTCGAGCATTTCCATTTCCTCACCAGCCTGCATTTATGATTCGCAATATTAACGCATTTTAATCGTCATCGTCAATTGTAAATCTTTTCAACTTCCTTCTCTTTCCCCTGGTCAATGGTAACAAGTGAAATTTTTGAAAGAAATTAATTATGAATATAATACGTCAAGTTGTAATTTCAGGGAAGGAATTTTGGGGGCGGTGAGAAGCCATAGAATCACTTGATGAAAATGTACCATTCAAACAAAATTCTTATACAAAACAACATACCAAAAATTGTATCGGTGTGGTTCAGCTCCAACTGAGCATATGCGAAAGATTTGAGTTTTTTTTGTTGAATTTTGCTGAATATAGGTCTCACCTCCAAATATATATATATATATATATATATATATATATATATATATATATATATATATATATATATATATATATAATAAGTTATCTGGTAGAACGACTGTCTAGTTAACACGTTGAGTGCCACCATGAAGAAAAAAAATCGAATCCCCAGGCCAAGATATTTTTTTTCAGTAAATCATTTCAAAATCGTAATTTTCATCATATTTAATCATTTTTATAACAATTTTTGAAAAACTTTGTTTTTTTTGAGAGAAATAAAAAAATGGTGCCACATTGGTCTCATGCGGCCACAAAGTTCCAATTTGGTCTCAACGGCCGTTATGAGACCAACGTGTCACCATGATCTCATTGCGCACTGCGACCTCTAACAGGCTTAGACATGTCTTTCTTACGTTCAGTAGTTATTAGACTTTTGTGTGGTAAACATGGGCTCGTATGAGAAACAGCAAGAATGTTTACAGCAACTATGGCAAGAATATCTGTCTGACGAAAACGATGATGAACCTTTTGAATCAAATGGTACATCAGACGAATATGAACCCGATACGAGTGGAAATTCCGACTCTGATGAAGATTATCAGCTACCCAATAAAAAAATAAAAGTTTCTAAAACAAAACGCAGGGGAAAATTGAGCGACGCATTAGATGTCGAAAAAGTTAACTTATGACCATCAACATCGACTGGAATAACCACAATTCCACAGCAAATCGACACCGCCTCAAACAATAATATAGATGAAACAATTGAAAATGTTATTCAACAGATGCAGAGTTTATCATCATCAAGCGACGAAGAGGATGACCAAAATGTGAATGAATGTGCTTTTCACTGGGAACCAGTGACAGGCAGACACCTAAAGACATTTAGTTCCAACGAAGAACGTACTGGTTTTCATGCAAATTTATATGAAATAATGTTTTATAAAAGCCCGTTTGATTTCTATAAATTATTTGTAAATGACGACATTATAAACCTAATGGGAAGTTAGACATTTTGCGTTTCTGATGTACCAAATTTTTTTCCAACTCTTAGATTACTGAAACTAACCGTTATGCAGCCCAGCACCTTGCGAAAAACATCCATCCTAATGCACGGATGGGAACGAGGAAATAGAGAAATTTCTTGGAACAATAATTTGGATGGGTTTATGCCCCTTCCCCCATGTGCAAAACTATTGGTCAAAGGACAACATTTATACAAACTACATACGAAATATTATGCCCCGAAACAGGTTTCAGTTACTATTGCAAATGCTGCATTTTAGCGATAACAGTGTTCTATCAGAAGACAGATTACAGAAACTGAGACCTCTTCTGGACAAATTAAAAAAAACATTTCAAGATCCTATGACACCGGCAGAAAATATTTGCATCGACGAAACATTGCTTCCCTTTCGAGGAAGACTTAAATTTTTATAGTACATCAAGAATAAAAAGCATAAGTTCGGAATCAAACTCTTCAAATTATGTCTAGCAAAGGGGTACACGTACAATTTCAGCGTTTACTGTGGCAAATCTAAAGATGATCGGATGTCAGTCCCATCCAAAATTGTCTTGGATCTTCTAGATAATCTTCTAGATGAAGGACTTACTCTTTTCACAGATAATTGGTACACATCTGTCAGTCTAGCCACTGAGCTTCTACAACGAAGAACACATTCTGTTGGTACATTACGTATTAATCGCGAGTTCAACCCTAAGTCTGTCACTCAGCAAAAGCTAAAAAAGGGCGAGTCCGTTGCGGCTGAATGCAAATAAGGTATTGTTGTGTAAAAATGGAGAGACAAGCGCGATGTATTGTTTCTTAGTACCAAGCATACTGATGAAATGGTAAATATACCCAAAAGAGGCCAGAACGTTAGCAAACCAACAATTATTGTGGACTATAACAAATGTAAAGCTTTTATCGATCTGTCAGATCAGATAAAAGCTTATAACTCATCTCTTAGACGAAGTCTAAAATGGTATCGCAAGCTAGCACTTGAACTTTTGACTGGAACATCTTTAGTCAATGCCTATACAGCTCATCAAGAAATTGCTAATGAAAAAATGTCCATCACTCGATTTAGAGAAGAAGTCGTCAAAGGTTTGTTGAAGAACGAAACAGATGCCAATACAAAAGACCTGGAACCCGAGTAAACACCTCATATACTCGAAGTTGTTGGAAGAACTAGGAGACGTTGCGCGAATTGCTATGTGAAAATTTCTGCGGAACGTGGATCCAAAGAGGCATCAAGAAAAACACCGCAATCTACCATGATATGTTCTGCATGTGATAAATATTACTGCCTTTCATGTTTTTTTGAAGTGCATGTTACAATAAAAAAATAAGAACTTTTCAGGCTTTCTTGCTTTGTTACAACTTATTGTATGCATATTTCATGTTTTTTTGACAAATAAATGTTTTTTTCATTTTATTATTTACAGAAAAATAGAATACTTTGATTAGACTATTGTTTTATCACAAAATATTTTTTTTTTCAAATTAATTTACTGTATGGTGCCACATCGGTCTCATATTACCAGGCCAAATATATAGAATGGTCCGTCAGGCCATACTTTTCAACATAGCATACTTTTAAATGGAATAAATGAGACAAACGCGGCTTCAAGCACCAAAATGTGTCGATACTACACATGAGTTCACATTGGTCTCATATGGCCTGTGGGTCGCAAGGTTGTATGAGACCACATTGGTCTCACCTGGCACTCAACGTGTTAAGGTACAAGATTTATTATTAAATTAAATATACTCCGTATAGCAATTATATTACATCAAAACAAAATAGAAATTATAAAAAGTTGAATGTATCTACTGACAATTTGACAAATTGAAATTATTATAATAAGACATACATTTATACATTGATAATGTGAATATTTTAAAAGAAGTTTTAAGTTATTCTATTTTATCTATCTTGTAAGTAATCATCATTTGTTACATATTTTATTATATTATAAATATTGTAGATTTCCTGACGAAGAAACAATAAACGTTTCGAAAGCTTGAATAAAAGATAAAGAGTTTTCTTTGTGCCAACAGACTGCACCACTGGTAGATAATGTCTGAAAGTTTTTGACTACTTCCAGTTGCTTTTGTTTAGTTGGATACAGCTTCCACTTATGAGGCGCTGATGAAAGCTAACAAGCTTGAAATCACGTACGTGATCCGCTTCTAGTGGGTTGTTGTGCCCGACTGAACAAAAGCATAAAGGTGTAGAGCTTCATCTTATTTTTATATTTTATATATTTCATTCATTAATGAACTATCAGATCTCTTTAATTATATATATATATATATATATATATATATATATATATATATATATATATATATATATATTTGAAAGGGTAGTCACAGCCGACAGTAACTATGTTGGTTAGAATAATTCAGGTTATACGGCCTAAAAGGGCATTCAATGAAAGATCTTCATGTAAAATCGTATATTTCGGCTTAGTTTATATTTTTGATAATTTCAATTTGACTTATAAAACAAAATAATTAGACATTTCTAAATTTTAATTTTATATTGTTATAGAAACCAAAATTGTCAAGTAATTTGAGGAATTTGAAAATTTTTGTTCTTGAGATCTATTATAATAAAATTATTATTTTCTATTTGTATAGAAAAATATGTATTATGTTATCAAAATAATTTTGACTCTGAATAAGGGATGAAACATATACAAGAAAAACCAATATCTATTTCAATTTCTTTTGTCTTCTTCTATCAGATAGCAGTAAATGTTACTAAGACCATTGATATCTGTTTTATTGTTCATCGTAGGTTTCTGTTGAATGTGACACATTTCTAGGAAAACTCGTTTTTCTGTATTTTTTTCTGTTTCAAGAACTTTTACATTTTCAAAATCAATGTTATGTTTGGTATTTTTAACGTGGGAAGCTAATGCACATCTGATTGGTCTTAATCTTATATCACTACGATGTTGAATCAATCTATTTTTTAAAAGTTGTGAAGTTTGACCATTGAATGCCCTTTTAGGCCGTATAACCTGAATTATTCTAACCAATATATATATATATATATATATATATATATATATATATATATATATATATATATATATATATATATATATATATATATATATCTTTTACTAAATCAAATGCAGAAAAATGTATAGAAAATTTGTATGATTTTCATACCATTAATACATTCCGTTCAATTCCAGCTACATATGTTTAATTTTCTAAAAAAATGTGTGCCTCATTATTTCATACACATTACATTCAATTATTCACAAATGCCTATATTCAACAACAAGTTTTGGTTAATTTTATTGTGATATTTTTTCGATTTAACATCAACATTCCCTTCCTGGCCCTCTTTTATAACAACGAATATTTAGGGAAGATGATAATTGCACAAGTCTTTTTCCGAATAAATAAAGGGTGATTATTTTGATACAGATAAATGTTAATAAAACAGGATTGTCTTTATTTTACAGAACAGAATAAAGGTTAATTAATTCTATTGGTGCTGGTAATTTTGAAGTGGTGCGATTGTAGGTACGATTATATTGAAAAAACTTCTAGTACCAGCTTCAAAAGTATCAGCACCTATAGAATCAACCTTATTTTGATTTTTGCATTGCTACAACTAAAATAATCGGTCCTAGTTTGTGTAAAAAATATTTATTTCACACTTATGATTACTTCATTAGTCATGAAAATTGTAGAACTTTCACTAATATTTAAGATCTAAATATGGCGCTAACAATATTGCACTTTCCTTGTGCTGTAACTCGAATACCTTCTATTATTTTGAAAATTGTCCGATTTAAACGATGTTGCATATTATTTTTTCTTCAATTATGTCATGTGAAATTTTCGAACAATTTTGCCCCCTTCACTACTTAGGGGTGGTCTCCTCTTTCCAATGAAGAAAGGATCAGGATCATTCAAATGGGTGTAAATTTACTAATCAACAGACGTGTACAAACATGTAATTGAATTGTATACCTCCTCCGTTTTTCAAAGTTGGTTGAACATAGACGAAAATTGACCACCCCTCCCTTATTTCCGAAATACTAAGCCAACAATTTTTGATAATTAAAACAGTATGTTGGTACTCTTTCGCTCATAGTGAATTGGAAATCCTAGTCTAAAATCATGAATACTTGACCTTTACAAGCAATTTATCGTTGAGAGAATTTAATTCTTCTTGTCAGAATATTCAAATCATTCTTTATTATAGATACATATATTTATTATAAGAACGTTTATTCTAAATGATACATTTTTTGTCAAGTTTTGGTATCCTGTATTTTTTATTTAACCGATATTCGATTTTCGAAAATAAACCCCAAATGTATTTTTGGGGAGAAATATATTTAGGTTAGATACTTTTTTTTTAAGCAGTCCAGCAGAATCATCCAAATCAGAACGCGCAAAACTTGTGAAAGTAAAATACTTATAAGAGCAAGCATACTATCAAAATAAATACCGTTGGCATAGAGAGAATAAAATATTTTTTACAAAAAATTGGACCGACTTTATGAGCTGTTGCACTGAAAAATACAAAATAATATTAATTCTATTGATGCTGGTAATTTTGAAGTTGTGCCGTTGCAGTTTGTTGTTGTAGGCACCCACTCCAAAATAACCAGCACCAATAGAATTAATATTATTTTGTATTTTTCAGTGCAACAACTGATAAATTTTTTGTAAAAAATATTTATTTCACATTTTTTAGTGTAAAATTAGTCATGAAAATTGTTGAACGTTCACTAATACCCAAAAAGTTATAGGTAGGTTTAGCTTGTACTAGCGAAAATACGCATTTCACATATTTCAGACTTTACCATTGCAAAACTTGGAAACCGTAACTCTTTTGAAAAAATGTTTAATTTAAATGTTTCCGGATATGGTCCCCTTTCTAATTTTCAAACCTCGAATTTTCGATTTTCAAAAAAATTTGCCCCTTCCACATAGCTGAAACACATATTTCAGACTGTAGCCCGGAAACGTATGATTATTTTCAAAAATGTCCAATTTAAACATTTCCGGATATGGAATTTTCGTTAATTCTGTCATCCCGGATTTTCGATTTTCGAAAAAATTTGCCCCCTTCACCCCCTTTGGGGATTTTGGATTTGATTTTCCTCAATATGGGACCATTTCTCAACTCTCCTCTTTCAAGTGAAACAAAAATTGTCTAAATCGGAGTACGTTTATTATGCGAAACGCGCGAACAGCCATAAAAAAAATAAAACAAAAACTATCAAATTGCCAATTTCCTACACTTTTTGAAGTCTCCAAAAAGAGTTGAGCTTATGCCATTTAAGAGTAAGAAAAATTAATTTTAACAGAAAAGCAAAAGACCCTTGGAGTTCTAACACCTAGATACGTATTTTCCTGACAAACCCATATCCTTATACTTGATGTATTACAATTATCATAAATAGTAGTTGATCCGTTGGCCCTAATGAGCCTTAGTCTGAAGTAATCCACTATTGAGAAATAGAATATTTGCAACTATTGTCAGTGTTTGATGCACATTGTCCTTGACATACTTATTTAAAAATACCTTACAATAATAGCGGAAAAACATAATATGAGTCAATAATTTTTCAAATGTAAAAAACATTCATTGAGTCGATTACCAGAAGTTGAATAAAGGTATTTAAAAGTTATAGTTAACTTTTTACCAATGCTAGGACCGAATTAGATCAAGTACTTTATAAGTAGACAAAAGACTCTTTCTTGACATGGTACTTACCTCGAATGTGTGTATACGAACAGTACAAATATTATTTATGAATTAACGGCCTGTATATATTAATAGTGTGTATTCCAAAAGTACCAATACCAATCACTGAGTGGTTGGTTGGTCATCAAAATCATAAAGCGTTTTCCAAATCCAGCGGCAACAATCTTTCACTTTCCTGGTCGGAAACATTTTTGAAAAATTGACTATTCAAATGTTGAGGAAATAAACATTTTTGATCCTGACAGATAGAGTTTTCAATTTTTGAAATTACCACCCACCTCTTTTTGAGGATTTTTTTCTGGGAAAGGGTTTGGATTTTGAAATGTTCAATGTGGGATTATCTCTCAGCATTATTCTATATATTATCTGTCTTATCTGTCTTATCTGTCTATCATTAAAAACGTTTTTTTTTAGAAAAATTTCTGTCTTTTCTTTGGATGGTATTTTTTGGAAAAGAGCATGTTGAATTATAGAAGATTTAATTTCTGAGCAGCCCTCTTTCAACTAAAACAAAATGGTCAAAATCGAGTCTACTTCCTGCTTCAAAAACACTTTCAATTACAAATAGAATCAATCACTTTGTTAGAATATTGACTCATTTGAAAAATGCAAAAGTATTTTATTTATATACATACATAGATACAACAGTCTGCAAAATAGAAATAAATTAAGATTTTTTAGCGCAAAGCGCTCATATATTCGTTAGTTGGAATTTGTTGCGATAAGAACTTAACATAACAAATGTACAAATCGATGGTGTCTTTAAAATGGGACATGTATTTGTCGTGCTTATATTCTTATTGTGTTCATTAGAAGTGATCCAACTGAAACCAACGGAAAGGGGTGAGCTTTGAATTATTTTGTATCGACATGGGGCTATAAAAGTATGATCATTAATAGGCATCAGGTTGTGTAATGTTTACTGAATGACCAACTCAATGCATGATGGATCACAAGTCTCTATTTCTCTAGAAAGTTCTCGATAAATTACTTAGCTTTCCCGTCACATAAGATTTGAGGTATCAGAAATATTGATTATAAATTTGAGCCTTTAGTGTGTCAACGGTCGATAACTCCATTATTGTAGTATACGAGAAATAAAGAAAAGTGTATATAAAAATTGTAGGCATTGTTAACATTTATATTTTGAAATCAACTAGAAATGACAGAATGTTCTTATGTTTTTTAAATGGAACACCCTGTATTTTATTTTATAAATTCGGAATCCATGATACAATTATTTATATAAGATATTCTCAGTTGGCGAATGCGCTTTAAACCTCTGCGCACATGTCGTCATTCCATGACAAAACGAGAGAATCAAAAGGATAAACATATGGAGGGCTAATTGAATAAATCTAAATATCGATATTTCCTGGCGCATTCAATTTGTATGCTAGTATATTGTAGAAGCGACAAATATACTCGTAATGAACCAATTATGTATTAGTCATAGAAAAAAATCATAATATGTTGTGAAACTTAGTTCCAGCAAAAAATATATCTTCGCAATAATTACTAATATTTGCTACTGCCCCGAAATGAAACACATATTTACTTCTTCACTTTTTCAATAAATAAACGTAACAATTGATTTATGAATATATAAATAATATTTTTTGTGAATTTTCTATTCCCTATTTAAGAATATACTTTGATTCTCATCATTTTATATCTAAAAATAAAAATTTCGTTTCATGACTGAGGTCTACGTGGTTTGAACATTTCATTGAAATTTTCAGTCTTCATTTCTTAAGAAAACGGTCTGTGGGTTTCATTATGGGAAATGGTTAACCCATGAAAATTGAGTCTCATTTTTATCAGGAATATATCCCAGAGTTTCTGTTTTCTTTGATTTAAATGCAACAAATCCTGCAAAATTTTCAAACCCAAAATCATTCTGATAACTCACGATCAATGAGTGGATCGACGACAATGCTTTTATCTGGAGTAGATATTTCTAAAGGACTCAGCATATCCCCAACTTTAGCATTGTTTGTCTTATTTCCATAATGGAAATCTTGAAAATTCGATATTTTCAGGCCATTTGCATATTATTATGCTTCCCATTCGCTTAATTTGGTACAATTTCATTATTTTTTCTCGTAATGTAGTTTCTAATTATAATATATTTGAATTTTAGGATATTTGGACGATCGTGATGACCTCCATTGTACGTCATAATAGAAAAGAATAATTCCACGAGTGTTCTGGTTTAACTGATATAATATAGGTCAGAAAATACAAAATGTTGAAATCTTATTTCATAACAGTAGAGTAATAAGAGTAATTTCACTGATATAATACTTATTAAAATTTTCTGAAAAGGTAATAAGTTTGATTTTCTTAAAATCGATATTGCTTTCGCAATTTTATCTAAGACATATTTTTTTGTCAAAGGCTATGCCGCTAATTGGAGCCTTACTATTGAAAAGATCAAGCCAGTCATTTATAATTTTCAATAATTCTGAAAATTCATGTCAATTATTGTTGCTCTGATATTTTCCCAAAGTATCTAACCTTGAGACAGCTTTAAAAATGGTATGGGAATATATTTGTAGTCAGCTTTAGTTCTAGATCTACTCCTGTAACCGTTAAAAAACATCCAAAAGCCCTGTGTCCAACACACATCTAGCTAAGAAAGCGCTGCAACATTTTTGTCAGGATTTGCTGTTAGACGTGTTGCGCTCTTAAGCTGGTTTATAAAGAAGCTTTTAAAAATAACTGTTGAGGTTTTTCTGATGCTGCAGCTTAAAAAGCGCAAGCGTTTTCTACCAAAATCTGTCAAAAATGTTGCAGCGCTTTTTTAGCTAATGTGAGTTGGACACAGGGATTTTCTTATGGGCAATATTCACATCCGTGTATTGAGTGTTCCGTAAAAGTTGTTCAGTTGGTTTTGAAATAATTAGTTTGTTATTTGAGGGGCATGAGGAAGAACATGATTTTTTTATTAGTTACAGTTACAGGATTCGCAAAGTATGTTTTATTTTCAGAAATGTTTAAATCAAACCAAAGTCCTCTATTGCAAACACCCAAATCACTATTTATGACATATATTGGGTATCATATGTTTTCAAGCTTTGTTTATTATCTCAAATAATAATTCTTTGTTGATATTAGTCATAATCATTAAATAGCGGTTGTTTCCAATTTCCACATATTCCTCTTGACATAACCACTTAGACATAGCTTGATGGCTTTAGAGTTGAGTCGTTTCTCTCGTCATACTCTTATGATTTTTGTATTTTCATTTCAGCAATGAAGTTCTTTTCATCTTAGTCAATGTCATCTTAGTAGGTACTGAGTTTAAAATTCCCTAAGAATTCCATCTATATTATTACAAATTTCCTAAGTGGTTACACTCAATCACCCAGTTGTACCTACCTACAGTTTTGCGACCCATCGTCTTAAAGTGGAAAGTCCCGGTTAAGGATAACCTCTTTTTCTATAGCGAGGTCTTCCCGCGTATAAAGAGACAGCTAAAGCAACATAATATTCTACATTACCTACATTTCACCTCTTCTTCTTCTTCGTCGGGTCTATCCGTTCCGGATGTTGGCTATCATCATGGCTATGCGCGCTTGGTTGGCTGCAGCGCGGAACAGTTCAATAGAAGTCGCACCATACCACTTTCGTAAGTTGGCGAGCCAGGAGATTCTCCTTCTACCTGGTCCCCTTCTACTTTACCTTGCAGGAACAGTTGTAGCAGACGGTATTTGACAGGGTTTCAGATGACATGGCCAAAATATACAAGTTTGCGTTGTTTTATGGTATTCATAAGGGTCAGTTGGCAGTTCATTCTTCAGAGGACCTCTTCGTTAGTGACTCGGTCAACCCAGGAAATTCTTAGGACTTTTCGTTAAATCCACAGTTCAAAACTCTTAATCCTTTTTTCTGTCGCTTCGGGCAATGTCCAAGCCTCGACTCCATATAGCAGTATTGAAAAAATATCGCATTTTATCATTCTCTTTTTGAGTGTCATGCTGAGATCTCGGCAGCAGAGAAAGTGCTTCATTTGTATAAATACTGTTCTGGCCTTCTCTATTCTACACTTTATTTCTTTGGAGTGGTCCCACGATTTATTGATGTATTGATCCAAGGTAGGTAAAACTGTCCACTCTCTCGATAGCTTCGTTTTTACAATCCAGCACTGGTGTGCTGTGTGTGTTGATCAGGCGATTTACTTACAACCATGTATTTTGTCTTCTTAATATTCAGTTCTAGTCCGTATTGTTCACTTGTGTGAGTAACTCTGTTGACAAGTTCTTGTAGCCCTTCTAAGCTGTCAGTTAGTAATACAGTGTCGTCGACTTATCTGATGTTAATTAACTCATCATTCACCTTAATGCAATCTATGGTGTCTTCTAGTGCCCTCCTAAATATTCACTCCGAATAGAGATTGAATAACAAGGGCGATAAGATGCAACCCTGTCGGACTCCACGTTTGATTTCCAATGCGTCCGACACTATGTTTTCTAGAGTTATGATTGCTTTCTGATTCCAATACAGATTGGCAATAATCCTTGTATCTTTCCCATCTAAACCGGTTTTATGTAGAATTTTTACCATTATTTCGTGTTGGCAACGGTCGAAAGCTTTAGCATAGTCTATGAAGCACATGTGAACCTCGCAATTCATTCAACGCTGTATAAGAACTTGTGTGGCAAACAATGCCTCTCGAGTACCGATGCCGTTGCGAAATCCGAGCTGTGACTCACCCATATGTTCACATTTTTTATATAAGCGGGCATGAATTACCTTCTGGAAGATTTTTAGCACGTGTGACATAAGGCTGATGGTGCGGTAATCACCGTAAGATTTGGGTCTGGTTTTCTTCGGTATGGTGATAAAAGTTGCCAAACTAGCGTTTCAAAAAGCACATCCAACAGGCGAGTTAGGGAGAAACTCATTTATCCCTTTCACATTCAAAGTGTCCAGGAACGCCTGATTATGAGTCTCGTTTGCATTTAGTACAAGTTATTCAAGAGCGAAGAGCGGCCGACCTAGTATATCAAAGAAAAAAATTTTTTAAAGAGGAGTCATGGCGGCCATGTTCCTTTTAAAAATAAGGTTCCATTATGTCGTACGCATTAGACGAGTGTGCATTTCGAGTTGATCGCACGTAGATAGAACGCACGAATGATAGATAGTCTGCCAGGTCCATTAGGAGTGAAAAGACGAAAGATTACTGTCAAAAATCCTAATGTATTGACAGAGAACGAAATGCTCCATTTTCTCATGAATTCTGATGAGTCATCGGGTGGAGAGGATGAATCATTTGAGCCGGGATCGTCTTCAGAAAGTGAGGGAAGTGAAAATAATGGTTGTTGTATTATCAACTCCTTTTGTTATCTTAAAATTTACTCAATCTCTGAATAAGCAGATATGGATATCACATTTACGGCAGATGAAACTTCGACCTATGATGAAAAATGGCACCCCTAATTTAACGGAATTCGTTTTCATTGAAACAAACCAGCTACTCGTAAATCTGCCAATATCGATGACGTACTTCTCAACAAAATTTTAACAGACACAAACTCTTATGCACTAGAGCTATTTTTGGAAAAAGGTGGAACTGATAGAAGCAGAATATCACTTTGGACAGAATTGACTAATGAAGAACTACTCAAATTTATTGGATTAGTTTATCACATGGGCTACATCAAGCTACCCAAATTGCAGGACTATTGGAGAACGCATCGTTTATACAACTTAAAATGTTTTTCAGAGCATATGGGCCAAGATCGTTTCCTAAATATTTTGAGGTGTCTACATTTTAACCCTAATCCAAAACCGAATGATCCTGCACCTGTGGATCGTCTGTATAAAATAAGATCATTACTGGACTATTTCAATAATAAGATGCAACAATTGTACCATCCCGGAAAAAACCTTTCTCTGGATGAATCTATGGTACTGTGGAGAGAGAGATTGCTATTTAGATAATATATCAAGAATAAACGACATAAATATGGTCTTAAACTATACATGCTGGCGGAGCCTAATGGAATTGTATTAAACTTTGCAGTCTATACCGGCCAATTGGATGAAATGGGAGGTAAAGGCCGTGCTGAAAAAGTTGTATTACATCTTACAAGTAATTACCTAAACAAGGGCCATTCGATATTCATGGATAATTACTATAATAGCAGTCAATTATCTAAAATATTATTAGATCAACAAATCAACATACATTTTCCATTGGAACGTTGGGAAAGGACTGAAAAGGAGCTCCCAAAAACGTTTTGGATTCAAAATTGAAGACTGGAGAGACTAGAGCTCAATATTGCCGTGGTATTTTGGTTGGAAAATGGCGAGACAAAAGAGAGGTGGCTTACATTTTTACTGAATTCAAAAATGACATGGTTGAAACAAAAAATAGAAGAGGACAAACAAAGCTGAAGCCCCATTCTGTAGTGGAATACAACAACTTCATGGGTGGAATCGATAGACAAGATCAAATGATGGCCTACTATCCATCTCTGAGGAAAACCTTATATTGGTACAAGAAACTTGGTATCCACGTTCTACAGCTACTAATGTACAACTCATATATGATCTTTTCTAAATATTCTGGCAACAAGATGATTTATTATGACTACCGTTTAGCGGTTATAGAAAAATTACTACCGGCACCAAATACAAAAAGCTTGACGAAGGTCACCAGTAACCACATCCCAACCTAAATTGAGAGCAGTATTGATGAAAAGAGGAGGAGGAGAAAGAGATGTCGCCTATGTGCTCAGAAGAAAGTGAGGAAAGATACAGTTTGGGAATGTAAGGGCTGTCCTGATTAACCAGGATTATGTAGTGAACCATGTTTTGCTCTGTATCATAATCAAGTAGAATGAGAATTTGTAATATGTTTGTTAAATTAACGTTCAAAAGTAGTACGTATATATTTTTCATGATAAAACACGGGAGAAGACTTGACGCTCAATTGACACCATGACATGTTTTTCATTTACGATGGTGCATCTTGGTGGATTAGAAGAGGTCGGGATGCTCCTATTCAGTGGCTACTTCGATCACCAGACTGTAATTTTCTATAGACAACATTGAACAATTATGGGGTAGGATTCGAAATGTTGCGAAGGGTACACTACAATTTCTTAGGCCGAATAAAAAAAATATCCTTCTCTTTGAATTGTTAATTTTCAGTAGATACCTATGCCTATTGATGACTGTTTTTATATTGTAGGTAATAATGTTAAAATTGACAGTTTTCGGGTTGCGGTAGTAACCGCCAATTTCGTTTTCCTGAAATTTTCGTCACTAACCATCCGTACATAAATTATGTTTTTTTACTCAAATACCATGAGAGATACATGTTTCTTGCAAGAGACAAAAATGCTGCAAATGAGTACAGCTCCTCACAAAAAAATTGAAGGAACAGGGCGGCTCTAAAAAAATACGATGACATTTAAGGTTAGGATTAGAGTCGTTTTTTCCCTTCTATTACATCAGTTGGTGTAATGTTTGCTTTGAACAATGCCTCTTCACTTAAAATAGCTATATACCAAACTTTATAAAAATCGAACGAAGCGCTTTTGAGTTATTAATAAAACAGTAGCTCTATGTACACGGAATTTTGGGACACCCTGTATAAAAATATCATGATAAATTTTATAATACAAGTCATTTCTTTCAATCCATTACTTTTGTATAGTTCTTGTTGAACTTTGTAGGACTTTTATGGATAGGAGATTAGTCTCGAGGTTGGAATGTTTTTTAACTAATTTAACCGATGGAACAGCACCCGGGTTCAATTTTCATTCATTCTTCGGTTGTGATTGTAAAAGTCTTTCTTTCAACTTTCATTCTACGAAATGATCCGAGCATATTCTTGCTTCAACGTTGAATTTGTGCCTTGCATATACTTTCATTTTTCGGAGAAGAAAAATAGCGAATGTCTTCTTACTCGTAATCTCTTTAATATTAAAACAACCAATCTCTGCACATAGAACCATTTTTAAACATAAATTAACGCAACTTAACCAACAAGCCAGCACGGACCATCATATGAAATTTTTGAATCTGACGTTTTGTCACGGACCGGGTATTTCAAAAGATATAATCAATTCTATCAGAAAAATGATTTCAACTTGCAGTATATCACTTAAATGATAACATAAATTGAGAGTTTTGCAAATTTTGAGTTTGTGTAGTTATGAAGTATTGTAGTGATGACAATTTTTACATTAGATATTGCTTAAATTGCATACATAGAAAGTCGATACTCGAATAGAATATTTTTCAAACAGATTACCTGCCCTATATTTTATATTATGGATAAGTAAATGATTCTAGTTTAATTTTTCTCAAATATTCCCAATACCTAAAGTCTTTGAGATATTTCAAGTTTTTTAAAAATTTTGGGTTCACCTTCAATTTGTGAATATGAAAATATCTTCCGGTATAGAAAAACTGTTAATAAATATTTTTTACACAAACTTGGACCGACGTTATTAGTTGGTGCACTGAAAAGTATAAAATAATATTAATTCTATTGGTGCTGTTACTTTTGAAGTTGTGCAATTGCAGTTAGATTGATAAATTTTGGCACCATC
Organism: Crioceris asparagi; assembly: GCA_958507055.1. Taxonomy (NCBI): domain Eukaryota; kingdom Metazoa; phylum Arthropoda; class Insecta; order Coleoptera; family Chrysomelidae; genus Crioceris; species Crioceris asparagi. The sequence continues at coordinate 56,310,093 of OY293827.1, forward strand.
TTCACAAGTACCAGCACCAATAGAATTAATATTATTCTATACTTTTCAGTGCACCAACTAATAACGTCGGTCCAATTTTTTGTAAAAAATATTTATTTCACACTTTTGAGTGTAACATTAGTCACGAAAATCGTTGAACATTCACTAATAATAATAATAATGAAGATAGTACTTATCCTATTAGCCACGTATATTCCTTGCTTGTAGTTGTTATTATTGAGATCTCAGAACATCGCTGCGGAAATACGCTTGAATATTTTAGTTTTATTTTAACACCGATTTTTCTCGAAAACCGTAACTCTAAGGGAAAAATGTTCATTATAAATGTTGCTACAAATAATTATGTCCATCATGTACTGCCCACAGATTTTCAACTTTCGACAGAAATCGCCCTCTCCACATTGCACATTTGAGAATTTAACATGTGTCTATCTCGAAAACCGTTACTCTTTTGAAAAAATGTTCAATTTAAACGTTTCCAGATATTGTCCTATCTTTAATTATACCACCTCAGATTTTCAATTTTCGAGAAATTTTGCCCAATCCACCCCCTTCGAGGGCGGTTTTCGGAGGGAAGGAGATGTCGGATTGCCGTTTTTATGAATATGGAACCATTTCTCAAGCCTTTTCTTTCAAATGAACCAAAAATCATTAAAATCGGAGTACCATTACTATATAAAAGGCGCGCACAAACCAAAAAAAGCAAACAATCGAATTGTATACCTCCTCCGATCGGGGTTCGTCGATCAAAAATTAATAGAAAAATCTACTACTACTGACCCATATTAGTTTTTTCTCCTCCAATACCCATATATTCACTTTATTTTATTGTTTAAGTTATACACAGAAAATTTAATCATCAAAATTTTCTTTTGAAATACTCAGTGTAGGTACTGTATAACCTAATATAAGTTTACATTGTTTGGATCGTAAAATAGTGCAGATTCTTAATTCATAATAAAATAGATGTTCAATTTAGGAAAAGATGAGATTGATCTCTCACCATTTTGAAGAACATCCTGAACATTTCTAGTTAATTTGAAAATACGAACAATCCCAGCAATGTTGGTACCTATATAGGTATATTTCAATCAATTCAATTCAATTCAATCAACCGTGGACACTCTACAAACTTACCCTGCATATTAATAATAATGAACTGTATTGACTTAGGTCAACATTGTGGCCAGGCAATTGGATCCAATTTCTATCTTCAAGATAGAATAGTTTCTGGATATGATGTGGGTTATTACAGATATCCCTGGTATGCTGCTTTGGTACGTAACGGCCAGGTGTCTTGTGGGGCAGCCCTGATCGGGCCCAACATTATTTTGACGGCCGCCCACTGTTACAAGGAATTTTTGGATTTAGCAAAGTACGCAGAAGTTAACCATTACTATGGCTATCTACTGATAGATAGAAAATATTATTTAAAAATATAACATTAACTTTGAAACGTTTTTTTATTGTCTCTTAAATAGATGTAGAGTTTTGTAATCACGTCATATCATTTTCATTTCTAGTAAAGGGGACTTGAAGCTAGAAGATATCTACGAGATTAAGCTGGGTGTTTATAATATATGTAATACAGAACCGACCCAAAGAAACTATAAGATACAAAAGGTGCAAATACATGAGCTTTATTACACCAAAAAACCATATTTTGACATATGTCTGCTAACGCTAGAAGGCAACACCAAGACGTATACACCTATATGTCTACCTGAGTTTGGTATGTGTTTTGATATTATTTCTATGCAATGAAATAGAATTGGTAATTGTATTTTTTCCATATGTCTGGCAATGGATAATCTTACGTATGGCTCAATTCATTAAAGTTTGAATAATGCTCCGACTTGATCGAGGACTATCCTTCACCATTTCGCTGAAATCAGATGTAAATTTTCCGTGTTAATTTGTCAATTGTTCATTGTAATATTCCATGTTAACCCGCTTACAATTTCTGTTACAATTAATACTACTTGAGCAGACAAGAAAATATTGCGCTGAACATAATCAGTTGTCCGTTTCTATTACGGAAAATGCAACCCAGTAAAGAACAAAAGGTGTACAACGCCAAAATTTTAACAATTTTTAAAAACACAAAAGAATCGCACATTTACATCTCCGCATCTGAAAAAGAAATCACTACTCAATGTAAGTGCCGATAATATTTATGGGAAATCTCAAGAATTTGTTAAACCGTGTCAAACACCGTCGTACCAGAGTGCTAAGACTACTAATATGTCTCAAAATTATGTAAATGATTAGATTGGATTAGTTGGAGTGTCTGCTCGTCCTAACCCACCACGGCCAGTTTTGGTCTATTGTGTTTCTCCATTGCATTAGAGTTCAGTATCTAAATTTAACATTTTTAGCAAACTTAGCAGTCTAGATACCGAGTCCTTCACGTAGCTCTCTGCCTTCGGTTTCCCTTCCCCGAATAATTGAAACAACAACCTACATAAGTCGTCCTCGTCCAGGCCCATATTGTTCATATGCTTCCTAAGCCTACAGTGTCCTGTGAGCATCCCTATTAATATCCTTTGATTCAGTATTTCGCGGGACATTTTGGCTGAGGGGCTTTTTAGGAATAATTTGACTTGTCTGTCCTGTGGGTTCTTGCCACAGTAGCAATGCCTGGTTCTTGATCCATTGTTTGATATGTCCATTAATGAGGGATTTAGCAATATGTAGTGGAGGTAGAGTCAGTATTACCTCCATGGCGGCAGTTGGCATCTTTCTCATGTCCCCTATAATACTTAGGCAGGCCTGCGTATGAATTCTACTGAGCTGCCTCTGAGTATATCATTGACCTCACGACCTGTGTATATACCTAACCATTTGGTCATCAATGGGTTTAGTCCCCAGTTCTTACCACAAATCTGTCTGCACCTTCCTTGGGCGATTCTGGACTTGTGTATGGTTTTAGTTAGTTAGTTAGTTCTATGTTAGCTTCTGGTTAAAGTTTACCCCTACGTATTTAGCTTTCTCAGTAAATTTACTCTTCACTCCGTTAATGTGCGGCTTTTGTAGGCCTTCCAGGTATCTCCAGGGGTGTGTCTCCAAGCTAGGCTAGCTTTGAAGATTTCTTTTAAGTGTGGCACTGGCCTAGTACCTCTTTACCTTTCTGTAGTAGCGTTGGGTAGATTCTATCCTCACCTGGTAATTTGAAGGGTTGGAATTCCTCTATGACCCGTTTTATTTTATCTGGCCTTGCGATAGCGGTGGCAATATGCCATTCCTTGTGCTTGGGTCTTCTTGCCTCCTCACGCTCGCTAGTTGCCATCGATCGACCTTGATATATTTTGGCTCTTGGGAAGTGTGCTCTTTAAATAGCCTTCTCACCTGGGTTCTTAGAGCCTCGAGGTGATTGTTCCACCTAAACTGTGTTCCCTTTGTATTGCCTTATTCGTTCTGGGCAGTTTTCCTGGTAGGTATTTGTTATTGCCCCATTAATAGGCTTCTAGGCTTTCTTTATCCGTTATAGTGACCGTTCCGTCCTTGAGCGACTCTCTAAGGGATGTCAGGTATCCTTCCCAGTTTGTTTCTCTTGGGTTTCTCTTTCTCTTTCTTTTATATTCCTGTGGTCGAAAGAGTATGGTTTCTGCAATACCCTCCAGTCTACAATGTTATCACCTATTCTACTGGTACTCAAGGTCAGATTTAAAACCTCTTTCCTAGTAGCAGTGACGAAGGTGGGCTCTCTACCTGTATTGGCAAGAAATAACCCTTCACCCAATATGAATTCATAGCGCGACTCACCTCTTTTGATGATATGTGAGCTTACCCAGATGGTATGGTGGGCGTTTGCGTTATATCCCAGGATAAGTTGCAGGTCCTTCCCTCTGCGTTATTCTATGACCGCCTTCACCGCCTGTGGGGGGCAGGTCAGCTCCTCCCCTGAAAAGTAGGCAGAACAGACTACTAGTCTCTTAGGCCCTCCGACTGTTTGTTACAAAAAGATTCCTGTTACAACGTCACCGATGCACAGACCCGAAATAAGAACATAGTTAACCCTTTCACTATGTATAACACATGCTTTTGGGCTGATAAATGGCCTATTGCATCTTAACTTTTTGTTGTTTGAGACCTGCTATGGCCCTTCTGCAGGAGGGCCACGTCAATGCCTTCTTTTTCCCACCTCCGACACAATACGGTACTAGCCGCCTTGGCGTGTTGAAGGTTAGGAAGAAGATGGTTGAATCTGTGCGGCTCTTAAGCCCTGATTGGCCCACCCTGCTCCATGCCTTCCACCTGCTCTCTAGTCGGAGATGGTCTCGAGAGAGGGCTTACACCACTTTGCTGGTAAGCTTCCCCGGACTAAGCCTTTACGGAAGCTCGTCCCATCTACTGCATTTGCACTGGGTCCTTCTTCCTGGCCCTCGATTTCACTGCCTTTGAGGTGGACGCAGTCCTGCCTTTGGAGGTTGTTGGCTTGCTAGCCTCTCCCACCTTCGTTACTATGGACTTGGGTCCCTGCCCCTGGGACATGAAATTAATTCGGTCCATTCCGTAGTATGGACTAATGTCCGGTTTTTTCTGGCCTTTTTCCATCGGTTTATTCCCCCAAGTGGTCCAGAAAGATGTTTTCAGCTTCCGGTTGCCAACCTTCACACTTTGTAGTAGAATTCTGCTTCCCCCATAATCTCTGGCCATCCTCATCTGTATTATCCCAGGAAACCAGCGAGATAACCATTGCCTCTAGTAGCCGGGCTTATGCGTACATTTGACGAACCTTACGTGTGGTCCGTCCTCTGGAACTAGCTCATAAGCCTTCATAATGGAGCGCTGGAGAGCCTTAACCCTATCCGCTTCCATCTGTTTTTTAGGATAAACTTCCTCTAATATGACTATCCTTTGGGACGAGGCCGCATCACTGAAGGATGATTTAACCTCCGTTCTGGGCCTTTTTTTACAGGTTTTACCTGTGGAGGAGTTGTCCTTGCTGTTGGTGACGCTTGACCGCCTTCTCAATGGCCTCTGCTGGGCGTTTTTGCCTCTTTTTTGGCTTTAGTAGACTTAGCGTTCTTTGGTAGGTTTCTTCTTGTGAAGTTTTCCTTGATCACAGCCTTTTTTGGCTTTGGTAATAAAGGATTACCTTCAGTAGAGCCTGCACCCTTCTTCTGGATGCACCCGATATGGAGGTATTCTTTCGACTACGGCCCACATCTTCAAGAGAGTTAGCTTTAAATCTCCTTCTTTGGTGGACGCCTTTCCTTCTCGCCTCAGCAGACGTACTAGCTTCAGCGGCTTCTTCAACCTTACGGATGTTAGTAGTCTCCTGGGTGCTTTGCGATGGGTCCGTACAGATCCCATGGGTAGCTAGGGAAGTTTTGCCCTCCTCTTCAGTGCTCCGCTTGAAGAGGTAAGGCTGCATACAATGGGGTTTCGCCTGGTGCTCCAAGATGAGACCAGTATTAGTCGATCTTCTGTTCGACCACGCATCTCCTTGGCCGAGTCCCCACCGTGAGTTATAGGTTTTTACTGACCATTGTCAGTGGGTTTCACCCTTATTCGTGGACGCATTCGGTATCGTTTCCCCGGTGCAAGCCCTAAGATCCGCGTGGTGGTTTTCTGACTATCGACCCAACAATTACAATTATCCATTGAACTTACCTGGCAACCAGTCCTTATAGCTCACCCACCCAGGGCTAGTATCTCTGTCATATTGCATTATTAGCTCGAGCCTTCCACCAGTTCTGGGCTCCCCTGTCCGGCACCTAGGGGACAATATGCAAGAAACGGTAACGGGTAGGCACACTACAGGGTTTGTACTTCGTATATCCAATAATTATACAGGTTTTATAATTAAGAGAAGAACCCAAATAGTTTTCAAACCTAATTTTATTAATTTTGGTCGATTTTCGGCCACTAAAAAACTCCAATTTGTTAGTTATTTCGCCTTAAAGTTTTGTTATATTTTGTTTATTTGAATTTGAATCATCTAATAGTTTCTCTTACATCTCCAATGTGTATTTAATTTCAGTTTTTATGAACGTAAAATAAAAAACCCAACGGCATGTAGCGAGCGGAAATGTAAATTTCCTAAAATTCATTGAATTGAAATTTGAAAATCCATTGATTTTTTCTTTATTAATTTTCTTTATCTTTTTCTGTGCTTTTTATGAAAAATTGTTTCGAACAAAAGTTGTAGATACTGATTATATCAATGACTCAAAATTATTTTCGATGATATTTACACTACGGCCCTTTTTGATATTTTTTAAAATTTTTTGAACGCTCGCCATTTTCAAACTACGTACCCAATAATGCCCAATAATGAACTCGGCCCAGATATTTAAGAGATTGAATTTTGTAGCATATTTGAACTTGATACTTCCCAAACTGCAACTTTTATCGTGTTAACAAATTCCTAATATACCATATAATATATATTTATATATAAACTTTTGAACAAACAGTTTTTTTGGATCTGTTTATAGACGTATGATAACATGTCGTTGAAATTTTTTTCGAAATACCAACGATCGCAATAAGTATCTACATTTCTATAAGAAATTTACTTAAAAATCCCGATGGTCTATAGCCAGCGGAAAAGTAAATTTCTCAAAATTCATTGAATTGAAATTTGAACATCCCTAGATCTCTTCTTTATTAATTTTTTTGGTGCATTTTATGAAAAACTTCTACGTAAAAAAGTTGTAGTTACTGATTATATCTATAACCCAAAATTATTTTTGATAATGTTTACACTAAGGCCCTTTTTGATATTTTTTAAAATGTTTCAACGGTCGCCATTTTGAAACTAGCTACCCGATAATGCCCAATAACGAACTCGGCCGAGATATTTAAGAGATTGATTTTTGTAGCAAATTTGAACTTGATACTTCACTCTTTTAAGTGTTTAATCCAAGCTTTCGGGTGTAATTGCACAGATCTTCTGGGAACTACAATATGTTATGAATTCAGTCAATCAAATTATGCCCAAATCAATAATTCTATGTACTCATTTAGATATATCGTCTGCGATATGCATTTTTTTAGAAACAAAAAAGAAACCTAAAGATGGGGTAGTGCCTGGATTGGGAACACTCAAGTACAAAGGTGCTATGCCATGCACAGTTCACGAAGCCAGATTACTAATATACAACGATACTGATTGTAAGAATATGTTAAACAATACAGGAAATGATGTTAAAGCCATGAAAAATTGTTTTTGTGCTGGTTATATTCAGGGAGGGATCGATACTTGCCAGGTTTGTTATGCACCCATAGCCCATAGTAACAAATAAAATGCTTCTTTATTCATTAATAAATGTCACCTTCAAATGCAAATCCATATCCTAACATAAAAAGATGGATTATACCTTGAAGTTTTCTTGAAGTTGGTCATCTAAGACAATAACATCTATTCAACTTTTAAATTTGAGTTAAAAATATCATAAACTATATTGGCATGCAAAATTAACCAGAAAAACAAAACTTTTATCAAGAATCAAAAAAGTGCTGAGACGCTTAAAAATCTCGTTCAAAGACAAGGATCATTCAATATTTCAAAATTTCACAAGATATTTAGAAATTTTGAGTACAATGGACCTCTTAGAAAAAAAATTATAACTTAATAGTTACAAAAATTGACAAGTTATTTAAGATAAAATTTGATCAAAATTTTGTTTGTTCGGTTAATTTCGCATTTGCATTTCTACTTCGTTTTTTCTCTTCTAGTTCTGTTTTTGAGAATATAATATTTTCTTCAATAAAATGTTCTGCCCTTTTTTGTATTGCTTGATTAGATTTAAATTCGAAGTACATTATTTCCAATCCTTTTTTTAATATAATCAGTAATATTACCAAAGAATTAATAACTGTAACATAATTTAGTTATTCTCCTACTATTAATGAGTCATCTGCTAGACATTCATTGCTTTCAATATTCAGTCTGAAATATATAAATTATTCCCCGTATTTTCATTCCAGGGTGACAGTGGAGGCCCACTACAAACTCTCAATGAAAAAGGGCAATATGTATTACAAGGTTCACAATATATAATAAATGCATTCCTATTTAATGTGTCAAATCAATAATTTTCTTTGTAGGAATTGTGTCATTTGGATTTCGGTGTGCACAGCCAGGTTTACTCGGCATCTATACTGATGTATCACAATATCTCGATTGGATTCAAGAGAAATCCGGATTAGATGCAGGAATTGTAAACTTGATTTATGGTAAGACTAGCAAGAGAACAACACTAGCACCCAAAACTGAAATAACAAAAGGTAAGGAACTATTCAGGTTATATTATTGTAAAAGGGTCTTGCTCTTTAGTCAAAAAGAAATAAATTAGCGCGCTCAAATCAATGAAACTCTTAATTTCTAAAAATCAATTTTGATCATTTATTTAATACTGTAGCGTGAATTGGGTTCGACTGTCTTGGAAGCAAGAAATCGTTGTACTTGACTTCAATTTATTCAACTAACTAAATAAATAAATATCACACAACGAATAATAATCTTATTAACAGAATAGATAGATTAACAAACCAAATCAGGTATCTAATAAATCAATGCGCTTCAACAGTTTACTTACTCCACGAATCGACGAAATGAACACGACGCTGACTTGATTATGGATCTAAGGGTCAGTTTTATAAGTTAATTAAAATGCAGATAAGTCTTGCGTTTTGAAATTTTAGTACATATTCTTATATTTTTCCTTAATTTAATTCGTTATTTTTGTTATGTTTCACCTTTGTGTATATAGCCAATTTTGATGAAAATCTTGTAAGGGATAAGAGTTTTTGATTATTTTCCCGCCTTAATAACTCGACTATTATTAGTTTTACTATTTACGTCGTATTTTAGTGAAAATTGATTTAAAAAAAAATATAAGCATGTTTTTTCAATCTATATTTATATACACTTGCAGAGTTTTTAAAACTCGATGAACTATAAAGAAAGCTACACATTATCGCGAAACGGAATGTACTGAACGGAACAGAATTTAATAGAAATTCAGAATCTCCGCAAATAAACTCTGATCCCGCGGAAGAAAATGTTTGCATATGTGTAATTTCTTACTAACATATCTTGATTAAGCTTAAGTGAGTATTGTTAATAAAAATTTTCACAAAAAACTATTTCTAAATATATCAACAGAAAATAATGGCAGCTACTTGCTTGTACTTTCAAAGAACAATCTCAAATGCCATAAGAAAGTGCACGCGACGCTTAAGCAATCAGACCTGGGGGTTATCATGTAACTAGCAACTGCAATGCGACCGCGCCTATTGCACAATCGTCGCTGTCAAAACGTCGATTTTGTACAGTGTTGCCGCTCATTCAATGTAGAGCCTAAATTGATGCGTAAATAAAATTATCAAAGCGAAGTTGATTGCATGTATTTGTGAATAATTAAAGATTTTTTTAACATGTTCTTTATAAAATAGCTATTTGCACTTATTTATCCAATATTTAATAGATAAGGTCTAATGGACTACATGTAGACCGTGGCAACACTGAGATAACAACGCGATTGCAACTGGTTGCTAAATTTTATATGATATTGGGGCCGATCCATTCCGCGCTGTTCCAATCTGCGGCAGTATCAGCCGCACATTACAACTAAGACGCACGCCTATTATGTAAAAATAGCGACCCAGTTGCTATCGCATTGTGGTCGCGTTGCAGTTGTAAACCTAGTTGCTAGTCGCAAAAAAATCTTATTACGTAAAGCGGTTACAGTCGTAGTTACGTGATACCAATATTGACATCTGACACAATTCTCAACAGTCGCGTTGCGGTTACAAGTTGCATGATAAGCTTGCGGAACGGAAATTGTGAAAAGCATATATGTATACACAGGTTCTATTCCGCGCTGTTCCGATCCTCTATAATGTGCGGCCTGCTTTAGTCAGTTTTTAGTTTATATGCTTTCAAAATTTCAATGCCGATCGATTCCGTTCATTGAAAATGTGCAGCCCGCTATCAATCCGAGCTAAAGCGTAAAATAATATTTTTTTAAATATAAAGAGTTTGATTTGAATGTAATGTGGGGTGCTTGACATCTAATGATATTAATCATTATAAAAATATATTTAAAAACTTCCCTGGCTATATTACAATCAAATTAAATTCTCTATATTTCCGAATTATTATTTTACTTTTTGACCGACGAACCCCGAATGGAGGAGGTATACAATTCGACAGTCTGCTTTTTTTTTGGTTCCTTCGCGAGTTTTATATAGTGATCGTACTATGATTTTGATGATTTTTGATTCATTTGAAAGAGAAGGCTTGAGAAATGGTCCCATATTCATAAAAACGCAAATCCGAAATCCCCTTCCCTTCGAAAAAGAGTTACGGTTTTCGAGTAAGATGCATGTGAAATTCTCAAATATGTGCATTTTTGCTATGTGCTATGACAACAGCATGAGAATCTCTACTACAACCCGCCATTTATAGGTATTCCCAGTCGTAGTAAGACTGTCACAAAACAGTCCAGTGACATACTACACACAAATATAGCGGAGAATCTACGAAAAATCAACCATAAAGCTAAGAGATATTTCTTCGGATAATACTGGTATAGAACTTTTACAAACATGCATGTTAAAAAGACCATCAAAATCCAGAAATAGAATTCGGAAATATACAATTTTCAGGTACGGAACCCACCACATAGAGTCCCAAGGTAAATAAAAGTTAGCCTTTTTCTTTTCCCGAGATCAACATATCATATACGAAATATTAAATATTTAAAAAGTAATTTTATAAACTCAAAATATTCTATAACTTCATAATAATTAGATATAAAAAATATTTGTACACTCCAATTTGATAGATTTGTTCGAAAATGTATTAAAAAATAATATTTCATCTGGATTTGAGCCCGAGTTTCCCGCTTCACAGGCGAGCACTAATCCACTGGACCACCATCGCTTTAAAAATTGTTGAACTGATATATGATATATCCCAGCGTCGATATGGGGTTATTTCAATCATATCTAAAATTGTTTAAATATTCACAAATTGTTTCCTGTAAGTTAATAAAAAGTAAAGTATGATGTACTCTAATATAATAATAACAACCAGAAAGAAAACTAACATCATATATAATGAGAAACGGTGAAAAAACATGAATTGATTTGCCGTATATTTGGAAAGAGAATATATTAAAAGTAACCGAATTAATAGAAGGAATTATCCGATCGGGATGAAATTTCATACACTTATTAAAGAAAATAGAGCGATCAAGAACGTTTTTTCCAATTTTGAATATCTTTTTTCGTTTTTGAGATATTAAAAGTCATATTGTAGAAGTGTGAGAAATGCAAGCTTATGAAAATAACTGGTCGAAAGACCAGTGATGAGCTACCCGAAATATTAGAGATAGAGCCCTAGTATGAGTGAGTGAAAGTTTTAAAAGATTCCAAAAAATATTTTGAAAAAAAATCAACCCTCTAGGACCTACCATAATCGAGATATGAAAATTCAAACCTGGACGTTTTCTCCAATATAATAATAACGTAGTCTGAAATGTGTAGCAAGACAATTGTGACGAAGAATCTCAATTCTTAAATGTTAATTCCCGAAAAAAATAGAAGGAATTATCTGATCGCGATGAAATTTCCTACACTTATTAAAGAAAATAAGGTGATCAAGAATGTTTTTTCCAGTTTTAAATATCTTTCTTCGTTTTGAAGATATTGGAAAAAATTTAGAAAATTTTAAACAATGCAAGCTTTTTTTCGACCAGTGAGGAGCTACCAGAAATATTAGAGATAGAGGCATAGTATGAGTGAGTGAAAGTTTAAGAAATGTCCAAATAATGTTCTGAAAAAAAAACAACCCTCTAGGACCTACCATAGCCGAGATATAAAATTTCAAAGTCGAACGTTTTTTACTTGATTGAAACAGCTAATAAAATTCGTAAATTTCGTCCCCCAACTTTAAACGCTCGTAGCACCCTTATTAAAGGGATATTTGAAAAAAAACAAGCTTATAACACGACAAATTTTGTCAGCTTTGTAATGGATTAAAAAATTCTAAGATATTTTCATGGCTTCATAGATTGACCCTCTGTCCCGTTTGAGCATGTTTTTCGCACCGAAATTTTACCCCCACTCAAATGATCCAGAACGTGGCGGTTCCTATGGGATTCGCGCAGCCGACGATTTTTTATGTTTAATCCCATCGTTGGGGCTATCTTTTGGCTTTTGAATTTTTTCGATATCACTTACCGTTCTCTCAAAAAAAAATAATTGCATTTTTTTCAACCCTTAATATCTAAAAAATGGTAAGGGATGAAGAATTTTAAACTGGCCGGTCATCTGCTCCCTACCTCAAAGAACATTTAAAAAAAAAAATCAAAAAAATTCATCCAACACAAACCAAAAAAAACGAAATGAATATCCACCTCCTTAACTTTCCTTATTTTTTTTTCTGTCAAAAATTGAAAATTCATGGGCACTACATGAAAGACAATAGTATTTGTAACAACATCTATAATGAATTTTTTTTCGTTAGAGTTACGGTTTTTGAGATAGAGCGGTGGTAAAATGTTTAAAATACTTCTACGTATATGCACAGCGATGTTCTGAGATCTCTACATAATAATAGTAACAAGGACAAGCAAAGAATATACGTGGGTTATAGGATATTAGTGGTATTAGCGAACGTTCTACGATTTTCGTGAAAGTGTGAAATAAATATTTTTTACAAAATATTGGACCGACGTTAGTAGTTACATAGTAATATTAATTCTATTGGTGCTTGTGAAGTTGGTGCCGAAAGTTATCAATCCAACTGCAACTGCACAACTTCAAAAGTACCAGCACCAATTGAATTAATATTATTTCGTACTTTTCAATGCACCAACTAATAACGTCGGTCCATTTTTTTGTAAACCATATTTATTACTTTCTAGTTCGGATTATTATTAAAGCGTTAATGGTCAAGGCTCAGCTGCCCTTCTGTCCGCCTGTCTATCTTTCAGTGGGCTTTATCTATGAACCGTAATAAATAAAGAGCTGAAATCTTCAATGTATGTGTATTTATGTTGCCGTTACAACAACAAATACTAATTCAGTCCGTCTGTCCGTTCGTCTTTGTATCTATGTATGATCACTATAACAACTATGGAGGATATACAAGGCTCCAAAGAGCACAAGTAACTAAATATAATTTACTAACATAATATATATATACAAACATAAGTACACATACTGAATATTGCTGAATACTGACATGGTTGTGTCTGATACTGATTAGACTATGTTAAATTGAAATATATGAAATATTTTCAAAGATTGTGTATTTCTGTTACCGATATAACAACAAGTACTATGCTATCTATCCGCCCGTCCGTCTGTCAGCCGTCTGTATCTTATAATCATAATATTTATATTATGTATTTATGTATGTAATGAAATTATTGGTCAAGCTTGCAAATTAATATGAGGAATTGCCAATGCAAAGGTACATATAAATGTCATTCAAGAAAAATAAATTGGACCTTTACATATTATAATAAATAAATAAATAAGTAAATACAGATTATAGGCCTACGTATGCCGACAACTATTAAGTGGAATTAGTTGATGTAAGTATCGCAAATGGTGCTTTTTTGAGAACCCCAAAATATGTCCAATTTTTGTGTTCCAAATTTCAAAAAAACAAACTGGATGGTTCATAGTCTATTGATAGACGAACCCAAACGGAGGAGGTATACAATTCGACTGTCTGCTTTTTTAACCACATAAATGAGAAAAACTGATAAAACATCCTTATACCACGATTACAGAACAAGTATGTTATATTCAGAACCTCCTTAGTGCCCTCTATCCACTGTTGGCGTTTATTAATGAAAAACTTTGGTTAAGGAATGTTAACAATATATGTCATTTGAAACTTGTGTATTTCAGCTCACCATAAATGGAAACAATATTATAGAAGACCTGCCAGACGTCCATTAAGAATCATTATAAATTGAAGATATTATTTTAATAAAAATGAATTTAAATAATAATGAATTATTATAATGAATGAACTCAATTTCTTATTAAATCTGATTGTTGTTAAAATATATTGTAAGTAGTACTTAGAAGTTAGTTTATTTTTTCCATTCGGAATTGGTTGTTAGAAAATTGACTCCAAAATGAATAAAGTTTTCGTATAAAAATTATATTATTGTATTTTTTCTCCCTGCCATTAAATATCCAATCAAAATATATTTGTGAAAAATAAAGGTATACTGATATTGCCTTTACTAGCAATTGCTTTGAATAATTTTTGAAATTTTCTAGAAAAACTAGGACCAACGTAATTAAATCGTGCCCTAGAAAATACAAAATATTGTTAATTATTTTCGTATTGTTAATTTTGAAGTTGTTCAGTTATAGGTGAATAAAAGAGTTATAGCTCTAACATCAAAACTACCCATCGAATTATTTACTATTTTGTATTTTTAGTGCACAACGAGAGCAATGAAAAATTAAACGAAATGTGAGGGGTTGTAGAGATCCGAGTCATTCGAAGAAGAATAAAGATTTTATATATTTTTTTACAAAAATTGAACTTTATCAGTTGGTACACTAAAAATGGAGTAGTAAGTAGACATGGTGCATTATAAAACAACTGGTTGTGGTCCCAGTTAGGTATACTCAAATCCCACCCCTTTGATAAGTGCTGCCTCATGGAATCTGGGGTGGCAAAAACTAGAGCTTTATCAGTTGATACACTGAAAAATGGAGTAGTGAGTAGACATGGTGCATTACAAAACAAATGGTTGTGGTCCCAGGTAGGTATACCCAAATCACACCCCTTTGATAAGTGCTGCCTAATGAAACCTAGTGTGGCAAAAATTCAGGGAATAAATCACAATACAACAGAACATACAAAAAAAAAATGTAAGAGTATTGTCAAATGTTGATACAGTCTCATATTATTCTGATTCAGCTCTGCAATGTATTTTGAATTGTCTGCCAATGACAATTATATTGTACTGAAAATTAAGGGTTCTATTCAATAAGATTGAATAGTTAATTATGGAAAGCGAAAATTCCTCTATTTAAAACAACAACAAAAAAACAATGGAAGGAATTTCACTTGGAGATTCGAAATCAAATTCTTCCCAGCTGAATCATCAAGAAAGAAGACGACATCTGCAACCAGACCGGACCGCATGTGGCTTCGATTAATTCGCTACCAAATAAAATAGCAAGTGTCGTGCCATAACAATTTTATTTTGGGTAAAACGAAATTATTAGACCAGAAAGTTGTGTTTTCTTGTTATTTTGGCAAAGCTGAGAGGATCCGAACTGCAATTCGGTTCAATTGTAGTCAGAATTGGGATTCTAGTCAAATAACAAGAAAAGAAGATGTTCGTATCAACAAGGAAGGCCGACATGGAATCTATTATGGCAGCCCTCGCCGAACTGACGAAACAACAATCAGAGCAAACGACACAACAAGCCGCGCAGTATAGCAACCTCGAAGCCAAGTTAGAAGAGCAGTCCAGCAACCTCGAAACCAAGTTAGAAGAATAGTTCAGCAACCTTGAAGGCAAGTTAGTAGATCAAGCGAAACAACAAGGCCGCGCTGTCCAGCAACTTCGAAGCCAAGTTAGAAGAGCAGTCCTACAGCATCGAAGTCAAGTTAGCAGAGCAGTCCAGTAACATCGAAAGCAAAATTTCGGGACAGGCCAAAACACAAGCTGAGCAAACTCTGGGACTGGAGGAGCGTATCCTGCAGGGTATGGAAGAACGGTTGAAAGAGGAGCAAGCCAAACATCTGGGAGAGATGATCAGTTGAAAGAGCAGAAGGACCTTTACTATACTATACTATACTAAAAATGTAGTGGAGCGGCTCAACTTTTTAGAAAACCGCACCTGTTCGGGACATTCTACAAGAGCTGAGAGTAAAATCCAAGCCCCTACCTACGACCCTACCTATCTGAGGCAGTTCGAGGCAGCCGCTAACGCGGAGCCCAATGGAAAAGGCAACGGCATTTGTATTGGCACTCCGCGGAAGTGCTGTAGATGTTCTGAGATCGTTTCCCGATGGCCAATCATGGAGTTTCGAGCAGTTGGTTGAGGCCATGGAAATGCGATTTGGAGAGAGACATCAGGCCGCCATCTTCTACGCCCAATTGTAACATCGAAGTCAACGCTCCAATGAACCGTTACAGGAGATGGCAGCAGATGTTGAAAGGTTGGCGCATCTGGCTTATCCGGAGGGAGTCACCAGAGAGGTACGGGCACGCCTTGGAGTGTCAGCGTTCATCGATGCTATTGAAGATGGTAACATCCAGCAGGGCGTACGGATGCAGCGCCCGAAGATGATTAGTGAAGCCCTAATCCATGCGCTTGAACTGGAAGCAGCTAAGAGGGTGGCCAAGCCAACTGTGAGAGTCTGAGAGGTTGGCGACATGGAGGAGGAAGGCCCATCAGTGCCAAGATGCTGGAGATGCGGTAACCAGGGACATCTCATGGCCCTTTGCCCTAGGCGACGCAGGCATTCGCCTACAACCGATGGAACACGATTATCGATATGTCGAAGGTTTGGACATGGGAAAGGCCAGTGCAGTCTAAATGAGACCGAGCGACTGAAAAGGAATCAATCAGTTGCCGTCATCGTAAAGTCGGGACCCAAGGACAAAGCTTGACGGTGGATGGAGAAATTGAGGGTACCAGCTGCTCCTTCTTGATAGACACTGGAGTAGTACGAAGCATCGATATCATCAAAGGAGGCTGGGAACTATTGGACAGGGATTGTGTGATGCAAACGACAGATGCCGTTCTCTGGGTTTCCATTGAAGAGGACGCTAGGGTTCCGGCACGAAGAGAAAAGGTGTTAATGGCTGCATTTATGGGTGATACTGGTAGACAGTTTGTGGGAGTGGTAGAACCCCAACAGCAAATTTGAAAGTTACTGGTGGGACGCACCTTGAACGTAGTACAAGATGATCGAATTCCAGTCAGAATCATGAACATGAGCGACCAGGAGGTGATCCTGAAATATGGGTCGGAATTGGGGACGTGCCATCCAGTAAAACAAATGATGCACTTGGACAAAGAATGAGGCACCAATAAGAGTAGGTTGCCCTCAACTTTAAAGAAGTTGATATACGACGCCAGAATCCTATCTGTTAGTGAGCAACGACAAGCTGAGGCACTGCTACGAAAGTATCAGGACGTTTTCTCCTTGCATGACGATGATCTGGGCCATACTAATCTGGTGCAGCAATCGATATTCACCGGAGATGCCGCTCCGATCAGACAGGCAGCACCACGGCTAGCGCTCGCAAAACAGGAAGAGGTTCAGCAACTACTGGCTGAGGATCGGAATGTTATAGAACCATCCACCAGCCCCTGGGCGTCGCCGATAGTTCTGGTGTGAAAGAAAGACGACTCCACCCGATTCTGCGTGTACTATCGCCGCCTCAACGACGTTACAAGAAAGGATTCTCATCCTCTACCTCGGATCGACGACACCATCGACACACTGGCTAGTACTGAATGGTTCTTTACCTTGGATCTTTGCATTGGTTACTGGCAAGTTGGCATCCAAGAACAAGATAAAGAGAAGACTGTCTTCATCACGCCTTACCGACTCTGGCAATTCAATGTTATGCCGTTTGGGTTGTATAAAGCTCCTGCCACCTTTGAGCGATTGATGGATACAGTTCTAAAAGGATTGTCTTGGCAGACCTGTCTGGTTTATTTGGATGATGTGATATTCATGGGTAAGACATTTGGCCAAGTTGAAGTTGAACCCTGATAAATGCGAACTCTTCCGGAAGGAAGTACGATACCTTGGTCACGTAGTATCTCCACAAGGAGTCCGAACAGACCCACCTAAGCTAGCGCGGTTCAAGAATGGCCTCGCCCAAAGAATGTCTCAGAACTTCGCAGCTTTCTTGGGTTATGTACCTATTACCGCCGATGCGTCAAAGACTTCAGCAACCTGGCTAAGTCATTACATCGGCTGACAGAAAAAGACCAACCATTCGAGTGGAAGCCAGATTGCGAAGAGGCTTTTTAGAAGTTGAAGGAATCCTAATGTACGGCACCTACAACCAAGTCGCCGATTTTATGTGGATACAGATGCCAGCAATGTCGGTATTGGAGGTATTCTTTCGCAGGAAGAAGACGGTCAGCAGAAGGTTGTGGCCTACTTCAGTCGGGTGTTGAGTACGGCAGAGCGCAATTACTGCACCACAAGACGGGAATTGCTTGCTGTTGACAAAACTCTTAGGCATTTCTACAAATACCTGTATGGCCAGGAATTCACTCTTCGTACAGATAACGCATCACTGCGCTGGTTGATGAGATTTCAAGAACCGGAAGGATAGATAGCCCGATGGCTGGTAAGACGCACGGGAATGCTGACGCACTATCTAGGAGACCCTGCACAACTGCGTGTAAGCAATGCAAGGGCGAACAAACACTGGAAGACGTTCCTGCGAGACCAGTGGCGCTAGTACCGGTGGATGATGAATGATCCAACGAGGCTATCAGGCGTGATCAACATTTGGTTCTATCACCAAGGCATATTGGAGTCTTTGGACAGCCTGAAACTGGAAGACGGTGTGCTGCGATACCAATGGGAAACAACCACCTCGCTAATAGTAATTCCCCGAGTCAGGGTGGCTCGTGTACTTCGCAAAACTCACGATTGGCTAGCTGTAGGTCATTTTGGTGTTAACAAGACATTGGAGAAAACGCGAGCTCGGTCTTATTGGGTACGATGTCGAGCAGACGTGGAAGAATGGTGCCGACGATGCGATGTGTCTTCCAGCGCCCGTGGACCGCATAGACGCACCCGAGCGAGACTTCCAATACACTGTAGGCGCACCAATTGAGAGGATAGCCATCGACACAGCAGGTCCGTTTCCTACGACTGATGAGGGAAACCGGTACATATTGGTGATAATGGATTATTTTACAAAATCGCGGGAGGCATACGCTCTACCTAAACAAGAGGCTGCCACGGTGACACAAGCTCTGGTGGACACCTTATGCCGTTTTGGCATTCAGACCAAGGACGAAATTTTGAGAGCCGCTTGTTCCAAGGGGCCTGCGAGATACTTGGCATAAGAAAGATCCGAACAACACCCTTGTATCCGCAGTCCGATGGCATGGTCGAGAAGTTCAACCATACTCTCGTCAGCTTCCTGAAGAAGTTCACGTCTGACAACCAACGTGACTGGGACCGATATATTCATTTGGCACTAATGGCATATCGTGCCGCGGTGCACGATGTTACTAAAGTGACCCCACCTTGCATGATGTTCGGGAAAGAGTTGAGGTTACCCTGCGATTTGCTCTTTCGAAGGCCTTTTCCATCAACGGAAGCCACGGAGTTTGCCAGTCGGCTACAAGAAAGACTGCGAGAAGTTCATGGATAAGCCAGAAAACATATCCGTATGGCCAGCGACCGCATGACAACACGATACGATGGACGCGCCAATTCCGAAGGTTATCAGGTGAAAGATCGGGTTTGGCTATTCAATCCAAAAAGAACGATTGGCCGTTCTCCCAAAATGCAATTCGATCGGGAAGGTCCTTACACCATACAGGCGCCACTCAACGACGTCGTTTATCGCATCCATCAAACACCACGGGGAAAGATGAAAATGGTACATCTAGATCGAATCGCTGTATATCGAGGAACCAACGGTGAAAAAGAAGTTCGGGACGAACGAAACTTGAGGAAGAGGCACTGTACTGAAAATTAAGGGTTCTATTCAATAAGATTGAATAGTTAATTAGGAAAAACGAAAATTCCTCTTTTTACAACTACACAAAAAAGCAAGAGAAGGAATTTCACTTGTAATGATCATGGAATGCCAAGGATCTGTCCAGATGAAACCCATGTATTTCGGAGTGTGGGGAATAGCTAAATGCACTTCAAATAAGTGGAAAAAGGATGGATCAATCTAGTTTCTTATATAAACTGCAAATCTCATACGACGAGCAGTTCATTTATCCTAGAGACCTCGTAAAACAATCAGCAGTGAGAGTCGAAATCAAATTCTTTTCAGCTGAATCATCAAGAAAGAAGAAGACGACATCTGCAACCAGACCGAACCGCACGTGGCATCGATTAATTCGCTACCAAATAAAATAGCCAGTGTCGTGCCATAACAATTTAATTTTAGGTAAAATAAAATTATTAGACCAAAAAGTTGAATTTTCTTGTTATTTTGGTAAGGCTGAGAGGATCCCGAACTGCAATTCAGTTCAATATTAGTGAATTTGAGAAGCCTTGCGAGAATATTCTTTGAAGAACAAACAAGTCAATATCAATGTACTTTAAATTCGATAATAAATAATAATAGTAATATTCTTTATTTACTCAAATATCCAATAACAGATTTAGCATTGTCACAGGTTCAAATAGAATAGCTTTAATATTAAAAATCATTAACACGAATAATATAAAAATATCAGTTATACAATTAAAAATGCACACTAACACTATTTTCTATTATATAACACATTATTGAAAACTTTACATAAAAAACTACAAATTAAGGTTAGGACAGACCAATTTGACATTATTTATTCTTTATCTATTACATCTAAGAAATTCATCAATATTATAAGGGCATAGTTCCATCAACAGTATTTTTGTTTTAATTTTAAATTTATTTATGGGTAAATTTCTTATACAAGGCGACAAATGATTAAAAAGTCTTGATGCTAGAGTAATATAGCTCTTATGTGTGATGGCGAGTCGATGCTGAGGAGTAAGCAAGTTATTGCCAAACCGCGTGAGGTAGCCATGTTGTGAGTTTACTGTTGGAAGAAGATTCTGTTGCTGCTTGATGAAAATAAAACATTGGTGTATGTACAGGGCAGGCAATGTCAGTATGTTGAACTGTTTAAACAACATTTTGCAACTATCCATAGGATTGATTTTACCTAAAATTCTCAATGCAGCCTTCTGCTTGATAAATATTTTTTTCTAGTCAGTGGAATTTCCCCAGAACAGAAGACCGTAAGAAATTCTGGATTGGAATAGCCCCATGTATAGGCGTCCCTAACAACGTCGAATGACACAAATTCTGCAACTCTACGAAGCAGAAATAGAGTACTAGATAGTTTGGAAGAAAGGTCTTTAATATGATCCTTCCAGCTCAATCTGGAGTCCAAGGTGTCTCCCAAAAACCAATTATCTTGCGATTCTTTCAATGTGAAGTTGAGTAAATGGGTTTTATCCACATTAAGATACAATCCATTAGAAGTAAAGAAATTTTCGATCTTAGCTTGTTAGTTTGTTGTCTAAGATATTCAACATTGGTATGGGACTCATAAAGGGTAGTATCATCTGCATATTGGATAACGCAGGTAGGGTTCATGTGAAGAGGTAGCTCGTTAACATAAAGTACAAAAAGCAGGGGACCCAAGATTGAGCCCTGTGGTACCCCGGCCATTACCTTTAGTGTTGAGGAGCATATACCTTTGTGTTCAACCGCCAGAACTCGGTTGGACAAATATGATTCTATTAAATCAGCTACTTTGCCCCTTATTCCATAGTATTAAAGTTTTTCTTGCAGAACTGTGTGTGACTCACAATCGAAGGCTTTAGATAGGTCGCAGAAAACGGCTGAAACAGTTTCCCCCCTCTCGAAGGACTCCATTATATGTCGCACCAGCTCGTTTATGGCGTGGGTAGTCGATAAGCCCGACCTAAATCCGAACTGGTGCTTTGACAGCAAATTATTGGCCTTAGCTTCGATAGGCTTTGATAGTATAGGGGTAATAGAGATTGGTCGTTAATTACTGATATCAGTCCTTTTTATAGACAGGGGTTACTTTACTATATTTCAGCTTATTTGGGAAACGACCAGTTTCAAAACACTTATTGATTATTTTGGACAATGGAATCACCAAACCTTCTTTGATCAGTCTTAGTATCTTGTTACTTAGACCAAATATGTCCAAAGCTGTACTGTCGGATAGACCAGCAATAATATTCCGCACTTCCGATAGATCAACAGGTATAAGAAATAAATTTTTATTGAATTTTATATGAGAAGATGTAATCTCTGAAGGACTATTTTGAGATATTTCTAAATTTTTCGATATATTAGCTGATAAGTTCGTAAAATATTCATTAAATTCCTCAGCATTAATACGAGTTTCAGAATGGATAGCATTAGTGGATAGTGGTTCCTTAATTATCTTCCAAACCGTCTTTGGTCTGTTTACTGACTTTTCTAATCTATTGGAATAATACTTTCTTTTTTCATTGAGGATTTGGATTCTGTAGTGTTTTCGTGCTAACTTTATCTCATTGGAGAGATCAATATTTCTGTGACTACTATTATTGGTAAGAGGTATCTTACGGAAGAACAGCGAGATGTATAAGAATTTATAAATGACCTCTTCAATGCCATAACTGAACTAGAACAAATAGTCAAGTTTAGAGGGGAACATTTAAAAACATGTGCCAAATGCAACATTTCTACTTCTCAAGAAGCGATTTTCCAGACTTATTCTTCCCGTCGCAATAGCGGAGAAAATAACTGTGAATCCTCAAGAACTCTTCGATGAAGTTTACAGCAAGCGAGTGAAACTTGATGCAAAATATCTGGGATATAAAGAAGGATACAAATTTAGGCGAATAAACGTTGAATCCGTTTAAATGATACTAGTCAGTCAACAAATGGTATGTCGATCTAGTGGCTTTAGTGTTTTGGAAAACAGCAAAATGTATAATAAAAGACATTCCAACAAATATACGTCACTATCATTATATTTGCTTTTTAAGTCAGTCTAAAGGTTGACTGGAAGTATTTGATGTAGTTGAGAAAAAATCATGGAAGGAAGGAAGGAATGTATATATTATTTTTAAAAGACAGTAATTAATGACATTCTTTTGATAATTACTATAATTTGAAATTAATGGTCGTGAACTACGAGACGGGGTTCATAATACTTTTGACCAATTTTAACAAATCATTTAAAATTAAGGCAACAAATTTAACACCTAATCACTGATATATAATAAATACCTGATATAACATGATGATAAAAAATTAAAGTTAGTGCGTGAGAGCTAACATTAATTTATCAATTACCAAAAAATATTCATATACCTAACCAAGAGTAGAAAATTATTTGAAATTAACATGATTATAGAAAATTCAAGTTAGAACGTGACAGCTGACAGTAGTTTATTACGAATTACCAGAAAATATTCATATAGGTACCCAGAAAAAATATTTTCAGTGTGAAACTTTTGAAGGTGAGGGCTCTTGTCTAATCCGTGACAGCTAACAGTATTTTACCAATTTCCAAAAATAAAACACGTTAGCTTAGTGGATTAAGACTAGGGAATGCAATGCCAGGATCCCGAAATTCCTGGATCTCGCAATCAAGATGCGGGACGAGTCTCGCTCGTAAATCCAGCGGGATCCCGCAAGATTTACGGGATTGTAGGCGCACGCCAGCTATGTATGGAAAGCATAAATACGGCTATTGTATGTTAATATAGAGAAATAAAATTTCTCACTCAAATGTGTGAAGAATCTGTAAGAATCTAGTACAAAATAAGTATGGCCAACGATAATAGTGCTTTTACCAACGTGAAATTATCACTCAAGCACAACTAAAGTGAACTTCTTGGATGTCCTCCTCAGTTTGAAATTTAAATACAGAGAAACTGATAATTATGTCGGAGACTGTGTATAAAGACTTTTCTGGTACTGTTACTGTTTGGAAGTACTTTGAAGGTGGAAGATTCACAAACTGTAAAATGTAATTTATGCAAATCAATCAGAAGACGACTGGACGTTCTACGAAAGGTTTGGATGTGCATTTAAAATCAAAACATAAAATTGACACCGCCAAACCAAAAGATCCCGAGTATTTGACAATATCTCACTCTGCCTCGGCTTATCAACTTCAGTAAAGAAACAGAAAATCACTGATCACTTTCCAAGACAAGATAATACCGTAGAAAAGAAGGTATCATGCTTAGTATCAAAAGATGGTTTACCATTCCAAGTTTTCTACACTTCGTCAGATTTCCGAGATCTTTTTGAAGCTGGTGGTTACAAATTACCAACTTCTCCTAATTCAATCAAGTTAATGGTTATGAATTATGGCACGACTCTAAAAATGACCGTTATTCAAGATCTTCTAACACCAAAAGACAATAACCACAGATTTTCCCTGACATTTGATGAATGGACTTCAACAAGAAACAGGCGCTATATAAATGTAAATATTCACGCATTCACTCAGGAAAAGCCCACTTTTTGAAATCTAGGGCTGGTGCACATTTATGGAAGTTTGCCTGCAGAAGCCTGTATCACAATTTTGAATAATAAACTATCAGAATATGAGATATCTCTAGATAAGGATATAATTTGTATTACCACAGACGGTGCCAAAGATGGTAAAAATTGGTAGAATCATCGAGCCCGATCAACAGCTTTGTTATGCCCATGGCATCCAATTGGCTGTTGTAGATGTTATTTATAATAAAAAATATAATTTACTTAATGAACAAATGTCTATGCAAAATAAGACAGTCGATGACGATATGAAAAAGGATGAGAATAATGATGACGACGACGACTGAACAAATGAAGAGCTTGTTGATGACGAAGTTGTCAGCTTTGATTTATCGTTTCCTACAACTGCCAGCGAAATAGACCTAGCTATGGAGTACTCAGAAATTATAAACAAAGTACAAAAGGTGGTCAAACTATTTAAAAATTCTCCTACAAAAGACGTTTGCTACAGATGTACATGGTAAAAGACATGGGGAGAAACATTGCTTTATTGCTGGACTGTAAAATAAGATGGTCTAGTCTATTCGAAATGATAACAATCTTCAACAACGTAAAATTGTGTGTTTCTAAAGCTCTGGTTGACCTTACCCGACAAACTTCAAACCATCAAAAAACTATCGTTAAAAGGTTAGAGTTCGGGAAAAATCGCCTAAACACTTCCGCTACTGCTTATGATTCTGAATAAGATGTACCTCTGGCTAATCTGGTGGTCGAATCCACAGCATCAACACCTATGTCGCTTCAAGAAGAACTCTAAATGACGCTGACCACTCTTAGAACTTCTGGAACGCCTCAAGCTAGATCTAGAAACAGCAATCTGGAGGATTTGATTAAGAAGGAAATGAGTTATTTTCAGTCGGGTGTATTAAAAGACAGATACCTCCTATTTGCATTTAACTCATTAATGACGGTTGTTCCTACTAGCGTAGAAGCAGAACGAGCCTTTTCCGCTGCTGGCTGTCTAGTCTGCAAGGTGAGGACCAGTTTAGCTGATGACACAATTAATACATTAACTTTTTTTGCTTTACTTCCAAAACCATGTTCAATTTTCTTACAAAGAAGTATTTTTTTAATCATTACAAGAATAATGTTTACTTTTCTTTGCAGGACATAAATAAAGAATTTGATACTTATTACTTGTTTATTTTCAATTTAAACCCTTCAAACGCCAGATCCCTCAAATACCTGGATCCCGCGGGACTGAAAATACTCAGTCTTCTAAATACTGGGATTGAAATTGTTTTACGGGATTGCATTCCCTAGTTAAGACGCTGGAAATGCACTGTTAGCTTGCGAAAGCATATTGTGGCCGTGGGTTCGAATCCCGCCAGAGCCATGGTTGTGGTATTAACGATTTGTGAATATTAAGAAAGATAAGCGACTAGCTATTTCAACAGGAACTTTCCGGGCAAACACTTTGTTGGATTTTGGTACGAAAAAATAAAGACATAAAAAGTCTTGAGTATGGAGCCCTTATACCCCAGGGTTCTACTTGCACGTAGAACTAGTCCGAACACCAACCCAGATTCATCCACAGACATACATCAAGAGAGAATAGCTTGATAATTTCTCGTAATTATGCCTTAGAGATTTTCCGGTTTCAAACCATCCGTCTCTAAGTCCCAGTCGCTCTGACAGACTCTCACAAAACAGTCCAGTGACATACTACACACAAATATGTCGAAAAATCCACAAAAATTCTGCCGTAGAACTCAGAGATACTTCTTTGGGTTTTACACGTATGGAATCCACCACCCAGGAGGCCCAGTCACACTTACAGATACTACCAGATCATTCTTATTACAAACTGACGTACAGAAATATATATATAGAGAGAGAAATACTTATACTAATAAGACAAAGCAAAATAAATATATCAAAATTAAACAATATATAAACAAAACAAAGTCAAACTAAAACTAAAAATTAAATTAAAATTAAATTGTAAGTAAAAGTCCATGATCTGTGGAATAGAATATAATTTGAAAAAGAAGAAACTCCATCTCCACATTTTATTGTATTTTAAATTAAGTTGTGAGACATGTTTCGGTGTTGTACAACACCATTATCAATCACATACAGGTTCTGTAAAAACAGTTTAATGTAAATTCTAATTTAACTTAAAAGTGTTATTAAATCATAAGATAACAGAATGTTGTAAAAAATTGTGAAAAAAATGTTAAAAACTATCATAAACAAAACAAAATAAAACAAAATGGTTTTTTCAGATACTCACATGAATTAATGTTTTTTATAATTTTAATCCATATACCAGAAATTCCTTATTAAAATGGAAAAATTAAATTAACGTTTGTCCATAATACCCCAAAAATACCCAAATTAAGTAATCAAATAATTGAAAATAAAATAAAATTCTTAGAAACTAAAAATAGAAAATAAAAATAAAAATGTGTTGATCGTCAGTCACACTACATCTTGTTTTCGTTGGTGAAAATGAAAAGGATTAATTTCTGGCAATGGATCGTTTAAATAGATGCTTGATTACATGTGAGCACTGAGACCTATTGTTGACTTGTGTAAGTTTATAACCGATAATCTATAAATTGATGAAAACTACATATAACTTAAGGATAAGGAGAAGCACAGCAACCAACAATAATATGTTTATAAATAAATTCAAAAGTTTAGAGTGTTGAAGAATTGTATACAATCATAATTAGTCTGTTCGTTGAGTGAAGTAATTAATGGGTTATTGACGTTCGAGTTAATCTCGAAAATTTCTAAAATGTTCAACACACGGCCTTTTGATGCGTGATGTAATATTCTGGCATCAGAGTTGATATCAAAGGTATGTTTATAGTTGATTATATGATTAGCGAGTTAATTTCATGGAATGGTGGGGTCACCTTAGTATGTTCTTCTTTCTGGTCCTTATTTTTCTACCGGTTTGGCCTAAATATTTGGCTGGGCAATTAGGAGTGGAGCACGAGATTTCATAGACGCCCGATCTATCCATTGGGTCCACCTTATCCTTAACGTTGACAAGCATCTTATAAATCGAGTTATAAGTATAAAAACAAACCTTTAATTCTTGGTTATGCCATTGGAAGATGTTTTTGATTTCTTGGGATACCTTGCCAATGAAAGGCAGTGAGCAGTATTTTGATGGTAAGGTAGGTGTGATTAGATATCTGTTGATGTATTTCACCAAGTGTCTCTGATATATTCTATCTATGAATTGAATAGGGTAATTATTATTGATGCCAATTTGTTTAATGATGTTAAGTTCATTGTTGAAATCTCTAACATTCATCGGGATGGAGAAGAGTCTATGAAATAATGAATTAAAATAGCTCAGTTTATGCGAGATCGGGTGGCAAGATGAGAAAGGGATGATGTTGTCGGTATGTGTAGGTTTTCTATAAATTGAAAAACTCAAGAAAGTCAGGAATAGATTTAATTGGTTTATGTCCCCGTTGAAAAGTACTAAACAGTCATCCACGTATCTGTAGTAAAAAAATATTTTGTCATGGTGATTGAAGCTCTTAAATTTTGTCTCTAAATAATTCAGAAAGATTTCAGCTAACAGTGGGGAGAGGTTGCTGCCCATGGCTAGGCCTGATAATTGAGCGAAATGTTCATTGTTGAATTTAAAAAAGTTTTGTTTCAGGACTGTGTCCGGAAGTTGACAAATATTAAGGCAGTGATGAAAATTGGTTCCTGATTCAAAGAGAAGATTTCCGACCAATTGGATACAGTCATCTGGTGGTATACTCGAGAAGAGATTAACAACATCAAAGGACACTAGGATAGAATTAGTGGGTATAGTCATATTTGAGATTTTATCGATTAAATCTTTAGTGTTTTTGATGGCATATGGGTTATTGAAATCAGTTAATTCTCTAATGAGTTTATTAAGCCAAGATGCTAATTTAGATATGGGTGAATTACAGTATGATACAACCGGTCTAATAGGTATGCCTGTTTTGTGGATCTTTGGGACGCCGTATAATAAGGGTGTGGATGCGTTCATGGGGATAAGTTTATCTTTATCTGATTGGTGGTACCGGATGGTATCACAAGTGTTGTCGAGTTCTTTTTTCACAAGTCTTACATATTTGGTTGTGAGATCTGAGTCTAATCTACGGAAACAATCATCTGTCAAGAAATTGAGAACCTTACTTACATAGTCGTGACGATCTAGAATGACCAGACAATTACCTTTATCTGCTTTAGTAACTGTTAAGTTATTATGTCTAACTTTACGTGTTATACCATTTAAAATAAATCTCAGTTTCTTATCTTTTTCATTGTATGTAATATTAGGCTTTATTGGTGAATTTGAATGTTTCAATGACTTTTTCACATTCTACGGCCAAATGTTGAAATTCTTTTTTGTTTTATGATTATTGAAGTTGAATTTTAAAGCTTGATTAAGAACATACATCTCTTGTTCATTGAAAGTGATCGAGGACTTGTTCATCACTTCTGGGGTGGAAAACATGTTCCGAAAACTTTTTAAATTTATTTTTATATTTATAATTCAATGGGGCTACGTTCGAGTTTAATCTAGATAATTTATGTAACAGATTGTTGTGCTTCTCCTTACCTTTTTGTTCGATGTAATCCAGAAAGTTTTTGTGAACTGCATCTAACTCTATGAAGTCCAGGACATCCGAGAGTTTCAAATAGAGCCATTTGAGATGGGAGTTGATCGTGTTGAGCTTCTGGTAGGAAGATTTCATTTCCTGTTTAATCCATGTCTGGATACCTGTGGCAATCGCTTTTTCTGCTGATGGAGTGATGATTCTGCTGTTCAGAGATATGTAGTTGGGGGTAAGTTTCCTCCTCAAACATTCATTGTTAAACCAGATGTCCAATGATACCATCTTCCGTCGTAGTAACAAAAACTTATATTGTCGGACTAATGTTGCTCGACTAGCATCTTGATATTTTAAGTAAAAGTCCATGATCTCAAAGTGGAGTAGAATATAATTTGAAAAAGAAGAAACTCCAAGTCATCTCCACATTTTATTGTATTTTAAATTACCAATAAAGACTTAATCAGGTGTGATATCGCAGGTATGCTAAATAAGAACTTCACTTTTAACCCTAATATTACATACAATGAAAAAGATAAGAAGCTGAGATTTATTTTAAATGGTATAACACGTAAAGTTAGACATAATAACTTAACAGTTAATAAAGCAGATAAAGGTAATGTCTGGTCATCCTAGATCGTCACGACTATGTAAGTAAGTTTCTCAATTTCTTGACAGATGATTGTTTCCGTAGATTATACTCAGATCTCACAACCAAATATGTAAAACTTGTGAAAAAAAACTCGACAACACTTATGATACCATCCGTTACTACCAATCAGATAAAGATAAACTTATCCCCATTATACCCTTATTATACGGCCTCCCAAAGATCCACAAAACAGGCATACCTATTAGACCGGTTGTATCATACTGTAATTCACCCACATATAAATTAGCATCTTGGCTTAATAAACTCATCAGAGAATTAACTGATTTCAATAACCCATATGCCATCAAAAACACTAAAGATTTAATCGATAAAATCTCAAATATGACTATACCCACTAATTCTATCCTAGTGTCCTTTGATGTTGTTAATCTCTTCTCGAGTATACCACCAGATGACTGTATCCAATTGGTCGGAAATCTTCTCTTTGAATCAGGAACCAATTTTCATCACTGCCTTAATATTTGTCAACTTCCGGACACAGTCCTGAAACAAAACTTTTTAAAATTCAACAATGAACATTTCGCTCAATTATCAGGCCTAGCCATGGGCAGTAACCTCTCCCCACTGTTAGCTGAAATCTTTCTGAATAATTTAGAGACAAAATTTAAGAGCT
Source organism: Crioceris asparagi (assembly GCA_958507055.1). NCBI lineage: Eukaryota > Metazoa > Arthropoda > Insecta > Coleoptera > Chrysomelidae > Crioceris > Crioceris asparagi. The sequence continues at coordinate 56,340,216 of OY293827.1, forward strand.
TCAATCACCATGACAAAATATTTTTTACTACAGATACGTGGATGACTGTTTAGTACTTTTCAACTGGGACATAAACCAATTAAATCTGTTCCTGACTTTCTTGAGTTTTTCAATTTATAGAAAACCTACACATACCGGCAACATCATCCCTTTCTCATCTTGCCACCCGATCTCGCATAAACTGAGCTATTTTAATTCATTATTTCATAGACTCTTCTCCATCCCGATGAATGTTAGAGATTTCAACAATGAACTTAACATCATTAAACAAATTGGCATCAATAATAATTACCCTATTCAATTCATAGATAGAATATATCAGAGACACTTGGTGAAATACATCAACAGATATCTAATCACACCTACCTTACCATCAAAATACTGCTCACTGCCTTTCATTGGCAAGGTATCCCAAGAAATCAAAAACATCTTCCAATGGCATAACCAAGAATTAAAGGTTTGTTTTTATACTTATAACTCGATTTATAAGATGCTTGTCAACGTTAAGGATAAGGTGGACCCAATGGATAGATCGGGCGTCTATGAAATCTCGTGCTCCACTCCTAATTGCCCAGCCAAATATTTAGGCCAAACCGGTAGAAAAATAAGGACCAGAAAGAAGAACATACTAAGGTGACCCCACCATTCCATGAAATTAACTCGCTAATCATATAATCAACTATAAACATACCTTTGATATCAACTCTGATGCCAGAATATTACATCACGCATCAAAAGGCCGTGTGTTGAACATTTTAGAAATTTTCGAGATTAACTCGAACGTCAATAACCCATTAATTACTTCACTCAACGAACAGACTAATTATGATTGTATACAATTCTTCAACACTCTAAACTTTTGAATTTATTTATAAACATATTATTGTTGGTTGCTGTGCTTCTCCTTATCCTTAAGTTATATGTAGTTTTCATCAATTTATAGATTATCGGTTATAAACTTACACAAGTCAACAATAGGTCTCAGTGCTCACATGTAATCAAGCATCTATTTAAACGATCCATTGCCAGAAATTAATCCTTTTCATTTTCACCAACGAAAACAAGATGTAGTGTGACTGACGATCAACACATTTTTATTTTTATTTTTTATTTTTATTTTCTAAGAATTTTATTTTATTTTCAATTATTTAATTACTTAATTTGGGTATTTTTGGGGTATTATGGACAAACGTTAATTTAATTTTTCCATTTTAATAAGGAATTTCTGGTATATGGATTAAAATTATAAAAAAACCATTTTGTTTTATTTTGTTTTGTTTTTGATAGTTTTTAACATTTTTTTCACAATTTTTTACAACATTCTGTTATCTTATGATTTAATAACACTTTTAAGTTAAATTAGAATTTACATTAAACTGTTTTTACAGAACCTTTATGTGATTGATAATGGTGTTGTACAACACCGAAACATGTCTCCAACTTAGTTTAAAATACAATAAAATGTGGAGATGACTTAGAGTTTCTTCTTTTTCAAATTAAAATTAAATTAATTTATAAAAATATAAAAAATATATAAAAATATAAAGTTGTAAAAATATATGATAATAAGAATAAGAATGTAATATACAGCTGTATATCCGGTCCGAAGGTAAGTTAATATAAAGCTGTATATTCAGTCATAAGGTAAAAACTAAACTAAATCACAAAAAAAAACAAAAACAATTTATGTACAAACAATAAACCAGTGTGTGAGCTGAGCAGAAACGTGACTTAGTGAAAAAAGCATTTTCTAGTAGGTATTTCATTTAAAGTTTGGCGAAATCTGGGAAAAGCCGTTATAGATTTAATTTCGTGTGACAGATGATTATACATTACAAAAGACCTTAGGATATCAAACATCAAATAATATTCACTAAACCAGTGGGTGTAAGAAGTTTAATATTAAGTATTAACAATTTTTAACAAAAAAGTCGCTTACTGCATACAAGGCTCTCTCCAGTAAGTATGATTTCAAAACCTTGCGAAATTATGGACTTGATTTTAAATAGTAGATGATTGTGCATTTTTTGCATTGTACAGTATAGAGCTTTTAACCAACTCTGAGCGTGGGGTTGGCAGATAAAGATCAGGCTCCGTATTTCTAAGCGGATAGTTCTGAGATGGCCTCTCTGGAATAGAAGATACGTGCTTGCGGATTAAGCATACAGGTTCAAATATGAATAGGGAAGGAAGAGTTAATATTTTAAAGTAATCCTGGCAGTGAGTCCTACTGTTAAGTCTCAATGAATACCGAACAACTCTCTTCTGCAGTTTGAAAATACGATCAAATTGAGTCGCACAACACGTACCCCAGAATGGAAGGGCGTATCGGAGGTGCGACTCAAAAATGGCATAATAGACTGTTCTAGAAGTAGAAAAGTTGAGCTCCTAGGAAACTGATCTCAGCGAAAAGGAAGCAAGCAATATACAACTGATAATAAACTTTCAAGTACGGAACCCACCACATAGAGTCCCATGTGCACTGAAAGTATGACATCACTTTTACTTAAAGTATGAACAACACGTGTGCAAAATTTGGTTTGGTTCAGTTTTATACTGGCAATACAAATACCTCTGTTATTTGATCAAGCCGGCAGCGGACTCGTGGGTGATTACCAAACACAATATAGGAGACTACAGTATAACTCTACTCATTCAAACAGTGTAGGTATAGCCAAACTAAGAATTTTATTCCAGTGATATATATATATATATATATATATATATATATATATATATATATATATATATATATATATATATATAATATAAAAATAAGATGAAGCTCTACACCTTTATGCTTTTATTTAGTCGAACACAACCACCCACTAGAAGCGGATCACGTGATTTCAAGCTTGTTAGCTTTCATCAGCGCCACATAAGTGGGTGGTTGTGTCCGACTAAATAAAAGCATAAAGGTGTAGAGCTTCATCTTATTTTTATATTTTTTTTATATTTTATATCTCATTCATTAATCAACTAAAAGACATCTTTAATTATATATATATATATATATATATATATATATATATATATATATATATATATATATATATATATATATATATATATATTTACAATTATATTTTACTTAACGAAAGCAGCGTAGTCTTTTATGTATGCATCATAATTAAAATCATAAATCAATATAAGTTTTAGAGGTTACGTTAAGTGGTAAAACGTCACCCTTGAAGGTTCATTCAAATTTAGTAGTTTTTGCGTGTGGCGTGTATAAACATACAGACAGACAGACAGATGCGGTAAAATGAAACCTCTATTCTAAGTTAGACCGCTAGCAACACATCGGTGAAAATTGCATTCAATTATCTGTAGTAATCTTTGTGTAATGCGTGTACAAACATACAGAAAGACGGACAGACGCGTTAAAACATTTATATATATTTATATTTTAAGTTAGACCTCTAGTAACAAATACATCGGCGAAAACTGCATTCAAATCCATGCAGTAGTTTTTGCGTGATGCGCGTACAAACATACAGACAGACAGACAAAAATTCTAAAAGCAGTTATTTTGGCTTTTGTTGCTCTAATAAATACCCCCCATATATTATTTTTTCTTAAATATCTTTAATGTACATACATGAGTCTCTTAAAATTTTATTATAAGTATATGCTATGTATAGAATGTACCTATAGATGTATATACATCTACACATGATGCATAGATTTCAAATATAAAGTTCACATAGAAATACTAAGCTACTTTTGTTAAATGATCAGATATCTAAATATCATTTGAATAAAATTCATATTCTGAAGGAGTAATGTCACTGAATTCTCCTATATCATATAATATGGTAATCTCCACGAGTCTGCGGTCGCCTTGATCAAATAACCGAGGTATTTGTATTGCCAATAGCCCAATAGGTAATTACCTATACAGGGAATAGGATAAGATTATTTGGTCGGACGAAGCTAAATTCACAAAAAATGGGGTGTTTTATCGAGGCAACTCCCATTGTTGGAGTGATTCAAATATACATCCATTTGGAGAACAACATTTTCAAGAATCCTGGCAGTTTAACGTTTATTGTGCAATAAGAAACGACGGCGTCGTTGCCCTTGAATTCTATCAAGAAAATCTAAATGGTAAGTTAACTGATTTTTAAGCATTCTAGATGAGAAGTACGGTTTTTAACTTGGTTTTTAACTTAGAGGTGAGCGCTATCTCAACATCTTGAGAGATTTTAAAGTGAACTATTTAGACAACTTGCCGCTGTCTGAATATATACTTTTAATTTATCAACATGACGGGGCGCCTCCACATAATGGTCATCTAGTCAGCAACCATCTGCAAAGATTTTTTTATGATCAATTGATAGCCAATAATGGGCCACGTCTTTGGCCCCCTCGATCCCCCGACCTATCAGTACTCGATTTTTTTATTTGGGGAGCAGTCAAAAATAAAGTGTTTAACACCACCATAGGAGACTGCATGCGACGAGTTAGAACAGCCTTTGAAGATCTAAACCCGCAATCTATAAGAAGAGCCACCCATGTACAGTTCCTGCTCAGGTGCGAGAAATGTCTGGAAGTACAAGGGCATCAGTTTGAACATTCACTATAATATTTTCTTGAATTTTTACATAGAAAAATGAAAATCTGCCAGTTATTCCAAAAGCAACGATTTCAATATTATCATTGTTAAAAATTGGGCTATTTCTACGTACCTTACGCTTTATAGTTCCAAAGTTCTTGGAGTTTTCTATAGTTTTCTTTACAGACTATATATAGTATTAGTTTCTGTTTCTGTGAATGTCACGTTGCAAATCTATTACATACCTATTGCATTTTCTTGAAATAACTCAGAAAAATTTAAAAATGTCAAATATTTAAGAAACTAATAATTTTTGGTATAGACAACCTTATACAAAGTACCTCTTATTTTTACAGCTTAATGCAATAGAATGATAAAAAATGAGTGTTTTCATTTGACAAAAATGACTTTTGGCGTTTTTTTGGATCTAGTTTTCAAGTTCCTTTTTTGATCACTTTGTAGGAATAATTATCAAAATATCATAAGAGTACTGATAAAGTACACCTTCTTCTACAAGAGAATCAACCAAAATTAAATATTAAAGGCTTCTTCATAGGAAATATTGATAAGTATGTTTTGGACTTTAAACTGAATTTTTGACATAAAATTTGAAATATGTCAAAAACGGTTAGACTTAGGTATAGGACATTATACATGAAATATTTTCAAAATTATACAAGAAATCTAAAAATGTGTTAATATACAAAGTTAGCATCTACTTCCGGTATAACCGGAAATGCGACAAACATGAAAATATTTTAGACGTATGTCCCCCAGTGACATTATTATCTCACCACATTTTCAGATTGTTTGTAGTTATAGTTTGTCCACAATCAATCGATGTCTTTCCCGGAGGACTACCCTGTATAGATTATATAAATACAGTGCGTCCATAAAGTAACGCATAAATTAATTATTAGCTAAATTAACAATAATAGGTATTAGAAATTCCCTAAACCAGTTGATTTTTGATTTGAATACAGTGTTTTTTTCAAATTATAATCTAATATACAGCGTGAACCACCTTCGTGTGATGACGTCATAACCATTTTTTAATAGAACACCAAATTTTTTTCAATTTCCGGATTTCCCTTGATGAGCTGATTCCAAAAATGTATAACACGTATCTTCAAATTGGTACAGGGTAGGCAAAAATACAAAATTTCAAGCTATTTCCAAATAATAAATAAACGAATAAACGTAATAATACACTATGAAAAACTTTTGGGGGTATGAGAGCTATATTCTGAAAAACTTTACAAAAAAACACAATTCTTTCGCATACGCTCAGTAAGAGCTCAACCACGCCGATACAATTTTCGTTGTTATTTTTGTATAAGAGTTTTGCTTTAAAGTTACATTTTCACGGAGTGCTTCTATCGCTCTTCACCGCCCCCAAAATTTCTTCCATGAAATTACATTTGACGTATTATATTCATAGCGCACATTTACAGTAAATCTGGACTCGAGAATATAAAAAAAAACGAAATAATTCTGGACAAATCATTTTTCGGAGAATCAAACGAAAAAAATCACAGTATTCTCTCTACATAGTGTAACGGATATATAAGAATGACTGGGAATCATCTATTTTTCAAGTTTATTTATTTACACTTAAATATCACAGACTATTTATATACACTATTTATATATCTTACACTACATCATGGACTACTATGTACAATTTATATTTATTATTTACTATACTCTATTTACAACCGTATTCGAACCGAATCCCTTCCATCTAGAAGCTTCCACCGACATTTTCCAACGCCCCGAACATTCCACCAATCGTATTGTTGCCTCACACTCATACACTCATACCACAGCTTACTTTTGTTATGGTAAGCTGTGCTCATACCACCCGGGCCCCACCAAAGTACGTAAAGATGCTCCGCCCTCTGACGAATCGCAAACGCCTTCATTCCGAATGGTTTCGACAATATATCCCAAATTTATTACAGTGCCCCTTCCTTAATTCTGATCGTCCCGATCAGAAAAATTCTCGAGGCTCAGTCGAATTTTCCATGCAGGCAACACGACCTTTTGGGTACAATTGATACCTACCTGGTGCTAATAACAACAGCTGCATATTGTTGCCAACCTTTGGCCACAGCTTACCTAACAATCAGCTAGCAAACTCTCTTGGCGGGAATGCTTTGCGCTGATCGTCGCGCATCCAGCCATTTTATGATACTGGACGACATAGTCGCCGAATACAGGATGAAAGTTAGAGCTCCTTCTTCAGTGAACGTGTTCCGGTACCAATGGCGTTGGGCAAATAAATTTACTTAATTTGATATTATGCGAATATGATTGAACGTAAAGGCTGCAGATATGTGTGTGTTGTATGCTGTATAGCGAAATAAATCAAAGTTTTTCTCATGCCCCAAAGATTCGTAACAGAGGTCTGTTCAATCGCAAGTATTATACATAAAATATATAGCTAACTGAAAATTTTCCACATTATTTTATTATTAAAAAATATGATTTTAAATATTTTTATAAATTTTACTATATTAGAAAACATTTGTAATTTGGACAATCGGTATACTATTAATTGTAATTACTTTAAAAAATATATTATATAGGTACATAAAATAACAAATAAAGTATAGGAAAATATAGTAGGTATGGCTATATTTAATTAATAATATGAAAATATTTTGCAGGGCAAGGACGTGGACCATAATTTAGAGTATTGAACACTTATTGATGAAAAATCTCGAATCGTTTCATAAGACCTATAAACTATGCAGTGACCATTTTGAGAAAAAAATGTTTATCAACTAGAATTATAATCGCCTGAATTAAAATTACAAAAAATAATAAAAACAAAGTAATTATTCGGCGAAACCATTAAGAATGTTTTTGGAGTATTAATTTATTCTGTGATTGTGATTTTATATAGGTAACTAAGTAGGTATGTGATGTAAATAAAATTTTATGTTGTTAATTGCATTTTCTGTACTTTCTGACATGAAGTTCTACGGTAAGTTCTGCTGAAAATGTATTTCATTTTCTTTGCGTGAAATAAGATTCTTCATGAATATTGTTTAGAACAATATACAATCTACTATGTATATTCATTTATTTCATCATAAAAATTGCCATTGGTAATTTTCCCCAATACGAACTCAACGGAGATTTTCCACGAATACATGCATCTGCCAAATTTTATCAAAATCTGTTAAAAATGCTAGCTTGTCTCGAAGTATGACGTTAAAATTTCAAGTATTAAGAAAATCGAAATATACCTTAACAAGCATAATATAATACTAAAAGAATGCGAAACAATATTAACATGTTTTAGCAACATAATAATCTATTTCGTTTTAACTAACCTTATATATTATGCTTCAATTCTCTCTTAATTTTACTATCATTTAAATAAGCTAAATAGCAGCGAGTAAGTATCGTATTTTTTACTGGAAGATACACCATGTTACGTTATTGTTTTCTAAGAACTATGTTTTCTACTAAATATCGTTATAAAATCTGAAATACGGACTAGTTATAAATTCTTAATGCGGTTCTGGAATATACCGTTCCAGTGTCATAAAATGGCGTCGTCAAGGTCAAATTTTCATGCTGCGCCAGAGTTTGCTAGTTGATTGTAAGCTGTGCTTTGGCCTCAACAGTACCGTCTTGACATTGACGGGCACTTGCTGGTTTACTCCAAGTGCAACGGAACCTTCCAGTTGAACTCGATCACCAGGCTTCAGTCACAGTCCAACATGCTATCTAATTCCAGAATGAGCAACTGTAAACTCGAAGCACTGGAGTTTTCATGGCCAAGCCGCCATAATTACCAGCAACTTCAGATCGAAGCCGATTTCTTCATGCAGCCTGTTCCTTTCGTTGAAGCACGTATTGTCACACCACGTTCTCGAATGTTCACCTGTACAGTGCAACAGAAAAAAATTTGGGTTTGCATTTAAAAAATCGGAGAATCGGTGAATCGAACGAGACCTAAGAAATCACAGTACTCTAAAATATAAAAAGAGAAACAAATTACCCAATGTTTTGACAAAAGAAACGCAGCAGAATATATCAATGTATTTTAAAGAAAATCCCGAGAATTCTTTAAATAATGCAAGCAGATATTTGTATGTCGCTAGATCCACTATCCACGCATCGTTAAATATAAACGGATATAAGCCGTATAAATTTGCAAAGCTACAAGAGTTGCAGATTGGTGATCAGGATCGTCGACTGGAATTTTGTTGTACCTTGACGGATTCCATAGCAACCCCTACGTTAACGAATATAAACCTCATGTATTACAGAGTTTTAAATTTTGGCTGATATCTCAGAAATTCTTGATATTAGGTATAAGGAAGTAAACTGAATGTACCCTTATTTTTAGAAAAAAATTGGGGTTTGCATTTAAAAAATCGGAGATAATTGATAATATTCAATTCAAAGTTTTCATCGCCTTCGTGCTCACCCTGTATATTGCCAGAGATTGTTTCCAGTTTGGTTACAAATGTTTACCTCTGCTTGTTAGATTTATGATGATGATGATTTATGACTCTTCAATTTATCGAATGAATTACTACTAATGATGCATTATTCATACACCTGCAAATGTCATTTTTTTCACAAAAATTATAAAATATCGAAAACTATAAATACTAGGTATAGGGTTTGTTACACAAAGTTAACCTAAAATTTTACGAAGAATTCAAAAATCAAAAAATATATAGTGTGTTCCATTTAAAATAAGACAGTTGATACCTGTATCAGATATATGAAACACCCTGTGAACATGACAGCAATAAAAATAAAAATTCAAAGAAATTCACAAAAATTTTATCTCAATATTTTTTTTCGTATCACTCATAGTCTCTGAGATAGGGGGGTAGTGAATCTTATTCTGGACAGCCTTTACAATTTATATGTATTATTTACACTATTTACAACCGTTTTCGAACCGAGCGTTAATTATTTATGTAGTTGGAGGCCCCCTACTAGGGACCCAACTACACCGGACTACCGGACTGCACCGTACTTCCGGTCTACACAGTACTGCCGGTCTTATCAGAGTACTGCCGGTCTCGACGGACTTCACCATAGTACCGGTCTCCAGCGTACTAACTGTCAGAGACATCTATTCAATTCAAGTTCATTTTAACGTTTTGTTAATTTACTGTTATTAATGTAACATTGGCAACATTTTTGTTTTTATTTCTCCCCCCTCATGTGGCAACGGCGCGGGGTAGCCGGCTTTTCGATATAACGACAAGCAGAATTATTATTATTTTTTTAATGTTTTATAAAGAAGAATGTTTACGAATAAAGTACTCCAAAATTTAAATCGGTATTTATTCCTTATGGAATCACACTGCTAAAACGGGTAGTTTTGTGGCGTGATAATGTTGGAAAGGTACCGCCGGTCTTCACCGCACTACCAGTCTCCATCATAATATTCATCGTACTCATATAATACAATTATATATATGATCGTACTCACTCAACTACTGCACAGAACTGTCGGAAGAAGTATACAATTCGACTGTTTGTCTGCATGCTTTTTAATGGCTGTTCGCTTCTTTTAAATAGTAAACGAGCTCTGACTTTGATGATTCTTGTTTCATTTGAAAGAAGAATATTGAGAATTGATTCCACAATATTGATTCTATTGTTGCTGGTACTTTTGGAGTTGGTTCCAAAAGTCTTCTATCTAACTACAACTGCAACACTTAAAAATTACCAGTATCAGTAGAATTGATATTATTTTGTATATTTCAGTGCATCAAATAATAAAGTCGGTCAATTTTTTTTAATATTTATAGATATGCTTGATGTTTTGTTTCTCTTTATTGTTCTAGTTCTTGATTCCATGTGAGGTTTCCATTTTTGTTGTTACGCCGGGCGAAGGTGTGCTTTCCTAGGGCTTCGTAAGTTGCTGACTTTTAGGCTTCTATAATGTGTTCAAAGAGCTCATCTGTCTACGACTCCAAGTAATCATCGTATATAGCTTCTGGTGCAGACGATTTTGGTAAAGTCTCCTAGTACTTCGTTCAAGCCCTTGATAATATATTAAACCTCCACTGGTTTATCCTTAGTTGTTTGATTGTACTTCTGTATTTTATTCGTCGTTTTAAATACAATGTGATATTTTGAGTGTTGAGATAACCATATAGTGATCTGTGACTCATTCTATTTCCCTATAAGCTCTGGTGTCTACCGCCATCCATTTTGAATTTGTTTTTTTATAACATAATCAATGATTGCCCGAAGTTCTTTAGTGTCCTGGTGCCAGGTATACATGTGTAATGTGTATATTTTTATGCGGGTAGAAGCCATTAAATATTTTTAACTGGTGTTGATGGCTACATCAATAAGTGTCTGGCTATTATTTATTACTTGTTCGCTAAACTTCCCAATCCCAATTACCTTAGTATCTAATAATAAATAATAAATAATAATAATAAATAACGTTTATAGACAATTTGAGAATTCACATTTTTGTCAACAAACAACAATATTAAAACCTACGAGACTAAAAAGTCTGTTTGTAGGGTAATTATAAATAACATATCTTAAATCAATTAATAGCTAATTAGTAAGAAACAAAGCATTACAAATAAATAAAAGTATGGAATATAATATGTAGATATAATTTCTATCACCTTTGAATAATGTTTCTGATGAATTCTCTAGAGTTACTTCTTAAGAAATTATCAACCTCATTTTTAAATTTTCTGATTGTACTTATATTTTTTATAATTTTGGGTAAATAATTATATGCTTTTGGTCCTAAGTACATACAATTCTTTTAACCTATATTTTTATTTTTAAATGGTATAACAATGTTTTGCTTCTGTCTAGTGAGATGACAGTGAGAAACAATATTGTGATCTTTTTTATTCTTAAATTGATCTATTACAAGAATTTTGAAATAAATTTGTATTGGATCAAAAATATTAATTTCTTCATATAAGAAATTACTTGGATATCTGCTATTTTTCTTCAATATTATTTTTAAACAACGTTTTTGTAAAATTTCAATTGGTTTTAAATGCGTTTTAGAAATTCCCCCCCAACCTATTAAACCATATTCAAGATGTGGTTTGAATAGACTGACGTACAAGATTTTCATATATTTATAATCCAATATATTTGATAGAATTTTGATTTTAAATAATATTCTTCTTAATTTAGCACCTAGGTATGTTATGTGTCTTTCCCATTTAAGATGGCTATCTAAAATAATACCAAGATATTTAATTTCCTGTTTTGAGTAAATAATTATATACGTGATTGCCTATTCTTGCGTTCAGTTTTCCAAGAACGACATAGTCACGCTGGTCCCCCAGTGCAATGAGTATTTCATCTAGCTTGTTGTAAAACTTTTTCTTATTGTGGTACATCTTTGTTGAGACAGTATACCGCTATTATAGATATATACTCTATGTCCAAATATATTCATATTAACCTTTAAAATATTTTCGTTGATTGTGTCCCAGCTAGTTAAATTTTATTCATGTTTCTTGTTTATAAGTATTACCTGCTCTTTTTTGTCAAAATCGCTTTATATGTGAATGTATTCGTTTCTATTTAGTTTCTGTGAGTCCCGCAATGTCGATTTTCATCTGCTGCACTCCCTTTACGTCATTTGATATTCCACTTAATCCTTGTATATTACAGATTCCAAGCGCATTTCCATATTTCGTTGTCGTGGTCGTTTCCGAAAGGGTCCATCTATTTTCCGAGGGTCTCTGCATGATTTTTATACGTAATTGCAGCAACCCCCAACATGGAGCATGGAGGGCCAGTAATTTATCTTCAGGGTTTTCTTCACCTAGCCTTTGATAAACAAATATCCATCCTACAAGGAAGCAGCTTTGCCCTACCCTGGCAATTTCCCTGATAGGGTGCCACCATGGGGGCCAGATTAACACTGGTTATTTTAACGAGGTTGCTACTCCTTTCCTTCAAACTTTTCAACCTGGCTTTTGGCTTTAGCGGGGTTATTCTGGAATACTGGAATGACAAAATAAATTTGAAAACTATATTTTAGCCAGATTTTGCCAAACAATTATTGAAAAAAGAAAATAAATTTAACAAGCATTATTGAATTTCTGTAACCTCTCGTATCCTTGCTTTCTCCCCACCAAAACATGCAACGGAGGAAGATATATAGGTACACAGGATCTGATTTTCCACGGGCGAAGAAACGGACAAAAACTTCTGAAATTAAAACGAGAACCAAATTGCTGAATGTTTGGATAGAATACAGCATTAGTCCGAAATTTTGCTCCTCTCAACTTCCTTCAGTGTGGTAGGTACATTAAAAGATGATGTTTACTAGAACCAAACCCATAAAGAGGAAAATTTAAAAAATAAAATTATATCGGTAATAGAAGTTCTCAGTAGTTAGTCTATTTCAGTTTAGAGCTGAGTGTAAGAATAAACGCATAAGAATCTATAATAAAAGAAACAGAAAAAATGTACCTTTCACTGACGAAGGTGAAATTATGGTTGTTGTTGTTGGATGATGTTTGATGATGTCTTATAGGTAGCAGAGTGCCACAAGTTGCTCATTATTGGTCAAATAATCCGTCAGTTCAAAATATTTTGATAAGCCAGGCAATTACACGATATCTATTTACTTTTCTCGTATCAAAATTATATTTTAATCACCCTGTAAAACCAGAAACCGCAAGTAAAGCATACTATGCTGAAAAACTGGTGGAAGTTCTAAAGAACACACTTCAAACATTGAGGTCTGACAGTTCTAGACAGGGTATTGGCGAAAGTATGGTAAAATTCAAGGGAAGATCTTCCCTTAAACAATACCTACCCATGAAGCCTGTCAAGAGAGGCATTAAATTAGGGGCAAGACGTGATTCGGAAACTGGCTACACGTATGTGTGTAAACATTGTCATGGAAAAGAACTTGGTGCTGTAAAAGATGAAATGACACTTGGTGAAAGGGTAGTTTATAAACTTTGTGAAATTGTAAAAGAAAGGTCTGCTGTTGCTTTATCGTTTTATAGATTTTTCACGTTCTTATCGACGAAATCGAGATTCCAGCCGTAGGAACCGTTGCTCAACAGACGCTGCGCAAGGTGTGCAACCAAAAATAAGGAGACACCTGGTACAAAAACAATTTGTGAATCTTGTCGAATTCCGCATTGTAAAACTTGTTTTACTCCCTACCACAAACAAAATACAACATACAAACTTGTTATATTTTTTTGATTTTCTTATACTAGGTACAGTTGTTTACATTCAATATAAGTATTGTATCAAAATAATATTTATTAGTTTATTCTATTATAAGAGCCACTAATTAGCAATGATATCTTCGATACTATTGTTAATACAAGTGTTTGGTTCTCAAAACAAAATGTTTTCTCTAAAAAGGTGCGTATAGATATGTGCGCTGCACCATGAACGCGCGGCACATTTGCGGTGCACTAGAGGTTTCTTGTTATAATTTCGGCGAGCCTCCCGCCATCCATAGGAGACCCACGAATATGCAGTAATCATCTTTTAGTGAGCGGTAAAGATAATTCTGCATTTAATTTCTCTGAAACAGTTTTCAAAATATATACATTTAGGTTTATAATATTTATGACAAATTATAATATACGAATTATGAAATTAGAACTGTTTTCAACAAGAGGGCCTATGTTATTATTTCTGCTATCCTATGGATAAGTATTTATTTATCAACTGATGATTTACTGTTATGCGTTTTCATAATCAGATTTCAAAATCTCAAATAACTGATTCGTTATTTAGGTGAGGAAAACCTGTAAAATTATGTTCAATATGCATGAGCCTTGTTCTGAGGCTAATTTAAGCTAACGAAATTAAAAAAATAAAAAAATAATAGTGCCCATTCATTTACATTTTACCCTCTATTACCCACCAAGCATCTGCTTTTGTAGGTTTTTTAAAATCATCTTTGTGGAGTGAATTCTATAGAATAGCTTGTTTTTCATAAACATTCATTAATTAATTTCAACATAATCTTTTCTGACCTCTCCAAGAAGTCAAAATTACTATGATGCATGAAATCAGCAAAATCTACCATTTGCTAAAATGTCATAAGCTAACAATAAATAATGAAAAATCATATTTCACTTTTATAGTCAGGAAAAACATATCTACTCATTTAAGAAATCAAATTAAATTCATTATTGTAAAATTTCTTGAACTATTTCATAGATGAAAATCTATCTTGGTCCAAACAATATTGAAACATTGAAGAAACAAATAGCTCTAATAGTTGAAATTCTATTTAAAATAAGAAATGATTTACCTTTAAAATACCTGAAATTAATGTACTTTTCTTAAGTTTATTCAATATTTAATTTCAGTTTGGGGCTCAGCAACAAAATCATTAATGAAACCTTTGAAAATACTTCAGAATAAAGTTATAAACTGAATTACAGAGAACCGACAGTTAATTTATTCAAACCGAGGAGCTTATTTGATATTGTTCATTATATAAAATCAAAATTTGTATATTCATTCATCTTGTCTTAAATAATTTCAAACATTCAAAATTAGTTTTCCAATTTAATAGTGATATACACAATCATATAACTAGATGTATTATTATAATTGACCAAGAAGCAAACACAATACTCACGCGCGCACCAAAAACAACGAATGCGCCAAACCCCCGTCCAAACCTGAACGGCGAACACTCAAATCTCAAAGGATTCGTCGAAAAACCGACAGCAGATGGGTCAAGACCTTGGAGGTATGTTTTCTCTGGTCAAGATTGTAGGTATATATTCTCTGGGTCAAGACCAGAGTGAACATACAATAAAGAGAGTGTCTGAAAGATAGAAAAAGCTGGAGACATCGATTAGTTCAATGGGACGAAGTCGGATCGCCACCGTCGCCGATGTATGATTAAAAGGCTGTTCGAGCGTTCGAGC
The DNA here is from genome assembly GCA_958507055.1 of Crioceris asparagi. Classification (NCBI taxonomy): domain Eukaryota; kingdom Metazoa; phylum Arthropoda; class Insecta; order Coleoptera; family Chrysomelidae; genus Crioceris; species Crioceris asparagi. The sequence continues at coordinate 56,355,684 of OY293827.1, forward strand.
AGTAGTTTGGGACGGTTCGATAACTGTTTGAAATGCGCATGTGCGGTTTGAAACAGTTTCCAAGTGGTTTGGGATTTTGTTGCTCGAACACCGAACTGCAGTTTGCAAACTAACCCTTCCACTTTCTTACATTTTCGTTGTCATAGACCAAATAACTATGCCGATAGATATGTTTTATGACCAAAGATAAGAGAGAACATCAATGAAAGACTGATGGACAAAACACAAACCAGGGTTTATTTTTGGACTGTGGTAGTGTTCTCGGAAAAAGATTTCTCCAACAACGGAGAACACTATACCCTAAGAAGAAGAAGACGCTTCAACTGCGCCTGTCTCAAACTGAGTTCGGACTAGTTTGGAAATCGTCAAACTACTGCTCGAACATCTTACTAGTAGTTGGGAATAAATTATTTATCGTAAATTGAAGTGCGCAGGCGTCTGACGGTTTGGGACTGGTTTGAACCGCTGCTCGAACACCCTTTAAGCTAGGACATTGAGACTACTTCTGTCCTTGTCCTACGTTTTTGGGAAAATGTCTTGAGAGTATGTTCTCTGCCTTTCTGTCAAATACTTAGACACAAAACGGTCAAGGTCAAGTACAATATAAACATAACCAAATATAAAGCGCAAAACAGCAAGCCAGATGTCATTGACTTAATTTAAATTCAATAATAAAAGAGACAAAAAGCCGTGAATTTGCTAGAATGCAATAAATTTATCTTAAAATAAATAAATGTAAGTCACACTCACTCTGGAAAATTATTGTTCTTCGTATAATTTCTTTATGATTTTCAGGATTTTAAGTAAATAAATAACTCTGTGAAGGGCATCCAAAATCCAATCTATGGGTATAGGTATCTTTTTACAAGATATGAAAACAAGCTAAGTATTGACTATCCCTGGAAGGAAGTGTATCCGCAAATGAAAAAATACTTAAATAATGAATAACTACCATCTTATAGTATAAACAAGGATATTGGTAAGTACCCTGTTATTCTCTTGTATAGATAGATAGATAGATTTATTCAACCTTTTTGCTACATTGTGTAGATGGGACAGGTCATATTTACAGATATTGATATTTATAGTATAACATAATCAACTTAAATAACATGAAACACATTAAATCAGGAGCACATTGAAAGACTATAATCGTTAATACGTCTTGTAGGTAGCACTAGGTAAATTTAATCATGGTTACGTAGTTACACCTTGCGATAATCGTTTTTCTGTTATCTATTCTATTAAAAAGACTATATTTTTAGGTAAATTTCTTATAGAAATGTACCTATTGCGATCGTTCACACTTTTGAATTTCGAAAAAATTTCAACGGCATATTGTTATATGTCTATAAGCTAGTCCAAAAAAATATTTGGTTCAAAAGTTTATATATATATATATATATATATATATATATATATATATATATATATATATATATATATATATATGGGATATTACGAAATTTGTTAACACGATAGAGGTCGCAGTTTTGAAGGTATCAAGTTCAAATTTGCTACAAAAATCAATCTCTCAAATATCTCGGTCGAGTTCGTTATTGGGCAATATCGGGTAAGTAGTTTCAAAATGGCGACCAATTATCAAAAAAGAGCCATTGTGTAAATATCATCAAAAATAATTTTAGGTTATAGATATAATCAGTACCTACAACTTTTGTTCAAAGCAATTTTTCATAAAATACACAGGTAAAAAATAGAAATTAACAAAGAAAAATAACAAATATTGATAAGACATGAACACTCAATATAAATTTGATGTAATTGTACATTTTCTGGAGATCTTAATATAGACCCTGATTAAAAAAATATAAAGTATATTTATTGAAAAGAAATAGGCGAAAACAAAAATTCTGCCTTGAAGTGGAACTCGAACGCTGTCTGCTTTATATTCAACAGCCAAAACAAAAACCTCTAACCGCAAGGCTATGACACATACGACAATTTTATGTAATAACATGTAGGTATACCAATGAAAAGGTTGTTCAAATTTCAATTCAATGAATTTTGAAAAATTTACCTTTCGGCTGACTACAGGCCATCGGTATTTTTTTTTTCAGTTCTTCTGAGAATGACATCAACCGGAGACAGTAATGGCCTAGGATTGTGGACAGTGGGCTTAGAATTCACTTTGAAATTGATTTCCGGATTTATATCTGTGGAGATCATTTTGATGTTTAAAAATGGATGTAACTCGACGAATACTACACCTGATAACAACCTTCACACGTAACAGGTACATATCATATTAATAAATGACCTTTGTGACTCATTGGATTACCCAAGATGCCAATGTTTGCTGATGATATTAAGCTAGACGCTTCCATTACCAGTTTAGATAATTGTGATATTTTACAAGATACAAAATTGGTGTATTAAAAATGAACTTAAATTTCTCAAATTGCAATGTTCTAACCTTTACTCGAAAAATGAATACATTTAATTATCAATTTAGAATAAATAACGAGGTTCTAAGAAATACTGTAACAATTACAGATTTGGGCGTCAGTTTTAATCATCGGCTTACATCCAACCAACACATTAATTAAATTGTCACATCAGCTTATCGTGCATATGGCTTTATTATCAGAATTTGTAAAAACTTTACTACTATAGCAACATTATCAATGTTATATTACAGTCTAGTCAGGTCAGGTTGGAATGTAAATCAATAATTTGGAATCCTATTTACAAACAGTTACATTGATATTATTGATACCATTCAGAGGAGATTTTTAGAATATCTGTGCTTTAAGTTTGTGCGTTAAGGTTAGTTTTTATCTCCGTGCTTTAGGAATTAGGTTTTCATAATGATAATTATTTATGTATTATATTCGTTTATCTTTGTTAGAACAATTATATTATTATATTATATTATTTTTTGTATTATATTAATTTTGCTCTCTAAATGATTTTTGTACTGTTGGGCAACAAACGCTCTAATAAGAAAATTTAAGTAGTTCGTAATATTCAGTGATTTACTTGATTGGAACCTTCATATCTTTGATTGAATATTCTTTTAAATGTATGCATAGAATTTATTATTAAAAAGTAATACGTAAACGTACAGGTCTTCGATTAATAATATGAAAGCTTTATACAAACGCGGACCTAAATGGTTATATTTTTTATATTTTCAGAGATAATATTTATTTGTATTGTAATCAAGAATTTTATTTCTGTTTTCTGCTATTCAATCTTAGTTTTGATATATTTTGAGGCATTTATTTGTTTTTGATATATTTAAGATTGCTTTTATCTTCTTTCTTTTGTTTATTTGTTGTTTTTGTTATATTTTCAGAGTTATTATATATTTGTTCTAGACTACTGTATATACTTCTTCATATTTAATAGTTGCTTTTTATGTATTCAGTGTTATTATTCATTTGTTTTTGATATATTTTTGAAATTCTAACTATTTTTCATCTGTTATACCTATCTGTACCCCAATATACCGTGCAACCTCTCTTCCATCCTGGCAACATATAACTTTACACCTTCTCATTGGTTTTTGCCGAGCTGTAGTATAGATTTTGGTATTTTTCATTAGGGGCGGGTCTCCGCTGAATAATAAAGTAATCTAATTAATTTCATGCATGAACATAATTTTAGTCAATCATTAACTTCAAATATTTAATTTATTGACCAAGTATAGCTCCATTAGTATCTTTATATACTTCCTTCAATCCCCAATTAGTATTAATTATTAAGGAATATTGTCTTATACTTTTTCAATAAATTAGTTCCCTATATAAGAGTAGAATTTTGCAACTTAATAAATTTATTATTGTTTGCACACTTTTTCTGCCTTTTAATTTATTTGTGTACAATTCTATTATTCTTATATATTTTTGAATAAATCATTGCAAAGGTTTCATTAGTCATTCATTACACTACACAAAATATACATTTTTGCGAATGAAATGGTAGATTTGAAATTCAAAATATCGCGCCGTTTTCGTAGTTTATGTGGGACCAAATCGGTGGCGCTGGCTCCAAAAGGTCTCAACTATTTACATGGAATCTGACACTCTCTTTATTGTATGTTCTCTCTGGTCAAGACGCGCGCCGAACTTGCGCCCGGTATACACATCTGACAAATTCGTTGCGCAAAACAGGCGCGTTCGTGGCGCAGCGCGCGTTTCTATACGCACCTTATTTCGTTTTTTACCAAGCGTTTAGTCGTTTCACTGGTCGTTTACTCGTTTTACTGAACGTTTAGCCGGTTTACCAAACATTTATTTTATTTACTGAGCATTTAATCCTTTTACTGGGTGTTCAGTCGTTTTACTAAGCTTTTATTTTATTTAGAGAGCATTTATTATGTTTATCGATCGTTTTGTATATTTACCGAGCGATTCTACATTTTACCGGAATCTCAGATTTTTATATCGAAAATTTAATAATATACTGAGCACTGAATTTGTTATAATGAAAAACGCAATTATTAACCGAACAAGGATACTAGGATGGTCATTATTTAAATACCGAAGGTTTATTTTATAGCGATAATTACATAACGTAAGTCACAAAATATTATTGTTTTTGTTATTAAACATTATCTCGTGGTATTCCAAACAAAATGACAATTTTCAATATTCTGGTAGTGCCGTTTGAAAATAAAACGTGAGGGGTAGCTACCTAGGACTGTCAAATGTAATTTTTTGATAAGTCATTAGGAAGGTATTTTGATGCCATTCAAAGATGTTTTTTATTTTTGCATTATCTTGTCAAATAAGCGAGATATTGCTTGTATAAGATGCCTTATGGGACACCCAGTATATATCCCACTCTATTTTTGCAAAAAAACTAATAAAAAATATCAACATGTAGAATAAAGACCCAATAACAACATTCAACTAAACTATCTCAAGAACACGTCATAATTTTCAAGGAAAAAAATACGGTACTGAAAGTGTGAAAAGGATATATATTGTGGGATAGAAGAAAACATTAGAGCAGTAGAAAATTTTATTCAATCACTTATAAATAAAATATACAATAAATCAAACGAGAAAGAAAAAACAGTTGTCTATTGATACCATTAGATTTCTGTGAATAATTTAACAATTGTGCAAATAACAAATTACAATACTCTATAATAACTAATACAATTGTCGAAAGAAAAAAATAAACCATATAAGTCGTATTTTATTAAATAAAATATATGTGAGATGCCAGATATCAGTATTTAGTTACCTAAATGTTATAAAATTTTATCCAAGTACATCCATACCTCTAATATCACTAATACACTTATAATCAGTTCTTTTTTCAAAAATCTCTCGTATAAGAAAATCTTGAACCTGTAATAAGCTATGGATTTTGATTAGATGATATTTTTTCATAAGTTATATACACATTTTAAACAATCTTCAAAAAAAGTCATCTGATTTAAAAAAAATTAATATATCACATGACTTGAATTTTTCGAACATGACGATGACAAGGCTTCTTCCAAATTGCTATCCAACTTATGATAGTTGGCTGAGTTTGGTCTTCGGCGATATTGTCGTTTACCGCGTTTGCCCTCGAGAACCAGGGCCAGCACCTGAATAAAATCACCAATGAATTTTCAATATGTTATCAATTTTATTAACTCATTATTACTCATATTATTTTGTGAATGTACTTTTTAGAAAAATAAGACCGACTTTATTTGATGATGCACTAAACAATGTAATATTTATCATATGGGTACCAAATCACGACTAAATATATTCTCAGTCAAACAAAATGTACAAACAACAATTATTTAATAATGGTTGTAGTAGTCCATTCTCGAAGTGGAGTGATATGGTAAGATCAACAAAAAAAACTCTTTTACCATCAGCTGACCATGTAGTCAGACATGTGACCGGACGTAGAATTTCGTTTCTTATTTTTATTTTTTATTTTTAGAATGTGACTTTATTTAATATTTTTAATTTTTTAATTTTTAATTTCATTTTCATAACGTATAAGTTATTTCTTTTATTTTCAAATATTTTTGGGGATCGTTTACATAATGTTTTTCTTCTCTTAATTTTCATAATTTCATAGCCATAATTTCTATATTTCGATTGAAAATGAGATTGTACAATCTCGAAACATGTCTCAGTAATTAATTAATCCTTAATAATAAACTGTGGAGAAGACTTCGAGTTTTTTTTGTTGATCTTAATTATTTAATATAAAAACATAAATTTTAGAGCTGAACAAGAGTCGATCAATTAATTATAAGTAAATACAAGACTCTTCGCACCATAGAATATAGATGTTATTTATTCTTAGATTGACACCAACGAGCCAATTTGATTCACATTTATATTTGTAGTTTTAGTACAAATATAGATAAGAAAATGTACTTTTATGTACTGGGTGGATAGAATTGTATAAGAAGTTGACAAAACATCTTTACAATATGGGGTATACAAGAGAAAAAAATCTCTCTCGGCATCAATTTTTGAGATCAATTTAATGACAAAGTTAGTTTTTTTTTTCTCTTTTCATTTCAAGTAAGTAGGAAGCGTAAAGATATTCTGATGACAACTGGTGAGTTCAGTAGCATAACCAAAATTTCTGTTTAGGGTATTATTAGCCCAGTCGGATTACTACAAAGAATTGTAAGGACATAAGTGGATGTTCAGAGGATTGTCTACCACTTCAGTCCAGACAAGTTTTATCGTACTCAACATTTTTGTTGGCCGAGATATTGAGCTAACACAATTTTCCCCAAAATTCAAAATACTGGCTAACGAAGCGGCGGAATTTAGCAGCCATTTTGAATTAAGACCCCATAAAAGACCATAGCAAAGAACATATCATTCCTATATGATTTTGGTCAAAGCAATAAAATTGCTGAAAGGAGTTTTTGCAAGATAACGCCTTTTTGATTAACTCGATTGGTTCATATCTTTTTTACTTTATCTATTTTCTATGAATCATAACTGAACCATTCCTTAAAACATGCGGATTGTTGATCAGTATTTGCCCAGACCTAAAATTATCCACAGAAAATAAGGCAATATTTTTATTTTCGAAAATACTGGGAAACGGAGCGTTTTTCTTGAAGACTTTTCCCTTGACTTTACATAATTCTCAAAAGATCAGCTTGGCGGTACTAGTTAACTACGACATCATAACTTTGTCAATAATTACCTTATCCCAGAATTGTCGAAGATAAAAAAAATCCCGATGGCCTGAAGTCAGCGGAAAGGTAAATTTTTCAAAATTAATTGAAGTGAAATTTGAACAACCTTTTCATTGGTATGCATACATGTTATTACATAAAATTGTCGTATGTGTCATAGCCTTGATCTTAGAGGTTTTTGGCTGTTGAATATATAGAGCAGACAGGGTTCGAGTTCCACTTTCAGGCAGAATTTTTTTTTCGCCTATTTCTTTTCAATAAATATACTATATATTTTTTTAATCAGGGTCTATATTAAGATCTCCAGAAAATGTACAATTACATCAAATTTATATTGAGTGTTCATGTTTTATCAATATTTGTTATTTTTCTTTATTAATTTTTATTTTTTTACCTGTGTATTTTAAGAAAAATTGCTTTGAACAAAAGTTGTAGGTACTGATTATATCTATAACCTAAAATTATTTTTGATATTTACAGTACGGCTCTTTTTTGATATTTTCTTTAAAAGTTTGAACGGTCGCCATTTTGCAACTACTTACCCGATATTGCCCAATAACGAACTCGACCGAGATATTTGAAAGATTGATTTTTGTAGCAAATTTGAACTTGATACCTTCAAAACTGCAACCTCTATCGTGTTAACAAATTTCGTAATATCCCATATATATATATATATATATATATATATATATATATATATATATATATATATATATATATATATATATATATAAACTTTTGAACCAAATGTTTTTTTGGACTAACTTATAGACATATAACAACATGTCGTTGAATTTTTTTCGAAATTCAAAAGTATGAACGATCGCAATATGTACATTTCTATAAGAAATTTACCTAAAATTGTCCTACTCAACATAAAAAAGCGATACACGAAGTCTCAAAAGAGCGGATGATTTCGATGAATAATTTAAGGTCTGGAACCAAGGACCATTTCCCAATTACAAATACCCTTAAAGACATTACTTTGGTCTCTTTTTATACGATGGGCTGATAGTCTATATAGGGTTATCATTATACATTTACAAAAAATAATAATTTGTTTCCATGTTTCACAAAATCTAAGACAAACATACCTTTTGTCTGTTATGATAACCAACATATCCCAGAACGAAAAGAACACATACAACCATGAAATAGAAGAAAAAGTACGATTCTCCATCCAAATCTTCCGTATTATTGTAGTTGGCTGGTTCGCCTTCAACGGTTTCCGGTTTCTGTTTCTTAGGTTCATTATTGGATCCTATAAAAATATTTCAACGGATCATCAAAAGAATCATAGATGAACTTGATGTTTTCTCACCCTCCGATGTAGAAGAATGTTTAAATAATAGGAGCGCTAGGCAGAAAATAGCTATCGGTTGATATTATAGTTTTTCCGGAATTATGTGAGAATGCTCAGGAGTCGCAATTTTTTGAATGCCATTGATAGCTATTTTCCATCAAAAGCACCCAATAATGTAGACAAACGATAGAGAAGCATGTTACACTAGAAGTAGGTATACAGTTAAGAATTAACTATTGAGAATGAGTAACGAGTAACCTTTAACATGAACAACTATAGTTTATTTCACGAATGACGGCGTCTTCCTTGAAAACATTAGAAACGCATCAATTCAAGAGAGGAGAGTGTATCAGAGGTGTGGCGTTTTTGAGATAAGATCTGGAATTTCATTTTTTTAAAATTCATATAATTACAGAGAAAAAAGGATCGATCGATTAAATAAGCAATTATATGAAAGATTTATTATTAATAATAATGCAGAAACATAACATACAAATCTTTTGCTTGAGTTATAAAATATAAATTTATTTATCTGAAATCTCTGAAATGTCACTTTGACTTTGTGACGCCTATGAAATAATGATTGCGTTGTCTTCGGACATACAAGCAGGGCCCTATCATGAAATAAAGTTTAAAATACCTTCTAATATCGAAGCTTAGATCGACAAACGTAGTAGAAAATTTCATGATAATGAGAAGCGATGAGAAGTATAGCGTGATGTACGTAGTTCGTGAATGATTACAAGCAATAGCCATCATTCGTGAAACAAACTATATTTATTATTATATGACTGCTATCAGTGTGACATTACAAAATTAAACTATGTGACAACAGAAAAATGTACACTTTACATACAGAGAGAATTAAATGGAAATCTGTAGGATTTCTTACAACAAAACTCACTTACCCATTATCTTTGGATCCTCATCTGAAAGATGAAATTTTAGTTAATATAGTATGTACAATTATAAAGTCACTAGATACAGATAGAATTACATCCAAGTCTTTCTACAGACTATATATTAACAATGTAGAACAAATTAATATTATGAAACATACGTATTCTTGAAAAATAAATAAGCGCATACATAGCGTCTGAAGTTTTCCCCAATTATATAACAAACATATTAAAAAGAGTATGTTATTTGTGTCAAAATTAGTTAATTAATAAGGATGTGGAATAAACAAAAGGATTGCATTTGTAATTATTTAAATAACAATAGTACGATACTCACAATTATTTACTAGTTGTTCGTCATCGTTATCCTCAAAAGCAGGGGCAACATCGTTTTCCTGTGGAATATACCTGCCATCGTCTGCTGGCTCAAAAGTTTCATCTTTTGGATCAATCTGCTCTTGATGCTGCACCGGTGGTGACGCAGATGAAATATTCTTATAGATCGTAGATGATTTTTCGACGTCAGCCTTCGTAGGCGGTTTTTCGTCAGCCTTCGTAGGTGGTTTTTCGTCAGCCTTCGTAGGTGGTTTTTCGTCAGCTTTCATAAGTGGCTCTTCTACGTCAGTCTTCGTAGTTAGATTTTCAACGTCAGTCTTCTTATGTGGTTTGTCAACATCTTCTGATGGTTTAGTATTGACATTATTTTTAGGGGTTTCATCAATGTCATTTTCACCACCCATTTGGACGCTTGTAATTTCAGAAGACTTCCCGCTTGCTTTAATTGATAAAGAATTGGTCACAGATACCACTTTAGAGTCAATTATTGCCTTATCGTGATTCATGGAATTATTTATATCTAATTGAGAATTTTCATTAATTTGAGCCTTGGTATCAGGTTTTGTGTTCTTAACACGACCTGTATTATCTATATTAACCACATCACGTTTTATGGATGTAAAATTGCAATAGTAGTAAGCTAAGGTACATAACCTTGATGGACTTCCATCGTAATTGTAACAAAGCTTCGTACACATATTCTTGTTGTTGAATATACGGGAGTTCAAACTACTGTTTGCTGTACACAGATCATCCACTTTGTAGTTATTTAAATCAGGAATTAGTTTATCATTATCGAAAGTTATTCCATTCAGTATCATTTCTGTACAAAATAATGTAAAACTTTTATAATATATCCGACATAAATAATCATCTTCGGTATTTTTAGATAAGGTCGTTTCATTAATTTTGCAGAAATCCTTGCAATCGTTAAATACATCTTGTTTTGCAAATTGTTCAATAACTTTAATATTCGGACATCTTTCAATTATGGCATCATATACAGTCATATTTTTATTCTGGCAATTCGGTAGCGGTGACGAGCTGACAACAACCATTATATTCAATACAATAAGAAAATATTGCATAGCTTCCATAGCTTCCTGAAACTAATATTTAAAAGTATTATTTTTTCACTTCTTACCAAAGCATACGATATTCATTGATAGTTTAAAGTTTTATAAAGCATCAGTAATCAGTATAGCATATATGTGTGTATATTTTCGACAAAGACAAACAAACCAGAGACAAGACTAAAGTCTATGACAAATGACAATCATAGAATTAGTGAATTAGTACTCCAATTGATGATGTGTCCAACACACCTATAGCTAAGAACGCGCTGCAACATTTTTGACAGATTTTGGTATGAAACCCTTGCGCTTTTTAAGCTGCAGCATCAGAAATACCTCAACACTTATTTTTAAAAGCTTCTTTATAGACCAGCATGAGAGCGCAAGACGTCTAACAGCAAATCCTGTCAAAAATGTTGCAGCGCTTTTTTAGCTAGATGTGTGTTGGACACAGGGACTGACTCAAGAAGGAAAACTGGACACAGGAGAGTAAACTTCCTATGCTTCTCCAAAGTGCAGAGATGATTGTCTCTGGCTTCGGCCTCTCTACTAGCCACAAGAGATTACAGAAGTTGCATATCAGGGGCGTGGAACATCTTGACAATTAGGTACTTTAAATATTTGTTCTCTTTATTTATAGTCGTGATCATGATCTGCTGTCTTTCTTAAGCGAGAGATATGCGTATTTAATTTTACACGATTTTCAGAGCGAGTTTAATCTTCTGTTTCCAGTCTTCTTGATCTGACTGATCCGTGAACATCCACGGTCCGTCTCTCTACGGACCGTAGTACAAATCGACATACAAAACTAACCTAACCTATTTACTCTATGATACAAAACTCAAAACATTGGTTGAGTCCACAGCAGTGCCTGATTACCAACTAATGAGTAATCAAAAATCAGATTCTTGTGGATACTACTGATTACTGATGCATCGCTTAGTTCATTTATCATGTCACGTTGACTGCCAAATGAGCGTTTGAAAATGGAAGGAAATACTTTATTGTTTGTAGAATATATTTATTATATTATATATTATTGAGTGCAAGATACAATAGATCTCCATAATAGAGTTGCTAAAGGTAGGTAGTTTTTCTCATTTATATGAAATTTCATATAATTAAAGGTAATAGTCTAGTTTAGCGGCTTTTGCTATAAAAGCCCAAAAAATCAAATGTTAGTGAAAATACAGATATGGTAACATAACTTTTAATAAAATTGAGGCGGAAGACGCTATTTTTAATGATTTTTTACTAAAAAAAAGCAAAAAATGGTGTTTTTGATACTTTGATACGACTTTTAACAGAAATTTTCGATTTGGAAATTTCTTTTCAATCCTAAATAGTATATAACCATCCGTGTATTCTACTGAATACTAATTTTTTTTTAAATAAGCAAAAATATACGTGAAAATAGTAAATATGAGTTCACAACAAACGGATTGACGGTTGATTTATGTAGTATGTTTGACGAAACGACTTGACGTTGACAGCATTGACATACGACAATTCCAACATTGCCAAAACTAATGTTTATGATATTAAACATCTTTAAAAATATTCGATAATGAAAGCATAAACTAAGTAAGATTTTAGACAATCTTGCACTTTAGGTGGTCTAATTTGGAGTTTCCATTGCGCATGCGTAATTTTCAAAAAAGCACGTCAACGTTGCCGGATCTTTTGCTGTCATAAGATATAAAGTGAATATAAATGTGCATCCAGTAGGTCAAACTATTTGAATTAATTGTTTTCTAAATTAGATTCAGTAAAAATTAACTACTTCTAAAAGTATCATTCGTCAATTAACAGCAAAACATCCGGCAACGTTGACGTTCTTTTTTGAAATTTGGACATGCGCATTGGGGAGCTCTAAATTAGACCACCTAAAGTGCAAGATTGTCTAATTTTAAATGTCTAAAGGTTTAAAATTTTACTAATTTTTCATAAATACTTGCTTTAGAGCAAAAATACTATACATATTTATGGCAACTTTTGATGCTGAAGGTAATGAGTTTTGTCTTCAGGCTTTTGAAAATATAAATTTATTGATTGCTTTACAAGAAGATATTGAGAAAGAAAATAGAGAAAGAAGAGCTCAATACAAATCATTAAAAATAACGTCTTCCGCCTCAATTTTATTAAAAGTTATGTTACCATATATGTATTTTTACTAACCTTTGATTTTTTAGGGCTTTTATAGCAAGAGCCGTTAAACTAGACAATTACCTAATTAAATGTAACTGCAATTATTGGTACTTCTGTTGGTATATTGTTCATGGGGGAAGATATATTCGCTACTAAATCTCCAAGCGTTTCCATTTCATCTTCGTGAATAACTCCAGGACCTAAAATTCAAGATAAATTATCGATAATGTGAAAGATATTTCCAAACTATCAAAGTTATAAATGGAAATTAACAATGAGATTTATAGCAAAATTTAAGATTTTGGTAAGCCGATATTTCTCAACAAAAAGAGAGAATCTCTTAGAAAGTATATAAATACAAGATAGCAATAGCGCCAAATAACATACAAAAAGATGGGTTATGTTATAATTGTTTACTGATAGCTGTCATATTAAAGACGTCAACTTTTTGATTACTAATTAGTACATAGTAAACCGGAAAGAAATTGACGCGGAAAGTTAATAATTAATAAGATAATATCTGGGCGACTGAGCTTTGCTCAGTGTGGGTAACATAGAATTTAAAGTAGGGCTATAAGAGTTACTAAGGATATTTGAACTTATTAAAAAATGTGCATATCTCTGGTTAAAATGTATTGCGATCGGTAAATACTGCTTTTATTGTTCACATATTGGTAAGTTATAGATTTCGAAATAAATATGAAAGATAAATATACCAAAACTCAGCTGTATCAACCCCCATACACTATACATAGGTACTGAAACTTTTATCTGCGGAGCCATTCTTGAAATAGCTAGTGTGGACCTCGAGGGTCACACCGATTAAATATAAAAAATCGATTTCTCGACTCCGAAAACCCCTTTTCGCTCATTTTCACCAAAATCTGCTAACCCTTCCTTGCATTAGCTAATATGCGACCTAAGAGTCGCAATATATTAGGTATGTACAAATTTTCATTGAAAATTTCCAATTAAATTATTAGAAATTCATATTCAACATCTCTTATTTGAAAAAATGGGTTTTGTTACAAAAAAATTAAGAGGTGATCGGGATTCGATCCCAAGAACTCTAGATTATTACCCGAAAGCTCTACGATAGGACTATTTACCCCTATGACATTATTGGGTTCATATCGCTATCTGACATATAATATATAGAACTCTTGAAATGAGAATATTAATTGCTGAAAACGATTTTTCTTGTGAATGTGACTGCAACCAATACACCGATATAGGTATTTATAATAAACTGGAATGGTATTGACACTATTGACTGTTGATTGGTATTCAGCATATACAAGAGTATTTATTTTTGTTCAGTATTCTCGTACTTTTCTATCGTACCAATGCACCGCACTGGAATTCTTTCATTGCATGCATGACAATGAGTCAATCACAAAACGGTAACAGCACACAGTACGCTACAGAGCGGTTCCTTGTTCCGTTATATTCACAGTGACAGATAAACAGGTTAACAATATGTTAAAAAAAATTCATCATCTGTATCGGCTTCATAGAAAGGATAGAAATGTGATTGTAGTGTCCGAAAAGAACCACCAGCTTAACACTAATTTGCCATCAATGCTCACTTAAAAGCCTACTAGCCACTAGATGAGAAAATGTCACGCCAAATGGACCCCTGAAACCACCAGATCTAGTGGGTAAACCACTAAGTTGAGAACACTGACCATGATCATTCTCTCACCCTACCACTACCCTGAAAGCAGTACAGCGTTGCCAGACGTTCAGGTTGTTTGCGTTGAGGTAAAGGGTGTTCGAGCAGTAGTTTGGACCAGTTTCCAACTGTGTTCCGTGATTGTGGAGCATGCGCATATTAATTTCCGTCTTCTTAAAATTAAAATGCGCATGCCTCTGACGGTTTGAATTTGGTTTGAAATCCTGCTCGAACACCCTTATTATATATCCACGAAAAACGACGACCGTCAACGAACGTTTACAATAATTAGATATCTATGTTGCCAAGTTTATTAGAAATAATCAACTCACTTACTTCGTATATCCATTTCTCCTGAGTACACCTGCTCTTCCATTGAGATCGCAAATTCTACCAATAATTATGTCATATGCGTTGTATCTGTATCGACGATTTTATGCATCCACACTATCGCCTGCCCAATATTGATAGAAACTTGAAAATAAATTACACTTTATGGTTGTACAGGTACTATTCAACCACAAAAATCCACTCACTAGATATGGTGATATACCGGTCACAAAACAAAAAAAGGCTATATAGCACCTATCCGTATACTTGAGGCAGGCCAGAAAACATTATATTGTACCTCAATAAACGATTTAATTTAATATGAATGTAATCAATCACTTCACAAAACTGATTCAACGCTAGAACAGCATTACTTTTCGCCCTTCTCTGATATACTAATACATATCCGAGTGAATAATCCTTGCCCTTACTAAAACCTCTCACTTGACATCATCTATTTTAATTATTACACCTGTTATAATCCAAATTAGATTCTGGGATTTATTATGTGAAATCGACCTATTGGTCGACGTAGGAATACAATGATTTTGCGTAGTTATATATAAAGGGTGTTCGAGCAGTAGTTTGGGACGGTTTTATAACTGTTTAAAATGCGCATGTGCGGTTTGAAACAGTTTCCAAGTGGTTTGCAAACCACCCCTTACACTTTCTTATAATTTCGTCGTCATTATGCCGATAGGTATGTTTTATGACCAAGAATAAGAGAGATCAATGAAAGACTGATGGACAAAACACAAAACCAGTGTTCAGTTTAGGACTGTGGTAGTGTTCTCTGGAAGGATTTCTTCAACAACATGTATCAGAGAATAATATCACAGCTCTTGGTAAGCTGTGATAATATACTCTAAGAAGAAGAAGCTTCAACTGCGTCTGTCTCAAACTGAGCAATGAGCACTACAGACTGAGTGCGGACTAGTTTGGAAATCGTCAAATTGCTGCGCGAACATCTTACTAGAAGTTGGGAACAAATTATTTTATCGTAAATTGAAGTGCGCAGGCATCTGGCGGTTTGGGACTGGTTTGAACCGTTGCTCGAACACCCTCGTTATAACCCCTTCTACATTTCAGGTACCACTTTTTCATTTCATCTCATTCTCATTAGTCTTCTTTCAAATTCGAAAGAAAGCAAATTGTTCTTACTCTCTTACACGTTTAACTCCATTTCTCCAAAATGGCCGATATTGAGCTTCCTGTTGTTATAATTTGCGAAGGGTGTTTGGTAACACTCCGTCATTTGTAAGCCTTATTGTCGAGTCACGAAAGACTTCTGGAATTCTTTTATCAGCCCTGCTTATAGTGCGGGACAGGGGTATTTAAATCTAAATCGGTTTACTATCACTACGCATCGCAAGCTCTATAGCATAGTGTATTCGTCTGATCCATATCAAACACAGCGGAGGCGCAGCGAGGAGCCATTTCTGGTCGCCTGATAGCCGAATGTTCAATTATTCTGCAAAATACTCATTTTCGACGGTAGCGCCCTCGTCACTGGGTTAACGAAGCTCACTCGGTTTTCGCCTCAAATTTACTATACGATGTACACTTTTATGTAGTATCTATCTTCTTTGGTTTTGGGGCTCTTGTGCTTTACTTTACGCTTAGTAATAGCAATAACTCTATACATCACTGTTTTAATCCTATAAATAAAGTTTTCATATCCTTTATCAACGTCATTATGTGAGGTAGATACTTACAAATTGATTTCATTTTTGTTACATATAAGTTACTAATAATATTTACTCTAAGTAGAATTCAAAAACAATATGATACAACTTTCAAGTGTCATACTCGTATCTTTGTGGTCTCTGTCACTGATACCAGTAATATGAGAGAACCTACTATTCCAGAATAGTTTTACTAGGAAATTAATAGAAATAGATTTATAAAATAATATATTTATTATTTGAGTGGTTTTCATCTGGATTCGATCTCGATAGAATTCTCGGTATCATAAAATTTGAACAACTTTCTCTGAGCTTACAGCTTTATCAACTATCAAAATGGCTTTAAGTGTTGAATAAGTTTATTTACATTTCCATATGTTTTAGATTTTGGTGTTGAAATCGAGGGTAATCTTCATAATTCATGTGTCTTCATCCGAAGGAAGAAATAAATATATTCTCTTTCTCTGTAGACTTCATGTTTTGGGAATCTAGACCTAAAGTTGTAAGTGACTATCCCACATAAACCCCTCGTTGTTTTAATAAGTAATTACTTCTTTTGTTAGAATCTCTTGCATACATATGTGGGCATTTCCTTGAATCTGGGTACCAATACAGGCGAAATGTAGCTCGGATATCGAAATCCGAGCTGACCGAAACTTATCCGCACTCAAACTGACTGCGCTGACGTACGAGTACCTTGTGTAGAGAGTAGAAATATCAGGGAACACTAGCCATTAGCCAACACGTCTTGAAAATAAACCTTACATTCTCTATTTTCTGCTCAATTCATCAGAAATCGTTTGCGAATCACAAATATAATAAATAAAATCGTTTGTGACTCTCTATTGTTTTAGAAAAAACTAAATTGATTTCAAAATTTATGGGTTCAGGCAACTAACAATACATCACTGTTAATCGTCAAGGAATATAATTGGTGTATAGAACGTCACAACACAAAATAATATCAATTTTATAGGTACTGGTACTACTTCTTATGTTTCACGATTCCTCAGAAAATCTATGTGAGCATACTAAGTTTGTATATTTAATACCAAGCCTTTTAGACAGATGTTTATTAGGTTTTGGACTTTACCTTATTCATATATTCAATTGATTTCTCAGTCCGATTTCAAGCACTACTTTTATCTAAAAAAATCTTTTTGCACATACATAGGTATTTGATTCAATATAATTTCAACGGAATTTATATTCACATGAACTTTTCTATCATTTTATTACACTGCATGCATATTAATTTATTATGCACAATTATTGAAAATAACAACAAGCTCTTACAAAATATGTTATTCTCAATCCAAACTTTCTATTTGGCAGTTTGCGTTATGAAGGTATATCAACATCCTTTTGTGATTGGAAATAACTTCATGTTGGTGGATGTGGTTTCCTGTCTAGCCCATGATATAAAATGTGTATAGTGCTCTAGCCTCTAAGAGGGTATGCATATGTAAAATTAGCCTGTTGGAGTGGGGATAAGTTTCGGTCAGCTCGTAATTCGGCGACCTCGGATTTCGATGTGAAAGTCTTTCGACCTCCTCAGAATTCGACCAGCAGCTACGTACTCCAATGCAGGCAAGGCGGACAACAAAAACATTCTATGTATTCAGACTTGTTAATTGATTTATTAGAGTAACATGGAGACGCACTCTTCTCGAATATTTTTAATTATCTTCTGACTAAGCACTTGTTCGAAATGCTTGAGCATCGAAATCCGAGGATATCGAAATCCGAGGTGACCGAAACATATCCCCACTCAAACCGACTTCGCTGACATAATAGTACCTTGTGTAGAGAGTAGAAATATACAAAAGAATCGTGAATCCCCATCTTTTGCATATTTCCACGTTTCAAAATCATCAGAATACAAATTCAACGTTTTTATCGAGATGTCTGTGTGTATGTATGTACGTTTGGAATTTTTCGTCTCCATTATCTCGAGAATCAATGACGATAATAATATGGGGGTGGGCTCATTCGACGCGTAATTACGTATTTAAGAACTGGAAAAGTGTCCAGCCGAGTCACGTTAGTTGATTCTTAACACCAATTTAAGAACTAAGAAAATTCCGACAGCCCCTAGCTAGCGGAATGCTAGATATAGGTCCTTACCAATATTCCTTTTTTATTGATATAATAAAACTTACTTATTTTAAAACTGCCTCATAGTTTCAGATATATCTATAACATTTATTGCAATAGAATGATATTTTATATCTACATATTTTGCCGCAATTGTCTTTATTAACAAAAATAAATGAGGGTTTCAAAAATAGTAGAATTTGAAAAATATTGCAAAACCATATTGGACAAATGCACTTTTACCATGGCCTGACGTATGAACTTATCACTTATAAAGCAGACTAAATCAGCGGAAGATTAAAGCAAATCATCTCTATTTTTCACTGCCATGAGGGAAAGTGTAGCATGCATTCACGCGTATGATGTTCATACTTCGCGAGCTGCCTATACGCCAGGTGGCTTCACTGCCGCGCTATGCACAAACAAATGCTACCTCCATACCACAGATTTACCTGTGTCCATACCTTCTATCCTCCTTGCATTAACCATAAGTTTTCTAACCTAACCTATAATTAATTTTTCCAAATCTCGTCAAAAATTCTCTCGATTTCACTTATATTTAGCTTGAACTAAATAACAATATCTGGAGACCGAGCTTTGCTCGGGTAAAACAGGATTTAAGATGGGTCTATAAGAGTTACTAAGGATATTTAAAGTTATTAAAAAATGTGCATATTTCTGGTGAAAATGTATTGCGATCAGTAAATACTGCTTTTATTGTTCACATATTCGTAAGTTATAGATTTCGAAATAAATATTGTAACGTTTAACCCTGTGCTAAACGTTGTGGGGTGAGTTCACTTGCGTAGCACTCAAAATTCGCAGATTGCTTTCAATGATTTATTATCAAACACTCTGTACACGGCTTTCTGTTGTAGTACAAATGTCACTACTTGTCACTTTGACTATCGCGTTCCAACTACTTTCGAGTTATGTCTCCAATTGACTGATACTGTCCCGTGATCGACACGGCTTTATATACCTGAATCATGACATGACATTCATCGAGAATGTTCTATGATTATCTAGACGAATATAATGTTCTAGTGTTCTAGATCCTTGTCAAACTGACAATAGTATGACAAATTGTACCTCACATATAGTTTCTGGAAGGATCCAGAATAAATCTTCTATAATTCTAGAACTACAATAGGAAATATACATGCAATAACTACTGTAAGCAACGTAGTAGCATAAATAACTAATAAACGAATATTAACCGTAAGTACATGAATACCCATCCACGTTACAATATGAATGATAAATATACCAAAACTCTTGAAATTGCTAGTGTGGATCTCGAGGGTCACATCGATTAAATATGAAAGTATCGTTAATCGATTTCTCGACTCCGAAAACCCCTTTTTGCTATTTTTCACCAAAATCTGCTAACCCTTGAAATAGCTAATGTGTACCTTAAAGGTCGCAATATATTAGATATGTACAAATTATCATTGAAAATTTCCGTTTAAATTATTAGAAACTCATATTAACATCTTTTATTTAAAAAAATGGATTTGTAAAAAAAACTTAAAAGTGATCAGAATTCGAACCGATGAACTCTAGATTAATACCCCGAAGCTTAACCGTATGACTATTTTTTCCTACGTCTGAAAAACTCCTAAAATGGGAATATTATTTGCTGAAAACGATTTTCCTGGGGAATGTGAATATAACCAATCGATTCAATACACTCTAAAATCCATATATATGAATTTTCATCGAAATCGGCAGACCAGATTCCGAGATAAAATTTGCATATATATATATATATATAACCAAAGTGTCAAACATTCATAGGGTTGCGGCACTATGGGCTGTAGGATAATGAAAACTCTTTTTCAATTACCAACGTTTCGATAGCGGTGGCTATCTTTTTCAAGGCTGTATTAAAATAAAAGAAGGTTACAAAAAAGTACTTAATTAAAAGGATATAAGAATCATCGAAATAATAATCAAGAAAATAGTTATATATAAAAACACGTTATACGAACTCCAACTTACATTGATTTGAGTGTTAAATATAGTTAGGTACATCATTAATTCTTATGTTATCAAAACTAAATTGAATTTCTACATCTCATATTAAAATACTGAACTCAAATGTACGAGAATAAAGGTAGAACAGAATATTATGGTCATAAATAGCAAAAAACTAGAATACAGAAACAGGGGAAGATTGTGTTTTTACTTTTTATTTAAAAAAAATTTAAATGCATGGAATTCAAAGTTACTGTCTTTTATTTTGTTCTTTGATTTGTGTGTTCTTTGTTAATTTTATCTATAGGTTGCATGTCTGACGTCTAATGTCTAAGCTGTCAATTAAGAATTAAATATAAAAATAAAAACAAAAACAAACAACAAACGTATGGCGCAAAGTTATAATATTTGTAGTTTAGTTTCGGTAATGCGACAGTTTAGGATTCCTAATTTGGGAGTTATTTGGCGCATGCGCAATAATACAAATATGACCGTGATTTGTCCACAGTGTTGCCGATAATATTTTTATAATATGATGGTAAGTGTTCTGTCATTATTTCATAACGTAGTTCATTTATTTATTAGAATTTATCACAGTCTTACAGAAGATATTTATAGGTTTTTTAAAAAAAAGTAATTTGTCGTGTGAAATAATAAGAAGAAAAGCTAATTATATTGATCTTGTTAACTTCTGGTTTGATTGTTGGTAATTTGTGTATTGGCATATTATATATCAGTTCTTCAATTATCTAAATTTCAATTATCTTTAGGCCAGAAAATACAAAATAGTATTAATGGTGGTGGTAATATTGAAATAGCGCAACTGTAGTTGGATAGAGGACTTTCGGCACCAACTCAAAAGTACCAGAACCAATTATTACTTTGAATTTTTCAGTGCCCCCACTAATGTTTTAATATTTAGATAATTGAAGAACTGATTCTTCAACACATGAAACCGTAAAACTGACTAAAATAACCCAATCCACCAAACAAGAAGTTAAGAAGATCACTTCGATGTAGCTTATTTTACACGAAAATTTACTCTAATTACCATCACATAATTGTTCTTTCTAAATAAGTATTTTACGGCTCATCAAATCAAATACGATTTTTAACTGTCAATCATAAATATTAAAAAGAAGCCCTTCTCCCAAGATTAGTAGAAATCTCTACTAATCTTGCCCTACTCCTGTGAATTTCATTCATACATGTTTGAGTTGAAGTTTAAATTCAATATTTCTCAATAACAATTTTCATCTTTGGACCATAGGGTATATTTTTATTCCTTATGATTTATGTATGGATTTAAATTTCACAGTACTTATGACACAAGAGAAATATCCTTCTCCTATATTTCTTCTTCTGTTTAATAAGATGTTCTGTTATATGCTATTTGACCTACCAGCATTGACAAATAAAAGTATATAAGGCGAAGTAAAACAAAAAGCTTGGCAACCGCGCTTGAACATTTCATCGGCGGCCGGCCTACGTCAAATTAGGAATCCTAAACTGCCGCATTACCTTAGTTTCCTTTCTAAACCAAATAATGTAGGAAATGACTAAAAACAACAACAGTCATGTATGATCTAGGGTGCAACAAGTTCAAGTCTGGTGAGTAATCTATGTTAGAATTGTATATTGCAATTGTTTATGCATGTTCATTCTCTTCTAGTGCATTTTCTCTTATTTGTAGTTGTGATCTTCTGTAAAAGACAACAAATAGGAATAAACCTGACTCAGACCATGGATGTCAGTTCTTTTGTTCATGCTGTTGCACTCCTTGTCTATTTCCACCATTTCAAGAAAGATGCGCTTATGCCAGTTCTTTTCTATGTGAAGCACTCTAGGGTTATCCAGGTCAGGTAGATGTTTAGTTGAGGTTGCATGCTCTGCCAGAGCACAAAACGTCTTTTTTATGTTTATGTCACTGCGATGGCCTATTATTCGATTTTTAAGAAGTTGGATGGTTTGTCCAATATATTTCATTTCACAGTCGGAGCATTGAATGCTATATACACAGTGGGATATGTTGCTGGTAAGTACTTTATCTTTAGTTCTGGTATATAATCGACTGATAGGTTTGATGTTCTTTTGTGCTATTTTTAAGTTATCTTGTTTAAATACACTTATTAGTCTAGTAGAAAGCCCTTCAATGTAAGGTAAGGAACCATATCTAACCACTAAATTCTGGTTTTCTTCACAGGTTTGTCTTGTATGTGGATCTACCGTTGTGTTGTATATGAGTCTGCGTAACAACCCAGATGGATAGCCATTTTGTGTGAGAATTCTATACACTCTTCTTAGACTCTCATTTTTCAGACTAGGATGTGAAATTTTTAAAACTCTGTTTTTCAGTGCTAGAATTAAATTTATTTTAATTCTAACAGGATGGTGAGATTTATAATTGATGTATCTCCCAGAGCTGGTGGGTTTAGTGTACCAATCTAGGATTATCCTGTTGTCTTCTAGTCTGATAACATGAGTGTCCAAGAAGGGTAATCTTCTATTAGTCTCTCTTTCAACAGTGAACTGTAAGTGTCTATGATAGCTGTTAAACGTTAATAGAGTTTGTTCAATTTCAATTTCTGGAACTGCACAAATTATGTCATCTACATAGATTTTAAGCCAAGGAATTGCAAACGGTAATTGAGCGATGCATTCATCAAGCAGGTCTTTCATTACATAAGAGGCTAAAATTGGTGAAATGTACGAGCCCATTGGTGTGCCTAGTATCTGTTTGTAAAATATTCCGTCAAATACAAGATATGTGGTATCGAAGACATGATTTATCAGTTCCAGAAAAGTTGTTTTGTTAATTTGACAGTTTTTAAAATATATATGTAATATATGTTATATATGTATATATATCTTTGGAAGTTTCTTGGGTTTTAGGCTCTTCTGTTAAAAATACTGTATATGTTGATTTGTTTCTTTATTCCATTATAAAAAATAAAAATAAAAAACCATTTCAGTGGTACATCAAAACGTTTCGACTTTACATAACATAAGTCTTCTTCAGTTGATTAAAAACTATGGATATGAGAAAAAGGTAATTAGTATACTATTTTACGAAACACAGGAGAAAATAGTATACTAATTACCTTTTTCTCATATCCATAGTTTTTAATCAACTGAAGAAGACTTATGTTATGTAAAGTCGAAACGTTTTGATGTACCACTGAAATGGTTTTTTATTTTTATTTTTTATAATGGAATAAAGAAACAAATCAACATATACAGTATTTTTAACAGAAGAGCCTAAAACCCAAGAAACTTCCAAAGAAATATAATCCACAAGCTCAAGAATCTCCACAAAACACATATATATATATATATATATATATATATATATATATATATATATATATATATATATATATGTAAATGAAGATCCCTATACATTATCTTCATTAAGTTTAAACTCCGCGCACACTAACACTAACCCCTGACACATAAGTGAAAGTTTGACAATTGTTTGATTAATTTCGAAACAGATAGAAGTTTGTGAAGCGAGAGCTTTAAATGTTGTTTCTCTTCTTTTAGGTAAGATATTAGTGATAGTTTTAATTGTTGTTTCTTATTACTGTTAGATTTGAAGATCAATAAATATTCTCTTCTTGTAGAGCAACACATTGGCTTTATTTGTATCAAACGAATTTGATTGACAAGCATATTATAAAACAACATTTAATCAGCTGTTGAAAAATGATGGAAAAATTAAGATTTGAATTTGTTATGAAATCAAGTGAAGATCCTAAAACCAATATGATTTGCATAACATCAATTATGAATGCCCATAAACATACATTTGCAATACCGGAAATACTACAACCAATAGAACATCATAATACAATTATGAAAACTCCAGCTTTAAAGAAAATAAAGGCGACATTACAAGGAAGACACGAAAAAAGACAAGTATGGATTTCAATGACACCTGAAATAAAAAATACTTATTTTGATGGAGATGGAAATATGCAGTTAAATGGATATTTACTTGAGGAGATTACACCAGAAACAGAGCAGCAGACTCCTCTAGGTGAAACTTCAGTAGAAGGTTTAACGAGAATCCTTGAGAAATTCGCTGAAATGAAGAAAACACAAAACATGGGAAAGTTAACAGATGCATTTGTAATAAAAAAATTCACTAGATACAAAAAATTGGACCGACTTTATCAGTTGCACTGAAAAATACAAAATAATATTAATTTTATTGGTGCTGGTAATTTGGAAGTTGTGCCGTTGTAATTTGTTGTTGTGGGCACCAACTCCAAAAGAATCAGCACCAATAGAATTAATATTATTTTGTATTTTTCAGTGCAACAACTGATAAAGTCGGTCCAATTTTTTGTAAAAAATATTTATTTCACATTTTTGAGTGTAACATTAGTCATGAAAATTGTTGAACGTTCACTAATACCCAAAAAGTTATAGGTAGGTTTAGCTTGTACATAGCGGAAATACGCATATCACATATTTCAGACTTTACCATTGCGAAACTCGGAAACCGTGACTCTTTTGAAAAAATGTTCAATTTAAATGTTTGCGGATACGGAATTTTCGTTAATTCTGTCGTCTCGGATTTTCAATTTTCGAGAAAAATTGCCCCCTCCCCCTTTTGGGGACGGTTTTTGGAGGGAAGGAGATTTTGGATTTGATTTTTCTCAATATGAGACCATTTCTCAACTCTCCTCTTTCAAATGAAACAAAAATCGTCTAAATCGGAGTACGTTTACTATGCAAAACGCGCGAGATCATATTACAACTTAATGCTGATCTTTCATTTATTTTAATATAAAACCATGTAATGCATATAATAATCTCAGACATAATCTTGTCCTATAGATGTAATCTTGTATGTTAGAATAAACGTTTTTAAAAAGTTATTTTTCGGTCATTACAACTTAACTGGCGCTGCGAACAGGATATCGTGAATCGATTAATTACCCCTTCAGTGCGGTAGACGTTTTACTGTTTTCTATCAAGAAATTTAGACGATATCTCGAACAATTTTTGATAAGACATTAGTGACTGTGTTCAACTACGAGGTGCATCAAAGAAGAAATATCTCCGGCCCACATCAGATCCCTTCAGTGGAATCCAGGTCGTCAAACAGGCTTCAGTTCCTTCAGTGAATCCAGAGACAAGGAAGAACCTTACAAATGATCATTTTGTGCATTATCCTGTCATTTTCATTTTCCCTAATTTAATTTATTGGCTAATTCTCATCTGTGGAATTTAGTAAAGAAATATTGTTCCTTCAGTGAATATATTCTTTATAAAATAAGATTGATTTTATTGATTTACTTAATATAAATACCAGTAGTCGATTTTTTTGCATGTACAACACATTCTCTGCAATTTAGTTTTTGCATAGATCATATTTTTTAGAAATTGAAGTGATTAATTTCTCGTATTTTTTTATATTTTCTTGTTAGTTGAATATATTTATGAGCAATAATCGTAGTCGATCTAGATCACCTATTCGTACAGACAGTTTACTTAAATTACTCGAACATTTAGATATCTCTCAATCGGACGAAACAATAAACAACATGGCTAATCCTATCCCTATTACCCAACTTGAGATAACAATGGCAAACAACCTTCTGCCCAAATATTCCGGTGGTTCGAAAGACCTCGCATATTTTATTAGGCAATCCGAGAAATATATAATGCTTCTAGAAACAAAAGACAATCATCTATTCAACACTCTAGTCTTAGAACAAATTAAAGTAAAATTTTCTGGTCCAGCTAGAGATGTCATTATTAACCAATCCTTCGAATCTTGGCTTAGCCTGAAGAAAGCCCTTACTGAACGATTCGGAGATCCTAGGTCCGAAGAGCTACTAGCTCACGATCTTAATATCACAATTCAAATCTATCCACAAACCTTTTCAGAATTCTATGAAGAAGTTATTTCCAAATTACAAATTCTTAAGGAACATTTAGCAATCAATACAAATGATGATAGTGTTCGTAAGTCCAAAGAAAATATGTACACTGAACAAGCCCTTGCAATATTTAAAGCAGGTCTATTAGAACCTTACCGAAATCATCTTCTTCACATTTCAATTCCAAGCCCTGTTTGAGTGTAAGAAACTAAATAACGAAAGGTCCCAGATAGAATTTGCAAACTTCCTTAGAGCTCAGAAGTCAGCAAAAATACGCCCACCCCAGAAATCTCAATCGTCAAATTATCAGAACAAACAACCCCTCCACTTCCAACAATTCAGATCTCAAAATTCACATTTTCCCGTTCAATATCAACAATTCAGGCCACATATGCCTAGTCAACCATTTCAACCCCAATAATTCCAACCTCAAATGCCAAATCAGTCCTTTCAATATCAGCCATTTAGACCACAAATACTTCCGAAATTTCCAAATGAAAATCAACCCATCCCACCCAAACAATTCCCTTCTAACTCACAAGTTTTCAAAAGACAACAGAAACCACATGACAATTACAAACCCACACCGATGAGCATATCAACAGCTCATACTTTTAGGCCCTGAAACAGACCACAGGACCATTTTAAACAAACCGGCCCCCCTAGAGTAATGGCAGAAGAACTATTCAACGTCGAAAAAGACTATAACGAAGATGAAAATCAAGATTACGGTACTTATCAAGACGAATACAAATATAACGAACAGACATACATAGATAATACAGACGATCAGTTCCAAAATTTAAATATCGAAGAAAATGAGGAAACTGAAAATTTTTAATTAATAGCCTCGGAATAGATATCAACAATATAAACTCATCACCAAAACTACCTTTCATTTACCTTCCCGGATTAGATCTTAAGATATTAATTGACCCAGGAGCAACCAATTCGATAATAAATCCAGAACCAGCCGTTAGACTATTCTCCAATTACATTTACAAGTCAAAATTTTCTGTGAAATCAATTAAAACCACTTATAATGGTTCATTGAGTTGTCAATATCCTCTATTAAACGATTTTGGAATAGAACATATTTTCGACATGTTTATAGTCCCATGGCACGAAAGATTCGATGCTCTTATTGGTAGCCAAGATTTTGATATTCTTAAAGCTCTTATAAGAATCATATATTAAAAATTGCAAATATTAAAATAGCATTTCATTTTGAGATAAATCCTGGTTTATTTGAACCATACACAAAACAACTTGATAAGCCTATATTGAAAATTCCACAACACTTGACAACGGCTCTGTAGTTTTACCAGAAATTTCTTTAAACAATATTTCTATCCCTGAGTGCATCAATTCAGCTTCAGACGGGTACGTACAAATTCCAATTGAACAAGATCTACAATTCTCACGAATTGCCATAAACTTCCATGAACCAATTCCAGTCCAACCCCTATCAACATTCAAACAATCTAGTCCAAATTATGACATTTATAATGATATAGACATTACTAAACTTATTCGAACAGAACATCTGAACCCCGAGGAGAAAAACCTCATCATTTCAACTTGCAAAGCATACAAAAACATCTTCTATAACGAAAACTCTGGTCTTTCTTTCACTCATGCTGTCAAACATAACATTAAAACTGCTGATGAAGAGCCTATTTATCAAAAGTCATATAGATATCCATACCATCTTAAAGAAGAGACACAAAATCAGATCCAAAAACTTCTAGATAATAAAATTATAAAACCCAGTATCTCTCCTTATAGTTCCCCTGTTTGGATTGTCCCCAAAAAATTAGACTCCAGTGGAAAAAGGAAATTCCGTATGGTCATAGACTATCGAAAATTAAACGAAAAAACTATCGAAGATAAATATCCTTTACCCAGAATCGACGAAATTCTTGACAATCTTGGCAGATGTGTTTACTTTTCGACACTAGATCTTGTCCAAGGATTCCACCAAATAGAAATTCATCCAGATTCGGCTAAGAAGACTGCCTTCACTGTCGACAATGGTCACTACGAATATACTCGTATGCCATTTGGCCTAAAGAACGCCCCAGCAACATTCCAGAGGGTTATGGATACAATTTTTCGACCATTCCTTTGTAAGTTCTGTTTCGTATATATATCTTCAAAATTATAATTTGAAAATTCACTTAGATAAATCCGAATTCCTGAGAAAGGAGGTAACATTTCTAGGACATATCATCACTCCAGATGGAATTAAACCTAACCCAAATAAAATTGAAGCAATTCAATCGTTTCCCCTTCCGAAATCTGAGAAACAAATAAGATCATTTCTTGGTATGATTTCATATTACCGAATGTTTATAAAAGATTTTGCCAAAATTTCCCATCCGATCAATAAATATCTTAAGAAAGGTACTAAAATAAATCTTAAAGATCAAGAATATATTGATTCATTCGAAAAATGTAAACAAATTATTTGTAATGCCCCTGTTCTTGCATACCCCGATTTTTCAAAAATATTCACTCTAACTACAGATGCTAGTAATGTTGCCATAGGAAGCGTTATCTCTCAAAACTCTCATCCAATCGCATTCTACTCAAGAACATTGAATTCAGCCGAAAAGAATTATGGTACTATTGAAAAAGAACTGTTTGCAATTATCGACAGCTGTAAACATTTCCGTCCCTATCTATTTGGTAGAAAATTCCTTATAGAAACTGACCATAAACCCTAAGTTTGGTTACAATCATTGAAAGAACCAAATCAACGGCTTATTCGATGGAAACTAAAACTTGAAGAATTTAATTTTGAAATTAAATATAAGAAAGGTAAAGAGAACTACGTAGCAGATGCTCTCTCAAGAATTGAGATAAATGCTATAGATGAGATCATCCCCAACAGACGCAATAGAAAAAATTTAGCTCTTATGAAATCCGCTAGAAAGGAACCTAAAGTGAACATTATTAGTGACATTATAGTTGTACCCCCTATGAATACCGCAAAGAAAAATTTAGACCTAATTAAAGGTGATCAAAGTAAAGATATCGACCTTCTGTCGGTATTACCAACGTTCGGCTCAGAATCCAATTTATCGATAACAAATAGTGAAGCAGACAACATTTTGAACGCTAACCCTTTCTCAAATCAATCAAGTGCGCAACCAGACGATGACGAAAAGAGTAACAATTCAGATGAAACTAGACATACAGCACAAGAAAATCCAGAGTTTAATTTTCCAATATCTGAAAAATCTGTAAATTCCGCTCATTATCAAATTTTATTGAAATACGGTGACAAAAACGATATTGAATTTACAAAACCTTTTGGAAAGAATAGATACACTTTAACACTCAGAAGAGGAATTGACGAAACTATACTAGGTAATATGTTTCACGAAATTATAGACCCTACGAAAACGTACTATATATACTGCCAAGAAGACGATCTCATTCAATCGGCCTACAGGAAATGTTCCGAAATATTTGAACCCAACGTAAAAATTGAAGTTAATACGTTTCTCAAAGATATTCTTAATAAAGATGAACAGATACGAATAATTTCAGACTATCACTCACATACTCACAATGGAATAACAGAAACTACAAAACACCTTCAGTCTCAATACTATTTTCCAAAAATTCAAGATCTTGTCACAAATCATATTAATAAATGTGAATTATGTTTAACTTCCAAATACGACCGGAATCCTCGGAAATTCCCATTTTCAGGACCACTCATAACCAAAAGACCTTTTGAAATTCTCCACATATTTTTTGTAGAAAACAAGCGATACTTAACAATCATAGATTTATTTATCAGATACCTTCAAGCATTTGAACTTCACGACGCAAATTCCATAACAATTTTGAACAAATTACGCCATTACTTTTCTCATCATAATTATCCTTCACAGATAACTTGCGACAATGCCAAAGAATTCTCCAGCGAAACCTTCAAAGAATTCATGTCCATGTTCCAAATTCGTATTCACTATACTACTCCTCAAGCTCATACTGGGAATTCACCAATCGAAAGAGCACATTCCTCTTTAATAGAAAAACTACGTATTCTCAGACAAAAATCCAAAGAAAGTACAACGAAATTAATCACCACAGCAATTTTAATTTACAACCAATCCGTTCACTCCGTAACTAATTTTACACCGTTTTCACTACTTTATGGTCCCTACGAAAATCTTAATTTACATGAAATTAACCCAGAAAAACAAATATTTCAAGACTATAATGAGCATAGGAAACAAGAAATCATCCCTTTCTATGACCTTTATCAAAAACAATTCAATAAGCAATCAAACAATTTAGAGAAAGTAAATTCAAAGGAAAAATCTCAAAAACTGATATTCTTTATTTAAATAAAGAACCTAGAAATAAAATAAAACCTAGATACAAGAAAATTTTACTAGATCCAAAGAAATCAAAGGAACAAAATCTTGTATCACAAAAAGGAGAGAGAATCAGTAAACACATGATCAAAAATACTAACTCTTTTCAGATTGACAATGACACTGACAACCATCAACCAGGCACTTCAGCTGACACCAATTGACCCCCCTGGATACATATTAGACAACTTAGACTTAGCTAAATATAAGGTTAACTATCATAAGGTTTATTTTACAATAAGTATTGAGAGTATCGAGACTACATATGCTAAATTATCATTAAATCAAATACCTATAATCAACCAAATTAACCCTGATAAACTTAACTTAGCAAATACTTACAAACGAGACATTGATCTTCTATCAGAAGATATTAACAAACTGAGAATATATTCTCATCCCGACAAAAATCAAAAAAGAAGTCTATTCGATGGTTTAGGCTCAGCTATAAGATACATATCAAAGATTAGATCAAAACGATCTAATCGACATTCAAAATAATTTTATGAAGATTAACTCTAAGAGAAGAGAAGAGAAATTAATGACTGAAATTTCCAAGCTACATACATTAGCAGGTCAAATAACAGAAAGATGGCAAAAGGATTTGCAGAAAATACAAACACATGCAGAAAATGTTTATAAAGACTTATCAGACGTAGAGGATAGGTTGAATAGTGAAATAATTATTCACATAGAGCCGAGAACAGATCAGAAATTTAAGAAATTACATTCAGACACTTTTGAGAACTATTTCATTCAGCAATCAAGGCATACTAAATGTCGAATTGATAAACCAACAGGAACTAAAAGAAATTTTCAGTTATTTACACTCAACTCACTCTCACACTGAAATCGCTCCAGATATCCCAACTCATTTGTACTTTGAAAATACCTATATTAGCCAATGAATTTTATCCTTTGTCCAAAATGATTCCTATTCCTAGTACTCGTAACAATATCCTCCTACCACCCCATACGTTTGCCCTCAACTCAAAAGGCTCAACCAAATGGACCAGCGAGGACTGCATAAAGACATTTTCACTCTGGTACTGCCAAAAAGTACCACATGAAGACCTGTGTAGCCTAGACGATTTATCAAAATGCAACTTCGCCACTGTCAACAACAATTTCTCCTTATTCACTCAACTAAATAACGGAAATACAATCATCTGCACAAAACAACCCGAAGACATCAATGAGGATTGTTCGAAATCGAAACATACATGGACAGGTTCAAATAGAACTTTTTCACAATAATGGCCTAATCGACAAGAACCATTAAATGTCAAACGTAAGCTAAATGTCAAACCACTACATCTAGACAACCCGACTAAGATGATACCACAATACCAAGAGCCCAACATACTGTTGGGATTAAAAATAATTAGCCGATTGATACGATAATATATGATATTTAATTTTATTTACACACGTTAATATTGATGATAGAGAAGTACAGTAGTGTAACACATTTCGTACAACATCATATATATATATATATATATATACATCATTATCTATATATGACAGTAGTGACAGAATGACATGGATTAACAATTTTATAGAACAAGAAAGTAAAGTATATTAAGAGTAAGGATATCCAGTTACAATATTCTAACACATACTTCCCATTGAGTTCCACCGAGGACATTTTGGAATCACCCTCAGCTTTATCATATTAATCACCATTGGTGCCATCATCTTCCTAATAAGAAGAAAAATAAAAAACCTAAAATCAAGACGACCAAAGCCAGCTACTCTCATCGAAATTCCGTTAGAAGAACGAAATCTGCCTAGATCAATCCTGAAGTCGAACCACGAGGACGTGCTTCAAACCTAGAGGGGAGGACTCATGTAGCCAGACCACGGCTCCACAACGTCTCACTGGATCATATTACAACTTAATGCTGATCTTTCATTTATTTTAATATAAAACCATGTAATGCATATAATAATCTCAGATATAATCCTGTTCTATTGATGTAATCTTGTATGTTAGAATAAACGTTTTTAAAAAGTTATTTTTCGGTCATTAAAATTTAACTCGCGAACAGCCATAAAAAAAAAATAAAAAAAGCAATCTTACAACCGAATTGTATACCTTCTCCTTTTTTTGACGTCGGTCAAAAAACAACAAATGTATCTCAGTGGATGGTTTCATTTGAAACAGTGTATTCGATTAGGAATATAAGAAGATATCAAGAAAATTTAAATTTTTAGGTTATTTTTAGATGATTCATGTCTTGCCTGGTACAGCTCCATGCTTATAAAACATACAGTAAGTTCAGATTGGTCAATTAGGAAAAAAGTTTCTGTAACACTTATGTGGACAAGGGTTGGTCGCCGATCAGGTATGCGATGTTATTTAGATACAGACAAGGCTTGTTATTAGAATATGCATTAAAAATGAAAAACTTTTAGTATAGGTAAATAAATCACTAGATAAACCTAATCTGATTGATCTAATCGCTATGGGGTTACCAAATTTTATAACGGATAGAATTGATAGAAATAATTTAAAAGATACTGAGGATTTATTCAATAACATTAGGGGCTTAGAGCATCTTGTGAATAAAAATATGTTAAATAAGGAAGTAGTAGATTTCAAAAATAAAATTAATGAAAAAAATGTAAGAGGCTAGGGATGCGCCGAAGCATCGCTTCGGCCTCGGTATTCGGCCGCTTCGGCCAATTTTTCTACTATTCGGTTTTGGCCGAAGCGACGCTATAATAAAAATATATTTTTTTTTGGCGAGACTTGTTAATCGCGCCGTTCTTCTTCTTCTACTTCTTCTTCTCATTAATATGGCCCTTTCCTAACTGGAAGTTGGCCAGCTCATTCTTCTTATTTTTGTAGGGTCACAGTTAAGTGAGTCTGAGTCTAACTCATACCCTAAAATTATGGTTTCCTAAAAGGTGTAAAAGGGTATTAATAGACAAATAACACAACAAAGGTAAAACTTTTGTCGCTCCGGGGTAACGGCGGAGCATTCACACCCAGAAATGTTACCTTGGATTTTTAGGACCCAGGGTAATAAAGGTAAGGATATTTAGTCTAGTTAGCATGATCATCAAAGATTGATTTTGTTGTATATGAAAAATTTTATCAGGAGTAGCATTGTATTCAAGTTCATTTCTTTCAATATCGTCAAACTTTTCATTGGAGTTGTAATACCAGTTTTACGGAGTTCTTCGTAGATGTTAAAATTGGGTATCTCATTAATGGGACATTCAAGAATTATGTGATCTAAATTTTCTACTTCGCCACATTCGCAGTACGGAGTTTCTCTAATGCCAATTCTGTGAAGATGGGCTCCAGTAAGGCAATGTCCTGTTCTCATCCTTATGATTGTTGTTAAGTGTCTCCTATCTATGAAGGGAAACTTTGAATACCATGGGACTTGTGGAAATCGGTCCTGAACTTGAGCATAGTATTTTCCTTTTATTTGGGTGGTAGTCTGCCAATATTTTGAAAATTTGTTTTTAAATTGCCTTTTTATGTATGTAATCATCTCATTTGTATCTATCTTCAATTCCATAGGCTTCCCTTTGGCCTGAAAAATGCACCCGCTACTTTTCAGCGGGTAATGGACAACATATTGAGAGGGATACAAAATGATCTATGTCTGGTATACCTGGATGATATTATCGTCTATTCGACATCCCTTCAAGAGCACTTAGAACGATTAGAACGCGTATTCAGAAGACTTAGAGAAGCTAACTTCAAGATGCAACATGATAAATCGATTTTTATGAAGAAAGAAGTTGCTTATCTAGGGCACATAGTTACACCAGAAGGCGTCAAACCAATCCCGGATAAAATCAGAGCAATTAGAGAATATCCTATTCCAAAAACCACTAAACAGATTAAAGGTTTCCTGGGACTCCTAGGTTATTACAGAAGATTTATTAAAAATTTCGCCAAATTAACTAAACCATTAACAAAATGCCTCAAAAAAGGAGCCACCCTCGTACACGACAATGAATTTGTAAATTGTTTTGAAACATACAAAAACATATTGATGAATGAACCGATTTTACAATACCCGGACTTCTCAAAGCCTTTTAATTTGACAGTAGACGCAAGCTCGGTTGCCCTGGGCGCTGTTCTTAGCCAAGGCCCTGTCGGTCAAGATTTTCCGATTGCGTACGCTTCACGAACATTAAATGATTCCGAGACGAAATATTCTGTAATTGACCGCGAGCTT
The DNA here is from genome assembly GCA_958507055.1 of Crioceris asparagi. NCBI lineage: Eukaryota > Metazoa > Arthropoda > Insecta > Coleoptera > Chrysomelidae > Crioceris > Crioceris asparagi. The sequence continues at coordinate 56,390,862 of OY293827.1, forward strand.
TTGGCCGCAGTATGGGCTACCAAATATTTTCAAGTTCAGAAAGTTCAGTATAATCACCGACCATAAGCCCTTACAATGGCTTTTCTCGCTCAAAGATCCTAGCTCCAAGCTAACGCGATGGCGTATCAAACTGGAAGAATATGACTTTGACATAATTTACAAAAAAGGGAAATTGAACACAAACGCGGATGCCCTTTCGCGCATTGAACTCCACACCAAAGAAACATTCTGGGAGCAGCTGGATGAAATACTGAAGGATTACCCTGGTTATTCACATGTATCCGCAACATTTGAGAAAAATCCAGAAACATCAGGAAAAGATGACGGCACCCTGAGAACGCCAGAGAACCCTCTCGAAAAAACAAACCCACCAGATACCGGATCTTCCAAAACGTTCTCCGATTTAGATACCTTCCTATACGTAAACAAGAATTCTCCTAATCCGATCCCATCGACTTCACGACAGGACGACGACAATATCTCGTTGATCGTTCACCACGACCAATCAATCTCAGGAGAATTCCCCTCAGACACACTTACCAACCAACCATCAGTTGAAAATAAAATTGTAAATGACAGCGACGGACAGACAATACACTCGAACGCAGTACAACACCCTACAACGGAGATACCTGTTACAGATCATGCCGTGAACTATGGACCAAACCAAATTTTTATTAAACTAGTTCTTCATTCACCAGCAAAACCAAAATTAACCCATTTATTCGAAAACAAACAAAGAATTTATGTTCAATTCAGTAAAAACAACTTTGAAAACGACGTTGTCGCCTTTATTAAAGAATTTGTGTCCCCCGGAGTACAATATCATCTATATTTCGAGGATGCCGAAGCATACGAACCATTTTCGGTAGCCGTCCAACAAAATTTCAAATGGCCAGATATAAAACTTAAACGATGTACCAAAACGTTGATAGATGTCATGGACAAAGAGGAAATCCAAAATACCATTCGCTGCTATCATGAAGGCAAATCGAACCATCGTGGTATTGTCGAAACGCTAGAGAAGATAAAGTTAAAATATTACTGGCCCCTCATGAAGAGCTCAATACAGTCATTTATTAATGAATGCGAAGTATGCCAGTTAAGTAAATACGAAAGTAATCCTGTAAAAATGCAGATGAACATTACTCAAACAGCCTCGAAACCGTTCGACATCCTACACTGTGATACATTCACATTTGAACAAACTAAGTTTCTCACCCTTATCGATAGTTTCTCTCGGTTCGCTCAAGCTTATCCAATTAACTCCTTATCCGGTACAGAAATAGCTGATAATTTAATCAACTTTTTCTCACAACACGGTATCCTAAAATTAGCCATTGTTGATAACGGAACCGAATTCAAAAACACTGTCATCACGGAACTTCTAACGCTACATAAAATAAAAATTCATTTTTGCTCTCTAAACCAACCCCAATCAAACGGAGTATCGAAAGATTCCATTCGACAATTATAGAGCATTTGAGATTACTCAACGCTCAAGGTTATACAAAAACACCAGCCAAAATGAAGATGATCTATGCTATTTTGGCCTACAACAACTCCGTGCATTCGGTCACCAAATGGAAACCCATTGATATCATAAGTGGTCAAATAGCTGACAACGACCCATTTGATATAGATATAGATAGAATCCTCCTCAACGACTACGTCGAGCAGCACAAGAAAAGAACTAAATTACTATATGCGAAAATTAATTCAGATCTAATTCAGAAGAAAGAAAAAACTATTCAAAAAATCAATGAAAAAAGAGACCAACCAACTATGTTTAATGAAGGGCAAACCATCTTTCCCAAAAAACATATTAGACAAAAACAGGCTAACAAATTCGACAAACCCTGTAAAATTCTAACTGTAAACCCAGAGAAGAAGGTAGTTTCAACTGAGCAACGCGGTAAAATCCATATGGATAATTTAAAACGGCCCTTGAGGAAAATTTATTCATTCGATTAAACAAAAATTATTCCCTTTCAGGATCGCCGGAGCTTCTGGCCTCCAAGAAACCATCGAAACACGAAATTTGCGAAATAACTCAGGGCTTATACCCTTAAAAATCGGCTCAGCAAAAATTCAAGAATTCTCCCATTCACTAATCCACTATTACGACCTTAACCCTATCATTCTTGAGGTCAATAAACTAAAATTGAAGTCATCTAACTTAACCCTTTCGGTTGAACGGAACTCAGATTATAGTAGGGATGTATCTAATTACTTGAAGATGAAGATACTGAAGTTTATAGAAGATATACTTTAGTTTTTTTATTTGTGCTCCTGTTAATTTGAATAAATATGTTTTCTATGCAATGATGGTGTTTTTTTATTTGCTTATAAACATACCTAGAAATATTTGTGATTCGGCCGAAGCTGTTAATAATTCAGAATTGGAAATAGAATTAAATGAGATAGATCCAAAAAAATAGTAATTCCACCATTAATCAAAATTAAATTAACAATAAATGATACAATAGAAACTTTATGCATTTATGACTCAGGATCAAATATGTATTTAATAAATTCCAGGCTATTATCCCTAAAGGGTAATCCAATACATAATAACAATAAAAAAGCAAATTTGAAAACGATTAATGTTGTGAAAAAAACAATTGATATTTTATTATTTTGAAAATAAAGATTTTTGATAAAGAGGACATTAATGTTTTTGTCATAGATGAAGAGAATTTCGACTATGATTTCCTAATTGGATTAGATTGTATACAAAAGTTTGAGCTGATTCAAAATGAAAAATTAGAAATAGGTACCTAACTCAAAATATTAGAAACCTTGAGAAAGATAAAAACTTAAATGATAAAAATAAGGACACGAATGTCCTACTGAAAACTGAAGCTGACATAAATGATGAGTTTAAAATAAACTTCGATGAAAACATAGGCACGGAAAACTTCAATATATCTGTAAATCAACTAAACCTCGAAGAAAAAACAGAAATAGATAAATTAATTTATAAATATAGAACTCTTTTTGCTAAAGATAAATATGATATAGGTACAGTGAAAGGCTATGAAGCACATATTGATTTATTAGTTGATAGATATTGCAGCAAACGACCGTATAGGTGTAGTATTGAAGATAAAAAAGAAATAGAAGAACAAGTATCGAGATTATTAAATAAAAAACTAATTGAAGAATCTTATAGTCCTTTTGCAGCCCGGTAACATTAGCCTATAAAAAAGAAGAAGGAAAAAATCTAGATTATGCATTGATTTTCGCGATTTGAATAAAATTGTAATTCCTCAATCACAACCATTTTCTTTAATTGAGGATTTAATGGTAAAGATAAGAAACTGTAAATTTTTCTCCACGCTTGATAAAAATTCAGCATTTTGGTCAATTCCATTAAGAATTGAAGATAGGAATAACAACACAGCATTTGTTACTCAAGAAAACCATTATCAGTGGACCTGTTTACCGTTTGGTTTAAAAACTGCTCCCGCGATTTTTCAAAGAATACTATGTAACATTATTAGGAAACATGGATTATCAGATTTCACTGTAAATTTCGTTGACGACATTTTAGTTTTTTCTCACACATTTATAGATCACATGAATCACTTATCATTGTTGTTGGAAGCTATTTCAAAGGAGGGCTTTAGATTAAAGTTCTCAAAGTGTAATTTTGCTCTAGAGTCCGTAAAATATTTAGGCCATATAATAAAAAATTACACAATCACTCCACTGAAAGATAATTTAATTGCTAGTAAAAAAAATCGTTAGTATACAGGGCATAGGTGCTGTCATGAACCAACCACAACCTAATGGAGAAGAAAAGCCTTGTGCCTATTTTTCGAGAACATTAAATGATACTCAAAAACGAAAAAAGGCTATATATCTAGAATGTTTAGCAATAAAAGAAGCGGTAAAATATTGGCAGCACTGGCTCATTGGGAAAAAGTTTACCGTTTTTACAGATCATAAACCTCCAGAAAAAACGAATATTAAAGCAAGAACTGGGAGATCTGATCTATCTATCTCAAATCAATTTTGATGTAATATATTCCCCAGGAAAATATAATATAGAAGCTGATAGTTTAAGCAGAAACCCTGTTTTAGAATCCTATGAAAATCGAGAAGAAGTCTTAAAAATTGTAAATTTTCTTAAAATGAATGATATCCGTAATGACCAAGATAAAAATGAAGATAAAACAAAATAAAAACAAATTGAACTAAAAGAATAGAATATAATATAAGAAGATAGGAAATAAGGAAAAGATTTTACTGACTGAAGAATTTAGTAAAAGAATTATAAAAAACGTACATTATATCTACTGTCACATAGGAATAAAACAAATGGAAAGTAAAATAAAATCATTTTTATAGCCAAAAACTTGATATGCCAACATTTCGACATCAAAAACTCAAAATTCCAATGGTTTTATAAAACTTGTGAAGAAAGTAACACAAGAAAATAAAAGGGATAAATTCAAAAGTTTTTTTGGGGGGGAGATGTAAATGAAGATCTCTATACATAACATATCTTCGTCAAGTTTAAACTCCTCGCACACTAACACTAACCCCTGACAAAATAAGTGAAAGTTTGACAATTGTTTGATTAATTTCGAAACAGACAGAAGTTTGTGAAGCGATAGCTTTAAATGTTTTTTCTCTTCTTTTAGGTAAGATATTAGTGATAATTTTAATTGTTGTTTCTTATTACTGTTGGATTTGAAGATCAATAAATATTATCTTCTTTTAGAGCAACACATTGGCATTATTTGGAGCAAACATACCTATTTGATTGATAAGCATATTATGTATATACATATACAAGCATTGCTCGTTTAATATAATTAGATTACATCAGATTTCTATAATAATAAAACAACAGTCAGTATATGCATATATATGACAGTTTCGATCTTCAAAACTAGTATTCTGTACCTACAAATTTTGAAATCAATTTAGATTTTTCTAAAACAATAGAGAGTCACAAACGATTTCATTATTATATTTGTATTTCACAAACGATTTCTGATAAAATGAGTAAAAAAATTTTTTTTCCGAAAATTCAGGTTGTCGTCATAGCAACCTGTCAAAATCAAGGCTTAAAACAATTTAATAAAATGATTGGCATATTCATGAACAACAATAGACACAGTGAAATACTGCGCAACATCCCAAATTGACAACTTATCACGGGACGTTATTTCAGCCAATTCTGCTAATGGAATAGGATACAGAGTTAGTCATCCTCCCTTTATATATTCTTGGGCATATTAAATAAATCATTTTTTTTAGTTTTAGGATGCTATTATGACATGACTGAATTCTGATACTGATAGTTTTAAAAAAATATATTTTTTTATTGCTAATGCTTCAGATAATAATCTGTAAACATGTAATGTATGAAATAAATAATAGTTCATATTTCTAAAAATGCAATCAAAGATACAGTTTGTTTCACGAATCATGGCTATTGTGTGTAATCATTCACGAGCTACATACATATCGCTATACGTCTCATCGCATCTCATTATCATGAAATTCTTTACTGCGTTTGTTGATCTAAGCTACGACATCAGTATGTCAAGCTTATGTCCTTTTCAGGTGCATAAATTTATATTTCATAACTCAAGCAATACATTTGTATATTGTGTGTCTGCATTATTGTTGATAATAAATCTTTCATATTATGTAAGATTATTTAATCAATCGATATTTTTTCCTCTAATTATATGAACTTCCTTAAATGCCATATCCTAGCTCGAAATTGGTACGCCACTGATTTACTCCGTCAGTTGGATTGATCCATTTTTCGTGTTTTCAAGGCAGACGCCAACATTCGTGAAACAAAGTATACATTTGTTGGTGTGGAAAGTTTTCAATACATGATTTATTTATTCCTCTTCTTAATTAACATAGCTCATGGCAACAATTGTATTCGATATTGACTTTGAGAGGATAGCATGGGACATAAATTAGCGCAGATCCTCCTTGACGTTAATAATAAGATAAATATAGTTTTTTTTTATTTCTAAGGGCGACTTGTACCAAGTTCGGTTACCTTTCAGTTAAATTTGACACGATGGTTAAATGTAAGAAAACGCAAAATGCGCTTGTACAATCGTTGGTTAACAGTTAACCATGACGTTACCATGTAGTAAAAGTAACTTTTGTGATTTGGGTGGTTACCGTATGGTTATCCTCTGGTTTAGTTAATTTTGACAGTTTGTCTTCAATTTCTGAGGTTAATGATAGATGTTTATTATTTTCATTTGCGTTCTTTATCTGCTGGTGTGTGTTTTAACTATTTTATTATTTTTATTTTTGTCTGGGTGTTGTTGAGAGATTTCAATATACAATATAGCACGTGGGATCAACGATGCCGTACCGGAAGGCGATGAAGCTGTAGAAGATATGGATCATATAGATAATGTAATACCAGACAATCATCTCGTACGAAATGTAAATAATATGGTGTGGCATTCACTCATACATAAATATTTTAGAAATTTGTTATAATTTTTTCTAATAAATTATTTTATACTCACTTAATTTCTTTTCACGAATTTTCTACCATCCATATTATCGTATTTTGCTTTGTAGAACTGAATTAAGTTTTTATTACGGTAAAGTAACACCTTATGAAAATATTTTTAGCTATTATCAAGACAAAAGTCATTTGGAAACAATCAAGTGATATGTAAAAAAGCAAAAATCTCTAAAGTAATCGTTGCAATTGAAATTACCCACAACCCAAATAAAAACTCCATAAATCACAAAATGCTCAGCGTAGAACACTACAAATAATTCAAACCCCGGATAGCTTCAAAAGTCCCCAAGTTATAAGCGATGTTGCCAGATTGCCAAATGTGTTGACCTGTCAGTTACCTAACCAAACCTTAACATAATAATGAACAAGCCAATTTCCGTTAACTGTGTGGGTACCGTAACCGTGTGGTAACCGTCGTGTCAGTTAACCATTTGGTTAACGAAGTTTTATACAGGCCGCCCTAAGTCATTAAACGGAAATTCTAAGGGTTTGGCAAAATTTCGCAATGTTAAATTTAGTTTTTGAACATCCGGAGTGGTCAGGTTTAAGCTCGACTTATGCAAATTTGATCGCGTTTATTTCAAAAACGGTGGTAGGTATATGCAGTTTTAAATATTTATATTTTTGGAAAATGCAATTATAAATAGATCGACTGGTATCAAAAGTTTTTAGATATACGAGAGTTCATCGGCTGGCGTAGTGCTGGGTGGTATGCTTAGGAAAATGTATCGTCAGAGAACCTCTGTTCCATGGAGGGTATGTCCATACTCTGTTCTCTGGTATCGTGAGTTGAGGAGTGTCACGACCACAACTGTCAGGTCAGTCAGGTGTCAAATGTGACGTTTTGATTATAAATCAAATCCATTATCAATATTTTTATTAATAGAAGTGTATAGTGTAAGTAGAAGTAGTTAATTAATAATTAATCGGTTGTAGATCTTTGTATCGTAGGTATGGGTGATATGTAGAATTTTATTAGTTCGAGGAATACGTTGATAGTGTTAGATTTGTAGGCTATTTTCAAAAACAAAATGTTTTCTGTGGATGGTTCCAACATCTACGAAAAGGTATGTAGAAAATTTAGTTTTCTTGTGCCTAGGTGCTTATCAAAATTGAAAAACATTGTGGATGTTGACATATCACTAATAATTATTCGAGGTTAGATAATATGGGTTTTAATATTATTGACTCTTTATTATTATTATTATAATATGAAAAATATGTACATGTAAATTATTTAATGAAGAATTTACATATTTTCGCAAATCACTTGGTACTGTCAAGGTTTCTCGTTTGCAAAGCGTATTTAGACATATATTATCAACCGTAATTCCATAATTTTGAAAAAGAAATGATTGACTTTAGATCTGTAAATACAATTAAAAATTTGGTTGTACCATATTTATGCGTTAATCACAATCGGAATTTTTATGATTAATAATGCATACTATCCTGATAAGATCAAATGAATGTTTGTTATAATAGTTATGAATAATGTGTATCGAGCTTGAGTATGTAGGTACCCAGGTACATGTAAATCAAGCAATTGGTTCCTACAAAAATGTGAGTAGCAATTTAGCAATCAAGTTGAACATACTCAAAGCCAAAATGTATTTTAACATTTATTTGGTATTATATTATATGCAAAAATATATATAGCCGTTCAAAGAAATGCTGTTTCTTTTCCTTGAAATAATTTGAATAAAACAATATAGTTAATTTTAGATGAATAAATTCTATGAGAACGCTGAAAACATTGACAACGACTCAGATACCGATAATCCCGAAGATTTGCTCAACGAATGGTTAGGAGAGCTTGACTGTTTAACTGCGGTAAGTTGAAGTTGCTTACATGACAAATGTCTGCAATTAGCATAGCTTCTTAGTTCGAATAACTACTTGTAGTTTGTTGTTATAGAATTTGAAACTATCTGTATAGATTTCTAATAATGTACTACAAATTAATTCAGAATATTAAATATATATATAAACATTCAATGATTATACATCAGCCGTTTAACTGGTAAATAGCTAGATTACGTTAGGACGTCTAACTGTGCCGACAACAACTACTGCGAAGGCAAACACCCCTTCCGCCATTGAATGAAATCGACAACTGTTAGGACAACACGTACAATTTATTACATTGTCACAATATTGCATAATACCACTATAAATGTTCAATCAGATTGATTACCAAACAAAGCACCTCACCACCATTGAATTAATTAATTCCACTTACCGGGTGTTTATATCCACCCACTATACGTGTTCAATGCATCGCTCATATTGGTCTCCACCGTCGGTGGCACACTGAAGATTGATACTAATATGAGTTCTAAATAAGGATTGATTATTAGACACGGATCGACGCTCTGCCGCAAACTGAAGATAGGCAACAACCTTGAAATCAAGACATTTATCTGGGTGGCGGTGCTTTGTTTGGTAATCAATCTGATTGAACATTTATAGTGGTATTATGTAATATTGTGACATTGAAATAATAAATTGTACGTATTGTCCTAACAGTTGTCGATGTCATTCAGTGGCGGAAGAGGTGTTTGCCCTCGCAGTAGTTGTTGTCGGCACAGTTAGACGTCCTTGCGTAATCTAGTTATTTACCAGTTAAACGGCTGATATTATCGAGATTATATACAATTTGAATTGAAAACAAATCATAGGATGTTATAATATCACTGGTATAGGATAATTGAATTTATACTATATATATATATATATATATATATATATATATATATATATATATATATATATATATATATATGAAATTTTAAAACTAAATTTATCTGATTTTAATTTGTACCTAATCACTTCGAAATATAATTAATCTGGCAACGTCGGAATAGGAAGTTAATGCTTAAATATACAAATGCATCAGCCAATGTGCGCGTGTTCTCTTTGCCTTTCCTCCTGAATCGGATGTCTAATGGTGGGAGTTACGTCCTATTTGGGTTGTTGTTGTTGTGTGTTAAGCAAGCAGAATGGACTCTTGTACGGATGACGGATATACATTGCATCTGCATCAGGTCTTAGACACTAGAAGATATGACGTTGCCAAAACTCTTCAAGTACAGATAGATAAAACAGATTTCAGCAAATAGACTGGGAACTTCAATGTAGATACTTCAGATTTAGAATAAATTTTTTTGTGAAATAGGTTTTATATTGAGTTAGAAAGAGAGGTAGGTGTTAAGGTCTGTCAACTGGTTAATATACCAGAACAACCGTAGAATCTTTCCTCTTCCTGTCATTCTTCTCGAACGCTAACGGATAACGCCCAGGCGTCTTACACTTTTAAGGGAGATCCAACTACCAATTTGCTAAAATTCCGCCAAATTTACTGACACACAAATCTCTGCATCACAGATTTCACTTATGTTTGACACAAGATTATCAGCCTTATTCATAAACAAATCTTAATTCCATACTAGTTTATGAGTACTATGGTACGTAAGGATAATATCATACGTGACAGTATCAAACTAAACTAGTACAGAATTAAGATTTGTTTATGAATACGAGTATTTATTTGAACCTTTATTACATTCTTCTGTGAGTGCCGAACTTGTATTCGAGCGTTGGCGGCTACTCTGCCTTGAAAGTGTTATCACAGACAAGGAGACCTACAGTTTAACGTGGATTCCGAACCACCAATATGTCTCAAGATAAATCTCAAGGCACACCCTTCCAGAGAGCTGTACTAGGGAAATATACACTCGCTGGTTTTCCGTTGCCTTGCGAGAGGAGGAGAATGCAATACAGTCAGAGATTCGAACACCCGCCCGCATTAACAGTCACTCTTCCAAACCGTTAGCCCGCAGCTACGCCTCTTTTACACTAGCTTATTATATTTATAGATTTTTTTATTTTCTAAGCCTTCATGGCAAAACATCTATACAAACTTATTTCTAGAAGAGACATTTATTTTTCACATTTATTACAGCAAATAATTTATTGCTTGTAATGAAACGAAGTAAATTAAATAGCTGGCCATACACGCATAGATTTCTTGGCAGGCCAGACCTGCGGCTTGGAACCGCGGATGCGATTGGCGGATCTTTGTCCTATTTGTCGCTCAGGTACAGACTGCGCCCATCAAATTTCTGTTATTAAATCCATGGGTGGTCGAGATTTCTCTCCTATATGCGGACCAAGGCTTTTTAATTATGCTCAAAAGGCGGGAGGCACAAATAGGCCACGGTGTTCTGCAGAGTTGAGTTAACTTTTTGGTCTTGCTCAAGACTTCACATATTTTATATTTCTCATATAGCTATATTATATAGATTAATCAAAATTTTAAGTTATAATAAAATTGTAATAGGCCGATGTCTGTACATTAAAGATTTGTGAAAAATAATATGTGGGGCCTTTATTATAGCAACAGAGGCCAAAACAACCTTTTTTAGTCTGTCGGTATGTTTGTACGCGCCTCACGCAAAAACTTCTTTATGGAATTGAATGCAGTTTTCACCGATGTATTACTAGAGGTCTAACTTAAAATATAGGCTACATTTTATCGCATCTATCTGTCTGTCTTTCTGTGTGTTTGTACGCGTATCACGCAAATACTACTACATGGAATTGAATGCAATTTTCACCGATGTATTGCTAGATGTCTAACTTAGATTGTGGGTTCCATTTTACTCTGTCTGTCTGTCTCTATATTTGTACACGCAAATACTACCGCATGGAATTGAATGCAGTTTTCCACGCGCACGACATAGCGGGTAAAAGCTAGTATACAGGGTGGTCCGAATTATAATGGAGATACTTTAACAGCGTATTCAGCAGATGAAAATATTTTAAAAAGTTTATATAAACTTATTTCCAAAAACGCTTCGTTTTGGAGATACGGGGTGTTGAAATATTGCGAAAAAAATCCTTTTTGTCTTATTTTTAAAGAAACTCTTCTAGATTTTGCTTTCAAACTTAGTAGGTATTATTGCCACTTAAAAATAAATTTATAGCATGATAAACACTTGTTTTTGTTTTATCAGTGGCGTTCGTGAGACCTTTTTAACTATTTTGAATAATAAAAAAATGATACGTCAATGGTTTATCGCAGTTGAAAAATTTTGATATAGTGATCAATTCTAAACAAAAATGTCTTAGTCTTTTCGCTAAAACGAACCGTTTTCGAGAAAAAAATAATTTTTGTTTGCATGTGCCCCTAATATCTTAGGTTTGCAAATTTGATGTAAAAACGAATTGAAATAGCGCGAATTATCTTGATTTAATTTGCAAACCTCAGATATTAGGTGCACATGCAAACAAACATATTTTTTTCTCGAGAACGGTTCGTTTTAGCGAAAAGACTAAAGAGACCATTTTTGTTTAGAATTGATCAATATATCTAAATTTATTAACATAATTGCTATAAACAATTGGCGTACATTTTTTTATTATTTAAAATAATTATTTTTTTCTCGAGAACGGTTTGTTTTAGCGAAAAAACTAACGATACCATTTTTGTTTAAAATTGATCAATATATCTAAATTTATTAACAGAATTGCGATAAACCATTGGCGTTCATTTTTTTATTATTTAAAATAATTAAAACGGTCTCACGAACGCCACTGGTAAAACAAAAAACAAGTGTTTATCATGCTATAAATTTGTTTTTAAGTGGCAATAATCCTACTAAGTATGAAAGCAAAATCTAGAAGAGTTTCTTTAAAAATAAGAAAAACCGATTTTTTTCGCAATATTTCAACACCCTGTATCTCCAAAACGAAGCGTTTTGAAGATAAGTTTATATGAACTTTTATAATTATTTTTATCTGCTGAATACGCTGTTAAAGTTTCTCCATTATAATTTTGACCACCCTGTATAATAAATGAATTGTAACAGTCCGATGTCTGTACATTAAAGATATTTAAGAAAAAATATAATGGGGGTCTTTATTAGAGCAACAAAAGCCAGAACAACAGTTTTTAGAATTTTTGTCTGTCTGTCTGTGTTGAGAAATGCATCATTAGTTCATGTTCTTTGTTCTTTAAGTTGGTGACGGGCTTGGCACAATATTAAATTTATTTATTTTTTTCTTTTTTTTTGCGTGAACACGTCGTACAGACTGGATCAGTGCCATCCGTGGAAAACATATGCGCCGACTCGCATCTGCGGATGAGCTCTCCTTTTCCGGACATTATTGTGAACTGATTCTTGAAAACGAAAATCTCGTGGCCGCGACAAACCACAGTATAGATAAACACAGTAGTCCAACTCAAGCCATTCCTTGATGTGACCCGCCTTTTCCGTCATGTCTCCCATACTTATAAACGGGAGGCACGAAATCGCGGTGTTCTTTGACGGAATCGCGGTGGCCCTTGACAAACAAACGACCGCAAAAAATGATGCTCCGAAACTATCATCTAAGGCGGCCGCCGCTGAATTGGACTACTGGGTATATATTTATACTGTGCGACAAACCAACGTGGACATTCTCTGTTTTATGTGTGTTAAGTTAAAGTTCGGGACACATCTAAAGCGAATTGAGTAACCTTGGGCCAGAGGAAGGCGGCATACCACAGGTAGGATGCACTAATTTCCTTTCTGTACGAGAAGCCAGAGCCAGAATTACAACCTAATCATCATTTAATTTTTCATATTTTCTGCATTTATTCAGTTTGTATGTTTGTACGCGCATCACGCAAAACCTCCTGCACGGAATTGAATGCAGCTTTCACCGAGGTATTGGTAGAGGTCTAAATTCAAATTTAGCCTTCATTTTTACCGCGTCTGTCTGGAATGCAGTTTTCCACGTACACGAAGGCACGGGAAAAAAATAGTAGATAATAAAACAGAAATAGAAAATGACACACGATACAGAACCAATCATCGGCACTAGCGAACTACCACGACTATAAAGCCCGCTGTAGACAGAGTATGTTTTGCTGCATGTTTCCTTGGTGGGAGCTAGGCATGGTGCTGTGCATACTTCCGTGTAAGAAAATGACATCACGTGCAGGGTTGGTTGCTTGAACTCGTGCATGATTTGATGATAGAACCGGTGCTATTTTCGGTGACTGTTTTCACGCATCGTGCCTTGTCGGAGCATTCGGAACTAGTCGAGTCGTACTCGAAAGTTATGATAACATGTTATTTTTGATTGTTGGGGCATTTTCTCTGTTGTAAAAATGATTAGAAATAGAGCTTTATTAGAATGTTCAATATTTTTTATCATTTGTCACAGACATATTTCTCTATACTATCATTTTACATACATGATGGCCTGCATCGTGTGAAGCCAACACAAGCAAGGGAGCCATCAACACACCATGCGCGGTAACATTTATCGGACCGTGCAGCAAAACATACTCCGTCTGCAGCGGGCTTAAGATTTAAGACAAGATTTACCATCCAAAGTCATACGTATTCATATAGGGTGATGTTTCATAAAGAATGGCCATACAGTTAATGACATATTCTATGATAAATTTTAAGACGATTTAGCAACATTTATCTATAAACAAAACACACTTTATTCGACATTAATAGATATTGTAACGGGATTTCTAATTAAACTGGGTTCGATTTATTTATTTATTTACACTAATAATTACACAACAACTATATACACATTTATATTTACATCATTACTTAGCGCTTAGCGCTCTATTTATATTCACTGTTCTATGCAGTAGTGTATGAACACACTCAACTGTCTAACTATGACTGACTACTTCTGGGATTGACGCGGGCATTTATATCTAACCTAACAGATCTCGATTCTTCGAGTTGATACCAGTCTTCGATTTGCTCTATGTTATTTCCCAATTCACTCCTTCGAGAGCAATCCAGGACTTATTCTCGGTGCCTCTGATGTTTCTCGTGTGTTCTGGAATTCGTGTATGTGTGAGGGTGTATTTCATTTTTCGGGTAAGTCTTCACCTTACAATATCGATTGATGAATAGGATGAGTAGGAACATAATAAGGAAGGAAAAATGTAACAAAAATTGCATGCTGGAAAAAAGAAAGTTAATGAGCAACTTGGTATATACTGTTTTTTTAATAATAGATTATAAACGTTTCCAAAAAAGAATCGCGTTACTTTGATCAGAGCTTTGATACCTACTTATCATTTTCAATGACGCAAAGAATGTAACTTTCATAGAAAATATAATGTAACTTTGTCAAAATAATTTCACTTTTTTATTTGATGTTAATGGCCGTGTTCATAGCATGCAAGTGCGATCTCGAAACTGGAAATAATTTTCTATTTTCTTGGACACTACTAATCGCTTAGCTAGCTGTCGTATTGATTCAAATTCCAAAACGTAATAAGATAGGTAAATATTAAAAAAAGACTTTATTAGATTGGACCTGAAAAATAACAAAATAATAGGATTGGTAGGTACTGGTAATTTTGATGTTGTGCATTTGTAGTTAGCTAGATGACTTTTGGCACCAACTTCAAAAGTTATAATAGAAATAATATTATTTTGTATTTTTCTGTGCACCAACTAATAAAGTCTGTCCAATTTTTTGTAAAAAATATTTATTTCACACTCTTCAGTGTGAAATTAGTCATCAAAATTCTTCAACTTTCACCAAAGAAGTTCTCGATTTTCGAGAAAATTTGCCACATTCACTCCTTCGGGGGCGGTTTTATAAGGGAAGTAGATTTCGGATTTGTATTTTTCTAAATATGGGATCATTTCTCAAGCCTCCTCTTTCAAATGAATCAGAAATCATCAAAATTGAAGCTCGCTTACTATATAAAAGGCGCACACGAACCAAAAAAGCAAACAATCGAATTGCTCCTTCGTTCGGGGTTCGTCGGTCACAAATAGCGCAGCGCACATGACGTGAAGAATAAGATAAATATGGTTTATTAATTTCTTAGTCGTCCTCATGGAGGACGGCATTAAAACCCTTAGCATCTCTAACTGGAGAAACAAATGGCGCAACCGATGAGAATGGAGGAAGATCTTGGAACAGGCTAGGACCCACAGAGGGTTGCCGAGCTACTGATGATGAATTTCTCAGTCATTAAATGGAAATTCTAAGGGTTTGGCAATTAAGGTTGTAAAATTTGGCAATTTTAAATTTAGTTTTTGATCATCTGGAGTGGTCAGGTTCAAATATATCATAACCTCAATTTACAAAACTTTGATCGCGTATATTTCAAAAACGGTGGTATATGCAATTTTAAATATTTATGTTTTTGGAAAATGCAAATAAAAATACGTCGATTGGTATCAAAAGTCTTCCAATATACGAGAGTTCATCGGCTGGCGTAGTGCTGGTACCAGCAGATCCGATTTTTGGTGAAGGAACAACAAATACGTTAAGTGGTATAATATAGAATGTGTTAGATTTCGAGGGGTCCGGACAGCGGATTAGATATTTTAGTCCGGATCGTTCAGCGACTTAATTCTCGTTGCAACATACATTGGAACGTACATGAAAAGAAAATATCAATACAAAAAAAACAATTGTGTAGATGTGTACGACAGGTTCCCACCGATATTGTTGTTGAACAAATTACGAACTCATATTTATCTCTTAGGACACTACGGCATTTCCGTGCCTATTACATTCCCTCTCTATTTTATTTATATTATCTATATGTCAACGTTATCCAAAGAGTCAATCGGAGTCATATTTATATTAATAATTCTATATATTTTTACCTCTAGTATGTCCGCCTATGACTTGCTCAATCAACTTAAGTTATGTTGCTTGTGCCATACTGTTCCATTGCATCAACACTTTTAATACGAAACTCGGTTCAACGACAGCGCCTCGAGTAGTGCCAGTTTGAGTTTTTGTGTGCAGTGCACGAGTGCGAGTTTGTAGGAAGTAGTATTATTATAATAGGAAATGTTTTCTTTATAACTAACTGTTCAACCACAATCGTTGAATAATTATATTGCTTTCAAATTTTCTTTGTGTCTCGTGTGTTGTGTTGTGTGGGTGAGTTGTTCCTGTGTAGGTGCTCTTGAACGATGAAATAAGTTTGAATATAGTGTTCTCGTGAAAAAAGTTGTGTTTTGGTTCATATATATATATATATATACATATTACCTTTTGGGACTTGATCTGGATATTAGAATTTGGTTAGTATTACAAGATTCAATCTTATTTGCCAAAACAATGTTCTGTTTATTATATTGTTGCCATTTTTCAATTCTCAAGTAGATTGTATTGGAATGTAAGAGAGATAGGTAAGCATACCTATACCGATGTTTTCTGTCTTGATAGCAGTAATAAGTTCAAAGTTCATAGATAGATTAATAAGTCATTAATTTCAATCCAGTTTTAATACAGAAACCAAAAATCTGGATGAATTCGTTCTCAAACTGGATAAGTTACTTATTTTATTATCCTTATGTAAATACAGTTGGTAATTTATTTGTATCAAAAAATGCATCATCACGAGACTGT
This sequence comes from Crioceris asparagi, assembly GCA_958507055.1. Lineage (NCBI taxonomy): Eukaryota > Metazoa > Arthropoda > Insecta > Coleoptera > Chrysomelidae > Crioceris > Crioceris asparagi. The sequence goes on from OY293827.1 coordinate 56,407,804, forward strand.
AAATTTAAGAGAATGTCTCTCCTTGAGTCTATGAGGTAGGAATAAATAAATCAGTTGTCATGTAAATTAATCTGGCATGTTGGGTGAATTCAGAATAATCATGAAGTACCTACCTATTGACAATTTTTTTATTTTCTTACAGGTATACAATTGCTGAATACAAAAGTACATAAACATAATAATCGTGTTTTGTTTTCTCTAAATTTCGTCAATCGCAGCCCTACTTAGTTACGCTTATCGCCCATATTTTTTATCTACCAACAATATTGCAATTATCTAATGTCAACTACCTACCTAATTAATATAAATATAAATTTATAAAAAAATCACAGAGTCTACTGATGAGATTTTTTTGTATTGCTCGTTATTATACGTTTATGTATGTCTTTTTACGAAAAAAAATTTTCAAAGAGGGTAAAGGAGGTAAATTTGTACGACTGAATTCAAGAGATCATTCCCACCGATATTTGAACATTTTTTGTTTCAGTCAGAAGGGGGAATCAAAAAAATGTAAATCATTGTATTTAGGTATTAAATGTTTTATTATCACTTTCTAGTCAAACGAAATGTATTTTTTACACTTATTGTTAAAATCAGAGAAGTTAGGGCCTTTGTCCACCTAAAACTAATCTTGGTGTCTTGCGCAACTCCCAAAATCTTTTTTATTTTAAAATTATGTGTTATTTGAAAGAGTTTATGTTGATTCACAAATATAATATAATTTTGTTCTAATAAATGCGGACTTCTGAAAAGTTACTTATTTAATTATCTGATTATAAATCCGTCCAGGATTGTCTATAGATTGTTTTATCATTTTATTCAAACATAATTATAATGCAGGGGTTGCCATTAGGTAATATTTAAATCAATTTCTATATAAATAATGTACTTTTCGCGACGCATTCGTAATTACCACAATATACTGTGGTAATTACCGGCGACAGTTGCAGTGGCGTCGGGATTTTTATCGCAGCGCGGAAAACCACACAGTTGCTTGTCGGAGAAGAGCTAGGGTATTTATCTATGAGCTAGATTATCCTCACCGGTGTTCTTCCGTACGCATCATCATAGGCGTCGAGTAAGGAGATGTAGTTGCTGTTACCAGTCAGTTTATGTCTTCGCAGACAATTCTTATGGCATGTGATCAGCTTTTATTGAATAAAACTACTTAATTGTCGGTAGCGATAGTTTTTGAAGTAAAACTTCTAAACGCGCGCTGGACCGAGTACCTAGTAAACTGATGAGAGCGTTACGAAAACTGTGATCGGGCAAGGCGAACGGAAGTTGAGAGGTAGATACACGTTGGTAGAGATATAAAGAGAGAGTTGCGTGAGGTAAGACCTGAAACCACTACAGGGTGATCCGCGGAATCATTTCCTCGGTACGTTTGATGGCATTGTGAGGTTATGTGAGGTATTCTGGTGGTTCTTTCGAAGGGGATGGAGTCATGGCAGGGTGGGGCTTTGAACTAGGGTGTTATAGTGTGGGTGGGACTCGCTGGTGGTGGGTTCCGTACTTGGGCAATTCTCTAGGATGATGGAATTTTATGTTTTTTTCGATGGGGATGGAATTAAGGGTTTGTGGGAAGGTGTGCTAATGCGCGTGTGACTCGTTGGTGGTGGGTTTCATTCCTGGCACTCCTCTATTTGGTTCAATAAGATGCGGTTTTTGAGAAAGTGATAGGGGATGGTTATGGGTGAACGTTGTGTTTAAGTGCGATTGGGACTCATTGGATGTGATTTCCATACCTAAATCCCTTGAGAGCCCTGGGGAGGCCTGATATTGGGACTTTCGTTATGGGTGAGGGTGGGGTCGATGTTACCTATAATAGTTTGAAAATTTGTAAGTGAACTTGGGTAGAGTTGATTATGGTGTCTAAGTGCACTACTTGTGACCACTTCAGGGTGGGTTCCAGCATTTTCGGATCGGGCCGCCATCTTGGATTTTGCGTTTTTTTCACTATAGTTCGAGAACGGCTGCATATTTTTGAGATGTTTAAGTGCGAATGGGATAAATTAGTGATGGGTTCATAACTTACATAAAATGTCAGTGATCGATACCGGCGGTAAACCGAAATACGAAATTGTTTTCGTTTTGTACAAATCCTACATTGTTACCACAAACATCGACGTGTCAGATGTATTGGCAAACGGTGCTGTTGGTAAAGTATTGCATATTGAGCAAAACGAGCAATATGAAGTTAAACGAGTATGGTTAACTTTTGACAATTCGTCAAAAGTTGTTGAACAAATCCAACGAAAAGCTTCCGGTCATGTTGCGACGCAGAATATTGATAAACTAGGGACATATTAGAAATAAACAAGTAGATTCACTCCGCCCATACCATGGGCAGTAGGCAATATATATGTAGTCAGTCGGGCACTCGCCAAAGAATAATTTGGGAAAATGTGGGTACACAGAAAGACACTCATATTCGCCATTCCCATTCTGTTTTGGTACTCAACGTTCAAAGCCGAAAGGCAAATCTCAACACGAGTGTCAACAGTATGGCGAATTTTTTCGTCAAGCATAATATATTTGCTAGAGTGGAGCTTGACTACATTTTCCCATACATCTGACATAAGCCTATATTTGTTTTACATCCATCCTTCTTCTAATATTTGCGTTGCGAGCTTCAACAAATTTAGTTAGCCCTATTTCACACGGGGCGAGCAGGCCGGTGGAAGACGCGGATGACAGAAATAGTACTACGGAGCTTCCACACAAGGAGCATGGGCCTTTTGGGCGGACAAGTGCAGGCAGGTACGGCTCGTGCATCTCGAGCCGGGTGCTTGGACGGAACCCTCTCATCTTCAATTCTCGAAATGCAGTCTACGACTAAATATTGGCTGCTTGTGTCTTATACACTTTCCAGTTGATCTTCCCATTTTACTGCATGTGATAGTATTACCACCGCTTCTATATCCGGTATTTAATATAGATCTTAGTTCCTGAGCTTTTATGATAGTAAAAATGTTGTAGTATATTACAATTTTAATTTTTCATCTGCGTTAATCATGTCGTATCGTAGGTACGTTCAATTTATTGATACATATTGACTCTATGTAAATTGAACGTTTAAACGGCAGCAAAAGGGTCTACAAACCTAAGAGTTTAGTTTGATCAAAAGAAAGAGAATCGGCTATTGTAGTGTTAATGATAACGGCGAGTCTCGTGCCGAAGTTCAAACCGATCCCAAACTATCAGATGCATGCGCACTTCAATTTACGATTTAAAAAATATTCCCAGCTATTAGTAAAATGTTTGAGCAGCAGCTTGACGTTTTCCAAATTAGTCCGGAATCAGTTTGAGACGAGGTTTGAGACATGCGCAGGTGGAGCTGGTTGAATCTCAGAACCACTGACATTTGACGCCAAGATCCAAAATAAGACGACGAAATTGTGAGAGAGACGAAGGGATAGTTTGTAAATTTGCGTTCGAGCAGAAAAAAATCCCAAACCACATGGAAACTGTTTCAAACCGCACATGCACATTATTGGCAATTATCAAACCTCCCCAAACTACTACTCGAACACGCCTCATATTTTCAATCTACATAAATTATAGGTATAGTTTCAACAACGCGCACGCGCATATGTGATATGTTTTTCTCAACTTAAATAGTTTACAGTTAGCTATAAGTCAACAAATGCTGAAAGACAGAATTTTATGCATGTTAATTGAGCAAAATAAATCTTGTTTGTGGAAAATTAAAAGATAACAGCGACCGCAACACAAAATCATTTATGACAATGTCAGCCTTGTCCATATGCGAATAATTTGGAAAATTACCTACCCGACTAACACCAAAATTGGGCTATTCAATTTGTAAGTGAATTCAAATCGCTCCACGGCTTCTCCCATTTCCAGTATAATTAACATTATTTTGAATTTTTCAGTGCACCGTCTAATAAAGTTGGTCCTTTTTGACCGACTTTAAAAATAGGAGGAGGTATAAAATTCGGTTGTATGTTTGTTTTTTTCTTATTCTGTTCGCGCGTTTTGCATAGTAAACGTACTCCGATTTAGACGATTTTTGTTTCTTTTGAACGAGGAGAGTTGAGAAATGATCCATTATTTAGGAAAACTCAAATCCGAAATCTGCTTCCCTCTAAAAGCCGCCTCCGATGGGGGTGGGGGGCAATTTTCTCAAAAATCAAAAATTTGAAACGGCAGAATTAAATATGAGACCATAACCGGAAACATTTAAACTGAACATTTTTTCAAAGGAGTTAAGTCTGAAATATGTTATCTGCGCCGCGATATTTTGATATCTCTGAATAATAACAAGTACAAGCTAAGCCTCTACAGAGGGATTCATTATAAATTACTAAATGGATATTTTCGTCATTATTGATCCTACATTAAAGTTTAAATTAGCAAATTTGGAACATTCCTTCTGAATCTTTAGAATCTGTCATCAGCAGTTTCTTTTTTCGCTTAGAAATGTCAAATTTTAATTTTCACAGTTAGGCATTTTTTTTTTAATGAGACACCTTGTATTTGATAACACCGTTCGATGTCGTTTTTTACCCTAATTTAAAATATATAAGGTTTGTCAAGGTTATTTTTACCAGATTTTGACATATTCTGGATTTTATAATTTAAATATTTGTCACAGCATTTTTTGTTTTTAACAATCAAATTAAAGGTGTTTTTTATTTATTTTGACTTGTTGCTATGGTAGTAGTATAAAAAAATTATTATTTGTATTAATGTTGACATTTTATATCAAAATGGTGTTCAGTGATGCAGAAAAGTTTGATATATTTTCAGTATTTTTAAAGTGTAATAAAAATCAGGCCAGTGCTCGTGAAGAATATTAGATTATATCCGGACAGAATTTCCCCTAGCAAAAAAACTTTTTATAATGTTTACCAATCTGCAAAAAGAAACAAATCATTCAAAAGAAAAACGAGGGACATTCTGCCTAATGTTAATGAGGAACTAGATATCTTAGTATATTTTCAAGGTAGGAAATATGCATTTTACGCAAGGTAATTATATTTCCATAATTTATTTCATAGTTGCACTAAATTTATTATTTTCAGAAAATCCGAGAATGTCTACAAGAGATTGCATGCGAGATTAAATTTAAATCAAAGCAATATCCAAAGAACTTTAAAGAAACATAAAATGCACGACTACAAATTCACCAAAGTTCAGCATCTTACAAATGAAAATAAACAAAGGTGTTTGGAATTTTGCCGGGATAAACTTGAAAGAATACAAGGAAAAAGGAAACCAAATTTTTTTATAAAAAGTTCTGTGGACAGATGAAGCGTCATTTAATACAGCTTCACCGCCTAACTTGAAAATTACGCATTTCTGGGCAAAACGACCATAAAACTTTGCCAATAAAAAAATCTCGACGTCTGGAGTCTGGTGGGGAATTATTTCAAATGGAATTATTGGACTTTATTTTTATCTAGGTAGTATGACGGGGGATCGCTTTGAAAACTTCCTTCGACGTGAAGTTGAGGAATATATCAGTAATTTGCCTCTTTATATGGTTCAAGGCAGTAAATGGCACCTTGTCACAACGTATTAGGAGTGAGGCAATATTTACAGAGGGAATATGGTATGTTTATAGGAAGAAATGGTATCATTGAATGGCCACCTAATAGTCCCGACCTTACCCCCTTGATTATTTTTTATGGGGGTATTTAAAATCCAAGTTACACAATAAGACCAGCAGCAATATTAGACATTCAAAACAGAATTGCCGCAGAAATTGAAATTTTAAATAGGCAACCAAGGCTTCTGGAAAGGTGCATCGAAAATAAGCAAAAACGTCTTCGACTTTGTGTGCAAATGAATGGTGGACATTATGAACACCTTCTATAGATAATTCAGTTTATTGTGCATTAGTATTAGTTGATGTTGCTTAAATAATATCTATTTATTATAAATAGTAATATAAATAATATCTAGTTATAAATCATGTATAGTAAGTAATGCCTAGTTATAAATAAAGTTATTCAAATATATGTCAAAATCTGGTGAAAATAATCTTGACAAACCTTATATATTTGAAATCTGGGTAAAAAACGACATCGAACGGTGTTATCAAATACAGGGTGTCTCATTTTAAAAAAATGCCTATCAAAATTTTACATTTCTAAGCGAAAAAAGAAACTGCTGATCACAGATTCTAAAGATTCAGAAGGAATATTCCAAATTTGCTCATTTAAACTTTATTGTAGGATCAATAATGACGAAAATATCCATCTAGTAATTTATAATGAATCACCCTGTACATGGGTAATAGGATAAGTACTATCTTTGGTATTTTCATGAATAAATGTTTTACTCAAAAGTGCGAAATATTTTTTTTACAAAAAATTGTACCGACTTTATTATTTGGTGCACTGAAAAATACAAAATAATATTAATTCTATTGGTGTTGGTAATATTGAAGTTGTGCTGTTTTAGTTTGTTGTTGGTGGCACCAAACCCAAAAGTACCAGCACCAAAAGAGTTAATATTATTTTGTATTTTTCAGTGCACCAACTAATAAAGTCGGTCCATTTTTTTGTAAAAAATATTAATTTTTGTAAAAAAAATATTGTTTCTCATTTTTGAGTGTTGCATTAGTACTAGAACGTTCTCTATTATTCAGTAATTTCAAATTATGGTGGTAACAATTCTGCACATTCCTAGTGGAGTAACTTGAAAATCCTTGTTTTTTTTTTGAAAATATGCGATTTAAAGAATGTTAGAAATTATGTGTTCATTAATCCTGCCAGAGAAACTTTAATTTTCCGAAAAAAATGTCTCCGTCACGCCCTTTGGGAGTAAATATTTTTGGAGAAGAAGGGCATATTGGACGTATGTTGTTGGATAAAAATTGTGCCAAATGGACCTTTCTACCGATTTAAAAGAATTCCACCGAATACCAAAATCGTCCGATCAAATCGTGCGGTCATTAATTTTTTTCTGCGTAGGTACCAAGACGAACAGCTATAGTTATATTCAGTTTCGACGTTGGACCAACCGTTGACCTGAATATGAATGAACCGAATATAATTTACACGATAACATTATTTTCCTTAGATACTTGTAGCGGTAGAAAAAAAAAGTGTACGAAACTTTTGAATTAACGCGCTTTGCAAATGGCGTTTGCGCTTAGCTTTTATGATAATATTTGTCTTGTTCTCTGTATTAATAATAAAAATAATTTGATATTTTTGACGTACCAGCCTAAACGGAGGAGGTATACAATTGAACGTTCTGCTTTTTTTTGGTTTGTGCGCGCGCTGTATATAGTAAACGTAGGTATTCCGATTTTGATGATTTTTGATTCATTTGAGAGAGGAGACTTGAGAAATAGTCCCATATTCATAAAATCTCCAATTCGAAGTATCTTTCCCTCCATAAACCGCCACCGAAGGGGCGAAAATCTGAGATGGCAGAAAAAGATAAGACAATATCCGGAAACGTTTAAATTAAACTTTTTCAAAAGAGTTGAAATCTGAAATATGTGTATTTTTGCTATGTGGAGGGGGCAATTTCTTCCGAAAATTGAAAATCTGAGACGAACAAAATTAAGGACCAGATTATTTGTAGCAACATTTAAATTGGACATACGGTTTTCAAATTAGAGCAGTGGTAGAATCTGAAATATGCGTAGGTTATTACCGCCTCGATGTTTTGAGACCTCTAAATAATAACAAGTACAAGCAAATAATATACGAGGGTAATATGATTAATAATATCTTCTTTGGTATTAATGAATGTTCAACGATTTTCATGACTAATGTTACAATCAAATGTGTCAAATAAATATTTTCTACAAAAAATTGGACCGACTTTATTAATAGGTGCACTGAAAAATACAAAATAATATTAATTTCATTGGTGCTGGTACTTGTGAAGTTGGTGCCAAGTCTTCTATTTAACTACAATTGCACAACTTACCAGTACCAATAGACTTAATATTATTTTGTGTTTTTCAGTACACCAACAAAGTCGGTGCCATTTTATGTAAAGATATTTATAAATTTGTTCGTAATATTTTATATATCCCCTCGTGTATAAGTTCAGTTCAAAGTAATATTTGAAGATTTTCACTGATAATTGTTTATATAAGTAAAATAAGTTTTATAAATTATTCAGATTTTTATATATTTCTTACACCTACAAAAGTACTCATGCTAAATAATTCACAAAGACATTTGCTGTCATTAAAAATGTTGAAATTGCTAGAAATCAGTTCAGTTTACATTTAATAACACCTTTGAAATAGTACCTAGGTATTCAAATACTTTCAGATTTATATACCTACCTACAAATATGAAAAATATCTAGTAGGTATATTCAATCCATATTTCTTAGAAGGATTACTCTTATATTATAGGTAAATACCTCCTTTTTCTCTAATGATTCAGCTTAAATCGTAAAGCTTGGAAATGGGACAAGAAACATCTTAAGCACAGAGATTAAATAAATCCTTTGGATATAATATTCCTTTTTAGAAGAAAAACCTCATGTAATTTTCAATCATTATCTTATAAATGTTTACAATTTGTCTCTTGTTCTATTTGATAGAACAATGTGTGGAAATTCAGGGCCTGTCATTTTTCATTTCGTGTCTTTTTAATGAGTAGAATTCAGTATATTGCCCGCAGTGAGTGCCGCCGTAATTTGCCAAGCAGGATGCTCTCCTAAGCAAAGCATTCGTGGGGCATCACATGCGATCGTGAAAACAGGGTTCTTGGTCAATCCGCAGTTAGCTGGGGTTTGAGGTAATGTTGCCAAATGCATACAAATTCGCCAATCATTATAATAATATTATGAATCTCTACAATCAGATAAATATTTAAGTAACTTCTTGTCTTGGTGACGGTTAATTTTCTTATGATATACCTACCTAGGACACTTGTATTTTGTTGCATGGTTGTTTATCGGTTTTATGTTTATATGTAACACAAATCTCATAGTTATTGAAAAACTTGCGATATAGGTATATGGAATAGAAGTAAATAGAAATCTTCATCATATTCTGGTAACCATATGTTTCAAAATATTTTATTATTCTGTCAAGTTGTACGTATTTAAATTAATCAATCTACTAGTTTCTGTGTCGCTTTTATTTTCAAGAGGTATTTTTTATAAATGAATGAGAAAATCGGTTCATATTTAAAAATATACGCTGCCTGTGCCCTTCATACAGCAATTTCAACCAAGCTGGTTTTAAGTTCCGAATAGTCTTCCAGTAATATATTTCTGACCTACGTTAAAACTGGCAACATTGCTCCAGACCTTTATCTGTTCACTCACGCCGGTAGTAGTGCTGTCGCTGCCCTGTTTACAATTAAGTTGAATTTTCCTCGTTGAACTAGAAATAATTTCACTGTTGGTCTTTAGGTTCATAGTGTTTCTTTCTGAAAAACGATAATATGTAGTGGAATGTCGTTTCTGTTACATTTTGTATTCGGTATTTTGAAAGCGAATAACGCCGATATGAGTTGAGTGAATATAATAAGGTATCATAGGAAGGAGTGGGATATGTTCAAAGGCTGGAAATTTGGGGCAAGGGTATGAATAATTCTATATCTTCTCTATTATTTTTATTGTTTTGAATGAGTGAAAACTATTGATTATTCTTTGCAAAGGCCTGATTTTTATATATGAAAATATTTCGGAAGACTATCAAAAAGGGATGTTTATTTTCAAGGTCATTCGATATTGTGAACATGAGTCATACCTACCTATCATGTATATATATTGTAGTTTTATGTTCTTTTTGTAAATAAGTATGGTTAGATATATTAATTTTAATTCTAGATCAGTAGCGTTCCTGAAATAATTGATAATTATCCTTGATAACAATTCCAACTTATTTATTTTCATAAGCTCTTTACTATCAAACACATGTGCCCCTCATAATGCCGTACATACCAAACATTTAACATTCATTAGTAAGATGCAGTCTCTTTATTAAGTTTCCCGGGTATAATTTATAACTTTGATAAAGAATGTTGTGTATAAATAAAAAAATAAAGACCTTAATGGTTTACATTGTAATGATATCTTACTTTTGTTCCCATCGTAAATTATGACGACGTTGTATCTATGTATCTACATAGGTACCTAGTGTTTTAAAAAGTAAAGTTAATATTAATAATTCTGTTTTGTACTTTGACAATGATTATCGAGGTATCCAGCTAAACAAATGCAGAGTTGCTTGCTTGATCATTTATTCGATTATACTTATAATATTTTTTGAACTAGGACCGACTACAAAGTTGTTGGTTCATTGAAAAATTAAAAATAATTATTAATTCTACTGGTGCTGTTGGCTTCGTAGATGTGCAGTTCCAGGTAAATAGAATTAATATTTTAAATTTTTGTAAAATACCTAAAAAAAATTCTCATTTTTAATGTACTCAGTCATTAAAACCATTGACTTATACCTATAGAGAGATTTTAAAACATGGCGGAAATGCATATATTTCAGACTTTAAATTGCTCGGAAAACGTATTTTTCTAAATCTCCATTTAAATGTTGCCCCTGCTTTAATTTTATTATCTCAGGTTTTAGATTTTTGAAAAAATGCCCCCAAACCCTTTGGGATAGTTTTTTGGAGGCACGAATTGTTGGATTTCAAATTGCTTTAATATGGGACCATTTCTCTTCTTTAACAAGAAATTTAAAAAAACTGTAGCACGTTTACTATGCGAAAGTTGCCTACGAATATGAACAAAAAAAGGACAGTCGAATTGTATACTTACCTCTTCCGTTTAGGAAGTCGGTCAAAAACTACGTAATACCTATACGAATGATAATTGATGAGTTTTGGAATGACGAATTAAATATTTAATGTTAATTAGTTAATTAGTTCCTGCTTTAATAGGTCCTACGGAAACACTATTTGTCGCTTGTAGAATTTTAATAACGAATTACATTTTTTGATGAGGGTTTATGTTTAAACAATAATATGTAGATATTTGTGAGTGGGTGTACCTTGATAACAAATATTTGATTGCCTGCGCAAGAATGTATCAACATAAGTAGGTATATATATATATATATATATATATATATATATATATATATATATATATATATATATATATATATATATATACATATATATATAATACAATATAAACAAACATTATCATCTAGGTTTTCAGAAGATATTATCATCGTTGACTGTGGCTGACCACTAATTGATAATAATTTACCCACATGATGGGTGGTAAATGATAAAAACTGTCTAATAGTTCGCTTTTAACATTGTCATATGGTATGTACATTACATGTTATACATACATATTAATATCTAAAATGATTATAATTCGCGATATCCGACTACTATTATGATCCTTCCCACATATGAAACGCTATGTATAAATTATTTTAAACTTTATCTATAATTAGATTTCATTGTTAGGGTTCTATGCGTCCGATGAAAAAGCTGAATCCTTATAATGGACCCAAAACCCATTTATTTCTAAAACTTAGTGTAAAAGAAGATTGTGCTTTGGATCAATCGTACCATCTATTTATTATACATATATACCTACCTTGCCCACTAAATGAAATTTCAGGAAAATTAAACATAAAGCAGAATTTTTACTACAAAATTCCAGTCCAGTAGAGAGCTTATAACTTCGGATCCAAATAATAAATTTAATTACATAGGTATAGGTATTCTCTCTTATGGCTACCCCAAGTAGCTATTGTAATCGTATTTGGTGTCCGGTTTTCAAGTTTCAACAGATGTTCACGTTCCAGATGTTCCTGAGTAAAAAAAACATCTTCAGCCAGTGGTCTGTCGTTTGGTGCCAAGATTATCTCTGAAACGGATGGACCGATTTAGTTGCTTTCTCTTTTGTTTTGTAGTGTACCGAGATCACTCGCCTGTGGCACTAGTTGCAAGCTGGGGACCATACTTGCATCAGTTACTGTGTAAAAAATAGTTAATAGACGCAATGCTGTACCACAAAAACGTATCTAACAATCTTGAAACTTGCCTGAGAAAAAGCAGGAAAAAAGTTTTAGAATTAATTTTCATATTTTGGCTAGACGATTCTTTTTTCTATGAAATGTGTTATAGGAAATGTATAAATATAACCAATTTTATTTGTCTCTGCATCCTGAAAAAATGAATGGTCGCGCAAGTCAATCAAACCATTTTAATATTATGTGGACAGTCCTGATATTTTTGAACGACTTGAAAAAAAGGAGGTAGGTATACAATTCGGTTGTATGTTTGCTTTTGATTGCCATCAAGGCATACGGATTACAATTGGTTTTAAACATAACCTTATTTAAGTACATAGGTATGTACTTATATTTATGAAGGTGGATATCTGCAGAATTAACACTTAGGTATATCCCGTGCTAAGCATATACCAATTGCTTTTTACTGAATAGTTTTTGATAAAATTTCATTTGATTAACATGACATAACGGCTACGAATGATCCAAAAGGGTTATCGTTTTTATATATGTATCGTATAGCGATCATTCCTTTAGGTAGCTCAGCAGTAAAGCCAAAAAATCCGATAAAACTTCAGGTGGTTATTCTTGGTGTTTTATAGAATATGCAATGAAAATCTAAGAAATAGTGGATTATCAGTCATTCTGAAGATTTGTTCAAACGTGAAAATGGGGTGAAATGAAACACTAGATGAATTCAGCGCGCCCTTAATGCTATTGAAGTACCTTAACCCGATAGCTGGCGCATGATACAGTGTAAGGTCAAATTGATTTTTTCTCATAATTACAATTTATTTATAAATTATAATATTGTGTCACGATTCGTCTTCCATTTTGCGCATTTGACTTAGTAAGTCACATTTAATTTGAACTTCAAATTGATGAATAATTGTTGATTAGTATACTAACAATTCGGTACATAATTACTGTTCTATTGGTCCCAGTGGGCTGATGGTCTCTGACGGTTGTTCCTCTCCACTTAAATTTCTATGTAAATTACACAGTGTGGCTCGTAAGGGTCATTTTTGCGTCTGTCTGTCCGATTGTCATAGCATTTTTTTCAGAAACTCATACAGCAGTATACCTACATTCCGTTTTTTTATTATTCAATATTTTAGGCTCAGTAGATCCGAAGATAAGGGGGAATGTTCAATTTTTAAATTTCTCGTGTAATTTCTTAGGAGCTATGTATTTTGGAATTAGTATTTTTAAAATCTCTCATACCGAGCCATTTTATATAATATTTTTCAACCAAAATTAGAATTCAATTAATTAAATTAAGCGTCGGTGAAATGGCAACCTTAGGTACATATAGTTTTAGTTTTAAGGCAAACCTGAATGAAAAATCATATATAATCTCCATGCTTATTTTTTCTAAAAAAAAACAAACAATATATTGAGTCTAAATATGAAATTCTAGGGCCTGGACCAGTTAAGCAGTACCACAAACAACACCACCACTAACGAAAATGCTCAGGGCATGACAGTGACCTCCATCACCAGTAGTAGCGGTGTGGGTGTCCCACAATTGCCCCGTGTTAATGAAATGACAGCACCTCGTATCGATAGCTACCGCTTTTCCATGGCCAATCTCGAGGATTCTCACGACGTTGATCTGGATGCCATATTGGGGGAGCTGTGTGCATTGGAGAATGTATGCGAAAGGGAATTGTTTGCTGGGCAGAAACGAAACTCAGGTATTAAAAGTCTTATTAATGCATTTGGTATTCTAGAAACTAGGAACAATAATTACAGTGGAAGAAGCATTTCTTCATCAAAAAGTGTATAATTATACAGGTTGTTTCGTAAACATTCGGCAAAAATTCAAGGGGTTATTCCTAGGCCTATTCTAAGAATATTTTGTACTATGATGATTTTTTTAAAATCCCTTTGTCTCGGAAGAAATAGGGCAAATAAAATTTGCGACAATAACATTTTATTTTTATTATCGAAAAGTACATGTAAAATTGCTCAATATTTAAAAAATGTTCGAAATGACATCCTCTAGCCTGGAAACAAGCATTCAATCTTCTCGTCATCTACTGCCGACCTCTTTCAAACACACCAGGGTCGTTTCTAATTCTAACTGAGTTATACCCAGCAATTATCCGATTTCGCAAGACGTCCAAATTCTCCACTGGAGTAGCGTAAACTATTGACTTCAGATATCACCATACGTAATACTCCAGGAGGTTTAAGTCTGGGGATCGAGCAGGCTATGCGTGTGGCCCACCTTGACTAATCCAGCGATCTCTGTAGGTTGCTGTTTAAACATTATCTTCACGCTGTATCTTCGAAACAATGCGATTTCTTAAAAATCATCATAGGTCAAAACTTTCTTAGACTAGGCCAAAGAATAACCCTTGAATTTTACCACATCTTTATCTAACATCCTGTATATAAATATATTCACATTAGGGCGTTGATATTTCCCTACTCTGTAGAGTAGCACAGCGTAATGAGTTCTATTTTTGGCCTCATAAATTATTTCACCATTGAAAACGATTATGGGGACGATACTTAACTCAGATAATATATATTACATGTATGTTTTATGAATTATTTGAGCAACTTTTAAGAGAGCTATTTACATACGATTAGAAGTAATGCTTGATAAATTTAAATGTGGCTGTCTAGAAAAATTAAACAATCTTTTCCTCGACTTAATATTTTTCTCTTATTCTTTGATTATTCTATGTATTATTTATTTTCACTTTGTTATAAGAAATGATTTTTAATTATTGCAGGTTCTCAAACAATATACGATACAAAAACACACAACAGATCACTGTCAGAAGATTCTAAAGTTAAACTTAATTCAGATGATTCAATTTTGATTAAAATGGAAACAAGCAGAACAGAATCACCAGATAATGATTCGGCGTTTAGTGACAATATATCGATGTTGTCGAGTGAATCTTCTACTAGTAGTGGTGGTAGCAGTGCAAAACCTACAGGGCTAAGATTTGACAATATACAACAGGTATATATTTCTTCTGCCTAAAATTTTAATAATTATTTTGACCCTAGAATAACGAGAAGTTATCCATTCGTCAATTTATGTCAGATAGAAAGATCATAGGTCTAGTTCAAGTAATCATATATTTTGCTTTAGAACAATAATGCTTTATTATCAATAACTTGTTTAAATATGCTATCTGTTTTATGTCAATAACCATAGACAAGGCTCCTGGCAGCTATTCAGTCCAAGTTTTGAGTTTTTATTTTAGTCATGTTATGATTATAATATTAAACGATTGTGCTTCGAAATTCCCAATTTGCAAGGTCTTTCTCCCATTTATTTCCATAATATAAGTTGAATGGGTGTTCTCGATGTCCTTGAAAATTACATTTCTGATCTTTACTAAATGTCCTTGAATTTTAGATTGTCGATGATATCTGACATTATTTTAAATTTCTTTTCCCAGAATTTGAAATTGTGCTTTTCTTATTTATTCTTTCTATGTTTTCAGGATGAAGCATCAAGACTGAAAGCAGAAAAAATTAAATTGGCCATGGAAAAAATAAAAGAGGCTAATATACAAAAATTATTTCTCAAAGTCTTCACAACTGATGGATCAGCAAAATCATTATTAGTCGATGAAAAAATGTCATGTTCGTTTGTCACTCGACTATTGGCTGATAAAAATCACGTGCAAATGGATCCAAAATGGGCAATAGTAGAACACCTTCCCGACTTATATATGGGTAAGTGTCATTTTATTAGTTATACAGGCTGTTTCAAATTCGACTCTCACCATCAGGATCTCGGAAGCTTTATTTCCTAATATATAAATAATATATATAATATATATAAATCATATTTGGTTAATTGGGATTTCGGCATAAAGCAAAAAATAAACTCTTTTGACTTAGGTCCTAGCATTCGAAAAATTTTTATTTATTTTTTCTCGAAAGCTAGGAGTCAAAAGAGTTTATTTTTTGCTTTATGCCGAAATCCCAATTAACCAAATATTATTTATCTAACAATAATCGGCAATTTACTTCATTCCTATTAATATATATATATATATATATATATATATATATATATATATAGGCGATACAAATCTATTCACTGTTTTTTTTCTTGCAGAGAGAATCTACGAAGACCATGAATTACTCGTTGACAATCTCTTATTGTGGACGAGAGATTCGCGTAACCGAATCTATTTTGTCGAACGTGAAGATAAAATAAAATTATTTTTGCAACCCGAAAAGTTTCTACTCACATCAACTGATAGTAGAAGAGAAAATATGGAATTTGATGAACATTCAAGAAATATGTTATTGGAAGAGTTTTCTATGTCCTCTAGTATACCGGAAATGGAAGGACCACTTTATCTTAAGGCTGATTCGAAGAAAGGTTGGAAAAAGTATCATTTTATATTGAGAGCTTCCGGACTGTATTACTATCCCAAAGATAAGATAAAATCTGCCAAGGATCTCATTTGTTTAGCTACATTCGAAAATAATCAGGTACGTTTTAGAGCATTTTTTTTTCAAATCACATTTTTAACGTGTATAATGTGGATCTCGCACTGGCACAATTCTCTCAATATTTTACCAAAATTGTTGAGCTCATTTTCGCAAAATAATGTTGAATGTTTTCGAAGTATTCATTCACACTACTCAATAAGTTGCCTAAAATCTCAGTATCGAATTAACGCCGTTACGATTTTTCACCAAGTGCTTACCCAGAGGTGCATTTAATACAGTGCACTGTTTAGAGCACTAGAGTCAACTTTTAAGTAGATGAAACGAATATGTGTTAGAAATTGTTCAAAGTATCGACCAGCTCATGATCATCCTGACCTACTTTATGAGCTGAGCCTGGAACCTACACTTTATGAAAATTTCCTTAAAATGAATGAATAGGTGTCAGTGCAACTGAATATGATTCGTCCTTGCAAAACTTGATACACGACTGAAGACAGCGATTTTGCCAACTGTAAGACAGAACGAAAGAGGGAACGCTTCAAACTCGCAATATTTTGTCACCCCCCCCTCACACGACACTCTCATGCTACAAAATATTGACGTACATTCAAAAACAAGTGAAATTTTTGAAAAAAAATAAAAATAGTTTTTTTTGGGCATTTAAGATTTAAATCGTACCGATGAGTACCTACTATTGCTATCCTTTTCTCGATTTTAACTATACTTATGTATATGTTTGCCAGCAACAGCAATTCCATTACAAATTACTGTTTGTCTACCACAACACAAAATTAAACTTCAAATTAACAGCAACGTCTGACGTCTGACAATTGCGACATAACCATAGAAGATCTTCCAGAAAGTACCTATATACCAGAGAACGAGACGTATAAATACGCTCCATGCTCGTGCGTAATTCCAGTGACGGATCCCATTGTCGTTCCATGTCGACAAAATAATAATCTTGGTTGAATGAGATTGAATGAGATAATTATAATTACCAATATTGGATCACACTTGGAGCTTAACAGGCGGCGAGATGTCTGCGATCTAAGTACGAATTCGAAATTTAAAGTCTCTAGACCGTATGGGGCCTGAGAAATCGCTGCGGAGTCCATTGATACAAGAACCGAAAGTAATAAAAACTATTTAAAAATCTAAAAGTTCAGATAACTTTTAAGCAACCAATAATTTATTGAAGACCTCTGCGTTTTGAGCAGACATCTTCAAAATGTTTTGCAAAATGTTAGTCAGTGTGAAGGCCCATCAAATGGTAGTTGTCAAACTTTAAAGAAACCTTAAATATGTAAACAAAATTTCGTATACATAATTACTATTCCGGTGTCGAACTAACTCTGATCCTTTATCCGTTATAGAGGTCTTAATTTTTCCCATCGTTTTACAGATATACTTTGGTGTTGGATGGAAAAAAAAATTCAAAGCACCGACTGATTTTTGCTTTGCCATCAAACATCCCAGATTGCAGGAGCCAAAATCTACGAAATACATTAAATATCTATGCACCGATGATTATTCCACATTAGAAAGGTGGATGGTAGCGATGAGAATAGCAAAGTATGGTAAGAAATTGATGGAGAATTATAGAAGTTTGATAGATGAATTGGCACAAGAAGATTTGGATTTGTTGGCTAATGCAAGAAGTTGCTCAGTCAGCTCGATAGCTGTTCAAGGATTACCTTCGGCAGCTTCGACACCAACTCAAAGGTGAGTAACATACAATTTTGAATTTATGTACAGAGTTTTCCCATAGATGTGTCCATACTTCCTCTGGAATTAAAACGTACATAAAGGATCATTAATTCACATCTTGGTGGCCAATTGACATTAACATTTTTCTAAATTTCTCTGTCCTCAAATTTGTAATGAAACCTCATGCGATAGCATTCACCATTTAGGTATTGTAAGGGACAACTTGTTATACGTTAACTATGCTTGAACCTCTTGTTATTTTTGTATCCTGTGAAAAAACTTTAGTTATTGCCTGTGATGTATGATGTCCAGTCAAATTCTTATGTCCACTGTTGCTGGCTTTCTGGCCTTGTAGGATATATGCTATACGGTCATAATTATGAGGGCTTGTAATAGCTTTATCTTGGAAACTAGTTGGTCACTCATTCTAATTTTTTCTTACAATAGTTGTGGTATCCTATTCTAACTTATACTAGTTTTTTAACAACTTTTAGTTTTTAGTTATGGCGGTAGAATTAAATAACGTATTGTTTGGCCATAATAACGTATCTGTTAGGTGTAAATCAAGCCAACTTCAAGTTTAAATATCTCAGGTTTGGGATGGTCAAACTTATTTAAATTACACAGATGTATGGATAATATATTGAATAACATATATGTGGAGTTTCAACCATTTCTTAGTTCAACACTTCTGTGGAGGTACTACCTTAAATGACAAAAAACTCAAAACAATCCAAGTTGATGTTTGCCTAATGTCTAGTTGCAAGCAATGCCAAGGAATTGGCATTTTTGTACTGGTTCATACTAACAGCTAAGAAAATATATTTCCTTAGTCTTTGGTTTGCACTCTTTCTAAAATCTTTTTTTGATCCCTGTTTACTGGACGCACACTCCACCACCTAGGTTTTATTTTTTCTTTACAAAATCTCTTTTATTCAAGAATATATAAAGGGAGGATGGCTAACTCTGTATTCTGTTCTATAAGCAGCAATGGCTGAAATAACCTCCTGTGATAAGTTTTCAATTTGGGGTGTTGCGCAGACTTCCACTGAGTGTCTATTATTGTATATAAGCTTCCTTCGCCCATACTACATACGGATGTGCAGCGCGATTTTGCGCAACACCCTGAAATGACATACGATAACCCAAGGTTTTTTGTGTTACTCCCACTACTCGTGTTAGTCGTCCTCCCTATATTTGTTCATGCTTTTACTCTACACGTCACCAATATCTGCATTTCCAACACCATGTTGTTATACCTACACCAGAGAAACAAGATGCCCAGATGAACTATAGCTGCCAAATGTCAAATTATTTCAAGCATGCGTAGCAAGTTTTTACGTTCATTATAAATAGAAAAAGGTTAAGTCTATCTTATGCGTTATGTGTGCCTTACGTCTTACGTCCATTATAAATGGGTACTTGTTTTTTAAAATGATTACTTAAAAATGTTTGATTTATTAGAGAGAGAAATGCATTTTTCAGTTATCCTGCCAGCGAAGCTGGATATGGCACTCAAAGTGAAACATACTCAGCTCCTAGTGAATTGAGTTCGGGAAGACACAGCAGAGCTAGTAGTTCCAGTTCAAGTGGTTGTATGTCCGATAGTGCATTATCTAGTGAGAATGCATTCGACTCTGAGTTCCCAATGGGTGAGATTGACTATTTATTCATATTCGGTATCATTATTAATGACAAAATATATAATTTTAAAGGTACAATCAAACGGAAACCCTCTATGAAACCCAGCCTGCCATTAACCAGTATAACAAGACAGTTAAAAGAAGTTGGTGAAACTAGTGAAGATATCAGTAATAAATCTTCAGTTCAAGTGAATCCAATTTTATACACAAATACGGGTACATTAACTAGAGGTCATAGTAGAAGAAAATCCAACTCTTCTACTCTGTCTGGCGATGATGGTTCAAGGTAATAACATGAACGTATTTTTATTTGCTGCTGTATATCTCGGGAATATAACATGAGACCTTTCTCTTTGTTTATTATTTTATTTTTTAAAAATTAGTAATGGAACGATGAAAAGGCAACTCTCCTACAAATCAAGAGGTTCCATGGAATCGATGGGCAGTCGTAGTAGTGGCAATTCAACACCAGTTTGTGGTACGCCTGTTCGTGAAAGGGCTTCCCCATTCAGTGACAGAGGTTTCATTATTGGAGGAGGAGAGAAATCTATTACTCACACCACTGTGCTCAATAACAATACGGCTGTATCTAAAATTTTTGATGATATGCCTTCGTCAATGGTGAGTTTATAATAATATTTACAAAATGAATTAACATAGTTACAAATTGGGTTTTCATCTAAGTTGATACTCCAATGTTCTATGTATTTGTTTACAGTAATTCAAAATAAAGAATATTTATTTACTGCTTACTTATCCCTGTTTCCGTTGTACCCACGCAATATCGCTAAATAGAAATGTACTTTGATCGCTCGAACGCGGTACATACAAACCCGGCCCAGAATATTGCAGTCGTGATTGGACATAAAATTCTTGCAATACCCAGCAAATTTCTCAGCAATTGAAGCCATACCAGGTGGCATACAAAACATAAACAAATTTTAGTTCGATACTAATTAAGTTTTTTAGTTAATATGGTGGAAATAATTAAGTGCTGGAGTTACTATTCTTAACGAAACAAAATTGTTTGATTGGTTGAAATATGTCATATTTTGATCAATCAGAAGTTGTTTTGCTTGGTTGGAATGATAACTAGTCTTTGGTTCAAACATAGAGTAGAACCGAATATTTCCGAACTCGTACTAATAATTCCGAAAATAAGATTAAATCCGTCAATACATCTACAGAGAAATCAATTAATAAGTATGGATTTAATTATTGACTTTTTCATTCATCATCATCTGAGGATAATGATATAGAACTGTCACCGTCAATTGTCAAAGGATTCCTGCATTCAGCAATCAAAACGCTTTATTTGGGCATCACCTACTGCTCACTGCTCGGGTTATCTTCGGTTTTGCACTGACCATGTTCAAACAAATAGAATACGATATATATGAATATGGCTGTATAATTATAATTCATTACAAATTTCATATAATCTATTAAAAATTTTACGGGATATTTCTATTTTTTCAGACTGATTCAATCACATCGTTACCTCCGCCACCCGACCCATCTGGCGATCACATCATTACAGTAGCTGCTAATTATCAATTACCTCCACCGCCACCCGAATTATACGAGTCAAATTTATCATTAGATAGCCTACCGCCTCCGCCGGCACCCGGTGAAATTCCCTCAAATGTCCCAGGGGCAGATCTCACTGGTAGTCAATTGTCACTAATGTCACTGCCACCATTACCTATTTTAAAAGATGAAGTCGATGCAACAACTCTTCAAAGGTGAGTAAAACAGGAGACTCTCTCAAATGATAGCTTAATTTTTATGGTTTTCTTCTTTCTAAGAAAATCCATTAACAAGAAAAATATATTGAGTCAAATTAAATCAAGAATAGAAGGAAGGAAAAATCCTAGACATCTCTACAAATGTTTAATGAGCCTTTATTAGTCCATGTTCCAATTGGTGACCAAATCCTGCTTTGGCTTGTCCGTCATTTTGAAATTGTATGAAAAATTGTTTCTCTTAAATTTTAACGAAAAACAAAACTTCTAGCAAATCCAATTTCCTAGTACTTAAACCTGTGAATTCATTTTTCTAATAAATATAAGAAGATATCGTTTATTTTATATTATATTATATTATTATAACTCCAGGGCATAAATTAACATAAAAAAATTTGGACAATTTTAGAAGATCTTTTTTAAAATTGAAAATGATCAAGTTATTCAAGAAAAACCGTATATATATATATATATATATATATATATATATATATATATATATATATATATATATATATATATATGATCAAGTTATTCAAGAAAAACCGTATAAATATATAATTCAAAATGATGGACTTGAGTAAAAGCAGAAGGGCTATTTTGAATTTATTCTACCAGTTTTGACCTACCTCTCTATATGTTAGCATTGCGATAAAAATTAGTAATAATGTCTATAGGTGATTAGATAAAGTTCGACGAAACTTTTTCTTTTCTAGAACAATGGGCAATATTACACCTACCAACAATCCATCATCAAACAGTCCATCATCAGAAGGTGATCGAACTCCGTGTCCATCAAGTTTCAATACAACGCCTGTATGTAGTCCACCATTATCGCTTAGTGGTTCAGCGTGCAATACACCAACACGACGTAGCTCTTGTTCACCTGGTCTAGGAGGTGGTGATAGTCCTTCGTCATCATCATCAATACACCGACCAAGTTTTGGACAAAATCACGATAGAAGTAGTACTAGTAGTAGTGGTGTCGGTTGTTCAATTTTAAATTCTCCTTTGTATGTGGACCTATCGCCGACATTGAAACAAATTAATAGTATATTTTCTGATGGTAGTACTGGTAAGCTTTATTTATATTTTATAAATTACTGATACTCAGTCTTCCTATTCGTGAATCGCAGACAATAATTATATTCAGTCATATTTTTTCCGTACATTCCTAAAACTTGTAGTTGAGGTAGGATGGATGTAGCCGCCATCTCGGAAAATGGCTCTTTAGAATCGGTATTTTCAACTTGCGCATCTTCGGTTTAAAATTGTATGCTTTGATATCCACATAGTACAGAGTGAGTCTTCAGTGTAGTGCGAATTCTAAATGATACAAAGAACAATAATCAAAATTAGTATCAATCTAAAAAAAATATTATAGGGTATTCGTGCATTAAATACCTATACATGTGGCACATAGTTCTGAAACTATTTTTATATGGTAAAACAACATTTATCGAGAATTTATTATAATTTATATAAATCATTGCAAGTATGTTTGGCCTCTATATACTTCTAAACTATTCACCCGATTATGAGGAAAATCGAGATATATACGAAATATATCCTGGCGAAATTTTATAGGCTATTTACTTTGTCACAGCTTGCCGCAAGCGGGCGCAGCAGCCAATCAACTTCTATACCATTTAACGAATCCCAATAAAAATTGTAATACTTAGATTACGTTTACCGGGTTCCACTAGTTAAATATAGTTATTTTTGAGGACGCATTGAAAAAATATTTTTTAAGATGACGGCCTAAGCTCAGAGAAAGTTTAGATAATAATAATAATAATATTTATTTCAATATAGGTACATCCTAATATTTTACTGTACTTCAATATAATAAAATACATTTTACGTAAACATAATTTTTCATAGCAAGTTAGGTTAGGTACTCCATGAGTATTTTTTTTACAGTATCACATTCTTTTATATATTGGGGAATAGAGATATATTCATTTAAGCCTTTATAAAACATTGAGTTCATACATATTGATAAATATTTTCGAAATATTGGTTATTATTCTACCTAGATAAAAATCATTGTGACATCTTGTTCTGTATCCATGTATTTCTCTACTAAACACAGCAAACTGATTTAAGCACTCTGCCATTAAAACCCCAATAACTTAACAATAAACACCAATGCCAAAGTGATTTACAAATTGCCATTGTAAAGTTTCTGGGTTGATGATCGAGCGTTATTATCTACAGAGGCCCAATAATCAAAATTTTTTTCGATATTAATTTTTTTAACATGTAGAAATGCTCTTTAAATGACGAAGTTTCATCCAGCATAACGCCTAAGTATTTAAAGTTATGTTCACTTTCTATTTGCTCGGTTTCATTAAAAAAACTTTACTCATTTATATCGGTGTTTCTGTGTCATAATGCTTTTTTATGATCATAGCATTTGTTTTTTAATCATTATCTTCTTACTTATTTATTTTGGAATGTTCTGCCAGTTCTATAATTAGTCTAATCACTGTTTGATCTAGTGAATCACCTATAATAGCTAATAATATATCATCCGCATACAGATTTGTCAAAATGTTGAAAAATAAATCATTTAGGTACAAAATAAATATAAGTGGCCCTATTATACTTCCCTGTGGTATCGAGTGTTTTTTCGTTTTGTCCATGTCCCAATTGGTGACCACATCCTGCTTTCGCTTATGTCCGACATTTTGAAATTGTACGAAAAATTGTTTCTCTTAAATTTTAACGAAAAACAAATCTTAAGTAATCGTTTAGACAGTCTAAGACTCCTCCCTCAAAACCATAATAACTTGATTTAGATCTTAATACGTCCCTATCAATGTTCTCAAACGCTCCCTTCTGATCTATAAATACTGTCACAATATATTTACCATTTTCAATTAGTCCTGCAAGTTATTGTTAACTGCAGTGCTGTCTCTCATGAGAGAGTTTATTACGAAAACTGGGCTGATATCCGTTAAAGATATTGTGTCCATTTATTTAATATACAATTTCATTATATGCTGCAGTTTCTATTATCTTTTCAACTGTGGGCAAAGTGTTTATAGGTCTAAAGTCCCTGGCATCGCTTGTATTTTTTACTTTTGGTATTGGTGTTATTGAAGATGTCTTACGCTTTCGGGTGAAGGTGCCATTTTTAAGTGAACCGTTAACCAAACCAAGCAAATGAAAACAACATATCTCAAAAATATATTTTTTTATTTTCACATTCATGTTTTATATTACCAAGTTTCGTTACTACCACCTTTTTTAAGTTAACTTCGTCTAAACCGCCCTGTTATCATGACCGGTTTCATTATGTCCGGCTGGCCAAAGGTTAAAACTCAACCGAGGGTCGACCATGACTTTCCGTATTATCACTTCTCAACCGAAAGTTGAACTGACAGTTTGCACATACATTTCAGTGGTTGAACTGATCTTTATAAAACTGCCCATAGTCGAATTCCCCATTTGCAATACTGATCATCCATACGAAGATATCTTTAACATCGATTTTAATTTCAAAAAATATATTTGTATAATGACTTATTTTCAGCTCGCAAATCTTCGCTTCGACAGTATCATCAACCGCATAAAATTTCATCCAGTCCAAACACAATCGCTGCTGCCTCTAGTCATTATTTCTCACCATCAACAACAGAATCTAATAACCCGTATATTACGAAACATCAACATCAAACCGAACCAACTTCTCCTACCACCGTCCAAGATTCTCATTCACATCATGTAAGGTTAGTTAATTTCCAAGAGCCGCCTCCGACAACATTGAAGCCACCCACAAAGAAAATTAGCTTTAATTTGAACCCAATAGAAGTTCCACCACTTCCTAAGCGCCCATTACCGCCCAAGAGGGCAGATAGTACTAAGCTTTCCAGCCCGAAGAAATTACCAGAACCACCAACAGATTTTTTGAAGGATTTGCAAAGAGTTATGAGAAAAAAATGGCAGGTAAGCAAGTAAAAATTACATTGATACTAAATATTTAAATTATTAGTAATTGAAATGACCAAGTATAAAAATATAGGTAACCCATTTATAGCTTATTATTAAAAACAGTTTTCTTCCACTTTTCCTGAAGGAGTAATAGTGGTATCAAAAATTCAATTAAATGTATCAAAATATAACGAGGACTTCACAAAACATAAGAATAAGAAGTATTATTTAAGTTACCATAAAGATTGTTGAAAAAAAAAGATGGCGGAAATTTGTTTCACTCTTGAAAATAGTCTTCTGTCACGATTTTGACGGGGGGTATATTTCTTTCCTGTCAGCCATGTATTCATATAGAGTATGGATAGAAGAATAGCAAGGAATAGTAGGCCCAGGTCGTATAAATACTGAGGATATGACAGCAATTTGTTCCACAATCCATGCAGTTTTGCCGCAACGATACCAAATGAATGAGCTAGAGCATTATCGTAGATTTTCTCACCCCCAATGGTTGCCTTTTCTGGAGCTAATATCTTCAGTTTTGATTGTCGCTTGGTTTAAGTCGCTTCTTCCTCACCGTGAGCTGCCCCGAGCACCCTTCAGGGAGACAGCTATCTCACTATTAGTTAATATTAATTGTCATTCTGAACGACTAAGGGCAGTCTGTACGCTTCTCGTTAGAACCTGACGTACAGCCTTATTTTTATGCTACGTCACCTGTATCCAACTCCGAAATTACATTTCGTTTGATGTAATACCTCAAAATTATGATATGTGCGTGGAAGGCTAATTATTTTAGTCAGATTATGTAATATTGTGACAATTTCAATAATAAATTTTATAGTATTTGACGTAATTCGATGGTCTAATTATTTTTGACCAAGGGAGGAGTTGATTTGGCCACAGTTAGATTGTGGCTAGGAAATTTAGAGTGAATTTATCCGAAAACACAGCCCGTACTGTATTAATCATCTAGATTGAATAGTTGAGAGTTTGCCGATTTGTCATCAGTACTGTACTGTATGTACATTACACAAATAACTCGATGGCTACCTTTTATAGATGCATTAAGTTTGCAAAAGGACATCATAACAACATTATTTTACTTAGATACATACATACGTTCTATTATGTCGCTCTTCCAACGTCTAGGAGACAATGATGCTATCATATTTTTAATACCAATACCTATTTGGAAGCGGCAATCGTCTTGGTAACAGTAACCTAACATATGTTGATTCTTGAACACACACAAATAAAATTAGATTAGGAACTTCTCATTCATGTCAAATGGCTGACATCTAACGCATTATTCTTAGAACAACGGCGGTGTAACATCCTAAATATTAATAATATTCTATATGTATATGGAACAATAATAATTTATATTTACAATAATTAATTGCTTGGACCATAGAAGAAAGTTAATTAAAAGCTTCAGAAGCATACTGCTGTCAGAAACATCATAAGATTTTCTCAGAAAGGCCCTGTTATAAATAAAAACTAACAACACAATAATGATTATAAAAATATTTAATAACGGTAACGGTTGTATTAGATAAATGGTTCGATATTTCAAGCCCAATTTATTTTTTACCTTCCATGCCATATAAATAATTTTCTCTGAAATAATGAACTTTTTGAAATCTTGAATATCTGGTGATTCTACTAAATCGTTTTTAATGTAATATGCTCCTTTCGGCCATACAGTTTGTAAATTACATCCCTCCAACAATGCAGACAAATTCCTTCTAAATTCTAAATCCCTTTCTTTCCTTGGATTTTCTAGGTTATACTTCCGACGCAATTTGAATTGACTTAAATCGATATCGTCATTCATTTTGAAAATAACTTACAAATATTCATCGGAATATCGCATTTTTTAGTGTGTTAATGCCTTATTTAACTGTCAAACTTTTGACGTAAACTAATAAAAATCGGTGTTCATTTTTGCTGATGATTTTTGGTCTTATCTGGTTCATGCATAGAGTTAATACTACTATAGTATTATTTCTATGGGTTCATGATTGATAGATAAGGATGGGGTTATTCCAAATGGATATTAAAAATACTTGTTTTATAGTTCGTCTATTGTTAACTCAGTACTGAAAAGAATACAGCTAATCTTCATGATTGCGATAATAAAACTCAATTCTACTTTATTTTAAGTAACCAGTTGAATTACGTCACAGGTAAGTTGGACACCTGAAATTTTCAACGTTGTCAAATCGTAAAACTGACACTGATTAGAATCGGTTATAATAATGATTTGTCATATTTGACGTTCAGAATATTCGACATAAATAAACAGTGATGATTTCGAGATACAAAACATAATAATCGTTGTGTTTACCCAAACCAATTGGAACTATAATAAATAGCTAAACTTACAAAAGCAATCATGAATCTGAAATTTTGCATTTGATCAACTAAACGCTAGTTGTGTTTCTATCTCGAAATCATCACAAGTAACGTCATAATTAAATACGAATTATATATAACCTATCAATAATACATTGATTTGACAACTCTGTAAATTTCAAAACAATCTCTATAAGTCGGTTCACCTCTATATATTTCTATGAATATCTATTTTCTGTTAGTTTCTTGTAGATTAAGAAATTATGTAGACTGATAAACTTTATGACTCGGCGGCTAAAAGAAAGTGGATAATGAGTATTCGAAATTATATTTTATATATATATAGTTTACTACATATTCTAATTTTCAAGTTAATTTGATGAATCAAAGCCTTTTTTCTCAAACACAGGTGGCACAAAAATGCAAACTCGAACCGGAAACTACACCGCATGAAGTGCTCGGTTTCCGTGATCCGCCAGCTCCATTGCCGGACTACAAGGAGCACAATGTGTCAAATTGGGTGCAAGAACATTATGGTGTTAACAATTTGTACGAGAATGTATATCGCGAAGATCAGCCGCCACACAGTCCTGCTAATTCTTTGGTTCGTTCCCAAGGTCAGGGTGGTGGTGTACGATCAAAGAGGCCTCCACCCCCTCCACCACCAAAACGTAGTGAAACAACTCAGTTGAGTAGGCACTGATTAATATGTGTGCGTGTGATGTGTTTCTCTTATCTTTTCTCTTTTTACTAATTCATAATTGTATGTTCAAAAGAGAAGGATGAAGAATATAATCATACCAAAAAGAGAATATTTTATTCAGTTAACTCCTAAATAAATATATATATATATATATAATTTATTAAATTATATTGATGGTTATGATGAATTTTTCGGTTTTTCTATATTTCATTATACATATACGTGAGATATATATCTGATTTTCTGATATATAAATAACTTGATATTGTAATGGTGCCATTTTAAGAATAATTTTTTATATAGATTTGATTTGATCAAATTTTATTAATAGTAAGAATAAATCCAAGAATAGAATCTTGGTTCGGTTTTTTACTTATTATTTTATAAGAGACTGTTTTTTCTTAATTGTATATATACATATATATTACTTATACTATATTATAATGAAACTATTTGTAACTTTTAATGTCAAATAAAAGGTGCTTATTAAGTATAATAGTTATAATAGTTTTTTATATACGCGTATGTTTTGGCACAATCTTATTTTTATGGAGCGTTGCGTGACAGGGTTTGTATATAAGGTATTTTCAAAGTTGAGGCATTTTAGGAATAAGTAGAATTCTGTAAAATAAAAAATTTCATAATAATACACATCCTAATCAAAGATAGAAAATAACGGAGATTTGGATATTATATATTATAAAATATCTTCTTGTGTAATCTTTTACCCGTAATGCTTGAAAATCCTTTGGTATTAAAACATAAACAATTCTAGTCGTAATTTTTTTAAAGCTTAACTTATAAAGCAAGAATCCCAAAACACTCGAAAATAGTAAAATCTCAGTGTATACTTTCGTTTGCTTGTCGAAGAATAGCTAGAAGTTATGCCTCAACTTCGTGAAAATACACTATATGTTTGATTGTTTAGTCTCTTAAGATATATAATACGAATATTTAAATTTATGTTTCCTAAAGATGCGTATAAATATTATTTTTCTCATTCACGTATTTTATACTTCTATTATTTAATATTGAGTAGAGAGGCATTTTTGTATTGTTGTTTATATATTATGGTTTCTATGGTATAAATAATAAGAGCTCCTTCCTTCCTCTTAGTTATTTTACCATTGATTCCATATTTTTACTATTTATGTGTAATAAAAAATCTTTTTTATTATGTTTCGGTAATAAAATATACAGATTTTTTTAATATTTTCATTTTCATTGATTACTGACCTGTCAAAGTTACTCTACAGAAATGAAATAATTATATTATCTAGAATAAAAAGAATATTGGCCTCAGAATTAACATTGACCAATTCCTTTGATTTTTTCTCAGTAATTAAAATTTACATTTCTGAAAGTAAAAATTAGTTTACTGTATGTAAGAGCCAACATTTGTCTGATGATATATTGTTAGTTGATAATGATCTAGAGAATCGACATCAAGTTTTTTTATTTAGCTGTAATACTGCGTTGCAACATAACAGACATGCAAATAATTTTAAAACAGAAAATCTGATGTGTCTCTCAAATAAAATCCATCAAAAATTAAAATTGTCTGATCAGGCCGTGTATTCGTTTTCTTCAGTGTGCCAAGGCAAACAGTAATTTGAGCATACATTTTTTCCAACTTTTCTCAGATAGGTACGCGTTACGTACAGTGATTCAAGTTGAATATTTTCAGACAAAATCATTTGGTCATTTTCGCGGCACGGTCTGAAGCGAAGGAAGCGAAACACGTTTTTCAGATATTGCCTAGCAACCAGTAAGAGCAGAATCTGTCACCAGTGAGCCCTATCCATAGAAAAATGAAAGGAAATCCACAAAGTCTGTCCATCCGTTCCCGAGATAATCTGGAAACACTATGTTTATTTTTTAATCATTTCACACTTAGTCAATATTGAAAATATAATTTTTGTGGTCATTGCTCACTTCATTCTCAATGTATGCAGATGAAACAGATACAGAATTATTGAAGTAAACCTAATTGAGAATGAACTGAAAAAAGTAATATTTGGAGTAAAACATGAAATGAAAAGCAGACTACGAAATTTCCTAGGCTATGAATAGTGTATCACTGCCTTCCTGCAAAACTTTCAATTTCACTATACAGGGTGGGGACTTTAAATGGAACGCTGCTTATAGCGGCAATGGGAATAACATTTTTCAAAAATCCAAAAACACGTCCTCAAAGATTTTTTATAGAGTTCACTTTCGCCATGTAAAGAAAATTGGGGCCACAAAAAGGGGACACAACCCTAAGCAACTTTTTTTTTCAAATTAGAAGACACCACTTGTGGCACCTCTTCAGAAAGCTTATTGAAGGAGGAATTTGTCGATAACATTTTTTTTGACATTTGTCATAAATTTACTGAAAACTGATTTTTAACTATTTAATGAACAATTACATAATTAATAGCATTAATGCTGGAATGTCACTTTTTTAGCGTCAAAGTTGTTGCAAATGTGCCCCATTAACCTGTTGGCACAGACCCAACCGATAGTAGAACTCTTCCCTTACTCTTCTCAAAACTTCTAGCGTGATTAAACGTATCTCTGCCCGAAATCTTTGCGTTTAAGTCTTCCAGATTTCTAGGTCTGTTAACATAGACCTTAGTTTTTAAATCGCCCCATAAATAATAATCGAATGGCGTAATATCCGGGGATCTAGGAGGCCACTCTATAAATCCTCGCCGTCCTATACACCTATTTGGAAATGCAGCATTTAAGAATTCCCTTACATTTCTAGCAAAATGGGGAGGAACTCCATCCTGCTGAAAAAATATCCTTTGCTCTAGATTTTCATCATTAGGGATTATTTCTTGGTGTTCTGGTAATAAAAATGTTACAGGCTTCCATTTAAATTGTCTAGAAAACTGGAAGTCTAAATGGGGCACATTTTCAACAACTGTCACGCTAAAAAGGTGACATTCCAGCATTAATGTTATTATTAATGTAAATGTTCATTAAATAGGTAAAAAACAGTTTTTAGTAAATTTCTGACACAGATGTCAAAAAAATGTTATCGACAAATTCCTTTTTCAATAAAAAGGCAAAAGAGGTGCCACAAGTGGTGTCTTCCAATTTGAAAAAACAAAGTTCCTTAGGGCTGCGCCCCCTCTTTGGAGCCCCAATTTTTTTTACATGACCAAAGCGAGCTCCATAAAAAATCTTTTTTTTTTGAATTTTTGAAAAATCTTATTCCCAGGCCGTTATAAGCAGCGTTCCAATTAAAGTCCCCATCCTGTATATTAGATCTTTGAACATCATTTGCCATTATGTACTTCTAAGATAGTTAATATACAATGCTTTCATTTCCAAACGAACCACCCTAAATATATTTTGACTGAGAGGAGAATTAAAAAAATACGTCAGTTTAATGTACAGTGGGAAGTGTATTTTCATATTTGACAAAATTTAATTAATATTCTCACCTCCAGCTAACCTACAAATGACAGTCCCCACATTGTGATAAATCATTTTAAAGGGCATACAATTAGCTATCCAATGGTTCCAAAAAACATGAAATAGGTGAACAGAGACGCGAATTAGAAGAAAAAATGTCTGTTAATAATTAAAAAGTTTATCGATTTAGAATAATTTATTTTATCAAAGGCTCAAAATGTGCGCCGTTATTGATGAGACAATAATAAAGCCTGTTGTGAAATCTATCGCCTGTGCGATAGTTTTTGACAACGAAACACGGCAATACTTGATACCAGTTTTTAAGACATGTTTAAGAACCAGTTGAATGCTGAATAATTATTGATAGAATTGTCATTTTTACTAACTTATTAATATTAATTTTAAAACGGGGGATACTCTAGCCGAAAGAACAGAAATAATTTTCCTTTCTGGAGCTGAAAACTGATGCACGCGTATTACCGCCAGAATATTCAATGAGACACATCCAGATAAAAAGTGGGGCATAAGTAGGTGTGTGATAGAATTGGTGCTTAAGTTTGATGAAGCTGGGTCCACTGGGTCATTATGCAACAGAAAAACTACAGTTGTAGACGAAGGCTGCCAGATCGAGGTACTAGGACAGTTCGCAATAGACCCAACTTTGTCTATTCCGAAAGAAAAAGAATAAGTTTTTTCCATACAAAATTAAAATTTTACACGAACTCAGCAAAGACGATCAAGAAAGAAGAACACAGTTTTGCGAATTAATGTGCCAACGAATTGATGGAGATCCTCAATTTATCAAAAATATTTGCTTTACTGTCCAGTCAACCCACTTATTGTATTTCATACTCAATTTCCAGAAAAGATGAATATTTGGGCAGGTATTTATGTAAACCAAATTCTTGGGCGTTTGTGGAAGAAAATTTAACTGGGCACCGGTTCCTGAACCTATTAGACGATGCAATACACCCTTTATTCGTTCAATCTTTGGAAAATGGCGTTATGGAACACCTAATGAAGGTAATTTGCATTTCCAGCATAATGGAGCTCCCCTCACAATGCTTTAGCAGTTCGAGAATGGCTCCATGAATAATTTCCGGGCAAATTGGATTGGCAGACGAGGTGCAATGGGATGGCCCACATGGTGTCCGGTTTAGGTCCTCTAGACTTTTTTCTCTGGGCTTATTTAAAAAATAAAGTATATAGAACTCCACCTGCAAATATAAAAGAAAAATAGAATAGCACTGGAATGCAAAGGTATTGCCAGACAAGTTAACGCTAACGTTCAAGATGAATTTCAAAACAACAATTATCGTTTCGCCAATAATGGCGCACATTTTGACCATTTGATAAAATCAATTATTCGAACTTGATAAACTTAATTATTAACACACATTTTCTCTTTTAATTCTCGTCTACATACGCCGATTTCATGGTTTTTTGTTACCGTTGGATATCAAATTGTATGCTCTTTAAAATTATGTATCACACTGCCATGGAGAAAGAAGACTGGAAAACTGGAAACAAGGAGAGTAAACTTCCGACAATCTTGCACTTTAGGTGGTCTAATTTAGACCGCCTAAAGTGCAAGATTGTCAAACTTTCTATGCTTGTCTACGTAGTTAGTACGTAGCCACATGAGATTACAGAAGTTGCATATCATAGCGTGGCCTCGTGTACGACGAACATTGACGAACATCTTGACAATTGCCTTAAATATTTGTTCTTTATTCATCTTTGTGATCATGATCTGCTGTATTTTTTAAGAGAGAGCCAAAGACTCATTTACGAAAGATATGCGTATGAAATTTTACACGATTTTTAAGGCGAGTTTAATCTCTTTCCAACTTTCCAGTCTTCTTGCTAGGGAGCATGAAGAATGAGGACTGTCATTTGACATATTAAAGTTAGGTTAGGTGGAGGTGAGGAGGAAATTAATTTTTTTTTAAAATATCAGAACACTTCCCCCTGTATATCTAAACTGACGTGTTAATTTTCCTCTTAGTCACAAAATATTCAGGGTGCTTCGTTTTGAAATGAAAGCACTGTATAGTTAATATCGAATAGCATCATTGCTTCTAAGAGAAGGATATAATGGTAGATATTGTCGGAAGACTAATATAATACCAATATTTTGAAAATGCCTTATGTCGAACTTGAATGAATACTTTTTACAAAAAATTGGACCGACTTTATTAGTTATTGCACTGAAAATTACAAAATAATATTAATTATATTGATGCTGGTTCTTTTAGAGTTGGTGACTACAGCAACTACAACGGCACAAATTTAAAATTACCAGGATCAATAGAATTAATATTATTTTGTAATTTTCTGTGCAACAAATAATAAAGTCGGTCCAATTTTTTCAAAAAAATATTTATTTCACATTTTTGGGTGTAGCATTATTCCTGAAAATTGTTGAACGTTCACTAATACCCAAAAACATATAGGCTTAGTTTGTACTTTTTATTTATTATTCAGAGATCTCAGAACATCGCGGCGCAAATATACATATTTCAGACTTTACTGCTGTAACTCTAAAACCCTAACTCAATTTAAATGTTGCTACATATAATCTTTTCTTCAATTTGGCCGTCTTATATTTTCTATTTTCGAAAAAAATGCTCTTCCACATACCGGGAATACGCATCACATATTTCAGACTTTATCATTGCGAAACTCGGAAACCGTAACTTGTTAAAAAAATGTTTAATTTAAATGTTTTCGGATATGGTTCCCTTTCTAATTTTCGATTCTCGGGAAAATTTGCCCCTTCCACATAGCAGAAACAGATATTTCAGAGTGTAATGCGGAAACCTATTATTATTTTTGAAAATGTCCAGTTTAAACGTTTCCGGATATGGAATTTTCTTTAATTCTGCTGTCTCGGATTTTCAATTCAAAATTCAAAAATTGACTCCTCCACCCGCTTCGGGGGGGTTTGGAAGATTTCGGATTTGAGTTTTTCTAAATATGGGACCATTTCTCAACTTTCCTCTTTGAAATGAAACAAAAATCGCCTAAATCGGAGTACGTTTATTATGTAAAACTCGCGAGCAGCCATAAAAAAAACCGAACATACAACGGAATTGTATACCTTCTCCTTTTTTTTAAGTCGGTCAAAAAAAAGCAAAAGCTAAGTACATCCAAGAATAATTGCTTTAGAAAAAATTAATGACAAGAACAACTGAGCTCAACATATACAAATTTATAGTTTAACTTTTTTTTAATGCCAAATGTTGGTTGTTCTCGATGCAACTTTTCATATATTGGATTTATTATTTAAAGTGAAAATGAGGATGAACTATTGAATTCTATAAATAATCATGGTATTTTAGTGAATTCCAAAAATTGCGAGAATTGTGGTAATAACATTACATATTATCTGAGAATGGCAATACTTATATGGCGCTGTCAGGATTGTGTTTTGCTCTAAAGCAAGATTCGTAAAAAATTTTTTTTGTTTATTTTAAACATGTAACTATATTTAGACACTTAAAATCTCACCACTGGTTTATGCCATGCTTTCCTTATCGAATATTTAAGAATATGTTGAATATCGCAAACGTTATATTGACAGTTTTGGCAACATTGGAATTGACAGTTTTTAAACGTCAAGACACTGCACAAGTCAATCATCGCTTCGTTTAACCACTATTTTCACGCATATTTTTGCTTTTGAAGGATGTTAGCATTTAATAGGATGCAAGGATGATTATATACTATTTGGGATTAAAAGATAGGTACTTCCAAATCGAAACATCCAGCTAAAATTAGTAAGCCCCAATAACAAAATTTTTACCTTTTTTAACAAATCATTAAAAATGGCGCCTCAATTCTATTAAAAGTTATGCTAAAATACACCTGTTTTTGGTATAACATAAGCCGCTAAACTAGGCCAAAGATTACCTTATCTTTGACTAGGCTTTTACCCACAATAATGTACCTTATATGAAGAATTGTCCTATCGGGCTTTGTTATGGAGTTATTTGTCTTCAAAGTGAGTATTTAAAAATTCATTCCTGATTCCTTCCATTGATATCTTTATAACAGTTGCTATTGTAACAACAAAAATTGAACAATTAAATTAAATCATACTTGTTTTCATATGTAGACTTTTGTTCAGGATGTAGGTCTTATACAGGGGCAGACAAAATGTTCCTATTGAATATATACATTTTTGAATGGTGTGACAAATGTTTATTCCATCCTCTTATTTTTTCGACATTTTGTTACAAAAAAGGTATACAATAGTTTAATCGATATCTTGTATAGGTCCCTTTGAATATTCGAAACAATATGTGGCTGATGCACAATAGTGCGCGTCCTCATTTAAGTAGACTCGAAAGAAATTATTTAAATATCATATTTCCCAACCGAATAATCATCAGAGCTAGTCATGTTCCATCCCATGCCGGTTTCCCCATCTTAATCCATTTGATTTTTGACCGACTTCGAAACAAGGGGAAGGTATACAATTCGGTTGTATGTTTGCTTTTTTTATCTTTGGAGCCATCTAAAAGTTTGCTTTATTGGACTCTTGTAGATAACAAGTACTAAATAATAAATTGTATACTTACATCTGCTGTGACCATTAGAAATGATCACCACATGTTACATTATTACAAAGGAAAACGTTGAGAGAAATTCAGAGAATGTATTGAAATTTAAGATATAAATATTCGATAAATTTCTTGAAAGTTTATTTTAAAAATTTTATTGCGTTTTAATCGTTGGGGTATGATGTTTTATCGTATTATGATGTGTTTCTCTCTAAAACGGTACAAGATATCGATTAAAGTAAGGTATACCGTATTTCTTCTAGGAAACTCCATGACAAAGCCCTATAGGAGCATTTTTTTAAATGAAGTACTAACATTATTTTGGTCACTTATGTGAGCTATTTCCTTTTCGGTGCGAACATTCCAGACACCCTATATATAACTAACTTTCTAAGAAAAACTGTAACAGAAAATTAAATTGTGTATTCCAAAAACAAAAATCAAATTTTACGGCTTATACTCAATTTGCCATTTTTCGAAAATAGGTATTATTGCGTATGCGGGTTCGCAGATAAGTGAGACTAATTTAGAGTTATTAAATTAACTTTATTTACACTTGAAATAATATAAATTACAACTTAACTTTACTATATTCGCACCAGCTTACTCGGACTATTCTATTTATTCACACTGTCTTTCACTTTCTGTCTTCTTGCCGACAATTCTCCCATATATATATATATATATAAATAAAAAGATGTTCTTGGGGATGCAGTCATATATTCAATAAAATTCTTTGACTGAAGCCGAGCTTTCGAGAATGTTTATTCTCTTCTTCAGGGCAAAAATCGTGAATTTAGAATAAATTAACCAAAAACAGGAAAGATTTCATATCCATCAATTACAAATGTCATTATTTATATTGGGATCGTGTCCTCGGACCCTTCTTAGAAGCACAGAGGTCACACCTTCTGCACCATTCTTCCACATCTCTTCGACAGTTGATCCAATAATACCGGTCTTTCACACGCGCCAGTGTTCTATTTACTCCAAAATGGCCTCCACTGCGACTGCCATGCAGTTCACGAAGTACTTCAGCTACCAATATAAATAATGACATTTGTAATTGATGGATATGAAATCATTCCTGTTTTTGGTTAATTTATTCTAAATTCACGATTTTTGCCCTGAATATATATATATATATATATATATATATATCCGACAAAGGCTCCAGATCGTTCGAGCGGCTTCTGGTCATTGATTCGAAAGCCGCCACTACCGGCGGCTGTTCCCCTTGCACGTTACACTGCTCCCTACCTTAAAGCTGTTCGGCCCGAACAGCTACTTCCGTTTGTCTCCAGACCGGTGGATTATCTCCTCGATACGGACTCAGTCTTTCCACGTGCACCACTTTTGGCTTGGCTCTTGGCGAAAGTTGGATCCTGTACACAAAGTCATTAATCTTTTTGACAATGCGATATGGTCCTTCCCAAGGTTTTTGCAATTTCGGACTTAATCCTCTCCTTCGCTGTGGCTGGTACAACCAAACTGCATCGCCTTCGTTGAAAGTGTTTAATGACTGCCTTTTGTCAAGTCTCATCTTCATTTTGTTGCTCTTCAACTGAAGCTTTTGTCTGGCAAAATCGTCGACCACTCTAAGTCGCTCTTGTAGTTCAGCTATATAATGTGGAAGAGACACTTCTTCATGATCGTCGGCTGATGGTCTGCCAAACATCAGATCTAAGGGGGGCGTCATTTCTCTTCCAGACAACAACATTGATGGTGTATAGCCAGTAGATTCATGCTGGGAACTTCGGTAAGCCAGGAGAAAGAGATGTACCGTATTATCCCAGTTACGTTGGTGCTCATCCACAAATATTGAGAGGTATTGATTAATGGTCCTATTGTGCCTCTCAACCATTCCATCTGACTGTCGATGGAATGGGGTTGTTCGTGTTTTTCGTATCCCCAGCAACCTCATTAACTGCATCCATACTTCGGATTCAAAATTTCTACCTTGATCGGTATGCAGCGCCAAGGGTACTCCGTGTCTGGAAATCACGTTTTCCAGAAGGGCTTCGGCCACTGTAACTGCTTCCTGATTCGGCATCGGCACTACTTCTGGCCACTTCGAGAAATAGTCCATGGCAACCATGATGTACTTACTTCCAGAATCTGTCGTAGGGAATGGTCCTGCAATGTCCACCGCAATTCTTTCCCAAGGTTCACCTGACAGATACTGCTTCATTTTCCCTCGGGATCGTGTCCTCGGACCCTTCTTAGAAGCACAGAGGTCACACCTTCTGCACCATTCTTCCACATCTCTTCGACATTTGATCCAATAATACCGGTCTTTCACACGTGCCAGTGTTCTATTTACTCCAAAATGGCCTCCACTGCGACTGCCATGCAGTTCACGAAGTACTTCAGCTACCATCGTTTCGGGGTACAACGGTTTGATACACAATCCTCCTACCATCTGGACTTTCCCATTTACGAGTGATTAAGTCATCTCGTAAGCACAACGAATCCCACAGAGCCCAGGTTGTCGCTTTTGGTCTAGCCAGCCCCGTACTATCGTCAAATCTTTGTCAGCGATTTGTTCTCTTCTAAAGTTGTCTCTGGTGATTTCGTCGGTATTTTCCGTTTCCTTATTCCTAATCTACATTTGTTGGATATGTACAACATCCTTGACTATTTCTCTTTGTTCCTGCCTTTGACAGAATTTACAGGAACTGCCACAAGGTCTTCGTGACAAGCTGTCAGCGTTGGCGTGACTTCTTCCATTTTGGTGTTTAATTTGAAAGTCGTAACTCTGCAGTTTCTCCAACCAACGCGCTATCTTTTTTTGAAATTCAGCAGCCACTGTAATGCAGAGTGGTCTGTTCTTACTAAGAATTTCCGTCCATAGAGAAAACTGTGGTAATGTTCTATGGATCGTACAACCGCTACCAGCTCCTTCCGGGTCACACAGTAGTTTCGCTCTGCTTTTCCCAACGTTTTGAAATATCCAATTACAGCTTCTTCGCCATTCTGTATTTGGGAAAGAACAGCTCCTATTCCACTTTGTGAAGCGTCAGTGTCTAACACGAACAATCCTTCGTCCAAGGGATATGCAAGAACAGGAGCACTGGTCAAACGGGTTTTCAGCTTCAGAAACGACTGTTGACATTCTGGTGACCAGAATTTCTTCGCAATTTTCCCAAAATCCTTAACAAATCGGTGGTAGTAAGTGCTGAGTCCCAAAAAGCTTCTAACTTCGTGCTTGTTCTTTGGTCTGGGCCAATCTCGCACTGCCTGGACTTTTTCTGGATCGGTCTCAATTCCTTTCGATGATACGACGTGTTCGAGAAAGTTGACTTTTCCTGGAATAGAACGCATTTCTTTGGATTCAGCTGGAGATTAGCACTTCGGATCCTGGCGAATACTTTCTTCAGATTCGATTGATGTTCGTCGAAATCTTTGCCAATCACCATTACATCATCCAAGTATACCAGGCACGTCTCCCAAGTTAGTCCTCGCAGAACTAATTCCATTAACCTTTCAAAAGTGGCAGGCGCATTACATAATCGAAACGGCATGACATTAAATTCATACAGGCCGTTTCCAGCTGTAATGGCTGTCTTCTCTTTATCTTCCTTATTTAGCTCTACCTGCCAATATCCACTTTTCAGGTCCAGAGTTGAGAACCAACTGGATCCAGCTAAGGTATTCAAGGTATCATCAATTCGGGGTAATGGGTAGCTGTCCTTCTTCGTTACATCATTTAATCTCCTGTAATCCACACAGAACCTCGTCGAACCATCC
The DNA here is from genome assembly GCA_958507055.1 of Crioceris asparagi. Lineage (NCBI taxonomy): Eukaryota > Metazoa > Arthropoda > Insecta > Coleoptera > Chrysomelidae > Crioceris > Crioceris asparagi. The sequence goes on from OY293827.1 coordinate 56,448,021, forward strand.
TTCTTCGTCACCAGCACAACTGGTGATGACCAAGGACTGCTGGATTCTTCTATGACGCCATCCCTCAGCATTTCTTGAACCATGGTGTTAACTTGCTGTTGTTTTACGAAAGGAAGTCTTCGTGGAGGTTGGCGAATAGGTACAGCATTTCCCGTGTTAATCCGATGTTCGACTAAATTCGTGCGCCCTGTAATTTTTCCTTGTACGAAAACATCAGCTTCTTGCTTTACAAACTCGATGGCCTTTCTTTTCCTGTTCGCTAAGATGTTTCCAGGTCTTCTTGAAGCTCTCCATTAGCTCTTGGGACAAATGTACATCTTTTGAAACGGGTTCCTCTTGCTCACATCTTGTTACACGGGAGACTGGCGAACATGCACCGATTCGTGTATCTTCGGTGACGATTATTTTAACAGGACAGTTCTTGTTCGAAGATGCTGACAAAAATATTTCCTCGTTGCCCACTCTCAACATTCTGTTTTTAAAGTCCACTGTGATAAAATTGAAGGTTTCCAAAACGTCTAAGCCTACTATAAATTCATCCACTATGTCAGCCACGATTGCATTAATCTTTACTTGTGCATTGCCAATTTCCAAAGTGGTGGTCGTCTCTCCAAAATTTATTTTTTATCAAATCTCCTTTTGCAGTTTCCAGTATTGGCTTGATGTTGTGCTGCACGATAGGTTCTTTGGAAACCATGTCGGGGCGTACCACTGATCTTGTTGCCCCCGTGTCGATGTTCAAATCACATTTCTTGCCGTTGATAAAACCTTGGACAACGAGGCTCTCACAGCTCTTCTTGATGGAGCACAAATGTAACTTGGGGGCTTGATAATCAATGGTCGCCAGCGTTCGCCCCCTTATACTGGCGAGTTGGAGTTTTCCTGAAGTCGGGTATTCTCTCTCTCTGAACATTTCGTTCTTCAGATCTGGGTCGTCGCCTGCAGTTTCTACTTATATGTCCCTCTCGGTTGCAATTGTAACACTTAATCGGTTTTCCTTTCCACCTCGACAGCAGAATTTCTGGAACATCGCCTCCAGCTTCTTAAAGAAATCTGCATTGTCTTGTGTTTCGTCTGACACTCTGACTTCTCTTACTTTGCTGCGACGATTCATCGAAGCATTTTTGGCAGCTTCGTATTCCAGTGCCTGGACAACTGTTTCGGCTAAGGTGTTATGCCTACTTAGTCTCAAAGCTTGCTGCATGTCTATATCTCGAACTCCGTCGATGATGTATTGGACTCTAATTTGCTCGATGAATTCGTCCGGGGCCTGTGGATAAGCCAGTCGTACCATGCTCACAATGCCACTGCTGAATTCCTGAAGTGACTCCGTTGAACCTTGAATTCTGCTCTTCAGCTGGCTCTGATACACTTGGCTAAGATATTTGTTGCCATATCTTAGTTCCAAGGCGCCCGCAACAGCCAAATAATCAGTTTGTTTGGCTTCAAGAATGTTTTGAAGTATCTCAAGCGCCTTTCCTCGCAAGGCCAATACCAACGCCGTCGCTTTCTGCTGCTGATCCCATCCATTTGCATTGGCTGCAGCCTCAAATTGACGTTTGTACATAGCCCAAGATGTTTCGCCGTCAAACGTTGGTGGTTTAAGTTTTTCGTTGGCTGTAGTGATCCTCGACATGTCCAGTTTGCTGCTTTCGTCTTGATTAGTATCACGTATTTTCTTCATCTTTTTCTCTAGTATTCGGTACTTTTCCTCAAACTCTTCTCGAACTGTCCCAACGTCTTCTCGTACTGTTCCAATTTCTTCTCGTACGTCTTGTTTCACGGTCTCGATTTCTTGATGGACATTTCGGAACAATCCTGCAATCTGCTCGAAATCTCTCTGTCGTCGTACCCCTTCTTCTTTCTTTTCTTGTTGCCGTCGTTCTTCTTGTTCTTTCTTTTCTTGTTGTCGTAGCTCATCTTGTTTTCTCGAAAAATCGGAGAGTACCTTAATTAGTTGTTCCTCTTTTTTCTGTTCTTCTCGCAGCCTTCGCTCCTCCTCTTCTTTCTTTTATTGTTGTCGTCGTTCCTCTTCTTCATTCTTTTCTCGTTGTCGTGATTCTTCTTGTCTTCTCGAAAAATCGGAGAATAACTGGGTTAGTTGTCCTTCCATTTTTTCTGTCTGCTTTCGGGTGTTCACCATAGACAAAAGCCTCTTCACTCACTTATCCCTCTTCTAGCACCAAATTGTTGCGTATGCGGGTTCGCAGATAAGTGAGACTAATTTAGAGTTATTATTAACTTTATTTACACTTGAAATAATATAAATTACAACTTAACTTTACTATATTCGCACCAGCTTACTCGGACTATTCTATTTATTCACACTGTCTTTCACTTTCTGTCTTCTTGCCGACAATTCTCATATATATATATATATATTTTATATTTGCTTTTTGATTTTTAAGTTTTTTTTAAAAAACAATTTATAAAATGATTACAAATTTGGACATAGTCTTGTCCTTACTAAAGTGAGTTAATAACTGAACTATAATTACAATTTTAATTATTTGTATAAAAAATAGTGCTGATATATGTGGTAAAGTCACGTAGGCCATTTGAGCACATCGGATGATGGTGGTGGCGTGATGTTCCGTCAGCGTTTTCTTGGGAACTTCGGTTCACTGTATTATCCTTGGAAATGGTAGTGGCGTGATGCTTTATCAGCGTCTAGGAAATACGGCGCCGAAATTGGACCATGGGAACCGTGTTAGGCCTGCTACCAAGTATTATGGAAAAATGGGATGATGTCCTTGAACTTTACATTGTTCATGTGGAATGTTATCTAACAGCTCCCCTCATTATTGAAAAGTTGGTGCTATGCAGCAACTTTTAAGCAAGACTGATGTGTTCGGTCATGGGAACGGCATTTTCTTCCTCGGGAACTTGTAGATTTGGTCTTCTTCTTGGGAAGAAACTTCCAATTCTCCTCAAAGGGCTTAAGGGCTTCTTTTGAGACTTTGGTTTGAATTTTCTTAGAAGTTTAACTGTAACATATGCGCCTGAAAGCACACAAATGATACTAATTGTTAGATATGTGATCCATGATATATTCCTAGATACGAATGGTTCGTTTATCAAATGGCCCAAGTCTCTTGAATACTGTTGGAGCTTATGGTTCGCAGCATTGAGTTCTTCCATATTGATTTCATTTAATTTCAGGGCATCTAGTTTTGGAAGTTGGATTTTGTTTGGAAGGTGGTTGCAACACTCGTAGGGGATAATCACTGGATGTGGATTATCGGATAAGTCCGTAAACTTCTGGTTGTCGGCTTGAACTTTTGTGATTCCTATGAACCCTTGACATTCGGATTGAAACTTGATAATTGAATTTTGATAAAGTAGCAAAGTCTTTGTATTCGAGTTAGGGCAATTTAGTGTTACTTGTAATGGTTCTGATATTATGACAAGCCATACATTGTTTCTTAATTTGTGAACATTGTATCCTCGACTGTAAATTATCACATTATTACATATTTCTGGTACTTCTTGTCGGTTTTTCAACAACTGGGCTTCGCATATAGCGTTATTGTCTATTTCGAACACAATTTCTTATGTGAGCCCAACTCCTTACAATTTGATGGGTCCTTAACGGGAATGTACATTAAAGAATCATCATTTCTCGCGATATATTTCTGAGAAATTGAAAGTATATGATGTAATCCAGTACTCTTGTCTAATATTGGTATTGGATATAAATGATATAAAGTATATAATTGTTGTTCCACAAGGGGAATCTTTAAAATGAATACAATATTATTTTCCTGTTGATAGGCTTGAAGTTCTATTATCTCTAGGTATAAAGCAACTTTTGAAATTTTGACAGGTAATGGCAAATTATTTCTAACAAGGTTTTGAGAGATTTCCTGAAGGGCAAGAATAAGACTGTTAGGAGTGATTATAGATGAATGGATTATCTTCAATCGTGCAAAAGTTATGGCATTCAGAATATCGTTCAAATTGTCCTCAATTACTAAATAGCTTTCCATAAGTTTTTCACATATCTCGAAGAAACTGAGTTTCGCTTCGACTATAGCTAGCTTATCATTCAGCTGATGAACTGCTCTCTCAATTTTACCTATATTATCGTTGAAAACTTTTCTATCAATAGTTAAGTTTTGAATGGATTCGTTAAATGTTTTGATTAGAGAAGTGGATACTGATATTTGATTCTTTAATAGGTTTTCGATTTGATGTTGGTCGGTCTGTAATTTGTGTATGCTGTTGGTATAAAATTCGCCGTCAGCTGCATCTAAATTACCTGTTATAGCCTTGAATATACTACCAATTCCGTCTATAATTCCTCGTTTATTGCGTTTAGTGTCAATTATCACTTCATTAAATTTGTCTTTGATTGTTCTCGAAATCTGTGTTAAAAGATTAACATGAGTCCTTACGTCTGAATGGAATGAGTTCATAGAATGATAGTCTGGCTTTAGAGTCTTGTGTATTATGTCGAGTATTCTGTTGTTGTTCTCAAAGGCAGTTAGTAGTCCTGATATATTTTTGTGTACAAGAAGCGTCCATTTGTCGTTTGAAATGACTATTCGGCTTTCGTCATTATAAAATACTCCAAGGGTGTTGTTTATTGTTTCTATTTGGTATTGACAGAAGGCCGTTGTGACCATTACGAAGTACCTGAAACCAATTAGATCTCAGAGCATAGTTTCATGCGATCAAAGTTGATTTTAGATTTTTGATTAGTATTAGGATTTAGTAATATTGCTGAATTATTATGGATTTCTAAAATTTCAAAGGGTCCATTGAATTTGTTTGCGAGTTTATTTTTTATTTGCGATTCTTTGATATAAACTTTATCACCTACGTTAAAATTTTGAATGTTATCGTGAACATGTTTATCAAAACGAAGTTTGGCTTTCTCCTTTTGTTTTTCTGTTCGGGCTCTGGCTAATTTGTAAAAATGAGAGAGGCGATTATTCAAATCTCTTACGTATTTTGTAATTAGCTCTTTCTCATTGTAGTATTTCTCAGGAGGTCTACTGGAACAGTGTCCGAAGACAAGTTCATACGGGGTGAATCCGTGTGTCTTATTCGCGGAGTTATTATAACAGATAACTGCGTACGGTAGTATATTAAACGGATGTTCGTGAGGGTGTTCTGCTATGTGAACTCGAATCATTTCCATCAGAGTCGAGTGGAATCTTTCAACTGATCCGTTTGATTGAGGGTGTCCTACACTGGAGTATGTAAGTTTAGTATCGTACAATGTGCAAAGGTCTTTCAGTAGGGCGTTGTCAAATTCTCTGCCGTAGTCACAATGGATCCGCAATGGTGTACCATAGTGTTGGAAGTAGACCATGAGCGTATTAACGACTGATTTGGCGGATTTGTTTTCGATTGGATAAGCTTGACTAAATTTTGTCAACTCATCTCTAATAGTTAACGCATAGTTTCTTGTTGGGATTTCTAGGATATCGATGTTTACTCGCTCGAAAGGGGTCTTTGGTGTTTCGGTGATAACCAGCGGTCGGTCGAGGTTTTTACGGCATGTTTTGTTTCTTTGACAAATTTCGCAGTTTTTGATAAATTTTTCTACGTCTCTAGTTAGACCATTCCAGTTGTATTTCTCTTTTATCCTTCTAATTGTTTCGTTGATACCTCTGTGTAGGTTCGTTTTGCCATTGTGATATTGATCAAGAATCAATGGTATTTGATCTTCGGTTGGTGTTTGAGTGATATTTTGGAAAACTTTGAATTTGATTTCTTTTTCAGCGTTGATGAAAGATAAAACTTCTAAAACTGGTAAATCTACGTTCGTATCTATGCAGTATGTTTCGTTTGGCGATAGAAGATCTTGGCTTCTATACAGTGCTCCGAATAGATATTCATTAACTGTATCTGGAGAGTATGGTAGGGCAATAAGAAAATATTTCCTATTTTTAACTGTCTTGCTAGATGCGACGTTAATCTTTAGATGTACGAAATCTAGATTGTCTTCAAAAATATCGTTTATAATTTTTTCGTTAATATCCGTTAATTCGTTTTGCCTGAAGAAACTAATAATATTTTTGTTAGTTTTATCTAAAATTTGACCGTTAGAAAATTCTATTTTCGAGTAGTCTATCAGAGATTTAGTCTTATAGAGGTGAACGAAAGTATCAAATTCTTCGTATATCCTATTGTTATCTTCTAGATTTGTTTCTTCATTTGTCTCGTCATCGCATTCAGTTGTAATGAGAGTTCGATAAGGGGTTAATTGTGATTCAGCTTGAAATTTTGAAAAATCTTTCACATGGTTAATTTTGATTCTGGAAAGGGCATCCGCGTTCTTGTTGATTTTTCCTGTTTTATATTGAATTTCGTAGTCGTATTCCTCTAATTTCAATCTCCAGCGAGCTAAACGGTTGCCAGTATCTTTAACTGAAAAGAGCCATGATAGAGGTCGATGGTCTGTAATAAGGGTGAATTTTCGGCCAAAAAGATATGGTCGGAAATGTTTTACGGCCCAAACAATCGCTAAAAGTTCTCTTTCGATTGTTGAATATTTGGTTTCGGCCTTACAAAGGGTCCTGGAAGCGTACGCAATCGGGAGATCTTTTCCGATTGGTCCTTGGGACAAAACAGCTCCAATCGCGAAATTACTAGCGTCGGTGGTAAGAACAAATGTTTCCTCGAAATTTGGGTATATAAGAACAGGGGTGGATGTTAGTGCTTCTTTCAGATTTTCGAAAGATTTCTTACAGTCCGAATCAAAATCAAAAGGTATATCTTTCTTGAGTAAGTTAGTAAGTGGCTTGGAAATCTTAGCAAAATTTTGTATAAATCTTCGATAGTAACCTGCTAAACCTAAAAATGATTTTATTTCTTTTTGATTTTTCGGTTGCGGAAAATTCAAAATACACTCAACTTTCGATGGGTTGGGTTTGACACCGTCTTTGGTTACTAAGTGGCCAAGGTAAGCTACTTCTTTACGAAGGAACTCACATTTGTCGGGTTGAATTTTCATATTTGCCTGTCGTAGTCTTTTAAAGACTTCTGTCAGTCTGTCTATGTGTTCATGGATCGATGGTGAGTACACAATTATATCGTCCATATAGACCAAGCATCTTTCGTTCTGAATTCCCAACAGGATGTTGTCCATCACTCTTTGGAAAGTTGATGGAGCGTTCTTCAATCCAAATGGCATTCTGACGAATTCGTAGTGTCCGTTTTCGACTGAAAATGCGGTTTTTTGAATGTCCTTTGGGTCGATTTCGATTTGATGAAATCCAGAGGCGAGATCAAGGGTAGAAAAGTATTGGCATTTTCCCAGCTGGTCCAGAAGATCCGAGATATTTGGTAATGGATACTTATCGTCTATGGTAATTTCATTAAGCTTCCTGTAGTCTACAACTACTCTCCACTTTTGTTTCCCAGATGCATCCATCTTCTTTGGAACAACCCAGACAGGTGATGAAAATGGTGAGTTTGAAGGTCTAATTATTCCTTGGTCGAGCATTTTATTTATCTGGCTTTTAACTTCTTCTTTATGCACGTGAGGGTATCGGTATGATTTCGTGTATGTAGGTTTGTCTGAATTAGTTTTGATCGTATGTTTTATTTCGTTCGTAAATGTAAGTCTGTCTCCTTCAAGGTAGAATATGTCGGCATAATCAAGGCAAAGATTGGTAATCATTTCTGATTCTTCTTGATTTAGATGTTCTAAGCGAAGCTGATTTCTAATTTCGGGAATTCTATTGGCTTCAATATTGTGTTCATATTCATTGAGACTGTTAATAGAAACCTGTTGAATTGGTTCTAGCACGATTTCTGAGAGGTCGATTGTTTTATTAATTGCGTTCGGATTTAATATGGTAGTGAAAAATTCGCCTTTCTCGTTAACTTTAACGAGAGCATTTGGGAGGCGCACTTTATCTATTTCTTTAGCAGATAATATTGCATCAGTATTAGAGAGGGTACACTTGAGTTTGAAAACTTGTTCAGTGCGAGCATCTATAGATATAGTGTTTGAATTCAGAAGACTAGTTCTACTTTCCGATTCTACATTTGAATTTTCGTTTACTTTAAATAAGAGTAATTTCTTAAAATTTGTTATCAGTTCTTTATTTTTCAAGTCTACTATACATTCGTAATGATCCAAAAAATCGGTTCCGAGAATTCCATCAAAATCAATATCTAAATTACATATGTAAACTTTATGAGAGTCTTTGAAATTGAAAGGAACTAGGGTAGATTCATTTATATTGATTTTTTGATCTGTTATTCCCTGGATCATAACGTTTTCTGAAAATCTTTGAGGAAAATTTCGACATGCATTAGGTTTAAAGATGGAAAGTCCTGCTCCTGAGTCGATTAGGAATTTAAATGATTTTGAAGTGTCGGTAATGTAATACAGATTTTTCGATTTGACTGAAAGTAGAGAATTTAGATGAAGTTCTGTTCGGGGAAGTTGAGGTTCGGGTTGAAGTCGTCCAGATTCATGGTTTGAATTTGGGCTTGAATGTTTTTTATTTCTGGATTCTCGTCTGGAGGCTCCGACGACGAAGGCAGGCCTTCTTGAAAATCCGAATTTGGTTGGACACTTGGATCATGATAATAGAGATCTTGAGTTAATTGATCTTCACTCGAAAAATTATAAGAAGTTTCGTTTTCATATGGATCATAACAATCTGAGTTAGGATCTTATTCGTAATTGAAATGATAGGTTCCGTTTTGTTGGAACTTATTATAATTAGGATTAGGCTGTACGACTGAGGGTCTTATATTGCCTATATTAGGGTTTTGTCTAATCACACTAGGGCGATCTCTTCGAAACATTGGATTAGGTTGGAAGTTTGACTGAAGTTGTTGTCTTGGCTGTTGAGACTGTTGTGGAAAACTTGGTCTGATTTGTTGTTGTTGGAAATTTGATTGATAGTTTTGACTTTGGAAAAATTGTCTTTGTCTACATTCATTGGAATTGTGTCCCATACGTTTGCAATTAGAACATTGCTTCGATGGAAGAGGCTGATTGGGTTTTTTCTGCGGAATATTGCTATTCTTATTGGGGTTATTAAATTTTTGAGATTCAAAGTAATTCAACTGCAGTTCCCTACGGACTCTATTAGTAGCACTAAGAATATCTGTAGGATCACTAGCACGAACAATTTGACCTATTTTAGGATCAAGACCGGTAAGTAATGTATTCAAGACCATAGATTGGGCTAAACGAGTCTGAGCAGTTTTTTCTTCTTGACTATATTCTTGTTTGTTTATTGAAGCATACATCTTTGCTTCATGGGTTTGGAGTCGCGTTATAAAAGTGAGAGGCGATTCATTCGATAGCTGTTTCATTCTTTGTAAGTCTTGAATCAATGATGCGAGATCTCTTGCATCACCGAAATGACTTTCTAGCAATGTTTTAATTTCAATCCAAGTTGCAGGATTACTTGAATTTATTAGCTCTGCAGCTCTGCCACGCAGTTTATTCTTGATATGTAAAATAAGTAATGGTTTCTGATTTCCTACGGCCATATTGTAAGCCGTAGTACATGATAAAAGGAAAGTGTTTAAGAAGATTTGGTTGCCATCAAATTCCGGCACGACCGAAAATATCTCACTCAACTTATACGGTTCGACTGTTCTATTTTCGTTGTTATCGTTTGCTTGACCGTCGTTAGGCATTGTGATTTTATTATTTCTTAATCTCATAAAATGTTAACAACAATCAATGTGAATAAAAATTTGATAATGTATTAGGCAAAAGAACTGTTCCTAATAAAATAAACTAATAGTATAGCGAGATGATTCTTCAAAGACTTACAGCGATCTCCACATTTGTAGCTGCAATCCGGCTCCACAAGCTTTGCTCCGGCAGGTTGGTATTCACGTGTTCCCGACGTTGGAGAGACCGTCTACAAAGGGTTGGTTGGCTGGCTGTGTTGGCTTTTGTTCGTTATCTTCTTTAAGGTTTGGGAACCACCACATTCAGTTAGGATTTCCGTTTTCTGAATATGTAGAGGATATCCCACTTCTGACACCAATTTTTATATTTGCTTTTTGATTTTTAAGTTTTTTTTTTAAAACAATTTATTTAATTATAATATTTTATTTTATAAAAATGATTACAAATTTGGACATAGTCTTGTCCTTACTAAAGTGAGTTAATAACTGAACTATAATTACAATTTTAATTATTTATATAAAAAATAGTGCTGATATATGTGGTAAAGTCACGTAGGCCATTTGAGCACATCGGATGATGGTGGTGGCGTGATGTTCCGTCAGCGTTTTCTTGGGAACTTCGGTTCACTGTATTATCCTTGGAAATGGTAGTGGCGTGATGCTTTATCAGCGTCTAGGAAATATGGCGCCGAAATTGGACCATGGGAACCGTGTTAGGCCTGCTACCAAGTATTATGGAGAAATGGGATGATGTCCTTGAACTTTACATTGTTCATGTGGAATGTTATATAACATATATATATATATATATATATATATATATATATATATATATATATATATATATATATATATATATATATATCCGACAAAGGCTCCAGATCGTTCGAGCGGCTTCTGGTCTTTGATTCGAAAGCTGCCACTAGACGTTTCTCGAAATTCCTTTGTCGGCATTTTAGCAGTAGATGCCGACCTGCTGCCGTCGCTCTCTTTGTCAACGCCGCTTTCGATATTTCCAACCACAGCATCTCGCGCTTTCTTCAAAAGGATGCCGCCACTTTGTATAGCCAATACCGGCGGCTGTTCCCCTTGCACGTTACAGTATTATAGATATAAAAATACAAAAGTTATCAGCATTGACTAAAATGAAGAACGTGTCAGTTATTGTTCTTTTGATCACCAATAACAATAACTGCCTAGGTGAAAAAAGAGAAGAAAAGAACAGAATTGGAACTGAGTTTATTAAATCGTCGATGTAGATTTTTGTATAGATTTTTCTGTTAACTCTCATTGAAGCCGTAGGTCCTGTTATTTTTTCAAGATTCTATGCTCAGTAGTTTTGGAGATAATGTGGGTAATGGTTATTATCCATATTTACAAGGCACACTTCGAATGTCTCTTTTCTTTGGATCACTCGATGTAAATTAAATTTGAATTTTAAGTTCAGTCAAAAAATTTATGAAATTTTTGAGGTAGAAATAAATTTAATTAGAAATAAGATTTTATTATGAAATCGGCCCTTAAATAAAAATCTCATACAAATCAAATTTAAAAGGTCAGAATAATAGTACCTAGTGTACTATGTGTAATGGTTGTCTGTTATGTTCAACTATAAAAATACTTAAATATATTTATTTGCTTAGAAACATGCGGTACTATTTTGCATCTCTTTTAATGTCTGGGAGAAAATGATGCCGCAATCGAATCATCATTATCTTATCTGCTTTAATGACTCACCAGCAAACTCTCGTCGCCTCAACTATAATAGAGTGTTAAGAAGTTTTTAAAAATAAGCGTTTTTGGATCCATGTTTAAATTTTTTGTCGAAAATAATTCAGTGAATCGCAATTTGGGGCACCTACCTACCTATTTAGTATGACATTTTCGGCAGATGAAATTTATTTTATTTTTAAGAAGAAACAATGTTAAACTTGATATTTTTCGAAAAAATCATAGGTTTCCGAGTTACAGCAATGTTAATGTCTGAAATATGTGTGATTCCGCTATGCGGAGGGAGCAAATTTTAAATTTTCTGTTTTTCTCTACGAAAATTCTCGAAAAAGTGCCCCCTAACAAACTCACTTGTGAAACTTGTCAAATGCACTGAAAAATACAGAATAATATTGACACTATTGGTACTGGTAATATTGAAGTTGTGCAGTTGTAGTTAGATTTTTGTGTTTGGAAAGTATGTTCGGTAAGTTTGTGTAAAGGATGTTCCCCAAACTGAAGAGAGAACAATCTTATGTTTTTATAAATGGAATACCCGGTATTTTATTTTTAATTCCTTACCTAAACGTCTTTATGATTCGAAAAGTTTGAAGTTATAATGGGTTATACAGGGTTTTTCAAAAGATATGATCGATTGTATTCGAAAGTTTTACTTCCTGTAGGTAGGTATATTTCACACAATGACATAAAGTATTTTTTGCATGTGTCGATTCGTTTTAGTTATATAGTGTGGTAGTAATAACCTGTTCTTACATCATTGCGAAAGTGTGTACAGGGAAAGTCAAAGCTCAAATTGAATATTTTCTTGATTTGAATGTATGAATGCTAGAGCAAAATCAAGCAATATCGGTCACGTTATAATTTTTTATTCTTGATCCAAGTAGGAAATTTTTAGAACATTCTTCCAGCACCCACGTTATATCTAAATGCAACATACTTGTTAGACTAGTATCAGTGTGTTGTCATTCAAAAAAGTGTTATGAGTGTGTAGAACATTTTTGTTGAAGTAGCTTTCCATATATTTTTTTATGAGAAAGGAAATAGATATGATACCTACAGCGCCCGTCTAAAGTTCGTTCACCTCCTACTAATTTTAGAACAACCCGGTATATCGCAACGAAATTTGGAGGGCTTTAATAGGACAAAAACCCACTTTTTAATGAAAAAATCACAGCTATTTTCTAATACACTTTACTACTAAATTTAATTGTTTTCGAAATATTAACGTTTGAAAAGTGACGGTTTAAAATGAAGTGTGGATTTTGTTCACTTCCGGTAAAACATTTTACTAACTAAACTTGTTATTAATTTCTAGTGATTTCAACAAATAAGAGGCTTAAAGAGAGTTTATCAAGGATAAAAAGTACCGTTTACTGGAAAATCTCGAAGCCTACGAATGTGTCCTGTAAATTGACAATCAAAACAAATTAGTTGGCCAAAAAATTATAATTTATTTTTGAATAACACTTTTATTTAACCCCAACAATTATTTCATCAAGTGTTCAAGTTCAAAGTGACCCCCTCCTAAATCTTGACAATGAAGTGCCCTATTAATTATAAATAGCTTCTCTCACGTTGATGAAAGTCTATTGACACTTCTATTGTTTAGCATTCAGTCGCGTAGATTTTTGACCTTAGGTACCTCCAAAGGAAAAAATCTAGAGGTGTAAGATCCGGAGAACTTGCCGGCCATTCTGTACTTCCCCTGCGACCTATCCATCGCCCAGGAGTTAGTTAGTATCGAGGAACTCTCTTGAAACTACTTACCCGATATTGCCCAATAACGAACTCGACCGAGATATTTGAGAGATTGATTTTTGTAGCAAATTTGAACTTGATACCTTCAAAACTGCGACCTCTATCGTGTTAACAAATTTCGTAATATCCCATATATATATATATATATAAACTTTTGAACCAAATGTTTTTTTGGACTAACTTATAGACATATAACAACATGCCGTTGAAATTTTTGAAATTCAAAAGTGTGAACGATCGCAATAGGTATATTTCTATAAGAAATTTACCTAATAAATGGTAAAAGCCTTTACCTATGACTTCCCTCGACAAACCACCCCGCTTCGAGATGGAAACAACCTCGTCGCTTCTACCGTTCTTATATTGACACTTAATATTTTCTACACCCTGTATATATGATTAACGAAAACCCTTACATTGCGTCGCCGGTAGTCCTTCAATATGCATACCAAAATTCGTTGTCCTAGGTCAAGCCGTTATTGAGCTACAACGCCAACAGACTACAGACAGACTACAGACAGACAGACAGACAGGGAACCCCAAAACGTAAATATCAGCAAAAATCGCTCGATTTCTTACGTGAATACAATACTTCCCTTATTAAGGGAAGTAAAAAGAAAATATTGTATTTGAGTTTTGACTTACCGTGTACAAAATTCACATTATAATTTGAAAGTAGGTGATAACCACAACACTACATAAATAAACAAAAATTCACTTTATATCTAAAGGTACCTATCTCAATGAAAACCTTGTACTTGTTCTTCCATACCTCTCCACATTTTTTTTATTGTATCTCTATCTTTTATTTTATAATCATTAAGTGTTTTAACTACAACAAATATGTTGAATTTTACTATTATGTTTATTGTAAATATGCTTGTGTGTGTCGTGTGTCTCTGATCTCTGAATTAGTGTTTTACATAATTTATATATGTGTGGGTTATCACTTTAGTTGTATATGTAGACATGTCTTCTATTTACTTATTATTTCCTTACTCTATGTTATCTATATTTTGAAAATTGTTTTCTATATTATATTTTTTTTCTAGGCTGAAACAAGTGTTTACACTTATCAGTTTTGCTGCTTTGTTCACATCAACCTTTTATAGAAACCCATCCTTTTTTCATTCTTGTAATTTTTTGTGATTTTGTTAATAAAGATTATTATTATTATTATTAAATCGATCATATGTTATGAAATGCTCTGTATAACCCAGTATAAGTTCATATTGTTGGAATCGTAAAGATTTTTAGATTCTGAATTTAAAATAAAATACAGGATGTTCCATTTTTAAAAAAGCTCAAGATTAGATGAATTTTACTAGGTTGGGGAATATCGTATATATTTCTACATAATTTCAAAATTCGAAGGTTAACACTGCCTACCATTTTTGGAAATAATTGTTTTTATTTTTTGAGTTATCTACCGTGTAAAGACTAAAAACTCACCCTGTATAAATAGCAAACCATTCCACAACTCACACGTCGTCTGAGTACATCACAAACTTAATGAACTCACCTTCTATACCCAAATGGTTGTTTTGCCTAAGCCTACAAATTTTGAAATAAATTTGGATTTCAATCTCAAAGATAGAGATTCACAAACTATTTAATCATTATTTCGAGTTTCACAAACGATTTCTGATCCTCGTACATTATATTACGGTAAAGCATAGTGAATAGATACAATCAGTTAAAAACAAGTATATTCATAAATAAAGAAGTTAAATCTAGAAATATGTTTTGTTTTCACTATATCTATTCTGTTATTTATTATTTTTATAAAATATATAATACAAATATAGAATGAAAAAAGGAAGCTTCTGGGTGATTTGAACACGTTCCCCCAGGGCAGATGAATTCTTGATAGACGCCTTCGCCTTAAGTTTACAGCTATTGACAGCGGTTTTATTTAAACGCTTATAATATATGATTCTGTTTCGTTCATGGTTATGACATAATGATCGTTTTCAGCCACGATAAAATTGCGATGAATATGAATTTCCTGAATTTATATTATTACCAAGTTCGTTTATTAGAGAGATTTTGTGCCTGAAGCTATCTGCAGAATCTTAAAAACTCTTCAAGCAGTAGAAGAGGCGTAGCTTAGCTTAAAAAAATTAACTTGTACTTGAGGGTTGTAAATTGAAAAAACAAGGAAACACTTAAAAAAAAATATTTTCTATCATGCACCAGATATCCAGTAACGTTGCTAAGCAACAAAACATAATTTTATGAATAATTAATATTTAGAATGTTCGATAAACCATAGTTTGTTTCTACACTATTCAAAACTTGTATCTTCAATTTTATTAATGAGATTTGAACTAATTTAGCTTCTTGCAACAAAATATAAAGAAATATCTTTGTACTGCCAATAAAGTTGTCATAAGGGTCTATACTGATCCTTTAATAATAATTAGGACTAAAGCCATAATCTATAAACCTATATGAACAACGTGTATCATAGCAAGTAAGTTAATAAGACAAACATAGTTAGTCTCCATTTTTTAGCTCGCAGTTTCACGTTACTTTATCGCCTGCCGCCTAAAGGAGACCACAGGCGTTAAAGCGGCACTTTACGGCCGCTGAATTTATTTATAAACTCGACTTTATCGCCCGGTCGTGCATAAAGTATATTATTGTACTATATTGTATATTTTACCTGGATAAAGACATTATTATTAGTATCTTGAAAAATGATCAGAGTACAATTCATGGATTAAAAAAAAACTATATTCATCATTCGAATCATGTATGCCATATTGGTCAACTAACATCTTAAGAATGTAATATTTCCTGCTTTAACAAACTTTTCCTATAGCTTCATTACACAACAATGTTCACTATAATCTGGAAGTTTACATTTAAAATCAGTTATATAGCTAATCTCTTCGATCTATGGCTTACTTTGTCGAACATCGGCTTCCCCTTGCTGCATAATCAGCGTCTTGATCCAAATCCAAAACATCATTTTTTCTCAACTATATGTTATGTGGGGTTCTGTCTTCAAATATACTTTAGATCTAGATCTAGATCTAGAGGAAAAAGGTTGGATTACATCGTTAGCAGATGTATACGCAAAACAATCCAGTTGTATTTGAACCATTTCAAATTAGGATTCAAACTTCGTTTGTTGAAAACTGTTCTCATGTCCAGTCGTCCATCTACGTTCTTCCTCACGCTTCTGACTCGGTATTTGGATGGAGCTTTTCAAATATGAAAGTTGATAAAACTATTTGTTCAAAAGTGGCATAAAAACATTTCTTCTAAGGTTCTCCCATACCTTTGTGACTTTGTGACTTTGTTTATGGTTGGAGCTTTTAACAAACGGTAGCTTTTTTGAAAAATGCTTTTGAGCATTACCTACTACCGAGGTAATTGACCCGCTGAACTAACATATTTTTTCTCAAAATTCTGTTGACACAAGTGAGTTGTTACTTGCTGCAAGTTCAGTATAGACCTAGGGAAATAACTTATAATAAATAGATCGATAAGCGGTTGAGAAAATGAATAAGCAAAACAATCTAATTGTAATATTTGTTCTGTTTTTTAAATGCTGGACTGGTTTCTTGGGCATCTATCTAGTATTCTATTAGAATGTCAGTTTGATTTTGTTTACAAGTTACTTTCTATTCGTTATGTTATTCCAGACGTCACCTATACGAATCATTTCAAATTAGGGGTTTGATATCACTATGTATTTGTCAAAAGCTAGAAATACAACAATTTCCACCAAGTTTCTTCCATACCTTTGTGACATTCTTTTTGGTTGGAGCTTTTCACAAACAGTGGCTCTTTTTAAAAATGCTTTTGAGCAATGCTACCGAGGTAATATAGGTATCCGCAGACCTTTAATATATGAGCGTATGATCCATAATTTTTGATCTCTCAAAACTCTGTTGATGTGAGTTGTTATTTGCTGCAAATTTAATACATATTTAGAGGAAAAAGCTTGGATAACATCGATAAGCGATTGAAAAAATAAATCCGTAAAACAATATACTTCTAATAATCTAGTTTCTTCGGCATGTATCTAATATTATAATAGAATATCAGTCAAAGCTACTTTCTATTCGTTATGTTATTTCAGACGTCACCTATACAAATCTTTTCAAATTGATACAACTATTTGTTCAAAAATGTTTTTAGGGCCAGCCATACAAACATTTCCGCCAAGGTTATTCCATACCTTTGTGACTTTTTTTTGACTGGAACTTTTAACAAACATAGGCTCTTTTGAAAAGTGCTACCGAGGAACGAGATAATATAGGTACCTACCCGCTGATCTAATATATAAACGTATGATCCATAACATATCAGTAAATTACCAATATACATTTTTATTTTATAATATATTCAGTTTATACCATCTTTTCGGGAAAGATGCTTCATGCTTATGTAGTTTCCGGTTTTAAATTTTTTTCTACTAGACTTAAATATAAGCCAAACGAAAACTATTAGTTTGATGAGGATAGTGTCTGAATGTATATTGTATATTCTAAGATCTGCCTATATTAGATAGTTATCTAAAATTTAAAGGATTTTGAAAGAATGTAAGTTTAAGTAGGTTCTGTTTTATATTTTATTTTTTCCTGAGTAAATTTTTTACTTATTTCAAATAATTTCTAAGTATTATGAATTAGGTAAATAAATAAAAATTTAGTTAGGTATTTATATTTTCCTAGGTACATCTTATACTAGATAGTTGATATGTTCTGCTAAAGAGGTTTTATAGTGAACGAAATGTTTAATCATCTTTCATATTTCGTTGCTTAATACCTTACATATCTACGTTAAGTTGAAGTTTTTAATATTGATATTATTATTAGTTGACGTAGATCTAAGAAAATATCATATTTTCAAATGGATAGAAGAAAGATTGTACCAAAATATCTCTTCTGATATATATTACAGATTGAATATAATTGAATATATTCAAATTGCGTTATATTGCATCATACATTTTTTACTATCGTATACCTATTTTGTGAAATGTTCTCTATTGCACCTACAGGACCTAACTTCTGTATATGCAGATAAATAATTTCTGACATTATATCATCACATTTGGTGATGGTACCTTGATTTGTTTATCTGAGACAATTCATGTGAATTATACATACCAGATTTGTAGATATGAGATATAATAGCCGTTTTAAAGTGTTGAGGTACCTACACTTCCACTTGCAAAAACGGAATTAATTTTAGAGGTTTTATTAAATAAATATACATGTAATAGTTTAAAATGTTTCAGTTATGTTATCAAACCCGGGTGCACTATTATTATTTAAGCTGCTTATATGCTTTATGTTATCTTCATCATTGACCAATTTTAAGAATATTGATTTGTTTGTTTTAGATGTTGTAAATTGTAGGTACATTAGGTACATGTTGGAATACTTTCATGTACTTGAGTACTAACAGACGTGAAATAAGAATAGCAGTAATCTGCTATCTCTATATCATTTTGGAATAATTTATTTTCATTGGCAAGTCTTATCTGAACACTGTATTTATGATGGTTTTCATTTGTTGCGTATAATATTATTGGAAGAGAATTCAATCGTGTTGATGAGCTACTTAACTAGAACCCAAAGCAAGGAGGTTTAGTATTTTTGGAGGTAAAAGGTGTACATACTCATATTTTTTCTCAAAATTCTGTTGATGTAAGTACGTTGTTATTTGCTGCAAATTCAGTACTGATCTTAGGAAAAAGCTTACAATAAATACATCGATAAGCGGTTGAGAAAATGAATACGCAAATTAATCTAGTTTTAATATTTGTACTGTTTTGTAAATGCTGGACTGGTTTCTTGGGCATACATCTTTTATTATAATAGAATGTCATTTTTATTTCGTTTTGCATTAGCTTGTGACTTTCTAGTCGTTATGTTATTTCAGACATTCAGACCTCACCCATATACGAATCATTTCAAATTAGGGGTTTGATATCACTATTTGTTGAAAAGTATTCTCATGGCCAACCGAAAAAACATATCCGCCTAGGTTATTCCATACCTTTAGTGACTTGGTTTTTGGTTGGAGCTTTTTATAAACAGAGGCTCTTTTGAAATATGCTTTTGACCAATGCAACGGATGTATAAAGTATTATACCCGTTGACCTAATTCATCAACGTATTGGCAACGATACTACTTATACCTGAAGAAATAGCTATTACATTCCTATTGTAAATTATAACACACATAATTTAAAACTGTTTAATTTCCCATAAGAAATATAACCGACAGCGATAGGAGAGAGGGGGGTGAAACTAGGAAGTTACAATAGCGGAAGGAAGTTCAAGAAAGTGAAAAACAAGTGCCTGGGTAGCGGTCAAGGGTTATATAAGAGGGTGACATACCCTTTATATTATACATATAACATGATTTAGAGTTTGTTAACCTAGGTTTTAAATTGAAATTAGATTGGGTCGAGAAGTTTGTAACCTTTTCCTATTATATTGCGTCTCTTATAAATTAGAAATGATTCTATTATTATGTTACACTAAATTTATTCTAATGGAAGGGTCATTTCTCAAAATGCCTAGGGGTCTTCTTTCTTATACAATAATAAATATAAAAAGGATATAATTCTTCTTGTTTCCAATTTTGATGTAACGGTTGAATTTACGATTTTAGCGCTTTGTCGGATGAACAAGGAAAGATAGCTATATGACAATGGAGATTTACTTTAGGGAATAGACAGGGAACAGGAGAATAATAATTTCAATGGAGCTAATGGATCGGATGAAGTTTTATGTAACGTAGTGATTGTTAAATTTATGATATCTACTGGAGTTTTTTGACCATTTTCATTAATAGAATGAATTAAAACTATATTCGATTAGTCTTTTGGAATATTTTTTTTCTCAAGAAACGTTTGGTGGTTAAGCATAGGTACTATTAATTCGATAATTAGCAGTTGCCATTGCCCAACCAAAGTATTCAAAGTGGGTTTTAGTTCCATACGTTTTCAAATCAATTATAAGGGTGTGATCGTCGATATTCATAGTATGAATTTCTTTTTATTGGTTAATCTATACTTCATATTAGATGACGACAAAAAGTGCATTTTTCCGATTTTTCGGAAATTTTTCAAGCGTTGAAAAATACATAAATATCAAGTTTTTGATATTGGGCACGGTTTGCTTATTGCATATAGGAAAATTATTTTACATGTTAGACATAATATTCCTTTTTCTCAACATGGCAAGAAAATAGCATGATCTAATTCAGTTATCTATCTATCAGGATAAGCTTACAACCATATAAATAAATAGATAAAAATATGAGCAAAGTAATTTTGCTGCTTTTCCAGGAGATGCGGTTTGCGGGGATAGTTGAGGAAGAGAATTATTTAAGCAATTAGGACTGAGAGTTTGGTACCATACAAAACGGAAAATAAAACAAAAAAATAGTTTATCCATTGACAAGATATTCTTGCTACAGTCACATACACCGATCAATGAACGAAAATGTTGACCAATTACAATATGTACTTTCATTGCTCAGTGTTCAGCTATCTCCGGTAGCACTTGAAAGTAATAGCTGAGATAGTAAGAATATTTTGATAAATTCTTGAAAATTAAATGTCTTCATTAACGGAATAATTATTTAAATGGAATAGAATTGCTTTGTATATTCTAAAATGATATTGCATTCGTTATGTAGATATACAGCAAGAACTCATGGGTACACCAAGCTATAGTTCTAGAACAAGGAATTGAGTAACGCTTTACAGCTTGAACCTGCATTTGTTAGGTAAATGTCCTGATAGAGACGAGAAATATAGGAGAGAGCATAGAGCATACGAAACAGTGCGACGAAATTGAATTCCATTATTGTCCGTAAACGTTAAGTTTACTGCCTGCATACACGAATAGACTCATAAATTAATTATAACGTAAACAGGACAGTTGTTGTTAACGAACTATTGCATACTAAAGCAGATTAGGAAAAGCATTTTAAATTCCCTCCAAATTACAACATGGGTTAACTGAATTATTTTGTAGGTACCTACTAATATGTTAATAAAATATTTTGTTTATGAAAAGACTTTATCAATACAATTTAGAAATAGAATGTCTTCGAAAACGAAGTAAGTTTAAATTTTCTAAGGCATACAATTTGTGGAAGCGACTTCGTCCATGAATAACATTCAAGACGACATGTGTTTTGTTAATAAAATCTTGATAATGGATCCCTACTGACAAAATAAAATTCGTTGACGAAACATACGTCAGATGAAAAAAGTAGCTTATATTTTTCTCGTAAGTGTCTTTCACATGTTAATGAAACTCCCGTCAAAATATGTTCAGCAATTTCTTCTATTGTACTTGTAGTTATATTCTAGTTTTATTCTAATTCTAATAAGTATTCTTCTACTTCTTAATAGATTGTCGATATTGTGAAAAATAAAGATGTTTTACTCTTGAGCAAAATCTACGTTTTTCGACAATTCTTGCCGACTTAATTGAACATACTGTATATTGCAGATCACTTATATCTGCTCTATTCAAATCTAAAATTGAAATATTAAGGTTCTCATCTCTGATGAAAAGGAGATTCCCCTCTTCCGCTCCAAACCAAGACACTCATTTGATATAGGTTACTTAGAACCTCCTATGTGACCTCAACCTATCTTTAAGATATTTTTGATTATCTCTGAAACACCCTATAACCTCCCTCATGAAAGTTAAATATTTAAGACCAGCTTACTGAACTCGATTCTACAAATAAGACATTTGAAAATGGTTTATTCATATAGGCTGATAAGAAAAACTTGTTGAATGTAAAGGGTTTACCAATAAGCGCGTCAGAACTTTAAACTACCACAACGTTAACACGGATCGAAAAGTCAAATTCAAACTTTGAGTGCTGTGCTCAGTACAGTGTGACAAATGATAATGGAAAGGTACACGATTCAACAGCGCGTAGAAATTATTCGAATTTATCATCAAAATGCATGTTCAGTTCGCCAGACGTTTCGTGCATTGCGAGAAAGGTATGGTCCACGTAATCGACCAACCGAACGCTCTATTTATCGCCTGATTGAAAAGTTTGAAAGAACTGGTTCAGTTGCAGATAAGTCACACTCTGTGCGTCGTCGAACCGCCCGTTCAGCGGAGAATATCGCAGCTGTAAGCCAGAGCGTGAGAGAAGATCCGAATATCTCCGTTCCACGCCGTTCGCAAGAACTTGGGCTTTCTCGGATGACTACGTGGAGAATTCTGCATCACGATCTTCATTTGAAGGCTTATAAAGTTCAACTAACTCAAGAGCTCAAACCACGTGATCATGGTTTGCGTCGAACTTTCGCGAATTGGGCTTTAGAGCAGTTAGAAACCGATCCAGATTTTGAAAACAAAATTATCTTTTCTGATGAAGCGCATTTCTGGCTTAATGGGTTCGTGAACAAACAAAACTGCAGGATTTGGGCTGAAGAAAATCCTCAAGCGATTCACGAAGTGCCTCTTCATTCTCAGAAAATTACCGTTTGGTGCGGTTTTTGGGCTCAAGGCGTGATCGGGCCTTATTTTTTTGAAGACGAACATGGAAATCACATAACTGTGAATGGCGAGCGCTACAGGAAAATGATAACAGAATATTTTTGGCCTAAATTGGAAAATGTTGACATAAGCAATGTTTACTTTCAACAAGATGGTGCGACTTGTCACACATCTCGTCAGACAATCGACTTGTTGCAAGAAAAATTTCCTGAACGAGTTATTTCAAGAAATGGTAATGTGAACTGGCCGCCAAGATCGTGCGATTTAACACCCTTGGACTTTTTCCTATGGGACTATTTGAAATCTTTGGTCTACGAGAATAAGCCAAGAACGATTCGCGATCTTAGACAAAACATCCAACGCACCATTGAAAATTTATCGCGCGATATGTGTGAGAATGTAGTGGAAAATTGGGTCTCAAGACTGCATGTAGCCAATCGAAGCCGAGGAGGACATTTAAATGATATTATTTTCAGAACGTAATGTCATCGATTGTTCTTCAAAATAATATAAAAATCACGTGATTATTATTTGTAGTTATCATTGTGTTTCATTTTAAAGTTCTGACGCGCTTATTGGGAAACCCGTTACAAATATATATTTATATTTTGGTGCAAAAAGTTACGGTAATTTTTAAAAACAGTAAAAGGAAAGTAGAAGAAACAAGTTTTCGAAGGATATAAAGAACTAGGTATGGTTATGAAAATGACAAAGATTAGACGAATTCAGCGCTCCCGCAATTTACTCACATGAAAATTATATTATGTTGGAAAAATATTAACGAAAAGCTGCACTTGATAAAACATATCTGACGATGTCAATATCGAATTTCCGAGATTTATAAAAACTTTATCTAACTTGGCATTCAAATCCTTTCCTCTTAGGCCTCTAAAAATCAAACAACATAAACCCTGGTCTACTAAAGGCTTACGTACATCTGCAAAGAACATGCGCTCACTATCCTACATAAAAAAATCATCGGACAGCGTCTTCTACCATGATTACGTAAAACGTTACAGAAAAATCTATCATAAGACTATAAAAGCTGCCAAGGACATTTATTATAATAAGAGGCTGGCCAATTCCGGTAATGTTGCTAAAGAAATTTGGTCTATTGTGAATGACTTAAGAAATAAGACCTCACCATCTAACACAATCTCTATTTCACCCGAGAACCTAAATAATTACTTTGTAGATGTAGCAAAAAATTTAAAGAACACCATAACTCCTTCCGATGATCCCCTCTCATTTCTCCCTAAGGCTAATATCAATTTACACAGTTTCTTCTTTACACCCGTAGTATTAGCAGAGCTTAACAGTACAATTAATGACATTAAAAACAAATCCTCATCTGGGGCTGATGGGCTTACTCTGAAAATGTGCTCGAACCTGCCGGAATGCACATTGAATCATTTTATTACTTTAATTAACAAATCATTCCAAAATGGAGTTTTTCCAAACTGTCTTAAGACGGCAATAATTGTTCCTCTGCATAAAGGAGGGGATAAAGATCAATCTTCGAACTATCGCCCAATTGCACTCCTTCCCACAATATCAAAGATCATCGAAAGATTGGTTAAAAAAAGGCTTCTATCTTTTCTCTTTAAATATAATATACTCTCTACCCATCAATTTGTATTTCTAAGTAGCAAATGCACAAATGATGCAATGTTTTCCCTCTTTAATAATGTATACTCAAATCTGATCAACCATCACTCTATAGCAACAATTTTCTGTGATTTCTCTAAGGCTTTTGATTGCGTAGATCATAATATATTAACTAATAAATTGGAGTACTACGGTTTCAGAGGAGTGTCTCTCGAATGGTTTAAGTCGTATCTCAACAGCAGGAGTCAGATTGTGAGGGTTGATACGTCGATGTCTTCTTGCAAGCCAATATGGAGTGCCTCAAGGTTCAGTACTAGGCCCTATTTTGTTTCTGCTTTTTATCAACGACATTGCTAGTCTGAACATTAGCGGTGAAATCTGCCCCTTTGCGGATGATACTAGTTTCACGTGGAGCAACCCGGATATTACGACACTTCATAGGACTGTATCTAGAGACTTAGTCACGATTAAATCTTGGTGCGATTCAAATCTCCTATGCCTCAATGTTTCTAAAACAAAAGTTTTATCATATAAAAATACATTGCAATCTTTTGTACTTAATAACACCACTATTGAGGCCGTTGAATCTGTGAAATTCTTGGGGCTTATTGTAGACTACCGCTTAAAATGGGACTCGCACATCGATGCTTTATCAAAAAGGTTAAGTTCTGCCTGCTTTGCGCTGAGATCAGTTTCCAAGGAGCTCAACTTGTCTACTTCTAGAACAGTCTATTATGCCATTTTTGAGTCGCATCTCCGATACGCCCTTCCATTCTGGGTTACGTGTTGTGCAACTCAATTTGAACGTATTTTTAAACTGCAGAAGAGAGCTGTTCGGTATTCACTGAGACTTAGCAGTAGGACTCACTGCCAGGACTACTTTAAAAAATTTAAAATATTAACTCTTCCGTCCCTATTCATATTTGAATCTGTATCCTTAATCCGCAAGCTCGTATCTTCTATTCCAGAGAGACCATCTCACAACTATCCGCTTAGAAACACGGAGCATGATCTTTATCTGCCAACCCCTCGCTCAGAGTTGGTTAAAAGCTCTATACTGTACAATGCAAAAAAAATGCACAATCATCTACCATTTGAAATCAAATCCATAAGATCTTTTCCTGAATTTCGAAAGGTTTTGAAATCATACTTACTGGAGAGTGCCTTTTATGCAGTTAGCGACTTTTTTCACTAAGGCACGTTTCTGCTCAGCTCACGCACTGGTTTATTGTTTGTACAAAATTTGTTTTTGTTTTGTGATTTAGTTAGTGTTTACCTTCTGACTGAATTTACAGCTATATATTAACTTACTTTCTAACCGAAAATACAGCTGTAGGTTACATTCTGATTATATTTTTACATCTTTATATTTTTGTTTTATATTATATAAATTTATTTAATTTTAATTTTATTTTTAGTATTGACTTTGTTTTGTTTTTGTATTGTTTGATTTTGATATTTTTATTTTGCTTTGTCTACAAAATTTATATTTTTTCGACAATAAAGCATTTCTCTCTCACACAGTCCAAATAGACTTGTTTTCCTAATATTACAATTTGTTGTTGAATTGTGATTGAATTTCATTGTAACCGTGATCTAAATTGATAACTCGATTTTACATAATAGTATCACGACAGAAAAATAATTTCTTAAGTACTTACTTTTACAAGATGCACATTTGACTTGATAAGTCACTGTTTACTTAAAAAGTAAGGTAGAAGAAATTATTAGAACATTATTTAGAAATGTCGGCCTGATGTACAGGGAGGCGCCGTAGAGTTTGCTTGCATGATTTGTGTGAAATTAAAATAAAATCTGATTAATGTTTTTTTTTTAATTTTCCGAGTCACTTTTCATCATTCCAATGCTAATGGTTACGTATTATGACTTGTTGAGTGTCAGATTCAATCTATCCAGGCTCGTAGCTATTGTTTAGGTAAATTTCACGGTTTAAATCAATGAATAAAGAATAGAAAGGAAGGAAGATAATGCATTTTGACTGTTGACCGGAATGGTTCTTGCATATGGCGCCTTAGGTTAACAGTGACGTATCATAAAACGATTCGTCATTAAGAAAAAAACGCATACATACTTTTCATATATATATATATATATATATATATATATATATATATATATATATATATATATATATATATATATATATATATATATATATATTACATTTAAAATTGGGAATGAAAAACCATATCTCACAAATCCTTTATTGGTGCTACCGGTTTCAAGATTTTATTTATAATCTCATCATCAGGCACTAGGCTACAACTTGATTTTGATATATTTAGGTTGTAAATTGTTCTTCAAACATTCGATGTCAAATGTGATGTTGCTCTTCAATATCATATTTTTAATTGTAAGCCTCTTGTATGTTTGGGTGAGGAGGGCCGGTTTAGCCAATACCATGTTAAAGGACACCCTATGTGAGTCCATTTTATTACATTTAAAATTGGGAATGAAAAACCATATCTCACAAATCCTTAATTGGTGCTACCGGTGGTCCGGTTTTTTATATGTTTGTTCGCGCCTTGCAAACACATACCTTTATAAAGACATTTTCCTAAAATTCACTTTATCCGACTCTAGAGTTAAAATGTGGAGATATGTCTAGATTAGGATTTTTCTAAATCAAATTCATTATAATAAATTTCTACTGGAAAGTTAATAACATTCGTGAGACGTCTGTGGCTTTGGCTTACAAAGCCGGGATAATAGATGGTTGTTCACTTCCTTGGCAGTGGCAACTTGATTTTTAATTCTGGTCAAAGTCTATCTATACATAAAAGGTTTTTTCGATGTTCGGGTACTACGTGAAAAATACTTCATGGATTCTGATGAAACTGCACGTTGTGAGAGCTTATAATCTAAGTTACATTCTAAGATATTTTTTATTCCGGAAGAGCTAACCATTCTAGAATGGAACTAGAAGTGAAATCTGGGTTCACATCACAGATTATTAAACGAGTTCTTTCATGATTGCAAATGTTATGCGTGAATAAAGTCACAGGTATCTTCTAGTTTAAAATATAACCCCAGAATAAAGAACATACCTACCGGTCTTGATCTTTCAGGCATATTTGTACTTGGCATAATTCTTGTGACACCCGAAATGTTGAAAAAGCCATACGTTTGTTATCTACCACAAAACTTCATAAAAACTTAACAGCATCTACCAAAATTTACCATAAGCACTTGGAAGATTTTCCGTTTTTCTTTCGACATTAATTACACGTTCCATGCTTTCATCTTTAGTGGGTGTGTGTGTGTGTGCTTAATTTCGCAACAACCCCATGTCCATACACATTAGGCATACATACCTAGAGTAGTCCCCTCTTCTCTTCACCGAGAAGACCCTCTGCCTGCAAAGAGGTGTTTGCTGCTACGAGAGTATGTGAGTGTGTGTGTGTGTCCATATGAGCAAGGAAGCCAGTGAGTGAGATAGAAATAGAACAGGAATACTCCGGGCATGCAAATGAAGTTAGTGTCGCGCAGGGGACGACGTCGAGTTCGGTAGATCACTGAGGGTGGTGGAAAGGGGGGGAAAGCTCCGAACCAACCAACACCAACACCCAACATACACACAACTTGGCTCTAGTTCTCCCTTTCGTATTATTGATTAAAGACGGCCGCGGTCCAGCAACCAGCGTAAATAATTACCTCTATACCCTTTAACTTATCCGCAGGCTGCCAGTACACTGAGTTGGCGACTAGCGAGCTGTATTTCAACACCATAATATTAATTCCAACAACAACTACTCCTACTATAACTAAGCCTTAATTATGAGATGAGAAGGTATCTACAACATAAAGTCGGATCTTGTATCGAATATCAAAAAAGATTTCTGCTCTAATCTCAAATTAAGATTGAGGAAATGGAAGACGTGTTAATAGCCAAATCAGTGAAGGTTTTTACATCTTAATGCTCAGAAACTGCTCCGACTTTGGTCAAATCTTCCTTACAATATTTGTAATTCGGTATTCTTTGATCGAAAGCAGGTTCTCTCTAAACCTAAATAATAAAATTGAAACATACATTAAAACATATTAAAAATAAAGAAATACAAATACTACGTCGGGTTCAGAACGATGAAGGCTGGGCTGACCTCGCATCTTATTTGACTGGGAGCTCAAAGGAATGGTGAGGTATGGACCAGCATAGAACACGAACAAAAATATAATAGAAGAGATTTACTATGGTTTTACTACTAAAAGCTTTTAAATAATATGAAAACTCTGCCTAAAATCTACCTATACATATATGGTATAAATTCCACAAAATTGGAAGATATATCTATAAATTACTATTTCTGAAGTTATAGTTGTAAAATGGTGACATTGGAACTAAATTATAGCTTAGCTCAATTAGCTGAAGGGATCCCTATTGTATTCTGCCATATAAGGGTCATAATACAACAGAGATCCCTTCACTATCATAATTGATTGATTAATTCATTTCGAAAAGAGAGAGAGTAATCTTGGTGTTATATTTGATAGAAAATAGTTTTTTTTTCCACTCACATTAACAAAATAAATTTGAAATCAATGAAACTTCTAGGATGTGTAAGTAGAATCAGTTAAGACTTCTAATTTGAGATAATGAACATTTCGTATTGTTCATTAGGAAGACCCCATTATTAAATTTACAAAACGTCACTGATAAAGGTTTAAAATATTTTTTTTGCGTGCTGTTTCCTACAAAATGGGCTTTCAAAAATGAACTATCACGCTAAGTACACAACTGTCATATTATTCGTGTTGGTATCAGTCCAATTGAATTGTTCAAAATTTATCTGTCTGGTTTGTCTCAAAGTAAAAAAATGTAACAAAGGATGATAAAACTAGTTTTGTTTCACATTTTTTTTATGGTTTTAAGAGTCTATTATAAAGGATATTAAGGGATGCAAATTCATCTGAAATCGATTTTTATTAGATCACTAGAGAAATTAAGACTTGTTATTAATTATCATACCTATATTTAACATTGAGGTCTATATTTTTGTAGGTTTAAAAACAATCTATTTATAATTATTTCTAAATATTTTTAAAAATTCTTGTAATTATAGAGCTATATATATATATATATATATATAGTTTTTATTGTTGGATAGAGAAGCTGTTAACAACAGACATCCGAATAGAAATATTCAGCTTTCGACGGTTCCAAATAAATTCAAAATATTTGGAAGTGTTCAAAATTATTTTAATAACTTTTTTTTTAATAAAATAGCTGATTATAATTTACAAAATCTGCATAAGTATTTTATTTATACCAAAAATTAATTCTTATAGCCGATAGATAATATTGGATTTGTTTTCAATTATGATCAAGATTTTTCAATAGAAACTTTCGATATTTTCAAAAATAAAGATCTTTACTTTTGAACAAAATTCATATTTTTCGACTCACCTGGTACATGAAATAAAAAAAATTATATCTGATGGTTGCATTTTAAGTTTTGGACACGGACAAGAGTGATAATTTGTCACCTGTCAACAGAGATGAAATGTCAAACTTTTTTCCGCCACAGAAAAAAAACTGTTTTTATGGCTCCGTCCTTCCGATCAAAAATAGAAGCCCTTATAAGATCACAGATTGATCTGATTTGTCCGTCTGCCCCAACATTTTTTCTTAGAAACTACTGAATAAAAAAATTCTCGATGGCCAGTATCCAGCGGAAAGGTAAATTTCTCAAAATTCATTGAATTGAAATTTGAACAACCTTTTCCTTGGTATACCTACATGGCATTACATATTAGTTGCCGTATGTATCATAGCCTTGCGATTAGAGGTTTTTGTTTTGGCTGTTGAATATCAAGCAGACAGGGTTCGAGTTCCACTTCAAGGCTGAATTGTTTTTTTTCTCCTATTTCTTATCAAAAAATATAGTATACATTTTTTAATCAGGGTCTATATTAAGATCTCCAGAAAATATACAATTACATCAAATTTATATTGAGTGTTCATATTTTATCAATATTTCTTATTTTTTCTTCATTATTTTTTTTCTGTGCATTTTATGGACAATTGTTTCGAACAAAAGTTGTAGGTACTGATTATATCTATAACACAAAATTATTTTGATTATATTTACACTACGGCTCTTTTTTGATATTTTTTTAAATGTTTGAACGGTCGCCATTTTGAAACTACTTACCCGATATTTCTCAATAACGAACTCGGCCGAGATTATATATATATATATATATATATATATATATATATATATATATATATATATATAAACTTTTGAACCAAATATTTTTTCAATTTTTCAATTTCAATTAGTTCAACTTATAGACATATAACAATATGCCGTTGAAATTTTATCGAAATTCAAAAGTATGAACGATCGCAATAGGTACATTTCTACAAGAAATTTACCTAAAAGTTCAAATGACCGCATCACGATCATACAGCTTGTCGTAAGTAAATCCATTCTGATTCTGTTGGTTAGATTTACGGGACAAATTAGAAAATTATTGGTAAATAGTTTTTTAAGAGTGACATATGTAATGAAAGGGCTCAATCTTTAATTCAAAAAACAATGAACAATCAATACCAGACTTAATAACAAAACATTTAAAAAATATGAATTAAGGTACCGAGAGTGACAACATATTTTATCATAAATCCAAAATAATATGTATAGGGTTTCGCTGATAGTTTATAGGAGCGAAAATCCTGATTATGGAACCCTTTCTATTCGAGCTCGACTTTCATTTGCCCTTTCTTACATCTTATTTTTCTGGAATGTAGGGAGTTCAGGATTTTCTAAATTTATAATTTTCTGGGGGAATGTTTAAAATCACTGAAATTTTTCTGACGTAATATTTGAACGCTACCTCTATTATTGTCTCTATCATTGTAGAAGAGAAGCTTTCTACATTAGAAGCCATGGAAGCGCTAGCTTTGTAGATGTATAAAGTGTTCCTAAATATCATGTATATACGCATAATACGCAAGAAGGTAATTCTCTTGCTTATTTCATGACTAAAAGTTTATATAAACGTAGGTCCGCAAAAGCTTCCTTACTGGGTGTTGAAATATGAAGTTTTTTTTCTTTATAGCTATTGCAGTTTTTGAAATATTCAGCTCAAATTTGAAATATAGGTTACGTTGTAGGGTTTAAATCATTGAGCATGATTGTGAAAATCTACAAGAAGATATTTTTTTAGGGCTCATGACCCTTTTTCATCCCTGAATTTTTTGTGACGATTCGCTGGTTAATTCTAAATACAATATTTACTATTTGTTTTGTTTAGAAACGTTTTTATCATCTGTAGCTTTTTGTATCTGTACCCGTTAAAAAATCAAAACGTATTTTCTGTATTCCGCTGGACAAAATTGTTTTTTCTAATGGTCCAGTTTTTTTGAATAATGTCTAAATAAAAACTTCAACACCCTGCAGATTGGTAAAAAAGTGGCTGCAGATATATGTTTATATAAACTTTTAGTCATAAAATAAACCAAAGAATTACCTCCCTACGTATGTACATCATATTTAGGAACACCCTGTATATTATGTACGTATAGTTAGGCAGGCATACACCATACAACTCTAGCCCAGCGGAGCAGGCAGTTAATCGCCTATTCAGCAGAAGCTTGCAGTATGAGCGACCTGTCTAAATAGCCTTCGGTCAGCAAGAGCGTCGGCAGCAACGCGGCGCGGGCTCTTTTTCTCAAGTCACTTTATAACAGCAGGAATGAATGTGGTGGTGGGCACATTTCGCTAGGGAACTTTCCTGCTCTACATCAAAGCCCAGTGACGTACCAAACTATTTTCGCTAACATTGCAACAGGCATGATATAACATTATTATTTATTTATGTGATTATTGCAGCCAATGAAGTTGCATGTTTGTTTTTCATCATCAGGAAAAGCTGAAAAACAACACTGCCCATTCAACAAGGGAGCATGTTTTTTCTAAGAAATAGAGAGAAGTATAGTTTACCTGATCTTCCAGTTCAAGCTTTAGTGGTATTTCTACCTGCTTATTTTTTTTCAAAATTTTATTTTTCAAATTTTCTAGACAACAGTTGTGAAATTTGTTTGATTTCTTTTAATAATTTCCCAGTAGGATGTTATTGTAATGGGTCCGATTTTGCAAAATTCATTTTTTTTAGGAGGAGGAGGTCAGCGTTTGTGTTTATGTACGTTATGTTGTTAATTTTCGTCTCGAATATCTTGATTACCCGAAATGATATCGTTGGAGAAGTGTTAATAAGCTGATTAGTTTTTCATAATTTTTTTTTATAAAAGTATCATTTGTGAAAAGGTGAAATTATATTTTGTTAATGATTATCAGCAAAACAATTTCAGCATAGTGATAGCAGAAAGCATTTTAAGAAATTTAAAAAAATGTGGCCAAGTGCGAATCAAACCCTCATAAGAAGAATTCCTATCATTCTAAATGCAAAATTCCACTAGGTATCTACCCATTACTGTTCATGAGAAACAGCCCGCTCACAGATAGTGATGCGCAAAGCAAGACCAAGACCAAGACCGATATGGTCCTGCTCCCTCGGTATTGATCTTGGTCTTGCATCAAATCCTTAGTCTTGGTCTTGGGTCTTGGTCTTGCATATACGGTCTTGGTCTTGCAGCAAGACTAGCAAGACTTCGCAAGACTCTTGCAAAAATGTTGCTCTTTCTGTAAGTGTGAAAAATTTCTAAAACGTAACTGCTTAATTCAAATGATGAAGAACCCTGCAATTTGGATCGGAAGTATCTAATTGATAATCTTATAGGATTGCCTACAGTTATATTATCATACGAAATAGATAAATATCGACCGTATAAAAAAAATCGGTCATTGTCCAGAACAAACACGCCTGGTATTGTAATGGTACCTAACCATTCTAGAATAAGTACTGAGAATAAAACTAGGTGCGTAGAATTAAATTAGAGCAAGGGATGTCATGATTCAGGTGTATAAAGCCGTGTCGATCACGGGACAGTGTCAGTCATATGAAGTCAGTCAGTCTTAGAAAGTCGGTTGCTAACAGTCAGTCAGTACTACAACAGAAGGTCGTGTACAGAGTGTTATAAAATAAACCAATGGAAGCAATCTGCGAATTTTGAGTATTACGCAAGTGAACTCACCCCACAACGTTTAGCACAGGATTAAACGTTACAGTATCTTAATAGCACGACTTTACTTTGTCTGCTTGTGTTTCCTTGGTATCTTTCATCGTAACTGAGTACTCATTTTACTACTTTCTAGCCATATTTTCATATATAATGGTTTCCCTGGCCCCGCTTAATGTTTGTGCATCAAACATATCATACTTCAGCTTCAAAACTCATTCTACAATGGTTTTGTACCATTTTCTTGAATAAAATAGGGAAAATCTCTCAGAGGGGCCATTGAGTAAAAGCGATCAAAAGCATTTCTGGTTTATAAAACTAACGTCAACTTTGTATAATGCTTTTTCCAACAAAATAATGAAAATTAAAAACTGGTAGACCATTTGTAATACGCGCATTTCAAAAATCAGTCGTATTAATATCTCAGTTGAGTCAGTTAATGAGCATTAGCGTGATAGAAAAAATAATATAAATAGAAAACCGTGTAGTTTACCTTCCCCTGGCTACAAGGAGTCGGGATTCTTTGAAAACAGCTCATTAAGGGAAATCCTAGAAGTGATAAAATTACTGTATAGGGTGCTTCAGATTTTTCTGAAATCTGGAAATCCTATAAGGCTAAAATGAACTCGCTTTTTACCTAACAACTTTTAATTCAATATTTTTAGAATCTGTAAAATAAAGATCGATTATAAAGGAGTTCAAAGATCAAATTAATTAGGTAATTTACCATCGTTTCTTATCTAAGCAAAAATATGTTTCCTAACAATTTGTTGTTTGTACGGGAACTGCGAGAGTCTTGCAAGTCTCGCAAGTCTTACAGCAAGACCAAGACAAGGTTAGTCTTGGTATTGGTCTTCCATTCCAGTATTGGTCTTGGGTCTTGGTTTTGCATAGATGGTATTGGTCTCGGTCTTGGTCTTGCAATTTTGCAAGACCAAGACCAATACTGCAAGACCAACTGTTTACCTGTTACGGCTCTTAAGGTACAGCCCGCGTGCAGACGAACGGACGGAAAGCGGAGTCTCAGTAATATGGTTCCGTTTTCAGCAATTTGGTGTGGGCCCATTCTTAAATCGATCAAAAAAAGTGAAATCGTTACGGTAACGTCGTGTTTGATGTTTTCATCCAATCTGAAGTGTAGTTCTACAGGTAAGTTCATAGCCTAAACCTCAATGGTCGCCCCCACATTACTGACTGTTCCTTATAGTAATTGACTTATCCTTATCGTTGTTATATTTTGAAGCTGGTTTCAAATGAAAATTAAAAATTTTGCCATATTTTTCTAATACGTATTTTTAATCGACCAAGTAAATTTCCAGAATTTGATTATTCCTCTTATGTTCGTAAAGGAGAATCCTGTGAAAGGGTTCCATTAAAAAAAAGAGAGAGAGAGAGAGAGAGAGAGAGAGAGAGAAATGCTTTATTGTCGAAAAAATATAAATTTTGTAGACAAAGCAAAATAAAAGTATCAAAATCAAACAATACAAAAACAAAACAAAGTCAAAACTAAAAATTAAATTAAAATTAAATAAATTTATATAATATAAAACAAAAATATAAAAATATAAAGATGTAAAAATATAAGATAATAAGTATCAGAATGTAACCTACAGCTGTATATTCGGTTAGAAAGTAAGTTAATATACAGCTGTAAATTCAGTCAGAAGGTAAACACTAACTAAATCACAAAACAAAAACAAATTTTGTACAAACAATAAACCAGTGCGTGAGCTGAGCAGAAACGTGCCTTAGTGAAAAAGTCGTTAACTGCATAAAAGGCATTATCCTAGGTAGTAGGTATTTAATTGAATCTGGGATAAGCCGTTATACATTTAATTTCGTGTGACAGATGATTTTACATTACAAAAGACCCTTAGGATATCAAACATCAAATAATATTCACTAACCCAGTGGGTGTACGAAGCTTAATATTAAGTATTAACAATTTTTAACAAAAAAGTCGCTAACTGCATAAAAGGCACTCTCCAGTAAGTATGATTTCAAAACCTTTCGAAATTCAGGAAAAGATCTTATGGATTTGATTTCAAATGGTAGATGATTGTGCATTTTTTTGCATTGTACAGTATAGAGCTTTTAACCAACTCTGAGCGAGGGGTTGGCAGATAAAGATCATGCTCCGTGTTTCTAAGCGGATAGTTGTGAGATGGTCTCTCTGGAATAGAAGATACGAGCTTGCGGATTAAGGATACAGATTCAAATATGAATAGGGACGGAAGAGTTAATATTTTAAATTTTTTAAAGTAGTCCTGGCAGTGAGTCCTACTGCTAAGTCTCAGTGAATACCGAACAGCTCTCTTCTGCAGTTTAAAAATACGTTCAAATTGAGTTGCACAACACGTACCCCAGAATGGAAGGGCGTATCGGAGATGCGACTCAAAAATGGCATAATAGACTGTTCTAGAAGTAGACAAGTTGAGCTCCTTGGAAACTGATCTCAGCGCAAAGCAGGCAGAACTTAACCTTTTTGATAAAGCATCGATGTGCGAGTCCCATTTTAAGCGGTAGTCTACAATAAGCCCCAAGAATTTCACAGATTCAACGGCCTCAATAGTGGTGTTATTAAGTACAAAAGATTGCAATGTATTTTTATATGATAAAACTTTTGTTTTAGAAACATTGAGGCATAGGAGATTTGAATCGCACCAAGATTTAATCGTGACTAAGTCTCTAGATACAGTCCTATTAAGTGTCGTAATATCCGGGTTGCTCCACGTGAAACTAGTATCATCCGCAAAGGGGCAGATTTCACCGCTAATGTTCAGACTAGCAATGTCGTTGATAAAAAGCAGAAACAAAATAGGGCCTAGTACTGAACCTTGAGGCACTCCATATTGGCTTGCAAGAAGACATCGACGTATCAACCCTCACAATCTGACTCCTGCTGTTGAGATACGACTTAAACCATTCGAGAGACACTCCTCTGAAACCGTAGTACTCCAATTTATTTGTTAATATATTATGATCTACGCTTTCAAAAGCCTTAGAGAAATCACAGAAAATTGTTGCTATAGAGTGATGGTTGATCAGGTTTGAGTATACATTATTAAAGAGGGAAAACATGGCATCATTTGTGCATTTGTTACTTAAAAATCCAAATTGATGGGTAGAGAGTATATTATATTTAAAGAGAAAAGATAGAAGCCTTTTTTTAACCAATCTTTCGATGATCTTTGATAATGTGGGAAGGAGTGCAATTGGGCGATAGTTCGAAGCTTGATCTTTATCTCCTCCTTTATGCAGAGGAACAATTATTGCCGTCTTAAGACAGTTAGGTAAACTCCATTTTGGAATGATTTGTTAATTAAAGTAATAAAATGATTCAATGTGCATTCCGGCAGGTTCGAGCACATTTTCAGAGTAAGCCCATCAGCCCCAGATGAGGATTTGTTTTTAATGTCATTAATTGTACTGTTAAGCTCTGCTAATACTACGGGTGTAAAGAAGAAACTGTGTAAATTGATATTAGCCTTAGGGAGAAATGAGAGGGGATCATCGGAAGGAGTTATGGTGTTCTTTAAATTTCTTGCTACATCTACAAAGTAATTATTTAGGTTCTCGGGTGAAATAGAGATTGTGTTAGATGGTGAGGTCTTATTTCTTAAGTCATTCACAATAGACCACATTTCTTTAGCAACATTACCGGAATTGGCCAGCCTCCTATTATAATAAATGTCCTTGGCAGCTTTTATAGTCTTATGATAGATTTTTCTGTAACGTTTTACGTAATCATGGTAGAAGACGCTGTCCGATGATTTTTTTATGTAGGATAGTGAGCGCATGTTCTTTGCAGATGTACGTTAGCCTTTAGTAGACCAGGGTTTATGTTGTTTGATTTTTAGAGGCCTAAGAGGAAAGGATTTGAATGCCAAGTTAGATAAAGTTTTTATAAATCTCGGAAATTCGATATTGACATCGTCAGATAGGACAAACCAGTCTGTTGTTAGACATAGGTGCTTGAAATTACGAAAATTTTTATCAGAAAAAATACGGCATAATTTGCGCGAAGCATTTTTGCACTTAGATTTAGCCGAAAATTTTGTAAGTATTGCTTCATGATCCGAGAAATCTGAATTAAGGACAGTACAGTCAACGAATTCCAACATTACAAAAATAAAATCTTAAGGGGTTTTTGGGAGTATTTTCTCAGGAAATTGAAAAAAGGGCCAATTTCTGGAAACTCTTAAATTTGACAATATTCAAAAATTTCAATGGCTTCAAAGATTGAGTCCTTGGTATGGGAAGCTTGAAAATTTGATGTTATTCTTTTGAAACTCAAAAATTTTATATAAATAAGTTTGTTCGAAAACTAGGATCGTTTTAATTGGATGAGGATCTGAAAACTACAAAATAATATCGAATCCATTGGAGTAGAAACCAACACACTTCTATTTACCTTCAACTAATGCTTCATGTCTTGTACAACTTGTACAACAAAATTACTAGTAGGCACGGCACAAATAGAATACATTTTTTTGTGGTATGTATTCAATGCCTAATCTAATCGGTTCTCCTTCTAATAATAAGTATTTTCTTTAGAAGGAGGATTAAACGTTTTATCATTTTAAATTATGATTAAACGGTATAATACCTTTTCTTGCTAATGTTACTTTAGTGAAGTGTTGACCTATAGAAAATTATTTCAAGGGTACTACGGCCAGTATTATAAGGGTTGGTTGACCTCTATGTAGTCAGTTTCGGAATGATTTTTTAATTCAAGTACCTACGATATATTATTAATAGTGACCCTGATTCCTTCAGAAAAAAAAATGTCCTCTATATGTGGAGGTATAAATTTTATACATATATTTTGAAGAAATGAATTTTAATTAATTTTTGCTTTGATGCTTTTGATCGAGGACCTAGAACAAAATGCACAACTGGAGAAAAGAAATATCGTCGTAATCTTGAAACATATTTATTTTATCTGAGTTAATTTTCAATAAGAAAATCTCGCAATGCTTTTTTTTTGTTTCCAATTCCACCTTATTTCAATAACCTAATAGATGTTGTTTCTTCTCTGATTCATGAAAACGATATAAAAGTTTGTGAAAGTACATATAAATTCATATCAGCTGGAGCGTTGTTCTGCAAAGTTTCAAGGACTGTTGTTCGCAGTTCGCATGACAATGCACCTATACACACCTTGAGCCTGGAGTCCTGGAAGGCGAGAAAAAGGATTTCATAGAGAAATAGCCGTGAGCAGCCACCAGGGACCACACAGCAAATTGTTGCTGAAAATTATATTTGATCGCATGATATGACTGTGATATATTCAAGGGTATATTTAAATATTATATTAATTATTGTTGGCTCATATATATATACAGGGTGCCTCAGCTAGACCGTTCATTAGAAATTTATTGGGTTCTGGTCAAAATAAAACTTTGAAAATTGAGAGTTATATAATCGATTATGTTTTCTTCAACTAGAATATTTTTAGATTTCTGGTGCTTCCGGTGATACCGGAAGTCGGCATCTACTTTTTTATTTAGATTTAGAACACCCTGTATATTTTTATATATATATTATATTTAATTTTCGTGAATATCGTGGGTTTAGGGCTCTTTCAGTGATTGGAAAGATTGAAATAAACGCACATTTATTTCATGTCAGAATGTTTACAGAACAAGCCGTTTCGACCCGCTTTCGGGCCTTTATCAATTGTATAAAAATTAAAAACTAAAATAATATTATTCTGTAAAATAAAAATTAAAGTAAGGAAAAATCTTGTTGTTAGGACGATATCATAACCTACCTAAGGCATAAAGTACAAAAAATCAGCTTCCCCCAAAAAAACATATAAATAAAATAAAACTGAAAAATAATTCTGTAGGTTCAAATTATGTTGCACTACATTCTCTTTTTCTTTCTCTTCATTTTATTTTTTCTCTTGTAGATTTTTTTTGTGGAAGATTTACCTAAGTGTTGACTTGACTTTTTAATTGGGAATGATATAAAGTGATAGACAGCCGGATGTAGGTGAGGGAAATTATTATTGTAAGGTTAAGTTTCATATTTAGTTTTTACCTAAAAAGGTGGGTTTGTTCGGATGGTAGTCTTGATAATGTTTCTAACTGATATTATTGAATATTTTATAGTAAGTTGTAATAAATTTTACTGAGTTGCTTAATATCTGTCTTAGAGTTGATTGCATTTGGATTTTTCTTTATGTAAATCATTTCCAAAATTTTACGTTTAGAGGAGTATTTTTCCGTTGCTAGTATTTTTGTTTCGTTATAATTGAATTTGTGTTTATTTTGTTCTTTATGATTCGATAGAGCAGTTTTATTTGTTTTATCATACTTGTGACCTTTAATTCTGTTTTCTAAATATTGGCAGGATTCCCCTATATATTTACTATTGCAGTCATTGCATGGTATCTCGTAAACGGTGTGTGTTGTTTTATTTTTGTAGGTTTTGGTCTTAAGCCTGCTGTAGATTTTTTTAAGAAGATTGTGGCCCCTATTACTGAGTGGTACGTTATAGCTTTTGAACACTTTTAGATAGATTTTCTATGTATGGTAGTGTGAGATAATGCTTATTTTCATTTTGGTTTTGGTTAATAAGTTTTATTGGATATCAATTCTGTAAAAGGACTGATTTAGCTTTATTTATTGCATTGAGTCTATATTTTGGGTCCGTTAGTTTAATTGATCTGTCAGCAAGGCTGTTTATGACTGATTTTTTTTGGGATAATGGATGTTCTGATTGAAAATGTAGGTACCTTCCTGACCAGGTACATTTTGTGTACCATTCTGTGTATATAGTGTTATTGTTGTGAATTAATGTTAAGTCCAGAAAACTTATTTTATTGTTTAGCTCTGTTTCTATCGTGAATTTGATTTTGTTATGATATGAATGGACTAGTTTTAAAATGTTATCTTCTTTATTTTTGGGAATAGCTGTTAGGCAGTCATCAACGTATCTGTAGAAAAAGGGTAAATGAAAGTTGATGGTAGGCAACAATTCATTCTCAAGGTCTTCTAGGACTAATTGAGCAATGCAATTGGAAATTGAGGATCCCATTGCGCAACCGTAAATTTGTTGGTAGTATTTGTTTTTGTGCGCGAGATAAGTTGAGTTTAAGTGTGAGCTCGACAGCTTCCTTGAAATCTGTGACAGGGATATCTGTATATTGTTGTAGTTCATTCCATTTTTTTCATTTTTTTGAGAGCTAAGTCTGTTGGGATATTTGTATATAGTGTGGTTACGTCAAGAGATACTAAAATATAATTATCAGGAATCTTTATGTTTTCTATTTTTTATTTGAAATGCCACGAATAAGACTGACTTATTGATAATATTCTGTATTATCTCCTTCAAAAATTTGGATAGTTTACTAAAAGGTGATTGAATGGTAGATACAATTGGTCATAGGGATTCCTGTTTTATGTAATTTCGGTTGACCATATATTTTTGGCGGTAATGCATTGTTGATTGTTAAACTCTTTTTTTGTTTCTTCTGAGATGTATTCTTGTTGTCTCCATCTTTTAATTAGGTTATTATTGATTTTTTGATATTTGTTGGTAGGATGCGATTTAATTTCCTTGTAAGTGGTGGTATCAGATAATAACTCATTCATATTAAAGTCATATGTTTCGGACTCCATTATTACCGTTTTGTTTGATTTATCTGGTTTTAGTACTAGCAAATTTGGGTTATTTTTCAGAAAAATTCTTGTTTTATTATAATCTATATTTTTTATATATTCTTGATTTGGGTTAAGTTTTCTATTTACTTTTTTGTGATTGGTTAATATCTTGCAGCATGTTGCTCGTATTTCGTCCTTATTTTCCGACGAAAGATGTTTAATGGATGATTCTATATTTGTAATAATTTCGGGAATGGGTATATCTTTTTGATTTTTCATTGGTAAAGCGAAATTAGGCCCCAGACCAAGTATGTTTATAGCATTATCTGTTAGTGTGGTGTTTGATAAATTTTCTATCCAATTGTTTGGTATATTCAGATTATCGTGTTTTGCTATTTCTTTGTTTTTAAGGTTGTTGAATTTTTTAATATTGTTAGATTTTATTTTATCGAAGCGTATATTGAATTTTCAGTTTTGGTATTGTATGTATGAATTTAGAGTGCCAGGTGGTATCATTGTTTCGAGTATCTGTACATGTTTTGATAGTTCTTTATTTAGATAAAATATGTATTTAATTGTATCCGAGATGATAATATTTTATAAGCTTACCTTGAAATGTTGTAAAATATGATTTTGAAATTTATGCCTTAGGTTTACATCGTGAAACTAGATATGTTGCATGTTTAAGTTAAGAAAATTAGGAAAAATCTTTTCGCTGCGACATCGTAGTAAGAAATTTCTTCTATTTTTGTAGTTGGATATCTTCATGTATAGTTTGGTGATATTTTTCATATGGTAAACTGCTTGGATTCCGTGTTTTCTGGCTATGGTGCTGAACTTGAGATTGTATGGCATATTTTCACCCATGCTGGTATATAATTTCGTTGCTATTTGTTTTTGAGCCTAGTGGATTTATTTTTCGTGAATATCGTGGGTTTAGGGCTCTTTCAGTGATTGGAAAGATTGAAATAAACGCACATTTATTTCATGTCAGAATGTTTACAGAACAAGACGTTTCGATCCGCTTTGGGGCCTTTATCAATTGTATAAAAATTAAAAACTAAAATATTATTCTTTAAAATAAAAATTAAATTAAGGAAAAATGTTGTTGTTAGGACGATATCATAACCCAACTAAGGCATAAAGTACAAAAAATCAGCTTCCCCAAAAAAACATATAAATAAAATAAAACTGAAAAATAATTCTATGGATTCAAATTATGTTGCACTACATTCTCTTTTTCTTTCTCTTCATTTTATTGTTTCTCTTTTAGATTATTTTTTTTGTGGAAGATTTACCTATGTGTTGACTTGACTTGTTAATTGGTTATGATATCGTCCTAACAACAACATTTTTACTTACTTTAATTTTTATTTTACAGAATAATATTATTTTAGTTTTTAATTTTTATACAATTGATAAAGGCCCCAAAGCGAATCGAAACGTCTTGTTCTGTAAACATTCTGACATGAAATAAATGTGCGTTTATTTCAATCTTTCCAATCACTGAAAGAGCCCTAAACCCACGATATTCACGAAAAATAAATCCACTAGGCTCAAAAACAAATAGCAACGATATTATATTTATTTTTATATCCACCTATTCTTAGGCTTCATAAACAGCTTTACTTTTTTCAATTTGATCCAGCAGTTTTGGTTATTTAATTATTCCTAAAAAAATGCAGTCGCAGACATTTATTCAAACAATCAGAGAACACTAGATATCAATTTAGAATACAAACTATGTTTAAATAACATGTTGGAGTATGTTTTGGGGTCAAAACTGGTTGTCTACATTGTGACACGTTATCTTTTCGAAATTTTGAAGAACCATAACTTGATTTTTTTTAAATGACACCACCCATATTTTATTGTCATGTTCGGCGTTTAATTTTACATCTTTTATACCCCACATGCCCTATACCTGAGATTGATAGTTTACAAGATAATTAAGTTTTTCTTATACTTACCTTGTATGCCTTGGAAAATAAATAAACATTCTCAATAAATAATTTTCAAAGTCAAACGACAAAGTAATTAAGCTATTAAGAGTTGAAATGGATAACAATGTCTATACAAATCAAGAAATTCTTAATTTATTTTTTATTCATGGAAAGTGCGACAAAATTCTCAGTAGAACGTGTAGAATGTTTAGGTAAATTTAGAAGAATAGAGCATTTTTTGCGTTTTGGAATAATTGACCATCATAAAAACTATAAATAGGTTATAATAGATTTTCGAAATGGTGGCCCTTTGAATTCAAGCAATGTTAAGAGACAAGAAATACCCTCGAGTTGCTCTTCGAGTTTCTTGAGAAGTGAGCCTGTCGAATACCGTTCACAAGCGTCCAAAGGTGTCAAATCTGGAGATCTTGCAGGTCAGTCCCAAAGGCCTAAGCGCCTTATCCACCTGTCTTCGAACATTAAGGTGAGGTCTTGAGATACTTCTTGAGTGCAATGGGCCGGAGCTCTATCCAGTTGATACCAACAGCTTCTTCTTAAATTCAAAGGCAGATTGTCTAGAAAATCTTCAAATACAGTACGTAATAAATTCAGATAACGCAGTGCCTTTAACGCGCCATCATAAATGACGTAAGAGAACCTGTCGTCCATGATAAGGCAAAAAACATTGAAACTAAAGCTCTTCCGATAATTTCTCTCTCGAATCGCATGCGGATTAACTGAAACCCAGATATATGGTTATTAGGTCTGTTAAAAGTCCTTAACGCGAAAACTGGATTCGTCCGTCCAGATATTTTTTTCAAAAAATTCTCGTCTTCTTGACTTTCAAGATATAGCATCTCACTAAAGTTAACTCTGTCATCGGGATCTTGAGGATGAATGTCTTGGGCTAACGAGAACTTGTAATCGTGTGATTCTTCTTCATATTCTTTGTATTCAAGATCTACTAATTCCCAGATATTCTTCGGCAGCTCGAAATGAGACGTTCGCCTCGAAATAGGCCGGGGTATTTAGTTCTCATTATTCTCATCAGTTAAACTTTTTTTGTATATTTAATACATTATTATTTTTTCCAAAACACACAAAATTTGCTTCAATTCTTATAAATTTGCCTCTGGTCATCGGAGGTAATTGTGGATATCTCTCGTAAATCATTCTACATGTTCTACTGAGAATTTCGTGGCACAAAAATAAATTGTCTTGATTTATATAGACATTGTTTTCATTATTGTTATCCATTTTAACTATTAATACCTTAATTAATTTTTCGTTTGACTTTGAAAATTAATTTATTGAGAATGCTTATTTATTTTCCATAGGTAAGTATTGACGAGATATGTGCGCATTAAAAAAAAATATCTCCTAAAATCTCAATCTCAGGTATGGGACATGTGGGGTATAAAAGATGTAAAATTAAACGCCGAATACGACTAATTAATATGGGGTGTGCCAATTTAAAAAAATATCAAATTATGGTTTTTCAAAATTTCAAAAAGATAACGTGCCATAGTTAAGTAACCCTGCTATGTAGACAACCATTTTTGACCGCAAAACATACTCCAACATATTGTTTAAACATACTTTGTATCCTAAATTGATATCCGAAATCTAGTGTTCTTTGATTGTATGAATAAATGTTTGCTACTGTAATTTCTTTTTAGAAAAACTTAAATAACCAAAACGGCTGGATCTAATTGAAAAAAGTAAAGCTGTTTATGAAGCCTAACAATAAGTGGATCCAAATATATAAAAATATACAGGGTGTTTTATTTAAAATAAAACATTTTAATTGAATAGGTTGTCGAGTTTTGGTGAAGTGTGGATGTGCTCATAATATTGTCAATTCTCAACCAATATTTAGATACATTAA
Organism: Crioceris asparagi; assembly: GCA_958507055.1. Classification (NCBI taxonomy): domain Eukaryota; kingdom Metazoa; phylum Arthropoda; class Insecta; order Coleoptera; family Chrysomelidae; genus Crioceris; species Crioceris asparagi. Next base: position 56,492,807 of record OY293827.1, read on the forward strand.
TCGTTTGTGAACTAACAATAATTCCCAGTGTAATGTGGAGCTCAGGTGAACATAAGGTATGTACCTTGTTTTCATTTGAATACATCGATCTGTTCGTGAGAACACAGCTGCTTAAATTCCTATCATCACAAAACAGAAATAAATTAAATGGAATACCACAAGGATCCATAATCAGCCCAACATTATTTCTGGTAGCCATAAACATCATACAACGAACCGAGAAACCAATACAAACAAAACTATATGCTGACGACATGATTATATACGTAAGAGGTAAAAACGTAGAAACCAGCTCCACCCTGATACAATCGTACCTCTCCAAATTAGAAGTCTGGTCCAACACATCAGGACTCACATTCTCTCCAACCAAAACAAAATGTTTAATCTTCTCCAAAAAAATAATTGAAAGTAAACCAGTTCTTAAACTCAACAACACAAATCTCAGCTACACACAAGACATAACCTTCATCGGACTCAAATTCGATCAACAGCTAACGTGGAAAAGTCATATACAATACTTGACACAATCCTGCCATAAACGTCTGAGCCTACTTAAATGCTTATCTCATAAACGCTGGGGAGCCGATGGTAAAATATTACTCAGTATATATCGCTCTTTAATAAGATCTAAAATTGACTATGGATGCATTGCTTATGATTCCGCTAAACCTTCAACTCTCAAACTACTCGACACTATTCAAAATTCAGCACTTTAAGCTTACGCAGACAAATATTGAGCCTTCAACACGCAGTGAGAATCAACTCCAATCCCAATATACCAGGACATCGAACCCTCATTACAAACAACACAGAAATCCCAAGAAACAAGCCACAGTCTATACCATTTAATTGAGTTCGACAGTCTATGCAAAACATCAACATATCCACCTTACCTCGAACATATATGGACAACACCTCAATTACTTCCCCCTGGATCATGCACTCTCCTACCGTAAATACGGAAATAACAAAAAGCAACAAACACGATACGCCCAAGGAACTACTCAGACAAAGATTCCACGAGGAATTGAATCGATATAGCAGATTCAATGAAATCTATACAGATGCCTCAAGAATTAACTCAAAAACTGGAACGGCAGTGGTAACACCTACAGAGGTCATAAAATCAAAGCTACCCGACGACGCAACAATACTAACCGGTGAGCTATATGCTATATATGAGGCCACCCTTTATATAAAAAACGCCCCCAACACAGAGTGGATCATCATCACAGACTCAATCAACTCCCTAACACTTATAAAGAAAACATACAGCAAACATCCAGTCGTAATTAAAATAAAAGAAGAAATACGTAAACTCTTTGGAAATAAAAAAATCTTCTTTCTATGGGCCCCATTACACATAGGTATTCCCGGGAATGAGCTAGCTGACCACCACGCGAAAGAAGCTTTCAATAAATGCACCCTATCAACATGCAATCTACCAGCTAGTGATATAAAGAACTCCGTTAGACTCAAAGTAACGGAAAATTTCAACAGAACATGGATGAATAGCCCATCTAAACTAATCAAAGTGAAACCGTACTTCGGACCATGGAATACTGTTACCATCACTCGACGAGACCAAGTGATCCTTACCCGCCTCCGCCTAGGACACGGACACCTCATTAGCAGAGAACCCGAACCTATTTGTGCCATATGTGAAGTGCCATTAACTGTCGAACACATTCTAGTAGACTGTCCTTTATTTGAAATGTATAGAATCACATACAATATAGACAATTCTATCAAAAATATTCTAAGACCAAATTGCAACATTGTGAACCTCATGAAGTACCTCAAACATTGTAATTCCCTACACAGATTATAAAAAAATAGAACCACCGCTAATAACCAATTGGTTGATGCCGTTTATTATGAAATAAAAAAACATTTTAATTGAAGAGAGAATAATTGATTATAAATAACTCTCAATTTTTAAATTTTTAGTTTGACCAGAACCCAACACACTTCTAATGAACGGTCTCGCTGAGACAGCTTGTATATATATATATATATATATATATATATATATATATATATATATATTAGTATATATTATTATAGCGAAGACGGGTATTGGGAAATTTCTCTTTTATGGGGCACCTCGACCTTAAGGTCTTTTGCACCATCCCGTGATGTACTATTGTACTGCTATTTCTGTGTTTAAGTCCAGCTGCTTGAAATAGTTAATTAGTGCTTTTGCACCACAAGCTTTTAGGTCCTCATAGGTGGGAAACACCCTTCCTAGGATCCATGCCTTTTGTCTTTTATGCGTTAATATTTCGCATTCAGTTAGTAAGTGATTTACAGATTCTATTACTTCTGTGCAAAATCTACAGGAATCATCTTCAACAAAACCCATCTTTTTAGATGGTTTTTGATGGGATAATGACATGTGGTGATTCCAACCAAATTTCTCAGGTCATTTCTTTTAAGGAGAAGTAGGTTAGATTCCTTTGAGTATTGCCAGTCTATCAGGCGTTTGGCCTGACTGGCTTGCTCTGGGTCGTACTAGTACTTGGTTTTCAGCCTTGATACCCATTTTTTGTTCTGGTATGACATGTTTTTTTGCATGTCCGCAGAATGGCTCAGGGCCTATTGGAAGCCTTTTTTGGCCAGCTTTTTCGTTGCCATAAATGTTCTTCTACCCTGGTATCCATATGAGGCAAACTTTGTTGCCTCTTGCCAGTTGTACAAGACCTTCATGGCATTCCTTCACTAGTTTCGAAGTTTTAGCAACATTTGCCACTGCTCTGATGGCGGCCTGGCTATCACTTGCTTTTTTACCAGGTTAAGGCCCCCTTTCCTTTTCCACAGGTAGAGGTTTCTTCATCCATTCGTCCACTTTTGGTATTTTTATTTCGTATTTTCTGTTAAAGCAGAGTTGTGTTCCCATATGGGATTTTGTTTAGAATACTGTAGTGTCCTGTCAGTCTCGCATATCTTGTTTTGCTTCTTCTATGAATTCTTAGGGCTTCGTCTAATGTACCTCCGAATATGCAAATGCAGTGCAGTCAACTTCAGGATGACTTACATTGCTGCAGTTGGTGTTGTGCGCATTGCCCCTGAGATTCCTATGCAAGCTAGTCTTTGAATTTTTTTGAGTTCATATTGAATTGAACTCTGTTCTGTTTTCAGCCACCAGACTGAGGCTGCATATGTTATAGCCGGTCGGACTATTGTAACATAAGACCAGTAGGCCATATTAGGACTAAGTCCCCATGTTTTTCCCAGTAGCTGTCTGCATACATTGAGATTCATTAGGGCATTTTCCTTTATATGTGTAATTTGTTTATTCCAGTTCAGTTTTTGATTTCTTTACCATCTAAAAGTAATGGGATTTCAATGTTGACCTTCCTTTTTTTTGGTAAATGGTCTTTTTGAGATTGATGTCCAGTCCCCTACCCCTGCACCACCTTAGTACAAGTGTGAGAGCATCTTTCATCAGTGTTCTCATGGTTTTTATATCCTTTCCTGAGATTATTAGGGTGGCTCTTGAGCCACTCTGCAACAATTTCGTATATTTGAAACAGGTATTTTGGACAGTTTTATTAGAAAAAGAAACTTGAAAATGAAGAAGGAAAGCACTACACTACACTAGAAGTAAATAATTTTACAAGAAGATGATGACAGTAGGTATTTCCAAATGTGTCTGTGAATATAAGTTTCACCCGGTATAAAATTACTAGTGATTGAAAGGTATGGAATTTTAATTTGGATCACAAATTCTTTCTTGTAATATTATTTATTTCCAGTGTTATTGTTATTGTATTGTTTGATATCAAAAATATCATAGAAACTACCAATGTTTCCTGATCTACATAAGTGGTGCACTGAAAAATGCAAAAGAATATTGATTCTATCAGTGCTGGTACTTTTGGAATTGGTGTCTACAAGCACAAATTACAACGGCACAATTTCAAAATTACCAGCACCAACAGAATTAATAATATTTTGCATTTTTCAGTTCACCAACTAATAAAATTGGTACAATTTAAAAAAAAATATTTCACACTTTTGATCGTAGCATTAGTGATGAAAATTGTTGAACGTTCATCAATACCAAAGAAGATATCTAGGCTTAGCTTGAACTTGTTATTTATTATTCAGATATCTCAAAACATCGCGGCGCAGATATACATTTTTCAGATTTTACTGCTTTATCTCGAAAACTGTAACTTTTGAAAAAATGTTCAATTCAAATGTTGCAACATCTTCTTTAATTTGGCCGTCTCATATTTTCAATTTTCGAAAAAAAATGCCCCTTCCACCTAGCGGAAATACACATATCACACATTTCAGACTTTACTATTGCTGAAATTCGAAAGCCGTAATTCTTTTGAAAAAATGTTCATTTCAAAAGTTTCCGGTCTCAACTTTAATTCTGCATTCTCAGATTTTCGATTTTCGAGAAAAATTGTCCCTCTTCGGGGGCGGTTTTTGGAGGGAAGAAGATTTCGGATTTAGTTTTTATAAATATGGGACCATTTCTCAACTTTCCTCTTTCAAATGAAATAAAAATCGTCTAAATCGGAGTACGTTTACTATGCAAAACGCGCGAATACATAAGAAAAATGATAAAAAGCACATACAACCGAATTGTATACCTCCTCCTTTGTTTACGTCGGTCAAAAATATTTGTCAGTTTCCTCGATAGTATACCAGATAGTTTAACTATCTTCGAAAAAAAAAAACGGATTAATTCAATTTTCGATATAACCCAGCCATACTGCAAAGCTTGAAAAAAATACATGTTTGCGGTCCTGTCTGAAGAATTTGGAGCCTAAAGGTCCTCCAAAATAAATTACATATGTGCAATAGATAGAAAATTACCTTCTATTAACTAAAACCTGTAGAACTTTAATTTGGTCCATAGTGTTGAGGTATATTGCTGTTTTTTCCATAAGGTTGCTGAGTAGTTTGTTGGAGACTGTACAAATATGAGATTTCAATATAAGTAGAAATAAGAAGTCACATATATCCTTCAGTGGATAATGATATTTGGTAGGGAGACTAGAGTCAGGTCGTGTAGCTGAAGGAATAAATTAAACTTTACTTCAGCCAAACGGAGCGGCTATTCGAAGCAACGGGGGTGGACAGAGTAGATAAGGGCGCACGGACGCCATATATCACTATGTAGGGAGAAATGCAAATCCTAGCGTTGTCCGCTGTTTTAGCTATATACATATATATTATTACGATTTCGAATGGATACTACAGTAGGGGTAGATATTCACGACTAGAATCTCCTCTAGTTATAGGTGCTTAGTTCCATTATCTCTGATTTATTTGTTGTATTCTTTGAAATTTCTAATGTACCTATCACCCCAGTCTCTAGTAAACATACGGAGATAAGTATATCTTCCACAGTGATCTTTCGAGCTTTGGAATTTCGAGAAAATTGTACGTACGTGCTTATTTGTAAAGGTTATACTGTTATTTGACAAGAAACCAAAGCTGATATCTACAAAAAGATCTCTGCGAATCTCGTTTTAGGATTTAATAGAATTACATATTAATTACAAAGGGCCAAAAGTAAAATGAAATTATAAATTATTATTGAAATCAGCACTTGCATTCAAGTCCACATCATTACTAAACTTTTCTTGTTTGGTAAAGACACAGATTATCGATACATGTGTTTTATGTTAATAATATAATTTTTGAGTATGAATTTTCATCACTACAGTTCTATTTTTTCATTCATGGAATGGGTCGGTGAGTCTCATAAATAACGAAAATATTTCCTCTAAATTAATGAAACCAAATCTTGCATAAAACTCATACTAGAATTTATCTTGTTTAGGGTTAAGTTAGTTCTATTAAGATAAAAAAAGCACTCCACTCACAGGACTCTCTTACCGGTCTTAAACAAACTCTATTGAATATAGAAATTATCTGATCATGTCAACGTGCCAAGAAAAACAACATTGGTCATATTCAACGTAGTAACAACCGTTTTGCCAGAGAATGAATACTTAGACAGAAAATCTGATATTTCATTTGAGAACAAATTCTTCCCTGTTTTTTCTCAAAGACGTGTCTTGAGGTGGTGATGGAGGGCTTTAAGAATAATTTTTTGAAGAAGTTTCATCAACAGCGTCAAAGCAGTTATCGCGTTAAAGTTTTGAGCAAAACACTTTTTTCAGCTATTTCCTAGCAACCTGTGCTTGCAAGATGCTCATTTTGTGTCACAGGAGAGCAGTCAGTATAGATAATTGATACCCTACAAAGAAAAGAAAGCAACAACATCGGTCTATACATTTCAAATTCAGACAAACCAATGGCTGAATGTATATTTTTCTTAACTCAAAGGCCCACAAAACGTAACATCAATTCAAAATCATACACCAAAAATTTGACAAGATTACAATACTTTCCTATACATATCAACTTGTAATACTATTGGTTGATTGGGTGACTACTTTACCTAGAGTCTTCTACCTACAACTGATACTTTATCACTTGCACAATTCAAATTAATAATGCCAATAGAATAAATATTATTTTGTTCTGTATGTCACCTACTAAAGTCGGTCCTTGTTTTTGTAAAAAGTTATTTTTAGTACTATTCCTACATCTACAATGTCTATAATTTTAGGTTAATATACGAAACGGTTGAAAAAACTTTTACCCAAGTTTTTCTGGTATTTAATAAACAGTTCAGAAAAAAATTTAACAAATTTTCATCTGACACCTGTTTTGCCTACCAAGATAAAATAATCAGAGGTAAACTATATCCAAGTATTCTAGCAAAACACATGTCTTGGAAAGCTCTATTGTTGCTATGTGGTTTATTGGAAAAGGAGATTTTATATGGGGATGTCTAGAGTTTTTTTCACGGGAGAAGTCGTGGGCACCCTCCAGTTTAAAAATTAGGTTAACTTATAAAATAATAAGTGAACTAGATCTTTAACAATTGCTAGTACCTTTTATAAAAAACAGTAAGCCATCGGAAGATTAATTTATTTTAATCTAAGAAATTTTGAAAGTAGCGTAACAGTTTCAATGTATATTTGTGCGTTATTAGGTATATTAATTAAATAATTCGGGCTTTCTATAGGAATACATAATAACCATATCAAATACCTTTGCGTTTCTTTTATCAAAGAAGAAACTAATTCATTTATATAATTTTTTACTATACCGGAAAATATTATGATGAAAGTGTATTTCTGTTAAAGTGGAATTCTAATTATAGGAAAAAATTAGATAGTTTTTGATAGAAAATCCCATATACCTATTATTACAGAGGGGATTCCGGTAGTATTGGTAGAAATAATTATTTGTTACAAAAAAATGGACCGACATTATTAGTTGGTGCACTCCAAAAGACAAAATAATATTAATTCTATTGGTGCTGGTTCATTTGAAGTTGTGCAGTTGCAGTTATATTGAAAACTTCTGGCACCAACTTTGCATGTATCGGTACCAATATTATTTTGTATTTTTCAGTACACCAACTAATAACGTCGATCCAATTTTTTGTAAAAAGATATTTATTTCACACTTTTGAGTGTAACATTAGTTACAAAAATCGTTGAACGTTCACTAATAGGTACCAAAGAAGATAGCACTTATCTTATTACCCATATAATTCCTTGCTTGTACTTGTTATTATTCAGTAATCTAAAAACATGTTTGCGGAAATAAGCATATTTTATACTTTACCACTGCTGTAACTCGAAAACCATAACTCTCTTGAAAAAATGTTCAGTATAAATGTTGTTACACGTAATCTGGTCTTCATTTGGCATTCTCAGATTTTCAATTTTCAATTTTCGAAAGAAAATGGTGAAAATACACATATTTCAAATTTTAACATCGCTAAAACTTCGAAAACCGTCGCTCTTTTGAAAAAATGTTAAATTTAAACGTTTCCGGATATTTTCTTATCAATAATTCAACCGACTCGGATTTTCAATTTAAGAGAAAAATTGCCCCTTTCACAGGGGCGGTTTTCGGAGGGAAGGAGACTTCGGATTTGAGAATATGGGACCATTTCTCAAGTCTAATCTTTCAAATAAACACAAAAATCATCAAAAACGGAATGGATTTACTGCATACAGAGCGTGCGTGCAAAAACCAAACAAAAGAACTCAGTCGAATTGTATACCTCCTTCGATTGGGTTCGTTTGTCAAACATAAAAAAAACGCTAGGAGGCGTAGCTCCTGGAAACTCACTTGAAATAAAATATTACAAGTAAATGCTGTTCAATATTTCATTCAATGATTTATTAAAAAAGAAAGAGAATTAGGTGAGGAATCCAAATTCAATAAAAAAAATTGTAGTTCCATTCAAAAAAATACAGTGACCGCCATTACTCCAAGATTGATGATGTCATCACCATTAAGTAACTTGCCAAACATAGATTTTTTGAGACATAATAAGATAGCGAAAACCCCCGTGTCCCCTGTATAACAATTATTGTTATTGGGTAGTTGTATGAATCCTTAACTGTAAGAATATTATTTTCTGTTTGTCAAAGAGTATTCAGTAGTGAAAGATTTTCCAAAGCTACTTACTTGCTACAGAACAAATAGTGAGTGAGTCTTTGATATTAGAGGAGAAAGATATTGATCTAATCTAATATATTAATCCGAGCAATTCTTATATATATATATATATATATATATATATATATATATATGAATAATAATTTCATGCCTAGCTGCTAAATTGAACCTACATTTCGTAGGGTGCCGCAATAAGAACGAGGTTTGTCGTCTACATATTACGTTTGTATACGTTTTTCCACTATACTGCTCAATCATATTGATTACCAAACATAGCATCAGTCTCCCAGACATATATCATGATTTCGAGGTTGTTGCCTCTCATCAGTATGTAGCAGGGCGAAGTGCCATGGTAAATTTACCAGCTATGCATGAAATTATTATTCATATTCTAATATGATCTTCTGGTACGGATAGCTCTTCATTTATTTAATTAATTATTCACCTTTGCCGATTGATCTTATCCACCATTATACTTGCTTAATATATCGCTCATACTTGTCTCCACCGACAGTTCTATACTGAAGATTGATACAAGTATGAGTTCCAAATTAGAATTGATTATCAAATATGGCTCTTCGCCCTGCGACATACTGATAAGAGGCAACAACCTCGAAATCATGATATATGTCTGGGAGACTGATGCTATGTTTGGTAATCAATATGATTGAGCAGTATAGCGGAAAAAACGCATACAAACGTAATAACGAAATGTAGGTTCAATTTACAGCTACGCATGAAATTATTATTCATATTCTAATATGGTCATCTGGTTTGGATAGCTCTTCATTTATTCAATTATATATATATATATATATATATATATATATATATATATATATATATATATATATATATAAACTTCATCTCGGAAACGGTTTTAAAGATTTTGTTTAAATTTGGCATATAGTATCTATATAAGTGGATTTACTGACAAAGCACGTGGGTCACCTTCGAGGTCCATGAACTTTTTCTTGAATCATCCGGCAGATTTTGATATAAATTTGCAAAAAGGGGTTTTATGAGCTATGTGAACAAAAAAGGCGATATGTACCGATCTACCGACTGATAGCAACATATTTTAACTAAAAATATACACTTTTTTAACCAAGTAATAACTCTAATAGACCCAACCTAAATCATATGTTAACCGCAAAGCTCGGTCGCCATCATATTTTTTTAATACAATATGATGAGAGTAAAGACTCCTGATGATATTGTATTCTGATTATAAAGGAAGAATCATATAGTTCTGGAAAGTACAAAATTATATCAATACAGAGGGAATTCCGGTAGTATTCATTGGTAAAAAGAATGAACGAGAAACGGGGAGATGCCTATCACGCAGAAACTTTTCTGAAATCTCATAACTGGTATATGTACTTAGTTTCTATGAGTTTTAAAGAAGTTTAAAAAGTAGCGAAGCAGTTTACAAAAAGACTTTTTAGAGAAAACTATTTACCTATAGGTACCACAACGTATACCTATGTAGAAAAATGTAAAACAGAACTAATCGGAGCGCATCTTTTGTTTTATAAAGAAGAAAGAGATTTATCAATATAAGGTATTTATTCTAATATAGGCAAATATAATGTAGGTATGTAAATACCTTTAGTAGTTTGCTACAACGTTGGTTCAAAAGCCAAACATTAGGGAGATATCACGCTAGAAATATGAGGGAAAAATAATGCTTTTATTTTTCATCTTTAAATCAAAAAGAGATATAACAATAAAACTTTATGAAAGTATTACTATTATAAAAAACACTTTCTGCATTTTTTTACTTTTTTTAAATGAGTGAAAGGAACTGAATTAGACTACCTACTCCTATCATTCTTCTTATCTAAATTTAATGAAAAACTTGAGCAATGAAATCGAAAAAAAAATTATAGTTTGGTTTATTTAGAAGCTTTTTCTTCCTTACATTTTTTTTATAAAATTTGCCGTTTCTAAATACAAAAAATAATGTAAGTTCCATGTCGAAAAAAATAAATTTATTTTAGAGAAAGAATCTAGTTGGTCGCTGTCACTTCTTAAGATAGGAGAAGTCTCATTCAGTTTCCACTACTCATTTCAAAACATTAAAAAATATACAGGAACAGTGCAAAGAGCAAATCATCAGAACGAAACAGTTTGTAAACATTCTAACATGCTTCTTAGAGGAATGTTAACAGGAACAAGTATCTTAAATATGTGTATGATGTCCGCAAGCAAAGACTTAAATGTATTTTAAATATGAGATACGGAATATAAAACTAATATCAATACAGAAGCGTGGAAAGCAGAAACTTCTCTGAAATAAATAACTTCTCTAGAACGGAAAATCATATTAATTTTTGACAGTAGCGAAATAGTTACAAAAATTACTTTTATATTATCATATTCATTCAATAATGTGTAATCATAATTTGTATGACGACAGGTTAAGTAGAACGAATAGCAACTGTGTCTTTTGTTTTAAAGAAGAAAAAGAGATCCGTCAATACCTATAATTTGTTCTATTGAATGCAAAAATGATGTACTTAAGTGAAGACTGCCGATTAACTGCTGCTTTTGCAAGTTTGATAGAAAGAATTAACAAAAAACGGGAAGATGCGTATCAAGCTGAAACTTCTCTGAAATAAATAATTTCTCTAGAATAGAACATCAGATTATTTTTTTATACTTCAAAGAATTTTTGAAAGTAGCAAAATCGTTTCAAAAATTTCTTTTGCATTATCATATTCATTCAATAATGTGTAGGTTATAATAATTTGTATGATAAGAGGTTAAGTAGAACAAACAGCAACTGCGTATTTTGTTTTAAAGAAGAGAGATTCGTCAATATCATTTATTCTAATGCAGCGAAAAATGATGTACTTATGTAAAGACTACCGACTGATTGTATTCTAAATATAAAAGAGCTAAGATAAATTTAATATTAATATAGAAAGAACCTCGCAAGTTTGGTAGAAAGAATGAACAATAAACGGGAAGACGCTTAGCAAGCACAAACTTTTCCGAACTAAATAACTTCTCTAGTTTTCAGGAGTATGAGCAATATATTCAATAAAATATTTAAAGAAGGTAGGTATTGTCCCATATCTGTCAATAAGTTATGCAAGTACTATAAATCTAAAACATTTGTTAGTAGCTTGAATGAATTCGAAACGATCAGAAAATCTGATTAGTTTTTATAATAACAAAGAATTTTTGGAAGTAGCAAAATAGTTTCAAAAATTACTTTTGCATTATAATATTCATTCAATAATGTTTAATAATTTGTATGACGAGAGGTTAAACAGAACAAATTTAGCAACTGCGTCTTTTGTTTTGGAGAAGAAAGAGAATCATCAATTTCATTTATTCTAATACAGGCAAATATGATGTATGTAAGTAAAGAGAAAGAGAAAGACAGAGTGAGAGAGATTGTGCGTGTCAGCATACACACACACACACACACTCACCACCCACAAGCGGTGGCGGCACACACCGTCCCCACAGCCTCTCTCCTAGGCCTCCAGATCAATACCTCGGGGCAGCGTGCCTAGCTGGACCCAGGTCCACATACACCGCCGACCACCCGCCACCCTATTTTACATTCCTTTCCCCCGTCTCCACTATCCGCCGGCCTCCTCCAAACTCCTCCAGTCGCCTTCCAAGCACTTTTGCCTCCCTGTGTGTGTGTGTATGTATGTGCTACTCTCTATTCTCTATCTCGCTCTGTCTTGCTTCGACCAACCAACCCCTATGTCTTCCTCTCTCACGATAAAGCTATAGTGTGAGTAGTAGTGGTAGTGGCCGAAGGAACAGTTTGACAAGAAGAGACATAGGCGCTCTGCGCTCTGCTGTACTACATACATACAAGGAAAAGCCCCAATGGTGTTTTTTACTCTCTACTACTAAATACGCGTAGTAGATTTATATATAAACTTGCGTTTTTTTCATTGACTACCATTATGATACTTCTATACTATTTGCTCAAAGATACCTACATTGCTTGTAATTATCACAATCAGTTTTTGCTTTGGTCAAATTATAAAATTTGAACAACAAAAATAATCACGTTTGAAGCATCAACAGCATCAAATCTCACAGCCTTTCAACCTAATTTCATCAATTGAATTAAGCTGTTTTTGTCCATAGTCTAAAATTCACTATGAGCAAAAAATCAGGAGAAATCCTTGAGTTATTTATCCTCATCTCATAAGCATGGTCAAAGAGTAGTAAATACACGGCGGTGAATAAAGACTGACATTTTCTTGAATGATGCTCTTAAGAATCATGACATCGTGACAGGACTTACACTCGTTTCTCCTTTTGATTTATATTATCTTCGACTAATTACCTCTATACCTCCGATACTTAGATGGTGAAAACTGATTATTTCAACAGTTCTTCGTCTCAGAATTAATAAAAAACTTGGTCTAGTGCGTATTGAGGTGGGGTTTAAGGGGTTTCGAACTTAGGACCTTCGAACAGATTATCCTGTAAACTTGCTCGAAGCAATACTCATACCTAATCCGGATTTTTTTCAAAATTGCTCAGTAGTTTCGAGGATAAGAGAGGAGATCTGTCAAATTCACTTGAACAGTTTATTTTCAAAATAAAAAATATATACTTTAATCACGCAACAAGAAGTGATGCGGTTACGTAAAAGGCAGGAACTCTATAAAAGTAGACAAGTGAGAATCATGTTCACAAGGAATTTAGTATTTTTGCTTAGTCTTTCTTGTAAACTATGATACAAGGGAAGAGAAAAAGTGTTTTTGACCGATTTCAAAAAAAGGAGAAGGTATATAATTCGGTTGTATGTTTGCTTTTTTATTTTTTTTAATGGCTGTCCGCGCCTTTTGCCTAGTGAATGTCCTCCAATTTAGACGATTTTTATTTCATTTGAAAGAGGAGAGTTGAGAAAGCGTCCCATTCCTAGACAAATTAAAATCCAAAATCTCCTTACCTCCAAAAACCGCCCCAGATAGGAGTGGAGAGGGCAATTTTTCTTGAAAATCGAAAATCTGAGAATGCAGAATTAATGATGAGATCATATCAGGAAACGTTTGAATTGAGCATTTTTTCAAAAGAGTTACAGTTTTCGAGTTTCGGCAATAGTAAAGTCTGAAATATGTGATATGTGTATTGTCGAAGGAGCAATTTTTATCGAAAATTGAATATATGAGATGGCTAAATTAATGAAGATGTAGCAACATTTAAATTGAACATTTTTTCAAAAGAGTTTCTAGACAATTTACCCCTTCGGCGGTTTTCGGAGAGAAGAAGATTTCGGATTTAAGTTTTTATGAATATAGGACCATTTCTCAAGTCTCCTCTTTCAAATAAATCAAAAAAAAAATAAATCACAATCCGGGTTCGTTTACTATATATACTGCACGCACAAACTAAAAAAGCACACAGTCGAATTTATACCTTCTCCGTTTGGGTTCGTCGGTTAATAACAAGTACAAGCTTAGTATGGTATGGTATGGTATGAGTGAGCGTTTAACAATTTTCATGACTGAATAAAATTTGTGAAATAAAAGTTGAAAATAATATTAATTCTATTGGTGCTGGTAAATTTGAAGCTGTGCCATTGTAGTTGGTTGTTGTAGGCACCAACTCCAAAAGTAGCAGCACCAATAGAATTAATATTGCAACGTGGATGGTTTATCATGTACGGTTATATATGTGAGGTACAGTTTGTCACAATATTGTCAGTTTAACAAGCCTCTCGAACATTTTTATGTGCATCTAGATAATCATAGAAAATTCTCGATGAATGTCATGTCAAGATTCAGTCTTATAAAGTCAGTTTATTGAGTCAGTCTTTGGAATCAGATGTTGAAAATAAATCACTGGAAGCAATCTGCGAACTTTTGAGTATTACGCAAGTGAACTCACCCCACAACATTTAGCACAGGGTTAAACGCTACAATATTATTTTGTATTTTTCATTGCACCAACTAATAAAGTGGATCCAGTTTTTTTCAAAAAAATATTTATTGTGTAATAAGATCGTAGCCATATTCCCATATACAGATAAATGAATAACTTTGATTCATTTACGTGTCCCGGATGCATATTCGTAATTCGTCGAGGGATTATCCGCTCTTAACAAGTCGGGTCAAGGAATCGTAAAATACCAATGTATTAGACTGATATGTCCATTTTAACTAGTTTCTTGAATTGTGAAAAACAGTAATTTCGGGTAAATATTAATATACTGGGTATCCACTTAGTGCCGCGAACTTAAATGATGTATTTCGTGCGAATAATTCAGATATTCATTGTTCATAGTTCTGTGTAGATCGATTGGACGCACAATTTAAAAATTCTCAATAGTACAGGGAGCTTCAAAAATCCACGGCACATCAAACTTATGTGTTTTTAAATGGAACCCTCTGTATATTATAAGTTTTCTTTAAAATGACATAAATAGAAGATACTCACTTGCGAAATCTTGACTTATTATTCTACCATCTGTAGGTCCAAAACTAATCAAACAAAAACAAAATGAATTGGTGATTCTTTTTCACCAAAATCATACATTTATTTTGTTATAAAAGCAATTTTCTAATATTTCTATATTCTATATATTATACAGGAAGATAAGGTTTTGGCCGAAAATAATAATTTCTCCGTTCTTCCAAATGGAACAACCAGCAACCAACGAGAATTTTTCACCCATGATTTTAACTTTTTTGAAAATTAAAAGTACGCTGTTATTTTGACATCTTAAGTCAGTTTAAAGAAGTTAGTTTTTCATGTGTCACTTTCAGTTTTTATTGTTCTTTATTATTCTCTTCTACTGTGTTGGATCAAAATTTCTAGTCAAACTATACACAGCAAGAGTTAATTAGTAGATATGATTTACGTTATTGGTGAATGTTTTGAAAACTGTTTATTGGCCAACGAGTATGTAATATGCTCCAGAATATTCCGATAGAAGACATATAAGTGAGATATCTTTGTATTTTTCTAGATATGGGATCATTTGTCAAGTCCCTTCTTTTAATTCATATTTATCGGTTTGACCCAGTTTCCTAGCCATCTGGTTTACCAGATTTGACCCCATTAGATTTTTTTCATTGGGATACTGTTAAATCTGATTTATATAGGATTATTCCCAAAATTGGGGAAGATATGATGGCGAGAATTAGAGGATCTTTTCTGCATATTTCCCCCAATATGCTGTCAGCCGTAAGACGACCTTTCTTTAGAAGGATAAAGTTGTGTCTTGCAGAAAATGGTAGACATTTCGAACAACTATTTATTAAAGAATAATAATTTTCTAGCCTATATTTTTGTTGTTATATTTGTTTGGAGTCGACTATATGTCTAAATTATAATAAACAAACGACTTGATATTTGATTAGATCGCATAAGTAAGCTGACATATGTAATGAAATAGACTAATATTTTATTCTTTCTTGGAATAGGTACTGTATTTAGAAAAATTGCAAAATCATACTCAAAACTGTTGGAATCCTGGTTGTTTGCTAAATAAACTCAAATAATGTAGGGAACCCTAATATAAACAGAGAAATTATTAGCTTAGCAAAATCTTATCTTCCTTTATGATAAGAAATACTAGAAGATTGCTTGTATAACAAAATAAAAGTATGATATTGGTAAAAAATAGTAAACAATTCATTTTATTTTCGTTGGATTGGTTTTCGAGATACAGATGGTAGAATAAGTAAATATTTTGCGACGAACACAAAACTACAAATCTTAAACCCACGAACTTGTCATCAAATGAATGCTCTATTTACGGCTTTTTCAAAAAACTTATAAAATACCGAGGGTTTTGTTTAAAAATACTTCTATATAGATAGATTCTATACTATAGATTAGAATCGCCTGGTAATATTGGTTATTTTAGTGGATAAATATTTTTTACAAAAAATTGGACCGACGTTATCAGTTGGTGCACTGAAAAGTACAAAATAATATTAATTCTGTTGGTGCTGGTGCTTTTGATGATGTACAGCTGCAGTTAGTTTGAAAACTTTTGGCACCAACTTCCAGCACCAATAGAATTGATATTATTTTGTACTTTTCAGTGCACACTTTTGAGTGTTACATTTGTCACGAAAATCGTTGAACGTTCAATATTATCGATGTATGCTTTGCTTGTATTTGCTATTATTAAAAAATCTAAGAACATCGTCGCGGAAATACGCTTATTAGGTATAAACTTTTAACTCGAGAACCGTAACTCTATGGAAAAAATGTTCAATATAAATGTTGCTACAAATAATATGGTCATTAATTTTCCATTCTCAGATTTTCAATTTTTGAAAGAAATTGCCTCTTCCACATAGCCAAAATACATATATTTCAAATTTTATCATCACAGAAACCCGAAAACCGTAGCTCTTTTGAAAAAATGTTGAATTTAAATGTTTCCGGATATTTTGGTTTCTTTAATTGTGCCATCTCGGATTTTCGATTTTCGAGAAAAAATACAACAAAAAGTTTCTTTAAATTTGACGATGACAATGTAGGTACTTGAGAACATTACTCCTAAAAATAATTGAACTCGTATCGAATTAGAAATTTTGCAGTTTTTACTGTATCCTTCAAGAGAATTGGAAATGTTAAAAAAATATCCAAATGTTTTAAACGTTTTTCGAAAATTTAATACACCCCTGCCTTCTTCGGCACCAGCAGAACGACTTTTTTCATTTGCCAAATTTTTTAACGCACCTAGAATGCAGGTGTTGCTGAAGGCTAATGGTGGAATGAGGAAATAAGCTAAGCAAAAACATCATTAAAAAGAGAATATTGTTTTCATTTTTGATTACTATATAAATAATGTTTATTTAAATTTGTTTGTTTCTTATAGGTACCTCAAGACTAAGTACCTACGTACTTATTCTGTTTCTCGATTTTTATTAATGTTGTTAGAATTTTACATTTATTTATCTGTTGTTGTATTTGTATGCATATTTAGTTTATTTTACGTTTTATAAATTTATAACCCATTTTGTAATTACAATTAATATGAATAAATCAGTTAATAATATATAATTAATATATAATAATAATATAACATGATTAATAAGTATCTACCTATCTACCTATCGAAATTGGAATTTCTGGAACATTCAAACGTGTTCTAATTATTTAATCAACCTTAAAATCTTTTAATTATTATCTTTTATTTTACTCCATCCAAAAATAACTATAAAAAGAACTATTTTTTTTTAGTTACTTACTTGTAACTAAAGCTACACTCGTAAATAAGTTTCTAGTTACCTAAGTAACTAAAGTTACTTTCTATTAAGTACCTTAGTTACATTTCAAAAGTAACTTTCTTAGCTATATATGGGACCATTTCTCATGTCGCCTCTTTCAAATGAATCAATAATCATCAAAATTAGAGTACGTTTACTATATAAAACGCGCGTACGAAGCAAAAAAAGCAGACAGTCGAATTGTATACCTCCTCTGTTCGGGGTTCGTCGGTCAAAAATAGTCTGGCACTAGATAGCTAATAAAAGCACAAAGAAAAAGGAAAAACAATATAAAAATGGAATGGCTCGCACATGCATCTATAGAAAGACAGAGGTAAAATAGAATAGTAAAAGAGACCAGAGATAAATCGCCCTTTAAAAAAGAAGCATATGACGACCGTGAAAACGGTGGAGCGACAATTTACTTCAGGAGAATGAGACAACATCGATGAAGAAGAGGCTATGAGATGAGCCTACTTGAAACAATGAAGAAAAATAATACATTTTTTTTAAACGAATATCCAATGCATATTCTCGTCTAATTCTGCTTCAACGCCAATCAGCCATATTCATAAGTTCGAGTAACTTATATCATACATAACCGTTTTAGTTAGTGCCAAACTAGTTTTGTTTATAAATAGAGCTGTAGGTATGACTTTTAATATAGCTGAACAACATTCATTTTTTTAGATTAAATCTGGGAAGAACTTTGTATAAAACGGATCCATTTAACCAGGAAATTCCGTTGATATTATAACTGCCAAATAACTATGTAAGCAGAATCTGGTTATTTTATGGATAATACATCATTTTTTTATTCCTGTGAAATGAAGTAGATAGGTACTTCTATTTGTGGAGTCTAAAGGATATACTCGCACGTACCTACTCATTCTTATTCAACCTACACATTAGTTCCAAATTTTTGAAAATATCATGATTCTGGGTGACAAATTATTTTGAGATGGCGTTTAATAATTTTGAAAATGAAAAAAGTTTGTAGGAATATTTTTCTTTCAAATTTCAACTTTGTATGTATCTATGTTTGTAGGATTAACAACCAGGCTAGTAGACATTGTAAGCGATTCAGTGCTTTATTCTCAGTTGTCTACTCTATACTATAGCCATAAACCTATAACCATGGGCCCTTCGACCATAAAGCCCTCATCATCAGGGTAACAGTAATTTTTACTGTTAGAAACATAATTTGGACAATTCACAAGAGGTCCTACATCTGTTCCAATAGAAAATAAAAAATTTTATGTCGTTAATATTTCTGGTTACGATTGTGTAGTATAGTTTCATAAAAAACTCATGAAATAATCATTATATTTTTATAATATAAGTACATCGAAACTTTCAGGTTCCAATAAATCTGTACAGTTATTTCAGCTAGTTTTACGGGCAAAATTCCTTTCAATTTAGAAAAGATAATAAACATAATACAGATAGAATTAGTCGTATAGGAGTCGACCGAGGTCCACACTATGAACTTCCCAGCGGATCTGCTCTCCAAAATAGAGGAGGACAATCCATTATACATAAGGAAAGTATATTTTTTATAGTTTTCTGAATAATTGAGTAGAAAATGAATCACAAATATTCGTGCATATGTACATAGGTAGCTTGTAGAAATGTAGAAAATACTGCGCTATAATATTTTTCTGCTGGGTAGTAAATTATTCAAAACAATCTCTTATTATAAAAATTGAGCTTTCTAGTTTTGTAAAATAGGAGTTAACATAACAGGAAATAAATTATTACAAAAAATATGCACCGAGAAATAATAATAATAATAATAATAATTTATTCTGGGCAACATACCAATCTTATTTATTTTATTGGTACTGGTAATTTATTGAAGTTATGCAAGAGATAAATCATCAGTTATAAAGCGATAGATTATGTATATACATACACATTAGGAATATTATTTCAAATTTTTCAGTGCTTCGTCTGATAAAGTCGGTCCTAGTTTTTGTAAAAAGTTATTTATTTCAACCAAATCATATAAAATTTTCAACAAATTTGTGCAATGGGTGCGATACTAGCTATCGTTGGTGCTAAATAGCTATTCTTCGGCACTAGAAAGAAACTGGCTAGTGCTAGAGAGCCAGGTGGTAAGCGTTTTTTCACAAGCTAGTTACAGGGTTCTATCCGAAAAAATCGTCAGTATCGATGATTACCATTTTCCGAAGCAATTTTCTAGAAATTTTCCTCTCCAAGGGAGAGAATATTCAATAGAAAGGTTTCCATAAATGATCCCTTCTTCCTTTCTACCATATCAGATTTTTTATTTTCGGAAACGTGTCCTCCCTCTAACTTCTCTGGCGGGTATTTTTTGTAACAATCGTATAACGACTATAAATATGAGGAAATTCGTTTACATCAAAGTTTTCCTAATCGATATTTCCTATTTAAAAAAAATATTAAATCTATCCTTCTATCAGGGTTTCGTCCCAAAAAGTTGAAAACGGGACCTTATTGTCAGATTCCGATGCCCGTCCTTCTGTCTGTCTCTTGCTCTGTATTATGAACCGTCATAGATAGAGACCTGCAATTTTCAAAGAATGTGTATTTCTGTTGTCCGTACAACAACAATTAAGTACTAAGTCCGTCCATCCGTCGGTCGGTCTGTTAGCGGGCTGTATCTTGTAAAACGTAATAGTTGACATTTTGAGAGAAAGTGTATGTCTATTTTCGCTATAACAACAAATAGTAAGCTTGCACGTCTGTCTGTTTGTTTGTGTGTGGGCTGTATCTCATGAACCGTAATAGGAGAGTTGAAATTTTCAGAAAAACTACATACTGTTGAATCTTTTAGAATGGTCGGAACCCTTCCTGTGCTAGTTCAACTCACTTTTGACAGAATTTTATAATCTACAAGAACTATTTCATACAGATTTTAATGTAACCTTCTTGTTGAGGTACATACAAGATCTTTTTACATATACTGTCTTATATCCATTAGAAACAATTATTTTTGGCTGCTGTAAATGAACGATTTAAACAAAAGGCAGGTATATTTAAGCTTTAGAAATGGATTTTAGACGTTGGTCAAACTCTCTTCAGCGTTATATGACGTGTTGAATCCTGTAGGCAGGTAAATATTATGGTCAAACCTTGTTAAGTCGAATATTTTATTTCTTAAAATTATATATTTTATTATTATATAATGCTATATTTGACCAAAGCAACTGAAATTTGTTGAGATTAGGTATACCATGTGACTAAATTTGTCGCCGGAATTCAGCGTCAAGCAGACGCTTACACAATAATAAAGATTAATAGCAGAAAATTTGCGTCTCTTTAAGTTATACTTTTGTTTTTTATACCGAAGTTACTTAGTTGAATGAACTGACCTAATTCAGCTATGCAGGTGAACTGAATAATGCAAGATAATATGAACTCTGTTGGTGCTGGTAATTTTGAAGATGTGGAGTTATAGGGCTCCAATTAATAAGGTCGATCTCATTTTTTGTGGAAAATATTCACATTTTTCAAGTGTTTTATTAACCTCATTGTTCAACTTTCACTTGTATTCAGTGATTTCAAAATACAGCAGCAGCATATTGCACATTCCTAAAGTTGTAATCTGAAACGTTGAACTCAAAAAAAGGTCCAATTCAAATGTTGCCGGAAATGAAAGTGTATTTTAAATTTGTTTAATATGGAACTATCTCTCATCCTTCTGCTATCAAATAAGAAAAAAATTAATCATCAAAATTAAAAAGCGAATAAATATACAAAAAGAGCAAGTGAGATCGGATTTTTGTTTAATTTTCCCCATAATCTTTGAGAGAAAGCGTATATTTATTATTTTAGTCGAAATTCTTCGCTAAGCACCTACTTCTATTTTAGTAGATACAATGAAACAAGTGGAATTTTTGAAAAAAAATTAAAAATAGTTTTTATTAGGCACCTAAGCCGTGCCGATGAGTACTTACTATTGTTCTCCTCTCGATTTGAACATAAGTATACTTATGTATATCTGTTTGCCAGCAACAGCAATTTCGGTAATCCCGGAATCCGTAACAAATTACTATTTGTCTACCAGACCAGAACACACATAACCATAGAATAGAGTAATATTTACGATCTGCCAGATAGTACCTATATACCAGAGAACAGAGACGTATATATACGATCCATGCTCGTGCGTATTTCCAGTGACGGATACCATTATCCGACATTGTTGTTCCATGTCGAAGAAAAAGTGATCTTACTTGAATGAGATATTTATAATTATTAAATATTAGATCACACTTGGAGCTTAACAGGTGGCGAGATATCTGCGATCTAAGTTCGAATTCGAAATTTCAAGACTCTAGACCGCATGTGACCTAAGAAATCGCTGCTTGAAGAAAATTTTCCATATCATTTTATAATTTTCTCCACAAAATTAGCCCTCACTATCAGAAATCGTTTATTTAAACTATACTTATATACGTCCGTGCTGCAGTCCGCCAACGCTCTATCACTACCCAATTTTAACTTTCTCCATTTTGTAGATTTGGAAAAAATAGGCTGTGACAGACGGACTGACCGTCTGGCTGATAGACAGAAGACAATATCTTATAATGGTTCCGTTTTTCATTGGATATACGGAACTTTAAAAACCAGACAAGCAATCGATTTAATTAGTAGGTAGATTTACCTCTTTTTGAAAAAAGTCTATTGGTGCTGGTACTTTAAAAATTCGTATATTTACCTTCAACTGCACCACTTTAGTATGGTCAATACCAATAGAATTAACATTATTCTGTATTTTTCAGTAAAGTTGGTCCTATTTTTTTAATGACTTTGAAAAGCGGAAGAGATATCTAATTTTCTATTTGCCCCCCAAAGGGGGTGGACTGGACATTTTTTTCAAAAATAGAGAATTTTGCGTACTCCCCCTCTCGCAAAGCAACGGGAAACCAGCGAGAGTATATTTCCCTAGTACAGCATCTCTGGAAGAGTATGTCTTCAAATTTATCTGGATACATAGGTGGTTCGGAAACCACATTAAACTGTAGGTCTCCTTGCCTCTGGTAACACTTTCAAGTTAGGTTAGGTTAGGTTAGCTCTCATCTTTTAAGTGGTAAAACGATCATGGCAAGTTCACATTGCGAAATTCGCTAAGAGCAGCATCAGTGTAATTAATATTATTTTGTATTTTTCAGTGCACCAACTAATAGAGCAAGGAAGATAGAAGATAAGGAGGGAATACTTGAGTTATAAAGTGAAGCCGCGCGGAATGTAGGCAACCCGTCCAGTATGAACACCGTTGGCAGGGTAACAAAAGGAATTTGCAAGAAAATCATCAGTATAAGGAATGGCTAAAAATAATTCCTTTGCTTCAAAATTTAAAATTGAGAGAGACTTTTAACATTCGCGTAAGCGATTAAAATTTATTCTTTGTGGCATGCTTTCAAACACAAGACACAAAATGCCAAATTAACAGTTCATTATTTACTAATGAACTCTTAATTATTCAAAAGTCAATAGCTTCGAGACTCTCTCTCTCTCTCTCTCTCTCTCTAAAATCATCAGTTTTGCTGATGTTCTGCTTTTTTGCTAGCTATAAGGGAGAAAAATGACAAAAAAGTCACAGCGTTTATTTTACATTTTTTAAAGTACCTAGAATCTTATAATATACATTTTATATACGATGCTTAAAAATTTATTACTACCTAAATCCGCAAAAAAAAGAAACTCACATTATTGTACAACATAAATAACACATTAATATCCTTTAAACAAAACTAACTTATTTTAAAACTGCCTCCTAGTTTCAGATATATCTATAACATTTATTGTAATAAAAGGAAATCTTATATCTACATATTTTGCCGAGATTGTCTTTATTAACGAAAATAAATGATGATCTAAGGGATGTTGATTGAAAACGTGGTCATCGAGGGTTTCAGAAATAGTAGAATTTGAAAAATATTGCAAAACCATGTTGGACAAATGCACTGTCGTATATTGTGTTGCTTAAGTCTTCCCACCACTTTTACCAAGGCCTGACGTATGAACTCATCACTTATAAAGCAGATTTTAACTAAATCAGCGGAAGGATCAAGCAAACCATCTCTATTTTCACTGCTATGAGCGAAAATGCAGCATGCATTCGCGCGTATGATGTTCGTACTTCGCAGGTTGCCTATACGCCAGGTGGCGTCACTACCGCGCAATGCACTCTAAACCAAATGCTACCTCCATACCTTCTATCCTCCTTGTAATAGAGTCGCTCCTAGTTTGGGTAAAAAATGTTATTTCACAACTTTGAGTTCAGCATTAGCCTTGAAAATAGTTGAACGTTCACTTATAGTACTTATCCCATTACAATTTTTCACAAAAACCGTGCGTTACTTGATGGTAGCGCGAAAAAGACTAATGATTTTTATTAAAGATACTGTGAAGCAGAAATCAGAAGACGTATATTGATTGCAAGAAATACTTAATTAAAATCTGGAATGACAGACACATTACTAAGAATACAAAAATGGCTTCGTCAAAACCTTACTATTCTCTATATTCTCCTATGGTTCTGAGTCCAGGACTATTAAAGTCTCCGACAGACATAGATGCATTTGACATGTGGTGCTGGAGGAGAATGCTCAGGATACCGTGGATAGCGCTCAGAACTAACGTGTCGATACTAAATGAACTCTGAGTACGAGATCAACTATCCACAGTATGCCGGAGAAATATATTAAAATACTTCGACCATGTTATTAGAAGAAGCCATGATAGGTTAGGAAAAATAATTGTATAGGGTAATATTGAGGTAAGACCAACAGGTAGATCCCTGACAAGATGGATAGACCAAATTAAGGATATAACCGAACAGCCGCTGCATACCAACTTGGGAGCGGCAGAAGATCGCCAGCACTGGAGACAATTAAGTAACCAGTGCGCATAACCTTGGTGTCACTACTCTTCAGCCATGAAGACAAGACTAAGAAGACTCAGATAAAGAAAATCACTTCTTACCTTATCCATATTTTCGCTAAGCCGTTCATCTTGTGTAAAAAATATATGACTATTGTTGTTTGTTTTGAGTCAATTGATCGGAGCGGAAACACTTTTTTACTTTTATACAGTTACCAAATTGGCTGACTATATACAAGGAAAATAGGCATTGCAAACTAGTAAAATTTGCAATCTAAAGAGCGCTATGCTCGCAATAGCTGTTGTCCAATAGCCGACACCGTATTTTGCTCAAGATTTTACTTACTGCCAAAATCGCAGTGAGAATTTTGATAAAACTGGTGTAAACTATTTTTCTGAGTGCATTTGACCATCCTCTCGAGGCGGAGGGAAAAAGTTACAAGCAAATAAAATTTCGTATTTTTAATCCCGGACACAAATAGAGGGGTCTTATAAGTTTGAAGTGTGTATCTGTAAGGATGTCTGTGGGATTGTAGGTCCTAAACGGATGAACCAATTTTGATTAAATTTTGTTTAGTTTGAAAAGTTTGAAAGGTGATCTGATCGAGACTGTTTTCTACCAGGTTTTCTAGCTAGTTGAATTCATCATGGGCATCTGTCTATAAGATTTTTTGGTTTGAAAGGATACTTGACTTGACCGACAGTGTTCTTAATTAGCTTTTCTTTGATTAACTTTTGTATGTGGCATCGCAGCCACCAAACTGATGAACCAATTTTCATTTAGTTTTTAGTTTAAAAGGTGACTTGATCAAAGAGTTTTTTCTAGCTAGTTGAGTTTTTCATGGGCATTGCAGCTATCAAAAGAATGAACCGATTTTGTTTGTTTTTTTGTTTGAAAGGTGAGTTGATCTAGAGTGTGACAGTTTTTTTTATTTTTTTTTTTGGCATATAGGTACCATGTATATTTTTCAGATGAGTCTTAGCCCAAAACGGATGAAAAGTGTTTCATTAAGTTTTTTATTTGTTTGAAAGGTGGCTTGATTGAGAGTGTCTGTTTGAGGCACCGTCGCTCCCAAACGGATGAACCAATTTTTATTGATGGTTTTCGGTTGAAGGATGTCTATCTTCTAGTCTATTTTAGGCAATGTCGCTTTAATATCTTATCCACCTGTTTATTCTTATTCTGGCTAAACGGTTTGACAAATAACAAAATTGATTATGATCGTTGTTGTTTGTCTTGGCACGCTTCAAAAGGCAAAGGGTCGTACAAGAAGACGTGACGATACAGCCGATATTTTATTGCAGAAATGGCCGAATTTCCAAATTCATATTTCCTACTCTCTTGACCAAATTTGGTAAACAATCAGACGAGTATAAACAACAGTAGATATTATTATTGGGCATAATCAACCAAATAGTAACAAAATGACAGAAAGAAAGAGGATCTTTCATCTTTCAAAAACTATTAAATTCAACTTTCCACTGTTTTCGTAGTTCAGAACTCTCAAGTATGATTGATTGTCCTTATCTAACGGGTTTTCATTCTATTGCAATATGAGGTATAGAACGTATACAAAAAAGATTATCATAATATCTGGAGATTGAATTACAGAAAAGTTAAATGCGTATTATAATAAAACATCCAGAAAAAATAATCTCACTACATTCCTGGCAGCAGACAACACGCACAGATAAAAAATTCACGAATAGGATTGCCCTACACACGAGTGACCTTCACTTATTCCTATTGATGAGAAGAATGAGAACAAAAAAAATAGACGGAAGCACGCACTGACTGGAATATTTCATCAAATCAAGTTATTTGTGATCAAAGTTGTCTCGAATCCTTCTTCTCGTTTCAGTATGTGACGTTTTTACAAAATAGGATTTCTTTGAGTAACTACTTCATCATGGGGAACGCATAGGTACAGCTCGACTATTCACACATGCGATACAGAAAAGTAGGAAGGGCATATTAATCAAAATAAACCCTTTTATCGACGTGATGTTCAACATATCTTAATATGAACTTGAAAAATATTTTTTTACAGTCTTTGTTCTACAGAGAGAAAAATATACTGTTCTAATGTTCCGTACACCCGACAAAAAAAAGAAGTTTATTAAGATAGCTCTTGTATCTGTATGTAATTCCGTTTATCGATTTTCTTCTAACCTACGTAATGAAAGAAGTTGAAATGTCGTAGTTATAAAGAGTTACGTGATCCTAACTAAAATGTAATCAAATTGATTAAAATCTAAGGGTTAATTTTGGAGAATGGATTATTAAAAGGAAAGTGTAATATTGTTAGGTACCGTTACATTTTGAATTCACGAAATATATTTGAACGTGATACGATTTGTGTATTTTATTCGCAGCTTTGCTTATTTTACTGGTAGAACTTAACGCAGAACTTAACTATGGACTGCCCTTATTGAACAACAACACAGAACATCTTCTTTATTATTTCCTCTTTCCTATATATACAATCATAGAACATATAAGTAGCATAGGCATAGTATCATAGTATTAAATTATAAGAAACACTTGGAAGATGTTATAAAACAATTAATATGTTAACAGAACGTTCAACCATTTTCACGACTAATAAAATACTCAAACGTTTGAAATAAATATTTTTTTGAAAAAATAGAATCGACTTTTATTAGTAGTTGATGCTCTTAAAACTACATAAATATTTTTTACAAAAAAAATTAACCGACGTTATTAGTGGGTGCACTGAAAAATACAAAATAATATTAATTCTATTGATGCTATTACTTTTGAAGTTGTGCAGTTGCAGTTAGATGGATAACATTTGGCACCAAATTCACCAGCACCAATAGAATTAATACTATTTTGTATTTTTCAGTGCACCAACTAATAAAATCGGTCCAATTTTTTGTTAAAAATATTCATTTCACACTTTTGAGTGTAACATTAGTCCTATCCTATTACCCACGTATATTATTCGCTTGTACATTTATTATTTTGAAATCTCAACACATCGCGTCGGAAACACGCATAATTATTTTAGCTTTCACTATTTTACCACCGCTGTAACTCGAAAACCGTAACTCTAAGAAAAAATATAATAAGATAATATAATTTATCAATATTGGATCACACTTGGAGCTTAACAGGCGGCGAGATGTCTGCGATCTAAGTACGAATTCGAAATTTCATGTCTCTAGACCGTATGGGGGGCCTGAGAAATCGCTGCGGAATCCATCGATACAAGAACCGAAAGTAATAAAAACTATTTAAAAAAGCACACAGTCGGATTGTATACCTCCTCCGTTTGTGTTCGTCGGTCAAAAATAATTTTCATTCTATTGGTGCTCATAGTTTTGCAATATTTCCTGCTTGTTGTTAATTTTATCTAAATTCACGAATTATGCCCTGACGAAGCGAATAAACATTCTCTCAAGAATCATTTCTTTTATAATAAATGAGATTTTTTTTGGAGATGCAGTAATTTAATGAAGAAAATTCTTTGAATGAAATCCAGCTTTCGAGAATATTATTCTGGGAAAAAAATTCTGAATTTAGAATAACTACAAGCAGGAAAGATTTCATAATTATTAATTACAAATAATTTTATTTATCGAATAACTGCAACTCTAAGAATCATCTCTTTCAGAAGGAAATGTTGTATTTTTTTGAAATGGGACTATTTCTCAGCAGTCATATCGCAAATAAAAAGTAAAAAAATGGGCGTTCGTTTCTGATGAGGAATGCGCGTACGACCATAAAAAACATACAGTCGAATTGTATAAGAACTAAGAGTTTTATATCAAACTATAACTGATAACTCCTTCATTCTCATGTAAAACCTAAGAATCATTATGATTTTCACAATCGATGTTTGTTATTTCATTTTGTTTGATATATTTGTAAATAAAACAAGTTCGGCACTAGCATAGTTTGATACTGAAACAGTCACGTATTAACTTCACTTCTCTCGAACAAGGCGAGTTACACGCATTTTTTATTATTATAAAATATATAGTGAAGAAGACATTGTAATAAGATGAATAATCATCAACTGGCCCCCGTTTTGTCTCAGTAAGCTTAAGATATTGAAAAAATAGATGCGAAAACTCTAAAAACTGTACCCTTTCCACTCCTAACCGACTCGCACTTGAACCTTTTCAACCTCCCGACGCAAGTTTGATGTGTATCTGTGAGAATGTCCGTGGCATCGTAGGCGCCTAAACAACAACTACTACTGTGTAGTTGCTAAACGTATTAAACTTTTTTTTTGTTAAGTGACCTGATCGAGAGTGTTTTCTAGCTAGCTGACTTTATCATGAGATTTCGTTCTTTTTTGTTTAAAAGGCGATTTGATCAAGAGAGAGAGAGAGATAACTCGAAAACGGATTAACCAATTTTGACTTATTTTATTTCTTTGAAAGTTTGGTAGGTTTTTATTTCTTCTTCTTCTTTTTTAATTTTATTTAATCTTCTATAAAGATAATTTAATTTTCAGAAAATATTCCATCCCGTTTGTTGGTAAAACTTTGTTCATTTTATTTTCCGTACAAATAGTTCCTGGTGTTCCCATTGATAAAAATCCAGCGTATAGAGGGCTGAGGATCTGGGACACCATGTAATTGGTCCTAACGTGCCAACACATAATTTTTATAGGATGGATATATTATCAAGCTACTCCGGAAGAGGCGGAATGATATGTGCAGGTGCTACTTCTTGTATGTGCTAAATTCCTTTTCTCATACATGAGACATTTACTTGAGACCATAAAATAGAAATGAAAAACAATATTAGACATGTATGTATGTATGTAATATTATCGGGGCTGCAATATATTCACATGTGATAGCTATTAGGGCTTCCAAACAAATATAGATTTTTTGATATGTATATATGTATGTTTCTATGTACCTACTTATGTTTGTCCACGTATTTCTCCAAAATTATTAGTCGGATTATAACCATCTTTTTTTTACCTGCGAACCAAGCTGTGGAGGAAAAGATTAATCTTTGGTGGCGACTGTTTTCCTGCATGTTTTTTTTATGGATGTTCGCTGTTTATAAATTAAGCAATAGTAAAAAAATCGACATTCAACATTTCCTTGTTAAACTCAAAAGTGTGAAATAAATATTTTTTACAAAACAATGGACCGACAATTTTAGCTGGTCCACTGAAAAATAGAAAATAATATGAATTCTATTGGTTCTAGTACTTTTGCAGCTGGTGCCAACAGTTTTCAATTCAAGTACCCAAAACTAAACATCTTCAAAATTACTAGTACCAATAGAATGATCAATATTTTGTATTCTTCAGTGGACCAACTAATACTAATAAGATCGATCCAATTTTTAGTAAGGAATATTTATATTTGCTTACATTTACTTCAACTTAAGGAACAGTGGAAGTCGCATCAAATTTGTTTCTGTAGTTTTCAAGATATGGACATGTAGGTAAGTGTGATACTATACGAGCTACGGGTGTGGTATGAAAGGGAAAACATCATAAAACTTTCGTTAAATTCTATTGCATGTAAGAATAATCTTAATATACAATCGCGCGTTTTGCATAGTAGACGGACACCGATTATGATGATTCCTTTTTTTATTGGAAAGGGGAGTGTGTAGAGAGTCCCATATTTTTGACCGACTTCAAAAAAAGGAGAAGGTATACAATTCGGTTGTAAGATTGCTTTTTTACGGCTGTTCGCGCGTTTTGCGTATTGAACGTACTCCGATTTAGACAATTTTTGTTTCATTTGAAAGAGGAGAGTTGGGAAAACATCCCATATTGAGAAAAATCAAATCCAAAATCTCCTTCCCTCCAAAACCCGCCCATAAAGGGGGTGGAGGGGGCAATTTTTCTCGAAAAATAATTTTCATTCTATTGGTGCTCATAGTTTTGCAATATTTCCTGCTTGTTGTTAATTTTATCTAAATTCACGAATTATGCCCTGACGAAGCGAATAAACATTCTCTCAAGAATCATTTCTTTTATAATAAATGAGATTTTTTTTGGAGATGCAGTAATTTAATGAAGAAAATTCTTTGAATGAAATCCAGCTTTCGAGAATATTATTCTGGGAAAAAAATTCTGAATTTAGAATAACTACAAGCAGGAAAGATTTCATAATTATTAATTACAAATAATTTTATTTATCGAATAACTGCAACTCTAAGAATCATCTCTTTCAGAAGGAAATGTTGTATTTTTTTGAAATGGGACTATTTCTCAGCAGTCATATCGCAAATAAAAAGTAAAAAAATGGGCGTTCGTTTCTGATGAGGAATGCGCGTACGACCATAAAAAACATACAGTCGAATTGTATAAGAACTAAGAGTTTTATATCAAACTATAACTGATAACTCCTTCATTCTCATGTAAAACCTAAGAATCATTATGATTTTCACAATCGATGTTTGTTATTTCATTTTGTTTGATATATTTGTAAATAAAACAAGTTCGGCACTAGCATAGTTTGATACTGAAACAGTCACGTATTAACTTCACTTCTCTCGAACAAGGCGAGTTACACGCATTTTTTATTATTATAAAATATATAGTGAAGAAGACATTGTAATAAGATGAATAATCATCAACTGGCCCCCGTTTTGTCTCAGTAAGCTTAAGATATTGAAAAAATAGATGCGAAAACTCTAAAAACTGTACCCTTTCCACTCCTAACCGACTCGCACTTGAACCTTTTCAACCTCCCGACGCAAGTTTGATGTGTATCTGTGAGAATGTCCGTGGCATCGTAGGCGCCTAAACAACAACTACTACTGTGTAGTTGCTAAACGTATTAAACTTTTTTTTTGTTAAGTGACCTGATCGAGAGTGTTTTCTAGCTAGCTGACTTTATCATGAGATTTCGTTCTTTTTTGTTTAAAAGGCGATTTGATCAAGAGAGAGAGAGAGATAACTCGAAAACGGATTAACCAATTTTGACTTATTTTATTTCTTTGAAAGTTTGGTAGGTTTTTATTTCTTCTTCTTCTTTTTTAATTTTATTTAATCTTCTATAAAGATAATTTAATTTTCAGAAAATATTCCATCCCGTTTGTTGGTAAAACTTTGTTCATTTTATTTTCCGTACAAATAGTTCCTGGTGTTCCCATTGATAAAAATCCAGCGTATAGAGGGCTGAGGATCTGGGACACCATGTAATTGGTCCTAACGTGCCAACACATAATTTTTATAGGATGGATATATTATCAAGCTACTCCGGAAGAGGCGGAATGATATGTGCAGGTGCTACTTCTTGTATGTGCTAAATTCCTTTTCTCATACATGAGACATTTACTTGAGACCATAAAATAGAAATGAAAAACAATATTAGACATGTATGTATGTATGTAATATTATCGGGGCTGCAATATATTCACATGTGATAGCTATTAGGGCTTCCAAACAAATATAGATTTTTGATATGTATATATGTATGTTTCTATGTACCTACTTATGTTTGTCCACGTATTTCTCCAAAATTATTAGTCGGATTATAACCATCTTTTTTTTACCTGCGAACCAAGCTGTGGAGGAAAAGATTAATCTTTGGTGGCGACTGTTTTCCTGCATGTTTTTTTTATGGATGTTCGCTGTTTATAAATTAAGCAATAGTAAAAAAATCGACATTCAACATTTCCTTGTTAAACTCAAAAGTGTGAAATAAATATTTTTTACAAAACAATGGACCGACAATTTTAGCTGGTCCACTGAAAAATAGAAAATAATATGAATTCTATTGGTTCTAGTACTTTTGCAGCTGGTGCCAACAGTTTTCAATTCAAGTACCCAAAACTAAACATCTTCAAAATTACTAGTACCAATAGAATGATCAATATTTTGTATTCTTCAGTGGACCAACTAATACTAATAAGATCGATCCAATTTTTAGTAAGGAATATTTATATTTGCTTACATTTACTTCAACTTAAGGAACAGTGGAAGTCGCATCAAATTTGTTTCTGTAGTTTTCAAGATATGGACATGTAGGTAAGTGTGATACTATACGAGCTACGGGTGTGGTATGAAAGGGAAAACATCATAAAACTTTCGTTAAATTCTATTGCATGTAAGAATAATCTTAATATACAATCGCGCGTTTTGCATAGTAGACGGACACCGATTATGATGATTCCTTTTTTTATTGGAAAGGGGAGTGTGTAGAGAGTCCCATATTTTTGACCGACTTCAAAAAAAGGAGAAGGTATACAATTCGGTTGTAAGATTGCTTTTTTACGGCTGTTCGCGCGTTTTGCGTATTGAACGTACTCCGATTTAGACAATTTTTGTTTCATTTGAAAGAGGAGAGTTGGGAAAACATCCCATATTGAGAAAAATCAAATCCAAAATCTCCTTCCCTCCAAAACCCGCCCATAAAGGGGGTGGAGGGGGCAATTTTTCTCGAAAGTTGAAAATCCGAAACGACAAAATTAATGAAAATTCCATATCCGTAAATGTTTAAATTGGACAGTTTAAAAAATAATCATACGTTTCCGCGCTACAGTCTGAAATATGTGTTTCAGCTATGTGGAAGGGGCAAATTTTTCCGAAAATCGAAAATTCGAGATTTGAAAATTAGAAAGGGGACCATATCCGGAAACGTTTAAATTGAACAGAGTCACGGTTTCCGAGTTTCGCAATGGTAAAGTCTGAAATATGTGATATGCGCATTTCCGCTATGTACAAGCTAAACCTACCTATATCTTTTTGGGAATTAGTGAACGTTCAACAATTTCCATGACTAATGTTACACTCAAAAATGTGAAATAAATATTTTGTACAAAAAATTGGACCGACTTTATCAGTTGTTGCACTGAAAAATACAAAATAATATTAATTCTATTGGTGCTGGTGATTTTGAAGTTGTGCCGTTGTAGTTTGTTGTTGTAGGCACCAACTCCAAAAGAACCAGCACCAATAGAATTAATATTATTTTGTATTTTTCAGTGCAACAACTGATAAAGTCGGTCCAATTTTTTGTAAAAAATATTTATTATTAAAATTCAATATTTCTTTACCCAAAAAAGACCCGCAAAGGGAATCTTTATCTGGCATAATTAAACCAAGATTATTTCCAGTAAGTTTAACTTGGCCATTTAAAAAAAAATCAAAGGTTTTCGAGTTACAGCACTAGGAAAGTGCAAGATTGTTACCGCCATATTTTTAAATCATTTAATAAGTATGAACGTACAACAATTTTCATGACTAATGAAACACTCAAAAATGTAAGAAAAATATTTTATTAGTTGTTACCCAGAAAAGGCCAAAATATGGTAAATTTTCGGTACCGTTTAAATGGAAAAATGTTCATGAACTTCAACTGCTTCAAAGTAAAAGATTGAGAAGTTTTCGATATAATGGTGAATCATTGTAGATTTATACCTACTTTATAATGAAATTTTGAATACAATTTATTATGTTTTTTTTGTTAGTTGGTGCACTGAAAAATACATAATAATATTAATTATATTGGTACTGGTAATTTTCGAGTTATGCAATTATATTCGAATAGAAGACTCTTCAATATTCGAGAAAAATTTACCCCTCCATCACTTTTGGGGGCGTTTTTTAGAGGGAAGGTGATTTTGAATTTGAGTTTCTACGAATATTGGACCATTTTGCATCACTCTTTCCAATAAAGAAAGAATTATTCAAATCGGTTAACCTCAACGTTTACTAGGCAAAACGCGCTCATACATTAAAAAGCATACATAGGTACAGATAAGTTATATAGGTACCTCCTCAGTTTGGGAAGTTGGTCAAAAACTAGGAGCGAGTTTAGTAGTTGGTCCACTGAAAAATATGAAATAATATTGATTGTTGGAGCCAAAAGTATTCCATTTACTTTTAACCGTACCACTTCAAAATTACCAGAGCCAATAGAATTATTATTATATCGTATTTTTAAATACAAATACCAAATAATAAAGAAGGTCCTAGTTTTAGTAGAAAAAAGTCATTTTTTTTGTTGATTATACTCACATGTCACACTTACGGATCAGATAGAGGATTCTTAGGGCACTTAAAGAGTTGTTATGCCCATTTTCATTAAAAAAATATAAAAATGGCTTCATGAGAGATTTGAATTTGGGATTGAAAAGGCCATCGATTGATATAAGGACTTTGCTGTGATTGTTAACTTGATTTGAAATAGCGATTGCCCACAATTAAGTTGTACCTACAAAATCGATTTTTAAGTTATTATCGTATTTTTCTTGAAAGTACCTCAACTCCTTTCAAAACATGTCCTTGTATGTTACAATAAATATATATATGTCAGATTTTTAACTAAATCCTTCCTTAAAAATCATAATTATATAGTGTAAATGCGCAGAAGTTTTTTTATTCTATAATAATAAAATCAACCTATTTTCCTTGGAGTCAAAGATATATATATATATATATATATATATATATATATATATATATATATATATATTAATATTTTATCCAGACTGAGCAAAAAACACATTATTTATATAGAAAAAGAGAACTGCAAGTGCAACATTTGATTGGACAACGGCATTGATGCAGAAAGACCTTGAGATTCGTTGGAAGTTGCTTGGCTCCGAATTTCGTGAGTGTGTGTGTGTGTGTTTGTGTATAGCCCGAAGGAAGAAACAGCAATTAATGCATATAGACTGTCTGGGCAAAAGTGAAAAATAATACCGAAGATAAGTTGAACGGATATATCTCGCCCATAACACAATATTGTCGGTACATTGCACTTTACTCAAAATATTTGTTTTTATTTTCGATGTTTTCGCATAACTTCTAAGTTTAATAATTAGAAATGTCTTAGAAATAGTTTGAAACGTTTACAGCACAGCAGTACAGTACCTTTTCTTGATCAAAACTAATGATAAAAATGAGCTACATTCGAAATGATCACGAAATCCTGGATAAGCAGGTATAGGTTTGATATGAAATTTATTTTAACAGTGATTCTCAGTCATATTTATATAGTATGATATCAAATCCTACAAACCACTAGGTACAATGTTATTAATTTTTTTTTCATGTCAAATCATTCTGACATTTTCGACACATGCAACGTTGTCTGAGATGGATGATTTTAATTTTATTTCAAAATCTTTGGCTTTACATGACCTTTCTCATCAAGAAAATTAATGACTCTGAAATAAACCTTAATTATGGTGTGGTGCGACGCGCTCTTTTTTTCATAAAATATTTATTTTGTTCTTTTTGGTGCATCAACCAGTCTGCTGATGGACCTGTTGAAGAATGTTTAGAAATTCTACGAACTTTATTTTATGTGTTTATTTTCAATCATATTAAATTACTTTGATACCTATAGGGTGAGTTTTTAGTATTTTCGCGGTCGATAACTCCGTTATTACAAATAATATTAAAAAATACTACCTATGAATTTCTTTTAGACATTGTTAACCTTAATATTTTTGATGAACGATAATTTTTATGCTTTATTAAATGGAACGCCCTAAGTTTAATTTTGAATTCGAAATCTACACTTGTAGGCAAACTTAGACATGGTTAAAAAGAGTATTCCGATTTTATCAGAAAATTTTAATGATTTTAACTCTCGGTATATTGCTTAAATAATAATATAACGTCAGTTTTCTACTTTTATAGGTTTTGTTAAGCTATGTAATATTGTAGTAACGATCTATTATTATATTATTACAGAAATTGTGTGTAACATTAGTCACGAAAGTCGTTGAACGTTCACTTATACCAAAGAAGATTGTACTTATCCTTTTACCCATCTACATTCTTTGCTTGTATTTGTTACTATTCAGAGATCTGTTGAAAACATTGTTGCGGAAATATGCATATTTTAGACTTTACCACTAATGTAACTCGAAAACCGTAACTCTATGGAAGATAGTTCTATTTAAATGTTGCTACAAATCTGTTCTGGTCTTTAATTTGGCCCTCTCCGATTTTCAATTTTCGAAAGCAGAAATATACATATTTCAGATTTTAACATTGCTGCAACTCGAAAACCGTAACACTTTTGAAAAAATGTTCAATTTGTTTGGAGGGAAGAAGATTTTGGATTGGAGTTTTTATGAATATAAGACCATTTCTCAAGTCACCTCTTTCAAATGAATCAAAGATAAGCAAAATCGGAGTACGTTTACTAGATACAGCGCGCGCACAAACCAAAAAAAAGCAGACAGACGAATTGAATAGGTACCTAACTCCGTATGGGTTCGTCGGTCAAAAATAATGTTAACGTATATAAGAGTCAAAAATGCTTAAGGAAAATATCAGGCATGCTATAATTTATTCGTCATGCAAGTAGAAACTTAACATTCTTCCAGTAACCATAATCATATCTAAATAAAATATACTAGTCAGATAACCAAGTTTGGCATCAATGTGTCGTCATTTAGAAAAGTGTTTGATTGAGTTTGAGTGAATTTCGTGTTAGCAATAGATTTCCAAATATTTTTTTCTATAAAAGCGGAAAAAGAAACTACTGATACTACTCGAACATTTTTTGCTAATTTTATGAAGGAAAAAGTTGATATCGTAATGCCTTGGTTTGCTGGCGATACTGAAATTAATATTAGTTGGTTGAGTGAATTTTCTTATTGATTGCTAAGAGTTTTTTATACAGTTTGTTGTTATTTTCATTTTCCCAAATTGATGTTATACACAAAATTTGAAAAAATATCTCCGAAACATTTTAGGTGTATAAGAAATATGTAAGAAAAATTCAACTCAAATGTGATCCATTTGCAGTGCAGTTGCAGTTAGATTGATAGCTTTTGGCACCAACTTCACAAGTAGGTATCAGCACCAACACAATTAATATTATTCTGTATTTTTCACTGCACCAACTAATAACATCGGTCCAATTTTTTGTAAAAAATATTTATTTCACACTTTTGAGTGTAACATTAGTCACGAAAACCGTTGAACGTTCACTAATACCAATAGAGATAGTAAATATTTTTATCCACGTATATATTCTTTGCTTGTAGTTGTTATTATTGAGATCTCAAAACATCGCTGTGGAAATACACAAGTATTTTAGATGTTACCATTTTACCACCGCTGTAACTCGAAAACCATAACCCTTTTGAAAAAATGATCAATATAGACATTTTTGGATATTGTCCTATCTTTAATTATACCACCTCAGATTTTTGATTTTCGAGAAAATTTGACCACTCCAACCCCTTCGGGGGCGGTTTGTGGTGGGAAGGCGATTTCGGATTTGCGTTTTTATGAATATGAGACCATTTTTAAAGCCCCCTCTTTCAAATGAATCAAAAATCATCCAAATCGGTGTACGTTTACTATATAAAACGCACGAACAAACAAATAAAAAAGCAGACTGTCGAATTGTATACCTCTGCCGATCGGGGCTCGTCGGTCAAAAAGTGTGTACATTTTTTTATAATTTTTACGACACCCTCTTTAATAACGGACTTATCGTCCGTGAATATTTAACTATTAATCCATATACCTAATGACTCATTTTCGACAATTACAAGCTGATGAATAAGAAGGTAGGGTGATTAGACAATTCTCTTCATTTCTTCTAGAAATATACAGCTATTATCATTAGTAGCGAAATAATGTGATAAGTGGAATAGTTCCGTAACG
The DNA here is from genome assembly GCA_958507055.1 of Crioceris asparagi. Classification (NCBI taxonomy): domain Eukaryota; kingdom Metazoa; phylum Arthropoda; class Insecta; order Coleoptera; family Chrysomelidae; genus Crioceris; species Crioceris asparagi. Next base: position 56,531,019 of record OY293827.1, read on the forward strand.
ACATTTATAGAAATACAATAGAAACTCTTAAAAATATTAAATTTGTTCTCATATATACTCTATAAATAAGCATACTAAACTACTAATTTACAAAAAAATACAACTAAATATTATCTAAATATGTAAGTCATCTTGAATAGGTAAATGACAAAAATTCTAACCATATGTATGAACTTCCCAGTAAATTCGAGTTACATGAAGATACTGAATTATATTTAGGTACATATAAGAAAAAAACTTCGGCAGGTAACAAAGTGGAATTATAAGTATTCATACATGAGGAAAAAATACGAAGTGTGCGTGAAAATCTCACCTTGAGGGTTTCGTACGACAGTAATGACAATAATAGAGAAAATATAATTTCATAAAATACATTAAATTGTATAATTGTGCACCGAACGAAACCAGTCTGAAGTCGACATCAATTTCGTTAGTGGTGATAGTCAAGACGAAAATGCATCCTTGTATATGCGTAGGTACTTAGACATAAACCGATATTCTTAAAAATCCATTATACCTATATAGGTACTTTGGAAATATAGAATAAGAGAGACTGAATTAGAGTTTTGTAAATTCGGACTAATTACATTAATTTTCTTCAATTAAAAATCATAAAAATAAATGTATCCGATAATTCACTTTGGTATTCACATGCTAATCACCTAAAAAATACGGTTTCCATGTTACAGCAGTGTTAATGTCTGAAATATGTGTTTCTCCGCGATGTTTTGAGGAAATATATAATATATGTAAGCAAGCAAAGTAGGTATATCTACTATCTTCTTTGGTATAACTGAACGTTCAAGAATTTTGATGAATAGTGAAACAAAGATAGGACCAACTTCATTAGTTGGTGCACTGAAAAATAAAAAATAATATTAATTCCATTGATCTGGTACTTTTGAAGTTGCGAAAGTCTTTTCTCTACCTAAAGCAGCACATTAGATTAGATCGAAAAATTATTTTTTAATATAATTTCAAGAGTTTCAGATTATGTAAAACCATCTCTAACAAAATTACAATTACTTATAAGTAATACCACGTTAAGACAAAAATATCAAATAAGTGATACAAAATTTTTCGACCGTTAATGACGCATAACGGTGACTCTTTGATAACATAGACCCAGAAGGAGAATAGATTAATTTAACTGAAACGAACCAATTGTGATTCATATTCAATAGAGTGAAAGATTGATTTTTTTCAAGATAGTAACACTGTTAGAAGTAAAGAGAGGGTTAACCAGTTCATTCCTAGACCATAGGAAGCGCCATAAGCTAAAAAACTTAAAGGGATAACGCAGGTATATTATAAGAATATAATAGCAGAAAACGGTTTCGGGATGCTCAATGCGTGTGAGGAATCCTCTATCTTCTTCCCCTTCCAACGAAATATATATCTATTTCACTCCAGGAAAAGTTTCGGAAGAATAACGAACTTTCACCAATTTCATTGCCGTTCGTATATTATCTTGTAACACATGAACTCTGGTTAACTTTTCAAAAGTGCATTTTAGTTTTTAAGTTGAGTAGGTTCAAGGCCTATTTGTAATAAGTATAAATAAAATATATGTATTTGCATTAGAGTGCATTCAGTCACAGAAATCATAATTTTTCATTAATTTGTATTACTTTAACGTAAAAAGTCATCTTGAAAAATCAAAAGATACGTCAAGTCAGGTTACGAGTAGAAACATTCATTCCGTTATTTCATTGTCATGATAGCAAATTTGTCTTCAGATGTAAAAAATTATCACGAACTCTAGAAGTTACCAATATACTGTCCCGATTTTTTTTATAAACGAAATTATTCTTAAGCATATCTACCTGTTAAATTCATCCGGAAGTGATCAAGAAATAATTATCCACCTATATTGGAGGTACATTCGTTTTCAGAAATTCAGAGCTATTCGTCTATCATAATTACCTATAGTTATGCTGAATATTTGATTCTGGGAAAGTCTAATTCCTAAATTATCAAATGGGAATTTTTAATTCCCATAATGACCAGGATAGAAATTAATCTTCACTATTCTCAATTGGTAATAATATTGTATGATTATAGTTCATACAATAATTATATTCTGAATGTTACTGTGTAATTTCAAAAGTTATAATTCTTAAAACAATGCAAAAAATTTCGAAATATTCAATTATGAATAAAGAAATAAAAAATAATAGTTCAATTAAAATAAAAATAGTTAATTCTCAGAATAACAAGGTGTGACAATTGATCTGAATAAAAAGCATTTCTTCTTTAAAAAATGCATTTAAACATTATAAATTCCAGAAGAATAAATGGAAGATACTCCTGTTTCAAGTTTTGATTAAATGTAAGACTTGATGAACCCCCAATCTCATCAACAATGAATGAGTAGATATATGTCTTTCCAACAAAAAAATGGTTACTGTAAGTGTTAATTAAATCTAGAAAACAATGAATTGGCTGAATTCATTGGATATTGGGTCTCAGAGCCTGCCGCTGTACTACTCATTCTCCTGTCGCTAGAAGTCCACCACCGGCGTCCGTCGTCCAGCACACTCAAAAATGCAGCATCTTACGTCCTTCCCCTACCTCCTCATTGTGTGAGAAGACCGCACGCCATTGGCCGGAACCGGCCTATGCGAACAATCGCGAAACTTAACGCACACACATACACACAGCCTACTACTACCACGATATTTCGGCAGGACCGCTGCCGTGCTGCCGAAGTCTCTTGCCAGTTTCAGACGGCAGTCTTGAATTTGAAATTGTGGAAGTTGGTTGTGTCCTGCGGATTAAGCAATACAACTATAAACATAACCTCGTGTTTTACGCTCCTAAGTGTTTGTGAACGCGCGAATGTGGAATTTCCTTCAGTGACAATGGGCTAAGCAATCCGCATTCCAATGATTTTTATTTTTTTTTCATTGGTTTATTTTTGTGATATGTCGACGGTCAAGTTAACTACAGCGTTTTTATTTTATGTTAATAATGTTACGCCGCCAGGACTAAAAACTTTTGAGATGTTATGATAGTCGAAAAGTGAATGTTGTTTTTTTTGTTTTATTGAACATTATTTATTTGTGTTTAAACAAACTATTAAATTGTGAATATGGCCAGCAACAATAGCGGAGTACAACAACAAGAGCAAAAGTTCCTTGCTCAAGGCAACAGTCCCTACCATTGCAAAGAATGTGGTATATCTTTAAATTCAGCAGAATCCCTCGATGTCCATCTACAATACCATAAAGAGAATCTGCTCAAGCATTGGGCAGTACAGGCACAATCTTCCCATGGTAATGAGGAGACCAACAATAACAACAACACCACCACCACCAAAACATCAGCTTCCATAAAACGTGAGTTAATATCAAATACTGTAGCTGCTGCGGATAGTTCCGATTCCATGCAGAAGAATAGTGTTACACCAGAAATAAATTTTGGCCATCCACCCACGCCGCAAAGCTACCAGAGTGCAGCATCCCCATATCAAAATCAAGATAATACAGGTTTTTCACCCGGGTTTTCAAATTATCCAATTAAATCTGAAAGGCTTTCACCTGGGCCACAATTCCAACAAAGTTATGCCAATTATCCAGATCCACACCAGCAGCAGTCATTTTATAATATAGAGCAACAATATAATCAAGATGCCTTTGGTCAAAAGCCGTACAGGTACCACCCCTATTCACAACCCTACGAGCGGCAGGCGCCACCGGCACAGGTGTCATCGTCGAGCCCGGCCTACCCGCCCCAACCGACCCCATCGCCTAGCCCTAAACAATGCGATAAATGCGGGTATGTTTGCGAATCCGCTTCCCAGTTAATTGAGCATTTAAATATAGCACATCCACCAACCCCGGCTCCACACTTGTCGAGCTATCAACCGAATCAGCATTTTTTATTTGATCAACATCCGGTTATCAAGCAGGAGGATGCACCACAGAGTGAAATTTTGGATTTAGATTCCCACAAAGTTGTACATAATGTCTACCATGATGAGGAGAAGAGGCAAGATGGAGGAAATCCAGCCAATCCACACTCGGTCACAGCTATGCTTAATCAATGGCCGCCGCATCAACAACAACAATCAAAGATGTTCCAAGATCAACAAAATGTTTTTATAAATTCCAATGAACAGAGAATATACCATCAGATGCCCAATCAAGAGTTTATGGGTAATAACGTAACAACTACATCCCAAGAATCACTCAATAATCAAAGTTATAGACCATTTGAACATATGCCATCGCCTGGTAATGCATCAGTCATATCGAGCACCCAAGTTCCTGCAAATCCCACACCACCAGCTGCAGGTGTACAGAAAAGCTCTAATTGGAAATCGAATGAAGCAAGAAGACCAAAAACATACAACTGCACAGCCTGCAATAAATGGTTCACCAGCTCTGGGCATTTGAAAAGACACTATAACACGACATTACATAAAAATGCCGTCAAGTCGAGTGGACAACCGGATCCTGCAGTATTACCAATCAGTGCTCATCATCATCCCGCCAGAGAGAGCAATTCCAATAAGCAGGACGAACGACCACAGTCAGGTAGTTCGGGCGATGACATCAGAAGCGGAGACGACACCAACAGTATGTCACAGTTTGAGAGATTGAACAGCATGCCGGGACTTGTACAGCAACCACCCATTGGCCCGTACGATCGGCAACCGGCACCAAATATCCATCATACACCGCCACTACATTCACCGATGGGTCACTCACCGATGGTTAATTTGAGCAACGGTTCCCCAAACGGGGAAGCAGGCCTCTCCACCTCCAGCCTAGATTCGAGGGGCCTGCTGTCAACGATCAGTGCTACTCCTCAACCTCCAGCGCCAACGCACCATGGTTACAATATGGCGGCGCCTACCCACCCCCATCATATGATGTCGTCGGCCGCACACGCATCGATGGAGGACAATCAGTTCCAGATGTACCCAAACGAATTTGCCCCCCACGTTTCACAGGCTATGGCTATCAACAACCCCAATATTACTGGTGATTTTTTCCAGATACAGAGCCTAGTCGTAGATGAGAACCAACAGCCATTGCCGAGCTTCGCGCAGATACAAGCGCATCGCTTCGCTGGCATGGTGAGTTGCGAAATCGTGAACGTGGGGGGCCAGGGACCGGTAACGGCCCCTCTCACCTATTTTAATACTAGTATTTCCGAAAATAGAGACATCCTCAATGAAAACTACAAATTAACTGACATCTCCAGGACAGATACAGATTCACAGGATGAATACATACTTGGCGGCTCACCAGATAACAACAATCACGAAGATTCTTCATTGATGTCGATGAGCCCAGATAATGGTGTGAAAGTGAATATTTTGGAAGATATCAAACTCCGATTGAAAGCTCAACCCAAATCACCTGAGAAGGCACACACAAAACGCGATTATGAAGAAACCACAGGCAGTCCATTGATATCGTCAACCGTTATCAATAAGCCATGCCTACATAAATGCTACGATTGCGATAAAGTGTTCAACAAAGCCTGCTATCTAACACAGCACAACAAAACCTTCCACAGCGGTGATAAGCCATTCAAATGCACCAGGTGCGGCAAGAGATTCTCGTGCGAAATCACCTATCAGGAGCATTCGACAAAACACGCTGGCGACAAACCACACAAATGCGAGTTGTGCCCGAAGCAGTTCAATCACAAGACAGATCTCAGGCGACACATGTGCTTACACACTGGACAAAAACCTTATGCATGTGATACTTGTGGCAAAGGTTTCATCAGGAAGGATCACATGATGAAGCATTGCGAAACACATACCAGGAAGACAAATGCCAGAGTAGCGGCTATTCGGTGAAGAAGCTTGTGTGATATCAAAAGGAAAAACCACTTCTAGTTATAGTATTATTTATCTCTTTAATTTTCAAAATGGTTCATAGATCCTAAAATCATTTTCTTAAACTTCAAATTCATTTGAACTAGCTCACTTTGTGGATGATCTCTAATTTCGGTAAAGAAAAGAATGTTTTCCCATGTACATAATCATTTTATATATTTTTGATGAATGCTTTAATTTTTAAGGCATAATCAATTTAAAAAAAAATAAAAATAAAGAAAAAATTCATTAACAAGACAATTTGCTCAAATTTGATTTTTCCGAATAATATATTGATTATTCAATCAATCAATTCTCAGTAATAAAAAACAGCAATACCTCAGCATCTCAGTAAAGTTGTAAGATAGTAAAAATAATAAAGATCACTATTTATATTGAAGATTTTATGATATCACTCCGATGTACAAAATTTTTAGATTCATATTATCAGATATGTATAAAATATATCAATAGATTACCATTGACTTAACAAAAGCGAAGTTATTTATTGGGGAATTAAACTTTATATAATAAAATAACAGGGTGTATTTCTCATGAAATATGATTTTAATTATATTGATAAAATGCATTCTCATTTTATCATCATTTCCATAGTACAAATGTTCTTAATTTTGAATATTTTCTTGAATAAAAATAAAATATGTTAATAGAATGGGGATGCATCTGAATATATACATATGTTAATTATATTAGCAATTTCTCCACCCTGTATATAGATTATGAGAGTAATAATTAAATATGCAATAATAGTTACAACGCAAGTTTTTTATATATTTTTCTCCTAACTGTAAGTTGACTTGATAGGAAAAGAATAAATTTTAAGTCGGTGTAAATATGTTTTTAGGTGATAAAATAACATTATTTTTTCTTCCAATAACAGATCTACCTCAGTTACGTTGATGATGATGAATTTGATGTGCCAATTTTTTCAATGGATAAGTTACACATATTATAATCATAATTTTGTACCCGTGTGTTTGTTACATGTGTGGTACACGTTAAGTAGAGAATATACGGGTGTTTGTTAGTAAAATTCTTGTGCCAAACAATTAAATTAATGAATTCTTACTAAACGAAATTGGGTTTTTCGTTTTTCTATTTACTTAATTATGAAAAATAAATATTAACGTGTATTTTTTATAAAAATATGCCAATATACATAAATTATGTTCTCAAACTCAACAACAACAACTACTACTACAAAAGAGACATGTATGAAGTATTATAATATATTGTTGTTACTTTTAGTGCAATTTTCGAAAAATAAAAGTATTATGTATTAAGTGAGATGTAATTTGTTTGTTTATATTGAGTTACCTATGGTTGTGAAAAGAGAAGGTTGGCGAGAGTTGATTTAACACACATGATGTTTATTTGTAAAGCAAAACAAATCACTCCTTCGATCTTCTCTGACTAGTTCTCTCGATTGTTTTGTTATATTTGTAACTGTATCTATATTGTTACGTTGATAAGAACATGGCTTTTACGTTTCGCTATGTTTTTTCTGTCTCTCCAACTTGGTATTACCGTTCTGTTCTCTCTATTCGTGTGTATTTCTGTTGAAGACTGATATGTAATTGTAGATTTTTTGTTTTTATATATATTTGTATATGTTCCATATTATTATACAACACTCGTGTAAGATGAGGTTTCGTTTAGATGATAGATTTAAATGTTATGTTTATTTTATCAAAAGCGAATAAATTTAAATCATTATATTTCTTGGTATTTTTTTGTTCGATTCTATCCACACACATCACCCACCAAAGCAAGCATGGAGATATGAAAAGGCCAGACAATCTAAAGAAGTAAGTACCTATAGAAAATTTAATAACTCTAATTTTTTGAAAACATAAACCCAATTTTTGATAGGTATTTTCTTTTTTGAAATATTGATAATCATATTATATTAATAAGCAAATTATTAATCTTTATTGAAACTTATCAACTCAATTAAATTTTAATCTTTTTTGAAATTCTCGATTTGATTTTTTTTTTCATTATAATTACTTGACATGAAATTGAATCTCTTATTATTTACATTGATATACAATATACCTACTATGATTGAAAAAATAGTATTTATCAAAATAAATCAAATGCCGTCATGAAAGCTTTAACGTGAAATAAAGTATTATCAAATAATTAAGTAAGTGAACAAAAAAAAATATCAGAGATGCATCAGATAAAGGGAATTTTTAACCATTAATAACGAATATTTCAAACATATTTTTCCAAGAAATTTTAAATAAATTTAATGATCTTTTATAGTTCATGGAATTCTGGATTTAATATTAAGCTTCTTTTATGGTATTATTAAATTTCTAAAAGGTATACTGTAATTGTATATTTATATTATTATAGCTATAGGTTCAGTCTTTTACTTCATTCAAAGGTGGCTTATGGCTTACTGTAATGATACTGTAACTATATTATCCCTTTATTATACAACTTGGAGCAGCAAAGTTCCCAATAAGGGACAGTATTACTATTATTGTCTTATTGACCATAACTTTTCTGGTTCTTGTCCAGTTCTCTCCAGTTGAAAAAATAGGCAACATTAAAATTTCGTTGTCAAGATTTTTTATTAATGAAAATTTTCATTTTCATTTCAACTAAACATATAGCATTTTTTAACTTTTCTAATCTATCATGTAAAAGGATAAAATAATATTAATGTATTATTTTACAAACACAAAATGATGTTTGTTACATATCTATAAATTTGAGCAAAACAATTGAATTCATATTCACAAGATATAAGTGACAGTACCTACCTATAGCACAACTCAGTTGATCGAACAGATATCGTTATAAGAATAATTTTATGTTGCATGTGCCGTTAGTTTAATTTTGTGAAAAATGAGGTATGTAAAAAATCACCATGAAAATAATCTTATTTTTCTCAATATTTAAAAAAAATTCTATGAAGCAGCTTTGGTGGGAGCCTTAACGTCCCTACTAGGAACTTTCAAGTAGATCTACACTTCAAATTAGATGAGGACAATCAGTCCTACATGAGAAAACGCTACAAATAGGTACGTGGGAGTTTTTTACCCTGAGGGTTGCAAGTTTCTTATATAAATAATTAGGAACCCGTTTTATTTTCGGTTACTTGTCTCGATAATAGTATACAAGATTTTCTTAAAAAACAACTGTAAGGGCGTAACTCTCCTGGTACAAACCAAAGACAAAGGTATTCTTCAAACTATGAACTTCCAATTATTATCTACATTTCATGTCACATGACGGCAATCAACCACACATGAGAATAATATATGGCAGGTACCTAACGGGAGGGATTTAAACCTACTTATATTTATTTTGTATAATTCAATCAAATATTTTTTCAATGACAATTACGTGGTGGGGTACTTTTCAGACTTTTTTAGTCATACCAAACTGTGCTCTACAAAGTTTTGTGGAAATCTGCTTATTGCAACAATTATGCATAGAATAAAATCAGTTAGACATCGTTTGGATATTATTTTCATCCAACTTCGAGAGAGCTTGAAATTTGGAGATATGACAAAATTGTAATTACCTACTGGAAGAGTTAAACAGAGTTACCTACATCCCGACGAATAAATAAACAAATTAGAGAAAAATGGGTAAGTGTGAGTCAAGGCTTTTCGTATTGTAAACTTTAATTGAAGGTCTATTTTCAGATTTTTCGATTTAAACAAGGATATACATATTTGAATTACTTATAACGAACCTTTTCATTTGATATTTCAAATAATGTGCTTGATGAAATATTTTCTTCTCATTTTCAAATTTACTCTACATAATTAACACCCAGTATAAGGATCGTTTATTGTGGTTACTTAACTCTGTATCAGTACCTACCAAAACTCAAGTTTTTCCGTTTTTGTAGATTCGTAGAAAATAGGCTGCGACAGATGAACGGACAGACATGCAGATAGAGTGTTCTTATAATCGTTCCATTTTTTAATCTGATGAGAGTTAAGGAGATCATGAAAATCGAATAATCTTCACACTCAAGTGGTCGACTTTCGATTCTTAGCTATTTCTCACCGATACGATATTTTATCAAACATTGTCTTATCTATTTCCTTGAACTAAATATCAGCAATTTTTAATAGAATTTTTTTGTTGAGAAGTTTAGCAGCGTATAGTCGGTAAATAAAATAAAGCCAATATTCAAAGATATTTCTGTCTAATAGTTTTTATACCATAAACGGATATATTTTATAGATGGTTCGAAGATACTGGGAAAGATGCAACTTTTGTGATTTGATATCTTAAAATTTCAGAAAAATTTACAAAAATTGTAGCATGTGTGGTTACAGTTTAATTCACACACACAGATACTAGTATACAATCCATTGAAGAGAGTTTTTCATTCAAATGTCTCTTACCAATTTTGATTTTTTGATTTTAAATTAAAAATTTCTCAATAATATGTACCTTAAAACTTAGCTTGATTTCTATATTTTAACGTAAGTCCTTGCTCTTTTGACATATTATATACTAGCTTTGCAAGCTACTTCTGCTCGTGAAAAACTGCATTTAATTCCATGCGGTAATTTTTGCGTGTACAAACATACATACAGACAGACAGGCGTAATAAAACGGAATTTATATTCTAAGTTATTCTAGCAATACATCGGTAACCATTGCATTCTATGTAGTAGCCTTTGCGTGATACGTGTACAAACTTACATAAAGACAGACAGACGCCTATATTTTATGTTAGAACTCTAGTGATACATCGTTGAAAACTGCATTCAATTCCATGCAGTAGTTTTTACTTGATGCGCGTACAAACATACAGACAGACAAAAATTCCAAAAAATATTGTTTTGGCTTCTGTTGCTCTAATAAAAACCTTCCATATTATTTTTTCTTAAATATGTTTAATGTACAGATATCGGCCTGTTAAAATTTTATTATATACTAGCTTTCGCCCGCAACTTCATGCGCGTGGAAAATTACATTCAGTTCCATGCGGTAGTTTTTGCGTGTACAAATAGATAGACAGGCGTGTTAAAATGGAACCTTTATTCTAAGTTAGACCTATAGCAATACATAGGTGAAAATTGCATTCAATTATATGTACCTAGTTACCTAGTACCTACTCTTTGCGTGATATATGCAAAAGCATACAGAAAGATAGACAGACGCGATAAAATGTAGCCTATATTTTAAGTTGGACCTCTAGTAATACAGCCGTGAAAACTGCATTCAATTCCATGCAGTAGTTTTTGGGTAATGCGCGTACAAACATACAGACATATAGACAAAAATTCAAAAAAATGTTGTTTTGACTTCTGTTGCTCTTATAAAGACCCCCCCAATATTATTTTTTCTTAAAAGGCAATTTTTTTTTCGAGAATTGATAATATGAGACGGCGAAATTAATGAGATTATATGTAGCAACATTTAAATTGAGTTACGGTTTTCTAATTACAGCAGTAAAGTCTGAAATTTGTATATTTGGGCCAAGAGGTTTTAAGATCTCAATAACAAGTACAAGCTAAGCCTATACATGGGTAATAAGATAAGTACTATCTTCTTGGGTATTAGTGAACGTTCAACAATTTTCATGACTAATGTTACTCACAAAAATGTGAAATAATTATTTTTTACAAAAAAATTGGACCGACTTTATTAGTTGTTGCTCAAAAATACAAATATTACAATAATAATTATTTTGGTGCAGGTAATTTTAAAGTTGTGCCATTGTATTTTTTTTGTTGTAGGCAGCAACTTCAAAAGTACCAGCACCAATAGAATTAATATCATTTTGTAATTTTCAGTGCAACAACTAATAAAGTCGGTCCAATTTTTTGTAAAAAATAATTATTCGATATAAGTACATATTAGAAGCAACGCTTTATAAAATCGTATCCAGTATCGTCTTTTAGAACTAAAAGACCTATTTTAGGTTGCTATTCAGAAAAAATAGGGAATAATATTGATAAATATATTTAAAATGAGCTTTTTTATCTAAAAGTGGATGTTGAATACGGTGTGAGTATTTAAGTTTAATCTTGTGATTTTTTCAAAGAAGTTTTTCATAAAAGTTATAGCTATAAATTATATATATATATATATAAAAAAATTATTAAAAAAAAATTATAATACGTTATTAGTTGGTGCACTGAAAATTACAAAATAATATCTATTAATTCTATTGGCGCTGTTACTTTTGAAGTGCAGTTAGATTGATAACTTTTGAGACCGACTTCATAAGTATATTATTTTTTATTCTTAGTGCACCAACTAATAACGTCGGTCCATTTATTTGTAAATAAATGTTTATTTCATACTTTTGAGTGTAACATTAATCACGAAAATCATTGATCGTTCACTAATACCAATGAAGATAGTAAAACTTATCCTATTATCCACGTATATTCTTTGGTTGTAGTTGTTATTATTGAGATCTCAAAACATCGTTGCTGAAATACGCAAGTATTCAAGATGTTACCAGTTTACAACCGCTGAAACTCTAAAACCATAACTCCAAGGAAAAAATGTTCGTTATAAATGTTGCTACAAATAATTAGGTCTCTCATGTAGTACCATTAGATTTTCAATTTTCGAAAGAAATCGCCCGCTCCACATAGCAAAAATACACATATTTGAGAATTTAACATGTCTCTAACTCGAAAACCGTAATTCCTTTGAAAAAAAATCGATTTAAACGTTTCCGGATATTGTCCTATCTTTAATTATACCACCTCAGATTTTCGATTTTAGAGAAAATTTGCCCCCTCCTGGTTTTCGAAGGGAAGGAGATTTCGGATTTGCGTTTTTATGAATATGGGACCATTTCCCAAGCCTCCTCTTTCAAATGAATCAAAAATCATCCAAATCGGACTATGCTTACTATATAAAACGAGCAAACAAACAAATAAAAAAAGCGTCAGTCGAATTGTATACCTCCTCCATTCGGGGTTCGTCGGTCAAAAATCTACATTTATAGAGGTAATTGCCACTTTTTATATATTTTATATTTTGAGGGCTGCTATAGGAACTTTTTAGTGACTAGTTGTACATAGACAAAGTATAGAGAGATTGTATTGAAATTTATCAGTTTGAAAAGTAGCTACAGTTTTACAGAGTTGTCAAATCAATTTATTATTGACGTCCACAAACATGTCAAGGGGTAATTTCATGTTTGTTAACCAATCACAGTACAAGTTCATTTATTTATGTCAAATATTTTAATAATAAAAATAATAATAATAATAATAATCATCATCATTTATTTCCGTATAACCACACATAACATGTAACAGGAAATGTCCATATCATGTGTAATATGGAATACGTCATATATAATAGATAAATTAATCAATTAATCATTAAAAAATCTTGTATTGAGTAGAACACTTTATACATCAGATACTCCTTTAGTTCTGTACAAAAAGATTTTTCTGTACTACAGTTTTTTATGTATTTTATATATTATTGTTATACACTTTTCTCATCATTATATCAGGACTTTTCGGTGTTCTAGACAATCTACAGCAAGGTATACAAATATCAGTTTCTGATCTTGTGTTGTAGTGGTGTACCTGATCCCTCTTTTCAAAATCTGAAATATTTACTGTAAGTAACTTAAGTTTCCTAAAAATTGGTCTACAGTGCAATTAGAATAGAATTCACTGAGGAGGAGTTTCCCCAACAGAGTATTCCATAATTAATTCTAGAATAGACTTGACCATAGTAAAGTATAATTAAGGTTGCCTCACTCAAAAATTCTCTTAGATAACAGAAAAGGAAAGAATAGGTGTTAATCTTTTTGTAGAGTGACTCGGTGTTATATAACCAGGTGAGAGAATTGTCAAGGTTTAATCCTAAGAATGATATATGTTCAGTTTGCTCTAAAGATGTTCAGGTTTTGATTTAATGAGAAGAGTTTTATTGATGGTTTTTGTATTTTGAAATTTAACAAATTTATTTTTGTTTATGTTAATACTAAGGTTATTTTTATCAGACTATTCAACCAGCCTATTTGTCAGAATCTGACTAGTTTCCTGAGCATCTTCTCTATCAGCTCTGATTATAACATTCGAGTCATCTGCGTAAAATACGCCCTCAGTATTTTTCGGAGTAATACATATTAAAATCAGAGCAGAAAATGATAAATAAAATTGGGGCAAGCAGACTGCCTTGTGGAATGTCAAGTTTATTGACAAGCGTGTCTGAGAGAGTTCCATCATGTAACTGGACAGTTTGCCTCCGATTGATCACATATGATTTTATCCATTCCAACGCAATTCTCCTGATACCCTGCAGTTCCAGTTTGTAGAAAAGGATTTCATGATTTACAGAATCAAAGGCTCGACTGAAATCGAAGAACATGCCTATTGTTTCACATTTTTGATCCAGTGCCTCCTGAATAGAGTTGACAGCTTCGAGTATTGCTGACTCTGTCCATTTATTTTTTGAAAACCCATGTAGCTGTTTAGGGACTAAATTGAACCGATTGACAAATTTAAGTACCCTGTCAAGGAAAAGTTTGTCACATATTTTTCCATACTGATTTTGTATAGCGATAGGTCGATAATTGGATTTTTCATTTTTATCACCTTTATTCTTAAATACCGGGATGATTTTAGAAGTTTTTAGAATACTAGGAAATTCGCCACATTTCATTGATTAATTAGTCAAAAATAATAGTGGTCCTTTTATTACTTCAAAGGTTTCCTTTATTAAAAAACCGGGGATTTCATCAATTCCTTTCGAGTTATCAGCTTTCATACACATGACAGTTTTTCTTAATTCGATTTCTTTGACAGGCTCAAGATAAACAGAGTGTTGAACGCGAGTCCCTAAAAAATCTGCCTTTATATTAGAGTCCTGCGGGCTATCTTCTATGAAAAAATGATTAAAAACTTTTGATACGTCTCGAGGATCACTGATCAAGCATCCGTTATTGGTTTTTAAGCTGATTTTTTGATTATTCTGCAGTTGGATCCTTTTGTATGCATGTTCTAAATATCCCAGCAGGCCTTAGATATATTTTCTGAATTCATGATAATATTATCATAATAGGTTCGCTTAGTATTTTCAATAATTTTTTTGTATTCATTTTTGGCCTTGACGTACTGATCATGGAATCTTGGACAATCCCTTGGCTTGTCCTCACGATGAAACTCTCTCATGTAATTTGATAAATATTTAATATCCGCATTTACCCAGGATTTCCCATTTTCCATTCTAATTGGCTTTTGTATACATATCATTGGAAAACAACAGTTAAAATGATACAAGAATGTGTTATAGAAAATATTAAAACACTTGTTAAAATCTACTTCCTCGTACATGCCAGACCATGATTCGTTACTTAGGATGTAATTAAAATTTGTAATGTTTTCATCAGAATATTTTCTTCTATGATGATACTTCCTCTTCATTGGGATATTCAGTTCATGTAAATAGCAGGTCACAGTCTGGTATGTATCATCAGAAACATCAAATGATTATCATAACCTATTAAATAGGTAAACAGATGATTCTAATCAGTGTCAATTTTACGATACTACAACGTTGAAAATTTCTGGTGTACCCACTTACCTGTGACGTTATACAACTGATTACTTAAAGTTATTATGCATTCTAAATCAATCATACATCAGACTAGATGTTGCCCACGACTTAAATAAATTAGAACAAATATACAGACAAACAAAACATTTAAAAATCGTTTTGAGTTATATCACCTCGCTTATCATCCCCTCCCAATTTTGTATACATACCTTCAATATATAGACACAACGGGTTCTACTGTTTTATTTTATATCTAAATTCATTAAATAATCAGCCGTATATTTTTCATAATAAATCTTTTTCACACAAAACAAGAACCGACTTCATTGGTATGTGCACTGAAAAATACAAAATAATATAGCTGATAATTTTGAAGTTGTGCAGTTATATGAGGATAGAAGACATTTGGCACCATCACCATCAAAAGTAGAAGCACCAATGGAATTAATATTATTTTGTATTTTTCAGTGTACCAACTAATAAAGTATGTCTTAGTTTATTTAAAAAAAAGTTTTATTTCACAATTTTGAGTGAATCATTAGTTATCAAAATCGTTGAGCGTTCACTTAAAGCAAAGAAGATAGAACCTATTATACCTATGTATATTCCTAGCTAATACTTCATAATTATTGTTATTCAGAGAATTGAAAACATCGCGGGGACTATTTCTTTGAAACAAAAAATCATCTTAATCGAAGTACGCAGCTCATCTACGAACATATCTATTTTTATTTGGTGGTAATGGTAAATTAATTTACACAGAATAGCCCAATAATAAGTTACGACTTATCTATCAACTTCATTTTTACAAATGAAAACAAATTCCGATTTATATGTATGTTTCGCTAGGTTTTGATCTTTACACCATTTTAATGACAAATACACTCATTTTCATGTATATCCTAAATCTAAAGACAAAAATCATCGAAAAAATTACGACTAAACATCAATAAGTATTTCTGCAGAGGAGGGAAACATTCCATTTTGTTTATTTCTTCTTATTTTAATTCTGACATATTTGAATTTTCTCCATAGAAATGACAATTTCACTTCAAATAGGTAAGGTAGCTGTGGAGTATTTTTTAATAGACAGGTCGGTATTTTTTTCGATAACTGTTGAGTTTAGATATAGAACATGGTAAATAAAATATTTCTAGAATTCGATGAAGAGTAAAAAAATTAAATAAAAATGGAACTGATGGTCGTAACTTATTTTTGAGTTACCCTGCATACATCTACCAAAAAACTGACTTTTAAAATAAAAATCGGCCGGTTCGTGTGTTTTTCCAAAAAATACACCTCTGACTTTTAAATGAATATAGAGATTTCTTCTTGGACTCACTCTTATTATTATATCTATTATTTTTTTTTCGATCACAATTAAATTTAAGTATAAGACAGGATATATGACACATGATTAGAATTTGAGGCAGGATTCAAATATGAAATAAAAATTAGGCCTTATTGTTTGAAAAAATGAAGTTGATGGTTGTAACACATTTTTGGACTATCCTATATACATGAATTTATTATAAAAAAACGTATGTCCGAAAGTACAAAAAACATACGGCTGAATTTTAAATGAGTTTAGATATTACATGTGGGACGCACTGTATGTATAGATTTGGACTGATCTACACACATCTAATTTTTATGCCAGGTTTGGTTGTGATAGAACGGAATATGAGATTAAGATATCGTTACATAGGTAAATAAGCTTCTTATTTTCTCAATATATTTGAGATGAAAAATTATACCGCTCCTACATACATACAGACATCCTCGAAAGAATCCAATCCTACCGTCCTTTTTCATATTTTCCAATTTATATTATTCCAGTAAATTAAGCTAGCTAGATCTAAAATAATTTTTAATATCCAATAACTAACCTGACTTTTATGCAATTATTCATTAACGGGCTGTATCATTTTTATTGTACGAGTATATAGGTCGATGATAATTCTGATGAGAGAGCACATCTCCCACGGTATAAATATAAGATAATCTTTTAATTAGATTTTTTCCAACTTCCGCAACAGCTCTCTGAGTGAGGAGATCATCCGAGCGAGTACGATCTGCAGCTGCTCTTCTTTGGTTGAAAAAGATAGACGACGTACCCTTTAGTTTCCCACGATTGCAACCCTTGAATTCACGAAAATCCTTCCGTCGTGCCACATATAGATAGATCTCTGCTGCTCTCTTACCTTCCGCATCTCATACTACTACTAGCCACCTTTCGATGCCATTGTTCCCCATATACTCTCAGATAATGTGTTTGCTTGGCCTCATTTAACGCTGATTTGTGTTTATTTATTGTCAGAAATTGAAATGGAAAGATGAAGACTGATTTTATATATATCATCCGGGAAAATGGGGTGAATCTATGAGAATTTTTTAGAGAATAAATATTTGCTTTTTGGTCTACGGAATATTTTGTTTATGTCAGAAATAAATCCCGTTAAAGCGAAATTATACAACGGGCTCTGTGAAAGAATGCGTAGCTTTCAAGAAATTTACAATATTCATAAATTATAATATTTAAATATTCGTTTAACACAAAAATAACAGAAACTTTGTTTTCAGACGGTCCTGCTATTTTTCCAGATGTGAAAGTTCGAAAAATACCTGTTGATAATTCATTAAAATATATACAAATCTTTGTAATGTCCTTTCCTACTCTAAGTAAAATAGTAAGGAAAGTATCGTAATCGTGTATAATTTTCGGAGGCCGTTTTTCAACAGATGTTTACTTTTCAGAGATCCCAGAGCAAAGATTAAGGTGTTTCTAATCTTTGTCCAGAGTACAAAACAAATATTTCCAGCCACTGGTCTGTCTATCTGTACCAGGATCACAGCTTAAGCTGTTCCAGGATTATGTCGGGAACGGCTGAACCGATTTTGTTGCTTCCTCTGTGATATGTAGGAAATCTATATAGCTCGCCGGTGACACAGACGGTCATCTTGCTCGCATGGGCTGCTAAGCAGTATCTGAAAAACTTGTTTCGCTCAAAACTGTGGCGCGCAAACGACTATAACTATTTTTAATGAAACTTTTCAAAAACATTCAACTGAAAACACTTTACCACCTGCTGTAACATGTACCTATGAGAAAAAGCAGAAAAAATTTTTTGCTCAAATGCACGGTAATTTTTTTAAATGTTTACTTATATTCTGGCTATAATATGATTATGATGATATGACTCCTAAGTCAAAATTGCATAATATGACCATGGTTGCTTGTCTTGGCACGCTGAAAAAAAAGAATTGTCACACGACCTGACCAAACGATTTGTATAATCGATGGAACTCATTTGAGAGTAGTGGTAAGATAGTCGTTTTAGTGGGTAGGTACAACATATTTTTTATGCTTGTACGTTCTTTGTTTTTTGGATTTCCATTTTAACAAATTTTGAAATAAAAAATACACCATCTACAAAAAAGAAAACTTGTTGTTTCTGCCATTTTTCCCTTATGTTATCATCCCCAATACACAGTCATTTGTTGACGCTGATTTGTATTTATTGCCATAAACAGAAATGGAAAGATGAACACTGATTTCATATACACGGTGTTCCAACGAGAACTGCATCGACTGATTCACAGACAACTATAAATGAACCGAATATTAAAATTGAGAACTATACCGATGTTCGGTAGATGCCGTTCCGCTCTCAATTTGATCTATAATTAATGAAATTATTTTGTAATCGTTCAAACTTTCTCTTGTTCATTCGTTGTAAATCAGGGTACGTTTCATTGAAATTTCTGTTTCTGCATGTTTTTGCTATAATTCCCTCACATTTGACTTGAAGAATAAACAATTTCCCTCCATTTCAATATTCTTTTCGAGTCACTTCCGTTGAGAAACGCACACAGGTATTAATATTAATGCACTAATTGTCAAATTTTCAAAATGTCATGTACCATCATGACATCTAATAGCCACCTTAAAGGAATATGAGAAAAATAATTTGATTTTTTTAGATTGCTCGTATCTCAGAATTCTGGCTGTTTCGGTATAGGAACATGACATATCAGTTCGAAGGGAATTTAGTCACCTTTCAGGATATTTCATAATATACAGGGTTTCCCAGTTAAAAAACGCACTTTCTACCCTTTTTGAATATAGGTAGCAGTAAAATCGCGAATTTTGAACGACCCTGTATAACGCAGAACAAACTTCTCTATACCGAATCAATATACATGATCTTGAGGAACTACGCACAAAATTGCAGTTTCCTAGGAATCCAAATATCGCAAAAATAAACATTTAATTTGAGATATTTTGGATAAAAAAATATGGAAATAATATCTTGAAAACCGTTGGAGACAGTTAGGTATAGGTGAGTGCTGTAATTTACAGGGTGTCCTATTTGAAATAACAAAGTTGCTGCTATTTTCTGGTATAAGCGGCAACGCTGCATCGCTGAAAATATTTTAGAGCGATAGATCAAAAGCAATAATTACTAGAATAACCAAATTTTCAAAATGTTTTTTTTATATTTATAGAAATTAATTTATATATGAAAAAAATGAGAAAATTAATTGCTTTCTTCGTACAGCGTACATACGTATCAATTTGTACATACGTACAGACAAAAATGGACCCACATGCAGTTATTCTCATCAACTATTTTATATAACTTAGGGTACCCTGAAACGTGGAGATTTATCAAAATTATAATTTCGGACAATCGGACCCATTGCAATGACGTCATATACCTAGTGGAAAGTTAAAAATACATTAACTCTATGTATTTTCAAAATTCAAACATTTAATATAATAAAGATATCACACGAATTTCCTGCTGATTCCATCAAATATTTAAACCGTAGTAGGAGGTGAAACTATTTTAATTGGCGTGTCCAAACAAAATAGTAATATCTATTTTTGTTAAGGCAAACCTCTTAGATAAAATATGAATATAGAGGTCGAAATATGATAAATCATTCAAACACAACTTTCTTCCTTTTTTTTTTCTCTAGGGATGCACTTCGACAGGATGATTCAAGAACTAGGAGAATATTTTAATCAAGAAAGCAGCAAAATATGTCCATCCATTCCCGGTACAGACAGGTAAATGAAAGCTTCATCAGAAATATTTGAGACCAAAATCAAAACTGGGTAAAAATCTAAATCTGAATTTTAGAAAATCGGATTTATTGCAACAACTTCTTCTGGGAAGTAAAAAAAGGATTTCATGTGCAATATTGAACAAGAATATATCTATATATTTTTCTGTCTATATCGGAATCGAATTTAGTATCAATAATTAAAGACAATGCTCAGGAAATAATATAATGTTTAAGATAATACTTTATTCCAAAATACTTTTCGAACAACTTCCGTTCTGCTATAATATCTTTTTCACTGCGTTCAATAAAACATCGATTCGAATGTAAAAAAAATATTTCATATATATATTATACTCGAGCAATGATAAACGATCAAAAGATCGAAAGGAATGAAAGGAAGCTCTCCCATATGGAATTACAGGCTCATTGTTAGTTAGAGACAAGAGAGAACCAGGTGGGTTTCTTTTTGCGATTCACCAACTCTCTCGGTTTGCTTCTGACGGGCCAAAATAAATATAAGAAGAGAAGTGTATATATGGCAAATATTTCGGTTCCCATGGAGCTCCCTCTTTGTGTTCCGCTCTTCTATATAGGTATGAGATGGTGGTTTATGAAACAGATGAATCGGAATGTACAAACTATATATGTATGTGATGATGGTTCCTGATGTGAAGTCATTCCGATGAAGGGGTGGGTTATTTTAACAAGGTGTGTGGGTGACTTCACCACCTGGTAAGTAAGGGTCCTATTTAACAACAGGTAACACATATGTATATAACCCTGAATTATAATTTTTGTAGTAACAAGTACACAACACATAAACATAAAATGATTAAGAATAGTTTTTGACTTGACACAAATGAACTAAATTTAACTAATTATTATGTTTTTAAAACTACACTTTATTAGATGATGGTAATGAAAAATACAAACTGATAATCATTCTATTGGTACTGGTAATTTCGAAGTAGGTGAAGGGTAGGAAGAAGACTTTTAGCACCAAAGATATTATAACGATTAAAATTGATGTTATGTTTTAAATAGTTTTTTATTGTTTAGTGAGTATTTAATGAAGTCGGCTCAAGTATTTGTAATAAAAGTATTTATTTCAAATAATAATGGTTCATTAGTCATCAAAATCTTTGAGCTTATATTCAGGGCAAGATGTGCTACAACTAGGAAATCCTTGAAGTTTTTGAAAAATGTTGCCAGAAATGATCTTTTCTACAATCTTTCAGACAGATTTTCAATTTTAAGGACACAAATGCCCCATCGAACCTTTTCGATTGGGGAAAGGGCATATTTGATTTTGAAATGTTCAATTATAGAATTTCTCTCAGCACATATTTTCCTAATGAAATAAGAATCATCTAAATTGGTCCACGTTTACTATTCAAAACTCGGACCGACTTTATTTTGATATACTTATATATTTTACAAATGCACACCTATTTCATAGTTTACTATTATTGTACCTTGGAAACCATCGATTAAAAAAAACAATTTCACCGTTGATCTTTTCTTCAATTATGCCGTCTGAAATTTTCAATTTTTGAGAAAAAAATCCCCCTCCAGTCCTTTAGGGCAAGCTTTTATGAAAAAGAAAATGTGAGAACGTACTTTCCAATTCTCATCTTTCCTCTTTCAAATATGAAGAAAATATCAAAATCATAAAACGCTTACTATGCGAAACGCGCATACTAACATAAAAAAGCATACAGTCGAATAGTACTTAAATCTCCTCCGTCTGGAAAGTCGGTCAAAAAAGCATACATCGAATAATTTACCTTCTTATGGCAAGAGGGCCAAAAAGGTCTAAAGGTGATGTTTTATTATTAAGGTATAGTTTCTAAATTCTTCGATATTGGTATTTTTTTTCCATTGTCAATATTTTCATCAATATTCATTTAATTTGACATTATTTCAGATTTTTTTAATTTGTATATAATGCTTATAAGACGAAAATAATGGAATTTTTACCTAGATTCTGAATATTTTTGGTAAAAGTATTTTTTCTGCTATTGACGTTTATTTTCTAGATGAAATTCATTGTAAAGTGAAAATCAACTTATGACTGAAGGGCGGTTATGCAAAATTATGTATTAGAAACTGGTAAAGTTTTTATGAAAATCTGTGCATATTATGATCTTCAGCCTGTACCTAATTTTCTAAATATTTCTACGTATGTAGATGTGAGTACCAAAGTGAAAATATTTTTTAACTATTCTTGTGATACCTATTTTTTTAAATTTAATGCTTATTGATCCAACACAATATTTTTATGGATGATTTTGTAAGCCTTAATTGATATTTGAAGGCTATCATTTTGAAAGTAAGGTTTCCATTAGAATCTTCTAAATAGAGATACTAGTTAAATCGTTCTATGAAGTTTGCGAATAATCAAGATAGGCACATTTCAGTTGTAAATCAATTCATGTATAAAAATTTTGGTATTATTATCGAGTAAAATTCTGTTTATTGCGAAAAAGATATCCAACGTTTGTATATTGTCGAAAGTAATTCTCAGTTTATCTGATTAACTCGAAATTGTTGGTAAACAGCAGGGGGTGGTTTCACATGGTACCGATAGTCTTCAATCTGTCTTGGACAGCTCCAACAACCCAACAAATTCATCAATGCGAAACCTTTGTGTCAACGTTGCAACTTATTTGTTCGATAGTATGAGAGCCCTGCGTGAAATTTCAAAGCTGCATTTTCAGAAAAACTATTATACTTGTCACTTTTACTTTGAAATATTGCGTTTTACGGCATTATGATCACTTGGTTTGAAATATTTGAAATATACGTATTATATGCACGGTACGTTTATAACTATACATTTGAATGAATCAAAATTATAGGGAAAATGATGCGGTCATCTCCCATGAAATAGTCATCAGAAAATGATTCATATAAAAACGGTTTGAAATGTTAAATTGTGGATCAATAATTATTGAACCAATAAATTATAACACCATAATTAAATTCATTGGTTACCTAGGGCCCAAAGTTTTCACAAGGAAATTAAATAAATCAGGAAATTTGTGCGGATTTATTCAAATTGATTTCGACTAGCTGTCTTGATCAGGAACATGTTTTTCACAAACACTTTTTTACAATAACTAGGAAATACTTTATTAGTTGGTGAACTAAAAAATACAAAATACTTTTTTACAAAAAACTGGACCGACGTTATTAGTTGGTGCACTGAAAATTACGAAATAATATTAATTCTATTGGTGCTGTTACTTTTGAAGTTGTGCAGTTTCAGTTAGATTGATAACTTTTGGCACCCACTTCACAAGTACCAGCACCAATAGAATTAATATTATTTCGTAATTTTCAGTACACCAACTAATAACGTCGGTCCAGTTTTTGGTAAAAAAGTATTTATTTCAGACTTGAGTGTAACATTGGTCACAAAAATCGTTGAATGTTCACCACTAATATCTTATTACCCACGTATATACTTTGCTTGTCCTTGTTATTTTGTAGAGATCTCAGAACATCGCTGCGGAAATACGCTCAAATATTTTAGATTTAACCATTCTACCACCGCTTATATCGAAAACCGTAACTCTAAGGAGAAAATGTTCTCAATATATGTTGATACACATATTATTGTCTTTCATGTGGCATCAAAAAATTTTCAGTTTTCGAAAGAAATTGCCCCTTCCACATAGCAAAAATACCCATATGTGAGATTTTAAAATGAATGTAGCTCAAAAACCGTAACTCTTTTGAAAAAATGTTCAATTTAAACGTATCCAGATATTGTCCTATCTTTAATTCTGTCATCTCGAATTTTCGATTTTCGAGAAAATTTGCCCCCTCCACCCCCTTTGGGGTCGGTTTTCGGAGGGAAGGAGATTTCGGTTTGAGTTTTCACGAAAATGTGACTAATTTCCAAGTCTCCTCTTTCAAATGAATCAAAGATCATCAAAATCGGAGCACGTTTACTATATATAAGGCGCGAACAAACCAAAAAAAAAGCAGACAGTCGAATTGTATACCTCCTCCGTTCGGGGTTCGTCGGTCAATAATATTAATTCCAATTCCGCTTGTAATTTTAGTGTTTTGCAGTTTAGGCAGATAGAAGACTTCAATAAGATTTACCCACGCGTTCCACTGTTATACCTTAGAATATCTATTGGGTTCTTGAACAAGAAATCGGATACCATGGACTTTATCAGTTTTGGTCGTTGAAGAACTTGATACTGCTTTCAGAATAGTTCTTCGATTTCCGTGTCCCAAACAGTCAGTTCTTCTTTTATCGTCTTACAAATTTCTTCCGAATAATGGCTCTTCACAAGAGCTTGAAATAATACAATCAGAAATAGTCAATAAATATGTAGGTACTGATATTATGTACGGCTATAGTATATTTTTAATTGAAGATGGTATGCAAATATAGCTTCAATCACTTAATCTAATCTGCAAATTTATGCTATAAAATATAAATTAAAATCTTATCATACGTTGAATCAATGGGCACACACAAATCAAATAAATAATTCTATAGATGAGAACCGCTTTCAGATATATTATTTAAATTCAAAATATAAATAGACATTTCATCCCTCAAGGGAACCCATCTCGGAAAGAATTTTGTAAATAAAAGAATTTAAGAAACCGGTAGGCTATTCCAAATGTACCTAAAGTGTTTGAATATCTTTTCCAGATGAGTTTGTTTTATGTTGTTTTTTTAAGAAGTTGCCTCTAAAGTCCCGCAAGCATGTGGACAGCGTGAAGATAAATTTCATAATTATTAAATCAAAAATTTAAATGTGTTCTTGTGTGGAACTGTTTTTAATACTTGGATATGTATCTTAGTTTGAAGAATATCTTGGAAAGAAATAAAAATTTAAAAAGTAAAACAAATTTCAACTTTTTTTCTTTTTTGACCAACTTTATAGATCGATAAAATTTACGATTCAATTGTATCTTTGCCTTTTATGTATGTACTTATTTACGTATTTTGCATGTATTTTTACCCAAAAACACTTTCCAATGGGCATATAGATTTTAAATCTTAAATCGGTGATTTGATATAACAATTTGAAGAAGATATTAGCAATTTTTAATTTGAAAATTTTCCAAAAACTGATAGACAGTAGAGGGGATTTTTTTTGAAAGAAACATCTTTCGAATTCGATTCGATGTTTGCTTTTTTGTTTGAACGTGCGGTTTTGCATGTTAAACATACACTGATTTTGATGATTCTTTTTTATTTTTTGTAGGATTGGTAGGATTAAAGAAACAACAATTAAATTGCACATTTAAAAAAAAAAACAATGGATACCGAGATAAAGTAATAGGAAAGTTGTTGCCGTGTTACCGTTTAATTTTGAAATTATATAAGACAATTAAGCAAATGTTCAACGATTCTGATGTATAATGAACCACACAATGGACATAAATAATATGTTTTTTTTTTCTCAACAGAATTTGACATGTGGATACCCAGAAGCCAATATTGTATAATAATTGAAAATTGTTGGGAGACTGTATGATTCATTCTATTAGATTTGTAAAATGTTTATTATTTTAGAGGTTCAATTTTCCTATTTTTGACAGAGTTTCCTAAAGAAGAAGGTATACAATTCGACTGTATGTTGGTTTGTTGATTATGCATGTAACCTCGTTTCTCATAGTACACGTGCACCAATTTTGATCATTATTTTTTCATTTGAAAGAGGATAGTTAAGAGATGATTCCATAATTAAATGTTCAAGGTTTGATCAAGGTTACCGAAGAAGCTCTTGGAATGCTAGGATGTTTTTTCAGTTGAAATTTTCTTATGTTCATCTTAGATCACGGTTTTGTAGTAGCCCTCTGAGATGGTAAAAAAAATTCATACTTATTTCGGAAACCCGGGACTATAACTCAAAATATTGGAACTATAACTTTTGTTTTAAATTAGATCAAGTTTAAAAAAATGAAATTAGTATCAAGAAATGGTTATCAGCTGTAGAAGACTCTTGACACCAACTTATTTTTTATGATTCTTACAATATGTATTGTTATATTAGTCATTTTAGGGCATCATCTAATAAAGTCAGCCCTAATAAAAAGTACAAATTGTCGTGCATGTTCCTATTGTTCATCTTTTCCATTCATCAATAATCTCAATATTTTAAATAACAAATTCTTATTTTCTTGATAATTATATGTTGAACATATTTTGTATGCATTGTTGCTATAAGTTACTAAAGATGAAAGAAAAGGTTGGTATTGAACCTACGACCCTGTGTATATGAGGGGGGCACCTGTATAACTCGGCCATATAGGGTGTAAAGAGATGTATTCCTTACTTGAATATAAAGACACTTTTTTTTTCTCAGAAAAGCAATTAATAATGGGAGGACTATTACTTCAGATTTCTAGCTTTTATATTTATATATAACTTTATTATAAAAAATATTTTAAATTATAAGCAGCTGTTTTTGAAATGAGTGAAATATGTTTTGCAATTTTCTCGGATTCGTAACTACAGAACCCCTGGATTTATCGAGAAGTTTTCTAGTTCAAAGGTTTCAAGAGATCATATGTTCTTCAAGATCTTACTAAGAAAGTCTAAATTTTATGAAAATATTTCTTCATCTAACATTTAAAGGTATTTTTTGAAGGGATTATTTTTTGTGAATTTTAATATGGAACCAGCTGTCAATCTTCCTCTTTTAAAAGAAAAAAGAATCAACACAATCGGTGCACGGTTACTATGTAAGCCGAGCTTAATACATATAAAGAAAACATACAGCCGCGTGATATACCTGTATCCTTCTTTTAGGAAGTCGGTAAAAAAATATATATTATGTGCGTGGAGAATAATTGCACTATAATTTATCATATCAAATTCATTATCACGCTATGCGACTGTGGAGCTGAGACGTCGTGAGTGTCGAAAACGAAAGTAAAATTATCTCAGACACAATCATCACAACATTAGACTGCATAATATAAATATTCCTCACAAGAGATTCTCCGAGTTGGTGTCGATCGTTGTTCGCGGAGCGGGCTCATTCTTTGTTTCGAAAACTGGTAATGTATTTTTTGAAGGTGACTTTTGGCCCATAGCCGCGAGCGATTCCATGCTTGAGTTCTTGGCGCGACTGACTATAATATACTACGCTACAAGAGCCGTGCACTAATATTACAGACTGTGACTATCATTGTACACTGAAATCACTGAACTACAACAACATCATGATGGTTGTGATCGCCTTCTCTCATTATGAACGTGATTCAGAGCCTGCATACCACAGTTGATGATCAATGGAATCTGGTTCCGACGCACGGTTAGTCTGCTGAAACAATAAGAATATCATATGTATTAAAACTGGTGTATTGGTACAAATGACTGGAATACATTTACAGACATACCTATGACTATGACTCATATCATAGCATAGCGCTTGAGATATAGGTATTCCCATTCCCATGGTCGATTTAGATCAAATTAATCACCAATATCGAGATTTGAGTGATAAAAATTTACGTGAAATGCCTTACTTGATCCTATTTAGTGTTTTCCGACGAATTCTCAAAAAGTAGGAGCTATATAATTTTGCAATATATTCAGGGCCCAAAAGTCTCTTCTCCTCCCAAATATCCAAAGATAGCTAAGTGAAATTCCTGAAAAAATGTGGTAGTATGGTTTGATATTTAGCTTGTCTATTATGAATTTCGTTGGAACAAATTCTAATTGGAATTTTGAAGAAAAATTGTGTCATGTAATTATGTAACTTAATTAATAGAGTACTGGACTATTCCCATCTTATGGTCGTAAGTTAAAATCTTAAAGTATCCCTGTAGAAAACGGAATCCTCGGGGTATGAGTTTTACTCGTCCTCATGAGGATTCTATCTTCATTCGTAAGCTAATGACAAATAAATTGTCCTGTTTTTCCAAATAAAATAATTTTTAACGCAAAAACAAAATTTTTTTGGAATGAAAAATTTCATATTCACTTTTCTAACTAATATCCAAACTTCAAAAATCCAGTTTTTGGTTATGGCACTCGGCGTATCAAAAAAAAATCAGTTTAGGTACCTATGAATCATGGAATTTAGTTTTTTTTTGTAATTTTGTAGCCTTAGCCTTAGTCTCAACAAACAAGAAGCTAAACCCTTTAAAAATTAAAAATATATTGTTTTTTAACAGTGCATAGTTTGTTATTTGATATGATATGATAATATTTATTCTATTGGTACTTTTATTGTCACAATAAGATATTTTAGCTCAAGGATCAAACAAAATTGTATTTCCAGGCAATAAACATCATAAAAATTTTAAATGGGTGACAAGAGCTTGCAAGAGTCTTACCGATACTCCATCCCTTGCACATCATATTTTTATTGAAACATAATTCTGTTGTTGTTTTCTTTTTTTTTGTCGCATATTGTCCACAAAATCCAAAAGTTCCTCCAAAAAACTTCCCACACAACAGTTGAAGCTTTTAAAGTTTAAGATGGATGCCAATATATATATATATACCTATATTAGATGGTCGTAATACAAGGTAATAAAAAAACTTTAATTGAAGATATTCGTTTTTTGTCCTTCTCTTGTATTCTGTTAGGAGTCGATAACGGAGTTTGCCATTCAAGATTTTTGATTAATATGCAACATAGCTTTAATCCGAAAATGCATGTCAAAGTCAACAATTCTTCGAATGTGAAATTCTTTGTCTTGATAAATGATTGTCAATTGAGAAATCTTGCAGATGGGTACACACTGGGATCATTCGCTTTCAATGTAACAACTCAGATTTGAGTATTACATCAGTGAGTAGTGAGTACATACCTACGTCAAGATGAGTATAAAGTATGCCAAACTAGCGCAAATATTAACATCATATGCTCTAAAACAATTTTTACAATGTGACGTTACAAGTGAATACCCCCAGTGAGTACATACCTACTTCTAAAGAACCATAATAGGTTGTTAATTCAAAAGTCCATACTATGAACTTCTCAGTAGATATACCTACGCTTCGTAGATTAGGATTAGAAAAGGATATTGCAAGGGAGCGAGTGTTTATACCCGGAGGGTAGACGGGTATGTATGGTAAAGACAATAGAAAAATCTGATTGTCTCTTGAAAAATCTCAAATAATTATGGCTCAAATAATATTAGTCTGGGAAACGATATAATTTTTAAATCTGCATAACTTTCTAATATTTGTATGAAGGATATTATTTAACCTAATTTGTTATAATTTCAATACTTTTGTATTGATTATAGGACATTGAAAATGTTCTAATAAATTATACTCTGATTGAACAACAATCGTTTTAACTTGATTAAAATAAACTGTCAATTAACAAATATATTTTCTTGTTACATTGGTGTTGTTAATAAGAAATAAATATGTTTTCGTCAGCATCTACAAAAGTAATTACATGTATATGAATGAATTGATCCTTTTCCCCGAAATCATGTACCATTGACCGGTTTAACCTTCTGCCGCCCGCTATGTCCGGTCGGACGCTGATTTATTTTTTATAAACCAGTTTTATTTTCTTTTTTTTTGTTTCTTAGCAACTTTGAGAATATTAGTGTGGCCGACATAGGCGCTTGAAAGAACATTTTGCAAGTAATCAGAAAACGATAGAGAGCTGAGAATGCTGTTGGATTTATAATTTTATAGATTTAAAAGAACAATCTTACAGCTCCATCCTTAAATCATAAAATATTTTTATTTGTAAATATATGTAAACCGCAAAAGATTTATTCTAATTTTAGTAATGACTCAATCAAATATTTTATTTTCGATTTAATCACAAATATTCACAGATAGGTATACAAGGATATTTTTTTTTAAAACGTACATAGGTCAATTCTTATAAACTAGTAAACTCAAAGTTGTATGATATAACTTAAGTTATGGTACAAATAGACAGAGGAAAAGATTGGGTTTTGTCAGATTTCTGGTCCAAAAACAGTTTTTAGGTAAATTTCTTATAGAAATGTACCTATTGCGATCGTTCACACTTTTGAATTTCGAAAAAAATTCAACGGACGTTGTTATATGTCTATAAGTTAGTCCAAAAAAACATTTAATTCAAAAGTTTATATATATATATATATATATATGGGATATTACGAAATTTGTTAACACGATAGAGGTCGCAGTTTTGGAGGTATCAAGTTCAAATTTGCTACAAAAATCAATCTCTCAAATATCTCGGCCGAGTTCGTTATTGGGCAATATCGTCTAAGAAGTTAAAAATGGCGACCGTTCAAACATTAAAAAAAATTATCAAAAAAGAGCCGTATTGTAAATATCATCAAAAATAATTTTAGATTATAGATATAATCACTACCTACAACTTTTGTTCAAAGCAATTTTCCATAACTTGCACAGATAAAAAAATAAAAATTAATAAAGAAAAAAAATAAGAAATATTGATAAAACATGAACACTCAATATGAATTTGATGTAATTGTACATTTTCTGGAGATCTTAATATAGACCCTGATAAAAAAATATATAGTATATTTATTGCAAAGAAATAGGCGAAAAAAAATCTGCCTTGAAGTGAAACGCGAACCCTGTCTGCTTTATATTCAACAGCCAAAACAAAAACCTCTAACCGCAAGGCTATGACACATACGGCAATTTTATGTAATAACATGTAGGTATACCAATGAAAAGGTTGTTCAAATTTCAATTCAATAAATTTTGAAAAATTTACCTTTCCGCTGACTACAGGCCATCGGGATTTTTTATACTGCAACAGCCTGTTTTTCTTCCATTATTCAACAAATCTCAAAATTTCAAAATATTAATTAATTAGCAGACTAGTGTTAAAAATATTCAAAACATTCACTTCATTGACAGTTCAATTGCTTCTTGATGCAAAAAACGAATAATATTTTATTGTGTGATATCTTGGTTAAGTTATCTACTATAATTTTGTCTTTGAAATTACATGTCTATCTCCTCAAATAAAATAACTGGCTTTGTCAGATTTAAAAAAATAGCACATATCTCATGATCTGTGATTTTAGCAATTTAAGTGGGAGTAGGTAAACAAGAACTTACAAAATTATTTGAAGAAGTTTCTATGACATTGCAAATAGCCATAAGTCTTTTAATATTTGATATTGTATGTTTAATAAGGAATTCTTATGTAGCTTCATATTAAAAATAGCCCTACGTGACTTAGTACTTACATATATAGATTAGACATTATTAAACCTTTTTATTAGCTTCACGTATATCTATCTACATAAATATGCGAGTTTAATTTGAATGTAAGGAATCTTGTGGTGCTTTGTACCATATTTTTATAATGACCTTTTTGTATAAATAGCAGCCAATGAACTATTGATAACATTTGATGTCAAGCACCCCACCTTCTTTTACAATCAAATTAAACTCTTTATTTATCAAAATTATTATTAATCTGAGTCATCATACCCATTAAAAGAGTGTCTGAGAAGCTTTTTAACGAATATTAAAGGTCAATCGAAAACCACAAACGAAGGAACGCTTGCTGATTTATATGTGAAATGAAATAGTAGACGAGAAAAGACTGTCTATAGGTATATCGGCATTTCCTTTCTACAAATGGAGACCTAACTAAATTGTGTAAATAAAAAACCCAATGAAACTAATTAATATCGGTTGCTTTTTAGATTAGTATTTCAAATCCACAATGCTAAAGAAATCAAGTTTGTGCAAAAAAAATTAAAAAATTCAAATATTGCTAATGATTCTCCTAGCAAAAGTTCCCGAGCTCTTAAAAAATAATGTTTAATGAAAAAATGTACTCCGAATAGTAGTTGTAATGTGTAAATAGCAATTCAAGCTATACGTGACAAAGGACCTTGTCATCGAAGCAGCGCGATAAGCTATCATCAGGATAAGTTCTGCATCGCTGTTATGTGTGTGACGTCATCTTTCTTCAGGATAATGGTCTCCACGACGATGGACGTGGCTTAATAATATGATTCTCTAGTTAGGTAACCGAAATATTTGGGTTGGATAGTACAAATTTCGTAGATCTCATATATATAGATATATATATATATATATATATATATATATATATATATATATATATATATATATATATATATATATATATATATATAGGTATGTATTTTCTAAAAGCCATGGTTTGTGCAGTTGTTCCGATGTTGGATGAGAGATGCACTTCTTCATCTTCTTCTTCTTCATCCGACCACCTTGCACTCACAGGCGTAGAAAAAGGGGGTTATGATTCTTCCAGTATTTTGGCACAGTAAATTTGCTATAATATAATAAATGACATTTTATTACGAAATGTATAGTAGATGCTATAAATTAATCAATAAAATACTCAAAAAATTATTAGATATTGTTAATAATGATTATATTTGATATCCTCGTCGATCAAGCACACATATAACTTTTTAAATAAACTAGGCCCGATAATTGCTGCATTGAAAAAGACAAAATAATATTAATTCTATTAGTACAGGTAATTTTGAAGTGCAGACTTTTGACACCAGCTTCAAAAGTAACAACATGATAGAAATAATATATTTTTTTCGTATTTTTCAGTGCACCAACTAATAAAGACGGTCCTTGTTTTTGTGAGAAGTTCTTTATTTTTTTAGTATCTACAAAAAATCTATCAAAATAATAAACTTTCAGTTAATATGTTCTACAATGATTCACCATCCATCGAAAAGTTCCTCTTGTCTTCTAATAAACTGAAAAATGTTCAATATGTATATATCTTTTTTTTTAGGTAGGTACTCAGAATCCATCCAATGCGATCTTTCATCTAAAGAAACTGTTCATATTTAGGATATGTATTATTTATAATGTATAGGTATCTAATTAGTTAAATTTTGAAATTTCTTTTAAAACTGATATAATACAATACAATTGAGATCACTTCATTATCATTATTTATGACCGTCTCTCTTTTTGAAATGGATTTTGGTGTTGTGGATTTTGTAAAAAAATATATCTACTTGTTTTATAACCAAACATATAATATTTTACTAGAACAAATTTATTTTGGTGATCTAAAAAAAATGTCCTCACTGGAGTTGGAAACATTACACATTAAGGAAATTTTATTAGGCAACATTGAAAAAAATCTGAACTAATAGGTATAATAATCACAAAAATTATTGAAATTATCTGGTGTTAAGTTGTCCATCTATCTTTTCGTACTTCCGAAACATTTGATAATAATAAGAGAGGGCTATTAATTGTTTCAAAGTGAATAGGAAAAGAAATAAAAGTAGATAAATCAAGTATCGTTATTGAATTCTCATCTGTTCATCGTCTAATCGTTCAATAAAAGCCAGTAATCTCTCATTTGTCAAGGTAAAATTTCAACATAAAAAAATACTCTATGGAGATATTTGACCATTTTCTTTTCCAATAAAAATAGAATGATCAAATCGGTGCACGTTCATTTTGCAAAAAATACAGAAAAAAGCGAACATACGGTTGGGGCAGCGAAAGATTACCCATGCACCATTAAAGCCGATAAGATAAAACACATACTTTTAATTTTGCATCATTATTTTGTGGTTTTTAGTAACGTATGTCTTTAAGCGACGAACTATGTTGTTGAGTTTTTCATCGACTTACTTCAGGTGAATATTACTGGTACATAGGATGATTGATGATGATTTTTTGTGGCTGTCGGAACAGAAAATACCTATATGATCATTTTAAAATCAAAACTGTAGGATGATTCTAGTTATGCATCAATCTCTCTATTGCATTTTCGACACATTCTTTCTTTTAAAATTATTTAATACTTTCTAGCCTGTTTTATAAATATATCTTTTCAATATCTTGAAATCGACACCCCGCCAATGATTTACCTTGCGCCCCCTCGTGGGGTTGTGAGATTCAAGCGCCACGTGAAACCTGCTCTATAAAAACTGTTACAATACATTTATATTTATTGTTCTTCTAATGAACCAATTTTCTTTCTCATAGGTATACAGGTATTGAGTAGTTTTACCAATATAGTAGCGCTATCACGGATTGTATTCTAACATATGACTGATTCTCATTAGCATACATACATATGGGGGTTGAAAAGCTGCTCGCTCTAGGTATGATTCTATTATTAACTGGAACCTGTTTATTTCTGACAAAATGTATGTTCTTCCTGTTTCTTTACTAAATAGGAGAACCTGTTGATATGTACCTTATAGTAAACAAACTAGTTTATGGCTAATCTGATGCATTACCATCATATGCTCTTTTTTATGTCCGCAACTTTGGGGTACGACAAGTTATGGGGAACAGGAACTGATATTCAGTTTGAAGAAAGAATTTAAATGTTCTTAATGAATATGTCATCGTATTCAATAGAGGAGAGATTTTCTATTTCTCTAGTCAATTGATAAAAATGTAACAAACATGTAAATTCCTAATAGGTATATATTCTTTAATGTTGAAGCTACAATTAAAATATTTCTATTCTTAATTGTCTAAGATGAATATGTCAAATATTTTGTAGAAAATATCAGGTGAGAATTTAAAAATAGCTCACAATCGCATGTTATACCTCTCGGTACTTGGGAAGTCGGTAAAAATCACCTTACTATATTATATACTACTTCTGTAATAAATGTCATTTATATTTTATAAATTAATGTTAGCAGAACTAATAACGTTAGATATATCAAAATCTTAGATCTGAGAGATAGAAGCTTATTATCGAGAACATTTCTCTATGCATTCCTAGTGTCAGATTTAAGGTACAATGTAAGTAGGACCGATAGTAGTTTCTACCCTCAGATAATGACCTTGAAGCAAGATGTTCTTCAGGGTTGCAACAACAATGGTGTTATGGATGGCGAAGAGAATAAGAAAGAGATGAAAGACTTCACACAATTAATGTGACAGAGAGATAAATACCTATATAGTTGGTGGATTCTTTTGGAATTTTCATGGCACAGAAGATGTGAATAGAAAGTAGTAGTAGCTGCAGAACTTTCGAAATTTTAAGTAAACATCACATACATACTGTGGATTGTAGATGATATTTTCTAGCTCTGTTATAAACTCTCTATTCCTTGATTTAATTTCTTATCAAAAACATATTTACGGATACTATTAGGTAGGATATTATTTTCTGTATAAGTAAGAGAGAGTGTTTCATGGCGACATTCATTTCAACTGAATCTACTTATCAATACCATATTTTTTAACTTCACAGAAATTAGGTAAAGGATAATTTTATCGTAACTGCCTATAGTATCGTATTTTTTGTAACAGTTACCACATTTTCGATTGGTTGTTACTTGTAGATATTAAATCTATCTTTTGAGAATTTTAAATTATTATTATGAATATCACATAATATCTATAAATATGGGTGTGACTTACGAAGATCATATTATGAACTTGTTAGTCGAACTACACTGCAAATTAGATGAGAATATTTTTTTCAATATTCGATGTCATCATTTTGAAACTACATTATTTGGTAAATCATGATCATCAAAGATATATACTCTAATATGTATACACATGATTTTTGTACTAAATTTTTCAACGATAGAAACAAAATATGGATTTTAAAATGAATCAATTTTCTAATTAACAAAATAGCACCATAGAATTGAAGAAAAACCTAATAAAGGCGTTTCTGTATAATTATACAGTTAATGGAACTAGTGGGAAGTCGATATCAATTTTCGTTCTCAAAATATTTGAGTCGAAAATTAATTACAAACACCTTTACAAACGTATCTACTTAGGTACATACACACAGATATATATTTTCCTCAAAACAATTGTACTGGACTGTATGGTACCTACCTACATAAAACGTTCAAATGTATCAAAATCAAAAGTTTCTATAATCGAACATCGAACCCATGCCATACCGAACCCTCAAAATTGTAATTCACGGATCAGATGATCAACAAAACGAGAAATATAGGGGAATTTTGAGCGACCTTTGAGGTCAACATTATGACTTTTGTATACATATCTACACAGGTCTACACTTCCAATTAGATATGGAC
The DNA here is from genome assembly GCA_958507055.1 of Crioceris asparagi. Classification (NCBI taxonomy): domain Eukaryota; kingdom Metazoa; phylum Arthropoda; class Insecta; order Coleoptera; family Chrysomelidae; genus Crioceris; species Crioceris asparagi. The sequence goes on from OY293827.1 coordinate 56,567,491, forward strand.
CATTAGTCATACAAGAGAAAAAATAATCTTATAAGTAGGTATAAACTAATCAAAACTAAAGCACCGAAGCATATTCTACAAACTACATAAAATTGTGGAAATTGTGTGTGTGGGTCATGGGAACGGAAACAAAAACAATATCCTTGTATTTGAGGAATTTAAACAGAACATTCATTCTATTTATGCATTGAATACGTCAAACTTTTTATTCTCCTTTGATTAACACTTAACACTTTCTATACCAACCCAAATTATAATTTTCTTTTGATTTTAATTTTTAAAGTTGAATCATTAGCCCGGATATTTTTTTAGTCGGAATCTACTTCGACTTAGTGCAGAACAACTTATTCAGTAATAGCGTTTACGATGTCCAATATCTCCAGGATGCCAATTTTGCGTTACCTATAGTGAATAAATATAAAGTCGTGCAGTTTATGCGTCCACGAGATTAATATTCATCATCTAAAGTAAAAGTCGTGGAGTATATTTCTATTGCTTCACTAATAGTAAATTAGAAAGAAAATGATTATTTCTAAATCTTGTTCCATTCATTGGTGATCAATTGGTATTCATAACGCAAATGTCGATTTCTGTTCCCAAGCCACACTATTTATTACACACAAAACTCAGTGTTACTTTCTGCAGTTTTACAAATATCAGGTATAGATGATGGACTGATAGAGGAGATACAGGAAATCAAGGATATGCAAACATAAAATGATCCATTCAGATTAAGCGAGTTTTATGCCGTTTTTACTTCAAACAAGAACTTATTCTTCGTTATTACGTGTTGACAACTTTATTTCCTGAAATCTATGACAGTTGAAATATTGTTATTTCTAAAAGTATAACCTTTGATTTGTAGCTCTAATGAAAGTTGCCTTAAAAACAAAAATAGAATCACAGTCAACTTTAGTGAGGTATCTTACATTTCGAGGTATAGGGTCTTGAAAATCTTATTATCTCAAAATTTGGATACGTAATAATATATATAATATAATAATAATGTGATAGCTATGGTTTATTTCACCGTTTCTGACGTCTTCGTCACCAGAAGCAGTTGAAATAAGTAGAATAATTTAAAAATGGCAAATCGTACCATAAAGTTGCAAAAATGAATGAGCATTTAGAAAAACATATCTTGAAACTCATTGGCATAAGAGATGACATGGGGGGTTTTGGGTTAAATCCATTCCGTAAAATAACAACTCCCTGTACATTAAATTCACAGATAGTACCTGATTATTGAAAATTCTTATTAAAAGAATGAGTTATCCAAATTTATGAATAATACCTTCCTTAACCAAATTTGACAAACATAATTAGTTATAATTAAAAATACCGAATCGTACGTAATAATCAATGAAACAATCCATTAATATCAACAATATTTTCTTTAATTTATTGAATCAGCGCATTGCAATTTTCCCAATATTTGAACTTGTATACATATAGGTAATAATGATATTCCGTGAATATCTCTTATATTATTTTAGAACGCAAATTTCCTCAAAATAATAAGTTTTTTTTAGGTAGGTATATATATATATATATATATATATATATATATATATATATATATATATATATATATATATATATATATATATATATATATATATATATATATGAGAAACTCCCTAATATTTGGAAAATATAGTAGTGAAAAGAATATTACATTGACCTTCCAAAAATTACCTCGTAAAATCCAGTAAAGAAATGCGACTTTGATGTTTCAGAAATTAAATCAAATTCTTGTTACGTACTTAACTATGCATCGAATGAAATCAGTTCAACGTCGATATCATCATTAGTTCTCGAGTTATTCGAGACGAAAATTAGCCACAAACATACGTAGGGGAGAGTTGGGGAATGGTGCGCGTTGGGTAATCGTGCGCACCAAGATATCTCAAATTTCGCGGCATTTGCGGAGAGGACGACATGTGATGCCTTCTTCGAAGTGGCCATTAATTTGATTGTGCGATTGGTAGTGACGCCAGTTCACATACGAGAGTGGGTTTTCAATTTATGTACAATATTTTATTAATTTTCGGTGCTGAAAAATAAGGCGGTAAGTCCAATCTTTTCGAGCAAGGTATCATTTGCAAATGTAGTATTTGTTGAACGTTTTAGTATAGTTCAGTATTGATTAAATGTATTGCTTTTATGATTTGTTCACAAATTAGTAAAAAAACACAGAAGGGTAATCGTGCGGACTAATGCGCACGATTGCCATTCTGTGTTTTTCCTTTATTTTATTCTTTATTTCCAGATGCCTAGAAATTACACCCGTTCGACAACTATCCTTTCATACACAGCCGAAGATATGCAGAAGGCTCTTGATGCAGTAAGAAATAATGGTAAAAAATAGGGAAGCAGGAAGACGTTTGAAGATACCCGAATCAACCCATAGAAAAAACTTTGTCTTGTTTTGTCTTTTATTTATATAAAAGCACCATTAAATAAATATTTTTAATAAAAAATTTTGTCTTGTCTTTATATAAAGTATATCGCGCACCATTATCTACCCTATGCGCATCATTACCCACCGGGGTGGGTAATTGTGCGCAATTACAATTTTATATTTTTGATTGTATCTATTTTATGGTAATACCTTTTGCAAATCTTATTTCACGTATATATAGCAGAATGAAGGTCGCCTCTTAAACTGTTGTTGAAAACATATTAGTTATCATCTTCTCAACACAAACACGGTTTTCCCTTAGCTGCGCACCATTCCCCAACTCTCCCTTATATCCCGTAGTATCCGACTTTAGGCACCTTGAAACACAGAGATATTTCAAAAGGTTGGCCGCCTTAACAGATTAAAAAATAAACTATTTTATATTATATTAAAACAGAATGCATATTTTATTCAAACAAAACTTAACTTAACATATATCTCTAATATTGTGCTTCTGCTTGTACCAAAGGTGTTTAAATTACCACCAAAGCTTTAAGTGAGTTTGTGGAATATCACTCACGAATTCACAAATATTTCAATATCCTCAGCCCGAACCTTTTTCTATTTTATTTATTTATATTTTCTCATATGCCGCATGTATTATATGTTTTTTAGTTTGTTCAACTCTAGCTATGATTTGAAACAATACATTTATCATATACCTAATATTTACTCATTAATTATTGTAGACAGTAGTTCAGTAGTTCATCTTGATTATCATGAATATTGCATATGCACTAAAGGTTTCAAAAATAAATGCAAACAGAGTATCTTCTTAATGGCATATTATACAAAATGACGTGTGAGGACCGAATTTAAGCGTAGATTCTTTTGTATTTTATTAAACATTTGCAAAAAAACAAAAAAACATCGAAGGTAAACATCTTAAATCTCAAGTAGTGTCAAACACCTTTATTATACGTGCTAATATACTGAAGCAAAACATAACAACAACAATTTATATAGGCAGACAGCATCACCAGGAAAAGTAACTGAATATGCACTTATGCATTAAATTATTTATTAATCTATCTTTTAAGGATTCTATACTCTCTACCCTTCTGGTGTCAGTCCGATCTCCTCTTACCAAATATCCAAAGAAAGCTAATAAATTTTAAAATATTTTTGGTGATATTATCAAATCTAGTTTACAAAATAAATATGAAGAACTTTATAGTGAGTAAGTAGAAAAAATTAATTAGGAAATTGCTATTACTGCAAATACAGCAATGCGCGTCATGGGGTTACGTCCCATTATGTCTAATTAGTATTCTCTTGATATTGGATTCAAATCCTAATCTAGCTATTTTTTGACCGACGACTCAACCGGAAGAGGTATAAAATTCGACTGTTTGGATTTTTTATGGATGTTCGTGCCTTTTGCATAGTACCTAAACGTGTTTCGATTTTCTTTTCTTTTTTCATTTCAAAGAGGAATATTGAAAATTTGTCCCAGTGAGAAAAAAACAATATCAGACATGTCCTTCCACTCAAAAACTTCCCCAAGGGGGTAGTGTGGGTGTGGGCAATTTTTCCACGAAAATTGAAAATCCGAGACGGCAGAATTAAATCAAATTCCATATCCGGAAACGTTTAAATTGGACATTTTTATAAATAATCATACGTTTCCGAGTTTCTGCAGTAGTACAATCTGAAATAGTAAAGTCTGAAATATGTGTTTACGCTATGTAGAGGGGTAAATTTTTTTGAAAATCAAAAATTTGAATTGACCAAATTAAAGAAGATAGAGCAACATTTGAAATGGACACTTTTCAAAAAAATCAAAGGCTTCCGAGTTACAGCAGTTGTAATTTGTGACATATGTGTGTTTCGACTATAAAATAATATTAGTTTGTACCTACTCAGATATATATTTCTTACAAAAAATTGGATTGACGTTAGGTATTAGTTGGTGGACTGAAAAACACAAAATAATATTAATTCTATTGGTGCTGATACTTTTGAAGTTGTGCAGTTGCAGTTACATTGAAACTTTTGGCACCAACTTCACAAGAACCAGCACCAATAAAATTATTATTATTTTGTATTTTTCAGTGCACCAACTAATAAAGTCGGTCTAATTTTTTGTAAAAATTATTTCCCACTTCAGAAATCAAAAAACACCGGAAGTAAGCATATTTTAGACTTTACCATTCTGTAACTCGAAAACTGTAACTCTATGGAAAAAATGTTGCTCCAAATAAACTGATCTTTGATTTGTTGCCTCAGATTTTCAATTTTCGAAAGAAATTACCCTCTCCACATAGCGAAAATACACATATTTGAGATTTTAACATTGCTGTAATTTGAAAACCGTAAGTCTTTTGAAGAAATGTTCAATTCAAACGTTTCCGGATATTGTCCTATCTTTAATTCTGCCGTCTCAGATTTTCGATTCTCGAGAAAAATTGCCCCTTTCACAGGGGCGTTTTTTGAAGGAAGGAGATTTCGGATTTGAGTTTTTACTACTTTGAAATCTCCTAATAATATAAGCAACGTTTGATCTTCTTTGGTGAACGTTGAATGATCTTGATAACTAATGTTACTCTCAAAAAGGTGAAATGTTTTTTTAAATAGTACCGACTTTATTAGTTAGTGCACTGAAAAGTACAAAATAATATCAATTCCATTGGTGCTGGTACTGTTGGAGTTGGTGACTATAACAAATCACTACAATTGCACAACTTCAAAACTACCAATACTAATAAAGTCGGTCCTATTTTTTTAAACATTATTTTTTTTGAAATATTCGTTATTTTTATCAGATGTTTACGTTTCGGAGCCCCCCACCAGGATCTAGCAAACATATTTTCAATCATTAGTCTGTCTGTCTGTTAGTGGTAATATTTTTACTTTCCTACGCTACTTATAGTAGCTGTATAAGGAAAGTATTGTAATCGTGTGAAATTTTCGGTATCGAGATGTTTACTAATGTTGCCGTTTCAGAGTTTTCTAAGTCTAATAAACATATTTTCAGCCATTGGTCTGTCTGTCTGTCGGTTTGTATGTCCGTCTGTCTGCCTGTGACAGCATTATCTCGAGAACGGATCAGTGTATTTTGTTGCTTTCTCTTTTATTTTGTTTGGTACCAATATCACTCGCCGGTGGCACTGAATGAGAATCCTGTATTCACTGGGTGTTGAGCTATAGCCAAAAAACGTGATTTGCTCAAGACTATAGCGCGAAAAAGGCTCTAAGGATTCTGATTAAACTTGCCTAAAGTATTCTTTTGGGAGTCCTTTACCACCCACACATAGCGCCATCTCTGAGAAAAAGCACAAAAAAGTTATGAATAAAATTTCGTTTTTTCCACATGTTTCTTCATAGTGAGTGGACACACCAGATTTTTTTGGTTTGCATTGTACCTACTGAGATTGTTGAACACTACCCACTGGTTCAAAATGGACTTAATGCTTGCAACTGCAGCACAAATACAGTTCACAGCAGTAAAATTTGGACCATTTTTGTTTTTCTTGATACGCTAGAAAAAAGATAGGTCGCCACCGATTTGTTCGAAAGCATTAGCAATGTCTGGTGAAAGCGATTGTTTGTTCGCTCTTACTGAATAGTAAACGATTTTCATTGGAAAGGGAAGTGCTGAGAGATTATTCCAAAAGAAAAAAAAATGGTGTGTCCACTCACACGAGATTCCTACCGCTCACATTCAAATTCCAGTGAATGAAAATTTTTACACTATTACAATTCTTTCCTTACATAGCGACGATAATAGCGGTAGTCCAGTGAATAATACTAGCGGTAGAAAAGTAAAAATCCTCAGGTCAAATCGTGCTACCACTCATTTTGTTTCATCTTACGAAAAAATGTTACATGACCATTGTTGTTTGTCTTGGCATGCTGGAAAAAATGAGTGGTAGCACGATTTGACCAGAGGATTTTTACTTTACTACCGCTATTATCGTTGCTATGTAAGGAAAGTACTGTAATAGTGTAAAAAAAAATATTCACTGGAATTTGCTTGCGAGCGGTAGGAAAGTCGTGTGAGTGGATACACCAGATTTTTTTTATTTTGTTTGGTACCAATATCACTCGCCGGTTGCACTGAATGAGAAGCCTGTTTACACAGGTGCTGAGCTATAGCCAAAAATCGTGATTTACTCAAGATTGTAGCGCGAAAACGGCTCTAGGGATTTTGATAAAACTTGCCTAAAGTATTCTTCTGAGAGCCCTTTACCACCCACATCCTGGGCCATCTCTGAAAAAAAGCACAAAAAAAGTTATGCTTCAATAAAATTCCATATTTTCCACATGTTTCTTCAGATTCTGGCTAAACGTTTCATCTTGCGAAAAAATGTTACATGACCATTGTTGTTTGTCTTGACATGCTGAAAAAAATGAGTGGTAGCACAATTTGACCAGAGGTTTTTTGCTTTACTACCGCTATTATCGTCGCTATGTAAGGAAAATATTGTTATAGTGTACCTAAACATTTTTATTCACTGGAATTTGCCTGCGAGCGATTGGAAAGTCGTGTGAGTGGACACACCAAATTTTTTTAATATTTATTTGACACTTTTGAGTGTAACATTAGTCACAAAAATCTTTGAACGTTCACTAATACCCATGTATATTCTTTACTCGTACTTGTTATTATTTAGAGATCTCAAAACATCGCGACGGAAATACGCATAAGTATTTCAAGTTTTATCAAACCGCTGTAAATCCAAAACTGTAACTCTAAGGAAAACATGTTCATTATATATGTTACTACAAATAATCTGGTCTTTCATGTAGTTCCCTCAGATTTTCGCTTTTCGAGAAAAATGGGGGAAGGGAAGAAGATTTCGGATTTGAGTTGTTAGGAATATCGGACCATTTCTCAAGTCTCCTCTTTCAAATGAATCAAAAATTATCAAAATCGGAGTACGTTTACTATATACAACGCGCGCACGATCCAAAAAAACAGGCAGTAAAACTGTATACCCTCTCCGTTTGGGTTCGTCGGTCAATAAATATTTATTACAAAAAATTGGACCGACGTTATTAGTTGGTGCAATGAAAAATACGAAATAATATTAATCTATTGGTGCTGTTACTTTTAAAGTTGTGCAGTTGCAGTTAGATTGATACCTTTTGGTATCAACTTCACAAGTATACCAGAACCAATAGAATTAATATTATTTTGAATTTTGCAATGCACCAACAATGTCGGTCCATTTTTTGTAAAAAATATTTATTTCACACTTTTGAGTGTAAGATTAGTCACGAAAATCGTTGAACGTTCATTAATACCAAAGAAGATAGTACTTATGCTATTACCCACGTATATTCTATATTCTTTGCTTGTACCTGTTATTATGTAGCGCAGCGGAAATACGCATAAGTATCTTAGATTTAACCATTTTACCACCGCATTAATTCGAAAACCGTAACTCTAAGGAAAAAATGTTCATTATAAATGTTATTGTCTTTAATGTAGTACACAGAGATTTTCAGTTTTCGAAAGAAATCGTCCCTTCCACACAGCAAAAATACATGAGATAACTCTTTTGAAAAAACGTTCAATTTAAACGTTTTCGGATATTTTGTAATCTTTTATTCTGCTACTACAGAAAAGTATATAAAACATAAAACGCGCACAAGAACCAAAAAGAAAAACAAGACAGTCGAATTGCATACCCCCTCCGTTCGGGGTTCGTCGGTCAAAAAAGGTATATTTGAACGTTCAATGATTTTGATGAAAAATTGTGAAATGTGAAATTTTTTACAAAAAGAGAGTATGTGACAAGGGTGAGATGTACGTCTTAAGTATCTGTCCATCCTTGTCCTAAGATATGCATATTTATTTGCAGTATTAGTGAATGCAGTTTTGTTGATACTCATCCTATATGAAATATATGTGTTTCTGCTATGTGTTCGGGGCATTATTTTCCGAAAATTGGAAATATGACGCGAACAAATTAAAGAAAAGATTATATGAAGGAACATTTGAATTGGACATTTGGACGATAAAGTCTGAAATATGTGTGTTTCCACTATGTGGTGGGGGTTTATTTCTGAAAATCAAAAATATGAAATGTACAAATCAAAGAAGAGGTTATACAAAGCAACATTTCAATTGGATATATTTTTTTTAATTACGGTTTCCGCGTTACAGCAATGGTAAAGTCTGAAGTAGGTGTCCTCCCGCGATGTTCTGAAATCTCTGAATGATGACTAATGACTAATCTTACACTCAAAAATGTGAATTTGGCCGAATATATTACCACTGCAACGGTTCTTTTGAAATTGGCGCCAAAAGTCTATCTAATTACAACTGCACAACTTCAAAATTACCAGTAGGCACCTATAGAATTAATATTATTTTGTATTTTTTAGTGTACATATTAATGAAGTTGGTAACGTTTTTTGTAAAAAATATTTTTTATATGTTTCACCACGAAATCGATCGATCAATAATTGCTTCTAAAATATGAAGAAAGTTTATGAATATGAAAATTGGCCCTAGGCCTCTTCTTTATCCCTAAAACTACTAAACGTAAAATTTCAAAAATATACAAATAGGCCTTCAAAATTTACAGAAAATCCTATGTGAAAACACTAAGTACGGAACCCTCTCAACTCGAGCCCGGCTCACACGTAACCAATTTTTTATTTGTTTGATTCAGTTAAGCTATCGTGAGATAACAGTGCTGCTGTACCTGTGATGTGATGAAAAAAGTCATTTGATCAGGGTATAAAATGAAAACAATAAGGTAGGTATAACGGAAAAATGGTGAAATACGAGTGCTACGACATCATCAACCTGGCGAAATAGTAGAGGAAATACAATAGAATAACACTAAGGGAAGATTACCTTACAAAAAATGCAAAGGTTCAAAGGTCCTGACATGACGCTGAAGCTACATCGTGGATAAGTGATGAGAGCGCCAAGTACAAAGGCACTGTACCAATGAGAAGAGCCTTAAAAGGGATAAGGGAGATGACCCCAAAATAAATGACAATCAAGACATTGTCGGTAGGCATTCAAATATAGAGAAGAAAATGAGTTTAAGCTGAGAAAGGATTTTTTAGTAATTTTTTATTTACGCGGGAGGGTAAGGACTTTTTGAGACATCTTTCATTTCACTATAATTCCTCTTATAATGACTGATATTTTGGATTTTTATTTATTATATTTCTTATTTCTTCTATTTTATAAAGACTCTCAAAGCATGAAGTAAAACTTAATGAATACCAAAGGTACATACGGTTTTTGATTTTAATGTTACCTGCCTTTTATTACCAAATCAATCAATGCTCAAGTTCAAAAGATTAATTTTATTTATGTCAAATATTTTTGAATGAGGAATGTCACAGAACAGATAATAACCAACTATGACAAGTAATCAACTAATTCTAATCAATTCTGTTTACAGTTTGGCAAAGTTAGCAATTTCTGGCTTACCAATACACATGAGACATAATGAAACTGGTTACTCAAATAGAAAATATTTTCACAGTCATAAGATAGGACTTGACATATATTTATTGAATTTATCAGTGTGCTAATCTAAAAATAATATTTATCATCAGGAATGAATTAAGAGAATTTGGTTTTATCTTTTCTCAATACATCTTTAGCGAAGTTTATCGGTAAATTAATCGATTCTATATTGTTATAAAACACAATATGATTGATTACCTATACTTTCAATATTCAGTCAAATATTCTTAGAACATGAAATAAAAAATACGCTATTCTTGATAAGGGCAAGGATTAGAAGGGTAGGTAACAGTAATTAATAAATTAGCAAATAATCAATGAATGAAGATTGGAATCGTACGTACAAATTTTAACAAAATCTTTCGTTTTTCGGATATCACAACAATCTTGAAAAATCCGAAAAAACTGCCAGCTCGTTTGAATTTCAAGAACATAAATATAACAAGAAATTAACAAGAAATTAATTAACAAGTTCTATAAGATGAAGTCCGATAGTATGCAAGCACCCATACACTCGAAATTACCGCAACCTGATAGTCAAGGCAATCGGGTACCCGAGAGTCGGAGAGAGGATTTATTTTATTATTTCGGCATAGATGATCTGTGAGGTAGAATTATCGATAGGATCAATAGAAACTGTCACAATCCTGATTCATGTATTTTCTTATTTGTTAATTATTTGCAAATAATTGAATATTTAGATGAAATATGAATGTTTGCGTGATATTTAAGAGACCCAAAAAAAGACTTTTCAATAATCTACTGTAGCTGTGTGTCTGTATACATAATCAAAGACCAGTTTATTAGTTGCTTGTTGGCGAGTTTAGACATCTGTGAGTCAGCCACTGCGATAATGATGCACACACAAAACATCTTACTCGCTCAGCCGCTTACTAGCCAGCGAAATAAAAATGAGTAGATACGTTTTACATTACGTAGCTGCGGGTCGAATTCCGAGGAGGTCGAAAAACTTGCACACCGAAATCTGAGGATACCGAATTCCGAGCTGACAGAAACTTATCCCCACTTCAACAGGGCGATTTTACATATGCCTACCCTCTAGAGGCTATAGAGGAAACCACATCCACCAACAAGAAGTTGCTTCCTATCACAAATGGCTGGGGATAGGGCATCATAGCGCAAACTGCCAAGTGCCAATTGTATGTAGAATATGTATACGTTTGTTGGTACGAAGTTTCTTAACTAGCAGAAATCGTCACGTATGTAAAAAGCGTTACGCTCCCTCCATGCGGCTTCCTCTCGCCGGCTCTCTATCTTCCTTTCTCATTCTTTCTCTCTATTCTATACGAGTGTGTGTGTGTGTGTGAGAATATATAGATTCGAACAGAAAAAATTATTAAATAGAGGATAAGTTCCTAATTGAATACCTAATAAATATCGTTAACACAAATCTTAATATCTAAGTAGTATTAAACTAAATACTTAGGTAAAAATTAAAGAGGGTGGGGCACCATATTCGCCGGTTGAATAAATAATCTCTGAATGTCCAATATAAAATTATTTCAAACTTTACAGGGTGCTTAAAAAAGAATATACATACATATTACAGTAGTAAATTTTTAAATGGAATACGCTAGCTCTTTAAAATCAATCTACGTAACTTTGACTTCGTACCATACAATTGAACAAATCTTCAGATATTTCGAAAACGGTAAAAAACTAGAACCGACTTCATTAGATGATACACTGATAAGTATAAAATATCAACCAACTTAAAATTTTTTATGATTCTTACCTTATGCAAAGAGTTTTCTGCGGTATGACCAAAATTACGTAGGTATGTACAAATGATGATATACTGCGAAATTTTGGTCTACAAAATGAATAAACTTCATATTTAGAAGAAAATCCATTTAATGCATCTGCTTCCAGTTACTTACTTATTATCAGTGAATTATAGATGCATTCTAATTTGCGTGAACAGTCTAAATTGACATTTTGACTGTTTCCCCATGCTTTCCCCCCTTCAAGCTTAATTTATAGTTGACGTTGATGGCTCTGTGATTATTTTTTTTTATTCACACTCTAGAGGTAAAGATAGAATGGGACAGACCGCCATTTCCCATAAGAATCTGGAAATGTTTTAGATACGCCTGTTGTAAACAGTCTGACAGTCTTCAGATGTCTGTTGTTCTGACATATTTGTAGTTTTATCATTGAGTAGCTGTTGCTCGTGATTTCGTCTGCTTGGAATTTAATTTCATCTGACTATCTTTAAATAAGGACAACTTTTTTCCTGAAACCTGATTTAAATAAAATATCTGGGCGACCGAGCTTTGCTCGGGTAACACAGGATTTAGAGTGGGTCTGTAAGATTTTTTAATTTAATTTATTAATGTGCATATTTCTACATAAAAATATTTAAAATGTATTGTGATTGATAGATCGGTAAATATTGCTTTTATCGTTCACATAACTCATAATTTACAGATTTCAAAATAAATATGAATGTGAAACATACCAGAGCTCAGCTGTATCACCAATCGCCTTCTCGACCGCCAAACCCTGTACTATTTTTATAGCAATCTGCAGCGCCATTCCGGAAATAGCTAGTGTGGACTTCACATCCAATAAAAATGCAAGTAACGCCAATCAATTTCTCGGCTCTTAAAACCCCTTTTTGAATTTTTTTATCCAAATCTGCCAGACCATTCGAGAATAAGTTTATGGACCTTGAAGCCGTGAAAACTACATTAAAGTGTGTTCAGTAATTTCAGAAATAAACATAAGCAGACAAAAAAATAAAAGTCATCGTTTATTGTCCTATTAGCTTTCTCTCTGTATTTGATAGGTACATACCTTCAATATACAGATACAATGGGTTCTGCCATTTTACTATATGCATAGACTATATTTATTATGCTTTCAGAAATTAGACACTTTCAACATACAACAAACAGACCAAGTGACTTCGAAATCAGCTGATAATAAGTTAGATGGGAAAACCAAATGTTTTACAACTGAGCACTTTACAGTCCGTGAATTTTAATATATAAATTACAATTTGCAATCATTTAGTTTCGTTCTTTTTCTTTAACATTGTTAGGTAGATTTGAAATCTGGAAAATGAGATGGACCTTTTATTGCTATGTCACTTTGTACTAATTATTATTTTAAAACGAACTATTTGTGTATGATATACCAACAGTTACATGAATTTATCCGTCAAAGTTTTTTATCCTAAACTGTTATCAACCGACAGTTGAATTCGTTATTATTCATTACTTTTCAAAATTTGGCGGATGCGTTGAGCGTTCAAACATTTGCTTGCGATGCGTCTACGTCCTCATCTACGAACAATTCCGTGATTTTTTTCTCTAGGATTATGATATTTAATTTTGACTAAAAATATAACTTCAATATATTATTTTTATTTGTCATATATTCTGGAAGGTTAATGCGGCAAATGATAAGTATTATAAGCAACTATGGTAATTTGAGATTCAAATAGATGTCAAACGATATCTATGTATTAGGTCCAAGTTATACCTATTTAATTTTCACCCCATGATATATCCCAATAAATATTATTGCTACGTAAATAAACTTTCAACTACCAAACTTAACACTTTTATTTATGTTATATATTTTGGAAAATAACAAGTATAGAAAAGATAATCAGCTGATTTTGATCAATTCCTGTTTTATTCCTTGACAACGTTTGACGTTTCAGGCATATCAACTCAGCTCTGATGTAGATCAACTGTTTTTCTGAATAGCTGTTGGTTGTCATGATAATATCACCATATCCTTTATTATTTTTCATGGTATCAGTTTCAGAAATAGTTTATATTTCTTGTAGTATTCCCCTGAATGATATTTTAAGTACAAGAATATAATACCTACTGCCATATATTACTTATGACATACTGCATTTTTCATAAGAATCTAAATAAAACAATATTAATAATAAGCAGATAAGAATGCTCTATATTAGGTGGTCATATTGAATAACTGTTTATTAATTATACAAGATAAGTTTATAAACAAGAGATGTCCCGTAATCTATTACTTGTATCATAATGAAATTAAGAATATAATGAAGATTGGAGTATAAGCCGTAATGCCTGGAGAAGTCTTTTTTAATTTTGCATTTTCTTATACAGGGTGTTTCATTAATGATGGGAAATAATTAAACTGGAAAATCTTTGGTTCAAAATAATAAAATTTAACCCAATCCACTTAAATAAAAATATCTGGAGACCGCGCTTTGCTCGGTTAAAACAGGATTTAAGATGGGTCTATGAGAGTTACTAAGGATGATATTTAAACTTATTAAAAAATGTGCATATTTCTGGTTAAATTTTTTTGCGATTGGTAAATACTGCTTTTATTGTTCACATATTGGTAACTTATAGATTTCGAAATAAATATGAATGTGTTATATGAATGATAAATATACCTCAACTCAGCTAAGAAAACATAAATTCAAAATTGCAAACAACAACGAATAGACATTATAAATAAAAATAGGTGAGTAAATGCTCTGAGTACTGAAGGTACTCGGAAGCTCATAGTAAGCCACTCATTTTTAGTTCATAAAAATTTTAGATATCATGTGAATCGGAATTGATAGTGGCTTACTATGAGCTTCCGAGTACCTTAAGTACTCAGAGCATTTACTCACCTATTTTTATTTATAATGTCCTTTCGTTCTTGTTTGTAATTTTGAATTTATGTTTTCTTACCCGTCTTAAAATAATCTAAAACTTAAACTATTAAGTGTTGAGGAATGTTCGAGTCTACGGTGATGCCACTGGTTACCTACCAGCTAGTATTTATCCAATTTTCATTCAGATCTCACTGCTAAAGCCTTGAGATAGGAAACAAGTGGTTTCCGAAAGCTTGGAATATTTAACGAATAGCAGCCAATTATAACCATCGTTTCGTAAGATTATTGACTAACATACCCACTAATTTTATTTTATCTTTTTTAAATTAGTCACTAACTTAGTTTTTCATATATATATATATATATACTTAGAATAAAGACTGGGAAATCTGTCGATAAATGGGGCTTAATTGAGAAGACTCTGTTTGCTCACCGAGCTTTCGAAAATGTTTATTTTCTTTTTCAAGGCTAAAAACAGGATACAAAGTAGTTATAAAAAAATCATATATAGTGTACAAATTATATAAAAAAAAGACTTACTATGCAAGTGAGGTTACATTGTTAAGTTAACAAAACATAAGTACGGATACATTTTCTTCATTAGATAAACAGTAAGGAACATCACATATTATAATCACTGAACCATTTAACGTAGAAAATATAGTAGGTGAAGATTCAGTGGCTGTCTATTTGAAATAGCTAAGGAACAATGAGAAATAACAAAAAAACTTTAACGGAACTATTGCTTTTTCTTTCCTTGAAATTGATGGATAGAGGGAAACGAAAACATATTTTTTTGGTTTGAATGTGTTGGATTTGGCGGGCTAACCATCGTGTATGACAATTGAAATGTCAAAGTATAGAACATAGTTATTCTATAAAGCAGAGACTAGAGAATAACAAATTGATGGAATACCTTCAACCTAAAAACCTAAAACAAGCTTGATAATAATAAGACAAACAAGAAGTGAAGTGATGGCCTTACACCATAAATGAATTGAAACCAAGTTTGGATGAAGACCATAGAACCACAAATTTGACAAAAATTATATACAATTATATAACCTATAAGTAACATGCCACTTATCTATTTTCACTGTAGGTGCAATATTTGGAAATTATGAATAAATATATGGAACTCACTCCTTGCACATTAGAGCATTTGTTAATCGCATTGGGTTCTTTGCTTATTTCAATCATTTCGTGTATTAGCCTCTTTGTGTAGTTGGACTCCTTAACCAAAATAGCAGCTCCTTCAAAGTTAGGGTTATGGTGTTTCTGGCAGGCATGTTGGGCCATGTTGGTTTTTTTGTTATTTCTCATTGTTCCTTAGCTATTTCAAATAGACAGCCACTGAATCTTCACCTACTATATTTTCTACGTTAAATGGTTCAGTGATTATAATATGTGATGTTCCTTACTGTTTATCTAATGAAGAAAATGAATCCGTACTTATGTTTTGTTAACTTAACAATGTAACCTCACTTGCATAGTAAGTCTTTTTTTTATATAATTTGTACACTATATATAATTTTTTTATAACTAGTTTGTATCCTGTTTTTAGCCTTGAAAAAGAAAATAAACATTTTCAAAAGCTCGGTGAGCAAACAGAGTCTTCTCAATTAAGCCCCATTTATCGACAGATTTCCCAGTCTTTATTCTAAGTGTTAGTGATCTAACAAATACTGTCGTACTTCCACCACTAATTTCTATATATATATATATATATATATATATATATATAAAGCTCTACACCTTTATGCTTTTATTTAGTCGGACACAACCACCCACTAGAAGCGGATCACGTGATTTCAAGCTTGTTAGCTTTCATCAGCGCCACATAAGTGGAAGCTGTGCCCAACTAAACAAAAGCAACTGGAAGTAGTCAAAAACTTTGAGACATTATCTACCAGTGGGACATAATTCGCGCCACCTAGGTATTGAGAGCACAATTACGTTTAACGTAAAATATATATATATATATATATATATATATATATATATATATATATATATATATATATGCAAATTTTATCTCAGATTCTGGTCTACCGATTTCAAATTGAATCGATTTGTTGTATTCACATTCACAAGAAAAATCGTTTTCATCAATTAATATTCTCATTTTAAGAGTCTTACAGATTATAGTGAGATATACGGAAAAATAGTCCTATAGTTAAGCTTCCGGGTATTAATCTAGAGTTCCTCGGTTCGAATTCTGACCAACTTTGAGTTTTTTCTTTTTCAATAAAAGATTTTAATATGAGTTTCTAATAATTTAATCGGAAATTTTCAATGAAAATTGGTACATATCTAGTATATTGCGACCCTTAAGGTACACATTAGCTATTTCAAGAAAGGGTCAGCAGATTTTGGTAAAAATTAGCAAAAAGGGGTTTTCGGAGTCGAGAAATCGATTGATGACACTTTCATATTTAATCGGTGTGACCCTCGAGGTCAGCTATTTCAAGAATGGCTCCGCAGATAAAAGTTTTAGTATATATATCTAGTGTTTGGGGGTTGAGAAGTCGATTGATGATACAGCTGAGTTTTGTTATATTTATCATTCATATTACACATTCATATTTATTTCGAAATCTATAACTTACCAATATGTGAACAATAAAAGCAGTATTTACCAAAAAGATTTTCCAGTTTAATTATTTCCCATTATTAATGAAACACCCTGTATAAGAAAATGCAAAATTAAAAAAGACTCCTCCAGGCAATACGGCTTATAATCCAATCTTCATTATATTCTTAATTTCATTATGATACAATAACGGGACATCTCTTGTTTATAAACTTATCTTGTATAACTAATAAACAGTTATTCGATATGACCACCTAATATAGAGCATTCTTGTCTGCTTATTATTAATATTGTTTTATTTAGATTCTTATGAAAAATGCAGTATGTCATAAAGAATATATGGCAGTAGGTATTATATTCTTGTACTTGAAATATCATTCAGGCGAATACTACAAGAAATATAAACTATTTCTGAAACTGAGACCATGAAAAATAATAAAGGATATGGTGATATTCTCATGACAACCAACAGCTATTCAGAAAAACAGTTGATCTACATCAGAGGTGAGTTGATATGCCTGAAACGTCAAACGTTGTCGGAATAGATTTTCAATATTCCAACTGTGGGAATTTCTCCAGTTCAAAACTCCTCTAAGTGTGAAAGTGGCCTCGTCAATAAAAATAATATTTTTAATAAAATAATGATTTTCATTTTTCCTATTTTACATCCACTGAGCAGAATTTAATCTTAAAAAATAATCTGTAGGTAATAATTTCTATAGATACCGAAACGATTATTTTTAAATTTTGTGCATATTATTTATTGTATCAAAAATGTAAAAAAGACTTTTTCATAATCACATATTAGTAAAATTTTATGTCAATCTTCTTATTAAACGTCAAAAATCAACTGCACGTAAAAAAACAACTGCAAAGTTTCATTCGCGTAATAAATGCAAACCTATTACCCAAAAACATTGCCATGATAAAGACACATTAAAATTATGCAGCGTTATGTTCAACTTTAAATATCCCGAAAAATAATGACTTTATCGTTACGAATGAAAGTATGTTATTTATACACAAAGTATTGGAGAATAGAATAAATGTGCTCAAATGACAATTTCGCCAATGGCGAATTTTGTCATTCATCTTCCGAGTATTTTCAAGAAAAATAAAATATTCTTCCAAATACAGTTCCAAATAAACTTCAGACTTTGTATAGGTATTTTATTAATTGTTGTATTATAAAATAGTGTATATTTTTTTAGTAAAGTAAAACTTTTGACCGTCAGAACAAAGAAGGTATATATATATATGAAAATTATTTTTTTACGTATGTATGCGCTTATTTTTGACCGGCTTCCCAAGCGACTGTCTGCTTTTTTTTCTGCGTGCGCTGTGTATAGTAAACTTACTCCGATTTTGATGATTTTTGATTTATTTTAAAAAGGAGAATTGAAAATCGAAAATCTGAGACGGTAGAATTAAAGATGAGACAATATCCGGAAACATTTAAATTGAACATTTTTTTCAATAGAGTTTTGGTTTTCGAGTTACGGCAATGGTATATGGTAATATGTGTATTTCCGCTATGTGGAGGGGGCATTTTTTTGCGAGAATTGAAAATATAAGACAGGCAAATCAAAGAAAAGATTATATCTATGTAGTTTTTCAAATGAAGTTCCGAGATTCGGCAGTGGTAAAGTTTGAAATATGCGTATTTCCGACGCGATCGTTTGAGATCTCTGAATAACAATAAGCAAAGACATGGGTAATATGATAAGTTTTATCTTCTTTGGTATTAGTGAACGTTCAACGATTCTCGTGACTTATGTTACACTCAAAAGTATGAAATAAATATTTCTTACAAAAAAATTGGACCGACTTAATTAGTTGGTACAATGAAATATACAAAATAATATTAATTATTAATTCTATTGGTGCAGGTGAAGTTGGTGTCAAGAGACTTCTATTTAATTACGATTGCACAACTTCAGTATTTTGTATTTTTCAAGTACAAGCAATGAATAGATAGGTTATGGTATAAGAGAACGTTCAACGATTCTCGTGACTTATGTTACACTCAAAAGTGTGAAATAAATATTTCTTACAAAAAAATTGGACCGACTTAATTAGAGTGTATTCATGTCGTGTTGTGAGCGTTTCAATTATATCTCCTCATCTAAATCATTGTTAAAGAAGAAATACAGCCAAATATTAAGTTTGTGACATAAGGTCACGTACAGAAGAGAATCAGCTTTCCAGCGACATAACCAGATTACATCTGTGAGTTTTTAATATCACTTATATTTTAAAATAATATCACAAATATTTTAAATAAAATACAAACAAATAAATCAAGACCACACCACAATCAACATATGGATTGTGAATAAACAGCTGATTAGAATTCATGCTAGCTGAAATTCAACAGTTCAGGAGCCAGACGTAAAATATTTGTAATAGATTGAATTTGATTCTGACAATACATTACCGTCCAGCATGGCAGGCAATGATAAGAACCTATGCTGCTACTGCAAACATAGGACAGTTACAAGAGGGGTAAAATGTGAAAACTGTCTTCAAACTTTCCACATCAGCTGTGCAAAAAAAAATGTTGCCTCAACCAAGTTTTACAAAAAGTCTTTAAGCAAGGCATAGCTAGAAAACTACCATCTATTAATTATTCAGAAGACGACAAAGAGGACGCCGACACAATGACAATATTAAATGAATCAGTGATATTTGAGAATAATATAATAAAAGACCTAAACAATGAATTGAAGGACGAAATAAATAAACTGAAAGAAGAGAACAACGACCTGAAGGCTCAACTCTTTTCTAAAACTTCTGAAAATTCAACACAAAATATCCTTTCCCATCTATAATTAAATCTGACAATCTGACTACAACCTCTAACAATAAGAAAAATGACGTTCTAGAGCATCGGAACACAAATATGTCCATTTGTGAAGTAGAGGCGATATCCAACAAGTCAACCAAACCAAGCGTATCACAAGATAAAGAGAACAATAAGAGGCAGAACAAAGTATCACAAAACTCCATCGAGAAACATGAGAATGATACAACTCGAATAGAGTCAGCGGATACCTGCAACAACAATAATGGCACTATGGAGCCAAAGCGCCGAAAGGGAAAATCAAACACACGCCCAAACCCAGTTGTGGGGACTAAAACGGACTTTGATATCGAAGTGGCAAAGAAAACATCATATTTGTTCATCACTGGATTTGACCCTCAAGTAAAGGATGAACAGATCAGAAACTACCTCCAAAATACCGTCAATATCAAAGTAAATTGTGAAAAAATGAAAACAAAAAGGCATGAACAAGTGGGCTCATTCAAAGTTGAAGTCCCAATGGACTATAGAGACAAAATCATGTCCTCTGATGTCTGGGGCGAGGGAATATCAGTCAACCATTTTTTACATCTACACCAAAGGACAAACAGAGTGAAGAGACGAAGGGAAACACAATTGTAAAGGCGTTGCATCAAAACTCCTGCTCCATTAGGATACTCCATTGCAATGTCCAATCTGTGAGAGGTGCCACTCAGGAGTTAGACGCATTTACCTGTGATAAGATGGTCAACATGATGTGTGTAACAGAGCATTTCTTAAGCTCAGAAGAGATGAGCTTTTTAAAGATTGGAAATCTTGTAACCGCAGCCTCCTTCTGCCGCAAAAATCCCAAAGGTGGTGGTTCAGCCGTATTATTGGAAGACGACACAGATTTTGTTGAATTAACTCATATCGCCCAGCAGAGTGTGGAGAGATGTATTGAGGTATGTGCAGCTAGGTCAAAAAAGTATAACGTTTCCATAATATCAATTTACAGATCTTACAGACTTTAATGTCAGATTCTGTACAAACGAGGAAACCTGCAGGGAGCTCACCGGCATGTTGCACACTTTCAGTCTGATACAGACTGTTTTCGATCCTACACGTGGAAATAACTGTTTAGATAACATTTTTATCAACTTCTCAGAAGATGAGTGTGAGATGACCATAGTAAAACCATGTAAAACAGATCACGACGGGCAACTACTAACCTTGAATTGTCCCCTGCAAAAGCCAGCCGCCAAGTTCACAAAGAGAGTGTGCCAACCAATCACGCAAAAAGGCAAAAATAACTTCTATTCCAAAATATCAAACCTTGATTTCAGCTTTATTGACTCTCCCTCATCCGCGGAAACTAGGTTCAATACTCTCATCCATAGGTTCGAGCTTGCTTTCAATGAGTCTTTTCCAAAAAAAACCTATAATATAAATAAAAGCAAACAACATAATGTCAACTGGTTCAATGATTAACTAAGAAACAGAAGAGAGACCTTAAACTTCCTAATTGACATCCATAGACAAAAACCTACTGACAAATCGAAAAAATACATAGAAAATTACCGTAAGGAATATAAAAATGAAATAAAAGCTGCAGAAATGCAATGTAATGAAGCAAAAATAGAAAATTCAACCAACCCCGTGAAATGCATGTGGGATATCATTAATGACTACCGTGGTAAATCCAATAAACCAACAACTGACTCAACAACCATAACAGCACAAAGCTTTGATAACTTTTTTGTGAACGTGGCAGCGACTATTCAAAACCAAATCCAAAACACAAACTTAAACCCGATCGATAACCTAAGAGATTTGTCGTTGTCCGTAAACCCATTTTCATTTCAAGAACTTTCATTTAATGAGGTCCGGGAAATAATTGATAAATTCAAAAATAAATCTAGCAGGGATATTTACAACTTGAACATTTCTTTAATAAAAGGGGTGAAAGATATCTTACTCATACCCCTAACAAAAATTATTAACCTATGTATAAAGGAAAAAACGTTTCCGGACTGCTTTAAAATTGCCAAAGTCTCGCCGATCTTTAAAAAAGGTAATGCTAATGACCCTAATAATTATCGACCAATCTCCATACTACCTGTAATGTCAAAAATATTTGAAAAATGCTTGGCTAAACAAATCTCTATTTTTTAGAACAAAATGATATCCTTAGTGCTAATCAGTTTGGCTTCAGAAGGGGTAAAAATACAACTCTAGCAATTTTGCGGAAAACATAATGGAAGGTTTTGAGAATTCTGAGTACACAGCGTCCATTTTCTGTAAAGCGTTTGACTGTGTCTCGCACCACATTCTTCTAGAGAAACTGCCTCTCTATAAATTCTCAGCCGAAAGTATCACTCTTATCAAGTCATACTTGTCAGACCGTGTGCAAGTCGTACACCACAATGGAATTACATCCAGTAAGCAAGCAGTTACCACTGGAGTTGTCCAAGGCTCAATATTAGGCCCTATTTTATTCCTAATTTACACAAGAATTGCGATAAGCGAAAAATACTTTCAATTCGCTGACGACACAACTGAACAAATACGCGATACTAATCTACAATCTGCTCTAGACTTGTCGTGCGAGGCTCAGTCAAGGGCCAGGCAATGGTTTTCATCAAACAAGCTTTTCCTCAATGAATCCAAAACACAGACATATGTTTTCTCCCTGAAGAAAGTTGAGTCTATGAAATACAACGTAAAATTCCTAGGCGTTACACTCGATCAGAAACTCTTATGGGATGCACATACACAAATAACAACAAAAAAATTAAGTAAAAACATCT
Organism: Crioceris asparagi; assembly: GCA_958507055.1. Lineage (NCBI taxonomy): Eukaryota > Metazoa > Arthropoda > Insecta > Coleoptera > Chrysomelidae > Crioceris > Crioceris asparagi. Next base: position 56,590,217 of record OY293827.1, read on the forward strand.
ATCTCCTAAGAAACCTAACTATGTGTGTCTCATCAAAAATCATGAGGCAGGCATATTTCTCCTTATTTCACTCCCATCTAAGCTACGCGTTACTGGTGTGGGGTCATGCAAGTGGCACACAAGAGGAAAGCAGTGAGAATAGTTGCTGGTCTGAACTATCAGGATGACTGTAAACAGGCCTTTATTGATCACAACATTTTGACATTACCTTCTGAATATATCTTACAAAACCTGATATACATCAAAGATCATCATGACCATTACACATCACCTGCTGATGTCCATAGTCATGATACCAGGAATAAAACTAAGCTAATGGCTATTTATCATAGATTGGAAACGTGCCAGGATGGCCCTGGGTATCATGCTGTAAAACTTTATAATCAATCACCTGACGAGGTATTACAGCTGAATAAAAAGCAATTCAAAAAAAAGATAAAAGAGTTCCTCCTTAGAAGTGCCTTCTACTCTATAGAGGAAAAATTTTTTCAGTGTGAAATAGAAGGAAAAATTCAAATACTATAATATGTATATGTATTTTAGTCTGTATAGCATTAAGTGTAATGTCTTCAATTTTAACAGTAGGATTAAGTGTATTATCTGTCATATTTGACTTGTGTAAACACTCTTGTGTATTTAACATGAATAAAGAATCACATCACATCACATCACATTAGTTGGTACAATGAAATATACAAAATAATATCAATTATTAATTCTATTGGTGCTGGTGAAGTTGGTGTCAAGAGTCTTCTATTTAACTACTATTGCACAACTTCAATATTTTGTATTTTTCAGTACATGCATGCATCAACTAAAAGAGTAGGTCCAATTTTGTGTAAAAATATTTATTAATAGTCCAATAGACGACGGTGTGAATATCCTGTAAATCAAATAAATACATGATGTTGTTTACTGAATAGTAGGTATCATCATAAACTTATGTCTACAGCATGATGTCACTTGCGGGGAAATGTCGCCAGAGCTAGCAATAAAATATCGATGGTAAGAAGCTTCAAGCGTTAAATGACCAACAGTCAACAAAATATTAGATTATAGAGTAAACATAAAGGAGAAACTCGAATTGAGCTTGCCTCTATACTCTTAATAAGAGTAAAAAATATGAACTTCGTTTTAATGTAAATAATATATATGTATGTATCACATGAAATAAGCTGGAAGTGAGGTCATGCTGGCAAAATAGGTCATTTTCAAAGGTGGCTCCCTCTCGGTCTATGATAATTTTATGAACCTTGTATCATAGGACTTTTATATAGTGTGCACTTGGACTAATACATCACATTAGAAATATCAGAATCGAAACACTGTCGGAACTGTTTTTCATGGAAGGAAATTGATCTTTCCGATTCATTGACTCGATTATTATCCTGTTTACTTTTTCATCGACTTAATAAATTCGAGGTATTATAAAATTCTCTAATATGCATCGAAAGCTTTGTATTCAAATGAAGAATCCAAAACAACAACTATTATAATAGTATGGAACAACAAAAACATTCTGCAATATTTCTAAAAACCAAATGTCACAACGAACACTGAATAAAATTCAAAAATGACATCTCATACGCAATTATGAGACAGATTAAATAATATTGTTTGAAAATTTACTTCATCCATATCATAAATTAGTCAGTTTGAAGTAGAATGATGGGAAGTGCTCAATCCAAAGAGAATCAAGAGAGTGAAGACATAAAACCCGGCGAAAGTATTATAAATTTATCAAACAGATGCATAGACAGATTGACAAACGGTGGGTAAGAATATTAAATGATTCTAAAAATATTTCTTATACTTACTCATCAATGACAAATAATTTCATTTAATTGCCAATATTGTCATGAGAGTTTTAGAATATACAAAATTATTTATAAGTTTAAAGTTTTTTTCCTTGCTGTCTTTTCTATAACTAGAAAAAAAGGAGGAAACTGGAAAGAAGAGTAAAGATATAACACTAAATGAAGATGATTGGATAAAGACTTTGAAATGCATAGACGATATACATACGAATGAGAATTGCCTATCACAACAAGATGTTGAGAAACTTTTTCTCGATGTTGAATCACAAATTGAATCGCCAAGACCACATATTTGCAATACAGATTTGGTAAGTTGGTTGGAAGTAAAGTTCCGATAGAAAATTTGTTATTACAAAAAGTATAATTAATCAATAACTACTATGAGTAACAGGAGTGTGAGATTTTATATGTATCTTCTAAATTTGTAGGGGTAAACATTATCAAAAAAATATTATAAACAGTAGATATGACCTTTTCAATCTCTAACAATATTGCACATAGAAACAGTCATATACTTTCTTATTTAATAGTGATCCATTATTATTTTTCCACAACAATTTGGTTTGGACACAAAGTGGATGTGTGGATCACCCCGTCTTGGTTTCATTGTTTATTCCACAAATGTTCAATCAACTGCATGCTGGCCATTCCATAATTCAATAATCGACATCTTTAAAGCAATCTTGAACAATTCTAGCTGAATAAAACTTGATTAAATATAACAAACTGTAATACTCCACATTGAGTTTAGGTATACATAAATCAAATGTGTTCAAATCATTGCAGGAATCCTTAAATCTTTCAAAATTTTGTTTTTACTTCTAAAAATTTCAACTACCTAGGTATACCTACATGTGTTGGTTTTTGTTTCAATGTAATTGTTGGTTTGTTTTTAAAAAAATAGGTATGTATATTAGCCAAATTTTCTTAGTAAACCTGTTTTTGATTTTTGATGATTAATATTATTCGAAAGTGGATTGTATTTTCACCCTGAAATTATTTTCCAAAGAGATTCAATTGAACCGCTTGCAAGTTGGTTCAAGACACTTCTATTTACCTATAACACTTTACCTCTTTCACAACTTCAAAACTCTTTCATTCATTTTGTTACTTTTGATATCAATAAAATGAATATTTAAATGAAATAAAGCCTATATTTCAGCTCCAAGTCAGACTTTAAGTACTTGTGAGAACCGCAATAAAGTCCGTTTAGTAGATTCGAAGATTGCCGTGAACAAAAAAATTGATAGACATAGAATTTTAAAGAATTGTTTTATGTTGTTAGGTACCTTCCTCTTATGGTTTTTGATACACCGTATTCTATGTATAGATTTTTCAGTGCATCACCTATTAGAGTCGAAGAATCGAATCTAGTCTCTATAAAAACGTATTCTAGTTTAACATCCATCCTATACAGTCATCCGTCATATCTCAATGATGAATATCGTCTCATTGTATAATATAATCTTATTTTTACCGACGAACCCAAACGGATGAGGTATACCTACAATTCGAAACTTTGCTTTTTTGATTTGTGCGCGCGCTGTATATAATATTGAAAGAGAAGAGTTGAGAAATGGTCCCAAATTCATAAAAACTCCAATCCGAAATCACCTTCCCTCCAAAAACCGCCCACGAATGGGCGGAAGGGGTGGTTTTTTTCGAAAATCGAAAATCTGAGACGGCAGAATTGAATATGGGACAATATCCGGAAACATTTAAATTAAATAATTCTTCATAAGAGCTACAGTTTTCGAGTTACAGCAATGTTAAAATCTGAAATGTAGAGCGGGCGATTTCTTTCGAAATTTGAAAATCTGAGACTACCATACTAAAGAAGGGATTATATGCAGCAACATTTATTCCATAGAGTTGCGAGTTAGAATTACAGCAGTGATAGGTAAACTTTAAATATGTGTATTTCCACCGCGATGTTTTTAGATCTCTGAATAATAGCTAACAAGTATAAGCAAAGAATATAGGTACATAGGTAATAGGATAAAAGCTGTCTTCTTTGGTATTAGTGAAAGTCCAGCGGTTTTCATGACTAAAATGTTACACTCAAAAGTGTGAAATAAATATTTATTACAAAAAATTGGACCGACTTTATTAATTGATGCACTGAAAAATACAAAATAATATTAATTTTATAGGTGCTGGTACTTGTGAAGTTGGTGCCGAAAGCCTTCTGTCTAACTGCAATGGCACAACTATAAACTATAAACCTATAAAATTAATATTATTTTGTATTTTTCAGTGCACCAACTAATAAAGTCGGTCTAATTTATTATATGGCTTACAACGTCTTTCAATGTCTTCTAGCTTCTTCAGTGTATCCAGAAGCAAGAGAACTGTTTGGTGAAATGTAGAAGACTTATAGAAGAATTTATTGACTGTGTCGATAAATATCGAATTGATATTATGAAAGAAAAGGTCCAGGAAGCAAATAAAATTAAAAATGATGCCATTAATGATATAGATCTGGAACTTGAATAGATATACTTCTGTATATTCTTAAAAAAAAATATAAAAGTATTACAGTAAATATTTGAAGTTCGTATAGCTGGTTGTTGAATTGAAAAAAGTTTGTGCTCAATAAATGCTAGATGGCACTTGAACATTCTGATATATGATTAAGCATCAGTGCAAAGTTGATTGGTTGATTTCAAATATTAGACCAATAACAATGAAGAGGGCAAAATGTTGAACAGTGCCAAAACGTGAGTCAGAATGTTACAGTAAAACAGCCAGCGAAAGTTGCTGTATCAAACTCACTGTATAACAAAAATATCAATATCATTTTCGATCTTATTTAACTTATTATTTTGAATGAGCCAATACTATAAAATTTTAACTTTGATTTGGCACTCTAGGCTGGCTGACTTGCAACATTCTCACTTGCGTTTCAGCACCATTAAACAATCTGGCCTTGGATTCGGCACTTGATCTATTATTGTGGTAATTGAAATCAACCAATCAAATTTACACTGGTGCTGAATCCTTCCTATACCAGAACTTTTAAATACAGCCGGATGAAAAAACCAAAAAATAATAATTACAACTACCGAACTAACTGGAGTATATCGACAATCACCTTTTTAATAGAAAATAACCTTCCCAGGTAAGATTCATCTGCATCCATATAAATATATCCAAAGTGTGGAGAGTGAGAAAAAAGGACAGGCTCCAATGAAACTGAATAGCTCTATTTATATTCGTGTTAGATCACGCGATCTCCGTCCCTTTTTTTTTTGGGTTCATTTTTTCATCCGCTGAACGTCCCTGTTATCGAAGGTCATGGCAAATTAACAGTTATGATAATAGAAATAGGGAGGCGGTAGATACCTGTTGCAAAAATATGATACACATACATTTTTATAAAAAGCTCTTTGCGACTAAGATTTGTCTTAAATTAATTTTATTTTAGTCATAACTGTAGTTCACTTTTATGTCATTACATAAAAGTTTATTATTTTATACGATCGATGTAAAATAAAGTGAAATCTTCAAATATTATCTTAGTATAATAATCCATTGACAGGTACATTCTAAAATTTGGCTTTCGATCATAAACTTAACGGGTGGTATAATAGATACGTAGGGTTATTATTTACTTATACCTGGTGAAATATACTTGAAATGGTCCAATAAAAATAGGAAGGTATTGAGGATTATTGCTAAAGGTAGTATTAGGTATATCAATATTTTATAATTGTTTTGTCTACAATATTGTATAGCTTAGCTAATATGACAAATGATTAGTTTTAACAATTAGTCCTCTATTGTCAAGTTTAAAGTATAAAAATGCAAATTGATTATTAACGTCTGATATCATCTCAATAATAGAATGAAAGTTTGCAGCCGTATCAAGTTTCAATTTAGTTCTTTTGAAGGCACATATTCCTGAGAAGTTTAATATACTTCTCAAATCACCGGCACCTAATTTTTGACCAACTTCCAAAACTATTAACGGATACAATTATATAACTTTTGTTTTTTCGCGCTTTCTGCATAGTTAACGTACAGTGGTGGGTAATTTTATTCGAGAGGTATTTTTGGCAAAATTTAAATCGTAACTACATTTTCCAAAAATTCATAGGTTTCCGAGTCATAGCACTAAAAAAGTTCAAGTTTGTTACGTTATATTTTTAAATTAATGAATATAAGTGACAACAACTTTGATCACTAACGAAAAATATGAAATAAGTATGTTTTACAGATAATAGATTCGACATTTATAATGTTTATACTGAAATATACAAAATAATAATAACTGTATTGGTTCAGGTTTTTTTGCAGTTGGTGCCAGAAATAGTCAAGTTATGACGTTCGGAAGACTCCGACAGTCATTGAGTATGACAGGCTATAATTATGAAATCAGCTGATATACTAGTTAATGGAGTGTTGTGATAATTTGAATCAAAATAAGGACATAAATTAGTTATAGGTATTGGTTCTATGTCTGACTACCACCTGAGTTAAGACGTGTTCAGTCATTTAATTTCGGTCGCAGTGCGGTTAAGTCTAGGGTTAAGTAGCAAATAGTTCAAAAGAAGTAGCTACTTTACTTATCAGTGTGGTGAAATAAGAAGATATCGTCAAGGCTGTATGGAAAAAATATTATTTTGTATTTTTTATTTCATCCACTAATAAAGTTGGTGCAATTTCAGCCCATTCCGAACAGATAAAGGGGTCACAAATGATAAAAATAGCCAACAATAAAATAAAAATATTGCTGAATACACCCCATCTTACATTATATTTTTTCTAACTGAAATAATTGAGAATAATAAATAATTTAAAATATTGACCTACTATTATTATCATAAGTTTATTTATATTTTCAAAATTTTTGTTTCTCACTACTTAAGGAGAATGTGCCCATATCGTCTTCGAAAAAACCTTGCAAGACTAATACAAAATTACTTTTTCAGTAATGATGTAATAGTATCAATAATATGTAATATGTATTAAGAAAACCTGCAATTCTGTATTCGGTGCCATTTTTGAACGACGAGCCCAAACGGAGGAGGTATACAATTCGACAATCTGCTTTTTTTGTTTGTGCGGGCGTTGTAAACGTACTCCGATTTCGATGACTTTTGATTCATTTGAAAGAAGAGACTTGTGAAATGGTCCCACATTCATAAAAACTAAAATCTCCTTCACTTCAAAAACACCCCCGGAAGGGGTGAAGTTGGCAATTTGTCTCGAAAATCAAAAATCTGAAGTCGTATAATTAAAGACAGGACAATATCCGGAAGCGTTCCAATTGAACATTTTTTCAAAATAGTGACGGTTTAGGATTAACGGCAATGTTAAAATCTCAAACATGTGTATTTTCTCTATGTGAAGGGGGCAATTTCTTTCAAAAATTGAAAATCTGAGGGCATTATAGGAAAGACCAGATTATTTGTAGCAACATTTATATTGAAGATTTTTTTCTTAAAGTTACGGTTTTCGAGTTTCAGGAATGGTAAAATGGTTAAATCTAAAATACTTATGGGGATTTCCACCGCGATGTTTTGAGATCGCTAAATAATAACAAGTACATGTAAAGAATATACGAGGGTAATAGGATAAGCACTATCTTCTTAGGTATTACTGAACGTGCAACGATTTTCGTGACTAATGTTACACTCAAAAGTGTGAAATAAATAATTTTTACAAAAAATTGGTCCGACGTTATTAGTTGGTGCACTGAAAAATACAAAATAATATTTATTCTATTGGTGCTGTTACTTTTGAAGTTGTGCAGTTGCAGTTAGATTGATTTTGATTGTATTTTTCAGTGCACCCGCTAATAACGTCGGTCCAATTTTTTGTAAAAATATTTATTTAAAGCCGAAACTGCTGAAGTAAAATCAACTATCATAAAAAAAATGTATACAGACCAATGGCTGAATATATGATTTTTGGAAAGTTTTACACGATTACAATACATCCGTATTTATTCCGAAAACAGATTTTTTCCAGCTATATTAAGTATACCTAGTGTAAAAATTTCAAGGGTATTGAACAACAAAAATCAATGTTCCAAAAAGGTCTAATTTGACAATCTTTATTTTCTGTCTGACTGTCTCCAAATCAACAACAACAACTGAACATCAGAATGTCAAAACGAAATAATCTAACATTTCTTCCTCGCCTGGGCTGAGAGCTTCAATGTTGCCACTAAACGAGGGTCATCATCTTCAGTCGTCATCTTCTTTGCAAATGGAATATTCACAGAATAGCATCGACAAATTCGTAAATTCTCTATGTGTTTCAAGTCTTGCAACCATGCCATCCAAATCTGAAGAAGCTTGTCATCTATATCTTCATCCCATCCAACTCCCGATCTCCAAATGTCTTGTAGTAATATACATCCTCGTATTGTAAAGTTTATCAATAGTCCTAATGGATCAAACACAGTCATCACGGTTCTTAGAATATGTATTTTTGTTGGTTTTTCGAAATTATTTTCATTTAGCGAATTTTTGATCTTAAAAACGAAATAATCATCTTCTGGTTTCCATGGCATACCCAAAATTCTTTGCACCGTCTTATCGCAGTCGAGATTCAAGTCCTTTTTATGTCTTCGTCTAAAGCCATAATTTTTGCTAGATTCTTGGAATTTGTTATCCAGTTTACCAGTTCGAAAACTGCTAGTTTCTGCACTCTTCTTACTTCTGCCAACAATTTAAATGCTTCTTCTGGAGTGTCTGTGCAGTCGATAGTCATCTACATAATGTTTTTTCGTAATTGCTTCAATGACTTCTTCTGAGGTTCCCATCTGAGTAGCATTTAAATTCTTAACATATTGGGCACAAGCGGGTGAACATGTAGCCCCAAATGTCATTACCTGCATGCAATATATATCTGGCTCTTTATCACTCCTTCCGTCTCTCCATAGGAACCTCTGCGCATCTTGGTTTTTAGCTCTGATCTTCCCTTGGTGGAACATTTCTCGTACATCTCCGGCAAAAGCAATTTTTCTTATTCGAAAATTCCTCAGAACCTATACTAATGGTTGAAGATAGTCTGGACCTGGTAACAAATTGTCATTTAGGCTCATTCCATTAGATTCAGCCTCACAATCAAATACAAGTCATAATTTGTTTCGCTTGTCCCATTTTTCACTTCTTTAGGTGTTAATTTACGAATACAACCTTTTTCTTCATATTTCTCAATATTTTGACAATATTTTATTCTAAAATTTTCGTCTTACTTCATTTGCTTCTCCACACACTGAAGTCTTCCAAATGCTGTATTGTAACTTTCAGGCAATGCAACATCTTCTGTTTTCTATAGTAGTCCTATTTCAAAATGTTCTCCCACACGTCTTGATGTTTTACTCATAATTTCTATTGCGCTTTCAATGTCTTTATTCTTCTTGCTTGGTATAACGGATATTCCAAATGCTTCTATGGTAAAAGAATTCTTCACCAGATTTTGTAAATCTTCATTATCGTTTTGTCGATTGCAAATATGAAAAGAAAATCTCTCTTTTGGAACATCGTTTTTTACTTTTCCGTGTAAAATCCAACCCAGTCTTGTTTTTGTTACAATAGGCGTGCCTTCCGGACGCTCATATACTTTCCTTGGAACTGTTAAATTAATATGGTCATGTCCTATCAGAATCATTGGAGGCTTATCAATGTTTGATAATGGTAATCCATTAATATGAGGAGACTGCTGCCAGTCTTGTATTTTAATATTCTGAATCGGTAATGATAAATTTTTGACTGATCTTACATTAGACAGACTATAAATTTTGGAAATTTTTATGTCCAAACATTCTGAATCTTCGTGCCTTTTAACAATATCATTTGTCCATTGTACACAGAGAGGTTGTCTTGTTCCTCTTATTCCCAAATTTCTCAAGATAGCATCATCAATGAGTCTAATTGATGAGCGAGGAAGAAATGTTAGATTATTTTGTTTTGTCATTCTGATGTTCAATTGTTGTTGTTGATTTGGAGACAGTCAGACATAAAGATTGTCAAATTAGACCTTTTTGAACATTGATTTTTGTGGTCAATATACTTGAAATTTTTTACATTGGTCCAATGTGAAAATTTCAAAGTATACGAGTATACGAGTTAAAAGAAATGTTTTGTTTGAATCATTAGCATTGCGTAAAATACATATTAGGGTTGAAACAACGTCATTCCAAACAAAAACTTTTTCTAAGAACATTATATGGGGTGTCATGTCAGTTCAATGCTTTTTGAAGCACCATCTCAATCCTGAATCTATTAGTTTTTAGTCTTTAATGAGAGCTGTTATGTAGGTATCCACGAAATATTTGAATAAAATAACAAATAAAGAAAATAAGGGTAATAACTAAGGTTCGGAAATAGACCTCTGTATAGCAGACGCCACCAAGTGATGAATTCAAATTTCAAATATATCAAAATTAGGGTAATAGGTACTAATTAAGTGAACTTAGCACATCATCAAGAAAAGATAAGGAATGTAACCTTACAAAGTTAGCTGATATTAAAAGATTTTGCGTGAATAAAAAGCCACAGGAATGACATTTTCGATGAAGACTGAACTAGTTCCTAGTAAAATATTAAAGATATTTAATAATAATAGTTTTATTATACTGTCAAACCATTTCATCAACATTAATATTATAAACTAAGGTTGTACGTCACACCTTATAAGTATTTAATTTTTATTATCACCAATCCCTAAATTAGCAAAATGAGTGCTAATGTGATGATTAAATTTGATGCTCTATCGTTTCGCGATGATGGGCTAGTTTTAGGTGAAGCTAGCATAACACCTCGCTGTATCTATTCGTTTAATAATGACTAATTTTTGGAAAATTTTGTATAGAAATATCCTTATTTTTGCAGTCGTTCACACGATCTTATGATCATACCTTATTTTGAACTCATAGTAGAATCAATCTTCAGCCTAGCACCGACGGTGAAGACCAGTAAGAGCGACAGATTGAACCTGCATCGTGGCGGTGGATATCAAATGTAGGAAAAGTGTATGAATAATAATCAAATGATGTAAAGGGTGTCTCAATAAGAGTGCACTTTTTAACTTTAGTGTAATTTTTTTTCGTGCATGTGGCAGCTCTGAAATTTGACAGCTGTCACCTATGTTTATTCCGATCAAGGAGGATAGAAGATAAGAAGGGAGTACTTGAGTTATAAAGTGAAGCCGCGTGGAATGTAGGCAACCCGTCTAGTATGAACACCGATGAGCACGGTAACAAAGAGAATTTGCAAGAAAATCATCAGTTTTGCCTAAAGAAACTCACATGAGTGTATAGCATAAACAACACATTAATGTCCTTTAAACAAAACTAACTTACTTTAAAACTGCCTTCTAGTTTCTGATATTCTTTAACATTTATTGCAATAAAATGAAATCTTATATCTACATATTTTGCTTCAATTGTCTTTATTAACGAAAATAAATGATTATCTAAGGGATGTTGATCGAAAACGTGGTCATTGAGGATTTCAAAAATAGTAGAACTTGAAAAATATTGCAAAATTTCACAAATACCACCACCAATAGAATTAATATTATTTTATACTTTTCAGTGCACCAACTAATAACGTCGGTCCAATTTTTTGTAAAAAAATATTTATTTCACACTTTTGAGTGTAACATTAGTCAAGAATATCGTGGAACGTTCACTAATACCAATGAAGATCCTACTTATCCTATTACCCACGTATATTCCTTGCTTGTAGTTGTTATTAAGGCTGTTCGAGCAGTAGTTTGGGACGGTTTGATAACTGTTTAAAATTCGCATGTGCGGTTTGAAACAGTTTCCAAGTGGTTTGGGATTCTGTTGCTGGAACACCAAACTGCGGTTTGCAAACTACCCCTTCCACTTTCTTACATTTTCGTTGTCATAGACCAAATGACTATGTCGATAGATATGTTTTATGACCAAAGATAAGAGAGAACATCAATGAAAGACTGATGGACAAAACACAAACTAGGGTTTAGTTTAGGACTGTGGTAGTGTTCTCTGAAAAAGATTTCTCCAACAACAGAGAACACTATACCCTAAGAAGAAGAAGACGCTTCAACTGCGCCTGTCTCAAACTGAGTCCGAACTAGTTTGGAAATCGTCAAACTACTGCTCGAACATCTTACTAGTAGTTGGGAATAAATTATTTCATCGTAAATTGAAGTGCGCAGGCGTCTGACGGTTTGGGACTGGTTTGAACCGCTGCTCGAACACCCTTATTATTGAGATCTCCGAACATCGCTGCGGAAATACGGTTGAATATTTTAGTCGTTACCTTTTTAACATCAATTTTACTCGAAAACCGTAACTCTAAGGGAAAAATGTTCATTATAAATGTTACAAATAATTATGTCCTTCATGTACTGCAAACAGATTTTCAATTTTCGACAGAAATCGCCCTCTCCACATTGCACATTTGAGAAATTAACATGCGTCTATCTCGAAAACCGTAACTCTTTTGAAAAAATGTTCAATTTAAACGTTTCCGGATATTGTCCTATCTGAATCTTAATTATACCATCTCAGATTTTCAATTTTCGAGAAAATTTGACCCCCTTTCGGAGGGAAGGAGATGTCGGATTCCCGTTTTTATGAATATGGGACCATTTCTCAAGGCTCCTCTTTCAAATGAATCAAAAATCATCAAAATCGGATAAAGATTACTATATGAAAGTCAAATTCTCCTATGAAGCGCATTAACATCTGAACGGCTTCATGAATACACAAAATTGTCGAATTGAGGGTTTAGAAAATCCTCATGCGATCCATGAGAAACAAATGCATCCACAACAAGCAACTGTCTGGTGCGGATTGGGCCTTACTTTTTCTAAGATAAGGCCGAAATTGCAGTGACTGTGAACGGCATTCGTTACAGGAATATGATAACGCAGTTTTTGTTGCCTCAACTGGACGGCATGGATCTGGACGACATGTGTTTCAGCAAGACGGCGCCACCTGCCTCACCATGTATGAAAAAATCGATTTATTGTATAGTCGCCTTCCATTTAACGAGGTGGACGATGAATTTATCTACGACAAACTAATCTGTGCTATGTTACTCGGATCCTGGAAAAAATAACGTCATAAAAACAGCCGTATTTTAAAAACGATAGGAAATTCGTGTTTGATGTATAAGAGAGAGACAAACATAAAAATTCCAGTGGCTACAAAAATGTGCTGGTTGCCAAAAAATGAGTTTTTGTGATATGTCACTGTCATCTTGAAATAGTTCCATACATATTTTGACAGATCTGCAAGTTAATGTTAAAAATATCATTATTCGTTGCCAATCTTTCGTTGTGCTTGTCAGTTTGAAGTAGGATCTTTAACCTATTTTATTAAACCTTACAAAAAATCGGATGTCCCCAATGCCCCATACTGGATATTACATTACATAATTGTTTGAAACATCTGATGCTAGTGATTTTATTCGGAAATTATCAACCGCCTCGATAAGTGGAAGGCGACTATAGCAACGATTTTCAGAACAAATTATCTCAAGAAATTCTGATGTCAACTGGCCACCAAGATCGTGCGATTTTTTTTCTTTGGGGTTTTGTGAAATCTCGAGCTTATGCAAATAAACCAGAAACAATTTCTGAGCTCAAATCCGAAATCCAACGCGGCATCGGTGAGATACAGCCACATCTCTGTGAAAAAAGCATGGAAAAATTTAAGTAGTTTGCTTAAAAAGACATCCAAAGTATTCTCTTTACATACTAATATAGATAATCTTGAAATTTAAGAGAAAAGTATCGAGATCGAATGTACGCGATAACTACCTTAAAATCTTCGGAGTGATTTTCCTAAGCAGATTGAAATGAGCTTTAGAATGGAAGTTTGTCAGTTTATTTGGATATTTAATTAATAGCTTTTTCCTTCAATTAGTTGGTGCAACATTGTATTTTTGCGTAGGAATTGTTCATTCAGCCGCACTCAGCCACAGCAACAAGGCCAAGTAGACCTTGTATGTATATACCTAATAAAAAAGTACCCAATTTAAATTTAAAAGATTTGTCCGATTTATCTGGATGTTTTTCAACTTCCAAAATAATATGTAGGTACATGGCCACATTGGTGCTTGTAACATTTTCATATACCAGATTTAGATGACCTTCTCCCACCCCCTTCATCCAACCCTGATTCTGAGAATAAGTGACGGAGCTTAGCTCTGCTACTGACCCCTTTCTCTCTCTCCTGGCCGCTCTTTAGCGCCCCTGATACTGGTGGTGCTGCTTCTACTCCTCCATCACCTCTTCCCGCATGCATATGAATACGTAAGCGAGTGGCCGGTCGTCAAGAAATCGATACGAAGCCCCCCGTCCGTCCGCTCAAGCTCTACCAAAGAGGAGAGAGAGTAGGTGGTACACTACTACTTCCTCCCCCTCTCGCCCTTGTACTTTACACTTCCCGCAGGACTTTCACTTTTCGCTGGCAGTGTCCTCCACCTCCTCCTATCCTGCCTGCCTCCACACACTATGGACTCACTCTCGGCCTTTATAATACGGGGGTCATGATGAGCACAAAGTGTGTGTGTGTGTATGTCCTGGTTACCCTTCATCTTCTTCTTCCTCGTCTCCAAATCACTGGTGATGATTGATTTTCATTTTGACACAATATGGATGTCAACATTATGCATCTTATTTGAACCCAATATTGTGTTGATGGATATTCCCCACTGATGTTCAAGAAATTCTTTTATTTATCGTATTGAACCCAATTTATGAGACAGATAAAATTTGAATTACTTTGCAATTTGCAAGTCACCTAAATTCAACGATATAATTTATTTTGATGTTTTTCTTTCATCGTCCACATCGTTCACGTCAAGTGTTCCACTATTCCTTGTTCTCTTACATTGCGAAGATATAAGCAGTTAAGAATTATTGTTTACAAAACTTTAGTTGCGGCATTGAAAAATTCAACATAATGTTAATTAGTGCTGGTAATTTTCGAGTGGTACAGTTGTAGGAAAATAGGTGACTTTTAGCACCAATAGAATTACCCTAATTTTGAATAGAAATTCGAGTAACACAAAAAACAACCATTGCTGATTTTCATTTTTATATTTCAAAATCGATTAACTTGCAATATGTGATAAATTTCCAAATATATCATTTTTACCAACAAATTTGGAAAAAAATATTGAAAAACATACCTAATGTATTGAATTTTCGTTCTCCGATATTTTAGGTTAGGTGCAAGACATCAAGATGCAATTTTTACTAGCTTGTTTGAGCATGATTTCTCTATTTTATTATAGCAGAAAACCAACATCAAGATCTACGTATTGTGAAATTTTGCAGTTTATTTCATAACATCGAAAATGACCTCTAGTAGCAACATAACAAATAACAAAAAAAGTTATTTTCAACGACACCTAGTTTGCTAAAATCCGCTCAGTAGCTTCAAATTTAGAGATATTTATTTACAAAAGCATCTGAACTTTCCTCTACACTTTATTTTTAGAGATAGGGAAAAATGTTATTTACAAAAAAGGCTGATATTTATCTCAACTTTAAAAAACATACATTTTTGTTACCTTAATATCGTGAAATTTCGAGAGACACATTTTTTAATTGAAAATAGAGATTTCGCCCCCTAGCGGACATCTTAGAAATCTGAAAGTAATTACCAATATTTTGACTTAGTAACTGCAGTCATGAAGTCTCTACAATGGTTAGTTTTCGATTTTTTTGCTCGCTTTGGCCATCCAGTACATACAAAAAAGCAAACATACAGATGAAATTGTATACTTCTACTTTTGTTCTGGCGAAGTCGGTCAAAAGATAGACTAGCAATAACTTGTATTCAACTCTCACCGTTTTAATGTCTTTTTTTAGTATAGATCAAGAATTTATCATGTAGTTTTTTTAAGTTTCAGTGACCTATTCTCTAAAAATTATTGATAAACATTTAATTTTAAACAAAAAATGTTTCTTCTGGTTTTGCCTTAGAACTTATCATTTTAAAGAAAATAATTAAAAACTGGAACATGGATTTCGGCAATTTGAGTGAATTCTTTATATCAAATCAAGTTAGTTTGTGTTATTCCCAGGTAATAAGTGCTACTCTATTGACTAATTGGTTTGGTGGGCTCCATTTGTCTTAAACAATATTTTAGTTAAAAAAAAAATTATTCGAATTCTGAGGCTGATATGCATTTTGTTTACGGTCTTGCTGATGATAATTCTAAACTAGCTCAGCGTCTCTACCACGAAAAATAACCTGATCGTTTGATTCCCGACAGAAGAACGTTTACAAATATTCACCAGCGTCTGTCTGAGTATGGAAGTTTTCCGAGGGAAGACCTCTTAGTGTTAGAACACCGGCGATTGAAGAGGCTGTTGTACAAGAGATTGAAAATGATCCGGAAACTAAAACCAAGAACATTGGCAGGCATTTAAATGTGTGCCACGTAATAGTAGGGGAAATTTAAAAAAAATATTTGTTGTATTCTTACCATATCCAAAGAGTTCAGGCACTCCTCTGTACTCCATGAGAAGAATGTCTCCAGAGGAGAAATTAGAAATTTCCATAATAAACATAAGTGGGCCGAAGGAAACCCTCATGCTATAAGGGAATCGAATTTTCAGGGACAATTTTCACTTGACGTGTGAGTCGGTGTCATTGGTGATTATTTAATAGGACGTTTTTTTCAACCAAGACGTTTTGGCGGAAATTCTTACCTTGATTTTCTTCAAAATCATTTTATCTGTGTTCCGAGGACACCGAATTCCAAGCAGACCGAAACTTATCCCCATTTCAACAGGGCGATTTTACATATGCATAACCTCTTAGAGGCTAGAGCACGATACACATTTTATATCATGGGTTAGAGAAGAAACCACATCCATCTACATGAAGTTGTTTCCAATCACAAAAGAGTGTTGATAGGGCTTTATAACGCAAACTGCCAAATAGAAAAATTTGTATTGGCAATAAAATATTTTGTAAGAGCTTGTTGTTATAATAGATAACCATTTCATTTTCAATAATTGTGCATAATAAATTAATATGCATGCAGTGTAATAAAATTGTAGAAAAGTTCATGTGAAACTAGCTGATATAAATTCCGTTGAAATTATATTGAATAAAATACCTACCTAGATTTTTTTAGATAAAAGTAGTGCTTGAAATCATACTCAGAAATCAATTGAATATCGGAATAACGTAAAGCCCAAAACCTAATAAGCATCTGTCCACATCTGTCTAAAAAGGCTTGGTCTCAATCAAATATACAAACTTAGTATGCTCACATAGAAGTAAGTAGAACCCAAGGTTAGTAGAGAATAGGTTACCCGATAACTTGTGTGCGACAGACGGAAGGGGAAACTATTTAGTCACTTGTTAAAAATGAGCGGAAGGTTAAGCAGTATTTACCTTGGATTTGTATTTATTTTTGCTTTGTATCTGCTTTTTTGCATGATTTTTTACTCTCTTGAATAGTATTTTGACAAGTTTTCAATGAACATTTTTTATAGACATTGGTAATGTAGGTAAGGTATGTTTTAGGATATAGGATATTTATATATCAAGGAATTACTTTTATAACTTTTACTTAGACATAAAAATTTTAATTTTTAAACTGTTATAGTATTGACGGGGAAAGTTGTTGTTTTAAATATTTATACAATTTACCTAAAACTTGTGCTCAAAAAATATTGTTTCACAATGTTTTGCAAATAAAAATTTAACAGAAATCTTTTTGCATTACTGGAGTTAGAGGTGAAGCCCACTAAACCTAGTGCGAAAGAGTGATTGTTTTTTTGCAATTATTTAAAAAATGTATTGTCATTGTAATGCTGGTAAAAGCCAAATTTTCTTTTGTTAAAGTTCATTTCCCACAAAACCAAATATATCTAATATAAGACAGTGGTATGTACATACCTAGGTATAGAGTATTTGATTTAAAACTAGTTCATTATTTGTAGTTTATTATTTATCGAAAAATACAAAAAAAAATTTTTTAATCTAGTGACAAAAGATATCAACCGCTTAATGCCAATTATAGATATTTATGTTAAATTAGTCCCTTAGATGAAATAATACTGCTATGCTAATTACCAAAAAGCATCTATAAATTTCATTACTTGAGACTAAACAAAGTACGTACTTGGTATAAGCAAAGAATGATATAGCTATCGTTACAGTAGCTATGTTATTCTATGGTATAAGAAATGTAAAAAATGTATGGAAATATAAAACTAGATAAATATTACGAACAGTATCATAAATTAACAACAAATATTCATGTCAGTAATTCATTAGGCATAATAAAAATATCCAATATAAATAAATTTTAAATGGAAAACCCTGTATAATATTAGATATTTTAAAAGATATTTTCTTTCTGATTATATATATATTCGATTTTAAATATTTATTATTCTCTACTAACCTTGAGTAGTACCAACACCTATAAAATTGATTGATATTTTGTATTGTGACGTTCCATACACCAATGATATTCCTTGATGATTAAAAGTGATGTATTGTTAGTTGCCTGAACCGACAGATTTTGAAATCAATTAGGTTTTTCTAAAACAATAGAGAATTACAAAAGATTTTATTGTATTTATGATTCGCAAACGATTTCTGATAAATTGAGCAGAAAATAGAGAATGTAAGATCTATTTTCAAAACGTATTGGCTAATGGTGTTCTCTGATATTCCTACTCTCTACGCAAGGTACTCGTATGTCAGCGCAGTCGGTTTGAGAGGGGATAAGTTTCGGTCAGCTCGGAATTCGGTGTCCTCGGATTTCGACGCCCAAGTGTTTCGACATACTCGGAATTCGACGCGCAGCTATATTTCGAACAGATGTTGTGTATGCTTGATGGTGTTCTGGCTCATTTCAGTATTTTAGTTCATCAATTCCTGGATGAAGCTTATGAAAATCGCTGGATAGGTCGTGGAGGACCTCAAATTATGGCCACTTAGATCAACTGATTTGAATAGTTTAGACTTTTATTATATTCTACTCAAGTTCAGACTCAAGAAGAACTTAGAAATAAAATAGTTGACGGCTGTAATACTATACTAAACACAACAGAAATTTTTGAAAGAGTTCTTAGATCGATAAGAAGAAGAGCAGAAGCCTGCATACAAGCAGAAGGGGAACATTTTCAACATTTTCTTTAGTACCTTAGATATTGTTGTCTTATTAATGAAAATAGATAGATAGTTTTTAGTATTAATTAAATTTCACATAACCATGTTACATCTACAGTTTTTAATTATTCTCTTTGAAATTGCAAAAACACAAAAAAAATGTTTGTTTAAAATTAAATGGTTATCAATAATTGTTAAAGAAAGTTGCGAAATAACAATGGCCTACTACTTTTTCGGATAAAATTGTACCAAAAATCACCCTTTAAAATAAGTACATGACATTAATTAACCCCCTGTATATAAATATATATATATATATAGGGTGATTCATTCAAATTTGTATTATGCAGATAATACTTAGAGATCTATCGAAAATATTTTCAACCAATAGATCTGTAGGTATAATCTACATAATACAATTTTCAGAACGATCCTACGAATAGTTTTCCTTAAACGTCTAAGGTACTATCGACCGTGAATCACCCTATATATATATATATATATATATATATATATATATATATATATATATATATATATATGTCGTAGCCAACTAGCGTAATCAGACATTTAGCTGGATGCCTAGACAACTAACTGAATGGTGCCATGGTATGTAGCTAGAATACATTTCAGAAAGTGGTTGCAAAAAATCTCGTATACCTAGAATTATCAATTTAAGGTTTCAGGGTTGTCGTCCTAATCTGAGATAACAATAATTGTTCATACATAGAGGTTTCTCCTTTCCATATATGTTTATAACTCTATTTGAATTTAACGGAAAGTTAAATGAGCATTTGAATAAGATATTATTCTTCAGTTGCGATTTATTTTATCGAGTTCTTAGAATTAGCGTGCAAATTGTAGCACCAGAGATATTTTTTCCCTTGCCCTCAAATAATAACTATAACAAGTTAAAAAAAAAAATTAAGTTAAAAATAGTTTTTATTAGACACCGTACCGATGAGTACTATTGCTATCTCTCCTTTGATTTGATTTGAACTATACTTATGTATATCTGTTTGCCAGCAACAGCAATTTCATAACAAATTACTGTTTGTCTACCACAACATAAAATTAAACTTTAAATTAGTTTTATCAGAGACAACCTCTGGTATATTATCAACGTCCGACTATTGCGACAGCTGACAGTGAACAGCGCGACATCACCATAGAGTGATATGTACGACGATCTGCCAGAGAGTACCTATATACCAGAGAACAGAGACGCTCTATGCTCGTGCGTAATTCCAGTAACGGATCCTGATGATAAAGAAAGTGGTGGTGAGGTTAAGAGACCGAAGTTTCCAGACGCTCGAACCGTTAAAAGTTATTGCGGGAACGGAGTTGCCTAGCTGTTCCATTGAATGTTTAATAGCTTAATATAATTCAGCCAGTTGACTAGTAGGCGCCATTCAGTCAAATGACTTGGCAAAACGTTTTCTGGTAATGGATCAAATATTCAAAGCCGAGAAGTATAAATGCAAGAAAAGACATTCATAAAGTATGTGTCCAATATAAAAATCTTTCAATGTCTGATACTTAGAAGATTGATTTTTGACCGACTTCAAAAAAATGAGAAGGTATACAATTCGGTTATTGCTTTTTTATGGCTGTTCGCGCGTTTTGCATAGTAAACGTACTCCAATTTAAACGATTTTTATTCCATTTGAAAAAGGATAGTTGAGAAATGGTTCTATATTTAGAAAAACTCTAATCCAAAATTATCTTCCCTCCAAAAACCGCCCCGAAGGGGGTGGAGGTGGCAATTATTTTAACAATATAATCATGATCTTGTAGTCAAAGTTATGTTCTATTGCCTTGTTTGTTAACTAGAGGCAACTAAAGGCATAAGACTGAACTGATTAAAACATAATTAAAACTGAGGGATATTGAGTAATTATATCATACCATACTAAATTTTTATAATGAGTCAAAGTCGAAGTTTTAATCTACAGCCAATTTATAAATAATTCTTTTAAAAATCCATTTTACACCATTTACAGTGATTTATAAAACAACGTATCGCGACCTCAGACCTCGAGACTTATTTAGTTAGGTAACTTCTGACTCTTGAGATTTAAGAAATAAATGCGATACTTTCGGACCCTTCTGCTTTTCGATGGAAAAGGTCTAAGCATTATCAAGAGGATATAAAAGGAGACAATATTTAAGGATCAGTTTGAATAAGAGATCCTTATAAAATGAATTATCTATTAATACCTACTAATAATATGTATTATTTGTTCAAATGAGAAAGCGCTTCAAAAACGAACTTAATTTGTTTTTATGTATCGATTTCTTCTATGAGGCTATCTTACATTGTTCAGGGTCAAAGTTCTTGTAGTCCTTGAAATATTAGATTATGGCAATAAGAAAAATCCTAGTAGGTATTATTCATGAACATACAACAAAGCCACGATTTGGCGAAAGGTCTTCATTAGAAACTTAAATAAATTATGTGAGAGCATTAGCAGCGATAGATGAAAGAAATATACAAAAAAAAATCATTCAAGCGATTTTTTTGAAAGTCTGAGTTTTCGTCTAAATTCGACATTTGAAATTAGTTGACAATAATCAATCTTACACAAAAGTTCTCTATCGATGTGAAAAATTGAATTCCATAAAACACCTTTTTACTACTCAATAGACCAAATTATATCCGTTCGTGTCAGGCGATAATACAGGGCATAGGCAACTCACCTTACCCATTAGTGTTTCCATGTATGAGGGATCGTCCACACGTGATATTCCTCAAGCTTTTGTTATCTTTGAACAAATAACTGAGCTAACATTTGGGTTGTTGTGAAATAAATCAACAAGGTTCAGACGACAGACGGGCAAACACAACAGTCTAGTTTTTGAAAAGATATCAAAATAGAAAGCAACAAAAATAATAAGGAAACAGCATATACAGTCAGACTACTGCTGCAAATATATTTTTGGACACAGGGTACGCTGAAATGAAATCATCTGGTGGTATTTTTAAAAAAATTATATATATAAAGAATGGAACGAAAAACATGGTGCTCTTTAGAAAAAATTAATGACTATTTTACACTTTACTGGTTCATCCTGTGTACTCCAACATACTTTTAAAATTTCGTCATTGTTGACCCACACTAGTTTGCTTTGGTGAAGATTGAAAAAAGGCATTAAGTCAGAATCGTTCGTGCCATCCCTAATATATCTCTTCGCGCATTTCGCATAGTAAACATGCTCTGATTTTCATGAAAGAAAACTGCGCAGATAGTCCGGTGGAACAAAAATAGAAAATCTAATCTTCTTACCATCAATATTTCTCAAAAAATTCAACAGTTTCCGAGTGAAAGTATTCTGAAATTGCAAGATTGCTGCGGCACAAAAATTTTAAATAAATATATGTATTACAGACTTAGTTGGTGCCCAGAAAAAACAAAATAATTTTCTACCTGTTTAAATAGTTTCTTCACAAAACTACTTGGGGTAGTGATAGAAAAGTAAGAAACCCAGATTCCTTGAGTAGATACTTTCAAGTCTGTCTGTTTCTCTCTCTTCTTTCGTCTAGCATTCTAGTGTCTTAAACGCCTGTAATGATGAGAGCTTTTATTTCTAAAGCTCAAATCATTAAAAAATATGTACTCCAAATAACTTTTTGAAATTTTTGAAGCTAACATCATCCTCATAACAAGCGTAGACTACCAAACCTGAGTTATATTTACCATCTTTTGACATTTAAAATAAAATAATGTTGTACAGAATTTGGCCAAAGATAGTGTGAAACGGCCAAATGGAATAAATGAATTATTTGTTATATATTTTTTGTTTATATCTATAGAAAACATCCTGAATCAAATCAATAACCACATAAATCTCATACCTACTTTGAATAGCTACTTTAATTAGCCCCTAGTAAAGAAAGTATTGTTTACTGTGTAAAATCTGAATCTGCGTCAAGATTATCTCGGGAACGGATCGACCAATTTTGTTGCTTAATTTTTTGTTTTGTAGGGTATCGAAAGAGCAATCTACAACACACTAATAACTTAATAAGAAAAATCGTTTTTACCTTATAATGAGAAATTGAGGAAAACCATTTTAGTGTTGTTTTTGGACCGTTGACTAATGGACTAATGAAAATGATGTACAAACGATGTATCCCTACTTCCGGTTCATAAAAATTGGGAGCTAAAACTCTCACTCGAAGCGTGTTCAATATAGGGATAAATTTTTGTCATAGCAAGGATGTCATTTTATTATATGAAATGTGTAGTTTTTTCTTTAAATATATATAAATATCTGGAGACCGAGCTTTGCTCGGGTAAAACAGGATTTAAGATGAGTCTATAAGTTACTAAGGATATTTAAATTTATTAAAAAATGGGCATATTTCTGTTTAAAATGTATTGCGATCGGGAAATACTGCTTTTATTGTTCACATATAAGTAAGTTAGAGATTTCGAAATAAATATGAATATGTAATATGAATGATAAATATACTAAAACTCACCAATCGACCTCTCAACCCTCCAAAGATCTTATATACTGAAACTTTTATCTGCAGAGTCATTCTTGAAATAGCTGGTGTGGACCTCGAGGTTCACACCGATTAAATATGAAAGTATCGTCAATCGATTTCTCGACTCCGAAAACCCCTTTTTTCATATTTTTACCAAAATCTGCTAACCCATCCTTGAAACAGATAATGTGTACCTTAAGGGTCGCAATATATTAGATATGTACAAATTTTCATTGAAAATTTCCGAATAAATTATTAGAAACTCATATCAACATCTTTTAGTTAAAAAAATGGGTTATGTTAGAAAAAACTCAAAGGTGAACAGAATGCGAACCGAGGAACTCTAGATTAATACCCGGAAGCTTAACCATAGGACTATTTTTCCCTATGATGTTATCGGGTTCATATTGGTATCTCACATATAATCTGTAGAACTCGTAAAATGAGAATATTAATTGCTGAAAACGATTTTTCTTTTCTTGTGAATGTGCATACAACCAATCGATTCAATACACTCTAGAACCCATACATATGAATTTTCATCGAAATCTGCATATATATATATATATATATATATATATATATATATATATATATATATATATATATATATATATATATATATAAGCATTGCTCGTTTAAAATAATTAGATAACTGAAAAACTGAAATACCTAATAAATAAATCTGGCTGTTCTACACTATATATACCAACCGGATTCCCTTGAAAACCCATTCAATAATCAACATTTATAGTAATTTACTCTTTTTTATATCAGTGGTGCAAAACTGTTATTTTTTCATTTTAAGTCTTTTTAGTGACAATTTTCACCGATTTCTATGAAACTGCATTAGAAGATGGGACCTGAGGTACAGGACCCTATTAGTCTAAGATCCGAACCTAAATTGACCTTCACCGAGCTGATCATAGAATAAAACTTATTTTATAATAAAGTAAGTACATTAGAAAATATATTAGAAATGGGTTGTCAAAAAAAATCCTGGACAAAATATTTTTAATTATTTTTTGAAAAAATGATTTTTCATGAAATGTTGCAACATCAAGATAATAAGACAATTTTATACTGGACTTAAAGTATAAAAAATATAGAATGTGCAGACGTAGGGTTGTCTATAATTTACCTGGACAAACTACTAGGCTACCAGGCGCTGTTTTATTGCGAACACGTTGATATAGGGTTGTCTGCAAAAAAAATTGTCCTAATAGAGGTTTGCGAATTTTAAAAATTTAAATTTCAACGCGTGTGAAAATGAATGACAGAGAGATCCCAGGTAAGTATACTGTGGAATAATAAAGGACCGAACATTGCAGTCGTCTGATTCTGTATGTGCGAAGTTAAATCCTGTAAACTACGGTTGGCATGTAGATGTTTTTTTAAACCAACAGGTTTTATGGAGGATAAAACTCCTTTGAACATCCAGGACATTATTGAAATGGAAGTTAATGAGAAAGAACCTAATGAATCCGATCAATTCGAGGGTCACAATTTTACTTCTGATGAATCAGATACTAAGTAGAAAATATTTATTAAAATTTATTTTTCTTAATATTATTTTTGTACTTTTGCTGTTCGGTAATAAAATTTTTAAATATAATACAAGATCTTTATTCTATCTTTTTTGTTATTTTCTATTTGAATTTTCTGCAGTCCACTTTGTTTCTCTTTAATTTTTCTTAGAAAAAGCGAAACAATTTCCAAGAAAGTAATTGTTTTTGTCATTAATTACGTTATGATATTTTGAGTTACAATAACATTTATATATTTAAATATTATATTATATATATATATATATATATATATATATATATATATATATATATATATATATATATTGTTAAATTTATGTTATATTGTTTAATATTTTTGTATTATATCAGATTGTTATGTATTTAATTAATTATTTTGTTTGCAATTCAAATATAAGTTGCTCCAAAATAATGCGTACTGTTTACAATATGGAGGATAGCAGGGGTACCCCTACCTTCCATAGTTTACGTACCGAGCATGCGCACGTTCTTATACTCAAGGTCCCATCAGAGACGACATTAATGTTCGTTCCTTTATTATTACACAGTATACCTACCTGGGATCTCTCTGTCACTCATTTTCACACGCGTTGAAATTTAAATCTTTAAAATTCGCAAACCTCTATTAGGACCAATTTTTTTGCATACAACCCTATATCAATGTGTTCGCAATAAAACAGCGCTTATGCTGATATCAATTTTTTTCTATTATGATAACAAGTGAAAGTAACAGGTATCGACATACCTGTTTATACCTGGCAGCCTAGTAGTTTGTCCAGGTAAATTATAGACAACCCTACGTCTGCACATTCTATATGTTTTATACTTTTAGTCCAGTATAAAATTTTCTCATTATCTTGATGTTGCAACATTTCATGAAAAATCTTTTTTTTAAATATATAAAAATATTTTGTCCAGGATTTTTTTTGACAACCCATTTCTAATATATTTTCTAATATACTTACTTTATTATAAAATAAGTTTTATTCTATTATCATCTCGGTGAAGGCCGATTTAGGTTCGGATCTTCTACTATGTGTATATATACAAAAACATTCCACGACTGACACGTTGTCTGAGTAGGTACATATAATACAAACTTACCGAACCCATATTACAAACGATCTCATTATTATATTAAAGTTTCACAAACGATTTTAATTTCTCGTACATTATAGATATTGATATTACGGTATATGAGAAATCACAGTTAATAACTAATTATATAAGTTCTCATAAATAAAGAAATTAAACTCAGAAATATGTTTTTTTTTCATTATAACCATTCCCATATTATTTTTTATAAAGAAGTATGTTGGAGAAAAATTAAAGTTGGGCTACTAGAGGATTTGAAACTGCAACCTCTGTAGAGACAACACCCTCACCACTTGGCTATTCAGTCCACTCTGTTGTATCTGTATAGCTCAATGAACAAGTAATCCATTTTTATAAAGAAAAAGAAAGATAACATTCTGTTTTGTTCGTGGTGACGACATAATGATCGTATATAGCTGAGGGGACTTTTCGATTAACATGGATTTTGTGAATTTTAGTTATTCTCAACTACATTTATTAGAGTAATCATTTTATTTTTCCTGCCTGAAGCCATTAAACCTTACGAGTTCGCAAAAAAAAATTGTCGTTTTGTCCGGTGTGGAGTAGCAGAGGCGTATCATGGGGATACTGTCCGTAAAGAAGCTTTGCTTCAAAATATCTTATGAAATAACGAAATAATTATGATTATTTTATTTTTTATTAACGCCTCTGATGGTATGATAAGCATTATAGAATCTAGTGGTCTTTAGATCCTCAGAGTATCAGCTATCTCGATTATCGATATATCGAATTCCATCATATTCGATCTAACAAGGATGTTGAAATAACGACAAATAAACCAATAAGATCCTATTGTACCCCTTTGTTTTTTAAACCATCCTCTCTAAGGGTTCAAACTACGTTCACATAAAATTTCATTGAATCTGGCTTATTAACTTTACAAAAATGATATATAGACCGAGCTATCTACGATATAAGCATCATATAAATAATTAATGCTATATGCCGTTAAATGTTTGCGGTTCACTTTCGATGCGAAGGCCAATTAGCGATAATACTTACTGGGGCGGCATTTCTTTCTCGATATAAGAATGAAATTTTTATTGAATAGGATCAAATAGACTTAATAAATTGTTGTCCGTATGCATTAGGGCTCAGTAGGCCATGACATGTGTACACGTGTACCGCGCTGAGTTAATGAATTCTATCATCGTGCTTTCTATTTCTTCCTAAAGTCATTTGGCAGGTTGCGCAAAACTGGAAAGCTTCGATTCTTTGACTTTATCACCTGAGTTATCCAGTAGGCTTTCAAGTTCTGCATCGGAAAATGCGATACGATAATCTTGTCGCAAAAATCTTTTTTTGTCTGATTATAAATGACCATCACACAGCATCACTCATTATCAGTATCAAGAATTGTACTGAAATGTATTGTTTCTCAATTCATCATGATACCAACAACAGAACCCAGAGAATCATAGTTAACTTTTGCTTAAAAGTCCATGTGCGCGCATGCTCACAAAGATCAAGAATTACAAATTTTCCACTGAATTATATTACTCCCTAATTTCTATAGCCGCACGTTGCCATCAGCTCCGAGAACTTGTAACCCGACTTGAAAATAATAATTCTTTTTTACAATAAACAGGACCCAGTTTTTTTGTTGGACTGAAGAATATAAAATAATTTTATTGGTCATGAGATTAATAAATTTGCTATATTTCATGGCAAATATTTTGATGAAATAAAATTTGAAGTATTGTTATTTATTCAATATTTTGGAAAACCTGAATAGATTTTTTTTGCTTTCTATTTTATTATCGATACCCGTAAGGAGTTTTCGCGTTTTCGCCAACTGAAAAATCTTTTTATATACAAAAATATAAATATAGATAAAGATATTCATTTTAATTTGTAATAATGTGATGATAATTTAAAACATTTCATTTATTATTGTCTATTCTCGATTACTTCCGGAAAATCAATTTCATTTGCTACAATTGCCTGGATTTATCACGTAACAGTGTGACAGATTATTTCAATTCATTACCGATACAAAATATTTGCGCCTAAAGAAGTTTTCACTTAAAACAAAACAAATCTCATAAATCCTTCATTTATGCTACGGGGGGAATCTTTTATTAAGAATGAAAAGTATATTATGATTTCTGACAACATCTGTTTTCACTACGTCCTTAAATCACTTGATATATGTAAGTGAATATATTTTACATCACATATCACACAGAGAAAATATGGCTCATTATCTACTGAGTTAGTTATATTTAAAAATTTCAATATAATTTGTGATCATTAAGTACCTTGAAACCATTAGTGATATACCTAATAATACCATAATACTTGAAAGTAACCAAATTATGCCAGATAATGATTTCTGGCTTCTGCCGCATGACAGGGGTAAGAGAGACGTTTACCCTTCCAAAGTTCTACGCCAATGGCATCATTTTAGTATAAATTTTTGATTTTCTGCTTTCTATGTAAATAACGTACTCTCTCTACTTAACAATCCATTAATTATTTTTAGAATTATTCAAACATAAGGCTGCCATTTATTTTGATTCCAATTTTGTTATTATCATATCTGCGTTTTTGTGTGAGTTAAACTAGTTGATTTTGTAAGTAATACTGACTGTGTAGCCGTAAGTTTAAATATCTCGAAGAAAAATAAATACATATTATCTATCGTTACATAGAGATGATATGTTATTTACATTGGAATTACCAGAGAATTGAAAATTCATAATAATTTAAAAAATTAACAGGGACTAAGATAGTCCTGTGAACTTAAAAGAGCCAAAACTCTAACTGTATACCTCCTCCATCTGGGAAGTTTAAGGGTCCTCTCGTATGGAACTTTTCTTCCAACATATTTAATTTATTATGTTTTACATAATCTACACTTTCCGCTGAGTATGATAGGGATAGGCAATCATTTTAAATTTGGTATACCGTGTAACTCTCCAATGAGCCATACTATCTTTTTGCAATTTGGGTTAAATCATATTTCGTGTGTATTTGTATAATATTAGTATTAGAAATAATTAAAATAATTGATCAAGATTCTAAAATTAAATTAAACAGCACTTTGTCAATGCTTTTGTGTGTTGTGCCAGTTTTGTTGAAGCGTCGTCGTCGAATGTCCTTCGAATTTCTGAGGTGGTATTGATTTACCTCGGGCGATGTCCATTCCTGTCTTTGACTGGAGAGAGAGCCATGTCGGTGGCAGCGGCAGCAGCAGCAGTGCTGTGTCTAAATTATGCGTGAGCTGAGTATATGCGTAGTCCGAAGCGTCAATCCTCCTCTTCTCTCTCTACATACACACACACACACACAGCCCAAAGGGAAGAAGGAGCATTTTGGAGGTCGACGAGAAGGACGAGGAGGAGGAGGGAAACGCGAAAGGGTGAGACTGTTGTACAGCGAGAAGCTGAGCGCTCTGCTCCTGCTATGTCTTCTTGGACCAAGCAGGACTTTGATGTTGGCGCTCAGTTATATCCCCTTTCTCACTTGCGACTATCGCTTTCACTCTATATCTTGCTATCGTGTTGTCTCTCTCTACATTATCCATACACACACACACTCACACATAGTTTCTGGGCGCTTTCTAACTCTTCACATCCTGCTACTATATTATATAGGTACGATTATTTCGACATAGAAGCAGAATAATAACAATTGTACTAAAATGTGTTATTATGAACATTGATAATAGTACGTTATGTTTCCAAAACTAAGATTCAGATTGTAAAATTTATAAAATGAGGTGGGAAGTCAGTTCCAGATAAGGGAACATATTATACTGCTTCATACAACATACAACCATTTAGATAACTCCTTTGAGACGAGCATAGATATTCTTGGAGGTAGCTAGCTTGGTTTCCGTTATATCCCATACACATCCAAACACTTCCTATAACGAATTGTCATGTTATACAGGCAATATCATTCTTAATTAGAAATATTTTAACTCAAAGTATGAAAATTTTACTTTAGTTCCATAACAAAAATAAGGCTTATTGCTGAGTTACTGGGAATATTTGATGTAAAAATTTTCAAAATGATGTGTGTGTATTACTTACAAAACTATTTGTCGCATGCCCATCATTCTTGGTGGGATGTACATATATTTTTGACATCATACTAAATTACGATATATAAAAATAAAAGTGTCTGACATGGGGCAGGTTGATCCTTTCTAAATTCTACTCCACTGGTAGTATTGTCATTTTAGTATAAACTTTCTATTATCGAGTAAATACTTTCTATGAAGGTATATATCCTACCATTTAATAAGGCTGCACATTGATTTTTATTTTAATGTCTATTAATTATTATTCAGTCAGTTTTGCAGTTATTAACTTGTTGATTCTTTATATTCATTAGAACAATTAAGAAACATAAATACGTAAGTAAGTATCAAATATTGTAAAATGATTTCACGTTTCATATATTTGGCTAGCTCTGTTCTGGAATCGAAATCGTTTCTATTAGTAAAATTGTTAGTCAATCATAGCACTACTTGATGTTACCCAAAAGTTCGTTCATTATCATTTTGTCATTTGTTTGACATCGGATATCGAGGACATTTTTGTTTTTCTATATTTAAGAGTTAACTTTTTATAAGCCATAGAATAAGGATAAAAGTTTTTTAACCTTTTACTTACCTTAGAACAATGACCCTTGAACGAATTTTTCGGTCAAGTGATCGACAAAGCTTTAAAAAATATGAAAAAGTAGCATTTCATTAAATTTAATCACTTTAATCTTCCTACAGCTTGAATAATTTCCGAATTCTTCGGAAAGCGGAACTCAGAAAAAATTTACAGAGAATAGTTCAAGCTCGCGGGAGATTCGGTACGAAAATTTTATATTAAAAAAAGTAAATACAACTTTTGACAGATTATAAATAAATATTTGTCAAAAATAATCTACGCTTGTTATTCTGTTATCTGCACGTGACAGCTATTAAGCCAGGAAAATTATCACTTATTAATTTTGCCACCGAATTTGTTTTCGTAAGTTACAGATTTGATCTGTCCAACCAACTTTTATTTGAAACTTTTTTCCCTAAAACTGATAGAATAAAATAATATACCTAATAATCAATTTTTTATTTCAAAATTGGAATTTTCTTCAGTCTATCTTGTGAAACAAATAATTTCTTGAAACGTGCATGTACTTAAAATTTTCTGGCTCTTGCTATGTCTTCCCAGACCAAGCAGAACTTTGATGTTGATGGTCAGTTATTCGTATTTCGTTTTTGTTTTTTATTTTTCCTGCAGCTTGTGTATTTCCTATGTTGAACCTAATTAAAATCGCGTAAAGGCTTGTAAATATGTACCTATCTTTAATGAAATAACTAACCTCTTTGCCAAATCGCAAACCGACAGTTTGTCCCACTCCAGCACATTCACAACTTCCATTTTTTCTTTGAGAGAAAGCATATTCTTCTTAGGAGCTATTTTTTTCACATTTTTTCACATGAATTGCACACTAGTACGCCTTACTAGGTGGTCTTATTTCGAATGCAAGCATGGACTTGAGCGAGCTTTAGTTGGAACTGCTGGCCGGGGAATCACATGCATAACAAATTGTCTTTTGCGTATAGTCTGTTTATTAGAGCTACGCGTCCGCTTATCGGAGCTTCAAATTCAGAAATTATGGGAATATACTGTCCGCGTCCGGTTACGAGAGTGTCCGTTTATCGGAATGAATTTTATATACGAGCGCGTAGGGAAAACTTTGGTTCCAGGAAATTTGTCCGCTTGTAAGAGATGTCCGTTTATTGGAGCTGTCCGCAAAGAGAGCTTTTGTACTTAACTTCGTATGAAATGATGTTTCCAAAACTAAGATTTAGATTGCAAAGTTTACATTACGATGAGAGAGAGAGAGAGACTGGAAGGTCCTTTACAGATAAGGGAACATAATACACTGCTCCATACATACAACTATTTAGAAAATTACTATTTTGAGACGAGCTTGGTTGGTTTACATAATTAACCATACACTTTCTATAACGTGATCAAATAAAGATTGTATTCATTACAAATGAAATTATTCCACTGAAGAATCTTGGGCTGAAATATGAAGATTATTTAAGTCAAATCACATGGACAAAATATGGCTCATAGTTGAGTTACAGGGTGATGAATTTAAAAATTTCATTGTTATTTTTGTCCCATACTTCGAAACCAGTTATCGCACGCCTATCATACTTGTCAGGAAGTACAGGTACTGTATGTACACTATTCTAAATTACGATTTATAGAAGTTTCTGGATACTACCAGAGGAGCAAGACAGAGACAAACCACACATTGACCCATATCTAGTAAAATAAAAAATTTATTTGCCATAATATGTCGATATTTATATACGATTCTCCCGTTATTCTCACGGACTGACAACATGTGCGCAGTAGTATAAAATGCGTCCACTAACCGAGAATATTGTTCCTTGTTTTCCTAATATCAGGGCTATTAGCAAAGTTTCTTACCTTTGCTTTTGCTATTAGATCTTCTTCAATGAGTGCCATGTATGTATAAACCAATGTGCCTATGCACGCGTTATATTTGTGCAAGTGTAAGAATATGGGTAAAAGCTGATTTCTTTATGACTTCATTTTTATTTGAGCAATAAGAAAATTATTCCAATAAGTTGCGCTTTCAAAAACCAACTAGAAAAATAACATTTGATTAAAAGTCAAAAGGGGTAAAAGAGATGACTTTGAATATGAGATTAATTTGGTGATGGATACGATTTAAAAATAATAATATTTCAATATATTTTTACGTTTTAAGATCCCTTGAGTCAGATACAGTGGTTTTCGGAAGATATATGTAATATGTGTATGTACAGGATCATTGGTTATATTTGCACCCCCTTCTATAGCCTACAGAGGTAAATATAATTAACAAGTATCGGAATAAATAACAGTTTACAAAAAATAGAATCAACTGTATTGAATGTAGCACTGAAAAATAAAAAATAATAATTATTCCATTGGTACTTCAAAATTTTATTGTTTAGCATGAACGAGATGAAGTATCAGCTCTGAATAGTTCAAAAGCTAATACTAAAATAAATATTATCTTGCATTATTCAGAGCCTCATCTAATATCTAAAGTGAGAGTTTTTGTAGAAAAATATTTGTTTCTCATTTTTCAGTGTCAAATGAATCACACAAAACGTTCAGTAGATTTGAACCTATAGTACGATTAACAAATTTTTCGAAAGCTCCTCCTTCCAAGGGCTCTTAGTCGGAAACCGTTGAAGTTTTATTTTAACTCTACCTTCCAAATATGTACCTATATAGATTTAAGGAGAAATATATGGTGACTGTCTAAAATTTTTATGGGATTTAAAAGAATTATCAAAATCGGTGCACGTTTAGTCTGAAAAACGCGCCATACATAAATATCAAACATATAATCCACCTTCAGTGTTTCTCGAAATTGGAATCAAAAACCTTGCATATATTTTTCTTTATAATAAGCACACCACAAAGTTTAAACAAATGCACTTTATATATTCCATCAGTAGGTATGTAAATATTCAGTTCAGTTTGTTTTAAATATAGGTACCTATAAACTTAAAGTTTTTAAAAATTGACTGGAGAATGTGCATTCCTATAACGATTTTATAGTGTTAAAATTATTTCTCTGATATTTTTATTGATTTATTCGAAATATTTCAAAACCAAATTAAATCAATCTTGACAAACTCTATATTTCTAAAATCGGCAGATGTATATATTCTTTTGCACCATTGCAAAAGATAATACGGAAAATATACAACTTTTGTCATACAAGTTTATTCCTGTCATTAAGCCCTGCATGGTATTACGCAAATATTGCCAATGACCCTCTACGTATCGATGTAAGGCGTAAGGTTGTTTTTTGAACAACTTGCCGGTTTATTTAACTATAGATTCTCGTAATGAAAACCGACCAAAAAGGATATCCTCATTGCAAGCAAACTAAAAATTCGTATTCAGTACTATTGTGAGCAAATTTGTAAAAAAATCAACAAATTATATACATTGTAATGATCGTGAAGAAGTTTGAAAATGGTAGCCTAGTGCTTCCTCTACCGAACAAACAGTGAGCTAATTAAGCATAATGTAACGTGGATAGTCTGTCATATACTTATGTTTATTATTCGTTTTAGTATGTATTTGTTATAATACATTATTTGCTACAGTTGTTTCATGTGTAGTTCATTAATTAGTTCTAGAAATAGTAGATTTATTCTCGAACATTCCAGAAACTATATGTGAGGTACAGTTTGTCACAGTATTGTCAATTTGACAAGCATCTGGAATAATCATAGAATATTCTCAAGATTCAGATGTATAAAGCGGTCTCGATCACGGGTCACAGTCAGTTTATTAAATCAGTCAATTGGAATCATAAGTCGATGGTAGTTGAAAAGCGATAGTCAAAGTGACAAGTTGTGACAGTTGAACTACTACAGAAGGTCGTGTACAAGATGTTAAAAATAAACGTTTTGGAAGCAATCTCCGAATTTTGGGGTATTACGCAAGTGAACTCACCTACACAACGTTTAGCACTGGGTTAATGTTATAAACCGGCGAATGTTGCAAGCAACCGCTTTACATAATACAATTGTTTTTTGCGACTAGTGGTCACTTACTTCAATGTCATCATAGCTCATTGGTTGTTCGTTAGCTGTTTACAGTTGCAATTTCGTCGCAGTCGCGTTGCGGTTGCAAGTTACATGATCAGAGTGCCGGGTAAATGTAACCATTTAGTACAAATTCAATTGCTTGATTTCAAATATCAGACTAATAAGGATGGCGTACTGAATTTATTAACAAAATATTGAACAGTGAAACGCAGGTCAGAATGTTGAAGTAAGTCAGCCAGCGTAGAGTGTCGAAACAAGGGTCAACGAATGCTCATAATAAATCTATACATCTAATTAAAAGTGTCTATATGTAATATCAAAATAACAGGTTTTAACTAATTATTCGCGTATGGAAGTATATGTGTCAGTTATAACAAAACAACAATTTTTATAACTTTTGTCTGTCTGTCTGTTTATTTCGACATATCTCCGTAACGGCTAGAACGATTCCGACAGGATTTTCACTGGCAAGTAGAGCGGATGAAACCGCGTGTAACAGCTGGTATTTAAACAAGATTAAAAATACAGTGAGTCTGTAAAGTAAGGAATAAAATTCATATAAATATTTTTTACAAGAAAATTGGACCAACGTTATTAGTTGGTGCACTGAAAAAAAATCTGGTGTGTCCACTCACACGACTTTCCTACCGCAAGCAGGCAAATTCCTGTGAATGAAAAATTTTACACTATTACAATACTTTCCTTACATAGCGACGATAATAGCGGTAGTAAAGTAAAAACCCTCTGGTCAAATCGTGCATTATTTTTTTTCAGCATGTCAAGACAAACAACAATGGTCATGTAACATTTTTTCGCAAGATGAAACGTTTAGCCAGAATCTGAAGAAACATGTGGAAAATATGGATTTTTTTGTCCTTTTTCTCAGAGATGGCGCTATGTGTGTGTTGTTAAGAGCTCTCAGAAGAATATTTTAGGCAAGTTTAATCAAAATCCTTAGAGCTGTTTTCGCGCTACTGTCTTAAGCAAATCATGTTTATTGGCTATAGCTCAACAACCAGTGTACACATGATTCTCATTCAGTACCACTGGCGAGTGATATTGGTACCTAACAAAACAAAAAAGAAAGCAACAAAATACACCGATCCGTTCCCGAGATAATGCTGTCACAGACAGACAGACGGACAGACAAACTAATGGCTGAAAATATGTTTATTAGACTTAGAAAACTCTGAAACGTCAACATTTGTAAAAATCTCGATGCCGAAAATTTCACACGATTACAATACTTTCCTTATACAGCTACTATAGCAGCGTAGGAAAATAATAAGAAATAACATTAATTCTATTGGTGCTGCTACTTTTGAAGTTGTGCAGATTGATAACTTTTGGCACCAACCTCACAAGTACCAGCTCCAATAGAACAAATACTATTTTGTATTTTTAAGTGCACCAACTAATAACGTCGGTCCAATTTTTACTTTCCTACGCTACTGAAGTTGTATAAGGAAAGTATTGTAATCGTGTGAAATTTTCGGTATCGAGATTTTTACAAATGTTGACGTTTCAGAATTTTCTAAGTCTAATAAACATATTTTCAGCCATTGGTCTGTATGTTTGTCTGTCTGTCCGTCCGTCTGTCTGTATTTGTTGCTTTCATTTTTATTTTTTTTGGCACCAATACCGCTCGCCGGTGGCACTGAATGAGAATCCTGTATATACTGGGTGCTGAGCTATAGCTAAAAAAGTGATTTGCTTAAGACTGTAGCCCAAAAACGGCTCTAAGGATTTTGATTAAACTTGCCTAAAGTATACTACATGACCATTGTTGTTTGTCTTGACATGCTGAAAAAATGAGTGGTAGCACTATTTGACCAGAAGATTTTTACTTTACTACCGCTATTATTGTCGCTATGTAGGTAAGGAAAGTATTGTAATAGTGTAAAATTTTCGGTGTCGAGATTTCAAAAAATGTTGACGTTTCAGAGTCTCATGGGGCCAACATATTTTCAGTCATTAATCTGTCTGTCTGTCTGAGACATGAGCGGTAGGAAAGTCGTATGAGTGGACACACCAGATTTTTTTTAATATTTATTTCACACTTTTATGCGTAACATTACTCAGAAAATCGTTGAACGTTTACTAATACCACTAATATCCTATTACCCACACACGTATATTCTTTGCTTGTCCTTGTTATTGTTATGTAGAGATCTCAGAACTTAGCTGCGGGAATACGCATGAGTATTTTAGATTTAACCATTTTACCACCGCTGTAACTCGAAAACCATAACTCTAAGGAAAAAATATTCGTTATAAATGTAGTGGAAATACATATATGTAAGATTTTAACATGAATGTAAAACCGTAACTCATTTGAAAAAGTATTAATTTTAAACGTTTCCGGATATTTTCCTATTTCTAATTCTGTCATCTCAAATTTTTGAATTTCGAGAAAATTTGCCGCCTCGGAGGGAAGGAGATTTCGGATTTGAGTTTTTACGAAAAGTCTCCTCTTTCAAATGAATCATCAAAATCGGAGTGTGTTTACTATATACAACGCGCAAACAAACCAAAAAAAAGCTGACAGTCGAATTGTATACTTCCTCGGTTTAGGGTTCATCTGTCAATAAATCTGGTGTGTCCACTCACACGACTTTCCTACCGCTCGCAGGCAAATTCCAATGAATATTTTTTTACAATATTACAATACTTTCATTACATAGCGACGATAATAGCGGTAGTAAAGTAAAATTCCTCTGGTCAAAACGTGCTACCACTCATTTTTTTCAGTGTGCCAAGACAAACAACAATGGTCATGTAACATTTTTTCGCAAGATAAAACGTGATATAACCATTGTTGTTCGTTTAGATCAGACGATTTTTTATTCACTGGAATTTGCCTGCGAGCGG
Source organism: Crioceris asparagi (assembly GCA_958507055.1). Classification (NCBI taxonomy): domain Eukaryota; kingdom Metazoa; phylum Arthropoda; class Insecta; order Coleoptera; family Chrysomelidae; genus Crioceris; species Crioceris asparagi. The sequence continues at coordinate 56,627,778 of OY293827.1, forward strand.
TAGTAAAGTCGCGTGAGTGAACACACCAGATTTTATCTAAGCAAGTACTCAAGTACCCAACCCACTCTGCCACGACTGCTCAGGATAAACAAGGTAACATTCCCTAACAAAAATGAACCGAAGACATAATTAGTTCTCTCAATAACAAATATGTGGAAAGTACGAAAAGAACTCGTACCCCGAGAGTACCGTACATTTGTATTAAGGTAAAGCATACTAAACTCAATGACTTTAGAGGAGAGATTTTAATGTATAAACAAAAAAATTAACTTATTTTCAAAAATTAAAACTCTATCTCAGAAATCTGAAAGCTGAGCAATATTGACTTGAATTCACCGTCCAATGATTTCTTTATCACTTTATCACTGAACCGAGCTGCCCTTGTAGATTCGTTGACACTTAGTTGTACAATCAATATACAAGCATTTCACTTAACAAATTTTATGCTAATGACATATATGCTCATATGTATGCTTAATAATAAGCATGTGTGTCAGTAAAGCCCTCTTTCACATGGGGAGCCGCAAGGATTGCATTCGCGAGCGGAAGGTTTCTTCGCTCTTACCTTCCATTCTTTCAAATGGAGATATTTTCGGCTCATGAGCTTATGTCAGTCGTAGCCAAAGACTGGCACATTAAGAACAGTTTTTGTTCTACTCTCCCTTAGCAATTTTTTTGACCGACGAACTCAAACGGAGGAGGTATACAAATTGACTGTTTGCTTTTTTGATATTGATGATTTTTGATTCATTACAAAGAGGAGACGTGAGAAATTGTCCCATATTTATAATAACTCCAATCCGAAATCTCCTTTCCTACAAAAACCGGTGGAGGAGGCAATTTCTCTCGAAAATTGAAATTTTGAGACGGCAGAATAAAAGATAAGACGGAAACGTTTAAATTGAACATTTTCTCCATAGAGTTATCGGTTTTCCAGTTACAGCAGTGGTAAAGTCTAAAATATGCGTTTTTCCGCGACAATAGATCTTTGAATAATGACAAGTACATACAAGCGAAAAATGTACATGTTAATAGGATAAGTACTATCTTCTTTGGTTTAAAAAAATGGACCGACTTTATTTGTTAGTGCACTGAAAAATACAAAATATTATTAGTTATTTAATGTTGGTGCTGGTACTTTTGCAGTTGGTGTCAAGAGTACCTTATTTAACTTCAATTGCACAACTTCAAAATTACCAGTACTACCTACAGAATTAATTTATTTTGTATTCTTCATTGCACCAACAAATAAATTCGGTCATTTTTTATATTTTTTACTCAAAAGTTCAGAGCATAAGAAAAACAAATTATATTATATTCCTCTATTATTTCTATGCTCATAAAATTTGGGTCATTTGTGGTTTGGAGTTATACTAAGTAATATTCCTGTCAGATACAATGTTTGTAGAATAGCAAGGAATTTTTTAACCAAATTTTGACTCAAATCTTAAACCAAAAATGATGTCAACGTAGGGCTGATATTATTCGATGGATAGTATCAAATTCTGTAAAGGAGTTACGTTAATTGGAAAAAATTTCAATTTCGAATTTCGAGTCGAGCTGGCGTGGAAAGGGTTCCTTAATTTAGATTTTCACATAGTGTTTCCTGATAACTTTGACCTACATTTCTTTTTCCAATTATGTATTATTATGGTCAGTAGCTTTGAAGATAATGAAGGAACGCTCAATTTTCGTATATCTGCCTAAATATCCTCTAAACCCTAAATAACTCATTCTATATGTACCATGATGCACCTGAAGATACTTTCTCTTTAATTTTTCTCATTTGGATAACAAGATTATTCTCCGGAATAAGAATTAATTCAATCACGTTATACGTACCTATATTATGTTAGTCTCATCTAACTCTAACCAGGTACCAAATCTAAATTGGACTGTGAATGACATACAGACCCACGGACAAAACATTAAAGTGATCTTGGGCTCCGTTTTTTAATCCGATATGTGAAATAAAATAAAATATTAGCAGTAACGAAAAATTCCTGATAAATTCGTTGGTTTCTTCAAATATCACAATATTCACCTAAATGTTTTATTTGTATAACTTTAGATTCATATTCAGCACATCACACAGCTTAGGTAAGGGTAGAATTTAGAATAGAACCGACTACTTGATTTTGTGTAAAAAAATATTAAATTAAAATATTACTTAATAATTTAAAATTTAAGCTCATTTGATAAATTATTAGAAATGACCTGTGTATAAATGTGACTCGGTGGACACCACCGATTGTGTATATCTATGGTCCAGAGAGAGAGAATGAGTGGAGGTATTGATCTTTGAGAAGGGAAAGTTTACAGCCCCTTCACAACTCACCCTCTCACCCTTCGTAACTTGGAGAAACCCCCTTCTCTCCCTCGTTGGGCGACTTTACAAGCCACCCACTACACGGCCGCTGGTCACTTTACGCCAGCCCAGGCGCGCTGTCTTTTGCATATTCTTCTCTCTTCTCTATCACACACTGGGTTTGGTTCTCTGCACTGCTGCTGTTGGCGTTCTGCTCCTCTACCATCAAACCGGACATAATGCGAGATAGAGAGCTTCATATTCGATATTCTCAGCTTATTTCCGATTCAAAGAATTTATCTCTATATTTTTCGGGCATTAGTCATGATGAAAAATCATATATTTACATATACAGTGTGGAACTGCCAAATGGAATAAATTCATTATATCAATTATTGTAAAAAACCTGTGTCAAATCGATTTTATCCTGCAACGACAGAATGTCATCCCTATATTATAACCTCCAATTTTTAATGAGACATAGGAGCTTGTGACTCATCATTTGAAAGGCCTTGCTATTAGCTATAAAAAATGTTGTTCTATCGCAAAAACCAACATTAAAAGCGAACTGATGATATTTCATCCATCGCCTAAAGTTCCTATTGAAGATTTCACGAATTTCTTTCGTAAAAACATGTAGATATAAATGCCTACATATGAGCTATCTCAATCCTCCTTGGTGTGCGAATACACATCTTTATGTGTTCTTCAGAATATATATTCTTATAAACGTTATTGTGCATGTAGTCAGATTAGGTAGTATGGTGCCTAGAATATATTCATGTATTATTCATCCTTAGATAACCATGATACAGACCACGGTCATTATTTAAGTCAGTTTTAGTATGATGAAACTCACAAATCTCAAGTATTTTTGAATATATTTTACATACTTATTTCATCGCATTTGTGACGCCTCTGCAACTTCCGAAAAATTATATAAAGAAAAAGAATAGATTCTTCACTACTAAGCACGCGCTCAGTTCGTACGTCCAATAACGTATATTGACTTATCATATAAATTCGTATCCAATGTGAGGCTAGCCTAAGTCTTCCACTCCCAAAACAATTTAGGAAAATTCATTATATTACATGTTTTTGCTTATAACCCAAGAACTGTACAGGGTGGCAGAATAAGATTTGACGGCGGCCATATCTCCGAAAACAGTAGTAGTACAGATTTCAGGTAAAATTTTTTTAGGTAAAAGTGACAAAGAGAAAATGCTGGAAGTAAGTTACGAGTTTCTAAAATGGCAACCAGGGGGCGTAGCAGTCATTCCAAATTTAAATATCGAATTTACTCAAAAATTTTCCTAATTAATTGATATCAAACATTCTCTTACCTCAGTTTCTGTATTTTTCCGAACATTTTTTGTCTGAAACATTTTCCCCTATCACAAAAATTAAAGGGGGGCGGGAGGGGGAAATACGTTTTTAAACAAAAATTAATTACTCTACGTTTGATAGAGTCTTTTTCAACAGCGTATCTGCTTTCGTCCAAAAAATTTCACCCGCCCCACTATATGGCGCGAAACAAGAATATAAAATAAATTTGCTTTTCCCTTAAAAATTTCAAATACAAGAATATTATGATTTTTACATCATCAGAAGTGTAATTTAAAGCCCTACATTTTGGTGCCTAGCATTTTTAGAGGCGGAGATATCCGTGAAAACTCAAGAAGCCCGCCTATAGCCGGATATTTTGAAAATAAAAGTAAGTAAGCCATACAAAACAAAAGAACCAATTGAGTGCGAAATGAATGTAAACTGTCAGTTTCGTTTGAAATTTTCGTCACTTTGTGTTTTAAGTTTTGTGATTATGCGCGTTAAAAACGAAGAAGGATTTGAAATGATAGGGGTGTATTTTGAATGCATGTGAAATGCAACTCTTGCTGCCAGAGTTATGCAATAAAATTTCCTAGAAGACTACATTATTCAAAAAAGGATTTCGAGACACTAGCACATCGATTGAAGAGAGCATTTTCCGATTCACAGAAAGTAAACTTAAGATAAACAAACAACAAATAGTAACAGAAACAGATAAAAAACAACAGCCAAATCCCAAAACTATTAACGGTGCCGACCATGATGTTTTAACTGTCGTCCATCAGCCTCAGCGCAAGCCTCCAATCTGCGCCAGATGGCCAAGATGGCCGCTTCCATTTCCACCCTGGATATGCTTTGTATGGCGTCTCTAATTTTGATCACCATGTCTACTCTTGTTATGGACCTTATCTTTAACCCTCCCCCACAAGTAAAAATCTAGGACGGAAAGGTCTGGAGATCTCGGAGGTCACGGGAAGATAATGCCGTCCAATCTATCTATTGGTAAAAATAAGGTCTAAACAATTTCAGACGTTGACCGGGAAATGTGCTGGGCATCCGTCTTGCTGGAAGAACATGTCGCGGCGAACAGTAAATGGAACTTCTTCCAAGAGAGGTGTTAATTCAGTTTCAAATATCTTTCCCCCTTTAATGATCAGTCAAAGATGAATGGACCAATGACTCTATTGCCAATGATGCCGCACCAGACATTAAATGACCACCGTCCCTGGTGCTGCACATCCTGCATCAAATGTGGATTCGTGTTCGACCCGTAGTGCTTCTTATGTACGTTTACTTTGCCATCACTACTGAACGTAGCCTCATCCGTCCACAAAACACGGGAGAGGAAGTTGGGACTCTCTGCCACCATATTCACCAACCAATGACAATAGTTAAGCCTTCGGTCAAAGTCATCTTCTGTTAGGACCTGATGTAGCACGAGATGATATGGATGCATTCTGAATAAAATTTACTTCTGAAATTACAAATTTGTAGCTTCTCAAAACAGACTTACTTGTGTTCTTTCAAAATATTTTGCACTATACATCTGGAAACCCCCAACTCTTTTGCCAGAGTTCTTGTGCTCACATGTAGATCGTTTTCCACAAATGCCAAAACATTGACAATATTTTCTGAACGCTGATCTATCCCGTACCTTCTGTGAACCGGAAGATGAATGAATGAGTTTTCATAATTGACATTCCGTTCAATGCATGTGTGAGCCGTGTACAAAGACGCTTCTTCAAGAACTCTCGCCTCTACTCTACTACTACAGCTTAGAGCCTTTATCTGCTCGTGCTCATCGGTTGAAAACCTAAATCATAAGTACCTCCAGGTACCTTCTGAATACGATAACAATGGTAATCTGAATGCTTCAAAACAGGGCAACATGGGGGTGTCCCAAAACAAATGAGTCCAAAAGCGCCTTGATGCCTAAGGCTGGGTGTTGCGCAACAAGCACATTCCTCTCATCAACATTCTCTTCCTTTTCCATTGTATGCTCCGTTTGCATTTTTTAGTGTCTAACAATCGTCGTTATGCATTGATGATCTTCCTCTTGATCTGAAATTTGACCAAAATTATGTATTTTCAGTCCTAATACTCTGAGACCATGATTTTTTGACCGAAATTGTAGTTCTTAATTTCTTGGCAGATGGGCATTGGTTTTGAAGAATCCTCAAAAAAATACATCCCCTTTCGGTCACAATAGACTCACTTTTTGATCATGCTTAGTAAATCTAATAAATTATTTGAGAAAAAAACATATGGCTCCATGTCATTTGGAGAATCTTGGCTGAGAGATAGAAGGCTTTTGGCACCAGCTTCAAAAGTACCAGCACCAATAGAATTAATATTATTTTTTATTAAATCGGAAAACGTAACTTCATTTGAAAAATGTCCAATTTAAATGTTGCTACATCTAATCCCTTCTTTAATTTGGCCGTCTCATATTTTCAATTTTCGCAAGAAATTGTCCTCTCCACTTAGCGCAAATACAAATATTACAGACTTTACTATTGCTGCAATTCGAAAACCGTAACTCTTTTCAAAAAATGTTAGTTTTAAACGTTTCCGTATATTGTCTCATCTTTAATTATGCCATCTCAAATTTTCGATTGTCGAGAAAAATACCTCCCTTCGGGGCGGTTTTTGGAGGGAAGAAGATTTCGGATTTGAATTTGTTGTTGTAGTTTGAAAGATCTTGGTATCAACATCAAAAGTACCAGCAAGAATTAATAATAGTTTATATTTTTCAGTTCACCAGTTCAGAGAAATACACATACTTATTTCAGATTCCCACTGCTGTAACATTTTTTTAAAGAGGCCAATTTAAATATAGCCACAATCTCTTCTTTAATTTGGCCATCTCATATTTTCAATTTTCGAAAAAAATATGAAAAATACCCTCCCCCACATGGCGGAGACATTACCATTGATGTAACTCAGAAACATATGATTTTTTTTAATATCCAATTCAAACATTGCCGGATTCTTTAATTTTTGGTTCGTCGGTAAAAAAACGTTCAAGTAGCACATGGCTTAAACATATATTGAACATTGTTATGCAAAGACAATCTGACGCTTATGTATTTGTTACCTCAAAGTTTTCAAATCTGACTATAAAAAATAGAGTTAAATGGTATAGGCATAGTTAAATTGACTACCAATATGATATACAAGATTAGTCGAAGCAAACGATATAAACAAAATAAATATTTATTTATTGAAATTGATTTCGAGAAGCTGTCTTGATCAAGAAAATGTTTTTTACAAAAACTAGGACAGACTTTATTATATATATATATATATATATATATATATATACCAGCTAGGCGTGAAATTATTATACATATTCTAATATGGTCATCTGGTACGGATAGCTCCTCATTTATTTATATATATATATATATATATATATATATATATATATATATATATATATATATATATATATATATATATATATTGATTTTGTATTCTTGACTGGTTTTATAATAAATAAAAAGATGTTCTTGGGGATGCAGTCATATATTCAATTAAATTCTTTGAAGCCGAGCTTTCGAGAATGTGTATTCTCTTCTTCAGGGCAAAAATCGTGAATTTAGAATAAATTAGCCAAAAACAGGAAAGATTTCATAGCCATCAATTACAAATGTCATTATTTATATTTTTTATGTTTACGATTAGTATATAAAAGGCGCGCACAAACCAAAAAAAACACTTGGTCGAATTGAATACGTCAATTGAATACCTCATCTTCTCGGGGTTCGTCGGTCAAAAAAGAATTAAGTGTTTAAATTAGTTTAGTTAGGTAAATGACATATGAGAAAAAAAACTATTTGTAATTTTTATATATGACATGTCAAGCACCAAGCTGATACCCCATTTGGGGGTACTTTTGGGGGGAAAGACAAATTGAATTTTGAGAAAAAATATAGGACAAACTCTGAAAACTGCTCTTTCCAATGTAATGAAAATTATAAATGGTGTCTAATGGTCCTAAACGGAGGAGGTACACAATTATTATTGTCTCCTTTTTTGTGGTTTGTGCGTGCGCTGTATACAGTAAACGTAGTCCGATTTTGATGATTTTTGATTTATTTGAAAGATGAGAGTCGAGAAATGGTCCCATATTAAGAGAAACTCAAATCCAAAATCTCCTTTCCCCTAAAATATATAAAAAAAAATAAAAGCAATTTTTCTCAGAAATCGAAAATCTGAGACAGCAGAATTAAAGATAAGACCATATCTGGAAGAGTTTATATTGAACATTTTTTCAATAGAGTTACGGTTTTTGAGTAATGGCAAATGAAAATATAAGACGACCGAATTAAAGAAGAGATTAATATATAGCAACAATTAAGCACCAATAGAGTAAATATTATTTTGTATTTTTCAGTGAACTAACTAATAAAGTCGGTCCAATTTTTGGTAAAAAATATTTATTACTATGCAAAACGCTCAAAGCTACTACAATAAAAGCCACAGGAATCGTACATCTTCTATGATTTTTGAAGTCGGTCAAAAATAAAAACTCTTATAATATAATAACACATGCAGTTTCCAGGTATTTCGTTTGCATCAATAATAGCTTTTCACACATCAATTTTGTTCATTCTATAAAAAGTTCAAATAAAAAACGTGGAGATTTTCAAACAGCATCTGCTTCTAATTTAAATCAAATTGCTAAAAGTGACAAAGACGCAGCCTTCACATTGTTGTAAGAAAGAGAAGAGCATATTGCCGCCGCAAAAGACATGTGACCCACGCACGCAGCTTATCAGAAAAGACCGTCCAGCATGTCGTTGTAGAGAGCCAGCTAGTGCCCGAATTCAATTTCAATACACGCTCTCAATCATGCATGGGAGGTGGATGGTAGGTACAGACAGAGATGTATTAAGGTGAAGGATGCTGCTTTTGGGGCTGATTTAGAGCCACAATAGTTTTAAACATAATTTTGAATGATATGCAGTTGGCTTGTTTGGGAAATTTTGTGAATGAAGCCATATACAATGGGATAAATTTGAATATTTGCATAGGATACGAATCTGTTAAAGTTAAAATATATGTCCTTTCTCTCAAGTTCGCTCCGTTTTTAGGTTTTCTATGCTCCTGGGAACGCATGAAGGCATTACAGAAAATTCTGTTCAGGTAATTTTCCAATAGAGAAAGAAATAATTTAAATAAACCTGAAAATACATTTTGTTTGATTCATGTGATTTTTTATTCGAGAATCATATTACTTTGTACTTTTCAGTACATCATCTAAAGAGTTTTGTATGTTTCACACTTTCAATAAATACAATATTTAAAAAAATCCGAGAGCTCGAAGTTTCGTTCAATTCGAAAATTGTTGAAAAATTATTTTCACAATTTGGAAACATCAGTGATTTTGTAACTCTCACCAATTTTTAGGGGTGTTTAATTTTCAAAAATTAAATGGAAAGGTGTAGTTTTCTTATAAAATTCTTAATATCCACAAAAAACTACTTTAAAATCAAAACATAATTTAATGTCAATGTCAATACATTAATACCATATTAAAAAAGTTATGTAATAGCATAACACTAAGCAGTGGTATACGAGCAGTTGTCATGGTAATGCTCTGCTGACATATTTTGTCATCTGTAACAATTCTCGTAAATTGTCTCCGCATTTCGAGAGTTATTTTAGAGTGTTCTTTGAGTTCTTAGAGTTTAATTTAATTTGTTAACAACATATTGACACTGACATTAATTTATGTTTTGATTTAAACGTACTTATTACTGGAGATTGCGAATCTGAAAAGAAAACTACACCTTTCTATTTAATTTTTAAAAGTTACCCCCACGCCTAAAATGTGGTGGGATTAATAAAATCACTGATGCGTTCAAATGGTGCCCCCAACGTCCCGTTGCATCACTCCAAATTTAATTTCTTTTAAATCAGCAGTTTTCTAGATACCTATTTCCTTGTAACACTTTAAAAGGACCACCCGGTATATGTATTTTGTTCTTGATGAGAATTTCTTTAATTTAATCTTTCAGGACAATTATTCAAATATTTATAGGTTATAGTTTGACTTTTATTTAAATCAGGAAATGGAATAGAGTGAAATAAAATTACGAAATTTCATAGGTGATTGCTTTGGTAAAAACAGCTAATATCAAAATCAAATACGAACTATATAACCCAAAGATGACAAGAGGCATAGATTTCAAAGAAGAATGGACCGGTGACTCTGTTAAACTTAAAATTAATTTATTCGTATTAATTCTACACAGCGGCATTTTTGCCACAAAATAGGGCCTGCTTGTTGAACAGAACCCAATGTCCCGTTAAATTGAAAATAATAATTGTTTTTATCTAAAATTTGTGTTTCTGTATCATGCTTCTGAAATTTTCGCTAGAAATTTCTTTGAACTAAATCTAAAAGAAAATGTTCAGGGTTGTACAAATTTATGGATACATCTGATTTGTAGCTAAACAGTACGTTATATTAAAGAAATACCTACCTAATCATTTTTTTAGGTATTTAAATTATTTTCAGAGATGCAGGTACTGTGATTGTTTCCGACAGCTACGCAAATTTTCAAGAAATGACGTCATCGGAGTTTCGGACTTAGAATTTAATTAGAATTTTTTGTAATATAAGATTTGGTTGGTGTCCAACTTCAGATTTTGTAAATCTATGCTAATAAATAATTAAAGTATCTGTTTGTAATATCAAAATAACAGATATTAAATGATTTCGTTTGGAAGTATGATGAGAGATCTGACATTTGCCTAAGTAGAGTAACAACAGGCCATCAATTAATCAAGACGAAATATCCAGAGCAATACAACTAGCCACAAAAATGGGAAGGCACCCGGGCTTGACGAAGTGAGCACAGAAATATTAAAACTACTAGGAAATTAAAGCATCAAACCTTTGACTAATCTCTTCAGTTTCATTTATAAAACGGGCACAATACCAACTGGGTGGTTAAAATTGACTTTTATCATGAAAAGAGCAGTGAAATAGAATGTAGTAACCATCGTACAATCAGTTTAATAAGCCACAAGAGATTATATAAAAAGTTGGAAGAAAAGATCGGCAATATTCAGTTCGGCTTTAGAAGTGGCTTAGGAACTAGGGAATCACTGTTCGGCAGGTGTTGATTCAGAGATGCTGTGATGCCAGCCGGGATGTTTACATATTATGTGCTATTGATTTCGCAAAGGCTGTTACGCACTTTCTATGTCCGTCTGTCTGTCGAATGCCCTAAGTGCGCAACCCCCTTTGCCCAAGCTCATTGCGGTTGGGGTGGGTTTGCAGAAATGGATGTTTTTCCGAGTGCTGGTAACTGGGCGCCACTAGCTAATTTTGATGAGCCAGTCCTAGCTAGGAGACTGCCAAGATGTTACGGTTCGACAGACAGAAATTAAACAGCTGTTAAACTATAATAAGATTTCAACTATATTTCTACGTCGCAGTACCTCTCACAGAATTATACCTTGGGCACGATCCCTAACTATTCTACATATATATACTCTTTGATTCTATCCTAACTCTAATACTTTGCGTTTGACCACGACATATTGACATATGACACGGGACAGGCAATCAATAAGTCTCTAGTCACTCCCTAATTACCAAAAGCAAGACAAATGAACAATCACAACACCATTAATAATTTAATAATAGTGCTAATGGACATTTAACACGACGGTTGGTCGACGCTATCGTAGAGAGGCTATAGGTTGGCAACAACCCAAACTTGTTCACTGCGGAGGTCGCACAGCGGTCTGGCTTCGGCTCACCTCTGGCTCGAGCGGACGCCGGCTGGTATCCAGTGGCCCTTTGGGGGACTTGAATCAACCTGAGATCCCTTGGTTCCCTGACGAGAACCTAGCAGCCTCGCATTCCTTGTGGGCTCGTGGAATTCCAGCAGGCAGCAACTACGAGTGTCTAAATCTGCCGAAGAGCCCTGTTGTTTCTCCCAGCTGTCACTCACTACAGTTACCCTTGATCGAAGCACTTAACCGGTCAAGAAAATGATATCATCAAATAATATCCGCAAAGACACTATCTCAAAAAAAAGAATTCGATAACGCTCTAGAGTTATCCCAAAGCTTATCACCTCTGTTCTCAATCGCGACCAACAGGAAAAATGTCGACTCCTCATTCATTCCACACAACATTCCAGGGACGAAGATATTCGATACCTTATTAGGTAAAATTCCTCAATTCAAAATATCTTCCATCGTTCCCTCAATATTAGAAAAGGATCTACAGCCAACAACCATCCTCCACCGTTGGCAGCACACATTACACATACCGGAAGAAAATATAAACAACCGTTTTTGAGCTCTATGAATAAATGTACGATGACTAAATTCTGTTTGATTTTCAAGTTGCGGGGTGAGTTCCCATATCAACCCGTAACAAGGCTTTCGATAAAGTACGTCATGACAAAATGCTCCAAATACTAAAAGCATCTGGAATTGATGACAAAAACATATGTATAATTGCCAACCTTTACTGGCACCAAATAGCAAATGTACGACTAGAACAACAGTTATCAGATGAGATCAATTCTGTCTCCTCTACTCTTTAATTTGTAGGTAATCGGAAGAGATATTCAACGAAGCACTTGCGGAGATCACGGACGGATTTGTCATCAATAGGGTAACGATAAATAATATTAGGTATGCCAACGACACACTATTCATTCAAGCAAAGAACTACGAATACTGATGAATTGTTTAATAGCCACTTGCGAACAATTTGGCATAAAGCTAAATATATGATCATTAATTAGTGTGCAAAACTTCATGCAAGCAAATAGCATTGTGGTTGATTGCACGGAGCTTGAGAGAGTCGAAAAACTTGTATACCTGGGCAGCAAAATCAACGAACAATGGGACTCAACCACCGAAATTAGAATGAGTATCGAACGAGCACGGGTGGCGTTCATTAAAATGAGACACATCTTAATGCAGCCACGACCTAAACCTTAGACTAATGTGGGTTTACAGGCGACTATTAAGAATTAGCTGGACAGATAGAATAAACAACAATACTGTCCTTACCCGCATGAATCTGGAAATTATCAAAACTGTAAAGCGTCGTAAATTGGAATACGTTGGTCACATTATGAGACATCCAGAAAAATACGATCTGTTATAATTAATCACTGAGGGGAAATCCTTGGAACGCGTGGCCCCGGTAGAAGAAGAACATCTTGGCTTAAAAATTTGAGGCAATGGATCGGGAAGTCCCAATTATTCAGGGCAGCTATCAAAAAAACCACGATAGTAAATATGATAACCAACGATCGCTAACGGTCATGGTACCATAAGAAGAATATGGAAGTATATGTGCCACTAATAACAAAACGACATTTTTTTACAACTTTCTTTTGTCTGTCTTTTTGTTCTGGTGAATCTTCGGAACGGCTAAACCGATTCCGACATGATTTTCACTGGCAGGTAGCGCGGACGAAGCCAAGAGTAACAGCTAGTTATAAATAAAACTATAAAATTAGAGGAACAACAAATATTAATTTGTCAATGAAACAAACCTTCTAACATGTATGATGTGATTGTTAAGGAAAATCAAAAATATTTAGTAATTAAAAAACTATAAGTCGTATGCGCATAAAATTCTCATTTAATTTTTGGGAAAATGACTAGCACAAAAGGCTATACAAAGAAAACGCATTATCTCGAAAATTAGCGTAGCTGTTACGGTATTTTTTTTAAAAAGCGTTTGCCCAACACTGTATATCTGTTATCTATATGAAATAACACATTGTTCATTGACCGATTGAGAACTTTGCAATGTTTTGTATGATATTGGTTCTGTATTTTGATAATTTATTTCTAGATGCTGCTATTTTGAAACTATCAAATTCATTAAGAATATTTTCAGATTCGGTGATTATTCGGAATTATTTAACGGGCGCTTTTATTACACTGAAGTGAATAAGGAAAAGTTTAAACCTTAAAAATATTTCTTACAAAAAATTGGACCGACTTTATCAGTTGTTGCACTGAAAAATACAAAATAATATTAATTCTATTGGTGCTGGTTCTTTTGGAGTTGGTGCCTACAACAACAAACTACAACGGCCCAACTTCAAAATTACCAGCACCAATAGAATTAATATTATTTTGTATTTTTCAGTGCAACAACTGATAAAGTTGGTCCAATTTTTTGTAGAAAATAATTATTTCACATTTTTGAGTGTAACATTAGTCATGAAAATTGTTGAACGTTCACTAATACCCAAAAAGTTATAGGTAGGTTTAGCTTGTACATAGCGGAAATACGCATATCACATATTTCAGACTTTACCATTGCGAAACTCGGAAACCGTGACTCTTTTGAAAAAATGTTCAATTTAAAAGTTTCTGGATATGGTCCCCTTTTTAATTTTCAAATCTCGAATTTTCGGAAAAATTTGCCTCTTCCACATAGCTGAAACACATATTTCAGACTGTAGCGCGGAAACGTATGATTATTTTTAAAATGTCCAATTTAAACATTTCCGGATATGGAATTTTCATTAATTTTGTCGTCTCGGATTTTCAATTTTCTAGAAAAATTGCCCCCTCCACCACCTTTGGGGGCGGTTTTTGGAGGGAAGGAGATGTTGGAGTTGATTTTTCTCAATATGGGACCATTTCCCAACTCTCCTCTTTCAACTGAAACAATAATCGTCTAAATCGGAGTACGTTTACTATGCAAAAAGCGCGAACAGCCATAAAAAAAAGAAAAAAAAAGCAATCTTACGACCCATTTGTATACTTCTCCTTTTTTTGAAGTCGGTCAAAAAGTATACAATTATTTTTCAAAATTTATGTAAAACATGAAAAGTTACCAGTTACTCAATCATTCTAAAAAAAATATTAAATCAATATTGATTTGGTTTCTTCCAAAACAGTTTTAAATGAAAAAGTATCACTTTTTACTAACGGTTAATATTCACTTTCTTTACTAATTCCAAAGCTACTTTGTCAATTTGAAATTTTTAGTAGATATAATACTCTTTAAGTAGTATTAGATATACCTCGTGGAAAATGAATTTGAAATTTTGCATATAATTCAAATTTCTAATTAAAAATACCGTATGTCATTCAAAATTTAAATACGTTTCCGGTCAGATCGGAAGTGTCTAATATAAAAAACCAGGTATAAAAATTAGAGAATTATCTCAAAAATGACTTAATTTTTCTTATTACTCATAGATACACAAGATAATTTTAAATATTTTTCTAGAAGAAAAATGCCCAAATATGTTTTGAGTGATCTATCGTGATGAATAATTTAAAAATATACTAGGTGTAATATTACGGCAAAATAATTCAAAGATACCTACAATTTTTAAATAGCACACCCTGAATGTTTTATAATTTTTTTGCTATTCTCTGATAAATTAGAAATTTAAATGTAAGAAGGTCATACTACTAAGTTTATAATTATAATTATATTAATGTGAAAAATGTAAATTGAGGAAATATTTCAATTACTAAAATAATCCAGAATAGCAAATCTCTTTTATTTTCTAATTAAATGCTCAAAATGTTTTTTTTTGTTATATTTGTCAAAATCTAAGTTTATTAAAAAATAGCATCATCCATATTATCAAGTTTTGTTTTTAAGATATCCCTATAGATGATTATAATCGCTGGCCGCTCTGTTTCTATGCCTCTTCTTCCTGAAAAACTTTTTTTAAATAATCTCGTAATCGACATTTCAATTTTATTATTTAGAAGCAATTAAATAAAAAGAGCCTATTTATTTTTTTGAAAAATTAAATAAAATTTTACTTTCTCAAGGCCTCAACTTCTGACTGGAGAAAGTTAGCATTATTCGGTTTTAACAGTTATATTTTAAAAATCAATACTACACCGAGTATATTTTTAAATTATTCATGTCGATAGCTTGATTTACTTCGTAAAATTCTTTTTGAAACATATTTCTGTTACCCTATCAGGAATCCAAATAGGCATAAACAAGTTACGCAGTATAAGTAGAGTAACTAAATATAGTTGAGGTGACCAAAGTTTGTCAATGAGTTAAGCAGATAAGATAAAACACATGCTCTTTTTTAATGTGCCATCGTTATCTCCTGGGCGTTAATGCATCTAGGATACTTATAAGTATGTATATTATTACAACGTTCTTAATAAGTGATGCGATGTATATATATATATATATATATATAGTACAGAATAATATTGTAGGTATGTAAATATTGGTTTTCTCTACAATATCCTGAACTATTAAATATTTGCTCTTTCACATATGTGAAATAATTCTAACCTTTGTGATCTGTCATCGAATTAGAGGAAATAATTCATCAGTGAAAAAAAAAGACGAGGTAAGGATATATTTTTAAAGTATCCCTTTAACAGTATAGTTCGTTATTTTGGCATGACTTATACTACTAAGACAATATTTGGATTGTATGGGTGTATGGCTGTGTTATAGAGGTAGTACCTTTTATCAGAACGACCACATCGAGCGTCATAGACTGGAGATGGTTCTAGATAACTGGTCCTCATAAGACACCAAACTCTCACTTATGGCTCCACGTGCCACACTCCGGGCAACTGCTTTGGTCTGCAGGCTAAACTAAGTGAGGGTAGCCATATCTGGCGAAAACCACCGAACGACCGTCGGTATAAATGGTCCCTCTCGGATCTACCAACAGCTTTTTTATGAAGGTGGAAGAGAGGACTGAGGTAAGGTCACCCTGTTGTCCTTGAGTGGAGAAATCGACTCTAAAGGCGGAAAAACCAGTAAGGCCAACGACATCAGGATGCAGAAAGCAAGAAGAAACTACTGCATTAAAGATCCCTTGTGGATATCTTAAAAGAATCACTCATCATGGCAGGTAAAATCAACAATGGCCCCGAGTGCCGGCGCTTCTTTAATGAAGCAGGGGTGCGAAGAATCTCCGGGCTTGCTATAATGAAAAATTCACTAACAATTGGAACATGGAATGTTCGAAGCCTACTAAAAGCAGGAAAGGTCCATAATTTAATTCAGGAAATGAAAAGAAACAAAATACAACTATTAGGATTGAACGAAGTAAGATGGCCCGGTACAGGAAAAATAGAAATCGATGACCACATTATCTTCTTCTCGGGAGGAAAAGATAACTCCCTAACAATATGGCGTCGCATTTATTATACACAAGAACATTGATAAATCAATACCCCCTACTCCGAAAGAATGGCGCTAATACAGCTTAAATCTAAAAACACGATACTCAACCTCATATAAGTACGCGCACCTACAGCAGACAGAGAACAGAATGAAATAGAAGAATTCTATGCCGGATTAACGGCCATCACACAAAGCCTTAAGAAATACCACATCAATATGATACTAGGCGAATTTAATGCGAAAATAGTCAAAGTAAAAGTAACCGGCATCACTGGAGAATAATGACTCTGCACACGCAATGACAGAGGCGACCGACTAATACAATTTTGCCAAGAAGAAGAATATGTAATATCAAACACCTGGTTCAAACTACCAGCCAGACGAATCAACACCTGGAAATCACCCCAAGACAACGAGCAAAAGGCTGTAAGGAATCAAAATAATTTTGTTCTGATTAATCGCAGATTTAAATCAAGTATTCAGAGTGCAAAAACATATCCAGGTATGGATATAGGATCAGACCACAATCCAATTATCAAACTAAGACACAAGCTAAAAACAATAAGCTGAAGGAAACCAAAAAAAATCCCGATGGCCTATAGTCAGCGGAAAAGTAAATTTTTGAAAATTAATTGAATTGAAATTTGAACAACCTTTTCATTGGTATACCTACATGTTATTACATAAAATTGTCGTATGTGTCATAGCCTTGCGGTTAGAGGTTTTTGTTTTGGCCGTAAAATATAAAGCAGACAGGGTTCGCGTTCCACTTCAAGGCAGAATTTTTTTTTCGCCTATTTCTTTTCAATAAATATACTATATATTTTTTAATCAGGGTGTATATTAAGATCTCCAGAAAATGTACAATTACATCAAATTTATACTGAGTTCATGTTTTATCAATATTTCTTATTTTTCTTTATTAATTTTTATTTTTTTTCTGTGCATTTTATGAAAAATTGCTTTGAATAAAAGTGGTAGGTACTGATTATATCTATAACCTAAAATTATTTTTGATATATTTACACAACGTTTTTGATAATTTATTTAAATGTCTGAACGGTCGCCATTTTGAAACTACTTACCCGATATTGCCCAATAACGAACTTGGCCGAGATATTTGAGAGATTGATTTTTGTAGCAACTTTGAACTTGATACCTCCAAAACTGCGACCTCTATCGTGTTAACAAATTTCGTAATATCCCATATAGATTAGACTTTAGATTTAAGAGGGGGTTACATTGCACTGCGACCATAAGGTCTATTGTGCCCCCTACCTGAGTTGCACTCACCTGTACGCGGTCTACAACTCGCCTTCCAGTTTCAGAGTTCTAATGAACTCCAGTATCTGGGTTGGCTTCAAGGAGGATACTTCCTCACTACTGCAGGTTGCTAGTCCAAGGCACTGTTTGCGTTGGCTAGCAATGGCGAGGCATTCCGTCACCAGGTGATCCGGAGTTTCCTCCTCTTCCCCGCAGAATCTGCACTCGTCATCCTCTGCTAGACCTAATCTCATTAGACGCTTCTTGAGGCGACAGTGTCCTGTAGGAAATCCAGTGAGTAGGTGTAGCTTGTTCTTGCTGAGATCCAAATGCCTTTTGGATCTTGCAGTATCAAAGTTTTTTAGAAACTTTTTGGAATGATCCAATCCAGGAGTATCCCGCAAGAGTGTTTCTCTTACGGTTTTTTCCTTCTCAAGAAACTCCTTCTTGTAGGTGCTTTTATCTGTGCCACAGAAGGGTTCTGGGCCAGTAAATGGAGTTTGTGCTCCTTTCCTGACAAGTAGACCCTGTTGTTCTTGCCTAGCTCATTGAGCTTCCTTCGGCACTCCACCATTTTAGAGTCAATGGTATGAGAGTTCAGTGCTTTAATTGCAGCTTGACTATCAGAATCTATTGCAATGTCACATTTCTGATAGTTTCTTTCAAGGTTCACCTCCACGCATCTCTCAATCGCAAGCAATTCTGCTTGAAAGACGCTTGGGCAGCGGCCTAGCGCAAGTGAGCATTTGGTGCGATTCCCAAACACTCCAGCGCCTGTCCCCGTCGTGGTCTTAGAACCATCAGTGACCATTTGATGGTATTCTTTTTGAGAGCTTGGGTTGTGAGCCCCCTGTCCCAATCTTCTCTGCTACTTAGCACCGTGGTGAAAGTTCTCTCGATGCTAATTTTCTTTGTCATTACATCACTGGGAAGGTTTGCTGATGGGATGTGTTTGGACAAAGAGGACCAAGCTCTCTGATTCCGAATTCCCACCATGTCTGAACCTTCCCTAGATAGTCTTAGAATGGCGTCATCGGCCAATCTGTCTATCACTAGATGGAGAGGTGTGAGATCTGTGATGATCTCTAGTGCCCTGGTCGGGCAAGTTCTCATGGCTCCAGTGATACAGACACAGGCTAGTTTTTGTATTCTATCGAGGGTTTTCCTCGTATTGCTCTGACTTTCCTTGCCATGCCAGGCTATTGACCCATATGATATTATCGGTCTTACAATCATGACGTACATCCATCGCAGTATTTTTGGGTTACATCCCCAAGTCTTACCAGTCAGATTTCTGCACGCCATTAAGGCCTTTATTGCTTTGCTAGCAGTAGCCTCAATATGCTTGTTCCACAGAAGCTTGCTATCTAGTGTTAATCCCAGATATTTGACTTCAGCCTTCCAGCTTATTATGTCTCCACTCAATGTGAGAGGTTTCATAGCTGGAAGTTTCCTTTTCCTAGTAAATGGAAAAATTGTGGTCTTGGATGGGTTTATGCTAAGCCCCACGGACAAGCACCATTGCTCAATAGTTCTGAGAACCTCCTGCAATAATTCGCATAGGGTGTTTGCGAATTTTCCTCGGACTATTAGGACTATGTCGTCGGCATAGCCTATACATGTGAAGCCAAGCTCCGTGAGTTTGAGGAGTAACTCGTCTACTACTAAGCTCCATAGGAGGGGAGATATTACTCCTCCTTGAGGTGTTCCACGAGTAGCTTTAACAGAGGTGGTATGATCACCTACTTGGGCCTCAGCTATTCTCGTCTTCAACATCTCATACATCCATTTGATAACGGTCTTATTCACTCCTCGCCGTATGAGTGCCTCCCTGATTGACACATGTGTGGTGTTGTCAAAAGCCCCAGATATGTCCAGGAAGGCACACATTGCGATTTCTTTATTGCTCAGAGAACTCTGAATGACCTCAGTTAGCTGATACAGCGCGGTTTCTGTTGAACGCCCCGCCCTGTATGCATGCTGACATTTATGAAGTGGTTTGTCCTTCAGAATCTCTGTTCTTATGTAGTTATCCACTACTTTCTCCATCGTTTTCAGAAGAAACGATGTTAAACAGATAGGTCGGAAAGATCGGGGATCAGTCCCATTTTTCTTCCCTATTTTCGGTATGAAGATTACTTTGGCTCTTTGCCATATGCTAGGTATAAAGCCCCGTGCTAGGCAGCTTCTTGTAATCTTCAGGAGATGGGGAAGGATCTCCTCCATTCTTTTCTGTAGGAGTATTGGGAATATGCCATCTACTCCCGGCGATTTATAAGGTTGAAAGGTGTTGACTGCCCATTCCAACCTTTGTCTTGTGAATATCTTCTCTTCTTAGCAATACTCCAATCTTCCTTGCGAGGATTCTTGGTTTGGATTGCTACGTCAATACTACTGAGGGGTTCACTTCCTGGGAAGTGTGTTTTGAGAAGTAGAGCAGATCGCTCCTCTTCTCCCTCAGTGTATGACCCGTCTGGCTTCTTGAGCGACATTAAAGGGCTGATTGCCCCTTTTGCCATGACTTTTTGCAATCTGGCTGCAGTAGGAGTCGAAGTGATCTTTTCACAAAAAGCTTGAAAGTGAAGCCTCTTGGCCTTCCTGATCTCCTTATTGTATTGTGTGAGCTTCTCGGTGTAGCCCTGCCAATTATCGTCTCTTTTGGCCCTGTTGAAGAGCCGACGGACCTCTAATCTGAGGTTTGACAGGTTTTTGTTCCACCAAGGTGCTTCCTTGCTTGGTCGAGCTTTTGAGAGTGGGCAACTTGACTGGAATGCCTCTGTTATCGCCACACTGACCAGTTCGACCTCTTGATCCAGATCGCAGTGTGGGTGTTTGACCCCATTACTTTCGTTATGTTCCAAGTTTTGCTTCAAAAGGGTCTTATATTTAGACCAATCTGTATTTCTAGGGTTACGAGTTGGAGACAGTGAGGTTACTTCCCCCGCAATCCTAAACTCTATAATCCTACGATCGGAGAGAGAAGGTTCCTCCATCACTCTCCAATCAAATACGTTATTCCTGGCAGTAAGGCTGGCAATTGTTACGTCCAGGACCTCTTCTCTTGCTCTCGTGACAAAAGTGGGGGTTGTTCCCACATCAAGGGTTTCTAGATTATTAGCTAAGAGATATTCAAGTAAGCACTCACCTCTAGGGTTGTTGTTCGTGCTTCCCCAAATAACATTGTGCGCATTGGCATCACAGCCTATGATGACTGGCAGTTGTCTGCTATTGCAGTATTGCACTAGCTCTTGAGTTTCGACTGGAGGTATTGCAGGATTGTCTCCAGCGAAATAAGCAGATGCAATAACTATGTCTCGGTTGATGCCCCCAGTGTTGAGGTGTACTAGAATTGGAACTAGGTCCCGAGTCATGAATTCTGAAACACTTGTGTAATTAATGTTGTTTCTTATGATCACACAGGCACAAGGGGACTCCTGCCTCTGGTCATAGATCAATTTTGAGTCTTTAGATGCCAAACCTTTAATTTGGCCTGCTTTGCCTGTCCAGGGTTCCTGGATCAGTACAAAATCCAGTTGGGATTTTGCAAATAGCCTTGCAATCACTGCTGAAGCTCCCTTCGCGTGATGCAAGTTCACTTGCGCCACCTTGAAGAAAGGGATGAAGGTGCTGTAGTCTGGGGAGTAGGGGCTGGGTAGTCCAGTATCTAGTTACCCCCCTCCTCTCTTTCCTCCTGTCCCTCATCAAGATCCATCAGGAGGGTAGTCTCCTTGGAGCTCGAGCGGGTATCTGGGTCTCGGGTTATGGCCTTGACCCCCGCATGGGTTCGCCCTTCCCCCAGGACTGCAGAGAATTTCTCTGCCGCCCCGGCTTCTTTGGCAGAGCCAGCAGAGGCCTCGACCAGACCTAAGCTAGCAGTTTTATCCTGCACACCGGAGTCGGTAGATGTGGAGGGCATCTCCGCATCTTTTGGACCTCCCGCAGGATTATTTTTCTGTCCTAGCCCCGAGACAGACACACGTCCAAACCTAAAGTTTAAGACGCATCCTTCTGTCTTCAGGGCCTCTCCTGATTGGTGATTGATCCCAATCGTGAGGACAGTACCGGTTCCCTCCTTTTTGGAGTTGAGAACTTTCCAGGCTCCGGTACTGAGCCAGGTGTTCTGTACTTCGACGAGTCGGAGGATCTTCTCCGTCTCCATTTCGAAGCTTCTTGGGAAGTACACCGTTACAGTGACGGGTTTGGGGATGTTTTTCTCCTCCACCGCCACTAACTCGGGTCCTTCCCAAGACCTCAAGGCCGGCACTACTCCAATGAGCCAGTCCGCCGAATCCTGAAAATCGCAGTCCACCAGCATCATTCCACAGCGGAAATGTATACCGGTGAAGTGCATTCCCTTCACCTCTCCACTGCACATCTCTTCCACTAGAGTATCCTCCATTGTTGAGAGCCGCTGTGGTTCAAGGATTACTGTAGATTAATCCTTGGGTATGATAACCACACGAATAGCCTTTACGGCCTTGGCAGCTGCAGCGTATCCAGTGGCATGCCCGTTTTTTGCTGCAGTTGTTTTCGGCTTTTTAGGCTGAGGCCATTCCGGAGGAGTGATATGTTCCGCGCCTCTTTTTCCTGTCCCTTTTCCCGTCGGTGTTACCTTCGGGGTCGGGATAGTAGGTGGTATGGAGTGTTGAAGAGCCTGTTTTCTGGCCTCCTCAGGTGCAATTCCCTGATGGAGGAGTCGCAGGTACTTCCGCACTTCTGCTCCACTGAGACCCTTTCTCAGTGAATCGTCTCTGCCGCCCGGCTGTCCAAGTTTCGGCAGGTCGAACGGCAGACGATTCCTTTGCCGTTTGGCATTTCCCTTTTTTACAGGAAGCCCGGATGAAGAGGTGGAGGCTTTCTCCATCTCTCCTCCGGTGAGTTTGGGTTTATGTGATTTTTCCATAAAGTTCCCACGAGTAGCTGGGGACAAATCGGTCCACTCCTTCAGAGCCCCGCATGCAGGAGTAAGGGGTTAATACAAAGGAGTTCCCCCTTGTGCTCCAAGGTCGAAACCAGTAGAGACCAGTCCTCTATCTGGCCATGCATCCCTCGGCCTGGTTTCCCGCCTTGGATTTAGAATTTTTGAGGAGGTTATTTCCTCTTGGTCCGGGCGGTTAAGCCAAGACCCCCCCGCATCACTGGCCCGCGAGACATGACCACAGACGACCAGGATGCGTTGGTTTGACAGGGTGGTTTCGAGGTTAGCTCGAAAGCACACCTGGCATTGTTGTACCTGAGTGCAATTCCCTTAGCCACGACACTACAGCTGGGACAGGTGAAGTTGGTCCGCGGCAGGGTATTCGTGGCTGCCAATTGAGTTTTTAGTCTCAATGAGCCTTATTTCCCCGCAGGCCCCCTTCTCATATAAAAATCATCGTTAGAGGCCCCCTCCTATCCGCTACCTGGAGACGCGCCGGGTTGGCACTTCACTCCTCCCAGATGCTGATTGACAACATCCCATATATATATATATATAAACTTTTGAGTCAAATGTTTTTTTGGACTAACTTATAGACATATAACAACATACCGTTGAATTTTTTTCGAAATTCAAAAGTGTGAACGTTCGCAATAGGTACATTTCAATAAGAAATGTACCTAATACAATACTGAAGCACTTCGAAACGAAGTGATTAAAGGAAAAGTAACTTCCAAACTTAATGAAGAACAGAAAAAAAACAATCATAACAGGAGATGGGGGAGTGGAAGGTGCATGCCAGACCATAAAAATAAGATAGTAAGAGTACAAAGAGAAGAACTTAAGAATGAGGACAGCAAAAAACGGAATACATGGATGACGAAGGCCATTTTGGAGCTTATGGAGGAGATAAGAAAACACAAAAACAAGGCACAGTTATACAAAAAAATCCAAAGAACCATCGATAAAAAAATCAAAGAGGCAAAGGAAAAGTGGATGAGTGAAATGTGTGAAGAAATAGAAGATCTAGAGAGAAAACATGACACATTCAACCTCCACAAAAAATTAAAAGAAGCCTCATACAATAAAAAAAAACAAAAAAAACATTTTAACTGACAACAAAGAAAGAGTAATTACAGGAAAAAGCGAACAGATGCAAATCTGGGAGGAATTCATAGAAAAATCCTTCGCGGATAACAGACCTGAATTACAACAGACGACGACGTGGGAAGTGGGACCCCTAATCCTAGACAAAGTATTTAAACATGCCATGCAGTATGCAGAGAATAGGAAAGCTTGCGGCCCAGACGAAACAGAAATAGATGTATTAAAACTACTAGACGATAACAACATAAAACTACTAACACATCTCTTTAATAACATCAATGAAAGTGGCGTTATACCAAAGGAATGGCTTAAATCAGAATTCACTTGCTAAAAATATTCTCGAAGATCATACAGAATTGTATCAACAGAAAATGTGAAGTGACTCTCAATTTGGATTTAGAAAGGCCTTAGGGACCAGAGAGGCTCTCTTTATAACTCAAACCCTAATTCAGAAATGCCTCAAGCACCATCTATGCTTCATTGATTATCAAAAAGCTTTTGACAGGGTGCAACATGGGAAACTGTTCAATGAATTACAGAAGACAAAGCTAGATGAGAAAGATCTCCGCATAATTCAAAATCTTTATTGGAACCAAGAGGCAACATTAAGATATTCCGACAACATCACTAAAGGCGTCCACATTCAAAGAGGTGTCCGACAGGGCTGAGTTATGTCTCAACAAAGGCAATGGGACTGACGATTAATGTTCAAAAAACTAAAGTAATGGCAATTAACAAAACGCATGAAAACTGTCACATATATCTGAATAACACCCAACTAGAACAAGTCCACAAGTTCAGATACTTAGGAGCAGTACTTAATGATAAATGGGATCCACATGTAGAAATAAAAACGAGAATAGAACAGGCCAGGAACATGTACCTACAACAAATGGAAGCAAAATATCTGTAATCGTAAACTAAGCTTTGACATTCGAATCAAAGTTATTAGATGCTACGTTTGGTCTGTCCTTCTATATGGAGTGGAAGCGTGGACACTAAAATTAAATACCATGAGACGCCCAGAAGCCTTTGAAATGTGGCTCTATCGCAGAATGCTCAGAATATCATGGACACAACACATAACGAATCAAGCAGTATTGAACACCATAAATAGAGAACTAGAACTGATAACAACGATTAAGAAAAGAAAAACCTCGTACCTAGGTCATATAATGAGAAATGACAAATAAAACTTGCTAAAACTAATAATTGAAGGAAAGATAGAAGGCCGCAGAGGAGTAGGCAGAAGAACAATGTCATGGCTCCGTAACATTAGAAGTTGGACAGGCATGAACGTTCAACAATTACTACGAGCGGCACAGAATAGAAAAGATTTTGATGTTGTGATCACAAACCTCCAGTAATGGAGTGCACCAGAAGAAGAAGATCTTTTTTATTGACTTGATAAACAGAAAAATAATTTTATTTGTATGTTTGCTTCTTTATATTTGTTCTAGCATTTTGCACAATGAAAGTGCAGCTGATTTGATGATTATTTAGTTCTTATAAAATAGGATTGCTGGGCGATGGTGACATATCAAACAATTCAAAATCCAACATAGCATTCTGCGAAGAGGGAACAATTTTGTTTTATGAAAATTGATTATTGTCCTAGTGAGGTAAAAGAACACTTCCAGCAGCCTTTAAATCGCTAATATTTAAAAAAGTTTCTTAGTTAGGGTTCAAAGTTCAAACTGTAGTTAGACAATTTAAGTAACCAGTGCATGAAATTTCAGGAAATTTCCAACGTTGTCAAAACGTAAAATTGATCACCTGTTTAATAGGTTATGGTAATCTCCTGACACATTCAACGTTCAAAATAATTTCGTTAATAAACGAACTTGTATTGTGATTGGTATTAATAAGTACTGTCAAAATTAAATAAAATCGTAACCTACCAACATGAGAATGCCCTTATTATGTTTGTAAAAGTCATTAATGAATAAAACTGCACTACTGAATCTGATAAATTTCAAAACAAAGATAGTCTACAGTATCAGCACAGTATAAAGAAATATACAGTAGTCCAACTCTCGGCGGAACCTTTGATTTCATTTACTCAAGGTCAAGAGCTGGCGTCCATGTTTTAATCTTAAAAAGTCAGGTCTGTACTGGAAATTATCATTAACTGTGGCAGGACTGTAATTAAAACTTATTGATACAAAATTAATTCACTGAACTGATATGATAGATATTATAAATTGGTCCATAAAATAATATTGTCACTGTTTGTTTTAAATTTGAAATTGTTGGTTATAGTTTTCAGAGTAGGTATAATACAATGAAACCCAGAAAATTAATTTCAGTTAACAGAAAAAAGTAAGCAAAAATCACGAGGATCTATAAAATCTCAACTTGTATTTGTTTTGATTGCTTTATTTATCGTTCGCAAAGTAAATTAATAATAAATTCTAGTGGAAGTTGTAGTCAGAGCCATTTTAAAAAATTGAAAGGTTAGTAGCAGGTCTGTAATCAAAACTGCCTTAATACAAAAACAATTTATTGAAGAAATATGAATACCTATCACAAATTGTTCCATACAATCATTTTTCCTCTATTTTTAACTTAAAATTCTCGTTTATAGTTCTTAATGTATAATATAATGAAACACAGAAAAATAACTCAACAAATAGTTATAGGACGAAAGTTCAGAAGGGTCTTTAAAATCACATGTGGTACATTCTAAAAGAGTTTTTACAATATTCGATTTTATTACATCATGAAAAGATGTTCTAAAAAAATGATGTTTACTAATCAGTGCTAGAAAGTTAACATCAGGTATCATTAAACCCTCAAAGCAACTGGTATTTTGATGATAACTTTTGAAATAACAAAATATTTGGTCATCATCAAGCTTATCAACTGACCTTGCATATTTGCTACATGTTTCGGAATCATGAATTCTAAGGCATTTCTTGATCAGGTAACCGGAAATATATGTTTCAATTTTTTTTAAATATCCAAGGTTTGATAGTCATTATCAAAATGTTGTAAAGGTTCAGTTTCTTCGACGGTGTCTTTGATATTATCTTGAAAATCTACATTAATTAATCTTAATAGCATTCCATCGGTATCCCCTTCACAATTCTCTGCTCCAGAATTCCTGAAGTCATTCAAAAAAACCTTATTTTCAAAATATGCCGAACACAGTTTGAAGGATGGTAAACACCCATCACGTTCCAATCTGTCCAGTAAATCATTTATATTTCAGGCCAGTAACCAGATTTCTCACCTTGAGAAAGAAAAAAATTATATCTAATTAGTTCAGAAACGTTTATAGGTATTTCAGTAGACACGATAACACCAACAAATAAATGGATATTTAAGTTACCTATTTTTATCTTTCGGGAAATCGAAAAAACTGAAGTCACAATTGTAGCTTTTATTGTTACAGTTCTTCGCAACACACATTTCCACCTTTCGACATTTTGTAGAAACAAATAATACTTATTATAAAATACAATCGAGATGACGGACGTCACTGTACTAGAACGTAGGATAGCAGCAGTTTAAGATTAAAACATGGCCGCCCCATGCGCGCTAGGGTATGCGCGGTTTTACCCCTTCCATGAGAGTTGAAATACTGTATAGTTTTTTATACTGTGGTATCGTATACCTATACATATTAATACGTAAAAAGAATACTATGTACCCCCTTTCAAGCAAATAGCGTTCACGGACAAATTTGGGATTTGTCATAGTTAAAGCTTATATGGACAATAGGAGTGCAGAAAGTTGAAATTAATTTATAATATGTGTTATACATTATATTAAATAAAATAAATGTACGTAGTGGTTAGCGTAGTTACCCTACTCTGAAAGCTTACAGCTGATCCGGATTGGATTCTTAACCACTGCATGTTTTATTTTACAATTCTTATGTATTTGAGTACATAAGTATAACTTTTTTCTTGCTTTCTCTCAGTGATGCGCCTTGGATGATCAAGAGTTTTCAAAAGAATACTTTAAGCTTAGCAAGATTCAACAAATTCCTTAGAGCCATTTTGAGCTAGTCTTAACGTCTAAATGAAATATAATGAATGAAAATGTTTAAAACACTTATCGACTATTCGATACAAAATATAATGTGTCTTGACATGTATTTTATTATCAATAAATATATCCTCATTTGATTTGATTTTAAAACCACGTTTTTCGACAATTGCACAACAGCTACTGTGAGCAGTATCACCAACTTGTATCACAGGCGTATGGAATCGGTACCTTATAAAACAAAAAGCAACCGTATTCCCTTTTTCTAATAAAAACAGTAATATGTATAAGCAACAACGCATTAGAAATAACTCTACCACCTACCCCACCATGACACAAACAAGTCTGCTTTTTTTCATGCATTGTCTTACCATAGTATCTATGGTTTTACCTCACCAAACAATATAATAAATGTGTGACTATGCTTGGGTTCAATCTGTTTTAAAACTTGCTTATTTGTATGGCAAAATGTCAGTACTAAAATTGAAAAAAAAAACAAACCAAACAAACCAGAACAAATATCACCCAATACCCGTAATACGTTTAATAAGTTTCCATTTTCAACACAACCTATTACTACCAAAAACTAAAAACAAGACCTTCAAGAGGATTTTTCAATATCACAACAACATTATTCAATTCCATACCACATAAAATCAAAATAAAAACAATCAAACTAATTTTTAATATATATTAACAAATTACTTTTCAAATTATATCAAAATCCTCAACTTCCAAATTTCATACACAAAAATTAAAAAGGATAGGTAGGTAGTTGTAGGTATACATACATCTAAAATTGGGATCATGTGTTTTTTTGTTTTAATTTTTTTTATATTTATTTCTATTTTCCTATTCCTCTTTTAGATTTAGTGATGAAGGAACAACAGTCGCAAATGTAAAAAAATCACATTTCTGCTAACCGGATAGACACGTTTTAAACCAAAGTTGACTAGGTATTATTCTTTTCTTCTATGTTTAACAACAAGAAAAATTATTTTTATCCAATATTCATTTTTTCTCGTTATAAAACGCGTAGTTTAGCTTCACAAATATATTTCTTAGAGAAATATTTATTTATTAATATTATTCGGTAGGTAATCCTGGCACAGACAGACGGACAAACTGATAAATATATTGTCCTTCTCGAACAAAAATTCAATCGAAAACTGGACGAAAATTTTATGAAATTACATTACATTTTATTTGGGAAGATAGAAGATAGTAAAACATGACTGATAAAAGAAACGAATCAATTAAATAATATATAATCTGTTCATCTGTTCTAAGAAATAACTCTTATACCATACAAGGGAAAAAGGAAAAAAGAATGAATAAAAGACTCTAGTATCAAAGTCTATCTAAATATTGCTAGGATATAAAATAAAAATTCTTTATTCAGTATAGAAACTTCTAGCGACATCTATGTATGAACTTTTGTACAACATATTCCGTCATCAGTGTGGGTCTTTGGCCTTTGTAGCCATTTTTTCAATTGGCTGGCTGGATTTAGATTTGGAACTTGCTTTAAGTTTAAAACGATACTTTAGTTCTCGGTATTTATAAAATAATCACTATAAGATATTTCCAATCTTTTGAGAATTCCTCTTTGGGGTGAACGATAAAGATAATTTTCAACTCAAACATAATTTTATTTGTCCTCAACAATTCGTCGTCATCACGCTCAAAATAAATAATCTGTTTTATTTCAGGAATAAAGTAAGGGAGTGTCATTGATACTTCGTGTATGCCACTCATACTCATCCAAGTAAAAACCGCTAGCGAAGATGAGCAGACGGCTAAATGATTTTTTAATTGGGCCGGGTGAATAGGGGGTGGCATGGTATTGTTTGACTGTTAAACGCACTCTCAGCTGGTAATGGGGTCTGAATTTTTCATCAGATGCTCGATAAATTGGTAGCGAGAGGGCAAAAATGGGATTAGAGGTGAACTTTCTAAACCTTTAATCACCTACAAAATCTTGGAAACATATAGATATAAATGTGATTTCTGATGCTTAAATTATAAAAAGTTATTGAACATGAAACAATGATACTTTGATACTCACAAGAAAGTTTTTACCATATACAATGCAGGGCAAAAGTATAAAAAAATTATGCCTACTTACATACTCACCTTATAATTTTTGCAAAAGTCGCTCAGACGCGACTATTTTGTCATATTTATAATGACGAGATTGGCCAGTGGTCGAAATTCATTAAATTTGAGTATGAACACGATTGGTATTTAATTATTGAATAAACAATTTTGTTTGGAAAAATGCTCTGTGACCACATTATTCTTAAAATGGTGTCCAAATAATTATTTTCACGTATTAATATGTAAATAATATATATCGCAATGGTGTCTGTCTGCCTGTCACAGACTATTTTCTTCAAATCTACTAAACGGGGAAAGTTGGCAATTGGTACTTAAATAGAGTTAAATTAACCAATTCCCAATCAAGGGATTAATTTTGTGGGTCCAATTGAAAAAATATACAAAACATTGGCCCTCAAAGTTTACAGAAAAAATATGAGAAATTCCATGATACGGAACACTTTCCAAGCATGCCCTACTAGCAATTGACCTTTTTGGAATCTAAGAAAAATTATATGTATATGATTTTTTTTGATACAATAAACAATAATATATTTTTTATTATTATTATTTGACGCAGGGGCACCGAAGCGGGTACTTAGGCCATTCGGCCCATTGTGCCTCTCCCCTTGCTCCGCAGACCTACGGTTCCCCGAGTATCTCAACAACCTGGTCCAGATATTTCAGGATTGCCGGATAGAGCGGGGCATTCTGTGAAGAGATGCTCCACTGTTTCTTCCTCCTCCATGCATGCCCGACATGTCGGGTCATCCATGACACCCATTGTATGTAGGTGTTTTCTTAGCGCAGCATGCCCGGTCCAGATGCTTACAAGTGAGCGTAGTTTGGCCCGGGGCAAAGCTAGGCAGTCTTCGGCTTGTCTCCGGCATGGCTCCACGATGAAGCTCTTATTCTGTCGACAGCCCAGAATTGAGTTCCACCTCTGACAGTGTCTGAGGTATGTGTCCTCTTTAATGAGGTAGGCCATGATGTGCGGTGTGATGGGTACCGCTGGTTCGGGCTCACACATTGTTCCCGACGAAGCAGCTCCCGTCAGCTTATCCGCCTTGTCATTGCCCTCATTCCCATCGAGTGCTGGCACCCAAACTAGTTCCTCCACATTTTCGTTCGGTAATTTCGACAGTTCGCGGTGGCAGTTCAGCGTCTTACCTGTCCCTTTCAAGCGACTTTAAGACGTCTTTGCTGTCTATGAATAAGCGTATTACTCGTCCTCACAACTTGCTCATGCGGACCTCATTAGCCCCTCGAGCTAGTGCCATTAATTCCGTTTGTTATACGGTGGCATAGCCTCTCCAAGGTTTTCAGTAAAAACGAGGTAAGGCTAATTGGACTACCCTGGCTATTCTCCATTCTCGGGTACATGTGCAAATGCAAGGCACGCCCTGAGGATAACCACTAGTTCGTCCAGTACAGTTCCCAGTCCCCACTGAAGGAGACCCGGGAAAATCCCGTCCGTACCTGTTGACTTATATGGGGAGATTACGTCGATGGCCCGTATCGTTCCGGTATGATTTACGAGTTCCTCCGCCAGTTGCCAGTCCTCCGCAGAGGGACGTCTCGAACAGTGAGGAAGTTTCGTAACATTCCCTAGTAATATTGACCCTGGGAAATGAGTTGGCAGAAGTGTTTTTGCTGTGTCTATAGCAGTGTTAGTATAGGTAACCTCCTCCTTTCTGACACAGCCCACTTGTCAAGAATCTTTGGAGATCACCTTAAGCAGTCGAGATGCTGCAGGTGTACTTTCTGTCTCTTTACAGAAGCTTCTTCATGAGTCCCGTTGTTTTGAGCGAATTTCCTTCTTATACGACATTTGGTATTTCGGGATGAATTGGCTCTGTTGAAGAATCTCCGAAAGTGGGTCCTTTTGATCTGAAGAACCGAGCTCCACCATGTGGCGGATCCAGGTCCTCTTCTCAGGGGCGAGGCGTGCTCATAGGCACTCATAATCCGTCCAGTGAGTGCGTTGACTCGCTTTACAGACGTTATCTGAGTGACCGTCCCATCATTGCCCATGGAAGACTCCAGGTGCGTTAGGTACGCTTCCCTGTCCGTCTTCCTGGGATTCCGGTACGGCTCTTTTGATGTCTTGAGTCTCGTTATTATCCATTTGTTGTCAGAGAGGGTGGCTTCGGAGATGACCCTCCATTCCACGATTGATTTGGAGATCCCTTGTGTCGCGACTGAGATATCAATCACCGTCTGACACCGCTAGGTTACGAACGTGGGTTCGCTCCCTCGGTTGAGAATTTCCAAATATGTCCCTTACAGGAATTCTAGTAATGCCCTACCTTTTGCAGGCTTCGCTGCCCCAAACGTAATGGTGGGCATTTGCTTCACACCCTACTATAAGGTGTTCTCTCCCCTGCTCGCAGAAGTCAACCAGCTTCGCTAGCTCCTTGCCGGAAGATGGCTCTGTGGAGTCTATTGGCAGGTAGGATGAGACTTTTTTTGCCCTTTCCGAAGTCCAGGTGCACTTGGACAGCCGTGAGGTCACGTCCTGAGAGCCCCGTCAGTAGGATGGCTTCTATATGACCTGAAAGGGAAACACATGTCCTTGGCCTTTCATTAATTGCTCCAACAGTGGTTTTTCTTTGGGAGGAGCTGTCGCTCCATCCACATACCCGGTTGCCTGTGCTCCAGAGTCTTGGATAAGAGCTATTGCTGTCTGCTCAGCCTTCAGGTGACGACGTAGGAGAACAGCCGCCTTTCGGGAGCGGTGCAGATTTGCCTGAACTATGGCCAAACCGGTGGTTTTGGCCATCAGGCTTGTGCTGGTGGTTCGACGATCTCACCTGACTCCGGTGCATCAATTTGCGTGGGTGCTCCCTGAGCCGAGGCAGTCTCATCTCCCTCTTTCAACTTGGTCACCTTGCAGGTGACCTGACCAAGCAAATAAAATAATTTGCCTGCTTTTTCGGCTAAGGCGTCTGCCCTGAGGCTCTTCCTTGACGGCCTCGTGGAAGAAGAGGATCCACAAACTACAAAAAAGGCAACAAGAATAAACCTATTATTTACAGAATAACTAAGTAATTTTCTGATTCGTAGAAGCTAATTCAAAATGTTGATTTACGAAACAGTTTCGTTACTCATCTTTGGGATGATAAGTAGACTGCAGAGACGATTCGTTTACCGTGCTCTGTAAATTTATTTAAAAATAATAATAAACTTTCATAGATTTCATACTCAGTCTTGGAAAAACAATAATGAGTAAGTAGATTCATATTCACATATATCCGCAGCCACTTTTTTTACCAATCTACAGGGTGTTGAAATTTTAAGTTTTCTTAAGACATTATTCAAAAAAACTGGACCATTAAAAAAACAATTTTGTCCAGCGGAATACAGAAAATACTTTTTTATTTTTTAACGGGTACAGATACAAAAAACTACAGATGATAAAAATGTTTCTAAACAAAACAGAAAGTAAATATTGTATTTTAGAATTTACCAGCGAATCGTAAAAAAATCAGTGATGAAAAAGGGTCATGAGCCCTGAAAAAATATCTTCTTGTAGATTTTCAAAATCATGCTCAATGATTTAAACCCTACAACGTAACCTATATTCCAAATTTGAGCTGAATATTTCAAAAACTGCAATAGCTATAACGAAAAAAAACCTTCATATTTCAACACCCAGTAAGGAAGCTTTTGCGGACCTACGTTTATATAAACTTTTAGTCATGAAATAAGCAAGAGAATTACTTACCTTCTTGCGTATTATGCATATATACATGATATTTAGGAATACTTTATATATCTACAAAGCTAGCGCTTCCATTGCTTCTAATGTAGAAAGCTTCTCTTCTACAATGATAGAGACAATAATAGAGGTAGCGTTCAAATATTACGTCAGAAAAATTTCAGTGATTTTAAACATTCCCCCAGAAAATTATAAATTTAGAATATCCTGAACTCCCTACATTCCAGAAAAATAAGACTTAAAAAAGGGCAAATGCAAGTCGAGCTCGAATAGAAAGGGTTCCATAATCAGGATATCCCGAAACCCTATACACATTATTTTGGATTTATGATAAAATATGTTGTCACTCTCGGTACCTTAATTCATATTTTTTAAATGTTTTGTTATTAAGTCTGGTATTGATTGTTCATTGTTTTTTGAATTAAAGATTGAGATTTCTTAGCACCAAGTAATTTAGGCTACCGATTTTTACTGCCAGTATCCACCAACATTTTTCATATTACTGGAAGTGACGTCATATAGGCAAAATCTGTTTTATAATACTATTCACTCTCACAAAGTCTCCGCAGCCTCTTAGTAGTTTAGGAGATAAGAGATACATTTTCAGCAATGTTCCTCCATATTTTCTAGGATTCTAGGCTGTAAATTTTAAAAGTATAAAAAGTATATTCGTATAACTCATTCATAATTAGCCCTTTCATTACATATGTCACTCTTAAAAAACTATTTACCAATAACTTTCTAATTTGTCCCGTAAATCTAACCAAAAGAATCAGAATGGATTTACTTACGACAAGCTGTATGATCGTGATGCGGTCATTTGAACTTTTTTATTCAGTAGTTTCTAAGAAAAAAGTTTGGGGCAGACGGACAAATCAGATCAATCTGTGATCTTATAAGGGCTTCTATTTTTGATCGGAAGGACGGAGCCATAAAAACAATTTTTTTTTCTGTGACGGAAAAAAGTTTGACATTTCATCTCTGTTGATAGGTGACAAACTATCACTCTTTTCCCGTGTCCAAAACTTAAAATGCAACCATCGGATATAATTTTTTTTATTTCATATACCAGGTGAGTCGGAAAATATGAATTTTGCTCAAAAGTAAAGTAAAGTTTTTATTGAAAAATCTTGATCATAATTGAAAACAAATGTCAGACATCCAATATTATCTATCGGCTATAAGAATTAATTTTTGGTATAAATAAAATACTTATGCAGATTTTGTAAATTACACATCAGCTATTTTATTGAAAAAAAAATGTTAAAATTGAATATTTCCATTCGGATGTCTGTTGTTAACAGCTTCTTTATGAGTTTTATAATTATATCCGACAATAAAAACTAGTTCAATTTTCTCCTTAATATTTAAAAGAGCAACCATTTGACGTTTGCAGTCAGTGGATCCTAGATTAAATGTTTATCGGTAGACGTAAATTATCAATGCTATTACACATTACAAGTTAATAAAAATTTTAAAATATATTTTTTCATCGCGGATATATAATATTGGATATTTAACAATAGTTTTCAATTATGATCAACTTTTTTCATAAAAACTTTTCAGAAATAAAGGTATTTTACTCTTGAGCAAAAATCATATTTTTCGACTCACCTCGTATACGGATTAAAAAAATTGATATCTGATGGATGCATTTTAAGTATTGGACTATGCAGAACTTTTTATCAAGAATAACCTTTTTTCATAAAACCAATAATAAAAAAGTTTTCCATATGGTTCCGTCTTAATTGGGCACAGTGTATATATACACATAAATATCAATCAAAACACAGAATTAAACTGACAGATATTTATTACTTTAAAAGTTTCCTTAGCAACGCATGCCTAATTGTCGCCGACCACTTTCCCGTGTGGAAAAAGTGAGTACTTTTTCCCAAGTAGATAGGTATATGCACACATAAATATGAATAAAAAATGCACGGGAAAAATAGTAGAGTTTAGCTCTCGGTTTTTTTGTCACAACCTCGAGCTAAAATCTAATACTTTTCCCTTGTATAATCAATATCTATTTTTCCTATTGCTAATTCAAATGACTCTGATCAACAATAGATATATAGGTAATACCCACGGACTGAGGGACGGAGTGTTCAATTCCATATTTCCACCTTATTAATTTTTTTCAATAATTATGACGGACAATCACAGTTGTATGAATTTATTTTGGTACATAAGATGAAGTGCCGAAGGTGCCAAACATGAAGAATAATCAAAGTGATTTAGAGACGGCTCAGCTATTTTTTTATTGGCTACCTATCAGAAGGCATTTTATTACTCTGCCTCTCTCCCCAAGGAGCTAAACCCACTTGATCATACCCTGTTCTTATATTTCCTTAGTCCTTGATAATACTATTACCGTGCCTACCAACGACGAAAACAAGTACTCGGTGAGCAAATATTCCAACCCGCAATTACCTAATTGTTGCTAAGTGCTATATGACAAAATTTAATTCAATATAAATTATGTATCAAACATCAAACCCTTATGCTTTTATTTCATTCGGAACACATCACAGTTCACCTAACCTAACCTAACCTAACCATGTTGCTACAAATAATCTGGTATTTCATGTACTTCCCTAGATTTTCAGTTTTCGAAAGAAATCGCTCCCTCCACGTAGCGAAAATAACTCGAAAACCGTAACTCTTTTGAAAAAATGTTCACTCTAAACGTTTCCGGATATTGTCTTGTCAGTAATTCTGCCATCTCGAATTTTCGATTTTCGAGAAAAATTTTTCGGTGAGGAGAGATTTCGTATTTGAGTTTTTACAAGTAAGGGACAATTTCTCAAGTCTCCTCTTCTTTTTTATGGAGTATTTGCTCATCGAGTAGATGCTTTCATCGTTCATAGGCATGGTAATAATACCTATTACATATTTATTGCTAATTGCAATCAATTCTCAATCTTCTTTATAACCGTTCCTTCAAGCTAGTTTAATTTCCATAATTTTGCCAAGGTTTTAAACTTCCCAACAGAAAGTTATTGATTCAAGGCAAAGCCTGTAAAAAAGAGTTTTTGTAAGGATCTGGTTCGTAAGCTACTATTGGAATAATTGAAAAAGTTTTCGAACATAAAATTCTCTACTACTTTTTTCAAACCCAACATGGTTATAATTTCATTAACACTCTAGATCTAGATACCTATATTTAACATTTGTCATAAATTTACAAAGAAGTGAAGAACGATTATTGGAAACATATTTATTTATAATATATATATTCACGGTCGATGGTACCTTAGACGTTTTAGGAAAACTATTCGTAGGCACGTTCTGAAAATTGTATTATGTAGATTATACCTAGAGATCTATCGACTGAAAATATTTTTAGCCTTGCGACGTTGCTACTTAAATCAAAAAGTATTAACAATTTTGATTTTTCAAATGAGACACCCTATGTAATTTATTAGAGTCTTTATCGCCTTCTAATTATGTTTTCGTAAGATACCCACACCTATCTCTAATTCCTATGAATTAATTAATTTTCTTTTATTTTGTTCAAAACAGAGCTCCAATCAATAGCCCATTACTCTGAATTTTAAAATTGTAAGATGATGAAATTCCGGTAATATCTTTAGAAAGACTTCTTTCTCTGTTTTTGTTGAAGGTTTTCTTTTTATGTTATACAGGGTCGCTCAAAATTCTTGATCTTTCCATCAGATCTATTAAGACTCAAAAATGCGTTTTTTAAATAGAACACCCTATATTTTATCATTTCTTCAGATAGAGAATCAAAATACCTTTGAAATGATATATTATGTTCCTATACCAAAATGGTCAGGTTTTCAAAATATAAGCAAATATCTCTTAAAGTGAATTATTTCTAGCATTTTTATATTAGGTATTTGCTGGTTACCATGGTGATGGAATGTTTGACAATTAATTATCGTAACGAATGATATGTGTTGTTCATTCTTCATAGATAATGTGATAAAATTATTACAAAAACATCTAGAAAGTTTTATGCAAGATACCCACAAAGTACAAAAAAGGCAACAAGAATAAACCTATTCAAATAACAAATAGGTAATTTTCTGATTCCTAGAAGCTAATTCAAATTGTTGATTTACGAAACAGTTCCGTTACTCATCTTTTGGATGATAAGTTGACTGCAAAGACGATTCGTTCACCGTGCTCTGTAAATTTATTTAAACATAATAATAAACTTTCATAGATATCATACAATGGCAAAACAATGAGTAAGTAGATTCATCAGAACCTGAACTCAATTTCAAGATAAAATTAGCAATAACTATGCATTGACTGATATTGAGAAAATGAATCCAGTTCAACGATATACATATGTATTTTGTGATCTTTTGTTAGTTTAGTTACACAAAAGACTTTATAAAACAGTATAATATCTAATAATTAATCAATAACCAAGTGTTAAGGACAGAGGTTTTAATAATAATAATTAGTGAAGAAATATAAATAATTGAACAATTATAATACATTTTTAAAATGACAGCCGTTTCTTTTTACACATCTAAGAATACGTTTTTCCACCAATAAAATAGCTTTTCTTATTTCACGTGCATCTATTTCATAAATGCATTTAATTAGGCCATGACGCAGTTTATCTTTACTTTGTACTGGTGTTGAATACACTTTTTCCTTCAAATCTTTGCGTTTCAGTTGATTTGCAACAAAAATCAATCTCTTAAATATCTCGGCCGAGTTCGTTATTGGGCATTATTGGGTAAGTAGTTTCAAAATGGCAACCGTACAAACATTTAAGAAAAATATCAAAAAAGGGCCGTAGTATACAACTTTTGTACGAAGCAATTTTTCATAAGATGCACAGAAATAAAAATAAAAATTAATAAAGATAAAAATAAGAAATATTAGTAAAACATGAACACTCAATATAAATTTGATGTAATTGTCTGTCTGCTTAAAAACGCATGAACCGATTTTGATGGAACTCATTCACATGTAGAAGACAGTCAGAAGACAAATACAGTCCATATTTTTCATATTTCACATTTTTCGCCAACCAAACTGAAATAGTAATCAATGACTTCCTAAGATCATCACAAAAAGCCACAGTTGTCGCGCATTGTTTTGATCTTGAAATATTGGCATATATCACATGTTCTAATATAACTCAATATTATTGAGTTATTACCAAAATAGCGAGTTTGTATTGAGTTTCCACAGCTTTTTTTCGGGGCATTAGCTAGTTTAGACTAAAAATTTAATAAACAATTAAAGATGCCCGTGATTTCGTCAACGTATACTGTTTGTAGCGCTAGCCGATTGTAAACGAAATTAATTCTGTCAAATTTGATCAATCGGTTAGTAATCAGAAATTTTACAGGTAATCAGTAAACAATAGTTTAACATAACCTATCTTTTGTGTCTGCTATTACCCAATTCTATTTAGGATATCTGTTGTTTCGTTTACTATGTAGTAAATTATGTAATCATATATATATATATTATTTCTGAAGGCCTTTTTTTGTCGGTACGCCATAACTTTCTTAATACTTCACCAAATTACATGAATGAGGCATCATTTTAAAAGCTTTCCTTAACCGCTACACCGAAAAAATATACGATACTAAATATAAGGTGTGTACTTTAATTTAGTGGGATTTAAGTAGGTTAGAATGCGAATGCTTGGCACGGGTCAGCTAGTAAATATAAATATATTGAACAGAAAATAATAATTCTTCTTCCTTTTTATTTTTTAATATAAGTAATGTCGAATTACATTCATTCCATTCTTTTAACAAACGTCAGATTGACAAATGAACTAAGCGATGCATCAGTCGTCTCCATTAGTGATTACTAAGCGATTGGCGATTAGTAATCAGAGTCAGTCACTTCTATATGGACTCGGCCTATGTGAAGTGTACTATGAACTGAATAGCCAACACGAATTTGCAAAAAAAAATTCTGTTGATAGATATCTTTTGTGAATAGTTTGTGACGTGTTTGTTTTTTGTGACTTAATATTTAATGAGTTATTAGATTGTTAAATAATTAAAAACGATTAGCCAAAACGTCTTTAAAATAGACCTTACGTTCACTATTTTTTACTCAATTTATCAGAAATCGTTTGTGAAACACAAATATAATAAGGAAATCGTTTGCTACTCTCTATTATTTGGAATATCAAAATTGATTTCAAAATTTGTAAGCTTAGGCAACTCATTTTACATCACTGTTAAAACGTCAATAAATATAATTATTTGTGTAAGGAACATCGTGACTTTATTTATTTATTCATAGAGTAAATTTTTCATGAGCCATGAGCACGAATAGCAAAGAACAGACGTCACTCTGCGCTGGTGATAGGAACATAATCTATGCCTGTGTGAATACAGAGACAATATAGCAATATAGTTCATAAATATCCAGAAATCCAGACATTAGTTAAGCAAATAATACTGCATAACCATGACCAAGAATGTATTTAACAGTCTAACAGAGATATAAGACTTTTTGTACCAACATCAAAAGTACCAGCACCAATAGAATTAATATTATTTTATATTTTGCCATTCCATACACAAATTATATTTGTTCAGACACCACCATTATTGTTTCTGATTTATTGACGATTTAACAGTGATGTATATTTAGTTGCCTGAACCTACAAATTTTGAAATCGATTTAGATTTTTCTAAAACAATAGAGAGTCACTAATGATTTCATAATTATATTTGTGTTTCACAAACGATTTCTGATAAATTGAGTAAAAAATAGGAAATATAAGGTCTATTTCCAAGACGTGTTGGCTAATCGGTATTAATTATTTAACAATCTAATAATTCATTAATTATTGAGTGACAAAAAAAAACAAACGTTCACAAACAATTCACAAATGATCTGTATCAATAGAAATTTAAAAATATAAATTTTCCAAATTCGTGTTGGCTATTCGGTATATGGTGTGAACCCTGAATTGAATAGCTCACACGAATTAAAAAATATATATATTTAATTTTTTTTATTGATACAGATCGCTTGAGAAACGTCTGTGAACGTTTGTGTCGAGTTTGTTTTCTTTTGTGACTCAATATTTAATGAGTTATTAGATTGTTAATTATTTAACACCGATTGGCCAACACGTCTTGAAAATAGATCTTACATTCTCTATTTTTTACTCAGTTTATCAGAAATCGTTTGTGAAACTCAAATATAATAATGAAATCGTTCATATTATTTTAGAAAAATCTAAATTAATTTAAAAATTTATAGGCTCAGGCAACTAACTATACATCAGTGTTAAATCATAAATAAATAAAATTTGTGTATGGAACCATAGAGTAATAATTATGGAACGTCATAATATAATACGATCCTGGCGGGACTCTGTGTCATATAGGGCCGATTGCACCAACGAAGTTATTCCTGGATTAAATTTTAATCGGGGTTAAAAAAGCCAAATGGATTGCACCGCAAATTATTCCGGAGTTAAAAGACCATAACTCTGATTAAACTTAATCTTCCGTTCAGGACGGATTAAATTGAGAGTTAACCTTTTAAATCGATAAAACGTCAAAATTTGAGAGAATTTATCATTGACTAATGCATAGATAAGAAGTATCGCAGTTATACTGAATTTATTTTTGTACTTGTATTGTCAAAAAGATAATGAATTTTTTGGAAGAGGAAGATAATGATCTTTTTGAAGATGATATAGAAATATTAATTGATCATGGATTTCCAAGAAGAGTGATGCAAAGGTCCTTGCATTTTGAAAACATGGACGATTTTACCTTTTTTAAAAGATTTCGGTTGTATAAGCAAACCGTTTTAAATATTTTAATACAAATAGAAGACGCCTTGGAATTTCCTACAAATGTGTACGTATTTTTGCGGTATCTATACAGTCTATACAAGGCGAACATGAAGAGGATCTGTTCTAAAGTCCTTTTTCTATTTAAAGTATGTATCAAACAATAAATATAAAACCGTATATACATGGGCAATTTTTGTCAAACTTTTCATTACAAATTCGACTTGGATACATGCTTTCTTTAAAGCTTAGTTTTTGAAAAAACCATTAACCAAAACGAAACATTTTATGCCTGAAAGCAGAAAATAGGCGTTCTATTTATCACCCTTCATGTTCGCTTACTCAGGTCATTGGTTGTGAAATTTAAATTAAAATTAATTAATCAAATTATATTACCATTGTAGAAATAATAGTGTCAGCCCCATTAACCAGTTGTTACTAACCTTACGGTTTTATGCAACAGGAGCACACCAAAGCTGTGTTGCAGATTTTGTTGGTGTTCACACCTCGACAGCATGTAGGATTATAAAGAAAGTTTCTGAAGTGATTTGTAACCGCTTGATATATACCATTAGAATGCCTACTCCAAGAGAATTCATAAGAGAGCAAGCAAAATTTTTTGAAATTGCCAGATTTCCAAGAATTGTTGGTGTCGTGGATGGAACACATATACGGTTACAATCGCCAGGTAAATTATAACAATTAGGTAACAAATATTTGAGCCAGCATAGTTTAAGTATATACTATTAGTTATAGAGTTCATCCGTCATTATGCATTTTTTTGAATGATATAATTTTTTTATACAATTACAAATTTCTTAGATTGAAAGGAAACTTGGATCAGTCTAATTTAAGGAAAGTATAAAGAGCTTGAATATTTTTTCTGATTCTACAGGTGGAAATGATCCAGAAATTTTTCGGAACCAAAAGGGTTATTTCTCAATAAATGCACAACTTACGTGCAGTGCTGATATGAAGATTATAGATTTGGTCGCACGGTGGCCTGGCTCCTCACATGATGCCACTGTCTTTATGAACTCAAATTTAAGAGCCCGATTTGAAAATGGGGAATTTGGCGAAAGCATACTAATTGGTAAGTAATACATCAGTATAGTATTTAAATGAGAAAATAATTTATCAAATTATATGATTTGATTTATAAGATAATTTCTATTTTCTTTATTTATTCCAATCATTACCAATAAATATTTTGAAATATGCTAGGTGATGCGGGCTATCCATTAAGAAGATATTTTCTTACACCATTGGGACAACCGACCACTCCACCGGAGAATCGTTACAATAGGTCATTTAACAGAACTAGGAATATAGTGGAACGAACTATTGGCATTTGGAAGAGGCGATTTCCCTGTTTAGCATATGGTTTAAGGTTAAAAATTAACAATGTGTTGTTGGTAATTGTAGCTACTGCTGTTTTACACAATTTTGCTCGAGAAATGAATGAGCCAGAACCTCCTCTTCTAGATGAGCTCACTGTAGCAGAAATGGATTATTTAATCGAACAAGGAAATATCCCAGAAATAGTCCACGATATTCATCTTCCAGATGTACGAACTAATTTGATCAATTTTTTTTTGTGAATGCATAAATATAAGATTTATTTGGTTAAACTTATTTTATTCCATAATAAAAAACTTTTAAACCCAACATAAACTTCAAAATAATAACACAAATAACGCAAAAAAATCTTAGAACTTAACTACTTAGTAATAAAATAAACATATTAATAACAATATCACAATAGTGCAAATAATAATATAATGAAAGCATAAATAAATATCAACACGTAGAGGGAAATAATAACAGCCAAACTTTTAAACATAAACTTCAAAATAATTACACAAAAAAATCTTCTTAGTGCTTAACTACTTAGTAATAAAATAAACATATCAATAATAAAATCACAATAGTGCGAATAATAATATAATGAAAGCTTAAATAAATATGAACACGTAGAGGGGAATAACAGCCAAACTTTTAAACATAACATAAACTTCAAAATAATAACACAAAAAAATCTTCTTAGTACTTAACTACTTAGTAATAAAATAAACATATCAATAACAATATCACAATAGTGAAAATAATAATATAATGAAAGCAAATAAATATGAACACGTAAAGAGACATGATAACAGCCAAATGGAAATGCTTCACAGAAAATGATCCGTTCAATTTCTGTTGCCCATTTTTGATTTGCAATTGAAGCAATTCTACTCTCAATTGGTGCTCACGTTCAGCATTTGCATAGGTTTTCAGTTGACAATCTGCTATAGCTATTTTTTTCTTAACCAAGACATCATATTGATTATAAAGGTTCGATGAGCTTAAAGGTTTGATTACTGTTTCAGGGCGTCTTCTTTTCATTTATAGTCTTTTGTCACTTGCATTTCTCTACAAAATAAATATTATCAATGATAACGTGTAATTGACAGATCATTTTGGAATCACATTAGTACTACACCCTTTTAACATACCTCTTTGGGTAAATCCTCATTTTCTGGATACATTCTTTTTGTCGGAGATACAGTATCACTTGCCTGTAACAAACATTAAAATGTTTTTTCATAACTGTCATTGAAAGTTAAGTCCCAAAAGTACATACAACGTTGCTGGGGTCAATTGTTTACAGCTCTTCGTTGCTTGCCCTGTAAACTTTAAGACTCTCTGTACTTTTGGGATATGGTATAACTAATCTACAATATTGTGATAACGAAACTTTCTATACCATTTCTATGTAGTCCAGTTGGTCAGCTTCCAGTTCATTGTCTGTAACTGTAACCTACAACAAAAACACTGAAGTTTTCAAAATTTATGTCTAGTATATCAATTAAGATATATTACATACTTCATTATTATAATTATCCTCGGTCTTTTCTGTAGCTACATTTCCAGAGCATTGCAATACATGGAATTCTTGGTGATCGAACTAAAATAGAA
This sequence comes from Crioceris asparagi, assembly GCA_958507055.1. NCBI lineage: Eukaryota > Metazoa > Arthropoda > Insecta > Coleoptera > Chrysomelidae > Crioceris > Crioceris asparagi. Next base: position 56,672,390 of record OY293827.1, read on the forward strand.
AACTTACGTTAATATTGCAATTAAAATTATTATCGATAATATAAATACCTGAGGTACCTGGTCGTTTTCATCAACTTCTGCATTCACAGAAATATCAGATGAATCTTTTCTCTGAAGGAAGCTGGCATCACTATCATACGGATTATTTAATCCGTACACCGATTTCTCATTTATTATAGATAGCAATACACTATCAGCTTCATTTTCTTTGATGCCTGATGGTGCTGATGGACCTCCACCAGTTTTTCGTATGTTTAAAGGTGAGTTTATACAGTAAATAAAATAACATAAGAAATAATTTAAGATAAAATAAGAATGTTGAACATGCTCATTTCCATAGGAGCGTTTATACACGAAATAAGCTAAATTAAGAAATAAGAATAAGAACTAAAGATGGCCAACTTTCATCTTTATTTCTTATTTTATTTTATTTTGTTTGGAACCTGATAATGCGCATGATAAACCACCAGAGAACACTTAACTTACATACAACACAAAAGATTTTGACAAAAAAGCTGTGATTTGATTGGTTCATTCTTATTTCTTATTTTATTTTCGTCATCTGTATAAACCAATCTTTTTTGAGGTCATTTTTATTTCAATTTTAATTTGTTTCTTATTTTATTTTATTTACTGTATAAACTCACCTTAACTTTGCTTCCGCAACAGCATGTCTAACTTTTTTTTTTGTTTTTATAATAAAGTTTCAGTGAATCAATATTCCAATATACATTATTAGGAGCAACTGAATTAAATTCAGTAACAATTTTCTCCCAACATTTATTTTTTTGTTGAACAGATACCCCATCAGTCTTTTTATTTTCAATAATATCCCGATATTTTTGGACCAAATTGATCAACAAAGATTTTTCGTTCGATGAAAAATTTGTTGAACGTACCCTTTTATTATTATTCATTTTAAAATAACGTTATAAACTATAAACAAACAACAAACCTAAAAAGTCAAAATACAACCAGAGATAAAATACAACACCAGACAGAGAATATAAGAATACCATAGATTATGAATAACTCATACAACAGAACAGAGAACAAATCTCAAATGTCTCAAAAATGACACTTCTACTGTCACATAGGTACATGTTCCATAATATGTTCATAATATGAAGTTAGGTAGTAGTCCCAACACTCGGATTAACAAATCTCGAATAATTTTATTGTGGTGCAACAGGTTAGTTGTAATCCAAGATTTAATTTTAACCTTCGAGTTAGCTAATCCATAGTTAAGGTTATTTCGGTGCAATCGGCAATCAGTATTCTATTAATCGACAAAATTCCATTAACATTACCATTGAATCTTGTCGATTAATAGAATACTATATGACACAGAGTCCCGCTTCTTAGCCAAATGTTTTCTCTGGGCCAAATGCACCAAAGGGGAGCAAGAACCAATAACGCGAGAGAGAAAAAATACAAAATAATATTAATTCTATTGGTGCTGGTACTTTTGAAGTTATGCAATTGTAGTTAGATATAAGACCTTTTGCACCAACTTTCCATACACAATTTATAATTGATTGACGATTCATCAGTGATGTAGTTGCCTAAGCTTACAAATTTTGAAATCAATCTAGTTTTTTGAAAAAATAGAGAGTCACAAAGTATTGTATTCACGTAAAAAATCGACCTCGAGATTTTTGCTTATATTTACGTTTTGGGGTTCCCTGTCTGTCTGTAGTCTGTTGACATTGTAGCTCAATAACGACCTAGGACAACGAATTTTGGTATGCATATTGAAGGACTACCGGCGACGCAAGTTATGTTGTGCAAAGCCGAAATTACTTTTTTAAAAAGATTTATTCAACTTATTTATACACAACAGACTTATAAAATGTAACTTGTCAATACTTTCTATAACACGTACAGTATGATGCTCGTACAAAATTACAAGTAAGTGAGGCTCACTTGCGAAAAGACTTTTATATTGAAATAAATGTTGAGTCGGCGTTTAACATGCTGACTCTTAAGAAATCAAGCGAATAAGTCGCTGAGCTTAAGGAAATTAGGCATATAACTCCTCCACCCATAAGAGGAAACTTTGGGGTTGGTCAAAGTTGACGTATTAATAAAACTGTTAAATATTTGATTTGGATGGTTCGGGAAATGCCTCATTTCCATTAACTTTTTTCTTAAATCTAGTTAACAATTGTATCCTGAAATAGTATAAAATTGAAATAAGGATTATTACTATAAGCAATACATAGATTGGTAAATTTGAACGAGTCCAAATAGTTTCGTCAATAAGTGAGATAGATTCCGAAATAGGGTCCAATGTTAATTTAGACAGCTGATCCAAATTAAACGATTTTAAATTCAACTGTATAGGTTTTACACCAGACACTGCACTGGGTAGGTGAGGTAGGTAGACTGGTTCTTCTTGGATGGTTCCCTCTAGGTTAACGAACTCGAACTCCTTGGTTATGAATCGACAGGAGTAAGGAACTGTTATGAGGAAAGTACCTCTAACCTTATGGACTTCCTCACTTCCACATTTTCCATGCACTAAGGTCTCGGTGGGGGCGATGAGTAAGTATTTTTCATCACTGATGGTTTCAACTAGGACCTCGGTGATTTCTACTGGGATATGTTTGCATCGTGGATCTTCTTTAACCTGGAGCAGATTCTTTACACAGGTTTCCTGCTGGTAGTTTCTCTCAATTTGTGAAAGTTTACAAAAGAATTCTCCTTGGACAGCTTGGCATTTGCTTTTTCTCCCATGGCCACATATGAGGTAGGAGGGATAATTGTTGTGGATTCACGAGTAGGGATGGAGAACAGGTGGTATAGATTATATGTTTTGGGATTTAACAGGGGAACGTGTAACAGAAATACTACATGCTCTGCGTTAATGTAATATTCTACATAGATTGTTCGTATGAAGAGAATATTGTCGTTAGAATAGTAATGTTCAGGCGTGTGATGTTTGGATAGTTCATCTCTCACTGACTTCAATGATTCTTCATTTATAATGGATAAGTGTAAGGTATTCAAGGAGGCGAAATTTATTGATACAAGCAACTTTTCCACGATTTGAGACAGATCTAATAAGCTGATTTTGAACATTGTAAGCGTATTGGTAACGTTTTGGTCTTCCCCTCGAATCATTCTTAGTACATCCCTGATTCTATTGAAATTTGTGGTGATATTTCCTACTGTTTCTTCGTAATTCTTTATTAATTTCTGCTTCAAAGAAGCTTGCTTATTGTAATGAGATATTATATTCTCTTGACCCCTTTTTAAATTTTCTATAGCCTTATCGTATCTGACACCGTCAGATTCGTCCAAGTTACCAGAAATAAATTTAAATACGGACCCTAAGGCGTTTATCATTCCACGCTTTACTCTCTTCCCATTATTCAAAATTTCGGGGTGAATCATAATTACTTGTGACCTTAATTGGTTAAATTGTTTCGTTACATACTCATATTCTATCATATCAGCCATGTACAGTTTGTTTTTGGTTTTTATGTGAAATTCCGATATTAAATTCTCTAATTCTAAAATTTTGCTACCAAGGATTTTAATAGGGTAATTGTGTAGGAATGTATGATGAGAATATTGGATTCTAGTGGGTCCCAATTTGAGCGGTAATATACCTGGATTATTTTCGAGGCTTTTAATTTCGATTTTCGGGGCTGTTGTTTGATTTTGGTGTACCAGTGCTATTAGCACCATTATTAGTAGGCTCATCTGAAACAAATGGAATGAGTGGTCTTTGGTGTTGTCTAGTCTTTCGTAATTCCTGTTTATGGTATGTGTTATTTTTAGTCGTTTTTACCTTTGTCACTAGGTCTTTTTTAATAGTTACGTGTTTATACAATGGGGATATTTTATTTCGAGGTCGTGTGGAAATATACGCGTCCAGAGTCCGAGTGAGGCAGTTTCGCGGAAACTCCTCGAATATACTGCCAATCTCAACCGTGATGTTACTTGGTGACTTCAACGCCAAGCACATAGAATTCGGTGATGTCCAAATCAACAAAAGTGGACGAATCTTATCCACAGCCCTCTCAGAGCTTCAACTATTCAGACCAGAAAACGACAACATCACACATGTGTCAAAAGGTATATCGATCATTGATCATATAATCTGCACCCCCAATCTGGTAGGAATATTGGACTGGGAATGCTTTTCCGGCGATTCCATCAGCTCGGACCGCATCCCCCTTCTAATCAACACTAGTTTACAAAAGCCGATTCAAAAACCGTCCAAATTCCGAATAGTATATGACTACGAGGGCACCGATTGGGGTGCTTCGAGGATCATTTCAACACTAACATCACAAACCCTTCTGTAAATGATCCAAATGAAATTGATGCCGCGATCTCAGCACATGAGAATAGAATTCAAAATGCCATAACGCGGTGCATAAAAACCCGTAGAATTGACACCACCAAGCGTCCAATCCTGCGATACATTCTGAACCTAATAAAGTCCAAAAGACAAATTCTCAGAGAGCTACGAAAGTACGCTGTAGTGGAACCGTCTCAACTCAAAAATCATAACCCTCCTAACTCGATTCAGAGAGGATCAATGGCAAAAAACAACGCCAATCTCAATTTTTCTGATGGATCCAAATTCTGGAACAGTTTCAAAGTCATATCTGACCTAAAGCGTAACGAACCATCCCATCTCACTCTCAATAACAGAATGATCGCCGACCCACGAGAGAAGGCGAATGCGTTCAAAAATCATCTTCAAAACATCTTTCAAATTCCAACAGACCATATGTTCGAGGATAATCACTTTAGACGAACTCAACATCGCGTCAACGAATTCCTTGAGCAGGGCCCCGGACCTTTGCTCGTGCCAATTATTCACCCACTTACACAGCGTATCACCGCCAATGAGGTCGATTCTATAATAAGATCATCACCTAATAACGCACCTGGCCCGAACGCCTCAATAGGAAAGTACTTAAGAAACTCCTCTTTGTAATGGTAGTACAGTTCACTCGCGTCTTTAACGCCTGCATTCAAATTGGCTATTTTCCACTAGCTTGGAAAACGGCCAACATAATAATGATTCGGAAACCTAAGAAACTGCCTGACAATCCGAATTCATACAGACCAATCTCACTACTGGATTGTATCGGAAAGATTTTCGATAGAATCCTAGCATCTCGCCTGAGACTGAAGAATGAGGAGCGTGGAATTATTCCTCCTTTTCAACACGGTTTCAGGCAGAAAAACACTACACAAGATGCAATTCTTGAATTCATCACTCACACCAACAGGGCTCTGAATGACGGAAACGCGACCTTAGCCATTTTCTTAGACATCCAAAATGCTTTCGATAAAGTCTGGCATGCCGGACTGATATCGAAATTGCTCAATCATAATATTCCACACATCTTTGTGAAACTTATATCATTCTATTTAAAGGATCGTAATAATCGCATCAAAATCGGAGATTACGTTTCGGAATCTTTCACTCCACAAGCCGGCCTACCACAAGGCTCATCAATTGCACCCTTGCTGTACATCTATTACACAGCGGATTTCCCACGACTTAGAAATGTTCTGCTTTACGCAGACGATACAGTCATCAAGGTTCACAGCCACCCTAAACACGCATGGACAATACCTATTGAACGCGTTCACCAAATACTGCCAGAAATGGCGTATTAAGCCAAATCCCAATAAAACTCAAACCATCCATATAAAACACCACTTTCTCACACTGAATAAACATCAAGACACACGCGAAATAAGGTTAACGCTGTGGGGAGAGAGGCCCCAGCTCCAGGACAGCGTGTCATACCTGGGGGTGCGTATTACGCGCACACTCAGCTGGCACGAGGAAGTCCAACTCACCCTTAACAGGGTGAGGCAAAGAGCATCTCTCATCACAGCACTTTGTGGCCGTTTCGGCCGATGTAAACCCGAAACACTCATCAACACCTACAAAACCTTTGTGAGACCGGTGATTGATTATAAGATGATCCCATATTCCACACTAACACCTAAAGAAAACAGACGACTGGTGCGGTTCGAGAAGAGGGTACTACGTAGGTGCCTTTATCTCGAATGGCACCACCCATCTGAACAATTATACAACACTTTAATTAACCACAATATTACTCCTATCAATTTCAGACTCCAAGTGCTTCAGGGCAGCTACTGCAGCCGCGCCCTCGAGCAACCAGAGGGTCACCACATCGGGGACACCCGCCTATCACACTGGTCCAGGCGGCCTACCAGGAGGCCAGCCAACAGATATCCTCCCCCAACCTGCCAGCTCGAGGCCATGGAAGCCCCGCCTCCTGATGTAGACAACCTTATCGACACGGCGCGGCTGTCCATCCGACGGCGAAACCATCACTAGGTTCCCTACATTCTAAATTTGTCAGGACAAGGTCTTTTGCAGTTTCCCTTGTCCCCAGCTTCACTGCGCGGGATTGCTGACATCTTAATCCCTCGGCATTTGCTGTAGTAAATTGCCGCTACTAATATTGTAACCCTAGGACGTGCCTGAGAAGGGAGACAGCTCCCTACCAGGACAGAAGAAAATCAAATAAATCAAATCAAAATTGTAGGGCAGTTCAGTTCAGTAAAAGTAAAATTTCGATAATTAATAACGGACCGAAGCGGTGCAGCAACGCGGAAACAACCTCAAGTAAGGTAAGAAAGAAAAAAAATTGACCCATCTAGACAGCTTTTTTACGACACCACTTTCTGCTACATTTCCTTCAACAGCCGAAATATCGTTCAAAAATGACAAGTGTTCATTTATTGATAGCGTGGACACAGTTTTGTTAAATAATAAAGCGACTCGAGTAGATCAGATCAGGATCCAATAACTACCATCAATACCTTCGTTGAAAATGAAAATACCTCGTTGCGGGCCCGATTCTTTCCCTATGCACCAGGGCCCTTGTCCCCCTAGCTACGCCTCTGCTTTTAGTTCACTTACATTTCAAAAAATCCTTTAAAGCTTAAGGAATCCACTAAAAAAATCTGGTGTGTCCACTCACACGACTTGCCTACCGCTCGCAGGTAAATTCCAGTGAATGAATAATTTTACTCTATTACAATACCTTCCTTACATAGCGACGATAATAGCGGTAGGAAAGCAAAAATCCTCTGGTCAAATCGTGCTTAAACACATTTTTTTCAGAATGTCAAGACAAACAACAATGGTCATGTAACATTTTTTCGCAAGATCAAACGTTTAGCCAGAATCTGAAGAAACATGTGAAAAATACGGAATTTTATTCAAGCATAACTTTTTTGTGCTTTTTCTCAGAGATGGCGCTATATGTGGGTGGTAAAGGGTTCAGAAGAATACCTTAGGCAAGATTAATCAAAATCGTTAAAGCCGTTTTCGCGCTATAGTCGTGAGCAAATTACGTTTTTTGGCTATAGCTCAACACCCAGTGTATGCAAGATTCTCATTCAGTGCCACCGGCAAGTGATATTGGTACCAAACAAAATAAAAAAGAAAGCAACAAAATACACCGATCCGTTCCCGAGATAATGCTGTCACAGACAGGCGGATAGACAGACAGACAGACCAATGGCTGAAAATATGTTTATTAGACTTAGAAAACTCTGAAACATCAACATTTGTAGAAATCTCGATACCGAAAATTTCACACGATTACAATACTTTCCTTATACAGCTACTATAGTAGCGTAGGAAAGTAAAAAGGTGCCAGAAATAGATTTTCAGATTTTCAACCTATTGATTCTAGATGAACTGTTTATACTACGTCAAAATTGAATATGACCATTTTTGTTTGTCTGAAAAAAAATAAAAGTTGCACAAGCCAATGTGACAATTTTTAGTGGAAGGAGATTCGCCTGAGAAGCACAATAGATTTTGACTTTCCTTCACCAAGTAACTATGTAACGAAAGTATGGTAATCGCGTAAATGTACCTGTGGCCGGCTTTCATTAGGCGTTCAAGTTTTAGAGGATTATTCTTCAAAGGTACATCTCTGAGAAAAAACAGGAAAGAAAGTTGTGCTCAAATAAATTTCATCACTTATGGCTAAACAATAATCTGTAATATGACATTGAGCAATAACTTTTTTTTAAAACCTACGGCAGTCTTTATAAGTGGTGCACTGAAAAAATAAGAGATAATATTAATTTTATTGGTACTAGTAATTTTAAAAAAAGAATGGTCGCACAGATCAAACCGAAGATTTTCATATTCGATGAAATTTGCTAGAAGGCGACAGGAAAGTCGTGTGCACTGGTTTAGACAAACTTATAAAAAATAATTAAAATAGAAATAGTGGAAGGTTTTAAGAATTGGAATTACTAAATGTTTACAGTTAAATAAAAGTAGTGCCTAAACCTATGATATTAAAAAATGATACAAAATTATATAGCTCCAAGAAAATACTTAAAAAGCAAGAGCTGCAATCAAAGTAAAAAATGCTACTCATAATTTGCAAATTCTCTTAAACCTTGTAGGAAAAAAACAAAAAATGTTTGATAACCATTCAATATTTATTCATTTCAATTGTTGCATAATATTTGTTTATTTCTTATTCCAATTTATTTTTCCACATGTGCATAATGTTTTATAAATCTTGCCGAAGGATCAGTTACACCGTCGGCCCATCTTGGCATCCAGTAATATGGTAGAAAGTTGGGAGCCAAGTTTTTGAAATTCTTTTCAAACACTTCCCTATAATACAATGCTTCTTTGGAATGCGGTGTAACATGAAGGTATTTTTTGGCAGTTGCATTTTGATCGAAGGGTTCCGGCATTCTCTTCTCAATAATCTCTTGCAAAATAATAAATAAAGATTTTTTTATAGAGGCCACTCCATCACTGAAAATATGTCATACATTTAAAATTCCCTTTTTAAGAAGATATTATAAAACATAACATAGATGATATTCGAAGTTTCCATTTCTACTAGAAAATGCAATATTGATTACCTAAACGCTTCCTTATGTCTCCAAAGAATTTCTTCAGGAAGAAGATTAGTTCCTTCAAAAGCAGATCTTAATAGATATTTTTCAACGCCATTCTTCGGCCTTCTCAATTCCGGGTCAATGTTGAGGTAATAGTGTGTGAATTGAATATCCAAAAACGGAACTCTTAGCTCCAGACTATAAGAGAATATTCAAAATGATATTACTTTATGTAATAAGAAACATAACATTTACCTTTGTGATGCCGTTGTTCTGTCAGCTCGTAATCCATCAAACAAATATATATCTCTGAGTAATCTCAAACTTTCTTCATGAGCTTCACCAGCATTAGGGGCATCCCTAAAATCATAGACGATTCCGTTATTACGGAAAGGTTAATATTTTAACCTTTTCGTATCAGTTTCAAGGAAGGATTTCACTGAGTAAAAATTGACAACGAATAATTGTAAACATAATTTTCCAGAATATGAGAATAGTCCTTGGACACAGACCTAAAATATTTCATCTAAACAGCTCTTTTCAGACTTTGTATATCGCTTCATTATGTAGAGTAGAGCAACTTTTTAATTACATTTTGGGAAATGGGGTGTTTTCCTTCGAGACTTTCTAGTTTTTTTTTTTTTTCTAAGAAAATCACAAAAGATTAGCTTGGCGGTAGGTACTAAATAACTATGACATTATAAATTTGCAATGTTACTGAGTTCTGACGTCATAGTTGTCTAGTACCGCCAAGCTCATCTTTTGAGAATTGATTGAGAAAATAAAAATATTTTCTTCGATAGCATTGCCCGACAAATTTTTTGGGGCATAGATGCTGTCCAAAGCCCTAAAATCAAGAGAAAGATCTGGAACGAAAAAGCTCTATTTCCAAGAATTTTCGCAAATAAAAAAGTTTTCCTGCACAAAATACTGAAACAGTTTTCGATGATCATTTTAGGTCTGGTCCCAAGGACTATATTTGTAACGTATTATCTATCAGTGGTATAACCCTAAAAAACAATTAATATTTTTTATCGAAATCTTTTGGAGCCGTTTTGAGATATTTGAGCATAAATAGGTAGGTAACTTGATAAATGGATTGACAGATACAAGAATTGCTTTTTTAATATGATAAGATTTATTAATCTCAGTGGATGTCTAAAGTAAGAAAAATATTTTTTATAAAAAATTGGACCGACTTTATTTGTTGGTGCACTAAAAAATACAAAATAATATTAATTCTATTGGCGCTGTTACTTTTGAAGTTGTATAGTTGCAGTTAGATTGACAACTTTTGGCACCAACTTCACAAGTACCAGCACCAATAATAGAATTACTATTATTTTGTATTTTTTAGTGCACCAACTAATAACGTCAGTCCAATTTTTTGTAAAAAATAATTATTTCACTCTTTTGAGTGTAACATTAACATTAGTCAGAAAAATCGTTCAACGTTCACTAATATCTACCAATGAAGATCGAATTGGCGTTCGGGGTTCGTCGGTCAAAAATATTTTCCTCAAAAAATAGACAAACAAATACAAGTGAACATACGCTTGATATCAACAGAAATTCAAAAATATAAATCATTACAATTCATGCCGGCTGTTTTTCTCAATGTGTTAAAACTGCAAATGGGTCATTAATCGATATATTACGAATATATCTAAAATATAAACACATGTAAGTATTGGGCCTGCAGGTGTTATAATATATTCACATTCATTCATACTACCTTATAAAAGCAATCTTCAAAACCTACTTCACTCTCACCTAAAATAAATATATCCTTGTGCTAGTTCATCAGCACCTTCTCCACTAAACAAAACTGTCGTTTCTGTTTTCTCCATTATATATTTTGCAATAAGGTACATTGCTATCGACGCTCTTATTGTTGTTATATCAGATGTTTCTAAGGTGTAAATAACATCATCCAAAACTTTAGCGACATCATCTTCAGTGAAGATAATCTCGTGATGTTCAGTACCAATATGATTGGCCACCAATCTAGCAGCTTTCAAATCTGGACTGTCGCCCATACCAATGGCAAAAGACTACAATTTTAAAAAGTATATATTATACATATATAATAGAATAGGAAGTAATTCTTATACCTACCTGGATTTTATAAGGTAAGTTAATCTTCTTTCCTTCTTGCACTAGCAAAGATGCTATCAAAGAAGAATCCAGGCCACCCGACAACAAACAACCAATTCTTCTATCAGCCATTAAACGCTTTCTAACAGCAGCGGTCAATAATGTTCTTATATTGTGGTTATGGTCGTTCAATTTTAAATCTGAAATAAATAGCAATCCTGGATTAAATTTGAATTTCCCAACAATCAGTCTATGTGTCATTGTTTTATTTCGTCATTTTTCATCTGGTGGTAGTTGCAAAAAGATAACTTTCCATATTAGTACTCAGTATCCTTACCAGAAGGTGTTACGAAGAGGGAGCACTTCAGCTCATTTGCAGAGCTCCCAGGTGAAAAATATTTAAGACTTCTTACTAGTTTCACATTGCCATTCTCCATAATGTCATATTCCTCGAAGGTACCTGGTGGAAATGGTTCCAATTTTCTTCCATCGCCATTCAAATTATTTTCGATATCCATGAGACCTAACAAAGATTTTGATCAAATCTAGGGTCTCTAGTCTAAAGGAGCATAAGAAAATTACTCTACAAGACTCAAACTAGTCTATGGGAGCCCGACTTGTAACAAAACAAAACCATTGACAGATACATGGACTGCACATTTCTTATCTCGCTAATAAGTGGAAAATGACCAAACGGTGAAAGAGACAGAATATTCTAATGCCAGTAGTTAATGTCCACGCAATAGCAAATAAAAGTCCATGTATATATGTCAATGAACAAAACTGGCTAATCTAACCTTTTGCTTCCGAGCATATAGCTAGTACACCTGAAGAGCTCAGCAATCTGAAAAGAGGTCTAACTCCATACGGGTCTCTCCCAATAAATACCTTTCTCTTCGGTACATCAACCAGACAGAAAGCAAAAACCCCGTCGAGATTTTTCACGCATTCATCAATACCAAATTTTTGATAAAGATGGAATATACATTCGACATCGCTGAAAGTTTCATATTTGAAGTTGTACTGTTCTTGCAACTATAAGAGATTATAAAGTAATGCATGGTAGAAATAAAGCTATACTTCAATTGGTATAATGTGTATACCTAATTCACTTACCTTTTTACAATTGTATAATTCACCATTGCAAACAAGCATTGAATGCGGATACTGGTGTAATTTCATAGGCTGCATTCCATAAGTACAATCTACTATGGTAAGTCTGTGGAAACCCACGCAGCAGTTCTGGAATATAATATTCATTCTTATTAATTTTTTAGAGTTTCTTCATTGTCCATGCAGTTACTTAAACAAAATATTAAACTGATTGAAGATATTGGTGCTATAAAACCAGAAAAAACTTACTTTTAATCGTTTGTCATATTCTATTCTCCAGGCATCAGGACCTCTGTGTTCTATCTTAGCAAACGTGTGAGCACATTGAGTATGTAGATTAGTAGTTATCCCGAAAATTGCCCAAATTCCACACATAATGAAATAGCTGGAACTAGTTCAAATTCATAACTTAATAACATAACAATTTAGATATTTTTTTTCTTTTTTTAACTTATGGGGGTTAAGTACTGTTGTAGGAGGTTGGGATCATATTATGTCCCTAAGTGTATGGGTGCTCCCTTGACGCCCCCGTATGGCCCGGTTTTTACAGACGCTTTAGAGACCGAATCGTAATAATCCGAAAAAAATTCTTAATATCCCAAAAGAAATTCCAGATAATTTTACACCTGTATCATAATACCAAAAATCGATCCTTACTTTAAAAAACAGGAAGTACATCAGAAATATGTACGAATATTGTAATATATAACAATTAGAAGCCTTTATCAAAAGCTTACTATAGAATTTTCATATTCGTTCTAAAGCTGTACCATTTCTCCCTAACAAATAAAGTTTAGGCACCTAGGCAATCTTTAATTCAAGCAAATTTTTCATTATGTAGGTATTTAGTTGATTTTTTTAGGAAAACTCTTTTGTGGTCTTAGGTATATTTAGAAGAAAAAAACAGAAATTTAGTGGTTGTTTATTGGTTTATTAATCCTATGACACGTTTGAATTTCCCAAATAAGTTGGCAACGCAACATGACCGCATGCCTTTACACACGCTCAGTAGTTAAAGCCCTTCAACTTGGCTTGTATAAAAAGCCAAGTCTTATATTTCTTTATGCAAATTGCGTATGTAAGAAGCTTCAAAATGATTTGATAAAGGATGCAACCTTTCGAGACAAATTATAATAAATCAAAATGAAATCTACCTAATGAACGAAATATTTTATGTAAATGACCTCATATCAAGGGCGTTGGCGCTTATTCAATTCGAGAACCCGAACAGAAGAAATAAAATTTTGAGTTTTTGAGTGTTAATAAATTCGAGCTAGTATACCAGCCAGTACAGTGTGACATATCGTTTTCTATAATACATTATTGAGACTTTGTTAGTGCACTGAATTGAATTTAGAGACGCACGCGATATCCATATCATGCCCAATTCCTTATATTTATATAAGCGTCACATCGACCGAGAGAAAACCAAATCTATATTACATATTTCTATATTCTACCTATAAAAGCGATGATAAAAAGTAAATTCATTCTTAGGTATAGGTACCTATTTATTTCGATATTCTACCGAAGCGTATAGATAAATGAAGATTGTTTATCATGCTCTCATCATTTTATCAATCGCTATCACAAAAGGAAATGAGAAGTTGTATAGAAAATAATGCTTTTATGATGGATTCGTGTGACAGATGCCACAGCAGTTCAAGCTCCTAAAGCTAAAACTAAAATTTAATGTAGTTCGATTGACCAACCAGCAAATGTACTAAATGTATTTATATTGTGCACTTAATAGTTCTCTTGTACTTACTTAATGGTGTGCTAGTTCAATTTGAAGTAGGTACACGTGTTTACAATATACCTACCTAATAATGGTTGCCCCTACCTACTCAGTTACAACTGATGAAATATAATCTCCTATTCTAACAGATTTCCTTCATTAAACAATAATTTATGGTTACTGAATAGATATCTTAATTTTATAGTTATTTATCTTTTAAATGCAAATCTCAAAACTCCAAAGATGAACCTGTTAACCTTTTTCAAAGCTAGTTGTTTCCAGATTGTAGTAGTTAGTTGCTTAGCCTTAACCTTAAGCCTTCGCTAATTCAGAGAACCATGAATGAACCATACTTATTTATCGATTCTGATTATGCACATGCACGTCCCATCCGAATCAAGAACAAAGGAGTAAAGGAGGAAGTAGTGTTCTCTGTTCTCTGCAAAGAATATTGGCCAGTTCCACAGCAGACACCTGCTAGCTAGCGCTGGCTTTCCACTCAGCAGCTTTCGAAATTATCGTCAAATTTGGTTAGCCGCATAGAGAACATTGTTCTCTCTGGTTAGCCGCTAACTCAATTCAGAGATAACAACAATTTGCGATCGTGAACAAAGTGAATTACTCAAAGCAGTGGCGGTTCCTCAGAGGAGGCAATGCCTCCTCTACAATTCATATTTTTGACGTAGGTGCGTTTCAAATCTAAGACGTTGGTTCTCTCACTAATTATAAACGTCCCACCACAAAAAAATCTAAGGTGTCGTAGCACTACCTTCAGGGGTCGTGTGGAAAAATGCAAGTTGTATTCTTTTAGCAATAAATGTCACTAGCCGCCACTGACCAAATAGAGGTGAACAACAAACTATTAACTGCTATTAACCTAACCTATTTCCTCTATGAAAACATCATATCTATTTCTATTTTACCCTCTAATCTAATTACATTACATAATTCACTCACACCGCTCTTCCTATTGGTATCCCAATGACAAAGAATAACAACAAATCTCTTGTTAAATAATATTTTTCCGCATATATGTTTCACCATTTTCTACTAGTATTTCTCCCAGTGGTTTATTTCTATTATTTTGTTAGACAGATTTATTTCTTAGATAAGAGATCCTTTGAGTGTATCTTTCAGTATTTGTATTCCCACAAGATTCTACACCAGACACAAAACTAGCATCTAGCCCGCAAAAGATTTTTAAATTTATAGCTGTTGGCGCGTTTCCTCATCGCCCATTTATTTGTTTGTTGGTGAAGTTTCATGATGTTGGACATACTATATTCAACGTAATGATATTTAAATATAGACCAAACTAATCAATCACTGAAAAAAAAATTAAATCCATCAATAAATAACTTAGAAATATATTATTGAAGTTTACGTATTTTAGTACGGAACGTTTCGCCTGTGACGTCATCTGACCTACCGAGATCGCCGTACCACGAAACATCCAAGCATTAGTTTTCGAGTTGCGCAAGGTCTCTTGCTCTCTTTGGGTTTAGTTAAGCAAAGTAGTTCGTTTCTTTTTAATTTTATTTATGATTGTGTAGTTTTTTGATCACTATAATGGAAGAAGGCTACGTCAAACGACAAAAATGATAATTTGCCTAATATTGATATTTTCAGTGATGGACCTTTTTTTATTCAAATTCATGTTATTTTAGTACTGAAATAAAACGAGTTAATTTTTTTAAGTAAGCATATACTTTTAAGTTCATTCTATCAGTCACATGGTCTAACCACAGCTTACATCACAATTGTTAGGTAAACTGTGGTCTAACTTAGAACTGTGATTTCTATATAAAAAACGTTTCATAAACATATTGTAAATAAGTTCTTGTTGTTATACCTATATTGTCATGTTTACAATACATACACACGTCCATTGCCCGCTGTGTACGGACAAGATTGACAAGATATCAAATGTATTGATATGTTTTCAGGGCCGGTCGAACATCGTACCGAGATGAAGCTATTGGATACGTTCAAGTGAAATGTGAGGAGTGAGGGCTCTAAATGCACATTTAAGTGCAGAATTTCACCTGAACATAAAGTGAAAAGTAACCCTTATCATTGCACGTTGGTTTGTGATGAAAACGAAGGAATGATGGAAAGTGTAGCAATCAAATCAAATCACGCTTCACTAGCTTGAACCACTTTTTCTTTGTTATTATATTATTTGGTATGTGAAAAAACAGTTTATTTGGATGTTTAACTGTCGTGCTTTGACACATGGGAACTATAAAATATTTGTAGGATTTTTTTTAAACTTCAGCCATCGTGTAATAACCACAATACGACTTAAACGGCACAAGTGAATACACAATAATAAATCTGTACAGTGCATCCCATTTTGGTTGAGACAGCCAGGTATCTCGGTTGTTGTTGAAGATAGAACCTTGCGGTTTTCGCCATCCTGTGCCACTTTTTTGTGATATTCAAGATGGCCTAAACAGATTTTGCCTAACTACTTTTGTTCATAAGTTACAGGGCGTTTTTGAAACTTCACTCTTTTTGGACTCCTCTCAGATCTACGAATTTTCTCAACGATAATTGTCAAATTAAAAAGTTATCCCATAGAGAATTTTATGCAGAATCCAGTGGCACTCATTTTTTTTCGGGGTATGGTAAAGGATATACGACTCAAACTTATATTTTTTTCAATGGAACACCCTGTATTTTATTATCCCATTAAATTCCTTATTTTTTTCCTTCCGTATAATATCTAATATATGAACATAAAGTTTTAAAATATACTACAAAATGACTAAAACATTGAATTTTAATAATTGTAATAGTGGGCTATGGTTTTTTCATACAGAAAAGAAGGTTTCAATTGACGGAATACCTATTACTTGTGAATTTTCCAGGAAAGAAACAAAAACAATACTAACGCTAACTCACTAACAAAACACATAACTTATTTATTGAATTGTTCAATTTGATGTCCATTTTCCTTAACACATAATTGACTCACTTTCTCAATACATCTTAATGCGTTTAAAATATTAAGGACCGTCATTGTAAATTCTAGAAAGCTACCTCTGTTGTTGCTCATAATACCTAATATATAAACATAAAGTTTTCAAAAATGCTAATTTTGATATCATAAAATGTTGAAGCTTTAGAATCATATTTAAACAGGTAAGTTTTAAAAACAAGATGCCATACAATGTCTTATTATAAAATACTGATATGATTCGAATGTTTCCTCAACATTTTCATATCACTGATTGAAACATTTTATATCATATATCATCTGAAAAAATCCTAAAGCTATTATAAAAATTCTCAAATTCACAAAATCTTCAGGCAGAAACCCAATAGAACACATCAAAATTGATTATCATGACAGCAGATTTGTTGATTCATCCACAATCATTTGATAAAACAATGCTCCAAAAGGCAACAACAATATTTGTATCCCCTATGACCTACTATAAATAAATCACAAATAATAATCCCTCTAGTAAGACTTTGAAATCTATGGTACTATTAAAATTCAATGTGTTAGTATTTTTACAGCATTTTTGAAAACTTTATGTATATATATTATTATGAGAAACAACAGAGGAAGCTTTCTAGAATTTACAATGACGGCCCTTAATATTTTACATGCAGACGTATTGAGAAGGAGATTAAATTATGTGTTAGGGAAAATGAACATCAAATTGAACAATTCAACAAATAAGTTTTGGGTTTTGTTAGTGAATTAGCGTTTTTACTTGTATTGTATTTACGTAGAAAATCGACCTCGAGATTTTTGCTGATATTTACGTTTTGGGGTTCCTAGATCACGAAAATCATGTAGTCTGTTGGTATTGTAGCTCAATAACGGCTTGACCTAGGACAACGAATTTTGGTATGCATATTGAAGGACTACCAGCGACGCAATGTAAGGGTTTTCGTTAATCATATATACAGGGTGTCCAAAATATTAAGTGTCAATATAAGAACGGTAGAAGCGACGAGGTTGTTTCCATCTCGGGGTGGTTTGTCGAGGGAAGTCATAGGTAAAGGCTTTTACCAATTTTTTACATGGAAAACACAAGTAATATTCCGTCAGTTAGAAGCTTTTTTGTATGAAGAAACCATAACCCACTATTATTTAGTGATTTTGGAGCATTTTTTCAAACTTAATGTTCATATATTATTCTGAAGGAAAAAAATTAAGGAATTTAATGAGATAATAAAATACAGGTTGTTCCGTTGAAAAAATTATAAGTTTGAGTCGTATATCCATTACAATACCCCGAAAAACAAAATTGTGTACGCCAATTTCAATTTGATATTATTGCTGAGAAAATTCGTAGATCTGTGGGGAATCCAAAAAGTGCGAATTTTCATAATCGCCCTGTAATTTATGAACAAAAGAAGTTAAGCAAAATCTGTTCAGGCCATCTTGAGTTTCACAAAAAGTGACACGGAACCCAAAAACCGCAAGGTTCTATATCCAATAACAACCGAGATACCTGGCTGTCTCTACAAAAATGAGATGGGCTGTACATACTTGGCGAATATGCGCCGCATCTATTACGTCAAATGACGTCATTGACGTCACACGATAAAGCGCATCAAGTAATGGAACTTCAACTTCAAAGTTGTATAACTTTTTCATTTTTAGAGATATTTTAAAGACTTATTTGTGTTATTGTTTTATTTTACTTAAATTTTTATAATCCATCGATAAGAAAAAATGGAAACTTCTTCATTGCGGCAAAATATGTAGATATAAGATTACATTTTATCGCAATAAATGATGCAGATATATCAAACTAGGAGGCAGTTTTAAAATAAGTTAGTTTTGTTTAAAAGACATTATTGTATATTTCATAGGACATTAATATGTTGCTTATGTTGTACAATCATGTAAGTTTCTTTTTTTTTGTGGATTTAGTAGTAATTAATTTTATATCATAAATATAATGTATATTATAAGATTGTAGGTACTCTAAACTATGATACAATAAACGCTGTGACTATTTTGTAATTTTTCTTCCTTATAGCATGCAAAAAAGCAGAACATCATAAAAACTGATGATTTTCTTGCAAATTCCCTTTGTTACCGTGCTCACCGGTATTCATACTTGACGGGTTGCCTACATTCCGCGCGGCTTCACTTTATAACTCTAGTCCTCCCTCCTGATCTTATATCCTCCTTGCGTAACATCCCGAGTTCGTGAATCAGAGTCCCACTGGATATGCACAAGATAGTGTTATCTGGTCCCACTTCAGTATACATGCGACAATCACTTATCTATGCCACTTTGGAGGTCTGTTTTCTCTGATGCCACTGGAGCTCGGAAGCTACCGACTAGGTAGAGATGAGAATCGCTTAAAACGTCGACCCGGGACGTGAAGTCCCAAGTTCGTGAATGAGAATCCCACTGGGTCTGTAGGCGTATTCTGTACATTTGCCTAAGCCTCAGAACTAAAAGTTGAAAGTCAGAATACAACGAAACATGATGAATTTTGATGTATTTTGACCTTCAACTTTTAGTTCTGAGACTTACACAAATGTACAGAATACGCCTACTGGAATCGAAGATCGAATACTATGGAACACTCCATATCGAATACAATACCCATGAACAAATATAGGGAGGACGAATAACACGAGTAATTGGAGTAGCACAAAAAACATTGGGTTATCGTATGTCATTTCGGTGGGTTGCGCAAAATCATGCTGCGCATCCTTATGTAGTATAGGCGAAGGAAGCTTAAATACAACAATAGACACTCAATGAAATACTGCGCCACATACCAAATTGACAACTTATCACGGGACGTTATTTCAGCCACTTCTGCTTATAGTTAGTTATCCTCCCTTTATATATTCTTGACAATACCATAGGTAGCAAGTGGGTCGCAGAGTCTTGTTCAAATGTCAAAGTCAACGATGGCACTGCGTAATTGAGAAAGGGGGATGTTACTTAGAACATAAAATATTATAATCTCATTAAAAAATTATGAGTTTATGAGGGCAGAATACTATGATGAATAATCAGTGTGTTCCTTAATACAAAACAATAGCCTGGCCAGTAGGCGTATTCTGTACATTTGCGTAAGTCTCAGAACTAAAAGTTGAAAGTCAGAGTACATCTAAACCAGAGAAAACATACCTCCAAATCTAAACTCAACAAGTTTTGTTGTATTCTGACTTTCAACGTTTAGTTCTGAGACTTTTGTAAATGTACAGAATACGAATACGCCAGCCGATGAACTCCCGTATATTGGAAAACTTTTTATACCAACCGATGTATTTTAAATTGCAAAATATAAATATCTAAAACTGCATATACCACCGTTTTTGAAATAATTGTGAACAAAGTTGTGAAAGTTCAGGTTATGATATCTTTGAACCTGACCACTCTGGATGATCAAAAACTATATTTAAGGGTGCGGTCGAGAAAACGCTGTAAACAATTGCAGCAATAAAAGTGAAGTAAACACAGCAAGCGGTTTTTTATTAAATTTAGTCGTTGGAAGCATTTGACGCAAATTTGTTTCCGACCGACAAGCTGTCAATCGCAATCCGTGAATGAAGGAACGACGGCTGAAATTATTTAAGATATAAATAACAATGAAAAAGTTAGTTACAGGAAAATTTAACTGGTGATTTATAAAAGTACTACCTTTGGCATTCAATTTTCAATGCCATAACCAACCGTAAAAATCAATGGTTATAATTTTAACAAGATTAATTCCATTATTCCTATTATTTTGAATGCACAAATATTTTTATTGGATCATCTATACATAAACCACAGAGTAAATAGGTTAACAAAAACAATGATATGGCGTCTTCTACTTTGGAGGTAGTGTTCTCTGCTTCTACTCTCATTGCACTTGCTTACACCACCTCCACGAGAAAAGCAAATTTAGCATTTGCAGTAAAGTTAACACGTGCGCAGTATCACATCTAATAGCAAACAAAACTTGCGTCAGTGAATTTTAGACCACGAATCTTTTGCTGTCAGTGAATGAAGTGTGTTCTCGACCGCACCCTAAAATTAAAGTCAATATAGAGACTTTTGAGAGCATAGCATAGGACATAAAATAGCGCAGATGACGTGAAGAACAGGATAAACTAATTTCATTCAATGGAAATTTTAAGGGTTTGGCAAATAGGTTTGGAAAATTTGGCAATTTTATATATAGTTCTTGATTATCCAGAGTGGCCAGGTTCAAGGATATCATAACTTGAACTTTCACAAATTTGTTCGCAATTATTTCAAAAACGGTGCTATATGCAGTTTTAGATATTTATATTATTGGGAAATGCAATTAAAAATACATCGATTGGTGTCAAAAGTTTTTCAATATACGAGAGTATATAGCTGGCGTAGTGCTGGGGTCCGATTTTCAATTTTCGTGTACGAAACGAGATTGGTATTTTTGAACCTCACACGAAATTAGATTCGCATGAAAAGGCCGTAGTGAGTCAATGTTAAACCGAACAGGGAATAAAAAGATTTGGATGTAATTCTTTATATTAGTCTATGAATTTGATAAATCAAGATTATGTTTTATTTGTGGGTATTTCTGACTTGTCATTATAACTCTCAAATGGGTCTACGAATGGGTGAAATCGTCTTACGTGTCATTCGCCAAAATTTCTTTCTCTTCTAGTTAGTTAAAATCGTTAAATTGCACACAATCTTTCATGCTCACCATTTTTTACCTCTTTCGTAAACGAAATTCAGTTTGCGCTTACTAATACCCATCCGAAGCATATTGAAAGAAGTATTTCGTGCACGAAACATATTCGCATGCTCGAAAATACAATCATGAAAGTTTCACACGAAAATTGGGAAATATTCCGAAATGTAGCTGCGTGTCGAATTCCGAGTAGGTCGAAACACTTGGACATCGAAATCCGAGGATACCGAATTCCGAGCTGACCGAAACTTATCCACACTCCAACAGAGTGATTTTACATATGGATACCTTCTTAGAGGCTAGAGCACGTTACAAAAAATTCTATATCATGGGACATGGGCTAGAGAGGAAAGCACATCCACCAACATGAAGTTGTTTCCAATCACAAAAGGCTGTTGATAGAGCTTCATACCGCAAACTGGCAAATGGAAAAATTGAATTGGCAATAAAATATTTTGTAAGAGCTTGTTATAATACATAACCACATTTTCAATAATTGTGCATAATAAATTAATATGCATGCAGTGTAATAAAATGATAGAAAAGTTCATGTGAAACTGGCTGGTATATAATAATAATATAATATAATAATAATATTCTTTATTTGCTCAAATATCCAATAACAGATTTAGCATTGTCACAGGTTCAAATAGAATAGCTTTAATATTAAAAATCATTAACACAAGAATAATTTAAAAATATTATTAGTTATACAATTAAAAATGCACATTAACACTATTTTCTATTATATAACACATTATTGAAAACTTTACATAAGAAAATACAAATTAAGGTTAGGACAGACCAATTTGACAATATTTATTCTTTATCTATTACATCTAAGAAATTCATCGATATTATAAGGGCATAGTTCCATCAACAGTATTTTTGTTTTAATTTTAAATTTATTTATGGGTAAATTTCTTATACAAGGCGACAAATGATTAAAAAGTCTTGATGCTAGAGTAATATAGCTCTTATGTGTGATGGCGAGTCGATGCTGAGGAGTAAGCAAGTTATTGCCAAACCGCGTGAGGTAGCCATGTTGTGAGTTTACTGTTGGAAGAAGAATCTGTTGCTGCTTGATGAAAATAAAACATTGGTGTATGTACAGGGCGGGCAATGTCAGTATGTTGAACTGTTTAAACAACATTCTGCAACTATCCGTATGATTGATTTTACCTAAAATTCTCAATGCAGCCTTCTGCTTGATAAATATTTTTGTCCAGTCAGTGGAATTTCCCCAGAACAGAAGGCCGTAAGAAATTCTGGACTGGAATAGCCCCATGTAGGCGTCCCTAACAACGTCGAATGACACAAATTCTGCAACTCTACGAAGTAGAAATAGAGCAGTAGATAGTTTGGAAGAAAGGTCTTTAATATGATCCTTCCAGCTCAATCTGGTGTCCAAGGTGACTCCCAAAAACTTGAAGGACTCCCAATTATCTTGCAATTCTTTCAATGTGAAGTTGAGTAAATGGGTTTTATCCACATTAAGATACAATCCATTAGAAGTAAAGAAATTTTCGATCTTAGCTATTGCATTGTTTATTTGTTGTCTAAGATATTCAACATTGGTATGGCACTTATAAAGGGTTGTATCATCTGCATATTGGATAACGCAGGTAGGGTTCATGTGAAGAGGTAGCTCGTTAACATAAAGTACAAAATGCAGGGGACCCAAGATTGAGCCCTGTGGTACCCCGGCCACTACCTTTAGTGTTGAGGAGCATATACCTTTGTGTTCAACCGCCTGAACTCTGTTGGACAAATATGATTCTATTAAATCAGCTACTTTGCTCCTTATTCCATAGTATGAAAGTTTTTTTTGCAGAACTGTGTGTGACACACAATCGAAATTCCGTTGAAATTATATTGAATCAAATACCTACGTATGTGCAAAAACATTTTCTTAGATAAAAGTAGTGCTTGAAATCGGACTGAGAAATCAATTGAAATAGGAATAAGGTAAAGCCCAAAACTTAATAAGCATCTGTCTAAAAAGGCTTGGTATTAAATATACAAACTTGGTATGCTCACATAGATTTTCTATGGAATCGTGAAACATAAGAAGTAAGTAGTACTAGCACCTATAAAATTGATATTAATTTGTATTGTGACGTTCCATACATAAATAATTATATTCCTTGACGATTAACAGTGATGTATTGTTAGTTGCCTGAACCGACAAATTTAGAAATCAATTTAGTTTTTTCTAATGCAATAGAGAGTCACAAACCATTTTATCTATTATATTTGTGATTCGCAAACGATTTCTGATAAATTGAGCAGAGAATAGAGAATGTAAGGTCTATTTTCAGGCCGTGTTGGCTAATGGCTAGTGTTCTCTGATATTTCTACTCTCTACGCAAGGTACTAGTATGTCAGAGCAGTCGGCTTGGGTGGGGATAAGTTTCGGTCAGCTCGGAATTCGGCGTCCTCGGATTTCGATGTGCAAGTCTTTCGACCTCCTCGGAATTAGATCCGCAGCTACGTACTCAAATATTCGTCCACGAATGAATTCGAACAAGTTTGAAAATCGGACCCCTGGTCAGAATAAGCCTACAGGCCTAAATTATGTCATCAGTCAATGTCATATTCCTATATTGAGTCCATAATATATAGAAAGATAAGAAATTAAACAGAAGCAGAATTAAAGTGCTTTAAAAAGTGTTACTTATATTTCTTGTACATATTTCGACGGAAAAAGCGAAAAAATCACGTATTTCATTGTCATCCAAATTTCCTTATTTGTTCGGACACTGGTCGATGCAACATGAAATAAAAATTTCGTCAATTCAAGCTGTTATTTACTTGATGTCCCTACGCAATCACGCACAATCACCTAATAATTAATAGTTAATTATCGACACATCGAGAAATTAGGATGTAAACAAGACCAGCACTACACTAGCCGATGAATTCTCGTAGGTATATACAATATATAAATTTAAATTAATACAAAAATCCCTAAGAAATGTCATCTACAAATATAGGTAACTAAATTAACAATAACACAAAAATAATTTTCAAATGTTTATCTAATTTCTGAGATCATTCTTCCTGTTATGAAAATAAATTCACAGTACAAAAACAAAATTGATTTCAACAAGTTGCATTTCACAAGAATTAAGTATGATGTTCGCAGTTGGCAGATTTCCACTCGATAACTCGTATCAAGGAGGATATAAGATAAAGCCATGATAAAGCTGCCTTTTGTGCGTGGAAGTGGGTTACATAGATAATGTAACGTGGATAGGTATTCATGTACTTACGGTTGATATTCGTTTATTAATTATTTAAGCTACTACGTTGCTTACAGTAGTTATTGCATGTATATTTCCTTATGTAGTTCTAGAATTATGGTAGAGTTATTCTCGATCCTTCGAGAAACTATATGGGCCTGTTGTTCGAAAATAAATGACATCGGCTAAGCCCATGCTAAACACACGCTAATCTTTGACGTGAGCTAAAGCGTTGTTCGAAGCAGACTTTTTAAAAGTTTAGCGCGGTCTTAGCCAATGACTTGTTTAACATACGTATACGTTGATTTTGCGTTGTTCGAACGCCAAGCGTCGCATTAGCCTGGTATTAGCGGGTGATTAGCCGCCTGCTTTTTAAACCAGGCAGGGGGGTTGATTTAAGTAGGTATTTGACAGCCCGGCAACAATTTCGTTTAATCATTCGATCGAAGGTTATGTGTGAAATTTGTCTCTGTTGAGAATAAGTGCAACAAAATTTGTGTTTGACGCAATTTACACTGTTCCACATAAGGTAAGTTTGTTATTATCTTTTTTTATAATGCAAAATGTTGTAATTTTGGAAAGTATTTACACTCAAGTTTCCCGAGGCTGGTATTTGCTGTTATATATTATGCAAGTTAATTGCTATGACAGAGTTTCTCTATATACCTACTTTATACAAATAAATAAAATCTATCACGAGATCTATCTCGGTTCTCGCTACAATATTAGTCTACACCTGCACGTAACGAAGAAAATAATGTGGGAACGTTTATCCGCTCGGCTAGAGACAACCCTCGCTCCGCCTACGTTCTTATTACTTCTTATACAGTTATCTCATAATTCACATATCACAGCTGTGCTGTAATATTAACTATTAGTTATATTTATATATCTACCACAGACACAGAGACCCGACGGAGTACATGACACGGGTATCATCGAAAGGTGACGAGTGACGGGAGAAACGGTACTCGCAAGCAATAGAGTAATGGAGTATAGTAGTCCTAACTCCTAACCTAACCTTTATAATTTGTGGTGTCGTGTTGTACATAGGTCGCGTTTGAATCATGGATGCGAAAATTTTTAGTGTGAAATATGTGCATTGGTTAAATTGGTTAGTAAGAAGACCATTCGGGACACGAGCCTCCATTAAACGATAGCAAATTTTCACGAAGCCTGGAAACGGGGTATCTGGCCGAGTGGAGTGTCTCTGTTTTTAGCGAAGAAGCGCCCCAACTGACTCAGGGGGTCCCTCAGCAAGAAAATGGCAATCCTACCTCATCCTTCTTTAAATCTGTAAGTGAATTTATTAATATTAAAGGTTACTATCATAATGTACGTAGCCTTCACACAGCAATATAAAAAACAGTTATATCATTATATACACCCATTCGAAATCGTTGAAGTGCAAAATCGCAAATGTTTGGTATTTAAAAGCAATACTGCAATAATTATCAATATAATTTTGAACTGCTTTACCAGCCTCCGGTGAAATAGAAAAAGGTGTATTGTAATTTAGTACAGCTGATCATTGTTTTTATGTTTATCTATGTATCTGATGTAAGTTCCCAGTAACAGTAGAATTTTACTGCTAACCGAAAAGATGAAAATAAGCAGATATGTACTTTTGAAGATATTCAAATTAAATTTAATAAGAAAGTTATCGTTTGAAACACCCATAAGTTACATAGTTTTTGTAACTCACAATCTTTGGTAGTGGCATAATAGTTGTGTCATGTGAAAAATTGGAATGCCACTGTAATAGAAAAGTATTTTTAAATTAAATGTATTTAAATTGTTACCCATTAGACTGACTCACTTTAGTTCCTTGGCACATAAAATACTAATATTTTGTCGTGAAATGAATGTCTTTCGAGTGCATTTATGACAAATTGGTTAATCATCTACTTCAACTTTCTTTTGCTTGTAGGAAAAAAATAAAATTTTAGAGATAAAATTCTATATTTGAAATATTTGGAAAAATAAAATACAATAACAATCAGTTACATTAACAATAATAAAATACATTAAAATATAACAACAATAACAAAATATAACAACAGTAATAAAATATAAAAACAATATTAGAAAACAACAACATATAAATATTAGGTACCTCCCTTCAACTACTTAAATATTCCCATTTTAACATAACAATACATCCTTTTTACAGTTCCTTGAATCCTGTCCCAATGTCTTCTTCCTCTTCCTCATCGATTTCCTCCTCTTCCTCTGATGAAGAAAATGTTGTACCACGAAGAGCTTTGAGAGACAGACAGAATCCATTTGAGATGTATAGCAATGAACAATTTAAAATGAGATTTCCGCTAAATAAGAATACTGTAATGGAGAAATTGGTACATGTGTTTGGCCATGAACTTGAACCTAGAACGAATCGCAATCATTCGATAAGTGCAATTAATCAAATATTAATTACACTTCGCTTTTTCGCCACCGGTTCATTTTACACCATGGTTGGAGACAGTATCGGGGGGCTTGACAAATCATGTGTGTCAAGAATTGTCAAAAGAGTAGGTCACCAGATTGCTCTATTAAAGAATGAATATGTGAAGATGCCCCGAACTCCTCAAGAGCAACAAAAAATTAAAGAGGAATTCTTCGATATTGGTGGTATTCCAAATGTTATTGGGGCACTGGATTGCACCCACATAAAGATTGTGTCTCCTGGTGGTAATGCTGAATTGTTCAGAAATCGCAAAGGGTGGTTCTCGATTAATACACAGGCAATTTGTACTTCTCAAAAATTATAAATATTATTGCTCGCTGGCCTGGCAGCGTACATGATAGCAGGATATTTAATGATTCAGCATTGTGTGCAGAGCTAGAGGCTGGACATTTCGTAAATGGTGTTTTAATTGGAGACAAAGGGTATGCCTGTTGGCGATATCTTCTAACACCATTTCAAACACCACGTACACCTGCTGAAGAGCGTTACAATTTGGCCCAAGCTCAAACCAGGAATCCAATTGAGCGCTGTTTTGGTGTACTTAAGATGCGATTCCCGGCTCTTCATTATGGAATGCGGACAGCACTAGATGTCACTTTATGCAATATTATTTCTTGTGTTGTTTTACATAACATTGCATTGGACATGGCAGATGAACCACCTGAAGCAGAGCTTTATTTCGATATTGAAGTTGAAGAGGACATACCTGTAATCAACATTGATGGTGAAAATCAACACACGGCATTAAGAAGGCATTTAGTACAAAATATTTTTGCATAGAAAAGTTATATGACCTAGGTATAATAACAATATTAAATGATTCATGACTACCTAAATACATCCGTGTCAGATTTATATAAAAGATAATATAAAATTGATTTGAAATAATGAACCAATACAAAAAATTATGATAAATATTTATTCATCACAAAAATCTATACAAAACTTAACATATACAAAATAAAAATCGAAATGAAAAAACAATAGAAGTAAGGTTAATTTGTTGAATTTTTTAATTTTTTCAGTTGCTCTCTTTTAATTTCCAAGTCTAATTTACTGGCCTCTAACTCGTTTTTTTTAATTTGTACACTCATACGTCCTAACTGTTTTTTTAAATTGGCATCATATAATGCAATTTTATGTTTTCCAAAATAATATTTTTTCTTATATTGTTCCGCGCTAAAAATTTTTTTTTGCAGCCTTGGGCATTTTTTGGATCTAGGATGGGATGGTTTTTGTTTGGGAGCTGGAGCTGGAGTGCTGGTGGCTTGAGGTTCTGGGAGTTGAGGTTCGGATTTCAAAGAAACAGAGCATGGAAGGGCCTCTACAATGACAACAGGGGTGTTGTCCACATCAATATCTCCTAAAAATTAATTAATGTATACTGATTATCAAGAACATTTTTTTAAAGCTCCAAAATACCATGATACAGTGCACCATCATCGAAAGGGTTTTTTAAAGGCTGAAGTTCTTCTTCAAAAACTGCCAGCATCCTCGCATCAGTATCGGTGCACTGTAGCATGTACGAACCACCTCCAGTTTTAAATACTTCCTTCTGGAAAAGATCAACTGATTAAAATTTGTATAGAATTGAATTTTTGTTATTTTGATATAAAATTGCATGTCATAAATGAAGACTAGGATTTCTGAAGTTCATTTATGCAGGTTCACATCATTTTCTTGTAAAATTAAATATGATTTAGTTTCATTTTAATAATTAAACCTATTTTGGTTTATGAACCTTTTGCACTCATATATAATATTTCTATTAAATGCTGGCGCAGAAGATGTACTTTTCAAGAACAGACGAAATGTTGACTTGAGTCAACTACCATTCATGGCAATAAACATTTTTTCTTGAATAATTTTATTCTCTTAATTAAGAAGTGAAACGGAATCACTGATGATTCACTAGATTATTCGTTCTAAATTAATTTTAACTCTGAGTTAGCCAGTCAATTACCTTATCATTAATCTTCTTTTTTTTTGCTTCACTAACAATTATTTCAATTTCGTCAGTAGTTGCTTCCTCTTCTGCCTCCAATATATCCAAATACTTTCGCTTCTAATTGTTAATAAGACATTTATTGATTATTATTAAGATACCAATAATATTGATGCTCTTTTCTAATTTTTTGTCATAATTTAATTTATTTTTAAAATATAATATAGAATATTAGTCTTAAAATTATATACAATAATCGCTATACAAATGTTTTTTATGGGTATAATATATAAATAATAAAATTTTAATATATATTATATTTAATTATTCTTTTTGAAATATATGTTATACCCATCACTAAATTGAAAGGTTGTAAATATTGTAAAAATAATTTAATGTTAATTTTATTTGTAAGATTTCAGTTATTGCAAAAATGCTATTAAAACTAATAATGTATATTGAGTTATAATGATTTTATTCTGATGGCTTTAATTAAGAAATAATAAAATGAATTATTCAAATATATAAGCAACGACCAGGAAAAGTACACTCTTACGTTAGTTACGGCCACATCCTTTTTAGTTTCGGATCTTATATTTTTGAAAAATGCCTTGATTTGGGCGACCGTTCTATTTCCGCTTTGGGAACATGCATTAAATTTGGCAGTTACATCTGCCCAGGCCTCTTGTTTTTTGGTTATTGATCCAAGGTCAGTTTTCTTGTGCATCAGTACGTCCTTATGACTAGCGCAAGAAAAACATAATTAAAATATTATTCAGAATACATAAAATTGAGGTAAACTCTGTTAAAATAAAATTTTAAAAGGCAAGGCAGGACTTGAAAATTGTGGCACCCCTCTGTCTGTGACTTGATCTGTAAATTTTTATCTTTAACCCTTACAAGTTCTGTTTGTATAACCATGTGTTAACATTGTCATCAATTATAGTTATTCACGTATCATGAGCTATAATTGAAGCATTATAATTTATATGTAAAAGGCTATAACTAAACTTATACATACATCCGAAGTTAATGTTAATGTTCAAAAGTAACAAAATGATTAAAGGAAAAATATCCAACTGAAACAAAATGTAGAATGATAGCCTAGGTATTTATGGATTTTGTAAATGTAATATTTATACTGATTAAATAAATAAATCACCATTCTAGTATTACGGAATTATTACCATTAATTTCCAAAAATATTAATCGTCAAATTACGTTCTGAATATGGAACATAGGTTTATTCGTAAATTTGTAATATTACCCGATGAATTACAACCTACTGCAGAAGAAATCGTATTGGTTTTCTGCCAATATGAATTAGAGTTAAGAATCAAATTAATGAAAAACTAAATCGATTATTGCCGCCAGCAAAATCTGTGGAGATATGAGATCAATAAGTTGGCTTTTTTGGCACTAGACCCGTATTTAGTTTATGCCCCACTAGTCGTAACTTTGAAGCTTCCGCCTCGACAACTATAGATATAAACAAACGCTTTTGGTGAATATAAAATTTAAATTATTTGCTAAAAGACCTGCACAGTAGTTTGTGTTTACTTTTTACATATCTTCTCATTTGAATACATTGTTATGTTTATTGTAAAATACACTTAAAAATAATTAACTTACCTTTCAATAAGCCCAAAGAGTGTAGCTCGGTCTACAAGAGTAAAATTTTTCCTTTTATTTTCCATTTTTTATAACTATAAAATAACCAGGTACACAATACACAAACAACAACAGCTAGTTTAACCAATTAACCTATAAAATTTTGACATATAACGAAGCGTGAAGTTTGCAACAAATGGAGAAATGGCTTAGCTGTGGCTAAGGTTAGCCACCGTTAATTCCGCTTCGAACAACGCTCAAATTTTTTCAGCCTCCATGCGAGCTAAGCACGGGTTAAGCTTAGCCCATGATTAGCCGCTGTTTCGAACAACAGGCCCTATGTGAGGTACAAATTTGTCATAGTATTGTCAGTTTGACAAGGATCTAGAACATTAATTATGTGTGTCTAGATAATCATAGAACATTCTCGATGAATGTCATGTCATGATTCAGGTATATAAAGCCGTGTCGATCACGGGACAGAGTCAGTCTTGTGAAGTCATTGAGTCAAGTCAGTTGATAACAGCCAGTCTGTGGAAACAGAGGTTAATAGTAGTTCTGTCGGTGAAGACAGTGACAGTATAGATTGTCAAGGTGACAAGTGGTGACAGTTGTACCATAATAGAAGCTCGTGTACTGAGTGTTTGAAAATAAACCATTGGAAGCAATCTGCGAATTTTGAGTATTACGCAAGTGAACTCACCCCACAACGTTTAGCACAGGGTTAAACGTTACAATAATATATCTTTATTATATTATCTATGATATTCATGCTTTTCATTTACTCTCTCATATTACGTATCAGAAGCAGACATGATTAAATCTATGTTTTTAATTAAAACTGACAGTATTTTCGAATATACGGTGTGAATCACTTACGTTAAATATGATGTTATAGCAGAAAACAGAGACTCTGTTCTCTGGTTATAGATATGAAAACGAAAACCTTATTGATATTTTTTAGATACTATAGAGTGGGAAATTGTTTATAAACTTTTTTCATGAGTCTTCGATGCTATTGTTTACTTGTTGAGATGTTTTCAGAGAGACAGAGAGATGTTGGGTGTTACCAAAGAATAAAAAACTTTTATTTTTTGGGTGTTACCATTATCTTGGAGGTACTGTTCTCTGCACAAGACGCAATATGACAATAAATATGGCGGCTTTGAGATGACTGTCGGAAGACGAGGAATACCCCCACCAGAGTCATATCTGCGCGAAGAACATATCTGCAGTGGGATTCTCATTCACGAAATCGGGACGTCACGTTCCGAGTCGACGTTTTAAGCGATTCTCATCTCTACGTATTCGGTATCTCCCGAGCTGCAGTGGAACCAGATAATACTATCTAGTCACAATCTAGTGATACTCTGATTCACAAACTCGGGACGTTACGTACCGAATGGACGTTTAAGCGATTCTCATCTGTTCTCATCCGTTCACGCATTCGATAGATCCCGGCTGATCTGTCAAATCTACTCGGGACCTTATGATGTACCGAGTAAAGTAGGGTTACAGTAATCTTTCTGTCTCTTTTTTACATACTCACTACATCTGTTTCAAGTTATTGAGTATGGGCATGGTAAACAGTAAAGACAATAGACATAATTTTTGTATTCACATTTTACATAAAATTATTTGGTTGTTTGACGTCGTCGTGTACTGTTTTTTATTTTAGGGTTTATTTTATCAGCAATAATGTCTTCTAAAACTAACGAGAAATATTTAAATACTGTATACTATGTACAAACTTTTCCGATGACCCTCTGATTTGAACCTGTAGCATAAACATTTAATGCCACTAGTATTTTCATTTCAACAGAAATGCCCGAACGATACATATTTTTAAGATATGCTGTCAAGATCGGACATAAAGGTCCATACATCATTTGTGCGCTAGATAAATCTGCCAATTAAACTGATTTCTTATTCTTATTCGCATTTGAATAATTCATTGGTATTTATGTATGCATTTTATTTTATTTTACATTTTACTATCATGTCATAACATTTCATAGAAAACTGTTAATATGTTAAATATTTAACAATATCAATATACGAAACTGAAAAAAGAGAAATATGTCAAATATGCGTGAAAAAACTAAATATAGTTCTCATTTGTAGTTGTTATTTCCTTCAAAAGACTCGTAGCCAATCGGTACTACGGTACCGGGTTGGCTACCGAACTATTTGGGATGTACCATCCTGGGTAATGAGAATCTTCATGCTGGTAGCATGTTTAGTATTTAACGATATCAATATATGAACGAAAAATCAAAAATTAGGGCTTAGAAATATGTCACATATGCGCGAAAAAATTAAATATAGATTTGTATTTATAATTAAGTTCCAAAGATTCGTAGCAAATTACCACGATCTAGTCGGGACGTAACGTCTATATACCGTTCGGTAGCCAACTCGGTACCGAGATTAAGTGATTCTGGTCTTATTGTACCATGTGACAGATAGATAAATCTTTTGCGTCCATCCAATTCATTCATTGCGAAGGCCAAGAATATATGAAGGGAGAATGACTCTATGTCCTGTTCTATAAGAAGATGTGGCTGAAATAATGTCCCGTGATTAGTTGTCAATTTGGAATGTTGCGCAGTATTTCATTGAGTGTCTATTGTTTTATTTAAGCTTTCTTCGCCCACACTACATAAGGATGTGCAGCGTGATTTTGCGCAACACACCGAAATGACATACGATGACCCAATGTTTTTTGTGCTACTACCACTACTCGTGAGAGAGAAATGCTTTATTGTCGAAAAAATATAAACTTTGTAGACAAAATCGTGTTACTCGTCCTCCCTATATTTGTTCATGGTCACAATACATCATTCTGGTTCTGAGACAGAATATACTATGCATTTACGCATACAGGGGTCCGATTTTCTAACTTCTTCAAATACATTCGTGGACGAATATTTCTCAATTTTCGTGTGAAACTTTCATGATTGTATTTTCGAGCGTGCGAATAAGTTTCGTTTACGAAATATTTTATTCAATATGCTTCGGATGGGTATTAGTAGGCGAAAAATGAATTTCGTCTACGAAATAGGTAAAAAATGGCGAACATGAAAGGTTTTGTGCAATTTAACGATTTAGTCTAACTAGAAGAGACAGAAATTTTGGCGAATGAGCCATATTAGACGATTTTACCCTTTCGTAGACCCAGTTGAGAGTTATAATGACAATCAGTTTCTAAAATTGTATAGACTTACAAAACCCTTAGCATCGGAGCATAAATATTAGTGATCCTCAATTTAATAAACTTAATCTACTTTGTTCAAATCAGAATTGTACTAAGGGAAGTAACTAAAATGGGGAAAGTCCGAAAAAACCCTCAAATAAAACATAATCTTCGTTTATCAAATTCATAGACATAAAGAATTAAATCCAAATATTTTTATTCCCTGTTAGGTCTAACATTGACTCACTATAGCATTTTCATGCAATTTCACAACATTGCCACATCAAAACTAATTCGAATGCGAATCTCATTTCGTGTGAGGTTCAAAAATACCAATCTCGTTTCGTACACGAAAATTACTATCCGAAAACATTAGTACACGAATAAATTCGAACAAGATTGAAAATCGGTCTTATTGTATCATGATACACAGTTACCAGTAACAGATGGTGGCATGATAAAACATCGTGCAAGAGGACGATGTATCGAATTTTTGCTTGAGTTGGTGGTTGTCTCTTAAAGGTACCGCTTAGATAAGAAAACTGGGGAGTTCCGTTGTCTCATGAAATGAACATAATCTTAAAAACATAAAACAAACTGCCGAATGCTGTACCTTGTCCTATTTACGATGCTCCTCAATAATCAACACTGAACAAACAAAGAATATTTATTTAGTTCTTAATTCTAATAATATTAAATCAACAATGAACCAGAAACCAAAAAGTTAAATATATAAATTAAAGAATTTCTAATAAAAATCACAATTTTGATTTTCTGTAACATTGGGCAACGTCTTCTTGTTCCAGGTTTGCAATATCATCTTTGGAATATCCTAGACTCAAAAGGACCTCTTCAGTATGCTCGCCGATCACAGGGCAATCATGTATTGCCAAAGTATGTCCAGGAGTGCGTGACAACAGTGGGGCAGGTTGGGGAGTTGGTCCATTGGCTCCATCGACAAATATACTCTGTTCAGCATTATGCTGATACTTTGGTGCTTCTGATAGTTCCAGTACAGGAGCCACACAAGCATCTACCGAACTAAATATCTGACACCATTCATCACGGGTCTTTTCAAGAAATTTGACGGTAAATACTCTCTTCATTCCATCAAAATCACCCAGCTGAGGTGATTCATCTTCAGTCAAACCTAGGGCTGCGACCAATTGCGCATAAAATTGATGTTCTATAGCACCAACGGACATGAATTTTCCGTCTTTAGTTTTATATACGTCATAGAAATGTGCACCACCATCTAGTATGTTTTCGCCTCGTCCCTGACCCCATACAGGCAAACTTTGAGATCTGTATATCCAACTTCCCAAATACGCTGCACCATGCACCATAGCCGTATCAACTACTTGTCCTAAACCAGATTTACTCCTTTCAATAACGGCTAAGAGTATTCCAAATGCACACATGAGTCCTCCTCCTCCAAAATCAGCTAACAGATTGATCGGCGGAAATGGATTACCTCGTCCACCAAATAGAGACAGCAGCCCTAAAAACACTTATTTAATTCTATTTATTTACATTCATAATTACTTACCTGATAACGCAACATAATTAATGTCATGACCAGCTTTTTTCGCGAAGCATCCAGAATGACCGTAACCTGTTAGCCTGGCATAAATAAGAGAAGGATTATCTTTCATTAATTTTTCAGGTCCAAGTCCTAGTTTTTCCATAACACCTGGACGGAACGGTTCAATTAGTACGTCTGCGTTTCTAGATAATGTTTTGATAATATGAACAGCTCTTTCATCTTTCAAGTTTAGGCAAACAGATTTTTTTCCATTAGCAAGGCAATCATAATCAGTATCAGTACCAAACTAAAATACAAGTTTCTCTTCATGAAGCTGTTTGTAATTTAAATGTAAAAACTTAACCTTATCAATACGTATAACTTTTGCACCAAAATCACCAAGTATCATACCGCAGAAGGGGCCCGGGGCTAAGCCTGCTAATTCGATAACTTGTAGACCTTTTAGAGCCATGTTTCAGCATTTACAGGTCTATTGAACTTTGTTCCTGGATATCAAATTTTAAAATTGAAATCAGCTCTCACTGGATGGATTTTTTTAAGATAGCATACAGTATGAAGTATCCAAGTGTGCATAAAGTAAAGTAGGCATTTATGTAGTGGTTACAAATTAAGTAAAGCGCAACACCTAACGTATCTATAAAATTAATATGTAACTCGCACGAAACTTGACTTAATTAGTAATAGAGTAGTTCACTTTGACAAT
The DNA here is from genome assembly GCA_958507055.1 of Crioceris asparagi. NCBI lineage: Eukaryota > Metazoa > Arthropoda > Insecta > Coleoptera > Chrysomelidae > Crioceris > Crioceris asparagi. The sequence continues at coordinate 56,708,614 of OY293827.1, forward strand.
ATGGAACGTGTTTTATATTCAAATTTCGGGCTAAAAGGTTGTTATGTCTGTCACAAACAATAATAATGGCCTTGTCCTTGTTTGGCCCATAGAAATAATTACAGAATATAAAATATCCTTTTATTCTTTGGAAATAATACTACAATTCTATGATTTGGTCACAGTGTCGGAGAACACTACCTTGGAGGTAGTCTTTCATAGACTAATAGTGTTCTCTGCGCTACCTCGGAGCCATCGATAGGATAGGAGGATAGAAGGAGGGAGTTCTTGAGTTATAAACTGAAGCCGCGCGGAACGTAGGTAACCCGTCAAGAATGAACACCGGTGAGCACGGTAACAAAGGGAATTTGAAGAAAATCATCAGTTTTGCTGTTGTTCTGCTTGCTATAAGGAAGAAAAATGAGAAAAAAAAGTCACAGCGTTTATTGTATCATCGTTTAGAGTACCTACAATTTTGTAATATACATTTTATATACCATGCTAATAAAATGAATTACTACCTAAATCCGCAAAAAAGAAACTCACATGATTGTACAACATAAACAACACATAAATGTCCTTAAAAATACACAATAAGGTCCTTTAAACAAAACTAACTTATTTTAAAACTGCCTCCTAGTTTCAGATATATCTATAATATTAATTACAATAAAATTAAATCTTATATCTACACATGCCGCAATTGTCTTTATTAACGAAAATAAATGATTATCTAAGGAAAGTTGGTCGAAAACGTGGTCATTGAGGGTTTAAAAAATAGTAAAATTTGAAAAATATTGCAAAACCATATTGGACAAATGCACTGCCGTATATTGTCTTGCTTAAGTCTTCCCACCACATTTACCAAGGCTTAACGTATGAACTTATCACTTATAAAGCAGATTTTAACTAAATCAGCGGAAGGATAAAGCAAACCATCTCTATTTTTCACTGCTATGAACAAAAGTGCAGCATGCATTCGCGTATGGTGTACACACTTCGCAGGTTGCCTATACACCAGGTGGCTTCACTGCCGCGCAATGCACTCTGAACCAATGCTACTTCCATACCTTCTATCCTCCTTGATGGATAAACTCTCGAGCCTACACCAGAGACCACGATACATATATATTTATCATGCGACACGTCCAAAACACAGAATATATAATACCAATAGTTATTCTGTGTACGAAGAGTGTCAATGTCATTCCATTGACAGCATTGTCAAATTCGCGGTTTATTCGATTTTGTCTCCATTCTTAACTATTCTAAACCAAAAATTGAAATTCAAATTTTCTAAGAAAATTATTTCTCCAACATTATATTAAAATAACTAGGCTACTGTGGAAGAAATTGGAAAGGGAAATGACAAGAATACAATTGCAAGATTTATAAAATACTGATGAACATCGATTTACAATGCTTGGAATGTTAGAACATAAATACTTTTTTGCTTAACATGCGCACTCACAGAATGAAGCTCAAACAATACAGTGATTCAATATAGCAGCTCAGAAAGAAAGTTATTTCTATCAAGTCATATGTTTAAGGAAGTTGATGGAGATCATAAACTGTATACAGATTTTCAATTCTCGAGAAAATAACTGAACTAACTTCCAGAGTCTTGGGCAACAGTTCCATTGCTCTTTCAACATTTTCTGGTTCTCCGCAGACCTTAAAAAGGACGAGGGAATTAATTTTATCAGTTAATAAATGATTATAACAATGAATTACCCCGCAAAGTTGCAGTTTGGTCCGTCTATTTCGGAGCACCCATTGTGCACGCACTAAACTCGGGATATGTCGCCAACCTTGCAGGATGTTCTGCAGTTTATGAATATTAAGGTAATTTTTGAACCTTTTTGAACTTTTGATAAAATTTTATTGAATGGGCACGTTACTTGGAATATTTATAATTGCTCTGTTAATCTGAATATATAATATAATATGATGATGTATATATATATACAATGATAATAATAATAATTTATACAAAGCACAGAAGAACATATATTTTGAATAAAATTATTTTTTGATGTTATATATAACCATTCACAGGAGATCAATAATAATACCAGTGTTCGAGTGTTCTCTGATATAATACTCAACATTACATATATGGATCAATAGATACACTTATACATCATGATACATGATATATTCAACAGGTGATTAACAGAGCAATATTTTTTTTATAAAATGTGAATTACCTCAATATTCATAAACAGCAGAGCGAGATATAGAGAATTTAGCGCGAGCACAATGGGAGCTCCGATAGGCGGACCAAATTGCAACTTTGCCAAATTACCCTTGTTAGTAGAACATCTTTGGTAGGGAGAGCATACATTGCTATCTTTGCTCCATTTCTTATAATAAACGGATGGTGTTTTGCTAGAGTTTCCTCATAAGCTTCTTTACAAGCCAATAAAGTATTTTCCTCATGTTTAAGATCAGATAGTTTTTTTAAAAATAATTGTATAAATTCTGGAAAATTCGATAACGGAAGATTTATCATTAGTTTCTTGGTTCCATTCACTCACCTAGACCGCGATGTATTCTTAATAAAGTTCTACTACCAGATACATATCCATTTTTCTTGAGTAAATCATTCTGTTTTTCATAGTCTATCATTTCCTTCGCTGTTGTGAATTTCCCTTCTCCCATCTTACTGTCTCTCAACAGTTCACGAAGCAGATCCATTTTTGTTTTCAAATCTTTACTAACGAATCCAAATACTGTTCCCATCAATGTGAAAAACCTTTGAGTTTATAATTCGATGAATTATATTCCGTAGAAAACTGACAGACTTACTTACTTATTAAGTTCTTCGAAACTTTCCAAGTAATAGAACAGATTAACGTCATCATCTTCATGCAGTGCAGCTTCAAAGTTATCGTTCACAAGCTTTATGTCGAATTTACCATTATTTATTACTTCCACAGACATTTTAGGCTAAACGCTTGGATGCAATAACTATGAATCTGGTACTACAAATCAGAAATTTAGACTAGTCTGACATATTATTATATTATTCCAGTCTACAGTTACAGACATTCTTAAACGACAGTAACAAAATCACAGAGAACACTCAGAAAAATCATATGCTATAAATCACAGCAGAGAACACTACCACCATAGAACACTACCTCCAAACTACCAGAGACAACCATAAAGGGTGTTCGAGCAGTAGTTTGGACCAGTTTCCAACTGTGTTCCGTGATTGTGGAGCATGCGCATATGAATTTCCATCTTCTTAAAATTAAAATGCGCATGCCTCTGACGGTTTGAGTTTGGTTTGAAATCCTGCTCGAACACCCTTATAACCATACACTACCAGCAAAATCACAGTCAAGAATATATAAAGGGAGGATGACTAACTTTGTATATTGTTCTATAAGCAGAAGTGGCTGAAATCTTTGACTAGGGAAGAGATGGACTCGCAACATTAGGCGACTGCGTGTTACCAAAGTTCACCAAAACAATCGTGCCATAGGCGGAACAAACAAATGAACAATGGGTACAATTTTAAACTGGGGAAAAGTGAAACTTTATTTCTTGGATTAGTTTGTAGATTTTCTAACTTGTTCTACATGCACAGGCAGGATTTTTAGGTACATTTTAAAACAAAATACTTATTCAGGTGGGGCCATGCTGCAAAATAAATAGTGTTTTTTCGCATACCGATAAATTTTCGTAATTTATAGTCCGGTAGATAAATGAGTGAATTTTGAATTCTTTCAGATTCAGATATACATGAATTCTATAACTTGTGGATGAAATATTTTCTCATAAATGTTAGCTTTGACAGAATATACTGTTAATATTTGTACAATTTTGATTAACTTGATACGTAGAATGTCAGCATTTTTGCAATTCAAGTTGTTAGTTAAGATTGACTTTATATCAATTAATATAATGTTATAGGATAGTTGTTTAAAAATTATACCTACTCACCAAATGGAGTAGAAGAGATACTGTAGAAAAAAAAGTAACTCAAGGTATGAAATAACAGGATAGCATCCATATAATAGTTTATTCATAATTAGATGTATAATGTTTTCTTACAAGAGAATAACATGATCTTGGAACAACTATTTACATTTGAAGTACTTACATATAATTATGGTGATATAAAAACAATATACCACATTAATAGAGTAACTACAAAAAAACTTGTGACAGAAGTTACAAAAAAGTAATTATACTAAATTATATACATATTAATAGAACTCAAACAATAAATGATTTAAAAAATGAATCTACACACACAGATAGCTAGCTAAGATTAAAGTATAAACAAAAAAAGAAAAATAAATTAGTAGAACTCTTACATACTAATTATAGGGTCAACGTTAACGAATAAATTATTGTCCCTTAAAAAGAATCATTTTCGTTAAATGGTTTCTTAAGGGATTTTTTTGTTCACTTAAACGTTTTGCCATGAAATGAATTCTTATATCTACGTATTTTGTACAAACTGCTTTAATGAGCAAGTATATATGATTTAAATTATTTTCTACAGCATGATCGCTTAAACATTGGAATAAACTTGTTTCAATACAGCTTCTCATAACAATACTTATGATTTGAGCAACAGAATCCTTTGTTGGTAGATCGTTAATTGTTCTTAAATATCTCTCACTAATTTTACAAATTTTAATTACATCAATAGATGGATATGTTAGTCCACCTCTATTTCCCTATTAGGGAATTAAGAAAATTTTCTTTGACACCTGACAAAGCACCGACACAAGTTTCACATTTTAATTTTACTACTAAACTTTTAGTAACGAATCCAGCTATGTATATAACTATTTGTTCAGTGCATCTAGATAAAACAGATGTGTTCATTATATAATCATGTTCATATATGATATCCTCAATATTTGACAGTGGCTGGCTGGTCTCGCCGTCATCGAAGTCCTTTTCAAATTGCGGTATGCTCATATTAATCTGTCCTTCAGGCTTCACATGATCATTTCTACTTGAAACATTTAAAATGGAAATATCTTCCAATGGTGTACAATTGCCAATGCCTCCAGCTCTTACTTCTGTCCTTATTAGCAAGCGTTTGTATGCAGCCATAAATTGTCGAGCTGTAGGATTATTATTCCATCCACCTCGGGAGCGAACTGATGAGAAAAATAGTTCTAGATGGTCCTGGCTCACTTTGTATACTGGAAAATACTTTAGAAGTTGTTGATTTGTGACTAACTCCTCATACAACCCTAAAGCACTTTCCAGACACACAATGAGACCAATAAACCCAGTTCGACGTCCTGAGTGGATGACAAATTCTTGACAAATTTCATGACCTCCTCAATATTTGATATACTCAGAGCTCTTTTGTAAGTTGTAGCCTGCAGTTTTCTACTATTTAAAATATCAAATGCTACATTCATATTTCTTATAAAATCAACAGTCGCTTCACAGCCTTCAAAATTTTGTAACTTCAATTCTTTTTCGCAATATTCCAATGCTTCTGCTACAGATGCACTTAAAACTTGGACGGCAAGACGGACTTTCATTTTTTGCTTAAAAAAAATTGATATGCGCGGCACGTATTTTGTTGCCTAAATGTAATCCTTCACTTTCCTGTAAAGATTGCAGTTCTATTATATATTTCCAATTAATATTTTTTCCGTTCCCATCCTTCAATATCAAACGTTCCCCAAAAGTATTTCTTGCTAATTTAATCATATGACATGGATCATATTAAACATAAATACGTTCACCGGAAAAAAATACGGTTTCATATTTCCGAAATCTGTTTCACAGCCCAAGCTATGAATCATCGCAATATTAGAGCTGGCCCCATCAAATGTCAGAGAAACAACTCTAATTCCTGTTTCTTTTAATACATTCAAACATTGCATGACAATGGAACTTCTCTGATGATCATTCAAAGAATCTGTAAGAAAGTACCCGACCGGAATTTTCCATGTGCCGTTTATATTTACTACCATCATAACAAAAGCCTCTTTTGCCAAGGCCATGTTGTCATCATTAAGCTCTGTCCCGAAATTAACTTTCCCATAACATTTTCTACCGTCCCATTCATAATGTTTGCGTATGGCCATCTCATCTATAACCAAGGAGCATAATATTTCTTTCTTTCCAACTTGTTGGACATATGATTTTAAAATATTTAATGATTCTTGTGTGAAGCCTGGTTCTGCATTAATATTTTTATACCACTTACCAAGAGTACTTCGATGTGGAAGACATGTATTGTAAGTACTACGTATGTAGTCATATGCCTTTGGTGAAAAAAAATTCACAGTCAAAGCAAATTTTCTTAATTCCGCACTATACTTCCCCTTTTTCCCTACTCTACGCATCAAAATTTCTTTATCAAAAGTTGATAAATTTTCCAATAATTTAGAATTTTCTCTGCTAATCAAATTATTTCTCTTCAAATCATTAATTAGCTGTTTAAGAGAGCATACCTTTTTTTACAACGCTTCAAAGACTGAGTCAAAACTCTGATTTTTCTAGTTTTTACCTTACTCCTCAAAATCACTGCTTGGAGCGTTCTCTTCAATTTTTTTTTCCTTGGGGTATCATCACCTTCTCCCACACCACTTGTAGAAGGCTGGGGCTCTGGCGTGGTTACAAGTACCCTTTTTCTACTTTCCTATAACAATACAGGTTGTTATAATACATAAAAGAATATACTTATGTTGAATTATTGTAACTTACTTGATTGGGTTGCAAATAAGTAGGTAGCTCTGGGAAAATGGTTGGAATAGCTTCTTTCAATAGCTTGACCTTGCATTTGGTTTTATAAAAATAACCGTCTTCAAAATGTTTTGTACACAGCCGATCATTTTGGGTTGGTGTCCAGTCCCTGGCTTTCATATTCTGTACCCACAGATTACATCTTTCTTCATTTTTGGGAAATCTATAATGGAAAAAAATCATATAGATAAACAAAAGTATACTAATGGTCAAATATATTCCTTTTATCTTAATCTATGAACCTGTTTATTATTGATGTTATTACCTCCTTCTAGGAATACTTTTATGACCTCTCTAAACTGTATTAAAGAGGATAAAACAGCATGTATAATGAAACAGGCCAAATTCTGGGATTTGAAAAGGTCTAGCTAGCAGGTAGGCGGTAAGGCGAAATAAAAGTTTATCATATAATCAAGTAAAAACCCATCTGTGTGTGTGTTTGGTTGAAATTCCTATTACATTTTAGGACATTTTGAATTTTATCACACAATGTTTTATTAATTATTTATTAATAGCTACTATTTTTGCTGCACATTCAAGTTATAGTTTTACAACTAATAAAGTTGGTAAAGAAAAATAAATCTTAGTTTAACATAATAATTTATATGGTAAAATTATCAGGAGATAAACTTAACGCCCAAATTGTGATCCATTCACAGTATATGGATATGACAATTGAAAATACAAGTTACCATATATGTTAAACCTAGATCGAGAGTACTCCTAGTGAAGCAGTTATGAGAATCTAAATTTGTCATATCACAAAGCCTTTATCACCTACGCCCATGGGAATCAAGCCGTACTGACACGTCACTACATGGAACTAATTAAAAATTATGAATGAAAATTGCTGACTTATAATTTCTCAATTTGAAAAAGGGTGTGTTGGATTCCAAGGAATAGGATTACTGGCAACAAGATGTTATGAGGTATTGAACAAAACAGAAATTTCATATTTAATCACACTTAACTAAAGTAGTAAATATGTTTCTTACCTGTGGAATGATATTCCCTCTATTTTTCTGCCACTTATGCTTTTGCACCCAATAGCTGAACACATCACCATTATGCCACGCTAATATAATCTCACAAAATTAATAAACAGCTCGAAATACACAATAATAACGCCTTGCACCAAACTGAATGTTTTGCACCAAACAGCCGAGTTTCGGTAACAGTTCGCTACGAGTCGATGGGTTGGCATTACGTATCCCCTCCTTTCCTAATCTAAGGCTGAAATAACGTCCCGTGATAAGTTGTCAATTTGGAATGTTGCGCAGTATTTCACTAGTGTCTATTGTTGTATTTAAGCTTCCTTCGCCCATACTACATAAGGATGCGCTGCGTGATTTTGCGTAACACACTGAAATAACACACGATAACCCATAGAAATAATCTTAGACATCTGAACACCTAGACCAAGCATCGCCTCTTTCAGAGCGATCCAACATCTCAAGATGTTGGTGGTTATTTCCCAATATATAGCTTCGAGAATAGACCAGGACTTATTCTCGTTGCCTTCTGATGTCTCCCGTGAATTCCGGAATTTGCATTGTGTGTGTATAGTTCATTTGTGAGTGTACTTTCTTATTCGGGTAAGTCTTCATGTTACACTGCCCCCTCCTTAGCATCTGATCGTCCCGATCAGAATCATCCTTGGTAGTACCTTGCTGGATTTCCGTTCCATGGCGGAATCTGCACTTGGTTCCTGCCAGGCAAACACCCTTGTTGAAGAAGTAACAGTCTATCGTCTTTCCCGAGTACACTCCTTTTGGATTGAAGCAACACACGGTAATTTGCACACCAGCGTCCTGGAAGATGTATTCGATCATGCTCCTTACAATCTTCCAATCTAGCCCGTCCAACCCGCAGCCTATTTTCGGAAGACCCAACTTCTTGATGTCATAATTCCTAACTTCATTCCGTAGGCTCTTCAGTGCATGCCAGATGTCCTTGTAAGTGGGTTTTCCTCTAGACATCTTTTTCGTAACCAAATAGAGGAGGTTCCGATTACCCTCTGCTAGTCGCAGAACTTTTCCTAATCTTGGTCGTTCGGCTGACAATTCATCCAATCTTCCAAACTTCCTTTTAAACACCAGAGCAATACCTCGGCCCATACGTAGATCCTCCGCTACACAATGGGCAATAGAAACGTCGGCTGGTAGTTTGAAAAGGTCTTGTTGAACCTCAACTGTCACACCGAGTCTGACCTTCTTCCGATCTGCGTAGACATGAAGTCGTTGAAACTGACATTTCGCTCCTCAACGTTCTTTTCTTGAAGAGCCACTCGTGCTTCCTCCTGGTTGTTCGATCCAGCGTATGGTGCAAGTCGGTTTATGTGCACCACTCTAGGTTTTCCCCTTGGTAACTTTCGGATACGATAGATGACGTCATTTATCCTCTTCATAATTTCATATGGCCCTTCCCATTGCTTTTGGAGTTTGGGACAAAGGCCTCGACGTCGTTGGGGATTATACAGCCAAACAAGGTCCCCTACATTGAAGACTCCATCAGCTGATCGAATGTTGTAGTGGTGCTTTATTCGATCACTGGCAAGCTGGATGTTATGTCTGGCTAACTCATGGACTTTATCCATTCTGGCTCTCAATTGGTCGACGTATCCTTCTACGGCCAAATTCCAGGTCACAGGGTAGGCGTAACTCACGCCCCAACATTAAACTAGCAGGAGTCTGACCAGTTGTTTCATTCACAGCCGCCCGATAGGCCATCAGGAACAAATGGATGTACTGGTCCCAATCTCGCTGATGTTCTGAAACAACCTTAGAAAGATGCTTGCCCATGATTTGGTTCATCCTCTCTACCATTCCGTCCGATTGAGGATGCAAAGGGGTCGTTCTGGTCTTGTTCGCACCTATTAGTCTGCACACATCTTGGAACAGGGCTGACTCGAAGTTTCTTTTTCCGTTTCAGGAAATGGCCCCGCAATATCCACAGCAACTCGCTCCATGGGACTCCCAACATTATACTGCCTCATAGGTGCCCGCTTTCTGCCAAGTGGTCCATTGCACACTTCACACTTACGGCACCACTGTCTCACATCTTCTTTGCAATTCACCCAATAGAATCGCTCCCGAACCTTCTGCAGAGTCTTGGTGATTCCAAAATGCCCACCCGAGGCTCCATCATGTAGCTAACGTAGTACCTCCGGCACTTTGTTCCTTGGCACAACTAGTTGTAGTCTGGATTCAGTGCCATCTTCAGACTCAAAGGTTCTATACAGCAGATCATCTCTTAACACAAGAGAGTCCCATTGGCTCCAATATGCTTTCACTTCAGGGCTTCGTAAGCTTATATCCTGCTAAGACGGCCTCTCCTTACGGCGCATCCACTCCAAGACCACTCTCAAACATGGGTCATTCTCTTGGGCCAGTTTCATTTGTTCGGGCTGCCACTCCTCATTCTCTACGGTTGTTCGTCGTATAGGGCAAAGCTTCTCTTCCATCTTCGAGCAGTGGGTGCAGTTATAGTTGCACGGTCTTCTGGATAAGGCATCTGCGTTTCCATGAACTTTTCCTGCCCTGTGCTCGATGTCATAGTCATATTCCTGAAGACGTTCTAACCATCTTGCCACTTGTCCTTCAGGATTACGGAATTGCAGGAGCCACTTCAACGCTGCATGGTCAGTTCTAACTAGAAACCGGCGACCATACAAATACTTATGAAAATGTTCGCAGGCTTTCACTACTCCCAACAGTTCCCTTCTGGTAACGTTGGCAAAACCTTTCACAAACCGTCGGTAGTAGGTACACAAGCCCAGAAAACTTCTAATCTCATGCTTGTTCTTGGGAATAGGCCATTCCTTAATGGCTGTTATCTTTTCTGGATCAGCCGTGACGCCGTCCCCAGATACGATGTGACCCAGATATCTTACTTCACGTCGGAACAGATAACATTTCTTAGGACTCAGCTTCAAGTTGGCCTCACGTAATCGTTGGAAAACTTCTCTTAAATTCTTCGAGTGTTCCTCAAATGATTTTCCTACCACGATTACGTCATCCAAATACACTAGGCAGGTTTGCCATGTCAGTCCTCTCAAAACTGCTTCCATGAGCCTCTCAATTGTAGCGGGAGCATTGCATAGTCCAAACGGCATCACAGTGAATTGCCAGAGCCCTGATCCTATCGAAAAAGCAGTCTTCTCTCGATCTGCCGAATCCATTCCAACTTGCCAGTATCCACTTTTCAGATCTAGTGTAGAAAACCACCGTGACCCAGAAAGAGTATCTAAGGTGTCATATATTCTGGGTAACGGATAACTATCCTTCTTAGTGACTGAATTCAGAAGTCGGTAATCTACACAAAATCTTGTAGAACCATCCTTTTTCTTCACGAGCACTACTGGCGAGGTCCGTGGACTATTTGATGGCTCAATGACTCCATGTTTGCTCATTTCTTGAATCATTTTCTCGGCTTCGTCTCTTTTGGCCAATGGAAGTCTTCTTGGCTGCTGTCTTATTGGCTGAGCGTTCCCCGTGTTTATCTTGTGAGTCACTATACTTGTTTTACCTTTGTATTCTTCTTCCAACGCAAACACGTCCTGGAATTCCACAAGCATATCTCTCACTTTTCGTAATTGTTTCTCGTCTAAGTCCTGGACAGTCTTGATGACCAAATCAATCAGCTCTTTCGAATATCTGGTCCTGGATGGTTTATCCATCGTTCTTACAGAGCATATCGCTGATAAAGGAACACAATTTCCAACCATACTTCCCTTGCTCAACTTGATGGGGCTCTGCTTTAGATTCATTACTCTGACAGGAACGACATCTTCTACACGAACAAGAGCTTTAGCTGTCAGAAATTCCTTATTATTCATTTCTTCTACCAGTCTCAGACTTCCAGATTTGCAGTTTTCGTCCGAGTTGGTCATCAATATTTTTTCACTATAGCCGGGTATTATTACGTCACTAGTCGTTATCAATCGGACAACATCTTCGTTATCCTCGTGAAAGGGCAGTTCTTCATTGTCGACTTCAAGACACCATCTTGTGACTTTTAATAAACATTTTCTCATTTGTACTATATACTATGTATATGGGAATTGATTCCCTGAGCATAGTTACACCTTGCTTTACACATATAACATATTCCTCAAGAGAGTAGAAGGGATTATCGAGCAAAAATAATTTTATTGTTTTTTTGAAAGCAAATGTTCCTAATTTTCTAACTTCCCCTGGGAGAATGTTGTAGAGGTTCAGATTCAGTGAATTATTTAGTGATTTACTGAGCCTATGTCTAGGTCCTCTTATATTATCTGCACCTCTGGTGTTGTGTTGGTGAATGTCTGATTGTGCTATTAATGTGGGAATTCTTTTGTGAATTTCTACCAAAGTATTCCAAATGTAAATGGAAGGAAGAGTCATGATGAAATTTTTAAACAGTGGTCGGCAGGTTTCTCTATATTTTGCTTTGCACAGAATTCTAATAGCTTTTTTTTGTTGTCGGAAAACGCTAGAATCTGCTGATGAGTTTCCCCAAACTACAATTCCATAATTAAGATGAGAATGGAATAAAGAAAAATAAACTGATCTCAGGGTGTTTATATTTGTGCAATATCTGAGTTGTCGAATACAGAAAAGAGAGCGCGACAGTTTCAAATTAAGTTGCCAGATGTGCTCGGTCCAGTTTAGCTTATCGTCCAAAATGAATCCTAGTAGCTTCACATTTTAATCCTCTGGGATGGGTTTCCTGGTAGAGATTATCAAGTTTTGTGATTTATTGTTGTTTAAATTCAGCTTGTTAGCTATGAACCACTGTTCAGCTTTCTCTTCAATTTCTTCCGATACGGTTTCTAGGGAATTATATTCCTCATGAGAATAAATTAGAGTAGTGTCATCTGCATATAGAACACTTTCGTTTGGGGCCAAGAAGGAAGGAAGATCATTAATATAAATCACAAACAACAGTGGGCCCAGGACCGAACCCTGTGGGACACCAAATTTAACGTCTCTAAAACGGGACAATTCGTTATTGAAAAATACTGCTTGGAAACGATTTGTCAGATACGATTCAATAAGTGTGAGAGTGATACCTCTGATTCCGTAGTAGCTGAGTTTCTCAAGAAGTATTTCATGGGAAACACAATCAAAAGCTTTAGATAAATCGCAGAGAGTAATACCCACATGATTTCCCTGTTCAAGACCCGCAACTATTTGCTCAACCACCCTCATTGTTGCACTAGTTGTTGAGTGATTTTTTCGAAAGCCAAATTGTTCATTACAAAAAAACTTGCTGTCTTCGAAGTATTTGGATAATCTTTGCTTTAAGATAATTTCAATCAGTTTCGAAAAAATACAGATGATAGAAATGGGTCTATAATTGTCTGTTTTATCCCCTTTTTGAAAAGAGGAATGATTTTGGAGTATTTGAAAATGTCTGGAAATATACCAGTTTCGAAAATTTGATTTTTTAGGTTTGTTAGGGGCTCTGAAATTGTGTCAATAGTACCTTTTAAGATTCTGCTACTAAGTTCATGGATATCTAGGCATCTTGAGTTTTTCAGAGATAAGATAGCTTCTCTGACATCATAAATTGTTACAGGCCGCATGAAAAATGAGGAAGATGGAGCGGGAAATTTTTTGTAATTCTGGAATGTTGTGGTGGGTACATGTGGTAAAGATTTGATAATATCTTCGGCCACGTTTGAAAAAAAAAAAAAATTAACGAAATCCTCGGACGATAGTTTGTCCGTTGAAGTGTCGCATTTACACTTAGAATTGTTCCTTTCAAAATTTATCAAGCGCCAGCTTGCTTTCGATTTATTTTCAGCATCTGAGAGATACTTATCATAAGCTGTTTTTTTAGTTAAAATTAACTGTGTTTCATAGTGTTTTTTGTAACACTTAAATATGTTGATGTGACTATTCAAATGAAAAGAGAAGGATTGGGACGTTCGAGTTGATCCGTTTGTAAACTATTTTAAATAGCTTTCGCGAGTTGCTTTAAAAAAGTGAATAGTGTTTCCAATAATGTAAGTGACTGAAGAAATTACAATTTGTGAATATTCATTATTGAACTATACTTTATCACGATAAACTATTTTTATTTGATAATCTTTGTTGTGAAAAGTGAAATACCTCAACAACACATCGTTGTCGATGCGATATACGGCAACCATAATTACAGCATGTTCTGTAATTGGTTGCCGATACTTGTTATCTACAACAAACCATTAATCAAAGCTTCATCACTGAAACGAAGATTGCTTTTGACTACATGAGTAACCCTTCAATTACTAATACATTTACCGTTAGTACAACCACAATGTCTCAAAACACATCAACAGAAAACCAAAGTAATACACCAAGCACATCATATGTAACAGCAGCAAAAACAGTTCCCAAACCAACATTTCCCAAAAAAGATCAAGCCATAGTTCTACACGCAGAAGATAGCTTGAAGCTATACGATTATGTGAAAGCCATTGGAGACATCATAGGAACCAAAAATATCACTTTTGCATCCCGAATATCGAATAACAGGATTTGTATATATCTCGCCAGTACAAAACTAGTGGACCAAATCATCAAATCAAACCCAACTATACAACTAGGAAATGTCGTCTTAAATATAAGAAGGCTAGTCTCTCCTACCAAAAGAATCCTTATATCGAACATGTCTCCGTCTATCCCCCACGACTTTGCTGCAAATGTAATCAATGGATTAGGCCTTACTCTTGCGTCTCCGATTTCTTTCCTGAAGGCTGGTATTCCAGGAGACGAATTCAGCCACATCCTTAGTTTTAGACGTCAAGCTTATGTTTTTCCACCTACCGATAACTTTGAACTACAAACATCAGTAGTAATTCATTTCGATGGAGTCGACCACAGAATTTTTCTATCTTCCGATAGAATGGAATGTTTCCTTTGCAAACAAACAGGCCACACTACAGCAAACTGTACAAACACCACTCGTGACAATAGTACAGTACAAACCACAAACCAAGTATCTCAGGACAGTAACAGGTCAAAATTACTAGAACCACCAATGCTCTCCCAGCCAAATCAAACTCTACCAACAATCAGTCAAAAAAGAGCCCATTCAGATACCTTAACTACTAGCGAGGACAACAACACCCAAGAGGAAACCATTGTATCACCCTTAGAAATGCCTCCTCCAGAGTATCCGTTACAGAATACTGATTCCTGTAAAAAAACAAGGAAAAAACGCAAAACAGAATCACCTGCTGAATCGGGTCTTACAGAACAAACCAAAATGAATATCATAGAAGCCTATAAACATAACACTGAATCATTCCTCCTTCCTGTAGATACCCTCTTCGCCTTTTTAGAAAACACATATGGTAGCAGTACACCCTATAACGAAGCTCTTAAATTTACAACTGAGACCAAAACCCTGCTGTCAAACATCCACTCGATATACCCTTTTTTGAAAGAAAGAACAATGAAAAACAGATTCACAAGGCTCTCCAAGAAACTCAAACAGCATCTCAAAGAAGAAAACGTTGAAACTGAAAGTATAATAAGCATAGAGTCCCAAACCCAGAAAAACAGCGATGACGAATATTCTTCTGACACATCTCAAGTATCACAAACATCTATTCCCTCCTCATTCTAACTAACATTTAAAAAAACTTTCACTGTGATACAATGGAACTGCGATGGATTCTATCCACGCTTAGAACGGATCCAACAGTTGATATCGGAGCATTCTCCTGATGTTTTCTGCCTACAAGAAACCAACTTCAAAGACTCTCACAATCCTCACCTGAAAAACTATGTTGGCTATCACCATATTAGAACTGATTGTACTCGAGCCAGTGGAGGAGCATCAATATTTGTCTCTTGCGACAAATATTCCAGAAGTTTTTCTCTAAACACTACTTTAGAGGCAGTTGCAGTCACCACATGGTGCCCTCAAAAAATCGTTATTTGTAATGTGTATATTGCACCAAGCCACAATCTGACAAAAAACGAAATATCTGACTTAATAAAACAGCTTCCTTCACCATTCATCCTGACTGGAGATTTCAATGCACACAACATTATGTGGGGCTCAGATTCCACCTTTGGTCGAGGTAAAATTCTAGAAGAAGTTGTAAATTCCCTGAATATATGTTTACTTAATAATGGAAGTAGCACACATTTCAATATTTCTTCTGGCAATTTCTCTTCAATAGATTTAAGCCTTTGTGATCCGAAAACAGCCACACTAATCTCATGGTATCCACTAAATAGCTTATTTGACAGTAATCACTTCCCAATCCTTATCTCCGACAATACACCAGAACTAATCGACAGTACAACAAGATGGCGAATAGCTCAAGCTGACTGGAATAAATTCAGTTCTTATATTAAAAATGAAATAGAGTTAATAAATTTTTCGGAAAACACTGATGAAGCTATAAACCAGTTTACAAGCTGCATTATTTCCTCCGCACGTCAAGAAATTTACAACAACCACAAGAAGTAAACTAGTCCCATGGTGGAATCAATCTTGTGCCACAGCCATCAAAGAAAGTAAGAGGGCTCTTAACAAATACCGAAGAACTAGAAGCCAACAAGATTTAATTAACTTCAAAAAACTAAAAGCCAAAAGCAAACGAATAATTAAAGAATCTAAAAGATGTTTGTGGAACAATTTTACCAGCTCAATAACGACTGAAACCCCTTCTGGACAAATATGGACTAAAATCAAACAAATGAGAAGCAAGAACACCACTTACAAAATTCCAGCCATCACTTTTCAAAACCAAGTCATCAGTGACAGTCAAAGTATCGCTAACAACTTTGCGAAACACTTTCAAGAAAAAACCAATACAAGACATACTATGGTTATGCTACCTGAAAAACAACAACCAACGATACCATCTCAAGACTTCAAATTCCTCAACAGCCCATTTTCCATGGAGGAACTTACATTTGCTCTTACTTCCACTAAAAATTCTGCCGCTGGACCAGATGACATTCCGGGTATATTCTTGAAACAATTGCCTATCAATTCTCTAACCAAACTAAATGAGATATACAATCGTATCTGGTCACATCAAGAATTTCCATCAATATGGCGTCAATCAATCATACTTCCTATCAAGAAACCGAATAAAGCATCTGGAATATTGAACTCATACAGACCTATCTCACTCACATGCACACTATGTAAACTTCTAGAAAAGATGATCAATAAACGCTTAATTTGGTATCTCGAAAAGCACAACATTCTATCAAAATCTCAGTCAGGATTTCGACCCAACCGGAACACCACAGACAACCTAATAGTTCTACATAAAGAAATTGAAAACGCTATGTGTAACCAGCAAGACGTCATTGCGGTAATTTTTGACATAGAAAGTGCTTTTGACACAACTTGGAGACCAGTTATAATCCAGAAACTTAAGGAGATCAACCTATCTGGGAATATCATTCATTTTATACAAAATTTTCTAACAGATCGAACATTTAAAGTGAAAGTGAATGGTAAAACATCCATGTCCCTCTCTACCACAAACGGAGTTCCCCAAGGCTCGGTTCTGAGTTCAACACTCTTTCTTTTGGCTATCAACGACATATGTTCCTCCGTAAAACAACCGATCAAATATTCACTCTACGCGGATGACCTCATCATGTTCTGCTCAGGAAAATACACATCAACCACATGTAACTTACTTCAAAACGCCGTCAACAATCTAACCGAATGGGCAAGAAGAACTGGATTCAATTTTGCAGCTTCCAAATCCAAAGTAATTAAATTTAGCAGAAGATATAGCAGTGTCCAATTCCCATACATCACTATTAATGGTGAGCTGTTGGCAATTGTTGACCACCATAATGTTTTAGGAGTTACCTTTGATAGTAAACTCACTTGGAGAAAACACCTACAAGAACTCAAAGCAAGCTGCTCAAACCGACTGAATATCCTAAAATCTCTCTCTCACTATTGCTGGGGTGCCGACGATGAAGTCTTGTTAAGAGTATACAGAGCCCTAATTAGATCCAAGTTAGATTATGGTAGTCAGGTTTTTCTCAACGCCTCAAAATCTAATTTAGAAGCCCTGAACACCATCCAAAACAACGCTATACGTATCTGCCTCGGAGCTTTTAGATCGAGCCCAGTAGAAAGTCTCTATTGTGAAGCACACGAACTGCCTCTCTCCCTCCGACGCCAGCAGCTACTACTTTCCTATATTTCTAGAGTATCAGCCTCTCCAAAGAACCCTGTATACACACTACTGCAAGAATCAACACCCCAAATTATAAATACCTTATCAGAAGATATTAATTTGTTCAATACAGTCCCAACACCAATTTCAAATACACCACCATGGCACAAAATACTTCCCAAATTTAACACATCCTTATGTGAATATTCTAAACAAGAAACCCCTAACGTGATCCTAAGAAAAGCTTTCTCGGAAATAATTAACACGATCAAATATGACAATATACTTTTTACCGATGCGTCAAAAAATGACGCTGGAGTAGGATGTTCTGTGGTCACTTCACAAAGAACTGTAGCGAATCTTAGACTACCTATTTACTGCAGTGTATATACAGGTGAATTATATGCGATTTTGAAAGCCCTAGAAACAGTAACGCATGAAAATAAAACAGTGGCAATCTGTACAGATTCCTTATCTTCTGTATATTCCATAAAATGTATATATACCAACCATCCAATAGTTCAAAAAATCCATGAAATCTGTGATCATCTTGCTAACGCAGCTGTTTCTATTACTGTAATCTGGGTCCCGTCACATGTAGGAATTTGTGGTAACGAAAAAGCAGACCAAATTGCAAAATTAACATCTTCATCAAACTTACCGATAGATAACATACAAGTAGAAAATGACCTCAGAAGGAGAATAAAAAATATCATATCGGCAAAATGGTCTGATCAATGAAAAAGATCATGTTCCAAACTCAGCAGTATCCAACCTAACATCCGTTTATTTAGAATACCTGGCCTGAACAGAAGATGGAAAACAATCATCCATCGATTGAGAATAGGACACACAAGGTTAACACATGGGTATCTAATGTGTGCTGGAAGCCCCCCACGTTGTTGCGAATGCGACAAACCGATCACTATTAGTCATATTTTATTGGAATGTACCAAATAAACATACGCCCGAAGACAAAATGCCATAAAAGGAACGCTAAAGGAAATCCTTAATTCCACCAGTGATTACAGTGCCCTAATAAAATTCCTAAAAGACTGTCAATTATACCAACTAATTTAATGTAAAGTCCATGTTTTTACATATTTTTGAATAGATTTTGTTATATAATCTATTTGTTATAAACTGTACCTGTGTCAATGGCCATTATGTTGTCGAGACACATTAAATTTTTCGAATAAAAAAAAAAAAAAAAAATATGTTGATGTCTCGTGGGTTTTTGGTGGAATCACATACAGTTTTTAAACTCATCAGTGTGTTTCTTTGTGATCTCAGATAGTTGTTGAACCAAGGCACCAGCTGTCTGTTTTTGTTAAATTTGTTCTTTTTTAGTGGAAATATTTTCTCTATAAGCCCATGAAAACATGAAATCAAAAAGGAAGCTGCAAAGTCAACATCAGAATCTAATTTCATATCACTCCAATTTATCTGAGATAATTCATCATTGAATAATTTGAATCCAGAATTTGTAATATTCCTACTGTAAGTGTGATTAACTGAAATATTGGGTATTACAGCAATTATTACATATTGACCAGCATGTTCAGAGAGGCAGGGTTCCAAGACCCCAGATTTGTAAAGGCTTGAGCTCAAATTTGTGAGAATATTGTCTAAACACCTCGATTTTTGAATGGAAATT
This sequence comes from Crioceris asparagi, assembly GCA_958507055.1. NCBI lineage: Eukaryota > Metazoa > Arthropoda > Insecta > Coleoptera > Chrysomelidae > Crioceris > Crioceris asparagi. Next base: position 56,728,131 of record OY293827.1, read on the forward strand.
CTAGTATATTCTTCAATTGTAAGTGCTAATCCATACGAATTTAAAAGACATAATAACATAATGAGTTAATTTTGAAGTCGATATTAAAATCGCCTAGTAATATGATTTTGCTGTCAAGATGAACAAATCTGTCTAACAACAACTCAATATTGAGCCACTGGGTCTGTATAGGGTTATGATAAATAATTTTGAATCTACTAATTCGATACCACAAAATTCAGCATGTCGCTCTTCGCAATATGCAGTAACATCTAAGGATTTAGCTTTTATTGATTGTTTGAGATAAATTGCGACACCACCATGCGCACGTTGTTTTCTACAAAATTGACTAGCTAATATGTAGCCAGGAATATTGATAGTTTTCAGATTATTTTCCGATTGCCAGTGTTCAGAGACACAAAGGATATCGAAATCGTAATCTATTAGAAATGAATCAATTTTCAGTAATTTATTTGATAGGCATTGTGTATTTATGTGAAATATACTCAAAGAATCATTACCTCTCAAGTCTCTTGGGTGCACATTAATAAGATTGGATTTTTTTAAGTAGGAACTTGTCGGAGTTTGTGTGGGCCTAAAAAAGAATTTGGTTGATTGTCGTTTCTAATGATGTCATCTTTTTTGAAATTGAATCTCCTATATCCAACCCCTTTTGGCCAGAAAGACGGGGTGTAGAAATTTTCTTTGAATTTGTAATCGGCAGCTACCATGAAAGATTTCAGATTATTTTCGTTTTTGAGATATTTCACCAGGAAGGGTTCTTTCTTCGTCTACTCTATACCAAACTCTAGGTTTTGCCCCTTTGAATTTGCCATCATCTTCCGACTGACCAAGCTTGCGCTTGAAAGATGTTTTCCGTTGGACCGTTTGCCAGTTTGCAGTGTCAGAATTTCACTTGCCATTTGTGTCGGGTCTAAAAGCGGACCACCTTGTATATTGTGACTGTTTAGACATTCCATGGCAGGTAGTTTGACGAATTCATTTTTTGGGGAGGGCTTGCTCACACTGTTTTTTGTTGGCTTGGTTGTATTCTTAGTTTTTTGTTCAGTCTCTTTTTTTGAACACACTAACACACTGCTTTTTCAGTGGATTCGAATGTTTTTGCTGGTCCTGCCCCTGTTCTGTTTTGAATAGATATGGTATTATTTTCGTAGTTATGTAACTTTTCTTCTAGAAAACTTATTTTCTCATTTAATAATGTTATTAGAGTTACCTTGTCCTCAATAATGGTGCACTTGTCGGCTATGATTTGTTTCATCAGAGAATAATCTTCAGTCACGAACAAATCATCTGTCATATTCGCGTCAGCAAGATATTTCTCTTTGATGGTCACCTCACAGCAAGTTTTGGATCTTATTGCACACGCTTTGTGGTACACTGAGTCACATTTTAAACATGTTAGACCACTTATCGTATTTTTCTTGCAGTATTTGCATAAATTTTTTGGCTTATCAACACAGACACTCTCAGCTGCAGCCATCTTCCCATAAAAGCACTATAGCTCCCTTACTATATTCTTCCAAATGTTCCAGCAGAAATCAGCTGACGCAGATGTTGGTTAATAATAATGAATGAAACATGATCTTATGTTGTTGTGTTGTTATTGGAAATTGACTATTTACAGGAATTTAAATTGGATTTTTTGGATTCCAATTCGCATTCTGGAGCTGTTTTCGGCTTTTTTGAGAGAGGTATGCCCAGTAGAATTAGGAAATGGTCAAGAAAAACTCACTTGTTTTGTTGCCCAAAATCGAAGAGGGGCACTTGTCGCACTTTTGCATTTATAGTCTTAGATGTAATGCACACGTGCACTCTATTTGGATATAAATTTAATCTGTGTTATGGAATTTGTGCACTAACTTTTGAACTGTTGCAGCAATTCCGATGCAGTTTTCACAGTTATGGTCCTTGGTACTACGCGGTTTTGACTGTATAATTTCATAAATTTTCGGCGATTTTTTTACCGAATTGTGGGTACAGCGAGACGTCTACGACGTGTTGTGTGTATCATGGACAGGAAAAGTAAACATGTTGAAGTGTTAAAAAAATTAAATATATTATAAGGAATGTTAGAATACTTACCGTTTCAGGGAATTGTGAATATTATTTTTGAAAAAATAATCAAATACAAGTCTTCTGTGGCAACCTAAAGAGAATTTCGAAAAACGGCGGCGTTTACTTTGACTAGGTACTCTTATCTTCCATATTTCTCATAAACTCACAACACAACTGAAAACTACAAGAATTCACCGCTTCGATACCCGAAAGAAATAAATATATTGCTAGATAAATACTTGAAAATTATAAATAAATAAATAAATAAATTTATTCAATATTATAACTTAATACATTATTTCTTAAACCTAAGCTAGATATACATTGCTAAACATTATTTGTTTGCACCTAGGTACAATATACCTATGTGTGCAATAAGTTTTTCTGAGAGATTTAACTATTCAAAAGTTATTCTTTAGATTTGATGATTGGGATTTTATGTTGTTATTGTAGATGTTTGATTTCTAAATACAAGCTAGTAGAGTGTGGTAGTTCTTATAAATGAAATATTTGCATTCCTCAACTCCTCCGGTAGATGGTTATATATTTTAGATGCTATTAGGATTGGAGTTTTTCTACTGGCTTCTTTTGTCACAAATTGTACAATGGCGTTGTTTCTTGTCTTATTTCTAGTTTTATATCTATGATCGAATGTTTTAATCAGGTTTCTTTTTTTGTATATGAAGTTACAGCTAGCTAGTAAATATAAAGATCTTATATTAAAAATGTCTTTGTTGTAGAGTAGGCTAGTCGATAATAGTTCAGTTTTGAAGAGAACTACTTTTCTTATATAATTTTGTGCAATATTCAATTGTTTTATGGTATTGTTATATACACTCTCCCAGATTATGATTTCATAACTAATGATGGATTCAACAAGGGATCTGTATACGTTGATGAGGGTTTTTTTAATCCAGAAAGCTACGCGGAATGTACAAGATACTTTGTACTCTTTGATTCATGGATTGAGTCGGTTAAGTAGCTGGATGTGATCGTTTGGATGTTAGGTCTGGTAGAGCTGTTGATTGAGAAAGCTATATAAGTCGTTTTCTCAGTATTTAATGACAGTTTACTATACCTAAGCCAATTGACTACGACTTCCATACCTTTTACAGCATTTTGTCTCGCTTCGTCCCAGTTTGATCCCTCAAAGAGTAGGACGGTGTCATCAGCATATGAAATCATTGATATATTTTTGTCTATAGTCAATAGGGAGTTTATGTACAGAATGAATATGATTGGGCCAAATACAGTGCCTTGTGGTGTACCCATCGTTACAAAGAGAGGTTCACTAATTTCAGTTTTTACTCTCAGGAATTGCTTCCTTGAGTTAAGGTAGCTTTCAAAGACTCTTAATGCAATACCTCTCACACCATAGTGTTCTAGAACCTTGAGTAATTTTATATGAGGCACCGTATCGAAAGCCTTCGCTAAGTCTAGAAAGATGGCGATACTTTTCTTGTTTGATTCTAACGATATTTTGATGCTATTGACCAAGTCCAACATTGCATCACATGTACTGACACCCTCCTGAAAGCCATATTGTCTGCTGCTCAAAATATTATTTATTAATAGAAATTCAGTGAGTCTCACTTTTAGGCATTTTTCAAATATTTTGGTTTTAGTGTTGATTAGGTTTATTGGTCGATAGTTCGAAATGTTAGTTTTAGGTCCATTTTTGTAAATTGGTGTTATTATGGAGGCTTTAAAATGCGAAGGTACGAAGGTACTAGTCCAGTGTCAAATGTGAGATTAATGATATATGTGATTGGTTTTATCAAAAACTCAGGGTGGTTCTCTAGAAATTGTGCACTGACTTTATCTTCACCTGGAACAATATTATTTTTTAGCGTTTTATATGGCGGATAATTTCGTTATCATCAGCTGGTTTGAGAAAAATGGATTGTCTTATGTTAGGGTAAGAAACGGCAAAGTCTGATGGGGGCTCTGATATTTTAGTGGACATATTATGTCCTATATTGATGAAATAATGATTGCAATAATTCGCCATTTATCTATAATTTTTGAATGGAAGATTTGTATCATCAAATATCTCAAATTTATAATCATTATTTTCTTTTTTATTAGTGGCATTGTTTATTATTTTATAAAGACCCTTCAATTTATCTCTGTTATCATGAACTTTCATAAATAACATAAATATATAAAAGATGACGAATTAAAGCCCGCTGCAGACGGAATATATTTTGCTGCATGTTTCCTTGAAGGGAGCTAGGCAGTGTTGCCAGATCCCAGATATGTCATTACCAGAATATTACTCCGAAATTACCAGAATTCAGGGAAAATTACCAGATTTATTTTTATATACAATATAAACATACACAAAATACATAATAAACCTGCAAAGGGCATCTTGCCCGTAATCTATGTTACAGAAAAGATAAAAGACTCTCAGAAGGACCATACATTAAAATATTTTACTTTTGACTATCATATATTAATCAAAATAACTTGAAGCAAACAAAACTAAATCAAACATAACTTAAATGAAATAATACGGACATTCAGATAAGTATTTTAATAAATATTTCAAATTATTATGGTGTAATCAACTGGCATTTAGAGTTATCCTTTTTTTATCTTGCATCCTTCTACACAAATCGTCTTTCATGTCGTCATTTCTTAAATATTATCTATAAACAATGAAATTACCGTAAATTTCCCATTACCGGGAGACTATTACCAATTACCAAATAAGGTTCCAAATTACCGTAGGTTCTGGTAATTACCAGGCGTCTGGCAACACTGGAGCTAGGCTTGGTGCTGTGCATGCTTCCGTGTAAGAAAATGACATCGCGTGCACAGTTGGTTGCTTGAACTCGTGCATGATTTGATGATAGAACCGGTGCTATTTTCGGTGATTGTTTTCATGTATCGTGCCTTGTCGGAGCACTTGGAACTAGTCGAGCCGTACTCAAAAGTTATTTTGCACATGATAACATGTTAACATGATGGCCTGCATCGTGTGAAGCCAACACAAGCAAGGGAGCCATCAACACAACATGCGCGGCAACATTTATCGGACCGTGCAGCAAAACAAGCAAGCAATCATGCAGCAAAACATACTCCGTCTGCAGCGGGCTTTTACATATACATATATATGGAAAAAAATAGTATATATGCACTTATATATGTATATCATTTATATGAATAAAAATGAATCGCGAAATGCGTTGCTAAGCGCAAAACTCGAGAAGGGCTCGACCTATTCGGATAATTTTTGTTTGAATATTTTCTTAAAGGCATAAGGAAGGTTCTATTGGAAAGAATAATCGTAAAAATTGTGAGGAAAATAGTGAAAACACCACTTTTCCCATACGCTTTCTTAGTGTGGTGTCAGATATGTCATAAATTTCACGAACCATTATCCAAAGAACACCTATATTATTTGAGACAATGAGCCTTTTTACTGAGAAGAGTGTGGCCTTTTGCTACGAGAGGGCAGCACTTCTGGTAGGGACAGGGACAAAAACCTACTCCATCTAACACTGTGGAAATATAGGTGATAAAAGTAAATTATTTAAAATAATCAAACACATAAAAAAATATAGTGTACCATAAAGCATTACAATAAAAATATTATATTATTACTGAAGTGTACAAAAGCAGGAAGTTATTTTTGTAAGTAATCGTCATTTAAAATTGAGATAAGAAATTAATAATTAAAGTGATTACTCTGAAATTCGTTTTATTTATTCATTTTTTTTCTATTGGACAGCACATGGCCAATAAATATTTATGTCAAATTTCATATATCTATTACTCCTACGGCAGCAACGCGCCGGGTACTGCTAGTTTTTTAATAAAATAAGTTGTTATAAGACTTAAAATATGGTATGCATTTTGTTCGGATATAGATATATGGAAAAATGACAAAACAACCACATTTACTATACTCACGTGCAATCTAGCATGGATGATGGAGAAAACTGTGTTTCTGTGTGTTATAGTGTTTCTGAACAATTTTTTTTTCTTCTCACTGAACCTGTACCTGCCTTAATATTTTTAATTTTAATGTAGGTATGAATAGTTCCAAAAAGGAGCAAACACAAAGATCATTCATATAAGATCTTTTTTAACAACTTGAATCTAAACACTTTCAACTCTAAATATGCCGTTACCATGACATTCATAAATAACCACATAACACACACACATATAAGGGAAACTCATGTTGTCACTTTTGTTTGAGTTTTCTAGGCAACTAACAATACTTATTCCTAAGTTTATAAACACGAACGCGTGATGGCGCTCAGGAATGTGGTTAGCTTTCTAGAGTGACGTTCAGATTTTGAAGTTTATGTTCAAATCTTCTACGTTTAATGTTGCGTCGCGGTTAATAATATATTGTTATCGTAAATTTCTAATTAGGAAGTGCCTGGTTGTGAAGACATAGTGACTAAAAGACAAACATTTCCAGCAAATGATATTGCGCTATTGGAATACTCGCTGAACCAAATACAAAACCCGGTTCTAAATGAGAAAACCCATCAACAAATAATTCGCAATCGTTGTGGTGCGCTGATTACATTTTTAGGAGTCCGATAAGCTGCTAGGAAGGATAAGAGGCTTGCGAAAGACTGCTCACCCGAATCTGCTTCTGCCTCAAGCTCTGTCTGTACAGGAATCGGGTAAATAAATAATATCATTATTCCTAAGAAAGATCGTAAGAGTTTATGCTGGCGGTCACAATTAAAAAGAAGCTTAAAATATATAATGTTTCAAAATTGTCACAAATGTAGAGAACTTAACTGAATTACGAATGCTTTTAGATACCAGGGATGAGAAACATAGTGCTGAACATTCACTTGCACAATGCATGAGACTGAAATTAAATGGCATATTGAATGAATAGCCTTCAAGATCACCACAACAATGTAAGTATTTGTACCCAAACACTCTCATTTTTATGTACGAATTTCCTTTTCTTAAAAATTTGTTTACTTTTTTGTTTTATGCCAATTTTAGAAGGAAAACCCATGTAACAAAAGCACACAATCAATTCTTAACTTTTCATTGCTTCCAGAAAGATCCCAGAACCGGGGACCATAATGGATATCCATATAAGATAATTATATAATGATATATAAGAATTTTTTTATCGTTTATTATTTCAAGGAATAAAATTTTTACTAGAGTGCTGAGTCCTTTGTATAGTTCCTGAATAGAACCACTGTACAGTAGGTATGCAATAAATGGCACCTTCAGAAAGTTGGTAGCCCGAACTAGAGATAGCGCCACATGCAACGCCTAAACTCTCAGTCAGGTTTATACATTGTAGGTTCCCTTATATGTGTGTGTGTTATGTGTAAAATAACTAATGACATTTTTCATTGATGTTTATGAAATCTTTCCTGTTTGTGGTTAATTTAATCTAAATTTACGAATGTAGAATGATTTAAGAGGAATCGTATACGACGGTGGTCAAATTATAAAGGGTTCGAAATGATTTCGTGATATGGGTTAAGCACAGACTACTGGTAGTCTGTGGGGTTAAGTTTCTTGCTAGCTGTCAGATATACCGCTAATTTGCTTCGCTAGCAGCAGGTGCCATTTCATATAATTCAAGTAGACGACATGCCATCTCACTTTCAAAGACCTACTCAGGAGTAATATTGTTTTTGATCGGTCGGTACCGTTTTTTTCAATAAACAGTAGCCTGCTTCATCCTCATATAACGTTTTCCGTATGCCACTGGATGATCACTGAAACGTCATCACCATTTCCAAGAATTTAGTCCTTACAATTTACGAACTCGACTATAAAATGGGAAAAGCCATAGAAAAAAACACAAATAAAACATTATTATTAGTATTAAATTCAAATGTTTTTATTTCGTGCTCGGTCTAACATTTGACTCACTACGGCCGTTTCATGCGATTTCACAACGTTGCCACATCAAAACTAATTCGAATGCGAATCTCATTTCGTGTAGGGTTCAAAAATACCAATTTCTTTTCGTACACGAAAATTACTATCCGAAAACATTAGTTCAAGAATAAATTCGATTAAGATTGAAAATCAGACTCAGACTAACCACTGTTGGTGTTTCGGATCAGAGGCTGATTGAAACACAGCTTGTCATTATCATGGAACAACTTGAGTCAAGTACTTGAACGGATTTCATAGGCTCAAAAATCAAAATCCCTAGAAATGTTTCATTTCCTCTGTTTCGTTTCCGTTCCGTCTCTTCCATTTCGTTGACAGCACGTGTCGGTTTATAGTGCTGTTTTAGTAAAAGTTATCGCAATGGCTCCGAAAGGTAATAATATGATCCCTAATGGGCATTTCCATAAGGATTGGCAACGATTTGTTAAGACTTGGTTCAACCAGCCGGCTCGCAAATTCCGCAGGAAGCAGAACCGTCTTAAAAAAGCTCGTGCTATTGCTCCTAGGCCTGCTGCGGGACCACTAAGACCAGTTGTACGTTGTCCATCAATTCGCTACCACACTAAAATACGTGCAGGACGCGGATTTACTCTTCAAGAATTGAAATCTGCTGGACTTAACCCAAGATTCGCAAGAACTGTCGGAATCGCCGTAGATCACCGAAGAAGAAACAAGTCTGTAGAATCCATTCAATTGAATGCTCAGCGTTTGAAGGAATACAAATCCAAACTTATATTGTTCCCTATTCATAATAAGAAGAAGCTGCGTGCTGGTGAAGCTACTGAGGAAGAACGTAAAGTAGCCACCCAACTTACCAGTGAAGTCCTGCCCATCCGTCAGCCAAGCATTCGCACAAAGGCTCGTGTACCAACAGAAGATGAGAAAAAATTCGAAGCATATATTACCTTGAGGAAGGCCCGTGCTGATGCCAGGCTAGTGGGTATTCGTGCTAAGAGAATAAAGGATGCTGCTGAGAATCCAGATGATGTTACTAAAGTAGCAAAGGAGAAGAAGCCTAAGAAGTAGGGTGATTTCATTTTATATTTGTAACATTCTATAATATATACATTAAAAGGACCTCGTTTCCCGTAATTTGTTTTTATTCACTTCCCTAACACATTGAATATTTGAAAATAATTTGTTTATCCTTTTCGGAGAATTTAAATGGAAGTACCTTTCTTGATTCCAAATAACTGTTCTCACTTATATAACCTTAAACCAGCAGTTTAAATTCTAAATTACCGTTTTGCAACGCCAACTGTGTATTGTGCTATGAATTAAAATTTACCTCGTTTATTTGATGTCTCTACTAGTAAGAGATATTAGTTTTCTCAGAATTCCCAATTGTGAAATAATAGATCCAATTTGCTTTGGAAAAAAAAAAATAGCAAAGATAAACTGAGAAAAATATAATTTTACAAGTAAACCGAGAAAAATGTCTGAAAAGTTATTTTGAAGTTGTGCAATTGCAGTTAGATTGAAAACTTTTGGCACCAACTTCACAAGTACCAGCACTAATAGAAATTAAATTATTTTTCAGTGCACCAACTAATAACGTCCTCCAAAAAATATATTTCACACTTGAGTGTAACATTAGTCACGAAAATCAATGAACGTTCGCTTATACCATTACCCATGTATTCTTTGCTTGTACTTGTTATAATTTAAAAATCTAAAAACATCGTGACGGAAATACGCATATTTAAGACTTTACCACTGCTGTAACTGGAAAACCATAACGCTTTTGAAAAAAGTGTTCAGTTTAATTGTTACCGGATATTGTACTACTTTTCCACCCCCTTCGGAAGCGTTTTTAGAAGGGAATTTCACAAGAAAGTTCAAAAATTGTATATGTATGTTTACTCAAATAGGTAAATAATCAATTTCAGTTATACATATATCAAAAATATATTATCACAGATATATAATCTATAAAATACCTCAAATATAATTGAAACAGTGCATATAATTTGCAATATAACATACTTTGTTTTTTGTTCAAGTTCACAATGATAAAGTTGAATCAACAATATATTAGAAAAATATAGATACAAAATTATAAGGATGAAAAATAATCGAAAAGAACACATTATGATAATAATTTAGGTCATTCGCTCTTACTGCAGGGATAACAACTATAGATATGTTTATTCGATGTTATTTTTTGCCATTACGATTTTCAATAAAAATTCCTCAAAAATACTTAAATTCACAATATCGTCAATTATATAAACGACATATAAAAACATTTTGAACCTATCCTAAACAATGTAAAAAGTTTCTTAAATGATATTAAAATACATATTATTCTAAAATCAATATTTTTTCCTATTAAGAGATTACTGTTATAGAGTTGTTGATGTTACTGTACTAACTCCATGAACGAATATCGTAGGCGGAAGATCACGTGAAATAATCTCCAAGTTATTGTAAAACAAGACTAAATCCGAGTTGACAGTAGGTGGTGCGGGTAAGTATATGAATGTCACTGCAGTTTCTGCACTTTGTTGCAGTATGAGTCCATTGACACTGAAACACAACGATGTAATTAATGCAAATCTACATCAAATATTTATCTTCAGGCGTATTACCTCATAGTATATGCATCATTATCGTTAGTGAGCGTTTCCAATACACTATTCCATCCAACAACTGGATAGAGATCTGCTTCTATTCTTAATTCTCTGAGGAGATGCTTCAGTTTGTCAAAGTGACTTTGACTTGTCGAATGAGACAGATGGAAATAACTTGTACGTGCCTCATCGCAGATACATAATCGCAAACTGAGCCTACTCCATGTAGGTACCATGTTCATAATACAAGCCAACTGCATCATGAACAATGATGTTGTATCGAAGGCATCGTTTTCTGAAGGGTTTAAGAAATTCACCGCCCAAACATCAATATACTTTTTCGTTCTAACGCTACAAATAAAAGAAATAAATCAACTAGATCAATTAATTCATATTTAACCGACCTCTTAAAGTCTTTTTTCAATGTCATAAAATTCCTACACAAACATAGATTTTTATTCATATTGAGTACATCTCGCATCATATGTACGTATTCATCAGCTTTTAAATTGTGTTGACTTCGCAAGGGAAACAAATCATTTTCAAATTCCAAATTTTGGTATGCTGAGTCACTGCTGTAATGAAAAAAAATGTTTTTTTATATATATATTCGGGAAATAATATTATCTAAATACCTTTGAAGAAAATCATACGGTTCTTGATCGTCCAAAAATCCAAGAATAATAGTATTTGGTTTCATTGCTCCCATTCCAGAAAGGCGAATAAGATGTTTCATTCCTTCACGCACTGTTTTGGCGGCGGTTATTTCAATGAAAGCTTTTACTTTCAAATGATCAATCAAATTTAACCAATTCAGATTTTGTGCTATTGTCGGATCCACACTATCACTGGAATTGGAATTATTGATTGATTTATAAATTATATTTAACCAGAGAAATGCGATCAAAATAACTCACTTGGTTTCATCATCTTCCATCTCAACATGACCTAGCACATAGAGTCCACCCTTTTTCAAATCATTAATGAAATCAATCAATGGACAGGTTGTCCTTGGACTATTTACTAATAGTAGGACTTGTGGTCTCCAGAATTTTACATGATCCTTGCGTGAATCAAGAAGTAATAAATACTTCCGAACCTTGAATAAAAAAATAATTATAAGCTTTATATATATATATATATATATATATATATATATATATATATATATATATATATATATATATATATATACATATAATGTTTTTAATTATATTCTAATTAAAGTTTCTGTCAATAATCTTGATTTTGTCAACTAAATGACAACCAAAATTTAAAATTCTAATAATTTATTTTTGGGTGAAAATAGGTATAATTAGGTACTCCGTTTTCAATAGATACATCTACGATTTTCTTATGGTACAAAGCATTAATGGATAGATTTTTTATTTATACAATAATTTTTCACTATTATTTACCTGATGAAAAAGTAAAGCCTGTGAAATACTTCCCCATTGAGCTTCTTTGGACGGTGAAAATAAGTGTAAAAATACCACCAGTAATAAACATAGCAGTATGCTACAAAACGCATAAATAGGGTTGATCACAAACATCATGATAATAGTTCCAAGAAGACCTTAAATTGAAACAGTTAAAACTTACATAAAAAAATAACTAAATTTTGACCTAGATATTTGAACGATTATATATTTATACTGAAGAATCTAGTTTAGTTGCGAGAATTGCGACAATCTCCAATTGCTTTTGTTTCGTCGGACATAGCTTCCACTTAGTGGCGCAGATGATAGCAAACAATAAGCTTGAAATCGCCGCGATACGCTTCTAGTGTATGGTTGTGTCCGACAAAATTAAAGCGTAAAGGTTGAGAGCATTATCATTAAAAAAGTTTTAAATACTTTTCTTCATTTGATTGAAGAAACTCATTATAGATGTTTTTTAATTGACATATAACACCATGACGTTGATTTTTTTTTCGAAATTAGAAAGTGCGAAAGATCGCAATAGTAACATTTCGACATGAGATTTACCTATAAATTAGATAGGTACGTTAAAATATATCAAGAACCATAAATGATATTTACGTCAGACTAGAAACCGTTCAAGTTAGGTAGCACATTTACTGCTAGTTTGAATTATTTTACTCACCCACCAGTGCTGTATGCCAAGAAAAGTACATAAAAGTCGGCCTAAAATTAGGAGCTCCAGCAAGTTCGAGTCCCAAACAAGCCAAGTTCGTAGCAAGATAACTCAACAGAAATAACACGGAATTAAGCTGAGCAATAAGATTCAATGATCCGATCAATAGCACAAGTTGTACTAGAACAGCTGATACCAATACAGCTGCAACAGGATTTCCTTTCCATGTTCCCTTTGGAATGAACCCCATCAGAGGGCCTGTATAACAAATTTTTTAATAACAAATTTGCTAATCTATTTTATCAAATAATGAAAACTTAGACAAAAATATTGCACATTCAATTTCAAGTATTTTTTTATTTGTTGTTTCCTTTAGATTTAGAGGCATTTTTATAGCACATGTCTTAAACTGGAATCATTTTCTTTCAACAAAACTCATATTAAATACATAATCTATAATTCATCAATGGGATTTCCTTAATTTGGTTATATCGTTTAATCAGAATGAACAATAACAACGCAAAATTACAAGTTAAGGCAAACGAATAAATTAGAACTTACTATTTCACCCTCTAGTTCTAACTTAAATTCTTCTGAGTATGTTAGGACAAAATATTCCTTGATGTCTTAAAAAAATCATTGCCATTCTTCCTAGGCAGCAAGTCTTAACTCTACAGTTGATTCGGGATCGCATCAAGATTTTTCACACTACTTGCACCAGGACTCAATGGTGGCCAATCCAGTGAATCAATTCCAGATCTTCAAGACGGAGCATTATTCCTAAGACATGTACAATCTCAAATTCACATCTTCAAGTTACTTTCCAAACTATTTCAACTCCACAGCTTTATAGAACCTCTACCAAAGCTAAATTTGCATGCAAGACTGCACTCTGAATTTGAATAGCGTTCTCCAGTTCTGTATACTCGGTCATGTCCATCTGAACAGACGTATCCTTGTCTCGTCTGTAGAAATATTTTGGTCCATGTCAGTTAGCATCTCTTGCAAATTGCAGAGTTTTTCGGAAATAACCTGAACTCTTTATGTCTTCTTATTATAATTTTGTACTTTGTCCTGCCTAATAATTAGTACTTCATTTTTGATATTCGGAGCTGTGAAACTACAAGTTTGCAAGCATTAAATTCTTAAAAATTGATCATCCCTTGGTGCGGAACACTTTCTTCTTCCTTGACTAGGTCGCCTCTAGTCTCATTCTATCATTTTACTACACCAAAACATGCGACAGTTAAATTGAAATTAACGTGCATAATTTCTTAGAACCCTTAGATGCTAAATTTATAATTTCAACAGAAACTATCTCACTTGAATCTGGCATTTCTCTAACAAAATATCACCCATCATAAAGATGGGGGTCGCGTACGATACTTAATGATTTTAATTTGTAACGCTGCAAAGGCTATTATGCAATATTTTTGTTTGTAAGTTCATAATAATAACTTACCAAATATTCTGTCTTTTGAGAGAGCTTCCAATACTCTTGAGGCACCAATGACATTGCTAAGGGCTGCCGACCATGTGGCTGTCAATAAACCAATTGCAATGCTAGGTGGGAATAAACTGACGCCAGCGAGATAGAGGTAATCATTTTGCAGTAGTTCCTTTGTACAAGTTGCGGCAGTTAGAAGTGACATTGCAATATAAATTATGAGGGTGAATATCACTGCAGAGAGAGTACCTAGCGGGATTGATTTTCCAGGAGATTTAAGCTCGCCTGAAAATAATTCCGAAAGTGAAATTCTCTCAGATAGGACGTGAAGCAAATATAGATCAAAATATTTCTACTTAATTTACCACTCATGTTAGCCCCAGCCATTATTCCAGTAACACCAGAAAATAAGACACCAAACACTGTTGCAAAAGTTACAAGTTCCCCTTTGGCTGTGTAATCTTTACCATACTGTGGCCAGAGGTTATCACTAAGAGTGGAACTTTGTAATCCTGTATAGTTTCGGAATACACTGGCTGTACCGTTTTGAATAAGTGTATTTGAATCTGGTATTTGAACCTATCAAAAGAAATGTAACTGTTTCATATATATATATATATATATATATATATATATATATATATATATATATACATCTCGGTATCATTCTGGCGTCCTTTCAAAAAACAGTAATGAAGCGTCCTTGCCGTATATATTTCACTTCGCCATCAATGTGAGCTCCGTTCATTCTATAGCCGTTTGGGCGTCCAATGTATATAATAATTTCAATCTTACAAACAATAGAGCGTCCATATGGTGTATATTTATTTCATTTACCGTAAATACAGCGTCCGGCGCTATTGCCAAATGTGCAGTGGAATGGGATGATGAAATGTGATTTTAAATATATTTCTCGTATTTTGAAACTACCAGCGACTGCCTAGCATTGGTTGTTTCTCCGAATAGTATTTCATCTGACTTTTTGTTCCTTAAACTTTATTATAATTACTCAATTGTCATATATTCTATAATTCAATTTATACAAAATGGAATTGTAGATGCTAATGATTTTAAAATGTAAAATTATTTTCATTTTTGTCATTATTTCTGTCTCCAACATCAAATAGAAATAGAAATATTTATTTCATGTAAACAATTAGGCATGTATACTTTTGTCCTGGATAGTGATATAGATCACACCAAATAAAATAAATTAAAATACGCTTCAGATGAAGACATAATAAACATACAAGTGACAAAGTACATATAACTTAATTCAAGACAAGGATTATGAACATGTTAAAAAAAGAAAATAATAGTAATAACAATCTAGAAAAAAGGGTAAAAAAGGATTACCTACATAAATGTACTTACAACATGTTCCAGACAATCATCTAAGAAGTTAAAACGGTGTTATGTTAAATATTTACGGATCTTAATTTTGAGTGATGCACAAGACATATTATTATCTTTGAATTGTTTGGCAAAGCATTATTCAATTTTATGCCCAAAAATTTATAGGAATTATGGGTCTATGTCTGAATAATGGAGGACAGATATAGTTTTTTTTCTCTTGTATTATAAGAGTAAACATAATTGTGCTGGATTCTTTGGCATGTTTTTTATATGAAGCAGGCACTGCAAAATGCAGCAACATGGTAATTGCAGGATGTTCAATTTTTCTAACAATGGCTTACAGTGATCATCATATTTGCTGGATGTTATTATTCGAATGACTTTTTTTGTGCAATGCATATTTTGGGGCTGTGACATGTGTTTCTCCAGATTATCAAGGCATACGGTCACTATTATGCTATGAAACATAACAAAATATGCCATTCTTAGATAATCTTTATCTACATTCAGCTTCAGTTACCTGAGAGTATTTCCCTTTTTATAGATAGGTGTAACTTTGGAAACCTTGAGAATATCTGGAAAAATACATGTACTCATTCGAAGATTAAATAGATTCGGTAAAGAAATCGCTACATTTTTATTTATCTGCGGCTCTAGAATTTTTCAGTTTATGAACAATGTTCAATATTTCTGATTAACTTGTTGGATGTAGGTAAGAAGTCAAATGGTTTATTGCTATTTTTTGCATGCAAGAATCGAAGGGATTTGCAATATAGTTCGCAGAATTTTGCATTAAATTGTTTATGCAATGTTCAAAAGAGTTGGCAAAGTCCTCAGCGGATAAATTGCTCTCATTCCTTAGGTTATTAGTTTTACCTAAATTTGTATTTAATGTTCCCCAGACTGACTTTTGCTTATTTTTGATTCAGATATTATCTTATTATTGAACTCCACTTTTTTCGATTTGTTAATGTTAAGTAATTCGAAGCTATCGAGCGTCCTGTTCAGTTCGGCAATAGTATGAACCTGGGTTAGTTGTGACTTAAGATTTTTAATATCAGGAGAATTGTCTCGTCCTTGAAGCTAGCAGAGCAAAGTGAGCAGAATCAAAATTACAAATTTGGTGCTTGCAGAGCTAATTAATTGCTAATTAACTGCTGTATACCGAAATGAATTGCTCTTATAGTTTTTTTTAATGGCTGCTTTGCTAGCTGTAAATCTAAAGCTTACAGAGCAACATTTAAAAATATTTTTTTAGTACTTTTTTTTGTGTTTATAGGGCTAATTAAGTTCTAATTAAGTGCTTTATTCAGAATTTAATTACTCATATGGTTTTTGGAAAATGGTTGCATTGCTTTAAAAAATCAACTTTTCCGAGAAAATTTTATTTGGTGCTTGTAGACCGAATAAAGTGCTAATTAATTGCTGTATTCCGAAATTAATTGTTGTTTTACGGTTCTTAGGAAAATGTATGCTTTGTTTTTAAAAATTATTTTTTTCTAGAAAATCGTAGTTGATGCTTGTAGAGCTAATTAAGTGCTAATTATTTGCTTTATTCCAAAATTAATTGCTCTTATAGTTTTTTCTAAATAGCTGCTTTGCTAGCTTTAGATCTAAGTCTAACAGAGCAGCTTTTAAAAATCAACTTTTCGAGAACTTCTTTTAGTGTTTATAGGGCTAATTAAGTGCTGTATTCCAAACTCAATTGTTCTTAAAGTTTTCGGAAAATGACTGCTTTGCTTCAAGAAACACTTTTTCGAGAAATACTTTTTTCGTGCTTATAGAGCTAATTAATTGCTAATTAAATGCTGCATTCCGAAATTATCGGCTCTTATAGTTTTTAGAAAATGGCAGAGATTGTCGCTATCAGAGCAAAAACATATAATCTATACACCCGATATATAAACTATATCGGTAACCATTATTTGAGGTATTTTTTATAAAAAATCAATAAAATTTACATATTTCCTATGTTACTTAATCAAGTGCTGTTCCCCGAAATTAATTTCTATAATTTCTATAATATTTCGGCCAATACAATTATATCCGTAAGAAAAGTACTTACCGACGTGGTTAGTAATGAACTTATCCACAGGTAAACCTATCTTACAGTCATAGGAACATATACGGTTAGCAATCGAAAACCGTCCGGTCCTACAAAAATTAAGTTTTATCCCTTAGCTTTTTAGTATCAGAATTGTACATTTCTTCATTGGGAGAGATAATAAATTCAAAAACATTAAAATCTCAATTTTAAAATGGAATTAAAAATGGATTACATAAAATTAAGTAGTTTCAAGTTGCCCGGTGTACCTTTAAAGCTATAAATATCCCCACAATACATAAATTGACATTTTTATTTGTCTTAAAAGAGCTTTCTCTCTCAAAAAATTATTAGAGCAATTAATTTCGGAGTACCGCACTTAATAAGCCCTACAATCGCTAAAACAAAAGTTCTGAAAAATTATGATTTTCAAAGGTTGCTCTGCTAGCTTTAGATGTAAAGCTTACAAAGCAGCAATTTTTTTAATATCAGAGCAATTAATTTCGGAATACAGCAGTTAATTAGCACTTAATTAGCTCTACAAGTACCAAATAAGATTATCCCGAAATAATAGATTTTTTAAAGTATCCATTTTCCGAAAAACTATAAATAAGAATAAATAATTTCGGAATACAGCACTTAATTAACAATTAATTAACCTTAACAGCACTATAAAAGAAGTTCTAAAAAAGTAAGTTTTCAAAGGTTGCTGTGCTAGCTTTAGTCTAAAGCTAGCAAAGCAGCCATTTTCCAAAAATAAAAACTATAAGAGCAATTAATTTCGGAACACAGCATTTAATTAGCTCTACAACAGATTTGTATTTTTGATTCTACTCACTTTGCTCTGCCAGCTTTAGGGAAGAAATCTCAACATTTTAAAGTTATTTTCAGGGATACATAACTTTTTTTATGGAAAACGAGATGTTTAAAGATCTGACAGAGTAAACTAAATGAGCAGCTTTTGTTTCTGGATCTAAATGGCATATACTTCAGATCATTTCATCTAATGCAGCTGTGAAACCTGAGATATATTTTTTTGTCATTGGTCGACACATGATAAAATTCCTTTATGGTCGGACAAGTGCGGCTCTATGGCTTCAAGAATGAAAATGTTATCATCTAAATTTGTGAACAGATTATCGACTCTAGTTTCTCCTCTAGATTTAGTTATCCGCTGGTGTCAACAAAAACTTTTTCTAGCATATCATGTGATAAAAAATATGTTTGCATTCAGTTAATTTATTGTCACTGGTTTTAAGTCTTAAAACTATAATTGAAAGTCACCGACAGCCTGTATTTTATTATTGGAGTTTTTTTCTGATAATATTCTGTGCAGATAATGTTAAAAAAATTACTATCACCATCCGGTGATCTGTAGGCACAACAAAAACTAATTTTCATATTTTTAAGCTGTGTTAATTCTGCATCTATCTTCGCGCAAAGATCTTTTACACAAATGTTATGGAAATCTAAATTGGTCTTAGTATAAATGCCACCATGAATACAAATATGTCGAATATGATTTATTAGTCTATATTCTCGCGGAATACGATACGATAGAGTTTATGTCCTCCATTTTAAATGAAACGTCTGTCAGTAGTAGTACGTCAATATTGTTCGTGTTGTTAGTTCACTTTGTTCCCAATACATTGAATAATGATTAAAAAAAAATTTAAATATATACTATAAATAAAAAAAATTCAAAGAATGGTTTTTATCTAGAGCGATTTTTTCTTCTATTGATTCGAATGGCACCAGGTTTATCCACATGATCACAAACGAATAATTTATAAGTGCTTCGAATATATATCAGAAGACCCTATATGAGTGTAAAAGTCGTTGAAATGAAATTCATGTGTTTCATTGTTGCCAGATTGCCGGACGCCCAATACGCGATGGAATGAAAGTTAACGTATTCAAAATGAATATTTTAGCGCCGCGCTGCGCCAGATATATCGAACTAATTATATTCGAATATCAATCAAAAATCTCTTGGGACGTGCATGGAGCGTCCTTCCAATTTTTGTTCCATCGGTTAAGATGATCATCTTGACCAGAATTACACTGATGTGTAATAGAGCGTCCGTATACGGACGCTCAATTACCACGGACGCTCTATTAAATGCAATTCGTCAATGTACGGACGCTCTATTGATAGGAAGATATATATATATATATATATATATATATATATATATATACATATATATATATATATCCATACAAAGTAAAGTAAACGTAAAATTGCATGAATATGCATTAAAAGTACAGATATTTCAGTTGGAAAAAGAAAGTTGAATAAAATTTAACCAAATCTGATATTCATTAAGTAGTGATTGATTTCATTAAATTCTATATATGCAAGTTCTACAACAATGATAACCTAAAATTAATCAAAACTAGATGATGACAGCTATTTTAAACAGCGGAACCCAGTATCACAACAAATTAACAAAGAGCGAAGAGCTGCACAATGAGCAGACACCAAGAATAAACGTTGGTATAGTTTTCCAATGCAAAAATTGATTTTTGACATGTGCAGCGAATTAGAAATATATTCGTATAAGCTTCATGTTTTATTCCTATTGGTTTAGGTTTTTGACTGTACGTTTGTGTAGATTTAGTGAGTTTATTCTCGATTTTTTATATGACCATTCCCCAGGATGGATTATATACTACCAACCATAGACATGTCTATGCTACCAACAAAATAATATGTTAATGTATGTATACGTTTCGACTCACTGAAGGTGTGCTAGATAGAATAGAAATGAGTATTTATAAAAGTAGTGCTCATTGGAAACGGGTCATTTAGCTAGACATTACAGAATAATCATCTTTTTTGAAGAGCTAATCTATGAGGTTGGAAATATTTCCAAAAAAGTGGTATAATTTAACAGATAAATTAGTATACTTACTTCTAGGAATCCTTCATATAAAAACGAGAAGATTGTAATTGCCAAGCAAACAATAACCAGAATAAGTATGAAAACAGCTGTTCTGGCAAACATTGCAGCACCAATGAGACAAATCAAAAGATTTAAAAAATTCAAAGATGTACAGTACAAAAATTCCCACCATATTCCATCAGGAATGAGGTCTTTTTTTATGTAACCTGGGAAGAATATTTTTATAAAACAATTATACCAATGAATTAAACGCACCAGATGGGCCAAAATTTTCCACAAGGCCCTCTACACATCCAGAAATACAGAGTGCACTACTAACAATATTTGCTAAAAAGAATAGTGTCCCTATTGATCCACCAAATTCCGGTCCAAGCGTTCTACTTATCATAACTATAAATAAATTAAGGAAAATTTTGTTGTCACAACTTTATAAAGTTTATCAAACAACTACTTTAGATCTGGGTGAATGTGCAGAACAGGTCCTCATCGAATTTTGTATTTTTTTTCACTAGATATGTACGAATATATTATAGAAAGATATTCCAATTGAAAACTGCAATAAACGAAAACGGAACTATAAAAATAATCCCGATGGCCTGTAGCCAACGGAAAGGTAAATTTCTCATAATTATTTTTCAAAGTAAATCAATAGAATTGTGTATCTTTTTATTATCTATGAATGTGGAGTAAACTATCGCTTTCTTCAACAAATAAATAGTTAACACGACGTATGTTCAATTTAAATTGAAGATCTGCGATTGATAATTAAAATTTATATGTCAGGAGTCAGGATAGCTCATCGCCTTGAGTAGATGGGTGATAGGCCCGGGAGCCAGGTTTGAATCCGCGTGGCTGAACATTTCTTTTTTACTTGCTTATTTCTTATAAATATCCTTTTTTAATAAAAATTTCAAAACCAAGGTCTAAATATATACTAGGGATGGACCGAAGCGGGATTTGGCCGAATAACCGAATACCGAATATTCGGCTAGGAATTTAACCGAAGCAACGAATACTCGGCCGAAGCATTAAAATCTTTAATTTACAAAATAAATTCAATTGGGCAATGAAGGAATGGTATTTATGCAATGCTAAAATACGTACATCTTTGATAAGATCGTCTAAAATTTTAAATGAATTGACCCCTACATTACAAAAGTATCTATTAAAACGAAACAACAGTGTTCAGATTTGGTTATTTTATTTATTAATGAAGCATTACATTAATTAAGCATTAATGAATCGTGACCTTGTGAAAAGAAACGTAAAATAAAATATTAATCGTTGCTTCGACCGGCCGAATACCGAATCTTTTATGCTTCGGCCGAATACCTAATATCTGGCTAGCTTCGGCCGAAGCCGAATATTCAAAAAGTACGCCGAATACCGAATATTCGGTCCATCCCTAATATATACAATTATTACTAATTTCATATTGAGCTTCCATGTTGTTAACAATATTAAAAATAATTCTTGATTTTTAATTTTTTTATCTATCAATTTTAGGAGAAAATACTTCAAATGAATGTTGTAGATACAGTTTATATCTGTAGCTTAAAAATATTTTCGAATACATTTAGTCAATGGTTACTATTTGGGATTTATTTAAGAATTCGATTTTTGTAGAAAATTTGAACTTGATATCTTCAAAAAATGCGACCTCTATCGTGTTAAAAAAATTGTTAGTATCCCATATATAAGTAGTAAATAAAACAAACTTTTTAAGATTTTCACTATATTGTCAACATGACACGTGTTTCACCGACACAGCGGCTTCTTCAGATATATAGTTTGTTTTATTTACTACTTAAATATGGATTTTCATCAAGGCCGAAACTATAAAATCCCATATATACATCAAAAAGTTTTTTTGGACTTACTTATAAATATATAACACCATGCCGTTGAAATTTTTTCGAAATTCAAAAGTGCGAACGATCGCAATAGGTACATTTCTATAAGAAATTTACCTAAAACATTCCACAAAAAAATATTAGCCCGCCGCTATTTGATGTAGATAGAGCCATTGTGCGATTTTGCCAAAGTGACACGTTTATACGGTCATCCGATACATAAAGTCGAATTTGTAGGAATAAACTAATAAATAAATAACTAATGAAACATTGATAATACGCCATCATAGTAAACAGTGCAGCTGCACAGGCCTGTCATATGTGTCGAAATTAGGAGAAATTCGATGTGAAAATAGTAAACTTTGGAATTTTTTCCTCGCCAAGATGAAGTGACCGCATCCTAATTTTTGATGGAAACAGTTCCATTATATGTCCTAAAGTTGCTGTTAAATCAAAATTGTCGAGATCCGCGGGGACATGTTCTTCACATTGATATTGACCTAGATCTATTTATTTTTTACGACTACCTTGAAAAAGTAAATGAAAGGATACAGTAGGCGCCCCCGCCTTCAATAGCTCCATTTGTAGATATGGCACAAATGGACATGACAGTAAAAACTAATATAATGTAGGCAATGGCAAATTGCGTTAATGTCACTAATAGTCCAGCATTTCCAACTATGTAACCTAATAAAAAAATAAGAATCTTTCATTACATATCAAGAGGGTATAAAAGCAATAAGGAAACTATCAATAATGATGCAGTCATAACAACATATTGTGGTCAGATGAATCATCCATATCAAAACTTGATGAATTTTCTTTTAATATTAAATGCCCTTACCCATACGCAAAAAGATTAGTGCTGAAAACATGGATAAGCTTACGGGGGCGAATACCCCAGCAAATGTACCCAAAGTTCTTGCTGAGGATTCCTCAGTAAACGACCCAAATTCAACATAGCTAAGTCCTCCCTCATTTGGCCTAGGGTTCCTGCCAAATATTCCGGACAATCTTCTCACTAAACTCTCGGATACTAGCGGAGCATTATCTGTGGGCGTATGATTCGTTGAACCAGTTTCAGGAGCGAGCATTTTGGTTAAACTAATTTACTCATTAATACAAAGAATGTAAGTAAAATTCAACAATATTTGGAATCAAATGATATGTTTTTTATTATATATTATAAAACATGAAGTACAACTGGTTATCTCTGGTGTAACAGTATAAAACTATAACATCATATCACACACAAAATAGCAACAATAACCAATAACAGAGACAAGAGCAGAGAATATATACCTACAAGAGACAACAGACAATATTTATATTGGCGAAAGTAAGGAGTAAGGCGCCAATAGATGGCGTTAAATAGAGGTGAACAACAAATAAATTGGCACGCGCCAACAGCTGAAAGGTGAACTGAAAGTATCTCTTTGTAGATGAAATAAATCTATCTCACAAAAGAACAGAAATAAAACACTTATTGATGAAGAAAAATATTATTAACGAGAAATAGGTTAGGTTGATGTTTTGTTGTTCACCGTTATTTGGTCTGTAGCATAGATAAACTATTTATATACGAAGGTCTGTAGCGGTTCTTGATATTTATTGCAGAGGGTAATAACAAAATTACTAAAAGAAAACTTTTCCACACGACCCCTGAAGGTGGTGCTACGGCACCTTAGATTTTTTGTGATAGGTCGTTCATAATTATAGAGGGAACTAACGTTTTAGATTTGATACACACCAAAGACATCTGTTTGGATGTCTTTGATACACACCTACGTCAAAAATATGAATTTGCCTTAAATTGTAGAGGAGGCCTTGTCTCCTCTAAGGAGCCGCCACGCCCGCCACTGATTTGAGTACTCTCTAATGATATTAGATGGCGTACACTTCGTTCAAGATCGCCAATACGGAGCAACATAAAGTCCCTAAACATGAAAGTCTGGACAGATCGGGTCGTTCGCGGGATTGATCTACTGCCAAATAATATTTAAATGGCGGCACCAATGAAACAAGCGCGGGAAACTATAATTTATTCAAAGGTTAATTTTTAAATACATTCCAATTTCTAACTTCTTTCACATAAATTTGAATTTAAATATTACTGTTTTTCTGGATTGAGTTGGTCTTTACTTGATGGAAATTGATTATTTTATCGTTGTTATCCATAATGATAAATACTAGTATCAGTTTTCCACAAAATTTATTAATAACGACAATTGTTTCGCTAACACGTTTGCTTTTTCAAGTTATATAAAGTATTTCATTGTCTAAAATATTTTACAATGGTACCTATATATATATTAGAGAATAGTATTATAATCCAATTAGGACATAAATGATTGGGAATTCCCCTTATGCTCTACACACCCTTAAGCAGTGGTGATTTATTTAAATTAGTTTGATCATTTAATATTACTTGTTTTCTATTGTATTTGTTAATTTCTAATGCTTCTAATAAATTGAGTTTGAAGCTTTTATTCTCAACATGTAAAACTTTGAAATCTTTATTGTAATTATGATTTTCTTCTAATAAATGGTTAGCATAAGTAGAATTCTGTTTTTTTTTTGTACATAACTTTTCCAATGTTCTAATATTCTCTGTTGAAAGTTGCGTCCTGTTTGGCCTATATATACTTTTTGGCAATCCATACAAGTCAACTTATAAACTCCAGATTTTTTATTTTTAATTGTTTTATCTTTGCTATTTTTTATTAATTTTCCTAACGTGGAGCATGTCTTAAAAGATATTTTTAAATCATATTTCTTTCTTAGATACTTAGCTATTCTATCAGAATATTTATTAATATATGTAAGTGATACATAAGTTTTGTTATATTTATCTCTAATTCTTGGATAAACTAATTCTAGTGCTTTTTTATAGTTTTTATTTTTAAGTATGCTATCAATTATGTTAGGCTTATAGCCATTGTTTATAGCAATCTGTTTTATAATATTTAGTTCTTTTTCAAAATTTTCTTTATTTAAAGGGATATTAGTTAATCAATCTAATCATACAATTATATGCTGCCATTTTAAGAGATATTGGATGGTTTGATGTCGTGTGTATAGTATTGTCTGTGGGTGTTGTTTTGTGGTATATAGCAAATTCATGTTTATTATTTATTTTACTAATTCGAAAGTCTAAAAAATGTATTTCATTATTTACTTCGGTTTCAACTGTAAATGAAATTGATGGATGTATATTATTAATAAATTTAAGAAATTGGTCCAGTTGTCTATTAGTACCATTGAAACAGCAAATTATGTCATCCATTTATCTATACCAATAAAGGAATTTTTTGCTTTGCTTTTTGTTAAAAGAACAAGAGATAATGAATTGTCTAAGGACCTGTATTGAACAAAACTACTTTCAATTTAATAATAACATTTATAGAGCTAAGAGTGGATTAATTATGAGAAACCCATTAAGTCCAATTTTGGCCGAAATATTTATGAATAAACTAGAATTAATAATACATAAACATACATTAAGCAAAAAATTCCTTTATTGGTATAGATACGTGGATGACATAATTTGCTGTTTCAATGGTACTAATAGACAACTGGACCAATTTCTTAAATTTATTAATAATATACTTCCATCAATTTCATTTACAGTTGAAACTGAAGTAATTAATGAAATACATTTTTTAGACTTGCGAATTAGTAAAATAAATAATAAACATGAATTTGCTATATACCACAAAACAACACACACAGACACTACTATACACACGATATCAAACCATCCAATATCTCATAAAATAGCAACATATAATAGTATGATTCATAGATTAACTAATATCCCTTTAAATAAAGAGTATTTTGAAAAAGAACTAAATATTGGCTATAAGCCTAACATAATTGATAACATACTTAAAAATAAAAACTATAAAAAAGCACTAGAATTAGTTTATCCAAGAATTAGATATAAATATAACAAAACTTATGTATCACTTACATATATTGATAAATATTCTGATAGAATAACTAAGTACCTAAGAAAGAAATATGATTTAAAAATATCTTTTAAGACATGCTCGACGTTAGGAAAATTAATAAAAAATAACAAAGATAAAACAATTAAAAATAAAAATCTGGAGTTTATGAGTTGACTTGTATGGATTGCTAAAAAGTATATATAGGCCAAACAGGACGCAACTTTCAACAGAGAATATTAGAACATTGGAAAAGTTATGTACATAAAAAACAGGATTCTACTTATGCCAACCATTTATTAGAAGAAAATCATAATTTCAATGAAGATTCCAAAGTTTTACATGTTGAGAATAAAAGCTTTAAACTCAATTTATTAGAAGCATTAGAAATTAACAAATACAATAGAAAACAAGTAATATTAAATGCTCAAACTAATTTAAATAAATCACCACTGCTTAAGGGTGTGTAGAGCATAAGGGGAATTCCCAATGATTTATGTCCTAATTGGATTATAATACTTTTCTCTAATATATATATAGGTACCATTGTAAAATATTTTAGACTATGAAATACTTTATATAACTTGAAAAAGCTACCGTGTTAGCGAAATAATTGTCGTTATTAATAAATATTGTGGAAAACTGATACTAGTATTTATCATTATCGATAACAACGATTACTGTTTTTGAAAATTTCAATACTTTTACGTAAAAACGTCACAGCAGATGTAAAGAAATGTGGATGTAATTAAGTAATAACTAAATGAATTTTATTTGAAACTAAAGATATTACATTGTTATCATGTGTAAAAAATGTTATTATTCGGAAGAACACAATAAATAACTCGTATAAAACTAAACCCTTGGATGATGTAGATTCCATTCCAAATTTTTGTATCCGAATATTTATTCTAGCTTTATCCATAGGGAAGGATGCCATGTATGTTTTATTTCCATTGTTCGAATTATTTTTGCAACATGGCAATCAGCAAACAGGCATTTTCCTAAAAGAATAAGTCAATATAACAAGCTATTTCCTACTATTATAAATTTGGTTAACAATATATTATTAATTTCACTTCACGACGATTACTTTCTGAAATACTGCGCAACATACCAAATTGACAACTTATCACGGGACGTTATTTCAGCCACTTATGCTTATCGAACAGGATACAGAGTTAGGCATCCTCCCTTTATATATTCTTGAGTTTAACATTTGTTTATATCATAGAGTATATATATACGCCTAACCTATTACTCTATGACTCCATACTCTTTATTTGTCTATGAACCTGAACTTCGTAATCTGTGATTCTGAAATATTGCATTTCATGAGACCTCAGACGTCGTAAGTTATGACAGCCGCCATTTAAATATTATGTAAAGGACAGCGACTTCTCTCTTTTACACACACCCGTTAATGTATCTGTCCAGACTTTCATATATAGGGACCAAGGATGTTATAAGAAGGATAAGCGACTCAGTATATCCCACTGTGTTAAGAAATATGCTTTCTAGAGTTGACGAGGTGGGTGTGGCTTAACTTCCCACTCTCTCGTACGTACCTCAATCTTTCACTGTCATACTGCACAGCACCCGCTTAGAAATATTGAGGTATTTTATTGTGTTGGTTGTTGGTTTGATGAATAAAATACAAAATTATAAGTTATAAGCCATTTTTGATCCATGATCTTATTCCTATTTGACACTTTAATTTTAATCTACTATAAAAATAATGTATTTTTATGAAGTTGTGGCTTAAAGGCCACTTTCATTAGTAAATGACTGTCTGGAAATGAAGAAATCACAAAATAAGTTTGAACTTACGCGATGGAAATTATTTAGAACATCCGAAGGATTAACATTTATGTGGAGCCCTTATAATTAATTTACTGGAGAGACTAAAATCTTTGATGAGATCAATAAGACAGCAACTGAAAGATTACCAAATACCACTACAGTTTTAGATTTCATTATCTCTGTAAAATACCGTTTCGTTCGCTTTTGATCAACTACGAAAGACATCACGAATTATTGCTTGTTCAGACTCAAATTATGTAACTTGTGTAAATTATTCTGAAAGAAATAACTCTTGCATCGTTGCATTGAGTGTAAACCTTGCTACATTATCTATAACTAGTATCATAAACATATATAATGTTAAAGATGCGATGTACGATGTCGAGATTAAATAGGTTTGGTTTTAGGTTCCGTTACAGCGATTGGCTCGACTTATTAGTAGACCCGCCCACCGACTCGACAATATACGGCAAACAGTAGTTGTTTATCCCAGATGGTTGTTTTTGATTATCCTCCTAATAACATCCTTGATAGGGACCAAGGATTTTATAAGGAGGATAATCAACTACTGTTTGAGAAAGCATGCCGTATATTGTCGAGTCGGTGGGCGGGTCTACTAATGAGTCGAGCCAATCGCTGTTAGTTGGTGTCGGTGACTAGTGAAATGTCATTCATATCATATTATATTAATATTATGTTTGCGCTATGACGGAACCTAAAACTAAACCTATTTAATCTCGACATCGTACATCGTATCTTCAAAATTATTTATGTTTATGATACTAGTTATAGATAGTGTAGCAAGGTTTACACTGAATGCAACGATGCAAGAGTTATTTCTTTCAGAATAATTTACATGTTACATAATTTGAGTCTGAACAAGCAATAATTCGTGGTCTTTCCTAATTGATCAAAAGCGAACGAAACGGTATTTTACAACGATAATGAAATCCGTTAAAACTGTAGTGGTTTGTGGTCAAGATAATCTTTCAGTTGCTGTCTTATTGATCTCATCAAAGATTTTACTCTCTCCAGTGAATTAATTATTGAGGCTCCACATAAATGTTAATCCTTCGGGTGTTCTAAAGAATTTCAATCGCGTAAGTTCAAACTTATTTTGTGATTTCTTTACTTCCAGACAGTCATTTACTAATGAAAGTGGCCCGTAAGCCACAACTTCATAAAAATACATTATTTTTATAGTAGATTATTAAAATTAAAGTGTCAAATAGGAATAAGATCATGGATCAAAAAAATGGCTTATAACTTATAATTTTGTATTTATTTCATCAAACCAACAACCAACACATTAAAATATCTCTAAGCGGGTGCTGTGCAGTATGAGAAAGATTGAGGTACGTACGAGAGAGTGGGAAGTTAAGCCACACCCACCTCGTCGACCCTAGAAAGCATATTTCTAAGAAGCTCTATA
The DNA here is from genome assembly GCA_958507055.1 of Crioceris asparagi. Classification (NCBI taxonomy): domain Eukaryota; kingdom Metazoa; phylum Arthropoda; class Insecta; order Coleoptera; family Chrysomelidae; genus Crioceris; species Crioceris asparagi. The sequence continues at coordinate 56,757,560 of OY293827.1, forward strand.
GACAGGAGAAATAACACCTGTGGAGGGGGTGACGCTGTGAACGACGGCAGGGTCGTGGTCTAAAAATCGGGTTTGCGCATAACGACAGTGCGCACCTCCATATGTTTTCTTTGTCATATAATATTTTATCTATGTTCTCTGTCTCTTTGACAGTGAAATTCAAATAAGGTTAGAGTATTGGGATTTTAGAATGCGTCAAGAATGTCAAGATCAACATTAAACTTTTAGAAAATTACATTCCTCAGATTCCTCATTGTCTATTGATTACTGCTGGTAAAGCATGCTATTATATTTGAAACTTGAAGTTAAAAAGTTGGCGCCTTGTTTATTGTTTTGTCTATGGACTATGAAGTGAATTAAAATGTGGTAGAGCAGCGAGTATGCGGAATATGGACAGATTGTAAATGCCCTACTTGTATAATATCTGAAAATCGTTTGGATACCATAACGCAAATAACAAAAAATCTCTATTCTTACAAAAGTAAGGTCGTTGGATAGGCTATTACTGAATTACTACTAGGAATACTTAAGTATAGTGTTTCTTCTCTTCAATTTAAAAAATGATGTTTTTATTGTGTACCTATTTCTTAACTACTTATATATAGATTCTCTGAAATCTCTATGCATTGAAAAAATATTGTTTTATAAACTTTTACGTCGATCCGTGAATACAGTGAACTAAAATGCTATTTATACCCATAGTGGATCCTTCTTGCAGAGGCATTATGTGACTTGAACGCGGTTCATTATGTTCTTTGGATTCAGTAGAATTTGTTTCAAGAGAGGAATGCTTAAAATTATTACTATTACCAGTGTTTACCAATATACTTACCCCGCTTGCCTGCGAGCAATTTGACAAATTATCATTGACATCAATAAAAAATTTACTACTCACTGTAAGTATTGTAGGAATACTATTTGCTGTTAATCTCTTTTTTTTTTCGGTGAACAGTTATTTCAACGCCGTCTCTCAATATTATAGTAGAATTATTTGGTTCGAAGCAACTGCCCTCGAAATGCAATTCGCATATAAACATTTTTTTCGGAGCTGCTCTACCTTTTTTAATATGTTTGAAATGATGACCAACAGCATCAAGCCACGTAAGGTATTTTTCAGAATTCTGCAGATAATTATCAACTATTTATTACAATAAACAAAAATAATGATATAAAGCGAAGTATTTTTCACACAAAATGCTATTAGTTCACTCACGATTTTGGGGAATTTGAATAAAGCTCTACTGCTTTCTTTCTCCGACTTGCTAGAACATTGTTCAATACAACAAACGTGAGCTATATTTTCTAAGTAATATACAACAATAAATATCTTTCTTCTGACAATAAATAAATAAATAAATACAAAGTTGAAAACTTTGAACACTGAAACGTCAAACAATAAGATTTAGCATGACTTGATTTTGAATTTAAAAATACATCGAAGATATATGACACGTGCGCATTAACGTAGTGCGCATACCCGATTTTAGGCCACGACCCTGCCGTCGTTTGGGGAGTCAGCGCGTCACATGGTTTTGTATAGACAGTTGAATCTCCTGTCTATAGAGCTTCTTACATATTTCCTAACACAGTGGGATATACTGAGTCGCTTACAGAGAAAACATACCTCCAAGTCGCTTATCCTCCTTATAACATCCTTGATAGGGACTTTAGGTGCAACAGACAACCATATGCCCTCTGTGCATCTGCCAATAACCTTAGAACTTAGACCACAGAACTAGAACACAGAGCATAGCTTACCATTTACAATAAATCACATAATTCTAGATCGTGTATCAAATCTTTGGCTGGGCTTCGGCGTTCGACTGGCACTTGTCTAATAGTTAAAGAATAATGTTTTTGCTTACGATATACATATATATTTTAATCTGAATGTAATAAAAAGTAAAAAAAGTTACAAATCATAATAGGTGAACGGGCGACAGGAGCGAAGCTCTTAGACGAAATTTTTCTACGTTTCAACAAAACCATTCCTTTTCAAAAAAAACAAGAATGTTAAGAAAATGACTAATATTGGAAAAAGTAATCTATCCACATTTACGGGAAGAAATTATACAATCATATCTGCTACAGAGAACTTACATAAGAATCAAATATTTCAATACAAAACAAACGGTTGCTGCAGGAATGAAACGCAATTACGTAACACGTATTCAAGGAGTAACAAAATAAATATTTTTACAAAAAATGTACCTACATTATCAGTTGGTGCACTGAAATGTTCAAAATAATATTAAATCTATTATTGTTGATGGTACTTTTGAAGTTGTGCAGATGCAGTTAGCTTGAAAAATTTTGGCACCAATTTCACAAGTATCTACCAGCACCAGTATTATTAATATTATTTTATAGATATCAGTGCATCAACTGATAAATCCATTTTTTTAATATTTATTTCACACTTTTGAGTGTTACATTTGTCACGAAAATCGTTGAACGTTCGGCAGTATCCATTTATGCTGTGCTTGTATTTGCTATTATTCAGAAATCTAAGAACATCGTCGCGGAAATACGCATATTATAAACTTTACCACTTTACCGTAACTCTATGGAAAAAATGTTCAATATAAATGTTGCTACATATAATCTGATCATTAATTTCCCATTTTTAGATTTTCAGTTTTCAAAAGAAATTGCCTCTTCCACATAGAGGAAATACACATATTAAAAACCTTTAACATCGCAGAAAGTGGAAAACCGTAGCTCTTTTGAAAAAAATGTTCAATTTAAACGTTTTCGGTTATTTTGATATCTTTAATTCCGCCATCTTGGCTTTCTGATTTTCGAGAAAATTTACCCCCTCCACCCTCTTGGAGGGCAGTTTTAGGAGGGAAGGAAATTTCGGATCTGAATATGATATGAATCAAAAATCCGAAATTGAAGTACGTTTACTATATAAAATGCGCGCACGAACAAAAAAAAACAAATTATATACCTCCTCCGTTCGGGGTTTGTCGATCAAAAAATTTAAAAAATCGTTCTTGTATGAATGGACTCCGCAGCGATTTCTCAGGCCCCATACTGTCTAGAGACTTGAAATTTCGAATTCGAACTTAGATTGCAGACATCTCGCCTCCTGTTAAGCTTCAAGTGTGATCCAATATTTATTAATTATAATTATCTCATTCAAGCAAGATCACTTTTTCTTGGACATGGAACAACAATGTCGGACAATGGGATCCGTCACTGGAATTACGCACGAGCATGGAGTATGGAGCGTATATATACGTCTCTGTTCTCTGGTATATAGGTCCTCTCTGGCAGATCGTCGTATATATTACTCTACGGTTATGTGTGTTGTGGTAGACAAACAGTAATTTGTTATGGAATTGCTGTTGCTGGCAAACAGATATACATAAGTATAGTTCAAATCGAGAGAAGGAGAGCAATAGTAGGTACTCATCGGTACTGTTCAAATCTAAGATTCCTAATAAAAACTATTTTTAATTTTTTTTTTTTCAAAAATTCCACTTGTTTTCCATAATGCTATTGGTATTTGGTATAGAAGTTTAAATATATGGTGTTTATCATAAAGGTTGTTCGAGGAGTAGTTTGGGACGGTTTGATAACTGTTTAAAATGCGCATGTGCGGTTTGAAACAGTTTCCAAGTGGTTTGGGATTTTGTTGCTCGAACACCAAACTGCAGTTTGCAAACCACCCCTTCCACTTTCTTACAATTTTGTCGTCATAGAACAAATGACTATGCCTATAGATATGTTTTATGACCAAAGATAAGAGAGAACATCAATGAAAGACTGATGGACAAAACACAAAACGGTTTAGTTTAGGACTGTGGTGGTGTTCTCTGAAAGGGATTTCTCAATAGCAACAACAGCGAACACTATACTCTAAGAAGAAGAAGACGCTTCAACTGCGTCTGTCTCAAAATAAGTTTGGAAATCGTCAAACTACTGCTCGAACATCTTACTTGTAGTTGGGAATAAATTATTTTATCGTAAAGTGAAGTGCGCAGGCGTCTGACGGTTTGGGACTGGTTTGAACCGCTGCTCGAACACCCTTATAGTGTTTATATTAAGGGTATTCGAGCAGCGGTTCAAACCAGTCCCAAACCGTCAGACGCCTGCACACTTCCATTGACGATGAAACAATTTATTCCCAACTACTAGTAAGATGTTCGAGCAGTGGTTTGACGATTTCCAAAGTTCCAAACTCAGTTTGAGACAGGCGTAGTTGAAGCGTCTTCTTCTTCTTAAAGTATAGTGTAACGAACTTGGCTTCGGTCATCGGTGAAATTATGGCGGGCTTGTGCGATTCGTCGGAAGGCGGAGCACCTTAGCGGTGCGGACGTTGGTGGGACCCGTGTGGTGTGTTGCATACCGCTGTTAGTATTGGTCAGCCATGCATGCCTGGGTCAAGACATATTCCCGAAGCTTCTATTAACTTCGCGCAAGTTCGGGAGAGCTCGCTTGGCATCGGAAGATGGGTGTAGAAAATACGAGAGCCAATCTGCTTGCCTATATATTGGAGAGTGCTGCGTAGTCAGTGAGTCAGTCAGGGGCGATCTCCCGTTGCAGACGAGTAAGTCTGGGGCAGTGAATACTTATAAATTGTAAATAGTTGAATATAAATTGTACATAGTTGTAAATAGTGCAGTGTAAATCTAAATAGTGTTAAGTTAGATAAATAGTGAATATAAATTGTGTATAGTTATGGATATTTAGTCCTGTGATATAAATACTTAGTGTAGAAATAAATAAACTGTTGTAAATAAATAAATCCCAGTCATTTTTATATGTCCGTTATAATAGTGTTCTCTGTTGTTGGAGAAAGCCTTTTCAGAGAACACCACCATAGTCCTAAACTAAACCCTGGTTTTGCGTTTTGTCCATCAGTCTTTCATTGATGTTCTCTCTTATCTTTGGTCATAATATCTATCGGCATAGTCATTTGTTCTATGATGACGAAATTGTAAGAAAGTGGAAGGGGTAGTTTGCAAACTGCAGTTTGGTGTTCGAGCAACAAAATCTCAAACCACTTGGAAACTGTTTCAAACCGCACATGCGCATTTTAAACAGTTATCAAACCGTCCCAAACTACTGCTCGAACAGCCTTATTATATTTGACGCTCATAAACTCATAACTTTTCAGTAAGATTAAGGTATTTTATCAACTAAGTAACATCCCCTTTCCACCATTTCGCGACATTTGTACATAATTCTATATACCTATAATTTGATCCTTGAATTTTTTTGCGAAGCTCAGTATGGGGATTGTGAGTTTAGTGCGCAGGCGCGAAAGGGGAAGTGGCTTGGAGTCACATCATACGATATCCATTATCCATGGTAGCATCACAGTTTACCAATGGCACAGCCTTGAACAAATAAAGGGAGGACGAGTAACACGAGTAGTGGGAGTAGAATAAAAAACAATGGGTTATCGTATGTCATTTCGGTGTGTTGCGCAAAATCACGCAGCGCATCCTTATGTAGTATGGACGAGGAAGCTTAAATACATAGAATTAGTGGAGTACTAATTCTCTGCTTAAATACAACAATAGACACTCAGTGAATTACTACGCAACATACCAAATTGACAACTTATCACGGGACGTTATTTCAGCCACTTCTGCTTATTGAACAGGATACAGAGTTAGTTATCCTCCCTTTATATTGTAACGTGAGCACTTACCCGAATAATGAACTACACACACTCAAAAATGTCACAAACATTCCAGAAAACACGGGAGCGAAATGTCAGTTTCGACGACTTCCTGTCCAACTACGCGGATCGGAAGAAGGTCAGACTCGGTGTGACAGTTGAGGTTCAACAATACCTTTTCAAACTACCAGCCGACGTTTCTATTGCCCATTGTGTAGCGGAGGATCTACGTATGGGCCGAGGAATTGCTCTGGTGTTTAAAAGGAAGTTTGGAAAAGTAGATGAATTGTCAGCCCAACGACCAAGATTAGGAAAAGTTCTGCGACTAGCAGATGGTAATCGGAACCTCTTCTATTTGGTTACGAAGAAGATGTCTAGAGGAAAACCCACTTACAAGGACATCTGGCATGCACTGAAGAGCCTAAGGAATGAAGTCAGGAATTATGACATCAAGAAGTTGGGTCTTCCGAAAATAGGCTGCGGGTTGGACGGGCTAGATTGGAAGATTGTAAGGAGCATGATCGAATACATCTTCCAGGACGCTGGTGTGCAAATTACCGTGTGTTGCTTCAATCCAAAAGGAGTGTACTCGGGAAAGACGATAGACTGTTACTTCTTCAACAAGGGTGTTTGCCTGGCAGGAACCAAGTGCAGATTCCGCCACGGAACGGAAATCCAGCAATTGGATGATTTTGATCGGGACGATCAGATGCTAAGGAGGACGCAGTGTAACGTGAAGACTTACCCGAATAATGAACTACACACACTCACTAATGTCACAAACATTCCAGAAAACACGGGAGACATCAGAGGCAACGAGAATAAGACCTGGCCTATTCTCGAAGCCATATATTGAGAAATAATGAAACAATGAAAACAACACTGGAATTTAGAGATATATATATATATATATATATATATATATATATATATATAGAGCTTTTTAGGTTAGATATATATAATCCTGATGGCAATGACAGGACAGTTAGTTAGTGATAGATAGTCGGTCATAGATCACATAGACAGTAGAAAGTAGTAAGAAGTATATAGTCCGAGAAATAAGTGTGAATATAAATGTGTATATAGTCGTGTAGTTATTGGTATTAATAAATAAGTGAAACTAAATCGAACCCAGTTTTAATATAAATTCCCGTTACAGTATATTCTTGGGCACAGCTTACCAAATAAGCTGTGCCAATGGTAAGTGTGGTAGCATAATTACATGTCCCTCCTCTTAGCCAAAAAAGTTCATGACGCATGCGCATATCGCCAGCTATCCCCAGGTCTTTGGCTTCATTTTTGCGGTTTTTTTCCACAATGCTAGCGGTATAGAAGTTTAAGTATATGGACATTTGAAGAAGATACTAAGCGACCCACTTGCTACCTATCTTCGATTCGACCTGTGATTCTACGACCGTGTACATGACCAACGTCTCTGCCAACGTTTATGGTCTATACCCTCCATAGTTTATAGCTAAAAATCTTGCTACAGGACATTCAGTGGGTTGTCTATGCATGACATGCTACATGTGTGATGTTTGTTGTCCCGTGTCAGAGATAAAAATCAATATTTAATTTTTGATTTAACCCAAACTTAAACAATAAAGCTTTGGCTTGGCAATAATTTTATATAAAAATTTAAGATGGATTTCAACGTGAACATGAAAAAAATTGTGAAAGATGCGGGAGCTGCAATAAGTCGAGTTGTCCAGGTAAAATTGATGAATTGGTAAACTAGAATCTATTTACAATTATTTAAGCTCACTGAAGAAAAACTTGGTACCTCAGAGAAAACAGAACTGGATGTTCATTTTGAAAATCTTTGGGGTCGAGCTGAGAACACTAAAAAATATACGGAAAAAATCGTAGGCAATGCTGAGGCTGTATTGATCCCAAATCCTGGTAATCGCGTCGAAGATTATATCTATGAAAGGATCGAAAAGAAAAAACCATCTAGATTGAGCAATTTGGAATATCTAGGAATTGATATGATTGAAGCTGGTAACACTTTCGGTTCAGGTAGCGCTTATGGCAGCGCTTTGATAAAAGTTGGACAGTGGGAGCAAAAGCTGGGCCAAACTGAAAGAGATTTTATTGGTTCTGCTGGCATGTGCTTCACTCAACCGCTAAGGAAATTTTTAGAAACTGAAATGAAAACAATTATGAAAGAGAGACATTTACTAGAGGTCAAAAGGTAACTTAAATACTATGATATAAGCATTAAATTTGTATAATGCTTGTCAACCAAAATGTTATGAAGCTGCAGTAACTGAGAGTACTGGAAATATAAATGAAAAATTCTCAATAATTCTAAGAATAACTCTTCAAGTATGTTTGTTTTAATCAATAAATTGAATTTTTTTGAATATCTTCTACGAGCAAATGCATTTGATCTGCTATCATAAATGGTTAGAAAAAAATTGGGATAAATTGATATACTTTTTCTAGGCTCGATTTGGATGCTTGCAAGAATCGTGTCAGAAAAGCAAGAAGTATGTTGGGGCAGCCTTCTGTAAGTCTAATACCGTTTATTTATCTATAAAAGAATCTAATTATGTATCCCTTGAATACGTCAGTCTAGTACCTCTCAAAGTTATTATAACTTGTGTCTCAAATATTCAACCAAGAAATTAGAAAAACCGATTGCGTTCTCGTTTCAAACGGACTGAAATTTGATTTGTATTTTTATCTGGAGTACGAAAAAAAACATTATTACTTAGCAAATTTAGAACCGAACTCAACGTTATGTTTTCGTAGGTATGATGTCTACATCTACTATTCTAGACATTTCCATAATATTTATAGAAGTTATTCAATAATGTTAAGCGTTTGGTTAGATGTGTGAAACATGTCTTTGCTTAGAAAACATTCAACAGTATCCTAACATTGTTTTTTTGATAGTAGGTGTATTTATTACCTGTAGGTATATTCTTGACAGCATAGCTATTGAAATTTAAGCAAAATCTGTTCCATGCATACCCTAACTGTTAAGAAGGACGGAATAACTCCAGAAGATTCATTAGAACAGGTACCGTTAATGTTTGATAACAGGACACTACATTGCATGAACATTTGAACTCATTTTCTATATTAAAATGTTTAGTCTACCTTATATATTGAAAATAATTTCCAGGCAGAAAGAGATCTAAGAGTTGCGCAATCAGAATTCGACAGACAAGCAGAAATTACAAAGCTACTTCTTGAAGGTGTTGGAAGCTCCCATGCAGCGCATTTGCGATGCCTTCATGAGTTTGTTGAAACTCAAGCTAGATTCTATTTACAGTGCAATAACATTATGACTGATTTACAAAAGGAGCTTGCAAAGTAAGTGATAGTTGATGCTTATAAAATATTACATAGTTTAATATTAAGTATCACTTATCAAAACTTGTTTTTACTCACCGAAACATAGTACCACTACGGCATTATTGATGAAATAAATCGCTTTCTAAGACAGTACATGTTTAAAAACTAACATCGAAATATTGGTATTAATGGATAGGTATGGATTTACTGCATTTTCTGTAAACTACAAACAATAACAGTATTGACGGAAAACATTCATATTTGGATGAAGTATTAATAAAAAAAGTTTTTTTATAAGTTGATGATTCAAATAAATTCAGAAAGAAGGTGTTTATGGAAAATATACTCATATAGTGTAGTGTGCTGCAGAGATAATTTGAAGCGAACATTCGAAAATCATGGCGAGGCGTTTGACACGATAGAGAATCTCAGTAAAATTTTTATCCATAATCTGTTCGAGAATTGGTACAAAAAACTTTACCATTAAAAATTAACTTGTCTGTTTTACACGGGGATCTATTTTCATCAAGAATATAGCAGAAAATATGTTCATGCGCTTGCGCTCCAACAGAAAATATGACAAGTATGATCACAGACTATACTTTTTCAGTTCTTTAGTTGCATTTTGCTTTAATGCTTGCAACTTATAGTTTGTTTCTCGAATGATGGCTATTGCGTGTAATCATTCACGAGTTACGTACATCACGCTATACTTCTCATCGCATCTCATTATCATGCAGTTCTCTACTACGTTTGTCGATATAAGCTACGATATCAGTATTATAAGCTTATCTCCTTCAGTACCATGATAGGGCGCTGCTCGTATTTCCGAAGGCAACGTAATCTTTATTTCATAGGCGTCAAAGTGACATTTCAGAGAATTCAGATTAATAAATTTATGTTTTATAACTAAAGCTAGTGCTCTTGTTCGCAAATTGCGATTTCCATATTCTGCTAATTTTGGTTTATATAAGCACGGTCACGCTCACTTCTGGTATTGCTCATGTTCTATATTTTTTCGACGAGAATTTCAGTCGAAATCTTTATGGGGAAATTCGCTGTTTTACACATGCTATTTTCTCAAGGTTAGAATTTTCTACATAATTGCATTGAGAATTTCACTGAGATTCTCTATCGTGTCAAACGGCTTTTAAGGTGCTATTGGAATACAACAGGAAACTCAATCTTTCTCTAAGCCTTTGTTGAAACCACTTACATATATACTAAAAATACAGAAGGCCGTTGCCTATGAAGAGAATAGAAAATGAATCAACATTTTTGCTATCAGTTGTCCTACTTTAAAATCAATTTAACGTAAAAAGGCATCCAAATTCCAAATACAAAAAACCGATGAAATTCAAAATAACTGTTACAATTTCAGAAAACAGTGCGGACAATACTTGAAGATATCTTTCATATTTTAATATGAGAGTGAACACAATTAGCTGCAATTAGATATAGAAAAGCAATGTAGATGATCATGACACATTGGCAATAGAACCTAAATACCTATATTGTTATTTTCCTAATATGGATGTTACAGCATTTCAAAACCAGGACCAGTACTGAGGCTTAACAGCGAGGATCTTGAACCAGTTGCCAGTTCTGAATCCCTTAATAACTACAACAATGATTCATCCTTTACTCACGTCAATATTTCAAATTGCGATTCATTTTCCGTAAACTAACATTGATTTTATTATGAATGTTGTAGTATCTTAGAGCATTAGTGTATCATGCTTCCTTATTAATTGCTACTTCCTGTTTGAAATCAAACTGTATGATCCAGTACATTTTAAGTACGGAATAATGATTTTATATAATCGATGAAATGTTAGAATTATCGCAGTGATGAAAAGTCAATAAACTTTAAACATTTTCCAATCTAGTATATAAGAAATTATTATGTTGAAAATTATTTTATTTCAACACCAAACAAGCTTGTTTGACATGACACTGCTTTCAATTCTCTGTAATGCGTTCGATATGACAGAAAATAACTTAAATATTGAATAAATAATTAACTTGCTGTTTAAAAATATTTGAACCTATTCAAAGATACAATTTATTCATGTAAATAGAGAATATCGTTTAAGTAATATTACGTTATTATTAAGTAAGGATTACTCAAACAATTTGTCGTATCTGCAGTATGTCCTGTTCCTCTCCTAATACTACTGTAGATGGCCGAGATATGGATATTATAAAATTGCAAAAGGCAAAAGTACTTTGTGATTATGCTGCAGTTGATGATACAGAACTCAACCTCAGTACAGATGAGGTAAGTAGAGTCAACTTCTTTTACCCTGTTATATTTTTTAGTGCATTTTAGTTTCAAAAGAAATTGAATGGCGAGTCACTAGGCATCTACTTTCAGACAGCCATTTAAAAAAAATGTATATGACTGTGTGTTCTGATATACATATATGAGTACTGCGATTCTTGAAGCCATAAAGAAAAAGTGTTCCATCAAAAAATACTGGAGTACCTACCCAGTGGAATGTGTTAAGCGGAATGTAAGGGCCCCAGTTCTTACATTGTAAAATGTCACTGAACATATAATGAAACGAGTAATCAATCATTTGAATTTTTCTCAGTGCATATTGGAACACCCGAAGTCATTTCATAACTTTTCAAACAATTTTGTCTACATTAGAGGTAATCATACTCTTGTACCTTTACATCTGAAAATATACCAAGAAAGAAAACACAAGATATAACCGACCAAGAGTGAATCAGTATAATTGTATTCTATATTTTTTGTTGTCAGATAATTCTAGTCGAAGACATTAACAATGCGGATTTCTATATGGGAAAACGAGGAGCTGAAAAAGGAAAAGTACCTAAAGCATATTTGGAAATATTATCTTGATCACGTTGAAATTAATTATATACTTTCATTGTTATTTGTTACCAGTAGGTATATATATTCCTTACTATATTTACTCATTTCCAAGATGAAAAAATCTCACTCAAACCACTGTTTATCCTAACTAAATAAGTATGTAAGATTCAAAATATTCCATTTAAATTTGAGCAATTGTATTATAAACGCTTATCTTAGCCTAGCCTATTATACTGGGTGTTCCTTAATGTGAATGTTGTAGGGTTTGTACAAGAAAAAATATGGTAACTGGTGGTCATTCTTGAAACTGCTTGCGATATTGTACTCATATTTAGTACATAATAGTTTGTTTCAACGGTGCATATTTTTCGGTAGAAGCAAATAACGTTTTCGGAATCAACAGTATCAAAAATAAAGTGATATGAAATGGTTTTCGAAAATGAAACTTATTTTTGAATTTTTAATTCTATTTGAAACATAAGAGCTTTCATTATTTGTTGTACTCTTATGCGATGTAATTGAGTAAAATAAATTGTCCTAAAAAATATTAATGTGATAATTGAAAAATAAAATCTGATCTAGTTGATCTGAATGTCTCTTGCGTTTTATAACTGACAAAGGAATTTAGTTTTTTGTTTTAATAATTTTGCGACGGAACAGTTTTTGACCATAGTTTGTAAAGCAAAATATTCACATATCATTAATTAACACCCGTATATGTTAAATGAATAATTGTTGTCTTAATTATCTGTAAGTTTGACTAAACCTACATGTGTACTTATAACCGTCAAATTAAATTCGCTATTCCCATATACATATACTTATACTTGTTTGTCAATAAAAACTTGTCAATTTTAATATATGCAATGAATTATAACCAAAGTTGAAATAAAGATTTACTTAGATCATTAAAATGTTATATATTTGAGAAATAAATAAAAATAAATTATTCAAATATGGGTACTATTGCTTTAATAAACCTTTTCTGTAATAATTGATAGTAATCATTAAAAATTATACATATAACTCTCTAATTAGAATTGATTGCGAGCATGCGTTGTAATTCTACTGTGAGTGTCCTATTAAAATAAGGTAACCGGCTGTATCTCTGCAACCTTCTACACTCCATATCTAAAAGTCGTATAAGAGAAAATATGTATAAATAAATATTTTTCACAAAAAATTGGACCGTCTTTCGACCGAGGATCAACTAATGTTGATGTACTAAAAAATAGGAAATAATATTAATTCTATAGGTGCTTATACTTTTGGAGTTGGTGCCTACAACTACCTATAACTGCACAACTTCTAAATTTTGAAGTTGTACAAGAAGAGAGAAGAGAGAAAGAGAGAGAGAAATGCTTTATTGTCACAAAAATTGAAATTAAATAAAAATATATAAAAATATAAAGATGTAAAAATATAAGATCATAAGTATAAGAATGTAATATACAGCTGTAAAAAAAGTCGGTAACTGCATAAAAGGCATTTTCTAGTAGGTATTTAATTTAAAGTTTGGCGAAATCTGGGAAAAGCCGTTATAGATTTAATTTCGTGTGACAGATGATTATACATTACAAAAGACCCTTACGATATCAAACATCACATTATATTCACTAAACCAGTGGGTTTAAGAAGTTTAATATTACGTATTAACAATTTTTAACAAAAAAGTCGCTTATTTCATACAAGGCTCTCTCCAGTAAGTATGATTTCAAAACCTTGCGAAATTTAGGAAAAGATCTTATGGACTTGATTTTAAATGGTAGATGATTGTGCATTTTTTTGCATTGTACGGTATAGAGCTTTTAACCAACTCTAAGCGTGGGTTTGGCAGATAAAGATCATGCTCCGTATTTCTAAGCGGATAGTTGTGAGATGGCCTTTCTGGGATAGAAGGTACGTGCTTGCGTATTAAGCATAAAGATTCAAATATGAATAGGGAAGGAAGAGTTAATATTTTAATTTTTTTAAAGTAATCCTGGCAGTGAGTCCTAGTGCTAAGTCTCAGTGAATACCGACCTGCTCTCTTCTGCAGTTTAAAAATACGATCAAATTGAGTCGCACACGTACCCCAGAATGGAAGGGCGTATCGGAGGTGCGACTCAAAATTACATAATAGACTGTTCTAGAAGTAGACAAGTTGAGCTCCTTGGAAACTGATCTCAGCGCAAAGCAGGCAGAACTTAACCTTATTGATAAAGCATCGATGTGCAAGTCCCATTTTAAACGGTTGTCTACAATAAGCCCAAGCCCCAAGAATTTCACAGATTCAACGGCCTCAATAGTGGTGTTATTAAGTACAAAAGATTGCAATTTACTTTTATATGACAAAACTTTTGTTTTAGAAATGTTGAAGCATAGGAGATTTGAATCGCACCATGATTTAATCGTGACTAAGTCACTAGATACAGTCCTATGAAGTGTCGTAATATCCGGGTTGCTCCACGTGAAACTAGTATCGTCCGCAAAGAGGCAGATTTCACCGCTAATGTCCAGACTAGCAATTTCGTTGATAAACAGCAAAAACAAAATAGGGCCCAGTACTGAACCTTGAGGCACTACATATTCAATTGGCTTGCAAGAAGACATCGACGTATCAACCTTCACAAAATGACTCCTGTTGTTGAGATACGACTTAAACCATTCTAGAGACACTCCTCTGAAACCGTAGTACTGCAATTTATTAGTTAATATATTATGATCTACGCAATCAAAAGCCTTAGAGAAATCAAAGAAAATTGTTGCTGTAGAGTGATGGTTGATCAGAAAACATTAGTCATGAAAATCGTTGAATGTTCACTAATACCTGAGAAGATAGTACTTATTCTATTACCCATGTATTATTCTTAGCTTGTCTTGTTATTCAGAGATCTCAAAAGATCGCATTGGAAATTCACATATTTTGGACTTACCACTACTGTTACGCGAAAACGGTAACGCCTTTGAAAAAAGGTCCGATTTAAACATTTCCGAATATGGTCGCATCTTTAATTTTGAGTTCTCAGATTTTCAATTTTCGCGAAAAATTGCCCCATCCACCTCCTTCGGAGGTGGTTATTGGAGAGGAGATTTCGTATGTGAGTTTTTCTAAAAATGGGATAATTTCTCAATGCTCCTCTTTCAAACGAAATAAAAATCATCAAAATCGGAGCACGTTTACTATGCAAATCACGCGAACATAAAAAATGATAAAAAAGAAAACCTACAACCGAATTGTATACCTCCTCCTTTTTTGAAGTCGGTCATAAATGGAGTTTTGTCGCTTTGACCTCCAAAATTACTGAACGGATTTCAATGCGGTTTTCACGAGTAGATAGAGCTTATCTGGGAGCAGAATATAAGATTTATTTCACTTAAATCGGATGTCAGTAAAAAAGTAATCCTCATGTAGTGCTATTAAGATGAAACTAAATTCACGCGGACGAAGTTGTGGGCAACGGCTAGTCTACAGTGGTATCCGGTACCGGTAACAGAACACCAAACAACGATTTTTTTGTCTATGTCTGTTTACGGTCGTTTTAATGCGGTTTTCACAGGTAGATAAAGCTTGGCTTGGGGCGAAAAAGTTATTTTCATTAAACATATTAAGATGAAACTAAATTGCACGAAGTCGCAGGCAACAGCTGGTAGTACCATAAAATAAGAATATTCTATAATTTCACATATGTGCACTCCAGTACTTTTTCCTCTATTTTATGAAATAACTGGTAGGCGGTGGGAAAGCTATTTCAACAAAGTAGTTGTAACTTTTGTACCGTACTATGGATTATAACAAACTTTACATTGTTTAAAGGGAATTAATTGCCCAATAAAATATTTTTTGCAAAACCTGCCTTGAAAGTTCAGCATCCGAGCACTGGTTATCGTGGCGAAAGTAATGGATATCTGCAGCATTGACGATAACTTCCAATTTTATCTATTAAACTTTCAGCGAAAAAATAGTTTAAACACTCACTGTATGGGGTGTTAGACATAGAACCAATATAGACTATTTACGTTATTACTTTTTCTCAAAATATGCTTTAATACCAATAAAGTAGGTATTCAAAAAGGAACGTGTCCTACGGATGGAATTTAATAATTTTGATGGACAACATTCACTATAATTATTGTATTCTTATAAAAACAACGCGTGAATCATCGAATAACAAATTTCACGTTACATATTTTCTTAGATCATGTAATATGAACTGTTGTACCTTCTTCTCAAATTGAACTTCCAAAGCAAGTATCGTTAAAAATGTATCCTAGATGTCAGCAAAGAGGCGAAGCTTAACTCGATTTCAGAAATTTAGTCACCAAATTCTATGAAATGTAGGTAAAATCGTTAAATGGGCGATGCTGATGCTAGATATTTTATTATTTGCTACTTTAATAATTGATTAGCTGCCTAATAGTCAGAGAAAGAGCCAGAAGAACACTGAAACGTCACCATTATTTATGAGAATTTAGTGCCTTTCCGTACTCGAATACCTAAAATTCGTATCTTATAGGTAGTCCTTATCGAAAATAGCGTTCAGCGAGTCATGGTCCCAAATGCGGGTATCGACGTGCTGGGAGGGGGAGTTCGATACGTAGACTTTAGTGGATCCTTTCTCGCCTTATACGACTGTATCATTCTACGGTATAGTGATTACCTACGTCAAATTCGCTCTGGTACTTGTGTGATACATATACCAAACTCTTCCTTCAGTGAATTTGACATATACCTAGGCCCATGTTGCATTATAACGATTATTGGACATTGAACTCCACTCAAAACAGTTCGAAATTTGTTATAAGCCATAGTTTGGTATAAAAGTTACGAATATTGTATTGCTAATCGTTCTGTTGGCAACATTCCTATATGAGGTTGTTGTGGTTTGCATTTTCTATTTCTGAATTTTTGACAATTATTAAAAGATTTTTTCACCGCGGCACGGATGTTGAGAATCCAATATTTCGATCTGATATTATTAACAATGGTTTCTATTCCCATGTGATTAGACTCTTTGTAGTACTGATCAATTAACAAAGATGTGAATTTATGATTTGAGTGCAAAACAAAAGTTTATAGAGTCGATTTGACTTGGGAATAGTTTTTTGTTTCTTCAGAATTCACATTTTATCCGAGAAAGTTTCACTTTGACTTTATTTTATCCATAATTTCCTCGCATTTTTCACTTCTCCGTGTCTAAACTTGCTAAAAAAAATTTAATTTTCTGAAGTTCTGATGAGTCGCGTCAATTTTGAAAATCTTGTTATATCTGGAAATTTCATCTGGAGAGGTTCTTCTAACTGCACAACAAGAATCTGCTCATGTTCACAATGTGGTTTTTCAGGCCACTTTGCTTCTGGTAACTTCAGAAAGTCTGGTCCCGAAAACCAGTTTCCTTCAGGTGAAAAATTAATATTTTTCATTTCCTTTGTGGGTTGATCTGCAACATTCAGTTTCGATGGTAAGCGGTGCCAATGTGAGATATCTGTATCTTCATGAATTTCTTGATTCGGATCTAATTTGTTGTAAAACTACTATGGAGTTTGTCCAGAAGCACACATGACCTATTTCGTATTCAATTTCATTGCATACGGTTTAGCCAATCTACATGAAAGTACTGCATCCTGTAGCTCCAGTTTCAGAATGGTCTGTTAATTCATAGGTGCCAGAATCATTAACATATTGTTGCGTATGCGGGTTCGCAGGTAAGCGAGACTAATTTATAATTAATAAATAAACTTTATTTACACTCGAAAGTAGTATAATTACAACTTCACTTTACTATATTCTCACTATATTCCTCGGACTAGTCTATTATTGCATAATGTCTTTTATACTCGGTCTGTACACTCTGTCTCTCATGCCGACAATTCTCCCATATGTATACATTTATATACCCGACAAAGATTCCAGATCTTTCGAGCCGCTTCTGGTCTTTGTTCCACTAGCCGTCACTGGAATTCTCTCGAAATCCTTTGTGGACATCGCACTCTTTGTCATTCGCCGCTTCTCGAGATTTCCAATCCTCCCGCATGCATCAAAAAGACGCCGCGACTTTGTGGCCGGCGGCTGTTCCCCTTGCACGTTACACTGCTCCCTCCCTTAAAGCTGTTCGCTCCGAACAGCTTCTTCCGTTTGTCTGGTGGACTATCTCCTCAATACGGACTCAGCCTTTCCACATGCACCACTTTTGGCTTGGCTCTCGGTGAAAGTTGAATCCTATACACCAAGTCATTAATCTTCTTGACATATGGTCCTTTCCAAGTTCTTTGCAATTTCGGACTTAATCCTCTCCTTCGCTGTGGCTGGTACAACCAAACTGCATCGCCTTCGTTGAAAGAGTTTAATGGCTGCCTTTTGTCAAGTCTCATTTTCATTTTGTCGCTTTTCCCAGGCAAAATCTTGGACCACTCTAAGTCGCGCCTGTAGGTCAGCTACATAATGTGGAAGAGACACTCCTTCATGATCGTCGGCTAATGGTCTGCCAAACATCAGATCTACGGTTAGCTTCATTTTTCTTCCAGGCAACAGCATCGATGGTGTATAGCCAGTGGATTTTTGCTGCGAGCTTCGGTAGGCCAGGAGAAAGAGAGGTACCAGTTTACCCCAGTTACATTGATGCTCATCCACAAATAATGAGAGGTATTGATTGGTGGTCCTATTGTGATTACCGACCATTCCATCTGACTGTGGATGGAGTGGGGTTGTGTGTGTTTTAGGATCCCCAGCTACCTCATTAACTGCGTCCATACTTCGGATTCAAAGTTTCTGCCTTGATCGGTATGCAGCTCCAAAGGCACTCCGGGTCTGGATATCACGTTTTCCAGTAGGGCAGTAGGCAGTAGGGCTGATTCGGCATCGGCACTACATCTGGCCACTTCGAGAAGTAGTCCATGGCAACCATGATGTACTTGTTTCCCGAATTTGTCATAGGGAATGGTCCGGCAATGTCTACTGCAATTCTTCCCAGACAGATACTGCTTCATTTTCCCTCGGGATTTTGTCTTCTGACCCTTCTTAGAAGCACAGAGGTCACATCTTCAGCACCATTCTTCCACATATCCTCTACAGTTGATCCAATAATACCGCTCTTTCACACGTACGTACGTAGTGTTCTTTTTACTCCAAAATGGCATCCACTGCGACTGCCATACGAAGTACTTCAGCTACCATCGTTCGGGGTACACTTAATGCTCCTACCATCTGGACTTTCCCATTTACGAGTAATCAAGTCATCCCGCAAGCACAACGAATCCCACAGAGCACAGTACCCCTTGACTGATCAAATCTGTAGATTTCTTGCCACTCGGGTCGTCGCTTTTGGCCTAGCCAGCCCCGTACTATCGTCAAATCTTTGTCAGCGATTTGTTCTCTTTTAAAGTTATCTCTGGTGATTTCCTCGGTAATTTCCGTTTCTTTATTCCTAATCTGCATCTGTTCGATATGTGCAACATCCTTGGCTGTTTCTCTTTTTTCCTGCCTTTGACAGAGTTTACAGGAACTGCCGCAAGGTCTTCGTGACAAACTATCAGCGTTGGCGTGACTTCTTCCTTTTTGGTGCTTAATTTGAGAGTCGTAACTCTGCAGTTTCTCCTTAATGGAGCGCAAATGTAACTTGGGGGGCTTGATAATCAGTAGTAGTCAGCGTTGGCCCCCTTACACTGCAGTTTTCCTGAAGTCGGGTATTCTCTCTCTGAACATTTCGTTCTTCAAATCTGGGTCGTCGCTTGCACTTTCTACTTATATGTCCCTCTCGGTTGCAATTGTAACACTTAATCACTTTTCTATATCCTGAATCCTTGCCTCTTCGAGAGAAGAATTTATGGAACATCGACTCCAGCTTCTTAAAGAAATCTTCATTGTTTTGCGGTTTGTCTGATAACCTGACTTCTCGATTCATTGAAGCGTTTTTGGCAGCTTCGTATTCCAGTAACTGGACAACTGTTTCGGCTAAGGTGTTACGTCTACTTAATCTCAACGCTTGCTGCATGTCTATATCTTGAACTCCGTCGATGAAGTACTGGACACTAATTTGCTCAATGAATTCGTCCGGGGCTTGTGGATAAGCCAGTCACACCATGCTCTCAATACTACTGCTGAATTCTTGCAGTGACTCCGTTGAACCTTGAATTCTGCTGTTCAACTGGCTCTGATACACTTGGCTAAGATGTTTGTTTTGTATCTTAGTTCCAAGGTGCCCACAACAGCCGAATAATCAGTTTATTTGGCTTCAGGAATGTTTTGAAGTATTTCAAGCGCCTTTCCTCACCAACGCTGTTGCTTTCTGCTGATGATCCCATCCATTTGCGTTGGCTGCAGCCTCAAATTGACGTTTGTACATGGCCCAGAATGTTTCGTCGTCAAACGTTGGTGCTTTAAGTTTTTCATTGGCTGTGGTTATCGCCGACGTCTCCAATTTGCTGCTTTTGTCGTGGTTGGTATCCCGTATTTTCTTCGCCTCTTTCTCTAGTCTTCGGTACTTTTCCTTAAACTCTTCTCGGCCTGTTCCAATTTTTTCTCGAACTGTCCCAATTTCTTGTCAACTTCTTGTTTTACGGTATCGATTTCTTGATGGACATTTCGGAACAATCCTGCAATCTCCTCGAAATCTCTCTGTCGTCGTACCGTAACAAGAAGTTGTTTTTCTCACAGCCTTCGCTCCTCCTCTTTTCTCTTTTCTTGTTGCCTTCGCTCCTCCTCTTCTCTCTTTTCTTGTTGTCGTAATTCTTCTTGTTTTTCGAAAAATCGGAGAATAACTTAGTTTTTCTTCCATTTTTTCTGTCTGCTTTCGGGTGTTCACTATAGACAAAAGCTTCTTAACTCACTTATCCCTCTTCTGACACCAAATTGTTGCGTATGCGGGTTCGCAGATAAGTGAGACTAATTTGTAATTAATGAATAAACATTATTTATTATTATTATTATATATTATAATAATCACAACTTCACTTTACTATATTCTCACCAGCTTACTCGGACTATTCTATTATTGCACACTGCCTTTTACACTGTGTACACTCTGTCTCTCATGCCGACAATTCTCCCGACAAAGACTCCAGATCTTTCGAGCTGCTTTTGGTCTTTGATTCACTAGCCGCCACTGGACTTCTCTCGAAATTCTTTGTCGGCATTCTAGTGAGGATGCTGACATGCGGACATCGCACTCTTTGTCATTCGCCGCTTCTCGAGATTCCCAATACTCGCGCATGCATCAAAAGGACGCCGCGACTTTGCGGCCGGCGGCTGTTCCCCTTGTACGTTACGATATGCTTTATCACTGGAATCCTAGAAAAAATGCAGATCTAACTTTTTGACGAACGCATGACTTGGAAAATAGTACCTATGAATAACTATAGGAGTCATTTCTTTCAGTTGCTTCAGCCATTTTAACCAGACTTCGAATATATCTTCTGTGATTTCTTGATCCTAGTGAATATTTTTCCTCCAAATATTTTGCATCAGAATCCCGGCATTGATCATTAGTGGAGCAAGAAAACCCAAAGGGTCAAATATGGACATCACCAGATATCTTTTTCAGGTTCAATGTGGACACCAAATCATCCCTCTTTGGACACCAAGAAAGACTCAATACTCTTTCCAACATTTGGGAGTCTATTGTCACAGAAGTTTGAGAATCCGCACGTAAGTGATTAGAAATAGACTGCATAACCGTATATGAATTGCTCATCCACTTCACCGGCTTGCTCATGAACATTTAATACAGTTCGAATTCTGTGAATGGCTTCCTCTTCCGTAATTCAAAAATCCAAATAGTCATCTACGTAATGTTGCCTTTCCTCAGCTCTCACAATCCCTAGATGTTGATGTTCGAATGCTGCATCATTTTTATTCTTGACGAATAGTGCCACAGGCGGTGGAGAAACTGCACCAAACCATGGCTTTCATGACATAGACATCTGAATTTTTATTTCTCCCCATACCGCGCCAAAGGAACAGCTGTGAAAATCGGTTTTCCTCACCCAAGAGACACAACCTCGTCAATATGACGTGATTATTCCGGCCCTTGTTACGTCATTATTCACCTTCGAAATGACGTAAGTAGTATGTGAAATTCACGTCAAAATGTCACAGCCTAGAGACGTCATAAATTGACGTTAATTTGTCGTTATTATTTGACATACCAGTTACGTCAGGAAATAACGTGTATGTAACGTCTATAGAGAACGTTAATATAACGTCTTTATTTTTTGAAATTATTACTTATAAATGACGAAAGCGGTAGGTAGTTTTTAGGTAAATGGTTAAATGCGGTATTTAAACGAAATAAGGTTCAATTTCCTTTTTATTATAGACTATAATATACAAAAAATAATTACAATTCTAACAAAAATAAAAATTTCCTATAAGGTAGGTACTTAAGTAGTTATGTGTACAAATAAAATAAAACAAAAAAAACTAATGTATTGTCTACCCTCTACTGTGTATTAGTGGCAATGACACAAATGCATTACTGTTGTTTTGAGGTAACAACATACATTTTGCAGCAACACATGAAACTGGCCAGTCCCTCAATTCATCCGACAAATCATCCACAACAAAAATATTCAAATCACTGGATAGTAATGGGTATTTATAGAAATAATTGTAGGTAAGAAACAATTTCCCCACTATAATGATGGAATTATCAATTTCGTGTTCTAAAATATTATTGATTTGAACAACTTGTTGTCTAGCATACAATAACAATCAGCCTTTGAAACAGAATCAATGCAAAGCACAAAATTTTTCATAATTACTTTCTTATATTGAATCATGTTCACATATTTTTCATTATTAATATTATTGTGGTGAATAACATAACAACGAGGATAACTTACATTTTGATTCTGGTAAATTTTAGAATTATTTTTTTCTTTTAAACGGCGACATACTTGTTGCAAGGGAAGAGTTGGTGATTGTACTAGTCTTTTTAATTGCCCTAAAAAGTTCTCATATGGAAATGCAGAGAAGTTGTCCAATGGGCCATAATGTTTAACATCTTCAGTTAAATGTGTAAGCATATGTACATTATATATTAAAAATGTTTCACCATAGATTTCCTCTGAGTGTTTTACAAAATTATTTAAAAGTGTTTCTGCAAGTTCTAAATTTACATTTGTTATATGTCTGGGCGACATAAGAATAGACACACCAAAATGTAGAAGTAAAAAATTTTTATAAATTGGTTTTGAAACAATATTAGACATTATAACGGGACCTGTGTAGAGGAGGAATGATCTAAATTCAGTGGCTTTCCACCTGGCAATCTCTATTAAGCTACGAGGTTTGCGATTAAATTCCAAAGGTATAAACTTTTTGAGGTTCATTAAATTTTGATTAATGTCTTTCATTTGGGATTTTGAAAATTTTAATGGCGCATTACCTTCAACCCAGATATTCAGTAATTTACGCATTATACCCAGACATATCAAATGCATATAGTCAATTGGAAAATTTGTGACAAGTCCCACTGGCAATTCAACTAAAGGTGACAGGCCAGTATGGTGGTCTGGATCAGTCTGAGCTAAAAAAGAAGCATCAGTCCTTCTAGGCGCATTTCCCTTAAATACAGTTCGTCCTGCACAGCGATATCCTGAATTGGTACACTTCTCACAAGCTGAGAAACCCATGTGTCCTTTGATGCATTTCATATAGGCTCTGGCCGGCGCATCACAGATAAAACTATGAATTTCTATGCGATAAACTTTGTTATGAAATTTCAAACCTTCCCTCACCAAACTATTTAACTCGATAATAAAATCTGATAAAAATGTCTCTAAAGGCATAGGTTTTGCCTTTCCACAAAATATACCGACAACAAATGGTGTAGAACCCTCTATGTTTTTCAAAAGACCTAAAATTGGCCAAAAAGTTTTAGTGGAACTTTTGAACACTGGCAATCCATCTATGTTGAAGCTAATACTGAATGTATGTACGTTAACATACCTTGTCGTCCGAAGAAAATTGTATAAATAATCTCTTAAACCCAGATGACAGTAATCACCTGTGTCTAAATGTTTTATAGAGAGAGATCGTGGAGTTTTTAATAGAGTCCTATAATCTACTGGGAGAGTCGGATGGTATTGCTGCAAAATGTGTAACAAATCACTGATAGATGTTCGTGGTATGTTATGAATTTGAGCCCAATGAACCAACTGCGATGTTAACTTATCTTTAGTATTATCAATTTCTGAATTGTCATTGTTACTACACACTTTATCTGTAAATGATACCGAAGATTGATTATTTAGCAAATTAAGATCAGGCACATCGTTGACATTTGGCAGTGTAATATCAGGAACTTCATTAACATTTGACGTCAAATCAGGCACTTCGGTAACATTTGGCAGATTACATTGGTTATTTGAATATGCTGTATCACTATTTGGCATAAAAGGAATATCATTGAAATTTGTAAACTGGACAAAACTTGAATTTTCTTCTTTACTTAAATAACTAGGAACATTCGTATTGCTAAAATTGAACTCACTTAAAGCAGTCGCCACTTTTCTATAATATTGTCTCCTGCCAACAATCTTGACCTTTTTGTGTTTATTCATTGTTTGGATTTCTTGTTCTGCTCCAAATATAACCTTTGCGGAGAATGTTTCAACCAGACCTTAATGATGTCTTCTATATCTCTTTCTTTGGATTCGGGCAAACTAATTCGAACGGCATCTGAAATCAATAACAAAAAATATAGCTTTGTAATAGCAATTTTTTCTAGTTGCAAGTATGTATTTGCATCACTTCTGAAAAAAAGTATAGATATAATATATTTGCACTTACCAATAACAGACCGCTTCAAACGTAATTCTACAAAGGCTTTTTTATAGCTTCGCTTTCCAAAAAAGTTATAATTGCAAGCTATCCTATTGGAAAGCAGTTTCTTCAAAATTATGTTGGTCACACTTGTAACGTCCTTCCCACCCAAAGAAGACAGAAAGGATACCTGTTGCAAAAAAAATAATTTCGAAAATAATAACCAGCAACTATATGAAAATTTACCAATTTTGATGAATTTTCATTGTTTGCCAAGTATTCTTCAAGTGTTTCTATATCAGAATCATCTACTATAGGCAGCTCTACAGGAAAATCAGGTGGCAAGTTGTGTGATGGAACAATGCCACTTTGCCAACGCTCCTTGAAATGGGCCAAAATTTGCTTGTTTTGCTCATGTACTTGAGTGACAATTCGAATTAATTTTTCTAAATCTAAAAGAACCGAAAATTTCCCTTAAATATTATTAAACAAAACCTCTAACTTTTATACCTTTGTTATCTTGATTAAACTGTTGCTGTGCTCCTTGTCCAATCCTATCACTTGAACTTGGTGTACTTGTATATATAGCAGGTGGTGTTTCTCTTTCAAGGGTTGCTTGAGGTTGTTTAGTTTGTGAGTATGATGGGGTTAAACGTATGTCTAAAAATACCATAGTTATACAAAAATAATTCCAAAAGTATTAAACACTGCCTTACCATTCGAATTTGTGCTTCTATCGAGGCTTCTATTTATTTTAGGAGGTGCTGGCAAATCCACATCATCAGAGTCACTTGACTCGCTATAAAGAATCCTTTTTACAGGTAATCGTTTTCTCTGTTTTGAAGACTCACTATCAGTTGTTTGCACATCAGATGTTTCTTCCAACTTTTTAAGTTTTATACGTGCTTTTTCATAATTATCTGAAAACAGGGCGTAGAAAATAAATCCAGGGATAAAAAAAACACGAACACTTGTATACTCACTACATTCAAAGAATATCCTATTAATTTTGAAAAGTTTCCATTTATCTTCTTCCGGATTCTCGCACTTTGCTACCGCTCTGTTATGGGCATTTTGAGTTTTAAAATTAGGCCAAAACACTTCCCTCTTTAACGGTGTCACCCAAACCTGAGGCACTACTGCAATTGTACCTTCTGCAGCGTCCTCCTCACACTCAGGTGCAAATTGTACTCCTACAAACATGATGATGAGACCTACAAATAGTACATATTCCTTGGAGAATATGTAAATAACTGAAGAAGACTACTTACCTACTTGTTATATATATACTTGGTTGTAGATTGCAAATGCTAAAACACGGTGACTCAATCATCAAACAAGAACACACATAAAAAATTGGCGGTTTGAAGCATAGGTTCACAGATTATACACCTACATAGGTTATAGGTTAAGGAGGAGACTATCCGGTGACCGGTGCTCGATGCACGTGGCGCAATTGACGACTGCGCAAGTGCGAAGCAGAGAATAGTGCGAAGTGCGAAACGGTCGCATGGCGTAGACATTTCTTACGACCAATAGAGATAGATATACATTTGCTACCTTTGTTTGGCTGATTTTGTTGCGGTGTTTTGCATAAATATTTACGGGTTGAAAAAGTGGTTATTATTTCCAGATTATAGTTATGACACCTTTGTTTTTATATATTATATTCCTGTCTATGTGCAGTTTTAAGGAAATACCATAATTGCAAAGACACATAAATACCTAGTATATACTAATAAATTTACTTGCATTGCTGATGCACTGGTCATATATATTTTAAAATTTCTATAGTTGAAGAAATTTCACACGATATAAAGACGTCATTAAGACGTTCTTTATAACACGTCATTACAAGGTGAACAAAATGACGACATTATGACGTTTTTACCAGTCCCAATGACGTACTTGACGAAACTTTGCCAAATTATGACGTCTACAGGACGTGAGTGTGCTGCTTGGGCAATGATATGGACCGGGTGAAACATTACCTTGATTTCCTCCAAATGCAATTATTTTGTTCGATCTAAATCATTACAGTAAAAAAATTAGGGATTGGAGATAATCTGGACCTTGGTATATATAATTATTGAAACAAAACCTTGTGATTTTGATGCAGCATCGAGAACGAGTCTGATCTTTCCAGGCTTATTAATATTCCAAACAGCAAAATGTGGAAGATACCAAGTTCTTTTATTGTTTGGTATTTCTTCAGGGCTCAACTTATCAGCGTAGCCTTTTTTGACGTATTCGGCAAATTTGGCCGTATATTGGGCAGCAAATTCGGAATCCTTGTCCATGTTTCTTTCCATACAATACAATCTTTTCATTGCATTATCTTTGCTTGGTTGTAATAAACAACTTCCCTGCTTCCATAAGTGTCCAACATCATAATGATTTCCAACTTTTTTCCGAGTTTTTTTCCATGATCTCCACAACTCTCTTGCCTTCTACCTGAATTGGTGACATGATATGGGCTATGAAATTTTCATGGTTGCTTTCATCAATAGGTCCATGAACTGGCCAACCTAACTTTGATGAGGACAATATGGACTGATTCAGAATGATATGTCTTGGTACAATTAGACTACAGTTGGCTTGTCCAATCAAAAGCCCCGGATTAACATTCTCAGTGGACTCCAAAATATTCTGATCCAGATAGGGAAATCTCCTTGAAAGATCTTCGACATCCAATCTGAGTCTAGGGAATCTAAAATTTTTAACAGTTCTGACTTGTTTTAGTTTAAAAAATACTGGAGGAGTTTTATCGACAGCAATGTCATGGGAAACCATTCGTGATTGATCTTCATAGTGGGTTATCTCATTTGTCCACTGGAAACAAAGGGGTACGACAGGACCAGGAAGTTGTAGTCTACTAACCAAATCTTTTTCAATCATGGTGCACGTGGACCCTTCATCAAAAAAAAACATTTGTTCTGATTTCTACTGCAGATCCCCGTATAATTATTGGGGCTATCCTCAGTAAAGCAGTTTTATTTTCTTTTGGTGTGTACTTGCTGGATAAACTAGCACAAAAATCTGCAGACAAATTTCTTTTAGTGGAATCACTTTCCCTGTTGTCAGAAAATCCAAAATCATGTTCATTCTGTTGATTGCGTTGGACATGAAGAAGGGAGTTGTGTCTTCCTCTACATCCATCCTTGCCACATCTGGATTTTAAGAAACACTTTGTTGCCATGTGACCCACTTTGAGGCAAAGGAAACACAGCTTCAATCGAGAACATTATCTCTTCTTTTTGCTACTGGAAGATCTATGAATTTAGTTCATTTGACAATCGTATGGCCGGAACTTTTACAGAAAATACATTCATGGTCAGTTTTCTGTCCATTATTCTTTTTGGCAACATTACGGTTTCCTTTCTATGAAAAGGTTTGCTTGAGCTACATTTTTGGAAAGGATTACTGATAGCCGCCATGGAATTCAGTTCTTCTTCGAACCAGTCCGTAAAATCTTCTAAGGAAATTTGAAGTCCCTTAACATCACGATTATGCTTGAACTTTTCCCAAGAGAATTTCTGAATGGTAGGAAGTTTCTCTAACATGCCTGCTAATAATTCTGGATTGAAAAGATGAGATGGAGAATTCACATTTTTTCATGGTTATGACCATATTATTTATAGTGTTAGAGAACTGAATCTAAGAATCCAATCTGTCTTCTTTCACGATGTTCACCTTTCTCACTTTTTGATCAAGAAGAGGATTAATCCAATCTGTCCTTATAAAGTTCATTTCCATAATTTTAATAATTTTTGTCACATTTCTTGGAGATGTGAGTAGTGTCTTGACAGTGTCTCATGCTTTACCTTCGAGAGCTCTGTCCAAACGTATCAAATTATCTTGATCGGATAAATGTAGTTCTTCTGAAGATCTTTTGTATCTACTCATATATAAAAATAGGCCATTCTGAAAGACCACCAGAAAAATTAGGGAGATTTCGCATTTTATTTCGCATAAAAATTTTATTGGTATTTTAAGTATTTTCAACTAGCTGTCTAATAATATCCATGTGTAAAGGATTGTTTCCTCCACCCCAACAGAATACAAAGATATTTTATCGGAAAAAGGTATGAATTCTGAATTTTCCGTTTCTTCTGGATTGGAACCCAGTTTTTTTATAATTAATATTATATAAACGTTGGGAACACATAGAAAACGCTTGATTTTCTTTATCGATGGTGCTTACTTCACTTTTTTCTGCTAATTTTCTTTAAATTTTGGCTTCCTTCATTAAATATCTGCTTTCTCTTTCTAGGGCTTTCAACTTTTCTCTCGATTATTTTTCATGAAGTTCTTTTTGTCTTTTCATGATATTACTTCAATCTAGAAATACTTGAATTTTTTGATTTGGTAGACATACCTTCTATATTTATTATACATAAATGCAGACTGCACACTTCCTGATTCCCTTGCACATTTTTTATAGACGCGACTTTTTCTACAGGACTTATATATAACCATTTTCTTCAAGGGCTACACTTGAACTAAGTTCTGCATTGTCTGTATCTACATACTTTTGTTGTTTCTGCATCATTATTTCGTTCCATAGTGGTTCAAATTTATCTCGAAGGACCAATGTAATAGCTATTTGTACTAAATATAGCCTTTTCAACTGTATTTCTACCTTTTATTATGAACTTTATAATACAAATCTGAACTTGACAATATATAGACTCTCTTTTTTTTAATTAATAAGAAGAACGTGTCTTCATTCTGGCTCCACCAGTGCCAATCTCACTTATTTTAGCTACCACTTTTTATTTTCTAGGGATGTTTCGAGAATTGAAAATGATATCTACGCTGGACTAGTTTATTTAAAAAATCACCGATTTTTATTAATAGATTAATTTCGTGAAAATATAATAATTGGAATGTAGGAGTACTGTCATTCGATGTAATATTATGTGATAAGAACCTACACAATCAACTTTTCGTAGAATGAGATAGAATAGAATAGATAGAATAGATAGAATAGAATATTTCAACGTATGTTCGAATGTTTGTGTACTTAATCTCTTGCAAGCCGACAATGCTAGCGACATCGGACTAGTTTTATTCGATGCATAATTTTGTTACAATTAACTGATGAGATGTGGTATAGAATTACTTCTTCTTGAAGCAATACTAGGTAACATTATTACTCGCCTCTTTAATTGATAGAATATTCGTAGTAGGTTGCAAGTGCTTTCCACGGGGAGGCTACAGCAAAGTTCCTTGAAAAATAATTGTTCCTTGTTTTATGTAACATCAATGAACAGATTTTTTCTTTATATTTCAAAAATTTTTATTATATTATATACCGGATATTTCCTATCCCAAGTAGCACCCGAGATACGTTTTTACCACTACAGTACAGTACATACTATATTTTACCTTATTTTACTTTTGATCATTAATGGTAATAATTCACCGATTACAATAGATATATTAATAAATTGTTATACCATTTTGAAATCTGCTTTAAACACTAAGTTGTTACAACAATTGTCCACTTAGGTTTCCATAATATTTTTAAAGGAAAGCAATTAAAATTGAATTAAGAATTTGAAAAATATAATTTCAAATATTTTTTTAACAAAATGTGTAGTGGCTAGTCATTCTTACAGCTTATTTAACGTTATAGTTAACGTGACGTATTTAAAGCGTAAAAACCCGCAAAATTTAATCATTTGTGGTCTTAAAATAATGTAAAAAATCATATCTCGGAGACTTCTAGCGATATATTAGGTAAATTTCTTATAGAAATATACCTATTGCGATCGTTCACACTTTTGAATTTCGAAAAAATTTCAACGGCATGTTGTTATATGTCTATAAGTTAGTCCAAAGAAACATTTGGTTCAAAAGTTTATATATATATATATATATATATGGGATATTACGAAATTTGTTAACACGATAGAGGTCGCAGTTTTGAAGGTATCAAGTTCAAATTTGCTACAAAAATCAATCTCTCAAATATCTCGGTCGAGTTCGTTATGGGGCAATATCGGGTAAGTAGTTTCAAAATGGCGACCATTCAAACATTTAAAAAAATTATCAAAAAAGAGCCGTAGTTTAAATATTATTAAAAATAATTTTAGGTTACAGATATAATCAGTACCTACAACTTTTGTTCAAAGCATTTTTTCATAAAATACACAGGTAAAAAAATAAAAATTAATAAAGAAAAATAACAAATATTGATAAAACATGAACACTCAATATAAATTTGATGTAATTGTACATTTTCTGGAGATCTTAATATAGACCCTGATTAAAAAAATATATAGTATATTTATTGAAAAGAAATAGGCGAAAAAAAAAATCTGCCCTGAAGTGGACTCGAACCCTGTCTGCTTTATATTCAACAGCCAAAACAAAAACCTCTAACCGCAAGGCTATGACAATTTTATGTAATAACATGTAGGTATACCAATGAAAAGTTTGTTAAAATTTCAATTCAATGAATTTTGAAAAATTTACCTTTCCGCTGACTACAGGCCATCGGGATTTTTTTTTATTCTACTCATTTAACTTTTTAATTTTGACATTTGCCCACGTTTCATGGTCCCTGGTATCAAATTCAGTGGTTGTTACAAGGATATCTGATTGTGTGAGTCCATACGTGTATAGGTACGGTCGTTTGTAGTTATCTCTCGTCTAGAACTATAGCTGATATCGACTTATGACTGGTTTCATTCGATGCAAATCAAACTTGCAATTGGCGTATTTCGTGATTTGAAGTATCGAACAATGAAGTACGAGCATATCTTTTTACAACCAAAACTACTAGAGCTCGAAACATGAAATTTGGACAGTAGTTAGAAGCTGCAATGCGGGCTGGTCGTTTGTGGGAATGTCACCAATTCTCTGCGGACACCAGCTGGTACTTTATATAGAATGATCAGATTGTATTTCCAATAAAAAAATGAACATTCCACTGGAAAGTACATATCATTCCTGGAAATAAGGATTTATAATATATTTATTATTTATAAATATAGTAACGGTAAGAAAAGTCCTCCACAAATGGGACAGAATAATTTTTTCCGATAATCGATAACAACATTGAAGAAATAACTTTCCCTGTCTTCTATAGGTGGGTACGTGTTCCACTTTCAGAACCATTCTTGTATCTTCATTCAGTGTCAAGCAGTGATAAAAGAAAGTGCTCGATAATCATTTGATAATGAATTGGAATTTGATATTATCATATTTTACGGTAGTTTCACCGGCTACTACATACGGATATGACATATTAGATATGCAACATGGCCGGATGAATAAGTTATTCTTTGTTCCACAAGTAACTGTGAGTAAATTTCCACCGATACTGGAATTCTTTTTGCAAAAAATCCAATCAATGAATTCAGTTTACTTGCATGAAGATCTTAGTCGGCCTCCAACATGGGATAAACCTGTTTATACTTTGTCACCTTCAGATAATAATTTTTTTTTGTCTACTACGGAAACTAGAAGTACAACTACTGAAAGATTGTTTGAAATTATTGAGAAAAATGAAATATCCTCAAAAGTATCAGAAATCACCATGAGTGATTCTGGACGGCTCAAGGAGAAAACTACTATGATTTTTTCTTCTGATAAAACTAGCTTTGGAAAGACTGATATTGAACACTTCTCAGATGCTCATAAAAGTGGCTTATCTTTGGAGAAACAAAAATTGAACTGACAGTAAGTTTCTAGTTTTATATTACATTACTATAAATTAAAATAATATTCCCCTCCAATTGAAAGTATGTTTAAAATAAGATATACCTAACATTCACAAAGCTATAATGTATATGCAGGAATCATTAGCTCATCGCTAATTGACAATCAAAATGTGTGATAATGAAAATGAAAATATATATTTACCGAACTATTTTCATTGATCAACGTCCCAAAAAGTAGGTATCTGAAGAAAGTACTTTCCTCCTCGACATAAAAACCAGTATGCATTTAGTTGTGTCGTGATGATGAAGTCCAAAGAGCTTATTTTAGCGTTCAAGTATTTATTATTAATTTGTTTTCAATTTGGAAGGAGCCATTCGTTGCCTGTTGGAGCTGTTAACGTGTTTCCAGGAAGGTTTGCTTCTTTTTATTTCTTGTCCTAAATGAACGTATTCATTAATTTACTATATTTTTTGTCAATAACAAGTATGTTTTTGTAACATGAAATTTGCGGTCATAAAATTTTTTTATCATTTTATTATTCTAATAAATTCAATTAAAAATTAACGGAATATAGGTAATTTATGCATTTGCAACATATTTGATGCTATTATTTATCCGAAACTATATAAACAGATTGATTGATTTAAGCTCATCATGTGATATACATATCAACTGAAAGAGCTAGTTATGAGTATGAGACGGATAGTTATTTGGCAGGATAACGGAAATCCGGTGAGCTGTGAGGCCGGAGGGCTGAATATTCTGCGGCATAATATCACAGAATAATTTTTGTTTAATTTCTTTTCACTATAATGGCAATTAAATTAGTTATTCATGTCACGTATTTAAGTTTTTGATACTCTGTGAAGTATTCAGGTTTTTACTACTTATTATTAACAATATTTAGATATAGATTGAGATATTTCTCAGGAGATGATTTACCTTTATGTAGTAAGGCTCTTTGTTTTTTTTGTAACTATTGCACCTTTTACTAGAAGCCGTCATAATAATGAATTACACTCAAGTGCAAATGAGTAAATTTCACAAAAAATAGTACCGACTTTGTTAGTTGGTGTCCTGAAAAATTCAAAATAAGGTTCATTCTCTTGGTGCTGGTAAGTTTGAAGTGGTGCAGTTGTGTAAAAATAGAAGAACCAATTTTAAATGTACCAATACCAATAGACTGAAGCTTATTTTGACTTTTACATTGCGTCAATTATAAAGTTGGCCCTGTTTTTTAATAAATATTTATTTCACATTTTTAAATGTTCAATTTGTGATGAAAATTATTGTTAAGAGTAGATACTCTTATATTCAGTGATTTATAAAATACCTATGGCGGTAAGAATCTTGCACAATCCTAGTGCTGTAAATCAAAAACCTTTGATTTAAAAAAACGTTGTTAGAAATATCTTCAGTTCTGTGATTAAAAATCTTAATTTTCGAAAAAAAAAATCCCCATCCATCCCATTTGGGAGCGGTTTTGAGGGGAAACGGAATGTTTTTTTTAGTATGGTACCATTTTCTGACGCTCCTTTTTCCAAGAAGAGAAAATTATCAAAATCGATGCACTTTTACTGTGGAAAAGACAGACACCAAAAAATGCAAACATAGGTAGGTACAATTGAACTCTATACCTCCTCCACTTTTCGAAGTCGGTCAAAAAAGCAAAAAATTGAAGTGTCACAATTTTCTTCTTCTTTGATTTCGCCAGAACGAAGGAGGTACCTACCTATACAATTCAATTGTATGTTTGCTTTTTTATGTAGGTATGTACGCGCCTTTCTCCATGAAAAACTGGTTGGAGGATTGAAGGGGGCAAATTTTTTCGAAAATTGAAAAATTCTAGTAACAGGCTTACCGAAAAGAACATTTCCAGCAACGTTAAATTGGGCATTTTTCCGGGGTTTCCGAGTTACCGCCCTAGAAAAGAACAATATTCTTGCCGATATATTTTCAATTCATGGAATATAAGAAGTAATAATTAATTATAAATAATTTTTATAACGAATGAAGCACTCAAAGATGTGAAATGAATATTGAAAAAAAAGGATTAACTTTATTTAGCTTAAAAATTCAAAACAAGGTTGAGTCTATTGATGGAGGTACTTTTGAAGTTGGTGCTGTATTTTTTTCTATTCACTCACAACTGTAGCACTTCAAAATGACCAGCACCGCAATGTTCTTGATCAGCATCAATAGAATTATCTTTGTTTTTAATTTATCAGTGCACTAACCAATAAAGTCTATTTTTATTTAAAAAAATTCTTATGCCGTTTTAATATTTTATCTTGCATTCTGTAGATAAATTGATTAATTTCATCATGCATATACAGCATTCGTAAATAAATTGTATTAGTTATATTTTTTAAAAGGTTTCTAGATAGCCCTAAGTTTACAATAACTTGTGGAGTAATTTTCGACCAAATTCTTTGAATGGTTATGACCCATCCTATATTCTATGTTTTAGATATCTTTAAGTCTATTGGTTAAGTTTTTAGAACAGAATGAACTTGGTAACTTTAAGCAATGTTATTTTTCGACGGGTGGCTTCCCTCAAGATTTTATTGTTTTATTTTATTATAACGACTTATGCTGGCAGTTGTAAGAGCCCGAGGCAGAGAACGCCAGTGGTGGTAATATACAAATTATTAAATTAAATTCGTGAAAAGTATGTTTCTCTTAGGTTGAAATGGTTTGCATAAAAAATATTCTTTCCTTTTTTATGTAAGTTGCATAATCTTGTATCAAAACTAAACCAAAGAGATGTTTTTAATCGTTGACTAAACTAAGCTGCCAGACTGATATATCGCGAGAAACTATCTCCTCGAATAACAATAACATTTTTTTAAATATTTATGACAAGTTCATTTCTGAATAAATCAGGTAATTTAGGTACTCAAAACTCCACCACTTCAAAATCACCATCATTAAACTATTGATGATATAAGTTCATTTCGCTCTAAACACCTGAAACAAAATATGGAAAAGGAATGCTTCTTAAGAAAAATTGGTAATTGGAAGACATTTTCAACGAAATAACTCCACAGGTTGTTGTTAAAAACAGGGTAGTATAACAACCTATTATAGATAATATCTAACTACTCAAACGATATCATTTAACCAAAACTGTATAGTCAAGATGAAATTAGTTGATTTATATAACATTTGTCCAAAAAATTATGCAAATTGAAATGAAAAATAAAAAAATATCTTAATTAAAATTTTACAAACTATTAACTTCTAGCGTTTTTGGGCACCTAAGTGTATTTTATTATTATTTATCTTGCAGTTGAAATGAGGGAATTGTCGTAGTTTTTGAATACCCGAATATTTAGTAAATATCCGGTATCCGGCCGGATAGTTATTTAATCAATTTTTTACCTTAAGGATTTTTTTTATGTCGTTAATACCGGGTGTAATGAAAGTAAGTAAGATAGTACATTTTAGTATTTAAAACTTGACTACTGTGTGTTTTTTCCACTCTATTATCTCTCTTATTAGAAGTGTAGAGATACAGTGTTAAAGCTCAGCAAAGTTCTAATAAATTTATCGTTTATCAGTGTTATTAAATAAATATTAAATATTTTTCGAGTCGGCTATGTTTTAAAATAACAAATCTCAATAAAATTTGCGAAACTGATCAAATGAGAATCTGAAACTCAAAGGATGAATGAACCAACAGTTATTTCGGTATAAGAAATGAGGCATTATCTTTGGGTATATAAAGGCGACACGATACAAAAAGGACTCTTCGGTGTGTCGGTTGCTAATAGATCGGTCTACTTTATTCGTTTCACTCAACAATCTAACAAGAAAGAGACATGATTCCATGATCTAATCGGACAATGTATAACATTTCACTGTTGGTGATTCGAAGAAGATTTTACCTTCTGATGGAACGACTCAATTCTCTTGATGGGTAAGAACGTTTGTGACAAAGGGCAGAAGATTCTTTAATTTTTTGTGAATTAATCTGTAATCGTGTAAGGTCAATAAATACAGTTTTTATATGAAAGCCCTTTGAATTGACATGTGATGCCGTTTGCTCTATTTTGAACTTGCTTATTCACATGCCATGGACAAGTAAGTCAGTTGTAAGACTACTTGAACATTGTAGCATCTTTTGGTAAGCTGTGCTATGATTATTTCCTTGATGGATTACACGTTAAACATATCATCATCACAGTCTTGATTTAAATCGTTCTCAGAAAAACTAAAGCCTTTTTCTTACATCTGGTATAAAACGAAAGTTAGTTTCTTTATAACAAAGAGTGAAAATTATAAGCTACGGTATTATCAAAGTATAAACTTACAACCTACAGTGCAGAACAAATTTTACGATGTTATCTTAATTTTGTCCAGGAATTCATTTAAAAATCTGATACTAGTACCTGTATATACCTACTGTAAAATGATGGTAAATGATATGAAAAAAATAATGATATGACTGAGCTAAAATTTGGCATAAAGATATCTGATACATCAATTTCTGATTTAATTTTTATTACCATCATACAATAAACTTTTGTTTTCGCTCGATCTTGATAATGGCTGTATGTTTTGAACTGTAGGTTAACAGTTCTTGTACGATGCTTCGGAATTCTTCGTGTTCTTGGCCGGTTTTTTTATTCTAGAGCGTTGTCACAGCCTTCGATTCAAGAAGCCATTGATCATCAACTCGAAGCGCATCTAATAGAGAAAGCAGGAGAAAAATTATACGAAAATAAAATTTCATAATTTGTACTTGCTTATCTTTATTTCGGCTCAACGGTCATCCTACGGAGATGACCATTGCCAACTTGAATAATTCTATTGGAATTTGAAATCTCTACATCTAAGTAGCGCAGTTTATTTTAATTTTTTGTCCCTGATTCGAGTCGAATGGGGTGAGACAGGGTAAATTTTTTAAATTAATAATAATTTTCTAAGCAATGCTAGATACAATAAAAATTGTGTCTATTCACAAAATTTTCTATATATAAGGACAAGTTTCTTTTTCCTTTTCTATTGTCTAACATGTATAGATGAACTTGTGGAAATTGTTTTAAGCTATAATTATCTCCTTCTATTTCTCAATAGGAATTAGGCTCCTGCCTGTTCCGATTTTCACAGTTATTACGATCATCTTTTCCTTGGTCTACCTAAACATCTTTTGCCTTGTGGATTATAATTACTTATTTTATCGGGAATTCTTGCATTTATCATTCTATTAAAGTGTTGACTCCACCTATTTAGGGCGTATATATTCAGTTCGTTAGGTATATCTTTGTTTCTTATTAGACCTTCTTGTGCTACCTTTAACTCTTCTCAGAAAGTAATCTCTTAGTTTTATTGCATTGCATACGATAGCATACGGTATGTATGAGAGTACTAATTTGAGTTTTGGTAAAGCTGAATTTTGGAGGAGTAAATTG
This sequence comes from Crioceris asparagi, assembly GCA_958507055.1. Lineage (NCBI taxonomy): Eukaryota > Metazoa > Arthropoda > Insecta > Coleoptera > Chrysomelidae > Crioceris > Crioceris asparagi. The sequence goes on from OY293827.1 coordinate 56,795,182, forward strand.
AAGTTTTGGTTATAGGCAGGTTGGAATGTTGGTGTATTAGGTTTTAATTTTGGTGTTTTCTGAGTACGTGAAAGGCATTCATTGAAAAATGAGCTGGAGTTTTGTAGAACATGTGTGAGGGATAAGCCAATTGGAATTTTGTTGTATACGTTGTATGTGGAATAAATTGTCTTTATCACTTGAATATTTTCAGCAATCCTCAGACACGTGGACCTTTAGATTTCATAGGCAATTGGATTCAGTCTTCCGATTGGTTTCCCATTCAAATCAACGTGCCAGACACATTCAGCTCAATTGGCAACTACGTCGGAGGTATCACTAACGGTATAGGAACCAATGTGAATAATTTCACTCAGAATGTAGGAGCTGGATGGCAAACTTTCACCGGCAACATTGGTAATGGACTTTTAAATATAATACAGCGTGTACCCCTATTGGCGGTCATAGCCAGACCTCCCTCATCTGATTCAACGAAAAGCGGGCAGTATTATATCATATACAGGATGCCAGAAAAAAATACGATACGTAGCGTTGCTAATAAAATTTTGGCGTTGAGTGAAGTTGAAAGTGAAATATTTGAAAGTTTTCCTTGAGATCTTTAGTTATAGGTATGATGTTAAATATAAAAGTAATATGTGAATTTGAAATGTTTAACTTTAATAATGTAGCTCAAACTTTGGCTACTCATTGTTTAATAATTTATTTATTTATGATATTTCTAAGAAAAAAGTACCTGTAGAATAAGTGTTTCTGAGTAATCTCGCTCTCATTCTAAGAAAATAAATTCTATGTATCTATCTCACCTTCAATTTATAAATATGCTTATAATACATATTGTACATTAAAAAAAAGATAAAAGTGTACTTCTATCTGAATGACTCGGTCTATGAGACATTTTAATTATAAATTAGAGCCCCACATATCTGAAAATAACATATTTTGATAGTAAGGGAAATTGTTGTGAGCTTAAAATTATTGAAATGATTTATGAATTTTCAACTAGCACTGAGAACTGAGAATATTTTATTTATTCATTCAAGTTTAAGTGATACAATTGTATCAGAGGAATTAACATTAAAATTATGGATTTTTCAATAAATTCGGAGGAAACTTGGATAAATTTATGTTATAAAAAATTATCTACTTGATTTACTTCTATATGATGTATAAGTAATATCAAGTGTTAATCATGATACAAATGTAAATCCATTTGTACCATTTTGTTATAAATGACCTATATCGAGTAAAATGTGTATCTCGAGGGTTCCATACATTTATATTAAAGTTAAATTAACTAATATCTAAATAAATAAATGTTCATATACATTTATCATCAATTTTGATAAAGATTTGGAAGAGGAGATGCTGACCTGGGATTTGAACTCACGAGTTCAGGATGGGGCCTGTGTCTACCAACTAAACTACATAATGTTATTTCAAACTTTGTCGAAAAAACTGAATTAGTAGTAAGTAATAGTACCTAATTAATTAATTTGAAAAATGTGCAGCTAAATTTACATGAAAATAATCAGCATTTGTGATTTATAAGAAAATATATAAAAATATTGTCAAAATATTATTTCATTATATTCTCTCTTATTTACAACTTCAAACTTCATTGAACGACAAACTCCGAACGGAGGAGGTATAAAATACGACTGTTTGCTTGTTCGTTGGTTTGTTCGCGCGTTGTATATAGTAAACGTACCGCGATTTTGATGATTTTTGATTCATTTAAAAGAGGAGACTTGAGAAATGGTCCCATATTCGAAATCCGAAACCTCCTTTCCTTTGACAACCATTCCCGTAGGGGGAGGAAGGTGCAAATTTACTCGAAAATCTAAAACTCGAGATGCAAAAATTAAAGAAGAAGAATATCTGGAAACGTTTAAATTGAACATTTTTTTCAAAAGAGTTACGGTTTTCAAGTTACATTCATGTTAAAATCTCACATATGTGTATTTTTGCAATGTGGAGGGGGTGATTTCTTTCGAAATCTGAAAATCTTGTGGTACCACATGAAAGACAATAATATTTGCAGCAACATTTATATTGAACATTTTTTCCTTAGAGTTACGCCTTTCGAGTTAAGCGGTGATAAAATGGTTTAATCTAAAATAGTTATGTGTAATTCCGCAGCGATGTTCTGAGATGTCTCTCTACATAATAACAAGTACAAGCAAAGAATATATGTGGGTAATAGATCTTCTTTGGTATTAGTGAACGTTCAACGATTTTCGTGACTAATGTTACACTCAAAAGAGTGAATAAATATTTTTTACAAAAAAATTGGACCGGGCATTAATAGCATTAATTTTATTTCGTATTTTTCAGTGCACCAACTAATAACGTCGGTTCAATTTTTTTGTAAGAAATATCTATTTGTATTATGCCCTCAAATATTCACTTATAATAACCTTGGAAATTTGTCTAAGCTATTTTGGTTACTGGAGAATGCAACTAAGTCTACTTCAAGTTACCTAAATCTTTCTTTGTTACAAATTCATTTACTATACTGCTCTTTGATGTTTCTCCAATTGATTTAAAAAAATTAAGTAGGTAGTCTATTTCCTGACAAATGGAAAAATAAAATTTCAAGGCGTTGAAGATTCAAACTTTTTTCCCCACCAAACCAACAATAATAATATGGGTTAGAAAGAAAAGATCGTCAAAATTGTATTGCTTTAATAAAATCTACATATAATAAATTACTAATATATAATAATAACAACTACTCTAATTAATGAACTAATCCAACTGAGTATTCACTTCGCCCGGATTTGGATACTGTTGTTTCTCCTTTGAGCTGCGATTCAAATTTTGCTTTATTTTCGTCATAAATGTTTCTAATTTGTCTTGCATCACTGGCGATCTCGCCTTTGTTGACAATTATACCAACTGGGTAATCAAATTTATAGAAGAAACCCCTTGGTGGACCGGTGGTTTCCTCTTCTTCATTGTTAGGTCTATCTGCAGATTTCTGGTCTTGGCCAGCTAAGTATACATTTTGATTATCGCTAGATTGTCCAGAATAATCGATTTCATTCGGTCGGTATGTATCAGGTCCTTGATTTTGATTATAAGCTTGATTATATTGGGGTTCTGGTTGATTGTAATTTGGTTGATACTGACCAGAAGATGCAGTCTGCTGTTGTTGATATTGTTGTTTTATTGAGGGTTGAGCTTGAGCACCATTGTCAGCATTATAAGGGTATCTGAAAATTCATAAAAAAATTCACATACATGAAAAATAATATTCAATGATTTAGAGGATATGTGTATACAACACGGTCTCTGTATGGGAAACCAAGTATGTAATTTATGTAATTGTTTTCGACTGATTCGATAAAAAGTGTAAACTATTTTGAGCCAAAAAAAAGATACATTTTAAAAGTTGAATTTTTCAAATGGAACATCCTAAATATTTTTATATTTTCCGATTCTAGATCCCAAATGAGAGTAAGTTACATATCATTATTCCCTATCTATACTTATCTTTTATCGTTTTAGAAATATTTGAAGATTTGTTGAATTGCATGGTATGAACAAAAGTTTTGTAATCAACTCAGTAATAAATTTTGAACTTCAGTAATTGTTTCAGTTATACGGATGAAGGTTGGAAAAATACCCTAAATAATATTTCAGTAACAAAAACTGTACATGGTGTGTGAAATAAATATGGTTCGAATATTTAAATTTAAAAAGTTGAAAACTTTATTTTAAATAGCACACTCTGGATTTAATTACGTATTCGAACCAAGAATTGTATTTTCTCACACTGTATTTGGGTGCCCTTTGCGTTTCTATTAAAATCAGGAAAATTAATCAATCCATCGGCCGGTTTTCATGCGATTTTTTTATGCTTCTGATAATTTGAAGTATCAGTTTCTAGCGACAAATATAAATATTTTTTATATATATATTTTTTCACCTCAACCCTCTTTGGGAGAAGTTTATGAGTGTAAAGACATGTTCAGTGTCGATTATTTTTCAATGGGACCAACTCTCAAAAGTCTTCTTTCATGAAAAGGCATAAAATAACATTCAGACAAACACTGGATTTATATACCTACCTGCTCCGTTTGGAAAGTCGGTTAAAAATAATGACGTATAACTAGGCCTTTGATAGAAAGTTGTCATCTCCAGATTTTTCGAACCTTCATCTGTGTAACTGAAGTACTTACTGTAGTTCAAAATTATTTACTATGTTGATTACAAAACTTTTCTTCATACTATACAATTCAAGAAATCTTCATATATTTCGAAAACGGTAAAAGATATAGATATAGCAAATATTGAAATAACTCTGTAATCGGAAAAGATGATAATATATAGGGTGTTCCATTTGAAAAACTATATCTTCTTTTGGGAACGTCCTATATAGCTAAAACTAATTTTAGATAGTGAATATGATGGAGACTCTTCGTCGAACTAGTCGAGAACAATTACATAATATTAATAAGTTTCCTGTATATAATATGAGTGAGCGAAATATTACCCATGCGTCATCAGTGATATTCAACTGAATCAAGTGATGTTATAAGTGATAAGTTACTGTTTTGTCAATCTTCTGACGTACTTGAAACAATGATGTAAAATTAAAAGTACATACGTCTTTTATCTTGTCTGCTTTGTTGGTGCATGGGTAATTTTTCGCTGAGCCAACCCAACATAAGTTTTCGATGGGTTTGGACAGGAAAGATCGAGTATAAATACCTAAGATCGCAATGAGCAGAACGTCATGCCAAAGCAAGAAGCGTTTCTATTTAATAGCTGCAGTTAAGCTTAAGTGCAACGGAGCAATAATATGCCGCAAACTGTGTTGATTTTTTAAAAATGGCTAAGCGTATCAAGCACTAGATACAAACAACTCGCTTTCTGTCTTATTTCAGATTACAACTAAATTAAGAACATTTAGTGAACCACTTTTTCTAAAGAAAAATAATTGAAGATTCCACTTATCTACAACCTTGATCAAGGTAAAAAGTAATTTGTTATTTTAAAAAGTAACTTTCAACCTTATACCAAGAACTGCTAATTCTGAATTCGATAGCTATTAGTATTCCGGATACTAAAAAGTTCTGTGGGGTATTGAGTGCAGCTGTAAATAACTGGAGTACACAGTATATATTATATAGGGTTTGAAACGGAAGAAGGTAAAGCAAAAAAAAAATCTGTGATAAAATTCCACACTTACGGTACAGGATGAGAATTTCTCTCAGCTTCCTCATGCCATCTAGCTAGAAACTTTTCCTTGGCTGCCTTCACAGCCGGGGAGTCTTCAACTTGTTTTGGAAGAATTAGAGGAACATTATCGATTTGATGAAAGCCAGTACCATTATCCCAATATTCGACCTGAAACGAATTTTTAGCAATCTCTCGGTTTGATAATCTTATGGATGACTTTGTGTGGGTAAATATTCGTGAACAATACTATCATAGACCTACATGCACCACCTATGAAAATCGCCAGTTTTGCCTACATGAATAACATTGCTCCCGGTTACCTATGTCGAAGCAATAAAATATGGGAAGGTGCTAAGAAAATTTAAATCTTATTAAAAAACAACGGATAATATATTAAGCTTATGAAGAAAACATAAACAAAACAGATATATTGATGTAGTTTTAGAAACAAAGATTATTTGGAACTGGCGCCTCTCAATACTAATGATCAAATCCTTCATTTTGCTTGCAAAATTGACCATCTTCAAAAGTGCCCCCCGCCTATGTTTATCACAGTATTTATTATTCACGCACACAATGTCATGCATGTATCTTATAAATAATATTTACCTTGATTTCTTGGCCATTTCCGGCTATGTAATTATATGAACCCTTAAGATCACCACTTGGCTTCTTTCTTTCGGTCTTTGCAATGTCAGGAACATTGTAACCGTAAAGGTATCCTCCTAAGCCATCTTGGCCGTGGTACTGCCTGATTAAATAAACATTTTTTCAAATTAAATGTAGCATACTTTTCAATATGGGTAGGTACTGTATGTGATTATCTAAATGATGTTCGACAATTCTTGAAATAGAAATTTGAACTGTTCGATATTGGTGGTTTCCATATTTATTTAGTCATTCTGATATTAAGTTTGTAACTTCATTGGCTCACCTAGCTAAATAAATATCTTCAAGCACATGATGAGGCTCATCTCCCAGATATCTTATGGCAGGTACATTGGTGTCTATTTTAGGTGCATAATTGAGATTTTGATCTTGTTTTTCTATAATTTGTTGAGCATCGGTTGGTTCTAGGTCGAGAAGACGAACATCTTCAGCCATACAGCAAGTAATGATATTGAAGACCAGTATCTGAATAAAATAAATATAATGCGTTTGATTCAAATTTTTGATTTTCCCAACAGATTTCAAATTAGACGAAAACAGTGAATCAAACGTGAAACTTGAGAAATACGGCAAGTACGACTGAAATTGAAAGAGTTTCGTAATACAGTAACACACAATAGGTTGACCGAAAAAGAAAAGATTGCTAACTAAGAAAGTACCTATAGCTAATAGTATTGAATCTATAAATAAAAAAGTGGACAGTGCTTCTTAATTTTAATTGAAACTAAAGTCTTTACTAATGATGTTCAACATCGCACTCGAAAAAGTAATAATAGAGTCAACACAAGGAGCACTACAATAAACAAAAGCATCCAAATCCTAGCTTTTGCGGATGACGTCGACATAATCGCAAGGTCTAAAAGGGACATGATCGAGGCCTTCAACCTCATAGAAAAAGCAGCAGATAAAAGCGGCCTCAAGATTAACCAGACAGAAACAAAGTATATGTAAGCATGCAACCAAACAGGGCCACGAACATGACGATTACAAAATTTAACTATAGGTGAATATAACATAGAGTGCATACAAGCAGTTTGTATATCTGGGCTCATTGGTTACATCCGATAATAATACCAGCGAAGAAATAAAAAGAAGGATAGACCTAACCAACAAGGCATATTATGGCCTAAGTAGGCACCTTAAGATCGGACAATCTGTCAAGAAAAACGGAGTGCCAAGTATACAGAACCTTGATAAGACCGGTGTTAGTGTATGGCTCCGATACATGGGTGTTATCAAACCATGACGAAAGACTACTGGCAATTTTTGAGAGGAAAATCCTGAGACACATATATAAAGGTGTATTAGAGAACGGGGAATGGCGAAGGAGGTACAACTTTGAGTTTTATTCCGCATACAGTGAGCCAGATGCTGTCACTTTTATAAAGATAAGTCGTATGTGCTGGATGGGTCATGTTCATAGAATGAAGGAGGACCATATCGCCAAGAAAATAACAACACAAACACCTGTTGGAACAAGACCCAGAGGGCGACCCACATCAGACATATATAGACCAAGTGGAAGACGACATTAAAACCCTTGGCATCTCCAACTGGAGAAACCAATCGCGTAACCGATTAGAATAGCGGAAGATCTTGAAACAGGCCAGGACCCACAGATGGTTGTCGGGCTACTGAAGGTCTTTACTAGGGTCCCATACAAAACTTTGCCTAATAAAGTCAAACAAGAGTTTATCTATATTATTAAATTCATAAGCCCGATGGAGAGTTTTTACAGAAGCCTTCCGCGCTGGAGATATAGAATTACATACATGTATTGATATAATAATTGATGAAATGAACTTGAACAGTTTTCATTAAATGGTTGCTTGGCGAAAAAAACAAAACTGCCATTACGTTTTTAAAATATATATCTGTGTATTACATTTCAACTCCAACTTACTCTAATTACTACCGAATTACTGAGAGATTGCTTGAAATCATTAATTCTATTTTAAAAACAGAATTTGACAGAAATAAAATAAATAAGCACTTTTGCTACAGCTATGTGTTCTTTGAAGCAAAGAAAGAACTCGCAATTATACAGGCTCTCAACCAAAGGTAAATTTCAGTTTTTTATTTTTATTATTTTTTCCACCACTTTTTTCAACGTTTCCTCCAAAAATAATAGTGACTTCAGGAAATGGCAGATTTTTTAAATTTATATTTTATACTATCGTGACTAATCAATATTTGAGTATGCGAGGTACAACCTCAAATTAGGACGACAATTCTGCCTGTATTGAATTTGATTTCTATTGTCTGTATATTTTGTAATAAAATTTCCAAGTTCAATGTTAAATTTTCGGAAGGCATTGGATATGTTTTACTATATTTTATAATTTTAAAATTTCATACGTTTTGAGTAACATAATACCTGATATTGTACTACTTGGTATATATCATCAACTGTAGGTATTTGTCAATGTATTATTTGTTAGTTGTGATAAAAATTTCATGTATGTGTATAACTTTACCAAGTTACTTATAATAAAAAAGTGAACCAACTTATTAGATAGGACAATAAAAAAAAATCCCGATGGCCTGTAGTCAGCGGAAAGGTAAATTTTTCAAAATTCATTGAATTGAAATTTGAACAACCTTTTCATTGGTATAGCTACATGTTATTATATAAAATTGCTGTATGTGTCATAGCCTAGCAGTATATTGAGTGTACATGTTTTATTAATATTTGTTATTTTTCTTTATTAATTTTTATTTTTTCACCTGTGTATTTTATGAAAATTTACTTTGAACAAAAGTTGTAGGTACTGATTCTATCTATAACCTAAAATTATTTTTGATGATATTTACACTACGGCTCTTTTTTGATCATTTTTTTAAATGTTTGAATGGATAATATAAAACAGACAGGGTTCGAGTTCCACTTCAAGGCAGAATCTTTTTTTTTCGCCTATTTCTTTTCAATAAATATACTATAAATTTTTTTAATCAGGGTCTATACTAAGATCTCCAGAAAATGTACAATTACATCAAATTTATATTGAGTGTTCATATTTTATCAATAGTTCTTATTTTTTCTTTATTGATTTTTATTCTTTTTTCTGTGCATTTTATGGAAAATTGCGTTGAACAAAAGTTGTAGGTACTGATTATATCTATAACCCAAAATTATTTTTGATGATATTTTCACTACGGCTCTTTTTTGATATTTTTTTAATGTTTGAACGGTCGCCATTTTGAAACTACTTACCCGATATTGCCCAATAAAGAACTCGGCCGAGATATTTAAGAGATTGATTTTTGTAGCAAATTTGAACTTGATACCCCCAAAACTGCGACCTCTATCGTGTTAACAAATTTCGTAATATCCCATACATATATATGTTTATGTTTATGTTTTCAATTTTATTGAATATATGACTGCATCCCCAAGAACATCTTTTTATTTATTATAAATCCAGTCAAGAATACAAAATCAATATATATATATATATATATATATATATATATATATATATAAACTTTTGAACCAAATTTTTTTTTGGACTAACTTATAGACATATAACAACTGGCCGTTGAATTTTTTTCGAAATTCAAAAGTGTGAACGAACGCAATAGGTACATTTCTATAAGAAATTTACCTAATACAAAATAATATTAACTCTATTACTGTATTACTGATTTTTTTTAATCTTTCTTCAATTTTGCCAGATAAAATTTTCAATTTTAAAACATTTGCAACTGTGTGGGGTAGTTTTTGAGGGAGAGAACATATTGGAAGGGTTAATTTTATGTTACCTTTACACAACACTCCTCTTTCGAGTGAGTCATCAAAATTGGTGCAGGTTTCCGTTCGGGAAGTTGGTAAAAAAAGAACAGGTAATTTCAAAAATGATTAGTTATTATTCGTTACGTTTTCAATATTTTTTATGGTAAACTAAGCAATTTTCATCCAAACCTTTTCATATGCAAATTATTCTATGAGACTTTTAATTTCTCCGTTTTTTTGCAGATGCTGTTCCGTACAAAATTTTTCTTTTGTTACTATTTTCATAATAACTTTTCAGGCAGAATGCTCGCACAATGAAAAAAAATTAATAATTTTCTGTTTCAAGTCACATCCGTTGTCATATTCTGGAAACTGGAAGTTAATTTTCTGAACTAAATCGTGAATCAAATTGAAGTAGCTGTTTTTGAGAATGTGGGCTTTATAAATATTAAAAATATATTCGCAATGGAAGACTAACAAAAGCATTTTTAAAGAGGGTTCTTTTAATCCTCCTCGATTTCCGAATGTTGTTAATTTTTTGCAATATTCAAAAAGTCGCATTTTGTTAAATTCTCTAATAATAAATATTCAATGCACATTTCACAAATTTGCTTCATTACAGCGTTTGTCGTGCTTTCAGGAATATAGAATGAACATTTAGCGTACGTCGTGCTCTGAAAAATTAGAAGAAAAATATTCCATTAGAAACGTTTGAAGCTGAAACTCAAAATTGGCTTCTTCGATAATAATTACCAAAGATTTTGTGGGACTACTAGTTGAAAGATTGAGAACTGAATTTTTCCATTGCTTTTTTTGTAATAAACATATCAATAAACCTAATAAATGAGATAAACCATTTCTTGTTTTGCTATCTTTATAACCTATATCACTGACCAGTCAGGACACGCAATGGCGGGGGATAATACTTATCTATCTAGCGCCTTATTAGAAGTTATAAAAAAATCCGGAAGTTCATAGTGTGGACATCAAAGGTCACATCAATATAGCGAATTTTGTAATAATTATTGTTCATACGTCAGTAGCAGCTCACAGGAGCGAATATATTTTCGTCGGGGACATAATTAACACGTTTAGTTTGTTTTCTTGGATCCGATTCAATGTAAAAATTCAAAATAAAAGAATATCAATGTCAATTCGCGTCTATATTATTTACCTTTAGCTTTTGAGAATAGAACATCTTTTTTTATTTGAATGCATTAAATTAATATACAGAAGGTTATATTATACATGACGCAAGGCAGTATTTAAGAAATACTACCTATCTTATAATAAATTGAAGCAAGATCTACGATATTTTAAATGTATATAGAGATTTTCCACTCGCTTCATCTTATAATAATGCATTATTGCAGATTATGTTTTACAAAAAATATAAATCAACATAATGTTCATTGAACATGCAATACAAACGCGAATTCTACAAGCTATCTTTAGTTCTTTTATACTTTCATAGATTTCAGTAAGCTAATTAGAGAAATGTATTTGCCTGTAACATTTACTTACCAAAAATACACGCTTCATATTGCACTTAACAGTAATTATCACTCAAAATAAATAATTCAATAATCAGTCAACTTCCTTCAATATTACCTACTATTTTGTTAAATCCGATAATCACATCAAGGATATTTATAATGTCGAGATCCGCTAACCCCCTCCAAGGCAAAGATGATGATCATCACATCCTGAATCTTCTTTAATTTTAGAATAACTTCTATTGCGTCCTTAAAAGAAAAATTCAACTATTGAAAACCTGTTATCTGACTGACCGCTGCAAATTTATTATTATGTATAATATGTATGAATTTAAATTCACGAAAATAAAAGATAATAGCACACATTTCCAGGTACTTTGATAAATAAATGAGCTTAAAACTAATTTCTTCGAAGTTAAAAAAATACCCGGAGGCAATTTATATTTATACTAACAATAAACGAATATTCTAGAGAAAATAATTTATTTCTGTTTATTTTCTTTTTTGTTAAATCGAAGTTGGAATACCTGCAATACTAAAAACAGTGACAGACATTTCAAAAATGAACTTATTTTTGTCAATGGTTGGTCTTTAAATAACATGTTGGTTCCTAACTTAATCATGAATTCAAATTGTCAGAAACGAGTCGGCCTCGAATAAAAGTGGTGTTTCTAATACGCGCAGTATTTTTTTGGAATATGTTGGTTTGTTGAGGAGTTGTAAGAAAGATGATTATAACGCAAAGTTAAATTCACTAAAATTCATTTCGCCAACGCTAAGGACTGTCCTCCCGGCGGTGCTTTGGCCTTTCTGATATTCTGGTGCCATGTGATTTAAATTCAACACTTGTTAATATCTGCCGAATGTACTATTTGTCCTGGCCATCGAAGGCGTCCTATTCTTATAGTACTGAGTCCATGCTTCTAGGGATGTTATATACGTGAGACCGGTAATTAAGTTTTGTACTGTTGTCGGACTCTTGTTTTCCCGGTTAAGTTGCAGTTACTTAATTATTCATGTAGCTATATCTAGTATTTAGATCGTCAATGCCCTATCCCTATATAATTTTTATTCAACTTCTACCATCAAAATAAAGATACGTTTCATTTTCTATTCTGATGTCACCCAAGAGTTCATGTCGGTACCTATCTAGGATCACTTGTCAACTCCACCAACAACAAATTAGATGAAATCAACAAACACATAGGTAATGTTTAAATACTACATTTACTATGAGGAAAAATCGAGTTTTTTTCAAATAGAAGTACATTTGGCTAGTTAAGGGCAAAGAAAAGTTATTTGAGCATGTTTTTCAACTCTCCCACATCCATAATGGATGCTGGTCATCTGATTCAGATTAACAGACTGGCACCGTTTGAGCCATCTCTACTACTAACTAATAAAAGTTGGTCCTATTTCTGTAAAAAATATGTGTTTCACATTTCTGAGTCTTTTTCTAATTATCAGAATTGTTGAACTTTCACTTATATTCAGTGATTCCAAAATATGTATATTCCAATATTTTACGCTATGGCTGAGTGTCTGTATCAGTTGATGTTGTGGGAACAGAGTCTAGCGACATGCAATGATCTCTTCATTAATTTTATTCTCTCAAATGTTCAATTTTCGAAAAACCTTCCACGCCTCCACCCCTGTAGGAGTGAAGGACATGTTGAATTTAATTTTTTTTACTTTCCTACTGCTACTTTAAACAGCCTAGTAAGGAAAGTAGGTATTGTAATCGTGTAAAATTTTCACTCACCGGTTTCAATAGATCTTTCCGTTTCACAGGTCCCTAAGTAAAAAAAAATATTTTCAGCCATTGGTCTATCTGTCTGTGTCAAAGCTATGTCGGGATGGTATGGACAGATTTTGTTAATTTTTTTTGACCGGCATCGCCCAAGAAAATGAAAGTATACAATTCGAATGTATGTATGCTTTTCAGGGTTCCACACCAAATTAGTGAAAACGGGATCCTATTGCAGAGCCTTCGCTGTCCGTTCGTCTGTAAGCGGGCTGTGTCTTCTTTTATAATAAATAGTACGATGCCCCGATTGGAAGGGATATTTTTTTTGTAAAATGGAAAATCTGAGACAACGGGATTAAAGAAGAGACCACGGAAACATTTAAATGGAACATTTTTCGAAAACATTAACGGTTAGAGAATAAGAGAGTGGAAAGTTTTCGAAAAAATGGTAAGTCATTGTATATAAAAAGTAAAAGTAAAAGTCTTATATTTCATTTAATTTCTGTTAACACTCAAATATATGAAATAAATAACTTTTTACAAAAAACTAGGAGTGGCTATTATATAAGGTTTAGAACTGGAAAATAAGAAATAGTATCAATTAATTGTTATTGGTGCTTGTAGTTTTGAAGCTGATGCCAAAAAACTCTATCTACCTAGAAATGCACCACTTCAAAATTGTCAGTAGTAATACAAATTAACATTATTTCTTATTTCTCAGTGCACCAGTGAAAAGTTATTTATTTGTTTTGTATGGTATCGATATCTTTTCCCGGTGACACAGACCAGGCATTCTGCATACACTGGTTGCTAGGCAATACCAGAAAAATATATTTCACACAAGACTGTGACACGAAAACGGCTCTAACGATTTTAATCAGACTTGTCTAAAATATTCTGGTTAAAGCCCTTTTCTGACTTTTTATTCATATTCGGACTAAATGGTTCTTCCTCAAAATTATTGTCATTGTTGTTATGAAAGTCATGAGAGTGGAAACATGAAAAAATCAACAGCATGGTGTTATATGTCAATAAAGAAGTCCAAGAGTTTTTTTTCGAAAGTTTATATATATAGTATAACCTCTATAATTCGGAAATGGTATTACTGAATATTAATTTGACACAAGTAAAACCCACAATAATTCATTACTTTATTATTTTGCACAAACGTTATTCTTTATAAAAAACTAGCTGTTTTACCCGGCACTTCCTGGGCAAACATTTTCGTAGATTGTGCTACGAAAACATAGTCATTAAAATTCTTGAGTATGGAACCCTTCTATGAGACCTTCTCGCACGTATAATCAGTCCGAACACCAGCCCAGATCAATCCACAGATATGCACCAAGAGAGAACAGAATGATAATTTTTCCTACATATGTCTTAAGGATTTTCCGGTATGGAACCTCCACCTTTAAATTCCAATCGCACAGACAGACTCTCACAAAACAGTCCAGTGGCATACTACACACAAATATACACTGAAAATTCAGCCATAGAGCTCAGAGATACTTCTTTGGGAATTACAGATACGGAACCCTCAACCTAGGAGGCCCAGACACACGTAAAATATAGCCTCTGTCACGCGCGCAAATATAAAAAATTCAATAGAAAAAAATTATCGAAATCGGATAAGTGGTTTTCGAGATTTTTGTGGTCATACGAAAAGTCGTGACTCGTATATATGTCGAAGCCAGATACCGAAATCCGTCTTTTTATAAAATGCCTTGACGTTTTATAAAGTGCGGCCATATAAAATCGAATAAAATATTGTTACGTATGCGGGTTCGCAAATAAGTGAGATTAATTTAGATATTAATAAATTAACTTTATTCACACTCGAAATAATATGAATTACAACTTCACTTTACTATATTCACACTAGCTTACTCGGACTATTCTATTATTCACACTGTCTTCTATACTCTGTCTCTCATGCCGACAATTCTCCCATATATATATCCGACAAAGGCTCGAGATCATTATAGCGGCTTCTGGTCTTTGATTCGCCAGCCGCTACTGGACTTTTCTCGAGATCCCTTTGCCGGCATTCTAGGAGTAGATGACGACATGCTGCCGTCGCTATCTTTGTCAACGCCGCTCTCGATATGTCCAACCACAGTAGTGATCTCGCGCTTGCTTCAAAAGGATGCCGCCACTTTGTAGCCAATACCGGCGGCTGTTCCCTTGCACGTTACACTGCTCCCTCCCTTAAAGCTGTTCGCCCCAAACAGCTTCTTCCGTTTGTCTCCAGACCGGTGGAATATCTCCTCGATACAGGCTCAGTCTTTCCACATGCACTACTTTTGGCTTGGCTCTCGGCGAAAGTTGGATTCTGTACACCAAATCATTAATCTGTTTGACAATGCGATATGGTCCTTCCCAAGGTCTTTGCAATTTCGGACTTAATCCTCTCCTTCGCTGTAGCTGGTACAACCAAACTGCATCGCCTTCGTTGAAAGAGTTTAATGGCTGCCTTTTGTCTCATCTTCATTTTGTCGCTCTTCAACTGAAGTTTTTCTCTGGCAAAATCGTGGACCACTCTAAGTCGCTCCTATAGGACAGCTACATAATGTTGAAGAGATACTTCTTCATGATCATCGGCTGATGGTCTGCCAAACATCAGATCTACGGTGAGCTTCATTTCTGTTCCAGACAACAGCATCGATGGTGTATAGCCAGTGGATTTATGCTGGGAACTTCGGTAGGCCAGGAGAAAGAGAGGTACCAGTTTATCACAGTTACGTTGGTGCTCATCCACAAATATTGAGAGGTATTGATTGAAGGTCCTATTGTGCCTCTCAACCATTCCATCTGACTGTGGATGAAGTGGGGTTGTTCTTGTTTTTCGGATCCCCAGCAACCTCATTAACTGCCTCCATACTTCAGATTCAAAGTTTCTGCCTTGATCGGTATGCAGCTCCAATGGTACTCCGTGTCTGGAAATCACGTTTTCCAGAAGGGCTTCGGCCACTTTAACTGCTTCCTGATTCGGCATCGGCACTACTTCTGGCCACTTCGAGAAATAGTCCATGGCGACCATGATGTACTTATTTCCAGAATCTGTCGTAGGGAATGGTCCCGCAATGTCCACCGCAATTCTTTCCAAAGGTTCACCTGACAGATACTGCTTCATTTTCCCTCGGGATCGTGTCTTCGGACCCTTCTTAGAAGCACAGAGGTCACATCTTCTGCACCATTCTTCCACATCTCTTCGACAGTTGATCCAATAATACCACTCTTTCACACGTGCCAGTAGTCTATTTACTCCAAAATGGCCTCCACTGCGACTGCCATGCAGTTCACGAAGTACTTCAGCTACCATCGTTCGGGGTACAACGGTTTGATACACAATGCTCCTACCATCTGGACTTTCCCATTTACGAGTGATCAAGTCATCCCGTAAGCACAACGAATCCCACCGAGCCCAGTACCCCTTGACCGTCTGATCAAATCTGGAGATTTCTTGCCACTCAGGTCGTCGCTTTTGGTCTAGCGAGCCCCGTACTATCGTCAAATCTTTGTCAGCGATTTGTTCTCTTCTAAAGTTGTCTCTGGTGATTTCGTCGGTAATTTCCGTTTCCTTATTCCTAATCTGCATTTGTTGGATATGTGCAATATCCTTGGCTATTTCTTTTTGTTCTTGGCTTTGACAGAATTTACAGGAACTGCCACAAGGTCTTCGTAACAAGATGTCAGCGTTGACGTGACTTCTTCCTTTTCGGTGTTTAATTTGAAAGTCGTAACTCTGCAGTTTCTTCTTAATGCAGCGCAAATGTAACTTGGGGGCTTGATAATCAGTAGTCGCCAGCGTTGGCCCCCTTACACTGGAGTTTTCCTAAAGTCGGGTATTCTCTCTCTGAATATTTCGTTCTTCAAATCTGGGTCGTCGCTTGCAGTTTCTACTTATATGTCCCTCTCGGTTGCAATTGTGACATCGACTCCAGCTTCTTAAAGAACTCTTCATTGTTTTGCGGTTCGTCTGACACCCTGACTTCTCGATTCATCGAAACGTTTTTGGCAGCTTCGTATTCCAGTGCCTGGACAACTGTTTCGGCCAAGGTGTTATGCCTACTTAGTCTCAACGCTTGCTACATATCGATATCTCGAACTCCATCGATGAAGTACTGGCCACTAATTTGCTCGATGAATTCGTCCGGGGCCTGTGGATAAGCCAGTCGCACCATGCTCTCAATGCTACTGCTGAATTCCTGCAGTGACTCCGTTGAACCTTGAATTGTGCTTTTCAACTGGCTCTGATACACTTGGATAAGATATTTGTTACCGTATCTTAGTTTCAAGGCCCCCACAACAGCCGAATAATCAGTTTGTTTGGCTTCAGGAATGTTTTGAAGTATTTCAAGCGCCTTTCCTCGCAAAACCAATACCAACGCCGTTGCTTTCTGCTGCTGATCCCATCCATTTGCATTGGCTGCAGCCTCAAATTGACGTTTGTACATGGCCCAGGATATTTCGCCGTCAAACGTTAGTGGTTTAAGTTTTTCATTGGCGGTAGTGATCGCCGAAGTGTCCATTTTGCTGCTTTCGTCTCGTTTTTTCTTCATCTCTTTCTTCTCCTCAAACTCTTCTCGAAATGTCCCAATTTCTTCCCGAACTGTCCCGATTTCTTCTCGAACTGTCTAGATTTCTTCTCGAACTTCTTGTTTATGGTCTCTACTTCTTGATGGACATTTTGGAACAATCCTGCAATCTGCTCGAAATCTCTCTGTAGTCGATCCTCTTCTTCTTTCTTTTCTCGCAACCTTCACCCCTCCTCTTTTTTCTTCTCTTGTTGCCGTAGTTCTTCTTGTTTTCTCGAAAAATCGGTGAATAACTTAGTTGTTCTTCCATTTTTTCTGTCTTCTTACGGGTGTTCAACATAGACAAAAGCCTCTTCACTCACTTATCCCAATTCTGACACCAAATTGTTACGTATGCGGGTTCGCAGATAAGTGAGACAACTTCACTTTACTATATTCGCACTAGCTTACTCGGACTATTCTATTATTCATACTGTCTTCTATACTCTGTCTCTCATGCCGACAATTCTCCCATATATATATATATATATATATATATATATATATATATATATATATATATATATATCCGACAAAGGCTCGAGATTATTCGATCGGCTTCTGGTCTTTGATTCGCCAGCCGCTACTGAACTTTTCTCGCGATCCCTTTGTCGGCATTCTAGGAGTAGATGCCGACATACTGCCGTCGCTCTCTTTGTCAACGCCGCTCTCGATATGTCCAACCACAGTAGAGATCTCGCGCTTGCTTCAAAAGGATGCCGCCACTTTGTAGCCAATACCGGTGGCTGTTCCTCTTGCACGTTACAATGTAAGTCTTTTTATAAAATGCGAAAAAACGACCGGTCACATTATCAAATATAATAATCATGTAAATCGTTTCAGTCATTTTATGAACTGTTAATAGATAGCTACTTATTCACGTTATTCACAGACAAGTGCTAGGTTTCGGTTAAGAAAATGTTCAATCTTGTATGAAACATTTATGAATAACATTATTCAATTTTATAAAAAGGAACATAAAATTTCTTATGACTATATTTATCATCAATACACATTATTAAAATTTAAAATAAAAGTAACATAAATAAAATATTAAGGAGATATATTACATAACAGTGCGTATGAGGAAAAATTAAAAAGATATATCTGTTTTATCATAGGTGATTGTATTATGCCATATAAGGTATTTATTTAATTGAGCAGGGACCAGCAGCATGGCAACGACTGTTGCAATTCATTTTTGATTTAAAACAATAGCAACGTTTTGAAGAACATTGAATTTTGCTTGATTTGCACATACATTTTTTGATTCCTTGTCCGCCAAACATCGATTCTTTGGAAACTACTTCTCTCAAGGTAATAGTGTTCGAGGGTACATATATAAGATTCGTTACCTCGCTGAATGCAATTTCAGTTCTGGAAAACTAGGGAATTATTGGAAATGTCAGTCACTATTAAGGGATTACCTTATTTTAATAAGGTCTTAACCTTATTTCTCTAAAAAATAAAGACTTATTGTAACGTATTCTTTAAATTGACAGTTTTTCTGGATCGAAACAGCTAACCATAAATATTTTATCTATGAGCTAACCTAATACTTCTACTTACTACATTTGTCGTTTGCGTCTTTTTGCTTCGTTGTTTGAGTGATTTGGCTAATTTTAATTATTATATTTGATACCCCGGCCTGCAAGTAGTATGGAAAATGTTTTGGAAGCAGTTATTTTAGGAGGTGGGGCCGATGAAGATATAGAATACGCTATTTTGGACAATATTTTCATTGACAGAGATGAAGAGGGCCTGGGCCCTCCTTTTGATTTGGATAACCTCAGTGATGAAGAAGTGCTAACAAACTTTAGGTTTCAAAGGGAACATCTTCAGAGAGTTAAGAATGCTTTTTTAATACCTGATGAGATTGTGACGGAGGCTGGTGATCGAGTTAATGGTAGGCTTTAATGTTAAGCAAGCTGGAAGTATATTATCTTGCTACAGTCCAGAGTACACATAGGACTCATTTAGCCATTTATTAAGCACATAATCAAGCTCAAACATACAAATACTGTATAATACCATTAAGTTGTTCCATAGCTATGTGATTTCTTTTTAATAAAATAAAAAATAATTTGTTTTAGGATTAAAAGCTTTGTGTATAGTGCCAAAGAGGTTAGCCTATCCTAGTAGACTCGCTGATTTGAAAAACTTTTTTAATATGTCTGCACAATGATTGTCTCAAATAATAAGAACAACAGTAGATGTTATGATTGCCCAAAAAGAACATCTTTTGATGGACTTAAACACTTACAGTGGTTAGACAGGCAAAGATTGGAAGCATATGCTCAGGTATTTATGAAGATTTGATTAATATTGAAACACTAAACCATTTGCATGGTTAGTGAATAAAAGTTGCATTAGAAACTTGTTTATTCAATACTTCCGGGGGTTATTTAGGAATAGAGAATCACATTATGGAAATTTATTTTATGCAGTACACGACAAAGGGGCAGCGATAAACAACTGCTGGGGATTTATTGATGGCACTGCCCGTGCAATGTGTCGTCCTTCAATTAATCAGGAAGAATATTATTCTGGGCACAAAAGGTTCCACTGCCTCAAATACCAAAGTATGATGTGTCCTGATGGCATAATATCAAGTTTATTAGGATTCCATGGACGAAAGCATGATGCAGGCATATTTAGGTATTGTTACTATGAATAATTTTATATTTTGAAGATTAATGAAAGTTTTTTTAGGGAAAGCAATCTGTACCACCAGCTGGAAGAGAAAGTAGTGTTTGGGGAAAATGATAAATTAGTTTTGTTTGGTGATCAGGGATATGGACTTATGGAAATGCTTATTACCCCTTTCCCAGGACAACCAAATCAGTTGACACCTGCACAGTTACATTTTAATCAATGAAAATTCTGCGAGTTGCAGTCGAATGGGGATTTTCAAAAATAATTCAGCAATTTGCATATGTTGATTTTAAAAAAAATCAAAAATTATTAATGCAGGACTTGCAATCTTTATATAAGATCTCTGTTTTATTAACAAATGCACATACATGTTTATATGGCAGCCAAACGGCAGACTATTTTAATGTGGTACCTCCAAATCTAGAGGAATATTTTGGATAGTAGGTCGTATTTGTAATAAAATATATAATATTAATTTATATCAGTCTTTTATTTAGACATTCAAAACAAGGCATTTTGTACTATAATTATTAAATCCAACAGATTGAACATAAATATTTTTATCATAATATGGACAGATTTAATAGTTGGTGCACTGAAAAATATAAAATATCAATTTTAATAGTATAGGTAATTTTGAAGTTGTGGTTAGTTGTAGACATCGACTCTAAAAGTACCAGCACCATTAATATTATTCTGTATTTTTCACTGTACCAACTAATAAAGTCGGTCCACTTTTTTGTAAAAAAACATTCTTATACCAACAAAAATGTGAGTATTAAGGCATTAAGAAAATAAACAAAAAATAAACTAACATTATAAAAACTACATGGGAGAAAACAAAAACCTTAATTTCTTAGAACTACAAAATCATCACATTACTCAGACTTAGAAAAAACATAAAATGAACAAATGTAAAATAATATTACTACAAAGCATTTAGAAAATAAACTATAACATTATAAAAACTATATGAGAGAAAACAAAAACCTTAATTTCTTAGAACTACAAAATCATCACATTACTTGGACTTAGAAAAAACATAAAAAGCAGAAATGTAAAATAATATTACTACCAGGCATTTAGATAACAAATAAAAATTAACCTTTAACATTATAAAAACTACATGGGAGAAAACAAAAACCTTAATTTCTTAGAACTACAGAAACATCACATTACTCGGACTTACAATAACATTATAAAAGCCTTGAGAGGAAACAAAAACCTTAAATTCATATAACTAAAAAATCATCACAGTACTAGGAATTGTAAAAAACATTAACCAAAACAAATGTAAAACAACATTACTACAAGACATCTACAAAATAAATAAATAATAATATAATATATAATAAATAATAATAAAAATAATAAAAAGTACATGATATATCTGTACTGTACTGTAAAATATCATTTTTGTTCTAAATGCAGGGAAAAAATCTGAAATTCTTAGAACTACAAAATCATCACAGTACTCGGACTTAGAAAAAACATTAACAAACACAAATGTAAAATAGCATGTAAACTTGAAAATCAAATAAAAAACTACAGAACTAATCTGGAAAAAAATTAGGCGTTATTGCACTTTTCTACTAGTGTATCCATCATATTACGCAATAAGTTGTAATTTATTTCCCTTTCTTTTTGTTCTGCTTCCATTCTTTGTTTTCGTTCTTGACATTCAATGTCTAATCTATTTCTTTCCAGTTTGAGTTTTTCTTCTTCGAGATGAAGTCTTCGTTCTTCAATGGCAATTTTCCTTTCGTCTAACTCTAATTCTTTTTTTCTTATAGCAAATTCTTTCTCGTTTTTTTCTGTCAAATAATTTATTGCATTTTTTCTGAGAGGCTCTCTTTTAGATCGCTTCCTGGCGGGAACTAAAATATATGAATGGTTTAAAATACTTCAAGGAATCCAATATTGTGATTCTAGAGACAGGGATTATGTACTTGATTCAAAAAAGTATGTATCAACAAAAAAGACAAGATTTAAACAATATTTGTAATTTTTATGTGATACCAAGTGCAAACTATAAAAGAATAAAACACCGTTCCAAATAGACTGCTTACCTGATACACTAGTGTTATGGTCTGCCGGCTTTCTT
Source organism: Crioceris asparagi (assembly GCA_958507055.1). Classification (NCBI taxonomy): domain Eukaryota; kingdom Metazoa; phylum Arthropoda; class Insecta; order Coleoptera; family Chrysomelidae; genus Crioceris; species Crioceris asparagi. The sequence continues at coordinate 56,817,353 of OY293827.1, forward strand.
GTAAGTTTCTTATCAACCACTAATGTTTTAGTATTATTGGTTTTGCTACTGGATGGCTCTATCTCAATGTCAACACAATTAACTAGAAAAAAAGAACAGTTAAGGGTAATTATTTGTTTCAGAGACTTGGAGAAAAAGAAAACATCTATTCCTTGTATTTTAAAGATATATGTAAGTATAAAAACGTGACCATTTTTTGAGTTGATTTACCATAGTCATGATCAATGAAAATTGTTTTATTTTCTTTGTCACATACTGAAGTGTCAATCTCTTGGTTGAAGTCTATGGAACATGTAGGATCACATTCTGGAATTTCTATCATTCCTGAGCCTTCAGTTACTTGATTCACCTCTTGTTTTGTTGTTAATGAATGAACCAGGTAACTGTTTCTTCCTTGCCTAACTGCTGCAACTGTATATCTCTTGGAGTCTTTTCCTTCTGTTTCTCCAGGCCAACAAAGTTGAATTCTTTACACAATGCACTTGCTTCCTGCAGCAGTATATACCTCTCTGAATAGTCCTCAATTCCTGACCTAAAAAAGTTTAAGGCTTCAATTACATAATTTACAACTTACCTTAACAAGAGTATTTAAAACATTGTTGTTATTTCGTTGTTATTCATACCTAACTTTATCCAACTCATCTTTCTTGATCCATAATTCAATTATCAACATCAGGTGCTGCTTGATTGTCCTAATTGTGAAGGCCTTCCCTGTAGAAGTTTGTAAGTTTTGCCTGATCACCTCCCATCCTTGGGGAGTTGATAAGGGATTTTGTCCCAAAAATTCTCTTAAAAGGGCCAAATCATCGTTGTAGGTGAACCTTAATCTGGATTTTTTTGTGCCCCTTTCTTGATCAAGGCTTTTGAATAACCTATTCATATTTTTTTAACTTTACTCAATTAATCCAGCACAACAAAAACAAATCAAATAATTGACGGTTATAAGGAGCAGAGACAACCAAATAAGGAGGTGGTGTTCTCTGGGTTATAATGAAATCATTTTTTTGTGAGGTTAGGTTCATTGATTAAGGAAAATAAGGAAACCTTAAATACTTACGGTAACTAGTCGTAAATAGAGGAATGCAGTATTTTATTAAGGTTCCCTTATTATTTTTGTTGTAGTGCGCATGCTTAGCTGTCATTTTAAGGGCGACCATAATAAGGCCTTTACCTTAAAGCGTTTCCAATAATTCCCTACTAACGATCTAGATACGTAACTGAAGTACCTATTCGATAAACTCCGTTCTGTTTATCTAAAGGTGCCTATATCTATGGAGAGACGCGCCTGAGTCGAGCCCGAAGCAGTGCGCGAGTCGCGCCAAAGTCGAGCTTTTTGACCAACGAGCCTTCTGCGAATTTGTCTGATCCGCATGCAGTGCTGCCAGATCAAAAATATAAAAATCACCAAAACGGTGACCAGATGGTAATAATCTTTGGCGGGTAATTCAAAATTCAAAAAAGATTCTAATATGTATTTATTGCACATATAATAAAATATACATAAAATAACTGAACAAATAAGAACTTCGTTTATTATACATATTGTATATATGTATATATTCAACTATTTATTAATATGATTAATACATTGAACAATTATGTTTTTTAAGCATTGCATCCGTAACAATTAAGTTATAACAATCGTTTTTTCCAACAATCCTCTTAGCATGTAGCATGTTATTCAAAGTATCTATAGATAAAGCATTTCTTGTTTTACTTTTATTATTATTTATAGTTGAAAAAATTCTTTCAATACATGCACTGCTATGAGGTAAAACAAGAATTTTGGTAACAAATTTAATCAAATTTTCAAATAATTTCTTTCCATCTGCTGACGTTTTTGAATTGACTTCTTGCCAAAAGCTTAAAATATCCTGATTCTTATTTAAATCAGTGTTTCTCAGCTGCCTATACTCTCTATCTAAATCATTTATATTAATTTCTGAAGTGTGCTGAAAAACAGTAAATGCATCTGAGATTGAAATAATATTTTCAATGTTTTTCGGATCTAAAAAACTCAAAGTGTTTAATGATCTCATTTGTTGTGATTGAAACGGGAATCTCTTATAAATTTGGTGTGCCGCTTGAACCAAAAAATTTAAACAGTTTGATCTGAAAGTCTTTATTTCTGCTTCGGAAATTCTACTTGCCTGTAGAATGACTTGCACTTTTGGTCCTAAATAAACATTTTGTAAATCTACGAATTTATCTGGAAGTCTATATTGTATATTATGTAATTCAGTTTTAGCTAAATAGTCCCTTCTGATATAACACTCAAGAATAGTCTTATATATACATGCAATTCTGTCATATATTAAATGAATTTTGATATCTTCAGCTTGGAATTCCATATTTAAATTGTCAAAATACGGTAAAAAGTATTCTAGAAAATGTAGATACAACTTGGTCACAGGATTTGATAATGAATTATGAATCTGTTTACAAAATTCATCAGCATTATTCTCTAAGACCTTGGATTGAAAATACAATTTTAATGCATTAAACTGCTCCAAAATCCTGAGTACTGCACTTTTGATGGGTAGCCACCTTGTTTGAGAAGGTTGAAGGAGTTTGTGTATCTTTGTATTTGCAAATGCTTGGAATTCTTTCAATTCCGTAACTCGTTTATAACTATTATTAAAATAGTTGTAGATCATTCTTACTAACTGTTCAATATTATTTGGTAACTTTTGGCATGCATACGAACTACATAATGCTAATGAGTGACACAAACATTTGAGTACAAATAAATTAGGTATATCTTCAACAAAATGAGATTGCAGTGAATGATTATTACCCATCATTACATTAGCCCCATCGGCAGCTAATCCAACCATATTTTCTTTATATGGTATATGAAATTTTTCAAATAAATTAATTATAATATTATATATATTGGTTGCATTTGCTTCTGCAATTGGCACCAGAGCAAAATGACAGTCATTTATACATAGATTTTTATCAATTATGCGAACCACAATTGCCAGGCTTTTAATTCCGGAACGATCGGTTGACTCGTCAACTAATATTGAAAATTTATTATTTTGCATAGTAGACACCAATTCCTCACAAGATGATGGTCCAATAACATTTTTAATTATAGAACTACATTTTGTCCTATTACAAGTTATTCTTTTCACAGTTTCTGGATCGACTGCTAACTCTTTTATTAATTTTACTAGATGGTCTGCTACTGTAAATGGAATATTATGTTCTACTATAAATGCTGCAATTTTTAGTTCCGCTTCTTTAATCTTCTTATCAGAGGATGCCTTAAAGAAAAATTATGTTCACTTTTTAGAAATATACTCAATTAATTACACAGCTAACATATTTACCTGCTTTGACATGAAGTTACTGACAGGAACATTGCCCTTAACTAGTTTTGCTGCTTCAACATGTTTTTTGCGATCATTATGGTTTTTTTACAGCCGCTACTCCACCAAGGTAGTGATTACGGCAAACTTTACAATAAAAATACGTATTACCTCTATCACTTGGAGCTATCCAACCTTTAAATGATGTATCTAATTCCCATTTGGCTTGATATTTATGAGCGTAATTCTTGGTGGTTTTAATTCTTTTTATAGGTGTAGATGTTTCAAGCTCTGAATTTGAATCAGAACTAGCCATCTAGAATATTGAAATACATCATATCTATATTTATATTATTTGGCTATATTCTATATTATCACGATATACTTACATCAGTGAAAAATTTGCAGACTCGAAAATACAATAACGATCAAAGATTATATATAAATTATACCAATAAAAAAATAACGATTAACGATAGTGAAGTGTTTCAAATTTAAAAACAATACACAATAAAGTTGACATTTGACAGTTTGACGGAGAATACAATTCAATTGCCATAGAATATATAAAAAGAAGAAGTGATGCACAGTTTTACCAAAAGAAAACGCTAAAAGGTTAGGGGGATATTGCCAACTGAAATGCAAATAAGATATTAGATCAATGTATCTAGTGCAAAGAGTAAATATATAGTTGACTATACTCTGTAATTGACAAGAATTAATTACAGTGAACCATCTAATTTGATATTTGCAACGATTTGCCTTAGCGCTATTCCTCTGGAATTTTGTCACCAGATATAGGTAGAATTGTAAAAATAATCACCACATCACCAAATAGATTCAAAAATCACCAGATCTGGTGCCAAATCACCAGATCTGGCAGCACTGTCCGCATGGGGTCTTGAGCCTGCGACGAGTTTCCCTCGAACTTTTGAAGAATATACATGGTTAGCGAAGAAGATCTACCATGTCTTGACGACAAAGAACAAACGACAGCTTTGTTAGTTTTGTGCAGTGGTTCATTATTACTGTCAACAAACTTATTAAATAATAAAAGAAAGCCTCGGCGACGGTGCCGCACTGCTTTATATAATAAATATTTTTTTACAAAAAATGGACCGACGTTATTAGTTGGTGCACTGAAAAATATAAAATAATATTATTTCTATTGGTGCTGTTACTTTTGAAGTTGTGCAATTGCAGTTAGTTTGATAACTTTTGTCACCAATTTCACAAGTACCAGCACCAATAGAAATAATATTATTTTATATTTTTCAGTGCACCAACTAATAACGTCGGACCAATTTAAAAAAAAAAATATTTATTTCACACATCGTTGAACGATCACTAATACCAATGAAGATCTTACTTATCTTATTACCCACGTATATTCTTTGCTGTAGTTGTTATTATTGAGATTGAGTATTTTAGATGTTACCATTATAACACCGATTCTACTAGAAAACTGTAACTCTAAGGAAAAAATGTTCATTATAAATGTTGCTACAATTAATTTTGTATTTCATGTGGTATCCACAGATTTTCAATTTTCGAAAGAAATCGCCCTCTCCACATAACAAAATATTTGAGAATGTAACATGCCTCTATTTCGAAAACCGTAACTCTTTTGAAAAATCGTTCAATTTAAACGTTTGCGGATATTGTCCTATCTTTAATTATACCAGCTCAGATTTTCGATTTTCGAGAAAATTTTCCCCCTTCACTCCGTCGGGGGCGGTTTTCGCAGGGAAGGAGATTTCGGATTTGCGTTTTTAGGAATATGGGACCATTTCTCAACGTTTTCTTTCAAATGAATCAAAAATCATCAAAATCGGAGCTCGTTTACTATATAAAAGGAGCGCACAAACCAAACGGTGGAAGTTATACTTCTTTGGCTATTCGCACACACCCACTCACACACACAAACAGGATATATAAATGAAATATAAGACATTTTTCTCTGTTATTCAATATATTTCTCTTCAATATATTATTATGAATGACTTCATTATTATACAATAAACCTATATATTATTATCATTATCAGTAATTTCTTCACAATCTTGTAATCACACGCAGACAGGCAGCTGAAAATCAATTCCATAGGAGGTATTTCCCTTACTTATTTGTGTACCAAGTTTGGTTTTAATCGGTTAAGTATTTCCCGAGTTAGAGTGTTGACAGACAGACAGACAGGATGATCAAAACAATAACTACCACAAAAAAACCGGTAGTTAATAAGGAAATTTAATATATAATTTAATTACTAAAAATTTCTCTAAAAGCCAGAAAGCACAAAAAAAAGTATGCGAAAAGTTACAATCGACGATTTTTTTCACTTTTAGCGTGACCTGCGGTTTGTCGACCAACTCACCACAGTATAAATATACCCAGTAGTCCAACTCAACGGCGGCCGCCTTAGATGATAGTTTCGGAGCATCATTTTTTGCGGTCGTTTGTTTGTCAAAGGCCACCGCGATTTCGTGTCTCCCGCTTAAGGTACGGGAGACACGGCGGCAAAGGCCAGTTACATCAACGAATGACTTGAGTTGGACTACTGTGTTTATCTATACTGTGCAACACACGATCCCAACGAGCCCAAAGAATTATAACTTCAAAAAGATAAGGATCGGAACTTCTAGCAGATTTACAGTTCAGACAATACAAATTCCCCAGAATGTCCCCTACCGATTTTGAGTATTTGTTAAATAAAACCACTCCATATTTACGTTGTTCCCGACAATAACTGTCGCGTCTTCGCGCTGCCACACACCCGCCCCACTTGACGCGCAAATTCCTTTGATGACTCATCAAAAAACCAACAGAAAACGGATAGCCGCGAGCCTCCAACGCGCGGCGCGCGATAGTCTCGCAAGCCCCGTCTAAATATTGCGAATTTAGGCTCGTCGTTAGCGCGGCTCAGGCGCGTTTCGCCATACAAATACGCACCTTAAGATTAATATTGATATAATTTGAGAAATCTTCTAAGAAGACCAAGGTTTCTTCTTGGCATTTACTTTAAAATAGTACCAATTAAAATCATATTCACAGATTAGAAAATAACTCATGTTTGTGTATGATAGAAAATAACATACCTGAATAAAATTCTTCTAGTTCTGTATAAAACAAGTGTTTATCAACAGCACTGTTTATGTCTTTCTCCATCTTAACTCTTCGAAAGTTCTCTTAAGGTAAAAATAATTATGAGTAAGTATAATAAGTACTACAAATTTCAATTCAACACTCGTTGTCGGTAAAAGCACAGATGACAGAATAGTAAAAAATTATACGGCGTTTACCGTGTACCGTAGTACACAGAATTGTCAAAACTTACAACGATAGGGATAGGTATATAGTATGGAATCATTGTATTTGATAATGTGGCCGGTCGTTTGTTCGCATATTATAAAAAGACATCTCTAGCCAGATTACAAAATATTTTATTTCAAACCATGATTTTAGAATATGGCTGCACTTTATAAAACGTCTAGACATTTTATAAAAAGACGGATTTTGTAATCTGGCTACGACATATATATTAGTATAGATAATAGACAAATTTGTATATCAAAAACTTTAAAACAGAAAAATTTAAGTTAAGTTTGGACATAGGTATGTACATATTATCCTACTACATATACATAATTAAAACATTAAAAACCTGAACAAACAAATGAAACTTACTTCGAAACTACCTTAAAAAAATCGGTAATACTTTTTTATTTTTTTATTAATCTTTTTTACAACATTTTTCAGTTGGAAAAGTAACTCAATTTGATTGTCTGGATTAGATGCAATTGTTAAAGGAATTAACGACATCTTGGTGTTTAACTTTCGCAATAATTTGAATATCGTGGTCGCTAGAAGAAGAATCGCTATTTACATCGTTTATCTTGTCATTTGTTTCAGCAATAATATTTAGTAAAATATCAACCATTGAAATAACTGCGTCTAGTAATTTTTTATCAAGAACATTAACCTCATTTCATTCATTTTGAAGTTCATCGGAGTTCTCAATTTTCTTTGCTAAAGTTTCCAATGGAATGTTTTCTTCTTCATGGTCTTCGTCCAGCTCACACTTGGACAATGGCTTCCATGATTTTTTTAGTATGTTCTGATGTACGATTCCGCGTTCCGGAGGTGATCTCAATGCACTGACCCCCGCAGGGTTCTCGGCTCTGACTTGCTCCATGCGCCACACCCCGGTAAACTGTGTTTGTCCGCAGGTTAAACCAAGTGAGGGTATCCAGATATATATGGCAGTACCATGCAGTGGCGCTCAAGATCTTTCTTCTGTGGTGTTGTAATGGACAGTGAGAATCAAGACTGTAACAGAGAAGGCTTTCATACTGCAAAGAAGAAGGGAAAAGAGACATTCCACTTCATTATTATTTTCCAAATATTCAATACGTTCAGAAACAAGAATACAACGGCTCTCGGTCCGGTGACCCCTTAAATGGGTAGGAAGAATCCCCCGAGATATCAAATCTTTACATAGTATAAAATGAGTCGCTTCGGCTTTCTGTTCACTTAGATCTTTTAAACTACTCAACGGATTTTAATGCAATAGATATAGTGATTCAAGAGGAAGGCTTATATGTTTAATACACATATATTATAGCACATAAAAGCCGAAAATTTTAAAGATTTGTAATATGATGTCTTAACAAACATATTTTTGTGCGTTTAAATCTCAAACGCTGGATAAAGCTTACAAGATATATCAAATTAATGTACTACGGAATTGTACATTAATTTGATATCTACAAAAAAGTCCGCGATGGTATATGTCTATCTTTTAAGATTGACTCACAATAACCGTGCGAAGCAGGAGCGGGTTTCTAGTATATCATAAAACAAAAATTGCGAACCGAAGCTTGTACATGGCTGTGAAACTAGCCAATATACGGTATCTTATACTATTCTGGGGGTAACGAACCCAAACATCAATATTTGGTTGGAATATTAATAACTGCTGAACTAGAGAAAAGCTTGATAGACTGTATACCCTTTAATGACCGAGTAATACTTCTAAAGCTGGCTACCACTCATCGAACTATGAACTTAATACAGGTCTATGCGCCAACAAGTGACAAGTCCGATGAAGATATCGAGACCTTCAACTCTGCATTCGAAGAGGCTATGGCTTTTACAAAGGCGAAATAATAATAATGCTTGGTGATTTCAATGCCAAGATCGGGAAAAAACCGATGGAGATGTTTACGGAGAGTATGGACTCGGTGAGAAAAACGAGAGGGGGCGACCGATTGCTCAAGTTCTGCGCAGAGCAACAACTATCCATCGTAAATACGAAAAGAAATCCAGTCTTCATTTTTGTTGGTACGCAAGCAGAGAACACTACCTCCGACAACACAATCCTTTATCTATCTGTAGACTGTTGATGAGTTTCTCTTTTAAGTTTTTCGTGGTGTCAGATCAGCCATTTCCACATCAGCTCTGCACATATTAGATCTTCTTCAGAGATTGCCTTTGATGTTCATTTTGGCAAATTGGGAAATGTATAGTTGCTTTTTACAATCAATAATAATGCACAAATATGATTGACAAATAAATAAACAAACAAACCCATAGATATGTTCTAAATTACATATCTGATGTTTTCTGATTTATATTTTATATGTTCTGAAATACATTTGATGAGTTCTAATTTACATATGATAAGTTCTGAATTACAATTCACAAAATTTAATTGATCATACTGAATTCCATTATTTGATATCTTCTGATTTTAAATTGAAGATTTCTGAATTACAGTCGAAAAAGGTGTAGAAAACTTGAAAACAGTTTGGGTGAAATCGACGGATCAGACACACATACGAAATAAAGTCCCAGTGGGCAAAAATCAAGAAATCACTAACATACCCACACGATAGAGATATAGGTCATGTGCGCCCTGGCAAGAAACAACCTTGGCTAATGGATGAGAGAAGAAAATATAAGACATAACTTACTACCAAATATAAACAATTATCAATTAAGAGAGGTAGGAAGAGCATGCAAAAGAGCAAAACAACTGTGGCTCGCTGAAAGATGTAGTGAAATAGAAGAACTGCAAAGGAAACACAACACTTTCAATAAAAGAATTAAAGATCTGATACAGAGACTCCAAAAAAAAACTGCTCAGCATATAGAGTAATGATAGGAAAAATGTACTCGTGGGTGTGGTAGAAAAACTGAAACATTGAAAAAACTATATCGAGAAACTATTCAACGATGACAGACCTGAAGAAACACCGAAATGCAGCGCCATAATTAAAGAGTCCTAGTATTAAAAAGATAAGGACGAAGAGGGTTTGGTCCAGTCGAGATCCATACTGACATATTAAAATTAATAACTCAAAATGATAGTGATAGCCTAGGCCTTAATACATCTTTCTTCAACAGCATGTATAACTGTGGAAATATACCCAGATTGGCTAAAGTCAGTCTTGAGTCTTTGTCACTTTGCTAAAAACAGTGAAAGCATCCCACTTGATGAATATCGAACAATGTTAATGTCTCAAGTGTTGAAGGTTTTTGTACGAATTATACACACCCAAATTTATGCAAAATGCGAAAGTTACCTACATTGGAAACACGCAGTTTGGGTTTAAAAATGGCGTGGGGACGAGTGAAGCTAACACAAAGATGCAGAGATGTGAATGTGTACGCATGTTTTATCGACTTTTGACTGTGTATCTCATCATAAACTTGTAGAAATACTAAGAAGGACTGACATAGACGAGGGAGACTTACGCATCATAGCGCAGCTATTTTGGAATCAGATAGCTAAGATCAAAGTCCACGACGTTAGATACGTCTGAAGTGGTGACCATTAGGAGGGGTGTCAGAAAAGGTTGCGTATTATCACCTCTCTTATTCAACTTATACTCGGAAGCTGTTCTGCAAAAAATGATGAACCCTGTGAGTTATAGTGAGAGATATGGTTTGTTGATGAACATCCTCAAGACAAAACTCATATTCGTACGCCGAAAAGGGTCACATAGTCACATTACTAATTAATGGCACATCAGTCAAGAACTGCCAAATATGGAAGAGCGTTCTCGAATCGAACAAGCCAGAAGAACTTTCCTACAAATGAAGCCTCGCTCTTCACCACCCGAGACATCAGCCTGGAGCTCCGAGTGCACTTAATACGTTACTGTATACCAATTAAACCCATTGTTATCCAACCTCTTTTGCCCTTTATAAGATATAGGAATAGATAAATTTCCGATGGCTCATGGTTTTGCTGATTTTCCAAAAACTAGCAAATTTATCTTATGACCCTTGGCATACTAATTTTTCGGCCCGGTGCTGATTTTTCATTACCATTAGCTGAAGTTTTATTTGGCAAGACTCGCCAAAATAGACCACTTTCGTCATCATTATAAATCTGATCGTATTGAAGACCTATTTCTCTGAATTTTGAGTGTAGCGTTTCTGTGTCAACATTGCTTGAAAGAATTTCACCAGTAATAGTCAACTGCCTTATGCTACATCTCTCATTAAATTTTTGCAACCATTTGCTGCTTGCTTCGAGTTTTCCATATAAATTTTGCTGCATATATATATATATATATATATATATATATATATATATATATATATATATATATATATATTTATATATCTTAATCCAAGCTTTCGAAACTTTATTTTTGTTTCATCATCAGGGAAACTACAGAGAAAATTAATATAAAACTTATTGCATAATTAAAATTAAAATTATCTTGTGACTTACAGTACGTGAGGTTAATTAAAGTTGACAACATTTAAAAATATAGGACGTTATAACACATTATTAAGAAACTAATTATAACGATTACTTAAAATAAAATGATTTTCTTAGTTTACAAGGGATACAGCTGACACATTTTGACATTATAAGTCTATGATGGAACTATAGCAATTTAGAATAAACAGATACAGGATAAATCAATTGTCCAGCTGGCCATCACCAAACAGTGAGAATGGAAAGGTTAATAAACATGTGTATATAACGCTTAGTTTTTGGTCAGATTTTTTGTTAATAGTATTTATGTTTCTGTTAATATGATACATTTCTAGCGTCCGTCTTTTAGTCAAATTATTCTCTCTACCTAAAATATTTGGTTGATGATAAGCAATCGAATGTTTTGTTTCATGTACATGTGATGCTAGTGCACACCTATCATGATGTTTGCGTTCGTCGCTCTTATGACAACTAATTTTGTTCTTTAGCAATTGTGATGTTTGCCCTACGTAACTTCTATTGCAGTCCATGCATTTTAATTGATATATCACATTTGGTTGATATAAAGGCGGTGTTTTGTCTTTAATTTTTGTTAAGAGGGATGAAACTTTCTTTATACTTTTTGTAGTTATTTCAATATTCTCATTCCGTAGCACTCTTCTTATTTTTAGCGTGAGATCAAACCCTACAACAAGTATACAGAACAAATGTAACGCCTTCATAAACCAGTTAGAAGCTCAGGGAATCTTGACTGACTTACAAGCAAGAAAAATGACAAAATACAATGGAATTTGCCCGAAAATCTATGGAAACCCTAAAATACATAAGATCGATACACCCCTCAGACCCATTATATCGAGTGCCGGAGGACCGCCCTCTCCACATAGCGAAAATAGGTATATTTGAGAATTTAAAATGTCTCTATCGCGAAAACCGTTACTCTTTTGAAAAAATCTTCAATTTAAACGTTTCCGGATATTCTCTAATCTTTAATTATACCAAGGCAGATTTTCAATTTTCGAGAAAATTTGTCCCCTCCACCCCCTTCGGGGCGGTTTTCTACCTATCACAAAATAAAGAGGGGAGATCTGTAATGATCTCTAATGCCCTAGTTGGGCACGTTCTCATAGCTCCGGTGATATAAACACAGGCCAACTTTTGTGTTCTGTCGAGGGTTTTCCTCATAGTGTCCTGGCTTGCCATACCAGACTATTGCCCCATAAGTTATTATTGTTCTCACAATCATGACGTACATCCATGGCAGTATTTTTGGGTTACATCCCCAAGTCTTACCAGCTGGACATTTGCATGCTATCAAAGCCTTTGTTGCTTTGCTAACAGTAATCTCAATATGCTTGTTCCAAAGAAGCTTGCTATCTAGGGTTATTCTCATATATTGGCTTAAGACTTCCACTCTATGATGTCTCCATTTAAGGAGAGGGATTTCATTGCTGGAAGTTTACTTCTCCGGGTGAATGGGATTACTGTGGTCTTGGTTGGGTTAATATGTAGCTCCACTAACAAGCCCCATTGCTCAATAATTCTGAGGCCTTCTTGCATTAGGTCGCGTAAGGTGCTCTCGAATTTTCCTGTAACTATTAGGACTATGTTGTTAGCGTAGCCTATGCATTCAAAGAGTAGATCATCTACTACTAGGCTCAATAAAAGGGGAGATATTACTCCTCCTTGAGGTGTTCCGTGAGTGACTTTAACAGAGGTGTTTTGATTACCCACCTGTGTCAGCTATTCTTGTCTTCAACATCTCATTGTCAAAGGCCCCAGATATGGCTACGAAGGCACACATTGCGATTTCTTTGTTGTACAGAGTACTCTGAATGAATTCGGTCAGCTGATACAGAGCAGATTCGCCGTTCTGAAGTGGGTATCCACTACTTTCTCCATTTTCTTTAGTAGAATGGATGGGTCTGAAAGATCGGGGGTCAGTCCCATCTTTCTTCCCTATTTTTGGTATGAAGGTTACTGGGGTAACTATCCTTTTTGGTATACCCAGTAACACTGGCGATGACCATGGGCTCATCGATGGTTCTATCACTCCTTCTTGTTCCATTTCTTTTAGTAGAGTGCACGGTCCCCGTTAAATCGTTTAAAAATGAATTGTGTGGGGGCGTCGAGGTTACAATCTGAAATTCGGCATAATCGTTACTTATTACCTACTTTTCTTAAATCCAAAAGCTGGAAAAAATCGGACAGTGCAGAAGGGCACAAGAAAAAAAATCGAAGTAATCGCACCATTGTAAAGAAGAAAACGTTGACGTGACGTGATCTTTTGATATAAATACAATACAGATTTTTGTGAAAATTATATATTTTTTCAGTTTTTGAAATCGCGAAATGAGGAAGCTGTGGAAGATTCGGCCACTCGGCCTAACAGTTCTCCTATTGTTTACCATTATACATTCTTGTATTGTACTTTTTATACTATGTATCTATTATTATTATTATTATTATTATTATTATTATTATTATTATTATTATTACAATACCAGGCATTTTCTAATTAATTTTCGGAGTTTTTTCCGTCTAACCCTTGATATCTCGTAAAAGAAGGCGTTGATCGAAAAAAACTATTCTTTGAAAAAGTTTCTCGCGTCTTTCATTCTACCACCGGTGTAAGATTAATAATTTTAGGAAGTAAAATAGTGACGTTTTTTAATTAAATGCGATGCGGTGTCAAAATTCACGGCTGCGAGTGTGTCTGCCACTTCACGTCCCCACTCCCGACAACGATATCGTATCTCACGTAGATCTATCCTGCTCTTGCTCAGACTGCATACTCGTATTGTCAAGTTTATTGTTTTTTATTTTTTTATAAAAAAGGTACTTACAAAACACTTACATTTTATTATGTAACAAACATTTTTCTATATCCTAAAATCAATTTTCTGTAGTTATGCAAGGTAAGTGGGTATTTAGATATTTTCGGTAATGGAATCTAGAGCTTTGTCTTTTTCGACATTTGTATCTATGGGGAATTTATTTGTAATACCCACATGTTTATATTTGATATACTCTGATAGTAAACAACCTGTATGGTATTTAATTTCCATGGCAATCATATCGTTTGATCCTATTCTTTTAAGAACGTCTAAATTGACTGCACCTATGGATTTTATTTTATGTTCGATGTTCATAGACGTAACCTGCGACAAACGCCGTGATGGGATCGAAAATATCTTTGGGCAGCATTTTATCAACAGGAGGGGGTGGTTTAATTCCCATGTACTTAAATTCTTCTTCTCTTCTCTATTTTTATTTCCAAACATTTAATGCTCTTCTGTCCAATGTAAGTTACAAGATTTGCTCCAAATGGCATATTTTAAATGTCCATTTTTTCCTTCCAAGATAATGCTATGGATGTCAAAATCAGAGTTTTTCGTTAACGCATCTCTGAGTGGCGTTAATGAAGGTTTGCAAATTTTTCTTGCATATTATGCACACTGGGCCAGTTTTGACTTTTAATTTTAGTAACGACTCTTATTCCCTTTCGGAACTTGTACTGTCCATTTTATTACTCCAACGTAGGTACCTATAATACCTAGGTAATTGTGGTATTTACAATAAACCCTGAAACAACCCTCTGGTACAATGAAACTACACTTAGGTATACAGTCTTTTTTGTCACAAAAAAACACATAGAAAAAGAATAGTTTTTCAAAAACGCAATAAACAACAGCAAGTGGAAGTCGGGCAAAAGGGATGGAGATGGAGCGATGGAGCTACGGTGTTAAAGTGAGATGCGACATAGTTATCGGGAGTGGGGACGCGAAGTGGCAGACGCACTCACAGACGTGCATTTTGACACCGCATCGCATTTAATTAAAATACATCACTCTTTCACTTCCTAAAATTATTAATTTTACAATGGTGGTAGAATGAAAAACGCGAGAAACTTTTTCACAGAATTGTTTTTTTTCCATTAACGCCTTCGTTTACGAGATATCACGGGTTAAACGGAGAAAACTCTGAAAATTATTTAGAAAATGCCTGGTATTGTTCCGAGATAATCAACTATTTGACTAGCGTAGCTCCATAAAGGCACGTATATTTCGCGATTTTCAAAAATTGAAAAAAATATACAATTTCCACAAAAACTGAATTGTATTTATATCAAAAAATCAATAATGATTGCTTCTTTACAATGGTGTGATTATTTAGATTTTTTTTTCTTGTGCCCTTCTGCACTGTCCGATTTTTTCCAGCTCTTGGATTTAAACAAAATAGGTAATAAGTAACGATTGTGCCAAATTGCAGATTGTATCCTCGACGCCCCCACGGAATGTAAGAAAAACGCTATTCTGGCCTCTACTATTTTATAATTTTGTTGGCTTCTTCCCGCTTAGCCAATGGTAGCTTTCTCACTGGTTGTTGGAAAGGACGTTCTTCACCTGTTTTAATTTTATGCCGTACGATATTTGTTCTCCCTTTTCCATTAACACCAATATCAAAGACATCCTGAAATTTGGTTATAAGCATCCTCAATCTTGCTCGCTGTTCGCTTTTCAATCCCTTGGATGATGTTGCCAGTAATTCCGAAAGCTTAACAGATAATTGAGCAGGGGTGTCAGCGGTAACATTTGAGCTCATTAATATTGAAGAAACCGAAGAACACCGTCCTAGTTGTGTCCCTTCCTTGAGGTGTACAGGAAAGCAATTAAAATTCATCAACCTTACTGGAATCACATGATCAGGTCGAACCAGACATTTTCCGATCGCGACCCCACGGCCGATTTGCTCGTCATTCATCTGTGGTTCAAATATCGTAATGCTTCCCTGATTAGAGTCATCTATCACCCGAGCTTCTACAACCATCTCATCTTTTCTTGTTATCACAGCCTCTTTGGTTAATATTACTGTGACAGCTTCTTTTTGTCTGCGGTGAAGAATAAACTGCTCCTCATCATTGACTTGGATAACGTCACGCTTCAAGTCCAGTTGGAATCCATTCGAGCACTTGGTGTCCATTCCAACTATCACCTCGTTCTCTATGTCTGCTACCAAAACTTGATGTCTAATATACGTGTTATCAATCTTTATATTTATCTCAATTTCACCAAGGATTTTCGTATATTCACCAGTACCAGTAAGCAGCCTCCATCTAGATGGTTTCACATTACTGTTCCCTGTTACCGCTCCAGGTCTTACAATGGTTTTCGTCGCTTCCGTATCCAGAAGCAGCAACTTTTGTTTAGCTTTTACGAAGCCATTCACAAATACACCGTTCACCTGATGCTTCATGGATGCCACCCGAGCAATCTTTCTTTAGGCATTCCGGACATAGATCGATGATCGCCTCTTCTCTTCGACCCAACTTAGTATTTCCGCCTCAGATTGCAGTTTCAGGACATGACCTGGCTGACCACAATTCCAACATCGAATCTCTTTCTGCTTTACCAAAGATTCGTTCACTATACTCGCCTTACTGTTTCTTCGAATGGTTACTGGGATTACCCTTGTTCTATCCTCCGTACGCGAGCTTGGATCTTACAGCTCTTCGACGCGACCTCGTATTTAAGTGCACGAGCTATTACATCTGTTAAGTGATCCGGGCAAGTATTAGGATCTGCCTTGTTTCCCTGTCACGAAGCCCATCCAAGAATGCTTGGACAGCCAACCGCTTCATAACATTCTCTGGCACCGTTGAATATGCCAGACGAGCAAGGCGAGCTATATCTGATTCAAACTCTTGTAAAGATTCGTCCGACAGCTGGCAGCGACCCCTCAATTGAAAATGGAAGACGTGTTCAAGGTAAGCCTGGTCATACCTCATTTCTAAACGTCTGAAAAGTTGCTCATAATGACCTTGTTCCGCCGGTGACAATGTTTGTAAGATGTCAATGTTGTGTTTCTCTCACTAGATGACCATCCATTTACCTTGGTTGCTGCTTCGAACTGTAGAAGATAATTCGCCCAGGTAGTTTTCCCATCAAATTGAGGAGGTTATCCAGTGTAATTTTTTCCCGCTTCTAAGAATTTTGTTTCAAGTGTCTAGTTCGATAAATCGTCCTCATATGATGTCACCAACTGGCTTCTCAATTCCTCTACTTCGGCTTCTGATTGTTCTTTTAGAACTCTCTCTCTTCTTAGCTCCTAGAATTTTCTTCAAATCGTTCTTGTAATTTTTCTTCTTATTATTCTAGTTTCTGTTCTAAATTCTCGGTCAAATTTATTGCGTGTTATTCTAATTTTTGTGCCAAATTTACTTGCACTTGTCATACACTCTCTTGAACTTCTCTTATGATCTGTTCCATATTTACTTGCACTTGCTTTAAGCTTAGGTACTTCTAGTTTTTCTAGTTTATGCGCCAAATTTACTTCTTATTACTATAATCAGTGTGTATTTCTATCCACATAAGAATAAAGAACATTACAATACTTTTTAACTGGTCTACTTCGGACTGCTGCAGTTCATGTCATTTATCAAGCTTATATATTTCACCATTAAATTGGTCCTCCAAGAGTTTATATTTCTCTAAAATTTCATTCAACAATTCCTGATTTTCTGACATTTTTGTTTTAATTTCTGATATCTCCTCTGTTATGAATCGAGAATTATCTTCATTTCCAGATCTCTAGAATTGTCTCTTTATGCCTCGAACTCAATCGAATCGATGTCCTCACCATTTTGCTTCATCAATTCTCGCTACTGCTTCAGAAGTGTAGATTTAGTACCAGGAAGTTCTCTTCCTCTTTCTTCGATCAGACGTCGTAGATCAGCCACTTTTAGCTCTTTAAATTTCAACATTTTGAATTTCTCAGCAGGAAGTTATTGTAATGGGCCCAATTTTTTTAAGTTGTAATTTTGACAAATCCTCACGTTTTTTGGTTACCAGAGTCATAAAAAATGTTTGTTAGGAAAATGTTTGTGTCCGTTTTTATATATACGTTGAAATTTTTTCCAATTCATTATCTCGAGAATGAAAAATAACAGCGACATTAATTTTTGGACAAAATCTCTAGACCAGTTTTTTCTTAATACAAAACTACTATAGTAATCAAACTTTGTACTTTGACTGACAAAAATGGCGGCCTTCGAAAAATTTTAAGGAATACAAAAAAAATCCAATATTCAAACGCTATTGGAGTTACATATTTTTCATTAATTCATAAAAACCCCACACTTGTAGCGTGACTCGGTTCGACTATAACGGTGGACTTGACATAATTTATTGAATAAATAATAATACATCCACCGATTATACAAGTCAACAAACTAAATTGACTGCAATAAATCGCTTTACTTCAACAGTTGACTTCCTAGAATGGAATGTGGAATGTTGCTAGTCTCAATCTCTCGCTTTAACTTACTGCTTGCTTACTGTCTCGTTACCAATGTTGTCTGTTACTTCTAGAGAGACGGTGAGTTATCAAAATCGGCATTGAGACTATTCCAGTGCGTATGAGATCACCACTAACAGCGAATAGCGAAGGTTGAGCATCGGCATTTGGATGGGTTTTTCTCCGTCTCGCAACAATATTTTCAAGATTGTTTAATTTATCTTTAAAAAAAGTCATATTGAATTACTTATGCGGAATGTGGAACGACTAGTTAAGTCGATCAGGTATGAAGTCAATTTATCAAAATTGAAATATTCAAAAATTGTGTATTTTGGGTGGACTTATTTTACAAATCCATGCCTTCAATGACTGTAATATCAGAGAAAATTATTTTCATGTTAGGTGCATTTCTGGTTATACCGAAAGAAGGTACCAACTTTATCATTTTTAATGGAATACCCTGTATATTACCACATTTTAGATTTCTTGTACAATTTTGAAAACATTTTATGCAAGAAGTCTTGATTTTATGTATAATGTCCTATACCTAAGTCTAACCGTTTTTGACATTTCAAAGTTTATTTCAAAAATTAAGTTTGCTGTCCAAAAAATAAATTCAATTTTTCCTATGAGAAAGCATGTAATATTTAATTTGGGTTGATTTTCTTGTAGAAGATCTACTTTATAAGGATTTTTATGATATTTTGATAAAAGAATGTACAGAGTGATCAAAGAAGAAGCTTGAAGACTAGATCCAAAAAAACGTCAAAAGTATTTTTTTTCAAATGGAAACCTCCGTTTCTTATTAATCAGCAAAAATGTATGTCTATACCCAAAATTAGTACTTAGTTTTTGAAATAACTAGCAATTTTTCATTTTTCTATGTAAAAATGCTACACATCTTTAATGTTGTGTTAGAAGTGGGAAGAAAATAATAACAAATGTCAATAAAAGTCAAACAAGCATCAAAAATCATCAAAAAAGTCAATATTGATACATTTCATTTGCAAATTTTGAGTAATTATCATGCCGAGAAGACTTAATTATACAAATGAAGATTATTTGAGTTAATTTATTATTATGGAGAATGTGATAAAGTTATTTCAAGAACATGTAATACAATCGCTATGTGATATCTACAGAAACAGAACCAACACGAAAATCTGTTAAGAAATCTATAGAAAGCCTCAAGAATTTTGGAACTATAAAGACTAAAGTACCTGGAAATAAACCAAATGTTAACAATGAATATTGGCAAATTATCGATTCAATGTTTAAAATGACCCCTTTGAACTTCCAGACATTCCTCGTACCTAAGCAGGAACTGTTCATGCGTATATTTTCTTAGAAAACTTCAAGAGCTTTGGAACTATAAAGTACTACCTAGTACCTAGGAATAAACCAATTGTTTACAATGAAAATTTGATATCGCAATTTTGGGATATTTTGCCGCATATCCAACGAATTATACAAGGCCAGTAGCATGCGAATTAGGAATATCTAAGTGATGAAATTTTTCCATAATGACTCGTAGGGGCTTGAGGTAGTTTAAACATCATATATTAATGTTAAATTCAAAATAAGTTAACAGATCATAACATAAAAAATAATTTACAATTTTACACTGACTCTGACATTTTTTATATGACAGAATATAAATAACAACGAACTACAAAAAACACAGCATGTGCAAAAACCATGCACAGCTCACTCTATTCTAGTAAAATAATTAATACTAACACTTCTCCTTAATTATTTAACCCCTTAAATATTGAAAATGTTTGCGTGGTAGAGGCTTGGTTAGGATATCAGCGAGTTGATCCTTACTTCTGACATGGACTGGTGTAACTGTAGACCCAATATGTTGCTGAATAAATTTTCTAGAGATTTCAATGTGTTTCTTTCCTTTCGTGATTTTTCCTTCATAAGTGTTATTCATCATCTGAATAGCAGACTGATTGTCAATATAATGTGACGTAGGCTGATTTGTATCTAACAGTTTCAATTCTTTAGCTAATCTTCGTATCCAGCAGACTTCATCTATGGCCAATACTGCTGCTTCAGCGCTTGAGTTTGACACAGTGTTTTGTTTTTGAGTGAGCCAGACTATAGGGCCTCCGCGTAGTAGAAGAACACCACTAGTGGAATGTCCTATTTCTAAATCTCCTCTATAATCAGAATTTCTATATACAGACAGATTTTTACCTCCATTGAAACATATCCATACTTCGTTGTCCCTTTTACATATTGGAAGACACGTTTAATCATTTTCCAGTGACTTTTCATTGGCTTGTTATTGAAACGACTTAAGTAATTTACCGAGCATATATCTGGACGTGATATGGTGGCTAAGATATAACAGACTGCCAACGACTTCTCTGTATGGCTTTGACTTTTCCAACTGACTGTCATTTACAAAATTTTCAGGACTTTTGACCATTCCACTTTCAATAGGTGTGTGTGCAACGTTTAGATCTTCAAATTTGTATCGTTGTACGATTCTCTGAACATATTTTGACTGAGTTACAAATATCTTATCTTCAGACACTTGTATTTGCATTCCAAGATATGAGAAATTGTTACTTTTCCCAGTATCATTAGTAATTTTAAATTTTTGATCAAGCTTCTTCAAGACTTCTAACATTTCACTTTTATGATGACCGACCATAAGACCATCATCAACATGTAGAACAATAATTACACTTCTGCTGTTATTGTAGTTAACACAAGGATCATCATCAGTAGATCTAAAACTTAAAGACTTTAGAAATTTTGAGACTGTCTCATTCCAGACTTTTGGTGCTTGCTTTAAGCCGTAAAGACTTTTCTTCAATTCACATACAAGACCTGACTTGTCGTTAAACCCTTCTGGTTGATACATAAAGATCTTTTCATTCAGTTTACCATGTAGAAAAGCTGTTTTTACATCGAATGTCATTATCTCCATGCTTTCAGATGCAGCGATGCTCAAAATTAACCTGATTGACATTAAACGAGCAACAGGACTAAAAATTTCAAAATAATCTTTGCCTTGTTTCTGTTCAAAGCCTCTGACAACGAGTCTTGCTTTATATTTTCCATTGTCTTTTTTCCGTAACACCCAACGACAAGTTAGAGGAGTAATATCTTTGGGCTTCTCAATTAAGATCCATGTTTTCATTCTTATCAATGACTCGTATTCTTCTGACATTGCTTTCTTCCAGTTTTCATCTTTAAGAGCTTCTATGACGGGAATATCACTTGTTTCACCAGACATACTTTCTTCAGGATCTTGTAATATTAATGCTGTATCAGTTTCATAATCTTTAAATCTCAGTGGTGGTTTTATAACATAGCAATTTCGTAGGTTTCTTCTTGCAGGTGATACTGGTGGACTTTCTGAACTATCAGATTGACTTTCACTTTCCCGACTTTGAGACCAATTTTCATCTTCAGTTTCTTCAGCTTCCATGCTTTCATATTTTGAGCTTGAGTCTGATTTCTCAGTGTCAGACGTCTCATTTAATAGCATTTCTATTTAAGTAGATTGTTCAATTTCTGTTTTGTCATCAAAGACTACATTACTTGAACTTACGACATCTTTCATTTAATTTATGAAGACTCTGAAGCCTGGAGAATCGACATCATAACCGACAAATAAACCTTTTATTGACTTCATCTCCATTTTACCTTTCTTGTTACCTTCTTTTAATAAATAGCAGTCACATCCAAATGATTTTAGCTTGTTGATGTCTATCTTTCTTCCAAACCAAAGATCAGCTGGACTTTTACCTTTTACTGTACTAGTGCCAGTATGATTAATTGTAAAAACGACATAGTTTACTGCTTCACCCCATAGATTTTCATTCAGACCTCGAGCATTTATGACTGTTCTTGCAGTTTCAACTATTGTTCTCATCTCTCTTTCAATACGTCCATTTTGTTGTGGAGTATAGGCACGTGAAAAATTCCAAGACTGCGTTTCGCGATTCTTTATTTCAGTACCATTATTTGACCTTAGTGTCTTGACTTTTCTGTTAAACTGATTTTCGACTAATTTCAAGAAGGTTTCTAATTTTTCAGCCGTCTCATTTTTTATGTTTCAGGAAATATACAGTTCTGAAATGAGAGTATTCATCTTTGAAGAGCAAGAAGTATTTTGCTCCTCCTAAAGAGTGAATGTTCATTTCACATAGATCAACATGTAGTCGATCAAGCTGACTTTCTGACGTTTTTGGTTTCAGAGGATGTGGTACTCTGTGTTGTTTTCCATAAGTGCACCCTGGACAAACATACCCGTCCCAATCATCTAGAAATTTGATTCCACTTCTTATCAGTACATCTTGAACATATGTAACATTTTGATGCGCAAGCTTTTCATGCCATTTTCTTTCAGACTCTCGACGAAATTTCATTTTGTACAACTTTCCTGCCATTGCACCTACAATACCAATCTTATCTTTGAATACTGATTTATCTGCATTGGCTGACTGTCTGTAGCCCTTATCCAGCACTGAACTGACTGAGAAAAGATTGAAGGGCATTTTAGGAGTATGTTATACATTTTGTTAGAATATTTTCTGCCATGTATGACCGTCAAAAGCTTCAAGTTCAATGTTACCTATGCCGATGCCTTCTAGTTCGGTTGCATCACCAATTACAATCATGGACGGTTGTTCAAGAGTTTTATAGTTCTTGAACCATTCTTTATGTGAGCTCACATGCTGTGTTGCAGCACAATCTTGATACCAACAGTTTTCAGAATTCTTGTTAAGTGAATTGAAGATTTGCTGTTTGCTTGACTTGTCTTCTTGCTGATTTGTCCTTTACACTTACATTTATTACAGCCATAAGTATTTTTACAATATTCAAAATATTTTGTACATGGTTTTCCGTGACATTGTGTCTGTGTGACCATTTTTTTCATATTTAAAACATTCTGGAGTTTTGCTTTTTCGACTTCCATTTGATGTGTCTGAATTACTTTTGTTCTTTCATATAAAGGCATTTTTAGATGTAGACTTAGGTGTTAACTGACTTTCATTTAATCTGTCCTCTTCTAGTCTTAATCGATCAAATAGATTGCTCAAATTCTTATCCGACCCACTGACATTGTCCCAGGCTGTTCGAAAGTAGTATAGTTTCGGTGGTAATATACACAAAATTCTTTGCATGATCCAGGAGTTCTTCACTTGCTAACCTTCTGCTGCTAGACTGTCTGCTAATTGTTGAATTTGTATACAATTTTCAATAACTGACATGTCTTCATTATATTTTTATCCAAAAAATTGTCGTTGTAAGCCTTCAATGTATCTAATTTTGTTAGCTTGCTGTAGGCAGATGTACATTTCGAAATTTTCATAGCAATTGAACTATTACAACTTAGACCAAGTGTTTGAGCTTCCATATCTTTAGTAATCCATAACGATACACTCTGACTATCTTCACCTCCTTCAGGCTTGATATTGACTCCGGCAGCAACGTCAAAAATCTTCTTACTTTTCAAGATTAAATTCAACTTAAACCTCCATTATTCATAATTTACATTTCCATTTGAATCTTCCGTTAAACATTCAAGTTGAGAGCGTATACTTTCCATCTTGACTTAATTAATTTTTCCTGGCTAATCAGACTTTACTGTCTTTACCTCAATTCCTCACGGCCACGTGCCTGGGCCCATGACCTGATGAAATTGTTACTTATTGACTCGTGTGGGCTTGAGGTAGTTTAAACATCATTTTTGACCGAGGAACCACGAACGGAGGAGGTAAACAATTCGACTCTCTGCTTTTTTTTGGATTGTTCCCGCCTGATATATAGTAAACGTGCTCCGATTTTGATTCATTTGAAAAAAAAGATTTGGAAATTGGTCCCATATTCGTAAAAACTCAAACCGAAATCTCCTTCCCTCCAAAAACCGCTCCCGAAGGGGGTGGAGTGTTCAAATTTTCTCGAAAATCGAAAATTCGAGATGCCAGAATTACAGATAGGACAATATACGGATAAGTTTAAATTGAACATTTTCTCAAAAGAGTTACGGTTTTCGAGCTACATTAATTTTAAAATCTCACATTTGAGTATTTTTGCTATGTGGAAGGGGCAATTTCTTTCGAAAACTGAAAATCTTTTGATGCCACATGAAAGACAATAATATGTGGATCATCATTTATAGAGAACATTTTCTCCCGAGTTACGGTTTTCGAGGTAAGCGGTGGTAGAATGGTTAAATCTAAAATATTTGAGCGTATTTCCGCAGCGATGTTCTGAGATCTCTACATATAACAAGGACAAGCAAAGTATATACGTGGGTAATAAGATATTAGTGGTGAACGTTCAACGATTTTTGTGACCAATGTAACACTCAAAAGTCGGAAATAAATACTTTTTTACAAAAAACTGGACCGACGTTATTAGCTGGTGCACTGAAAATTACGAAATAATATTAATTCTATTGGTGCTGGTACTTGTGAAGTTGGTGCCAAAAGTTATCAATCTAAATGCAACTGCACAACTTCAAAAGTAACAGCACTAATAGAATTAATATTATTTCGTAATTTTCAGTGCACCAACTAATAATGTCGGTCCAGTAGTATTTATATTAATGTTAAATTCAAAATAAGTTAACAGATCATAACATAAAAAATAATTTACAATTTTACACTCTGACTCTGACATTTTTTTTGACAAGAATATAAATAACAACGAACAACAAAAAACACAGCATGTGCAAAAACTATGCAGAGCTCAATCTATTCTAGTAAAATAAATAATACTAACACTAAGGCATCAGTTCTAAGGACTTTATAGGAACACAAGTTTAATTCATACGCATTTTCGATACCTAGTTTAGCATATCAAAGAGACTGATTTCCCATGAAGAATGGAGTTCTGTGAATTTATTCTACTTCGTTGCTTGCAAATATTATCATCTTTTTTGATAATAATATCTGGTGGAACGAAGCTTAATTGAACAAAAAGGGGATATTTAATTGACCTAATTTGCATTATTGGAGTGATTCAAATATATATGCATACAAAGAGCAGAACTTTCAAGAATCCTGATAGTTTAACGTTTATTGTAGCAAAAGAAACAACGGCATCGTGGCCCTTGCATTCTATCAACATAATCTCAGTTTTGAAGCTTTGTACATACTAAATATGTTCTTTATGGTGAGCGCTATCTCAATATCTTGACAAATTTTGAAATGAACTATTTAGAGTTGTCGCTGGCTGGATAGAAACATCTATTTTATCAATGTGATGGGGCACTTTCACATAATGGTCATTTAGTCAACAACCATCTGCCAAGGTTGTTTTATGATCAATGGATAGCCAACAATGGGCCACATATTTGGCCACCTCGATTCCCCAATCTATCATTACTCTATCACATTCTCCATAATAATAAATAAACTAAAATAATCTTCATTTGTATAATTAAGTTCCCCATATTTTTCCAGTCTAATACAATAAAATAATAAAAAAGGGGGTTTTCATTTGAAAAAAAAATTACTTCTGTCGTTTTACTAACATGAAAATATTTTAGACGTATATCCCCCAGTGGCTTTAGTAAGTAACCAAATTTTCAGATTGTACTTATGATTTGCCCACAATCGATCGATGTCTTTCCCGGAGAATCACCCTCTATATAATGTTGAAGTTTGTTTGGGAACTTTGACGTAAGAGGAAGCTACAAATCAAGGAATTGAAATGCAAGTCAACCCCACAGATTATGAATGTTAATCATCCTGCTGATTCTGCGCGGGCAAGAGATAATAATTATAAAATTACTAATATAACCATTAATTTTGTCACTCAGAATTAAATTTCATCTGTATCATACATTAGATTATTAGTAGAAACTCTTTGTATTGGTTCTACATATGTCTAACACATAAACCAGAGCGTGAAAAAAACTTGTTCACAATATTAAGTATATTAAATCTTTATTTATCATTTCGTTTGATTTTTGTTAACAGATTGCATAACAGTGAAGAGATTCAACCTTAAATTTGTGATACAAATTGCTTTATATTTCACGGATTTATGTATTTTTCAGTATCTTGTGAGAATACAAGATGTCGTTGATACATTAACCATAAGTTTATTTTTTTCCAATGTTTATTACTTCCATGTTCTTTATAACAACCTTCACTCACAAACAAATAAGATTGATTATAGAATAAAAACAAACACAAATGTTCTAGAAATGTTTTATTGTGAACATCGTTTTGGGTTGAGACAATTGATCTAACTAAAAATTTAAACTGGTGTGTAATTTTATTTAAATTGTTATTACTCTTCTCCAAAATAATATTATATATATCACAATGTTATGATAGTTCGTCCATCAAATTATATTTGAAATAGTATTGCATTTGTAATATTAGTTAAATAGGGAACATTTTTTTGTCAGAAAACAGCCAAAGAAAAAATCTTATCAATAAAAGCTTTGAGAAAAATCATAATTTCAACTGGAGAAAGAGGTCAAGAATAAATTATTTAAATTAGAAATTACATAATGTGATTCTCTCTAATCGAAAAATTAATCTGTTGTTGCGGCAGCGCATGCACCTCTACAAGACAGAATACACAGCTAGTATCCCCTTTGTGGAAAATGCCTAGTTCCCCCTCTTATTTTTGTTTACTGCTGTTATCTTTGAGAATTTTTGATTTCAAGTGATCTTTGTATGCTAAAATATCACCTTGCCATTTAGTTACTGTCCCCTTCTCACACACCCAGATTTCTTCAGCAACCTACAATAGAGATAAAATAGAATAAACATGTTTCAATCACTGTTTTACATCTTTTATTTTCTAACATCCAATAGAGATATCATTGTTTAAAAAAATAATTTACCTGACTTATCAATCTAAAGTCGTGACTAACGAGCACCATGCCACCTTCAAAATCATTAACGGCATCGGCCAGAGCATCTATAGTTTCCATATCCAAATGATTTGTAGGTTCGTCAAGTAGCAAGAGATGTGGACATTGCCAAGCTAGCCAAGCAAACACAACTCTACATCGCTGACCATCTGATAATTGCCTAATCGGACAAACCTGGGAAATAAATAATTTATTTTTAAATTTACATTGTTTCATGGTGAATTTATAATTTTATTATAAAAAAAATTTTTGTTTAGGTCATTTGAAAACCAAAACTATACCTTATTTGATCATATCTCTAAAATGGTTTATGCGTTAAAATGGAGGCTCGATTTCTATATCGAATGATTCTACTTCTTTTTTGGCGGCATCATTCTATACTGTTAGTAATAAGAAACAATTTATGCGAAAACCGGTCCATCTAATAAAATTAGAAGAATATGCCAAACTACAGCAACTAACCTAATATTACTTATTTTAATTGGAATACAGTTTTCATGGTTTTATTTTAAAGAGTTCCTTTTTCTATAGATCCATATTAGCTAAAATTATAGGTACAAAAATATTTTTTACAAAAAATTGGACCGACTTTATCAGTTGTTGCACTGAAAAATACAAAATAATATTAATTCTATTGGTGCTGGTTCTTTTGGAGTTGGTGCCTACAACAACAAACTACAACGGCACAATTTCAAAATTACCAGCATCACTAGAATTAACATTATTTTGTATTTTTCAGTGCAACAACTGATAAAGTCGGTCCAATTTTTTGTAAAAAATATTTATTTCACATTTTTGAGTGTAACATTAGTCATTGAAATTGTTGAACGTTCACTAATACCCAAAAAGATATAGGTAGGTTTAGCTTGTACATAGCGGAAATGCGCATATCACATATTTCAGACTTTACCATTGCGAAACTCGGAAACCGTGACTCTTTTGAAAAAATGTTCAATTTAAACGTTTCCGGATATGGTCCCCTTTCTAATTTTCAAATCTCAAATTTTCGATTTTCGGAAAAATTTGCCCCTTCCACATAGCTGAAACGCATATTTCAGACTGTAGCGCGAAAACGTATGATTATTTTTTAAAATGTCCAATTTAAACATTTCCGGATATGAAATTTTCATTAATTCTGTCGTCTTGGATTTTTAATTTTCGGGAAAAATTGCCCCCTCCACCCCCACAGGGGGCGGTTTTTTGAGGGAAGGAGATTTTGGATTTGATTTTTCTCAATATGGGACCATTTCCCAACTCTTCTCTTTCAAATGAAACAAAAATCGTCTAAATCGGAGTACGTTTACAATGCAAAACGCGCGAACAGCCATAAGAAAAAAATAAAAAAAGCAATCTTACAACCGAATTGTATACCTTCTCCTTTTATTGAAGTCGGTCAAAAACGTGAGAAATCTTGTGAACATAAACCCAAAAGGTGGTTTGTAGACTTGAATTTTATACAAAATTCCAAAATGTGAACGATGGCAATCGGTACATTTCTATGAAAAATATATCTAAAAATTATAGACTCACTTGTTGTCTACCAGTCAAACCATATCGACCAATAATCTTCCTCATTTCTTCTTTTTCCTTGACATTTGGAAACTCCTTCATCATGTATTCGAGAGGAGATAGATCCAAATCGAGCAATTCGTGCAAATGTTGATGGTATCTTGCAATACGCAAATGCGAGTTCTTTCTTATCATGCCTTCGGTGGGTGTTAACTGGCAGAAAATAAAACAATAAAATTTATGATGATGATGATCTAATCAAGAATATAACTAAATAAAAATTCACCTCTCCGTATAAAAGCTTCAATAATGTACTCTTTCCGGCCCCATTTGGACCGACAAGTGCCAGCCTCGTATCCAAATCGATACCAAATTCCAAATTCTTGTAAATCCATGGTGTTTTATCATTATATCTGAAGCTAACATTTTGTACCATAATAACTGGAGGTGGTATGGTACCACAGCTGGGGAAATAGAAGGTAACTAATTTTTCATTTGTAACTTTCTCTGTCAAGCCTTGAGCCACCATTTTAGCCAGAGTTTTCTCTTTCGATTGAGCTTGTCTTGCCAGCTTTGCGGAACCGTGACCAAATCTGGCAATATAGTTCTAAACAAAAGAAGCAAATATAACAGTGCAGTTTGAAGTCAAGATAAACTTTATACCTTCATATGATTAATTTGATCTTGTTCCCAGTTATACTGTTTCATTTGGTTTTCCAATAATTCCATTCTAGTTTTAACGAAAGCGTCGTAGTTACCGGTATAATATTTCAGCCGTTTCTTGTTAATATGAATTATATTTGTGCACACTCCATTCAGGAAATCTTGCGAATGCGAAATTAGGACAAGAATTCTCTTATAACTGAAAGCGAAACAAAATATTTTAATTGACGTTTAACAGGATAAAGAATAACAAAAAATAGAGTAAACAGAAGATTAAAAGGATACCACAATTTTCTACAGTAAAATTATTTATGCTTACCAAAGAATAAAACATTTCATAACTAGGTATATATGAAAAACAAAATATATACCTACACTTATAGAAAATAATCTGGAGTTGTTTTTTATTCCACTGATTTTGGGATAACTGGACTAATTAAATCATTATAAACTATAAAACTATCTAGGTATATCAATTATACTGATGAAGCACTCACTTTCTCAGCTCCTCTTCCAGCCAGACGCAGGCATCCAAATCCAGATGATTCGTTGGCTCATCCAACAACAACAGATGAGGCTTGACATATAATGCACGAGCGAGTGCTATACGCATCCGCCAACCACCACTGAAGTCTTTGGTTTTCTTATTTTGCATCTCCCTATCGAAACCGAGACCGTGTAGAATATTAGCAGCTCGAGCTTCAGCAGTATCAGCTGAAATCTCATCTAGGCGTTCATAGATATCCATGAGTTGTTCCTGAGATTCATCATCTTCGCAGGCAACTAGTTCTTCGGCCATTTTTTCCAATCTAACTCGCTCCTCATCAACTTCCATAACACACTGCAGAGCAGATTTATCAGATGCTGGCATTTCTCGTGTTAGATGGAAGATGTCAATATGTTCAGGAATAGGAACTTCTCTGAAAGAGTAATTTTTGAAATGAATTAATAGAATAACATAAAAAATGACATCTACCTGTTCCCCAATACTGCCAAAATAGTTGATTTACCACTTCCATTCAATCCAAGTAAACCATATCGTCTGCCACAATTCAATTCTAGTAAGGCATCTTGTAGCATTTCACATCCGTGAAATGTAATGGAAAAATTAGCAATTTTCACATCTCTAGACTTGGGATGAACAGCTAATGAACCCGTACACGCACGAGCTTCAGCATTCAACCTTGCGTCTGCTTCTAATTTGGCGCACAATGCCTCTAAAAATTGATAAGATCGAAAGTTAGACCGATAATATTCGTATAAAGGTATCAAATAGAGGTAGTTGAGCACATAAATAAACTCACCTTCAGCACTTAATTCAGAGCTTCCATTAACCTGCCCGTTAATTTCGCCATTAGTTTTACTTGTCCCGTTTTGTTCTTCCGCTTTAGGTTTATCAGTCTTTTTCCCAGACTGCCTGGCTTTTGCTGCCTCCTTTTTTCGCTGCTGTTCGCGTTTTTTAGCATCAGAAGGCATGTTGGAACGTTAACTTAAAGAGAACATAGAAAATTATTTTCTATTATTCATCAGTGTTCGATTTTTAAGTTTTTAAATTCTATTTAAATAATCATCATCATCATAATTGCCTGAATAACATAATTTTCAAGTGAAGAAAGTTTTCGTTATTATGGGAAGTGATGGCAACTCAAGGCTTCGTATGTTTCTATTAGTCTGTTACATTTACATTATACAACATAAAAAATACATACAGAGCTAAAGAAGAATTTTACTATTACTGTTTCAACAATCAAGTATAATCAACGTAGACGGTTTTTTTATATACCGAGAAATTGAATTTTCCATATGAATGAATATAGGTTCCTATAATAAGCTCGGGCAGATTATTTAGTCCAATATCTATTTTAGATTCTACTCAATACTGCAGACATTAAACTAGAACTTATCATCACAGATATAGATAGTAACGTTTTACTACTTACCAATAAATATGATATTAACAAAAATCGACAGAAAATTAGTAATATTTCACGTGTGTCCACAGAAACGGACAACTATAAAAGAAATTATCTACTATCTAGGGAATTTTAAACTAGTATTTTGACTTTGACATTATTAAACAAGAATAAAAAATTTATGTTCCGTCCATTGTCCATACCCATACCACCAGAGATAACCAACACTCATTGAATATGTTATAAGAAAACGACAAAAATAATTTTCGATACAAAATGAAAAAGAATCTACAAAAAACCCATATTTATGCTTTCATTCATTTATTCTACATATTTTTAAAATAATACATCTACTCAAGTGACTGTTCCATGTTCCCTACCTAGTCCAAGTCATATGTTTTTTGGTTATGTTTCACTCTATGATTTCCTAGTTTCAGTGGTCCCAGAGAATACATACAAGTTGTTTTATTTGTATCTGCTGTAATAAAACATTGTTCTTTCTCAAGTAAAAACGCAACATCTCTTATCTATGCTTTCTCATTAAAGCTAATCAATTCATCACTTTCCAACTATCACTAATTCCATCAGGGACATTATGAAGCCTGCAATTGATGAAATGTTTCCGGAAGGAGCCGGTCCTTATATGGATTTGGAAGAGGTATGAAAGTCGACTATCTACTAATAATTACCCAGTGGTAGGAATTCGATAGCAATTCATTACATTTTAAAATTATTGAAGTTATTTTGTCAGAGTATATTTCAAATTATAAATAAGCGATGGCCAAGAATCCATCCTGGGTCCTACTGTAAGCTTTGTAAGGGCAACAACGCTAACAATTAAAGTGTTCGGTAACAGCTGGTCGACGTAAATTTAATTAATTTGTTTACATATATTTTAATTTCAACTTTCCATATAAACTTTAACTATGCCAAATCATATATTCGCCTGTAAACGCAATAAGCTTGAAAAGGGGGACAGTCTTTTCACATAGTAACTATATAGATTTTTATTTGATCTTTGCTTTTGTAGGCCGGAGGTTCTTCTGGTCTTCTTATGGATTTAACTGCAAATGAAAAGGCAGTGCATGCTGATTTCTTCAATGGTAAATGTGTGTTTTATATTATATAAGCAATTTATTGATTCATTCATTTTTAGATTTTGAAGATTTATATGATGACGACGACATACAATGATAGGAAAGGGCTCATAACAACAACATTCATTAGTGGTATTTATTAACGGAACATTTACATCATCATAGCAATATACCAAATACTGTTAAAGGTACCAAAATTATTTTCTTTATTTGTAATCACAGATCGAAAAGTGTAATTTTGTCATTTTCAGGATTTGTACTACATTCTAGTTAATAAAAAAACTATTCTTAAACTGGTAATTCTATAATATCTATTGTTGATGAATCCTGAGACCGATCTCGGTCTACAATATACATCATCTATGTATAATCAAAAGTTGTATTTGGTTGTGCAAAATGATACATAATAAAACGTATAGCGAAAAATTGAAACATACTTAAAACTTTCCAGTATAACTTAACTTTAACAAGAATCTAGTATTTACACAACTAATTACATAATAATATATTTTATAGATATACAATTAATTAACTTTTATTTCCTGGTGTTTAACGCAAAAAATGAAGTTACATGTTTATATTTCAAGAGATTTCAGAATCAAAATCCTATGAAGATAATTAGACTTAAAAAAGTGAAATTATATAAGTCGATTGTGTGATTGCTTATTTCTGTGAATTTTCGCGCGTGCTCCAATTTTCATGATTTTTATTTTATTTGCAAGAGGACTGCAAAGAAGTAGTCCCATTCAAATATCCAACATATATTTCTCAATACCAATTACCAGTAGGTACCAATAGAATAAATGTATTTATCAGTGCCACATCTAATAAAACAGAAACTTTTTTTACGTTTGCCAATTTAAGAAGTCTGTGATGGTATTATTCACTCACAATTTTATATTATTTATAGGATTTTTATAACGAAAACTCTTGACTATTTGGAAAAAAAGCAATATAAATTTATTTGATAAAAAAACTTTTAGACTTGGTCTATATAACTTTGATGGGAGAATTTCATTTTAAAATTGAATTGGATGTTTCGGAATTATTTTCCTGCGTTGATCACCCCTCAACGAACTAATCATCAATGAAATTGACATATATTTTATCGTTTATATATATTTCGTGAATCTAATGTAAATACTAATATGATCTCCACTAAAATGTGCGATTAATTAATAATTAAAGATATAAAATAAAAAAAACATAAAAAAACAATGCCTCGATATACATTCAACATTTGATAAGAAAAAAAACAACAAAATCCAGGAAATAGTTCCGACCAAGTCAATCACTCCATAGAACCAAAAATCCAGCTGGTGATTTAATGAGGATATAGCAGTCGTTTCTATTAGAATATAATTTATCTGATCCCAGAAAGTATCCGCTTTTGTGAACCACCCAGAAGCGACACAATACAAACAAAAATAAGATAGGAAGAAAGTCCATAGGCGAATGTAGTACACATTCACGAGTTTAATTCTGTATCGCTGGACATGTCAGATTCGACATCATCGTCAGAGTAATCCACGGCACTTGGTGATAGCGGATCGAAATTGGATGATCGGGAATTCTCCTCATCCATTGTGGTTTCCACATATTCTTCCACATTCATCATGGAACTACTGGCACCTAATGTATTTGTATCGAACATGTTATTGCCTACTGAACTTTGTCCTTGTGCTATTTCTGGAATGAATGATTTAAAATTGCATAAAATAAAGACAGTTTGAGGAAAAATCGAAAACATTTAATCAACACAGGGACCGGATTCATCAGTAATTTTGTATGCGTATTTGTCTTATAACTTTTATTTAATAGTAGTGTAATAGTGCTACAGAAAACTATACAACAGTGAGTAAATTGAGAATAAACATTTGATAGTAGGTACGTTGTAGGAGGCTATGGAGAACTGATGCGCTGCAAAATATACTCAAACATACATTCACTTTTAAGACGGGTTCTCAAATTTTAGGTACAGTAATTTCAAAGGTAATAAATTAGGGGGGATGGTCTCTGAATTATAAATGAGCCGAAATAAAATAAATAAGTACTTACTTTCTAAATATGGCCACAGAGCTTCAGGTATAAGAGTTTTTATTTTCTCATAATTTTCAGGTGTACACTCTCCAGTATCTAAGCCTGCAAAATAATATGTTACTTATAAAACAGAACAAAGTCAAAATTTGTAAAATAACTAACCTGAGAGCATACCAATAGATTTAAGAATTTCAACATCATCGTTAATTTCGAATTTGTCATTAAATTGGAACAGATATTCCATTCTGGAAAAAATAAATATTTTTCTCTCAATAATCATGATTTTTAAATCTCTAAAACTTTAATCTACTTACTTATCATTAGCAATACTACAGTTAATAACAGTCTTCTTATTAGTATTTACTACAATGAAAGGCAACTGAATATATGAATTTGGTGGCGGAACACCGTGTACTCTTTCCGCCTCCTTATTTCTTTGAGCTAAATTCTTGAATGCTATCTGATTCAGAATCAAATCATCCAACTGCTTCTCCTTTTCTCTTATGGTGGCCAGCTTCTTTTGCATTTCCATCTCCAGCTGATGGCATTCTTGCAATGAATTTGTCGGCAAACCAATCCAACGTATCTCTTTTTTCTCTTTGGAAATGATATTCATTGCCATGAGTACATTGAGCGCATCATACACTCTCCGCCTGATGTTTTTCTGATCGTATTGGTCAGCTAGGCTGTTATTGCTACTGGGATTTGTGAATTCGCCAACCAATTCATCGGCAACTTCATTGTAGGTGGTCGTGCCTTTTTGTTTGACTTTTTCGCACACTTTCATAGAGAAGTGCCGCAAGCCTTTGCCTACTTTCTCAGATTTTCTGCCTCTTTTCCTGATGGTAATATAATAAATACTTATATTAGTTGAATATTCTAGAAAAGAAAATAGACGGAGCATACGTGAAAACGTAAATTCTTATCTTTATGCAATCAATAACAATAAACTAACAATACCACTTCAGCAATATATTGTCTTAAATTTTTTCAGGCTTGATATTTCTCGAAAAAATGCATATTTGTAATGTTATCATTTACATAAAATCGAATGAATAATAATTAATAACAAAACCTATGCTGTTTTGGAACCAATTGTGTGTTACTGATAGCAAGATTCATGATAGCTATTTTGCGTTTGCCTATTGAAAATGACTTTCAATCTGGACTAAAACCGGCGTCAATACATTGCACAATCTTGGGTTGAAGTAGAAAATAGCGTAAATGGCTCTTATATTTCATTGGCATCCTCACCAAAGCTGGAATAAGTACAAAGTGAAACCACTTTCCCGCTATAACAACATTATATCTACAACCTTAAGATAATCGGTTGTTACATTCGAGGTTTAAATATTTGACATATAATGATTGAGATACAAAACAAAACAAGCGTTCTGTTTAACGAAACTAACCGACCTTTCAAACGCACCAGTCATGTATCGGAAATTTGAAATTTGGTCAACATAACGCTTCTTGTGTTTCCACCTGGAAATCATCAATAAATTATCGAATTGGTTTGTGAATCAACTATGAGAAGTTAATTACAGTACAAAAACTATTTCAACATTATTTACTACATATCCAACATTTTCTGAAAGTATCTGTAAATGAGAGAACACTTATTATAGGCTAAAAAAGTTAATCCACGCTGATGGAGTGACGTTTGTTGCTAAACGTCACTTTATCAAACGGAGGAGGTATACAATTCGACTGTCTGCTTTTTTTTTTTTGGTTCGTGCGCGCCTTTTATATAGTAAACGTGCTCCGATTTTGATGATTTTGGGTTCATTTGAAAGAAGTGGATTGAGAAATGGTCCCATATTCATAAAAACGCAAATCCGAAATCTCCTTCTCTCCGAAAACCGCCCCCGAAGGGGTGGTGGGTGCGAATTTTCTCGAAAATCGAAAATCTGAGTTGGTATAATTAAAGATAGGATAATATCCGGAAACGTTTAAATTGAACATTTTTTCAAAAGTGCTACGGTTTTCGAGATAGACGCATGTTAAATATGTATTTTTGCTATGTGGAGAGGACAATTTCTTTCGAAAATTGAAAATTTTTCGATACTACATGAAAGATAATTATTTGTAGCAACATTTATAATGAACATTTTTTCCTTAGAGTTACGGTTTTCGAGTTAAATCGGTGTTAAAATGGTAACAACTAAAATATTCAAGCGTATTTCCGCAGCGATGTTCTGATATCTCTATAATAACAACTACAAGCAAGGAATATACGTGGGTAATAGGATAAGTACTATCTTCATTGATATGGTATAGTGAACATTCAACGATTTTCGGGACTAATGTTACACTCAAAAGTGTGAAATAAATATTTTTTACAAAAAATTGGACCGACGTTATTAGTTGGTGCACTGAAAAGTATAAAATAATATTAATTCTGTTGGTGGTGGTACTTGTGAAGTTGGTGCCAAAAGTTATCAATCTACCTGCAACTGCACAACTTCAAAAGTACCACCACCAACAGAATTAATATTATTTTATACTTTTCAGTGCACCAACTAATAACGTCGGTCCAATTCTTTGTAAAAAATATTTATAATACAAAATGATATGTGTAGATTCTTGATTATTCTCGATTAATCAAGCAATCACATAAATTATAAAAATTTTATTGAGGCATCATTACTACACCTTTTCCAACTGTAATTCAGAAAGCATCAATTTAACTTCAGAAAATATCAAATGTAATTCAGAATAATCAATTAAATTTTAGAAAGCGTCAAATGCATTTCATATTAGTCAATTGTAATTCAGAATTCGTCAAATGTTTTAGTGCATTGTAATTCAGAACCAGTCCAATTTAATTCAGAACTTATCAAGTGTAAATTAGAACGTATCAAATGTATTTCAGACCATACGAGTATCAAATAAAAATCAGAAAGCATCAGATGGGTAATTTGGAACATATGTGTCAAATCACAACCGTGGTGATTAATTTTGTCAATCATATTTTATGCATTGTTTTTGATTGTAAAAAGCAGCTATACACTTACAAATTTGTGAAAATGAACTTCAAAGACAATTGTGGAGTTTGCAGAACTACAGTGATAAGCATCTAATGCTTGCTGTTTTACATTTGATATGTTCTGAAGTAAATTTGACGAGTTCTGAATTACAATTCACCAATATGAAATACATTTGACGAATTCTGAATTTCAATTGACCCATCTGAAATTCATCTGTATAGTTCTGGATTTCAATTGACTAATCCGAAGTACATGTGATGCTTTCTAAAATACAATTAACTGTTCTGAGTTACAGACTTCTGAAATACAATTGAAAAAGGTTTAGTAAGAACATGTGTTTATGCACTTTTAACGTTTGATAATTTCGAGATACAAAACACAACAATCGTTGTGTTTAATGAAACCAATCGAAACTTACAATCGCACCAATCAAGAAATTTGAAATTTGGTCAAACAAACGCTATTGTGTTTCTATCCCTAAATCATTATTTGTTGATATATTTTTTTGTAGATAGAGTGAAAATAAATTAAGTGTATATAAATCGAATACAGTAATTGGCTGTGTCAACAGAAGTGACTGATTACAATCGTTTTTAATGATTTAAAGATAAAAAATACAACAATAGTTTGTTTATTTGTTTTGTTTAACGATACTTATCGAAACTAGCCGAACTTCA
Source organism: Crioceris asparagi (assembly GCA_958507055.1). Lineage (NCBI taxonomy): Eukaryota > Metazoa > Arthropoda > Insecta > Coleoptera > Chrysomelidae > Crioceris > Crioceris asparagi. The sequence continues at coordinate 56,855,459 of OY293827.1, forward strand.
AAACGTACCACCGACAAAAGATTATGCGTAAACGGAACGATAGATATCCAAAACAGAATTGGGTAATAGCAAAAACAGATATGTTAGAATATTGTTTATTGATTACCTTTCAATTTTCTGATTAGTAATCAGTCACTTCTGTGGAAACGACCATTTTAGTTCCCGTTACACATCTGGTGTTTTTATATAATTTAATCGTCCCGCCATAATATTTATTTGCAAATAACAAATATGATATTTACATTTGTGTTATTTTTTAACTTTTTTGACAATTGTGATTATTTTGTTACGCAATCATGGCAAACTTCTAATACAAATTAAAAGTTATATTATTCTTACATAGAAAATGTATGGGGCGATTTATGCAAATTTATGTAAATCTCAGATCTCACTAGAGTTATAGGTCGTGGCAAGAAGACTGGAAATAGGAGAGGAAACTTCCTACGCTTCTTTACGTAGCCACATGAGATTACAGAAGTTGCATAACAGGGGGTGTGGCCTCGTGTACGACGAACATCTTGACAATTACCTTACATATTTGCTCTCTTTATTTATCTTCGTGATCAAGAAGACTGGAAACAAGGAGAGTAAACTTCCTATACTTATCTGTGTAACAACATGAGATTACAGAAGTTTCATATCAAAGCGTGACCTCGTGTACGACGAACATCTTGACAATTACCTTAAATGTTTGTTCTCTTTATTTATCTTCGTGATCATGATCTGATTTTTTAAGCGAGAGCCGCTTTTTGCACGGCATGGTGCGCAAAGACACATATTTCATGTATACGAAATTTTACACGATTTTTAGGGCGAGTTTAATCTCTTTCCAGTCTCCTTTTTCGTGATCATGATCTGCTGTCTTTTTTAAGTGATAGCCGCTTGTTGCGCAAAGACGGATTTACAAAAGATATGCGCATGAAATTGTTCACGATTTTTATGGCGAGTTTAATCTCCTGTTTCCAGTCTTCTTGGGTCGTGGCAAAGAATATTATTGATTTCGTTATACAAAACACAACAAGCGTTGTTTTCATCGGAACCAACCAACTTCCAAACGCACCGATCATGTATCAGAAATTTGGTCAAAACTGTTGTATGAGTACAGAGTGAGCGTTTGTCATATACATATAAAATTTCGTTCATAAAATAAAATATTTTCTATGGCATAGAGTCATAGAGCAACAGTTGATAGAGAATGACGACGACGACCAAAACCACGATGCCATCTACTGGGGATAAATTATTTTTATTGCTTTATAAGATAAAATTATAAAAATAGGAGGTTTCTGAGTGACAACAAATATCATACAAATACCAGTCAATCTTTTTCTACATGAAAACAAAACCAAACTAAATAATTTAGAGCATCCTCATAGGGAGAAATGATAATTATGTATTGGCATGCAAAAACATTTTTTTCACATACACATTGAAATATATTAAAAACGGTTGTTTCTCGGTATATAATATTATAAGGTGCCACATTCTTGAAAATATTTTAGCCCCTATAAGTAAATTTCTCAATTTTCAAATTCAGTTCATCTATAGTTTTCTATATATCAATTAATGTAGTTTCCGGAGGGAGACCATGTAAAGCAGGTCTTAATTTTTGTAAAAACAGTTAAGTACTACATATTTTTGAGTGCTTCATTCGTCATCAACAAAAGGGTTGAACGTTTACTTATATCCAGTGATTTCAAAATATATCAAGTAACAATTCCATACTTTTCTAATGCTGTAACTTGGAAACCCTTGAATTTTTTGAAAAGTATCCTATTTAAATGTTGCCAAAATGATCTTTTAATCCTGCCAGATAAAAAAAATATTTTTTGAAAAATAAACATTCACCCCCTTTAATGTGAAGCATATATGGGATTTTGAATTTGGGACCGACAAACTGGCTAGTGCTAGCACATAACTATTTTTACAGTGCATTAAATTAATTAACAAATAAAAATGATAAATGCAAAACTCGCATATAAAATCAACTTTCAGTAATTTCTTTAACGTATGATGATAAAAATGAATAATTTCATATTGCATATACAGTGTTGGCTTATATGCCAGAATATGGGACCACCTCTGAGCAATCTTCTATCTAATAAAAAAAATATTCATCAAAATCTTTGAGCGTTAACTATGCAAAACGGACGAAGTTAAGTAAAAATGGCACAAAATTTGATTTTATTTTAATTTACGTACTATGTATGGATAAATCGAATGAAGGTAACAAAATATGTGCACAAGCAAATTGTACTTTTTACTGATATCTGTTAGCTATACGTTATAGCGCCATGTTTTGTCTGCTTTGGAGATAAGCCGTTGAAGTCAGTTTGCTGTTGACACGGTCTATGATGATACGCTAAAGGATACTGAAATAAGTAACCAAGTAGTCTTTGAGGTTTTAGGAACGTTCCAAGGTATGTTTCGGAAATTGCAAACATCGTGCCAGGACAAACAGATATTCTCACTTTAAAGTCAATGTTAATGGATCAAAAACTCAGTCAACTCACGATTCAGGCGTGTAATCCATTTCCATAAAATCTTGCCTTTTCCTTGAAAGAATCGGCGGTGAAATATTCTTGACAGTTTGCATTTGATTTTGGTTAATGACAGGCAGTGCGGATGCACTTGTTACATTGGATGTAGGAGACTGAATCTGTATTTTCTGATTGGCACTAACAAATTTTATATTTTGCTACAAATTAATAGAATAATTTGTTAATATAGTAAGAGTCCAATATAGATTTTATTTTATTACCATTTGCGAAGGTGTTAATCTGATTGTTTTTGCATTTCTTGGTACACCAACATGGATTGGCACTGTCTCTGGAAAATATCAATTGCTTTCAAAATGAGAGATCAAAATAGGATTTTTCCCAACAATTCTGATCAGCCTTGAATGACATGCCTCTGGGAAATATTCTATTGAACTTACTTGTTACTATTTTTGGAGTTCCAATTGCTCTTAAAACTTGTGTAGAGGATGCTGGGTTCAAGACCTGTAAACAAAATAAAATGATTTCTGAATCCAACTGAACTGGAAAAATATTCACTACTATTTGATTTTTGGTATACGAGATGATTAGAAACATTTAAAAATAACACCAGTATTATTAAATCAGTGTTTTGTAAAACCTAAATGTGTTTTTATCATGTGAATAAACAGATTGGAAACTGGACGCAAAATTCAGAAAATTCGATTGACGCCCGAATATACGTTGTTTACAATTAATTTACTGGTCTACTTATAAAAAATGCATCACAATGAGTCCACGTGCGTTCTGAGCAACAGATGTTTACAAGGGTAGAAAGTTCACGAATAACGAACGTTAGTGTAATTAGGGTGTTACAAGAAGGGGAGTAAAGTAAGTTGGTGAACAGAGCTGATTTTATCGGCCTCTTACCACAGCGCAATGTAACAGTTTTATAAAGTGAAAAGCATTACTATAAATATCCCGAGTTTCCTTCGGTAAACAAAGCAATTTCTTTTAAGATGAATTGAGAAAACATCTCAGCTTCCATCTTCTATATCTCAACTGTTAAGTTGAAAATTTGGTATTTTACGAATTTTATCTGTAACATATGGTGCATTTCGGGAAATTATTTCGTAGTATACAGTAAAATTTTGTGGTAGCATGGCTACCTACATGGTCCTAAAATTTTAATAAAATCTGTTCAGTGATTGCGAAATAGGAAAATAAAAGCTAAAAATAATAAAATAGTACATCTATAATAAAATACATGCACTTATTAAAAAGATCTAACAGTGTCTTTACATTGATACTATTATTCACAGAAAACAGAATATACTCGAAATTTTCAAACTTTCTACAAAAATAGGTATATTTGAGAATTTAACAAGCCTCCATCACGTAAACCGTTACTCTTGTGAAAAAATGTAAAAAATGTTCAATTTAAACGTTTCCGGATATTGTCCTATCTTTAATTATACCACCGCAGATTTTCAATTTTCGAGAAAATTTGCCCCCTCCACCCCCTTTTTGGGCGGTTTTTGTAGAGAACGAGATGTCGGATTCCCGACCATTTCTCAAGCCTCCTCTTTCAAACGAATTAAAAATCATCAAAATCGGAGTACGATTACTATATAAAAGGCGCGCACAAACCAAAAAAAAGCACACAGTCGAATTGTATACCTCCTTCGTTCGGGGTTCGTCGGTCAAAAATGGTGGCATGCGCGGTGGATGCGGCGCTAACCCTTCCCGGCACTCGAGTTTCTCTGCTGTATTTTTTCTTATGCTGTGTTCTATCTTCTATCTTTAATAAGACCAGCGATGTTGCTCAACTTGTTAAGTTGATCCAGAGAGATATGTATATCTACGTAATCCTCTGGAACCGCAAATTATGTACTAAACTGTAGTATCTATCTTCTTTGGTATCGTTCTATAAGCTCTCCTCGGTGACCGCGTGTGTAAACAAATCGGACGAATTTCGCTATTCGATTTTCAGCGCAGTTTAAAAAATGTCTGTAGTAGAGTATAAAGGCGCACTTGGCACTTGTATAGTGCGGGACAGGAAATAAGTCGGGGGGATTATCATGTAACTAGCAACTGCAATGCGACCGCGACTATTGCACAATCGTTGCTATCATAACGTCGATTTTGTACAGTGTTGCCACTCATTCAATGTAGAGCTTAAATTGATGCTTGAATAAAATTATCAAAACGAAGTTGATTGCATGTATTTGTGAATAATTAAGGATTTTTTTAACATGTTCTTTATAAAATAGCTATTTTCACTTATTTATCCAATATTTAATAGATAAGGTCTAATGGACTACATGTAGACAGTGGCAACACTGAGACAACAACGCGATTGCAACTGGTTGCTAAATTTTACATGATAAAGGGGGGAGGTATTTAAACCTAAATCCCGTTCACTATCACAACTACGGAAACGCCCAACACGGTCAACTTTCGTGTCCATACCTATAGTCGCAGCACTTCCGAGACATGAGATTTTCAATTCCAAAAAGAAGAAACGGAAGTGTTGGGTCAGAAAATTGATTCAACGAAGAAATGCACTATTTCCTTCGGCCCAAAATCTTCAATAACCAGCTCCGTTGCAAATAATTTGAAAGCTTCATCCCCAGCATTCCTGGTTTTATAGTATTTATTTTGATGATCCGAGAAGCACTCATAATTTCTATACCTAGTTCTATAAATTTAATATTATGTTGCGTACCAAATTTGAACACGTTTCTTGACATCTTCACTGTCTAAAATATAGCATGAATGTCGGGTCTCGTAACTAATTATTAAGCGTTTTTTACACGAGCGGCGAAGAATCATAAGCGATTATCCTATGCGAGAGCTCTCCATGCGATTCTCTCCTGTAGTTGTTTACATTGTGATAAAAACTCATAGCACTCAAGCGATACTCGGATTTGAGTTTCAAAGGCGAAAGCAGCTCCTCTTAAATTGTTTACACTACAGTATTCTGTACATTGGTGTAAGTCTCAGAACAATAAGTTGAAAGTAAGAATACATCAAAACTCAACAAGTTCAGTTGTAGGTATTCAGACTTTCAACTTTTAGCTCTGAGACTTACGCAAATGTACAGAATACGCATTCAGGCAAGTATTCGTAGGGCGATATTCGCATACGTGGATTCACAAATGTTGATGCAAGTCTCAAATCGCTCCTGTACTGATTTGTGAGAATCGCCATTTGTGACCTATATTTTGGGATATGAAGATGTCAAGAAACGTTCTCAAATTTGGTTAGCAAGATAATATTTAATTTCTAGAAATACATAGAAACTATGAGTTCCTCTGGGATCATCAAAATAAACGGAGCTGGCTATTGGAAGATGTTTGGCCGAAGAAAATAGTGATTAAAATTAAAAATATGAGGAGCCAGTATTTAAAGGAAATAAAATTCATCCGGTAGTTCTGGAGCTGGTGCAAATCAAATTTATACTCCACCTCCATGGTTCCAGTTGATGGATTCTTTTATAAGTGATAGAAGACAGACCTACTGTACAAGTACGCCTTGCTCTACCACATACATTTTTAAACTGCGCTGATAAACGAAAATCGAATGGCGAAATTATTTCTATTTGTTTACGCACGTGGTCACCGAGGAGAGTTTGGGGAAATATACTGTAACGAACTTGGCTTCGGTGCGTTAATGGTGGGCGTGTGCGATTCGTCGGAAAGCGGAGCACCTTACCGAGTGCGGACGTTGGTGGGACCCGGGTGGTGTGTTGCATACCGCTATTGCTATTGGTCAGCCATGCATGCCTGGGTCAAGACATATTCCCGAAGCTTCTAGTTACTTCGCGCAAGTTCGGGAGAGCTAGCTTGGCATCGGAAGATGGGTGTAGAAAATACGAGAGCCAATCTGCTTGCCTATATATTGGAGAGTGCTGCGGAGTCAGTTAGTCAGTCAGGGGCAATCGCCCGGTGCAGACGAGTAAGTCTGGGGCAGTGAATATAAATTGTAAATAGTTGAATATAAATTGTACATAGTTGTAAATAGTGAAGTGTAAATATAAATAGTGTTAAGTTAGATAAATAGTGAAGATTGTATATAGTTACTGTTATTTAGTGTTTGTATATAAATACTGTAGAAATAAATAAACTTTGAAAATAAATGAATCCCAGTCACTTTTATATGCCCGTTACAATATTTTTACGTTTGTTTACACTAGGCGCTAGATTATTGCATAACAAGAAACTGCTGCTCGCAAGTGAGAAACTCGCCTTGTGTAACTTCTACTTTACAGTACAGAGCGATTTGTTCGAGACTCGCATCAACATGTGCGAATCTCGCCGAAGCAGTGTTTAGACATAAATATTTTTTACAAAAAATTGGATCGACATGTTCACTTAGTGAACTGAAAAGTATAAAATAATATTAATTCTATTAGGGCTGTTACTTTTGAAGTTGTGCAGTTGCAGGTTGATTGATAACTTTTGGCACCAACTTCACAAGTACCAGCCCCAATAGAATTAATATTATTTTATACTTTTCAGTACACTAACTGATAACGTCGGTCCAATTTTTTGGAAAAAATATTTATTTCACATTTACGAGTGTAACATTAGTCACGAAAATCGTTATGCATTCACTAATACCAATGAAGATAGTACTTATCCTATTACCCGCGTATAGTCTTTGCTTGTAGTTGTTATTATTGAGATCTCAAAACATCACTGCGGAAATACGTTTCCGGATATTGTCCTATCTTTAATTATACCACCGCAGATTTTCAATTTTCCAGAGAATTTGCCCCCACCAGTCCCTTCGGGGGTGGTTTTCGGTGGGAACGAGATGTCGGATTGCCGTTTTTATGAATATGGGACTATTTCTCAAGCCTCCTCTTTCAAATGAATCAGAAATCATCAAAATCGGAGTACCTACGATTACTATATGAAAAGCGCGCACAAACCAAATAAAAAAAAGCACACAGTCGAATTGTATACCTCCTCCGTTTGGGGTTCGTCGGTCAAAGAGTCGAGAAACGTATGTGAATATCGACTTACGAATACTAGTGTAAATAATTTAAAAGAAGCGAGTATCGAGTATCGCTTGAGTGCTAAGAGTTTTTATCACAATGTAAACGACTACAGAAGAGAGGAATCACATGGAGAGTTCGAGAAACTTTTCTTGTGTAAATGACGCTTTTTAGCGATATCTGTTACTGAAAAGTTAATATCCAAGCTAACAAAATAATAAGTAGCTAAGTTTGGGTTCACACCATGAATTATGACAAGGTTCACACTTCCCATTGATAAATGAGGCCATAATATTGACAATAAATTAAGACACAACCTACAGTATAAACAGTATGCGTTAATTCGAGGGCATCTTCCAGTACAAAATATTAAACTAAATACGTAAAAAGTATGTTCCTTTTAGGTTAGTTAAGTGACAGTTGAAATGGTTTTCACGAGGGTTTTCATGAATACATTTTCTTATTTTCCATTTCTAGGTATGAGAGTTAGTGAAAATAGACTAGTGCTGACGTCACAATTACAAACAAAACATAAGCAGAGCTTATGATTGGTTGAAATATTGTTATGTTGTCATACCTATTTGACTCAATTAAAAGTTCTTATTTCTGTTTTGTTCGGAATGGTGATGTGTGATGTCAGCACTTAAGTAGTCTATTAAAAAATGGTGCGCTTCAAGTTCGGCTAGTTCCGATTGGGTTCGATAAATACAAAGCCTACTGTGTGTTGTATCTCAAAATTAACAAAAATTTTGTTGCCTCTACATTGCTAGACTCACAAGCTGTCAAACTTACATTAGGGCTACAACCCTCAAATAACAATAAGATTTCTAAGAGTAGATTGTTGATTGGCAAGTTCATTTCTTTAGAAAATGAACTGATGCACTAAAGACATAAAAAACAGAGGAAAGAAAAATGGTATTTTAAATTGATTACGGAATTACTCCAATGGTTGATTTAAAAATAGTGTCATATAACAACCTTTCTAGTTTTACATGTATAGTAACTGGAACGATAGCATTTACCCAAACCGTATAGACAAGATGAAATTAGTCATTATGAAAATTTGTGCATTCTAACACTGCTCAAAAATGGTTTTCGAGCTCTTTTTGGTAGAAACATATCTAGTTTTCAAAATGACTCGAATTATTGGTAGAACAAGTTTTCTGTATATACCTAACTTTAATTGCGTTCGAGACTGCGATAGGATTGTACTTAGATAAATGTCAGCTTATAAATTCCGCATAAAATAACCGAGGGTCCAACTTAAAATAAGAACTTTATTTTTCTGTGTGAATAACATGTATGCTTTTACCACAGGTACCTATATTTTTAAACCATTGGTATTTTTTTTTCTAGTTTTTATTTTTTGTGTGAATATCAATCACTAAACTGATTTCAATAGATTTTAGGACAGTATATAGTAATAAGGTACATCAACAATCTAAATGCTGTTATTAAATTTTTGGGGACTACCTATGCAATCTAAAATTATTGGGGCTTAGGTTACAGATGAAATTTTTCGTGAAATTTGTAAAATATAAAATTCATAAGTAAGCTCTATAAGACGGGAGCTGAGATCCAGGATCATGTATAGATAACTAGCTTTTGCTTCGGGCGCGTGGAAAAATGCATTCAATTCCATTCCTTGTAGTAGTTTTATCGTGATGCGTTTACAAACATACAAAGACAGACAGACGCTATAAAATATAGCCTATATTTTAATTTAGACCTCTAGTAATAATCGGTGAAAACTGCATTCAATTCCATGCAGTAGTTTTTGCGTGATGCGCGTACAAACATACATACAGACAGGCAAAAATTATATTTGGTCCCATCGATAGGGCTTACTCTACAACTAAACAAAACGGAGCTTTCCTGAAAATTTCAACTTCGTAGCTCCAGCCGTTTGGCCGTGGGAATGATTCTCGGTCAGTCAGTGAGTGAGTGGTTTTCGTTCTATGTATATTTATATCTTTATTTGATTTCAATTCATTAAATTAGGCAGAGATTCCGATAACGTTTATTCTCTTCCTCAGGGTAAACTGAAAATCGTATATAATACCTATTCAAGAATTGCTCGTTTAATATAATAAGACAACAATGAGTTAATTCTTAATTCTGAGACTGTTCAAGAGGATTCACTATCAATTATACAAAAATGCTGCGTTTTCAGGAATCTACAGATACCTACATAAACAATTCTCGATTCTACGCTATCGATTGATATTAAAAGATACGAGCCTTACCTGTTGAGAATCGCTATTTGCAGATGGTGATTTGAAAATTTTGATAGGTTGTCCTGTCACAGCAGACTGAACAAGTTTGATCATCTGTGGTTGCCCTAAAAAGTAGTATAATTTTCTTTTCAGACTAAAAAACAAATATATTGAAGCGAGTATAGAAGTAGGTAGGTAGGTATCTGTTCGTCAATGAATGAAGGAACAAATCTTGTTCGAGACTCGAATAATGTAAAACAAGATAAAGCGATAGAGTTTTTCTATTTCGTCTATGAAAATGAAATCACTATAAATATATTAATGACTTCCTTGCGCGTATCTACTGCCTCTGCAAGAGCTGCAATGAAATGATTTTAAAAATGACATTTTGTTGAGCATTAATAAGTTTCTAATATAGGCAAATCACTTGCAGATTACCTCGTATCAAGAGAGAAGATAAAAATGTTCCAATAAATGATAAAAATGTGAAGGCCCCCAAAGTACAAGTGTCAACTAATTTCTTTCCCTATATGTTCATTTTGAAATATGTATAGGAACCTAATTTAGATAAATTCTGAAGATAACAGGGATGTTGCGGAATTTTCAAAGTAACAAACATCATGATACAACACAAAATACATTTATCTTAGTTTAACAGCTATTTCTATATATGAAAGGATATTTTCTGATGGTCATTATTCGAATCTAAAATTGATGAGAGAGCTCTTCCTTAGGACACAATAAATGAGCACAAAATAATACATCGAGTTTTATTTCTTAATAATATAATGCGACAAAGCTATATTGTCCGTAATTGATTTTTTCAAAAGTTCCATTAGGAGAATATATAAATATTACATTACAGTATATCAAAAATATCATGCTCGGGTTTTCGAAAATTACCATTAGATCCTTGGACTCCTTGGATAACCCAGTTGGTTGTATTTGCTTGTTGGGTCATTTCATTCACTTTCACAGCCCACTCGAAAAATTAACTTTTCAAATGGTAAACAAATACCCGCCTAATTTCGCTAAAATCTCAAGCTTTAATCTAGCTACACACATTCACACTTCAAAATGGCGACGTACGGTAATAGTATATTTCAGAGCTTTGTATAAATAGGTTGTTGCAATGATATTATATTCTCGGCAACAAACTTATCAAACGATAGTCACACTTTCATTTTATAAGCTCAGTTAAGTTTTTTAAAGTTCTTTGACACGTACACAACTTCCTGAAGACAAGGTATTTCGTGCAAATACATTTCCAGATGAGCTTGGCGGCGCGGTACAAAGCGTTAAAGCTGATTGGACAATATAGCTCACGTGGTACTCGCTGGTCGTAGTTCTGGCAGTGGCCACCGAAATTTGAAGGTTTCTAATGTTTGGCGCCTTTTTTGAGTGCCGAGCGCCACTCGCCACACACGTTAATCACGATACCAAGGAGGCCAACAGAATGGCTGGGAAGTCATTCTATGATTTATGTCATTCATAATAAATAGTTGCCTATGATAATATATATGTAGATAATATATGTTATATGATAGAAAAATCATGATAAATTTCTTTTGATCATTTAGAAAAGATATCGAGATATCCAAAAAAACTAATTCCCAGTAGGCCTTTGAAAATGAGAACATGTTTTTGCTAAACACAGGAAGCTAAAAGTGACAAGTGATGTTTCAATTAATATAAAGGCTTCAAGTAAAGACTTGTTCTCATTTTCAAAGGCCTACTGGGGATGAGTTTTTTGGATCGCTCGATACTTCGTTCTGAATGTTACGTATTAGTTCAATATTGTTGTTATGATGCATATAAAAATATTTCAGATAATAAATAATAATATTTGAAATAGACAGTACACTTTGATAAAATAGTTACATATTTAAATGTATTCTTCTTGTTAAGTACACAACAGGCAACCGACTATTTTGTGTTTTAAAATGTACAAAAAAATATTTATTTTCTCTATTTTATTTTGAAATGGTGTAAATTGTAAAGGGTGGGGAGTTCAATGCATAGAGTAATTCAACGTCAGCTGTCCACTATTATCGCTCGTTCGTCATCTGTCGCTGTCTGCTGTCACTCGAAATGACGTCCGTATGAAAATAGTTTAGGATAAGTCAGAAGGGAAAGTCATAGATAAAATATATATTGTCAAACAATCATAAATATTTTTGATAATGGATTTGGCAAAGGCAACATTAGTTCCAGATAACGTATTAGAAGTTATATTTTCGTTTTTATCCCTGCATGACTTAAGGAACTGTAGTTTAGTGTGTAAAAGGTGGTATGATTTCCTAAATGACGAGAATAACGACGTTTGGAGGTTACACTGCATTAGGAAACTAGCTGAAGAAGCATTAAAATCTGATCTCCTATCATCGGTTCCAACATATAAAGCTAAATTAAGGGCATTCTATCATGCTTGGAATCCAAATGATTGCTCTAGGAATATTTACATTAAGCCAAATGGTTTTACTCTTCATAGAAACCCAGTTGCCCAGAGTACCGATGCATCAAGGGGTAAGATAGGTTTTAGACATGGAAGACATGCATGGGAAGTTATTTGGGAAGGTCCATTGGGTACAGTCGCTGTCATAGGAATTGCTACAAAGGATGCCCCATTGCAGTGTCATGGTTACGTAGCCTTACTAGGTTCAGATGATCAAAGCTGGGGCTGGAACTTGGTAGATAACCATCTATTACATAATGGGGATGCTCAAGGAAACTATCCCTTGCTTAACAACGCACCTAAATATCAGGTTAGGTTTAAGTACTTTCAAAAATGAATTTAAAAAATTTCAATATTGGATTTAAATCATTAGCATTAATGAGTTGTGTTGCATTTTTTTTTCGTTGTAGGTTGGTGAGAGAATTCGAGTTATATTGGATTGTGACGACAATACGTTATCTTTCGAGAAGAATTATGAATTTTTAGGCGTAGCATTTCGAGGTAAACTATTTTAGGTGATACTATTTTGTCAGCTCAAGAAATATATTATTGCAGGGTTGCCGGACAAGAAACTCTACCCAACGGTGTCAGCAGTGTATGGAAATACGGAAGTATCGATGGTATACCTCGGACCACCTTTAGATGGCTAACATAACCCGAAAAACTAATAGCCTAATATACTGAAACAAATGGAGAGAGATATACAACGTCTGTTATAAAGATGGTATCTTCAGGTTAGTCCGGTTTGCCCATGTGATAATTATTATTTTGTTTTATTTCTGGAACTAGTTTTTGGAACACACAATAGCTTCCAGTGTGCCCTCGCAAGTGAGGAAAGAAGTGCATCTTGCCATTGCATTGACTAAGTAGAAATGCTATTGAGATAGTATGAGGAGTTTGAAACGTCATATGATTATAAATAATAAGTAGTTGCATTTCATTGTTTGTGCTCAGCCTCCATCTCGTTCCCCTGAGCTTCTCTAGTTGATTTTTTATAAACCAGTTTTATCATTCATTGTCTTGAATTGCTTATTTACCTTTATCGAATTTCCTGAAATTATTTCGAACTCCTCTCTACAATATCATCCGTACTACTGTTTTTTTTTTAAGATTTTGTATAAAATAGACGAGGTTTCTTTTTACCGGGTGCCAATTTTTTTTCTATTTGTAATATATGTAAAGATCCTTCCGATATATGTCTACAATATTAATATATTTGAGTGGAAAAAACTACGCGAATGTGAGAGAGAGTAGTGAATGATTATCAAGTCCTAGTGAGTTTAAATAGTTGTCTTTTATTTATTGAATTATTTTGTGTGCGAGTTGTTTTACTTAAAAATTCCTAACTACCTACTCTTTATCTCTTTGTAACTATGGTAGAGAAATGGAAAGATTACAACGGATAGTTTAATAGATTGTGAAAATGATCAATGCTATAATATCTGGAATGCCAATAGTGAGTATGTTTCTTAGAATTAAAGAAACTCGTGTTTGCAGATTTGATATTTTTTTAGTAAATGAGTTTTATCTATAGTAATTTAATGCAGTATACATAACTGAGAATAATAATTTTAGATCTCAGGTCTCCTTTAAAAGATTTTTCAAAATGTCAGATTTTTTTATATTTTAGTTTATTTCATTTTCATTCTCATATCACGAATATATCATTATTATAGTGTACGTATTTTTTATGTATTCCACATTTTAATTTCAATTTGCACCGATGATGCCTTTGATTTCTAACAAATTGTATGGCTCATTATTATTTATTATTCCTCTGTGATTCTGTACAGGGTGGGCAGCAAATTTCGATGCTTTTCTGGAGTAACTTTATGTCATACTTTGAAATTGCGGAAGTAAATTTAAAATCCAGCTACGCCACAGGATTTTACTTTAAAAAGAATGTCAAAATAAATTTTCCATAATTTCACAAATGAATAATATATAGGCAGCCATCAAATACGCAAAAAACTGTAGCTAATATTCGTTTTCACCATTGAGTTTACCTTAAAAAAAATAGATCGAGACTGTGCAATTTTTTTTTGGCTATTACTAATAGTTACCGAAAAGCATCGAAATTTGCCCACCCTGTACATGTTTCCTAATATGATCTACTTATTCTTATAATAATCAAAATATTGAGTTGTATTCTTGTTTATTACGACCAGAAAACATGCGAAATATTCTTAATCTCATCTTACTTATATCAGATAATTTTTCAAATATAACTAAAAATCTAAAGGTTTTAGGTATGTATATATTTATATGTTTTTTTAATCTCTTATTTACTTAGTGCAATCCAAAATCCGGCGCTTGTAAATTAGTTCATAGTTGTTACGCCCTTCAGAATGTCATGGATAACATCAATTTCAAAATGATTTATGAATATTATGTATAAAAGTCAAAATTTTATTTATTTGTAAGTTATGTTATATTCTGATTCGTTGTAAAATTTGGTGGATCTTTGTCAAGCAAAACTAGAGAAGAAGGAAATATCAGTACCTATATCTTAAATTTTTTCCTACTATATAAAGCTTTGACTTCGATTGTTTGATAGACAACCACAAACTAACAAAGATGTGGAAACTGGAAGCTTCCCTTTCCTTTTCCGACACACCTGTGATATACTTAGCCGCACAGGGAGCATAGGCTAAAATATTGTACAGGATATAATAATATTTCATGCAAAATAATGAAATCTCTTTCTTGACGGTTGAATTTCAGTAAATTCACTCTCAAATTCTTTCTCTGACTGTCTATATCTCTGTAACATCTGAGTAACATACTTTCAAAGTTTCCTATTTTATTTGTGGTTTAGACTGGGCGTTATGTTGGCAGTGAATTCTTGTTGTGGGATAGGAAAACAATAATTATATCAAACGCAAAACTTATATTTTATACTCACAATCTTGACAACTAACCATAGAAACGTTAGTCCACTGTGCGTTATATATGAACCAGTTAAATATATTCCAGCATGTTGTCTGTCATTTACTCCTATCTCCTTATAGCGACTTATTAGCCCGTTCCAACCGAATCTAAATTCAGTTAACCTTCCAGCACCCGCGTAAAATTTCGCAAAACCAACACCAGTACCCGCGTGGTGTCTCTGAGACTCTTTAAAGTTACAAGTTAAAAAATAAAATACTAAAAAATATTCATTACAGGTGTAATGCATATTTGCCAAATCTGGAATGAAAGAAAAATAAGTCGAATTTTTGAAAAAAAGTTTTTATTAGGCATTTAAGATTTGAACAGTAAAACAACTGCTATCTCCCCTTTTCTTGATTTGAACTATACTTATGTATATCTGTTTGCCAGCTATTCCATAACAAATTACTGTTTATCTACCACAATACATAAAAATCCCGATGGCCTGTAGTCAGCGGAAAGGTAAATCTCTCAAAATTCATTGAATTGTAATTTTAACAACTTTTTCATTGGTATACCTACATGTTATTACATAAAATGGCCGTATGTGTCATAGCCTTGCGGTTAGAGGTTTTTGTTTTGGCTGTTGAAAATAAAGCAGACAGGGTTCGCGTTCCACTTCAAGGCAGACATTTTTTTTCGCCTATTTCTTGTCAATAAATATACTATATATTTTTTAACCAGGGTCTGTATTAAGATCTCCAGAAAATGTACAATTACATCAAATTTATATAGAGTGTTCATGTTTCATCAATATTTCTTATTTTTTCTTTATTAATTTTTATTTTTTTATCTATACATTTTATGGAAAATTGCTTCGAACAAAAGTTGTAGGTACTGATTATATCTATAACCTAAAATTATTTTTGATGATATTTACACTACGGCTGTTTTTTGATAATTTTTTTAAAATGTTTGAACGGTCGCTAGTTTGTCCATATTGGCCCCAATAATGAACTCGGTCGAGATATTTGAGAGATTGATTTTTATATATATATATATATATATATATATATATATATATATATTTTATTTTTTTTCGAAATTCAAAAGTGTGAACGATCGCAATAGGTACATTTCTATAAGAAATTTACCTAATTAATGTGTAAAGTGTAATCAAAGGTAGGTGTTCCATGCTTGTGCGTAATTCCAGTGAAGTCCGATCTTGCTTGAATCAGATAATATAATTAATCATTATTGGATCATACTTGGATCAGTGTTAAGCTTAACAGGCGGCCGATCTAAGTACGAATTCGAAATTTCAAGTCTCTAAACCTTATGGGGCCTGAGAAAAGGTTTAATACAAAACGCAAATGATAACACTCTCACTGGAAATAAAAAAATCCCGATGGCCTGTAGTCAGCGGAAAGGTAAATTTTTCAAAATTCATTGAATTGAAATTTTAACAACCTTTTCATTGGTATACCTACATGTTTCTAAATAAAATTGTCATAGCCTTGCGGTTAGAGGTTTTTGTTTTGGCTGTTGAATATAAAGCAGACAGGGTTCGAGTCCACTTCAAGGCAGATTTTTTTTTCGTCTAATTCTTTTCAATAAATATACTATATATTTTTTTAATCAGGGTCTATATTAAGATCTCCAGAAAATGTACAATTACATCAAATTTATATTGAGTGTTCATGTTTTATCAATATTTGTTATTTTTCTTTATTAATTTTTATTTTTTTACCTGTGTATTTTATGAAAAATTGCTTTGAACAAAAGTTGTAGGTACTGATTATATCTATAACCTAAAATTATTTTTAATAATATTTACACTACTGCTCTTTTTTGATAATTTTTTTAAATGTTTGAACCGTCGCCATTTTGAAACTACTTACCCGATATTGCCCAATAATGAACTCGGCCGAGATATTTGAGAGATTGAGTTTTGTAGCAAATTTGAACTTGATACCTTCAAAACTGCGACCTCTATCGTGTTAACAAAATTCGTAATATCCCATATATATATATATATATATATATATATATATATATATATATATATATACTTTTGAACCAAATGTTTTTTTGGACTAACTTATAGACATATAACAACATGCAGTTGAAATTTTTTCGAAATTCAAAAGTGTAAACGATCGCAATAGGTATATTTCTATAAGAAATTTACCTAAAAATAGGTTTGTATAATAATAGAAAACGACAAATAAATTTTCAGAAAACTAGTTTTTCCTTTTTTAACTTTATTCTACGCTGCAACGACAAATATACTCAGCGTGCTCAAGGCAAATAGGATAAGCACATTGTTTGCAACTGTATTTTGTCATCCGGTTTTTCTTTCTTCCGCAGATATAACAATGCTTTCTCTTTTCTCCTATTTCTTCTCTTACAGTTCTATTCTCGCTTGTATTTGCTGTACTTTCTTCAGCAAGCCACATTTCTTTGGTGCGTTTTCTGAGTTGTACAGGTAGAGTTAAAATTTCCGACTTTCTCTTTAAGTCATCCTTTGTCAATTCTACAGCTAGAGATTTTATAAAGTGCCTTCTTTTTCCTAAGCCCAGGCTCATGTATCCTTTATAGATCACATGAGCATTTATTGCCCCAATCTCCAGCATATTTTAAAATATTACAAATGGCCATCGGTTCGTATTTCTCGACATTGAATAAGTAGTACATAATTTATCTACATCAACTCCTGATTTTGTTGCATTGTAAAAAAGTGGTGATTTCTGGTTTCAGTTGTGTGGTTGTTCTCTCGTCTATTGCTGAATCGTGGTGTATTGAGAAGAAGAAAATGACGTTTTTGCCCTTTTTGGAATACATGAAAGGAGCGCAATGTCTTCTTGGAATGCCAAGAGGCTTGAGTAAGGCTCTCTATTTCTGACCACGACAAAACTGGGCGGTAATTGTCGTTTATTTTTTCTTACTGTTCCTACATACATCAGGTTGTCATTCTTGAGAAGATCAGTTCATAGCTGTTGAACTAGTTGTCACCATATATTGGTGACTATATCATGTGCTGCACTGCTGACTTGAAACGGGCCATCGGGCTGTTTTGCTACATAAACTTCCAAATTTTGAGTGTACAATCTTTATATCCATTAAAGAAAATATTTTTATCCCGTATTTGTTTGGCTTACTTGGGATATGTTGCCTGAAGGAGCATTTTCCTCTGAATACTGGGAGCATTTCGTCTATAGTAACGAACTAGCTTGGTAGGAAAAAATAGTTCCCAGCACTCTAAAGCAGATTTGGCACTTTTGGCTTCCCCTTTAACTCCTGACAAATTTCGAATACTATTGTGATTGTGATTCAGTTTTTACAGGAAGCTGCAGCTTCCACTTTGTCGTTCGACCTCGTCCAAATAACACATTGGTTTGTGATTCTTCGCACTCATTGTCCTCACCACTCTCGTTTGCGGAAGTAATTTCTGGTTCCTTCTGCTGTTCCTCATGATCTTCATCGGATATTACACTATCATTAGCGGCTGATTAATCTGAGTCGTACAGAAAAGCTAATTTTTTATAATTACCTGTAGATATGTATACACCCAAAAAGCGAAACGAGTTCCTGCATGGAGTCTACTAGACGCCACACAACAATTGCGACTTGCCAAACACTATGTGCCTACTTTGACTTGTCTGAAATTTCATCTATCAATACTGCGCGTCATGCTAAGATGGTATGTGAAAGGGGAGAGATAAATTTCAATATTTACAAAAGTTATGCTCAAGTCCTGATAAGCTGGCGTCTGTTAGATGCCGCGCGAGTAACCGAAGGTTAAAGATCGGCCAAGTGCCGGCGGAAATGTTATAGTAAATCAGCAACCGTTGAACATCTAATCAATAAAACACAAACAAATTATTTATGCAAAATTTACATTGAAAGTTCCATTTTTGAAGTTTCATGACGATAATGCTGAGTATCCACAGCCTTAACGATAACTCATAATTTTACCACATTTTAAAGTAGGTAGTTAATTCTTTCAAACCATTAATTACTTTACTGCCCTATTGTCGATGAGAAAAGTACATTTTTTTAACGTATGCTTTGACTCATGTGTCCCTCGAACACTTTGCGTCATTACTTTTACCTTTCGAATTAAAAGAATCGCAATCTTATACAAATGGAATATATTAATTTTGATTGACAACATATAATAATTACATGCATACACATTGTGTTAGTAAATTTTATAACATCTCCATGACGTTTATACACGAATTGAAATCGGTAATATGAACAATTCAATCATTATCTCAAAGTGAACGCAGGTGTCGTAAAATATAATGTGTCTTACACGTGAGAAAGTGGTAAAACATATAATCTTGACCACGAGTGTCAGATATGCGCCCATTTACACATTTGATGCCATCAACTATCAGTTTTTCTTAACAAAATAAGTTTTTTTGTCATTAATACAAGAGCCGGTACATCGTTTTTCTCAGATGTAGCACATGAGTAATTGTTTACGTGTTCAGTTACATTGTGTTGCCATTTACGTCATTTCTATTTTTAGTATGATTTTTAGCCATTGTGAACCGATGTTCTATAAATAAAAAAGTAGTCTTATAAAACGACAAAACAAAAGAAGTCCACATTTTCGTATCTCGCTCGGGATTACTTTCGTCTCATTTCGGTTCCGTTCCAGTTCTTAGGTTGATTTCACTTATCCAAAATACTTAATAGAGCAAAATATATGTATCCTTCTTCTCTGGTCATTCTTACTGCCAAGTGACGTAGATATGTCGTTGGCAACTCATCAAATACACTAGTACCATTTTTTCGGATTAGCATGTTCAAACATACAAACTCTACAGCTTTTTATATTAGTATAGATTATGAATGATATTCTAAAGTGACGTAACTTGTATTTTTGTATATTATAAGACAAAAATATGTGTGACTGTTTTGTTATTTTTCGTTATCAAATATACCTCAAAATTTCACAAGCCTGTTCGTAATAGATGATCAATAGAATTGTGATTCTCTTGTTCTTATTAATCAATAATGTATTAACAAGGAAATAACTGTATAATATTTAATATATAAAAATATTTTTCAATTCTCGAGAATTACAATTCGTTTAGTAATATTCTTTACAAATAAAAGAACAGCTACAACTATAAGTGAAGTTACTAATTTTAATTCAAAAATGTCTAGTCGTATTTGTACAAATATAATTGAATAAGCAATCAAGGGAAGTTCGAGGTTCTAGTTTTATAGAGCCTTTCCTTTTTTATTATTATATAGATGAACAACTACTGTACAATGCATTTAATAACTTGTAGGTCTACCTACTTATATTTTTAAATTTTGCACCGTTATTGTTTTCTCGAATGTAATTTTTATACATATATATTATGTATTGTAATATAATCTTTTGGAATAAGTGTGATGGGGGTCTGATGCAAATAGCCATATTAATAATATTAAAATATTTATTAGACTTAGTCTTTTATTTCAGTAGGTACCTATATTGATCGCAAGAAACCATGTATAAAAAATATACATTGAAATCAAAACAAATCTAACAAAGAGTTGACTTTATTAAATAAAATACAATAGAAAGGAAAATAATATTTAGAAACTTCGCAGTAAGAAGTTAGTGCAATGGGTTTGATTCTCCAAAATTTCAACCAAAACTTTACGAATAACTGCAAAAATACTATTTTACTGGAATATTTGACTGTTATCATTCAATATAGGAGTAAGGTATGGTGATCTCGGGGGGTCAAGGTATACTACCTCCTTTGCCAACTATTAAAATTAGAGTAGTCTAAAATTTAGATACACTATTCTCCGTACACAAAATAATAGCGTTACATCGCACCGTTCAGATTTTTAGTGATATTGTTAGAATAGACATAAATGGTGTAAAAGTAAGTTTGCAGCTTCAAAAGACCTGTGGTTTTCAAAAAACCTGGTTTATAACTTCTGAGAATAGCATTCTATAGAAAAATACACTTTTAAGCTAAACTAAATTAGCTAGAATTGAAGTGCAACTCTAAGTCGCATAAAAATGGCTATTTCTCACAAAAACTTCAGAATTGTATTAGCTGTCTTCTGAGCAGAATATTGGCTATTGAGGGAGAAACAAAATGTACCGGAAGGTAATAGCAAGACAGAAAACTTCAAACGAACAATAAATAAAATAACTAAAAAATCTAAATCTTACAAATTTACAGAAACTCCTGATCTAAAAAGAATGAAAAATGTTTAAGACTATTTACTGATTGCATCAACAACGAAACAGGAACTTACAAAAAAATGAAGGAAAATATGATAGGGCTATCTTAGCGGCTAAACGCGCTTACACGGGCAAAATAATAGCAACGTCATACAATAAAAGCAGGGCAACATGGAGGTTAGTAAATTCATTACCCGGAAAACAACATAAGAACAACGAATGTCCCATAAGAACAGATGATCCGAAACAACTGGCGGAGAAATTCAATAATTTTTTTGTCAATGCTGCACCGTCATTAATTAAAAATCTCCATATGAAACCACTTCAGAGAAAAATAAAGCAGGAAAACATAAAAAAGTCTTGTTTGTCTTTGACATTAATGTAGCAGGATTGATGTCAGCCTTAAAGAAATTGAAGAAAACTAATTCATGTGGTTATGATGAGATTCCAATCAGCTTGTTGAAAACTTGCATCTCTCAAATAGTATCTCCATTAACTCATATCTTAAATTGTATAAATTGAAAAATGAGAAAAGAGCAATTCGAGCAATCGTAGATCTACAAAGAAAAGACATGTAAACCCTGGTTCATAAAACTCAACATAATGACATTACCATCTGCAACCATATTCTGTCATTTTAACACAAAAGAAAATGACTCCAAACATCCAACTAATAGTGAAAATCATTCTTATAATACTCGCCATAGGAACGATATACAGATACCGAAACAAAGACTTGAATCAACAAGAAGATATAATTTTGGTATTAATTTTTACAATTCATTACCCCCACAACTCAAAAAGTTAAATATGTCTAAATTCAAGCTGACCTAGAAAAATTATCTCATAGCCCATGCCTTCTATGACATATCAGAATTCAAGTTTGATATTTAGTAAACTGTATTAGGTACTAAATATGTATATATGTAGAACATTTTATTTTGTAAACTGTTACTATACTGTTTTTGTAATTTATACATTTTGATCTGTCAAAACACTACGGTGTATTCTAGACCAATAAAAATTCTATTCTATTCTAAAAGAAGGAATTTTTCCAGTTGCTCTGAATGTAGCTATTGTGAGACCTATATCCAAGAAAGGAATTGCACATTAATAAAATAAATACTAAAATTACTACATGTATGTAGATATAAAAACATATCTGTCAATAGGGACAATACACAAGAAAGAAGAAAGAACAGAAAAAACATAATAATAACAATCATAACACATGATAAATTTCATATCGAGGAGTGGAAAACAGTGTCTGATCGAAGAAAGAAGAGAGATATCGTCATTGGCAGCAATGATTTAATAAGAGTGAATGGGAAGGAAGTGTCAGCTGTGCCAAGATACGTAAACCTACATGTATTTAGAGTTGACCCTACTTTAACTACAACAGAGCTTAGCGAGATGGTTAGAATTCATTTTCCAGAGGTAAAAACGGAACAATTAACATCAAAACACCCAGAGCGATATACATCATTCAAGGTCAGTATCTATGCTAATAATTACGAAAAGGCAATGGACCCATCCAAATGGCCCAGTGGAGCTTGCATCCGGCGTTTCTTATACCTTCGGAGGAGTCCAGCGTTACAACGATAAATGAGTGCAAATCAAAATTTGCACAAAATGACTTTGATCCGAATCTATTGTTACTTAATATTCAGTGTCTTAATTCAAAGAAGATAGACAATTTGATCATTGAAATAAGCAAATATCGAAACCTTTTTTCCTATATCTCACTGAAACATGGGGTAATAATACCTCAATTAACAACTTTCAAATAGACGGCTTTAATCTAAAAAGCAATTATTGCAGAACTCTCTATAAAGCAGGCGGTGTAGCTATTTGGATAAAAAACACAATATCAGCTATGACTATAGACCTATCTAAGTACTGTTCTGACAAACATATTGAAGTATGTGCTGTGTCGATCATAATGAATAAAAAAACTACTATTATACTCAACTTATACCGTTCACCCTCAGGAGATCCAGATATCTTTTTTACTAGATTGAATGATATTTTTGATTCTATTTATAATCCCAGAATCAATATGATAGTAAGCGGTGATTTCAACTTTGATAGCTATAGTTACTCTTTTCATTTTAATAAATTGACAAACTTTCTTGCAGGTTTTAATTTGCACATTATTGCTAGTGGACCAACTCGTATAACCACGACCACTATCTCAACCATCGACCATATATTTGATAATTTTGCTAAAAAAGGCGTCTTAAAAGTAATTGACAATATTATTTCAGATCATCAATCGATCTTATATAGTTTTGAGGTGACCACAGAAGAAAAATCAAAAACTTGCACTTATCTCAAAAGGAATTTCTTTGAACCAGCACTGTCTAACTTTGCAGAAGTCCTTTTAAACGAAGTTTGGAATCATTTGTATAACTGTTATGAGGTTAACGTAGCCTACTCTTATTATTGGGATATTTTCAATTATCACTTTCAAACCTATTTTCCCCTACGCAAAAAAATACGAATACTGAAAAATACTCGAGCAAACAATGGATCACAAATAAAATCATATCTTCTAGCAATGATTTGAAAAACATGCACGCTATCTCATTCATAAATCCTGAACTGCGTAATTTTTACAAAGAAAAAAAGAAGGTTCATGAAAAGTTACTGGAAGCTACAAAGAAATTTTTTTACCAGGATATGATATTCAACTCCTCTAATAAGAATAGAACAAACCAAAAACCAAAACCAGCAATATTCATATTAAACAATCACAAAACGAAACCATTACGGATCCTTTAGAAGTGGGTAACACCTTCAATTTACACTTCCAACAAACACCTCACCGCATAGTGGATAAGATAGCTACGAATGTGAAGGATTCTTATTCTGTATTTGACATACAACATAGTTGTAAGGATCTGTTTGTGAAACTAAATATTTTGACTTTACCTTCATTCTATATATTTG
Source organism: Crioceris asparagi (assembly GCA_958507055.1). NCBI lineage: Eukaryota > Metazoa > Arthropoda > Insecta > Coleoptera > Chrysomelidae > Crioceris > Crioceris asparagi. Next base: position 56,879,646 of record OY293827.1, read on the forward strand.
AATTATGCCTATATATTTTTAAGAACAAAGATAAATATCTCAAAAGGTCAGATGTGCATAATAAAGGCACAAGGTTCAAGGGGAACTTTCAAATTCCCTTAACAAAGTATAAAACTTCATATCGATCACCAGATAGTGCTGGTCTGATATTCTTCAATAATTTGCCTGAAGATTTGAAAAACTCATCAACTGTCCTGGCCTTTAAGAGAAATTTAAAGTTCTTCCTGATTGCAAAATGTTTTTATTCTGTTAATGATTTTCTTCAATAGGATACTTATGGCTACTATATATGTATGTATACATATGTATGTATATATTATTAATATCTGTGTGTATGCATGTGTATATATTTTTTAGAGTGATGTTTGATATATTGATACATTTGTTTAATATGTTTTTATGTGTATACATTTATTTGTATCCTGTAATTATTTTTTCATGTTATTACTGACTATTCCTATACAAATCAATTATCTAAAAGGAAAATAAAGTATATTATTATTATTATTATTATTATTATCTGGCTCATCCAGAATTCGGTAAATAAGGCAGCGGTCTCGTTATATCTCATAAGATCTTCTTGGGAGCATCCACCAGACGTATCCACCACAGGGCACCTCAGGAGATGCTCCATTGTTTGTATCTCATGGCATTCACACCTATCTGTGTCCGTATAGCCTTATTTGTTCATTAGTTGTTTAGAACGGCCCATGTCCGTACGGAGTCGGTTTAGAGTTCTCCAACGTTGAAAGTCCAGGTGAGAGCCCGGGGAACGACTTCCTCCTGATTAAGTGCATTCGGGTACTCCTGTTGCCGGAGTAATTCTATGGACTCAGCAGATGGATGAATGGCATTTATGCATATTTATTGTCGTCTAGGTACAGGCTGGTGATTGAATAGTGTGTGTCTCTGATCATTGAGTTGTTTGTCTCGTTCGATCGACTGGCGTGAGGCGGAGCAATACCAGAAAATGAATATAAATGGTCCACCTTGGTAGGTTTCAAGCAGCCCGTTATCTTCCTTCTGGAATCATTAAGGACCGTGTCTATTTTCTTTGTATGAACAGATCTTCCCCAGACGGGGCATCCATACACAGCCACAGAAAAGCAGGTGGCGAGTGCCGTGGTTCGTAGAACATTTGGTTTGCACCCCACTTTGCAGATGCTAGCTTGTTGAGTATTCAATTAGGTGTTTGGATTTTGGCTTTAGTCTTCTCTGTTTAGTTCCTTTCTAGCTTCCCTGTTATTCAGGTGGAACAGACATACTTGAGTTTTGCTCAGGTTGGGTCGAAGTTGATTGCCCCTATAATAGTCAGTGAGGGCTTCAAGTTTCAAGCTTTGCCCATTCTCTATTTCGTTGTAGGACTTCGCTTGATATACGATTGCTCTATCATCCGCGTAAATGAAAGACTTCGTCTTTTCGCCTATAGGTTGGTCGTTCGTATATATATTAAAGAGCATAGGTGCCAGCACACTCCCTTGCGGCAAACTGTTCTTCTGATTTTGCCATTGGCTCTTTCTGTTTTGGAACTCAACAAAGAATCTTCTATTAAAGAGTAGTGCTCTTAGCGATAGTGATCTTCCCCGTTATCCTGAATTCGATAATCCTATGGTCAGAAAGTGACGGTTGCTCCATCACTTTCCATGCTGTTACATCGTTTCTGGTTGCAATGCTGGCAATTGTTAGGTCTACAACCTCCTCTCTTGTTCTGTACTAGCTCCTGCACATCCGCTGGCGGTGTTGTTGGGCCGTCTCCAGCAAAATAAGCGAATGCAATGACAATGTCTCGGTCGATGCCCCCAACTTTGGGGTGTACCATAATTGGGACCAAATCCGGATTTATGTATTCTGAAACATAAATATATTTAATTTTGCTTCTTATGAGCACTCAGGCACGTGGAGATACCTGCCTCTGGTCATAAATCAATTTTGAGTCCTTACATAACAGACCTTTGATTTGACCTACTTTGTCAATCCAGGGTTCCTGGATAATTACAATACCCAATTGTAACTTTCCAAATAACCTTGCTCTCTTCGTGTGATGCAGGTTCACCTGCTATACCTTTGTGAAAGTGAAGGCTATTGACTATTTGTATGGGGTGGAAGAGCTGTGTTGTCCAGTCTCTACATATCCCCCTCCCTTCTCTCTTCTTGCTCGTCCTCAAATTCCATGCGGGAGGTATCCCCTTCGGAATTCGAGCAGGTTTCTTGGTCTCGGGTTAGACCCTCAACCTCTACAGGGCACTTCCCAGCCCCCAGGGACGCAGAAAAACTCTCTGCCACGCGGGCGCCTCAGCAGAGCTGGCCGAAGCCCTTGATACTTAGGATGTAGAGGGGTGTATGGGGATGCGCTGTAGAAGTAGTACCTTTCATAAAGGACGGTCATACTCAATGACATAGTCAGTGAGTAGTCGGCGATCACTGGTCCTCACAGGGCTTCCAATTCTCACGTTCCACACCCCGGGCAACTGCATCGACCTGCAGGCCAAACTAAGTGAGGATAACCAGATATGGCGAACTCGCAGCGTCTGACCTAGAATGGGCGGCTGCAAACAGTGACGGTTCCCCAGGTCTACTGAACCAACACCCACCAAGACGTCTGGCCAACGTGGTGTTTAATGGCTAAACCCCTCTCAAATGAAGGCACACCAAAAACAAAGGCTCCAGCCCCCAGCGTCTCAAATGACCCCTGGCCAAGGTGGCGGTCAGCCTAGTCATAGAGCAGGGGGTGCTAAGAATACTTTGGTTAAACAAGGCTACCAACTTCACATTGTAACTTACTTCAACACACTTAAGATTATAACAATTAAAGTTGTTCAAATCTATGCACCAACAAGTAGCCATGAGGATGAAGAAGTCGAGGAGCTGTATGCTGAAATCACACAGAGCCTAACAGACAATAAAACAAAATACACGCTGACAATAGGAGACTTTAACAAAATAATAGGAGAGCAGTGTAACAGACAATTCGGTCTGGGGAAAAGAAATGAAAGAGGGACGATGCTTGCAAATTACCTGGAAGGAGAACAACAACAATGAATACGTTTTTCAAAAAAAGACCTCACAGAATGTGACCTGGGCCAGTTCAGATGGAAATACAAAAGATGAAATACACTATGTGCTAACACCAAACAAACATATCGTTCAAGATGTCGACGATCTGAACTCCTGTACTACGAGCAGTGATCACAGATTAGTTCGATGCAAGATCGTAATAAACACAAAATTGGAAAGAGCAAAATAGTTCAACAGCACCCAATTCCGTGTAGATCCTGGTACAATAAGAGACAATAAGTCAATATACAGCAATAGGTTGACAGAACGGCTAACAAATGAAATAACATCACCACACGAGAGCTTGGACGAAAGAAACAGTATATTGATAAAAAACATTGAATGAAACATCCGCAAGTTTAGTAACATCAAAAACTAAAAAAAATGAAAAGTTTTCAATACAAACCAAACAGCTACTGGAAAAAAGAAGAGAGCTTATTAAAGATAACAAAAGGAATACAGTAGAGTATGCCGAACTAAACAAAACAGCAAGGAAAACGGCCAAGCAGGACATAAGAAAGCATCGAGAGCATTGAATAGAATAGTTGATACAGCAAAACAGAGTCTTAAACATCTTTAAAAAAGAAAACGCACATAAAAAAGAAATGATCAAGCTGAGACACGGACAGGGTAACATAACAGTGAATCGAAGAGATATACTCAAGGTAGCGGAGGCGTTCTACATAGGATTGTACGAGTCCAAAATAGACAATGAGGATGCCAAAAGAGCAAACAAAGACCAAAAAACAGGATATGTAATGTTGGCTCCGAAGATCTACCAGAGATTAAGAAAGAAGAAATTCGGAAAGTTTTAAACCAATTAAAAAACGGAAAGGCAGCAGGTGACGATAACATCATACCGAAAATGCTGAAGGAAGGTGGAAGCCTACTGGTAAGGGAGCTTAAATCACTATTAAATACATGCCTAATGGAGGGAAAAATACCACAGTATTGGAACACCTCGATAGTCATATTGATATAAAAAAGTTGATCCAAGCAACCTAGAAAACTATAGACCAATCAGCCTGCTAGCACAGATCTACAAGTTATTTATGAGAATAATAACAAACCGCCTGGAATACAAACTCGACACATACCAACCCTATGAGCAGGCGGGCTTCAGAAAAAGCATGAGTACAATAGAACATCTCCACACCGTAAGGATACTGAAAGAAAAAGCAACGGAATATAACATCCCAATATGGGTCGCCTACATAGACTTTAAAAAGGTCTTCGACACAATCAAATTTTGGGTAATTATCAGGTCAATGAAAAATGCAAGAAGGGACCAACGATATATTAACATTATACAGACAATTACCGACCATTCAAAAATGAAGAGAGGCAGAGACAAGGAGATATTGTGTCACCCAAATTGTTTACACTGGTGCTAGAGAATGCCTACACTGGGAAGACAGAGGAATTAATATACCGGGAGAAAAACTCAGTAACCTAAGATTTGCTTATGACATTGCCATTTTTGCCCCAATGCCCGAAGAATTAGTACACATACTTATAGAACTATAACAAAAATCAAGAAAAGTAGGCCTAGAAATGAACATCTCTAAAACCAAATTCATGACAAACCAACGGACAAACATAGAGAGTATAAATGTGCTTGGACAACAAGTAGAGAAAGTGAACTCTTATGTCCTAGGTTAAGAAATAACATTGGAAAAAACTAATCAAGAACTTGAAATCAACCATAGATTATATCTAGGATGGGCGGCCTACGGGAAGATGCGACACGTCTTCAACTCCAACCTACCCCTGAAACTAAAAACCAAGGCTTACATGGAATGCATTCTCCCAGTAACAAACATAGTGTAACGTGCAAAGGGGAACAGCCGCCGGTATTGGCTACAAAGTAGCGGCATCCGTTTGAAGTAAGCGCGCGATATATGCTGTGGTTGGAAATACCAAAAGCGGCGTTAACAAAGAGAGCGACGGCAGCAGTCGGCGTCTTCTGTTAAAATGCCGACAAAACGAATTTCGAGAAGCGTACAGTGGCGGCTTTCGTGTCAAAGACCAGAAGCCGCCCGAATGCTCTGGATCCTTTATCGGGTATATATATGGGAGAATATTCGGCAAGAAGACAGAATGAAAAAGGCAGTGTGAATAAATAGAATAGTCCGAGTATGTTAGAGAGAATATAGTAAAGTTAAGTTGTAATTTATATTATTTTGAGTGTAAATAAAGCTAATTTAATAACTCTAAATTAGTCTCACTTATCTGCGAACCCGCATACGCAACAATTTGGTGTTAGAAGAGGGATGAGTGAGTGAAGAGGCTTTTGTCTATGGTGAACACCCGTAAGCAGACAGAAAAAAATGGAAGAACAACTAACTAAGTTATTCTCCGATTTTTCGAGTAAACAAGAAGAACTACGACATCGAGATTTCGAGCAGGTTGCAGGATTGTTCCGAAATGTCCATCAAGAAATCGAGACTGTAAAACAAGAAGTTCGAGAAGAAATTGGAACAGTTCGAGAAGAAATTGGGACAGTTCGAGAAGAGTTTGAGGAGAAGTATCGAAGACTAGAGAAAGAGATGAAGAAGAAACGAGATACCAACCAAGACGAAAGCAGCAAAATGGACACGTCGGCGATCACAACAGCCAATGAAAAACTTAAACCACCAACATTTGACGGCGAAATGTCCTGGGCTATGTACAAACGTCAGTTTGAGGCAGCAGCTAATGCAAATAGATGGGATCAGCAGCAGAAAGCAACGGCGTTGGTATTGACTTTGCGAGGAAAGGCGCTTGAAATACTTCAAAACATTCCTGAAGCCAAACAAACTGATTATTCGGCTGTTGCGGGCGCCTTGGAACTAAGATACGGCAACAAATATCTTAGCCAAGTGTATCAGAGCCAGCTGAAGAGCAGAACTCAAGGTTCAACAGAGTCAATTCATCGAGCAAATTAGTGTCCAATACTTCATTGATGGAGTTCGAGATATCGATATGCAGCAAGCGTTGAGACTAAGTAGGCATAACACCTTAGCCGAAACAGTTGTCCAGGCACTGGAATACGAAGCTGCCAAAAACGCTTCTATGAATCGTCGCAGCAAATTAAGAGAAGTCAGGGTGTCAGACGAACCACAAGACAATGCAGATTTCTTTAAGAAGTTGGAGGCGATGTTCCAGAAATTCTGCTCTCGAGGAAGCAAGGAGTCTGGATATAGAAAAGTGATTAAGTGTTACAATTGCAACCGAGAGGGACATATAAGTAGAAACTGCAGGCGACGACCCAGATCTGAAGAACGAAATGTTCAGAGAGAGAATACCCGACTTCAGGAAAACTCAACCACGCCAGTGTAAGGGGGCGAACGCTGGCGACCACTGATTATCAAGCCCCCAAGTTACATTTGTACTCCATCAAGAAGAGCTGTGAGAGCCTCGTTGTCCAAGGTTTTATCAACGGCAAGAAATGTTATTTGACTATCGACACGGGGGCAACAAGGTCAGTGGTACGCCCCGACATGGTTTCCAAAGAATCTATCGTGCAGCACAACATCAAGCCAATACTGGAAACTGCAAAAGGAGATTTGATAAATGTTTTTGGAGAGACCACCACCACTTTGGAAATTGGCAATGCACAAGTAAAGATAAATGCAATCGTGGCTGACATAGATGAATTTATAGTAGGCTTAGACGTTTTGGAAACCTTCAATTTTATCACAGTGGACTTTAAAAACAGAATGTTAAGAGTGGGCAACGAGGAAATATTTTTCTCAGCATCTTCGAAAAAGAACTGTCCTGTTAAAATAATCGTCACCGAAGATATACGAATATCTGGAAATAGTGAGAAGATCGTGAAGGTGCACCTAGAAGAACAACTGGAAGGAGTTAACACTATGGTTTTTGAACCAAACGAGAACAAAGAGAACGGGGCTCTTTTGGCTAGGTGCTTAGTTAATTCCAACGATATTATTCCAGTGAGGGTAGCCAATTTAACTGTAAACAGAATGACTTTGAAGAAAGGGGAAGTAATCGGTACCTGTTCGCCAGTCTCCCGTGTAACAAGATGTGAGCAAGAGGAATCCGTTTCAAAAGATGTACATTTGTCCCAAGAGCTAATGAAGAGTTTTAAGAAGACCTGGAAACATCTTAGCGAACAGGAAAAGAAAAAAGCCATCGAGTTTGTAAAGCAAGAAGCTGATGTTTTCGTGCAAGGAAAAATTACAGGACGATCGAATTTAGTCGAACATCGGATCAACACGGGAAATGCTGTACCTATTCGCCAAACTCCACGAAGACTTCCTTTTGTAAAACAACAGCAAGTTAACACCATGGTTCAAGAAATGCTGAAGGATGGCGTCATAGAAGAATCCAGCAGTCCTTGGTCATCACCGGTTGTGCTGGTGACGAAGAAGGATGGTTCGACGAGGTTCTGTGTGGATTACATGAGGTTAAATTATGTAACGAAGAAGGACAGCTACCCATTACCCCGAATTGACGATACCTTAAATACCTTAGCTGGATCCAGGTGGTTCTCAACTCTTGACCTGAAAAGTGGATATTGGCAGGTAGAGCTAAACAAGGAAGATAAAGAAAAAACGGCCTTTACAGCTGGAAACGGCCTATATCAATTCAATGTCATGCCGTTTGGATTATGTAATGCGCCTGCCACTTTTGAAAGGTTAATGGAATTAGTTCTGCGAGGACTAACTTGGGAAACCTGCCTGGTGTACTTGGATGATGTAATGGTGATTGGCAAAGATTTCGACGAACATCAATCGAATCTGAAGAAGGTATTCGCCAGGATCCGAAGTGCTAATCTCCAGCTGAATCCAAAGAAATGCGTTCTATTCCAGGAAAAAGTCAACGTCGTATCATCGAAAGGAATTGAGACCGATCCAGAAAAAGTCCAAGCAGTGCGAGATTGGCTCAGACCAAAGAACAAGCACGAAGTCAGAAGCTTTTTGGGACTCAGCAGTTACTACCGCCGATTTGTTAAGGATTTTGGGAAAATTGCGAAGCCACTACATCAATTAACCGAAAATAATTCCCACTTTGACTGGTCACCAGAATGTCAACAGTCGTTTCTTGAGCTGAAAAACCGTTTGACCAGTGCTCCTGTTCTTGCATATCCCTTGGACGAAGGATTGTTCGTGTTAGACACTGACGCTTCACAAAGTGGAATAGGAGCTGTTCTTTCCCAAATACAGGATGGACGGAAATTTTTAGTAAGAACAGACCACGCTGCACTACAGTGGCTGCTGAATTTCAAAAATCCGGAGGGACAGATAGCCCGTTGGCTGGAGAAACTGCAGAGTTACGACTTTCAAATTAAACACCGAAAAGGAAGAAGTCACGCCAACGCTGACAGCTCGTCACGAAGACCTTGTGGCAGTTCCTGTAAATTCTGTCAAAGACAGGAACAAAAAGAAATAGCCACAGATGTTGTACATATCCAACAAATGCAGATTAGGAATGAGGAAACGGAAAATACCGACGAAATCACCAGAGACAACTTTAAAAGAGAACAAATCGCTGACAAAGATTTGACGATAGTACGGGGCTGGCTAGACCAAAAGCGAAGACCTGAGTGGCAAGAAATATCCAGATTTGATCAGACAGTCAAGGGGTACTGGGCTCTGTGGGATTCGTTGTGCTTACGGGATGACTTAATCACTCGTAAATGGGAAAGTCCAGATGGTAGGAGCATTGTGTATCAAACCGTTGTACCCCGAACGATGGTAGCTGAAGTACTTCGTGAACTACATGGTAGTCGCAGTGGAGGCCATTTTGGAGTAAATAGAACATTGGCACGTGTGAAAGAGCGGTATTATTGGATCAACTGTCGAAGAGATGTGGAAGAATGGTGCAGAAGGTGTGACCTCTGTGCTTCTAAGAAGGGTCCGAAGACACGATCCCGAGGGAAAATGAAGCAGTATCTGTCAGGTGAACCTTGGGAAAGAATTGCGGTGGACATTGCAGGACCATTCCCTACGACAGATTCTGGAAATAAGTACATTATGGTTGCCATGGACTATTTCTCGAAGTGGCCAGAAGTAGTGCCGATGGCGAATCAGGAAGCACTTACATTGGCCGAAGCCCTTCTGGAAAACGTGATTTCCAGACACGGAGTACCCTTCGAGCTGCATACCGATCAAGGTAGAAATTTTGAATCCGAAGTATGGACGCATTTAATGGGGTTGCTGGGAATACGGAAAACACGAACAACCCCACTCCGTCCACAGTCAGATGGAATGGTCGGTATTCACAATAGGACCATCAATCAATACCTCTCACTATTTGTGGATGAGCACCAACGTAACTGGGATAAACTGGTACCTCTCTTTCTCCTGGCCTACCGAAGTTCCCAGCATGAATCTACTGGTTATACACCATCGATGCTCTTGTCTGGAAGAGAAATGAAGCTCCCCGTAGATCTGATGTTTGGCAGACCATCAGCCGACGATCATGAAGAAGTGTCTCTTCCACATTATGTAGCTGACCTACAGAAGCGACTTAGAGTGGTCCACGATTTTGCCAGACAAAAGCTCCAGTTGAAGAGCGACAAAATGAAGATGAGACTTGACAAAAGGCAGTCATTAAACTCTTTTAATGAAGGCGATGCAGTTTGGTTGTACCAGCCACAGCGAAGGAGAGGATTAAGTCCGAAGTTGCAAAGACCTTGGGAAGGACCAAATCGCATTGTCAAAGAGATTAATGACTTGGTGTACAGGATCCAACTTTCGCCAAGAGCCAAGCCAAAAGTGGTGCACGTGGAAAGACTGAGTCCGTATTGAGGAGATAATCCACCGGTCTGGAGGCAAACGGAAGAAGCTGTTCGGGGCGAACAGCTTTAAGGGAGGGAGCAGTGTAACGTGCAAAGGGGAACAGCCGCCGGTATTGGCTACAAAGTAGCGGCATCCGTTTGAAGTAAGCGCGCGATATATGCTGTGGTTAGAAATACCAAAAGCGGCGTTAACAAAGAGAGCGACGGCAGCAGTCGGCGTCTTCTGTTAAAATGCCGACAAAACGAATTTCGAGAAGCGTACAGTGGCGGCTTTCGTGTCAAAGACCAGAAGCCGCCCGAATGCTCTGGATCCTTTATCGGGTATATATATGGGAGAATTTTCGGCAAGAAGACAGAATGAAAAAGGCAGTGTGAATAAATAGAATAGTCCGAGTAAGTTAGAGAGAATATAGTAAAGTTAAGTTGTAATTTATATTATTTTGAGTGTAAATAAAGCTAATTTAATAACTCTAAATTAGTCTCACTTATCTGCGAACCCGCATACGCAACAATAGGTTCTAACAAAGAAAATCCTAAATAAATTAAAGATACACCAAAGATCAATAGAACGAAAAATGCTAGGAATAACGCCTAAAGATCATAAAACAAATGAGTGGATAAGAAATAAAAGAAAGAATCAAGGTCGAGATATATCGAGGAAAATAGGTAGTCTTGAATGGAACTGGGCCGGACATGTTTCCCGAAATACAACCAATTGTAGTGGAAAAACAACAAGATGGAGATCTTGGGGGGTGAAAAGAAGCACTGGCAGACCACAAGAAAGATGGTATGATGACATAAAGAGAACAGCCGGACTTAATTGGTAACAAGTGGCACAGAACAGGGAAAACCGGAAAACATGAGAGAGCCTAAATCCAATGTATAGAAAACGGCTAGTAAGAAAGAAAGAAAGAAAAGAGGGCATCTCCACATCTCCAGAAACCTTTGAAGGGTTCCCTCTCTTTCTTAGGCCAGAGACTGGGATGCGTCCGAACCGATAGTTCATTGGGTGACCTCCTGCCTTTAGAGCTTCCCCCAATTGATGATCAATCCCAATCGTGAGGACTCTACTTTTTCCCTCCTTTTTGGAGCTTAGAACTTTCCAAGCCCCAGTACTGAGGTCGGAGTTCTGAACCTCGACAAACCGGAAGATTTTCTCCGTCTCCATGCCAAGGCTCCTTGGCAGAAAACGGTTATGGTGACGGGCTTAGGAAAGTTATATCCACACAAGTGGCAACAATTCGGGTCCCTCCCAAAAGCTCAGCTTCGGTACTGACTTAGTAAGCCAGTCTGCTGATTCTTGAGATCCACGACCTACCAGCATCATTCCACAGCGGAAATGAATGCCGGTGAAGTGGATCCCCTTTTCCTCACTGCGACATAGCTCCTCCACCAGAATATCCTCTAGGGAAGCAAGTCGCTCGGCTTCCAGAGTTACCGTCGGGTATTTCTTGGGTAATATTCCCACTCTGAATGCCTTCTCTGCCTTGACCGCTGCTGCTTATCCAGTTGCTTGCCCGGTTTCTGCCGCAGCTGTCTTCGGCTTTTTTATGTGAGGCCGTTACGGAGATGTGATTTGCTCCGGGCCTCTTTTTCCTTTCCCTTGGGTTGGGTGCTCAAGCGCCTGTTTCCTGGCCTCCTCAGGTGCCAGTCCCTTATGGAGGAGTCGCAGGTACTTCCGCACTCCTGCTCTACTGAGACCCTTTCTCAATAGATCGTCTCTGCGCAGCCTGGTTGTTCCAATTTGGGCAAATCGAAAGGCAGACGATTTTTCTGCCGTTTGGCCTTTTTCCCTTTTTCAAGGGGCCCGGATGGAGACGCAGAGGCTTTATCCCCATCTCCAGTGGGTTTTGTTTTTATTATATTTGTATCCATGTTTGGACCCACGAGTAGCTAGGGTCGTTACGGTCAGCTTCTGCAGAGCCCCGCATGCGGAAGTAAGGGGTTTATTACAATGGAGTTCCCCCAGTGTTCCAAGGTTGAAGCCAGTTTCCCACTTTAGATTTAGAATTTTTGATGAGGTTGTTTCCTCAGTGTCCAGGTGGTCAAGCCAAGACCCCACTGTCCCGCGAGATATGACCACAGACAACCACGACACTACAGCTAGGACAGGTGAAGTTGGTCAGCGGCAAGGTATTGTATTGAGGGCTTCCAGTTGAGTTTTTAGGCACAACGAGCCCCCTATTTCCCTGCAGACCTCCTCCTCATCTTAAATCATCGTCGGAGGAACCTTCCTATCCGTAACCTGAAGACGCGCTGGGTTGGCACTTCACTCCGGCGTAGATCAATGATCTACTACATAAATTAATAACGTACTCATATCAAACAAATTCCTGTTTGCCGATGATACGGGCATCTTACTTACAGATGGGGATAAAGATTATCATTCACAAAAAAATAAGGAAACTTCTTCTGAAGTAAACCATTGGTTCACCAGTAACCGGCTATGTCTTAGGTCAGATAAAAACCAAAAAAATATATTTACTTATAGAGAACACATTCATAACAACACACCTGCTATTAAATACCTAGGCCTACATTTGGATCAACACTTGACCTGGAAAAATCATATTGATGCCATTTGTACCAAACTATCATCCGTAATCTATTATTCACTCCCTGTTTCTGTCTTGAATATGTAAAAGATAACATCGGCAAATATAAACTCACTCGCAACTCACACCACTACCGAACCAGAATTGAAATCAAAATAAGACTACCCTATGTTAGACTGCAACACTGTAGGAATATACAGAATCATAACGGTCCTCTCTTTTATAATAAACTCCCAGATTATATAACTAGCCTGAATAAAAAATGAAAACTTCTGTAAAAGAATTACTTATCAGGAACGCTTTTTACAGCATAGATGAATTTATGATGTTCGATTTTAGTCCCCAACAGCTTTAGTTAATTCTGAAACAGCATTATTTTATATCATTTTATACTATAACGTGAAAACCTACCCGAATACACTCACACATACACAAATCGGTTACAAAATCCTGAAAATCCAAAAGCATGGAGAATATACTGATTTGGATTATTCTCGAAGGCATATATTGGGAAATACATCCAGAACAATATATTAGAACGGACGAGAAGCTTCGAGATAGGAGGTTAAATGGATATAAACAAGATCGACCACGGAAGTGGAGAGTCAGTCCGTCATAGCACAGTGTAAAGAACTATACAGTATTCCAACTCTCATGGAAGGGGTAAAACCGCGCATACCCAAGCGTGCATGTGGCGGCCAGGTTTTAATCTTAGAATCTTGAGAATTCAGATGCCTACGAAAAGAATTTCTGCGGGTATCCTACGTGCTAATACAGTGACGTCCGTGAATGTTTTCTTGTATATTGATTGACCATATTATCATCTCGATTGTATTTTATAATAAGTATTATTTGTTTTTACAAAATGTCGAAAGGTGGAAATGTGTGTGTTGCGAAGAACTGTAACAACAAAAGCTACAATTGTGATTTCAGTTTTTTGATTTCCCGAAAGATAAAAACAGGTAACTTAAATTTACATTTATTTGTTGGTGTTATCGTGTCTACTGAAGTATACACGTTTCTGAACAAATTAGATATACTTAATTTGTTTCGTTCTCAAGGTGAGAAATCTGGTTACTGGCCTGTAATATAAATGATTTGCTGGACAGATTGGAATGTGATGGGTGTTTACCCTGCTTCTCTTTTAGAATGTACCACATGTGATTTTAAAGACCCATGTGAATTTTTGCCCTATAACTATTTGTTGAAGTTACTTTTCTGTGATTCATTATATTATACATTAAGAACTATAAACGAGAAATTTAAATTAAAATTGAGGAAAAATGATTGTATGGAACAATTGTGATAGGTAGTCATATTTTTTCAATAAATTGTTTTTGTATTAAGGAAGTTTTAATTACAGACCTGTTACTAACCTTGCAATTTTTCACTATGGCTCTGACTACAACTTCCACGAGAATTTATTATTAATTTAATTTGCGAACGATAAATAAAGAAATCAAAACAAATGCAACTTGAGATTTTATAGATCCTCGTGGTTTTTGATTATTTTCTTGTGTTAACTGAAATCAATTTTCTGGGTTTCATTGTATTATACCTTCTCTGAAAACTATAACCAACAATTTCAAATTTAAAACAAATAGTGAGAACATTATTTTAAGGACCAATTTATGATATCAATTATCTCAGTTCAGTGAATTAATTTCGTATCAAGTTTTAGTTACGGTCCTGTCACAGTTCATGTTAATTTCCAGTACAGATCTGACTTTTTAAGATTAAAACATGGCTGCCAGCTCTTGACCTTGAGTCAATAAAATCAAAGGTTCCACCGAGAATTGTACTACTGTATATTTCTTTATACTGTGGTCATAGTCAGTGAGTTGAACGCGAGCAAGCAAAAAACACTAAACGCTAGGTGGCGCTCTGAATAAAAATGTGTATATAGTTGTGTAATTGTTAGTGTAAATAAATAAGTGAAAATAAATCGAACCCAGTTTTAATATAAATTCCCGTTACATTGGTGTCAGCGTGGAATTGGTGAGTGAGTGAGTGAGTAAAATTGGACAGACTTTAAGAGACTGCGGTTTTGTGCAGATATGAGTGATTTCGAGACTTTTTGTTGGATTTAATTTTAAGTTTAAGACTCTTTTGTTCGTTTTCGTGTTGGTGTAGAGACTTTTTGTTCGTTTTTTTGTGTTAGTGTGAAGACTCTTTAGTTCGTTTTCGTGTGAAGACTTTTTGTTCGTTTTCGTGTGTATGTGAAGACTTTTGCTCGTTCTCGTGTAAGTGTGAAGAATTTTGTTCGTTTTCGTGTTAAAGACAAGAACTGTATTGACTAATTGACTTTGTTAATAAAGACAATTCAAAATGAAATTAGTGCAGTTAACCGTGAAACAACTCAAAGAACAGTTGGTGGAGCGGGATTGTGATGATTCCGGTAATAAAGTAACCCTCCAGAAACTGTTAAGGGACACTCTGATTGATAATGGAGAAGATCCTGATATGTTCGGGTTCCACTCTCCAGAAGAACTGTTTTCGAAAAAGTTTCAAAAATTTCTAGAAATAATAATGAAAAATCCGAATAAATTTCTAGAGATAATAACGAAAAATTCGAATAAATTTCTAGAAATAATAATGAAAGATTCGAGGAAGTAACCAGGACATTTGGGGTGAAATTCGATGAATTCTCGAAAAAGTATGAAGAAGTTTCTAGAACTCTTCAAGATGAAATTAAAGATGTTTCCAGAAAAAGCGATGCGAGGTTTGAGGAGGTGACCAGAACTATCGAGGAAAAGGTTAAAGAAGCGGGTAGATATAGTTAAAAGAAATTTGATGAAATTTCAATAACAGTTAATGAGAACTTTGTCATGACAGAAAAAAAACATGGAGCTACTGCAACAAAAAATCAAGACATTGGAAATGGCAGATAAGAATGGTAACTGCAGTGCGAGCCAGACACTCAAAGGCGAAGATATAGGGGACTTATCCGCAGGTAGTATGAGAGTTAAGCTGCCAAACTTTGATGGACATTTTTCCTGGTCAACTTATCGAAAGTAATTTGAAGCAGTGGCAATGGCTAACCAGTGGACCGAAGAACAGAACGCTGTTTCGTTAACTGCCGCTTTACGAGGTGATGCAGCAGATATCCTAAGGTCTATTCCGGCTGGCCAGGCAAACTACCAAGTTTTGCATTCTAAATTGGAGAATCAGTATGGAGATAGTCATCTTCAGCAAGTATACAAAGCACAATTACGATCTCGGCTGCAACATCCAAATGAGAGTCTGCAAGAGCTTGAGGGAGAGGTAGCTCGACTAGCATATCCTACAACTGCCGATAGCTTCCTTGATGAAATTGCGGTGGACACATTTGTAAATGGATTGGGAGAGAGCGAACTGCAGAAGGCGTTGAAGCTGGCCAGACCTAAATTGCTAAAAGAAGCACTAGCTATTGCTTTGGAGCATGAAGCCGCTAGCCAAACTTCCCGAGGGCACCGTGTAAGAGCAATCGAGGAAGAAGACCAGTCCAACAGAGAGTCCCTGTTAGACATGATAAGGAAGCGAGAAAGAAGAGAGAGCCAAGGTGTTGGAACTGAGGTGAGCTAGGACACGTACGCCGCAGTTGTAAGAAGAAGGTTGCACAGTTGGAAAACTAGGTTGGGTCGAGATGAGGGGGCAATCGTCGACCTGCAGAAATAGTTCCCCAGTAATTACGGTCAACGTGTCATTTTCTGGCGGAGCCATAAGTTTATACATCGATGGTCGAATCAATGGAGAAGACAGAACACTCCTAATAGACACCGGTGCAACAAGAACAATAGCAAGGCCATAGCTCATTCCCGGATATTACCAACAAAGGTCTAACTCAGAACAGCGACCGGGGAAATAATAAGAACACATGGTGAAGCGAGCATGACAATCAGCATTGGCAAGAGCACAGAGTTTTAATCGCTGACATTTCTGATCAGTTTATTTTGGGAATGGACCTTTTGAAGAAGCTTGGGGCTGTGTTGGATGTCAAAAATGGTGTCTTGAAGGTCGACAATGAAGAACTGCCCTTTCACGAGGATAACGAAGATGTTGTCCGATTGATAACGATAACGACTAGTGACGTATATTTTGTTTCACGAATGTTGGCGTCTGCCTTGAAACACACAAAAAATGGATCAATCCAACTGACGGGAGTAAATCAGCGGTGTAACGATTTCGAGCTAAGATATGGCATTTAAGGAAATTCATATAATTAGAGGGAAAATATCGATTGATTAAATAAGCAAACATAATATGAAAGCTTTATTTTCAACAATAATGCAGAAACACAAAATACATTTTATGTACAATTATTGCTTGAGTTATGAAATATAAATTTATGCACCTGAATTATCTGAAATGTCACAATGTCTTTGTGACGCCTATGAAATAGAGATTGCGTTGCCTTCGGACATACGCGCAGCGCCCTATCATTGTATGGAAGGAGATAATTTTGACACACTGATGTCGTAGCTTAGATCGACAAACGTAGTAGAGAATTTCATGATAATGAGATGCGATGAGACGTATAGCGATATGTACGTAGCCCGTTAATGATTACACACAATAGCCATGATTCGTGAAACAAAGTATAAAATACTTGATGACCAACACGGACGGATACTGCAAACCTGGAAGTCTTAGACTGGTAGAAGAAATGAATAACAAAGAATTTCTGACAGCTAAAGCTCTTGTTCGAGTAGGAGACATCGTTCCTGTCAGAGTAATGAATCTAAAGCAGAGCCCAATCAAGTTGAGCAAGGGAAGTATGGTTGGGAATTGTGTTCCTGTATCAGCGATATGCTCTGTAAGAACGACTAGTAAACCATCCAGGACCAGATATTCGAAAGTGTTACATCTCGAAGTGGCCAGAAGTAGTGCCGATGCCGAATCAGAAAGCAGTTACAGTGGCCGTAGCCCTAATAAAAAATGTGATATCCAGACACGGGTGCCATTGGAGCTGCATACCGATCAAGGCAGAAATTTTGAATCCGAAGTATGGACGCAGTTCATGAGGTTGCTGGGGATCCGAAAAGCAAGAACAAACCCAATTCATCCACAGTCAGACGAAATGGTCGAGAGGCACAATAGGACCATCAATCAATACCTCTCAGTATTTGTGGATGAGCATCAACGCAACTGGGATAAACCGGTACTTCTCTTTCTCCTGGCCTACAGAAGCTCCCAGCATGAATCCACTGGATATACATCATCGATGCTGTTGTCTGGAAGAGTTATGAAGCTCCCCTTAGATATGATGTTTGGCTGACCGTCAGCCGACGATCATGAAGGAGTGTCTCTTCCACATTATGTAGCGACAACGAAGAAAAGGATTAAGTCCGGAATTCCAAAGACCTTAGGAAGGACCATATCGCATTGTCAAGAAAATTAATGACTTGGTGTACAGGATTCAACTTTCGCCGAGAGCCAAGCCAAAAATGGTGCATGTGGAAAGGCTGAGGTCGTATCGAAGAAATAATCCACCGATCTGGAGGCCTATAGTTTCCAATAATTTCCTTATCTACAAATTTGAAAATTGGGCATACTTCAGTTGTCTTGAAATATGACGTACATTTTCATTACTCTTAAAACTTTATTTATATTATATATGTTAGAGGTTTTGCCATGTTGATAGCTACCATTTTAATTAGCCTGGCATGAATTCTTGAGATTATTTATAATACTAATTATTTGATCTTCATATGTAGATGTAAGGAACAACATTTTAGGGTTAAGCGGTTCTTATGTAATTTCATGCATTACATATGTAATTTCATGCATTACATTTGTAACTATCGTTTTTTCTTTTATCATTATAGTACCATTTTTACTAAAATATTCATTAAATAGATCAGCCTTGACTTTATCACTATAAATTATTTCACCTTTACTTTACTTTTGCATCATTTTTCCAATTTTGTTGTTGTTTAGCTTTAGTATTGCACTAGAGTTCTAGGTAGGTATCCAAGGTTTTCGAGGTGTTTGCTTCCCTGTCGTTAAGATATCTGACCAGTTCTCATTATTTCTAATCTATCTTAATTAGTCTTTTGTTCAGATTTTTTTTTGATATATTTGAACATTTTTCTGTATTATATAATTATTTTTCTGTGACGGCGAAAAAGTTTGACATTTTATCTCTGTTGACAGGTGACAAAGTATCACTTTTTTTCCCACGGTAAAAAAGTGAGTACTTTTTGCTCGGGTATATGTATACACATAAATATAAATCAAATCACAGAATTAAAATGACAGATATTTGATCACTTTAATTTCACATCTATGATTTTATAACCTTAATATATTATAATATTAATTCATTGTTAAATCATCGTTTTCCCCCGACAGAAAAAATAGAATACACGGGAAGAATATGAGGCTACAGCTCAAGGTTGTCGACCGACGCGAAGCGTTAATAAATAAATAAATTTACCTGATCTAGCTTGAAAATTGTGTCTTAAAAAGATATGATCAATACACGTTGGGATGTATTATTTATTAACTCTCGTCGCTGAGTTCATCACTGATAGATAGCCCTATTGTGACAGTGTATAAAAATATTCCTCAGCATAAACTTATAATCACATGATTTTTCACGTTTTTTTTAATTAAATAAATACTTTCAAGTTATGTATGAATTCTTCTACCTTTAGATCATGACTCCTATATAGGTAAACCTGATATTTGTATGAATTGTTTATCTACCAGTTTTATTATTTATATTAGGTATACTTAATTTAGCATATTTTTCATTCATCATTTCAAAAACTAAAGTGCTGTTTAGATACTAATATCTGGGCGACAGAGCTTTGCTCGGGTAACACAGAATTTAGAGTGGGTCTATAATAGTTACCCGAAAGTTAAAAAGTGTGCATATTTATAGTTAAAATGTATTGCGATCGGTAAATATTGCTTTTATCATTCACATGGCTCAGAATTTAAAGATTTCAAAATAAATATGAATGTGAAACATGCCAGAACTCAGCTGTATCACCAATCGACTTCTCAACCCCAAACACTATACATACTGAAACTTTTATCTGCGGAGCCATTCTTGAAATAGCTAGTGTGAACCTCGAGGATCACACCGATTGAATATGAAAGTATCGTTAATCGATTTCTCGACTCCGAAAACACCTTTTTGCCATTTTTTACCAAAATTTGCTAACCCTTCCTTGAAATAGCTAATGTGTACATTAGGGTCGCAATATGTTAGATATGTACAAATTTTCATTGAAAATTTTCGATTGAATTTTCAGAATCTCATATTTACATCTTTTATTTAAAAAATGGGTTTTTATAAAAAAAAACTTAAAGGTGATCAGAATTCGAATCGAGGAACTCTAGATTAATACCCCAAGCTTACCCATAGGACTATTTTTTCCTATGACATTATCGGGTTCATATTGATATCTGAAATATAATCTAAAAAACTCCTAAAATGGGAATATTAATTGCTGAAAACGATTTTTCTTGTGAATGTGAATACAACCAATCGATTCAATACACTCTAAAACCCATACATATGAATTTTCATCGAAATCGGTAGACCAGATTCCGAGATAAAATTTGCATATATATATATATATATATATATATATATATAAATATATATATATATATATATATATATATATATATATATTTTGATTCTGAATTCTTGACTAATTTAATATTTGTTAAAATAGATTTTTGTTGGGGATGCAGTCATTTAATAAATAGAATTCTTTCTTTGGATTAAGCCAAGCTTTCGAGAATGTTTATTCTCTTCGTCAGGGCAAACTAAAAATCGTTACAAATTTTCTTAACCACATAATAAATTATTAATTAAAGTACTTACATTCGTGAATTTAGATAAAATTAACCACAAACAGGAAAGATTTCATAGCCATCAATCAGAAATGTCATTAATTATTTATAAATGTCATGGTAACGGCATATCTAGAGTTGAAAGTGTCTAGATTCAAGTATTCTTACAAAAGATCTTATAGGAGTTATCTTTGTGTTTGTAGCTCTTTTTTAACAAGTCACACATTAAACCTGAAAATATTGAGACAGATATAAGTTTAGTAAAAAGAAAAAGTTATTATTCATTTAATAAAAAAATATTTATAACAGACTTAGAAACACATTATATAAATAAATATATACCCGTACACAGACTAGACTATCTGAATTCGTAGGTATTGCAGTATAAATTGAAGTTTATTATGTCAATAATATTATTTACTATTTTGTTAGACATTCAGATTATTTGTTAATTATATATAATCATATTCTCTCACTATACGACATACATAACTTTAAAATGAAATAATGGAAAGCGTCAATTACTTGAAAAACAAGTCAATTTCTCTCACAAATTAACCTGAGAAATTTATTAAAATAGCAGATGTATCTAATAGAGAAATATTAACATATATTATCTTCATCGTATTCTCTCAGAATACGATAGATACACAATATGAAATATCCTGGAAAGCATCAATTCATCCAAATGAAGCTAATAATAATAATAAAATATGATAAGCTGATTTCTCTCACAAATCAACATGTAAGAATATTGTAAACATTGTCCATGTTATTTAATATATTATAAATAGTGATATCAAAATAGCAAATGGCGAAACACAAGGAAAGAAAAAAAAATCATCTTATTATATCTCACTATAGGTTAAACATGAAATGAAAATCTTTTTGAATCAACTAAATTTCTCTCACCAATCAGTTGATCTAGAGATCTCAAAACTCTTAACATTAGTTGTTATAATATTTTTTTAATTATCCTTCTTTAGTATAATCTGTAAATGTCGTTCTTTTCTAAAAGAGCATCCGGAACTTATCGTTGTACGAAGTGAGCCAACACTATCAATGAGACCTATTGTATCTTCAATTGATTCCCCTAATAATAATTTGGCATCTTATATCACAGATATTCTAATGAAAGCTTATAATACCAATAATGATTTCTATAATAATATAAAGGATTCTTTTCATTTTAGTAATTTTATAAATGAATACCAGATTCCAAATGACTATGTAGTTGTCAGTTTTGACGTAGTTTCCCTTTTTACAAATTTACCTTTCCCAGTTATTTTAGATTGTCTAACTAAATGGAATCATATTAAACAGTTTTGTTCATTAAATCTCGAAACTTTTGAATCAATCCTTCAATTCATTTTCGATTCCAATTTTTTGATTTTTAATGACCAATATTATAAACAAATATTTGGCACTCCCATGGATTCAACAATATCACCTATTCTTGTAAATTATGTTTTAGATGAATTAATACAAGTTTCAAAAACTAAAGTTTCATTTCCAATACCATTCATTAAAAGATATGTAGATGATTTAATCTTAGCTCTACCCACTAATAGAGTTGATGAAACATTGAATATTTTTAATGCCTATAACGAGCATCTTCAATTTACAGTTGAGAAAGAAAATATTTTTTACAAAAAATTGGACAGACTTTATCAGTTGTTGCACTAAAAAATACAAAATAATATTAATTCTATTGGTGCTGGTAATTTTGAAGTTGTGCCGTTATGATTTGTTGTTGTAGGCACCAACTCCATAAGAACCAGCACCAATAGAATTAATATTATTTTGTATTTTTTAGTGCAACAAGTTTTAAAGTCGGTCCAATTTTTTGTAAAAAATATTTATTTCACATTTTTGAGTGTAACATTAGTCATGCAAATTGTTGAACGTTCACTAATACCCAAAAAGTTATAGGTAGGTTTAGCTTGTACTAGCGGAAATACGTATATCACATATTTCAGACTTTACCATTGCGAAACTCGGAAACCGTGACTCTTTTGAAAAAATCTTCAATTTAAATGTTTCCGGATATGGTCCCCTTTCTAATTTTCAAATCTCGAATTTTCGATTTTCAGAAAAATTTGCCAGTTCCACAAAGCTGAAACACATATTTCAGACTGTAGCGCGGAAACGTATGATTATTTTAAAAAATGTCCAATTTAAACATTTCCGGATATGGAATTTTCGTTAATTCTGTCGTCTCGAATTTTCAATTTTTGAGAAAAATTGCCCACTCCACCCCCTTTGGGAGCGGTTTTTGGAGGGAAGGAGATTTTGGATTTGATTTTTCTCAATATGGGACCATTTCTCAACTCTCCTCTTTCAAATAAAATAAAAATCGTCTAAATGGGAGTACATTTACTATGCAAAACGCGCGAACAGTCATAAAAAAAACAATAAAAAAAGCAATCTTATAACCGAATTGTACACCTTCTCCTTTTTTTGAAGTCGGTCAAAAATCGAAAACGTCTTCCTTTCTTACATATGATGGTATGGAGAGATAAAGCAGGTTTATTACGAACAAAATGGTATAGAAAACCTATATGTAGTAATAGATACATAAACTTCCATTCACATCATCCACAGAAAATAAAAATTAACTTGATTATGGCATTAAAAAACAAAGTGTTCACACTTTCGCATCCTATATATAGAAATGAAAGTTTATCAAAATTTAAAAAAATATTAATTGAGAATTCTTTTCCTATAAAATTGATTGATTAATGCAACCTCAAGTCAATGTAGAACACCCTGAAATAAATCATGAGAAATCTTTAAATGATAATAACACTAATGCCTCTACTACAAATATCCTCCCTATTTCAATTCAATTCAAAACATTTATTGTGCAAAAACTATTGGTACAATTCTAATTTACTATTTGATTCATATTTTATTTCTTCAGGCCTGGTAGGGAGCTGTCTCCCTTGTCTCCCTATTTATAGATCTTTACCTTATATAGATGAGCTCACTAATAAGTTAGTTAATGTTTTTAGAGGGTATAATGTTATTATTGCAAGAAAAAATATTAAAACCGTATCTAATTTATTTTCCAAAATAAAGACACCTTTAGAAATGACAGAAATGTCAGGGGTAGTATATAAAATAAATTGCCGTGATTGTGAATTATCATATATTGGTCAAACTTCTAGAAGTATTTTAGGTCGAATTGTCAGCAATCTGACATTCGCGTCAAAAGCTGTTCCTCTCAAAGAAAATTCAATTTTTAAGAGATATAGCAAGCTGTTGTGCATTTATGCATATGTAATTGTGATATAGACACTTCATCAATAGATAGTTATATTAGAACACAGTGATAGAGACACTTAATCCCTGCGCTAGTGCTTCCAGCACTATGGAAGAGAGAATCCCCACAACGGATGACGATATGGAAACAACCATTGATCCTGCCCTAAATGTTAATCCCTTGATCCTAAAACTGATCGAAATAATAAGCAGCCTTGAAGATAACGAACTACAGAAAATTATAGAAGTAGCTGTCAAAACAAGAAAAATTAATCAAAAGTCAAAAGTTAATCCCCAATCCACAAAACGTCCATATTCCTCGTCAGATGATGAAAACAGTAGTAATCAGATCGAGGTTAGTAACCGTTATAGCTCATTGAGCGATGCGGATGATATTGCTGATGTTGATTTTCCCCCCCTTCCGTCAGAACCAAATTCAAATTTCAAAATTTCAAGATCCCAAATGAAAAAACGTAACAAAAAAAGTAAGATCAACGCTCATCAAACAACCACTGACACTCCAAATATTGTAATAAACAAAATAAATAACCATAAAGAACTCAATAATAATGACAAGTCAGAACCAATCAATCAGCAAATTCCCAAAACAATCAATAACCCAAGACAAACTATACCGACAATAAATACTACAAATCCCAGGGAGAACCTCAAAGTTCCTCCAATTACACTTACAGATGTGCCCTTCTGGGACAAAGCTATTATTTATTTCAAAAACAACAAAATTAATTATACAAAAGCTTCAAGTTCCGGTAAAGGTATTGTAATTTTCCCTTCCACATCTGAGGACTATAGGCATATGCGAAAGTATTTTGACAAAGTAGGACAGAAAGTATTTTCGCATAATCTGCCTGAAAATAAAGAATTGAGAATAGTCCTCAAGGGACTACCAACCTACATTTCGACTGAAGATATCGACTATGAACTAAAACACTTAGGCTTTAGTCCAGTCAAAGTTGCTAGGATGAGCAAAGATAAACGACCGATTCCTTTAGTTTTGGTATTATTACCTAAAAATGAAAAAAATATATACGAACTTAAATATTTGCACGGACTTTGCATTAAAGTTGAAAGTCAGCATGCTAAGGCTCGTGTTAGTCAATGTTATCGCTGTCAAAATTATGGCCATACGCAATCTAACTGTACGTTAGACCCAAACTGTCTCAAATGCGGAGGTACACATTTTAGCTATGAGTGCTCAAAAGATCCGAAACTACCGCCCAAATGTTACCATTGTCATGGTGCACATCCAGCTAATTTTACTGGCTGTAAACATGCCCCTAAGGCAAAAATTTATAACAAAGTAGACCCCAATGTATCATATGCCAAATTGACCAACAACGCTAACATGACGGAACTCATACAAACAAACAAGACGAAACAAACTGAAACTAACAACCTAGAACTAATAACTGAAATGAAACAGTTATATGGTATGATGACAAGACTTGCCGCAAAAATTGGCTTCCAAATTTAATGTCAAACAAGACCATTATTAAAAAATTAAACATTATTACATGGAATGCAAATTCTATTGTAAACAAAAAAACGGAAACAATAAACTACATAAACGAACACAACCCTGACATACTACTGATACAAGAGACTTTTTTGAAAGCACAAATAAATTTTAAAATTCCAAATTACACTATACACAGACGTGACAGAAAAACAGGACGCGGTGGAGGAGTAGCAATACTTATTAAAAGTAATATACAACATGACATTACGCCAGATAAATCAACAGAGAACATAGAGCTAATAGCTATAGAGACAAAATTACACGATGGACAGACAATACGAATAGGTTCAATGTACATACCACCTACAAAAAATATAATAGACCAAGAACTCGATGAGATACTAAGAGATGACGTACGAACCATTATTGGTGGCGATCTTAACGCCAAGCACCAAGAATGGAACTCTAGACATAAAAACAAAAAAGGCACTGCTCTTTATAAATACGGACAAAAACATGATAAAATACATATACTAGGACCTGATACTCCGACGTTAAACAGTACCAAGGGCATCAATGACATCATTGACATATTTATAATAAAAAATATAGACAAATACTGTGACATCTACACAAACATAGACACCACATCTGACCATAATCCGGTACATCTCTCTTTAAGTGATGCCGTTTTACCAACAAACAAGAGTTCAAAAATAACGAACTGGCAATTATTCCACAATATTCTACAAAACACAGACTACAATGAAAAAGAACTAAACTCTACAGACAACATTGATCAAGAAATCAATCAAATAGAGACTGACATAGACAATGCACTTAATAACAGCACCAGACTATTAAAAACTAAAAAATCAATTGACGGCTTTCCGAAATACATTAAGGACAAAATTAGACTGAAGAACAAATACAGACATTTAGCGAACGATACAGGAGATCCTAGATATAAAAAACAAGCCACTAAATTGAATAATCAAATTAAAAAAATGATTATAAAATTTAGAAACGAACAATGGGACAACTACATAGACACACTGAATGACCCATATCACCAGAGAAGCTATTACAAACTTATTAAAGCATTAAAAAAAGACAACTTCCAAACTAACAGGCCTATACATGGAATGAATGGACTTGCATACAAAAATGATGACAAAGCAGAAGCTTTTGCTGACACGATAGAAGAACAATTCACATTGAACAGGACGACAGTAAATGACCAACAACTATACAATGACATTATTCAAAAAATAAACTCTCTTAATAGAAACACAATACCTGACAATACCTACAGACCCACAACAAATGACGAAATAGAACAAATTATTAGTGCTCTTAGTATTTCCAAGGCACCCGGCCATGACAAAATTAAGAACAAACTACTAAAGGAACTACCACACAAATACGTAGACAGACTTGTAAAGCTATTTAATTCATGCTTCCGGCTGACATACTTTCCGATCAGGTGGAAACATGCTCATATAATAGTTTTACAAAAACCGGGAAAAGATCCTCTTTTCCCACAAAATTATCGACCGATTAGCCTTCTTTCAAATTTAGGAAAAATACTAGAACGGACAATACTCACTAGACTTAAAGAACAAGACTTACTACTGAATGTTATACCACATGAACAATATGGTTTTAACGACAGACACTCCACAGATCTACAACTCCTCCGCTTCGTTGAAAAAACATCAACTGACATAATAAACAAACAAATAGTGACTGCAGTATTTCTTGACATTAAGACGGCATTTGACAAAGTTTGGCATGATGCATTGGTATATAAAATGTTAAACTTTAATTACCCAACTCATTTAGTCAAAATTATTCAATCTTTCCTATCAGACCGTTCCTTCCAAATTAGTTACAACAAAATTTTATCAACATCTAGACCAATAAAAGCTGGAGTACCACAAGGGGCGGTACTTTCTCCACATCTTTATAATGTATTCACAGCTGATATACCAAAATTACGTAAAGCAGAATTGTACCTTTTCGCTGACGATACGGCCATAATCACAAAGAACAAAAACAGCAAATATAGCATTGCCGAAGCACAAAAAGCAGCTGACCAACTATCAAACTATTTTGATAGATGGAAAATTGCAATCAACCCGGAAAAATCACAGACAATACAATTCACTAACAAATATAAAACTTCAAAATCAAAATTAACAATTAAAAATTCTGAAGTTGAATGGCGCAAAGAAGTCAAATATTTGGGCATAATTTTAGACCAAAGGCTAAATTTTAGTAACCACATCAATAATACAATTTTTCAAACCAAAATTAAAGTTAATCGGTTGAACCCGCTGCTCAACTACAATAGCAGACTTAATTTGAAAAATAAATTAAAAACTTACACCACCATTATTAGGCCCTGTCTAACGTATGCTTGCTGTGCCTGGGGTCAGTCAGCACACGTTAAAAAAATTCAAGTTTTTCAAAACAAGATACTGAGGAAACTTAGTGGTTCTCCTTGGTATATGACTAACAAACACATACACGAAGACTTGAAAATAGAAACCATACATGAATTAATTACCAAACTTGTGACAGACATACGCAAACGAGTAGATACACACCCACATGACGATCTGAAAAATACAATGAACTTACAAGTAAATGGCAAACACAAAATAAGAAGACCTACGGACATATTAAAATAAAATACCATTTATTACAAACAAGACTATAACTCAGCTCGCTAAATAAAAAAAGAGCAAACCCTTTTTCCTACTGCTCGTTAAAAAAAAGAGCAATCAATATCAGTAATATCTGAAGTATTTAAAAAAAAAAGATGAGCTATAAGGATACCAGAATGGTATCAGTAGTAACAGAAAAAAGAACAAGAGAGAGAGAAGTATTTTAGGAAGAATAACATCCCATAAAAGTGATATAAGATGTTATAAGAAATCTTGTGCCTTGGCTGAACATGCCATCAATAAAAAACATAGTATTGATTTTGATAATAATATTGCTCTTTGTTCTGAGAAAAATTATTTTAAACGTGGTTTCTTAGAAATGATAAATATTAAAAAACATAATAATACTATGAATAAACGTTCAGATATTAATGGACTTAGTTCTATTTATTCTTATATATTAAATCTCTATAATAATAAATTTAATAATTTTTCTCAAAATATTTCTCAAAATTCAAATATATGTGTGAATATAATATGTACCTAGCTCTATATGTAGGTATAGGCTATTATATTCTCATATCATTTAGTTATATTTGTCTTTTTTTTCTGCTTTAGTATATTATAATAGATGGGTATAAACGCGAGTTAAATTTATGAAATCACTGATTGACTTTTTAAAAAGGATTTTATTTCACAATAAGTGTTGGTACAAAGTATGCAAGTAAAATATAACTGAACTAGATTTACAATTTGTTAAGCTTTTATAGTTATTACATGCTGAGTAAGGGCTTTGTTGACCTTGGGACTCATTATGATGGATGTTGCTAAATTAGAGCTACATAACTTGCGTATACAGATTATACTAAAGAAGGATAATTAAAAAAAAATTATAACACCTAATATTAAGAGTTTTGAGATCTCTAGATCAACTGATTGGTGAGAGAAATTTAGTTGATTCAAAAAGATTTTCATTTCATGTTTAACCTATAGTGAGATATAATACGATGATTTTTTTTTCTTTCCTTGTGTTTCGCCATTTGCTATTTTGATATCACTATTTATAATATATTAAATAACATGGACAATGTTTACAATATTCTTACATGTTGATTTGTGAGAGAAATCAGCTTATCATATTTTATTATTAGATATTATTAGCTTCATTTGAATGAATAGATGCTTTTCAGGATATTTCATATTGTGTATTGACGCTTTCCATTATTTCATTTTAAAGTTATGTATGTCGTATTGTGAGAGAATATGATTATATATAATTAACAAATAATCTGAATGCCTAACAAAATCGTAAATAATATTATTGACATAATAAACTTCAATTTATAC
This sequence comes from Crioceris asparagi, assembly GCA_958507055.1. NCBI lineage: Eukaryota > Metazoa > Arthropoda > Insecta > Coleoptera > Chrysomelidae > Crioceris > Crioceris asparagi. The sequence goes on from OY293827.1 coordinate 56,908,560, forward strand.
TGCAATACCTACGAATTCAGATAGTCTTAGATAGGTTAATTTTATCTAAATTCACGAATGTAAGTTTTGTAATTAATAATTTATTATGTGATTAAGAAAATTTTTAACGATTTTTAGTTTGCCCTGACGAAGAGAATAAACATTCTCGAAAGCTTGGCATAATCCAAAGAATTTTATTTATTAAATGCATCCCCAACAAAAATCTATTTTATTATATATATATATATATATATATATATATATATATATATATATATATATATATATAACAAAAATCTATTTTATTATATATATATATATATATATATATATATATATATATATATAAGCATTTCTTGTTTAATATAATTAGATTACTCTCTTATTTATCAAACTTTTGTTACGAAATAGTTGATTGTCATCCAAATCAATAAAACCTATTTTTGAATGAGCCTTGCTTCCAAACAAATCATAAAAAACGAATTTAAATCATCAGTGCTTCAGTCTTCATTATCCATCTGAAAATCAGTTTCATTTCCTATTTTTAATTTTCAAAATTAGCTCATATTTTTTGTTATCGGTTCAGTTGTTAATTTATAATTATTAAGAATATAAAAAACAAAAGATTAACGATTTCAATTATAATAATATTATAATAAAATCAATAATAATTTGTGTTGTTTATATGTTTCTGCCATTGAGCTTTGTATGTATTACAGTTTTTAATTCATTATTAAATGTATACGGATATGTCAAATTTTAAAAGAGTGGTCTACGTGATTGAAATAAACCATCAACCTCTCTTATTTTTACAAAATAGACACCAAAAAAAATTTATGCAATCGCGCACTAAATTACATTTTAAAAATAAATATTTTTTTACCAAACATTGGACAGACTTTATTAGTTGGTGCACTGAAAAATACAAAATAATATTAATTCTATTGGAGCTGGTACTTTTGATGTTGATGCCAAAAGAGATTTCGGATTGGAGTTTTTATGAATATTTGATTAATTCTCAAATGAAAAAAAAATATCATCAAAATCGGAGCGTGTTTACTATGCATATGGCGCTTGTGTGTACCTATTTATATCTACCCGGGAAAAAAGTGATACTTTGTTACCTGCTAACAGAGATAAAATGTGAAACTTTTTTCCTGTAACAGAAAAAACAATTTATTTCTAACTGAGAACGAATTTAATGTTTCCAACATTGAGTTTATAGGGGTGGAACGGTTGCATCTTACCTAATATTATTCTCATGGCCCGGTTTTGTAATTTTTGCAATTTATCTTTGTGTTGTTTACTGATAAAATAAAACAATGAAGCACAGTAATCAAAATGAAGTGATGAAATGAACTATAGGGTTGTATGCTGTTGTCCTTCCAAATAATGTTAACTGTGGAGCTAATCTTGAAAAGAAAAAAAGGATTTTTGATATTTTTATACTAACATAATCATAGTGAGCCTTCAATTTAAGACAGTCATCAGTTTTTACAAATTCTCCCAACTAATTTTCAATTTCAATTTGTAGTAACTCATACTTTACATTTTCAACTTTTTGTTTGGTCCCCAGATCCATAGGTTTACTTTTGCTGCCATTCAATTTTTATTTAGTGTTTAAAAATATTTCAATATCTTTCAATGCTTCATTTAATCGATCAACGATTCCATCTAGCTCAGTATCATAGCAAGCAACAATAGTATCATCTGCATATAGATTCATAAAATCGAAACCATTAATATAATTTATATCATTTATATAAATAATAATGGCCCTAGTACACTACCTTAAGGTACATCTATATCATTTTTTATTGGATCTGACATGTATTCACCAATTTTGGTTATCGGTCGCCTGTACTCCAACTAAGTTTAAATGCATTTCAGTACATCATCTTCATCTCCATAGTATTGAAATGTTTGTATCAAAATAGTACGATCAATTGTTTTAAACGCTTTCTTGAAATTCAAAACAATTGCACAATATGGTTTTTATCATCAATTATTTTTCGCCAGTTTGATATACTTACTATAGAGCTTTTCCACCGACGTCACAAATATGGCCGCAAACAGCTGTTCTGGAGGTCAACAAAGCCACTTTGCCATAAAACGCCATTGTAAGTTTTGTTAGTTTTCAAGAAAATTTTGAAGATTTTACTGCTAGATATTTACAACAAAACCTTAAAATTGTTAATTCAAGTAATCCTGAAGGTAAACATTTAAAATTTGAGTAGAAATAATTAAGATTAAGCATTTTATTTTGCGAATTATAATTTGTTGCATTTACAAAACTTGGTTGCATTTCTATCTTGAAACACCTTTAAATACAGAATAATCATTTGAAATGGCAATATAGATTCTGTTTATAATTAAAAACAGATTATTTTTTGTTTTATTGACAAAATACAATAAAATTATATACCTATGTAAGATGAGAATACTTTTAAAAAATATTTCTCCTTCAGATGTCTAATGGAAGTAGATACTTTGAAAGACTGGATTTTGAAGACAAAAGAAGATATCTTCAGAAAATATGAATATAATAATCATATATTAACCCAACGTCAGATGAAAATATGGAGATTGCAAAGCTAATTAAGCTCCAAAGCTAACTACCCCTTGCACCTTGATTATATACAAATAAAAATACAATTGCATTCGTTTTGGATGAACCCGTGCATTAATCCTAGGAAACAAAAAGGGAATTCTTATATATTTTGTGTATAATGAAAAATAAATATAATATAAATTGAATCTTAGAACTATGTTCCTTCATTTTTACACTTTCTTTTGCCCTAGTATACCTCTCTCTCTGGCTACTTTATATAAGTAATGGTAGCAACTAACTATATTTATTGAAATTGATTGAAATACATAAAACACATTATATATGCAATGAAAAATGCATATCAAGACAAATTTACCTGAAATAAAATGGTCACTACAAATTCTTAGCCATCTGATTTTACTTTCTGTTAAATCACCTCTATGATTATCCAAGATTGCCGACGAGCTGCTTGTTCTTGAATTAATTAATCTACCCCTACTGTATTTTTCCGATGGTAATAGAAATAATTTCTTATCATCGTTTGCACAACTCCACAAAAATGTGGCAATTGAACATAAAAATAATGTTATTTAAGGGATTAAAACTTCGGTGAGTACTTACATTTATTGTAATTACTTACAAACTCTAGTTTTCTCAAAAATACATTCGCTCTAAAACAATTCTATTAGTGTTAAAATACCTTATTATTAACCTGAGTGTTTTGAAACTGTACAAAAATAACTAAAATAAAGTAAAAAGTACGATTTTAGAATTCAATCTTATGATTTGTTGACCTCCAGAACAGCTGATTTTGACAGTAGATTAAATGGCGCTGACGTCACGTGGAAAAGCCTTATAGCGCTGTTACACATGAATATTGTTGACGGAATCCAGATTGATTTACCAAAAAAAAAAAGATTATTGTTATTGAAATATGTTGAGAGTTGATTATGGACTATTATTTCAAAAACTTTTTGAATTGATGGCAAAGTATATATTTATGGGTCGCAGATGAATTACTTGGGATTACTTATTCTAGGAACAGGCATAATCGTAATCAATTTCAGTTTTTCAGGAAAAATGCCGGACTCTAAAGAACTATTTTTTATGGTTTGGATTTTAAAACCCATAGTATAAAATATTTTTTTAGGAATATGATGCTCAATAGCTCTGTATGTGAATCTTTGTTATTTAATGAAAATATAACAGATTTCAGATCATTTACACCATCAAGGTCACTTCCTGCTAAAAATGAGTGTGATCACTTGACAGTCTTATACTTTTAATGTCTATTGTAGGTTTTTCTCCTTTTATTAAAATTTTCAGTGTTTTCCACATTTCCTTTGAATCATGTTTATTGTCATCAATCATATCTTTATTAATTATTGACGTTTTGAAGTTTTTTATACATCTCTCTCATTTACTTCCTGATCATACTAAGGAATTTTCTTATTTTTCAGATTTATTCTGCTATTATGTGCAATTTTATTTAAAATGGAGGATCATTTGTTATTAATATAATCGAATTGACATCAGCCTCATATACTGCAGAAAACTTCATCATTCAATTAACGTGTGTAAAATGAGGAATTATCTTGTTACCTTGCATGTTCGAGTGGTCATTTATTTTGGGTTTATGGTGAACCTCAAACAATATTTTTTTTTTGAAATGGCATAATCCTTGAGAAGCTAGTTTTGCAATGTCTTGTACTTTCAGTTACCAATTGTTCCAAACCAAATGTTTGAAGTATTTTTTTTATTCTATTACTATAAGAAGTGTTCTTCAAATAATTTATAGTAATATCACCAAATACTAATGACTTGTCACCTGTTACGAGATAATCCTCATATATTTCTTCGATCTTCTCTATGAATGGGAAATAACTTGCATTTGGTAAATAGTACAATCCCCCAGTGGTCTAGTTTGAGTCATGTTATATTACATTGATGAAATGACACCAAAAATTTCTAGTTTCTAGTTCTAGAATTATTATGTTTCTCAATTTCCGACTGATGTCCTGTCGCACATAAATGTGAACACTCCCTGTATGTCTGCTGGAAGAGTAACATCTGATGAAGGTCTTCGGTTTTTTGGAAGAATGGAGATTTCGGATTTGAGTTTTTACGAATATGAGACCGTTTCTCCTCTTTCAAATGAATCAAAAATCATCAAAATCGGAGTACGTTTACTATATACAGCACACAAACCATTTGCTTATTTATTTTTTGGACTACTCGTACGAAATTTTAAATCGACATAAAAAAATTACCCCATTTTATCCCTTTAAGATTGGGATGTCTGTACTCTATGTTCTTTTCTATACCCCCGACGACGTGTATTAAATTGTTCGGTTGAGTAGTTGGGGCGAGAACACGTGAAACACAAATTTCAAAGATTTCAGATCAATAAATAAATAAATAAAATATTGGGAGACTTGATTTTTACTTGAAACAAACAACAGATCATTCAACTCTCAAATGCTCAACATGCTAACACAAAGGAAAAATCCAAGACACCCTCGAGTTGAGTAGTTGTAGTTAGTAGCGGGCTTAGCGTAAACCTCTCAAAAATGGAAGTGGTTCTGTCCACCAGAAGACATGAAATCTCGTATGCCTTTCAGACTTAATAATGTTGAATAATTTGAACTTAGCAACACTGCAAACATCTAGGGGTATCTAATCCTGGATTAAAAAACATATCGGGAAATACAATACAGAGCAAACACTCTTCGCGTGCAAGAAGAAATCGATGAAAGACAATGGGGTTTTTTTCCTACTATATACCTACCTATTCTAAGCAATCGTCCGTCCAATACTTCTTTGGGGAATAACTGTTTGGTGACCAATAGGGTGTAAGGCCTCTATACAATATAAATTTAATAAAGTGCAAAGAAGTGTAGAACTCTGCATTACAGATGCTCTTTATCCATCCCAATGGAAGAACTTAATGTTATCCTTCAAACTCTCCTGGATTTAACATATTTTAATATAAAAGCTTTACGGAGAAAGGAATCTGTATCTTGGATTAGTACCTATTAACACGGATTATTATGTAACTAAGGTAACGTTTATGTACTAGGAGCAATGAAGTTAATATTCCCTCACACCGTGAATAGAAGGACATGCAAATGCACTGGTATTCTCTTTGGACTTTTGACATGAGCGGAGATTTTAACCATACAATAAGCTATTTTGCACCTTGGGGGAATCCAACAAGGTATAAAGATAATCAGGCGACCTTAAAGTCCTTGTATTCCTATCTATACTGAGAAATAAAAATAAAGAATTCTAAATTTCGCTGATCTGATCACCACATCTGGATGCCGGAACATCAGGTAATTAAGAGCAAGCTCATGAATTGGTTAGGAAAGGTACGACCACCGCTATCCTTCTGGATAAGGACTAAAGAGACCACATTCAAACTTCAATGAAGACAATACATTCTTATCTTAGCAAAGGTGCATTGGCGTAACCTGGCCACCTTTACAACGGCCTTTTTATCAAGCGAACTACCTCCCAGCCGAGAGAGAGAGAGAGAGAGAGAGAGAGAGAAAACGTCTGAATCCACTTTATGATATTTGGTTTGTTTTGTTTTGATTAATAAATATCCTTACTAATTTTAAAGTTCAGTTTTCGAAAGCTGATCTTTAAGTTTTTCAGCCGCTAAACAACTTTAAAAAGGATGGATTAATGAAACAAGAAATATGTATTGTTTTGATTGTTATTTATTATATAAACTCTTTTTGAATGGAAGGTATGTACTATTAAAATAAATCAGCGAAAGCTGTCCTCAAATACTACAAGCTAAAAGAACTGTACCTACTAGTGTTTATTAAATGTTTGATATGATTTTCTTCATTTCAGTTTTTACTACAATCATTAAGTCTAAAGGTAACAATATGGACGTTTTTCATAAGTAAAAGAATTTGCATTTGCTGTTATATTACTCGTTAATCTTATTTGATAAAAATAGTTTCAAAGTCAATATACTTTATTGTCCTACCTAGATAAATCTATGAGAGTAATAATTGCATCTGTCTAAATAATTGAGGGAGAACCATATGACACCTGATATTATTTTTAAAGTGATTTTCCATTCTGGATGCAGATATAACTGAAACGAATCACCACCATTGCGAGGAGGCGTGTGTGATTCGTCAGAGGGCGGAGCATGTGGATGAGTGTGAAGGTTAGTGGGGCCTAGGTCGCGTAAGTATAAGACATTCCACTACCAATAGTGACCAACCACCGATAAACGCCAAGGCCATATGAAACGTCTAGTGAGTTCGCTCTATTGGTTGAGAGTTCACGACGTACCTAGGAAGATTTCCGTGAAAGCTTGTGATGGAGAGTTCTTGCCTATATATTGGAAGTGTAGTAAGTAGTAGGAAAGTAGTGTAGTTTTTTAAATAAATAATCTTTGATATTTATATTGTACCTAAATAAAAAAGTTAAAGTGTAAATTATTTCCAGCCATTGTTATATGATCGTTCCAATATTATGGACATACTTATGATGTCTTAATTATGTGTATAGATCATGTCTAGTGTACACTGTACGTTCTGTCTAGAGATCATCTCCATGATACGAGGAAAAAATCCTGATATCATGGGTTATATCCTGAAGAAAAAATACATCGGCATGTTATAAATCTCTCCCTTGAGGAGATACATAATTTTGTAATTTTAAATAATCTATTATTGCACAATGTCCTTTTTGAACATAGATTAAATGAAATTGCCGAATACAAGTTTCAAATTAGGCAACACTTCTAAAAAAAATCTCAACATTAGTGTCGGGGAACGAGCAACTATTTTCCAACGTTAGAATTAAGAAACGGGCTTCGATTATTATAGAAATAAAAAATAAAATTTGATATTTTACTGTTTAGCATTTGTAAATGAAGCCAACATTTGCGGTGGTACTTAAACAAGTTTAGTAAGTAAAAAACAGTCACGATCAGGTCATAGATCAGACAGAACCCGTCAGAGACTGTAGTGCGCATGCGAGTTCTTCCAAAAACGTCGTTTTATCGAAAGGAGAATGCGTCGAACAGCCTTTAGGGTTTCTGAGTTTTTTTATTAATATAAATATTTCGCAACTCTCCGTCTGTTACCAAAATATAATAGGTACCTAAACTAAGTTTCTTTTTGGAATGTATCTGTAGACCCAGTATGTAAAAGCACTAGAATATTCTGTCATCACTTCATTTTAATCTGTCATTGTGTCCTCCCCAAACGTGAGCATATTTGTATAAATTATATTCTTTTATTCAAATGATATTTTCAAATAACCTCCTTTCGAAGATTTTTCCCAAATAGCAAATTTTATGATATCAAAAAATATGAATATGACTTACCATTCTAAAGAATGGATAAGCTTATATCCTATTATTGTGGCTATTAGAATTGCTTATACTCGTATTTTCCAAGCGAACGTGTTATTTTCATTATAGAGCAAGAGCCCGTGAACCCCAGAACTTCTTTATTTTATAAAAGCTGCAAGTTTCTCAGCGCATGCTCCCAACACAGGTAAGAACCAAAAAATCGCTCTTATTATTTGACGAAATTAGATCTGTATTCTACACACCTTTAGTATCATTTACCTACCAAATCCACTGCAACCCAAACTTCATAATGGGCCATCGCTCTTACCTGTGTTGGGAGCATGCGCTGACAAACTTTCAGCTTTTATAAAATAACGAAGGTCTGGGGTTCACAAGTTCTTAGACTATAATAAAAATCTCTGAATTATTTTCATAGGCCAGGCAATTGTCGCCTTTCGAAAGGCTACTAGGTAATGTAAGTATACTAAAATAATTGATTCAAGCTGGAACATTTTGTTATTTATTCAAGAGACTTCTCAACTTTTGTGAATGTAACTTTGCTGATTACCTATAGCTCAACAGAATCAGCAGGATTCCAGCTTGATCCTATTTTTTGTATACCTATGTTCTAGATTCTAGCTAATGTACTGCTATTTACAAAAATACATAATTCAAATAGATGAAAGTAAAAAACAATATACTTTATGGTGACAAATCCATAATTATTCAGTTACTCAAATCCTGAAATCAATAAACATACTATGTCTTAAAACTGAGAGGGATTAAATCTTTGTATCTCTAATCCTCATGTTGATGTGCAATATCTAATGTATCGCCATTTGTACTTGGTGCTGAAACTTCACAGCACAACGTGGTTTTGACTTTTGTGGGTCGAAATTTAGTTAGAAAGAATGCAGAAACAAAACAGAATAACTTGCACAGTCCCGGACATAACAATGCCTGATGAAAAACTGCACAGATTCTATAAAATTGTCCATCGAATGGATCCATCATAGCTGGACACAACATGTGGTTAAGATTCACTTGTGTCGGCTGCGAAAAGAGCAGAAGATTAAGATATTTAGTATTTATTTGAAGCTTTTATTTTTATTAAGTTATCTTGTTGTTAATGATCTCTGGTACAGGGTTACAAGCAAAGGCTACAGAATAAAATAAGCAGTCCTGCTACTTTCTTCGGTTTTTAATCAGGATAGCGTTCAAGAATCACCGATGCCAGGGAGCCTTATGTTATGCCTTATGCTTGGATTCATTGTACATGTTTGCCCGAAGAGACCAAAATCAGCCATCGCAATGAGTTTTTTTACATTATTCTGTATTCTTTGTTCAAAGTGAGTTTTGAATTAGCTCCTGTAACAGTAACAGGCAGAAATTTTGTACAGCTATCAAGACTGTTTTCCTTAGATACTGGAAAATCCAATCATTGAAATAGATATGTAACTAGATTCCATTCACTTTTTGCTACAGCTTCATTTCATTCATAAGTTAATACTTACTATAGCAACACCTTGAAGAACAACAAAGTGGTACATGAGATTAATGCTATAGCTGACTGCATTCCAACTAAAATCTGAAAATTCTTCTACGTTATATACACCTGAAAAAAGAATTGTTTTTATGAGAAAAGATACATAATGGAATTGCATACATAACCGAATTAACAGTATTCTTTGCGTTAAATAAATTCAGTGAGAAAAACGGCTTATGATTTTCGGCATGTTAGTCATTTAATGATTGTGGAGTTCTGTGAAGCTGTGAAGTTAGTACCACAAAGTGGTTTATATGATTATCGAAAATACCAAAATAGATGGTTATCTAGTTGTCAATTATTTAAGAGATATTTCATATTTAGTATTTCGTTGTATACGTATTTAGCAAAACATCATTGAGGGCTTTTCAATAATATATTAAAATTAAAAAGTCCATAATTAGCTCATAGTAGTAAGATTTCTTTGTATCCTTTGAAAATATTTCACGTAAATATACTAGTATCAAATCTCTTTTCCATTTAATAAGGTAGCTTCTAATTATTGACCTGACTGACCCATTTAATAAGTTCCCGTTATGCGGATGACGGAGTACAAGGCTTGTCGGAACTGCTTGAAAAGCTAACATTGCATAATGTCAGAGAGAAAAATCCTGGCAAACCTCGACAAAAACATGAAACGCACCTTGGGTGACCTGACCAACGACATATGTGGTCAGTAATAAATCATTCCCCCTTGAAGCTCGATATGAAAACGCCGTTGTATTGAGCCATTTGGTTATCCAATTTTCTCCTAGATACGTGACAGGAGCTGCAGACACATGTGGCCTAATGGATGCCCTATTTTCGTTTGAGTCCCGGGGACCGTAACCAAAGCAGTTCAGGTGGTGCTAGAACTTTGTAAAAAAGCCATCTGAAGGGGGTGCCAAACAGAGAGCTCATTTTCAGGAGCGGGACATTAAGGTAACTATTTTCATAATAAAGACACAAATTAGGGAATACCTACGTTCTTTAATCTGTGGTTTAGGTATGGATGAATAGAACTCGGTGCAGAGCCTGCCAATGGAGACCCTAGACTAAAATTTGTTTCCCAACCGACGACCGTCTTCATAAAATCAGGAAAAATTCTGATTTAGGTGTGTATTTTTGTATTTTCGAAATTCTTATTAACCAATTTAAGGTAGTAGCTTCAGAGAGCTTGTTTTGGATCACTGGATCATTGTCTTCAGTCATGTTGAGATTGAGAATTATGATGATGCCTTCTACATGTTATGTTTTACATTGTTGTTTATGAATCAATAAATAGGGAAAATTACCTCCCAATCGTAGTAGATAATAAGGCACAACAAACATCATTCCATGTTGTATCCAATAGATGGATGACTCCAATGGTAGCTTGAAATAAAGGATAAAAATACAAAAATGAATGAAATGTAAGTAAGCAATAAAGAAAGTTTTATTTTAGTAGACTTTAAATAGGAAGAAACAGAATTAAAGGTAAATTTCAATGAACCCTTAAATTATACCATCGGTAGATCTTCAAATACTATTTATCAGAAATAACTCTTAGATTGATACTAGCTTAGTTTGTTAGTTATGATGGCAGCGATAGTATCATAATTATATTTTATTTATTATTTATTTTGAAATCAAAATAAGCTAGTACCAACTATATTTTTTATTTTTTGTCATAAAAGTCCTTTCCGACTGGTTATGCTTATCGGTTATTTTTAGAGATAAATAGATTAAACTTAAATATGTCTTTAAGCTTGACTCTCAAATTATTTATTTTTGTAATTCTATAATGAGATTGGTCACCAAAGCTTTATTAAATTAGATATAATATGTAATTTAATTCGTTTAACAAAAAATAAAATGACGAGCAGTGAGTAAATTAAATTTATCTCTGACTGGATGGATAGAATACTGATAATTGAATATTCTTTAGGTTGCGATTTGCGATCAAAAAGCTGATGCGACTATCAAAGAAAAAACATGTTATAAATATAAAACAATAATTTTGCTTTCGCTAATTTGATCGGTAGTGATAAATTTATGTTACCTTCAGATAAGAGATAGTAGGTATTGATTTATGTTTAATTCATTACCTAATGTGATTTTTAATTTACAGCGATATCCAGGTATCAAACTCATGATTCACGATCATCTCAATGTTCTGACCTGGACAAAATAAGTGTCTATCTAATAGATTAAGATAAATTGAATAAATTATACATAAATTAGATTATCTTCACATTGAGATTTTTTGTTCTATTAGATACTTTCCTAGCTCTACTCTAGTCTAAGTCATGGTCTATAAGCTGACCATGACTAAGAAGCCTAAGGAATGTATTGTATGATGGTGAAAAATTGTTGGTGTTCGGTTGTCAATAAATGTTTATATTTCAAAGTTCCTGAGTCCAAAAAACAAATTTTCAGCTGGTCTGTCTGTCTGTGCCAATATTACGTCTCTAATGCTAGTAGAACAAAAGTCAGCAGAATCCAAAACACATATTTAGTACTTGTAGAGCTAATTAAGTGCTGTATTCCAAAATTAATTACTCTTACAGTTTTCTGGAAAATGTCTGTTTTGCTAGCTTCAGACTAAAGAACAACTTTTTTAAGAACTTTTTTTTATAGTGCGTGTAGGGTTAATTAGGTGCTGTATTCAGAAATTAACTGCTCTTATAGTTTTTTAAAAAATGGTTGCTTTGCTAGCTTTAGATCTATAGCTAGCACATCAACCTTTAAAAATCAACTTCTTTTTTAGTGATTGTAGGGACAATAAGACCTGTACCATGCCTCTAACGATTTTGAAGAAACTTGTCTGAAACATTCTTAACGCCCTTTACCACTTGCCATAACGCGTATCTCTGAGAGAAAGAGGGAAAAAAGGTATGCTCAAACGAACTGTCAAGTTTTCTAAAATTTTATTCGTATTCTGGCTAAACGTTTCCTCCCACGTCAGAATTGACTACGACTGTTGTTGTTTGTCATGGCCCATTGAAAAAAATGAATGATCACACGACCTGGTTATACTATTTTTATATTCGATGGAATTCGTTTTAGAAAGGCAGGAAACTCGTGTGAGGGGACACAGAATTTTTTTCCAGTACGGATTGAAAAAAGACTTTCAATTTCAAACTTACGCAAAGATCTTTGGCTGAATATCTGATTAATGCTATAATTGTCTTGATAAAACCATCACTTTTGTGCAGCATATGTGGTGAGCATCTTGTTAATTTTTGTTCAAAATGTACAATCTAATTTCATTGTTATAAATAAAAATTACCTAAAATTTTATTAAATTTTGGTTTAAATAAATAATGTTTGTCATTAATTTTTTTTTTTTGACGTCACGATACCGTTTGTAGTACTGCAGTTGAGCTCCGTGAACAGATGATAGCGCCAAATATTGCAGATAGTGACCTGAACACAGCTTAAGTTGCACAGGATCTTTTTTATTATTTTTGTTCATTTAAGAAAGTGTTACAAGAAAATTTAAAGAAAATCCTTTTTCAATTCTTATTCTTAATCTTATTTTTGAGATTTATTTCGACTTTAGATGAATATTTTGAACCACAAATTGTAGTTTCAGTTTTTCCAAAAACAATCTTTTTGTCAAATTGATGTACTCTTTGAAATATTTCATCTGGAGATGCGTATTATATATTATATATGGAAACTTCCTTGGAATATATACTAAATTGAAAGAAAAAATAGGGAAATATTATGAAAATGTAATTATGAATACTTACGAGTCTTGTATCTGTTTCTGGGAACAAAAAGGCTAACAATGGTCCATTGAGAAGATTTAAATGAAATCGAAATACTGCAGTAACCACTTTGTTCGGGGAGGCTGCTAACAAGTATATCTAGAATAGAAAGAACAAAATATATTCATAAAATCTATTTAACCGCATTCATGATTGCGGTATATGATTTTGTATGAGTAATATATTTGATTTCGATGAAGCCGGTGAACAGCAAATATGGAATATCATTCATCAGGTATAATAGCAAAGTTTACTGCTCAGGAGATTTTCAATCAAACTCTGACAGTTGCTTTTTGAATATTTGGATGTAGGTACCTGCCATTGCAGGAACAATATATGCATTATTCAAGCTTCAGGTGCTGACGTCTCCCTGTACAGATCAGTACTAGCCAGCATACTGTATTAAATTTAAAAATATAAAAATATATGTATAATAACCAAATATGACAGATAATACAAAATGTACAGTCCAGTTAATGCTTTCATAAATGACTAGATTTACATTCTTCAGATAATTCAGTTCACAACTCACCTGTATTGCCGTCGTTACGTGACAGGGATTCAACAAATATATCACAGTTCTGGATGAAAACTTGTAGCCAATCTCCATGCCCCAAATGAGGCACATCAATACCAGCAAAGTTCGTCTGCCACTTCTGTCACGCCTCACATAGGCAGCAGTTGGCAGGCTGAGCTTGGGAAAGCTCCATCTGAACAGCCACACTGTGAAGATCATCACCAAAGCGGTGTCCACGTATCGCCACGAAGGGTTTAAGAATTGGGCGCATTCCGGGCCAGCGTTACGTGGCACCGTCTTGTTGACACCGCTGTAGGCCCAATCCATTATTTCGCCTACAATATTAAATTTAATTGATCATTGTATAAAGAATTGAAAAATTAAATACAGAATCCCTATCTTCGTTCGAGGATAAAATAGTAGAGTTGGAATGTCATTGGTGTAACCGTATGTGGAAAATTAGTAGCTAATAGTTGTTCCTTCATTCTAGCGAAAAAGAACAAAAAACCCCGATCGGCCTTTTTTTTGAAGATACTTAATTTATTCGTATTGCAGTCCTAATCTATTGTATTATTATTTTCTATGGGTTTTCGTTTGATATGGTTAAGGCCGTACAAACTGTACAGATCGATAGAATTTTTCTTTGACTTTAAGGGTATTAGTAAAAAAAGTATTTGAAAAATATTTTATTTATAGATAAGTTCCAACCATTCTATTCTATGTTTAAAGTATCAATGAAATCAACTGAAACTCTATAAAACATCTAAGTAGAATGATTGTGATACAGATGAACTTTTTGATTATTTTATAATCAAAATGTCGTTAACTGTGCGGTAATGGATTAAACTATATACAGGGTGGGGCAGCTGGTGATGTTTGGTAGATCGTGGCTGATCTATTAGAGATAGAGCAATATTAATAGTTGTTCGTGGTTGAATCGACAAGAATTTGAATATATTTGTAAAGAGGGCCGACTTCGGGTTATACCGGAAACTGACCATCACTTCGTTATTTTAAATGGAACATTTTTGAATTCCGTGTGAAAAATAAAGGTCATTTTGTTAAGCATTTGTTGAGCAAGTCTGAAGGTTTCAAAGATTTTTTCAGTTTTCAGAAAAATGACAATTGCAGCAACCTAGAAAAATGGCAGTAACATGAAAATTATGAGATATTTCAAAGTGCGGCTTTTTGCAATTAATTAATTTTGAATCGTTCCTTTATTCAAGGTTGATTTGAAAGTTCAATTGAATTTTTGATTTCAGAAAACTTAAATCAGGGATAGCTCATTTTTTTCAAATAGCAAAGTACTAAACAAATTAGATAGATGCGGATTCTAACTACTTTTCGATTTTATAAACATGTATTGCCATTTATTTTTGATAGTTTTGGAGATTTTTAAATTTTTTTATGTTTACCCTTTCATGGAATATGGAGGGGTAGTTTGGCGTTGAAACAAATGAAAACCAAATGAATGAATTGATATTTCAAACACAGTCAAACCCAAACTATTTGTTTTGCAAGACACGTTTTTACGAAGATTGTTTGTTTTTGCTGGCATAATATGAAAATGAAGTTATCTACGGAAGAAATGGTAGACATGACTTTTATTCTCGGTGAATGCCACAGGAATTGTTTATGGCTTCAAGAGTTTATCAAGAAAGGTTCCCGGACAGAAGATATCCACAAGAAAGCAGTTTTTAGAGGGTATTGGGAAGATTCGTTGAAACTCGAAGTGTGAAATACACTGCTCCTCTTCGAGAAAAAACAGTTATTAATGAAGGCAATGAGTTTCGAGTATTAGCTGCTGTCAATGAAGACCCGAACGTAAGTCGAAGAATTTTAAGTTCTAATCTGGACATATGTTCTCGATCAATCGATCGAATGCTAAAGAAGAACCACTTTCATCCGTACAAAGTGCAGTTCCATCAGGAATTACTGCCGACCGATTATGAGGCAAGGATAAACTTTTGTCAGTTGCTGACAAATACATTTGAAACGGATCAGATTTTTATAATTTTGTTTTATGGACGGATGAATCGACGATCCATAATAATGGGGTAGTAAATGGCTACAATTTTAATTAATACTCCGATACAAATTCAAACCTTTTTCAGAAACAAACCCACAAGTCAGATGGTCCTTAAAAGTATGGAAAGGTATTATTGGCACCCAAATAATTGGCCCACAATTCTTTAATGGATCGTTGACAGGCCAAATGTTTCGCAATTTCTTGGACAACAATTTAATTGAATTGTTGGAGGATATCCCCTTACTAATCCGACAAACAAAACATGTGGCTGCAACTGGATGGAGAACCTGCCCATTTCAGCATCATTGTGCGACAATTTGAAATCAACATTTCCAGCAACGATGGACAGGAAGAGGAGGACCGATTGCTTGGCCGCCAAGATCTCCTGATTTAAGCCTTCAAGAATTTTTCTTGCTGAGTGGAAGGTGAGGATTTCTCAAAAGTGAGGTTTATAAAGTGCCGCCTACGACTCCTGAGGGCATGCAGTTTCACATAATTCAAGTTTTTGGACAAATTACACGGGATATGTTAGCGCTAGTGCAACGTTCATTTCGTGAACGAATTCCTCTTAGTTAACGAAAAGCAGGTGGCAACTCTGAGCAGTTGCCATAAACTATGTACTTGTTATTTTTTTATGTATTGTTTTAAATTTTAAGCTTTAATGTTATTTGATTTGAATGTTTTTTTTAGTTTCAGTTTTAGATTAAAAGTACTTCACAGCTCCCGTTGTAAGAAATCTTCCTTATACTCTCCAAAACCTACTTTCTTGCGGATGTCTTCTACCCGAAAATTTTTCAACAATTCCAGTTGCATTCACCGAAAATAAAAACCATGTCTAGCTTTGATTTATTTGTTTTTCATTTCTTTCAACTCCAAACTACAGCGCCATACTCCGAGAAAGGGTAAATACAAGAAAAATGAAATATCTCCAAAACTATCAAAAATTAGTACCAATACGTATTGATAAAATTGAAAGAGAATTAAAATTCCCATCTATCAATGTAATTTGTTTACTACTTTGCTATTTGAGAAAATCGAGTTACCCATCTCTGATTTTAGTTTTCTAAAATCAAAAATTCATTTCATAACAACACTATGTCCTAATACTTTCATATCAACCCTGAATAAGTAAACCAACTTAATTAACAGTACACTTTAAAATCTCTCATACTTTTCAATTGTCATTCTTTTCAGAAAACTGAAAATATCTTCGAAACCTTCAGACGTATGCCCAATAAATGCTTAACAAACTGACATTTATTTCTCACAATGAATATGAATTCAAAAATGAAAAATTACCGGGTGTTCCATTCAAAATAACGAAGTGATGGTCAGTTTCCTGTATACCGGAAGTCGGCCATCTTTGAAAATATTTTCAAACTGTAGTCGATTCAAATACGATCAACATATATGAAAATATTTTTTACAAAAAATTGGACCAACGTTATCAGTTGGTGCACTGAAAAGTACAAAATAATATTGATTCTATTAATTTTGTTGGTGCCTGGTACTTTTGAAGTTGCGCAGTTAAATTGAAAACTTCTCGCACCAACTTCACAAGTACCAGCATCAATAGGATTAATATTATTTTGTATTTTTCAGTGCACCAAATGATAACGTCGGTCCAATTTTTTGTAAAAAATATTTATTTGACACTTTTGGGTGTGAAAATTGTTGGACGTTCACCATTATCCTATGCTTTGCTTGTATTTGCTATTATTCAGAAATCTAAGAACATGGTCGCTGAAATAGGATTATTATAATATATAAATAATATAAATGTTGCTACAAATAATCTGGTCATTGATTTTCCATTCGCAGATTTTTAATTTTCGAAATAAATTGCTTCTTCCACATAGCGAAAATACGCATAGGTATTTCAAATTTTAACATCGCAGAAACTCGAAAACAGTAGCTCTATCTACAAAATTTTCAATTTAAACATTTCCGGATATTTCTCAAGTCTCCTCTTTCAAATGAATCAAAAATGATCAAAATCGGAGTACGTTTACTATACGCGCACTAACCAAAAAAGCAGACAGGCGAATTGTGGGTATACCTCCTCCGTTCGTGGTTCGTCGGTCAAAAATAAATTTGCTCTATCTTTAACAGATCAGTCACGATCCACCAAATACCGCCAGCTGCCCCACCCTGTATATGTACTACTATGTATTGACTCTACTTTGAATTTTGAAGCTAAATATTAATTAGAAATTTGAACGCCATTTGATTACATTACTAGATCAAGGAATCAAGCAGTGACTTGCTTCTGATAACCTAAAACAGAATTGTTAATACTATTTCCACAGCTTATAGGTAAGCTGTGCTATTTCTGTGTTTGACCGACGAAAAGAGAAGGTATACAATTGAAATTTATGTACCTATGCTTTTTTAACTATGTTCGAGCATTTTGCATAGTAAATATATATCTACCGAATTTGATGATTCATTTTTCATTCTAAATAGGAGTGCTAAGAGATGATCCATAGCTTCCTTCACTCCTAGCCCGGAACTAGGAAATTTGGCGACATAGCCCCGAAGCCGACTCTAGCTAGCAAGGTTCTTGGTTATTTTAAACTGTTCGCTTATTGTTGTCTGCTATCTTAATTGAGTTGAAGATTGTTTATAGTTTCAGTGAAGTGTTTTTGTTGAGCAAGAGTGCTAATCCTTTGAAAGTGAGTTTGGCTTCTTAGCCTTTGCATTTGATTAGTTGAAACTTATCACTTGTGCTTGGGCTTTGTACCGAAAACATGGTTGCAGTCAGAGAACACTACCTCGTTGGGGTGTATCCATAGATATAATTTTACACCTACATCAAATGCACGGGTGTCTATAAAACATTTTGAGGTTCAGGATATAATAATATACAGGGTGATTCAGGTTTCACTAGAATAACTTCAGGGATCGATGGAACTGACCAAAATAATGATAGTTTGTATTATAAACCATACTCCAAAAACGCTTTTGCTTGGAGAAGAATGTAAAAATTCTGGGCATCTATTGCACAACATTTATTTATTTATTTAAGTAACAATATTGCCCAACGCAGCTGAGCAATGTCCGGAATTTTGTGGAATATCTTGAAAACTAAGCGACGTATCAATAAAGTTTACGAATAAAGAAAGTTAGTTGACCACCAGGAAAAAAACACCCTGTATAGCAATTAATCTAAAATTTTAAACACTTATCATTTACGTTACCCTTAGTGTTTAACCAAACACTTGAGTATTTACATCCCCTGGCTTACGAGTAATAACATAAAACCGAAAAATAATTCAAACTACGGCTTCATTATACTCTAAACGGAAGCGTTTTTGGAGTATGGTTTATAATACAAACTATCATTATTTTGGTTTCTTCCATCGATCCCTGAAGTTATTCTAGTAAAACCTGATCCACCCTGTATAATACTGATAGGTATTTATAATCTGAACGGTGTCGATCATGAGGTTTCATAGATTCCCAAATTACAACAAGGTACTATACCTCGTTTATTCCCCAATTTACCTAAGTATATTTCAAAACCCCAATGTTCCGCTAGAAAAGATCCCGAAGAAAGAAAGAAAGCGCTTGTTGAAAGAGAAAAAAAAAATACACTTCAGAGTGATTGAATTAAAGACCTTGATGAGATAAAAACGACCATTGACTCGAAAAAGTATCGTTCTTCATTTATTAAATGAAGACGTCGAAAATGAGCTCGTCAAATAAATTTCAACTATCATAGTTAACAAGAGTTTTGAAATTTAAAATGAATTGTCCATGATTAAATAATCACAAGATGGTCACAGCTAATAATTTTGTGTAAGATTCTGAAGATATGACGTTATAAATTATAGCTTCAGTTAAGTTCAATGAATAAAACTTTTTAAAATCCAATACGTTCTTCGCCCCAAAAAGATACCCCGAAAGGGGGTGGAACTAGCATTAAAGAAAAGGTAACTTCCAGCAACATTTCAATTGGAAATTCTCAAAAAAATCATAGATTTCCGAGTTACAGCACTAAGTCTTAAAAATGTGAAATAACTTTTTTTCAAAATAGGACTGACTTTATTAGTTTGGGCGAAAATATTATTATCAATTTCAAGGTTGATACCAAAAGTCTTCCATCACCATATAACGTCGTCAACCTTCTCGACAAAATCATTAGTGAGCAAAATTAGGTAGACAAAAAATTCAGATAACTTCCATTGTTGATCACTTCCAGTCAACTACATCCGGTTTTCAAATTTAGAATTAAATATTTCTATTACAATTCATTCTTATTTTTCAAGTGATTAGTGACGGTAATTTATATTCATACATATATATATATATATATATATATATATATATATATATATATATATATATATATATATGAAACTGAAACACTAAAAGCACAATGGATATAAAAACAATAAAAATTTAATTAACAATGTAACTGACAATCAAAGAAGAAGTTTTTTTATTAAGAATGATATTTTAGTTTTGATTATTTTGTGGAAACCATGGTTTTTCGAATCCTTATGTCAAAGAATGACCATTTTTTAGTTTCTATTTTAAGGAATTTATTTAATTTAGTTGAATAATATAAACATATTGAAAAAGACCACAAAGTTTATGGTCGAAACGTATATATATTTTTCCAATTATTACATTAAATAAAGACATAATTGTTTCATAACAATTTCACATTTTTCCAATTCATTTCGAGTCGTATCCCCAAGAAATCCAACACAATAAAATATATATATATATATATATATATATATATATATAAATACGGTGAGAAAAGGCATTACTATTAGGTATGTTGTTTGTGGGAATGAGGAAATTTATTATTACATAGATTTTTATGTAAACTTCGTAAGTAAATTGTAAATTTTCTCCAATATTTTATAAACAATACACTTTAAAACTATAAGAAAATATATTTTCATTCCTCTTAACCAGCTGAATTATTATTATATCACATCAATTAACTGTTATTAAATACGATTTTCCCCAAAACTAATTACCAATAGGTATTTAATTTTTTGTCCAGGTTGTCATCCTTTAAAGGTAACATTTCATCATCAGAATTAACTTGAGGTATTCAAATTTATTTGAGCTCCAGTTTGATCTACACTTCGAAATTTGAAAATTGTGAATAATTTGAGGGCCAGATGAAACTTGAATTTCCTTAAATGTATAAAATTCATAAACTTCAATCTTCATTATTTTTTGTTGATTATTTAAAAAGACAACTGACAAAGTTTATTTATAGAAATTATCTGAATAAACAGACAATATTTCTCATGATATTCACACAAAAACAATTTCTTATAGTTTTTTTTTTTCAAAACATAGGATACCCTTCATTTTAAAAATATCTCCTATCGAAATCTTAATATTTACATGAACTTTCTAGCAAATGTTGTAATTTGAATTGTAATTCAAAGAATACGCCATGTTTTTGGTAACAAAAAGTAATTTTTCGAAGGTGTCCAATATCGCTATCATCCATTCCTTTCTAAAATCGTTCAATCTGGTTCTGGAGACCTTCAAATCAGGAGATTGTCAAAATTATAATTTTGGAAAAACCGTCACTTTCTGACCATAATCTTGTTCAACTCTCATGTTTTTTATTCAAACATAAACATAAAGCCAACTCGCCTTTTTCTTTAATATTGAAAAAATCGATATTCCTGAAACAATGAAAGCTTCCATATTTTCTGCTGCGTCTGTATGGAACTAATTAATATGTGCAATTAAGATTCGAGAGCTCTTGTTGAAATTTATAAAAAAGCTTTGTGAACGTGTAGGTTGATATTGTCTGTGCATTAGAAAACAGTATTTTTTCATAGAATATCTTTTGGTTGATTGTTCTTACAAGGAATCAAAAGTCATTCAAATATTATGTTTATTCTGAATATTCTTTTTGTAACATATTGCAAAACAGAGTATGATAGGAGAAATCATAAAACACACAGGGGAATTTTTTTTCGAAATTCAAAAATGCGAACGATTGCAGTAGGTAGGTACTTTTCTATATGAAATTTACCTAAAAGCCAACATACAATCGAATTGTCTACCTCTCCCGTTTTTTGAACTACGAGTCTGACTTGTACTTTGAAGGCTTCCTTCAATTCATATTAATAATATAAATGTGTATCTGTCAGTCGGTTTGTGTTAGCTTTTAACGTCTAAGTGGATGAAATGATCTGGTATGGCGATAGCATAAACTTATCGACCTTTTCGAAGATTTATCTAATTTTGAAAGTGCGGTGTTAAGAAAGACTTGTCGAATTTAGCGCGCTTGCAATTCAAATTATAAAGCGCTTCTCGAGAAGGAACCTACATGCTGGTAGGTTAAAGAACTGGACTTTTGATTGGGAGAAACATGAAAGAAGATGACATTATATCATTTTAAAATCGATTACAAGGTTTCAGTAACATGTGAGCTTGTAGGCTCTTGGAGTTTTTGTCCCGAAAACTTAAGTATTCAAATGTATCAAAATTATGTTATGTTGCTAAGCAACGTTACTGGAAAGCTGGCGCTTGATAGGTACGGCATTGATCAAATTGAATTGATGTTATCATTACAATTTATTGTTATACTAGCTATCCCGGCAGCCGTCGTCTTGCCCGCAAAAGCTTCAAGCGATACGCCAAGAGCAGCGCCACCTACTGGATTCAATTGTGTTTTTAAATTATCCATGGACCCATTGGAATATAGAAAATTTCATACCAATCGGTACAGCCGTTTAGGAGGAGTTTAGTCACATACACGCGCACAGAAGATTTATACAGAGCTGGACAAATTCGAACGGATGATAGGATTTTCAATGCATATTGCCCCGATATGTTGAGAAGAGTCGACCATCTGAATACTTTCATTGAGAAGCGTTCCCCATTCTGCAGACTGTATGTCTGCCTCGATTTAATTCACATACTGAGACTCAGTTAATTAATAGCCAATAACCTTTGAAAATAGAATCATTTCATGTGAATTTCAAAATGTATACAAACAATGATGGAAAAACAAAATTACAATGATTTATTTCTGAAAAACATATTATTTACAGATGAGTCATCGTTTTCTTTACATGCCAAACACAATCCAACCGTTGTACGATATTGGTCTTGAGAAAATCA
The DNA here is from genome assembly GCA_958507055.1 of Crioceris asparagi. NCBI lineage: Eukaryota > Metazoa > Arthropoda > Insecta > Coleoptera > Chrysomelidae > Crioceris > Crioceris asparagi. The sequence goes on from OY293827.1 coordinate 56,931,358, forward strand.
GCATCAAAGTATTAGAATGTTAGGAGACTACTCGATAGGTCCCTTCCTTGCGATGGTAACCTGCACGGTGCTAAATATTTACAGCTCCTGCAAAATCAGATTATGCCGACAGTACAACTGCTTCCTCTTAATTTAGGGGATATTTGGTTTCAACAGCATGGTTGTACAAGTCACAATGCACGACCAGTGACACAATTTCTCCAAAATATGTTTTCTGACCGATTGATATCTAAACATTTTACGATTAAATGGCCTCCTAGATCAACAGATTTATCTCCCAATAATTTCTGAATATCTGAAAGGATCCATCTAACACGGGACACTGATACGAACGCGAGAAGCGAACCTGCGTCTTGGTCTCGCTTCGTAGAAAAGAGAAGTGGGAAACAACGGTCCACTTGCATACTTGATTTGTACCTCGCTTCTCAATGAAAGTATTCAGATGGTTGACTCTTTTGAACACATCGCAAGAACGCATTTACATGGGGCAATATGCATTGAAAATCCTATCATCCGTTCGAATTTGTCCAACTCTGTATATATAAAGATGATGAATAAATGTAAATGTAACATCATCTAAACTGAAAACTTATTTTCACATAGGTTGTAGTGTCAAGATTGAAATATCATAAATTCTAATTCATCGCTCACAGATGCGAATTTGAATTAGTAATAAGTCACGGCTAAGTTACCTTAAAATTTCAAAAGACAATAATAATTATAAAAAAGTTATATCTAGATGAGTAACCGTATAAACGTTTGTTTTAATTTTGTTTTAATGATTACATAGCTTTTCAAACAATCTTTCAGTTAGAACTAAGTTTATATCTCTATTTCTATTAAAGTCTGACCTTTCTATTCATAGGTATATGGTATATAATTAAACGTTCTTCCATTCAGCAAATGTGGGTATGTATTTATGAATAGCGCACTTGAATTTTTATAATTCACATTTATGAATTGATAGGTAATAGAATAAAATGCTCTGAAAAGTACAAAATAATATTTATGCTGATACAAACAGTCATTACTCAAGCACGAGCAAGGAGATAGCACCTTATTTTTTTCAACTAGCTGGATAAGGAATCTGCGTATGCACAATCTAAAATTATTTTAAATTATTCAGAATGTCCAAAAAAGAAGATACATATCAAAGTTATAATTTCTTAAATGGAACATCCTACATTTTTTATTATTTTCGTATTTAAGATACGAAATGAAGGTGACTTACTTCGTTATTCCCTATACCTAACTTTTGCTGTTTTCAAAGTAAGATTTGTGGTATGAAGAAATCAGCCTATTTTTGACCGACTTCAAAAAAAGGAGAAGATATACAATTCGGTTTTATTTATCTTTTATGGCTGTTCGCGCGTTTTTCATAGTAAACGTACTCCGATTTAGACAATTTTTGTTTCATTTGAAAGAGGAGAGAGAAATGGTCCCATATTGAGGAAAATCAAATCCAAAATCTCCTTCCCTCCAAAAACCGCCCCCAAAGCGGGTGGAAATCGAAAATACTAGATTTGAAAATTAGAAAGGGGACCATATCCGGAACATTTAAATTGAACATTTTTTCAAAAGAGGTACGGTTTCCGAGTTTGGCAATGGTAAAGTCTGAAATATGTGATATGCGTATTTTCGCTAGTACAAGCTAAACCTACCTCTAACTTTTTGGGTATTAGTGAACGTTCAACAATTTTCATGACTAATGTTACACTCAAAAATGTGAAATAAATATTTTTTACAAAAAATTGGACCGACTTTATCAGTTGTTGCACTGAAAAAAACAAAATAATATTAATTCTATTGGTGCTGGTTCTTTTGGAGTTGGTGCCTACAACAACAAACTACAACGGCACAACTTCAAAATTACCAGCACCAATAGAATTAATATTATTTTGTATTTTTCAGTGCAACAACTGATAAAGTCGGTCCAATTTTTTGTAAAACATATTTATACATAGTTATTTACATTGAACTTCAGGAACTAATTTGATTATCCCGATTAATGTGGGAAGAATACAGTCGTTCATACTTCAAAAATTATAGGATGTTGAAAGAATATGGTTGGAGAATTTCAATTTTGACATTTGAAAAACTTTGCTATCTCAAAGGGCACACCTGTATTTATTAACATATTCCTTTGAACTGTATTAGGTACTGTATATCTAAACTCAATAGTTTTCTATAATTTGACTCTTTTATTCTTTAGTTTATTTTAACTTCTTCGAATCCATCTAGGCAGCTTTGACTCGGGTGAAAGCGATTTTTTTGATGCTTCTGATAAGTAGTGTCATAATAACTGCCTTTTTTGGTTGTCATAAAACACCCTTATACCACTCAATGACAAATAGAACAAGAAATATCTACCAGTTGGTGGAACATTTCAATTATTACAACAAAATAAAGAATCAATTCCATCAGATTATTCACCGAAAATAATATAATATCCTACATTAACATAATATGTTTATGAAAATACAGTCTTAACATTTACATGAGAAAACCTTACTTATCATTTTAAGAAGAAATCCATTCTTTAAGTGGAGTAAGTAGTGATGAATTTAAATAAAACAATGTGTCATCTCCACAATATTGATATTGTGGAGATGACACATTGTTTCATTTAAATACCTTACTTATTATTATTATTTATATTTCTTATATTCATTTGAAAATTGACTAAATTATCAGTTTCTACCGCTATCTGTAAATTTGACTTTTATGAAAAGAAAGTATTCAGAAATCTTGACTCATAGAAAAGTAAGAACAGGCTAGCAGTAATCAATGACAAACTAAAAATCTGATATTGATCCACTTCTGTACGCTGTCCTATATCTAGTGTGCTTTGTAATCATTTTGAATAATACTTCTCCTAAAGGAATGATATTATTCAATTTAGAATTTTCTTAATTATAATAAAGAAATCATAGCACAAATTCAAGTATAGGTAGAGTTATTTTCTTTTTGGTACAGTTGAACCCTTTGAAATAATACCTCTATATCCAGCACTGTATTTTGATTTGTCCAGTCGCGTTCTCGGTAAAAATTTCGATCACTGACAGAATTGGTTCTTTGTTAAGTTATGAATTTTATATTCTGGAAACTTTATCATTAACATGAGAAATATTTTGAATTAGCATTTTGATGTATTTTGTAAATTAAATGCTATTTCTATATTTTTTTGGTTATTTTGTTATCTCTTATGATTACCTATATCGTTCGCAAATATTATTGAAATCAGTTCAGTGATATTCACAAAAAGAAAATAATAGGAACAGTTATGCAGCAATGGTTTAAGAAATCAATAAAAACATAAATAGCACTTTGGTACTCTTCCTACCAACTATAACCCTATAGCATTTGCGAACGCATTCAGAAGTACCTAATATGCAAAAAACTTCTTTGTATCAACAATTCGAACCGCCGTTTTAAAAGATTGGAGGCGGAGGTGGCTTTTATTTCAATGACATTATTATTAGGTAGGTAAACCGTCAACATGTGTGCAGGGATTTTAACCGAAAAGAGCTTCTTGACAATTCAAGTTTAACATAGGATTGATCTTATTAAATTTATGCAAAATTACATATTTTAGTAGCACAAAATCTGTTGCAAGATTTGCGGTTCGAGCCTATTCATACAAGTGAGATCCAGAATATTTAAAGGACAACAATGCAAACCGCGGCTACAAACCAAACACCTTATGAATTTTTTTCTCTGTTTTTTTGACGATGAAGTTATTATAACATATTCCAATTTATATTCGGCTCAAAAAACATCCTGCTGAAATATATACAGATGAAAAAAAAAATATAGGAATATTGCTGCTTGGTGGGTACAAAACAATAAAATCGCGTGAAAGAATGTACCGGGAAACAGTACGTGACACGCACAATGAGCTTGTATCCACTGCACTTTCAAGGGATAGATTTGAATTCATTTTATCCTACCTTCACGGCTGTGAGAATCTAAATTTAGATAAAGGCGAAAAGTAGGTACGCAAAAGTAAGATCACTGTTTGATGCACTAAACTAGGTTTCAAAATCATGCTCCACATTCACAGTGTGGATGGACAACATTCGTGCAAACAGTTAATAAGAGGAAAACCAATTAGATAGGTAATAAAGATACAAGTTTTCGACTAGAAATTTACTTCTGGTAATTTTTAACTTGTTGGTAACAACTCCAAAAGAACGAGCACCAATAGAATTAATATTATTTCGTATTTTTTGTAAAAAATATGATATAAATAATAAATTAGTATATGTTATAGTGATGAGGTTGTTGGGTTAAATTGTAAGCGCTTTTCTACGTGTGACAAACAGTGTAGGAATTTCATGGCGTAACTCTTCCTTGTTCAACAACCGCTTATGTTCTACTGAAACAGAATAAAGCACCCTCATCTGTCTTCTCTTTCTTTTAAAAGATACTCTAGTTTCTCACAAGACATTCTTAATATATTGAATTAGCTCTGTTGCGATAAAATACCTATATTTGCGAAGCCTAAGTAAGTACACATTCAATACCCCTCTGAAAATTCAGCTAAAATTGATTGAGGAACCGCCTTAACCACTTTTAATGATCCAATATTTAAGCCATCTCGATGGTGGGTTCTTTTGATTCAGAAGTTAAAATCAGTCTACATCTATTGGACATGCGTAATAGGTAGTTACTCTTGGTTTTTGATTTGAAGTGACACGGTACGAACCTAAGATCTAATATTTATGATTCTGATTTTTTATTATATAGTCTATTTGAATTGAATTGAAGTCTTCAGCTAGGTACATTTTATTGACTTGCCAACAGTATTTGACAATGAGAATGCATAATGTATACCTACAGCGATTTTTTGATATTTATCCATTTAAATAGTACAATTTTACAGAGTAATCAAGTCGATTTATTATTGACGTATATAAGCATTACAAAGTCATTGTCATGTTTGTAGGTTATGATTCGTATTAAATTATGACGTTACTTGACAATACCAAATGAATCACAAGTTCGTTTGTTTATATCAAAAATTTTGACCGTCATATGTGATAAATGATAATCATATAATGTTAAACAGGTCAAGAACATATGCAAACAGGACAAGTAACTCTGCATGCTTATAGTTATAAGCAGCCGTTGTTGAAATAACGGACCATGAACAAATATAGGGAGGACGAGTAACACGAGTAGTGGGAGTAGCACAAAAAACATTGGGTTATCGTATGTCATTTCGGTAGGTTGCGCAAAATTACGCTGCGCATCCTTATGTAGTACGGGCGAAGGAAGCTTAAATACAACAATAGACACTCAGTGAAATACTGCGCAACATACCAAATTGACAACTTATCACGAGACGTTATTTCAGCCACATCTGCTTATAGAACAGGGTACAGAGTTAGTCATCCTCCCTTTATATATTCTTGTAATGGACCATAGCAAACTGTCAATCGTAGGGAGTTGCGCTTCTTTTTATGCTTGTGAGAAAACTTTGTTTATTTCCAAATACTAAATGCAAGTTAGTTAGTGCTATTTCTAAAGTTTTAGATGGGTAGTTTTGTGCACAATCATTGATAACAAAAATCAATTTTATTTTTAATGGTCATCTATCATACGATTTCAAGTCAGGTCTTTCTGATAACTGATTTCTATTTACTACATAATTAATCGTATATTTCAAGCCGCATCATAAATGTAGAGGATCTGGGGCTGTTTTTATGACAAATTAAATAAATCCATAAACCTCAATCTTTTACTTTTGAAAAAATCTGTTACCTTCTTCTACTTCGCCGTTGCTCTTCCAGCTAGCTTCCAAACAATTTTTAAATTCTGGTAACCCTGTGCAATTACTAGGGGGGTGAATCATCACGTGATTTTAAGGGCAAAAGTTCAAATAAACCTATGTCCTAAACTTCTTAACTTTAGAGCTACAGGGTGTTGAATTTCTACGAAAAAAATAGTTTTTTTTTATTACAACTTTGATAACATCCTAGATATTTTTATGAAATTTAGCACACGCCCTTTAAGCATCCATAGCATTTTTTGATGTGGAAGTTTCTTTTAAGTTTATACTAGTGGCGTCGATACAGGGACTAAAGTAGATATGTTTTGGAATATATTATCTATGCCACTGGTTTTTCTTAAAATATGGATGCTTAAAGGGGTGTGCTAAATTTCATATAAATATCGAGGAAATTAGTAAAGTTACAATAAAAAAAAATTCTGAACTTTCTTCTTAACTTTAACACCCTGTAGCTCAAAAGATAAGAAGTTTAGCATATTTTGAACTTTTCTCGTTAAAATCACCTGAGGATTCACCCCTTCAAAGATTATCATCTTATTCTGGAACATCCTGTATAGTTATATTCATGTAAAACCCAAGTACGTGTATTGGCAAAATGATAGACTTAAGCGCATTGCGATTTTGCGAATGTCGTACGGTAAACGACCATTTTTTGTGCTACGTGTTACTCATCCGGTCTTGAAATAGCTAATCAGCGTATTGTGTACATTTTTCTGCGTGAGTGAATTGCATGTGCTAGTGCCAAAATAACAATAATATAAATTGGATATTTTGACTATCAGCTCCAATGGGGGCGTGCTCCCGATATTTTTATTAGTGAAGGAAGCTTACAGGGGCGGTTCTGATATTTGTCAGAGTCTTCTCACAACCAAAACACATCATGGGACCTAATGACTACAGTAGTTCTCATGATACGAACCAAAACAATGAAAAAACAACCTCTACCAAAAGTTATTCATCAGCTGTTTCACAACAAGTATTTCCATCAAAAGAACAAGCAATTGTTTCAGTGCAATTGAAAACACCCGACTTCAAGATTATTTGATCCCGGTAGGTACTATTATTCATCCAAAGAATATAATTTTTTCGTCTAGACTTTCGAATCAAAGAATATGTATGTACCTCGCAAGTAAGACCGTCGTGGATGATTTCATCAAGAACCATGGAACGATTGAAGTCAGTGGCCAAACAGTTAAAGCTAGACGCCTTATAGCACCAACAGAAAGACTTATCCTTTCAAACGTATGCTTGACTATACCTCATGCCATTCTGGAAAGTGAGCTTCAGAAATTAGGCGTAAAATTGGTATCTCCCATAACTTTCCTAAGAATAAACTCCTCGGAACCAGAGTATAGCCACATACTTAGCTTCAGGCGACAGGTGTATATCAATTCCCAGTCTGGTAATATACCGGACTCAATTGTAATCAACTTTGATGATACTTCATACAGAATATTTATATCCCAAGACAATTTCTCATGTTTTACATGTAAAAACCAGGCCTCTCAATGTAAAGATCTTGTAGAAGAATCAACCCAAGTAAATAACCAAACATCTGAAACTGAATCAATCAGCAAACTGAACGAGACATCTGCAGAACGTAATGACAAATCCCCCACACTAACCATTAACAACTCTGTCAAAAGAACAGTAAACGAAATTCTCACACCTATAGACGAAAATCCTTCGGATTATCTGTTGTTCACAACACCACAACCGCTAGGTAAGAAAAAGATTAGATTAAATAGGTCCAACCAAGTTCTACTTCAACCAGCAGAAAAATTCTTAGAAGATCTCAGCCCAGCACCGGTATTAAAGTTTCCTCAACTATACAGCCTATTTGATAATATACAAGGTTCTAAGGATCCTATTAGTATTGTGAAGGAGTATACCAATGATCTGCTAGCTTTAGCACAACTTCTCACATCTATCCATCCTCACCTCACCGAAAAAACAATTACACTAAGAATTAACAAATTAAGAAAAAAACTACTCACCGAAATCGGTACTGTGACAACTGAAAGTGAGAGCGATTCATCACAAGACTGTTAACAGACCGAAATTAGTACTCATTTTCAACATTCCTACATTCAATAATTCCAACAAAATTATTCAGTGGAACCTCAACGGATACTTTCGACGCCTGACTATGTTACAAACTTTAATATCAGAAACCAGACCAGATATAATATGCTTACAAGAAACCCATATCACCTATCAACACAATAGCAACTTATCAAGCTTCAATTTATTTCGTAGATAGACACCGAAACACAAAAGCAAGCGAAGGTGCAATACTGGTGAAGAATACAGTTATGTCCGAACCTATACAAATTACCACGAATTTGGAAGCAGTAGCGGCAAAAATAATTGATAAAAAAACCATACATATATGCAACGTATACCTACCACTAAATGAACATATAAGTGAGAATGCGTTAAAGGATCATATCGACCAAATTTCAACCCCAAGACTCCTTCTGGGCGACTTCAATTGCCACAATCCCATCTGGGGCTCCAAAGTTATTAGTCCCAGAGGCAGAATGATCGAAAACTTCATCCAAAACTCCCAATTTTGTATCCTGAATAACGGAACTAATACTAGATTCCACGCAGCTACAGGAGAATCGTCAGCGATCGATATATCACTATGTGACCCAGGACTAATACCAGCTTTGACATGGGAAGTACTACCCTACACATATGGAAGCGATCACCACCCTATAATAATATCTAACTTGGCTCAACAAAATTACAACAATGAGCCAATTGCAAAATGGAATCTGAAAGCAGCAAAGTGGGATCTCTTTAAACAAGCGATTGATAAAAGAATGGAAACGTATGAACACCTCAACAACATTGACGAAACGCTCGGAAGTTTTTCTAAAATTATAATTGAAAGCGCGGAATTATCCATGGGCAGAACCAAACAAATTAAGGGACATAACCCGGTACCATGAATCACGAATGCGAGACATCGATTCGAGCAAGTAAAACAGCTTTCAACCGATACAAACGACTCAAAACAGCTGAATCTCGAGTCGAATACAAAAAACTGAAGGCAAAGGCTACTTTAACAATTAATACGTCCAAAAAAGAGTCGTGGAGAAACTACGTATCAAATATGAACAGTTCTACCCCTATGTCTCTTGTCTGGAAGAAAGTTAAGAAAATATCTGGAATAAATCCATATCAGCACATCTCAGCTCTGAAAAAAGAAGGGCGGACAATCACTTCTAAGGTAGACATAGCAGAACTATTCGCAGAAACATACGAATCTCATTCGAGTGATTCCCAATATGAAAAAACATTTCGAGTAACCAAAAAAGCGAAAGAGCAAGAAGTGACGAAGATATCTAAGAACTGCACAGATTCTTTAAACTTACCAATCACTAGGCAAGAACTCAACAACTCAATCCTCGACCTGAAAAGCAACTCACCAGGACCTGATGACATTCCCTCTATATTTTTAAAAAACCTTCCCGAATCCGCCAAACATCAACTTTTAGAAATATACAACACTGTCTGGTCGAAACATATGTTTCCTGCAATCTGGACAGAAGCTACGATCATTCCAATACTTAAACCTACCAAAGATCGACAGAACCCAGAATCATACAGACCTATTTCGTTAACATGCTCATTGAGTAAACTACTAGAAAAAATAATTAACAAACGCCTACTGTGGACATTAGAAAACAGAAAGTTACTATTCCCCGAGCAAAATGGTTTCCGTCCTCATCGTTCCGCCATCGACAATATTTTAGATTTAGAAAGTGATGTACACGAAGCACTTGCCTCAAAACAAAAATGTCTAGCTGTATCCTTCGATATAAAAAGAGCCTTCAACACTGCCTGGAAATATAATATACTAAAAAAATTACAGCTACTGGGCATAAACGGAAACTGCTTGGCATTTATACGAAATCTTTTGAGCAATAGATCCATTCAAGTTAGAGTAAACGACACCCTTTCAAAAACACATACTCTGCAAAACGGAACACCACAAGGATCAATAATTAGTCCAACATTATTTCTTGTAGCAATAAATGATATCCTAAGCAGGCTAAAAAAACCTTTGAAAGCAAGACTCTACGCGGATGACCTAGTTGTTTACATAAAAGGAAAAAACATAAGTACAATAGAACAACTCACACAGGAATTTCTGGTAACTCTCGAAAATTGGAGTCATGATACTGGATTTCAGTTTAATGTAGCAAAAACACATGCACTTATATTCTGTTCAACAAATTGTAATCACATTCCACGACTCCGACTACATCAACAAAACTTAGAATTGAAAACTACAATAAAATTCCTAGGTATGATATTGTATCAGAAACTAACATGGAAAGAACATATATCCAACCTGGTATTTACGGCTAACAAAAGACTAAACCTTGTGAGAACCCTAGCCAACAAAACTTGGGGATCAGACCAGCAAACATTGCTGTACCTGTACAAAACCCTCATAAGGTTCAAAATTGACAACGGCTCTATTGCATATGCTTCAGCAAGTAACACAATCTTAAAACATCTGGATATCATCCACAATAATGCAATAAAAATAGCCCTAGGCGCCTACAGAACAACACCAGTGCAAAGTCTTTACAGCGAAGCAGGGGAACCATCACTTCAAATAAGAAGACAATTTTTAAGTCTATCATATGCTTCGAAAATAGCAGCAAACAAAGATTAACCTTCCTATGGAAACACGTTGACAGATAGATACCGAACACTTTTTACAGCCAAACCTTCCTGCAAAAAACCTTTCTATGAAAGAATCCGAAAGAGCTTAGAAGACCTCAACATAACACTCCCAGATATTTTCCCAGACAACATCGATCACCCACCTCCCTGGACAGTAAACTCTCCGATCATCAACAAAACCCTCACATGTTATGATAAAGCCAATATCGACTCTAAAATCATCAGAAATTCCCTTAAGAAAATTCTAACGGTCACGTATAGCGATGCACAAATGATATTTACAGATGCTTCTAAAGCAATAGAAGGAGTGGGAGCAGCAATAGTAACAACAAATATCACCAAAAAATTCAGACTATCCTCTATTAGCTGCATACATACAACAGAATTATATGCAATACTACAAGCGCTTATACACATAAATGAAAATCTCTCGGATCAGCGAAAATTCGTCATTCTAACAGACTCACTAAGTTCCATACAAACCATACAAAAATTATATACTCAGCATCCCATCGGTCAAATGATAAAGGAACAGCTGGCTCTGCTACAAACAACTGGAAAATCCACGTACTTTATATGGATACCTTCTCACGTTGGGATCGAAGGGAATGAAGAAGCAGATAAAAGTGCGAGCGAAGCAGTGACGTGTGATAACCTGGAAACTATCAATAAGTGTATATCGTATGATATAAAACCTTCGTTAAGCAAATATTAATGAATAAGTGGCAAAGTGAATGGCAATCCAAAACTACGGACACTCAAACCGGACATCAAACCTATGGTACACTCTTCAACCCAAAGGTCAATACAAGAAATCATAACCAGACTTCGGTTAGGTCACACAAGATTAACACACGAACACTTGATCAATCGTAGTGATATCCCGATATGTGAAGTATGCAATGTTCAAATAACTGGCACATATGTTAACAAATTGCCCAAAATACCAAAACTATACACTATATATATATATATACTATATATATATATATATATATATATATATATATATATATATATATATATATATATATATATATTATATATATATATATATATATATATATTATACACAAAATCCCACAGAGCTTATCAGTTCTACTAGGCCACTCAATCCATTACCCAAATCTGATTAATTATTTGAAAGACACTGATCTAGTTCGTAAGATACAAATTATATATATATACCTAAACATAGTTTAAATTATGTAATCTCGATACAAAATGTACTTTTCCGTTGCTAATCACCGTAATGGTGGATGCAACTCTTTTCTAAATAAAAAAAACACTGTCACTTTTTCGATTTGACAACAGTGAAGATTTCAGGAGTACAATCTCACCTGTGACGTAATACAACTGGTTACTTAAATGGCATATAATACATTATATTAAAAATTACATCCCTATTGAATTCTTGTGGTCAGATTTTTTAAATAGCTCAAAATACGTCTCTACGGTTATTCAATTGCAATATTAAGGTGAGTTTATACAGTAAATAAAATAAAATAAGAAACAGATTAAAATTGAAATAAGAATAAACTCAAAAAAGATTGGTTGAAAAAGATGAAGAAAATAAAATAAGAAATAAGAATGAACCAATCAAATCACAGCTTTTTTGATAAAAACTTTTGTGTTTTATGCAAGTTAAGTGTTCTCTGGTGGTTGATTATGCGCATTATGAATTTCCAAACAAAATAAAATAAGAAATAAAGATGAAAGTTGGCCATCTTTAGTTCTTATTCTTATTTCTTAATTTAGCTTATTTCGTGTATAAACGCTCCTATGGAAATGAGCATATTCAACTTTCTTATTTTATCTTAATTTGTTTCTTATTTTATTTTATTTACTGTATAAACTCACCTTAAATGAAAATAACTAACGATTATAACATATGACGTGGGTCATTTTTTTCTATAATGACTTTATTCTTACTGTTTAAAAGCAAACAAGAAGATTGGTCATGCAATATGAGAGCGTGGATGAACCGATCAATACACCTTAATAAAAAATTCATCTATTATCGACTAAATTACCCTTGGATATTATTATATCCGAGGTCTTTGGGGACAAGGGAAAATCAAAAAAATAGACCCTATGTAATTAAAATCTCAATCAAGTTCATGATGGTTATTTTAATTTTCTATAACTTATGCAGGTATCAGGTATATACTTGTGTTAAATGCATTGTGAACTTAGTTAAGCGTAACTGTTATAGTCTAGTTATATGTATACATATACCTAGTACCAATCGACATTGTGTATCGAAACATAAACTGTTGTGTTACGACCAATTTAGCTTTTATTGTGAATATTTATGATGAAAATAAATTTGTTTTTATAGACTATCAATACACTATAGACAGTAATATTATTGAATGATAGAATAACAGTTTGCGAGATTAAAAAATTGGTCTACGTTTTAATTTTTTCCCGTATTGGCTAGTCTTCCTGAAGTTTCTACATATCTATAGGTAGGTCTATACATTTTTTGTCTGACACTGAAAATGTACCTAACACTGATTAAACAAATAAATATTTTAATATATCTTAGTTAAATAAAAGGGCTTATGTGTAGTAAATCAATTTTTTTTATTTGTAAATTTTATTAATGAGTCTGAGCAACAAGTTATTATATTCCTTATCCTTCAAATAAGATAATCACGTTTTATGAAGTACAAATCCATTATTAAGTTGATTCAATCTTCGACCTATCATGTCCCATACATTTCAATGGGTGAAAAATCAGGACACCTAGCGGGATAAGGAAAAACGGAAGAATAATTTTCAAGAACCTAGCAATGACGGATGCTGTATAAGGTGCAGCATTATCTTGTTGATGGAAAATTGGTTTTTCTATATGCTAAAGATATGGTAACTGGTTCTAAAATATTCGAAATTTTCTTAGTTCTTAGCATTCATATTTCTATTAAGTAATACTACCTGATCTCACGTGAAATTGCTACCCATACCATACTCAGTAAGCGCAGTCTCACGTTCTAGGCAAAATAAAATTTCCTTGTTTGGTCAACTATTCCTTGTCCATCATGGGCCCGTAAACAAAATCGAGACTTGTCACTGTAAACAATTCTCCATTCCTCATGAACTAGTCAAAATAAGATGCAGTCGATAAGATTTCAAGCCAAAAGACCTGATTCTACGATAAATTTATCGTACAGACAGTTGTTGCCCTATAGTTGCCAGCCTTTTTTGTGCCATTGACCTAGAGTTATCAAAGAATTATGGGCTTTATTACTCATTCGCAGACGGGCGACATGCGTTCTGATACCATCTGTCCGAGTATGATGAAACGTTTCCTATTCTTCTCAGACTGCCATCTTCCTTAGAGGCATGGACATTAGATAAGTCAAGTGTCTATGTTCAACGTCCATGCTTAGAGGTGACCATCATGAAATCTTGACTGTATTGACGGTTCAATCCAATTCCAAACTTTCAGAAGCATAGAATTAAAAATTTCGGTGTTCTTAAAATTTAACACGTTTGGGAATGTATCTCAAACGCTGCAAAAACACCGTTAGTTCGTCGAAATCACAGCTTACCTATAGCTTAGAGGCAGTTCGCGTAGGTACTTCTATTGTATGAGTGCACAAGCTTAGCAAAATTTTTCTTCTTCTTCTTTAAGTGCCATACGACCTCTTTGCATTGAAAGTGTTAGCACAGACAGGAAGTTCTACAGTTTAACATGGATTCCGATCCATCGATATGTCTCAAGATAGATTTCAAGACACACCCTTCCAGAGAAGGCAGAGTTAACATCATTGCGCATGCGTTCACAATGCTATATATAGGTCGGTATCACAAAATTTTGTCATTCAGTCGTTGATTACCGTATGAGTAAGATATCTCTCTTCAATAATTTAATAAAACAAATTGCACCATATTAGGACTTTTATCATCTCAGTATGATGATAATGAGGCTCGCAAAGGACTAAATGAGTGTGCTAATGTATTAAAGATGCTATGAGATATGCCAAGAGTATGGGTGAGAAACAGTATCTAGAAGCATGTTCAAGAAATATCCGAACCTTGAGGAATCAGATTAAAGCTGAAAGAAAGAAGGGTACAGGACTAAGTCCAAACACTGCAAGGGACCGTGTTTGCTGAAACGATAGTGAGTCAGCATTTGGTGGGCGCATTCGCACTAGTATCATCTCTAACCTCCAACATAAAGACCCCTTCACATTCCTTCAAGACTCTTTTAAACTCTTTAGGACTCGTACAATCAATGCTTTGAAGAAAGATGAAACTATCAAGTTTAACATTGTATTCGGAGGCGAGTTTATTATCATGAAAGGTGACCAAGTTCAAACGGAATGTAAATATTTCACTACAGCCAATTCACCCATCTTTCGTGAGACAGATTTCGAAGAGTGGTTCAACACAAATGTTATTATTCCCCTTCTCAAAGACTTTCAAGAGATCTGTCTCACGGAACATATGTGAATTGGCTCTAGTGAAATATTTATATTCTGTTTGAACTTTGCGAGCCTCATTATCATCATAATGAGATGATAAAAGTCCTAATATGGCTGCAATTTGTTTTACTAAATTATTGAAGAGAGAGACATCTTACTCGTACGGTAGTCAACGACTGAATGACAAAATTTTGTGATACCGACCTATACATAGCATTGTGCATTATGCGCAATGATGTTAACTCTGCCCCAGTGACCTGCGATTATGACTCCATCTCTGCCTCTTAGCTGTGACCTCATCCTTCGATGCTACCTCTCTCGAGGTTCGAGACAGGTGGTGGTAACTCTTATGGGAAAATGTTGATCAAATGTTGCAAGTAGCAGCCGTTAGAGCCCAGTGTCGCTCTTCCGAAGTATTCCGAAGAATGTCGGGAACCGTTGAATACGAATCAGAGAGAACATACAATGAACAATGAATGATACGAATGAAAAATATTTTTTACAAAAAATTGGACCGACTTTATTAGTTGGTGCACTGAAAAGTATAAAATAATATTAATTCTATTGGTGCTGTTACTTTTGAAGTTGTGCAGTTGCAGGTAGATTGGTAACTTTTGGCACCAACTTCACAAGTACCAGCCCCAATAGAATTAATATTATTTTATACTTTTCAGTGCACCAACTAATAAAGTCGGTCCAATTTTTTGTAAAAAATATTTATTTCACACTTTTGAGTGTAACATTAGTCACGAAAATCGTTGAACGTTCACTAATACCAATGAAGATAGTACTTATTCTATTACCCACGTATATTCCTTGCTTGTAGTTCTTATTATTGAGATCTCAGTACATCGCTGCGGAAATACGCTTGAATATTTTAGTTGTTACCATTTTAACACCGATTTTACTCGAAAACCGTAACTCTAAGGGGAAAATGTTCAGTATAAATGTTGCTACAAATAATTATGTCTTTCATGTACTGCAAACAGATTTTCAATTTTCGACAGAAATCGCCCTCTCCACATAGCGAAAATAGGTATATTTGAGAGTTTAAAATGTCTCTATGTCGAAAACCGTTCCATTTAAACGTTTCCGGATATTGTCCTATCTGTAATTATATCAACGCAGATTTTCAATTTTCGACAAAATTTGCCCCCGTCTCCCCCTTTGGGGGCGGTTTTCGGAGGGAACGAGATGTCGGATTCCCGTTTTTATGAATATGGGACCATTTCTCAAGCCTCCTCTTTCAAATGAATCAAAAATCATCAAAATCGGAGTACGTTTACTATATGAAAGGCGCGCACAAACCAAAAAAAAAAAAAAAATGCACACAATCGAATTGTATACCTCCTCCTTTTGGGAAGTCGGCCAAAAAAGGCGTTCATTATAGTTGTTTGTATCTGAGAACTGAGCGTTTTGCTTGTCACGATATTACAGACTTGAATTGAATTGTGATTAAGAAGGGTGTTCGAGCAGGATTTCAAACCAAACTCAAACCGTCAGAGGCATGCGCATTTTAATTTTAAGAAGACGGAAATTAATATGCGCATGCTCACAATCACAGAAAGCAGTTGGAAACTGGTCCAAACTACTGCTCGAACACTCTTTATATTGAGAGTGAAACTTTATCGCTTTTAATCACGGTTTATTTCAATTGATTTTTGAATTTCCGAAATGGCTCCGAAAAGGACAAGTGTTTTGTGCTCAACTGTGCCAGTGATAAGAATGCGGGAGTAAGTTTTCACCGCTTTCCAAGACCCGGAAAAATAAATGTTAATAGGTAAGTGTAATAACACATGCTTATTTCTAATGTTACTTAGTGTTGCTTGAATGTTGTAAACTATCCGCAGCATTGAACTGCCTTTTCATATCAGGTATTACCCTTACGTATTTATGTACCAAGATTGATGTCGATAGGTCACTATCGTGTTTGCTGGTAGACGTAGTCAGACAAACGGATAAATGAAAGTCAATCCCATAGGAGGTATTATTTGTATACCAAATTTGCTGTCGATCAGTTAAGTATTTTCTGAGTTATAGTGTTTACAAACAGACAGATAGAATGATCAAAAAAATAACTACCTCAAAATTCGCGATAGTTAATAAATCAATAATAACGCTTATATCAAAACATTGTTCACTCGCCAATTCGCGCTTCGCACTCGGAAATCAACTGAATTCCCAACAAATTACTGTTCATTACTTCGTCTATGAAATCAGTGTTCCAGAATACCTTAACGACAACTACAAACGACAGTTTCTCACCTTGGATTATAGTTTTTTGTCTTAGGTACTTTGGAGCAACATGAAATTAATGTGTCTATTTGTCACTTTATTGTCTGAAATTACTTCAGACTATCTGAGTTTAAATTGATTTCCGATAAAATTCTTGTCTCTAGGGTGTATTCTTTCTAAAACTAATACCACTTTTTTTACAGGTGCAGATTATTGCTAAATTCTGTCAGCCATCTAGTTACTGGTTTCTGGTGGCGTCATGAGAGAGCACATTGAATGTGTAAGTATATATCTACCGTGAATATAGTAGAATATCTATTGTCTATTAATATTTGTGTTTACTTGCTAATATTATATTTTTAAAATTTGTTCTTTTTTAGCTCTTAACTTGGTCTAAAATATCTATTTTCAGAATTTCATGACTGAATACGTTATAATATATCCAATCCACACATAAAAGAGCAGAAATTGAAGAAAAACTTTAGGTCGGAAAATAAGATTATTTCATATTTTTAGCTCATAACTTGGTGTAAAATGTCTGGAGAAAGAAGGACGAAACAAATGAAGCCCTTAATATTCATCTGTGTATTGTGTGTGTTACTATGTTTCTTTTTAGGCGGCTCATATATGTTATATATTTGAAATTCTTTGTAACTATATCTCAAAAATGATACAATTAACTATTTTGAACAATTTACTTTGTATACTTTATAACTTATGCAATATTAAAGAATGAACTTCAACAATTTGTTCAGTTTTTATGACCTTATTAATCCAATTTAAAAAAATGTGACAGAAATGAGACCTTTAGAAATTGTTGGAGTAGATATATAGAAAAAATATTTCCAGCATTCATATAACTTTTTTTGGCCAATGTCATAAAAAGTCTCCAAAATTATTTTCTATAAATTTTCTTCAACAATTTCTGAAGGTGTCCATTCCTTTCTGTAATTCTAGCTAGCTTGTTACTTTTGAATTTGCCACCATCAGTATGTTTACAATGTTAGCAGGGCAGCCGTCACAGCGCTAGTGTTTCAAGGTCAAAACATAGTCAACAAGGATTTACATAGGAGTTACCATTTTCTTGTAGGTATATATTCTCTGGTTCGAGAGCAACTGCAGCTGCAGCGCGCTCTCTTCCCATAAAGGGGGGCGTGGTCTGGCTGAGCACTGAGAGAAGGGTGGGAGGTTAGTTCAATGTCTAAACGCGCCAATTTTCGCTATTTTTGACCGACGAACCCCGAACGGAGGAGGTATACAATTCGACTGTGCTTTATTTTTTATTTTAATTTTTTTTTTGGTTCGTGCGCCTTTTATATAGTAAACGAACTCAGATTTTGATGATTTCGGATTCATTTGAAAGAAGAGGCTTGAGAAATGGTCCCATATTCATAAAAACGCAAATCTGAAATCTCCTTCCATCCGAAAACCGCTCCCGAAGGGGTGGTGTGGTCGAATTTTGAAAATTGAAAATCTGAGTTGGTATAATTAGAGATAGGAGAATATCCGGAAACGTTTAACTTGAACATTTTTTCAAAAGTGTTACGGTTTTCGAGATAGACGCATGTGAAATATGTATTTTTGATATGTAGAGAGGGCAAAATTCTTTCGAAAATTGAAAATTTTTCGATACTACATGAAAGATATAATTATTTGTAGCAACATTTATAATGAACATTTTTTTTAGAGTTACGGTTTTCGAGTTAAATCGGTGTTAAAATGGTAACATATAAAATACTCAAGCGTATTTCCGCGATGCTTTGAGATCTCAATAATAATAACAACTACAAGCAAAGAATATACATGGGTAATTGGATAAGTACTATCTTCATTGGTATTAGTGAACGTTCAACGATTTTGGTGACAAATGTTAGGTACACTCAAAAGTGTGAAATAGATATTTTTTACAAAAAATTGGACCGACGTTATTATTTGATGCACTGAAAAGTATAAAATAATATTAATTCTATTGGTGATGGTACTTAGATGGTGCCAAAAGTTATCAATCTAATTGCAACTGCACAACTTCAAAAGTAACAGCACCAATAGAATTAATATTATTCTATACTTTTCAGTGCAACTAATAACGTCGGTTTTATGTAAAAAATATTTTTGACATTTAAAATTGATCGGTTTTGTGCCCGAACCCGTGCTGCTCATTTACTCTAAGTGTTGAGCGTAGTTACATGACATTTTTAATAATATTTATACATACTTACACATACAAACATCTTATTTGAAAACATTCTGCCGTATTCATAATCAGTCTTAGTTCTGTACTACCTTAGTTTGTTTGTTAGTTACCTACTATAGTAATAATAATAAACAAACGTAACTGTTTTAGTATCAAACTAAACTAGTACCAAACCAAGATTGATTATGAATACGGCTGATTATTTTCAGTTCTCACAATTAAAAGTATGTATTATTGGACCCTTTCCAATAATTAGCTACCTACTACCTATTAAGTAAAAATAAAAATAAATTGGTTGAATGGCGTTTCTATTTAACAGTAGCTTCGATGTTTAGATCTTTTACAGTTACATTTTGAGATTATAATGCCCATGGTTTATGTCCGAATGATGCGGAGGTGCTTTTATATACATACTATATAAATGAGGCAAATTGCCAATTCTATATGGTAACAGGAAACAAATAGATATCGTTTTTGGATGCGTCACCTCCACTACTAGGGCTTACTTCAAGTTTGAAACATCTATAGGTTACAACAGATATCGAATTGTGGCGTATAGGGAGTTTACAGTACTAATAAAGCTGATGATGTCTTATTAATTCTAAAAATCACATCTTACACTTTTGATTTTCAAATATCACACATACTTACTATATAATATTCAGGGTCCTGCAATACCTAGTGCGTCAGGCATCTTTAGCTCATATACCAATTATTAGGTTAGGAATTTCGTTAGTTGCAGACCATTACTATACATATGAGGGAAAATATTCTCCCATATACATGGTGCTACCTAGTACAGGTCTGCGTACTAACGTAATTGGTATATGAGCTATACAGGTATAAATGACTGACGCAGTATTGCAGGACCCTGCATATAGACTACCCCTATGACATGGAAAAAAATAAATTTTGATAGCCTAGTTTACATAGAAACTTTTCGTTTCCTGCAATTTTTTCATGAAACTTACCCAATAACCTTACCCCGAAAAAGAATCGAGTTGGTCACTGTCACTTCTTAAGACAGGGGTAGTCTAATTCAAGTCCCTCCACTCATTTTAAAAATTGCGTTTCTATAATGGTAATACTACCATAAAATTTTATTGTTCTCTTTGCGTTTTTAAGATAAAAAATACAAATATTATTTTTTCGCCATATTTGTAGCGTGATAACTCCCTATTGGTTGACTTTTGACCCAACGTTTATATTACAAACTGCCCTTTATTCTGAACAATGAATCATCCCCTTAAGTTTTTCGCTCTTTGTTCTGAAATACCCTGTATAAGTAGTCTATTTAAAAATGCAATGTGATTACGTCATCAGCTAGGGACATTTTAGTATTTTTTTCGTTATTTTTTTTAATAGTAGGTACCCACGTACCTTCAGATTTACAGACTCATCAAATCGATTCATTGGCCGTGTCCATAGCAGACACCTGCTAGCAAGTTAGCAGAAATTTAAGATTACCCTCTTAACCTCTTGGACACAACTTTGGTTTGCACTAAGCTAGCTGTCATAATAATAATGAAAATTCTAAAATGTAACGAGAAAAAGGCAGAATATTTTATTTCAATTCAATATACGAATAGAGGGATCGTATACGAAACGACGGTGACATAACATGTTCACAAATCAAATTATAAAGGGTAATTTTGAAATTGTATCTGGCGAATATTTCTTACTTACAGCTATCAGAAATCAGAAGTAGATACGCAAGAGAACCATTATTCCGAGTATCCGAGTTTTTAACATATCTTCACGTTTCAGAGCTTTCTGAGTAAAAAACCCAGATATTTGCCATTTGTATATCTGTTCACCTGTTTGTCTGTTTTTGTGGGGTATCGATCCCGAATGCCTGTGGCACAAGCTGACCACCTTGTTTGCAATGGTTGCTGTCCAGTAGCCGAATTACGTGTTGAGTACGTTTGGCGTTTTAATACAAATTAGCTAACGTGCCCTGACCTGAAACTGTTTTTAGCGCTAAAAGTAGTACTTGATCGCCGTCAATAGCTATTTTTCGCCAAACGCCAAGCTGTTTGTGTTGGCAATCGATAAAAAATAATGAGCCCACCAGACAATTTCAATTTTCCTTTACTTTTAAGAAAAACAACAGTTCTACAGGTTGCGGTATTCGGAGAAAATGCATGACTCGAATTTGTATGAAAGTGGTAGGAAAATTGTGTGAGCGGATATATATTTACAATCGGTACTTGTGTCGATTTTAGAAACTGTTGCTTTTACTATTATTTCAATATTGAGATAAAACTCTATCGATTTTGATCTGTGGTACTGAGAGGAGAAGAATATAAGTTCTTTTTACATTTTTATATAAATTAATAGGTAAATGCCTGCGACTCCTTGTAGATATAAATAAGAATTCCGGTCAAGATTGTGAAATATGCGAAACCAAATTTACTTACAATAAAAAATATTTAAAAAAAGAACGCGTAGTCTTATGATTAATTTTTAATGTTATGAGTACACTTTGTTGAAATTATTTGGATCACGATAGATGTAGAAATATGACTTCCATATATAGAATAAAGAGTGACTAAAAAAATATATTTTCAAATGATTTTTTTATTCCTTATATAGCGTCTAGCATAGAAATACGTTCAATTATACTTTTGCTGCTGTCGTGATGTATGGGAGAAACACGTGTGCCCTAATAAAACCTACCTATACATGTTATATCTACCAAGCTTATGTATTATATAATTCGCTGTTATTTTTTGCTGGGTCAATAGCTCTGTTTGAAGTCTACATAAGATTTGATTATGTCTTACCTGTTGTAACACCGATTCACTCAATAATACCTTACAGTAATGTTAGCTTTCAAATAATGTATCTACTTCCTAATATAATAAGATACATAATATGAGTTAAGAGCTTTTTCCACATATTCCATAATTTAATAAAATCATGACCTTGTTGTTCGAAGTGCTTTATTTCGCACTATCCACGCGATATTACACAATTTGAACAATCTGATTAGAAAAAGCCAAAACAAGTTCACACATGCTTATAATCTACATGCATACATAATGTAATGTTCTTGCCTTACTTACCCATATAACTGACCCACTGTATAGGACCCAAATAATACGGATTCTATTATAACAGTACTTGATATCACATGTTCGAAGGGCCAGCTCGCTCATGATACAAGATATTCTGCGCCCTAAAGGGTACAACGAATTTACTCCGGCTGCACAATGGATTCCAAACCAACATAATATTTATGTGATGATGATGCCAAAATAATCATTTTGCCAGGGCAAGTGAGTATGATTATGACGTATGACTTGAATCACCCACGTTACACAGGTCTCTGACTGAATGACTGCAGCTGGATGTGAGGCAGAGGAAGACGAGGTATAATAGGGAAAAGAAGTCGTAATGCCGTCGCCGCCTCGACGCCGAAAGGGACACTGAAAACTGAAGTAGAGAGCGCGCCGCACCGTTTTGTAAATAGTACAGTTGGTAGCGCTCTAAGTTGCCAGCTACCGGGGCCTCTGCTGCTGCTCTCTGGATGATTATTTGATTTTCCTGTGGTGTATATAGAACGCCGACTTTCCACTGTGGAAATCGATATTGTGTACTTACTAGCTAGGGTAGCGTGTGTTTTCAGTTGCTCTTGTATCGCGCTACGTTTCGGCCGAATGTAACAGGGTGTTTTTTGGTAAAGTGTGTCCAAATTTCAATGCTATTGGCAATAGCTAAAGTCAGCGCTAGATAGCTATTGTCGCCACTGGATAGTAGTTATTGTCGGCGTTAGGGATAAGTATTCGGAAACAATGCCTAGCTTTTAGAGCAATGGTCACTACCTGGCTAGTTTCTGTTCTAGCGCTGATGAAGCCTATTTTCCGTCAAATGCACCATTGTGTTACTTTTGATGATTAACAATTTATCCTTATGTTAGGTGAAAATAACATTATTATGCAAAATTTTACGTCACTAAAGCTAGCAGAGCAAAGTGAGCAGAATCCAAAATACATAATGATAATCAACTTTTTTGTAAACATTCTTACCAATTCTTGTAGCGTATATAAACTAAGTGTTAATTAAGTACTGTAAATGGCTGCTTTGCTTCATTTAGATAAAGTTAGCATAGTGACCTCTGAAAATCAACTTTGTTGAAAACCACCATTTACACCATTTCTTGAAGTGTTAATCAATTGCTCAATTATTGCTGTGTTTCGAAATTATTTGCTCATTTATTTTTTAGAAATGGCTGCCTGTATTAGTGTATATATATATATAGTATAGTTTATTTTTACCTCGGGTATTAATGATGTTTGTGCCCTTGGGGAATCACAAACCCTCGAACAAGAGGCCCTCGAGTTTGCCAGATTGTCACCCTCAGGGCATAAACATCTAATTTATATCTTTAATAATAACTATAATGTGAGGCAATTTGTATAAGAGATTAAATAAAATGTTCATATTTTTGCGCATTTTTTTAATATTACATTATTATTTTTCTAAAGTTGGACAACATAAATATGTTTCTTTCCTTCTGACCTCCCTCTTTTTTGTGTCATCATACTCAACCCAGTCATAACTTCTCAGGCAAAACGCAATAAAATGGCCGACTTGATGAATTATGTTTTCAGAAGACTCATGTGATTCCTTTTCATTGGCCTATATGATCTGTGAAAATGTATTATTCCTTATTCTAGCCAGATTGTAGACATGTTCCCTATTCCTATATTGTGGCACATATACTTGGGTGATTTATCCAATTACATAAAGAATATTCTAAGCGTGACGCTGTCTGGATATTTTTGATAAAGTTATTGTCGTCAAAAGTTCCTGCGTAAGGAATAAGCATAGATGTTCGTTTGTTTGTTCGTGGAGAGTATCCTTTGACGCTAGTTAACACTTCTTGAAACTTATTTATAAGAATATGTACGAGATTTCGATCGCACTATCCAAAACTGTCGTATACTCTTGATTGCCATTCTTTTATCGTCGGAAGCGAGATATCCAAAAAAGCTTCGTACGTGATTTATAGAGCGGTTCCTACAAGGCCTTTCTCTCATAGTGAAAGAACCAAGTTTCTTGTTCTTTAATAATTTCACAAAAACTCATACCTTCTACCAGAGCTGCTATCAATACTTGAAGTATAGAATCCAATGCAAAGCAGCTATTTTTTCGAAAAAAAGAGTAATTAATTTCGGAACACAGCACTTAGCACCTAATTTACGCTACATGAATTGGTAAAAATGTTTAAAAAACATATTTTTCAAGCTTTGCTGTACTAGCTTTATCTAAAACTAGCTAAGCAGCCATTTTCTAAAAATATATAAGAGCAATTGATTTTTGAATACAGCACTCATTAGCCCTAAAAGCACTAAAAAGATTTTCTAAAAAAAGGCGATTTCTAAAGCTAGCAGAACAGCCATTTCCAAAATATATAAGATCAGTTAATTTCTGAATACAGCATTTAATTAGAACCTAATGAGCGCTACAAGCACCAAATATGTATTTCGGATTCTGCTCTCATTGTTCTGCTAGCTTTAGGAACGTCATAATTTTTAGACTGCGGGTTTCCTAATAATGTCTATGTAGTAAAATTATCTATTCAGTATGCAAGCATTTCATGAAATATAACACTGTTTATTACCTACATCATGATTTGCCTTGACGAAGGGTGTGCATCTAAGGAAAGCCGCAATAAACATACGTTTTATTAAATAGAACACCTTAGATTGAAAGCACGTTAGATTTCCTTCAAAATTGAATAACCAAGATGAATCTTTTATGGGCCGTTCAGGAGTTATGGGCACTTTTATATTTATTTATTTATTTATTTATTTATTTATTTATTTATTTATTTATCTATTTATTTATTTATTTATTTATTTATTTATTTATTATCAATACACTGTTCTACAGGTTCACACCCAATTACAGAACAGGAATATAGGAATAACAATTTATCTGACTATTTCTACAATATACTTACAGATTGGAAAATAAATAATTAACAGTTTAGATATTAAGCTTATACTAATTATACTAATTAGATGGTTAGTTTACATATAGATATTCAAAGGCCATTTTTATTGCAGAGATAGAACAATGAAATAGGTCCAACTGATGACTTGCAGTATTGCATTTGTTACAAAGCTTGTACAGAGGGGAGGCTATTAAAATATTTGTTCTTGGAGTGGGAAGGTAAAAGGTATCCTCAGCTCTAGATGCCAGCCTAGGAACTATAAATTTCATAAATGATAAAATGTGTGGATCATTGATTTGATCGTTGATCATTTTATGAATGAAAATTACAGAATTGCATTCACGACGAGTGCTTAAACTCTTCATATTATGTCTGTATAATAATGCTATGTGAGAAAATCCCTGCGGCGGATAAACATTATCACACTTAAAAGAGAGAAGTTTCAAAAACCGTCGTTGTACGGACTCGAGCTTCTCAATATACGTTACCTATATTTAGTGGGTTCCATATGATAGAGCAGTACTCTAATTTCCTGACGAAGGCATTGTATAGGATCTTCAATGTAGTAATGTCTGAGAGGTCACGAGATGTTCTTGCTATGAAACCGTACATCCTATTTGCGGCGGTCAGTGAAATTTCGATGTGAGGCACAAAGGAGAGCTTTGTATCGAAGGTTACTCCAAGATCGGAGAACAAGTGAGGGCGTTCGAGCACAATATCGTTTATGACATATTCAAAAGATATGTAGTTTGTTTTATGTGTATAGGTCATCACATGACATTTACTTGGGTTAACAGGTAATTTATTGATTGAGCACCAATCTTCTAGCCGTCTGAGATTTGAGGAAAGGCGCTGACAGTCACCTATGTTCTTTATTTTAAGGTATATTTTTAAGTCATCCGCTTACATTAAACAGTTTATATCGATCTTTCCGACAATATCGTTGATGAAAGCATTGAAAAGAAGAGGACCAAGGATACTGCCCTGGGGGGACACCGGAGGTAGCAGTATATTCCACAGATTTAATACCATTGATTTCAACGAATTGTCGCCTGTTATTGAAATATGACGAAAACAGTTCGATCAAAGATATCGACAAGCCAAACCCAGAAAGTTTCAAAAGTAATATTCCATGGTCCAGTCTGTCGAACGCCTTAGAAAAATCTGTATATACAACGTCCGTCTGGGACCTTCTATCAATACTTTCTGCAATATATTGTGTGATATTAATAGATTGGTGACTGCCGAACGGCCTTTCACAAAACCATGCTGAGAAGATGCCAATTGGCTGCAGATATGCGGATATATCCTATTATATAGCCGGGTTTCAAATACTTTGCCAAAATTGCATATTATTGATATGGGCCTGAAATGGTGAATTTTCAATTTGTTGCCTTTTTTAAAGATTGGACGAATTTTCGATAGTTTCCATATATCCAGAAAAGTGGAGGTCCTAACATATATATTAAACAGGACCATTAGTGGATAAGCTAAGGCGTGTGCACAATCTCTCACAATCATTGCTGGGATAAGGTCTGGCCCACTAGTCATCTTAGGTTTGATTTGCTTTAAAGCACTTCACTTCATTCTCTTGAAAGGTACTAATATACAGTGCGGGCTTATTCAGACTATTCATAGTGAGTTGAACAGATGAACTCACGGTGTATGATTCCGAGAAGTCGGCAAAGCTGCTTAGAACATCGTGGGCGCCCTCTAATAATTGACCGTCGTAAAACATTCTACCAGAGATACTATTTGATCTTTTTTTGTTATTAATAAATGCCCCAAGCTTATTCGGATTTTCTTTTATATCTTTTTCTGCAGAATTTAAATAATTTTTGTATGACTTCGACTTTCGTCGACGTCATGCTTGATACTAGCTCTTAAGCGATTAAATTCGCTGAGAGCTTCATTGTCGTTGTTGATTTTAAACAACCGTCGAAGCTTATCCTTCAACTGAATTTGCTTGATGATATTCTTATCGAACCAGGGAGGCTATTTGCGCTTGAACTGATGCGTCTCTACGGGCACACAGTTATCTAAAACGTTATAAATTTTTTCATAAAAATGAGCGCATACATCGTTAGACTCGTCGAGAGTTTCTAAGAAAGTCTAGTTGATAGTAGTTGGAAGGTTGTACATTCTGGGAAAGTCTGCTTTCCAGAAATTGAACTTTGTATAGGGAGCTCCGAGACATCTCTTCGAGTTATGGGAAATATTAGGATCGCAGGCAATGGCAAGAGCAGGGTGATGTTTGTCTTCAGGAACAAGGGGGTCTAAGGATCGCTCCACAGAGCAGTAATCGCTATTACATAGAACAAGATCAAGTATTCGGTTGTACTCATTAAGAATAAGGTTATACTGAGTCAAAGTGTTAATTCCTAAGAAATTGTTTAGTTAAGTAACCAGGGAATTCGATTGTCCCTCCTGAATAAATGAAGAGAACGAGGAAATATTGGAATCTCCCGTGATAAAAACTATATTGTTCTTAGTGCCTGTGGCAAGAATGGCGGACAGAGTTTTGAAGAGACCATAGTATTTATCATATGGTGAAGAAGGAGGAATATATAAATTAATCAGATATAAGGAAGATATGTTTGTAATTATTTTTACCATTATAATGTCAATAGAGATTAAGTTTTGAGTAATATATGGTGTTAGATCTATCTTTGAAGAAACAAATGTACTGTTGACAGCAATAAGAGCATCCCCACCCCTCGAACAGTTGCATTGGACAAAATATCTTTCCGAACGGTAAACTGTGTAAGAATTTGGAAATAATTCAGTACTGTCTGAAGAGCTATCTAACCAGTTTTCAGTTATTGCGACAATCGGATAATCGTTTACGGATATTGAATTAAATATCTGACCGATTTTGGACCTCAAACCTCTGGTTTTTGATAATATAGAAAGGGGCTCATCGCTTTTGCTGAGGGGGGCATTTTAGGTAGAGTATTTAAAGGGGGTAGTTGCTATGAGCTTCCTAGCAGATCATTTCTCAATTTCTGCAAACCTGCTTTATATGCTGAGCATTCATCATTTTCCCAAGCCGCATGCTCGGTAGAAACATCACCGTCATGATTATCCGCCAATTTAGTGCAGTTGCTACATTTACGCGCCTGAGACGTGCATTCAGAAACATTGTGATTCTCCGCGCATAAAGGACAAGTTAACCAAGTAACCAATGAACAGATTGCCCGTCTTCATTATTTTATCATAGCAGATCTTGTCAACCTGAATTAAACATTGAAAGATATTTTATTTTTTTTTAGTGGGGAAGGACTTGACAACTGTACAAATTGAGGGATCGGGAAAAAATCGGGATTACAATTAACAATAAGATCATGCAAGGCGTCGTTTGAGTACTGCTGAGACATGCCAAAAACGCGAAGCCTTGATTTGATACCGGCAAGTTCCTTGACATCATATGAATCAGACATATTTTCTTCGGTCAGTTTTCTGACCATGTGGTTATCCTCCTTGGATTTGCATCCGATTAGAATAGCGCCATCCTTCATATGTTTGACTTTCGAGATTTGAAAACCATTCTTTGATGGATTGATCCTACTCATAAGCTCCGATTTAGTTTGTGATATGAGCTGGTTACCATTTTTTGGGAAGATAACTATTGCGGGTTGCGTATTATTTTTTACAACATCAGCATAACGGCCAGGGATGGTGTTCACTATAGGTTCTTTGACGATTCTAGTTACACCTGCTTTCATTGATGCGATGTTGTCCTTGATAACAGATATGGCGTCAATGACTTTAGACTCTATGAGTTCGCTTATTTTTACTTTGTTGATTTGAGATAGATTTTTGCAATAATCACAATAAACTGCTGGTTTGGTTCTGCTGATTGCCGTGTTACATACTGGGCAAAAAACCATTTTCTAGCGAAATAAGAATGATAACTTACGCCGTATATTGAATAGCAGCCTCGGAGTGCCCACTAGTTATATGGAAAAAGGTAGGTATATATTCGGATAGTCGTAGTAGTGCTACTACGTAAGATACTGGATATTGAAAAAAAACATGTCCTGAAATTGATTAAAGTTGAATCAAACTGTCATGGGTTTGGTGCAGACGTACAGTCTGCTTGAGTTGGAAAAATAATGAATAACTAATTTTCATCAAATGGAACGCCCTGTATATAAATATACTTCTTTATGCTTTAATTCATATTTTAGTTAAAGTTTTGTTATGCGAGACTACATACTCTTACCACAATTTTCGAGGCACAGTTTTCATACGGAAGTTAACCAAGATGGGAAAAATACAATAAGAGATAGATCGTTTTAAGATATCGTATTCAAAGCTAACTTCGATAAAGGTTCTCCTAGGGCTTGCAATTGTAGTTAGATAGAATACTTTTGGCACCAACTTCAAAAGTAGCAGCACCGATAGAATTAATATTATTTTGCATTTTTCAGTGCACCAGCTAATAAAGTCAGTCCAATTTTTAGTATTCACAGATCGCGAACAAAATACGCATATTCCAGACTTTACCACTGCTGTAACTCGGAAACTTATGATTTTTCAACTTTCAAGAACTGATTAACATGGCGAAAGTACCTACTCTATATCCGCACCCCTGACAATAACATGCAATTTTATGACACTAATATGTGAATTATTTTTTCCTCCAGCATCATGAATTTCTTAACTCACTAGTGTGAGAAGTAATGAGTTTTCACACGAGAGCAGCTTTCAGTTTTTATACTGTCAAAAATTTAAACGCAGTGATCAAAGAAATAGCGATTCTATGTAATTTAACTTTCAAGGCAGGTGTAGCAAAAAATGATGAATCCTACACGTGAGCAAAGTGGCGAAACTGACAATCGTGAAACAACATTCGGTTCTAGATAATTATATGTCATATTAGCTCAGACTCGTGTGATTGTCACGATTCGCCTTCGATCGTCCTTCAGCGAATATGACACATAACTAGGTTCATTTTGCAAAATCATGATTGTCAGATATTCACCCCTTTACAAGCTATTCTGGCAATTGAACACGACATACTTTTTGATATTGACGATAGTGTAAGAAATGTTGCTTTTTTAACTAATAGTGACATAAATAATTATTATCCCTTCTAGGTACCTTGTAACAAATATTTTACTCCATCCAGGTTGATCTCAAGTGATGCTCCACTTTTGGGCGGTAATCAACGATTCTCTTAATTTATCTAACAAATGCAAAACAAATTTACTAGTCAAGTTTAGATTTTTTTGTCTTTTTTAAGAGATTTAGTTAGTTGTCTCTTGTCTGCCGCTTATGTATAACCTATTATTTATTAAAATGTTATTTAGTTAAGTTCTCTACTCTGGGTGTTCTTTTTTAGCAATACCTGTACAGGCTGCTAAGTTGATGAGCACTATGTATAATTTAAGATGCTATTGTACACTCAAATGGCAAATAAATACTTTAATACTCGTTATTATTAATAATTGTTGTATGTACCTAGCGTTAGTTTAGATATTTCAATGGATTAACCTCCAGTGGGTTTCTTACGCCACTGCTTCTCATAGATGTATGTTCCTTCTGAAGCAGTGATAGTTTATCCTGACTTTCAATAAGTTGTAAGATGTCCATTAAATAAAATGCTTAAACTTTAAATAAATAATAATTTAAAAAACACGCTACGCCACTGTCATAATGTTTCAAATGAATTTGCAGTCTTCTAGCATAATAATGTTCAATATACCAAAAATTCGGAGAATATCCTGCCTTTTTACTTCGTATGTTACAAATTTCTTGTGACGAAGAAACCATTAAATTTTATGTAGGTAGTTCACAAAATGAGAGCACGAGCTGACTGCAAAAAAACTGACTGATCGAGTAACAGGATAAAATGTTCTGGAAATGTTACTTTTCTTAGTCAGCGACTGTTTTTCAAAGCATTAATAGTATGTAAGTATGTAATGTAGGTAGTTCACAAAATGAGAGCACGAGCTGACTGCAAAAAAACCTGACTGATCGAGTAACAGGATAAAATGTTCTGGAAATGTTACTTTTCTTAGTCAGCGACCATCAGGAAAAGGTGGTATGGTATAACTTATCTACGGAAGATTATGTAATCAGCAACCATACCAATCGATTAAATTAGTTGGAGGGGCTGCGAGTCCTAACCTATTGCGACCACTAACTTATTGCGACCAGTTTTGGTCTTTGTGGTTAAAAACCAACCATACATACCTATATGAGGTAACAGCTTAAAATTACTCTTAGTGAGTAGAGAATAAATATAATTGCGGTGCCCCTTTGAATTTTGCTCCAATATTGACTTCCCTTTTAAAATTTAATTAAGTCATAGTTTTATAGTGTTAGTCGTTTGGTTCGGCGGTAAACCAATAATATTGGAGAAATATTTAACTGGGCACAAAAATACCTATATTTCGTTTCTACTTAATAAACACTAAGTTTTAAGAGTTATTTCAGGCTGTTACCTTATTGGGATGGTTGTTGAGCAAAAAAGATTCCGTAGAGAAGTCATAAAAAATATGGATAGGTAACCTCTGCCCAGATTCCTCATGATGTATGTAAAAACTAACATTTCCAAAGCATTTCATCCTCGACCAGCCAGGTTTTTTCCAGCTGGCTCTTAGGCAATATTACAGTTTATAAATACTACAAGTATTATTGTTTATAAATTCCTTAAAATCACTATATATATAAACTGTGGATTAGTTTTTATTGAATAAATAAATATTTTTAACTTCAATCGTGTATATTTAATGTACATTGTGCATATACTTTATTTTCTTAAGTGTATATTAGCCAATACAAATCTATCAACACTATTAAATTAAGCTGTTTAACTTGTCAGTGTCATATAAAAAAATGATATTTTAACAAAAAAAAGTTGTTCTTTTTGGTACGCTAATGAACGAACCAATCCGGCCAAATAATAAAAGATTCGCGCATTTAAGTGAAGACAAACAAAAATTCTTTAATTTTATTTGGTGATTATCATGCTTGTAATAATTTATTTTGTGAGAGTGATTATTTATAATGTTTCTTATTTACTCTACTTGCGAATATTCTGTCATAGTCATTAGTTCATAAGTATCTATCATTTATGTTCCAAAATCTAAAACGTAATAAGGACTATCAAAGTTAGTTTAATTAAGACTATTCTTTCCCTCGTTCCCACAACTGGATTTTTCACAATTTTCGCAACTCCTATGCGGAAGGGTTGAGAATATATTTGCGTAGTAAATGGGTACAGTCGTATGCATTTTAAAAAATATGTCAATTTCAGCATATTTCCTAGAATTGCTTTCATTGAGTTGTTATGGAGTTTGGAGAATGAATTAAAAAAAGAATGATGTACAAACATTATTAAAGCAATATTTTTTTTTCAAAATTATAACGGTACAGTACTAAATGGGTTAAATCGCAAACCTACCATTAAGAATTTTTTTTTTGCATTTTTCATATTTGCACGATTTTCACTGCATCCCTTACGCGGAAGGGTTGAGGGTACAAACAAAAATAAGGTACTAAATTAGCATGTTCTGTAAATTTATAGACCATGCTAAATGAGTGCAATAATTGTATGTTATTTGAAAAAAAAATATTTGAATCTTCGATGACAAAGCTTCTTGAAGTCTGTTTGAAGTGACAGGACTGTATCCATCTCAATGCTAGGCACTTGCCATTAGTTATTTCTCCTCTGTTTACAGAAATATTTTTTTGTTTTTTACACATTACAAACAATTTTGGTCTGTTATTTGTATCTGACATAATTTGCTCTATCAGGTATTCCTGCCCGCGTGGAATTTAGCTTCATGTTAATATCTTTAAATGAGGATGACTATTTTTCCGATTTAAATGAAATAAGAACAAAAACATGAAAATCGTTATTTTTTGTTCTATCTGTTGTAACTGTTTCTTACCGCCCACTGTTCTTATTTGATACATACAAACAGACGCACTGGGTTCTACCCAGAATTTGAAGTGAGCGTTGTACATAAGTTCTTGACTTTACGCTACAAGTGTGTAAAGGGATGAATATCTTGATAATTGTGATAATGCTGACGTGTAGGATACATTTTTTCATAACACCTGCTTTCGAAGTTCAGTTAGAGAGGAAGATAGAACTGGTCAAATGATCTGTTAATATTAAATAATAAAACATTTAAAATTAAAACAATATATTAAAATTAGAAATATTTATTACAGTATTTTAATTTTCATATACTATGGATTTCTGTCAATTATCAGCCAATACATTTATATCAATAAAACAGTAATAATTTTATGATACAGCAGTTGTTATTTTCAATTTACTTGGCTTGTTATCTTCATCGGGACAAACTAAAATAACGAACAAATTAATGATGACAAAAAATATTAATAATATGAACTACCTACTTACAATCGTGAGATTAATGACATTTACCAGCTACAAACATTTATTATTATGCATTTATCTTTATGATTGAGTTTTTTTATATTAATTTCATAATTAAGTTACTATGGAATTACGCATACTAAGATCAATCTATGTATGCAGCTAATAAGGATAGAGCACAGAAGTTAATCACAAGAAATATCGTTTAAAAAATGGATATAATACAAAAAATATGGCATTATCTTATATAATATGAATCAATATATTAATTTAGAGAAACATCAGATGGCACACTACGATAATTATCATTATGTATATAATTTTAAAATATATGAGTAAATGGAACTAAGTCCATTTATATCCGAACGTTTATTCATTACGTTTGATTGTTCTTGAATATGAATTATTTCCAAGAAGCTTCGTTTAAAAATATTCTTTTCAGAACATCGAACAATTGAGTTATCAAAATCTATAGTGTGCTTTTTGTTTATGGCATGTTCGGTCAAGGCACATCACAGCTTTTTACATCTTATATCGCTTTTATGAGACGTAATTCTTCCTAATGAGCTCTTAGATGTTTGTCCTATATATGGTAAACACAATCATTACATTTGATCTCATATACTATTCCCGATTTTTTTGTTGTTCTTAAAGGTGTTTTTACTTTTGGAAATAACTTAGAAACTACTTTTATATTCTTTTTTGCAAATTTAATATTATATCCTTTAAAAACATTAATAAGTTTATTGATTAATTCGTCAATATAATAGAGAGAACAGTAGGTATATAGAAAGAGTATTTGAGCGAGGTACACATTTCCAAATTTATATCACCACTATTTAAGTTAGTTTGGCTATGACTCAACTGTTTCTATATTAAATAAAAAAATAAAAAGATGTTCTTGGGGATGCAGTCATGTAATGAATAAAATTCTTTGAATTAAGCCGAGAATAAATATTCTCGAAAGCTCGGCTTAATTCCAAGAATTTTATGCATTACATGACTGCATCCCCAAGAACATATTTTTATTTTATATATATACCTATATATATTTTGTTCGAAAATACATTCCTTTTTATTTGTTTCGGTTTGGAGGATTTTGATGCCGCTTTCGTCTTTTACAGGCGTGTCGGTCAGAATGACAGATTTTCTCTTCTGCTACATTTTGTATTTTTTCTTTCGCTAGTTTTTGGGAAGGATCGAATTTCTTCATGCGATAATATGGACACGACAGATGTAGCAGTGGTGTTTTCTGTTGCTTATTTAGACGAAGACGTTGAGGGTATTTCTTCAGCCTGTAAATGATCGTCAATTTCTGTTGATGGTGCTGGACGACGCGTTACATAGATTGGCAGCCTAAGAGAATATTTCTTTGTCGAACGGATGAATCCTAGCTACTCTAAATTCAGCCAATGCTAGGAATATCATAAATGTAAATAGATGACCCCTGGTGATTTTTCATCCATGAAGCACACGCAGTGAGGTGGAAACGACAGCATCACTACCCCAATTTCTTTGGTAAAATCCAGTGCCAAAGCTGAAAGATGAGAATCATGGTTGTTCAATAATAATAGAATGGGTTTGTCTCTGTTGCATTTTCATTATCGACAAAATGCTTCATAAAATTTATAGTTTTTTTTCTTTCATCCAACCCGAAGGATTTGCCTTTTCTGGCAACTATGCGATCTGACCGCTGCACCGTGGCGATCCTTGTCTCATCTATGTTATAAATGTCATTGGGGAGGAAATGATGACGGTCTGAAATGGCGCTAAAATTATAAAAAAGATCCACATTGGTTTTGGTAAAGCTTGTAGCTCTGGACAAACTAGTAGCCTGTGGTGCACTAATTGAAAGTCTTGGATGTCGCATGAGGAAACTTGCAAACCAATCTGGTCCAGCCACTGATTTATTAGTCCAAGTAGGTGCATTACTTTTATTAGGGCGTTTACATAGTCATAAGCTAGACGCCGAACTTTTTTGAGAGAAATCCGTAAGTAAATATCTGATGCTTTCATTTCCTCTTGGTAATTTTCGTTTCATCACTAAAAATGAGTCTAGTTTTCTTGTAACGTAAACTTACTAGACATCAACCACTGGCAAGTTCTTCGTCAGTGATTTCTTTACATAATATCTCAAGAGTTTTACATTGAACATTAAATTCTTGAGTCGCTTTTCTGATGGAAACTGGAGGAACTCTATTTTTTCATCATAATATCAGGAATAGTAGAAGTCTGATCGATTTTTCTGTTCTCTTCTGACTATCTGTAATGTTAATAAAGACAATTTAACTTTGAATGTACAAGAACAAGTGTTGAAGTCCGGGGCAGGTTATCGCATGCAACAACATGTCCTGTGAATAGTACAAAAAATGACCACTAGAGACAGTTTTTAGGTTATGATTTTTATTCGCATATGCAAAGATAAATATCATCTAGTCTAAATTGTAGCCCATCAGTGTATATAATTTTTACTTTTGAATTTTACGATGTCGCACGATCACAAAACACTTTCCAACGTAAAAATTTACTTCATATTTTTGTTATCATAGTATCCACTTCACTTATACCCCGAGACCGGGTACAAAAGTAACACTGTACTTTTTCTCTGATCTCTGGCTACCAATGATATTTGTGATAAAATTAATATAGCCCTATGAAAATTTTGTCTATATTCTAGAAAAGTACATTATAGTTTTGTCTAATATATATTAATTTCAAATTATCACAAGGGCGCAAAAAATGTCCAGCGTTACTTTCCCCCCCACCCCAGGGTACAGGACAAAAGTAACAGCGTCCGGGTCGACAGTAAGACCTGTAGTGTTGAATCATTTATTGAAAAATAAATCACAAAAGAAACGAAACATCCTTTCTATTAAATAAAAAATATAATAACTTCTTGTGTAAAACAATAGTTCCCCCTTAGGCAGCGATTCATTGAGATTATTGGTTTTATTCGGACTCGCAATCATGGCAAACGTAGTATAAATCATCTTTGGTGCACAAAGCATGTTACCATCAATCAATACATTGTACTAATTTTCCTTTGGTAAGCTATTGCTAAATAACTATAAGCAAACGAGGCAAAAACAATCTTTTTCATCAGAAGAAGTGTTTGTTGCTGACTGATTCTTCTTACCTTTTCTTCCAGGGGGTTTTTCGTTTTCATTTCCATGCCTTTTCCTTTAACTGAATTTTTCGCTTTATTTCTTTGGTTATATTCTCGCATTTTTTTCAGATCTAGGGCCAGCTCGCGGTAGAGGTCCTGGCTCTGGTGAGCTTGGTGGTGGATTGGATGCCCCAGTGTCTAACAACTAATAAGCATCATTCATTTGTACGTTGGATGTAGCCTAGACAGTTGGTTATTTGGGATAATTACATCTTATCGAAAGATAGTGTTTCTTCCTGGTTCTGGAGGAATTTTCGTTTTTATCGTCTGATCAAATTCTTGAATATCACTATTGCCATGCAGGGGACGATCTGTTTTACACGATGGTGCGAAGTCAACGGCGGTAAAGATATTCATATTGAATGGACTTATTCTAGTGCAGGTAAAACCTTCAATAACATTTTAATTTGTAACGGCAAGAGGAAATGCTACCCTGACAATTTCTGCGATGTAATGTATAGTCATTGTTTGACCGAGATGATTTCGCATTCATCTTTAGCAATGTTCAAAATTTTCTAGAATGGTCCAAAAACCGCTCTATACAGTGGTTGGAGCTTATGTGTACAATGGGGTGGAAATGAAAAGAGCACGATTCCATTTCTATTAGAAAAATCAAGGGCAGATATAGATATATGTGATTTTTGATGAGTGTTAGATTGTTTTTTGAAGTGAATTGACACACCAGCAGACCCAATAGGACCTTCACGTATCATATGGTATTGATATCGTTTCAAAGGGAATACAAAAAATGGAGGTATGTGCCCTCCTATAGTAATTAAATAAACATAAAAAACTTACTTTTGCTATTTTCGACCCGCCGTTACTTTTGTCCCCGCTCTCCCCTAGAAGATGCAATTGATGATAATGAAATTGAGGAAATAAATATGTCTACTAGTTATTTGATCAGGAAACGTTATTGATGTTAATTCATATTTCTCAGCTTGAAACCGGTCATAAAAAATGAATTCTCGAGCTCAAGTCAATTTTCATCAATTATGAACTATTAGTTAAAATTCGGAAGATGGCACAGCAAAATCATACATATATTAGATTTGTATTCATTCTGTTACAAAAAACTGATTATATTGGTTCCTTTGAAAATTTCAAACAATTCCGTATTTAATATCTAATAGAAATATTTATATTTAATAATTATTTGATGACAAATATTTATCAGTTTTTTTATATCTATTTAGATTTTTTTATGTGTATTCATAATTTCCTTAATATACTATGTGAAGAACATATTTTTTTCTCGTTCTCATTGTATACTGAGAAAATATTAATACATCTTTGTCTTCAGAGATGGCTGAAATAAATTATAAATCAAATCAAGATGTCATATTGATTGATGTCCAATATTAATTTTTTTGCTATACCGGTTTCCGTATCGTTCATCTTTACAGTTCTGAGGATATTTTATAATTGAGACGGGATTATTCAGAATAATGATAGCGAATATCTTGAATGTTATCATACCATCGTACATAATAAATAGCATTGTCTACATGCAACGTTTTTTTCAATTCTGAAGTGTTGTAATTTACTACACAACCAATTATGCAATTACAATTTTTATACTGTTTTGAAAATATCATTGATTATATTTAATTTTGTTGCTGTAACAAATTGTCTTTTAAAGCTGATGTTGATGGTTTTGTTGTTTTGGATCATATTATTTATTATGTTTAATTATAATTTAAAATTTCACACCACTTATGTTCAATTTTTAGATTTAACGGAAACGGTACAGTTTGTTCCCTCTATAAAACCGAATACTTAATTTAATGAAAACTATAGATATTGATTCTGATTTTGTAACAGTTTTCTGATATGTTGGGCATTTTTGATAGCATAACTATAACGTTAGGTATATTTAATAAAAAATATTATTTTATAAAACCATTCATAAAAATCTATAATTTGCTGATTAATACGAAATTCGTCATTCTTTTTGATTTTCAAAGTTCAGTACATCCGATGACAAAACGGAACTCTTACAAGATCACTCTGGTTTACTTCAGTCTAGAGTCTAGGCAGCAGAAAAATATTAAAATTTGGACTTATACAAAGTTAGATGATAAACGGTTATGGAGAATAATTTTAAACAAAAGAAAATCTATTGTCTACTTCGGTGAAGGAGTGCGGGATTTTCTCCAATCGAGCTCGACTCGCACTTGACCGATTTTTTTCTGATACCTATTCCGAATAGTTATTGATATAATTAAGAGACCGGATAAACTTCGCTCAATTAAATGATTCGGATTATTCAATATAAATATGTACTAGGTATATAATAGTTTGCTTTTTATTTTTGTGCTTTTTGCCTAGTGAAAGAGAAATTAAAATATTTCAGAAAATTCTTGAGAAATGATTGTATCTTCATTTTGTTTAATTTGAATATGATATTCACTTCAAAGACACCAATCAGAGGACAAGAGGTAAAAATTTGTTTGATTTTTTTTCTATAATAACATAAAATTTTTACAAAACTCAGCCTATTAATATTTTTTTTATATTTAATCATTTGATCCAATTTTTCTTGAAAGCACTATCAAAGTGAGAATGTATTTCCAATTAAGTGCCTGCTACTTACCTGGTACCTAATTGGTATGTTTTCAAAACACTATCGTAAATTCAACGTGGATTCTATTTTCTTTCTGTGTTATGATTTATGAGGCAGCTAATTATGCAATTTGGATGTTTATGTTGGTTTGCGAGAAGCGATTGTGTAATATTTCACTATTTTGCTGCAAAAAATGTTCATTCTCAAAGCTGAAAATAATGTTTTGTTTGATTTATATGCATAGTTTATAATTAAGAAATTCACATGTTTTGAATATTTGATAAGAAAGTTTCAGTGTTGTTTTTGACGTTTGTCTTTTCTTGGACAAAACATGAAAGGATTTCTTCAGTTTTTTCAGCCGAAATTTACCCAAAAAAGGATATCCTTTTTTTAAAAGAAGTCTGTAGAAGTGCACGTTATTCGTTCTTGTGGATTTCCCATTTTCTGGATCTGATTTGGATATCTTTTGGAACGCTCTATTTTTGATTTTAAGACGTTCATTTTCATCCATCAACTTATCTTTGTCATCGGGTTTGGGGTATTGACACAAGAATGAAATGAAAGGATGTTTTTGTTAGCTAGCTTTGGAAAACTTACACGTAATTACTGTCTAGAGTCTAGATGGTGTTTGTAAAGCATCCAATAAATAAATAAATAAAAATAAACAGAAGTGAAAACTTCTAGATTAAATTTTAATTATTTCATATCAATAATAAAGCTCTATCCTAGCCGGTGAATCAAGGCTACCTTGCTCAGGGTCATTTCATGATCACATGAAGACTTCATGGAAACTTACATTATCTAAACAAAAAAGAATACAAACTACAAACTAGTGGAATCGGATCTAGATCACCACAAGACGTCATCACGCCATGGCAAATATACGCCCACCCCCAAATATTGCGCATATCTTATCTTGTATTTCTTTGTGTCATGGAATATACCTATGTTATACAAAACTAAACCCCTCGATTTAGCATGCCAAACAAGAAGAACTACGATTTAGGCGGTTGCGGACAGCTCTTATATTGAATAACATTAGACGCCATTTGTATTGAAGATCTGGATGTTACTGAGACGTTTAAGACTATCAATTTCATAATTTCTTATATCAAGTTTCATATTTTTTGACCTACGAACCAAACGATACGTATAAAATTCGACTGTATGTCTGCATAATTTTTTTATGGATGTTCGCGACTTTATCTACTGAACTCTCAAGGTACTCACATATGTTTGTTATTCTTGATTATTCCAATATCTCTAATTATATGAAGCTGGATCCAGCAGTGTGGTCAAGCCCTCTTTTGAATGTAACGTGTTAAGTGGTCCCCAAATATTGATAATAAGTATTGCTCATTAGAAAAACGACATAGCTTACTTACTATCACCATTTGTGAGATACTACTACTTACTTTAATTGCTACTCTACTCATCGAACAAATGTAGGTGTCATTATTGAATTAAAGTAGGTATCGCTTGATTAAACTCTCGGACCCAAGTAGATACACCAATCAAAATTGAATGCTAGAGTACCTACATACTTACTACATGTATTGTCATTTCAAGTGTGTATGTATGGATAAGTAGATAAGTACTCACTGAAGACGTTAACTTTCTTTCAATATTGCGGTGGAATTGCTATCTTCTTCTATTTGCATAAGCAGAACCTGTTTAAAATAACTGCTTTTCTTATTGCCCTCAAATTATAATATTGCTTTGTCAATGATCCGTTTATTGTAGCATATCTTTCCAGTCGGAAGTTATCATCCCATGGGCAAGGTAAGTAATTAAAGAAATGTATGTTGTAACAATATAACTATCATAAATGATGGCACTTCCTGTAATGTCAAGCCTCATTCGCT
Source organism: Crioceris asparagi (assembly GCA_958507055.1). Taxonomy (NCBI): domain Eukaryota; kingdom Metazoa; phylum Arthropoda; class Insecta; order Coleoptera; family Chrysomelidae; genus Crioceris; species Crioceris asparagi. Next base: position 56,972,648 of record OY293827.1, read on the forward strand.
CTAAGGAAAGTCAAACTTTGATTAAAGAAAAAAGAAGAATGTGTCATTTCTTTTGAGAGAATATAAAGGAATGAAAAAAAATTGTGTGTGTATGCTTAAGACCGCACGACCAAAGACACAATTTCTAAAAAAATAGTCCTCCCGGTAATAAATCGAATGCACAATCAATAATGTTATTAAGTTGGTCTTATAAGAATTCAGATCTGTTGAATATATTTCTGTGGGCATTATTATAATAATAATTTATTGTCCATTAGATCAATTAGTACCTACAATGATCTGAGACACGTCAGAGTAGAAAAGCAACAAAAAAACAGTAAAATGATAATATAACCTAAAAATAAGTAAAAATAAAAGTTACAGTAAATTGCAAAACAAGTATTTAGATACAGAATAGAACCAGTGTTTTAATAATAAAGCTTTTACTTCTCGCTTAAATAATTTTATATTGGATAATGATATAATTCTAGGCAGCTTGTAATATAATAATGTACCCATGTACTGAGAACACTTATCATACAAGGCCAAGCTATGAGTTGGTATTGTCAAGTCCTGACAAAATCTCGTTGGGTAGTATGTAAGGAGCTATTCATTGGAAAAGGATTAATATAAGATTTAACATATAATAGTATTTCGAGAATGTAAATGCAGGGAAGAGAGAGCAGTGCCAAATTATTGAGCCTGCTTCTACATGGCTCTTTAGGACTAGGAGCTAAAGACAAAAAAATGCCCCCTCCACATAGCGGAAATACACATATTTCAGTCTTTACCATTGCTGTATCTCGAAAACCTATCTTTAATTATGCCGTCTCAGATTTTCGAGAAGAATGGCCTCTTCCATCCACTTCGGGGGTGGTTTTTGGAGGGAAGGACTTTTCGGATTTGAATTTTTCTAGATATGGGACCATTTCTCTACATACAGCGCGTGCACAAACCAAAAAAAAACAGTCGAATTGTATACCCCCTCCGTTTGGGAGGTCAAAAATAATTTATGTTTACAATGATAACTGTTTTATGTATTTATTAATGTCTGTACTAAACAAAAGTTTTAATATAATAGAAAATTTATTTTTTCCATTTCATTAGATGAGATTAGTGATTTGAATTATCTTAATTCCTTCAGGGAAATCGGAGTTATTATTTCAAGATCTGCTGTAGATTAATGACATACCGTTGCGAAATATGTCCCGGTTAAACATTCTGTTGTAACATTAAGATACGATTGTCACGGACTGAAGTCATCGTCGTGGATATATCTTATTTTCTTAGTATTGTGAATTAGTCCTGGCAACCCTTCTATTATTTAGAATATGACTTCCAAATAAAGGTGGTATACCTACAATTCGGCTGTTTACTTTTTCTTTTTTATTTAGGTATTATTCGTTCGTACAAAATCATTCATGTATCTTATAATTATATGTTATTTTCCTAACGCGGATTCTTAGACTATGACTTTATTGACTTTGAAGAAAAACTGCACTAAGAACATTTGGCTTCAATTTTATTTACAGCGTTTTCTTAATATTTCATATAAATAATTCAACGAAAATGGTCAAGTCGTTGAACAGTTTAGTTTTTTGCAGTTCTCGCAAGTCGAAAAACAGTCTCAAGATAATAGTTCAATCATAAGTTATCATTAATTACCCGATAATGGTATTTACTTTTGTTCATACTCCTCCAAAATCTTTGCGCTTTTTTGTAGATAGTGTTGAGATTGTTGGGATTCTTAGATTCTTTGTTGCTTTGACTGTTCACTTTAGCAGTCAAGTCATTTTGGCTACCTTTACAAGATTCCAGTTGGTGGTATTTTTTGGTAGAAGACATCTGCTTCAAGCGGTTTTGACTATTTGGTATAGAGATTTTTCTTAAAACATTTGGATTTGTTGACTGGCATTCTTTGTCTGAGTGTTCTAGATCCTCATCACTATCCAAATCCTGTAAAAAATAATACGTTGAGATTTATTTGTATATACATTTGATTAATCTTTCTTTCAAGTATGTAATTAGGATACATTTTCATAATACTTCAATAATAATAATCATATTCAATGCGACAGAAAAAAGGAGAATGTCCAAATACACTTATACCTAATACTTGATAAAAAAATCCAAATTTCCACAAACTGATGTCCTGCCTGAATTTATTTACAGCAACGGCTTAAGTTAACTACACAAAAATCATATTTGCAAAAATTATAATATGCTAATTTAGAATTAAATGTAGCTTATAGCATCTAACCCTAATATTACTAAGGCCTCTGAAAGGCGAGAAATTTGATTGTCACAGTGTAGCTCAGAAACTAAAGATGATAGTATGATTTGTTTGCGGCAGCTTTAGTTTCTTGGAAAAGTGCAGTACTCCATTTCAAAGAGAGAGATAAAAATAAATTATGATAATGAACGAATATTTATTGTATTATCTTATAAAGCAGAATACAATAGGGTTTCCTTCATTATCGTTATTTATATATTTCCCTTTTTTAAATGGAGTATATAAATATGTTGTATTCTATCGTGCAAGTGGCATGTTTCTACTTTGTATAATTAAAGAGGAAGTCCGCAATCACATTTTATCTACAGAAGCATCTAAATAAACTTCAGGGAATAACAAAAACAATTTTTATTTTTTACTTACACTATTGGCAGAAGAGCGTAGGTTTGTGGTATCCATCACTGTCACTAGATTTATCCTATTTGAGAATAATTTTGAAATTCCCTCTAAATATATGCTGAGCAGGTAAAAGAGGTAAGCGATTAACTTCGAAATGGTATATTAGTATTTTCTCTTCTATAAATCATAAGGATTTTGTATGGGGAGAAAAGGAATTAAGAGGTAGAAATTATCAGAGGGAAGACAATTATCAATAATGACAGGTTTTGGTGACCAATTAATTAAAGAACTCATTAACATTTAGGTAGATTTAATATTACTTACTTTATCTATACCTGTCTATACATATAAATCTGTTGGGGTTATTCTTCGCCGTTCGGGTATTACGAGAAAAATAATTCATATATTTTGTTGAAATAATAAACACTATTATTCGTGGACGAAGTCACTGACATATTTTAGTTTAGGTATAATAAAGTTCAAAAATAATTTAGCAGGCTGTTCCATTGAAAAAAGAAAACATCCGACGGCAATTTTAAAGGTAGGCAAATCAGGGCTTCTAAACAATCTGTTTCTGTTATGCTCAAATATAAACAGGAGTTGATTTAGGAAAATAATTTATAAAGTTTACCTACAATATCAGACAATTCTGGCTTGCGTAAATATTTTAATGGCGAAGACGACAGTGCTAATGCATTTAAAATTACATATTATCTAATTTGAATACATTTTTTCTATCTTCTGGGGGAGAAACAACGAGAAAAATAGATACCAAGTTATTCTGGTTAAGTTATACAATAGTCAATACAGCAAATTTTGCCCTATCTACTCCAGGGAACTCTGTCGATACCTCATAAGTTTTTTTTTAAGTATTCTATCAAGTTTAGAATCGGGTTGTTTTAAGAACAATCGATCAAGTATAATATACAGACGGTTAAGGAAAATATTCTAGTCTTCTATAAAATAGAAAATATTACTTTACCTATCATTGAGTGAATAAGATTTCATTTTTCATTAAATCAAGGGAATCGAACAGTTCGATAGATTTACACATTGTCAGTCATAGGCGTGCAATACCATTTGCGTTTTTTCCGCAGCGCCCCATCCGCTTTCCTTCCATGGTTCAATTTAAAGTTGTTGAGCTGTATGTTTATTATATATATTTTTTTTCAGTTTCAAATTTTTTTCTTCTTTCTCAACCTCAGTTGGCTTGGACTGGTTTTTATTGAGATGAGAATTTCATTAATAAATAAAGGAAATGTTTCTGTCTCATCCGACGGCCAGCGAGTAGGTAGGTAAATTTCAATGATTCTATTTCTTGTATTCTTTTTTGATTTTTTGGAAAACTCTTTAAGTGGATGGTCGACGTACGACTGCTGTCCATAGAGAACAAAACTCCTCCCTGCTGATGTTTTAATGTTATTGGTTTTACTTGTCATCGATGGTGCTGGTCGACGAGCGAGCAAGACAGTCTCGTTGATCCTGGACCTTGTGAGATGATATTCTCAATGAGAAGCTCAGCGCATGCATAGAAAACATTATATTAAGGACTAGCGCATGATACAAAGAGAACATGATATCATAGACCCAGGGCTTGCTACGGTTCGTGTCGATTACGGCGATAGCCGGAACAGAGTACTGGTTCGCCAACAATATATCGAAAATGAAGATTCAAAAGCTTCTAGCTGCGTGCAGTTTTTATCCCGATAGATGAGCGAGCTTTACCAGTGATCGCTTGTCAATCCGGGCCTTGACAGGACCAATTTTTGAAACAAGTTTGGCTGCAGTAGGTACCTAAATGAATATGTTATTTATGATAACTATCTAGTATCGTATCGTTATCTTTTAATTAATCGAAATGCTATTTTACCTCTTTTTAGAAACGACGAATGAAAAACACATCCAATGAAGGCATAAAACCCATATGCGTTGGCACAGAGTGAATCTCAATGTTTGCGGGAGATCAAAGATTAATAACTTTATACATTTTGTAAAATTACATATGTCATATTTCGGATGGATTTTCTACTGAGACAGCCCGTGAAATATGATAATGCTTACCCTTATCCAAGAATCAAAACAAATCAATTAATGATTATTTTTCAACTTCTCAATTTTTTTTAGTAACTTTTAAATTTCCCACAGCTACCGCGCTACTCCAAGTAGCTGTGTAATTGTACTGTAATCGGGAAATAAAATCCCTCTTTTTTTGTTTTAGCGATGTATTTTGCTCAAAGCTGAAGCACAAAACTGATTTTAAGGATTTTGATGGAATTTTCCCAATGTATTCTTTTAGACTCCCTTGAAAATCCTCTCAAGGCATACTACCTGAAAAGATTAGGAAAAAGTTACGCTCAAATGAAATATCATATTCTCCACCTATTTATATGTCTGTTTTTATTTCAGGGCTGGACATTATATGCCACCTTTGTATTGTAACGGATAGGTATATAAAAATGACTGAGATACATTTATCTTCAAGTTTATTTATTTACACACTAGAATGTCACAAATCGACTACTATGCACTATTTATATTTACTGTTTACACTATTTACAACCGTATTTAATCCGAGCGTTATTTATTTCTATTGTTATGGATTGATGGCCCCCTACTAGGGACCTAACTACACTAGACTGCCGGACTGCACCGTACTTCCACTTACACCGGCCTCCAGCATACTGCCGGTATCCACCTTACACCCGGTATCCACCTTACACCCGGTCTCAAACGGTCTTCACCTTAAAACACCAAACAGCCGGTCTCCACCATACTACCGGCTTCTACCGTAGTGTCGGTGTCCCCCGTACAACACCATACTGCCGGTCTCCACTGAACTACCGGTTTCCATCATACTGATGGTGTCCACCGTACTACCAGTTTCCACCGTAATGCCGGTCTCCACTGTATTCACCGTACTGACTCACTACTGCACCGGACTGACTGAACTTCGCAGGAAATCCTCTCCAATATATAGGCAAGCCCCCTCCATCTAGAAGCTTCCACTGGCAACTTCCAACGCGAACTCACTAGATGTTTCGGAATATAATCTTGACCTTGGCATATATATATATCAGTGACTAGAGGCATTGCCATTCAGGTTGGATGACCTCAATTTTACTGGAACATATCAAAAAGCATACATACAATGCAATTAACTCCATACTATTGCGACTAGATAACCTTGAAACTCATTTTTCTCTTAAAGTTGTTTCAGTCGCCCGTGAAAATCGTAGTAACTTAAATTCAATCATTAATGCGAATGCAATTACTTCACATTCATTACTTTTAAATTTATATATAACCTTTTTACGCTGTTTACGATATGAGTAAGAAACATTTTCGACATTCTCAGAGCCTTAAGATTAGCTTTAGCATATTTTACAGTTCTAAGGGGGATAAGCCAGATCAAACCCTGATAATTTGAATATGGGACCATCCATCAGTCGTCCTCTTTCTAATAAGGAAATAATAAAAATCTGTGCACACGTTTACTACATACCTACCTATGCGAAACGAGGTTACAACCATAAGAAAAGCAGTCAAGTCAGTCAAGAATGATCTTGAAAACTATTGTTATTAACATTACTCACAAAAAAGTATAAAAACAGTAACTAAATATTAACTATTACAGTCCCTTATAATCTTGTGCTGCTTTATAGAAATTGAGTTTACGAATTATTGTTCGATATCTATTAGTTGTTCGCAAAGACATTTCATTTTACTTCCATGGTTGTTCGAGGCCTTCGCGGTCATAAACTTCAATAACTTGGTTAAATACACTTACATATTTACTTCTTTACAAAAGAATCGTTAAGTTAGTTAAAGAAATATATTTAAAGTGTAAGTGTTGTAGTGACACTTCGGAGATTGTTTTCGAAATCGAACAAAGCTCACAGATCAATTAGGAACATGGAAGAATTTATCATTCTACCAATATTGGAACACCCCACCACCCACAATTTGAGTATTGGGGGTGCCACCCACAATTTGCCTGGAGTTAAAACTCCTTACAGTTTTCTTGACTAAATCCATGCGAAACTCCGCATAGAACCGTTTGTACAGACATTCACCTTCTAGAACATAACGAGTACCTTTAGTAGTTGCCCATCAAAAAAATGATTTTCAACAATTTTGACTTGACCTACGATACAGACAAACAAAACCCCATTCTTCTTTTGAGTTCTACATTTGGTATACGCTCTCTTCGTGTGTGACACCGCTACACCTTCTCCAGTACTCCATTTCAGTGGCGGTAATTCTTCCCTGGTCTTTTTTGTTGATAACCCAATTCTCCATGCATACATCGGCGAAGCTTAGGGTATAAAGGTGGGCGTCTCGGAAAGGTATTCCCATACCTTCACATTTCTGTCGCTATAGCTTAAGCATTGTCTCGAGTAATATCTTAAAGAGCGTTGTAGATGTGGAACAGCCTTGCAATAGATCCTTTGTTATTTTAAAGCTCTTTTCTACATTGTTGGCTAGGTTAATTGCTACACTGCTTTTTTGTAGAGATGTCTTGTTGCTTCGACTAGATAAGGAGGGATGTCATGCTCTCTCCTGGATTTACAAAGCCTCTCCCTAGGAACAGAGTAATAAGCTTTCTTCAAATTCAGCTTGGTCTTTCCCTATTTTACCTTGGATATCCTCTTCCAGTATTCATTTAGTTAAAAATTACACTTATGCCCCTGTAGTTCTCACATTTTCAAAAATGGATGTGAGGTAGGCTTCTGTCCACACTCTTGGTAGTTCGTCTCCATTTATCGCCTTTTCAAACATCTGCCTTAATATTCATAGTATTTTGGTGGGACCGTATTTAATTATTTCTGGAACTATATCTACTGGTCCAGGGGATCTGTTGTTTTTCAGGTTTTTGTCAAATTTTATGATTTCTTCTAGCTCTACTTTTATTAATTGAATTTGATTTTGTTGGCTCTCACTTATTGTTCCGTGTGTAACGAAAGTTGGTCGATCTTCGGTAAATAATTTCTCGTAGTACGCTTGCCATCTTCCCTCTGTAATATATGTCATTCGGGATTTCTCTTTGTTGATGGTTCTTAACGATTTTATTATTCGCCAGGCTTCAGTACTTCTAGTGCCTTCTATGTTCTGTTCTATGCTACTGCACGCTCCCACTTTTCGTTTTTCTCCCTATACATTATCTTCCTGGTTTATCTGTTCTTCTGTCTATACTCTTCCCAGTCCTCCAAAGATTTAGTACTCATCCATTTTTTGTAAAGTTGTTTCTTTTATTCTATAGCTGTTTTCTCTTCTTCGCTAATGTTCTCTAGATGATTTTTAGTTGTTGTTTCTATTGTTCCCAGTGCCTCCGTGGCTGCTTCGTTTATAGCCGTTCTTATGTGTATATAGATGTCTTCGAGGGTTCCAAAGCGAAATTCTTTCATTTTCTGTTCTAAACGTCTTTGATAAAGCTATACTTTCTTCCTGTAATAACAAGATCTTGAACCTTTTGTCTTCTATTTTTGTTAATGGCTCTGTCTTTGTGATTTTCAGTTATTTTCCTGTCATTAGGAACCAAGGGAACTCTACCTTTGCTACTAGGAGACTGTGATCAAAGCCACATTCTAACCCTCTCTTAACTCGGACGTCCTTAATTTGTAGAGTAGTGTTTTTCTTGACAATGAAGTAGTCGATTATGGATCTCAGTTGCCTTGTGGGTTGTATCCACGTATACTTATGAATGTCTTCATATTTATAAAATCCGTTTGTCACTCTTAATTTGTTCAGTTCACAAATTTCGATTAGTCTTTTCCCATTTCCATTCAAGGTGTCTGGCAAAATTTCCTATTGTGTCATCGCCGTCTCGTCTACCTACCCTTCCATTAAGATCGCCGCATATTATTAGTTCTTGCTTTTTTTTTATTTTCGTTTTATGTGTTTGGACTGTCATCGGTTGGAGCTTACACACTTAAGATTATAATTTCTCTTCCGAATATGTCTATGTGAACCCTTAATATTCTCTCGCTGATTGGTTGTCAGTCTCGATCGTCTTTAGTCCATTTCTTACTAATCAAAGTCCCCACGCCCGCCTTGGCTGTTTTCTCTTTATCCACTCTGCTTCAACAAATTCATTTACACAAAACCACTATTAAACGTGATCAAAATCAGATCCTATAAAGAGAAATAGAAAATCACGTCTCTACAATTTATTCAAGTAGGTACACTAGAGAAGTCAGGAAATGAATAACTAGAAAACATCAGGAAGGCAAACTGTGGGAAAGTACAGAAAGTAAACGTTAAGATTATTCCAAAATGTGGTAAGGAAGCAATAAAAGAATCCTGGTAAGCAGACACGTCTCAAGAGATAGAAAGAAGATCAGTATTGGAGAGGCCTAATACGATATCTTCTGTGAGTACCGTACTCGTATTCGAGCGTTGGCGGTTTCTCTGCCTTGAAAGTGTTACCACAGACAAGGGTACCTACAGTTTAACATAGATTCCGAATCACCAATAAGTCTCAAGATAAATCTCAAGGCACACCCTTGCAGAGAGCTGTACTAGAGAAATATACTCTCGCTGGTTTCCCGTTGCCTTGCGAGAGAAGGAGAATGCAATGCGACAATCAGAGATTAGAACGCGCGCCCGCATCACTCGTCCTAATCGTTCCCAACGTATTGTGCTGCTTAACTTCGATCAAGTCAGTCAGTGTTACCCCGTAGCTACGCGCTCCCTCTTAATAAGGTATAATGACATGAATTATCATTTGATTAGAATGGAGATCTACTGTATATAGTGTATTATAGTAAAATAAGTTGCCCGCAGGAATTTTGTATCCTCTCAACCATCTCTACACAAATTTATAGCCCCCAATGGGTATATGAAATTTGCATATTAGCTGTTGGACAAAATTTTATATCTCTCAATTGACTTTTCCTAAGTAGTTTCTTTGGCATTAAAGCAATTTCACGTTAAAAAAATTACTGTTTTGCTAACAAACATATCAGCTTTAGAATTGAAGCTGATATATGGTATTGCTCATGTTTCAAAGTGTTGTTGATTTTAGATGAAAAAAAAAATAATTTAGCTTGTGGAAAAATCATGAGAAAAGAACAGATGTCTGTCGTTCCGAAATTAGCTATAATATTGGGAGCTATAAAAGTAATCCTTTTATGAATCCATAAATTTCATAGACCATCGTCAATTTTATGATAATTTCCTTTTAAGAATATCAAGACATACATCACCATAATAAATCATTCTGTTGGCCTTTATAAGTGCGTGATGTGCATTCACATTCACAGAATAAGAACAATGAAGCTTAGAAATCTGATAGTTATGTTTCTCCTCAATGAATCAGAAATGCTAGAAGCATTAAATATCACAGTACATCATACGAATCCCTTGGCAGTTTGTCTGCTACATATCACCAATAAATATCTGAAAAATAGCATGAATATTATTATTCAAGGAAGAAAACAAGGCACTGATTTTCTAATGCCTGAAATATCGAGAATATATCTTATAAGTCCGCATTATTTAAAAGGATTATTTCTTACAGCAGATGCTTTTGTTATCTCATACGAACATTTGAAGGAGATGAATAGAACTTTAAATGAAATTACCAACTTTCAAACATACGCAGGCGATAAGAAGTTTTTACTTATAGCCAACTCTGCCAATGACTTAACAGATATAATGAAAATACTTTGGTTTAATAAGCTTTACAAAGCTATTGTACTTTTACCGACACCTGAAGGCTTCACTTTTTTTGGGATCGATTTCGAAAATTCAAAATGTGGTACAAATATTATACCAATAATGTTGAATGAGTGCGTTAATGGAGAATTTGTGAAACCGTTGAAGTTTTTTGTCATCGATGCCAAGAACAGTTTCCACCAATGTCCCTTTCGTATTTTGGTAGCTAAAGTGAGACCTTGGGTTATTGATGAACACGCTTCACATAATCCTGGTATTTATATCGATATAATTAACATTTTCAAGGAAATAAGTGGTTATCGGTTAACCTACGTTGGTGATGGAATACAACAAAAAAATGAAATGTTACATCCCATACAGAAGTACAACATAGGAAGATATTTTAAAGAAAATAAAGCCGATTTATTTATTGGTTTAAATAACCATATAAGTACAAATATCTCTTCGACTGGCATTAACATGGATACGCTGCATTTCGTTCTGCCCAAAACAGAAAGAACAGCACGGTTTGATTGGATTGGTCATCGTTCAAGTGGTTTGCTTCTTATTGCTATCAACGTGTTATTATTGCCTGTTTTGGTAACACTCTTAGCTAGTGGCTCTAATGAGGATAGAAAAAGATTTGGAAATTTTAGGAGCACTTTGTTGTACACTTTCGCTGTTACGGTGGCCGTTAGTGTTCCCAAGATGCCGAAGAGTTTGAGGTTAAGGTGTTTGATAGGTAAACAAAAAAACTAGTTCAAAAAATATTGAGTGTGTCCCAAATCTAAGCTCTATATATTTTATCTACAGTTACTGAATCCCTTCTCGACATCAAATACAGGTATTTTCAATTTTAAATTAAAAAATCCATTGTCAATTGTCAAATTAGGCCTAGTAACTCTCAATTTTTTATAGGATTTTTCATCCGACTACTAAACGCTTTAATTGAGGTGAAGAAGAATGTTCCTCTCAATTTTAGCTGAGGTTATTAAAAATAAAAATGTTTATCACTAAGGACGATTGGGAGTTTTACATATTAGCGATTAAACTGCTTAGTAAAACTAAGAAAATAATAGGGGCAAATCTAATCTAACGCTAGATTAGTGGCGAACGTGAAACGTGAACGTTGAGCATGCGTAGTACGCGAACGCTTGTACTAGCCGAAAATTAGCCGCTACACTAATTAGTACTTTTTCAGCCAAAATGCGCTAAATTTTTTCTTTCCTAGCGCCGGCAAAAGCTGCTATTTTCTGACAAACTCCTCCAATGATGTTGTAGATTATTTAAACTAAATCCGTAGTTGAAAGAACGAGATATGAAATTGCGAAAATTTACATGGTGTCCCATTTAAATATAAAAACTTGAGATCATTTTCGGTTAAAGTACCTTTATAACAAAAAAAGCATGAAACGCACTGCGTTCTTGTCCTTGTGCTTACCTGTTAATCTTCATAAGTATCATTCTTTCTGTTTTAAAGATATTCACTCGTTTCCATACTTATCCCATACCTGCTTTTAAGTTCACCATCTAATAAACTAGGTCTTCCTTTCTGTGGATAAATATTTATTTCACATTTTTCATTTGAAACCAAAGTCGTTAAAAGGGAAAACTCCATCTCAAAATACGCTAATTATTGAAAACGAATCAGCACTTCCTGATAAAACAACAAATATCTACATTCAGGGTGTTTCGTGAAGAAATCAAAATATTTTGAGAGCTTTGAAGCCAAAATAAATAAATGTTCAAGTCGAAAGTTTATTTGTTCCAGATATACTTGAAAACTAAATAAAAAGTCTGGTGTGTCCACTCACACGACTTTCCTACCGCTCGCAGGCAAATTCCAGTGAATAATTTTTTTAACACTATTACAATACTTTCCTTACCTAGCGACGATAATAGCGGTAGTAAAGTAAAAATCCTCTGGTCAAATCGTGCCACCACTCATTTTTTTCAGCATGTAAAAATAAACAACAATGGTCATGTAAATTTTTTTCGCAAGATGAAACGTTTAGCCAGAATCTGAAGAAACATGTGGAAAATATGTCATTTTATTACAGTATAACTTTTTTGTGCTTTTTCTAAGAGATGGCGCTGTATGTGGGTGATAAAGGGCTCTCAGAAGAATACTTTAGGCAAGTTTAATCAAAATTCTTAGAGCCGTTTTCGCGCTACAGTCTTGAGCAAATCACGTTTTTTTGCTATAGATCAGCACCCTGTGTATACAAGCTTCTCATTCAGTGCCACCGGCGAGTGGTATTGGTACCAAACAAAATAAAAAAGAAAGCAGCAAAATACACCGATCCGTTTCCAAGATAATGCTGTCACAGACAGACAGACGGACAGACAGACAGACCAATGGCTGAAAATATATTTATTAGACTTGAAAAACTCTGAAACGTCAATATATGTAAAAATCTCGATACCGAAAATTTCACACGATTACAATACTTTCCTTATACAGCGTAGAGTAGGAAAGTAAAAATCTGCCGGGTCAACTCACACGGCTATCCCATCAGTCTCAAACGAAGCACATCGAACCAAGAAATCGTCCAATCAAACTAACAACAATGCTCATATTCAATTTCGACGTGGTAGGAACAGTTTAGCCAGAGTAAACTGTTAAAACATTTGACATTTCATTCGAGCTTAACTGTTCACCAGCTTTTTCTCATAAAAATCGTTGGAGCCATTTTCGCGCGTCTTGAGCAAACATGCCTTTCAGCTATGGCCTAGCAAACAGTGCAAACAGAAATCCTTATATGTGTCAACAGCGAGCGGTGTCGATACCCTACAAAATAAAAAGAAAGCGGCAAAATCGGTCAATTCTTTCCAAAGATAATCTTGGCAAAGGTCAGACAAATATGCGGACAGAACAATGCCTAAAAATATTTTTTTTACTCGGGGATATCTGATATGTAAACATATGTATATTGAAAGCCGGTAGAACAGCAAAAATGATCACTATAACAATACATACAATATAAATTTTAAAAACCATATCTTCTTTGGATGTGACTTTGTACATTTTTCAATAACTCGTAGAATTTTGTTTGAAACAAAATTTTAACCACATATAAAAAAACAGTTAAATACCTCACAATGTGAATAATCAAGATTTTATGTTAATTCGGAGATATCAAGCACTAATTTGAATTTGGGGGAAAGTAATGCAATGAGCTCTGGTTTCCGCAATAAAAACAAATACATAATTTTGTATGTAGCATAAGAGAGGCGGAATTGAAAAATTTGTACGTATCTTATTTACCAGAATAATTGATTGAAAATATTCAAACCACTCCGCTCGATCGAAGGTTGAATTTTGGAACGTGGTTTATCATTGCTAATAATCCTAATAACGATATGTTAATGAACTCGACATTCTTGCAACAAATAGTGATGGCTAATTTATTAAATCATTCTTAAGAAAATTATAATTTATTTTATGATGGCGTTTCTACTTGTGGCATCATCCATTAGAATATGTAGTAGATCGAAAACCCATAATGATTAGATAATAAAAAAATGTAAACTTAAACATCAATGGATTATAATGTAAGTATTAAGCTAGAGTTTTACCAAAGAACATACTATACCTGATATATACTATACCTGTCTATAGTATCTTCTTTGGTTTTACCATGATAATACCATATATTATTCCCTTAGGGAATAATGAAGAAGGATTAATATTCATTATTGAATATTGAATAATGATTATTCCCTCTTGCATTAAATAATACTATGGAAAGAAACAATAAAGACAGATAGGTAAACATACTCGAAAGTGCCAGCGTCAAACTCATAGTGTTTGAATAGTGGTTTAAAGTGCGTAAAGTGCCGAATATCTGAGAATCTTGCAATATGAGCCTAGGTATGTGTCATATTCGCTGAAGGACGTGTGTGGTATATGTGACAACCACAAATGGTCCGAGAGCGCGAATATGACATATACCTAGAAGCGAATGTTATTCCACGATTGTCGGTTTCGCGCATTGCTCTCGTGTAGGATACATCATTTTTTGCAACAGCTGCCTTGAAGTTAAATTTCAGAGAGTCGTTATTTCTTTGAGCAATGCGTTGAAATTTTTGACAGAAAAAAATGAAAGCTACTCGCGTGCGAAAAGTAATTGCTTTTCGCACTAGTGAGTAAAGTAATTCATGATGCTGACGGAAAAAAATACTTCAAGGACTAGTTTCATAAAACTGTTATCGCTGAGGGTGCGAATACCGAGTATATTCGCTACGATAATCAGTTCCCGAAAGTTGAACTTTCCAGGCCGGTGTTTTATTATATATTAGTCGTAAATACGTATTCACAATTATTATGGCATTTTTCCCTCGGAAATTTTACTCCATCGCCTCTATCTCGGCTTGGTTCGTAAATATTCTTCTAGAATAATAGAATATTGACTCTTGGTATAATCTACTTTTATTATTTTGGTAATAGCATCATAAAACTGTAATATCGCTGAAATCAAACAATATGTTAACACAGACAATTGATTTATTGGCGCACTGAAAAATACAAAATAATATTAATTCTGCTGCTGTTGGTGATAATATTATAATAATTCTAGGCATAGCTACATAGAAGACTTTGGCATCAACTTCAAAAGTATCAGCACCAGTAGAAATAAAATTATTTTTATATTTCAGTTCGTCAACACATAATGTCGGTCCTAGCTTCGGTAAAAAAAGTATTTCACATTATTGAGTAGCATTAGTCATCAAAATTGTTGAACGTTCACTTATATTCAGAGATTTCAAAACAGCTGTACTACACATATTTTAGACTTTTCTATTGTTGTAACTCTGATACCAATATTTTTTTATGAAATGATTTATGAACTAGGACAACTACAAAATCTTTATAATTCTTGTATTTCGTCAATACCTACATTTTGTTTGATATCCGATCATATTAATTCTGGTACAAGTGATAAATGTTATTGGATATTTCCTCCACAGCGCCATCTAATGTGACCAGCCCCTGTTTTTCACCGAATTATTTCGTTTTTGAGTGGTTCTTATATAAGCCAAAAAAAGATCTTGAGTTTGCTGATACAATGACAACAAAAAGTACACGTCAAACTTTCAATAAATTCGTTGATAAGGCCGTAACTCAGAAATGATCTGTCTTCGATATTACCGCATCAAATTCTTGATTTATTAAATTGACCTCCACCTGTGAAGAGTGTTTTTGGGGAAAGGGAACGTCCTTCAAATAAAAATAAAAAAACCGGCGGGGTTATCACGTAAATAGCAACTGCAACGCGACCGCGACTATCACACAATCGTCGCTGTCAAAACGTAGATTTGGTACAGTATTGTCGCTCTGTCAGTCTTGAGCCTAAATTGATACTCGAGTAAAAATTATCAAAGTGAGGTTGATTACATGTATTTGTGAATAATAAATTACTTTTAACATGTTCCGAATGAAATTGCTATTCTCTCTTTTATATCCAATGTTTTATAGACAGCGTATACTGTATATTGTGGCAACACTGAGACAACAACGCGATTGCAACTAGTTGCTAAATTTTACATGATACGGGGACGGGTCTGCGTCGGACCAGATGGTGGAAGTTATACTTCTTTGGCTTTTCGCACACACACACTCACACACACACAGATAGGATATATAAATGAAATATAAGACATTTTTATCTGTTATTCAATATATTTCTCTTCAATATATTATGATGAGTGACTTCATTATTATACAATAAACCTATATATTAATATCATTATCAGTAATTTCTTCTCAATCTTGTAATCACACACAGACAGACGTATTTGTGTACCAAGTTTGATGTCGATCGGTCAAGTATTTTTCGAGATATAGTGTTGATTGACAGACATAAAGACAGTCAGACAGCTGAAAATCAATCCTATAGGAGGTATTACCCTTACGTATTTGTCTACCAAGTTTGGTGTTAATCGGTTAAGTATTTTCCGAGTTAAATTGTTGACAGACAGACAGACAGGATGATCAAGACAGTAAATTAAACAAATCGGTAGTTAATAAGAAAATGTAAAATATACTTTAATTATTAAAAATTTCTCTAAAGGCAGAACGTAGAAAAAAGTATACGAAAACATATAATCGACGATTTTTCTCACTTTTAGCGTGACGCGGTTTCTCGACCAACACACCATCCCAATGAGCCCAAAGAAGTATAACTTCAAAAAGTCATTGGTCATGTCCCTAGCAGATAACTGCTACTTAGCGCTAGCACGGTCGCTAGCAAAACATCTTGGTGGAATAGCTATGTAACGTAAGAGCAGATGTTCTCTCTGTAATTTCAACATCACCTATCTTTTCCACACCTCATGGGAATTCGAAAGTTACTGTATGCTAGTTTGGAATATTTATATCTGCTTATGCAAACTTTTGTTTTTAATTGCATTTTCAAATTGTAATTTATAGCTTTGATAGTACCCCAAAATGAAAAAACCAGATGTATTTTTTTGCATTTGTACATGAGGTTTGTCAAAAAATTTATATTTTTCTATAGAGTAATGTACATTTATTTTCTACAGTATCGCCAATATTTATTGACAAATTTTGATCCTGATAGAAAGTTACGGTCTGATATTCAATACTTTCTATGATGAAAAATCAAATTTTGTTATTTTGACTAACTCTTCTCTGTACAGGCATAGATAATTTATTTCTACAAATCGACATTATTTAACCTAGGATGTACTGACAAATTATTCTCTATATAAATTTTTCAACTCGTTGATATTTGCAATTAATTTATTTGCCATTGCATCCTGGATAAAATTTCGACCTGTAGACCTAGATTATCAATGCTAATACAAAGAAGAATTATCAGTACAAATAACAAATTTGGGTTTTTCACAGTTGATAGTTGACAGTTTTCTCAATAAAGATTGTCGATATCGTAGACAATAATGTTACTTTACATTATTTGACTTTACTTCGAATACAAATGCAGAAAATTGATACCGGATTACTTCTTTTTGACCACCTTCAAAATAAGTAGAAGGTATATAGTTCGGTTGTATGTTTGCTTTTTTATTTTAATATGGCTGTTCGCGCCTTTTGCATTATAAACGTACTGATTTATACGATTTTTGTTTCATTTGAAAGAGTTGAGAAATGGTCCTATATATCTAAAAATTCAATGCCGAAAACTCCCTCCCTCCTAAAAAAACCCCGAAGGGGGCGGTCGGGGCAATTTTTCTCGAAAATGGAAGATCTGAGAATGCATAATTAAAGATGAGCCCATCTCGGGAAACTTTTAAATTGAACATTTTTTCAAAGAGTTGCGGTTCTCGAGTTTCAGCAATGGTAAAGTCTGAATTATGTAATATACGTATTACCGCTATGTAGAAGGGCAATTTTTCGAAAATTGAAAATATGAGGCGGCCAAATTAAAGAGGAGATTATATGTAGCAACAATAAACAATGTTTCAAAAGAGTTACGGTTTTTGAGTTACAGCAAAAAGTCTGAAATATGTATATCTGCGCCGTGATTTTTGAGATCTTTGAATAATAAGTTACAAGTACAAGCTAATCCTATCCATGGGTAGTAGGATAAGTACTATTTTCTTTGGTAATAGTTAACGTTCAACAATTTTAATGTTACACTCAAAAATGTGAAATAAATATTTTTTACACAAAATTGGACATACTTTATTAGTTTGTTGTTGTAGTCACCAACTCCAAAAGTACCAGCACCAATAATACTGAGATTATTTTGTAATTTTCAATGCAACAACTAATAAAGTTGGTTCAATTTTTAAGAAATATTTTTGAGTCTTAGGCCATGATGAAGTTTACTATTCTGTAAACTTTGGTAGCGCTAGCTAGCAGTTATCTGCTGTGGACACATCTTCTTCCTCTGTCCCCTTCTATATTTATAAAATAGTATGTCCGTATGTTCTATCGCTTATAATTTCCAAACTGCGACCAGAACATTTGTACAATGATTAATTGTGTTATCACGCAGATTATGGATACTGTCTTGATTGCGAATCCTTTGTGGTTTTCACAGTAAAAAATGTAAATATCAGAAATGCATCGGGCTCGATATTGTTGCAATTCGAAAGATATCTATTGATAAGGATGTTCGTCGTCAGCAACACAAACGGAAAGGAGTTATGGTATATGTCGAAAATAATAAGCTGTGGATCCCCTAATAATATTATAGACCATCCAACATTGAACACGAGTTGAAACATTAGTAATGCATCAAATTATAAAATATCTAGCATCACCTACATACCTACAATTTCCGAACTCTAGTAAAGTGGCTATAGGAGAGAGAGAGAAAAAATAGAAACGCTCATTAGATAGAGATAAAACATGAAATTATCGGACACCACCGAACTATATGACACATGTTTATGGATACACAACACTTACGACAAAAACGCCCGCCAAGCGGCGGTAGATTCGTATCTAAGATGTTCCTGCTGACCGGTAACAGCTAATCCGTAGTAAAACAAAAAAGCAATCGATTTTCATGCCTTCCCCATTTTTATGAAGTCGCAAAACTATACAATATATAATAAAAGATTCATTTTCTAGGAAGTTTCTTATATTTCTCGTTCCTCATCACGTTGGTCGGTCAAGGAAGATTGATAAGTATGTTGAAACGCCCTCTATACGCCAATCAAATAACAAATTTAAACGATATGCTAAAATCCAATAAAACCATTCGATTGAATGAAGATTTGAGACGATTATTTCTTAGTGGAGACGATGGTTTGAAGAAAGTAGCACATCGATCTGAAATTGTTGGCGAGTGCGATTATCCTAGCATATTCCATAGAATTATCCAGGAGGACTTCGCAACTATACTGGAGAATGCTGTCTTGATGATGTACCCAAAGGAAACTAAAAAACTTCAAAGCTTCCAAGTTTTCAGTTTTCAGAATAGGTTCTATATGCCACTGAATCACATATTCTTCGAATATTTTGATGCCACTATGAAACGCATTCTGGAGTCAGGCTTTTTAGATATATCCATGACAAGAATTCAGTTTTATTATGCTCTGAAGAATCGTCAAGATGTCGAAGTTCATATTAAAAGCGTTGATTTATCGCAGGTTGATACGGCATTGTTTATTTTATTTGGTGGTTATTTATTAGGTTTTATATGTTTAATTTTAGAAAACTTATGGTCTTATATTTATAACAACAGAGAACGTTCTAGATTTGTCATACCCTTCACAAACTAATAAAAATATGAGAATTAATGAAGTATTTTATTTATGAATCAAATTTTTATTTAGTATTAATATTGTGTTCTCCTGGTTAATAATGTCGAGGAAAGTATAGAATAACTTGAGATACAGATGAAGTTGATAGCTATTGTCATGTCACTTTCAACAAATATTTTAGAGCAACCATTTTTCATGATCTAGATTAAATTATTTATTGTACTTAGAATTATGAAACTTATAAGTTATGTCTTGTATTGTTTAATTAAATAAAAAGACGTGTGGCTGTTTGATCGGAGAAAACCATTAATGTTTAACGTAGACTTATCTACCTTAAGTTACTGAGTATAGAAATCAGTAGAATTTTGTAGAAAGATTTCGGCTTTATAGGAACTTCTTGGGGTAAGGTGAAGCGTTAGTCTATGTTCAATGTCTATGTCTAAGTTTAATTTGGAATAACATGCGATAGAAATGAGAAGAATTTCTGTAAGCTTTCTTTAAGGTCATTCGAAAGAACCTAGTACGTTTATTTTAAAGAATATGACAGAGATGGTTCAATGAGAGTGACCAAGTGAATGTTTCTCATAATCAAGAAGTTTGTGATTATGTTCATCAGAATAAAAAAATATCACGTTCATTAGTCACCAAAACTTTTCAAAGGTATAACAGAATTGGAACAAGCGCCATCTTGGGACGGTTAAAAACTTCTACAAATGAAGATGTAATTAATATTATGATATTTTGTATGTCTTATGAGGAAAATCCTCATTTGTCTACTAATGAACTAGCCAATATATATAAAGCTAGATATCTTTTAGTAGGAGGGATATCTACGTGAAAAATATCATGAATACAAAATTCGCATTATTGAAAACAAAATACAAAGACGATTCCGACAGACGTATAGAATTTTGTGAAACAATGATGGATATTTGCAACCGTGATTATAATTTTGAAAGAAATGTGGTGTTTACAGGTGAAAGTTTTATACAAAAAGGTTAGGTTAGGTAGAAATTGGTCGAAAACTAATCCTCACTGGGTGTAGGAAGGTCATACGCATAAATATTTTTTACAAAAAAATGGACAGACATTATTAGTTGGTGCATTAAAAAGCACGAAATAAAATTAATTCTATTGGCGCTGTTACTTTTGAAGTTGTGCAGTTGCAGCACCAACGGAATTAATATTATTTCGCATTTTTCAGTGCACCAACTAATAACTTCGGTCCATTTTTTTAAATATTTATTTCACACTGTTGAGTGAAACATTAGTAATGAAAATCTTTGAACGTTCCCTAATTGCATACTTATTCTATTAACCACGTATATTCTTTGCTTGTACTTGTTAATATGTAGAGATCTCAAAACATCACTGCGGAAATACATATAAGTATTTTAGATTTAACCATTTTACCACTACTGTAACTCAAAAACCGTATATCTAAGGAAAAATTGTTCATTATAAATGTTGCTACAAATATTATTGTCTTTCATGTGGTACCCAGAGATTTTTAATTTTCGAAATCGCTCTCAACACATAGCGAAATACACATATGTGAGATATTAACAGAGAATGTATCTCGAAAACCGTAACTCTTTAGAAAAAATGTTCAATTTAAACTTTTCCGGATGTTGTCCTATCTTTAATTCTGGCATCTCGAATTTTCAATTTTAGAGACAATTTTCCCCCTCCACGACGGCAGTTTTTGGAGAAAAGGAGACTTCGGATTTAAGTTTTTACTAATATGGGACCATATCCCAAGTTTCAAATGAATCAAAAATTATCAAAATCAGAATACACTCACTATATACAAGGCGCGCACAAACCAAAAAAAAGCAGACAGTCGTATTGAGGTCCATTAAGCTAGCGCAACAAAAGTGGCACATATCAATAAAATTAGTGTACTAAATTTAAGTATATTTAGTGCTAACTTAGTACGCAAAAATAAAATTCGTCACTCTTCAATTTTTGAAATTACGGGCAATACTGCTAGCTTAATATTAACTGAGCACACTTAAACTGAATATGATCGAATTTTAGAAAATCTGCTTTAAATAATTTAGTGTTAATTTAATACACTTTGAAAAAATTTATAACTTCATTTTTTCAATTTATAGGCATGAGTGCTAGCTTAATATTAGGTCAGCACACTTCAATGAAATATGGAGGAAATCCAAAACTATTCGTTAGGAATAATTTAGTGTTAATTAAGTACACAATCATAACTCTTATTTTAAAGAAATTATGAGCAGGTTTGTTTGTCATTCAACTATTCATTATAATTTCTTTAAAATAGGAGCTTTAATTGTTTTTCTTGTGTACTTAATTAGCACTAAAATATTCCTAACTAATAGTTTTGGATTCTCTCCATATTTCATTTAAGTGCTGACTTAATATTAAGCTAGCACACTTGCCTATAAATTAAAAAAAATGAAGAGTTATAAATTTTTTTAAGTGTATTAAATTAGCACTAAATTATTTAAAACAGATTTTCTAATATTCGATCATATTCAGTTTAAGTGTGCTCACTTAATATTAAGCTAGCAGTATTGCCTGTAATTTAAAAAATTGAAAAGTCATAAATTTTATTTTTGCGTACTAAATTAGCACTAAATGTACTTGAATTTAGTACACTAATTTTATTGATGTATGCCACTTTTGTTGTGCTAGCTTAATGTAGCTATCGTATTGTATAACTCTCCGTTCGGGGTTTGTCGGCCAAAAATTGGAAAAGTTGAACGTTTGGGCTGGTATTTTCAATAATAGGATTATGGGGCCTTTCTTGAAGAACTTTTGACCGTTGGGAGTTTGAGAGATATTTATTGCTTTTAAACACACACATAGGAAACAAATAGGCAGTTGCCAAATAATAATTTCTGGTTTCAACAAAATGGTGCACGTAGATAGATTGAAAGAAGGCTATTACATGTGGGATTTTATGAAGTCGTTATCAGACCAAACAGTATAAATTTACAGGAATTTGTATACTTTTTTGGTTACCAGACCGAAACAACTTAAGAATCTATGTATTTTATTGAATGACGGCTAATTTCGTACATATTGGCTTGATTATTAGTAGACAAATAAGGATTTTGTTACAATTCTGATATACCTTTTTGTGACTAATATAGGTCGGTTCAATGAATCATGATCATTAAAAATATCACAAACTTCTTGATGCGCACTTTTTCTATGTCCATATCCAATCATCATCATTTCTATTCTTTCTCTTTCACTTAATTTAGCCATTGTACATTCAAATTTAAATATAAATTTCGTATTTTGACAACTACTGCCGCTGCTACATTAGGTTTCAGAAAATACCAAAGTATAGCTCTTGCCTCAAGAAAGGTATTATTTTATTAATATCTGGGCTGGTATAGAACCAATGATACTAAATTCTATATTTTTGTGTTCACAATAAGATTGTTTATTAAAATGTAGAATAATAAACAGTTGTTTTCATAAGAAATTTTAATTTTGGCATCACTTCTGCTCAAGAATTCCAAAATTGTCTAAGAAAAATTTAATTAAATGTTGCAATATCTGGATAGGAGGTAGCAACATAGCAACTAAAAAAATTTCAATAGTGGTTGTCAAAAATAAATAATTAATAATAATTTTTATTTTATTTAAACAGGTTCAAACACCTATCTACTATTTATAATTTCTATTGACCTACCAAAATGTAAATTGCAATTAGCATAAACCTGAACTAATCTATACTCTATACCCAAAATAGCCTGCAGCCAGGCAGGGTCCCAAAACACGGGCTGCGACGTGCCGGAGGGAGTTCGATACACAGGCTTTCACGGTTCGTTTCTCGGCTTATACGGTTACATCGTTATATTATTTTCGGGACGAACTATTATAGTAGCTTATAATCTACAACCTTGAAGCTCCTTATAAATTTGAATATGATTTAAACTAAAATCATAACTAGATACCTATGCATATACTTAGATAAATCAATTTTAAAAAAATTGATAAAAAATCTTGTGAGCATGTTTTTGACTCCAATAAATTGTATTTAAAGGATTTGGGATAAGAATTGATCAGATAAATTGTTGTTCGAAATTAGTTGCTTCATAAATTTTTACGATTTATTGACAGCATCGTAGCCTATTCTTAACTACGAGTGATAGATGAAATTGGAAAATCTTTATCAATTATTTTCCATAGATTTTATTTTGCAAGAAAGAGTTATTTTGACCGACTTCCAAAGAGGAGGTTTACAATTCCATTGTTTCAAATTCCTTATAGGTATGGCTATGAATTATGATGAATGTATCGAGTGATCAAAAAAGTTATTGAAGTAGGGTATTGCAGATGAGAACTACTCCTCGGCATGTCTTTGCTAGAGTCAGATGGAAATTAGTTGTTATGTCATATTCAATGAGTGTGTTCGTTAAATGGCAGCAATAATAATCACACATAATCTGCATGATTTTATGTTGCAAGATTGTTTAATTTCTTATAAATACATAAAACATAAAAAAGATAACTGCACTTTAAAAATTGTGTACCTATATTGATAATATTCTCAACAGTTCTGTGATATCCATGTCACTGTCTTTGCGGCAAAAAGCAAAATATACTTTGTGTTGTGTAACATTATCCATTAGAGCCTGAATATATCGGAAGATGATTTATATTAAATTCCAAGATGAATCTATTGATTTTTAAACAATTTTGTAAATATTTCAAAGAAAGTCCAAATGAAAGATTTCCTGCTTTGACTGAAATTATTACAAAATTAACCAACACACTTTGAAATCAACTGAAAAGGATTAAAATTCACCAATTCATATGAAATTAAGTTACAGAATATGTAGACAAGTTTTGCTACATGTGCATGGATTTATTTTTTCCTAGGAGCTCTGAATACAAGAATTGCCTAATGATTCCAACGAGCCGAAACAGAAAATTAATAAACAGTGTGGAAATGTTCAATGTCATTCCCAAATATTGTCAAGGTCTGCAAAATGAAGTTAAAAAATATTTATATGGATATATTTATGACATTTTAAACTTTTGTTATGATCATTACTTATCTACATTAGATTTGGTTTGCGTATTTCTTTCAATATTGATCAATACAATATTTCTGCTACAAATATTGACAAGTGATGGTTCAATATTATACAAATGCAGAGGATTCACGACATGCGCACATATTTTCCTATGTACATGACATGACTTTCTTTGGGTCGCTCGATATAATGTCTACCTGCACTTCATCGTCCAGAAAATACTATTAATAAATAATGAGGGACATTGAAAGAATTTTTTTCACGGTAAATCAGAGCATCGATAGAAAGTTAGATTAGGTAGATGGTTGTAATATAATATCTAGTATCGATTATCTAAATAAAAAAAACTATCGAAATATGTGATCAGACTAGCTCTTTATGTTAAGTACCAGTTCCAATCAAAATTAAGAATAGCTAGTTTTAATAGATCCATATCATCATTGAGTGTTAAGATGTAATGTGTTATAATCGCGTCTTGGAAGAAGAACAAGATGTTGTCAATAAATTAAAATTTAATCAAGTAACCACACCCAATTTGCTAATTATTCTCTGTATTTTTAGATCTTTATCATCCGCAAATACAATTTGAAACTCATTCTTGTAGAAGATTTTATACAACAAAATTCTTGTTGGTTGAGATTAGTTAAAAAATTACCTATAGTAAAAAAAAACTAGACAAACTCGCTTGTAGTCACCAATTTTAAATGAAAAATCCGACGCCCCATAACTGAAGCTAAATATCATTTACCTATGTGAATTATAAATACATATTTCAACCATCTTGGCTTGATGACTGGGTAAACTAACAGATAAATACTTCCCTTTCTTCTCCTCTTCTCCTATCAGTGTTATCAGGCTAGATTTTTATTTCGGAACTTCACAACAGTTTATAAAATATATATTTATTTACATTTTTTTCATAGATTATCAGATTCGGCTTGATACAAAGATTATTATTCATTCAATTACAGCATCCCCAACAGAAATTTCGTTTATTTTACCAGTCAAGAATTTAAAATCAAACAATATATATATATATATATATATATATATATATATATATATATATATATATATATATATATATATATAGATCTCAAAATGTTTAAAAAAATAAGTATAAGCGAATAAGTATAAGAGTGAGTGAACGTTTAACTATTTTGATGACTAAAGATTCACTCAGAAAGTACTGACTTTAGTAGTTGCTGCACAAAAAATACAAAATAATATTAATTCCACTTATGCTGGTGCTAATAAAGTCGGTCATAGTTTTTGTAAGAAAATGTCTCTACACAGCTGAAAAAATTAATTTAAAAATGTGTCATTATAGTTAACAACATAATTCTACTAAGAGAAATTGAAATTTAGCCGTCTGCCATCTAAATCGTATCAATTCCTTGCTTATATATGTTCAAAAAAATGTATTTCGTTCTGTCCAATGGCGGCCTTAATACATTGAGATGTTCTAATGTAAATTACTTTGTTGGGATTGTGTATTATTGCAGATATTCTACACATCATTATACTTTAATGTACAGTACCTATCAGATAAGCCATGTATATGCTGGATGTATTTGAGATACGCTTTTTTATAGAAATCACATTCACATTCGCTTTAAGGAATGGAAATAATATTTTTCTTTTCTTATTCCACACAGCTAAAATTTTTAATTTTCGAAAAAAAATGTCCCCTCGACCTACCCTCTGGAAAAAGTTTTTGGGGCGGGTGATATATTGGGTTCTTAAAAGCTCTCTCATCTTTACTCGCTCCAATAAAAAGAAAATTATCAAAATCGCTGCATATTTACCATGTACCTAGAAAGAGCAGACATACTTGGAGAAAATAAAAATAACTACGATCAAACTACATGACTTATCTACATTCTTCTTTTTCATGACTTACATGGCTTATCTACATTCTCCTTTTTCAAAGAAGAATGTAGAGGCTGAGCATTCTCTACTTGACTTGAAGTATACAAGAAAGAAAACAAGCGTGCAAGTACGCTATAATGCAGGGGGTTCACATAAACCAAGCTGGGCCAAGAATCTAATCTATGATTGCAGAATCAAATAAGTCTCTATTATGCATCTCTGGGTCCGTTAAGTTGGCCTCCCCATATTAATATTTTGCTTTCTAAACTACTGTGCAAGCTTAGGTGTGTGCAAGCACACTCTAGCACAACAAAAAATAGAGCTAGCACAACTTTCGTTTAGAATATGATGAGAAAAGAAGGCCGGCGGGCCATCTCAACAGTTACTCCCCATAACAAATTTTAACATTTCTTATGCTTTCAAAATATGTATCATAGCTTGCACAACCTAGCACAAGCAAATTTTAAGCTAGCACACCTCATATAAATTGAGGAAAAAAATTCAAAAAAAGTGCCCCCCACATTAATATTTTGGTTTCAAATAAATTGTGCAAACTTTTACACAACTGTCACAACCTTGCACAACCAAAATTAAAACTTGCACAGGCCCCCACAACTCTAAAGACCACAAAAGAATACATGTAACCCCCCTCCACAATTATATTTAAGTTTCTAGTAAATTGTGCATGCTTGCACACACCTAGCACAAGTTTGCCAGATCAGATAAAATGTGGTTAAAACAAATTTGACAGTTTTAACTTAAAAATAATTAATTCACTACCGAGTGTAAAGAACAAGCAATTTAAAAGAAAGTTGTCAAGAGAAGCACGACCGCGCGTTGCTCACGTCAAGTTTAAAAACGTGGTGTGTCGCTCGCAGGAAAATTCCAGTTGAATAAAAATTTCTTTCCGAAACTAAACAATAACAATAAACATAAAAATAAAAAAATATTAAAACTAAAAAAATTAAAAAATACATTAAAAATAACAAGTAAATGCACTCTCGCTAACTAACATATTCGGTGTAATTTGTACAAAAACCTCAGAGATATTTCATTTTTTTCTGTTTACCCTTTCACGGAATATAGCGCGGTAGTTTAGCGTTGGAACAAATAAAAAACAAATGAGTGAACTTATATGTCAAACCGAATTTCTTTTGTAAGACACTTTTTTTATGAAAATTAATTGTTTTTGCTCGTGTAATTTTGAAAATGAACTTAAGAAATGGTAGATATGGTATTTATTCTCGGTGAATACCACAGGAATTGTTTCTTGGCTTCAAGAGTTTATCGAGTAAGAAGAAGACATCCACAAGAAAGCAGTTTTCGGAGGGTATTTGGAAGATTTGTTACAACTGGAAGTGTAAAATACACTACACCTCTTCGAGAAAAAAACAGTAAGGAAGGCAATGAGACATCAGTTCTCGATCAATCGATCGAATATTAAAGAAGGACCACATTCATTCATATAATGTGCAATTATTACATCAGGAATTACTGCCAACCGATTATGAGGCAAGGATGAACTTTTGCCAGTTGCGTAAAAATAAATTTGAAAAGGAGCCTAATATTTATAATTTTGTTCTATGAACGGATGAGTCGACATTCCATAATAAAGGCATAGTACATGGCCACATTTTTTATTACTATTCCGTCATGAATCTACACCTTTTCTCAGAGACAAACCTACACGTTAAGTGATCTTTAAATGTATGGGTAGGTATTATTGGTACCCAAATCATTATTTAATTGTCGGAGGATATCCCCCTACTAATCTGACAAAATCTGTGGCGCAACTGGATGGAGCACCTGTCCATTTCAGTATCATTGTGCGAACATTTTTGAATCAACATTTTCAGCAACGATGGATAGGAAGACGAGGACCGATTGCTTGGCCGCCAAGATCCCTTAATTTAAACCCTTTAGACTTTTTCTTGTGGGGTTATGGGAAAAGTGAGGTATATAAAGTACCGCCTAAGACTCGTGGTGAGGACATGCAGTTTCGCATAATTCAAGTTTTTGGACAAATTACACCGAATATGTTAGCGCGAGTGCAACGTTCATTTCGTGAACGAATTCTTCTTTGTTTGCAGAACGCAGGTGGTCATTTTGAACAGTTACTATAAAACGATTTACTTGGTATTTTTTATATATCGTCTTAATTTTAAGATTTTAATATTATTTTAATGTTAAGTTTATTGTTATTGTTTAGTTTCGGAAAGAAGTGTTAAAAGTATTTCACAGTTCCCGTTGTAAGAAGTCTTCCTAATACTCTCCAAAACCTTCTTTCTTAAGAATGTCTTCTGTTCGAAATTTTTTCTTGAAGCCAATAAAGAGTTCCTGTAGCATTCATCGAAAATAAAAACCAAATCCACCATTGATTCATTCGTTTTTCACATGTCTCAATGCCAAACTACCGCCCCATATTGAAAAATTGAAACATCTCCAAAACTATCAAAAAGAAGTGCCAATACGTATTGACAAAATCGAAAGAGAAACAAAATCCACATTTATCAATGTAATTTGTTTAGTACCATGCTATTTGAAAAAAGCTAGTTATCTCTGATTTAAGTTTCCTGGAATGTTTCAACTGTCATTTTTTTCAGAAAACTGAAAATATCTTCGAAACCTTCAGACTTATGCTCGGACTTATGCATAACAAGTGCTCAACAAACAGATCTTTATTTTTAACAAGAAATTTAAAAATGTAAAAAATACAGGGTGTTCTATTTAAAATAACGAAGTGAGGGCCAGTTTCCATTACATAAATATAGGTACACTTTATAGTACTCGATGAGATCTATGAAATAAGGTATGGCAATACTCCTCATCCCTATTTAAGATCAGGAGGTTTTGCTTAGGGGGTAGGAGTTACGGAAATGGAAAAAGTACCAAAGTTGTTCCCCCTCAAATCAAAAATCGACGGATCCGAGCAAAGATGGGAACTTTTGATTAACATTCGTTAAATCGGTATGTAAAGTTTTCGTTGGTCCACCCTGTACCTACATATATGGGATATTACGAAATTTGTTAACAAGATAGAAGTCGCAGCTTTGGAGGTATTAAGTTCAAATTTGCTACAAAAATCAATCTCTTAAATATCTCGTTATTGGGCATTATCGGGTAAGTAGTTTCTAAATGGCGACCGTTCAAACATTTAAAAAAATATCAAGAAAGGGCCGTAGTGTAAATATCATCAAATATAATTTTGGCTTATAGATATAACTAATACCTACAACTTTTGTTCGAAGCAATTTTTCATAAAATGCACAGAAAAAAATAATAATGAAAAAAATAGAAATATTGGTAAAACATGAAAACTCATTATAAATTTGATGTAATTGTACATTTTCTGTAGATCTCAATATAGACCCGGTATAAAAAAAATATGTATTTAAACTATTGATAAGAAATAGACAAAAAAAAAACAGTCTTGAAGCGGAACGCGAACCCTATCTGCGTTATATTCAACAGCCAAAACAACAACCTCTAACCACAAAGCTATGACACATGCAGTTAAAAATGGGCAATTTGCATGTAATGACATCTAAGTATACTAATGAAAAGTTTGTTCAAATTTTATTTCAATGAATTTTGAGAAATTTACCTTTCCGCTGGTTACAGGCTGTCGGGATTTCTTTTTTTATTTTCATGTAGGTACCCATGTTAATGTTTCAAAAATCAACTAACCTTCAACTGTTAATATTTTACTTTATTGGAAGGTCTCTCTCTCTACATGAATTTCATTAATATAAATTGAATATCAATCTCAGCAGTGCTTTTTGCTTTTTGAAAATCCTGTCAGTAGCTAGTCCCCAGACTCCATAACTTGGGAATCCAAAGTTTTATTCTAGAATGCATAATGTCATTCCTGCAAAATCGTATGATCTTTGTAAAAATAAACAACTGCACCTCTGACTTATATTTTATCAAAATAGGAGTAGCTCAAGGACCAGTTCTAGATCCGCTAATATTCTTATTTTCTATAAATGACCCCTGAACTTTTATTAAATCTGGTTTTCTTGTAGACGATAAATCCATTGCTGTAGCTGCAGATAGGAAATAACTAAAATTAATGATGATGAATTTTAATCTTTAATTCAATAAAAACTATCATCTTACATTTCAACCGGTTAATGCTAATACAGTCTTCTAGATCCTGCCTCCCGTGTCTTCGTATTGCAAAAAATAATTTTTAGACTATGTTTGGCCTTAAACCCCGGGAATCCTGAAAAGAGACCTTTGAGCGGAAGTTTATATTGACTTTCTCTAGTTTTTATTTCTCAATAACAATCTCTTTGATCGAAATCACTTGTACCATCAATAGGTATGATACTACATTTAGTACTAATCTTGAACACACACTCTTCCTCCATGTATAAAAAATCGCCCATGTATCGTCTTGCATGAGGATATTTCTTTTTTAAATCCTGATTTTACTATTATATAGGTATATTGTAATGTTTCTCACAAGCACTAATAAATTATTATTATTACATACTTATAGGGAACTGCCATAGCTCAAAATTACCAATATCAAATCAATTAATATTGTTTTGGGTTTGGTTTTTGAGGTTTTGAGTATCTAATGAAGTTCTATTTTTCATTAAAAAAATATTTATATTAAATAACGTTTTTCTTGGGCGTTTAAATTTTTTTCTCACGGTAAATGAACCTACCTACTCGGGCTTTGTTTAGTTTACCTATAATGTAGTTCAACTGGTTTTGATTATATTCAAGCAGGGTTATCCTTAACATATAATAAGTAAACTTATACTATGTCCTAAATATACACCAGCATTTTGAAATGGTCACGACGTCACAATTCAACGCTACACTGGTGAATCGTTCCATTATACACCTGACCTATGGCACGCCATTTTGCTATTAATAGCAACGATTGTCTTACATTTAAATAAAAATAAATTATTTCTTTAAAATTTAAATAATAATTGACCCTTCGCATTTTTATTATGAATTATGACATGTACATTTTATTTACAGAAGTCATGTCAAGTATTATTGTTCATCGAATAATTTCAATTGAGAGTATTTATTATATTTTATTACAAAAAAGTTGTCGAGTAAAATAAATATATATATATATGTGACAGAAGCGGTTATATATGACTAGCGACCAGCTAATTCTAATCAATTCCGAGTCTGTGATATGACGTTTCAGATTTCCATGATAACAACCATAATACAACTGGTTCAATAAATAGACTATAGGGAGTTATTGGAAACACTATAAGGTAAAGGCCTTATTATGGTCGTCCTTAAAATGACAGCTAAGCATGCGCACTAAAAAAATAGTAATAATGGAATTTACGAATAATTACCTATTTATGGATGGGTGTCTCTGTTTAAGCTTTCCTTATTTCCCTTATTCAACGAATCTAACCTCACCAAAAAACATGATTTCATTAGAAACTTCAGATGTTTGGTTTGTTTGTGTTTCTTTTATAAAAAAAGTTTGGACATCGGCCATTTCAAAACTACTTGTCCGATTATGTCCATTAACTAAACTGACCGTGATATTTACACGACTGATTTTTGTAGAAAACTTAACCTTGATAACTCCAAAAATGCATTTTGAATTTCTTTTTTGAAATATAGGGTGAATGTGTATAAAAAACTTAAAACATAAAAATGATAACCAAAAGCTTTGTTACTTGTATATTTTTTATTTTGTAAACAGTTACATAATTAATCATGTATTTGTTAGATAAGTGATCCAATGCGGACTCAAAAAAATATTTTCAAAATAAAGTTAAAAAATAAGATTAAACATGGTTAAATGAAATATTGCTCAATACTTCATAAAAATAATAAATAAATTAAGAATAATTCTTGAGGATATTAAATATTAGGTTCCCAATAAATGATAGTGGAGTTAGATTTTGAGGAAGAATTACATTAGATAATTAAAAGAAAAAATATCTTCAAGAGGCCTTACTTATCAAATGAAAGGACTCCCTAGGGGTAATTAAAATATATATTTTTTGAAAATTCTGAAATGAAAAATTAAAAGACATCAAATAAACCGCATTCAGAAAATAAAAATCGTATAAAAACAGACCAACAGTTGAAAAGATGCACCACGTACGAAATTTAAAAATAGAATAACATATCGGTTTTTGAACAATTTTGAAAAATGTAGAGGGTATACAAGTATGTCCGCGCGATTGTTTGCAATATTAAATGTACTCCGATTTTGATGATTCTTTTTGGTTTGAAAGAGTCAAATTGAAAAATGGTCCCATAAAAAATTTTAGGAATCCAATATGTATTTCTTCCTCAAAATACTCTTCAAATAGGGGTAGGCGATTTTTTCCAAAATCTAAAATTGAAGAAAAGGTCATATCCTTAGACCTTCAAATTGGACATTCCTCTTCAACGGTTTTTGAGTTACAGCCCTTAGTAGGGGGTGATTGACGAATACTGTATTTTATGATTCTGTTGAAAATTAAAAATTAGAAATACATGTTTTTACCATACCAAGAACCTACTTTATTAGTTGAGGCACTAAAAAATTAAAAATAGTATTAGTTCGATTGTGGAATTTACCTACCATTGGCAAAACAGCATCTTCCAAGTTATAGTCTTGATTTTCAGTATTTTCTTTATTTTTTTAGGGACCATATCTATTGAAACTGAAAATAAAATTGTTCTTTCATGTTATTTTTATTCTGTTCCATTTTCTTCCTATTTAATTTCAAACGTAGGTTAAGGAATGTAACTTATGAACTTTGAATTTAGTGATGCTTTAATAACAGCAGCTTTGGGATCCATGTTACAATAGGTCTTATTGTACCATGTTGGGATCTATGTTTATAGTATGTATTGAGGAGAGTGATTGTCTTTGACTTAATGTCGAAGTAATTGTTGAAAATTATTACAGCACAAACTTTACTTAAATTTGAAAATAAGATACATCCAATAAATATTTTTTGCAAGATCAAGGACTGGCATTGTCAGATGGCAATCTGAAAAATACAAAATAAAATTAGGTAAATTGGTAGGTAGTAGGTATTGGTAACTTTGGTATAGGTAAACAAAAGTCAAAAGAATTTTGGCGGCAACTTCAAAAGTAGTGGACTAATAGGTCGACATCACTTGCCCCTTACCAACCCGCATTGAGGGAGCGTGGTAAGGTACGCCTCAAAAACCCTCTGATCTAGTAAAATGGTATGTCTCTTAAAGACATATCGGTGGTTCGGAGTCCACCTTAATATAAATAAAAATATGTTCAGTTATATCGGGTGTTTCTAAATATTTGGTACTGTACACAACTGTACTTTTTTAAGGAATTTGTATAAGTTTAGTTTATTTTTCAGATCAAAATGTGAAAAGAGTGTCAGTTTATTAATATGACTTTATGTTTATAGTTAATATTTTATGAGGTATTAATTATTTTCTGAAAATTCAGACAAATAAATAGCATTATTTAAAAATTAATATCGCTAAGATTAATTAAGATTGAGAGTTGAATTTTTATAGGCACTAATTACTATCGGGTAATATGTTACGGTTAATTTATGTCCTAGATATTATACCGAATGTGCTCAAAACACATTTGAATAAAGTTTTGATAAAATCAGCTATAACTCATTTTTTTCAAATAGGACGTTATAATTTTGACACTTCCGATGGAAAAATCGGATAATTTTACATGGGCCTGATAATGACCTGAAATAATTACGATTTTGTAATTATTTAATAGAATTTTTTAAATCACATGTATGTCTTGGAGTGAATGACAATATTAATTTATATTGTCATTGCCAGTTTGTCAACAACAATTTTTACATTTCTTATCAGCAAATACTACAACAGCATAAAAATTGTTAAAATATGAATTTTACTCAAGAAGAATTGAAAGACATGGATTATGTTTTGGGCGAGACCAATCAGGACGATCTTCTACCGACAAGAGTCAACAGAGCACGATGGATTGATTTAGGAGGACCAGTTCCCTTTCCTCATCGATCAACTGATCTTACATTTTGTGATTTTTTCTTGTGGATGTCAAATATATTGTATACCAGTATCCCCCACTGACCGAGACAATATGAAAATTCATATTACCAATGCATTCAGGTCAATTACACCTGAGATGCTGCAAAATACCAAAACATCATTTATGAGATATATCAACTTATGTATAAATGTAAATAAATGGTAACCATTTTGAACATTTATAAGGCTAATTTAAGACTGTAAAGTTTATTCAGTTATTTTCTGTTTTTATTTAATTAGTTTACCATTGCTTGAGTTCAGTCGTTAAATTTATTAAATAATTGTATGTATACGATTGATTACTGACAACCTAATTTTAATCACGAGTCCAAGACCTACCTGATTAATTTACGAAATTCTTTTAAATAATTAGGGAATCGTAAATATTTTTGAAAAAAAATTATGAGGCCTAGTTAAATGTTCAGGTATCTCCATATAAAATTATCCAATCTTTCCATCGGCAGTGTCAAAACTGTACCAACCTATTTGAAAAAAAATAAGTCAAAGCTGATTTTATCAAAACTTTATACAAATATGTTTTGATCACACTCGGTATAATATCAAGGCCATATAAATTAATCGTAGCCTATTACTCGATATGGAGTAGTGCCCATAAAAATTTCGACTCTTAATCTTAATTAGTCTCAGAGATATGAATTTTTAAATTATGCTATTTATCTATCAAAATTTCCAGAAAATGATTATTATCTCTAGCTGTAAACATAAAGTCATATTAATAAACTGACATTATTTTTCCATTTTGATCTGAAAAATAAGCTAAAATTATACACATTCCATAAGAAAAAACAAAGTTGTGTAAGTTTCAACTATATAGAAACACCCGCGGGGTTATCACGTAAATAGCAACTGCAACGCGATCGCGACTATCGCACGATCGTCGCTGTCAAAGCGTCAATTTTGTACAGTGTTGCCGCTCATTCAATGTAGAACCTAAGCTGATTCTCAAATAAAAGTATTAAAGCGAAGTTGATTGCATGCATTATAGACCATCGATTGCATGTATTTGTGAATAATGAATTATTTGTTATAATGTTCTTTATAAAACAGCTATTTTCACTTATTTATCTAATATTTTATAGAGAGGGTCTGATATGCTATATGTAGACAGTGGCAACATTGAGACAACAACGCGATTGCAACTGGTTGCTAAATTTTACGTGATACGGGGGCCGGTATGATTGAAAATATTTTCTCCTAATCTTTACAATAATCGTATGAATACGCACTAATCTCCCACCTTGTATATGAAAAATTAGTAGCAGCAGGGAATACTACCTCCAAGGTAGCAGAGACCAATAAAACCATATTCGTAGTTCAAAGCTAAAAATAGAATATGCTACGTTGCCAAGTTTCGGCCGCAATAAAGATATAAATATAAAAGGAAGGTATACGCGAACATGTATACATTTTATGACCCTAGTGGTATGTCAGTGAACTAATAGTATATGTCTTCTTACAAAGTGCATCTGTTAATGCAACACGTAAAATTTTAAAAATCGTCTTATATCTTGGCTATCATACGAGATGGCGCAAAAATTCATAGAGCTATAAACTAAAAGTGACAGGAGGCTCAAAATGGATCAAATATTTTCTTCAAAAAAGGGCGGGCGCAGTCCAAAAACAGGCAATTCATTATTGCGTCTGGCATACGGACGCAATAGTGCCATGGTCGCAGTAGCATACGTAAATCGCCAATGTATGGAAGCAATAATAATAGCGAAACATATATATATATATATATATATATATATATATATATATATATATATATATATATATTCGTACATCGGGTAGTTTGGCGCCAGTGTATAAAATTTATACAGTTTTATACACTTTTATACACATTTATATACATCTAAAATTAACATATGCCACGGTCACTTTGGCGCCTCTAGAAAAAAATTGTAACATATGTTTTATCAACTAATCAGTAGATAATTATGATTTGAAAGATATTTTCAAATTCAATTCTGCAGAATTTAAATGTTTCTTAATATCACCAGGTATATTACGTCGCGCCTTTTGCATAGTAAATGTGTTTCGATTTTGATCATTCTTTTTCCATTTGGAAGACTGTTAAAACACAAATCGATATTAGACATGCCCCTTCCCTCTCCCCAAAAGGGGTAGTGGGAGCAATTTTTCCAGAAAATTGAAAATACTAGACGGCAGAATTAAAGAAAATTTCATATCTGGAAACATTTGGACCAACTTTATTAGTGGGTGAACTGAAAAATACAAAATATTATTGATTCTATTGGTTCTGGTACTAATGAAGAAGTTGGTGATAACTTTACAACTTCACAAGTACCAGCATCAATAGAATTAATATTATTTTGTATTTTTCAGTGCACCAACTAATAAAGTCAGTCCAGTTTTTTTGTAAAAAATATTTATTATTTTTATGTTCGCAAGAAAGAATTTTTGTGTGATATTCAAGGATCAAGGAACATTATGTGCTTCGAAGAGAAAGGGGAGAGAGTGTCGTGGTAAATTTTTGAGAATTATAAAAATAGAGAAACACCTCCATATACATATATTTTATCTATGAGAAACACTTCTATAGTCAATGAATTTTACAGCTGATCTGATAAATATTTTTTATATAAAATTAGACCGACGTTTTTAGTTGGTGCACTAAAAAATAAAAAATTATATTAATCCTATTGGTTCTGGTACTTTTGAATTTGTGCAGTTACAGTTTGTTTGAAAAATTTTGGCACCAATTCACAAGTACCAGCACTGGTACTTGTGAATTAATATTATTTTGTATTTTTCAGTGCACCAACCATAGACATCGTTGTTTTGATGTATGGTACCAACTAATAAAGTCGGTCCAAGTTTTCGCCGAAATACACATATTTGAGTTTATCACTGCTGTAAATCGGAAACCGATGATTTTTTTGAAAAATTTCCAGAACAAATGGATATGGTCTCTTCTTTAATTTCGTCATCTCAGATCTACAATTTTCGGAAAAAATGGCCTCATTCGGAGCCCGTTTACTATTCATAAGGTCTGTTTTAGTTTCACTTGTTACTTCGTTGGTTTGATTCAAATTTTTAAAGTGAATTTCGACCCAGTTCTAGTTGTCCGATGAAACTGGAATCTGGTATGTGTTCATAATTTCTATGAAAAATCAATTAAGGAATATCTGTCTGTTTAGTCAGTATCTTGCATTTGTAAATTAGGTATAAGTATTTAAAATTAGTATATAGATGTTTTTGTAAACGGATATTATGATATTTTTGACCAACGAACACCGAACGGAGGAGGTATACAATTCGACTGTCTTTTTTTGTTTGACCACTCATTTCATATAGTAAACGCACTCCGATTTTGATAATTTTTGATTCATTTGAAAGAGGAGGCTTGAGAAATGGTTCCATATTCATAAGAACGCAAATCCAAAATTTTGGTGTAATTAAAGCTAGGACAATATCAGGAAACGTTTAAATTGAAATTTTTTCAAAATAGTTACGGTTATCGAGATAGAGGCATGTTAAATTCTCAAATACACCTAGGTATTTTTGCTATATGGAGAGGGCGATTTCTTTCGAAAATGGAAAATCTGTGGGTACTACATGAAAGACATAATTATTTGTAGCAACATTTATAATGAACATTTTTTCCTTAGAGTTACGGTTATCAAGTTAAACCGGTTTTAAAATGGTAACATCTAAAATACTTAAGCGTATTTCCGCAGCGATGTTTTGAGATCTCAATAATAACCACTACAAGCAAAAAATATACGTGGTTAATAGGATAAGTACTATCTTCATTGGTATTAGTGAACGTTTAACGATTTTCGTGACTAATGTTATACTCAAAAGTGTGAAATAAATATTTTTTACAAAAAATTGGATCGATGTTATTAGTTGGAGCACTGAAAAATATAAAATAATATTAATTCTATTGGTGGTGGTACTTGTGAAGTTGTTGCCAAAGTTATCAATCTTATTGCAATTACACAACGTCAAAAGTAATAGCACCAATAGAATTAATATTATTTTATATTTTTAAGTGCACCAACTAATAACGTCGGTCCAATTTTTTGTAAAAAAATATTTATATGTAAGAGTTTTAAAATTCAATAAGGTGGACACCTTTTTT
The DNA here is from genome assembly GCA_958507055.1 of Crioceris asparagi. Classification (NCBI taxonomy): domain Eukaryota; kingdom Metazoa; phylum Arthropoda; class Insecta; order Coleoptera; family Chrysomelidae; genus Crioceris; species Crioceris asparagi. Next base: position 57,011,172 of record OY293827.1, read on the forward strand.
CATTTATGCTCTGATTAAATCCAGAATCGACATTTAGGTATTCCTGGGTCAAAGATAATGAATTTTTGGTCGAAATGAAAATTTCGAGATGACAAACAAGGTTTCTTCGGCAAAAATAAAAAAATCAAGATGGTGGACGAGTTTTATATAATGTATGACCAGAAATAGTAGGACTAAGGCGCGATATAGAAAATTTATACAGCGCTCTAGGATGACCATACTAATCAATCAATTACCCCATGCGAACCAGGCGCTTCATGCAGGAATTTACCAAATACCTACAAATTTCATGCTAATTATCGCTAATGGCAGTCTTAATTTCTTTATGGTGTATGACATCTGTGCAATTCTACCTGCATCTACACTACATAGATGATAGATGCAAAAGTTTCCTGACTGATACAATTGCCATAGGAAAGTTTGTTCTAAAAATGCGTTGACTTGATTTTGATCAGAGCAGCACAGTCAGAGAATATATACCTAGTGCACAGAGCACAGTGCAGGGCAAGAAGACTGGAAGCAGGAGATTAAACTCACCCTAAAAATCTTGAAAAATTTAATACGCATATCTTTTTAAATGCGTCTTTCTGCATCATGCCTTGAGCAACAAGCGGCTCTCGCTTAAAAAAGGACAACAGATCATGAACAGGTTTACCCCTGTATATGCCAACTTTGTTAGTGAAACAATTACCGGGTGATAATAATAAATTTGAGGGTGTGTTGAGGTATTTTTCTGTTTTTATTTTATTATTGTATCTACGCCAACGGTTCCAAATCGCAAACACTTTTTATAAATAAAGAGAAAAAATGTTTAAAGTGATTCTCAAGATATTCATTGTACACGAGGCCACGCCCCTGTAATCTCATGTTGCTACATAGAGAAGCATCGGAAGTTAACTCTCCATGTTTCCAGTCTTCTTGGTGCAGGGACGTGAATTTCTGGATTTCATGAATCATTTCTGTTCGACAAAACATATGAAAGAAACATGTTGAAATGAAATCCAGCCAATCGCGGCTCTGCACTGAGCTGTTTTGAACAAGTGAGAATCCCCTATTAGATTTTTCTCGTCCTAATCACTTCATAGTTGAATGTATATGTTTTATGAACATCTGACCTTTATTACTCAGAGGATGATTTTAATCGGTTTTGGCTGGTTCATTTTGGTAGGATATATATATATATATATATCGAGCAATAGTTTGGACCAGTTTCCAACTGTGATCCGTGATTGTGCATTTTAATTCCTGTTTTCTTAAAACTCAAATGCGCATGCTTCTGACGATTTGAGTATAGTTTGAAATGCTGCTCTAACACCCTTTATATCTCAGGCGCGTGCCTAGAGTAATTCCATATGGCATACTCTTAGCTATGAATATGATCTTATACGTCAGAAAAAGTAAAACATCAGTCACAATTTTTATATTTAACTACATGTAAAAAAATAAATATTAATGTACCCAAGAAAAGGGGTTGGGATAAAATGTGGAGTACACTGTAGGAAGATCCCTTTTACTTGGACCTCCACGCGGTGTTACAGAATTTGCGTAATGCATAACAAAACATAAAACACCGTAGGTGTTTCTAATTTTTGTCGTGATCATAGACACAACGACACACGTAAGAAAATTTTTTACAATGCTCCTGCAAAGACGACTGGAAAGAGTAGATTAAACGCGCCCGAAAAATCGTGTAAAATTTCATACACATATCTTTCGTAAATGTGTCTTTGCGCACTATGGCGTGCGCAGCAAACAGCTCTCGCTTACAAAAGACAGCAGATCAAGATAAATAAAGAAAACAAATATCTAAGGCAATTGTCAAGATGTTCATCAATGTTCATCCTACACGAGGCTACGCTATGATATGCAACTTCTGTAATCTCATGTAGCTACGTAGAGAAGCATAGGAAGTTTACTATCCTTGTGTCCAGTCTTCTTGGTGCAGGGTCGTGAATTTCTGGATTTCATGAACCATTTCTGTTCGACAAAATATATCAAAGAAACAAGTTTAATGAAATCCAGCCAATCACTATCTTTTTTCTTAAATAATTTCAACGTTTATTTCAAGTGACCTTGAATACGGCCTACCTAGAGTAATTGACTAACTTGCATGTTTACATGAGCTGCTTTTGTAAGTTGATTTTAGTATAGAACACGTAGAAGTGAGACTTGACACAAAGTTTATGGAATACATATACTGTAGTATTCTGTAAACTTAGCTTGAAGATATAGTGTTCTCTGAGTGACACTAACACATAAACAATCGGATGAGTGCGCAGTAAAATATCGCGCAGAGATCCCAATAAAAAGAATCTTCTGCATCGGAGTGTATCTTTAAGCCCACTCAATAATTCCCCCACCTCCTTAGTTTGTTTTCCTCCATAAAGTCATGGTACAAATAAACTTGTACCATGCATACAGTACTCTTGTATGTTGCATGTAGCATAGACATCTCAACAACAACTACAACAAGACCACGCATTGCCACCTTCAGAGCGATTTAAGTATCTAACATCTCAAGAATGAAACAAGAAAAAGGAGATGAAACTCGCTATAAAAATGCGCATGCATCAGGGCGCAACGAGCTTTTCTAGCTTTCATAAAATTGATTATTGGTTGTGTCAAAAAATCCAAAGTCTGATTACCAATCGCTTAGTTATCAGCATAGAATTAATACTATAAATAATAGTATTATTTCTATGGTTATCAGTATTCAGAAAGTTGATGCCTCTAATATGACAGCTGTCAGTGAACAAATGAGCTAAGTGATGCATCAGTCATTAGTCGTGTCTACAACAGTGACTAATTAGTCCCAATCGCTTAGTAATCAGTAATCATCTCTTGAGGACACGACTGATGCATCGCTGAGCTCATTGGCAAACTGACGATTATCAAAGGAATGAAATTCGACAAAAAACCGATGACATTAAGCGAAAATTGTTTTCCGTATGCGCGACGGGAAGTTTCCAACGGCCACTGTCATTTGAAATGTTACTCTTTTGTATGTATGTACTATGCCAATGCCCAAGCCCAAATAATTCCATGCTAATGGCTGTCTGCGACCGTCTCAATCCAAGATATTTATAATGTAAAAGATTATGAGGTAAACGAAACGATAGATATCCATAATTCCATAATAGAATTGCGAAAAAAGAGTTTTCGACCGATATTAAAGCTAAATTGACAAAACGGAGAATAATAATTCACGAGTCGCCACATTTCACATTTCGTTAGTTGTCAGAACTTCCTAGCTTTGTTATCCCTTTCTAAAATTATCTTGCAGTATTGCCATACATAAGATATATAAACATGTTCATCTTATTTATGTGTTCTATGATTAAAAAAACACAAATATGTTTAGCCTGTATCCGTATCACATTTATAAGATCATGGAAAATTTAAATACCATTTTTAGCAAAAAAATATGATTTTATTGTTTTTGCTATGGTGGTCATGCTATAATCTTCTCAATACTCAGACCCGATGTATATTTTAAATTGTCAATGACAATTTGATTGCAACCCCATTAAATAAATTTGATATCTATCTATATGAAATGTATATAAACAGGTATTGAGGTTTTTGAAATGATGCATTGTAGTTAGTGTATTATCAGAGAAAATTATTTGCTAATTGTTATGTGTAAGTAGGTATATTCTTATATAGATATATCATTATTTGATGTTGATGTTATTGAAAATATTGTCTCTGTTTTTCAATAAAAAGAACGATTATTTATATAGACAATAAGACTAGTATGGTTCAGGATTTCGCACTAAATCATCATCATTTTCTGTAAATATCAATCCACTAACAATGATCTTTTCAGTTTTAGTTAATGTTTTCGATATTTTTATACGTTTAATTTTAATTGATGAAATAGGTGCGTAAAAAAGAACCGTTATAGACATTTCCTTATTATTTACTAGGATTGACCAATAAATATTTTATTCTATTTCTATATGAATTCTAAAACTTCCGACAGCAACCGGTTAATCGAGAGTTCCATATTTTCTTCTAAGAAAGCAGGTATTTATTTTGCGTAGAAATTATAAGCCTTAAAACGGTAATTTACTTGAATATGCTGCGCCTCGAAATTATTACACGGTTGCTGAAAATTCCTATTGGCAAATTTTGTCTTTGTCTTGCACATAGAAATTACCAAAAAAAACTATCTCAAACCGCCTAAGGATATATTCCTTGAATGAAATGCTATGTCTATGTCTAGGTGTACCTACAGGTGTTCTGATCTGAGTCTGTGCACTCAGTAAATATATTTCTCTCTTCGCTACATGTGTTAAGCAAAGAACACATATACACAATAAGATATTTTTTTTTGTTTGTTATATTATTTTATTACAGTATATCATTATTAAAAGTGTGGTGTTTTCATTTCTGGAACATCCTTCATTAGTCATTTTTGAGGAAGCTTTTAATAACTAATAACTGTATACCTCTATAAAGGCGGGCTCGATCGACGAATTAGGTCAATAGACGTATAAACATTTATTCGCAGGTGTTGCCACATCTCGAAGATTTCTTTAAATCGTTGATATGAAGAGAGAGAGAGAGTGAGAGAATCATGATTCAGGGCAAGGGGAATCATGAAGGAAACACAAAAAATACCTTTTACCAACAAAACGGTGGATATAATCCTTCATCTACAATTCCGAAAGGTACATCCGACGTCGCTATCCTTTGAGATGTACTTAGTTCCGCATAAATGCGTTTTTGATTCATATTGATTGATTATTATAAAACAACAAAAATGAGAAATAATTTAATAAAATATTATAGTACGAACTACGTACGATAGATAAACTGGAAAATTACACCACTTACTTCAGACAAAGAATGAATGGAAAACAACGCCTCAAACATATCTCGAACCCTTCAATGCAAATTTATTTTCCTACTTTGGGAAATGTTGAACCGACGAAACATTTTCTACTGCAGTTAAAGAATTATGCCATATAAATTCCTTATATTTTTATATGTGTATGATTCTAATCAAATATTAAACAGAAAATGTAATCAAAATCGCTATTATGGGGCTAAATTATCAGAACCCATTAAATGATTATCTTAAATTTAGAAGGATTTTATGAGCGCTGTTGCCAAATCAATACACTGGAAGCGTTCTCACTATGGTTAGGGGAGAGCGGAGAATATTTTTTTGAATATAAATTAATTCTCGCAATTCAACGCCAATTAGTCAAATCGGAAGCAGGTATTGACATTCAGTTGCTTCAATATGGAACTTAGATTTTATCAGAATGTATTAAGGTCACAGGTGGCATTTGAGTGAGATTAATTGGCGGCAAAGTCTTCTTGCTTGGCGTCCTTGGCGCGTTCTGCTACCAGAGTTAGAGACAATACTCCACCACAGAACACCTTATATAATTTCTCGTGATGAAAATTTTACGCACGTTTTCATATCGAGCGTCTATAGGAGTGTTTAAGCTAAAGATTGGACCAGATTAAAATTGTTTCTAAGTGTGATCTGTGGTTGGGAGATATGAACATTTAAATTTTGATCTCCTAAAAAATGTAATGCGCATGCTTCTGACGGTTGAGTTTGGTTTGAATTGGTGCTCGGACATACCTTATAACAAAACGCTATAAAGTTGTTCGAGCAGCATTTCAAAGCCAACTCAAAACGTCAGAAGCATGCGCATTTTAGTTTGAGGAAGACAGAAATCAAAATGCGCATGCTTCACGATCATAGAACACAGTTGGAAATAGTATGAAACTGGTGCAAACTCTGCTCAAACACCCTTTATATAACGGATTTTTTGACAGCAGTTCAAATCTAGTTCAAGCCAAGCTCAAACTGTCAGAAGCATGCGCATTTCAGTTTTAAGAAGACAGAAAATAAAATGCGCTAGCTTCACGATCACGGAACACAGCTGGAAAAAGTTTGAAACTGGTCCAAGCTACTGCTTACTGCTCGAATACCCTCCTAGACAGGAAAAATAACTTCCTGTGGAGATGATAATGCTTCGAAGGACGGTAAGGTGTGCGGGTCATTTATATCATCACATGAATTTTCGTACATGCGCATAATGAAGTGCGTATCCACAAATACATCTCATTTTCTTTCAACAATGACAGTTGCAGAATAATAAAGGCTGTTTTGTCAAAAGAGTTAAATGTTAAATGTAATGAATGGGAAGGAAAGTTTTTTGACATCTGATGATTTCGAGTTATAAAACCACGTTCATACAGAAAGGTAATGAAAGGCGCGTTAGAAAATAGTTCGCTTAGCGTCCAGTTTTTTTCAGCTTCCAATTTCTGCTACCTGGTTCGCAGTTGAGGAAGGGTGTAGGATGCTGCAAAGTTGTAAGAAAATTCACACTGTCCCCTTTAACATATTTCCATCTTGATAGGTCTTGATATTATTCATTATAGTATTCTGCGCTCATAAGTTCATAACTTTTTAATAAGTTTAAGTTATTTTATGTTCTAAGTAACATACCGATTTCTCAATTTTGCAGTGCCATCGTTGAATTTGACATTTGAACAAGATGCTAAGCGACCCACTTGCTACCTATGATACAGTTTCTTGCAATTTGATCAAGAAGACTGCAAACAGGATATTACACTCGCCCTAATAATTTTGTAAAAATGCATATGCATATCTTTTGTAAATGCGTCTTAGCGCACCATGCTCTGCGCAACTAGCGACTCTCGTTTGAACAAGACAGCAGATCATGATCTCGAAGATAAACGAATTGAACAAATATTTATGGTAATTGTCAAGATGCCAAGATATGCAACTTCTGTAATCTCATGTTGCTACGCAGAGAAGCATAAGAAGTTTACTGTTCTGTTCCAGTCTTCTTAAAATCGACCTTCAATTTCAGATATGTTTGTGCAACCATGTTGACATTTGAACAAGGCTACGCGACCCACTTGCTGTCTATAAGGTTGTTCGAGCAGTAGTTTGGGACGGTTTGATAACTGTTTAAAATGCGCATGTGCGGTTTGAAAGTGTTTCCAAGTGGTTTGGGATTTTGTTGCAAACTGCAGTTTCCCCTTCCACTTTCTTACAATTTCGTCATCATAGAACAAATGACTATGCCGATAGATATGTTTTATGACCAAAGATAAGAGAGAACATCAATGAAAGACTGATGGACAAAACACAAAACCAGGATTTAGTTTAGGACTGTGGTGGTGTTCTCTGAAAGGGATTTCTCCAACAACAGAGAACACTATACTCTAAGAAGAAGAAGACGCTTCAACTGCGCCTGTCTCAAACTGAGTCGGGACTAGTTTGGAAATCGTCAAACTGCTGCTCGAGTTGTGAATAAATTATTTCATCGTAAATTGAAGTGCGCAGGCGTCTGACGGTTTGTGACTAGTTTGAACCGCTGCTCGAACACCCTTAATGTAATTCGATCTTAGATTCCAGATCTGTTAGTAAGACAAAACAAAACAAGCGTTCCTATCAAAATTAGCCAAACTTCAATACAACACTTGACGCTTTTTTTCTTTCAATCTAGATATCATCAATGAACATATTTACTCTGTCACATGAACATAGCCAACATTGATAAACCTAACGTCAAACACATTTTGGCATAGCATGAGTTAGGTTAGGTTAGGTTAGGTTTTGGCATAGCATGAGTTAGAAAATACACAAAAGGACAGTAGTTACGTGATATGTGGGCACTACGTAGTACGTAAATATCTTTTAAGCCACCATCTCACCCAGCCGTTATTTTCAGCATGAGCACGCCACCTGATTTCCAGGTACTCATGCGCAGTTCTCTATTTGTTACTTTTAATGCCCTTCGTCCAACACACATCTTCCTAAAAAAGCGCTGCAACATTTTTGACAGATTTTGGTATGAAACACTTGCGCTTTTCAAGCTGCAGCATCAAAAATACCCCAACAGTTATTTTTAAAAGCTTCTTTATAAACCAGCTTAAGAGCGCAAGACGTCTAACAGCAAATCCTGTCAAAAATGTTGCAGCGCTTTCTTAGCTAGATGTGTGTTAGACACAGGGATTGGTTGGGTCTTAGATTTAGGGGACTTCGTTACCTTACGTTATTTCAAGGGAGCAGGAAATGAACTTTATACGAATGTTTACCGAATGAATACGATAATCTTAGATGGGTATAATTTTGAATTTTTACAGGCATAAAATCCTTTCTTACCATTACCTAGACTTACAATTCATTTTTAATCCACAATAACATTAACCAAGAGGAATATACTTATAATACCAATTAATATTATAAACGCAAAAGTGAGTTTCTTTGTTACGCTTTCACGCATAAACTACTGGTCTCTGTACTGAGCTGATTTTAATGAGCCTTGATACCCCTAACTAGACCTTGGGAAATGACATTGGCTACCTTTAATAGCCCGTGGGGCACTATGTGGTGGGTTCCGCATTTGAAACTTGTATATTTCGTTGGTAATCTCTTCGTTCGTAATGCATCACCATTTCCGACATAAGCTTCAATAATATTATTATAATCGAAGACATTGTTGAAAATAAACGCAACACTCTTATCTACGCTTAGTATCATTTTGAAATAGAATGAAGTAGAGTCAAGCTAAAGTTGTAGTTCGTAACATACCTACAATCACTATAAATTTGTATCTTTGTCCAAATTTGGTATAAATTATGATATTCAGTAAAAAACCAAATGATGATTTCGAGATGGAAAAGTTTACGAAATTTGTTGTGTTTACCGAAACCAATGGAAACTATCCGGACTTTCAAACCTACTAATTATGTATCAGAAATTTTACATCTGGTAAACACAACGCTTCTTGTGTTTCCATCGCGTAATTATCAAAAAATTATCTACACAAAAATTGCGGGAATTAATATTAAATAATCGAAGACGATTCTGTACGAAATAATCCGATGCAAAAAAAATTAAAATCGCTAGATAACTTACACAACTTATATTATTACCCAAACTGCACGATATGACGTTCTCTGACGCACTGTTGTGGGACAGAGAACACGAGCTACTAGCTACTAAATCATTGTGAAAACACCTAGATAGCACCAGAAATATCTTTCAGTTCAGTCAGTTTTGAAGGTGCCAACCAAGTGAAATAAGTAGTGTGATATAAATTGTGTATAGTTAGTTCATACTGAATATAAATTGTACTTGTTTGTGTAAATTATGATTACTCGTTATATTGAATAAATAGACTTTATTAATCAGTGTGTACATGGATTTCTATCCACATAAAAACAAAGAATATTATAGTATTTTATGTTCCAGCATTTTGGCGATATGCTTAAGTGCGCATTCATCTGAATGATTGTATATTTCCATAATCATCAAAACACATATACCTAGCATTTCATTCATAAAAATATCTAAAGATTTGTTATTGTTAGAGATTCTCCTTGTGCTGAGCATAATCGAGTCGAAAATATAGAATTAAACTGGTTGCTATTGGATGTTTTACAAGTCATGGAAATAATAGCATAAAATATTATGTATTATACAGGGTGTGATTTTGTTCTGTAATCGGAAGATTACGGCTTTATGGATAAAGATATCAAAAATATGTTCTCACTAACTATATCTGATTTCTTGAGCTCTATAATTCAAAAATATTTTCAATTGTAGCAGGTGCGCCCAAATAGACGGAATTGCACATAACTTAATTTTTTCTTATGGAACATGTATATTTTTATTGATTCATTATATTCTCCATATAATATTAATGCCATTTGTATAACTAATTTTTTTGATTATTGTTAATAGATTTCAAGATATAAATGTTTTTAAAAAAAAGTTGACAGTAAAAGGCACTTTACAAAAAATTAATATCTCAGAACATGTAGAAAAGCAGATAATGAAATATTTATCAGAGTTACACATAATATTGGAGATTATTATGAATTTGTTAAATTTCCTTTAGTATCCTACGAGGCGTGAACAGAATGTAATTTTATGAAAGGTTAAAAAAAGTTGAAAAAGTAATTTTTTCGAATGGATTGGTATTTTTTTATTATCTCACTAGAAAGATTAGAAAATTCTACATGTGATCTACAAAAAAATATTTTGCAGTTTCATAAGTAAAATTCTATGGAAATCCAAAAATATTATAAATTTTTTCGTATGAAACTTCAAAATATTTTTGGTAGATCATATGTAGAATTGTCTCCTCTTTCCAGTGGCACAATGAAAAATATACAATCCATTTGAAAAAAAATACTTTTTCAACTTTCTCTAACCTTTCAGAAACCTATTTTGCTCATGCCTCGTATATAAAGGGAATTTAACTAATTCATAATAATCTCCAATATTATGTGTGACTCTGATAAAATTCAATTCTCTGCTCTTCTACATGTTTTAAGATATTTATTTTTTAAAGTGCCTTTGTTCTGTCAAAATTTTTGAAGAAACAATTATATCTCGAAATCTATTAACATTAAATATGATTCGTTATACAACTAGCATTAACATTTTAGGAAGAATTTAAATAATAAATAAAAATATATATGTTCCTAAAGAAAAAATGAAGTGTAGTGCAATTCCGACTATTTTTATAGAGCTTAAAAAATCAGATATAGTAAGTGGAAGAAATTTTTATCTATAAAGCCGTAACCTTCTGATTACAGAACAAAATCACATTCTGTATATGATCAATATTTCCAGAAAATGAAGATGTAGGTATCTGATTTAGTTAAAAAACTACTCCATACATCTAATATGATTATCTAAATAAATAATTTTGTGTTTGGTGAAAAATACCACTTAGAATGTTGATACAAATATTTTTGAACTTCACTACATATAAGATTTGAAACAATTTGAACATAATTGAAGTGAATTGATAATCTTCCTATTGTTCTTTAATTCTCTGGTTCAATTCGTTTGGATCGCTATATACTTAATTCTTTTTTTAAACGCACTAACAAGGAGATAAATAGCTGCATAGGTACCTATGTAAGCAAAAAAAAAATTCTGTAACTCCGACCCTGCAGAGCCATATGCAGATATGGAGCAATGTCTGACCCCTGTCAAGTTAGCCCCCTGATTTTCGAAAAATAAACTTATTTCAATGTAAATTGTTCGTTTGTCGTTTGTTATTGTTTCGTGGAATTCAAGTAATTTTATTTTGAGGATTATTTTAACGGTTGACGACAATTTTTATATATATCAGCGCGTAAGGCAGATTCCCGAGCTGGCCCAACAGTTTGATGTTTTTGTTTTCAAATAGTTGTATTGTTCCCAAAGATTAATCTTTCTATAGCAATATGCTATGAAATGCGAATTATCGTATTCAATTGTTCGGTACAATCAGCAACCAAAAATGAAAGATATTTTTCTTTCTTTTATCACCTTCTACGAAGTTTAGACTTAAATATTATTGCAAGTCGATGCCAATTATATCAGGCTATATGCAATATGTTCCAAGTTTGATCATCGGTGAAAAGTCTCAAGGTTCGGCACGTATTCCTTGTGATGACTGAAAATTCTCACGAATATCAGAAGCAGAAATAAAAATTGCTGCAAATATTTAGGTAATTAAGATCTAACAAAGCGGACACCATTCTAACAAACAAAAGCGAATTAAAAACTGTCGATTTGCGAGAAAAAACTTTCATATTTTGGAAGTCAAAACTTTCAATTGTTGTTAAAAAAAATAGCAACTAACAAACAAAATTTTTCATCTAACAAACAATAACAAATGACAAACAAACGATTTACGTTGGAAGAAGCATATTTTTTGAAAATCAGGGGGCTAACTTCACAGGGGTCAATGACTGACATACGGTATGGAAATGATAGAACAGATTATGAAAAAAACACAATTATTGTCAATATGCACATTTATGGACGGTTCTTATCTGTTTTATGAAGATTTTTTATAAAATGAAAGAATCTTCCAAGATGTTCTATTTATTATATGTGATTATCATTGCTGCCATGAATGATTTTTTTAGATGGCTAATAATACATAATAGTTTTGGTTCGGGCATAGGTATGCGAGAAAAAAAGGTCTCTAGGTGGAGGAATATTGTGTACAAGTTTAGTGATTAATGCTCTGATTCTTCCCACAAATGTATGTTAAGGTGGAATTATGTTAATTTTTGTCAAAATTCAAACTAAGTTTATGGCCCGATTCTGTTCAAAACAGGTATTTACTTTAATTAAAAAAACTCGTCCGCTATTTTGGAGCCGCCATCAGTAATTTATAAATTTTGACGAAAGTACCATAATTTCCGACCACGAAAACCCCTACATATCAATTTTGAATTAAATCGGACCATAAACACAAATCTCATCAGCTATTTTGGAACCGCTATTTTGATTTTTTCTCTAACAAAAAATCCATAATTTATTGTTATCAGAATTTTAACATTATTAGCACCTTCCAAATTTCAAGGTATACGAAGGGCTGGAAGTGGTCACATATATATAACAAGTGAAAGTTAACAAGAGTTCTTGAAAACATTACAACTACTGGAATCTGATTTTATTTATAAAATATTGAAAATGAGAGTAAGAAATTATAATATAGACTGTTAGTTTGTTTCATTAACGGTTACATAAAATAATGCTAAATGTTTATTACTAATATGGAAATTTTACATTTTTTCGGTTAATTCTGCCCGATATGAAATTTTCTCTAAAGGGGCGCCAAAAGTTGCGTTTTATGACAAAATTGATATTAATCAGGCATTTTGGCCCCCAGTACCAATTTCGGGGGCCAAAGTTTACGTTTAAATGTTTTGGCAGTTTGGCGCCGGGCGCCGAAATGGACAAATGGGGCCGAACTGCCTGATACGTGACGGTATGAGGGGCCGAAGTGCCTGCTGTACGTATATATATATATATATATATATATATATATATATATATATATATATATATATATATAGACATACAGACAGAAATACAAAACATTAGCCTGACCAAGCTTAAATTATGTCATCAGTCAATGTCATATTCCTATATCGAGTCCATATATCTGTCAATATTCGACGGCCATTTTAAGCCTGGCCAGGCTAATGTTTTGAATTTTGGAACAGCCAGAGATTGTGTTGATAAATTATCATTGACAATACTTGTCAAACAATAGTATTGTCAGCAATCTGACATTCGTGTCAAAAGCTGTTCCACTTACAGACGTGCCCTTCTGGGACAAAGCTATTATTTATTTTAAAAATAACAAATTTAATTATACAAAAGCTTCAAGTTCCGATAAAGGTATTGCAATTTTCCCTTCCACATCTGAGGACTAGAGGCATATGCGAAAGTATTTTGACAAAGTAGGTCAGAAAGTTTTTTTGCATCCTCTACCTGAAAATAAAGAATTGAGAATAGTCCTCAAAGGACTACCAACCTACATCTCGACTGAAGATATTGACTATGAACTTAGATACTTAAGCTTTAGTATAGTCAAAGTTGCTAGGATGAGCAAAGAAAAAAACACGGCTCCTTCAGTTTTGGTATTATTACCTAAAAATGAAAAAAATATATACGAACTTAAATATTTGTACGGACTTTGCATTAAAGTTGAAAGTCAGCATGCTAAGGCTCGTGTAAGTCAATGTTATCGCTGTCAAAATTATGGCCATACGCAATCTAACTGTACGTTAGACCCAAACTGTGTCAAATGCGGAGGTACACAATTTAGCTATGAGTGCTCAAAAGATGCGAAACTACCGCCCAAATGTTATCATTGTCATGGTGCACATCCAGCTAATTTCACTGGCTGTAAACATGCCCCTAAGGCAAAAGTTTATAACAAAGTAGACCCCAATATGCCAAATTGACCAACAACACTAACATAATGGAACTCGTACAAACAAACAATACGAAACAAGCAGAAACTAACAACCTAGAACTAATAACTGAAATGAAACAGTTATTTGGTCAGATGACAACACTTGCCGCAAAAATAGGCTTCCAAATTTAAAGTCTAACAAGACCATTATTAAAAAATTAAACATTATTACATGGAATGCAAATTCCATTGTAAACAAAAAAACGGAAACAATAAACTACATAAACGAACACAACCCGGGCATACTACTGATACAAGAGACTTTTTTGAAAGCACAAAATAATTTTAAAACTCCAAATTACACTATAAACAGACGTGACAGAAATACAGGACGCGGCGGAGGAGTAGCAATACTTATTAAAATAACATAAAACATGACATTACGCCAGATAAATCAACAGAGAACATGGAGCTAATAGCTATAGAGACAAAACACGATGGACAGACAATACGAATAGGTTCAATGTACATACCACCTACAAAAAATATACTTGACCAAGAACTCGATGAGATACTAAAAGATGACGTACGAACCTTTATTGGTGGCGATCTTAACGCCAAGCACCAAGAATGGAACTCTAGACATAAAAACAAAAAAGGCACTGCTCTTTTACAAATATGGACAAAAACATGATAAAATACATATACTAGGACCTGATACGTCGACGTTAAACTGCACCAAGGGCATCAATGACATCATTGACATATTTATAATAAATGTGATGCCGTATTACCAACAAACAAGAGTTCAAAAATAACGAACTGGCAATTATTCCACAATAGTCTACAAAACCCAGACTCTAATGAAAAAAAAACTAAACTCTACCAACAACATGTATCAAGACAATGCACTTAATAACAGCACCAGTCTATTAATAACTAAAAAATCAATAGACGGATTTCCGAAATACATTAAGGACAAAATTAGACGAAGAACAAATACAGACATTTAGCGAACGACACAGGAGATCCGAGACATAAAAAACAAGCCACTAAATTGAATAATCAAATTAAAAAAATGATTATAAAATTTAGAAACGAACAATGGGACAATTACATAGACACACTGAATGATCCATATCACCAGAGAAACTATTACAAACTTATTAAAGCATTAAAAAATACATGGAATGAACGGTAGACACGATAGAGGAACAATTCACACTGAACAGGACGACAGTAAATGACCAACAACTATGCAATGACATTAATCAAAAAATAAACTCTCTTAATAGAAACACAATACTTGATAATACCTACAGACCCACAACAAATGACGAGATAGAAAAATTATTAGTGCTCTTAGTATTTCCAAGGCACCCGGCCATCACAAAATTAAGAACAAACTATTAATGGAACTACCACACAAATACATAGACATAAAGCTATTTAATTCATGCTTCTGGCTAACATATCTTCCGATCAGGTGGAAACATGCTCATATAATAGTTTTACAAAAACCGGGAAAAGATCCTCTTTTCCCACTAAATTATCGACCGATTAGCCTTCTTTCAAATTTAGGAAAAATACTAGAACGGACAATACTCACTAGACTTAAAGAACAAGACTTACTACTGAACTTTATACCACATGAATAATATGGTTTTAAAGACAGACACTCCACAGATCTACAACTCCTCCGCTTCTTTGAAAAAAACATCAACTGACAAAGTTTGGCATGATGCATTGGTATATAAAATGTAAGACTTTAATTATCCAACACATTTAGTCAAAATTATTCAATCTTTCCTATCAGACCGTTCCTTCCAAATTAGTTACAAAGTTGTGGAGTACCACAAGGGGCGGTACTTTCACCACATCTTTATAATATATTCACAGCTGATTTACCAAAATGACGTAAAACAGAATTGTACCTTTTCGCTGACGATACGACCATAATCACAAAGAACAAAAACAGCAAATATAGCATTGCCAAACCACAAAAAGCAGCTGACCAACTATCGAACTATTTTGATAGATGGAAAATTGCCATCAACCCTGAAAAACACAGACAATACAATTCACTAACAAATATAAGACTACAAAATCAAAATTAACAATTAAAAATTCTGAAGTTGAATGGCGCAAAGAAGTTAAATATTTGGTCATAATTTTAGACCAAAGGCTAAATTTTAGTAACCACATCAATAATACAATCTTTCAAACCAAAATTAAACTAAATCGGTTGAACCCGCTGCTCAACTACAATAGCAGACTTAATTTGAAAAATAAATTAAAAACTTACACCACCATTATTAGGCCCTGTCTAACGTATGCTTGCTGTGCCTGGGGTCAGTCAGCACAAGTTAAGAAAATTACAGTTTTTCAAACCAAGATACTGAGGAAACTTAGTGGTTCTCCTTGGTATATGACTAACAAACACATACACCAAGACTTGAAAATAGAAACCATACATGAAATAATTACCAAACTTGTGTCAGACATACGCAAACGAGTAGATACACACCCACATGACGATCTGAAAAATACAATCAACTTACAAATAAATGGCAAACACAAAATAAGAAGACCTACGGACATATTAAAATAAAATACCATTTATTACAAACAAGACTATAAGTCAGCTCGCTAAATAAAAAAGTAAAAAAGCAAACCCTTTTTCCTACTGCTCGTTAAAAAAAGAGCCAATCAATATCAGAAATATCTGAAGTATTTTCAAAAAAAAAGATGAGCTATCAGGATACCAGAATGGTATCAGTAGTAACCGAAAAAAGAACAAGAGAGAGATTTGTCAAACAAGAGTCACCAAATTGGCTTAGGTATCAGTCCAGTATGGCGTGGGTTCATGACAGTATCAGCACTGTACAGCATGCTGGTTTATTTTTCGAAAAACACTGGATAATTTTGGCTAACAAAATGAAAATGGCAGCAGAGTTATCTTCATGGCAACGATCTGGTTGTTTGACCCGTAGAATTTCAGAAAATGATCAATAATTATAAAATAATATAACATAATGACTTTGGACGAATTTAACAAATTAGCATCCTCGCCTACTGTCAGGAATGGCTGAAACTGAAGGACAAATAAGAAAAAATAATAATTGCCACCTTAATTAGAATATTTAATATCTAATCCTGGAATGGTAGGGGGACGTTATATATCTCATGCGAGGCCAAAAACTTTTGGTATAGTAAGAATTCAATGATTAAGACCGCGCTCAAAATAACGTTGATGTTTCCGTGTTGTATGATTACTAATTAATTAGTCGGTATAATTTAATTTCAAGAAAATCCAATATGTTCTTTATTACATTGATACTTGTGATAGTGCTGGGTCTTTTGGACTTTTTTATTAAGAAAAAGTTCTTGTTGAAATATGCCAAAAATTCCAAGACGGCCCCCTATTTACCAATCATTGGTAGCATTTTTCTTGTAATTGGACATGGCAATGGTGAGTGAATTAATAACTAGATCGGAAGATAATATAAAAGAAAAATATTTATAAAGAATAAAGAATGTGTCACTACATGTGATTAGTGAGATTTAAGAGTGTAAAAAACTAAATAGAAACCGATTTTTAACTTATTTGTCAGTGATCGTAATTTTCGGCACGTTTCAAGGATCCTTATAAAACGATTTTCAGAACAATAAATGTGCCTATACTTTATGAATTTCTGTTTTGAAAAGCAGAATGGTATCGTTGTGTGATTAATATATAGCAATAAGCTAATTAGATTTTATTGAAAATCTGTGAAGTGGATTTCTGCTAATAAAAAAATCGCTAGAACTAAACTTAATACTTGTTACTATTGAGGCCAAATTTGGTACAAAGATCGATTAGTATAAATAACTTAAAAAATAAGGACCGACTTCATTAGATGATGCACTAAAAATAATAAAATAACAATACATAATGTAAGAATTAATATGATTTTGAAATTGATGCCAATAAATGATTATGAGCTATAGGCGTATCTTGACAAAATTTTTATGGTTCTTGCATAATTTATTATTATTTAGTGCTCTTTAGTGCATTATCTAATGAAGTCGGCCCTAGTTTTTTTTTGTTGAGTTATTTATCTCACAATTTTGAGTTATTATGGCAAATAAGTCACACGCCCTTTACTTGACTCTTACAAGACTTCTGCTAGATATTGATTTTATCCCTTTTTCGTTCATTAATAATCTCAATTATTCAAATAATAAATGTTTTATTTATTGTTTTTGTAAGTTACTGTTAATGGGAAGGCACCTACTTCAGATTGATAGTTTTTATATTGATATACTAACAAATTCGGAAATCCCCTACAAATTAAGTCCAAAAAACCTCACTAGCGACAATCATATCGAATCTTAGATTTAAAATTTATGATATGCCAACGGAGGTTTGATTTGAAAAGTCTGTTTATTATATTTCCCCTTCACAGATTCTAAAAACCCGTTTTCCAATACAGGGTTTTTAATTTTATATCATGTCTACTTGTAGAACTAGAAAATAAATGCCATTCTCACAATCAACTTCCCAAAAACCTCCCAAAAAACGACTCACATCTCGACTTTTAGATTTATCGAAAAAAATCGAAATAAAAGCTTGCTAAAGGCCTAAATACAAAACCTGAAGTTTTCAGGTTCAAATGGTTTCAGAAATAATATGTTCTACAATATCTAAAAAAGAAAGCTTAAATTAAAAAAAGATTTTCTTTCTAGCTTTTGAAGAGCTTCTGCGAATTGATAATAGCTTTATAAAACTATGAAAATTCTAATAAAAATAAAAAAGCAAACGTACGGTCGAATGGTATACCTCCTTCTTTTGAGGAGTGGGTCAAAAATTTAATCAAAATGGTGACTATCGAAAAAAAAATCCAAGAAAGTTAAAAATTCCAGTTTTACTTGCTGTACCTATTCAAATAATACAAAAACTGCAAATATAACAGAAGAAGGAAGATTACATACAGGATTTTATTTTATTATTTTATCATATTTGAGATCAATGAACTATTTCATAGGTGATAATTTCTATAAAGTCAATACCTATGGAAAATAATAATTACTGGATCAATTTTTAACAAATACTATAAAATAAAAAAGATATTTGATTCCTTTAGCTGAAAACTTTTTTTGTTGTTACAAATAATTTATCGATTGCTTTAGTTTGAAAATCATTCAAGAATTCTTTTGACAGAAATATTATTTTATTATTTTCGAAATAGGTTTGATTGAGATGGAATTATTAAATAATATAAGACTCCACGTATCATTAGAATGGTTTATTCGCATTAATTTCACATTTTCTCATATGTTTTTTGATGATTTTCAGCAAATTACTAAAATCTAAATTCAACAGAAACCATAAATCGGATATTACCTAGAATATCTTTATAATACCTAGAAAATATAATACGCTTGATGAAAATTTCATACTCCATTCCTTATTTTCATCTATTGGCGTAGAAACTGGAAACACGAAATTATTTAGAAATCAAAAATCCACGCACCTAAATATTATGCTTAAATATATGTCTAGCAATGTTGAGGTGCCAAATTTCCGTGAACTGTTTCAAATTCTAGCATAAAAAGCTTTTCAAGTACCTAATAACTTCAGGGCCGTATAGCGAGCGCACAAAATACCCAACTTTTTCATAGGTAAGTGTGCTTAATTCAATTAGGTATTTTTATCTTAGGAATATGAGGTAGCTTTGTATAGATACACGACATTTCATTAAAATTTATTTAGTATCTAATTTTTCAATAACTATGTAGATATATTTTTGAGAAAAAAGTCATTTCGATCATAAACCATTATTTTATTATTTTGCTATAAATAATAAATTGGGGAAAGAAAATCGGACGGATGAAAGCGATGTTATAAGAGATCGTTTTATCTCCTATCATCTTTCAGATACGAAGTTAATACAGATCTAACCCAAATGTAATAATTCACTTCTTATTCAAGATAAATTGAGTGAATCCATTGAAATTTGGAAGTACAAATTAAATATTAAATCAAAAATCAACTATCCTATTATCTTATTAATTAGTGTTCTACCGAAGTCAGATCCAAGTTTGACGACGTTCACGGAGGATGTCGTTGCACCAGTTACAGTATGATTGGCAACCCTGAAAAATAACCTTCAACTTATATCATAGGAAAAAACGATCAAATTATGTGTTCTTAACATCCAATCAGTTATATCTGTCTTCTACCAAATTACCATTTTTCTCAGACGTTCGTTTAAAATAATGGAGTCGTTTGGCCTTTAACTTTAATATTGTGGTTGCCTTGATTCATAACTAGATCATAATAAATCATAATAGATTATAAGAATGCTTCATTCGTTCATGCAAAATATCCATATAGCTTTTATACAATAACATCCAAAATCTGCTGATTTTATTGTGCGCGAACAATAAAGGATAAACCCAAAGCAAAGTGACAAATTGTTCAATCTAAGTTAGGAATTTCAAGCTCTACACAAACATTATTAATCAGTTCTGTGCTTGAACTCCAGTGTGCTTTCTCTAGAACTATGTTCTGATCTATGGTCCAGTCTATCGGTATTGATGCAACCGAATTTGGACGTTGATCTTCGATAAGCAGCTATGTTAGCTGATTTGGAAGACGTGCTTTAGAAACTAAGATTTTTATATATATAGATATATAGATAATAAATTTATTTATTGAATTAGATAATCCTTACATAAATCTTCGATCAACACGTTTACCTATCAATAAATTTTTATTATAATAAGTAACATGTCCATTTCCATTCCATTCCAAGACACATACTATAAGGCGTCCAAAATAACCTCCGAAAATTTTAACAAGATAGTGAGATTATTTATAAATAATTAATGACATTTCTGATTGATGGCTATGAAATATTTCCTGTTTGTGGTTAATTTTATCTATATTCACGAATTGTGCCCTGACGAAGAGAATAAACATTCTCGAAAGCTTGGCATAATCCAAAGAATTTTATTTATTAAATGACTGCATCCCCAACAAAAATCTATTTCATTATATATATACAGGGTGATTCACGGTCGATGGTACCTTAGACGTTTAAGGAAAACTATTCGTAGGATCGTTCTGAAAATTGTTTTGTGTAGATTATACCTACAGATCTATCGACTGAAAATATTTTTAGCCTTGCGACGTCGCCACTTATATCAAAAAGTATTAACAATTTTGATTTTTCAAATAAGACACTGTTTATATTATCAATTTATTAAATTCTCTATCACCTTTTAGTTATTTCTTCATAAGATACCCATACTTATCTCTAACAGTTTCTAGTGAATTAATTAATTTTCTTTTATTTTGTTCAAAACAGAGCACCATTCAATAGCCCATTACTCTGAATTTTTGAATTGTGAAACGATGAAATTCCAGTAATAGCTTTAAAAAGACTTCTTTCTTAGTTATAATTGAAGATTTTCATTTTATGTTATACAGGATCGCTCAAAACTCTTGATCTTTCCATCACATACATAGAGAACCAAAATTGCGTTTTTTCAAATGGAACACCCTATATTTTATTATTTCTTCAGAGAGAGATTCAAAATACCTTTGAAATGATATATCATGTTCCTATACCTAAATGGTCAGGTTTTCAAAATATTAGTAACTATCTATTAAAGTGAATTATTTCTAGCATTTTTATAGTAGGTGTTTGCTGGTTACCATCGTGATAAAACACAATTATTATTTAACAAACATTATTAAGGTATTCCTTACAATAATTTATCTGAAATGCAAAGATTTGAAGAAAAAAGTGTTTTCAACACCAGTACAAAGATGAACTGCAGCAAAGCGTAATTAAATGCATTGATGAGATAGATGCACGTGAAATAAGAAAAGCTATTTTATTGGTGGAGGCGGTATTCTTAGATGTTTGGAAAGAAACGGTTGTCATTTTGAAAATGTATTATAAATGTTTAATTATTATATTTCTTCACTAATTATTATTAAAACCTCTGTCCTTATCACTTGGTTATTGATTATTAATTAGATATTATACTGTTTTTATATAGTCTTTTGTGTAAATCTAACGAAATATCACAAAATACATATGTATATCGTTGAACTGGGTCCATTTTCTCAATATCAGTCAATGCATAGTTATTGCTAATTATTTTATATTGAAATTGAGTTCAGATTCAGGGAATCTACTAACTCATTATTGTTTTGCCAAGACTGAGTATGATAACTATAAAAGTTTATTATTATTTTTAAATTAATTTACAAAACACGGTAACCGAATAGTCTCTGCAGTCTACTTATTATCCCAAAGATGAGTAACGATACTGTTTGGTAAATCAACATTTTGAATTAGCTTCTAAGAATCATTAAATTACTTATTTGTTTTGTGAATAAGTTTATTTTTGTTGTTTTTTGTACTTTGTGAGTATCTTGCATTAAACTTTCTGGATGTTTTTGCAATAATTTGATCACACTCAACAAACACTTATTCTTGCTTCCGATAATTACTTGTAAAACTTTCCATCACCATGGTAACCAGCAAATACCTACTATAAAAATGCTAGAAATAATTCACTTCAATAGGTATTTGCTTATATTTTGAAAACCTGACCATTTTGGTATAGGAACATGATATATCATTTCAAAGGTACTTCGATTCTCTATCTGAAGAAATAATAAAATATAGGGTATTCTATTTAAAAAACGCATTTTTGGGTCTTTATAGATCTGATGGAAAGATCAAGAATTTTGAGCGACCCTTTATAATATAAAAAGAAAATCTTCAATAATAACTAAGAAAGAAGTCTTTCTAAAGCTATTACTGGAATTTCATCGTTCCACAATTCTAAAATTCACAGTAATTGGCTATTGATTGGAGCTCTGTTTTGAACAAAAGAAAATTAATTAATTCACTGGCAACTGTTAGAGATAGGTATGGGTATCTTATGAAAAAATAACCAGAAGGTGATAGAGAATCTAATAAATTAATAATATATAGGAGGTCTTATCTAAAAAATCGAAGTTGTTGATAGTTTTTGATATAAGTGGCAACGTCGCAAGGCTGAAAATATGTTCAGTGCATAGATCTCTAGGTATAATCTACATAATAAAATTTTCAGAACGATCCTACGAATAGTTTTCCTTAAACGTCTAATAATGGCGAACGATCAAACGAAAAAAAAATATCCAAAAGGAGCTCTCTCCTAAATGTCATTAGAAATATTCTTGAAATATAAATATGATCTGTACCTATAACATTTATCTGAAGCATGTTTCCCTAAAAATTAAATTTACTTATCCGCTGGGTGAAACGCGTTAGATTTCTCTGCTTGATTTCAAGTTTGTAAGGTCGATAACATGAATGAAGAAGCTATGAAATTGAGAATAAAATAAGCTTTCATTAGGGTTTATACACGTAGGTATTCAATTTAAGAGTCTAATATTAAAATATTCAAATATATTAAAGGTTTTCGTTTTTAAAGGCGATGTAAAATCTATTTTATTTCGTTTTAGTGTGAATTATGCTTCCAGTAGTAAGTACCTAAGTTGCAGTAGGTATGACTTTTCAACATTATAATTGGAAAATATCTTCACGATGAACCCCGAACGGAGGAGGTATACAATTCGCCTTTCTGCTTTTTTTTGGTTTATTCGCGTGTTGTCAACGTACTCCAATTTTGATGATTTTTGATTCATTTGAAAAAGGAGACTTAAGAAGTGGTCCCATATTCGAAAAAACTCAAATCCGAAATCTCCTTTCCTCCGCAAACCGCCCCGAATGGGGTGGAGGAGGCAAATTTTCTCGAAAATCGATGTTGGAGATTACGGAATTAAAGATAAGATAATATCCGGGAAGGTTTAAATAGAATAATTTTTCTAAAGAGTTGCGTTTTTCGAGTTGGAGGCATGTTTAATTCTGAAATATATATGGAGAGAAATTCCCAATTATTATTAGCTATATTTATAATGAACATTTTTTCCTTAGAGTTACGGCTTTCGAGTTAAAGCTGTGTTAAATGGTAACATCTAAAATACTTATGCGTATTTCCGCAGCGATGTTTTGATATCTGAATAATTACAACTACAAGCAAATAATATATGTGGGTAATAGGATATCATGTTGCACTCAAAAGTGTGAAATAAATATTTTTTACAAAAGATTGGACCTACTTTATTAGTTGGTGCACTGAAAAATACAAAATAATATTAATTCTATTGATAACAAAAGTTATCAATCTAACTGCGACCGCACAACTTCAAAAGTAACAGCACCAATAGAATTAATATTATTTTGTATTTTTCAGAGCACCAACTAAAAACGTCGTTCCAATTTTTTGTTAAAAATATTTATCGTGACTAATGTTACACTCAAAAATGCGAAATAAATATTTTTTACAAAAAATTGGATCGACATTATTAGTTGTTTTCAATGAAAAATAAGAAAACAATATTAATTCTATTGGTGCTGGTACTTGTGAAGTTGGTGCCAAAAGTTATCAATCTTACTGCAACTGCACAACTTCAAAAGTAACAGCACCAATAGATTTTATATTATTTCTTATTTTTCAGTGCACCAACTAATAACGTCGGTCCAATTTTGTTATAAAAATATGTATTAGAAGGATGTTTGAGTGTGTATGTAGGTAGGTGTAATCGATTATGATTCAGATAGCTCTCGGGAAGATTCTTCTAAAAGCAATTCTAATAAATAATTTTTAACAAAAATTGCACCGACTTTATTAGTTGGTACACTGAAGAATACAAAATAATATTAATTCTATTGCTACTGATAATTTTGAAGTTGTGGCATTTTAGTTAGACTTTTGACACTAATTTTTGTTAAAAAATATTTATTTCACTGTTTTGAGTGAAGCTTTAGTCATGAAAATTGTTGAACGTTCTCTAATACTAAGGAAGATAGTACTCATCCTATTACCCATGTATATTATTTGCCTGTGCTTGTTATTGTTCGGAGATCTCAAAACATAGCGACAGAAATACACCTATTTCAGACTTTATCACTGCTATAACTCGAAAAGCGTACCTTCATTTGAAAAATGAATCCCCAAAAAACATTCCCAATGTAAGACTTTTGGAGGTGAGAGCTATATTCTGCAAAACTCGACAAAAAAATCTCAAATCTTTCGCATACGCTCAGTAAGAGCTCCACACCCATACCATTTCTTATGTTTCTTTGTATACGCATTTTGCTTTAATGGTACATTTTCATCAAGTGATTCTATCGCTTCTCACCGCCCCCAAAATTCCGTCCATGAAATTACTACTTGACGTATTATATTCATAACCCATAGTTCCACTAAATATGGACTAGCATTTCCAGTCACTCACCTGCTCACTTTAAGTGATAAAATTGTCACTGCCTTACATACATACTTGAAATGAATGCACTATATTCCGTCTTGGAAAAGAAGATGAAATAAAACAGAAATAATATTTCATTTGAACTTTGATTCGTTTTTACGAACTACATGTGTATATTTAACTATATGGTCAAGTTCTAAGGGTTCTATATGGGAGAAAAAATCAACTATGTTAGTGATCTACAATATTTTTACACACACCAAACATACAAAAGTGCAATACGATCTATTTCTCAATATACAGGGTGTTTCAAATATATTCGCAGGAATTGAGGATGTGCTAGCTCGTCCAAAAATATGAAAAAAAAATTACATTAACTTACCCTCTAAAATGCGCCATTTTCGAGATATAGGGCGTTGAAATTTAAAAAAAAACGTTTTTGCGACGATCTCCTGAACCGTTTATCGTACAAGTTTTGAGTCAGAAAAACATTGTTGTTAAGTCATGATTGGTGAAGATTTTGAAGGAGTAGTGGGGGTTTTTCTCCACAATTTCTATGCTAATGGAAAAAGTACGGTTTTGGAACGCCCATTTGAAGCGCCAATGTTTTCTACACAAAAAAGGTAATGTTGGTCGTAACCTCTAAACATAAAAATGATTTTTCTCGAAAACGGTCGACTTCAACGCTCACGACCAATGGTGTTTTTTTTGTGTAGAAAACATTGGCAGTTCAAATGGGCATATCAAAACTGTAATTTTTCCATTGGCGTAGGAATTGGGTAGAAAAACACGCACTACTCCTACAAAATCTTCACTAATTATGACTTAACACAAAAAAAATCTGACCCAAAACTTCGCCTATTATGAGTGGAAAATGCTTACAAAAGCTGTTTACTGCAAGATAAACGATTCCAAGATATTCACAAAAAACAATTTTTTTCTTTCAATTTCAACACCCTGTATCTCGAAAATGGTGTATTCTGAGGATAAGTTAATATATTTTTTTTTCATTTTTTTGGACGAGCTATCACATCCTCAAGTCCTGCGCATATATTATAAAACATCCTGTATATTTAAACCTAATGAACACCGTATTAAGGAGACTTATCTATCGTATCTATAAACTATTATGAGTTGAAAAAGAAATTGAACAACTTATGTTTCAACGTCATGGAAGGAATTTTGGGGGCGGTGAGAAGCGATAGAATCACTTGATGAAAATGTACCATTAAAGCAAAATGCGTATACAAAGAAACATAAGAAATGGTATGGGTGTGGAGCTCTTACTGAGCGTATGCGAAAGATTTGAGATTTTTTTGTCGAGTTTTGCAGAATATAGCTCTCACCTCCAAAAGTCTTACATTGGGAATGTTTTTTGGGGATATGGATTTTTTTTGGAAGTCGGTTAGCTGTCACCACAGTGTAGATTAACACAGTAGTCCAACGCAAGCCATTCCTTGATGTGGCCCGCCTTTGCCGCCGTGTCTCCCGTACCCACAGTATAAATATACCCAGTAGTCCAAATCAACGGCGGCCGCCTTAAATGATAGTTTCGGAGCATCATTTTTTGCGGTCGTCTGTTTGTCAAAGGCCACCGCGATTTCGTCAAAGGACACCGCGATTTCGTGTCTCCCGTTTGTAAGTAAGGGAGACACGGCGGCAAAGGCGGGTCTGTGTTTATCTATACTGTGCCCGTAGTTTAAGCTGATGCTCCGAAACTATCATCGAAGGCGGTGGTCGATGGTACCTTAGACGTTTACGGAGAACGGGACATAGGATCGTTCTGAAAGTTTGGTTAAGTAATTGCTCTTAATCTATTTTATATAATAATATAATAATAATAATCTATTTAATATATTTTCAGCGATGCAGCGTTGCCGCTTATATAAGTATTACTGCGTTTTTGCATCTGTCCTCACTTTCTGATATTTCCGTCCCACTTACCTACACCTATCTCTAACGGTTCCCGAGATATTAATTATTTTCCATATTTTGGATCAAAAACATAGCTCGAATTAAATGTTTATTTCTGCCTGCGTTATTGCAATTCCTAGGAAGCTGTAACTTTGTTAGTAGGTCATCTAGATAATGTTTATGGATTCTGAATAGAGAAATTTGTCCTGTGTTATACAGGATCATTCAAAATGTGTTTTTTAGTTGGAACACCCTGTATATTATGAAATATCCTGAAAGATGCCCAAATTTCCTTCGATTTGATGTATTATGTTCCTATACCAAAGTAGCCAGAATTCCGAGATAAGAGCAATTGTCTAAAAAAATCAAATTATATTTCTCATATTCATCTAGGTTGCTATTAAATGTCATTATAGTACATGACATAATGAAAATTTGACAATTCGTGCGTTATTAATAATACCTTTGAGTGTTTTTTAACGTAAGTGACTTGAGGTACTAATGATTGTTTTTTATTCTTCATGGAAAATGAGAGGGAATTATAGCAAGAACGTGCAGAAAATTCAATGAAACGTACCCTGATTTACATCCAATGAACAAGAGGAAGTTTGTACGATTACAAAATAATTTCATTAATAATGGATCAAATTTAAAAGCGGAACGACATCTACCGAAACCTATAACCTCAGATGAAGACAACATAATAAATGTTTTGGCCTATTTCCGTGCTCATCCCCAAGCTTCCACTAGAAGTGCCGAATATGATTTAGGCTTGGATCGTGGGTCTGTTGGAAGGATCAACCATAATCATTACATGCGCCCGTACAAGTTTACTAAAGTTTAAGCTCTTAAACCAGAATATCATCAAAGTAGGGTTCACTTTTGCAAAAGAATCCTATTTCGCATCCAAGAAGATCCTGAATTCAAAAAAAAATATCTAGACAAACGAATCAAAATTTTCCAGAGAAGGAATTTTTAATAGAAGGAACGAGCATTTCTGGGCTGATCAAATCCAAATATTGTCAAGGAAATGGGATTTCAGGAGAAGTTTAGTTTCAAGTTTTCTTATTTACGATGAACCGTTGAATTCTGAGAAATATCTGGAAATTCTAAGGTCAGTTGTTCATTGGATGTAAATCAGAGTACGTTTCATTTAATTTTCTGCACGTTGTTGCCATAGTTTCTACACATTTTCCATGAAGAATAAACAATTTTATTAGAACTTCGTTTGTATTGTTATTTCATTCATTTCAAGTCACTTACGTTGAGAAATACGCAAAGGTATTATTAATAATGCACTAATTGTCAAATTTTCATTATGTTATGTACTATGATGACATTTATTATCAACCTAGATGAATATGAGAAATATAATTAGATTTTTTGAAAATTGATCTTATCTCGGAATTCTGGCTACTTAGGTATAGGAACATGATAATAAAATCGAAGGAAATTTAAGCATCTTTCAGGATATTTTATAATATAGGTACAGGGTTTTCCATTTAGAAAAACTCATTTTTAAACATTTTTGTATCTAGCGTAACGAACTTTCTTTAGTGGACTTGCCAAGAAATGAAATGCAATGTTACAGATTTTGAAGCATATTTGCGGAACATTGATAATGGTACCAACATTACCATTATTGTTGGGGACATGAATATAGATATACTAAAAAAAAATGTGAAATCGAGAATAACTACATACTGACTATCTCATCCTTTGGATTGATAATAATTAATATCTCATAAAATATTAGCTATAAACATAAAGTCATATTAATAAACTGACATTATTTTTCCATTTTGATCTGAGAAATAATTAAAATTATCTATAAACATTCCATAAGAAAAAACAAAGTTGTGTAGAGTTCCAACTATTTAGAAACACCCGGTATAATTGAAAATATTTTTATGTTGTAGAATGTTTAAAATACGATTGGGTTAGTTATGAACATTTTCTCATAATCTTTACAGTAACCCCATAATCGTCCGAATACCTACGCACTACTGATCTCCCACCTTGTATTTCAATATTTACTGAAATTTACCTAGATATTTATCAACAGCGGTCCGCGTCTAATTATAAAAAAGCTATATCGTGTGATCTGAACCACAATTAAAAACCAAAAAAAATTATGCACGAGTAGACAATGTTAGAAGAAATATACCTAGGTATATGAGAAATATTAATGATAATTATTAAGGCACAGCGTACGATCGCTCTGCCATCTCTTAGTCAATAGATGTATTAAATGTGATATATGTATACGTCTCTGTTCTCTGCTACTGCTACCTCTACCTGATTGTTGCCATTTAGTTGGAGTATACGCTTGACAAATATTATTAATGCGTTAAAAATGTACCACTTTCGAATAAGAGCGAAGTAGTTTGCATGCTTTTCAAATAATAAATGATTTTATGATTTTATGATCATAATTAATTTGTTAGTTTCACTTAGGTATTTATCCGATATCTATATTACTGAGGTATTTAAAAACAGGTGAAATTTTAGCACCGGCAACACCGTAGAGTCTTGAAAATAATAAATTGTGAAATCCGTCTACTTGGTTTTACATATATTGATAATATAAATATTACAGCCTTTTACGAGTTGAAAACGGTCTCAAATGATTACTTATCATTCTTAGATTGTATTATATACAATATCTCATCAATTTCAAGCCAAATTTTTAAATTAATCGGGAAAAACCATTACGTGACCTTGAGAATCCAACATTTTTCTGTAAATAATGCATCTGTAGCCAGAAGTGAGAGATACCGCTCTCACCTCTGCAAACTACAGTTTGCATTGATTTAAATGTCGCTACATATAATGGCTTCTTTAATTTGGCCGTCTCATATTTTCAATTTTCGCAAGAAAATGTCTCCTCCACATAGCGGAAATACACCTATTTCACATATTTCAGACTTTACCAATACTGTAACTCGAAAACCGTAACACTTTTTACAAAATTTTCAACTTAAATGTTTCGGGTATCATCTCATCTTTAATTCTGTTGTCTCATATTTTCGATTTTAATTCTTCTAGATATGGAACCATTTCTCAATTTTCCTCCTTCAAATAAATTAAAAATCATCAAAATCTGAGTACATTACTACATAAAGCGCGAGAATATGGTGCTTTTATTCGGAAACCGTTGACATTTCCGAAAAATGTTCAATTTAATCATTGTCGGATATGGTCTATTCTTTTAGTTTGCATTTTCGATTTTCGAAAAATAAGGGTTACGTCCAAAACGGGAAAATTTTGCGGAGAAGGACTTTTTTGATGGGATTAACTTTCAAATGTCCTCTTTCAAAGATAAAAGAATCATCAAAATTGGAGCACATTTACTACGCGAAAAACTCGGACATAAAAAATAGTAGACAAACCGTTGAATTGTAAACTACCTCCATTCGGAAGTCGGTCAAAAATACTCTGACCTTAGAAACGCACCCACCACAAATTTTACACATTTTCAAAATAGGCTATCACTCGAACCCGGGCTCGAACCGCTCGTTTGATTTAGATGATTTATTTGCGAACTATATTCTTCTATAACAAGAATGAGTTAAAAATATTGATTTAGACCTTAATTTGAGATATTACGGGGTACATGAATGTGAAGAAGTTTTTTTGCCTCAAATTTGCTATACCAGCTAGAACGGGGGTGCCTCTAAAGCCCTATATTTTATGTACGTTTCTATTTTTTTATTTGCGTATTATCTCTGTTATTAAATATGTTACAATATTTTAAAGAAAATGCTTCAGATGCATGAAAAGAGAGACAAGGAATATTGAAACGTACGTGCAATATTTTAAAGCTAATAAGAACATAAAACAGAGATGAATAGAATGTAATTTGTTAATATCGGGTGTGGCCTCTTTTCTCCAAAACTACTTCATGCAATTCAAATGTTATTGCAGGCAATTTTGTATTAATGCACTACGCATGTCGCACGAATAATTGACAAATATCTGGACAAAGTGCGTGCTGAAGGAATGATTTGGCCAACTTGCAGGCCTGATCTCAGACCCACTGGGTACCTTTGGGTAAAACGTCGATTGTATGAAAAAATTTTGGCTAGAGAAGGTCACACTCCATAGAAGCGTATAACATTTTATCATTTTATTGTATTCTCATGGTTTTTAAAATAACTAATCGTAAGTTTCAATATTGTCCTTCTTTTCATGCGTCTGAAGTCTTTCCTTTGAATGAGTGTAACAGCTTTAATAATAGGGTACCTACACTTTTTACTTATTATAGCTTTCCAGTTATTGATGGAATAAATAGTAATGTACTAGAATTGTCTTATGCTTATATTAAAGTGCCACTTATACATACCACTAATTAAAGTTATATTACCCTCAGGCATTGTACCAAATCAATGTACAGCTGCCGTTGTAACCCCTATTCGTCAATATGAAGATACAAGTTCAGTAAGAAATTACAGACCATCATCGTAAATCAATAACTAAAATATTTGAAAAGTGCAAAAATTTGCGATTGTCAGTATTTATAAATAAATTTAAACTTCTGATGCAAAATCAATTAAAATTTATGGAAGGGTTTAGTGCCGAATTCATAGTCATTCCGTAAGGTCAAGTTCGACTTTAAATCCTCAACGCCTTAAACTTAAATTGTCAATTCTGTTTCACAGATGTTCTTTCTTTACAAATGCAAAGGTAGCAAAAGCTTAGGGTACACTTAACAATAGGGAGTCTTTAAGGTAAGGAGTGACTATGAATGGACCTTAATATATCAAATGCAATCTGGATGATGTATTAAGAGAGCTTAACGATACGCTTGACCCAAATGAAAGATTATGGGCGATTTTATAGATCTGGCAAACGCGTTTGCTACAAAGAGCTATGAAAAGATTTTCTTCTTTAGGTGCATTTTCGTTCCAAATATTGGCGATCATCCTGGATATGATAGCTTAATTTACGACTGCTTTGAATAATTCGGTGGTAGTATTTAAGTTTTGAAGCCATGAAATTTTTCTTCTCCCTGGTCCCCTCTTACCATTTACTTTCCCTTGAAGAACAGATTTTAAAAGGCGATATTTATCATAATGTGCACAAGGTATTCAATTTTTCTTGATGGTGTTCATTATTTCTAAGCTTTCATTCATTCGTTCTAGCACTGCCTTATTGGTTACACGGTCCACCCAAGAGATCCTCAATATTCTCTTACAGAGCCAGATTTCAAAGGCCTCAAGACTTATTTCTGTTGCGTCAGTGTCCATGATTCCATACTATAATAAAATATTGAGAAAATGTAGCATCTGAGAAGTATGATTTTAATATCCATGTTGAGGCTGTGACTTTTAAACAGTTTAGCCATTTGATTCAAGGCAGCTCTTGCTTTCTCTATTGTAAGCCTTATCTCCTACGAATGATTCCAATCCTCATTAATCATGGTTCCCAGGTAGGCGAACTGTGATACCCTCTCTATAGGTGCATTGTTGATCGTTATGTCGTACCTTCCATCTATTTCTTTACTAATTAGCTTTTAGAATTACTGTACCAATACAGAATATAGGGCGTGGTACTGTCTATGATGTATTCAAGTTATTCAACAAATAGAATGCAGTAGGTTAAAATCAATAATATTAATGCACAAAAAAAAAGAGAATACTTCAAGAGTCAGTACCAGGAAATGGATATTAAATATAATGGATAAGAACCAGAACCTAAAGTGGAATTAACATATAGACATGAAAAATAGAATTCGGAAGATTTTATTGTCAACCAGGAATTGGACGCTTATGACCTGCTACTCGATAATAGTTATACCTTTATAATGCCAAAAATCACGGACCTCATAGATTAAAAATAACAATTTAAGTTGAGTTAATATTGAATTTCACTTTTCAAGTAATAAATACACTTTGCAACATAATTAGAATACTAGGAAGAAATCGTGTACTGTGCCTCCTATAGTAAAAAAAATCCATATCCCAACGATCTTATATCTTTAAGTCAAATAAAATTTATAATTATAAAGGACCACAAAGACACCAATAAACTCTCTATTTTCCTCACTCCTTCTCATATACGTTATACTCTTTACCTTAATTTGTTCATAGCATTGCACATAGCACCTATCACAGAAAAATATATAGGTATATATACTTCATATTTCTAATACTTCTATGTTTAATGTTATATTTATATTGTATTGTATTTTCTGCCGAAACAAGTCTTACTTATCGGTATTTCTGCTTTCTTCTAGATACTCCTATTATGAACCTGTATTAACTGTTTATTTATGAATAAAGTTATATTATTATTATTATTATTATTATTATTATTATTATACATTAAAGGTGTCAATAGATTATTAGCAGGGACGTCTCTACCCCATCTGTTTCATGGGTCGCGGGTTGAATCCTCCTACTACAGTCCTATTTACTAATATGAGAAAATATAATAATAGATCAAATGAAATGACAAAAACAACGTATATAATAATAATAATAAGAATAATAATAATAATAATAATAATAAAGGCCTTTATTTTTAGGTATATTGTGATACATACTTTATAACGATAAGGATATTAAAGCTATACCTAAAAACCGCAAGGGGGAGTTGGCTTATGCACTCTTGCACTCAACCGTTGATACTAAGGAGAGCTTGTTTCAAATATCTACAAAAAAATACAACTACACTAAATAACTAACATATATCATTTGCATGTGGCAAGTTTAGAGAGTGATGTTATAGATTTGATAGTAATATTAATAAAAGCAATGGAATTAACAGCATTGTTGAGTTAATATCAGATATACATTACACATAGTGTATTCATGACGCAAAAACGTGGAAAGTTTTCTTTATAGCCTGCTTGATTTTTTTTTTCATAGAAAGAAGTTCTGTGGAATGGAGCAGTTATCATGCCTTTTGACCTTATATTCACACTGTGGATGTCAGTTCTGAATGAGATTTTGTTGGACAAGTAGCTTGGTTGTTTTGTATTAGATTTTGTGAAATAGTTAGTCTGTATGTAAATCCCGACGATCTTTCATGTTCAGCCAGTTTAGTTTCCTAAGCTTGTGTTTACTCGATCATACTTTTTTATGCCGTATATAAACCTAATGCACCTATATCTGAGGTTAACATCTTTTATTTATAAAATACATTTAAATATGTACTTGCCTTCGAAACCTACGATTTCTCCTACAAAATCATTGTACCTACAGTGCTTTCGAAAAGTAAAGAATAAATTCACTATTTCTGAATTTGAGAGTATTTAGAAACAAATCTCTGGCACGTCGTTTTTTTTCTAAACAAAGGTACTTTTTGACATAAGACCCATATTTTATATATCGTCAAAAATTATGGCTGTCTGATGGTAGCCTTAGCGACCGATAATGTTTTTTATCACTGTCAGATAAAAGCTTGAAATCGAACAATTTTGTTTTTTTTTTATATTTCTTATCGAATTCTTATCTTTTTTGGCAAAAGCAATGTGTCTGAACTATTTATTGAGTAGTGACTTTGTCATTTTATAAAAAACGGTGAAATTTATCATTATCATTAAATTTAGTAAAATTTATTTTTTTATTTTTTCATTTAACCTACATATACTAATGTTTATGTTAATATTTTTGACGATGTTTACGAAGAGTGACACGCTCTTTCAATTGGCATGGTCGATGACGTCATATCTCCAATAACAATTACGTCACAAATATGGGTCGTATGTCAAGCAGTGCCTTTATTTGAAACAAAATAGACGTGCCAGAGGATTTTTTCGAAATACTCTCAATTTCAGAATTAATGAATTTATTCGTTACTTTTCGAAAGCACTGTATGTATTATGCTTGATTGTAATATAAATGTACGGAACCCTCGGGGTATGAGTTCTACGTGCCACATGTTTTAATTATTGATTTACAAAAATATTCTCACTTTTCAGCCGTCTAATCAAAATCGATGCACGTTTTTCATAAATAAGATGCAAACAAACTTACCTCTTCGTCACTCAATAAGGTAGAAATTTGAATGTAATAAAATTCAACTTATAGAGACAAACAAAAATGTAATCTAATAGGACCACCAAGTTAGTTTTTTTACAAGGCGGTGGGGACCTGTATTGAGCTTTAAGGTATATTACATGTAGGTATTACTCATACCGAAGCAAATATTCAAATGGGATGAGCGTGGATGCGCTGCCTTTCAGCTGATACAACTGATTTGAAATATAAAAGTTGCATTTATTTGTTGACAATAAACAATATCGTGGGTCCCATAATGCTTTTTGTTCTTATTAAATGTTTGCTTGTGTTGTGCTGTGTTGATTACGTATACAAGAAGATTTTTTTGTGGAAATATGCAAAGAAATCACCAGTTGCATCTTATCTACCAATTATTGGTAGCATTTTGTTATTGATTGGAAAAGGAAATGGTAAGTGACAAATACATTGGGATTGTTTTATATGATTAGTAAAATAAATTGATAAGATAGAAAATCGCATGATTCTTAGCTAGTGATTTTAGTAATACCATCTATTTCAAATAATTACTATTATTAATGAACAAATCTGGTATCTCCGCTCATACGTCTTTCCTACCACTCTCATCTGATTTCGTTGAATATTGAAATTTTCTAACCATTCATTTCTTTTCAGCGTATCAAGACAAAAATATTTAAATTAAATTTTGACGTAGGAGCAACCGTTTAGCCAGAATATGAGTTAGAGTTAAAAAATGACCATTCATTTGAGCCTAACCTTTTTGTCCTTTTTCTCAGGGATACACGTTATAGAAATCAGTATGAACAGGATGCCTAATCTATAACACCGACGACCCTTATTGATATCCTAAAAAATAAGAAAGAAAGCAATACAATCCATTATCGAGATAATCTTGGCACAAAAAGACAGACATATCAATGACAGAATATATTTTTTGGATTCAGATACATCTGAAACGTGCATATATATGTTGAAAACCGGATTCCGGAAATTGAACACGAGTACAATACTTTTCTTACTAGGCTACTTAGAGTAGCAATAGAAAAGTAAAAATGAACTAGTGTTTGGTTTGGTATATTGAGAAATACTTGCTCAAGATTTTTTTATATATAAATACTATAAATAAGTTCATTTTAATTACTTTGTCATTTTAGTGTTCATCTAAGAACTGTTGAATTCACAATCTAACTAGTTGATCTCATCTCTTGGGGATTTTTTAAAATTTTGAAAAGTTTTTGGTCTCCTTGAAAAACATATTTGATATTTATTTCGTCCATTATCTGCTCAGTCTCATATACTATTCAGCTCATAAGGCTTTATGAGAGGTTTATTTGTACTATTTTTCTATTATTGATTTTATCGGATAGCCGCAAAAAGGTCTTCATTAATTCTGATAAATAAAAAACTAATTGTGATATTTCTAAAAATATGACCTCTATCTAATATGTCCATTTTTAATATCTTTTACAAAAACTAGGACAGACTTAGACTAGATTTATAAACGTGAAGATATTAAGTACAATCCTTCATTTTTTAAATATCCCATTGAAAATGATTCTGGAAATAAATAACTTTCCACAAAAACTATAACTAACTTTGTTAGATGAGGCACTG
The DNA here is from genome assembly GCA_958507055.1 of Crioceris asparagi. NCBI lineage: Eukaryota > Metazoa > Arthropoda > Insecta > Coleoptera > Chrysomelidae > Crioceris > Crioceris asparagi. The sequence goes on from OY293827.1 coordinate 57,047,738, forward strand.
AAAAAAATAAAATTCATTCTATTAGTTATGGTACTCTTGAAGTAAGCCAATTGGAAGAGAAATAGTATAAAATATAGGTAGAAGACTCTTGACACCTACAGGTAGAAGTTCACATAGTTCTAAAGTACCTACTCACTGGTTAAAAAGAATAACAATTCCAAGTGTCAACAGGTGTACACAAAACTTTAAATAAATACGATTTACAAGATTCTCCCCATTCTAAGTAAGCACTCTAACTCAGAAACCGTTAAAGTTTTTGAAAATGTCCAATTTAAAGTTTCAATTTTGCCGTATCAAATATCTTATCGAGAAAAAAAATAATTTCTACCCCCTTTAAATAATGGGAAATACTTTTATTTACCGACCGAATTTATCATTTTATTCACAGAAAAATCCAAAATAATATTAATATTACTTATGCTGCTAATTTTATGTTGTGCAGTTAGTTGTTGATAGATAGAAAACATTTGGCACCAACTTCAAAGGTAGGAGCTAGCACTAGTAGAATTGATATTATTTTGTATTTTTAGATCATCAACTAATAAGGGCTGTTTTTGTTAAGAAATTGTCTTTCACATTTTTGAGTGTATTCACAATCATCAAAACCATTGATCATTCACTTATAAATAGAGATTTTAAAAAATAGCGGAAACACACATATTTTAGAATTTACCATTGCTTTTTACTCTGAAACCGTTTTCTTAAATGTCCAATTTAAATCTTCCGGATATGGCCCCTTCTTTAATATTGTCGTCTCAGATCTCAAAATCGGACTAAGTTTACATACTATGCAAACATTACTAATGAAAATAAAAAAAGATAAAAAACATTTCTCAAAAATTATAATGATAGCAATGGGTATATTTTTATGAGAAAACTAACTCTTAGTCAAATTTAAACAAAATATTCTAGAATTTAATTGTATTAAAGAGGAGCGACTATAAGATTTTTTCGATTAAATAACATCCACTTCAAAATGTTACTTAGAATTTATGTTATTTAAAATTAGTCTGAAATAACTTTAACTATTATTAACCAGTTCAAAAATAAAATTCAAGGAATGTAACGGATATTTTTTAATCGTAAGCTAATTTAAATACAACAAAAAAGATATTTTGTAAATAAGTAGTTTGTATTAAAAAAGTTGAATAGAGAAAAATCTGATATCTAATAGTGACCGGTTATCACGTCTTTCATTTCAAGATTCTAAATCGAAAAACTTTTTATGCCTTAGAGCTTAGCTACTGACGGTTGTATTATTTTCTAAGATTAATTATTCGAGATTCCTATAAGAATATTTGAATACTTATTGATTTGATATTGTATCTTTTCCAATGATTGAAGAAGAATCTCCTCAATTTCAAGAACTGAACAAATATTTAACATCTCATTTTATATTTCATATAAATATATACGAGGGTGGATCAAACGCAAATGGTATTTTTTTTCAATTATTGATTTAATTATCCAAGTTATAGGCATACGAGAGCTTGTTTCTTTCTGTACAAAGCTTCCTATAATTTTCACATATTTTCGCCAATGATTTGGAAGCATTCCTCGTCCGAAAAAAGTTTTATGAAGGCGTTTTTCAAAGTGTCTTTCCCTGGTAAACACAAATTTCTAAGTCATTGCAAAGTTTCAAACTCTTGCATTTATTGTATAATGGCAAAATAAACATTTATACTTTATTCACCCTCGTATAGTGTAGGTACATACCTACAAATCTCTACGCATCTTAAGTATTTACTGTGGGTCAAGCATTTGAAATGTTTTTTACATTATCTTGATGATTTTCTATTTACCTAGATTATCCACTCAGTTAAATCAACAACAATGGGTTCTTTCGATCAATCTTCTTTTCCGTTGATCTTATTACCTACCGTTAGCAGCTGAAATGCTTGTTCCATTTCAATACGAAAACATATTCTTTTAAGTATTTGTCTTCTATGTATGATAAAACAGGAAAAAAGCTATCTAAAACTAGCACAGCTATATTGATTGATTTCTAGACAGCATACCTAATTGAGAAAGATTGTATTAGATATCTGACATGAGGTTGAAATACTGTTCAAATGATTTGTATGTTTTTATGTTGAGAGTATCTCATTATTATTTACAATAAGTACCTATCTATTTTCAGGGATAATTTGGTTTTTAGATGTACATATTTTCCATACATATCTCTGAGAAAACACATGTAATAAATAACCCATAAAATGTTTATTTCTTTCATTGTAACGTATATATATTGTTGACTTGTTGAATTCTCAAGGAATTATTAGAATGGCCAATGAATCGAATCATTGCGTTAAATTGCCAACCTGCTCTGGTATTCATCCTCAAGGATAAAAATACATTACATTAAAATTATCACGATGCAATTTCTTAATTTCAGTTTCAGCAGGCCTAAAACGAATTACATTTCCAGTGACGACGAAATCTATTACGACGTGTGCAAATTATAGAAAAATGCAAACATGCAGTCGAATTGTACACCTCCCCAATTCGATCAAAAATTGTCGAGTGCATCATTTGAGTTGAATTTTTAGCCATTATTATAATTGAACAATATTATATTTAATTCATTAGAATAATAATTTTTAAAATTAATTCTACCGTGTTGATGGCTGTAATTGTTAAGAATCACTCTAATTTTGGTGGGACTTTCTTCGATTATTTAGTTAACTGCCGCCTGGCTGTTACTTTAGCAACCTAAGGATAGTTGCTTCCATTAAAGGATAATTATTTTCTCAATACGGAAGAGCTATTTGTCAAATTTTTGACGAGGAAGATCAATAAAATGAATAAATTATAGCGAAACAAAAACAGTTACCGGAAAAGTAGTAAATATTAGGAATGGAATTGCAGAGGTAGTTTTACTTCCATCAAGTGAATCTACTGATATTTTACTGCCAGTAACCTTTTGATATAATAGAAAGTGACGTTTACGCTTTTTTAGTCACCACCCAAAACCATTTTTGACCGACGAACCCCAAACGGAGGTGGGGTATTTTTTTTTGGTTTGTGCGTGCCTTTCATATAGTAATTGTACTCCGATTTTGATGATTTTTGATTCATTTGAAAGAGGAGACTTGAGAAATGGTCCAATATTCATAAAAACGGGAATCCGACATCTCTTTCCCTCCGAAAATCACCCCCGAAGGGGGTGGAGAGCTCAAATTTTTTCGAAAATTGAAAATCTGTGGTGGTATAATTAAAGATAGGACAATATCCGGAAACGTTTAAATTGAACATTTTTTCTAAAGAGTAACGATTTTCGAGATCTCTTGAAGTAGGGATAAGTTCAGTTTTATACTTTTATGGAATAAAATACTGAATTGAGTTTATTTCTGATTCATCTGGATGAAAATATGACCGAACATAAATAAACTTGGTTGCGCTTTTCTAATTCATATTTATGCTGAGCTGTGATGACTCTTGTTATATTTTCAGTTGTTCAATTGAACAGAGTCAAATTTATGTTCGAAAACTAGCCACTTTCTGTTGTTTTGATCATACCAAAAACAACTGTACCTCAAATGAATTGACCCTTATCAATCGAATCAAATCAAAATCTCAAGCATAAAACGTATACAGCCGTACAACTCTAAGTTCGATACTAGATTAGTTTGTTTGTTAGTTATTATTTTGGTAACGTAATATCATCTGTTACAGTTTTAGTATCAAACTAATCTATTGCTGAAGTAGTTAGGCTTCCGTACTAAATTGGTGAAAACAGGAACCTAGTCTAAGACTTTCCGGTTTGTCAACGGGCTTTATTGTATGAACAATAGGTCGAGAGCTGACATTTTTAGTGAATGTGTCTTGCCGCTACAACAAGAAATAATAAGTCTGTCCATCCGGCCGTTCCTCTGTCCCCAGACTGTATCTCCTGAGTAGTAATAGGTAAACAATTGAATGTTTCCTACGATGGTACGGGACCCTTCGTGTGCGAGTTTGACTTGCACTTGACTAGCGCAAGGCCTTATTTTTTGTTTATGAATACGGTTTAATAATGCATTAAAAGTGTAAAATACAATATTGAAGAATAAATAGATTTTACCTTCAATTAGTTACTAGGTTAATAGTTATCAAAATGGACTGCCTGCTACTTAGGACAAATAATGATAAAGATATTCAGCATTATTCATCATCGATACTAAATTATGTGTAGAGGTTTATGGCTACCAGAACACACAACTGACAGATCCTTTAATCCACGGTTGTAAATGAGAACTGTGCTGCAATCTAACTAACCTAAACTTAAATTAGTTTCATGACTATTATGTCAGTGTTATGGTAGGATAGTGTTTTGTTTTTTATTTTAATACGGTACTAAATAGTACCGAACTAAGATGGGATTATGAATACGGCTGATTATTAGCATAAATTTTCAAATAATGCGAGTGAAAAGAACAATCAACTGAAATAATCGCAAGTAGGTAGTAGTTCCTTATAAAAACGGAGGAGATATGAATCACAACTCAATTGTTTGATCGCTTTTTAACATGCTTTTATTTAATATATTTTCGCTAGTAAACGTACTCCGATTTTGATGATTATTTTTTATTTGAAAGACGAATGCTGATAGATAGTCTCTCATTTAAAATATAACATCTACTTTCCCCAAAAATCTTCTCTCAAAGAGAAAGGGGAGATATTTTTCTCGAAAATTAAAAATCTTGCAAGGATTGAAGGAAACAACTTTTCTGGTAACAGTTAAATACGACATTTATGCAAATATGTTTTTCAGTTACAGCACCAGTAAATTGCTGAAAATGAAGAAATGTTACCGTTGTATTTTGAAATCTCTGCGATTTTAAATTAAATTTTAAATCAACAACAATGGGTTCTTTCGATCAATCTTCTTTTCCGTTGATCTTATTACCTACCGTTAGCAGCTGAAATGCTTGTTCCATTTCAATACGAAAACATATTCTTTTAAGTATTTGTCTTCTATGTATGATAAAACAGGAAAAAAGCTATCTAAAACTAGCACAGCTGTATTGATTGATTTCCAGACAGCATACCTAATTGAGAAAGATTGTATTAGATATCTGACATGAGGTTGAAATACTGTTCAAATGATTTGTATGTTTTTTATGTTGAGAGTATCTCATTATTATTTACAATAAGTACCTATCTATTTTCAGGGATAATTTGGTTTTTAGATGTACATATTTTCCATACATATCTCTGAGAAAACACATGTAATAAATAACCCATAAAATGTTTATTTCTTTCATTGTAACGTATATATATTGTTGACTTGTTGAATTCTCAAGGAATTATTAGAATGGCCAATGAATCGAATCATTGCGTTAAATTGCCAACCTGCTCTGGTATTCATCCTCAAGGATAAAAATACATTACATTAAAATTATCACGATGCAATTTCTTAATTTCAGTTTCAGCAGGCCTAAAACGAATTACATTTCCAGTGACGACGAAATCTATTACGACGTGTGCAAATTATAGAAAAATGCAAACATGCAGTCGAATTGTACACCTCCCCAATTCGATCAAAAATTGTCGAGTGCATCATTTGAGTTGAATTTTTAGCCATTATTATAATTGAACAATATTATATTTAATTCATTAGAATAATAATTTTTAAAATTAATTCTACCGTGTTGATGGCTGTAATTGTTAAGAATCACTCTAATTTTGGTGGGACTTTCTTCGATTATTTAGTTAACTGCCGCCTGGCTGTTACTTTAGCAACCTAAGGATAGTTGCTTCCATTAAAGGATAATTATTTTCTCAATACGGAAGAGCTATTTGTCAAATTTTTGACGAGGAAGATCAATAAAATGAATAAATTATAGCGAAACAAAAACAGTTACCGGAAAAGTAGTAAATATTAGGAATGGAATTGCAGAGGTAGTTTTACTTCCATCAAGTGAATCTACTGATATTTTACTGCCAGTAACCTTTTGATATAATAGAAAGTGACGTTTACGCTTTTTTAGTCACCACCCAAAACCATTTTTGACCGACGAACCCCAAACGGAGGTGGGGTATTTTTTTTTTGGTTTGTGCGTGCCTTTCATATAGTAATTGTACTCCGATTTTGATGATTTTTGATTCATTTGAAAGAGGAGGCTTGAGAAATGGTCCGATATTCATAAAAACGGGAATCCGACATCTCTTTCCCTCCGAAGATCACCCCCGAAGGGGGTGGAGAGCTCAATTTTTTTCGAAAATTGAAAATCTGTGGTGGTATAATTAAAGATAGGACAATATCCGGAAACGTTTAAATTGAACATTTTTTCAAAAGAGTAACGATTTTCGAGATCTCTTGAAGTAGGGATAAGTTCAGTTTTATACTTTTATGGAATAAAATATTGAATTGAGTTTATTTCTGATTCATCTGGATGAAAATATGACCGAACATAAATAAACTTGGTTGCGCTTTTCTAATTCATATTTATGCTGAGCTGTGATGACTATTGTTATATTTTCAGTTGTTCAATTGAACAGAGTCAAATTTATGTTCGAAAACTAGCCACTTTCTGTTGTTTTGATCATACCAAAAACAACTGTACCTCAAATGAATTGACCCTTATCAATCGAATCAAATCAAAATCTCAAGCATAAAACGTATACAGCCGTACAACTCTAAGTTCGATACTAGATTAGTTTGTTTGTTAGTTATTATTGTGGTAACTTAATATCATCTGTTACAGTTTTAGTATCAAACTAATCTATTGCTGAAGTAGTTAGGCTTCCGTACTAAATTGGTGAAAACAGGACCCTAGTCTAAGACTTTCCGGTTTGTCAACGGGCTTTATTGTATGAACAATAGGTCGAGAGCTGACATTTTTAGTGAATGTGTCTTGCCGCTACAACAAGAAATAATAAGTCTGTCCATCCGGCCGTTCCTCTGTCCCCAGACTGTATCTCCTGAGTAGTGATAGGTAAACAATTGAATGTTTCCTACGATGGTACGGGACCCTTCGTGTGCGAGTTTGACTTGCACTTGACTAGCGCAAGGCCTTATTTTTTGTTTATGAATACGGTTTAATAATGCATTAAAAGTGTAAAATACAATATTGAAGAATAAATAGATTTTACCTTCAATTAGTTACTAGGTTAATAGTTATCAAAATGGACTGCCTGCTACTTAGGACAAATAATGATAAAGATATTCAGCATTATTCATCATCGATACTAAATTAAGTGTGGAGGTTTATGGCTACCAGAACACACAACTGACAGATCCTTTAATCCACGGTTGTAAATGAGAACTGTGCTGCAATCTAACTAACCTAAACTTAAATTAGTTTCATGACTATTATGTCAGTGTTATGGTAGGATAGTGTTTTGTTTTTTATTTTAATACGGTACTAAATAGTACCGAACTAAGATGGGATTATGAATACGGCTGATTATTAGCATAAATTTTCAAATAATGCGAGTGAAAAGAACAATCAACTGAAATAATCGCAAGTAGGTAGTAGTTCCTTATAAAAACGGAGGAGATATGAATCACAACTCAATTGTTTGATCGCTTTTTAACATGCTTTTATTTAATATATTTTCGCTAGTAAACGTACTCCGATTTTGATGATTATTTTTTATTTGAAAGACGAATGCTGATAGATAGTCTCTCATTTAAAATATAACATCTACTTTCCCCAAAAATCTTCTCTCAAAGAGAAAGGGGAGATATTTTTCTCGAAAATTAAAAATCTTGCAAGGATTGAAGGAAACAACTTTTCTGGTAACAGTTAAATACGACATTTATGCAAATATGTTTTTCAGTTACAGCACCAGTAAATTGCTGAAAATGAAGAAATGTTACCGTTGTATTTTGAAATCTCTGCGATTTTGGTGGCGACCTACAAGAAATTTACCTAGAAGTTATCAGAACCAATATAATTATTATTATTTTGTATTTTTCATCCACTGATCCAATCAAAATATTAATTGTGGTTATTTTTTTTGACCGACGAACCCCGAACGGAGGAGGTATACAATTCGACTGTGTGCTTTTTTTTGGTTTGTGCGCGCCTTTTATATAGTAAACGAGTTCCGATATTAATGATTTTCGATTCATTTGAAAGATGAGGCTTGAGGAATGGTTCCATATTTATAAAAACGCAAATCCAAAACCTACTTCTCACCGAAAACTGCCCCCGAAGGGGGTGGCTTGGGCAAATTTTCTCGAAAATCGGTGGTATAATCAAAGATATGACAATATCCGGAAACGTTTGAATTGAACATTTTTTCAAAAGAGTTACAGTTTTCGAGCTACATTCATTTTAAAATCTCACATATGGGTATTTTTGCTATGTGGAAGGGGCGATTTCTTTCAAAATCGGAAAATCTGTGTATACTACATGAAAGACATAATTATTTGTAGTAACATTTATAATGAACATTTTTTCCTCAGAGTTACGATTTTCGAGATAAATCGCATCCGCAGCGATGTTTTGAGATCTCAATAATAACAACCACAAGCAAAAAGTATACGTGGGTAATAAGATAAGTACTATCTTCATTGGTATTAGTGAACGTTCAACGATTTTCGTGACTAATGTTACACTCAAAAGTTTAAAATAAATAAACTCTTAACGTCGGTCCAATTTTTTGTAAAAAAAAATTTATTTCTATGTATTTATTCATATGTTTCAAGACCATCAATTATACTTTGGGGTCTATTTTGCGATTTTTATATTCAATTTATTAGCTATGACAATTTCGTTTATATACTCGTTCTTTGATTTTGTTTCTTCAATTATTGTTAAAACTCCATTGTTGAGAAGAAATTCAGTTATGTTCAATTATTTATGTTATGTATATGAATACCTTATATGTATTTGTAACATTTTAAATTGATAATGCTAATATAAAATTGAGAATATTGGACCCCAGAAGAAAAGCTACTTTTCGATGTTCTCGCCTCCTAATAAAATATTCCTGCCGGTAGACTTCGCACACTGTAAGAATTATACGTGAGTCAATTTATCAGAACTATTCTTATTCTGGGATCCAAGAATAACAGCGAGTCTGTGATACTTCATTGATACCTGTGTATGGGTATCTAATACCGATAAATAAATTTCGATGAGCCAAATACACAGGATGTAACATTGTGAATAAATGTATAGGGCACCTAAATAACTGTGATTTTTAATTGTCACACAGAAGGTTTGGAGTCAAGGTTAAAGGATGAAAAATAATTCTATATTTTTGCTTGCATGAGAATACCCTACAACGTCTTAAGTAGCAAAGATAGAAAAAATATTTTGTGAAATATTTACCGTAAGTCATTTTTGGAAAGAAGCTTATGTCATTTATAAAACTTTCAGCGTTAAGTCCAGTTTATGTTTTTCAATGTTACAACATGATTATTTGAGTCCAAAAAGGTAACATCCTCAACACCTCACCTTTCATAGGCTGTCAAATTAATATTTACATTTTGTGTATAGTATACCTTACAAAGAAACTCATAAGCACAACAACACAAAATAAACTTTTAGCAAATAATTCATTATGCTTTTACAGAAATATAACCGCTACATTATGATGGCTATGAAATGAAAAGCATTTTCCCTTGCTTGTATTTAATTCAAACTTTCTATATTTATCAATTGACTTCTTACGAAAAATACTTTTCCTATCATTTTTCTGTTATAATAGCTTATTCATATTTGATGTCTTTCAGTATTTAAGATTTTTTAAACTTTTTTTTCAACCATCGTTATTGATTAAAGTTGATTTTTCAACAGATTATTAATAATATATGCGTATTTGTTGTGGAGTGATATTTAGATAAAAATTAAATTCCACATAGATGAAAAAAAAATACCTATTGGTATTTTTATAATGGAAATCTAAGACCAAATGTAACTGTTGTTCTTCCTTAGTAATTAAATCTGAGAAGGAATAACTCATGGCCTACTACGGATTAATGTAAAAGATGTTCATATACCTATATTAAGGTATATACCTATTTTTATTTTTAACCATTGTTGTACCAAGTTTGACGCCAAAAGAACGTAAAAATCCTATATTACTTTCTCAATATCACCAAAAGTTTCGAACATACTTCCAATAAATTTTCGAAAATGAAACAGCCTGTACCTCATGCTTAAAGTGCACGAAGTCTAACACTTCATTCTTGATTTTTACATTCTTGTATAGACTATCCAATGAATATTCATCTGCCGTAGTGTAACCTTCACCAAAAATTTTAATCTAAGAAGCAAGACGAGTTAAATTCTTGCATATTATAAGTCATATTACATCATATTATTTTTATTAATATCTTTCATTGTAAATCAAACATTCAATTAATCGAAAATCACAATTCAAATATGATGATGACTGATGATTTAATGGATATCAACACCAGTCACCAGATGTGTTTATTTTACTTGGGTGTATCAATGGAGAGGGTGAAATTTCATTATAAATTGAGACCAATCGTCTATTCTTAACTATTTTTTTGTGTAATTTCTTACTGTTATAAATGATGGACAGTTCCTAAGAGGCAATTAAAAATCAAAATATATATAGATTGCTATCGTTTTCAATTATTAAATTAGCCATCGATGTCAAGAAATTGACTGACAGGTTCTTATTAGAGAAAAAAATCTGCTGAGATATTATATGAAAATCCGTTTTGGCATTTTTCTTTCATTCCATTTCATACACTAATCATACCAAAATAATTCCAAATAAAAAACAATTGAACAACAACAAATGAAAAATAATAATTAATTATTTAAAACTTATTCGCAAGGTTGTTCATAAAATGTTGCTAATGTAACAGTCATTTTGGTTACTAATAATCTTTTGTTGTATACGCCTAATTTAACAATTAAATATTCTTGACCATTGTTGATTTAATCGTAGCAGGAAGGCTGGGTTGAGGAATCCCGAGAATATTTATATTTCTATTAGTCGATAAGGTGTCAAAGAAAAATGGTATTGTTCTGGTGTTTTGTTTCTAAACCTACTAAAAGAATAAGAATTGTACATATTTTCATATTAACACTAGCATATTCTAGGACAAAAGTACTTTCTTTAGAAGATTTGGTAGTAATTACATTGTGAAAGCTGTATACTTATGAATGGGTTAGCTAAAAAAACGACTTAGATACGGAGCAAACTGTGATCAATAGATCAGCTAAGAAAGTAGACAAAAATAATTACCTAACTTTTTACAAAAACTAGGACAAATTCTATCAGAAGGTGCACTGGAGAATATTATTAATTTTGTTGTTTATCTTCAATAATTAATGACAATAAATAAGTAATCAATTTTAAAATTACAACAGGAAAATATAACTTGTAAAGTTACAGAACGGCAACACTGTATGCCGTTTTCCCATTTAAAACGTGGAGATAGGTATATCAAAAATAAGATTTTTTTAAATCGTAGATATGTATCCCAATAACTTCCTACAGCGAAGTTAAATATAGAATAACAGTGCCTTACAACAATTAAACAAAATTCATTCAAAGGTAAAAAACGGAAAATAAAAGTTTTGATTTTATTCAATTTCCTCTATGGCGACGTCTGGTTTTCTCATTATTATTCATTATCAATATTGAATTCATTATACCTACATATTTATTACCATCGATAAAAATAGATAGGACATATTCAATTTATAGACAAGTGTTTTTTATATAACAGGTTGAATTCATTCACATATGCTGTCTTGTTAGAAGCTAGAAAATCATTTTGGGAGAGATTAATTTGTTAGAACACCACTCATATGAGTGAAAAAACAATAAATTTAGATGTGATTTAGAATAATAATGTACAAAGTAATAGTTAACGACTGTCAAGATTGAAATAACTGGTATTCTTGAAATATAAATTATAGTGTTAATTGGTTTGTGTTCAAATATATACCTAGTTGTTTAGATAAACTTTCTGTTTACAGATTTCGCTCAAGCGCTATTTGAACAAAGAGAAAAATTAAAGTCATCATATTTCTTCTGGTTCTTCCATCGACCATGTTATTATTCCGTCAATCCCGATGAGATTAAAGTGATACTGACCAACTCCCACACGTTAGAAAAGGGGTCGGCCTACAAGTTCTTCAATGGCATCATACGAAACTCACTCCTGATTGCTGAAGGTAAGTGGATAACGTTCAATTTATAGCGAGCATGATATCATGATAGCGAGTAGGATATATATATATATATATATATATATATATATATATATATATATATATATATATATATATAGATAGATAGGTATGTATATATACAGGCTGATTCCGAAAGGAAATAAAAAAATTAAATAGATGTTAGGGTTAAGTGTCTTATAGTTTGTTTCACGAATGTTGGCGTCTGTCTTGAAAACACACGAAAAATGGATCAAAGCAACAGCAAACAGATAAGATATATTTCAATCTTTTATGCGCTTCAAGGAAGTTCATATAGTTAGGGAGAAAAAAATATAGATTAATTAAATAAGCAAATATAATTTGAAAGATCTATTAACAACAATAATGCAGAAACACAAAATACAAATTTATTGCTTGCGTTATGAAATATAAATTTATGCACCTGAATAATTATCTGAAATGTCACATTGACTTTGTGACGCCTATGAAATAAAGATTGCGTTGCCTTCAGACATACGTGCAGCACTCTATCATTGTATGGAAGGAGATAAGCTTGAAATAAAGATGTCGTAGCTTAGATCGACAAACATAGTAGAGAATTTAATGATAATGGTTTTGAAAATGCAAAGAAAATTCAAATTCTGTTTCATATCTCGGAAAAATATATAGGTAGATATGAATAACAAATTTGGTATCTGATAATAACTTTGCATTCAATATAGAGGGTGTTTTAATTTTAGAGATTTGATTTACATATACGAAACTGCTGTCAGTACGGTGAATTTTGTCACAAGCTTCCAAGATATTCAGGTGTGTTGAACAGGGGGTAAATAAGTACTTCATTGGTTACGGTCAAATAGTTCAATTACTGAAAAAACGAAAAGAAGCACCAACGTGATCAACATCGTTGTCAATATTTTAAGAAGGTCATTTCTAACTATCTAACTATTTTGTCGTTGAGATAAAGTATATATGTAAAAAATCAAAACTGGGCGTTTGGATTCCAATCTGACCTTATGTGGTTATTCTGGTTTATAGCTCTTTCCCTATGGTTTTATCAGTGAACCAATATTTGTCAAAAGCCTTTTCTCCAATTTCATTTTAAATCTAGTTATAACTATAATGGTTGTTACTTGATGGAAATCCATAGTAAATTAAAATTAAACACTATAATAAATTTTCACCTACATATTTTTTTAAGCTTGAAAATTGTGATAATTAATTAGGTAATAATATGAACAATTATATATTAGTAAGAAGTTGATATACCATCTATCAGGAAATTGAGGCAATTACCCGAAATTGTACTTCTATTAATTTCTTATGACTCAAGTAAATTCAATTTTTATCCTTTTTTCGATATATAAGATTTTGAAACTTTCATTAAATGGTGTATGAATACGCCATTCTCTTCATTGTTACAGGTGATGTAAACAGTGAAAATTAGGAAAACTCAACATAAATCCATATTTCCAGATGATTGTAAATCAATTGTCCATTAATTTTGTGTTGATTGCTCGAAAGTTTACGGATGTTAAACTGGCAGAAATTTTCAAACCATGTCTTAATAATATATTAGTGGATATTCATTAGAGTTTTTTAATGTGGATTTAGAGATCTAGTTTAAGGTTATAGAATCCGACGCGAACGAAGCTTGTCCATTCAAATCTATATACTCGCACGCGCACACACTCATACTCGTATATATACACAATAGAAAGAGAGAGAAAGAGACAGCCACTAAGAGAAAGTCGCAGGGAGGGAGCGTAACGCATGACGTTTTCTACCTCCTACCTCAAGCTGCGTTAAAAGGTCTGGGTTATTTGCAATCATCCTTGACAACAGGACTCCTTGTGCATTAAATACAAAGTTAGTAGGTACCAAATTATTCCATAGCATGTTGAAAAAATATGTGAGGTATAACAAATTGTATTGATACATATCTATAAAGTTATCTGATATATAAAATAGAATTAGATCTGCATTTTCAAAATCCTATATCTCGAGATCTAAGATACTCCTTATATAAACTGTTCATCAACAAATTTTGTAGGGAATCATCCATTCCATTTTTTTAACCTAAATTTGGAATCACTCTGTATGGAATGAGAGAGCTAGAGTATACTTGTTTTGTGCAGAATCATTTAAATTTTAGGCCCTGCTTACTAGAAATCTCATTATATAGAGACAATATTAATTAATTCCAGTTCCCTTGTGGAGAAGGAACAGGAAAATCGTTGCCAAGTGTTTCAGTCAGAGCACACTCGACAGCTACGTCCACATATCCAACAGATTGATCGATGAGTTCATTGAGAAAAACTTTAAGGAAAAAACCGTCAACGCTCTAGTTGAGAAGAATGAACGATTTTTCCTCACAAATTTCCTGGGTATGTTGCAGAATAGTGAATTAATTTAGAAATAAATATCCTCATATTTTTCTTCAATTTACAGAAACAGTTTGCAACTTTAGTTTCGAACGGACCACCATTGATTTGTCCACATTCAAAAATGCTGACTTGTATTACATGATTAAAACGTAAGTGATAGAAATACCAAGTTTCCAATTTTATTTCTATTTTATCGGATTTGAAAAATATAAATTCGAATCAGACATCATCAAAATCATCGGTCATATAATTTGAACTCTACTACTAAAGAAACGGAAAGATAAATGTAAATGTTCTTTAAAATAAACTGGGACCGACTTTATAAGTTGGTGCACTGAAAAATACAAAAAATATTAATTCTCTTGATACAAATACTGTTTAAATGTTGCAGTTATAGAAGATATTTGGCACCAATTTCCAAAAGTATCAGCTTTAAAAAAGTTTAATATCACATCTTTTAGATTTTCTAAATCGTGGAACGTTTATTACTTATATTCGGAAATTTTAAACAAATCGTTAAGAATCTTTCACACTTCTAGCACTTGTCCAGTTTAAAAATTAGGCCGGATATGATCTCGTTAATCCCACCAAATGAGTTTTTTTCGAGAAAATGTCAATTCCTCCCACATTAGATAAAACTCTGAGGGGAAGAAGATATTTTATTTTAAATTTATTTAACATGAAACCATCTGCAAGTCGCAGTCGCAATCTTGCACTTTTCTACTGCGGTTATTCCAAAGCCGTTAAATTTGGAGAATAATCGTAATCTATTGTTTTGTCGGAAATCTATTCAAATCTGACAGTTTTCCATATTTGGGAGAAAGGATAAATTGGATTGAATTGAAAGATCTCTAAGCACTCCTGTTTACAATAAATAAAAAAAAAACAACAAAATCGGTGCACGTTTAGGTACTGTGCAAAACATACATTGAAAAGCAAACATATAATGGATCTATACATCCTGTGTCGATAAAAAAAAACAAAAAATAGTTATAACTTATCTCTGAATCTTCTTCTTTGGATAATGAAAACCGGATAATTATAAAATCTCTCATTTTCTAATGACCTGTCATATCATTTTAGATTATAATAATCATATAATTTTGGTTTGATTACAGAGTTCATTGCATAGTTATGAGTAGATTGTTGAAGCCTTATTTGTATCCGGAATTTATATTCAGACGAACTGCAAAAGGTAAAGAAATGCGTGAGATTCATAAGACGATGGAGAGCACAATAAAACAGGTGATTAAAATGAATTTCTTTCAATGCTTTTTTATTTCTTCTAAATCAACCGCTGAATAATAATTGTAGTCGGAATGAATGATTTCTATGATAAAGAAAATCTTCTGGGTTTCATAATGAAGCTGTCAGTTTATATAATCAGATACATGATGGATAACATATCAAAAGATATACATGTTGATCTCATTTCTGTTTGGGAGAACAATAATTCTTCCATACAATATAAGGAGCATGAATTAATTCCGTATGTAGTATGGGATAGTATGAGATTTATTCTTTTTTCAATACCGAAAGATCGGTGATCTTATTTATTTATCTATCTACTTATTATCTACTTAATATACAAAATCATTATATGAAAAATAATATGGGTTCTTTTTCCATTTCAGGCTTCAAAGGAGAAAATAATGCTCAAAAATAACAATGAAGAGACTGGTAAGTTAGTATGTTGCGGTTGGTCTATGATTTCAAAAAAGTAGTAAATGTATACTCGATGTCCCTCCAGAAACTGATTTGATTGATATATAGAGTACTATAAATAATTCCATTTTATAAAAATCGAGTGTAATTCAATAGTCACGGCATGATAATTAATGAAAATTGGCTAGTAACTGGTATGAGTACCACAAAATTAAGAAACAGAATTTATTTAATTTTATCTTTATATGATTCTGATTATTCCTGATATATGAATACCAAATGTTACCTTTTTGACCGACTTCCCAAACGGATTCCGTACTTCAGATGAAAAAACGAAGCTTTTATAAGAAATATAACCCTGTGGTTTGTCTGTTGAAATTTGGTACTGATGCAGAGTTGACCGCAACACGAACGTACCTATAGCTTAAATAATCGAATTCTTATACTGGGAGTCAATTTTGTTGAACAAATTAGAAGAAGAAAAAAAACTTTCTTCAGACCCATCATGTGACATATCATATTAATCATCGTCTTGAGTGAATTCAACATATATTTCTCTCATTATCCTAAAAAAATATACGGAAATTTACTATTCTCTCCTTACCTCAGTCAAATTTTAAAGAAAAACTATTCGAAAATCCTAAATACCAAACCATTTTCAGACGAACCTGAATCACACTTGCCCTTTTTTATATTTGTTCTCGCGTTTCTTCCATACTTTCGATGATTCTTTTTTAATTTCAAAGAAGACTTTTGTAATTCTACAATAATGTCTATTTTTCAGAATTTGCCGAGAAAAAGACCATGTATCTGAATGATGCATTGTCGCAATATCCACAAAGAAGAGATTGGATGGCAGAATTTAAACTTTTCGTAGTTGCGGTAAGATTTATCTATAGGATACAACATTATTATACAGAAATGTATTTAATATAATTATATTGCAGGCTGCTGAAACGACGGGAAATTCAATGGCCGTCACGTTATCATTGATAGGAATGCATCAGGATATCCAGGTAGGATTTTTTTTAAACAACTTCGATTAAGATTAAATAAAGCAATGGAAGATTTTTAATAAAAATTTATAAGCGTTAGGTATAGAAACTTTGAAAAATTGCAACAGAATGTATAAAGCATCTTGAATTTAGAGTTAGCAACGCAACCAGTGAAAATTCATAATTTCACAGGAATATCCATCCATTTTTTTGGATATTTAGACATACTTTCTACCCTATTAATATGGAATGTTTTTAAATTGCAGGAAAAAATGTATCAAGAAATCTTAGATGTAGTTGGACCTTCTGGAGCTATTGAACACTACCATTTGCCGGAGCTGAAATATACAGAAGCTGTCATAATGGAGAGCCTTCGAATTTTTCCACCAGTACCAATAATTTTTCGTAAAGCTACAGCCGATATTGATCTTGGTGAGTATCAGTATAATTGCCAATGGAATAACTCAGCTTAGTATTTTTTTTCACGAAATTTAACTATGACTTATAGAGTGAAATAAAACTACCTGGTCAGCTGCTTTACTTTGATAATCACTATACCTACTGAAAACATCTCTTCACAATTTACATTTATAACATTATTTAGAGAAAAGTTATACAATGCGGAAATTAATTAACAGATAAATTTGATAACTAAGTTGAAATATTTTTTTTAAATAAAGTTGTAAATGTATATCTATAGGTAAATAATTTTCAACTTTTTTGGTAATTTGTTTACAATTATGACGTCAAAAATATTTTTAGAATAACGGAAACCTTTGTGTGAGACTATGACTTGCCAAATTTATTATATTGATTTTGCTAGTACCTTTTATTACATTATTAGGTATACATATCAACGTTATAAAACTTTCATAATTTACATTAAAAAAATATTTTTAACAAACAACAAACTACAACGCCACAATTTTAAAACTAACGGCACCAATAGAATTAATATAACTTTGTATTTTTCAGTACTAAATATTTATTTCACATTTTTGAGTGTACCTAACAATAGTCATGAAAATTGTTGAACGTTCGCTCACACCCAAGAAGATATAGGCTTAGCTTGTACTTATTATTCATAGATCTCAAAACATGGCGGCCCACACATACATATTTCTGACTTTACGGCTGTAACACGAAAACCGTAACTCAATTTAAATGTTCAAATTTTGGAAAAAATGCCTATAAGACAAAATTTATTTTTAAAACCAATCAAAAGACATCAATACATTATACAGCTGAATTACCTGCGATATACCAGGCGCTCATACACTTAGACAATAATCGTACAAGAGAAGATAAAATCGTCGCCTTAACTGACTCGCTAAGTTCCATCCAAACCATCCAGAAAATATACACAAATCATCCGATTGGACAAATGATAAATAATCAACTGGACCTCATAGCAAATAATAAAAAAAATGGTAGAATTGATTTGGATACCTTCACATATTGGTATCAGGGGAAACGAAGAGGCAGACAAAAGTGCACGTGAAGCAGTAACTAACGAGAACACCGAATCATTCATACAGTGTACATCATCGGATGTGAAAGCCTACTTCAAACGGACTCTCATGGCAGAGTGAATTACAAAGGTCTTCATCAAAATTAAGAACAATAAAACCAGATATTAAACAAATTATACAAAAATCAAATAATAGACTTACCCAAGAGATTATTACCCGCCTTCGCCTTGGTCATACTAGGCTCACCCATAAACATCTCATTAAAAATAATACCAACCCAATGTGCGAGCACTGCAACACACAGCTTAGTATGAAACATTTATATTATTTGGTTGCTCGAGACGAACACACAACATCCTACAGGACATCTCAACAATATTGTGCCAAACTTATGAAGTTCAAAAATTAACCGACTATCTGAAAGACATTGATTTATTCTATAAGCTATAATTAATTTTATTGTATAAATTGTACTTATACATTATTGACATATTTTAACCTGTTCCATAAATACTGTTTCCATGGCTGATAACCATTAGGTGGATGCGACGTTAAATAATTAATAAAAAAAGAAAACAATAAATATTATTTGCTTCATATGCTAAGTAAATCGATTTTTCAAATGAAAAATAAGAAATTTAATTAAAAATGTTGTCATTGAAAATATAATGTAACTCACTACCAAAATCAACATAAACAAAATATAGTTCATCATTAAAAAATTACCGGTAAATTCATAACTTACAAAACAAATTACACTATATGATGAAAATGGTGTAGTATAGAATCCATTTAGTAAAATCGCTAAGTCTAATTAAGTACGAGTACATCATACCTTTTTCTCATCCATCAAATATCCTTCCTGTTATTGACAAGATTTTGAGCACTTATGACATGTGTGCCTGTCGACAAAAGTATTCTTATAGTATACTTTTTCTCTTATCGCCCCCGAATACAACCCTAAAGAACTAAACATGTTCATACGGAGAAAGTTCATGGTGATACGCACAGGATAAAATGATTTATTCCCGACGAACTGAATATTTTTATCAATACCATACACTTACTGCTAGTATACCAACGTACCTTTGAAGGGTCTGGCTTCCTAGAGTGAATAGAAGATCATTTCTTTCATCAAGACTTATTCCTCCTAAACCAATACTAATCAAATTCCAAATGAATTCTTACAAGGTAACTGGCCTATACCCGAACATTTCATGGATCAGAAGCAAATTTCAAACGAGCGCGTTCTGTGCTAAGGTTAGAAAGTTTATAACAATTTATGTAGGTCTCAGTTTTATGTAGCATATTTTGCTGCGATTGTAGGAGATCACAAGGTAGCAAAAGCCCATCCGATTTTCTAATTTTTTCGGGATTCTTCAATACATCTGTTATATTCTCCTACTTGTAGATAATGATTCCATGTAGGAGAAAGAATTGTTACTGACGTCCAAGTCTCTCATAACATGTCGAATACTTCTACCGTTTTCGATATATAGTTGCAACAATACGAATGGCTTCTACTTCATTCAAGGTGTAAGAATTTGATGTAAATAAAAAGAAACTGAATTTATGATAAATTATCATCACATTCACTACTTCATTTCGTTTTTGAAATTGTTTAAAACATATTATATATTATATTATAAAAATGTTATCTTTTATTTTTCTCCGACTTCAAGAAACGGAGGACGTAGTAGGTAAATAATTCTATTGTATATATGCGCGTTTTACATAGTAAACATGCTTAGATTTTGGTGATTCTACAAAAGGGTACTGCTAATAAAAAGCCACATAAAAGAATGGAAGGAATGTCTACAAAAATATCTTCCGAAGAGGTTTGAAGTGGCAATTTGTTTAGAAAATGTGATACCTATGGCAATATTTAAGAGAGGTTATTTTTGGAAACATTTAAAATGTTATCTTTAAACTTCATAGGTTTCCAAAGTTGGAGCCCTAGAAAGGAGAAAAGTTTAATTTGATTTTGATCTAAATGACAAGTGTAAAATAATCAACTTTGTTCATAAACTTCAATTGACTTCATTAGATGATGGAATGAAAAATACTAGATAATAATAATTTTATTGGTAAAAACTGGTAAATCTTATATACCTAGTTGCCGAGAATCTTCCATGTACCTATAAGAAATACTGGACCATTTTAAAATTACCATTACTTAAAAAATTATTACATTTTCTATTTTCAGTGCAATATCAAATAATGTTGGTCCATGTTTTATCAAGGTTACTTATTATTTTAGTGTACCTACCCATATTTTTTTATAAATGATAATTATTATAATCCAGCTCTGTTGGTGAATTCCATTGATGCCGAACAGATAATAATGCAGTTACTGAGTCAAAGTCACATTGCCTGTGAAATACTATATTAACCATCAATATCTCAATAGGAAAAAGGCGAAATGTAAATAAAATATCATGTACTTACCTTACTTTTTTCTGTTTGAAGGCGATAAAGTGATCCCTAAAGGAATGGATGTTTTCGTTGGAATTTTGGGGATTCACAGATTTGAGAAGTACTTTGAGAATCCCATGGAATTCAGACCTGAACGATTTCTGAAGGAGAATATGGACAAAGTCCACCCCTACAGTTTCTTGCCGTTTTCTGCTGGCCCTAGAAATTGCATTGGTAACCTTTTCATACTCTCGCTAAATATAATTAAAACTGTTAAGTAGGTTCTTATTATGTTCCCTCTATTTCAGGTGCAAAATACGCTATGATGATTTTGAAGGCTATCATTGCCAAAATTGTTTTGAAGTACAAAATTACATCCAGTTACAAGAACATAGACGACATCAAATTCAAGACTTTCTTCTTGATAACATTCCTGGATGATCTTGGATGCGAGTTCGAGCTAAGATAATTTATTTTAAGGAAAATAGTATTTAATATTTATTATAACATTTAGATTTCGGATTTTATTTGCTGTATAGAAATCAATTTTTGTTGATATTCTTTCTGTCTAATAAAGTATGGTTGGTTCTCATTTAGGTATACCTATAAGATTGTCTCAAATGGATAGAATTGGTGTTTTTTACCCTTATTATGAAGATTGTTATGTTATGAATAATAGTAAAGTCAATAAAAAGATAATCATCAAAGTATTATAGTTATAGAAGGATTTGTTTTTTTTTCTTTAAAAAGCAGCTTGGATTGGGAACATTGTGTCAAAATTTTGATAAGATTGCGGTTTTTCCGATAAATATCTATATACCGTTTGCAAAAAGCCGGAATCTCACGGCGCTCGAGCAATTAAATAGCATTGGCAAAATGCCTGAAAACGAATGATGTCGAATTCGAATGCAAATTGTTAAAAACAGTCAGTAACAACCTATTGAGTCTATGCCAGTAACGAATAAATATCTAGATATAATGAAAGTAAGAGTTATTATTAAATTACGGTTTATAAATTACAATGGATAAACTATAACTCAAAAATACAGTCTACTGCTGCCTTCCGTTCCGTTTTCCGATTCTACACCTCTCTATCAGTAAAAGCATATTGTTCTTCCAGATAACGAGTTAACATTATTTTTCTGATCATCCCATTCCAGGATCTTCTGGGTTACCTGTTTTTCTTCTGCCCTCTAGTTTCCACTCAAGCTTTTTTAAGCTATCTATCCTCAGGCATCCTCAGTGGATATCCAAACTTTTATAGACTTTTGTTTTCAACCACATTTACTACCGTTTCGCCCCAGTCTCTTTTTGGTAGTATGTAAGTGTCGGTTCCACCAAAGGCTGTTGAGACATGACATCCTATCTTTTACTTTTCCATTTAGCTAAAGTGTTCACTGCCGGATATTCGGTTTTCTTGAGGCTGACTTGCAATCCCCATTCCATGTATACATTGTTCACAAGTTTTACATGTTAGTTTTAGATTGATAATTAACGTTATTATTAGGTATTATATTATTATTATCATATAATCTTTTCATCATAAATTCCAAATCATATGCGTCCTGTGCCAAAACCACCTGATTATCTACAAAGTTCATTGTGGAAAGATGATGCTTTCCCATGGGAATGCCCATACCTTGGCATTTACGTTTACATTCTTTCAAGGCTACTTTTACATAGGCGAGAAATATTAGGGAGATAAGCTGCATCCTTGTACCCTACTTGTTTTTTTGGTAAATATAGTTTTTTTTCAATCCTCACGTAATATATCTGTACAGAGTTCTTTAATTATTCTTATTAGGGTCCAGTCAGTGATTAAGTTTTTCTTGAACTTGACTTGAAAGCAAATTTTACTTCCTGATCGATCGATTTCTTCTCTAAAATTTGTTGCAGAATAAAAAAGCTATCAGTACAGGACTGTCCTGTAATCTGGTCCTTTCCGATGCTATGGCCGATAGTCTTTCTCAAATTACCAAACATAAGCGACTCAATGAGCAGTTGACACTGATTCCCCTATAATAGCATACCGTATTACTTCGATCACCCATCTTAAAAACTGAAA
This sequence comes from Crioceris asparagi, assembly GCA_958507055.1. NCBI lineage: Eukaryota > Metazoa > Arthropoda > Insecta > Coleoptera > Chrysomelidae > Crioceris > Crioceris asparagi. Next base: position 57,070,838 of record OY293827.1, read on the forward strand.
CAATGTGAGATTCTTTCCATTTAGAAGGGATTTTGTTTGGTTGATAATACTGGTTTATTAAATGCTTGATTCGATGTAGTAGATTATTACTTCCCCAGAAGATCTACCATGTTCCACCATTTTCAAATTAGTCAAGTTGTGTAACACTGAGAACTCAAGAAATTCCTAATTGTCGCTTTCTAACGATTCTTTGTTTGTCTAAACTGATTCTTCCAGATACCTCCTTCAAACTAGCAAATCATTTTTTTATCAATACAGTAACTCATTCTATTTGACTGATTTTTTTACTAGTTTCCAGACCTCCGTGCTTCGGGAACATCCTATCAAATGCTCAGACTCCTGACATTTCCTCTCCCACATTCTTCTCTTCCTTCATAACAGCTCTTACTTCCTTATTTTTATTATATAATTTCCCCAGTCTTCATCTGAAGTATGCAACAGCCACTTTACGCATTTTTTCCTTTTTTCTTCGATAGTTTGTTTAGAGGTATGGACACGAGAGTTGACCGAGTTGGGCGTGTCCGTAGTTGTGATAGTGAACCAATTTAGGTTTAAATACCCCGACTTCTTTCCTGTCCCGCACTATAAGTTTTTCAGTTAGACACGTCGATTTCTTCTTTTTTTTTTGTTCCTAGTTCTTCAAGTGCAGCTTGTTTTAAAGCCAATTTGATATTATCTTATTCTCTTTCGATATCACTAACTTCAGCAAAGTTATTCAGGATAAGTAATGTAATACTTATATTAAAAATCTCGTTTGTCGACTTACACGACTGTCCTACCGCTCTCAATCAAATTCCACCTAATATGAAAATCATTTGATTGACCCGAGCGACCATTAATTTCTGAATATTGGTTCCCGAGACAATCTTGGTACCCATAGGAGATAGGAGATAAAATATATATTTTCTATTTATGTTTAAAACAGAAAAATGTTATATGATTAAATACCTACCTCTTCATTATAGAAGTAGATAAATAAGCAAACAGTCCGTCTGTCGGTAATCGCAGTAGAGATGCAAGTTTTTATGTAGGATGACCTATTTCTAACATGTTAAAGTTTTGTTTTTTAAAATAAAACACTCCTCGTCTAAATTAAATTTTACAGAAATTTCCAAAAATCACAACTGAAAAATATATTTTGTGACTTGTAAGTTGCATATCTAGAGATCTTGGTAATAATCAGATCTTAACAGCACCAAAAATTACAACAAATCAAAGCATGGATAAATCCAAAATGGTGGCTTTGAGGAACGACAAAAATTCAGGGTGTTATTATCGGGTAGTGATGCTGCGAGACGTCGTCTCTATATGTTTTACAAGAAACACCCTTTTTTATTTTCTCATTGAAGACCTGACTTCAATGATCTTACACACTTAGATATATGGTGCTAAAAATATTGATTAAAACGGCTTAAATCCCTATACTAACTTTATTTAAAATCTACTAATTTAGTATTCGGTAATTGTAGGCACTACATTCTCAGAAAAGATGGTGAGTATTCAGTGTTCTTTTGATTTTTCCTCTGACTATTTGGTTGCTTATTAATTATTTGCAGTAGCAAATAATAAGATATCATGAAATAAAAACTTCTACTAGCATCATCATCGTGATCTAAAAGCTTTCAGATTTCATGGAATGGACATATAATTTCCGAACTCGGGTAGGTGTAAAAAATATTGTTCAAAACGGTTTAACTATCATATTCAGTTGACCAGGTTTTAGAATGTTTGAGTACCCTGCATATATTTTAGGTAAATGGAGACGAATATTAAATACAAATTATTCTATTCTATTCTTCTATTCTTCTTATATTATTCTACTAAGAAAATTACTGAAATTGAAAATAGTCGATATTCAACACTCTTTATCTCTGGAAGCTTACTTTGTCCACTTTTCAATATTTTTATTCGATAATCTTCAACAATAAAAGATATATGCCTAAAAATGAGAGAGTCTTGCACGTCTTGAAGCAAGACCAAGATTATCATTTCAAGAGCAAGACCCAAAACCATGACTGAAGACTTTATGCAAGACTAAGACCAAGACCATGTACCGATAAGACTTGCCTTGCTTATCGCTATTTACGGCCGATTTCATTATAGAATTAAAAGCCCTTCTTAACTTACAGCCTAGATACTTTATTTTAATACTCTGAATCCATATCTTGATTTCAAAATACAAGGCACAAAAAGCGTTGTGTTTTTGGATACGAATCGAAACTACCCGAACTTTCAGACACACCAATCACGTATCAGAAATTTGGTCAACACAACAACAGCACTTTTTGTTTTTCCATTTCGAAATCTATTCATATATTAAACCTGTTTCAGTTTATTTCGATGTTCGGGTACTACGTTAAAAATAATAAGTTTTATGGAATAGTATCTGTTGCGACATCTATTGCTGAATAGTTCGTACCGAAGATCACAAAATAATGAGCAGCTAAGATTAGGTTCACACCATGAATTATTAACTAAGTTCACACTTAGTGCCCATTTATAATGGACGTAAGACGTAGGGCTACATAATGCATAAGATAGACGTAACATTTTTCTGTTTATAATGAACGTAAAAACTTAGTTGCAACGCATGCATGAAATAATTTGACGGTTATAGTTCATTTGGGGGTTTTCTCTGGCGTAGGTATACTAACTTTAACGCCATGGTTGGGAATGCAGTTATTGGTTTTGTTATTACCAATGCGTAGAATACAAGGAATATAGTGTGTAAAAAAATAACTAGGCGATGGAGTGTGCGTCCAGTAAACAGGGATCAAGAAAAGAAAGGTGAATCCCGACATTTAATACCAGAACTAAAACTTCATGATAAAGAATGATTCTTTAAATCTACAAGAATGCGAACCGATACTTACCAACCGACGAATAATTCAACCCAAGAAATCCAAATCCCCTAAAAATGTTCCTAAATTTCCCATATGCCGCACGTAAAATTGAACATTGTCCAACTTTATGTCCGCCTAACGTTCGGCCGTAAGATCTTACGGTCTAACGTAACACATAAGTGTTACGTTCGCTTATTGTGAACGATCCCATTTATTTTCAAATGTTCAACTTTATCCATTACGCATATCTTACGCCTTAAGTCCATTATACATGAGCACTTAACGTGAATAATTGAGACGATGAAACACATACATATGCAGTTAAAGAAGACTTTAATCAAAATGGTACTTTTATGAAGGGCGACTTTACCATTTTGTTATGGAATCGGCCGTTAAAAACAATAGACAACATAGTTTTTTTTGTTAAATTATTCTTTAGAATGTTGCATCCTTACATACATGATCCATGGAATATTAACTTTAGAGCTACAAACGAGAATAAAATAACCTTTTAGTGAAAAGCATTTTTGAGAACAAGCTTTTATTCAAATGCTCTGAAAAAGAAAATAAACTTATTACATTTCACATTTTATATGATATCAAAGCTTGCCACGAGATTTTATTTGTATAATTATACTACTAATTTTATAAATACATTAAAAATTATATAAAATCTGTAACAACAATAAGAAAATTTAATACTAAAAAGGCCAAATGAGCTATTAAAAAAGCAAAAAACCCTGATATTGTACATCAGTACAAACTATACAGAAATTAATTGAATAAATTTTTTGATGAGGCCTATATTAAGTAAATACCATAAACCTAAGATGGATAAAAACCTCAAAAAGCCAGGTAAACTTTGGAAAAATGTGAAAAAAGTTTTGAATTAACATGAAGCAAATAAAGTAAATTGTTCTCGACAATACCAGAATATTTCAATCAATATTTTAGTACCATCGGTAAATCATGGCCAAAAAAATAACGCCGGATAAAAACATGCCTATTAATGAACATAGTTTATTTTCAGCACCTACAGATAACAACGAGGTAAAAGAAACAATCAATTCTTTAAGAAATAGCAAGTGCCCTGGAGTTGATGGATTAAATAGCGAAATTTTCAAAGAGTTGAAGCATTTCCTCGCATCACCTCTCGTTCATTTCATAAGTAAGTGTTTTGAAACGGGAACTTTCCCCAAAATTTTTAAAAAATCTATTATCAAGCCTATATTTAAATCGAGAAACAAGAGACTTCCATCAAATTCTAGACCAATGTATTTGTATGTTGAATACCTACTGTAAGCAATATACTTGAAAAAATCTTTAAAAACATATTAACTAAGTTTCTAAAAAAATACGAAATCCTATACAAAAATCAGTTCGGTTTTCAAGAGAATGTATCAACTGAAGATGCTTTAATTAATCATACATCAACTATAAATAATTCTTTATATAATGGAGAATAGGTAATCTGTGGATTTCTGGATTTGGCTAAAGCGTTTGATACGATCAATCATCAAAAACTATTCCAAATCTTAGAACATGCTTATATAAGAGATATGGCACATAATTTTCTACTCAATTACCTATCTGAAAGGACACAAACAGGAAGTTTTTTTCCTATGGTGAAGCCTATGTAGATTATATGGTGTAAAACAAGGAACTGTCCTGGCTCCGCTAAAATTCACACTATATATCAACAATATCTTTAACATTCGAGTCACTGGGAGAAATAACATGTTTCGTTTATGATACAGCCAGATTATGTAAAGATATGAAATTTTTTTACAAAAACTTTGACCAACTTTAGTGTAGTTTAGTTTTAGTTGGTGCACTGAAAAATACAAAATAATATTAATTTTATTAGTGCTGGTACTAGTTCTAGTTTTTTGTTATAGGCACCAACTCCAAAAGTACCAGCACCAATAGAACTCATATTATTTTGTATTTCAGTGCACCAACTAATAAAGTAGGTCCAATTTATTGTAAAAAATATTTATTTCATAATTTTGAGTGTAAAGTGTAACATAAGTCATGAAAATTGTTGAACGTTCACTAATACCAAAGAAGATAGTACTTATAGTATTACCATGTATAAGGCTAAGCTTGTGATTGTTATTATAAAGAAATCTCAAAACATCGCGGTGCAGATGTACATTTTTTCGACTTTACTGCTGTAACTCTAAAATCGTAAATCTTTTGAAAAAATGTTCATTTTAAATCTTGATACCTACATATTCAATTTTCTAGAAAAAATTCCCCTTCCACATAGCGGAAATACACCTATCACATATTTCAGACTTTACCATAGCTGAAACTTGCGTAACTCTTTTCAAAAAATCTCCAATTTAAACATTTTGGGATATGGTCCCCGCTCTAACTTTCCAGTCTCGAATTATCGATTCTCGGAAAAATTTGCCCCTTCCACATAACTAAAAAAACATATTTCAGAGTGTAACGCGGAAACCTGTGATTATTTTTACAAATGTTACAATTTTCTGGAAAAAGTCATCAAAATCGGAGCACGTTTACTATAGAAAAGTCGCGAACAAAGATAAAAAAACCAGCAGCCATACAAAAGATTTGTATTTGTATACCTCCTCCGTTTGAGAATTCAGTCAAAAAACTTCTAATCTCTTATAAAAAAGCTGAATAGAATATTCCAAATATCTTTAAATGGTTCAATAATCATCTCTTAACTGTCAAATTTGAAAAGACACATTTTATGCCATATGGATGCTACTCGCACTCTCTACCTAATAATCATGATCTCAATATTCAATTAAATAACATAAAAACTGGTGTTATACCTACTTGATCCACATCTAAAGTGCAATGAACATGTTAACTACATTAGTAACTCATTGAGGTGTCTTATAAAAAAAATTAAAGAACTAGAAAAATATTTCGAGACCTCTTATCTAAAAACTCTATTTTATGCACTTGTCCAACCCCATTTAACTTATGGGATAATAGTTTGGGGTAGAGTACTAGACCTTCATCTGAAAGTTTTGGAGAATATCCAAAAATGGATACTCAAAATCATTTTAAAATAAATTATTCTCAACAGAAATATTACTTGATGAAGCAAGTTTTGGATATTCGACAACTGTATGTACAAAGTATAGTTCTAAGACAATTCAGAAAAAAGGACACATTGAAAACCATCGAACATGAGCTTCATACAAGGCTTAAAAAATCAACTGGCTGCCTTCCAAGAACCCGAACATCACAAGCAAAAAGATATTTCTCATAGTCCAAATATCCCATTTATTAAAAAAACGGTTGCGGAAATGGTTGCTGGGTTTATACAATACAAACTTTATTTCATTCCTGCTTCTAGTTTACCCATAGAAATTAAAATTCCTCAATATATAATTTCAAGAATCTTAATTGAAATTTATAGAATTCACATCAATTAATTTCATACACTGCATTAATTTTATCGCTCTTAATGGTCTTGCATTATCCATCTAGTTGATTACTATATAAGAATTATTTAGGTTGTTAATATGTAGCATAGTTTTAGTAATATTTATCCCACCGACAAGAAGTATTTCTTTGGTAGGTAATGTTTAATTATCGTAAGAAAAACCTGTAATATCTGTGTTTATCTCTGTAAATTGATGAATAAACTTATATAATTATTATTTATTATTTTAAGTTGACAGACGTTGTAGGACCTATTTTTTAATAAAGTCCCTATCGATCATGCTGCCATCTATCCAATACGTTTGAAATCATAGAATTACCAATATTGATTGAACTTGCACAGCAGAGAAGTTTGCATTATGTCTCATCATCTAGGCTATCAAGGCTCAGCATCCAATATCTAGATGGCGCTTACACCCAGTTAGAAGAATTTCCAATATTTTTCGGAACATGAACAGTATATTATTTCTATAAATAGATGGACTGACTTTATTAGTTGGTGCACTGAAAAATACAAAATAATATTGATTCTATTGGTACTGGTAATTTTGAAGCTGTGCAAAGATACAACACTTCTGACACTTACTTCAAAACTAGCACTAGCAGAACCAATAGAATTAATATTGTTTTTATTTTGTATTTTTCAGTGCACCAACTAATAAAGTCGATTCCTATTTTTCGTAAAAAAAATATTTCACACTTTTTAGTGTAATAGTCATTAAAATAATTCAACGTCCACCAAAGAAGATAATGGTCAATCCACAGCAGTCACAGCAGTGTTCGATTAGTAATCCGTAAATAACAGTGCAACATAACCTATCTGTTGTTTCTACTATTACCCAATTCTATTATGGAAAATTATCGTTTCGTTTACCACGTACCTGAGCGTCTTCATTATAAATATACTGAACCAAAAATACTCTTACTTTTTCCATTTTCAATTTCTCTAATATATGCAATTGTCGAATTAAAGTATTTCAATTCTTTTTTCAAATGTCAGTTTGACAAATGAGCTAAGCAATGCAACAGTCGTGTCCACAAAAGTATGATTCCTGATTACTAAGCGATTGGTAATCAGTCACTTTAATAGACACGGTCAATACGTTGCTTATACGTATTCAGAGATTTCAAAACATCACGGAAATATACATATTTCAGTCTATACTACAGCTATAACTCGGAAACCGTATTTTTTTAAAATGTTCAATTTAAATCTTGCTGCACATATCCTCTTCTTCAATTTTCACGTCTCATATTTTGAATTTTTGAAAAAATATCCCCCACCACATAGCGGAAACTAGTGATGCTGCGAGACTAGTCTTGGTCTTGCGGTCTTGGTCTTGGTCTTGCAAAATTGCGTAATATCCCATATATATATATATATATATATATATATATATATATATATATATATATATATATATATATATATATGTTGGCGTCTATCTTGAAAACACGAAAAATGGATCAATCCAACTGACGGGAGTAAATCAGTGGCGTAACGATTTCGAGCTAAGATATGGCATTTAAGGAAGTTCATATAATTAGAGGAAAAAATATCGATTGACTAAATAAGCAAACATAATATGAAATATTTATTATCAACAATAATGCAGAGAGACAAAATACAAATTTATTGCTTGAGTTATGAAATATAAATGTATGCACCTGAATTATCTGAAATGTCACAATGACTTTGTGACGCCTATGAAATAAAGATTGCGTTGCCTTCGGACATACGTGCAGCGCCCTATCATTGTATACACATAAGCTTGACATACTGATGTCGTAGCTTCGACAAAAGTAGTAGAGAATTTCATAATAATGAGATGCGATGAGACGTATAGCGATATGTACGTAGGTCGTGAATGATTACACACAATAGCCAAGATTCGTGAAACAAACTGTAGGTACATTTCTATAAGAAATTTACCTAATATAAGAAATTTACCTAAAATTTTGACATCAAATTTCATATGAAGCGATTTTTATTCTATTATATTACTTTTTTGCTCCTAATAAAGTTTCTACATATATTTTATGGAAACATCCAACATCATAAAATGGGAGATCCAATGCTTATATGCTCCTATGCAAACTCTTAATAAAGTGGTATTATAGCGAGGCATATTTCATATTAAATAGTAAGATCGTAATTTGAATTCTTGGAAATACAGTTCCACATAAGTATATTTTTTGCTTTTGTTAGACATAGCAAAGAGTAGAAAAATCTTCCAAAGTTTTCTCATACGTATACGCGAACTTTTCACTTCTAATAGATAGTCTTAGCAGAAGTCATTATACATATAAACCTCATAATATTAAAGTTTCTATACAGCACCAGCCAAATAATTTTTCATGAAATATTTCAAATGTAGATAAGTTTTAAGTTTCATATATCATATTATTTCAGACCCTAGGGGAGAGTAGATTGGAATATTAACTTTTTTTTACTAGAGAAATGTATCTTATGTAGGTGTATGTTTAATCTTACCGTAAATTCCAGAAAATAATATACGAACCCGGGTGGTGAGCAAGACCATATTTTATTTCCATGATATTTAGTTTCGTTATACCTACAGGTAAAAAGATTTTTTTTATATAATTAAACTCATGTTTTCGAATAGATTGGTGATACAAGAAATAAATTCCAATTTTTCTGACATCTACCGTAAATAAAAAAATAATTTCGCCAGCAAAAAGGAAAAGGCACAAAATTAGACTTACTTCTAGAAGAAAAATTTTAAATGGACAAGCCCGACAAATACATCTTGTGGATTGAAGAAAAGGAAGTAACAATAGATAATGATACTCAAGACTCTAGATTTTTAATTTGAGTATAACTTTTTCTGCGTTTTCGTAGGGATGCACCTCATAGCAGGTGGTTAAGGACTCGTAGAATAATAAGCTTGGCTTCAGGGACCTCAAAAACGTGAAGAAATTTTGAAAACGGGGCTTCGAAAATTTTACGCGATTACAATTTCTTACTTACTGTAGCGATAGGAAAGTAAGTAGTCTATGCACTATGATCATTGCTGCTAGCCGTATGGCCTATAAGTGTATCAAAATGTCAACATATAATTTATATGCTGATAATAATCAGCTGCGCTATTCCTTCGAAGACCAAAATGTTAACTCTGCTCTCAAGTAATTAAATTAGGATGATTTATAGTAACTAGTGCGTATTTCATACAAATTCTTTTTCAAACTTCTTATATTGAAATCGAAAGCCCGGCTGTTATGTGAAAACGAAATTCGAGCTGCTACAATCATCTTTCAATTTACCGATATTATCTTGAATCACTTAAAGATGACTTTTTAGAAAATTATTTATTCAGTTATAAAGTCACAAAATTGACGAACACAAATTACCGGTGGAAACTAGGTGACTAACTGAATTTAGAACAAGAAAGTTGCTCTGCCTAATATCCCACAATCTATGCAATAACGTGTAAATTTGGCACTGAGAATATTAAATAAGATAAACAGATGGTAAATATATTAGAACAGGTTTTTGGGGTACCGTACCTAAAAGGTCACAAGAGGACCCTTATCATGATACTACGAAAAGATGATATGATCACGCGCATGATCTCGCGCATCTCTAATGACGTCAGCACGGGGTAAAACGTCAGGGGCCAAAATTAAACGATATTGTCATAATTTGTAATATTACACATTTGAGTTTAATATTAGTCATCAAAATCAAATTGAATGCTCACCAAAGAAGATAATACGTTTGCTTATGTTTATTTACAGATTTCAAATAATCACATAAATACACATATTTCAGATTTTCCTAATACTGTAACTCGGCAACCGTAATTTTTTTTTAAATATCCAATTTAGATACTGCTACATATAATCTCTTCTTTAATTTGGCCGTCTCATATTTTCAATTTTCGAAAAACTTCCCCCTTCACTTTCGCTTTGGGAGAAGTTTTTAAAGCGCGAACATTCATAAGAAAACATGCAGACAAATAATCGAATTGTATACATCCTCCGTTTGGTTCTTCGGACAAAAAATGATAAAACATTCAGAAAAGGAAAGCTATAGGAGGCAGCTTTGTAGACCTGGTTTTAAGAACACTATTGTAAATGAAGAAATGAGGATCAGCAAGATGTTGCTTTGCCACCATTGTCTGCTGTCGCGTGACAAAGTGCAGTTCTACCAACACAAATGAGAGACCAATTTGCCAAATATTTCTAAAAAAAAATATGGTTTCGTTATTAAATAAATAAAGTAACCTAACTTAACCTTTCTAGATTAGATTAGATTTGATGTAGTGGCTGCGCATCCTAACCTACTACGACTATTATTTGATTATTCCCTTTTTAAGTTTGTCATGGTTATTATTTATTTTATCATGTATTTGTTCTAATTCCTTATTTGCTATAGTTGTTTCAATAACTAGTTCTAGAATCAGTAGATTTAATCTCGAACCTTCCAGAAACTATATGTGAGGTACACCTTGTCATAGTATTGTCAGTTTGCCATGCGCCAATATGCACCTAGAATAATCATCAATAATCTTAACATTATGGATGAATGTCATCTCAAGATTTCAGTTATATAAATCTGCGACGATCACGGGGCACAGTCAGTTTATTGAATCAGTCAACAGTCATAAGTCGATAGTAGTTGAAAGGCGATAGTAAAATTCACAAATTGTGACAGTTATACTACATGGCGCTATGCTATGCAGCGCTCTACTACTACTACAGAAGGTCGTGTACAAGGTATTGAAAATGAAAATTTTAGAATCAATCTGCGAACTTAGAGTATTACGAAAGTAAACTCACCCCCACAACGTTTAGCACAGGGTCAAACGTTGCACTTGGTGTCAGAAGTGGGATAAACTATATGGTATATAGAATTCAAAAATCCTCACGCAGTAAAATTAAAGTGGTTATTTATGTCAACATCTAATTCTAGAAGAAATTTAAGGTAAACAGAACTATTATGATAACTGGATGGTCTGACAATCTCATCCATTTTAAAGTAGGTTCTAAGTGTAAGGAGGCACTTGTATAAGAAAGTAATCAAGAATATCTGCCCAAGAGAATGATTTTGGGAAACGCATTGATAAATCCATCAAGTGAGCATCCAATTCAGGTGAGAGTTTAAAATATATCAGAAAAACCTAAAGTTTTAATGAAAAATGAAGTAAATGCCTGTGAGGAACCTATAGTATCTGTCAAAATCTCAAGCAATCAACCGCTGAAAGAGAGAATTATTTCTCAACTTCCTAACGAACAAAAGGCGAAATTTGATGATTTTCGGGAGAAATACAAAGAACTATTTTCTTTTGGGGAATCAGAGCTAGGACGAACTACAGCAACATCGCATTAACACAGACAACCAACAACCAATAAAACAAATTCCAAGAAGAGTACCATTAGCAAAACAAAATGAAATTGAATTACTTACATGAGTAAACAAAAAGTAATTAAATCTTCGAATAGTCTTTGGTTGTCACCGGTTGTCTTGGTCACATAAAAAGATGGCTCGACTAGGTTTTGCGTCGATTATAGAAAATTAAACGAATAACAACTGTAAGTACATGACAAACTATCCACGTTACACAGTCTTGATGTTGTTTGATAAGAGCTGGGGGCTTTTAGTGCTGCTTGGCTGCTAAGTTAAATGATAATTCTTCGACTATCCACAGTCTGTCTTAGCAGTTCTTCTGCACACTATTGTATCGCCATTATCTCTGTCACTTTTGAGCCGTCAATGTAGTAGTAGAGATTAACTTTCAAGGGCGGTCCTGTTACCCAGTCTTTCCTATCTGTTACGACTACTGTAAATACTTTTTTAAAGTTATATTGTGGGGTCACTCTATCCATTGGCATTCCCAATATTGAATCGACCTTTACTTCTTCATAGAAGAAGTTGACTTAGGTGGAGGTCCTTATAGTAATTTCTGGCTGACAAATCTGGCCCTGATGTAGAAGATGTAGCTTCAATATTACCTCCATGGCGGCAGTTGGTGTTGTTCTCATGGTTTCAATGTGATACTTTTCCGTGTCCTGAGCCACCACACTATTGTCTACTTTCTACTGGTCATTCAAGAGACTTAAGCAGAAATCACATAATGCTAATTGAATTGTATAATTTAGACGACTGGTCTAAGATTTTGCCCACCTTCACCTTCCCCCATACAGTCACGGTGTCTCTTCAGGCTAGGCTAGCTTTGAAGATTTTGCTTGGCTGTGGCACTCTTTCACGTTCTGTAGTAGTGCTGGGTAGATCCATCCTCCCTCGTTAATTTGAGTTGGAATTCGTCTGTGGCTCATTTTATTTTATTTGGCCTTGCGATGGCGGTGGCAATTTTCCAGTCTTCTTACATAGGCCTTCTTGCCTCCTCGCGATTGTTAAGTGCACCGATCGACATGGATATATATCCTGTATATATCCCAGCTTCCGTTAGATATGGTTCTGTTAATAGCCTTTTCACCTCAGCTCTCTCTTGAGTTACTCTTGAATAGCTACTAAGGATATGAAGACAACGATTAAGGGGTAAGTCATAGATATCAGATTCAGAACCTAATTTTAGTTCATATTCAAGAAATATAGTGTCCATAAGGTCTTCCTCGTGTTGATTGTTCCACCAAGCAATGGTCCCGTTGTGTTGCCTTGTTCTTTGTGGGCAGTTGTCCTGATAGGCATTTGTTATTGCCTCATAGATTACAATGAAAGCCTTCAATGCCTGTGATAAAAAGGTCAGGTTTTCCCCGGAAAGTGGTCGGAACAGACCACTAGTCTCTTTGTCCCTCCCTCTGTTTGGTTCATTTCCAAGTAGTAGTTCTCCATGCTTACCATCTGGTTTCCCATTTACGTTGGACCTCAAGCGGTATGCCGTTTTCATACATTTAGATTTAATATGTAGTGCAAACGGCAGAAGCCCCAACATAGTTTTAATTGCGGCGTATAGGGAGCTTTTCCTTCTAGACATTATGCCCCTAAGATAAAGTCCTGGCATCCTGTCCAGCCGGTGGTTTGAAGTAACCATTAGCGTCCTACTCCACTACACTATGGCTGCAACAAATATTCCATCCACAAATATCAAATCTAGACAATGCTGTTGAAGCTTGTTTTATAATCAGTTCCATACTAGCGAAAACATCGAAGTCATTATCTGGGGTAGAATTCACTAGTGCCTAGTAGAAGTAGCACTTTTGTGTCCAAAAAAGAGTTGGAGAAAGTGAGCTTTTCTCGACGCGCGCCCTATATATTTGATCGTTAGTGATATCAAAAAATATTGACTGACAGATTGGATTACAAACATTTTCGATTGCTTTGAATGAGGGTAAGTAATGTAAGTATTCCTGATGACATCGTCAGTACAGCGACCTTTTTCATAACACATTAACATTAACATTAACATATGTGCCACAGTTATTTGGACATTGCATACTTCACATGTTGGGATATCACTACGATTGATCAAGTGTTCGTGTGTTAATCTTGTGTGACCTAAGCGAAGTCTGGTTATGATTTCTTGTATTGACCTTTGGGTTGAAGTGTGTACCATATGTTTGATGTCCGGTTTGATTGTCCATAGTTTGGATTGACTGGATTGCCATTCTCTCTGCCACTTATTCATTAATGTTTGCTTAACGAAGGTTTTTATATCATATGATATACAGTTATTTATAGTTTCCAGGTTATCACACGTTACTGCTTCACGCGCATTTTTATCTGCTCCTTCATTTCCTTCGATCCCAACGTGAGAAGGTATCCATTAAAGTACGTGGATTTTCCAGTTGTTTGTAGCAGAGCCAGCTGTTCCTTTATCATTTGATCGATGGGATGCTGAGTATATAATTTTTGTAAGGTTTGTATGGAACTTAGTGAGTCTGTTAGAATGACGAATTTTCGCTGATCCGAGAGATTTTCATTTATGTATATAAGCGCTTGTAGTATTGCATATAATTCTGCTGTATGTATGCAGCTAATAGGGGATAGTCTGAATTTTTTGGTGATATTTGTTGTTACTATTGCTGCACTCACTCCTTCTATTGTTTTAGAAGCATCTGTAAATATCATTTGTGCATCGCTATACGTGACCGTTAGAATTTCCTTAAGGGAATATCTGATGATTATAGAGTCGATATTGGCTTTATCATAACATGTGAGGGTTTTGTTGATGATCGGAGAGTTTACTGTCCAGGAAGGTGGGTGATCGATGTTGTCTGGGAAAATATCTGGGAGTGTTATGTTGAGGTCTTCTAAGCTCTTTTGGATTCTTTCATAAAAAGGTTTTTTGCAGGAAGGTTTGGCTGTAAAAAGTGTTCGGTATTTATCTGTGAACGTGTTTCCATAGGAAGGTTTAACTTTGTTTGCTGCTATTGTCGAAGCATATGATAGACTTAAAAACTGTCTTCTTATTTGAAGTGATGGTTCCCCTGCTTCGCTGTAAAGACTTTGGACTGGTGTTGTTCTGTAGGCGCCTAGGGCTATTCTTATTGCAATACTGTGGATGGTATCAAGATGTTTTAAGATAGTGTTACTCGCTGAAGCATATGCAACAGAGCCGTAGTCAATTTTGGACCTTATGGGGGTTTTGTACAGGTACAGCAATATTTGCTGGTCTGATCCCCAATTTTTGTTGGCTAGTGTTCTCACAAGGTTGTTAGCCGTTAATACCAGGTTGGATCTATGTTCTTTCCATGTTAGTTTCTGACCGAATATCATACCTAGGAATTTCATTGTGGTTTTCAATTCTAAGTTTTGTTGATGTAGTCGGAGTAGTGGAATGTGATTACAATTTGTTGAACTGAATATAAGTGCATGTGTTTTTGCTACACTAAACTGAAATCCAGTATCATGACTCCAATTTTCGAGAGTTATCAGAAATTCTTGTGTGAGTTGTTCCATTGTACTCATGTTTATTCCTTTTATGTAAACAACTAGGTCATCCGCGTAGAGTCTTGCTTTCAAAGGTTTTTTTAGCCTGCTTACACTGAAAAAAATATTGTTCATAGTATTAATGAACGGTCGTTATCAACTTAATTTCATTGGCTTAATGATTATTTGAATTGTATCAATTAACAATTGTTTATCGACTGAAAAACTCATTCATTGATATTACGAAAGCTTATTCTTTAGCACAATGAAGCCTTCTTCATTGGCTTAATGATAATTTTCATCTTCTCAATCAACAATTGTTTTTGGGCTGATGAACTCGTTTATTGATATTATGAAAGTATAGTTATTAGCACAATGAAGTGTTTTCATAGAAAAATGAACTCAATACATTGGTTCAAAGAAATTCTTCATTATAAGAATGATTTTGTTGCGTTACCTTTCTAGATTTTGTTTTGCCTATATTACATAATATTAATGAAAAGGTTTCATTAATCCTATGCATATCTTCATGAAGTCATGAAGTTTTACATTATAACAAAGACAACGATTCATCTATGCAATGAATTCGTTCATCAATAACAGCTCCAGACGCAAATCTGCAACGGTCAAAATCTAAAAATAGCATTATTGGCGCGATTTTCACTTTTCACTCAGTCTTCGTCTACCGTCTAATATCATTTTATGTTTACGAGTGGCGGGTGTACTGTGTAACTACCTTATATGCAAATTGCGTCTATATTGGGAGTGTCTCAAAAAGTTTTAGGAAGATTCACAAGAACACAGGTAAGAGATTCATTCATTATTATTATACCTAGGTACTTGGAGTTAAAATGTTTCGTTTGTAGCACTTATAGGTACCTATTCTGTTGAATTACCTACATATATAAACTATACATTTTGAAGTTGAAACCAGCAAGCATGTTATGCTTTATTTGTAAAGATAGCTTTCCAAACTTTCCGACATTAACAAACCATTTCAAACGTTTTCATAATCTTAATTCCAATTGCACATTTCGATGTCTAGAGTGCAGTCAAAGCTTTCAAAATTTGGCTTCATTTAAAAGACATGTCAATCGTATTCATTCTACTGATAGAAATGATTTTTCGGAAGTATCGTGTTCTAACCACAGCAGCTTTAATGAAGCACAAAACTTAACGAATGTACCAACTGTTAAGTCATTCCCAAATGACCAAGTTCAAGTAGACTCTGCTGACTCCACAGATAGACCCATACCCATGCAATCCGAAGAATTCCAATTTAATACTTTTCGGAAACTAATGACTCAAGGTGCTTCAACACGAAATGGCCCTTCTACAAAACCCCGGCTGGATATAGGCTGGTAAGACTTTGAATTTTCTGTAAACCTATATAGGTTATCACATATACAACCTATTAACTTTTATTCTAGATTGATATGGATTTCAAGTTAGCGTTTAGCAGTTGTAATATGGATGGCTTACTGGAAGATTTTGATAAAGTTTTGAGAAAAATTTATACTTTTTTGACGTCTGAAAATCATGTTAAAGACAAGTCAGTAAAAACTTTGATTGAAAAATTAGAAGACGCTACAATATCAGAGGGTATGTCAAATTTTATCAGTCTAATAAGTAATAATACATTATCCTATATTAAATCTCTTTTAATATTCATGTACCTACCTACCTTCCCTCCTTATATTACTACTTTTACATATATACCTACTAATAATACTCAAACAATAATTATTACCTATTTCTATTATTGCTTTTCTAGATGGAAGAAATGCTGCTTGTATTTGGGCACTACATGGCTACCTTGTTCCAACGAAAAAAATTATCAAAAAGGATGTGACGGGGAAAAAAACCACCACCAAATTCACCATCAAGGATTCCCAGGAGTCAGTGATTTTTGTCGGCGATAATTTGATTGAAGTCGAGGATAGAATCAATCACCTCAAACGCACCAAGTCATCACTTCAACCATCAATATATGGCATTGGTAGAAACATTTTTGAAATCGATGAAATTTTCATACATTTTGACGATATTCGTTTTAAATTTACCAATATAATCCGCGCTCTCGATATTTGTTTTAAATTAATATACCTTTTTGACTTGGAGTTCCCTCTCGAAAGCGAAATGTTCTTTAGCTTTCTAGAATCATATTTTTACAAAATTAAGCCTACTTGTAAATATCCAAAGGTACAAATCCTATGTAGCTATCTAGATACTATAGAATAAAAATGTCGAAAGTTCATTTTAGTGTTTTTTTTACCTTAATTTATATTACTGAAATTATAATAACAGTGAGAGCTTGAATTCTTGCGAGAATGAATAGGTTCAATGACTGAATTAAACCTAATACATTATTAGAAGGAATACATTAATTTTATCAATGATTCATTTCATAAGATCTACATAAAAAACTTGTATTTGACGAATAAAGTTTATTAATACAATGAAATAATTTCGTCAAATTGATGAATTCATTCATAATATTCATGAAATCTTCTTCTTTGGGACAATGAAATAAATTTATTATAGGAATTAACAGGTTCATTGTCTGAATGAAAGGCAATACATTAATAGAAGGAATACATTCATTGTCTCAACGATTCGTTTCATTAGATGGAAAAAAGCATTATTTTATTTGAAGCATAAAGTTCATTGATACTAAGAATATATTTCATAAGCTTGATGCAGGAATTCTTTAATATGAAGAATTGAGATTCATTGAAACAAAGAATCACTTACATTAGATTAATGAAAATCTTCACTAGCTTAAGAAATTTTGTTCTTCAACGAAAGAAGATTATTTTCATCGAGTCAATGAAGCACTCTTCATTGTAACAATGAGTTTCTTCATCGGCTGAAAATCTATAATCAAATTTATTGTCTTGGTGAAGTTTTTCATTGTATTTAGGCACATTTTTCGTTCAGTGTAGGATATCATTTATTGCTACAAGAAATAATGTTGGACTAATTATTGATCCCTGTGGTGTTCCGTTTTGCAGAGTATGTTTTTTTGAGAGGGTATCGTTTACTCTAACTTGAATGGATTTATTGCTCATAAAATTTCTTATAAATGCCAAGCAGTTGCCGTTTATGTCCAGAAACTGTAATTTTTTTAGTATATTATATTTCCAGGCAGTGTTGAAGGCTCTTTTTATATCAAATAATACAGCTAAACATTTTTGTTTGGAGGCAAGTGCTTCTTGTACATCACTTTCTAAATCTAAAATATTGTCGATGGCGGAACGATGAGGACGGAAACCATTTTGCTCGGGGAGTAGTAACTTTCTGTTTTCTAATGTCCATTGTAGGCGTTTGTTAATAATTTTTTCTAGTAATTTTCTCAATGAGCATGTTAGCGAGATAGACCTGTATGACTCTGGGTTCTGTCGATCTTTGGTAGGTTTAAGTATTGGAATGATCGTAGCTTCTGTCCAGATTGCAGGAATCATATGTTTCGACCAGATACATTCCTAAAAGTTAATGTTTGGCGGATTCGGGGAGGTTTTTTAAAAATATAGAGGGAATGTCATCAAGTCCTGGTGAGTTGCTTTTCAGGTCGAGGATTGAGTAGTTGAGTTCTTGCCTAGTGATTGGTAAGTTTAAAGAATCTGTGCAATTCTTAGATATATTCATCACTTTTTGCTCTTTCGCTTTTTTGGTTACTCGAAATGTTTTTTCATATTGGGAATCACTCGAATGAGATTCGTTTGTTTCTGCAAATAGTTCTGCTATGTCTACCTTAGAAGTGATTGTCTGCCCTTCTTTTTTCAGAGCTGAGATGTCCTGATATGAATTTATTCCAGATATTTTCTTAACTTTCTTCCAGATAAGAGACATAGGGGTAGAACTGTTAATATTTGATACGTAGTTTCTCCACGACTCTTTTTTGGACGTATTAATTGTTAAGGTAGCCTTTGCCTTCAGGTTTTCGAATTAAATTCGAGATTCAGCTGTTTTGAGTCGTTTGTATCGGTTGAAAGCTGTTTTACTTGCTCGAATGGATGTCTTGCATTCGTGATTCCACCATGGTACCGGGTTATGTCCCTCAATTTGTTTGGTTCTGCCCATGGATAATTCCGGGCTTTCAATTATAATTTTAGAAAAATTTCCGAGCGTATCGGTAATGTTGTTGAGGTGTTCAAACGTTTCCATTCTTTTATCAATCGCTTGTTTAAAGATATCCCACTTTGCTGCTTTCAGATTCGATTTTGCAATTGGCTGGTTGTAATTTTGTTGAGCCAAGTTAGATATTTTTATGGGGTGGTGATCGCTTCCATATGCGTAGGGTAGTACTTCCCATGTCAAAGCTGGTATTAGTCCTGGGTCACATAGTGATATATCGATCGCTGACGATTCTCCTGTAGCTGCGTGGAATCTAGTATTAGTTCCGTTATTCAGGATAAAAAATTGGGAGTTTTGGATGAAATTTTCGATCATTCTGACTCTGGGACTAATAACTTTGGAGCCCCAGATGGGATTGTGGCAATTGAAGTCGCCCAGAAGGAGTCTTGGGGTTGAAATTTGTTTGATAAGATCCTTTAACGCATTCTCACTTATATGTTCATTTGGTGTAGGTATATGTTGCATATATGTATGGTTTTTTTATCAATTATTTTTGCCGCTACTGCTTCCAAATTCGTGGTAATTTATATAGGTTCGGACATAACTGTATTCTTCACCAGTATTGCTACACCTCCGCTTGCTTTTGTGTTTCGGAGTCTATCTTTACGAAGGAAATTGAAGCCTGATAAATTGCTATTGTGTTGAGAGGTGAGATGGGTTTCTTGTGAGCATATTATATCTGGTCTGGTTTCTGATATTAAAGTTTGTAACATAGTCAGGCGTCGAAGGTATCCGTTGAGTTTCCACTGAATAATTTTGTTGGAATTATTGAATGTAGGAATGTTGAAAATAATAGTATAATCCTTCACAATACTAATAGGATCCTTAGAACCTTGGATATTATCAAATAGGCTGTATAGTTGAGGAAAGTTTAATACTGGGGCTGGGCTGAGATCTTCTAAGAATTTTTCTGCTGGTTGAAGTAGAACTTGGTTGGACTTGTTAGTCTAATTTATTCTTTCCTACCGGTTGTGGTGTTGTGAACAACGGGTTATCCGTTATCCGATGATTTTCGTCTGTAGTTGTGAGAATTTCGTTCACTGTTCTTTTGACAGAGTTGCTAATGGTTGGTTTTTCATTACGTTCTGCAGATGTTTCGTTCAGTTTGCTTATTGATTCAGTTTCAGATGTTTGGTGATTTACTTGGGTTGATTCTTCTACAAGACCTTTACATTGAGAGGCCTTGTGTCCTGGTTTTTTGCATGTGAAACATGAGAAATTGTCTTGGGATATAAATATTCTGTATGAAGTATCATCAAAGTTGATTACAATTGAATCAGTTATATTATCAGACTAGGAACTGATATACACCTGTCGCCTGAAGCTAAGTATGTGGCTATACTCTGGTTCCGATGAGTTTATTCTTAGGAAAGTTATGGGAGATACCAATTTCACGACTAATCTCTGAAGGTCACTTTTCAGAATGGCATGAGGTATAGTCGGGCATACGTTTGAAAGGATGTCTTTCTGTTGGTGTTAGAAGGCGTCTAGCTTTAACTGTTTGGCCACTGACTTCAATCGTTCCATGGTTCTTGATGAAATCATCCACGACAGTCTTACTTGCGAGGTACATACATATTCTTTGATTCGAAAGTCTAGACGAAAAAAAACCTACCGGGATCAAATAATCTTGAAGTAGGGTGTCTTCAATTTCACTGAAAACAATTGCTAGTTCTTTTGATGTAAATACTTGTTGTGTAACAGCTGATGAATAACTTTTGGTAGAGGTTGTTTTCTCATTGTTTTGGTTCGTATCATGAGAACTACTGTAGTCATTAGGTCCCATGATGTAGTTTGGTTGTGAGAAGACTCTGACACTAGCACATATGGAATTCACTCACGCAGAGAACTGTACACAATACGCGTTAAGCAGATCGCTTGGGGACACATCCGGCCGTTTCGATTCTGATTCAAAACTATGCCGAACTATTAAATATAAATCATAGCCAATCACAAATAACTTTCATAAATATACCCTTCCAAAATTTCACGTTTGTGACATTTGATACTGGCTCAACCAAATCATTCATTAACCCAAAAATAGCCGAACAATACTTCTCATTCATACGCTATGACCCGTATATAATTTTGACGGCACACGGTACCACGAAAATACAGCATCTCAATTCAATGTCCATCCATATTCCAAGCAGGAGAACCACCTGTAAAATTCCATTTGTTTCAGTTCCATAAGTATTTTGGTTGTTTGTTAGGAATTGATAACATAACTTTAGTACAAGCCAACCTAAATTTAATCACTAATGAAATTGTTTTACTAAAAAAAAATTATCAAGTTAGAATTCAAGAATTTAAAGGATAAAATAATTTCATCACTGTTTTTCCTAATTCCGAACAAAAGATAAAAATACGAATATCCAACATTGACAACGGTACAGCCACAGCTTACCAAACTTGGTGAGCTGTGGTACAGAACTGTTGCCAAGGCAAAATTTCGACGACATAGAAAATCTTGAGAGTCTTATTAGAGTTGACAAGGGATTCTATTGAGTTTAGTACAGCTCTTAGATGTTTTGCTCAAGTCACTGAATTTATCCAATTGAGTTCCCTGTATGTAAAACAAATAGTTGTTGTAGAACTGACATATATTGAAATAAAAATAATTGAAATAAGACGTACAAAGTTTGTCTCAGCAAACAAAATCATTTTATAGTTTCATTTTTAGTTTACTCCAGTGATTTGAAAATCGATAAAACTCAACAGGTTATGGGCCCAGATCACACAGCTGCAAAAGTAAACTGAAAGTGAGGTGAGAGAGGCAGTCAGTGACCATTTGTTGTATGCGTTTTCTTTGTCGTGAGTTTTGCTTCACATAGATCAAAGAAAATAGGACTTTCAGCGTGCGGACAATTTTCGGACTGAAATTGAAAACTGTGTTTTTCGAGATTTCAAAGCTGACAAATTCAAAACCAAACAAATGGCAAAGGCATCCAAAACTGGTCGATTTGGAAGTTCGAGATGCGCCAAATTATGGAAGCTGCTGAACTCTTCCACTTCGTCGATAGAACAATCGACAAACCAATGCTTTCAAATGCAAATTACGCTACGGATATTGTGACTTGGAAAAAGGCTGATGCCAAAGCGCGGCGGACGATTTCAACAGCACATGCCAAGCAATCAATAAGGTTGATCATGAACTTTGAGATAGCGAGTCAGATGTGGACATAGCAAAAGTCGCAAAACAATGTGTATTTTCTGTAGTAAGAGTATTACAATTTTAAGAAGGAACCGTCAGATGATATGGCGGCATTTATGTCAAAATTATTAGAAATTGTACAACAGTTGAGAGATCAGAAAGAGATCATATCTGATTCAATGGTTATTTCAAAAATTTTGAACACGATGTCTGCCGAGTACAATCATTTCAACAGTGCATGGGAATCAGCGAGTGCGAATGATCGGTCGCTCACAAATCTGAGAGCGCGATTAATGGCGGAAGAAATACGTCTCAAGTCACAGAGTCAAGTTGGTGAGGTGGAAGCGTTGATGGCTAAGCGGACTTTACCAAAGAGAAACAACAAAGGGCGAAAACTGTCAAATGACAAAACGACGAATAGAAATGAAAAGCCGAAATGAAAATGCTTCAAATGCGGAAAAGGCGGCCAATAGAAGCGCGATTGCCAAGAAAAACAGAACAGCTTAAGAAGAAAGCAGGAAGAAAGTTCAAGCGACGCTTTCATGTGTTACACGGCAACAAGTGAAGATAATGATACATGGATTTTGGACTTTGCAACTGAACACATGAGCTATCGGCGTGAGTGGTTTGAAAGTTTTGATAAAATCACTGAACCAGTTACAGTTGGCAATGGTGAAGAGATTATGGCTCGGCATAGAGGCGAAATAAATATTCTAGCATTCAATGGAAGTGAATGGAATCGTAAACGAGTTATGGACGTCTTGTTCGTCCGAAACTGAGAAAAAAATTGTTCTCGTCGGGAAAAATAACGGATCGTGGATACAAACTGAACATGGATAACAAAGGCTGCCATCTGCTGAAGGATGGAAGCGTTGTTGCAGTGGGAGTTCGTCGAAAGGGCTTGATGCAGGTGATGTTCAGAGCAATTCATCGGACCGACTGGAGATTGCAGCAAACTTCGTTCATGACAAGAGCGACATGGACACCAGAACGTGATACATGTGAAGAAGTCACAGCATTCTCATTATCAGAGCTGAAAACGGCACAGAATTTGTCAACAACGAAATGAAGAAGTTCTTGGAGGAGGCTGGAATTTATCAACTGCGGACTATGCCGTACACGCCGGAACAAAATGGCTGTGCGGAAAGAGAAATGCTAACGATCGTGGAGTCAGCAAGAACAATGCTTCATTCAAAGCTGGTGGACAAGAAATTTTGGGCGGAGGCAGTAAACTTAGCCGTTCATGTGCTCAATCGTACTGGAACGAGCACAATTGCTTACAAAAGACCGTATGCATTGTGATGCAACAAAGAGGCGAAATTGGATCATCTGAGAGTTTTCGGTACAGAAGTTTTCACCCATGTTCCAAAGGAAAAACGCCAGAAGCTTGATGCAAAAGCAACAAAGTACGTGTTTTGGCTATGACAATAAGTCGAAAGGATATCGAGTATGGAACCCGAATAATGGTAAAATTGAAATCTCAAGGGACGTCATTTTTTACCAGAGGAGTCGATGGTCACCCTCGATGCTGGAGCTGAGAATGGAGCTGAAAAAGAAAATGCGGATACCAACGGCAGGGACGTGAATGATGAAGGCGCAAGTGATTATGCTACGCCAGTTCAACAAAATGATCGCGGTTGGATTTGTGATCTTGATAACAGAAATATTGTGAATCGGAAGCTGCGCAATCGAAATACCATCAGACCAGCGAAACGTTTGAAATTTCAAAACAAACAGTGAATGCTATGCAATGTTAGTAATCAGCGAGGAACTAAAAACATAAGAACAAGCGTTTCAATCAGATAATCACCAGCAGTGGGAGCGTGCGATGGATGAAGAGTATGATTCGTTCATTAAAAATCATACTTGGATTTTGGTTGAGAAGCCAGTCGAACAAAAGGTGATTGTTAATCGATGGGTTTTCAAGGTGAAACAAAATCCAGATAGAAGCATTGATTGCTACAAGGTACGATTGGTAGTGCGGGGCTTCACACAAGAATGTGGCATCGATCACCACGTTCAGCCCGGTGGTAAAGTTCACGTCAATTAGAGCTATCCTAGCATTGGCAGCGGCAAAACAAATACGTATGTGGCAGTTCGATATCAAAACGGCATTTTTGAATGGCGATTTGGAAGAAAATGTCTACATGAACCAGCCAATTGGATATGACGATGGAACTGGGAGAGTATGTAAGCTAATCAAGAGCTTATCCGGTTTGAAGCAGGCATCACGTTGTTGGAACCGGAAATTTACTGCGTTCATTAACATATTTGGCTTCACGGCAAGTGAATTCGATCCTTGTGTATTGCGGCAGAAAAGCGGGAGGCCATCGAGCCTGTTATCAGGCATTTGCAATGGGAATTCGAGATCAAGATTTTCGAACTAAAGTATTTTCTTGGATTGGAAATCGAACAACGATCGGATGAATCGATTTTCATTCATCAAGAGGGCCAAGCAAGAAAAGTACTGGATCGTCTTAACATGACAAATTGCAACGCAGTATAAACGCCAATGGATAATTTACAATATCTTGGTGATTTTGAGGCAGACGAGGAGATCGAATTTCCATATCGTGAAGCAGTTAGAAGTTTGATGTTTCTGGCCGTAGCAACCAGACCAGATACTAGCTTCGCTGTCGGAAGTGTAAGCAGATACTTTGAAAAACCAGCTAGAGCTCATGCGAACGCAGTCAAGCGCATTTTGAAATACATTAATACTATGGACACATGAATTCTTTTCGAAGGTGGATATGATTTGCAGTTTTGCGGGTATAGCGATGCGGACTATGCTGGAGACATTCAAACTAGAAGGTCGACGTCAGGTTACGTCTATATGTTTAGCGGAAGCGTCATCAGTTGGGGATCGGAGCGGCAAAATTCAGTTTCCTTATCTACAACAGACTCAGAGTACATTGCGGCATTATACGCTGTGAAGGAACTAGTTTGGTTGAAAAATCTGTTGGGCGAACTGCTATTAAAGACACTGAATACGCCAACATTTTATATGGACAACCAGAGTGCAATACGACATGTGAAGAATCCCTAATTTCACAAAAGAACCAAACATATCGATGTGCACTACCATTTCATTCTAGAGAAGTTTAAAGACGGTATTTTCGAACTTAAATATGTTCAGACGGACGATCAGGTAGCGGATATAATGATTACTGTAATGCCAAAATAATGTAGAGTAATTTGATTCATTTTGATTTAACGTAGAGTTTAGATAATCATGTTCCTGTAATTAAATTATGTTGTTATTTTGGTGAAGTTGGTATTGACTTGCAGCAAAAAGTGGGAGTATTGAATTTTGTACAGTTCTTAGATGCTTTGCTCAAGTCACTGAATTTATCCAATTGAGTTCCCTATATGTAAAACAAATAGTTGTTGTAGAACTGACATATGTTGAAATAAAAATAATTGAAATAAGGCGTACAAAATTTGTCTCTGCAAATAAAATCATTTTATAGTTTCATTTTTAGATAAAACTCAACCGATTCTCATTGCAAAAAAGTCTAATGTAACAAAGAAAATTAATATCACTAGACCAATTGGAGTAACTTCTGAAGATAATTTCTTTATTCCAAATTTAAAAAATGTTCAGCTTTCGAAACCATATTTTTACTTCAATAATATAAGGTTGGATCATTGTAATACAGACGAAATAAATCAAATAGTCAATTCACTCAAAGCTTATTCTGATATATTCCATTTTGATAATCAACCTCTCACATTCACCAACCCTGTTAAGATATAATATTAAATTGAAACGGAAAATATCCATTCACACTAAGACTTATCGATACCCCCACCTCCAATCATCAACGATATGTTAAATCAAGGTATAATAAGACCATCTAATTCAACTTGGTCCGTTCCTATATGGATAGTGACAAAAAAACAAGACGCATCAGGTAGACGTAAATGGAGGATTGTCGTCGACTAACGAAAACTCAACGAACATACCGTTGATGATCGTTACCCATAATCAAACATTAACGATATTCTCGATAAACTTGGCAGAAGTCAATATTTCAGTACTTTGGACTGGGCTTCTGTGTTCCATCAAACTCAGATGAACGCCGACGATTTACAAAACAGCTTTTTCATTGGAAAATGGCCGCTACGAATTCGTTCAAATGCCAATTGGCTTAAAGAACGCACCATTAACGTTCCAGAGTGTGATGGACAATATTCTTCGACGAATATAAAATCAGTATTAGAAATTATCACAACTCTCCTTAAATTATTTTCTTATAATTCTATACCAGTATTAATATTGTCACCGATAATGGGTCTGAATTCGACAATAGCTTGATCACAGATTTCCTATTAAATAATCGTCAAGAATGTGATAATAATGGAATTGAATTAAAAACCCTATATGCCTTGATAGCCTATAACAACTCTATCCAAAAATTAACACCGTTCAGCATTCTTAATCACGAAACGCAAAACCTTGCAGAAATTGACCTTGAAGAAAATATGATCAATAACTATGTAGACTCTCAAAAAGAAAAGTTGAAAATTTTGTATAAGAAAATAAATAACAGACTTGTAACCAACAAAGAGAAGATCATTACTAAACTGAATGAAAACCGCGAAGACGTTCCTAAATTACCCATTACCTCTTCTGAACGAAAGAGCAACCGATATGAACGTGCAAGAATGTGATTTAATAACTCTGCATTGCATTAGTCAGCAACAAAACTTCGACTAAAAATGTTATGGATGTGGGCGTAAATACCATCAATTTCATTAGAACTCGCGGTCTTAGCCATCGCCAGTTTGAAGCATTTTTGGATGAATGCTCTTCAGAACTCAAAAAATATTTCATGACCTTCAAAAACAAATAGCTGATTTTATGGAAATCAAAGAGAAAACAAATTTGTGATCCAACTTGGCTTCGTGCCTTGGCATTTCTAGTAGACATCACAGGACACTTGAACGACCTGTACTTGATGCTTCAAAAAGAAGGGCAACTGGTAAATCAGCTTTACAGCTTTACTAAACAAAATTCACTTGTGGTAAACACAAAAATGAGAAGTAAAACTGTTTTCATTCTTGACCATTATCCAGTCCCGAAAATATTGAATACGGTTGCTATGCTGAAGTACTGTAACTACTGTCAAAGCAATTCACTGATTGGTTTTCCGATTACAAGAATATGAATAGCACTTTCAATATTTCAATATTTTTACAAGTGTAATATGGAAGATGCTCCGCTTCACCTACAAATGAAGTTGATCAAGCTTCAAGAAGACTCATATTTGAAATGTAAATTTAATGATGTGGAACTAAGCAAACTTTACAGAACATACCTTTCCGAAGAAAAGCATCCACAGCTGAGAGTTTTCTCTCGTCTTACATATGTTAATTAAAAAAATACTTTGCGCCTATGTACCTACTATGTAAATTGATCCCAATATTGATCATCTTGCTTCTCAACGTCAAACTCAAATCTGTCTTCAATTTTCATTTGATTTTTCTTTCTTTTTTTTATAATTTATTTTCTTTTTATATGTTTGATATGCTATTACAATTAAAAATATAAAAAAAATGAGAATTTTAATCTCTTTTTTATTTATTTTATTTACTACTACCTACTTATTTCCTGCCTATGGCCCGCAACTTGAATAAGTCCGAAAAAGTTAAAGTAGGTGTCGCTAAAAAATAAAAAAATAATGTATCGTACACGTTAGCAGAGGAGCGAAACTTATAATCGTGTTACAACATTCGCTTCCGGGTAGATGTCAAATTAGCGATCGTACACATGTGGTTTCACGACTGTACCAAACTCGACTACCAGTGAATTTGACATACCTTGGCTCATGTTGCATTTCCACCACGCTACTAAAAATTAAACTCTTTCCCAAAATTTGAAGAAAATGAACAAATCTAGAATAGCGTTCTTGGGAGTAGTAAGAATATTTTTATGAGTGGACAAATCAGATATTTAATTCGTTTTGTCTAAACGAATTAAGAAAAATAATTATATTATATATGGTTGATTTTATGGATATACGGCTTTCAACAGATTGACACGGATGATACATCTATACTGGTTTCTGAAAAATCTAGCTCCTCTTCCCTTGAAGTAAACTGCAATGAAATTTTCTCTCGTTTGTATCATTGGTTTTACTTGAACTCTCTTTATCTTAATGTTGAAAAAAACCATTCGATTCATTTTCACAATCGGCAAAAACAACTGTCGCCTATTAAACTGAACCTCAAAGAAGAATCTATAGATAATGTGCCATGTGTAAAGTTCCTAGGCTTATGCATAGATGAGAGTCTTGACTGGAAGAAGCACTGTGAGACAAACGGTGATTATGATCATGCTATATAATGCACACGCTGAATCGCGTTTAAGATACGGTATATGTTTCTGGGGAATGTCCACTTACTTTCAAGATGTGTTTATTTCACACAAAAAATAATTCGTTGCGTTGCAGCGGTGTCTGGTAGCACTGGTTGTAGAAATATTTTCCAAAAATTAGAACTTTTAACATTGCCATGCTAATATGTTTTTGAAGTTTGTGTTTTCATATATTGTAACTTAAATGTGCTTAAAACATATGGTCATGTACGTAATTTTAATACTCGTCATCGCCAATGATCTCTATGTTCCATTCTCAAAGGGAAATATATTGCTTATATCACCCGTTGTAATGGGACAAAGACTTTTTAATAAGTTACCAATCACTGCAGTACTTTAAAAGTAACTCAAGAAATATCTGTTGAATGGAGTATATTATACAGTGGAGGAATTTTTACAAAATTGATGTTTTAATGTTGTGTTATCTACTGTCTGTACTGTTTTTCTTTTTTAGGTTCTAGTGATTTTGTTTTGACCAATTCTACACAAAATGTTTGTGTAAATAGAAAATAAAGTATTATTATTATTATTATTACATCTCAGTAGTCCCCGAAAAAAAAAACAATTTTCATTTGTAGGTCTGTCTAAATGTTTGTTTGTCTATCTGTGTTAATATTATTTCTTGAAACTTAGTTTTGGTGTTATAGCCGAATAACGTGCTTGACCTTTCTTCCGAGGTGCATCGCTAAGAAAGAGATGAATGAAAAGCTATGCTCAAATTAAATTACATAATATCCTAAAGAATTTGACCTAAAAAAAATGAATATCACCATTGTCATTTGTCTGGGAGCGCTAAAAATGAAATAATGGTCACTCGAATCATTTGTACGTTTTTATATTTGGTGGAATATATTGAAGATGCGTTTGAAGGGAAACATGAGCTATTTCCAGTTTCGAACATATGTACGATAGAAATAATATTTCCAGTCTTCATCCCACCAGCAGAAAAACCTTACAAAAAACGCTAGTTCTGCTTGATAAGTATACCTATAAAATAATCGTCTACAAAATTAATGTCAGTGCTTTCTCATAATTAGTATTTAAGATCCAAGAAAATGAAATTTAACGATTATTCGTAATGGAGAAATCTCCAAGCAGCTCTACTAATGTAGCGAGAGAATAGGTTTTCTCGTCAAAATGAAATTATTGGATTATTCGCTGTTATCGGGGCAATATCTCAAGACACGTCTATACATATTTGCATTGGATATCTCCCAGATGGATATTATTCCATACGAATGCCGGTGTTTTATATGCGTTGCATCACCATAATTCACAAGATGATCAAAGTTCCCTCAACAAACTCCGTGTATATCCTTTAAGATGAGATTATCAGTAGCATCTGACTCTCCAACCACATACACAAACACAGGTTGAATATAATCCAGATTTTCAACACGCCACCGCCTCATATTTGATGAGTTTTGTTACAATACCGTAGCCAAATTGTATGTACTCTGAATACGGAATGAGTGTGTAGTATCAGCATCAGCGGAAAGCCAATCTCAAGCAAGATATCTTCTGTCTCCTCCTACCCTAACCTTGTGTATAACAAACTAATTTAACTTAACGCGCATCTTGTCGACGAATTTCATATACCTGCCTACCACCAATAGAGCTACAGAGCTGTCGCCTTGACAAGCAGCCCCTTCTGATCCAAAACCAACATTATGAATATCAATGATGTTATTATCCAGAATTATTGAAAAAGAATTTCACAGATACACAATAAAAATGATGGTGTTGCAGGAGGATCCATCTATTTTCTGCAAACCAAAGGCTACAGAATATAAATATATAGGTAGATATATATAAGTTATATCAACCAATATGATGACTCTGCTAAGCCCATGAACTTGACTTTACAACAATCTGATGACAGTATTTCGTAGGTACTACAACTGATAAAATATCCAAGAAACTCTTATTACACCGTCCAGAGAATGCTGACAATGGAATCCGGGAACATGACGCAATTAGTGGCATTTTCCCATGAGAACATTATATTGCTTATTGTACATTTTTAAACTATAACTAAGGAACATTTTATGTTATATTATTTACATCCTAACAAAAAAATCTTACAGTTAATTTCACTTTTGTAATAATTATAATATTAAGTCTTATTATTAAAATAATAATAATAAGCTATGTCAGAAAAGAATAAACAAAATAACTGTTTTTAAAAAGCCCATTAGATAAAACGAGATCCAAAAATTCGAATATCTAAATGATGAAGAATCAGAGCTCATAACAAATCTGTGTATTAAATTTTCAGACATATTTTACCTTGAAGGAGACAAACTGACTTTTACGAACGAAATTAAACATTCCTTTAAAATTAACTCCGACAA
Source organism: Crioceris asparagi (assembly GCA_958507055.1). NCBI lineage: Eukaryota > Metazoa > Arthropoda > Insecta > Coleoptera > Chrysomelidae > Crioceris > Crioceris asparagi. Next base: position 57,101,991 of record OY293827.1, read on the forward strand.
ACCAACATTCACCAAGTCTTATAGGTATCCGCAAATACACAAAGATGAAGTTAAATCCCAGATCAATAAAATGCTTGATCAAGGTTATTAGATCTTCACCTTTTTTAAATCCAGTTTGGGTCGTCCCTAAAAAAATGGATGCATCAGGCAAACAAAAGTGGAGAGTAGTTGTAGATTATCGTAAGCTCAACGAAATCACAATTAACGACAAATATCCGCTGCAAATATTTCAGACCTCTTAGATCAACTTGGCAAATGTCAGTATTTTTCTATCGTAGACAGCCTCTGGATTTCACCAGATAGAAATTGATCCACAAGATATTCAGAAGTCCGCTTTTTCAGTCGAGAATGGACATTTCGAGTTCGTCCGAATGTCTTTTGGTTTAAAAAATGCCCCTTCAACTTTTCAGAGAGTTAATGGACAATATATTACTCGGTATCCAAAATGATCGTTGTCTCGTTTATATGGATGACATTATTATATATTCCCCATCCATACATTAACATATTAACAGACTGATTGATATTTTACTAAACTGAGACATGCAAATATGAAAATCCAACGGGATAAGTGCGAATTCCTCCGCAAGGAAGTAGCCTTTCTAGGACAACCTGATACTAAAGATGGTGTCAAACCAAATCCATCTAAGTTTGAACCTATCATAAACTCTCCAACACCTAAGAACCAAAAAGACATAAAATCCTTTCTAGGTTTAGCCGGCTACTATCGAAGATTTATCGAAAACTTCAATAGAATTTCAAAACCACTAACCAGACTTCTCAAAAAAGACGTTCCATTCGATTTTGATTCCGACTGTAAACAATCATTTGATGAATTGAAACAAGCCTTTATCTCTATCCCAGTGCTCATATATCCCAACTTTAAAGAGCCTTTCATTCTCACAACAGAACTACGACTTCGAATATCTTAAAATTAATGTATTATCTAGCAAAACTGTGAAAAATAGAAGATATTTTATAATAGCCATACCATATAATCCAGATACAGTAAATGAGTATTTGTTTGGATCCCTTTTCAAAGATCAAGACCTTTTTCAGACATACTGTGTTGAAACTAATATTAATTTACCCATATCTACTAGAAATTTTATCATTCATTACTTCAGAGAGAGAACCCAAATTTTTTAAAACCAGATTAAAACTCCAGATACAGACGAAATTCCCCTTATCACTGACCAAAATCATATTGGCAAGATAAATTTACACAGAGGAATAAATGACACTATTCGTCGAATAATATTATTATTATTATTATTATTATTATTATACATTGTATAAAATAAAGATGACATTTTCCAGCGTAGGACATCGCGCCGAATATCGTAATGAGCATCCCTTTAATGTTTTACCGTACGCAGTTATTTGCTACAATAATTCAGCAAATAAAACTCATGGTTTCACTCCCTATGAGTCTTCGGACATACTTCAAGTAGACCGCCAGATCAGCTATACAATAAAAAAGAATTAATAACAAAATATGTCAGAGATCTGAATAGCAGACTTTCACATTTTTACAAAGTAGCCAGAGAACGAACTGAAAGTAAGAAACAGAAAGCTAAAACTCGTTTCAATAAGCATGTACTCGAAAATACTCCAAATTTTCAAGTAGGAGATAAAGTATTTATCAAAGAATCACAACTAAAGAACAAGTTACAAAATAAATTTAATGCACCATTCCAAATTCTAGAAATTGTCAATAATTCATCTATTTTATTTAATTCTAATACTAATGAACAAACAAAAGTTAATTTCGACCGTCAATATTATGCTTTTGCCAATTTCAAATTAATTCTATAAACAACAGTCTTCTATCACGATGAAACCAGAATTATCAACTCCAATGACAAGTGGACACTACTAATATAGAAGAACATTACAAGACTTTTAGCTGCATATGAAAACAACAACAAAATTTTGGACACTATGCGTAATACTTTGAAACCAGATTATCACGCCATGAATATGTTTCGTACTGACGTTCAGACACACGTAGATTTAGGTACTAACGCAAATATTTGAATCCATACAAGAGACATTCAACGAAATCAATATAGATATAAAACGCGTTAGAAGAGATTTAGTAAACATTATAGGAAGCGTATTAAAAACAATCACATGCAACTTAGATGCTACAGATGGTGAATTTTATACAAAAAGCATAGAAAAACTCAACAATGATCAACACCACATTGACAACCTTCTTAAGAATCAGATTCTAGTATCATCCTCTTTATTTAGAACTCAAATGACACAATATTAATAATAATAATGATAATAATAATAAGTTTATTGTATGGTATAAAAAATCTCTTACAATTTTTACACACAGTGTAATTTCAATGTTTACAGAATATCTTATCCTTAAAAAAAGAAGAAGAAGAAAAAAAGAAAAAAAAATACTTGAATTATTTCGTAAATAATCAGTGAAGGCCTTAAAAAAATAAAAATAAAAATATATGCCTTAAGAATACAGAAAAAACACAAAAAAATGGAGATAAAAGTTAAAAAAGAGAGAGAGAGATAAAAAATAGAAAAAAAAAGTGTGAGAGAGTTCACATTGTCTCACCAATCGTTCAAAATAAGAGATCGAAGTTTTAATACGCTTTCGACGTAATGGTAACATTTAAATAGTTCTGTTTTCTAATTTGAGGGCAGAATCCGAAATAATTTCATTTCTATTATTGAAGGTTCATTAGAGTTAAAATGATTTTGCCTGATGGAACTATAGAGTGGACAGTGTACAAAGAGATGGAAGAAGTCTTCTTGAGCCAGCATGTTACTGAGACGTCTGTTTAGAGTTGATACTATAAATAATATTTTTTAAGCTAAGTTTGATTATATATTGGTTGACAAGTCTCATCTGCGCAATTAATTTAACGATAAAAAAAAGTATTCGTATGCGTAAGTATACTTGAGGTCCCTCTGGTAATAAAGGAAGTGTATTGAAAGTTATAGAAAAACGGGAGTTTTCTAGAGATACTTAAGAGACTTGATAGAATTTTGTTTTTGACAGAACTATAGTTAACAATCAGTTCCTTTAATTTGAAAACAATGGCGTACACTGAAAGTAGACTAGTAACATGGGTGAGCCAGTTATACTTAACATTAACACTAGATCTATTCAGCTCCTCTAATCTTTCAATACACAACTTCGGAAACCTACGGTTTCCCATTTTCAATAATTTATTAATCCATCCTAAAGTAGATTTCACTATGAGTAGCAGACTATGTGGAACACCAAGTTCACTTAGAATTAAATAATCAGGAGTAGTTTTTCATAGTTGTTATAATCTTTTATAAAAATTCAAATGGGCTCTTTCCAATTGGCATGTTTACCTCAATCTCCAAATTGGTACATTATATAGCATAACACTTCTGGCTATAGCATTGAATAATTTTACCCTGGAGTCTCAGCTATCACATTTATATTTACTGAGTAAGCTTATTACAGAACCGACAGCTACGTTCGCTTTACTGATTGCGTTTTTTGTGGTTTCATAAAACAGAGATAAATGGTTAAATTGGATACCCAAGTAATTGAAATTATTTCCTTAATCTACCTTTATGAAAGATTACTTTTGATTTGGTATTCATGGTTAATGAATTTATGTCAAAGTAGTTCTTTAGAATTGCCAGTTTTCTGTTCCGATCTATGGCTGAATCACTAAGAACAACCATATCGTCTGCATACAGCAGCATCATTACCTCAGAATTATCATCAATGTTTACTCTTCTAGCATTATTTTCATTTAAAAAAATCTCAATATCTGCAATATAACAAGAAAATAAAAAAGGGCTTAGAACTTCCCCCTGCATCACGCCCTCAGTCATTTCTATTTCAGAGGTGTAGTTTCCGTTAACACCCACTCTAAAATTAATGTTCTCATACAAATTTCTTAAAAGATTTAAAATTTTAGAAGAGACCACCAGCCACCAGCATGAAGTTTAAACCATAGTTTTGAGTGAGGAATAGAATCAAAAGCTCTTTTGAGATCAATGAATGCCACGAAAATTTTTCTTTTTGGCAAACGCAGGTGAATTTGTGTTACTGAGCTAAGAACGAAAATAGCGTCAGCACAGCCCCGACCTGTTTGAAAACCATTTTGGCATTCCAGGATGAAATTGATTTCCGAGTCCCAAACTAATAAACGCTTTATAATAATTTGTGTAAATAATTTAAGAATGTAGTTGACCAAGCTGATGCCTCTGTAATTGGCTATCTCATTTCAGCTTCCTTTTTTATAAAGCATAAACATACTTGCTGAACTCCAAGATTTTGGGAAAGTTTCTAGAGACAGTATTCTGTTAAAAAGTACCTCGAGATACAATACCCAATTGTTTGGGAGCACTTTATAAAATTCATTGGAAATCTGATCAGGACGGGCAGCATTCCCACATTTAGATTTCAAAATACTCTCAGGAATTTCAACCTGAGGTATAGCTGCATCGAGAACACAATGGCTATTACCAGCATATATTACGTTATCAATGAGCCTGGGAGGTTATAATTGTTGATAAAAGTTTTGCCAAACACCCGTTTCTATAGTTACGGGCTTAGCAGCTTTACATCTAAACTTACTAATCGAACGCCAAAACGACATTGTATCCTTGATGTTTGCCACATTCTCAATTGACGATTCTCTAAAGATTTTTTTTCTATTTATTAACAATTTATATATTTTTTATAGTGTAAGTACATCGCTTTAAGGTAATTAACAAATTTCTTCCGTTTACACAATCTCAATAATTGTTTTAATTTATGTTTTAGCGCTCTACAATCCGTATCAAATCAGGGGTTATCTTTTTATTAGGAGATATATCACTCAATGTTTGGATAGTCATCATATTAGATTCTTCTGCAGCTTCAGTGATTGCTAAATGAAAATTCTGATAGATTTCATCTATGGAATGTTGACTAAAATTAATAGATAATCTCGGAGACTCTGCTAAATAGCTCACAAAATTATTTACTTTATTGGAATTCCACATAATCATCGATTGTTTACAGTAATTATTCATAACAGCACTTACATTATTATTCATACTAAAATCTATTTCATAATTCATAGTTACCATGACTGGGAAGTGATCAGATCTAGATATAACACAATATGAACATTTTGGGTATCAACCCACACTAAATTAATGACACTTTGACCAGCATTTGACATGAAAGTATAGTGGGCCGGACTATCATTAGCAGATCTTCCATTAACTAACACGAAAGAGTTCACTTCCATGAACTCTACGAGAGATTTTCCTCTCTTGTTGCAAACATTGTCAAAACATACAGTTATGTGCAGATTTTATTTGTTCTAATGTTATATCAAACAAATTTAAGATTTCATCCAAATCTATGCTAGATTTGAAATAGACAAATATCAATATAAAGGAACATTGATTGAGGCAAAATTTCAACATAATCCACCATGGTGTTTGATCTAAAGTTTCAATATACCTACAATGAATCTTTTTTAACAATAATCATAAGTCCTCCACTAGCCCGACGCATTGCCTTTTCTTTAACCGCACTAGAAAATGCCACTAAGTCAAATGCACTAAGGAAGGGCGGAAAATTATAAGGCTTGTCCACTAACCAGGATTCACAAAAACAAAAAATATCAGCTTTTTGAGGAAAAGATTTATTTCGAGAACAGTATTATATCCTTGTATATTCCAGAGTGTAATTAAAGGTCCTGTTGAGGTGATGTTATTGCTGAATTGCTATGTTTGGGAGTGAGATGATGAAGCTCCCTCAAATGGTTGAAAGTTCTGAGTCAGATGTTCTGGTGATGCAGATTTAGTAAGTGGAGAGTTCGCCTTTCTTTTTTTCGAACTAAATGTCTCGCCAAATGATTCGCCAACAGTGCCTGCTTTATTTTCTTCCAAGTCTTGTACAGAAAACATTTTACCATTTAACCATAGTTTATTCCAACCATTTTCACCTGCTGATTCTTTATCTTCGCCTCTTTAAAATAAGGTCGTAGTTTTTTCTTTCGTTAATAACATCCTGCTGGAAATCCATGGATACCGTCATATTAGTCCCCTTGAAACCAGAGGAGACATATAGGTCTAAGTTTAGATTGAGCACGCGGTTTACCTGGTCTTCTTATAGACGATATTTGTATTGGTAATAGTTCTATATTTAATTTATCACGTATTATAAAAGTAAGCGATTCCTCCAGATTATTGTAATTTTCATTCTCGTTTTCCTTGACGCCCCAGAAAATTAAATTTTTCCTCTTCAACTGTGTCTCAAGATAATATATTTTCGAAGTTTGGTAAGAGACCGTTTTTTAGGGCATCACATTCGTCTTTGCATGCAATATAAGCGGAACTAAGATGGTCAAATCCTTCATTCAAAGCATCTATGCCTGATTTCATGTCTTTTATTTCTTTTAACAGTTGTATTTCAAACTGAGACATTTGGTTATGATCACCTAACTCTGACATATTACTCTAATAGGTGCTCTCAGTATTATAATTTTAAGGTATTTTATTTAGTTTAATTTAATAAATGAGTCCAACAAGAAGATTGCGCAGTCTGGCCTTCATCATATTCTTTCAACTAGTCATAAATATATTGCGCGAAATGATGATTCTCTGATCTATATTCCTATAAAGGAACCTAATAATTGTCAAGAAATAGGTCCACATAAGAAGTTGTGTCCCAATCTGTACGCTTACCTCATCGACAACAATGCAGTGGGTGAAGCGTAGTTATTGAAAAACCGACAAAATGTGCTCAAAACCTGTGAAAGTTCCATAATCTACAGTCAAGGCTACAATGTGTTCAAACTCAAAAATAATGTTTGGCTAGTTATCGCAGCAGATAAATATGAACTGTCCTGAACATAACATGAAAACTGTATCAATAACGCAGACCTCAGTTGTGAAGTTTATCTATGAATGTCAAGCAGAAAGTCGATAATCTACCGACTATATCGACAATTCTCATCCAGTAATAATACCGCACGAATTTTGTGATCATTTGGTTGAAAGTATCAACATTCCCAAACTAGACCTAACTAGACTAGAGAAAGTTAAATGAAATAAACATGGAAGAATTGGATATTGCAAAACGCAAACTAGATCAATATTCAAATGAATTAGAAAATTTAATGAACGAGCCATTCGTGACTAAAAATATATCTTAGTTCACTTACATTTCTATAGGATCCATTCTATGCATCATTACTATTTATACCGTAATGAAAATTGTGAAACAGCTCAAAGGACAAAAAGAAGAAAATGAAGAGAAATCATCCACCTACAAGTCTACTTCTAAGAAGAAGACCTAACATTGAAAATAATGAAGTAATTGAAATTCCTACCGTTGGAATATTCAGTCTACCTTAAAAGTTACTGCATAGCACCAACTTTTTATAAATGATGGAAGCTGTTATATCAACGAATATGATGACTCTGCTAAGCCCATGAATTTGACTAAACTTATGAATTTGACTTTACAACATTCTGATGAAAGTGGTGCATATACCAGGAATATCATATTTCAATATATCGTACTACAACTGATAGCATATCCAGGAAACGTTCACACGTTTATAAAATATTTTTATGGTTTTCAACCAAAGTATCAGCAACATAAAAAAGCTAAAATGGTATGACCAGGTAAGTACCACATAGCAAGCTAGCAACATTAGATAGCTTACTGAAAGCCAGAATAGTAAAATCTAAAAATTAACTGAAATCGATAATAATTGAAAACTATTCACAACTGTTAATTGTTTTGATATAATAATATGTAGAATTTATCGTAGACTTATAAAATCTAATAATATACAGGGAATCCCATTTGAAAAAAATAAACCAATAAGTAACTGCGCATTTCTGAGACATCCTGTACAAATTAAAATTCATTTATTAAAGAGACCAAATGAAACCCTACAAGTTTTGCTTTAAACATTCTTTTGTACTATGTAGTTAAAATGAAGAAATTACAAATAGCACTCTTTGTATATTATTAGGTTTTTGAAATCTACATGAATTTCTAGGTAGATTTCATGCAGAATTTTCTATACCTAATTTGAGCTCATTCCAAGAAAATTCTTAATCCAAACTGATCTGATTTCTGATCCCTTTATATTAATTTAGTAAGCTGTATACTAGGAGTATCTATAGTAACCATAGCAACAAGTAAATAACTTCATTTTGTTCTGAACAATTGGCATTTCTGAAATCCTTAATTGCTTTTTTCTATATTCCTCTCGTTGAAATGACTCGTTTATTAGAAGACAAAGTTAAAGCCGTTATCATATTTGGTAAAGCTTAACGGAAATTCTACGATGTTGGTAGCATTTTCAATGAGAGATTTCCGGAACGTCCAATGTGTCGAAAATATTTTCGGCAATTGGAGGCAAAATTTCACAGAACAGGAAGGCCGAAAATATTCAAGTACTAGCTGAAATGGTAAATAATCCGCATCAACTAAGCAAATAACTAGACATGTAATGTTTCTAAGACATCAGTAAAGAGAATTTTAAAAACAAATAAATTCCATATCTACATTAAATTTTTACACCATTTGGCTGAGGATGATCCGGATAGGCGTCTCCTCTACGTAATTGCTTCATTTTAACTACATAGTACAAAAGAATGTTTAAAGCAAAACTTGTAGGGTTTCATTTGGTCTCTTTAATAAATGAATTTTAATTTGTACAGGATGTCTCAGAAATGCGCAGTTACTTATTGGTTTATTTTTTCAAAAGGGATTCCCTGTATATTATTAGATTTTATAAGTCTACGATAAATTCTACATATTATTATATCAAAACAATTAACAGTTGTGAATAGTTTTCAATTATTATCGATTTCAGTTAATTTTTAGATTTTATGTGGTACTTACCTGGTCATACCATTTTAGCTTTTTTATGTTGCTGATACTTTGGTTGAAAACCATAAAAATATTTTATAAACGTGTGAACGTTTCCTGGATATGCTATCAGTTGTAGTACGATATATTGAAATATGATATTCCTGGTATATGCACCACTTTCATCAGAATGTTGTAAAGTCAAATTCATAAGTTTATTCAAATTCATGGGCTTAGCAGAGTCATCATATTCGTTGATATAACAGCTTCCATCATTTATAAAAAGTTGGTGCTATGCAGTAACTTTTAAGGTAGACTGAATATTCCAACGGTAGGAATTTCAATTACTTCATTATTTTCAATGTTAGGTCTTCTTCTTAGAAGTAGACTTGTAGGTGGATGATTTCTCTTCATTTTCTTCTTTTTGTCCTTTGAGCTGTTTCACAATTTTCATTACGGTATAAATAGTAACTTTCTCTAGTCTAGTTAGGTCTAGTTTGGGAATGTTGATACTTTCAACCAAATGATCACAAAATTCGTGCGGTATTATTACTGGATGAGAATTGTCGATATAGTCGGTAGATTATCGACTTTCTGCTTGACATTCATAGATAAACTTCACAACTGAGGTCTGCGTTATTGATACAGTTTTCATGTTATGTTCAGGACAGTTCATATTTATCTGCTGCGATAACTAGCCAAACATTATTTTTGAGTTTGAACACATTGTAGCCTTGACTGTAGATTATGGAACTTTCACAGGTTTTGAGCACATTTTGTCGGTTTTTCAATAACTACGCTTCACCCACTGCATTGTTGTCGATGAGGTAAGCGTACAGATTGGGACACAACTTCTTATGTGGACCTATTTCTTGACAATTATTAGGTTCCTTTATAGGAATATAGATCAGAGAATCATCATTTCGCGCAATATATTTATGACTAGTTGAAAGAATATGATGAAGGCCAGACTGCGCAATCTTCTTGTTGGACTCATTTATTAAATTAAACTAAATAAAATACCTTAAAATTATAATACTGAGAGCACCTATTAGAGTAATATGTCAGAGTTAGGTGATCATAACCAAATGTCTCAGTTTGAAATACAACTGTTAAAAGAAATAAAAGACATGAAATCAGGCATAGATGCTTTGAATGAAGGATTTGACCATCTTAGTTCCGCTTATATTGCATGCAAAGACGAATGTGATGCCCTAAAAAACGGTCTCTTACCAAACTTCGAAAATATATTATCTTGAGACACAGTTGAAGAGGAAAAATTTAATTTTCTGGGGCGTCAAGGAAAACGAGAATGAAAATTACAATAATCTGGAGGAATCGCTTACTTTTATAATACGTGATAAATTAAATATAGAACAATTACCCATACAAATATCGTCTATAAGAAGACCAGGTAAACCGCGTGCTCAATCTAAACTTAGACCTATATGTCTCGAACTAATAAGTGAGACAAAGAAGTATGAGATATTCAGCAGCTCCTCTGGATTCAAGGGGACTAACATGACGGTATCCATGGATTTCCAGCAGGATGTTATTAACGAAAGAAAAAACTACGACCTTATTTTAAAGAGGCAAAGAAAAAGAATCAGCAGGTGAAAATGGTTGGAATAAACTATGGTTAAATGGTAAAATGTTTTCTGTACAAGACTTGGAAGAAAATAAAGCAGGCACTGTTGGCGAATCATTTGGCGAGACATTTAGTTCGAAAAAAAGAAAGGCGAACTCTCCACTTACTAAATCTGCATCACCAGAACATCTGACTCAGAACTTTCAACCATTTGAGGGAGCTTCATCATCTCACTCCCAAACATAGCAATTCAGCAATAACATCACCTCAACAGGACCTTTAATTACACTCTGGAATATACAAGGATATAATACTGTTCTCGAAATGAATCTTTTCCTCAAAAAGCTGATATTTTTTGTTTTTGTGAATCCTGGTTAGTGGACAAGCCTTATAATTTTCCGCCCTTCCTTAGTGCATTTGACTTAGTGGCATTTTCTAGTGCGGTTAAAGAAAAGGCAATGCGTCGGGCTAGTGGAGGACTTATGATTATTGTTAAAAAAGATTCATTGTAGGTATATTGAAACTTTAGATCAAACACCATGGTGGATTATGTTGAAATTTTGTTATTTACTTGTTGCTATGGTTACTATAGATACTCCTAGTATACAGCTTACTAAATTAATATAAAGGGATCAGAAATCAGATCAGTTTGGATTAAGCATTTTCTTGGAATGAGCTCAAATTAGGTATAGAAAATTCTGCATGAAATCTACCTAGAAATTCATGTAGATTTCAAAAACCTAATAATATACAAAGAGTGCTATTTGAAAAAATAGACTGCGCATTTTTGAGCTACCCTTTAAATTAAAAATTAAATTATTAGAAAGGTCAAATGAAAATGTACAACTTTTGTATTCAACTTTTTTTGTATTTTGTGAAAAAAAGAAGTTACTTGAGGTGGGTCGGAAATAATGATGCTGCGAGACTGGTCTTGGTCTTGCAGTCTTGGTCTTGGTCTTGCAAAATTGCAAGACCAAGACTGAGACCAAGACCCTCTATGCAAGACCAAGACCCAAGACCAAGACCAATACTGGGACGCAAGACCAATATCAAGACTAACCTGGTCTTGGTCTTGGTCTTGTTGCAAGACTTGCGAGACTTGCAAGACTCTTGCAGTTCCGTAACCAAACAACAAATTGGTAGGAAACATATTTTTGCTCGATGATTAGATAAGAAACGCTAGTAAATAACCTAATTGATTTAATCTTTGAACTCCCCTATTATCGATCTTTATTTTACAGATACTAAAAATATTGAATTAAAAGTTCATTTTAGACTTCTAGAATTTCTGGATTTCAAAATATTCTGAAATACCCTATACAGTAATTTCAACCCTTCTAGGATTTTCCTTAACGAGCTGTTTTCAAAGAATCCCGACGTTCGCAGCCAGGGGAAGGTAAACTACACGGTTTTTTATTTTTATTATTTTTTCTATCGCACAGAATGTTTTAAGCAAACGTTACAAATCATCTATAAATCTGATATCTTTTTGATGACATTTATCCAGTAGCCACATTTGGAGATTTTTGAAATTTTAGGTTGCCCTTATTTTGAAACTATTTTTTCGATCATGCTTATTAACTAACTCAGCTGACATATTCACAAGACTGATTTTTGAAATAGATACCTTGTTTTATAAATGCGCGTATTAACAAATCTCTACCTGTTTTTAATTTTCTTTTTTTTTGGAAAAAGCTTTATACAAAAGTTGAAGTTAGTTTTATAAACCAGAAATACTTTTAATCGCTTTCACTCAATATCCAATCTGAGAGATTATTTCTATTTTATCAAAGAAAATGGTACAAAACCATTGTAGAATGAGCGAGAGAATGAGTTATGAAATAGAAGTAAGTATGCATGTAGTAAAATGAGTGCTCATTTGCGACGGATGATACAAAGAAAGCACAAGCAGACTAAGTCGCGCTAGTAAGATACGATTCTCATATGTGAATGGTGATTATTAATTTATAAACTTTATTAATTAATTACGCATCTCACTTGCCCTAACTTAATTCTACGCACCTAGTTTTATTCTCATTACTTATTCTAAATTGGTTTAGTACCATTATAATACCATAATAATTACGGTTTAGAATCGCAACAAATTTTCACACTTATAAGAAGATGAAAATTTTTGCAAGAGTCTTGCAAAGTCTTGCAAGTCTTGCAGCAAGACCAAGACCAATACCAAGGGTGCAAGACCAAGACCAATGCCAAGAACATATCGGTCTTGGTCTTGGTCTTGCTTTGCGCATCACTAGTCGGAAATTTGGTCCTCACTGTAGGAAGCATCACTCTACCGATTTTGTGGATCAACGGAGCGAATCTGTTGGCCCTTTCCGACCATTGCCATTGGGTTATTATATCAATGTTTCCGACAAACAACGAGGAAGAATCTGGCCCTTGTAGTAGCCTGCTTATTCATCGGCTTTTATATGCTATTTATATTGAACTGAATTGCAGTTCGGGATCCTTTCGGCTTTGTCAAAATAACAAGAAAACACAACTTTCCGGTTTCAGAATTTTATTTTCCCAAAATAATATTGTTCTGGTACGCCACTGGAAATATAATTTGATATCAAATTTATTGATTCCACGTGCAGGCTGGTCTGGTTGCAGATGTCGACTTCTTCTTCTTCGATGATTCAGCTGGTAATTATTTGATTTCGAATCTCACTGATTTTCGTTTTACGAGGTCTCCAGGAGAAATGAACTGCCCGTCGTATGAGATTTGCAGTTCATATAGGAAATTAAATTGATCCATATTTTTTCCACTTATTTGAAGTGCATTTAACTATTCATCACACTCCGTAACACATGGGTTTCATCTGGACAGATCCTTGGCATTCCATGCTCATTCCAAGTGAAAGTCCTTCTCTTGCTTTTTATTGTTTGTTGTAAATAGAGGAATTTTCGTTTTTCCTAATTAACTATTCACTGGTTTTGAATAGAACCCTTAATTTTCGTACAATATGCTATTTACTAAAGAAGCCGCTTGGAGTGATGCCTCTTAACAGTCTGTCCTAATCACAGTATTGTAACGTGGATAGGTAGTAGGTACTTAAGGTTAATATTTGTTTAGTCTCTATTTATTTCTACTACCTACCTTGTTTCCTATAGTTGTTTCATGTTATAGTTCATTATATACTTCTAGAGTTGGTATCCTTCCAGAAACTATATGTGAGGTACAATTTGTCATACTATTGTCAGTTGGACAAGGCTCTAGAACATTATTATGTGCATCTAGATATTCATAGAATATTCTCGACGAATGTCATGTCATGATTCAGGTATATAAAGCCGTGTCGATCACGGGTCAGTCAGTGAGTCTTATAAAGGCAGCTGAAACAGTCAGTCTGTGGAATCAGATGTTAATAGTAGTAGTTCTGTCGGTAAAGACAGTGACAGTATAGTTTGTCAAGGTGACAAATGGTGACAGTTGTACCACAACAGAAGGTCGTGTACAGAGTGTTTGGAAATAAACCACTGGAAGCAATCTGCGAATTTCGAGTGTTACGCAAGTGAACTCACCCCACAACGTTTAGCGCAGGGTTAAACGTTACAATAATCATACGTATCCGCGCTACAGTCTAAAATATGTGTTTCAACTATGTGGAAGGGGTAATTTTTTCCGAAAATCAAAAATTCGACATTTGAAAATTATAAAGGGGTCCATATCCGGAAAAGTTTAAATTGAACATTTTTTCAAAAGAGTTAAGGTTTCCGAGTTTCGCAATGGTAAAATATGAAATGTGTGATATGCGTATCACCGCTATGTGGAAGAACTTTTTTTTTTCGAAAATTGAAAATATAGCACGGCCAAATTAAAGAAAAGATTATATGTATCAACATTTAAATTGAGTTATGGTTTTCGAGTTACAGCAGTAAAGTCTGAAATATGTATATTTGCGCCGCGATGTTTTGAGATCTCTGAATAATAAATAACAAGTACAAGCTAAACCTACCTATAACTTTTTGGGTATTATTGAACGTTCAACAATTTTCGTGACTAATGTTACACTCAAAAATGGGAAATAAATATTTTTCACAAAAAATTGGACCGACTTTATCAGTTGTGGCACTGAAAAATACAAAATAATATTAATTCTATATATGCTGGTAATTTTAAAGATGTGCCGTTGTAGGCTCCAACTCATTCACTTTTCAGTTTTATTAAATATTCCCTATACCAAAAATGAGTAGTTTCGGTGATATTTGAATTTTTCTTCCAATTTTAGGAATACCATCAAATTGTCAATGTGAAAATAACAGACTATTGAAAAAACTATAAGATCAATAAAATCTATTACAGGTAACCAATATCAATTTTCAGTAAAGTTCCACGATATAATTTCAACTGAACAATGAAATATTTTAATGTAAATTTCTTTATATGAAAGATAGAATAGATATGATATGGATATTTTTATTTCTTTGCTTGCTTTCAACTCCTAGTCGTGATAATATACTCTTACTATTATTCTTTATATCACAATCATCATGATTTGAGCACTGCGTACTTTGAAATAAAAACCCTAATTTTTTAATGTAAAATACTCTAAATTAGAGAAATTAAAAATGTTTAACAATAAAAAAGTAAATACAGTTATAACAACTTTCATTGAAAATAACAAACAGTATGATGTAAACAGGATCAATAAACAATTAAATACAGCTATAGCAACATTCCGTAAAAACAAAAAACAGTATGATCTAAAAAGAATAGGTGAAAGTAAAACGCCAATAGATGGCGTTAAATAGAGGTGAATAACAAATAAATTGGCGATGAGGAAACGCGCCAACAGCTATAAATTTAAAAATCTTTTGCGGGCTAGATGCTATTTTGTCACTGATGTAAGAATCTTGTGAGAATACAAACACTGGAAGGTAAACCTAAAGGATATTTTTATATGCGAAATAAATCTGTCTAACAAAATAATAGAATTAAAACACTAGAAATACTAGTAGAAAATAGTAAAACATATATGCGAAAAAATACTATTTAACAAGAGATTTGTTGTACTTCTTTGTCACTTGGGATACCAATAGGAAGAGCGGTGTGAGTGAATATGTTATGTAATTAGATTAACGGGTACAATAGATATGATGTTTTCATAGAAGAAATAGGTAAGGTTGATGATTTGTTGCTTAGACTAGGAAAGTTCCTTGTCTAAGGTTTGTTGTTCACCGCTATTTGGTCAGTGGCGGCTTGTGACATTTATTGCAGAGGGGGCCAATTCTACAGAATTACTAAAAGAATACAACTTGCACATTTCCACAGGACCCCTGAAGTTAGTGCTACGGCACCTTACATTTTTTGTGGTGGGTCGTTTATAATTAGTGAGAGAACCAACGATCTGATACGCACCTACGTCAAAAATATGCATTGTAGAGGAGACATTGCCTCCTCTGAGGAGCCGCTACTGATTTGAGTAATGCCTCCTGTTAATAGATGGCGTACACTTCGTTCACGATCGCCAATACTTGTTAGCATGAAATAATTTGAAAATAAATGTTCAAAATGCCCGCCAAGGCCGTCTATTCTAGCTTTAATCGATTCTCAAATGATTGGGTTACATTTCTTAACATTTCTATTTTAATACTGCTAAAGGCTCTTATTCTGTTTTTCATATCTTCCGATGTTGTTTGAACCTGTTTTTTTATGTAACCCACATACAGAAATCTACGTCGACAATCCTACCCATTCAACTCTTGATTTAGTTGAATGTGGTAAGGATGTATCTTACGTTTGTGAAAGATTTTGACTAAATAGGTTTGACTAATTTCGTGTTAATGTGATGATTCTCAGTTACAGGTAGTATATAAAATTCCTTCCTTTCTATTGCAGCAGTTTTAAGTTTTTTTCAGTTTTTTCATATACGATCCAGTTCAATTGAAACGCTCCACTATTCGTGCAAAATCCTAATCTGACTGAACCTAACTTAACCTATTACTCTGTGGCAAAAACCTTCTTATATGGATTTCGTCGTTCGGGATATCTTTGTCGATATATTTTTAATGCCAGTAGTCAATTCTTGGAACATTCTCGCAACACCCGAACCATATCTATTTGTTCTTCTCTAGAAAAATTAATTTTGCAAATACGGAATTTGGTAAAAGACTCACACACAATACTATTATTATTCTTCTGAAAAAATACTAATGCTAATGCGAAGTTATCTGACAAATTAATTAGATAATGGTTTATGTCACATTTGGACTGCCTGCGTAATATTGCTTACTCTTGTTGGAGCATTACATTAATTTCATTTTATCAACTATTCAGTTGAAATCATATTATTGTGAATATTTGCTGAAAATTGATATTGGTTACCTGTAAAATATTTTCTATTGATGATTAATAGTTTTTTTTTAGTTTTTTCAATAGTCTGTTTTTTTCATTTACACAATTAAATGGTAGGTATTCGTAAAATTGGAAGAAAAATTCAAATATCTCAAAAACTACTCATTTTGGGTATAAGGAATATTTAATAAAAATGAAAATTGAATTACTGTTCTTTTTTATAAGTATGATATAAAATGCAGGGTGTTGGATTTAAAAAAGTTGAGAAAATATTGTATTTGAGTTTTGACATTCCCTGTACACAACTTCCGCAATATTGTAAAAATAAGTCATTATTACAACAAAACAAAGTTAAAATAATCGACACATGTAAAAAATTTACGTCTTTTTATCATTTACGTAATATACAGGAAGTTGAAATCATTGTAATTTTCTGACAAAATCGATCATATCTTTTTAACCCCTTAGTATAACCCAGTATAAGTTTGTATTAATGTAATCGCGAAGAAAAGTAGATTCCAAATTTTATATAAAATATAGGGTGTTCCTTTTAAAAAACATGAGTGTCAGAATATACAGTTATTCTACAATATTTGATTCAATCTCTGCTTTATGTTCTCTGCTTGAAGTGTCATTACTTCTACTTTTGTTTTTTCTTATTGTGTAAACTGTGTGTTTCCTGTTTCCGGCTCTCAGTTCAGCCGAGTGTATTGTATTGTGTCCACACAACTTTCGTTTAATAAAAGTTATTGAGTTTATATCTGTGACCATTAATGAACAATCATCAGAAACCTGCATAATTCGATCATAAATCGATCAATGAGAATCATCTATCACCATGTTGTAAGACATCCTGTAGTTACATTTCTAATTAATTTCTAAATATGGAAATTGAGGGTGCCTACATATCTTGTGAAAAACTTTTTTTCATTTATTCCTGTAATAATGGAATTATCGATCGTGGACGCACTAAGAACTCACCTTGTACTATAACTGCTCAGTTCACAAATTAGCGATACCAAGGTGTTTCTAATCTTTGCCAATAGTATGGATATCATTTTTTAATTTCTCAGTAGGTATCCCCATCTATTGAAGTTGGTCCTTGTTATTTTCCTACCGCTTCACCGAGTACCTAACTAGGTAAGGAAAGTATTATAATCGTGTAAAATTTTCAGTATCTAGTTCTCAACAGAAGTTCACGTTTCAGAGGTCCCTTTTCAGTGGTCCCTGGAGCCAAAAACATATTTTAGCCATTGGTCTGTCTGTCGGTCTGTCTGTGTCAAGATTATCTCGGAAACGACAGACTGATTTTGTCACTATATTTTTGAAAAAAAATTCTTAACGCTGCTTGTAGTAGGAGTTAAATGTCAGAAATCGTCACGTAAGGAATAAGCTTTACGGCCCCTTTATGAGACGCTCTCTCCCGGCTTTCTCGCTTTCTTTCTGTTTCTTTTTATCTCTCTTTCTCTATTATATACGAGTTGGTGCGTGCTTATGCCAAATGTTTAAACTCTAATTTAGTCATACTTTGATACTGTTACTCGATCGGTGTAGTAGTAGCCAAAAAAACCATTAAAAAAAGGTATTGGAACAAGATTTAACTTGGCACCCAGGAACAGGAGATGTTAAGATGGGTATATAGCCAAAGAATCGTAATTTAATCAGACAGCCAAGCAGAGTACTAAAACAACATCAAAACTGTTATGGGATTGTCGTATGGCCCTAAACAGACTAGGTAGCCAGATTGAACCTAGCCTAGGTCACAGGAAACCAGACAATGAAAAGGTCGACAACTAGCAAAACAGAAAGCTGAGCAGGCTGCATAGTACCAGAGCCTTTGGAATTGCTAAAAGTCATATTAGGAGACATTTCTAACTTACCTCAGGACAGAGACAACATTAGTCCTAAACATCCCTTCCCAAAATGTCACGCACACTACTAAGCCCCGGTGGGAAAATGACAAGGATGGGGATTGAGGAAAATAAATATCAAAGTCATATCCACAATTTATTAAAAAAATAAATTTAGGGGTTGAGACATGTTTCGAATCTACATAGGCTCATCTTCACTCAGAATATTACAAGGAATACGTGGAGAGAAACAAAAAATAAAATAAACATCACCAAATCACGAAAATTGAAACGTTAATTCTAATAAAAATCCAAATAAATAAAACATTCTAAAACTAAGATTTAAAAGAAAAGAAATAACTGCCCTCACATGATGGGAAATATTTAAAAAACTATTACATAAAAAAATAAAATATGATGAACTTAGAAAGAGAGTCAAGACGAGAATCATTCTAACAAATCTGCATTATGATGCATATTTAAGTAGGAAATTAATTCCTTAAAATCTGATATATATAGCTCGAATAGAATGGGGTCCAACCCTAAGCCCCTTGCGGATCTCCAAACTATTCTTTTAGCTCATTAGATTGGGCTCCTTTAAGAAAAATATTTGTAACCGTTCCTTAAAAGAGAAATGACACTGCTAGTGAATCCAAAATAATTTAATTTACTACAAAGAACTGAATAGTTTAAAGTGTTAACTGTCTTACTATAATGAAGAAGTACAAGATATAGACACTGGTTTACTACATAAAACAGACTTAAAAGAAATACAACTTGATCGAATAGTATCGTCGATACGGGCAAAGACTAATCTTTGATAGGGGTGTAAAGCTTCCAGTGCGGCCTCAAACGGCAAGCTCCTTAAATTATAGATATGTCAGAGTTTTAACAGATGCTAGATAATCATTTTAGTAATATTGACCCAGGTTGCTCGCGAGAGAATTTTCCTTCAAAAAGCTTTCAGTACAACTATAATTATACAATTGAAAAAGTCTAAATCTGGCGTGTCCACTCACATAATTTTCCTACCGATCTCAAATGAGTTCCATCGAATGTAAACATTGTCTGTCAGGTATTATGACTATTCATTTTGTTTAGCTTGCCAAGATAAAGAACAATTAATTGTACCATTCAATTTTGAAAATTTTACACTTCATTTGAGCTTTACTTTGCTCCTGCTTTTCTTCGGAATATGCATAATAATGTAACAGATGGTAATGGGTTTCAAGCAAAATGTTTAACACAAGTTTCACCAAAATCCTTTAAGACGTCTTCGCGTCAGTCTTGAGGAATAGCTACGTACATGTTTTCAGCTATTGGCTGGATACCAGTTCCAGCAGAACTGTGTCACAGGCGAGCGGTATTAATATCGTAGAAAACAAAATCGGTCCATCCCTTTCCGAGATAATCTTCACACAGACTTATAGACAGACCAATGGC
Source organism: Crioceris asparagi (assembly GCA_958507055.1). Classification (NCBI taxonomy): domain Eukaryota; kingdom Metazoa; phylum Arthropoda; class Insecta; order Coleoptera; family Chrysomelidae; genus Crioceris; species Crioceris asparagi. The sequence goes on from OY293827.1 coordinate 57,122,030, forward strand.
TGAAAATAAGTTTTTTTACTCGTTAGAACCACTGTGGCGCCACAGTCTTCAGCTCAACACGTAGGTTTAGCGCGAGCAGGATGCCCAATCTGTGTCACCGGCGAGCGGTATCGATAGCCGGATAAACAAAAAATAAAGCACATCTGTTCCGAGATAATTTTGGTATACACAGACCAAAGGCTACTTATAGTAACCTAAGTAGAAAGGGCAGTCTATTCCTTTAAGCATTCTTTGGTTCCAATCCACAAAAATTATAATGCAATCAATTTTTCTTTCTTGAAACAATATTTTGTTTTCAAGAACTAAAAACATCAGTGCTAAAGTACAAAGGAAAGCTAAAAAAACAAAAATTATTTGGCATATTTTTGGTTTCGGTTTTCGATTTTTTTTAAATTCTTATAGCTCGATAAACATTTTTGACCGACGAACCCCGAACGAAGGAGGTATACAATTCGACTGTCTGCTTTATTTTTTTTTTGGTTCGTGCGCCCCTTTTATATAGTAAACGAGCTCCGATTTTGATGATTTTGGATTCATTTGAAAGAAGGGGATTGAGAAATGGTCCCATATTCATAAATACGCAAATCCGAAATCTCCTTCCCTCCGAAAACCGACCCCGAAGGGGTGGTGGGGGCGAATTTTCTCGAAAATCGAAAATCTGAGTTGGTATAATTAAAGTTAGGACAATATCCGGAAACGTTTAAATTGAACATTTTTTCAAAAGTGTTACGGTTTTCGAAATAGACGCATGTTAAATATGTATTTTTGCTATGTGGAGAGGACAATTTCTTTCGAAAATTGAAAATTTTTCGATACTACATGAAAGATATAATTATTTGCAGCAACATTTATAATGAACATTTTTTCCTTAGAGTTACGGTTTTCGAGTTAAATCGGTGTTAAAATGGTAACAACTAAAATATTCAAGCGTATTTCCGCAGCGATGTTCTGAGATCTCAATAATAACAACTACAAGCAAGGAATATACGTGGGTAATAGGACTAGTACTATCTTCATTGATATGGTATAGTGAACGTTCAACGATTTTCGGGACTAATGTTACACTCAAAAGTGTGAAATAAATCTACAACAAATATTTTTTCTGTGATATTGTGTAACTTAATTTTCGATTGCTAATTGCAAGAACTAAAGCAACACTCTCTCTAATCAATGCTGAATTCATTATCACTTTTTGGTTATCTTCTTCTCAGGTGGTAATCAAACATTATTAACAAAGAAAGTTTTAATGCAATCATTCCTATCTACTTTTTCTATACTTAATAAGCTAAAGTTCAGTAGTAAAAACCGTAAACTGTCATCCTACTTTTCATCTAAATGGTCATTTTAACGACATAATTCACCATGACTTTTTATTAATGTCCGATTTATCATTCAAAAAATACTTATTAAAATTCAAATATATTCACACTATTTTGGATTTTATGGGAGCATCTAAACAGTTTCAAAATAACGTCACCATGCATGGGTGTTATATTCTAGTTAATTCAATGCATATATTTCTTCATTATTATTCTATTTCCTAATTCATCAATAAGGACAATAATCACGATATGTTGGATAACAAATAAAAATCAGTTTGAAATTCTAGGAACCAACAATATTTCTGACTAAACTTATTTACCTTCGTCTGGTATTTACCTAAGCTGAACCTAACTATGATTTCAAAATTGTATCTAACCAATAATCATTTTCACTTTGACGCTATTAGTTTGAAAAATAAATTTAGGAACCAAGTTAATCGTCCGACTTCTAGAATAATATTTTATAAATACTATGAACTAAATTTTATAAATAATTTCATTTTTATTCTAAATAGATATAGGGATTTGACGTCTATATGTCAACTACGGTAAATTCCGATGTCGGTTTTGGTTTCACTATCACCAGGAACATCTCCACAGTGTTGTTATGTTGTCAAGCAAAAAAAATATATTTCAGATAGAATTAAAAATACAATTTTTTCAGAGACTTTTGTCTAATTTTCCAATTAAATCACAGCACACCCACAATATAATAACTGAATTTGTATGATTTTAATCTAAATTTAAGATTAGGTATACATATTATTCCTTTTCTGTTTTATCGTGTGCTTCTTCTAGGAGGTGCGTTATAGAATCATCTATTGATCGTTTCAAACGTTAATTGTATAATCGAAATACAATCATTTCAATGGAATTTCAAAAATGTGTTACTATTAACAAAACTTTAGAAAAGAGATTTTAAAATTCACGTTTCGTTAATCGAAGCAAATAGGAAGGAAGAAATGCGTTGGTAGTTTCTATCTAACTATCCAGTGGACAGACTGGTTAATTTGAATTTCAGTTATATTTTTATGGAGTAGTCAGATTGACCTATTTAAGATGTAAATAAACTGATGAGCAGATAGTTGCAACTATAAAATAATCATAAAATACCTATATATAAATGTTCCTGTAAGGACAGATCAGCCGAGGGAAATTTTCCTAAGAAAATTCTCAACTGAGAAAAAAATTACGGAGAATAATTCAAGCTTTTATACCAAAAAAGTAAATGCAACTTTTGACAGTTTGTAAATAAATATTTCTCAAATATAATCTACGCTTGTTATTCTGGCATCTACACGTGACAGCTGTCAAGCCAGCGAGAATTATCACTTTTGCTACTATACCGATTTTTTTTCAAAAATTGAGGTTGTCATAAATATATGTTCATTACAGCGAATATCATACAATGTTAAACTTCGTAAGATAGCAAAAAGATATTGCTAAAAATAAATGAAATTTACATAAAGCTCACGTGTTTTTCTAAAAATGTTGTGAAATTTGTTACTAACAAATTTCCATTGATTCTGATGAAAATCTAATCATATTATTAATAAATATTTGCTTAAGTTTCGAATTAAAACTAATCTGCCGAAATGATTTTTGATTCACGATATTTTCGAGACCTTTTTATTTTGGAATTTTAAACAGTCGGATCAAAATTTGTTTGTTTGTTTGTTTCCAGTTGATTAGAAGTTAATCTTTTAATATCATTAAAATATATTTTTGTAAGACTAACTAACTAAATTGTGATTATTCATAGTAATTCTAGATCTTAATATAAAGATATGGTTTTATATTTTTATCATTGTGGTGAAAACTCTATTGGATTGCAAACGAAATTTCTCAATATATTATATAAATTTGTTACTAACCGAGTTACCGCATTGGAAAAGCGAATTTGTTATACAATAAGGATGGAAGAAACGATCTTTAATCGAATTCGGGTAGGCACACTTGAAAATTTTGGGCATTGAAACTTAATTTCCATTTTCCTCTTCTAGCTGTACTTTGCCCTGACCGTCATCACAGTTGCTTCTGGGCAAAATTTTGGTTGTCCAGTCACAGTCAATCCTTTCATCCTAAACAACGGCAACATCAATGCTCAATACCGTCGTACTTAGACCTATCGACCTGTAATCGATTATTACAACATCAACGATGGCAGATACACACCTGATAACTCGGGTGCATATAGAAATAACGATGGTAAATATCATCCAGACGATAGCGGTCAATATCGCCCAGATGATGCTGGTCAATACAAACACCAGGATCTTGGTTACAAGCACATTGATGACAAGTACTAACATCAAGGCGATGTCATTGATCCGTACAAAGGTGATTCGGATAGAGGATGTGAGTAGTTATTTTGTTTTTCTGTTCTTTTCTGTACACTGTATCCCATTTTGAATGGGAACGTCGTTTACTTGCACTTTGACGCTATTATTTTGTGAAATTGTTGATGCTACAGTAGTATTTATTTCACCCTATATACAAACAGTTCTTGAAGCTCGAAAAAACTAGCAACCTGGTTTGAGCATTGTTTTTTAATCATCACGTATTCTCATGTTATTTTCTAAAATCCTACCTGTAGCAAGCCTTATTATATTTGAAAGAACCCATGACAAAAATCTACTTTATGTATCTCTTATATAAGTATTCTTTTTGAGCGCAGGTAGCTTTTGACAAAATAACATTGGAATCGACCTAGGGCGAGCAACATGGACTAGGATGTCATTTCAAAAGTCATGAAAATGTAACTGCTAAGCCAATGTGAAATGCTGAATACTGAAAGGCCATTCTTTTAGCGGTCTCTGGTCAGAATGAGCTACCCTAAGACTACTAAGAGGTCGAGGAAAAAATTAATATCCGTAAATTCCGTAGCAAATTGGTGAAAACGGGACTGTATTATTAAGCCTCCGCTGTCGAGAGTTATAATTTTGATAGAATATAGAAAAAACTCTATTTCTCAAGGTGGATTAGATTAATAGAGGAAAATAAATATCAAAGTCATCTCCACAATTTATTAAAAAAATAATTCTTAGAGGTTGAGACATGTTTCAAGTCATTCAGGATATAAGGAATATGTGGAGTGCAACAAAAAATAATATGATCATCACCAAAACCCACAAATTAAAACATTCAAGAGTCAAGACGAGAATGATTGTCGTCTTGACTCTCGATCTAAGATGTAGTTCCTACTAGGTATTTGTTGGAATTTTTATAATGAAATTTTTAAAAAATTTACCCTCATGTGAGGGTAGTTATTTCTAATTATTTTTATTTTCAGAATGTTCTATTTATTTGAGTTTTATTAGAACCAATGTTTTAATTTGCGCGTTTTGGCGATGTTTATATTAATTTTTATTTATCTCCACATATTCCTTGTATCCTGACTGAAGATAAGTTTGTATAGATTCGAAACATGTCTCAACCCCTAAAATTTTTTTTGTATGTTGTGGAGATGAATTTGAGATTTATTTTCCTCAATTTGACAGAATGTATATTTCGGTTGATGCTCCTACAAAAAATACGTCCGTCCGCCCTCCAATCGGCTGTCAGCTGGCTGTATTTTATAATCCGTAGGTAGGTAGATAGCTAAAATGTCCATATAATGTTTATTTCCATTTTCGCTATAATAGAAAGACTAAATCGGTTCGTCCGTCCGTTCGTTTATGAGAGGGCTGTATCTCATAAAACGTAATAGGTAGTGAGTTGAAATTCTCCGAAAAGTACATAGTTTTGACTATTTCAAGATGGTACGGAACCCTTCGTGTGCGAGTTCATCTTGCTTCTCATAGCTATGACCAAAATTTAATCTTCTTACTAATGAAAACAGCAGTGTTATATACCACTGACTAGCTCTGTTTTGAACGATAATCAAAGAAATTAATAAATTTCTAGTAAATCTTTGGAGATAGGTATAGAAAACCAGAAGACATCAGAGACCTTTATAAAGTTTTAATATATAGGGTAAAAAATCAGAGTTTTTGATATTTTGCAATATGAGCGGCAACGTTACACACCTGAAAACATTTTCAGTTGATAGATCAGAAAGAATCATTCGAATTACAATCTTTTCAGAACGATCATATTGAACACTCTGAACTTCTTGAACTCTAAACTATATATATCCAATTTTTGTTTAGACAAAGTTATAATTAATATCTTAATATCTGGCACTTTCTACTATATTTTTCACAAAACTATTGGGCTGTTGATTTGTGAGAATATATTTTTTTCTCAACCTCTTTACAACTTTAGGGTAGTTTTTTCCTGCCAGAGACCGATGATACAATGCTTATTTGTAATTAAGAATTTTACAGGGATATTACAGTTAAATTTTCATGACTATTGAAATGCCTACCTAGTTCAGGTTGCTGGCTATGAAATGAATTCACTGACTGTCTATTGTAAATAGAACACTACGTACACTTATTTCATCACGTGCTCCAGGTTACCAAGGCGACAAAAACCTCTTTGGCAATGGAGGCAATGGTGGAAACAATGCGAACAAAGTTGGAAATAGAGAAAACAGCCCTTTTGGCGTTGCAGTATCTGCAGGGCCAAATCCTTAACTCAAAAAGGGTAACGCGGCTGGATTGTACGATAACAGAAATTACAGAATTCTTCATCTTGTCGAACAAATTCAGAATGATGGCTACCATTACGAGTGAGTAAATACTCAGAGTCTATTTTTTTCACACTACAAGTGTTTCAGAGATAGGTATATCAGTATACGATAAATAAATTTAACACTTTCAATACTCCAACAGGTACGAAACAGAAAATCGCATCATCGGTGAAGAAGATGGACACATAGAGAATAAGGGTAAAGAAGACGAAGTGATGAAAGCAAAAGGGTTCTTTGAATATACAGGATCAGATAGCATCGAATACCGTGTTGATTATACTGCTGAGAGGCTTAATTCCAGTAGGGGCACAACTTCCAACGCCACCTCCAATTCCAATGGCTATTGTGAGGTCATTAGAGTACCAAAGATCATTGGGGATACTTGATTGAATTTTTTGTTGAATGGATGCATACCATCCGGATATTTATTCAATATTTTTTTCAGTACTGGTGACATGCTGTTACTTAGTACAATAAATTATTGAAAAACAACAATGTTCTTTTTTATTTAATAAATATAAAATTGATAAATTTGTAGGTGGTTGAACGATTTTGAAAATTATTAGATATACTTAGGTAAATAGTTTGCAAAGACACGATGGTCAAAAGAATGTACATTTTGATCGAAAGTTTATTAAGTCCATGTTAATTAAAAAGAAAAAAATAGCTAGCTGTATAGATGCAGTCCTGAAGGTTAACTCTATGAACTTCCCTGTGGATCTACACTGTGTCATTTTATAGTAGTAAGTAAAAAAGCTATGCAATAGTGTATAGATTCTGTTCTAACCTAACCTAACCTAACCAGATGGAAGTACATATTATAATATATAATAACCCATAATTTAAATATAAGTGTAGAGACATATTAAAAGGATCAAGTGAATGCATCAGAATAAATTTTACCAATGTTGTGAAATCATTTTTTGAAGCAAAGCTTCTTGTACCTGTATAGTGAACGTTCAACGATTTTCGGGACTAATGTTACACTCAAAAGTGTGAAATAAATATTTTTTACAAAAAATTGGACCGACGTTATTAGTTGATGCACTGAAAGGTATAAAATAATATTACTTCTATTGGTGATGGTACTTGTGAAGTTGGTGCCAATAGTTATCAATCTAACTGCAACTGCACAACTTCAAAAGTACTATCACCAATAGAAGTAATATTATTTTATACTTTTCAGTGCATCAACTAATAACGTCGGTCCAATTTTTTGTAAAAAATATTTATTCAAATATCAATCGATGCAGTTCCTGAAAGGACACCGTGTATGTACTTGTGTATGTACTCCCACCGATAAACGCGTAGAAGCTTGGCCTCTGTAAGGCAGCCCACGAGATATCTCAAATTCTTCAAATTTTTTTCAAATTTTGGGTATATCACGAAAAAATACTTTCAATATCTTTTTTCCTGTTTTTTTTTCTGCAAAATGGGCGTAGAAAAATTTTTCACTTGTACAAATTCGATCAGTCTAGGTAATTAATTTTTGTTTAGGGTGCTCAAAATATTCTGAATTTATTACAATCATTTTTCAAAAATTTCTTATACCACATCATCAGGAAACTTGACCTTTCCTCAGAAATTATTTTTTGTAGATTATTATTTTTAAATATTACATCGAGATATAGGTTGAGAGATACAACCAGAGAACATAGTCGTATATAACTGCAATTCTTATGGCTACAAATGCCCCAACCAATGACCTATTAACAGAGATAGACAGAACACTTCATTGATAAAATGCGTTTTGTTTGTTGACAACATCTTTGTGGGTCAGGGGTGAGCTGTGGAAGCGGTCAGAAGGGGGGATAGAATGGTTTTAACTAAACCCCGCCTCACTGTACTCGTCTTTTCGCATAGAAAATATGACACCAGTGGCGTCTCGAACTTTTAGGTTTCATTTGCTATACGTCGAAATAATTAATACCACAAAATAAATCTGAAGCTTGGTAAAAAAGTCAATATCCGAAATTTCTTGTGTTCATATAATAATCGCAAGGAAGATTTATATCCATGCTCCGCACCTGTTATAGTTTATGGACACGAGAGTTGACCGAGTTGGGCGTGTCCGTAGTTGTGATAGTGAACGGAATTTAGGTTTAAATATCCCGACTTCTTTCCTGTCCCGCACTCTACATACTGGCTTAATTTTATCTTCTTATCAATTTCAATTGACCCTTAAATGGACATTGATTTTTGTTCCTATCCCGTACTAATATTATTAAATAGGTGTGTAGGTATAATTCTTTTTCAAAGTCAAGGATTTGAAAAGCGCAAACAATATAAAAATTTCTTTAATGAAGTAACAATGATTATAGTCTAAGATCCGAACCTAAATTGACCTTCACCGAGCTGGTAATAGAATAAAACTTATTTTATAATAAAGTAAGTATACTGGAAAATATACAAAGTATTTTTAATTATTTTGAAAAAAATGATTTTTCATTAAATGCAAAATCAAGATAATAAGAAAATTTTATATTGGACTTAAAGTATAAAACATATAGAATGTGCAGACGTAGGGTTGTCTATAATTTACCTGGACAAACTACTAGGCTGCCAGGTGTAAACAGGTATGTCGATGCCAGTTACTTTCACTTGCTATGATAATAGATAAGCGCTATATTATTGCGAACACGTTGATAGGTATAATTTTAAAGATTTAAATTTCAACGCGTGTAAAAATGAGTGACAGAGAGATCCCAGGTAAGTAGAGTGTAATAATAAAGGACCGAACATTGCAGTCGTCTCTGATTGGACATTCAATATAAGAAAGTGCGCATGCTCGGTACATAAACTATGGAAGGTAGGGGTACCCCTACTATCCTCCATATTGTAAACAGTACGCGTTATTTCGGAGCAACTTGTAACTCAAAATATCATAACATAATTAATGAAAATATCAATTACTACTTACTTTGAAGTTTTTTCCTTTTTCTAAAAACATGAAAGAGAAAAAAGTGGACTGCCGAAAATTCAAATAAAAAATAACAAAAAAGATAGACTAAAGATCTTGTATTATATTTAAAATTTTTACTACAGAACAGCAAAAGTACAAAAAAAATATTAAAAAAAATAAATTTCAATAAATATGTTCTACTCAATATTGCCGTGGTTTACAGGATTTAACTTCGCACATACAGAATCAGACGACTGCAATGTTCGGTCCTTTATTATTACACAGTATACTTACCTCATTTTCACACGCGTTGAAATTTAAATCTTTAAAATTCGCAAACCTCTATTAGGACCATTTTTTTGCTGGCAACCCTATATCAACGTGTTCGCAATAAAACAGCGCTTATGGTGATTATCATTTTTTTTCTATTATCATGACAAACCTGGCAACCTAGTAGTTTGTCCAGGTAAATTAAAGACAACCTTACGTCTGCATATTCTATATGTTTTATACTTTAAGCCCAGTATATAAAAAAAATTATTTTCTTGATGTTGCAACATTTAATGAAAAATATATTTTTTAAAATAATTAAAAATATTATGTCCAGGATTTTTTTTGACAACCCATTTGTAATATATTTTCTAATATACTTACTTTATTATAAAATAAGTTTTATTCTATTATCAGCTGGGTGAAGGTCAATTTAGGTTCAGATCTTCTACTATTAGGTAATAATTTCTTTACTACGCCCATAACCGATGTTTATATGTCAATAATTTTCTTTCAAAATTCAAATATATAAGTTACAAAATTTCAATTTAGATGGTCTACTTCGATAAAAAGTTACTTCTGGGTTCGTGTATTCTATTTTATTGCACAGTTTGCAACGTCTACAAAATTTTTCAAGTTTTGAAACCAAAGAATATAATAGAATATTCAAAAACAACCAAAACACCAAGTATTTAAATAATGGGGGGAAAAAACTGATATGCGATGAGACATGGCCGAACAAGGGATTATGTCAACACAATATATTGTTTACAGTTCCGTCTATCTCTGTTAATATGTCATTGGCCCCAACCGTACATGGCCTGCTGGCCAAAGACAAATGTAACAGAAATGTAACACAATTTATATATTCCGCCCCTTTGTCCACGTGCAAAACCTACTTCTAAAGGTCCATTTGAGAGAGGTAGAGAGATATCTTCCTTATCTTACCTTCTTAACAGAAGGGTAGTGACCACATAGTCAATCCTAATGTAATGATACTGCTTTTCTTATAACTTCCCTCCACATATCCATATTTATTGCGATACGGACAGGTTTTTTGAAACTTGTTTATCTGTATTCTTTAATTTCGTCGGTCGATCTTCTAGGAGAACCACCCCTTGGTCTTGCCTGTTCCACTTTACTATACATTTCCAAACGCTCTAGATTTTTAGATTCTAATAATTGCGCCTTGTAACGTGTTCAAAGTATTTTGATATTTTGGTGTTCACTATTTGGGATACTCTCTACGGGACTTCATCAAGGACAGACTCGTTCGTTCTTCTTGCAGTCCATGGAACTTGAAGTATTTTTCTCCATCAGTACATCTCGATTTTTTTTTAGTTCTTATGATTTCATGGTTCACGATTATGCTTTGTAAGGAGGTATGGGAAATGTGATTTGAACTATTTTCCTTCAGATTTTCATGGCATTATCCTTCTATGTTTTTTCTATGCTTCCATGGATGTCCTTGCTATTTATGTGTGCAAACCTATTTATTTGTTATGAATACACCCCCAGAGACAAACTTGGCACTGTGTGATATCCGGTCTATCATTATTCTGCCTGTCCACAATCATGATTGTTAATTTTATTTCCTCGAATAGAACCACCACCAGGCCTTCCATGGTTTTATGCATTATAAATTCCCCGTATATATTGAAGAACAAGGCTGATAGAATACGCCTGAGGCCTTCTTAAAAGGAAAATCTGTTAGTTGAAAAGTTCTCAATATGTAAAACTTCATTAGATGTACATATATAGATTAGTTATGAGTACCTATAAGAGATATTAAGAGTGTGTTCCTAAATACAAAACATTAGCCTGGCCAGGCTTAAATTATGTCATCAGTCAATGTCATATTCCTATATCAAGTCCATATATCTGTCAGTTTTCGACGGCCTATTTAACCCTGGGCAGGCTAATGTTTTGAATTTTGGAACAGCCATTAGACGTTGTGTAGTTCCTTAGATAGTACAGTTGATAGTTTGTCCCATTTTATGCTGTCGAATGCTTTGCGATAATCCACAAAGCACTTGTATCAGGGTTTGTTGAACTCATGACTTTTTTATAATTTGACGAGTATTTCAAAAAAATCTCTAGTTCATCTACTTTTTACAAACCCTGCGTGTTCTGGGGGAACTTGCCATTGTAAAATAGATTTCAGGCATTCATTAATAAGAGTGAGAAGGACTTTGCTGGCATTTAATAACAGGGCTATTGGTCTGTAATTGTCATATCATTCTTTAGATCAGTTCTTATGAAGTGGAATTACCGAGGGAGTAGTCCAGTCACAAGACCAAGGCCTAGTTCCCCAAGTATCTTGACAAATTGTGGGCATAAAATTCAAAACGCTCTCACCCATAGCTTTAATTATTCCTGATGATATGCCATCGTTGCCAGGTGCTTTGTCCTATTTCAGTCTTTTCATGGCCTTTTTGACTCCATCTTTAATTATTAGGGTTCTAGTTCTAAGTGTATGTCAAAATTTGTTTCGTTGTTGTTATCTTTGTATAGGTTTTCGCAGTATTTTTTCCAAACGAACAACATTTCTCTATCTGTGATCTTTTACCCTGATCTTGAACGTGCCTGATGAAAACTGTTTGTTAATCTTGCGGACAAGTCTGTATCTGTGCTTTTTTGCAAGATTTCTGCAATGATTATCGAGTATCGTTCGTCAGCCAATGTTGTTTTTTTCGGGGACTGAAATACGGATTGTTCGTCAGTTATTTTTTTGACTATATTTTTGTTTTTTCCCCTTTTTTTTCGTTGACTGTTGAGGTGTTCGATTGTTGTTTTAAATTTTTCATATTAGCCAATCAGTAATTTGAAGTTTCCGCAATCTGCAACAGGCAATGTCTTTACATTTGTTATGGACGATCTTCAACGTAATCTAAGGTATTAAAATGTAAGAGAAAGAGAGAGAGACAAAATTTCCATATTACCGGTTCCAAGCTAATAATAGGCATGACTTTAATTATTGTACGAACCATCCTTTGTTATTTCGAATTGATTGACGTTTGGTGTAGCAATCGGTCAGTTCAGAGTCATGTATAAATCTAATGGAGTATGACAGGTGATCACATCAATATGACACTTCAGTTTTTGATTACTCTGTTGTGCAAGTATAGTTTTATAAAAAGTAATGACGCAAATTTTCTGCTTCAATTCTATGCAAGAAGACTGAATATTGCAGAAGTTTACACTACCTATGCTTTTCTACGTAATCAAATGAGATCACAGATGATGGTTATCAGAGACGATTCCTGCCGATAATAATTAGCTTAGCTTAGCTAAGAAGATTTTTGAAGATTCTTCGAATTTTCCATCCTTCCTTTATAATTGTTTAGAAATGTTTTACTTCTGAAGCTGTTCCAGAATCTATAACTAACAAAAAAGAGGAATGACTCATATCCATCGCTTAAATCATGAGTTATAATGTTTAGTTCAAACTAAAATCCCTTAGAAAAAAACACTTCCATTTTTTACCCTGTTTTCCTAATAACAATTCAATATTTCTTCCTCTTAGAATCGTATTCGGTCTTTTGTGATCTTTTTTCTAAAATTCAGTAGGTACCCCTATAGAACAAATGATATTCTGGAATGTTCTCAAACATCAGTCCCATATATGTATCTAAGATGCCGGAGAAGAATAAATTGAACACAGTTAATTGATTTCGCGTTGCAGAAGATATTTTATTTTAATGAATTGCTTTTGTTTTTCATAGCCTAATTTCACTTCTTTTTGATTCTGAATCTTACAAATATTATACATTTCTTATACATGCACCTTTATTTTATTTCTATTAATGATTCGTATTTGGAAGCAATTCAGTTCAATGAAATCAATAAAATTTGAATTATTCATCAACTGAACATTATACCTTCTTCTATAACATTTCCAGATCACAATGTTTATAAATATTTGTAATAAATTATTCTTCGTGATATGAATATGTATAATGAAATGACGAAACGTTGATGGACAGCTAATACAGAATCATATTGAAGACCATCTTTAAAATTTGGATAGTTTTGAGTGATAAGATAGCAAGGTCGACCATATAACAAAAATGTTAATGAGCAGTAGGCCGATCTGATCAATCCCATATATATAGCATCAAAATTCATTATAATTTACAGTTGTGAAAAACCCTCCAAAATGAAGAGCACAGTAAGTAAAAACATTTATTCCAGTATCTGAATTTGTTTAATTATAAAAAAATATCTTTGAAATGTGTAGTACTTCATTTATTTAAGTCAATTGATTTACTTATAGATCTGCTCTGATTAAACAATATTTCTTCCAGCTTTGTCTTTTGGCTATTATCTCATTAGCGTCGGCTCAGATCTTCAGAAGGCCAGTCACTACCGCTCCGTTCCTTTTGAATAGTAACAATAACAATGTGTACCGCCCTAACGTATATAGACCCACCATTAACTATAACAACAACGATGGCAGGTACACACCCGACAATTCTGGCGCCTACAAAAACAACGATGGTAAGTACTATCCCGATGACAGTGGTCAGTACCACCCTGGAGGTGATGGTCAATACGTTCATGATGATGCTGGCTACAAACATGACGGTGACAACTACAAACATCAGGGGGATAATATCGAGAAATACAGAGGTGATACCAATAGAGGATGTAAGTACCATATTCATAACTCGTATGATTTGGCTGAATGACTTCATTCCTTCATCTATTTTAGCTGGCAGCTCTGGAGTTTCCGGTGGTGTAGGCAACTATGGTTTCGCCGTTGCTGCCGGACAGAACTCCGGTCTTAAGCAGGGCAACGCTGCCGGACTCTATGACAACCGGAATTACGCTATCATACGACTAGTAAATCAGAACGAAAGAGATGGTTACCATTATTTGTAAGTAGATGTGATTCACATGAATTCAATACATATAGGTTTCAAATCAGTTTCAGTATGATGTGATTGTACAAATTTCCCTTACAGGTATGAGACTGAGAACCGTATCTTAGGCGAGGAAGAGGGTCACCTGGAAAACAAGGGTCAACAAAATGAAGGCTTGAAGGCGAAGGGTTTCTTCGAATACACTGGTCCCGACAGCGTTGAATACCGCGTTGATTATACTGCCGATGAGAGAGGTTTTTTGCCAGAAGCAGCTCATCTGCCCACGCCACCACCTGTGCCAGCAGCTATTTTGAGATCATTGGAGTACCAAAGAGCCTTGGGAGAGCTAGAAAGATAAATCTTTTATCAACTGGATATATAGATTTGATATTATGTATTATTTGTTTATATATTGTGTTCGTTACATATCAGTTACCATATGTATGATTTTGAATAAATCATTTAGTTACCTTACAACAAATTTTTATATGTCAAAGTATTGAACTTAATTAATTGTTTATTCATTATTATTCAAATAATGTCAAAAATAGCAATAATTTCTAAATGATTTTCTTTAATGATTACGTTTAATTTAGTCTAGTACAACAAACGTAAAAAAAACTTGCAGACTGGTTTGTCATTATTTCAGTTTTGGAGTTTGGATACATACGAATGCGAGTTTGTAAATAACGTAAATCAATATTTGATGTAAAATTTGACAGTCAGAGAAGCGTATAATAACTCATTTCTAAAAAACTTACTTAGAACGAATCAAATGAATAAAATTATATGGTTTAATGATAATATAACACATACGCGTGAGCATATTTATTTAATAAGTAAAGAATAACAGAGGCCGGGTTTTCCTATTGAGTTTAAAAAATATTAAGGAGCATATAAAAGGGTACACTAAAATGAAATATAATGATACCCTAACCAACAATGTATGTGGCAAATTATAAATCAACAAGAGGGTCTAGTAAGAAGGATCAATGCCAAAAATTTTTTTTTTCAACAAGGTAACTTATAATGAAATTAGTCACATCCATAATATCTTGAGCTACAACATATTATTGTCCATCATATCACAGAAGGGATTACTCTCTACTTTAAAGAAAATACCTTTTCCCAGTCGCTAAAAGCTGTACTAGTAACTCCAATTTGTGCAAAAACTCTCCACTACATGAGAGTTGTAGACCTACTTCACTTCTACAAATGCTGTCAAAAATCATTAAAAAATGCAAGTCTCAGGATACATTGATTTGAAAAGAATAGGTAATTCCCATTTGAATTTAGAAAAAACAACGGGAGCATTTTGGGCATTGGGTTCTGGTGGGACACATACTTGGGTCATTTGATGATATCAAATCAAATCAAATTAAATCAATTTATTCATGCTAATTACAAAAATATGCTTTTATTCGTCAGAGTAAAGGAAATGAGGAAAAGAGGCAACAAATTACAATATTCGCCAAAAGAACAAAAAGCAATTACTGTTAATAGATCATTATTCGTAAAGCTATTTATAGGCAAATAACAATTTTATCAATGTCAATACAACATAAATTTGTTTACATAGGCCAGAATATAAATTTAATATAATTAAAAAGTACACTTTAAAAAAATATAGGAAGTATGTCTAAGCTACGACACCTAGAGGCAGCTATTAAAACCTTATAAAACCTATGCTAAAATAATTCCGTCACAATTAAAATATTCATTAAAGTTATAAAACACATTCTGTGACAAAAACTTTTTCAGCCTAGCTTTGTATTGATTAAGTGGCAGGGCTCTCACATAATTGGGTAAATGTTTAAGGAATTAAATAGCCCAGTACCTGGGGCCATCCTGACACCTCCTTAGCCTACAATAACATATAATAAGGTCAGTTCGATCACGAGTATCATAAGGGTGTACCTCACCACACATTTTATAGTGCTCAGTGTTTTTCCTCACATAAAGCAAACTCTCCAGAATGTAAGCCGATGGCAGTGTAACAGAGCTCTAAATGCATCCCTACAATCATCCCTTTATTGCAGACCGAACACCAGACGCACAGCCTTTCTCTGTAATCCAGATGCCCTCCGGGCTTGCCCTGCATGACTCCAAGTTATTACTTGCTCTTGTGCATACGTTTAGATAGAATGGAAAAGACTAAAGTAAGCCGTTCTTAGTGTATCCCTGAAGCGGGACTTTGTGTCATATAATATTCTATTAATCGACAAGATTCTATTAACATTACTATTGAATTTTGTCGAATTTTAGAATACTATATGACACTGAGTCCCGCTTCTGGACACACAGCCAGAGAGGCCACGAAGAATAAACAGGGCACTGCCTAGTCTCGCAGTCGTGTAGTCGATGTGGGTATCCCAAACAAGTTATGGATCAAGCTGCCCTCATTTTCACCGTCAGCATATCTCAGTGAGAAAACCATCCTATTGATCTTCTCTCTGTTCAGAAGCAGCATATTAGCAGCAAACCATTCTGCTGCCAACCTCTGCAGTGCAGCAGATCTCTCCACAGCATTAGGAAAGAAAGAAATTGTCAAAAAACCGGTCCTAGTAGAGCTCATAAGCTATTTTAAAATCAACGAAATTTTTCAAAACTCAAAGAAACTGAAAAATACTTACTGGAAAATCACGAAAGAGTCCACCAAGGAAGAAAGGGAGCAATATAACCATCTTTAAAAAATCCTGGAAGAAGCAATAGTAAAAAATACCTGCCAAAATCAAAGGAAATAAGCTTATTCTGTTGGGCAAAGGAGAATCTTTCACTCTGGATGAACTGAGATCAGGAAATACAATATTCTGCAATTCGACACAAGGGGGTTTTGTGCAATCTACAACTGGATTACAAGAAGATATTTCAAACAAAGCAACCCAAAAAGAAGGTAACAAGAAAGAGACGCAACAAAACGAAAGGGACAGAAAACCATTCGCTGAATTACAAGAAGATACCACAAATATAACAAACACTAAAAACATTCCACCAAGAGCGGATGATGTGGAATCTTCCAATGTGTTGAAAGGCGATGATACTTACAATATAGCTACCTATAAAGACAATACCAAGAGAGAGACGAGACAGACAGAAAGTGATAGAAAACCATCCACAAGAAACATTCTTAAGTCATCGTCTTCCCAAAAAGGTGGATAATTATGAAACTCAGAGCCATCAGTAATCCTTTTTTTCTTTCTTCAATAAATACGATTCTATAATATTTAGCTTAATCATTTAATTATATTTATGTATATTATATATGTATATTTTTTCGATCTAACAGATTTTATTTTGTATACAGAACCTCTCGCATAATGAAATCTCTATTGAAAATCGGACATGCCAATGTTCGTTCTGTTTATACTGGTTTCAATGTACTGAAAAACTTCATACTCGATAATGATTTATATATACTAGCTCTTACTGAAACATAGCTATTTCCTGACTCTGATCTACAGAATTTCTTTATCAAAGGTCATACTTTAGTGCAGAAGGCAAGAGATGGGCGGGGAGGTGGAGTTGGGTTCTACGTAAGTAACTTTTGAAATTATGAAGTTATTTTCAGTCACATTAGCAATTCTCTTGAGCAAATTTGGATTTCTAATAAGATTATGGATAAAAATTGTGCAATCGGGGCACTTTATAGGTCTCCGAAGTCGTGTTTAACGGACGTTATAACGGAACTTGAATATAGAATGTCTGTACTTATGACAAGCTTTGACGCAGTTATACTCGCAGGAGATCTGAACGTTGATATGCTATCTCGTAACAGAGCTCGCGACCACGTTAACAATTTCTAGATGCACACAATCTCAATCAAATTATTTGTGAAGCCACTAGAATTACTGAGTTCTCGCAAACTCTCCGAGATATCATTATCACATCTGATTTTAAAGAGAGTCGCAATTCCAGTCTTTGATTTGGAGTATGTTACAGATCACCTAGCAGTAGTATGGGAGATTAAAACCGTTAAACAAAAATCAAACACTAAATTAATTAAAATTAGAGATTTTACAAACTTCAGCAATGAAGAATACGAAAAAGATCTGCTCCAAGTCAACTGGGATAACATATATACCTTGACAGATGTAAATTTACAAGTTGAGCTCTTCAATAAAACCCTGTTAGAAATCATCGACTCACATGTACCAATTCGCGAAGTGAGAGTTACAAAGCCTATTTCGCCCTGGCTAACATATACCACAAAACAGATGATAAAGCTAAGGAATAGAGCAAGTACAAAAAAAAAAGAAAATCGTCATTGCAATTATGCGATTATGTTACTGGGGCTATAAAAAGAGAAAAACGCGCTTATATGGAATATGTAGTACAACAAAAAAAACTGCAAATAACTTGGAAGACACTGAGATCTCTGGACGTTGTCAGTAATAAAACTTTTGATGCGCTTCCAGCACAATTTAATGACGCTAACTCAATCAATATTTTTTTTAGGAATGTTCCCTTGGTAGATCGAACTTTGCACCAAATAAGCCTTTTAGAAAAATACAATAAGACTCCTCTCACCAATAAATTCAATTTTCGGGAGGTGGATTTTGTCGAAGTGGAAAAAGCGATCAATCAAATCAAAAGTAACTCGGCAGGATTGAATAAAATATCCCTTTACTTTTTTATCGTGGATTTTGATTCCTTATATAACCTACATAATAAATAATTTATTGAAAACTAACACCTTTCCATATGCCTGGAAACAAGCATATGTTATTCCATTGGCGGAAACTGCCAATTCTTCCGAATTGAGTCACCTGAGACCAATTAGTATACTACCAACCTTGTTTGAACTCATTATGAAAAAACAAATATCGGCTTATGTGTTCGACAACAAAATTATTCCTTACTTCCAATCCGGCTTCAGAGAACAATTCACTACAACCGCTCTAACTATCTTAAACGACGAAATTTACAGAGATTTTGATGACAATGTGATGAGTTGTCTAATATTACTAGACTACAGTAAAGCCTCTGATACAATAGATCACAAGCTACTGTGCAAAAAATTGGGTCACTTTGGTTTCAGCGACAACTCTTGTCAAATGATAGAAAGTTATCTGAAATGTCGGAACCAGTGTGTGAAATTAGGCAATAACATGTCCGACTTTTTGCCAGTCATGTTAGGAGTCCCACAGGGTTTTATTTTAGATTGTTATTTTCTCTCTCTCTCTCTATATATATATATATATATATATATATATATATATATATATATATATATATATATATATATCAGATTTTCATCAAGCTATATCATTCTGAAAAATACATCATTATGCGGATGACTCGCAATTACAATGTGGTTTTATTCTGAATAGCATCCAGCAAACTTTTCCATCTATAAATGCCGATTTCCATGCACATATATATATATATATATATATATATATATATATATATATATATATATATATACAAGGAAAATATCTAAGGTCCTAAGACAGACCTCTGTGGGACACCGATTGTTGTAATATCTCTCTGCTGAAGTCACCACACCAGCCCTCACTGCCTGTGTCCTTCCGGATAGATACGAGCTAAGAAGATTTAAACTGCTTTGATGAAAAGAGTACAGTTGGAGTAGTAATACTAATATAAATATATCTTAATTTAGCATCACACATACTTAATCACTTAATTGATTCTATTATGAATTTATCAAAAGAAGAAAGAATTAGAAAACTAAAAAACTCAAATTGATTTTTCAAATTCTTCTAAACTGTTATGCTCTTAGCATTTTTAAGTTCTTGCTTTAAACTGTTAGTATTTGTTTATGTCTTTGCAAGAACCGAATTCTCCCCAGCAATTGTTTTAACCCCTTTCAATATGTAATTTTATTTTCCACTGGTTTTATACTCATGCACATTTTGGAATGTTTCTAAAATATTGAGTTAGTTAAATTTTAACATTTTTATCTTGGTCTTTGCTACCAATTATTGAATTACACCACTATAAAGGGATTTTGGTTCGTCAATTGGGAAACAAACAATCAGTGACTTAAAGACTATTTATTTAACTAGTAATAAAAAACTAATATAGAGAAAAACTTGTTTGGGATACCCACATCGACTACACGACTGCGAGAGACTTGGCAGTGCCCTGTTTGTTCTTCGTGGCCTCTCTGGCTGTGTGTCCAGGGATACACTAAGAACGTCTTACTTTAGTCATTTCATGCATAAGAGCTTAGTAATAACCTGGAGTCATGCAGGCAAGCCCGGAGGGCATTTGGATTGAAGAGAAAGGCTGTGCGTCTGGTGTTTGGTTTGCCATACAAGGATGATTGTAGGGACATTTCGAGCACTGAGAATACTTACACTGCCATCGGCTTACATTCTGGAGAGCTTGCTTTATGTGAGGAAAAACACAGAGCACTATAAAATGAGTGGTGAGGTACACCCTTATGATACTCTTGGTCGAACTAACCTTATCATATGTTATTGTAGGCTAAGGAGGTGTCAGGATCGCCCCAGGTAATGGGCTATTTAATTCCTTAATCATTTACCCAATTATGTGAGAGCCCTGCCACTTAATCAATACAAAGCTAGGCTGAAAAAGTTTATACCAGAGAATGTGTTTTATAACTTTAATGAATATTTTAATTGTGACTATTATTTTAGCATAGGTTTTATAAGGTTTTAATGGCTGCCTCTAGGTGTCGTAACTTACACATACTTCCTTTATTTTTTTAAGGTGTACTTTTTTAATTATATTAAATTTATATTCTGGCCTATGTAAACAAATTTATGTTGTATTGACATTGATAAAATTGTTATTGCCTATAAATAGCTTTATGAATAATGATCTATTAACAGTAATTGCTTTTTGTTCTTTTGGCGAATATTGTAATTTGTTGCCTCTTGAAAAAATATATCTTCTTATATTTTTATTTTTTAGAAAGGTTTTAATCTGTAGTGACTGTCCTAAGGATGAATAATTTTATCTATGTAAGTAATTTATTGCCTCAGAAACTCTGTACAATAGGTATACTTAGCTTAAGTCCTCATTTCCTTTACTCTGACGAATGTAAGCATATTTTTTGTAATTAGCAAATATAAATTGATTTAATTTGATTTGATTCGATTTGATATCATCAAATGACCCAAGTATGTGCCCTACCAGATCCCATGCCCAAAATGCTCCCGTTGTTTTTTCTAAATCCAAATGGGGACTCTGTGAAATACCTATTCTTTTCAAATCAATGTATCTTAAGACTTGCATTTTGTAATGATTTTTGACAGCATTGGTAGAAGAGAAGTAGGTCTACAACTTTCATGTAGTGAAGAGTTTTTGCAGAAATTGGAGTTACTAGTGCAGCTTTTAGCGACTGGGAAAAGGTATTTTCTTTAAAGCAGAGAGTAATGCCTTTTGTGATATGATGGACAACAATATTTTAAATTGTTCTTTTAATTTAACGTTAAGACCCAAGATGTCACAACTACTTTTGTAGCTCAAAATATTAATGATGTTACTAATTTAATTATAAGTTACCATGTTGAAGAAAAAAAATTTTTTTGGCATTTTTACCTGTTATTTTTTCGCTCAAACAGGATTAGCCATGGGCAGTAACCGTTCCCCATTACTAGCTAAAATTTTTCTGAATAACTTGGAGATACAATTCCACAATTTCACTCATTGTGATAAAACAATTTTCTACTTCAGATACGTGGATGATTGTTTGGTTCTTTTCAATGGTAACTTAAATCAACTTCATCTGTTTCTGACTTTCTTGAATACTTTACATCCAGCGATCTCTTTCACAATGGAAATTGAAACTAACAATTGCCTACCTTTCTAGATATCCTTATTACAAAAACAAACAATAAGTTGGGATTCTCAATATACAGAAAACCTACAAATACTGACAATATAATCGCTTTCTCATCATATCACCCGATCTCGCATAAACTGAGCTCTTTCAATTCATTCTTTTAGTTGATTATTCTCCGTCCCTATGAGTGCAATAGACTTTAACAATGAACTAAACACAATTAAATAAATCGGTATTGACAATGATTATCCTAGTCAATTCTTAGAAAGATTATACCATAGACATTTGTTGAAACACATAAATAGAAATTTAATTATACCTGCCTTACCATCTACATATTGTTCACTGCCCTTCATTGGCAAAGTTTCCCAAGAAGTCAAAAACATATTCCAACATCACAACCAAGAATTGAAGGTATGCTTCTTCAATCGGTACACACTATATAAGAGGCTGGTCAACACCAAAGATAATGTTAGTCCATTGGATAGATCAGATGTCTATGAGATTTCTTGTTCAACTCCGAACTGCTTAGTCAAATATGTAGGTCAAACTGGCACAAAAATAAGTATCAGAATAGAAGAACACACGGGATAGACAAATATCGCTCATTGTTTCTCACAGTTCCTTTCCATGAGATCAATTCCAACAGTTCTTTTACTAATCATATTATTAACCACAAACATACCTTTGATATCACTAAAGATGTCAGAATATTACACCTGTCACCAAAGGGCCGCTTCTTGAATATCTTAGAAAACTTTGAAATCAATTCTAATAACAACAACCCGTTAATCATACCTCTTAATGAACAAACTAATTTTGATTGTATACAGTTCTTTAAAACTCTCAACTTTTGAATTTGTTTAGGGAAATGTATGCTTCTCCTTAATCCCATTTATTTATTTGTCATTATATTATATTATAGAGTTTTCTTCTTTTTCAGCCTTTATACGATAATAATTTAACTAATTATCTCCAGTCATTTATAGATGGCACCATGTGTTGATGGGCTATAAATTACGATCTTCAACCAAAAATTTCTCTTACATCGAACTATCGAACTTAGTAACAACAATCATGTAGTCCACCAGTCCACGTTAATTCAACGTCCAGTTAGAATTTATTTTTGGTTTTATTTTTAGAATTTAATTTTATTTTTTGAGTTCACAATGTGAAAGTTTAAGTTTTATTACAACCTCGGAATTTAATTATATTTTACTTTATTGATTAATTTTGGTTTTGGATCGGATTTATTTTTCATCTCCACGTGAGTACCACATTAGCCATCTTGCTTTTTTAAGATTTGTTTCAACATGTTCCTGTCACTAATTTATCCAAAAAAATTGTTACAGAACCTTTTTCTAAGATTGATAATGAGACTATATAGTCTCGAAACATGTATCTGTTATCTGTAATGTAATCATCAATATATTATGGAGAAGACTTCTTTCTTCTTTCTTTGAACAAGCATCAAAAAGCTAGCACAAAGCTGAACCATACAAATTATCGGAGATTTTCTCAATCATTCCCGATTTCGATGGAAATCAAATTATGCACACAACATTTTTAAAAGCTTGCAATACCGCTTTTCAAATGGCTCTAGGCGATCAGAAAAATCTGCTCGTTCTACATATAAAGAACAAACTTAGAGGTAGAGCCGCGGAATTATTTAATTCACGCAACCCAGATTCATGGGACGAAATCAAGTAACTCTTAGATGCTCACTTTGGCGACTCAAGGGATCTTACCGCTTTGATTCAAGATCTTCAAAGAATTAGACAGTTACCTGGTGAATCGCACTTAACTTTCGTCGCGAGATTACAAACGCACGAGGCAAAAATTCATGCTTCCATCAGAAAGCAGAATTTAACTAATATCGAAAAGACAGCTCAAATTCAAGTTACTGATTCAATGGTACTTACCACCCTACTAACCGGCCTAGATCCGAAACTTGGACAAATAATCCGAGCTAGTGACCCAACCGATATGCTTTCAGCAATTTCAACAAAATAATTCTAATACACAACCTTTTAGACCCCAATTCCAAAATCGACCCCAGTTTCAAAATCGACCACAATTTCAAGTACGACCAAAACAAAACCAAATTCCCCAAAACAGACCATCGATAACTAGGCCAAACTCTAACTTTCATAGACCTTCAGCAATTCAACCAAATCCCAATTTTAATAATTCCCAAAATAGAGCACATCACTTGAACCCACAAGAGTATACACAACCAGAATATTATCAAAACGATTATTACGACCCAGCGTATCAATCATACGACCATAATTACCACAGTGATTATAATAATTACAACAATGACTACAATTCCGACTATTCTAACACTTACGAACCATCATACTCTTACGAAGAAATCCCCCAATCTTTACAACCTCAGGATTTTCAAACACCCCAAACACAAGACCAACCCCCAGGACACAATCTTATCCAAGATCCGATATCAGAGATTTCAACGAAAACCAGAAAACTGACTCTGACGGACGAGACACCACTAGAACACCACTTTGCGTAGAACAATTGTTAACTGTAAATTCGAGAAACTTATTTTATATGAAAGATGCAACAGATACATTTAAAATTGTGATAGATAGTGAAGCTGGAATTTCAATCTTTAAGCCAAACACTTGTAAAAATTATAAAAGACGACAAACAGAAAATATCGTAATTCAAGGAATAACAACTGAAAAGGTTCCTATAACAGAATCAGTACTTATACCTTTTGGCATAAACGACCCTCATAAAGTCTATATATGCAACTTAGATATCGACTTTGACGGTTTACTTGGCTCCGATTTTCTTCAAAAATATGATTGTGTATTGGACATAAAAAATAAGCAACTCATTACAAACTTTAAAACCATACCTCTTTACCAAGTTAATAATGATAATTGTAGTGAAACGCAGAAAACAATTCCCACGAATAAAATAACAATTCCACCCCGAAGTCTTCATACTTAAAACAAATAAGCTAGCTAACACACAGGCAGTGTTATTAAGGCAAGAAATCGAAAGAGTTTTCATTCCAAACTCTATAGTTAAGATAGATAAGAATGGAGAATTTCTTGTGCCAATCTTGAACGCCAATGCCATTGATATCGTACTATCGTATTTTCTGAACTAGAATTCGATTTATACGAAGACGAAAATAATTTCAGTATATGTAACATCAACACCAATACAGACTACGAACATACCGACAGACGATACGAAATTATGAATCAGCTTAGATTAGAACATCTCAACGACGAGGAGAAAGAAAACATCACTCAACTTTGTCTTGATTTTGAAGAAATATTCTTTTTAGAAAACGACAATTTGACATTTACTAACGAAGTTAAACATGACATAGAGACAAATAATTCTAAACCCATTTACACCATGTCCTACCGCTATCCACATATTCATAAGCAGGAAGTTAAATCCCAAATTTCCAAGATGCTAGAGCAAGGAATCATAAGACCATCCAATTCACCCTGGTCTTCCGCCGTATGGGTTGTGCCCAAAAAAATGGACGCCTCCGGGAAACAGAAATGGAGAGTCGTAGTGGACTATAGGAAACTAAATGACGTGACAGTAGGTGACAAATACCCCCTTCCGAACATATCAGATCTCCTAGACCAACTTGGCAAGTGCCAATATTTCACTGCGCTTGATCTAGCATCGGGTTTCCACCAAATAGAGATTAACCCTAAGGATATTCCAAAAATAGCCTTTAATGTCGAGAATGGACACTTCGAATTTGTTCGAATGTCATTCGGTCTTAAGAATGCCCCCTCTACATTTCAGCGCGTCATGGATAATATTCTTTTAGGGATCCAAAACGAAAGATGCCTCGTCTGCATGGACGACATAATAATATATTCACCAACTATCCATGAGCACATTGCACGTCTAAAAGAAGTATTCACCCGCCTTAAGAAACTTAACCTTAAAATCCAGCCAGACAAGTGCGAATTCTTAAGAAAAGAAGTTTCGTACTTAGGACACTTAATTACTAAAGAAGGCGTTAAGCCAAATCCCCAGAAAATCGAATGCGTTCAGAACTTCCCTCAACCCCGAAATCAAAAAGAGATTAGATCATTTCTTGGCTTAGCTGGATATTATCGCAGATTCATTCCGAAGTTCTCTAAGATCTCAAAACCTCTAACTGATTTATTAAAAAAAGACATCACCTTCAATTTCAACTCAGAATGTTTAGAATCCTTTAACGAATTAAAACAAGCCCTTACTTCAAGCCCCATCTTATCGTTCCGAAACTTCGAAGAACCTTTTATATTAACGACCGACGCTAGTGCCTTCGCGATTGGTTCAGTCCTTTCACACGATCCCCCTTCTAAAGATCTCCCAATTGCCTATGTGTCAAGAACTCTTTGCAAGTCTGAAACAAACTTTTCAACTATCGAACGAGAGCTTCTAGCGATAGTTTGGTCTGTAAAACACTTTAGACCATACCTTTATGGAAGAAAGTTCATTCTTATCACCGACCACAGACCCCTTACGTGGCTTTTCTCTATAAAAGACCCAGGTAGCCGATTAGCTCGTTGGCGACTGAAATTGGAGGAATACGACTACGAAATTCGCTATAAACCTGGTTGTATTAACAAAAACGCAGATGCATTATCTAGGATTAAAGTCAATCACATAAAAGAGTGCCTCAAATTTCAAGAAAGACTATCCCAATATTCTATACTTCCTACCAAAGAAACAGACGACGAAGTCGACCAAACGATAGACATTTCTAACGAACGCATTTGCGAAGAATTTAAGACATTTGTAGAATTGTATAAGACGACTTCACTGATAGACTATTCTAAGATAGAATATACTAATAACCAACTTCTGAACAAAACAAATAAAAACATCAACACCTTTTTTCAACAGAATAAGCTTAAAGACACCCATTATAAAATAATAGATGACATGTTCGAAGAGAATACAGAGTTTACGGATAATGAAGTAAACATACTTACTAGTAAAACCATCCAAAATAGAAAATATTTCATTATACCAATCCGTTACGATCCGAATTTTGTCAATGAACATCTTTTTACAGCCTTGTATAAAAGTCAACAAGAACTCACCCCGGCCACAACATATTTCGTTGAGAATAACCCCGACATCCCAGCTATAGAAAGGCTTTCATTTATATTTTCCGAGAAAGAAATAAATTTTAAAATTTGTCAAGATCTTGTAAGAATCCCCGATGAAGACGAAAAGCCAATTATTCTTGACCAATATCACAAAGGTAAAACCCATCTCCACCGAGGTATTAACGAAACCATTCGTAGAATAACAGAGAAATATAATTGGCCTGGAATCACAAAAGACGTCGAAAAATTCATCAAAACCTGCGACACCTGTCAAAAGATCAAAACTTGTAGAAAAAAATTAGATAGTCCCCTCGTCATAACAGAAACCCCAAGATCCCCATTCGAAAGAATTTATATCGACATTTTAGAAATTCGATCAAGGACCTATATACTAACGATACGTGACGAATTGACAAAATTTTCGCAAGCTTACGGACTACCAGACAAATCTGCAAAAAGCTTAACCAATACACTGCCTCTGTATTTCCAACACTTTGGTACCCCTGTAAGAATTCACTGTGATTACGGAAGAGAATTCGACAACAGTTTATTTAGGGACTTATGCAGTTTATTTGACATTAAGTTCACACACTCCAGCGTTGGACACCCACAATCTAACGGCTCCATTGAAAGGTTCCATGCAACTCTTCTCGAAATGATAAGAGCCCATGTAACAGATCACCCTAACGAACACCCCCTCAATGTACTACCTTATGCAATTATATGCTATAACCGATCTGTTAACAAAACCAACGGTTTCTCACCGTATGAGCTTGTTTTCGGTCACACAGCCAGCAGACCACCTGAGAATACATACAATCATACATAAAGAACTAATAACCAAATACGTCCGAGATCTTAATGATAGGATTTCGTATTACTACAGTTTAGCTCGAAAACGCACAGAAGCACAAAAAGAGAAAGCTAAAGAACGTTTCGATAGATATGTTCGAGACAATACTAACAAATATAACATCGGAGATAAAGTTTACATTAGGGAATCCCAAATTAAAGACAAGTTGCAAAACAAATTCAACGGACCTTTCACAATACAAGAGATTCACAACAATTCAGCTACTCTCATTAACACCAACACTAACCAAAAGACAAAAGTTAACTTCGACAGAATGAAACCCTATTTACAGCCTCAATTAATTTTCAGGGTTATCCTGCTGTTCGGATCAGCATTTTGCCAATACAACCGACCGAAACACATTAGGTATCTGTTATCACGATGAGACAAAACTTACCATAACGAACAACCACTGGACCTTATTAGTGCACAAAAACATCACACTCCTACTTCAGGTATTTAAACACAACACAAGAACGAATCAATTCTCAATAAAGATCTCAGCAAGATCGAAAGAGCAATCCACCAGTTATCTGATAAGTTAGCACTGATTAATGCCCAACTAAAATTCTTTGAAATCTGCGAAAAATGGAAAGTTACATCTATCTAGAAGATAACCTTAATGATATCTTGAATGCCATAACATTTGCGAGATTGAATATAATACATTCTTCTATAATATCACCCGATAGTTTGATTGGTTCTCTTAAACAAATATCACAAAATTTAATTAAAAACAACACTTACCGCTTCCAGCTAAATACTCAAGCATTGCTGAATAATTAAGAATCATAGACCTAGAAGCATTTCAAACGAAATCTGATTTGGTATTTGTTCTGAAGATCCCTGTAACTGAACAAAAAAGCTACACCTTATTCCATTCATATCCAAACCCAATTTATGATAATAGAACTGATTTTTACCATGTATTATCATTTTCAAATAAATATATTGCGCGTGACGATGATTCTCTCACTTACATAAGCATTAAAGACATTAGTGTGTGTAAACAATTAGCCCCACAACAGAAACTGTGTTCAAACATTTACGCTTATCCTACAGACAGTAACTCAGTATGTGAAGTGCAATTACTCAAAAACTATAATAATGTTCCAGATAATTGTCAAACTTCTATCATTTATAGTCAGGGATATAATGTCCAAAAACTAGAAGAAAATGTATGGCTGATAGTTTTATCAGAACCTATACATGCAACTATAAACTGTCCTAACATCAACGAAAATATTGTAATTAATCAAAATTCGATACTGAGACTAAACCAAAATTGTTATGCATTCATTGGCATGACGAAAACCCAAGCAAGAACGAAGAGAATCCTAGATATTTCACGAAATCCTCATTCTGTCTTTATAGACTACAAATGTTGTGAAAACATTCCAAATAACGTCAAATTAGAAGATCTAACACCTCTAAAATTGAACGATTTGAACCTCGATGATTTAGCAGTATCTAAACACAAACTGGAAAGGTACTCCGAAGACCTAGACGACCTCATCAATAAGCCTTTTGCAGAAAGAAATATTTCTTGGTTTTCATATCTAACCATAACTTTAATAATATGTCTCATAATCTTCTATATTTGCCTCAAATACAAAAAAAATTGATCCCATTTCCTAGAAGAAAACCTTCAGCCTACGAGGAGCAAAAATCCAACAAAGGACTTCCACGAATCCCAAACTTTATCCTACGAAGAAGACCACCCCTGCAAACCGAAGAAGGAAAAGAAGAAGAAGCCTAACTTTAGATTTAAGCTTTTTGTAATTTATGTTAAGCAATACTTGATCAAAAATTGCTGTATAACACCAAATTTTTATATATGGGGATAGTTGTTATATTATATTATATGATGACATAACTTCTATAACAGGCATTGTTGCATGACCTATATTGTATAAACGGAATTTGATGACAATGCATCTGGTACTTGGTAATACTGTCTTTCCAGACACGTACGGTTGTAATAAGACATTTCAACAGCTTCACACAAATTGCAAACTCTACATTTTTTATAATATAAAGTACGAGCAACTTTCGCGCTCGAGATAATAATATAATTATTATCACACCAATAATCATCTTAGTACATAAGTAACACAGTTAATATAATATTTTTCAGTAAATTATAACTTTCAATAAATAAAGTTAAAATTGTTTTTAAAAAGTAAATTTCAAATAAAAAGATATAATATATATATATATATATATATATATATATATATATATATATATATATATATATATATAGTTTAAAACTTCACTTTTTAAAAAATAATAATATTTATTATAATTTATAAGTTACAAAAATATAATAATAAAAATGAAGAAAAACAACATGAACTGAGAGCTACTGCTTATTTTGAACCAAGAACCTCGGGGAACCAGTTGCAATCGTATTTATAGTGATTTTATGCTGATTAAGCATCATGTGACTTGCGCTTGGTTCGTCCGTTACAAATTCTAGAGCATGGGATCTGCAAGTTTGCATATTCTGATAAAACTACAATATTCTTAGAATATGGAATATTCCAGAGTATGGAAATTGCAAAGTTGCATATTCTGTGAGAATGTAAAATGTATTGAATTCTGAGAATGTTCCAGAGTGCAAAACTGCAAGTCAGCATTATCTCTGAGAAAGAAAATATGAACAAAGAAAAATAATAAAACACGTGTCGTTGAAATATGACACCTGTGAGACTTGATCGATATTATTGAATATGGTGAAATATATTGGGATATAACTATATATATATATATATATATATATATATATATATATATATATATATATATATATATATATATATATATATGTTATATATATATATATATATATATGTTATATAAAGTTATAATTGAATTACTTTTTAAAGTCATATAATAATAATAATAATAACAAAGTATTATTTTAAATATTATTTCATAATATTATATTACATCCGCAAGACGCAATATCTCACCATATCGTATTACATCTGCAAGACGCAGTACACCATATCATATTACATCTCCAAGACGCAGTTTAAGAAGATAACAAAAGTGATAAGGATATTTACGTGCCAGAGATGCAGACCAGTAGTCAGCAAGTTACCATAAAGACCATTGTTAATTGTTTATCCAGTTCGGCCTCCAAAAAGACATTACTATGTATTTTAATTATAATATTTCTAGAAGCTTCGATTCAACCTTAGGAGAAAAGATCCATTGTATTAATTTACGTTTCATTTTGTATTTCTGATGATTAAACATTTTTGATTGTATAAATACTAGATCTCCAGCTAACAGCATCATTCACTTGTTCACTTACTTACTTGTGAGTTTAGATTCATACAGTCAAGTAAAGTTAAGTTATATTTGTACTTTAATTTTTTGTCTTAATAAATAATTGTTTTTTTTAAAAAAGTTAATTCCACGATAAGTGATATAACAAATTGGCGCAGTCGGTAGGATAACTCAACGTGATAAAACAAGGCCTACTTCAACAACAAGTTTCCCCTCATTATCACGGTGGTTTCCAAACCTTCAAGTGAAAAATCATCGGCTCCAAAAGAAGAAGAAGAATTATTAGAATTTGAAGAAAAGGATACTTCAACGTTGGTAAAACAAGGCTTACTTCAACAACAAGTTCCCCCTCATTATCAACGGTGGTTTCCAAACCTTCAAGTGAAGAATAAATAGCTCCAAAAGAAGAAGTATTATTAGAATCTGAAGAAAAGGATACTTCAACGTTGGTAAAACAAGGCTTACTTCAACAACAAGTTCCCCCTCATTATCGACGGTGGTTTCCAAACCTTCAAGTGAAGAATAAATAGCTCCAAAAGAAGAAGTATTATTAGAATCTGAAGAAAAGGATACTTCAACGATGGTAAAACAAGGCTTACTTCAACAACAAGTTCCCCCTCATTATCAACGGTGGTTTCCTAATTTTGAAGAAAAGAACCGAACAAGACAAATGTACATCTTACTGTAAGTGAATTATCACGTATATTAATTTTTGAATTTTTGAACTGTTCGATATTCTTTTATCATATTTTTTTATATATTTGATATTTTATATTTAATTACATCAAAATGGCAAATGAAAGAAATCTAGCTCAAGAGGTTGAGCTTGAACCATATAGAATTTCGGAAATATTTTGTATCGAACCTGAATTTGAAGGTGATCAGATATTTCTCGGAACATTTTTAAATGCATGTGATTGTGCTTATAATATGTCTACCAGAGACCAAAAAGCTCTGTTAGTGATTCACATTAAAAATAAATTAAAGGGAAAAGCGGCTCAACTAATCAGCTCGCGAAATCCTCAGACTTACGCAGAGATAAGACAACTTTTAAATCTTCATTTTGGTGATTCAAGAGACCTTACTTCTCTTATTCATGATTTACAAAGATTAAAACAATTATCGAATGAGTCAGCTCTAACATTTTTCAATAGAGTGCAAGTCTTGAATGCTAAAATGCATGCAAATATACAAAAAACATCAAATTTATCAAATGAACAAAAGGTTGCACAAGAAACTCTTATTGATACTATGGCTCTTAATACTTTATTAACTGGACTTGAACCCCGTCTAGGACAACTTATTCGTGCTAGTCAGCCTGAAAACTTGTTAGAAGCACAAATTCGCATACGAAGAGAATTGCAATTATCATATTTTGAGAACCAAAAATTTAATAAGCCAGCTTCTAATATTGTAAGTAAACCTCAAAATATATTAAATGTTAGAAAACCCCAAATACAAACTGTAAAATGCTTTTCATGTGGTAAAAATGGTCATACTTCTAATCAATGTCGTTTCCAACAGCAGAGAGCATCAGCTCCAAGCTATAACCCAAATTTCAATAATAATTTCCAGAGACCAATGAATTTCCAAAATCAATCACAAAATACTGTGCAAAATAGACCGAATGTTCCTATTCAACAAAGACCTTTTATTTCGCAGGGACAATACCAGATAAGACCATCAGTAATTCAAAAGAATCCAAATTTTCAACAAAGAGCTCATTTAGTCGGCTTCAATGGTGAAAACGATTCATGTTATTATTTCGAAAATAATCAAGATATTTTTGAAAATGAATTCCAAGAAAATTATAATAACTATTCCGAATCATCAAACTATTCTCCGGATTGTGAAAATTATCCACAAGATTTTGAATCTCCTGAAAACTCCAATTTCCAGGATTTTCCCATTTCTCAAGTCAAAGACCATCCCCCAGATTGTCCGACAACAGAGAATTTAATTTCAGAAACAGTTACCAGAATCCAAACATTAAAATTCGAAGAGATAAACCTGAATGTAAATTTTTCCGAACAAAATTTTCTTTAAATCCATTTTTGACTGTTAATTCCAAAAATCTTTATTATATTGAAGATGCTTCTAAAGAGTTTAAGTTGCTTATTGATACAGGTGCAGGAGTTTCTATTTTTAAAGAAAATACTGTTAAGAAATTTCCTCAAAGATTTACTGAATATGTAACTATTCAAGGGATAACTGATCAAAAAATTTTACTAAAAGAATCTGTACTTATTCCATTTTCTGCAAAAGATCCACATAAAGTTTTTATTTATAATCTTAATATTGATTTTGATGGAATTTTGGGTTCAGATTTCCTA
Organism: Crioceris asparagi; assembly: GCA_958507055.1. Taxonomy (NCBI): domain Eukaryota; kingdom Metazoa; phylum Arthropoda; class Insecta; order Coleoptera; family Chrysomelidae; genus Crioceris; species Crioceris asparagi. The sequence continues at coordinate 57,155,402 of OY293827.1, forward strand.
GAACATTATAATTGTATAATGATTTGAATTCAAAACAATTGATAACTAATTTCAAAACTATACCTCTGTTTAAAGTTACCGAAACATCACACTTGTCTCAAAATAATCAAATTTGTGAACAAGATTCTGAATTCTTACAATTTGAACAAAATACTGAAAATTGTTATAAAAAAATAGCTGAGAAAAACATTGATATTTTTGACATGCCTCATGATTATTCATTAGCTCATTGCGTGGCGGAAGATTTGCAAATGCAAAAAGGCATTGCCGCGGAATTTAAGAAACGATTTGGAAATATAGAAAAATTATTAAGTCAAAATCAAAAACAAGGTGGTTTGGCAGGTTTGAAAATTAAGAATGCAAATACAACTAGATATATTTATTATCTTGTAACAAAAGAAACTTCAACCGGAAAACCCACTTATCAGACTTTATGGTCATCTTTAAAGAAATTGAGAGATCATGTTGGTAAAAACAATGTTCACAAATTAGCTATGCCAAAAATAGGGTGTGGATTGGACAAGTTAGATTGGACGTATGTTAAAAAAATGATATCTTATCTTTTTAGAAATTTAGGTGTTGAAATTGTTATTTGTTTGCCAAAGATACAAAATCGAATTTTTATTGAGCCAAGAATTGAAAAAATTTTCAAATTGAAATGTAATTTAACAAACACAGATGCACTACTTTTCGGACAAGCAATAGAAAATGTTAGAATTCCAAATGCTTTGGTACATGTAAATGAAGAAGGTGAATTCTTTACTTCAATTATTAATTCAAATGCTATTCCAAAAATTGTTGAATTTCCAAATTTGAATCTAGATCCCATGCCGAATTCCGAATGTTTTTTAAATTTTAATTGCGTTAATGAAAATAAAACTAAATTTAATCAACCTGTTGATAGAAACACTATAATTTTGGATCAGTTGCCTACAGATCATCTCAACGAAGAAGAAAAAGAAATTATCACAAATTTATGTTTAGAATTTTCTGATATTTTTTATTTGGAAGGAGACCAACTAACATTTACTAATGAAATTAAACATTCAATTGAAACTGATAATGCGAGACCTATATTTACTAAATCATATAGATACCCCCAAATTCACAAAGAAGAGGTAAAAACTCAGGTGAACAAAATGTTGGAACAAGGTATTATACGTCATTCTATTTCACCATGGTCATCCCCAGTTTGGGTTGTGCCAAAGAAGCTTGATGCTTCAGGAAAACAAAAATGGCGTGTGGTTGTTGACTATCGTAAATTAAATGAAGTTACGGTAGATGATAAATATCCATTACCCAACATTTCTGATCTCCTTGATCAACTAGGAAGATGTCAATATTTTACCACTCTTGACTTAGCCTCAGGTTTCCATCAAATTGAAATTGAACCAAAAGACATCTCCAAAACAGCTTTTTCAGTTGATAACGGTCATTATGAATTCGTTCGAATGCCGTTTGGGCTAAAAATGAAAGATGTCTTGTTTATATGGATGACATAATAATTTATTCTTCTACTATTCATGAACATGTTTCTCGTCTGACTGAAGTTTTCAACAGACTTCGGAAAGCCAACTTGAAAATTCAACCAGATAAATGCAAATTTCTTAGAAAAGAAGTCGCTTATCTTGGACATATCATTACCCAAGATGGTGTTAAAACAAATCCAGCTAAAATAGAATGTCTCAAAAATTTCCCGGAACCTAAAAATCCGAAAGATGTAAAATCTTTCCTTGGTTTAGCAGGATATTATCGTCGCTTTATACCAAATTTTGCCAAAATTTCTAAACCCCTTACAAGACTTTTACAAAAAGATGTTTCTTTTATTTTTAATAATGAATGTAAAAATTCTTTCAATGATCTAAAAGCTGCACTTACTTCAGATCCTATCAACAAGTAAAGACCCTAATGATCCTATAGAACCACAAAAAAATGAAACACTTATAGAGGAACAGGATGAATTAATGACAGACGAATTTAATAGATTTGTTGACCTTTACAAAACAAAATCAATAATCGATTATTCAAAAATTGAAACATCAAATGACCAGTTACTGGATAAGACTCATAAGAATATTGTCACTTTATTTTGGCAAAATAAACTCGAAGATTTACATTATAAAATTATTGAAGATATTTTTGAAGAAAATTTTGATTTTCAAATGAATTTCGTAAATATTGTTTCTAGTAAAACTGTGAAAGATCGCAAGTATTTTATAATACCTCTTATTTACGATCCAGAGTTTGTAGTTCAACAATTATTTTATACATTATTTAAAGAACAAAGTAAATTTGATCCTTCAAAAACTTATTATATAGAAAATAATCTTGAGTTACCTATTTTAGAAGTATTCTCTTTTATTTTTGCTAATGTTGATTTAAAATTTGTAGTCTGTCAAAATATTGTTAAAACACCTGATCGAGATGAAATACCTATCATATTGGACCAATATCATAAAGGCAAAAGTAATTTACATCGCGGAATAAATGAAACTATACGACGGATAAAATCTAAGTATAACTGGACAGGACTAACAAAAGATGTAGAACAATTTATTAAAAACTGTGAAACTTGTCAAAAAGTAAAAATCTGTCGTAAGAATTTAAGCACTCCTCTGGTAATAACAGAAACACCAAAAACTCCATTTGAAAGAATTAATATTGATATTTTTGAGTACCCAACAAGAAATTACGCTTTAACGATTCGAGATGAGTTAACTAAATTTACTCAAGCTTATCCTATTTCAAATAAAAAAGCTTCAACAGTTGTAAATACACTATTAATATTCTTTCAACATTTCGGAACACCTTTGAGAATTCATTGCGATTATGGTCGAGAATTTGATAATTCATTAATAAAAGATTTGTGTACGCTTTATGACATAAAGCTCACTTTTTCTAGCGTTGGCCATCCTCACTCGAATGGTTCTTTAGAAAGATTTCACGGAACACTTGTGGAAATGATCCGTGCACATAAGACGGAAAATCCAGACGAACATCCGTTTAATATTTTGCCATATGCGGTTATATGTTATAATAATACTAAAAACAAAACAACTGGTTTTACCCCATATGAACTGATTTTTGGTCATACGTCTAGTAGACCACCTGAAACTTTATATGATGAAAAAGCCCTTATTACTAAATACATACGTGATTTGAACAACAGAATGCAACATTATTATAAAATTGCACGAGCAAAAACAGCAAGTCAGAAAGAAAAAGCAAAAATTAGATTTGATAAAAATATTTCAGGAAAGCTTCCAGAGTATAAAATAGGAGATAAAGTTTATCTTAAAGAATCTCAAATTAAAGATAAAAGTCAAAATTTGTTTAATGGTCCTTTTGAAATTGTGCAATTATTTGATAATTCTGCAATAGTTTTAAATCCACAAACTAATCAAAAATCAAAAATTAATTTCGATAGACTGAAACCCTACTATGAGTAGTTTCTTTGGTTTCAGATTCTTCGTGCTGATAAATATTATATCAGCTCAATACACACTTAATCCTGTTAATAACACCGTTGGAATCTTTTTCCATGAAGAATGTACTATCAAAATTACGAATGAAAAATGGACACTTTTAGTTAACAAAGATCTGGCCCCAATTAAGAAAACAATGGAAAATAATGATAAAATACTTATAGAAATTTTGGATACTTTAGAAGATCCGTCTCCAAGGTTTATAGCTTTTAAGTCTGAAGTTCAAACACACATAAGTTTATTATCACAAATTTCGAATTCAATAGGTCAAAAATATAAAGAAATTATAGGAGAAACTAAATCTTATAACTCCAGGGCAAAGCGAGGTATATTTAATAGAATCGGAACTGTTTGGAAAACTATTACTGGTAATTTAGATGCATCAGATGGAGAATATTATAATGATTGTATTAACAAATTATCTCATGATGAATTTGAATTGGAAAATCTTCTTAAAAAACAAATTTCAGTTACAACTTCTGTTATTAAAAATTTTAATAATACTATACAAAAATTACAAATTGATGAAAAGACTTTTAATGAAGATATAAAAGAAATTCAAAATACTTTGATGGATATTGCTGATGATGTCGCATTTTATGAAGCACAAATAAGGATATTGAATATTTGTGAATCACTAATGGAAAGCTATATTTTCTTAGAAGATTCCCTTAATACAATTTTAAATTCTATCACTTTTGCTCGCATAAGATTATTACATAGCTCAATAATAGCACCTTCAGATTTAATCAATTCTTTACAAGATATAGCAAAATCTCTTGTAAGAAATAATTTACCTTTACAACCGTATACGTCAAATATAGCTAATTATCTTAATATTATTGAATTAGAGGCATATTAATCAGAAAGTAAAATAATATTTGTTCTCAAAATTCCTCTCACTGATCCAGAAGCTTATATACTATATCGACTCTATCCAATACCAATATTAGATGATCGAACAGGTATCTATCATATTTTAAGAACTACACAAAAATATATTGCGCGGGATGATGATTCACTGCTGTATTTGTCATTGCGAAATCTGGATAATTGCAAGACTCTTGAAAGAAGCATAAAAATTTGTTCTAATCTCCTCCCATATCCAATTGACAACGATGCAATTTGCGAAGCACAACTATTAAGAAGATTAACTCAGATGCCCAAGACATGTCAAACATCTCTTCTTTTTGTTAAAGATTATAATGTCTACCAAATTGATTTAAATCTATGGTTAATCACTGTTTCGGATCCTTTGCCAATCACGATTAAATGTGGAAATAGGGAAATTAAATCAGAAATTATTAAAACTAATAGTTTACTGAAATTACAACCTGAGTGTAGTGCCTTTATTGGAAGTACAAGAGTTCATGCTCACTACCCAGTTGACACATACCGAGAAATCAAGTATCGAAGTCATCCAGTCACAATTCCATTTGACTGTTGCAAAGATATTCCTGAAAAATTACAAATTCCTGAACTAGAACCTCTTAAGTTGAACAAAATTGATTCCGAAGACTTGAACATTGCACAACACAAACTAAATCAGTATTCAGAAGAATTAGAAAAAATGATGAAACAATCTCCGATCAGTAAATATACACATTAGTTCACCATTTTAACCATTGTAATAATAATTGTATTGGTAATACTTTATGTGACCTGTAAATGTAGAAGAAAGCATCATCGAATTGGAATAGCTTTAACCAACGATTACCCACCATCACCACCAGGACCAGGTTCCAGTATTTCATTCCAGCAAAGTATAAGAAGAATTCTTCCGAGAAGAAGAGCAAGTATCCATGTCGGAGAACCCATAGAAGAAAACATCGAATTAAATCCAAATAAATCATTAACTTAAAAAGTTGTTGCAAACTCCACCAACTTTTCTTAAATGGGGGAGTTGTTATATAAAGTTATAATTGAATTACTTTTTAAAGTCATATAATAATAATAATAACAAAGTATTATTTTATATATTATTTCATAATATTATATTACATCCGCAAGACGCAGTATCTCACCATATCGTATTACATCTGCAAGACGCAGTACACCATATCATATTACATCTCCAAGACGCAGTTTAAGAAGATAACAAAAGTGATAAGGATATTTACGTGCCAGAGATGCAGACCAGTAGTCAGCAAGTTATCATAAAGACCATTGTTAATTGTTTATCCAGTTTGTACTTTAATTTTTTGTCTTAATAAATAATTGTTTTTTTTTAAAAAGTTAATTCCAATATAACATATATATATATATATATATATATATATATATATATATATATATATATATATAATTATTAAAAAAATTTTTATAACAGACCTAGAAACACATAATATAAATAAATATATACCCCTACACAGACTAGACTATATGAATTTGTAGGTATTGCAGTATAAATGTCAATAATATTATTTACTATTTTGTTAGGCATTCAGATTATTTGTTAATTATATATAATCATATTCTCTCACAATACGACATACATAACTTTAAAATTACGGGTTAGACAATCTAAAACAACTGGGAAAGGTAAATTTGTAAAAAGGGAAACTACGTCAAAACTGACAATTACATAGTCATTTGGAATCTGGTATTCATTTATAAAATTACCAAATTTGAAAAGAATCCTTTATATAGAAATCATTATTGGTATCATAAGCTTCCGTTAGAATATCTGTGATATAAGATGCCAAATTATTATTAGGTGAATCAATTGAAGATACAATAGGTCTCATTCAATTCAATTCAATTCAAAAGCATTTATTTGGTTTCAGAGAATAGGTCTCATTGATATATATATATATATATATATATATATATATATATATATATATATATATATATATATATATATATAATTATTAAAAAAATTTTTATAACAGACTTAGAAACACATAATATAAATAAATATATACCCCTACACAGACTAGACTATATGAATTAGTAGGTATTGCAGTATAAATGTCAATAATATTATTTACTATTTTGTTAGGCATTCAGATTATTTGTTAATTATATATAATCATATTCTCTCACAATACGACATACATAACTTTAAAATGAAATAATGGAAAGCGTCAATTACATAAAAAAAATCAACTAAATTTCTCTCACCAATCAGTTGATCTAGAGATCTCGAAACTCTTAATATTAGTTGTTATAAACTTTTGTTTTTTTTCTTTGAATTATCCTTCTTCAGTATAATCTGTATACGCATATATACCCATCTATTATAATATACTGAAACAGAAAAAAATTGACAAATATAACTAAATGATATGAGAATATAATTAGCCTATACCTGCATATAGAGGTAGGTACATATTATATTCACACATATATTTGAAAAATTATTAAATTTATTATTATAGAGATTTAATATATAAGAATAAATAGAACTAACTCCATTAATATCTGAACGTTTATTCATAGTATTATTATGTTTTTTAATATTTATCATTTCTAAGAAACCACGTTTAAAATAATTTTTCTCAGAACAAAGAGCAATAATATTATCAAAATCAATACTATGTTTTTTATTGATGGCATGTTCAGCCAAGGCACAAGATTTCTTATTACATCTTATATCACTTTTACGGGATGTTATTCTTCCTAAAATACTTCTAGAAGTTTGACCAATATATGATAATTCACAATCAAGGCAATTTATTTTATATACTACCCCAGACATTTCTGTCATTTCTAAAGGTGTCTTTATTTTGGAAAATAAATTAGATACGGTTTTAATATTTTTTCTTGCAATAATAACATTATACCCTCTAGAAACGTTAACTAAAATAATAAACCAGTCAAGAATTCAGAATCAAACAATTTACATTATGGGGTGTTTCTCATTAAATGCAGATCCATTGGTGTCTTTCCGAATCATATTGGTAATGGACTAAATGCTATAGACTCTATGATCGGTCACACAAGAGGCAGAACAGGTCAGAAAATTCAGCACTTTAACACCAAATTAAGAAAAGAACTATTGAATTTAGAAATTAAAGTCACTTTTAGCAATATTAATTTTTTTGACAGAAGATTAAAGTCAATTATCAATCAGATAAAGCTAACATTGCCTTTACAAATTATCAACGAATACAATCGAAGACTCTCTGTTAAGTATATCCGTAAATTCAAAGAAATTAGACTTAATAATATAAGAAAACTAGAGAATCTTAAAGACAAGATGACATCTCAAATTAAAATACATGATAAATGGATTAAGAATTTGACAAATGTAGATCTTCCATTAGAAGTGAAACAAATCCTTGCATTAGGTCCGAAATTTTCTTTACCACCAAGTCTTAAAGATATTAATATTCCTTATATTTTGTCTGATCTTGAATTTATTTTGAAAAGTATTGATATAGAAGATAAAGATTGCGTGAGAGCTAGATACACTAATATATTGACAAATTTTACTTACAAGAATTATCAAAGCTCTCACATATTGTCAAAAAAATTCAGTAAATGTCGTTCTTTTCTAAAAGAACATCCGGAACTTATCGTTGTACGAAGTGATAAAGGCAATGTTACAGTTGTAATGTTTAAAGAGGATTATATTAATAAAAGTCAGGAATTATTGAATGATAATAAATATTATAAGAGATTAAGAAATAATCCAACTTACACAATACAACTTAAAGCCAATCAAATTATTTCTAAACTTAAAGATGATGGTATTATTGATCAAGTCACAAGTAAAAAATTGAAGTGCTATCACGCAAAAGCACCGAGATTTTATACGTTACCAAAAATACATAAGCCAGCACTATCAATGAGACCTATTCTCTGAAACCAAATAAATGCTTTTGAATTGAATTGAATTGAATGAGACCTATTGTATCTTCAATTGATTCACCTAATAATAATTTGGCATCTTATATCACAGATATTCTAACGGAAGCTTATGATACCAATAATGATTTCCATATAAAGGATTCTTTTCAATTTAGTAATTTTATAAATGAATACCAGATTCCAAATGACTATGTAATTGTCAGTTTTGACGTAGTTTCCCTTTTTACAAATTTACCTTTCCCAGTTGTTTTAGATTGTCTAACCCGTAAATGGAATCATATTAAACAGTTTTGTTCATTAAATCTCGAAACTTCTGAATCAATTCTTCAATTTATTTTCGATTCTAATTTTTTGATTTTTAATGACCAATATTATAAACAAATATTTGGTACTCCCATGGGTTCAACAATATCACCTATTCTTGTAAATTATGTTTTAGATGAATTAATACAAGTTTCAAAAACTAAAGTTTCCAATACCATTCATTAAAAGATATGTAGATGATTTAATCTTAGCTCTACCCACTAATAGAGTTGATGAAACATAGAATATTTTTAATGCCTATAACGAGCATCTTCAATTTACAGTTGAGAAAGAAAATGAACAATGTCTTCCTTTCTTAGATATGATGGTATGTAGAGATAACACAGGTTTATTAAGAACAAAATGGTATAGAAAACCTATATGTAGTAATAGATACATAAACTTCCATTCATATCATCCACAGAAAACAAAAATTAAGTTGATTATGGCAATAAAAACAGAGTGATCAAACTTTCGCATCCTATATATAGAAATGAAAGTTTATCAAAATTGAAAGAAATATTAATTGAGAATTATTTTCCTATGAAATTGATTAATAAATGTTTAATGCAACCTGAAGTCAATATAGAAAACCCTGAAATAAATCATGAGAACTCTTTAAATGGTAGTAACAATAATGCCTCTACTACAAATATCCTCCCTATTTATAGATCTTTACCTTATATAGATGAGCTTACTAATAAGTTAGTTAATGTTTTTAGAGAGTATAATGTTATTATTGCAAGAAAAAATATTAAAACCGTTTCTAATTTATTTTCCAAAATATAGACAGAAATGACAGAAATGTCTGGGGTAGTATATAAAATAAATTGCCTTGATTGTGAATTATCATATATTGGTCAAACTTCTAGAAGTATTTTAGGAAGAATAACATCCCATAAAAGTGATATAAGATTTAATAAGAAATCTTGTGCCTTGGCTGAACATGCCATCAATAAAAAACATAGTATTGATTTTGATAATACTATTGCTCTTTGTTCTGAGAAAAATTATTTTAAACGTGGTTTCTTAGAAATGATAAATTTTAAAAAACATAATAATACTATGAATAAACGTTCAGATATTAATGGACTTAGTTCTATTTATTCTTATATATTAAATCTCTATAATAATAAATTTAATAATTTTTCTCAAAATATTTCTCAAAATTCAAATATTTGTGTGAATATAATATGTACCTAGCTCTATATGTAGGTATAGGCTAATTATATTCTCATATCATTTAGTTATATTTGTCAATTTTTTTTCTGTATATTATAACAGATGGGTATATATGCGTATACAGATTATACTGAAGAAGGATAATTCAAAAAAAAGTTTATAACAACTAATATTAAGAGTTTCGAGATCTCTAGATCAACTGATTGGTGAGAGAAATTTAGTTGATTCAAAAGAATTTTCATTTCATGTTTATATAATACGATGATTTTTTCCTTCCTTGTGTTTCGCCATTTGCTTTTTTGATATCACTATTTAAAATATATTAAATAACATGGAAAATGTTTAAAATATTCTTACATGTTGATTTGTGAGAGAAATCAGCTTATCATTATTATTAGCTTCATTGAATGAATGGATGCTTTTCAGGATATTTTATATTGTGTATCTATCGTATTGTGAGAGAATTCGATAAAGATGATATATGTTAATATTTCTCTATTAGATATATCTGCTATTTTAATAAATTTCTCAGGTTAATTTGTGAGAGAGATTGACTTGTTTTTTTTTGTTTTTTTTTTATGTTTTTTTCCATTATTTCATTTTAAAGTTATGTATGTCGTATTGTGAGAGAATATGATTATATATAATTAACAAATAATCTGAATTCCTAACAAAATAGTAAATAATATTATTGACATAATAAACTTGAATTTATACTGCAATACCTACGAATTCAGATAATCTAGTCTGTGTACGGGTATATATTTATTTATGTTATGTGTTTCTAAGTCTGTTATAAATATTTTTTTTAATAATTGAATAATGACTTTTTCTTTTTACTAAACTTATATCTGCCTCAATATTTTCAAGTTTAATGTGTGACTTGTTAAAAAAGAGCTACAAACACAAAGATAACTCCTATATGATCTTTTATATATATATATATATATATATATATATATATATATATATATATATATATATATATATATATATATGTTATATCACTTATCGTGGAATTAACTTTTTAAAAAAAACAATTATTTATTAAGACAAAAAATTAAAGTACAAATATAACTTAACTTTACTTGACTGTATGAATCTAAACTCACAAGTGTCGACTCACAAGTGATGCCGTTAGCTAGAGATCTAGTATTTATACAATCAAAAATGTTTAGTCATTAAAAATATAAAAAGAAACGTAAATTAATACAATGGATCTTTTCTCCTAAGGTTGAATCGAAGCTTCTAGAAATATTATAATTAAAATACATAGTAATGTCTTTTTGGAGGCCGAACTGGATAAACAATTAACAATGGTCTTTATGGTAACTTGCTGACTACTGGTCTGCATCTCTGGCACGTAAATATCCTTATCACTTTTGTTATCTTCTTAAACTGCGTCTTGGAGATGTAATATGATATGGTGTACTGCGTCTTGCAGATGTAATACGATATGGTGAGATACTGCGTCTTGCGGATGTAATATAATATTATGAAATAATATTTAAAATAATACTTTGTTATTATTATTATATGACTTTAAAAAGTAATTCAATTATAACTTTATATAACAACTCCCCCATTTAAGAAAAGTTGGTGGAGTTTGCAACAACTTTTTAAGTTAATGATTTATTTGGATTTAATTCGATGTTTTCTTCTATGGGTTCTCCGACATGGATACTTGCTCTTCTTCTCGGAAGAATTCTTCTTATACTTTGCTGGAATGAAATACTGGAACCTGGTCCTGGTGGTGATGGTGGGTAATCGTTGGTTAAAGCTATTCCAATTCGATGATGCTTTCTTCTACATTTACAGGTCACATAAAGTATTACCAATACAATTCTTATTACAATGGTTAAAATGGTGAACCAATGTGTATATTTACTGATCGGAGATTGTTTCATCATTTTTTCTAATTCTTCTGAATACTGATTTAGTTTGTGTTGTGCAATGTTCAAATCTTCGGAATCAATTTTGTTCAACTTAAGAGGTTCTAGTTCAGGAATTTGTAATTTTTCAGGAATATCTTTGCAACAGTCAAATGGAATTGTGACTGGATGACTTCGATACTTGATTTCTCGGTATGTGTCAACTGGGTATTGAGCATGAACTCTTGTACTTCCAATAAAGGCACTACAGTCAGGTTGTAATTTCAGTAAACTATTAGTTTTAATAATTTCTGATTTAATTTCCCTATTTCCACATTTAATCGTGATTGGCAAAGGATCCGAAACAGTGATTAACCATAGATTTAAATCAATTTGGTAGACATTATAATCTTTAACAAAAAGAAGAGATGTTTGACATGTCTTGGGCATCTGAGTTAATCTTCTTAATAGTTGTGCTTCGCAAATTGCATCGTTGTCAATTGGATATGGGAGGAGATTAGAACAGATTTTTATGCTTCTTTCAAGAGTCTTGCAATTATCCAGATTTCGCAATGACAAATACAGCAGTGAATCATCATCCCGCGCAATATATTTTTGTGTAGTTGGTAAAATATGATAGATACCTGTTCGATCATCTAATATTGGTATTGGATAGAGTCGATATAGTATATAAGCTTCTGGATCAGTGAGAGGAATTTTGAGAACAAATATTATTTTACTTTCTGATTGATATGCCTCTAATTCAATAATATTAAGATAATTAGCTATATTTGACGTATACGGTTGTAAAGGTAAATTATTTCTTACAAGAGATTTTGCTATATCTTGTAAAGAATTGATTAAATCTGAAGGTGCTATTATTGAGCTATGTAATAATCTTATGCGAGCAAAAGTGATAGAATTTAAAATTGTATTAAGGGAATCTTCTAAGAAAATATAGCTTTCCATTAGTGATTCACAAATATTCAATATCCTTATTTGTGCTTCATAAAATGCGACATCATCAGCAATATCCATCAAAGTATTTTGAATTTCTTTTATATCTTCATTAAAAGTTTTTTCATCAATTTGTAATTTTTGTATAGTATTATTAAAATTTTTAATAACAGAAGTTGTAACTGAAATTTGTTTTTTAAGAAGATTTTCCAATTCAAATTCCTCATGAGATAATTTGTTAATACAATCATTATAATATTCTCCATCTGATGCATCTAAATTACCAGTAATAGTTTTCCAAACAGTTCCGATTCCATTAAATATACCTCGCTTTGCCCTGGAGTTATATGATTTAGTTTCTCCTATAATTTCTTTATATTTTTGACCTATTGAATTCGAAATTTGTGATAATAAACTTATGTGTGTTTGAACTTCAGACTTAAAAGCTATAAACCTTGGAGACGGATCTTCTAAAGTATCCAAAATTTCTATAAGTATTTTATCATTATTTTCCATTGTTTTCTTAATTGAGGCCAGATCTTTGTAAACTAAAAGTGTCCATTTTTCATTCGTAATTTTGATAGTACATTCTTCATGGAAAAAGATTCCAACGGTGTTATTAACAGGATTAAGTGTGTATTGAGCTGATATAATATTTATCAGCACGAAGAATCTGAAACCAAAGAAACTACTCATAGTAGGGTTTCAGTCTATCGAAATTAATTTTTGATTTTTGATTAGTTTGTGGATTTAAAACTATTGCAGAATTATCAAATAATTGCACAATTTCAAAAGGACCATTAAACAAATTTTGACTTTTATCTTTAATTTGAGATTCTTTAAGATAAACTTTATCTCCTATTTTATACTCTGGAAGCTTTCCTGAAATATTTTTATCAAATCTAATTTTTGCTTTTTCTTTCTGACTTGCTGTTTTTGCTCGTGCAATTTTATAATAATGTTGCATTCTGTTGTTCAAATCACGTATGTATTTAGTAATAAGGGCTTTTTCATTATATAAAGTTTCAGGTGGTCTACTAGACGTATGACCAAAAATCAGTTCATATGGGGTAAAACCAGTTGTTTTGTTTTTAGTATTATTATAACATATAACCGCATATGGCAAAATATTAAACGGATGTTCGTCTGGATTTTCCGTCTTATGTGCACGGATCATTTCCACAAGTGTTCCGTGAAATCTTTCTAAAGAACCATTCGAGTGTGGATGGCCAACGCTAGAAAAAGTGAGCTTTATGTCATAAAGCGTACACAAATCTTTTATTAATGAATTATCAAATTCTCGACCATAATCGCAATGAATTCTCAAAGGTGTTCCAAAATGTTGAAAGAATATTAATAGTGTATTTACAACTGTTGAAGCTTTTTTATTTGAAATAGGATAAGCTTGAGTAAATTTAGTTAACTCATCTCGAATCGTTAAAGCGTAATTTCTTGTTGGGTACTCAAAAATATCAATATTAATTCTTTCAAACGGAGTTTTTGGTTTTTCTGTTATTACCAGAGGAGTGCTTAAATTCTTACGACAGATTTTTACTTTTTGACAAGTTTCTCAGTTTTTAATAAATTGTTCTACATCTTTTGTTAGTCCTGTCCAGTTATACTTAGATTTTATCCGTCGTATAGTTTCATTTATTCCGCGATGTAAATTACTTTTGCCTTTATGATATTGGTCCAATATGATAGGTATTTCATCTCGGTCAGGTGTTTTAACAATATTTTGACAGACTACAAATTTTAAATCAACATTAGCAAAAATAAAAGAGAATACTTCTAAAATAGGTAACTCAAGATTATTTTCTATATAATAATTTTTTGAAGGATCAAATTTACTTTGTTCTTTAAATAATGTATAAAATAATTGTTGAACTACAAACTCTGGATCGTAAATAAGAGGTATTATAAAATACTTGCGATCTTTCACAGTTTTACTAGAAACAATATTTACGAAATTCATTTGAAAATCAAAATTTTCTTCAAAAATATCTTCAATAATTTTATAATGTAAATCTTCGAGTTTATTTTGCCAATATAAAGTGACAATATTCTTATGAGTCTTATCCAGTAACTGGTCATTTGATGTTTCAATTTTTGAATAATCGATTATTGATTTTGTTTTGTAAAGGTCAACAAATCTATTAAATTCGTCTGTCATTAATTCATCCTGTTCCTCTATAAGTGTTTCACTTTTTTGTGGTTCTATATGATCATTAGGGTCTTTACTTGTTGATGGTATAACCTCATTAGTTTCATTATTTGCCAAAATTGTAATTTTAGATTGTAAATTTGCACATTCTTTAAAATTATTAATTTTAATTCTTGAAAGTGCATCTGCATTTTTATTAATTTTGCCTGGCTTGTACTCAATTTTGTAATCATATTCTTCCAATTTGAGTCGCCATCTAGCTAGTCTGCTTCCGGGATCTTTAATGGAAAAAAGCCATGTTAATGGACGATGATCAGTGACTAGCGTAAATTTTCTTCCAAATAAATAAGGACGAAGATGTTTTACTGCCCATACAATAGCAAGGAGTTCTCGTTCTATTGTTGAATACCTTGTTTCTGCACTACATACTATTCTCGAAGCATAACTTACTGGTAGATCTTTACCAATGGGACCTTGTGATAGAACAGCGCCAATGGCAAATGCACTAGCATCGGTTGTGAGAATAAATGGTTCTTCGAAATTTGGATATCTCAAAATAGGATCTGAAGTAAGTGCAGCTTTTAGATCATTGAAAGAATTTTTACATTCATTATTAAAAATAAAAGAAACATCTTTTTGTAAAAGTCTCGTAAGGGGTTTAGAAATTTTGGCAAAATTTGGTATAAAGCGACGATAATATCCTGCTAAACCAAGGAAAGATTTTACATCTTTAGGATTTTTAGGTTCCGGGAAATTTTAGAGACATTCTATTTTAGCTAGATTTGTTTTAACACCATCTTGGGTAATGATATGTCCAAGATAAGCGACTTCTTTTCTAAGAAATTCGCATTTATCTGGTTGAATTTTCAAGTTGGCTTTCTGAAGTCTGTTGAAAACTTCAGTCAGACGAGAAACATGTTCATGAATAGTAGAAGAATAAATTATTATGTCATCCATATAAACAAGACATCTTTCATTTTGAATGCCAAGTAAAATGTTGTCCATGACGCGTTGGAAAGTGGACGGGGCATTTTTTAGTCCAAACGGCATTCGAACGAATTCATAATGACCGTTATCAACTGAAAAAGCTGTTTTGGAGATATCTTTTGGTTCAATTTCAATTTGATGGAAACCTGAGGCTAAGTCAAGAGTGGTAAAATATTGACATCTTCCTAATTGATCAAGGAGATCAGAAATGTTGGGTAATGGATATTTATCATCTACCGTAACTTCATTTAATTTACGATAGTCAACAACCACACGCCATTTTTGTTTTCCTGAAGCATCAAGCTTCTTTGGCACAACCCAAACTGGGGATGACCATGGTGAAATAGAATGACGTATAATACCTTGTTCCAACATTTTGTTCACCTGAGTTTTTACCTCTTCTTTATGAATTTGGGGGTATCTATATGATTTAGTAAATATAGGTCTCGCATTATCAGTTTCAATTGAATGTTTAATTTCATTAGTAAATGTTAATTGGTCTCCTTCCAAATAAAAAATATCAGAAAATTCTAAACATAAATTTGTGATAATTTCTTTTTCTTCTTCGTTGAGATGATCTGTACGCAACTGATCCAAAATTATAGTGTTTCTATCAACAGGTTGATTAAATTTAGTTTTATTTTCATTAACGCAATTAAAATTTAAAAAACATTCGGAATTCGGAATGGGATCTAGATTCAAATTTGGAAATTCAACAATTTTTGGAATAGCATTCGAATTAATAATTGAAGTAAAGAATTCACCTTCTTCATTTACATGTACCAAAGCATTTGGAATTCTAACATTTTCTATTGCTTGTCCGAAAAGTAGTGCATCTGTGTTTGTTAAATTACATTTCAATTTCAAAAATTTTTCAATTCTTGGCTCAATAAAAATTCGATTTAGTATCTTTGGCAAACAAATGACAATTTCAACACCTAAATTTCTAAAAAGATAAGATATCATCTTTTTAACATACGTCCAATCTAACTTGTCCAATCCACACCCTATTTTTGGCATAGCTAATTTTTGAACATTGTTTTTACCAACATGATCTCTCAATTTCTTTAAAGATGACCATAAAGTCTGATAAGTGGGTTTTCCGGTTGAAGTTTCTTTTGTTACAAGATAATAAATATATCTAGTTGTATTTGCATTCTTAATTTTCAAACCTGCTAAACCACCTTGTTTTTGATTTTGACTTAATAATTTTTCTATATTTCCAAATCGTTTCTTAAATTCCGCGGCAATGCCTTTTTGCATTTGCATATCTTCCGCCACGCAATGAGCTAATGAATAATCATGAGGCATGTCAAAAATATCAATGTTTTTCTCAGCTATTTTTTCATAACAATTTTCAGTATTTTGTTCAAATTGTAAGAATTCAGAATCTTGTTCACAAATTTGATTATTTTGAGACAAGTGTGATGATTCGGTATCTTTAAACAGAGGTATAGTTTTGAAATTAGTTATCAATTGTTTTGAATTCAAATCAATTATACAATTATAATGTTCTAGGAAATCTGAACCCAAAATTCCATCAAAATCAATATTAAGATTATAAATAAAAACTTTATGTGGATCTTTTGCAGAAAATGGAATAAGTACAGATTCTTTTAGTAAAATTTTTTGATCAGTTATCCCTTGAATAGTTACATATTCGGTAAATCTTTGAGGAAATTTCTTAACAGTATTTTCTTTAAAAATAGAAACTCCTGCACCTGTATCAATAAGCAATTTAAATTCTTTAGAAGCATCTTCAATATAATAAAGATTTTTGGAATTAACAGTCAAAAATGGATTTAAAGAAAATTTTGTTCGGGAAAATTTACATTCGGGTTCATCTCTTCGAAATTTAATGTTTGGATTCTGGTAACTGTTTCTGAAATTAAATTCTCTGTTGTCGGACAATCTGGGGGATGGTCTTTGACTGGGGCAATAGGAAAATCCTGAAAATTTGAAATTACTTCAGCAGAAACAAAATTTTGAGAATCTCTCTCAAACTCAGAAAAATGTTCTTTATTTTGAGCAATTGGCAATTCTTGGAAATTTGAAATTACTTCGGCAGACATAAAATTTTGAGAATCTTTTTCGAACTCAGAAAGATTATCAAATGAATCATTATTATGTGTTCGGTTCTGGTTATTAACGGAGTGACACCTTATCTTATCAGTGCATCGAATTTTTATAAATTGTAGTGGAAATATCGTTTCAGAAATTGTGAGATTTTACATACCTTTCCTGCATCTAATAGTTAACTTGTATGGTTAACATCATTTGAATAATCAAGATCTGAAGACAATCAAGGTAAATGTAAAATAACATCGAACGTGAATCGCGCGAAACACCGTGTCCGCTTGATAAAATGGACAGGGTCGGAGCGAGAGATTTTAATACTGCAACACAAATAAACTCAACCACTCTCGAGACTGCTGACTACAGCAGTTCTCAAAATAACAACTTACTTGAGAAACAAATGTTACCCAAGAGCTACTCCTCAGTTGCCGCTAAGCAAAACTTCCCAACAAAAGAACAAGCAATAATTTTCAATGCAATAGAAAATACCCGTCTCCAAGATTATCTCATACCACTAGGAACTATTATACAACCCAAAAATATAATATTCACTTCAAGACTATCCAACCAAAGAATTTGTATGTACTTGGCAAGCAAAGAAATTGTTGATGAATTCATTAAAAAAATGGAACTATTGAAGTCAACGGACAACTACTCAAAGCTAGACGTCTTATTGCACCAACCGAACGAGTTGTTCTGTCAAATGTATGTCCAACAATTCCACATGATATCTTGATAACAGAGCTTGAAAAACTCGGTCTTAAGCTTGTATCTCCAATAACTTTTCTGAAGATAAATGCTACATCTCCCGAATATAGCCATATTCTCAGTTTCAGAAGACAGGTATACATCAGCTCACTAAACAGCATTACTCTTCCTGAATCTATCGTGGTTGAATTCGAGGATACGTCCTACAGAATCTTTATTTCACAAGATAATCTATCATGTTATAAATGTAAAAAACCAGGTCATAAAGCAGCGCATTGTTCTGAGTCTAATTCAACTATCGATGATTCCATGGAAGTTACGAGGCCTGAAACAACCGATGAGCCACTATTTCAAACACTTGAGAGGCAACATCTAATAACTCAAAGGTCTCCTACATGTTCACAAGTCAAACGGAGTGCTAAAGAAATTTTGACGCCCGAAGAAGAAATTCCAACAGAAAATAGTACTTTCATCAAGCCGGCTACTACTGAAATAATTAAAAAGTTCAAAGCAAATGCAAAATCCAATAAAGACTTATTAGAACCGGCAAAATCTTTCATCGACAACATGACTCCTGCACCAATTTTAAAATATGATCAAATCATAAGCCTTTTTGAAAATATTCAAGGTTCTACTGATCCCATTAGTGTGGTAAAGGATTATACAACTAACTTCTCTTCACTTAAAGATCTATTAACTATCATCTACCCTAAACTTACTGATCGTGCAATAAAGACAAGACTGACAAAACTAAAACGAAAACTTCTTAATGAAATGGGCTGTGAAAGTACTGGAGGAGAGAGTGATTCGTCGACCGATCAACATTAAAAAAAAATATATATATATAATAATAATAATTAACATTCAACTTCAAATCTATAATTCAATGGAATATCAACGGATATTTCCGCCATCTACCTATGCTTCAAATTCTCAACTCGGAGCTAAGCCCAGATATTCTTTGTTTACAAGAAACACACTTCAATGTAAATAGCATTTGTTCATTAAACAGCTTCAACTACTTTCGAAAGGATCGTCTGAATATAACCAAATCATCTGGAGGTGTTGCAATACTCGTCAAAAAACACATCGAAGCAGAAGAGATACCTATAACCACACAACTGGAGGCTATTGCTATAAAAATCATTCATAATAAAACTTTTAATATTTGTAATATTTACTTACCACCCGATAAACAAATAGACGGAAACGACCTAAAAAGCCTAATAGATCAAATACCAACACCACGACTTATCTTAGGAGATTTCAATGGCCACAACGCAATCTGGGGATCTAATAACACTAATGTTAGAGGAAAAATCATCGCTAATTTCATTCAAGACTATCAGCTATGTGTTATGAACGATGGAAATAACACCAGATTTAATTCAGCTACAGGTGACTCATCGACCCTTGACCTAACACTATGTGATCCCTCTATGACTACATCCCATTCATGGCAGGTACTCCCTTATTTATATGGTAGTGATCATCACCCCATCGAGATCACAAACATAAATCTCCAAGGACCTTTGTATCCTATTCCTTCGAAATGGAAAGTGAAATCTGCCAATTGGGAGCGATACATGAAAGAAGTTGATAATAGAATAGAAATTGCTGTTCGTGATGGAACAGAAATCACATTTAAAGATCTCTCAAACATAATCACAGAAAGTGCACAAATATCGATCGGAAAGACTAAGCTGATAAAGAACCACAAACCTGTACCGTGGTGGAATGACGCATGTAATGAGGCTATCCATGCTAGCAAATCAGCACTTGTAAAATACAAAAGGCACAAAACAACAGAAAATCTCATTGAATTCAAAAGGCTGAAAGCTAAAGCAAGTGTTATAATACATGAAGCCAAGAAAAACTCATGGAAACATTACATTGCTAGCATTAACTCCTCCACTCCCATGACGGAAGTTTGGAACAGAGTCAAAAAAATATCAGGCACCCAGACATCCTCTCATATTTCAACTCTTAAAGACGGAAATCAATTGATTTCCTCAAGCTATGATATAGCTGAACTGATGGCCCAAACCTATGAAAAACATTCAGACGATTCAAATCTTGATGAAAAATTTCTGGAGCATAATACAACATCCGAATCTAACATGATCGACACTGCTACAGCGAACAATGACCCAATTAACCTCCCAATAACAAGAGACGAACTTGATGAGGCCCTCCTCGATCTGAGAAACACAGCATCAGGTCCCGATGACATTCCAGTTGATTTTATTAAGAACCTACCTGAAACAGCAAGAATCCATCTCCTGAAAATATTCAATAGTATATGGTTGACTCAAACATTCCCGGAAGAGTGGAACGAATCAATAATTATTCCTGTTCTCAAACCTAATAAGTCGCGTCTAGATCCTGAATCCTACAGACCGATATCACTGACATGCGCGTTCAGCAAATTGTTCGAAAAAATTGCCAACAAACGATTACAATGGACATTAGAAAACAGAAACTTGATAATTCCAGAACAAAATGGATTTAGACCTCACAGATCAGTTTTGGACAACTTAGTAGATCTAGAAAGCGATGTCCATGAGGCATTATCTACAAAGCAGAAATGCTATGCCATATTCTTTGACCTTAAAAGAGCCTTCGATTCAGCCAGTAGAAACCATATACTAGGACAACTGGGAAAAATTAATATAAGAGGCAACTGTTTAGCATTTATACGGAATTTTCTGAACAATAGAACATTCCAGGTCAGAGTCAATGGTATCTTATCAAGCAAACACCCTCAAAAAAACGGTACACCACAAGGATCTGTGCTTAGTCCAACCCTATTTCTAATTGCCATCAATTCTATCCTAAAAGGCTTGAAGAAACCACTGAAAGCAAGATTGTATGCTGACGACCTCGTAGTTTTCGTAAAAGGAAAAAATCTAGACACTATGGAAGTAATGCTTCAAAAGTTTCTCGACACTCTGGAACATTGGTCACACGAAACAGGTTTCATTTTTGCTGTGACAAAAACTCACAGTATTATATTTAGTTCAAATGACATCAATACACAAACAAAGTTGCAGTTATATCAACAAGACATTGAACTTAGATCTTCTGTTAGATTTCTGGGAATGACTCTCGATAGAAGACTGAACTGGAAGGAACATATTTCCGGTCTGCTGCTGGCATGTAATAAGAGATTGAATCTGCTTAAAACTCTTGTGGTCAAAAAATGGGGAGCTGATCAGCGGACGCTTCTTCTTCTCTATAGGACATTAATCCGATCGAAAATAGATTTTGGATGTACTATTTACGCTTCGGTCAGTAAATCGACGCTAAGACCTATCAATACAGTTCAAAACAATGCTCTCAGAATAATATTAGGAGCCTATAGAACAACCCCAATTCAGAGTTTACATAGCGAAGCTGGCGAACCACCTTTTAACCTAAGAAGACAGTTTCTTAGTCTTTCTAACGCTGCTTCAACCGCTGCAAATAGGACGAAATCATCATTTGATTCTACATTCACCTCTAGATATACTTGCCACTTCAATAATAAACCGCAATCTAAGGTACCATTTTATGCACGGATTCGAAAGTTCACAACAGATTTGAATATTACATTCCCAAACGTCCTTTCCGATGACATCAAGCACCCACCACCTTGGACTATTAGCATTCCAAAATGCAATGACACCCTCACTCAGTATAACAAATCCAACACCAATATAGAAATCATCAAAAATTCACTACTGGAAATTCTTTCCAACGATTATTCAGACTTTCAAACAATTTTCACTGATGCCTCCAAATCCTCAGAAGGAACGGGATGTGCAGTAGTTATAGGTCAAACTGTTGAAAAATATGAACTCTCACCCCTCAGCAGCATCCACACAGCTGAACTATATGCAATATACCGAGCATTAGTATACTTGAACAACTACAACTATGAGAAATCAGTCATTCTAACGGATTCATTAAGTTCTATTTTATCACTGCGGAGACTATATCCAAAACATCCTATTGAAAAATTAATTAAAGCAGAACTCATCCGCCTCGAAAATTTTTCTAAGATTGTTCACTTCATCTGGATACCATCACACATTGGAATTCATGGTAATGAAGAAGCTGATCGAAACGCGAGAAATGCCGTGACTTGTGGTAGAATTAGTGAGTTTTCGGAGTGCGTAGCCTCGGATTTGAAAGCCTGGTTTAAGAACAAATTATCGACAAAATGGCATACTGAATGGTGCAACTCAAGATCCAAACTGCGTGAAGTGAAAGGTGACATCTATCCTTGGAGATCATTACCAAAAGACCGCCATTCTCAAGTAATTCTGACCAGACTTCGACTTGGCCACACCAGAATAACCCATGAATATCTGCTGAAACGAACCGAAGCTCCCAGATGTGATGTCTGTGATGTGACTCTAACAGTGAAACATTTTCTCATTGATTGTAAAAAATATACATTATCTAGAAATAAGTATAACTTGCCACAAGACCTTAAGACATTATTAGGAGAAACATGTAATCTACTTAATCTTAAAAATTACATGAAGGATATAGACTTATATCATGAGATATAAAATTGTTAAATTTTGATGTACTTTGTATTCTTTTTGTGAATCTAAGTTAAATATTGTAATGTCGCTAATAACCGGAAGGTGGATGCGACTTTTTTTTCTTAAATAAAAAAAAAAAAATAATTATTATCATCTTCCTGGAAATTATTTCCAAAATTATCTTGAATATCATAAAGATTATGATCCAGATCAGAGCCTAAATATTCATCATAATAGTCAGAATTATCGCTCTTAAGGCCAATTAAATGAGCTCGTTGTTGGAAATTAGGATTCTTTTGAATCACTGAGGGTCTTACTTGAGATTGTCCCTGTGGTTGAAAAGGTCTTTGCTGGGGAACATTACTATTTGGTCTATTTTGTAAATTATTTTGTGGTTGATTTTGGAAATTTAATGGTCTTTGAAAATTTTGGTAGAAATTCTGACTGGAGCTTGGAATAAAAGCTCTTTGCTGTTGAAAACGACATTGATTAGAAGTATGACCATTTTTACCACATGAAAAGCATTTCACAGTTTGTATTTGGGGTTTTCTAACATTTAATATATTTTGAGGTTTACTTACAATATTAGAAGCTGGCTTATTAAATTTTTGGTTCTCAAAATATGATAATTGCAATTCTCTTCGTATGCGAATTTGTGCTTCTAACAAGTTTTCAGGCTGACTAGCACGAATAAGTTGTCCTAGACGGGGTTCAAGTCCAGTTAATAAACTATTAAGAGCCATAGTATCAATAAGAATTTCTTGTGCAACCTTTTGTTCATTTGATAAATTTGATGTTTTTTGTATATTTGCATGCATTTTAGCATTCAAGACTTGCACTCTATTGAAGAATGTTAGAGCTGACTCATTCGATAATTGTTTTAATCTTTGTAAATCCTGAATAAGAGAAGTAAGGTCTCTTGAATCACCAAAATGAAGATTTAAAAGTTGTCTTATCTCTGCGTAAGTCTGAGGATTTCGCGAGCTGATTAGTTGAGCCGCTTTTCCCTTTAATTTATTTTTAATGTGAATCACTAACAGAGCCTTTTGGTCTCTGGTAGACATATTATAAGCACAATCACATGCATTTAAAAATGTTCCGAGAAATATCTGATCACCTTCAAATTCAGGTACGATACAAAATATTTCCGAAATTCTATATGGTTCAAGCTCAACCTCTTGAGCTAGATTTCTTTCATTTGCCATTTTGATTTAATTAAATATAAAATATCAAATATATAAAAGAAAATCGAACAGTATAAAAAAAATTTAAAAATTAATATACGTGATAATTCACTTACAGTAAGATGTAATTTGTCTTGTTCGGTTATTTTCTTCAAAAGTTAGGAAACCACCGTTGATAATGAGGGGGAACTTGTTGTTGACGTAAGCCTTGTTTTACCAACGTTGAAGTATCCTTTTCTTCTGATTCTAATAATTTTTCTTCTTCTTTTGAAGCTATTTTTCTTCACTTAAAGGTTTGGAAACCACCGTTGATAATGAGGGGGAACTTGTTGTTGAAGTAAGCCTTGTTTTACCAACGTTGAAGTTATCCTTTTCTTCAAATTCTACTAATTCTTCTTCTTCTTTTGGAGCTGTTGATTCTTCACTTGAAGGTTTGGAAACCACCGTGATAATGAGGGGAAACTTGTTGTTGAAGTAGGCCTTGTTTTATCACGTTGAGTTATCCTACCGACTGCGCCAATTTGTTATATCATTTATCGTGGAATTAACTTTTTAAAAAAAACCATTATTTATTAAGACAAAAAATTAAAGTACAAATATAACTTAACTTTACTTGACTGTATGAATCTAAACTCACAAGTGTCGACTCACAAGTGATGCCGTTAGCTAGAGATCTAGTATTTATACAATCAAAAATGTTTAGTCATTAAAAATATAAAAAGAAACGTAAATTAATACAATGGATCTTTTCTCCTAAGGTTGAATCGAAGCTTCTAGAAATATTATAATTAAAATACATAGTAATGTCTTTTTGGAGGCCGAACTGGATAAACAATTAACAATGGTCTTTATGGTAACTTGCTGACTACTGGTCTGCATCTCTGGCACGTAAATATCCTTATCACTTTTGTTATCTTCTTAAACTGCGTCTTGGAGATGTAATATGATATGGTGTACTGCGTCTTGCAGATGTAATACGATATGGTGAGATACTGCGTCTTGCGGATGTAATATAATATTATGAAATAATATTTAAAATAATACTTTGTTATTATTATTATATGACTTTAAAAAGTAATTCAATTATAACTTTATATAACATTATATATATTGGTGGTTTTTTGGGAAATGCATTCGGTGTTCGAGCGAACAAACAACATATATATATATATATATATATATATATATATATATATATATATATATATATATATATTGATTTTGTATTCTTGACTGGTTTTATATTAAATAAAAAAATGTTCTTGGGGATGCAGTCATGTATTCAATAAAATTCTCTGATTGAAGCCGAGCTTTCGAGAATGTTTGTTCTCTTCTTCAGGGCAAACTACAAATCGTTACAAAATTATTTCAACAACTTAATAGTATTATAAAAATACTTACAATCGTGAATTTAGAATAAATTAGCTAAAACAGGAAAGATTTATATATATTAAGTTAGAAAGTATCTAGATTTAGTTGATAAAAATGTATATTACTTAATGATTTTTATATGTTTGTAGCTATTTGAACAAGGGACACAATTCAATTAAAATAATTATTAAGGCAGATACAGGTTCAGTGTAAAAAAAATATTAGGTAATTTAAGGATATGGCATAAATACATTCATATATTCACATACATAGACTAAATTACTTTTATTCTGGGCTTAAGCTGACACTTAAAAGAAAAAGATCCTAGACTTACACTCATTTGAACAAAATACTCTTTAATGCTCTTTCAAACATTCATAAATATTTAAAATAATATGTAAAATCATACTCTCTCAATATACTACATGAGAATGAAACATTTTGAAAACCATTCACTTTTCCAGAAACAAGCTGATATCTCTCACTAATCAACATGCATATTTTCGAAAACAGTAAATGTCATGAAAATCTTTCGTAAATAGATTTAATCTCAAATAAACATTTAATGAAGTAAGAGAATAATTCTCCTTGATCAACTATATCTCCTCGATATGGACTCAGCCTTTCCAGATGCACCACTTTTAGCTTGGCTCTCGGCGAAAGTTGTATCCTGTACACCAAGTTATTAATCTTCTTGACAATGCGATATGGTCTTTGCAATTTTGGACTTAATCCTTTTCTTCGCTGTGGCTGGTACAATCAAACTGCATCGCTTTCCTCGAAAGAGTTCTATTGGCTGCCTTCTGTCAAGTCTCATTTTCATTTTGTTGCACTTTAGCTGAAGCTTTTCTCTGGCAAAATCCTGGACCACTCTATGTCGCTCCTGTAGGTCAGCTACATAATGTGGAAGAGACACTCCTTCATGATCATCGGTTGATGGTCAGCCAAACAACAGATCTACGGAGAGCTTAATTTCTCTTCCAGACAATAGCATCGATGGTGTATAGCCAGTGGATTCATGCTGGGAGCTTCTGTAGGCCAGGAGAAAGAGAGGTACCAATTTATCCCAGTTACGTTGATTCTCATCCAAAAATATTGAGAGGTATTGATTGATGGTCCTGTTGTGTCTCTCGACCATTCCATCTGACTGTGGATGAAGTGGGGTTGTTCTTGTTCTTCGGATCCCCAGCAACTGCGTCCATACTTCGGATTCAAAGTTTCTGCCTTGATCGGTATGCTGCTCCAAAGCCAAGTGTCTGGATATCACGTTTTCCAGTAGGGTTTTGGCCACCGTAAAGGCTTCCTGACTCGGCATCGGCACAACTTCTGGCCACTTCGAAAATCAATCCATGGCAACCATGATATACTTGTTTCCCGAATCTGCCGCAGGGAATGGTCCCGCAATGTCCATCGCAATTCCTTCCCAAGGTTCACCTGACAGATACTGCACCATTCTTCTACATCTATTCGACAGTTGATCCCATAATAAGGCTCTTTCACACGTACCAGTGTTCTATTTACTCCAAAATGGCCTCCACTGCGACTGCCATGCAGTTCACGAAGTACTCCATCTAGCAGTTTACGGGGTACAACGGTTTGATACAGAATGCTCATACTATCTGGACTTTCTCATTTACGAGTAATCAAGTCATCCTGCAAGCACAACGAATCCCACAGTTCCCAGTACCCCTTGACCGTCTGATCAAATCTGGAGATTTTTTGCCACTCAGGTCGTCGTCTTTGGTCTAGCCAGCCCCTTACTATCGTCAAATCTTTGTCAGCTATTTGTTCTCTTCTAAAGTTATATGTGATGATTTTCTCGGTAATTTCCGTTTCTTTATTCCTAATCTGCATTTGTTGGATATGTGCAACATCCTTGGCGGTTTCTATTTGTTCCTGCCTTTGACATAATTTACAGGAACTGCCACAAGGTCTTTGTGACACGCTGTCAGCGTTGGCGTGACTTCTTCCTTTTCGGTGTTTAATTTGAAAGTCGTAACTTTGCAGTTTCTCCAACCAACGCGCTATCTGTCCTTCCAGATTTGTAAAATTCAGCAGCCACTGTAATGCAGATTGGTCTGTTCTTACTAAGAATTTCCGTCCATAGAGAAAACTGTGGTAATGTTCTAAGTATCATATAATCGCAAGTAGCTCCTTCCGGGTCACACAGTAATTTCGCTCTGCTTTTCCCAATGTTTTGCTGAAATATCAAATTACTGCTTTTTCGCCATTCTGTATTAGGAAAGAACAGCTGCTATTCCACTTTGTGAAGCGTCGATGTCTAACACGAACAATCCTTCGTCCAAGGGATATGCAAGAACAGGAGGACAGTTCAAACGGTTTTTCAGCTCCTGAAACGACTGTTGACATTCTGGTGACCAGTCAAAGTGGGAGTTCTTTTCTGTTGATGTAGTGGCTTTGCTATCTTGCCAAAATCCTTAACAAATCGGCGATAGTAACTTCTGAGTCCCAAAAAGCTTCTAACTTTTTTCTTGTTCTTTGGTCTAGGCCAATCTCGCACTGCCTGGACTTTTTCTGGAACGGTCTCAATTCCTTTCGATGATAGGGCGTGTCCGAGAAATATGACTTTTTCCTGGAATAGAACGCATTTCTTTGGATTTAGCTATAGATTAGCAAATCGGATCCTGGCGAAAACTTTCTTCAAATTCGATTGATGTTCGTCGAAATCTTTGCCAATCACCATAACGTCATCCAACTATACGTGAGTAAAACTTTTGATAAAATTAACCATGAAATTATTTTTCAAAAACTTGGGATTCAATCATACATATTGTCAGCTTACAAAATCATAGCTGTCTCAAAGCAAACACTATGTTTGTTATAATGGTTTTCATTCCGAGATTTACTTTTCGTCTAGTGGATTTCCTCAAGGGTCTCTAGGCCCACTACTATTTTTAATATTCATTAATGATCTGTGTCACTTTATTAAATGTAATATGTTAACGTTCGCGGATGACCTCAAATTATACACCTCTGTCAATGACCTGGATGATTGTGTATCACTGCAGAGCCAGATTTACGCTCTTACAAGCTGGTGTCAGATAAACTAATTCAGGCGTATTCATAATCGAACTTAAGTACGCTACTAAATTAAGTGCGGAGGTCTACCTTAAATTTGGTTTATGACTCTTATTTCAGTGTTATGGTAGAATATTGTTTTGTTTTTTATTTTAATACGATACTAACTAGTACCAAACTAAGAGTGGATTATGAATATTACTATACGTCTTTAAACATATCAAAATGCAAAATTGTAACCTATAGTCGCAAATCTCACACTCACATATTTCCTTACAAGCCCGATACCATTAAAGAGTTCATTTTGACAGTAAACTTTCTTTTAATTATCATATCAATTTTATTATAAGCTCAGCATATCGTGCATATGGAAATTGTAAGAATTTTAACATTATTGTAGCGTTAACAACCTTGTATTTCAGCTTAGTGAGATCAAAGTTAGAATACGGGTCATTGATATGGAATCCCATTTATAACGAATATTCTTTGAGCATTGCGAAGGTATAGAAGAAATATTTAAACATTTTAAATTTTAGGATTAATGGAGTTTATCCACCTCAAGGCTACAATTACAAAGATGTACTTTTGAGGTTCGACTTTGTACCTCTCGAAAAGCGCAGAATTCAGGCATCCATTTTATTTTTATATAAATTACTTCATAATAAAATTGACTGTCCAGAGTTTTGCAAATAGAATATCAAATAACTGTGATATTTTTTCTTGTACATTATGTGATCTTAATAACACAATTCACACTTACTTGTAGGTAATGATTGGTATTGTATTATTCTTTATTATTAATTATGTGAATTTTAGAATGGATCCTTATGTTTTAGGTAATATTATGTATTAGTTTAATTTTTTGCTCTGTAAAGGGGAAACTGTTGGGCAAATGCTATTATTATTATTATTATTTTCATACTTTATGTGGTTGGTATTGGATCTACCGTTCATCTTTCAAATTTCCTGTTTTTTGACATCAAACTACT
The DNA here is from genome assembly GCA_958507055.1 of Crioceris asparagi. NCBI lineage: Eukaryota > Metazoa > Arthropoda > Insecta > Coleoptera > Chrysomelidae > Crioceris > Crioceris asparagi. The sequence goes on from OY293827.1 coordinate 57,185,071, forward strand.
TGTTTGACTCAATCCAACCCGAACAGTAGTTGTGAATATGATGGAAGCCTGGTGCCGTCAAGTTTTTCAGCTTGCAGGTTACAGCGGTGATATTTAATTTTCGTATTTCAGGCTGCGTCATCTGTCCAGTAGCTTCATGTGATTCGACTTCTTGCGCAATTCAAAATGCCTGACATCGTGCGTGACATTTTGTTGCCATATGTTCTTACAGAATCTTTGCATGTCGTCTTTTTCAGGTGTTACTTGTGTAGTTTTCACTGTGTTTCATTGTAGTTGTCTGTAGAATGCTTTTTGGTCGCTTGCAAACAGTTTATTTTTTGATATCGACAACTTCTTTGTCGGTACCTTCTGATCCTGTTTCCTAAAGCTCGTATCTTTTGTTTCAGGTTATCAGGATGTTTAAAAAGATTTTTCTGGAATGATGGGCTTCCTGGGTTGATTTTCGCATGTCTAGTTTAGCTCTTCGCCTTTTTTCGAACCTTCTGGCTGCTTTCATGGTTAAGGTAAGTATGTAGAATTCCTACTTCTTTACGTATGGTGTTTATTTTTCCTACGTCACTCCTACGGCGGGGTTTTTTTCATGGGCATTTTCTTATCAAACTTTTGGTTTTTTGGTTTGGGACCATATTTAGAGCAGGCAGCACACTGCATGGCAAATATCAAGTAATGACTCTGAAGGGATGCTTTCATTAAGAGTACTATTGATTTTCTCGACCATGATTAGGATTTCTTGATTTATGGTTAATTTTGGTAGTGCTGGTCTATATTGTATGGGAATACCTCGCATTTCAAGGTCAGTTTTCTTTAGTAAATCTTGGATTTTAGTGAAGTCTCCCACTCTCAACATTCTGTTTTTGAAGTCCACTGTAATGAAATTGAAGGTTTCCAAAATGTCTAAGGCTACAATAAATTCATCCACTATGCATTAACCTTTACTTGTGCCTTGCCAATTTCCAAAGTGGTGGTAGTCTCTCCTAAAACATTTATCAGACCTTCTTTTGCAGTTTCCAGTATTGTATTGATTTTGTGTTGCACGATAGAGTCTTTGGAAACCATGTCGGGGCGTACCACTGATCTTGTCGCCCCCGTGTCGATGGCCAGATCACATTTCTTGCCGTTGATAATAACTTGGACAATGAGGCTTTCACAATTCTTCTCAATGGAGCGCAAATATAACATAGGGGCTTGATAATCAGTGGTCGCCAGCGTTCGCCCCCTTACACTGACGAGGTGGAATTTTCCTGATGATGGGTATTCTCTGTCAGTCGCACCATGCTCTCAATGCTACTGCTGAACTCCTGCAGTGCCTTCTTTGAACCTTGAATTCTGCTTTTCAACTGGCTCTGATACAGTTGACTGATATTTGTTGCTGTATCTTAGTTCCAAGGCGCCCGCAACAGCCGAATAATCATTTTGTTTGGCTTCAGGAATGTTTTGAAGTATTCCAAGAGCCTTTCCTCGCAAGGCCAATAGCTTCGCTTTCGCTTTCTGCTGATTTGCGTTGGCTGCAGCCTCAAATTGTCGTTTGTACATGGCCCATGATGTTTCGCCTTCAAACGTTGGTGGTTTAAGTTTTTCATTGGCTGTAGTGATCGCCAAAGTGTCCAATTTACTACTTTCGTCGTGGTTGGTATCCCGTATTTTCTTCACCTCTTTCTCCAGCCTTCGGTATTTTTCCTCAAACTTTTCTCGAACTGTTTCGATTTTAGGTCTTAAGTCTACTGAAACTGAATATGATTTACTTATATAAATAAAGGACCAGTTACCGAATAAAACTGCATGTATGGGTCTACATTAGCTATACTATTATGTGAAAGAATTAAAGTTAATAAGAAATATCTACACTTTCTTTCGTGAACAACTTCCTATTTGTCATTAATTGAATAACTAGTAATATGTGTCAGGTTACTCCAGTTTCTAGCTTGGTAACATCTTTGATAGTGGTTTTTTAACGAATTTCTTAACACTTTTCTTATTACCAGCACTTTCCGAAACTTATCGGAAGTCAGAGAGAAGGTACAATATTATCTCTGAGGAAAGTTAGATATTATGTTGCATAAGTAGGTAGGTACATCCAGAAATTTACCTACTTTATAACTTTCACATAACTGCTTACTGTTTCATTACATTATCGTGTGCATCAAGCTCCTAGAGACTTGCTGTAACTACTAAAAGCAGGTCAACCGCAGGTATAATTTGTTCCTGAAAATAACCAATTCTATTTTTTTAAATGTTACATACCTAATATCCATCATTCACTTTATCATTTGAGTACAACTATTCTTTGTATAATTTCTAATGAAGATCTGATCAGATTACATAATATTTAACGGATATATGCCAACTCAATAATGAAAAGCAAAAATACTTTCCTATTCATTTATCATAATTCATGAAATTATTTTCTAAGAAAGATATTTATAATTGAAATAAACAACAGTTCTGTCTTGCTGATTTCTGTTAAACTAAAGGTACCACAAAAGGAGCTACGGGGTAAATAACTTTCTTAAAATTAATTATCATAGAACCAATTATGGAATGTGATTTATCTTGTCTTGTGCTTGTAACCCTGTCAATAAGATTTGTAATGGTCGTGTCCACAGAGTCTGATTACCAATCGATTAGTAATCAGTAATCAATAATATGTATCTTATGGACACGACTGATTACTGATTAGTTTATTAGTTAAACTGACAGTTGTCAAAAGATTTGAAATAATCCCTGTGTCCAACACACATCTAGCTAAAAAAGCGCTGCAACATTTTTGACAGATTTTGGTAGAAAACGCTTGCGCTTTTTAAGCTGCAGCATTAGAAATACCCCAACAGTTATTTTTTAAAACTTCTTTATAAACCAGCTTACGAGCGCAAGACGTCTAACAGCAAATCCTGTCAAAAATGTTGTTGCGCTTTCTTAGCTAAATGTGTGTTGGACACAGGGAATGTAATTCTACAATTACACATATTAGATGAATTGAAAATGGAAGAAGAAAAAGTATTTTCTATTCAGTATGTTTATAATGAAAAAGATATGTCGTAAACGGAACGATAGATGTCCATAATAGAATTGGGAAATATCTGAAACAAAATGTAGGTTATGTTACACTATGGTTTTCTGATAGCTGTCGTATTAAAGACGTCAACTTTTTATTTACTGATTACTAATCGATTGGTAATCAGACACTGCTGTGGATACGAACATTGATACTGATATATTTAAGTTTGGAGCAATTTAAGAGGAGCATGAAACAAAAAATATTTTACACAGATGTTTCAGTCTAAGTAACTTGTTTTTTTTGTTTCTGCACACTAAGTTTTTAATTATTGTAAATCTTTCAAATGGCTTGTCCGTCAATAAAGCATTTATTTATTTATTTATTTAACTACAGGAGTGTATTCGTTTTCATTTTCAAGTTAGGTATAACGTATTAATAAATGGTATTTAGCGATCTACTGGCATCCACATTTTCGCATAATTAGATTATACCATCTCGAGGCTCTAAAACATTTGATAACTTTATTGTTTTGTTGATGTGTCAGTGTGTTATGACAGTGACTAAACGTTCATTTCCGAATTTGTATGATTAAAGTGTTACAAAAAGCAAACACATATTCCACATCAAAGACATCCTAATGAAAACGTGTTTATCAGAGTTTTCAACAAATGGTAAGCTTCCTAATGCTAGCATAACATCTGAAAGAGCTATTCGACAAGGTTTAGAAGAAATAGAAAATATCCTGGATTTAGTAGAAGAACCAACGACCAGTTCACGAAGAATTGGTATAATTGGGCATCCCACAGAAAATAATAATAAACACCCTTCACGAGCAAGGCTTACATCCATACCACGTAACATAACAAGATTATGCTAAACGTATGAAATTTTGTCGATGAATAAATAATAATCTCAGTGTTGCACCTCATATAGTTTTTACGGATGAAGCAACATTTAGCCGTGATGGTATTAATAATATCAATGGTCAGACGAAAATCCCCATAACTTTTCTGTAAACATGTGGTGTGGTATGATCGACAATAATTTAATTGGTCCTTCAATTTTGAATAATCGCCTCACAGATGACCAGTACTTCAATTTTCTACAAAACGAATTACAAGGACTAGTAGAGGATATTCCTGTAAACATCAGAATACAAATGTACTATCTGCACAATGGTGCCCTGCACATTTTGCTCGTCAGGTTAAGCCACATTTGGGCTAAAGTTTTCCAGGACATTGGATTGGTCGAGGTGGTTCTAATAATTGACCTCCAAGTTCTTCTGACAACATCTAGATTATTGTTTATGGGGCTCGTTCAATTTGCCATTGTGAAATTCTAATCAATAAATTTTAAAGTCCAGATTCAGCACCGTAACGGCTACTTTAATATCACGCAACATTCAAATCGAATATTTTTGAATAGTATAGGTTGAAGAGGGTATATTTTGAAATCACTGAATAAGTAACTAAACATTCAACCACTTTGATCAATAATGAACTTGTCAAAATGTTAAATATATCCTTCATAATTGTCTTTATCTACGAATAGAATTAGTTTTTTATTATACAAGGGAAAAAAGTATTAGATTTTAGCTCGATGTTGTGTGATAGCTAAAATATTCTTCCCGTGTATAATAAATACACAATTTTTTTCTGTTACGGGAAAAACGATGATTTAATATCGAAACAATATTAAAATGTATATATTAGGTTCAGAAAATTATCGAAGTGAAATTTGAAGTTTTAATCTTTTAAGTTGTTGTACTTCACCGGAGTTAGTTGAAGCAGCGAAAATAGCGCCACAAAAATTAATTATTGCCAGCTAAATTGCTATATTTATGTGTATATACCCGAAAGAAGTAATTTTATTAAAAAAGTCATTTTTTCCCTTCACATAAAAAAAATTTATAGCTTTAATTTCATTATATAATTAATAAAGTGGTCGTAAATTTCCTGAGAAAATATTTACACTTTTATAAGTCCTAAAATTGATAGATTTAAAAAAAAATACGGAATTTTATTTATTTTGAATATGAATCATAATTCCATAATTTTCGCTAATTTTATACAACAATTTTTTTGCTTCACTAAAGAACGAGACACAATAGGTATCCCACATGAAAGAGTTACGAAACTTTAATGGACCGTGTCCATTAAATAACAATAAAAATCAGTTTGATGCTTGACTTTGATATTTAGATCAATTCATTATTATGTATAGAGGACATTTAGATCATTACAATGTAAAGAAGATGATATAGGTATATGCCAACTATCTGCCATATATAAAGAGTAGATTGTGATCCCATAAAGTACAGTTTTGATCACTACCTCAAAATGAAAACTATTGTAAGTAGAAAACATTTTGAACATCATATCATATTAAAAGGTCAAATAATATCAATATATATATTATTATTTTCTGAAACAAACAAGTTACATGAATTGGAATACAGTGCGTGGATTAAGCCTAGTTGGATCTCATAATCATTTAAAAGTCATACCATATAATTAACGAGTCCAAATAAATATAACATAAATTAATTTAAATCATCTTAACTTATGATTCTTAGTATTTCATATTGCTTTTCTTGAAACAAAAGCTGCGCGGGAATGTTCTAATATCGAATAAGGTCTTTTACAAGTTCCTCGATAATTTATATAATTGTTATTTTTTATACGTATTTGAAAACTTGAAAGAGCTGGTAAGATATTGATATTTAAAATTAATTTAATAAATTTGCCAGGCTCAATATTCTTCAAGCAACTTATAAAAATTAGCTTTTTATAAATATACTTATATAAAAAAATTATCTGTAATGCAAAATTTCAGATTTGTTTCCTGGCCATTGCCTCTGTAGCAGCTGCTCAGACATTCAGTCGAACCAGCACAAAATCTCCATTCCTCCTCAATAACTTCAACAACCCCCGATACAGCACCACAACATACCGACCAACCATTAATTACTACAATATCAACGATGGCAGGTACACACCTGATAATACTGGCGCTTACAGAAACAATGATGGTAAGTACTATCCCGATGACAGCGGTCAGTACCACCCCGATGGCGCTGGTCAATATGTCCACGACGACTCTGGCTACAAACATGACGGTGACAAGTACAAACATCAAGGGGATAATATCGAGAGGTACAGAGGTGATGCCAATAGAGGATGTAAGTACTGTATTCATCATCTCGTATGATTTGGCTGAATTGACTTCATTCCTTCATCCATTTTAGCTGGTAGCTCTGGAGTCTCCGGTGGTGTAGGCAGCTATGGGTTCGCCGTTGCTGCCGGAAAAAACTCTGGTCTTAAGCAGGGCAACGCTGCCGGACTCTATGACAACCGGAATTACGCTATCATACGTCTAGTAAATCAGAACGAACGAGATGGTTACCATTATTTGTAAGTACATTTGAATCATGAATTAGTTTCAAATCTGTTTCAGTATGAGGTGGTGATTGTCCAAATTTCCAATACAGGTATGAGACCGAGAACCGTATCTTAGGCGAGGAAGAGGGTCACCTGGAAAACAAGGGCCAACAAAATGAAGGCTTGAAGGCGAAGGGTTTCTTCGAATACACTGGTCCCGACAGCGTTGAATATCGCGTTGATTATACCGCCGATGAGAGAGGTTTTTTGCCTGAAGCAGCTCATCTGCCCACGCCACCACCTGTGCCAGAAGCTATTTTGAGATCTTTGGAATACCAAAGGTCCTTGGGAGTGTTAGAACGATAGATTCTCTATAGAGCTTTTAGAGAGTAGATATTATTTTAGGGAAATATCTGTTACCATATTTAATTCTTTTCAATAAATCACCAATTTACTAGTACGGTTTTGATTCATTAAGTGGATTCGGAAACTAGAATCTGAGAGCGAGCTTGACCTGCATAAGCTTACATTAGGTATTATTATGTATGTGTGGATTCCTGGATTAATGTAGTAAGCTTTAGAATATCACCTGTCTATACAGAATAAAACAACGAAATATTATCATAGCACATATTCAGCTTTATAACTTAGGCCATTTACATGGACCTGCGCATATCATGATAGGCTATGGCGGATTGAACAACCATTGGAGGAATCCCATGACTGACAGTAGGTAGATTCAACATGTTTCAGGCTAGGATGTTTATAGGGTATTATTTTATCTATTTATTAATTTAGGAACCTCTTTATGTCCTATACCATATCATACTTCGTTTATTCAATCTGTATGGGCAGGCGGTGATATTCTACAGCTAGGGGCTATGATCCTATTTTGGCAATTTACTCTGTAAAAATCGGTAAATAATATATGCCGATTCAGCGCAACCCTTTTTTACCCCATGTGGTGCAGAAATTTTACCTAAAATCTGACCGGCCGATTGAGCGCAAACTAAGTATTAAATATCGTAAACTAATTTGGTGAAATCCAACCTAATTACCACCGCTATTTAAAGTGGGCGTCATGTTTAATATTATTTTGGTTTGAGTATTAGGGCTGTGGTAGATGATTTTTTTAGAATATCCTATTTGAAAAATGGAATTTATATAGAGAGAAAGTCGCAAGAAACTTATTGTTATGCAAAACTTTACTTTCCGTAAAGATAGAGTTCATTCTAAATATGTGAAACACAGGTGTTCAACTAACAAATGTAAATGTAAATTTAGATTTAATTTTGTAAAAACAATTAGTGGTAAGGTTTGTTAATATATTTTTGTTATATTTTTGGTAATGCATTGTTTTAAAACCAATACATATATCTTCACCTACAGCATTTGTTTTCTATTGAAGAATGATCCTATCTTTATTAATCCATATAATTTGTCAGTTTTTCGTTGTACCTGCGTTTGCGCTGAATCGCAAAAGCTGATTTTAAATTCTTGCGCTGAGTCGGCTATTAGGATTAGAGTACCCCTGCTGAGTTCCGAAGATTTGCGCTGAATTATTATTGGAAATAAATTGTAGATATATGTTTATGTTTAAGTAAAGCTAATAGGTAAATGAAATTGAATCAGAACCAACCATTTTTTTATGCATGTTACTTTTGGTTTAGATTGATTTTTTCAGTTTCAACTTTTCTTGATATCGTTATCAGGTTACAATTTCACTGCATGTTTTTATTATATTTTTATGAGCCCCTTCTAACTAGAAAACGTGCAACGATTTTCCTGATTCTTTTTTCATTTGATAGAAGACAGTTGGTCCCATTGAATGAAAATCAACATTCAACAAATGGTTGGACGGGGCATTTTTTTCGAAAAGTATAAGCAATGTATTATCTTCTTTGGTGAACGTTGAATTATTTTGATGAGCAATGTTACACTAGAAGGTGTAATGTAAATATTAAAAAAATTGGACCGAATTTATTAGTTGGTGCACTGAAAATACATAATAATATTATTTGTATTGATTCTGGTACTTTTAAAATTGGTGCCAAAAGTTTTCCATATAACTTCAAAATTACCAACCAGTACCAATATAACTAATATTTATCCTTGTATTTCTTGAGAAAGCAAACATTTTGCATTCACAAGAACACATTGTATTTTTCGATATCATTAACAGTGAGGGAAATAATTCATAAGTGTCAAAAAAGTAGTGACAATATATATATATATATATATATATATATATATATATATATATATAAATAATTTTTGTGTGAAACAATTCCAGGTGATAATAAGGTATGAAAATATGACAAACAAGCTATGCTCAGTTTGTGATCGTGGTTAGACCGTTGCGCGCATGTCGTCAGCCCGTGACAAAATGGGAGAACCGACCATACATATCGATATTTTCTGGAAAATTAGATTTATATTTTATTAGATTTTGAAAAATCTAAATTTCTGCAACACAAATCGCAAGCGAGCACAAAATATAAGACTATTATTTGAAATATGCGTTTTATGGTTGTCCCTGATTTTTTTTAACGGACGTTTTTGGAAATGCACTTGACAATTTTCGTTTCGCAGTATCCTGATAATAAGGTTTTAAACTCCCATCACATTAGATGGCACTTATTGCTAACACTTCAACTGACAAGATACTTTTTCAAACAAAAGTAGCAGATAATCTAATTGGGTAAAGTTTTTATGGTAGGGTATCCGTGGCGTACAACTTTGTAGAAAGCACTGGCAAACTACCTTGAGTAATTTTGCCAATTCTCAGCTTGCTTTTTTGTTTTTAAAACCCTCGATTTTTGTCACCAATTTTCAAGATGACAGTATAAGCTTTTAGGTGTTGATCCCAAACATTGTATGTTCTCTATATCAAGTGCTCCAAAAAAAGTAATTCGAAGTGTTCCATGTAGATACGGGAACATATTTTCGCAAGTCTTTACTTAAATCATCTGAAATTGCATAATTTTGAAACATCACACTTGGAAGCACGAATATATTTGATTGATCAACATTGAAAGAAATACACAAACGTGAACTAGGGCATAACAAATATTTTGACGTCACTTTGGAGACCTTAGGTATGACATTTGGACATTACTGATTGAATTGATAATTTACAGACTATTCATCAATTATCAGTTTCAGTTCTTTTGTATCATTATGTAATTATTAATTGTTTAAAACGCATAGAAAAAGAGATAAATTGTTGCAGATGGAAGCAAATATTGTCTAAATATTCTGTCAGATACATGAATTATAAATGAATTAGTGTATGTGAATGTCAATCCTATACCTACAGTTGATTGTTTGACGAATTTAAAATAAAGCAGGTAATCCATTATTTGACCTTTCAGACGAATGCTGTTTGAAATATGTACAAAATCGTTTTAAAAATTAATACTTACATTCCGTTTGTAAGACATCTTCCGACCACTGCAAAGCAATATATGCAGCAATAAATGAGATGCAATATGAACAGATTATAAAATAATCACAATTATTGTCATTATACATATTTACGTTTACAGGTTTATTTATTACTAGCTGTTTTATCCGGCATTTCCTGGGCAAACACTATGGTGGATTGTGGTATGAAAACATAAAAGTCATAAAATGTCTTGAGTATGGAACCCTTCTATCTCAGAGTCCTACTTGCACGTAGAACCAGTCCGAACACCAACCCAGATCCATACACCAAGAGAGAACAGCATGAGAATTTCTCCTACATATGTCTTAGGGATTTTCCGGTATTGAACCCTCCACGTTTAAGTCCCAGTTATACTGACAAACTCTCACAAAACTTTCCAGTGGCATACTACATACAAACAATCTATGAAAATTTAGCCATAAAACTCAGAGATACTCCACCTAGAATAGAATAGAATAGAATATCTTTATTTTCCAACTGACACCTAAATGTACGGACATCGTCAAATTAAAAAGAAGTTTTAAAATTACATAAAATGTACAGTCAAAAAGAATGTATAGAACAATCATTGAATTGGATTAACAAACAAAACAAAACATAAAAACAAAAAATTAATATAAAAACAAAAAATATATACCTATAACAACAAAAAAAGTTCATAAAAACTCTATACAAAATATGCTTATCAAGATTTGTCATCCAAAAATGATTCAATGTTATAATATGTTTTTTCATTTAAAAATGATTTTATACTATATTTAAACAAGTTAATATTTGTTTTTGCTTTTATCTCAGCAAGAAGTTTGTTAAAAAGTTTTGGTCCCAAATTAGTGACAAAAAGCTTGGTTTTATTAAGCCTATTCTTTGACAGCATAAAGCTATTTTCGCATCTGGTATTATAATTATGGTAGTTAGTATTTCTAAGACAAAGGTCTTGATTTGAATAAACATAAGTACACATTTGATATATAACTATACATGGCACTGTCAAAATTTTGAACGTTTGAAAATAAAGTAGGTACACAAGAAATGTGTTGATTTACTCCTGCAATTAGGCGTAATGTACGTTTTTGGTATAGAAATACTTTTTGAGCGCTAGAAGAAACACCCCAGAACTGAGCCCCATACATCAGTCGGGATTGAGCAAGAGAATGATAGATTTCCAATAGTTGCTTTTCAATTAACACTTTTTTCACTACTAAGTTCTGTACACTACTCTTCCCAAGAGAACGTCCTCCAGTACAATACCTAAAAATTTTACAGAGGTCTCACGCTTTAATATCTCATCATTTTATTGTAAGGTTAAATTAGGCTGTTGTTTCATTTGAGGAGTATGAAAGACCATGAAGTTAGTTTTTTGTAGATTCAGGAAAAGTTGATTTAGGTTGAACCAATCTGTTAGCTTTTTCAGAGCTTTATTTGGTGCGGATTGTACGGTGAGTTCCTCGTTTAGTTTAACGAGGCTAGATTTGTCATCTGCAAAAGCTGTGGTACCGTTATACACAGCCTCGATGGAAAGTGGGTTAACAAAAATTAAAAATAAAATAGAGCCCAAAATGGTACCCTGAGGAACTCCTAAGTCGACGTCCAGGTGGTCAGAGCGCCGAGATTTTCCAGAGACATCTGCAATCTGCACAAATTGTTTACGATTTTTAAGAAATAAACAAGACCAGTTAAGAACTACTCCATCAATACCGTAGAATTTCATCCTTGCAAGCAGGAGATCATGGTTCACGCAGTCAAACGCCCTGCTAAGGTCACAGAAAATACCTACAGGGCGTTCGCCAGCGTCGAGGGTTTCTAAGACGTCCGTCAAGAAACAAAGAATAGCCGTTGTAGTGGATCTTCCGGCTAAAAACGCATGCTGTCTAGGAGAAAGTATTTTATTGTTTTTTAAGTAGTCAAGTAGCCGTTTCAACATATTCAAATATTTTAGAGAAGCAGGAGGTCGGTAATTTGTTGACTAGAGTCACCCTTTTTGAAAATACTTATTTTAGATAGCTTCAGGCAATTTGGAAAACATCCTGTTTGGAAGGAATGGTTAATAAGATACGTCAAAGGCTCAAGACATGATTCAGCCATTGCTTGTTTGAATAGGAACGTCAGAATCTCTACCGGTCCAGAGGATGTTTTATTTTTTATTTTTGCTTTTAAAATCTTCAATATTTCCTCTTTTGTAAAATTCGAGATAGAAATTTTATTTTGAGACATATTTGTTCGTGGTTAGAAGAAACAACTGTACCTGTTGAAGAAACTACTTGAGGGAGACTGCCCAATATGCGAGTAGGAGCCTCTACAACTAGGTGTCCCATTCGTACTTACAACCACTACCAGATCATTCCAATAAATTCTATAAACATTCATGGTAAAAAACATCAAAATCAAGAAATATACAACGGAATCTACCACTTAGAGTCCCACGGGCACTTAAAGGTAGCCTATGTCCTTTCCCAAGGTCTAGTCTATCTCTGTACCAAATGTCATCAAAATCAGTTCAGTGGTTTAGGCGTGAAATCGTAACAAACAAACACACTTTCGAATGTCTTGTTTTGGATACTTGGCTGGCTCCACATATTTGCTCAACACTGTCTAAATAGACAAGAAAAATCAATTCAATAGATAAATTATGAGATTATTGCAAATCCGTTGTCGTTATTCATTATAGAATATAAATTTATAGAGAAATATATAAATATTTATTGAACGAGCAAATCTAATAATCTAATGTACGAGTATAATTTGGCAATGTTGGAAAAATGATGCAATGATGTGAGTTTATATGACTAGGAAACATTATTAAATTTCCTATCAAATGGCCAAAGTTGGGAAAAGTCAGTGAAAATACCCCATGACATATTTCGATGAGAATTTCATGTCACGTACTTCTGGTATAGGAACGAAATGAAAATTAAGAATCATTATTCTTTGCAGCTTTGTCGACGACCGATTCCTTAATACCTAACTCCTTCTTAAAACATTCGTTCGGGGGACGGTGGTGGAAATAAAAATGCACGACGTCGTCGACGACGACACGGCCTCTCGGTGTGTGTGTGTATGGGGGGGCTCTTCTTCTTCCTCCTCTTCGTCTTGTTATATTGGGTATCGCATCTGCGACTTGTTCGCAAAGGTCCTGACCGGAATCTCAAGCAGTTCAGGAGACACCCACAGGACCTCGTCGACGCGCTCCCGTAACGGTATTATCGCCGGATATATTGACTCCGAAATTACTTCCTCCATTTCCAAATTACGTTAGAAAGAGAGAGAGACAGACAGAGCGACCTTATGATTTTAGTGCCTCAATTAGGTGTAGCTTCAACGAGCAAGCACTCAACAAATGGAATGTGAGAGCTTAAAGTGAACGTGTTATTTTTGTTTCTTCACGTCAGTTCATGTACCTATTACAAGAGCGAATTTTCATTGATTGAGAGAAAATTCAACGACATAATAGAACAATATTATTGCTAATCGAATCAATACAGGCCATATATTTAATATTCCTATATTGCTAGCGCCTATAATTATAATAATAATAATTTATTCAAATTATACAATAATTAGGTCACATGTTTCTTAGTCTACTATAGAAATTTAAAATTCCTCAAGTGTATATGGAGGGTTCTTCAGCATTTTCTGACTTAGGCCTTTCCAGTTCCTGGGCAATCTGTTGTAGAATGCGGTTCTGGAGCTCACTGTTCAAATTGCCATTGGTTCTAATATTGTATGGCTGGCTTTCGGATCTTGTTGTGTATAATTCCGGGTGGATACTGTATCGATTAACAGCTTAATGATTAGCTCTGCTGTTATTGTAAGCATTATGTTCTATATGAACAGTGGTTTGCAATGGGTCCTTGGGTCAGCTCCTTCCAAGACTCTGAATGCGGCCTTTTTTGCAAAAGAGGCACACATCCTCTCTATGCGCAGAGGTCCCCCAGACTTCCAGACCACATAGTATTCTTGAGTGAAATTACCAGTTTATCAAAGTAAAGACAAAAGGTATTCAAGAATACATTGAATTAATCATCAACATTTTCTACCTCATGCATTTCATGCCAGTGCTCCTCCCTGAGATCTTTTTGTAAATCTTGTAATCTTTGAGGTGTAGTGATTCTCTTTTATGTAGGAGTAATTTTCTTCTTCTGATATTCCACTTCCATTATTTGAGCCAAATGATCCAATAAATTGGCATTTTATGTCTTAGATTGAGAGTTGATGATAATGGTAAAAATATTGTCGAAGCATTTTTTTCTTGCAACTATAATGTTCTCGAGTATATATCGGTGAATATTGTTTTCCAAAGTCCGAAGCTTTTTAAGATGTTTTCAAGATCAGATGATTGCCTGTTATCCGTATTAAAATATCCGACCAGTATCACACCTAACCCTGCATCATATTCCAGGACGTTTTCCATTAGCTCGGACCAAAATCGTGTGCAATAATCGGGTAATTTTGGCTTATAGTATGTGATAAAAATCGTATTCTGATGTTTTAAGCAGATCGCACAAACTTCATGCATCATTTCCTTTGACATATTCTGAACCTCCCTAACAAATTCTTCCATGTTTTGATTGATGTATATGCCCACACCTCCATGCTGATGCCATTGCCATGTCAAACAAGCTTGTATAAGCGGGGGTATCATGAATCTGCTATCTCTCTCTATGTTCTGGACTGGACTGGATGCGTCGATGGCCTCCGTATGACGTATGAATATCTTCTATCCTTCCTCGGCCACACGCTTTATATATATATATACTGTATCGCAATTATTTTTGTTTGTACCCTCAACCCCTCCACGTAAAGAATGTAGCAAAAATATTGCAAATACCGATAATGCGAAAATGCATATTTTTCGAATGGTATGCGATTGTACCCATTCAAAACCCTACTATGTCGCTAGTTTTTTTATACCCTCAACCCCACCACGTAAGGGATGTAACAAAAATATTGCAAAAACTGAAAATGCGAAAATGCATATTTTTTCGAATGGCATGCGATTGTTCCCATTCAGTACTCTACGGTACAGCTATTATTTTTGTTTGTACTCTTAACCTTCCACGTAAGGGATGTAACAAAAATATTGCCAACACCGAAAATGCATATTTTTTGAATGGCATGCGATTGTACCCATTCAGTACTCTACTCTACCGCAAAATATTTTTGTTTGTACCCTCAATCCCTCCACGTAAGCGATGCAGCTAAAATATTGCAACTACCGAAAATCCATACTTTAAACCATCAAATCCAGGAAATACAGTATTTACAAGTTTGAGAAAGGGAACTCGCCGCTCTTTTCTATTAATAAATTAAATTAAAATATTTTGTTTTGTCATATGAATCTCGCGTGTAGCAATATCTGATGTCTATTTAATTTAGATACATTAAATAATTAGACTCGTAAACATACTTTGTATTAATTTTTGGAATAAAAGGAAATTACGAAATTCTTGATATTAAATTAAATTTTCTTGGTATTACAGAACACAATGCACAATAAAAAATCGTAGAATCAGTCGATATACCTAAAATATGTCTCTTTCAATAAAGTTGAAAATTGAATAATTAGGGTACAAAAAAAATAATATCGGTACAGTAGGGTACCAAACAGATACAAACTCATGCCATTCGAAAAATAAGCATTTGCGCAGTTCCGGTATTCGCAATATTTTTGTCACATCCCTTACGTGGAGGAGTTAAGGGTACAAACAAAAATAATAGTGGAACAGTAGGGTACTAAATGGATACGATCGCATGCCATTCGAAAAATTTGTATTTTTGCATTTTTGGTATTTGCACTTTTTTTCATCATCCCTTACGCAAGGGGTTGAGGATACAAACGAAAATAACTATGGTACCATAGGGTACTGAATGGGTATAATCGCATGCCATTCAAAAAATATGCATTTTCGCATTTGCGGTATATGCAATATTTTTGTTACATCCCTTACGTGGAGGAATTGAGGGTACAAATAAAAATAATAGCGGTACAGTAGGATACTGAATGGGTACAATCGCATGCCATTGGAAAAATTTGAATTTTCCCAACTTCGATGCCAACTTTACAAGTTGATTTAGCCCGATTTTTGTTACAGTCCTTTCCAGGAGGGGTTGAGGGTACAAACAAAAATAATTGCGGTACAGTAGGGTAGGTACTAATAGGGTACAATCGTTTGCCATTTGAATATTTTTATATTTTCGATGCCAACTTCACAAAGCTGATACAGCCGAGTTACTTGCAATGACGCTGATTGGTCAGTTCTCCAGGAATACTGTACATAGATAAGGACAGATATAAGTATGTCTCCACTGTCGTACTGTCGGCTTAAACCCAACTAGCAATAAAGAATTATTAAATATATGATGTAGGCTATAATACAGAAGGGAAGATGTTTCAACTGATCAAGTGAATTTCTGAGAATATTAAATTCGACAAGTCGTGCCCGCGTCCATTCATTTTATTCATTAGGTAGGTATACCAAGACAATCGTCAATGGTCATATTCAATTTTGACGCGGGAAAACTGTTAGCCAGAATATGAATGAACAGTAGTTAGAGAATATGATATGTTATTTGAGCACAACATGCATTGTCTCAGAGAAGGTGGTGAAGAGTTTCAGAAAAAATTCAAAAGAAGTTTTATTAAAACCTTCAGAGCCGTTTACGTGCTACAATCTTGACGAAAATATGCTTTTTGGGTACCTATTGCGTAGCAACTAGTATGTGACAGGCGAGCAGAATTAACAATCTACAACACAAAAAAAGAAAGCGAGTGAATCGGTATATTCGAACCCGCGATAATCTTGGCACAGAGAGACATACAGACCATTGGCTGTAAATATGTTTTTTTGATGACAAAAGGCCGTAAAACATAGTCATCTGCTGGAAACCGGACAAAATTTCACACGAGTAAAATACTCTTTCGCATATCCTTATATCCCTATGTTCAGTAGAACAAGTTTTTTATTTGCTAAAATTGGTTAAAAAATTGGACGTATACATTCAAAACCTTTCTCTTAAAATTAGAGCTTCAAAAAAATTTTTTGATAATGCTATTGGAAAGAACATATTTTTTTGTGTCGGGAAAAAAGTTTGACATTTTATCTCTGTTGATAGGTGAAATTTGTGAGAACTTTTTTCCCGGTTAGATATATATACACATAAATATCAATCAAAACACAGAATTAAACTGACAGATATTTGATTACTTTAAAGGTTTCCTTAGCAACGAATGTCGCCTACCACTTTAAAACTTCAAATTTTAATTCGATAATTCTCTGACTTTAGTATATTGTAATATTTTTTCAATATCAAATCATCGGTTTTCCTGTCACAGAAAAAATTGTGTATTATACACGGGAAAAATATTAGATTTTAGCTCTCGGTTGAGATAAAATCTAGTACTTTTTTCCCATGTATAAAAAATAACTATTATTTCCTCAACAAATTCTCAAAAGATGATCTTGGTGTTATGACGATATAGTTATTTGGGACCTACCGCTAAGGCACTACTCTATGAGTGTTTAGTATTCAATCGTGTCAGTGGTGTTGGTGCTCACACTGTTCAGAAAAATATTTCACAGGTTCGGGACGATATTCAATAGTAACGGCTTTTTCTCGACTTCTATTGTAATACGAATTTATTTATTTTATTGAATCAATCTTTCACTGTGCGGTCATATAGTGTACAAAACTTCTCTGAAAACTCCAAGAGAAAGTGGGTCATGTACCATGAAATAATAGTTTAAAATAATCGTACAATTCATGTAAAAAATAGTGTTTGTATAATCTACTTTATTAATTTATTGGTCTGAAAAGTATAGTTTGAATACCCATCGAATGGGGTTTCGTCATACCTTGTCTATCTCTTTTTTTGTTTGTAAACAAGGTTGAAATAAAATTTTAACGTCATAAACATATGTCTTCTATCAGATCGGCTGATTGTTATTTTGACGTTTGTTCTTGTTCTCGTTGACGTTTTATGTCAAACATTTCTTTTCGAAACTGATTTAGCACCTTAATAAATATGTCAGTGTCATTGTTTTGGGGTTAGGTATTAAAATTTAACTCAAACTATTTACGTGAAATGGCAGGTGACGTCAGGAATCGTGACGAAACCCCATTCGATGGGTATTCAAACTATAATAACATAGACTGTTACATTTATTCCGTTTACGTTCGTACGCGCGCATCATAATGAAAACGTACTCCGATTTTGATGTTTTTTTTTATTTGAAAGAAGATGGTATAGTCCCATAATAAACAAATTTAAAATCCGGCATCTTCTAACCCTCCTCCCCACAAAAAAACTGACCCTAAAAGAGGTGGCGGCGACATTTTTGTTTTGAAAATTATAGACAGTGAAATTAAAGAAAACGCCATATCCAGCAACATTTGTCATTTTTCCAAAAAGATTACGGTTTTCGAGTTACAGCAATAGTAATGTCTGAAATATGTGTTTCCGTTATGTGAATTTGGCAACGTTTTTTCAAGAATCGAAAGAAGAGACCATACCAAACAAACATGTTATATATTCACTATGTGATATCCACAAAACAGCAACCAAACCCAAAATCTGTTAAGAAAATTATAGAAAACTTCAAGAATTTTGGAATCATAAAGCATAAAGTACGAAGAAAAAAAACTAATTGTTACCAATGAAAACACTAAAATTGCAAATTTTGGGATATTTTGCCACCAACAAAATCTACAAGGCAAGTAGCATGCGAACTAGAAATGTTTAAGATTGGAAACACAAGTTTCATCCATAAGACGCATTTTCCATAGTTCAGCTTATGAAAGAGACTTATTTCCCACGAAGAATGGAGATCTGTGAATTTATTCTACTTCGTTTGCAAGAAAATCCTTTCTTTTTGGATAATATTATTTGGTCGGACGAAGCTAAATTCACAAATTCACCTATTATTAGAGTGATTCAAATATACATCCAAAAACCGTCCTCGAAGGGAGTGGAGGGGGCAATTTTTCTTGAAAATCGAAAATCCGATATGGCAGCCTTAAAGAAAAGAAAATATCCGTAAACGTTTAAATTGATTTGAATTGAACATTTTTTCAAAAGAGCTACGGTTTTCAAGTTTCAGCGATGTTAAAATTAGAAATACTTATGTGTATTCTCGCTGTGTGGTACAGGCAATTTCTTTCAAAAATTGAAAATCTGGGAATGCCCAATTAAAGACCAAATTATTTGTTAAGTTTACATCGAATATTTTTTCCATACAGTTACGGTTTTCGAGTTACAGCAGTGGTAAAGTCTGAAATGTGTGTACAGGGTGTCCCATTTTGGTACTTTTGCGGGGTATCTCCGTTATTTTGATAGATAGAAAGTTGCGGTTTTCGCGACAATGTGCTACTTCTTTGAAAAACTAAAGATGCCGTTAACAAAATTTAGATACAATTTTGGACCCCTCGTATCTCCGTTATCCTTCAACCAAAAAGGTAAAATAAAATTCTTATAAAGACTATTAAATTTGACATTTTTTACCTTTTCAAAATTATATAATAGTAGGTATGCACATTTTCTCAGAAACACGCAAATAAATGACAATTTTCTAAAATTACATGCATAATTTAATGGCCTACCATTAAATTATATTATAAATGTCAAATATTTGTCTATCTTATCGGTTTTTGGATCGACTTTTGGTTTATAAGGCAGTTTATTTTCGTTCTTTTGATATATTTATTAAATTGATAATCAATTTCTTCGAATAATGGCAGTTTGCGAAAATTATGAAAAATATGGTATGCTGGTATGTTTTATACAGAGTAACGACATTCTGAATAAGATTCGGAATTATATTTTCAAAGGAGAGTAGGCTATTATGGCTATGAAAATCTCTATTATCAGTATATCTTTGTGCTTGTTAGATATCCAGAAAGAACCATTTTATGAGATGTTTCCTCGTTTAACAGGAAATTTATTTAAGCACGGATCATTTGTTCATCCACGTCCAAAAATATACAATAAACAGAACAGGGAAAGAAAAGAGATAGATGATTTGGGATATATAGAAACAACACCTTCGTCCTCAGGTAGAAAAATTGAGAAGGAAATTGGTGTACCAAAACCTGACGCTCAGAGGATCTGGAAAAAATATAAGTATCAACCATAACGTTTTAATGTAGTGCAAAATTTGCAACATGGCGAGCGCCGGACGCTGTTTTGTCAGTGGTATTTACAGCAAAACGATGCTAACGATTTGTTTGGAAGTTTTGTTATCTGCTCAGACGAATGTATTTTTTTTCAAGTGCGGGCATTTTTAATCGTCACAATAGTAGGAACTGGTATGCAAAAAATAAGATTTTAATGTTTGAAAGGGAACAACAAGGACGCTTTGGAGTTGGGGTGTAATGTTTTATTTTGGGCAGACATATAGTTTATAGAATTTTTGAAGGTCTTACAGCACGTAGGTATCTAGAAATAGCTGAGGAAGTTATTCCAGAGCTGCTCGAAAATATTCCATTAGCTCAATATAATGTTGTTTATCTACAGCAAGATGGTGCCCCTAGTCATAATTCTGGGCTCTTAAGGTCATTTCTTGATAATAACTTTCCTCAGAAATGGATAGGTACCTATTAGGACCTATTAGATGGCCTTCACGATGTCCAGATCTGATATTTTTGATATTTTTTGGTATGGAGCTATATACAAAATGACGTATATAAAACACGATATGACAACATAGAAAAACTTCGAAAGTCAATTCAGTTAGTCTTTCGAAATCTGCGAATGAGGCTAATTGGTTGTTTTTAATGCTATACACAGAATTACAAAGATGTGCCAATTTTGCATAAGTGAAAATCTTCGTCATTTGGAACATCACCATTAAAAAATTCTTTTTTTTTAATGTATTTTTTTGGCAATGTTGGATTGTTACTTTACGCTGCAAAACTGTTGTTACTAATTTACTGTTATAAAATATATTGATACCTATATGCCAGGAATTCAATTCTTCGTTAGTAATATGTAACTTTCAACTCTTTGTTATGTTTATTCATGGCCTACCATTAAATTAAATTAGAAAATTGTCATTTATTTCCGTATTTCTGAGAAAAAGTGTATACTTTTACATATTTTTTTAAAAAATTAAAAAAGATAAATTTTATAGTATATAAATGTACAGAGTGTGAAAAACGTAAGTTTGGCTTATAACTAGAAAATAGTAAATACGTATCGAAAATTATCTAAACCACTGCATTTTACGGAAAAAATCTAAAAGAATGTTATTTTATTTTTTCAATAATGTGAAGGATAACGGAGATACGAGGGGTCCCAAAATGCAACATTTCCAAAAATGATCAGTATCTTAAAAACTAGAAGACCTATGAAGATTTTGTTAACAGCATCTTTACTTTTACGAAAAAGTAGCACATGTCGCGAAAACCGCAACTTTCTATTTATAAAAATAACAGAGATACCCCGCAAAAGTACCCAAAAAATGGGACACACTCTAGGTACATAAGAATTTCCGCTGCGATTTTTTGAGATCTCCAAATAATACTCGTAACGAGGACAAGCAAAGACTCTTGATCGTTGGTCCAGAAATCGACATTCAACATGTTCTTCCCCTTCAAAATTCTCTCCCAAATGGGTAGAGGGTACAGTTTTTTTTTCAAAAATCGCTAAATAAGTATATGCAACGTTGAATGGTTTTGATGACTAATGTTATACTCAAAACTGTAATATAAATATTTCTTACAAAAAATTGGACCGACTTTATTAGTTGGTGTACTGAAAAATACAAAATAATATTAATTCTTTTAGCGCTGGTACTTGTGAACTTGGTTCCAAAAGTCTTCTATGTAACTACAATTGCACAACTTCAAAATTTAGACTACTTGGCTCTGGCTAAATATATGATGGGGCGCCTCCAAATAGAGGTCATTTAGCCAACAACCATCTGCAACGGTTGTTTTATGATCAATGGACAGCCCACAATGGGCAACTTCGATCCCCCGGCCTGTCACTAGTAGATTTTTTTTGGTGAGCAGTCAAAAATAAATTAACACCGATTTAACCACCATAGACAACTGCAGCAACGAGTCAGAACAGTATTTGACGATTTTCCGCAATCAATAAGAATAGCCACACACGAACAGTTCCTACTTAGGTGCGAGAAATGTCTGGAAATTCAAGGGCATCATTTTGAGCATTTGGTAGAATATTTTTTTAATTTTTACATAGAGAAATAATAATTTGTCAATTATTTCAAAAACGACGATTTCAAATCCATTGTTAACAATTGGTTTATTTCTATAGTTCCAAAGTCTTTCTATAATTTTCTTAAGAGATTTTGGTGTTGGTTTCTATTTCTGTGGATATGGCATAGCGATTATATTACATGTTCTTGAAATAACTTTATCACATTCTCCATAATAATAAATAAATTGAAATAATCTTCATTTGTATAATTAAGTGTTCTCACTTCTCGGCATTTCAAAATTTGAAAATGAAAAATATTATATTGACTTTATTGACATTTGTCAATTGGAATTATTTTCTAATGCAATCATGGCCCACTTCAAACAATATAAGATGTGTAGCATTTTTACATAGAAAATGGAAAATCGCGAATTATTTAAAAAACTACTAATTTTCGGTATAGACAACCTTATACAAATGTCCCCTTATTTTTGCTGCTTAATACAATAAAATAATATAAAACAGGGGTTTCCATTTGGAAAAAAATGACTTTTGAATTTTCTTTGGATCTAGTTTTCAAGCTTTTTTTTGATCACTATGTATATACATATTATTAGGTATAAAAATATCATAAAAATACTGATAAAGTAGATCTACAAGAATAGATATATATATATATATATATAAATGAGGAGCTATCCGTATTATTCATATTATATATATATATATATATATATATATATATATATATATATATATATATATATATATATAGGACATTACACATAAAATGTTTGCAAAATTTTACGAGAAATCCAAAAATGTCGTAATGTACAGGATAATCCGTTAAAAATAACAAAGTTGGCATGTACTTCCGGTAAAACCGGAAATGCGACTAGCATGAAAATATTTTAGACGTATGTCCCCTAGTGACTTTAGTACGTCACTAAATTTTCAAAATTCGTATCTTCTTTACTATAACTGAACGCCAATTATATAATTAATGATACACTCAAAATTGTGACTTTATTAGTTGGTGCTTAATGAAAATACAAAATAATATTAGTAATAATTTAAATGATGTCTTATATTTAAGTAGAACAAAAAGCCTGAGTTCATTATATCATGCATTCTTGCATCATATCAAACTGAATTTTTAAATCTGCAGCGACTGCAAGTTGTCTGGAATAAATATTTGCCATGTGATGGAGATTTCCAATTTCACAACTAATAATAATTCCTGGCATACATACAACTTCCACTTTGTATTTTACGAAAGTATTTTACTTCCAATATGCAATCCATTTTTCTGTTATCATGTAATATTATCCAAAGAATGAATGTTTGAAATGAGAGAGCAGAATCTAATAGAATATTAATTCTCTGGCTAACTGAAATAAGTTTCTTTTTTGCAGACACTCTATTCAAGTTAGTTATTCGGCCATTGAATGATAGGTGTCGCTAGCTGTTCAATAAATCCATAGCTCATGCTGATAATGTTATTTCCTTTTCATTTTGTTTCCTCCTCCTTCCTCTTATCTGAAACTGTATTTTTAGAGGGGTAATTGAAATATTCGATTTGTGAAATACATTATGCATCTATAGGCAGCAGAAATACATGTTAATAGGATATATCCGGTAGCATATACAGATTCAAGGAAAAATAATATAAATACGTCATATAGATTCAAAAAAATAATGAAAAGATGAGTTCGTTACTAGTAGCTACAAAAAAACTCGAACGGTGCAGCACGCCCATGTCTGTGCAATATGTAACTATAAAGATACTTCCTCCATGAATGATATGTGGTAGCTCAGTTGAAATTTGTATAGCAGTATTAACATTTACACATTCTTAATAAAGGCATCTATTTATAATTCACAAACGTGCACCCTCATGATAGAAATGTCCTGTCTTCTTTTTGTTGATTTATAACAGCAGCACCATCTACATTCTCCACATTTTCCTTTAGTTCCACTCACACCGACAGATACGTGTCCCCTCTATACATCTCTACAAAAGTACTTCCGAAACGTTCCCAAACACCACCTTCTATATTATATTACCAAGCATGTTGTGTCTCGAGAAATTGAACTAGTCCTGCGGAGGGAAGTTGGCAATAGCCGAAACAACCTTAACTTTATCGCGAATTTGCACGTGTGTCTGTCCGGGTGTTTGCGAACTTTTGCCTTAATTCCCCAGAATATATATATTATATTGGATGAGGAAGTTGGATGCTGCAGGAATGCGATTGCGCGATCGCCGTAACAAAGAACATAATTATTTCTACAAGAGCATTTTTGTTGAGTATCACGAGCGCTACTTACTTTGTCAGCCGCTGATTAAGAGAATTTTCAAACAAAACAAAAAAAAACACTAAATAGTACCAAAATGTGTTTCAGTTTCGATTGTTGCTACCTGTTTTCTTGGTTACTGTTACAGATAGATGAAGTATTTCATTACATTTTATCAAGAAAAGACTCATTACCGTTTTTCTGAGATACATTTCTTTATTATGACTCATAGGTACTTGCTGTTTAAAAAAAAACCTAGTGACTGGTCTACCTCGATTTTTAATAATAAAGTTAGACAACGCCACCAGTGTGCCGTAATCTACGTCTGCAAACAACTATATAATTCATTGCTTTGGCTAACCCTGTGCATAGAATTGAAGAAACTAGCATATGTAACTCAATTCTGCCTGGTGAGGCCTCTCCTAGAAGAAGGAATTACAAGATCACTGGGAATAATAATTAAATAAATTGATTATTTTCTTTTAAAACTAAGCATTTCTCGAAAATTACTGGATTTAGTTATAGGTTATGTTTCATGATACAAGAAAAACATTGAGAGATATATGAAAATTGTCTATAATAAACGGCTTGATCCATTTTAATGTATCTATTCAACTGGAGTCAATTTCAAAAAGAGAGAGAGCGAAAGAGAGTAATAAATCTAATATATTAATACGAGCAATTCTTGTATATATATACAGGGTGTATCATTAATAATGGGAAATAATTTAACTGGAGAATCTTTGGTTCAAAATATTAAGGTTTAACCCAATTCACTTAGATAAAATTTGTCTCCTGTCTGAGTTACAGGGTGTTTTATTTAATTATTTCAAAATGATTTTTTCCCATTACTTTTAAACCGTTTGACCAATCTTTATCATGTTTGGTAGGAAGTGTAGACACTGCAAACCTTACTAAATTATGCTAAAAACACGTTTCTAGCTACTACCAGAGGCGTACGACAGGGGTAAGTGAAAGGTTAACCCTTCTTAAATTCTACGCCACTGGCGGTATTTCCATTTTGGTACAATTTTTCTATTCTCCAATACTTTCTGTGTAAATAACGTACTCTTCCTTCGTAGCGATAAAGTCATTATTTTTTGAGATATTTAAAATTGAACATAACGCTGCACAATTTTAATGTGTATCTATCATGGCGGTGTTTTTGGGTCATAGGTTTTCATTTATTAGGCAAATGAAACTTTACAGTTGATTTTAAGGTTAAATAAGAAGACTAATACACAATTTCACTTATATGTAATTATCAAAAAGTATTTTTCACATTTTTGCTACAATAAATAATATGAACAAAATTTAAAAATACTTAACAACTAAAATGATTTTTTATTTACAATATCGCAATGAAATAAATGGCACTTGAATCATTTCTGTTTATAATTTAGATAGAATAGGTAATATCTTTCGAAGTTTGTATGACATATTCAAAATAAGTTCAGGTTTTGTGAAGTTGCATCCGATCTGAATTAATCGTTAGTAGTAGGCGGCTGTCATTGTTGTTAGTTGTTGATTTTTAATGTCAAGAAAATTTTGATTGTTATAAAATTTAAAAAGCTCATCAAGTAAAAATGCCCCGCCATAACAATTGTACTAATCGTGTCTTACTGCTGCTCGAGGATATAGGGAAATGTATCCAAACAGAGTTCAACCTGGTCGCAAAACCTTCAGTAATATTTTTAATAGATTAGGAAATACTGGACAATTCAAGCCCAAAAGCGATGTGGGGCGACCTAAAAATTTAGCTGTTGCCGAGGAAGATGACATTTTAGTGCGAATTGCTGATAATCCCGAACTAAGCACTCGGCGTATAGCAGCAATGACAGGAGTAAGTCATTCTTCAGTTTTTCGCTTACTGAAAAAAGAAAAACTGAGACCTTACCACTTTACACCTGTACAAAACTTATTAGATACAGATTATCCTTTAAGATTAAATTTTGCTCAGTGGATGTTAAACAGGAAAAATGAAAATCCTAATTTTCTTAAAAACATTATTTTTAATGACGAGGCCACTTTTACACGTCGAGGAGTTCTCAATTGGAGAAATAGCCATAGTTGGAATATTGAAAATCCGCATCTATTCCGACAATCACATTTCCAATATGAATTTAAGATTAATGTATGGTGCGGTATATTTGGAGATAGTTTGTTGGGTCCTAATGAATTACCAGCAAATTTGAATGGTAACTCATATTTGGAGTTTTTACAAACTAGACTTTTCGTCGATCTAGAGGGATTGCCACTTGACCGAAGAAGAGACATGTGTACGGAACTATCTAGATCAGAAATTTCCTCATCGTTGGATTGGCAGTGGTAGTGAATTCCCGTGGCCGCCTAGAACTCCTGAAGTAAATCCCTTAGATTTCTATTTCTGGGGGCATATGAAAACATTAGTATACTCACAAGACATAAATAATTGTCAAGACCTATGGCACCAAATTGTGAATTCAGCTAATTTTTATTGCTAATCAACCAAACATATTTTTTAAAATTAGAAGATCGTTTAATGAAAGAATAGATAAACTTATTGAGGTAAATGGGGGTCACATTGAACATTTGTTAACTATTTCTAAATTTTGGTATTATTTATTGTAGCAAAAATGTGATAAAGAATTTTTGATAATTACATAGGTATTAGTAAAATTTTCTTCTTATTTAGCCTATAAAATCAAAGTTAAAGTTTCATTTTCGTAATAAATGCAAGCCTATGCCCCAAAAACACCGTCATTATGAATACACATTAAAATTATGCATCGTTATGTTCAACTTTAAATATCTCTAAAAATAATGACTTTATCGCTACGAAGGAAGAGTACGTTATTTACACAGAAAGTATTGGAGAATAGAAAAATTGTAATAAAATGTAAATTCCGCCAGTGGCGTAGAATTTAAGAAGGGTTAACCTTTCATTTACCCCTGTCGTACGCCTCTGGTAGTAGCTAGAAACGTGTTTTTAGCATAATTTAGTTTTAAGTTTGCAGTGTCTACACTTCCTACCAAACATGATAAAGATTGGTCCAACGGTTTAAAAGTAATGGGGAAAAATCGTTTTGAAATAATTAAATGTAACTCAGACAGGAGACACATTTTATCTAAGTGAATTGGGTTAAATCTTATTATTTTGGACCAAAGATTCTCCAGTTAAATTATTTCCCATTATTAATGATACACCCGTATATACATATAATTTTTTTCTCGGAAACGGCTCTAACGATTTTGATCAAATTTGGTATACAGATAAGGTGCTAATTTTTAAGGTTATCTATACAGGTGGTGCAATTAGGGGTTTTAAGATCCGAGAAATCGATTGGCGTTACTTTCATTTTTAATGGGTGTGACCCTAAAGGTCCACACTAGCTATTTCGGGAATGGCTCCTGCGATACTTATTTAAATATGGGGTTTGGGGGTCGAGAAGTCGTCGGTGATACAGCTGATTTCTGTTATGAGAAATCGATTGACGATACTTTCATTTTC
The DNA here is from genome assembly GCA_958507055.1 of Crioceris asparagi. NCBI lineage: Eukaryota > Metazoa > Arthropoda > Insecta > Coleoptera > Chrysomelidae > Crioceris > Crioceris asparagi. The sequence continues at coordinate 57,212,836 of OY293827.1, forward strand.
TAATGGGTGCGACCCTCGAGGTTCATACCAGCTATTTCGGGAATGGCTCCGCAGGTTGCGATAAAAATTCCAGTATGTGATTTGGGAGTCGAGATGACGATTGATGATACAGCTGAGTTCTGGAATGTTTCACATTCATATTTATTTTGAAAACTGTAAATTATTAGCCATGTTAACGATAAAAGCAATATTTAACAATCTATCGATCGCAATACATTTTAACTAGAAATATGCAAATTTCTTAACTAAGAATATACATCCTTAGTAACTCTTATAGGCCCACTCTCTCTCTCTCTCTCTCTATATATATATATATATATATATATATATATATATATATATATATATATATATATATATATATATATATATATATATATATATGTATATATATATATAAGTTATCTGGTAGAACGACTGTCTAGTTAAGAAACAAGATTTAAATTTTCAGGTATTGCAATCTGTTGGCACAAAGAAAACTCTTGATCTTTTATTCAAGCTTTCGAAACATTTATTGTTTCTTCGTCAGGAAATCTACAATGTCAGTAGATACATTCAACTTTTTATAATTGCTATACGGAGTATATTTAATTTAATAATAAATATAGGATTATATTGAGTTATTTAGACCCGTGTTTCTATTATTATCTAAGTATAATAGATACGTATAAATAATGTTCATTTGTTCTATATCAGTTCGGGCATTAATATAATTTGTTCTTTGGTTTATATTTACCATCTCTAAAAATTTTCGTTTGTGTAAATTATTTTCAATATCAAGAATTTCAACTCCTTCATAGTTAACATTGTGATTGTTAGTAACTCCATGATTTGCAAGTGTACAAGAAATATATAAAATTAGTCATGCTTCTATGCGAAAACAAGATCTTGATAAATATTTGTTACATATTTTATTATATTATAAATATTGTAGATTTCCTGACGAAGAAACAATAAACGTTTCGAAAGCTTGAATAAAAGATAAAGAGTTTTCTTTGTGCCAACAGACTGCAATACCTGAAAATTTAAATCTTGTATATATATATAAATTTTATCTCGTAATCGGCTCTAACGATTTTGATGAAATTTGGTATACAGATAAGGTTCTGATTTCTAAGATTACCTATATAAGTGGCTTCCCTGACAAAACGCGAGAGGTGTCACCCTCGAGGTCCATAAACTTTTTCTTGAATGGATCAATAGATTTGGATAAAAAATTATAGAAGGGGTTTTAAGACCCGAGAAATCGATTGGAGATACTTGCATTTTCAGTGGGTGTGACCCTCGAGGTCCACAATAGCTATTTCGGGAATGACTCCGCTGATTGCGATATAAATTTCAGTATGGGATTTGGGATTCGAGAAGGCGATTGGTGATACAGCTGAGTTCTGGTATGTTTCACATTCATATTTATTTTAAAATCTGTAAATTATGAGCTATGTGAACGATAAATCAATATTTATCGATCTACCAATCGCAATACATTTTAACTAGAAATATGAACATTTTTGAATTAAGATTAAACATCCTTAGTAACTCTTATACGCCCACTCTAAATCCTGTGTTACCCGAGCAAAGCTCAGTCGCCCAGATATTCATTATAATGAAGGGATCCTATTTCGAAATGGAATATAATATCTCAACATTTGGCCAACCCTGTATATTGGTATTGAATAAGTTTAGAGCAGCTAAATTATAAAAAATACAAGATTTGCCATAACATTTTCATAATCCGTAATACCTTCACCTATGAGTCAATCCAACTAAGATAAATGGAATCAAATGAGCTTCTGGTTTTCTGAGAGGTAAATGGTGAGAGAAAGAAGAAAATTTAAAAATTTACATATAATAACATTGAAAAAATGAAAGTTTGTTTTGTAACTAACTTTATGTTCAACCTGTAAACACAATTTTAGCTCTCAATAATAGCACCTACAACTTTTACATTTAGCTTTCTAACGCCTATAACAATTGGGTGACTACATGAACGCAATATTAGTCCATTTATATTAAATCAAGACATTGATGGCTATGAAATCTTTCATGTTTTTGTGTAATGTATTCTAAATACACGACTTTTTCCTGAAGAAGAGAATAAACATTCACTAGCGTCATCATGACGAATTTTCTAAGGATGAGTATGACTAAGTTTCATGAGTTACTAGACTTGGTTACATGGTTAATTTGAAAAAATACAAAGATGCCGGTTGCTATACCACATTTGCTTTTAATGTTCCATAGAGCTGGCAAGACTCTGTATAGGTGGATACAATCAACAATAACTTACGTATTTGCTCGAATCTAAATGTCTATCTATCAATAATATTGCACAATTCGTAACATTGGTCAATATTATTAACCGACTAGGATCCGTCTTAGTTATTGCTGTTATACATTTCTCACAAATTAAACATGAGGGTATTCAAGGTAATGTATCTGATCTAGGTCATGTCAGATGGTTGATATACCCAATTGCCTGATCTGATACTTGGTTTGGTGAAAAGCAGATTAATCTTCTACACTCCGTTATTAATAATTCCACTTTATTAATAATTGCAAATGGCGCATTCAATGTAGTATAGTGTTACTGGTTGTAGACCACTCCATAAACATTACTTTTTGGCGTTCAGTGGATGCTTTTCGATTGCACTGATATGTATGAGTGAGAGAAACTCAATGATGATAAATCTTTTCTAAATGGTGTAGCACAAGAACATGTTCTATGACCACTGTTGTTTATCATTTACTACAGTGATCTCCAATACGCTTGAACATTGATAAGTGCGATTTGCTTCATTTTAGCAAAAAGAACACTTGATTTAATAATTCAACTCACAATGTAAATAAAATGAATCCCCATAATGATTCAGGCATAATAATTAAATGTGATTAAAGTGGGTCAGAGCACTCCCAAAATATTATTACTAAACAATGTTTTGAGAAGATCAATCGGGGGACTATTTTACGGTTTCTTATCTTAGAGTAGGTAATTACAATAGAAATATCTTGTATCATGTGATAAGAAAAGATCAGACACTTATGGAAAATGTCCAACGTCTTGCTGCTAAACTACCACCACACTTATTATGTAAAATCAAACGACCCATCATTTTAAAATTATCAAAATTTTTCACCGAACGTACCAGGTATACCATTATTGAAAAAGTACTTTCTCCCAAAAAGTTCCCCCAAAACAAGTGATGAAACAATATTTTTGGAAAATTAAAAATTTTCTCTAAAGAGATCACTCCGGTAATAATCAAATCAAAATTTTTTTTATAAACCTCAAGGGCACTTGGAAAGTGCAGGATTTTCACCGCTATATCTTTAACCCCCGGTGCAAAACGTTATAAGCTTTTAATGTATATCTATCTGCATGTATGTCTATATAACATCGTAGTCCCAAAAAGAATGAACTGATTTTTCGTTTAAAGAATGACGTGATCGAGAATTTTCTTACTTAGCTATTCTTTGATTAATTGTGTCTGTGTGTCTGTCAGTGGTATTCTAGATTCCAAACGGATTAACCGATTTTGTGTTTAAAAGGTGTGATCGAGAGTGTTCTTATCTAACTTTTTTTATTGGGGTAGTATTTTTAATGATACTTACGTATTAAATAAAATTAGAGAAATATATTTGAAATAATTAGAAAAAAGATAATCAGGTGTTAGATTTGACAGGTATATTATCAAGGCTATCGCAATAGAGTAGGTATATGATAACGGTCCAAGCCAAGAGGACTGTTGTCGTGTCTCTATTGATAAATAATTAGTTTCAATGAAGCTGTTTTTCATATCTCGGAGTTCATCAAGTTGGATTTCCACTAGGTATTTTTTAATGTTTTTGATCGGTATCAAGGTCAGCAAATATTGTTGGCTTATTTGCATTGGGCGTTACTCTTCCATATGTGATTATTGGAATTGGTATATATTCGGCAACCTAGTGAAAATTAAGAAAGGTATGTTCCATGTAATTGAGAAATCTCTTCTTGATTGGCACATCAAAGGGTTATTGGTTCATCGGAAGGAAGCAATCCTATGTTGTTTCCTCTAGATTATTGGTTAGTCGGGCGTGATCTGTTGTACTAGCACCTAGACTTCGCAAGGGATGAGACTGTCTATTTCATAAACTTCTATGTTTTTACAGATGTATTTTCTAGCTGTTATTTGCTCGCAAAAGCTTTCCAACAAGCGCAATACAACTCATTTTATAAAAAAAAATCTTTTGGAAGCATAGTTTTAAATTGACCTCTCGAGCAGACTGTTAAAGACAATAAATCATAAAGATTTTAGAAGGATGAGTTATTGAAATTTGAAGTACATAAACAATTTTATTATTGAGAATAAAGCACTAAATCTCTATATCTTATTTCTAAAAGAGTGGTGTTTTCTAAGTCAATATATTTTGGAAATTGATCTGTACTGAATTTCGACTCAAGGAATTTCAATGTTTAATATAAATCTCACATTGGATTATACTAGGATGCGGAGTTCTAAGTTTTGCAAAAGTTTTTGAATTGGCTATGTCTTGTAAAATAGGTATAGTTAAGTTAATGATTTGAATCATGAAATATACATGAATATATATATAAAGTTACTATTCTCTCTTATAGTCTTGTGGGCTTAGAAGAAATGAGATTTGGTGTAATCTCTTCTCAATATTTTTCGTTATAATTAATCTGGTTAATTGTTCCAATGAACTTTTTTATGCCTACGTTACCTGTGATTGGTTTAAATATAGATCCCAATCCATCATTAATTTAATTAATCTTCGTACCGTTCTTTGTGAAAACCTAAGATATAATTTCTGACAATTTTGACTCTGCCCTATCTTCAACATATCTCAATATATTATGATAGCTTGAAACATGTCAAAGATAATTTGCATTCATTTGAAGTGACAAAGTTAAATTATTTGGTTTAATTTTCAGCCTATTGATTTCTAAAATGATGGGTTTCAGATCGTAAAATGAATTAGTATTCACTAATTCATTGTATGAATTATATGAGTATTTCAGTAGTTTAGCGATACCAATATTTAGGGCCATAAATCCTCGGTTGTCTTGTAAATTTCGTACATTGATAGTTTGTCGGGAGCAGAAGATTCCGTGAAACCTACAACATAATAATTATTTATCTTAACTAGTCGAACGAGTAAATTTTTTTTAAGGAACGTTTGAGATTGTTCATGTGATTTTTTCCATGTTGATCAGTTTTAAATAAATTTCTTTCATTACTAACCTCAGTTATTTTTCGAGTTTTTTAAAATTATTGGCAATCTTTTGCATGATGTTATTTTTCGGAAACTTTAATTATTGATGTTCTGGCAATCTTCATACCAAGACTAATAGCAATGAATGAATCGAGTAGTTCTCGCTATTTCGATTTCTACAGCTCGCCCTCCAGTTCCAGAGTTCTAATGAACTCCAGTATCTGGGATGGCTTCAAGCGGATTACTTCCTCACTACTGACAGTTTCTTGTCCAAAGCATTTTATGCGTTGGCTGGCTATTGCGAGGCATTCCGTCACCAGGTGATCCGGAGTTTCCTCCTCTTCCCCGCAGAATCTGCACTCGTCGTTTTCTGCTAGACCCAATCTCGACAGGTGCTTCCTGAGGCGGCAATGTCCTGTAAGGAATCTAGTGAGCAGGTGTAGCATATTCTTGCTAAGATCCAGATGTTTCTTAGATCTCGCAGTGTCAAAGTTTCCAAGAAACTTTTTGGAATGATCCAGCCCAGGAAGATTCCGCCAGAGGTTTTCTCGTTCGGTTTCTTCCTTCTCTTGGAACTCTTTCTTGTAGGTACATTTACCTGTGCCACAGAAAGGTTCTGGGCCAATAAAAGGAGCTTGTGCTCCTTTTTTGGCAAGTGTGTTGGCCTCTTCATTTCCTTTGATTCCGGAGTGGCCGGGAACCCAGATTAGATAGACCTTGTTATTCTTGCCGATTTTGTTGAGTTTTCTTCGGCACTCCCATACTATCTTAGAATCGATGATATGGGAGCTCAGTGCTTTAATCGCAGCCTGACTATCAGAGTGTATGGCTATATCACATTTCTGATAGTTTCTTTCTAGGTTCATTTCCACACATCTTTCGATTGCAAGTATTTCTGCCTGAAAGATGCTTGGACAGCGGCCTAACGGTAGTGAGCATTTGGTGCCAGGCCCGAATACTCCAGCGCCAGTCCCCGTCGTGGTTTTAGAACCATCTGTGTACCATTTGATGGTATTTTTCTTAAGGGCTTGGGATGTAGACTCCCTTTCCTAATCTTCTTTTCTACTTAGCATCGTGGTGAACGTTTTCTCGATGCTAGTTTTCTTTATCATCTCGTCACTGGGAAGGTTAGCTGACAGGATATATTTCGTCAGAGAGGACCAGGCTCTCTGATTCCTAATTCCCTCATGGCCAGTACCTTCCCTGGATAGTCTTAGAATGGCCTCATGGGCTACTCTATCTATCACCAGATGTAGAGGTGTGAGATCTGTAATGATCTCCAGTGCTCTAGTTGGGCACGTTCTCAAGGCTCCAGTGATACAGACACAGGCAAGCCTTTGTAATCTATCGAGGGCAGTCCTCGTATAGGTTTGCCTTGCCTTGACATGCCAAACTATTGCTCCATATGTTATTATAGGCCTCACAATCATGACGTACATCCATCGCAGTATTTTTGGGTTACAACCCCAAGTCCTACCAGCGAGTCGTCTGCACGCCATCAAGGCCTTTGTTGCTTTATTGGCAGTAATCTCGAAGTGTTTGTTCCACAGAAGTTTGCTATCTAGGGTTACTCCCAGATATTTAACTTCCGACTTCCATCCTATGATGTCTCCCTGTAAAGAGAGATATTTCGTAGTTGGAAGTTTCCTTTTCTTGGTAAATGGAATTACTGTGGTCTTGGTTGGGTTGATATTTAGTCCTACTGACAAGCACCACTGTTCAATAGTTTTGAGGCCTTCTTGCATCAAGTCGCATAAGGTATTCCAGAATTTACCTCTAACTATTAGGACTATGTCATCTGCATAGCCTATACATTCGAAGCCAAGCTCCGTAAGCCTGTGGAGTAGTTCATCCACTACTAGACTCCATAAAAGGGGAGATATTACTCCTCCTTGAGGTGTTCCGCGAGTGGCCCTAACGGAGGTGGTTTGATTGCCCACCTGCGTCTCAGCTATTCTCGTCTTTAACATCTCATACATCCATTTAATAATGGTTTTGTTCACCCCTCGCCTTTTGAGTGCCTCTTCGACCGACACGTGAGTTGTGTTGTCAAAGGCCCCAGATATGTCTAGGAAGGCACACATGGCGATTTCTTTGTTATTCAGAGTGCTCTGGATGACTTCGGTCAGCTGATACAGGGCCGTCTCTGTTGATCTGCCCGCCCTGTAAGCATGCTGACATTTGTGAAGTGGTTTATTCTCCAGATACTCCGTTCTTGTGTGGTTATCCACTACTTTCTCCATTGTTTTCAATAGAAACGATGTTAAGCAGATGGGTCTGAAAGATCGAGGATCGGTCGCATCTTTTTTACCTATTTTTGGTATGAAGGTTACCTTTGCCCTTCTCCAAATTTTAGGTATATGACCCAGTGCTAAACAGCTTCTTGATATCCTCAGAAGATGGGGAAGAATCTCCTCCATTCCTTTCTGCAGGAGTACTGGGGAAATTCCATCTACTCCTGGTGATTTATACGGTTGAAAGGTGTTTATTGCCCATTCCAACCGTTGCTTTGTAAATATTTTCTTAGCAATATCCCAATCTTCCCTGCGAGGATTCTTGATTTGAGTTGCTATGTCCATACTGATTGAGGGTTCACTACCTGGGAAGTGTGTTTTGAGGAGGAGAGTGGATCGTTCCTCTTCTCCCTCAGTGTATGACCCGTCTGGCTTTTTAAGCAACATTATTCCCCCCTTTGCCATAACTTTTTGAAGTCTGGCTGCTGTGGGAGTGGAAGTGATCTTTTCACAAAAGGCTTGAAAATTAAGCCTTTTAGCCTTCCTGATCTCCTTATTGTACTGAGTAAGCTTCTCAGTGTACCCCTGCCAATTACCATCTCTTTTGGCCCTATTAAAGAGCCGACGGACCTCTAGCCTGAGGTTTGACAGGTTCTTGTTCCACCAAGGTGCTTCCTTACTTGTTCGAACTTTCGAGAGTGGACAACTTGAGTGAAAAGCCTCAGTTATTGCCGCACTAACCTGTTCGACTTTTTGTTCCAGATCGTAGTGCGGGTGTTTTGCCCCATTCTTGTCGATCTGTTCCAAGTTTTGCTTCAGATGGATCTTATAGATAGACCAATCCGTATTTCTAGGATTTCTGCTTGAGGTCGACGAGGTAACCTCCCCCGTTATCCTGAATTCGATAATCCTATGGTCTGAAAGTGATGGTTCGTTCATCACTTTCCAACCTATAACATTTTTCCTCGCAGCAACATTAGCAATTGTTACATCCAGGACTTCTTCTCTTGCTCTCGTGACAAAAGTGGGAGTTGTCCCCACATTGAGGGTTTCGAGGTTATTAGCTAAGAGATATTCAAGTAAGCACTCCCCTCTGGAATTGTTGTTCGTGCTTCCCCAAATAACGTTATGCGCATTGGCGTCACAGCCTATTATGACTGGCAGTTGTCTGCTGTTACAGTATTGTACCAGCTCCTGCACTTCTGCTGGTGGTATTGTTGGCCCATCTCCAGCGAAGTAAGCGGATGCTATGACAATGTCTCGGTCGATGCCCCCAATATTGAGGTGTACCATTATTGGAGTTAGATCCCGAGTCATGTATTCTGAAACACAAATATATTTAATATTGTTTCTTATGAGCACACAGGCACGTGGGGATACTTGCCTCTGGTCATAAATCAATATTGAGTCTTTACAGGCCAAACCTCTGATTTGGCCTACTTTGTCGATCCAGGGTTCCTGGATCAGTACAATATCCAGTTTTAGCTTTGCGAATAACCTTGCAATCACTGCTGAAGCTCCCTTCGCGTGATGCAGGTTCACCTGCGCTGCCTTCGTGAAGATGAAGGGTTATTTGTGTGGGGTGGATGGGCTGGGTAGTCCAGCCTCTATAAATCCCCCTGCCTTCTCTCTTCCTGTCCTTCCTCGAATTCCATACGGGAGGTGTCCTTTCCGGAATTCGAGGAAGTTTCTTGGGTTTGGCCCTCAACCTCCAGGGGTGCAGAGGTATTCTCCGTCCCCCCGGTTATCTCCAAGGAGTCAGTCGGAGCCCCAGTTCGACCCGAGTCAACTGGAGCTCCCTGCTCCCCAGATTTCCGGGATGTGGAGGGTATCTCCGCATCTCTGGAAACCACCACTGGGTTTGGTTTCTTGCCCAGTCCTGAGACAGGGATGTGCCCGAACCGAAAGTTCATTAAGCACCCCCCTGCTTTCAGTGCTTCTCCCGATTGGTGGTCAATCCCAATCGTGAGAACCTTGCCACTTCCCTCTTTCTTGGAGCTTAGAACTTTCCAAGCTCCAGTGCTGAGGTTAGAGTTCTGAACCTCAACGAGTCGGAGGATTTTCTCCGTCTCCATGTCGAGGCTTCGTGGGAAGAACACGGTTATGGTGACGGGTTTAGGGATGTCATTCTCTCCCAACGCCACCAACTCGGGTCCCTCCCAAGAACTAAGTGTCGGCACTGACTTCATGAGCCAGTCCGCCGATTTCTGGGATCCACAGTCTACCAGCATCATTCCACAACGGAACTGAATGCCGGTGAAGTGGATCCCCCTCTCCTCGCTGCGGCACATCTCTTCCACTAGCATATCCTCTAGTGAGGAGAGCCGCTCGGCTTCCAGGATAACCTTCGGGTATTCCTTGGGTAATATTCCTACCCTGGTCGCCTTCTTTGCCTTGACTGCTGCTGCAAATCCAGTGGCTTGCCCGGTTTTTGCCGCAGCTGTCTTCGGCTTCTTTGAGTGAGGCCGTTCCGGAGGTGTGATGTGCTCCGGACCTCTCTTGCCTTTCCCCTTACCCGTCGGGGTTACTCCCGGGGTTGAGTGGATTGGTTTGATGGGGTGCTGAAGAGCCTGTTTTCTAGCCTCCTCAGGTGCAAGGCCCTGATGGAGGAGTCGCAGGTACTTCCGCACTCCTGCTCCACTGAGGCCCTTCCTCAGTGGATCGTCTCTACCGCCGGGCTGTCCTAATTTGGGCAGCTCGAATGGCAGGCGATTTTTCTTTTTCCCTTTTTCAAGGGGCCCGGATGAAGAGGTGGAGGCTTTCTCCTCCTCTCCTCCGGTGGGTTTACTTTTCGGTTTGTCCATAACTGGTCCCACGAGTAGCAAGGGTCACGTCGGTCCGCTTCTGCAGAGCCCCGCATGCAGAAGTAAGGGGTTTGTTACAATGGAGTTCCCCCCGGTGCTCCAAGGTTGAAGCCAGTAGGGACTAGTCCTCTAACTAGCCATGCATCCTTAGCCTGGCTTCCCACTTTGGATTTAGAATTTTTGACGAAGTTATTTCCTCTTGGTCCAGGCGGTCAAGCCAAGACCCCCCCCGCACTGGCCCGCGAGACATGACCACAGACAGCCAGGCGTTGGTTTAACAGGTGGTCTCAAGAGCTCACCTGGCATCGTACTACCTGTGTGCAATCCCTTAGCCACGACACTACAGCTGGGACAGGTGAATTTGGTCCGCGGCAGGGTATTGTATTGAGGCTGCCAGTTGAGTTTTTAGGCACAACGAGCCCCCTTATTTCCCTGCAGGCCTCATCCTCATATTAAAATCATCGTTAGAGGCCCCCTCCTATCCGCCACCTGGAGACGCGCCGGGTTGGTACTTCACCCCTACCAGATGTTGATTGACAACATCCGGACCCGGTATAATAATGAACTAAGTAATCAAAGTAAAACGAGAGGGCACAGGTTATCAAATGACCAATAAATCCTAAAATATTGTGGCATGCAGATGATGCCGCATTGATAGCACACGATGAGGACGATTTGCAGCGTGTATTGTTCAGATTCAAAAAGAACACAGAAAGGTACAACATGATTATCTTCACAGTGGATACCCAATGTATTGTGATAGCAAAGGAACCCGTTCGGTGACGAGACGTCGATGAGAAAACAATAGAACATTTTATGAAACTCCAATATCTTGGCTCACAAATCTCCAGCAGCAGAAACCTTATTGAGAAGAAACAACTTTTGATATTATGAAAGCCTCAAGAATTTCTGTAAGCCTACGTGACATAATCTGCAACAACAAATACATGCCAATCGAGAGTAAGGTAATAATTTATAAGACATGCGTGAGACTAGTCCTTATGTATACAACGGATGCTAAAGCTGAAACATCCAGAACGAACAACTAATGAGAAGCACTGAAATGAAAGTACTGAAATTAAATACAAAGCAATAACAAGAGAATAATTGCAGGTGGAAGACGTGCTAAGATGGGTAAGATCAAGAAGACGAAAATGAAGAGACTACCTAGACAGGATGGACCATGATAGAATTGTAACCAGACCACAGAGTATAGAAAACCCAGGTCAGAATCAACTGAGGCATCTTAGCAGATATTACAATTAATTTAAAGGAGTTGAAGAATGTATCGGTGATTTAATTTCCTGACATAGAAGATAACAGAAAACTCCCTATAATAGTCAAATATTTTGTTGGATCGAATGTAAATGTATCCATATGGATGATTTCGAAAGGCTTAGAAGCGTGCTTATTGGCATTTTTTGCACTCGTTTGCAAAAGTTTGGAGTGAATTTTTCATCAGTTACAATAATATTTTTCTTTGATTCTGCTTAATGTATCATCCATACGTAGATGGTTGGATTTACCTTCATGACATCCTTAGATTAACATTTCTTTCTTATAGATCACATCAATTAGTTGCTTGGTGCATCTTTTGAATTTAATAGAAAGCCATTTGAATATTTTTGGAATACCTACTGTGGAAAACGATTCATAGATTCTCAAAATATGCGTGATATTGTGTTGGGTGGCCCATTAATAAAGGACGCCGGCTATATCTCAGGATCCGTTAATCGGACGACTCTGAGAAAAAAAATAGAGGTAAATCGGCCAAATGACAAAACTGGAAAATATTTATAAGTTGCTAAGTCTACCGCTAGAGGGCATAACTTACACCGCGAAGTAGACAACACTGTTTTTATTAAAATTATCCCGAGTTAAACTGTATTGTAAATATTATTTTTGTAACCTACTGAAAACTTTTTTGTATTAAAGTTTTTTCTCGATCTTGTCAAATAACGGGTGGGGGAGGGGTAAATGTAAACAGAATAACTTTCTTTCGGTATGACCTATTTTGAATAACTTTATTTCATTTTTAAGCGCTTTTTCAGGCGCTTCTACTAGAATAGTAACATTTTGAGTTCAATTATTTTCCGAGTTGGTAGATGGCGCTTTATGACAAAGTCAAAGGTTTTTATAATTTTCTAGAAAATTTCAAATGCAATGATATTATTATTTTTCATTAGAACGAAAGAGCGGAAAAATTACAATTAATGGTGAACTCCGCAACTCAATATGATTATTCCTTATAGATTTATTTATTTAAAGATAAATTTAAACATTAATTTTTATTTAACAAAATTAGAGAGCATTATTAAAGTTACATATATTTTATACAACCTACTTTAACAATAACAAAAATTACCTTGGTCGCTCTAGATGGAATAATTTAAGTTTATTGTAATTAAATAAGAACTAAACACAAGTAACTATAACAACCTAATACTTTACAAGAAAATTATAATAAGTAGGACTCTCGGTAGTACTTAACATGACAGAAACAAAACAAAAGATGCGAAAATAAAATATATATTTATTCACAATAACACAAACTTTGGCATATTATTTTCCTTAGTCAGTTATTTTACGATAATTCTCTCAACAATGTCGGTTATCCTCAAGAGAACCGAATTTAGAAAAAACCTAGAAACCTAAAGCTAAATAACTTAGAACATAGAACTAAAATAAAAAATATTAATGACGCCTTAAGTGCTCAATGTGTCATCTGCCAGCTCATCTGTCCTGGGCAATGCAAAACTGCAACCTGCTCTGGGTAGTTATTTGTGTTCTCATTTAATTACACTTAACTTAAATTACTCCATCTAGAGTCTAGAGCGACAAAGGTAATAGAATTTTGTCGTTATTATTAAAGTAGGTTATATAGAATATAGTAACTTTAATAAAAATTACTGATATTCAAAGTATTCTCTAATTTTGTTAAGTAAAATTGAAGGTTATATATATTTCTAAAAAAGTCTATAAGCAATAATCATGTCGAGTTGCGGTTTTCACCAGTAACTGGTAATTTTAACTTTCTTCCAAATGAAAAATAAAGTACCAATGCATTTCAAATTTTCGAGAAAATGATAAAAATCTGCGCCTTGTCATAAAGCGCCATCTACCGACTCAGAAAATAACTGAACTCAAAACGTTATTATTCTAGTAGAAGCGCCCAAAAAATGCTTTAAAATGATATAAAGTTATTCAGAATAGGTTAAACCAAAAGAAGTTATTCGGTTTCTTTCGAACCAATATTTGCCCCTCCCCCCACCCTTTATTTGACAAGATAGAGAAGAAACTTATACAGAATACAAAAAAGTTGTCTCATTTCCAGTAGGTAACAAAAATAATATTTGCAATATAGGTTAACTTGGGATAATTTTCATTAAAAAAGTGTTTTCTACTTCGCGATGTGAGTTACACCTTCTAGCGGTAGACTTAGCAATTTATAAATATTTCCTAGCTAGTCGATGTTATTTATTTGAGAGGTCTAGGAAAGTCGTATGACTTTCACCAAATTTTTTGTATCATCTTATAAAGCTGGTCCTAGTTTTAGTAAAAAAAATAATAAAAAAATATTATTTATTAGAACTGTTATATCGGAGCATTGTATATTTCCATTTAATTAAATACTGTTGGCGAGATATGTAATTAAATAGAAGTTGATTACGAATTGCTACCAAGACAAACCGCATTTTATGACCCTCTTCTGTTGCAAATAATTTAGCAGTCGAAGGTAGGAACCACCTAATAAGGCATATTAGTGAGCGGGAGTTGTAGTTGTGAATAGGTGAGGTAAAGTTGGCCGTAAAACTGGGCGCACGGCACTACCAATTTCCGTAAATTACACACATAGAGCATTGTTTTGGCTGGGAGGCCGAAAGCACAAATCTTCCCCGAAAGCAATTTTCAAGCCTGGAAACGGGTATAACGGGCCAGCGTTTTTCTTAGGCGATAAAGATTCATTACCCCTGACGCTTTCGCACGCGGATACACAAATACCAGCAACTTTCGGCTCACCTTGTGAAGAAATTGCAAAGAAGTTGAAAGTATTCAGAATTGGTTTATGGTGGGATAGCTCCCAAAATCCATTATTAGTATTGGATGGAAAAGATAATTTTTCATTCGCTTCAACTCACAGATGTAATAAAGAGAAAATAAAAACATAATATAAAACAAAGAGCAAAACCTGTTTAAGCCCTAATGTCTTCATTTCATATTTATCACTTGAGAACTATAATGCGTTTGGTTCGATCTTTTGCAGACTGGTTAGAACGTTAATAAATAATGAAATTCCGACAATGCATATTTCATAAACTTCAAATTCTGCGAATTAGTTTCATTATGCTTATAGGAATTTCCTATTGCTCTGAAACAAATTCTACCTGAGTTATTCATCTTTTCCTACTTTTGGTAGGTCAAAGCCAATAGTCTGAATATGAAGAAACAATTAGAAATATAAAATTAATTAGCACAAAACATTTTTTTTTCTAATTTCTTACATTATAAAAACAATTTTAATTAAAAAATTCGGATATGTCCACTGGAACAAATTCAATAGTATATAAAAATCGTCTGATCAGGTCGTGTGACCATTCATTTTTTCCGCGTGTCAAGATAAACATGGAATTTCATATTCAGTTTCGACTTAGGAGGAACCGTTTAGCCAGAATATGAATAAAATCAAAAATCGTTAGAGTCGTTTTGGCGCCAAAGTCTTAAGCAAACCAAGTTTTTCAGCTATTGCCTAGCAACCAGTGCAAGTAGGAGCAATACGTTTCTGACATTTTGGGTAGGTAGCAAAATAATAAATAACTTTTTATAAGAAAACTAGGACCGCCTTCCTAAGACAAGCCACTAAACATTATAAAATAACAACAGATTATGATATAGGAATCCTATGTACTTTGAAGTTTGTTCCAAGATATAACTTTATTGGCTGATACTTAAAAGAAATTCATAGTAAATTGAAATTAAAAAACAATATTAAAATTTCCACTACCTATTATGTTATTAAAATAATATGCCAATTCTTTCGGCCCACTGTACCTACATTCATCAAATTGAGTATAAAACTAAATTCTAAGAGAGCAGTGCGTATTTATAGGTATAACAAGGAGGATGATACTCATGATTCTCAATAACAATATTTTAACTCCTTATTAATCATATATACAGCAATGGGCTAGACATGCCATCAATCGGGTCATTGAGAAGATTAATACCTGAATGTTTGCCTATATTGATTTTTACTGGCCCAAGTAAATTAAATTTTAATCCTTTCTTTTGGGTATGTAATATTTAGAATTATCATTAAATGTGTGATTATTGTCAAAGTGATATGTTTTATGATATATGTAAGAAGAAGCTCTTATATGTTCATTGAGACGGGTTAAACATTTTCTGCCAGTTTGACGTACAAAAACTTTCGAGCAATCTCCACAAGTTTGTTCACAGAAACTAGACACCAAATTTACAATCATCGGGAATTTTTGATTTGCTGTTCCTAATAAATTTACCTAGTGTATACCTTTATATATATATATATATAGGCTATTCTCAAATCATTTCTTTTCAGTAAGTTATTTGTCACAATTACTGTTGGACGGCCAATATAAGTGAATGTAGGTACAGAACTTGTTAGTTATATCAAATGAAGGAAGAAGTGTGGGATAAATAGTCTTGAGAGGTTTCTTATTATAAGGATTTTTTGATAGAAGATGATCTACCCCACTTTGAAACTATTGTTGATAGCAATTTGTTTGATGATATTTAATTTTTCTGAAAGTTTTTAAATCTTATTTTCCATTTTAAAGTATTATTGAATTTTCTGCACTTTTATCTGTGAATTGATCAAATTATACCTTGTTTAGATATAAAATGCTCAAAATAGCCAATTAGGAAGGACATAGCAGCAAAGTTTTAGGAAAAACTTGAATGTGAAAAATAAATATTATTTTCCATTTTTAAGTTTTTTATATAACTTATTTAGATATAAAACGCTAAAAACAGCCATTTAGGAAGGATTTAGGAGCCAAAAATTAGAAAAAAACTTAGTAAAAAATAGATCTTATTTTCAATTCAAAGTTTATTTTATTCCTTTTTGTGTGGATTGATCATATTATACCTAATTATGATATAAAATACTGGAATGATTTACGTGCTATAATTTAGAAAAGTTTTATATGAAAAATCAATCTATTTTCCAATTAATGTACGGGTTGATCATATAGGTACGTTTATTAAGCAAATAATTTCTCGCACGCAATGAAACGTAGTGGGCAGAATTTATTTTCTGAATAATTTAATGTATCTACCTCCTTACTCAGTTTTTACTTTACTGAACGGAGCGAGCTGTGAGTGGTGAGGCAAAAACCGTGATCTAAAATCTAATATTTTCCCCGTGTATAATACACTATTTTTTTCTGTGACGAGGAAAACGATGATTTAATATTGAAAAAATGTTACAATATATTCAAGTCAGAAAATTATCGAAGTGAAATTTGAAGTTTTAAAATGGTAGGCATTGATGGTAGGCGACAATTAGACATGCGTCGCTAAGGAAACCTTTAAAGTAATCAAATATGTGTCAATTTAATTCTGTGATTTGATTTATATGTATGTTTATATATATCTACCCAGGATAAAAGTACTCACTTTTTCCCGTGAGGAAAAAAGTGATAATTTGTCACCTGTCAGCAGAGATAAAAGTCAAACTTTTTTCCCGTCTCAGAAAAAACTATTTTTTACATTTTAATTCAAGTTGTTATTACCCAAGACAAGTTTTTAGTTTTTTGAGACTATATTTTTTTATTGTGTAAATTAACCGGAACAGATCTTTATTATTAAAAACACCTGCTAATAATAATAATAAAACTTGACAGAATAAACCACAATGACAATAACTTTGCTAAATAAATAACAACATGAGGTGACATTCAGATATTTTATTTCACAATTTTAGAGTATCTAGCTGAAAATTATTATCATCTGTGCAGTAATATCCAAATATATATATATATATATGTATATATATGCAACATTTGTTAAATACGACTGCAAATTCTGCATCTAATAACTTTTTTGAGGTTTTCTCCCTGGGTTTTGTAGGTTGTGGATAAATGAACCTATATTTTTGTTCATGTTTAAATGTATATTTATTGCAATAAATAAATTATATATATATATATATATATATATATATATATATACAGGGCTATTCAAATTCGTTTCTGTACATGGGGATCTCGTAAACGATAAGAGATAGAGTGTTGGTTAAATTGTGGCAAAGTTGCGTATTTTAGAGACCTCTGTAAAAAAATCGAATTTAGATCTTTTGGTTCTGGAGATATACAGGAAAAACCACAAAATCTCAAATTATTTTTTGCCTGTATCTTCTTTATTCGCAGACATATTGAAAATCTGTTCACATTTTGCTATTGGCACTTGATGTGGGCTATCAGAATATGTCCATGAATCTTTTATACAGGTTGTCATCTGACTTGGGCCATCCCCATCTTTGAATTTTTAAATACGGACCTGTATTTTTTGAGGTAGTTTTTGGATCGTCAACGTTCACTTCATACTGAAAATTTAAATTAAATTTTATATTTCTGTATGTTTCGGTAATATTTTATTATAATTGGGTGAATTATTTCCGAAAAAGAAATAATAGCAATAATTACATCCGAAACGAACACTACTGAAAATTGATAAATAAGATGGCCTGCAAGATCAAAGATCACCAGATCTTACTATTTTGGACCATTTTCTATGGGGGACATTGAAAAATAGGATTTACGCTGGCGGAGAGATAGAAAATGTGGAAGACTTGAGATTGAGGATTTTGAATGCTTTCGCAACAATGCAGCAAAGTGTATTAAGGGTATTAAGGGCAATAAATAATATGAAAAAACGAGTTCAAAAATGTCTCGAAATGGAAGGACTCCAATTTGAGCATTTATTGCGCCATTAATTTTTTAGTTTATATAAATTCCTTCATTTCAATTTTTATTACAATTATAGTGTTCGTTTCGGATGTAATTATTGCTATCATTTCTTTTTCAGCTTATCAAAATACATATGTATAGTCTATTTTTATTTTAAATATGTTTCAGATAATCATAAAAGGTTTTGCTATTCGAAGTTCATTGTAGAAAACGCTATTGTGTTTTTATTTAACTTAGTCAACCAATTTCCAGGGCCGTAATTTAAAAGGAAATAATTCACCCAATTATAATGAAATATTACCGAAACATCCAGAAATATAAAATTAAATTTAATTTTTCAGTATGAAGTGAAGGTTCACGATTCAAAAACTACAACATAAAATACAGGCTTGTCCATCCACAAACAAGTTTAAGCCTAAATTCAAAACCGCGTGGTCTACAGTGCCTGCATTTTGTGGATAGTAGAAGCCCATGACAAAATTAAGGGCAACATACTTCTTTCAGCTGTCCCATACTTTGCTGGAAACTGAATGGCTTTAGGATGAATAAGATGTACGCCGTCCCTTACAAAGTCGATCAGAACTGACGGTACATCTGTTTGGTACATTTGGGTTCGACGAAAGTGAGGCCATACAATTTCAGTAATCACATAGTGAGCTATATTCTGCTGTCAAGCCCTTTCATTTGATGCCTATATAGAAGAGGTTGTGAAAACGTATGTACTTAATCCGCCATTTTGTTGGCGGCCATATTGCATTTTCATTATTTTTCATAGTGAACTATACTCTACTAGTCAAGCCGTTTCATTTGATACGCATATTGATGGGGTAGTGCAACAATGATACAGAATGTACCTACTATAGTAATAGGTATCATATTGTCATCAGAACTAAAGATTTGAACTAAATTTCAGATCAATCTGACAACACGAATGAGATCACATAATATCAATTGATATATTTGACCCAAATAAATAAATAAGAAGCAAGGCAAGCTAAATAAAACCGTTTAATAAAAAGAAGCTTGTTTCACTTAAAATAAGTGAGTTAATATCGACATCCGGTGGAACTGGAAGTCCTGTCGTCAAAATGTCCATATTTTTGACCGATTGGAAATTGTGAGGAATCCCCGTAAGTCGTAAGTATATTTTCAAGATAATAACTTGCATATATATATGTATAAAATTCTGCGTGGTAGGTACATAATGTATGTTGCAATATTCGCTGCCAAATATTCGTATCAGTTGGTTATACTTAATCTAAATATCACCCCTATATTTTATAGGCACATATTATCTTTCGTGCCTTGTGTGGCCTTCAAATGCACTAATAATTATTATTAACGGCAGTTGAATATGCGTCGCAGCACCAATTATACACATATCTAACATGTATCTAACATCTGACCGCATTGGAAATAAACCAAATGCTCGTTATAAGCTGTGAACAAAAACAAAAAAAACAAACTTAATTTATATGATTTCCGAGCTTAATCTGATTTTACGGTAGCCGCGACTGGCGCCTTCTCCATAGAATCAATAATTCACAACGTTTGAAATCCGCGCTTGGCGCGATGCACTGTTTTTTTTTTCTCGCGGTTAATCGTCAATTCAGCGGTGAGCGAAGTTAGCCGAATCGATGACATTTGCTCGCCATCGCAGTTGCCAGATTATATAATAATACACGCGATTGATCATTTCCTTGATCATGTTATTGTCCATAATTCAGCTAGTAATAAATTTATTATAAATCAATTGAGGAAGTGAAATTATTATTACAAATGCAATAATTTAATAAGAAGGCCAGGCAGAGTACGTATATACTCGTATTTTAATTTTTGATACACCGATACTCCTATTTATCGGTTGAATATTACTTATTTTGAATTTGCTAAGGTACCAAATACCTTTACTTTTTACCAATATAGAAAGCTTGAGTAGTGGTAGATGTAAATTATAGAAAATTTATGCATCTTCCATCGATTCAATAATGTAATAGATAGGATGAATAATAAAACACTTGAATTTTTTTTATCACCCTCTGTAATAATATAACAACAAAAACAAAATATTGCATACAGTTTGAATTAGATTCATACATTCTAAAATAAGCTGTGCATCACAAGTTAGAACCATTTTGGCCGCGCTAAGCTCTTAGACCGACGCTCGAATCTAGTTCCTGCTGTTGCAGAATCGACCGGATCTGGCGCACATACAACTGGCAACTGCGCCGACCACTTTGTGAGTGTGTGTGTGTATGTATTGTCTATCTGTCAGCTGCTTGCTTCAACAGCGGTGCAATGTTGCTTGCTTAGTAAACTTTAATTTAAATTTTTAATTTGTTTGTGTGTCCTGCTAACCGTGTGCTGTGCAAATTAACCGAACTATTTGTGTGCTACCCCTTTTTACCTACATCTTGTATCGGATATTCGTAAGGAATTGCCAGGTGAGCCATACTTACTAATAATTATATTCCTGCATGTTGGTTCTGTAGTAGCTTCAAATTGCTTCTTTTTGATTGCAATATCTTCTCCGTTTAATATATTAATTATAGAGGACAAATTGAACTAGTTGTTATCTTGTTAGAGTTTTGTTAAGTGCTTTATTTGCCAATGTTTTGAGTGTGAATAATTCTAACCTCACTATTGTTGATCCCGCTGTCAAAATTGGCGTTCCATTCGTTTTCTTCGGTGCATGGCGTATTGGGAAAGATGAATAAGTGTTTAAATCTACAATTATGGGTCATTGCAATGTTTGGATTTGAATTGAATGTCGTTATTTATCTTGTTTACATAATATACTTTGAAGTCATTACTATTAAAATTAATTTCGGAAGCTCAAAAGAGTTAAATGTAATTGATGTTTCGAATGGCAAAAGATTGATCGAGTAAATTATATTCGATTCACATTAATACATATTTTGAACTATATACATCAGCAATTCATATCATATATTTGTAACATATGAATTGGAGAATCGGTACACGTAAATTCAATCACTTTGCATTCCCAATCTACATCAGTGCTGCTTGTAAATATATTGATTGTATGTTTGGAATCGGGATTTACATTTCCAACAGTAGTTTTTGATATTAAATGGCGTATTGTTCTTATACTATCAGGCAGAATTGTTCTCCATTATATACATATCCTTGCTTTTGTCAGGCTCGTTCAATTATTTTATCGATTATGGCAAGAGGATTAAATTGAAACGGTACCAAAAATATCTCCTGTTTCCTTTATAATCTCTAGTATTGCTGTTGTGATAGCTGATATTGGGAATGTTATAGGTAAAGCCGGTATGTAGAATTTAGATACAATTATTGCGTTTGATTAAATTGCATTAATTTTTAGGTGTATTTATAGAAATGTAGGTACCTTCTGCGATGTCAATGGTATGATGTTATTTATTAGGTTGTTTCTAAGAGGTTTTTAGAAAATGCTATCTCATACGGGGTGTTTCATTAATAATTGAAAATATTTTTACTGTAAAATTGGTCTCAGAATACGAAAATTTGATTTAAATCTCTTATTAGGTAGATTAAAAAATAAAAATGATTTATGTCCAGTACTTTAAAACTGTTTTTATTAAGTTGCAACGAGTACTATTTGGGGTAGAAAACACACTTCCTGGAAGCAACATTTTTCCCTTTTTTCATAAATATTTTTTTTAAATAGCGCTTTTCGCCTCATTTAATTAAAAGTTATCCTAAAATACACCTATTTTTTGCAAAAATATATTCTTTCTGTATGTTTTTACAAAAAGCAGCTAAACTAGACTTTTACCGATTCACGTAAAAAATTCAACCCTGTAACATAAAATAATGAAATGATTCATACAGTTTAAAATCAAAATATTTGAGCAGCCTTTTTGTTTAACTTTTTAACTGTTTAAATTTTAAATACTTCTTAACTTGTTGAATATATCTTTACGTAGAAAAACGATAGGTTATTTACACAGAAAGTGCCAGAGGATTGAAAATTTATACTGAAATGACAATTCTGTCAATGTCGTAGAATTTAATAAAGGCACAACTTCTCCCTTACTCCTGCCTTACACCGCTGGCAGTAGTCAGAAGCGTTTATTTGGTATAATTCAATGTATACAGATCTTATTGTTCCGGCCGGGTACAGAAAGGGTTCGATGAATAGTTTTAAAGTACCTACCTACTTTGCACAAATAATTTTTATATTTTCAAATTGAACACCCTGTAACTCAGCTATGTGCCATATTTTTACTGCTTGATATGTTTTAAATGTTCTATTTTGTGCCGAATATTTTGCAGCTAAAATATTTTCAGTTATTTCTAGAACAAAGTAACATCATTGAAACTTATTTACTTTTGGATAATTTCGTGTAGTTTGGGCTCTATAGATAAGGTTCTAATTTCAAAATCGTTGATTTTGATTCAAAATTGAAAGCTGCTTAGGTATGTCATTTTGCTACTTTGGTACGTTGACATAGTAAAATGTGGCAAATAAACCGATATTGAAATTATAAATAATATATTATGTATATTCACAGACGCACAACCATATAGATTGGATGAATCTTGAGCAATAAATAATGATTGAATAACTAACTTATTCACTACATAATAGTATTGTTATGGTTCACATCCCAAATTTGGATTTATTAACACAGTGGAGGTCATATAGTAAATTAAGTCACTCAAACAACATTTGTAAAACTTTTTACTACCTCTAAGGCACATCACATTTTAGAATCTACCATCAAAAATTACAATGAATCTTATTTGGAAAGGAGGAAAACATAAGAATAAATAAGATCTAAATATTGATTTGGTGAAATTTAGAATATTTTGCAATGCTCTTATGATTTTATAAAAACTGCACCAATTGCAAACAAAATATTGCAAAAACTATCGAGAAATTATTTCCTATCAAGAGTGTTTCATAGTAAATAAACTATTTGATAATTTTTTTACATATACCCATTTCTATGATCTTAGAAGGAGGGCAAGTGCGAGTCGGTGTCGGATATAAAGTGTTCCATACTTAGGATTTTCGTATATGTTTTCCTGTACCTAAACTTTTATATACAGGGTGTTTCACCGAAGCATCTAAGGAGCTTTACGCGGATACGGTTAAAGTTATCTAAAAAATCCTTAATGTAACCCTGTCTGATCCTTAAAGGTCTATAATAAGAAAATATTTTCGAACAACTTTGTTTTTTCTTATCGAACATGTACAATTTATATTTTTCATCAGATTCTACATAAAAAATAGTATTATGTACATTATGTGAATTTAAGCCTATTTCATCAGTTGTCGAGTTATTATTTTTTTACTACCCTAATTTGAAGATTTATATCTTTTGACCTTGTAAAGATAAAGTAATAATATTCTGAAGAAATCAAGTAATGATATTGAAGATTGTATTGCAGTTGCAAAATTTCATTTAAATTATACGGGGCCTTTTCAAAAAATAAATATGTAATAGTTTCATATAAACATCAATAAGTCATTTTTTTCAAATGGGATTGTATGTTTTTTACTACGCCAATGGAAAGACCGTTAAATTTACACAGGAATGACCAAACAAAATTACAGCGTAACAATAAAATTAATAGATATTAAACATTTCTTTAATTTTAATCTAAAAGTCATGACCGCGTTTGCCTTGGAATATTAGTTTAAGTAAAATTGTTGTCTGTCGAATTATTAGCTGTCTTATCGTCATATTTAAATGTGCTGGTAAACTATTAAGTTGTCAAAATTTTTCTCTGATGAGAAACGAATTTCAGTGCTGAAGGACTCAGAGATATGACTTTCGTGCTAGGTGAAAATTATCAAAACTTTCATCTCGAGCATACGCGGCACGCTTTTCGGATAGACGCCAGAGCCAAAGTATTTTCGGCGATTATTACATAGATGTGTTTCAGGTCCAGTATCTTAAAGTAAGAGAAATCAGCAAAATCTCCAAATAAATGAAGAGAAGCAGGTAGACATTCTTTTAACCGTCCAGGAGCACCCGCATAAGGGTCTGCGATGGTATGGAAGAGAGCACGATTCTGTAAGAACAGTGCTCAAAAAGAACAATTAATTTTTTATTTTTTTAAATTGAAGAAACATTTAATATTCAATCCCTCTTTTTGCAGATATCATGACTATCATTTTATGAAATAGCAGCAGTTAAGAGAGGTTGATTTGGAAAGACGGATAGTATTTTGTAACTGGACTAGGGCTGGACTAATTATTATTTTTGTAAAATTTGCCAGATTGCTCAATATTTTTCCATTGTTTCAAAGATGATAATAGTTTAATGTAATAGCATGTCAAGGCTAACCCGATCATGATTTTTAGATTAAAATTAAAAAAATCTTTAATATCTATTAATTTGTGATGCTTTAATTTTTTTCGTCGTTCCTTTGTAAATATCAACGGTCTTTCCATTGGCGTAGTAAAAAACATAAATCCCATTTGAAAAAATTGACTTATTGATGTTTATATGAAACTATTACATATTTATTTTTTGAAAAGGCCCCGTATAATCTAAATGAAATTTTGCAAGTGCAAATCAATGTTATGACTTGAATTCTTCAGAATATTATTACTTAATCTTTTCAAG
The DNA here is from genome assembly GCA_958507055.1 of Crioceris asparagi. Taxonomy (NCBI): domain Eukaryota; kingdom Metazoa; phylum Arthropoda; class Insecta; order Coleoptera; family Chrysomelidae; genus Crioceris; species Crioceris asparagi. The sequence goes on from OY293827.1 coordinate 57,237,624, forward strand.
GTCAAAAGATATAAATCTTCAAATTTGGGTAGTTATCTGTCAAAAGTTTTTCGAAAAAAAAATTAATAACTCGACAATTGATGGAAATAGGCTTAAATATAATGAACATAATATTATTTTTTTTATTTAGAATCTCATAAAAAATATAAATTGTACATGTTCCATAAGAAAAAACTAAGTTGTTCCGGATTGCGACTATTTGGACAGACAGACAGTATACACGAAAATATTTTCTTGTTATAGATCTTTTGAAATCAGGGTTACTAAAATGATTTTTAGCTAACATTAAACCGTATGCGCGTAAATCTCCGCAGACGCTTCGGTGAAACACCGTGGACATACACTAGTAGTGTTTTCAAAATTCTACAATCGGGGAAGGGTCAATATATTTTCCTTAATATATTTTAAGACGATGATTTTAGGTTAACGGAAAAAATAATTAAATTGCTCATAACGAGCTTCTTCATTTGGTATATCACATGATATGTTCGTAGAAAAATGTTCTTATCATTTCCTAATTTTCTCTTCAAATGTGACCCCAGTATCAGATTTCTTTTATTTAAACTATACGTCCGTGTCGCGGTCACCGAATTCTGTATCAATACCAAATTTCAACATTCTCCGTTTTGTATAAATTCGACGAAAATATGTCAAGATAGATCGAGGGGCAGGCGGATAGACAGACACAAGAGTGAACTTATAACGGTTCCTTTTTCACATCGGGAGTACGGAATCCTAGAAAACACTAGAAAACAAATTTAAATTTGTTCGAATCCTTTTTTTACCTGTCTTAATTTTATGTTTTGAAATTTTCCAAATAAAGTTTCTTGTGATTTTTATTGTTTTTTATTTTATTTTTATGTATTTAAGTATTTAAGGATGATTTAATTTTGACGAGAAAATTATGTCAAAGGATTGCTTCGGCACAAACATTTATAAGTTTGACATGGGTATGTTTGCCCTATTGAATTATATAAACGTACAGAATTTCAACAATATCACTTTGACAGTGAAATTACTTGTTCTAGATTTCATACATTTCATCCACTGGAGTATGAATGTTCAATTATCAAAGTAGGTAGGTATATTGTCTATTCTCCAGAATTCGCAAAAAAATCAGTCGTGTAAAATCTATGTCGAAATTCAAAATCGTTTGGCATGATTTATATCGTCGTTATTTTAAGATGTCCGCCATCAAAACAGAAATACTTATTATAGACAAATGTTAATAAGTTAATAAGTATATTTTTACCTGACTACGGCTAAGCGGAAAGAAGGGTTATGATTTTTACCGGGATGTATGTCGGTGTGTGGGTATGTACATATGTACTTACTTTTCACACAAGTGTAAAAAAACTTTTAAAACATTTTTTTCATTTTTCTATATATTTTTATAACCATGTTCTATGAAACGTGAATGGAACTTTAAGATAAAATAAGAAAATGTACAAATCAACTTCATTTAGATTGAATAAAACTCCTTCCAATTCTACCGACGGCTGTGAACTGATTATATTTTATTTTACAAGAAGTTTTACGATCTTCCATCAGATTATATAAGTTGAGTTTTTTCCAGGAAAAACATCAACAACTGTTGATTCACCGCGAAGGTTTTCCCCCGGGCTGAAAATATATAGGTAGATATATATGTACTTATATATATTTGTACAAAGTCTTTTCACAAAAAATCGACTTCGACTATTGCACGTTTTGCAGGAAAGCGCTCTCTCCTGTTAACTTTTGAAAAACTCAATTACTTAGAGAGCGTCGGTCTGTACCTACCTTACTCTGGATAGATGATGATTAACTGCAGCAGAAGCGGTTGGGATTTTTTTCTTTATTTTCGTAAATAAGAAGATTCCAACTTTTGTTCACACAATTCACGATAATAATATCCAAGGAGAATAGAAGTTACGTAGATTCAATTAAATTTACTCAATTACGACATTTTTATGCATAAGAGAAAGATAATCAATCTGTAAATAATAGCGTTGATATGTTAAAATGTAAAGAATTGTTTCAAATCAACATTTAGTTAGCCATCGTCCTAATTCTTTAAAATACATTCACCATTTTGCACCAGTAGAAAATACGCCAATAACGAATCCAACGATACATTTAAATTTAAAATTGGCTAAAAAATTAAAGTTTGTTTCCTATTGTGTTTTGTTTCTATTTTGAAATATAATATATATATATATATATATATATATATATATATATATATATATATATATATAAATATTACAACAAGTATTAGTTGAATAAAATAAGCGAATAATGCATAATGTAATTGCGATATTGAATTTGTTAGGCACCCTAAAACATGTAGAAATTGTAGAATGATATTTCAATACAAAAACCATTTGAAAGATTGGGTGCTTACATTTGACATAACTTGACATTTCTGCAACTTGCCGTTATTATTGAAAATTTCCAAAAATCCACCACTGAAACTTGTTAGAACTAAAATGTGAAGGGATTTATCAAAAAAGTCTTAATAGGACACTCACCGCATGTATCTGAAAAAATATGGCTTGTCAAATAAACTTCAAGATGACATCCGCTGTATACTATTCTGAACCTAAATATAGTATGAGTTCTACTAGCAATTGCTAGCTTGTTTAAATTATTGCTGGTTCTGTGACAATTACCTGTCCTGGTAATTATTCGGTAGAGCCGTTCGTTGCAATCCGTTAATTGACCCTTTATATTGGGGCGAATCTAGCAAATGGGCCAATTAATAAGGTATACTAGGGGGCGGGGGTATTGCTGGTAGTCACCATCACCACCATCTCTACGGTTCGGAAAAGTTTATCTACCATGAATCCATCCCGCTCCGATCTCTGGATAGGTACATTAGGTACGATGGAATGACATTCCAGAGAGGTGAACGCTGGCATTGGCACATTGCCACTTCATTATTATTATTATGGTTACCTTGTATATACCTACGTTATATCACAAAAGAAAGCGAATCCGGTTACGTAGAACCAATTCTGAATTATCTTTAAATCGATTTTATTGCAAATGGTAAATATTAGTAGAAGAGAACAAATTATAAGACTGATTTTTTAAATCATTGATTCATTTTGTTGCACAGAAGATAAGCAAGTAAGAGTAATATTTATTTCCTGAGGGTTCCGTATATTTAAAGTAAAGTAAATCTTAGAAATGGATGATTTTTTACAAAAACTAAGACCGACTTTTTTAGTTGGAGCAATAAAAAATGTGAAATAATATCAATTATATTTGTAACTGGTAATATTGAGAATTAATATTTCGTATTTTTCATTGCACCAAATAATAAAGATGGTCGGTACATTGAATTTAAAACTATCTATAAACATGGACCTACAATGATTTACAATTTTTTTGGCCTCTACTCTTGTCATCCCAAATTTTCGATCTTCGGAGGATTTTGGGAAGAAAATCATGTTAATTTTCCTCATTTCTCAGTACACAAAAATCGAAGTACAGTAAACATATACGAAATGAGCGTTTATCAAAATAAAAGAAGAAAACATTCAGTCATATTATATCCCCCCAGCTCCATTTCTGAAGTTGGTCTGAAATACAAAATCATGTGTTATTAACAAATACCAAAGGTAATAATTTTTCCAAAATAACATGAAATTTGACTTACTGAGGTAACAAAAAACACTATTGGTTCTAAACTTATAGACCAGATATATCGAGCAAATAGAACGAAATAAGTATAATTATGGTCAAAATATTATATTCTGAAAATTAGATTTTGAAGCTGTGCAAGATATGAAGTATGTATTAGTGAATGTAGAGAATAGATTAATTTGCAAAAATTTAAAAATTCATTGATATTTACACTTGATGCTGTATGAGATTGTATTTTGTTTCATTCATGCGACAGTTCTTTACGAGTCAATATGTACCAGTATTTTGTGTTTTCAGAGCATCATGTAACAAAGTTCATGGTTGTTTATGTAACAAGTTCTCTTTTTAACGTTTTTAAGGAGTTTATTAATATCAAAATTCTCGATCGTAATTTCAAAAGTTTACTTGAAGTGTATCTATCTCATATTTCTCATAGAAAATGTGAACAATGACCTAATATTCCTATTTTTGATATTTTGTAATTTCAAAATATAGTGATAGCAATCTTGAACATTTCAAGAGAAGCCTGGAGTTTATTGAAATAAGTGATTTTCCATTTTTAAATAAAATGTGATTGCCATTCATTTATAAAACTGTTCTATGGGTACATACTCCATTTTTCATAACCACAATACTTTTGCCTAAAACGTTTTTTTTTTGTATGTATAGATAAAAACAACGATGATAGAGGGTGGGTAATTTATAATGAATAATCCCGTACAAAACAATCCATGACCGAAATCATGAGAAAAGATTGAAGCCAAAATTACATAGGTACATAAATGATACTGTTATTGAATTATTATCCCAGAACCGGAACCCAGTACCAAAAGATTATTATGAGTCAAAGGGCCTATTTATAAACATAATGAATGTTGGCGTTTGTAGAAATGAGCCTACAATAACATCATAATTTTTGCACAATTTTCACTTTGAAAATTAGGGAGGAGATATCATCATCGTCATAAAGATTCCATTTTTTTGTAAGAACGGAAGGAAGTATAATATGAAAACGAGAATACAACGTATATGTCAATGAGGAACACGTCTAAGTCCAAGGAACTTTTAAATTCCTTCTTATACTTCACTGTCATAAAACTCGATTTTTGACCCTGTTTAGAGGTTAATGTATAGCCGGCTTTTCTACATTCTAAGATTGATGACATTTGACCATACATATGGACATTACATACCAACCAAAATATTTTTATATATTTATATACATACTAGTTTTTGCGTGATTCTTGCACAAACCGACAGACGTGGTAAAATGGAACCTAAATTTGAAGTTAAACCTCTACCAATATATCGGTGAAAATTGCATTCAATTCCATGCAGTAGTTTTTGCGTGATGCGCCTTCAAACATACCGAACGACAGACAAAATTCGAAAACTGTTGGTTTGGCTTCTGTTGCTCTTATAAATATATAATATCTTTAATGTGCCGACTTCAGCCAATTTCATTATATACAGGGTGAGTTTGTTTATGTTTAAATTGGCAAAAATAGCAGTTTTGTAAGCTATTCTCAACACCCAATTTAGTTTTACAAAATTTGACAGATATCAACAGAAATTTCCAAAAAACTAACTTGAGAAAAAAATGTTGAATACAAAAGTTATAATAAAATGATCTAAACACTTTTCTCGTCTCACCTGTCATTTTTGACATATGACATAAACTTGTGTTTTTTCAGGAACTATATTAAATTCTATTCTTATTAAATAAAGAACTGCAATTCTACTGATATAGCATATGATAGGATTATTTTTAGAGATAAAATTTCTATGGGTATTTTTGTATTTTTTTGTGATTCACGTATTACCTCAAGGCGGTTAGTCTAGTTTTCTATGGAGAAAATGAAATAAAATAAGCCTTGGTTAGGTTAGGTTACCGTAGTAACACATAATAGTATTGAATTATTTTCACGTATACCATTAGCAGGTTGCCATGTGTACTTTGCTTGTACTTGTAATAACAAATAATAATAATATTCAGAAATCTAAAAACATCGTCGCGGAAATACGCATATTTTAGGCATTACCACTGCTATAACTCGTAAACCATAACTCTATGGAAAAAATGTTCGATATAAATGTTGCTACAAATATCTGGTCTTTAATTTGCCATTCTCAGATTTTCAATTTTCGAAAAAAGATTCCTCTTCCACATAACGAAAATACACATATTTGAAATTTTAACATCGCTGAAATTCGAAAACCGTAAATCTTTTCAACAAATGTTAAATGTTAATAAACTTTCCGGATATTTTCTTTCTATCTTTAATTCTGCCGTCTCGGATTTTCGATTTTCGAGAAAATTTGCACCCTCCGCGCCCTTCGGTTGCGGTTTTCGGAGGAAAGGAGATTTCGGATTTGAGTTTTTATGAATATGGGGCCATTTCTAAAGTCTCCTCTTTCAAATAAATAAAAAAATATCAAAATCGGAGTACGTTTGCTATAAACAGCGCGTGCACAAACCAAAAAAATTCCGACGGCCTGTAGCCAACGAAAAGGTAAATTTCTCAAAATTCATTTAATTGAAACTCATCAATCAGAGGTTTTAGTATTAACCGTTATGTGTTTTAATACATGTGTATTAAGTGAATCAGTTTATTGTTAATACCTAAATCCATCATTGTTCTTTTTACAGGATCGAAGGCCTGCTAAAAGTCAATAAGCAGCAACTCTTAACCTATTTAATATTCACTATTGTGAAACCAAGTATTATGTTACGATGTTGGTTCTTCTTCTTCCCATATTATATTGAATAACTTGTATGATTTTTATGATAAACAATTCCTTGTATACGTTTATGCTCTTTGGATGGTCTTTTCACATTCACGTTTATCAGTGAATTCCCTTACTTCGTCCACTGTAGGCTTATAAGGCGTTCTTCCTTGTTTTCCTTTGAATTTTCTCTTCTATCGCTTTACCCATTTTGTTTTTTGATTGCTCCCTTCTCTTCTTGTAAAACTATTACCATATGCTGCTTTGTTTTCTGCTTTGTTTCGTTCTATCCATTTTAACCTTGCTTCGATTCCATTCTCTATTGATCTCTTATATCCTTATATCGTTAGCTCTGGACAAAGATATAGGATTTTATGGAAAAAAATGGAATATGCAATTGTTTTAAACTTCCGGACAACTATGAAAATAAAGAAAATACTAGGCAACTTTTATCTGAAAAGTTTTTTTAGTCACTTGTAATAACCTCTATAGGTCTGCAATAACCGATTGCTCTATACGTACAGTATACGATTATATCTACATCAAAAATATTTGCATCAAGTCTGCATTGATTTCTTTAGAAACCTTCTCTAGAACATAGAATTAATATAGCATGCCAGAAATCTAATTCAGAACAAATCAATAGCATGCAAAGCCGATTTTTTGCCTTTTTATAAAGTATTGGGAAAATTGGAAAGGCTGAGACCGCACGTACACGAGTATCTGATAACGTTGTTGACTTCGCCGTAAATATACCGGGTGTATCTCCGGTCCTAAACGTTTATAAAAAAACTTTAAATTATTTTACAATACAGCGCTTCATTTGGTAAGAATGTTATTAAATCAATAAATGATTATATTTATTTAATTGCTAGCCGTGGCCAAGCAGGTTACAGTGTTAAGTTTGATTTTTTTTCAATCTAGCGCATTTGAATCCACCACTAGAATTGTTATATCAAATGTAAATGCAAAGAACCCAATATTTGCATATTATTGATCGTAAATATCAAGAAGAATCAAAAATTGTGATACCACCACATGCCAACAATGGAGCCTCATAAAACCGATCCGTGTTTTGGTCACCGCTCATGATTTCAACTTGGTTGGTGATACATATCTCAGAAAAAAATAAGCGTATATTCTGTGTCTTCTCCAAGTTACAAAATCATTTTAATCGATTCGGCGATTGCTCAAACAGACATACAATAGATTCAAAAAATCATGTATCGGTTTTGTTGACGTGCAACTAACGTTATGAACTCAAAAAAACTAGAGTTCAAAAGTCCAGACAGACACTTCAATTCTATTTATTACTTAGATGTATATAGATGTGATATCCCTATAGAGAAGGGGACGTTTGAGGCGGAAACTACCTATCGACGGTGCCAAGTATAGAAGAGAAAATATGTTTTTTTATGGTAGATGGATAACAATAAATACCTGACAGTAATTTTTAATTAGGATCAACATTTCCTAATTAAAGACTGTCCTGTCGATATTTTGAAAAATAATGGTACTTTAAAGTAACTTTTTACCTAGGAATAATAAAAAAGTTTTCCATATGGGGTCGACTTAACTCGAGACACTGTATATTGAGGGTCAATTATCAAGATTGTTATACAGGGTGTTACAGAATTGTGCGATTTCAAGTCAGATTCTAGATCTAAGAATATGTAAACAAGTTCATATAAACATGAATCCGGAAATGGTCCGTTCTCATGATACGTAGCGTTCAAACTATTCCATCTTTGAAAATTTATTTGTTACCTTTGAGTTACTGATATGAATTTTAGTACACACAAAGACTAGAAGTCACATTAACATGTACAAAATTATTTTCCAAAGCACTTGCATCAGTGGCGTTCATGTAGGAGAGATTTTAGGTTTAGCGAAAGAAATGTACGCCTATGATTTTGTTAAAAACTACTGCCGCTTTCCTAGTGGTAGATGAAATCTGTTTAAAAAGTGCCTCTTGGACTATATCGTACGAATTTTATTATTTTATTTGTACCAACTTTTCAAAAAATATGTATTAAATGTTAAGTTTATTTTAAATGCTACAAATTGCTTCCCTACGCATAAATGAAATTCGATATTTAATGAACTTTTTTCATATTTTTAGATGTAGAATCTGACATGAAACTTTTCTCACACAATTCTGTAACACCCTGTGTATAAAGATATGTAAATATTTTAATATTACATGTATTTGCCCGTGTATTGATTCTATCTTGTCATATAATTTCAAAATGATTGAAAAGATAACGAAATCTGGATATCGCTAGTTTTTGTAAAAACTTATTTATTTAATATTTTTTAATGTTAGCAGAAAATATATCAAATATAAAACATGAACAATAAATATATACACACCTAAAATGATTCTCATTTCTTTTTAAAACTTCTTTCCAAGGTCTCTTACACCAAAGCTGTTGAAAAGTTCTTGAAAAATTCAATTTAATAATTTTTGGAAATGTCTCTTTTTGAATTTTGCTGTCTAAAATTATACATTTCTCAGCACCCCTTTCGAATAAAATCAGAATCATCAAAATGGTATGTTTATTTAACAAAGTTATGAGAGTATAATCTAAGATGTTTATATCAAATATCTGTCATCTTCATTTTCTTTCCTTACCATGAAAAGTACGTCTATGTGATTGCATTTTATGAGAGCAAACCCTATCATATCATGATCATGATAAAGCCCAAAAAAACCCTTCCAGTCAATTCAAAATGCAAAAATGTTTGTCGAGTACCACACTCTCTATTCCAACTTGTTGACCCTATATATATACAAACTGTATCATGGAAATACTCCACATAATACCTATGGGCTTGTATGCTACACACGAATACTATTTTTCATTTACTTCAATGACCTCGGATACAATCTCATCGGAAAATATTTGAATTTTTTGTGCCCTCTTTGTAGTTGTACCTGATATATAAAATGTACGTATACGAAATACCTAAATAATATATAAAATGAAAACAAATTTACGTGGGATGCAATCATATGTTGAAATTAAATAATTCCCTATCTCTAGTCATGTTTTCGAAAATGTTTATTTCCTTATTCATGTCAGAAGTGTGAATTTCATTTATATAGGGTGGCTAGAAAGTCTGGGAATACCTGATTTCTGTCTAAACTATAAGTACCTACGTTATGACAAAATCAGTATGGAAAAATATTTGAAAAACTTTTCATCGATCGTTTCAATATATTCCCTAAACAGAAACATAGATTTTTGAAAAATAAATGCACAGTCAGCAATACTAGAAGCTGTAACCAGTATTCTGGGGACTTTGGAACAAAAACGTGAAGCAATAGGCATCTTCTTCGATTTTAGTCGTCCCTTTGATTCTGTAAATCATGAAATCTTGTTCTACAAACTGGAACTGCTAGGTATCAGGGGAAATGCGCTGGAATGGATAAAATCGTACTTGATCAATCGGAGATAAACTGTCCAATTATTTAATGGAACTCTCTCAGACACACTTGTCAATAAACTTGGAATTCCACAAGTCCCAACTTTATTTATTATTTTTTGCTCTGTTTTAATATGTATTACTCCAGAAATAAAGAAGGTGTATCTTGAGCAGATGACTCTAATTTTATTATCAGAAATGATAGAAAAGTCTTAACATAAACAAAAGTAAATTTATTAAATTTCAAAATACTAAAACCATCAATAAAAGCCTTCTCATTAGATCAAAACCTGGAACATCTTTAAACAAACTGAACAGATATCATTCTTAGTATAAAACCTTGACAATTCTCTCACATGGTTGTATCACACTGAGTCACTCTACAAAAAGATCCTCTCTCCTATTCTTTCCTTTTCCGTCATCTTAGAGAATTTTTGAGTGAGGCAACCTTAACTACACTTTACTACGGTCAAATCTATTGTAGAATTAATTATGGAATACTCTGTTGAGGAAACTCCACCTCATGTTTTTGTGATGAAATTTATTTTCCATCAATTAATAATTTAGTACTCCTCTAATGTTAATATTTGTGTGTCATCATCTCTAACTCACTAGCCAATTTGCCGGATCTTAAACTGTTCAATAAGCAGCTTTCAAATTCGCTTTATGTCATCGAGCCCTAAGAGAAAGTTGTTTTAATTCCTTATGTCCTAAAGTCCAAGTTCATTTTTCAATGATTAAAATCGATGATTTGAGAAAAAGGCAAGATTCAAAATTTATTTCGATAATATTAATTTGTAGTTATAATTAACATTTCGCTATGATCATTTCGGAAGCAAATGTTTCTGACACAGTTTCACCATTTTAAGATAGCTGGTTAGTTAGCCGTAGACATACGTTAGTTTTGAGGTTAGTTTCATTAGTTAATCGTCGGTTTGTTAACAGGAGGTTGGGCGTAAGAGCAAATATTTTTGAAAGCTTTCGCTTTAAAAATGTCTCATTATCATACGTAATTGCATCCCACGAAAAGGTAGCTTGTAAATAAATATATAATTAATTTATAATAGATATATAATGAATTAAATACATACTCCAAGCTATTATTTTCTTCTTTATTTTTCCTTTTCCAAGTGTCAAATGCACTGACAAAGGTGATTCTAATCTTTGGCTCTGATTTAGGATCTATCTTCCAAATAAATGACAAGATTATTAACAATGTTCATTCTCCATGTGCTGATGTGTCTACGTGAACGCCAGCCAAATTTTGGACATTTTTTCATTATACTTGTTATCCTTATCGTTACTAAACTATTAAATTTACCTCTAGCGCTATAAATTCTCACGAAAATAAATATTTACACCATATAGCAGCTTTTACAAAAGGTCAGTTTCAATGTCACCCAATTTCCTTTTCTAGTTTTGGCGTATTCGGAAGGCGTCTTCATAGAAAACTTGGCACCTCCACGAGCAAAAGTAACTCGATATGGCGACGTGTTTCTCCGGCATCTTATATATTGTACAAAATATCCCCGCAGGCAGGGAATATTTTTTGATACGAACGGAAAATGGCAAGCTTCGATCGATCTATAAATTTATATAGAACGCATACGGCTTGAATTGTGTGTGGTGGTTTTTCGATATCGGAAGTTCCGGTTTTCCCAGCCGTGGATGACAATAGCTAGAATTGAATGGGTTTAAGCTCCTTTCACACTTACTTACTCGGGTGTTTTGAGCAAAACTTATCGTCGTATAGTAATGTATAGTTTTAGTTTATCAACTGTATTGAAAAAATATTAAAAGGTATGAAGTAAAAGTAAGGAATATATATTTTCGATGGGATTGCAATGTAATTAATAATAGCATTATAATACATTATTCATGCATTATTTAGTAATTGGCATCGATTTGTTATGTGCCTATAAGCCGAGGAACTGTTTTGATTTATTACGGTAAGGAGGTCAGAAGGGACATAGGCTATTTAAGAAATTTTTCGTGAAAGTTTCAATATGAGCTTTTATTTATTCCGTTACTATTGTAGTCGCAGCTAAAAGCGACTCTAATTTTTATAAATTTTCCTTACAGAAAAAATAGGATCGACTTTTACTAGCTGGTGCACAGAAATTTACAAAATAATATTAGTTCTAATCTCGGTTCTAATGGTACTAATAATTTTCAAGTTGTGTTTTTATAAGTTGGTATATAGAAGACTTTTGGCACCAACTTAAAAAATAGCAGTTCAAATAGGATTAATATTTTTTTTCAGTGCCCCAACTAATGAAAATCGGTATTAATTTTTGTAAGAAAATATTTTTTTTTACATTTTCGAGTGTTAGAGTAATTGAATGTTCACTTATATTGAGCTATTTTACTGCACCGACAGCGCATCAATCTTGGAAGAATGAATACTTAAGTCTATTCTTTATGGTTGGAAACCTAAGCCCCATTAAATTATTCCGATAAATCAGAAACTTCCTATTAATTTTGTGAAAATTTGGTTTAAACAAGAGACTGCTTATCGAGAAGAATTTAAAAGAGCTACAAATATCTCGAGGAACTGAGAAAGACAATTGTACATTTGTGTAACAAAATTCCGCCAAACTACTATTTTGCAGCGATGCTACTTCCATCAAGCAATGCAAGTAAACCAGCACAATAATCAAAATGTGGTTGTATAATAGTTTTATAGTGTAGTTCGAAGGGTGAGATTTTTTGTAATTTTTACCATTTATATTTATATTTATGACATTTTTGTCGATCGGATTATATTTATACAGAAAGACAGACAGACGTGGAACTTATATTCTAAGTTAGACTTCTAGCAATATGGCGGTGAAAATTGCGTTCAAGTAGTCTTTACGTGATACGTGTACAAACATACAGACGGACAGACAAAAATTCTAAAAAATGTTGTTTTGGCTTCTGTTGCTCTAATTAGGACCTCCATATTATTTTTTCTTAAATATCTTCAATGTACAGACATCGGCCTGTTACAATTTTATTATATTTTATTATACACGGTGGTTCTCCGAAAAAGACATCGATCGATTGTGGGCAAACGATAAATACAAACAGACTGAAAATTTGGTGTCTTATTAAAGTCACCGGGGGACATGCGTCTAAAATATTTTCATGTCAGTAGCGTTTCCGGTTATACCGGAAATAGATGCCAACTTTGTTATTTTAAATGAAATACACTGTATATTACCGCATTTTTAGATTTCTTATATAATTTTGAAAATATTTTATGTATAATGTCCTATACCAAAGTCTAACCGTTTTTGACATATTTCAAATTTAATGTCAAAAATTAAGTTTACAGACTAAAACATAGTTATCAATCTTTTCTATGAGGAAGCCTTTAAGAGTTAATTTTCGTTGATTTTCTTGTAGAAGAGATCTACTTTATCAGTATATTTATGATATTTCGATAATAATTTATACAGAGTGATCAAAAAAGAAGCTTGAAAACTAGATCCCAAAAACGTCAATAGTCAATTTTTTCTAATGGAACCCCCCGATTTTTATTATTTTATTGTATTAAGCAGAAAAAATAAGGGGAACTTTTTATGAGGTTGGCTATACCAAAAATTTGTAATTTTTAAAACAATTTTCCAATTTTTTAAAAATGCTACACATCTTTAAAGTTGTGTTAGAAGTGGGTCATGATTGCATTACAAAATAATAAAAAATGTCAATAAAAGTCAAACAAGCGTCAAAAAAGTCAACATAATACTTTTTATTTGCAAATTTTGAGTAATTAGTATGCCGAGAAGAACTCCATTCTTGGTGAGAAATCAGTCTCTCTACTCTTTCATATGCTAAACTACCGAAAATGACTATGGATGAAACTCGTGTTTATTTAAAATTCTTAAGAACTAGATATTCCTAATTCCTACTTGTAGAAATTGTTGGATGTGCGGCAAAATATCCCAAAATTGCGATTTCAATATTTTCATTGTTAAAAATTGGTTTATTTCTACGTACTTTAGGCTTTATAGTTCCAAAGTTCTTGAAGTCTTCTATAATTTTCTTAACAGATTTTGGTGTTGGTTTGTGTTTATGTGGATATAGCGTTGCGATTGTATCACATGATCTTGAAATAACTTTATCACATTCTCCATAATAATAAAGAAACTCAAATAATCTTTACTTGTATTATTAAGTCCTCTCGGCATGATAATTCCTCAAAATTTGCAAACAAAAAGTATATATTATATTGACTTGTTTGACTTTTATTGACATTTGTTATTATTTTCTAATGCAATAATGGCCCACTTCTTACACAACTTCAAAGATGTGTAGCACTTTTACATAGAAAAATGGAAAATTGTCAATTATTTTAAGAACTACTAATTTTTGGTATAGACAACCTTATACAAAGTTCCCCTTATTTTTGCTGCTTAATACAATAAAATAATAAGAAACGGGGGTTTCCATTTGAAAAAAAAAAACTTTTGACGTTTACAAGATTCTTTTTTGATCACTCTGTATAAATTATTATCGAAATATCATAAGAATACTGATAAAGTAGATCTTCTTCTACAAGAAAATCAACCAAAATTAAATATTAAAGGCTTCCTCATGAGAAAGATTGATAATTATGTTTTTGACTGTAAACTTAATTTTCGACATAAAGTTTGAAATATGTCAAAAACAGTTAGATTAAAGTATAGGACATTATACACAAAATAATTTCAAAATTATACAAGAAATATAAAAATGCGGTAATATATAGGGTATTCTATTTAAAATAACAAAGTTGGCATCTATTTCCGGTATAACCGGAAATGCTACTGACATGACATTTTAGTCGCATGTCCCTCAGTGACTTTAGTAAGTCAATATATTTTCAGATTGTTGGTAGTTATAGTTTGCCCACAATCAATCGATGTCTTTCCCGGAGAACCTCCCTGTATACGTATAGATGTATAGGTAGATGTAAAGATGTGTTCTTATGATAATAGCTTTGGTTTTATTAACATTAAGTTTAAATTTATTGATGTTTAGAGATTGTGACATATGATTCAGAGTACCATTATTTTTTCAATAGCTCTATCAAGGCTTACATTACTTATAGTCACGACCATGTCATCAGCAAATAAATTAAGGAACTCAAAATCGTGAATATAGTTTACATCATTTATGTTCTATAAGATAAATAAAAGAGGTCTCAGTACATTTCCTTGGGGGTACTCCAGAGGTGACATTTTATTATCTGAAAAAAGTTATCCACTTTTGTACACTGTTCTCTATTCAGTAGGAAACTGTTGAATCAAGTAATTGCAGTGTCAGTTATGCTAGAGTCACTATATCTATCATAGATATAGTGACTTTAAGTTATACTATGGTAATGAAGTTTTATTAGTAGAAGAGAGATGTCGATAGTCCCGAAAGCTCTTCAAGTCAAGGAAGACTGCAGCAATATATTTATTATCATCAATTCCTAATTTCCAGTTTGACAATGTCAACTGTAAAGCTGTATCGTAGGAATGTTTGGATCTGAATCTGGATTCGTAATCCATTAATATTTAACTTTTTCAATATAACTAGATATCTGTTTAAAAGTAGCTAATTCTAATACTTTTGCCAAAGGTGGTAGAGTGTTAATAGGGCGAAAGTTAGTAGCTTCATTGGAATTAATGATCTTTGGTACTGGTACAATACTAACTTTTAGTTTATGTGGGAAATGACCAGTTACTAGAGACGTGTTTTAAAATTACATGTCCTATCACCTTAAAAATACTTTTGAAAACTTTTTAATAATAATATCGGAATTACATCTATTATCCAGATTGTTTATTATAATTCTCAATTCAAATAAAGTTCAGACATACAGGATGCAATAACAGGAAGTCCTACATCAGACCAGGGAGCAGTTTGTGGGATATTTTTTGATTCCAGCTAAACTGTCTATACAGAAAGAATTGAATATCTCAGCTTTTTCTTTACTTGAATTGACCGTAAAGTTTGTTTCTTGAAGGTTGAATATAATTTCGTTTGGGATAGAATTCTTGTTTGGTTTTATAATAGTTTTTAATGTTCTCCACATCTTTTTAGAGTAATATGAACAGTTTTTTGTTGCCATAGTACCTATTCATACTTTTTCTTTTTCACTGCATCAAAAATATCATTTCTATAATTCTTAAATAGATTAGATTAGATTTGGTGTGGTTGTGCGTCCTAGCCCTCCTCTACCAGTTTTGGTCTATTGTGGTTCTCCATTGCCTTATATTTCAGTATCTTTCTAGCAGACTTAGCATTCTAGATATCGAGTCCTTCACGTAGCTCTCTGCCTTCGATTCCTGTTTTCCGAATAATTGAAACCGCACTCTTACCAGGGCTTCAAATTCGCAGAGTATGTGAACTGCGGTTTCCTCCTCATCCTGGCAGAACCTACATAGGTCGTCCTCGTCCAGGCCCATATTGTTAATGTGCCTCCTATTTTGGCTGAGAGGCTTTTTAGGAATAATTTGGCTTGTCTCTGTCCTGTAGTTTCCTGCAACAGTAGCAATACCTGGTTCTTGATCCATTGATGGAGAATATTCTTATATAAGTCCCAATTGATTTGTTTATCGATTTGAGTGACACTTTTTCGAAAAATGCTATAAGCTCTATCCCTGTTTTTAGCTATATTTGCAACTTCAAAATCGCACCAGGATAAATTATTTTGTTTGATATTATACATTTTCAAGGTAAAGTTAACCTGTTCTTTGATATTATTTATGAAGTCCTCGTAGATTTGATTAGCCAGTTAGATAAAATCAGATAATTATTACATCTTCAAGTTTGTTTGTTCCGAAATTTATGAAGGATTTATGAAATGTATTGACGACAAAACAATGGCAATAAATAGAATACATATATTAGGGCAACAGTGATAAGAAACTAGGTATTTTTTTATAGATACGACATTCCAACACCGCGGATCTAGGTAGTATTTGTTAAAATATTCGTAAGATTCGATGTTCTCATGTTGATGCGCTACAATATTGGTATATTCTAATAAAAATCACGCGTTCGCTTTTACTTAAAATTAATTCCGCGCAAGTATCTAATCTTATTTACTCTACAAAACTTTATAACCGTTTTCAAAATTAGAATACTAAGGATATCAGGAGTGAAGTATCTTAACCTGTGCCACATACGCAACTACCGTCTATTTTTAAATCCGAAATTTAATGGCATCGAACATCAATTTTTTTTAAACAAGCAAGATTAAACTAATAACAAGAAGACGTCTCAACAGGCAACGCTTCGTACATTATACATTATTTCTCTTTCACCGCGAAAGATTCAACAAACGGGGCGTAAAAAATCACTTTGATTTGGTCACTTCAAAAATATTGTCATTCATTTATTTAAATATCTATTGGGTATAAAAATAAAAAGTTATGTATGTGTTTGGAACAGTAAATAAAATTGAGGAAAAACATTACATTAGAACGCGGCGTGCTTGTTCCGCCCTTTGCTTGGAGTAGTAATTCAAAGTGATCAAGTACAAAAGACCCTTGATTAAAGGATCCTCTTGGTATAAAATCGACTATATAATGACAGCTTCAAAAATTTGCTTAATCCAACTAACTTGAACGTGTAGATGCAAATTATTGAACTTTTCTATGTATTTCTGTCTCATTCTCTTTTCATACCTACATCCCTTTTCGTATATAATATTATATTGGTGTATATACATCCATCTCTATCTATCTATGTTCTGTTGGAATGTCCAGCAGGGATTGCGATGAATATGCCCTCATAAATGGGGCTCGGTAATTATATTATATCGTTGTTAATCAATCCCAATTTATACTTTTCCGTCCAATTCTTCATTTGAGTTCGTGTTGGACCGCTTGAATCATGGTCATTCATAATAAATAGGTATTCTGTATCAGTTTTTATGTAGGTATATTATTCCAATTGATGATGCCAAAGATTTGTAATAATAGCAACAAAATTCAGTTTTTCACTGATGAACCAAACACGGGGACCACGAGTTGTAGCACGAGGCGGCAGGTAGGTAAAATCTACCCTTCAGTTGTACCACCAATATTCGCAAAGGGGATTAACGGATTATAATGGTAATAATCAATATTTCTATATTATTTGTGTTTTTTTTCAATAATGTAATATATAAGTCTTTAACGAAAATTTATTTTAAAAAATACAAAATTCACAAAGTGCCTAGGTATTATATCCTTAATATTAAATGTAGGTACATACAAATTTAAGATTGGTACTAAATACAAAATTATTGTGGCAAATAATGACAACTAATTTCACAAAATCTAATTTAGAAATTTTATTTTCTTGTAACTCTGTTATTTTTGAACTAATAAATTCCTGTATTTTGGACATTTATTGGCTGATTTGATTTTTGTGAATGTTTCATTCTGAATGACTGTGATAACATCCACAAATATAAAAATATTCGGGTGGGGATGGTAATAACTACGTTTTTGTACAACTGTCAAAAAAACTTGACATTTTTGCATCTCTATTGATGCATGAATGTTTACTTTTTCTCACTGCCAAAATAATTTACAAAATAAACATGAAATATTACTTTTTGAAAGATTAATTTTTAACAGAGTCAATTAATAATTGATTACTCATGATAAAACAATTTCATTTATTGGACTAATAATTGATAGTAAAGTTTGAACAAATACTTTCAACATAAATTTACGCATCAAAAGAGATGTAGAAACGTCAAGTTTTTTGACAGTTGTACAAAAAATGTTGTTTGTATATAAAATTCGTGTTTTCATGGCACATTCGAGAGAATTCACACTCTCATGTGCCATTAAAAATACACTCATTTTACACACTTAATACAAAAATAACTATTTTTTCTAGACAACAATAATTTAAAACTTTAAAAGGTTTTATACCGATCACTTGGACAAACAGAATAATCAAAAAATCTATACTCATCATTAGCCGTCGGCATTTCTCAGAAATTTCATTAGAGGGTGGCGGTACAACTCGAGGGTCGCAAAAGGGTTACCCGTTTTGGTAACGGCTTAAGTCAGGTACTCTTGGTACAACTCGATAGTCCCCACCAAACGGAGGGGGTATACAAATCGACTAATTCTCTGCATGTTTTTTTTTGTTTATGGATGTTTGCGTTATATAAATAAACGTGATCCAATTTCCATGATTCTTTTTCATTTGATAGAGGACTATTAGGAATAAGTCCCATTGAAAAAAAATCGACATTCAACATGTCCTTTCCGTCAAAAACTTCCCCCAAAGGAGATGGAGGGGGCAATTTTTTAGAAAATCGAAAGAGACGACGAAATTAAAGAAAAAATCATAGTTTTTCGAGTTCATCATCATCAGCCTTGTCTGTGTTGCAACTGATAAGGGAACCTACAGTTTAAAGTGAATTCCAACCACCCATATGTCTCTAGATCAAATTAGGGTTTTTTTAAGGCGTAGATACCTTCTAATTGGTGCTAGTACTTTTGGAGTTTACCTAAAACCATTAACTACAACTGCACAACTTCAAAGTTACCAAAACCAATAGAATTAATATAATTTTGTATTTTTCAGTGCACCAACTAATAAAGTCGGTCTATTTTTTTTTAATATTTTTAGTAGTTAAACTATTTAATTTGATTCCATTGTCGTCATTTTACATTTATCACTTGAAAACTATTAATGTCTAAAGTTTGTGAATTTTTCAGTATTGATCAGTTGATGGTTTTTAAATAAAAAAAATGTTCTCATTATTATTATTGGACTGAGTAATTTTGACAGACTTCAAGGAAAGGAGAGGGCTTACATTTTTTTGCATAGTATTGGTATGTGCTTCGATTTTGATGATTTAGCTTTTATTCGAAAGAAAACTACTGAAAAACAGCATAACAAAATTTTTGGGGTACTTATTTCGAAAAATACCTTCTAAATGAGGTGAGAGGGATTTTTTCGAAAACAAAAATTCTGATTTGGAAAAATTTTAAGAGATTATTTCTATTTATAGAAAATTTTAAATGGAAATTTTTCAAGTGGCCGTGGCATTTTATTGATTTTTTAATGGCACTAAATCAATGATGTTTTTCAGGTTTTTCTTCTTCAGCTCTGTTTGCTTCAATTTTTTTTAATCCTGTTTAATTATTCTCATTGTTCTAATCTTTCCCTGAAAAAACATACGTTACAACAGGGATGTTTGGTTATAATTCGATGGGCCGAGAATATGCGTATCACGAATTGCATATAGAAAATCGTTTATAGGGTTAATATCGCGAGCCTTAAATCCGCTGCTGAGCTTCTTCACTCTTTTTTTATATGTTTTTCATGCATCGGTTGGGTAATCTACTTAATTTATATTGTAAATTATCAATATAAACACATCAACATAACCACGATTGGGTTCAGCAATGGGGCAATGTTTATATTCAATCTACTAGTTTCGATATGCTAGTATTATCTTCGATAGACATCAGTTATCTAAGATTATAATGTGAATTGGCCATTAGCGAACTTGAAGCTTCTCGGATATATTTAATTTTCTTCAAAATAGTACCATATGTCAAGCCGACAGATCCCTATTTAATATTTTTCATTATTTGCAAGATATGCAACTAATTATTTACACTAATCACTAATCTCAAAGTAGATTATATTTCTGTGAATTATATTTTCTCTACTCTTGCTCGGTTAAATATTCAGTACTTTTCACCCGAATATCTAAGCTTTTTATTTCCATTTCCAGGAATTGCCTAGAACAGTGTGACGGATCAGGTCAATTCACTGTTTACCCAAAATGTGATGTGCCTAATGAAGTTTTCACTATTTTTTTCTTGCGGATACATCATCCATATGGTCATGTTGTTGGAGCCGCAGGGTGGGCGAGGGGTAGGGGGTACAGCAGTTATGGCGTTGTTGCCACCACCGTCCCCGGCTTAATTAGACGAATACATATATAGGAGGCGGTAGTAGCGGCAGCCTTGCCCCGACAAACCGGAGTCACTATAATATTGCCGAGACACTCCGTCACCAGGAAGACGGCGAGGCGACACGCAACTGGAATTTCCTTTCTAGATCGGTGACGACGACGGCGACGGCGGCTTTGGTGGCGGCATCGAATCGGGGTCGGGGACGGATATGCAGGGTTGAGAGGGGGAGGTCTGGTTGAGTACAAACTAATAAATGTTGTCCCGACCAAGGGAAACGAATCCATAAATAGTTGCTAGCTAGCTATTCTCCTATATACTACTATATAGATACTGTGTGTATGGGGAGTTACACGTACTTTATTTTTCTCGGAAATATAGACTCACATATATATGTATAGTGAAGGAGAAAGAGAGAATGGCTAATTTGATATTGGAGGATTAGTCATCTCTCCCTTTGCAGAGGCTCCTTTCTCTGTCACAGTGAATTGCCTGAGACGAATATATAGAGAGCTGGAAAAAGAATATTGGAGAGAAAACATTCCGGTAGACTATTTGCGTCTTGGTTATCTATCTATTTCATCTAATTGAGTTCACTTCAGATAAAATGTATCTACGTTATAAGATATATGTATGTTATCAGATTATCGTTTGGTGGTAGGTACTTTCATTTTTCATTCATTCATTTTTGTTCAATGTGTCCGATAGGGGCGTTGGTTATAATTATATCAAATCTCCCCAGGTAGATTTGAAATAGGTTTTTTCATTGCAGAAATAATCTAGAAAAACTGAAAAACATTTTTTTCAAAAAATTGTACCGAAGTTATTAGCTGATGCACTGAAAAATACAAGATAATATTAATTCTATTGGTGCTGATATTTTTGAAGCTAGATTGATAACTTTTCGTACCAACTTCACAAGTAGCAGCACCAATAGAATTGATATTATTTTGTATTTTTCAGTGCACTTACTAACAACTTTTTCCACACTTTTTAATGTAACATTAGTCACGAAAATCGTTGAACGTTCACTGATACCAAAGAAGGTAGTACTTATCCTATTACCCACGTATATTCTTTGCTTTTACTTGTTATCATTTAGAGATATCAAAACATCGCGGCAGAAATACGCATAGGTCTTTCAGATTTTACCATTTTACCACCGCTCTAACTCGATAACCGTAACTCTAAGGAATAAAGGTTCGTTATAAATGTTGCTACAAATGCGGTCTTGAAAACCGTCATTCTTTTGGAAAAATGTTCAGTTTCCGGATATTGTCCTATCTTTAATTCTGCCACCTCAGATTTTCGATTTTCGTGAAAAATTGACCGAGGTAAGTATATGATATAAATCGTATTGATTAGCTTTCTAGATCATTGGAGGAATGTGTAGAACATTCTATATTGATCAGAAAATTAGCATACAATCTAGATCAATCTAGAAATTTTATTTAGAACTTTCTAAATCATTTCTAGAAATTTCTAGGTCATTCTGAATTTTTTCGAACATTTTATATATGCTCGATCAATCAGAGCCTTGGAATATATTTAAGAGATTTCCAAATTATTCTGGGATGTTCTCGATTATTCAAGAGAGAAGATCATTCTAAAATTTTCTAAGACATTCTCAGTTGATTAGACTATAGGCTTACATTTGAGAACTTTCCAAATAATTCTGCAAATTTCTAGATCATTCAAGACATGCCTCGAACAATCCAAATCATTTTAGATTAATGATAATCACACATTTTTATAAATCATATGTTTCAACCCCCGTATCTTCTACACCCTTATAGGTAACAACTTGCAACCACCATAGTGCACGATGGGAGCCTTGTACCTATTGAGACATACAAACACTATGCGTCTGGGATTGGCAGTTTTAGCTGCAAAGTGAAATATTGGGACACACACGTGTCATTTTATATGACGAAGAGAATAAACATTCTCGAAAGCTTGGCATAATCCAAAGAATTTTATTACTAAATGACTGCATCCCCAACAAAAATGTTTTATCATATATTACATATATATATTGTTGCGTTTGTGGGTTCACAGATAAGTGAGACTAATTTAGAGTTACTCGGAATATTCTATTATTCACACTGTCTTTTACATTCTGTCTCTCATGCCGACAATTCTCCCATATATATATCCGACAAAGGCTCCAGATCATTCGAGCGCCTTCTGGTCTTTGATTCGAAAGCCACCACCGGACGTTTCTCGAAATTCCTTTGTCGGCATTTTAGGAGTCGATGCCGACATGCTGCCGTCGCTCTCTTTGTCAACGCTGCTTTCGATATCTCCAACCACATCATAGATCTCGCGCTTTCGTCAAAAGAATGCCGCCACTTTGTAGCCAATACCGGCGGCTGTTCCCCTTACACGTTACAATAAATACCTGCTAAGTCGACCTTTTCAATTTCCAATTCGGTTGAATCCACTCCACTTGTTCAAAAGAATCATTTATAGACTACTAGAGAGATTCTTTCTAAATCGTCTGATAATTTTACTCAATTCATTGGTGGAAATTAAAGACTCAGAAAATATTAATTGAGAAAGAACTGCGAAGTTGAAATATATCTCATTATGTTTTACCCTAGGCAAATAATTGATTATTATTCTTATTTTCATTAACAAAATGATTTTTATGGGTGTTCTCATCAACTTTGTACTCCAGATGCCAGATATCGACAATAAAATTTGATAAAATCATAGTGAAATATCAAATAAGTAAAAAAAATCAAATCAAAATGTTCTCGGCTTGATTCCATTGTTCGAATGATTTGTTAACTTGACAAATTTACTATGGCTATAAAACCATATGTATCGCACTGACGTTTTGAATTTATGTTAAGTAAAGACTGAGGTTAAATTTTTGTAATGACATTCGATCAGTGTCGCCCTCTATTTTCCTATATGCTAAATATAAAAGACGGCCCTATACTGGATGATAATGTGTAATAATAATTGATTGTATAAGGGTATTCATATAACTTGCCTCTTTGCTGTACTTAAACTTTCCACTCTATTAAATATTATTATCGATAAAGCCAATTTACCCTTGATCCTAACCATTTCAATTGTCAAGAAACACCATATATATATACACCATATGTATACCATTTTACCTAGCCTCAAAGCAAACTTAGTTCCCTGAGCTGAATTATTATATCCATCCATCCGCAAATGATAATAGCAATAAGGTTAATGTTGTTGTTAAAGGTATTAAATGGATTACAAATCCCCTTCAAGCTTATAGAAATTGGTTGAAGTTAACGCGCAATGCCAACTTATAAACACAGATCTGTCTTTTTGTTGTTGGTGCTTTGGTTCTTTTACTATTACATGTTTATCAATGTTGTATGTAAATTGTAAATGTCTATTATAAAAGTAAGCACATGTCCTCTTAGGATTAAGTTAATACTCACATTTGAGAAATGTTCAAACAATCTGCCACATTCTCAGTTCTTAGAATTTCTGGCTTAAAAGCATAAAGCATAGAAAATTCAGCTGCTTTCTGCACAAGTGCGGAACAAAAGTGACTATTGTAAGTATTATTTAACATGTATTTATATTATTTTATTATATTCACTTTATTTTTTAATTTGTATTTGCTTTTCTGTTGAACTTGAATTGTAAGTTCAAATTCGTAAAATTCAAGCTTTGGCGCAAGCTAAAGATGAAGCTACGTATATCTATATATAGTATCATATCGTGATTCAGAAAAGTTCTCGGAATAAAATTGTGTGAGCTTTCAGACGTAAATATGCACTTCAATTTGTATAGCTACAGATAGGAATATGTGAGTGGGGGATTATCGGGGTCGGGGTATCGGCGTTGTTATTTGGGAATATCCCATGCCGTTTTTAAGTGAGTTGATCGATAAGATAAAGTGGGTGATATCGTTGCTCCAATTCATTGAACTATAAAAATACATGAAATTTCCCAAAATATTATATAGCTACAGAATACAGAAAATGAATTGCAAATCCTATTCCACTTGGAAATATTATAAATGTCAGATATATACCAATATTGGACGTCTTTAAATAATTTCATTTTCACTTATTCGCTGAATTAAACTTCCTCGAAAATTTTCTGAAGCAATATCTTTTGTTGAAGAATAAACGTCATTGAAAGTAGAATACGTAATAAAAGCAAAAAAATGGTGTTTCAGAAACATAATTAACTGACGAATATCGCGGGAACTACTGTTTCAGTCATAGCTAGCAATGCAACGTGACAATGGAAAAAGAATAACTTGCCTGTCTCATCCCCGCCGACCTAGCATAGCTGAGGATTTGTAGGTGGTTCACGCGGATACCTTGACCGAGAAAAGACAGCCTCCAGAAAAAAAAGAATCTCACATTTGGGGACAAGGGACCACGCTAATGAGATTTGCTATAACTGGGTACGATTTTGGGAAAGTTCGCCATTTTGACGTGAGAGCTGCGGATATCAAGAGCAAGGTCGCAATTGGAGAAGAGGAACACCATCTCTATGACTTGTGGAGGATATACCTACCTTGGAATGCTGTGGCAAGGAGGCCAGAGCTTTATCCATATGCAATGGGAATTCCCTCGTGAACAGCCCAGCAATTGGATCTCAGGGACTGATCCAAGGGTTATAATTAGTTCAGGTCTAATAGACCAGTGACAATCTTACGCTTAAGACGAAGGTAGAGCACAATATGCCTATTGGTGAATTCGATGCTAGAGCTTCATCTCTAAGCTAAATTCCAAGTATATACCTTTGAGCGTTGTGATTGCAGATATGATAGGAAGAACTTGAACTTAACAGTCGGCAATAGGGATTCACGAGAACAAAAAACTGCTTTGCAAAAAGGCGATGTCATTATCAACGAAGTTTTTCTGAGGTGCGATTATTGATTCCCATTCCCCTCAGGAAAGCCTTAAGTTTAAGAAATACCTATAACAGGGTGGCCCGAGCCGAAAATAAGGCACATTCTTAACATATTCTAAACAATTTAATTCTGTTTTTTTTAACGGTAACGCCGCATTTTTGGTACATTTTTAGATTTGTATGCAAAAACCACGAAAGATATAAAACTTGTGCTTCATCAGTAATTTTTGCTGCAAATGTGATAAGGGGCGAATATCTGACAATCGTGCTAATGCAACATGAGCCTGGGTATATACCTAAGTTCCATTATCTTTGATAATAGTATATATCATATAGTAGGTGTATGTCAAATTCACTGAAGGTCGAATTTGGTATATGTCATGGCGAGTTAGACTTTTTATAAAGGACGACAATCTCTTAGGGACAATTTCATAATGAATCCCTAATAGGAGATTAGTTAATTCTTCAATTTGTTTAACTCACATCTTGATGACCGAATAAAATGAGTGCATTTTTTGATAACTTTGACAACGTCAGTCACCTTATCTTTTGTTCTTTTAAAGTCACTTTGAATTATATGTCCAATAAAAGAAGTTATTAAATTTTTAATCTGGAATTAAAATTAATAGGAGATTAAATTTGATTATAAAATCGGCACTTAGCATAGTTTTTTCAAATAAAAAAAAATCATCTAAATTTGATCATCTTTATCTATACTATAGGAAAGGCGCGAACGAACATAAAAAACAGACAGTCGACTTGTATACCTCCTCCGCCTGGAAAGTCCATCAAAAAACATATGTGAACATATGATTTTAAAAAGATTTTGAATGTTACTTTTACGAATATTGTATTACCCTATGAAACGGATAGCTGGAGCTTGCAGTTAGCATTGAATATGAATTTTGTTGTAGTAGAATTATCACATTTAATCTGTTTATGCTTCTTCTCAAGGTGCCTATTCGTTTCAAATGTTGGCTGCTGCACGGAAAAGTCCTGTGGTGGTAAGAGAGAACCATTTTCTCAGGATGTTTATGCGTTTCATTGATAATCTCTTCTACTACAAATCGTTTGCGTGATAGCTTTCAATACCCCATGTAAAATCTATATATTAATACATAAACAGAATTCTTTGAAGCCCATTTTAAGAATAATGCGGTCACATAGGAATATGAGATTCGGCATAGTTTTAAACTTATATGTAGAAGGAGTGCATCAAGCTAAAGTCAGTCAATATGTGTTACAAATATAATCAATTAAATCATGAAAGTAAATTTTCAGCTGGTGTAGTGGTAGGTACTTGGTTAATTCGGTCATTGCACATATTTTTTATTGCAGATTCTGAAACTTTATTTTAAAAAAATAGCCTGTGTTTTTTCTTTTATTCTATATTTTATTTAGAAAAAGAAAAAAGAGTTCAAAAACACTCAAAATTAAATTGGTTCAAAACGTGTGCGTTTTAGCGCCCTGTGACAACAGAGTTCCTGCTCATCTGACATTGGCTGATCTTATGTCGATGTCGGTAATCATTGTGACAGTGACAATTAGTTTCGTCAACATCAAGCGAGATTGTAAATTTTATATCCGGTGGTTATGATGGACGCATATCAGATAATGCAATTTTCAAGTGACTATTATATCTAGAGTGTTGCGCACCCGAACAAACTACTTGTTCATGATTGGAGCCGGGATGTGTGACTTTTTAAGCGGGAATTTGATCTCGTTTTTAAATACGGGGACAAACTGAAATTAACATTTCGATAATTAAAATATGTCTGCAAATAATTTTAATGGTGAATTGCTTGTTTACGGGATAAACTGTATTGTTTAAAACTAATAAAATATAAAAAATCCAATGCATGCAACGACCCTAATAAACAAGTATATCCAATAATTATAGAGGAATACTCTTGGAGATAAGAACCACAATAGTGTCCAAACATAAATTCAATAAATTACGGTCGAATTTCGACCACTGGGCAACTTTTTATAGGTAGGTACTTAATAGAAATTGGGCTCCTTATCATCATAAACTGTCGAGTGCCGAGTCTATTACTTTAGGTCTGTCACAATACTCATAACATAGGTATTATTATTATCTTGATATTACCCTCAATTACTACCCCTTAAAATGCGGAACTACCTACCTGCATGTCAGCTATTCACAAAAGAGAAGTCACATTGGCTTTCGAATATTGGGTAGTATACCTAACATCTTTTTTAGAACTTGTGGTTTAAGCGATGCAATATGTAGGTACAATGGTGTCTCAGGTCTACCCTTTTTCTTCGGATGATAGTCTCTAATGTCAATCTTGTCAGCCATACTTATTTACCTGGTTTCAGTGGCACGAGCCTATGAGAAGACAGGTGCTAAGCTAAACCATACTTGAATTAAATAATAGTACTTGACCCATTAGGGTGCCAACACGTAGATACAAAGAGGTTCATGCTTATTTACAACTCGATCCTTATACCGGATTGAGCAAATTGGTAGTTAAGCATATATATATATATATATATATATATCCGTACCTACCTAATCGTTTCTTAAACAGTAACGAGTAACGAGAAATATTTCATGAGTTTTCATTAGAAAATGTATTATTTGTCATTCAAGTACAAATATTACAGGTTCTGATATACACAATTCAACTATGGCTTTGTTCCTAAGACCTTTGTACACATGCAAAATTCATGAAATTAAGAAAGAGATCGAATTGAGTAGGTACATATTCAGTTTTCTAACCTCCCTCGAGATACAATAATTATTTTATACCACGATTAAACTATTATGATATAACCACAAAAAGACAACTTTTGTTTTAAAAGCAAATATCCAAATAGAAAAGAATACTTTGTTGAATTCAGTGCAGAGTGCAGATAATTTCCTTGTTTATCTATGTAATAAATGCATCAAAGTATCGAAGACAAAGAGGTTGTCTCTGACCACAATACGCATTTCCCTAACCAATATTCTTGTTTTATAATTTGCTTATTTTTTAAATTTTTTCGACTTGCAGAAACAACACCAAATTTACAAATGAACAATGCGCTGTAATCCTAAATAAACCTATCACAAATTAAAGATATGAATATGAAATCGTAAATCGGTATAGGTATAAACCACAAATCTCATTAGGATCCCGGAAACGGTTGGAGTTACAACGTTGGTTTAATTAGGGAAAAGTTGCACAACTCAAAGTCCTTTTTTAAGGAGTTCACAAAAGTGGGCTATCTTTTTAGGATATTTTGAATAAGTAATATTTTCGATACTGGTTTTTATTTATTTCTGACGTTATTCTAAGAGACAAAAAAATAGGAAGTACATATTTTACTGCGTTTCATTTCAGATAAACCTAGATCAACTTTTTTTAAAATACGGTCCTGTTATTTTTATTACAAAATTCAAAGCCGTTTTGTATTCTGAAATACGTCATATATCACGTAGTTGTTTAAATATGTTTATAGCTTATTTTAGACATTATGTTCTTAAAATCATTGAGGAATAAACATGCCATAAACATAATGGTTTTTGGAAAAGACCAAATGTCATTATTGACAATTTAGAGAAGTTCCAATACAAAAGTTAATTGGATACGTTAGAGTGTTACATTGTGTGCCATTCCAAAACACGAGAAGCTGAGCAAATGTATTTCGGTCAGTTTCCTAAGATAGATTCAAAATAATATACTACTTCAGGCTCTAACGGAAAACCCTACAATATGAATTAAAAACACCAAATAACATTTAGTATATTGGTACTGCTATTTTTAAGTAGGTGCTTAGAACCGCTGTGCCTATAACTGATACTTAGCCCAAATCGAAAATTACCATAAGCAAAAGAATAAATATTATTGAGTATCTTTCAGTGCTTGATGTATTGTAGTTGGACGTAGTTTTTGTAAAATGTTAATTATGCTTAACTCATCATACTACAAATTATTAACTTGGTATCGCAGATCGTTTGTCAATTTCTTAACCATGGCAACAATGTAGAACCGTGTGCTTGTCCATCCACTGCCGCCACAGTCGTCTCTCTTCCGCCTTAAACCCGCGCGCGCGATTCCCCCTTGGCCGCTCACACCCCTCGAGAGGTCCAGCTTCAATCGCATTGGTTGCGCGCGCACCGCGACACACCAGAGCGCGACGCCTCTACCACATTCGGCGGAACTCGCGGCGACGACGAAAGACAGTCATCAGTCCCTCGCTATCGCCTGTATGCTTAGCTTGCCCGCCGAAAAGCTTTCTCAGAATATCAGTGTTTCGAGGCGTGTGCACTCTTGCATACTCACCATATAAAAATCTTCTATAATATATAGAAAGAAAGAAAAAATTCTTATAAAAAAGAAAGATTCCTATCGTACCATATAAATTTATATCGGATACTTTGTGGAAACGCGAGGTGTACTTACAACTGAATTATTATATTATCTATCATTATTGTTATATTAACTCTGTTCTAAAAAATCAAATTGACGTGTGACGACGGCTTTGATCGAAATTACTTCTTGGAAAGTGTAGAAGAAGAAGAAGAAACTCTGATATTATCATCTATCACCGATTCAGTTTTTGATACCGTTCCCGGTGGTTCATTGGATTTGTGTGGTGTTAATTAACAATTTTGAAAAATTCAAAAGTGAGTCTATTTGAAATTTTATTACTTTTGTCCTTTTTGACTAGTATGTGAATTAAAGCAATACATTTAGATAACACAACTCCCCTGTCTGAGCGAGGAAATATAACTTCCGTTCGAATTTAAAATACTTGTGGTCGAGAAGCCCGATAACATTTGTGTATACCGGTATAAAAACTGTTGTTTTAGCTTTAAAAAAAATACTTGTGCAACGTATTATCAGACTCTACTACTTACTGTATTCTTTGTTCCGAAATATAGAACAAACGCTTGGAAATTTTGAGCTAAGCGTTTGATGCGCCTTGCGACGGACCTGAGTTGACTTTATGCGTAGGTGCATGCATTTTTCTATTAATCTTCTTACGACTGCATAAAATAACCACAATTAAGAGCATGTCTATACTGCTTTTCAATTAGAAATTGTCTTGTTTGTTATCTATATTATTATGTTACAACATATATACTGATTGCTGTTATCTCCATTTATGTATTATCTATACTTTTTGCAATATATGATTTGGTTGGAACTAATACTTTTTCTTATCTTCGACTTTTATTATATCGGTTGAAATGTATTTTTTAGTGCAATATTTTTTTTTGAAAAACTAGGACCGACTTTATTATTTTGTGCAATGAATATTAGAAAATAATATTAATTCTACTGGTGCTGGTAATTTTGGTATTAGTACCTACTGAATTCAAAAGTACCGTTTGATCGTTGAAAGTTCACTTATATTCGGAGATTACAGAACCGCGATAACACCAAGGAAAACACACATATTTCAGAATTTAGTATTGCTTTTAACTCGGAAACTGTTACATTTTTTGAAAAATGTCCAGGTTAAATGTTGCCGGATATATAGGTAGCCTCTTCATTAATTTTGCTGTCTCAAATTTTCGAACAATTGACCCCTCCATCCCCTTCGATACAGTTTTTTTTGGGAAGGAAATGTTTTATTTTAAATTTGCTTAATATGGACACGCATTATTTACCTACACCTTGCGTTTGGAAGTACTTAGGTAGAACATTCTTATAGGTATGACGTATAAATATTTTATTTATATGTATGTATATGTTATTGCATATAAACCTAAATCATATAACCCTCATAATGTCCAAGAACAGTAGGTATGCTTTAGATAGATTTGAATTTGGTTTTTTCTGATTAATGTACTTTTCCAGTTTTCTAAATTATCATTCATTGTTCGTACCCTATTTTATGTACCTATAGCGAAAGCTGCTCTACTCATCTTCGATTTATCCTGTCAAGTATCTACCTACTTAGGTATAATAAATAAATCGAGAAAGTAAGGAAGCTGGTCCCATACGATTATGGAAATATACCAAATAATTTTTTTTAACTACATAGGTAAGCCAACTGCTTCTTAGTAGGTATAGTTGTTGATTTCAACTAATACCTACTAAAATAAGAAAACTAAGTATTGATCCGAAAATCTTTAGTTCCGCTTCGATATCACTATTTTACATCTATTATTTGAGAATTACGAATGTAATGTTGACTGCACATTAATAATTCATTTTTATGCAATATAGAAAATAATACAAAATATTGAAAGTCCCAGGCTGGATAGAAACCTTTTCAAAACAAAAACAAGCAGCGACACTGTCTCACTCACTGTCCGATACCATCAAGTAGAAAGATTGCTCGTTGAAAATACCTGCCAATGAAAGTCTTATCAAAATTGATTTATTCTTTTTCGAAGTTTAGGCCTAAAAAAAACCGACAGAAATATATTTTGACAAGAACTTTTAGAGATAAAATAGCAAACATACAACCGAATTGTATACCGCCTCCTTCTTGAAGTCGGTCAAAAATGAGTCATTATACTCAACGAAAAGTTCACTGCCTGCCAAAGAAAATCCTGTTAAAATTGGTTCAAGCATTTGGGATGTTGTTTCGGAAACACCTGACATATTTTGACAATGCATCCTTGGTTTTTCGTGGTTGGATACGTGCATATATAACCCTATCATATAATTAAATAGACACTTAAGATCATACTTCAAACAGTACAACATCACCACTACAATTTATTACAAGGGGAGGACACATCAGACGGACGGACACAAATAAGGCACGTTTTCTATCTACAGAGTATGGAACTCTAAAAAAAATATTTTGTCTTTTATAAATTCATATATATTTATTAAATTGACATACAATAGCTTAATTTTCCCGCGTAATTGTAATGTTGCCATCACTGAATAATTAATTATTGAAATTTATTGCCTCTCAAATTCAACAATTGGGAGATACTTTGGTGAAATATAATTGGATAGGAGCAATAAAAACATACTGGTTTTGGATTATCTCTGAAAACATGATCATTTGACATTTTGATGTACACATACAGAGAACATTTTTTAATTCTTTCTCTTTGTGTTTGGACAATATTCACCCATTATTGAATTATATTGTTGAACCGCTCAGAGTCAGATTTTCAAGTGATTGATTCTGTATCATAGGACTGTTTATTTCTTTTGTTTTCGTATATAAAATCATTATTGTGACATTGAATGTTGTCTCTATAAAAGTGAAGGAATTGAAATGTAGAGCACACGCATTCAATGATGCGTGAAAGGTAACCGTTTCAATTTCGAATAGATAAATGTTTGATTTATTGAGTGAATATATAAAAAATAAATTAAAATTCATGCATTTCTCACTTTTTTCTAAATAAACAGTCGATAATGAAAAATAAAAATTTTTAATACAAAGCAGCTGTATTTTTGTATTGTATTTTTTCAGTGAATAGGTACTTCTGAAAATGCAACAAAATCTCAGTTACTATTTGGTAAATAAGAAATAAATATCTGATTGCCAATTGATAAGTTGAATTTCATTAAATAACCTAACCTACTTACGTAAAAAAATTTGGAACACCTACCTCGATAGTTCAATATTTGAACACTGAGTGTCATGAGGAAAGTAACTGCTGAATATCCAAAGCCTTGGCAATTACTTATCATTTTAACTCTCTAGTAAACTGTAAACTACATAGTATAAGTAAGTAACTAATTCTTCTGAACGATGAGTTATATTACCGCACTATGACTTTACTTTACAACTAATATGTACAGTTTTCTTTTCCTTAAATTATGCTTTCAAGTCAAAGTAGGTATTCGTAAATTTACGTGTCACTCAGATGGAATTTAATAATTATCACCGTTTTCCATCGTTTTATACGCGATTGTGCACTGTGACTATGGTAATGCCAAGTATCAACTGAAAATTACAATTTTGTAAATATTATCGACTTACCTAAAACAGGTAATATGAAGTGTTCCATCTTTCTCTCAAATTGAACTTCCAAAGTAGGTGTCGCAGAAAATAATGATCCTACTCGTGAGGAAAGTCACGTGAGATTAGACATATACCACACTTTGTCCTTCAGAGAAATGGACATATACATCTCATGTTGTACGATTGTCCCTTAACACCCTCGTTAAAGATAAATCCAAAAAAACAAAAATCAAGCTTTTGATATCTCACTAAACTGCCTCAAGTACTTTCGAGCTCCTTTTTGATGCATGCTCTAGTTTTCTCTAGCTGTGTATGAATACCGATGAATACGTTACGTAGAGGCCATACTTCTCTACAGTGGAATTTTCCAATACCAAAATCAATTAATATGCCTACTCGTATTTCATCTCTAGTGGCGCTTACCAAAACAGGGTTATACTTTAAAATGTTCAATATCTTGCTTTAGACCTTCATACCTATAGCTAATCCAAAAAAAAACTGATTTCCATTCATTTGAATAGTCTTCAAAATTAAGTTTTCCGCTCATCGTCGATTTTTCTATGGTAAGCTTATATGTGTTCTCGTATTCATGTATAATAATAATTGCTATGCTTCATCTAATTTGAAGTAAGCATATGTTGATCCGAGTGCCTCGGGGGTCGCACGCTAGTTCTAGGTATACTTAAGTATCTGAAGATATGTATCTGTGAGAGTAAATTTTTTGACCAATTTTCTATTGTATAAGAATATTTATGACTAGAGAAGGCCTACGACTTCGTCCGGGAATAAAACTGCCCGTGCAAAATCCAATATTTATGGAAAATCAAAAATTATGTTACAACCACATGTCAACAGTGGAGTTTTATAAGCCATCATGTGCTTTGCTGAGAAACTTGGCAATAGCTCACTGCTCACAATGTCAACTCGTACACTATATGGCTGTTCGAGCAGTAGTTTGGGACGGTTTGATAACTGTTTAAAATGCGCATGTGCTGTTTGAAATAGTTTCCAAGTGGTTTGGGATTTTGTTGCTCGAACACCAAACTGCAGTTTGCAAACTACCCCTTCCACTTTCTTACAATTTGGTCGACATAGAACAAATGACTATGCCGATAGATATGTTTTATGACCAAAGATAAGAGAGAACATCAATGAAAGACTGATGGACAAAACAAGGGTTTAGTTTAGGACTGTGGTAGTGTTCTCTGAAAGGGATTTCTCCAACAACAGAGAACACTATACTCGAAGAAGAAGACGCTTCAACTGCGCCTGTCTCAAACTGAGTCCGGACTAGTTTGGAAATCGTCAAACTACTGCTCGAACATCTTACTAGTAGTTGGGAATAAATTATTTCATCCTAAATTGAATTGCGCAGGCGTCTGACGGTTTGGGACTGGTTTGAACCGCTGCTCGAACACCCTTTATATTTTTCTCGTCGTTTATGTCTTAATGAAACTCCTGTCAAAATCGGTTGAGTTGTTTCAGAGATTAGCCCATACAAACGAGTACAAACAAACAGACAGACAAGTTAAAAATTTTTGTTTCGATTTTGTTCAAGTGCAAATAACGTTATTTCCTTAAGTACTGAAAAAATTCTATTCCAAAATCTCAGAAAGACACATTAATTTTATTTATATATTTATATGTATAAATAAAAAATGGTGCGTATGAGACGGAAACTACCTATCGTTGGCTTCAAATGGTCAACGACTGTGCTGAGTAATAGGTCCTAGTTTTCAATTAGGATTAATAGTTCTCAATAAAGATTGTAGATAGATATTGTGAAAAATAAAGGTACTTTATTACTCTTGAGCAAAATTCACATTTTTGGACAAACCTCGTATACAAAAGCAAAAAATATCCTATTACTATTATTTGTTATTTATTTAAATACTTCAACCACGCAGGGTAAATAGCGTTGGACAGTTAAACTAAGGTCCGATTTTATAATCAAATTTAATCTCCTATTAATTTTAATGCCACATTAAAAAAAAAATATTGGACATATAATTCAAATTTACTTTAAAAGAACGAAATATAAGGTGACTGACGTTGTAAAAGTTATTGAAAAATGCACTATTTTTATTCCATCATCAAGATATGACTTAAACAAATTGAAGAATCCACTAATCTCCCATTAGGGATTCATTATGCAATCGGCCCTAAGTAACTTAAATTATAAATGTTTTAAGTAGGATTTTTATCAGGTAATTGTTGGGAGTATGTTGCAGTTTTTCTAGCATGTATAAGTGGCATTCTCGGTGTCACTCCACTAGCAAATGCTGCCCTTTTATTGTTACGGCACATATGTTATAGTTACACACAGAAGCGGGTTCTCTCTTGAAGTGGTAGTCGTGTGTCATCATCGTGTCTATCCTTTTCACAGTCTTGTGATAACTACCTATTCTCGTCTCTTAGAAGGCAGATTGTTCCATATCTGTACCGAAGGTTTGATTAATTTGAATACGAATGAATTTGAAGCATACCATTTGTTCTGCCAATTGCCCATATTTAAGTTTTCTGAAAAAGGATTTTAAGTCAGAGTGCACTATGGCTGTTATACTTGATGCAATTGGGTGGCTTATCGCACAGTGAGAAAGTACCTACGAGAATTGGATAGAGGAAAGATTCTGTTGAGATTTAAGGAGTTCAGATTATATAGAGGGGATAGTAGTAAAAAATTGACGTGGGTGAAATATAATTGATCGAGGGCTGTTGATGAGCTCAATAAATCGTCAATGGCCAACGATTTGTCCAGTTTTCAATGGTGGAGAATTTGTTAGCTTTGAGGAGACCAAATAGTTGAGGAGTTTATACGAACATTGCTGGTTCTCTGTTACAAAAGCAGCACCTACTCCTGTTTCTGCTTTGGACACATCTGTACAAACATGCTTGTAATCTCGATATATTAAGAAATTATTCCACATTGGTGTTCAGGGACTTGGAATGGACAAAATCGTATTTTTATGCGCGTCGCCAGTACGTTAGGCTTCCAGGAATGACTGAACAATCATTGACTTTCTGTAATTCGGATTATCTTGACATCAGTGTAGGTGTTCTTCAAGGATCAGTAGTGGGCCCTGTATTGTTTGTATTTGTATGTAAACGACATCGTTAGAGCTTACCCATCGATACATTTCACGTTGTATGCAGATCCATACTTATATCAGACAAATCCAATTATTGCTTAGAAAAAAATGTAATAAAATTATTTCTAGTTTGTATGACTGGGTCTGCATAAATTCACTTTTAAATACGAAATAAACTCAGTCAATACATTTTCATAACAGGCAAAAAGTGCCCACCATTCATGTAAATATAAATTTATAATGTTTTACGAAACGTATCGTGTGTAAATTGTCTAGGACTAAACATTGATGATTGACTTGATTGAAGGAACCACTGTAATCTCGAAGCTTAACTCTGTCAGCTATATTTTCAGAACTATCAGTTTTCACGGGGAAACATGGGGACTTGTATCCTTCATATGTATACTAGGCATTGTCATATCGAGTTTACTAAGATATACTAAATCGTTTGTAAAAAAGTGGATTGAGTCTCTTTTAAAATTAAAAAGGAAGCTTAAACTATCTGCCAACGTATTCCTATCTATTGGAGGTGGAAGATAGTTTCGAGGCGTTTGTGGTAGCTCCCCAGATTCAAAATAGATCACTTGTATAATAAATAGTGTGCTCCTAGAGCTATTCTTAGCTAAGTTGTGTATTGCATCTGGCTCTTAAAGTACTGCGGGTTTTGTAGAGCTAAGTCATACTGCTCCATAGTCAAGTTTCGAATGGATTGAAGTTCGATAAAGGGCTGACAGGGTTGCGCAATCAGTCCGCAATGTTTATGAGAGACAGTCTTCATTAAATTGAGTGCATTTTGAGAGGCTAAGCTTAGATATGATCCGTCCAAGTTAACTTTTTATTGAATATCATGCCCAAAAATACTATTCTTTCCACATTGTCAATCGGCGAAATATAAGGGTGAAGCGTAGTTGGTAATTCATTCCTTGTGGTATTCTGAGAGAATTGCATCGCTTTTGTCTTGGAAGTGAAGTACCTTCGGCTAGTTGAACTTGACCACCTCTCTAGAACATAGATAATGTTTTGTATACTCTTGTGTATGGTTGATTTGTTTTTTCCTCTGGTAAGTATAATATTAATAATTGATATTGAGTCCATGAATTGATCATTTATTCAGGGAATGTATAAGATCATCTCACCGTATCGTTTCGTATGCTTTTTATTATATCAAAAAAT
Source organism: Crioceris asparagi (assembly GCA_958507055.1). NCBI lineage: Eukaryota > Metazoa > Arthropoda > Insecta > Coleoptera > Chrysomelidae > Crioceris > Crioceris asparagi. The sequence goes on from OY293827.1 coordinate 57,275,335, forward strand.
ACATCTGACCTCTAGCGAAGGATTCATGTATCTCTGATTCTATATCCACAAGTTTATCTGTGGCAGAGCGTTCTCTCCTGAACCACTTTGTATTGGTATGATTAATACTCTTCTCGAGAAACCATATCAATATCATTCTATAGCTCTCAGTTTTTCCAATAGTTCGTCCATTGGCCGGTATGATTCAGGATTGGATTAGCTTTTCTCTTGTTTCTATATGAGTATAATGATTGATTCACTTCAATCTAAGAGGGACACCTACTTGTCTTGTCCAAATGAAGTTATAAATACTTAGAAGGTATTCTCTTAGCTTCTATTGGGAGGGCCTCAAGGAATATAACGGGGATATTATCAGGGTCCTGTTTGGTGTTTTCTTATGGCCCAACGATTCTTCTGGTTCATCCATTGTTCATCAAAATTTCTCATTATTCGAATGAGTCGAAATTGAGCAAAATCGTTGACAAACCGTATATATATGAATGCAAAAAATTTATATCTAATTATTTCATTTTTGACCGACTTCACAAACGGATGAGGTACAAAATTCGACTGTTTGCCTTGCTTTTTTGTGTTTTAGATTATGCAGAACTTTTTATCAAGAATATTTTTTCCATAAAACAAATAATAAAAAAGATTTTCAAATAGTGCCGACTTAATTGGACAGACACACTTTGTCAGTGAGTGTCACTTATCCTATCTTTCAAATTGGATCAAGCGACACATATTCACAAAATTTCATTAAAATCGGTTGAGCGGTTTCGGAGATTAGCGTGAACGAACATCATGACACGCGATTTTTAAATAATATTAAGAATTATTCGGATATACCTACATTCACGGGAATTTATTTATAGTGTTGTAAAATCAAACGAGTAATTCTACAAATGGCAAGTAAGATAAGAGTTCTATACGTATCATAAACTTGTAGTTCTTATTAGATAATATAATATACATATATACGTTGTATGCGGTTATATTCTATTTATTATTTTATCGTGTTTTCCCTAACTGATAAGAATAGTGATAAGACTTGACAGGGTCTTTCCTTTGTGTTACATGTGTATATAGAATATTTGGCCGGTTGGTAGGTAGGTAATGGGATTATCTCTATACGTATATAGATATTTGGTGTCTCTCTCTATCTCGTAGCGTATAATATACAGTGTGGAGCAGCCAAATCGGATAGGTTCAATAATTCATTTATTGTGCATATTTATGAAAAATCCTGAGACACGTCGATTTTTATTTCTAACCGATCATCTTATCGAGTATTATGTCATTTTGTGACATCATCACTGTTTGACATATGGTTTCATTGGTTTTATTTTCGGTTTTATTTTTTTGGACACGCTATATATTTTTGCTGTCTTTATCTAGGCAATTTCAAAAATATTCTATAATTGATAGTTTTAATTATCATTCTAAAAACAGTACTTGAACCTCAAGAAATAATTATATAGGGTGTTCCATTCAAAAACTAAATCAATGATGTCATATGTCAAATGGCGATGACGTTACAAACTGATGTAACACTCCATAAGATGGGCAGATTGAAATAAAAATTGACGTGTCTCAGGATTTTTCATAAATATGCACAATAATTGAATTAATGAACATATCCGATTTGGCTGCTCTACGCTGTATATTATAAGCTAAGAGATAGAGAGAGACACCAAATGTCGATATCCGTATAGAGATTTTCTATAAATATTATTTATATTTTTTCCATATGGCTATTCCACACTGTATGTACTTATAATCTCTTAGCTGCTGTGGGTTATGGTGAAGTTATTGTTAAGCGTTGGAAGCACTGCTGCTTATTGGGACAAAATATCCATTTTTAGCGTGACCAATAGACAAGCTTAGGTATTTAGGTTACAACGGGGTAACGTGCCGAAATATCTGTTAATCTCACTGTTAATTATATGTCAACTTCACAGGAAGACGTTTTTATTGCCGTAATAAATATTTTTTACCAACAATTGGACCGAAGTTATTAGTTGGTGCACTGAAAATTACAAAATAATATTAATTCCTGATTCTATTGGTGCTGGTACTTTTGAAGTTGTGCAGTTGTAGTTAGATTGAAAACTTTTGGCACCAACTTCACAAGTACCAGCATCAATAGAATTAATATTATTTAGTATTTTTCAGTGCACCAACTAAAAACGACTGTCTAGTTTAAAAAAAATATTTATTTCACACTTTTGAGTGTAAAATTAGTCACGAAAATCGTAGAACTTTTACCATTATCTACCCATTTCTTAGCTTGTAGATACTTATTATTCAGAAATCTAAATACTTCGTCGCGGAAATACCTACGCATGTTTTAGACTTTTACCACTGCAGTAACTGGAAACCCGTAATTCTATAAAAAAAAATGTTCAATATAAATGTTGCTACAAATAATCTGGTTTTCAATTTTCTAAAAAAATAGCCCCCTCCGCATAGCGAAAATACACATGTTCGAGATTTTAACGTCGCTGTTACTCAAAAACCGTAAGTCTTTTGAGAAAATCTTCAAGTTAAACGTTTCAAGATATTATTCTATCTTTAACTCTGCCGTCTCGGATTTTCGATTTTAGAGAAAAATTGACCCCTCCACCACCTTTGGGGACGTTTTTTGGAGGGAAGGAGATTTCGGATTAGAGTTTTTAGTTTTTACGAATATGGGACCATTTCTCAACAGACCGTCGAATTGTATACCTCCTCCGTTTGGGTTCGTCGCTCAAAATAATCAACTTTGGAGCCTCAGAGAAAAATATAGATAGAGTTTACATGCCTACAGCCTATTCCCTACTAATATTATAGAATAGTATGAGCCCGTGACTTCATCCACGCATACGTTTTTATCAAAGATTATTTTTAAAGTTTGAAATAACTTGATAATGAAAAATATTTATGTATATATACATATCTTTTTCTTTAAAGTAGGTAATTACTTTTAATTGTTTTCATACCATTTTTTATTAATAGCAAAAGTTTATTTCATAGTTTTGACTTTTTCTGGAGTTCACTCACCTCACCCGAATAATTAAACAATTTAAAAAGAACTCGGATAAAAAATGTGAAAGTGCTAATCCGTCGAAATTTTAAATAACGATGTAAGAAGTTTTTCAATAGCAATCTTATCGAGGACGTCTATGTACTAAGTATATGTTTCATGTACCGATATGTATGTACAGAATAATGACATAATTGCAATAAATTATCGAGGCGTTTGTTGTTATCAAATTATTGTAAATGTGGAATGTTAACCATCAATGTCTGCATTGGTGAGGAATGAGCAGACTGCGCCAAATGACGCGTATTAAGTCAGCTGACAGACGGTTGTATGTTGCTGACCTAATTAATGATCAGCTTTTTGAACTCGCCATTTGCTACTGCATTCTCTTTCACTAAGGTTATATAGCAATGTAATCCTTCTTGTGCAGCGCTTTCTTTAGAAAAGATTCTGTAGAACGTAAGTTAGACGTTGAGGATTTTTTGATTGGCTGACATTTTGGTTGATTCATGAGGATTTAAATAAATATTTTTTACAAAAAATTGGACCGACGTTATAGTTGATGCACTGAAAAGTATAAAATAATATTACTTCTATTGGTGATGGTACTTTTGAAGTTGTGCAGTTCCAGTTAGATTGATAGCTTTTGGCACCAACTTCACAAGTACCATCACCAATAGAAGTAATATTATTTTATACTTTTCAGTGCATCAACTATAACGTCGGTCCAATTTTTTGTAAAAAATATTTATTTCACACTTTTGAGTGTAACATTAGTCCCGAAAATCGTTGAACGTTCACTATACCATATCAATGAAGATAATACTTATCCTATTACCCACGTATATTCCTTGCTTGCAGTGGTTATTATTGAGATCTCAGAACATCGCGGCGGAAATACGCTTGAATATTTTAGTTGTTACCATTTAACACCGATTTAACTCGAAAACCGTAATTCTAAGGAAAAAATGTTCATTATAAATGTTGCTACAAATAATTATATCTTTCATGTAGTATCGAAAAATTTTCAATTTTCGAAAGAAATTGTCCTCTCCACATAGCAAAAATACATATTTAACATGCGTCTATCTCGAAAACCGTAACACTTTTGAAAAAATGTTCAATTTAAACATTTCCGGATATTGTCCTATCTTTAATTATACCAACTCAGATTTTCGATTTTCGAGAAAATTCGCCCCCACCACCCCTTCTGGGGCGGTTTTCGGAGGGAAGGAGATTTCGGATTTGCGTTTTTATGAATATGGGACCATTTCTCAATCCCCTTCTTTCAAATGAATCCAAAATCATCAAAATCGGAGATCGTCTACTATATAAAAGGCGCGCACGAACCAAAAAAAAAAAAAAATAAAGCAGACAGTCGAATTGTATACCTCCTCCGTTCGGGGTTCGTCGGTCAAAAATGGATACTCTCCAATTATATTCTGTCGGTCGAAAATATTTCACGTTTATCAGTGTAGTGACGTAGAGCATAGAAAAATTAATTTAAATAATTTATATTCGTTAGATTTATGCCCGGATTTATGATAAAGTTTAACGACCGGAGAATTCATGTCAGATCCATGTTATACTTATCAACTGCTGTTGTAACGCACCTACACCGTTGATTTTGAATTATTCGATAAAGTGCATCCTTTTCAAATATTTATAATTCAGTATTTTAAATTATTTCCTATGCCAGATACTGAAGTGAAAATGCTCTGCTTTTACACAAATTTCAAATAAAATGATGAACACAAATTTCATCACAGCTCGTTAGCTGACTTCTCAAAGATTTTCTCAAGCAATAAGTGAGTATTTAGTAGAGTCGCCAGCGCTTCTGTTTGGTGTTCAAAGTTCTCTCTGTGTATCTACATCTCTCTTTCTCTTTCAAGATCTGGTGTTCTTTGGCCAAGAATATTCTCTTTGATCCTGGCAAATCGTTCGAGGGCTATTAACAGCAGCAAAGCCGCGCACACCCCTTTCTATCTATATGATGTACCACCCCTTAAAGAAATAATAACCAGTGATCTCATCCAAGAAATTCTCGGTGTAGATATACATCGTAAAGAAAAGTATAGCCTCGGGAAAACAACTGTTTTGGTCGGCGAGTCTCATTTAAATCTCCCTGTTGCCCTGCCAAAACCTTTTGAATGGTATTACTCTTCTGTTTGAAGAAAATGTAAATCTCATCTTGTGAAATTAATAAATCCAATTTGAACGTATTCAGAGCTACACAGATACATCTTAGCATCTTTGAAAAAGTTTTATGTGCAAGATTTTAGAGAGGACTGATTATATTTCTCCGAGTGTAGAATTCTCAGAGGATAGACATGTGTCATAATTTGTGCTTTATAATTGCTGTTTTATCAAAGTAATCATAATCTAGAACCAGTAAGTAAGCATAGTAAGAATGGTTTAAAAGGAACAGTTCGGAAAGGGAAAGGTGTAATAAAATCTACTTTAAAATTTACTCGAAAGTTTATTTGCCATTCGGGTACGGATTTTATCAATAAAAATAACCTGGCAACATAATATCAAAATTATCAAATCAAATCGTTTTAATAATAAGCCTAATTTTGATATATTTCAAATAGTAGGCATTAATTATGGGTTACCATGGTATGGCGGTTTTCTGCGTTAGACTGCCATGCATGACTGAACCTTCTCAGATAGTGTCATTCGGCTTGTTTTACAAATATACATACGAGATTGCCAGTGCTCTTTAGAGCATTTCAAGGAGAAGAAGAATAAAAATAAAAAAAATGTTGCATTATTTTTTGCACTTATGTTGCTCGAAGTTCTTCAAGGAAGCAATTTTATACACTATATAGCCTGCTGCTCAAAAAATCTGGAATTAAAAATATGTTACTTTAATAAAAATCCGTCCGAAACTAACAATTTATTTGTCGGTACAATTACTACAAAAAATTCGAGTTCTTATAGCATCTCTGCTGCGCTTTTCGGATTATTTTGAATTTTTTTTTCATTATACATTTTGATTGCTATTTGATACTGTGGCTCGATTAAAATTCAACATCAAGTTGTGAAAACAGTCATGTATCTCGGGAGTTAATGAACTTGAAAAGTAAAGATTGATATAATAGCATCAATCTCTGAGATGCCTTTTATAGATGTCTCACTATATACGATTTCTTGCTGCTTTGCTTACAATTGTAATTATTTATTTGTGTTTCTAATAATAGATACGGTATTCATGGTACTGAATTGATATGATTTATGTTATAACAGCTGCTAGCTGCTATATAATAATATATATTTGGAAATTTGTAATTATTGCTTCTACACCTCTGCATGTCCTTAGTATTATTATATTGTGAGTTTCTGTGTTTTCCGTATTGTTACCGTCATTTCATGCTATTTTTTATAGGTATATGAGCATCAGAGTATATTTATATAATATGTCTAACGTTTATAACTACTTCTCTAATTATTGATACTAATATCCTTCAATTCCTTCGAATGGTCCATGAAAATGTCTTGAACTAACTTTTTAAAATACTCACCAATATATACAAATAACGATTCCATAATAATTATAGAAACGATTCATAAATAGAGTAATCATCATACTACTATTTTGAAAACGGAATTCTATTTCTACATCTGATTCAATTATATCCATTTGTCCCTTTCGTAGAAAAAATTAGGTTATGAAATTCTACAATCTTCGTGTGTCGCAAGGTTTTTTACAGAAATTATGGCAAAAATGTAGGGTCTTTTAAAAATGCGGCATCGCTCTATCGCAATGAAGTTTCATTTTGAAAATTTCATTTTACCGGCTTACATTGTTGAGACAAGCCAAACAAATATAATTCTGTTTTCAGTCATATGTTATACTACTTCGCTTAAGCTATATGCTGCTATCAAACAATCTTTGTGATGAATAAAAACTAAACTTTGAGTACGTTTTGGGCCATTTAGGTGCTAATTAATAAGTATTAATTAGGTGCTTGTAGGTCACAAAGATATTCAGTATGATGAAACGTTGTGCTAGATTCACGTGAAGCTATAGCACAACAGTATCAAGGAGTGATAAAGCTTCTTTTATCAAATAATAAAGGCTTTTTGATGGTTTAAGCCATGGTCTGTGGGCTCCAGCTACATCCATGTTAGTTGTATGTATAGTGTATAGTAACCAGCAGTATGTGCTAAATTTACTGTTATTGGCTATCCCAGAATTATCAATGTTTAACAAACAGCTCTAGTCAAACATCACACTTAATAAGATTTTTATTTTTACCATCCCAAAGGCCTTAATGTATGTAAATTTGTACCTACCACTGAATCATTAAAACATACAGCTTGAGGCTAAACATGTTTCGCATTTAATTTATGATTTATTTCATCGCAAAACCTATAATTAGCACCTAATTATATAATTATAATTATTTATAATTTTTTAATGTTGTTGTGCTAGCTTCACATAGCATAATACTTCCGCATACAAATTTGTATTAAATTTATTAGCACTTACGTTTTGAATTTGGCCCTTAGTTAGCACTACTTATTCTCTATCTTGGTTGACTAACCCAACTTAAACTTAATTCCCCACTTGGCGGCGCCAACTTCACAGAGCTGCTCAGTTGGCCAAAGCTGCCTACGTTAGGACAATAAGAAATAATTTCTAAGTACGCAAAATTTGGTGCTGTACAGATTATTATTTTCTCAAGTTATAAATGTAAGATGTGACATTGAAGGCAAACTAAGGAGCTGCACTTGTTGCTACTAAGTAAAAGAAATACTTGTGTGAAATGTTCCTGTTCAATTTTGTAAATATCCGATCGATAAACAATTGAGATGAATAAGTTGCAATACATTTTCATTAAGTGTCTTCTAGTTATATCTACATCTGGTAATAAGTAATCGTTTTATAAAAAAAACGATTTATAATTTATACATATTACTATGATAATATAATGTTGCTTATATGTTTTGCATGCTCAGCAAGTTACTCGTAATTATAATATGCATGACTCAAGCTCGGTCAAAAACCTGTCTATTTAGGTTAAAACAACTCGTGGTGCTGTATAATCTTATGTTGCTGTCTTGTTGTATTGTAGGCCAATGATCGGTTGGATCTTTTTTTTATTCTTCACAGCTCGCGTAAAAATATAACCTTTCTCTTTCGCCTTATTTATACATTCTATATAAAATAATCTATAGCTCATTCATTCTGCTTGATACTTGATAGAAAAAAGTGGACTCACCGCAATCGACTTGTGATTACGTCATGTGACGCGCGACTAAATTGGAGACGTCATTAGCGCGGGGGCCAGTTTACAATTTTAGATTCTCTATTGCACAAGTCAAGGATTTCTTTAGAGGTTTCCATCACGATTTCTTTACGAATTCTCACCAAAAGCAAATAATTATTATTAAGTTATTTCGTATTGGCTATAATATATGTGTATATTAATTTGACGGTCAGCCTGTGCTCTACTACTAATTCCGTATGCGCATTAGTCATCTGTTTGTCGGGCAGTGTGTTACGAAATTTTCGTGTTCTGTTAATATGGGGGATTCACGGATGGTGTACTTGGCGGAAATGGAAGATGGAAAAGTCGTCTGCTTCGGGCTCCTGTAATTGGCCGTTGAATTTTGCAGCTGTATAATTGACTGTTCCGTATATATATATATATATATATATATATATATATATACATACATGGACATATACCTATACAATTTTTTCCTTTGTGAGCGTGTTCTATTAGTATTTTTTTCTTATTTTATTTATATTTCAGCTAAAGAGTATCACTCTTCTGTTTCACTAAGGACGCAAAACGTTTTCTATATAGCTATATATTATTTATTTATTTATAGGTATACACTGTGTTAAAACTTGGATATTTGAGTATCTGTAAGAAACTGTAAGAGATAGAAGAACGGGTAAATGGGGGAAAGGTCTACATAATTTAATTGGTAACTCAATGGTCTTTGAAAGAGACTTCCAACTACTTGGGCTTATTAAATATTCTGAAAAAGTCTTAGAACACACTAATTTTTGAAAAAATTACAAGTCGATCAGGACATTGTTGGAACAATTTTTTACTAAGGTTAGGTTTGTATAGATATCTTTTAATTCCAACGTTTCATTTTTCTGGGACCATCATCAAGATTGTTTACCATACTGGATTTGATCGAAAATAAGAAAAGTTTTTCATTGGAGGCAATAGTATGGCACATATTAACAATTTCATATAATCTCTGACATGGGGGAAATTCGATAGGATTATTCTTCTTTATTATAGTTTTATAACAAAATATCTTGTTAACAATGTAGGCTTTTCATAGAATAAAATAATCATTAATTTTCTTCCTACTATTTTTATTCTGCTTTAAATAATTTTAAGCCTAAGACGTTGAGTGTTAACGAAAGAGCTATATTCGAAGAAAATTACAAAACTTATTAGAAAAACTATTGTGCCCACACCCACAAGAAGAAAATAGAAACGAAAAACATATTTTATTATATAAGTGTTCATCAATTAATCATCTTCAACGGTCTAAAATCTAGAGCCAACTCGGTACTATGGAATTATCATAATCGATTGAATTTTATTTTGATTTTAAATGCACCCTAGAAGATAAATTCAATAGGATAGCCTTGTGCTCTATGGTTTTAAGAACTCACGTTGTCATATTTATAGCAAAATTATATTTTTCATCCAAAACTATTTTTTACTCATTATAATTATAAGTTGTTCTGATTATCTAAAACTTCGCAATTTAACCTTTTTTCTATCTCTTACAGTTTCTGAAATACTCGTACATTCATCACCAATTTCGAACACAATGTATATATTACCAATACCTAGAATTTGTTTTCATATATCTTCATTCTATTTTATACTCAAAAATAAGTTGTAAGGTAGCAAACTAGTGAAATGATTTAAATTATTGTTAATAATCTAGCTTTTTCACTCATGCAGGTTTTGAATATATTATTATTTTATTATAATATATTTTTCGAATACCAATAAAATTTCTTCAACTATCATAAAACGTTTAATTATTATTTTTCATCGGAACCACTGTACTCTCTTTCAAAACAAACTCATATATACCTAATACTTATTTACAATACAGATCCCTTCATTATCTTAATTTACCACTCTCTCTTATTTTGAAACGGAGGAGAGTAGATTTACAATTTTCACAATACAAAAAATATAAGGAATCATTAGTGTCGGAGATGCTGAAACGGAATAGAAAACATTTTTTATTATTGGAAATTGAATATTGTAATTCAACATTGTTAATTTCAAGTGAATATTCGTCGTAGGTATTCGGTAGTTTTTTTATTGTAGACATCCTGGTTCGCACTCAGAACCTTATGAATAATTTCTTACTCTTGAACCTAAATTGGATTTGAAAGCGTTATTGTTATTAAAAAATTAAAAAACAACGCAATGTTGAGTTCTTATTTCAAACTTCACATTACAGATTCTCTATCATTTTAGTTGATGACCTTGTAGTCGAGATTGTTTACTTAGGATTGAACATTGTCGAAAGTCAAATATATTTTAAGGTCTCTAAATATTTGTGACCTATCTTTTATTAGATAAATATATGAGGGAAATCGCTCCAGAGGCAATAGATTTCGGGCGACTTTTGTCCTATAGTCCTATCTATTATTATATTGGATGCATGATTCATACAACCACTTCGATATAGGTACATAAGGAGTGTTCGAGCAGCCCAAAACATCAGACGCCTGCGTCCTTCAGTTTTCAATTAAATAATTTATTCCCAACTATTTGTAAAATGTTTGAGCAGCAGATTGAAGATTTCCAAACCAGTCCGAATTTAGTTTGAGACATGCGCAGCTGGAACTAGTTGAATCTCAAAACCCCAAAATATTTTGATGGCAAGCATCGAGATCCGTAATAAAACGACGAAATTGTAAGGGGAAGGGGTAGTATGCAAACTGAAATTTGGCGTTGGAGCAGAACAGAGTCACAAAATACTTGAAAACTATTTCAAACCGCACAAGCGCAATATCAAACGTTATCAACGGTTTTTTTTTAGGATAGGATATATTGTTGAATAACCTGACAGATACCTATATTTGTCTCGTGCTGGAATATTTTTTAGTGTTGATTCTATTTATTATCTTTTGAATCAACTAGGTACTTAGGGAAAAAGTGGTTTACAGCATAAAGTTTTTTTTAAATCTACACTTCAAATTAGATTATGATAAGCTATCATCCTTATATAAAAAAAAAATTGTATAAAATCTGACGGCCAACGAAAAGTTGAATTTCATAAATTGCATTTAAATTATACATTCAATTTTTTTTTATTGTCTTAGAATAATATTGATGAATCAAAAATTCTTTCATTAGAATTTAAGCAATGAAAACTTTATTTTTCGAGTTCCGACGGCTGCAATTTTAAAACTATTTAGATAATCATGGCTTTGACAAACTCTAGCTAAATAATTAGATAATACATGCCCTCAATTTTGAAAATCAGAGATTTTAACAATAACGCCAAGTCTCGTATCATCCATCGAATAAGAGGTAACTAATAGCGTTCAAGAGGTTGTACAGCTCATCATTCACATTCTCACTCCTGTGACTCTTCTGAGTGAGTCCAAGGTCTTCTTTCTACTAACGACTGACAACGACGAATTGACGAATGTGTGCTTCACTCCATCGTTTTTCATTTTGAAAGATGATAGATCTAAAGCCCGTGCACTTTTGGCAGTTCCTCTTTACTGTTTGGCGGCTTTTATACATTTGGGGGAAGCATGCACTCCGTTCGTGACCTCACTGCTAGACCCATCTTTATGGCAAATATAATAATAAATTGTTAACAGATGTAAATACCTACTCTAATAAGACGTGAAGATATGTCATATATGTAGTTTTGTTAAATCGAACCTGTTGGACCAACTTTCTGCTGATAAGTTGGAACTATTGAAACTTGGTGAAGTTTTAGGTTAGATTTATTATATACATATATTTTGTGTAGATACTGGAAAAGGAACAATGCCAATTGATAAACTCTTGATTAATGTGTGTATACTTGAATAGTTTAGTTGAAGCAAATTGAATAAGAATTGAAACCCATAAATGGTTAACTTTATCAAGCTTTAATATTTCCTAGATTTTCAAATGTAACCTATTATTTATTGACTGACTCTAAAATAATCTACCCACTAATACCTAGGTCCATTTATATAATGATTTAGATTGAATTGCCTAAAGTATCATATTCGAGGTTTCATGCTAGATATAGAGACAAAAAATGTATATTTCCCGTGGTATTAATATCTCTTGGCAAAATCCACAAGTTTCATTCGAGTGAGAATCTGAGAGAGGGAGGCATCCTACGAAATTAGAGGTCATAGTCCAATCTAGAGGGAATAATTTATCACTTTGCATGTTTAAAGCGGTCCATTCTCTGTATGCCAGTCTGCAACCACGCACCACACACACCAGACACATAATAGATGACTTCTGGTGAGGTAATTTGTGCACAACTGCATATAATATAAAGGCCCAAACCGCAAGGTTTCCCTAAAAACTGGATTTAACACTTTACGGGAATCAGATATCACCGATACACATAACTAAGCCGGTTATCAACAAATTTATTCGACAAGCTTATATCTTGTATAGTTTTCAGGATATTATGATGGCAACGAAGGCCCTTGGTATTCCTAAATACTTCTATACTTATATTTTGCTTTTTACCACTTATATAGATTTTATTAAATTGAATTACTAATCAATTTAAAGGAGTAAAACATTTCTATAAAAATACAACCGGGTATAGCTTCCATAATCAATATATTAGTTGCCTAACTTAACTGCGTTTTGCTAGTTTTCCTACAACCAACTTGTACTACACTCTTATGTGTCGAATCTTTTTAGCAAATTCGTGTTTTGCAGTCACATGACAGGAGTTTCGGGCAGTAGGTAAATGAGTTACATTCAGAAAATATTGAAAAAATGCTACTGTAAGAGAAGATGATAAAATTATACGTGCATATATACAGCTGATTTCTCTTGCTGTCTTTCGAGGAAAAAATACGAAAAAAACATGGGGTGTAATGGAGTACCATGGTACTACGAATAGAAGATATTACCAGGCGCATCTCCAATGGCGTCAGTCAGTGAAAAAACGTCTGGTACAACCAAAAACGGATGTTTCAAACGATAGTCTCGTGTTTTGTGCTGGCTTGCAATTTGGGTTGCTACCATTTAATACGAAACTCCAATTATTATGTATCTCTGAATCTGTAGAAGCTGCTGCTCGTCTGATATTATCCTTTAAGACACTATACATTTCCGAACTATGTTTTGAATATAAACACAAAGCGTTAGAAAATACACATCACTATCGGTTAGTGATAATAAGCATGTAATAGGATTACCTCATTCGGATTCATATGAATAACATTGAATTTTGAATCCAAATGAGTACCAACCTTTTGAAGCCAATTGATAAAATTATGTTCAAGGAATCGGGATTTCGAGACGGTTTTTTCTCTCATAATTACTTGAATAGCATACATAACCAATGTATGTATGCATCGTGATCGTTAGCCCACATTGCTATATAATTGTACGCAGACATCGATCGAGACTACCGCGGACAACATCATAACTTGAATCATTTATTGGTAAACAAGATCAGAACTAGATATGTACATGTTGTTGAAAGAAGAAAGACACAATTTATAGCAACTATCCTGTCTGAGGGCTGGCTTTCACTGGTAACAAACATAACATTTGCGGCAAAACAAAATTGGATATATGATGGATCGTTCGATGTATTTTTTTCTCATCCCCACTTTATTATTAGATCTTTGTCGAGGATGAGGCCTTATAATTAATAGAAGGTGCGGTAAATCCCTTTTAAAAATCAATTTGTCATCTGAGCATACACATCGAACAAGAGTGTAGAAAGTGGAAAGGGAAGACGAGTTTTTTTACTACCCAGCTGAAAATAAAAGAGATCGTACATCGTTTTCAGTATGTGTCTTACGAACGAGATACTGTTTTCAGATGTTGTTGATTAATTACCTAAGGATACATGCTCATGCACAAATAGTTATGATATTCCACAAATGAAATTAAATAAATGTTATGATGCCACTTACGAAATATTTATTTTGCTATCACTTTCCGTTAACTAAACTTCAAAGTAGCCTGAAATATGAATAATAAGTTGAATAAATGTATAATTTTTCGTGTCAGATCGACCCGTAAAATAACAGAAACGGATTAGAAACATTAATGATAGCAGCCATAGCAAAATGTCTACCTACCTTCGACTACATTTTATTAGCTAACATAAATATTTTTATTGGGTTATTTTTGTATCCAGAACGACTCTTCCCCCAATGTTTAATTCTGTTTAATTTCCACAGTCCGATTAGATGAGATGCTCGCGTAGCTGTGAAATTTAATTTTAGAAAACACAATAAATGCTACAAAAATATTATTTTCGTCAGCCGTAAAACCCGCCAAGTAGGCGAGAAATTTGCGGAGTGAGAGAGAAATCTGGAATATTTCTCTAATAAAGTGAGAATATTTACGATACAGCAAACTTTGCCTTAAATTAGCCTCGCACGCTCTTGTTAAGGGTTACCTTTCTACCGAATGCCATTATAGCACTCGGATTCTATAAGGATTTGCTTCGTTATAAAAGCGCGAGAAAAAGTTCTTCGTTTATGCGATTGTTGTCTAAAGGAAATTTTAGTTCTTCTCCAGATTCTAATGGCACAATGATTTGGTTATTCAAATTTATCATGATTTCATTGAACTTTTTTGTGGTCGAACCTTATTTTATCGCAGAATATTCTTGTTTATAGAAAAGAAAATGCTCGAACAGATAATACCCACTCAGTTTCATTCTAAACTCGATTCTAAATTTTATTATAGATTTTTAGACTTTCGACTATTTGCCGTCATTACAATTGAAATATTACATAAGTTACAAATATTATTTTGAATAAAATAATTATCTCTCTGCAAAGTCACTGCAAGCCATAATTTCTTCAATATTTTCAGTATTAGAAGTTATCTAATGTAAACTCATTATTTATTCTGTATGCCTCGAATCAATCATTTTGATAAGATAATGTAGATGGCAAGACTATTGCAAATATCTTATCTTTGCATTTGTTCTATTTGCAGTTCAAATAATGCTGATTTAGAAATTGCTCTGGAAGTATTGAAACGTACTCAATAAATAAAAATGGTGTGTCCACTCACACTACTTTCCTACCGCTCCAGAGAAAATCTTAGCGCAGACATACAGACATACCAATGGCTGGAAATATTCTTTCTTGATTTCTGTTGAAAATTTCACAGAATTACAAGGCTTTTCTTACTAGACTAGTTAGAGTCTTAGAGTATAGACTATATCTTTGCTCCTTCCATTCCAACTTCGTGATTCATCATAGTTCTAAGTTCCCCCTCTTCTGTACTGACTGACCCAAATATTTTTCATTCCGCAACCATTAAGGTTTTCAAAATTTCTATGTGTCAAAAACATTGTCTCGGATGCATAAGTTGTTGCTCTTGTTGCAGTTCTGTTTTTAGTTTATCAGTTTGTTATATTTCCTATACACAGTTTCAGATTTTATTTTTACATTTATGTTCCCCTCATTTTTCTAATTCAAGATTAATACCTAAGTATCTGAAGTCTCTTATTTCTTTTAATATCTTTTTTTTTTTCTCGATTCATTTCCAGACCTCTACTCCTCATTTCTTTGATCAAATCACACAACATCTTATCCATGTGGCTCTTGAGATCGTCTGCATAAACTATATATTATTCGCTTTTATAGTACCTCTTTATACCGCCTTAATGACCTTAATTAAGTACCACCTCAATAAACCTAAAACATCGAAAAGTCAAATAATGGGGTTATAAATGACATGCACATCTAGCATTGAATTAGAACTTGAATGTGTTTTAGAATCTTCTTTAACTTTAAAGTAATGTATCTAAGTACAATGCTTGTCATCATAAAACACGAAAATAAAGGGATTTTGTTCTTCAGCAGCACGTATTATATCGGTTTATATGTGTCTATGTAACAGATGTTTTAAGCTGAAAACTCGAAGTTTGCTCCCTTATATGTTGTTGCAAGGCAAATTAAACTTTGCCGCACAGATAAGTCTTTGGGTTGGTTTAAATTTTATCGGAATTTTTCAGTCGTGTGTAATGTATATGTATATAAAATCTCGTTCTTTTTTTATCTTGTATGTTTGTCGTGTACATATACATAAAATAAATTGTCGACCTTAACGCTTGCAGCTTTTTGCTGTACACAGAAAGGATATAGGTATTTACTATGGTATATGAGATAGAGCGAGAAAGAGAGAGAGCCTTTATGTGTGTTCTTGTTTTCCTTTTGTCGAAGAAGAATAAGCGAGTTGCTCTTGCAGATTACTTTTTAGTTGAAGTATGCCGCGAATATAACGCGCCCTGCCAACGCAGACAGCACAGAAAAGAAGAGAGATAGGACGAGTATTAAATCTCCTGAGAGCAATTAACGTGCCAAGTGCTTTTCGATGATTCCATCGCGTCTCGAATTCATCTTCAGAACTCTCTCCATCTCTGTCTCGCTTTAGTTTTTCACAATAATTAACTCCCGATATGATGAGGAAGTTTGCTTATAGTTTTTTTCTTCTTTAGAGCAAATAGGTACTATCCTGGTAAGGACGCTGTATGGATAAGTTCTTAATATATTCTTTATTTAAAAAAATAAAAATATCAGAAAGAAGTTGAAGCATTATGTCTGAAATGTCTCAATATTTTTTTTACCTTAGATGTTATGAAAAAATCATAAAAAAGTAACCGTAGTAACTAGATTAGTTTAATAGCAACTTTTGATTATGAATAAGGCCGAAAGATTCTTCTGTACTTTAATCCCGTTCCACTTTTTGGAGTAGATATAAGCAATAACGAAAAAAAAACAGATGTTGTACGTTCCTGCTAGGTAGATATTTTTTTATAATTCCCTATAATTTTATTTTGCGTCCAAACGATGGAACTTTGTACTGAGGTCACTTTTCTGAAATCAGCTTATTTTAATACCAGAAATATGTGCTAAGATTTTATAAAAAGATTTTAGGGACATCCTGTATATTATTATTCATATATCAATAATTTTTGCAATTAAGTGTTCATTTTATTTATTTCATTTTTCTAGTCTGATAGGGTGCAGTCCCCTTGTCAGACTGGCCCTGTCAATTACATATCTATGGGATCCTGTAGATAAGTTTTATAATTATTTATTACAGTAGGTAATTTTTTTTTATCTTCAATAATTGAATTGAATTAGATTGCTCTAGATTTATTTGCCAACAACCTAAGAACATTTTATAAATATGAATGTAATAGTCAATTAACATATTTATTCCCTCAATTTCCCGCAAAATATGCAATCTCACTATATATTTCTTATATTATGATGATCCATCCATCCATTTGACTCAATCTCCACCAATTTTTACTACGCCGCTTCGAGGTTTGTCAAACTAAAACAAAACAAAAAAAGATAACATTATGCACAATAACGCACCGAATAAACGTCACGATTGAAATGTAGTAGTATATGTACCATAAATGGAAACGTGCCGTTGAAATGAAAAATAGCGGGATATAATAGAAAAGAGAACTCTCTCTATAACAATATATCAAATTTGCTCCATGTTAATTTGTAGGGAGGTAGACACATACAGATAGAGATAGCAGCATATGGATGAAATTATAATTAAAATGACAAAATCCAATTTCACACAACAAGGATTCGAAAATCTATAGGCTCGCGGACTGGCTGGTTTGGCTGAATGTCCCTGCCTGGTGAGTGCCGAGTTCGAACAATTCCATACTCGCCATCCACTAACACACATTGAAACTGTTTTACAGGAAGGATATTTTAATATATTATGAAGCAGATGAATAAAGAAAAATAAACAGGATAAAATGCATTTTTTCACATGAAAACGTCCGATCGCTAGCTGGATAGATGGTTGAAAATGTATCTTTGTCTAACGAAATATGGGGGACGATATCAATTATTGCTGATATCTACGAAAATAATTATGTGAAGGCAATGACTCAGTGAATCCATGGATGGATCAATTTTCTCCCTAGTACCATAGAAGCATTGTCTGTGAACATGTACCATGAACAAATAATAAGTGTAATTATTTATTTAAGATAATTCGTTAATTCAGCTGCCTTTCCAAAGATTTTGAAGTTCTGTTAGAAAGCAGAACATATAGGTACCTGTCTATAGAAGCTTGGTACAAAATGTGAGGGAAATTTTGTAAAATTATGGTTCCATGTAGGTATCCATCGGAGATAAGTAACAAATTAAAAAAAATCAATAAAAAGATCATTGCATCAAAAGAAATCCAGTGAGTCATGCTATACCTACTATAAAATAGACTTCGTGCACAGAAATTCATCGGAACAAGTTTATCATGAGATCCAAAGATTGTTACCTGTCTGGATACCTTATATCGGGAAGTTGTTTTGTAGTGTTAAGATAAAATTTATTAGGTGAACAAATTCGGTAACTCAACTTGTACTGTTCTAGACGACTAGAACTGTGCAGAAATGAGCAACTAGTTGCTAGCACATTGTGATCACGTCGCTGCAGTCTGGTTGTAAATAATTAAAAAGAATCGTTTAACTTAATACGGTCGCTTGCTAACCAGTTGCTGATATACGTAGTAACGCAGTATTAGTGCCAATTAAAAAGTGAGAAATCAGTGGAAATCAATAATTTAATATAATAACAGTTATCGCTATTAATTATAGCTCACAGGTTGATTTGATAATATCACTGGTTCCAATTGCGATTTATTTGCTGTTGCTATTTAAGCATATTGAAGTTTGACAGCAAGAATAGCATAATTTTCTGCTATTGCTTTACAGTTGCAAGTTACATATTAAAGTAGCGAGTAGCTAGGCTTCGAGGAATCTTGGACTATTTTGGATAGTTGCGAAGAGTTCAGATGAACTTGTACTTTCTTCAAAGTATCATACCATTGATGTTGTAGGTACATCTATACGTATAATAAATCTATTGTTTTTTGATGTTTATATCTTAATTCCAGTTTAGGATAAGATCTATCCTGGAAAAGAGTGTCGTTTTTACCGTAGAAATCAAAAATCAACTGCCTGAACGAAATGAATTATTTATCAAGTCACACTTCACATGGATAACTGAGGCTATGAAAATGACATGAGCGACATGTGCTACAAGCAGTATGTGTGAACAAAGAGATATTGTACTCCCTGTGGAAATAGCGTACATTCTCCCTGCGAACAGTTGTTTTGGGAAAACTAGGATGTATATTTTTCTAGGATATTGGAATAATGTAATCTTATCTAAAGTATAAAATCGTGATCTAAGCCTTCGCGCCTGGCAACGCTTCTGCGGCGTCAACATTTTGCATCTTCTCGCTGATCGAGATGTTATTTTCATGCTGGTTTATGTATATTCGCTTGCTTATCCGAGTAATCTGTCAGAACAGATTTCGTATAATCCTCGGCAGTATACTCTGCTGGCTGTGGATGCGATTTTGTCGTCCTCCAATAGATAATAATACAGCGTGTTTTCCATATATGGATGCTAATTATCCGTCAGAACGGTTTACTGGAATACTCATGAAATAGGAATGTTGGAAAGGAATTGTCATGTGCGCTTTTCATTGTGGTTCTTATATTAGAAAACAGTATTGGAACTGTGCTGACAGTAGGTAGTACTCGCATAGTAGTATAGTACCTCGGACTTTTTCCATATAACTCATGAACGGGAAAACTAGATATCAGAGAGAGGTATTCCCTCTATGAATGAGACACACTTCTTAATTTATTCGACGTAATTCGGTGTTTGGTATTATATCTTTGAATTTGTTGAATTTGAGATAAATATTTCCAGTTATTTATTAGTATAAAATATATAAAACGTATAATAATTTCTCTGAAAACTACAAATAGATGGCTTTTGCCAAATTTACCAGGAATTGATTTGATAGTTCTTGAACCGTTTGAAAGAATTTTAAGTTAAATCCATGGAATAAAATCTGCACCTTGAAATTGTTCAAAATAATCTTGCTTAAACCCGAACTTCAGTGATGCTTAAACTCCTGATTTTAAAACAGTTATTCCGTTTTTATTAAAACTTCAACATTTTATACATAAAAATAAGATTGCAGTTATATAAAAACGTACCGTTGGTTGACTAATGTTGTAACAGATTAAAACTTTTCATTATAATCTCTTTGCGAAGTAGCTTAAGGAAGAAAATATATTCAATAGTAACATTTTATTTATTTTCCAGGTGAGCACTTTGGACATCAATTGCTCAGAGACCAATTGGTAAGATTCTGTTCTACTTAGTTTTTTTATCTATCTTCTTCATTTCATACTTAATTTAACCCATTTAAATGAAATTCGTAAGTCACGAAGAAGACTAACGTGATTATAGTGGTATTTGGAAGAAATAAAACGTAATAATACCGTGGAAATGGGGAATGTCAAGAATTACGATGACGCGATATTAAGGATGTCACCTCTAACCTGAAAAGCTTCCTCTCTGCTGCCGTCGGAGTGGATTTCCCTCGAGGGAAACGAAAGGAAAATTCCCGTGATTGCATATTATTTAATTTCTTCTGTTTTTGCGATGGAAACCTTGGGTTCGTATGAATGGATTTAAGTAATATTGTAGCAGTGGAGATTAGGTACTGTTGGAATACAGCTGAAAATTAAAAAAATAAAAGAATGAAATGCCACTTTAGGTAGAGGAAACAATCAATTTGATGGACAGAAAATAATTGTTTCCTTTTCTGTGTTTCTTTTATTTTAATTTATTTATGTCATAATAAACATAAACTAATATATCAAGCTTCAACGGTCTTGGTGAATTTCAGAATATATATGAATATAGATAAAATTATGTTCAAATTTTAAAAGACATATGAGAAATAAATTGTAATACTACGTCAAGAAACAACTATCTGGTCTTCACATTATGCCAGCCTCAGTTAAAAACTCTCATCTGAAACTACCCAATAAGCAATAGATTCAAAATGGAAAAAAAAGTTATAGTAATAGTGATGATTTAATCAAATTTGTTTAAATTATTAAATACTCGATTACTCGTACCTATTGGTGTAGATTCCTGAAGACGATTTATATTGTATCGTTCATTACGCTATAAATCCAGTTGTCTCTAATTAATTCCTGATAGTCTTGGTTAGTATCCTGCTAAATCTAAATCGAAGACAGCTGGCTATGTGCAACGATTTAGGGAGCATTCGAATGGAAGATCAATTATTGCGTTCGAACGTGGAGAGAGACAGCGGTCAGGAAGTTGAAAGAAGAGTCTCTCACTCCTAACTTTGGTGTTAATGTCATTTTCGACCGATTTACTGTTAGGCTAACAGATCTGCCAGAAGACGGGTGTTGAGAGAATTTTAGATGCAAATTTGAGGTTATCATCAGCCATCTAATATTACCACAAAGCAGATCTCAACTTCTTTTAGAATCTGATTAGAATATATATTGATTTTTGCATATTAGGATTCCCTTTGTAGAAATAGACTACTCTTTATTGGAAATAATGAGTGAATTAATACAATGTTGTAAGATCTATTTTGAAGTAAATTTTTGAAGGTATGCAAATATCTACTTCAGTTGGTACACCTGTCAGCTACTTACAGGTAAGTAAGTAAGGTTATGATAATCATTTGTCACATCCGATGTTGAAAATATTTGAGATAAATAGAGGAACTTGTATTGTGATTGGTTTAGTAACATCATAATGAAATACCAATTATAGCCTACAAACAGAAGAATGCTCCTTGTCCTGTTTGTAGACGTCAATAATAAATCCATTTGATAATTCTATGAAGCTGTAGATATTGAACAAACTAATAAATTTCAAAACCTTCAACGTAATCACAATGCTCTTTTGAAGACACTAAAGTTGTTATTATCATTATTATTTCTTAATATAATTGAATAAATCAATTAATTTTACATAAATGAATGTGAGATGCACGTGGCAGCAGGCGAATGTCCGTATCCTACTGACCGCTGTCAAATTATGATAACCGGTTCCGTTGACTTTCTCCGCCAATCAGCTCGTTGAAAGCTGTACGCCAATGGATTCGGTAATTCTGAGCCGACCACGGTAAAGACACAGCAGCCCAATACGTCGCAAAAGCCTTGGATGATGGATCCTTGATGCGGGAGCGTATACGACTACCGGGCTACCGCATTTCATTCACCCCCTCTCGCAAGGCAACGGAAAACCAGCTAGAGTACCTATGTCTCTCTGGTTTTCCTTCTCTGGAATGGTGTAGATCTGTGGTAGCACATCAGAGATAGCGCCTAGTCTCGAATACGAGTAAAGGACTCGAAAATAAGACGGTGAATAAAAAAGTTTAGAATAAAATAGTCATTAGAAAAAAAGTTTGCTATGGCAGTTTTCACGTATGTCATGTTAGAGATAATTTCACGGCAATGCAATAAAAAATATAATTATTACGTTGATGAAATCGAAATGACAAGATGCGAATATCAAACTGAATCACCTGGTATAGGTCAAATATTTTTCAAGCACTAATCTAGTATCATATATATACATCATCTATAAAATATAATTTATGATGAGTGAGTTGGCTTTGCTCAGAGTTAAATGGCACATTTCAGGCGACATAAGAGTCTTCAAAGATCATCATTATGTGTATAATATCTGTCCTCTTCAACTGAACATTCCTTCTATTTATTGTTTGTTTTTCCACTCTGCTAATTTTAGAAAGGTTGAAATTATTAATAAACCCGCGCGCACCGTTCTGGGCCAATAACCTCGAGACGATATTTGGGTGGCCTTCGCGCTCTATGTTGAGTAAAAGCACCAGAAACAGCAATTATTCTACGTTCCTTCGTATGTCTGTTATTTAGAGAACTTATGCACTTAACGTCTCTGTTGAGGATTCTAACAAAATATGTTATTATATTAAAAATAACTGTACCTAGTTGTTTGGTACCTAGTTTTAAATATTTTTTTCTAATATTTAATTGGGCTCTAACAAATCACAAACTCCACTGAGTTTGAAACAGGGAAACGATTCATTTGAATTAAAATATTTTTTTACTGAAATTAACTTCTTATGTCTTTCTGAACGGATCCAGATAGTACTAATCTTATAAATTTCAATATCACAGAGGCTACCAAAATGTATTGAATATTTACTAATTATACTGGGAGAAAGAAAAATTATTTCTATTATACGTACGATCTAATTTCTAATTTGGCTCTGACGACTTGTGAACTTTGGACCGTCCCAGTAACCCCGCTTTGAATTAGTTTAGCATATTTCACTACTGAATTTCATCATAGCGATTGATTATGTGCAATTTATCCCGAAATAAGGCTAGCTGAGCAGTGACTTATTACCAAGTGAAATAAGCATCTGGGAGAGATGCTTTAGAAATCATGATTTTTCTTCCGTGACACTATTGTGAAGAATTTAGTGTTTGTATTAAAATTTGATAAGTATTTATCAATAAATTTATTGTAACAATGTTAACAACTACATTTGACTTACATTTTACCTAGCGTCAGATTTTCGTTAACTTTGCTTTATGTGAATTACGCAAATGTAAAAATTGTCTGTCTTTTGATACAACTCCACTATCACATACATCTTCAGAATGGTAGATGAGCCATAGTTTTCTTCAAAATTTTCCAATTATACTTTCTGTATACAGTCATTGAAACATACGGAAGATTTGTGCATCAAGATCTAAACAGGTAAGGTATATTTATAGGTATTCGTTGATGTTTCTTACGAAGTAATAGATAGATAATTTCAAGGTTTTTTGTAAAATTTAATGTGTTAAGGGGATCTTAAATTTTGAAGTTTCACAGGGTTATAACTCAGAGTCCCTTAACTTTTTGAGAAATTCCTAGAAAATGTCTCATCTTTAATCCTGTTAGACAGAACTATCTCTGCCTATGCCCCCTGTGTAGATTTTTTTTCGGAGAAAGGATATGAGGTATTTTGAGATGTTTAATGTGGGATAAACACACAATACTTATCTTTGATATGAAGAAAATCATGTTTAATATGCAAAACACGTAAAGTACATACAATCGAATTGGGTTCCTCATTATTTCAAGAAACTTGGTCAAAAACGGGAATTTCCATTACGGGGACTTATTTTAACTCAATCTGTCTTCTATCTTGGAGTCTCTCTTCTCTTTTATTGAATTATATTTTATAGCTTTCAAATCCTACAACAGATTCCAGAATACAGAACGAAGAAGAATCCCTACTTCTTGATATTTATCTTGATTGGTTCTATGCATTCAAATCCCTTATAAAATATCGGCATAGATTAGAATGAAACGTCAAGTCAGGTTATAACCTAAGAATAAAATTTCGATGAAATGGCCCAGGTTAGTGATCCATTTGTAATCTGAATGGGCTAAAGATATAGGCTGTGGAAATGAGAAATTATCGCAAATTCTCTTTTGTCTCTTATAATTTCCATTTTGTGCCAAGACAGAAAGAGAGAAGATTTGTGACATTCGATTATACCGGAAGAAAAAAAGTTTATTTGAAACTTTCGCAATGCAACAATTCCAACGTAATAATACCCAATGAAATCGAACGGCAGATGAGTAATCTCGAGTTCTCTGGATTAAAAAAAAAATTACTACCGGATTGAAAACTTTTGAAAAAAGGAGATGACGACTGACGAGTGTTCGCTTCGTTTTTAACGTGCCTTTGGTGTTTTGCTCGGACGATATCTTTTGATTGACATATCTGGGATTGGGTTTATAAATCTGAATCAAGTGTTTATTGGAAGAGTACAAAGATAGCGAGCGCTTGCTTGACGGTCGAGTGGGACGGCGGTGCTGCAAATGAAACGCGGCAATGTTCGTTAGTTCCGAATCATTTGGCACACAAAACGAGATGGATTATATTTGGCTGATACGGGCCCGGCTTTCCCATCATCATCATCATCATCATTGGCATCCTTTTTCGGAGTAATTGTTGAACAAACAGATGAGTTTAACGGCTGCGGTTTAATGGACTAGAAATTGAGTGGATGGTGCAAATATTGATTTTAAATATATAGATTTGAAAGGAGAACAAAATCAATAAAAAATTGATAAAAGAGACAATCAGCTATCACATAGGTAGTTAGATGAAAGAAGATCCATATCATCTGTATCTACATATTATAATAAATCTGTTGATGTTTTTCGTTATATTCGTGTTTGATGAAACTGATGATAATAGTTGATAGATTAATCCTGAGTCACATTCTAGGAAAAATGTTATAAGAATAAGCTTTTCAGAAAAATATCAAGAACTATATACCGAAATTAAATTGAAAGGATAGTAGTAGTAGCGACATCTGTTCTTGAATAGTTAACCCACAGTCTTGCTAAATAATAGGGCAAACTAAGTATGAGTTCGCACCAAAGATTATTCTCTCTTCACTTGGATAATGGAGGCAAATGATAGCGACGAGATTGACAACTTAACTTCGTACACTACGACAAGCTTTACAAACAGTATGCGTGGTCACGGGCATCTTTTATTTAATACATGTTCAAAAGATATATACATACTTATAAAGCTCGACATGATTTCATGAAATTCGCCCATGAACTGGAAGTGCTTCGTTATAATGTATTAATAAACTATTACTTCCCGCCATCTACATTTTTGTTTTAACATGATATGAAATTCATTAGTTCAATACTTTAAAGGCTTAACCCCGATATTTTTCTATATGAGGTACGAGATAGTAGCCTGTGTATTTACCATGATACTATATACATAATATGTAACAATACAACCGCATTTGGCGTTTGTTCCGACATCAGTCTTAACATTACTCTATAGGTATATATACTTTATCTAAATATTTGACAATGGAAACATGATGCTTGCGGCTGGAAATTGTGGAGGGAGAGTCTTCTGATAATAGGTGGGAGTTTAGAGGTTTGAAACATATAGATCGGTGAAGGTGTACATAATTCATTTTTGTACTTCCTTTTAGTCGACTCACATTTATTGTGAGTAAAGTTCGTATATTTAAGATGTTTAAATATTACCTTTATCGTAAGTTTTAGTTGAATGCTAATTATAAAGAGAAGCCAATTTCAAACCGAAAAGACAAAATTACAGTTCACGGCACAAAAGCTATTTTTTTATCCTCCCTAGGAATGGAAACCAATGATTTCTTCTTAAACTTACAAACCTCCAAGTTCAGTTCGTCAGTTGATTTATATGAATAATACAAAATCGTGCATATGATAAGCTTACCGATTTTATCTGATGGTCTGTAAACCATCTGTGATCGTAGTTGGAAGAGCCATATTTTGTATATTTTGTTAGTTCACGTTGCCTTGCGAGCCGTAATTCGAAAGCGTGCCCGGCTCATCACCGGTCACTCGTCCACACTCTGCGCTGCCTACCTTCGTTGACCAGTGTTAGCTTCTAACCACGTGCTCTTTTTCCAAAATTGTATTCTAGCATTATTTTGACCCACTACATAAGTAGAAACAGTATATATACAATGTAACAATATCTCTCCCAAAACGCCATAAGTACAACCTTGGAGAGATACCTACGTTCTCGTTTATAATTAATGGTACAAGATGAATTGATAGTAGAAACCAAGTATACCAATTATAAAATCATAAACGCGTTCTGCGTACCTCCTTCTCTTTCACTTGATTTATTAAACCCACGAGTAATTAAGTTGAACAATAGGGAGTAGTAGTAAGTGGAGGAGGGGTATGATATACATCTATATATTATGTACATATCTGTATATGTGTGAAAATGTATTATTACTTTTAATGTCTTAGCATGAAATAAGTGATTCTAGTTGTTATCTCGAGCCGCATTATCTAATTGAAGAGAAGAAATCATTGTATTAATGTATTATATTATCACTGGGTATTTAGGCGATCCTCAGACGGCCATCGTTGCTTAGATTTGGACTGAACTAAAAATAGCTATCGTGGTTGAGTAGCCGCTGCCTAATACTGCTATATCGCGACCATCTTCTATCGACCTTCAAATTTAAAAACAAAGCCTTATTAGCAATTTAAATTCATCCATTGTCTGATAGTCAGCGCTCTTGTTATATGCGTGTTGTACTAATGCGTCTGACATAGGTATACGCAATAAAATACAAAATGTTGGACACTCACACAGAAGAGCTTTAATCTTTAATTGTCAGTAATAACCTTAATAATTCTATAACAAATATTTATTCATGATTCGAAATACATGAATGATGTTGGTTATTTCTTTGGGATCTGAATGGAAAATTTTAAAATCATGAAAATAATTCATACAAAGATGTATTGACAAAAACGGTTTTGTGCCAGGCTAGATGAACCAAACCGCTGCAAATCCTGGACACTGATATTTTCAAATATCTTCAATCCCGAAAGGCTATGTTTAAGTATGTTGTTTATCTGGGACAAAACAATCTGTTGTTCAATGCATTTTTCAAAGTGGGCTTATTGAAATCCATTGACTGAATTTATAAAAGCAAGCAGTTTTTGTTTATTTTTGGAACTCACAAACCACTGTAATATGATGGAAAGTGCAAAATGTAAAAAAATCCAACAACACAGAGTATTTCCCTGCAATAATAGATTTTTGTTGTCCACTGGAAATTTTGATAGATGTCATGGACAAAAAGTGCTTTTCACTAAACTATTCCTGCATATGGAAGTGGATTTGTTTTCCGTTATTTTTTACCAAAAAGTAGTAGGTACAAAAATATTTTTATCAGGTTGTCGCAGAAGTATTGGTAGATATGTATATGGCGGTTAGTTAGAACAAACATAGGTAAGTGTAAAATGTTCCATAAACTTTCAGAATAATTAGTGCTTTCTGGGACATCCTAATATCCAGATGTATTTTTATGAAAAAAGTATAACTTTATATCTTTACTGTTGTTGAAGTTCCATTTTGGAATGTTTGCCTTAGGTTCGAAATGAACTAAATAATAAAACATACCCACATTTTTTGACAAACTCACCCAGTTCTCAACACTTGTTGGTCAATTATTATCGCTGTAAAACAAGTTAAAATTTTTGTTTGTTCACTTTGCTTTTCTTGATATAAAAAATATGTCTATAATTGAACAAGCCGTAGAGAAGAAGTCATATTCTTACTGGAGGTTCAGGTATTTTGTTTTCAAAACATGATATTTACTTCATGGCTAATGTCTGATTTTATATGTTCCGCTTGCTATTCACCCAGCAGCTCGGAAGTTGGTTCCAATTTTCTCCTAAAGGCTCGATTACATTCAGCGAGTTTACTAAACGCTTGTTGGATTTTTATTGGCTTCTTATAAAGTCGCCTAGTATCATCAAGTTCGCTAGCCAACTAGCCTGTTGTAAACCATCTTGGAGTGGGATTGTTGCTAGTAAACTAGCCCTGTGTCATCGTAGTTGCTAATGAACTAGCTGCTACTATACCGGTTTTTGTCTTTTATATTCCAAAAAAGGGTACTGCTGTAGATATGAGGTAATTCCACTGTTTTATTGTTCCACAAACACAAAAAACTTATTAAAAAAACACACTCTCCGTGTGTAAAGCTGTCGTTACCAACGAAATCAAACAGGGTAAAAGATGAACTCGGCGTCGGAACATCCTAAGACAAGAAGAATATTGTATTGAACAGAAAAGTGTGGAGTTGACAGTAAAATCGCGAGTTATATGGCATTCTTATTTTTCCTGTATGATCCGCGATTTTCCCTAGTCTTCTAAAACTAAGCATACAAAATATTATCCTGTTAAAATAATTATATTAGGAGAAATAATGGAACTACGATATCATTGGATAGCGAGGCGATATTAATAAGAAAATTTATACAGTATCATATATTCGTTTTGTTACCCATTTTCGGGTTTTCATAGCAATTGGTGTATAAGACAAGTTGGCTACCTTAACTTTTGCTATTTAAGGAAATGAAAATTGCTCTGTAAATTTATAGTAAAGGTGAGTTTATACAGTAAATAAAATAAAATAAGAAACAAATTAAGATAAAATAAGAAAGTTGAACATGCTCATTTCCATGGGAGCGTTTATACACGAAATAAGCTAAATTAAAAAATAAGAATAAGAACTAAAGATGGCCAACTTTCATCTTTATTTCTTATTTTATTTTATTTTGTTTGGAAACTGATAATGCGCATGATCAACCACCAGAGAACACTCAACTTGCATACAACACAAAAGTTTTTGTCAAAAAAGCTGTGATTTGATTGGTTCATTCTTATTTCTTATTTTATTTTCGTCATCTGTATAAACCAATCTTTTTTGAGATTATTCTTATTTCAATTTTAATTTGTTTCTTATTTTATTTTATTTACTGTATAAACTCACCTTAAGACGACTTATCATGGTTGAAAGAGAGAAAATGTCCCAGTTGAAAAATCTCCGTGAGCATTATTTTACTAAACTAGTTATCGATGTATGTTCCGAAGAGAATATAACAATTTAATATAATCGAGGCGGCGTGGCCCCAATGGGAACGGGTATTAAAACATCTCTTTATAATAAAATACCTGACAATGACTCTATGTACAGCAATTTATATATATATATATATACGTAGACTGCCAAGCCATAATTATTACTATAAGGAGAAAATAGCGGTCGCGCGGCGTACTCTTTGTATAATATTTACGTACCTTCAGTTTAGCATAATAGCCATTCTACGTCCTTCTCACTCAGGGCGGAAATATTTCTTGTAAAAGTTCCGTTTTATGCACAACTTTATCCTGGACGAGCACGGCTGCCTCAGCGGAAAAGTTATTGTTGAAATATGTTCATTCATCCTAGGCAATGGCCTTGCAGAAACTAACTCTCTACGATTTCCTTTTATAATTCACATAATTTGTAGGAAGGTAGAGGAGAGACATGAGTTTGCCGCCATGCTGTAATAAGCTGCTGGCCAGGTAATATTTTACATTCCCGAATTCAACGAGTATACATCCCCAAAATCTTAGCCATTTAGATGAGACAGATGTAAAGCCCTCCAAGGCTATTGTGTTTCATTTTATATCTTTGGAGTTGAATTGTTCATACTCTGTTGTCTGGCTAATAGCTAGTTTTTCTTTTCTCCCAACGTCTAAATACAGAAAGCTACCGAATTTTGGAGCTCTTTTCGATGATTGTTAATTCAAAACCCATCCTCAAACTGGGTCAGTTGAGCTGTTCTGTATTTATAACAATTCATTCAATTTAAAAAAAAATCAAAAATAATTTGATTAGTAACTAGTACATTCGGCTTTCTATTTGTACGGCGGGCGGTTCTGTAAGCTGTGAGGTAAAGAAACTATTAATTCGCCACACGACAAAAGAAGTTTGATTGATTGTTCAATTGGATACATATGCTATGTGGAGTCGAACTACCTTTGCAGACATTGCACAAGATAAGTAATATTCATAAAAGAATTGAAAGCTGTCATATTTATTTTCCAATCATTGCCAGTGGACAGATGGCATTTGGCACATTGGTGGAAATACTAGAACATTGAAAAGAGAAGATAGATTTACTCTTCAGAAGAACCTTAAGGTGGCTCGCTATCCAGTGATGTCGTTGTTTCATTATTTCTCTTAAACTAATTATCCTATCTGGATAACATTTTGTATGCTTACTGAGAAGAGTATGGAGAATCGCGGATCACATATAGGAAAAATAAGAATTCTAAGATTTAAACTAAAAAATTGTATGTACAATTACATCAAATTTATATTGTGTTCATGTTTTATCAATATTTGTTATTTTTCTTTATTAATTTTTATTTTATTACTTGTGTATTTTGTGAAAAATTGCTTTGAACAAAAGTTGTAGTTACTGATTATATCTATAACCTAAAATTATTTTTGAGGATATTTACACTACTGCTCTTTTTTGATAATTTTTTTAAATGTTTGAGTGATCGCCATTTTGAAACTACTTACCCGATATTGCCCAATAACGAACTCGACCGAGATATTCGAGAGATTGATTGTTGTAACAAATTTGAATTTGATTGATTTCATAATATCCCGTATATATATATATATATATATATATATATATATATATATATATATATATATATATATATATATATATATATATAGATATAAACTTTTGAACCAAATGTTTTAACTTATAGACATATAACAATATGCCGTTGAAATTTTTTCGAAATTCAAAAGTGTGAACGATCGCAATAGGTACATTTCTATAAGAAATTTACCTTAAAATATGATCCGAGATTCTACGGTGAATTCCGGTCACACCTATTTGTTCTTAAAAAAAATCTCTTTCTAAAAGCAAAAGAGTTATAGTGAAATAAAATGTTCAGCTAACTATCGCTGTACCCGCTACCTGTTCATTAACACTACCTGTAAACTTACTAAGGGTTGTCTGGTATTATATCATATGGATAAACCTTCATGGTTCACCTCGGGGACGTTAAACCGAAATATTCATAAAATCTACACCTGGGTAGCGAGGCCCCTTAATAATAAGATAAAATTAGTTTAATAGTAAATAGATCTATCTTGAGCACCAACTTTTAAGAATTTCACTGAATAACAAGCAATAAAGAATACTGAGATTGGACGATTCTATAAAAAATGCTAGAAATATCCTGCTTGACCGTATGGAAAGGTACCTACCTATCTTTAAATATACCTATGGAAAAATTCGGAGCAGCTTTGAATGCATGGCCAAGAGATAAAATATTCTAAAGTTTCGCGGATCAGATCACGAATGCATTGAAAACAAGTATTTATTATTGCATGCATGTAGTCGGCGACATTTTTTAGAATAACTATAAAGCAATACGATTATCCAAGTTATAGAGCATTTCAGTATACTACTACCTGCGGAACTCGCGGTGTTCAAAAATACTGAGCAAAGTCGGATGCGTGCGCATGCGCGTGAATCATGGAATGAATTCAGGATTTGCTAAGTGAAGGCAGTTAGGTATTATGTACTTATTTGGTTCTTTTTAATATGAAATCAATGTTAAAAGATGTCAAAAGGTTTCTTGTA
The DNA here is from genome assembly GCA_958507055.1 of Crioceris asparagi. Classification (NCBI taxonomy): domain Eukaryota; kingdom Metazoa; phylum Arthropoda; class Insecta; order Coleoptera; family Chrysomelidae; genus Crioceris; species Crioceris asparagi. The sequence goes on from OY293827.1 coordinate 57,307,464, forward strand.
GCATTTTAAACTAATTCGTGTAGCTTTTTGAAAGAGCATCGCAAATTTATTCAGAATGACTACATATAGAAATTAAGACATACACTGGTGTTGCTAGCTAACATACAAACATCGTCGGTTTCATAGAACACCCCACAATTTATTATTGCCAAATGTATATGTCCTATATAACTAAGTCAAACTACTGTGTGTGTTTGTTTGCCTAGTGACTCACTCTCGGTCTGGTTATCTGTTTTTATCATAATAAGTATTCGCGTATGTGTATATATGGAAGATGATGATGTAATAACAAGTAACACACTCGTATTCTCGTATAGACAGACGAGAGTGGGACAGAGCGCATGAGAAAAGATGTTCGACAGAGATAGAGGTTGACAGTGTGAAAGAGAGGGAGTTATAATATGTTGTGCTTGCAGGATGTGTGAATACAAAAGCTCACTACAGACATATGTATACCATACATACAATACATATACGGTTTTGTCGTCGTTGATGTGTTGTGTTTCATTAGTAGTTAATTACCCAATTGCGTCTAACGCGCTTGCTATTTTTTTGGTCTTCATCTCCTTTCGATGTTATACTGTGTGACATTGAAAATGAAACAGCCAGTTAAACATAAAGAACGAAGTGTTGGCAAACCATTCTTTGTTATACTGAAGGTAAATACTGATAAAAAAATTGTTCCCATTTTTATTTAAAATGATTCAGTTTTATTGCTTGAGGCGCTTCGCTAGTTTAAACGGGTTAGGATTATCGGGCTGCGGAAAAATGGAATTTTGCCTCGGAAAAGTATCAAGAGAATTGGTAGAAATAGATCCATGCTGTTTCCAATTTGGAATGACTAGGCCACAGAGCAAACGCAACAAGGTCGTAGAGGTACTGGTGCTGTCCGAAGAACTACAGACCGGGAAGAACGCCTCTTGAGATTAAATATACGACTCTCTCTACGATCAGAGGTCTTTTGGATTTTAATCTTATTGACGGCGTCTCATCTTACCTTTGACCCAGAGTCATAGAGGGACGAGCTTAAAGTGGTGTTTAAAACATGTCCAGTGGGAGTTGTATCAGGAATGGATCGAATTGTGTTCTGTAACGAGTCTCGATTTTGTTTACGTGCACATGATGGACAAAGGAGATTTCGACGTAGGCATGGTGACAGGCCGTAATAAATTAAATTTTGCCTAGAACGTGAGACAGCGCTTACCCGAGAAGTTTGTTATGGGGTAAAATTTCATACGAATGAACGGCTCTTCAGTTTTCCTTGAAAGAAACGTGAATGCTCTGGACTTGATATTAATTGTCTTGGAACTACTTCCTATCGCATTAAATTCTTCAACAGGATAATGCTACACCTCAAGCAGAAGCAGTCACTACCAGGTTCTTTTGAATCTCAAGTTCTTCCAGACAAGTTCCCGGAACTTTTTCCCATTGAACATGTAAGAGACATGGTAGGATCATCTTCTTGGGTGAATAGTGGATTTGCATCAAGATATGTTCAAGTTGTTTGGAACTCAATTCCTCTAGGCAAAGCATGCCTCGGATATTTGAGGAATGTAATACCTACCATATGACGGGCTCCGAATCATTATTAAAATTTTCATGCAAAGAGAAAATACATTGTTTTGAAACTTTGATCATATGATATAGTAGGTATATTAAATTTTGTTGTTGTTTAATGAATGTTACATTTTCAATACCACACAGTATAGGTTGGATAGATGGGAAAAGTGTACGTAGGTTCCAAAGATGACATAATCATTTTCTCTCCAGATTGAAATGATTGGTTATTGTCATGAGAATTAGAGATGCAAGTTTCTGATTAGAACACCGTCGGTGACGAGTCTTCTTTTAATCAGAAATACCTGCATTTGATAGTAAATTGTGAATTGTTTGTTACATGTTCTCATAATACATTATTATTTATTTAAATGCAAACGTAACGACATTTCATACTATAGCACATTTTCTGTTCCATATCTGAGATCATTGCTAAGTATACCTATAATCTTTGAATTCAATAAATATTATGAGTAATATGAGCTTTTACTATCCTACCAGGTGGCTGTGTTAGATAAGTATTAGACAGGTATAGTCTGTTTTACGGACAAATTTTCTGCCTCCGGTTCTCAACAAATCTTAAAGTTTGAGGATCACTTGAGGATAAAAATCGGACTTCTTAGCCAAGATTATCGCGCGAACGATAAAGCGATCTTTTATCCTTTTTTGTATTTTAGGGTGTCAAGCCCCTAATCTTTTCTCACTAGATAAACAACCTGCTCTGAATGGCCGCTATGCAATAGCTGAAAAACTTGTTCTGCTAAGAAATTTTGCGCGAAAACGGCTCAAACGATTTAACATGCAAACATGCTTATAGTATACTCCAGGAACTATCCTTTCAAGGTGGATCTACACGAAAAAGGATAACAAACTATGCGCAAATTAATCTTTTTGTACCTTTTTTGTTCTAAAATATGAGCATTGTTGTTTTTCGCAGGTCGCTGAAAAAAATTTGAAGAAATGTTCGAATAGAAAATACAAAATAGGTCTGAGTCGCCATAATTATTCTGAAAAAATACTCTAATCAAATTTGCATGAAACAACAAAAGTTGTTTCGTGTAGATTTACGTATGATTGTAGGTATCATTTTACCATCAACTATACTAGTTTTAGTAATTATGTCCCTGACCTCAAGAACTAGACGATCAAAGTAAAAAAGACGCATTCTTTATTGTGTGCGAATAAGCAGCTGCAACATTTTGGTCTAAGTTAGGCGTTTTTGTGTTAGCTGATACAAGATTCGAGAGCATATGGAAATAATGAACCGGTTTGCAATTTGGAGCACATCGCGAAATAAGGGACAGCATACCTAATAAATGCATTATCAAAAATGCAAATTATCGAATAACTGTATATCTATGTTTCACAGGTAAATGCACTGATGTTTTGGATAAGTTTGTATGGATTAATGAATTAAGTGGAAAATTGATTATTAAAAAAATATGATTCCTGAAAAAAGCTGTTAATAATTGTGTAATATATATTTTTTTTCATTATAATTGTCATTAGGTATATCTTTAAAATTGCAGAATTATTAAAAGGTTCGTTCGTAATGAATTTATAATTTGTGAAGAAACATAAACATAAGACAAGCTTCTGTAGAATAACAGAGGCGTAGAGATAAGTAATGCTAAATAGGTATACTTGTCATAGTTTTCCAAAGTAGCACTCAAAAAGGACAAATGCGTATTACTAACCATCAAGGATATTCAAAGCAATAACATCAATTTCTGATAAATATAAATCAGGAAAAAGAATCAAAGTACAGAGGCTCTGCAATTCTAAGGAACCATAACTTTTAGGATAAAATTTCGCTCAAAATGAACTTAAGCAAGTATAAATGCGTAGGTATAAACAAAAAAACTTGGTTGAATTGAAATCGAGAGTTATATACATAAGAGAGCAAAGTTCAAAATGGTAGAGTACCTAGATACCACATAATAAAAAGACAAACACTTGGAAATGGCCTCAAGACAAGAGTAATTTAGGAAATTAGAAAAATCCGGTATTGTAGCCAAACGCTAATATTCCCACAAATGAAGATAGATCAAAGTCATGTCATAAAATATGTCAACTGTACAGAATACAATATATCTATAATTTTCTCAACAATTTTTGTGCTATGTTTACATAAAAGATAATCACTTATAATTATTCTATTTACAAAACATGACTGATCACTCTGGAAACAAAAATTGATAATGCTTGCTGCTGTTATTAAAATTGGAGAAAGTCTTCAATTACTGATGGGCTTCATCAATATAAATAAGTATAAAGGTACGATGATGGCGCCTGAATAAATCTCCCCATGACATTCACATCACAATAGACGCTTGTATGGTCAAACTTTCACCGGCACATGAAATATGTAAATCAGGCAAATTATATAAACAAAGAATAATAATACTGTGCGTCCCACTGTTATTGACAAGAGATTTAATCACATAATATATCTACAGGGTGGCCTGTATCTAACGACATATCTTAACTTAATGAAAGGAGGAACGGTTCATTTGATAGTTTTTGGCGTGTACCCTCAACAATGCCGGAAACACTATCTAATGCTATGTCTCTCTGATATAAGATATATGTAACGCACGTTTCATAGAAAGCGTACGTTATCATGAAGTTGCCCCACAGATTTGCAAATCTCACCTTATATGGCCATACGCATGTCACACATTTAGTAACTCTGGCCATTCTGTGGCGTACGCTTAGGTTAGATAATATTTGTCAAATAAAATTGTCATTATTAAGGTGAATGTGGGGATCGCGTGGGTGTGAGCTAATTTAACGTTGGGTGACAATGATCACCGAACTAAACCAGCACGGAATGTGGCTAGAGGTTGGATGGGAGACCAGTGATGAGCTGAGTGCGCTTTCGGATCCCTGGCTGTCGCTTTGTATACTCCTCTTGCAAGGCATCGGGAAATCAGCGAGTTTATATTTCCCTAGAGCAGCTGCTCTAGAAGAGTGTCTTAAGATTTATCTAGAAACATATCAGTGGCTGCCGAATCTACGTTAGACTCTAGGGCCCCTTGTCTGTGGCAACACTTTCAAAGCTTATAAGTCGCCTCTGTCCGAATACGGCACTTAAACATGAAGAAGATTTCTCAGAAAATATCTATAGCTACTACATCGCTTGAGGAGATATTTACTTGTTTGGAATTTGCATTCAGTTCCTATAGTCATAATGTTAAATTACTCAGAATATATTTATGGTTGGCACTTATATTTGGTCCCACTACTGATACTGTCTGGCTATTTCTATTTCGACTGATTCTAGTGACGTAGACGCCAAAAAACGGTGGAATGAACTATAATATATGCCTGTAACTAAATTACTTACTGCATTTCAAATACATAGTTGTATGATGTATATTCCTAATTCTTAGAAAACATTTATGTCCTCAATGTAACCAAATAATAAAAATTATTGACTGACTGAATTTTTACAATGCAAACATATACTGACTGAAGTCAGTGTTTTCAGATACAGTCTAGAGCTTTCCAGCTTCTAGTCCCTTTGGAGTTTGTTTTACCCTGGAAGAATATATTCAATGCTTATGACCATAATAAATAATTATATGATAATAAGTATAATCATCACCCCAGAGAAAGACTAAAGAAAAACAGTTTCTTAAAGTCATTTGAAAATAACAATATTATTAATGTTTATTATGTATCGTGATTATTACCTGTAATTATTAAAATTTTAGCCCAGAAAAGTTTGCGAATTCCAAAGCGTCCAGTATTGACGAAAACAAGAGTACGATAGCGTCAAAAAGACAATGGCGCAAGGCTGGCACACAACTTATCCTTAGGTCATAAACAATTTCCCTAAACGTATCTATAATTTTACTTTGATCGTTATCATAACATCGTTTTCACAAGAAAAGGTATCTAATGTTCACTCGCACGACTTTCTTATCGTCTTGATGCAAACTTCACTAGAATTATTAATTTTCTCCTTATTTTTTAAATTTCTGTAAAAAGAATTTATTAAATTCTCCTATTCTTTTTCATATTATTTTGAAACAGGAGCACTTTGTCGTGAAGCTTGTACCATATTGTGTGTCACATGTTCCAATTCAGAGAATCACATTTTTTACTCATTGCGCACGGCTTGACGCATGCTAAATCTTTCAGCTTGCGAAAACAAGCAACAGCGGTCATATTTAAGAATCCGTTTAATATAAAGATAGAAAATATAAAATTTCTTTTGCCCATTAATTACATTCTTTCTCGCGTTTTTGGAAGATTATAGCATATCTAATATTTGACCAAATTTTATTAAAATCATGAGAGCCCGAGCGAATCAGGCGTGCGTGGATAGGTTCCGTACTTAGGTTTTACTGTTTTTACTTACTATTCTTCAAGTATTCCGTATGTTTCAAAAATTTTCTGGTCATTACCTTCCAAGACAAAAAAAGGCGAATGTACATATACAATTTTTATTACCTACCAAACTCCAATTATCGCCGATCAGTAGATTCGCAAAAACTATTGGTATGTTGTGATAGACTGTCGGACAGACACTAGCCACATCAAATGTACCGAAGCCAAATAAAATAATGAGAATATTTGTCTATCGAATTACCGGATACCTTGTATAAAAATAAACATGGGAACAATGAGTGTAACAGAACCGCTTCTATTGACAGAAATATAATCTCATTACAATATCATATTATAAAAAAAATCAGCGTGCATTAGAAACCAATGGGTGGCGCACCTCTAGACACAGTGTATAATAATATCTTTCTCTGTCATTCAAATGTTGCGCAACATTATCGACCATGTCATGTTTCTAATTCCAAATATAGAATGTTTGTTGTAGGTGGTGGTTAAATGCCGATTGGTAAATGCGATTACTTCTGTATTTCATTCCATACATTTTATGACTTGTGAGATGCATGAAGATATGTCACCAGATAATAATTAGTTGTAATTTTTTCATCAAATCTGATAGATTGTTAATTCTTAGACACCCATTGAAGACCGTCGTGATTTCTTGATAAAATAAAATTACGATAGGTATACCGCAAAATGGAAAAAACTGAAACACGTAATTATGAATATTTTTCATGGGTTCCCATTTCGATCTTTAGGTACCTATCTAGTTTTGCATAAAAGTGTAAATTTGGGCATCGCTTGGATTTCCTGTTGTTCAAACTTGTCTGAATACATTTATTAATGATAATAATTTTTATAAATAGTAACATAAATAAATATTTAATGCATAGATTTGTTAGCAATATTAATTTTCTTTTTTTTTTCAAAAAATAAATTTCTTTATTGGTGCTAAAAATTAGTATAAATTCACTTCTTTTCATCTCCACCCCTTCTGCTAATCTTAAATATGTGGTCTTGTGAAAGTTTTGAAGAAACTATATACACGATATTATTAACAAATTAATGTATGCTTTAAAATTTTATTTATGGTATGTTATTTTTTCTAAAATTCATTAATATTGTTAATAAATATATTCATATAAGTTAAGATATTTTCTTTCACGAAACCTATTACTTTTCTATAAGTAAATAAGTTATTAACCTTTAGAAAGTGACTGAAATGAACCAGTCAGAATCTAAAACAGTATATCTATAGAAGCATTAATTTTATTTGATAATATGGCCGGTCGCTAGTTATCATTTGCAATTGCAGTTAGATTGAAAACATTTGGCACCAACTTCACAAGTACCAGCGCCAATATAATTAATATCATTTTGTACTTTTCAGTGTACCAACTGATAACGTCTGTACATTTTTTTTTAATTTTAGATGCTACCATTTTAACACCGATTTAACTCGTAAACCGTAACTCTAAAGAAAAAATGTTCAGTTTAAATGTTGCTACAAATAATTATGTCATGTAGTACCCACAGATTTTCAATTATCGAAAGAAATCTTCCTCTCCACAAAAATACATATATTTGAGAATTTAACATGCGTTTATCTCGAAAACTGTAGCTTTTTTGAAAAAATGTTCATTTAAACGTTTCCGGATATTGTCCTATCTTTAATTATACCACCTCAGATTTTCGATTTTCGAGAAAATTTTCCCCCTCCAACCCTTCGGGGGCGGTTTTCGGAGGAAAGGGGATTTCGGATTTGCATCTTTATGAATATGGGACCATTTCTCAAGCCTCCTCTTTCAAATGAATTAAAAATCATCAAAATCGGAGATCGTTTACTATATAAAAGGCGCGCACGAACAAAAAATAAGCAGACAGTCGAATTGTTTACCCCCTCCGTTCGGGGTTCGTCGGTCAAAAATAATATTAATTCTATTGGTGCTGTTACGTTTGTTATGCAGTTGCAGTTAGATTGATAACTTTTGGCACCAACTTCGTTTTCGGGGGGAAGGAGATTTCGGATTTTAAGAAAATGGGAAGAAATTCCAGGACAAAATAATTAATTTCTTACTACTATGATTTTAGCATATAATCTTTTTATAAAAAGACGGATTTTGTTATCTGCATATTTACTCAGATGTTATAATTATCGTTGTTAAGTATTATCCTTTCATTATCATTGGCCATAGATTCAAATATAAGATATATGTGTACTCTCTGATATGGAAGTGTGCAAATTTGAGTCGGTCAAATTCTAACTTTGTTAATTATACTTTGTCGAATGAACTGCTAATTTCATATTCATGAGAATTGTTGAATTGTTTTGAATATCTGACCTTACCTAAGAAAAAGATATTAAGACGTGTGATTTTAGATGATTATGCAATCGATTAGTATTGTAATGGAAATCAGTCAACTAAAATCACAATTTAGATTCAAAATAATATATTTTGATAATTTTGGATAATAATGGGAATCATTGTAGATTTCTTTCTCTATATGATATCTATTTGTTTTTGAATTCTATTGAATTTATCTTCAACTTTTATGTTATGTAATATATGGTTCTTTTAATTCAAGAAAATCAACAGCTGAGCTTTTGAAAGAAAATATTATTTTTAATGTTATTCCCCTCTGTGAATTCAGAATCTTTAAAACGAGTATCAGGATCTTCTTGGATAAATATTCCTAGACCTGTTTTTGCTCAGTATTAATGTTGAAGAGATGCATCAACTTCTTATCTCCTTTAAGTATTTATTTATTATATTAACAATAGTAGGTACCTACTACAAGCTATGTAATGACGATTATTATTCTAAAAGCAAATATCATGTGAACATTATGTATTTCATCCCATTCATCTCAGCGGTTGTGTCATATCCAGAAATATAATTTTGACTCAATGTAATAAGATATGCTTAATTTATTGTAAGCTATAAATTTGTTGCTAATATACTACGGAATTTTCTAAATATGACATTTGTGGCAATGTTTCATGTAAATTAAATTATAAATACAACCATAGTCATATATATTATAGAAATCATAATCGTTGTTTACAGTTCATTTAACATTCTTACGGAGAACTGGATAGTGGCATGTAATAATAAGGCATGTTTATGGTTATGTTCTGGAACTGTTGCTAGGAATCAACTTTCAGTTGGAATTTTATGGCCAATATTTTTGATGGAAATATGTTAGTTTTGGAACGATATCGAGATGACCCATTTTATATAAAAAACTCAAGCAAGCATCTTTCAGCAGAATTTCTTAAATCTACGATAATCATGACCATAATCAATTATCAAAAATCTAGGTACCTACTATCAATAGAAACTCATTATTTGAAAAGAAAAGTTCCGTTAATAACTACAATAAAAGAAGACATCAGTGAAAATTATTGAAATATTGAAAAACTCTAGCTCAAGAAATATCTAATTCAACATCATCATTGTCTTCATTTTTTGGTTTGTGCGCGCACTGTATATATAGTAAACGTACTCCGATTTTGATGACTTTTTATTCATTTGAGCAAGGAGACTTGAAAAATGGTCCAAATTCGTTAAAACTCAAATTCAAAATCTCCTTTCCTCAATCCGGATGGGGGTGGAGGGGGCAATTTTTTCGAAAATCTAAAATTTGAGATGACATACCTAATTAAATATAGGACAATGTCCGGAAACGTATAAATTGAATATTTTTAAAAAAGAGTTACGGCTTTCGAGTTACAGTTATGTTAAAATCTCAAACATGTGTATGTTCGCCATGTGGAGGGGGCAATTTTTTTCGAAAATTGAAAATCTAAAACAACCAAATTAAAGACCAGATTATTTGTAGCAACATTTACATTGAATATTTTTTCCATAGAGTTACGGTTACAGCAGTGGTTAAGTCTAAAATATGCGTATTTCCGTGATAATAGTAAGTACAAGCAAAGAATATAGGTACGCGGGTAATGGTATCTGTGATGGTTCAACCATTTTCGTCACTAGTGTTACACTCAAAAGTGTGGAATAAATAAATATTTTTTACAAAAAATTGGACCGACGTTAATATTTGGTACACTGAAAAATACAAAATAATATTAATTCTCTTGGTGCTCGTAGGTACTTGTGAAGTTGGTGCCAAAAGTTTTCAATCTAACTGCAACTGCACAACTTCAAAAGTACCAACACCAATAGAATTAATATTATATTGTATTTTGCATTGCACCAACTAATAAAGTTGGTCCAATTTTTTGTAAAAAAATTATTTATGTCGTTTGTGTTGTGTATATGTTTAATCTTGTTACATTTAAATAGATTGTTAGGTCATTTTTTTACGGTAATAACTAATTCTTATACAATGAAATTGTATGTACAGTGTAGCATAATCTTTGGAATTTTATCTCTAAAACATATATTTCTATTTTTATTTAATATTCGATACGTAAACTCAGTTCCAATGGCGTTAATCTCTCTGATCGCGACCGAGTCCAAATTAAACATGAGTTATCTCAGAAAAAAGTCATTATCAAAAAATTATTAGAATATATTTTTGCAAATTGAATGCTCAGAAATGTCACCATAGATGGGGAAAAAATCTGTTTTTAGCTGCTCACTCCGTACAAAATTTCAATTTGTTTTTACTATTTGGGATATATACTATAAAATTCGTTATTTTTTAAAACGTACATACCAGCTTTTCGGCATTCGCTCATTTCCATATTTAGCCTTTATTATTGAAATGTGCTATTCCAAAGGAAAGGGTGTTTGGCAAGGACGCGCTCTCTCAAGTCCAGTTTCTTGACCGGTCCAGCGTCGCAGCAGCTGCCCACCACCCTAACCCTTTTTTCGAGATGCTGCGCGCGCTAAGAAAGAAACAGGGATAGACGATCTATAACCATCGGCACATAAACTCCCTTCCCTTTTTTTATTCTCTATCACATTTGTTATAGTTGGTGGTCAGTCTAATTTTGTGCTTTTGCTTTTGCAGACCTACTATTCTACCCAATCAACTACTACTACACTCTCTTCTCAAAAGACAACTTGGAAAGAAGACGAAGACGACGAAAGTCCAAGATCCTGGGATCTCGAAACATGCGCTAGAAGAACCACGACAATCTTTCGCTTAGCTTACGCATTACCTGCTTTTGCAAATCCAGTTATATATATTATTATATAATAATATATACGAACCCCTACATAAGGAAGATCTCCGCAGCTCCAAATCTATCCCATCTTATAATATTTCATCCAGTGAAACTCTATCTACGATCTAGTCTGCAACACATAGTGTGTGTTTGTGTATAAAAATAGAAGAGAGGAACAAAACTAAGCTACCGAGTTTATTTTTTATATTTAAACGGCGCGCCAAGCTCTCGTGTGATAGTACCAATAATAGTTTCTCGAAATGGACAATAATTCTACCTGATCTTCTACTCGATTTGTGTTAAAGTGGATTAAAGAAGAAAATAATAATATACAAATAAATATAAACTATCAGCAACGCGCACGTCCAACTGTTTGTTCGAGTGTGTGTTATCTAAAATCGCGTCCACAGTTGTATAATAATTATAATCATAATTATTGTTGAAACGAACTTCTTTGAACTCTGCTCTTTTCGGCCGTCTTGTGAAAATATCGCTTGACAAGAAGTAAATAATAACTACACAACAAAATGGCTATGGTCAATATGAATAATTTATTGAATGGCAAGGATTCGCGTTGGCTGCAATTGGAAGTTTGCAGAGAATTCCAGAGAAACAAATGCTCCAGACCTGATACCGAATGCAAGTTTGCACATCCACCAGCTAATGTTGAGGTCCAGAATGGAAGAGTAACGGCATGCTACGACAGTATTAAGGTTAGTGCTGGCTTTATTTATCTATAGGTATATTTTCAGTGTTGATGGTGTTTCTCTTATTATTCAAAATATAATAAGATATTGTTTATAAATTAGATCTTTTAAAAATACATAACAATCGGATGCAATCAGGATAGTCGGTTATTGGTTACACTATGATTCTGTTTCTTATTGAATTCCATTTAAAACTTAATTTGACCATTTTTTTTCTTAGTGAAGTATTTTAAAAAGAGGCTGAGAACACAATTGGAACAAAGTTCTTGTATAGCATCTGTAAATGTTTTAGATAAAATAACCGAAATTAAAAATTGATTTTACAGAACATCCCGAAAATAGAGAATTTTTTTTTGGAAGATACTTCTTTTCTTTTAGAATCATTTCAGTTTAATTTTTTTGACAGAAAATTTCAAAATCAGTGATAAATGCTTGACTCAAGACGATAGTACGTATATTTATAATTCATACATAGATACATATAATTATTTCAGAATCAGTGTGAGATTCTCAAAAGTAATGTTAGATTACCTAATAGAAAATTAAAAATACCAGAAAAGTTAATTCAAATAAAATGATATATAGAAAATATAGATTTTGTTTTCTGGCTTTATATTCAGTAAAAAATATTCTTGGGGATGCAGTCATGTAAAGAATAAAATTCTTTGATTTAAGCCGAACTTTCGAGAATGTTTATTTAGTTCTTCTGAGCAAAATTCGTGAATTTAGAATAAATTTGCTGAAAACAGGAAAGATTTCATAGCCATCAATTATATTTGTATAAGAAATCTTTTCTTTTTTCAAGACTTTTGTCCCGAAGAAGGGAATAAACATTCTCGAAAGCTCGGCTTAAGTCAAATAATTTTATTCATCACATGACTGCATCCCCAAGAACATATTTTTATACTACTACTACTACTAAACTAGTTTTTGCTTCGTGCGCGTGGAAAACTGCATTCAACTCCATGCGGTAGTTTTTGCGTGAAGCATGTACAGACATACATATTCGTTAAAATGGAACCTATATTCTAAGTTAGACCTATAGCAATACATCGGTGAAAATTGCATTAAATTATATGTAGTAGTGTGTGGGTGATGCATGTACAAACATACAGAAAGACAGACAGACGCGATAAAATGTAGTCTATGTTTCAAGTAATACATCAGACAGACAGATAGACAAAATTCTAAAAACTGTTGTTTTGGTTTCTGTTGCTGTAATAAAGACCCCCCATATTAGTTTCTCTTAAATATCTTTAATGTACAGATATCGGCCTGTTACAAATTCATTTTATATGTATGGATGTATAGATATAGATAAACTTATTGCAAATTAGTTTTTCCTAAATATCTCAGGTAATTTGTTTGTACTTCGAAAGTTGTCTTACCAAATTTATTGTTATTATGAAGCTTAGGTCAACAAAGTGAAAAAAATCGATTATTTGTCCAAATTTTGACAGAAACTTTTCAAGGTTTTGAACGTATATCGTTTGTGTGAGTTATAAACATTTTTCATTGTTGTCCAATACAACATTTTATTTATTCATCCAACTACGCTAATTATTCCAATACCTATTATAATTCTAATATATCCTTGGAACAATTTTCAACATATAACTCCATTAACACGCTAACACGTTTATCTCTTTTCCAATTGAGAACGATGACGAAAAACAAAAAAGTGAAGTCATCTTTTTTTAATAATATATTCGTCACGCTCACGGAGTTTGTCAGTTGTATGTATATTATTATAGTCCTTCATACACCTACATCCAATCTACGCGTTATAGACATATTATATTCATTCATCATTTTGATTATCATTATTCATCTCGATGCAGTACTACGATATGAAATACTTAGAGAATTGAGGAAGTAGTTAATATCTCTTCACCCCCATGTGTATATACAGTGTGAACATTTAGAATGGAAATCGCTAATCGATCTAAGTAGAAACCATCTTCCGCACAAACGGTAAAATTCAACACTATGACCTAAGAGTGGATAGTTATTGTGATAGAAGGCTTCGGAATTTGGAAAATTAAAAAAGCCAGAAACCAGTGCTTTTTTGTCTACAACTTAACTAACAAAATGACATAATAAACACACTCACAAATAAGGTATTGAAAATATCACGAAAGATGTTAAATAATAATTATATATTTGTCAACAACTTCAAAATAATTTATGGAACTGTAACATTGTAGATAAGATCAAATTATTGAATCTAATTTTCTGTGGAACTAACTACCCTGAGCTCCATGAACTTAGAACCCGACTTGAAAATAAAATTAATTCTAAATTTTACTCGTAAACTACAAACGACGTAGATGTCTGTATATAAAAAATATTTACTCCTACAATTTTTGATGTTCTTAGGGCATTTATTCGGGAATATCTTAACACTGTTTTTAGTTTTTTGTAGTGATAATAGTTTTTTTTGTTAAATTTCCTCAAAATTATTAATCATTCAAACAAATTTAAAATACATTTAATAAAATGTTTGTACTTCCAGAAACTACAAACGACGTAGATATTTGTAGTGAAATTTGTTAGTTTGTATATTTTCCAAAAACTTTCAAAATGAAAAAAACTATTTACTCCTACAATTTTTGATGTTTTTATGGCATTTTTTGGGGGATATGTTAACAATCGTTCTACGTCGTTTGTAGTTTACAAGTACCTATAATTTTTATTTAATTTTATTTTCAAGTCGAGCTCTAGGTTGACGGTTCAGCTTTAAGATCATAGTGTTACATATTTGTCATATTCAGGATTATTTTTTCTATACTTTGATTTAATGATATATCTGGATGTACCCATTTTGGAAAATCACTCTCAGAGGCCTCCCAATGACGTCATAATTGAAAGAATGATGTCAAAATAAGCGCAAACAATCTTAAAAAATGATGTGTTTTTGAGTTAAATACATAGGACGTATTGTATTTACAGTTTCTATTCTAAACGTTCACTCTGTATATTCGCCAAAGTATTATAATCCCATATGATTGTAAAAAAGTTCACTATAATAAGAAGTCTCTTCTCAAAGCCTTCATGTCGTTCAGCACAAATTTTGCAAACGAATTCAACCTAAATTTCCGATCGGCTTGGAATTTGAAACTTTGAACATAAATGAGAATTACGTCTATGAAGCAGGCAAAGCCAAATTGGAAAAATGGATTTTCGAAAACACAGGAATTAAGTGCTATTAAAATGCTAATTAAATGCCCTATTCCTGATTTTAATTTTAATTTCAAGCCAGCAAAGCCAATTTTTTTTTACTCAAATTTACTCTATCAGTGCTCACGATCACTCAGTATTTAAATGCTAATTTAATGCTCATTGATTATCATTAGAAATTATAAGAAAACATTTCAACAAAGCCAAATTGGAAAAATGAATGTTCGAAAACACAGGAATTGAGTGCTATTTAAATGCTAATTAAATGCCCTATTCTTGATTTTAATGCTCTTTTATTTGATAACAAAAACTGCAAAATAATCGCGGTCGCATTGCAGTTGTTAATTACGAAATAAGCCCGCGGTAGTTACACTGCAGTCTACGACGCAGCCACAGCTTATTGTTAGGTAAGCTGTGGCGCAGCGCCACTAATATTGCGAATATGCGTATGTGTGCAACAACCTCGAGGCACAGCTTATCTACCAGTATCACAAAATGGCTGGATGCGCAACGATCGGCGCAAAGCATTCCCGCCTAGAGAGTTTGCTAGTTGCTAGCTCTTCTTTTGTCATTTGCATTCCTCGTTTTCACGAAGTTGGGTTATATAATCGTGTTGGATAAATAATCGTGATTGTTCGAACAGTTATTCTTTGCAGAAAGAAGTCTAGCATTAAGGTTCGTATCGAGTAAATTAAGTGTTATCAAAATGAAATGTCAAGGACCTCCATCTAGAGTTGATCCGATTATTGTTAAAAAGACGTTTTTCGAGTACAAGTCACTAGTTATGTTGCCAGACAATACAGTTTTGAGCAAGCATGACCCATTGTGGCAGAAAATGTCCAATGAATTAGACAGGAAGAAATCTGCCAGTAGTTTTTACTCCTTCGTGACTGGCAATAATGATGGCATTCGTGACACGAGCACGAAAAACAACTTTCGTTGCTGCAAGAAGAAAAAAGAATTGGATGACAAAGAAGTAATCTTTTAATAAGTGAAGAGAATTCTTTGGACCCGATTTTAAGAATAATGCGGTCACAGAGGAATCTGAGATTTGGACTAAGACCGAACTGAGATTTGATTATGATTGCGGCTGTCTTTGTTTGAAAAATATTCTTTCATTTACTGAAAAATGTGGTTAGGTTAGAGTTTTGCTTTATTCAGAATATTTTTTCTTTAAAAAATGCGTTTTATTTCATGACTCTGTATTGAAGCAATAATGAGACGACTTACCTGTTGGTCCTGCCTTTCTCCTATAAAAACAACATCACGGAGTTGGAGGAGTTGCTTATATGCTTTTTTGCTCTCGACTCGAGTCCATTCTATACACCACAGTGACGACTACTACTCTGTTTCCAGGGCTCTTATCTTTGATGTGTGTATACCCGGTAATTTGAACGTCGAAAGTATTTGATGGGGTCGTTAATGGGCCCTTTGTTATTTCATTATGTCGTGTGAGTGATGAAAAGATATAAAGTATACAGGGCGTTTCTGAAATGACTTAACTGAATGCTACCATCCGTGTATTTCTGAGATCAATGTAAGTTGATTTGAGCAAACTTACCCCAGTACCAGCAAGAGTATTTTAGACGCTATAAGGTGTTTTGTAATCGATTTTAAGTTATAAATTTTCAACGACTCAGGTGATTTTGCTTAAATTTGGTTAGGACAAATAAACCGATATTAAAATTATGGAAAATATCTAACCATAGGCGAAATGGTATTAAAGGATTCAAGTAATTATAAAATTTTGAAAGACCAGTTAATTAACTACGAAAAAAATTACGGTAAGACTCGATTTCTTTCATATTTTTTTTTAAAACTTTGTAAGTATATAAAAATTTGATGATATTTTAATAACAAGTCATTAAAAAAAAATATTACAAATCCACTAGATATAAGATTCAAATGTGAATTCGTACCACTCGTACTGTTATGCTTTGTCGCCTTTCAAATTATGTAATTTGTAATTTTTAACCCTTAATTTTTCCAAGAACGAAGGAAATATTTTGCTTTATACATAACTTATTCTGATGGTATTTGTTAATGTTTTTGATCATTTAAAACATTTCATCGAGCATTTCATGTATATTTTAAAGTTAAACTGCTAACCTAATTGGCTTTTTTATAGACTAGCTGGATAGTATACAAATTATCCAAATGACTATTTTGATGGGAAATTATTTCTACTAAAATAGCTGGGAATATTGGTTGGTTTGTACAATCCAGTTAGTTTTCAAACTATAAAAGATTTATCGCCATTTCGTCTGATGAAACTACCCCCCCATAAAAATTTCGTTAGAATCAATTATTTTATATTTTAACTATAGGTTTAGGTAAGTGAAACTTTTTGCACAAAATATTTATTTTAAGGTCTCTTACGTCCCTAAATACTATAAGAAAAGAATTTAAATTAAAAAAAAGTATTTGCAGAACTGACCTCAATATATATGTGTATCTAGATTAAATATTATTATTATTATTAAATAATAAATATTAATTCATGTGTAAAATATCAATTTCCATTTAGCAGAAAATATACGTTTTTGATTGCAAAATCAACAGAAATAATGATCTCGAAAGAGGACAATACACACTATATATATATATATATATATATATATATATATATATATATATACATATATATATATATATATATATATATATATATATATATATATATATATATATATTTCGTGAATATCGTGGGTTTAGGGCTCTTTCAGTGATTGGAAAGATTGAAATAAACGCACATTTATTTCATGTCAGAATATTTACAGAACAAGACGTTTCGATCCGCTTTGGGGCCTTTATCAATTGTATAAAAAATATAAACTAAAATAATATTATTCTGTAAAATAAAAATTAAAGAAAGGAAAAATGTTGTTGTTAGGACGATATCATAACCTAAATAAAATAAAACTGAAAAATAATTCTGTGGGTTCAAATTATGTTGCACTACATTCTCTGTGGTTTATTTTATTTATATGTTTTTTTGGGGGGAAGCTGATTCTTTTTACTTTGTGTCTTAGGTAGGTTATGGTATCGTCCTAACAACAACATTTTCCTTACTTTAATTTTTATTTTACAGAATAATATTATTTTAGTTTTTAATTTTTATACAATTGATAAAGGCCCCAAGGCGGATCGAAAAGTCTTGTTCTGTAAACATGCTGACATGAAATAAATGTGCGTTTTGAATCTTTCCAATCACTGAAAGAGCCCTAAACCTACGATATTCACGAAAAATAAATCCACTAGGCTCAAAAACAAATAGCAACGAAAGTATATATATATATATATCAATCAGAGAGGTTTGAAAACGTAGGGTTAGGGGTGGTTCATCACAATATCGAACCGAGAGCTTTTAAGGATCAGTTTCAAATTGTAACTTTAATTAGTACATATATATAGTATATATTCATGTTTGGAATTAAATTATACATTAACAAAAATATAATGCTGCCATTGTTGACGGGTGCAACAATACTTGTCACTGTCACCCAGTAACTTTGTGCTCTTCAGATAGATACACGAAATTTGTGGAAATAGAATATTGTGATGATTTCATATCTCATTAGAATATACTATGAAGTACGAGTTCTTTTAATTTTTATGTCGTTTTTCAATCAATTTGTACCAGATTGTATCCAATATATATTCTTGATATCATTCCTAGACTCACTCGAAACAGCTAGGTATACTAAAACGGTAACAGGTATTAAGAATCTAATTTTGAAATAAAAATATATATACTATATATATAGTGTTATTCCGATTTAAAAAAAAACAATTTTTAGTGGTATTCCAAATTTTTTGAATGCAAATGGATTCTAGTAGGAAGTTAAGATACCTACTGTTTTGAAGGTTTTTCATTGTCTTCAATTTATCTCATTGATATCTCCTGAATTGTTTTTGATAAAAATGAAAAAAATATCGCGCAATTGAATTTTTAATAATAAATATGCATAGTTAAAACTCGTCAAACTGGGAATTGTGGAGAACAAAATCAATTTGAGTTAATCAAATAATAACAACACAAACTACAATAGATAGATAAACACGGCAAAATAACATCACTACTTATCCTTGAAGTTCTAAATATTCTTCTTCTTTAAGTATGTCAGTGTTTATTTTCACAGAAAAAGGCTGTTCATTACTGAGTAATTGAGTTAATTTTTCATAGATACCAGTGCTTGGCCGTCAAACTGCCCAGCCGTAGTGATTTCTTCTTCATTTGCATCAGATGACTATTATTTGTAGAATAATTTTGACAAAAAGCAAATTCTCTCATGTCTATCTAATCGTGAACTGTCTATACCTAATACATTTTTGTTTTTGGATCAAAAAATAACGTGAATATTTTTAAATACGAAGCAAGCATCCCAATTAAATCGTTAAATTCGTTATATTACGATCAACTGTTTCAACTAGATTTATCAGATTATATGATTCATTCCAAAAGTCGAGCCTGCACTAATCCACAGATGGGCAGTTATCAATATTTATTCGTTATCTCCTACCTCACCTTTGGACAGTGTCAAACTCTGCAGAACCTATTAAGAACTGTATTTTATATTTCAAAAGTTCTTGAATTTTCCGTACTCTTTAAATAGCTCGTCATATTACGCGTTACTTCGTAGCCATTTATGCTTAATTTGATTGGTAGGTAGAAATGTTCAATTTTATTTTTTGTTTCTCCTATAATATTTGATTCTCATAACTCACAGTATCGTGGTTCACTTTTCCTTTGGCTTTTGTATTGTGACACTACACCACCTGCCTTGGATATATAGAGCCTGACTTTTTGGCCTGCGATCCGTCCGTCTGTATCGGTAATATACGCGTATCTACCTCTCTTGTCGGCGACTCGACGCACTGAATGTTTTGGTACCAACAAAAGAACAAAAATATAATACAATATTATTTAAATCCTGCTCTAGTCTGGCATTCAGTTCATTCAACTCAGAACACTTCTATATAAATAAATATCTATTATGTTTGCCAATTATAATTAATTAATCGCAATCGTTGGGTGTCCTTGAATTATAAAGTAAATACATTGTGAGAAAGACTTGTCGTTCTTCTTCTATACCGATAATTTACTGTTTGTCTTACCTGAACGCCATCGCAAACATTGTGTTTCTTGCTGGACACGATGAATATAATTCACCTTCAATACATCTACGTAATTAATCCTAGATGTCTAGACGCACCGTTGTGTAAGTTGATACAATATTATGTTTGCTTAGATATATGATTGTATCGGAAATGGATGGATTGAATGTAAAATGAATTTCAGAAATCATTATAAACCGGATCGGAAATATAATAAAGAAATAAATAATATAATACTGGAAAATTGAAGGCATTTTTGATCGGTCCTAATCAATAGATAGACTTTCAAAAAGAAAGAGCTATAAAATTCTTAATGTATGTTTGCTTTTTTTGAAGTTATTCATCGGAACAATTCATTGTTAAACATAGGTTCTTTCTAACAATATTTCCGAATATTTTTTTTTTATTTGACTGTAAGACCCAAAGAAGATAACCACGTACCAATGAAAGAATTAAATGTCTTTTTACAAATTGTTTACTGTCGTCTGAAGGATTTCATAAAATCTTAATTGTGTTTATTTGTTCATTAGTATGATTGATAAAACTATTCTTCTTGTCTCTTTTGTAAATTCGGTCAATACCCTAAGCCATTTCCGTTGCCCACTACCCGAAAAAGGGGACGCAAGGTAGCGGGCGTGTAGCTGCCTGTTCCTCCTGTTATAATATAAACGACAAGCCAGGAAACCTAATAAATGTTTAATCTGAGGGTGTATCTAATTGAGTTCCGTGCTCACGGTTTGCCGGTAGAGTTCGGTGCTCGCCTCTGCCTACGAGGAAGGTGCGTCGCCTTCGGTCAGGCCATAACTAGATTAGAGGTAGAGATACCTTATTATGAATTCTTGCCGCCGCCACCGATCTAACTCGCCCACCACCACCACCCCCGAAAACGAGATATCACCTCTTACCTATAGACTCCCTCCCTCCCTGAAGTTAATGCCAATATAATCTGATGCTAGAAATTAGCAATTAGGTCAAGCACACTTATGTATATTTGATATGAGTCTATACGAACCTGAACATATTGGTGATTTTTCGTAATTCTTTTGTTAAGGAAAGAAGTAGGTAGTACGATTACGATGTTCGTTTTTGTGTTGGTCCCGAAAGCATTTAAACATAACACAAGTTGTAATGCTATTGTGCTGGGCTGATTTAAAATACCTAGTAGTACTCTAAATAACTAGCATTTGAGTTATCTAAAAGAATATGTTTTCTCTAAAATGTTCTTTTTTTGAGAGAATAAAATAAAATGCATTAAAGTTGCAGGAGATTGAACCTAAAATATCGATATCGTTCATTTCCAATAATTCATACGTCTCGTCTAATATCCTTAAGCCTGCTACATACATTCAAGCAACTTGTAAAACTTAGCCAATAGTATGTTGATACATGAAACTTCACGTCTTCCAAAATGTATTTAAATGTTTACTATAAACTCGTAAGATTTGCATATACATGTTTAAACTTGCAATTAAATAGACAAAGAATTCTGGCCAGGTTGTTTCATGTCAGACTTTCGACAAAACTCTCCACGACACAGACTAAATAAAGTTGTTCGACTTAGCTTGTACAAGTCTTACGGATTGTTTTAGCGAAACATTCTGTTAGGTAACTTGCAATGCTATGCATCTAACAAATAAAACAAAATTATTATTGAACGTGAATATATATTTTGAATTAGCCCAACACTGTAACGTACCGAACTGCGATCTTCGGACACTTTAAAATTATGGTTCTAAATTTGACACTCTACCGTATTGGTCTAATATTGAAAACAGACCAATCCAACGTGCACAGATGCCCAATCCTATAAAATTATGCCAGCTTTCCATAATGGACGGCTTATTTTTTGTTGGGTTTCGATATCCGCAATAATAATAAAATTCATGTGGTGTCTTCCTTCGAAGCAAGGGAGACTTTTACCATTGCAGATATATTTCTTTTGGTGCTAACGTAGATAATAAAGTATCTACAATAAAAATCCCGACGGACAGTAATATGAACATACAAAACTACCCATACACACACTAGGTATATCTATGTACATTGCTGCCAACTGTTGCTGCCCATGCTGTTCACCCTATTCTGGCTCTGGAGCGGACATCCTAGTCGGCTTCCGATGCGCATTTTGACATATGGCGGTCGTTCATAATCCTGCTAGAAGCCAAAAGCTGGAGCAGCAGTATCAGCGGCGGTGATGATGCTGCCGTTCTCGGATGTTGCCTCCTAGCGGGTGGCCACATTTCCTTCCTGTCGACCACCACTGTGCCAGCACTTGGTTGGTCCGTTCAAGAAGATTTGCTGGTACAAGATGATAAAATTGCCTGACCCATAATCTACTTACTTTCTGCTGCAGAAGCATATTTAATAATTCTGAATCATCGTCAAAAGGCAGAAGGTTTTATACTGTTGATGACTCATAATAAAACTGACGTGTGACCTTTTCATTTCTTCCGTTAACTCGTTCATAACTAGAGCGCTGATCTTATCTCATCAAGCCTATTATAGTTTTATCACCTGTATTCCATACCCAGTTTAACTGCTTTATTCGAAATATCTGTCGCATCAAATTAACACCGATAATCAATTAGCTGTTCAAATTCATCCTTAAAACACTCAGCAAACTCTCTCAAAATCTTTAAAATTGAGTTTGTCTTTGATCGAGGGCCAGTCTTATAAATAGGGCATTTAGTGTCTTTGTAACTGAACTTTGTTGTTCATTATAGATCTAACAGACTGAATGATGATAATATTTCATCGAAGCCATTTAGTCGTAGTCTTGATCCAATTAGAGAGTATTTTTCACTTACCAGCAGTCAAAA
Organism: Crioceris asparagi; assembly: GCA_958507055.1. Classification (NCBI taxonomy): domain Eukaryota; kingdom Metazoa; phylum Arthropoda; class Insecta; order Coleoptera; family Chrysomelidae; genus Crioceris; species Crioceris asparagi. The sequence goes on from OY293827.1 coordinate 57,330,335, forward strand.
TGCAAAACTCTTAAACCATATGATCAGCTCGCGCACTATATTGACCATTTTCGTACCGATGGAAAACCGGTTTCCCTCATCTCAGAGCACATGCCAATATTATGCAGCGGCGTAGGTATTTTGATTGTCCTTTTCTCTAGCTGGATAGAATTTCTCTATTTCATTATCTCTTCGCTTAGAACTTCTTGTAAATGGATATTCATTGCCAAGAAGAAGATAAAAAAGAAAAAACCTCGTCTGCGTTCGGTAGGTCGCCGACAGGTTTTGCTACCCGCTCTAGTAACACTCACGGCTCGCACCGTCACAGTATCACCGAAGCGAGGGAGTATTTGTATGCAGGCAGCCGAGTAACGATAACCTTGGAGAGGTGGTCCGCAAGAAAAAGAAAATACGAAGAAGTTAAAGAGCCATTGAAGACCGGTCGCGGTATCCATTAATCTGATAGGCGGAGGATTGCGACGTTGTCTTCTCTGTGGCAAGACTCTTTATTAAAGAAAGTCTTGGTCATACTTTCTTTTCGATACCATCGTTTAAATGATATGTATGGAAATGGAAATTTCAACTGTTTTTTTCAGGGTACCGTACGTCAGATGAAAAAACAGAACATTTTTATTAGGTAAAGTCTGTCCGTTACATTATTTTTTTTATCTTCTGAACAAAAAAGTCGAAATTTAATACGTATACAGAGTTAGTTTAGGTTTAATTATTTATTATCTTTCAAAATTTTAAAATAAACGGCTTAGGGGAAAATAAAGAAATGACTGTGCGACCTATGCGAAAACCTAAGTACGAAACCTCTCTCCACGCGAACCCTAATCGCACTTGAACGATTGTTCTTAAACTATTGTTGACATGTAAATTTTATTTCTTTATCTTCTTTAAATTATTATTATTCAATTCAAAAAGTGTTTATAATTTTAGATTGATTGTCCCGATTGTCAATCCACTCAATAAATTTTACTCGAGCACTTTAATTTACCTTTCTTTTTTCAATTCTGCAAAAAATAATTGCCTTTTTTTATATGTTAACAGATTAAATCTTTTGCGTAACCTATGTAAGCATATACTCAAGTATATTACTTAATAATATATTGACAGTTGTTCAATGTTTGTGTTTGTATGTGTAAATGTGACAACGCTGCCGAAGGTTAATTCAATGCGAAATGCGAATGCTGTTGCTGGCCAAAAGTTGTTGTGTAGGTTTGGGTTGTTCTTGCATTCTACTACTTACTCTCTCGTCGCTTGTTGGTCGAAACTTGAAACTCGTTCTGTTTGTACCGCGTTCATCGGTGTTCTTATCGGTTTTGGTTGCCGGAATATTGAAGATGATTCCCCTTTGCTAAATTATTACATTGTTCGTTTTCAGCAAAAAACAAGCTTGAAAAAATCTTCCGATATTTCAAAATGACAATATATATTATTTTATTCTCTGCTTTTGAGTCTACTTTGATTTTGACACATGTTAATTCAACTGGAGCTACTCTTGATAAACTAACGTTTCAATTTCGAGTCAATTTTCGCTTAGGTACCTACTATAAAACTTACCTATTTCTTCCTGACATGAATTTCCACCTGGAGCACAGTAGGGTTTAAGGGCTGTAGTTATTTTTGACTTGCAGCAACCTAAATCACATGAGTCGAATAAGTTATGGTTTAACAAACTATTCAAAATTGCTTTCCTTCATGTCGCTCAGTCTTGCAAACATATATTTCTATCTATTTATTGATTCTATTCTTCATAAAATTCCCATAACTTTTGTTTATTCCTATCTGAGGGCTCGACGACATTCAGCAAGATTAGCAGCCACTAACATATTGTAAACTATCTGTGGGAAAAGTTGAAAGCATGGCTACTTTTCTCCCTACATTGGCGAGTGGGATTGATAGTTAGTAAACTACCCTATGCTACTACCTGGTAGAATACTGGTTTTAATGTTTCACATTCCATATATAGAGCTTTATATGGACTGCAAGTTCAGAAATAATACCCGGTCAAATAATGTCTGTATAGCTAGTCAAGCGGGCAGAATAACTAACATTTTAGAGCTAATTTAATGCCAAATAGTCAAATTTGATGCTTCCGAAAATAAACTAGAAATTAAAAAACTGTATGTTTGAGAAGTTTTGTGGGTGATCATCACGATGGTACTAGCAGACTCGATGGCTTCTAAACTCGCCAACTAGCAGCTATTATGGTCCTCACCAATATTTATTGCACAATTATCAAATTAAGTAATAGAATTTGCTCTCAAAAGTAATATTTTTGTTCAATTAAATGATTCAAAAATAACTCGAGCACTTACTTATACTGAACATATGTGTGGTAGAAAGAACCTCCTGCTGCTTGCCCGACATTCCCTTGAAGGGTATGTCGTAATAACTATGTATATACGGTCTCGTCGTCTTTTTTGAGAACGGGAAATCGCGGAAAAGGGCAAACTCATTCCCTACTTCTTCCGACATGTCGTCACCATTGCCGCTGCTGCTATATAACTATCTAATTGACAGTTCTTTTTCTAAGAGAATATTCTCTCGTCATTTGAATGGGCCATCTCTATCTAGTTCAGGAGGAGAAGAGTACGCGCTCGAAGGGTGCTCGACGTTGTCGTCATTAAGATGAGATCTCCTCATATTGGTCGAGAGAGCAGCACACGTCAGTCCTCTTTGTTTGTCCTGTTATCCTGTTGATATGAGTTGAGTAATTGTGCCGAATGCTGTTATGTAATACGCTTCTTCTGTACCTTTTCTATGAAAATTTTTGGTCTGATTAATTATATACTTTAACATGGTTTTGCTTCAACATTATCCCTATTGTTCTAAATGTGGAAGATTTTTCATGATTCTCCTGTACTATTGAAAATTTAATAATATTGAAGATATAACGAATACATGGTAATAAACATTGTAAAAAATTACTTGAATTTATAAATCTCACCAACAGTTATAAACTTATATTGTAAACCTTGCCGATCTGTGGCGAGGGTAAAAATGGTTGTTAAAACGATGAAATTAGCCATAGCTTCATTAGGTGGCACTACTTTTGAAAGGGTGGAGTACGTTGGAAAGAGGAGTAATGAGAAATGATCCCATTAAGAAAAATGAAATTCAATATGCTTTTAATGTCTCCAAGGGGATTTTAAACCGAAAATTTGAGACAGCAAAATTTTAACATTTCTAAACAAATTTCAGTGGTTAGAGAGTGGAAAGTTTTTCAAAAAAAAAAGGTAAATCTTATATACAATTTTTTTCTGTCAGCATTCAAAAATACGAAATAAATAACTCTTTATAAAATAGGCCAGACTTTATTCGTTGGTGCACTGAAAAATACTAAATAATTTTAATTCTGTTGGAGCTGATATTTTTGAAGTTGGTTTCTTCTATCTACCTAAAACTGCAACACTCCATATTTATTGGAAATCATAAAGGTTTTGATATTCAAGTGAAAATTCTATAGTTGAATTTTGTCTCCTTATCGAGCAATCCAATAAAAAGTCATCCCCAATATGCTACGTAAATGAATATTATTCATTTGAGTGAGATATAATAATTATAAATTTGTGAAATGATAGATGAGTTGGATACGTTCTGCCAACATTGCTTGTGATCAGTCAAAAACAATTCTCAAACAACAAAAGGAGTTTTGAATTTCATTGTTAAATTTGTTATGATATGACATAGATAAGAAAATTACACTCTATGAATGCATAATTCTGATTAATAATTTTTATGTTTTCTCAATTTCTTTTAAATCTACCCTGCTTTCTCCTCATTCTTTTTATCTAACGGTCATTGTGCAGTTTATATCTGATAATTTAAACTATTTTGTGAACATTTCAAAGAGCATTCGTCTGAAAAGCCAATTAAGAGATTACTTTAAATTGATACTACTAATCAATGAGCTGAAGTGGATTCAAATTTCAGAAACACCAAAATAAATGTACATAAGTGATTCTACTTGCATTGGCAGGATCTTCATACATTTTTAGGAGCTATCTTACTCATTTAACTTAAAATTGGAGAACACTCCAAGTAATTTATTAATTCAAATTAAACATTACGAAAGGTTTGGACATATGATCAGAGAAGTCATAAAATATTTGGATACATCTAGACATTTTTAATATTTGATATGTTCATTAAATCATTGGCGCAGATTTGACAATTTATTTCTATGTTGCTGAATAAAAGATCCTAATAACTATAATTGATGTTTGAATATTTTCTATCCCAAATACTATGACAAACTGTTGATGATTTTTTAAATTTGTTCGATACAAAATAAAAACTACACCGTTTATTAAATTCTACCGCAAAAATAGATAATAGGTACTTATTTTATATTCAAAATATTAATTTTGATTGCCCTGCCAATTAATTAGTCTATAGGTTTATTAGGTCACATTAAATTTGAAAAAAAAAAAACGTATTATCAAATTAATAGTTTAGATCGATATTGATTGTATGCGAGATTAATTAAACGATTCTTTATTCAAATTTTGAACAGTATGTTTTACCCATGTGCGCATATAAATGTTGATTAACACCTAAAGTTAATTAAACGAAAGCCTCGAATCTATAATAATTATGACTGTAAGCAATATTTTGCTAATCAGTTTGATTTAGAACTATTTTAGGTTTAATACTTTATATTGGTATACTTATATATGTTTTTGTAATTCTATGGAAAATAGATATATTGAATTATTTATATCATTCGTAAAATGGAATATATTAATTTATTTATGTTTGTGACATTCGTTGAATTAATAGGTTCTTAGATTAATTATTATGTTCTGCCACAGCCTTTCTTGATCATTTTCCCTTCTTTTAAATTTAGCTTACAGCTATGATGCCGCACAAGTGAACATTTTCTGTTATATAATTTAAGACCCAAATTGGAATTTATAAGTATAAAGAGAATGAGAAAAGCTTATGCCAATTACATTAAAGACGGGAAGCTGTTACCAAACGCTAATAAATTTTACTGCTAGAGGGAAGTTGAAATTAATTTTTGTATCTCAATGCATATGGTGGTGAATCTTTATTAAAAGATAAATTTAGAGATGAATCTTGGCAGCCATGCGGCTATAGCAATGGTGGGTATAGATACCTAATGCCGAAAATAACGAGAGAAGAACTTTCCACTCAGCTCAACTTTTCGAAGAGTGTACCAAAGTTATATTATTGGGAATAAAAGAATATTTCTCCATCAAGGAGGAGCATTGCAGCAGCTGCTCTACTATCTATACGGTAGAACGCTAAGGGCAAAGATAATAAGAAGATACAAACGTTCATTTTGCTGCTTTCACTGCCACTGTTACGAATGTTACATGGGAATTTTGACAAATCCGCCCCTGTGTGATGGTGGTGCGGGATAGTTATCGCGCGCGCCAGAGCTTTTAATTAAAACTCTAATTTTGCCTAATTGGAATAATATCAACCAGAACGATTAGCAAACAATGAAGGCGGTGCACTTGCACTCTTTCCACAATCAATTTATTTGTATATTCAAATTTTATCGTTACGTGAAGATGAGTATTATTTTGTCATGATTTTTTTTATTTGCGAAATTGATTCTACTTTATATTAGACATCAATTATTTTGATATTTACAGAAATTAAATTTTCTTCAAAATTTTTACATTAACAAAAATGCTAGTTAATACTATGAATATAATAAAAGGAAAAGTTGACATTTTAAGTAAATTTATAATTAAAAGCTTCTCAAATATTTATTTTATAATTCCTTTGGTATAAGGGAGAAATTGCAACCGACTCTGTTTTTTATTCAATTTCTACATACCTGCTATATGTACCAGGTGATACAGCTAAAGCTAGCAGAGCAAAGTGAGCAGAATCCAAAATATATATTTGGTGCTTGTAGCGCATATTAGGTGCTAATTAAGTGTGGTATTCAGAAATTAATTGCTTTTATATTTTTTTGGAAAATGGCTACTTTGCTTTTAGAAAACATTTTTTAGTGTTTGTAGGTCTAATTAAGTCCTAATTAACTGATGTATTCCGAATTTATTTGCTCATATATTTTTTTGGAAAATGGCTTCTTTGCTAGCTTTAGTAGCACAGCAACCTTTAGAAATTAACTTTTTTAAGAAAACCCTCTAGTGCTTGTAGAGCTAATTAAGTGCTAATGAAGTGTTGTATTCCGAAATTAATTGTTCTTATAGCTTTTCGGAAAATGGTTGCTCTGCTAGCTTTAGATCTAAAGCAAAGCAGTCATTTTTGAAAAAACCATACGAGCAAATAATTTCGGAATACAGCACTTAATTACTTAGCTCTACAAAAACTAAAATAAAATATTTAAAAAAATATTTCTATGGGAAACGCAGCCATTAAAAAAAATATATGTACAATTAATTTAGGAATACAACACTTAAATAATTACCTCTACAACTACTAAAAAAGATTTTCCCAAAAAGTTGATTTTTAAAGGTTGCTGTGCTAGCTTTAGTCTAAAGCTGGTAAAGCAGCATTTTCGAATATACTATAAGAGCGATTAATTTCTGAATACAGCACTTAATTAGCACCTAAATTGCGCTACAAACACCAAATATGTATTTTGGATTCTGCTCACTTTGCTCTGCTTGCCTTGTAATTTCTTTCAACAAACTTTTTTGTGTCTCAGTTGCTTGCCAAATCCTAATAGTCATTTAATTATCCCTAGGATGCCATTTGTCAAAACCGCCAGTCAACTTTTGTTTTAAATGACTGCTACATATATTGCTTTATATCCTTTTATTGCATTTCTATACATTCAACAATGTAGAAATAGTAAATACAGGGTGAGTTTTTAGTGTGTCCACGGTCGATAACTCCGTTATTACAGGAAAAAATAAAAATAAATCTCACAATAAATTTAGTCACACTCAATTTCCACCTTTAAATTAGAAATGTAAAGGATGTCCTAAAACATGGTGACAGATCATTCTTTTGTTTTTTTTTAAATGGAACACCCTATATTTCATATAAAATTTGGAATATAATCTTCTTAGCGATTACATTAATATAAACTTATACAAGATTATACCTAGGGGTTTAAAAGATATGATCGATTTTGTCAGAACATTGCAATGATTCTTCCTCTGTGTTACTCAAATTATAAAATGATCTAATTTTTTTGCATGTGTCGATTATTTTTACTTGCGTTTTGTTGTAATAATGATTTGTTTTTTCAGTATTGTGGAAGTTGTGTACATGGAATGTCAAAACTCAAATACAATATTTTCACAACTTTTTTAAATGGAACACCCTGTCATTCAGTTTCCATTTTTATTAAATATTCCCTATACCTAAAATGAATAGTTTTGGAGATATTTGAATTTTTCTTCCAATTTTAGGAATACCTTTAAATTGTGTAAATGAAAATGACAGAAAAAAGCTATTAATTATCAATAAAAAATCTATTACAGTACAGGTAACCAATATCATTTTTCAGTTAAGATAAATTCAAATGAACTAATTTTAATGTAAGTTTTGACATTGCTCTTGCAAGATTAAGCAATATCATGAAGGCTGTGAAGAAACAATTTACTTTTCAGATAACCTAATACAAGTAACAAAGTGTGTGAGTAGTAGTAGTAAATTTCATGTTTGCAGTAGCTTTCCAAATGAGTCTTTTTATATGAAAGAACAGATAGATATGATATGGATGTTGAGACGCCTCGTATATTTTTCTTTCTTTTCTTGCTTGCAACTCATAGTCATGATAATGTAACGAGTAATGTAATCTTGATAATCATATGAGCTATTCAGAAAATATGATTCTTTATATCACAATCGTCATGATTTAAGCACTGTCTACTTAATAAAAACCCTAATAACATTAATTTCTTTGTATCAACTATTTAGTTGAGATTATATTGTCGTGAATCTTTACTGAAAATTCATATTGGTTACTTGTAATAGATTTTCTATTAATTATTTATAGTTTTCTTAATAGTCTGTTATATTCATTTAGACAATTTAAAGGTATTCATAACATTGGAAAAGAATAAGATATTTCCGAAACTATTCATTTTAGGTATAGGGAATATATAATAAAAATGGAAATTGATTGACTGTTCTCTTTGTTTATGCAATAAAATACAGGGTGCTCCATTTAAAAAAGTTGAGAAAATATTGCATTTGAGTTTTGACATTCCACAATATTGTAAAAATAAGTCATTATTACAACAAAACAGAACAGAATTGACATCTTTTTATCATTTAAGTAATATACAGGAAGTTGAAATCACTGTAATTCTCTGAAAAAATCGATCGTATCTTTTGAACCCCTCAGTATAACTCAGTATAAGTTTGTAATAATTTAATCGCGAAGTATATTCCAATTTTTTTATAAAATATAGGGTGTTCCATTAAAAAAAAACATAAGAATGATCTGTTACCTTGTTGTAGGACATCCTGTACATTTCTAATTAATTTCAAAATATGGAAATTGAGAGTGCCTACATTTCTTGTAAAAACTTTTTTCATTTATTACTGTATTAACGGAGTTATCGACCGTGGACACACCAGAAACTCACCCAGTATACACATTTCCGAAACAACCTATTTTTTTAAAGTTAATAAAATACGATGTACAAGTAATTTTTATCCGCATCCCTGTTTTTTTTATTTCAACGAAAAAGTGTTAGAGATCTTATAAATTTTTAATTGCTCACCATACTACAGCCATTAAATGATCTATATACGATCACATATTTTGTCAAAACTGCTAAAGCCAACTTTTTACATGACATGCTACATATTTTCTTTTAGATCTTTTGCGCCTGTCTTTTAAATTTAGCTATGTATTAACAGCCTACATTTTCATACATAATAAATCCTAGTTTTTACTGTATTTTGTTGAATATTTTAATTTTACATTATTATTTTTCACACTAGCTGAATAATTAATTTAATCTACTGCGTACAAAAATTCCAGGCATGAACATTCTCATGAGATACTTAAATAAACCAACTAGATTTTTTCATATTTTTCAACTATATTTTTAGTTAGATAGATAGATAGATGATTACATAGATCTAGAACAAAATATGTAGTTGAAGAAAAAAAAACTAAATATGCCATCATAGAGGTAATTTGTTGACTGCATTCTATAAATTTTAGCGGAAAAATTAAATGTATTAGAGCCGGTTTCATAATAAAAGCTTAAATGCTCCTTTACTTAAAGGCACCTTTAGTTTAAAGCTCCATTTAAATACTCCTTTAATAATGACTCGTTTCATAAACACTTCCCAAGGTCTTCGTACGTAAAAACTCCTTTAATAATTTTTTTCTTGTACTGGCAATCTTGAGATAAGAATCTAACGTAGTCGGCGCCTACCTTCAGACGGGTTTGAGCACAGGATTATAAAATTTTTCGTATTCTATGAATTTCCAGAAATTCACATTGACTTATGTTGAATGTGAAAATTCGAATCTTGTTTTTCCCGTTGCTTTGCATATAACATACAAATAAATATTCTGCTTGTTATCAGATACAAGGAATGTCTTTTACATTGTTATTTGTATTAAATACAAGTAAAGCAAACATATAACCAAATTGTGTACCACGTCCTTTTTTGGAGTCGTTCAATAAAACCACAAACCACCCAAAATTTGGATTCCGAAATTAAATAATGTTTCATTTACTCTAGCTGAACAGTGTAAACATAATCATTTTGACCAGTTGAGTCGATATACACCTCAAAAGAGAGAAAAGAGATCACCGGTGAGCAAAAGGTCTGTGAACCGATGTGACCAGCCGTTTGTCAGATAGCAAGACAAAATATTAGGAATTGTTTATTTATATCATTTATAAAATAGCCCAATGTACATTAATCAATAATTGCCAGAACTGACCTCTTACATTTCTATTAATTTCATTATGGTTTTCATTCTCATCATCCATATAATTATTTCTAATTATCCAATCTTCCGGAACATCTTTAATATCGATGGCCATGTTATGGAAGACTTCTGTTGCCACAATTATAATCCTGGCAGTCTCAAAGTTTAGCAGTTTACTTTATATGGAAATAATGAGCATTATTTCCAAATGTTCAATGTATGCTAGATACAAACAAGAAAACCATTGCATTTTGAATTGAATACAAATAAATTTACCTTAACCTGCAAACATCAAATTATTTGAATGTCTGATTCGATATTTGAAGTTTCTAAAATGCTCCTTTACAGATTTAAAGTCCCGAAATCGTCAGTTTAGTTTAAATACCGATTTAAAGGGTTATTTAGCCTAAAATGTGTTTATGAAACGAACTATTCGTTCTAAAGGAAACTTTAAAATTAAAGGCTCCTTTAAGTTGATTATGAAACTGGCCCTATAAGGTACATTTTTTGTTGTAATAATAAATAAAGTGCATTTTAGCATCTAAAATTCACATTTAAAATCATGTGTCTTTAAGTTCTATTTCAAAATATTGGCACTTTTTTGAGATTTTTGCGCCTGATAATCATAACAGATGTTTTAGACGACTCAGTTCAAGCAAAGATTAGAGGTGTATTTAATACACTACTACGCAAAGCCTAAGTAGAAATACATATTATCGTAAAGTTGCTTTTGTATTGTAAAATTTTCGCATTCTTCTCCATACATATTTTTTAAGCTATTAAATGAGACATATGAACCCTGAAGATAGTTTTATCGTTCTTTTCATCATTTTATCTGACACGTGACAAGACATCTCATAAGAGCACACAACGGTGCGAACTTGTGTAATGCTCCCTAGTTAGTCTTGCCTTAGCGTTTCTGTGGAGCTTATCTTGACCTATGCAGAATAAGAAACGGGACATAGAATGATCTTTTCTTCTTGCCAATACGAAAAACATATAGGAAACATTACATTATCTTTAATCCATATGAAGAAAAGTATTATACTGAGTGACACAAACTGCTTGAAAAATGCTGATTTGCGAATTAACTGACGCTCCCCAAATCATTATACACGCCTTCGTTACATCACACCAACTCCACTGACGTAAAGAGTTCTCAGAAGAGTTCAGAGAGCTCTTCTGACACACAGACAATGCCTATAGTCCCTTATTAGTAAACAAAATAACAAATTTGCATACACTTCCGAGCCGGGGTAGCGGAAGAGCGATGATTGTGGTTACTTGTATGGATCTCTGCGTGAAACGAAGGTGTAGGTAGGCACTGTTGGTTGGTAGGTAAAGTATATTCTGGGAACAGATAACGACAAAACGATTTGCATACACGTTCGTCGTCGTCGAGTGTTTTTGGGATGCCTGCCATAAAAAGTGATTTATTCCTGTTAATTGCCAACAAACCTGGCGTACACAAAATGGTTTTTGTGATTTTATGTGTACCTACAGGAATTCATTCTTCCCCAACTCATATCTGAATAAATATTACGTGTATCTGAACTTTGGACTCAAAAAAGTGCTGTTTACATTTCCTTTGTTGGGAACATAATTGCAAAGAAACAAATGTAAATGAATGGGCTAACATTGATTCCAGATAACTTCTGAACCATCAGTACCTTATATTAGAAAAGTATATTAGACATGGATGAATTTTCATTCAAGAGATTCTACAATATCTTGGATCATAATTGATAAAAAATATTTTTTGTCCTCATTTATATCTGAAATATATAGAGCGGATAATACCTACATATATTTCTTTCTCTAGTCAGTCGTATCCTAATAGATTTATATTGCTTCATGCCACCCGACTCATCTGCCGTATACGCGCCACTGTTAACGCACGAGAGTGGAAAGACAAATCACCCCATGTGGTCAGGGCCATGGTTTCAGTACATATTCAACGAAACTTGCGTTCAACGATATTTTCGTTGTTATAGGATTATTGCGACATGCCAACGTCCGCGATAATATTCATCATGTCCTTGATGTGTGGATATGTAAGCATACGCGGTCTGTAGAGAATGCAGCAAATTTAAATTGCTTTTTCCAACTGTAAGCCAGATTATGCATGGAAAGAATTATAATAGCCTTGTCGAGGTATTATGATTTGTGACTGTACGATTTTTTCGTTGGCTGGAAGAAATTATGGCGATACGCGATACATACATGTGCAACTTTGTCACGTGACAATGTCTTTACTCATAGGGTATGTTTAGAATGTTGCACAAAAAATTACCTGTTTATCGTCGTCTATTTCTTGAAGTGATATAAGCGAGGCATGCAATGCAATATCTTTATATTATGTATTATTTATCTAACCTAAGGTTCAATTGGTAAATAAATAGTAGATATTGCCTTAAATCAATACATATGCAGGATACGTTTAAATGTGATTTACACCGTAGATTGTCCATACTTTTTATATAACTTCTAGCTAACACTAGCGATCCAGATAGCAGCTAACGAAATTATCGTCTTTGAGACAAGTTTGATTAGCCCCTAACCGAAATGTCAAACTAACTTATGATGTTGACATAAAAAAAATATTAATAATGTATATATTACAAAGCAAAGGTAATATTAGCAAAAGCATTTAATAAATATACCAAAGCAAACAGTTATTTCTGAATGTCTGGTAATGTTATAATTTCGCTAACTCTATGTGTCAATTATTCCGATAATATTTTCTGCTGACTGGAGAGCAAGCGCTAGCTAGCAGGTCTTTGCTGTGGACACAGCAATTGTCTTATTTGATTTTTACTTAAATTATACCTAGCGTATACGTCTTTAGAATGTGAAGAGCATCAATACTTGTTTGATTAGTCTAAAAATAAACTTACTTTCTACTCGGTTAGAATGTGTAAACAATCTTATCTAAGCTAACTGAGTTTATATACCTACACCAGAACGTAATCGTAAAATCCTTTTATAGGTGTGAAAAGTTCATTATGACGAATAATACTGATTTTCAATGAATAAATTACATTTAATGTTGTGAAAGGTCATGGAAGCTATACCTGTATAATGATTACATAAGCTGCTGTCGTCGTTACTTCCAGCAATCTATATTGAGAGCTTTCATTTGTAATAATATTATAACTTTATATCCATCACAAATTACCAAGAGTTATTATTGGATATTGGATGATAGTTATTATAGAATGGCAGAATAGATTTTGCACTAAGTTTGGTTTTGATTATGAATCGAGCTAATGTGCTAGCATTTTACTTCCAAAGATTCTGTCAGATATGTATTTTCGATTTTAAAGCTATATAATCACTATGGTTGCTAGATCTTTTTACACCTATCGGTAAAATTTAGTGAATCTCAAGTTGGTATTTCTGAAATGTGTAGTATTTGGAGTCATCATGGAATAAAGGATTTTGGATATAGAATTATTATGATGACTTTTAGTTGAACATACTGATAGAATAACAAATGTCTCAGTAATTTAGTGCATTATAATAAAAAAGCACAATACCAACCAATCAGCACAGGATTAAAACATTGTTACTTGGTTTGATAACTATGACTCTGGTCATTACTTCAGTGTAACTTCGTATCAATATTTAAACATTACTCTCTGTGATTCCGCTTGTATTAAGGTGCTCGCCACTTGATAGAATTTTGAAGTTGAAATGAAGGGGTTGGATATCAACGAGTACCTGAGCCATTGAACGGCAATGTGTTAGAATTGGCTTTGTTAAAACTGCATAAATATGATTTCGGTCTACACTAGATATAAAACTAATAATATTAACAAATACAGCATAGCATGGGTCAGGTCTATCGGACATTTTAATGTGTGTAATTTGTGGAATATTTTCTCGTCGCCGTAATATATTGAGTTAGAATTTGGTGCAGATTTAATAATATATTATATATATTATAAAATATGGAATCAGAATTTTCACTTCCATTATTGAAAACTTCAAAATGGCATTGAATTTTGTGCCAAAGTAGCCATTCAGTATGAATTACTGCCAAAACTATCTACATCATATAATTAATAAAGTAGGTATCTGTATGTGGGTCTTCTCAATTTTCTAATATAAAAAAATCTGAATGTAAACCTACCTGAAATTTTGTAATCAGTTCTCCCGAGAGTCTCCTATCACCGTTTCCACAATCTGTCCCTTTTAATATCGTGTGTCAACCTTTCTATATCGTTTATTTAATATAATTTATTAATATCATAAATAAATAAATAATCTTGAAATGTATTTCTTCACGTGTTCGTTATTATATAATCCAGCAGCAGATGTAGACTACTCTTTGCTATGTATAGGATGGTATTAGATGCATATTTTTTGTTGTCGGATTATTTACGGTTTTAATATAGCGTGGCTATGAAGCGCACGATTTGTCAAAGAGACGACTTCTTGTAGTAATAGTGTGTATCTTCAAGAGAAATGGCCAACCACCATTTTGAATGCGAATTAGCTGTTTTTCAGATAGGCATATACAAACTGGTTCTTCTTTTCTTGAAGTTTTTCTTTTGTAGTAAAAATGCTATATATATAAAGGTATATATTAGAAACTATATTTTGTGTCTAACGGATTTTATATGGGATTCTTATAAAAATATTTTAAAACCACACGTCCTTTTTATATAGAGAAATCAAGCATGCTTATTTGTATCTAGACATAAGAGCTGCATCGTTAGGTTAGGTAACTATAGTTTGGATATCCATCGAGTGGGGTTTCGACACGATTCTTGACGTCATCTGCCATTTTACGCATGTCGTAAATAATTTAAATTAAATTTTAATTCCTAACCCCAAAACACTGATACTGACATGTTTGTAAAGGAGCTGAATCACTTTCAGAAAGAAATGTTTGACATAAAACGTCAAAGAGAACAAGAACAAACGTCAAAATAACAATCAGCCGATCTGATCGAAGACATATGTTTATGACGTTAAAATTTTATTTCACCTAGTTTACAAACGAAAAAAAAGAGATAGACAAGGTATGACGAAACCCCATTCGATGGGTATTCAAACTATAAGTTATAATTGCTCCTCAAATTTTGGCTTGCTCTCAGTTCAAAACGTCACGGAATAGACCCCCTCTGATTTACTAAAACATTATTGGTAATAAGCAGGTCGTTTATTAAATACCATCAATAATTTCTGTTAAATAGTGAATGTACATTCAGTTATTAGAATGGTCTGTTATTTATGGCTTTTGAATTGTTTCCCTTTCTGAAGACACAACATCAACAGCAACACGTCAAGAGTTATGTCATTATGTTTCTTTCATACATCATTCTATATTTCGAAAATAACCAAAGTTGAAAAATAACGAAGAGGTAAGTTATGAGCAGCTTTTTTATATTGTTTTCTTTCCTGCTGATTTATTGTTTGTCTAATTTGATGTGACTTGTGAATAGTAAAGTAACATAGAGTTACTTAGGTTATAAATAATGACGCCTTACCGTCGCTCCAATCAACTAACAATGCAAATATTGCGACGAGGATAATGAACAAACGCTTCAATATATACATATACGAGAGAAAAAAAATGCAAAAACGTAATAAACGGGTAATACGTCAATAAAGAGAATAGCAAACTAACTATGTAACATATGGGGCGATCAATCTATTCATAGCTGTGCTAACAATAATTAACAAAGCTGCTATCCCACTCATTTATTCATAGCCCAACGAGGTCTGATGTATTTTACGTCGGCTTCACCTTTTTTGATTATGAATATGTCTTTCTTAGACAGTGAAAAAGTTCCTTTCATATTATTTGGTCACATCGAAATATGATGATTCATAGAATTTTGAAGGTATGGCTTAAGACATATCTATGATGTAATGTTTTAAATGCTGAAATATTCAGAACTTCATTCTTACCAAAAGCGGGGCTCTTGCCTTTACCGTATTATTGAGTTTACTAATGAATGTTACAATATGATTGGAACTTCTACCAATTGCACAGACAGTGATGCTCTTCCAACTTGCAACTCTCTAAAATTAATTATTTTAATCTTCGTAATCGCCTTCCCTGTGGTGGTTGGTTGTATGTCTCAAACTCGCCGTTCTCGCATACCTTTGTGTTGGGTTGAGACCTGGCGCGTCGTCTTGTAACTTTCTGAGTTTATTTGCCTCGAAAATTGTAGAGACAATTTCATTATAAAGTTTCTTCCAGAACACTTCCAGAATATGAGCATTTTTTGCATTTTATCCTCACATACACATATAGGATATATACCACCTCCTGGAAAAGTTTGTCGGGATTGTGGTTCCGCTTTTAAATCAAGTTAAAATTTAATTCGTGCTTTAATTGGGGATTTGCTTCTGCTGGATGCCAGGAACTCCCGAATGCCGTCTGCGAAAGACACACACACATTTACAAAAAACCATCCTTCATTATTAGCGTAATGGTGTGCGATGAATTCTGGGCTGAGAAGTGAAAGGGCACGTTTTTGTTTCTGAATAATTAACCTATGGCTGCCAGAGCTCTTTTAGACCGATGACGTTTTATACATATAGTAGGAGGGAGTTAAATTTCCTCGCCTTCATTTACGATGAAAGATGATGGAACGAACTAAATATAAATAAATAATCTGATGTATATCACCCAAGCAGCTGAAGTTTTCGTAGGCTATAACCTTCCATAAAATCGAAGTTTTTATTGTCATGTATTTCTCAATCGAATTTTAAGTATTAAGTTTTGGTACTACTGTTAAATTCGGAAATTGTAAAGCTAAATTCACTGAAACGTTGTTGACGTTTCAGTGTTCTTCTGGCTCATCCTTTGATAATTTACAAATAACTAAATAAGTACCATAATCATAGTAATTTTTACGATTTAATATTTCATTAAATTTAGTGCCTTCATTTTCCGAACTCGAGTATAGTATTTAGGAAATTTACACGTGTAAATAAAAAGCTACGAGCGCTACGAGTAATTTTCTGAATTAATTGTTTCATTCTAAAACATTTTTTTCTATAAAATTACCTGAAAACTATATAGATGATACCTACATATTATATATTACTTTGAATACCTTCGAAAATCTGTCTGCTCAACCTACAACTACATACATAATATAGTTTTATACATGAAAAGTTCTATCTTATGTGAAAAATTTAGAGGGGATATTGCGAACGGAGGATATTGGATGAATATTTGCAGTCTCTTTGTTAATTCTATATTTATAATCATATTGTTTTGTTGGTTGTAAA